>CM063178.1:128221808-133396808 GCA_031835075.1 Saguinus oedipus
AACTCTGGGTTCATTATCTGGGGGGAAAAATCGAGTTATCTTCCTGCTCACAGCGGGAACCAGAATAAACTCCCAACGCGGCAGACAATGTAAACCAGGGAACCCCCAGCTCCTGGGATTTTCCTCCTCTCTCCCTCTGCACTCAGGATGTGGATTTCAACACATGCAGCCTCCTGGAAACTCAGCAGGGTAGAGGATCATGGGATGCAGAGTCTTTTGGGGGTCCGTGGAATCCCCTAGCCTGGGGGGGTCTCAACCTGGAGCGATTTTGCACCCAGGAGACAATCGTGGCTACCTCAATTGGTGGATGCCACAAGGCGGAGGTCAGGAGTGCCACTCAGCACCCGGGGCAGCCCCACAACCAAAGAGGATTCAGCTCCAAATGCCCACAGTGCCAAGCGGGAGAAGCCCGGGTGCAGAAGAAGCTGCCTCCAGGGTGAGTTGAGGGTAGGCTCAGGTTCTCTTCTCCACAGGACTACTACGGCCCTCACTCAAGCCCCAGTACACAGACCCATGTTTTCAGGCCCACAGATGTCCTCTCAGCAAATCCCTGTTTCAAATATGTGATTGCGACCACCTGACGTTACTAATTGGAGGCTCCCTACCCAGAGAGGCTCACGTCCATGATCGCCGAAGCCAGGAACCTATCAGTGGGGCACAGGGATCTGGGCACCCCGAGCTAGTGTGCAGCCCACAACTGCCTCTCGTGTGTGTATTTGTGTGTGTGTGTGTGTGTGTGTGTGTGTGTGCGCGCGCGCGCATGCGCCCATTGTTAAGCAACCGCTTGAACGGTCAGCCTCCCACAGAGCGAGGGCTGAGGCACCGACTCTGTCACCCTGTCATTAGCGATTCATCAAGCCTTGGCCGCCTTTGACTCAAAGCACACATGGCGGAGACAGTCGCTTACAGTAAGATGCTGGGGGGCAGTGGAACCAAGTGGAGGCCACAGGATGTCTCTGCCAACCCGTGGTTTGACCTTAACCCTCCCATGACCCTCTGTAGCAGGGGTTGGAGTCCGTTGCCCAGGACAGTGATGATGTGGGCCCTTGAATGTGAATTTTCCTTCTGTCTGCATCATGGTTTTAGTGATCCAGCACCCATGGGCAGCGCCCTGCTGGGCTAACACCCTCAGATCTGCGCACAGACACAACCCCAGCGCTGCGTGGGGACGCCTTCTGTCACAGAAGGCTAAGGTGCAACCTGGGGAAGCCCAAGGTAGGGTCTGTTGTAAGTTAGGGGCTTGTTCAAGGGGCCCTCGTCCCACCAGCAGGGTTTGAGGGGCTGAGGGCTCCTGAGTGGAGGTGGGCCAGGCGGATGCCCCAGTGCAGAGCCCACTGTGACTGGATGAACCTCATAATGATAGCCTTGGAAAAGCCTCATGTTAGAGCCTCAGCTTTACTTACTATTTTTACTGGACATGGATCTGAATTTTTTTTTTTTTTTGTTTGAGACATAGTATCAAGTGTTGCCCAGGCTGGAGTGCAATGGTGCGATATTGGCTCACTGCAACCCCTGCCTCCCAGGTTCAAGTGATTCTCCTGCTTCAGCCTCCCTAGCAGCTGGGATTACAGGCACCCGCCACCACGCCCAGCTAATTTTTGTATTTTTAGTGGAGACGGGGTTTCACTACGTTCACCAGGCTGGTCTTGAACTCCTGACCTCATGATCCACCTGTATCAGCCTCCCAAAGTGCTGGGATTAAAGATGTAAGCCACCACTCCTGGCTCTGAATTATGATTCTTATATTCTTCTTTTTATTTTAGAGTCAGAGTCTTACTCTGTTGCACAGGCTGGAGTGCAGTGGGGTGATCATAGCTCAGTGTGACTGGTGGGGTGCCCCTGGCAGGGAATGGGTGGAGGCCAGGGATGCTGTTCAGCATCCAGCAGTGCCCAGGATGGCCCCACCCCAGAGATGGATCCAGTCCTGATGTCCACAGTTATGAGTGGGAGAAACTTCTCTGTAAAGTCTCTGTCAGCTGTTTTTATAATTCCCAGTCCGGTGGTGGGGGGGGGGGTGTTGTGTGTTTCTTTCTTTTAGTTTTGTTTATAGCAAGATTGGTTTTTTTTTGTTTTTCATTTTGAGATGGAGTTTCACTCTTGCCACCCAGGCTGGAATGCAGCGGTGTGATCTCAGCTCACTGCAACCTCTGCCTCCCAGATTCAAGTGATTCTCCTGCCTCAGCCTCCCGAGTAGCTGGAATTATAGGTGCACATCACCATACCCAGTTAATTTTTGTATTTTTAGTAGAGATGAAGTTTCATCACATTGGCCAGGATGCCCTCGAACTCCTGACCTCATGATTTTCCCACCTTGGCCTTCCAAAGTGCTGGGATTAAAGGCATGAGCCACCATGCCCTCCCGATTTGTCCTTATGTGTCTGGCTTCTCTCACTGAGTGGGACATCCTCAAGGTGCATCCTTGTTGCAGCCTGTGTGGGGATTCCCTTTTCATGGCTGAGCAATATTCCATCATACAGATGCACAGTGCTGTGTTTATCTGTCCATCTCTTGATGGACGCTCGGGTCGTTTCCACCTTTTGGCTGCTGCAGACATGAGTGAACAATACAAGTATCTGTCCAAGACCCTGCTTTCAATTCCTTTTTGTAAGGAACAGCATGTTTGTTTTCTTAAGACCTGGTCTTGCTCTGTTGGCCAGGATGGAGTGCAGCGACACAGTGACAGCTCACTGCAGCCTCAAACTCCTGGGCTCAAGCCATCCTCCCTTCTCAGCCTCCTGAGTCGCTGCTACCACAGGTGTGCACCACCACAACCAGGTACAATGTAAGAGGGTTTTTGTTGTTGTGGTGGTGGTGGTGGTGGTTTATTTTTTTTTGAGATGGAGTTTTGCTCTTCTTGCCCAGGCTGGAGTGCAATGGCATGATCTCAGCTCACTGCAACCTCTGCCTCCCGGGTTCAAGCAATTCTCCTGCCTCAGCCTCCCAAGTAGCTGGGATTACACGCATGCGCCATCATGCCCAGCTAATTTTGTGTGTTTAGTAAAAACAGAGTTTCTCCACATTGGCCAGGCTGGTCTTGAACTCCCGACCTCAGGTGATCTGCCCACCTCAGCCTCCCAAAGTGCTGGGATTACAGGCATGAGTCACTGCGACCAGTCTCAATGTGAGAGTTTAAGCAAATGCAATTAGTCTGTGACAGTCATCTTCCGAGGTTCCTGGTAGATAAGAATTTTGAGGGGACACCACTAAACCCATTGCAAGGGAAGTGAGCATTACTGAGGTCTCAGTAAGCTACTGGGGTGTGCAGGAGGGGAAGAGGTCGCCCAGGAAGAAGGTACTGTGGTTAAGAAAAGGTGACTGTTGGTGGGGCCCCTGTTTGCAGAAGTCTGTACGAGTCACACCACCTCTGTATAAGCTGTGACCTTTAGAGCGCCTGCAGGAAGGAGCCACATCACCCCTTTTATAAATGAAACTGGGACCAGGTGCAGTGGCTCACGCCTGTAATTACAGCTCTTTGGGAGGTGGAGGCAGATGGATCACAAGGTGAGGAGTTTGAGACCAGCCCGGCCAAGACGGTGAAACTCTGTCCTTAATAAAAATTTTAAAAAAGCAGCCAGGCATGGTGACATGCACCTGTAGTCCTAGTTACTTAAGAGGCTGAGGCAAGAGAATTGGTTAAACCCGGGAGGTGGAGGTTGCAGTTAGCTAATATTTCCCCATACCACTCCCGCCTGGGCGACAGAGTGGGACTCTGTCTCAAAATAAATAAATTAATTTAATTAAATTAAATTAAAAATAAATAAAACTGGAAGCTCAAGCTGGGAGGATACCCAAGATCACAACTCAGCCTCGAAGGGAGCCATCATTTCCACCGCAGTAGTCTGTTCTTGGTACATGGCCGAGGTGCTGACGGCACGGGTGCACACCCAGGTTCCTCCCGGATGGCCACCGAGGGGACCCTAAGAAACCCACCCCCAGCTGGGACATTTTGTTGAAAATCTTCTCTTTTGCCTTTAATTGCTTGAAAATGTTGAACTACCCAAGTGCTTCCATTCTTTCTTTCTCTTTTTTTTTTTGAGATGGCATCTTGCTCTGTCGCCCAGCCTGGAGTGCTGTGTGGCACGATCTCGGCTCACTGCAACCTCCGCATCCCAGATTCAAGCAATTCTCCTGCTCAGCCTCCTGAGTAACTGGGACTACAGGCACATGCCACCATACATGGCTAACTTTTGTATTTTCAGTAAAGATGGGGTTTCCCCATATTGGCCAGGCTGGTCTTGAACTCCTGACTGTGATCTGCCCATCTTGGCCTCCCAAAGTGCTGGGATTACAGGCGTGAGCCACTGCACCTGGCCCCCCAGTGCTTTCTAATTTGATAGGAAATGGTTCTGAGGCTTTGCCATTTTTTTTTTGCTGCTGTTTTTTGTTTGTTTGATTTTTGAGACGGGGTTTCACTCTTGTTACCCAGGCTGGAGTGCAACAGCACGATCTCGGCTCACCACAACCTCTGCCTCCTGGGTTCAGGCAATTCTCCTGCCTCAGCCTCCTGAGTAGCTGGGATTACAGGCACGCACTACCATGCCCAGCTAATTTTTTGTATTTTTATTAGAGACGGGGTTTCGCCATGTTGACCAGGATGGTCTCGATCTCTTGACCTCGTGATCTACCCGCCTCTGCCTTCCAAAGTGCTGGGATCACAGTTTGGTTTGTTTTCTTAAAGATGGGGTTTCACCATGTTGGCCAGGATGGTCTCGATCTCTTACCTCGTGATCTGCCCACCTTGGCCTCCCAAGGTGCTGAGATTATAGGCATGAGCCACCCTGCCTGGTGGGCTTTGCCTTTTTTTAGATCCTGTTGGTCTGAGGCTGGATCGGCCCCTGGGGTGGCAGGTTTCCTGGCACATGGGCACAGCTCTGGGGTGTGGGAGGGGGAATCAGGGCAGAGGTTTGTGAGGGGGCAGTGACCTGCCTGCAGAGAGAGGAGGCGGGATGGTGTCCTGTAGCCAGAGTGCAGGGGAGTCCACCTTTCTTTCATTCTGCAGCTTTTTTTAATAGCTTTATTGAGATATAATTTACACACCATCAAATTCACTCTTTAAAAATGTGCAACTTGGCTGGGTGTGGTGGTTCACGCCTGTAATCCCAACATTTTGGGAGGCTCAGTCGGGCAGATCGCCTGAGGTCAGGAGTTCAAGACCAGCCTGACCAATGTGGTGAAACCCTGTCTCTACTAAAAATGCAAAAATTAGCCAGGCGTGGTGGTGGGTGCCTGTAATCGCAGCTGCTCCGGAGGCCGAGGCAGAATTGCTTGAACCCAGGAGACAGAGGTTGCAGTGAGTTGAGATTGTTCTACTGCACTCCAGCTTGGGCAACAGAGTGAGACTCCATCTCAAAAAACAAAAGTGCAACTCAGTGGTTTTTAGCCCATCTACATAATTGTGAAACCATCACCTTTATCTAATTCTAGAACGGCCTATCAACCCCAAAAGAAGCCCTGTGCCACCCATAGGCAGTCACTGCCCATCTCCCTCCTGCAGCCCCGCCACCCATGCATCCCCTTCTGTGTATGGGCCTGTCCCAGATATTTCATAGAGATGCGATCACACTCTGCATGGCCTTCTGTGTCTGGGTCCTTTCATAGAGCATGACGTCCTCAAGGTGCATCCACGCTGTGTCCCCTGGCAGAGCCTCAGTCCTTTTCAAGGCTGAGTCATGCTCCATGGTGGCATTTGCTGTAAAAGGCAGGACAGGATGGACATTTCAATGGTCCTCTAATGTCTGACAATGCTCTTCACCCTGATTAGGGCTCAGCCTTATTATTAACAAATGCTTCCTGTGGACTTGCTGTGTGCGAGGCCTGGGGTAGCAAACTTCTCTGTAGAGATCCAGAGGGCAAATGTTTTAGGCTTTGCAGGCCAGACAGTCTGACAGTGTAGTGGGAAAGCCACCATAGGCAATATATAAACAAGTGGGTGTGGCCATGTGCCAATAAAACTTTATTTACAAAAACACACAGCTAGATGTGGTCCAGGGGCCACAGTTTGCTAACCCCTGGCTTAGGATAAAAGTTTCCAAACTCTCTGGTCCTGATGACTATTCCAAAGAGCTTTGGTTTGAATGCCTTATATGTATAAATATTTGTTGAATTTGAAATCAAAACTGAGAAAATGTCAAATAGATATTAATTCATTTTAAAATAGCAATAATAAGGCCAGGCTTGGTGGCTCACACCTGTAATCCCAGCACTTTGGGAGGCCGAGACAGGTGGATCACATGAGGTTAGGAGTTCAAGACCAGTCTGACCAACATGGAGAAATGCCATCTCTGCTAAAATTACAAAATTAGCCAGGCGTGGTAGCGCATGCCTGTAATTCCAGCCTCTCGGGAGGCTAAGGCAGGAGAATCGCTTGAATCTGGGAGGTGAAGGTTCTGGTGAGCAGAGATGATGCCATTGCACTCCAACCTGGACAACAAGAGTGAAACTGCATCTCAAAAATAATAAAATAAAATAGCAATAATAAACTCTCAGGGTAGCAAGAATGACATTTTTTTTTTCATGGATAGTAACTGTTTTCTAAACAGACAAACAAAAATGTTCATGGAAATGCCAAAGAGAGACCAAGAAACTGTCAGAGCCTGGAGAAACCCGGGGAGATGTGATAGTAAAATGCCTTGTGGGCTCCTGGATGGTGTCAGGATGGCACAGGAAAGACCATGAGGGGAGAACTGGGGGAACCTGAGTCGAGTGTGGTGGCATTTGGTGAATAGGAAGCTACCAGTGTTACCCGGCTGTGAGCAATGCCCTGTGGTTATGGAGGATGGCCCCTTAAGAGGAAGATGGTGAGGCATGGGTGAGGACTCTCTCTTTGCACCTTTCCTGTAAATCTGAAATTACTCCAAATAAAATTGTTTACTAAAAAAAAAAGGTAGAACAGGCCAGGGATGGTGGTTCACAGCTGTCATTTCAGCACTTTGGGAGGCCAAGGAGGGTGGATCATTTGAGGTCTGGAGTTCAAGACCAGCCTGGCCAACATGGCAAAATCCCTTCTCTACTAACAATTCAAAAAATTAGGTGGGTGTGGTGATGCATGCCTGCAATTCCAACTACTCCAGAGACTGAGGCAGGAGAATCGCTTAAACCCAGAAGGCAGAGGTTGCAGTGAGCTGAGATCACACCACTGCACTCCAGCCTGGGCACAGAGGGAGATCCTGCCCTGTCCCCACCCCAACACACACACACACACAGATCAAGCAGAAAAATGTGGCTGAGAGCTTTGCAAGTGTGGAACAGTGAGGAGTGACCAGTGTCCTCAGTGTGCTGGGGTTGGCAGGGATTTGTGTAGATGGAGAAGATGGAGAAGCCGGTGGGCGGAAGAGTAGATGGGAGGCCAACCCGTTGGCTGGTCGGCAAATAATGACCTGACACTCACTGTGTGCCAGGGACAGCCTGAGGCAGGTGGAATCATGTCCTGTCCTCAGGTAGCATTTGTCAGGCAGAGACAGCACACGCCCAGGCACACAGACGACCAAACAGAGGGTCTCAGAAGATAACAAAATGGTCAGGCCTGTCATCCCAGCACTTCAGGAGGCCGAGGCGGGAGGATCACTTGAGGCCAGGAGTATGAGACTAGCCTGGGCAACATAACAAGACCCCATCTCTACAAAAAAATTAAAAAATTAGCCAGGCATGGTGGTGCACACCTGTAGTTCCAGTTACTCAGGAGGCTGAGGTGGGAGGATCCCTTGAGACCAGGAGGCGCTGAGGCTGCAGGGAACTGTGATTGCACCACTGCACTCCAGCCTGGACAACAGAGCAAGACCCTGTCTCAAAAAAAAAAAAAGAAAAATGAAAATAAAATAGGATGAAGTGGCATCAAGAGGAGAGAGCCTGTGCCATGTGGTGTCCAGGAAGGTCTCTAAAGAGGGGACATCCTTGCTGACCACTGCAGCATGGGGAGGAGCATTGAAGGCAGGAGGAAGGGCATTCTGGAGGGCTCCCTGGAGGTGGAGGTCTGGGAACCACAGAAGGGGGCCCAGGCCAGGCCTTTCAGGGCTGGAGGTAGAAAAGAGGACAAGGAGGAGGACAGTCATGAAGTATCATGGCCCGGTGTCCTGTAGAATGTCCTTGGTCTGAAGTGTGGCTTATTGGTCAGACTGACAGGGTCCTCAGGGCTCACAGCCCAAGGCAGGGTCAGAGCTGCAGGGCTGGGCCAGGCTCCATGCCTGGACAGCTGGTGAGCTCTGCCTTCCTGAAAGGCCCAGTTTCTTGCCCAGCCCAGCAGTTCTCAACCAGGACAGGTCTGCCTCCAGGAGACTCTGGGTGATATCTGGGACATCTGTGGTTGTCACGACTGGAGATGCTCCTGGCATGGAGTGGGTGGGAGCCAGGGATGCTGCTCAGCACCCTGCAGTGCCCAGGACGGCCCCATCCCAGAGAACAATCCAGCCTCGGACATCAGAGGCCTTGGGTTAACGGAATGTAACTAGGCTGAAATAAGCTAAAGTTTTTCTAAGAGTCATGTGCTGGGCAGCACACTTGTGGAGTGCTGGTGCAAAGGTTTCATGCCAGAACCTTCTGGTTCCAAGACACTTTCATTCACAGTCACCTGCATGACCAGGGAGGCAGGGCTGCACTTATCCCGTGTCCCCAGATGAGAAAAGTCACAGGAAGAGGCTGGCAGAACCCAAGCACACTGCTCTTGGCAGCTTCTGGAACCATCCTCCCCTAGGCCCTCTGATCACCAGCCTTGCCCAAGAGCCCACCAGCTATGTTTTGTCTGTTTTTTAATAGAGATGGGGTCAGCCGGGCACAGTGGCTCACCCCAGTAATCCCAACACTTTGGGAGGCTGAGTCAGGAGGATTACTTGAGGTCAGGAGTTTGAGACCAGCCTGACCAACAAGACAAAACCTCATCTCTACTAAAAATATGCAAATTATCTGGGTGTGGTAGTGTGTACCTATAATCCCAGCTATTCTGGAGGCTGAGGCCGGAGAATTGCAGGAACTGGGGAGGCAGAGGTAATAGTGAGGCAAGACTGTGCTCCAGCCTGGGCAACAGAGTGAGACTCGGTCAAAATAATAATAAAACTAGAGATGGGGTCTCACTGTGTTGTCCAGGCTAGTTTTGAACTCCTGAACTCAAGCAATCCTCCCACCTCAGCCTCCCAAAGCGCTGGGATCACATGCATGAACCCCCATGCCTGGCCCACACCAGCTGTGTTTAATCAACGCAGAGTAACCCTGCAGCTTGGTGACATCAGCAGGCTGTTGGCAACTGGGTGTTTTTTTCCGTCCTGCCCCATTCCCTGCTGAAACTAGGGGGAGAAGATCCTTCTGGGACAGAAGGAGTCTGTCCCAGGTCACCAGGTCCTAGGGTGGGCCATCCAGATTTGGAGGGGATGGGAGGTGCCCATTTGCTGAGGGCTTTACTGTGGCGGGCACACTGGTGGCCAAGCTGGGTGCATGATCTTGGGAACGACTCCTACTTCATCCACCTCGATGCTTCCTTGCAATGAGAATTTCCCACTTCAGAGCAACCCAGTAGCTCAGTGGTGGCTCTTTTGAATCACAGATGGCACGTTGAGAGCAGACAGTGGCTGTCAAGTACCTGAAAGTGGCCCAGAAATTTGGGCTGTTCCACACACTTTGCCCAGTCATGCACTGAAGCCAGGAAAGGAGGCCTTGGGCTGGAGCCAAGGCACAAATCAGCTGCAAGTTCTGGGTCTGCTGACAGCTCCTGGGTGGCCTTGAACCAGCATCAGCCCGCCTCCTGCCTCAGTGCCTTGTTTAAAAGCAAAGGAACTCATGGCATTGAGAACCCATGTGCGCCACGAGATGGGGCCACTCCTGTGGAAGCCAGTCTGGCACTTCCTAAAAAGGCTGAACACGGAGGCGCCACATGACCCAGCAATTCTCTCCTAGTTATGTACCCAGAGGAATTGAAAGCATGTGTTCAAACAGAACCATGCCACAAATGTCCATACAGATCATATGACTCACAATGGCAAAAAGGTGGAAATGACCCAAGTATCCATCAGTAACACAGGGTGGCCCTCCACACAGTGGAACACGACTCAAAGCTGTTAAGAGAAACCAGCCTAAAAAGGCCGAGAATACTCAAAATCAGAACCCCTCTCCCTCTACAGGGGATTGCAATTCCTCATCAGCAACGGAACAAGCCCTGATGGAAAAGGACTGTGTTCCATTATCTGAAGTAGGCTTCAGAAGGTGGATGATAAACTTTTGAGAGTTGAAAGAACTTGTTCTAACCCAATGTAAAGAAAGTAAGAACTTTGAAAAAAGGTTTGACGAAATGCTAAAAAGAATGGACAATATAGAGAGGAATATAAATGAACTAACGGAGTTGAAAAATACAACACGAGAACTTAGTGAAATATGCACACGTTCGAATAGCCGAATGGATCAAGCAGAAGAAAGGATATCAGAGGTCGAAGACCAACTTAATGAAATAAAACGAGAAGACAAGAATAGAGAAAAAAGAATAAAAAGGAATGAGCAAAGTCTCCAAGAAATATGGGACTATGTGAAAAGACCTAATCTACGTTTGATAGGTGTACCTGAATGTGATGGAGAGAATGAATCCAAGCTGGAAAATACTCTTCAGGATATTATCCAGGAGAATTTTCCCAATCTAGCAAAGCAGGACACTATTCAACCCCAGGTAATACAGAGAACACCACAAAGATATTCCTCAAGAAGAGCAACCCCAAGGCACATAATCATTAGATTCACCAGGGTTGAAACGGAGAGAATACTAAGGGCAGCCAGAGAGAAAGGTCAAGTTACCCACAAAGGGAAGCCTATTAGACTTACAGCAGATCTCTCAGCAGAAACCCTACAAGCCAGAAGAGAGTGGGGGCTGATATTCAACATCCTTAAAGAACAGAACGTTCAGCCCAGAATTTCATATCCTGCCAAACTAAGCTTCACAATTGAAGGAAAAATAAAATCTTTTATGAACAAGCAAGTACTCAGAGATTTTATTACCATCAGGCCTGCTTTACAAAAACTTCTGAAAGAAGCATTACACACAGAAAGGAACAACCAGTATTAGCCTTTCTAAAAATATACCAAAAAGTAAAGAGCATCAACATAAGAATTTACATCAACGAATGGATAAAATAGCCAGTTAACATCAAATGGCAGTAACCCTAAATTTAAATCGACTAAATCCCCCAAGCAAAAGATACAGCCAAAACCTAACAGTATACTACATCCAGACCCATTTTATATCCAAAGATACACAAAGACTCAAAACAAAGGGTTGGAGAAAGATTTACCAACCAAATGGAGAGCAAAAATTAATAAACAAAAAGCAGGAGTTTCAATTCTCGCATTTGATAAAACATTTCAAAGCAACAAAGATACAGTGGTAAAAGGATCAATGCAATAATAAGAGCTAACGATCCTAACACCCAGATACATAAGACCCATAAAGAGATTTAGACTCAACGAGACAGAAAATTAATAAGGATATCCAGGACTTGAACTCAAATCCGGAACAAGTAAACTTAATAAGTACTTAGAGAGCTCTCCACTTTAAATACAGAAAATATTGATCGGCCATTATTAATACCTATTTTTAGAATAAAGCAATATTCCTGTTCTCTCGCCCTCTTTTTCTTTCTCTTTCTTCCTCTCCTCTCCTTAAAAAAAAAAAAGAAAAAGAAATACCTTTGGCTGTGTATGTGCAATCTCTCAACTGAGAGAAATTTCACCATTCCTGCAGTCAGCTATTTCTTCTATAATTCCATTTATGTTTGATTCAAATTTACTTACAGTATTTTCACTTTTTTATCTCGTTTTCATCTTTGTTGGGTACTTCTTTCTCAATTATTCATTTTTGTAAAACATCCCAAGGACTTATCAGTAGAAGACATGAAGGTAGCACAACTACATGCTTTGCTGTTGTATTTGAACCTTATAATGGATGTACAGTGACCAACTAGTGACAGCCTTTGAAAGAAGTAGTGTGACTTGTCACTGATCAAGATGCACATCTCTTCATGTACTTCTGTTATTTACATAGTAGCTTGTAAACTAGCAGCAAAGTTTGTACTTTGTATAATTACAGCTAATATACTGTGTTAACTGAAATATTAACCATTTTATTGAGGGACAGTTAAAAAAATAAAAGTTCCTGATTTGCACCTTTTTCATTCAGGATTCACCTGCCGCCACAGTCTGAGTTTATTGGCATAGCCAGGGTCCCTTGTTCTTTTCTTCTTTTTTTTTTTTACATAATTAAATTAGGGTCTCTTCTCGACTCTGTGGACATTTGGGGCTAGATTGTTCTCTGGGCTGGGGCTGTCCTGGGCCCTGCAGGGTGCTGAGTGGCATCCCTGGCCTCTACCCACTCCATGCTGTGAGCACCCCCAGTCCTGACAACCACAGATGTCCCCAGATGTTGCCCAGTGTCCCCTGGGGGCAGGATTGCCCCTGATTGAGAACCCCCCCAGGTTAGGGGAATCTACGAACCCCCAAGAGACTCTTTGTCCCATGACCATCTCTCCTACTGAGGTCCCAGGAGGCTGCACTTACATTAAAATCCACACCCTGAATGGGGAGAGAGAAGGAGGTGAATTCCAGGAGCTGGGGGTCCCCTGGTTTTTGCCATGTGTCCCATTAGAAGTTTATTACTATGAGCAGGGAACAGACTGCATTTTTTCCAAAGAATTAACACAGGTTCTCTCCCACTCCAGGCAGTATAGACACCTGCTGGTCCATGAGGCAGTAGCTTGAGACAATGGACTTTCGGTGAGGGCCTGAGAGCCCAAGGCCACCCTACATGTTAATTCAACACCTAATGAACGTAATTCAAGCAAATTCAACTAATTCAACTTAGGCGCTGATTCAACAGGAGACAGCCTATGCCAGGAAAGAGGCCGCAGCCCACAGCAGGGTTCACCTGTCATCAGAAATTCTTTGTCTGAATTCCTTTTTCCCGGCCTTTAGACAGCATCCCTTACCCTGGCTGGTTCTTCTCAGCTACAGGGTCATATTACGATGTTCAGGGCCTGGGGCACATTTGCCCTCCTGGGTCACGTCCTTCACTCAAAAAAATTCCAAAGTTGGCCAGGTGTGGTGGTTCACATCTATAATCCCGGCACTTTGGGAGGCAGAGGTGGGTGCATCACCTGAGGTCAGGAGTTTAAGACCAGCCTGGCCAACATGGGGACACCCCATCTCTACTAAAAATACAAAAATTAGTCAGGTGTGGTGGTGGGTGTCTGTAGTCCCAGCTACTCGGGAGGCTGAGGCAGGAGAATCGCTTAAACTGGGAGGTGGAGGTTGCAGTGAGCAGAGAACACATCACTGCACTCCAGCCTGGGCAACGCAGAAAGATTCTGTCTCAATAAAAAGAAATCCAAAGCTGTATTTTACAATTGTCTTGGCACAAAGACAAACAGAATCCAGACTGGAGTCATGATTATACACTCACAAGTATTTTATTCATCTATTGTTAATTGGATTTTAAAACATCTCCAGGGGCCCTGGACCTGGGGCTTTTGTGCCATGGGAGGCTGGATCCTGCCTGGAGTAGGTTTCTGGCTTGAGTCATCTCATGGAGGCCTCCTCCCCTCACCCAGGCTGGGTCACCCCGATGTGAAATGCCCAGCTGCCCGATGTACCTCCTTTGTAGCCTGGACCGCTACCCTGGAACAGGGTGCTCCTGGCGTGGAGTGGTGGAGACCAGGGACGTTGCTCAGCACCCTGCAGTGCCCAGGATGGCCCCACTCCAGAGAAGAATTGGGCCCCAGGGGAGAACGTAGACCAAAGTCAATCCAATTATTAAAAAGAGAGGCTGGGTGCAATGGCTCACCCCTGCAATCCCAGTATTTGGGGAGGCTGAAGCGGGTGGATCATGAGGCCAGGAGTTCCAGATCAGCTTGACTAATATGATGAAACCTGTCTCTACTAAAAATACAAAAATTAGCCAGGCATGGTGGTGGGAGCCTATAATCCCAGCTACTTGGGAGGCTGAGACAGAAGAATTGCTTGAATCTGGGAGGCAGAGGTTGCAGTGAGCTGTGATCTCGCCACTACACTCCAGCCTGGGTGACAGGGCAAGACTTCCTCTCAAAACAAAAAAAGAAAAAAAAAAGAGATTTTATTTTTATTTATTTTAAATTTTACTTTTTATTTTTTTAGAGTCATCCGGGCTGAGTGTAGTGGTGTGATCCTGGCTCATTACAACCTCGACCTCCCAGGTTCAAGCGATTCTCCTGCCTCAGCCTCCCGAGTAGTTGGAATCACATGTTCCTGCCACCATGCTCAGATAATTTTTGATTTTTTTGTAGACACCTGGTGTTGCTCTATTGACCAGGCTGGTCTCGACCTTCTGAGCCCAAGTGATCCTCTCGCCTCGGCCTCCCCAGGTGCTGGGATTACAGGCATGAGCCATTGCACCTGGCCTGAGAGGTTTTTTTTTAAATCTATGCAAACATTTATTCTGTCCCTGCCTGCAGTTGAGGAAAAGGGGATTCAGAGAGCCTGTGAAGGAAGATGGGGCTCCAGTGGGAAGACAGTGTTTGGAGGCCAGTGAGCTCCATGGATGGCAGGCCCTGGGGCCAATGAGGGGCTGGTTGGGTTCTCAGGGGTCACGGAGTGCAGAGATGGGGCAGCAAGTGGTAGAAGCCGGCCGCCCCAAAAGCAGGCCAGCCTCTGGAGCCCAGACGCAGGTCCAGCCCATGCCAGGCTGAGTGTGGCCCTGGCCCCCGCTGGAGTCTGTCCTGTCCTCAGCCCCCAGGTGGGAAGGCAGCAGGCCCACTCTTCCCGGTGGGAAAGGGCTGTGCAAGTCATCAGGTTTTAATAAAAATAACAATACAAAATCAAAAAAGACGGTCTCAAACAAACCTGGGACAAGCCCACCCCGTGCCCCGAGTGAGGAGCAGAGGTGTCGGCTGCCATCTGGGAAGGAGCGAGGGCCTGGCCAGAGGGGCAGGAGGGGCTGTGGGCCAGTTGGGGGTGGGCTCAGTCTTGGTCTCTGTCAGCAGCAGTTTACAGAGATGCCAGAGGTCTGGGGGGCAGAGGGTGGGAAGGGGTCTGAGGGGCTGCGGCAGAACATGGGCTGGGCTGGGTGAGGCGTCCTCCGGCCACCAGCTCATCCCACTGCTCTGGGCTGCCTCACCAGGTGGATGGGTTACCGGAGATTTATTGCACTGTTTGGAAGAGGCCTGGGCTAAGGACAGGCCAAGGCGGCAGGAGAGGTGGGCAGGAGGAGGGCAGGCATCATCGCTTGGTCTTGGCATCTTCTCGGACCTTCCAAATCACCAGGTGCATGCAGGTGCCGGCATGCTGGGTGGAGCTGTGCAGGTCTACATTGTTCTGGATATCTGTCTGAGGTAGTCGGCCATGAGGTTCCGCAGGGACCGCTTGCAGGGGAGGCCGAGGAGGTGGGGGAAGAGCACGGATGTGTCCACTATGGTGCTGTGGATGACTTTCAGGGCCAGGAGGTCGCTCTGCAGGCTGTGTCCGATGAGGATGGTGTTGGCGCTGAACATGCTCAGCAGGACGGCCTGGACGTCGTGCAGCGTGACACTCGTGTCTGCGAGGTTAGCCTCCATCACGCCCGAAAACCTGATGTTGTAGTCCACGATCACATTGTCCGGCTTCACGAAGGTGTCATAGACCACGTGCACATCAGTGTCGGCCACCGTGACAAGTGTCAGCTCCAGGCGGTACGTCAGTCAGGACATCTGGCAGTCTAGGGCGTAGATCCCCGGGTGGGCATCTCCAGAGAGTTCTTTCTCAAAGGTCTTCACGAAGCCCTCTGGGTGCTCCTTCCGGCCATCCTGCACTTGTTGCTTGGCAACCCGGCAGCCTACAGAGCCGTCAGCAGCGGGGCAGCACATGTACTGAGTCTCCCAGCCTCCAGCCACCCGGCTCCAGCGCAGCTGTCCCCAGTGGTAGTAACACTTCTCATCACGGACAGAGCGGCTTGAGGAGGACACGAAGTACTCGGTGCCACAGCGGCAGCAGGTCCTGCAGGAAGAGTTATTGGGCCTCTCCTTCTCAGCTGTGAAGATGATGGCGCACCCCCCGGGCCGCTCTGGGTGCAGGAAAGGGTAGCGGTTCTCCTTGAGCTGGTCCTGGGTAAGCAGGTACTCCTTGAGGCGGCTGTACAGGGTGTCCACTTTCACGTCCTCCCCCCGGGGACTGCTTGGGCAGCTGAGCGAGAAGCTGGTCTTGGCAGCCAACCTGCCCCTCAACACTACCTCATAGGACACAACCCTGCGGCCACTGGCTTTGCTGAGGCTGGACACGGAACTGGGAGCCAGGCCCCTGTGCCTCCGGGAAGCCCAGGCTGGAGTCCGAGTCAGAGTCTGAGTCCAAGCTGAGGCCGGGGAGGGTTGGGGAGGCCACACGCTTGGCACACTCCGTTCCCCCAGCCCTGTGGCCTCGTCCTCACTCTCGTCCTCAAAGAGGTCAGTGTGGCTCAGGGCCCACCTCTTCTGCTTGGGGGAGTCCTGGGAGGCACCCTCGTCCAGTGGGCGGGCTTTGCGCTACACCAGCTTCCCCGACGTGGCCTTGGCGCCCTTCCTGTCGGGAAGCTGGGGGGGAGCCGGGTGAAGCTCTACTGGCCACCAGTCGGGAGACCCTGCTTGCGGGGCTTGGTTGCTGAGCTGGCCAGTCAGGCCTCCCCTTCCCTGAGCTGGCCATGGGAGTGGCCGAAGATGGCTTCTTCTTGGTCCCTTCTGGCCGCTCTGCCTTGCGCTCGGGGCTGCTGCCTGTGGGCCCTTCCTGTCCACTCAGGGCATCTCCCCCCGCCCTCGACGCTTGTCCTTGGTCTTGTCCTTCCTCTAGGCACCGTCTCTACAGCTGGGGGCAGATGGGGCCCCGCTTTTCTTCCTCTTGAGTTTCTCCTCCTTGGGGCAGCCCCCATCCTGCAAGGCCTGGGCTGGGGAGCTGGGCTTGGCCGAAGTCGGCTGGAGGTCTCCCACGTTGCACTGCACGGCAGTCTCCTTGGTCTCACGCAGGCTGCCCCCCTCGGCCTCCAGGCTCTCTTTGGAGGGTGGCTGCCCGGAGGCCTTGCTCTCAGGGTCAGCCCTGGCTTTGGGAGTGCTGGCCGTGGTGGGCTCGTCACTGGGGACCATGGCAGCCTCATCTTCCGAATCTGAGAACGTTGCATCACAACTGCCAATAGGGTCACAGGGCTTCTTGGGGGCAGGCGTGTAGGGCTTGCTGCCGCGGGGTACCCGGGGCTGCTTGGCAGCATGCTTGTCTCGGTAGCTGGTCCTGCTGGGGTGCCGGGCGGAGTAGTTGGAGAGTGGGTCGTACTCCAGGTCTGTGGGTGGCCGGGAGTTGTCCACCACATACTTGCCGCTGAAAGTGGGGTGGTTGTGCCGCTGGGGCTGGCTCACAGCCTTGGGGACGTACTCCAGGGCACCGCTGCCCCCTCTGCCTCTGCCCTGACCCCTGTCCGGGGATGCCAGCAAATACTTGCTGGCTGGCTCGGCAGGGGTGGCCTGATAGCTGGCCTTGGGGCTTAACAGGCTGTGGCTGCCAGGGCTGTAGTGGAAGGCCAGTGGGAAGGCATCATCATCCAGACCCACAATGGGGCCGGCGTCAGCGC
This sequence comes from Saguinus oedipus, assembly GCA_031835075.1. Taxonomy (NCBI): domain Eukaryota; kingdom Metazoa; phylum Chordata; class Mammalia; order Primates; family Cebidae; genus Saguinus; species Saguinus oedipus. The sequence continues at coordinate 128,239,363 of CM063178.1, forward strand.
TGCAGGGTGCCAGGGCAGGCCCTCCTCCCTGATTCAAGGGATTCTCCTGCCTCAGTCTCCCAGGTAGCTGAGATTACAGGTATGGACCACCACGCCCAGCTAATTTTTGTATTTTTAGTAGAGATAGGGTTGCACCATGTTGGCTATGCTGGTCTTGAACTCCTGACCTCAGATGATCCACCCACCTCGGCCTCCCAGAGTGCTGGGATTACAGGCATGAGCCACCACACCCGGTCTTTAAATGGTATTTTAAAATAAATCATTAAATAAATGCAGGCTGTACACCGTCTTTCACACCTGCCAGCAAGCTCCACGCAGGATGCGATCCATTCCTGCCATGGTCCTGGGACAGGGCATCTCCAGTCCCCTCCGTGGTGATGGCGAGGACGCTTGTCGAGCCATGACCAGCAGGTGGCAGCAAAGCCCACCTCCCGGGAGACCTGTGCTGGCTTCAGCTCCCAGCTCCCAGAAACCCCGCAGTTCAGATGCTTGCCAGGCGGAATTCCTCGCCCCTGAAGTCAGTCTGCGTGTAGACATTCACAATACTCACTCTCAGTCATCAGTTCCCACTCTGCGTCTCCCAGGCTGTCTCGCCAGGGCTCTGGATGCCTGGGTTGAGCGACTTAGTAAGGGTCTGGGTGGTGGGGAACCTTGGGCACCACACCTGGGGGCGTGTGGGAGGGTGCCCAACTTTTCAGAAAGCAGATCGGAAGACGGAAGCCACCCAGGTGAGTGTTGGGTGTGGTCATTTCTGAGAATGTTTAGGATGCTTCCCCCAAGCCTGGCACGTGAACCGGGTCCCTTTCCCGGACCCCACTGCCTGATTGGAACCGAGAGTGTCAAGTTTAGTGCCCAGGAGACAGGTATCTGCACGCTGAGGCTGACTGAAAGCAAACCTGGCTTGGGAGAAACGTATCCCGGAGGCCACCTGGGTGCCTACGGCCAATTTGGCTCAAACCTCTGCTGAAAACTGTCAGCATCTTGCAAAAATGAAAGATGGTCTTTGTGCCTGTCATCCCAGCACTTTGGAAGGTGGATGGATCACCTGAGGTCAGGAGTTCGAGACCAGCCTGGCCAACATGATGAAACATCATCTCTACTAAAAATATAGATATTAGTTGAGCATGGTGGTAGGTGCCTGTAATCCCAGCTACTCAGGAGGCTGAGGCTGGTGAATCAGGAGGTGGAGGTTGCAATAAGCCAGGATAGTACCACTACACTCTAGCCTGGGTGACAGAGAGAGACTCTGTCTCAAAAAGAATAATAATTAATAAATAAAAATTTAAAAATTAGCCAGGTGTGGCAGTGCACACCTGAAGTCCAAGCTGTTCAGGTGGCTGAGGCAAGGGGATCACTTGAGTCCAGGAGGTTGAGACTGCAGTGAGCTAGACCATGCCACTGCACTCAAGCCTGGTCAGCAGAGTGAGCAAGACCCTGTCTCAAATAATAATGATAAGTAATAAAGAAGTTCTTTGTCATGTTATTTGAGGCCACCTGATCCATCCCCTGGGGCAAGGCCCTTTCCAGAGACTTCCCCATGTTGTCATCATCTTGACCAGTGAGATCACTCTCCTAAGGGTTAGGGGAAGGGGGCCCTCTGTTTTTGGGAGCACTGGGCGGGGAGCCTGACAGGTGCCTGGTGGTGGTGATAGATCTTGGCTGTTGGTTTAATGTGCATGCTCACCTCCTTTTCCTGTACCATTCAACTTCCTCACTCATGGTCAAGGAGCTTCAGAAATGCTCTGAATTCACTGGCTCATCGAGGGTCCCCCAATAGGCCAGAGGCACCCCTGGGTCCCACTGGATAGTCCTGCAGTAGACAGTCTGCAGCTATGAGATCTGGTGACCCATTCCCTTAACCCAATGTGATGGTTTTCTGTGGCTCTGTGATTTCAGGCCACAGAGTAGAGGACTTCAGAGACTGAGATTTCTTCTCTCTCTCAGTTCTGGAGGCTGGAGATCCAAGAGAGTAACAGGTGGGGCCATCTGCTCCAGCACTCAGGATTTGGTGGGTGAACATCGCTGCAATCCACCCAGCTGTCCTGCACAATGGGGATTCCAGAAATGGCCAAAGTGAATCTCACAGAAGGGAGCCTGAGGTCCTCTGGCAAGTGAGCAGCTAAACTGCAATTGTTGCTCACACCTGTCGGGTCTCAAATCCCAGGGCACGACCAGGCTCAGCTAAGTGAGGCACTCACACTGGGCACAAACTCGAAGGGAGCGTTGAGGCCAGATGAGGTAGTTCACACCTGTAATCCCAGCACTTTGGAAGGCCGAAGAGGGGAGATCACTTGAGGTCAGGAGTTCAAGACCAGCCTGGCCAATATGCTGAAACTCTGTCTCTACTAAAAATACAAAATAATAATAATAATAATAATTAGCCAGGCATGGTGGTTCCAGATACTTGGGAGCCTGAAGCAGGAAACCGCTTGAACAACACCAAATAAAAGAGGGTGGGGGGCGCTGAAAAACCTCAGTGACCGAGATGAAATAATACTTCAGTCCAAACCAAAAATTAGCTGTGTGGAGTGAAACGTGCCTGTAGTACCAGCTACACAGGACACTGAGGTGGGAGGATCCCTTGAGCCTAGGGGTTCAAGAACAGCCTCAGCAACATAACGAGACCCTGTCTCTACAAAAATTTAAAAAATAGCTGGGTGTGGTGATGTGTACCTGTGGTCCCATCCACTCAGGAGGCTGAGGTGGGATCACTTGAGGCCAGGAGTTCGAGACATCCCTGGGCAACATAGCAAAAGCCCATCACTAAAAAAAAAAAAAAAAAAAAAAAAAAAAAAAAAAAAAGAATCAGCCAAGCATGGTGGCTCACGCCTGTAATCCCAGCATTTTGGGAAGCTGAGGTAGGCGGATCACCTGAGGTCAGGAATTTGAGACCACCCTGGCCAATATGGTGAAATCCCGTTTCTACTAAGAATACAAAAAAAGAAAAATTAGTTGGTCATGGTGGCACATGACTGTAATCCCAGCTACTCAGGAGGCTGAGGCAGGAGAATTTTTTTGAACTCAGGAGGCCAAGGTTGCCGTGAGTAGAGATCACTTCAATGCATTCCAGCCTGGGTGACAGAGTGAGACTGTGTCTCAAAAAAAAAAAAAAAAAAAAAAAAAATCAAAATCAATGCAAAAATCCACAATGGAGCCAGAATAAAAATTTTAAATTGAGTTGGGTCAGTAATTCTGATTTTTCCTTTTGCCTTGGCTCCAATATGCCTCTCAGAGCACTGTGAATGATCCCACTTTGAGAGAAAATTCTGATCATTTGGTCATCGTGGCTTTTGCAGATTTATTTTGAATTTTTATAAGAGTGCATTAAAATATTATTTATAGGCCAGGTCCCTCAAAACAGAGGGAGGGGAGGGCAACCTGAAAAGCTGAACATTTTGCTGGGGATTCTGAGCATTGCCTGATTGAGAACTGTATAAAATATTGGATCAAATGGAGTTTAAAGACATTGGGTATTAGTTAATTTTCCCACTAGCAGCTGAGGGTTTGTAAGGACAAGAGGATAACAATATTAAACATTTTCCTTTTTCCTGTGTCCTTAATAAGAGTTTAATATTGCCACATACATACTGTATTATTCCATTCTCACACTGCTATAAAGAACTACCTGAGACTGTGGAAATTATGAAAAAAAGAGGCTTACTTGACTCACAGTTCCATAGGCTGTACAGGAGGCATGGCTGGGGAGGCCTCAAGATACTTACAATTATAACAGAAAGCACCTTCTTCACATGGTGGCAGGAAAGAGAATGAAGGGGGAACTGCTACACAGTTTCAAACAACCAGATATCTTGAGAATTCACTCACTATCATGAGAACAGCAAGGGGACATCTGCCTCCACGATTCAATCACCTCCCACCAGGTCCCTCCCCCAACACTAGGAATTACAATTCTGCATGAGATTTGTGTGGGGACAGAGCCAAACCATATCACACACACACAGGTATTCATATGATTCGTTTTTAAATTCCTACCTCCCTCACTAGAATGTAAACTCCTAAGGGGAGGGACTGTCATTTTACTCCCTGCTCTAGCCCCAGTGCAGGACAGCAGGGACTTACCTGCCTTAATAGCTGTGGCATCTCCAGCGCCGAGAACAGTTCCTGGCACATCTTAGAAGTTGAATTGTTCTCATAACTGCTTTTTGAATGAATTGATCAGTGAAAGAAATGAGACAATCAAGTGAAAGGAACACTAGTCAGTGGTTTCCCTGGATTAACAAGCAGAGACAGTGAGAATTTCACAACACAAAAGTACATTTCTATGGAATCATTATTTTATACAACATTTTCAGACGTATTGGACATAAGAATAATGCTTTGCCTGTGTATAGTGCTTTAGGGTTCACAAAGGGCATTCCTTATATTGTACCATTTGATTCTTCAAATAGATAGATAGATCAGGTATATTAATATTTCTTTTATAGATCGACTAACTGAGGTTCAAAGAGATTAATTGACTGATCCAAGGTGTAATGCATAGGAATCATCAGAGCCAGGGTCAGAATCTAGATTTTCTTGCCCTCAGTTCATTAAGCCATACAGCAATGGTTGGACGGAAGTTTGGGGGGCTGGCCAAGAGACCAGTGAGGAAGATGCTCTGGGTGCTAGTTCATTATTCCCTTCTAGGATGCTGATCAGAATTCACCAGCATTTAAAGCTCCCTGGAGGGGTGAGAAGTAGAGTGGCTAAGGATGAGAATATTTCAGCTAAAGCACTCACCTCCTGTGCTGAGGTGAGTATGCTGGCTTCATGCTTACCCCAGGTGGTCAACTAGGGGTGGTTCTTCCAGGGTACTGGGAAGGGTGGGGTGAGGGCTGGATTATTCCTCTCCAACCTACATGCAAGGAAAAGAATGTAATTCAATTCCTTTGTGTCCCCAAAATTGTGCTATGAAAGTGAGGTTCAGTTTCCTTAGCCAGCCTGCACTTTTTAAGAGAAGACTTCATGCCCTTGCTTTGCAGTAAGACTGAGGGCTGCCTGAGTAAGGAGGACCGTGATGGGGTTGGCAGACCTTTCCTTCAAAGAGGAGGTTGTATTGCTAGTGCTCTCACCAACCTGAAGCAGAGAACCAGAGCAGGTGTCGGTGTCCTGTCCAATCCTGGTATTACCCAGACTGCCCTCAGAGCGGCAGTATAGCCTTAATTAGCGGATGCTCAGCAACTGGCTATCTAGAGGACGTAGTAGTGACACTGCTTAACTAGAATGCAGTATCCAGCCTGCACCCTTTGCAGATAAACACTAGCATTTCTCCCATATAGTGCAATTAGGTCTCCCATCATTCAGCACTCATTCATTCTATTCATTCAATTTTTGTCACTTAGCAGCTATGTATTAAAGCCTACTAAGTATAGGAGCTCTATCAGAGGTGCTGAGGACACAAAGATGTATTAAAAATAATTTACATGATGCTCTAAGACCTCTGGGAGCTCAATGCTTAGTAAGAGAAAGATTTAAAAATAGCAAATACTGTGTAACTGCGGTAAGTGTTTAGCATAGCACTGGTGGGAAGGAAGTGTTGTGTGATGCAAGACAGAATCCTTCAGGTCTTAGCTTAACTGTGACTTCTGCCGGGATGCTGTCTTTGTCCCCTAGACCAGGTTATGTAACCCTTTTTATCTGGTGTCTCAAATCCTTGTCTTTGTCCTGTTCTAACACTCAGCAGTCTGTCTGGTTATTCCTTGTTTAATTGTCTGTCCATTATAGATTTAACAAGCTACTTAAAAAAAACAAGATCCAGTTCTGTATTATTCTCCCCTATATCCCCAACACCTACCAGAAAGTCTGGCTCCCAGTAAGTGCTCAATAAACACCTGCTGAATGAAGATTAACATATGTACAATCAGTCCATGACATCTCAAGTATAACGAATATTGCATGTCTTTGTTTTTCTATATCAAATAAAATCTCAATTTGCCAAGATTAGTAACAATACCAGTATTAGTTTTTATAATTTTCTTCCATCTCCTATGGATCATACCAAAATCCCAATAGGTAGGCAGTTGAGGAAAAATGGAAGTGAAAGGTCTCTGTCCCTTACATCTGCCTCTTGTGCAGCATGGGCTGAGCTCTAGTCTTTTGCTACCAGTCAGGCTTCTTGCACCAGGCGGGTTATAGTTATACCTCTCACAGCAATCCACTCTGCCGCTGCCAGAACTACCACCTGCATCTAAATTGTGTCCTTCTCTTGTGATGCTTGCAAGTGGTACACAAGTGCAAAGTGAGACCTAGAACAACTGAACATTCCGCCCTTTCCGGTCCCTGGGAAGTCACCTCCAGGGTGGGGCCACCCCCCACTTTCCACCAAGCATCATCCTCCTTCTCCTTGGAAAATGTCCAAAGCACCTTGGTGGCTCTCATTGCTGTTATCTTGGGGGAAAAAGATAAAGATACTTTCCGAGTTAATACTGATAAATTCACAGGTTTGAAAAGACAAGCCATCGTTTAATTCTCAGCAACTCTCCTTGTTACTAAAGAAATGAATATGTTATTTTGTGGGGGAATTTTTTAAAGGACATTCCATCTTTATGTCTGAGGTAATTGAACCTCTATACATCAACAAGCATCCATTATTTCTGAGCTAGTAATTTCCTTTGAGTCCCAGAAAAGAATACCTACATGCTTGTGAGAATTAATGGAGATAATGTCTTTGACTGCACTTTCAGAACTGGAAGTACTACACAAATGTAGAGTATTGTTGTCATCAAGCTAATGATTTCTGTATTTTACAGCCAGCAGAGAGATGACATGATAAATGACCTCCTTGGGGTCCATTCCAATTCTTCTTTTTTCCTACAAATAGTACTTCAACCATCCATTATACTAGAATGCTTTTAACTCCCTAAAAAAAATCCATGTGTCGGTGTTGCTTTCTTTTTCTCTCTTTCTTACTGATTCCTAATTCAAACCTGAGACTGAGGTATTCAAGCCCAAACCACTTGTAAGGGGAATAGACTTTATTTGCCCCCTTTAATCCTAAAATTCCTTGACTTAACAAAGCTCCTACAGATGAATGACAGCAAATCCCTTATCTCTCCTCTTTTCATTCACTCACTCATTTGGATGATATTCATTTAGCACCTCCTCTGTGTAAGGCACCATTCTATGCATTTCTCATGTTTATAATTGCCTATACACACACCTATTTGACATTTCCACTAACATCTGAAATTTAGCACACTGAGCTTGCAGTGCTCTTCCACAACCACCACTGTCAATTCTTCCCTCCAAGCCCCATGCACCAGCTACTTCATGCTTTTCTCTGCTTTATCTTGGTGTCCTTGGATGTCTTGCAGCTAATGTGCCTCCACTTCTGTGTCAAGGCTCTTGCCTGTTACACTGTTTATTGCGTTTATATTGTTTGTTCAAGGAGAACGTTCAGAAACCCTGAGATGAAATAGTGAAATAGAGCACGGAGATAAGTGATGGGATAAAAACCCAGTGAGATACAAAATAAAAAAAAAAAAGTTTGTCTCAGAAAGTGGGACCTGCTTTGTTTTATTTCTAGCCAAATACCAGTCATGACTTAGCTAAGCAGAGAGTTAAATCTGGGGCAAACACTCAGGCTTAATGTACATTTTTACATTGTGTGTATAAAGGCACAATTTCATTCATTTTGAAGAAAGGCAGACCCACCCATATACTATTTACACTGAATTCCTCTTGATATCTTTCGAATCATTCCTTGCTTGTTAGTCTGGAAACTGACCTGCCCCTCTTGTTGAATGTCTGACTCCGAATTCACATGGTTTGGTGGGAGTGGTCATTTTATAGAATTTGATCCTGTTTTCTACACATAGCTTTTATGGATAGGGAAGGTATCTGGCCTGGGAACTTTGGAACTAGGACTAGGAAGGAAGAGAATGATTTCCTCTGCTTTCCTATAAAACATGTGAGCAGTGGGCAGCCATGCACTGGCATGTGGACTGTGAGAGCAGAAAATGATGTAGATGTAGTAGTAACTGACACATGTTGAGCCCCAGCATGGGACAGACACAGCTGGGAGTGCTTGACAAGTATCACATTTTGACTTCTCAGGTGCATTTCATGGAGGAGGGCCTGAGGCACAGAGAGGTTGAGGAAGCTGCCCACGGTAAAACAGAAGCTAGCAGTTTTGGGAAATCAACCCAGGGATTCTGGCTCCCATGTCTGTGCATATAAATACTGTGCCCCATAACCTCTCATGCCCAGATACCAGCTTTCTGGGGCTTGATCCCACCAATCTCTGGCCTCTATTTCATCATCTGATTATGGCCTCACTTTATTTGAAACTGTCTTCTTCAAACTTTGGCTTTTCCCATTTGGAGTGTAATTTTGTCCCTCCCCCCATATACACAATTAACACAATTTTCACTTACCTGGGGAGAAAAACCTTCCTGGCCCCATCTGCCCCCCAGGAATGGTGAGGAGCAGCTCCTCCGTGGAAGTGGGACCTAAATAAAACCTTGATAAATGTAACAAATGGATAACTTTTATTAAGAAAAACTCTTTTTAGTGAACATGGTGCACAAATCCTAAGTATATAGTTCAGTGGATATTACAAAATGAACATAGCTGTGATACCAAGTCAAGATGTAGAATGTTACCAGCACCCCAGAAGATTCCCTCATGCCCTCTGCCGAACATTCTCTCTCTCATCCCAAAGTGAACTACTTCAAAACTCTACATCAACTTTGTCTAGTTTGGAACTTAAACAAAATAACACCTTATGCATTCTTACTTATCTGGCTTCTTGTGCTCATTATTACTTTGTGAGGTTCATCTGAGTGGTTTGGTGTAGCTGTGTTTTATCAGCTTTCATGATGTACAGCATCCTGTTGTAGAAATATACCACAAGATATTGATCCATTCTCCTGTTGATGGACATTCAGGTTGTTTCCAATTTGAAGCTATTATGAATGGTGCTACTATGAATGTTATTGTCCATGTCTTTTGGTGAACAAGCACATAATTTGTGTTGGGTATCTAATTTTTGTTGGGAGCATAAAAGGAGAACTTTTAACCCACAGAACAGGAATTTGTGCATGGATGGACTGCGGAATATATTTGATGGTGAGATGACAGTGAAAACAACTTCTGACCAAGGAGAATTTCTTCAGGCTATGGCTTCAAAGAGAGATTTTTTTTTTCTTCAGGGAAGCTTATAGAAGCCCTCTTGGAAAAAATAAATGACCTTTTACAGAAGGTGTTCATGAGCAGAGAGCATTTTTTTTTTCAGAGTATGCTCATATTTGAGGGACACTATCCTTGCCATTATATGGGTTTCTCTCATAGTGAATAGGAACCAAAATAAAGGAAAAGAAGTGCATGTGATGGAATGTGCAGTTATCAAGCCAAAGTTTGAAATTTCAGCCATCTTAAGTCTGAGAACTCTGCAAACTAGCCTAATTACAGGGAAGCAATTCATCTGCAGTGGAATGCTGAGGACTGAGCTAGAGCAGTGCTTTGAGTGGAAAGAAGAAGGATAAAAATCTAACAGCAGGATAGGAAAAATGAAAAATTCTAGCAAGCACCAGCACAAGCAGAACACTGGACATTCTAGCTAAGGCATTTACCAGGTTTCCCTCAGCAGGATGCAAGCTCCGTGAAGGCAGGGACTTTATCTCTCCAATCAACACTGTATCCCCAGAATTTAATCAGGGCTTAGTGTAGTAGGAGCTTAATATTTATTCAGTGTAACATGAATAGTACATTGGTTTAGAAGGGATGCTTATGCCAAAACCATAGCTAATCACTTGTAGTGCATGTCTTTGTGCTTAAGTATTCGTAAGTACTCTATAATTCATTTTGAAGGATAAAATAAACTATGTCAATGATTGACACTTGTTATATTAGGTAGGTTACTAGCTCAACTAGCAGAAAACTTCTGAATCTCCTTTCTATCAGTCTCTATGTAATCTTCTAAAGGTAGATGATGACTTCGAATAGCTTGCTTGTCCTCTTTTCCTTTTGTAGTTTATACATAACTGATTGCTCCTGAATAGCACTGTTAGCTTCAACATTGCCTAATTGGAACCACTTCCACGGATAAGTGAAAACCAGAAGAACTTTCTTCTGCAAACCTAATTTTCAGTCATAGAATCTTGAGTGATTAAAGAAAATATGAGGCCCTGGATAAAACAATTTTTAAAATGTTATTTTTCTTCTTTTTGCTTTTTTACTTTCTTTTGGTGAAGGGTATATATTAGGGAGAATAAATGGCTATTAAGAAGACATTGGGAATGGTATAATTTTGTAGCCCCTAATATTTTTTAGTATTCCTCTGGCAAGATGACCTCTGCCAGACTCTATATACTTTTTAAAATTATCTCAGTGCTTTATGTGTTATAGGTCAGAGGAATGTGTTCTCATAACAGATACTTCATTCTCCAATGAGAGGCTACTGTCTTTCTGCTGGGATTATCACACTGATGGAATGAAAATCTGTACTGGTCAAGGGTATTGCTGCCACCACATGGATATGAACTCAGAATGAAATCAACATAGAAAAAAGCAAAGATAAAAGAGGGGAGAGCAAGCACACAAGAGGTATTGTGTATGTAGTACTATTCAGCCATAAAAAAAGGATAAGATCCAGTCATTTGAAACAATATAGATGGAACTGGAGATCGTCGTGTTTAGTAAAATAAGCCAGACACAGAAAGACAGACATCTCATGTTCTCACTTATTTGTGGGATCTAAAAATCAAGACAATTGAACTCATGGACACAGAGAGTAGAAGGATGGTTCCCAGAGGCTGGGGAGGATAGTAGCTGGCTGGCAGGGAGGTGGGCTAGTTAATGGAGACAAAAAACAGAAAGAATGAAGATGACCTACTATTTGATAGCACAAATGGATGACTATAGTCAATAATAACTTAATTGTGCATTTTAAAATAAAGAGTGTAATTGGATTATTTGTAACTCAGAAGATAAATGGTTGAGGGGATGGATACCCCATTCTCCATGATGTGCTTATTTCACATAGCATGTCTGTATCAGAATATATACACCATGTACCCACAAAAATTTTAAAATTAAAAAGAGGTATTATATGACATCCTGGAAGAAGCTACCCCTGGATTCAGCTGTGCTTCTTCCTCCTCAACTTACCAGTTTTATGTGCAAAACAGTTTGAACTAGGTTTTCTGATGCTTGTCTTCAAAAGATTCTTCACTGATATAGAGAGATATGTTACTTGTTGAAGTGAAGAGTGAGGATTTGCTGTACAGCCCATTCTCTTGCCTCCTACGCTACACTGTAGGAAGGGGCAGAGCTGGAAATGAATTTGATAAAATATACAAAATTAAAATTAATATACGAAAATAAAATAGACTTGAGAACCAGAGCAATGTCCAATGCTTGTAATGAATCCTAGATAAATAATGGCTGCTAAACAAATAAAAAAGACTATATTCTAAAAGAAAAATATCATTTGATTCCTTCTGTGTGCACACAGACATCACTTTGCATCAGAGCCTTTTTTATCTCATGTGGCAAAATCTGTGTCTCTCCAATGTATTTGTGTAAAGTTCTCAGAATAGAGGCATTACTATGACCAGGTGGTATAAATCAATGATTGTTAATTTTGGTACTGTATACTATGCAGAGAGGGCTTTAAACTATTGCCTGGAGTCTATGAACCAATAGGCATTATGTCAGGCTAGAAGTAGATCTCAATAAAGCTTTGCGATTGAATGAATGAATATACACATAAGGCACTACCTTGTATTTCATTACAAATGAAATATTTGACACATATGAATACATCCTATTATTTTACAAGTAGATAGATGTGTTGTGATTGATAAAATAATAAAATAAAAATTCACTAAAACACCTTATTAATTTAATAAAAGCTTCCCCCATCTCAATAGGCACTCAAGTAATAGCTACTAAAATAATTGCTGGTGTTTGACATTTTTCATGTTAAAAATGCAACATCAAACTTGAAAAGCTTGGAAACCACCATACAGATTTTAAGTTTCTTGAAGTCAGAAATACATCCCCAGCACTCCTAATATAGTGTTTTGCATGTTCTCAAAATTATATAATGCACAGAATACAAGGCTGACAATAAATCATATTACATGAGAACACTCACTTTCCCTACCATTTTTAAGTTATGATTGAAAACATCATTTATTAAATATAATCTATACTCATGTACATTTTTACATATATTTATAAAGTGAACATCACAAAGTCACTTGCAGGATAACAAATAGAACATTGCCAGTTCCGAAGCCTGTGACCAAATGTGCCTTGCCCTGATCACAAATCTTCCTTTTTTTCCAAAAGTAACTGTTATCCCATCTTTAATGATTATGGTGTCATTCATTTAAAAAAGTTTGACTATTTATATATGCATCCCTAAATGAGTTGGTTTAATTTTTCCCACTTTTGAACTCTATCTAAATGGAATGTCTTTTATATGCATTATTTTGTGTCTTGTTTTTTGGCTTAATATTTTTTGTTTGATTCATTCATGGTGTTGCATATGGCTACAGTTTGATGTGTTTTATTTTATTTACAGTAAATATTCCATTATATTACTATGCTACAATTTATCCATTCTACTGTCAATGGACATTTAAGTGGTTTTCAGTTTGGACTAATGGTTTTACCGGAAGCATTTAGTTAACTTACATTTCCGGTAACTACCAGTATGTTTCATCTTAAATTTAGCAGCTTATTTTGTGCTTCTATGTGTCCTCCCTATCCTCTTTATTATTCCTTCTTGTGGTTTTTTTTTTTTTTTTGGACTTTTTAAATCCTTCTATTTTTTTTCTTATACTAGCTTAGAATATATACCTGCTATTCCTTTCCTTTAGTGGTTCCTTAAATTATAACACTATGCTTAAGCTATCAAATCCCCAAATTAATCAATACTTTGCTGTACCATAGACAATATTAGAATCTTAGAACATTTTAATGCAATTTTTTCACCGAACCAACTTACATGTTATTATTGTCATGTATTTTAATGTATTATTATTGTTGGAAGATGCTCATTTATCACTTTCTTTGTTCTTAATTTCCTCTTGCTTCTCAGACCCTCCATTTGATATTGCTTCTCTTTCACCTGAAGTATAGTGTTTAGAATTTCCTTCAGTAAGAGTCTGGTTGTGTTAAAACCTGACAGGTTTTCTAAGTTAAAAATATTTTCTTTCTCCTCATTTAAAAAGTCAAATATTAACAGGGCATAATATTGAGATTGGCAATTATTTTCAACACATTGAAGATGTTCTGTCTTCCAGTTTTGTGGCTAGAAGTCAGCTTTTGGTCCAATTGTTGCTCTTTTAAAGGTAATACTTTATCTTTGCCTACTTTTAACATTTTTTTTCCCATCTTGGGTACTCAACAGTTTCATTGTGAGTTGCCTATAATGAATTTATTGTTTTTTAATCTTTCCTGAGACTGTTTATGCTTCTTGAAACTGTGTATTAATTTCTTTAGTTTTTAAAAAAATATTCTAGCTATTAACTCTTTAAATATTGCTCATGGCCCTGCTTTCTGGCTCCTTTTTCCAGGACTTTCATTAAACATATAGTAGACTTTCTTACTCTACTCTTCATGTTCCTCAACCTCTTTTTCATGTTTCCGATCTTTTTGTCTCTGTGTGCTTCATTCTCAATTTCTTCAAATGTATCTTCCAGTTTATAAATGTCATCTCCAACTGTTTTCAATCTGTTATTAAATCTACACATTGAGTTTCTAATACCAGTGATTAAACTATTTTTTCTAGAAGCTCTATTTAGTTCTTGTTAAAATATGTTACATCATTCTTCATAGTTTCTGCTCCCTGAAGATGTTTTCAAACTTGTTCTTGTTCTTCTCCAAGAAATGGTTAGCATAGTTTTGTTATCTCTGTTTGACAAGCTCAATATCTGAAATCCATGTGGGTCTGTTTTCCTTTGCTGGGTCTAATTGACTTGCTTCTTTAGATATTAGATTTTTATTTTTACCCGATGCTATTCATTGTTCTTGAAATTTTATTTGTGGGGATTCTTTGAAATCAGGGTAAAGGTGTCTTCCTCCAGAGAATATGTGAAATTGCTCTTTCCTAGTGGCTAGGGATTTACTGGCACAGTACTACTTTTATTTTTTATTGCTAAATCATAGTTATATATATTTACGGTGTATAATGTGATATTTTGATATATGTACACTATGTTGCATTATTAAATGAAGCTAACATTATCTATCACCTTGCTTATCTATCTCTCTTTTATAGTGAGACATTTCAAATTTACTCTCTTTGATATTTTGAAATATATTCATTATTATTGATTATAGTCACCCTGGGATGAAATAAATAGCAAAATCTATACCTCCCATATCTGAAACTTTGTACCTTTTGATTAACAACTCCTCATTCCTCTGTCTATCTGAAACTTTGTACACATTAATCAGCAACTCCTGATTCCCTCCCTCCTCAGCCCCCTCTCCACCCACTCACAGCCTTTGGTAACTATCATTCTACTCCCTACTTGTACGAGTTCAACTTTATTAGATCTCACTCATATAGGTGAGATCATGTGGTATTTGTCTTTCTGTGCCCACCTTATTTCACTTGGCATAATGGCCCTGAGATTAGATTAATTCATGTTGTTGCAAATGACAGGATTTCCTCCCTTTTAAGGTGGAATACTACTCCACTGCATATATATATATATATATATATATATATATATATATATATATATCACATTTTCTTTATCCATTTGTTCATTGATGGACATATATTGTTTTCATATCTTGGCTATTGTGAATAATGCTACAATGAACATGGGAATGGAGATTCCTCTTTGATATATTGATTTCAGTTCCTTTGGATCTATAGTCAGAAGTAGATTACTGGGTACATCTACTTTGTAGTTGTATTTTTAGCTTTTAAAAAAAAACCTCTATACCACTTTCCACAATGGCTATATTAATCTACATATCCTCTTTTGATAAATGTTTATTTAGTCTTTTGCCTGTTTTGTTTGTTTGTTTGTTTTAATCAGGTTGTTTTCTTGCTATTGAGTCATTTGAGTTCCTTACATATTTTGGATATTAAGCCTTATCAAATGTCTGATTTGCAAATATTTCCTCCCATTCTGTGGGTTGTCTCTTTACTTTGTTAATTCTTTCCTTTGCTATGCAGAAGCTTTTTAGTTTCATACTGTCCCATTTGTCTATTTTTGTTTTGTTGCCTGTGCTTTGGGGAGTCTGGGACTACTTTAAACTAAATTCATGTCTTGGGGGTATTTTGTACCTCCTAGTTGAAATAAATTTTGGCTGCAAAACTGTTTGAAAGCCAGTTACTCTGGGACTAATTTCTCCTCCCTTCCACCACATATGCAGTCACATACTCATGAGCACAAAGGCAGTCTTCTTTGTAGTCCACAGGGAAGGTGATGAGGATGGATTTGCTGTGGTTTACCCTTATTTTGAAAGTATAAACGTTTGGCACTCCAACTTAATGTTGGGGCAGGCTCCCTTTAAATCCCACATTTTGAGTAGGCTCTGCACTTTTATTTCTGTTTCTCTCACTCCATGATACATTAAAAGCAAAGGTCAAGATTTTCTGGATTGCCAAATATCCTTAAGATAGAAGGGGCTTCCATGCTCTGCCAGTCTCTCTGGGTTCCTGTTTTCTCATAGATTTTTATCTATAATCTGGTCAACTCTTTAATTAATTTAAATAAGATTTAACAAGCCATATCCAGCGTTTTTATTTTCAGTAGTAACTAATCTTACTACTGAAAATAAAATGAGTAATTTATTCACTGTAAGAGGTTTCAAACATCACCACAAATTTTTTGCAACCTGTGTAGGCCCCTTTTTAATGTGTATTTGTCAATTTTCCCATCAGGAACTGAAGTCTATTTTTCTACACCTTGAATCTAGGCTTGGCTATGTGGCTTGCTTTGGCCAATGAAATATAAGCAAAAGAAATGGAAGCAGAGACTCTAGAAGGACTTGCACATTGGGACTTACCCTCTCTTGGTTCTCTTGGGAACTCTGTGATCACTACCATGTAAATAAGCCTAAGCTAACCTGCTGAATTTTGAATTAATTCCATCACCCCTGCCAACAGCCAGCCATCATCAGATATTTGAGTGATCCCATCTGCCTGAGGGAGCCTAGACAACACCATGTGGAGGACAGACAAGACATCTCACCTGAAATGAACCCATACTGCTGACCCATAGAACTGGGAGCAAATAAATAATGTAAGTTGCTTAGTTTTAAGATGAGTTATTTTAGAGCGAAAGCTAACTGACATACCCTAAGTGTCTGAAAGGGAAGTTCCTGCTCATAATTTTTTTAAGTGTTCAATATGTACCACATGACTACCACAGGAAAACTGAATACATCAAAAGAAAATGTTAAGCATATGTAAAGTCCTACTACCCAGAAGTAACCACGCTGATGTTTTGGCATATCAGTCTGAGTCTCTGCATGCACACTACAGTTAGCCCGAGCCCCATCTACTCTCTATTGTCTTCCTTGCTTGGCAGCTCAGTCTCTGAGGCTGTGCATGATATTTCACTCAACTGCTTCCCTCACTTATTTTTGCCTATTAGATACTATTTTCATCTTACCTGGCATCTCTTGGTCTAAATGTTTAATTAGCAAATAGAACCACAGCCAGCTGTTTGATACCCCTAATCCCTCATTCCTCAGGTTTCATCTTTCTCTTTGAGGGTTGCTTCTTCCTTTTTCTCCCTTTGAAAGCTAAAATTCAGAGTTTCTTTCATCTAGATTTCAATGGCATGAAACTATGGGCTGTTGAGAAGCCCACATACTGTGGTTTACCCTGAGTCCTGCACCTTCAAGAGACAGCCCTGTCATTTTTTTAAATCACTTCTCAGGAATGTGTATTATGCCTTGCACATGCCAAGAGAGTTGCGTGGGTCTAGTAGGCATCTTCCCCAAATAAAGGAAACTAAGAGAGTAAATTTTTTTTAACTTTGATGTTTACTTTATGTGATCTTTAGTTAGACAATTATGCACTCCAGGTAATTCTGTTAAAAAAAAATCTGACTCTGACCCCCTGCTTGTTCCATGATCGCTGATGAATCACAAGACTAGAATTCAGCTTTGTATATGTTACTATTTTAGAACTAGGAAAATATTTCTTAAGCTTACATCTGGGCATATTGTTGGGCAAGGCAACACAATCACCATAAAACAGTCCCCTGGCCTCAGGCTTTGAAATTGTGCATAGGAAGCTAGAAAATAAAGAGCTCTTTTTCCTGTGCATTATATATTCAATTTGAATCATATTATCATAGTCTAAGTACATACTTTGGTTGATCTATTTTTTTCTTTTGCATTCAAGTTGCTTCATCATTGCATGTTTTATCTTTGTCATGTGACTAGTGGCTGCTTAGCAGAGAGCACAGTTCCAGACCATTGATTTTTCTCAGGACTCGGTGAAAGACTGAAGTGAGAGAAACCTGAGGGAGGGTCACTGGCAGGAGGCTATTGTAATAGTCAAGGTTCGCAGAGTCATAAAGACAGGCCAGGCTTAGAGCAGTGGGAGTGAAAAGAAAGGCAAACATCTATTATGTAATTGAAGGGCAATCAATTAGAAAAATGTTTGAAAGCTGAAAGCCAAGAGGAATTCCTTCAAGCATTGAAAGAGCCTCAGCCAAAGTTTGTTCTCTAGAATTATAGTTTCTTAAAATAAGAAACGTTTTGGAAATACTGAATTTAGGAAACAGATTGTTGTACTGTGAGTCTTTTCTGAGATTTCAATATGTTCCTGTGTTTTGTGAGCCTACAAGAGTGGGATGAATTATGCCACATTTCCCAAGTTTGTTTGACTATGGAATTCTTTTAGGGGGAACATCTCTTAGCATTACTGTTCTAATACTAAATGGAGTGAAATGCATTTTGAGGAAAAGGAAAACATCAAGATACTGAGGACTTGCTAATGAGGTGCTAGACTGGATTCTGAGAAGAGAATGTTCAGACAGTACTTAAGTGCCTTCAGAGAACCGGCTTTTTATACTATAGTAGAGGCCATGAGACAACACCCAGATGCCCCTTCAAGATCAAGGAACTCCCCAGTTTTGAGTAGAGTCACCAGCTGACAGCTTGCCAGCCTTCTCCAGAAATTGCACTCAGTTGAAGGTAGCTGCCTTGCTCAAATGTATGTCCCCCACCCAACTCAGAAGCAGCCTGTATCTAGTCACTATGGGGTTACAAAGGCCTGGTATCTTGCTTTTACTCAGTTCATCTCTGAAAGGCCCTTCTAGTTCACAGCCAATTTTCAGTCAAGGAACCCAATGGATAAAGGAGAGACCAAGTTTCCATAAGGAAAAACTTGCAACACTATGGCAAGTATATGAAGGTAATCAGTCTCCCAGCCCTTCCTCAAAGAGACCTATAGCCACTTAGTCATATACTGAAAGAACAATGTCCAGATGTTTCAAAGATTTTGGACACTGAGTCTACGTTGACATTGATACCCATAAGATCAACTGAAGCCTCTGTTGCAACTATAACACCATGGCTCCTTCATGAGATAGGGGTCATATGGGGGTCAAGTATAAATGGAGTCATGGTCTAGGTCCTGGTTAACTGTGTGTTCACTGGCTCCATGAACCCACCTAGCAGTCATTTCCCCATTCCTTGAATATAAAATTGAAATTGGTAACCTTGGTAATTGCCTGAACCTTCACATTTGCTCTTTTCTCTGTAAGGTAACAGCTATTGGGGTGAGGAAAGCCAAACAGGAGTCTTTGAAACTTCCTTTCTCCCAACCTAAGATTGCAAAATCAAAACAATATCACTTGATGAGGGGAATGGCAGAGATTAGTGCTACCCTTAAAGACCTACTGGATACAGGGCTCTCCATCATATCCTCATTTATTTAACTCACTAGTCTGGTCCCTTTAAAAAACAAACAGATCCTGGAGAATGAAAGCAAACTACTACAAACTCAACCAAGTAGCACTGGTCGACATATATTCTTGGAATTGGGTTACCCTTCCTGCCTGCTTGGCTTCAGCAAGCACCACTATCTGAGGGCATAGAGTGAACCTATCTGTTGACATGAAATCCTAAATAATGTTGCAATGGACCAAGGGACCCATGTATAACAAAGGGATAGATATCATGGGACCTATTGGTTCTATTTCATATTGCCACACCCAGAAGATGCTGGTCTGATACAGCAATGGAATAGCTCTTTGAAGGCACAATTAAGCACTAGATTAGAGATGATGCTGTAAGCATATAGGGTTCCATCCTTAGGGCCCAGTATATACCCCAAACCAATGACTATTATACAGTGCTATGTCTCCAATATGCAGACTATATGTGTCCAAAAACCAAGGAAGGGCGACAGAAGCAGTCCCACTTATCATCACTCCTCATGACCCACTTGGATAATTTATTCTTCCATTTCCACAACTCTAGGCTCTGCGTGGCTACAAGTTCTGATTCTCAGATGTAAAATGCTTCCACCATGGGGCAAGCAAGAGTGCCATTGAACTTCAAGCTATGGATGTCACCTGGTCTCTTCAAGCTCCTTCGCCAAGGTCAGTAGGCAAGGTAAGGAGTTGCCAACCTGGAGGTAATTCACCCTCAGGATCAGGAGGCAGCAGGACTGTTCTTACACAGCAAATGATCATCACAGCATGTCAGAGGACCTTTGTGTTTCACTGGCTAAGGGAGTGATAAGATTTCAAAGATAAACTTTGACTTCCTTCTCTAAAAGGAATTATAGGCTCTTGGAGAAAAAACTCTTATATTTCATTTTTTGTTGATATACAATATTTGCACACATTTATGGGTTATGTGTAATATTTTGATGCATGCAAATAATGTATAATGACCAAATCAGAGTAATTGGGACATTTATCACCTCAAATAATGATCATTTCTTTGTACTTGGAATGTTTTAAAGCTTCTCTTCTAGCTATTTTGAATTATACAATTAATTATTTTTAACTATAATCTCCCTACTGTCTGTCCCATTGAACATGGGTACTTCTTCCTCCAATCTAGCTGTATTTTTGTATCCATTAACCAACATCTCTTAATTACCTCTTTTTCCTAAACTTCCCAGCATCTGGTAACCACCACTCCACTCTCCATCTCTCCAAAACCAATTTTTTTAGCTCGCACATATGAGTGAGAACATGGAGTATTTGTCTTTCTGTGCTTGGCTTATTTAACTTAATATAATGTCTTCTGGTTTCATCCATGTTGCTGCAAATGACAGGATTTCATTAATTTTTATGAGTTAATAATGTTTTATTGTGTATATATAGCACTTTTTTATCCATTCAGCCTAATCATCAGGGAAATGCAAATCAAAACCATAGTGAGATACAGTTTAAAAAGCTATTACCAAAAAGACAGAAAATGCTGGCAAGGATGTGGAGAAAGGAGAATGCTC
Source organism: Saguinus oedipus (assembly GCA_031835075.1). Classification (NCBI taxonomy): domain Eukaryota; kingdom Metazoa; phylum Chordata; class Mammalia; order Primates; family Cebidae; genus Saguinus; species Saguinus oedipus. The sequence continues at coordinate 128,259,767 of CM063178.1, forward strand.
GTACATTGTTGTTGGGAATGTAAATTAGTATGGCTGTTCTACTTTATGTTTTTTAATTATTACGTTAGTTTACTACTTTTAAACCTGACTTGGCTAAAAATTATGTATTTTTTGAGTATCTTAAATGTGCAGAACTCTGATCCTAACTACAAAATTCCCATTACACAGCGATTTTATCTTCGGTAAACACGCCTTTACAAACTCTAGCATATATTGTGAAAGTTATCAGAATCAAAATGTAGTCACTAATGTTAAAAAAGACTCTGACACATACAACCAGAGAAGGCCATGAAGAGAAGATTCTCATGATTGTATACCTCATAATGAAAAAGATGCCACAAAAACTACAACACTGCACAAAAGCCATTGCAATCTTAGACCAAAAATACTTCTGCAAGTACATCTGCCCAGCAACAGTTTATTCAGCCTTGGACTGATTTCACCCTTGTCATTAATCTTTACAATTAAGGATAATTATCTCAAAACAATTATATAATATTCCTCATTTTTTTTCCTTTAAAAAACATTGTATTCTTTTACCTCTCTGAATATATACATTGTTTACTATGGCATATGTATTCTTATTGGAATACTGTACTCCCAAATATATTTTCTTTTAGAGAGCCTCTTCCTGTTTGTTATTTAGGTTGACAATATGAAAGAATATTCATATAGTGGCTCTGTTCACATATTGAAACTTTGAAGCAGTACAGGCATTAAGAGAAAAATAGATGAATATTATATAACATTGTCATATTCAGCAACAGAACATAACAGTTGGACTGAATGAAACTACAATGAAATGCAAAAAACATGGATGAATCTAGCATTATAATATTCAGTGAAAAGGTAAGAACCAAAAGATTATACACTATTATTTCATCTTTATGATGGTAGAGATATAACTAAAATAAATAGTCTATAAGAATACTTAGAGATGCAATAAAACATGAAATTCAGGGTGATGCCATCATTCTCCACAGAACTGGAAAAAACAATCCTAAAATTTATATGGAACCAAAAAAGAGCCTACATAGCCAAAGCAAGACTAAGAAAAAAGAATAAATCTGGAGGCATCACATTACCCAACTTCAAAGTACACTGTAAGACTATAGTCACCACAACAGCATGGTACTTGTATAAAAACAGGCACATAGACCAATGAACACAATACAGAATCCAGAAATAAAGCCAAATACTTAGAGCCAACTGATCTTCAACAAAGCAAATGAAAACAAAGTGGGGAAAGGACACCCTGTTCAACAAATGGTGCTGGAATAATTGGTAAGCCACATGGAAGGAATAAAACTGGATCCTCATCTCTCACTTTATACAAAAATTAACTCAAGATGGATCAAGGACTTAAATCTAAGACCTGAAACCATAAACATTCTAGAAGATAACATTGGAAAAACCTTTTTAGACAGTGGCATAGGCAAAGACTTCATGACCAAGAACCCAAAAGCAAATGCAACAAAAACAAAGATAAATAGATGGGACTTGATTAAACCAAAAATCTTGCACACAGCAAAACAAACAATCAGCGTAGTAAACAGACAACCCACAGAGTGGAAGAAAATTTTTCCAATCTATAGATCTGAAAAAAGACTAATATCCAGAATCTATAAGTAACTCAAACAAATCAGCAAGAAAAAAAACCAAACAATTCTATCAAAAAGTGGGCTAAGGACATGGATAGACAATTCTCAAAAGAAGATATACAAATGGCCAACAAACATGAAAAAATGCTCAACATCACTAATGATCAGGGAAATGCAAATCAAAACTACAATGTCATACCACCTTACTCCTGCAAGAATGGCCATAATTTAAAAAAGAATAAAAAATTATACATGTTGGTGTGGATATGGTGAAAGGGAACACTTTTACCCTGCTGGTGGGAATGTAAACTAGTACAACCACTACGGAAAACAGTATGGAGATTCTTTAAAGAACTAAAAGTAAATCTACCATTTGATCCTGCAATCCCACTACTAGGTAACTACCGAGAGGAAATGAAATCATTACATGAAAAATATACTCGCACACACATGTTCATAGCAGCACAATTTGCAATTGCAAAAATGTGGAACCAGCCCAAATGCCCATCATCATTTGATGAGTGGATAAAGAAATTGTGATACATATATGTGTGTATGTGTGTGTGTGTGTGTGTACCATGGAATACCACACAGCCACATAAAGAAATGAAATAATGGCATTCATAGCAACCTGGATGGAATTGTATGTTCTCACTCATAAGTGGGAGCTAAGCCATGAGGATACAAAGGCATAAGAATGATACAGTGAACTTTGGGGACTGTGGGGAAAGGGTGGGAGGGGAGTGAGGGATAAAAGACTACACACTGGGTACAGTGTACACTGCTCGGTGATGGGTGCACCAAAATCTCAGAAATCACAACTAAAGGACATATTCACCTGTTCCCCAAAAACCTATTGAAATAAAAAATAAATCCATTTTCTCTGGAAAAAAAATAGTAATTTTTCTTATCTCTTCTTTCCAAAAAAAGAAAAAAAAATTCAGGGTGATGTTTCCTAGGGTAGTGGATATATGGGGATGTTTTAGTAGCTATAGGTTATTGTCAAGGGCCTAGCTTTTATTTTGGTGATGGGTGGTCCATGATGTTTATTATATTATTACTTAATTTGGTAGCCATATATCAATCAATGGTACAAGAAATTTATGAACCAAAGACTATATGTAATATAATTCCTGTCCTGAAAGGGGAAAAAATTAAATCCCAAAAAATAATCATATCTGATTTGTACCTTTAACGTTACTCAAGCTTTCAGTATTACCCAATTACATATCCATGGTAAATACTCTAAATTAACTCATTTGGCCCCATCGTGACTCCCACATGTTGTGTATGTGGCAAGATGACAATCAAGAGCATTCAGAGGCCAGTAAACTAAAAACTATACTTCTCAGATTCCTTGCACCTAGTGTTGCCCCAGGTATAATCAAATGACATTTTGATTTAGAACTAAGCTGCATGGGAAAAGGAACAGGATGTCATACCCTTTTGCTGGTGTGGATAGTAGCATTGGCAAAGAAGCAGTGTGGTTCAGGAGCAGACGGTTGGCATTTCAGCTTCCTGAATCTTCAGTCTCTTGACCATTGCAGAAGGAGCCACTCCTTTGACCCAGTTCCACACATTGGTTTTAGAAGTTGTTCTTAGAAGGTCAGCCAAGACGGCAACTCTTTACCTTTCAATGGTACAATAAACCATACAATACCTTTAAATAAATTTCTTTCTCTTGAGCTTGCTGAATAGATACTGTTCATCACAACTTAAGGCTAGCTGATACAATACCCATAATAGAATATTTCCTATTTCTCAATTAGGAAGAAATCTTAAGAAACAACATCATTGATTAATTTTTGCTTTTTGCTCAAAAGCTTTCTCTGATCAAGGTAGACCTGAAGCTATACTGTTCTTCTATTTAAATAGGAGTTAAACATGTAACTTGAAAGTATGGCAAATAAAGGTTTTTATTTCTCTGAGTTCATCTTATTTGAGATAGAGAATATATGTTTTAGTAATACCAAATTGCTATGCACTCATCATGTTTCTTTACAGTGAAACAATATTGTGCTTATTGAGTATTAAAATTCTACAAATGTAGAAAGGTTTGTGCCAGTGCGATAATAAAATAAAGTTCAACTTACTATTAAAGTCACATCTACCCAAACGTTCCTTTTGCATAATCATTAATGAAGAAGGCTTATTACAATACTGAAGTGACAGGAAATGTATGTGATGTGGATACTTATGCAGATAGGTCACTCATCCTGCAAAAAGGACTCAGCAGGGTATCTGTACATCTTCAGAGAATAACTTAGTCTCCAGGCATGAGTCCTGCCTGATTATGCAATGTGGCCCTTAACTGAGAGATGCCTAAATTGCATATTGTTTCTGCAAATGGCATTTCCCAGGGAAGAGGCTTCCGTTTCCCACATATTGTTTATGTGGCACGATGACAATCAAGAGCATAAAAAATTATAATGACGTAATTATAATAATGCCACTATTTGCTGCTAAGTTTATTCTTCTTATTATTGTATTCTACTGTGTATGTAATAGACTCTTATTAAAACTACATAGTAGGAGATGTTTAATCAGCTGCCTACCACATCTTGCAGAAGGGTCAGGGCCTGCAAAGGTATTAGGGAGACAGGGAAAGATTTTGCTACAACTAATTGGATGTATGTTGAACTACAGGATGCCATAGCAGATGCTTTCATGAGAATTTGAACTCAAAGTCACAAAGACTGAACATCAGTGTAGATCTGATGCTGAGTGAAGGCTGGGGACTACTGGGCCATGTGTAAGAGACAAGCAAGTAAAAGAAGTTACAGAGGAAAAGAGCCAGAGTAAAGCAAACAGAAAGAAAGACGCATACACAGGAAGAGAATGTCAGTCTCGATTTCCATTCTGCTCAAAGAATATAACCTGTTCTAAACAATGCCTCAAAACATGCATAAACACACATCAAACAACCTTCACAAGGCACCTGCTTACGTACTGACAAATCACCATGTTTAATCGATAACTATTTCCAGGGCCCCATTATTGTTTCATGGCACTTTGCCTTCATGGGTCCCTTCTTTCTTAAAAAAATTTATGAATTATATTTTACAAATGCAATGACATAAAGCAAGTATAGTCCAGGCTGGATTCATTATTATGTATTCACAATTATTCATTTTTCTTCTGTTTTTAAAAGAAATTAAAATTAAGGCATCTTCATGGGACCAGAAAGTATTGTGAGCCATACGTATATAGGAGCACTGTGTTATGTACCTAAATGGATAAGTCAATTCTGTGAATTTCTATTACCTCAGAGGATTAGGCATAAGGGATTTTGTCAAGCAAAAGGTAAGGGTTCGCCTTTTAACTCTCACTATTTCTTTTAAGAGCTTTTCAATTTTCTTAACGTGGGCTTTACATTCTTCATGTACACTGTTTTTAAAATGCTTGACTTCGTTGTCAGCTGGTATTTCCTGTTCCAAGTACATCTGTAATTTGGCTGTCAATTTAAAATGGTTATCTTTCCTATCCTAGAAATTGATGCATTTTACTTTCCTGTCCTTCTTAAGGAAGTACATGACTTTGAACTGATTCACCTTAGGGACATGATTAGCTTTCCAAAATGGGATGCCTCTCAGAGCATCAACTGAGAAGTATTCAGAGAAAAGGTGGAGAATGCAAGAGAGATTACAAAGGACTCAGTGCAAAACTCACAGAGAAAATGGAATATATACCACCAATTTATTCCAGAGCTGATAGATTTCAATGAAGTGACTTGGCCACTTTTTCTGCTATCCTTCAGAAAGCCAACTTCTTTGTGAGTCCCATTCTAAGGACTGAAATCAAATAACCAAAGGCCACTTAGCACTATTTACAGAATGGATAAATAGTAAATGTCAATGTAACATCTTGGAATCCTATATATTAATAAAATAATTACAATTTTTCTTTGTTTCCTAATACTTTTTAACATTAATTTTAAGTTATATTCAGTAGTTTAACTTTCCTTTCTTGGTCCTTGACAGATAATCTGTCAAGTAGAGTTTCTTAATGTTTTGAGAATCACAGATCCCTTTGAGAATCTGATATAATCATGAACTCTCTTCCTATTAAAAGGCACACACAGATCTGAAGTTTACCCATGGATTATCCAGCTGAAGACTCTTAAGACAAAGAAGATAAATAATTTAATTAATGTTGTAATATAATAAGTATATACAGTATGTAGAATTCCGCATATGGAAATGTAAATATTGCATTTTTCCTTTTCATGTACTCACAGAAATATTTAAAGAAATTGATCATATAGTAAGTCACAAAGAAAATCTTGATAGATTCCAAAAAGAAAAATAAATAGAAAACTTGCCATCAATATTTTCTGATCACCATAATATAGAGGTAGAAATTATTAACAGAAGTATAAAGAAAAGAATCCAACTTCCTGAAAATGTCAAAACTTTCTCCTATGCAATTTAGATCAAAGGGAAAATCAAACAGTAATTATAGACTACTTAGAAAATAGTGATAATAACACTACACATCAAACATTTGAGATATCGCCAAAATCATACTCAAAGCCAAATGTGTATTTTTAAGTTCTTTCATTGTTAAATAACAATGAATGGAAATAGATGAATTAAACACTCAACCTAAGAAATTATAAAAAGAGAAAAATGAACTTAAGGGAAATATAAGAATGAAATTAATAAAGATTTTAAAAGAAATTAATGAATTATAAAACAAAAACGTAGCAGAATTAATATTTAATTTACATAATCATGTATATTCAGTAAACATTAGGGAATTGCTTTGACTGCTATCATCTTTACTATGTTTCTGAATATTTATCTTTTTCTTGTTTCTGTTAGTACTGAATGAAATTATGGTTTACATTTTGAAGCCAATAAAAATATTATGTAGTACTTTTAAGCACTTCAGTAATTCACAGAGCACTTTTTTTTTTCAAGAGATGGAGTCTTGTTGTGTCACCCTGGCTGGAGTATAGTGGTGTGATCATAGTTCATTGTAGCCTCAAACTCCTATGCTGAGACGATCCTCCTGCCTCAGCCTCTCAAGTAGCTGGGACTACAGTTACACACCATCAAACCTGAATTACAAAGCAATTTTGAATACATTTCTCCTTGAACATTTATAACAACTTTGGGGGTAGATGTTGCATTATTAGTTATTTTCACTGTAAAGGTGAGAAAAATCAAGATTGAGAAAAGCTAATGACTTGCTGTATAGAATATTTCTTTACATTTCCTTTGTGATTATTCAACCTTAGAAAAAGAGGAAAGGTAAAACAGGTATGAGTTTATGTTTGGGAATTTCACTATACCTAACATTATTTTATACCTTACCCCTGGAAAGGAGAATAAAATGCATGCTATCATATTTAGAATTCAAACAGTATGTTTGAGTTTAAAACCTGTTAAGAACCAGGTAACTCAAATCCACCAGGGGAATAATATGCTTTATTAGCTTTGATTTCCTGAAAAGGTAAAAATTGTGAGCCTGTAAAAATTAGATCTTTGCTTTTTTGGTTGGGAATAAGGAGAAATACACCAATGATAACTGTGCCTCTACTTATGATATTGCAGTTGTGTAAGAAGGGAACCAGTGAGAAGTTACCCTGATTGTGGTGGTTAATACCTGGCCAGGCGTGGTGGAAGGAGAGCTCCACAGAAGCTCAGCATTTGTTCCTTTCACCTCCATCTTGTTCTCAGAATACCCCGAGACACAGGTTGGCCTATTTCTGCAGCTCTTGTGGGATGGGAAAGGTGGGTTCCAACCTAGTTCCGGAGGAATTTTTACATCCATTTCCATCCATCTCAAAAATAGAAGTGTACCCTAGAGACAGTGGTGGAAATACGTGCCACTTGGCAATTAGTCCCCTATCTGTTTATTCCTTTTTATCATCCAAATAAGAAAATATACCTTCTTTCCTTTTTTAGTGTCTTCTCTACAGAGGGCTTACTATCATGACAGTATAGATGTGCGCTAGACAAAAACTTAAAAATCTATCTGAAAATGATTTGCATGAGGCCAGAAGATATTCTATCCACTTGACAATGATTAGACTCTTAACAAAAAGGTGTTCTGATTCTGATTCTGACATTCCTTTCATTCTTCACCTATCCCACTACTTGAATAATTTCAGCCCAGATTCTATCCTGATCTTACTGTTCTTTGAGAACCTGGTTCCTGCTATCCCTCTCAAATTTCTCATCGCTGCTGCAACATAAAGGATACTAGAAAGGCTCTCTGTTCCAAAATGTCCCCTCCATTCTCCTCCTAAAATGCCACAGCTAGAGTCATTTAGATGAGGCCATTTTAAGGTAATTTTTGACTCTTGAAACATCAGAAAATTATATTATGGAGGATACAGATATAATGAAATGTAGAAATAAATAACTGCATAACAGAAACAACAAAATGAGAATAAAACAGAAAGAATGTAAAAAACAGTAAATATAACAGACACAAAGAATTAAGGTCTGCTCTTAGTCTGGTGGGATAGTTAATACAGTAATCAAATTACTATAGTTTTAGAAGGTCACATGCCCATATGTATTAAGATTCATTATGCATTCATAATAATAACAGTTGGTTTAAATTCTATACCATCACAGCACAGAGAAGTCAAGGAAGCTGCCCCAAACCACACAGCCAGCTGGAATTGATTCCAGTGGTCTGTTTCCAGAGCCCGTGCTCAGCATCTATACTCTGTGCCTCTCATGGTCTTTGACCTAATAATGCTACCCCTAGGGATTTATTTCAAGAAACAAATCCAAACCTAAAACAAATAAGACACATAGTTTGCACCAGCATATCTGAAACAAACAAGCAAAACACTAGTTACAAACTAGATGCAAAAGGAACCAAGAAGTATTCATAATAACCACCCCTACTCATTGAGCACATAACCTTACATACTGGGCACTGTTCCTTATATATACCTGTTTATCTCATTCTCACAGCATATCGATCTTCCACACATTGTCCATACAGAAACGAAGGTTTAGGAAGGTTAAGTCGTCTGCCAAGTTTCAAAGAGCAAGTAAGTGACAGAGCAAGAACTGAATTCAGGCTAATTCTAAATACTCTGCCTTCACCCTTCACTTGTCTTGTCTGTAAGAGCACTGAAGAGTGTTCACATCTTTCCCAATCTTGGCCTAGCATTAACTGACTAAAAATACCTTAAGCAGAAAATTTAGACAGGTAGACCTTTGGGCAAAACTGAATTATAATCAGGCCTTGCAGATCACTTCCACTCTCCAGAGGCAGAGTCATGGGCATTCCCCAGGGTCCCAGCAAGGCTTCCCTACACCTTTCTGCAACTATGTACAGGAATTTTTGTGTCAGCAGGTATAGAGAAGGGTAATGTCTGCAGTGAAAATCCCAAGGGGTGGAGACTGGTGGATCACAAGAACAGGGCTGAATCAAATAATGAAGAGGAGAAAAGAAATGAAGAGAAGAAGAGAAAAGAGAAAAGAGGCATCTAACCTTCTGAGCCTTAAGGAGAGCCATGTTTTTCCAGTGTCTATGTTATTCTGAATGTATGGGGAGAACCTGGCAAAGGGTTGCCAGATCCAGCAATTAAAAACACAGGAGGCTCAGCTAAAGGAATAATTTTTTAGTGTAAGTACATCCCATGCAACATTTTATCTAGCAATCCTAACTGGACACTGTTTTTATTTTGTAAAAATGAGATTGCCACTTTCAGGTCATTTGTATGGATGATATTGTCTTGCAATATTTAGCTTTCAAGTCTAACTTCCTCACTCAAAGGGCGGGATGATGTCTTTGACTTCACCTCTGTGCCTAGCAAAGGGCCTGACACACAATATGCATTCACTAAATTCATTTCAGCCCTAAATGTATGTTGCAATGAATGAATGACAGAGGAATATAAAATGTAAAATTATAGAGTAGATTATTCATAAATAGATAATGTATTATTTCAACATCTCTCTGAAAAGTGATGTCCTCTAGGAAATCTTCCCATATCTGTATTAGGGTTCTTAGAGAAATAGACCAATTATTAGAGAAATAGACCAATAGGATGGAGAGATATATGTACACACACAGACAGTTGGTTGGGGGGGATGGTAATCTATTATAAGAAATTGCGTCACATGGCCAGGCCCAGTGGCTCATGCCTGTAATCCCAGCACTTTTGGAGGGTGAGGTAGGAGGATGGCTTAAGCGCAGTAGTTTGAGACCAGCCTGAGAAACATATTGAGATGTTGTCTATAAAATAATAAAAATTTAGCTGGGCGTGATGTGTGTCTGTGGTCCCAACTACCTGGGAGGCTGAGGTGGGAGGATTGCTTGAGCCTGGGAGGCTGAGGCTGCAGGGATCCCTGATGGCACCACTTCAAGCCTGTGCAACAGAGTGAGACCCTGACTCAAAAAAGAAGAAAAAGAAATTGGTTGACATGATTGCAGAGATTGAAAAGTTCCAAGATCTGCAGCAAGTGGAGACTCGATATAGTTTCAGTCCAAGTCTGAAGGCCCAAGATCCAGAAGAGCCAAAAGGTCAGCAGGCTTGAGACCCAGAAGCAGCCAATACTTTGAGTCTGAAGACAGGAAAAAGAAAGAAAAACAATGTACCAGCTCAGAAGGAAGTCCAACAGGAGAAATCCCCTCTTGTTCTGTGGAGAGTCAGCCTTTTTGTTCTGTTAAGACTTCAACTGATTAGGTGGAGCCCACCCACAATAGGGAGGGCAATCTGCTTTACTCAGTCAAATGTTATTCTCATTAGAAAACACCCTGCTGGACACACACAAAATAATGTTTTACCAAATATCTGGGCATCCTATGGCCCAGTCAGGTTGACACATGAAATTAACCATCACATCATCCTCAAAATTAGTCATTCACTGTGGGCTCATGTACTTAAGGATAGATATGAGGCACTGGTCTAAGCACTTTAAGGTTGTTAGCAGCAATTTAGGTGTGGCTATTCTTTTTTTTTTTTTTTTTAGGCGGAGTTTCGCTCTTGTTACCCAGGCTGCAGTGCAATGATGCAATCTCGGCTCACCGCAACCTCCGCCTCCTGGGTTCAGGCAATTCTCCTGCCTCAGCCTCCTGAGTAGCTGGGATTACAGGCACGTGCCACCATGCCCAGCTAATTTTTTGTATCTTTAGTAGAGATGGGGTTTCACCATGTTGACCCTGATGGTCTCGATCTCTTGACCTCATGATCCACCCACCTCGGCCTCCCAAAGTGCTGGGATTACAGGCTTGAGCCACCGCGCCTGGCCGGCTATTCTTATTCTTCTACCTTAAGGCTGTTCCAGTCTTTTCGACCCTTCTGCATGCTCCTATGATGACTACAAATCTATGCCACACCTTATTGTAAGCACCTTCAGAACAGAAACCTATGTCTAGCGTGAAATAAAGCCTCAACTAAGAATTACTTTTTAAAAAAATTGTGTTTATCCTCTTTTCTGAGCATTGCTTTTATAGATAGGATGCATTTGGTTCAGCTATCCTCAGAATTTACAAATGTGTTCTCCTGAACATGAAGGCCAGACAGAGTGCCCCAAAGACATGCAGATCTCTGAGTGGCAGAGGAGAATCATGGTCTGGAAACCTCAGTCTGCCCAAGTGGCTGCCAGATCCTGCCACTGGATGAAAAATCATTGTCTGTATTTCATAGATGTGACTTCTGAAACGATGATACACCCCAACCCTCTTGAGTACCTGCAAAGAAATCTTCATTCACGGGAGACGCTATTAGGACCTTGCTTCCCTCTCTCTAAAAGCCTCCTCCATGACCCACAATAGGGCTTGGATTCTAATCAACAATCACACATTAATGACTGGAGGTGTAATCCATGAACCACCTAAGTCTGAAAACGTGAGGGGTTATTAAAATGCAGATTTATAGGCTCAAACCCAAAAATGTCATATCAGAATGTCTGAGGGAGGAAATCCTCATTTTATAAGCTCCCAGGTGATTCCTATATCTTCTAAGATCTGAGATCCAGAGCTTCACAATTTTTTAAATGCCATCATATATATTATCCCTTTTAATCCTCACATCAATGCTTATATTAGCCTTGCTATTATTAGCTTTATTTTACAGATTAAGAAAACAGTAACATTGTATTAATTTCCTAATTATCACAAACTTAGTGGGTTAAAACAATACGATGTGTTCTCTTACAAGTCTGGAGGTCAGACATCTAAAATCAGTTATTCAGGGCTAAAATCAAGGTATTGATAGGGCTGGTTCCTTCTGGAGACCTCAGTGGAGAATCTACTCTTTGCTTCTTTCAACTTCTAGAGACTGTCTTGGCTTGTGGATACATCACTCCAATCTGCCTTCGTATTCCCACGGCCTCCCTTTATAAGCATTCCTGGGAGTACAACGAGCCTACATACATAATCCATGATGATTCCTCCATCTCAAGAGCCCGATGTTATCACATCTGTGAAGTCCCTTTTGCCATATAAGGTAACATTTACAGGTTCTGGGGAGAAGAATGTGAGCATCTTTGGAAAGCATCTATTCAGCCTACCATAGGCACTAAGTGACTTGATGAGATCCACAGCTGGTGAATGGCAGAGCAAGAATACAAACTGAGAACTTTTGTTTTCCAAATGAAATTAACACATTAAATCCTATTGTTCATTTACATTATTGAGCAGTGACTGGTTTCCCAAATTGCCTTCTGTCAGACAATTCAATCAGGAACTTGAATTGATTGGATGCATGACAGGATAATTCAGAGCAGAGAGAAAGCCTACGACCAGGTGGAATGCTACAGTGAGAACCCTGGGCTTTCACAAGGCACCTTGCAGAGCACATCTGAAAGGATGAAGAGAATGGAGAACTACTGAAATCTTTGCTAATCTGAGGCAGGACTCAGATGCAATGCTGCCAATCTATAGAACTTTTGCACTTACTAGAGATGAGCCCTCTTCAGACTCCCAGCTGGAGCATTTAGGGATACCCAGGGCTACACAAGAAGGCTTATATTCTTGCTACTCAAACTGTGGGCCCACAGCAGCAGCACCAGCAGCAATTTCTTAGAATGTAGGACCTCAGGCCCCACCCCAGACCAACTGAATCAGAATCCCAATTTTAACAAGATCCCCAGGTAATTTGCATGCACGTTAAATCTTGCAATGTGTCGACCTTATCACAGTCTACTGCCTCCATGTACATGGGACTGTGGAGTTGTTTATAAATCTCAGGCCCAGGGCACCATTCATAAAGGGATCCTGTAAACTCTGAACAGTCTGACTGAGGTAAAGTGTAGAGCAAAGCTCTGAAACAAGATGACCTCAAGGTTATTTGCTATACAGAATTGGGGTAGATACTTAGTTCATGAAAAGAAACAATTCCAAGCCAGAGAGAACAAGAGTCAAGGCCATCCTTTGAACATAACTTCCATTCAATTTAAGAAACCTGGAAAACATCCAAGTATGATCTTAGGGCTATAGTCATGAAATGCTAAAGCCACTGCTGGGTCAGAATTAACTGAAAATAAATGTAAACGTCACCTGAATAGAATATAAGAATGTATGTCATCCAAAGGTTAGTATATCAATGAAAGTAAAGATGTAAAATACAAGAAGTCATTATGGTACTTTATTCAATTATTTTTAGAAAAATTGGTTGCTACAGCCAAGACAGAAAAAGTTGTATATGAATTGTGTTCTGATTTGGTTAAGCCTGATTTAGATACATTTATTATTCAATCAGGCAAACATTTTTTGAATCCTCCTGTGTGCCAGGTATGGTGGATATAAAAATAAACAAGACACAATATTTGTTCTCAAGAAATTCACAGAAGAAACACACATACACACACATACACACACACACACACACACACATACACACATTTATGCTTTTTCAATGGCGCAGTGCAGGATAATAAGACAAAATCTATGACAGAGACAAAGAGAAAGAATCAACCATGCTGATGAGTAGAATAAATTGAAAATTCAGAAAATACACAAAGCAGAGAGAAGAAAATAAAAAGCATATATAGTCCCATCACAGACTTTCCCAGTTAAAATTTTGCCATATGCCCTTTGAGACTTTTTCCCATGTACATATCTGTGTCTTGTATTTGTTTTGATTTATCAGTTTATTTCTGATTTATCAATTGAACCAACTGGAATTGCTCATTTTGTAGGTTAAACATGATTAATAACAACTTCAGATGGTTCAGTCTAACACTTTTGAAAATGTCTGGTGAAAACTTGTATTAGTAAAATATATAAAACAGGTCATTTTTTTAAAAATGAAAACAAACATACTTGACAACAGCAATCATATAAATGGTCTCAGGCATCTGAGATCCATTAGTTGCTGCATTTTACTCTTTATACTCTAGCCACGAGTTTCCCGGCAGCTAGGTAAATACAGAAAAGCTATTCTGTTATTAAAATCCTCTTTACATCGAAATGAAGCATATGTTGTTTACCTGGAAAAACAGATTTTTCCTCCCTGTGGAATGAAAGTGATTTATTATTTTAAATGATGTTCCTTAAATGACTCTCCATTAGAGCAAAAACTGTAATACTAAATCTTTACTCCGAGATGACCTCATTTAATGCTGGGAGAGGATTTCAAGAAGCTGAAGGTTTGGAAAACTAACAAGTCTCTCAGAGCCACTCTCAGATACTGCTTCAAGTAAGCTTTAAGCAGGTATTCATTCACAGTCAGATTATCTCCTAAATTCTCTTGAAGTGCTGATAATATTTGTCATTAATTTAAGAGCACTCCATGTGTTGTTGGTGCTAGAAATGTTGTCAGAGTTAACTTTCTGCTATGGCAATTAATTTAGGAACATAACCTTGTCCGAGCAAAAGATCCCTTCTGTATCATGTTTGCTCAAAGAGTGAGGGCCAGAGATGTGCTCAGGTGACTTCTTTGGGGAAATGTCACACCATCAAGCTAATGAGAGCTGGAATCTATCAGGGACATGTAGTGTGCCCAGCATCTCTGTGACCTCATCTTAGTCCTAGTGACATAGTTGTCTTCTCACCCTTCCTGGTTCCTGCGAACACTCATTTTCCTAAGCATTTTTCTCTCTTTACTTCTTTTCTATTTCTACTTCTTCCATCCTCCATAAGAGGCATATTCGAAATATCTTCTAGGAGAAGAGAATTTTTTTTTCTATAGAGTAGCAGGAGGCCACCACATGGGCTATGGGTGAAGAAGAATGGTGGGACAGTCAGGCAGGCAGAAAGACTCAGGGTTCAAGCCCCAGCAACTACACTTACTAGTCTGTGAACTGGACCCATGACTAAGCCTCTGTGATGCTATGGTCTGGACAAGACACATGCATTTAAAACTGAATGATTATTGCCCATGTTTTGAATCCTGTCAGGGTATCTCTGGCTACATGTGTGTTATTACTAAGATGGATTTAATAATATTGAAACCAACCTCCTAGGACTGTTGTGAAGATTAAATAAAAACAATCATCAAGTGAAGATCTCAGCAGTGTCTGACTCACAGTAAGTGCTCATTAAATATTTAGCCACTATTACTATGTTCAGCTATTGATAGTTACCTTTGGCCTCAATTTCTGGTTCAATCTATTTCAGCCAGGTAATAGGATCACATGACACAAATCCTAGTGACTTTGGGTGAAAAGAATCATCTTTTCTCCTAAAAGATAATGAACATGACATGTGCTTGGCATTTTACCTGTTCAGGAAGATCCCATTTTTGTATGAAGATGGACTGTAGACAGGCTTGCAGAGAGCAACAGTTCTGCAAAGGGAGGTATGAGTCTGCATAGGTGCTAGAACAAGCATTCAGTAAGAGAGAAGCATATAGCATCATAAGGCCTGAGAGATAGGTTTGGGCTTTAAATCATTAAATACATTATTATTATAAACTCTCTTCTTTGACAGTAAAAGTAAAGAACCAGCAAAATACATCTGAGGAACTGTCCAGGATTTATCTAACATTGCTTCCTAATCATTTCTTAGACAAAAATCTTGATACCATACCTGCAAGAACTTAAGAATAGAAAACCATGTATTTTTATTTCTTTTTATTTCCCCAGATTCTTAGAAAAATGATAGCTTCTCAAAAAGCAGTTGTAACCTGTCTTGTTAAAGACAGATACATATCTGCTCATTGGTAAATAAAAATACCTGCATTTTGTTTTATTTTTCGCAATTTTCAAGATGTGACTGGAACAGAAATTCTCATGGAGCCCTTTGAAAAGCTACAGTAATCAAAACAGCATGGTACTGGTTCCAAAACAGAAATATAGACCAATGGAACGGAATAAAGTTCTTGGAGGCAACACCATATATCTACAACCATCTGGTCATTGATAAACCTGACAAAAAACAAGCAATGGGGAAAGGATTCCCTGTTTAATAAATGGTGTTGGGAAAACTGGCTAGCCATGTGCAGAAAGCAGAAACTGGACCCCTTCCTGACACCTTACACTAAAATTAACTCCAGATGGATTAAAGACTTAAACATAAGACCTAACACCATAAAAACCCTTGAAGAAAACCTAGGCAAAATCATTCAGGACATAGGCATAGGCAAGGACTTCATGACTAAAACACCAAAAGCATTGGCAACAAAAGCCAAAATAAACAAATGGGACCTAATTAAACACCAGAGCTTCTGTACAGCAAAAGAAACAATCATTAGAGCAAACTGACAACCAACAGAATGGGAAAAAAATTTTGCTATCTACCAATCTGACAAAGGGCTAATATCCAGAATCTGCAAAGAACTAAAACAGATTTACAAGAAAAAAATAAACAAACCCATCCAAAAGTGGGCAAAGGATATGAACAGATACTTTTCAAAAGAAGACATGTATGCGGCCAACAAACGTATGAAAAAATGCTCATCATCACTGATCATTAGAGAAATGCAAATCAAAACTACATTGAGATACCATCTCACACCAGTTAGAATGGCAATCCAAAAATCTGGAGACAACAGATGCTGGAGATGATGTGGAGAAATAGGAACACTTTACACTGTTGGTGTAAAGTGTTAAACGAGTTCAACCATTGTGGAAGACAGTGTGGCAATTCCTCAAGGACCTAGAAGTAGAAATTCCATTTGACCCAGCAATCCCATTACTGGGTATATACTCAAAGGTTTATAAATCATTCTATTATAAGGACACACACACAGGTATGTTCATAGCGGCACCATTTACAATAGCAAAGACCTGGAACCAACCAAAATGCCCATTGATGATAGACTGGACAAGAAAAATGTGGCACATATACACCATGGAATACTATGCAGCCATAGGAAATGATGAGTTTGTGTCCTTTGTAGGGACATGGATGAACCTGGAAACCATCATTCTCAGCAAACTGACACAAGAACAGAAAATCAAACACCACATGTTCTCACTCATAGGTGGGTGTTGAACAATGAGAACATATGGACACAGGGAGGGGGGCATCACACACTGGGGTCTGTTGGTGTGGGCCAAGGGAGGGACAGTGAGGATGAAGGAGGTCGGGAAGTGATAACATGGGAAGAAATGCCAGATGTGGGTGACGGGGGGATGGAGGCAGCAAACCACATTGCCATGTATGTACCTATGCAACAATCCTGCATGATCTGCACATGTACCCCAGAACCTAAAGTTCAATAAAAAAAAGAAAGGAAGAAAAAGCTGTGCTTTCATAGCTCCATGTGCCCCTCTCCACCACATTTACCACAGTGGCTTAGCAGGCCTCTATGATTTTTTAGAGAACAAGAGAGGGACAGGTCACCTCCATTTTTTTGTGGCTTCTGCATTTAAACATTTTCTAAAAGTCTAAAGAAAATTAAAAAGCACAACAATGTAATATAATATTGCTATTTATAAGATAATTAAATGATTTATATAAATATTAATGAAGGAACTGTAACAAAAATAATCATCAATTTATAGCATTTCTGTAGTTTAACGTTTTCTCAAAATTCTAAAAGGAAAAAGTAAAAATATAAGATAAACATACTAATTTATACTGTAGTACAGATGGTCTGGCAATGAGATGTGCATATTTAAGTTGTATGATCATTGACAACTTCTTTGAACCTTGTCAGGAAGTCTCTAACACTATATGTATGTGATAATTTGTAAATAATTTCTGTGATCAAGTCCAAATGGCCCTCATCCAGCCCCTCCCCACCAGCCAAGTTTAATAATTTTATCAGCTGCTTTATGAATAATGTCTACTTACAAATTATCTGAATTTGAAGATCCCTTAGATTTTTGTGTTGCCCAGCATCATTCTCCTACTCAACTTTCTTCTTCTTCCTCTGCTATTCTATACCCTGCCAACATCTGCGTTTAGTTCATCTTCAATAAAAATGAGAGTCGACACTTTTGATAATCAGAAAGGTGATCTAAACTTCCTAAACTTACTAATGTGAGTCTATAATTGGACCCCTCCTAGCATTCTGAAAATGGCACAATGAAGAGAGAGATTACAGTTTGTCTTTAATGCTCCTGTCATAAAGCTTCATCCATTTTATCTTCTGTGCCAGAAACCTTGGAGGCCTTTTTCTTCTATTTTTCTTTACTCTTCCCACACATCAATCAGACATCAAACCCTGCCTCTTCTTTCTTTAAAATATTTATGTTTATCTTTTGGGTAATAGATCTCTATAGAGTAAAATATGAGAGGTGATAGACACTTTACATTATTTTTTTTTTGTTTTCTCCAGGTTAAGTAACTTTCTAAGATCTCAAAGCTAGCAAGTAAAGGTGTGTGAGCCTAGCTTTCCTTTCCAACTCCAAAATTAGTGATTATGGTAGTCAGGGCTCTTCAGAGAAGCAGAACCAATAGGAAAGAAAGAGATATATCGAAAGAGATTTATTATGAGAGACTGGCTCACGTGATTACAGAGGCTGGGAAGTCCCACAATCTGCCATCCACAAGCTGAAGGCCCTGGAAAGTCAGTGGTGTAGTTCAAGTTGAAATCTGAATATCTGAGAACCAGAGGAGCCAGTGGTGTAAATCCCAGTCCCAGTCCCCGTCTGAAGGCCCAAGAGCTGGTGGGCTAAAAACAGCATAAGTTCTGGTTGAGTCCAAAGGCTGAACCAGGAGCACCAATGTCCAGCAGCAGGAGAAAGTGGTTGTCCCAGCTCAAACAGAGAGTGAATTTACCATTCCTCTGCCTTTTTGATCTATATGAATCCATTGGAGGATTGGATAATGCCCACTCACATTGGTTAGGCTAGATCTTCTCTTATATTTAAAAAAATAGATTTAGCAGATATAAGTGCAGTTTTGTAACATGGATATATTGTGCAGTGGTGAAATCTACAGCACCCAAACAATGTACATTGTAGAGGGTGGGTCTTTACTCAGCCTACTGATTCAAATGCTGTACTACTCCAGAAATATTCTCACAGACACACCTAGAAATAATGTTTTACCAGCTATCTAGGCATCCATTAGCCTTGTCAAATTGACACATAAAATTAACCATCTCAATTATCTTAAAACAGTATGCTAAGATGCCCCTATAGAGAGATTGATGAAACCTATAAAAGTTACTGTTCATAGAAAATCATACAGATAAACTGTACATAAAGTCTAAACTCAGGGTCTTAAAATCCTAGTTTTCCCTTGTGCCCCTTAAAGGGATTCATGGACCACAGATTTTTAAAATTTTACTTAAAATCTTTCCTGGGTTCACCTTCCTTCCCTATTCCCACTGCCGACACCCATGCCCATGTCTCTCATAACATCTTTCTTCAGCTCATGTCTGTCCTGTTCAATCTATTCTGTGCCAGCTTGATCATCCTGCACCCTGCATTCATCACATCATGCTTCTGTTGAAAACATCCACAGCAATGGTGCAAACAAATCATTGCACATTTTAATCATTTACTTAATTTATAATTTTTAGATGTTGTTTTATCCACTATACTGTAAAATTCATGGTAGGCACGGATAATGTGTTTTGTTTACCATTATATGACAGTTCTTAAGTATACAATAAATGTTTGTTGGTTGACTGAATTTTGGAGCACTTTTCTGCTTGAACAGTGGGAATATAAATTGTAGAAAAATTCACTGACATATTTATATGCATAGAAAAACTGCTGGAGAAACACAAATATGTTAACAGTAAATATCTCTGAGAAGTGGGATTATGGAGGACTTTTATTTTCTGGGTCATTAAAATAAAAGCTTTGATATTTTCCCTTAACCTACTTAAACATACCATTTTTTTCTCCCTTCCTTTTTCCTCTCCTTCTTTCCTCTCTCCCTCCCTCATTTCCTTTCTTCCTTCATTCCCTCCCTCCCTCCCTTTCTTTCTTCCTTCCTCTCTCCCTTTGGCTTCTCTTTTAAAAGGTCTTTAAGAGTCTGAACCCATTTTATTAGATCTCCTACTTGTCTCAAATTAGAAATTTCTTCTCCAGTTAATTTATCTATCCAAATATATAAACAATATTTATTGAGATCTCATGACTTTCCAGGCACATTTGAGTGAGGAAACAGAGACACGAACAATTCATTACTGCAATGTGGTTAAGTTCATTAGAGACACATACAAAAGGCTGTGGGAGACCAAAGAAGGAGTGATTGACTTTGCCCAGGTGCCAGAGGAGATAAGGGAAGGATCTGGATGAAGAAATCATATTTGAACTGGACCTTAAAGGGGATTTGGCCAGGCCGAAAAGTGGAAGAAAAATATTCCAGGCAGAGTGAGCAGGCCAAGAATAATTTTATAAGGGAGGCCTATTCTGGAAATGGCATGGAGTATAATACCCTGTGCCTGCATCACAGGAGTTCACAAGCAGGCATGACAGTCCAAACTCAAACATCTCAAGTCCTCCCTCTTCCAGTAAGCCTTCCTGGATTCTCTTGGTACCCTGGGGCCACTCCCTTTTTGAACTATTGATCAATGATTTGGCATTAGAGTCAAGATTTATTTTATGATTCTATTTCCCCATTTGGTTTGCATCCTTCTTAAGAGCGAAGACTGTGCCTTGTGTTTTTTTCTTTACTGTCCACTTAGGTGACTAATTAATGCACACTTTGGTGCATAGTAAAATGCTGAAAACTAATTACTGATAGGTGATTTTAGCCTCTATGTTTTCCGATACAAGACTGTCTGAATAGCCACACAAAAATATAGTTAGTCCTAAAGGTGACTAATCAAAGCATTCTGATATGCCACTGGGATAAGGACTGGTGTGCAACCACCCTAAACTATCTTTTCAATCCTCTCTCAAAATAAAAAGGGCAGACCCACCACTGGTGCAGAACCAGAGTTTCTATAAATAAGTCTTGCTGAGGCCCCATCAGACCTTTCGATGCTGACTAAAGAGCTTGCCGTGTTTACTAAACTCCTGAGATCACTAAAGTCTGAAATAATCTCTCATGCCTCATTAATCTCCAATGTTTGAAGTAATCACTAATGTGTAATAAATCTCCAGTCTCTGAAAGTTTAAGCCACACAGATGTGTTGTTTCAGATGAATAATGACAGCCATGCGTTTGCTGTTCAGTCTTCCAACCCATACTGAGGGAATGCCTACCTGTTGGAAGCACTGAACAAGGTTCTTTCCATGAGACCCACACTTCTATGTCCCAGCAACTCTGCACTGTAATGTAAAGTGGACAACATATAGAACAGAAGTGTTATGAATGCAAGTTAAAGGATTATTTGAAGGTTCAAATAGATCGGGGAAACTTTTTCCATTGGTTTAAAGTAAAGACTTAGAGATTCATTCATTCATTTATTTATTCAATAAATGTTTTAGAGAACCCCATAATGTGTCATATACTGTACTAGAAGCCAGAGATAGAATAATAAACAAAAGAGACATGCTTTCTGCCTGCATGGAGCACATTTTGCACATTGAACGCAGAGTCATTTAGAGCTTTACATTTTACCATTATTTATTGAATACTCATTTTATACCAGGCATGAATATGGTCAAGATAAGTTGAGTGAAATAGATATGTTCATTACTTTAAGATGTATATTTCATTTAAACAATAATAAGTGTTTAGGACACAGGATTTGAAGTTAAAAGACTTGAGTTCTACTCTGCCTTGTATTAGGTATGTAACCTGAGAAAACCACTTACTTTTTGTGTTTCTGTTTCTTCCAAGCACATCTATTTTATTAGCTCCATAAGAAATAATAATCAATAAAGCTACTATTGATGCACTACAAAAAAAAATTGGGAGTGACTTGACTCCAGTGCCTGCTTCCTGGGGTTTTGTGGGGAGCACATGAGACAACTCCCCATGCCTTTGTGCATCCTTTTTCTGCCCTCTGAATTGCCTTTGCCATCTCCCTATCCCTTCTGCCTGATAAACTCCTACTTATCTTTGACACATAAGCTTAAATAAAGATCACATTATCCAAGAAGTCTTCTCTTTCTATCCCTGATGGTGAGGAGCACTCTCTCCTCTGGGCCATCATTGTGCCCTTACAGGCTTTTATATTGTGATTACCACATGATATCATCATGGGGAAGGGTACAGCCTATGTCTTACATAGTTGGTCCCTAGCACAGTGCCTATCCCATAATCATGCTTAAAAATTTTTGCTGAATAAATAAATGAAAATATGTTGGGAAAATGCTTCATAAACTCCAAAGTATTAAACAAAAGCAACGTATCACTAACATCATTATGCGTCTTAACTGGGGCTACTATAACCAAATAACATAAACCAGGTGGCTTATCAATAACAGAACTGTATTTCTCACAGTTCTTGAAGCTGGAAGTCCAGGATCGTGGTACCAGCATGGTCGAGTTGGTAAAGGTTCTCTTCCTGGTTGCAGACTGCCAACTTCCACTGTATCATCATGTGGCTGAAAAACAGTGAGCTTGCTTTCTGGTCTCTTTTGTCTTATAGATACAACGATTTCATATATTTATGCATACATGTGAGTGTTTTTTATATGTATAGAATGTACAGTTACCAACTCAGGGTGTTTAGGGCGTCCATCTCCTTGAATATTTATCATTTCTATATGTTGGTATCATTTCAAGTCCTCTCTTTTAGATACTTTAAAATAACAAAATATTGTAGCTAAGTATAGTCACCATAGTCTGCTATTAAACATTAGAACTTTTTGGGCAGACGAGGTGGCTCACACCTGTAATCCTAGCACTTTGGGAGGCTGAGGTGGGTGGATCGCTTGAGCTCAGGAGTTTGAGACCAGCGTGACCAACATGGTGAAACCCCGTCTCTACAAAAAGTACAAAAATTAGTCAGGCATAGTGGCACATGCCTGTAGTCCGCTACTTGGGAGGCTGAGGTGGGAAGATTTTTTTAGGCCTGGGAGGAAAAGACTATAGTGAGCTGAGATCACGAGCCTGGGTGACAGATCAAAGCCACGTCTCAAAACACACACACATGTGCGTGGGCACACGCAGACACACACACATATACACACAAACTCTCTAGAACTTTTTAATTCTATCTCACCTTTCATTTTGTGGGAATTAATTCCATTCATAAGGGTTCCACCCTCATGACCTAATTATTAACCAATGGCCCCACCTTCAAACACCATCACATTGGAATTGAAGTTTCAGCATATGAGTTGGGCAGGGGGACATAAACTTCAGTCCAATGCTCTTCCCATTCAAGCAGGATTCAATTCATCTTTACAAAATATAAAATTTATTTTGTCCAAATTCTGATAGGTAACTGTGCTGGACATTATGTTGCTCACTGGTGTATCAGTTCTCATCTTCTGACATGCAGGAGATTGGCACTTCCCTGCCCCCTTGAAGACATGAGTAAACATGTAGGACTTGCCTTAGCCAATGAGATATGTGGCATGTGTAACTTCCATATGAAAGCGTTTCATTGTCAGTGCTTGACTCTCCCATCTCTGTTTTGGCCACCTTGGCGATTGTGGGCATGCATGCTGATACAGAGTGGCCATGAGACTGAAGCAGCCCAGAATGGCAGCCTTGTCACACAGACAGCAACTGTCTTCAGAGGCACCTAGACCCCCAGGGACTTGGCGTGACTAAGAAATAAACCTACATTCTATCAGTTCTCTTGAGAATTTGCCATTTTTTATTGCCACAGCATAATCTAATTTAACCTGACTGATAAGGTCACCAACCCACTTCCAGAAAATTATATGGCACTTTTCTGGGAATATGAACATAGTAATGATCAAAGACAAACATGTGAAAAAAAAACTTGATCTAGAAGCATACATGTGAGAGTTAACCCACAATATAAAGAATCTAGTTCACTTTATAGGGGTGTTAAACCTCTCTTAACTTGAGTCTTCTTCCCAAAATCCAAAGAAATCTCTCTTGTAGCCAATGCTGAAGTAAGGGTCAAATCCCCTACTTACATGGAAAGGAGATGTTTTTTGAAACAAGGCATTTGGCAT
Organism: Saguinus oedipus; assembly: GCA_031835075.1. Classification (NCBI taxonomy): domain Eukaryota; kingdom Metazoa; phylum Chordata; class Mammalia; order Primates; family Cebidae; genus Saguinus; species Saguinus oedipus. Next base: position 128,283,686 of record CM063178.1, read on the forward strand.
AACTTATTTAAAGAAATGTGCTTAGGGTCTCCCACCAACATGATTACTGCTAAAATGCTCTGTTCCTCACATCACCTTCCCCAACTGAAAGCAGGAACAAGAAGAGCCTCATGAAAGTCCACTCCATCGAGGGCCAGAGGGAAGCATTCTTTTCTTGATTTAGCTGTTTTCACTTTTTTGTTTTATTTTGAAATATATACACACACACAGAAACACACACATGTATGCATAAAACATATATTTATAATTTAACAAAATAATTGTAAAGTGAAACTGATACAGTCATACTTGGGTCAAGAAATAGAACATGGCTAAGACTCTAGAACTCTGCTTATCCCCATGTATTTCTTTCCCTGGGGGTAACCACTGGTCAGGCTCGGGGGATAATCATTTTTTTAGTTTTCCTCATAATTTTACCATTGTGCCTATTTTAAAATGTGTTATATCATATTTAGTATGGCATACTTTATATACACTAAGAATGTACCTATTTAAAGTTAGCTTGCTGAGTTTTGCAAATGTACATGCCCAATCAAGATACAGAGTTTCCATCACTCCAAAAATTTTCTTATGTCTCATTACAGTAAATCCCCCAAGTTCCAGCCCCAGGTACCATTTACCTGCTTTCTATCACTATAGGTTAGTGTGGCCTGCTATAGACTTTCATATAAGTGGAATAATATTCATACATACACTTCTAGTCTGGCTCCTTCACTTAGCATAATTTATGTGTGATTTTGAAATGTATGTAAACAGAATTGTAATGTATGTTATAACTCTTTTGTGACTTGCTTTTTTTGTTCAACATTACGTTTGTAAAAGTCATCCATATACTTGCATGTACCTATAATTCATTCACTTTTATTACTATATAAAACCATTACATAACTATAATTTATTTATCCATTTGTTATTAATAGACACTTGAGTTGTTCTATAATTCCACAATTGTCATGTATTGATTCTGTACATTGATTTTACATCCAGCTAGCTTACTAATTTTTATTCTTAACAACTCATCCATAGATTCTGTTGGATTTTCAGTGCATATATTCATATTATCTATGAATAGCAACAGTTTTCAATCATTACAATCCCTATGTCTTTTATTTCTTTTTCTTGTTTGTGTAACTGTTCTCACAAGGCCCTCAGTATAAAGTTAGATAGAAGCATTGATAGTGGCATCCTTGTATTGTCCCTAACCTCAAAAGAAAAGTTTTCTAATAGCTCATTATTAGGTGTGGTGTTTACTGAAGGTTTTTAATGGTTATTCTTTACTCTTTACAAGAATTGTCTTTTCATGTAGAAAATTTTAGGAGAAAAATTATGAATAAATTTGCTAACATGATTGGAAACTGAATTTTATCTTTTTCTTTTTCTGCATATATTGAGATGATCAGATGAATTTCTCCTTTAAGATGTTGAGGCCAACTACCTTAATTGATATTCTATTTTTAAGTCAATCTCCCATTCCTGGTATAACCTGACTTGGTAATAATATCTTATCTAATATTTATTTTGTTTATATCCAACTTCATAAGTAAAAGTGACAGGTAATTTTCTTTTCTCATATTCTCCTTGTCAGGTTTTAATCTCAATATTTTGTTAGTCTCATAAAAATTAGAGAGGTTTACTTTCTTTTAATATTTCAATCTTGTAAAAGGCTGAGCTTATTGTTTCCTTAAACGTTTGATAGAACTCACCAGTGAAGTTATCTGGGCCAGTAATTTCCTTTGTGGAAAATTTTTAATCACATATCTGAATTTAGGTTTTTAACATCTTATTTTTTTAAATAAATTTGGTAAAATTTTTACTAGGAATTATTCTACCTTTTCTAAAAATTTCAATTTATTGGTATGAAGTTCTTCATTAAAAAAACCCTACATTAACATTTTAAATCTTCAGTATTCTGCAGTGTTCTATATGCTTTAATTAGGTCACATGATAGTTCATTTAATAGGTCAGCTTGACCGGGCAAAGAGACACCCAGGTATTTAGTGAAACATTACTTTGTGGTATATCTGTGAGAGTATTTCTGGAAGAGATTAGTATTGAAATCAGTAGGTTGAAGGAAGAAGATACCCCTTCACTACTGTAGGTGGGCATTATCCAGATCTTGTGTGGGAAGCAAGGCCTGTACAGAGTCCATTCTGAGGATAAATGGTGGCAGCAATAATGACTATATCCAGGTTCCAAGGACCACAAGTCAGTCAGTGGTGCCATCAGCAGGCAGCGTTAGTGACATTAGCCGTGTAACCTGTGGTGTCTACTGCTTAGTGGCACCCACAGTGGCAGTGGTGTCTTCATCATATCAAAGATTTGGGGCAGTGTTCTTGGTAGTTTGGCTAGCCTCCAGACCACAAAACTCTCATCATCATTTTTTTTCTACTTGTCAGCCAGAATGAGTTTTTGTTGCTTGTGGCTAAGTTCCTCTGAAACTGTTTGATTGTTTGATTTAATACCCTTACTTGACAATCCGAAAAGAATCAACCTTAAGCAGTCCCTCAATTTTCAGAAAAAAATATATTGGTTTATGAGATTAAAAATGTTTTAGGAACTGCTGTTGTATACTATAATGCTAAGTTGTGCATTCAAAGCTCTATGTAGTGAATAGAGTTAAACTGACCTAAATAGAATTGATTTTCTCTTGAACTGGCATTGTGACTAAACATAATTCTGAATAACCATATAGTCTGCATTATTTAGTTGTTAATATGACCAACATAACCAAACTGACTCTCGCTACCAGTCTGTCTTCCTTAGCAAAGTAAATGGATCGACTACATGTCTATATAATTGCTTTCTCAGCAGTTGTGAAATGCTTGATCCAGTTAATATAGATCAGCTCCTCTTTTTAAGAGATTAAAACAGCATGTATTAATAATTAACTAATTAATGTATTGATTCATTATATTTACTTCCAGAGTATAGCTATAGGTTTTCACCAAGGAAGATGCCCAGCATACACAAAAGACACAAAGCTCATGAGCTATTTGGGAGACAACAACAGTTATAAACCATTTTTTCCAACTCCCCTGCAACCACCCTCATGGCCAGCCACTGTCCAGACTTCTTGTCTGAACATTTGTGGTTACTCCCTAGCTAGTTTTTTGCTTTTGCTCCTGCTCTTCTGCAATCCATTTTCCACTGAGGAACTAGGGTGTTCTTTTAAATCAATAATTGGGTGATATTACTGCTCTGCTGTAAACCCTTAAAATGTTTCCAATATTCATGGATTTAAAACTAAAGTTCTTAACACAGCCTAATAGGCTCCATGAGATCTGCTTATATTTCTAAGTTCATTTTACTCTTGCTACTGACCCTGTGCCACCAGGCCCAAACATACTATCCTTCTTTTTTTTTTTTTTTTTTTCAGGCAAGAACGTTTTATTAATCTTCTGGGCTGCTCCCTGACAGTCCAAGGAGGCAGCCCCGAGCTTAAAAAATGAGGGGTTTATGTGGGGTGGGGGGGGGCAGAAAAGGGTTTTACGACTGAAGTAATCTTTCCACTGGTAACAGGCACAGAGATAGGTTGTTAACCTGTAACAGACCTACAATGCATCATCCTGTGACTTTTGTGGTGGCAGTTTTATTTTTATTTTTATTGCATTTTAGGTTTGGGGGTACATGTGCAGAACGTGCAAGATAGTTGCATAGGTACACACATGGCAGTGTGTTTTGCTGCCTTCCTCCCCTTCACCCACATTTGGCATTTCTCCCCAGGCTATCCCTCCCCAGCTCCCCACCTGCTATCCCTCCCCATGCCCCCCAATAGACCCCAGTGTGTAATACCCCCTTCCCTGTGTCCATGTGTTCTTATTTTTCCTCACCCGCCTATGAGTGAGAATATGTGGTATTTCATTTTCTGTTCTTGTGTCAGTTTGCTGAGAATGATGTTCTCCAGATTCATCCATGTCCTTATAAGGGACACAAACTCATCATTTTTGATTGCTGCATAATATTCCATGGTGTATATGTGCCACATTTTCCCAGTCCAATCTATTATCGATGGGCATTTGGGTTGGTTCCAGGTCTTTGCTATTGTAAACAGTGCTGCAACGAACATTCGTCTGCATGTGTCCTTATAGTAGAACGATTTATAGTCCTTTGGATATATACCCAGTAATGGGGTTGCTGGGTCAAATGAAATTTCTATCTCTAGGTCCTTGAGTAATCGCCACACTGTCTTCCACAATGGTTGAACTAATTTACACTCTCATCAACAGTGTAAGAGTGTTCCTATTTCTCCACATCCTCTCCAGCATTTGTTGTCTCCAGATTTTTTAATGATCGCCATTCTAACTGGCGTGAGATGGTATCTCAATGTGGTTTTGATTTGCATCTCTCTAATGACCAGTGATGATGAGCATCTTTTCATGTGTTTGTTGGCCTCATGTGTGTCTTCTTTTGTAAAGTGTCTGTTCATATCCTTTGCCCATTTTTGAATGGGCTTGTTTGTTTTTTTCCTGTAAATCTGTTTGAGTTCTTTGTAAATTCTGGGTATCAGCCCTTTGTCAGATGGGTAAACTGCAAAGATTTTTTCCCATTCTGATGGTTGCTGATTCACTCTAGTGACTGTTTCTTTTGCCGTGCAAGAGCTGTGGAGTTTGATTAGGTCCCATTTGTCTATTTTGGCTTTTGTTGCCAATGCTTTTGGTGTTTTGGTCATGAAGTCCTTGCCTACTCCTATGTCCTGAATGGTTTTGCCTAGATTTTCTTCTAGGGTTTTTATAGTGCCAGGTCTTATGTTTAAGTCTTTAATCCATCTGGAGTTAATTTTAGTGTAAGGTGTCAGGAAGGGGTCCAGTTTCTGCTTTTTGCACATGGCTAAGCAGTTTTCCCAACACCATTTATTAAACAGGGAATCCTTTCCCCATTGCTTGTTTTTGTCAGGTTTATCAAAGATTGTATGGTTGTAGATATGTTGTGTTGCCTCTGATGCCTCTGTTCTGTTCCATTGGTCTAAATCTCTGTTTTGGGACCAGTACCATGCTGTTTTGATTACTGTAGCCTTGTAGTATAGTTTGAAGTCTGATAGTATGATGCCTCCCACTGTGTTCTCTTTGTTTAGAATTGACTTGGCTATGCAGGCTCTCTTTTGGTTCCATATGAAGTTCATGGTGGGTTTTTCCAGTTCTGTGAAGAAATTCAGTGGTAGCTTGATAGGGATAGCATTGATTCTGTAAATTATTTTGGGCAGTATAGCCATTTTCACAATATTAATTCTTCCTAACCATGAACATGGAATGTTTCTCCATCTGTTTGTGTCCTCTCTTATTTCATTGAGCAGTGGTTTGTAGTTTTCCTTGAAGAGGTCCCTTACGTTCCTTGTAAGTTGTATTCCTAGGTATTTTATTCTCTTTGTAGCAATTGTGAATGGCAGTTTGTTCTTGATTTGGTTCTCTTTAAGTCTGTTATTGGTGTATAGGAATGCTTGTGATTTTTGCACATTGATTTTATATCCTGAGACTTTGCTGAAGTTGCTTATCAGTTGCAGGAGCTTTTGGGCTGAGGTGATGGGGTCTTCTAGGTATACTATCATGTCGTCTGCAAATAGAGACAATTTGGCTTCCACCTTTCCTATTTGAATACCCTTTATTTCTTTTTCTTGCCTGATTGCTCTGGCTAGAACTTCCAGTAGTATGTTGAATAGGAGTGGTGAGAGAGGGCATCCTTGTCTAGTGCCGGATTTCAAAGGGAATGCTTCCAGTTTTTGCCCATTAAGTATGATATTGGCTGTTGGTTTGTCGTAAATAGCTTTTATTACTTTGAGATATGTTCCATCAATACCAAGTTTATTGAGGGTTTTTAGCATAACGGGCTGTTGAATTTTGTCAAATGCCTTCTCTGTGTCAATTGAGATAATCGTGTGGTTTTTGTTTTTGGTTCTGTTTATGTGGTGAATTACGTTTATAGACTTGCGTATGTTGAACCAGCCTTGCATCCCCGGGATGAATCCTACTTGATCATGATGGATAAGTTTTTTAATGTGCTGTTGTAATCGGTTTGCCAGTATTTTATTGAAGATTTTTGCATCTATGTTCATCATGGATATTGGCCTGAAGTTTTCTTTTCTTGTTGAGTCTCTGCTGGGTTTTGGTATCAGGTTGATGTTGGTCTCATAAAATGATTTGGGAAGGGTTCCCTCTTTTTGGATTATTTGGAATAGTTTCAGTAGGAATGGTACCAGCTCCTCTTTGTGTGTCTGGTAGAATTCGGCTGTGTACCCATCTGGACCTGGGCTTTTTTTTGTGTAATAGGCTCTTAATTGCTGCCTCAACTTCAGACCTTGTTATTGATCTATTCATAGTTTCAGCTTCCTCCTGGTTTAGGCTTGGGAGGACACAGGTGTCCAGGAATTTATGCATTTCTTCCTGGTTTACTAATTAATGTGCATAGATTTGTTTGTTGTATTCTCTGATGATGGTTTGAATTTCTGTGGAATCTGTGGTGATTTCCCCTTTATCGTTTTTTATTGCATCTATTTGGTTGTTCTCTCTTTTCTTTTTAATCAGTCTGACTAGTGGTCTATGTTGTTGATCTTTTCGAAAAAGCAGCTCTTGGATTTATTGATTTTTTGAAGGGTTTTTCATGTCTGTATCTCCTTCAGTTCTGCTCTGATCTTAGTTATTTCTTGTCTTCTGCTAGGTTTTCAGTTGTTTTTTTTTTTTATCTTGCTTCTCTAGCTCTTTCAATTTTGATGATAGGGTGTAAATTTTGGATCTCTCCACTCTTCTCATGTGGGCACTTATTGATATATATTTTCCTCTACAGACTGCTTTAAATGTGTCCCAGTGACTCTGGTATGTTGTATCTTGGTTCTCGTTGGTTTCAAAGAACTTCTTTATTTCTGCCTTCATTTCATTGTTTATCCAATCAACATTCAAGAGCCAGTTGTTCAGTTTCCATGAAGCTGTGCAGTTCTGAGTTAGTGTCTGAATTCTGAGTTCTAGCTTGATTGCACTATGGTCTGAGAGACTGTTTGTTATGATTTCAGTTGTTTTGCATTTGCTGAGGAGTGCTTTACTTCCAATTATGTGGTCAATTTTGGAGTAGGTGTGATGTGGTGCTGAGAAGAATGTATATTCTGTGGATTTGGGGTGGAGAGTTCTGTAAATGTCTATCAGGTTTGCTTGTTCCAGGTCTGAGTTCAAGTCCTGGATATCCTTGTTAATTTTCTGTCTGGTTGATCTGTCTAATATTGACAGTGGAGTGTTAAAGTCTCCCACTACTATTGTGTGGGAGTCTAAGTCTCTTTGTAAGTCATTAAGAACTTGCCTTATATATCTGGGTGTTCCTGTATTGGGTCCAGATATATTTAGGATCGTTAGCTCTTCTTGTTGTATCGATCCTTTTACCATTATGTAATGACCTTCTTTGTCTCTTTTGATCTTTGTTGCTTTAAAGTCCATTTTATCAGAGATGAGAATTGCAACTCCTGCTTTTTTTTTGCTCTCCATTTGCTTGGTAAATCTTCCTCCATGACTTTATTTTGAGCCTTTGTGTATCCTTGCATGTGAGATGGGTTTCCTGGATACAGCACACCAATGGGTTTTGGTTTTTTATCCAATTTGCCAGTCTGTGTCTTTTGATTGGTGCATTTAGCCCATTTACATTTAGGGTTAATATTGTTATGTGTGAATTTGATACTGCCATTTTGATGCTAGCTGGCTGTTTTGCCCATTGGTTGATGCATATTCTTCATTTTGTTGATGCTCTTTAGCATTTGGTATGTTTTTAGAATGGCTGGTACTGGTTGTTCCTTTCTATGTGTAGTGCCTCTTTCAGGAGCTCTTGTAAAGCAGGCCTGATGGTGACAAAATCTCTGAGTACTTGCTTGTTGGCAAAAGATTTTATTCTTCCTTCAATTGTGAAGCTCAGTTTGGCTGAATATGAAATTCTGGGTTGAAAGTTCTTTTCTTTAAGGATGTTGAATGTTGGCCCCCACTCTCTTCTGGCTTGTAGAGTCTCTGCCGAGAGATCTGCTGTGAGTCTGATGGGTTTCCCTTTGTGGGTGACCCGACCTTTCTCTCTGGCTGCCCTTAGTGTTTTCTCCTTCATTTCAACCCTGGTGAATCTGACGATTATGTGCCTTGGGGTTGCTCTTCTTGTGGAGTATCTTTGTGGTGTTCTCTGTATTTCCTGGAGTCGAGTATTGGCCTGCCTTGCTAGGTTGGGGAAATTTTCCTGGATAATATCCTGAAGAGTATTTTCCAGCTTGGATTCATTCTCTTCATCACATTCTGGTACACCTATCAAAGGTAGGTTGGGTCTCTTCACATAGTCCCACATTTCTTGGAGATTTTGTTCATTCCTTTCTGCGCTTTTTTCTCTAATCTTGGTTTCTCATTTTATTTCATTGAGTTGATCTTCAACTTCTGGTATTCTTTCTTCTACTTGGTCAATTCAGCTGTTGAAACTTGTGCATGCTTCGCGAAGTTCTTGTGTTGTGTTTTTCAGCTCCTCAATTCATTCATATTCATCTCCAAGTTGTCCATTCTTGTTATCATTTCCTCAAATCTTTTTTCAGATCTTTTTTCAAGGTTCTTAGTTTCTTTGCATTGATTTAGAACATGTTCTTTTAGCTCACTGAAGTTTCTCATTATCCACCTTCTCAAGTCTGATTCCGTCATTTTGTCACACTCATTCTCTGTCCAGCTTTGTTCCCTTGCTGGTGAGGAGTTTTGGATCTTTGCAGGAGGTGAGGTGTTTTGGTTTCGGGTGTTTTCCTCCTTTTTGTGCTGGTTTCTTCCCATCTTTGTGGCAGAAAAGTAGTTGCTTTTCTTTTAATAGTTGCTGACTTTTCGATTGGGTCTCTGAGTGGACGCCCAGATTTTTGATGATGAAATATTTCTGTTACTTAGTTTTCCTTCTAACAGTCTAGCCCCTCCGCTGTACGACTGCTGAGGTCCACTCCAGGCCCTGCTTGTCTTGGGTACACCTGTAGCAGCTGCGGAACAGTGAGGGATGCTACCAGTTTCTTCTTCTGCTATCTTTGTCCCAGAATGATGCCCGCCAAATGTCAGTCTGATTAGTCCTTTTTTGCGGTGACTCTTTGGATATACAGGGGTCAGGGAGTTGCTTGAGGAGACGGTCTGTACTTTATAGGAGCTCAAGTGCTGAGCTGTGAGCTCCATTGTTCATTCAGGGTTGTTGGGCGGGTGTGTTTAGGTCTGCTGCAGCAGAACTTATAAAACCCCCTTTTTTTTCCCCTCAGATGCTCTGTCTCAGGGAGTTAGGGCTTTCTTTATGAGTATCTGTTGCACTGTCCTGCCCAGCTAGGAGGCAGTCTAGTCACTATTTGCCTGCCGAGGCTCCGCCCTGCTCCCGTGGGGTCCGCCCTTCTGCTGTGGGGCTCCGCCCTACTGTCGTGGGCTCTGCCCTATTGGCGGAGTTTCTCTGTTATGGCGGGTTGCCTTGGCAATGGCAGGCTGCTTCAGCAATGGGAGTGTACCTCAGTAGGGGCGGAATGCATCAGTAGTTGCAGATGCCCCTCCCCCACTGAACTGCACCATCCCAGATTCAGCTGAGCCTGCAGTGAAACTCTCAACACCGAGAGTTTTGAATTACCGTTTTGTTTGTCCCTGTGGGGGTGGGACCCGCCGAGCCTGATCACCTGGCTCCCTGTCTCAGAGTCCTTTCTCTCTGTCTCTCTCTCTCTCTCTCTCTCTCTCTCTGTCTTTTTTAAGTTGAATGGTTGACTCTCTCACAGGTGTTTCAGTTGCCTGCTGATAGGGCACCAGGATCTGTGTGATTTCCCACTGCTGCGACCCACTGCACCGGCTCAAATCACGCTTCCCAGGAATCTCCTGGTCTGGCTCAATGTCCAAGTCCCGTTTAATCAGATGGATATGTTAATCTGCCCTCCCAAATCTCAGATCACCGGTTTAACAGGGCACCCGGACCAGTGAGTTTTGTGCGTGGTGCCGCTGCGCTGCGGCACCGTCCAAAATGGCCACGCAAGCTGAAAGGGCTGTGCTGGTGTCCCGTGTCTCTCTTACACCCAGGAATTTCCCCATTCAATGGGCAACAAAGGTCCATCTGAAAATGCGGCTAGGACTCACCCTTTGCGCCTTCACTGAGAGCTGCAATCCTGAGTTGTTCCTACCACGCCATCTTGGAAATCCCCACTATCCTTCTTTTAATTCCTAGAACACTTTGATCTCTCCCCTGACTCAAGGTCATCAAACATACAATTCCTTCTGGTTGGAATGTTTTTTCTCTCACTGCTCACCTGTCTAACCCCTGCTTATACTTCCTGTTTTAAATATTACCTGCTAGGGGTCAACTCCTCTGACTACCCAACTTAAGATAGACCTGTGATTTACTCTCTCAAAGCACCTGGTAATTTTCTTTCATAACTCTTATTGCAATCTGGATTATATCTTTACCTATTCGCTTACTTGTTCAATGTCTGTCCCCTCCATACATGACTGTAAACTTTAATAGGATAGAGACTATGCCTATTTTATTCACAACCTAACACCAAGCAAAATACCTTGAATGGGTCTTTAAATATTTGTTAAATGAATTAATGAAGTAATGGGCAAACAAAGAAAGGTTTATACAATTCAGTGTAAAAAAAAAGAATGATGTTCTGGGCAGGACATGCTGTGAAATCATAGAAAAGCAGGTACTAAAAGGAGCCAGGTGGAAAACCTATGGAAAGGTTCTTGGACAGTGCAGTTCTTCAGCTGGGCCCCAGAGGATGGGTGTATTAGTCCATTCTCCCACTGCTATAAAGATACTACCTGAGACTGAGTGATTCATAAAGGAAAGAGTTTAATTGACTCACAGTTCCACATGGCTGGGAGGCCTCAGGAAACTTATAATCATGGCAGAAGGTAAAGAGGAAGTAGGTACCTTCTTCACAAGGTGGCAGGAGAGAGAAGTATGAGCAGGGGGAATGCCAGACACTTATAAAACCATCAGATCTCATAAGAACTCACTCACTATCACAAGAACAGCATGGGGAAACTGACCCCATGATTCAATCACCTCCCTCCCTTGACATGTGGGGATTACAGGTACTTCCCTCAACATACAGGATTACAATTCAAAATGTGGGATTTGGGTGGGGACACAGCCAAACCATATCAATGAGTAAGGTATGAATGGGCTCTGATGAGACCTGTGAAAAGAAGCTTCATTGCTCAAGGAAAGGGTGGGTCTGGGCAAAAGGTAGCACTTAGCAGGAGACAGTGAGGGGATCATACCTGGATGGCAGTGAGTAGTCAGCTTCCAGGTCTAGTGAGGCCATGAAGTGGACAATTTTTTATTAATTCTCTCTTGAGTAAACTACCCAGGACATAGATTGTCAGATGTGCAGTGTGAGCAGTGTGTCAGACACTGCAGGCTGGTTGCCTTGATTCCATGCCAACTCCTTACATGAGTGTGCATGCTGCATACTTGAGCCTAGAAAGGCAAGACTATGTCCCCAAACTCCCTTCAGCTCTAGTTCTGTACCAGATTTCAACTCTGTCAGGCAGATAGCCCCATGCCAGATTTGGGAGGAAGTGAACATCATGCATAAGAGGTCACACTGCTGCTGCTGCTGCTTTGTGCAAACACAGTAGCCAAAACACTTGTTTTTCTGAGCAGCTATAGCAGAGATCTCAGGGTCTAGTCATTAGTTACCTGGATATTGAGAGGCATGGTGCAAAGTATTCCTTTTTCTTATACAGATCATGGACAAGGTAAAATGATTCCAGGATGAAAACTCCTGGATTGCTCATGATTTCAGGTCTCTTGTAAATAATAAAAAAAGCTTAAAAGTCACTTTGGTATGTAAATACAGTGTCAATTCAATCATTTTAAATCTTCAGTCCCAAATAATAGTTAAAATTCTAAATTTGATTAAACTTAAAATCTTCTTTCGTTCTGTAACTAAATTAGAGCCTGCTATAGGCTGGCTACTTGCAGAGATTAAAGAGGCTGGTTCTTCTTTCCTTCTCTGTTCTTCCCTCTCTAGCTTACTTTCCAGCTATTGACACCTCTGGAACTGGTGATCAGGGAGGTTAGACAGGAAAGAGGTTAGTAGGGTCTTCATTTGACTGGTAATATTGTAAGGTGGCTTCATACTTGCTGGGTCTGGCAGATGATTAAAGTTCACTCACTTTGGGGGTTTCTTTAGAGAACTGAATATCACAGTGGTTTTTCACTTGCAGTTTCTCTGATCCGGGCAAATGCACACCATTCTTGCACTTCATTCCTTTTCAAGCTCTAAGGAATGGGGGACCCACTTCAGCTTCATTTTTGTTGAGGGTCATTGTTCCTCCAGTGTTCCTAATGGAAAGGATCTAAGATGATTTCTACAGTGCCTCTCTTGCGTATCTACCACCCACATCCAGGCCACAGGAAACATTCACGCATTCCCTTTTCCCCAAAACTGTGTGAGTGCAGATCTAACCCAGTATAGCAGCAATTCTCCTTCATTCTACCTCCAAAACAGCATGCCAGCCCACCTCCAGCCTCTAGATTTTCCAGGGTGAGTGAGAGTCAAATCACATCGACACTGATTCTCTAACTGCAAAGGAAACAGCAAACTATCCAAGTGATTCCAACGCCACCTCATTTACTCAGCTTGTGCTAAGATTTGACACTCCACTCACACAGGGTAGGGGCTTGAGACTCACAGCACACCAGCATCTCTTTCTTTAAAACCCTTTCACACCAAATCCTCTCTCAATTTCTACTGTCTACTATTTTATGTACTAAATACAATTGATTCATCTAATCAGTTCTCTGCTATCTCTGCCACCTACTTGGAATTTCTGCCAAATAATTTCTTACAACTCATGAAAGTATTGCAGTCTTAGTTAACACATGGATTTTAACACCTTTTTGCATTAAAATTCACTTCTCCACCTCTCAACTTGGGCCTTCCTGAGAGAACACTGCCCATTTTGGATATTTGTTCCATCTTCAGCATCCTGACTGGTGTACTCCAATCTTACTCTTTTGTTCCTCTTACCATGATGATTAAATCACGAATCAAGGCTTAAGCTACTCAGGAAAGATTTTCCCCTGGTCTGTAATTGGCTCGGGTTGAGCATATGTCCTAAATTAGCACAGTTACATCAAAGGGCAAGAGGCTCCTTCTCTCTTTTACGTGCTTGGGATGAGAAAGGAAGTATGTCACCCTAGCTGCTGCCAGCCGCCTTCTTGTGATCATGAGAAAAGTTATCCTGAGGACAATATCAACCTGTGGAGTAGGCAAAGCCAAGTCCTGGAGCCCTTACCATGGTATGGCTGGGTTGCTCTACCTTTAGACTTCATATTGTAAGAGAAAACATACGTCATTATTTTGGCCAATTTGACTGAAAGTTTCTGTGGTCAGCAACCAAATGCTAGTGATCCATATATTTTCTTGTCAGGTCATGAGCCCTGAACCATCACTGCGGAAATGGAAACATTTGGTAATGGAAAACACATGGTGATGGAAAACATTGTCATAGCATAGGTCAGTTGTTTCTTCCCTGGAACTGGAGGTAGAAGTGACTTTCCAGGAACATAGTACTCCCCATATTTTGGGGAAAAAAAAGAGGTTAAGGAATGCCAGTGAGGCAAACACCCCCACTGAGACTATAGGCAAACGCTTTTAAAATGACTTCTGAAGCCATTCTCTTTTGTGGAAAGGAGTTAGGCTTCAGTTTTAATGTTCCAAATGCCTGAGACCTGATTAACAGCACCTCAACAATTAATGTTATTTGAAATAATTGCTTCATTTAAATTGCAGAGGTCCACTATACTTATTTCCTTCCCAGAAAAACGTTTAACCTAAATTGTATTAATTTACGAGGCTAGTGGATTTTTTAAAAATCATACAAATGTATTTTATAGGAAGATATGAAATCAACATATGACCTTCTGAGCTTCATTTTTAATTGAATAAATGTCTTTATGGAAGTTGCTGTTTCTAGCCAACAAGGCTCTTTAGTTAACTATTTTGTTTTTATTCTATTAGAGTATTTAATACTATCCATTTGGTAAATTACCTATGCACTCTGTGTGTTTCTGGGAAACTCAGGATCTTTTTGTGGCTATTTTGACGTGTTCAATGTGAAAAAATATGATCACACTATAAGCAATGACACTTTGCTTCTAGCTACCTGTGCTTCTAGTGTCAATGATAAAAATAGACAGGAATGAGACAGAGGATGGCATCATCTGTGTGTGAATAGCACAGATGATGTTATTCACAGATGATGCCATCCTCCGTCTTGTTACAAAAATCATCAATAACTTTTGAATTTTGAATCTTCCCCCCACACCTACTATCACTTTAGTTCAGACTTTCATTATCTTGCTGGATTACTGCAAAGCTGCTTAAGTGGTATCTTTTAAATCTCCTGTCTTTCCTCTCTTCAACCCAGGCAGCACACTGTTTCCAGATAAATCTTAGAAATGCACAGCTCCCATTGCATTACCGCCTCACTCAAGAGCCTTCAGGGACGTTCCACTGCTGGCCAAAATCAATGACATTGGGGGCGCTGGTGACCAAGGGCCTTACCATGTAACCCAAATACATTTTCAAACTTTTCTTCTACTCTTTCTCTGCATACTATTCCCCAAATACCACTCATACTCCCACTCCTGAGCTTTGGCTTTAATCTTTCTCCTCTGATGATTATCTTCTGGTCTGTGACTCTTGCCTTTGTACTCATTCTTCAAGGTAAATCATTCCTTTCACACATATTTATCAAGCACTCGCTGTAGGCTAGGTACAGAAGATGAAAAGATCAGAAAGGGCTGGCTCTCCCTTCAAACAGCACATCACCTAATAGGGCAGTTTCCTGAACTTAACTAATCACAAGAATCACCAAATGGGAGTGGCAGCATTCGCTATTACACTTAGTGATTGACTATAAAAGAAAAAATCCCATATCACTTGTTAAAGATGGTAAGAAAGACTTTATTCAGGAGGGACTATCACAATGGGAGTTTTACTATAGGGGAGAGAGACTGGGGACTCAACAATGAATACAACAAGTTAAGATTTATAGCCAAGGAGCAGGGCGGAGGTCAGTGGGTGGAAAATTACTAAGAAGCATCAAGGATAGAGGGATTTTGGCTCTATCAACAGGACTGATTCAACAGGATTCTTGCTGACCAGAATGCTAAGCTACTGGGGATTGGGCTGAGGAAGTTGGTCAGATATTGAGGATAATGGGATACCAAGGGGATTCTCACTAAACTGACTCAGCAGTATTCTTGCTGAAACTGGACTAAGCAGGCCAAGAACAGAGCCCAAGTCGGGGCCTAGTCAAAAAGAGGAATCAAAAGACCCTGAATCAAGTTTGGTAAAGAAAAGAGAGGCTCTTTGTCAATACCAGCAAAATTTCTGCTTCCTGCTTCTGAGATCTTATGCTTCATTGGTCTAGAGGAATTCATTCCAAGGGAAGAAATGCTTTTACCATGAGACACAATAATAATTCCAACGAATGGAAAGTTAACACTGCCATCTGGTCATTTTGGACTCCTTATGCCTCGGAATCAACTGGCAAAGAAGGGAGCTACTGAAGTGGCTGAAGTGATTGATCCAAGGGGAAATGAGATAGCTGCTACACAAAGGAAGTGAGGAAGAGTCTGTACAGAATACAGAAGAGCCCTTAGTGTACATTCCCATGCCCTGTGATTAAAGTCAAAGGAAAACTACAACATTCCAATTCAGATGCAAATATTAACAGCCAGAACCTTCATTTTACCAGGTAAGGAACCACAACCAGCTGAGGTGCTTGTTAACAGCAAAAGGAATATGGAATGGGTAGCAGAAAATATAGTTATAAATACAAGCTACAACCATGTGACCAGTTTCAGAAATGAGTACTGTAATTGTTAAGAAAAAAATATTTATATGTATGTATGTATATATATATTTATTATATATATTAAAATCACATAAGGGGCTTGCTAAAACATACAGATGTCTAGGCATAATCTCAGACCCACCAAATCTGAATCTTTAAAGAAAGCTTAGGAATCAGCATTTTTAACAAGCATCTCATGTAATTCCTATGAATAGATGAGTTCCTTGTATGCTATAATGATAAGATATTGGTATCATTGGTAAGTGCTATAAAAGATAAATACATAGTAAACAAAAGGTAGTAGTCAATGAAAAGTTCATGGGAAACATGATTAAGTTGCTTCCCTGGCAAAGAAGGAAGAAAAGGCATCCCAGATAGAGGGAAGAATGTGTGCACAAAGATAACTTTTTTTTTTTTTTTGAGACAGAGGCTCACTCTATTGCCCAGCTAGAGTGCAATGGCATGATCTCAGCTCACTGCAACTTCCACCTCCTGAGTTCAAGTGATTTTCCTGCCTCAGTCTCCCAAGTAGCTGGGATTACAGGCATATACCACCACATCTAGCAAATTTTTGTATTTTTAGTAGAGATGAGGTTTCACCATGTTAGTCAGGCTGATCTTGAACTCCTGACCCTAGGTGACCCACTTGCATCAGTTACCCAAAGTGCTAGGATTACAGGTGTAAGCCACTGTGCATAGCCACAAAGATATTTAAAATATATATGTATTCAGCATATATTGAACAGTTCATGTACTATGCTCTGCACTAAGAATTTTCCATAGTTATTTCACTTAATTCTTACAATAACTCTATGAAAGGACTCCCAATTATTATTATCTACATTTTACAGATGTGGAAACTGAAAACAGTAATGAAGAGCATAGGATCTGAAGTCAGATCCACTCATATGTAAGTCTTACCTTCATCACTTAGCAGCTGTGTGACCACATTTATAGGCAGTTTATGTTAGTATTGCTAAATTTTCCTTTATCATTCTTCATCTTTGCCTCATTCATACAAGAGCTCTTCACTTTCCCTCTCAACTTTTCCATTATCTAACACTATCTGCCACTGAATCCAATAACATCAGTTTGTTTTCATCGTAGTTAGACGTATTAGAGATAGAAAAAAAGAGTGGCTTAAACAAAATACAAGTATGTTCTAAGCAGTCCAGTTCAGTTATGGCAAATCTGTTCAGAAAAGTCCTCAAAGAAAAACAGAGTCTTTCTAAGTTCTTCCTCTGTGCATGGCTTGTATCCCCAAGGTCATTTTCTATTTCAACTTGGCTGCTTCAGCTCTAACCATCTTGTCTACATTTCCAACCAGCAAAAAGGAGGAAAAGACAAAGGAACAAGGAGAAAGGACAAAAAGTAGATGCCAGCAGTGTTTTAAAGAAGATTCTCAGAAGCTCTGGCTAGGATACTTCTGCTTATCTCCCCAGAGGACAGAGTTTAGTCACATGACCAGTCTACTACTAAGGCCACTGGGAAGTGTAGTTTTTATCCTAGGTAACCATATTTATTCTGGGCCTCCTAAAAGCAAGAATTTTATTCCTGTGGGAGTAGCTGAGAATGACAGTGTATAGAATGCTCAAGGGACTTGGAGGCTGATCAAGGAAAAAGACATGACCAGATAAGGAAGTAACACACCGGCTTTTTTGGATAGCTGTTGGACAGAATTGCACAAAAGGGGAAGTCCCATAGAGCATGAGACTGTGTTTGGAGACTACGGTATGGGGGCCACCACAAAGAAGAGGAGGAGAACAAGGGAACTTCTGAGCAAGAGGGGTATTGATAAGGGGACTTACATGCCTAGGTGAAGTCACTCAGGAGCACAGTGGGGGATCTCTGGCTCTGAGAACTCTGAGGGGGCCACAGCAGCTTGGGGTCTTAAAATCATAGCTTCTTATCAATGGCCAACAGATGTGGGGTGAAGTTTCCTGGGATATTCAAAGTAGGAAAACTCTAAATGGGCATGAATTTGATTGTTTGGGCTATTTTTAAAAAATAAGTGAATGTGTAAAAATTTGAGTTGGAGGTACTCCAGCAAACAAGAAGACTTATCCTTCAGAAGTATAAACTAGGAAAGGATGAAACCAATCTGATTGGTGATGGTGGTACTTGGAAATGGTGGAAGAGGAGGCAATTGTTGACTTAAATAAATGTGATATATAAAGTCAGCATAGATGTCCTACTGTATTTTTATTCATCTTTGTCTCACTCATACAAAACCTCTTCACTTTCCCTCTCAATTTTTCCATAATCCAATAATGTCCATTTGTTTTCATCTTAGTTAGAAGTATTAGAGCTAAAAAATGACAGTGACTTAAGAAAAACGTAAGTTTATATCTTCTAAGCAGTCCAGTTCAGGTATGGGAATTCCGCTCAGAAAAGTGCTCAAGGAAACAGAGTCTTTCTAAGTTCTTTTTCTGTGCATGGCTTGCATACCCAAGGTCATTTTATATTTAACAGGGGAAAGAAGGCAATTGTTGGCTCAAATAAATATGACATATAAAGTCAGCATAGATGTCCTACTGTACTTTTTTTCTTTTTACTTTAGGTTCTGGAATACATGTGCTGAACACGCAGATTTATTACATAGATATACATGTGCCATGGTGGTTTGCTGCACCTATCAACCCATCATCTAGGTTTAAGCCCTGCATGCATTAGGTGTTTGTCCTAATGCTATCCCTCCCCTTTCCCTCCATCCCCCGACATGCCCTGGTGTGTGATGTTCCCCTTCCTGCGTCCACGAGTTCTCACTGTTCAACTCCCACTTATGGGTGAGAACATGTGGTGTTTGGTTTTCTGTTTCTGTGTTAATTTGCTGAGAATGATGATTTCCAGCTTTAGCTGTGTCCCTGCAAAGGACATGAAATTATCCTTTTTATGGCTGCATGGTATTCCATGGTGTATATGTGTCACATTTTCTTTATCCAATCTATCATTGATGAGCATTTGGGTTGGTTCCAAGTTTTTGCCATTCTAAATAGTGCTGCAATAAACATACGTGTGCACGTATCTTTACAGTATAATGATTTATAATCCTTTGGGTATATACCCAGTAATGGGATTGCTGGGTCAAATGGCATTTCTGGTTCTAGATCCTTGAGGAATCACTACACTGTCTTTCACAATGGTTGAATTAATTTACACTCCCTTCAACAGTGTAAAAGCATTCCTATTTCTCCACATCTTCTCCAGCATCTGTAGTTTCCAGACTTTTTAATGATCGTCATTTTAACTGGTGTGAGATGGTATCTCATTTTGGTTTTGGTTTGCATTTCTCCAATTACCAGTGATGATGAATGCTTACGTAATCATCACTCTTTCTCCCCCTTCTCTCCTAAATAAATCCATGGGAACAGTACAAGTCCAGCATGTCACTCTAATCAGAGTCCAACTCAAGATGCCCAAACTGAGATGTTAACCAGTGTGATAGGAAATAGAGGGCCTCAATGCTGTGACCACTCTAATGGTGCCACCCAATGACTGTTGTGTAGGACTTCTTCACAAAATTGAAAAGTTGAAAGTAGTTGGGGAAAATGCGCTATTCTGCCATGAGGCAGTGTACCATTAAAATTATTCATGTAACTATTTAAAAATTTCCACAATTTATACTATTGTCCCACAGAGTATTTCTTTTTTGCTTCAATATAGGAAGTTTCTATAATTCAGGCTTATTTTCTACAGCACAAAATCCATAAATACCACAATTATTTATTACGCATAAGTGCATAAGTACACAAATTCTTAACAAAATGAGAGCTTAGCATATTAGAAGTTCATAAGTCGCTTACATTCTAGGACATGGATTATGAGGTTTTAATTATGACTCACTACTCTTTGAGATGTTTCCTAAGTTAATTCAAATAGGTGCTTTCCATTATCTTGACTCTTGATAGCTATCTTTTTGTTCAATAAATATTTATTGAGCACTTGCTATGAGCCAGGCACTGGACCAGAAGATGATGACATTGCAGTGAGCAAATCTGAGGTGGTGCTGCCTTACTGGTTTGGGGGCTGGTGTGGTGGTTATAATGCCACCCACAATGGTTGCCCCCAAAATGGAAGATTCTGACAAAGTTAGACAAAAAGGAGTCATTGGGGTTTTTGTTTGTTTATTTGTTTTGAGATGGAGTCTCATTCTGTCACCCAGGCTGGAGTGCAGTGGCACAATCTCGGCTCACTGCAACCTCTGCTTCTGAGGTTCAAGTGATTATCCCGCCTCAGCCTCCCAAGTAGCTGGGACTCCAGACACCCACCACCATGCCAGGATAATTTTTGTATTTTTAGTAGAGATGGGGTTTCACCATGTTGACAGGGTTGGTCTCAAACTCCTGACGTCAAGTGACCCACCTGCCTCGGCCTCCCAAAGTGCTGGGATTACAGGTGTGAGGTCTGTTTTTGTTTTGTTTTTGTTTTGTGGTCTGGGCTGCCCTGGGGCTAGAAATTTGTTGCAAATCTGACTGGAGAGAGAAAGGGCTTTCTTTTTTTTTTCTTTTAAGAGAATTGATAGCTGTGTAAGTGAATCACTGATCTGAGGACTTGAGCTTAAGCCTCAATTTGTTTAACCAAGGTCCCTGATCAGTTGCAGGGAAACCAGTTCATGAAATACCACATTCTGACTTCTTAAGATATTAATTTGACCTTGAAAACATGCTTGTTGATGCCATGTGGGTAGAAAACAAATGAAATATTTGAAGAAAATGTTTGTATCAGTGACTTCAAATTGACACAAACTCTGTAGGTTGTCTGGGATGAGAAAACTCTCTGAGGCTCATTTTATTTAGTGCCTGCAGGGTTTTGTTATTCTCTACTAAAGCATGACAAGTAGCATGTTAATCAAAGAAATGACATCCTTCAATTTACTCTTTTCTCACTATTTGCAACATTCCTTTCTCCCTCAACTCCCATTCCCACTCCCACGAGTGCCAAAGAAGTGTAAATGAAAGGTTTCACAGTTTTTACATGAATGATGTGGAAGAAGACACTGTTCCTTTCATCAACCACCTTACAGCAAAGTCAAATTGTGTGCCCTGTTATGTTAAATTTTGATCTTTTTAAAACGAGAAAGAATCATTTTGATAAAGGTTAATGCCTCCTTAAAATTTATACTCTTGAATCATATTGAAAATGCTTTTAAAATTCTGAAATCTTGAATTAATATGACAATGTGCAAAGACTGTGTGACACCATTTGTAATTCATTAGCATGTACTTAACAATATATTAGCATCAAAGGTGAAATACTCTGTTGTGGTCCTGGCAAGCCTGTGAGTTTCATCTTAGTCTTTTTTCTAGAACTTCAAGGTTTTGACATGAATGTCCAGAGACAATTCCAAATGATTCTTTCAGATCAGGAATAAGTTAATTTATCCAGTAACCTGCTGGGTATAATTCATTACCTTGAGAAACATGCTTACCTAGCAGCCATCCAGCATATGTTTGTCTAGTTTCTAGCACATTTTGAACACCAGACTGCCATAATGTGAATGAATTGTGACATGATCCTGGTAAATTGGGGACAACATCTGCTGTACTGCACCTGGCACCATGTCCTCCTCCCATAGTGAGTCTGCAGATGATTAACGGTCCTTAAAACTCACATTATTTTGAAATAGTGCCTGGATAATCCCTCATGCATCATTACCAGCTCCTGGAACAGATGGAAATCTAACAGTGTCATAGATTACATAAGTTTGTTTTTTGCTGATGTTAAAACCCTCTGGAATATTTATTTTAATGACCTGTTCTTCCAAGAATCTGAAAAGTAGTCTCTGACTGACAGACACACACAATGTCTGAAATGTAGTAATTTAAAGGCTAAACTTAGTTTGACTATCCCTTCAAATATTTAAGTTTTATTTATTAAAAACTTCCCAAATCTTTTGACATCATAGAGCATTGAGTTCCCCTGAGCTTAAACACTTTTGTAGGGAGCACAGCACAGAGTTTACGTTTAAAAATATTTATAAGGATGTTTCTGCTTTTATTAATAAAGAGAAAGCTGAATTGTCTGAATTTTAGAATTGATGGAGTTGCTTCATGTTTAATCTCTGTGACTGGACTCTCTAGAGCAGTACTACATTTTTGACCCATCGTGTAGTGTGTACACTTAAGTATATGTCTGTGTGGGTGTGCACATGTGTACAGATCTTTATGGGACAAAGCAAATACATTAGCAAATGCCCATGCATGGCCTTGTCTTTGTGGTCATTACTGTCTGCACAATTCAACTCGGTTATGCTTTCTCCTTTGAGCACTGACAGACAGCTTTGGTCTGGGCCTCTTCCTGCAATGCTGCTTCATCCCTCCAGTACCATGTCAGGAACTGCTAATTTCTCCCTCTCCATCTATGGTAATAAAATAGTAGCTTTTAGCTAGATACACTGTTGTTCATGCAAAAATTCCATTTTCCAGTCTTTCTTGCAGCAAGATGTGGCCAAATGACTTCTTGTGGAGAGTAAGACATAAATGGAATTGTATGGAGTGCATGCACTGTCTCTCCTGGACCTTTTTCATAACCTGCTGTCTGGAAGACACCAGCTCAGCACCTTGGGCTCCAGCAGCCATCTTGTGCAAATGTTGAGTGATGACCACATAGTAAATGAGCAGGAGTCTTGTTATCTGACAACTAGGGGACCTCACGAGTCTGCCTATCTTTTGTTGTTTCATTTTTCTTGAAGGTTTATTCTGTACACAAAGTCTTTAGAGTGATGTTTTCTAAATGATACTTAGCTTCTCTTAATGCATTTCCCTGACTAGATATAATTGTTCCAGCCTCAAACTACCCAAATGGATTCCTAAGTATTTCATACCTACCTTGGCACTGCTCTGAACATGGGTCATGCTTTTTGATTTTTCAACGAGAATACAGGGTATTCTACCTATATACTTTCTACATTTAAACACTCATTTATAGGAATCCTAAAAGTTGTAAAACATGCCACATCAGTATTGAGGAAATTTGGCGCAATGAAGTATCTTACAGATCGCTGAACCCACATTTCACAGATGAAAGAAATGGGACTCAGAGGATAAGTGATTTATCCAGTGTCACACCATTTGTTTGGCAGAATTTGGGGTCCTAGGTCTTCTGGTGCTTTTTTTTTTAACATTATACCATTACTCCATATTTCATTTACCAGGTACTGCTTAGGTCTTCCTCTCCATGGTCTGAGCTATCATCTCTTTTGAGACTTTGAGGGTTCAGAAAATTCAAGCTACAACCATTTGCCCTTGCACATTAGCCATGTGATCCATATAAAGATGAGGCAGATATAATCAAATTCTAGGAAATATGAAAGTGCCATTGAAAAATGTCAGGAGATTTTAACAGATCCTGTGCTTGATGGATACAAGTGTTCTTCTCAAATCTTGTACAAAAACTCATTTTCATCACAGAACAAATAATCCTACCACTGCAGTAGTCGAAATGAAAAGAGAGAGAGGAAGCCATGATAAAAGAGTAACAATAAGTCCTTGCAGATGACTGTTAAACATCGTCTGGATCATTCTGGTATTCTATTTTGCTATCACAAGGCTTTTCTTTTCTCTTCCTTTTAATAATTCCTTTTCTGAAGCTGTTCAAACCTCATTAAGTTGTCATGTTGTCATGGTAGCCTCATCTCCTAATGTGAATTAACTATACACTGACCTGAAGGAAAATGATTTTCTTATGAAGTCTTATGCCAATACCGCTAGTGAAGAGATATACACTATTTTGAAAACTCTCAGTAATAAAATTCTGTTAATCAGGGTGCTGTAAAGCTTCAAAGTATATCTTTGTTAATGTTGAGAATTTTTTAAATCCTAAATGGCTTTTTTCAACTGTAGCAATTTTACTGGCATACTAGAGTTCTACAGTACTGACTATCATCCTTTAATTAAGTTAGTTTTCAGAATCAGATATACAGGGATATATGTTCTAGTTTGGTATACCATAAAACATATTTTGACCACAAGCATTCCTATACACCAATAACACACTTAAAGAGAACCAAATCAAGAACGAACTGCCATTCACAATTGCTACAAAGAAAATAAAATACCTAGGAATACAACTCACAAGGAATGTAAGGGACCTCTTTAAGGAAAACTACAAACCACTGCTCAACGAAATAAGAGAGGACACAAACAGATGGAGAAACATTCCATGTTCGTGGTTAGGAAGAATCAACATCGTGAAAATGACTATACTGCCCAAAGTAATTTACACAATCAATGCTATCCCCATCAAACTACCATTGAATTTCTTCACAGAACTGGAAAAAACCACCATGAATTTCATATGGAACCAAAAAAGAGCCCGCATAGCCAAGTCAATTCTAAGCAAAAAGAACACAGCGGGAGGCATCACACTACCAGACTTCAAACTATACTACAAGGCTACAGTAATCAAAACAGCATGGTACTGGTACCAAAACAGAGATATAGACCAGTGGAACAGAACAGAAGCATCAGAGGCAACACAACCTATCTACGACCATATTATCTTTGATAAACCAGACAAAAACAAACAATGGGGAAAGGATTCCCTATTTAATAAATGGTGTTGGGAAAACTGGCTAGCCATGTGCAGAAAGCAGAAACTGGACCCCTTCCTGACACCTTACACTAAAATTAACTCCAGATGGATTAAAGACTTAAACGTAAGACCTGACACCATAAAAACCCTAGAAGAAAATCTAGGCAAAACCATTCAGGACATAGGAGTAGGCAAGGACTTCATGAATAAAACACCAAAAGCATTGGCAACAAAAGACAAAATAGACAAATGGGACCTAATCAAACTCCACAGCTTCTGCACGGCAAAAGAAACAGTCACTAGAGTGAATCGGCAACCATCAGAATGGGAAAAAATCTTTGCAGTTTACACATCAGACAAAGGGCTGATATCCAGAATTTACAAAGAACTCAAAACAGATTTACAGGAAAAAAAACAAACAAGCCCATTCAAAAATGGGCAAAGGATATGAACAGACACTTTACAAAAGAAGACATACATGAGGCCAACAAACATATGAAAAAATGCTCATCATCACTGGTCATTAGAGAGATGCAAATCAAAACCACATTGAGATACCATCTCACGCCAGTTAGAATGGTGATCATTAAAAAATCTGGAGACAGCAGATGCTGGAGAGGATGTGGAGAAATAGGAACACTCTTACACTGTTGGTGGGAGTGTAAATTAGTTCAACCATTGTGGAAGACAGTGTGGCAATTCCTCAGGGACCTAGAAATAGAAATTCCATTTGACCCAGCAATCCCATTACTGGGTATCTATCCAAAGGACTATAAATCATTCTACTATAAGGACACATGCACACGAATGTTCATTGCAGCACTGTTTACAATAGCAAAGAACTGGAACCAACACAAATGCCCAACGATCATAGACTGGACTGGGAAAATGTGGCACATATACACCATGGAATATTATGCAGCAATCAAAAATGATGAGTTTGTGTCCTTTGTAAGGACATGGATGAATCTGGAGAACATCATTCTCAGCAAACTGACACAAGAACAGAAAAAGAAATACCGCATATACTCACTCATAGGCAGGTGAGAAGAATGAGAACACATGGACACAGAGAGGCGGTCTACTATACACTGGGGTCTATTGGGGGGAATGGGGGAGGGACAGCGGGGGGGGGCTGGGGAAGGATGGGCTGGGGAAGGATAACCTGGGGATGAATGCCAAGTGTGGGTGAAGGGGAGGAAGGCAGCAAAACACACTGCCATGTGTGTACCTATGCAACTATCTTGCACGTTCTGCACATGTACCCCAAAACCTATAATGCAATAAAAATTAAAAAAAAAAAAAACATATTTTGGACTTGTTTTCACTTAAGTTCAGAAATGCAAGGGAAGGCCTATAAGGAATTATTTCCTTTTAGGCCAAGAATTGCTAATTCTTCTGAAGACCCAAATCTGATGTGACTAAAACTGGATTCTGGGAAGGATTGTGAGTCTGTCTCTAGGCTCCAGAGAGAGAGAGAGAGAGAGCTCTGATCAATTAGTAACATCTCCCACAGAGAAAAAAACAGAGAGGTAGCACCCGTGTGGTACATTTACTCTTTCTAAAAGATTGACCTCATTGTCTCTTTGTTTTCTTTATTTTTGCTTAAATTTTAAATTTTATAAGACATAAATATCTTTTTGACTAATCATACATATATATATAATTGACCACACACACACACACACACACACACACATATTTAGATATGTGTGTGTGTGTGTGTGTATGAGTGTTCAGGCAAAAATACTGAATCTCTTATAGACCTGGTCTTGCATTTCTGAATGTGTGTGTGTGTTTGTGTGTGTGTGTGTGTGTGTGTGTGTTTGTGTATACATATGTTGTTAGTCAAGTCATTTCCAAAGGCTTATAAAGAAAACCAGTAGTTACTTAATCTACTTCCCTGCCCCCCATTTTCACTGCCATTTCAAAGTTCTTTTTTTTTTTTTTTTTTTTTTTTGTGTGTGTGTGTGTGTGTGTGTTATTTTTTTAAGACAGAGTCTCACTCTGTCACCCAGGCTGGAGTGCACTGGTGCAATCTTGCCTCACTGCAACCTCCACCTCCCAGGCTCAAGAGATCCTCCCACCTCACCTCCAGAGTAGCTGGGACCACAGGCATGTGCCACCATACCCAGCTAATTTTTGTATTTTTTGTAGAGATGGGATTTCGCCATGTTGCCCAGCTAGGTCTCAAATTCTTGAGCTAGAGCAATCTGCCACCTCAGCCTTCCAAAGTGCTGGGATTACAGGCATGTGCCACATTACAGGGTTCTTGAAGTTCTTTAGCTATGCTTTTGGTATTTGTCTCTGTAGTACTCAATGCTGTTAGTTGCAAACAACAAAACTGACAATGGATATTAGGTAGTTCATGTTGATGCTAAACTTCCAAGAACAATAGTTAAAAGTATGGGGCAGAACTACACTAAAAAAGAAACAAATTGTACCACTACTTTCCCTACTAATGCTGTTAGATTGGTGCAAAAGTAATCACAGTCTTTTCGATTAAAAGTAAAAACCTCAATTGTTTTTACACCAGCCCATGGTTTCCCTCCAAAGCTGAATGATTCTGTCCAGCCCAAACCAGCAAAATGTTTTCCATGCAGGGCCACCTTTCTCATGTTGTTCACTTCTGTGTAAAAATCTCATGTGGGTGGGTCTGGAAGTAAGGCCCACGTCACAGGTATCTATGCTACTTTCAAAGGACACTGAATAACAGAATTTTCTGGGTTAATTTTTGGGAGACAAAACTCAAACATCAGAAAGATCCTCAAATATAATATGTTATTTAGACAGGGGCAGAGCAAGATGGCCGAATAGAACACTTTAGCAATTATCCCTTCCCCACCCTGCAGGAACAACTATTCATAGAAGAAAACACTTTCATAAGAATCAAAAATCAGGTGAGTGATCACAGTACCTGGTTTTGACATCATGTCAAGGAAAGAGGCAGAGAATGTGTGTGCTTGGGGGAGAAAGGGCAAAATGATCATGGAACTTTGTACTGGAATTCAGTGCTGTTCTGTCATAATGGAAAGCAACACAGGAAAGAATTTGGCTGATGCACAGGGAGAGAGCAGTTAGACCAGCCCAGCCCTCACCAGAGGGGAACTGTCCATCCAGGAAAAGAGAGAGAGAGAGAGAGAGGAGAGAGAGAGAGAGAGATATGATTCTGGTAAAAATATACAAAGAGATAATAACAGAAAACTTTCCAAACCTAAAAAAAGATATCAATATTCCAAAAGGTTATAGAACACCAAGCAGACTTAACCCAAAAGAAGACTACTTCAGAAATTTAATAATCAAACTCTCAAAGATAAAAAAAATAAAGAAAGGATCTTAAAAGCAGCAAGAGGAAACAAATAACATATAAAGGACCTCCAAACTGTTTGGCAGCAGACTTCTCAGTGGAAACCTTACAGGCCAAGAGAGAGTGTCATGACCTACTTAAAATGCTGAGGGAAAAAATATTTTATCCTAGAATATTATATCTAGTGAAAATATCTTTTAAACAGGAAGGAGAAATAAACACGTTTCCAGACATACAAAATTGGAGGGATTTCATCAGCTGAAGCGAGTTCTTCAATCTGAAAGAAAAAGACATTATTAACAAGTGATAAGAAATCATCTGACAAAAAAAAACTCACTGGTTATAGTATGTACACATAAAAAGACAAACTATTGTAACACTGTAATTATGATGTGTAAACTACTCATATCTTGAGTAGAAAGACTAAAAGATGAACCTATCAAAAATAACTACCAGCAACTTGTTAAGACAGTATAATAAGATAGAAACAACAAAAAGTTAAAAAGTAGAGGGATATAGTTAAAGTAGAGTTTTTATTAGTTTTTCCTTTGCTTGTTTGTAGTTAAGATGTCATCAGTTTAAAATAATGGGTTATAAGATGTTATTAGCAAGCCTCATAGTACTAAGCAATACTAAGAGGAAAGTTTATAGCAGTAAGTGCCTACCCCACAAAAGTAGAAAAACTTTAAATAAACAATGTAAAAATGCATCTTAAAGAATTAGAAAAGCAAGAGTGAAACAAACCCAACATTAGTAACAGAAAAGAAATAATAAATATCAGAGCAGAAGTAAATAAAATTGATATAAAAATATAAAAGATCAATGAAATCAAAAGTTGGATTTTTGAAAAGATAAAATCAACAAACCTTTTGGCCAGACTAAGAAAAAGAGACCCAACTAAATAAAATCAGATAGGAAAAAGAAGACATTACAGCTGATACTGCAGAAATTCAAAGGATTATTAGATTATTCAAAGGATAATTAGAGGCTACTATAAGCAATATATGCCAATAAACTGGAAAACCTAGAAGAAATTGATAAACTCCCAGACATATACAACCTACCAAGATTGAACCATGAAGAAATATAAAATACCAAACCTGAATAAACCAATAAGAAGTAACAAGATTGAGGCCATAATAAAAATAAATAATACAAAGTCTCCCAGCAAAGAAAAGCAAACCCAATGGCTTTACTGCTGAATTCTACCAAACATTTAAAGAGCTAATACCAATCCTACTCAAACTATTCCAAAAAACAGAGCAGGAGGGAATACTTCCAAACTCACTGTACAAGGCCAATGTTACCCTGATACCAAAACCAGACAGAGGCACATCAAAAAAGGAAAACTATAGGCCAATATCTCTGATGAGCATTATTGCAAAAATCCTCAACTAAATACTAGCAAACTTAATTCAACAACAGATTAAAAAGATCATTCATCATAGATGGCCAAATGGAATTAATTCCAGAGATGCAAGAATGGTTTAACATTTGCAAATCAATTAATGTGATACATTCCATAAACAGAATGAAGAACAGAAACCATATGATCATCTCAAATGATGCTGGAAAAGCATTTGATAAAATTAATCCTTCATTCACGATTTTAAAAAGCCCCTCAAAAAACTGGGTACGGAAGGAACATACCTCAACACAATAAAAGCCACATATGACAGACCCATAGCTAGTATCATACTGAGTAGGGAAAAACTGAAAAGCTGTTCCTCTAATATGTGGAACATGACAAGGATGTCCACTTTTACCACTGTTATTCAACACAGTACTGGAAGTCTTGGCCAGAGCAATCAGACAAGAGAAAGAAATAAAGGGCATTCAAAAGAAGAAGTCAAATTATCCTTGTTTGTAGATGATTTAGTCTTGTATCGGAAAAACCTAAAGACTCTGCATGCACACTCACAAAAAATCTATTAGAACTGATACATTTGGTAAAGTTGTAGGATACTAAATCAAGACACAAAAATCAGTAGCATTTCTATATGCCAATGGTGAAGAACCTGAAAAAGAAATCAGAAAAGTAATCCCATTTACAATAGCTACAAATAAAATAAAATACTTAGGAATAAACTTAACTGAAGTAAAATCTCTCTACCATGAAAACTAAAGGTTGGGGACAAGATGGACGATTAGAAGCAACTGAAGTGTGTGGCATTCAACGGAGAAGAATGAAAGGAGCAGGTAAATACAGCACCTTCAACTGAAACATCCAGGTAGGTACTCACATTGGACTGATTAGGGAACCAGCTTAATCCATGGAGAAAGGAGAAAAGCAGGACAGGGCAGCAGCCCACCTGGGAGCGACCCAGAGCTAAGGGAACCTCCCTCCCTCCAGCCAAAAGAAGTGATGAGTGACTGTGCAACACCGGAAACCCCACTTCAGCCATGGATCTTTGCAACCCTTGGATCAGGACATCCCTTCGTGAACCCACTCCACCAGGGCTTTAGGTCTGATACACAGAGCTGTGTGTAGTCTCAGCAGAGCTGCTGCTCAGGCACACACAGAGACTCAGGAGCTTTATGTACTCCAGCCCCGGGGTCCCCTGCAAAGGTGATGAACTCAGCCAAGGTGGGAGGTCCATACATACACCTAGGAAGGGGACTAAATCCAGGGGGCCAACCAGCATCGGTTTATGGGCCCCATTTCTACGGCACCTCGTAAGATGAGACAAACTGACTTGGAATTCCAGCCAGCCACTGGCAACAGGGGACTGCCTACCTGAGACAGGAGAGAGCTCCCAGATGGAGAAGCAGGCCACCGTCTTTTCTGTTCTAGCCTGCAGGCTTTGGAGAGTCCAAATGGACTGGACAAGAAAGGTATCCCCCAGCACAGCACAGCTGATTTACCAAAACATGGCCAGTCTGCTTCTTTAAGTGGGATCCCAATCCACTCCTCCCCACTGAGTGGGACCTCCCAGCTGGAGCTTCCAGCCACCCCTGCCGGTATGCTATGGCTGACACAGTTCTGATTTCTCCATGGAATGGAGTGCCCCGTGGTGGTGGGGGGGACACCACCTTTGCTGTTGGCTATTCAGCCATTCCAGCCTGCAGGCTTTAGAGAGTCCAAAAAACTGGGGCAGGGGCAGTACCCCAACAGAGCATGGCTGCTTTGCCGAGGCATGGCCAAATTGCTTCTTTAAATAGGACCCCAACGGATTCCTCCTCACTTAGCAGGACATCCTACCTGGGGTCTCCAGCCACCCCTGCCCCTACAGCTGTCGGAGTTCTAACTTCTCCCTGGGACATAGTGCGAGGCTTGAAGGGATCCCCCAACACAGCACAGCTGCTCTACCAAAAAGCAACCAGACTGCTTCTTTCCCTCCCTCCGTCCCTCCCTCCCCCACTTTCTCTCTTTTCTTTCTTTTTCAGGTTTCCCTCTGCCACCCAGGCTGGAGTGCAGTGGCATGATCTTAACTCATTGCAGCCTCCACCTCCCCAGCTCAAGAGATTCTCCTGGAATCTCCAGGAATACAAAAACACGCCACCACGCCCAGCTATTGTGTGTGTGTGTGTGTGTGTGTGTGTGTGTGTGTGTGTGTTAGTAGAGACAAGCCTTCACCATGTGGCTCAGGCTGTCTCAAACTCCTGAGCTCAGGTGATCTGCCCACCTTGGCCTTTCAGTGCTGGAATTACAGGCATGAGACACCATGCCCGGCCAGACCGCTTCTTTAAGCGAGTCCCTGATCCCATTCCTCCCGACTGGGTGAGACCTCCCAAGTATGGTCTCCAGCCACCTTCTACTAATGCATTTGGGCCAGCAACAGGTCTGTACTCCCCTGGGAGGGAGCTCCCAGAGCAAGGGGCAGGCTGCCATCTTTGCTGTTTTGCAGTCTTCACTAGTGATACCTCTAGGCACTGGAAAATCCAACAGGACTACAGTCTGGAGCAGATCCCCAGCAAACCTCAGCAGACATTTAAAAAAGATCTTAACATTTATATAGAACAAAAGACCCAGAATAGCCAAAGCTGTCCTGAGCAAAAGGAACAAAACTGGAGAAATCTTACTGCCTGATTTCAAATTATGTTACAGAGCTATAGTAACCAAAACAGCATGTAGAGGCATAAAAACAGGCACACGGGCCAGAATAGAGAATCCAGAAATAAACCCACATGTCCACAGCGAACTCATTTTTGACAAAGGTGCCAAGAACATATGTTGAGGAAAGGACAGTCTCTTCAATAAATGGTGCTGGGAAAACTGGATATTCATATGTAGGAGAATAAAACTAAGCCCCTATTTCTCACCATATACAAAAGTCAAATCAAACTGGATTGAAGACTTAAATCTAAGACCTCAATCTATGAAACTACTAAAAGAAAACATTGGGGAAACTCTTTAGGACATAACTGGGCAAAGCTTTCTTGAGTAATACCCCATAGGCACAGGCAACCAAAGTAAAAATGGACAAATAGGATCACATAGAGTTAAAAATCTTCTGCACAGCAAAGGAAACAATTAACAAAGAAGAGGCAACCCACAGAATGGGAGAATATTTGCAAACTACCCATCTGACAAGAAACTAATAACCAGAATATAGATTACTATAGCTCTGTAGTATAATTTGAAGTCAATTAATGTGATTCCTCCAGTTTTGAACAACTTAACAGAGAAAAATGTAATGATCCAGTTAAGAATGGGCAAAAGATCTGAATAGATATTTCTCAAAAGAAGGCATACTAATGGCAAACAAGTGTATGAAAAAGTGTTCAACATCACTAATCATCAGAGAAATGCACATCAAACCACAATAAGATGGCATCTCACTTCAGTTAAAATGGCTTTTATCCAAAGGACAGAGAATAACAAATGCTGATGAGAATGTGGAAAAAAGTGAACCCCTGTAAATTATTGGTGGTAATGTAAATTAGTACAACCACTATGTAGAACAGTTTGGAGGTTCCTCACAAAAACTAAAAATGGAGCTACTATGTGATCCAGCAATCCCACTGCCAGCTACATATCCCAAATAAAGGAAATCAGGATATCAAAGAGATATCTGTACTCCCATGATTGTTGCAACAGTATTCCCAATAGCCAAGATTTGGAAGCAACCTAAGTGTCCATCAGCAGACAAATGGATAAAGAAAATGCAGCACATATACACAGCAGAGTACTATCCAGCCATAAAAATGAATGAGATCCTGTCATTTGCAGCAACATGGATGGAACTGGAGATCATTCTGTTAAGTAAAATAAGCCAGTCACAGAAAGACAAACTTCACATGTTCTCACTCATTTGTGGAAATTAAAAATTAAAACAATTGCACTCATGGAGATAAAGAGTAGAACAATGGTTACCAGAGGCTAGGAAGGATAGTGGAGAGGGGAAAGAAAGTAGGGATGGTTAATGGGTACAAAATATATTCAAGGATGCAACACAGCTGTTGCCTCAGGAATTTTCTTTTGCTATCATCCAGGGAATTCCCTTTGACTCTCTTGAATGAGGTCCCTGTTCCTTGGATTCCATATCTTGCTCTTAGTTTACTCTTTACTGAGTACATCCTCCTTTAGCTTTCTGAGAAATGATGCATAGAAGGTAAATTTGCTGGGATCTTGCCTGTCTGAAACTGTCCTTATTCTAATTTCAAACTAAATTAGTTGTTAGGGTACAGATTAGAGTTTGGGAACAATTTTCTCTAAGAACTTTAAAGACATTGCTCCATTTTTCTGCAGTTTAACTTGCTGTAAGAAGTCTGATGACATTCTGATTTTCAATCCTTTGTAAGCTTTTTAAGATAATCAGGATGTGCCTAAGGTCTACACGTTCCCAGTGTTCCAAAATTTTTTGATGATGTACTCCTGCATGAGTCTACTTTAATGTGGGATGCTGAGTAGTTGGTGGGGTTCATTCAATCTGAAAATATGTCCTTTTATTCTGAAAAATATTACATTATTTATTTGGCAACTTCCCCCTCCATTTGCTCTGTTTTTCTCAGGTATTGATATTATTCAAATGATAGACATGTAGACTTTGTTTTCTCTCTTATTTTACATCTTCTTGTTGTTCTACATTTTAAAGACATTTTCTTAAACCTTTTCACAGAACATTTAAATTTTCGTTTCTTGCACCACATTTTAAAATGTCTAAGGCCTTTATTTTGTTTTTCAAATATTGCTTTTTATAACTTTTTTTGTGTGTTTCACGGATATAATATCTTTTCTTATTTCACTGATGATAAATACAGAGTTTTTCTTTTTCTCCTACTTCCTACATGGTTTGTTTGTTCGTGTTACCTTTTTCTTTGTTTTGGCCTTTCTGATGTTAAAAATTTTTCTGAAATCTCTTGTCATTCTTATTTTGGCTCATATTAAGAGAGAAGCCCAGCCAGGTGCAGTGGCATGCACCTGTAATCCTAGCCACTTGTGAGGCTGAAGTGGGAGGATCACTCGAGCCCAGGATCACTTGAGACTGAAGGAAACAGAGATAGTACTAGCGAGATCCTCATTTCTGAAATTAAAAAAAAAAAAAACAATAACAACAACAAGGAGAGAGAAGCCTTACAATTGTGTGTGTGAGAGAGAATAGGGTTTATTGAGGACAGGGCTTTACTGAAGAATATTTCAGTCCTGTTTCATTGAAGGACTCCCCAACTGTCACATTTTCTTTTGTTTTGTTTGCTGCACTTTGCTTCGCTTTGCTTTGCTTTCCTCTTGGGCTGATCATTTCCTTCCTAGAGGAATCCACCAATCCCCTGCCTTTCAATATGGATGCCAGAATTCTAAAGCTGAGACATGAAAGAGATTGTTTAGAATAGAGATTTTCCCTTACTTTCCCTGTTTTTGGTATAGTATTCTTATTCTCCACTCGACCTAATGTCTAAGTCCAGAGTTCTCTGGTTTAACATCTCCAGAGAGTAAACCTCTAATTTTCTGCCAAGGTCAGAAAGAGAAAGTTGCCTGACTGGGGAGTGGTGCTACAGAGAGAATCTGGAAAATAAACTGTGTCCTAAGTAGACTTTAAATCAATCCTCTTGTGTTCTTCTCTACTTGTGCCCCTTACATTCTGAAGTACCTGGTGCTTTCAATTCCCAAGACTGTTTCTGGAAATCCCTGGCTTTCACCCTCATGGGCTTCTATTTGAGATTCTTCTGATCTAAACAGTCAATTCACCACTCATGCATCAGCTTTCTAGCAGTCAAAATTATATTGTTGTTGTCCTCTTTTCTGTTCTCTCTCTCTCTGTCTCTCTTTCACTCTCTTAAATGTGTGTGTGCATGTGTGTGTGTACACAGTCTTTACTAACATTATAGTGGAGTTTCAGGAAGGAAGAGTAGATAAAGTATGTTTTAGTCTGCCATACTTCCATTTTGACCAGAAGTTCTTTGTTTTATATTCTATCTTAAAATCTTGTCAACATTTACTCTGTAGTAAAGTAAATAGAACTGAAGTTATGTTTTTTGCATAATTTACATGGCTGATTTTATCGACTTTGAACAAATCAGATGTTCAGTAGTAATAAAATGATTTTTCTCTTGGACCCTTGATTATTATCTTGAGACTTCAGATGGGTCATGCCCTCATATCCATTCTCCTCCAATCTCGATTCAACATGTATAGCTAAATAAACATTCTCTCCTTGGTAAGCACAATTGTTAATTGGGTGAGCTACACGTGCTTATTTTAGAAAGTTTGAAAATATGGAAAAAGACAAGTAGAAAGTCAAAATGCATAAATTCTACCTCTTTTTAAAAGTAATATGTAAAACTCATTCTTCTCTTATGTTTCACGAGGCTCATTCCAACTGCCTACCATAACTCTGTAAGAATTACCAACATTTATGTCTGTAGGTTTCAAAAACTTTTTATGCTTTGACTCACATATGCAAGGTTACATTGCTTTCTCCCCAAACATATAGTCATACTATACATATAGTTATAAAACTTGCTTTGTGTTTTCACAGAATAATATATCAACATTTTCTAAGTGAATATTTGTACATACTCATTCTTTTTAATGGGTGTTGCAGTGGTTTTAAAACATATTCAGTGAGTTCATGTCCTTTGCAAGGACATGGAGGAAGCTGGAAGCCATCATTCTCAGCAAACTAACACAGGAACAGAAACCCAAACACCACATGTTCTCACTCGTAAGTGGGAACTGAACAATAAGAACACATGGACACAAGGAGGGGAACATCATTCATTGGGGCCTGTTGAGGTGTGGAGGGCAAAGGAGGGAGAGCATTAGGACAAATACCTAATGAATGTGAGGTTTAAAACTTAGATGATGGGATGATAAGTGCAGCAAACCACTTTGGCACATGTATACCTATGTAACAAATTTGCACGTTCTGCACATGTATCCCAGAACTTAAAAAATAAAATTGAAAAACACATACACATATTCTGAAAATAAGTCTACTAATTTCTTGATGGTCCATCCTCCAAAGGGTAGAATGTAACTCCCCTCTCCTGAGTGTGAGCTGAACATAATGACTCACTTCTAATGGATAGAATGTGGCAGAAGTTATAGTGTATGACTTCTGAGACTAGATCATAAAAGACATTGTGGCTCAATCCTTGCTTTCTCTCCCACATCACTCACTCTTGGGGAAGCCAACTTCCTTCCCTGTCATGAGAACATTCAAGCAGACTTAAGGAAAGGCCAATATAGCAAGGAATGGAGGCTTCCTGTTAATAGCCAGTGAAGATCTGTGGCCCTTTCCAAATGTATATGTGAATGAGCCATCTTGGAAGTGGGTCCTCTGGCCTCATTCAAGCCTTCAGATGACTGTAGCCCTTACTGACATGTTGACTGTAATCTCATGAGAGACCCTGAGACAAAACCACCCACATAAGCTGCTCCCTGATGCCTAACCCACAGAAACTGACATAATAAATGGTGTTATAAGCTGCTATGTTTTGGAGTAATTTGTTACAAAGCAGTAAATAACTGATACGGATTTGATACTCCAAAATAGGTGCTGTAATAATAGATACATAAAACTGTGGAAATGGCTTTGGAAACAGATGTGGGCAAAGCTGTAAAGGCTTTAAGGGAGAATATTAGAAAAAGGCTAATGAAACAGTTAATAGAAGCCTGATGGCGAGAGAGATCCGGCTGATCGCTAACAGCTTGGGATTGTAGCTCCCAGTGAAAGCCCAGAAAAACAAGAGGACGCCACACTTTCAGACGAATTTTCATCGCTCACGGACCAGCAGATTTCCAGTGGAGGAGCCCCGCGGGTCGCCAGCGCGACTCTTGTGGCCGGCCCAGCGGTTTTGCCGTCCCCTCGGTGCAGCAGCTCTTCGTGCAGAGTAAACGGGACTGGTTCCCCTACTGACTGGTGTTTGGAGCTCTGGGAAGGCAGAGCCACTTGTTGCGGACTCAAGAAGGAAGCCAGACCGGAGATTCCCAGGCAGAAGAGCACCATCAGTCTTATCGCTGCTGTTTTGGCCGGTGCAGTGGGTTGCTTGGATTCCAGCACTGGGAATCAATAAATTGGACATCCACTCAGAAACCTAATTAGAAAGGCAGTAATTGTAAAGACAACAGATGGATAAATTCATAATAAAGGGAAAAAAAAAACAGACAAAAAGGCAGAGGGTACCCAAAATCAGAACTCCTCTCCTTCTACAGGGGATTGCAATTCCTCATCAGCAACGGAACAAGCCCTGATGGAAAAGGACTGTGTTCTATTATCTGAAATAGGCTTCAGAAGGTGGATGATAAGAAACTTTTGGGAGTTGAAAGAACTTGTTCTAATCCAATGTAAAGAAACTAAGAACTTTAAAAAAGGTTTGACGAAATGCTAAAAAGAATGGACAATATAGAGAGGAATATAAATGAACTAACGGAGTTGAAAAATACAACATGAGAACTTAGTGAAATATGCACAAGTTTGAATAGCCGAATTGATCAAGCAGAAGAAAGGATATCAGAGGTCGAAGACCAACTTAACGAAATAAAATGAGAAGACAAGAATAGAGAAAAAAGGATAAAAAGGAATGAGCAAAGTCTCCAAGAAATATGGGACTATGTGAAAAGACCTAATCTACATTTGATAGGTGTACCTGAATGTGATGGAGAGAATGAGTCCAAGCTGGAAAATACTCTTCAGGATATTATCCAGGAAAATTTTCCCAATCTAGCAAAGCAGGACACTATTCAACCCCAGGTAATACAGAGAATACCACAAAGATATTCCTCAAGAAGAGCAACCCCAAGGCACATAATCGTTAGATTCACCAGGGTTGAAATGAAGGAGAAAATACTAAGGGCAGCCAGAGAGAAAGGTCAGGTTACCCACAAAGGAAAGCCTATCAGACTTACAGCAGATCTCTCAGCAGAAACCCTACAAGCCAGAATAGAGTGGGGGCCGATATTTAACATCCTTAAAGAACAGAACTTTCAGCCCAGAATTTCATATCCTGCCAAACTAAGCTTCACAATTGAAGGAAAAATAAAATCTTTTATGAACAAGCAAGTACTCAGAGATTTTATTACCATCAGGCCTGCTTTACAAAAACTTCTGAAAGAAGCATTACACACAGAAAGGAACAACCAGTATTAGCCTTTCTAAAAATATACCAAAAAGTAAAGAGCATCAACATAAAGAAGAATTTACATCAACAAATGGATAAAATAGCCAGTTAACATCAAATGGTAGTAACCCTAAATTTAAATCGACTAAATCCCCCAATCAAAAGATACAGCCAAAACCTAATGGTATACTACATCCAGACCCATTTTATATCCAAAGATACACAAAGACTCAAAACAAAGGGTTGGAGAAAGATTTACCAACCAAATGGAGAGCAAAAATAAATAAACCAAAAGCAGGAGTTGCAATTCACGCATTCGATAAAACAGATTTCAAAGCAACAAAAATACAGTGGTAAAAGGATCAATGCAATAATAAGAGCTAAGGATCCTAACACCCAGATACATAAGACCCATAAAGAGATTTAGACTCAATGAGACAGAAAATTAATAAGGATATCCAGAACTTGAACTCAGATCTGGAACAAGTAAACTTAATAAGTATTTATAGAGCTCTCCACTTTAAATACACAAAATATACATTCTCCACTTTAAATACACAAAATATTGATTGGCCATTATTAATACCCATTCATAGAATAAAGCAATATTCCTGTTCTCTCTCCCTCTTTTTCTTCCTCTTTCTTCTTCTCCTTTTTTCAAAAAAAAAAAAAAAGTGTTTAGTCATCTCATAATCTGTCCCCAACTTACACCCCAGCCTCCAGCACCTTCCATCGCTTTCCCTCCTCCACTCTCCAAATCACTGCACTTTTCCAATCCTTCTCAAAAAAAAAAAAAAAAAAAAAAAAAAAACCCTTCCAAATAACAAGAGGAAAAAAAAAAAAAAAAAAAAAAGAAGCCTGATGGCTATAGGAAAGCTAAGGGTAGAAGCTTAAAGAAAAGTAAGAAAAAGCTTATTGGAACCTGAAGAAAAGGGATACATGGAATATGTTTTCACCCTATCACCTGTGGTAATGTGGAAAGTAGACAATGTACCTAATGTACTGAGTGATCTACCTAAGGAGACAGCCAGGCAAAGTGCTGAAGATTTTACCTAGTTTCTTCTTGATACTTAATGTGAGAGAAAGAAGATAAACTAAAAGAATTGCTAAATGTGAGAAGCCATAATGCTTTTGAAAATCTCCAGCCTCTCTAGATGGCAAACACGCCTAAAATAAAGTCATGGCTTCCCAGCAAAAATCAAATTCAGGGCACTGATAGGAAATATGGTCCAGAGATGAAGACGAGGGTGTGACTGTAAAATACTTTGTTTACAACATCAGAAAGATGTAAGATGGTGCCTGAGAACCATTCAGTGAAACAACAGAGCTTTAAATAAGCTTAAGGGTATTGTCCTTCCACAGTTCAGCAGAAGCCCAAAGTAGAGAAGAACTTTCCTTGAAAATATTTTGGGGTATGACTTTTGTCTAATGAAGTGAGCTTAAATAAGGTTCACAGGAGATTCAGAAAGTTTCTTAAAAAAATGATATTGACAGAAATACCATCAGCTTAGACTGAAGGGAACAGAGATAGTACATAATGAAAAGAGACATTTGAAATTCCAAAGTTTTCCTGAGAAAACTGCACAGCTCCAAAACATGCTACCTCTCAAGGGAAAGGAAAGATCAATCAGAGGAGGAAACCAATAACCCACAGGGTACAGCCAAGAGACATGGAGAACCATTCCTAATTATTTCCTTGAGTTAGAATCAAAAAACACTGAACACGTGCCTGGCTGGATTTCAGAACTGCTATGGACCTGTGATTGCTTTAGGCTTCCCATTTTCCCATTATTTGAACAGGATTGTCTAGTTATCTTATGTATGTTGGATGAGTATGTGGGTAACTTGCCTCTTTAACCCACAAGGCTTGAGACAAAAGGAACTGTACTCAAGGAGCTGCACTTAAGAAACAATGCTAGAGAAGCTGGATTCACATTTAGGTCTGACTCAGATGACAAATTTCTAGACTTTCAGCTGATGTTGCAAAAGATTAAGACGTGGCACTAGGAGTTGGTATGGAAGAGGGTGAATATATTTTCCATGTATAAAGAATGTATATAATTTGTAGCCAGACAACAAAGCGGAATAGTTTCAAAGTATGTCCACAGATTATTCAACACTCCTCCCTCCAAAAACTGAAGCCTAATTTGCCACCTCTTGAGCTTAGGCTGAATTTGGGGATTCTGTGCTAATGAACACAAGATTGTAGTAATGATACTGTGTGATTTCTGAGACTAGGTCATAAAAGATACTGCAGCTTTATTTTTTTTTAATCAGCTTTTAATTACAAATAAAAATTGTATATATTTACCATGTGCAACATGTTTTTTAAATATGTATATATTGTAGAATGACTGAATTAAGCTAATTAACATATGCATTGCCTCACATACTTATCATTTTTTGTGTGTGGTGTCAGCATCTATCTTTCTCTCTCTTACATGACTTTCTCTGCGTGAAATCAGTTGCCATGGCATAAATGTGCTCAATTAGCCTTATGGAGAGGTTCATGTGATAAGGGACTGAGGTCCTCTACCAAAAGACATGTGAGTGTAAACATAGAAATACACTATTCTGTTGCACTCCTCCTTCCCTTTTATGTGATTATAAACAACACTGCAGGAAACCTCTCTGTCTCTCTCTCCTCTCCTCTTCTCTCTCTCTCTCTCTCTCTCTCTCTCTCTCTCTCTCTCTCTCTCTCTCTTTCCCCACCCCCCTTTCTCTATCTCTCTAGAGAGGGAATTGCTGGGTATGCACATTTTAAATTTAGATAAATATTTTCAAATCACTCAAATATTGCCAAAAATAATTGTAATAATTTACACACGTCCAAACAATGGATGAGAATATGCTTACATCTTTTCCAATTTTAAATGTTACTAGTCTTTCTAATTTTTCTAAATCCTATGAAAGTATCTTAGAATTTTGTTAATTTATATTATTTAATTGTTGATGACAGTGAACATCTTTTTGTATTTTTGACATTTGAAAAAAGTACTATAATTATTTAGATGCAATTCTTTTGCATGCTCCTAACTCTTAACCTTTCTTATTCCACAATGCCCAGCATATAGTTCATGTTACATAAATATGCAGTTTTGAA
The DNA here is from genome assembly GCA_031835075.1 of Saguinus oedipus. Classification (NCBI taxonomy): domain Eukaryota; kingdom Metazoa; phylum Chordata; class Mammalia; order Primates; family Cebidae; genus Saguinus; species Saguinus oedipus. The sequence continues at coordinate 128,324,940 of CM063178.1, forward strand.
TAAATGAATGAATGAATAAATAAAATTCAGACATGCAGAAAGTCTTCACTTAACCCCATAGTTTTGACTTTTAACTGGAAAAAAATACTTTAGCAATTAATTAATTTAATTGTCTTTTCAATTCCCCTTTATCACTATTCAATATATACCATTCAAGTGTCTTCTGAGTAAGCTCTCTAACATTACACTTTGTTCTGGCTAATTTGTTTCTAAAAGTAGCCATATACTTTTTCTCCCTGGCTATTTTTTAAAACAACAGAATAGTTATATGACAAATAATGGTAACAGTAGCAATAACAACAATGATGCTACATGGTAGGTGTGTTATATACATAACAGACCTAATTTAATATTTACTACAGTCCTATAAGTATTGCTATTCCCCGCTATAGAAATGAGGGAACTAATTTTTGATGGTGGCAAATAAATTAGCCATAGTCATTTAGCTATTAAAAGGCAGAGTTGGGATTCAAACTCTGGTTATCTGAATGCAGAGTCCATATTCTTTCTACAATGCTCAGCTGGATTTCTTAGAAATAAATCATTTGTATAGTTGTTTTGTCACACTGTATGTTCAAAGGAAAAGGAAGACTCAATAAAAGAAAAAAAATTGCAATTTTAAAAGATGTACAATGAAATTAAATACTTTTTCTGGCTGGGAGAGCTTACTGCTATTGATTCTTTTTTTAATCACTGCTGGAATGAAAAAGAAGATTAAGTAAAATGAATGAACATTTTCCTTTCCTTCATGGTTTACAAACTTAATTCAGCTATCAATGGGCAAGTGACTTATACTTATTTAAAATGAGAAAAAGCAATTGAAACATTTAATCATGAAAAGACAAAGGAAATGTGGTTTCTTTTCACAATGATTGGTCTCTACCATCTGAGGATTTATGTCAAGCTGAGGAAGTTCTCCCAGTCAGTTCAAAAATAGGACTGCATACTGAATTTTAACACAAGACTGTGATAATGAGACTGATGCACTCTTTACGAAGCAATTTGCCAGCTTTCAGAGATGCACTTCTGGATGTTGAGGTCGCTGCAGACTGAAGATAGGTATGCTTTTCAGGTGACATTCTGAAATGTTCCAACAAAATGATGTAAATCTACTCTTTACAGAAAATAACTCCCCTAAATTATCAAATGTTGTTTTCTAACAAGGCTTATACAGAATCATTGCACTTTAAAATGCAACCATATGGGAAATAAATGGTACAGTATGTGAGGACACTATGAACTAGGTTTCCTGTGTAAGCATCTGAGACATGTCTAAGAGTTTTATAATCTTAGTCTGGGAAAAGAAAAAGAGAAAATTGTTGTTGTTATTTTCTACTGTATGTGGCAATCTCATGTTCCTCAGATGTGTCCTAGAATAATGTTTTATGACAGATATTACAACATATATTCAACAGCAGCAGCAACAATGCTAAAATGCTTTATACCGAAAACAAAAAGAAGGCATAATAGTGGCAACATGATGAGTGGTCTTACAGCACAAACCTAAGTAATGAGGATGCTGAGAGTCATTTTTCTTCAACCCGCATGTTGTTCCACATGATCATTGAAGGCTGACACTAAAATGGATACAACATTGGTATCTCTCTAAAACAGGTGCTGCAGTCTCATGGTAATCACAGAATGTTTATTTATTAATATTTGTTTCAAGTATTTGTTCATGTATTTCTAGGTCAGTTTTATTCGCCAACTTCATATTAACATTGTTTATAGGGTAACCAGAAAATGTGACACTCAGAGATATACAGAAAGCAATTCTCAATTCATGGAAGTCATTTCAGTAAAATTAAATAATAACAACAAAAATAACAGTTAAATTTCCTAATACAAAATTCTTATTCTAAATGTATTTTAAAGACATGTTCTCTTATTTTATAAGTGGCTATACTGTATTCTTTAATTTTTCTCTAACATCACTACGTATAACAGACAGAATCTAATCTTCAATCATTATTTATTTAACTAATTCAAAATTTTCCTTTTGTTTCCAAAACTAAAGAGCTGAGGAAACTTAAAAGACATTTATAGATAATACAAGATTTTTAAAAATTAAATACTGTAAAAAGAACTTCCATTTCTGGCAGCATGTTTGATTAGAAACTCTGAACAATCTAATTGAAACAAGTAAAACATTATAAAAAATGTAAGTATCTTACTGAGTTGGAATGAAATAATAGAATCAATAGATTACATAACCAAAGCGATAAGAGGAATCCCAACAAGGGAGTGAATGCTAAAAGAAGCTTTTGCTCTGAGTGTTTCTGCTCACACTGTGGTGACTACATGCAGAAGGAGAATAGGATACCAAGCCCAAGACCAGCCCAGACTTCTGCATACAACCGGAATTCCAAAAGGCTACCTTCACTGTAAACATAAATGAGACCAGACACAGTGGCTCACAACTGTAATTCCAAAACTTTGGGAGGCTGAGGCAGGAGAATCACTTGATCTCAGGAGTTCAAGACAAGCCTGGGCATCACAGAGAGACCTGTCTCTACAGAAAATAAACAAAACCAGCTGAGCATGGTAGCATATGCCTGTGGTCCCAGCTACTTAGGAGGCTGAGGTGGGAGGATTGCCTGAGCCCAGGAGATGAAGACTGCAGTGAGCTGAGATCACACCACTGTACTCCAGCCTCGGCAACAGAGCAAGACCCTGTCTCAAAAAAAAAAAAAAAAAAAAAAAGAGAGAGAGAAATAAAAAAGAAAAAAAGTAAATGAGGCACAAATAGTGAATCTGAGTGTATGCAAATTTTAAAATATATTTAGGAGATTGGAAAATCCCAAAAGAGAATGAAGAATGTGACAAAACATCCTAACTGTATTATAGATTTTTAAAACAACCTCACTAAAAGAGGAAGACGGAAAAGGATTTAAGTAACTTTGGAAATGAGTAAAATCCGTTGAGGCTAAAGGCAAATTTTACTATATACACACTGTACTCTTAATTGATAATGTCCTTTTCCATATGGTACAGATTAACAATTCTGATACTGTTATACACCTACATTGCAGTTGTGCAGTTAAGTAAATGAATGGTGGATGATGGGAGCCTGTTTTTACCATTGGAGTAGGAATTTACAGATAAGTAAGGGGAAGAAGCTAGCACAATCTGTGTAACAGAGTTGGAGGTATCAGTGTGAACTCATGCTTAGCTTACATAAACTCATGTTTGTTTAGATACAAATGATTGCATATAGAAATATTTATAGTTATTTGCATATACAAGGCTCAGTATTACACAAATGTATTCCCTTGTTCTGTCAGCTGAGAGGGTTTAGGAACAAGAATAACCCAGTAGCAAGGAGAAACTAAATTTTTTTAGTTTCTCAAACAAAGTAGCCTTGGATTATGATTCAGAGTATAAAATAAATGTCCACGAGTCCATAGCGATATAAATAAATGTGGGAGCTGAGACAAATCTTCCATGCAGAATTCCAAATAATTCATATATATACTTTATCCTTCAGAAGGCGGAGCATAACTCCCTACTCATTAAGTGTGTGCTGCACACAATGACTTCCATTAAAAAAGTACAGTATGGAAGGGGGGAAAGAGTAACTACAGTGGAGAGAGCTGACAAACACCATCTCAACCTGATGATGAAGCTCAACATCAACAGTCGTAAATCAAGCTGATAGTATGTACCCTTGATAAAATGTGATGAAAATGGAAGTTAATTTTTGTGAGTTTCCTTCCAATCTAATCATGAGAAACACTGCAGACAAATTTCAAGTAAGGGACATTCCATAAAATACCTAAATAGCACTTTTTAAAACTGCCAAGATCATTAAAAAACTCTTGGAAACTGTCACAGCCAAGAGGTACCTAAGGAAACATGACCACTTTTTAGTGTGGTGTCCTGGATGGGATCCTGCAACTGAAAGGATGTTAGGCAAAAACTAAGAAAATCTGAATAAAGTATGAACTCTAGTTAATATTATCAGTATCAGTTTATTAATTGTAACAAACAGACCATACTCACGTAAGATGTTAATAATAGAGGCTACTGGATGTGGGGTAGATGGGAGCCCTCTGTATTATGCTCATAATTTTTCTGTAAATCTAAAACTGTTTGAAAAGGAGAAGCTGATTTTTTTTTAAAGGCATAAAAATCGAACGGTAGAAAACATGCCTATTTTGACTTTGGCACTGGGTGAAGAAAAACTAAGAAAAGGAAAGTAAAAATGTTCTGGAAATTTGTTTCATACACTTACTCTAACACTTATTTTTCATTCATCATATTACCTGTGTTGTCTGGAAAACCTCCTGTAAAAAATTTAATGTAAAGTGGTTTGCAGTTGGTCATGCCCCCAGACAATTCTCAAAAGCAAATGCAAAATCAAAAGATTCAGCCTCCATCCTGGCCTCAAAGATGTCCCAGAAATAAAGCTCCCCCTCAAAAGTACCGTATAGTCAAAAATTACAAACCCACTCAAGAATACAAGACAACATGAGTAAGAGCCACCAGTAATAGATCAAAAATATTTTAGAGACTGGAATCATAACATGCAAAATAAAATAGAAAATTATTATTACCATAGTTGAAACAAAATGATAAAAGAGAAGTTTGAACATTTTGGCAAAGAAATGGAAATTATATAGGATGACAAAGATTACTTGCAAAATAACAAATTTTTTTTTTCTTTTTTTTTAAGATAACTTTTGTAACAATTTTTTTTTAAATTTCAAATTCAACAAATACTTTTTGAGTCCTCCCTATGTGCTAGGGCATGTATTAAATACTTGCACATATATTATCTATTTTTACTTTCATAACAATGAATACTTCCATTAATAAAGTTGTAAAAACCTTCATACTAAAATATTTTATCATTTTTCTTTTCTCTACAATCTGGATATTTTCTTCTGTTCTGTTTTTCCAATTCACAAGTTATCCCTTCATCTGTGCCAAATCTATCATTATTCAAATCTATTGTGTTCTTCTTTTTGGTTATTAGCATTTCTTTTCTAGTTTTAGAATTTCTATTTTCTTTTTATTCTGGCCTTTGTATTTGAGAAGTTATTTTTAGGAAATTTTATGCTTGCTTCTTCCAGGTATCTTAATCTACCAGTCTAGCACGACACTATTCTAAGTTCAAAGATGGAGGTTATCCCCAATTACAGATGATGCCAAGCTGGTTGCGAGTCAGTAGAAGTACTGATTTATTTCCACTTCACCATTCTCCTGAGGGCAAAGTCCTTTGGAGCCCGGACTTAAACACAGGGGGTATTTATTTATTTATTTATTTAGCCCAGGCTTTGTGTTCTCCCCGCTTGGCTTCGCAAGACTATTAAATGGCTGCTCAGTTTTGCAGCTGTATCTTCCAGAGCATCAAATGCCTTCAAAAGCAGCCTTAGTGCTGGGCTCACTTCTCTAGGTTCATGTCTTTTCCTAGATTTTGACCCAATAATTTCTCACTATCATATTAGCTAGGAACCTAAAAGGTTTCTGCAGAGTTGAGCTCACAGAAGAAGTTGACTCAAGTGAAAAGAGATCATTAAGCAGACAGACCCAACTTTCTTCTCTGGTTACAAGTTTGTTTTTCCTACTAAGGACCTTTCACTTCAACACTGTCCTAGCCATGACTGGCTCCAGGAAATAAGTATTACATCTTTAAATCTTTAGCCCATGACTATACAAAAATCTTTCCCCTTTAGTTCCCCTTAATATCCAAAAGAGGATGACATTTTTAAAACCACAGTGTCAAAACACTGAGGGTCCATAAAAAGTAAAAGTAGAGAATTTTAAAAATCATGATAGCCATTTTTCAAAGAATTTGGCTTTGTTTTCTGAAACTCAGGTGAGACCTGGTGCTTCTAAATTCCCATCAGGAGGAGAAGCAGCCCTGATAGCGATGATTGACAGGCCTAGCAAGCATGACACAGTGAAAGACCTCATGCTGCCTGGCTAAGGGCTCACCTTTATGCATTTCTCTTCAGATGTCTAATGCCTCTTCCAGCCCAGAGCAGATTGGTAACGATGCTGAGGCAGGACACTTTCAAATCTCTCTCAAATCACAGCCAAACAATTAAGAATCTCTCTCTTTGCGTGGCCCTTCACATTTTAATGAAGGGCTTTAGGACATTGACCAGGCACCCATATTCTCCAGCTTCCCTGTCCAGTATGATAGCCCCCAGTCATGTGTGACTACGAAGCACCTACATATGGCCAGAATGAACTTATTAAGGTTTAAGTAAAAATTATGCATCACATTTTAAAGACAATATGAAAAAATATGTAAAATATCTCAATTTTTATATTGACTAGGTATTAAAATATTTTAGATATATTAGATGAAATAAATTTATTATTAAAATTAACTTCATCTGTTTTTTTCTTTTTAAAATTTGACTACTAGAATTTTAAAATTATACAAGTGGCTTGCATTATATTTCCATTGGATAATGCTGCTCTAGGTGATCTTGGTTCTATATACTGAGTATCTTCCTACCAAATGGTTATTTTCTCAACTAGAATGTGTATTAAGCATCCCCAGAAAATTCCTTTGAAAATTTTTGCCATTAACTAACAATGAAACTAATCATAATTATAACTCTTTAGATCTGAATTTCTTCACATAAAATGAAGAGGTTAGGTCAGCAGTCCTCAACCTTTTTGGCACCAGGGGATATGGTTTCAGGATACAACTGTTCCACCTCAGATCATCAGGCATTAGATTCTCATAAGGAGTGTGCAACCTTGATCCCTGGCATGCACAGTTCACAATAGGATTCAGGCTTCTGTAAGACTCTAATGTCACCATTGATGTAACAGGGGGCGAAGCTCAGGCTATAATGTTTGCCTGCTGCTCGCCTCCTGCTGTGTGGCCAGGTTCCTCACAGGCCACTCACTGACCAGTACCAGTTTACAGCCCAGAGGTTGAGGACCCCAGGGGTTACACTGTATCTCCTCTACAGTTTCTCACAACTTTATGATTATTTGATTATAATTGTTTAAAAATAATTTTTTTAAGACGTTCTATGCATAAGGATATACTTAGTTTTAAAAATTATATTGTGTGTGTGTATATATATATATATATACATAATTTGTGAACTTGCTTTTTAAAAAATATAAAAATAAATATTTCCTTGTTGATAGAGACATCGTTATTTTATATAATCACGCATATATTAAAGTTGCACATTCATTTACTATATTGCTATTATACATTTTCCCATGAAATGATTTTGTTATGAAGGTTTTTAAATTTTAAAGATTTAGACTATTGCTGTGATTATTATTTATTTCCTATAATTGCTTCCTTAGCTTTTCTTGCATAGGTCATCCTTATTCTTCATCCATTTATGCCCACTATATTCTCCTTTGACCATTTCTGGTTACATTTTATCTTATCGTCACTTTGCCATGTCCTCCAATTTTTTTTCATCACTAAGTTCTCTTGTCACCTCTCACTAGCCCTGTTTAGAAAGGTTTGCACCTGGCCACACTCGTCCTGTCCTTTAGACTGGGGCCTTCCTGGTCTCATCCCTTTCAAAACAAACTTACCTGAAAATATCTAATAATAAGGACATTTCAGGATTAATTCAAGTGTTTACAGTTACTTCTTACTAGTGGGGTAGTGGACAGGTATTTGCACTTAAAATCTTAACTCTCATCCTGAAATGAAAACCTTTATTTGTATTCAATTGAATGGGGTGTTCCTATTCTATATTTAAATTTTCCTAAAATCCATTATAGCATATGTCTTATCACACATTTTCACAAGCTTTCCCCTGCACCTCTCTCCTGTGTGAAAACATGAAACCTACAGTTTGCTAAGGAAGATCCTGGCTTTAAGATTGAGAAACCAACTCAATCTTAATGTTTGGAGAACACTAAATTTGGAGTAAGATGATCTAGGTTCATATCTCGATGAATCATCCATTTCAAGTGCAAGTAGATGGACAAATCCATGGACATATCCTTCATTCTCTCTAAGCCTGTGTTTCCTAATCTTCTGAAAGGAGCAATTAATAACAGCTGACACACTTGCTGAGTGTATAGGGTATTTCTGAACCTCTAAAGTAATAATGAACATGGAGGTACTTACCAATGTTACATAGCCTTCGTGATCTTGGGCATCCTGAGATTTCATTAAATTTCATTCCTTGTTCCATTTTCCTTCCTTGGGTTAGAAAAAATACATTGACCCATTCAATTCAGACAAGAATAAAAAATATAACTAAGAGCTTTCAGAATAATGAAAAGTTTCAGGTTAAAATGGCATGATCACTCTCTTCATGCAAACATGAGAGCTATGAAACACTTATTAGAACTAATATCCCAGGTTACTCTATTCATCTATGAAGCTCAATTTGTCAAGAAACAGCATAATGGTTTTATAAAATTCAGAGGGAAACTGGATGGAGGGATGTGGGTGAGCATTAAATTTATAGAATGATTAAAGTAGAAAATGAGCGTTAAAGTGATGAAAGTAGAGCGCAAATAAAAGACTTTAAGAATAAAAAGTAGTCAACTCCATGTATTAGGAAGGACTTCTGTGGCTAAAATAAATCAAACACAAAATTCAAGTGCTTAAAACAAATCACTCAAGGTGTCAGTTGGAAAACATATATTCTTTCCTATCATTGCCTCTATGAAATGGAGAGAGAAATTTGTCATCAATGTCTCTTGGAATTTGGTGGGAAAAGGAAGGAATTTGGAATCAATCCCATTGAGTTTCGTTCCAGCTTCTTCACTTAGAAGCCACTCCCTCTCCCTGAAGGGAGGCAACGCTCGCCTGACTGGCAGTTTTCTAAGAACCCATCGCGCGTGACGGGAAAGCCAGGTACAAGCTGATGCTGGAGTCACCACCACAGGAACCAGGGACTGAGCAGTGAAATCCAGCTCCTCCCAGCTGGAAGACAGTTGGGTGAACTGATTTCCTAATCAGTTCTCTTTACCCCACGTTTCTTTTTCATACCACTTCAAATTTGAGTAAGAGGAAAGAGGGCCAAGGGGATTTAAGGAACCTGGCTGACAACTCCCCAGCGGTCTACAGTACCTTTGTGACCGCCTTGTTTCATTAAGTCAACAAGTACTTCGGGCTGCAACTCGGTGCTGGGCCCTGGGGTAGCAGTGGGACTGCAAAGAGGAAGGACCCAGAATAGAGGGGACACTGGACACATAACTGCGGGACAGCGAGGTCGCGCTGGCGCTGGGCGAGGTTGGAGGCAGTCGAGGAGCCCCCGCAAGGGCCGCGTCCGCAGCCGTCGCGCCCTTCACTCACCCCGACAGCCGCGAGTTTGCCCGCGACGTCCCCATGGCAACCAGCGGCGGCGCGGCGCGCTGGGAGGGAGAGGCCCAACAGCCTAGAAGGCGGCGCGGCTGTAGGGCCTAGGCGGCGGGAGCGCGGCGGCGGGAGCGCGGCGGCGGGTGGCGGGCCCCCTTGGGGCGGGCCTGGCCGGGAGGGAGGTGACCTACGCGGTCCTGCGCCCCGGGGCCTCAGACCTCTCGGGCAAGCGCGGCGCGGTGCGGCGCAGCGCAGGTAATGGCTCTGAGCTTCCCCGGCCCTGCCTCGCCGTTGAACCTCACCCTCTCCCTTCAGCCGGGCTGGCGCGGGATATCCAGCGGGACCGGGGGGTGGGGGGGCAGAAAAGGGCGGCCGCTCTGCGGGAGGCTGGGCTTGAACTGAGCGCGGGTCCCGTCGCGGCGCGTGGCGGGGAAACAGAGGCTGGGAGGAGAGGCCCGCCCTTGGAAATGCAGAGCAGAGCTGCGCCCTAGGTTAGAAGGCCTGGGCTCTAGTCGTGTGGCCTTGGGCAAGTCACTTAACTTGTCTGTGCCTCAGTTTCCCTGACGTTTAAGTGAGGGATTTGAGAACCTACAAAACCATTTATTCGGGGCCCAAAGTGGCTCCGGCCGGATGTCGTGGCGCTTGCGAAGGCGAGGCCAAGAGTTCAAGGCCAACCAACCTCAGCAACCTTACAAGCTCTCAATGATTGGCAAAAAAAAAAAAAAAAAAAAAAAAAACCATTTATTCGTCTGCTTGTTCTGGTCAAGTTTTTTTTCACCCTCCCTGCTGGTCTCCAGTCTGCCCCGCACCCAATTCCTGGGTCTCGTTTAAACTCTTCAATTTGGAAGTGTTGTGAGTCTGAATCTTCCTCCTCTTTCTACTCCTTTGAATGCTCTTTAATTGACTTTTATTCAGTGATTCAGAGGAGTTGAAGTCCTTTTCAATACTTTCTCCAGTTATCGTCATAGGTTATTTTTTAGCTAAAATTTTGTTACCGTGAAAAACTTTTTTTTAAATTTTAACTTTAGGCAAGTACTAACGTCCCTAAAATTAGCCGGGTGTAGTGGCGTGTGCCTTTAATTCCAGCTACTCAGGAGGCTGAGGCAGGAGAATCGCTTGAACCCAGGAGGAGGAGGTTGCAGTGAGCCAAGATCGCGCCACTGCACTCCAGCCCGGGCGACAGAATGAGACACGTTCTCAAAAAACAAACAAACAAAAACCCCCACAAAACAAATTCAAGTTTCTCTAGTTTTTTAGGACCAAGAGCTACTATACAGAAAAACTCATACTAAATGGTTTTTGCAGTAGGAACATTTTTATGTTTTATAGGTTAATGAATATAAACATTTTAGGAATTTGGGTCATTTTCCTCCAACAGGTTAAAAATCAAGAAATATAAACCAGATGTAGCAGTTTCTTGACATGGAGAACCAAGCCCATAATACAATGGGGTAAGTGCTGGGAAATTTCTGTTTAATAAGTGCGTACTTAACTATGCCAAAAACTTCCTGAGAACACATGAATTTTGGAATTTACTATTAATAGAAGGATATGCCAATTGTTTTCGGTGAGGCGGATGAGAGGAAATACCAAGTGATTGTAATCAAGGATTATAATGTGAGTCTTTCTGATTTTGACACTACAGATCTGCATGCAAAAATCAGTTTTCCAACTTTTAGTGACTGTCTGATGTCTAAGGGTGATGGATGCCAAGGCAGGCCTTATGTGCTCTTATATTACCACAATGCAGCCTCTTCACCAGCTTGTTCCTTTTTTGCTGCATTGAGTATCTCAAGTTTCCCTCTATTCTTGTCCATTAAGGCTGAACTCAACACTTAAACATAGCCTCAGAATAGATCCAACTCCATAAAAACATCAACAAGAAGTAGATATTTCACCAAAAGTTTCACGAAGAGATGAGGAATAAAATTTGTATAGCATTTGTCATTGTAGAAAATCAAATTCCTGTTTACAAATACCTGTCCTAACTGTTTACCTGCTACCAGCATCACAGAGTTTTCTTTTCCTGTTATTTCACTAGCCAACTGACCACTGGCTGAACATAGAGTTTGGGAGATGAGGGGATGAAGAGGTAGTTGTATAGTGCCTCATCGTGACTGTGACTGACTTTGGCACTAGCCACAACCACTTCAGGTGTCTCACTTTCAGAGATTCTGCCCAGACCATGACTTTGATGTCAGGCTGAAGGAAAGCTGCCAAGTTTGAACAATAATCATTCCTATCACTTTTTAGCTCCTACTGCATACTCCTTCTTAGAACAGCCGAGCCAGGTATTACTCTCATTTTACAACTAAGAAAAGTAAGTATATTACAGTCTAAGCTCTTATAACAAACAGACTCCAAAAACAGTGGCTTCAATAAGATTGAAGATTATTTCTGTTTCATATTGTTTTCTCGGGTGCCGCACTCGCCTGAGATATGCAGACCAGGATTGGTTTGGCAACTCTGGCACCTTCACTAATCATTTCCATCTCTAGGACCAAAGTGGTTGTTTCAGCTCCCACCATCATAAATGTGCTCTTCCATCATGACTGTGCTCCTTCCAGAGAGGAGAAGGGCAAGGGAAGAGTAAGACCTTTCCTTTTAGAAGTATGATATGGAAATGGCAGGTCTCACTTCTGTTCATTTTCCATTGGCCAGAACTTAATCCCAAAGTAACAACTAACAGCAAGAAAGGCTGGGAAATATGGTCTCTAACCAGGCAGCCATAACTTAGAAGTTCTAGAACAAAGGAGGAAGAATGGATATTGGTGAGCAACTAGCAACCTCTACCACACTGACACTCAGAAAGGTAGAAAGACAAAGCAGGAGCTCATCCTAGAATATACACCAGGTTAGTAGGGAAGGTAGGATGTGGATTCAGATATGCCTGGCTCCAATCTCTGTGTTCCTTCATACGTTGGAAATGGATGGCAATGAGATGCAGGGAGCAGTCTGCCTGGTATCCATAGCAGAGCCAGGTTAGGATTCTGGGTTAAGTATATGTTGGGTCCCTGGTGTGATGATGGCTCTAAGAGCTAAGATGCAGATTGATGGTTTTGAACCTAAGGTTGGGTACCAGATATCACTTCATGCCTGCAGATCCAAGGCCATGGAGTCATTTAAGAAACAGACCTTGTTCTTAAAGAACTTAGAATTTAGTAAGGAACAGTAGAACTTGTTTGGGTACGATGTAATTACAAGTTAATGAGAGTTACTAGAGGTTTTCCTCAGGTACTATTCCACTCATAACAGTAGACATGGGGCCAGACACATGGTCTCCAAAGCATGGAGACCCCACGTTGGCATTGCCTCAGTCTTACATGCTGTTGAGAAGTATGTATAAATCTAGATCATGAATACAATAAAACTTCATCATCAGGAACTTGTTATGTAGCTTATCAAACCATGCCACCTACATATACAGTAATGTTTTGTGGAGCAGCCTACATTCAACAGATACCTGTTTAGAGTCTACCATGAGCCACTTACTGGTCTAGGCACCAGGAGGCTAGCAGTGAACAAAATAGGCAGCTGTCTCTCAAGGGGCTTATACCTTAGTGGAGGAGATAGATAATATACATATAAATTTGTATCATACAGTGATATGAAGAAAAATAAAACAGGCTAAGGATAAGAAAAATAGAGTGTGAATGGAGTGGTCAAACAAAGATGCCTTGGTAAGGCAGCATTGGAGCAGAGATTGTATCTGGGGGAAAAGATTACACAGAGCAGGAGCAGAAAGTGCCAAGACCTATAGTGGGAGCTTTCCCACAGAACACTTTTAGTGTGAGTGAATCGATATTCTTGGCTATCATGGTTATAACAGGGTTTGATTTCAATTTATCCATGATTTTTCCCAATTATAGCTGTTTGTATTTGTGCCATAATAATCTAAACTCCTTGTAATTGAAAATCAATTTATATGTTTGTTCTATTGTTGTTAGAGTGTGTTCCAGAACATAAACGTAGAATAAATAAGGGATCCCTTTTATTAGCCTTTATAAGAAAACCTCTAGATTTTGCTTTTTGTTTTCTTATTCATGAATTTCTACTTAATAGTCTGCCCTTTTATGGTTTATTTTATCTTGTTCTCATGAGTTGAAAAATTTGCTTCAGTTATTGTCATGATTTCTTTAAATAATAAAATCACATAAGGCTGAAGTTTCTCCTGAGTACAGCTTGCTGCCTGCCATAAGGTTAGTGTTCTCACCATCATTTTCTAAACAGTCTGTCATTTCAAATTTGATATCTTCTTTGACTCAAGAGATATTTAGAAAATGTATTTCAAGGGGCATTAAGTTATCTTTTTGTTATTACTTTCTAATCCTTCTACTACCATAATCATAGGATATGGACTATATGATTTTGACTCTGTCAATTTCACTAAGAGTGTTCTTGTAGTCTGTTGAAGGATCAACTTTTATTAATGCCCTTTGGGTATTCGAAAACACATGTACATTCTCTTTTGGTTGAGTAAAATGGCTAAAAAAGTTATATAATCGAACATTTTAATTGTTATGTTTAAACTGTGTTTTTCAAGTACAGTTACATTAATTTATGTTTATTTGATCTGCCAAATTCTAAGGAAGATCTTCACCATGATTGTAGTTTGTCCAACCCTTCTTGTATTACTAACAATTTTTAGCTTACATATTTCAGTTTGCTGTTGCACAATGTATCAAGGCTTATGGATATATCTTTTCAGTATATTATATGATTTAACATTATAAAATATAGCACAAGTGTAATGTTTTCTGTTTTAATTCTACTTTGCCTGATATTAATATTATCATCCCTGCTTTCTTTCATTAATATCTTTGTTCATCACCTTGTTTTCAGCCTTTTTTATGTCATATCAAGTTTGTCTTCACATATACATAGTATATGGTTAGATTAACAAATAGAGGCCAGGCATGGTGGCTCACACCAGTCCCAGCACTTTGGGAGGCCAAGGTGGGCAGATCACCTGAGGTGGGCAGGTCACCTGAGGTCAGGAGTTCAAGACCAGCCTGAAGAACATGGAGAAACCCCGTCTGTACTAAAAATACAAATTAGCTGGGTGTGGCAGCACATGCCTGTAATCCCAGCTACTCAGGAGGCTGAAACAGGAGAATCTTGAACCCGGGGGGGGCACAGGTTGTGGTGAGTCAAGATGGCACCATTGTGCTCCAGCCTGGGCAACAAGAATGAAACTCCATCTCAAAAACAAACAAACAAAAAAGATTCCTCAATTGAAGACTCTTTTACATTACAAAAAGGATTTTATAATAAATAGTATATCATTTTTTACCCTTTCTGTTTTTCCAATGTTTGCTAGGATGATCTAGTTATCTTTATCTTCTCTTTCCCTTGGAGGTTCGACATCCAATTTTATAAATTGTTGATTTATATTTTTTATAAACATTTTAAATTTGTATTTCTATTTTGGCAACCCAAGTATTAACTAACTTTGACTGCTCTCAACCCCAGTAAGACTTGATCTTTAGTAATGCCTTTGCTTCCCCATTTCCTTATCCTATTTCCAAGCTTCTGTTGAAATAATCTGGATTTCTAAATTCTGATTGCTATTAATTTTCTTTTATTTCTCTTTTACTTTAAAAATTATTTTTAAACAACTGTAAGTTTGATTTCATTGCTTATGACTGTCACTTGTATAGAAAACCTTCCCTGTTCTTGATTTTTAAATTGGATACATTTTATATTTGGCTGAAGTTCTTAGTTCATCATTTTATAAAAATGAGCATGGGTAGTATACTTCTTTATTTTTTACATGTCCAAAATGGCTTACGTTTACTCTCACACAAGAACTCCATAACATTAATCTTATCTTGAAGCATTGAGTATTGCAGATGGGAAGTCCAGTGCTACTCTTATTCTCTCTCTCATTCAGATTTATTTATTTATTTATTTATTTATTTATTTATTTATTTCGAGAGGGAGTTTCGCTCTTGTTCCCCAGGCTGGAGAGCAATGGCACGATCTCGGCCTACCGCCTCCACCTCCTGAGTTCAGGCAATTCTCCTGCCTCAGCCTCCCGAGTAGCTGGGATTACAGGCACGCGCCACCATGCCCAGCTAATTTTTTGTATTTTTAGTAGAGACGGGGTTTCACCATTTTGACCAGGATGGTCTCAATCTCTTGACCTCATGATCTACCCGCCTCGGCCTCCCAAAGTGCTGGGATTAAGATTCTTTTATTTTTTTAATATCTGGAGGCTTATAGTATTGTCTCTGTATTCTTGAAGTTTACAAATGCACTAAGGTAGCTTTCTAGGTATTAATCCTTTTTTAAAGAATTCTATATAGCATTTGGTAAGCATATTTATGCTAAAGATCTCTTTAGCCCAGTGAAAAATTCTATTCCTTTGATTAATAATTCTCCATTATCTTGTTTCATTCTTATCTCCTAGAGTTAATGTCTTTTCTTCTCTCTCTCATAATTTCCATCCTTATCTTTTTTGCTCTATATTCTGGAGGAATTCTTTTAGTTTTCTCATTTTTAGTTCAGAACAATGATTACATTGTTCTTTACTGCCTCTTGGTTTGACAACCATGTTTTTATTTCTAAGAACTGCTTTTTTGTATGTTTTTTAATTGTTCCTTTTATGTAGTAAATCACTTTTATCAATGCAGTATTTTACTGTTATTTAAAATACAAATTGGAAATGCTTGAAATTATCTTTTGCTTCTTATATTAGTTGGTTTATTCCAGTTATCAACTCCAACTTGTTTTCTAAGCAACTATCAATTTGTTTCTTGTAATGACTCCAATCGGTCATTCTATGGGTTTGGCTCTGGTGTAAGTCTCCACATCCTCTAATCTGTGCCTCTCTTCAAACTCTTACAACTGCTCCTCAGCCCAGCCTTTCTTCCAGCCTCTATTTCTCTAAAAGTGAAATCAATTAGATTTTTCAGAGAAATCTGTCTACCAACTGTGGTGCAGCTTCAACTCCCTTCAAATCCAATGTGATTTGCAGTCTAATATATTTAAGATTATTAAAGCTTACATTTAATAAACTTATCTCTAAAGATCATTTCTTAATAGGAGTTTTAT
Organism: Saguinus oedipus; assembly: GCA_031835075.1. Taxonomy (NCBI): domain Eukaryota; kingdom Metazoa; phylum Chordata; class Mammalia; order Primates; family Cebidae; genus Saguinus; species Saguinus oedipus. Next base: position 128,341,252 of record CM063178.1, read on the forward strand.
AAATTCATTAAGCAATGCTAACATCAATGAAACACATTCATGGAGTCCCAAAATATATGGATTCTGAAGTGTTGTTTCGTAGAATGTCATTTTCCTTGCATAAGTGGATGCACATATATGGATTACCTCTTTAAAATATCTTTTCTAACTGAAAAGATCATTTACTGAGATCTTTCTTAGTTATACATGTATGTAATTTTAAAAAGTCATTTGCTTCTTCATCCCTGTTACCAAAAAATAGCAATTTCCTGTTCCCTTCCCAGTTCTCCACTCCCAGAGCCAACCACTTTTAATCCTTTTAGCCGATTTTGCGGGTAATGTACTTCCATATCTCTAAATAATACGCTTATATTGCTACTTCTTGATTTTTCAGTTTTATGCATTAATAACTTCCACAATGGATATTTTTTATTGTTACCACCACCTTGTTTCTGAGACACACACACACATGCATACAGTGTCACATTTTGTATTCTTCTGTACTCCCAATACACCATAATTTTGGTTGGATCAAAGACTTAGTAATTAAAGGGCAAACAGCCTTTGTAAGTACTCTTGCCTCTGAACCATATAGTATATGGTGACTCCTTTTCCTTTCCCACACAACATTTTGTTTTCCCTGGAGTTTTCTGGTATCTGAATTACAAATGTTTCAAAGTTTTCTTCTTTCCATATACCTTTCCTCAAAAAATGTCTTTCTCTTTGTATTTGACTCGCCTTTTATGTCATATGAGCTGCTTTCCTCAAATGTCTGGGATTCCTGACTGCTTGCTCCTGTTTAAAGTAAGCTCCTATTAAGTGGTAATAGAAAGCTGGTAGGACGTTCATGTGCACATGGGCAGATATGTTAGTCTGTTCCCACATTACTATGAAGAATCACCTGAGACTGAGTAATTTATAAGAAAAGAAGTTTAACTGATTCACCATTCTGCAGGCTGTACAGGAAGCATGGCTAGGGAGACCTCAGAAAACTTGCAATCATAGCAGAAGGAGAAGAGGAAGGAGGCACGTTCTATGTGGCCAGAGGAGGAGGGAGAGAGAGAAGCGGGGAGGTGCCACACACTTTTAAACAACTGCATCTCCTGAGAACTCACTACCACCAGAATAACAAGAGGGAAGTTCACCCCCATGATCCAGTCACCTCTCACCAGGCCCCTCCTCCAACACTGGGGTTTACAATTCAACATAAGATTTGGTTAGGGACACAGAGCCAAATCCTATCATTGGGCTTGTTGACAGGGGTCTTTACTCCATGGTCATCAAGCTAGGCAGTGTCCTTGCAGGACCCCACCTCACTCTCTTTCAGTCTTTTGTTTCAGGCTAATCAGATTCCAGAGAATTCGAATTCCCTGCCTGGAGTGTATACCAGCATTCTGGGGGCTGCAAAGGAGGAGGGGGCTGGATTCTGACTTCGATTGTTGACCTTAACCTAACCCCCACCCAGTTTCCAATAAGTGGCCCTGCCATCTACTGTAACTGGTGTTCGCAAACCCCAGTCCAGAGCCTCTCTGTTTTAGCTTTTTCAGAGAATGTGCCTGGAGTCTAATGCCAGTGAGGAGATCCAGGAATCAACCCCTTCTTAGCCATTCCTTTTTTCAGGCTCACTCTCACCTGCTACTTCCAGATGTACCTAGTTGGTTAGCTACTTGACTTTGTCCACTGCTAGTTCCTGTTATTTTTATCCTTGTAGGTTTAACCTTCTAGGTTAAAAATATCCCTATACTTTGTGTTACTGGGATTTGGGGAGGGAACAAAACGTGTGTTCATACATCTTCAACCAAAAGTCTCATTTTTCTCTACTGAATCTTTTACTCTACCTTTTATTCTGTGACTTATATCTTAGCCATTGATCTCATTCATAGAAGCTTATCAAATGCTTCGTAAGCATTAGATACTGCTGTGTGATCCCCCAGATTCTTCTTATCTGCTATGAAAGTCATATTTTCAAAGAAGCAGGGTAGATGAATATTAAATAACTTCTTATATCTGATTCAAAAGGTCCTTTAAAACTATACTATTCTATGTGTGCATCTTCAGGTGTTCTTTCTCTCTGAGATATATTAATTCAGAATCATAACTTTACTTACCAGTTCTTAATGAGTTAAATACAGTTTTAAATACAGTTTATAAAATAAAATTTGATTTTTCTGATTTAAGTCAATATATTGGTACCTTATTAAATTATAGAACTATATTATCTTTACACATTGAAAATCCTTTTCAAATTTGGTTAATTCCCTTGCATTCTGGTTAGTCAGACTATACTCCCTTACTCTCCCTCTCTTCTTACTTTATTTACCCCCTCCCATACACACATATATTCTTCCCCAGAGTAATCAAACTGGACAAGTTCTTCCAGTTTCTTGTATCTCTGAAGAAGAAACAAAGTAAAGTACATCTGTGTTAGAATCCTGATATGTCAAACTTGAAGGTAGATTCTGAAATGTTAGCAGTGATGAGTGATTGTAGGAATTGAATGCATGATTTTGAAAGGAAGGAAAGTTATTAGGAAGGAGAGAGAGGGAGGAAGGAAATAAGGAAAGGAAGAGAAGATTTCTACAAGAGATCTAATCAGGCTGCTAGGTTACTTAAGGAAAGATGAAAAAGTACCACTGTGTTGGATAAATTTGCAGATACTTTTTACAGGAAAATGTTTACAAAAGATTAGTTACAAGTTATATTTTCTTAAAAATCTGATATGTGTGAATGTAGATATGTACATCAGGTGCATACCCACCTAACCTGACCTGGTTGTCTGTGGTGCTTAGTTGTACAGCACCTTGGAACCACCTGGAACTTGGTGAGCCTCTAATCAGAGCACTGGTACAACATGGGCAGCACAGAGAAGTGCTAAAAACATGAATAGTACAGATATGTGATGAGTGTGTTAGTTCTTTCCCCAAAAGAAAGAAGCAGTCTCATTGGACAGCAGTTAGGGTGAAAGTTGTACCCTCCTTGATCTCAAGAAGCAGAAAGAAAAGGAGAAATACAGACAAAAACAGAAAAGCTGGCAAGGGAAGTAGCAACACAAGTATCAGTGGTAATAAGAACATTAAAAAGTTAGTCCTTCAACACTGCAGGCCAGCGTATTCCAGGGGCCCCAGCTATGTTCAGCAATGTTTTGTCTTCTCTTCTGTCACACCACAGGGACAAGGACAGTGCCTGCCATAGGGTAAATATGCAGCCAACTTTTTTTTTTTTTTTGAGACAGGTTTTGCTCTGTCACCCAGGCTGGAGTGCAGTGGTGTGATCTTGGCTTCCTGCAGTGTCAACCTCCTGGGCTCAAGCAATTCTCCACCTCAACCTCCTGAGTAGCTGGGATGTACACACCACCATGACTGGCTATTTTTTTTTGTTTTGTTTTTTGTAGTGGTAGGGTCTCACTATGTTGCCCAGGCTGGTTTCAAACTCCTGGACTCAAGCAATTCTCCTGCTTTGGCCTCTCAAAGTGCTAGAATTACAGGCATGAACCAGTGCTTCAGGCTCAGTCAACATTTGTTCAATGAATGAGTGAACTGAAATGACAGCCTATTAAATGCAATAAACTGTCAAACAACAGGGAAATAAAATATAAATACCAATTTCAAAAGACTAGAGAAGGGGTGAATCAAGCATTGAGAATTAGGTAGAAATGAGGTTGTATGAAAACAGGGTGTGGAAAATGAAGAGAATTCAGGATAATTTTCATAGATGCACTTGGGGTATTGAGGACTTGTCTTTTTAATTGGAGAATGTATGGTTATGTAGGAATGGCTTCAGCCAGAGACAAAGCAGACCCATGTGCTTTTATGGACTCTCCCCGGGTAACATACTAAGACTCACTGTTTTTACCCTTTAATGTTATTTAGATTGTGTCTTGAAATCAGAGGATATATTTGGCTATTATTCCCCTTTATCTCTAAAAGCAATTATTAAGTTGTTATTGATTCTTATAATAGAAAGTGTTATAGAATGACAGAAATATGTTTCACACATTGTCATATTAAAGCACAAACATTTATGGCATAGCCATTTTGGGGACATCCACTGGCCAACCCATAGTACAGTGGAGTAACTATATCTATAATCTCTACAAATGCTAGAGTACAACATGGGCAGCACAGAGCTAGGTGCACTATAGAATCCATGCAATTAAATTGTTTCCAAATTTTCTCTAAAAAGGAGAAAGGGAAAAATGCAAATACTTTTATGCTAATCTTCTAAATCCTCAGGTTATAGACTGCTTAAAATGGTTCAAGAGTAGGAAAAGAAAAGATGGATCAACAAAACAGCTGACTCATAAAGGACAGCTAGTCAAATTACCCATAGAGGCTATCCAAATTCCAATATTAGAAATAGGTGGCATATCAGGCATAATTGGTGCAGTGGCCCAGGGACTCAGGAATATCCAAATCTTGCCTCAAATTACCAATAACCCCATGGGAGACTTATCATAGCAAAGGAAAGCAAGACACTTTGAGTGTTAATGATAATGAGGGAACCCACCTCACACAGTGTCAGAGGAGGCCATGTGGGAAAGAGTAATGAGGCATCCCTACCCCTCCCAGCCAAGGTAGTATCCGCACAGAGCTACTGGGGGCCTGAACTGTCAGCCCCACCCAGCCGTAATGAGGAGTTCCTCCCTCCAAATGGCAGCAGAGGCCAAGTCAAGAACCTGAACTTCCGCCACTGTCCAGCAGTAATGAGGTGGCATTCCGTTCCCCTGCTGGAGCATTGTCAGAAGAAGTCTGTTAAAGCACAAAATTTAAATAAAAACCAGAAGTTGATAATATAATATCCAAGGAGATTAAGGTTCCTATTTTTCTGGAGGTGGGAAGTTTAGAGCTGATACTGTGGCTCTACAATGGTATTAGAGACCTCATTGGAGATTACAATCTACTGGAAGGAAACAGATTATAGCAAATATATAAGTCTATATTATGTTGGGGGGTGGTAATACTCACAATGAAGCAAAGGTAATCAGGTTTTGAGAATGGAGAGTTACAGAGTAAATCTGGTTAGGTGACATTTGAAGAAAGACCTAAAAAAAGTGAGAGATGTAGACATCTGGATATCTGGGGGAACAGCATTCCAGGCAGAGGAATCAGCAAAGCAAAGCATCTGTGACAGGAACATGATTGATGTCTTCAAGGAACAGGAAAGAGGCCAGTTAGAGAGGAGGAAGCAAGGGGGAAAGTTGTAGGAGATGACTTCAGAAAGGCAAATAGTGCCAAGTCCTGAAGGGCCTTGCAGACTTTAGTCAAGCCTTCAGATTTCACTGTGTAGAATAGAAGTCACTGGAGGACTGGGAGCAAAGGAGTGACATTTTCTGACAATATTTTAAAAGCCTTGTTCTAGTTGCTATGGGAAGAATAGACCATAGGACGGTTAAGGTGGAAAAGCCAGAGAAGCTAAGCTGTGGGAGATGACAGTGGATCAGGTTAATAGACATAGGCATGGTGACAAATGGGTTTGTTTTCATGAAAGAGCTGATAATGTTACAGATCCTGGATTGGATATGGAGTGTGTGAGAAGATGATGAAAAAAGGATGGTTCAAAGGCTTTTGGCCTAACAGCTGGAAGGGACAGAACTGTCGTTTATTAAATAAGGACGATTGGCCAGGCGTGGTGGATCACGCCTGTAATCGCAGCACTTTGGGAGGCTGAGGCGGGTGGATCACGAGGTCAAGAGATCGAGACCATCTTGGTCAACATGGTGAAACCCCGTCTCTACTGAAAATAAAATAAAAAAAAAATTAGCTGGGCATGGTGGCATGTGCCTGTAATCCCAGCTACTCAGGAGGCTGAGGCAGGAGAATTGCCTGAACCCAGGAGGCGGAGGTTGCCGTGAGCCGAGATCACGCCATTGCACTCCAGCCTGGGTAACAAGAGTGAAACTCTGTCTAAAAAATAATAATAATAAGGAAGATTGAAGAAAATGCAGGCTTGATTTGAGATGCCTGTTTTATGTCCAAGTGAAGATGTTTGTTATATGTCCAAGTGAAGCTGTCTGTATATACGGCTGCATATAGCTGTGGTCACCTTATGGTTTCAAGATAGCTGAACTATCTCCAACATCACATCTGCCTTCCAAGAAGGAAGCGGAGAAAAGGCAGTGGGTAAAAACAACAGAGTGTATGAACATTCTTATTTTTGGGCTCCTAGAGAAGCCAGTTCTGAGATAAGTATTTGGATACTCATTGTTTATTTGGGATGTGAAGATACAGTATAGTCTGGGTGTGGTGGCTCACACCTGTAATCCCAGTGCTTTGGAAGGCCAATGCAAGTGGATCACTTGGCACCAGGAGTTTGAGACCAGACTCAGCATTATAACAAGACCCTGTCTGTACAAAAAAAAAAAAAAATTATCTGAGTGTGATGGCACACACCTGTAGTCCCAGCTACTCAGGAGGCTGAGGCAGAAGGATCACTTGAGGTTCTTCCTCATTTTCTCTTGCCTACATCATGTAAGAAGTGCCTTTCACCTCCCACCATGATTCTGAGGCCTGTCCAGCCATGTGGAATTGTAAATTCAATGAAACATCTTTTTCTTCCCAGTCTGAGGTATGTCTTTATCAGCTTCATGAAAAGAAACGAATACAGGTAGGTATGGGGAGATACTGTAAGTATTTAGACAGTGAGGTTACTATTAGTCATATATATAGTAATATCTTGGGTCTAGGAGGGTCTGCTGAGTTTCAAACAAAATGCTTAGTATAACAGGATTATAGCAACTATTGTTAAAAGTGCAGAAGTTCTAGGCTGCAGCGACCTATGATTGCTCCACTGTGAGCTAGCCTGGGTGACAGAATGAGACCTGTCTCTTAAAGATGTGGTTTATTAGTTTTCTATGGTTACTGTAACAAATCACCATAAATTTGGTGGCCTAAAGCAACCAAAATTTATTCACTCGCAGTTCAAAAGGCCAGAAGCCCAAAATCAGTACTGCTGGGCTAAAATCAAAGTGTTGGCAGGACTGCCCCCCTTTACAGGATCTAGGGGAGAATCTTTTCCTTGTCTCTTCAAACTTACGGTGACTGCCTGCATTCCTTGACATGTGGACTCCAACCTTCAAGGCCAGCATCTTCAGATCTTTCTTTACTTCGTCCTCATCTCCTCTTTTTCTCTGTGTGTCAAATCTCCCACTGCTTCTCTCTCAGGGCCCGTGTAAATAATTTAGGATAATTTCTCCATCTCAAGATTCTTAACTTATGTGAAGACCTTTTCTTTCCAAATTAAGTAACATTTACAGTTTACAGGATTAGGGCCTGATTATCTTTGGGGACAATTTTTCAGCCTACTTCATATGGAAATTGGAAGTGAAACAGGAAAGGCAGGTTACCAGCTACCACTGTGGGTGACTGAGTCAAATCCTGATGGGGAATCTCTGGAACCCACCACAAGTAACACCCTCCAAGAGTTCTCCCAGCCAAGGAAAACATGAGTATTTTACACCAATAACTGACAGTCATTGTCAAAGCTGCTCCAGGGAAGGCTTTAATTCTCCATCACTTCTGACCTGTCACAGAGGCAGCAAAGAGGACTCTAGCAGCAAGAGAATGCACTGAGGAAAAGGAATGAAAGTTTTGTACACAAAAAAACAGGCATGAGTCCTTAAGTTGTCGCCATCAGGGATGTGTAGGGTACCCACAGTATCTGTTGTAGCCCTCTTTTAAATAGCCTTTTGGCACCTTCCACTTATATTTCATTGGACAGATTTTGTTACATGCCCATGCCTCGCTTCAAGGCAGACTGGGAAATGTGGTTGATTCTTTAGCTGGTTGCATTTCCTCTCTGAAGAATATCCAAGTTCTGTTAGTATGGAACAAAGGAAGGATAGATACTGGGTAGGCAAGTAGGAACAAATCAATAAGGATGACTCGGACCAAGGTTTATCACTGTTTATGGTGAGAAGTAGTCTGAATTTAGAATGTATATTGGAAGTAGTGCCAGTAGGACTTACTGTTGCCGTGGGGTTTGAGGGGAGCACAAATTTAGGATCATGAGGGCTTTTATCTTGAGCAACTGGTAGCAGCGGTGGCAGTTAAAGAGATGGAATGGACTGGAGTGGGGTCAGAGTTGTGGTATAGGGAGTCTAGTTCTCTGTTTTGAACATGGGAAGTTTAAGATGCCTCTAGCCATCCTCTGGAAATGGCAGTGTTGAATAGGTGGTTGGATATAGACGTCTTCTGCTCAGATGCTTAAGCTGCACATACACATTTAGAAGTTATTAGAGCCAGCCTACATAAGAATGAGGTTCATTGAAATTTCTGACATACTGGAAGCAGTATATTTATTAAAATGTTATATAGTAATAGAAAACAGATTTTATCAATGTGCACCTAGTTCTTCCCTGTGGGATCCAGTGAAACAGCCAGCTCCAGGTTTAATAGAAAAAGAATAAAATAACTATCCTCAAACATACTAACCTACAATCACTCTTCAAATAGACCTTCCAGCAAGAAAGAATTTTAATTGAACCTAGAGACTGGCTTACAGAATCTACACATGTATCTATACATGTGTAGATAAACATTTGTTTACTATTAATTGCATCATACATTTAAGTGTGTCAATATGCCATAAGAATTAAGATACACAAGTTTATGTGGAAAGTGGAACTATTTGCATATTTAGATAAATGTAAAGATCACCTTGAAAAAAGAGGTTAGTTCCTGCTAATATTTTGCTGTTGTTGTCTTCTCTCCTCCTTCAATCTGTAGACCAAGAGGTTACTCAGAATGTGAGAAGTTATTACAGAAAAAGTTTATCTATAATAGAAATATAGTAATAGATCTTCTGCTCTTTTTAGAACATAAAAAAAGAGACTTTAAATTTATATGAGCCTATAATTCTGATAAAACAATTGGTAGGGACTTGGAGGCTATGGCACTGTGCTTTATTTCTTTATTTCTATAAATGTCTTCTTTTTATGACTATGATGAAGCCTTTAGAACAAGCCCTTTATAAGTGCATTTAAGCACTATTTTTTAGAATAATGAGGTTTATGCCTTATCCACGTCTCAACATTAAACTTATTGCAAATGAGGGAAAAGAATGGAGTGAATGTGAGCCACAATCTCAATTATGTAATAAAAATAGGCATTTTAATGCTGCTAAATTAGTAAACATTAATGATGATTTTTGGATGACAAGGAAAGTGCTTGAGGAAAAGCTATTTTTATCTATGATTCAATAATTAATTTTAAATAAGAGTTTTCATGAAACTATGACATAAAAGCCATAAAATAATAAATCTTTCATTTTGGTGTTTAGGACAGACAGTTGACTAAAGAGCAGACTGACACCACAGACGTGTCCGAAAGTGGGCTCTAGGACTTCTCCTGGGGGAATCTCCCCATTTGGCCTTGTCTATGTCTTAGGTGTGATATAGTATTCAGTGTGCAGAATAGGGTCTGTGAGCCACCATGAAAAGTTAAATTATATTTATTATAGCCTATTAACTAAGGCAAGTAAGTATGTAATATATTTTTGAATGAGTTTCAGTAAAAGATTTTGAAAAAGTTAAGACCTATCACTCATCAGCCTTTGGAAACTCATTTTCTTAGATTATTCTATGTTTCATGACATAGTCTCCTCTCTGTTCTCCCTATACTTCTCTTTCTCCCTAATTCCACCCTCCTTTCCTTCTTTCTTTCCATGATGACTTCCATATTTGCTTTTAAATACCTTCTTCCAGGCTCCAGACTCATTTCTATTTAGCTATCTCACATACTGAATTCACTCCTTTGTTTAAATGTAGCATTTAATTACTTATTTTTCTTAGTAAAATTTTTCTCATGTTGTGTTTATTTTTTAAATTATCCAAATATTTTATGATGGCTTAAATATTTTAGAAAATATGCACATTGATTTGGAAGTTGATAAAACACCTCTGAAAGTCAAGATGGCATGTCTTGCCAATGTGAAAATGGATATAAAAATATCCCTAAATGCTATAGTTTTCTTTTTTTTTTTACTTTTTTTTTTTAAGTTCAAAGGTATATGTTGAGGTTTGTTGTGTAGGTAAACTTGTGTCATGGGGGTTTGTTGTACAGATTATTTTATCACCTACATACTAAGCATGGGACCCATTAGTTATTTTTCCTGATGCTTTCTCTTCTCCCATCCTCCGTCTTCTGATAGGCTTGAATGTCTGTTGTTCCCCTGTGTATCCATGTCTTCTCATCATTCAGCTCCCACTTACAAGTGAGAACATGCAATATTTGGTTTTCTGTTCCTGTGTTGGTCTGCTAAAGATAATGGCCTCCTGCTCCATCCATGTAGCTGCAAAAGACATATCTTGTTCTTTTTATGGCTGCATACTATCTCATGGTATATATGAACCACATTTTCTTTATTCCATCTACCACTGATGGGCATTTAGGTTGATTCCACGTCTTTGCTATTGTGAACAGTGCTACAATGAACATAACGTTTGCATGTGTCTTTAAGACAGAATAGTTTGTATTCCTTTGGTATACAACCAGCAATGGGATTTGTGGGTTGAATGGAATTTCTGTTTTTAGGTCTCTGAAGAATCACCACACTGTCTTGCACAATGATTGAACTAATTTATGCTCCCATAAACAGTGTATGCAATGTTTCTTTTTCTCTGCAACCTCACCAGCTTCTGTTATTTTTTTACTTTTTAATAATACCCATTCCGATTGGCATGAGATGGCATCTCCTTATGGTTTTAATTTACATTTCTCTAACAATAAGTAATGTTGAGCCTTTTTCATATGTTTGTTAGCTGCATGTATATCTTCTTTTGAGAAGCGTCTGTTCATATCCTTTGTCCACTTTTTGATGGTCTTGCTTTTTTCTTGTAAATTTGGCAGCTTCACTTGGAAATATAACAAACGTCTTCACTTGGACATGTAACAGGCATCTCAAACCAAGCTTGCATTTTCATTTTCTCCAGCCTTTCTTTCAAAAGAAATAAGATTTTTAGACAAGAATAAACCCACCTTGAAACAATGTGATACTGCTTTACTCTTTCCACTCCCAAATTTAACTAACGTGATCTCCATCTGGTTAAATAAAAGTATATGGCACCTAAACCAAAGGATCTGCAAGACCCCCTCTGAGCTGATTAGACCATATCTGTGGTGTTATGTTTAAGTTCCAAATGGTACATTTCAAGGATGAAACTGACAAAAAAAAAAAAAAAAAACTTGATCAAAGAAGAGTTAGAATTATGAAGGGTCTGAAAATCTTACCATAGTCATTCATTTTTGTTTCATTCAGCAAGTGTGTATTAAGCCTCTTATATTTTTCAGGCTGTATACTGGATACCGAGCATAGAGTGGTGAAGAAAAAATCTCTAGGAGAAAGAAGGAAATAAAAATATTTGTGGAAATATATAAAGACCACCCAAATGAAAACAACTAAAGTTATTTATTTATTCAGTGCTTTCTATACCAAGGGATTCACCCACTATCACTTGCATTTGGCAGAGACTCAAAGGGAGGCAGAGGAGTGGAAAAGCTTTAGGGGAAAAAAAAGAAAGAACGCTTCAGATGTGCCCTCATTGGAGGGTGTTGGCATGTAGAGGCTGGAGGCAGAATAACTAAAAGTGGGGTACCTTAGGGGATTGTTTTGAGGAGTATATTTGGCTTTCTCTGGTTTGTCCTGAGTTGTAAGTGGTGACAGAAAATAGGGAAGCTGGCAGTCAGTGATCAAGCCCTGACCATTATGGGACAATTGCAGATTTTGTGGCTTAGCTTTCTGGACTGGTGATGTTGTTGCAGAAATTATGGGTCAGAGTCTACTGTAATGTAGTCTGATTATTTCCCATTTGTATATTCAGACTCTAATATTAAACACTAACAAAAGAAGACTGGAAGTACACTCAAAACTGTATTTGACACACTAATAACTATATTCAAGCACTTTAATGACTACTGTGTTGAAAGGGCATTTGTCCTGAATGGTGTCAGTGGAATCATTGAGATCAAATTAGGACCAATGGATGGAAAAGTTCTTCAATACAAAAGAAGATCTTTTAAAAACACATTACTGTCTAGATACAATCTCAGATAGTGGTTACCTGTTAAAGGGAGAATTTAGACCTAGGCTGGATAACTTCTTTTTAGTGATATTGAAAAACAGGTCACAAACTTTGGCATGCATCAGAATCACTTGATACTTTTGTTACCGATGCAGAACCCTAGGCTCTGTCCTAGACCTGCTGAATCTGATCAGTAGTGTATGATAGATGATTCTCTTAAGAAATACTTGTAGAGGGGCCAGGTGCAGTGGCTCATGCCTGTAACTCTAGCACTTTGGGAGGCCAAGGCGGGTGGATCACCTGAGGTCACGAGTTTGAGACCAGCCTGGCCAACATGTGATGAAACCCTGTCTCTACTAAAAATACAAAAAAAATTTAGCCAGATATGGTGTCGCGTTCCTATAGTCCCAGCTACTGAGGAGGCTGAAGCAGGAAAATCATTTGAACCTGGGAGGTGGAGGTTGCAGTGAGCCAAGATCATGCTACTGCACTCCAGTCTGGCAACAGAGTGAGACTCCATCTCAAAAAATATATATATGTATATTTTTATTGTATATTTATATATAATATATAAAAGTATATATATAATATATATTTTATGTAAATTTTAAATATATGTATATATAATTTATATATATTTAAATATATATAACATATATAATTTATATATTTAAATATATAAATCATATAGTTATTAATTTATTAATTATAAATATATTAATTCTATAAATTACATAAATATACTAATTATTATTTAATTTATTAATTATTTTAAAACTATAGTTAAATATGTATTTAATTCATATATTTAAATATATAAATTATATATAAATATATACATTAAGAGAGTCTAACATTCTGACTTTTGCATAGTATAGTCATTACAGGAAATAAACCATTCATTCATTGAACAACATTGATTGAGTAGATTACATTATGTCTATACTCTACTTTAGGCCTGTATTTTGACTTTCTTAGCATGGTACATTCTTACATGTCAAAGTTAGCAATTAACGGAACTCATTCATTCTTCAGAGATTTTTTGAACATCCGCTCTGGTGAGATGGTGATGAACCAGACTAATATAGTTCTTTTTCCCTAGAGCTTACATTGACATAGTCCTTTTTTCTTCAGAGTGGAAAGAATACACAAAATATACTTACAATTCAGGGTGATATATGTTGTCATGAAGAAGAAAAATGGTGAGAAAACACCAGCCCATAGTTCTATTCTTTCCCCCTACATTATAATTCCAAGCAAAATTCAATCTTAAAATTAAATCAAGTTATTTATAGAGGAATTAGTATACATCCTTTTGTCAAATTTGTTTTAGGTTTTAAGTAAAAATTGAAAGCCTTTGAGCCTAACATTCCTCCAGAAATGCTAGAAGATTTCAGAATGGTACTTTGTACTTAAAACCTCTCTGATGTCACAACTGGTGAATATTGAATTGAATAAACCAAAGGAACATCTTCTGTTTAGGTTGACTCTGGATATCTTAGAAAATGAGTCTGGAAATTCTAAATTCTTTGGATTTTAATACCTGTTTCTAACTTTATTGCCATGGAGTGAATTTGTACTGTATTTTTCAAGCATATTCTTACTCAAAACACCATGTATTTTGCTGTGTGGTATACAGGAAGACACATTAAATGGGAAGCAGCTGCCTCATATCTAGTTCTGGCTCTTCCACTAATTAGCTGTGTGACCTTGGGCCTCTCTGAGCTTGAGTTTTATCAAAATGCTAAATTATTCTTAATTAGCTCTAAAATTCTGATTTGGTAAAACTAAATGGAGAAAATGCTGTCATGCTGCACCTGCCTCTTTCTCATACCCTCCTCCCAGCTACACAAATACATTAGAAGCCTCATTACCACCATTGAAATGAATGCTGAAATAACTTGCTTTTCTAATGTTGACATCTGTATGTTCCTTAGGCTGAAGTCTAAGGCCTCAATATCTACCTGCTTATCAGTCTAAGTGACTGGACTTATGCTAGCTCCCTGGAGAATGCTTCAGCTTCTTTGAAAAAAATACTCTGTAGTGAGAGCTATTACCAATCTGTCTTCTTAACAACAATTGCTATAATCCTAGCTGTTATACTAAGCATTTTTTTTTTGAAACTCAATAGACCCTGCTAGACCCAAGATATTACTATGTATATGACTAATAGTAACCTCACTGTCTAAATACTTGTGTATCTCCCCATACCTGCCTGTATTAGTTTGTTTTCATGCTGCTGATAAAGATGTACCTGAGACTGGGAAGAAAGAGGTTTAGTTGAACTTACAGTTCCATATGGCTGGGAAGGCCTCAGAATCACAGTGGGAGGTGAAAGATACTTCTTACAGGGCAGAGACAAGAGGAAATAAGGAAAAAGCAAAAGCAGAAACCCCTGATAAACCCATCAGATCTCATGGGACTTGTTCACTATCATGAGAATAGCATGGGAAAGACCAGCCCCCCATGATTCAGTTACCACTGTGCAAGTTGGTGGTGGATCTACCATTCTGGGGTCTGGAGAACAATGGCCCTCTTCTCACAGCTCCAATAGGCAGTGTCTGTGTGGGGACTACCGCCCCAAATTTCCCTTCAGCACTTCACTAGCAGAGGTTCTCCATGAGGGCCCCACCCCTGCAGCAAACTTCTGCCTGGGCATCCATTTCCATATGTCTTCTGAAATCTACACAGAAGTTCCCAAACTTAAATTCTTAACTTCTGTGCACCTGCAGGCTCAAAAGCACATGAAAGCTGCCAAGGCTTGGGGCTTCCACCCTCTGAAGTCACAGCCCAAGCTCTACATTGGCTCCTTACAGTGATGGCTGGAGCAGCTGGGAGACAGGGCACCAAGTCTCTAGGCTGCACGCAGAATGGGGACCCTGGGCCCAGCCCATGAAACCACTTTTTCCTACTGGGCCTCTGGGCCTGTGATGGGAGGGGCTGCTGTGAAGGTCTCTAACAAGTCCTGGGGACATTTTCCTCATGGTCATGGGGATTAACATTAGGCTCCTTGCTACTTATGCAAATTTCTGGAGCCAGCTTGAATTTCCCCTCAAAAAATGGAGTTTTCTTTTCTACTGCATCATCAGGCTGCAAATTTTCTGAACTTTTATGCTGTTTCCTTTTTATAACAGAATGTCTTTAACAGCACCCAAGTCACCTCTTGAATGCTTTGCCGGATACCCTAAATTTCTTCTGCTAGATACCCTAATCTCTCTCAAGTTCAAAGTTCCACAAATCTCTAGGGGGGTGGCAAAATGCCACCAGTTTCTTTTATAAAACCTAACAAGTGTCACCTTTGCTACAGTTCCCAACAAGTTCCTCATCTCCTTCTGAGACTACCTCAGCCTGGACCTTATTGTTCATATCATTATCAGCATTTTTGTCAAAGCCATTCAGTGAGTCTCTAGGAGGTTCCAAACTTTCCCACATTTTTCTATCTTCTTCTGAGCCCTCTAAACTCTTGCTTGTTACCTAGTTCCAAGTTGCTTCCACATTTTCAGGTATCTTTTCAGCAACACCCCACTCTACTGGTGCCAATTTACTGTATTAGTCTGTTTTCATGCTGCTGATAAAGACATACCTGAGACTAGGAAGAAAAAGTTTAATTGGACTTACAGTTCCACATGGCTGGGGAGGCCTCAGAATCACAATGGGAGCCAAAAGGCACTTCTTACTTGATGGAGGCAAGAGAAAATGAGGAAGAAGCAAAAGTGGAAACCCCTGATAAATTCATCAGGTCTTGTGAGACTTATTCACTATCATGAAAATAGCACAGGAAAGACCAGCTCCCATGATTCAGTTACCTCCCCCTGGGTTTCTCCCATAACATGGGAATTCTGGGAGATACAATTTAAGTTGAGATTTTGGTGGGGACACAGCCAAATCATATCACTGTCTGATTAAATTCCTTAGAAACAGACACCGGCCATATCATGCCAAATTCCTCTCTGTGAGGAGCAGCACTATAGCCCAGTTGGTACCCTTGAATCTGGTCCCACCTAGTCCAGGCTTGCTCTTCTATCCTTAACAGATGTGACTGATATCCTAGTTTGCTTCTGTTAAAACTTTGAAGTTATGATAGATATATATACAACTTTTGAAATTATATATATAACTTTTGAAATTATATATATATATATATATATATGAAAGAACATTGATCCTGAAGCTAAGTCTTATAATTTTTTGTAATTAGTATATTCTTTAGAATTAGCCTACTCTAAAAATGTTATTTTTAAAAGAGTATATATACACTGTTAGCTCTGAAATTGGCTTTGAGTATTAATTTTTAAAATTAACCTTCAGCTTTTGAACTTATTCCCATTTAAATAATTGAACAATTTCAGGAAATAATGATCAAACCATGCAGAGCAATGTAATAATTTTTTTTTTGCCCTCACCTTTCACCAATTTAAAATGTATTTTACTTTCCTACAATTTCCAGAAGTTCTCCTTGTGAGGCTGAGCTTCAAGAATTAATGGAACAAATTGACATCATGGTAAGCAACAAAAAATTGGATTGGGAAAGAAAGATGCGGGCTTTGGAGACACGATTAGATCTTCGGGATCAAGAATTGGCAGATGCACAAACTTGTTTGGATCAGAAGGGTCAAGAGGTACTGAATACATCTGTTAACAAATTGATAATTCATCAGACTTTTATGTATAGTATTCTATCAGAATATGTTTTTATTATACGTGCTTTTTATCAAGCATCAGCAACAACATTTATTGCTTGAAATTCTGTCAGCAAATTATATGTTAAATGTATTATATCAAATAAGTGACAATCAGAGCCTAAATCCATAGATATTTGCTGATGAAGACAGATGTATAGTGTCAATGCTATCTATAAAAGTAAAGAAACACTTAATATAAAATACTGTTTGCAAGGAAAGATGTAGATACTTTTGCTGCTATAGAAACAAAGAAGTAAGCATCCAAACTGGACAAGGCAGAGTTCAGAAACATTTGCTTCTTCTAATATGCTATAAAAAAATAGAAGTAAGACATCAAGAATTGATTATAGGACAAAGGGGAAAGAGTTTGGTAAAGGGGTGTGTGTGTATACCTGGGACATCTACTTAAGAGGAGTTCCCTCAGTCCCTCTAGGCTGCTCACTGCCAAGCTGGTGGTCACAGAAGAATGTATGAGTTCTCCCAGGCCTGCGAGGAGTTCAGGAAAACCATATGCTTTATCTAATGTGGACTTTGTGTCTGTGAATTTTTCTTTTGGAAAAAGAAATGTTTAAGAGAAATGTTTGCTAATAATGTACTGTAATAAAATATCATTAGTTAACTTGTTCATCAGCCATTTTTCTACCTTTATTGACTTCTCAGTGGAACTTAGTTTCTTTGGCATAGTTAACTATATTATCATTTTGGCATGGATAACTTAGTTATTGGCATGTAGTTTTCCTACAATAGAGGTAGGTCTTCAGACATGGCATATGCAATAGACTATTATTCTAGCTTTTATACATAATATGTAAACAAGTGCCTCATCTGCCTTTTAAGCAGACAAATTATATAGGCCAAATCCGTAGAAACTGCTCTTGGACAATTTTTCTTTTTAATGCATTAGTTATTATAAAAATATAACAATTATTTCATAATACCACTAAAACAGAGATCCTCTTGGAGGTAATGGAGGAAAAAAAGCTGAATTATATTGGTAGAGGTTTTGCCTGGCTAACGATGACATAGCCTCCCAAAAGGATAATGCAAAGTAAATTCTAACCCTGAATTTTAAATGTGATGATGATAAGGATCTTTTGTTAAACATCCATACTGTCCTAATATGTATCTTGTGGAATAGTGCTAAAATGTTTGGTTTTTGTGAATTTAATTATTGATAGCTATTTTAAGAAGTGCAGTACAAATATTTACTCTTGGCTTGGTACAGCCGTTTTATTTGAATTGTGCTTCTCTTTTGCACATTTTCTGATTTTGTCAGGCAGAATTTAGAAAAAGCAAAATTAAATTTTATTCTTCATGCAGGTAGTGTTACTTCGACAGAAATTGGACAGTCTGGAAAAATGTAATTTAGCAATGACTCAGAATTATGAAGGACAACTACAAAGCCTAAAAGTGCAAGTAAGGAAACTTACTATAATTTAATATCACACATTTTCATATGCTTTTGACCTATAGAGTTGTGTTAATTTTATTTAAACTAATTGTTTTTAGTATAAACAAAAATTCTTGTATTTTAATTATAAGCTTAGTCATGTCTTTTTTTTTTTATATGCATTGATTTTGTTTCTTTTACTAGATTGTTGGATTGCTATACCTTCTGTACCTGTTAGCACAGTACTCAACAAATGGCTTTCTATTTCTCAAGAGACTTGTTGATGAATTAAATGATAATTAGCTATGTGAGCAACAACAAAAACCAAAATTATCTTTTGTGGTTATTACTATCTAATAGAGATGCTCTTAATTCTATGACAGTTTACAATAGGGGAGTTTGCTATTATGAAATAGATAATTGAAAGAATAAAACTGGTCTTTATTAACCTTGTTACTGGTAGGACTGTTTCTTACATGATAGTGCTTCTGCATGTGTAATGAGAAGTATACAGATTTCTTTTTCACTTATCCCTGTATCCTCACACTGAGCTGGCAAGCAAAATGCCTTCTTTACCATAGACAGCATGTAGAGTAGCAATCATTTGAGTATGTCAAATGTAGTAGATGCTATATCTTTGCTTACCTTAATAAGTGAATCAATGGGAAATATGGTTTGATTATGAAATTTTACTTTACAAACAAATTTTTTTGGAGGACAAATATTTCATGTATGATAATTTAGTTAAAGGAGGCTAAAGTAGTTAATGATCCTTCTTAAGTACCTTTTAGGGACGGAATTCAGCCATTAAGATGGGAATGTGAAGCATTTGATGCCACTTAACAGATGATTTTACAAGACTAGTTCTTAGTCTACCTAGACATTTTACGTACAGTTCAAGTAACTGCCACTATATGGTAGCTTGAGTTATGAAATTACGTATGGTTTTTACTAGCTTAGACTCTGAGCATTTAGCATGTAAGTCAACTCAACCTTTATTTTTCTATAAAGGTAAGGCTCTAAAGCAACAACGTAAATATTAAATCATTACATACTGGTCAATATTTATCAAGAGATCACAATCTGTAGTTAGTTTGAAAAAAAATACAGAAATCTAGAAATAAGTTAGGTGCCATCTCTAAGTTATATTTAACCAGTTCAGTCACTACTGCTTTCTAAATCTTTCATTTCTGTTTGGGTATTTCTTGTCTCCTGTTAAAAAGTTCTTGGTCTTGTTTACAGGGGCCAAGCAGTCATTTAATATATGAATCCTTGCTGTTTGATACTTTGCAGTTCTGTTTTATTATTTGACTGCTGGCTGATTTTCAGTGCTAACCAGAAAATATATCTGTGGTAATTTCACAAAAATTTGTTCTGTGGAAAACACTGTGAGTTTAGAAAATGGTGCTTAAGGCTGGGTGCGGTGGCACAAGCCTGTAATCCCAGCACTTTGGGAGACCAAGTTGGGCAGATCACAAGGTCAGGAGATTAAAACCATCCTAGCCAATGTGGTGAAACCCCCGTCACTACTAAAAATACAAAAAAGTAGCTGGGTGTGGTGGTGCATGCCTGTAATCCCAGATACTTGGGAGGCTGAGGCAGGAGAACTGCTTGAACCCAGGAGGCAGAGGTTGCAGTGAGCTGATATTGTACCACTGCACTCCAGCCTGGTGACAGAGCGAGACATCATCTCAAAAAAAAAAGAAAGAAAGAAAGAAAAGAAAATGCTGTTTAACCTAATGCTGGTCAAGTTAAGACTCTTCCTCCCCTCCTGGAGATTAAGGTTACACATTAGCACATTACAGGCCATGAGAAATCCCGCCTTAAACAAACTCATTTAACCTTTCCAATCCATCATGTTCCAAAGATATTGGACAATGGAACTCTTCTTATTGATTAATTATTTTTATTATTTTTGATTGAGATGAAGCCTTGCTCTGTTACCCAAGGCTGGAGTGCAGTGGCACAATCTTGGCTAATTTCGACCTCTGCAGCCCAGGTTTAATCAAGTCTTGTGCTTCAACCTTCAGAGTAGCTGGGATTATAGGTGCGCATGACCACACCCGGCTAATTTTTGTATTTTTAGTAAAGACAAGGTTTCACCATGTTGGCCAGTCTGGTCTCAAACTCCTGACCTAGACAATGTGCCTCTGTAAACAGGGGTTTCATGGAATACACTGGGAATGCTACATTATTGTTGAGAGCCACCTATTTTCACTGCAGTTTTCTGCTTCTCTTTTTCTCTAGTTAAAAGAAAGGGAGGAAGAAAGGGAAGAAGAGCAAAAGAGAAGGAAGGAGGAAAGTAGGGAAAAAGAGAAAAAGAAGTACTATGTACTTGATTTGGTTTGCATAAAGCTAGTAATATGCTGTTTTTCTAAGTAGAAAATGGTATTTGTGGCAAACACGCTTTTGTTGCTGCCAGCTCACTCTACAGCTTCCTCCTTTGAAATTTCTGGTTTATTTACAATTTCATTTTCCTGAAACATCTTAAGGATACACTTTGCCCCACTCTGCCTTGAATAACTCAACTCTGTCAAAGCTTCTTTTTAGAAACTGCTTTCCTTTTAAAAATGAGTTATTTTTTCCCCTTCAAACCATTATAAAACTATAATTTTAAATACATATATTTGAGGCTTATGCTTCTGGAATAGATATACTCTTCCCTATCCTCCCACTAAATAGGACATCATTTATAAAACAACATAAGAGTCTGACAAGTGGAGAGAAGAGTCAGATTGGCTAAGGACCTTGGGCCTCAAATAATAAGACAATAGTGAGTTCCCTGGGATTTGTTTTGGCCTCATATATCCCAGTCTGAGTAACAGAGAAGCAGGCAACCCAGTCATGCCAATAGGTGCAAACAAACAAAAAGAGCACCAAGGAAGGCCTGCTCTCTCCAGCCAGAAGACCAGAAGAGAGAGAGCTGAGCAAGATAATACACTTTTAGATAATAACCTCTCTACTCTAGCCTAGTACATCCGAAAAAAAACAAACAAACAAAAACAACAAGAAGAAGAACAAAAACTACAGCCCCACTGCCACCTAGAAAGGCTTAGTGGAAAAACCTAGATTTCTGCCTTCACTAAGCTATAATAAGGTAATCCTGGCCCTCTTTCCTGGTTAGTGTCTGAGAAGACTGGGTGGAGAGCCAGGACTTTCATCATCACTAGACATTAGCAAGGCCCTCATCAACCCATGGTGACAGTGGAGAGCTTGGACTTCTATACCTACCTGGTGGTAAGGAGGCACCTGTCCCTCTCCAATCTGGGGTGGTATCATAGGAAGGCTGGTCAGGAGTCACCACTGCTTAGTGGTGACAAGTTCACCCACCCCCACTACAGTATCACTGAAGACCATGTCAGAAGAGTGTCAAGGCACTCATGCCCCTTCAATTAAAGTGTATCAGTGAAAGACTAGTGAGGAGGCTGAACTCCCACTTTCAATCAGCAGTAATGAGGAGCACCTCCTGTTGGATACCAACTGAAGCCGAGTGAAGACCTGGACATCCACTTCCCCCTGGCAGTGATGAAGTGGCAGTGCATTTTCCCTTCCAGAAATTGTCAGAGGAGAACTGCTAAAACACAATATTTGAATAAAATTCAGAGTCTCAAGACACAATATACAAAAATGTCCAAGTATTAATAAAAATCACTCATTATAGAAAGAACCAGGAAGATCTCAACTTGAAAAAAACACTCAACAGATGCTGAAGCCAAGATGACATACATTAGAATTATCTGATTTTAAAGTAGCTGTTATAAAAATGCTTCAATGAACTATTACAAACATGCCTTGAAATAGATGAAAAATTAGAAAGCTTTAGCAAATAAATAAAAACATAAAGAACAAATTAGAAATTTCAAAACTACAAAGTATAATAACCAAATTTTAAAACTTAATGAATGGGCTTGAAAGCAGAAAGAAGAGGACAGAGGGAATAGAATCAGCCTGAAGATAGTACAATAGAAATTCCCCATTCTGAACAACAGAGAGAAAGACGAATAGAAAATGAAACTTGGGGATATGTTGTATGATATAATTTTTACAATTTAAAAATTATATCATCAGATAACCCAGAAGGAGAGGAGAAAGATGGGGAGGAAAAAAAAGCATTCAAAGAAAGAATGGCTGAAAAGTTTCAAAACTTAGCAAAAAATGTAAACCTACAGATTGAAAAGCTGACTGAACTTCAAACAGGATAAATCAAAAGACAGCTATGTTAAGATACATCATAGTCAAAGTTCTGAAAACCAAAAGACAAAGAAAAAAAATTTGGAAGCAGCAAGAGAGAAATGACATCTTACCTACAGGGGAAAACCAATTCTGACAATGGTGGCTTTTTCTTTAGAAACCATGGAGGCTTTCAAGTGCTGAAAGAACAGAGCTTTCAACCCAGAATTCTATGTCTGGCAAAAATACCCTTCAGGAATGAAGGAGAAATTAAAACATTCTCAAATGAAGGAAACCAAAAGCATTTGTTGCTGGCAGACCTACCCTAAAAGAATAGCTAAAGGAAGTTCTCTTAACAGAAAAGAAATGATAAAGAAGGAATCTTAAGACATCAGTGAAGAAGTAAAAACACCAAAAAGAGTAAAAACATGGGGGGTAAATGCAATAGACTTTCCTTATCCTCTTGCATTTTCTAAATTTTTTGATAGCAAAAAATTATAACCAGGTCTAATATGGTTTTCAATATATGTACAGGAAACACTAAGATAATTGTATTATAAATGGAACAGAGTAAAAGAACATAAAGGAAAGTAAGATTTCTACACTTTAACTGACAAGATGTCAAACACCAATAGACTGTGATAAATTATGTAAATATGGTGTAATACCTAGAGCAACCACTAAAAAAGCTCTACAAAGAGATCTACTGAAAATCACTGTAAATAAAATGGATTATGAGATAATGTTCATATAATTCACAAGAAGAGAAGAAAATGAAAATAGAGAAACCAAAAACTAGAGAACAAACAGGAAACAAAAAAAAGTCAGGCTTAAACCTTGACATAGCAATAATTACATTAGACAATAGAAGCCTTTACATATCAATAATTACATTAGACAAGAGAAATTGTCTAAATAAACAAATTGAAAGAGATTGACAATAAATTAAAAATTGACATACTCACTTCAAATGTAACTGTATAGGCAAGTTGAAACTAAAAAGATGGAGAAATATATTATACAAATATTAATAGAAAGAAAACAGAATGTTACCAAGATAATTTAACAGAGAAAGATTAGTCTCTTCTACAAATGGTGCAAGGCCAAGAGCATATCTACATGCAAAGGAACTAAGTTAGAACCCTACCTTAAACCACAGACGAAAATTAATACAAAATGGATCAAAGATCCAAATGTAAAACCTAAATCTAGAAAGCTCTTAGAAGAAAACATAGGAGTAAATCTTCATGACCTTGGATTAGGGAATCGTTTCTAATATATGGCACCAAAAGCACAAGCAACAAAAAATTAGATAAAATCTGATGTCATTAACATTTTAAAATTTTTGCTTCCAAGGACACCATCAAGAAAGTGAAAAGACAACCCATCAATGGAGAGAAAATATTTGCAAACCATATATTCGATAAGGAACTAGTATGTAAATATATTAATAACTAATTGATAATAAAAAAAATGGCTTGGTGCGGTGGCTCAAGCCTGTAATCCCAACATTTTGGGAGGCCGAGGCGGGTGGATCATGAGGTCAAGAGATCGAGACAATCCTGGTCAGCATGGTGAAACCCCATCTCTACTAAGAATACAAAAGATTAGCTGGGCATGGTGGCGCGTGCCTGTAGTCCCAGCTACTCAGGAGGCTGAGGCAGGAGAATTGCCTGAACCCGGGAGGCAGAGGTTGCGGTGAGCCGAGATTGCACCATTGCACTCCAGCCTGGGTAACAAGAGCGAAACTCTGCCTAAAAAAAAAAAAAAAAAAAAAAAAAAAGACCAAATTTAAAAATGGACAAATACTTGACTAGATATTTCTCCAAAGCAGATATACAAATGCCCAATAAGCACATAAAAAATGCCTAACATCATTAGCCATTAGGGTTATGGAAACCAAAACCAAAATATCCATTCACACCCACTAGGAGGTTGTAATAAAAAAGGTAGAAAATGACAAGTGTTGGTGAGAATATGGAGACATTGGAACCCTATGCATTGTGAATGGGAATGGAAAATGGTACACCATTTTAGAAGACAGTTTGGCTGTTCATTAAAAAGTTAGTTACCATAAGATCCAACAATTCCACTCCTAAATATAATCCCCAAGAGAAAGTAAAACATATCCACACAAAAGCTTTTATATAAGTGTTCACAACAGCAATATCTTAAAGTGGGAAACAACCCAAATTTCTATCAGCTGATGAATGGATAAACAAAATGTAGTATATTTATGCAATGGAATATTATTCAGGTGAATTTTATAGTAGGTGAATTATATCTCTTTAAAATTTTGAGGCAGATTTGGCTACTTTAATATCAGATAAAGTAGACACCATTGTTCATAGCTTTATTTGTAGTAGCCAAAAACAGGAAAAAATCAAAATATCTCAATATATGAATGGTTAAACAAACTGTGATACATTTATACCATGGAATACTATTCAGCACTAAAAAGGAATCCACTATTGATACATGCATAGATTTCAAGGACATTAAACTGACTGAAAAAAATACAATCTCAAAAGGTCATGGGCTATGTGATTTCTTCTTATAACATTCTCAAAATTATAGAGATGGAAAACAATTTAGTGGTTTCCAGGGATTGGGGTGGGGGGATGAGGGGACTAAGTATGATTCTAAAAGGATAGCATGAGGGAGATCTTTGTGGTAACAGAATAGTTCTATATTCTGATTGTGGTTGTGGTCATATAAATCTATATGTAATAAAATGGCATAGAACTATACACATTTATTGATCCAATATGTTTCATGGATTTGATGTATTGTAGTTCAATAAGATGTAAATATTGGGGGAAATTGGGTGAAGAGAACCTGGGACCTCTGTAATAACTTTGCAACTTCCTGTGAACCTATAATTATTTTAAAATAAAATAAATAAATAAGAAACATTTGAAAACGGATATGTGAGTATAGAAACTTCCTCACAAATGTTCATAAACTATGCTACTTTGAATCTATTATTTAAAGGTAGAACAGGAAATGGAAAAAAATAGTCATAAAAAGAATTATCAGTAAGAAAAATATTAAATCAATTTTTATATTAAAATTTATTTAAACATATCCACATGAATAAGTGGTTTATGTTACTTGTGTCTTTAAAATTAATATATATTCTGTTTTCTTAAATAAGGTATAAGCTACTTATTTCGTAGATTGGGTTACTGGAATTAAAAATTGTCAACACAAGATGGCACTAACTAAAAGTAAGAAAAAAACTTGTTTTTTAAAAAAATTGTGAGCTTTGCTGCATATGATTAAAACAAAACTGAACAAGCCATTTATCAAGTGAATCATTGTTTAACTGTGCAGTTAATGAAGTCTCGACTTTACATGAAAGCTGAAGTGTGTTCAGTTTCAATAATTTAGTTTTAATAACTGGTTCTGTCTTCATTAATTGAAACATTTAAGCTTTACTGCACTTTCTAATCATGACTTAAATTTTCAAAGAGGTACACAAGAAAAGAAATATAGTGAAATCAGGTTAGAAATAATTGGTTTAGTAAAATGTTAGCATTTTCTATTATTTACAGTTTTCCAAACTAACAAATAGCTTTGAAAAACTGAGATTACATCCGATGAAACAAAACAAAGTTCGACGAAAAGAATTACCACACCTTAAAGAAGAAATACCTTTTGAACTGAGCAATTTGAACCAGAAATCAGAGGTGAGATATATTATTTTAGTTTCTTTAGGTGTATAAATATTGATTCCTGTTGTCGTGGGCTGTTTG
The DNA here is from genome assembly GCA_031835075.1 of Saguinus oedipus. Taxonomy (NCBI): domain Eukaryota; kingdom Metazoa; phylum Chordata; class Mammalia; order Primates; family Cebidae; genus Saguinus; species Saguinus oedipus. The sequence continues at coordinate 128,367,247 of CM063178.1, forward strand.
TCTCTGGTGTCCACAGTGGTGTCTACAGTTGTGGCAATAAACACTGTTACAGACTAACTTCTCGTTGAATGCATTTTCTTAGTGCACCTTCCCTTCAGGCACTTAGTGAATTAAAACATCACTTTGATGTACACATCTTTTCTATATGTCCACAGTTTGAAGAGAACAAAAAATAGCCAAAAAAGGGAAAAGAAACTGCAGCTGTTGAGTAAAATTGAAGGACACCCCTGGGGTCAGTTAAAGTGAATATCTAATAAATCTTTTAATGGCCATTTAGCTATTAGGTACTTAAATCCCAATGGAACCTCATCACAGCTTTTAAAACAGGGCTTAAAGTTTCACGTTTTTTTTCTTTAAATTTGGTTAAAGAACCAATTTAGTTGCCCCATAGCACTTGGAATTTCTGAAGTTTTGGACTCTAAAAAAATTCACTATGTCCCCATAACTGTATACATCTACTATGTACCCACGAAAATTAAAAACAAAAACCTTTAAAAATTCACTATGTCATACATGCACTTATTCTTATTCTCTTCATTTTCCAACCTTGGAAAAAACAAACCAGCTCTTTTTCTTCTCTGTGCTCTTGAGCATTCCTTCTACAAGTCATGGAACAGCAGAAAGATTCCACTATACGTTTTCCTATCATCTACTTTTACCTGGATCCCCAGAACTGCTCAATTATTATTTTTTAATTGACTCCAAGTTGACCCTTATGTTGTCCTACTTAATTTCTTTCATTTTTCTCAAACCCTAAACCCCAGCATCCCTCCCCTCCCAGCACTTCTTCATCTTATTCTTTAATTAACAAGTCCTTCTACTTTAAAATATCTTAAAGAACAGGAAAAAATTAAGTCTAAAATCAGCTTATTATAAGAATGTTGTAGGAAGTCCTAGATTTTAATCTTTAAAACTCCAGCACATTTTACATGCTTCTGAACAATGAAGTCTTTAGTTTTAAAAAATACAAACATCATCACTAAGTAAGTTGACCCTCTAGGAAAATGCATTGTGTTGTTCTCCCAGGCTCTTGCAGTGATATAATCAGAAGGGCTTCAGAAATGTCCTGGTCTCACAGAAGATGCCCATAGATGTGCACTTTTCATGGGCTTTTGTGGGAGAACTACATTAGTAAAAATTGTTCAGACAAAAAAAAAAGCCTTAAGTTAGTATCAAGTACTTTGTGTATGCATGTTTTACATTTAGGGAACTAAATGTTTACTATATATATATTATATATATAATGAAATCATAGTAGAAATTACTAGCAAAATGTTTTTATATGTTTGTACTTATTTAAAATATTTTAAGCATTCTATGCAGATAGACAGTTTAACTTGAAATAATTATAAAAACACTTCATGTACCTGTTCTTACTTATAGCTATCTGAAAAATTAATGTGTAAGCGATAGACTCTTCCAGTTTTAGTCTGCATGTAAACCTGTTTTTCCTTTGGGGCATTTATACACTGATATAGTAACAGCAGTGTACCACATATGGTAGTAGAAGAACATGATCATTGGTAACTGAAAACAGGCCTTGCCTGATTCATGTGTTTGCCCTGTGATCTTTAGGCAAGTTGTTAGCCTCTCCAAGATTCCATGTTGTCATCAGTAAATGGGGTTAAAAATATACGTGACATTGTGGTTATGGTGAAAAAAATTTAGATGCACACTGAAGCATTTAGGGGTGAAAACATATGAGGTCTGGAAGTCACCTTAAAATATGCCAACAAAAAAGTGTGGAGAGATAGGAGATGTAAAGATGGACAAAGTTGATGGTAGTTAAACTGGGTGAAGGGCACATGGAGGTTTGTTTTACTCTCTACTTTATGTATGAACATCTTCATAATAAAAAGTTAAAACCGTTTTACAGGTGAAGGTCCCCAACATATAGTAATCACTAAAGATCACCTCCAATATTTATTAGAGGGCTTTTTAAAACATCTAATAATACAGCTATCAAGAGAAACGAATTTTAATGACCCTGATCCACTCTCAACCTTAAAGACCAAGAAAAACTTTTCCAGCCATGAAGAACTTACTGTGGAGGTCCAGGCAAGTCTACAGACCTTCTGAAGCCTAACGTGACAACTCCAGTCTCTATAAAAACCCTTATGAAGCTCTCTAGGTTCCTGCATGGTTCCATACTATTGCATATATTGTCAGCACAATATATGATTTCACAACTCGCTAGTCGTGAAATCAGTACATCTGATAAGATTAAGGAAGCCAGGATTGTCATAAGCACCTGTTGTTAGGTTTGTGACACACATTTCTAGCTACTCTTGGCCTCACTTCTACCTGTTGTAGTATTTATAAGAAGTCAAGGTTAATGCTTCTGCCACTAAAGCATCCTGGGGAATATTTATTTTCAAGATTATTGCGGTTAATGGGTAAGAAATGGTAAATATTTGTATTATCTAAAACGTGTGAACAGCTTAAGTCAACCTTGCCCAAAATTTGACTTCTAACTCCAAAGATTCCTTTTTAAACTAAAAGTAAACAGAAATTTTAAAAATCTAGATTGCATTGATTTGAAATGTTAGCTATTTTCTACTAGAACCTAGTTTTATAAATTTGCCATTATTGCTAAAGACTGTTTTCATGTACCTAATGTTTGTATTATTGTATGTCAGAATTGAAGTCAATAACTTTAAATGGACTATTTCCATTTATCATAGTAAATACAGTCTGTTTATCATGAGCTACTATTATATGTGGAAGGTCTTTCCATATTTCTTCAATGTTAATACCATGACTCAATATCAGGTCACCCACCATTACTGTAAAAATTTCCTGATACAGCCTTCCTTCACTAATTGTTTAGGGACTTACAGATTTTAAAAACTAAAATTTCTTTAAATGTTCTTTAAAATTATTTTTGTATAGAAAATATGACATGCCATGTTCTTCTCATTTTAACAAAATAAAGCTTTCATTCTCTAAATAAGCGTTTGTTTTCCAGCATTGCCAATCCAGTCACTTCACCATCTTCAAAATAATAGTAACTACTCTGGCTATAATGAACTGTTCCAATTTGAAATATTATGGGAAATAGCTAAGATAATCATAATATCCTCTGTATGGCTTTTATGTGTCAGTATTATTATACTTAACATACTGACATACTGTAAAATTACTTGTTTCTGTGTACATTTCCCTACTTTACTATATATTCTTTGATTTTTTCTTTCAAAACATTTTTTTAAATTATGAAATAGCTCCAGATTTTCTTCTTTCCACAGAACTTGGTGGGCATTAACTGCTCAATAAATATTACTGAATTGAGAATTGAAAACATCACTACATTCATGCCATGTTTCTATATGCAGTAATATATAGTCAAGGACTTAGTAGCTATAGTTTGTTTCCAATTATGTTGTTTTCTTCGCAAAATATTCGAGACTGTTTAAATTCTAGGACTGTACCATGCTTTTGTTTGTACATTCATGTAATATAAGTGGTACCAGGCATTTTGTCAGGCACTGAGAATGGTACAAAACTAATAAACAACGATTATCCTCAAGCTGTTTAAAGCCTGGACAAAAAGATAGGATATAAATGGTCAGCCCTAAGCAAAATGGAGAAGCAGTGATGTCTTCTTTGGTATCCTCAGGGCTATATCCTTTGCACATGTTATTAAGATGTGAACAGATAATCATGCTGTATTATCTGAGCAAAACTACACTACTTGAGGAAAAACTTGAAAAACTTATCCTGCTTTATCAACCTATTTCTACCATTTATTTCCAAGGTAGACCAATTGGTACTGCCTAGATGAGGCCTGGCCATGGCCACAAGGGACAAAGTCACTGTCTTAGTTCAGGCTGCTGTAACAGAATACCATAGACTGGGTGGCTTAAGCAACAGACATTTATTTCTCACAGTTCTAGAGGCTGGTAGTCCAAAATCATGGTGTCAGTATATTAATCCATTCTCACACCACTATAATGAACTACCTGAGACTGGGTAATTTAAGAAGAAAAGTGATTTAATTGTCTCACAGTTCCTCAGGCTATACAGGAGGCATGGCTGCGAGGCCTTGGGAAACTTACAATCATGATAGAAGGCAAAGGGGAAGAAAGGCATGTATTCACGTGGCCAACTGGAGAGAGAGAGTGGTGGGGGCGAGGAAGAGAGAGAGAAAGAGAAATGCTACACACTTTCAAACAACCAGATGTCATGAGAACTCTATCAAGTGATAGCACTAGGGGGATGGTGCTAAGCTATTAGAAACCACTAGGCCGTGCACGGTGGCTCATGCCTGTAATCCCAGCACTTTGCAAGGCTGAAGGGGGAGGAACATGAGGTCAAGTTTGAGACTAGCCTGACCAGCATGGTGAAACCCTGTCTGTACCAAAAATACAAGAAGTTAGCTGGGCATGGTGGCGCATGCCTATAATCCCAGCTACTCAGGAGGCTGAGGCAGGAGAATCACTTGAACCTGGGAGGCGGAAGTTAACAATGAGCGGAGATCATGTCACTGCACTCCAGCCTTGCAACAGAGCAAGATTCTCTCAGAAAAAAAAGGAGGACTTCCGCCAAGATGGCCAAATAGGAACAGCTCCAGAGTGTAGTTCCCAGTGTGAGCAACGCAGAAGGCAAGTGATCTTCGCATTTCCAACCAAGGTACCAGGTTCATCTCAATGGGACTGGTTGGACAGTGGATGTAGCCCAAGGAGGCCAAACTGATGCAGGGTGGGGCTCTGCCTCACCTAGGAAGTGGAACAGGCCAGAGGAACCCCCTCCTACCCAAGGGAGGCCATCAGGGACTTTTCCAGCCAGTCCGGCATTCCAGTTCAGATACTGCGCTTCTCCCACAGTCTTAACAGTCCACAGACCAGGAGATTCCTGCCAGAAAACAAGTGCTGCGGGTTTCCAGCACAACTCTGGGCGGTCATTTCAGTTAGTGCTGCAGGTTTCCAGCACAAATCTGGGAAGCCATTTTAACTGGCACCTGGAACACCTGTGAGACAGAGCTGCCCATTCCCCTGAAAAAAATGGGGCTGAAAGTAGGGAGCCAAGTGATCTGGCTCAGCAGGTCCTATCCCCACAAAGACAAGCAAATTGAAACCCACTGGCTTGAGAATTTCACAGCCAGCACAGCAGTTTGAGTGTGACCTGGGATGGTTGAGCTCGGTGGGGGGAAGGGTTTCTGCTATTACTGAGGCAGTTCATCATTACCAAGACAGTCTGCCATTACTAAGGCAGTCCACCATTACCGAGGCAGTTCTAACCTTACCTATGTCAACAAAATCACAAGGAAGTTTACACAGCAGTGGGCAGAGCCCATGGCAGTTCAGCAACTCTTCTGCAGGCAGAATGTGACTAGACTCCCTCCTTGCAGGGCCAGGTATCTCTGAAAAAAGGCAGCAGCCCAGCAGGGACTTATAAATAAAGCCCCACCTTCCTGGGACAGAGCACCTGGGGAAAGGGGTGGTTGTGAGTTCCACTGCAGCAGACTTAAGTGTCCCTGCCCATCAGCTCTGAAGGGAGCAACAGAACTCCCAGCACAGCACTTGAGCTCCGATAAGGGACAGACTGCCTCCTCAAGCGGCTCCCTGACCCCTGTATATCCAAAGAGACACCTCATACAGGAGAGCTCCAGCTGACATCTGGTGGGTACCCTTCTGGGACGAAGCTACCAGAGGAAGGAACAAGCAGTTATCCTTGCTATTCTGCAGCCCCTGTGGGTGATTCCCAGGCAAGCAGGGTCTGGAGTGGACCTCCAGCAGTCCTGCAGCAGTGAGGCCTGACTGTTAGAAGGAAAACTAAAAAGCAGAAACAAATGGCTTCAACATTAACAGAGAAGATGTTCACTTAGAGACCCCATCCAAAAGTCACCTACTTCAAAGATCAAAGGTAGACAAATCCACAAAGATGGGAAGAAACCAGTGCAAAAAGGATGAAATCACCAAAAACCAGAACGCCTCTCCTCCTCCAAGGGATGACAGTTCCTCACCAGCAAGGGAACAAAACAGGATGGAGAATGAGTTTGATGAATTGACAGAACCAGTCTTCAAAAGGTAGCATCTCTGAACTAAAGGAACATGTTATAACCCAATGCAAAGAAACTAAGGACCTGAAAAAAAGGTTAGATGAAATGCTAACTAGAATAACCAGCTTAGAGAAGAACATAAACGACTTGATGGAGCTGAAAAAACAGCACAAGAACTTTGCAAAGCATGCACAAGTTTCAATAGCTGAATCAATCAAGCAGAAGAAAGAGTATCAGAGATATCTACATTTGATAGGTATACCCGAATGTGACATGGACAATGAATCCAAGCTGGAAAACTCTCTTCAGAATATTATCCAGGAGAACTTCCCCAACCTAGCAAGGCAGGCCAACATTCAAGTCCAGGAAATACACAGAACACCACAAGGATATTCCTGAAGAAGAGCAACGCCAAGGGACATAATCATCAGATTCACCAGGGTTGAAATGAAGGAAAAAATGCTAAAGGCAGCCACAGAGAAAGGACAGGTTACCCACAAAGGGAAGCCCATCAGACTTATAGCAGATCTCTTCACAGAAACCCTACAAGCCAGAAAAGAATGGGGGCAATATTCAATCAACATCCTTAAAGAAAAGAACTTTCAACCCAGAATTACATATCCAGCCAAACTAAGCTTCAGAAGTGAAGTAGAAATAAAATCCTTTACAGACAAGCAAATCCTGAGAGATTTTGTCATCACCAGGCTTGCCTTACAAGAGCTCCTGAAGGAGGCACCAAATATGGCAAGGAACAACCAGTACCAGCCACTCCAAAAACATAACAAATGATAAATACCATCAAGGAATGAAGAAACTGTGTCCACAAACGAGCAAAACAACCAGCTAGTATCAAAATGACAGGATCAAATTCACACTTAACAATACTAACCTTAAATGTAAACAGGCTAAATGCCACAATCAAAAGATATAGACTGGCAAATTGGATAGAAAGCCAAGACTCATCAGTGTGCTGTATTCAGTAGACCCATCTCACATGCAAAGACACACACAGACTCAAAATAAAGGGATGGAGGAAGATTTACCAAGCAAATGGAGATAAAAAAAAAGGAGGGGTTGCAATCCTAGTCTCTGATAAAATGCACTTTAAACCAACAAAGGTCAAAAGAGACAAAGAAGGGCATTATATAATGGTAAAAGGATCAATGCAACAAGAAGAGCTAACTGTCCTAAATATATAGGCACCCAATATAGGAGCACCCAGATATATAAAGCAAGTCCTTAATGAATTACAAAGAGACTTAGACTCCCACACAATAATAGTGGAAGACATTAACACTCCACTGTCAATATTAGATCAACAAGACAGAAGATTAACAAGGATATCCAGGACTTGAACTTGGATCTGGACCAAGTGGAACTAGTAGACATCTACAGAACTCTGCACACCAAATCCACAGAATATACATTCTTCTCAGCACCACAGCACACTTACTCTAAAATTGACCACATAATTGGAAGTAAATCACTCCTCAGCAAATGCAAAAGAACAGAAATAATAACAACCAGTCTCTCAGACCACAGTGCAATTAAATTAGAACTCAGGATTAAGAAACTCACTCAAAACTACACAACTACACAGAAGCAGAACAACCTGCTCCTGAATGACTACTGGATAAATAATGAAATGAAGGCAGGAATAAAGATGTTCTTCAAAACTAATGAGACCAAAAACACAACATACCAGAATCTCTGGGACACATTTAAAGCAGGGTCTAGAGGGAAATTTATAGCACTACATGCCCACATGAGAAGTGAGGAAAGATCTAAAATTGACACCCTGTCATCACAATTAAAAGAGCTAGAGGAACAAGATCAAACAAATTCAAAAGCTAGCAGAAGACAAGAAATAACTAAGATCAGAGCAGAACTGAAGGAGATTAAAGACACAAAAACCCCTTCAAAAATTCAAAAAATCCAGGAGCTAATTTTTTTAAAAGATCAACAAAATAGTTAGACAGCTAGCCAGACTAATAAAAAAGAAAAGAGAGAAGATTCAAATAGAAGCAATAAAAAAGGATAAAGGGGATGTCACCATCAATTCCACAGAAATACAAACTACCATCAGAGATTACTACAAACACCTCTATGTACATAAACGAGTAAATCTAGAAGAAATGGATAAATTCCTGGACACTTACACCCTCCCAAGTCTAAACCAAGAAGAAATTGAATCCCTGAATAGACCAATAACAAGGTCTGAAGTTGAGGCAGCAATTAATAGCCTACCAACCAAAAAAAACCCAGGTCGAGATGGGTTCACAGCCAAACTCTACCAGATGTACAAAAAGGAGCTGGTACCATTACTTCTGAAACTATTCCAAAGAATACGAAAAGGGAGAAGCCTCCCTAACTCATTTTATGAGACCAACATCATCTTGATACCAAAACCTGGCAGAGACAGAACCAAAAAAGAAAATTTCAGGCCAATATTCATGATGAACATCAATGCAAAAATCTTCAATAAAATACTGGCAAACCGAATGCAATAGCACATCAAAAAGCTTATTCATCATGATAAAGCTGGCTTCATCCTGGGGATGGAAGGCTGGTTGAACAGACGCAAATCTTTAAACATAATCCATCACATAAAAGCAAAGACAAAAATCACATGATTATCTCAATAGATGCAGAGAAGGCCTTTGACAAAATTCAACAGTTCCTTATGCTAAAAACTTTCAATAAACTAGGTATTAATGGAGCATATCTTAAAATAATAAAAGCTATTTATGACAAACCCACAGCCAATATCATACTGAATGGGCAAAAACTGGAAGCATTCCCTTTGAAAACTGGCACTAGACAAAAGTGCCCTCTCTCAGCACTCCTATTCAACATAGTATTGGAAGTTCTAGCCAGGGCACTCAGGCAAGTAAAAGAAATAAAGAGTATTCAATTAGGAAAAGAGGAAGTTAATTTGTCTCTTATTTGCAGATGACATGATTGTATATTTAGAAGATTCCGTCGTTTCAGCCCCAAATCTCCTTAAGATGATAAGCAACTTGAGCAAAGTCTCAGGATACAAAATCAATGTGCAGAAATCACAAGCATTGCTATATGCCAATAACAGACAAACAGAGAGCCAAATCATGAGCAAACTCCCATTCGCAATTGCTACAAAGAGAATAAAATACCTACGAATACAACTAACAAAGGACATGAAGGACCTCTTCAAGGAGAACTACAAACCACTGCTCAAGGTAATAAGAGGAAACAAATGGATAGAAAATCATTCCATGCTCATGGTTAGGAAGAATCAATATCATGACTGCGGCCATACTGCCCAAAGTAATTTATAGATTCAATGCTATCCCATCAAGCTACTATTGACCTTCTTCACAGAACTGGAAAAAAAAAACACCTTAACCAAAAAAAGAGCCCACATAGCCACAATAATCCTAAGCAAAGAAAACAAAGCTGGAGGCATCACACTACCTGACTTCAAACTATATTACAAGGCTACAGTAATCAAAACAGCATGATACCAGTACCAAAGCGGAGATATAGACCAATGGAACAGAACACAGACCTCAGAAGTAATGCCACACATCTACAACCATCTGATCTTTGACAAACGTCACAAAAACAAGCAATGGGGAAAGGATTCCCTGTTTAATAAATGGTATTGGGAAAACTGACTAGCCATGTACAGAAAGCGGAAAGTGGACCCCTTCTTTACACCTTATACAAAAATTAACTCCAGATAGATTAAAGATTTAAACTTAAGACCTAATAGCATAAAAACCCTAAAAGAAAACCTAGGCAATACCATTCAGAACATAGGCATAGGCAAGGACTTCATGACAAAAACACCAAAAGCAATGACAACAAAAGCCAAAATAGACAATGGGATTTAATTAAACCAAAGAGCTTCTGCACAGCAAAAGAAAAAATCATGAGAGTGAACCAGCAATCAACACAATGGGAAAAATTTTTGCAATCTACCCATCTAACAAAGGGCTAACATCCAGAATCTAGAAAGAACTAAAACATGTATGCAAGAATAAAACCAACAACCCCATCCAAAAGTTGGCAAAGGATATGAACAGACACTTTTCAAAAGAAGACATTTATGTAGCCAACAAACATATGAAAAAAATGTTCATCATCACCGGTCATTAGTGAAATGCAAATCAAAACCACATTGAGATACCATCTCAGACCAGTTAGAATGGTGATCATTAAAAAATCTGGAGATCACCTTAAACTTACATTTGGAACCAAAAAGAGCCCAAATAGCCAAGACATCTCCACCAGATGCTGGAGAGGATGTGGAGAAATAGGAATGCTTTTACATTGTTGGTTGGAGTGCAAATTAGTGTGGCAATTCCTCAGGGATCTAGAACTAGAAATACCATTTGACCCAGAAATCCCATTACTTGGTGTATACCCAAAGGATTATAAATAGTTCTATTATAAAGACACATGCACATGGATGTTCATTGTAGCACTGTTTACAATAGCAAAGACCTGGAACCAACCCAAATGCCCATCAATGATAGACTGGATAAAGAAAATGTGGCACATATACACCATGAAACATTATGCAGCTATAAAACAGGATGAGTTCATGTCCTTTGCAGGGACATGGGTGAATCTGGAATCCATCATTCTCAGCAAACAAGAACACAAAACCAAACACCACGTGTTCTCACTCATAAGTGGTGTTGAACAATGAGAACACATGGACGTAGGGAGGGGAACATCACACACTGGGGTCTGTTGGGGGTGGGAGGCTAGGGGAGGGATAATGGGGGTGGGGAAATTGGGGAGGGATAACATTAGGAGAAATACCTAATGTAGGTGACATGGGGATGGAGGCAGCAAACCACCATGGCATGTGTATACCTATGTAACAGTCCTGCAAGATCTGCACATGTACCCCAGAACTTAAAGTGAATTTTTTTTAAATGTCATTATGAAAAAAAAATGAAACCACCCACATGTTCTACTCACCTCCCACCAGACCCACCCCTATCTCAATTCAATGTAAGATTTGGGGCCGGGTGTGGTGGCTCGAGCCTGTAATCCCAGCACTTTGGGAGGCCGTGGCGGGTGGATCACAAGGTCAAGAGATCGAGACCATCCTGGTCAACCTGGTGAAACCTCGTCTCTCTACTAAAAATACAAAAAAATTAGCTGGGCATGGTGGCACAAGCCTGTAGTCCCAGCTACTTGGGAGGCTGAGGCAGGAGAATTGCTTGAACCCAGGAGGCGGAGGTTGCGGTGAGCCAAGATCACACCATTGCATTCCAGCCTGGGTAACAAGAGCGAAACTCCATCTCAAAAAAAAAAAAAAAAATTTGGGTTGGGACACAGAGCCAAACCATATCAGCCAGCATGGTCAGATTCTGGTGAGGGTCCTGTCTTGGTTCACAGACAGCTGTCTGCTCTTTGTATCCTCAGATGGCAAGGAAAAAGAAAGAGAGAGAAAACAAAGTCTCTCAAAGCTCTTCTTGTAAGGGCACTGATCCCATTCATGAGAGCTTCACTCTCATGACTTAATTACCTCCCAAAGGCCTCACTTCATAATGCTGTCACACTGGGGTTTAGGCTTGGCATATGTGTTTGTTGGGCGGGACATAAACATGAAGTCATTAACAGTCACTAAATAAGTTCAAGCCCCATTCTCTAAAAAAAAAAAAAAAAACGAGAACAAATTTGGCAACCGAGTGAATGAAGGAAATAATATTTCTATTTCTTTGTGTCAAGAAATAGAAAGGAACTACTGGCTAATGCAAAAAAAAGTTATTTGAAATTCCCTTATTAGTAATAAGTATTTGTTATAATAAGAGAGACTTTACTTACATTTTTAACAATGTGACAAATTCTGTATTTTCCTAGCCAAAATTAGAGATGGTAAAAAAATTCAACATAAGTGATTTGACACCTTTTTGTTGTTGTTGTTTTCCCTAATCAGTAAGGAATGGACTGACTTTTTTATTTTCTCAGAATGAAAATGTACAAATGAAAAAAGTCTTATTTGTTTTATTTTAAAATGAATAATATTTTTAATATGTTTGTTTCCCTACTTTTTAAAAGGAATTTAGAGCAAAGTCAAGAGAATGGGACAAGCAAGAGATACTATATCAGACTCATCTGATTTCTTTAGATGATCAATCAAAATTATTATCTGAGAAGTGTAATCAGTTACAGGTAAGTTATTTAATACTAGAAGTTTAAATCAGAAAAAAGTGGAGGTTAGATATTTGTATCTTTACCATTCAGCATGTAATCTATTTACAAATAGAAATGCCAACTAAAAAAAATAACCAGAGTAGGTCCAAAGGTGGGTACAGTCATAAGTGCATAGAATACCTGTTAATGTTGAATTTAGTCTACATGTCTCAAAGGATGGAGTTATTTAAAATTCCATTGTTATTGTGTCATTAAATAGCATATGTTTTTGTATGCCTACAGGCAAGGCACTCAGTCTAAGATTGCTTGCTTTACTTTGTATTTTCCTGGCTACTTTTAAGACTGAGCATCTCCACATATGATTTTTAGCCTTTCGCAGGTATTTCTGTGAATTGCCTATTGATGAACTTTGCCCATTTTTCTTTTGTGCTGTTTGCTCTCTTCTTCTTGATGTGTAGAAGTGTTTGTACATCAGGACTTATTAATTCTGTTACATGCACTGACAACTTTTCCCCTACAATTGAATTTTTTATTTTATTTATTTTTGCTTATAGAGACTTTTTTCAACCACTGTATAATTGAATTCATATTTTTCTTTTTCCACCTTCTAGATTTTTTTCTTGCTTAATATGGCTTTTCTAACACTAACCCACTTCCCTACTCTACATCTTTACTCTGAGGTTATACAAATATATTTTTTCTTTATGCCATCTGAAATTGAAATTTGAAAACAAATACAAGACCGAAATTACAAAGGACCAACTTTCATTATCTAGTAACATATTTAAAGATATTCCTACTAATTCTTTTCTATCATTCTTGACCTTCATGTAAGCTTAAATATAACATTCTTCATTTTAGTTACACAGTTTTTAAATTTTTCAGAAACAGGCACAAAGTTACCAAACTCAACTAAATGGTAAAAAACAATGCTTAGAAGACAGCAGCTCTGAAATTCCTCTTTTGATATGTGACCCAGATACCAATTGTGAAATCAGTGAAAGAGATGAGTTCATTATTGAAAAACTAAAATCAGCTGTGAGTGAAATAGCACTAAGCAGGAATAAATTACAAGATGAAAATCAGAAGCTCTTGCAAGAACTGAAAATGTACCAAAGACAGTGCCAGGTGAAGATTATTTTTTTGTTTTTCAACTTGTATTGTCCATGACTTGTTATAAATGGTAACTCAACAGATGTAGATATTAGAATGGCAGTTTTCTATCATTAATACATGTGAAGATTCTGTTCATATTTCTTAGTAATTTGCACTTAATGAGTAGATTCAATAATTTGATAAGTATTTTCCCACACTTAGAGTGCACTTTGGTTTCACAGTGGCATAATAACAATGTATTTTCAGTGCAGTACAACAGTGGTCACTTACAGACCTCTATGCCTTTAGCCACATACCACCCTCTTCCCCCATTTTCTCTGACCCTGTGTCTCTTTGACTCAGAAGAATCCTGAGTTAAAGATACAGGAAATCATGAAGGGTTCAACAATCTAGTAACCTCAGTGAGAGCTATGGAGGTGACTCTAGTGATTTATCACTGGTAACCTTATCATAATCATTTATCAAACAGTAACCTAGAATTTATTTTTAGGTAACTTTCACATTGGCAAATATGATTGATGGTTTAACAAGCATTAATTATTTTCATAACCCTATAATGCTTTTTTCTTTTTTGTCTATTTCTTGCAATCATTAGAAAGGTTATACAGCATTCATCAAAATTGGTCATTACCAATTTCTTTACAAAATATGTATATCTTATTCATTAGTACTTGAGACATTCTTTTATCTCCCATTTTAGGTTTTTTCTCCCACCTCCAAATATTCAGCCTCTTTTTACCACTTCTGCCATGACAGTTGGCCCATCTCTTTTCCCCACTCAACTACCTCCTCTTCCTAACATACATCATTGAAGTGAGATCACTGCCTGAGAATTTCCATTTCTTTTTGCTGAGATACACCACTCCAGGATCTTTTGCCACTTAAACTCCCAGGGTCATTTCTTAATCCTGGACCAACTCCTCATCCCCCCACCCTGCCACATTATATTTGGAATTATATATAGAGTTAGTCCTTTAACTTCTTTCTCTGCCAGCATCTACTGTTCTATGTTCCTCTTTCTCCATGTTTGGGAAGGGAAGAACACAAGGCTCCAGTCTTTCCTACTTAGAGTTGATTCTAAGACATGCATATATCCCACCTCAAACTCCAGCTTTAAGGAGGGAGATCTTATTCTAATACAAGTTAGAATACAGATGTAAAGCAACAAAGCAAGCTAAACTGCAAACACTAAATGCAGAGAAAGCCAGACATTGTCTCGAAATAGAAAAGGTGTTGATGGTGTTTTCTCTGCCTTCATTCTAATATAAATGAGGTTAGCACTCATTCCTCTGCTCTAGGGGGTGCCTAGAGGCTTCTAAGTGTTTACGTCATCCCTCCTCTGACTGTCTGAGCTGTGTTTGCATGACTGCCAATTGTGCAGTGATGGGGTCTTTCCTTCTCACAGGCTGCTGCCTTTTGCTTCCCTGGCTATATGACAACTGATCATGCCTTCAATTTAAAGGCAACCTAAACTTAAATTTTGCAGCTGTCTTTGTACTGCTGGAATCTGCATCAGAATCACGTTCAGTAAATAAGAAAATTGTTTTTCTTGGTACTTCCCAAGTATTCTCCTCTAGGCTTTTGGTCATCCAGTGCAAACTAAAGCATTCTCTGCTTTGTCTCTTCTTTTGACAGAGGTAAAGGTTGTGGTTGGTTACATGAATAAGTTCTTTACTGGTGATTTCTGAGATTTTGGTGCACCCATCACCTGAACAGTGTACACTGTACCCAATTGTAGTATTTTATCCATCACCCTCTGCCACCCTTTCCCCTGAGTCCTCCAACATCATTCTTATGCTTTTGCATCCTAATAGCTTAGCTCCCACTTATGAATGAGAACATAAGTAGAAGCCATAACCAAATGATGTTTGGTTTTCTATTTCTGAGTTACTTCACTTAGAATAATGGTTATCTTTAATTCCATCCAGGTTGCTGCAAATGCCATTATTTTGTTTCTTTCTATGGCTGTGTAGTATTCCATGATAAGTATATGCCATATTTTCTTTATCCACTCATTGAATGATGGACATTTGGGCTGGTTCCATATTTTTGCAATTGCTGCTATAAATATGTGTGTGGAAGTATCTTTTTCATATAATGACTTCTTTTCCAATGGGTGGATACCTAGTAGTTAGATTGCTGGATCAAATGGTAGATCTACTTTTAGTTCTTTAAGGAATGTCCACATTGTTTTCCATAGTGGTTGTACCAGTTTACATTCCTACCAGCAGGGTAAAAGTGTTCCCTTTTTACCACATCCACACTCACATCTATTATTTTTTTTTATTTTTTGATTATGGCCATTCTTGCAGGAGTAAGGAGGTATTGCATTGTGGTTTTGATTTGCATTTCCCTGATAATTAGTGATGTTGAGCATTTTTTCATGTTTGTTGGCCATTTGTGTATCTTCTTTTGAGAATTGTCTATTCATGTCCTTAGCCCATTTTTTGATGGGATTGTTTTTTCTTCCTGATTTGTTTGAGTTCCTTATAGATCCTGGATCTGACATCCTTTGTCAGATGTATAATTTGTGAAGATTTTCTCCCACTCTGTGGGTTATGTGTTTACTATTTATTTTGCTGTGTAGAAGCTTTTTGGTTTAATTAGGTGCCATCTATTTATCTTTGTTTTGTTGCATTTGCTTTTGTGTTCTTGGTTATAAAGTCTGCCTATGCCAATGTCTAGAGGGTTTTTCAAGGGTTATTTTCTAGAATCTTTATGGTTTCAGGTCTTAGATTTAAGTCTTGATCCATCCTGAATTAATTTTTGTATAAGGTGGGAAATGAGGATCCAGTTTCATTCTCCTCCATGTGACTTACCAATTATTCCAGCACCATTTGTTGAACAGGGTGTTCTTTCCAGACATTATGTTTTTGTTTGCTTTATCAAAGTTTGGCAGTATTTGGCTTTATTTCTGGGTTCTCTATTGTGTTCCATTGGTCCATGTGCCTATTTTTATACCAGTACCATGCTGTTTTGGTGACCATGGTCTTATAGTATAGGATATTTGGTAATTTGATGCCTCCAGATTTTTTCTTTTTGCTTTGTGCTTTAGCTATGCAGGCTCTTTTTTGGTTCTCTATGAATTTTAGGAGTTTTTTTCTAATTCAGTGAAGAATTATGGTGGTATTTTTATGGGAATTGCATCAAATTTGAAGATTGATTTTGGCAGTGTGTCATTTTTATAATATTGATTCTACTCATCCATGAGCATGGGATGTGTTTTCGTTTGTGTCATCTGTGATTTCTTTCAGTAGGGTTCTGTAGTTTTCCTTGTAGAGGTCTTTCACCTCTTTGGGTAGGTATATTCCTAAGTATTTCTTTTGGTTTTTTTTTTTTTTTGGCAATCAATGAGAGCTTGTAAGGTTGCTGAGGTTGGTTGGCCTTGAACTCTTGGCCTTGCCTTCGCAAGTGCCACGACATCCAGCCGGAGCCACTTTGGGCCCCCCCTTTTTTTTTTTTTTTTTTGAGGCTTTAGTTGATTCTCCGCTCAGTCACTGTTGATATATAGCAATACTACTGATTCGTGTGCACTGATTTTGTATCCTGAAACTTTACTGAATTTATTTATCAGTTCTAGGAGCTTTTTGGATGAATCTTTAGGGTTTTCTAGGTATACAATCATGTCATCGGTCGTCAGAGACAGTTTGACTTCCTTTTTACCAATTTGGATGCCCTTTATTTCTTTCTCTTGTCTGATTGCTCTGGCTAGGACTTTCAGTACTGGGTTGCATAGAAGTGCTGAGAGTGGGCATCCTTGTCTTCTTCCAGTTCTCAGGAAGAATGCTTTCAACTTTTCCCCATTCAGTATAATGTTGACTGTCGGTTTGTCATAAATGGCTTTTTTCCTTAAGGTACATTTCCTCCATGCCCATTTTGCTGAGGGTTTTAATCCTAAAGGGATGCTACCTGTTCTTAAATGCTTTTTCTGTGTCTATTGAGATAATGATGTGATTTTTCTTTTTAATTTTGTTTATGTGGTATATTGCATTTATTGACTTATATGTTAAACCATCCCTACATCCCTCATATGAAACCCACTTGATCATGGTGGATTATCTTTGTGATTCAGTTAGCTAGTATTTTGTTTAGAGTTTTTGCATCTATGTTCATCAGGAATATTGGTCTAGTTTTCCTTTTCTCTTACATCCCTTCCTGGTTTTGATATTAGGGTGATACTGGCTTTATAGCATGATTGAGGGGTGGATTCCCTCTTTATCTTTTAGAATGGTGTCAGTAGACTGATACCAATTCTTCTTTGAATGTTTGATAGAATCTAGCTGTCAATCTATCTGGTCCTAGACTTTTTTTGTTGGCAATTTTCATATTACCATTTTTCTCTTTTCTTTTTTCTTTTTTTTTTTTTTTTTTTTGGACACTGTCTTGCTCTGTTGCCCAGGCTGGAGTGCAGTGGCACAATTTCGGCTCACTGCAGCCTCCACCCCCCAGATTCAAGTGATTCTCCTGTCTCACCCTCCTGAGTAGCTGGGATTACAGGCACCCACCACCACACATGGCTAATTTTTGTATTTTTTAGTAGAAACGGGGTTTCCCCATGTTGGCCAGGCTTGTCTCAAACTCCTGATCTCAAATGATCTGCCTGCCTTGGCCTGCAAAAGCACTGGGATTCAGGCATGAGCCACTGCACCCAGCCTTATTACCATTTCAATCTCTTTGCTTGCTATTGATCTGTTCAGAGTTTCTGTTTCTTCCTGATTTAATCTAGGAAGGTTGTATATTTCCAGGAGTTTATCCACCTTCTCTAGGTTTTCTAGTTTGTGCATGTAAAGGTGTTCATAGTAGCCTTGAATGTTCTTTTGTATTTTAGTAGTCAGTTGGAATATCTCCTGTTTCATTTCTATTTGAGCTTATTTGGATCTTCTCTCTTCTTTTCTTGGTTAATCTTGCTAATGGTCTATCAATTTTATTTAACTTTTCTTTCTTTTTTTTTTTTGAGATGGAGTTTCGCTCTTAGTGCCCAGCCTGGAGGGCAATGGCATGATCTCGCCTCACTGCAACCTCCACCTCCTGGGTTCAAGTGATTCTCCTGTCTCAGCCTTCCGAGTAGCTGGGATTATGGGCATGTGCCACCATGCCTGGCTAAATTTGTATTTTTAGTAGAGACGGGGTCTCTTCATGCTGATTAGGCTGGTCTTGAACTCCTGACCTCAGGTGATTCACCTGCCTCGATCTCCCAAAGTGCCTGGTTTATAGGCGTGAGCCACCACATCCTGCCCTTGTTCCTTGTTTACCTTTTCAAAGAACCTGCCTTCTGTTTCATTATCTTTTGAGTTTTTTTGTTTGTTTGTTTCAATTTCATTTAGTTCTGCTCTGATCTTTGTTATTTCCTTTCATATATATATATATATATATATATATATATATATATATAATTGCGTTTTAGGTTTTGGGGTACATGTGAAGAAAATGCAAGATTGTTCTTTTGCTGGGTTTGGGTTTGGTTCTTGTTTCTCTGGTTCCTTGAAGCATGACCTTAGATTGGCTATTTGTACTCTTTGAGACTTTTTGATGTAGACATTCAATGCTATGAATTTTCCTCTTAGCACCACTTTTGCTGTATCCCAGAGGTTTTGATGGTTTGTGTCACTATTATCATTCAGTTCACAGAATTTTAAAATTTTCATCTTGATGTCACTGTTGACCCAAAGATCATTCAGGAACAGGTTATTTAATTTCCATTTATTTACATGGTTTTGAGAGCTCCTTTTGGAGTTGATTTCCAATTTTATCCCACTGTGGTCTAAGAAAATACTTGCTATAATTTCAGTTTTCTTAAATTTGTGGAGACTTGTTTTGTGGCCTATCATATGGTCTTTCTTATAGAATATGAATAGAATACATACTCTGCAGTTGTTGGGTAGACTGTTCTGTATATCTGTTAGATCCATTTGTTCTAGGGTATCATTTAAGTTCATTGTTTCTTTGTTGACTTTCTGTCTTGATTACCTGTCTAGTGCTGTCAGTGGAGTACTGAAGTCCCCCACTGTTGTTGTGTTACTGTCTATCTCACTTCTTAGGTCTAGTGGTAATTGTTTTATAAATTTGGGAGCTCCAGTGTTAGGTGCATATATATTTAGGATTGTGATATTTTCCTGTTGGACTAGTCCTTTTATAATTATATAATATCACTCTTTGCCTTTCTTAACTGTTGTTGCTTTAAAGTCTGTTTTATCTGATATAAGAATAGCTGGTCCTGCTTGCTTTTGTTGTCCATTTACATGTAATATCTTTTCCTGCCCCTTTACCTTAAGTTTGTGTGAGTCCTTATGTGTCAGATGAGTCTCCTGAAGACAGCAGGTAGTTGGTTGATAAATTCTTATCCATTCTGCCATTCTCTGTATTTTAAGTGGAGCATTTAGGCCATTTACATTCAACGTTAGTATGAGAAGTGAGGTGCTATTATATTCATCATGCTAGTTGTTGCCTGAATATTTCATTTTTTTTTTCATTGTGTTACTATTTTATAGGTCCTGTGAGATTTCTGCTTCAAGAATGTTGTATTTTGGTGTATCTTGAGGATTTCCTTCAAGATTTGGAGCTCCTTTAGCATTCTTGTAATGCTGGCTTAGTAGTGGTGAATTCTCTCAGCATGCATTTGTCTAAAAAAGACTGTATGTTTCCTTCATTTATGAAGCTTAGTTTCACTGGATACGACATTCTTGGCTGATAATTGTTTTGTTTAAGGAAGCTAAAGATAGGATTCAAATCCCTTTTAGCTTGTAGAATTTCTGCTGAGAAATCTGCTGTTAATCTGATAGGTTTTCCTTTGTAGGTTACCTGATGCTTTTGCCTCACATCTCTTAAGATTCTTTCCTATATCTTGACTGTAGACAACCTAATTACTATGTGCATAGGCAATGATCTTTTTGTGATGAATTTCCCAGGTGTTCTTTGAGCTTCTTGTATTTGGATGTCTAGATCTCTAGCAAGACCAGGGAAGTTTTCCACAATTATTCCCTCAAATATGTTTCCAATATTTAAATTTCTCTTCTTCCTTGGGAACACTAATTATTTTTAGTTTTGGTTGTTTAACATAAACCCAAACTTCTTGGAGGGTTTGTTCATTTTTTTAAATTCCTTTTTATTTGTCTTGGTCAGATGGGGTTAATTTGAAAGCCTTGTTTTCAAGCTCTGAAGTTCTTTCTTCAGCTTACCCTCTTCTATTATTGAGATTTTCCAGTGTATTTTGCATTTCTCTAAGTGTGTCCTTTATTTACGGAAGTTGTAATTGTTTTCTATTTATGATATTTCTCTGGAGATTTTTCTATCCATGCCCTGTATCATTTTTTTTTGATTTCTTAAAGTTGGTATTTACCTTTCTCTGGTGCCTCCTTTGTAGGTTAATAACTGACCTTTGGAATTCTTTTTCTGGCAATTCAGACTTCTTCTTGGTTTGGATCCATTGCTGGTGAGCTAGTGTGATCTTTTGGGGGTGTTAAAGAACCTTGTTTTGTCATATTACCAGAGTTGTTTTTCTGGTTCTTTCTCATTTGAGTAGATATGTCAGATGGAAGATCTAGGGCTCAAGGGCTGTTGTTCAGATTCTTTTGTCCCATGGGTACTCCCTAGATGTGGTGTTCTCCCCCTTTCCCTAGGGATGGATTCTCTTGGCTTTCCTGGCATGTTCCTACAGTAGTTCCTCGAGCGAAAGTTCATGATCTGTGTCTCCAGACACTGCTGTGTCTGTCTGAGTGGGAGCTACATGTTAGTCCTGCCTCCTATCTGCCATTTTTCCCTGCCTTATCCCTTCTTTATGCCTTTTTGGCTCTGGTCCCTAGAAATCAATTCTCTGCTCAGGCTTATTCTCCTGTTCAGTTTGCCTGAAACATATTTCACTAATAGGCCCAGTTATCAAGTCTGGTTCCATCCTTCAGTGAGGTTCACCTTCTTCACTAACATCAGTTCCTTTTAATATCACCAAAATAATTCTATTTGGGCCTATTTACAAGATCCAAGAGCATCCTCTTTTTCAGGCTGAGCATCAGCTTTTGTCTTTGACTTACTTGTGGGATAGAAGTGGTTACTTTACACCCGTATTCTTTGGGGAAAATAAAATACGCTGTTACCCTTTGTAGGCAGTATGACTGACTCTCTATAATGCTTCCCTTGATGAACTCCATCTTTCTCCTCCTCAGAACTTTATTGTTTATATTTTTCCAGGAAATAGAATGAACAATCTTGTAAAAGAAAAAATATTTCAAACAGGGAAAGAATGTACATTGAGGAACTTTATTATAATATTCCTAGCTAGAAATCACCATCTCTAATCTTCCTCCAAATAAATGCCTTAAGCATATGCTTCTCACACTTATCACAATGACACACTCCTGATGGCAAGGAGAGGGAGAGTGCGTGCAACTTGAGAGCCCATGTGTATCAAGAAGTAAGAAGAATCAAAGCAGCTGCTGGCCAAGGTCACCCTATCATTTATTGATATCATTTAATTAACTTACTCTTCTGACCTAAGTTCAACAGGATGTAACTTACCACACTTCTTCCCTACTCCTCAAAGATTTCTACAAACTTCTATGGGCTTACATGCACACCTGAGAAGGCTCTGTGGATTGCCTGGGCTAAGGAAAATCCATGTTACCTATTTTTATTTTTCCTTATGGTATTTATATATTAATGTACTTAATAATTTATAATGTTCCTATATACAACTAACAAAATTAAAATCCAGCTATTCCTAGCAGTCAATATAATTATGAAGTCATTTTACTGATATTTATACTAAAGGTTGAAAAACAGCAGTACTCACTGCCTAATTTTTATGACATTCGTTTAAATTAGTGCCTCTCTACTGGGGTGATTTATCCTCCCACATGATATTTGGCAATGCCTGGATACATTTTTGGTTACCACAACAAGGAAAGGAGTGTGACAAGCACATAGTGGGTAGAGGCCAGAGATACTGTTAAACACCCTACAGTGTACAAGACAACCCTACAACAAACAATTGCCCATTCCCAAATGCCAATAGTGCTAAAATTGATAAACCTTTTTTAAATTTTGAAATAAGTTATTTTTCTCATATTTCTCACTAGTAATTCTCTAACTTCATTTTGTGATGTTTTACATAGTCAATATCAACTTTTAATGTGACTGATATTTATATTGATTTCTATGAGGAAGTTTACCAAAATTATTCTTTTTACAAATTTTTGTTCATTTAAAAAATGATTTAGTTATCCTTGGATCTAGGAACATTATTACATTTAAACTAAGAATCTCCATATTATATTTGATAAAAGAATTATATATATTAAAAATCAAACTAAATTATTCTGGACCATGTTTTATGAAAAGCAAAATCTGTTATGAACTAATGAAAAGACTTTGAAATGTAATTTGGTTCAAAAAGTTTAAGATATCTACAGATTTCTACTGTCAGGAAAACACTAAGTATTCTTTCATCCATTTAGAAAAAAATTTCTGAATATATTGCATTAATTTAGCTTTTCCTCTGTTTCATTCCACATTTTACTCATGTTTCATTCTTTTCTTTAGGATAAATCTAAATGAAAATGTATCAGTTATTTATATTTAGTAGTTGATTTGAAGGTTTAGAAGCACTGCTCCTTTCAAACCATTAGGCAAACTTCTAACTAAACAGATGGGCTTTAAACATGTTTAACAAAATTTATATTTTACCAAGTAGGAATAATTAGAGTGTAACTAATACTATAACCAATATATGTACTTGAAAAGAACTTCCTCTTCTCTTTGCATAAAACTGTCATGACAGAGAGTTCCACATCATACACATAAATGCAAAAAGACAACCATTTCCATCTGAATTATTGTCATTTCTTGTATGTAAAATTCTCTTTGTTTATAGCACACTTTAATGCCAGATGCATCTCAATTTTCACATGAATCACAACTCATTTGTCCTTCCACAACCTTGAAATATGTCAGTTTACATATTAATTTCATTGCATATATTTATTCATTATGCTACACTCTACACATTTTTTTTTAGGGGTTTTCTTTCTTCTTTAATTGTCATTAACTGGAGCTGTACATTAGTTTTTTTTTTTTTAATTTTTATTGCATTATAGGTTTTAGGGTACATGTGCAGAACGTGCAAGATAGTTGCATAGGTACACACATGGCAGTGTGTTTTGCTGCCTTCCTCCCCTTCACCCACACTTGGCATTCATCCCCAGGCTATCCCTCCCCAGTCCCCCCCGCTGTCCCTCCCCCATTCCCCCCAATAGACCCCAGTGTGTGGTAGACCCCCTCTCTGTGTCCATGTGTTCTCATTTTTCTCACCCACCTATGAGTGAGTATATGCGGTATTTCTTTTCCTGTTCTTGTGTCAGTTTGCTGAGAAGGATGTTCTCCAGATACATCCATGTCCTTAAAAAGGACACAAACTCATCATTTTTGATTGCTGCATAATATTCCATGGTGTATATGTGCCACATTTTCCCAGTCCAGTCTATCATCGATGGGCATTTGGGTTGGTTCCGGGTCTTTGCTATTGTAAACAGTGCTGCAATGAACATTCGTGTGCATGTGTCCTTGTAGTAGAACGATTTATAGTCCTTTGGATATATACCCAGTAATGGGATTGCTGGGTCAAATGGAATTTCTATTTCTAGGTCCTTGAGGAATCGCCACACTGTCTTCCACAATGGTTGAACTAATTTACACTCCCACAAACAGTGTAAGAGTGTTCCTATTTCTCCACATCCTCTCCAGCATCTGCTGTCTCCAGATTTTTTAATGATCGCCATTCTAACTGGCGTGAGATGGTATCTCAATGTGGTTTTGATTTGCATCTCTCTAATGACCAGTGATGATGAGCATTTTTTCATGTGTTTGTTGGCCTCATGTATGTCTTCTTTTGTAAAGTGTCTGTTCATATCCTTTGCCCATAATTGAATGGGCTTGTTTGTTTTTTTCCTGTAAATCTGTTTGAGTTCTTTGTAAATTCTGGATATCAGCCCTTTGTCAGATGTGTAAACTGCAAAGATTTTTTCCCATTCTGATGGTTGCCGATTCACTCTAGTGACTGTTTCTTTTGCCGTGCAGAAGCTGTGGAGTTTGATTAGGTCCCATTTGTCTATTTTGGCTTTTGTTGCCAATGCTTTTGGTGTTTTGGTCATGAAGTCCTTGCCTACTCCTATGTCCTGAATGGTTTTGCCTAGATTTTCTTCTAGGGTTTTTATGGTGTCAGGTCTTATGTTTAAGTCTTTAATCCATCTGGAGTTAATTTTAGTGTAAGGTGTCAGGAAGGGGTCCAGTTTCTGCTTTCTGCACATGGCTAGCCAGTTTTCCCAACACCATTTATTAAATAGGGAATCCTTTCCCCATTGCTTGTTTTTGTCTGGTTTATCAAAGATTATATGCTTGTAGATATGTTGTGTTGCCTCCGATGCCTCTGTTCTGTTCCATTGGTCTATATCTCTGTTTTGGTACCAGTACCATGCTGTTTTGATTACTGTAGCCTTGTAGTATAGTTTGAAGTCTGGTAGTGTGATGCCTACCGCTGTGTTCTTTTTGCTTAGAATTGACTTGGCTATGCGGGCTCTTTTTTGGTTCCATATGAAATTCATGGTGGTTTTTTCCAGTTCTGTGAAGAAATTCAATGGTAGTTTGATGGGGATAGCATTGATTGTGTAAATTACTTTGGGCAGTATAGCCATTTTCACGATATTGATTCTTCCTAACCACGAACATGGAATGTTTCTCCATCTGTTTGTGTCCTCTCTTATTTCGTTGAGCAGTGGTTTGTAGTTCTCCTTGAAGAGGTCCTTTATGTTCCTTGTAAGTTGTATTCCTAGGTATTTTAGTCTCTTTGTAGCAATTGTGAATGGCAGTTCGTTCTTGATTTGGTTCTCTTTAAGTCTGTTATTGGTGTATAGGAATGCTTGTGATTTTTGCACATTGATTTTATATCCTGAGACTTTGCTGAAGTTGCTTATCAGTTGCAGGAGCTTTTGGGCTGAGGTGATGGGGTCTTCTAGGTATACTATCATGTCGTCTGCAAATAGAGACAATTTGGCTTCCACCTTTCCTATTTGAATACCCTTTATTTCTTTTTCTTGCCTGATTGCTCTGGCTAGAACTTCCAGTAGTATGTTGAATAGGAGTGGTGAGAGAGGGCATCCTTGTCTAGTTTCGGATTTCAAAGGGAATGCTTCCAGTTTTTGCCCATTAAGTATGATATTGGCTGTTGGTTTGTCATAAATAGCTTTTATTACTTTGAGATATGTTCCATCAATACCAAGTTTATTGAGGGTTTTTAGCATAAAGGGCTGTTGAATTTTGTCAAATGCCTTCTCTGCATCAATTGAGATAATCATGTGGTTTTTGTTTTTGGTTCTGTTTATGTGGTGAATGACATTTATAGACTTGCGTATGTTGAACCAGCCTTGCATCCCTGGGATGAATCCTACTTGATCATGATGGATAAGTTTTTTAATGTGCTGTTGCAATCGGTTTGCCAGTATTTTATTGAAGATTTTTGCATCTATGTTCATCATGGATATTGGCCTGAAGTTTTCTTTTCTTGTTGAGTCTCTGCCAGGTTTTGGTATCAGGATGATGTTGGTCTCATAAAATGATTTGGGAAGGGTTCCCTCTTTTTGAATTATTTGGAATAGTTTCAGAAGGAATGGTACCAGCTCCTCTTTGTGTGTCTGGTAGAATTCAGCTGTGAACCCATCTTGACCTGGGCTTTTTTTGTGTGGTAGGCTCTTGATTGCTGCCTCAACTTCAGACCTTGTTATTGGTCTATTCATAGTTTCAGCTTCCTCCTGGTTTAGGCTTGGGAGGACACAGGCGTCCAGGAATTTATCCATTTCTTCCTGGTTTACTAGTTTATGTGCATAGAGTTGTTTGTAGTATTCTCTGATGAAGCTTTGAATTTCTGTGGAATCTGTGGTGACTTCCCCATTATCGTTTTTTATTGCATCTATTTGGTTGTTCTCTCTTTTCTATCAGTCTGGCTAGTGGTCTATCTATTTTGTTGATCTTTTCGAAAAACCAGCTCTTGGATTTATTGATTTTTTGAAGGGTTTTTCTTGTCTCTATCTCCTTCAGTTCTGCTCTGATCTTAGTTATTTCTTGTCTTCGGCTAGGTTTTGAGCTTTTTTGATCTTGCTCCTCTAGCTCTTTCAATTTTGACGATAGGGTGTTAATTTTGGATCTCTCCACTCTTCTCATGTGGGCACTTATTGCTATATATTTCCCTCTACAGACTGCTTTAAATGTGTCCCAGAGATTCTGGTACGTTGTGTCTTCATTCTCGTTGGTTTCAAAGAACTTCTTTATTTCTGTCTTCATTTCATTGTTTATCCAATCAACATTCAAGAGCCAGTTGTTCAGTTTCCATGAAGCTGTGCGGTTCTGAGTTATTTTCTGAATTCTGAGTTCCAACATGATTGCACGATGGTCTGAGAGACTGTTTGTTATGATTTCAGTTGTTTTGCATTTGCTGAGGAGTGCTTTACTTCCAATTATGTGGTCAATTTTGGAGTAGGTGTGATGTGGTGCTGAGAAGAATGTATATTCTGTGGATTTGGGGTGTAGAGTTCTGTAAATGTCTATCAGGTTTGCTTGTTCCAGGTCTGAGTTCAAGTCCTGGATATCCTTGTTAATTTTCTGTCTGGTTGATCTGTCTAATATTGACAGTGGAGTGTTAAAGTCTCCCACTATTATTGTGTGGGAGTCTAAGTCTCTTTGTAAGTCATTAAGAACTTGCCTTATATATCTGGGTGCTCCTGCATTGGGTCCATATATATTTAGAATCGTTAGCTCTTCTTGTTGTATCGATCCTTTTACCATTATGTAATGACCTTCTTTGTCCCTTTTGATCTTTGATGCTTTAAAGTCTATTTTATCAGAGACGAGAATTGCAACTCCTGCTTTTATCTGCTCTCCATTTGCTTGGTAAATCTTCCTCCATCCCTTTATTTTAAGCCTTTGTGTATCCTTGCATGTGAGGTGGGTTTCCTGGATACAGCACACTGATGGGTTTTGGTTTTTTATCGAATTTGCCAGTCTGTGTCTTTTGATTGGTGCATTTAGCCCATTTACATTTAGGGTTAATATTGTTATGTGCGAATTTGATACTGCCATTTTGATGCTAGCTGGCTGTTTTGTCCATTGGTTCATGTAGATTCTTCATTTTGTTGATGCTCTTTAGCATTTGGTATGCTTTTAGGATGGCTGGTACTGGTTGTTTCTTTCTATGTGTAGTGCCTCTTTCAGGAGCTCTTGTAAAGCAGGCCTAGTGGTGACAAAATCTCTGAGTACTTGCTTGTTCATGAAGGATTTTATTTTTTTTCACTTATGAAGCTCAGTTTGGCTAGATATGAAATTCTGGGTTGAAAGTTCTTTTCTTTAAGGATGTTGAATATTGGCCCCCACTCTCTTCTGGCTTGTAGAGTCTCTGCCGAGAGATCTGCTGTGAGTCTGATGGGCTTCCCTTTGTGGGTGACCCGACCTTTCTCTCTGGCTGCCCTTAGTATTTTCTCCTTCATTTCAACCTTGGTGAATCTGACGATTATGTGCCTTGGGGTTGCTCTTCTTGCAGAGTATCTTCGTGGTGTTCTCTGTATTTCCTGGAGTTGAGTATTGACCTGTCTTGCTAAGTTGGGGAAATTTTCCTGGATAATATCCTGAAGAGTATTTTCCAGCTTGGATTCATTCTCTTCATCACATTCTGGTACACCTATCAAAGGTAGGTTGGGTCTCTTCACATAGTCCCACATTTCTTGGAGATTTTGTTCATTCCATTTTGTGCTTTTTTCTTTAAACTTGGTTTCTCATTTTATTTCATTGAGTTGATCTTCAACTTCTGATATTCTTTCTTCTGCTTGGTCAATTCGGCTGTTGAAACTTGTGCATGCTTCGTGAAGTTCTCGTGTTGTGTTTTTCAGCTCCTTCAATTCATTCATATTCCTCTCTAAGTTGTCCATTCTTGTTATCAATTCCTCGAATCTTTTTTCAAATCTTTTTTCAAGGTTCTTAGTTTCTTTGCACTGATTTAGAACATGCTCTTTTAGCTCACTGAAGTTTCTCATTATCCACTTTCTGAAGTCTGATTCCATCATTTCGTCACACTCATTCTCCGTCCAGCTTTGTTCCCTTGCTGGTGAGGAGTTTTGGTCCTTTGTAGGAGGTGAGGTGTTTTGGTTTTGGGTGTTTTCCTCCTTTTTGCGCTGGTTTCTTCCCATCTTTATGGATTTATCCGCCTGTCATCTTAGTAGTTGCTGATTTTTCAATTGGGTCTCTGTGTGGACGCCCAGATTGTTGTTGATGAAGTATTTCTGTTACTTAGTTTTCCTTCTAATGGTCTAGCCCCTCTGCTGTACGAGTGCTGAGGTCCACTCCAGGCCCTGCTTTTCTGGGGTACACCTTTAGCAGCTGCAGAACAGTGAGGGATGCTATCAGTTTCTTCTTCTGCTATCTTTGTTCCAGAATGATGCCCGCCAAATGTCAGTCTGATTAATCCTTTTTTTGGGTGACTCTTTGGATATACAGGGGTTCGGGAGCTGCTTGAGGAGACGGTCTGTGCTTTAGAGGAGCTCCAGTGCTGAGCTGTGAGCTCCGTTGTTCATTCAGAGTTGTTGGGAGGATGTGTTTATGTCTGCTGCAACAGAACTCATAAACCCCCCCCTTTTTTTCCCCCCCTTAGATGCTCTGTCTCAGGGAGTTGGGGCTTTCTTTATGAGTATCTGTTGCACTGTCCTGCCCCACTAGGAGGCAGTCTATTCACTATTTGCCTGCTGGGGCTCCACCCTCCTAGTGCGGGTCTGCCATGCTGCGGCAAGGCTCCGTTCTGCTGTGGAGAGCTCTCTGTTATGGCAGGTTGCCTTGGCAATGGCAGGCTGCGTCAGTCCTGGGCGATACTTCAGTAGGGGTGGATTGCGTCTGTAGTGGTGGACGCCCCTCCCCCACCAGGCTGCACCGTCCTAGATGCCGGCAGCGAAACTCTCAGCCCCGAGCGCCTCCGATCGCCGCCCTGCCCGTCCCTGTGAGGGCGGGACCCGCCGAGCCCGATCACCCAGCTCCCTGCCTCAGAGTCCGTCCTCTCTCTCTCTCTCTCTCTCTCTCTCTCTCTCTCTCTTCCTCTCCCCAAGCTGATCGGTCAACTCTCTCACTGGCGCCCCAGTAGCCTGCCGATAGTGTACTGGGATCCGTGCGTTCTCCCGTGCCGCTGCCCACTGCACCGGCTCAGATCACGTTTCCCAGGAATCTCCTGGTCTGGCTCATTGCCCAAGTCCTGTTCAATCAGATGGACATGCCAATCTGCCCTTCCAAATCTCAGATTGCCGGTTTAACAGGGCACCCAGACCAGTGAGTTCCGTGCCGGGTCCCCCTGCGCTATGGCGCCGGCTGAACCGTCCACGCGAACCGGCTGTGCTCGCGTCCCGTGTCTCTCCCACACCTGGGACTTTCCACGCTCTGTGGGTGAAAAAGGTCCATCCGAGAATGTGGCTAGGACTCACCCTCTGTGCCTTCACCGAGAGCTGCAATCCCGAGTCGCCTCTACGACGCCATCTTGGAACCCCACCCACTCTACACATTTTTTAAATGTGCAGTATTTCCCATTGGAAGTTAATGACAAAAATAGATTTCCCAGCATTTTTCTAATATCTATGACCAAAAAGTTAACCTTGTTTGTTTGCTTGTTAATTTGTCATTAAGTTGCTAGAGCAACACTGCTCAATAGTAATATAATACAAGCCACAAATGTAATTTAAATTTCCCTACTGGCCATATGAAGTCAAGAAAAATGAGTGAAACTAACATATCATAGCAATATATTTTATTCAACCCACTATATATCCAAAATATTATCATTCTAAAATGTAATCAACAGATAAAAATTTATTGAGATTTTTACTTTTTTTCATATTAAGTCTTCAAAATGTGGTTTGTATTTTATACTTACAACATATCTCAATTTACATGCTAAGTATTCATGTGAAGTACCTGATCTGTATTTAGATCCCATAAAATTTTACAGTTAAAGTTGATTTACATACTTAAGTTGTTCCAAAGGAACTTGAAAATGTTCCAGTAACTGAATCAAGTGCCAAATAATCATTTTCCTCAATATTTGCACCCACATTCACAAATAATTGATTTGACTTTCCTGCAGAAGCATACTAATTTTAAAACTGCATCTCAGTTAAGTCAATTCATTAATTGTTGTGTTAATTAATTATTAACCTTGAATTCAAGGTCAAAAAACAATTTTAGATTTATCAATATCAACAAAGCCTTCAAATTTTTCTTGTATTTTTGCAACCAATTTACATGCTGTCATTTATAAGTAAAATACTTTGCATATTCATTCACATGTCAAATCATTATTACTGATTTGTATTATGAAAAGTTTGAATTTTAACATATATGCTTGTACCTGTGTAGTTAGGTAAATAATAAGCTATCTTCTCAAGATGTCTCCAGATTTCACTCTTACAGATATTAATTTCTAATAACAGTAAACACATATATTGTATTATTACCACATTTTACAGAGTTTCAGCTAACCCTAGGCTGTGGCAACACTACATTTTATAGGCCTAAGGTTAGAGCTTTTTGTGTACTCCCTTCCCCAACTGAAAGCAGCCGCACAGTTGTCTACATGCAACTTCATATTTGATTGCTCCTGGTGGCAAATTTGCAAACCAGAGAGCCTAAATAGTGCCTTCTTCAATTGGGTAAAGTTATGGGCGACATTCACATTAAGTTAGTTTCTCTTTCTGATTGGTAATCTATTGTTTTGCATTTCTTTTATTTTTGAAATGTTTAATCTTACCTGAGAAATCTCCACTGTTCTAAACAGAGGCTTTATCCAAACAAGTCTGTTAAATCACCAATTTGAATCTGTTTTTATATTTCTTGCCAAGGTGGCCAGGAAGTTCTGGGGCTAAATTAATGCTACTAGGCCCCTCCCTAAACACAGGCCTTCTGGAAAACAGCATATATTTAAGGCTTGGTAAAAATAAATTATCTGGGAACTCATTATAGTCTATGCCTTCTATACAATTATTTGTCCAGGGTTTGTGAACTTTTGGATAAGAATTAATAAATAAGAAAACGCAGGTCCACATAAGAGCTTATATATTAATTTTCAAAGAAGCATTATTCTTAATAGTCAAAAAAGCATAAACAACCCAAATGTCCATCAACTGATGAATAAATAAAATGTGGTATATCCATATAGTGGAACATTATTGAGTCATAAACAGGAATGAACCACTGATACACACTACAACATGAATGAACCTTGAAAGCATTATGCTACATGAAAGAAGCCTCACAAAAGGCCACATAGTGTATGATACCATTTGTATAAAATATCTAGAATAAACAATTCCATAGAGATAGAATATAGATTAGTGGTTGCCAGGAGCTGGAGGAAGGGGAAAATGGGGAGTGAGGCTTCCTTTGGGGATGATGAAAATGCTGTGGCATCAAGTAGTGTTGATGTTCAACTTTGTGACTAAATTAAAAGCTGCTAGGTTGTACATGTTAAATGGGTGAATTTATGGTATGTGGATTATATTTCAATGAATATTATTAATAATTCAATATCATTGATTATATTCAATGAATATTATTTCAATGAATATTAAGTATATCTATATAGTAAGAATTATTGATCAAATAATTTTTTTAATATAGCATTTTCTATAGCCTTTACCATCAGAGAAGATTCTTGCCCTCAGAACCTCTCACCTTGTCTTTATCAATACACTAGAGGTCTATTTAACTTACTTTGAGTAGAAGGAATTATTTTTGCATCCTGAATGTTATAACTGGACTAGAAGTCAAGAGGTGGATTTTTCAGTTCCAAAATCTGGTACTTAAGAGTTGTGTAACTTTGGATCAAGTCAGGTGCTCAATTTCCTCATCCATAAAAATGGCAATGGATTTGATGATGTAAGCCAGGCGCTTTTTTAAAACATTAATTTCCTTGTATAATTGAATGGAAGGAACCTGATGATATTGAAGGACTCTTTGATTCCTCTCTCCTAGAGAACAACCAAGTACTGCTGTAGAAAATCACTCAACAGTCCCTTGTCCCCAACCTCAAATGGGCATTCAACACTGCCCAGCAATCCAGCTTTTTTCTCCAAGTAGCTAACTCTTTCATTCCCATTGTAAGCCATTTAAACTCTTCACCACTCTGAAAAATCACTCCTATACCCTGCACATCTCCTTCTACTATTAGTATGTGATGTTGCTTTTTACTTCACAGAGAAAATAGAAACTAAGAGATAGCCAGTTTCTTAATATGCCCTTATTTAAATGCATAAACGTGTCTGCATTCCATCTTCCTTCCTTCCTGTTACAGAGATGTGGGCCTTACTTTTACTTTAGGTAATTCTCCCAGTGTGCTTTGAGGCTCATCCTATCCACCTTCTTAGGAACCTGATACCACTCCTTTTACCTCTCCTCTCTTCTAACGGGTCCTTCCCAACAACTGCTAACCTAGTTCAAGCTTTTCTTATTAACAAAATAAAACATTGAACCCAGAGGATTGCTAGTATTTCCTTTTACTGACTAAAGTATAGCTGCAATTGGGCAAGGGTTGAATCACAGTTTATAATTCATTTTGTTGGCCAGCTTTGCTATTAGGTTATTCTTATTATCTTTTTACAATTTGAAAGTATTTGTATTAATTAAAATTTTATGCATTGTATTTTATTCATACTTTTATGTTTCATTCTTTCTTTCAGATTCACATTCAGTGTGATATTTGTGTGATGATTTGATTATTCTTTGTCTTTGTTAACTAGATTGTAAGCTCACTGAGAACAGGTTCTGTGTCTGTATCCGCAGAGCACATAATAAAAACTCAGTAAATATTTGTTAGAAAAAATGAAAGAAGGAATGGAATTCTATGAGACAGAACAAGCAAAGGACTAAGTATTAGTTTGTTTAAACTTAGACTGCTTGATAGATGTTAAATATTTTTAAATGCATTATACATTATGATATCCACGAGTGAGCACTGAAATTTTTTGATGTTTTTATTCAGGCCATGGAAGCAGGTCTCTCAGTGGTGAAAAGTGAGTTACAGTCACGTGATGATCTCTTGAGAATTATAGAAATGGAACGATTGCAATTATACAGAGAATTATTAAAAATAGGAGAGTGCCAAAATGCTCAAGGAAATAAAACGAGGTATAATCTTAACATTTGACAATCTGAGAGAACTGTTCAAAACATGATATTTGAGTGTTTTTAAGAGTTTTATGTTTGAAATGGGAATAAACCTATTTTGTGTTAACATGTTAAGTAATGGGTAATATTAAATATTAAAAATGAAATTCATGGTTATTTTATCTTCAAAATTAACATCTTCACTTACCTAGAAAATTATATCATATTCTGATTTATGGATACTCCTGACACACTGAATCAGATGTGGTGGCTCCCAGCACTTTGGAAGGCTGAGGTGGGAGGATCCCTTGAGCCCAGGATTGAGACAAGCCTAGGCAACATAGTAAGACCATGACTCTTCAAAAAAAATGTTTTTAATTACCTGGGCATGGGGGTGCACACCTGTAGTCCCATCTACTTGAGAGACTGAGCTAGGAAGGTCGCTTGAGCCTGGGAGGTCAAGGCTGCAGTGAGCTGTGATAATGCCACTGTACTCCAGCCTGGACAAGAGAGTGAGATCCTGTCTCAAAAAAAAAAATACAAAAATAGTATAGAGCTGGTATTCAATTATGTAAACTCAGAGAAATAAGATTTATTCCATATTTTTAAATGCTTTTCTTTTGATTGC
Source organism: Saguinus oedipus (assembly GCA_031835075.1). Taxonomy (NCBI): domain Eukaryota; kingdom Metazoa; phylum Chordata; class Mammalia; order Primates; family Cebidae; genus Saguinus; species Saguinus oedipus. Next base: position 128,401,311 of record CM063178.1, read on the forward strand.
CTATACCTAATGTCAACTTTTCTACTGGTATGTATTGTATTTATTTTGGCCACCATGCTCACCATCCTGTCAGTTCCATTGAGAGTTCTTCTTAAAACAGATTTTTTTTCCTCTTTTAAAATCAGACAGATACTGTATATTCCATAAACAAAGGAAATGGGAGTGCTGAGAGTTATTAAATGTTTACGCTTGGGAATAGACAGTTTGACTGCTTTAATAGTTCATTGATGCTCTTCTTCTCATAAAACTTGAATCTTTCTCAAAATCAGAAAGCTAATGCCAGATCAATGATAGGGTTTTAAAAATTGAATAGCCAAATGGTGAGAGATGCTTTATTGAAAGATTGTTATATCGTATTAAAGGCAATAATTATTTCTTCAAAGTTGTGAGACCTGCTAGCATTGCTTTGAGGTTTATGCTTATTAACAAATGGCAAGTTAAGATCCCTAAAATGGCCTGTTTTTGTGTCTCACCAAGGATGGTGGCAGAATGCTATTAGCCAGTCTGCATTAGCGAATGCTCTGTATACAAGATGTATATATCATCATCACTGATTATTAATAAACTTGTTAGATATTTATTACATGTAATGCTATTCCAGTCTGGTGAGTAATGTCTTCACACAAAGAAAAGAATATATCCCTAAAAACAAAAGACATTTCACGGAAGAGCACACAAATCAACCCATATCTAGCTCTGGCTTTGTGAAGAGTATTGTAGGTACTTTTTATGGTTCTCTTAAAGCCCACGCTAAGTTCCAAACAGCGGTAACTGCCCTTCAATACACTATTTAATCTAAAATAGTACACTTATTTATATATTCGGCCAATACACACTCTTTTGTTCTTCCATCCTCTATTTAACATGGCATTTATTTTGGTTTCCAAATGACATCTTTCTTATTTGAAGGGATTCCTTAGTTCTAGAATTCTGAGATTTGATGAAAAGGTATAAGTTTAACTTTTCACAGCTTCCATTTTAGACTTCTCAGCCTTCATCTTTTCCACTGAAAGCATCTTTTTTTTTTTTTTTTTTAGTTTGTTCTCATATGAATGCGGTTCTATCAGCTTTATTGTTTTGGTTTATTTTATTTAGACTGTTGCTTCTTTGTGGTTGTATCAAAGTAAAGCACCCCAGACTACTGATAATGGATGCATAGTAGTTTTATAGAAGTAGCATGGTAATGTTCTTATTCATTTTCAGAAACATTTTCAATAATACTAAGATTTGGCTAGTTTTTTCTATTTTTTTTTTTTTTTAGTTGTAGAAGCACCCTGGGTTGATATGTTCTGAGAGTTATTAAAACTAATTTCATAACCTTTTGCTACATGACAAATAATAGTTCCCTCATATATGTACATCAGCATTTTATATTATCATGATTTATTCTATGCACTTATCCACACTGGAGTTTGACATTTATTTCATTCCCTCACTGAACTTCGCAAGATCACCATGAAGTTTTTAGCATTCAGTTCAGCATTTTACTTCCTGAAATTGCTTAGGAAGGATTAAAAAATAGGCAATTTTTTCCACTCATTTCAAATCATAGGAAATAATGAAAACTTAAGACTCATCCTGAAATACTATTTTAGGAGAATATTGGATAAAATGGAAAATGCTCATAATATATTACTAAGTGGGAGACTGAAATATGTATATAGTATATTCCAATTGTATGGGAAGTGTATATTTCTTTACATATATATATGCATAGGAAAAACATATTTACTGAACATAAAAATGTTAAACATGGTTTTCCCTGAATGTTAACATTACAGCAGTATATTATACTCTGATATGCTTTGTTTTCCACAGTTAAGATATATGTTTGATAATCATGAAAAAAATCAATCTAGTCTAGATACATGTAGCTCAAGGATATCACTACCAACTTATACCTTTTATAACAGCTCATCTATTTTCAATCTCTCAATTAGTAATTTCTTTATCATTATTCAGATTTGGGTTTTTTATTTGTGTGGCTGAAATTTCTGAAGGTGTGGAATCTTCTCAAAAGTTCTCTGGAAATCTAGAATTGTACTCACAAGTGGGTATGTTCCCCAATAGTCAAGCCTGACTTCCAGTAGAAAGCATGCTGCTTCCCCACCTGGTTATCTTTATTTTTGTGTTTCTGTGATTTTTATTTCACCAGTTTGTCTCATATGAAAGTGAACATTACCTGCTTAGACAGCTTCATACCCCCTGTGGCTATTATACTCTTTATACTAGTTTCTGTTTTTCCCCTCTAGTATTAATCTGTGGTTGCAATTCCACTTTATAAATTGAGCAGCCAAAGAATAGATATGTTTGAGTACTTTCTGGTTAGACTGTCAGAGTTAATCATATTTTATCTCTTTTATAGAACAGTTGCTACCCTCAGACTTCTCATGACATAGTTCCTTTCGACAATACATTAGCAGGTTGGGTGTCTTTCCTTTTTTAAAATGGGTTACCAAGCTATTTTGTTATAGGAAAGTCTTTTCTTTTTATCCCAAAATCTTATCTATATATGCAGTCCCAGTATTCTGCCAATTTTTAATGTATAATTGAAGTTCCATATTAATTGCTTCTCTTTTTCCATTAAAACCATTTGCACTTAAAGATGTCAATACTTACGGGATCTGAATGTATTAGAACTTGCAATTTCTGTAAGTGAAAATGTTTCTAACAAAGTAACGTTCTATCTCTGCAGCCCTTAATGGTCTAAATTAACAATATAATCATAAAAATTTATCAAGTCAAGCTTAATTTTAATTATTATTTTATGTTTAATTTGTAGACTTGAATCATCTTATTTGCCTTCTATTAAAGAACCAGAAAGGAAAAGAAAAGAGCTGTTTTCAGTGGTGCAGGATCAACCAAATCATGAAAAAGAATTGAACAAGGTATGGAAAATAATGAGCTCCATTCTTTCAGGTAGATGTGAACTCTATATACAAAGGAAGTAAAAAAAAAATCTTTGTTCTCACTCTCTTTGTTTTCCTTCTGTATTTTTTCATAAGGTGATAATCTACCAAGCTGCTAATTCCAACATTTTTCTGAGTGAGACTACAAAAAACACAAACGTTAAGTTATTGCTTTGCTACTAAGAGACTGCTCATGAAACATGGAGGGTGGAGGTGCCAGAGGATCCATGATAGGTGGATTAATGCAAGAAAGTTGAGAGCATAGACTCTGGTACTCAACCATACACATAAGCTTGGAGAAGTTTCCTATGCAAGTTATCCAAGCCGCATTTCTAAAATGGGGATAATTGGTACCTACCTCATAAGTTTATGATGAGGATTAAGTGAGTTAATAATAGCTGTTACTTAAATAGCAGTTACAGTGTGCCAGGAAATGTGTACCCACATTTTTCATTGAGCACCTAACATGTACCAAGATCTCTGCTGGAGCTAGAAATACAAGGATGAGTAAGTTGTGGGCACTATCCTTACTCTCCTACAAAGAGTATGATTCTCTCCTCCCTCTAATACATTCCAGTAATGGCCTTCTTTCTATGAATTTATCATAACTACTATCCACCTCTCTGGTCTTTAAGTTTGAGGATCAGGCAGAATATTTAATGCTATAAAATCTAAACAATTAAAAGTTAAATAAACCTGGGTGTGGCTTTGAATTATCAATGAGTGCACTGCATAGTGCTTGACACAAAGTAAATGAAAAAAATACTTAGAGAATGAGTTAGTTAATGTTAAGGCTAAACTTTCCCATAAATATACAGCATTTAATTCAGTTGCTGTTTGTACAGATTTAACAAACATTTATTGAATATCTAGGAGAACTATAGCTATTCTGCTAATTTCTATAAGAAAGACAATCATATGAAAGACTGGTACTATCTGCCAGTTGACTGTCAGAGAACTAATAGAGGTTAGCACAGAAAAGTTGTTATGAATCAATGATCATTTTTTATATATTTTGAACTCTTTTTTTTTTTTGAGACGGAGTTTCGCTCTTGTTACCCAGGCTGGAGTGCAATGGCGCGATCTCGGCTCACCGCAACCTCCGCCTCCTGGGTTCAGGCAATTCTCTTGCCTCAGCCTCCCAAGTAGCTGAGATTACAGGCGTGCGCCACCATGCCCAGCTAATTTTTTGTATTTTTAGTAGAGACAGGGTTTCACTATGGTGACCAGGATGGTCCCGATCTCTTGACCTCGCAATCCACCCACCTCAGCCTCCCAAAGTGCTGGGATTACAGGCTTGAGCCACCGCACCCGGCCTATTTTGAACTCTTTAATGCCATATAATCTCACAAAACTTATTTTACTGATTTAAAAATATAACTTTAAAAAACTCTTTTATACGGGTGTCCCTGGTGAATGATAAAAGATTGGTTAAAGCCACCTATAGTATAGTTACATGATTCTTAACCTCAAAGATTTAGATAAAGTAATAAAACTTTGAGTAATATAAATAATCTACTGATTTTGCACAGTTTTGACATAGTGGTACAGATATGAGGTACAAATTTCTTTATAGGCAAAAAAAATGGTAACAAATGAATTTTATATAATTAGCTTCCAAGAATTGTTTCTGGAGAGCATTTTCATTCTCTTGTAATAAAACTAACAAGAGCTATGCATTATGAATCTTGCAAGTATATTATTTCTTTTCCTTTTTTCCAACATGAAACTGCTTTAAACATTTATTTTGTGATAAAATTCACATTTTCAATAAACCAGAAGTCATTTGGAGCTCAGGTAAATTATTCTCTTCTTTCACTAAGAAAGAAGCTTTGCAGTATAGTATGTTGTGTTAATATCTAAACATTATGAAAATATTAAAAATAGTTTACTCCTTTTTCACAGTAGCATATTCATTTTTTTACATTTTAAAAGTTTCAGTTTAAGTGGAACATATTAAACTATACCAGGGGGATGCAATCAGCAAAATCCATACTGGGACAAACTATACACTGACCTTGTTATTTCATCAGATAAATTGGGAGGAAAAAACTTGGAGACAAAAGAGATTAATGGAGACTTGTAATATTGTCCTCCAGGTTAGGATACTTGTACTCATGTTTCTTAGTCTCCATCTCATTCTCGTTCCTGTGAGTCTTCTTTTATTTCATCTGTTAAATGATGAGGTTCGATCTTGTGATTTCTAAGGTCATATCCAACTTTGAAACTCTAAAAATGTTGGTAATATGAATAGAATCAGATGAAGAGTGTGGCATAAAGCCTGATGGTGGATCACATTTGCCTCTGGACGTGTACTTCCCATGTTAGGTCACTGCATTCTAGGTGCTATCCCCTACACAGCTTTTTCCAATCTCAGTCAAGGTGGCATCCCCTAAAACCCAGATTTTCCCAATCTCTCTGTAGGTATCAACCCCTAAAACCCTAGTTTTTCCAAATGTGAATTTCCCTCCACACCTTTCGGGGCTCTTCCCACAGAGGTTGCAGAGCACAATAGTTCACAGTTCCTTGAATTAGACTGCCTTTCACAAGAAATGTGATGTGAAAAGTTATGCACCTGAATTTTCTAACCTGCTAAATAGAGTAATCTGCAAAAGAGAGAGACATTGTGGGGATTAAATGAGATGATGCATTTAAAGTACTTAGAACACACAAAAAGAGAGGCTTTAGAAAGATATACGAACCAGTCCCAATGAATGGATCATATTTAAATCCTAATTCAATTCAACTTAAACAACATTTATTATATTTTTGAGACAACTTTACATTTGAATACTGCCTAGATATTTGATGATGTTGAGGAATTGTTAACTTTTAAAGACATTGTAATATTCTGGCTACATTTAAAAAGAGAGAGCCCTTATTCTTTTAAAGATATATAAAGGTGAAATGAAAACAAAATCAATTTTTAAAAAGTACCCTGGAAAAAATTCATGTTTCTTTTATGGATAGCCTCTTCTTAACTCTCCAGCCTTATTTCTCAGAGCACACTAAGTCGTAGCCACCCTAAACTCCTTTTAGCTCACTGAGTGTGCCATTGCTCTGTGTCACTCCCATGCTTTCATTCATTCACTGAGCTCTTTGCCTGGGAGCAGCTCCTCCCCCTCCCCGTTCCCCTCCCTCCTCCCCCTCCCCCTCCCCCTCCCCTTTCCCTCCCCTCTCCCTACTCTCCCCTCCTCCTCTTCCTCCTCCTCCTTCCTTCTCCTTCTTTTTCTTCTTCAAGAAAGGATCCCACTGTGTCATTCAGGATGGAATACAGTGGTGCAATCAGGGTCCACTGCAACCTAGACCTCCTAGGCTCAAGGGATACTCCTACCCCAGTGCCCCTTCCACTTGAGTAACTGAGACTGCATGCACATGCCACCACACCCATCTAATGTTTTTACATTTTGTATAGCCTCTCTATATTCTATTTTGTATTATGCCCCCCTTTTTTTTTGAGACAGGGTCTTGCTCTGTCACCCTGGCTGGAGTGTAGTGGCATGATCTCAGCTCACTGCACTGCAACCTCCGCTTCCCAGGTTACAGCCATCCTTCCCACCTCAACTTCCAGCACAGCCACCATGCCCAGCTAGAGCATCTCTGTCTTCTAACTGGCATTCATTCTTCCTTCAGTTTTGGGTCTGATGATCCTTCCTCTGGGAATCCTATCCTGACATCCCTAGGCTGGGTTAAACACCCTGCCACTACATACTGCTGACATTGATTGCTACACTGTGCTGTAATTGGCTATTTTTCTGTTTCCGCCAATGGACTATGACTTTTTTTTTAGATAGATGATTATGTACTTTAAGTTTCAAGAATTAGAAACAGTAAGTGGTTTTTAGAAATATGCTAAGAGGCTGGACCAAGAAAGCATTTTAAGGATGGAGAGCAGAGGCAAGACTTAAAAGAGGTTGAAATACAATGTACAGAATTAATTGCCTGACCAGGTTTGGGAGGACAAGGGTGGAGAGGAGTCAGAGACAATCCAGAGGTTTCTAACATGGAAGCTTAGCCAAGATTCAGAATATTGGAGGCTTACACAAGGAAGTGAAGAGTTTTCATGAAGACATTGAAGTTTACTTGAATGTGATTCTGAAATATAAAATGTTAAGTTACGAACAGTCCAGCCTGTTTTAGTATTTAAAAAAGCACTGAATTTAAAACCAAGAGTCCTAGATTCCAGTGCCAGCTCTGCCAATTATTAGCTTTATAACTTTGAGCAAGTCACTTAATCATTTTCCAATTTTTCTTCTCCTTGAAAATGCTTGGTAATACTTTCTTCACCTTTCTTTCAAAGTGGTTATCAAAGTAGTATCAGTCATAGGTGATGGTTTGCATACAACAGAAAATAGAAATGAGAAATAAAGTGTTGGAATCGGAAGGAAAAAAGGTAATGAATCATTATTTTAAGTATTTGTTTTTAATTTAGCATTGATCAGAAAAGGAAGTAAAGTGGGCCCTGCTAAAGTTTCAGAATAGGAGGACTGAAAATATGGCCAGTAAAAGTTTTAAGCTGTTCTATAAATAAAAGGATTCATTAGTATTTCCAGTCTCTATCTGTTGCAGGTAAGAAGCCAACTCCAACAGGAGGAAGAGTACTGTAGCTCTGAGCAGGAAAGAATGAGGAATGAAATCTCTGACCTAACAGAAGAGCTTCATCAGAAGGAGATCACTATAGCAACTGTCATGAAGAAAGCTGCCCTTCTGGAAAAACAGTTAAAAATGGAATTAGAAATAAAAGAAAAAATGTTAGCAAAACAACAGGTATGCAAGCAGGCAGAATAGCACCTGTCCAGGGCACACTCTTGCTCAGTGGCAAGAGTAGCCTTCATTATCAACTAATGAAAACATTGCATTTCTTGGTATTATTTCTGAGAGACTAGCTTTACAGAAATGCTTTGTGGTGTTACGTAAAACCTTTGAGATAACACAAAGGGTCACCAAAAAAAAAGGGGGGGGGGGACTAGGGAAATGACAGTGCCAGACAATTTCATTAAATCTCATCTTTCCATTTTCTTATAACATATATTCTGATCACCGCCCACAGTACATTCTAATCAAATATTTATTTCTATTTTTTCTGTATTTCTCTTCCATAAACATTTTTATCTTTAAAAAGAAAAAGTCTCTATTCCTGCTCTTCTTCAACACTTCCCACCCGTCCCTCCATTTCATGTATTTCTTTCAGGGTTTTGACAAATGGATGTTGAAACATATTTACTGAACATGCACTCAGTGCACAGCATGGTGCATGGGGAAAAATAAAAGCAATTGTAACATTCTCGTGTTAAAATACTAAAGTAACTTCTACATCCTTCCTTTCCTTCCTGCCTGCCTATTTATTTTTTACATTCCCTCCATCCCTTACTCATGATCAGATTGATGGCCTACTATGGAGAGCACAAGGGTTTAGCTGCCTTTTTACCCCAAATCTAAAGGTTTTGAGAGCATCATTTAATAATTTTCTAGGCATATGAGGATCACTTCACAAATAGCATGACTACTTAAATTGTGTGAATTACGAAAACAGAAAAATTTAGCCTTTGCTAAATTTTTATAAGCCTTAAACCATGATTATTTGGTGCAAAACAGAGGAAAACAGCACAGATGGGATAATCACTTTGGTTGTACCTGTATAGGGAGGATATTTTACAGGTGTTAACAGTGATCTGGGTAGTTGGATTATGAATAATTTTTATTTTCACCTTTATATTTTTGTACATTTTCTAGGTTTTGTCAATGAGCATATAATTAGTAATTTACAAAAGTAAATTTAAGACAGGTGTTTTATACAGAAATGAGTCCTAAATAAAAGGACAGATACAATATCCAAGTCCTGCCAAGTGGAATAAATAAGGGAAAGATAAAATAGACAAAATGAAGTAGTCACTAAAAAAGATGGAATTTTGGCAGAAATATCAGAAATAACAAAGTCAAACATGAAAGTTATGTATTGCCTATTGTAAAAATCAGGTGTTAAATAAATTTAATGGACAGTTATTCAAACATTTTTTAACATTTGCTTTTTCTGGTGACAATTTGCCTACAATAGGAAATAGAAATGAGAAATAGAATTTTGGAATTGGAGGACAAAAGTAAATGAATCATTACTGAGAGTATGTGTTTTTAGTTTAGCATTGATCAGAAAAAGACATAAACTGGTGCCTGCCAAAGATAAGAGAACTAATAAGAATGCCTGATTGTTATTGATCATACCCAAGAAGTGTCTCCCTTCATTACACTTAGAAAATATTTGTATTCACAAAACAAAATTTTAATAGAATTATGAGTTTTTATTATGAATTTTACATTTGCCTCTTATCTACTAATTTCAGGTCTCAGATATGAGATATAAAGCTGTCAGAACTGAAAACACACATCTAAAAGGAATGATGGGAGATTTAGACCCTGAACAATACATGGTAATATGCCAACATCATTCAATAAATTGAACAAAGAGATTACTGAATTGGTCATGATTAACCCAGACACCATTTATTGAGTACTTGCTGTGTGTTAGACATGAAGGAGTTGGGCAGTAAATTATCTTGCACTTCAGTTGAGATTACTTTTATCCTCAGGCTAGAACGTTGGAATGCCTAGTTTTCTCCCTTGTTCTTTGGTTGGATTAGGCTCAATTCTGATCATCTCCCTCAAATATGCCAAGCATGCTATTTCCTTGCTTTTGTTCTTGCTGTTGCCTTTGAAATCCTATATTCTACATGGCCTGATTCAACTGCCAATATTCCCCTCAACGAAGCCACCCCTGAAACCCCAGTCAGAATGAATGCCACATTTGGTTTGGATTTTTTCTGATTTGTTTTGTTGCTTGTCACTTTCCCAGTGGATGACAAGCAGGGAACCATGTCTTACTGGTGTTTGTTTCACCAGTACCTCACATCCTCAGGCATAAAGTGTTCAATGAGTGTTAGTTGATTAAAAAGAGGGATAAATAAATGAATATTGAGGATAAGGACTTCTGGTTTTAACCAATGGTTCTATAGGTTTACACCAAGGAATTTAAACAGGCTCTGTACATCTCATTTTAATTGTTTAATGTAACAGTAGAAAGTTTATCTTTATATGAGAATTTTTATTATTGAATGACTGAAATAGCATTGTTACTTGTTTATCATTTATTTGCTCTGAGAAATTCTAAAATAATTTTCTACCATATGAGGAATAGAATGGATAAAATATGAATATGGTAATTACTTAATCAGGCCTGTTTCCTTAGCTATAAAATGAGGGAATTGAATTAGGCATTCTCCACTGGCCCTCCTTAAGCTATGATACTATATTTCTGTGGTATTATGTACTTGTTCTCATAATGGTCCATATTGTAGCATCAGAAGAGTAGAAACATTCTGGAAGCATTCTGTCTTCTTCTTTGGGTGTGGTAAATGGATCCTGTGATTGGAGTACAGATGGATAAAAAGTAAGGCATATGTGATTTTCCTATTTGCTACATTAAAAAAAAACTGTGTGTCATCTATGATATTTTAACAATAAGTTAAATCAGATCCTGACTCCATGAGTGCCTTTTTAACTCACAAAATGGTATTTGTATTTTTTTACATTTCAATCTGAATGTTTTTAAGGTGTATATTTGGGTCATCACAGCCCCCACTGAGCCTACTTCATTCTGGCTCTGTTAGGCCTTTGACTTTCTTTGTTCACCTTTTTTGTGTTTTTAAGAAATAGCAGACACAGAGATGTCTAAAGAAGCAGCTAATGATCCATAAGCTTATCCCGATCCCAGTTTGGACTCCAAAGATACCCAGTGCTAACAAATTAGTGTTTGTTGCAGCATTCTGTAACTTTTTCCTTGCATATGCACACAATAAGGACGAGATGGGTTGAATGTTCTTTTACAGACATAAACGTATAATATATACGTTATTCCCAAACTGCCTTTTGGCAGTCCATGGACATCTCTACAAGTCAGTAGATAAACATCCTTTTATTTTTCCTAATTTTTTAGAAAAAAAAAATGTATGTTATAAGATATAATTTTTTATAAATGTAATGATAACTGACAGTTTTAGTGCAGTCGTTTTGTTGTTGCTGCTTTTTTACCCCTTCCTCTTGTCTCCAATCATATACCCACATTATACTGTGCCTCCAGATGATACATGTTAACTACTTGGTGTGTATTATTTTTTACTTTTTAATATATATACATATAGTCATATAGTACCTATTTGGGGATTTTATCATCTTTTTAAAGTTGAATCATAATATATACTTGTTTTGTTCACTCAACTGTGTCCCTTGGAATCTTTCCAAGTCAACTGATTTAAGTCTATTTTATTTTTATAATAGTTTGATAATAATCCATGCTGTGTATCAAAATTTATTAAACTATTTTTATAGTTATTTCAGAAACAATTTATTCAACGCTGTTTCCAGGTTTGTGTATGATCACATGATGAAATCGGCTAACGTCGCCTTTGTCAAAATGCATCCTCATTATTAAATAACACATGCCCGTATATTGATTATAATTTTCTAAGTAAACATAACATTATATTGATATTTTATGTTGATCATATTGTATTTTCTATTGGTAGAAAAAAGACCGGAAAGATATAAATGTTAACAGCAGTTATCACTGAGTGTTGGTAACATGGAATATTTATTTTGTTCTTAATACCTATATTTTCCATAAGGACATATATATGATTTTATGTGCCCATTTGTTAATACACACCCATGTCTTATTTTTGTCAGAAGAAAAATTCTTCTAAAATTGAAATGCGTGTCATTTCTAGTTTCATTATTAATCAACACTAGAAGGTACATCCTATGAACACACAAAAAAACTTGTAGTCTAGCTAATTTGTTCTATTAGGTTGGCGCAAAAGTAATTGCAGTTTTGCCATTGAACGTAGTGGCAAAACTGCAATTACTTTTGTGCCAACCTAAATAGATACAGAGAGCAACAATGCATAGAGTAAACCTTTTCTGTTTTGGAGCATAGGCAGTATTGTATATATTGCAACATCCAACAGTGGGGATGATGCAATACATACATCATTGCAATGTGTTCCATGGCAGCTATCCCTGGGTATCTGCTCGTTATGAGGAGGTAAAGCAGTGAAAAGGAGCATTTAGAAAGTGAGCAAGAGTAGAGCCATATCACTCAGCTCAAATGAAAGGGACTTTCCAGCACAAGTCTCGAAACAGAAAATATGCATTACTTATAAGGGATAGTTTATTCAATGATAGTTTATTTCATTCTCCAGAGTATGGACTTCAGTAACAGGGAACATTCAAGGCATACATCTATTAATAAACTGGAATATGAGAATGAAAGGCTCCGAAATGATCTTGCAAAACTTCATGTCAATGGAAAATCAACATGGACAAATCAAAACACCTCTGAAGAAACAGGAAGATATGCCTATCAAAGCCAAATAAAAGTGGAAAGAAATGAAGAGAGGTATGCTAGCTCTATTATAGAACGGCGTACGTTTAAAAACATGTAATTAAAATTTATTTTTAAAGAATTCAAATTATAACTTTTTATACTTTCTCTTCTGTGATTTAGAATTTATTTTATAATGATAATGCAGTAGGCTAAATTGCTTTATAAGAAATTGTGTCAATAGCTTTCAAAATATACTAGTGAAATTGGTGGAGGGCTACAGTGGATTTTAGCTTGTTAGTCACTTCAGATCATTTTTGAAAGCTGAGATGGTACAAAACATACAGATAAGTAATTTTACTTTTGATGTCATGGGAACAGAGAAAAGTAGATTTTAATATTTTAGGTATATTGTTCAAACAAAATAGAAAATATAGGAACATGTCACTTCTCACCTACCTTCAATAATAGATAGACTTTCTTTTTTGTTTGTTTTTGTTTTTTGGGTTTTTTCTTGTTTTTTTTTTTTTTGTTGTTGTTGTTGTTGTTGTTGAGACAGAGTCTTGCTCTGTTGCCCAGACTGGAGTGCAATGGCACGATCCTGGCTCACCCCAACTTCTACCTCCCAGGTTTGAGTGATTCTCATGCCTCAACCTCCAGAGTAGCTGGGACTACAGGTGCCCACCACCCCGGCTGGCTAATTTTTGTATTTTTAGTAAAGGCGAGGTTTCACTATGTTGGCCAGGCTGGTCTCAAACTCCTGATCTCAAGTGATCCACCTGCCTCGACCTCCCAAAGTACTGAGATTACTGATGTGAACCATCGCACCCGGCCAATAGATAGGCTTTCTACTGACATTCTAGCAGTGGCAGCAAATTATTAGTCATTTTATAAGGAAGGAATCTATGGATGTATAAGAGGTTTTCTCCAAATCAAGAGAAGAGTATGGAAAACAATATCTGCTGTCCACATTATTTCCATGCTCTTTAAAAGGTCTTATTCAAATTAAAATATATCAACCATGAAAACAGGCTAATTTGTTCAACTTTAAAAAAATATTTATGGAGTCATAACTGTCTCTGAAGGCCTTTCACTATTTTCCCAAACTTGGAAAATGCTGAATGAAATAAGCAAGTTTCTTTTATACAGTATTTATCATAACCATTCATAGGTTAACTTACATTGTGAGTTTCCAACTAGGGATATGCTATGTAGCACTCCCCAAACATAGTTGATATGAATTTTTTATTTCATAGTGCCAAGAAATGGTAGATTAGTAGATTCAGACCCAACTTCATTACAACATTTGCTCAGAAGCTCATACTTAGCATGAAAAATCATGTATATTGTTTTCATATAACAGAATTAATATTTACAGCCCCAGAAATTTTGTTTAACCTTTGTCACGCTTGATAGTCTACCTGACAAACAACGTTAATAATTGTAGGATTTTAGTGAGGATCATAGGAGAGAAAAACACATAAAACTTATAGTTCCATGAATGTTAGCCATTATTACTAAGAAAATTGTTAGTATTTATAATAATATTAATATTTATCCCACTACTTACAATACCTAAAAGTATATTTTGGCAAATAGACAAATGGCTGAATCTGACATAGCCTCAAAGATATTTCTGTGGGGGAGAGGTGATGCCAGCCTCATCTTTTTAACTAAGCATACTCAGCTCTACAGTAATTTTTTATATTAAAAATATATGTTCAAAATAAAACAGATGTTCAGCATTCTCATGGGTATAGTACATCTCCCTCCTACTTTCAGCAGTTCATCCATGTATCTATTAGAAAGATATATTGTAACCCCACGCAAGAAACAGTAACCATTCAAAAATACCATATTAATAACCTCTTTTCAGGTAGTTAAAGAACTGAATGAAGGAGGACTGACTGTCACCCCTAAAAAAGCATCATGGTGGGGTACTGTGGTGGGATGTTGGTAGTGGCAGCAGCAGCAGGATAAAAGCAGTATAGGAAGGATGAAAGAGTTCACTGGGCATGGCCATGGACCAGTTAAATATGTCCCTGTGAAGATCTGTCCAAAGAAGTGTAATCTTGATTTTGATGTAAGAATATATGTTCTAATATGGAATAAATAAGCCATACAGAATACTCCCCTACTATATGGATTCATTCTTCATAGGTCAAATTATGACTCCCATGTACTGTATATAGTTGCCTCATTGCAAGAGAAAAGTAAGCCCATGAAGACACAATAAAGGGTCATCTGCGTATGTTAATCACTGATCTGTATTGAGCATCCATTGGGAACAGAACACTATTTCCTATTCGTGCTAGTTGGGAATAACTTTGAAAACTTTAGATGGAGGTAGCAAATGTTGTTATTTAAACCAAAAGACAGTTATTCTGCCTTTTATTATTTTTAGAAAGTATTTTTACTGTTTGGATTGCCCCCTTTTTTCTCTTTGTCAGGCAGTACAGAATGTGTTAAAAGTATCTAACAAAAACAAGACAGTAGGGGACACAAAAAGCAACATAAGAGGTAAAATGCTCAGCAGGAGATTATCTTAATAAGCAGTTAAGGCTACTATTCCTGCTGCAAAGCCTTGTGTCCTGCCAGTTTCATTTGTTGAAAATGTCATTAAATTTGTTTTAATGCCTTGTCTGATTTCAGTGTTCTCCAGTGACCTGGTTTTTAAAAGAAACAGCATTTCAGATGTTCTGAATAAATTATTACCATGTAAAACCTACTATGGGGCAGAGTTGTTGAGATGCAAGGACACTGTGAACTCACCAGTGAAGAACTGCAAAGCAGATATCTCTCTGTTAATGTTAGGAAGTGAAAATGAAGTCATCTTTCCTTCCCTCACAGCACAGCTCAGTGAAGTGAAATAGTAAAAAAAAAAAAAAATTATATATATATATATATATATATATGTGTGTGTGTGTGTGTGTGTATGTGTGTATGTATGTGTGTGTGTATATATATATATATATATAATTGTGTGTATGTATATATATATATATAAATGTATATATTTGTTATGCAAAAGTTAATCAAAAAATACAAATTATCTTTACATATCAGTGGCTAATGCAGTAAGGTCTTATTAAAGTATTTGAGGAAGGAAAAAGCTTTTAGTTAAAAGTATATGAACAAAATGTTCCACAAATTTTGAAGATCCATAGTCTAATTTTAAGGCAATTCTTGCTTTTAACCAAGGAACATTTGTATAATACATTCTTAAAGTAACCTTTTATTCACTGAAGTAACTCAGTTTTGTTGTTGTTTTTCACTCCTGTTCAAAGTGATACATTTTTAATGCTCACTCACTTAAAATGTGAAGCATTTTAGGATATTCCAAAGCATTTGCTTTCCAATAAGATAATTACTTAGCACTTTCTTAAAAAATATGAGGGAGAGTAATTGCTTGTTCATAAAGGATTGCTCAGAATTTCATCACCACTAGGCCTGCTTTACAAGAGCTCCAGAAAGAAGCACTAAACATAGAAAGGAACAACCAGTACCAGCCACTCCAAAAACATACCAATGGTAAAAAGCATTGACACAATGAAGAAACTGCATCAACTAACAGGCAAAAACAACCAGCTAGCAGGATCGAATTCACACATAACAATATTAACTCTAAATGTAAATGGGCTAAATGCCTCAATCAAAAGACACAGGCTGGCAAATTGGACAAAAAGTCAAAACTCATCGGTGTGCTGTATCCAGGAAACCCATCTCACATGCAAGGATAAACATAAGCTCAAAATAAAGGGAGGGAGGAAGATATACCAAGCAAATTAAGAACAAAAAAAAGCAGGAGTTGCAATCCTAGTCTCAGATAAAATAGACTTTAAACCAACAAAGATCAAAAGAGACAAAGAAGGACATTACATAATGGTAAAAGGATCAATGCAACAAGAAGAGGTGATGACCCTAAATATATATGCACCCAATACAGGAGCACCCAGATATATAAAGCAAGTTCTTAATGATTTAGAAAGAGACTTAGACTCCTACACAATAATAGTGGGAGACGTTAACACTCCACTGTCAATATTAGACAGATCAACAAGACAGAAAATTAACAAGTCTATCTAGGACTTGAACTCAGATCTGGACCAAGTAAACCTAATAGACATTTACAGAACTCTCCACCCCAAATCCACAGAATATACATTCTTCTCAGTACCACATCACACCTACTCTAAAACTGATGACATAATTGGAAGTAAATCACTCCTCAGCAAATGCAAAACAATGGAAATCATAGCAAACAGTCTCTCACACCACAGTGCAATTAAGTTAGATCAGAATTCAGAAATTAAATCAGAACTGCACAGCTTCATGGAAACTGAACAACTGGTTCTTGAATGTTGACTCGATAAACAACGAAATGAAGGCAGAAATAAGGATGTTCTTCGAAACCAACGAGAATGAAGACACAGCATACCAGAATCTCTGAGACACATTCAAAGCAGTGTCTAGAGGAAAACATATAGCAATAAATGCCCACATGAGAAGCAAGAAAATATCTAAAATCGACACCATATTGTCAAAATTGAAAGAGCTAGGGGAGCAACGTCAAAAAAAAACTTAAAACCTAGCAGAAGACAAGAAATAACTAAGATCAGAGCAGAACAGAAGGAGATAGAGACACAAAAAACCCTTCAAAAAATCAATAAATCCAGGAGCTGGTTTTTCGAAAAAGATCAACAAAATAGACCACAAGCCAGATTAATAAAAAAGAAAAGAGAGAATAATCAAATAGATGCAATAAAAAAACGATAAAGGGGATATCACCACAGATTCCACAGAAATATAAACCACCATCAGAGATTACTACAAACAACTCTATGCACATAAACCAGTAAACCTGGAAGAAATGGATAAATTCTTGGACACTTGCATCCTCCCAAGCCTAAACCAGGAAGAAGTCAAAACCCTGAATAGACCAAAAACAAGGGCTGATGTTGAGGCAGGAATTAATAGCCTACCCACCAAAAAAAGTCCAGGTCCAGATGGGTTCACAGCCAAATTCTACCAGACATATAAAGAGGAGCTGGTACCACTCCTTTTGAAAATGCTCCAAACAATCCAAAAAGAGGGAATCCTTCCCAAATCATTTTATGGGACCAACATCATCCTGATACCAAAACCCGGCAGAGACTCAACAAGAAAAGAAAACTTCAGGCCAATATCCATGATGAACATAGATGCAAAAATCTTCAATAAGATACTGGCAAACCGATTGCAACAGCACACCAAAAAGCTTATCCATCATGATCAAGTAGGCTTCATCCCAGGGATGCAAGGCTGGTTCAACATATGCAAGTCTATAAAGGTAATTCACCACATAAACAGAACCAAAGACAAAAACCACACAATTATCTCAGTAGATGCAGAGAAGGCCTTCGACAAAATTCAACAGCCTTTATGCTAAAAACTCTCAATAAACTAGGTACTGATGTGATGTATCTCAAAATAATAAAAGCTATTTATGACAAATCTACAGCCAATATCACACTGAATGGGCAAAAACTGGAAGTATTCTTTTTGAAAATTGGCACTAGACAAAGGTGCCCTCTCTCACCACTCCTATTCAGTGTAGTATTCAAAGTTCTAGCCAGGGCATTCAGGCAAGAAAAAGAAATAAAGAGTATTCAATTAGAAAAAGAGGAAGTCAAATTGTCTCTTATTTGCAGATGACATGATTGTATATTTAGAAGACTCCATCATCTCAGCCCAAAATCTCCTTAAGATGATAAGTAACGAGCAAAGTCTCAGGATGCAAAATCAATATGCAGAAATCACAGGCATTCCTATACACTAATAACAGACAGAGATCCAAGTCATGAGCGAACTCCCATTCACAATTACTACAAAGATAATAAAATACCTAAGAATACAACTAACAAAGGTCATGAAGGACCTCTTCAAGGAGGTTTGCAAATTGAATCTTATAACCCATTATTTTAAAGTGATATCACTTTAACACTGATTGCATCAACAATCAAACACACATACTCAATGAAAACTGATAAAAAGTCTACACTTTAATTTTATCCCCCACTGCTTAACTTTGTTGTTTCTCTTTATTTCTTATTGTCCTGTCGATAACTTAGAAAGCTGTTGTAGTTATTATTTGGATAGTTTCATTATTTAATCTTTGTACTTAAGACAAAAGTAGTTTACATACTGCTGTTAAAGTGTTATGCTAGTCTGTGTTTTTCTGTGTGCTTGCTGTTGCTAGTGAATTTTGTACCTTCAGATGATTTCTTCTTGCTTATTAACATTCTTTTCTTTCAGATTGAAAAATTCTCCTTAGCACTTCCTGTAGAAAATGTCTGGTGCCAATAAAACCATTCCTCAATATCGTGAAAATGGACATACTGCCCAAAGTAATTTATAGATTCAATGCTATCACCATCAAGCTACCAATGACCTCCTTCACAGAACTGGAAAAAAACACCTTAAACTTCATATGGAAACAAAAGAGAGCCGCATAGCCAAGTCAATTCTAAGCAAAAAGAACAAAGCTGGAGGTATCACACTACCTGACTTCAAACTATACTACAAGGCTACAGTAATCAAAACAGCATGGTACTGGTACCAAAACAGAGATATACACCAATAGAACAGAACAGAGGCCTTGGAGGCAATGCCACACATCTACAACCATCTGATCTTTGACAAATGTAACAAAAACAAGCATTGGAGAAAGGATTCCCTGTTTAATAAATGGTGTTGGGAAAACTGGTTGGCCATGTGCAGAAAGCAGAAACTGGACCCCTTCCTGACACCTTACACTAAAATTAACTCCAGATGGATTAAAGACTTAAACATAAGACCTAACACCATAAAAACCCTAGAAGAAATTCTAGGCACACCCATTCAGGACATAGGCAAAGGCAAGGACTTCATGACTAAAACACCAAAAGCATTGGCAACAAAAGCCACAATAGACAAATGGGACCTAATTAAACTCCACAGCTTCTGCACAGCAAAAGAAACAATCATTAGGGTGACTCAGCAACCAACATAATGTGAAAAATTTTTTGCAATCTACCCATCTGACAAAGGGCTGATATCCAGAATCTACAAAGAACTAAAACAGATTTACAAGAAAAACACAAGCCCATTCAAAAGTTGGCAAAGGATATGAACAGACACTTTACAAAATAAGACTTATATGAGGCCAACAAACATGAAAAACTGCTCATCACTGGTCATTAGGGAAATGCAAATCAAAATTACATTGAGATACGATCTCATGCCAGTTAGAATGGCCATCATTAAAATATCTGGAGATGACAGATGCTGGAGAGGATGTGGAGAAATAGGAACACTTTTACACTGTGGGTAGGAGTGTAAATTAGTTCAACCATTGTGGAAGACAGTGTGGTGCTTCCTCAAGGACCTAGAAATAGAAATTCCATTTGACCCAGCAATGCCATTACTGGGTATATATCCAAAGGATTATAAATCATTCTATTATAAGGACACATGCATACAAATGTTCATTGCAGCACTGTTTACAATAGCAAAGACTTGGAACCAACCCAAATGTCCACTGATGATAAACTGGACAGATAAATGTGACACATATACACCATGGAATACTATGTAGCCATAAAAAAGGTTGAGTTCGTGTCCTTTGTAGGGACATGGATGAACCTGGAGAACATCATTCTGAGGAAACTGACTCAAGAACAGAAAATGAAATACCGCATGTTCTCACTCATAGGCGGGTGTTAAACAATGAGAACACATGGACAGAAGGAGGGGGGGCATCACACACTGAGGTCTGTTGGGGAGAACTAGGGGAGGGACTGTGGGGGGTGGGGAGTTGGTCAAGGATAACATGGAGAGAAATGCCAGATATAGGTGATGGGGAGGAAGGCAGCAAACCACATTGCCATGTATGTATGTACCTATGCAACAATCTTGCATGCTTTTCACATGTACCCCAAAACCTAAAACTTACTAAAAAATATATATATATGTATATAATGAGTGAGAGGTGATTGAATTTGGTGTGGATGTTTTAAATACTGTTTTTAAAAGTTCAAGTTTTGAATTTTCAGGATAATTTACAAGCTAATTTGAAGTAGTGGTATCCAGAGCTATTAATATGTAACTAATTTTAATGACAAATCAATTTTGTAATAAATGGAGTTTTATCTCTATATAAGACACATACTTAAAAATGAATTTATGGTTTTAAGAGTTGTATCATGTACTAGACAGATTTTAGCAGTCAGAAACAATCATTAAAACAGCTTCAAGTCTAGCTAATAAATTAAGAGTTTCTAATACTAAAAAACCACAGTCAGCAGGTTTGCAATAACCACTCACAAGATCTCTTGGCAAGGAATGAATAGCCATCTGGAAGCCTAAAGTAAGTTGAGAATGTTTGTACCGTGGTTTTGCTCA
Source organism: Saguinus oedipus (assembly GCA_031835075.1). Taxonomy (NCBI): domain Eukaryota; kingdom Metazoa; phylum Chordata; class Mammalia; order Primates; family Cebidae; genus Saguinus; species Saguinus oedipus. The sequence goes on from CM063178.1 coordinate 128,422,014, forward strand.
GTAAAGGGGCAAAACATAGGTTCACAGTTCTAGACCAGGAAACAATGAGCAGTTCATGGAATAGGGAGTTTAGTGGAGTGCTGGAAGGTGAGGCTAGAAAAAGATAAATTAGCATGGTTTGTGAAGGAATCTTGCTCCATGCTAAGGACATTATTCTTCAGCCAAGGGGAAAATTAATGAGGACAGGACTGGATGTACACGTACAACAATCCTGAAAATTTTGAAGAGTTGACTCAGGTCTCAAGTGGACCGAGTTGTGCTTCCCAGCAAAGCAACTGAGGCCTGCTGTCCTGGAAAAACCACACAGCAGCCTTGGAATAGGCCTGTGGAAAAGATAATTGAACAGATCAGCTTGTGAGAGGATATTAAAACCCTTTGAAATCATTTTTAAGATAGCTTTTAAATTGATATGCATAGCACTTTATGCAAGGTGGTTTTATGAAGTATTTGACTAGCTGTATTCTTGAAGAACTTGTCAGATATAAAAATGATTTAAAACAAAAGTACTTCATAATGTCATCTTCCCTTTCAATCTTTACATTTTATTGATCTTTCAATAAAAAGAATGTTCCTGTATGTTAGTAATTAACACCATAACACTGTATCTGTACATCCAAAGCAAAATGGATAATTAAGATATTATTTAGGTTAACTTAGCACAAAAAATACTTTGCCTGAAATCTCTGTAAAAGAGATAACAGAGACATATATATTTCTTGAATCACTACTGTCTTATTTTTTTTCACTGTGCTTTGAAGTATAGGCAGTAACCTCACTCAAAAGGTTCAACTAAAGATTTTATGCAGATGTACTATGCAAATGTTATAATTCTACTTGAATTGTGACATGTTTCATCTTATTGTGCACATCATAAACCATGTTATTTCAGTTTAATTTGCTGTTCTGTTTCCATGGTAATTATAGTTTGGGAAAATGGGTAAAAAAAAAAAAAGATATATTTCAAGATAAGCAAAAATGGAAAACATGTTGTGTTTGTTTTTGTGTACTAATTTACAGATGCCTCACTTAACTTTTATTGCTATTTGTATGCATAGCTTTGAAAATGTTTACATAATATGAAACAAGTCTATATAAATTAGATAGTCTTTGGATAAGACCAGAGAAAAATAATGTGAAATTTTTTTAACTCTGTTAAATTAAACTATGAAGGCTTTGAAAATGGTTAATCAATACCTATGGAGAATTTGAACCATCAGTAAAAATAATACCTGCAGAAAACTTGAACCATTAGTAAAAATAAATCATTTCAGTACCCTAAAACCTAAAATGCAATAAAAAAAAAAGAATTCTGGAGAAGGCAAAAAATCAAAAATAAAATAAAATAAATAAATCATTTCATTTATTATTTTATGTTTTGATGGGATTTTAGTTTTGATGGTCTTTGATAATTTTATTACACCTAAATCCCAGTTTCATGAAAGATATTTATTTAATCCCAAACAGCCCATATCGTTAGGACCCTTTTTGTAAAACTGTAGCATAAATTGGTTTGTTATTTGTTTTATTATCCATTTGCTTAGTCAACAAACCAAAATTTAAAATCTCAATGTTATTTTTTTCAGCCTCATTTTAGCACAAACATTCCATGCTTATATGACTTTCATTGAAATAGTAGGGTTTTTAAGTCAAGAAAATCTGGCTTTGTTTCCAAAATCTAAAGACATCACTTCCTACCAATTTATTCTGATTTAAAAAGTAAACAATTAGATGAATAATTGAATTTTTAAACCTTAGGCTCCTCATCTGTGGATAGTATCTACCATATTAGGGTCATTTTGAACATCTAATTAGTTTAAAAAAAAAAATACCTAATCTTTACTAAACATTTACTATGTGCCAGGCATTGTTTTCTAAGTGTTTTACATGTATTAATCATTCAACTCTCATAACATCACTTTTTTAAATGAGAAAATTAAAGTCACAGAGAGATAAATTTACCTGCTCAAGGTCACACAACTAGTAACTGAAGGAGCTCAGGAAATGATGTAAATTGAAAGCACATTATAAATTATCAAAATCTATAGAAATACGAGTTATTCAAAGACTTGTTTCACATAAAAAATAGTACAATTCTTTTAAGAAAGCCAGAGAGGTTAAGTGTAAAAGAGAATAGAAAAAGAGTATCTATTTAGAACTGTCTAGGATAGCAGTGTTAGCGGTCTGGAGATTTTTCTCAAACTGCTTTATGTTATTTAAATAAATCACAAAGACATACAAAAGTATAAGACAGAAAGGGAAGCAATATAGGCAATAAGGATTGCAAAATATTTTTAACAACTGTTAAGTTTTCTTCTTCATTTTTAATCATTCTAAGTTCTTTAAATGAAATAGAAATTATTTATCAGGAAAGTCATATTCAAAGAAATGCCCAGGTAACAAGCCCAAACATTTTGTTGTGTTTTCTCCCAGTCAGACATCTGAGAAATTAAAATCTTTAGCTACATAAATAAACATGTGTCCTTGGTAGCAACAACAACAACCATTTCTTCTCTTTTAGACTTAGTCAAGATTGTGAGCCAAATGCAAGTACAACGCCTCCCTTGCCACCTTTGACATTTCAAATCAAAGAAATGACAAGTCCTTTGATTAGTGACGATGAAGTATTCCCACTGGTGAGTTACTGGTTGTAGCCTTTTTTTTTCTTTAATGGGTTATTGCTTTACTCTTAAACTGATGTCAGTACACTGATGTACATAGTTGTTTGTTTTTAATCTCACTCCTTGAATAGGACTCCAAGTTGGGTTTGCGAGTCATTTGGCCATACCTATCTATAGAAGGAAAAGATATCGATTATGTTTCGTAAAGTATTTCAGTCAATGTTTATTAACATCTAATACAGGCCAGAATTAGTAGGGATTTTTTTAAATGCATATGCTTGGGACTCACCCTTGGATACTGCATGAGTCCCCAAGGATCTGTATATTGTAAAGAGCTTCAGTGATCTTTTGGACTGGTTTAAAACCTCTTTTCTATTGACTTTGCCAAATGTGCAGGCACATATACAAATCATAAATGGTCAGCTTGATGAGTTATCACAAAGGGAATGTAACTACCACCCAAGTAATGAACAGAAGCCCCACTCGTGTTCCCTTCCAGTCTCTACTTCTGCTTGCTCCCAACATAACCACTATCCTGACTTTTAGTATTATCAATTCATTTTGGCTTATCCAGGAAAACAGTTTTATATAAACAATATATGTTATTTTGTTTCTGGCTTCTTTTTCTCAACATTTTTTTTTAGATTCATCATCATCCATATTGTTTTATGCAGCTCTAATATTTTTTAAAACTTTTGTTTCTCTATAGTAATCGATTGGATATAAATACTACATTCAATGACAATAAAACTGATTTATTCATTCTACTACTGATGGACATTTGAGTCATTGCCAGTTTGGGGCTATTACAAATAATGCTGCCAAAACTATTCTTGTATGAATGTTTTGGTGGATGTATATATACATCCTATGACCTAGGTATTCCATTTTAGGTACATATATACATATATATTAGGTGTATATACATATATACTAGGTATTCCATTCCTAAAATGGAATACCTAGGTCATAGGATATGAATATGGTCAGCTTTAGTAGGTACTGCCAAACTGTTTTCCTGGATAAGCCAATGAATACTCCAACAAGTAGTGTATAAGAGTTGTCCTTGCTCTACTGTCTAACACATGGTATTATAAGTCCTTTTAAATTTACCCATTATGGTCAGTGTGTACTAAGGTCCTATTACGTGGTTTTAATTCATGTTTCTCTGGTGAATAATGAGCTTAAGCACTATTCATATGTTTATTGGCCATTTTGATATCCTTTGCAAAATATCTGTTCAATTTCCTCACTTAATTTTCTGTTGGATTATCTTTATTGTTATCGATTTATGGCTATTCTTTCTATTCTTGATATAAGCCCTTTATTGCATATGTGTTGGTTTAGCCTTGCAATAATAGAAACTGGAAGTAAAAGTTAAGCTATTCTGGTGGAAGAATGCTTAAAAATATTAACTTTTGGGGGAACGATCCAAGATGGCTGACCGCTAACATCTCAAGATTGTAGCTCCCAGTGAAAACGCAGAGAACGAGAGGACGCCACACTTTCAGACAAATTTTGCTTGCTCACGGAGCAGAGGATTCCCAGTGGAGGAGCAGCACGGGTCGCCAGCGCGACTCTTGTGGCCGGAGCAACGGTTTTGCAAGCACCTTGGCACGGCAGCTCTTGGTGCAGAGTAAACAGGACTGGTTCCCCTTCTGACCAAGGTTTGGAGCTCCGGGAAGGCAGAGTTGCCTAAACAGACTCTAGAAGGAAGTCAGACTGGAGATTCCCGGGCAGAAAAGCACCATCAGTCTTAACACTGCTGTTTTGGCCAGCGCAGTGGGTTGCTCATATTTTGGCCCTGGGAATTAACAACTTGGATGTCTACTCAGAGACCTAATTTGAAAGGTGGTAATTACAAAGATGACAGGTGGATAAACTTACAATGATGGGAAGAAACCAGCGTAAAAATGCTGAGAATTCTCAAAATCAGAATGCCTCTCCCTCTACAGAGGATCACAGTTCCTCATCAACAAGGGAACAAGGCTTGATGGAGAATGAGCACATCCCAATAACAGAATCAGGCTTCAGAACATGGATAATAAGAAACTTCTGTGAGTTAAAAGAACATGTTGTAGCCCAATGTAAAGAAACTAAGAACTTTGAACAAAGGTTTGACGAAATCCTAATGAGAATAGACAATTTAGAGAGGAATATAAGTGAATTAATGGAACTGAAGAATACAATACAGGAACTCCGAGAAGTATGCACAGGTTTTAACACTTGAATTGTTCAAGCAGAAGAAAGAATATCAGAGGTAGAAGTCCAACTTAATGAAATAAAATGAGAAGACAAGAATAGAGAAAAAAGGATAAAAAGGAATGAGCAAAGTCTCCAAGAAATGTGGGACTATGTGAAAAGACCAAATTTACATTTGATAGGTGTACCTGAATGTGACGGAGAGAATGAATCTAAGCTGGAAAATATTCTTCAGGATATTATTCAGGAGAATTTTCCTAAACTAGCAAAGCAGGACAACATTCAACCCCAGGTAATACAGAGAACACCACAAAGATATTCCTCAAGAAGAGCAACCCCAAGGCACATAATCATTAGATTCACCAAGGTTGAAATGAAGGAAAAAATACTAAGGGCAGCCAGAGATAAAGGTCAGGTTACCCACAAAGGGAAGCCTATCAGACTTACAGCAGATCTCTCAGCAGAAACCCTACAAGCCAGAAGAGAGTGGGGGTCAATATTCAACATCCTTAAAGAACAGAACTTTCAGCCCAGAATTTCATATCCTGCCAAACTAAGCTTCACAACTGAAAGAAAAATAAAATATTTTATGAACAAGCAAGTACTCAGAGATTTTATTACCACCAGGACCAGGCCTGCTTTACAAGAGCTTCTGAAAGAAGCATTACACATAGAAAAAAAACAACCAGTATTAGCCTTTCTAAAAATATACCAAAAAGTAAAGAGCATCAACATAAAGAAGAATTTGCCTCAACAAATGGATAAAACAGCCAGTTAACATCAAATGGCAGTAATCCTAAATTTAAATCGACTAAATCCCCCAATCAAAAGATACAGCCAAAACCCAAAGGTATGCAAGGATACACAAAGACTCAAAACAAAGGGATGGAGAAAGATTTACCAACCAAATGGAGAGCAAAAATAAATAAATAAATAAAAAGCAGGAGTTGCAATTCTTGTATCTGATAAAATAGATTTCAAAGCAACAAAAATATAGTGGTAAAAGGATCAATGCAACAATAAGAGCTAACGATCCTAACACCCAGATACATAGAGACTTAGACTCAATGAGACAGAAAATTAATAAGGATATCAAGGACTCAAACTCAGATCCGGAACAAGTAAACTTAATAAATATTTATAGAGCTCTCCACTTTAAACACACAAAATATACATTCTTGTCAATACCACATCACACCCACTCATAGGTTTAAATGAAATATCGATTGGCCATTATTAATACCCATTTCTTTTAGAATAAAGCAACATTTCCGTTCTCTCTCCCTCTTTTTCTTCCTCTCCTTCACTCCTTTTTTTTCTTTTCTTCTCTCAAAAAAAAAAAGAAAAAAGAAAAAAGAAATCAACTTGTAGACCTCTAGATCCAGGTTGGCAATGTCTCTCTCATTGCCTGATTTCCTTCCTTTCTTTCTCTCCCTCCCTCCCTCCCTCCCTCTCTCCATCCCTCCCTTCTTCCTTTCCTCCCTTCAAAAAAAAAAAAAATTCACTTTTAAAGTTTTAGAGATCTCTAAAGCCCTGAAATGCTCTTTTATGATCATCTCAACATAAAATGCCAACGTTATTTGAACAGCCTAAAATCCATACCAATAATGTAAACGAAATAAAATTCCTCATTTAAGTTATGAGAAATTCTAAGGGGACTTTGCAAATTCTGCATCAATAAAACTTTGATCATTAAGGAGTTAAAGTAAGCACACATTTCAGTCAAGCAATAGAAAAAGTTGCAAAAAACTCAATTGTGCTAATATCACATGGATTTAGGATTTTTAGGATCACAATTAGTGTCAGCTCAAATATCACCTTATCAGAGATGCCTAAGCAACCAGTCTGCAATTGCACCTTCCTCATCACTCCCCGCCCCTCATCTTGCCTTTTTTCATGGCACTTCACTATGAGACGTTTTGTTGTTTGGCCTCCCTCCTTTAGAATGTATGCTTCATGAAAGCAGGGGTTGTTTTCATGCTAACCCAACACCTAAAATAGTGTCAGCACTAGTAGGCACATAAAAAGACACGGAGAAGTATCTGTTAATTTAATTTAATAACATGGGGCTTCCTTCTACCTCTAAAATTCTGCGTTACTCTAAAATTCTGCGTTACTCTTTTGAGGAATTCCTAACCTCCAGAGTAACCAGGAAAGAATTCTCAACTCTTTTAGTAACTGGGCATGGGGAACTTAATCTGTGATGGAGGCCTTAAAAATTCTATGGTAATCCACTATTCTAGGTCTAGTGATTTCCATCCACGACTACATTTTGACATCCACATTAGAACCGTTCCTGTCAAAACCACTACTGATCTTCTAGTTGCTAATTAAATGCACATTTTGAAGTATTCATCTTTCTGAATATTTTTGTCTTCAAACTCTTATGTTCTCTGGCTTCTATGACACTATACTCCCCTGATTCTTCTGCCACCCTCTGGCTACTATTTCCCAGTCTGTTTCCAGGGTTCTCCCTCCTATTTCTGTCCCTTAAAAATAACACACTGCCATGTGTGTACCTATGCAACTATCTTGCACGTTCTGCACATGTACCCCAAAACCTATAATGCAATAAAAAAAAAAATTAGTGTTCTTCATTCATAAAATAAACATGTATTGAACACCAACTGTATGGCAACTCCTGTTCTAAACATGTCTTCAAATAAGAGAGACATGTATATCATATGGTGGAAAAAAAAGAGGAACTTTGTCAATGGATGAATGGATAATCAGATTGTGACAGATATATACAATGGAATATTTTTCAGCCTTAAAAAGCATCTGTGGGGTCAAGCGCGGTGGCTCACGCCTGTAATCCCAGCACTTTGGGAGACCAAGGCGAGTGGATCACGAGGTCAAGAGATCGAGACCATCCTGTTCAACATGGTGAAACCCCGTCTCTACTAAAAATATAAAAATTTGCTGGGCATGGTGGCGCGCACCTGTAGTCCCAGCTACTCGAGAGGCTGAGGCAGGAGAATTGCTTGAACCCAGAAGGTGGAGGTTGCGGTGAGCCGAGATCGTGCCATTGCACTCCAGTCTGGGTAACGAGCGAAACTCCGTCTCAAAAAAAGAAAAGAAAAGAAAAGAAAAAGCAACTGTGCCCCAAAAAAGGCCAAAAAAAATACAACAGTGTAGATGAACCTCAAAAACATGCTAAGTGAAAGAAGCCAGACACAAAAGGCCATGTATTATATGATTCTATTTATATGAAATAGCCAGAATAGGTAAATGAAATCCATAGAACCAATGCAGATTGGTGATTACCAGGGGTAGTGGGGAGGAAGAAACAAGGAAAAGTGGCTTAAGGGGTACAGTGTTTCATTATGGATAATGAAACTATTTTGGAACTAGAGATGGTGGTTGCAAAACATTGTAAATGCATTAAACACCATTGAACTGTTCATTTTTAAATGGTTAATTTTCTTTTACGTCAATTTTATCTCAAAAACAAACGAGGAGAAACATTAATGATTGGAAATAAATAAACAAATAAGAAAATATTAAGGCCTGGCACAGTGGTTCACACCTATAATCCCAGCACTTTGGGAAGCCGAGGCGGGCAAATCACCTGAGGTCAGGAGTTTGAGACCAGCCTGGCCAACATGGTGAAGTATCGTCTCTACTAAAAATACAAAAATTGGTTGGGCATGGTGGCACATGCCTGTAATCCCACCTACTCAGGAAGCTGAGGCAAAAGAATCACTTGAACCCCAGAAGTAGAGGTTGCAGTGAGCCAAGATAGCATCACAACACTCCAGCCTGGGCAACAGAGCAAAACACTGTCTCAAAAAAAAAAAAAAAAATAGTAATAAATGCTGAGATGAAAAGAAAAGCAGGTAATGTGATAGGGAGTGATGTATGTATGGGGATTATTTTAGGTTGAGTAGCCAAAAAAATTATCATTGAGAAAGGGAAATTTAAGGTGAAACCTTAACAACAACAAATCCAGCCTCGCAAAGATCTGGTGGAAGAGAATTTCAAGTAAAGGAACTATAAGGCAGGAATGAGTTTGGCAGGTATGAGAACCAGCAAGGTTAGGGGGCCTTCTGGAGCTTAGAAGGGAAGACAGAGACTGGAACAAAAGGGAACAGAGAAGTCATCAGGGGAAGTCCAGTATATGAGGACAGTAGGTCACAGGAAGGAGTTTGGATTTTATTTTAAAACAGTGGGAAGCCATTGTTAAGTTTTAATTAGGAAAATACTGATCTGTTTACTCCATTTAAAATTACTCTGTTTAATAATAAACAAACATGTTTAAATCTTTCAAAAGATCACTTTAACTACTAAATAAATAATAAATTATAGAGGGGCAAGGGTAGAAGTGGAGACAACTATTCTAAGGCTATTTCAGTAGTCTAGACAAGAGATGATGCTGGCTTGGTGGCAATGGAGGTAGAGCAACATATTAGATCCAGAAAATATTCTGGTGGGTAGACAAGACTTGGTAATGAATTGTATATGGGAAGTGGGAGAAAGAGTGATCAAAGATGACTCCTAGGATTTCAACCTGAGCACTGAGTAGATGCTAATACCACTTTCTCACATGAGAAGACTAACGAAGAAATAGGGTTAGAAGAGAAATCATGATTTCTAGGTTGGACATATAAGTTTAAAATGTTTACTGGACACCCAGATGTAGACATTAAATAGGCAATAGGATATGTGAATCTAATATTAAAGGAAGAGATCAAAGCTGGAAATATAAATAGGGGAAAAATCTGCATATGGTTGGTATTTAAGTCTATAGAACTGGAAGAAATTACTTAAGTATAAAAAAGAAATTATCCCATTACAAAGCCTCAGGGTCATAATATTTAGTGCCCTAATGGGAATCCTCAAGGAAAGGAGGAAAGTCTGATAATGAAGAGGATGGGGCATAAGGAGAGTCCAAATTCATTTGCAGAAACAAAGTCACTGAGAGGTAAGAAGAAATAGGATCCATAGTACAGGAGGAAGGATAAGTTTCTGGAACAGGAGGATGGCCTAAAATTCAGTTTTAGATAAAAATGGATGTGGAATAGTGAGGGAGCTCCCCTCTGGCCCCTAGGAGGCCAGGTCACAAGGTCATGAGTAAGAAAGTGAACATACTACGGAAGTAGAATAGAATCGCCTGGCAGTATTCACTGACCACTTGATATTTATGGTCATGAAATTTAAAGTGAAACTAGTCCATGCAGTAATTTACCCCCAACCTGTTGGCTCCAACATTCAGCTATTCGGGTGTAGACATGACCCAGGCAAATGGGTCAGCTTAATTAGGGGTGGGTTTTATCCGTTAATTAGGATAGAGACAAGATAGAGTTTTGGCAGGTAATGAGGATAGAGACAAGATACAGGGAGCGACAAGTTGTTGAATGGTTATAAAGATGGATGTGGAATAAAAAGAGTTAGAAAGGAAGAGACAGCATGAGGAAGATGATGGACAGTGAAAAGGAAAGAGTCTGAATGGGGTCAGAGAAATGCTGTTGTGGGCATACTAGATTAAGCAAGCTGGAAGGATGATGGATAGGTTGCTTTAAATCTCAATTAGTAAATAATGCAGTTCTCATTGATGATAGTGTCAAGGACATGCTAGTGGGTGGATGCCTGAGATGAAGGATTCCCCAGGGCTCCATCTTTTAACTTCTTTTTCTTTTACTTGCCTCTCATGGATAACTTCACTTAAGCTCATGGCCTTATCATCTATAACTTCCAAATCTATCTCTCTGATTCAGACCTGTCTTCTGAGTCCTAGATTGATATATCTCACAGTTTACTGAAGTCTGTTTAAGTCTCAAGTCACCTCAAACTCAGTATTATTCAAAATGGAATGCCTTTTCTTCATTCATAAACTAAAAATTTTTATTGAAAACACAATGGCCCAGAATCTGTGCTAGAATCTGATGAATCAGAAATAAATAAGAGGCCAGCAGCTGTGACTCACATCTCAGCACTTTGAGAGGCCAAGGCAGGAGGATCCCTTGAACCCAAGAGTTCAAGGCCAGCTTGGGCAACTAGTGAGGCTCTGTTTCTAAAAAGCTTTTTAAAAAAATAGACAGGTGTGGTGGTGTGTGCCTATAGTCCCACCTACTCAGGAGGCTGACAGAGGAGGATCACTTGAGCCCAGGAGTTAGAGGTTAGCTGTGGTTGCACCACTGCACTCCAGCCTGGGCAAGAGAGCAAGACACTATCTCAAAAAAAATTTTTTTTAAGGAAAAAAGAACTTTTAATGGCTTATTTTACCTTTTTCTCCTTCTCATTAAATGGCATGAGTGTCACTAATCATTCAGGCCAGAATCTAGGAGGTCATCTGTCTGAGATCAGGTTTCCTAGAGCCTAACATGAGATTTTTGTGGAAGCAAGTTACCGAGGGAATATTTTAGTATGTTCAGGAGGAGAGAGGAGGCAGGGGAGGGGAGGGGAGGAAAACTAAGCAAAGGTGTTGTCTCAGCTACAAACTAGTATAGCCTGGTGTCCCAAGGAGCTTGCCATATGAATTACACCACAGCATTGGTTCCCACCAAACAAGGATCCTCAGACACTTTATGTCTCTGTGTCCATCAATCAGTCATTGCCTCAGAGAGGGTAGCAAATGGGCAGAGGAAGGACTGCAGCTTCCCAGGTGAGGCAGGAGCCTCCAGTTCAGTGACGGGCAGTTCTCCAAAGGAGTCAGCTGTGAGCTGTTAGTAGCCAACCCCCACCTAGCTGGAGGAGAGATGCATCAGCCGGGGAAAGGGGATCCCAGTAGGGGACCAACGACCATGGTCCACCTCTTGCACCACTCAAAACTACCTTCTTCCATAGCTTCCATCCAGGTATAGCTTTTCACAATTATTGTGGGCAATAATTTCTGGGAAAACTGATTAGAGGAAAGTTGGTGAGATAAGCCACAGCCCCTAATACTGCAGTTGGTCCCTGACACCTATCATTGCCTCACCCATTCTAGATTCCTCTTCCCATCAGCCAACTCTTCTGTTGATCCAGGTGGCTTTTCTTTTGGGGTGATCCCCTAATTTCTGTGCCCTTATTAGGATATAGTTTCTGTATTTGCCAATTAAAATTAAAACTGGGCAAGAAAGTACCAAAAGATGCCTCAGAGGATCATCTGAGTACCAAACACATTCCTCACTGCCTCTGCTCATGCAGTAACATTCTTACCACTTCAGGGTGACTTAGGGTCAGCTACCTCTGCCAGTATAGGAACTCCATTCTGTGTGTCTGATCTGTTGGCATGAGGTGCCCAAAGTGACCACATGAAGCCAAAGCTCTAAGTTTAGTGGGACTCTTACAGGTCTCTTGGTAGAATTCCACCTCTAAGAACCAGGACCTATAGACCAACAGAACCTAAAGATACATAAACAGAAAGCACAAGTTCTCCAAGTGGGTTAACAGAAGTGATAGAGTGGAGCCATTCCTACTTCCTCCCTTTTGTTCCCAGATCCATGTATTCTACCCATTGGAAACACAGCACCATAAAACAGCCATTGGTTTAAAGTGTATACCACATCCTGAAGAAAGACACCCCAACCCCACTGGATATAATCTCCAAGCTGGTGCCTCCACTGTGCCATCAAGAACTCTATCATGCTAGCATCCTCTGGATAGTGCTGTGTGTGGTTAGGACCAGTGGATACCATGGTCATGCCCCCACTGCCATACTCTTCTGCTATAAAGTAGGTACCTTTACTATTAAGCAGGATCTCATGTCTGCAGATCAGTGATTCTGTGAGCCCTAAGATAGTAGTGCAGACAGGAAAGGCAAACACGTAGAATGCATATCCATTCTGATAAGGATACAGCATTGCCCTTTCCAAGGTACAAGGGACCTAATGCAGTCAAACAGCCACCAAAAGGCTGGTTGGTCTCCTTGAGGGATGATGCCATATCAAAAGCTCAGCTTTGGTTTCTATTGTAAGCAGGTCAGACATTTAACAGCAACAGTAGCTGGATTACTGTTGGTTAAAGGGGAAACCATGGTATTGAGCCAATGCATAATTCCTACTGGGATAGCCAAAGACAGAGTCTGGATCAAATCATCCTGTCCACTTGCTAGATGCTCTGTCTCAACCAAGACTCAACAGCATGATAGGAATTGTCTTGCAAATAGTATACAGGTTTCTGCTACAGATGGCATAGCCTTGTGCCAGAATCTTAACGGTCTGCAACAGAACTTTCCCACTGAAACTTGCCAGAGACTCCGCAAGGCATTTCTCTCTACCAGAGATTCTTCTAGTATGGGATCTGCCAAGTCATTTGACCAAAGTAGCAGGACTGCTTGTACCCTATCCTGAACCTACTACAGCTCTTTCCAGAGTTCTGGGCTTGCTCAAAAAAGATTTTTTCTGTGTCACCAAATAAATGAATCAGATTATTCAATTATTTGATTCAGGGGTGGAACATTTTCAAAGTGCATAAATTTTTGCTTTACTAGGATGTTCTGAATGCCCCATAGCAGTGGACACCTAAAAACAACGTGTCAAGCCCCAATCTTTTATAGGGTTTATCTTTCACTCTCTGGAGTACATGCATCTTTCCATGCCTTTAACATACTTGCTACTTCTTGCTCATCAAGTCTCATTAACATGATGTGTTAATATATGATGTTCCATGTGATAGTCTGCAGTGTCCAGATGGGCAAGGCCCCTTCAGAATTTATTGTGACAGCTTCATGAACATAACATTGGGGCAAAACCACGGATGTATATTGTTGGCCACCCCATATGAATGCTAACTGCTTCCTATCCTCCCTTTTATTAGATAGTAAAAAGAATGCATTTGCCAGATCAATAGTAGCATACCATCTACCCCAGGCTGTGATAGTCTTCTCTAGTCGAAATAATGTCCCTGACACAACAGCTACAGTTTGGCTACTAGTTGGAAAGTATTCAGTACTCCATCATTTGCATGATCCCTAGTTTTGGCCCGGGCCAGATTGGTGAACAAAATCCACCTATAACAAGGTTCACATTTATATAGATTGTTGACTCCCTAAAGTTCCATTCTTCCTACCAAAATGAAAATCAAAGAAGAATATAGTAACCACAGAACTGGAAAATTAAAGTACAAATTTCCCCAATGAAAAAAAAGTACTTAATTTTTGTATGTGGCTTTTTAAAATGAAGAATTGTAAAATCATCTGATGTCCTTTATTCCTTAGCCAGATTTTTATTTGTTGTAAATAAGCACTAAACAGGTCACCAACATTTAAATAGCATTTTCATGTCACCATGAAGGTGGAAATGGTGCACTCATCACTGATACTTTCTCCACTATGATAGGACAAACAAGATGCTTGCCAGCATCACAGCCCTCCCTACTAGGGAGGCACCTCCACCCCTGAGACACATTATGCAGCCAGCGCTCTCACCTGCCTAATGCCAAGCATTGATTTGCCCTGTCAAAACCAATCCTTATTTTATTTTTTTCTATATGAACCTTCTTTGTGCAATTCCACTATAACCTTTACTTTAGCTTTTTGGAGTTGCCAATTTTCAAATGAAAATCATTGGCTTTGCAAATGATTGTAGCATGTTTTAGGCAGATTCCATGGTGAGTGCATTGTCCCTGCATTTGCGGTTGAACAATTTAACACTCATTTCTAGAGCTTTTGAATGTAATGGTGCTGTGATGTCTTCCTTAGTTCCTTGAGGATTTCATTAGTGGTGACTGCATTACACTAGTAGTGGGAGTTCGGCCCAAGATGTAGTCTTTCGTTAAGAGCGGCAGTGTTTGACAGTATGTCAGGGATGAAGCATGCCTGGAACAATGAAGTTCTGTATTCCTCATTCACTTTTCTTTCTTTCTCTCTTTAGTCTCCCCCAGATATTTCCTTCCCAGCATCTTTAGCTGCACAGCATTTCCTTCTAGAAGAAGAGAAACGAGCAAAAGAACTTGAAAAACTTCTAAATACACATATTGATGAACTGCAAAGACACACAGAATTTACTCTTAATAAATACTCCAAGCTAAAGCAAAATAGACACATATGAGCTTTTAAACTTTTTTATTTGCTTCCCCTAACCCAAGAAAAAAAGCTCTGGCAAAATATTTACAAAGCTGATGAATGAAACTGAGAAATTCTATTCTGTTTCCTTGAGTAAATAATTTCTGTAAGGCAGCTAGAAAATAGTAAGTATTTTGTTCAATAAAGCTGTTTGCATTTCTGCATTAACATACTAAATTGTTCTGCTGTAGAGTTACTATAAAATAAACATGACTATTCCAAAAGAGATTTTTTTTCCAGTCTAAGGACTATTTTGGAATTAAATATGCACTTTTTTTCCCCACTTGAATCATGTATACTGAAAACCCATTTCCTTGGCAACTATACAAAATAAGGGAAAGGGAAGTGCATGCTATATTCCAGATACAAACGACTCAAAGGCAGCTCAGTTGTACTCGGTTTGAAAACTCAAGGATTTTTAAATAAAAATATTTATTTTCAGTTATGTAAACACTCTAATATTTATTTTTGAAAAAAAAAGATATAGCTTTACTATTTTTACATTCACCTTTATAATGTCTTTCTGTTTCAATACATTGAAGGTTGATGGGATATGCAATTTACAAATTTAAAATATATGCTTTTTTGTTAGTACTAATTACTTCACGGACATGAACAAGATAAAGGAAATATAAAGCATTACTGTTGCTACACTGTCCTTTGTAATCACCTCTGTTTTAAATACAAAAAAAGAATATAAAATTCAAGGGACTTGAAGCATAAATGACAAATCTGTATAGAACAGTAGTAGCATGGCTATGAACAATAAAAACAATTTACAAATATACGAGAATATAATGTACTTTCTTAAAAAGTTTTATGTGTGTGTGTGTCTGTGTATATATATGTATGTGTCTATATATATATATATATGAAAAGAAATTATGAAAAAAGGTAAGTCCTACTATACTTTTATGGTTTCCTGTTTCCCTTTAAAGATACAGTCTCAACATACTGAAAGATAAACCAAAGTGTCATTAGAGAACAGGTGTGATTTTCATGTGAAAATGCAGAGCATTGTAGACTTCAGGTAACATGACCACATGTATTTGTATAGCTCTTGATGTTTGTCTTAGTTCAGTCTGTCACAACAAAAATACCATAGACTGGGTGACTTAAACAACAAACATTTATCTCTCACAGTTCAGAAGGTTGAGAAGTCCAAGATCAAGGTGCCAGCTACTCTGGTGTCTGACAAGGGCCCACTTCTGGGCTTGTGGACAGCCACCGCCTTGCTGTATCTTCACATGGCAGAGAGGAAGTATCTCTCTTGTTTCTTCTTTATAAGGCAGTAATCCCATTCATGAAGGTTCTACCTTCATGACATAATTATCTCCTAAGGCCCCAATTTCCTAATAGCATCACATTGAAGGTTAATATATCAATACAGTCATGCATCACTTAGCGACAGGGATATATTCTGAGAAATGTATTGCTAGGCAATTAGGTCGTTGTGCAAATATCATAGAGCACACTTATGCAAACCTAGATGGCACAACTACTGCACACCTAGGTTATATGGCATAGCCTATTGCTCCTAGGCTACAAACCTGCATGTCATGTTACTGTACTGAATGCTGTAGGTAGTTGTAATACACTGATAAGTATTTATGTATCTAAATATAGAAAATGTTGAGTGAAATATGGAATTTTAATATTATGGGAACACCATCATATATTAGGTCCATCGAAATATTATTATACCGTGCATGACTCTATAAACTTTGGGTAGGCACATTCTGTCCACAACACCTTCCCATAGTATTTTTCATTTAAACTCAAAATGAGCCTGTGAGATCAGCAAGCCTAATATCCTTGTCCCTGGGAATCAGAATTGTTAAGAAACTTACTCAGAATCATGGTAAGCGAGAGAGTCAGAAAGGAAACTCCTGGCCTTCTGATTCCTGGCTCTAGCTCTTATTACTTCCCAGTATCACTTCTTGTAAGCAAGCAGATGGTGAACAAAGCTGCATCCACAGAAGCCAGGTTTAATGACAAAACATCAGAAGATCCAAAGCCATTAGTGTACTCACAAAAACTCCATGAGGAAAGTTATGATACTTTCAAATTATTTAGTAATTGCTAGCCTAGACATGAGGAAAATATTTTTCAGTGTTATCTTTAGAAGACAGGAAGAAGTATGTTTAGGAAAAAGGCTTTCCATAAACAAATTTGAAAACCTTCATATCCCTAATACAAACAATGAAAAAGGTTAAATATACATACCTTTATAATCCCCTATGTCAAAATAACATTCATTCTCTCAGGGTAAAGGTACAATTGAAAGTTCTTTGTTGAAATAAAGATCTAGGCTACAATAGGTCTCAGAACTTAGCAGAGTCAAGACAGAATGAATTTGGACTATGTCCAGGACTAATGGTGAATAACCCCTATGCACTATTAATACTTCAAGTCCACATGCAGACTTCTTTTAAATTATGAATTCAGTATTCCACTTGATGTTAACTTTCTTAGAATGGTGGTTTTCAATGTTTTGCTTAACAACAGGATTCAGTGTTCAAAAGGAATCATACAGTGAAGTCCAACATTGATATACTGTAATCAAGATAAAAGGCAAGCAGTACTGACTGAATGTTGGAAGGAGGTAGTGAGGCCAGGCTGCCCTCTCCACTCCCTTCTCTTACCATTCTGTTCTCCATAGGCCAAAAAGATGGCCATGGAACAGCTGCCCTAGATGTTGTGGAGGGGGCCTCAAGGAGAGGCAGATTTGCTCGGTTACTACCTTGGCTCAGAATACATTTTCCTGCAGAAATCATTTCATGGATACTGGTTATAACCTCCACATCAAAAGCAGGGTTTCAAACAGGGAAGCCTTCGGCAGGGCCAAGCATAAAACTAAGGAGATCCTCAGAGCTACCTCGCTCACTCCAACAGACTAGGAATTTTTAGGTCTTAAGGTGCTCCTTAAACAGGACAAGTTAGACCTGTTGGAGACAAGGTTCTTCATGCCTTGGCCCTGTGACCTCAACATAGCTTCCATTTCTTTATCTGTAGAACAGGCTTAACAACACTACCTATGTCAGAGGATTCTTGTGAGGATTACAGGATATAATGTACATAGTGTGGATAGCACACAGCTTGGCACAGTAAGTACTCAGTACATGCTAGCTGTTAGCATTTGCCATCCTTGCCCTCTGAGGCATTAGGTCTGAACTCAGGAGACAAAGCACATCCTCACAGAATAATACTATCATTTTTTCGAGGACCATGTAACAGCCACCATACATAAGTTAAATCATTAACAGTTTCTTAAAAATAATTACACATCATAAAATTCACCCATTTAAAAGGGTATATTTCAATAATTTTTACTAAGTTTACAGAGCTGTTTAGCCATTGCCACAACCCAACTTTAGAACATTTCCTTCACTCCAAAAAAATCCCTAATGCCTGTTTTTAGTGATTCCATTCCTATGCCCAACCCCAGGCAGCTGCTAAACTACTTTCTGTCTTTACAGGTTTACCTGGACATTTTACATAAATAAATTCATATGTGGGTTTTTTATCATAGCATAATGTTTTCAAGATTTGTATTGTAGCATATATTGGTATTCTGTTTTTTTTATTGCTCAGTAGTATTCTGTTGTATGAATAAAACACGTTTCATTTATCCATTCCACTGGTTGATGGACATCTGAATTGCTTCCAGTTTAGGGCTATTATGAATAAAGAATACACAAGTCTCAATGGGGACATATGTTTTCATATCTATTGAATCATTTTTTAGGAGAATTTCTCAGTTGCATGCTATATTTATGTTTAACTTTGAAAAGAAATACTGAGTGTGTATCAGTGTGTATAAAAGAGTTATTTCATCCTGGTTTTAATTGTCATTTCTCTAGTGGCTAATGATGTTGAGCATCATTTTGTGTGCTTACTGACCATCCACATCTATTCTTCAGTAAAATGTCTGTTTAAATCTTTTGCTAATTTTACAATTGGGTTATTTCTCTTGTTGGGTTATAAAAATTCTATATTTGATATAAGTCCTTTATCAGATATAAGATTTGCATATATTTTCTCCCAGTCTGTGACTTGTCTTTTCATTTTCTTAATAGTGTCTTTTGAAGCAAGTAAGTTATAAATCTTGATAAAGTACTGTTCATTAGTTTTATGAATCATGCTTTATGCATCATATCTAAGAAATATTTGCCCAATCCAAGTCACAAAGTTTTCCTTTATATTCTATTCTAAAAGTGTTACAGTTTTAAGTTTTACATTAGATCTACAATCCATTTTGAGTTAACATTTTTGTATGGTGGTAGGGTCTAGATTCATCTTTTTAAATGTGGATATCCAATTGTCCCAGCACCATCTGTTTAAAAAAACTATTCTTTATCTTCTCTGAATTGTCTTGGCACTTTTGTTGAAAACTCAATTGGCTATAAACATAAGGGTTTATTTCTGGACTCTTAATTCTGTTCCATTGATCTATATGTTACTCCTTATGCCAGTACCACACAATCACAAGTATTGTAGCTTTGCCAGAAGTTTTGATAGCGGGAAGTGTAAATCCTCTAACTTTCAAAATGATTTTGGCTATTTGGGGTCCTTTGAATTTCCATGTAAGTTTTAGGGTCAGCTTGTCAATTATTGTAAAAAAAAAAAAAAAAGTAGGCCTTTGAGATGTCTATAGAGATTAAGATAGTAGTTCTCTCCAAATTGACCTATATTGAATCTCAGTTTAGGCAGTATTGCCATCTTAATATTATTTAGTCTTCCAATTTGTAAACATGAAATTTCACATTTATTTCATTTATTTATTCTTTAATTTCCTTGGAAATGTTTTATCATTTTCAATATTAATATTATGCTTTTGTTAAATTTATTCCTAAATATTTTATTTAATTTGATGCTATTATAATTGAATTGTTTTCTCAATTTCATTATTGGATTGTTCATGGTTAGTATATAGAAATACAATAGATTTTTGTATACTAGTCTTGTATTCTGGGACCCTGCTGAGCTCATTTATTCTAGTAGGGGTTTGGGGGTTTGGGTGTGTGTGTGTGTGCGTGTGTGTGTGTGTGTATGTGTGTGTGTGTGTGTTTCTCAGAATTTTATGCCTACAGGATCGTGTTGTCTTTACATAAAGACAGCTTTTTCACTTCTTCCTTTTCATTCTGTGTGCATTTTCTTTCTGTTTCTTACCTGACTGCACTAGCTAGAAACTCCAGTACAATGTGAAATGAAAGTGGTGAGAGCAGACATGTTTGCCTTGTTCCTGATCTTAAGGGAAACCTCTTAGTCTTTCATAATTAAGTATGATGTTAGCGACAAGTTTTTTTGTAGACACTTTTTATCAGGTTGCAGAAGTTCTCGTATAGTTTTAGTTAATTGATAGTTTTTATGATTGGCCGTTAGATTTTAGTAAATGTGTTTTTTGTGTCTGCTGACATGATCATGAGGTTTTTGTCTTTTATTAATATAGTATACTACACTAACTTTTAAAAAGGATAAACCAAGCTTGTGTTTCTGGGATAAATCATACTTGATCATGACGTATGATTTTTTTGTATATTGCTGGATTTGGTCTGCTAATACTTTGTTGAGAATTTTGTCATGAGGGATATTGGTCTCCAGGTTTTCTGTCATGTCTTTGTCTGGCTTTGGTATCAGGGTAATTCTTGCCTCATAGAGTGAATAGGGAAGTTTTTTTCTACTCCTCTGTTTTCTAGAAGAGTTTGTATTATTTCTTTAAATGCTAATGAAATTCACTAGTGAAGCTATCTAGTCCAGGCTTTTCTTTGTGGGAAAATTTTGATTATTACTTAACATCTATCCTTGTTATAGGTCTGCTCAGATTTTCTATTTCTTCTTTAGTCCATTTTGGTGATCTGTGTCTTTTAAACTTGATTTAATCTTTATAATAACCTTGAAAGTAAGAATTTAGGCCTATTTTATTTTGAGACTTAAAAGACTGACTGACAGTATCCCAAGGTCGACTATCTGGATAATGGCCAGTCTGTGAAGCACTAACATCCCTACCGCTTCCACCAGGCCACACTGCCTCTAGCAGACATAGGGCTTCTTGAAGGAAAAGGTGACTCCTCCCTGCACCACCAAGGCTGACACCAAAAACAACATTCTTTTGTGGGTGTCCTAGTCCAAGTTTTTTTTTCCTCAATGACTTGTGTCTCCTGGGTGTTCAAAATGCTGGCATCAGGGAAGCTAACAAAGCCCAAGCCTGCTTCTGCCTAAAGACCAAGGTTCTCATCACATGAAAGCCCCCTTGAGAATTGTTGCCTTGGGAGCCGCCGTCTCCTGGGAAAGCACCCAATGATAAGGGCTGTACTTAATTCAAATGGTCATGTTTTTCTCCCTTGCCTGCCAAAGAAAGGAAAAACAAAATATCAAAGGACCAAGATGTTGTTTGCAATGAACTACACTTGCTTCAATATTGACAGTTGACAACTGATGATCGAGACCTCTGCTAAATAAGAGAAGCTCAGATACATGTTTTCCTGAATGTTGTTTACTCACACAGAAATGAAACAGCTGCTCCCCTAACAAGAGGAACCCATCCGAGATCAAACTTATGGGCTCTGTAGGTTTTGCATAAGATGAAGAATTAGGCCGGGCGCAGTGGCTCCTGGCACTTTGGAGGGCCAAGGTGGGTGAACCACGAGGTCAAGAGATCGAGACCATCCTAGCCAACATGGTGAAACCCCATCTCTACTAAAAATACAAAAGTTAGCTGTGTGTGGTGGCATACGCCTGTAGTCCCAGCTACTCAGGAGGCTGAGGCAGGAGAATCGCTTGAACCCAGGGGGTGGAGGTTGCAGTGAGCTAAGATCGTGACACTGCACTCCAGCTTGGTGACAGAGCGAGACTCCATCTCAAAAATAAATAAATAGGCCAGGCGCGGTGGCTCAAGCCTGTAATCCCAGCACTTTGGGAGGCCGAAGCAGGTGGATCACAAGGTCAAGAGATCGAAACCATCCTGGTCAACATGGTGAAACCCCGTCTCTACTAAAACTACAAAAAATTAGCTGGGCATGGTGGCGCGTGCCTGTAATCCCAGCTACTCAGGAGGCTGAGGCAGGAGAATTGGCTGGACCCAGGAGGCGGAGGTTGCAGTGAGCTGAGATCGCGCCATTGCACTCCAGCCTGGGTAACAAGAGCAAAACTCTGTCTCAAAAAAATAAATAAATAAATAAATAAATAAATAAAACAAAGAATTAAGCTTTTTCACATATCTGGTCAATGTGTATTTTATCAGGTGTGGGGATCTGCTGCCTCAGTCTGTTAAGGCTGCTATAACAAAATACATTAGAGTGGGTAATTTACAAACAGAAAATTGTTGCTCATAGTTCTAGACACTGGAAAGTCCAAGGTCAAGGTACCAGCAGATTTGGAGTCTGATTAAGGCCTCCTTCCGCATAGATGACATCTTCTAGCTATGACTTCATGGCAGAAGGGACAAACAAGCTCCCTCAGGCCTCTTTTTATAGGGGCACTAATCTGTCCTCATCATCTAGACACCTCCTAAAGCCTTCACTTCTTAATACTGCTGCACTGGAGATTACACTGCAACATATGAATTTTGGAGCAACACACTCAGACCACAGCACTTGCCTAAAATTATTATTATATAACATAGGACCAACAGTCTTCTTTGTACTTGAGGTATGCACAACAGATCTCTCTTCATTAAAAAATTGTATACACTAAATTGATAAAATAGAAAAGAATTGAGCTATCATTCTTCTCATTTGGTATGATTTCTTTTGGTTTTTGTTTGTTTGTTTATAAAAACAACACTGCAGCTTGGAAATACTTCCTTTTCATTATCTTGAGGAAAATCTTCCAAAAGTCAATGCTGATTGAGCTGAAACCTTTTCTAATCCTAAACATATACCTTGGTCATGAGAAATTATTTTATGAATCATTACTAAGCAATTTTGATAGATAAAATTATGAGTAATCAAACTAAAACAGTTCTTTGGCTTCAGAGAAAAATGTTTGCTATATATAAAGTTTACTTTATAATCAAAGTTTTTATATTAACAATAGTTGCACCCAAGAGAATATATATCCATATGTGTGTGTATTCACATATGTACATATATACACATATATAAATAAATAAATGTATATATACACAAAACCCTGAAAATAATCAATAAAACATGAATCAAGAACAGTCCCAGAAATTGGAAAACAAACATATATCATTCAGTCATTTTTAATATTGAAAATATGAGTACTTAAGAATAGATAGGATTTAATAGCCAAACATAATAGCTTTATTTTGGAGAAAATGCATTTATTTTATTGAAGATAGTATGCTAAATGCATAAGGCACCCAAAGTTTGGGGTAGAATAAAACTTTAGATATACAAAGATTTAAAAATTCTCAGATGACAGTGAGAATAACCCAGAAGCTGGTTTTTGAGTTGGACCATAAAGGATGAGTTGAAAAAGAAGTGAAAGAAGGAGAAGGTAAGTAAACAGATGCTCTCATGTGCTTGCTACCTGGCTCATCATTCATTCCACAGACTTCATTGAGAACCCACCCAGGGTCAGGCATTGGCCCAGATGCTAGATGATAGCCCACAATCCTGAATATACTTGGATAGTGTTTTCAATGTTATGTTCATTGGTTAGTTTACCAGTCAACATAGCTGTTTTCTACTTAGATATTCACAAATACATTTTAAATAATTTTAAAGGTGGTCTTAAGTTGTCAGCTTTAGAGTTTGTAGCAACGCTTTTCATTGTGGATGGAGGTGGAGGAGATGAAGGAAGTGGAAACAAGTTCACCTCATTAGTTTGCCATTTCTTTCACTCAGTTTAGAAGTCAGGTCAAAAAAGTATTTGTTGACTGTCTATTGCAAGCCAGTCTGTGCTAGGTTTTAGAGGTATGAAGATGAGTAAGAAACAATTCCTGCTCTCAAAAAGCTCTCAAATGAGTGTCAGACACCTATACAGATCATTAAAAAGCAACATGCAATATTAAAGATATGTGCATAGCATTATGGAAGCTCAAAGGAAGATACCTAGCCCAACTTGGGGGGACAGGTGGCAGTGTGTATATTAGGAGAGGGTGGAAAATAGGAGTCATCCAAAAAAGGCTCGCCAAGGAAGTGATGTCTAGCTGAATTTTAGAAGCTCAATACCAGTTAGCATCAAGGGACAGGAGTGAGGGGCTGAGTTCACAGGCATGTGACACAGGGTCTTGTGCTCAGAAGGGCTTAGTTTAATGCTCTGCTCTTGACATCTTTAACTTAATTTCAAAATCAGGGTCCTGCATTTTTATTTTGCCCTGGGCCCTGCAAATAGTGTACCTGCTCCTGAAGATAGGATGAGGATGGAAAGCAGGTAGTGCTTTTGATTACATTTGTCCCACGGCTTCATAAAGCCATGAACAGGCTATGGGACAAACATAATCAAAACTATGGCGTGGAATTCATGATACAAGTGTCTTTGTTTTATGCTTTCTCTTCCACCTTAGGCCACATTTTCTAAAGTTGTATTTGTCCCCCCACCCCCACCACATACACTCTTATTCTTCCTGCTAAGTACAACTAAAATCTCTGGACTTATATATAAAATAAAAACTAGAATGAGGAAGATCCAAGATGGCCCTTTAGGAGCAGCTCAGGATTGCAGCTCCCAGTGAAAGCTCAGAGGGTGAATGGATGCTGCATTTCCAGACAGATCTTTATTGCCCACAGACCAGGAGATTCCCAGGCGGAGTAGCCCCATGGGTAGCCAGAGTGGCTGTTTCAGTCAGCGCAGTGGTTCTCCGTACAAAATACACTGGTCTGGTTGCCCTTTTAAGCTGGCAATTGGAGCTCTGAGAAAGCATATTCGCCCATTCATCTGATTAAACAGGGGTGTGAAACAGAGCCAGGCCAGGAGATTCCTGGGCAGTGCCATTGCTTCAGCTGGCGCAGTGGGTTGCTGCATGGGAAATCACACAGATCCCAGTGCCCTTTCAGCAGATGACTGGAACACTTGGGAGAGAGTCAACTGTTCAACTTAAAAAAAAGACAAAACTCTGAGGCAGGGAGCTAGGTGATCAGGCTCGGCAGGTCCAACCCCCGACAAAAAAAAACCAGCAGTTGGAAACGCTCGGGGTTGAGAGTTTCATGGCAAGCACAACTGAACCTGGGATAGCCCAGCTCTGTCCGGGAGGGGCGTTTGCCATTACCAAGGCAATCCACCCCAACGGAGGTAGTCCACCATTGCTGAGGTAGCCTGCCGTTGCTGAGGCAACCTGCCATTACCAAAGCCACCCACCATAACAGAGAGAGGCTGCCATTATAGAGGCAGGCCACCATTGCTGAGGCAGTTCTAACCACACCCATATAAACAGGACTACAGGAAAGTTCACACAGCAGCAGGGCAGAGCCCACAGCAACTCAGCAAAGCCTCCACAGGCAGACAGTGACTAGGCTGCCTCCTTGCTGGGCAGGGAAGCCCTGAAAAAAAAGGCAACAGCACAACGTATACTCATAAATAAAGCCTTAATGCCCCGGGACAGAGAACCTGGGGGAGAAAAAGGGGGTTTATGAGTTCTGCTGCAGCAGACATAAATGTACCTGCCTAGCAGCTCTGAATGAACAATGGAGCTCACAGCTCAGCACTTGAGCACCTATAAAGAATAGACTGTCTCCTCAAGCAGCTCTCTGACCCCCGTATATCCAAAGAGTCACCTCACAAAGGACTGATCAGACTGATATTTGGCGGGCATCATTCTGGGACAAAGATAGCAGAAGAAGAAACTGGTAGCAACCCTCACTGTTCTGCAGTTGCTGCAGGTGATCCCCAGGCAAGCAGGGCCTGGAGAGGATGTCAGCGGTCTTATAGCACAGGGGCAAGACTTTTAGAAGGAAAACTAAGAAACAGAAATAACTTCATCATCAACAATCTAGACATCCACTCAGAGAACCAATCTGTACATCAGCAACTAAACAGATGACAGGTGGATAAATCCACAAAGATGGGAAGATACCAGCGCAAAAAGGAGGAAAACACCTGAACCAGAACACCTCTCCTCCTACAAGGGATCACAACTCCTCACCAGCAAGGGAACAAAGCTGGATGGAGAATGAGTGTGATGAAATGACTTAATCAGACTTCAGAGGTGGGTAATGAGAAACTTCTGTGAGCTAAAAGAACATATTCTAACTCAATGCAAAGAAACTAAGAATCTTGAAAAAAGATTTGATGAAATGATAACAAGAATGAACAACTTAGGAATATGAGTGAATTGATGGAGCTGAAAAACACAACATGAGACTTTGTGAAGCATGCACAAGTTTCAACAGCTGAACTGACCAAGCAGAAGAAAGGGTATCAGAGATCAAAGATCAACTCAATGAAATAAAATGAGAAGGCAAGATTAGAGAAAAAAAGCTCAAAAAGGAATGAACAAAGTCTCCAAGAAATGTGGGACTATGTGAAGAGACCTAATCTACATTTGATAGGTGTACCTGAATGTGACAAAGAGAATGAATCCAAGCTGGAAAATACTCTTAACGATATTATCCAAGAAAATTTCCCCAACCTAGCAAGGCAGGCCAATATTCAAGTCCAGGAAATACAGAGAACACCACAAAGATATTCCTCAAGAAGAGCAACCCCAAGGCACATAATCATCAGATTCACCAGGGTTGAAATGAAGGAGAAAATGCTAAGGACAGCCAGAGAGAAAGGTCGGGTTACCCACAAAGGGAAGCCCATCAGACTCACAGCAGATCTCTTGCAGAAACCCTACAAGCCAGAAGAGAGTGGGAGCCAATATTCAACATCCTTAAAGAAAAAAACTTTCAACCCAGAATTTCATACCCAGTCAAACTAAGCTTCATAAGTGAAGGAAAAATAAAATCCTTTGCTAACAAGCAAGTACTCAGAGATTTTGTCACCACCAGGCCTGCTTTACAAGAGCTCCTGAAAGAGGCACTACACACAGAAAGGAACAACCAGTACCAGCCACTCCAAAAACATACCAAATGGTAAAGAGCATCAATAAAATGAAGAATCTGCATCAACTAATGGGCAAATTGGATAAAAAGCCAAAACCCATCAGTGTGCTATATTCAGGAAACCCATCTCACATGCAGGGATGCACAAAGGCTCAAAATAAAGGGATAAAGAAAGATTCACCAAGCAAATGGAGAGCAAAAAAAAAAGCAGGAGTTGCAATTCTCATCTCTGCTAAAATAGACCTTAAAGCAACAAAGATCAAAAGACACAAAGAAGGACATTACATAATGGTAAAAGGATCAATACAACAGGAAGAGCTAATGATCCTAAATATACACAGACCCAATATAGGAGCACCCAGATGCATAAGGCAAGTTATTCATGACTTACAAAGAGACTTAGACTCCCACACAATGACAGTGGGAGACTTTAACACTCCACTGTCAATATTAGACAGATCAACAAGACAGAAAATTAACAAGGATATCCAGAACTTGAACTCAGACCTAGAACAAGCAAACCTAATAGACATTTACAGGACTCTCCACCCCAAATCCACAGAATATACATTCTTCTCAGCATCACATCACACCTACTCTAAAACTGACCACATAATTGGAAGTAATTCACTCCTCAGCAAATGCAAAAGAACAAAAGTTATAACAAACAGTCTCTCAGACCACACTGCAATCACATTAGAACTCAGAATTCAGAAACTAACTCAGAACTGCACAGCTTCATGAAAACTGAACAACTGGCTCTTGAATGTTGACTGGATAAACATGAAATAAAGGCAGAAATAAAGAAGTTCTTTGAAGTGGTTTTTTCCAGTTCTGTGAGGAAAGTCAATGGTAGCTTGATGGGGATAGCGTTGAATCTGTAAATTACTTGGGCAGTATGGCCATTTTCACGATATTGATTCTGCCTAACCATGAACATGGAATGTTTCTCCATCTGTTTATGTCCTCTCTTATTTCATTGAGCAGTGGTTTGTAGTTCTCCTTAAAGAGGTCCCTTATGTTCCTTGTAAGTTGTATTCCTAGGTATTTTAGTATCTTTGTAGCAATTGTGAATGGCAGTTCGTTCTTGATTGGCTCTCTTTAAGTCTGTTATTGGTGTATAGGAATGCTTGTAATTTTTGCACATTGATTTTGTATCCTGAGACTTTGCTGAAGTTGCTTATCAGTTTCAGGAGATTTTGGGCTGAGACGATGGGGTCTTCTAGATATACTATCATGTAGTCTGCAAATAGAGACAATTTGGCTTCCACCTTTCCTATCTGAATACCCTTTATTTCTTTTTCTCACCTGATTGCTCTGGCTAGAAATTCCAGTATTATGTTGAATAGGAGTGGTGAGAGAGGGCATCCTTGTCTAGTGCCAGATTTCAAAGGGAATGCTTCCAGTTTTTGCCTATTCAGTATGATATTGGCTGTTGGTTTGTCATAAATAGCTTTTATTATTTTGAGATACGTTCCATCAATACCGAGTTTATTTAAGGTTTTTAGCATAAAGGGCGTTGAATTTTTTCAAAGGCCTTCACTGCATCAATTGAGATAATCATGTGGTTTTTGTTTTTGGTTTTGTTTATGTGATGAATTATGTTTATAGACTTGCATATGTTGAACCAGCCTTGCATCCCCGGGATGAATCCTACTTGATCATGGTGGATAAGCTTTTTGGTGTGCTGTTGCAATCAGCTGGCCAGTATTTTATTGAAGATTTTTGCATCTATGTTCATCATGGATATCAGCCTGAAGTTTTCTTTTCTTGTTGAGTCTTTGCCGGGTTTTGGTATCAGGATGATGTTGGTCACGTAAAATGACTTGGGAAGGATTCCCTCTTTTTTGATTATTTAGAATAGTTTCAGAAGGAATGATAACAGTTCCTCTTTGCCTGTCTGGTAGAATTCAGCTGTGAACCCATCTGGACCTGGGCGTTTTGGTGTGGTAGGCTCTTAATTGCTGCCTCAATTTCAGATCTTTTTATTGGTCTCTTCAGGGTTTTGACTTCTTCATGGTTTAGGCTTAGGAGAAAGCAAGTGTCCAGAAATTTATCCATTTCTTCCAGGTTTACTAGTTTATGTGCATAGAGTTGTTTGTAATATTCTCTGGTGATGGTTTGAATTTCTGTGGAATCTGAGGTGATTTCCCCTTTAACATTTTTTTATTGCATCTATTTGGTTATTCTTTGAGAGCCCGCATAGCCAAGTCAATTCTAAGCAAAAAGAACACAGCAGGAGGCACCACACTACAGAACTTCAAACTATACTATAAGGCTACAGTAATCAAAACAGCATGGTACTGGTACCAAAACACAGATATAGACCAATGGAACAGAACAGAGGCATCGGAGGCAACACAACATATCTACAACCATACAATCTTTGATAACTGACAAAAACAAGCAATGGGGAAAGGATTCCCTGTTTAATAAATGGTGTGGAGAAAACTGGCTAGCCATGTGCAGAAAGCAGAAACTGGACCCCTTCCTGACACCTTACACTAAAATTAACTCCAGATGGATTAAAGACTTAAACATAAGACCTGGCACCATAAAAACCCTAGAAGAAAATCTAGGCAAAACCATTCAAGACATAGG
Source organism: Saguinus oedipus (assembly GCA_031835075.1). NCBI lineage: Eukaryota > Metazoa > Chordata > Mammalia > Primates > Cebidae > Saguinus > Saguinus oedipus. Next base: position 128,451,377 of record CM063178.1, read on the forward strand.
AGTAGGCAAGGACTTCATGACGAAAACACTAAAAGCATTGGCAACAAAAGCCAAAATAGACAAATGGGACCTAATCAAACCCCACATCTTCTGCATGGCAAAAGAAACAGTCATTAGAGTGAATCGACAACCAACAGGATGGGAAAAATTTTTTGCAGTTTACCCATGTGACAAAGGGCTGATATTTAGAATTTACAAAGAACTCAAACAGATTTACAAGAAAAATCAAACAAGCCCATTCAAAAATGGGCAAAGGATATGAACAGACTCTTTACAAAAGAAGACATACATGAGGCCAACAAACACATGAAAAAATGCTCATCATCACTGGTCATTAGAGAAATGCAAATCAAAACTACATTGAGATACCATCTCACGCCAGTTAGAATGGCAAACATTAAAAAATCTAGAGACAACAGATGCTGGAGAGGATGTGGAGAAGGTAAATTAGTTCAACCATTGTTGAAGACAGTGTGGCAATTCCTCAAGGACCTAGAAATAGAAATTCCATTTGACCCAGGAATCCCATTACTGGGTATATACCCAAAGGAATATAAATCATTCTACTATAAGGACATATGCACACGAATATTCATTGCAGCACTGTTCACAATAGCAAAGACCTGGAACCAACCCAAATGTCCATCGATGATAGACTGGACTGGGAAAATGTGGCACAAATACACCATGGAATATTATGCAGCCATCAAAAATGATGAGTTTGTGTCTTTTGTAGGGACTTGAATGAATCTGGAGAACATCATTCTCAGCAACCTGACACAAGAACAGAAAAGGAAATACCACATATTCTCACTCATAGGCGGGTGATGAACAATGAGAACACATGGACACAGGGAGAGGAGCACTACACACTCGGGTCTATTGGGGGGAATAGGAGAGGGACAGTGTGTGGAGAAGCTGGGGAGGGATAGCCTGGGGAGAAATGCCAGATGTGAGTGAAGGGGAGGAAGGCAGCAAATCACACTGCCACATATGCAAGTTCTATCCTGCAAGTTTTGCAACATGTACCCCAAAACCTAATATGCAATAAAAAAAAGTTCTTCAAAACCAACGAGAATGAAGACACAACATACCAGAATCTCTGGGACACATTTACAGCAGTCTCTAGAGGAAAATATATAGCAATAAGTGCCCACATGAGAAGAAGGGAGAGATCCAAAATTCACACCCTATCATTAAATTTGAAAGAGCTAGAGGAGCAAGATCAAAAAGCCCAAACCCTAGCAGAAGACAAGAAATAACTAAGATCAGAGCAGAACTGAAGGAGATAGAAACACGAAAAACCCTTCAAAAAAAATCAATAAATGCAGGAGCTGGTTTTTCACAAAAAAGATCAACAAAACAGACAGACCACTAGACAGATTAATAAAAAAGAAAAGACAGAATAACCAAATAGATGCAATAAAAAAAACAATAAAGTGGAAATCACCACAGATCCCACAGAAATTCAAACCATCATCAGAGAATATTACAAACAACTCTATGCACATAAACAAGTAAACCTGGAAGAAATGGATAAATTCCTGGACACTTGCTTTCTCCTAAGCCTAAACCATGAAGAAGTCAAAACCCTGAAGAGACCAATAAAAAGATCTGAAATTGAGGCAGCAATTAAGAGCCTACCACACAAAAAAATCCCAGGTTCAGATGGGTTCACAGCCGAATTCTACCAGACAGGCAAAGAGGAACTGTTACCATTCCTTCTGAAACTCTTCCAAATAATCAAAAAAGAGAGAATCCTTCCCAAGTCATTTTACATGACCAACATCATCCTGATACCAAAACCCGGCAAAGACTCAACAAGAAAAGAAAACTTCAGGCTGATATCCATGATGAACATAGATGCAAAAATCTTCAATAAAATACTGGCCAGCTGATTGCAACAGCACACCAAAAAGCTTATCCACCATGATCAAGTAGGATTCATCCCGGGGATGCAAGGCTGGTTCAACATACGCAAGTCTATAAACGTAATTCACCACATAAACAGAACCAAAAACGAAAACCACATGATTATCTCAATTGACGCAGAGAAGGCCTTTGACAAAATTCAACAGCCCTTTATGCTAAAAACCTTAAATAAACTCGGTATTGATGGAATGTATCTCAAAATAATAAAAGCTATTTATGACAAATCAACAGCCAATATCATACTTAATGGGCAAAAACTGGAAGCATTCCCTTTGAAATCTGGCACTAGACAAGGATGCCCTCTCTCACTACTCTTATTCACTATAGTACTGGAAGTTCTAGCCAGAGCAATCAGGCAAGAAAAAGAAATAAAGGGTATTCAAATAGGAAAGGTGGAAGTCAAATTGTCTCTATTTGCAGACTACATGATAGTATATCTAGAAGACCCCATCGTCTCAGCCCAAAATCTCCTGAAACTGATAAGCAACTTCAGCAAAGTCTCAGGATACAAAATCAATGTGCAAAAATCACAAGCATACCTAAACAACAATAACAGACTTAAAGAGAGCCAATCAAGAATGAACTGCCATTCACAATTGCTAAAAAGAGACTAAAATACCTAGGAATACAACTTACAAGGAATGTAAAGGACCTCTTCAAGGAGAACTACAAACCACTGCTTAACAAAATAAGACAGGACACAAACAGATGTAGAAACATTCCATATTCATGGTTAGGAAGACTCAATATCATCAAAATGGCCATATGGCCCAAAGTAATTTACAGATTCAATGCTATCCCCATCAAGCTACCAATGACCTTCTTCACAGAACTGAAAAAAAAACACCTTAAACTTCCTATGGAACCAAAAGAGAGCCAACATAGCCAAGTCAATTCTAAGTAAAAAGAACACAGCGGGAGGTATCACACTACCGGACTTCAAACTATACTACAAGGCTACAGTAATCAAAACAGCATGGTACTGGTATCAAAACAGAGATATAGACCAATGGAACAGAACGGAGGCAAATCAACATATCTACAACCATATAATCTTTGATAAACCAGACAAAAACAAGCAATGGGGAAAGGATTTCCTGTTTAATAAATGGTGTGGAGAAAACTGGCTAGCCATGTGCAGAAAGCAGAAACTGGACCCCTTCCTGACACCTTACACTAAAATTAACTCCAGATGGATTAAAGACTTAAACATAAGGCCTGGCACCATAAAAACCCTAGAAGAAAATCTAGGCAAAACCATTCAGGACATAGGAGTCGGCAAGGACTTCATGACCAAAACACCAAAAGCATTGGCAACAAATGCCAAAATAGACAAATGGGACCTAATCAAACTCCACAGCTTTTGCATGGCAAAAGAAATAGTCACTAGAGTGAATCGGCAACCATCAGAATGGGAAAAAAATCTTTGCAGTTTACCCATGTGACAAAGGGCTGATATCCAGAATTTACAAAGAACTCAAACAGATTTACAGGAAAAAAACAAGCCCATTCAAAAGTGGGCAACGGATATGAACAGACACTTTACAAAAGATGACATACATGAGGCCAACAAACAGATGAAAAAATGCTCATCATCACTGGATGCCAGTTAGAATGATGATCATTAAAAAATCTGGAGACAACAGATGCTGGAGAGGATGTGGAGAAATAGGAACACTTTTACACTGCTGGTGGGAGTGTAAATTAGTTCAACCATTGTGGAAGACAGTGTGGCAATTCCTCAAGGATCTTTAAATAGAAATTCCATTTGACCCTGCAATCCCATTACTCGGTATATATCCAAAGGACTATAAATCGTTCTACTATAAGGACACATGCACACATATGTTCATTGCAGCACTGTTTACAATAGCAAAGACCTGGAATCAACCCAAATGCCCATTGATGATAGAATGGACAGGGATAATGTGGCATATATACACCATGAAATATTATGCAGCAATCAAAAATGATGAGTTTGTGTCCTTTGTAGGGACATGGATGAACCTGGAGAACATCATTCTGAGGAAACTGACTCAAGAACAGAAAATGAAATACCACATGTTCTCACTCACAGGCGGGTGTTGAACAATGAGAACACATGGACACAGGGAGGGGAGCACTACACACTGGGGTCTGTTGGGAGGAATAGGGGAGGGACAGCGGGGGGTGGGGAGTTGGGGAGAGATAGCATGGGGAGAAATGCCAGATATAGGTGAAGGGGAGGAAGGCAGCAAATCACACTGCCACATGTGTACCTATGCAACTATCTTGCATGTTCTTCACATGCACCCCAAAACCTAAAATGCAATAAAAATAAATAAATAAATAAAAGTTAAAAAACAAACAAACAAACAAAAAAAAAAAAACACCACAAAACTAAATGACTTGAAAGATAGAGAAGGCAGACTGGCTAGAGTCCTCAGGAGCCCAAGCACAAGCTGGTGAGTTTTCTGGATTTTCTTTTTCGCCTCATAGTTATTGGTTGAATTGTATTCTCCCAAAATTCATACGTTGCCATCTTAAACCCTAGTGCCTTAGAATGTGACCTTATGTGGAAATAGGGTCACTGCAGATGTATTAGTTACTAAGATGATGTCATTTTGGAGTACGGTGGACCTTTAGTACAGTCTGATTGGTGTCCTTATAAAAGGGGAAAATTTAGATACAGATGCACCCAGGGAGAACACCATGTGAATGTAAAGGCAAAAATCAACGTGATGCTTCCAAAGGCCAAGAAGCACCAAAGATCACCAGCCAAACACAAGCAGCTGAGAGAGAGGTCTGGAACAGATTCTCCCTCACAGCACTCAAGAGAAACTAATCTACTGACACCTTGACTTTGGAATTCCAGCCTCCAGAACTGCAAGGCAATGCATTTCTGTTGTTTGAGCCATCCAATGTGTAGCACTTTGTTACAGTGCCTTAGGAAGCTACTGCACTCATATATCCCAGACTTGGAGCTGAAAAAGCTGGCAATAGGCACAGATAGAAAAGGCCCCATCAAAAGCCTGCTCTCTCTTGGCAAGGACTGGGAAAGGGGCAGACAGAAAACTTTCAGATAAGAACCACTAAAATCCAGCCAAACACCACAAAAAAAGCTATTGGCCATATTGACTCCCACACCAGCAAAGGCAGAGGGAGAGCCTACACTTCTGCCCTCTCTTCAAGGACACAGCAAAGTGGCATTGGAGAGGGCCGAGTAGGGTAACAGAACTTTCATCCATGCCAGCAGGTGACAGCATCAGTGCAGATTATGTGGGCATCTCCCAGAAGGCAGGAACAGGCAACCCTATACCCCACCACTAGGGTTGGGCAGAGGAGGCCTGGTGGAGAGTCAGGGTATTCACCTGAGCTTAGTGGTAAAAAGGACCCTTCTGCAGAAACTGAAATTGGACCCCTTTCTTACACGCTATACAAGAATTAACTCAAGATGGATTAAAGACTTAAACATAAGATCTAAAACCATAAAAACCCTAGAAGAAACCCTAGGCCTTACCATTCATGACGTAGGCATGAGCAAAGACTTCATGACTAAAACACCAAAGCAATGACAACAAAAGCCAAAATTGACAAATGGGATCTAATTAAACTAAAAAGTTTCTGCGCAGCAAAAGAAACTATCATCAGAGTGAACAGGCAATAGAATGGGAGAAAATTTTTGCAATCTACCTATCTGACAAAGGGCTAATATCCAGAATCTACAAAGAACTTAAACAAATTTACAAGAAAAAAAAAACATCAAAAAGTGGGTGAAGGATATGAACAGACACTTCTCAAAAGAAGACGTTTATGCAGCCAACAAACATATGACAAAAAGTTCATCATTATTGGTCATTAGAAAAGTGCAAATCAAAACCACAGTGAGATACCATCTCACACCAGTTACAATGGTAATCATTAAGAAGTCAGGAAACAACAGATGCTGGAGAGGACATGGAGAACTGAGAATGCTTTATACTGTTGGTGGGACTGTAAATTAGGTCAACCACTGTGGAAGAGAGTGTGGCCATTCCTCAAGGATCTAGAACCAGAAATAACATTTGACACAGCAATACCATTACTGGGTATATACCCAAAGGATTATAAATCATTCTGCTATAAAGACACATGCACACATATGTTTACTGCAGCACTGTTCACAATAGCAAAGACTTGGAACCAACCCAAATGCCCATTAATGATAGACTGGATAAAGAAAATGTGGCACATATATACCCTGGAATACTATGCAGCCATAAAAAAAGGATGAGTTCATGTCCTTTGAAGGGACACAGGAACAGAAAACCAAACAGTGCATGTTCTCACTAGTAAGTGGGAGTTGAACAATGAGAACACATGGACACAGGGATGGGAACATCACATACTGGGGCCCATCAGGGGGTGGGGGCATGGTGGGGGATAGCACTAGGAGAAATACCTAATATATATGATGAGTTGATGGGTGCAGCCAACCACGATGTCATGCGTTTACCTATGTAACAAACCTGCACATTCTGCACATGTATCCCAGAACTTAAAGTATAATATAAAAAAAAAAAAAAAAAGAAAGAAAGAAAGAAAGAAAGAACTAAGGGAGTAGAATACTTGTTAGCATTTTTTGTTATCTTTTGTGTTTGGGGGAACAATAATTTATACCTCATTGTATTATCAAAATCCAGAAAACTGAATAAAATGAAGATCCTGGAAGAGAATCAATAAAACAAACAAAATGATTAAATCATCAAAAAAAAAAAAAAAGGACCCTTCTGGTTCCCAGATAAAGCAGTGCAAGGAGGGAAATTAATAGCACTAAATGCATACATTAGAAAGGGGGAAAAGTCTCAAATCATCTAAGTTCCTATCTCAAGAACCTAGGAGATAAAAAAAGACCAAAATAAACCAAAGCAAGCAAAAGGAAGAGATAATAAAGAGCAAAAATCAATGAAATAGAAATAAGAAAAATTGAGAAAATCAATGAAGAGCTGGTTCTTTGAAAAAAATAAAATAGAAAAATCTCTAACAAGACTGACCAAAAAAAGGAAGAAAATACAAATGACCAATATCAGGAATGAAACAGAGGCTCTCACTGCAGACTCTGGAAAAAACAAAAGACTGCTATGAACACAAATATTTATTTGACAACTTAGTGGAAATGGGCCTAGTTCTCAAAAAACACAAATTATTACAACTCACTCAATTTGAAACTAGTAAATTTAAATAGCCCTAAACTACTAAGGAAGTTGAATTCATATTTTTTTTTAATTTTTATTGCATTTAAGGTTTTGGGGTACATGTGCAGAACATGCAAGATAGTTGCATAGGTACACACAGGGCAGTGTGTTTTGCTGCCTTCCTCCCCTTAACCCACATTTGGCATTTCTCCCCAGGCTATCCCTCCCCAGCTCCCCCCCACTGTCCCTCCCCTATTCCCCCCCAATAGACCACAGTGTGTAATACCCCCTCCTTGTGTCCATGTGTTCTCATTTTTCTCACCCGCCTATGAGTGAGAATCTGTGGTATTTCCTTTTCTGTTCTTGTGTCAGTTTGCTGAGAATGATGTTCTCCAGATTCATCCATGTCCTTACAAAGGACATAAACTCGTCATTTTTTATTGCTGCATAATATTCCATGGTGTATATGTGCCACATTTTCCCAGTCCAGTCTATCATCGATGGGCATTTGGGTTGGTTCCAGTTCTTTGCTATTGTAAACAGTGCTGCAATGAACATTCGTGTGCATGTGTCCTTATAGTAGAACGATTTATAGTCCTTTGGATATATACCCAGTAATGGGATTGCTGGGACAAATGGAATTTCTATTTCTAGGTCCTTGAGGAATCGCCACACTGTCTTCCACAATGGTTGAACTAATTTACACTCCCACCAACAGTGTAAGAGTGTTCCTCTTTCTCCACATCCTCTCCAGCATCTGTTGTCTCCAGATTTTTTAATGATCGCCATTCTAACTGGCGTGAGATGGTATCTCAATGTGGTTTTGATTTGCATCTCTCTAATGACCAGTGATGATGAGCATTTTTTCATGTGTTTGTTGGCCTCATGTATGTCTTCTTTTGTAAAGTGTCTGTTCATGTCCTTTGCCCATTTTTGAATGGGCTTGTTTGTTTTTTTCCTGTAAATCTGTTTGAGTTCTTTGTAAATTCTGGATATCAGCCCTTTGTCAGATGCGTAAACTGCAAAGATTTTTTCCCATTCTGATGGTTGCCGATTCACTCTAGTGACTGTTTCTTTTGCCGTGCAGAAGCTGTGAAGTTTGATTAGGTCCCATTTGTCTATTTTGGCTTTTGTTGCCAATGCTTTTGGTGTTTTGGTCATGAAGTCCTTGCCTACTCCTATGTCCTGAATGGTTTTGCCTAGATTTTCTTCTAGGGTTTTTATGGTGCCAGGTCTTATGTTTAAGTCTTTAATCCATCTGGAGTTAATTTTAGTGTAAGATGTCAGGAAGGGGTCCAGTTTCTGCTTTCTGCACATGGCTAGCCAGTTTTCCCAACACCATTTATTAAACAGGGAATCCTTTCCCCATTGCTTGTTTTTGTCTGGTTTATCGAAGATTATATGGTTGTAGATATGTTGATTTGCCTCTGTTGCCTCTGTTCTGTTCCATTGGTCTATATCTCTGTTTTGATACCAGTACCATGCTGTTTTGATTACTGTAGCCTTATAGTATAGTTTGAAGTCTGGTAGTGTGATGCCTCCCACTGTGTTCTTTTTGCTTAGAATTGACTTGGCTATGCAGGCTCTCTTTTGGTTCCATATGAAGTTCATGGTGGTTTTTTCCAGTTCTGTGAGGAAATTCAATGGTAGCTTGATGGGGATAGCATTGAGTCTGTAAATTACTTTGGGCAGTATAGCCATTTTCACAATATTGATTCTTCCTAACCATGAACATGGAATATTTCTCCATCTGTTTGTGTCCTCTCTTATTTTGTTGAGCGTGGTTTGTAGTTTTCCTTGAAGAGGTTCCTTACGTTCCTTGTAAGTTGTATTCCTAGGTATTTTATTCTCTTTGTAGCAATTGTGAATGGCAGTTCATTCTTGATTAGGTTCTCTTTAAGTCTGTTATTGGTGTATAGGAATGCTTGTGATTTTTGCACATTGATTTTATATCCTGAGACTTTGCTGAAGTTGCTTATCAGTTTCAGGAGATTTTTGGGCTGAGACAATGGGGTCTTCTAGATATACTATCATGTAGTGTGCAAATAGAGACAATTTGGCTTCCTCCTTTCCTATTCCAATACCCTTTATTTCTTTTTCTCGCCTGATTGCTCTGGCTAGAACTTCCAGTACTATGTTGAATAGGAGTGGTGAGAGAGGGCATCCTTGTCTCGTGCCGGATTTCAAAGGGAATGCTTCCAGTTTTTGCCCATTAAATATGATATCGGCTGTTGGTTTGTCATAAATAGCTTTTATGACTTTGAGATATGTTCCATCAATATCGAGTTTATTGAGAGTTTTTAGCATAAAGGGCTGTTGAATTTTGTCAAAGGCCTTCTCTGCGTCAATTGAGATAATCATGTGGTTTTTGTTTTTGGTTCTGTTAATGTGGTGAATGACGTTTATAGACTTGTTTATGTTGAACCAGCCTTGCATCCCCGGGATGAATCCTACTTGATCATGATGGATAAGTTTTTTAATGTGCTGTTGCAATTGGTTTGCCAGTATTTTATTGAAGATTTTTGCATCTATGTTCATCATGGATATTGGCCTGAAGTTTTCTTTTTTTTTTTTTTTTCTAAAAAATATGGAACGCTTCACGAATTTGCGTGTCATCCTTGTGCAGGGGCCATGCTAATCTTCTCTGTATCGTTCCAATTTTAGTATATGTGCTGCCGAAGCGAGCACGTTTTCTTTTTTTGTTGAGTGTCTGCCTGGTTTTGGTATCAGGATGATGTTGGTCTCATAAAATGATTTGGGAAGGGTTCCCTCTTTTTGGATTATTTGGAATAGTTTCAGAAGGAATGGTACCAGCTCCTCTTTGTGTGTCTGGTAGAATTCGGCTGTGAACTCATCTGGACCAGGGCTTTTTTTGTGTGGTAGGCTCTTAATTGCTCCCTTGACTTCAGACCTTGTTATTGGTGTATTCATAGTTTCAGCTTCCTTGTGGTTTTGGCTTGGGAGGACACAGGTGTCCAGGAATTTATCCATTTCTTCCTGGTTTACTAGTTTATGTGCATAGAGTTGTTTGTAGTATTCTCTGTTGATCGTTTGAATTTCTGTGGAATCTGTGGTGATTTCCCCATTATCGTTTTTTATTGCATCTATTTAGTTGTTCTCTCTCTTCTTTTTTATCAGTCTGGCTAGTGGTCTATTTTGTTGATCTTTTCAAAAAAACAGCTCTTGGATTTATTGATTTTTGAAGGGTTTTTCGTGTCTCTATCTCCTTCAGTTCTGCTCTGATCTTAGTTATTTCTTGTCTTCAGCTAGGTTTTGAGTTTTTTTGATCTTGCTTCTCTAGCTCTTTCAATTTTGACAATAGGGTGTCAATTTTGGATCTCTCCACTCTTCTCATGTGGGCACTTATTGCTATATATTTTCCTCTACAGACTGCTTTAAATGTGTCCCAGAGATTCTGGTATGTTGTGTCTTCATTCTCGTTGGCTTCAAAGAACTTCTTTATTTCTGCCTTCATTTCATTGTTTATCCAATCAACATTCAAGAGCCAGTTGTTCAGTTTCCATGAAACTGTGTGGTTCTGAGTTAGTTTCCAAATTCTGAGTTCTAACTTGATTGCACTATGGTCTGAGAGACTGTTTGTTATGATTTCAGTTGTTTTGCATTTGCTGAGAAGTGCTTTACTTCCAATTATGTGGTCAATTTTGGAGTAGGTGTGATGTGGTACTGAGAAGAATGTATATTCTGTGGATTTGGGGTGTAGAGTTCTGTAAATGTCTATCAGGTTTGCTTGTTCCAGGTCTGAGTTCAAGCCCTGGGTATCCTTGTTAATTTTCTGTCTGGTTGATCTGTCTTATATTGACAGTGGAGTGTTAAAGTCTCCCATTATTACTGTGTGGGAGTCTAAGTCTCTTTGTAAGTCCTTAAGAACTTGCCTTATATATCTGGGTGCTCCTGTATTGGGTGCATATATATTTAGGATCGTTAGCTCTTCTTGTTGTATCGATCCTTTTACCATTATGTAATGACCGTCTCTGTCTCTTTTGATCTTTGTTGCTTTAAAGTCTATTTTATCAGAGATGAGAATTGCAACTCTTGCTTTTCTTTTTGCTCTTCATATTCTTGGTAAATCTTCCTCCATCCCTTTATTTTGAGCCTTTGTGTATCCTTGCATGTGAGATGGGTTTCCTGGATACAGCACACCAATGGGTTTTGGTTTTTTATCCAATTTGCCAGTCTGTGTCTTTTGATTGGTGCATTTAGCCCATTTACATTTAGGGTTAATATTGTTATGTGTGAATTTGATACTGCCATTTTGATGCTAGCTGGCTGTTTTGCCCATTAGTTGATGCAGATTCTACATTTTGTTGATGCTCTTTAGCATTTGGTATGTTTTTAGAATGGCTGGTACTGGTTATTCCTTTCTATGTGTAGTGCCTCTTTCAGGAGCTCTTGTAAAGCAGGCCTGGTGGTGACAAAATCTCTGAGTACTTGCTTGTTGGCAAAAGATTTTATTCTTCCTGCACTTATGAAGCTCAGTTTGGCTGGATATGAAATTCTGGGTTGAAAGTCCTTTTCTTTAAGGATGTTGAATATTGGCCCCCACTCTCTTCTGTCTTGTAGAGTTTCTGCCAAGAGATCTGCTGTGAGTCTGATGGGCTTCCCTTTGTGGGTGACCTGACCTTTCCCTCTGGCTGCCCTTTGTGTTTTCTCCTTCATTTCAACCCTGGTGAATCTGACGATTATGTGCCTTCAGGTTGCTCTTCTTGCAGAATATCTTTGTGGTGTTCTCTGTATTTCCTGGAGTTGAGTATTGGCCTGCCTTGCTAGGTTGGAGAAATTTTCATGGATAATATCCTGAAGAGTGTTTTCCAGCTTGGATTCATTCTCTTCATCACAATCTGGTACACCTATCAAACGTACATTAGGTCTCTTCACATAGTCCCACATTTCTTGGAGATTTTGTTCATTCCTCTTTGTGCTTTTTTTTCTCTAATCTTGGTTTCTCTTTTTATTTCATTGAGTTGATCTTCGACTTCTGATATTCTTTCTTCTGCCTGGTTGATTTGGCTGTTGAAACTTGTGCATGCTTTGTGAAGTTCTCTTGTTGTGTTTTTCAGCTCCTTCAATTCATTCATATTCCTCTCTAAGTTGTCCATTCTTGTTATCATTTCCTCGAATCTTTTTTCAAATCTTTTTTCAAGGTTCTTAGTTTCTTTGCATTGATTTAGAACATGTTCTTTTAGCTCACTGAAGTTTCTCATTATCCACCTTCTGAAGTCTGATTCCGTCATTTCGTCACTCTCATTCTCTGTCCAGCTTTGTTCCCTTGCTGGTGAGGAGTTTTGGTCCTTTGTAGGAGGTGAGGTGTTTTGGTTTTGGGTGTTTTCCTCCTTTTTGCTCTGGTTTCTTCCCATCTTTGTGGATTTATCCACCTGTTGTCTTAGTAGTTGCTGACTTTTCGGTTGCGTCTCTGAGTGGATGCCCAGATTGTTGATGATGATGTATTTCTGTCATTTAGCTTTCCTTCTAATGGTTTAGCCCCTCTGCTGTATGAGTGCTGAGGTCCACTCCAGGCCCTGCTTGTCTGGGGTACACCTGTAGCAGCTGCGGAACAGTGAGGGATGCTACCAGTATCTTCTTCTGCTATCTTTGTCCCAGAATGATGCCTGCCAAATGTCAGTCTGATTAGTCCTTTTTTGAGGTGGCTCTTTGGATATACAGGGGTCAGGGAGCTGCTTGATGAGATGGTCTGTACTTTATAGGAGCTCCAGTGCTGAGCTGTGAGCTCTGTTGTTCATTCAGGGTTGCTGGGCGAATGTGTCTGCTGCAGTAGAACTTATAAACCCCCCTCCTTTTTTTCCCCCTCAGATGCTCTGTCTCAGGGAGTTGGAGCTTTCTTTATGAGTATCTGTTGCACTGTCCTGCCCAGCTAGGAGGCAGTCTATTCACTATTTGCCTGCCGGGGCTCCGCCCTGCTGCCGCAGGGCTCCATTCTACTGTGGTGCGCACCCGCCCTGTTGGCAGGGTCTCTTTCTTATGGCTGGTTGCCTCAGCAACGGCAGTCTGCGTCAGCAGTGGGCGGTACCTCAGCAGGGGCGGATTGCATCCGTAGTGGCAGATGCCCCTCCCCCACCAAGCTGCACCGTTTGGATTCAGCTGACCCCGCAGCAAAACTCTCAACCCTGAGCGCCTCGAATCGCCATGCTGCTTGTCCCCGTGAGGGTGGGACCCGCCGAGCCTGATCACCTGGCTCCCTGCCTCAGAGTCCCTCCTCTCTCTCTCTCTTTTTCTTTCCAAATTGAATGGTTGACTCTCTCACAGGCGCCCCAGTCACCTGCTGATTGGCCACTGGGATCTGTGCAATCTCCCCTGAGGCGGCCCACTGCACCGGCACAAATCGCTCTTCCCAGGAATCTCCTGGTCTGTCTCACCATCCAAGTCCCATTCAATCAAATGGACATGTCAATCTGCCCTCCCAAAACTCAGATTGCTGGTTTAACAGGGCACCCAGACCAGTGAGCTGCCGCTGTGCCACGGCATGGTGCGGGCCAAAACGGCCACGCAAGTGGGCTGTACTTCTCTCCTGTGTCTCTCCTACACCTGGGAATTTGCCAGTTCTGTGGGCTACAAAAGTCCATCTGAAAATGCAGCTAGGACTCACCCTCTGCGCCTTCACTGAGAGCTGCAATCCTGAGTTGTTTCTATGGTGCCATCTTGGAACCACCCCCCATAATTTTTAAATTATCAAAAAAGATATCTCCATGCCCAAATAGTGTCATCAGAAAATTCTAGAAAAAGTTAAAAAAAAACCCACAAATTTCACAAATCTGTTCTAGAAAATAGGAAAGAAAACATTTCCCAATTCATTTGTGAGTAATATTCCCATAATAGCAAAATGAGACAAGGACAAGTGCAAAAACAGAGCAAACTAAAAAGAAAAATTTCTCATAAATAGACGTGCAAAAATTCTTAACAAAATATATATACCATGAATAAGCAAGATTTATTCCAGAGATACAAGGCTGGTTCAAAAATCAAACAACATAACCCACCTAAAGTCATGAGAAGACTAAAGAAGAAAATTCACGTGATCATATGAATTAATGCAGAAAAAAATTGACAAAATTAAAGTCTTTCATGATTAAAAAAACTTTAAGAAAAATAGGAACAAAAGGTAACTTGATAAAGAATATTTACAAAAACCTATAGATAATATTTCATTTAATGGTAAAATAATGCTTTCCCTTTAAGATCAGGAACAAGGCAAAGATGTCCATTCTCACCCTTTTTATTTAACATAGTGCTGGAAGTTCTAGCTAATGTGATAAGTGACAAAAAATAAAAGGTACATAGATCAGAAAGGAAGACATAAAACTTCCCTATTTTTTAGTAAAATGATTATCTAGTAGAAGGTCCTGAGGAATCTACAAAAAAACTCCTAAAACTAATAAGTGAGCCCGGCAAGCTCACCGGACACAAGATAAACACACAAAAATCAATTGTATACATACCAGCAATGAGCACATGGACACTGAAATTTAAAATCTGGTAACATTTACAATCACTAAATAAATACATAGGTGTAAATCTAACAAAACACATTCAGAATTTGTATGCTGGAAACTGCTAAATGCTGATGAAAGAAATCAAAGAAAAATGAAAGACATACATCCATTAGAAGACTCAACATAGTAAAGGTCTCAGATCTACGGATTCAGAAAATGATATACAGATTTAATGCAATGCCTATTAAATCCCAAGACTTTTTGTTAGACACAGACAATATTGTTCTAAATTTTATATGGTAAACAAACTAGAATAGCTACAACAATTTTGAAAAAGAATAAAGAGGATTCAGTCTACTCAATTTTGAGACAATATAAAGGGAAAGTAATGAAGACTCTGTGGTATCAATGAAGAACTCAGAAGTAGACCCACACAAGTATGCCTGATTTTTGACAAAAGTACAAAAACAATTCAATGGAGGAATGATAGCCAGTCAATAAACCGTGCTAAAGCAATTGGACATCCAAAAGCAAAAATATAAAACTTACATCTCACACTTTCCATCAAAATTATCATTTTTGGTAATTAACAAATTATAAAATTAATTATACAAAAAATGGATCATGAACTTAAATGTAAAACTATGAAACTTTTGGGCGAAAAGGTAGGATAAAAGCTGTGGGACCTAAAGCTAGGCAAAGAGTTCTTAGATGTGACAGGAAAAGCACAACTCATGAAAGGAAAAATTATTGAAAATCATAAAAACCAAACACTTTTGCTCTGATAAGCCAGTTAAGTCTGGGCGCCACTGCTCATGCCTATAATCTCAGCACTTTGGGAGTATGAGGAGGGTGAATCACGAGGTTAGGAGTTCGAGACCAGTCTGGCCAACACAGTGAAACCCCTGTCTCTACTAAAAATGCAAAAAGTTAGCCAGGTGCGGTGGTGTCCCAGCGACTCGGGAGGCTGAGGCAGGAGAATCACATTAACCCAGGAGGCAGAGATTGCAGTGAGCTGAGATCCATGCCAGTGCACTCCAGCCTGGGTGACAGTGCAAGACTCCATCTCAAAAAAAAAAAAAAAAAAAAAAAAAGACTGTTAAGAGATGAAAAGAAAAACTAATAGGAAAAAATATTTGCAAACCACATATCTAACAAAGGACTAACATCTAGAAGATATAAAAATTTCTTAAAACTGAACAGAAAAAAAGTGAAGCCTCCAATTAGAATATGGGTAAAAGACGTGAAGATGTGTTTTCCTGAATAGAATAAATAGGTGGCCAATAAGCTCATGGAACAGTGTGCAACAGTATTAGCCATTAGGGAAATGCAAATTAAGCCACAGTAAGGTATCACTATACACTTATCAGAGTAGCTAAAAATAAAAAATAATGACAGCCCTAAATACTGAAAAGAACACAGAGAAACTGATCACATTTCTGGTAAAATGCAGAGTGGTACCACTCCTCTGGCAAATAGTGGGACAGTTTCTTTAAAAACTAAACATGCAACTACCATATAACCCAGCATCTGTACTCTTCAAAATTTACCCCCAGAGAAGTAGAGACTTATGTTCACCAAAAAATATATATGTGAATGTTCAGAGCAGCTTTATTCATAATAGCCAAAAACTGGAAACAGCATGGTTTTTTTAAAAGTGATACCTCCATCCCAAGGAATACTACTCAGCAATAGAAAAAAACAAAGACCGACTGCTTCATGCAAAACCTAGAAGACTCCGCAGAGCATTAGGCTGAGCAAAAAGAGGTCAATCCCAAAAGGTTCCATTCTATACTCTACCATTTATATGACATTCTTGAAATGACAAAATTATGGAAACAGAGACCAGATTAGTGGTTACCAGGGGCTACAGAGCGAGTGGGAGCATGAGGGCAGGGGATGTGGCTATAAAAAGAGAAGCTAAGAGGTCCCTGCAACAATCTGTTCTGTATCTTGACTGCATCAACGTAAATGCGCTGATCGTACTAAGATACTGTACTATAGGTTTGAAGAAGTTAATACTGAGGAGGACTAGGTAAAGGGTATACAGGATCTATCTGTATTATTTCCTACAACTGCATGTGACTCTACAGTTATTTCAAAAAGTTTAATTTTTTAAAATAACTATTCTTAGTTTTCCATCTGTTCTAAAGCAGGTGGCAGGCTGGATTTGGCCCACAGGCTGTAGTAGTTTATAGAGTTTAATGCAAACACCAAGAAACACTATGTTCATTCAATGGTATTTTAAATGCTAACACTATAGAGATCCAAACCGAGAGGTCCTAAAATGTGTTTTCAGTCATTTGGTTCTTATAATTGCTATAGTGGTTTTGCTACAGGGACAATGTCCAATCCAATCCTAATTGGAAAGGGACAGGAACAGTGAGTATGTAACCTCTAGATTTGGAACCTTCAAAATCCTCTGTCTTAATGTCACCACTGTGAGTTCATCTTCTCTGGTTATATTCTTCCATATACTACATCCTGGATTCTCACTATATCATGGAAGCTGGTGTGTGTTTTATTCAAATGTGTTTCAGGCCAGGTAAATACAATTGTTCTTTGAACAGGAGATCTGTTTAAGTTGTATATATTGGTTTTAACTTTCTCAGTCCTTCCATTCACAATCTGTTTTGGCCACTGTGCAGCAGAAAAACAAATTTTAAACCATATTAAAACATCTATATTCACACTCACATTAGGAAATGTATTTTGATCCAAACAGCAATCATTATTCAGTCATTCAGTATGGCCTCTGTTTCCTTTGGATCACTATTTAATGTTCCCTTATGTTGGCTTCTGTCTTTTTTAAAATGTATCATGATCCTTAGCCATCTGCTTGTATTTAAGGGGGGACACTAAAAAGCTCTGTGCCCATAGATGGGCTCAGTGGAATTTACTAACCCAGAACTTTACTGCAGGAGAATCCAAACAGATTTCTTTGAGTAGCCCTCAATGTTAGTGTCCTTAGGTCTTTTCTCTTGGATCTGTTATGTTTCTCAGAGAGGCTGCCTCTACTTTTCCATCTGAAGGCTATACTCTTCCTTGCCACATTCTGGGGTGGCCAGGTGGAAAAAAAAGTTGAGGACTTTAGCATTCCATATGTATATTACTTGAGCCCATATTTGTAGTACAAGACCTCTTCCTTCAACTGTACCTGGTGCCTTAAGCCAAGAGATTCTGTGTTCTACTCTCTCTTGAGAATGAATCACCTGCCTTCTACCATGGCTGGGGAAAGAATCTGGTAGTTTAATGAGTTCTTAGACTGGCTTTCTACCAACCTTTTTTCTAGCTTTACCTTCACAGTCACTTCCATAAGAACCTGGTTATATCCATTCCTGAGCTTTAAGAGGATGTGCAGTGACAGTTGAGCTGATTTTGAGATGCTCTCACTGCCAACTATAACTCATTGTTCTCAGGTCTACAAAGGCAGTTACCATTCATCCATTTGTTTTTCATCTTTCAAAATGGAGCTGTTCTTACCTCTGCCCCCTTTCTCTTCACGCTAGTGATAGAGACAGGAAGCAGATAAATTCTAGGCAAGAAAGGGTGGGTCCCAGGCAAAAACCTCACCCTCAAGCTGAAAACCCTGAAACTGTGGCCCAAAGTGAGAACTTCTATCCCTGCTCTCCGCTCAAATGTTGCCTTTTCCTAAACTATCCATGGCCCAGCCCCACCCCTCCCCTCACCATTCTGTGCCTATAAAGACCCCAGACTCAGCCAACAGAAAGGAGAAGCAGCTGGATGTCAGGACTACAGCTGGATGTCAGAGAGAAGCAGATTGACTTTAGACTGACAGCTCAATGGCACAACTTCAGAGAAAAATCCAGCTGGAGATGGCCAGACTTTCTCCAGAGTAAGAAATCTTTCAGAGGAAGATTACCTTCCCACCCCATTTCAGCTTCCCTTCCCAATGAGAGCCACTTTCATCAGCAATAAAATTCCCTGCATTTACCATCCTTCAGTTTGCTCATGCAACTTCATTTTTCCTGGACACCACACAAGAGCTCAGGAGCCACAAGTACAGATACAAAAGGCTGTGTTACACTGGCCCTTTGCCCTTGCTGCCTCATGTGATGAGGCAAAGGGCCCACTGAGCTGTTAACACTTAAACCATCTGCAGATGGCAGAGCTAAAAGAACACTGTAACATTCCCTGTGGGGCTCTGGGGGTCACAGGCTCCCCAACCTGGACACTGCCACAGGGCCTGCATGGAATTTGCTCCTGCCAGCACCGAAGCAGCCAACCACTTCCTGCACTCACACACTCCAGTTCCCACCTCATTTGCTCACTCCCTCCTGCAAGGAGTTGACAGTGGCAGGCTAAGTAAACGAGGTACCCCCGTCACAAGTCTTACAAAGGGGTCAGGGAAATATCCTGCTTCACTAGGAATATATGTCTCTTTTCCTTTTACTTTACTATAGTTTTACCTTTAGGAGGGAGCATGTATTCAACTCATCATCATTAACCAGAAATCTTCATTCAGTCTTTATCTCAAATAATCACAGCCTGAGCCAACATATAGAAATTGTGGTTGTAAGGGTTTAACATGACATCTAAGTTTGTTAGCATTTTTTTTTTTTTTTTTTTTTTGAGATGGAGTCTCACCCTGTTGCTCAGACTGGAGTACAGTGGTGCAATCTTGGCCCACTATAACCTCCACCTTCTGGGTTCAAGCAATCCTGCCTCAGCCTCCTGGGTTTGTCATCATTCTTATCCAATTAAGAACTGGGACATAGGCTCCTCTCCCATGCCTACTTCACACACATGGAAAGGAATTATTCTGATTGTAGCTAGGATTATTTCTTATCATTACTACAGGAAATGACTAAGGCAGGGGTCAAATTCCAAACCTAACATGAAGGACAAAGTACAGTGGTAAGATATCCTTAATTGGATAGGAAATGTTCTTCAAAATTCATTTTCTCCTGTTATTTTGTTATCTTATTTTTTAACATCAGTATTTGGGGCCCATCTTCTCCAGTTCTAGGCTCTCCTAATGCTAGATATTTAATCAGAATCTATCAGGATGCTCCAGAAAGAGGTAGGAGATTGATCCAGTAAACCCTAAGGACCTTTTCATCTCTAATGTTCTAAAATTCAAATAACTTTCTTAAGGTAGTCTGAAAATTATGGCCGGGTGCAGTGGCTCACACCTGTAATTCCAGCAGCACTTTTGGAGGCCAAGACAGGTGGATCACCTGAGGTTGGGAGTTTGACACCAACCTGACCAATGTGGGAAAATCCCCATCTCTACTAAAAATACAAAATTAGCCAGGTGTGATGGCACATGCCTGTAATTTCAGTTACTCAGGAGGCTGAGGCAGGAGAATTGCATGAACCCGGGAGGTGAAGGCTGCAATGAGCCGAGATGGTGCCATTTCACTCCAGCCTGGGCAACTAGCATGAAATCATATATCTATATATAAAGATAGTCTGAAAATCTAACCATGAAATGTAGAACTTTATTGCTATGTAAATATGGTCTGGGCTCCATGCAGCAAATTTACATATCAGCAGTAGACTACCAGCCTCAGGGAGATATTCCCTCAAGGTACAGCAGTGCAGTGGAGCCGATGGACAGTGATGGGCAAGAGCAGCTAAGCAGAGCTCCTGGGACGCAGTTCAGCAGGGGTCTGCCCTTGTGGTGGGTCTAGCTGGAGGACATGTCACCTTGCCTAGATACAAGCCACTCACAAATCCAGGGGGAATTAGGATGGGACATAACACAACGTAATACATTTCCTCACAGACCGTGGCTTACTTGGAAGTTTGCACGAGGGTAATGGGAATTGGGAAGAACTCTTCATGTTTATTTAGTTCAACATTTTGAAAGTTGAAAAATTATCTACATATGCATTTATGTATAAAGCAAAGGATTTAGAGCATGCTGCTTTTTAAAAGCTTTGCCAATTTGATAGGTAAAATGATATTCTATTGTTACTTGAACAAAAATTTTTGTTTACAAAGTTGTGCTGTTTTTTTTTTTCCATGAGCTTGCTGGTCATTTGCATTTTTCTTTTGTGAATTATCTGCTCTTTCACTTTTTCAAAAATATTTATGGATAGTCTCTTTTAGCTCCTAGGAAAATGGGGTTAAGACAGACAAGTTCTTTTTGTATCTCAAGGAGCTCAGGATTTAGAGGAAGTAAACACACATTAAGTAAATAATTTCTGTAAATGTTTCTGAGACTTGGAAAAAAATACATAGCCTCTGTTTTTAGGAAGGACATAGTTTAATATGTATGAGTCAGATATATTTTTTGCCTTCTAAATCCTTCTTTTATTTACTTGCTCCAATAGCAAGCTCTTTTTAATGCTTTTCGTTCCCATTCAACTCTATCTAATAGTAAGGTTGTAACCACTGCTTCCTGTTTCCCTGACAATTTACTGTTTATAGATACATGTTTAAAGCTATGAATTTTCCTTTGAGCTCTCCTCTAATGGTATTGCTCTTTTCTAGCTGCATCACTGATATACTTTTGTCCATCTTTTTACTTTCAACTGCTTTGAATCACTTTAAGGTATATCTTTTTTATAAGATGTACATTGGGTTTTCCTTTATATTCCAATTTAAGTCTTTTTTCTTTAAATAAGTATATTCAGGCCATTTTCACAGATAACTAGCTATATTTGGTCTTGCTTCTGTCATCATATGTGACATGAAACTATTTCCATCAATGGTTCAAAATAACTTCCAATGTACATATAACTTCCAATATGTATAACTTCCAAAGTATATAGAAGCTGTACAGCTTGTGTTTCCTTCACTCATGTGCGCTGTCATGATTTTATAAGTTTTTATTTTGTCTTAGTTGTTCCTAATGGCTACTTCATTATTTTTTTCTCTAGTCTTTTGTCAGGAAAGGTTTTTCATTTGTTTGCAAATGATTGTTATGTACTTCATACAATTTCCTGATTTTTCTTTTTAATTTCAGCTTTTATTTTAGATAATGTGAGTACCTATGCAGATTTGTTACCCGGGGATATTGCACCCAGGTAGTGAGCAGAGTACCCAGTGAGTTTTTCAACCTACACTTCTCTCCCTCCTTCCCCTCTCTAGTAGCCCATGGTATCTGTTGTTCCCATGTATACATCCATGGATGTTCAATGTTTAGCTCTCACTTCTAAGTGACAACATGCAGTATTTGGTTTTCTGTTCCTGCATCAGTTAGGATTATGGCCTCCAATTCCATCAATGTTGCTGCAAAAGACATGATTTCATTCTTTAGGCTGCACAGTATTCCATCTATCACATCTTCTTTATCCAGTTCACACTGAGAGACATCTAAGTTGATTTCCCATCTTTGCTATTGTGAATGGCACGGCAATGAACATGTGTGCATGTGTCTTTTTGGTATAATGGTCTATTTTCCTTTGGGTATATACCCAGTAATAGAATCCTGGGTCAAATGCTAACTGTTTTAAATTCTTTGAGAAATATCCTAACTGCTTTCTATGGTGGCTAAACTAATTTACATTCCCACCAATAATGTAAAGCGTTCCCATTTCTCCATGGCCTCTCCAGAATCTTGGTTTTTTATTTAATTGATAAAAATTATATATTATCATGTATATGTTGTTTTGAAATATGTATACATTGTGGAATGGCTAAATGGAGCTAATTAACATAAGGATTACCTCACACAGTTGTCATTTTGTGATGAGAATATTTAAAATCCTAGTAATTTTACAGAATACATTAACTGTAGTCATCATGCTATATTACATGATGATCTCTTGAACTTAATCCTCCTAACTGAAATTTTGTATTGTTGACCAATACCTCTCAAACTCCTTTCCGTCCAGCCCCTGTAACTCTTCTTTGATTTCAACCTTTTCAGATTACACATGTAGGATGTCTCTTCACTCTGTTGATTGTTTCCTTGAGTCAGAAGCTTTTTCATTTGATGTAATCCCATTTATCTATTTTTGCCTTTGTTGTCTGTGCTTTTGGGTTCATATCCAAAAAATCACGCTCAGACCAGTGATGCAGAGTTCTCCCCCATATTTTCTTCTAGCACCTTTATTCATTAATACTCTATGTCCTTAACTTCTATGTACTGACACCATACATAAGCAATAATAAAATAGTGTGCTTCACTTCAAACTGCTCTTACACCAAATGAGCTGGTTATATTATTTCTATTTATTCTTTCAGTACTTACCCTTACACCTCAAAGTATATCATCAGTTTTAAATAAAGTCCTAACATTAAAAGAGCAAGAAAATACATGTGCCACCTTGTATCGTCTCAATTCCAATTTGTTATAACATTTCTGAAACCATGGTTTGCACAGCTGATTATATCTTAACCCTATAGCAAATTATTTTGCTGTAGCTTCTCCGTTTCTCTTGTTTGGACATTATCCTCTTATAGTTTCTTCATAAAATACTCATGAGAAATAGTTCCTAATTTTTCAATGTTTAGAAATGCTTATGTATTGCAGTTATATGTTAGTTTGATGTGTTCCCTTGATAGAATGTACTCTATTTAATAAAGAGAGGAATATTTTGTATTTTGCTCAAATGATGTATCTCCCAGTACCAAGAACAGTACCTGGTCCATAGTTGTTACACTGTAAATAGTTGTTAAATCAGCAATATATTATACAAAGGAAAAATACAAAAGAGCTCTTGGGTTGGTCTTTTTCCCCCTGAGAACTTTGTAGGCATTGCTCTTCAAGTGCTAAATGGTAGAGAAGTTTTAGGCTAGATTTCCATGCCCACCACAATTTATTTTTGGTTTTTAGCAATTTTACTTTGACATGCCTATGTGTGGTTCTCCTTGTTTATCCTACACAGGACTTATTGAATTTCTTGAATCTGGGGGTTATTTTCCATCAAAATTGAAAATTATGCCAATTTTTATTAACGTTTTTCATGTGCACTCTTTAAAAAAATCTATATTCTCCACTGAGTGAAAGGATCTATTTTTATATATCAAGCTTCTTATTCATGTCTTCTGCATTTTTGCTCCTTTCAGCTGCTTGATCTATGAACTTCTAAAAGTGCTTCCTTAAAAACTAAAATTGTGATGTATTTCTCCTCATGGTCCTGTCAAGTCACTTGCTTTATATATTTTGAAGCTATATTAACATACACATTCATGATCATAGTATCTTTTATATTAGAGTACTAGTATGTGCCATTCCTTGCCCCTTATGGCATGTCTACTTTATATTTCTTTTGCTGATGTGAAAACTGTTGCCATAGCTTTTGTTCATATTTGTCTTCCATATATTTTTTCCTTTTTTTCAACGTTTTAGGCATTTTTGCTTTAAATATGTCTTTGTAGATATTGTTACAGCTTTTAAAATCCAATCTGGGAGGACTGTGTGAGACAAGGCAATTTCAGTGTCTCTGGAGAAATGGGGTGGATGAAATAGAGGGGCAGACCTTCGACAGAACCAGGTGGAGACAGAGGAATTTCAAGGTGGAGGAGTCTGCAAAAGGAGTTCATAATGGGCTTTAATTTATTCCAACCCAAACTTGTTGGTGCCTTTGAAGTTAAGTCTGATCACAAATGGCTTAATACGCTTCCTGAAAAAGCTGGGGTGATCCGCGTGTGTCCAGCTGTGCCTGTTTCCATTGGAAAAGGAATATTCAAAGGTTGGATGAAAGTTTCCTGGTGAGAAATTTCAAAAGAGACAACCTTTACGAAACAATGAGGAAGTAAACAACAAGGGAAGGAAAGAGAGACCCTTACCCATGACATTACTGAGCATCCAAGTGCTCTCTTAGCTCTGCATTCCTTATGTTATTACTCAACAGTTGAAGGCACTAACAGCTTTTTGAAAAAACTGGCTCCTTTCCAAAGAACTGGCAGGCAGGGAAATAATACACATGACCTGACTGAAATACACTGAAGTCAGGGACATTTGCCTTGTAATGAGAAAATACTCAGAAGAGGACTGCCTGCTGAAGTACATTAAGATTCATAAGAAAAAATTAGGCCTGAAAGACTAAGAGGTTTGCCGGGTACAGGCAAAGCATACATGCACAGTTGCCCTGCCTGATATTTGGAGCATGGAGAAAGGGCAACACAGGTCCAGAGGATGTACAAACCTTTCACAATTCTAGTACAGATGCTCTCAAAAGATTTAGATGAAGGTATTCATATATTTTATTGATCCCAAAATTCTGTATCTCATTTCTAATGTTTAAGCAAAAGTCTGTGGCAAATATGGTGCAGAACACAGAATTAGGCAGTTTCAAATACATTCAAAATAAAGCAGACATCTTCAAAATACATCCTATATGGGATATTTTCAAGGCAGAGCTGTAGGGAATGTGATGGCAGACTTCCAGAAAAACGTAAGAGCCATCATTTCAAAAGATTTCCTCATTTTTCAACCTCTGACAAGTAAATAATGGTGTGAGACCCTTTTGGGGAAGAGGGAAGGACAATCGTCTCTTGAATTTTCCTAGCAACCTATGGCAATGTCTTAACCATCTCCAGTTCACAGATGACCTGGCTGCAGGTTTCCCCATCTTACGTCATGAAGGACACATGAAGGACAAAAGGGTGCATACTTGCTATGTCTTTGAACTGACCAGGAAAAATTAGAGCTGGCGGCCTCAGAACCAATCAAACTGAACTTAACCTTTACAGGTTTAGACTCATGACCAGTTGGTAGCAACCGCTGCATGTATAGAGCACTGGGAAGATTGCAAGGAGAGACACAGGCTCCCTTGTAGCTTCTATCCTCAGACCTCTAATACCAGGTGCCGCTGGTGCTCCAAGTAAATCTATTGTTTCAAAATACCTAAAAGAATGAATAGATTTACTTGTTCTCTGAGCTCCAAGTAAATCTATTCATTCACATAGGTATTTTGTTAACTCTACGTTCACAGAATCTCTGGGATACAAGAGCTCTCAGGAGATTCTATGGTCCAACATACCTACATGAGGCGCCTGGCCAATGTCACACTCTTGAGTGGCAGACTGGGTTTGGATCCTTCTTTCAGTCTCATACCCTCCACAATGACAATGATCATCACCAAGATTTTCACTGGTCAGAAAATGAATACACAAACACATCTTGGTACCAGAACTCAAAAAAAAAAAATACATCAAATGACACCTTTTAAACCAATGACAATGGTTTCTATTCTTGTTTCCAACTCAATTCCTCTTTCAGAATATGCTCTTCAAGAAACATTAGGCTTGGTAATGAGGACTCTGAAAGCCAAGAGTCCCAGATTCTACTGCAGAAACACCAGCATGACTTTCTGTGAAACTCCTAATAAATAATTCAGTATTGCCTTGAAGCCACTGAATAACTGGAAATAATTTGGAAGCCGGTGTCTCAAATAATTACCAAGTATACCCACACGAGAGTACTATTTCCCATGAGTATTGTTAAAAGTTCCACTCAGCAAGTCCACAGTAAATTGGCATCTCGTCCCTGCCAGGTAACTCACATCAAAATTGTTATCTTTTTAAAAGTCTGTTTTCAGCCTGCCTTCTCCAAGCCCATCTAGTAGTTGCCTTCTGAAGGTCCAGTTCAAACCCAGTAGGCCCCCTAATGGACAACAAAGAGGAAAACAGTGGTGAAAATAGAGTTACAAGCACCTAAAGGATCTATTACCGGGTGTGGCGTGGCCGTTTGGCCAGTAAAGCATTGGGAAACAGACCTTCATTTACATTCTGACGAAAAGGGAATGGCCATTTATGGGGCCTCCATAACGTACTAGGCACAATGTATGCTGTTTTCATATTCAATATAGCCTCCCAACATCCCCTAGATAATAAACCTTACTTCACAGATGTGAGGCAAGTGAGGCTCCGGTCATGGGGCCTGAATAAGGTCATTCAGCTAGAAAGCAGCTGAAGTAGAATTCAAATATATCGGTTTCCCAAAGATCATATTCTTTTCACATCATATGCCAAATATCCCACACAAGAACACTGATATGTTTTAAGTAAGGAGCCGATGGAAAAGATATTTCTCTTATGACTACTGGTTGAGGCTCCTCTTTAACTAAGCAACAGACCAGAGGCTGAGTGGAGTTAGTGCCCACAGGGCAGGCCAAACTCACAGCCTATTTGTCTAAAGACAGCATCAAAGGCTGTTCACCATGACCGGGTGAGGACTGTTCAAATACCCTGGGCAGGCAAGGCTTCCTTAGACCAGGAGAGTGCAGAAAATTACTTACTGAAAGTCAACAAGATTTTAATGATGAAGAGCATGGACTCTGGAGCCAGGCTGCCTGGGCTTAAAATCCCATCTCCTGTTTTGCTCCAAACAGTCCAAGGCATGTGTGCACATGAGGGTGTCTGGATGTGGGGGCAGTGCAGATGCACGGGCAGGAGCAGCCAGGTAATGGGGTTTGCTGAGGCATGCTGCGTCTATTTTTGTGTATGTTTAAAACATGCCATAACAAAAGCTTAAGAATAAACAAACCAGGGCTCCTCCACTCACTAGCTGATAACATGGAAGGTTTCCTAGTCTGCCTCAGCTTCCTCATTTTTAAGATTGAGTGCTAATCGTACATATCTCATGAGGTTGTGTAAGACATAAATACATGTGAAATATCAAGGTACTATTGTTTATATAGTAACTATGAGTAACTCAATTTGGATTTACAGATACACTATTTCAACTTAGCCCTCCCTACAATCCTATGAGGCAAGATAATCTCTAAGTAGACTCAAAGGGGTTCCAGGAGCAAAATCTGCATCAAAACCCACGTTTCTTCTAAAAGCCTTATTTTCTACTAGAGGGCTCACCTTCCTAAAAGTGACTTTACCAGTTCTTTACAGACAGGGAAACAGATTCAGTGGGGTTAAGTAATCCACAATGCTGAGTGGTAGCCTGGGAACTAAATACAGATCGGCTAATTCCAAGACACACAGACTGGGCTCTTTCTGCTGGAGTGGACAGGATTTCCTTGCTCCATTCTCACAGCATCTGCCGTGGGAAGGGGACTCGCCAGCCGCACAGCAGCTGATGCAAGGAGCAGGGATGGCTGCAGATGCCTTCCTCCTCCCTCCAGCTCCTGAATGAGCAAGTCCTTGGGGTAGTGGCCTGCAGTCTTTCTCAGACCAGCAAGCACTGAAGGTCATAACAGAACCAAATAAAAGGGAGGAAAACAGAAACCTTAGAGGAACTTGATGCTAGCAACCTCTGAATTTGGGAAGTATTTTAGCGAATATCTTTCCAGGGCCATAAGCCCTTGAGCGAACATGAGGAGGTACCAGGTCTCTCTGAGACCAGCTCACGGAGCAGGCTGCAGAGCTCTGTCAGCCTGCCGAGTCCAAGCTCTCCAGGCATCAGCCAGAGAAGTCCTTCCTTTCAATAGCTGCTTTGTCCTTTCTGAGAGACTCACTCCAAGAAGCCCCAAATCTCCACTAACAGCCTCTGCCATCAGTGAGCGAGTTTGAGTTTCACAGCCACCAGGATTAGAAGAGTGCTTCTCTCCCCACAAATCTCCATAATCACCAACGACAGGAGAACAGACATCCTCAGAACAGTAACCGTGAATCTGACTTCCAAAAAGGGGCTGCTCCATCAGGAAGCAGGACCGCAGGAGCAGTGCTTTTAGAATAAAATGAGGCAACCATTCCAGCCGATTTGCATTGAAAACTCAGCTAGAATGCCAACAATTTGCATCCTTTCAGCTAAGAACAAAATCAAGCCTGACCTTTACTTCCAGGACCACTCTGTATTGCTGTTTGCACAAACATATGGAATTAAAGTAGGAAAAACTAACTAGGGTAAAAATTACCTGTGGTCATATTCCAATTAGAACTCTCACTTCATAAAGCAGGCCAATTAATCCATCCTTTCTGTCCCTCTCCATCTTAAAATTATCCGTCAAAAAGCATTTTACTCGAAAATGATGAGCAAAGGGAGTGCTGGGGAAGGTGGAGAGAGCCTCAGAAGAAAGGGAAGGAGAGGGAAGAGGGGCAGACCCAGGGGCAGGGGGAGTCCCACAGACAGCACCTCCTGCAAATATGATAAGCATCCAGTTTAAGGCTATTATCTCCTTTATTCAAAAAATAAATATTTCACTTTGATTCAACATATTTCAAATCACATTAAGCACAGAGAAGAAATACAGTCCCTTTGGAGATTGTGAACACGTGCTGGAAAGAGGCATGATCCAAACAATGGGAATGAGGTGAGTGTGGATTCCAGCTGCTTCCTGACCCAGAGGTTCCTCCCCTCTCTTCAGGTTGAGCTACTTAACTATTTTTAGGAGAGAAAAAGAAACACACACACACACACACACACACACACACACACACACACACACACACACACACACTTTGAAGTCTGAAAGGCACATGAAGTGGACCATAAGGTGTATGGCACATTCACTGATAAAACATCCCCTATTCCCTCCCAAGAAAAGCAGAGATACTTTAATCAAGTCAAAGATCAGAGAAGACAGGGTACTCCTGCTTATAGCTCAGCAGCATGAACATCTCTGAATATGAAAGCCATTTTTTGTTTGCTTCCCCCTCCGGCGCCTCCTCTCCCTGCCGATGGGGTCCGTGGGCCAGCTGCAGGGCTCACTCGGTGATGGTGGGGCGTGTGGCCACATACACAAACACCACGATCAAGAGCACGACCACGGCCAGCGTGGGCAGCACCACCGTGGTGATCTGCTGCCGGGCCTCCTGCATGGCTTGCTTCCGCTCTTTCTTGTCCTTGGAGGTCTCCTTCTTGGGCTTCCCTTTGAGCTGCCGCATCTTTCCTAGAGGATGCTAGGAGGGTGTGTCCAGAGGGATTCCAGGAAGGGCCACACTCCTCGTCAAGGCTGGAACCTCCTGTAGAGGGAACAACCATGACGGTCAAGAATAAACCAAGTGGAAGAAAAAAGAAATCATAAAGTTAAAGGCAAAAGCTAGGAAAAATATTTGCAACTTACATGACAAGGGGCTAAGAACAGAGGCCACACCACACTTTAAGTTCCCTTGGGATTAGCCCCCTAAGTAGTGGGCACTGGGTTGCCAGTATGCTGTGAGAGGGGCCTCTGCTCCAGGGGCAGCTGGACAAGGTCCTGGATACCAGACAAATAATACTGTGTTCTGTGCATGCCACGAGGCGAAAGGATTGGGAAGCACCAATTACGCCACTTCCGCTCAGAGGAGTGGCTCTCCCTTTCATGGCTCAAGCCACTTGCCTTCCTGCTCTAAATTCCATGATCTCCCCAGCTGATCTCCAGCATGGAACTACAGGTAGCCTACAGTCTCCAGGCACACGGCACCCCTCCTGCCCAAGCCAGGCCAGCCTCATTAAGGCTGCAGAGAACCCAGGGCATCAACCTCTCTCATCTCTGTTGATTCTCCTTGGCCATTCATCCAAACCTTCCCAAGCACCCACCATGTGCCAGGCATTGCTCAAGGAGCTGAGGATAGAGATGAAGGACTCAGTTGTGTCCCCACAGAGGTCACAGTCTAGGGGGAATGATGGAGTCCTGAGTCACAGTAACAATGAAGGGAGACAGCTGGGCCCACAGTCCTGTTACCTGCTCAAGCCTGAATTCTGTGGCTCACCGAGGTGCCTAAGAGGTGAATTAGAACTTTCAGGACCCTGAGGAATGAATAAAAACCTTTGGAAAACTACAGAGAAACATCTCTATTAAAGTTGGCTTCTTAGCTTTAAGCAAATGAAACAGACTTCAGCTGATTTAACTTGAGTTTACTTAAAGGCCTTTGGCATCTCACTGATTCCCAGAAAAGCCAAAGAAGGAAGCTCAGAAAATGGGCAGGACACTATGCTGTGCTGCCATAACTGGAGCCCAACTCTCACACTCCCAGTGTGAGGATGCCAGAGCCTGTGTCATCACCGGTCAGCACTGGACAAGGGCACTGGAGCGGGAGGTGCTGAGCCACCATGACTGCCCCTAAGAACTAGATGTGGCTGCTGGCACAGTCTCCACATGAACTTAACACCACCCAGCTTTCTGCATCACTGGCTCCCATGCATGTGCGACTGGCCAAGCCCAGGCCCATATGCCCACAGCCTACCCTTCCAATTTGTACATCAGGAAGAGTACTTTCCAAATACAGTGAAGGAGTGGGGTCAGGTATCAGGCAGGGATATATCAAAGGCAGATGTGTATTGTAATATCCTGGGAGACTAGCACAGAGTTAGTGATTCTTGGAAGCAGAAGAGCACTGTATACCAATGTTGTATACTGTCTGCCCTGTTTTTTCCCAGGGTAGTGGGTGGCCTGTTGTCTTCTTAAGGAAGAAGGTGACATTTACACCTAAGTGACTGTGGTAGGTGGCAGTATGTGGATTCTGAGTTGGGAAAGGTCTATTGATATCATCCTGTTTTTTATGAGGGATCCTTACTCTCTTACCATTCCTCTCATTCCATTTTGACCCCGAATCCTTTTTTGGATCATTCAAAATCAAGCAGAGTTTCCTAAGGTATGAGATGACAAATATTATAGTGCCAGGATGGCATTAACACCAATCAAGAGCAAATATTAAGGGAAGCACCATTTGGCAAAAGTATAATTTCCTTCATGAACCAGGAACAAAGAGAGAAAAAAAACCTTACTATTACTTTCTTAAGGCCTGAAAGGTTTTAAGACCCCAGGCTTTACCAATTTTCCTTTTCAAGTCTTCCAAAGGACTTCCAGACAGACTTGCCTTCAAAGTCAGGACATCACTTACAAGCTAAATGGCTTTGGGCAAGTCACTTAACTCCACCACGCCATCATCTGAACAATGAGAACAGCTTGTCTTAAAGGATGACTGTAGAATCTGGAAAGCAAATGCATCTGTACGCAGAGCTCTGCCCGCCTGCAGGGATGTGGTACAGACAGGCTGAGACATGTCCACCTGGTACCCAGGCAGCCGGGAATGGGAGCACTGAGCTCCTCTAAGCCTGACTGCCCACCTTCGCGGGA
This sequence comes from Saguinus oedipus, assembly GCA_031835075.1. NCBI lineage: Eukaryota > Metazoa > Chordata > Mammalia > Primates > Cebidae > Saguinus > Saguinus oedipus. The sequence goes on from CM063178.1 coordinate 128,482,805, forward strand.
CCATGGTGAGGATGGAACAGGAAGCTGTATAACTCAAGGCTGGGCACAGAGCGGATGCTGAATTCATGCTAGCTGACATCCCAACACCTGGAACGCACCCCAACGGCCCTGTGAGTTGAACAGACAGGATTTATTATCTCCATCATAGAAGGAAAGAAACCAAGGTGCAAAGAGAAAAAATGTCTTGCCAACAGTCACCCAATTTGTAAACACTCCATGGCTTCTAACAGAGCAATGGACAGCATTCCTGTTCAAGGCTGCAAACAGCAGCCCATTCTCTCTGACACAGACACAAAAAATCATTTAAAAAGCCATTAGCAGCACTCTGATTCATGGCCATTTCCTTGTGGAGCTAATGGCCTGTCGGAGCCCACTGCTGTCTCTCCCAAATCCCTCACAGGACTAGCAGGTGATATCCCAGGCCTAGGGCTAGCCATGCCCTGGCTGTCTGGCTAGCAGTGCTGGGCCTGACGTCCTGCACTTCAAGCTGCTGTCTGCATCCGCCCACATACGTGCAGTTGACATTCAAAGGCACCAGCCTCTGTGATGACCAGTTCTGGAGACATGGAAAAAAGTCTCAAGCTGCTGGAGCTGGGGCAGTCTGGTCAGGATTTAAAGGGCAAACATACCCATGTGAATCCTGGGTGCTTCATCAGGTTTCAGGAGGCAGCCTCTCTGCTCTCACTCACCTGTGACCTGGGGCAGCAAGGGAAAGCATCTCTGAGATAACAACTGGGGAGGGGACCCTATGGTGAAAAGGGAAAACCCAGGAAAAAAGCTGGGAAGAGCACTGGGCAGAGGGCACAGTGGCCTGAGCCGGACAGAGTGGCCTGAACCAGGCAGAGCAGGGCTTACCGAGGAGTGAGAGGAAGGAGGCGGATTCTGGGGAGGCAAGGAGAGGGAGGAGCAGAGGCACTGCAAGCCATGGCAAGATTATTTCAACAACAGTAGTAGGCACTGAAGGGCTTTCTGAAGGGGGGTGCAGGTGCCGAAAACTCCCTCTGGCTGGTCAGTGGGGAGTGGATGGAGAGGGAACGCAAAGGGAGGCTCTGGAGCAGTCTGGGAGCAGGGGTGCTGGTGGTGGCTTGGACATGGGGAGGGTCAGTGGTGGTGAAGAGGAGAATGGAGTTATGTTCTGAAGGTATAAGGGACAGGCCCCAGTGACTGACTGGACATGGCAAGTGAGGGAAAGGGGGACACAAGAACAAATCCAAGGTCTGGAGCTTGAGCCACCACGTGGGTGGTGATTCCACTTCCTGAGGAGCAAGAAGGGGCATGGGGAGGAGTGGGCACTGGAGAAGGGCGGAATGAAGAAGTGCACTGAGTGCTCTGTGTGTACCTCTCTGCATGTGAGGACGCCTTAGACGATGTCATAGAAATAATATCAAGGAGATTGGATAAATGAGTCAGGAGCTGGGTCTGGGCTGAAGATCTATATTTAGAAGTCACCAACTATTGGATTAAGAGAGATCATGGCCAAGGCAGGCAGAGAAAGGGCCCTGGACTGAGCCCTGAGGCATCTGACAGCTATAGGGCAGGAAGGGGAAGAGCGAGCAGGGGATATTCAGAGAAGAGGAGTGAGGAAAAAGAGAATGTGCTGTAGTGGGGACCAAGACAGTGAAGAAGGTCAACTGTCAGAAGAGAGAGGCACTGGTGCCAGAACGTAAGCGAACACACTGCTTCCTTCCTCGAGAACATTTGGCCAGGGAAAACCTGTCCGTGGCACATGCTCAGTGCAGAGCTGGCTGACACTCTGCGGTAAGCCCCTCCATCTTCCAGTAGCTTGTGATGACGGGTCTCTGCATGCCAACATGCCAAACATTACCAGGGCAGACAACTGTTTCGAAGTTCTGTGGGAAGAGTGTGTGTGGCCAAAAGGGTTTTTCTTTCTTTTTCTTTAAATAATAAGGGAATCCAGAGAATAATGTTTCAGGGGGCTAAGAGAATGGGAGAAAACCCTGACACTGAAAAAAAGAAGAGGTCTCTGTAGGAGCAAGACGAGAAGCCCAGGGGACAGACCTGCCTTTCAGAGGTAAAGTACCCTTCAAACTCAATAGAAGGACGGCAGGAAGATGGCACTGGGGCAGCAGGGTGGCTCTGTACTGTGTGGGTTGGGGGACTAGAGGCTTCTGTTTTTTTCAGTGAAACAGGAGAGGGCTTCAGCTTAAAGTATGGGAAGTTCGGAGGCAGGCCCGGGGAAAGAGAAACCAAGATGCAGTCACCTTTGGAGGCTGGAAAGGCAACCTTCACAGAGCACTGTCCATGTCTGCCTCCCTCTGGGCTAAGGACTGCCTCTCCATGGCTCTGGGCCCAGGGGCTGCACAGCGCCACCTCCTGGCCAGGGCTGGCTCAAGCACATCTGCTAGGACCCCTGAAATGTGGGGTTGCCCAGAGGAGAAGCTGGGCCAATTGGCCTCTACTTCAGGAATCTAAGAGACATGAAAGGACACTGAAGTTAGACAATCACACAGATGTAATCACCGGGAAAGCCAGGTGGGAGAGAGCCCTGGGGGTGGAAGCAGCACCCCTGAGAGGCGGCAAAAGAAGCCTCCTCCACGCCCCCCTCCTTCTAGTCCAGTCCCCTGTGAGGCCCAGCTCTGCACAGGCTCCTGTCCTCAGGGTACGCTGATATGTCTCTGTATAAGACGAACACCTCTTTCAACTTCAGCTGGCTCCAGCGGGTCTCTGTCCCTTCTACTGGAAAGAGCTCTGCCTAAAATGACTGCTCCAGTTTCACAATGAGGAATCCTGCCACTGACACAAAAGAAAGGACTGGCAGAGTCATAGGTCAAACCCACATCTGTGACTCTGAAGCCTGGACAATCCCCACCTTCCTGGGTGCACCCCACTTATCTTCCCATCCTTCATCCGCTTTGTGCCCCCATCATGGTTCAGCAGCCCCTTGCAGAGAGAAATAAATGAAACTTACATGCTCAGCCTGGCTTCCACCTTGCAAGGAGCTCAGGCAGGATGGAAGCTGCAGCCTCCAGCTTCTCAAATGCCACTGCCCCAGGGCCTCTAGCTTCCCTAGCCAGGGAAACAGAAACTTCACAAATGCCTGAGTTCTAATGATTCTAATGAAACTCCGCCTGCTATGCCCCTACCCCCTACCAGCACACACCCACGGCAACCGGTCAGCATGGGAACATTCCAAATTGTCCCCAGCATGTGTGGGCAGGAGAGCAGAGGCAGAGAGGAGGAAAGCGGGACACATTCTTCAGCACAGAAGTGTTTGTGATTTGTTTCTGTGATTATAACTTTCCCATCTTTTCCCACTTATGTGTATAAAGATATGCATGTATGCACACATGCTAACTTCTTATATGTACTTTTTTCCAATTTGGAGATTAGTGTACACAGTGTTAGATCCTAGTAGGGAAAGGTAGGAATGCAGGTTTGAAATCAGGTTTGTGCCTCAGCTCTGCCCCATCTGGTTAAACCAACTTGGACAAGGTACTAAATCTCTCATGTCCCAACTCTCCTCCTCTGTAAAATGGGTAAGAAACCTGTTTTGTAGAGCTATCGAAAAATTAGAAATAATGTATTATCTGAATATGTAGTGGATGAACAGGCCATACCAGAAGCTCAAGACATGGTACACAGTGACTTGCTGTCCAGGGAGGTCTGTCCCATGGAGATGTACATGAATCTGGGAAGCACCAGGGAATTCTATTGTTTTCATCACATGACTCATGGATGACAAAATCCCCCAGATTTTTCTCTTTTCCCTGAGTTACCAATCAGCTGTTGGGCGGGTCTGTTCAAAGGTTTGATGGGAGAAGGCTGGTTCAGGCTCTCAGGGGAAGGTTTAGGACAACGAAGATCACTTCAACTCCCATCACCCCAGACCTGCTAACCCTGTGCGGCCCAAGGCAGGAGCCACCAGCCATGTGTTGAACACTTGTAATATGGCTGTGGTCCAAAATCAGCTGTGCTGTGGTATAAAATACAAGAAAGAATGACAAATATCTCACTGAAAGTTATTCATGCTGATTACATGTAGAAATAATATTCTGAACATACTGAGTTAAATAAAATCTATTATTAAAATCAATTTCACCTGTTTTCTTTTTTCTGTTTCAATGTGGCTAGTAGAAAAGTTCTAAATTCCATGAGTAGCTGGCATTATACTTTTACTGGACAGCTGGCGCCATACAATCAGGGGCTCACCCTGGACTCCTGTAAGCCTTCCACATCATAGGCTCAGCCCACAATGCCGAGAACTCCCTAAGCCTTCACAGCCCAGTCCCATTCACTCTTTCCCGCATCACCACACCAAATGACCCACTACTGCCAGCACATTCGAGCATCCCCGTGGGCTTGCACCTCCCTGCCTTTGCTGATGGAGCATCTCTGCTGGAATGCCCTTTTCCTTACATTGTCATCCACATGCACAGGCTCTCATCCTTGGACAACCAGCACACGTGGCCTTTGCCACCTCCTCCAGGCAGAAGCAACAGCCACCTCCTTGGTGCTATCTCAGCACTTGGTTTATACCTTGACAGCGGCACTGACCGGCAGCTACCGTCTAGCTGGCTGGGGCTCTGACGTCTCCACTTCTCAGGGACTGCAAATGTGCCTTGCTGGTAATAATATTCTCCTGGGCTGGCATGATGCCTTTTATGTAACAGGTGCTCAACAAACATCTGCTGGACTGAATATCAAAGATGGAATATTTTAAGACAAGCAGTTCATCTTAGGCAACTAACCATTGGGTTAGAATAGAAAATTATGTAATAATAAACTAGCTAGCTGCCATTTATAAATACTTATTTCATTCCCACCACAATCATACAAGATTGGTATTTTTACCCCCATTTAAATGATGAAATTTACTGAGATTCAGTTAAGTACACTGTTGCCCAAGATCAAAGACTGCTGGTAAAAAGCACAATCTCAACTCCACTATAAAACCTGCAATAAGCATGCATTAAATATTTAATGAATGACCAACTGAATGAGGATTTTAACTTAGACCTCATTTCAAAGCCCACCTATCCTCTCTGTGTGACCCCACAGTGCCTCCCAACCACCCCACAAATAAGAACAGCAGTTACCTACCACTTCCTAAATGCTCAGTACCTGTCAGGCAACTGCGTTGAAGCCCTCCACAACATGCAAGCCTCACAGCAGCCTTCATCCCCATTTTGCGGAAAAGGGGATAGAGGCTTAGAGCAGGCCCCAGGTGGTTAGAAAGTCAATAGTGCAGCTGGGATTCCAATCAAGCTCTGTCTGGCTCAGAAACTGTGTTCCTCCCACTCCACATAGTTGCTTCTGGAAGCCCAGGCTATTCCCTACAAGGCATGTGGACCAATGGGATGCAGATCAAGAGTCCATGCCTGGTTCCTGGCTGTCAGCTCTGGAAGCTGAGGACACAGGGAGGGGTGTGAGAGAACACAGGCCCTCTGGGTATGTCTCATTTGGCAGCAAGTAATGTGTGTTGCTTACAATCAGGCTAGCCCTGACGCCGGAAGGTGCTGCTGCAGGTCAGCTGGGCAGTCGTTCTAGGTTAAAAGATGCATCACATCCTGCTTGAGTTCTCAGTGTGGGCCAGGCTGCTCTGAAGGCCCCCAGGAAAAGTGCAACTCTCTCCACCCACCCCTACACTGCCCAGGGCCAATAGTACGGAGAGAACCAAGGATGTCACAGGCTGTTGAAGGGGTGCCTGCTGAGAACAGCATGACCCGACCTGGAGTCCATGCTAAGTCCCTGCACATGTCAATCACATCCCACAGTACAACCCATGTGAGAACAGTAACTAGGCCCAGACCGCCAACCACTAGCCTATTCTCAAAGCTGTTCTCCTTTTCTGAAATGTCAAAGCTCTCCTGTCTTCAGAAAAAAAAAAAAAAAAAACAGCTTAAGGTGCTCTCTAAGTGGCTTCATGCTTCTCCCACTTCAAGATCAGGAATGCAAATTATTTAACAAGAAGGGTATATATGGGGAAAGCTCCACCATCCCTTCTTGTAGCTGTGTCGTTGTTACAACATGAAGCATTAGAAGGGCCAAACTGCTCTATGCTTTACACTGTAAGCCCAGGGACGCTGCCCTAGATTCAGGGAGACATAAATTCTGCACTTGAGAGCAGTAGCTCTGCGGTTCATCAAGTGTGCTTGCTTCATTTTATGTCCCTGGTATTTAGTCATAATGGGTCTGTGATCACTTCACTCCAGTCTGCTGCAGAGTGGGGGCACGGGGCAAGCAGGCTGCCAGGAGAATTGTGCAAGATAGAACTCCTGACACCCGCGAAGCACCTGCTGATGGCATAAGTGTCTTCCCCAGGAACATATACATCAACAATGACACCAACACAGTGCCAGCTCCACTGCTCCCTGCTACCAACAGGCCACAGGGGTCAGGAAAGCTCTCAACCTGAAGGCCAGTGAGTGTGTGGGGGGAGAAGGGATCACAGCTACAGACAGATAAAAGACTCTCTCTCTCTCTCTCTCTCCTCACACCGAGGGCAGAAAAAATAAGAAAATGTTATTTGGTGGCAGTGGCAGCAGTATCCGCTACTCCAAAATAAAAACCCAGGAACACAAAAGAACTTTTGAGTGGGTTGTCGAATGATAAGAGACATGAAAAGCCAGGGTTCTCAATAAATTAGATAAGACACATGTTTGGGGGCACACTTGGATTTACAAAGTGCTTTTCTGTACATTATTCATTTCATCCTCAAAGTAACTGTGTTATGTATTATTGTCCTTACTTAAGAAAAAGCAGCACATGGTAAGTTAAGTGCATGTCGGGGTACCAGTCCCATCTTGGCAATTCTAGGGTCTGTGATCCTGAGCAAGTAACTTAACCTCTTAAGACCCTCAATTACTCTACTGTCAAACAAAGATAAAAGTATCTATCATTCAAATATTTTTTAAGCATCCCCTATATGTCAGGGGACAATGTTGAGGATGCAGCTATGAACAAAACAGGTAAAAATGTTCCCTTCAGGTAATGAAGCGGTCTTCATTCACAGGGAATGTGGAGAGACAGACAAATAACAAATGGATAGAGCATGTGTCAGAGGATGCTATGTGCTGCTGGAGGCACAGAGGCTGCAAATTTAGAGTAACTGATCAGGGAAGGCTTCATGAGAAAGTAACAGTGGACCAGGTGAAGGGACCTGTGCAGATTCCTGGGAAGATCTTCCAGGCAGGGCAGGACCCGGGCTCAGGCCCTCAGGCAGGCCATCCTTGCATGTCTGAGAAGCACACAGGGGCCGGCAACTCCGGAGAAAGCAAAGGGAGTGCTGAGGGGTCAGAGGAGGAGCAGCGGAGGGTGAGATGGGCCGTTGAGGGTGAGATGGGCCGTGGAGGGTGAGATGGGCCACAGGAGGGTGCTGCTTACATTTTAAAAGAACTCTGTGTGGACAACTGACTGAAGCTATGAAAGGGCTGACAGCGAAATCAGTGAAGATGGTAATGAATTATTCAGGTGAAACCTGATGGTCCAGGATTGGGGCAAATGTGGTGCAAAGTGGTCTCATACCGAGTGCACTTTGAAGGCAGAGCCACACAATTTACCGAGATTGGAAATGGAGTGTGAAAAAAAGAAAAAGGACTAAAGGCTCTCTGACCTGAGCGACTGGAAGAATGGAGTTGCCATTGAGGGAAGTGGGAAGTTTTAAGGAGGATGCATGGTGGGTGGGGAGAGCTGGAGTCTGACAACCTATCAGCCATCCCGAGTAGAGACACCAAAAGGCAGCTGGAGGCATGGGCCTGCAGTGCAGGGAGAATGAGCTGGAGACAGGACCTTGGGAGCTGTGGGCCCTTAAAGTCAGGAGGCTGAGTGTGGTGCAGAGTAGAGGACTGAGCCCGGGAGCAATCCAACTTTGGGGAGTTGAAGAGGAAGCAGCAAAAGACTGAAAAGGGAGTCAAAAAGAAAACCAGAAGAAGATGGTGCCTTGGAAGGCAAATGAAGAAGGCGTCCTGAGGAAAGGGGAGCTGGCCACTTGGTTTGGCCACATACGGGTCGGTCCTCCATGACTTGCAGAGCAGTTTTGGTGGAGAGGGGTCAGAGGCAAGATTGGAGTAAGTCTGAGGAAGGGTGGGAGCAGGCAGATGGGAGGTGGTGAGGACAACTCTTCTCCAGACTGCAGTAAACAAGAGCACAGGGAAGGCTCCGGGGCAGTGCTGGGCTGAAATCCTAGTTCTGCCACTTACAGGACCTGCAACCTCAGGCAGGTCACTTAATCTTTCTGTATCTCAGATTTCTCACTGGGGCTAATAACTGGACCTAGCAAACTGACAGACAAGAACAGTCACTGGTACATATTAGGTATAAGTATTGGCTGTCATCATGATCATAAGGAATAATGACAAAGTAATTATGTATGAAAAATAATTCCTGGAAGAAGAGCATCCACTTAGGAGGCACGGAGAGGAGGGAGATATTGGAAGTCTCAAGAGAGAGAAGCCACAAACAGCTATCCAGGAGGCAATGAATGAATGGGAGGAGTGGCACACACACTCCAGTGGCTCGGGGCCCACTGCAGTGGGGGCCACACAGCTTGAAGCAGGCAAAGTCAGGATGGTACCAACCACCCAGGTGTAGGCACAAAAAAAGTAGAGGTTCAATTTAACCAGGGATAGAGTTTTATCAGCCCGGTACAACTAAATAAGAGAAGGACAACGTAAGGATGACATGAGATTACAAAAGAAAAGTGTCTGGCATAGGCACTGCACCTGAAATCCGACTACTGTTCAAAGAGCTTAAGTCATGTGTCCAAGGGGCCCCCTCTCTCCACACCTGTCCCTCACCTGTCCCCCCACACCCTTCTCCCCTTCCATCCCCAGTGCAGAGAGTTCACAACCAGACAACAATGCTGGACTCTCAACTCTGCTCTTTCAACTAAGCCACATCCCTCCTTTCCAGTTGGAGGTGTTGTCACATCCCTCAGGCCAAGTTGTGACAAGGTACCTCTCCTGTCAGTGAGAACACTTTCAGGCTCAGGGCAATCTAGAGACCAAAGCAGCCCATGTAAGTGCAGGCTGATCCTCATAAACTCCTTTCAAGAGTCAGCAGCAAAGGAAGCTCCTCCTGCCTTGAGGAAAGGCTGCCTTTTAAGGACAGGCCCTAAGACTGCCAGAAATCCTCCAGGTCCTCACAGCTAACTCCTCTCACAGAAAGTGGTTAGGAACAAGGAGGAAGCAGAGCTTTTGAACAGAACTTGTTATTTAACCTGAACCCTGGAATCAGAGTTGAATTAACAGTCATCAGCAACCCAAAACAGAGCAACTTTGTCTTTAACTAGTTGACCTGAAGTAAATTCAACCATTAAAAGGACGAAAATGATAACTAAATAAAAAAGAAGTTATTTGAAATTCCTCTAAGAGGCTCCAAAACAATGGCTTTTGAAATGCGTATGATGTGCAGAAAGAATATAACAGCAGCACGCGCAACACAACTGAAATCAGAGTTTTAGAAAATATGTATGTTTATACACTCTGATATTTCGTTTCATTTAAAAAAAATGCTGGTTGTGATTCACAAAACAGATTTCACAATCAGTCAAGGAGTTGAGACCTGCAGTTGAAATACACTGGACTAGGCTGACCTACCAGTGAAGTCTCTCACAGACTTAAGATATATTTAACAGTTAAGTCCCAATGGTTAAATGGCCCAGGTGAGGTTGTGGAAACACTAGCTCCAGAGGTCTATATATTCAAGGGGCATAAATTGCAGATTGAAGAAGTGCTAGATTTAGCTGTGGCTCTAAAAGACAAAACCTGAAGCAATGTGTAGAAGTTACAGGGAGCCAGACTGAATTGCCTTTGGGGTGGGGAGCTTTCTATCTCCTAAAGAAACCACGCAGAGTCTGAAAGATGAATGGGATGCTGAAGAAGGGACTTCAGAAATCGGATCCAAGAGATGGACCCAAGAGTTACTGATGTCTCTTTCCATTCTGACAGTCTTCTCTACCTTGATGAATAGGTGGCTATAAGAATGAAATGGAAGCAATGTGTGTGAAAACGCTCAGAGAAGTTACAAGCTCCTCTATATACCATCATTCTTTTTTTTTTAATTTTGTTAGAATTCTATTCAGTGTACAGAATCGGAATTATTGATTCTTTGAAAGAGTATTCTTTTGAAATGTTTCAATGAAAAGTAAAAAACCATAAAACATGTCTACATCCACCATGCAGACTGAACAAATCCTCCGGATCTTTTTTTTTTTCTTCAAATAAATCATTATGATTGAGAGTTCATTGTATCCTCCCCAATTCCATCCTCTCTTTCCCTCTTCAGAGATAATCACTAATTTGAGCCTACTTTCAGTCCATGACTTTATAAATCTACTACACGTTTCTATCCATTAAAAGGTCTTATGCTGTTTGTGCCTAAAAATTTAACTCACACAGTATCAGCCTGGATGTACCGTCTTGCAACTTGCTTTGTATTTCTGAAATTGTTTTCTTTATGTTTTTGAGATATATTAATACTACTACAAGTAGATCCAGTTCATTCAAAGTGCTTGCCTCTTTGGTTGCTAGAAAAAGTCAGCAATATTCAGCAAAATTGACAAGGATTGAAACATTTAATAGTTGACTGATAGTCAAGAGGCAAGTCTATCTAAACAGCCAAAGTAGTATTACTCAGAGTTTTTAAAAGATGAAGATGTTTAATGTGGGGGAAATGCTTATGATGTAGTATTTTATTTATTTATTTATTTATTATTATTATTATTTTTTTTTTTTTTTTTAAGGAGAGAAGGCGAGGAAGAAAGAGGAAGAAAAGGAGGGGGAGAGAACAGGAATATTGCTTTATTCTAAAAATGGGTATTAATAATGGCCGATCAATATTTTGTGTATACATACCATCATTCTTAAATGGTAATTCTTTATCCAAATCTGTAGGTTCCCTCAACTTCATTTGCTATTCAATTAGGTACTCTAAAACAGCAGGTACTAAAAGTAAGCATGGCTAATTCATCACTTCCTTTTTGACAGCTCAACTCTAAGGGAAGGCTGGAGAAGAATTCCTGAGACAGCATGCAAGCCATCCAACAGTATGCACTGGGTTTTGTTAAGGCAGTGCCTCTCCTAACTTGTCCATCTGAAATATGTGGAAGTAAGTGAATGCCCATCTCTGGAGGCCATGTTTAGGGCATGGCCAGGGTAAGAATAAAATTTCATTTGGCTCCTCTGTCACCTTAAAACGTCAACTGATCACATGTAACATCCACCTGGTTGTTTACTTATGATGTGCACACACAGTGATAAAGCCTTCTGTTGCTCTCACTGATCCCTGACATCCCCATGCTGTCGGCTCTGCTGCATCACAGGCCCCCACCTTAGAAGTGAGAAGTGAGTTTTGAGATTAAGTAACTTGCTCAAGACCACCAGGCAAGTAAGTGGTGAGACAGAGTCAAACCCAGGCAGTCTGATTCCACAGCCTGCTCTTAACTACAAAGCGATACTGAATTCTCCTCTAACAAATATCAGTTTTTATTGTAAAATTTTAAAATGTTTTCTCCCAAATATTTGGGTTAAATGTGACCCTCAAGGAAGATGACCACAGTGACCCTGTAGCTTGGCCAGCATGCTAGCACACTGGTGCACTGGAACTAGAGAAACACAACTTTTGCCACAACTTGCCAGCCTGTCCCCATGTTTTTGTGCCCAGGAATGGGCTAACAGCCCCTTCTCTCCCAGACACCTAACATAGCCCTCAAGTTCTTTTAGGCACTAACTTCATCAACAACCAAGATGCTACAAGCGCCAGTTGTTTATAACATTTTTAAAATGAAAAATTCATCTCTCAGCTAAATTACAGAGCCTGGCTGATGGCAGACAAATGGAGAGCAAGGGACTAACTGAATTTATCAAACAGGAACAACAAGAGCACACACCAAAGGCTGTACATCCAACCTTCCCCCAATAAAGAAGCTAGGAACTCACCCCAAAGAGAGGCGAGTAAGCTCCAGCATCAATTCATTTATCCAGCTAACAGTTGCTGAGCACCAGTGTTAGCAACTAGCTTACCATGCACAGATACATTCACTCACTCACCAATTCACTCATTCAAACACTTCCTGAGCACCTACCCTATGCCACATGCTGATTAACTGTTGTAAATGTACAAACGGATTGACTGACTGGTCCATATGATCATTTACTGATTCACCAAATACAAGTCAGTCTCGATGTGCTAAGTACTGTCCTGGTGGCAGGACAGAATAATGAAAACAAAGTTCCTGGTCTCATGGAACTCACGTTCCAATTGAGAGAGATAAACAATAAACAAATAAATGTGTAATATGTCAAGGAACAAACTACTATGAAGAAAGTCAAAAGCAGTATATGGTGACCAGGTAGGGGACATGCTGTCCCCTATTAAAATTTTATTCTTTTAATACGGAGAGTGTTACAAGGGACTGCCCCTCTGATTAGAGAGCAGTGGCCTGTAGGAAAGGCTGAAGCAAGCCCCAAGGAGACCTCAAAGAAAAGGGTGCTAGGGAAGGGCATGGAGGGCAAAGTCCACAAGGTGAGGGCATCCTGAAAGTTTTAAGGAGTAGCAAGGGGCCAGGGTGACCGGAGCAGAGGGGGCTGATGTATGTAGCAAGCAAGGGGAAGAGCCAAGGAACTGCGACAGCCAGTTCAAAAGGGACCATGCAAGTCTCAATGCTTACCATATGTACTTCCCTGCAGACCTCTGATACCTGAAAAAATTCAAATATTTTGCAAAAGACAGGCAGTAAGCTAAGCTGCTATCAAATATTTACACAGCAGTGTGCCAATGTTCTCCAGATCTCTTAAGAGTCTATTTTAGGTTAGGAGAAAGGGAATGACCCTATCAGAAAATGAACTTGAGCTGTTGAAGTGCATTGTCACTAACAAAGGGATAAATATTTGATCTTTAATTTAAATGTCCTCCATTTTGCTGAACTTTAAGTTGATTTACCAGTCAATGAGATTGGTTTGGGCAAATGACACAGAACGAGAAGGCTTTTGGGCACTGAAGACAAGGTTTATTGATCTTGCCAATGGCCCAACTGCAGACTGCACAGAAACCTCCAGGTCAACAAGGGTCAGACCAGCTCCAGCCTTAGGTCACTCAGACCACCATAGGGCCACTGTTAACTAAGGCAAGGCTGGGCACCGGAATAGAGGAAAGCTCTTCCAGTCACCTTCTACTCCACCTTCCTTTTGCCCCCGCCTGCTCCTAGTTAAAAGCTTACTAAGGGCTGCTCATTCTCCTTTGTATTGACTCTAGAATCTGTATCCCCTCTCACCCCCAAATAAAACAGAGGCTGCACAGACACTGCACGCATACCCACGCCTGTGTGTTCTCCCTGCCATCGCTGAGTCCTCAGCAACTCCACCCAGATGCCTCCCTACCTCCAGCCTCCTGATTCCTCAGTCTCCAGGGAATGATTTCACAGAAACCCATGTCTGATCTTAGTTCTCTAACTAGAATTGTTCATGGGTTCCGTGCTGTCAACTAAACAGGGTACAGATAGGAGCTGGCTTTCAAGGCCTCTGTGCTGAGCCCAACCCTGACCTCTGACACGGCATCATGTGCAGCTGCTCTGTCTGCACACAGCAGGAGAACAAGCTGCACTCATGTCCACTTCCAAGCCTCCTCATCTTGGCCTGCTTTATGTACTTGCTGGATGATACAAGACTATTCCTCTCGCCAAGGATGCCCAAGCCAGAAGTTTGGGGATCTGCTAGACTCCACCCTGTAATTCCCTAAATCAGACTGTTCTCCATTATCCTAAACATCTCTCAAACATACCCCTCTCTCCTTCCCCATAGCCCTCATCTTTATTGATGAGGAATTCTGTGATAGCCTCCTCCAGCATTTCTCTGCCTTCATCTTACTGCTTTCTTGAGCCTTAAGTAATGCAAACACTCACTGCCCATGGAGGCAGGGCAAAGCATGCCACCCTTGCTCATCCCACACATTTCCCCCTTAGCAGCAAAAAATAACATGGTAATAACATTGAAGAATCACCAGAGAAGCAAACGTGGGAGACAGAGACATCTTTTGCAAAGGGATACAGGTGACACATCTAAACCGCATACCTGTTTTAAAGTCTAGTTATCGTAAACTTTGAAGCCAAAACACATTCCTAGCATAAATAGGCATCACTTCATAGTTCCGGGTTAACAACCAACCAAATCATGTTAACCAAATAATGAGAAAGCCAAGTTAACAGTATAATTATACTTCTAGATGCACAGCAACTTTAGTTGCTGTCACAAATTCAAGACCTCACTGATGCTGCACTGTCAGAGTGCCATTTCCAAAACCAGCAGGAATCCAACTGCCTATGTCCATAGGCAGCAGGCACCTGGAATGCACCACTGCTGAGCATGGCTACCCAGGGGAGTACAACCATCCAGAAACTCCAGCAGGGCACTAACTTAACACCAATCACGTGTCAATCACTTGAAAACATCCAGCCTATAGTTATACCTAAAATGTGCAAGTCTATGGAATGTTAAGTCTCACAACCATTAAAAATAACAAAAGGACTGCCAGAGCAATCAGGCAAGAAAGAGAAATAGAGGGTATTCAAATAGGAAAGGAGGAAGCCAAATTGTCTCTATTTGCAGACGACATGATAGTATATCTAGAAGACCCCATCGTCTCAGCCCAAAATCTCCTGAAACTGATAAGCAACTTCAGCAAAGTCTCAGGATACAAAATCAATGTGCAAAAATCACAAGCATTCCTATACACCAATAACTTAAAGAGAGCCACATCAAGAATGAACTGCCATTCACAATTGCTACAAAGAGAATAAAATACCTGGGAATATAACTAACAAAGGCTATAAAGGACCTCTTCAAGGAGAACTACAAACCACTGCTCAACGAAATAAGAGACGACACAAACAGATGGAGAAACATTCCATGTTCATGGTTAGGAAGAATCAATATCGTGAAAATGGCCATACTGCCCAAAGTAATCTACAGATTCAACGCTATCCCTATCAAGCTACCAATGACCTTCTTCAAAAACTGGAAAAAATCACCTTAAACTTCATATGGAACCAAAAGAGAGCCCGCATAGCCAAGTCAATTCTAAGCAAAAAGAACAAAGTGGGAGGCATCACACTACTGGACTTCAAACTATAGTACAAGTCCACAGTAATCAAAACAGCATGGTACTGGTACCAAAACAGAGATATAGACGAATGGAACAGAACAGAGGCCTCAGAGGCAACACCACATATCTACAACCATCTGATCTTTGACAAACCTGACAAAAACAAGCAATGCGGAAAGGACTCCCTGTTTAATAAACCGTGTTGGGAAAACTGGCTAGCCATGTGCAGAAAGCGGAAATCGGACACCTTCCTGACACCTTACACTAAAATTAACTCCAGATGGATTAAAGACTTAAACATAAGACCTGGCACCATAAAAACCCTAGAAGAAACCCTAGGCAAAACCGTTCAGGACATAGGAGTAGGCAAGGACTTCATGAACAAAACACCAAAAGCATTGGCAACAAAAGCCAAAATAGACAAATGGGACCTAATCAAACTCCACAGCTCCTGCAGAGCAAAAGAAACAGTCATGAGAGTGAATCGGCAATGAACAGAATGGGAAAAAATTTTTGCAATCTACCCATCTGACAAAGGGCTGATATAAAGAATCTTATAAAAGATTTTTCTTATGTTTTCTTATAAAACAGATTTATAAGAAAAAAACAAACAAGCCCATTCAAAAGTGGGCGAAGGACATGAAAAGACACTTTACAAAAGAAGACATACATGAGGTCAACAAACATAAAAAAATGCTCATCATCACTGGTCATTAGAGAAATGCAAATCAAAATACACTGAGATACCATCTCACACCAGTTAGAATGGCGATCATTAAAAAATCTGGAGACAACAGATGCTGGAGAGGATGTGGAGAAATAGGAACACTTTTACACTGTTGGTGGGAGTGTAAATTAGTTCAAGCATTGTGGAAGACAATGTGGCAATTCCTCAAGGACCTAGAAATAGAAATTCCATTTGACCCAGCAATCCCATTACTAGGTATATATCCAAAGGATTATAAATCGTTCTACTATAAGGACATATGCACACTAATATTCATTGTAGCACTGTTTACAATAGCAAAGACCTGGAACCAACCCAAATGCCCACTGATGATAGACTGGACAGGGAAAATGTGGCACATATATACCATGGAATACTATGCAGCCATCAAAAACGATGAGTTCATGTCCTTTGTACGGACATGGATGAACCTGGAAACCATCATTCTCAGCAAACTGACACAAGAACAGAAAATCAAACACCACATGTTCTCACTCATAGGTGGGTGTTGAACAGTGAGAACACATGGACACAGGGAGGGGGGTATCACACACCGGGGTCTGTCAGGGGGAAATAGGGGAGGGACAGCAGGGGGTGCCGAGTTAGGGAGAGATAGCATGGGGAGAAATACCAGATATAGGTGATGGGGAGGAAGGCAGCAAATCACACTGCCATGTGTGTACCTATGCAACAATATTGCATGTTCTTCACATGTACCCCAAAACCTAAAATGCAATAAAAATAAATAAATAAATAACAAAACAGACCATGCCTACAGAATCCCTAAGACAGGGACCCATCAACCAAGTATTTAAAATATTTCAACTTCAATATAATAGAAAAACTGTCTTAATTTTAGACGACAGTGCACCAAACATCCGGCTGGAATTTCAGTATTTCCAATAAATACCTTGGGGAAGGCCTCAGAATGGAGAGTATCATGTCTAAGATGAAATTCAGGTATGTGCTTTTCAGGTGTGTGCATGGCGACATGTGTACACACACACACGCAAACACACACACAGAGGAGTAAAGCTCAAGGCTAAGGAAAAGAAACAGGCTTCAAGATAGGAGAAACATATTTAAAAAGGAAAGTTGTATGCTAATATTTAGCTTTTTTTTTCCCTTGTATAATAGAATGTCAGTCTTTTCTTGTACCAACCTAGAACCAAGTTTCCTGAGCTAAAACGCTGTTGCACATTTTTATGTCTAAAATGTGGGTGGGGGGTGGGGGGGTTGCTTGGGGAGTACCAAGGGGCATTGCAATTTCAGTTGATTACTTATTGGCTATTAAAATATTATGGTTCCAAATGAAATAGTAGTCCACCTCTGTGTTCTAGTGCAGTCTTCTCCATGGGCTGTGCTGGGCTTATGTGTTTCATCGAGTGCAGGATGAGGTCACCAACAGGTTTCTGGCAAGGGAGTGAAATGATTTGACAAGAATTTTTAAAGATTGCTGTGGGTCCAAAGTGATGAGAGGAATAGAAGAAAACGGGAAGCAGTCAGGGTAGCCCATCAAAAGGCTTTGGCAGTCAGTCACCTTGGCAAAACATAATGTTGGCTTGGACTTGGGGGTGGACGTGGGAGGGCCATGGATGAACTCAAGATCTACTTAAGGAGAGGCATCATTAGGACTTGGTGCTTTGGAGAAAGAGAAAGGCAAATATTAACAGATGACTTCCCAGTTTCTGGCTTGACAAAGTGAGTTAACAACTACTACCTTAATAAGATGGGGGAAGGGAGGAGACCAAGAAAGGGACTACGGTAGAAGCAGACCAAGAGTTAAAATCTGGACACAGTAAGCTTGAGGTACCCATGAGATACCAAGTTTGCTAACTGCTGCAAAGGCTGCAAGAATGCTATAGAACACAGAGGAGTCCTGGGGCTAGCCTCAGAGGTGACCCCTGCCCATCCTCTCATGGTGCTCAGAGGTCCTGCCACTGTGCCAGTTCAAGGTGGGCACAACCACTGAGGAGCACCTGGAACCACACTCAGCCAGGACACCCGTGGGTAGCCTCGATAAGGATCCTCACTAATGTAGATCCAGCTTTGGGGTTAAGAAAACAGTAACCTTAACAGTAAAATAGTGCTTACATCATGCCACAACCAGAAGTAAAATGTGCAGCCTGATGTTTCCTTCAGTTAAAACCATCACAATAGGCTTGCAGATTCCTCGATACTGATGTTTCAGATTCCCAGCAAAAGGTTGTTGGCATCTGGTCTTAGGCCCCAGTGCTTACACTATGGGGAGTACCAACCTGCTTGGGGGATTCCAGGTTAGAGTTTCCCACAGGAAAATGTTAATCTAAGAGAGTATCAGAGGAAGGTTTCTCAACGTAAAAAGACCACAGAGGATGGCCTCTTTCAGGAAAACAACAATTCACTGAAATCATATCCTGCTCTTAAGTTAATAATAGCCCCCCTTCTAGAATAGAAGATTTTTTTTTACTATGATGGTTCTATTTTCCCATTTCCCCATCAAAGGACAAATCAAAATGTCACTTGACAATCCGCTCTTTCATTAAAAGTTGAGCCATTTTTTAAAAACCACATTTAACTAAACAATTCCACATGGCAATAAAGCACTGCGCTCCACTTCCTTGATTGATAGAAACCATTTGTAATTATTTAAAAGAGAAGGAAGGGAAAGAACATCATCAGATATAGCTAAATTAAGCTGATCAAACCCATTAGTTTCTTCCAGTTTACTCAGAGTAAGACAATGCAGCATTCATATAAACTAATTAAATTTCTTGTATATAAATTAGCCTTAAGAAAAACAAAACTTTCAAGACTGACTGGAAGGTCTCAAGAGGAACATACCTGCTTTTTCAAGAAAGTTGCCTGGCTGGGGGTGGAGAGAGCACCAGGGTCAGACTCTCAACAGATCAAGACCCCTTCCTTCAAAGGAACACTGAGGGTAGGGAGGAGAGGGAAGAGACTGTTTTGTGAGTCTGGTAGTTTGCCATGGCTTTCAAAGGGAAGGACCAAGATGGGATGGGGTGGGAAAAACTGAACCCCATTCACATCAGCTCCTGACCTTATGCAAGACGTTAAACTTCTGAGCTTATTTCCTGACTTTGAAATGTGAAGTTACCACTTGCCTCTGCCTGCTTCCCAGGACTAGCGGGAGAAGAAAATCTGCTGTGTGTCAAAGCGCCTTGAAAAAGAGAAAGCACTCTACCAATGTGAGAGACAACTGCTGGTTACTGTTAGGCAGAAAGGGTAAGTCAAGTCTTCCAAGATGATGGTGACCAACTAAACTGATTTTTTTTTTTTGAGAACTGTCAATTGATTATTTATTTTGTCAAGTATACTTGATTTGCACACACTTGCCAAGTCTCACAGGATTCAACCACTTGGATAATTTTTTTTTTTTTTTAATTTTTATTGCATTATAGGTTTTGGGGTACATGTGCAGAACGTGCAAGATAGTTGCATAGGTACACACATGGCAGTGTGCTTTGCTGCCTTCCTCCCCTTCACCCACACTTGGTATTCATCCCCAGGCTATCCCCCCCAGCCCCCCCCCGCTGTCCCTCCCCCATTTCCCCCAACAGTCCCCAGTGTATAGTAGACCACCTCTCTGTGTCCATGTGTTCTCATTTTTCTATTAATAACAGGATATACATATTAAAAGTCTCACACTGAAGCCCAAATCACACATCCAACCCAGAAAACAATGTGCAAATGAATATGCAAAACAATCTCTGGAAATATGTGTGTTTCCAGGATCACCCACATCTATGCTTTGTCCCTCTGGCTGTGATGTACAAACTGATAAAATTAATAAGAAACTTCTCTGGGATCTTCAGCAGGTACAGTAAACAGTTTGAGAAAAGGAACCTGCTGACTCATACATTTAAAGGACAAAGGTTGGGGGCAGGGAGGTGGGTTAAGACATAAGGTCACAGAGTGAAGCAGTTGAGAGCTTGGCACAGCTGGAGAAGGTAATCCACCAGCAGCAGATAGGAGGGGCCACAACCCCCATTCACACCCTCCACAAGGGGGCGGAAGCAGGTGGGGAGCCCTGCTCCGGTGACCACTGGCTTCAGGCTCTGCCTGTCACCTCCCTTCCCACTTCTGGATTCCAACTCTTAACATGGGCAAAAAAAATCAGATACAAAAGTTTTGCTATTAGCTTTTCACCAATAGCCAAAGGACAAGTAGAGAAGATCAGGAATCTCGATTCAGTGCTCAAAGATCAGAATGTATTTAAGAATGCTTTCTAGTACAGACCCAGTAAGGGAGGCATACTGGGGATACGATGTGGGTCCACACAGGAGCAGGCCTCTCGTGGGGAGTCCCTTCACGAGTCATTCGACAAACGTTTATGGAGAACCGACCATGACCCAGGCACAATTCAGATGTGCCCTCAAGGAGCTTACTGGGGAAAATACAACAGGCCACAAGAATAAAGTGTGGAAGTAAGTACCATGATGGGGGGTGGTATCATGAACCTCTACCCAACCAGCCAGGAGAGAGGAAGGGTGAGGCCATCAGAGGAAGGGCAAACAAGAACATAAATGTCACAGGAAGGACAAAATGCCGTGGGGGTTCAACAGCGGGAGAAATCACCGGCAGCCCGGAGGAGATCCTCCGGCAAAGGAGATAGGTGGCATTTGATAAAGAACTTGGGGGATGAGGAGGAACTTGGCCAGGCAGAGAGAAGGGGTAAAATATTACACACAAAACTGGGCATATAGGAGGAATGACAGGGACGGTGACCTCTCCCCTGACATGAGTTTCCCTTGTAAGAGCATTTTTACCTTTTCTTCAACTTCAAGAATCGTTGCTTGAATAATTTCAGCAAACTGATTTCCAGTACAGGTGACTTGAGTTATTCCTGTTGAGAAATTAGAAGAAAGGGTATAATAGGTGATGGGGGAAACCCCTCCACAGACTTCTTTTTTGAGACAACCCCTGCCTCCGGCCCCTCGGCCCATGCTGAGAGCAGTCACGCGGTTCCCCCTCACAACTGGCTTAGGGATGGACACTTGCCACCACCCTGCTCCAGAGGGGCAGACAGACACACAGATACCCTGGCACACACATGATGGGCAGGACCACATAGCCCCTGAGTCAGAGGGGCCTTCCCAGTCCTGTCCCAAACAGGCAGTCAAGCTTTGCTCACTGTATTCCTGGGATTCCTACAGCAAACTCTCTGCTAGCTTAAGCTGCCATGAGAGCATGGCTGTTCCCTGCAATCAAAAATCACTGATTTTAATGAGGGATACAGGTTTGGGACTAGAAAAAGAAATTAAAGTAGAAGGTGAAGAACAAAGGCTTTTGAACCAAAGCCTTGAGAAAAATAAAACATGATGAGAAAGTGACCCAGACATCTGAACTACTGTCCCATACCATCAGAGAGGAAAGGAAGAGAGATGTGTGAGAGCCACAAAGGACAGCCAACAAATTAACTCAAAACCTCAATGGCATTGAATGTTAAGATGGAAGCCCAGATACTGGGGGAAGGGGGCTTTTAATATGGGTATTACCCATAAAGCAAAATCAGAGTTTCACTGAAAATAAAAAGGTGGGAGACTCCAAAAAGTTGTCTATAACAAGCCAGACATAATTGAGTAATGGTACAATGCCTATCATTACTAAAATATGTACAGTCACTCAAAGATAAATCTTGGTTTACTATGATTTTTGTTTTGTTTCAGACAAACATTTCACCTACTCAAGGTGTGGTCGTGGTAGATCAGCAATCAGTGCTGAGTTCAGCTGGGCTTTTTCTTCTGGTCTTGCCTGGCTTATGTATGTGGCTACAAGCATCTGGTTGCTCCACTGGGCCAGATGGTCTCAGATGACTGTTGATGTTAGTGGTTGGTACTGGCTGCTGTGCTGCCTTTATATTCTCTTTCAGTAAATGTAAACAGTTGTGGTCTTTTTAAATGTATGCTCAACCTCTATCTCACCACATTTGTCCATTAGTTCCTGAGTTGGGCAATCATGAACTTACCTACTGTGGAGATTTAAGAAACTAACCTCTATAGCTTCTTCTATTAGGGAGCACTGATTTTGGCGAAGTTCAGAGATTAAGGTATGTAAAAGGGAGGAAGCAGAGGCAGAATTGGGAAAGGGGAAGGGAGTTGGTTATTCGGGAGTCATGAATGCCAAGTAAAGTAGTTTGGACTTTATCAAAGCAGCATGTAGTCTAGTCTCCAATCTCTAAGAGATAACTACCATTCTGAAAATATGGGAAGTTAAAATTGGGCTCCAGAGGGAAAATATGACCTGAGTTAGAGGGCCTACAAAGACGGAAGCAGTCAGCTGGAAACTAAGTCATCAGTAAACTGTGACCTCTACTCTTGACAGGGTTCTTTGCCTGTTGCTGTTGGTTCAGTAGCTGCACCAAAGGCTCTACCAGTTTGCCCTGGTTTCTGGGCCTTCTGAGCAGCTTGTTGCTCCAGGGGCTCACTGGAGCATCAGCTTTTACCAGGCAGGATACAGAATAACGGGGATACCCGCTGGCCTCAGAACAGGCTGAAGGGCAACTCTGTTGTCTGCTCTCCCCAGATCTGGCCCTGTCTAAACATTCCAAGCAGCAAAAGCACCTGCTACTCGTCCCGCACCTACAGCACTTCTTCTCTCTGGGCCTCAGTTTCTTCATTCACGAAATGATGGAGACTAGATCGGTGGTACTCAAAGGGGGTTCTGCAAACCAGTGCCAACTCTGTTGCTGGGTCTTGACCAGATAAGTACAGAAATTGGAAGTGCTAAGAAGCTTTTACAGCAATATGATATTGCTACAGAGCCAAGCGCATAATCAGCGGAACTGTATTGGACAGGGCACAGACTAGTATATGAGTTTCCTGAGGCTGCCATAATTATCACTGGATGGCTTAAGAAATGCATTAGTTGTGAAGGTCAGAAGTCTGAAATGAAGAAACAAGCAATGCCGCACTCCCTCTGGAAGCTGTAGGGGAGAACTAGTTTGTTGCCACTTCCAGGTTCTGGTGGCTTGGCATTCCCTGGCTTGTGGCCACATCATTCTGACCTCTGCCTCCATCTTGGCAGATGCCTTCTCCTCTTGGCACACTGCCTTCTCCTCTCTGTCAAATCTCCCTCTGCTTCTCTCTTATACAAATATTTGTGATGGCACTTAGGGCCTATCAAATAATCCAGGATGATCTCATCTCAAGATCCTTACTCAGTCACATCTGCAAAACTCCTTTTTCCAATTAAGGTAACATTTATAAGTTCCAGGGATGTTCTAATATAAGCACATCTTTGGGGCCACCACTTAGCCAACTAGAACAGGTTTGGGTACTGTTGAATTTGTGCATGACCAGCTGCACGTGGTGTATACTGTACATTTCCACTGGGGAAACACAGCCACCCTATGTTTCTGAATAGCCTGAACAGCAGAGACCAGATGACCTCTAATGCAGCAGATTCTCTTGAGCATATACACTCGGAACCCCTGCTATGCCTCTATAGCTCAGACTGCAATGGGCTGCAATGGGCACCCGCTAGGAAAGGAGAGCAGGCAGCAGGTGACCTGGGGGACAAAGTGCAGATGAAGACTGTTCCCCAGCTTTTGCCAGGGTTGACCTCCCAGATAATCTGGCGAACAATGCAGGAGCTACCCCTTCCCACCCCATACTCCTGTCCCTCATATGGCCTTAGTTGTAAAGTGATTAATCTGTTTTCTATTCACATATACCTCCCTCACCCCATCAAATGCTCAGTTTTAAATGTCCACATTTGAGAACAGAAGGAAAACTATGGTATTGAAGGCCCTATAAACCTAGCATTACCCTGGTACTAATATCTTTTCCCCCAACACTCCTCCCCCTAACTCCAAAACACCCAGCAAGTTTCCGGGCTTCATAACAGAATGGAGAAGGCACTTGGTGACTTCAGAAAGCAAGGATTTCATTTTGTGTTAGAAGTTTCCTTGCATGGTCAGAATACTCCTTACCAAATGAACCTCAACGTGTAGAGTCCCTATACTGTTCCATTTCAGCCTTAAAGGGCAGACTATGTCAAAGTACCTGAGAGTACTGAAAATGATAACATGTGATAATAGGTATGGCCATAATAAAACAGGTATGCTCACCATTCAACTTTCTGGAAAGCAATTTAACAAATTCTTATTAAGTGGCTTAAAACTATACACACCCTTTCATACTGGAATTCCGTTTCCAGAACTTCACACTAAGGAATAAAGTGGAACAAAACTTAATGCTACAGGGCAACATCATACCTGAGATAAAAAATGAAAAAGAAACTTATCCAACAAAAGGATAGATTAGACAAATTATGGCAGATTCATGTAAAAACTCTTATGCAGCCATTAAAATGACATGACAAAGAACTGTTAATAAAAATAACAACTATAATAATAACAGCTACTCCTTACACAGGCCAGACACTAATCTGAGCTTTTTAAGTGTTTTGAATATATTAATCTTCGCAATTTGTATACCAACTCAAGGAGGTAGGTACTATTATTCACGTTTTACAGATCAGAAAACAGAGGTACCAAGAGTTGAAGAACTTGCTAAAGGTCATCCTGCTAGTAAGAGATGGTACTAGGATTAGATCCCATACAGTCTGGCTCCAGAGCCCATTGTCTTAAACCCCCTGGAAGGCTAAATAATGGCCCCAGAGATGTCAGGTCCTGTATCAGTCCATTTTCACGCTGCTGATAAAAACATACCCGAGATTGGGTAATTTATAAACAAAGAGAGGTTTAATGAACTCAGAGTTCCATTGTGAGGCCTCCCCAACCATGGTGGAAGGCTAAAGTCACACCTCGCATGGTGGCAGACAACAGAGAATGAGAGCCCAGTGACAGGGATTCCCCTTATAAAACCATCAGCTCTTGTGAGACTTACTCACCACCACAAGAACAGTGTGGGGAAAACTGCCCCCATCATTCAATTATCTCCCACCAGATCCTTCCCAGAACCCATGGGAATTGTGAGAGCTACAGTTCAAGGTGAGTAGGTAGGGAAACAGCCAAACCATATCAGGTCCCAACCCTGAAACCTAGAAATGTTATAAGCAAAAATGGTCTTTGTAGATGTGATTAAGTTAAGAATTATGAGATAAAGCCATATTCTTGATTACCTGGATTGGACCTAAATTCACACGTCCTTATAGGAAATGTAGATTTCACATACACACACACAAACACACACACACACAAACACACACACACACACACACACACACACACTGTAAAAACTGAGGCAGATATACGAATGACAAGACCACATGCCAAGGAATGCTGGCAGCACCAGAGGCTGGAAGAGCAAAGAGTGGAACAGATTTGCCCCAGAGTCTGTGCACATGGAGCATTGTTCTGCTTATACCTTGATTTCAGACATCTGGCCTCCAAAACTATGAGAATAAATCTGTTATTTTAAGCCATCCCATTTGTGGAAAAGTATTACAGCAGCAACAGGAAACTAATACAAGTCCATGTTGCTCTCAACACAAGAAAAAGTATTCATATGTTAAATGGAATAGGAAGAAATCAAAATTTATACACAATGATCTTAATTATGTATATAAAAATACATGCAAATACAACAAAATGTTTATAGTGATTATCTCTGAAGAAGGATTATGGGTAATTTTCAGCATTATGCCTTCTGCAATTTATCCAAATTTCTACAATTAGTCTGAATTATTTTTTACAAAGAAAAGAAAGTTATTTTTAAAGTAGAAATCCATGATATTTCTGCAACTCTAACTTAATCAAAGAAGATTAGAAATCAAGAGTTCCAAAACTCAATAGGAATTTTCTTAATTCAATCTCAGAGCAACAACAACAAATTTAGCAACCTGGATACATGCCATTCCCTAAAAGACTGTACACAACTCTTGGTCTCTTGAAAGCCTGTTGGCTTTCAGACTCTGGCAGGAACATGATGGTTTCTTTGAAGTAAGATAACCTGAGAAGGTAAATGTTTTCCTGCTTATCTACCCATACAAGAGGGAGAATGAGAGATTTTTATGCATTCCCAGAGCTCATCAAGCCCAAAGCCTGTGGCCACATGCCAAAACCAAAAACATCAGTTACTAAACATGTAAATGTTTGATTTCTCTCTAGGTGACTTCACAGAATGAAACATCAAATCAAACACTGACCTAATCTTCTTACAAAAGTCCTGACTCCAAGGCTGTTCTGTTGCAAAACCCTCCTGCTATCAACTGCCCAGGCAGTCATCAGACCACAGGCCAATTTTACTGTATCAACATCATGTCCTTTGATTAAATATATTCATACAAATAGTATATTAACGTTTTCCCCAACGTGTGGGCAGTACTGGATCAAAACAGAAAGATGTGTTTTTCTGTTTTGCATGGTTGGGAAGGGAAGAGTCATCGTATCCCTCCAAAATGGGGCCAGGTCAGAGCCGGGGTACAGGAAATGCATGTTAAATCATTTTATTAAGTTCCTCTATACAGCACAGTGAATTAGGGCAGTGGGTGAGGAAACCACAGTATAGGATTTGTCCTTCAGTCCAGGCTTTTCTAAGCATATTTATGCATTCTTCATGTAGTCTATCAATATATACAAGTACCTACTAAACATCAGGCACTAAGAGAAATTTGTCTCACGCCGTAACAGATCACGTCTTCAACATGCTACACTCTCAGACGATGCAGCTGGGCAAATGGACATCTTTACTGATCTTCAGCAGTCTGGATCCCAGAGCTGCCAGCAGTGGCAAAATGCTGAGTGGAAGACCTAAATGGGCCTGGCAGAACTTTGAAAATGAGCAAAACAACAACAAAAAAACAAATGATTTAGCACCATGTACCTTCCTACATACCATTTACATAACAGTTATAATTTCAGTAACTATGTCATTAATGTTTCTACCTCCCACTTAATCATCTACTCCATATAGAGTATAGTAACACTTTCCCCAAGTCTGTTTTTTTTTTATTTGCTATTATTCTATTACCCAAACTAGCAGTGTCTAACTTTAACAAGTATTCATTAAATAGCTGAGTTATAAATTAATGCAGAAGAATGAATACAGGTCATCCATTTCCTCATCTGTAAAAATGAAATGGCCAGACTATGTGATTATTTCCCAAAGAAAATAATGTGATTATTTTCCATGAAACCTAGTCCTACAAGTTATGCCAAGAAAAGAAGGTTCACAGATTATTCAGCTTGGGAAATGCTAGATTCTATAGCTTCCCATTCCCCTTAAAGATTCGCAATATACACTTTATACAATAAAGGATCTTGAAAATCCTTCAATGAAAAATGTATTTGAGCATTTTCAAATCTAGCTGACCACAGACACCCTTCCATCAACACTTACTGGTAGGTATCACAGAGAACCAATGTTCTAAGGAAACCATGGGAAATACTAACCCAAACTCTTAATTTGTTTAAAAAAAAATGTATTAAGCCCTTGCAATGATGATAATGATGATGATGATGACAGCTAACATTTAACGAGTGATTAGCTGTGCCAAACATGGTACTTGGTGCTCCTGCCCACCAAGATAAATATGAAACCTGGCCCACGTCTACAGGATGAGATCACTGCACACGATTATTATAACCAGTCCTAGCTGAATATACACACGTGCATTTATACACACAGATACACCTATACATGTATAGATGTACACATATGTGTGAATATGCACACACACAAAGGGAGGGAGAGGTGGTGGTGAAGATGAATGTTCTGGGCGGAGGAGGCATGGAGCTAAAATATGGAAAGCAAGAGAATCTAGAGCACACAGATAAATGCTGAGTACTTTAGTCTTACCCACTGGTTTTTGAAGTGTGGCCCAAGACCCCCTCTGGGAGTCCTGCAAGGTCAAAGCTATCTTCAACTGTGTTGACACTTACATTGCTGGTGCAAAAGCAAAGGCAGGTAAAACTACTGGTGGCTTAGCATCAATCCAGGCAGTGGCATCTTAGTTTATCAGTAGTCATTATATTCTCTACTGCCATACACACAGCTATTATCCATCACCCCAGCTATTTTTTTTAGGTCAATTTTATCTAAGAGTGTCCTCGATGAAGCAGTAAAATTACTTATTGAATATTGATTCTTGAGTACACATCTTTTTAACATCCCACGTAACAAAATGTTAAGCGCACTCATTCAGCACTTCCACTGCAGGCCATGGTACTGCGGTTGTCTTTGGGAAGAAAAAGGACTTGCATGACTCAGCTTGCAGCTTAGTCACTGTTTTTCACAGAACATCATCTTTACTTGAAAGGATGAGAAAAACTATGATTATTCAGATTTGGGTATTTATAGACACTTTGTTAAAAATAAATACAGTGAGCCTGTTATTTCAAGGAAAACTGATGGTATTTGTTACTAAAGACAAGTTTTGTGCTTCCAAGCAAAAATTAAAACTTTGGGGCTGGGTGCAGTGGCTCATGCCTGTAATCCTAGCACACTGGGAGGCCAAGGAGAACAGATCACCTGAGGTTAGGAGTTCAAGACCAGCCCGGTCAACATGGTGAAACCCTGTCTCTACTAAAAACACAAAAATTAGCTGGGTATGGTGGCGGGTGCCTGTAACCCCAACTATTCAGGAGGCTGAGCCAACTGCTTGAACCCAGAAGGCTGAGGTTGCAGTGAGCCGAGATCGTGCCACTGCACTCCAGCCTGGGGGATAGAGTGAGACTCTGTCTCAAAACAAACAAACAAACCAAACTTTGGGAAACTTGTATCCAGTATTTCGAGCTTTAGAGTATCCCAATACTTAAAGACTTTTCAGATGAGAATGGCAGTGACATTAACAAATGTGACATGTTGATATTTTTCCAAATGGTGATATTAAATGTGATATTTTGATATTTTCCAAATGACAAATGATGCATGATGTTACAAAATGATGGGTGAAAAAATCCTTTCAAAGTACGTGATAGGACAATGGACTTCAATGTAACAGCATTATGAAAAGTTCGTTGTTGGTATCAGATTCTATATTGCAACAAACCTTTACAGCTGGTCAAGTTCTGATACAGTTCAAAGACTATCCACAATTAACTGAAAGAGCTATCAAAACACTCCTCCCTTTTCTAACCACATGTCTGTGTAAGGCTGGATTTTCTCCATATAGTTCAACCAACACAACATATTGCAACAAAATGAATGCAAAAGCATTTATGAGACTCCAGCTGTCTTCCATTAAGATAGACATTAAAGAGATTTGGGAAAAAGTAAAACAATGTCACTCTTCTCAGTGAATGTTTGTGCTTTGGAAATATTTTTCAGTAAAAATGTTACTTTATGTTATCATATATAATGGGTTTATTGTTATATTTAAGCAAGCTTAATAAATATTTTTAAATTTCTTTAACTTCAATTTCTAATACAGTAAATATTGCTAGATACAATATACACAAACAAAAGTTCTTTGAGGAATCTAACTAATTTTTAAGAGTTATGTAAAGTGGTCCTGAATCCAAATTTGAGAACTGCCGATCTAGGTCACAGGGAAGCACAGGCAAAGAAAGGGGGACACCATTGGTCTCCAGCACTGCGATGGGGCATTCAGAGCTGATGTTCAAGAGCCTATCAAGGGTGCTGAGTACCAAAATTGTATGGACAGATTTGCCTTTTAGAAAAAGCAAGAAGAGCATAAAAGTGTCTCTGCTCCATGAATGTGTAATTCGGAAAACAAGTAAGTATGATAAGAAGTCAAACTGTAGGGCATTGAAGATCCATTATTACAAACTAAAAAATGAAATACAAATTTCTATAAAAGAGCAGGAACAGAATAATATTAAAATTTAATGATTTAAGAAGGAAGAAAAGCAGGGTCTTGTGAAATAGAATTGCAACCAAATGGAATTCTGCAAAATGAGGAAAATCATCAGTGACAAACTGCAGGGCTTTAAACTTCTAAAGATGCCAGAATCAAGATGCATTTCAGGCAAGTCTGGAAAATAAAACTAAAGGAGTCAGCAAAGAGCAATAAACTACAGCAGTAAAGAGGGAAAATGAATGCAGCCCAGAAAAGATGAACAGAAGGATTTAGAAAGAAAAAGAAGTAGTAAGGAGAGGAAATCAGTTCCTATTTCCAGAGCATGGACTCTATCCAATCATCACTCACTCCACTACTGTAGGTGGGAAGAGATGGAGGAGGAAACACCTCCAGAGCAAAGCAGACCTCTGCAGAGCTTGGATGAGCAGACCCACTGAGCAATGACCTCACCTAGGTAAAACTGGGTTATGCCAATCAAGAACAGAGGCCATACAGAAGAGACAAAAGACAACTATTAAAAATTGCTCACGGCTGAGTGTGGTGGCTCATGCCTATAAATTCAACACTTTGAGAAGTCAAGGCAGGTGATTCACTTCAGCCCAGGAGTCTGAGACCAGTCTGAGCAACATAGTGAAACTCTGTCTCTACCAAAATAGAAAAAAGTTAGCTGGGCATGGTGGCATGTGCATATAGTCCCAGCTACTCAGGAGGCCAAGGCGGGAGGATTGCTTGAGCCCAGAAGATCAAGACTGCAGTGAGTATGACTGCATTGCTGTACTTCAGACTAGGCAACAGAGTGAGACCCTGACTCAAAAATAAAAAACAAAAATTGCTCACAAGGGGCTTACAAACAGCCATCATGTTCTAAGTCAAAAAAGCAATTAAAGCAATCACAGGAATGTAAACTAGTACAACCACTATAGAAAACAGTGTGGAAATTCCTTAAAGAACTGAAAGTAGGACTACCATTTGATCCAGCAACCCTCAACCCCAGTATCTACCCAGAGGAAAAAAAGTCATTACATGAAAAAGATACTTGCACATGCATGCTTATAGCAGCACAATTTGCAACTGTAAAAATATGGAACCAGTCCAAATACCCATCAATCAACAAGTGGAGAAAGAACCTGGGCTACACATATACTATGATATATTACTCAGTCATAAAAAAGAATGAAATAATGACATTTACAGCAACCTGAATGGAACTGGAGATCATTATTCCAAGTGAAGTAACTCAGGAATGGAAAACCAAACATCCTATGTTTTCACTCATAAGTGAGAGCTAAGCTAGGACGCAAAGGCATAAGAGGACTTTGGGGACTTGGTGGGGAAAGGATAGGAGCAGAGGGAAGGATAAAAGATTACACACTGGGTACAGTGTACACTGCTCAGATGATCAGTGCACCAAAATCTTAGCCATCACCACTAAAGAACTAATTCACATAACCAAATACTACCTCTTCCCCAAAAACCTACTGAAATAAAACAAAACAAAACAAAAAAACAATTAAGAGTAGTTATAACTAAGTGACAAGGGGGTCCTATAGAGAACTCCAAACGAGAGACCTTGGCAAGTTTCTCAAACTCTCTGGACTACAGTGTCCTATTCCATAAAATGGGGAGTCCACCACCTACTTGACAAGGTTGGTATGGTATGAGCATCCCAGACTCTGTGAGCACAGGTCTGACAAAGAGCAGACACTCAACGAGTAAAAGCTGCAATTATTACCACTCTAGTTACGACCTCAGGGCCAAAGTGGGACCTACAGTTGTCACTGCACCAGCCTAGGCCAGAAAGCTCTCCAAGGTCAAATATCAAGGATATAACAATCACCAATGTGTGAACCTAAGTACTTTGAATGGCTCTGGCCTAGGGCTACAGTTGCTATGCTGATGAATAAACTGCCCTTGACCAACCAAGGCCTGGATCTAAGTGGAAAGGCACATTGCCAAGCACAAGGAGACCCAAGTAAGAAGAGATTTTAAAAACACAAACAGCCCCTTTTCCTTAACAGCCAACACTGCCATGCCAGGGACCTTTCACATACTATTACCTCCCAATTGTCAAAATCAGCCCAGATGTAGACCTGAATGCTGTTACCATCCCCTGACCCCACTGCACACCACCTTCATTTTATGGGCCAGAAAGCTGTCTCATGGCTGAATTGCATGAATTGGTGTAGTCAGGACCTCCACCTCTTGATCTGGGGCCCAAGACTCCTTCATTAGACCAGACTGCCCACCCCACAGGGACTGAGGGCCTGCCCAACAGATGTAAGCCAGCATCTCTTCATCTAGTTAGAGCAGTACACTGGAGATCCACAGATTAAAAGACAAAAACAGGCCAGTGCAGTGGCTCACACCTGTAATCCCAACACTGGGAGGCCGAGATGGACGGATCACTTGAGGTCAGGAGTTTGAGACTAGCCTGGCCAACATGGTGAAACCCCATCTGTACTAAAAATAAAAAAATTAGCCAGATGTGGTGACGGGTACCCAGTCTCAGCTGCTGGGGAGACTGAGGCAGAAGAACTGCTTGAACCCAGGAGGCAGAGGATGCAGTGAGCCAAGACTGCACCACTGCACTCCAGCCTGGGCAACAGAGCAAGACTCTGTCGCCAAAGACAGGAAGAAGAAAGGACTATTTTGACAGAGATAGACAACTCAGCCAAAAAATGAGAC
Organism: Saguinus oedipus; assembly: GCA_031835075.1. Lineage (NCBI taxonomy): Eukaryota > Metazoa > Chordata > Mammalia > Primates > Cebidae > Saguinus > Saguinus oedipus. The sequence continues at coordinate 128,515,002 of CM063178.1, forward strand.
CCCTTCCTTCCTTCACCTCCCACAGCTAATCAAATGCCCAGTTACTGTCTCCCTGATTGGAACGCCAGACGCTGCCCTAGAGACTGAGGATGTGAGCCAGTCTTTGTGCCCCTGAAGTCAGCAAGGAACTACAGCAGGTTCTCAAATAGCATCATTGCGTTATAATGTTGATAAAAAGAAAAATAAAATCAGTTCCCAGCTGAAGCCACTGTCTGTGTGGAGTTTGCCCATTTTCTTCATGTCTGTGTGGGTTTTTAACTCTTGTTTATATCAGTTAGCCTACAGTAAAATTGTTTTTATTATACATGATTTCACTTCAAGGCACAGTTTCTGAGAACCCATGTATGAGGTTAAATGAGGACTTACTATACGGTCATGCGCCATGTAATGATGTTTTGGTCAACAAAGGACTGTATCATGACAGTGGTCCTCTAAGATTACAATGGAGCTGAAAAATTCCTATTGTCTGATGATGTCACAGCCATCACAAAACCATACCACAAAGCATTATTCCATGTTTGCAGTGATGCTGGCATAAGCATACCTACTGCACTGCCACACAAGAGTGTACAATGATGTCCCAGGCTTTCACCTTCACTCACCACTCAGCCACTGACTCACCCAAAGCAGTCTCCAGTCCTGCAAGCTCCATTCGTGCCAAGCACCCTATGCAGGTATACATTTTTCAAATCTTTTATACTGTATTTTCATTGTACCTTTTATATGTTTAGATACACAGATGCTTACCATTGTGTTATAAGTGCCTACAGTGTCCAGTATAGCAACATGCTATATAGTTTGTAGCCTATAAGCGACAGGCCATACCACATTGTCCAGGTGTGAGCAGGCCATACCATCTAGGTCTATGTAAGCACACTCTACAAGATTCACACAACGAAATCGCCTAATGATGCATTTCTCAGGATGTATCCCTGTCATTAAGTGAGGCAGTGACCATATATCTTGGTGGCTGCAGTTAAGTGCTATGAACTTGCAATACAGGGTACTATGGGGGAAGGTCATAAAGGGGCCTAACTAAGTCTGAAAGGCCAAAGGCAAAGTCCCCAAGGTCTTTCAAAGCCTGGCACATCTAGAAGCTGAAAGGTAGTGGGGCAGGAGGATGGTAAGCAGGCCCCTGAGAGGAGTGGGGAAGCCAGATTACACAGAGACTTATGATCAGACTATACATTCTCCCAAGAGCATGGGACCCATCAATAGTGAAGAATCATCCAATTTGCATTTTATAAGCCTATTGTGGCTGCAGTGTAGAAGTCTGGGGAAGATAAGAGTAGATGGATAGAGGTCTGTGAAACAGAAACTTCAACATTTTTTTAACCATAATGCAGGGGTAAGAAAGACACTTTACTATGCAACCCCGTAGACACACACACACACACACACACACACACACACACACAGTCTATGGAGAAGGAGGCCACCAGCTTGGGCTAGTACACTAGCATTCTCTGTGACACTGGGCCAGCTTCTCAAATTCTCCGAGCTTCAGTTCCCTCATTTGTAAAATAAGGATAATAATAATGGTATCTACTATATAGGTTGTTGTGGGAAATAAGTAAGTCAATATATGTGAAGATCTTAGCAATGTTAGCCTTTTGCATGTGTATGTGTGTGTCTAACTATTACATACAAAAAAAAGTTTCACAAAATAACACTCAAACTTACTATATGCAATTTAATGTCTTCCATTCTACTGTTTTATTTTCTTAAATGATGGGGGGAAGAAACTTCTAAATTAATATCAGAATCAAATGAGTCATGACCTGCAGTTGGAGATGGGTTAGACTTGGGTGACAGAAATGGAAGAGAGGGCAATAGAGTTGCCAGGACTTGGTGGTTAATCGGATACACGTGATGAGGGAAAGGGAGGTATCAAAGATGCTCTCAAGCCTCTAGGTTGATGACAGTGACAATTTTGAGCTGGGGAGCCCAGGATGAAGAGCACGTTTATCTGTGAGAGGAAGGAAGACTCGACTCTTCAGCGGAAGACGATTTGGGTGGAGGTGACAAAAGGAACCTTCACTTACACACTTTCCCAAGCAAGGCACTATACAGAGAGACTTCACATGAGAATCCTAGTTACTAATAAAGAAGGCATTTTCCCAGACTGCTCCATGAGGTGGACAGCCTTTCTGAATCAAGCGCAGCAGTAAGTGACTGAGGGAGGACTCTGGGATTTAGGGCTCCCGCCAAATGTCTTTCCTTATCTAACCAATAAAAGCACTAATCACATTTAATTAGAGTCCATTTGCCCATCTGTTTCCTCTTCTAACCAAGCTGCTTCAGGGCAGAGACCACCTGGTTTCATCAATCTCTCTATTCCCCAGACCTCCTTTGAATACTGCCCCACATACTGCCTGTAGTAGGTGCTCAACAAGCATCTGTTGAATGAATGGCCATGAATCCACATGATGGAACTCATGAGAAGGCCATTTCCAGTGCAGAAAATTAAAGTGGAACAAATGGGAGAAGGGATGCAGAATCTGTTTGGAGAATTCTGATCACTGAAGGCTGTAACAGTTCATGGTAAAAATGAGTCTGCAAAGAAAATGCTAAACTCTGGAATGGGCAATGGGCATGAGTCATCAATAGAATGATCAGAAATATTAAGCAGGTCTGGGAAGGAATCGGGAAGACAAAAGAAAAATAAAACAGGAAAAATGAGGTTATATATAAATATAAATAAATAAAATTTGGTGTCTACCCAAGATCACCCTAAGTGTCTAATTCCTGATATCAATTTCCTTGCTACATTTGTCCATCAGCTCTACAACTCTAAGAAGCCTCCTCATTTCCAATCCTCTGCCACCCTCCAAAGCCCAGCTGCTTCACATACTGCTTTTTTCTATATGTACGTGATTTATTTCCCTAACAAACAGGAATCATGTTACCAAACTTCTTATCCACTCCACTGCCACCCCTTGCACAGACAAAGCACTCAACAGTATATTCAATTGATAGCTGATTAACTGATTTTGGCATGCACATCTAGCCTCATTCCTTTTAGTTGCAAATGGCTTACTGAAGGTATCATTTCTTACAGTAACAGCTGCATTTGTTCAGCACCTACCATGTACCAGACATAGTTAAGGACTTTAAACACATCCTCTCCTATAATCTTCCATCTGCGGGATTGGGGTAATTATATCCATTTTACAGACTTCAAGATTGAGACTCAAAAAGACAACACAGTTAACTAAGTAGCAAGGCTGACATTCAAACCCAAGGCTACCTAACTCCAAAGCCAAATAAATGTACCATTACTCTAAAATTTTAGCACTATTATCCCTGGCACAGAGACATGAAGAAATGCTGCATCTGACCTGGAGGCAGTACTCTCTGCTCCCCAAATATAATTAAAACTCAACTCAGAGAAAGCTTTTTTTAGGCTTGAAAAGGCCATAACTTATCAAGAGCCATTCATTCATTTCCTACAAATACACAGGTCAGGTCAAGCAACTCTGTGATTTCAAAAAGTGGAACATGTTAATGGCATCATTTGTTTCTGAAAGATATGGCAAGAAAACCAGCGATGTTCATAACAACCAGATCATTAGTGACAGGTAGTTAGTAAAATAATAATAAAATGCTAAAGCCTCCATATCTCCTATGTTATAGTCCTCCCAAGCTTCCATGTTCATTATTTTATTGGATTATCTCTGTAAATGTGAGGTAATTATTTGTATACCATTGTATATATGAGGAAAAAAATTATAGTAAGAGAAATTCAATGAGTTAAAGAAGGTCATGTCTGTTACTCAGGACCCTTGGTTGTAAATAACAAAACACTTTGGCAAAAGAAAACTTTGCAGTAAGGAGGAGCAGCCAAACAGGTGGGGGTTCCCAGGCGAACACTTCCCTTCTCTGCTTCTCCTTTCCTACAACTTCCTCCTACGCCAAGCCAGCTGGAGCAAGCAGCTTTCTCTTCCAGACAGGAAACCAGGGTCACTGGAGCTTCAAACTCCCACTTCTCTGGCTCCACCACCCCAGAAGAAAAGGCTCTTGGGCCTCAAGTTCAAAATTCCAAGGAGATGAGTTTGAACAAATGTGCACTACGCTACTATACCTCTCCCCAGCCCTATGATGGGCAGAATGGCAGCAATGCACAGCAGCTTTCTCCAAAGACACCTACCCATCAAATCCTCTCCCCTCTCCAGTCTGACCCCTCTTAATAGCTTTGACCTGGCAAGGGGTCCAAATGCTGTAAAACTGGCTCTGTTTTTCCTTTGTAATTTCTACACAGGAGGCTGCTTCACATTCATTTTGGACAGGGAGATGCCCCATCTTAACATCCTATTACATGGCTGCAATTACTGCCTTGGATTTTCCTGAGGCATTCACGTTCTCATAATAAATTCTTTCTTTCACAAAAAAAATTAATTATAATTAAAATTATACCAAAACCAAGAAGACAGGAGACCCAGAACCATACTTGGCAGGTCCCAAGAATGGATAAGGGATAAGTAACACCCCTGAAGAACGGAGGATACCGGTCCCAAAAGAAGGAAGGGGAATGAGGCAGATAAAATAAGTAGAAATCCTGTATATACAAAGCTCTGCTCTTCCGATCCCAAGTCCAATAAACTTGCTTCTTTCTAGACCACAGTTTACATTATTTGGTCACTAAATTGTGAAGTACCAACAGTAAAGAACCGCCAGTATATAAAAGATGCTAATTGTGCATAACAACATTTAGTGCAAAAAGAATTAGAAAAAACAGAGATCAGCCAGGTGCAGTGGCTTACGACTGTAATCCCAGCACTTTAGGAGGCTGGGGGGTGGTGGATCACTTGAGGTCAGGAGTTCGAGATCAGCCTGGCCAACATGGTAAAATCCCGTCTCTAATAAAAATGCAAAAATTAGCCGGGCATGGTAGTGGGTGCCTATAGTCCCAGCTACTCGGGAGGCTGAGGCAGGAGAATCACTTGAACCTGGGAGGTGGAGGTTGCAGTGAGCTAAGATCACACTCCAGCCTGGACAACAGAGCAAGACTCTGTCTCAAAAAAAAAAAAAAAAAGAAAAGAAAAGAGACAGATCTACATACCCACTTACATTCGAGTAGTATCCTAATACTAGAAATCTCTACAATTGTGTGCTAAGAAGAAACAAAAACTATTTCTTTCCCAGTGAAAGTCAAACTAGACTTCCCTGTCTCACAGCCCTCTGCCTTCCATCTTCCCTTAAAGCTGGAAGATGGGAGCCTCTCCTTAGGTCCAGGGTTTCTTTGTCCTCTACTCAGCTAGAAGGTTCACCTGGGCCCAGGTGATGATAAAGACGTTTCTTCCAAAGAAGAAAGCAGGAATCAGAAACACAAAATACATTTACAAAGGTGACGCCAGTTGCTCAGTTTCCTACAAATACGGGAGGGCTAACAAAAGATGCTGGCATGTCTCCATTGATGTGTGCTCAATACTCTCTCACAAAACCAGCTCCAGAATGAGACCACCCAAGCCCGAAGCAGAGAGCTCAGGAAGGGAAGAGGGCAGGGGTCCTTACCCTACTGCTGCCTTAAGACTGCCAAAATCCAATTGGTTTTTTTCTTCTTTAATTTAATCAAGCTCTTAATTGACCCCTTGCTGTCTGGCAGGCACTATTCTAAGTGCTTTATAAATATTCTTTGTTTTAGTTGGTAGAAATCAGCTCCCAACACATCATTGGCTGCACAGGGTTATGGCAACTACTGAAAAGAAATCTAGAGAATAAGATTTTTAAAATTCTTCTCAAAGGCCTAACCTAAACATAGATGGCTGAAATCAACCCCAATTTCTCTAGTTCTAGCACTTTGCTTCTCTCCTTGAGTCCACTTTATTCTTCTCCTTCCACAGAACAGAGGTAAAGCTTAATATTTATTAAGCACTTACAGTGTACCAAGCACTTTATATCCATTATCTCTGCTGATTCTCATAGCAACCCTAGAAAATAATGCTTTTAAGCTCTTTACAGAAGAGAAAACAGCTGAAAGGGGAGGCAACTCACCAGGCTAACTTGCCTCCAGGCCGAGTGACAACCCAACCCCAGCAGGCTGACTCCACATTCCTTCTCCTACCCGCACTCAAGTACTTTGTTAGAGAGCAACTCTTGTATGGTGTCTCTGGAAAAGCCATCTTTCACAAGAACACATATGCTGCCCCTCCAAATTGCTTTTAATTGAAGTGAAATGCATATAGCATACCTCAGACACTGTAAAGTACATAACTCATGGCATGCAGACATTCACAATATTGCGCAACTACCACCTCTAACTAGTTCCAAAACCTTTTCATCACCCCAAAAGAAAATCAGTATCCACTTGGCAGTCAATTCGCACACCCTCTTCCCTCCAGCCCAACTACTTTGCTTTCTGTTATCTATGGATTTATCTATTCTGGATGATTCATAGAAATGGAATTATATAATATGTGGCCTTTGGTGTTGGCTTCTCTTACCAATAACATGTTCTTAAGGTTTATGCAGGTTGTGGCATACAACTGTACATCATTCCCTTTTATTGCTGAACAACATTCCATTGTACAGATATGGAGATATCACATTTTGTCTATCCATGTATCCACTGATGGACACCTGGATGAATCACTTCTACCTTTTGGCTGTTGCTAATAGTGCTGCCATGAACATTTGAGTTCAAGGATTTATGTCCCCGACTCAATTCTTTTGAGTATATACCTAGGACGAAATTGCTGGGTCTTATGATCATCCTATGTTTAACTTTTTGAGGAGTCATTCCCTTTAAAATGTTTTTAAAATTTGAAATTCTACAAACAAAAGTCAAAAGGAAACTGAAAACAAAATGCAAACCACAATGAAATCAAAGGAGATAAAGCATATATTTTTCCAGTCTCATGTCATTTGAATTAAGTTCAAATCTAGGCCGAACAAACCCTAACAGTACAAATCTGTTTTTGAAAGGCTAAGCACACCACGAAGAGAAAATTAGGATATGTAATTCTACCAAATAACCAAGAAGGGGTTGCTGTATCTCCAGGATATTTTTAAAAATAAAATCACACCTAAGCCAGGGTTCCACTAGGAGCCCTGTGGCTGGCTACAAGACTTTTCAACCAAAGAAAACAGTCAAGAGGACAAGCATGGGCCATAAACAGGGGCAGCTTTCTGTGATCAGAGAAGACCAAAGTCCCCACCCTGGCTCCCATTTTTAGTAAGACCATTCTTCTCTTTGGAAAGATAGAAGTCCCTAATGTCAAAAAATGCCAGCACTCTTTTAAAAACCATCTTGTGTCCCATCCCTTAAAAGACTATTTCTAAAAAATTCTAAACCATCATCACTACTTTAAGAATGGCTTGCTGGAAACTTAGTCTGGGACCAAGGGAAAGATACACAAGCAACAGAACCAACCCAGGGTGCACATATGCATCGTCCTGCATCTGGTCTTCCAGCAGTTTTTATGAGGCCTAGTGAGCAATGATCTTAACTGGGAGGACAGTGACAAGATGGGAATGCGGAGGGACTGTAACAAAAGACAATGCATGAATGCCTTTAAATTACATGAAAAAAAAAGTTATCTGAAGAACCCAGAAAGCTAACTACAAATGACAAGACTGAGTCTTCGTATACAAGCAAGACACTGACATGACAGGGATGGCTGGCAAATCAGGTAACAGGCAGGTGAGTTGGCAGCATTCACTGGGCAGGTGTTCAATTAGGCAGGAAGTGGGCTGAAAACAACTCAATTAATTCATTGTGCATGCCTGTCCATGAGAACAAGATAAACCTGAAACATCAATGGCCAACCAGAGATTAACTCCACGGCTCCACCTTTTGCAAAAGTAGGGGCTAACAAAGATGCATGTGCAAAATATAAAATTACACCAAGATGAGCTCTGGTAAGCTCTTTAAAAGTTCCAACTAAAACCAAGGCAAGTAAGGAAACAAAGCAAGAAGTTAGCTTATGATGGATTCAGAAAAGCCATTCCTTTCTCATGAGTGGCTCGCAATGGCCAGCCTCGTACACACGCAGCCTCAGTGCTTGAGTTGGAGAGTGTGACGGGTACAAACACAAACATATTTAAAATATCAACAGTGGCCAGGCACGGTGGCTCATGCCTGTAATCCCAGCACTGTGGGAAGCTAAGGTGGGTGAATCACAAGGTCAGGAGTTTGAGACCAGCCTGGTCAACATGGTAAAACCCTCTCTCTACTAAAATTACAAAAAAAAAAAAAGCCAGGTATGGTGGTGGGTGCCTGTAGTCCCAGCTACTCGGGAGGCTAAGGCAAGAGAATCGCTTGAACTTGGGAGGCAGAGGTTGCAGTAAGCCAAGACTGCGCCATTGCACTCCAGCCTGGGCAACAGGGTAAAACTCTGGCTCATAAAAAAAAAAAAAATCAACAGCAAAGTGATGGACTCACATTTACTTGTAATATCCCCTATAAGTCAGGCTCTCCCAAGCTGAGACTTAACTCCAACTCCAATGCCAGACCCACAGTCTGAACACACTTGAAAAAAAAAAATAAAACCAGGAGAAATCATTTGGCAGAGCCAGAAAAAGAAAGCTACACTACAAAAATAAAGTAAAGGAAAGAAAAGCAAAGGTTAGCAGGGCCAACATCTGGCAGACCCACTGCAGGATCTTACTGGAAAACAGCGCTGGCAGCTCACATGGCATCATGCAGGACTGATGAGAAACAAAACATGCTTCAGGGAAAAACGTTTGCACTAGAAGCATCTGGGCAACTCCCTTGTTTGAAAGAAAAGAATCCTGAAGTTCAGAGGGGTTCAGCAACATATCCAGAGCAACTATTTGCAAGAGCAAAGCCAGGTCTATAATTCTGGGCTCCTGGAAAGATCTTTCACTAATGATGATGATGATGATGGTAATAGCTCTCATTTACTAAAGTTTAGGAGCAGACACTGCATTGAGTGTTTTACATGTTACCCTGTTTAATCCTCTCAACAACTTATAAGGTAGCAGTTCTCTTACTAACCCATTTCATAGACAGGGTGCAGACAGGTTAAGATATCAAAGTCAAAAACACCTTGTTGGAAGCACAGGTAGGACAGGAACCTAAATCCAGCTAAAAGTTTGTGCTCTTAACCATTATATTTAACTGTCCCTAAACTGCACTGCTTCCAAACAAGAGAGAAAGGCTATTTGCAACCAAAGTATAAACCAGTATCTGCCATTAGATAATTTTTCATGTCTACTACCTTTCCCTACCAAGATACAAAGACAATCAGCACTTGGGGATAAAAAGAACAAAACTATTTTGACTTTGAGGAGAAAGAAGGCTCAAGACTGTCCAGCCTGGAAAAGAGAACTGAACAGAGATACAGACTTGCAAATTAGGGGCTAAAGCCAAAACCAAGTCTCTCTAGGATTTCTATCCCACTCTGGGAGTGCCTTGCACCTTCAGTATGTCACATATTTTCATGGAGTTCATTCTAAGTGCACATGGTGTTGATAGGATCAATGAATGATTTCAGAAATCAGGATTTATCAAACCTTGGAGTTTCCACTAAAATTCTCACTATGCCAGACACAAAACCACCAGTTTAAGCATACATATTGCTATATTCAGTTTTAGGAAACTGTTGTTTTTGATGAAAACACAAAGCACCTGCCTTTCCTAAAAAATGTCATTTATAGTCTCAGATTCCACTATGCAGCCACATCTCTGGAAGATGCTGTTTTCTCTAACTAGCAAAACCGGGACATATTCTTGTATGCACACACCTGCTCTGTTGCAACATTCACTTCCTTTCACAACCAAACCACAGATTAGAGCTACAAGTTTAGCTCAAGATCAACACCCATCACAGAACTGCAACTCTAGAAGGGGCCTCCTGCAGCAGGCCTGGTTCCAGGTGGTGCCCTGGGACCCAACATGAGTCCCTTAATCTCTCCTAATCATAAAACAAAGGGCAGCAGATAATGCTTACTGTTTGTCAGATGCCAGGCACTGTGCTAAAGCCACTTAACTTGAGCTATCTCATCCAGTTGTCACAATACCTCTGAGGTAGGTGCCCTTATTATACCCTGCCTAAAGATGGACAAAGTGAGGCTTAAGAAAGTTACCCAAAGTCAAACAACCACAATACTGCACACACAGAATTCAAATGCAGGTTTCTCAGACTTCAGAGCCCAAGCTCAACCATCACACTGTGTGTCTTTCTGCTTTCCTCATTCAAAAAGCAAGGGCAAGAGTACCTGTCATTTCCTTGTAGACAGAGTATTCTGCAAATTGTCCTTAACATCATTCTGACTATTCTTCCAGTCTGAAAAGTAAACTGTTACAAGTTCTCCCAGACAGACCAACCAATCAGTTAAGTACTCAGGACTGGACTAAGGGTGAAGGGAACATAAAGGAGAAAACATCCCTGCCACCAAGGACTTTGCAATCTAGCCAATACTGATCAAAACTATAAAGATATTCTGACCACTGATCCACGGTCAGAAGTGTATTTCTGTTATGACCTGGGAGGGACTCACGTACACACAGCCTCACTGGGTGTGGCACACTGTTATTTTTTACTGCTCTATTTCATTTAAAAATCTATCAACCCACTAAATCAATTCTGTGACTGTGGATTATGATTAACAGTTTGAAAAGCCCCAACTCTTAAAAACAAAATGTCAAGAGGTTCTTCATCAGACTAGTCTAAGTTTCTTGGACTATCAGGTTAATAAGATTTGTATCGTTGGATATGTCCTCAGGGGCAGATGCACCAGCATATCCGATCTGTGGGCCCAAGACTCCTGTAGGCCCACATTCAAATGCTGACTCTCAGGCATATTAGCCATGTGACTTCTTCACATCTTGGTCTATAAAACAGAAGATAATACCACTTACCCCTCTGGCTTATTATAAGGGACCTACCTGGTACTGGTTCTGTCTTTCTCAGCAGAGAGGCCATGGGCATGGGGGAAAGGGAGACAAGTCTGGTCGTGTAACATGACCACATGACCAGTTTACTCAACAGAGGACCTGCGGCAGCCAGTTCTGCTCCTCAGCCTGCTAACATGTTAAGTGATTAGAAATCCTTCATCTTTTATGTAGTTGTCTATTGTGTTCCACATGAAAGTGTAATACATAAGATGCCTAAGATATAACAGGGCATAGGCCAAGTCTCTGCCATTGCAGAGCTTGCTGTCAAGCTGGGCAGGTGGCCAGGTAAACAGGTATCTGTAACTGACTGTACCAGGTGGTGTAACAGAAGTCTGAGAGCCTGATGAGAGAGTGTCTCATGCAGGGAAGTCTAGTCCTTGATCCCACTTGCAATTCTTTTAGCATGAAAATCCACACCTTGCAAATTTCTAGTTTACAATATTAAGACTTAAAAACCACCACCACCACACTAAGGAAATGAATCCTTGTCTGTAGCCACAGCAATAAAAGGGCTATCAACTCCAGGTCTATCTCCCCTATGAGACGCTAAGTTCCTTGAGACCTGAAGTAAGAGAATTGTTCAAGATCACAGAGCAAATACACAAAATTGGAAACCCCAAAGTTCAAAAATTGCAGGTCACTTTGCTGTTTCCTCTGGAACTTCCCCTATACTTATCTAGGCTCAAACACAAAAACTAATGTGGAAAGGAGAGAGAAGGGAAGGGAAAAAGGGTCTGTCAGTAAGTGACCAAAAATGTAAGAGCTGGGTAAGCATGGTAGCTCAGGCCTGTAATCCCAGTACTTTGGGAGGCTGAGGTAGGAGAACTGCCTGTGCCTGTATGCAGTCCGAGCTACTCAGGAGAATCTCCTGAACTCAAGAGATGAGCTGTGATCATGCCACGGCACTCCAGCCTGGGTTACAAAGTGAGACCCTGTCTCAAAAAAAGGTAAGACTTAACCACTAGACCCTGAGTAGATCTTATAATAGGTGAACACGCCGGGCATAGTGGCTTGTGCCTGCAATCCCAGCACTCTGGAAGGCCAAGGCAGATGGATCACCTGAGCTCAGGAGTTCAAGACCAAGGTGGGCAACATGGCAAAACCCCATCTCTACCAAGAATATAAAAAATTAGCTGGACGTGGTGGCAACATGCCTGTAGTCCCAGCTATTCGAGAGCCAGAGATGGGAGAATCGCTTCAGCCCGGGAGGCCAAGGTTGCGGTGAACTGAGATCATGCCACTGCACTCTAGCCTGGGTGATGGAGCAAGACCCCGCAGGAGAGGAGACCAGAAAACCTCAAATTTAAATGTTTTAAGTCTTTTCAAGATAATTATACAATCAGTGAAAGTATGTGTGCTAAAAGTGCTGATATGTCCAATATGTACATTTAAAACACCCCACTTTCTAAAATTGTGTTTTGGCATTTCCTCATTTTAAAGATACTGGGCATCACTGAGAAGCTGTGTGGTTAACATGGACTTCCTTCATTTTCGTTTCCAGTAAATGAAGCAAATATTAGCACCCCATTCCAAAACCAAAAGGAATGGGAAAATCTTGGAAAGATTCTAGCTGAAATAGGGTTTTTAAGCTTCATCCTGTCCCTCTTGTTTTGGGGGAGGAAGGGTGCAGGGCAGATCAGTTAGTAATGCCCTTCAGGGGAGGGGAGTTTCTCAGGCCTCAGTCTCTGTAGCCGAGATCTGTGCTTTCTTCAACCCATCCTGGTTGAACAATAAAGACAAACAATAACAACACATTGAGCTCTGGGTGATCTCACATACACTATCTCATCTGTATCTTACCAAAGTCTCCTTTAGATAGTACTATTATCACCAATTTACAGGGCACAGACTCAGAAAGGTTCAGTAACCAGCTCAATCTCATAAAGCAAGAAAATGGCTGGGAGGGAACCTAGGATGGGCCCACGCATTCCTGACCAAGAAGAGAACCCCACTGTGCACGCCAGCCCCAGGGCATTTGAAAAGGGCATTCTTTCACCTTCAGAATACAAGCTGATTTTAAACAGACACCTCCTGGGCTGTGTTTTATGAAATTTACAAGGGAAGCTATGGTATAGAAGTATGCTACTTAAGAGTGTCAGTCACATCTGTGACTTCCCTTAAGAATCCCCATCTGTAAAATGGAGATGACGATGACTCCCTAGGAGCACTGGACAAGTCTTTCTGAGAAAAATCCTGAAAACTCTGACACTCAGCAAATAAAAATGACCTGAAGCAGCAGCATTATTGCCATCACCTGGAAGTAGCTTATGGGGACAAACTGAAGAGAAAGGCAAAACACACACTCCCCACTACAAACTTGTGTTTTGTCCTCCAAAATGCAGGGAAGGCATGAATACTGAAGATGAGGAATGGCGGGTCATCAGCTGGTGCACACAGAGGAGGTGGTGCATCCAATGCAGTCACCACCTACATTAACTCACAGATCTCGCCCTCTCACTGCACTCATCCAAGGTCTTGAGCAAGGACCCAAAGAAAAATAGCAAATCAGGAAGAAGTCCAACAAAGGGTAAAAACTCAGAATTCTGCGATCCAGTCACATCAGGGAGACATTGTAAAACATAACTCCAGATCCACAAAGACAGATGCTTCCCTGGGGTGGGAGGCCCACATTCCCGACACCTACAGCCTCTACTCAGAGGAAGGCTGCACTCAACTCAGAATGGCCAAGGAGCCGCTACTGCACTGTCATCACAGCTGGCCAGAACACCTTCTTCCAGGGCTCCTAAGACCACTGTGCTGTGGAACAAAAGGCCACACTCTGATCAGAAGATCTTAGGTTTCAATCTCAAGCCTTGCTACTTACACGCTGACTGGGTCTGTCAGCAAATTACTGCACCACTTTGATTCTCAGGTTTTTCCCTCTGTAAAATGGGGAAAATAGTAACCACTTTCTGAGCTTGTTGTGAGGATTAAATGAGATAATCTGCATAAAAGGCAAGGCACACAGCAACTGAAGCTATTATCCAACTTGAAGCAGAGGCCCGCTAATATTGGGCAAAAATTAAATTTGATTCCTTGAGAGAAAAAAGTTCCATAAAGTTAGGGAGGATCAACAATTTTCAGAAAATTTAAGCAAGTGAGGTAAAAAAAAAAAACAAAAAAAAAAAACTACACTCCCCCAACTCCTAATGGGTTTTAAAGCCCACTCACTCCTGGCTCTCCTGCAGGAATAGAGAACTGCAGTGTCTCGTTACCTCTAGACCCTTCACACTTTATAAATATATCCTATGACCAGCCAGAGAGTGCATGCTGCCAACCTCCTGGGCAAACAAGTCCAACAGGATTGGATCCGGAAATTAAATGTCCATGCAGCCCAGCCATACACAGTTCAAAATAGGTATCTGTGACCTACTTAGTCTTCAAGTACCATTCTCGAAGCCAAAAAACAAGACAGGGCCGCTGACTTCAGCAGAGCCCCACATAGACCCTGGCTTTCCTGTCAGATGAAACGTGCACTGCAGCAGTGATGGCTCAAGAAATTATCTCAGTGTAGCTGGACAGAAACTCCAGCTTGGAAAGAGCTGATTCAAATCGTTGTAAAAAAGCAAAAAAGTCGCAGAAGTCCCCTCGATAGTTTATCCCCTCTGACTATCCCCAGTAATGTATCTTCATCCACTTGGACTGACAGGGACTTCTCAAGCCATCTATCCCTAACGCTCATAATGGTTTGAGTATACATATCTTCCCCAGAAAACAAGGGGTTCTCTCCACTGTACCTTGATGTTCTACAAAGCATCATGCACAGAAAGGGTCCAACGAGGAGCAAGCACCACACAAAGGGACCCTTCCCCTCCACAGGGGAGTTTCACATGGTTGGCTGCTCAAGATTAGAGAACAGAAACAGACAAACGTTTGCTAATAAAACAAGGAAGACAGACAAGATCAGGGAAAGTTGCTGAGTGCTTTCAACCACCACAGAGTTACAGAATGATCTTCTAAATCACAACTCATTTCACCAGTGAGATGTGAGTTTTCGGGAAAGTGAATCCAAGCAACTTGGCAGGGACAAATTCCAGGGAAATCCTAGAGCATTCAGCATTAGGCAGTACAATACTAGATAGATAGTGGAACGTTACACACCAGTGAAGCGATGGTGGAGGAAACAAGGTGGTGCCAAAAACAAAACAAAATAAAGGAAACCTGCTGCTCTTCACATCCACATCCTTCCTCCTCACATCTGTTAGGTCAGCCCCACTCTTCTCCCACACCATTGTACACTCACAGTGCCCATGACAGAAACCTCCTTGAGAGCCCTGTAGTTTCCTTAGCACTTTTCCCCCACATTATGACGTTTAATCATCACCACCATCCTGGGATGCAGGTAAAACAGGCATTTTTATCACCCACTAAGAAATGAAGAAATTGAGGCCAAAGTATGTCTACCACATGGCAAAATCAGGACTAAAGTATAAACTAACCCCCAAGTTCAACATGCATCCTCCAAAATAACCCAGACCTGACAAAGCCAAATATCTGAGCTCTAGGCCACTGCCCTTTCCACTGTACTCCTGAGGACCTTGTAGAGACAGAATTCCAACACACAACCCTCTCAGCACCACAGCCCACTCTTCAACCTTCTCCAGAGACAACAGAGTGCACAAACTAACCTTGGCATCCACCGCAGGCAGCAACTACGTCAGCCACACATCCCAAGTCAGGCTGACCACCACCCCACTGGCAAACACACACAATCCAACCCTTAAAGTTTTAAAAAAGAGACATATACTCAGCAAATGGCTTTCTACATTCAAATGGTGGGCAGGGGCAGGAAAGCGATCATGGACTCCAACTGCCACACACCACAGATCCCAGGAACCTGTGACCTTTCTGGGTATGTCAGTTCTGGGTTCAAATCCCACCTCTAAAGTTGACTAGCTCTGTGACCTTGGGAAAGTAGCTTTGTTTCTCTAAGTCTCAGTGTCCTCATTTATAACATAAGGGGTTCAGAAAAAAAGATCTCTCAGGGGATGTGGTTAAGATCACAAAACTGTACATGTAAAAATGGTTGGAAAGGCAATTTTTTTTTCTTGAGACGTGGTCCTACTGTTGCCCATGCTGAAGTGCAGTGACATGACCACAGCTCACTGCAACCTCAGCCTCTCGGGCTCAAGAGATCTTCCCAACTCAGCCTCTTAAGTAGCTGGGACTACAGGCACACACCACCATGCCTAGCTACATTAAAAAATATTTTTTTGTAGAGATGCCGTCTCACCATATTGTCCAGGCTGGTCTCCAAGTCCTAGGCTCAAGTACTGCCTCAGTCTCCCAAAGTGCTGGAATTATAGGCATGAGCCACTACACCCAGCCTAAAAAAGAAATTTTTATGTATATTTTTCCACAATAACAAAAATTAGGTTAATGTTTGTTTGCTTTTAAGAAACAGGGTGTGTTTTGCTATGTACCCCAGGCTTGTCTCAAACTCCTGGGGTTCAGGTAATCCTCCCAACTCAGCCTCCTGAGTAGCTGGGTCTATAGACACAAGTCACCACGCCCAGCATATTTGGTTTTTTTTTAAAATAGGAATGTAATAGGTTCACAGTAAGAAGTAAGATACTGTAATGGCAAGTTCTTACATTGTCTGGCACATACTAAATCCTAATAAATAGCTGTTTATTATTAATCATAATTTTGATAATTATAAAGACAGTACATGCTCAATGTAAAGAAAAATGCTTAAAAATAAGTCTCCTATTACATCAAAATCTAGAGATGACCACTAAAATAAAATTTTTATAGTATTTTTCCTACATATAGGTATTTCTTAACAAATTTGGAATGTAATCGATATAAAATTCTGTAGTTATGATCCATTCTTTTCTGCCTTACTTATAAACACAGAAACTTCTCACAACATCATCCAGAAATAAAAAGGCTTTGTTCAAGGAAAGGATAAAAGTTGTGTGAAACTTGAGAAAAGAACAAGGAGATCAGGTTGAGCAACTGTAGACACCCGCCTCCAGAGCTAGAGGAGATTTAGCCAAATCCTCCACCACCTGCTCCTCCTCTCTGCCTCCAAGTTGACCCAGAAAGCAAGAACTCTGGGGGTCTGGCTAGACAGGCCATCAGGGAGCACCAGGACTGAAGCGCGTTGTGTTTGGGTGAAGCTCTGTATTTATCAGGCTGGCTGGGACAAAAAGTTCATATGCCCTGTGCCTAGACTGGTTCTGCCCTCCAGGAGCTCCCACTGTGACCAGGGAGACTGGTACAAGGGGCCGCCCAGAGTGGGTACAGGGGTGAAGGGAGACCCTTATGCCAATCATTTCATCCAACCCTCCAGATTAAAAATGAGACAACTGAGGCCTGGGGAGGCAAGTAACTTATGGAAGGCAGCAGTGATGGAGTCAGAACTTAATGTTCCAGTCCCAATCTGGATACCAGAAGATCAACTTCTCAGAGTTCTAAGTGAAATCGCAGCATGCTGCCTGCTCAGGGACCAGCAAAGATGTCAGGGCCCACATCCAATATATCCGGTCCATCAACAAGTATATATTTACTAGGTGCTGGGGGCATGTCAGCGGAGACAAAAGCCACCCCTGGGCATACGACAAGGAGGCTGTCTGGCTCCCACTGCTGGGCAAGGCCTCTCTATTCTAACTATAACATGGAAGCAAAGCCAGCCTCTGCAGGTTCTGAGTGAATACTACCTGAGTCAAAACTTCCTGTAGCACTCTGGCAGAGAAAGGCTGTGCAATTTAAAAGGCAGCTCCTCTAAGGAAGCTCTTTTGATGTGCTAAGGGAAGGACCCTAAAAATAACTCTGGAAAAGGAACTACACACTCACAAAACACATTTGTAACACTCACTTTTCTAGCTAGGAATTGTCTTCACAACTTTCATTTTGGATGGGTATATTTTGTTTGGGAGGAAGGAGGGGCCCCAAAGGCAACTCCTGAAATACTACAGAAGAGCAGCTGCTCCTGGCACTGGAGAATTCTATTTCCATCTCCACTTACACATAATTATCTTCTAAAGCGATGCTCCCCAGAGGGGTCACAGCGACATCCGCCTCCCAGATAACCTCCCCAAGCAGGCTGCTTCTGGCACTATCTCGGTAAGTGGAGGCAGGAGAGGGAGCCTGAAATCAGGCCCCGCCCACAGCCCACTTCCCCAGAGCTCTCACTGCATAAGGGCCAGGCCCCTTCCTCTGGAAGCCAAAGAGGAAATTAAATGTCAACCAGATAAGAATATTTCCCTTCAATTCCAACACCAAGAAATCTGAAGTTGTGATTCCCCAGTAACCAGGCAAACTGAACTGGCACAGGCCTCAGACCAGGCCTGCTGAGGGCCAGCCTCTGCCTGGAGTTCCTTCCTCTTTTTAATGATCAATACTCAGATTGCAGGCTGAAGTGTTTTTATGACAAATAAGAATAACAATGTGTGAACGCTTTGCAGGCCAGTTACAAGGCTGGGCCCACATACCAAGACCACACAGCCATCTACTACTCACTCTTTCCAAAGGTCCTCTTGGATATTCCTCCCTGTCCTATATTTTCAAGGCCAAATGTGGCCCGCTGACCAGGCAAGCTGACTCAACTCTTTTCACAGTGTAGTGATTTTATACACAGAAAAATCCTGGAAGGACAGAAGAATTTACACAGCTTGCACACTGACCTTAGCATTTTCCAAATCTACCAAGTAAAACACCACCTGAATGGCAGACACAGCATTCACCAGGCAGGCGCAGGGCTTGAGGGGTCATGAGGGGAAGAGCCCATCAGTTCACATGTATGAGGCGGTGCAGCTCACAGCAAGGCAGCTATGCACATGGAGTTTCCTAGCGATTCCTGCCACCCTAGCCTTGTCTGTTTGCTCTCTCTTCTTCATGTCTATGGTTTATGTGTGGGTGGGTGGGTGGGTAGGTAAAAGGTATACTGAAAGGAAAGGGTAGTGGATCAAGGGTCAGTATAGCACTAACATTTTTTAAAAATCTGCCTAGAAACAGTTGCTGTAAAATATCTAAGCACACACAGAGCTCAGCTACATCCATCTGAACTTGGAAAAGCCCTCAATGAGCTGGCCCACACTACCTGCTTTTATTCATTCAAGTGGCTTCCATCCTACTAGAGCAAAGGCCACAGTCCATGCAATGAAGGACCTCTTGATCCTCAACCTCTTCCATACTCTCAACTTCTCCCTTTCCTCCCCTGATACAATGGACGAAAATTGCAGTATCCCTACACTTCAGGGCTTCTGTGTGTGCTGTCCCCTTTACCCAGGATGCTCTACCTCCACACAGCAGCTCCCCCTCTCTCCCCCTCCTCCAGTTCCGAGTGCAGGCATTCCTTCTCAGCAGTGTCCTCCTTGATCACCTTACCTTCTCCTCTGCTGCCGGACTCTTCTGCTTTTCAGCAGTCACCAACGTCTCACATACTACCTGGGCAGAACAGAGTCCCAAAAAACTCATGTCCACCTGGAACCTCAGAATATGAGCTTATTTGCAGATAAAATCTTTTAAGATGAGCGTGATGGCTAATTTCATGTGTCAACTTGACAAGGCCATGGGTGCCCAGACTGTAGGCCAAAGATTATTCCTGGTATGTCTGTGAGGGTGTTTTTTGGATATGATTAACATTTGAATGGGTGAACTGAGTAAAGCAGATTGCCTTCCCTCATCTGAGTGGACTTCATTCAGTCAAATGAAGACCTGAACAGAAAAGTGTGAGTAAGAGGGAACTCCTTTTGGTTGACTGCTTGAACTGGGACACTGGTCTTTTCTGCCTTTGGACAGAACTGAACTGAGACATCAGCTCTTCTTGGGTCTCGAGCCTGCTGTCTTTTGGACTAGAACTTACACCATAGGCTCTCCTTGGTCTCAAGGCCTCAGTACTTGGATTTGAACTTATACCATTGGCTCACCTGGGTCTCAAGCTTGCTGACCACAGCTCTTACAACTTCTTAACCTTCACAACCATGTGAGCCAACACCTTATAATAATAAATCTCTTTATATACATACACATGACCATATTGGGTCTGTTTATCTGGAGAATGCTAACACAATAAGGTCATACTGATGCACAGTAATGTACAGACAGGTAACACTTATATATTGTACGTTTAAAAATGGTTAAGATGGTAAATTTTATGGTTTTTTTGGCCACAGTTAAGAAAAAAGCCAGTTGTGAAAGGAAAATATATCTTGGGGCCCCAAAATCACTAAGCTAAAGGGAAAACTCAAGCTGGGAACTGCTTAGGGTTGTAAACCTGTCTCCCTTTCTATTCAGTCATCCCTCTGCTCACTGAGATAAATGCCTACCTGCTTTCTTCCTTTGGAAAGGCTAATCAGAAACTCAAACCATTTGTCTCTTATCTACCTATGACCTGGAAGCCCTCTCCACATTTGAGTTGTCCTGCCTTTCTGGACCAAACCAATGTTCCTCTTACATATATTGATCAATGTCACATATCTCCCTAAAATGTATGAAACCAAGCTGTGCTCAGACCCCCTTGGGCACATGTTGTCAGGACCTCCTGAGGCTGTGTCATGGGCGTGTGTCCTTAACTTTGGCAAAAAGACCTTCCTAAACTGATTGAGACCTGTCTCACACAGTCATACTAGAATAGGGTGGGCCCTAATCCAATGACTAGTGTCCTTATAAGAAACCAGAAACACAGATTGTAATGGTTAATTTTAGACGTCAACTTGACTGAACTAAAAGATATTCAGGTAACTAGTAAAGTACTACATCATCTGGGTGTTTCCAGAAAAGACTGTCATTTGAATCAATGGACTGAGTGAGAAAGACTTGCACCAGCACATCCTGCCCCCAAACCCCTAGGTTCTCAGGTCTTCAACTTCAAACTGAGACTTACACCATCAGCTTTCCTAGTTCTGAGGCTTTTGGACTTGGATGGAGTCCCACTACCAGCCTTCCTTGTTCTCCAGCCTGCAGAGTGCCTGTCATGGGACTTCTCAGCCTCCGTAATCACGTGAGCCAACTCCCCTAAAAAATTCCCTCTCAGCCAGGCACAAGGGCTCATGCCTGTAATCTCAGCACTTTGGGAGGCCAAGGCAGGCAGATCACCTGAGATCAGGGATTCAAGACCAGCTTGGCCAACAGAGTGAAACCCTGTCTCTACTAAAAATACAAAAATTAGCCAGGCATGGTGGCACACACCCGTAATCCCAGCTACTAGGAAGGCTGAGGCAGGAGAAATGCTTGAACCTGGGAGGCCAAGGTTGCAGTGAACTAAGATCACACCATTGCACTCCAGCCTGGGAGACAGGGTGAGACTCTGTATCCAAAAAAAGAAAAAATTATATATCTATACACACACACACACACACACACACACACACACACACACATACACACACACGGGGAACACAAATAGGTAGAGTTACTTAAAATTAACAAGTACTAATTAGGTAATATGCTGACATTTATGAACATTATTTTTTTAATCTTCATAACAACCCTGTAAGGCAGGTATTAATAACTCCTAATTTACAGGAAAAAGCTGAAGCCCAGGGAGATAAAATAGATGCTCAAGTTGCTCAGCCATAATGGGCTGAATGGGAGCTGCGTGGCTCGACTCTGCAGTCCCTTTGTCCCCCCAAGGGTTCCCCCTCCCCTACTCCTGCCCTCTGCCCCTCTGAGGTGATAGGTAAAGGACTCTGGTCCAGTAACCCAGGGCTTCCTGAAGCCCACTGTGTAGCCCAGCCTTCAGGGAGGGCCCTGGGATCAGCCTATTCATGGAGGCCACAAGACGCCTCCTCTACCAGCCCATTGTGCCATGCCCCTCAAACACCTTCTAAGAAATCACTGCTTCTCCAGAAAGCACCCTGCTAAGGGTTAAAGCACCACAATATTCCCACAGCAAGCCAGGAGAGGGGGAACAATCATATGCAACTAGAAGAAAAGATCTGCTTTACCACATTCGCAGAGGCTTTTCCAGAAGCAACAGCGCCTGATTTTCCAGCACACAATCTTTAAGTGTCCTCCCGGTGCCGCTCCCCAGTCTCCAATCCATGCCTCGGCAGTGCAGGACAGACTAATCTTAATCAATATCTACATACCCTTGGTTCCTCAGATGAAAGGTTTGGAGAAATACTCTGGCAAGTTACACCAAAATTAAAGTGTCCTATTACCATACCTAGCATCTGGGAGAAAGAGAGAGTGTGAAACCAGGAGCTCTTGTGTCCAGGTGCCACAATGCCACCACTGGTAGCATGATGCTCACATCCTGAGCTCAGCCATGATCCTTGAGGGTTTGGTTCCCTCATCTTCTATGGTTACTACGGACCCACCACTCTAAATGTCTACAATCTCAGCACTCAGAATCAAGAAGCTGAATGAAGAGTTTCACAACCTCATCAATAATAAATGAAATACCTACTAAAAAACGATCCATTTATTTCACCCAGGAGAATGGCAGCCCATATGCTACTGGTAATAGGAACTAGTACATCCCGCCAATTCCACTTCTAGAGGAATATTTTACATACTAATATGTATGTATGAAGATACAATAGCAAAACTAATGAATTAGTTTACATGTCCATCAATAGGGGACCAATTCATAAATTATGACGTATTAGAAAATATTTTATAGGCAAATTAAAGACAAATTAAAAGAAGAGAGAAGAGCTACATGCATGAAAAGATCTCGAAGATACACTATGTGAAAAAAACAATATGATGCAATCAGATTCATGCTTTGAAAAGAAGGAAACGCACAGTGTATTTGTGTATATAGACTGACAGTTTCAGGACATGGATCCAACTGCTAACACTGGTTATTTCTGAGGACCTGGAGGAGGTGGCACCTGGGGAAGGGTGCTGGGAGAAAGGGAATATGACATGTCTGCTGTGTCCTTCCGTGCTATTTAAATGGGAGAGCAGACTGCAGGAATAGAATGCATTTGCATATTACCTATATGATATGTGAAAAGCAAGTAAACTGATTTGAAAAGAAAACCACCACCACCAAAATGGGCTTCTTATGCTGATGTGAAATTGCTGCACCAATTTGAATGGGTTTCTATGCTGCAAACCCAGGTCTTCCCAAGACTGACAAAGCTCAAACCAGTTTCTGCAGTACTGATGACAGACTGAATTGGAACCAATAGGGAAGAAGGGCAATGTGGGATGCAAGGAAGACATCTGTAAAAGCTCTGTGGACACTGCAAACAAAGCTCATCCCCACAAGATGAGAAATAAGCCAGAACCAGAATTAGGAGAGAATTCCCTTTCCCGAAGAAGAGGGATTCTCCACTATCACCAATAGAGCTGCTCCCTGGCAAAGCCAAAGAAACAACCTGGCCAAACTCCACCTTCCTGACAAAGGCACCATGTGCCCGGCTCCTGGGATTGCAGGGACAGCCAAGACTGGCAGCCCTGAAGCCCACTTATTCGAGTCCCTCCACTTCGGCAAACAGCCCAGGAATCTTTTCACACTCACTACTGAAATCCAAGCTGAACCAGTATACAAATCAGAGGGTTCTGCCAACAAAACAGCAACAACATGGAGAAAAGAGTGATAAATCAATGATATCCTGGCTAAACAGTTGTTCCTTCTGCTGCCTAAGCAGAGATGCTGCTGTAGATTTAAACATTTGATAAATATCTTTTTTGCTTCCCAGTAAAAATAATTAAAGCGAACACACCCAAACACGCACCAAAAAGAACAAGAAAAGGACTTTTCTCAGGACATAATGTTCAAGAGGTAAGCACGATAGTTATATCCACAGGAGGAAATGCTCTTCTCCCGTTAAAGCATATATCTGTCTGGCACGGACTCTAACCCCACAAAAGAAACTCACTGGACACTTCAGGAGACTGCCGAAAAGTGCCCTCAGAACAAGGAGAAGAGGTCCCCTCGTTGAGGGAAAGGTGTAAACATCAAGCAGAAAGTGGGTGAGCAGACTCTTGCATGGAGTGACTCACCGCAGAGACAGCTTGTGGCTGAAGAGAAAGCAGGTCCAACAGAGGTAAGCTGGCTGCCTCCTTGCAGCAAGAACACAGCCCAAATAAAGCCAGAATCTGACCACCTGACCTCCGGCCTGACCAGAACCAGCAAAAACTCTCAGAAGGGCAGGGATGTTGCACAACTTGGAAAAACAGAAGCCCAAAAGCAAGTTTATTACCACATCTGGCACTGACTAGGGGAGAAGGCATAAGACCAGTATATTCCTGACGTGGTAACAGTGCGTCCTATCAATGACAGGACACAGAGACCCCAGCCAACCATCTCCCTGTACTCTCATGCCTGCTCCCCTGAGCATGGCTCAGTGCCCTGCAGAGACTTCACCCATCAGAGGAGGCTGGCCTCGACTCCTCTAGGGGCTGGCCATTATGTTCATAGTCCCTCCTGCTTCCCAGTCAACCCCTACAAATTTGGTGACCACAAGTCAACCACATCTAGAGCAGATCAACTCTTACAGAACGGAAGACAAAACCCTGGTGGGTCCCCTGTGTCACCAGGGAAAAGAGGTGTGGAGACAACACCCCAGGAAGCCATCTTCCCTTCCACAGTTCTCACCTTAAGTTTGATGGCTCAAACTAGCATTTCCCAAAATGCAGTCAAGGATCCAATTTCCCCACTCTGCGATGCTCCTGGAAAGTTAGGAATGATAAGGCTGGGGTGGCATAGGGAGGGGGAAGGCCCTTTCCGACTGTGCTCAGCCACCTTTCTCTAGCTGTCGGCAGAGACCAAAGGACCTACGGAGAGAGCATCTTCAACACCCATCCCTGGGGCATCAGACCTGAAATGGGAAGGGATGAGGCAAGGAAAGGCAAGGCTCAGATTCGATTCCTCCCTCAATTCTAGTATCCAAAGGCACTGAGCTCTATGGATTATAACAAGTCTCCTCTTCTCCGCCACCACTGCCACTGTCTTAATGCCTTCCGTTCAGGCCCTTGTCATCTCTCAAGACAATTACTTTAATGGACTCATTTCTCTACTCCTAATTTCTACTTGCTTCACTTCAAAACTCCAGACAGCCACCAAGCTACCTTTCTAGAATACAGACCTGACCCTCTCTGCCTATAGGACTAAGTCCCAACCCTGGCACAGCATGCAAGGCCCCTGCCTGCCTTTCTAGCTGGAAGCATGGGCTTTGGAGTCCTATAGATCATTGTAGCTGACACTCAGATTAACCTCTTGCTGGCTATGTGAACGCACAGGTGTTTCTGCACCCATTCCCACATCTGTGTGTAGGGAATAGCATGATCAGCCTCCCAGAGCTACTGTGAGGACTGAATCCAAGTTCTAAAGAGCCTAGCTCTTGCCAACCTAGCTCCAGGGTCCTCTTTCTTTCCCACCTTGCTATACCAGCTCTTCATAATGAATGAGAATTGACTTAAGGGAAAAAAACATACATGCAAGATCTAGAAATGAAGGGTCATAAATTTAGAAATTAGGCCACCATAATGTGAAAGAAACCAAAATTTACTCTACCAAAATAATGTAAGGGGAGGAAAGAAACAGGAAGAGAAGGAAAACATTACATTTAGGAAGAAATGCTTTTAAAATATAAGTCTCTATGATGTTTTGAGCCTCATTTTCTCCAAAGATTTAGGAAGATGACATTTCAAAAGCTCACAAAGATAACACTTCTACTTTTTAAAAACTATTTCCTAATTAATATCTTCAGAGTACTAAGAAGTACTTTTATAGACTGAATCTTAATAAAATTCTCAGAGAAATTCTGGCATCAGTCACAACAAACACCCTTTCGGAATTTAATTTCCTTTCAGCCTACAATTTACTATGGAAACTCATTTATGATGCCACCACAACCCGTCAAAATCTGCCTGGTGCACAAAAACTTCAAAGTCCCAAAAGAGGGCCTTAAAGGACTAGATGGAAATTGGCCCCATGTTTAGCCAAACCCTGCATCTAACAGAAATTTCCCCCATACCAAATTCTAGCTTTGACCGTCAGCCAGATCGAACTCCTCCCTCTAGCTGCCTTTCACCACAGGGCGCCCCTTCTACCAGGCCCCCCTCCAGCTAGAACCCCCTGAATTCTGTATCTTTTCCCTGTCCAGCAAAATTAATAAAAAAGGGAAGAAAGCCACAAAATGGGCAAAGGGAGACCAGCTACATCCATTTTCAACTTTCTATCAAAGACCTGTCCTTTCTGGCTTACGATTTTTTTCAGTTTTCTCTTAGACGAGACAATCACAGGCTCTGGAATATTCACTGCACATGCTGGGGCTTGGATTGGGAAGGCAAAAGGCTAGAAAAATTATTGATAAGTTCAAAAAAGTACTTTAAGCCTTTTCCCCTTGAGGATAACTGCTGAAAGACTTAATCAATTCCGTTATCCCAAGTAAGTGTGTGCAAGGGAGAGAAAGGAGCAGACACCAACCTTCACTCAGCACCCACTGCAATTAGTGGGTACATTCCATTGAATGTAAGGCAGACAGTATTACCCTGACTTTACACAGGTGGAAATCAGGCTCACAGAGGTCAGGCAGCAGGTTCAGTATTTAGACCAGGCCTGCCAGACTCCCAAGATGCTTGAACTCACCACTTCACCACACTGCTTCCAGAGTCCACAAGTGCTTATGTTAAAATGTGCTGGGCTAGGGAGTCCATTACAGTTTACTTGTTGCTAGACATACAGTATCTCATTTAACTAGTACAACCCTGTAGGAAAGCTGAGAATTCCTTTTCTGCTGTTAAAGTGGTATGTGGATTGAAAGCTCATCAGTAACTTATCCATGACAGCTGTGCCAGAGTTGTGCCATCTCTCGGGTTTGTTTTCTCTCCTGTAAAATGAAGCTCGCTCCCACCTCACAATCCCTGGTCAATGGCAGGGGCTCCAATGGTGAGG
Source organism: Saguinus oedipus (assembly GCA_031835075.1). Lineage (NCBI taxonomy): Eukaryota > Metazoa > Chordata > Mammalia > Primates > Cebidae > Saguinus > Saguinus oedipus. Next base: position 128,541,668 of record CM063178.1, read on the forward strand.
ACTATGATTTTTATTCACACTTCTCAATTAAAGTACAATTTGCACCCACAGATATTTTAAAATTTATACACACTAGATATTTTAAAGACTTAAGTTAATTAGTCAAGCCTTTACTTGTTGGAGAAGGTATCGTTTTTACCACTACCTCATCTGGTCTGAAAAGGAAAGTGGTTTTAAAAAAATTTTTTTTTTTAATGTTTAAAAAAAAAACCACTACCTCAAACTCAAGAGACAACCGCTAACTGCAACTTCCAAAAAGCTGACAAAAAAAGGATTACTGAAAATGATGTGATCAAACCTATTACGGATTTTGAAAGCTACTAATGGACAAGTATAGGAACATTAGGTTATGATAAAGTACAAAAAAAAATCCTTAAAAAAATAAAAATAAAAATAAAATCCTCTTCTTCCAGAACCATGGCTTGATCATCAATGTGCGGTTGACGCTGGCCAAGTCATTTCAACTCTGTGATGGCCCTCAGCATCCTAAATGTCAAGGCCAGCTTAAGACCAGGAAGTTCTAATGAGAAGGGTCTAAGGAACAGGAGTGGGGTGGACAGGACACACATGATTGCCTGGAGCAATTGTTAATGTGCTGTATCTAACGCTCTGCTTGCCTTTTATACACTCATTTGAAAAGACACCTGGGAAGTGTGGACAGGTCAGAGGTGACAGGAACCAGCTCGCCACTTCTCAAGCCAAAATGGAAAAGATGGCAGAAGCATAGTTATACAAGGACCCCAGCCTTAGTCAGACAGAAGGAAACCTGTAAGATTATAGCAGTGAGAGACCCTGAGGATATTCTTCAGGCAAACCCCAGCAAGAACAATCCAACTGAGCATCCACTCCAAGCTTGAAGGTTAAAAAATGAGAAAAAATTCGGGTCCACAGGTGAAATACATATTTTCCAAGCACGATGAGCAACTTTATAATAAAGACAGCGGGACAAGCAAGTGCACTAACTGCAAGCATAAAACAGTATTCATGCTGTAAATCTAATACCAACTATTATTAGTTTTCTGTTGTTTTGCTTTGTGCAATCTTTCTTGCTTCTCATGTTTTCTTTTAAATCTATCCTAATTTCTTTATAAGAACAAGCAGAGGCTTATTTTGAGTGGCAAATCCAGCCTCACAAGGAAAAAGATTTCACTGTGTCCCTCAGAAACCTACTCCTGTCTTCATCAGTCTGTGCAGCTCTCTCTTTATACCCCACGTGACAGATAAGAAAATACAAGTTCAGAGAGGGTAAGTGACTCATCCAAGGTCAAACTTCTGGCTAACACATCTGGGACAACAACACAGGCTCAAGAACCCCACTATGGGTCTCTTGCTGTATTACTGCTGCAAATGACCAGGCATACTGGTGTCTTGAATACAAAGTTTATTTGGGGAGAAAAAAAAGCCAACATGAGTCATCTCCATTGGCAAGGGGCACCACACAGGTTATTCTAATAAAGCATCCAGTACCTCCACAACCACTTGTTTCTGAAAGCACCAACCTACGCAGACACATAGCAGGCCACTCTTGCCATACTCAGAGCTGTGAGCAGATGCGCTGTTGGGCTTTGGGGACCTAGAGGTGTCCCTTAAAGAGTAAGGGAAGCTGGAGCTTTGCAGTAAGCAGTACTGACTGGTTGAGTGGACAGGTGGGTGCATGAGGAGATGGGAGTGTTTTCAGACAGCTCCCGTTGATAGTTACGATATCCTATAGCCTAATCCCTACTCATCTTGGAACACCCCAAACGTCTCATCCGCTCAGCTGTTCCTCAACTTACCCAAGGCAAAAGCACTGCAGTCTGAGGTGAATCTGGCCGCTGGGGAGGGACGGTAGTCGGCCCCGGCGACAGAGGAAGCAATGCTCAGCTCCCTCCTCCACCCACCCCGTACAGGAACTCCCCATTGGGTCTTCAGAAGCCAAAGGCGTCCCCAGCTCTGAGCCTGCCGCGGGTCTCAGGGTCTACCCCGACAGAGTCGGGGATGAGAAAGTCACTATCCCGCCCCGTCTCACCTCTACTCCCCGACCCCCAGGCTCCCATGCTTCTCACCCGCAGGGTCCCCGGCCGGACTCTTGTCCACTCCCAGAAACCCTGAACGCACCCCATTCTCGGCGTCCTCAGAGGACCCGCGTCTCCCGCCTTCCCACACCCGGCCCTCCCGGCCCGAGCCCTTTGCACCGCGTCCCCCGATCCCTGAGTCCGCCCCGCACCCGCACTTCCCGCCCGGCCCTGCGGGCTCGCGGTCCGCCCCAACTTTTCCCGGCCCCGGCCCCGCAGCAACCGGGAGGCAGCGTCCCGAGCCGCGACCGGCAGGCGAGCTCGGGTCCCTCAGCCCCCACCCCGCCCGCGCGAGTTGCGCTCGGGACCTGCCGGGCGCCCGGGCCTGAGTCGGCAGCACGGCACGGAGGCGTAGCCGGCGTGGCGGGAACCGCGCTGTCCCGGCGCCGCTCCCCTGCCCGGTGCCCGGCGCCCCGCGTCCGCCCGCCGGCTCGCCCGCCCCGCTGCCGCGCCGCTCCCAGCCCACCTGCCCGCGGGTGCCGCCGCCGCCGCCACCACTGCCGGGAATACGTGGCAGTGGCCGCCGCCGCTCGCGCTCCTCGCCTCTCCTCTCCTCTCGGCGCCCGCGCGGGCGGCTCCGGCGCGCCGGACCGCAGCGCCAGGCGCCCTCTGCCGCCGGGAAGCCGAATCCTCCCGCCCTAACCCTAACTCGCCTGCCGCCCCCGCCCGGGCCTCGGCCCCCGCCCCCTCTTCCCCGCCCCCGGCCCCGACTCTGGCTTTCTAGCGACCTGGGTTCCCGCCCCGCCTGCGGCTGCTGCTGCCTCCAGGAAGTTCGCCCCGACCACCTCTGCAGGCTCTGCGCGCTTTCTCGGGCTCCCGCGCAGCTGGTGCTTAAGTCGCCCCCTTGTTGATACATTTCCTGCTTCTTTGAATGCCTCGCTCGTGAGAAACCAGAATCGGGAAGGGGATCATTGGAAGCAAACGTCATATCTGTTGTGCTCAGCGTTCTCTCCTGCAGGGCTAGGTAAGCGCCCTGTCTGGAATACTGAAGTGCGCAATAAATACTTGTGGAGAAAGCAAACGAGTAAATGAATGAGTTGATTTTTGCCGCTGTCTACTACTCAAGTAGGCTTTTAAACTTCAAGCAGACAGAGATCTTGACCTGGATTTGTTTTTTGTAAATTACACGTGCATACATGTGCGCAGCTCAGCATAAATAAATGGGATTCACAATTCCCCACCTCAGACTAGCTCCAAAGCCGCACGAGGCCCACAGCTAAATGTTACTCAGGGCTTTTGGTCAAACACACTTGGGTTTTAGAACTACCACTTAAAAGCTGGGCAATCGCGGGAAAGCTCATCTCCCTGGGCCACAGTTAACACGTCTATAAATTAAGAATAATAAAACCTACTTCATAGAGTTGTTGTGAAGATTAATTGAGATGGTGCTCTGTAAAGCACTTTTCACAGCCCCGATGTGTGTGGCAATGTGTAAATGGTAGTTACTATTGTAGGTGATCATTACTACTGATGCAGTAGGTGATTTTAAAAACTATCTTCAAAATGTAAAATATTGACTACCTTTTCACCTGAGGACAAACTCTAAAACCTTTGTATGTGTGGTATTGTCACCTGCTCAGCAAAGCCAGCCCTGGGAGCAAGGCCACTCCCTCCACCGGTAAAAATTAACACATCTTGGGGTTTTTTGTTTTGTTTTGAAGAATTATAGAACCCACTGTTCTGCAGGTTTTCCACCAGGATTTCTGTGGCCAATCTCTTAATTAACCAGTTTTTCTTTTATGGATGTCAAAAACAGGGAGCTCTTTGAAAGCACCTGCAGTCTACTGGCTCTTCCGGTTTTCTTCCTAAACCTCTCTCAAACAACCTGAGGCTTTCCTTTCATTTTTTCAGGAAGTGTCCTTCCTGGTGCATACAAAAGACAGCAGTGCAGTGGAGTGAGATCAGAGGGGACTGCTCTGCATACAATTTGGGCTTTCTGCACCTCAGTCCCCTCAGTGGTAAACCTTGGAGAATTAGACCTTGTCACCTTGGGAGAGAATTCTCTCCCAAGTATATTTAATAAAAGGCAACTAATGATCAGTTTATTTAGCAAGTATCCAAGTATTATCTATTTATCTATTTAGTGTTCTATGTGCTGACACAGTGAGAGGAACACGTGTTTGTGAGGTAAGTTTCCTGCCTTCAAGGGACTTTAAGCTGTAGCTCCACACTGGGGGAGAGGGATTGGGAGTATGTGGATGTGGCTAAATATGAAATTAGCAAGCCTCAGGTCTAAATTGGGGCAGTGGTATTGCCATGTGAATTGCTTTAATTCATTATCATTGTAAATGCCATTTTCCTCTAAATAGTATGTATATAACTTCCCAAGGCCACTGCTAAAAATTAATGAATAATTTTATAAGGCAAGCAGAGCCACTGATGTAGGACTCAGTCCCTTAATAAGGTGACTCCACATGTTTCCTTATACTAGTAATACCATAGATATTGTGTCTTTGTGAAAGTGCCATCCTTGGCTGGGCATGGTGGCTCATGCCTGTAATTCCTGCACTTTGGGAGGCTGAGGCCGGTGGATCACCTGAACTCAGGAGTTTGAGATCAACTTGGCCAACATGATAAACCCTGTCTCTACTAAAAATACAAAACATTGGGTGTGGTGACAGCTGCCTATAATCCCAGCTACTCAGGTGGCCTGAGGCAGGAGAATCACTTGAACCCTGGAGGTGGAGGTTGCAGGGATGCAGTGAGCTGAGATCGAACCACTGCACTCCAGCCTGCCAAACAAGAGTGAAACTCCATCTCAAACAGCAACAACAAAAAGTGCCATCCTTTACAGGTTAGAGTTGCATATCTTGCAATGCAAGTCTCAGAGGGAAAGTTTACACATTGTTACACTAATGGCTTCTAATGAATCACCCCTACTGAGGTGTCCTGCAGCTCCCTCCCTCATTGACTCTGGAGTTGGCCTTGAAACTTGCTTTAGCCATTGGGACACAAATATGACACAAGCAGGGGCTTTCAATGTGCATTTGTTCCTTGCTCCTTGTTCTCTTGGAATGCTACCCTGACACTGCCATGAAGAAACCTGGTCCAACCTCCTTGAAGGGGAAAGATCCTGAGAAGAGAAAGCCTTGCCATCAAGCTATGCAACCCACCAACTCTCAGCCACATGAGTGAGCTCCAGTGAAAGCCAGCCAAAAATAATCCAGCCAACCTAGGAATTGTGAGAAATAAAATGGTGGTTGTTTCAAATCACTAAGTGTTGGGATGGTTTGCTATACAGTAATAGGTAACTGACACACAGATCACTCATAGGCACTCCTACAGTTAGAAGTTCTAGAGGAAATTCACTCAAGAATCAGTACTCCCGCTAGTGTTTTCTATTATGAAGGATTCAGCTGAAGTTACTAAATCTAAGCTTAGCAGAGCATCACATTTCATGTAAATACCCTCTTTAGAAGTTCTTCATTGAATGGGTTACTGAGCCTAGTACTGTTTAAAATCCTTCTGCAGTCAACATAACAATGGGCAGGTAAAATCAGCTTGTAAGCTAGCAAAAGCTTTAAACATTAGAATTCCCTGGAACATCAGCAGCAGGTATCATAGAGGTTGGGTGTGTTTATCTCTCCCACTTTATTATAAGCTCATTACATTTATTTTCTTTCTTTCTTTTATTTCTTTCTTTCTTTTATTTTTTTGAGACAGAGTCTCACTCTGTTGCCCAGGCTAGAGTGCAGAGGCGCGACCTTGGCTCACTGCAACCTCTGCCTCCCAGGCTCAAGCGATTCTCCTACCTCAGCCTCCCAAGTAGCTGGGACTACAGACACGTGCCACCATGCTCAGCTAATTTTTGTATTTTTAGTAGAGATGAGTTTCGCCATATTGGTCAGGCTGGTCTTGAACTCCTGACCTCGTGATCCACCTGCCTCGGCCTCCCAAAGTGCTGGGATTACAGGCGTGAGCCACTGCTCCTGGCCTACGTTTATTGGCATGGTTTTATCATAGATCACAAAACGTCAGAGAAGCCGTTAGAGATCATCTAATCCACCACCTCATTTTATAGATGAGAAAACTGGGGCCACGAGAAATCCTCAGAGCCTTTCCAATACCCAAGGTCCTGGAGCTGCCTCAGAGCAGAACTGAGATAACCAATTCATAGTTCTTTACGTTAGTTGAACTTTTCTGTTTTTCCTTTGTGACATTTGTTCCTATTTAAAATATTCTTCCAATGTTTGAACTATGTCTGTAACGTTCCTTTGCCCTTATGATAAAATCTGAACTCTTACATACGGCCCCATGAGGTCTGGTGCAGCTTGCCCCTCCAGAGATGTTGGTATTGCTCTGCCCCTTGCTGAGCACACTCTACCCAACTGGCTTTCTTTCAATTCCCCAAACCCACCAACTCTCAACCACATGAGTGAGCTCCAGGGAAAGCCAGCCAAAAATAATCCAGCCAACCTGGGAATGGTGAGAAATAAAGTGGTGGTTGTTTGAAATCACTAAGTGTTGGGGTGTTGTAGAGAAAAGCAAGCTCTTCTCTACTTCAAAGCCCTTTGCACATGCTGTTCCTTCCACTGACATGCTCTTCCCCAAACTCTTCACTTCTCTAAGTTCTGCTTTCCCGAACCCATTAGAGTTCTGTGGTTACAAGCAACAGAAAGCAATTTGGAGAATAGGGTAAACAAAAAAAATTGGTGGACATAGAGATAGTGTTAAAACACCCACTCCGAATGAAGAGATCACCCAAACTGGCTTTGTGTGAGCAACACAGCTGTTTATTCATCGGGGTGTGGGTGGGCTGAGTCCAAAAAGAGAGTCAGTGGAGAGTGGTAGGATAAGAGTTGGTTTTATAGGTTTGGGGTAAACAGTGGAAAGTTACAGAAGTTACAGGTTCGGGAGTTTTTGCAAGCTGGGAGGGGGGTCATAGGATCTGGAGTCACGAGGCTGACCAAGGTCGGTTACAAAGTCCAATGGCCTTGTCAGTTGAGGCCAGAATAAGAAACCACAGAAGAATGTCTCCAGTTAATTAGGTGCTGCAGGGGTTGATCCTTTTTCTGTTTTTCATTATCTTCTGGCTACTTCAGGTTTTCTAATTCCAGAAGGCCCTCCAGAGGGGTATGGGTGGGCCATGGCACTGTCAGTCAGCCTAAAAGACCTTACAGGTAGCTCAGTCTTTTCAGCCAACTTTTGGAAAGCTTACGGACAAGACAGCTCAGGAATCTTACAGAGATTTGATTCCTGACTAACAGAAACCTTGTTGAGGCTCAACCAGTGGAACAAGCCACTCTGGTTTTTCTGTTTTTACATCACTCTGTTCAAGATTCCAAGCCCCAGAAGAAAGTCAGCCTTACCTAGTCACATGCCTACCCTCAGCCAGAGAAGAACAGGACACCTTGAATGAAAGCCCCCATTTAGGGGCTGTTGTTACCAAAGAAGGGAAAGTTGATCGAGGATGACAAAAACAGTGAATGTCCACTACATAATCTCTCAGGCCTTGCCTTAAATGTCATCTTCTCAGAGAAGCTTTTCTTAACCACTCCATCTGTTGCATGCTTTCGTGACATTCCGTATTTTTTCACTGTTCTCATCACATTTTTATAGTTACATATTCTCATGTGTTTGTCTGTGTCTCTCAAGTTCTCCCTCCATGAGAAAAGGGACTGCACCTGTTAGCCCACTATTATACCTTCAACGCCTAGCATGGAGCCTGGTGCATACAGGCACTCAATAAATACTTATTAAATCAATCTATAAATGAGCAAACAAATGAATGACTAATATAAGCCTTGTGATTCTTCTGACTTAATCCATGTGATACTAACTTTGCAGGAAAAATGAGAAAAGATGAAGAGAATAGAATGAGGGCAGGTTTGTGGAAGTTCTCTCTGCTGGGTCCCTTTGTGATGCTGTGGAGAGGACAAAGACTCACGCGCAGGATAAATGAAGAAACACGACCTTGTGCATCAGAGATAAGACATGCTGTGCTATGCTGTACTGTTCTTGAGGGATAAATTATATAAGTAATGAAGTAAGATGGGGAGGCCTAGAATGGTGGTCTGCATGTCTCAGAATGTTTGCAGAAGTAGGAGCCCTCAAAACTGCTGCCTGACTGCAGCTGCCAGGAGCTGAGGTCAGCACTGTATGTTCATAAAACTGCTCCCTTGGCCCTTGTTCATGCCGGTTTTGCATTCTCTGTAGCAGAGGTCCCAGAGTCACCTGCCTACGGCTGCAGATCCACGGACAGGTTTTTCACACCTCAGAGACAAAATGAGAGTAATCAGAGCAATGTAAAGCCAAATGTATGCAATTCTTGTATCAATGATTATTACCTTTGTAATCATTTGCATATAGGTTTTTGTTTTGGTTATTTTTTGGCAAAATAAAAAGTAGACAACCTCAATTTCTATTCCCATTCCCAAAATGGTTTCGTAACGGTTTTGGTCTATGAAATCTGAAAGCCTTAGAAATCCCCACTTAATAATCTCAGAGCCCTGGGTGATCCATGCAAAGGCTTTAGACCCATCAGAAAATCAACTGTTACTGTTTCGTTGTTTCTCGTGTTTTAATCGTGTAGCTTGTTTCCTTTTCTGCCTCATCCCTACTTGGTAGTCATATAATTTCAGTGGTTAAAACATGGAGTTAAGGAGGCTTCACTGCCAGAATCACATCTGTGGCCACAGGTCAGCAGGGAGCTGGGTCTTGGTTCTGTCCTGTCCACAAAAAGATCTGGACTTGAGGTCTGGCTGTTACCAGTGGAAGGTCCAGGTTCTTGGTGTTTTGAACAAAGAACTGGACAAAACGCACAAAGCAAAGAAAGAATGAAGCAACAAAAGGAGAAATTTATTGAAAATGAAAGCACACTCCGCAGGGCGGGAACAGGCCCAAGCAAGCAGCTCAAGGGCCTTGGTTACAGAATTTTCTGGGGCTTAAATACCTTCTAGAGGTTTCCCACTGGTTACTTGGTGTATGCCCTATATAGATAAAGAGGCGGAAGTGAAGTTGCAAAGTTATTTACTTGGTGTACACTCTTTGCATATCAAGAGGATATTTCCTGTCATAGCTGAAGTCGAGTTACAGAGTTATTTACTTGGTTGTAAAAAGTTGGGTTTTTCCATTTGATTCAGTTCTAGGAAGTCCTTAGTTTCCCTGCCCTGAGACCCTATTGTCCTGCTTCAGGGTCAGTGGCCATGAGTGTGTGAGAGTGTGTGTGTGTGTGTGTTTGTGTGTGTGTGAACACTCACATGCATGTGTGTATACTTATGGCAGGGAGAGTCCCTGGTGGGTGTCCAACACTATTCCACCATAGGGGAGCTACTTAACCCTAACAGGATATGTTGTTCTTAATCCCTGTTTTACAAAGAAGGAAACTGAGACTTAGAACGTTTAAGCAATTCACCCTAAGCCTGGTTAAGTGCAAAGTTCAAATACTTAATTAACCTTAACCTCTTTGGTCCGTAGTTCAGGTGATTAATTGGTGTTACCTGAAGTTAATGATATGAATTCCCAGAAGCCAACATTATGGAAAGACTTTTCCAGAACTAAAAAAGAGGTTGAAAAAAAATTTTTGAGTCAGGGTCTCACCCAGGCTGGAGTGCAGTGGCACAATCACAACTCACTACAGCTTCAACCTCCTGGGCTCAAATGATCCTCCTGCCTCAGCCTCCTGAGTAGCTCAGACCACAGGTACACATCACCATGCTCAACTAATTTATTAACTTTTTTTAATGTTGAAACAAGGTCTCCCTATATTGCCCAGGCTAGTCTGGAACTCCTGGGCTCAGTTGATTCTCCCACCTCAGTCTCCCAAACTGCTGGGATTACAGAAATGGACCATCATGTTCAACCAAGAGGAAAACTTACCTTCCCTAAGTTAAGAGGGAAAACTACCCAGCTTCTTGGATTTCAGAAGCAGTAGAGCTTTAAGTGCTGTAGATTTACACAAGTATCAAGGGTTATAATCAAAATTTCTTTTCTTTCACTGGTAGTAATTTTTTTAACAACTTCAAACAAAATTATACCTACTCTTGGACAGTAAGTAAGCATGCCCATTTTTATAAAGCTTTGAAATCCCATATAAGGAAACGTTTTAAGGTCTCTGCTTTCGTTGGTACAAAAGTACCAAAGCACTGCTGAAAAGCTCAACCCAAATCTTCATGCTTATTGCCTCACTTTCTGAAATTTAAGTCTCTAGCTAAACAATGGAGAGGAATCCCTACTCTACCCCTGCTGCCAGTAACCAAAGCATGCTCTCGAGCCAAGAACACCAGTAAACCCTTTAAATTTCTCCACAACGTTCTCCCTGCTGGCAAATCTCAAGTTTCTATTTCAATAGAAATAAGACTGTCATTAACATGCCTGGCTTCATGCTCTTCTAACTCCTTTCAGAATTTTGGGGGGTTTTGCTTGAGAAAGTAAGATCACACTAAAATCACAACTCCCCAGGATACCATTAAAAGTGGAACTCAGCCAGGCACGATGCCTCACGCCTGTAATCCCAACAATTTAGGAGACCAAGGCAGACAGATCATGAGGTCAAGAAATCGAGACCATGTTGGCCAACATGGTGAAACCCCGTCTCTCCTAAAAATACAAAAATTAGCTGGGCATGGTGGCGTGTGCCTGTAGTACTAGCTACTTGGGAGGCTGAGGCAAGAGAATAGCTTGAACCTGGGAGGCAGAGGTTGCAGTGAGCCGAGATCGCCCCACTGTACTCCAGTCTGGTGACGCAGTGAGACTGTCTCAAAAAAAAATTAGCCATACATGGTGGCACACCCCTATAGTCCCAGCTACTTGGGGGGCTGAAGCAGGAGAATCACTTGAGCCCAGGAATTCGAGGCTACAGTGAGCCGTAATCGCACCACTGCACTCCAGCCTTGGTGACAAAGCGAGATCTTGAATTTTTTTTTACTTATTTTGATTTTTATTTTATTTTTTAGGGAAAGTATGTGGCAGAGAAGAAAAAACAAAAGTGGAACTGTTGCTATACTTAGAAAGGAGCAGGGGAGCTCCATTTTTATTCCATAGGTTGTAAATAGCCCATTATCATTTTTAAATGCCAAATTGAAAAATAATGCTTAATTACCTTAACTTTCAGATCTATAACCACAAGATCTTCATCAGTGACTCATATACCAGCTGTCCCTTTTGGTCTGGCACATTTTTTACCATCAAAGGTGTTTCCTATCAACTATGTCTTTTTCCCCAAGGAAGCTTCATCTTTACTGGAAAGTCATGATCATGTTTCTAGTCTATACTTAACTCTTCAATCACTTCACATGTATTTATGGAACACCTAGTACGCGTAGGCAATTTATTGAGTTTTGTGAATCTAAAGGCATAAAAGACATATTCCTTTCCTTCCCTAGAGAAACTCACAGACTAGTGGAGAGAAAATATATATATAATTATAAAGTTTACAAATTATGTTAAGTGTGCTGAAGGAAAAGAGCAAGGTTCTATGAGAAAGTTTCATAGAGAGAAAGAGTTTTATATTGAGAGGTCAGGGAAGACCTTTCTGGAAGTGATCTGAAAGTTTGACCAAAGAGGTAGATAGATATTGGCCCAGCGAGGAACCTCCTAGGGACACAGACCTCCTCACCCGAGGCTTCTCTCTGTCCTGGACAATGACCAGGACAAGAAGTGCAACTTCTCAGTGCATCATTGATTTCAGAGAGGCGTCCTGGGGCCGTGTCTCCCAACAGGTACAAAGGCAAGACAAGGAGTCCCCAGCTTCTCCCCAGGGGCTTCCTAATCCTTCCACCCACACTCTGCTCTCTGAATTCCTGACTCCCCTCAGCTGCAGCACCTAAGTGAGCACTCCAGGTGAGTATTTCACTAGTTCTTGTGCATGTGCAGTCTCTACACCTAAACTGTAAGTGCCTGGAGAGTGGATGGCTCTATCTCATCCTCCTTTTATAATGCTCATGGTGTCTATAAGCGAACTTGATTTATAGCCACAGTTCAACAAACACCTGTTTAATGGGATTGAATTTTATCTCAGCATTAGTAGTGTGCCAAACATCTGATGTGAAATAAGAGCCAAATTAGAAAAAGTAAGCATGCATTAGAAGTGCAGAGATGGAAAGAAAATGGCAGTGAAGAGCACTGGTGTAGAAGTACTTCCTGAAACTTTAAGGAATCCATCTGGTATCATTTTGATTGACTTTCTTAAGGACACAGTTCCTAGGTTCTGAGACTCCTCAACTCTAAGATGCAACAGTCATTGATTGGACAACCATTTACTTTTCGAGGGGTGAAAATTGCTGCTTTCAATGTATACCTATATTGAGAGCTATAGAGGCATATCTTGACTTTATTTCCAAAATGTATGCTTTATAATTAAAAAAACAATACTCATTACTACTTTTCTTTTTTTTTTTTTTTTTTTGACACAGTTTCACTCTGTTGCTCGGGGTGAAGTGCAATGGCACGATCTTGGCTCCCTGCAACCTCCCGGCTGGGGTTCAATCTTCCAAGTATCTGGGATTACAGGCACGCACCAACACACCCGGCTAATTTTTGTATTTTAGTAGAGATGAGATTTCGTCGTGTTGGCCAGGCTGGTTTCAAACTCCCAACCTCAGGTGATTCGCCCACCTCAGCCTCCCAAAGTGCTGGGATTACAGGCATAGGCCACTGCACCCAGCCACATGATTATTATTATTGTTATTATTATTATTTTGAGATGGAGTCTTGATCTGTTGCCCAGGCTGCAGTGCAGTCATGCGATCTCGGCTCACTGCAACCTCTGCCTCTTGGGTTCAAGCAATTCTCCTGTCTCAGCCTCCAGAATAGCTGGGATTACAGGTACCCGCCACCAAGCCCGGCTAATTTTTATATTTTTACAGGTTTCACAATGTTGCTCAGGCTAGTCTCAAAGTCCTGACCTCAGGTGATCCACCCACCTTGGCCTCTCAAAGTGCTGCAATTACAGGAGTGAGCCACCGTGCCCAGTCCACATTATTACTTTTAACAGAATTTTGTTTTCTCTTTTGCCTACCTCATGTCCACATCAATTTAATTCTTTTTTGTAACAGCACCTCGAATTCATCTTAGAAATCATTCTTCCTTAGTAGACATAGCCTGCTGGGCTATTTCATCTATATGTGCTGCTTTCCCCTAGTGAAAGGATGAAGGGGCACCCTACCCAAGCTAGACTATTCAGACATATCAACAGTGACCAGAACATCAAAGGCCTGGCCACAGATGGAGCTTCCTCATTCCAGACATAATATGTAGACAAGGCTTTCCAGAGCTTCTCCTACAGACAGCCTCTAAAACCAACGTGGTTTCAAAGTCCATTTCTGTTATTCACAGGCAAAGAATTCTAGATGAGACAGTGCTTGGCTAATGGTACATCTAAAACTGAAGTTCTTAATCTGAGGTCCAGAGTCTTGGACATGGTCCATGGGTTGGTGTCAGGGCTCAATAGACAAGGTATAATTTTTATATCTGCTGATGAGTATATTTTCCCAGTGAGATGGTCTATAGGAAGCTTTTATCAGATTCTCAAAGGGGTCAATGGCTGAAAATGGGTTAGAAACCATTGATCCCAGAGCAGGAGTTCTTAATAAATCTGTGGACAAACTCAGATGGGGGAAAATTATATCTTTGTTTTCACTAACTTCCATTCGTGTTTTCTTATTTGTGAATGTTGGTAACAGACCACAGTATTATTAGCAATTCCCATGACTTTGCTACCAGTAGAAATCAGATATTTTCATATCACATTATAGTGTTGCAGATCTCAAAATATAATTTATACTTTTCACTGCTTTAAAATTACAGTGTAAGTAGACCCGAGCTAGATCTTGTTATTCAATGTATTAATAAAGAAGCATATATATTACTTGATCACCAGATACTTTAATATTTTAAAGCTGCATCTCAACATAATTGGTTTCCTTGGTAATCTCTATGATTTAGTTTATTCAAAACATTATTCTGAGAAGTCCAAATTCTTCATCAGACTGCCAAGGAGCCTATAATACAAAAAAAGTCACTAGACCTCTTAGGAAAATCTTGGTAGATCCAAGCCTCCTAGCCTTACTTTTATTTGCTCTACAAAACTAGGTTCCACATGGTAGTTCCTCTCCTTTCAATAAACTGGCATCTTGGTTCCCAGCATTGTAACCTCTGAATACTTACAAAGCAGCAGGCTTTGCCTAAGTCCAGAAAAACACACAAACTTATACAAACCATAGGACAAAACAACAGCAAAAAGAAAGACAAAAAGAGAGAAATCTAGAATAGGTAGATCCAGAGAGGCAGAAAGCAGATTAGGGGTTGCAAGGGTCTACAGAAAGGGGGAAACCGGGAGTGATGGCTTAATGGGGGATTGACCCCTTAATGGGTGCAGGATTTCCTTTTGGGGTAATGAAAACGTTTTGGAAATGGATAAACATGATGATGGAATAGCGCTGTTAAGGTACTAAATGCCAATGAATTGTATACTGCAAAAAAGTTAATTTTATATTCTAGGAATTAGCATTCATTTGCTCAATAAAACAGAAAATCAGATAAGAAATAAATAAATAAAAGGCAACTCCATAACAATTTCACCTGGGAATTATACAAAGTCCTACTTAGGGGAATAAAGAAAAAAATAAACCCAAAGTTTAATGGTATTTTATTTCCCGTTTTTTCCCCCCTGAACCCACCCTCCCATCAAGTTGCTTGTGTATACTGCAATTTGAGATCACTTATGAAATTGTTAATATGTACTTTAGCCCACACATTAAATTCTGGTTTGCCCTTATGCATATTAAAATGCACCACTAAATACTCATCTGACAAGCTATATTTTAAACCTCAAACTAGGCTTTATTGTGCCTGGATGCATTTTTAATATACCCACTAAATTTCAGCCGGCCTGAAGACTGGCTGGCAATGATGATTTATAAGGGAGGGCAGAGTCTCTCACTTCCTATCCCAGAGTCTGCTCCCACCTGCAGGTCTGGGAATTGGCAGCCCCCTACTGCCTGCTGGCTCTGAGGAGCTTTTAGGAAAAGATTTCAAGCATGGCCTCAACTTGGATCTGAAAGATCACTGAAGGGTTTCCCATTATGGTAATAGGCCCCACACAGGACCTCAGGGTATCCCATTAGAGCTTGCCAGCCTCCATCACAGCAGGCATGGATTGACTGTCCACAAACCCGTCTCATAGCCTCCTCCATCGTTCCCTCTCTGCCAGGGTTTTGAAGGTCCTTTTCCTACTCACGAACCCTGTTGGCACCACACAGCCTATACAATAGTGTCCAGGAGCCTCAGTCTGGAAAGGGAGAACTGACATTTTTTGAAGCATCACAGAATAGAAGGCTTTTGTCTCAAGCACCCTATTTAACTTCATGAAAAGCACAACTAGGCTTATTATGACCATTTAGGGATGAAGATACTAAGGCAAAAGATCATGTAACGTCACACAACTGGTCAAGCTTTCACCATGTTTCCCTTCCTCCTTCCTTTCCAACCTTTTCTCTACCACTCACTCCTTTGCGTCACCCAGGCAGGCCCCCCTACTACTCACTGTCCCCTGACTGTCACACCTTGCCCACAGGGCCCCTCCACCTCGGGACCTCCACTCTCCACGTTCCAAATCCCACCCATTTCTCAAAGTTTGGCTCAAGTCTCTTTTTCTCCAAAAAGCTTTCCCAGACCCCAGTTCTCTCCCCATCCTCTGAATTTCCACTTTTTACACCACTACTCCTTGAGCATATCCAGGTATTGCCTGGTGTGGCCTCTTCCATTAAAACGTAAACTCCCTGAGGACAGGAATTATGTCTTATTCCTTTTGTATTTGCTACAAGTACCCCGTTGGATCAAGAGATCAAAACTGCTTGATTCTTTCAATCAGCAAGAGATTTATTTTTTTCAGGCCAAAGCATTGATTCTTTTTCCCAGTTTCTGTCTTCCCCGTCTCCTGCCACATTCCCTGGACAGGTCTCACCAGGCTCCCAGTCATCCTCTTCAGGCTGCCCTGCACAGCAGAGCCCCGCCTAACACAAGGCTCTTTCCCTGCTGTACCATCTCCCTGAGATGCAGCATCCTTCCTTTTTAGCTAGAAGATGAAGAAGGCTCTTTTTTTTCCCCCTTTTACATGTCTAAATACATCATTCTTTTCAGAGAGGCACTTTGGGAAAAGTCATGGCAATGAAGGATGGAACTTATTCAAAGAATAAGCATGTTGTGTCCTGTCTCCAGGTGTGTGAGAGCTGCCGGGGGAGTAGTACGTGGATTGTTTTGGCAGGAAAAGGGGGTTTGGTGGTATTAAGCACTCCCAGGAAAGGACAGGGGCTTTGGGATGAAAAGCACTGTTGCCTGCCTCATGTAATTTGACAGAGGCTGTAAGACTCCAGAGGTTCCCAACCATGTCCCTCTGAGCTTTTAATGTTTTCTTCTTTCCTTCTGTGTTCAAAATTCCTCACATTTCAGTTTTCCTCTGTTTTAGATGATGTAGTTAGCTAATATTTTTGCAACAACATTTGTGTTCTCTTTTGTTCTACCCCATCTTCTTCTCCCATGACCTCCAAAAACGCCTTATTTTTTTCAAGGATGTGGCAGGGAAGAAAACAGGGATTAATCATAATATCTCTAGGCCTTTGTTTTCCGAAGTCCTCTATCTTTTGAAGATCTCAGAGGGCTCATGAAGGAGATGAAAGAAAGAGGCAATTCATAGAGTAACTGGAGCATTTGAATCAAGGCATTGAGAAGAATAGAGGATCCTCCCAAGACCACACAGCAACCCCAGGCCAAGGCAGAAAAGAAGGAGGCTGTATGATGACACCAGAGAAGAACAGTTGCAAGCTTAGATGTTCAAATGCCTTCAAAGGATTGGAAAGGTATTATCGACAAATAAATGCATCAACCTGATGGAGAGACAAGAGGGAGTGGTAAAGACTATGTCTGGGGTTTTATTCCTAAGTGTATTAATTTTGTTTAAGAAATGTACACTATGCTGGTGAAAAAAACACATCTAGCACTTCATTCTACCCACTAGCACTCTCTGAATCTAGCTAGTTGTGACAGCCTTGTAAAAGATTTTTGTGCCCCAAGCACCAAATAAAATCTATAGAGCCAGTAATAGTGCTGTGTACCTGTAGACTCAGCTACTCAGGAGGCCGAGCAGGAAGACTGATTGAGCCCAGAGCCTCCGGGCTGTAGTGCACTCTGCCAATAGGATGTCTCACTAAATTCAACATCAATATGGTGACCTCCCAGGAGCGGGGGACCAGCAGGTTGCCTAAGGAGGGGTGATCCAGCCTGGGCCAGAAATAGAACAGGACAAAACTTCCATGCTGATCAGCAGTGGGATCACATCTGTGAATAATCACTGCCAGTCTGGACAACATGGAAAGACCCTATCGCTAAAAAGAAAAAAACAATGATTCAGAGAGGCACTAGTTCTGATCGAGCCCTGTAGACAGCAGAAAACTGTGAACTGATGACCTGGTAACAAGGGAGACATCTCCCCACATCAGATGCCTGGAAAAGCTGAATGACCCTGGAACTGGGATCTAATTTCTGGGCTTGGAGAGGGCAGAGAAAGTCCATGAATGGCTTAGGTTAAGTCCTTCCCCAGCTATCAGCCCAATGTGATGGGAGAAATTACGGTAATTTATAAAAGTATTTTAAAGGTACAATATTTGTGTATAAAGTTGAAATTCCTATAACTACAAACATGGAAGGATGTGTTTGGGTTAATTCAATTCTCTGTACATCTAGTACTCACTGCCTATATATCTCTGCTGTGTGTATATGTGTCACTTACATAGATACTGAACTGAGTTGTGCTGTAATGGATCTGTCCCATTTGAGTCTTGGAATTAAATAAAGCCACATCCTTGTGTTCAGAAGATGGGGTCACATATAGAGTAATGGACATTTCTAATGTTGGTGGTCCTGAGAAACAGTGGAACTTGAAAGAAATGAGGGATTAGAAGACAGGACTTAGACGGGGATAAGGAAAGAATGACTTCCTTTCTCTGATGTGGCTCTCTTGACCTCAAGCTTCTAGAAGTTTAGCAATATTTGAATGTCCTACCTGGTGTAGGGGATGAAAAACAACTCTTGCCATTTGAAGCCGATAGGGAGGCAGATCTGGAGGGGCTCCCCAAGGATGGGCAGGTGCAGGTGATGAGAACAACCATTTATTCGAGAGTTTTATGAATCATTCTATGCTATTAGCACAAAGGTTTAACTTAAGCACAGCTGTTCTGAAAAATATTGAATAGAATTGACCCATCTTTAGGCTAGAAAGGTAAGGACTTTGATGCCACCTAAGGTCATGACAGTGGTGGACGCCGGAATTGAAGACATTCCCAAGAAGAAGGTGATGTTGGAGGAACAAGTGTTAAGCCATTACAGGGATCCTTCCCCAATTGTTCACCTTGAGGAATCACAGAGTGTTATTTTGTTAAGCCAGCTGGTAGGTTCCTTGGTCAGACATGGCTGAATTCTAGGGGATGACTAAGACAGAGCCTCTGCCCTCCAGAGAAAGTGGACACTTTTTTTTTTGAGGCAGAGTTTCACTCTTGTTGCCCAGGCTAGAGTGCAATGGCACGATCTCGGCTCACTGCAACCTCTGCCTCCTGGGTCAAGCGATTCTCTTGACTCAGCCTCTCAAGTAGCTGAGATTACAGGCACATGCCACCATGCCCAGCTAATTTTTGTATTTTTAGTAGAGACGGGGTTTCACCATGTTGGCCAGGCTGGTCTCAAACTCCTGACCTCAGGTGATCTGCCTGCCTTGGCCTCCCAAAGTGTTGGGATTACAGGCGCGAGCCACACGCCCAGCAGCGGGCACATTTTTATGGTGGAGGAGCTTAAGTATGATGTGTGGTAAAAGAAATTTAGAGTGTTTCTCTAAAGAAACACTGGATGAATAGAATATTAGTGACAAAAATGTAGCTGGGAGAGTGTTCCAAGTGGAGTAGACAGCAGGAACCACGGCATAGACATGGGATACCCTTCAGTCAGGAGAGATGGAGCTACACCCTCTGGCAGTATCATAGAGACATGAAAAGAGCAAAGCCTGGAGAAACAGCTGACATCACAACAGGCAAAGCTTCAGTTGCAAGGGAAGACATTTGGTCGTAATCGGAGGACAAAAGGGACTGTGTACTTTGAGACTTCTTAATTACAAACAACCATTCCAGGGAGTTTAAATAGAAAATAAGTTAATTAAAAGACATTACAGACTTGTACTTGTAAGAAGAATAAATTCTACAGACCCAATGTACAGCATAATGACTACAGTTAATAATAATGTACTATGTATTTGCAATTTGCTAAGAGAGTAGGTCTTAAGTAATCTCATCACCAAAAAAAGGGAACTATGTGATGTGACAGATGAGTTAACCAGCCTGATTGCAGTAATCATGTCACAATGTACACATATAGCAAAACATCATGTTGTATACCTAGAATATATACTATTGTTATCTGTCAATTATACCTCAATAAAGCTGAAAAATATGGGGTAATTTGAGTAAAATTATTGAGATATTGGGTAATTTACAGGAACTCTGGGAGGGCAAAAAACAAAACTTGAAAACCGAGCATCTAATCCACCCTCTGTGCCAATTCCAGAGGCCTATATTTACTACCACCAGGCACTGGACACTAGACCTCATCTCCGCCTCCAGAAAATGGATCCCACTCTATGTGGCTTATTGGTAATGCTCTTCTCTGAACCTACATCTGCTAAGAGCAGTCTATGAGCAGAGCAAAGGTCCTGAGCCTGTGCTCCAGCTGCAAGGGAGGCTGTGTAAGAGTTTCCAGCATCTGCCTTGGGAAGGCAGGACTCCTAATGTGCACATTTCCCTAAATGTACAAAGGCTTTCAGAAGATACTAAGTAGCAGTGAAACATAGAACATGTCACTACAGTTGCCAGTAAAGTTTTTTGAGAAGGAGAGTAAACATAATCTAAGCACATATTGTGAAGATTAATTAGGAGTTGGATGGGTGATACCTGCATGTTTTCTGAGAAGACTGACCCAGTTGGAGAAGGCAAGGAAGCCCTCAATGAGTAGCCTTCCTTCCACTTCTGCAGAGAACTCATTGTCACTCTGGGGACAGTTTGACAGGTCCAGGGAATCAGAATGGCAGGACAGCTTTAAGGCAGGAGTAGGGTAGGATAGTAGGAAAGTGTCTACAGGAGAAAAAGACTGAAGGTGAGTAGGGAAGCAGACAAGAATGTGTTGACGTAGGTCAGCCTGACCAGCTCCCTGAGTTGGGGCAAACCCATGTGAGGCCCAACACCGGGCCATAGAAATCCAGCCACTACAATGCCATGCTGAAAGTGAGAGTTTAGACTGCTATCAGCAGAGCCACACGAGACAGCAGCCAGGAGCAGCAGCCAGGAGCTGCCAGTGGGCAGGAAGTGGGGATGAGTGGTGCTCACCACAGGTTCTTCCTTCAGGACAGAGCTTCAAGCCAGAAGGGAAGGAAAGCAGATGAGTGCTCTGAAAAAGCAGCAACCCTGTAGCTGAGAGATGGCTTTTTACTGTGAGATCCAGTTCCCAGGTAGGAACTGAGAATCAGAAACAAGGCAGAGGCATATCCTATTGTACAAGAAAAATCAAGACATCCAAAGGTAACTGTAATAGGTTTCCATTTGACTGTTTTTATTGTGGTAAAGTACGTGTAACATAAAACTGTTATAAGTAAAATTTCAATGCCACAAAAGAAATAGCACTCAAAGATAAATCCTCTCAGCAAGGCAGTTTACTTCTGTAGAAGGGTGTGGCTTATAGATGGAGCAATGGTGACCGCACATTTGAACAAGGGAGGAAAAGGGGTACTTATTCCTGACAGGGGTCACCCCTACTGCTATGTCATTCCCCTATTGGCTAGGGTTAAACTATTTTAAAGAGATCAGGGGTCCGAGCTGGGGTGGCAGGGTGGGTGGTTTGGCAGGAAGGACGGTTATGGGCAGGTCAGAGCAGGTAGCCAGGGGTGACTGGGGCAGGTAACTATAGCAGGTGACCAGGATAAGTCAGGATGGAGCTGGGAGCCAGGGGAACAGATGTGAACTACTGATTAGAACTGATGGAGATGGTTGTTTACTGGAAGTACAAGAAAGTTAAATGGAGGACAAATAACAACATAACGACATACTGATTCTTTGAAGAGAAATTTAGAACTTATTGTATCCAATAAAACTTACCATTTTAACCAATATAAAGTATACAATTCAGTGGCGTTAAGTACACTCATAGTACTGTACAACTATTACCACTATCTAGATCCAGAACATTTTCACCACCACAAAGGCAAACTCCACACCCATTAAGCAGTCACTTTTCATTCCCTTCTCTCCACCAGTCCCTGGCAACCACTCTGCTCACTGTTTCTATGGATTTGCCTACCCTGGATATTTTATATAAATAGAATCATATAATATGTGACTTTTGTATCTGGCATCTTTCTCTTGGCATATTTCTGAGGTTTATCCATGTGGTAGGTCTATTCATGTGACGGTCAATTTTATGTGCCAATTTGACTGGGCTACAGAGTGCCAGGTATTTGGTATTTGGTTAAATGTTATTCTGGGTGTGCCTGTGCGGGTGTCTCTGGAGGAAATTAACATTTGAATTGGTGGACTGAGAAAGCAGATTGCCCTCTGAAGGGTGGGTGGGCCCCAGGCAATCAAGTAAAGGCTTGAATAGAACAAAAAGGCTGTGTAAGAAAGGATTGTTCTCTCTCTCCATGAATAACTTCCAGTGAGACCTTGGTCTTCTGCCTTTGGACTTGGACTCAGAATACAACTTACACCATCAACTCTCCTGGTTCTCAGACCTTTTGATGATGACTGAAACTGTGCCATCAACTTTCCTGGGTCTCCAGCTCGACAACTGAAGATTGTGGTATTTCTCAGCCTCCCTAATTGCATGAGTCAATTCTTTTTTTTTTTTTTTTTTTTGAGACAGGGTCTGGCTCTGTTGCCCAGGTTGGAGTGCAGTGGCACAATCTCGGCTCACTGAAACCTCTGCCTTCCAGGCTCAAGCAATTTTCCTGCCCCAGCCTCCTGAGTAGCTGGGGTTACAGGTACCCACCACCATGCCTGGCTGATTTTGTAATTTTTTTTTGTAGAGACAGGATTTCACCATATTGGCCAGGCTGGTGTCAAACTCCTGACCTCAAGTGATCCATTCACCTCAGCCTCTCAAGTGCTGGGATTATAGGCATGAGCCTCCAATATTTATAATCAATCTCTATATGTGTGTGTATATACACACAACTATACATACACACATACATAAATCCTATTGGGTTTTTTTTTTTGAGAATCCTGACTAATACACAGCATGTATTAGTACTTTATTTCTTTAATGGCTGCATAATATTTCATTGTGTGGATATATCACATTTTGTTTATCCATTCATCAGCTTATCAGCATTTGGGTTGTTTCCATCTTGCACCAAAGTTTTAAAATCCTGGGTCCCCATTTACATTGCAGGTTGGCTTGGTCAAATCATTTACCCTCTCTGGGCATCTGTTTATCACATGTTAAATTATTAAGAGGCTTAAACGAAATGAAGCATGTAAAAGCCTGACATAGAGAGGATAATTAGCAAGCAATGAAAAATTGGTTCCCTCAACTAAAGTTGGAACTTAGATCAGAGTTGGCCCAGCAGCAGTAATAACTTGGAATAGATGAAGGCTCCTTATTTTCCCCCAAATCAGAACTGGACCCAGAGCCAGGGCAGGATAGATACCTGTGGGTAGAGGAAAAAGAGATCTTAATTCTAAGGGAAGAAACTGGACCCTTCCTTGCCTTCTTGCCTCTTCCTACCATGCATGCTTGGAGATTTAGGGGTTCTAAATCAGGGCCCTAAACCATGGCTATGCCTCTGTTTCACAAAGTTTTAGGCAATAAATATTGTATGGAAATATCTCAGGTTTAAACTGTTAGAAATACCACACATTTTGCAAATATTTGAAAGATAGGCATATACTTCTATCATATCCTATCTTAAAAATGAGTACTCTTCAGGTTTATTTACAACTTTTGTTCAGATGATTCCATAGCATGCACTCACATTATATAAAACTTGTGAAAAAATAACACCTATCATTCCTTAAATCACAGTAATTTCAGAAGTTTACACTTGCATTCATTTTTCTTTTAATGTTCTGTAACCATAAATGTCCCTCTCCTAGGTGTCATAAAAGGCAACATAAAAAAGTGAGTTTAAATGCACTGAGTCTTCCTTGCTAAAGGCACATAAGCAGAATTTCTTACTCCATATTTAGGGGTGAACAACTCAATAGCTGACCCAGGAACACAGGCCAGGGAGTCCCTTGGTGCACGCTCCAGTGGGACCCTGAACATAGTCCTCGGTTTCCTCATCTGTGCTATTCCCTCATTCAGCAGTAATCCCTGAGGACTGCACTGGGCCAGGTCAGGCTACAGAGTTACAGAGATCAATAACCTGCATCCCTGTTCTCAGAAACCCATAGTCTAGCAGCGAACAAACTTAACGATTATTGTGTACCAGGGATTGTTCTTCAGTTTTCCATGTATTAGCTCATCAAGTTCTTCCAACAACCCTCTGAAATGAACAGTATTTGCTATGACTTGACTCTTTGTGTCCCCCACTCAAAGCATCATATGTAGAAATCCTACCCGGCAAGCTTATGGCCTTAGGATACGGGCTTTGGGAAGATGACCAGGTCATGAAGGCTCATGAATGGAATTAGTGACCTTATAAAAGAGGCCCAAGAGAGACACTCGCCCCTTCTGCTTTTAAGAAGGCAAAAGTAAGAAGATAACTATCTGTGAGGAAGCAACTCCCCATCAAACATCAAATCTGGTGGCACTTTGATCTTGGATTTCCCAGCCTTCGGAACTGTGAAAAATAAATTTCTGTTGTTTATAAGCCACCAGTCTATAATATTTTGTTGTAGCAGCTAGATCAGACCAAGACACCATCAGCATAGATACCATTATTATCTTCATCTTACAGATGAGGAAAGTAAACCACAGAGCAGTTCAGTGACTTAACCCAAAACAAACCTGGTCAAAAACAAACCTTGGCAGCCTGGCTCTATAAAGTCCACACCATTAATCATCACGTGAGTGAGCCTTACGTGTTTCACACAATAGACCGTGATGCAAATAACACAGGTGCATACAGCACAGCAATTAATTTTACCTGAACAAAGTTAAGGAAGGCACCAGACACGACTCTGTATCTCGGCCAAGAAAAATGATTTCACGCAGCAGGGATGGGAGAGAAAAATGAAGAACTGAGGGGTCAGCAAGAGCAAATGACTGGAGATGTGGCAGAGTCAGGGACCTTGAAGAAGCCCCTGATGGAAACAGAAAGGCCAAGCAG
Source organism: Saguinus oedipus (assembly GCA_031835075.1). Classification (NCBI taxonomy): domain Eukaryota; kingdom Metazoa; phylum Chordata; class Mammalia; order Primates; family Cebidae; genus Saguinus; species Saguinus oedipus. Next base: position 128,566,022 of record CM063178.1, read on the forward strand.
GTAAAAAGAAAGAATAAGGGGCACAGGTCTCCTCTGAAGCTCCTTTTAGTTCTCAATCCTGTGACATACATAAAAATTGCATCTACAAGCCTTTGTTTAAGGACATGCAATGCTTGTCTATGCATTAATCATAATGGGGTTTAAGAAGGCATTACCCTCTCTATCCTGTTACCTACATGAATTTTCCTTTAACCAGCTTGTATAATGTGCTGTATATTTAAATGTGCATATTTTAAATACCTGATGTTATTGAACAAACATGCTGAGCATTAGCTCAGTGCACAGCATCCTTTTCATTCTGACTGCACCACCTTAGTGGAGGGAGTGCCTCATGTCTTGCCTGCAGTATTTGCTTTATCCAACCAAGTCCCCTCTTCTATATGACATTAACCTAATCATGATTTCTTAAGCCCCTCCCCATTTCCAAAGCCATTGCTTCCAGCACAAAATTTGTCCTCCTTAGCATAGCACTCACCTGCTTTCTCCATTGTTTGCAGTCTAACCTTCAGCCTCATCTTCTGCCACTCCTCACCCCTTCATCCTTATCCCATGTATTCCAAGCTCCAGCTCACATGAAGCCACTTCCCAACCAAAGAGAATTCACCTGCTGCCTGAATTGTCGGCCTTACTGACAGCCCCAAACAGCTCACATCACTCCTTCCTCCCACAGCTCTCTGTTTTAACAACATGCTAGTACTCACCTTATATCCAGCCATATCTAAAACACCTGAGTAGGTTTCCCTAAGGTTCACCTGGACCTTTTTTTGCTTACAATCATTCAGCCAACAAATACACACACATCTAGTGACCATATGAAATCCAGACCTGCTAAATTATTAAATACTAACCTGAGTAGATGGTCATGACTTGGAAGAAATGTATTTTTTTAGCATTTATTACTTAATATTCGTAAGATACATTTATCGATTCATTCACCAAATACATATTGAGCCTCTGTTCCTTGCACATACCAGGCACTGGTGTAGTAAACAAGACAGTGGTGAGGAAGGTTCCATGACAGAGCTTAAAGAACATTCTAGGTGGAGAAATAGACAAGCACAATAAAAGACCTAACATGCCCATGAAATGCTCCCGTAAATTATCAGCAAGAACCCATCAGCAGAAAAAAACACCATAATTGGAGAAATTATGCTTAGATTGGCTAGTCAAGGGCAACCTCTCCAAAGAGGTGATGTTTGAGCTGACACCTGGTGGGTGCACATGAGCCAACTGTGAGAAGAGCTGGAGCTAGCATGTCCAAGGCCAAGGGAACAATGAGTACAAAGGCCCAGGGGGTGGGAAAGAGCTCTGTGAGCATTTGGAACAGAAAGGAGCAAAGTATGGCTGCCACATAAATTAGAGAGGAGGAGAGATAAGGTTGTCGTAAAGATTAAATGAGACTAGCATATTCTTGTTGGTATTTAAAAAAAAAAATTAAATGAGAGAAAGCATATAAAGTGCTTAGTGGATGCTCAATAAATGTAGTCTATTTTCATCATCATCGTCATCATATCAGTTTGGACAGGTAGGAAATAGATCACAGAGTTTGGGTTTTAGTATAACAATTCTGAATTATTAATGGGCTTTTAGCTGGTAAGGGACATGGTCTGACTTACGGTTTTAAATGATCCCCTGGCTGCTCTTTGCAGGGGGATTAGAGCAGGGTACAGAAAGAAAAGGGGAGATAGTTAGGAAGACTTTGTAATAATCTGGACAGGAACTTAACAACATAAAATGCTTAAGCATCCATCTCTTATTTTGTCCTTGATATAGTTCATAGAGATGAAGTCTATATGTTTTTGAGTTGGCTACACAATTTTCACAATTTTGACAGAAGATGTTTGTATTTTCTGATGCCCATGTTTAGTTATGAACACATTTATATTGCCCTCTCAAGAAGCCCATTGTGGTGTTTTCCAATTCCGGTGACCAATTATCTAATTTTCTGAGCAGCAACGGAGTGTCCTATGATTCAACTAAATTCCAGTACTATTCAGAGTTAATGTCAGATCCCGCAAGGTAGAGGCTCAGTCTCACGGTGCTACCCCCACTGCAGATACCAGTCACAGGTCCCACGGCACCTGTACTTCTGACTGGCTGGCTGTAAATCAGGAGTTCCCATGACTCCTCCTCAGGTTTGATAATTTGCTAGGATGGCTCACAGAACTCAGGAAGTCATTTTACTTTCATCAGTTTATTATAAAGGATACAGCTGAGGAGCAGCCAAATAGGAGATGCAGAGGAGCAAAAAAGGAGGGTAGCACACAGGGCTTCTATACCATCTCTAGGAGCACCACCCTCCCAGCACCTCAACGTGTTCACCAACACGGAAGCTCTCCAAATCCCAAAGTTTAGGAGTTTTTTGGAGGTTTCATCATATAGGGGTGATTAACTCAATCTCCAACCTCTCTCCCCTTCCGGGAGGTTAGGGTTTGGTGCTGAAAGTTTCAGGCTGCTAATCAAGGTTTGATCTTTCTGGTGACTACCCCCATCCAGGAGCCTACCAAGAGTTACCTCATTAGAATAGGAGATTTTCCTATTACTCCAGCAGTTCCAAAGGATATAGAAGCTTTGTGTCAGAAACCATGGCCAAAGACCAAATACATATTTCTTATTACGCTACAGCACCATTGGATTAATTTAACTATATTTTATGAGAACATTTTTATTAATTGTATTTAGAATAAAATGCAAGATAAATACATAAAATACGAGAATAGTCTATAAGTAACTGCTAAGATCTGCTAGAATGGCACAACCTACGCGGATCAACCTTGTTATTTTCTAATAACTTATTGACTTCCCTGGGTATTACCCTCATAGGATTATTAGCTCCCAAAGAGCAGGCTCAATGATTTTTTACCTTTTTATTGACAAATGCTTGGCATAGTCCCTGGCACATAATAAGTGCTCAATAAATGTTTCCCAAATGCGTGAATGAATACTACAGAAACACCACAATAGAAATGGTCCCACACCACTGCACTCCAGCCTGGGTGACTCTATGTATTCATTTATTTATTTTAGAGCCAGTCTGGCATTAATTTATTTTAGAACTAGGTTCTTTCCCTCAAGAAGCTATTGGGTTGGTGCAAAAATAATGATTTTGACATTACTTTTAATGGCAAAAACCACACTTACTTTTGCACCAACCTAATAGAAATCATTTGAGAAGAAAATAGAGAAATGAATACTTAAATAATAATTCTTTTCACAACCCTCACGAGAATGGTACCAATACATGGTTAAAGCTCTTAGACTAGAGTTAAACTGCGCTTTCAATGTGTGTGCTCAATGTGTGCTCCCCAGTGAGTTACTTCATCTCTCTTCACTTTCATGTTCTTTCTTGCAAAGGGTGGTTGCGAGAGACAGATAATTCCAAAAGAGAGCTTCTGGGCAGCATCTAAAACAAAGAAAAGGATATCATTTTTGTCCTGAATAACACTGGAGCCAAGGCCAAAATATTTGTTTGGGTTAATAAGAAACAAGATTCATAATGAGATAACGGAGGACCTGTGTGATTTGGCATTCTGTGAATCTTGGAGGCTTAACCTCAACCCAGCAGAGAGGTCTCCGGTCTTCAAAAGAGCAACTCACATTGGCAGCCCTTGCCACAACACCAAGACCTTGGCAAGTCCTCCCGGCACCCTGCTGTGAATTGTTGGCTTGGGAAGGATCCACGGCATGGCTGTGGCTGAACCATCTCCAAGAAGCCAGCTTCTCTGATTTTGGCTGGAGGGAGGTTTGGGTGGTCACTACTGCCAAATTCAGCTGGGCACTTGCCACATTTTGGCAGTGAAGCTCTGGGAAAATGTGACCTCTTATTGCACTATATTCTGCACAGGCTTATTGCCAGAGCTGGGTTTTGGCCTGCACCACTGAGCTGGTGCAGAACAAGGAAGCAGTGGCTGCTTTACGGAGCAAGTGATTCATTAGCCCAGGTTCCACCCAAGTGAGTTAGTGTCAAGCCGGGTAATGCTGCCCACCTGGCCTCTCACCCCTACTCCAGCTGGAATATGGTGCCCTCCCAGCACTTTTCCCTTGCTGTCTCTGCAATATCATAAATCTAAAATGCTGAAAACAAGGCTCAGAGCCAAACCATCATTCTTCCCTTCAGCCCCATCCCTCACCCTTTCCAAACTATCAAAAGTATATCACACTTCAGAAACCCGAACCAGAGAAGCCCAGCAGTAAATAAAGGTGATGTGCTAAGGTGCTCAGCCCTTGACACACCAAATTCTTCATCTGCACTCAAATGCTATCTGACACATTTCTAGAGCATGACATTTTTACATAAAAATGAATATGATTATGGGACTCCTTTCTAAGGTTGCCCCAAATCTAGTTCAGTGATGCAACCTGTTACTCTTCCTCTCAATTGTCTATTGATTCTTCTTTCTATTTATATAATATATCACTTAAATTAGAATGTATTATATATTTTAGCTTTACTATAAGGAGGCAGAATATCATGGTATTAAAGCCCAAGTGATAGAGTCTGATTGCCTGGGTTGGAATCCCAGCCACAACAGTTACTAAGGGGTAACCTGGAGCAAGTTATATAACCTCTTTGTGCCTCAGTTGCCTCATCTGTAAAAATGGGATAAATGGAGTTTCCGTGAAGCACAAATGAGATTATTCATGCAAAATGCTAAGAGGAGCACCTGAAACGCAGGAAGCTTTCAGTGAATATTTGTATTTGATTTTGAATATTTGCCAGTAAAATTTTTATTCCCCAAACCTCTGATCAGTTATTCATATCATTACCTCTTTTCATTCTTAACTTTACTGAATACAAATGCAACAGGCATTTCATTCATTCATTTATCAAACTTTTAAATAGAAAAGTTAAGTGTTTTAACTTATGATGATTGTATTATTCAGGATTCTCCAGAGAATAGGATATATAGAGAGCTATCCTATATATAGGATATATATAGGAAATTTATTATAGGAATTGACTTATGTGACTATGGAGGCTGAGTAGTCCCACAGTCCACCATCTGTAAGCTGGAGAACCAAGAAAGTCAGTGGCGTAATTCAGTGTACATCAGCACTTCAGCCCTTGGACTGAGATGGAGAGGGTAATGGTGTCAATTCTAGTCCAAAAGCCAGAGACCCAGAAATGCCAGTGTCCAGGGCAGGAGAAGGTGGATGTCCCAACCTAAGCAGAGAAAACAAATCTGTCCTTCCTCCACTTTTATGTTCTCTTCAGGCCCTCAGCAGATTGGAGGATTCCCTCCTGTATTGATAAGGTCAATCTTCTTTACTCAGACTATCAATTCAAATGCTATTCTCCTCCAGAAACACCGTATCAGACACACTCAGAAATAATGTTTTACCAGCTATCTGGGCATCCCTTAGCCTAGACAAGTTGACACATAAAATTAACCAACAGAATCGTGACAAAAATAATATTGAATAATAGCCGTTAATATTTATTTAGTGTTTTCTGTGTGCCAGGCTCTACACTCAGCTATTTATACGTATTATCTTACTTAATTTTCATAATTAATGGATTTAAGAGGTTGCACACAGATGGTGCTGGTGTAAGACTAAGGTTTTCACCAGCCTAAAATAAGAACATTGGAAAGTATTTTTATTTTTAAAGATATTTCTATCTAAGGAAATTTATCTTTCTCACTTTTTGGTGTTACTCTTTCTTTTATGGTGATGGTAGATGATAGTTTCTTTTTTGCAACATTCTTACTTGAAAAAAAAGGTTGGTGTTAGACTTTCGTTTAGGTGCATTAAATAGAAAAGTCTAACATCTGTTTCTCACAACTCTGCGATGTAGATGTTATTATTCCTATTACATAGATAAGAAGCTAAGACTCAGAGAGGTTAGGTGACTTGCCCAAGGTCACACAGCTAGCAAAAGGAACCCGGGTGCAATCTCAACGTCTAGCTCTTAATTCCTTGATAATCACACTTATTAGTACCTAGTACATCCAGGACATATATCTCATTTCACTCCCTCAGCAGCCCTGTGAGGAAGTGTGATTCCCCATTTTACAGAACAATGGAACTTGCTGAGGTTAAGTATTTGCCATAGTTCCATGGTTTGAAAATATGAGTGCAGGATTGGAGCACAGAGCTCTGATTCCAGTCCCTTTCTTTTTGTACCTACCTTGTGCCACACATGATAACAAAAGCTAGACCTATCACAGATAGCTAAAAAATGTGTTACGTCCTCAAAGGTTCACAATCTCAGCAGAGACTCTCAACAGTGTATTGTCATGGCCCCAATAAGCGCTATAGTGAGGTGTGTCTAAGGCACTTTGAGAGCACTATGAAAGGAAAAATTAATTCTGAGGCTTTTTCAAACATTTCTGACAATATCATAACATCTTACTATATCGTATTTGAAGAATCCCATGTGAAACTTTAGATTTCATTTGACTACTTTTTTATGAACAGTTGGCAGGAAAATCTTTTCCAGTAACATGTTTTTGCATGGGACATGCTAATGATGCTTGATTAGTTAACTTGGTGAGAATTTTCTGGCATCTTGTAGACTAACGCATTCTTTTTTAGTAGAGACAGGGTCTTGCTACATTGCCCAGGCTGGTCTCGAACTCCTGGTCTCAAGTGATCCTCCCACTTCAGCCTCTCAAACTGCTGGCATTATAGGCTGAGCAACCATGCTCAGCCTCACATTTTATTTTTAAAGTTAGAAAGAATTTTTAATAGCAAAAAAATGTAAAACGCTAAATACTCCAGCTTCTGTTGTATCCTAAAGTAACAAAACATTTCTCCTTGTGTCTTTAGCTTTGGTTAAACAGTAAAAAGAACTTGATTCAGCTTAATTTTTCAACTGATCTAGCCTCAGCTCTGCATTTTGATTTTTATCTAATAGTTCTTATATATATATATTTTTTTTTTTTATTGTGTTTTAGGTTTTGGGGTACATGTGAAGAACATGCAAGATTGTTGCATAGGTACATACATAGCAATGTGATTTGCTGCTTTCCTCTCCATCACCTATATCTGGCATTTCTCCCCATATTATCCCTCCCCAATTCCCTAACCCTGCACTGTCCCTTCCCTAGATCCCCCCCACAAACCCCAGTGTGTGATGCTCCCCTCCCTGTGTCCATGTGTTCTCATTGTTCAACACCAGCCTATGAGTGAGAATATGCGGTGTTTGATTTTCCGTTCTTGTGTTAGTTTGCTGAGAATGATGGTTTCCAGGTTCATACATGTCCCTACAAAGGACACGAACTCATCGTTTTTTATGGCTGAATAGTATTCCAGGGTATATATGTGCCATATTCTCCATTCTCCCTGTCCAGTCTATCATCAGTGGGCATTTGGGTTGGTTCCCAGTCTTCGCTATTGTAAGCAGTGCTGCAGTGAACATTCGTGTGCATGTATCCTTATAATAGAACGATTTATAATATTTTGGATATATACCCAGTAATGGGATTGCTGGGTCAAATGGAATTTCTATTTCTAGGTCCCTGAGGAATCGCCACACTGTCTTCCACAATAGTTGAACTAATTTACACTCCCACCAACAGTGTAAGAGTGTTCCTATTTCTCCACATCCTCTCCAGCATCTGTTGTCTCCAGAGTTTTTAATGATCGTCATTCTAACTGGCATGAGATGGTATCTCAGTATAGTTTTGATTTGCTAATAGTTCTTAACTAATAAAATGCAAAAAAATACAAATGTACTAGCAAATCAAAGTTAAACCATACCATAGCAGGCTGGAGGGGTGGCATAAAGGCTGCATTTCACTTTAAACCCCAAAACAGGTAGCAGGTGAAATGTCTTCAGGCTAAAGTCTTCCCTTCAAATTGCACTGTGGAGGCTGAGTGAGACACGCTGAGCACAGGGAACTCTCAGTGACGTCAGTGCATATTTGGAGAATCCGCTATTAAAGCTGTAGTCAGGCAGGCAGCCCTTGCAGCAAAATCGTGCCCTTGGACTTTGCCTTTGAGGGTTAATGTCACTGTGTTTTCAAAAGTGTGGGCAGCCAGCTGGCTTTCAACATAGGGTATTGGGTATTGGCAAGTCAAAACCTTTGGAGAGAGATATGTTTCCTGGCCTAACAGGGCAAATGCCTCTGCAATTTATAGTGTCCTTGAATCTCATTCATTCAAAGTAAATGATTCCCTGACCCAAGACTTACAGGCTAGGCTTTCATCGTTCTATAGATTTTTTTTTATTAATCCATTTCCTAAGGGTCCATTTACTCTTTAACAAATATTTATTGAGGACTTGCTACGAGCAAGGTCCAGATACATGGATAAGCAAGCACAGACACACATGCATGGTTCACGCCTGTGAAACTCAGAGTCAAGTTGAGAGCCAGACATTAATCCATCAAATCAATAACAGAATGTGTCATGCTGAATAGGGATAAATAGATTTAGGGAGGAAGTAAGGTTCTTTAATAGTCAATAATAAAGAAACCTGACCTACAAAGAGGACTCAGGAGTGAGGCAGGTGAGGAAGAGATTTCTAGGCAAAGGCTGGGCTGCAGAGGGGACAGAGAGGGAGTTGGTGTGGCTGGGGAGCAGAGGCAGCATGGTAAGAGGGCAGTTGAGAGCCAGGCAGGCCACACCAACCAGGACCTTAAAGGTCTAGTTAAGGATTTGATCCTTGTCTTAAGAATGATAGGGGCCTTTGGAGGGTCCTAAGCAGGGGATGATATGATCAGATATGCCTTTTGGAAAGATGGTCTGACAGAATGGATAGGGGAGGCTGTCAGATAATATTGGTCAGAAGACCAATTAGGAGATTATTGGGACTGACCACACCAAAGGCTGGAAAGGATGTGGAGCAACAAGAACTCATTCACTGCTGGTGGGAATGCAAAATGGTGCAGCCACTTTGGAAGACAGTTTGGCAGTTCTTTATACAACTAAACACCCTCTTACCACACAATGTAGCAATTGTGCTCTTTAGTATATCTCCCTAAAGGAGTTGGATTTGTATGTCCACACAAAAACCAGTCTGCAGATATCTATAGCAACTTTATTCATAATTGCCAAAACTTGGAAGTAACCAAGTTGTCTTACGGTAGGGGAATGGATAAACAAATTACGGTACATCTGGACAAGGGAACATTATTCAGCACTAAATCCAAATAAGCTATTGAGCCAAAAAAAAAGACATGGAGGGACCTTAAATGCAAATTACTAAGCAAAAGAAGCCAATCGAGAAGGGCTACATACTGAATGATTACAGCTATGTAACATTCTGAACAAGGCAAAACTATGGAGAAAGTAAAAAGATCAGGGGTTGAGGTGAGAGGGAACGGATGAATAGGCAGGGCATAAAAGGTTTCTAGGGCAGTAAAAATACACAGTATAATACTATAAGGGCAGGTATGTATCACTCAAACCATATAATGTACCACAGCAAGGATGAATCCTAATGTAAATATGTGCTTTGGGCAATTATGAGTCAACTGTAGGTTCTTCAGTTATAACAAATGTACCACACCGGTGAGGGATGTTGATAATGGGAGGACATGCATGTGTAAGGACTAGGGGTATATGGGAATTCCCTGTACCTTCCTCTCAGTTTAGTTGTGAACCCAAAGTGTCACTAAAAGATTAAGTCTTTAACAGCAATATCTTGAAGGAGAAAAGAAAAAAAAAAAAAGGAAAATGATTATTGTGGTGGTCCAGCCAAGATGTGACAATACCTTGGCCAGGAATGGTAACAATGAAGATGGTGAGAAGGGATATTTAAAGTAAATGTGACAAGGCTCAAGATAAGTTGGATCTAAGCATGGGGGAGGAGGAGGTATTAAGGATGGTGGCCAGGTGCCCAGCTTTTGGAACTGGGTAGATACTGGTGTCATTTAGTGAGATGAGAGCCCTAAAAAGGAACTTGAGGGTAAGGGGAAAGATAGTAATTCAGCCTAAGCCACAGGAAGTTTGCAGTGCCTTTGAGATACCCAAGCGGAGATGACTGTCTACGCACAAGACAGAGAGGACAGTGCTTGAGATACAGACGTGGGAGTCATCAGTCAGTCATGGTCATGTAAGACGGGAAGGAAATCTTCAAAGCCAGGGGAGTATATAGCATTAAAAGAGAAAAGGGCTTTCATGTGTCTTTAGGAATGGCATTGGAAAAGAAAATGGTCATTTAAAAAAAGGAAGAAAAAATGCCTGAGGTGGATTTGCTATGAAATAATTCTCTACCTTGTATAAGCACCATCCAAGGCTTTTTATTTATAATTTTGTATTCCTTTAAAGACAGTCCCCCCAAATAAAAATGCTTCAATCTCCAAAAATCTGGTTGTGCCCTGGCATTCTTAGATGCAGGAGGAAGTTTAAGGAAACATGCAACACACAAAATCAACAGAAGAGTTTTTTCATGGTAGGAGGAACTGTAGAAAGGCTGCTGAGTGAAGTAAGACATTTAGAATGTGGATCTCATAGGACTTAAAAGCCATCAGGTAGGTAGGAGGGAAGAACACGAGTGTTGAGGAACCCTCCCAGGCTTCCAGCTGTGGGACAGAGTGGGTGTGCTGTTGAGGGAGGAATTTGGGAAGAGGATCAAGATTGGCCCAAAATCTCTTGAGGCAACGGAGAATTCCCTTCCAGTCACAGAAACCAACCATCATGATTCTGCAGGCCTCAACCTCCCTTCTTGAAGTGACCTTTTTCTTCTACCACTCTCTTTGCTTTTCTCTGAACAAGCTCCACACTCAGAAACTGAAGGCTCTCTCCCAGATGTAGTTTAAGCAGCCCAGAGGAGCGCACTCTGCAGCCCAACATGTTGGTCCTAGAGATGCTATCCCAGTAACTCTCCTTTCCCAGCCTTGCCAACTTGTGAACAGAACCACCCCACTTTCTGTTCACCTTCTGCTTTTTTATTTTATTTTAGAGACAGAGTGTCACTCTGTCACTCAGGAGAGCAGTGGGGCAATCATGGCTCACTGCAGGCTCAAATTCCTGGCCTCAAACAAGCCTTCTGCCTCGGTCTCCCAAAGTGCTGAGATTCAGGCATGAGCCACCGAGGCCAGTCCATGTTCTGCTTCCAAGCCACATCTCCCCCATCCTATATTTGTACCATTGAACTTTTTTTGTACCCAAATGCCATGTTTTACTTTTGCTCATGTTAAATTTCAAATTCGTAGGTTTAGTCCATCTCTCTATCTTATTAAAGATGTTTTCCAGCTCTGATTCTTTTTTTTTTTTTGAGATGGAGTCTTGCTCTGTCGCCAGGCTGGAGTGCAGTGGAGTGATCTCAGCTTATTACAACCTCCACCTCCCAGATTCAAGTGATTCTCCTGCCTCCTACTCCTCCTGAGTAGCAGGGACTACAGGTACCCACCACCATGTCTGGCTAATTTTTGTATTTTTAGCAGGGGTTTCACTATATTGGCCAGGCTGTTCTCGAACCCTTGACCTTGTGATCCCCCTGCCTTGGCCTCCCAAAGTGCTGGGATTATAAGCTTGAGCCACTGTTCCTGGCCCTCCAGCTCTGAATCTTAGTGAATTGACACTTCAGGGACATCTGTACTGTATTGTGGCATGGTCGCCTGCACAGCAGCCAACAAAAGAAATGTCATGTATTATGACAGGCAAATAATAAGCATCTTGACTGCATTATATAACATGTTCTCTGCTGACAGAGTCAGACTACATTTAGTTGAATATTCATGCATGCATACATGCTGTAACTTTCTCATTAAATTATAGTTACAAGTCAATGTGAACACACAGACACAGGGAGGTGAACAACGGGAACAACACGCAATGCAGCCTATTGGTAGGGGAATATGGGTAGGAAGAGCATCTGGAAAGATAGCTAATGCATGCTGGGCTTAATACCTAGGTGATCGATTGATAGGTGCAGCAAACCACCATGGCACACGTTTACCTACGTAACAAACCTGCATATCCTGCACATATACCCCAGAACTTGAAATTTTAATAAATTATGGTTACAAGTATCAACATGGATAAATCTAAAAATATAAGTTGAGCCAAAACAAAAACCAAATTGCAGAATATCGGCAGCATTATTTTATTTGTATAAAGTTTTAAAATACATAAAGCAGTACTATGAATTGTTTATGAATTCATACATACATGGTATAAAAATATGCAAATAAATGATAAACACCAAATTTAGGAGAGTGATTGCCTTCAAAGGGAGGAAGGGAATGGCATTGGGAAAGGGTGGCAGGAGGCTTCCGCTATACACAAATGTTACATTTACTTTTTTAAAACATCTGAAACAAATAAAGCAAAAAGCTAAGATTTGACAAAAATTAGAGTACTTGGGAGTTCTTTTTATTATTCCTTATACACGACTTTTCTGCGGGCTTAAAATATTTCAAAAAATTTTTAAGTTCACAATCTAGTGGAAGAATAATAAGTGATACAAGAGAGCCATTGATAAAAGATTATGGGAGTATAGGAGAGGAAAACAATTCTAACAGGAGAATTTATATTGCTAACTTCATTGTCAATAGAAATATGGCCAATGTACGTGTCTTGTTCTTTTAATTCAATAAAGATTTTTAAATCTCCCAACGTATTAGTTGTTAGAAGCACAGGTGTGACTATGGCAGAGTCCATAACATTAAATCATACCCAGTCTACAAAGGAAACAGACTTCACAGACATGATGAAGCAATTACCAACCAATGCTATGTTAGGGTTACATAATAGGTTCCAAGATCCCCATGTCTGCCTGGGTCCTTGGTAAAATCTTCACAGAGGAGGAAATATCTCAGCTAGACCTTAAGAAATAAATGGGAAGAGAGAGACAGGAAGGTAAAACCAGTGACAGGGACAGTACATAAGAGATGAGGAGTTATGAAAATTCAAAGTAGCTAATGATGAGCCTTGAAAGGGACCAATTTATGAAATGGTTTTTTAAGATGTGCTAAATGCCTGCCTCTTTCCAATAAGTATTTACTGAAGGAAGAAATCTGTATCTCAACCTATGGACAAAAGGCAGCCAATGGAAGTATTTCATTAAGGGAGTATGAATAGAAGTGGTGAGAAGGAAGATGTTGGCTGGAGTTGAGTGTGGGAGGGGAATAAGACCAGAGGTTCTCAGACTGGTACGGTGGAGAGGGGCTGGGGACCTAAACTAAGACTGGGCAGTTGAGAGGGTGACGAGAGACTCATTGGAGATAAGTGTTTGAAGCCGAGTAAGCAGATTTCATAACTGATTAGTTGTAGAGTAACAAAAAGAAGGAAGTTGAACACATTCTAATATCCCAGTCGCCCAGCTAAGTCAATTTTATAAATATATACTTTACATAAAATAAAAATGCACCTATTTTAAGTATACAGTTCAATAAGTTTGGGAGAATGTATATACTTATGTAAGCACAACCAAGATATGGAATATTTCCATCATCCAAAAAGTTCTCTTAGGACTTCTATAGTCAGTAAACCACTTCCTGACTTTGCCAAATCCAGATACCACTAATGTGCTTTCTGTCATTATAAATTAGTTTTTTTCTTTTCTGAAATTTCATATAAATAGGATTGTACAGTATGAACCCTTTTTGTCTGCCTTCCTTCACTCAGCATAATATTTTTGAAATTCATCCCTTTTTTGGTTTATATTAGTAGTTTGTGCTTTTGTATTATCAAGTAATGTTCCATTTTGTGGATATACCATGCTTAATTTATTCACTCCCCTGCTGATGGATGTTTCAGTTGGTTCCAATATTGGGCGATTACAAATAAAGCCACTACAGTGCCAGGTGCAGTGGCTCATGCCTGTAATACCAGCATTTTGGGAGGCCAAAGCAGGCAGATCATTTGAGGCCAGGAGTTGGAGACCAGCCTGGCCAACATGGTGAAACTCTATCTCTACGAAAAATTAGCCAGACGTGGTGCTGTTCACCTGTAATCCTAGGTACTCAGGAGGCTGACTCATGAGTCGCTTGAACCTGGGAGGCAGAGATTGAAGTGAGCTGAGATCACACCACTGCACTCCAGCCTGGGAGACAGAGCAAGACTCCGTCTCAAAATAAATACATAAATAAAGCTGTTATGAACATTTATGAGCAAGTCTTTGTGTGGATGTATGTTTTTATTTCTCATGAGGAAAATAGCTAGGGGTGAAATTGCTAAAGCACATGGGAAGTCAGAAGTGAATGGTACAAGACAGTCAATCAGTCTGCAAAGTGGCTGTACCATTTTATATTCTCATGAGCAATACGTCCAAGTTTCAGTTGCTCCATATCCTTGCCAACACTTACTTTGTCAGTCTTTTAAATTTTAGACATTCTTGGGGTGTGTAAAGACGTCTCATTGTGAATTTTTAATGTTTATTTATTTATTTATTTATGTTTGAGATTGAGATTCACTCTTGTTGCCCAGGCTACAGTGCAATGGTGTGATCTCGGCTTACCACAACCTCCGCCTCCCAGGTTCAAGTGATTCTCCTGCCTCAGCCTCCCGAGTAGCTGAGATTACAGGCATGCGTCACTACGCCCAGCTAATTTTGTATTTTTAGTAGAGACAGGGTTGCTCCATGTTTGTCAGGCTGGTCTCAAACTCCTGACCTCAGGTGATCTGCCTACCTTGGCCTCTCAAAGTGCTGGGATTACCAGGTGGGAGCCACTGCACCCAGCCCTTATTGTGAATTTAATTTTTATTTATCTGATGACTAATGGTGTTAAGCATCTATTCATGTGCTTGTCCATTTGTATGTATTCTTTCAAAAATTGTCTATTCAGCATGGGCACAGTGGCTCATGCCTGTAATTCATGTGTTTTGGGAGGCTAATGTGGGCAGACTGCTTGCACGCAGGAGTTTGAGATCAGCCTGGGCAACATAACAACACCCTGTCTCTACCAAAAAAAAAATTATCTGAATGTGGTGGGACATGCCTGTAATCCCAGCTTCGTGGATGGGAGGATGAAAAGGGAAGATCGCTTGGGCCTAGGAGTTTGAGGCTGCAATGTGCTATGATCATGCCTCTGCACTCCAGTCTGGGTGACAAAGTGAGACCCTATCTCTAAAAAAGAAAAAAATGTCTAAAAATGTCTATTTAATCTTGGTCGAATTCTATTCAACTCTAGGAAGAGTTCTTTATACATTTCAGGAGACTGGGAAGATAGAGTAGGCATTAAAGTGAGCTGGGGAGCTGGGGAGAAACAGCAGTTTTAAAAGGATAGAGAAGGAGGCAGGACCAATGAGTTCAGTTTTGAATTCCTTATGCCTGAAGTACAAGACTCTTTTTTTTTGAGATGGGGTTTCGCTTGTGTTGCCCAGGCTGGAGTACAATGTCCCAATCTCAACTCACTGCAACTTCTGCCTCTGGGCTCAAGCGATTCTCCTGCCTCAGCCTCCTGAGTAGCTGGGATTACAGGCACCTACCACCACACCTGGCTAATTTCTGTATTTTCAGTAGAGATGGGGTTTCGCCATGTTGGCCAGGCTGGTCTCGAGCTCCTGACCTCAGGTGATCCACCCACCTCGGCCTGGGATTACAGGCATGAGCCACCGCACCAAGCCACACAAGACATTTTGGTCGAGATGCAGGAAGAAAGCTGGAAATGTGTTCTGAAGCCCATGAAACAGTGATCTGCTGCAAATAGATTGCGTTTCAAGATACAGAAGCTTATCTAAGTGTCAAATGCCACAAAAAGGTCAAGTAAAATAAAGACTGAAAAAAATAGACTTCAGCAGTGGTTTTTAAACTGGGCAACAACCTTTTAGAAACCAATTTAGTAGAGCCTGATGAGTATTTCTTTTAAAAAATTAAATAGAATAGAAAAGTGTATTGCAGGTACTAAGGGTAAGTGTAGTTCAGTGAAATTTTTTCTCTGTTATATATATGCATTATGTTCTGGGTCACAGAGTAAGATGTATCTTTAACTTTGGATTATGGTAAAAGAAAATTTTAGAAGAAGAAAGGAGGCCACAGATGTCCACCCCAACATTACCCTAGAATAGCACAGTGGCTAAGAATTTGGACTCAGATCTGGCTTCAAGACCAAGCTTCTGCCCCTTTGTTAGATGTGTGATCTTGAATAAGTTACGGAAACTCTGATTCTCACATTCACTTTCCTTAAATATGAGTTGTGAAGAATGACAATATTTACCTCAAAGAGCTGTTAACAGAGCAGATTTTGGGTACATTGGAGCCCAGTGCCTCCCTCTCAGGATAGACAAAACCTGAGTGACGGGCTCAGCTGAACCAATGAAGTCTGGACTCGATTTTAGCCCTGGCCCCCCTGCTGGGATGCCTGGTGTAAAATGAAACTGCACAAGTTTCTGCTCCCATCAGGATTAAATGGGATGATGCTCACAAAATATTCTCTATGATGTCTAGAACAGGGTAAGCTCTCCTGTAACCATGGGCTATCATCATTACTGGTTATTATGCTTGTTAGAGAAGAAGCCAGATCCCAATAAATTAAGAATATAGAGATATTGCATAGAATCCACGAATCCACCCTTAAAACAATCTAAATTTGGTGGAAACAACCTAAGTGCCCTTTAAGGGATCAGCAAAATATGGTATACCGTATAATGGAATATTATTCAGCCATGAAAAAGAATGAAGAACTGATGTGTGCTACAAAGTGGATAAACCTATCTAAGTGAAAGAAGCTAGTCACAAAAGGTCACATACTGAATATAAAATATTCAGAATAGGCAAATCCATACAGACAACAAGTGCTTAGTCATTGCTAGGGACTGAGTGGGAGGAGGGAAGGGGAGCAACTGCTTAATGGATATAGGTTTCTTTTTGGGTGGATGGAAATGTTCTGAAGCTGCATAGTGGTGATGGTTTTACAACACTGTGAATGCACTAATTGCCACTAAATTGCACACTTTAAACTGGCTTAAATAGTAAGTTGTATGTGTATTTTACAACTTTTTTAAAAAGCCCCATTCAACTTAAGGATGCTTCACCACTGTTTTATCATTTTCCCAAGCTATCTCAAAGAAAAAAGTTTGCTTGGGAGCACAATGTAAAAGATTAGCTCAAGAGAGTGGTAAAGCCGAGGGAAGGTTTTCCTGAGAATGGGCAGAAAAGTGCAGGTTTGGAAGGGAGGGAGCTGGGAGAAGGGAAAGCAACAGAGGAAGAGTGGTATAACACACAGTAGTCTCCCCTGCTGCACTCCCATGCAGCTCTGAAGGCTTCTTAAGGACCTGTGTTACCTGCTGGAAGGTTCTGGGAGCCACCCCAGCACAATCTCTTTGTTAGAAGGACCCTGAAGTCGTGGGGTGAGCACAGGTGGGCTTCTCCTCTTCTCATTAGATGTGGCATGTATACTGTTGCTGTTCCTAAGGGAGAATAATTGCAGAGATAATTAATAATAATAACCCCTCATGACTGCCTCTCTGGCAGGTGCTTAGCTATAGCCCCAGGAGCTTGGTCGCTGAATAATTCTCTATTATAAACTGATTTCTCAGTGAATAGTATTATTGGTATTAATAATTAGAGCCAATTTACTATTACATACACTATTGAGTGGAGCAACAATGTGTGTAATCTGCAGCACAGAATGATTTTTTAAATGCTTTGCATTGTGTCACAGGTATTTGACTCTCCTTCAGTATATTTACTTTCTTGATTATGTCTGACTTGGGATAATTTGAAAGTCATTTTGCATTCCCGGACGAGGGCCATGCAAGTGTCATTCTCCTGGCTCCTTTCCTCCCTACAAACATGCCTAGCTCTCCCCACTCTAATAAATGCTGGCCTTAAACTAAAAGCTAATTCTTAAAAATTCTATAAATAATATAATTGAGAGCAAGATATATTATAATGATGGTAGCAGTAATTAACGAATCTCAGTCTAATTTGCCTTAAAACATTTGGGCAATATTTACTAGTCAATAACATTTAATTCTCCTTGTTAGTCATTCATCCAACAAACAAATTTTGAAGGCTATGCAGCAGGTCCAGATGATACAGAAATTAAATAAAACAAGATCATTGCTCTCAAGGAAGCACTGCTCTAGTAGAGGAAACAGATGGAGAAACAAATCTTTCCTCGCAAATTTAATAAATGTAAGGAAAAAGCAATCAACTCAGCCTGGAATCAAGGCCTCCAATGAGGATATATGTGAGAACTATCTAAAAAATACTGCCTTCTGTAGCTATAAAATATTTTATTTTTTCCACTTAAGTATATTTGTTTATTTTTTATTTCATATAATTTCAACTTTATTTTAGATTCAAGGGTTACACGTGCAGGTTTGTTATGCAGATATATTTTGTGATGCTGAAGTTTGGGGTATGAATGATCCCATCCCTCATGTAGTGAGCATAGTACCCAATAGGTAGTTTTTCACCCCTTGCCCTCCTCTCTCTCCCCTCTTTTAGTTTTCAATGTCTATTGTTGCCCTTTTTATGCCTGTGAGTACCCAGTGTTTAGCACCCACTTATAAGTGATAACATGCAGTATTTGGTTTTCTGTTCCTTTGGATAATGGCATCCAGTTTGTTCTTTCTTTTTATGGCTGCATAGTATTCTATGGTGTATATGTACCACATTTTCTGTGTCCAATCCACCTTTGATGGACACCTAGGTTGATTCCATGTGTTTACTACTGTGAATAATACTGCAATGAACATACAAGTGCATGTGTCTTTTTGGTAGAATTATTTATTTTCCTTAGAGTATATACCTAGTAATGGGATTTCTGTGTTGAATGATAATTCTGCTTTAAGTTCACTGAGAAATCGCCAAACTGCTTTCCACATTGGCTAGATTAATTTACATTCCTCTACAGTGTATAAGTGTTCTCTTTTATCTACAGCTTCACCAGCTTGTCGTTTTTGATGTTTTAATAATGGCCATTCTGACTGGTGTGAGATGGTATCTCATTGCGGTTTTGATTTGCATTTCTCTGATGATCAGCGATGTCGAACATTTTTTCATGTTTGTAATCTGCCTGTTTGTCTTCTTTTGACAAGTTCATGTCTTATGCCCACTTTTTAAAGGGGTAATTTTTTTTACGCTTGTTGAATTGCTTAAGTTCCTTATAAATTCCGGATATTAGATCTTTGACAGATGTGTAGTGTGTAAATATTTTCTCCCATTCTGTAGGTTGTCTTTTTTCCTCTGTTGATAGTTTATTTTGCTGTGCAGAAACCATTTAGTTTAATTAAATCTCACTTGTCAATTTTTGCTTTCATTGCAATTGCTTTTGAGGATTTCCTCATAAGTTCTTTCCCAAGGCCAATTTCCACAGGGTGTTTCTTAGGTTTTCTTCTAGGATCCGTAGAGTTTGAGGTCTTACATTTAAACTTTTAATTAATCTTTTGTATATGATAAAAGCTGGGGGTTCAGTTTCATCCTTCTACATACATCTAGCCAGATACCCTACCATTATTTATTGAATGGGGATTCCCTTCTTCATTGCCTATTTTTGTCAACTTTAATGAAGATCACATGACTATAGATGTATAGCTTCATTTCTGGGTTCTCTATCCTGTTCCAGTGGTGTATGTGTCTGTTTTTGTAACAGTACCATGCTGTTTTAGTTACAATAGCCTTATAGTATAGTTTGAAGTTAGGTAATTTGATGCTTCTGGATTTGTTCTTTTTGCTTAGGATTGTTTTGACTATTTGGGATCTTTTTGTTGTTGTTCCACAGAAGTTTTAGAATTTTTTTTTCTAGTTCTGTCAAAAATGACATTGATAGTTTGATAGGAATTATATTGAATCTACGGATTGCTTTGGACAGTATGGCCATTTTAATAATATCAATTCTTCCAATCCATGAGCATGAAATGTTTTTTCATTTGTTTATATTATCTACAATTTCTTTTAGCAGTGTTTTGTGATTATCTTTGTAGAGATCTTTCACCTCCTTAGTTAGATGTACTCCCAGGTATTTGTGAGTGTGTGTGGCTATTGTAAATGGAGTTGTGTTCTTGATTTGGCTCTCAGCTTGAACATTATTGCTGTATGGAAACACTCCTGAGTTTTGTACATTGATTTTGTATCCTGAAACTTTACTGAAGTCAGTTCCAGAAGCCTCTGTCAGAGTCTTCAGGGTTTTCTAGGTAGACAATCATATTATCAGTGAAGAGAGATATGTTGACTTCTTCTTTTACTATTCTATGCCTTTTATTTATTTCTCTTATATAATTTCCTTGGTTAGGACTTCCAAGATATTTTAGTTATGTATGTAGATCCAACCCAATCAAAGACTATAATTTATCTATTTTTAGTGCACCTCAGACTTTACCTGTTTATTATTGATATTTTCATTTATTACTATTACTTTTATTGCAGTATTGTTGCACTTTTATTGATAAATACTACCATCTTTTCATCAACCTAATGGAATTACATAGCTGAAAAAGCCCAACTGCTTATGCTGTGTTAGCAAGTGTCTCAGGCCAAAGTTCATAAATAGGGGTTTCTGACCATCTGCAAGAAGACTGATGATCACACCCAGACTTCAGCTGTGGGCCAAAGCAGATGATCTGCAGGACCATCAATGTCATTGTGGTGTGTGGCATTTGGTCTTGGTTGATTTACTGCCTCTCTCCATCATCAACCTATCTCTACAATACATCCAGGCACTCTAGGTCTAGGGCACTGTTAACACATTGGCAATTAAGACATTGGTAGGACAATAAATGAGCAGAATTTTTACCTCTCCCAGGCCTCTAGATAGGTATCACTGTGGTTTAATGTTCCACATATCTTATTCCTCTGGCTGGGGAGAAGTCTCTTAAATACCATCCCTGTGGAAGAGTAAAGAAGGAAAAGGTAATTGAATTCTAGGGTTGGAACAGACCTCAAAGGTCATCTCAGCTCATCACTTATTCATTCATTTATTCATGCATCAATATTTAATGAGCACCTACTGTATGCCAGGCACTGTTCGTGGTGCTAAGAACAAAATATTATATAGTTTGGCTGATCTATGGAATTTATAGTCTAGTAGGGGAGAAACACATGAAACAAGTAAGCCAATAAATGAGGCAATAACAGATCTGAGTCAATGCAGAAATGAGAAGGTAGAGGGGGGAGGATGGGGTGCACATGAATGAGTGAGGTGGTAGGCACTTTAAATAGGGTGCTAATACCAACTAGAACCAGGAGACTAAGGCCAGTTGTCACCAAATTAGGGCTGGAAGCTTTAGCTAGAAAAATGGAAAAAATGTAAAACTAAGAGTTTAGCTATAACACAAGAGTTCTATAACAAGACCCCAAAGCAAGGCTGAGTCTCCAGAGAGGTTTGATCTGTCTGGCATTGGGCATAGAATTGTAGAGATTACTTGGCTATTAGGGGCTGAATTTTGTTCCCCAAAATTCATATGTTACGAACTCCTGGTAACTCAGAATTTGAGATAGGGCCTTTAAAGAGCTGGTTAAGTTAAAATGAGGCCATTAAGATAGACCTTAATCTAATCTGACTTGTGTCCTTATAAGAAGAGATTCAGACACACAACTAGACACCAGGAGTACCCATGCACAGAGAGTTGACCATGTGAGGACATAGTGAGAAGATGCCCATCTATAAACCAAGGAGAGAGGCCTCAGAAGCAACTAAATCCTCTGACACATTGATCTTGGGTTTTCAGTCTCCAGAACTGTAGAAAAATAACGTCTGTTGCTTAAGCCACCCAGCCTATTATGGTGTTATGTTATGGCAGCCCTAGTAAACTAATGTACTAGCCCAGGATCACTTGTATCAGATACTTTTTTATTCTTTTTTTTAATATTAAGTTTTACCTTCATCCATCTTACATCATCAGATACTTTTTAATATGCAGAATCTCATGTCCTGTGCCCCATCTCGACTAAATAAACAAAAATGTATGTGGAAAAAGGTATAAAAATCTGGATTTTCAATAAGTACCCCCTCCAAATAAAATAAGTATAGATTCTCACCACACTTTAATTTTAGTAGTTTGAGAACTACTAGCATTAAGACCAACTTGGGTCAAGCATAGTGGGTCATGCCTGTAATCCCAGCACTTTGGGAGGCCGAGGTGGGTGGATCGCTTGAGCCCAGGAGTTCAGGACCAGCCTGGGCAACATGGCAAAACCCCATCTCTACTAAAAATACAAAAATTAGGCCAGGTGAGGTGACTCATCCCTGTAATCCCAGCACTTTGGAAGGCCAAGGTGTCTGGATCACTTGAGGTCAGGAGTTTAAGACCAGTTAGGCCAACATAGTGAAACCCCGTCTCTACTAAAAATACAAAAATTAGCCAGGTATGATGGTGCGTGCCTGTAATCCCAGCTACTTGGGAGGCTGAGGTACCAGAATTGCTTGAACCCAGGAGGCAGAGGTTGCAGTGAGCTGAGATTGTGCCACTACACTCCAGCCTGGGCGACAGAGCGAGACTCTGTCTCAAAAAAAAAAAAAACACACACACAAATTATCTGGGCATAGTGGTGTGGCTGTAGCCCCAGCTATTCAGGAGGCTGGTGGGAAGATCATCTGACCCTGGGAAGCAGAGGTTGCAGTGAGCCAAGATTGTGTCACTACACTCCAGCCTGGGCAACAGAGCGAGACCCCGTCTCAAAAAGAAAGAACAAATAAAGAAAAAAAATGATCTACTTGTTCATTGTACAGGTAAGAAAACTAGGCCCAAAGAAGAGAAACAACACGTGGAGTAGGACCTGCAAGCCAGGCTTTCTAACACAGAGCTTGCTGCTTTTCCCACTGCCCCAGTAGGCCTGGGAAGTGTGCTGTTGAGTCAGAGCTGGACTCAGAGCAGAGACTGCCCAGCAATGCTGATTAGGCAACTGGCTGTAGCAGCTCCAGTAATCTGTCTCGCTGGAACTGAGATTGAGGGTGCGTGGGCAGGGTGGGTAATGGAGATCTGCAGAAAGCAGAGCATGGAGCTCCTCATCACCCAACAACGCTGAGGCTATGCCTTTTGCAAATACAGTCCAGTCTCATGGACTCAAGGATTCCATAATGAGGTCACATTACAGCTTCTAAACTCTTCTTGCTGTAGGGGAAGCCTATTTCTTCTTATTGTCTCTGACTGGGAAAGAAAAATAATTGACCACAAATGTGATCAATAACTCTTCATATAATTAAAGGTATTGACTATAAAAATTCAGTTTTTCCCTTGAGCAGACAACCACTTCCTGCAGCCTTTTAGCAACGCCCATTTCTTTACCTTTTTATCAATTTTGTTGTTTTCAAGTTTTTCAAATGCTTTCCATGTAATGCAACCCCAAACTAGCCATAATTTACATTTAATACATTATTATTGAATAATTAAATGAATAAGAGAAGGAATGGTTCTCCTTTTGTTCTCTCCTTCCTTCTAGGCTATGAGTTTCTGTGGTTTTAAAAAATACACATGTAAGAACAAAAAAAGGACTCCTTTACTTACAGAAAATCAGTCATGCAAAATGTTAGTTAGCTTGTGAGAAAACAGATACGTTGTGTCAATTTTAATGTAATTACCAGCTTGTACTGACCTGGTTCTTTAGATATTGTGTTCATTTTCTGTGTTCTGATTACCTTGTCTTTTAGCTAAATCTTGTTTTTATCACCTTTTATTATAAAGCGATTAAAAAATAATAATAATGAGTTGTTTTCATGGAAAACCTCAGTTCAGCTATTTACTTAGCTGTACCAGGGGCTCACAGAGAAGGAGTAAGGGATCTTTGGGAACATGAATAAATCTCAGGCACATTAAAGTAGCTATGTAAAAAAGGAAGGGTCCAAATGAGATCAGGCTGGACTTACGTTTTAGTAACTTACCAAGACATAAACAGATCCTGTCACTCTCCTGCTCAAATATGTATGTACATATATATGTGTACAGATACACACATACATGTATACCTTAACATGGATTTCGGCATAGCAATTGGTAGCAATTAATTATGAGAAGGAGGAGCAGAAGAGATGATTTTCCAAGCAGCCAGAGCATGCTTTCAAGGACAATGGAAGAATTTGTTAATGGACATGTCTGTATGGGGGAAAATGCTTGATGAAGGGGCATTTTCTTTCTTTTCTTTCTTTTTTTTTTTTTGAGACAGACTCTTGCTCTGTCAGAGCTGTACAGGTTAGGGGTGCACCTATGTAAATGCCTGGCCCTTAGGGCTGGGACAGCTGGTGGCGAATATAATCCAACAGTCCATCAAACATCAGTTTAGTCCAGCTGCCTGGCTCGGTCTGTTATCAGCAGTGCCAATCACAAGAGCCTGGTCATAGAATTTCAAAGTTGGACAGAGCCCAGAAATGCAGACACAGTAAAGCACCACCTCATAAGGCTGTCATGAGAATGAAATGGATTAATATTTGCTGAATACTTGCAATAGTGCTTGATGCATAATAAGACCTTTGTGGGGTCAGTTAAATAAACACTGTTTGCTGAGCCCCTGCCAACTGTGGACACTAGTCAAGGTGCTGTACCCACAGTCATATCATTTAATCCTCTCTCTAGCCCAGCTGTCCTGATCCTAAGGACCAGGCATTTAGGTGGGTGTACCCCTGAAGTCCCATACAACTCAGGGCCCCTGAAAATGCCCCCTCATCCAGCATTTTCCCTACATAGGGAAACAAGCACAATCGTTTGAAAAAAAGCGAAAAGCCTTCTTTATACTGAGCTGAAATTTGCCTCTAGTGATTTCTCCTTGGACTACACAGAATAAGTTTCTTGCTCTTCCACTCCACAGGCCTATAAAACACTGGAGAACAGCTGTCAGGAGAGATAACAAACCCAAAGCCTAGAAATCACTCACCAAACCATTTTCTTCCTTTTAAGTGACAAATCTGTGGGTTGGGTCAAAACTGGAAGAGAGAATCTGCTGCCAGACCACCATGCACTTTGCTTTTTGCTTTCCAGATGCTCGGAGACCATCGTGCAGACAGGCAGACCTATGAGCAGGGACAGGCAATTGTTGCTGTGGTGCAATGGAGCAAGTGGGGCTGGGGGAGAATCCTTGAGAAGATGGTTTCTGCCAGATTTCTTTCGGCCAGCACCACAAACTTGAATTAAAGGGAGCCCTCAGGCTGCACCAGGGACTACAGGTGCTGTGATGTTGATGTCCAATGGGGTCAACAGAGAGAACGGCTGACTGTGAGTGAGGCAGCAGCCAAGAAGCAAGCGTCAGACAACATGGAAAGAGAAAAGAGAAAATGAGCCTGTGCTCCCTGCCAATAAGACAGTATTTACAAACCCGAGCTCTGGAGACTGACGGACGGGGTCCCAAACTCAGCTCTAGCACTTGAATAACCAGGTGACCTGGGACAAGTTACTTAATGCTTCTGCTTCCCCTCCTCCACACCTTTTCTTCCTCTATATAAGGAGGATGATAATAATAATACCTATTCTGTGGAGCTGTTTTTAATGATTTAATATCAGTTGTTACTATTTGAAATTTTCCGATATATAATCCTTACAGAGACATTTGGAGTGGATGTTACTAACCCTATTAAAAAAACAAAAAGGGTCTTGCTTTGTTGCCCAGGCTGGAGTGCAGTGGTTTGATCACAGCTCACTGCAGCTTCAACCTCCCAGGATCAAGCAACCCTCCCACCTTGGCCTCCCAAGTAGCTGTGACTACAGGCGCATGCCATCACATCTGGCTAATTTTTTATATTATTTGTAGAGATGAGGTTTCACCATGTTGCCCAGGCTGGTCCCAACTCCTGGCCTCAAGCAATCCACCTGCCTTGACTTCCCAAAGTGCTGGGATTGCAGGTATAAGCCATAGACCCCAGCCCTTTTTAGGAGAAAAGGTCTCACTATATTGCCCAGGTTGAAGTGCAATGGCATAATCATAGCTCACTGTAGCCTCCAACTCCTGAACTCAAGCAGTCCTCCTGCCTCAGTCTCCCAAGCAGCTAGAACCACAGACATGTGCTCCATACCCAGCTAATTTTTAAATAATTTCTCGTGTAGACAGGGTCTCACTGTGTTGCCCAGACTGATCTCAAACTCCTGGCCTCAAGCAATCCTTCTGTCTTGGCCTCCTAAAGTGCTGGATGTATAGGAGTGTGCCACTGCACCTAGCTGTAACCTCATTTTGTAAATGAAGAAACTGAGGTTTAGAAAATTAACTTGCCCAGGGTCACCAAGTTATAGATGGAGGAATAAAAATTTGACGTCTCTGAGGTCCTCTTTTCACCTACTCCAGTAACAAGAAAGCTCACAGCCCAGGGAAATCAGTCCCACCTGGTACAGAGGTGAGTGTGTGGAAAAGACAGGAGAGATAAATAGGAAACAGCATAGCGCTAGGGTGGAACCAGGACATGCAAAGAATAGAAGACCAGAAGAAAGCGTGATTAAAAGAACTCTGTGCAGGCCAGGGAGGGGGAGGTGGGAGGAAGGTGTCAAGTTCATTGGCCTGGTTGAAACTATCAAAAAAGCTTTCTTGCAGAGTATGCTCTGCAGATGGCCAGTAGCTTGTTCCAGGAAGAAAGCCCTACAAAGCCTCCACTTTCCTAACTTCTTAATCCAGGCAGGGAAGTAGTCCACATCAATTCAGTCTCCATCCCAAATGCCCACACCCCCATTTATAGTACCTGCTGTCCAAGAGTCCTTTGATAAGGTAAAAAACCATTTATTCTGCAATCTGAGAAAACGGTAAAGCAGATCTGCTTAAAAAGCAGATACTGTGGGAAAAGCAGCACATTGACTTTAAGACTATGCTCTTTTTCTTTTAAATTTCAACTTTTGTTTTAGATCCAAGGAGTACATACGCAGGTCTGAATAGATGCATTGCATGATGCCAGTGTTTATGGTATGAATAACTCTGTCACTCAAGTAGTAAGGATAGTACCAAACAGGTAGTTTTTTCAGCCCACACCTTCCTCCCTCCTCAATCTAGTAGTCCCCAGGGGCTATTGTTTCCATCTTTATGTCTGTATGTGTTCAATATTTAGCTCCCACTTATAAGTGAGAATATGCTGTATTTGGTTTTCTTTTCTGCATTAGTTCACTTAGGATTATGGCCTCCAGCTCCATCCTTGTTGCTGCAAAGGATGTGATTTGTTTTTTATGGCTGCATAGTATTTCACAGTATATATGTACCATATTTTCTTTATCCAATCCACTGTTGATAGGCACCTAGGTTGAGCTCATGTGTTTCCTATTCTGAATAGTGCTTCAATAAACATATAAGTCCCTGTGTCTTTTTGGTAGGATAATTTATTTTCCTCTGGGTATATATGCAGCAGTGGGATTGCTGGATCAAATGGTAGCTCTGTTTTAGGTTCTCTAAGTGGTGCTACTCATATACAGAAGAATGAAACTAGACTCCTACCTTTCACCATATACCAAAATTATCTCAAAATGGATCAAATATTTAAATGTAATACCCCAAACTGCTGGGTGTGGTGGCTCCTACCTGTAATCTTGGCACTTTGGGAAGCCAAGGCCAGCGGATCACCTGAGGTCAGGAGTTTGAGACCAGCCAGACCAACATGGAGAAACCTCGTCTCTAAAAATATAAAATTAGCTGGGCATGGTGGCACGTGCCTGCAATCCCAGCTACTTGGAAGGCTGAGGCAGGAGAATTGCTTGAACCTGGGAGACAGAGGTTGCAGTGAACCAAGATTGCACCAGTGCACTCCAGGCTGGGCAACAAGAGCAAAACTCCATCAAAAAAAAAAAAAAAAAATCTCAAATTATAAAAATCCTAAAAGAAAACCTGGGAAATACCCTTCTTGACATTAGCCTTGGCAAAGAATGTTTGGCAGAGTCCCCAAAAGCAATTGCAACAACAACAAAAATTGATTTGTGGGATTTAATTAAACTAAAAAGCTTCTGCATAGAAAAAGGAACTATCAACTGAATGAACAGACAATCTACAGAATGGAAGAAAATATTCACAAACTATGCATCTGACAAAGGTGTAATATTCAGAATTTATAAGGAACTTAAGCAAATAAACAAGCAAAAAACAACTCCATTTGGAAATGGGCAAAGGGCTGAGTGCAATGACTCATGCCTTTAATCCCAACACTTTGGGAGGCCAAGGCAGGAGGATCACTTGAGGCAAGAAGTTTAAGGCCACCCTGGGCAACATAAGGAGACCTTGTCTCTACAAAACACCAGGGCATGGTGGCACACACCTGTGGTCCCTGCTACTCGAGAGGCTGTGGTGGGAGGATCAGTTAAGCCTAGGAGGTCAAGGCTGTAGTGAGTCATGACTGCATCACTGCACTCCAGCCTAAGCAATGGAGTAAGACCCTGTATCAAAAAATAAATAAATAAAATGGGCAAAGGACATGAGCAGACACTTTTCAAATGAAGACATAAAAGTAAGTGGTCAAGAAACATGAAAAAATGCTCATCATCACTAATCATCAGAGAAATGCAAATCAAAACCACAATGAGATAGCATTTCACACTAATTAGAATGGCTATTATTAAAAAGTCAAATAACAACAGAAGCTGGCAAGACTGCTGAGAAAAGGGAGTATTTATATACTGTTGGTAAGAATATAAATTAGTTCAGCCACTGTGGAAAGTTGTTTGAAGACTATACTATTAGACTGTTAGTATATCAGTATCTACTGGTGAAACACCAGCCCCTAGCTTCACCCTTAAAAAAAGACTGTGTGTAGACCGAGTGTGGTGGCTCATGCCTGTAATCCCAGCACTTTAGGAGGCCAAGGCGGGCAGATCACCTCAGGTCAGGAGTTCGAGACCAGACTGGCTGAGATAGCGAAACACAGTCTCTACTAACAATTTTAAAATTAGCCAGGCATGGTGGCTCATGCTTGTAATCCCAGCTACTCAGGAGGCTGAGGGAGGAAAATCACCTGAACCTGGGAGGCAGAGGTTGCAGTGAGCTGAGATCATGCCATTGCACTCCAGCCTGGGAGACAGAATGAGACTTAGTCTTCAAAAAAAAAAAAAAAAAAAAGTAAAAAGCAACTGTGTGTGTGTGTGTGTGTGTGTGTGTATGTAGATGTAAATAAACAAATAAATAACATGGATACCAAAATATTGTCTGAGAACAGGTTTTCTTTACTTTTTCTTTCTTTTTTTTTTTTTTTTGTTGAGGCAGAGTCTCACTCTGTTGCCCAGGCTGTAGTGCAGTGGTGCAATCTTGGCTCGCTGCAGCCTCTGCCTCCCAGGTTCAAACAATTTTCCTGACTCAGCCTCCTGAGTAGCTAGGATTATAGGCACCCACCACCATGTCCATCTAATTTTTGCATTTTTAATAGAGACAGGGGTTAGCCATGTTGGCCAAACTGGTCTCAAATTCCTGACTTCAAGTGATCCGCCTGCCTCAGCCTCCCCAAGTGCTGGGATTATAGGCATGAGTCATCTCGCCCAACCTGAGAACAGGTTTTCTAGTGTCTGACACTAAGTGCTCAATAAATGTGGAAATTAAATGATATTGTTACAGAAAGAGCACCTCATGAAGGCAAAGGAAATCAAATCAGCCAATTTTGCAATTTTGTTGAACCAGTTTTGTTATAATTGCTCTTTGCTGTTTGTGTAAGACTTGATATCTCGGGTTTGCAATTCTGTAGGAAAAGAAAAGAGATTGATCAGAAGGAAATGGTACACTTGATTAATATTATTTTAAAGGAATGAAAACACTAGCTGGGCATGTGGTTCACACCATAATCCCAGCTACTACTTGGGAGGCTGAGGCAGGAGGATCGCTTGAGCCCCAGAGGTTGAGGTTGCAATGAGCTGTGATCGCACCACTCCACTCCAGCCTTGGCAACAAACAGAGTTGTCTCAAAAAAAAAAAAGGAATGAAAACATAGGTATGGCATGTGTTTGCGGGTGCATATATGTGCATGTATCATCAAAGATTTCCAGAACTAATTAATAAAGAACAGTTTTAACAGATTATGTAGATCAAATAGGCCTGGCATATTGTGGGGCTTAATAAATATCTGATATATTAGCTGAACAGTTCTAAATAAATATATATGTGTGTATTTACATATACATATTTAATATATGTAAATATATATTATTATGTATTATATCTATACCTATATAAGGAACTGAACTTTCAAAGAGAATTTTCAAGCAAAGGTGAACTTTGTCTTAGGACATCGTTCAGGCTGGTCAACAACCTTTGGGTTGGTGCGTTATTTTGGTGCAGTTGAAGAATTTACGTTAGTCCACGCTGAGAAGCAGATTGATAAGTACTCGGATTGCTCTGTTTGGGGCCCTGATCCCTTGTTTTTTTTTTTTTAATTTTTTTTATTGTACTTTAGGTTCTGGGGTACATGAGCAGATCATGCAGGATTGTTGCATAGGTACACACATGGCAATGTGTTTTGCTGCCTCCATCCCCCGATCACCTACATCTAGCATTTCTCCCCATGTTACCCCCCCGACCTCCCACCACCCTGCTGTTCCTCCCTTGCCCCTCCCAACACACCCCAGTGTGTGATGCTCCCCTCCCTGTGTCTATGTGTTCTCATTGTTGAACACCTGCCTATGAGTGAGAACATGCAGTGTTTAATTTTCTGTTCTTGTCTCAGTTTGCTGAGAATGATGGTTTCCAGATTCATCTATGTCCCTACAAAGGACACAAACTCATCGTTTTCATGGCTGCATAGTATTCCATGGTGCATATGTGTCACACTTTTCTTGTCCAGTCTATCGTTGATGGGCATTTGGGTTGATTCCAGGTCTTTGCTATTGTGAACAATGCCACTATGAACATACGTGTACATCTGTCTTTATAATAGAATGATTTATAATCCTTTGGATATATACCCAGTAATGGCATTGCTGGGTCAAATGGAATTTCTATTTCTAGGTCCTTGAGGAAACACCACACTGTCTTTCACAATGGTTGAACTAATTTACACTCCCACCAACAGTGTAAAAGTGTTCCTTTTTCTCCGTGTCCTCTCCAGCATCTGTTGTCTCCAGATTTTTTAATGATTGTCATTCTTACTGGCATGAGGTGGTATCTTGATATGGTTTTGATTGCATTTCTCGAAAATCAGGGATGATAAGCATTTTTCATACGTTTGTTGGCCTCATATATGTCTTCTTTTGTAAAGTGTCTGTTCATATCCTTCGCCCACTTTTGAATGGGCTTGTTTGTTTTTTTCTTGTAAATCTGTTTTAGTTCTTTGTAGATTCTGGATATTAGCCCTGTGTCACATGAGTAGATTGCAAAAAAAAATTTTCCCATTCTCTTGGTTGCTGGTTCAGTCTAATATTGTTTCTTTTGCTGTACAGAAGCTCTGGAGTTTAATTACGTCCCATTTGTCTATTTTGGCTTTTGGTGTTTTGATCATAAAGTCCTTGCCTATGCCTATGTCCTTAATGGGGTTTTGCCTAGATTTTCTTCTAGGGTTTTTATGGCGTTAGGTCTTATGTTTAAGTCTTTAATCCATCTGGAGTTAATTTTAGTGTAAGGTGTCAGGAAGGGGTTCAGTTTCTGCTTTCTGCACATGGCTAACCAGTTTTCCCAACACCATTTATTAAACAGGGAATCCTTTCCCCATTGCTTGTTTTTGTCAGGTTTGTCAAAAATCAGATGGCTGTAGATGTGTGGCATTGCCTCCAAGGCCTCTGTTCTGTTCCATTCATCTATATCTCCAGTCTGGTACCAGTACCATGCTGTTTTGATTACTGCTGCTTTTTAGTATAGTTTGAAATCAGGTAGCATGATGCCTCCAGCTTTGTTCTTTTTGCTTAGGGTTGTCTTGGCTATGCGGGCTCTCTTTTGGTTCTATAGTTTAAGGTGGTTTTTTCCAGTTCTGTGAAGAAGGTCATTGATAGCTTGATGGAGATAGTGTTGAATCTGTAAATTACTTTGGGCAGTATGGCCATTTTCCCAATATTGATTCTCCTAACCATGAGCATGGAATGTTTCTCCATTTGTTTGTGTCCTCTCTTATTTTCTTGAGCAGTGGTTTGTAGTTCTCCTTGAAGAGGTCCTTTACATCCTTTGTTAGTTGTATTCCTAGGTATTTTATTCTCTTTGTAGCAATTGTGAATGGGAGTTTGCTCATGATTTGGCTCTCTGTTAGTCTGTTATTGATGTATAGAAATGCTTGTGATTTCTGCCCATTGATTTTGTATCCTCAGACTTTGCTAAAGTTGCTTATCAGTTTAAGGAGATTTTGGGCTGAGATGATAGGGTCTTCTAAATATATAGTCATGTCGTCTGCAAATAGGGAGAATTTGACTTCCTCTTTTCCTAATTGAATACCCTTTATATTTTTTCTTGCCTAATTGCTCTGGCTACAACTTCCAATACTATACTGAATAGGAGTGGTGAGAGAGGGCATCCTTGCCCAGTGCCAGATTTCAAAGGGAATGCTTCCAGTTTTTACCCAATCAGTATGATATTGGCTGTAGGTCTGTCATAAATAGCTTTTATTATTTTGAGATATATTGCTTCAATACCTAGTTTATTGAAAGTTTTTAGCATAAAGGGCTGTTGAATTTTGTGGAAGGCCTTCTCTCCATCTATTGAGATAATCATGTGGTTTTTGTCTTTGGTTCTGTTTATGTGGTGAATTACATTTATAGACTTGTGTATGTTGAACGAGCCTTGCATCCACGGGATGAAGCCTACTTGATCGTGATGGATATGCTTTTTGATATGCTGTTGCAATCAGTTTGCCAGTATTTTATTGAAGATTTTTGCATTGATGTTCATCATGGATATTGGCCTGAAGTTTTCTTTTCTTGCTGAGTCTCTGCCGGGTTTTGGTATCAGGATGATGTTGGTCTCATAAAATGACTTGGGAAGGATTCTCTCTTTTTGGATTGTTTGGAATAGTTTCAGAAGGAGTGGTACCAGCTCCTCTTTGTATGTCTTGTAGAATTCTGCTGTGAACCCACCTGGACCTGGACTTTTTTTGGTGGGTAGGCTATTAATTAACTTCAGCCCTTGTTATTGATCTGTTCAAGGTTTCAACTTCTTCCTGGTTTAGGCCTGGGAGAGTGTCCAGGAATTTATCGATTTCTTCCAGGTTTACTGGTTTATGTGCATAGAGTTGTTTATAGTAATCTCTGATTGTGATTTGTATTTCTGTGGAGTCAGTGGTGATATCCCCTTTATCATTTTTTCTTGCATCTATTTGATTCTTCTCTCTTTTCTTTTTTGTTAAATCTGGCTAGTGATCTATCTATTTTGTTGATCTTTTCAAAAAACCAGCTCCTGGATTTATTGATTTTTTGAAGGATTTTTTGTGTCTCTATCTCCTTCAGTTATGCTCTGATCTTATTTATTTCTTTTCTTCTGCTAGCTTTTGAGTTTTTTTGATCTTGCTCCTCTAGCTCTTTCAATTTTGATGATAGGGTATCAATTTTAGATCTTTCCTCACTTCTCTGGTGGGGCTATAAATTTCCCTCTAGACATTGCTTTAAATGTGTCCCAGAGATTCTGGTACGTTGTGTCTTCATTCTTGTTGGTGTCAAAGAACATCTTTATTTCTGCCTTCATTTTATTGTTTATCCAATCAATATTCAGGAGCCAGTTGTTCAGTTTCCATGAAGTTGTGCAGTTCTGAGTTAGTTTCTTAATTCAGAGTTCTAATTTGATTTCACTGTAGTCTGAGAGACTGTTTGTTATGGTTTCCATTCTTTTGCATTTGCTGAGGAGTGATTTACTTCCAATTATGTGGTCAATTTTAGAGTAGGTGCCATGCAGTGCTGAGAAGAATGTATATTGTGTGGATTTGGGATGGAGGTTTCTGTAGATGTCTATTAGGTCTGCTTGGTCCAGATCTGAGTTCTAGTCCTCAATATCCTTGTTAATTTTCTGTCTCATTGATCTGTCTAATACTGACAGTGGAGTGTTAAAGTCTCCCACTATTATTGTGTGGGAGTCTAAGTCTCTTTGTAAGTCATTAAGAACTTGCCTTATATATCTGGGTGCTCCTGCATTGGGTCCGTATATATTTAGAATCATTAGCTCTTCTTGATGCATTGATCCTTTTACCATTATGTAATGCCCTTCTTTGTCTCTTTTGATCTTTGTTGGTTTAAAGTCCATTTTATCCGAGACTAGGATTGCAACTCCTGCTTCTTTTGCTCTCCATTTGCTTGATAAACCTTCCTCCATCCCTTTACTTTTAGCCTATGTGTGTCCTTGCATGTGAGGTGGGTTTCCTGAATACAGCACACACACCGATGGGTTTTGACTTTTTAATCCAATTTGCCAGTCTGTGTCTTTTGATTGGGGCATTTGGTCCATTTACATTTAAGGTTAATATTATTTTGTGTGACTTTGATCCTGCCATTTGGATGACAGCTGGTTGTTTAGCCCGTTAGGTGAACACTGTCTTAATTGTGTCGACAGTCTACCATTTGGTACGTTTTTGGAGGGGCTGGTACTGGTTGTTCCTTTCCTTGTTTAATGCTTCTTTCAGGAACTCTAAAAAGGCAGGCCTGGTGGTGATGAAATTGATTGTCCATAAAGGATCAACAATTGCTTGTCCATAAAGGATTTTCTTTCTCCTTCGCTTATGAAGCTTAATTTGTCTGGATATTAAATTCTAGCTTGAAACTTCTTTTCTTTAAGGATGTTGAATATTGGCCCCCACTCTCTTCTGGCTTGTAGGGTTTCTGCCGAGAGATCCACTGTGAGTCTGATGGGCTTCCCTTTGTGGGTAACCCGACCTTTCTCTCTTGCTGCCCTTAGCATTTTTTCTTTCATTTCAACCCTGGTGAATCTGACGATTATGTGCCTGGGGGTTGCTCTTCTTGAGGAATGTCTTTGTGCTGTTCTCTGTATTTCCTGGACTTGAATATTGGCCTGCCTTGCTAGGTTGGGGAAGTTCTCCTGGATAATATCCTGAAGAGTGTTTTCCAGCTTGGATTCATTCTCTCTGCCACATTCAGGTACACCTATCAAACGTAGATTAGGTTTCTTCACATAATCCCATATTTCTTGGAGGCTTTGTTCTTTTCTTTTCACTCTTTTTTCTCTGTTCTTGCCTTCTCATTTTATTTCATTTAGTTGATCTTCAATCTGTAATATCCTTTCTTCTGCTTGGTCAATTCTGCTATTGAAACCTGTGTATACTTTGCAAAGTTCTTGTACTGTGTTTTTCAGCTCCATCAAGTCATTTATATTCTTTTCTAAGCTGTTTATTCTAGTCAGCATCTCATTTATCCCTTCTTCTAAGTTGTTAGTTTCTTTGTATTGGGTCAGCACATGTTCTTTTAGCTCTGAGAAGTCTATTATTACTCACCTTCTGAAGCCTGTTTCTGTCAATTCATCAGATCCATTCTCCATCCATCTTTAATCCCTAGCTGGTGAGGAGTTGTGATCCTTTGGAGGAGGTGAGGCATTCTGGTTTTTGGTGTTTTCATCCTTTTTGTGCTGGTTACCTCCCATCTTAGTGGCTTTATCTACCTGTGGTCTTTGTAGTTGGTGACTTTCAGATGGGGTTTCTGAGTGGACATCCTTTTTGTTGATGTTGAAGCTATTTCTTTCTGCTTCTTAGTTTTCCTTCTAACAGTCAGGCCCCTCTGCTGCAGGACTGCTGGAGGTGCACTCCAGACCCCACTTGCCTAGGGATTGCCTGCGGGGGCTGCAGAACAGCAAGGGTTGCTGCCAGTTTCTTCCTCTGCTTTCCTTATCTCAGAAGGGACCCGTCAGATGTCAGCCTGAGCTCTCCTTTATGAGGTGTCTCTTTGTGCATCCGGGGGTCAGGGAGTTGCTTGAGGAGACAGTCTGTCCCTTATAGGAGTGATAGTGCTGTGCTGGGATCTCCGTTGTTCCATGCAGAGCTGCTGGGCAGGTACTTTTAAATCTGCTGCAGCTAAACTCATAACCGCCTCTTTTCCCAGGTGCTCTGTCCTAGGAAGGTCGGCTTTATTTATAAGTTCCTGTCGTGCTGCTACCTTTTTCATAGATGCCCTGCCCCCCACGGAGTAGTCTAGTCACAGTCTTCCAGTAAAAGTGTTGCTGAGCTGCAACAGGCTCTGCCCAGCTGCTGTGTGAACTGCCTTGGTAGTGGCAGACTGCTTCCATAGTGGGGAAAACCCTTCCCCCCACTAAGCTGGACCCTCCTGGGTCCAGCTGCACTTGCTGGGAAACTCTCAATCCAGAGCATTTCAGATTGCTTGTTTTGTGGGGGTGGTACCCACCAAGCCAGATCTCCTGGCTCTCTGTCTCAGCCCACTCCTTTTCACTTGAATGGGCAGCTCCATCTCCCAGGCATTCCAGGCATCAGTCAAAACTGCTGCCCAGACTTGTGTGAGTTTCTTTGCGCCGACGGGGCACCAGCTGAAACTGCAGCACTGAAAACTCATGGCACTTTTCGTCCAGGGAATCTCCTGGTCTGTGGGCAGTGAAAACTTGTTTGGAAATGCGGTGAGCACTCACCCTCTGCGCTGTTCTCACTGGGAACTGTGCTCCAAATTGTTCCTATTCGGCCATCTTGGATCATGATCCATCCCTTCTTTTAATCTGTTTTCTTCCTTTTCTTTCTCCTTTGTTTCTCTCGTGTTTCATTTTCCTTTTCTTCTTTTGAATCCATAACATTTCCAAAATGATTTTCTTGTGTATACCCACAAGATGTGTATTAAGGATGAGAAGCATTCACTTACAAGGCAACTTTTCTCAAAGGAACTGCCTTTGGTTATGGTTCATTTCTCATGGACACTCCAAGTTTCTTCAATTTTCTTTTATCAGAGAAGCATTATTTCAGGTTGCATTCTGATCCTGAAATTGCTAGACCTGTATAAGTGATTTAAGATCAAGTTGGAAATTAGGCATCTAAAACTGCAATATTTCCTATTGGTTCCAAAGGAATGTTGTAAAACAGAAGACAAATTTTAAAATAAAAAATAAAAATGAAACTGCAATATTTCCTTAGTGTTTTAATATAGTAACACCTCAGCCACATCAAATGTTGGAGGGTGGGTAAAAATAATCAGCAAGTAAATAATTAAGGAAAATGGTGAACAAAAGAAAAGTGTTTTGGTCACATTGCCACAAATAAAATGTTGCTTATCATTGAAATTTAAATGTAGTGGAAACTCTACTCCTAAAACCATTTAATATTGTAAATATTTTCCCACCTTAATGTGAGTCATTTTACATAACTTAATTACTCAGTCATATTTTTCTGTTCCATAACATAGGCATATGTTTAGGGATTTTTGAAGCAGTTTATTCCCTACATCAAAGGCTCTGGATTGACAGGCATTGAGTTTGAATGTCTGCTAGATGTATTAGATTATATCTTCTCCTTCAGTATTAAATTATTAGCAATCACAGCTGCCACTGCCAGCACAGGTTGTTTCTAAACACCAGCCGGCTAAGAAATCAGTCATTTAGTCCAGTTAAAATTATGTCTAAAATAAGAGTAAATCCATTCTGAGTGAAAAGTCATGAAGCTCTAGTATAAGAACAGTGCACATGATGTGACGCCGTCTGTTTTATTTGCTCAGTACTTGATTTTGCCTTGGAGGCTTTTTGCTAATTTTTTTGTTTGGTGGGTGGAGTAGATTTTATTTTATTTTTTGGCTTTCTTCTATGTTATCTACTTTGTTTCCACTAGTTAAGACTGCTACCTAAATGATTCCTGATTATTCTTTGATCTCAGGAGCTAGTCCCAAGACTCTTTGTGTCTTTTGTTGGGGCTCAGAAAACAATACTCCAAAACGAAGGTCTAGGAAACAGAAGATTTTCTTTGACCTTTTGCCCTCCTGTCTCCAATTCTCCCCCAGGGGTAGCCATAGAAACTAAATCCCTTCTTCCCCAGGTCACCAAAACCAGAACCTCTTCTTCCTGAAGCCAGCCATAAACTAACTTTCTCTCCACCTTTCTTTCTTTCTTTTTTTAAGATGGAGTCTCACTCTGTTGCCCAGGCTATAGTGCAGTGGTGTGATCTTGACTCACTGCAAACTCCATCTCCCAGGTTCAAGAGATTTTCGTGCCTCAACCTCCCAAGTAGCTGGGACTATAGGCATGTGCCTCCATGCCTGGCTGATTTTTGTATTTTTATTAGAGACAGATTTTCACCATGTTGCCAAGGCTGGTCTCGAACTCCTGGCCTCAAGTGAACCTCCCACCTTGGCCTCCCAAAGTGCTGGGATTACAGATGCGAGCCACTGCACCCAGGCTTTCTCCACCTTTCTATGTAAAAAGTGGACACAAAGAAAGTATCTGACTACTTTGTTTGACTGTAGTTATAAGACCTCCATTGCAGAGAGAGTTCTGCCCCACACCCAGAAGGAAGGAATGCATGCTTAGAGAGGTCAAGAAGAATCTGTATACATAGGCCTTGCTGGGTTTCCCCACTTACTCTGTTAGCATTAGATCATACTCTTTGTGATCATAGTTAAACACATCTATTCATACTTCATTGAACCTAAGCATAAAAAATGGACAATTTCCAATTTTCCCTGTATCTTTGGGTCTTCATTCTGAAGGCCCCCATGTATACATGTTAAATAAATTTGTATTTCTTATCTCCAATTACTCTGCCTTTGCAGGTTAATTTTTTGGCGAAACTTCAGAGGGCCAAGGGGAACTCTTGGCCCCATACACTTTTGAGGGAGAATATTTGGCATTTCAAGAATTAGTTGAGTAGAAGTTTCAATTATAAGAATCTTTAGATTCAGAATTCCTGGCTTCTAATCCAAAATCCCCCAATTCAGCGTCTGAAACATGCTATATAGTAGCATTTATGTCCCCTAAGACCATGCCCTTATCCCCATCTTCAGAACTTATGTGACATCTTGGTCTATAACTTGTGTCTTCCTTTTCTCCTTTTGGTTAAAAATAAAATGGCTTCACACACACACACACACACACACACACACACACACACACACACACCTCCTTAATTGAAGCCCATTAACTTTAAATTCATGAAACAGAAACAGGACTGACGTTTATTTCTGAAAGGTTACTAAAGTAAAGAAAGTTACAAGAACATTGAATGCTGGAAACTTAAACATACTCTTAAAAGACAGCACTTTAGAAGGATCAGCCTCCTGCACACATAATCATTACACTAATCACAAGCCCTCGTCAGTGCTAGTCACAAAACCGGCCCTCCCAGAACACCCACCTGGCTGAATTTTCACCTGGCTTGAGTTGCTATTTATATTGAAGAGTATAAAAATGCCATTTCTTTGAAAACATTCCATGGTTCAGACATTTCTTCTCTCTGGATAGTTTCAATAAGCAACGTTTAGCAGAGCAGCCCAGAGAAAGGAATTGAACCAAAGCAAAGCCAGGTGGCACTTTATTCATTTTTTTCTTTCATTCTACAAAGGAGAGGGATTCTAATCTTTGGATTTGCCTAATGTATTTTGACAGCATGTACTCCTAGCTGCTCGTATAAAGATGCGGAATCCCAGGACAATTCTCCACTGGAGCCATTATTCCTTTCCCCCTACACCTTTTAAGCATGGCATCCTCCACAGATAATTATTTTTATATAGATAAGGCAGGTTATATTTCAAGAATTTCTGAGTTCAATCAGCATAATGGGTATACTGCAGGGGAGATGCATTTTAAAGTGTTATTACCAGGTGAGTATTTCCCAAATCCCTAAGTCACAAGGCTAGAGATAGCAATTTAGAAAGAGTATAGCAAAAAGTGCATTTCATAAAATGGATTGTACCTCATGAATTTCAATGTGGCAGAATGTTCACTCTGCTGTCCTGCCATTACCAAACAAGATGCTTGTTATAAAAAAGAAATATGCATGAGTGTTGAGGATGTTGCTTTATTAATGACTGTGTTCTGCACTCTGTGAAATACTTCACTGGAATGTTGTCACCTGCACTGAAAGATATACAGAAACTTTCTTACTAAATTATCTTACTGAAGACATTCAGAATTTGCTAACTTCACAAATCCCCAAATTAAAAAAAAAAAAAAAAAAGCCAGTTTGACAAGTTTAACAAGCTCCCATGTCTTTACATTTGTGGGAATAAAAATACCAGAACCCTGACATCTACAGATGATCCTTTTCTAGTGAAATGTAAGATATTTCTCTTTATTTAATTGCTCCAGTGCAGTTAAGTTTAATAAGCAAAAGCTGTGTAAAAAACCAAGTGACTTATATTTTTAATCTGAGGATATATGATTGCCTTGTGAAGTATTGCTAGAAGTAAAAATGCATGGTGCTTACTAGTCTGAAGATAATGGGCAGGAGTTCTATAGAGGGGGCTGGAATTTCCTCTGCTGGGAGTTGGTGGGGGGACAGTGTCTGCATGAAAGGAGTATATGTGCTTCTTTTCTGAGAGTAACCATTCCTCCTGAGCTCTTGGTTTTCACCTTTTCCAGGCTCTGGAATTAGTTCTTCTCAACATATCATCAGTCTCTCCTTCTACTGGCTCTTCCCCTTCAGCCTATCTGCCTCAGCTTGAAAGTCTTTCATTTATTCTTTCACAATACTACACGGTCTATGCCTAAAATAAATCCCTATTCCATTGTATTCACAATGGGTCTGCTTCCCTGATTGGACCCTCTCTGCTACACCTGCGCCACCAGTGCCTGTATCTTCAGCACTCAAACCGTTGCAGTAACAGCTAACTACTCCCTCTCCCATCTTGACTAATGCTGTCAGCCTCATCTTTATCATGATATTCAAAAGATGAAGGGTATCTATCCATTGCCTGCAAAATAAAATCTGAAGCATGGTCAGGATCCTAACTTTCCAGGTTTATCTCCCACATTCTTACATGAAACTTTTCTACCAAATTGATCTACTACTGATTGTCACCTGATACTCCTTGTTCTTACCCTCTCTACCTATTCCTTGACTTCACTTACCATCTTCCTCCTTCCCCGGTATACTTCTGATTCATTTCTTCAAAGCCAATACATCCTGGAGATGCCAGTTCAAACCCCGCCTCCTCTGCAAAGACTTTTCTGTCTCAGGTAAAACTGATTGCTATGTTTATGAAGCAACTTGCTAAAGTAATTAGATCCATCTCTTGACATGTCTTTTCTATTCTATGTGCCAAAATGCTGATTCTAAAAACACTTTTTCCATTTGATACAAGATGAAATGATAATACAGCATCTCAATTTTAGTAGACCTCAGTCACCACTAAAAAGGAAACAAGCACTATTTAATGTTGAAATACATTTTCAAACTTATATTACTTATATGAAACCTTATAAACTCCTGTCTTATAAAATGAACTGAACTCTCCTTCCCCATGATTAGTGCTGAAGATTCAGCTAACATAGTCAGTGAGGTCAGCAGGCCCAGGGCCAAGGGTGTATGTGGACAGACTGGTGGAGATGAGAATGAAGAGACATCCTGCATGGTCAAGAGATCACCTACATACAGAGGGATGGAGAAAACAAGTAAATGTATGATGATGATTGGAGAAGGGCAGACTAGAACAAACCTACAGTGATTAGAATTAGAGGTGTTGGTGTGAATTCACAGATTCATAGATATAGAAATAGATGTGTGTGTGTGTGTGTGTGTGTGTGTGTGTGTGTGTGTGTATGTGTTGCAGATTGGGCTCTCTGGAAGCAAACACTGAGCTAAAGTTTGATGTGTAATGTATTATTAGGGATCGAAGCATGTGGAAGGAAATGGATTGGGCAGAAGAGAACGTGAACTGCAATGCAGGCTCAAGAGAGCCTTGGCCAACCCCTTCTTGAGCATGTGTGGCCTGTGCGAGTTGTTCCTCATTGAGCCAAAGTTACCAGACTTTATAACCTTTTCTTAATCAGTATAAGATGTGGACTGTCCCAGGTAAGGTGTGACATTGGACAAGGCAATGTTTTTAAACAAGTCCTCTCTTAAAGGAGTTTCTGAGAGGTACATGATTGTATCCACCACAATATGTGTGTGTGTGTGTGTGTGTGTGTGTGTGTGTGTGTACCTATATTTCCTAGCTCTGAGAAGGCGTAGAAGCAATGAAACTACAGTAGAATGAGCACATCTACTGCCCAGCTCTTGGTTGCTAAATATCATTCTCCACTCAAAGAAACCAAGGCTCCTTGGAACATAGCTCATTCCAAGGCTGACACAGGGAAAGTAGAAGAAGACTGGAATATCTTGTGCCACAAAGTAAGGAATTGATCCAAGAATGATGAGGACCTCTCAAAAGGACAGAGGCACCATTCTGAAGAGGCTCAGCTTAGCCAAATCCACAATATTTTGGCATCAAAACAAATAATGATAGTATATTATAACCCACTGAACAAAATAGAAATCCATGAGTCCATAATAATATAAATAAAGAAACTGGGGAAAAGGGAAGTATCTACCTTACATTAGATGGCAACAAATAATATTAGAAGAGTTAGTGAAATTTTAAAAACCACTCTTTGGCAACCATAATAGAAATAATTGATTCAGGCAAGAATCACCAATGGATACTAAAACCAGTAGGTAAAAGTTTAAGGAGGATTGGGTATTTAAATAGTCTCAATGTAGTCTGTCTATAAAATGCTTATTAATTATTAAATAAGATAGAAAATATTCTTTATCTTGACAGCAGAGAAACCTGGCTAGACACCATCTTATCAAGTGATGAAAGTTAACACCTAAGTGAATTTCAAGTAAGAAAGAGAGAGAGAGAAAGAGAGAACATCACTAGT
Organism: Saguinus oedipus; assembly: GCA_031835075.1. Taxonomy (NCBI): domain Eukaryota; kingdom Metazoa; phylum Chordata; class Mammalia; order Primates; family Cebidae; genus Saguinus; species Saguinus oedipus. Next base: position 128,608,425 of record CM063178.1, read on the forward strand.
AATGGAGCAAGTCATCTTCACATGCTCCTGAGACAAGGCACCTCAAAGAGTACAGTACCACTTCCATGAAATTCTTGCCACAGAGGGCATACACTGAATATAAATGTGAAGAAATAGCAGAGAAACCCAAAGGGAGGGCCATGCTACAAAGTAACTGTTCTGTACTTGTAAAACAAACAAACAAAACAGATAGGTCATGAAACACAAGGAAAGACTGAGGAAGGAGGAACGGTCAGTGGTGCATTGGAGCCAGCTGGTACTGGCTCAGCCCCACTCTGGGAAACTGACGCTGTGCCTGGCTTCCCAACTGTGCAGTTCAGTGCCACAAAGCTGGTAACCTGAAATCAGCCAGGACGGGAATATTCACACCACAAAAATTGGCAGACACTGCAAATCAGACCCCCCTGCCCTGCCACATAAGCAGTTTAGCAGCACACCACAGGAAGAGTGCCCAAATGAAGAGACTAAGAACTCATGGCAGCTAAATGCAACACGCGATCCTGGAACTATGAAGGACATTATTGGGATTATCAGAGAAATGTGAATGGCCTCTGAGGTAGTACTTACATGTATACCAATTAATAACAATAATATAAATTACATGGTAGTATCGTATTAATGTTCCTTTCCTGGTTTTGATGGCTGTGCTCTGGTTATATAGAAGGCTGTCCTTGTTTTTAGGACATACACATTGATGTGTTAAGGAGTAAGAGATATATCTGCAACTTATTCTCAAAGGTTTAAAAAAAAAACGATCAGGTGCAGTGGTGCTTACCTGTAGTCTCAGCTACTTGGGAGGCTGAGGCGAAAGGTTCCCTATAGACCATGAGTTTTGAGTCCAGTCTCAACATAATAAGGTTGCTCTTTTTGTTTTAAGAGGCAGGGGCAACATAGCCAGGCCCCTGGCTCTTAAAACTAAAACAAAAACAAAAAACGTAAATGTATAAATACATTTAGAGAAAGAATGAAAGGCAAAGGTGGTAAAATATTAATATCACGTAGGGAATTGGGATTAGGAAAGAAATAAAGGTATATGAGAGTTCATTTTACTATTAGTGTATCTTTTCTACGAATTTAAAATTATTTCAAAAAATTATTAAGGAATTATATTTCAATCAAATGCTTCTAGGCTAGTCTGTGGCTCTCTTCCTTTTCTGCTAGAAGCTCAGCCCCTTTCTCATTCAATGAAGTTAGAGAAATGCCAAAGGAGGAGACAGTGACTTTCAGAAGTGCTCACTGGCAGGAGCGTGTAACTAAATGCCATCTCTGCTGGGCTGCTGTCCCCCTCGTTAGAAATACTTTGCTGTTTTGGTTTGATTTGGTCTGGTTTAGCTTAATAGCTACTAAGATATTGGTAGTGTAATATTCTGAACCTTCATTAGTAGATATTAATATTATTTCTTAAAATGCTAATAATTCACTAGTTAAAAAAATTAAAAGTTGAATTTCTAATAAATTCTTAAACAATGCAATTTAATGAACAGAGATTAAAAGGAGAGCAGGGTATTTTCCAAAAATTTTTCCCTCCCTCCCTCCCTCCCTCCCTCCCTCCTTCCTTCCCTCCTTCCTTCCCTTTCTCCCTCCTTCCTTCCCTTTCTCCCTCCTTCCTTCCTTCCTCCTTTCCTCCCTTCCTTCCCTCGCTTCTTCCTTCCTTCCCTCCTTTCCTCCCTTCCTTCCTTCCCTCCCTCGCTTCCTTCCCTCCCTCCCTCCTTCCTTCCTTACTTCCTTCCCTCTCTTCCTCCTTCCTTTCTTCTTTCTCTCTCTCCCTCCATCCCTCCTTCCTTCCTTCCCTGCCTCTGTCCAGTGGTAAATAAGCACTGTGTGTATATTTAATCTTCTCAAGCAGATTGAATACTCCCTGAGGCTTACACTTCTTTTGTCTCCCACTACACCTACCTGCAGTATCAGTCTTTTACTTGGGTGACTGGGTTGCTGAATGAGATAACAGAGATTACCGCTAATGCTGAAAAAGCCAGTGAGCCCCTTGGGGACAATAATCTGAATTGTCACTATAGTTAATCAGAGAGTCAGGATGGAACTAAGTCCTGACAAAGAGCCCAGTGATGTGATGGGAATAAAGGTCTTCTTCACCTCTCCCGTCGTGGCAAAGCAATTTATAGGAGGAAGTAGGAATGTGAAGTGCTTGCTGTGAACTCATTTAGCAACATTTTTCTCTTGTGCTGTTCAGATATGTTGAATGCTCTCAACCTGACATTTAAGAGGGCCCTGCTGTGTTTCTCTTTAGGGAAGACTAATAATGCCAATCAGGAGTTTCTATGCCTGTTTACTTGTAGTCAGATCAGTTCAGTTCCATCTATTCCTTAAGTTCAAAAAGAGACAAAAGAGAAAGTTCTGGGTTGGTTCCATGAATAATTAACATGATCTGCTGCTCTGTAAATGGATTTGCAAAGGAACCACCAGTCATCTAAGAATGTCTGGCAGGAGCCGCCTAGGAGGATGCATGCCCACTGATTCCAGCAGCTTTCTCCCAGCTTGTGGGCCTGCACGTGGATGAGTAGTAGCCTTGGGCGTGACCATCAGAGGAGACTTTCCAGCAAAAACACATAGAACTAACACTAATGGATTGTGTGTCAGCTATTGTTAACTCATAAATGTGGATATTAAATCATGCTATCATATTGGGGATTAGAAAGAAAAAATTCTAAATCAACTTAATTTTTTTCAATCTTTAGAACGCACTTTTCTCTACATTTTGGTAACTCTCTAGTGACATTGCAAATGAGGTGCTTTTGCAAAAGGGCCTTCGGATTTGTAAGTATTGCTTGGGGAGCAGGAGGAAGCATTTGGGGCTGTTTCTGTCCTCCCATCTCAGATCCAACCTCCCCCTAACCATAGGAGTATGTTCAAATTAGCCAACAATTAAAAATTTTGATTGAGGATAATTTATGGACAGTAAAACAATTAAAAATTATATTCAGTAAATACTATTGCAGGAGGGATAAATCGAGGCATATTGGTATTTATCCTCTAAAATACCATTGTTTTATATCCCAAAACTTCTCTTTTCCCTAATGATTTATATACATTAACTAGTAATTTCTTGCAAATACATTGTGCCTTAAATTATTGCTTTATGTAAGGCTAGGCACGGTGGCTCACATATGTTATCCCAGCACTGTGGGAGGCCGAGGCGGGTGGATCACCTGATGTCGGGAGTTCGAGAACAGTCTGACCAACACGGTGAAATCCTGTCTCTACTAAAAACACAAAAAATTAGCCAGGTGTGGTGGCAGACACCTGTAATCCCAGCTACTCGGAAGGCTGAGTCAGAGAAATTGCTTGAACCCAGAAGGTGGAAGTTGCAGTGAGCTAAGGTCGCACCATTGCACTCCAGCTTTGGCAACAAGAGCGAGACTCTGTCTCAAAAAAAAAAAAAAAATTGCTTTATATAAAGAAAAAAGCCAAAACTGTGGAATATAACCCTTTCAGCTACAGATTTAATTTTAAAGTTTGATCAGGTGTTTTATACATATTCTGAATGAACATAACTTTTTAAAAATTCCTATATTAAAATTATTCTTCTGTTACCTTTTTGTAGCTGGTTATGTTTGGTAACCATTTAAAGTACCCTTTAATTACATAATGCCAATCACAATCTTGTCACGGTGGGCTGTGTGAGAGTCCTAGTCCTTAATCACCATTGCATTGTTTCTAATTTCACTTCCAAAGTGTATGCTAATCTGAAGTGACAAGATGTAAAAAAAAAAAAAAATTCTTATATTTCACATCTCACACTTACAATCTAAACTGCACAGGGCACAGTGGTAATCAGACTATATTGTTTCAACCCTAAATCTAACAGTAGTGGGACATGGGGCTTCTAATGGAAAGAATTAATCAAGGGCTTTTTTGATATTCATAGAAGGAGGAGATAATCTTGCTGCAGAGTGGCATCCTTTTGAGGGAGCCCAGCTCTGGCTGTGAAACCCATTCCCATGCGATTTCTTTCTAACAAGCCAGAAAGCTTCTTTAATCTTTAAACATGAAGGATCCTGCTTACAGTATCAAAGGTAGGCAAGTTCTCCTACTGAGGTTCAAACGCAGGTAATAATAAGAACCCAGTTGCTACTGTCAGGCTGATGTCAGGTTTGAAATCACTTTTCACTTGATTGAGCTATTTTGTCCTCAGAATCACTTTGTTCCTTTCAGCTGGGTTTCCACCAGCCCCTAACTGTGAGCAGCACACTGATGCGTCCCCAGCGGCTTCTTGTCAGAAGTTAGAGCCCCTGCACAATGGACGGGTTATTTAACATCCAGACTCCGCATAGCCCAGGGATAGCCAGGGAGTTCTTCACGATGCTCTAGGATCACTTGCCCTGCTGCCCCAGGGGCACGCCACTTCCCAGCACAGCTCAGGGAGGAGACCCACTCCAACCAGGCAGGCAACCAGAAGGCCAGGCTTTGCTTTTTGCCCAAAAGGCCTAGCAAGATGCTGGGTTTTGTGAAGATTTTCAGTATTCAGTTATGCAATTTCAAGAACCATGCTGTAAAAAAGTCTCCTACCAAAAACAGAGTAAGGGAAATAGGTAAAATAACTCTCGCAGTGAAATTCTGTCAGATAAAAGCAAAGCTGAGATAAAGGAAATCCGGATAAATACATCCCTCCACAGACCATTAGCATCTAGCAATTTGTACACCTGCACCTCCAGATTTGAGTGCATGGACAGTCTGTAGTTTCGGGTGTAATCCAAGGTTTGAGAAGTCCTCAAACTCCTACCATCAGTCTCAGACTCACATTGTGTGTGTGTGTGTGTGTGTGTGTGTGTGTGTGTGTGTGTGTGTCAGAGTTTTGCTCTTGTTTCCCATGCTGAAGTGTAATGGTGCCATCTCTGCTCACTGTAACCTCCTCCCCCTGGGTTCAAGCAGTTCTCCTGTCTCAGCCTCCCGAATAGCTGGGATTACAGGCATATGCCACCATGCCCGGCTAATTTTGTATTCTTAGTAGAGACAGGGTTTCTCCATGTTGGTCAGGCTGGTCTCAAACTCCCGACTTCAGGTGATTCACTCACTTAGCTTCCCAAAGTGCTGAGATTACAGGAGTGAGTCACTGTACCCAGCCTCAATGTTTTCTTTAATCAACTAAAAAATTTTGTGTTTGTGTTGGACCCAAACAGTCAGTCTGGGGCTCTTCTGGAGCCCAGTCCTGGACCACAGTATATTCTCCACACTGTCTAACTTGAGGCAGGTTCTGGCATGACCGAGGATCTTCCTCTCTCCCCGCTTATACTTCACTGTTTGCTTGGGTCTCCTGTGGCTGCTATACCAAATTACCGCAAGTTGATGGCTTAGAACAGTAGAACTTCTCTCATCGTTCTGGAGGCTGGAAAGAAGTTGTAGATCAAGGTGTTGGCAGGGCCAGGCTCCCTCCAGAGGCTCCGGGGAGAACCTGTTTCTTGCTGCTCCAGCCGTGGTGGCTGCTGGCATTCCTTGACTTGTGGCTGCATAACTCTATAGTCTCTGCCTTTGTCGCCACCTTGCCTGCTTTTTTGTCTGTGTCAAATCTCCCTCACTTCCCTCTTAAAAGGATATGGTGATTGCAGTTAATGCCTACTTGGATAATCCAGGATAATCTCCCCATCTCAAGATCTGTAATTTCATTTCATCTGCTTGTGCCTTGTAAGGTACCATGCAATGGCTCCAAGGATTAGAACATGGACATCTTTGGGGAGGGGGCACATTACTCAGCCTATCATACTGTTCCTGATTGCTAAGACATGGCCTTTCTGTCACCTGAAGGTAGAAGCTAAGACAAGACAGCCGAGGAGTATATCTCAGTTTGGCCTCATAGGGCATCCCAGGATCCTGGGACCTTCCTTTATTTAAACTACCAAATATAAAGCAGAATTCTAATCAGGTCTAGAGCCTTCAGTAATCTTCGAGCCTTGATAATTGAGTAAGTTATGGAAGGCCTTTCAAGCAATAGAGTAAATTATGGAAGGCCTTTCAAGCAACCTTAAAACTCCCTTTGGAGGATTCACAAAGAGACCTGTGTTTGATTCAACATACCATCTGAATTAAATACCATATAAATCAAAGAACTTGGGAGCTATTTTGTCAGAGTCTACACACAAAGATGCTGGGGAAACTACACCACATCATTTTACCACTTTTTTGGTCACCCATTGCTATGAGCAAAGAGTTAATTGTGTAGGACTTCAACAACCTCTCAGTGGGCCTCTCAGATCAGAATTTTGTGGCATTTGAGTATTTCAAACTGGCCCATAAGTCTTGGTAGGTTTCCAGAATGACCTTAATCTATAATACATTCTGACCTAAATCACTCGGCTTTGTTAGCCTGTGCCAACCAAATATACTGGATAATTATGCAGTATTGGACTTTGCATTGGTTGGACATATACATTTAGCTTATCTTATCAAAGACAGCAAATTCTGCAGCTTAGAAATGTAGAAAAACCACATTTAATGGGCAACACATAAGTAATGTGAAGAGCAATATGCAAAAAATAAACGCAGGGGACCAAGAAACCTTGCCAGTAAGCTGGTGAGACATTGAAAGCTTTCCTTATAAACTTCAAAGAGTAGTTGCTCAGCCTGTGACCTAGGCCCACCCCGAGCTGCTCAGCAGAAAAGTGTACTCTGTGTTCACTCAGAACACATTCATATTGCAAAATGTCCAGTAATAATAATGTCCCTGAGCTGCTAATTGATTGTGAAATGCTTTAAGAGCTTTATGATGGAGGGAAAGTATAATTATTTATTATTAGATCATGCAATTTATTAACTTTAAGGGCAAACAAAACCTCAACTGCAAGTGTTTCTTCACATTTCCTGTGAGCAAAAAGACTTGTCAGGCCACTGTTCTCTGCCATTAGCAATGTCATCTACTCACCAGGAATGGAATTTGCATATATTGTCACAATATAAAGTTTTCCTATAAATGTAGTTGCGAGAAGCTAATTTAGGGAATGTTTCATCTGAAATATAATTTGGCCATCATTTCTAATAACTGGATTCAAATGTAAATGTGTTTTAAGTATTAATATCATAGACTTAAAATTAGAAGAGTAGTCACAAATTTGACATTGTTAGAAACCCATCAAAGGAACTCCACATCTGTATAGAAAAAAAGGTTCAAAGCTGTAAGATTGCTTTAAAAAGAAATAGTTAAATGGAACTTACAAAATAATCTTCCCTATATGAATTGATACTGATACTATATTGTTTTCTGGTCCTAAAATATTTTCTCAGTGAGAAGTCTGATGTCTTTCTTTGGGAATCAATGGCCAATAGCTATAGGCTAGCTAATATTCTGAAAAACCTCTTTAAAAATGGGAAACCCATACATTGAAAAGCATCCTCAAGAAATAAATCTAGAAATCAAGTGTTGGGTCTGTGATTAGTTATCCCATTAATCAGATAAAAAATTTTACTGAAAGTGTTTTTACATATATTCCATCTATTGGGAAACTATCTAGACTCTTTGCTTGCGAGTGACAGATATCCGACTCAGCCATCCTAAAGTAGGTAATATATTGGCTTATATAGCCATGGAAAAAGAAAGGATGGAGATGGTCTTAGCGATATGTATATCTAGGGATTCAAGTGCTTTGGGGACTTTGTCTGTCCAGCCTGTCTCTGGTCCTTTCTGCATTCTCCTTTCTGTCATTCACTTTATTACAAGTAGAATTTCTTCACATAGCAAGGTACATGGCATAGACTATTCTGGGCTTGCAGCCTCCTAGCTTAGTGATCCTAAAGGAAGGAGAACTTCTCTCTCCCAGATGTAGTTGAAAAATTCCAGGGAAGGGCTCTTGTCTTACTTGAACCACATGATTATACATAGATCAATCCCTGAGGACACAGAAATGATAGATTATTAATAATATAACTGGCCTAGCCTGGGGAATGTGCCTATAATATACCCGTGATTAGTAGGGCAGGTGCTATTTATAAATAAATAATAAGAAGGTGTATTAGTTAATAAATCAGTTAATTTATAAATGAATAATAAGCTATAAAAAGATACCTTAGACCAGGTAATTTATAAACAACAGAAATTTATTGTTTACAGCTCTGGTGGCTGGGAAGTCCAAGATCAAGGCACCAGCAGATTTGGTGCCTGGTGAAGGATCACACTCTGCTTAAAAAATGGCACTTTCTCACTGTTACTGCACATGGTGAAAGGGGCAAATGGCTCCCTCAAGCCTCTTTTATGAGAGCACTAATCTTATTGATGAGGGCAAAGCCTAAAGGCCCTACCTCTTAATGTCGTCTCAATGGGGATTAGATTTCAACCTAAATTTTGGAGGGACATGAACATTCAGACCATAGCAGGGGGATAGCACAGTTACTAAGAAAAGTGAGAGCATAGCCTCCACCACTAAGGTAAGTGTTCTGTCACCTCCCTGCCCTCTCCCCTGGCTGGTATCTACTGCATTCTCTGTGCACACACAGAATGGCCACTTCAGGAAGACATTCCTAGTTTGCAGTACAATGGGCATGGTCTTTGATGTCAGATAGAACAGAGTTTGAATCATGCTACTGGCTCTAACTTGCTGCATTACGTTCCATTGTAACCCTTAGTTTTCTCATATTGAAAACGGGAATTGGCCGGGTGTTGTGGCTCATGCCTGTACCAGCACTTTGGGAGGTTGAGATGGGTGTATCATGAGGTCAGGAGTTCAAGACCAGCCTGGCCAATATGGTGAAACCCCATCTCTACTAGAAATACAAAAATTAGCTGGGCGTGGTGGTGGCATGTGCCTGTAGTCCCAGCTACTTGGGAGGCTGAGGCAGAAGAATCGTTTGAACCCAGGAGGCAGAGCTTGCAGTGAGCCGAGGTGGTGCCACTGCCCTCCAGCCTGAGTGACAGAGCAAGACTCCATCTCAAAAAAAAAAATGATGGAGGGATTATAATACCTGATGTATAGCATGTGGTGATTAAATTAAATAACATATGTAAAACAAAGCTATTTGTTGACTAAATGAGTGACAGGCCAGGACCAGGCACTAGGAGTTAATGGCATTCACATACGTGCGCGCGCACACACACACACCCCAAAAGACCCAGACACTGTTCCTGCCCTCAAGACCCAGACACTGTTCCTGCCCTTAAGGAACCTAATCTAAATCACTTCTGGTTCGGGACAGCAAGACCTTAGACAGCCGTGGACCCTCAAAAACTTCTTGTAATTTCAAATTACATGTGACTCGTTTGGACCTTAGCCAACCCCTGGACTGGATCCTAGCCTTGGCTGCCCAGACTTTGGTCTAGGGCATTCTCTCTGCTCCTCACTCCAGGCCTCTGACCTCTCAGCATTTAGTAAACAGTTATTATACACCAAAGGTTACTATGATAATACTTTACATACATTATCTTCCTCCCCACAACTCTAGAAGGCTGCCCCCATTTTAGAAATTAGAAAATGGAAGCTAAGAGAAATTACGTGATTTGACCAGTTACTAAAAGCAGCAGGAAGTGGAGTCAGAGTTCAAACCCAAGTCTGTCTGATTCTAGAGCCCACCCTCTCAAACACTCATAGCCTGATCTCACAGCCTCCAAACTTTCCCTATTTTAGCCTGGGGTGTCTGGCCACTCCTCTTGGCATAGCTCACTTCCCATGACCTGCTTTCTGCCTCCTGGGCTTACTGCTCCAGCCCTTTCTTAACTGACAAAACCTCCCAGTCCTGGTCCCCACAGCACGATTCTGCTACTACCCATAATGCTGCATGAACTTAAGAAGCCGAAAGTGTTTCCTGCCAACCAATGTCACCCAACAGATGAGACTGAATTTTTTCCAGTCTTCAAATCAGTCTTTAGTATAAAGGAGAATTATTTGGGGATAGTCATTGAGAAGCTCAAACTTCTTCCATCTGAGGAATGCATTTTTGTTTGGACAGAAAAGAAAACAACATCTTCTCTCATGGGCTGTCTTTTGCCTGTCCCTCCCCTGATTTCCTATGTTGAAGGTGCCTCAGAATGTGATTGTATTTAGAGATAAGGTCTTTGCAGCCAGGTGCTGTGGCTTACACCTATAAGCCCAGCACTTTGGGAGGCTAAGGCAGGCAGATCACTTGAGGTCAGGAGTTCAAGACCAGCCTGGCCAACATGGTGAAAGCCCATCTCTACTAAAACAATTAGCCAGGTGTGGTGATGGAAGCCTGTAATCCCAACTACTTGGGAGGCGGAGGCAGGAGAATTGCTTGAGCCCTGGAGGTGGAGGTTAAAATGAGCTGAGATTGTGCCACTGCACTTCAGCCTGGGTGACAAAGTGAGACTCAATCTCAAAAAAAAAAAAAAAAAGAAAAAAAGATAAAGTCTTTGCAGAAGTAAGTAAATTAAAATGAAGTCATTGTGGTGGGTCCTAATCCAATACGACTGACGTTCTTATAAGAAGATCAGCAGACCGAGCACAGTGATGCACACCTATAATCTCAACAATTTGAGAAGCCGAAGCAGGTGAATTCCTTGAGCCTAGGAGTTTGAGGCCACCCCGGGCAACATAGCAAGACCCTGTCTCTACAAAAAAAAAAAAAAATACAAAAATTAGCTGGGTGTGGTGGTGCATGCCTGCAGTTCCAACTACTCAGGAGGCTGAGGTGGGAACATTACCTGGGCCTGGGGAGGTTGAGGCTACAGTGAGCCATGATTGTGCCACTGCACTCCAATCTTTTTGAGATAGAGTAAGACCATTTCTCAAAAAAATAAAAAAGAAGAAGGAGATTTGGAAACACACCTGGACAGAAGGAAGATGATGTGAAGGCACAGGGATAAGATGGCCATCTATAAGCTAAGGAGAAAGGCCTAGAACAAATTATTCTCTCCTGACCCTCACAAGAAACTAACTCTGCTGACACCTTGATCTTAGACTTCTAGTCTCTAGAACCATGAGAAATGAAATTTCTACTAATCCACTGACTCTGTGGGACTTTGTTACAGTAGTCCTACCAAATCAATACATCTTCCCATAGTCAACCCCATCACCAGCAAATGAGATTCCCCTATGCTTTCCAAAGGAAGGGAAATCCATCAACAACCACTTGTTACACAGTGACCAGTAAGGCGTCAGGCATTGTGTTTATGCACAGGAGTTACAAGGTGAGTAAGCAAGGGATGTTAGGGCGTGTATTCCTTTCTTTCTTTCTTTTTCTCGATACAGAGTCTTGCTCTGTCGTCCAGGCTGGAATGCAATGGCGCAATCTCGGTTCACTGCAACCTCCACCACCCGGGTTCAAGCGATTCTCCTGCCTCAGCCTACTGAGTAGCTGGGATTACAGGTGCGTGCCACCATGCCTGGCTAATTTTTTGTATTTTTAGTAGAGATGGGGTTTCACCATGTTGGCCAGGCTGGTCTCAAACTCCTGGTCTCAGGCAATCTGCCCACCTTGACTTCCCGAAGTGCTGGGATTACAGATGAGAGCCACTATACCCAACCAAGGACCATGTGTTTCTTTTTTTCTCTTAACCTCCACAGTAACTGGCTAACATAACCATATCCAGGAATAGCAAATTCAAGGCACATGTATGTACACAGTGACCCCAACACTCATGACCAGGATCAAGATCCAAATCAACCATTGAAGTCTACTCACTGAGCCTGTATTACTGCCTCAGAATCTTTCTAATTCAGTGCTCTAGGAATCACTACAAATGAGGCCAGATTCCCACTTGAGATGAAACATATGTGCCCTATGAGGCAGAGGCTCCTTATTGCTTTCCTAATATCTATTTTCTTCTTCCTTGCTGAGACAGCCTGGTTTTATTCAAGTAAAAGCAACATTTCTCACCTTTTCTTTAATACTGGTTGATGAAATACAATGGAAGATACTGACTAGAAGACTCCTGAAAAGGACAATTGACAATTGTATGCAATCTTATGTGCCCTTTTCATCCACTCTGCTTTTAGGGATGAAACAGTGATGACTGGAACTCCAGTAGCCATTTTGGATCATGAGTCCATGATGAGGATGGATGCTAATGATGAAGATGAAGGAAAAGAAAGGTAGAAAAAATATGCTTTCTTGATGATTGTGGAGCCTCCATGCCAGCCCTAGATTGCCTACAGCCAGACTCATATGTTTGAACTATTACTGTTTGGGGTTTCTTGTTATATGCTGCCAGACCTAAAATTTATTGACACAGCACCTATGGCAATTATTGCAAAATGGCTTATTCAACATCAGCTTCTGGCTGTATTCCTCTATTATAGAGGCTGGAAAGCTAAAAATACAAATTCCTGGTTCCCTTCCTTGCAGCTGGGGCAGCCATATGAAATATAAGCCAGTTTTGGCCATTGAATGCAAGCAGAGGTTTGCTGGGGATTTCTGAAAAAGGCTCTTTCATTTTCTTTCTTCTTCATTCTGCCTGGAATACAGGTGCATGGCTGGGCAGCTCCATAGCCATCTTTCGATCATGAGGCGACAAGCCTGAGGACAAAGACACCAACAAACAGCCAAGCACCAGGATCATGCCTATAAACCCAGCACTTTGGGAGGCCGAGGCTGGAGAGTCACTTTAGCCCAGGAGTTTGAGACCAGCCTGAGCAACATAGTGAGACCCCCTCCTCTAAAAAAAATTTTAAAGTTAGCCGGGTATGGTGGTGCACACCTGTAGTGCCAGCTACTTGGGAGGCAGAGGCAGGAAGATTGCTTGAACCCATAAGTTCAAGGCTGCAGTGAGCCATGATCTTACCACTGCACTCTAGCCTGAGCAACAAGACCCTGTTCCAAAAAAAAAAAAAAAAAAGACATCAACAAGCTAGAAATAGTAAAGTGGAAATATAGGAAGGTCCCAGTCCCCTATGGCATTAAGCAAGACCCCTGTACTGCTTATCTCTGAACTTCTTGTTATGGGAAAGAAACAAACCCTATTCGTCTAAGCTGCTTTGGACGGGTTTTCCATAGTTTGTGAAACACATTTCCAAAACCATCCCTATAGCTACCCTTTCAGTTCTCAGCTGAGGCATTACCTTGTCTGAGATCACCCCAAGACTGGGTGACTTTATTAGCTTCCTGAAGCTGCTGTAACAAATTGCCACAAATTCAGTGCCTTAAAACAACGTAAATTTATTCTCTCACAGTCCAAGAGGCCAGAAGTCCTAAATCAAGGTGGCCATAGGGTTAGTTCCTTCTGGAGGCCTGAAAGATAAATCATCTCCCAGCTGCTCTCTGGCTTCTAGCAGATCCCAGCAATTCTTGGTGTTCCTTGGCTATAGCTACATTACTGCAATCTCTGCTTCGGTCTTCATATGCCCTTCTTTCGTGTGTGTGTGTGTGTGTGTATGTGTGTGTGTGTGTGTTTCCCTTAAAAGGATACCAGTCATTTGATTAAGGGCCTTCTGTAACCCAGTCTGACCTCATCTTAACTTGATTACATCTGCAAAGACCCTATTTCCAAATAAGGTCACATTGACAGTACTGGGGTTAGGACTTAAACATATCATTTGTAGGGACACAATTCCACCCAATGCCCCCTTGGAGACCTGTGCTCACCATATTACTCACACACTACACTCAATTCATTACACTGTGAAGAGCCTATATAATGGGACTTCATACCAGCTTCTCGTTTCAGCTGTCTCACTAATTATTTTAATGCTTTTTTTTTTAGGTCTGCAATAACTCAGTTTCTTCATCAGTTATATGGAAATAAAAGTACTTGCTCTGTCTACAAAGTTGATGTGCAAAGCCACTAAAATAATGTAGATGACACAGCCTTGAAAAACATAAAGCTTTTTTAAGACGTGAGGCCTTTTGGACTTCCTTTCCTTCTTCAACAGAATCCTCATTATTCATCTCTGATTTTCGAATTTTTAAGCATGAAAAGGAAAATAGGAATGAGCTTGGGTAGCTGGGAACAGTAAGTAGAGACAAGTGAGGGTTCAACCTGTTTCTGCTTGCAGAGGGTACCCCAAAGTCAGGTCAGGGGGAAGCAGGAGAGAGGCTGGAGCATTATCAGCTGGATCAGGCTGGGCTCAAAGGAAATGGTCCTGAAATGGCAGGCTGATGGGCCACCAGGCACTTCACAAGCTGCAACTTCAAAGACAATCTACATCCTCCCGATTTTATCTTTCATATTAACTGGGACCTCACAGCCTTGCTATCATTCTTTAGGGACTCTAAAAACACAAACTGTTTAAAACATTAACAAAAATTGTAAGCAATGTAATAAAAGCACTTGTTATTCCTACTCAGGTTTAATATACGGTAATATTTTGTCACATTTAATCCAAATCCTTTTTAAAAAAACAAAGCATAAGAAACAATGAAATCCTCCCTTTATAATGCCAGGTCCCTTCCTCGTTCCCATTGTTTTGAAGTTGGTGTGTATCCTCCTGTGCTTTTGATGTGTTTCTGCATTTGCAGATAGCCATATTAAAAAATATTTAATGTCATTGCCTGCATTTTCAAGTTTTCATGAAAGCATCATTCTGTACATACACTCTGCGCTTGCTTTTTTTACTCAGCATGACTTCGAGATTTATCCCTGTTGCTACATATAAATCTAGTTTGTTCATTTTAACTGCTAAATGGTATTACATTATGTGAATAAACCACAGTTCATTTTTCCATTCCCCTACTGTGGAACAATTAGACTGTTTCTAATTTTTTAATATTATAACCAATGCTTCAGTGAACAAACTTCTGCATTCCTCCTCATGCCTATGTATGAGAGTTTCTTTATATCTATCCATAACCAATAACCATTCAAGTACTGGGCTGTAGGGTATTCACATCTTCAACCTCACATAAGTTTTAAGCTTTAATGTCATTTGAATTAATCAGTTTATTCAATATGGGTTAAGCTTTGGTGTCTAATTTAAGAAATACTTGTCTACACTTAAAGTCCTAGAAATAATATCATATCCTCTTCACTTGTTTGCATTTAGGCCTTTAATTCACCTGGAATTTATTTTTGTCTATGGTATGAAGTAGGAATCTAATTTTGTGCTTTTTCATAAGTATGGCTGGTTGTTCAGAACCATTCTTCAAAGGGTCCATTCCCCTTCTGCATTTATTCATAACCCACCCTGCTGGTATAGCCATTCTTCCTAATGGCGGAGATTAATCCTGAGCTCTTTGTACTCTTCTAAATTTTTCCGAATTCTCTCTGGCCTGTTCTCAGCTAAGTGCCTTCTTAAGGAAGAATTTTAATTGGATGAGTCAAAGCTGTCAACTTAAAAGAGGAACATATTTTATGGAAGAAGTTCAACTAAAAACCTGTTAATACCTTTTGTTGGTGAGCAGAGAGTAGGCTTAGAAAGAGTCTGAACAAAGGAGATCTTCAGATAGGGAAAGGAAAGCAGTGAGTCTGACTGGTATGGCCCAGGTCAGGGAAGAGCTGAGGTGGGACACTCTGAAGGGCTGGATACTGGAGGAAAATGGAGGCAGCAAGCCACATGCAGCATCTTTCACAGCTTGCTGCAGGGAATCCCTGCACTACTGGATCTCTAAGCCTCAGATTCCTAATATGTAAAATGGGTATAACAATACCATCCTTCCCATGCTGGTTTCTAGAAGATAGAAATGATGTACCTAATATCACGCCTAACACACATTAAGGGAGCACTTAATAAAGAGTAGCTATACTTGTGGTCATTATCAATTATCATCAGTTTATCTAGATTCATTCAATAATACTAGCAATCCTCAGTTTCCTGGAATAAACTTTTAAATATCAGTTCAAATGCATTTTACCATTGTGGTGGATGTCTCCAAAAAGAACTGTGTATTAATGTATTTTCATACTGCTATAAAAAAAATACCTGAGACTGGGTAATTTAGAAAGTAAAGAGATTTAATTGACTCATAATTCTGCATAGCTGGGGAGGCCTCAGGAAACTTATAATCATGGCAGAAGGTGACAGAAGCCATGTCTAACATGGGAGCAGAAAAGAGAGAGAGAGAATGGGGAAGTGCCAGACACTTAGCAAACAACAAGATCTCACTCACTATCCCGAGAACAGCAAGGGGGAAATCCACCCCCATGATCCAATCACCTCTCACCAAGTTCCTCCCTTAACACATGGGGATTACAATTCCAGATGAGATTTTGCCAGAGGCATGTGAACCAGAGCAATTCCATCTTGAATAGGAACTGAGTAAAATGTCGCTGAGATTTACTGGGCTTCATTCCCAGATGGTTAAGCATTCTAAGTCACAGGATGAAATAGGAGGTTGGCACAAGATACAGGTCATAAAGACCTTGCTGATAAAACATGTTAGAGTAAAGAAGCAGGTTTAAACCCACCAAAACCAAATTGGTAACGAGAGTGACCTCTGGTCGTCCTCCCTGCTACACTCCCACCAGCACCATAACAGTTTACAGATGCCATGACAATTCGGGAAGTTACCCTATAAGCTCTAAAAAGGGGAGGCATCAATAACCCATCCCTTGTTTAACATATCATCAAGAATAACCATAAAAATGGGTAACCAGCAGCCCTCGGAGCTTCTCTGTGGAGTAGCCATACTTTTATTCCTTTACTTTCCTAATAAACCTGCTTTCACTTTACTGTATGGACTCACCCTGAATTCTTTCTTGTGCAAGATCCAAGAACCCTCTCTTAGAATCTGGATCTGGACCACTTTCTTGTAACAGTTTGGGTGGGGACATATCAGGCTGCCATCATTTCCTCCCCCACCTCATTGTGCATGCTGCTTCTGCCACCAAGAGGTGAAGTTGGTTTCTCTTTCCTTTGAATCTGGGCTGAATTTGTCACTTGCATTGGCCAACAAAATATGGGTAAAGTGATCCTATGCCACTCCTGGTCCGCCCCTTAAGAGTTCAAGAAGCCTGGCAATTATTTTTCCTCTTAGAACAGAGCAACCACTCTATAAGGAAGTCTGGACTATTCTCTGGAGATGGGAGGCCCTGGAGGAGCAGTAAGACAGACTACATGGAGGAAAACAGGGACACCTGTGGTTGGTCAGCACCAGGTCCCAGACATGTGAGAGAGGCCTTCAGGGACCCTCTAGCTCAGTCCATCTGCTGAATGAAGCTGTAAGAGAGAGCCCAGACAGCACCACATTGGGATGAGGAACTCCCTGGCCAACCTACAGAATTTAGGAAGATAGTGAATTGCTGTTGTTTCAAGACACTAAATTTTGGGGTGCTGTGTTACCCAGCAGTAGATAACAGAAATGATCATAGATGAGACAGCTCAAAATGATGGTTGTATTTTTCTAATACTAGCAGGAATGCCTGTTTAATCCATAAACATGATACATTTGCCATGAGAAATAATAGAAAATTCTACATACTGATAAAGAATGCTTAGAAAATCCAAGAGGGCCTGGGTAATGACATGCAAATGAAGACAAGAATTCCTCATCAGAATCTGACAAACTAGAAAAGTGCTCACAGTCTACCTGAATTCTTATTCTTTACCCTGGGGCAATCTAGTTTTTTTTTTTTTTTTTAAAGAAAAGAAAGTATCATTTTTAAAAAGAAAAAAAAACCTTCAGTTCCAATCACTTTTCAAACTTAAGCAGAACGACTTTCACAGCTTCAGTCGAGTTTGTCAAAAAGTAATTTTCTACCTAATTTACTTTCACAGACCTTCTCAAAGGCCGGAGGAAAAATTCCTTTCTGACAAGGGTGAGAATGGAACTTACATTTCCTCCAAGGTTTCCTTCCCTCTGGCTACTTGGCACGTGTCAGAGGCACCAAGGACAGGCTGCTTAACCCAGCAGGTGGAGAGGCAGAAAGTGTGGAGAATCCCTCAGCATCAGGGCCAGGAACTTGCTTGCAATTCCCTGCCATGGCTGATCTGTTAGCCCCAGAATTGTAGTAAATTGGAAACTGAAATCCTGGTTTCTTGGACTGTTATACAGTCAAGTGTATGAGGAAATTCAGTGTAGCTGCTTGTTTACACTGGGGTCAAATGGAGGTGGAACAAACTGAAAACCAATTTTAACTCCTCTGTTCCTAAGTAATTTATGACAATGTGGACAGATAAAAATCTTCCCAGAAAAGAAAAGCAGACAGGTAAATGACTGTGGCTTTCTAAGTGATCTGTAGTATTTTTGCTTATCTTCTCTCTTTTTTTCTTAAGCTGTTCCTTTGACTCATTATTGCTGAATATAAATGAGAAGATTTTGTATTAGTGAACAGCCCTGAAGGATGACACCATTTCCCAAGCACAGACATCTCTGTGTTTGCTGTGCCCACCCCCTCCAACTCACCCCAATCTTTTCCCTTGTGCCCCAAATCCAGTTGAGGGGCTGTCTTGAAACATTAGTGATTTTTAATTACAGAGCCTAATAACAGTGATTGAAATGATCACACAGAGAATAATTTCGTGTAGGTACCAGCACGCTCAAACCTTTGCATTTCTGGACTCGCTTGTGCTTGCCATGTGCTGTGGGGAAAAGTTAAGAAGGTGGCCAAATCCCCTTGTAACCTCTGCAATTAACTTGCACAAAATATGGGCAGTTTTGACATAGTGGAGAGCATATGATCTTTGGCAGACCCTAAATGCACACTGACCATGGGGAGGCCTGCTAAGTCCAGAGTTCAGTTTTACCACAAAGAGGAACCTAGGGGAGAGAATACCATGGTTGAGAGGAAGAGGATGGGCCTCCTGCATTGGTTCAGCACCTGTTATTGGACTGGGCTAGAACTTTATACCTTTACGTTTTCTCCATTAATTCTCCTACCAGCTCCTTGTGTTAGGTATTCCTATCCCCCTGTTATTGATGGTTACTTCTCCCCCACCTCAAACGCTCTCCTCCTAACCAGCCCTAGTTCTCTCTCCCTAGTTACCTCCCACTAACCCTTGTGAAAGGAAAATAAATCTTGAGACTCCAGAATCACTAAGCTAAAGGGAAATGTCAAGCTGGAAACTCCTTAGAGCAAACCCGCCTCCCTTCTGTTCAGTCATCCCTCTGCTCACTGAGATAAATGCACATCTGATTGCCTCCTTTGGAGAGGCTAATCAGAAACTTAAAAGAATGTAACCATTTGTCTCTTATCTACCTATGATCTGGAAGCCCACTCCCCCGCTTAGAGTTTTCCCGCCTTTGCTTCGAGTTGCTCCACCTCTTAGACCGAACCAATGTACACCTTGCATATATGTTGATTGATGTCTCAAGTTTCCCTAAAATGTATAAAACCAAACTGTGCCCTGACCACCTTGGGCACATGTTGTCAGGACCTCCTGAGGCTGTGTCACGGGCGCGTGTCCTCAACCTTGGCAAAATAAGCTTTCTGAATTAATTGAGACCTGTCGCAGACATTTCGGGTTCCCCCCTTTAGGACTCATTCCGTTATTACCCATTTCCTCTGAGAACGTTTCACTTACCCTCCCTTGGGCCTCAGCTCCCACAGCCGCCTGTGATTACAGCTGTGCGGTAATTAGTTGTTTACTTTTCTGACAGCCTCCCCAGACTCCAAGAGGGAGAAATTTCATCTTACTCATTTTCATGTCTCTCAAACTTAGCACAGTGCCTGGCATGCGTTCTGTGCTTAGTTAACGTGTGGAATGAACTGAGTAAACTACCCATAGGTATACAGTTAGCTCCCGTTTCCATTAGGTCTGTTTGGCCACAAAGCCTCATCACAAAAGCTTTTATTCAAGACTTTTTTATTAAGTAGACATAGTATTCAGAACACTGTTTCAGAAAAAAAAAGTTGCGGGAGAAGAAAACTCGTTATCCAAGTTTAAATTGAAGTTAGAGGTCAAGGGGAATCTCCTGGCATTCTCTAAGAAAAGACATTGACTGATATGTTGCTGATGAGCATGAAGGTTAGCGCTGCAGCACTATGTAGAATGTATTAGTTGTTTGTAAATACTGGAGTAATTCTGCCCCCTTTCCAATCCTTCTGTGACCCATGGGGTCACTAGGAGCAGAGGATAATAGCATCTTCCACCGCCTTTCCTCAGAGTATGACTTCAGAGTATCTGGAAGAATACCCAACTGAAGAATTTAATTTTGTCCCCCAAAGTAAACACTGAACAAATAACTTTAATTTTCAAGCTTTGGCAAGGTATTCCAAGTATCCAACTGGTAGCCTTTAATTGATAGATGGCCAAAATCAACACTTTTTTTTTTCACTAAGGCGGAACTGGAAAAGAAACATTTGAAAGAGATTGACAAAACTCTGAATAATAATATGTTATTCTGCTTCCATCACGGGCAAGAGCATTTTGGTGCACCATATTGTAATCATAAAAATGTTTCATTTCATCAGTATAGATTTAGACTATTGCGTGTGTGTGTGTGTGTGTGTGTGTGTGTGTGTGTGTGGTGTATTGTGAGGGTGTTCAAATGAACTAATAGCTATACTTAAGATCACCAAGAAGAGTGAGGAGGCCTATATGCACTTCATCCCAGCTAAAAGATCATGAAGGAAATAGTTAAAGCCCATCCTACACTATTCTGCTAAAATCTGGACTGCAGTGGATACAGGCATACCTGATAAATATTGCATGTACAGATCCAGATCATTGTAAAAAAGCAATCATCATGATAAAGTGAGTCACATGGATTTTTTCTTTCCCAGTATATATAGAAGATATGTTTATACTACGCTGTACTCTTATTAATTGTGCAATTGTGTAATATCATTATGTCTATAAAAACAATGTGCATACCTTAATTATAAAATACTTTATTGCTAAAAAGTGCTAAGGATCATCTGAGCCTTCAGTGAGTTGTCATCTTTTTTTCTGGTGGAGGGTCTTGCCTGGATGTTGCTGGCTGCTGACTGATCAGGGTGGTAGTTGCTGAAGGTTGGGGAGGTTGCAGCAATTTCTTAACATACAATGATATTTGCCACATCAATTGACTCTTCCTTTCATGAAAGATTTCTCTGTAACATGTGATGCTGTTAGAAAGCATTGTACCCACAGTGGCAGTGCTTTCAAAATTCAGTGAATTCTCTCAAATCCTGCCACTGCTTTAGCAACTAAGTTTACATAATATTCTAAATCCTTTGTTGTCATTTCAACAGTGTTCACAGCATCTTCACCAAGGATAGATTCTATCTCAATAAACTACTTTCTTTATCTATAAAAAACAATTTCTGGCCAGGTGCTGTGGCTCACACCTGTAATCCCAGCACTTTGGGAGGCCAAGGTGGGCACATCATGACCTCAAGAGATCAAGGCCATCCTGGCCAACATGGTGAAACTCCGTCTCTACTAAAAATACAAAAATTAGCTGGGCATGGTGGTACGTGCCTGTAGACCCAGCTTGTCGGGAGGCTGAGGCAAGTGAATCGCTTGAACCAGGGAGGCAGAGGTTGCAGGGAGCTGAGATTGTGCCACTGCACTCTAGCCTGATGACAGAGCGAGACACCATCTCAAAAAATAAAAATAAAAGGCAGCAATTCTTCATCAGGTCAAGTTTCATCATGAGTGCCTCAATCCAGTCACATCTTCAGGCTCCACTTTTAACTCTAGTTTTCTTGCTATTTCCATCATTTGTGCAGTTACTTCCTCCAGTAAAGTCTTGAGCCCCTCCAAATCATTCATGGGATCTGGGTTATCAGTAAAATAATTTTACCTGAAGATGTGACTGGATTGCAGCACTCTCATCTCATACTACAGGCACGTACCACCACGCCCAGCTAATTTTTGTATTTTTAGTAGAGCTGGAGTTTCACCATGTTGGACAGGATCTCGTTCTGTTTCCCGGGCTGGAGTGCCATGGTGCAGTCATGGCTCACTGCAGTGCTGACCTTTCAGGCTCAAGTGATCCTTTCACCTCAGCTTCCTAAGTAGTTGGGACTACAGGTGCAACATCACATACCTGGCTAATTATTGCATTTTTCTTTTCTAGAGACAGGTTCTCACCATGTTGCTCAGGCTGGTCTTGAGCTCCTGAGCTAAAGTAAACCTCTGGTCTCAGCCTCCAAAAGTGTGGGGATTACAGGAGTGAGCCGCCATGTGCCACCAGTAAAATAATTTGGAAAAAGTCATCTATGAAGTTTGGAATCAACTTCTTCCTAACTCCTAGTAATGTTAATATTTCGACCTCCTCCTATGAACCATGAATGTTCTGAATGGAGAATCCTTTCCAGAAAGTTTTCAATCTATTTTGCCCCAATCCATCAGAGGAATCACTATCTATGGCAGCTATATAGCCTTTCAAATGTATTTCTGAAATGATAAGCTTAAATGTTATAATTACTCTTTGATCCATGGATATTGTGTTAGCAAGCATGAAAACAACATTAATCTTCTTGTACATCATTAGAGCTCTTGGGTGACTGGGTGCATTATCAATAAGCACTAATATTTTGAAAAGAATCTTTTTCTCTGAGCAGTAGGTATCATCAACAGTGGACTTAAAATATTCAGTAAACCATACACAAAGATGTTGTCATCAGCCTTTGTTGTTCCATTTATAGAGCACAGGCAGTCGATTTAGCATAATTCTTAAGGGCCCTAGGATTTCTAGAATAATAAATGAGCACTGGCTTCCACTTAGAGTCACCAGGTGCATTAGCCCCTAACAAGAGAGTCAGCCTGTCCTTTGAGAGGCATTGGCATCCTCTCTAGCTAAGAAAGTTCTAGATGGCATCTTCTTTCAATGGAAGGGTGTTTCATCTACATTGAAAATTTGTTGATGGCATAGGAAAGAGAAACAATGCTGACTATTAGTGACTCCCGGGTTTTGGAAATCTGTGCTATTCATAGGATATTGAAGTTGAGCTTGAGTCTGTGAAAAGAAAAAAATCTTGGGACCCCAAAATCACTCAGCCAAAGGGAAAAGTCAAGTTGGGAACTGCGGGCAAACCTACCTCACATTCTATTCTTAAATAAGATAGCTGCAAAGATTAAAAAGCTACACACCTCCGTCACAATTTGCCTACAAGGAAATGACTTGTGGACAAAGGACAGGCAGAACTAAAAGTCATCCTTGTGCTCATGTGAGACAAATTCGTCTCTGATTGCTACCTTTGCCCTATTTCACTAAGCCAGACTAAGGCCCCTCTGGCAAATTAATCTAACCTAGAGAGGGGGTCCTGGGAACCCCAACTTGAAGACCTTTGGTCAGAAGGTTCCCAAGGCCTGGAGTTGTGATCTGTGGGAAGTGGGGGTGGTCCTATGGGACTAAGCCCTTAACATATGGTTTTCGAGGCTGTCTCCCAGGTAGATTACATCAGGATTGAACTGGAGGATACTCAGTTGGTATCCACTGCAAAATTAATTTCTTGTTTAAGTATGTGAGGAAAAACCCCCATACATTTGGTCACAGGGGTCTTCTGTATTGATTGTTGTTGGCAGTGTGAGAGCAGAGGAAAACACTTTGAGTTTGAGTATGTTTCTTATCATAAGTAGCCACTAGCCATATGTGGATATGGAGCACTTAAAATGTGGCTAGTATGACTGAGAAACGAAAATTTTCAACTTAATGTTTATTACTTTAAATTTAAATTTAAATAACCACATGTGGCTAGTTAGCACCGGATTCTAGATGATCAAGTCAGGCAAACTTGAATTCAAATCCCAACTCCGCATGACCTCACTTCTCTGAGCCCCAGTACCCTAAAATGGACATAAGAAGATTAACTTCTAACTATACCAAAAAGGAAGTTTCTGGAAGAAATAACATCACCCAACACTGAGAACTGTCTCTCTTTCAGGAGAGAGAATCTGATTTGCTATGTTCAGCCACTGCTTTGCCCACCCCATGCCCCCAATTCCTGGTACAATCTACGTTGACAGCAGAAATGGCCTCACCACAGTGGAAACGTGGCCACACAGCAGGGAGAAAGGGAAGACGTAGCTGATACTGATTTATCCTTAAGTAACGTCTCCCACATTCTTTATATTTTAGGAGTCCTTGTAAGCTGTCTTAAATGATTCTGGAAAAAGATGGAGAGAGGGTGGAGGTGGCAGGAGAGGCTAGGGATCTCAGGGAGCAAGGATCCAATTATCAAACAAACATTTCTCGAGTACCTGCAACACAAAACTATGTAAGACACGATTATAATATAGTAAGCCCAAAGAAACTTTAGCCTCACTGTCAACTTTGGCTCAAGTTGCCAACACCTGCTCTTCAGCTTTTAGATTCTCAGGCCTGTGTGATGAAAGCCAGCGTTAAGAGCAATGACCCAGACACTCCAAGAGCTTCCATCACCACTGAAACATGAACTTACATGTTTCTGGAACTGTCTGAGGACAGGAAAATAGACTTGCTTATTTGGGAATATTTTCAACAAGATATGGATAAAAGAGGCCTCATAGCTAATTTTAAGTTAATCTTTATCTTTCGGTAAACAGAACACTCCATTCCCCATTAAAGCCCTTACTGTAAATAATTTGTGTCAGCGAGAGTTGATAAGTAAAAAGAGATCAGAGAGAAAACAAACAACCCTGGAGAAGTATCATTTGGTGGTAGATGATCTGATAATTTCTGGCTTACATGATCTGCGTTTACCTGCAAAACTTTGCAAAAGACATGTCAAACACAAAACTAAGGGAAACACAAAACTAAGTCTACTATTTTTACATATCCGAGTGAGGAATGTTAGGAAAATTCTAGAGGGGCCACTGCAGAGTAATTATAATGATAGTTAACACAGCGGGCACCACTGTTAGGCACTTAATATATAGTAATTTATTTAAATAAGACACAAATACATATATATGTATATACATATATATATACACACACACACACACATATATGTGTATGTGCCTTGTTTGTAATTCTGAAATGTAGAGATTATCATCACTCCCACTTTACAGATGAGAAAATCGAGTCAATGAGTGAATAAAGCCTTTGGTTTACATGACCCTATCTATTTTTAAGAAATTTCTGGTGGCCTAATAAGTCAATGTCTAAAGACCCAAATATAAAGTTGAAAATAAATTGACATTCATTCATTGTCCAGACACCCAACTCAGATAGTTCTGACTCATAAATGGATTTTGGAGGGTCCAAATTAGTCATTCATCCAAGCAGGTGTTAATTCTGCAAGTTTTAGAATTGGGAGTGTCTCTATGAAATCTACAATTTAGAGTAGCAACAGTTTCCACCCCAAATCATGCATAAAGGTGACAACCACTTATAAAAGTCACTAAGGAGTCCAACTCTTCAACTCTTGAGTTCAATTCTGGAACTCAGCCAAGAGGCTTTTTAACTCAAGCACAGACATAGTGGGATGGCATAATCGCATTGAGTCAAGATCAAATTTGACAACAGAGAAGTCATCTATTAAAGAAAATCATTCAAAGAGCACACAGAATTGCTTGTTAAAAGTGATCCTAAACCATGATACAAATATTGATGTTTGTTAACATTTTTATTATAGCCATTTTAAATGGATAGCTTAGCAGACTAATCATTTATCTGTTCTGTGGGCCCCTAACTTGTTTCTAATGAGTTCGTCTTATAAAATTACTGAAATCAAACCATGTTGTAAAAGCTGGGGCTGAGCAGCCCCATGTGGGCTTCTGAGCAAAATCAACAGTGAACATATACTGTGTTATCGGAAAGGGACAGTGCCATGTAGAATGGCAGAAGGAATGAAGTCACCATTGGCAAGAATATAAAATTAGGTAGTTTTGGAACAACATCTTCTGTTTTGCAGTCACCCACTCTGCAGACAGAGTAGGTGACACTGTCCTCTGTATTCCTTTTTGTTTCTAGTTTTACTTTTCCCCCTCTTGACTCTACAGGACTGTTCTCCAGGCTCTTTGAACAGAATAAAACATCCTTTTTATTCCTCTGCCCACTAACCTCTGGGAATGGATGCACTTCTCTCCTCCTCCTTTCTCCTCACCACACAGCATCTGTCTATTTCAGCATTCTCTTGCTTCATTATGATCTGGGCCGCAAGAGGAGACAGGCAATGTCTCTGGTGGAAGAGCAGGTGGGCAGGGCTCTCCCACCAGAAACCAAGAGAGCTTGGCTGCTGCCAGCCCCCACCTGCACATGCTGTGTGTTCTTGCCTATCCATGTTCCCGTTCTGGATGCTCCAGTGCTCAGTATACTCCCCTTGTGAGCAGCTGGCAGGATCATCATCAGACCAGCTATCACAGTCACAGAAGTTCTCAAGTAGTATAAAAGGGAACATTTAAAGATAGATTTTGATGCATGCATAAAGGACAATGGGATATTCTGAAAAGAGGTTTTGGAGACTAGAACATTTAAAATACAGTTAAAAATAAAAGAAACTAGTTACAGTGGTTGCTTCTTGGGAGAGGGACCCAAAAATTAGGACAGAACGGAGGGATGGCTTCTTTTTAATTGTACTTATTCCTTTTGCAGGTTTTGGATTTTGTATCATGTGTATGTTTTTTTAATTAGGCTTTAATAGACTTCGGGGGTCATCTAGTTGACACTGAGATGTAAGGCATGGTTTTTTAAAAACAGAATCCCTGATAACTGCTCATCTGCCTTTCTTCAGACCTCCCTGAAGTCCTCTCAGATGCAGGCAACCCATTCACCCAGTCCCCATGTTTGCCCAGAGAATTGGCACAGGGATGGGCGGCGGGTGGGACTTGCACCCTTCATGCTGTGTCCAACTCATTTCTCACGCACCTTCATATAAAAACTATTCCTTCAATGCTTTTGCCCTCCAGTATTCCACACGTAATAGTATCTACATTTATTGAGTTTTAACTAAATATATAGCATTGCTAAATGCTCTAAATACATAGTCTAATTTATTCCCATTCATAGATGTGAAAACTGACACTAAGAGTAGTTAAGTGATTCAATGGCTGCTGTATCCCAACCCTAAGATTCAAATCCAGGTGTGTCCAAAACCTACATTCTTAATGCCAACACAATACTACCTTTCCTTCCACTCTCTGTTGCTTGCTTCTGTCACCTCCTGTCACCCCTACGTCCACTGGACATGGAATTTGTATCCTCTCCTTACCTCACTGTCATCCTAGGGTTAGGAAAGTGATTAGGGTGTCCCGTCTAATCGTTTTTATGAAGGAAAAAAGGAAGAGTGGAAAAAGGTGACAATAGGAGTGTGTAATAAGGGAGAAAAAAGAAATAGAAAGAAGGCTGAGGGAAAATAAGTTAACTTTTAGAGAAGTCCTTTCTATGAGTTTGAGAATTCACCTGGAAACCCTGAAAGGACGGTAAAGAAGGGCAAGTAGGAAAGGTAGAGGAAGCAGAATTAAAGCTATCAGGAAAAAATAACCATCAGGAACATCCAAACATTACCTCTTTCTTACTCTCTATCACCACCTTCTCCCCCAACACACACACACACACACACTTTCTCTCTCTCTCTTTCTCTCACTCACTCACTCACACAGAGTAAAGCCCTGACAAGTGTTGATTCCATTGTAGAGGATTCTGCTTCTCTTCTTCCTAGCACCTTGTACTTTGGCTTTTCATTTCATCTTTTTTTTTTTTTTTGAGATGGAGTCTCACTTCTTTGCCCAGGCTAGAGTGCAGTGGCACAATCTCAGCTCACTGCAACCTCTGCCTCTAAGGTTCAAGCAATTCTCCTGCCTCAGCCTCCCTAGTAGCTGGGATTATAGGCACCTGCCACCATGCCTCGCTAATTTTTGTATTTTTAGTAGAGATGGGGTTTCACCATTTGGCTGGTTTCCTAAAACATAAGTTCTAATCTTGTGGCTAATGTTAGTCCTAAAAAGGCAATCTAGTCCCCAGGCAAGAAGTAAGTCTGCTTTGGGAAAGAGCTGTTACTGTCTTTGTTTGAACTATGAGGTATAAGCAAAGTTTCTCCCAAAGTTAGTTCAGCCTATGCCCAGGAATAAACAAGGACAGCTTGAAGGTTAAAAGCAAGATGGAGTCACTATCAATATCTTTCACTGTCTGTTATAATTTTGCAAAGTTGGTTTCACTGGGATCAGGGAAGCTCAGGACGACAGAGGGAGAAAGAGACATGTCTAGTCCTCTTGGGCTGCCATAAAAAATTGCCATAGACTGGGTGGCTTAAGCAATACACACTCCTTTCTCACAGTCCTGAAGGCTGGGAAGTCAAAGATAAGGCACCAGCAGATTGGGTATCTGTTGAGAACCTGCTTCTCGGTTTGTGGATGGTGGCCTTCTCATTCTGTGTTCACATGGCAGAGAGCAGAGAGAGGAAGGAAGTTTCCTGGTGTCTCTTGTTCCAAGGGCATTAACCTAACTCACGAGAGCTCTACTTTCATGATTTTATCTAACCCTAATTAACCCCCAAAGGCTCTATCTTCCAATACTATCACACTGGGAGTTAGGATTTTAACATACACATTTGGAGGGGAGAGGGAAGACACAAACATTCAGTCCATAGCAGGACTTTTTTTTTTTTTTTTGGAGACAAAGTCTGCTCTGTTGCCCAGGATGGAGTGCAGTGGTGCGATCTCAGCTCACTGCAACCTCTGCCTCCAGAGTCCAAGCCATTCTCCTGCCTCAGTTTCCCAAGTAGCTGGGACTACAGGCGTGTGCCACCACGCCTGGCTAGTTTTTGTACTTTAGTAGAGACAGACTTTCACCATGTTGGCCAAGCTGGTCTCAAACTCCTGACCTCAAGTGATCTGCCTGCCTAGGCCTCCCAAAGTGCTGGCTTTACAGGCGTGAGCCACCATGCCCAGCAGGACTTCTTTTTAATTCAAAATTTACAAAGCAATTCTAGAAATAAAAAAGTTACTTATCTCTCTTCCCCTACTCTCTGGCTAATCTATGGCCTGAAAATTAATAACAATTATTGTCCTCTTCTCAGCCATCCCAATAAGCCATCCTACAGTGGAAAAAAAAAACCACCAAACTACAGTCAGAGCTTGTGTACTGGGAACAAGTAAGTAAAGAGCTAGTGTTTAGTTTCAAGCTCGGAAGTGCTTGCCATACCCTTAGGAAGGGACATGGGCGAGCACTCACACATTCACAGATACACACACACAGACACGCGCGCACACACACACACACACACACACACACACACACACACAAAAGTGGGAAAATTATCTAGGTAAGTAGACATCTTTGTATCTCTTAAGTTTCCTACAGCATGTGTCCTGAGCAGAAAAGATGTTTCAAGTTCTGACAGGGAACTGATTTAAACAGTTTTCTCAACAAGGCAAAACTCAAACTGTCAGGAAGATCCATTTTACTTTTCTTATTTTCTCTCAGCTTTCTTTCTATTTCTCTTTTTTCTCCCTTCTTACATACTCGAATCATCTTATTTTTCTACTCCTCCTTTTTCCCTTCTTCACAAATGTGAGTAGACAGGATAGTCGAAAAATGTTGTTCTGACTGTATCACAGTGTTTGGGGAATTAGAAAAATAAACACCATACCTCGTTAGAAGACGGTTAGCCTAGGAAAAAAAATCCAAGTAAGAGGCATGGGAGCAGAAGATTTGGAGTTCTCAGAGAGCTCTCGGCTCATAGGGAGATGCCATAGATGGGGTGGCTTAAGCAATAAACATTCATTTCTCATGGTTCTGAGTTCTGAATCTCTCAGCTCACAGGGAGATGAGAAGAGCTGCCTCTTCGGGGGATGGGTTTACTTAATTAGCTGAGTTGATAGTAACAGGTATTCACATATTTTTACTGACATTTGCACCATAAGCATGGGGCCAAGCCTGTGCAGCAGTTCCCAGTAAATATTATCTCGTTAGCATATTTTGGCAGAACATAAAAGCAAGAGCTAAAACATTATGTCACTGGCTCCCAAGCCACCATGAATCCTTTTGTCGGAGTAACAAGCACTTGAATAATTTTTAGAGATGTCCTTTCTAAGAGTTTGAGCATCCAAATGGAAACCCCAGGGGGATGGTAAAGAACCCTAAATTAGACATCAAGCAAAACAGACACCACCTACTGTGTGCCACACCTGTGCTGAGCAAGCTTGCAGATTCTGCCCTGGAAGCTTTGAAGTCAGCTGATGAGATTTTGTCTTTACTTTTTAGTAAAGAAAAAAATAATACACTGGGATAAATGCAACAATAAAATTGAGAATATGTATGAAAGAATATACCCTTCTTTGATGAGCAGAAACCTAGAAAGCTACACCCTGTAGCCTCCTACACTTTATTCTGCCCTAACCAGCTGCATTCTCTTTTCACCTCTTGGCTCCCTTCTGTGGCCCTGGGCCCACCTAAATGCTGACATGACTCCTGCCAAGACAGATTCGTAACAAAGAGTCTTCACCTCTGAGAACTCCCAGTCTGCTGCTGACTCTGGTAGCCAGTAGCCCTTTGTAGTTCCCCATGTTCCTCACTTTTAGCTATTTCAGACCAGAAATGCCCATTTATACCTTAGCCCTTACCTAGACTTTTGGACACCTGACTTCTGTCTGTTCCTGTCCACTGATATCTCACTCTTACAGGTCCTTGGCATCCCCACATCTGGTAATCTGCCTCATGCCCAGACCCCAATGCTTCCTGCTTTCCCATCCCTCTCCTTGGCCTAGTAGAGTCCTAATCTATATCTTGTTGGGTGGAAGGTGAAGACCCAGTATTCTTGCCCCAGTTAAGTGAGTTACATTATAATAAGAAAATGATGGAAAATGGCAGAATTTCCTCTTGCTATGACTTGTCATCCTTGTCTAGGTGAAATTACCCAATCAGTCCCTGTGATGTGGTTTGGCTCTGTGTCCCCACCCAAATCTCATCTCGAATTGTAGCTCCCGTGATTCCCATGTGCTGTAGGAGGGACCCAGTGGGAGATAACTGAATCGTGGGGCAGTTTCCCCATACTGTTCTCACACAGTAGTGAATAAGTCTCACAAGATCTGATGATTTTATAAGGGGTTTTCCCTTTCTCTTGGCTTTCATTTTCTCTTGTCTGCTGCCATGTAAGACGTGCCTTTTGCCTTCCACCATGACTGTGAGGCCTCCCCAGCCACATGGAACTATGAGCCCATTAAACCTCTTTTCCTTTATACCTTACCCAGTCTTGGGTATGTCTTTATTAGCAGCATGAAAATGGACTAATACACTTTGTAAGGTTTGGAATCTAGAAAGAGGTCTCTATAGCCTTAAGAGACCAACCAAGTGGTCACCACCATATCAGAGTGGTCCTCTTTCTCCTCTTAGTTATAAAATGAATTGGGAAGTCAGCAAGTATTATCACTACCTTCAAGAGCTCCAAAAAGTATGGCAGCTAAACCTTTTAATTGTTCAGGAAATGGTGATGGACTGGGTATAGTAAGGTCTGGTTCCTTGTGTGGCTCAAGTCCACATGAGGAAGGAGCAAGGGAGAGCTCACCAAGAGGACAGCCATACCAACTGCCTTCTCTCTCTTTCTCCCTATCTGTACACCAGATGTGAAAATACTGCTTCTACTTTGCAATAGGGTGTTGAGGAAATATCGTGGGTCTCCCCACTGCACTAGAAGCCCCTAGGATGGAGGTAGCAACTTGCTTATCTCTATAACCCTATGCTTAGGTCAGTGTCTGGCAGATAGTAACAGCATGATTAATGCTTAGTGAGCAAATGAATAGGTCTGTGTTTCACTCCATTTTGAATCTACCAATTAAATATTCTTTCAGTTAATACTTACTGAATTGAATTCAGTTATTAACAGAGATTAGGGGGTGTTTTCTGAAATGTCGGCTTAGGAGACCCAAAATTTTTAATTAAAGTACCAAGACTCCTTCGCTTTAGGCAGCACAAAGTCTTTGGAAAAAAAAAATTAATTCAGATCCAACCTAATTTAGATTGTAAGGATTTCTTTCTTAAGGTTGGTGTCATTGAACTGCGACCTTCAGAGATTAGTCTGGCATTTTGAATTTGGAGTCTCAGGTTCAACTAAGGTTCAGAGCAATCCAGTGAATGGAATTGACTAATAATCTTTCATTTGGACAAATTTCAAACATTCATGTAAAAATTATATGGTGTTTTCTTCAAACAAGGCAGGAATATTAATGGAAAAGAAGATCAAGCATCTCTCTCTCTCTCAGGAGTAATTCTGAAGCACTTAATTGGAATCTTGAATAACAATGATGACTTGGATATGGATTTTGGAACAGAGACAGTGCCTAAGAATTGCTTCACCTGAACCTAAAATGCATCTGCATATCTACTACCTCAGACAGTTTTGCATATGCGCATGGGATCTACTGAAGATTAGTGGAGCCAGGACCCAATCCAATGGGAAATCTGTTCTATTTTCCTCAAAATACTAATGCATTCTCCCAGAGTTATACTAATGCATAATTTCCAGGGAGTTAATAAGGCATTTTCTAAACCTCTTAATGATCTCCCAGTCACAAGGCCACTCTCTACACTGTTTGGTCTAAATTGTCACATTGTCTTGCCAAGACGTGGCTGCTTCCTAGTGCAGACTGGCTCCGGGTGGAACTGGAAAGATGTCGTGTTTGTGTTCATGGCCCAATTCGATGTTCTGCATCTTCCCCTACCCATTCTGTGCCATGTCCCGAGGCCGAGTCACTCTTCAGAAACCCTAGGCCCACAGAAGATAGTTCTTCCCTTCTCTCTGCTTTCAGGAAAAGCTTGACATGTGAGCTCACATGATTGAGTTTTCTGTTCTAAAACGTGTTCTTGTGGAATGAAAGTCTTTGTTCTCTCTAACTTGGAGTGGAGGGATGGAAAGAGATGTGTGTAGGTTGTGTGTACATGCATATATACATGTCTACATGGCTAAGGAAGCCCTTGGCTGGTACTCTTCAAGCTCAACAAGTATACTCTAAGCACTATGCAAAGATAAAACCATGTAGGGCAGTGACCTTCAACCTTCACTATACATTAGAATCACGGGAAGGCTTTTGAAACATACCAATGCCTGGGCCTTACTCCAGCCCAGGTAACCAGACTCTTAGCCAAGGTTTAGAACCACTAGCACAACGGAACATACCTGAGTGTTAGCATTAGCAGATATGGGTTCAAATCTTAGCCCTGATATTTACAAATGGCAAAAACAAGGTGGTGATACTAATTGCACTGCAGTGTAGAGCAGTAAAATGATCAGCAGGGCACATTTCTCATAGCAGAGGCTCAGTAATTTTGGTTCCTTTTCCCCAGTCTGTCAGACATTTGAGCTAGATGCCAGAAATTACTCACACAAAACACCAAGTACCATGTCAATATCTGGCCCTATAAACAGATACTTACTTTTAAACAAACAAAAAATATTCCCTAAAACTTCTTCCGAAGTAGTGATTTCTCACCTCTGGATATACATCAGAATCACTCTCAAAGTTAAAAAAAAAAAAAAAGAAAGAAAGAACAAGAAACAATCCAGATGGATATTGGCTCCACTCCAAACATTCTGATTTAATTTAAGTGACCTGAAACAGGACCTGGGCATCAATATTTTAAAAAGCTTCTAATGTGGGTCCAGGATTGAAAAGATACTATTCTAGATCAAGGATACACACACTATTGTGGGGAAAAAAAAAAAAAAAACAATAAATAAGTGGTCAAAAGATGGGTTTGCCTCCAGCTCTGCCACTGACAGTATGACCTTAGACATATCACATAAATTCTCCAGAACTGAAAATGGAGATAATAGCGTTTGGCTTAAAGAATGGTGGTGAGGTTGAAAAGAGATAACGGAAGTGAAAGTGCTTTTTAAACCACAAAGCACTGCACAATTCTAGCTCTTATCATTCTGGAGATGACGATGTCTCAGGTTAGCTGCCTGATTAGTCCACAGTCCTTTCGAGATTGTCCAGTACCTGGGGCTAGAAAGGAGGGTTTGGATATGGGAATAGATAAGGACTTGTTAACTGTCACAAGACTTTGACCACTTTCTCTAAATGGCAAAAAAGAAGGTTTTTCTCTGGGTCAAGAATTCATTGAACTTCAAGGCAAATTGAAACAGAAAATTTCTTACCATCCCAAACAATTTATTTGATGGGTAAATGGTTGCTGAGACTGTATTTTTGAAATACAGTTTCTATTTCCCAAACTTGCCTTCCTCCTGATCCTCCAATACTCCCCCACTGACAGGTTTTTGAGGTAGACTGGAAAAGTACATTATTCTAATCACACAGGTTCTGGGCATCAGGTTTAAGTTAGCTACCTGTGCAGTAGGATGCTGGGATATTTTCAAAACTTTAGCCTCTGGCACTGTAAGTCAGTGTGAATGTCAGCCAAGGAAAGTATTGAGATGTGAGTTAGCCTGGTGTCTACAAATACCACTCCTTATTTCTGTAATAAGGAGGAAAAAAATGTTGTATTCAAACCCTACTTTTTGGCAGATCTTAAATATCAAGAAAGATGAATTGGGGAAGTTTTCCAAAAGATACAATGATTTCTCCCTCTCCCTCAGTGTTCAGATCCTCATTGCAGGCTGTAGCCAGGTGTCATTTCAGGATTTCTTTAAACAGTGGTTCTCAACGTTTGTTGCATCATTTGGGAATCTAGGAGAAATCAGAATCTCAGGCCCCACCTCAGATTTGCCTATTTAGAATCTGCATTTTGTTTTTCATTTTTCTTTCTTTTTTTTTTTTTTTTGAGACAGAGTCTCACTCTGTTGCCCAGACTGGAGTACAGTGGCACTATCTTGGCTCACCGTAACCTCTACCTATTGGATTCAAGCAATTCTCATGCCTCAGCCTCCCAAGTAGCTGGGATTATAGGCATACACCACCACACCCTGCTAAATACTTTTGTATGTTTAGTAGAGACAGCATTTTGCCATGTTGGCCAGGCTGGTCTGGAAACCCGGACCTCAAGTGATCCACCCGCCTTGGCCTCCAAAATTGCTGAGATTACAGGTGTGAGCCACAGTGCCCGGCCTAGAATCTGAATTTTAACCTGGATTTCTCAGAGGTAATTCCAAAGCCCATTAAAGTTTGAGACGCCCTGTCTGACAAAATCATCTCATCAAAGCCTCCTAAACCAATACAGCAGTTCCTTTAACTGAGACTCAGCCATGAGCCATTACAGGACTAGGTCAGGACCACACAGTTAATTACTGACACACTGATGAGTCCCACAGGCCCCAGATCTGCTGGTTCCAAGAGCAGAGCACTTTCTACCTCACAACATTGGCCCTGATATAGGGTTGTTTGGGTTTTGTTTAAATAAGCATTAAGGACACAGTGTCTATAATTTATTTTACATCTTCTGCACAAAGCAGCTTCTCGGGGATTATTCTTGACAGATTAACTGCAAACAGAAGTAAAAGGGAAAAGTTGTAAGAGACACACCATCCAGAAAATGAAGATGATGAAAAAAATTCTACTGATAAGGACCTTCACAAGAAAGCTGGAGAAAGGCTTTAATCTATGGATTTCTGGTAACCCTGGAAACTGGCACCTCTGTAGCACTGGGATAAAAATCCTCAAAGGACTGGGATGAAGATTAGTAACATAATTGGATAGAAGGCAGACAGAACCCTTTGAGAAGCAAATCAATACTCACACAGATGCAGAATATCAATATAGAAACCTTCCCCCACCAGGGGTGCCCTGTGGCAAAACACTGTGGCCATGTCCCAGGTCTACCAAACATCAGTGGCTCTGACTGATGGTGTGGACCCGCCATCTTGCACTTTTGCCTGCCTGATCCAAACTCTAAGCACCAGTGGTCCAGGCTTTGCCCAAGGCTGAAGGATCAGCACTACATAAAGAAAAATCGTTGGATTAGGTGTGGAGAAACTAATTACCTGTGTGTGACCTTAGGCAAATCACTTAATCTGTCCGTTTTCACATCCATAAAATGGAAAATAATAAACCTGCACTGTCTCCATCATAGACTTTTTGAGTATTAACTAGGTTAATCCATGCAAAAGTGCCTGGGAAATCATGAAGGCTGATGATAAATTATAACTAGTGTTACAATGACTAGTTTTTTCCTGACTGTGCAAGCATAGACACCCGAGACCTAGATTCACAACTGTCTTGCTGAAAAGTGGTACAGGGGCTGAGCACAGTGACTCACACCTGTAATCCCAGCATTTGGGGAGGCCAAGGCCGGCAGATCACTTGAGATCAGGAGTTCGAGACCAGCCTGGTCAACATGGCAAAATCCCATCTCTACTAAAATAAAAAAATTAGCCAGGCGTGGTGGCAGGTGCCTATAATCTCAGCTACTCAGGAGGCTGACGTATGAGAATAGCTTGAACCTGGGAAGCCGAGGTTGCAGTGAGCCAAGATTATGCCACTGCACTCTAGCCTGGGGGATATTGCATGACACTGTCTCAAAAAAAAAAAAAAAGGAAAAAAGAAAGGAAAGGAAAGGAGGAGAAAGGAAAGGAAAGGAAAAGAAAGGAAAGGAGGGGAGGGGAGGGGAGGGGAGAGGAGAGGAAAGGAAAGGAAAGGAAAGGGGTACAGTACTATGCAGAAGCCATCAGCAGCTGGGCTGATGATTTGTTTGTCAATCTGGGTGCTCAGAAATACAGGTTATTTAGAAGAGACAAGGAATAAACCAGGGAAGACCACCTAACAAAACAGCTCCCCTACTGGCAAGCTGCATTGCCTCATATTCCACTGTTATGGCAGTATTTGCTTAGTTGAAGCATTGTCCTTAGGAAGATTTTAAATGCAAATTTTCCTAGGAAAAGTAACATATTGACTGGTTACCAGTCATTTATACTATATTTCAAGTTAGTTTACTCACAGATGCCTCAGATAGTGCTCTTAAACCAGGAAATTAAATGGTAATTTCAATAGTGGAAAAAGAAGATTTGGGAGACTGAGACAGGCCTTGAGAGGCAAATCTGGGTAGTGTGTTGCAGTAGAATGTGAGAGGGCAAAGGAGGTACAGTTTCCAAACTTGTGAGATGAACACTAAATAAAGGAGTGGTACAGACTGCTGAGGCAAACTCACTCATACTTTTTCTCAAGGTCTAAAAGGGGAAAGAATTAGAACTTGTGCACCTTTGCCTAATCCAAGTTCCTGTTTGCACTGATTCTTCGTCTTTTCCTCTAGGTAGCAGAGTTTGCTTGATACTGCTCCAAGTAATAGAAAAACAAAGCTAATTTAACCTTGATTAGTTCTCCTCATTTATCATCATTTATCCCAGACAAGTAGCCATCTGCAGGGATCTCTTAATTGTACTATTTTTTAAATCAAAAGTCCTTCAAAGTGGGTTGGAAGGCTTTTGTCCAATATAAATTACCTATTTTAAGAAAGAAGTACTTGAGGTCCAGAAATGATCTTCTTAAGGCCATAGACATGGGAAATGTTCTAGAACCTTCACTGGTATAACATGCTGCCTCAACTTCCCCAGGGTGATCAGTGATCAGGGTGGAGAGCAGAAACAAGGCAGTGAGGTTCAGCAGACACAAGATGGACAGCTCACTACTCAGATGAACCCTAACAAGTTCTGTTCTCAAAGTCTGCAGATTTGTGAACCTTTAAAGCAACCAGCTCTTCCATGTCCCAGCTAGCACTGATCAGGGAACATAAACTGCCCGGGGTGTCCATGACGTCCCACTTCATCCCACCCTTGCTCTGAATCTCTGTGTTCCCCAGTTCTAGAGGATTCTAGCCTTACTGGTCTTCCCTTTCATTTCTGGCCCTACTCTTATGCATTGTACTTGACCCCTAAATTTAGATCCCAAATGTGTTCCTCAAAACCCTTGAATGATTGCAGCAAGTTGGATTTACTTGCCACCAAATATTCTGATTCTCCTTTCTGTGAGGATTATAGAAGCCTTCCTTGTTGAACTCCAGAATAGCTAAGGCTCACATGGCCAATAAAAAGTGAGAAGTGCCACTAGGAACCAGAGCATGGTTTGCTATCTCTTTTCCCCATGTCTCAGTGACAGGGAATACTTCAAGAAGAGACTGGCCCATCAGCGTGGACTCAGCACAGAGATGTGGAACGCAATTGCAGCTGGTCCATGCTGGAAACAGGAGTGAGAAATAAACATTTGTTGTTATAAACACTGAGATTTAGGAGTTATTGTAGCATAACTGATTCACACATCCTTGAATTCCTACCACATACAGCAACTTCAGACACACAGACTGCCAGGTTTGACACCAGCCCCAACACACCTGAATCTTCAGAGAGGAAGGACAGGCCCATCAGCCAGGGAAAAGCTTTGTAATTGTTGATGATTTCAGCACCTGGGTAGTGGTATGTCATGTTCTAAGACCCTTGATTTCATCTTTCTGAGTTAAAACCTTTAACAAAATCTCATCCCAGAATCTGTAATCCTATGTGATACTGGGGTCGCCTTTGAGTAAACCAAGCATTATCATATGTGAAGCTGGGGTGGACTCTCACTACGTGGATCTCTTTCAGACCTTATAAAAGGAAATCAACCACTTGGCCTTACCCAGGCCATCCATCTACTCGTTTAGTAAATTACCATACTTGATCCAATACTACAAAATTGAATTTCCAAAAACCCAACTGTAATCATTAGCGATGTTACTTTTCTATGTCAAATTTTCTTCATGTATGGATTTTCACTTCTTTTTATTGACTTCTCAACCATGGAAATAAGGTTGCAAGGTCGGAAGAATGCTGCTCTAGAGTCTGACAAGGTAGCTTTAATTATACTGCATTCCCCCATTGTAATCGTGGGCATGTTTTTAACCCTCCTGGGGCTTCCTCTCCTCATCTGCAAGTCTGGGATGACTACTCAGAGACTGCCATTTGTTGTGGGGCATGCCTGGCAGAGAGTAAGTACGCATTCCAAAACTGCTGGCTGCTCACTATGTCATGTATTCCAAGCCCCGGATTTCTTCCTTATTGATAACAGATAAATTCCAGGGAGATCTATTTTCAGGCGTCACTGCCCTCATTAACCTAATGTGTTAATATTGTGTACATGTGTGTTTTTCCTCCTGCTCCTACCCTAGTGCTCCAGGGTGAACATGGTATCTTGAGGGTGGAGATTGTGATATACTCCCATTTGCCACTTAAGTAGCTACCAAATGGCCTGGAGTGTATTAAATGTTATATATATATATATGCACACACACATATATATATGGAGATATATATATACACACACACAAATGAGTGGACCCAAAATGGTGAGTCTTAGTAAGTAATTTACCACTATTGATCCTTTCCACTTTTTTTTTTTGAGACAGAATCTCACTCTTTGCCCCCAGGCTGGAGTGCAGTGGTACAATCTCAGCTTACTGCAACCTTCACCTCCTGAGTTTAAGTGATTCTCATGCTTCAGCCTCCTGAGTAACTGGGATTACAGGCATGTGCCACCATGCCCAGCTAGTTTTTGTATTTTCAGCACAGATGGGGTTTCACCATGTTGGCCAGGCTGGTCTGGAACTCCTGACGTCAAGTGATCTGACCATCTTGGCTTCCCAACATGCTGGGATTACAGGTGTGAACCACCGCACCTAGCCGTCATTCTATTTCTTTCACTTTAGTTCTTCTCCTGTTTGTACATCCTCGTGGCAAGCATCAGATGAAGGGAATGGGAATGTGTGTATGAGTGTGCATGCATGGGTGTGCATGTGTGTGTGTGTGTGTGTGTGTGTGTACAGAGCACCCTGAGGTCTTCAGAAGAAGAGTATTATGTCAAACAAAACATGTTTTTAAATGTATTTTGTTGAAATAAAATTGAAGAGGAGAGATCCTGCACTTCTGTGGCTAGATATCATTCATCCCTTTTTAACTCTGTCATGCCCTGAGGGGTTCAGCACTGAACAGACCCATTCTGCTGTGCAGGCTGATTTTTATTGTGTTCAGCATGTACACAATTTATTAGCAGGAGTTATAGCCACCCAGCAATTTAAATTATACATGAAATCTAATAAAAATTTTAAAAGGTAACCAACATCCCTGCCTGTGTTGAGTTTTGGAAAGTGTGAATAATAACAAGCTTTTGGGTTTATTCTCAAACAGATCCTGGGTCTTGACCTTACCTGGTCTCCTCCACACTTTCTTCCAAAGCTTGAGATTGGCTCCAGAGGTGCCTAGGGGATCTCATTCCAGAACTTGGCCAAAAAAAAAAAAAAATCTTTATTACTGTCAGTCAAGCTCTCATTTTGAGGTGCTTAAAATAGAGGGTAGTTCTCTCCCCAAAAGCACTTTCGGTAAATATAACAAAGTGTCAGTGCTTTGTGAATTGTGTTCTGTG
Organism: Saguinus oedipus; assembly: GCA_031835075.1. Taxonomy (NCBI): domain Eukaryota; kingdom Metazoa; phylum Chordata; class Mammalia; order Primates; family Cebidae; genus Saguinus; species Saguinus oedipus. The sequence continues at coordinate 128,648,315 of CM063178.1, forward strand.
GTCACCTCACTCGAAGTCCCTGAGATGGAAGGGTTAAAATGCTGATTTATGGGTTCTGCTTCAGATGGGTTAGATCAGAATTTCAGGGAGAAAGTTTAGGAATCAATATTGTTAATAGGCTCCCTAGGTAAATCTTCTTTATAGTAGATTTTGAGAATCACTGGTATATTTGTTAAGAACATGGGTTTAGAATCAGGTGGAGCCAAGTTTGAATTCTCACTAGCAGATTACTTAACTTCCCTAGACCTCAACACCCAGGCATCTGAAAAATTACTTTGTAAAGTGTTGGAAAGAAAAAGTGAAATGTGATTATGCATGTAAAGCAGTGCTTCTCAGACTCCGTGTGCATAGAAATCACCTGGGGATCTTGGTAAATGCACATTTGGATGCAGTGTATGTGAGTTGGGGCCTGAGAGTCTTCTTGTAGCAAGCTCCCTAGTAAAGCCAATGCTGCTGGTCCTCTGTTCACACTTTGAGTAATTAGCAGGCCTTCAGTAAGTTTTTAATAATTACTAGCTCTTCCACTATTCAGCTTGGTGAGGATGGAAAGAGAGAGTACAGTGATTTTTATAAAATCTTCATCACCATTAGAATCACATGTGGTGCTTTAAAAAATGCAAATGCCAAGCCAGATGTGAGGGCACATCTGAGGTGGAGGATCACTTAAACCCAGAAGCTCAAGACCAGCTGGGCAACATACAAGACCCCATCTCTTAAAAACATTTAAATTTAAAAAATGCAGATGCGTGGATGCCTGTCTCTGAAGATGCTGATTTCATATCTTCACAGTGGAGCCCAGGAACCTGTTTTTAAAGTGCTACAAGTGATCCAGGATGGTGAACCAATAGATTTAAATAATAAGTATCTTGGGTGAAACTTACTTTGTAGCCACTGAGAGAGTGTCCAAATGTCCCCCTGGCACAAACTCTTATTCACCATGATGCCAGTCTAAAACACACTCTTTGAGTCATGGCCATCCAAAGAGGAGATTAAAAATTTTGGCCTTAGACCCCAGGCTGCTCTGGAGCCTCTAGCAATTCTGGGGCCAGTCTCCATTGTCCTTCTATCCTTTACTGTGCAAAGAAAGAACAGAGTATAAGAGATAAGCATCATGGGAGATCCAGCTCCATCACTTACTAGCTATGGGATCTTGGGCATGAATTTAACTTCCTGTTCCTCAAGTACCTCATCTATAAAATGGGAATGATATCGAACTCACCCACTTCATAAACTCATTGTGAGAGCAAAATGAATATCCTATAACCTTGCTGCTCGAAGTGTGGTCTGTGAACCATCAGTATCCACATTGCCTGAGAGCTTGCTTGATATGCCAAATGTCAGATCCACTGAATATGAATCTGCATTTTAATAAGATACCCTCCCCACAGTGATTCCTATGCAAAGTTTGCAAAACAACGCTTTATGGTATTAAAAAATATGAGGAAGGGTTATAAGATAAACCAGTCCTTGTTCTTAAGGTCTCAGAGTCTCATTAAAAAGGAGCAAGCTTTACATTGCATGTGAAAAATCAGAGAGGGCTACAGAGCCCACAAAATCAAGTGCTAAACAGTGTCCATACTTTAAAACAGAGCGATTTAACAATAGCAGTAACCACATTATTTGATCATCTTCCTAGGTCTGATTATAATCATCAGTGCTCTCCAAATGTTCTCACAATCAAGAAACAAATATAGAATGATAATACGTATACATTGAAGTGGAATTAAAGGATGTCATTGTTCAAAACCAGAGTCAATTGTTTTGGGCACAGCTTCTGAACTTCCTGGCAAATCACCTGGGCATCGGTGACAATGAAGATTCTAAGATAAGCGCTGAGATTCTGCATTTCTAACAAACTCCCAGAAGATGTCCATGCTGCTAGTCCACAAATAGTACTTTGAGGAGTAAGAGTTGGGGATCAGGCCACCCAGGGCCCACACCAGCAGCCATATTTACCAGGAATAAATATGTCAGTATACCTTAACCTATCTGTGGGACAATGGATGGAAAGCACTACCCTAACTCATCCCATTTATGCTGGGACCAGAAAGTGTTGTTTCTGCACCTGAGGACATCTTTAGTGCCTGATACACGTGGAGATGAGGGAGAGACAGCTGCCTTAGTGGAGCTTATGTATAGCACCACTTAGTGGTGATATATGTCAGCCAATACTGCTGAGGAAAGAAGGGAAATAGCTGTTGGATATATGGTTCTGTAGCCCGAGAAGCCTGTCAATGTAAACTTTCCTGTTTTTCCAGAGCTGTGTAGTTGTGTTCATATGTGTCTCTCCTTGGAGCAGAACCTTGTGAATGCACAGTTTCCAGGAGCTACACGATGTTTTCCCTCTGGCACCTGCTTTACACACAGACGTTTAACAAAAGTGTCAGCTCACCCTTCCCTGAACACCCCACGTAATTGGCTTCATATCACTTTGCCTTGGTATAGCATTCTTACTCCCGAGATTCATGGGACTATATGTTTGATGGGGCAGGTAATGCTGTACTACTTCCTTCTACCTGAACTCATGTTATAAAGCTTTATCAAGACATTTATCTCCAAGGAAAGAATATGCTTAATAAACATTACCAAGAAAGCCTGAGCAGGCTCTATATTTAAATATTCATTCCTGTAACTTTGTTCTTTTTGAAGAAATCAAAAACTACAAGGGAAAAATGAATAATAATTTTACATTAAAAATTACCCTTCTTTTTGGCAAAAACACCAAAAATAAGATAAAAAGACAAATGCTAAACTGAAAAAAAAAAGACAATTTAAGCAAAGATTTAATACAGAAAGAACAAGTTAGTACAAGAAATAATTGCAATAGGAAAGTGGACAAAGAATATAATCTAGGAATTCACATAAATTATATATATATAATATATATAAATGGTCAAGAAATATATAGAGAAAAACATTAAAATAGTCCCAAAATGTAAATTAAAAGAAGATATTTGCCTATCAGATTACAAAAGATGAAAAAGTATTGACAAAGTTGACAGGTTTTGTCAATACTTTTTCATCTTTAGTAATTTGATAGGCAAATATTTTGGGTTGGGCCAACGGTACTCTGTTGATAGGAACATAAATGGTCGAATGTGTCAAATACATCTTTAATATTCATACCCTTGGTGTCAGTAATCTCACTCCTTAAAATCTTTCCTAAAAACGTAATTACACTAGAAGATAAATATTCATTATTTCATTCAACAGACATTTATTGAGCTCTTACAAGGCATTAGATTAGGAGTTAGGGATATTCTTTACTGGGCCAAGAACAAAATAAGCAAATGTCTCTGCCTTCAAGAAGCATTCATTATAGTCAAGGGAGACAAACGACAAAAAGTGTGTGTGTGTGGTCGGGGGGTGTATGTGTGGGTGGGTGGGTAGGTAGTGGTGATGGTGCTGGTGGTGAGAATGGTCAGAGTGAGAGAAGATGGAATATGCTGCTGCTACATATTAGGGTGATTAGGAAAGCCCTCTCTGATAAGGACACATTTGAGAAGAGACTTCAAGGAACCAGGGAAACAAGGCACAGAGATACCCATGAAGAGATGATTCCAAATGAGGGAAGAGCAGGTGCAGAGGGGGGAGCATGTTGGTGTATGGAAGGATCAGCAAGGAGGCCGCTGAGGCTGGAGCAGAGTGAGGGAAGGTGGAAACTGAAGCAGGGTGGGTGGGGCTGAGGGACCGTGCTCTGAGCTCATGCAGGGCATTGTCACCCATAGTAAGTCCAGTGTGGGTTTACTTGAGCAGAGCAGTGATGAGCTATGACTCGAATTTGTAAAGACTCTCTGGCTTCTTAGTAAGCAGTAAAGCCACTTGGGAAGCCATGATAATACAGGTAAGATACAATGGGGAGAAGACAGTGGCAGTGGCTGAAAGTGTTTGAGCTCATTGCCAGGCATGGTGGCCCACACCTGTAATCCCAGCACTTTGGGAGGCTGAGGAGAGTGGATCACAAGGTCAAGATATGGAGACCATCCTGGCCAACATGGTGAAACCGCATCTCTACTAAAAATACAAAATTTAGCTGGATGTTGTGGTGTGTGCCTGTAGTCCTAGCTACTTGGGAGGCTGAGGCAGGAGAATCGCTTGAACCCAGGAGGTGGAGGTTGCAGTGAGCCGAGATTGTGTCACTGCACTCCAGCCTGGGTGACAGAGCAAGACTCCGTCTCAAAAAAAAAAAAAAAATGGTTGAGTCCTAGATACATTTTGAAAATAGAGCCATCAGGATTTCCTCATGAAACAGATGTGAGTTGTGAAAGGAAGGAGTCAAGGATGAGTCTGAGAGTTGCAGCTGGGTAGTATTATATGCATTGAGATGGGGCTGCCCAAGGAAGAGAATTTGGGTGAGGTAGACTTAGAAAAATGAAAAGCTTTCAACTTGTCAAGTTTGAGAAGTGTCTTAGATGTCTAAGTAGAGATGTTAGGCAAGCAATTGGGTTATGAATCTGGAGTTCATGGAAAGGTCTAGGCTGGAGATACATATGTGGCAGTAGAGGCTGGGATTTAGTCCTGAGTCCAGAAAAGATCACCTAAGGAATGAATGTAGTTAAGAAAGAGAAAAGTTCTGAGAATGGAACCCCAGATTGTCCAAGATTTGGAGGTCAGGAAGATGAGAAGAAACAAGCAAAAGGGAGTGAAGAGCAGTAGCCAATAAAATACGAGAGCCTCCTAGAGAGTGCAGTCCTGGAAGGCAAATGAAGAATTCCAACAAGTAATGATCAAAGTGTCAAGTGCTGTTCACAGGTCAAGGAAGATGAAGTTGGAGGACAGACCGAGGGCTTGACGACATGGGGGTCATGGTGACCTTGGCAAGAACTATACATGGAGGAATGTGGACAAAACCTGATGGAGTGGGTTCAGGAGAAGCAAGAAAATATGATGCAGAGCTGGCAAGAATCAACAACTATTTCAAGCATTCCAGGTGTCTAAGTCAACAAGAAAACAGGCTGGAGTTGGAGGTGGAGTGAAATCAAAAAGGTTTTGTTTTTGTTTTGTGGTCTGTTTTTTTTTTTAGACGTCGTCTGGTTCTCTGGCCCAGGCTGGAATACAGTGATGTGACCTCGGCTCACTGCAACCTCCAACTCCTGGGTTCAAGTGATTCTCCTGCCTCAGCCTCCTGAGTAGCTGGAATTACAGGTGCCCACTACCATGCCCGGCTGATTTTTGTGTGTTTTTTTTTAGTAGAGACGGGATTTCACCACGTTGGTCAGGCTGGTCTCAACTCCTGGCCTCAAGTGATCTGCTCACCTCAGCCTCCCAAAGTGCAGGGATTACAGGCACGAGCCACCATGCCCGGCCCAAAGAAAAATTTTCTTAAAATGATGGGAGCTATTATCTCATATTTGTTTGAAAAAGAAATAGTATGGCAGAGAGAGAAAAAATGGCAAAGGAATATCAGGGACAACTGTTTTTGATTAAGAGAGATAGGATGGGACTCAATAAATAAAAGAGGAGATACCTTGGAAAGAAGCAAACACAAAGAATTTATTATACAATTGTTTATAGTGGTAAAAAACTGAAAATTAATAAAAAGTTTATCAGTACATACTGGGTAAGTAATTTAAGGGTCTGAGTACAATAGAACAAAACACAATCATTAAAATTGTTAGTGAAGATCCTATATTTATGTACATGGTAATACATGCACAATAAAAAGCAAAATGAAACAAAACAAAACAAAAGCCAGCATAATCAGATCCTGACTTAAAACGATTAAAAGTGCTTTATCTACATAAGATTTGAAGATAGTTTCTGCTTTCTTCTTTACGATGTTCTGCTTGCTTTCAATGTATTTAACTTTTACAAGCCTGTTCCTTCACCTGTAAAATAATGATTTGAAAAATCTGCCTCAGAAGACTGTTGCGTGGATCAAGGCAGACAATGTAGGTAAGGTGTCTCGCACAGTGTCTGGCACTTAACAGGTACTGAATACCAGGCTGTTGTTACCCGAGTGTGCTACCCTTATATACTAACATTTCGGGAAGATGACTGTGGGGGACCCTGCTCTTATCAGTAGCAATGGTGCTGCCTTCGATTTTTCCTATTTCTGGTGATGCTGGTCTCTTGTCTGATGCAGAGGAATTTGTGAGAATAGGAAAAGAAATTTGTTTTCTCGCTTGCCCACAAATATTCCAAAATTTGGCTAATCCTCCCCCTAGTGGCAGACATCAAAACTTCTGTCACTTTTTTTTTCAACTGGAGTTTCAAGAAAATGCCCATGAAGGATCACTGTGAGGTATTTGCTGCATCTCATACTACTGGTCTTGTCACTACCATGTAAAGGCAGGACAGTGCTTACACTGGCCCATGGCTTGCTTCCTTATGTTAAAGCTTTGAATGTCTATCTTAAAATGCAAACATGCGCCTAGGAGGAGAAGTCTAACTGGATCCTTTAGCCTGAATTAGCTAGCCTGAGGGATGAGATACAGAATAGATGAGGGTCAGGAGAGGCCAGGAGAGGCTAGCCATAAAGGTGAGTCATCAAGGAGGCCTGTGGCTATCTCAGAGGTGAGAAGCAGAAGGCACAGGTGCCAAACATGCTTCCTCTGCTCTCACAAAAAATCATAATAGTGTATCTAGGAGTCATACCTTAGGACAGAGATGGATGTCATAAAACTGGAACACAGCATTTTTTTGAGACAGGGTCTCAAAAAGTTGGAGTACAGTGGTGTGATCACAGCTCACTGTAGCCTCTACTTGCTGGGCTCCAGTGATCCTCCTGTCTCAGTCTCTGGAGCAACTGGGACCACAGGCACATGCCACCACACCCAGTACATTTTTTTTTTTTTTTTTTTTTTTTAGTAGAGATAAGGTTTCACTACATTGCCCACGCTGGTCTTAAATTCCGGAGCTCAAGTGATCTGCCTGCCTTGGCCTCCCAATGTGCTGGGATTACAGGTGAGTCACTGTGCCTGGCCTGGAACATATTGTCCTTAAAGGAAAGGAATGCAAAACTTCCTTGCCCAAAAGGTGACCCTTTTTAACATGTTAGTATGCATTTGTGCTAGCAAAAGGGCCCTAAGATTTTTGAGTCAAAAGACCAGGGATTGAGTGCTTCTCTTGTGGTTGACAAGATGAGTAATAACAAGCAAGCCATTAAGCCTTTCTGAGCGTGAGTCTTTTCATCTGTAGAATGGGCATGATGGTGACAATTCTGCTGTCAGTGAAATGTTTATGGTTTTGTTTGTTATTTAGGTCTTCCTGAGAATGGCATGCTGTGACGGGCATTGAAGGTGAAAGGGGGACATTTACTGAAAAGGTACACTCCTCCTTTGACCTGGACCTGCTGGCTTGATGACATGAGAGTAGACTGTGAAGTCCTTAGCTCTTTAACAAAGCTGAGGAGAGAATGTGCAGGATGCAGAGATCCCTATCAGAGAGCTTGGGGGAAATCTCAAAAGTGAAATCCCAATAGTGAAGTCTTAGGAGCAAAGATGGGAGGAGAGAGAAAAAGAAAGTGTGGGGAGGAGGCAAGAGCAGAATAGAAGCTTGAAACTTAGTATTACTGGAGATGAGATTTCAACTCACAGAAGTAGGATAAGGGCTTTATCTAACGGAGAAATGTCAACATGCACCCAAATGTGGAACCCACGGAGATGGTCTGAGAGAGATGGAACATGCTGGAGGGGCCTCCGGTAGCTCCAGAAAAGGTGGTTCTGTAATGGGTGGTGCATGACTAAAATGGTGATAAGACCATATGCAACTGATCTGACTTCAAAATTGGGTCATCGAGTGCCATTCAATAGGCAAATCAAGTAAAAGAGGGTACACCAGGTACACTCTTCTAGCCAAAGTTTAATCACAGCAGACAAACTAGCCAACGAATTAAAGCCCAGAAGTTTGTTTTGTTTTGTTTGCTTGTTTTTTTGCTAGATCATACTATAATAACCAGAACACGGATCTGAAAAAGTCTATTATTTGTGAGTATATACCTTCTTTCATTTGTTCATTAGGTATTTATTGAGGACTACCTATTGTTCTAGCCCCATAGAGATGCGGTTTCCTTCAAGGTAGAAGGTGTGATTAAAGTTTAGCAGAGAAAGTTTAGGATACAGACAGATCACAGCTGGCTAGAAGAGAAACACATATAGCATAGAGCACTGTTCACACAAGAACTCAGTAAATATTTATTGAATGATGTTTTGGCTCTGCATCCCCACCCAAATCTCACCTTGAATTGTAATCCCCCATGTCAAGGGAGGGTCCCGTAATCCCCATGTGCCGAAGGAGGGACGTGACTGGATCATGGGGGCAGTTTTCCCCATGCTGTGCTCATGATAGTGAGTGAGTTATCATGAGATCTGATGGTTTTATAAGTGTTTGGAAGTTCCTCCTTCGTGCTTCTCTCTCTCTTCTGCCGCCAGGTAAGACTAGCCTGCTTCCCCTTCCACCGTAAGTTTCCTGAGGCGTCCCCAACCATGCAGAATTGTAAATCAATTAAACCTCTTTTCTTTATAAATTACCTGGTCTTGGGTATTTCTTCAGAGCAGTGCGAAAAAAGGAATAATACATTGAGTGATTGGGGTAGAGTCAGCAGAAAGGAATGGGAAGAGTATGCACTTCACTGTTAGAAATGTCTGGGTAAAAACCCCAGCTCTGTCCCTTGAGCCATGTAATACCAGGCAACGTACGGGCTCAATAAAATGGTAGACATTAGAATTCATAAGACTATATTAGCCTTGAAAGATGGGTAGGTTTTAGATTTGTGGCAATAAAGAGAAGGGCATTCATATCTCACTACATATCAGTGCATACTTAGCTTGATGCTCTCAGAAATCATCCTTTTCATCTAGAAGCTTACATTATAAGCCAGCAGCACAGCAGGCATGCTAGGAAGATGCAGGCAATGCTTGGAGTCACACAACAATAATTCCACACTAATAAGAAGCAAAGATTCCCACCTACTTTGCCCATGCAAAATATTATGATTTTATACTGCGAAGTCTTGAGTTGGGAGTTATATGAACAAATGGAGTTGTTTCAAGTACTTCACAATCCTTGCACTAGCTTCAAGAAGAAATGTTAGGAGTTAACTGTGTTCCCCAGGAAACCGTATGTTGAGATCTCAGGCCCCAACACCTCTGCATGTGACTTTGTATGGAAATAGGATCATTGCAGATGTAATTAGTTGATAAGACTATACTAGAGTAGAGTGGGCCCCTAACCCAATATGACTAGTGTCCTTAGAAAAAGGGGAAGTTTGGACACTCACACACAAAGGGAGAACACCATCTGAAGCTGAAGGCAAAGATTAGGATGATGCATCTACAAGTCAAGGAACTACCAGAAGCTAGGAGGCTTAGAACAGACCCTTCCCTAATATCTTCAGAGGGAATATGGTCCTGCCAAGAGACACTTTAATCTCATACTTCTAGCCTCCAGAATTGTAAGACAATAAATATCTGTTGCTTAAGTCACTCAGTTTGCGGGACTTTGTTATGGCAGTCATAGCAAACTATTAAAGGAAGTCTTTACGGTTTTTAAGAAAGGAGAGAGAGAATATTTGGGGTAAAAAATAAGATACACTGCCCGAGAAGGGAAAAGCAAAAACACAAGGAGCCAGCTGAAGAGAACTGTTCCCAGAGATGAGTGTCTGACACCGGAACAGATGTGTAGGTAATACTGAGTGGAAGGAAGTTGAACAGACAAAATTTCCTTTGAACAATACATCATAGGGACTCTAAGAGATAAGATCTGTGCATAGGAGACTGATATTGAGGGGTTCCCTATAATACAATCAGAAAACTAAGCTTGTGGTTAGGAAAGATCACCAACTCACCTGTTGATTCCAAAATGTCTGGTATAGCATAGAGTTTATTTACCTCACATAGGGCTTTGCGTAGAACAGTGTTTCTCAAACTTTAATGTGTGTACAAACTGCCCACAGATGTAGTTAAAACACAGATTCTGACTCAGCATAGTCTGCATTCCTAACAAGCTCCCAGGTGATGCCAGTGCTGCTGGTCCTTGGGCCACCCTTTGGGTAGCAAGGGTGTGGATTACAGTTATGTTCACAGGCGAATGAAAATAATTTTGGACAAAGAGATTGCTAAGTAAACAGAACTGATTGATGTTCTTGTTCTCTATAAGCTGGATCAGTTCAACTGAGTCAAATGGCAGTAATAAAGAAAGAGGGGTGTGGCAGCGACCCACTCTGAGTCTGGACTGGTGGCCAAATCATAGGAGAATCTTTTACAGCTATTTATATGTTTCTATGTAGGATATTTACAAATTTTCTATTTGATCTTTACAATGCAAAATTTTTAAATGTAATCTTTATCACTTCTCTGTAAGATAGGATAGATATCAATATTTCTGGTACACACTTAGCCTAATAAATGTTCGGTATTTTTAACTCTATTTTATACATAGAGATTGAGCTTCAGAGGTTAACTGTTGGTCAAACAGATGTTCAAACTACACATCTTCAAAACTCTTACCACCCTACCCAAGCCCCCTCCTATGTACCTTTTTGTGTTTGATATGATTTCCTTTTTTTTTTATCTAGACTTCTCTGTCTCTTTAAGCATGAAACTCAAACCTTACACACTTATGTCTTAGCAGGTATTAGTATTTTTGTACACATCCTATTAGCAATGTGCCAAGAAAGATTTTAATTTCCCTATTCTCTCTTATTTCTTACTGTCTTTAAGCAAGTGGCTTAATTCCTTGGCTTAACCCTACCCCATACCTTTAAAACAGTTATAGCTTTTAAAAGTTTTTCTCAGCCCATCTTTCCTCCCCTGCCTGGCACTCTTAATCTCACTCCTGGTAGCAGCTCTAACTTATTCTATGGAGACACTGCCACTTGTTAAGCTCCTGTGATGTGTATGTTAGGGAGAAAGAGGGCATTTAGCAGATGGTCAGATGGAAGTTCTTTGATTACTCTTGTTCTTGCAGAGATCTTCCTTTTTTCCAGCTTTTATACATAAGAATTATTGAGGGTTCCTCCCCACTTCAATGTCATTTTCTTATACTGGATGTAGATAAAGATGAAACAGTGAAATCCTTGCCATCAAAGAAACATCTTAAACTGTTCCAATCCTAAATGGCTTCAGTTCCATTTTGAAGAGTGGCAGCATTACACAGAAACCAGTGACACCAATGTCATTACTGCTGAGGACAATTCTTCCTCTTGATCAATAGTTATTAATGTTCAGTCCCAATGGGTTAATGACACTAGAAACTAAATATACATACCTGTTTTGAGGACTAAACTCTACAAAAAGACTGAATTAAAAATCAGACCAGTCTGGTCATAGTGGCTCAGGCCTCCAATCACAGCACTTTGGGAGGCCAAGGTGGGAGGATCACTTGAGTCCACAAGTTTGAAACCAACGTGGCTAACAAAGCAACAGCCCATCTCTACAAAAAAAAAAAAAAATCAAACCCAAAACATCAATAAACACATTTAAAGAGAGTTTGGGGATTTTCCCCCCTCTGGTAGTCTAAAATGAATGTATTAAAATAAAAGCCAAAAAAGATAACATTTATTGCACATGTTGTGCCAGGAATTGTTTTAAGAGCTTTAAACCTCACAAGAACCTTTTGACTACTTTTACTACATCTCTTTAAGAGATGAGAAAACTGACTTTTAAAGAAGTCCAGTAACTAGCTCAAAGTCACAGAGTTAGCCAGAAATTTAAATCCAAGTAGAACTCTATGTAAGATTTTTATTTTTCAGACAGAGTCCCACTCTGTTGCCCAAACTGTACTACAGTGGCACAATCACAGCTCACTGCAGCCTTGACCCTGGGCTCAAACTATCCTCCCTCCTTAGTTTCCCAAGTAGCTGGGACTACGCGTGCACATCACCATACTTGGCTAATTTTTAAATATTTTTGTAGAGATTTAGTCTCTCTATGTTGCCCAGGTTGGTCTCAAACTCCTGGGCTCAAGGAATCCTCCTGCCTCAGCCTTACAAAGTGCTGGTATTATAGGTGTGAGCCACTGCGCTCAGCCAAGATCTTGAACATTATTCTATACTATCTCCCAAGACATGAGATTTGTTTGTCTATGAGAATTTAAATAAAAATCTACAGCCCCTTTTAATTTGCAAAAAATAGAAATTCCCATTCAAAACTGCTTCAGTAAAAGACTGAGTGGCTTCTACCAGTTTGCTGCAGAATGGATAGGCATATTAACCTCAGGGCTGGTTAGATCCAGGGACTTGACTACTGTCTGAATTCTCTCTCTGTGCTCCTTGCTGTCACACTCATTCTTTCAGACCAGCTTGTGGGGGACTACCTGGGAAAGCTCCAGGTTTACATGCTAACATAAGCCTAGAGAGGAAAATATTTGTCTCTGCTGTCTTTAGTACAAATTCCTGTGAAAGACTCCAATTGCCCCAATTAGGTCATGTACCCCTACCTCAGTTGGTCACAATGGCAATGGAGATAAGAACTGCGATTTGTCCAGTCTAGGTCACATGCCAACCCCTGTGGCTTAGAGGTCTGGGTCTGTATCAGAGGAGAGAAAGGTGCTGGACAGAAAAAAATAAAATAACTGCTAAACTACCTAGTATGTGTATACCCCTCTAGAGTTTACACAGTGCTCTCATGATTCATGTTTTTGAGTCTCACAACAACCATATAGAGAAGGCAGATGAAGTATTACTATGAAATAATGGTGGGTTAAGATGGCTGCAAATTCTGTCACTGCCTCCATTGATAGATAGAGTTCATTTCCCTTTCACTTGAATCTGGGCTGGCTCCATCTTACTCAACCAATAAAATGTGGTAAAACCTAAGACAACTCGTTCTTTTCCTCACCGTTAAAAGGATTTGCAGCTTCCACCTTCTTTCTCTGTGAATGCTCACTCTTAAGATGCTTCCTCTCCAAACCAGCCACCACGGAGTGAGATATCCAATCCACATGGACTGCTTATGGTGGACACTCCAGTCAACAGTTCCAGCTGAGCTCTCAGCTGCCAGCCGGCATCAGCTGCCAGCCATTATAACTCACCCATGTTGGACATTCCAGGGCGGTTTGGTTGGCAGCAATTGAGAGCCAAAACAGAAATGAAGACTCATTGGTTTAAGGTCCCACAGCTAGAAAGTATCCATGAGAATGCTAAGCCAGATGCTCTGAATCTAAGCCCACTGGGCTTTGATTTCTCATTGCCATCTATTAAAAGCAGAACAAGCCTCAATTCAAAATCTCCAAATGTAGAATTTCTGCCCAGGATGAAGGTTGAGGAAGTGGAGCATATAATTTGTTCATTTACTCAGCTCTGTTCATTTATACTGGGCAACTGAACAAAGTAATCTTCTGATTCTCAAGGAACTTAGAGTTTAATCAGTAGAAAGCCCCATAAACAGCTCATCTCAATAAGAACTCATAAGTGCCATGAGGCAGCATGCCCAGGGGGATTTTGGAACCCATGTCCAGGCACTAAACCTAGACCAAGCCATGAAATAGTACACCCATATTTTATTGGGTGTGGAAGAGTATCTCTGCATCTGTATGGAGGACGCTGAAAAATGTTTAAAATGAATACAATTATTCTTAAAGAACCCTAGTATTTGAGGGGGAAACATGAATTCTAGTTCTGGTTCAGCCTTGACTTAAATGTGCCCTTGGCCAAGTTGCTGAACCTCTCGGTAGCTGAGTTTCCTGATCTGTAAATCTGAGGTGGAATTACACTACACTGCTTCTTCATGTGCTTGACAGTTCCTTTCTCCAACTCCATCCCTTTAAGTTTTGGTGTTCCTTGGAGGGTGGTTCTTTGCTTGTTGCTCTTCTCACTCTGCAAAGTCTCCCTAAGTGATCTCATCCATTCCTCTGGCTTTTGTTATTACTCATGTAACAAGGAAATCCCTTTATGATTAGGCTATTTCTTTCTGTGGGCTATCTACCAATGTATTCATCTGCTTATAGTACATCACTGAATATGAATTTTACAGGCACATGAAGTTCAATATACACAGTGCTTGGCTCATCTCCTTGCCCACTTAACTCCCATTTTTGATTTCTCCCTTTACAATCAAGAATCAACAACTGCTACCCAAGCTAGTAGCCTATGAAATTAACTTCACTTTTACTTTTCTCTATCTCACATGCAATTTCTTGTCAAGGACTGCTAATTTTGTGTCCTAAGTTTCTGAAATTCATCCTTTTGTCTGAGTATCTCATAAACAGCTCAAATTCGAAATATTCAAAGCTTACCTCATTACTTCTCCCTCCTGGTTCTCTTCCTGTGTGTTCCAGGAGGATGCTATCACTATCTACCCACTTGCTAAATCTGGAACGTGGGCATCACCCTTGTTTTCTCCTCTTTTGCCTCCCATCACCAGGTAACCATCAATTCCTGATGTTTGGCTTCTTAGTCAATCTACCCACTTCTCTCCATTCTCGTTGCTATTATCTTTCACTTCCTGCAGTAGTATCCGGCCTTCTGTCTTTACTCTCTCTGACCTTTCTCCACAGCGCAGCCAAATTTGATCATGTCAATCCTTTGATTCCTGATATGTTTAACCCCCATGCTCCCAGACTGCAAAATCTAGTACAGGCATCATAATCCACTCGCCCTTGTCTCCTCTGCACCTAATATAATGTACTCGGCATATAACAGATACTCAATAAATATTAAACTGTGCTCACCACCTGATTATTGGTTATTTACAGTAGATAAATCCGTGAGGTGCTCTCCATGCGTTAGACCTCTGGAGGCACAAGGTAACCTACGGCTCACTGTTGTTATGAGCTGGAGGCCTTAAATGAAAGCTAAATAAATTACATGCACCTAATAATACCAATGAATTCCGTAGTCAGTACAGAAAGGATGCATATCTCAAGATATATATCTCCATGATGGGGCCTTAAAACGAAAGTCACCCTCGTGGCTCTGTGCAATTTTTTTTTTTTTGAGACAGAGTCGCACTCTGTCACCCAGGCTGGAGTATATTGGCACGATCTCGGCTCACTGCAACCTCCGCCTCCCGGGTTCGAGCGATTCTCCTGCCCCAGCCTCCCGAGTAGCTGAAATTATAGGCTCCCACCACCACGCCCAGCTTATTTTTGTTGTTGTTGTATTTTTTTGTAACTATGAAGTTTCATCATGTTGTCCAGGGTGGTCTCGAACTCTTGGGCTCAACTGATCCGCCCGCCTCGGCCTCCCAAAGTGCTGGGATTAAAGGCACGAGCCAGGCTGGGTGCGGTGGCTCACGCCTATAATCCCAGCACTTTGGGAGGCCAAGGCGGGTGGATCACGAGGTCAAGAAATCGAGACCATCCTGGTCAACATGGTAAAACCTCGTCTCTACTAAAAATACAAAAAATAGCTGGGCATGGTGTAGTGCGCCTGTAGTCCCAGCTGCTCAGGAGGCTGAGGCAGGAGAATTGCTTGAACCCCGGAGGCGGAGGTTGCAGTGAGCCGAGATCGCGCCATTGCACTCCAGCGTGGACAACGAGCGAAACTCCGACTCAAAAAACAAAAACAAACAAAGGCACGAGCCACAGAGCGCGGCCCAAAGCCGAAAGCTGCAAAGCCCGACAGGTGTGACAAATAGTGGGCCTCCACGCAGGTTGGCGCTTGCCTGTGCGCGTGCGCGTGTCGCGGGGCTTTAACGCTGCGCGACCTTCCCAGCGGCCCCCGGGGAGGCGGGATCGGGCCTGTTCCCGCGGTTTCGTCCCGCCATTGGCAGGCGGTTTGAATGACGGAAGTGACGGCGGCTCAGCGATGGCTCTCCCGCAGGCGCAGAGACGGCTGCTGGGCAGCTGATGGGCAGGAGCTTCCCAGGCCGGCTTGCTGAGTTGCGGCTACCGTATCCAGGCTCCGGGTTCTCAGGTGAGTGATGGACGCACCGGCTTCTTAGTCGCCCTAGAGGAGCACGACTCCCTGAGGCCGTGGAGCTGGGATTGTGCTCCGGAGGAAGGGGATCCTGGGAAGGCGCCGTGTCGCGAACGCAACACGGCCCGTGTTTCTCAGGCTCCGCAGTCCGTAGACCCTGCTCTTGTTCGGGCTGGCGGCTCTAAGGAGCGTTCGACCCAGACCCGGCACCTCTGTACGAGAGGCTTTTTTTGCGCACTCTCCTGTGGTAGGTTCGCGCGAGCTTACCCCGCGGCCTCCCCAGGCCCGGAGCTTCCGTGCCGGGGGAAGGGGCGCTTCCCCCAAGTCACTCGTGCGGACATGGCCTGCCACCTGGTAGCTGTTAAAAGAGCATTGCCTGGAATCGTTTCAATCAAAGAGCGGGCTCTCTTTTGGTGTCTGCCATCTTAATCCCACAGTTGTCCAATCCTGTCACAAACTCAGCTTTTAAAACCGTGGTGAACTTTTGAGTGCTTAATACGTAGAGTGTATTTGGCGACTTCACGCTAAGTCACATAGTCGTCAGAGCAAACTTCTGACCTCCTAATTCGCCCGCCTTGGCCTCCCAAAGTGCGTGGATTACAGGCGTGAGCCACGCGCCCGGCCGCTTGTACCTTTTATCAGCTCCTTCCCCATTTTCCCTCACACACGCATTTCTCCTAATAAAATATTTGCAGGTTTAATCCCATCGTAGCATCTGCTTTTTAGGTGACCCACAGTTGCACAACAACAAATGTAATGTGTTATCCTTGGATTGGATCCTGGTCCAGAAAATATACATTAGTGTGATAATTGACAAAAATTGAATACAGTCTGTAGATTAGTAAAAAAAATACTGTACCAGTGTTAATATTCACATTTTGATCATTGTACCGTGGTTACGTACAAGACGTTGACATTTGGAGAAGCTGGGGAAAGGGCAAATGGGAATTCTAAGCCTGAAATTTTCAAATAAGTTTAAAAAATTTAAAAATTATACACATGAGGAAACAGTTATTTTATCACATTTTAGGAGCTTCAAAATAATAATATGTGTATATGTTTTTCTATAATCCTCCGAGATGAAGTGATGGATACTTTAATCTGAAATATTAGGGTTTTTTCCTCTTATATTGAAATAAAAGTTAGAATAAAACACAAATATAGGTGTACCATTTGAGGAGTTTTTACATATGTGTACACCTGTTAAACCATCATACGGGTCAGAATATACACTATTTTCAGTATCCCAGTAAGCTTCTTTGTGCCATCTCCGTGTCAGTAACCTCTAGTAAGGTAACTTTATTTTTACCTCTCATAGATTAGTTCTGCTTGGTTTTGAACTTCATATAAATGAATTTTATTGTACTCTTTTGTGTCTGGCTTTTTTGAAATTCAGTGATATTATGTCTATGAGATTTATCAGGAATTAGTCTTAATTATTTAAATATGAGTGAATTCTTAGACCCTTTCAGACAAAATAATAAAGATACATTGTGAAGATTAATCTTGTTCTTTCTTCTTTGTTAAATTCTTCCCTGTTTTTTTTTAAAATTCTAACTCACAAAAAAAACAACAGCTTAAATAAAATTTTCACTACTCCACATGTCTTTGTGTGTTCGAAAGTTAGTAGCCATTTGGAATAAGGAAACGAGATCCCTCCACTCCTCCACTAGATGTCCTCACTCAGGAAAAGTCCTTTAACCCAAGAGGCCTTGTTTTTTCATGAATAACATGAAGAATATAATCAGTACTTCAGTTACCATTACCAAACCTTGTGAGTATCAGATGAGTAGGATGCATTAAAAGATTTTTTTAATGTAAGCAGTTACTCCTTTTTGGCATTAGAGTCTTACTGAAGATAGTAGTGATGATTGTATATATCTTTGTAGCACTTGACATGAATTAACTCACTGAATCATTCGTTCAGTCACTACACATACTGAAGTAGCTACCTATGGGCAAGATGCTTTTAGGCTATGGACATAAAATGGTAAGTCCATTCCGCCTTATGAGCTTACAATCTGATGGAGAAGTCAGTGGAAAGGTATTAATTAGTCCCTGTTAGGTAACCCCACAGTCTCCTAGCCCCTATTCTGTTTACACCTAATTGACAACATTAATCCATGTGAAATATTACCTGGTAGTTATTTATTATATTTAATTGAATATTTTAATTTAAAAACCCATAGCCACTGTCCTTCAACTGTTAGTAATCTAACTAGAAAGAGCAAACTATGGTTGATGAAAAACTACAGGAGGTAATACCAAGACAACATAAAATTAGTCCCTATCGGAATGTATTGGTAATAATGCATTAGAGGTGGACAAGTCAGGAGTGGGAGAGTAAGCGGAACAGGAATTATCAGAGGACAGCTTCGTAAAGGAAGGAGGGCTTAAGCTAGCTTCAAAAAGATGTAAACACTCAGCAACTGAGAATGCCTGCCTGGTCATTGTGAGAAAGACCTGAGAAATGTTGACTTGTCTCAGTTAAAATGGTTGCATACTGATATTAAGTGTCCAATTTTTTGGAAATGACAGTAATAGGAACCAGTTAATATCAGAATTACCTGAGGAGGGTATTCAAATTATAGAACTATAGATTCTTATATTTAATCCATTTCTCTCTGCCTTGTTCCCCCAAATAGTAGCATGTTATAATCCAGGGAGTAGAGAGAGAATACCAAGTATGAACAGTAGCAATAAAATAAGTCTGGGCTGCGCATGGTGGCTCACTTCTGAAATCCCAGCACTTTGGAACGTCAAGGCGGGTGGATCACTTGAGGTCAGGAATTTGAGGCCAGCCTGGCCAACATGGTGAAACCTTGTCTCTACTAAAAATGCAAAAATTAGCCAGGCATGCTAGCATATGCCTGTAATCCCAGCTACTCCGGAGGCTGAGGCAGGAGAATCACTTGAACAGAGGAGACGGAGGTTGTGGTAAGGCGAGATCGTACCATTGCACTCCAGCCTGGGCGACAGAGCAAGACCCCATCTCAAAAAAGAAAAAAGGAAAAAAAAAAAAGAATAGATCTGGAAACCTAAACACTTGACACAGCTGAACATTCTAAAGGGATTTTTAATGATCATTCATATAAAAATAACATCACTATAATTATTGAATAACTGTTTACTGTAGAGTATAGAACATGGGATTGATGTGATTTCATGGGGTAACAATGACACTTGGTGATCAAGTTATATAGAGTAGACTGGGAGTTTAGGAATGAAGAGCCCTTGAAATTACAGCAACCTTGCTGGTTATGAACAAGTTATTAAAGTTCTAGAGTATCAAATTGTAATTGTGAAAAGATTTATTTCGTGCTAACATCTTTTTAGGTCTTTGTGCTTTTTTACATTTAAGCTCAGTAAACTCTGGAAATGCTAACCAGGAATAAGTCAGGTCCAGATACTCAAGGTAGACAATCTGCTACAGATGGGAGAAAACTTTCCTGAGTAATTCTGATTCAGCCTTCACTTCTCCATTGCCACCCTTCTGAGTATCATCGATCTAAATGTGATTTTGTAATTGTTATTTGTCAATAAGTTGGACTTTGTTTACTCATTTTCCTTGCATGTATGTAGCCTTCTAAATATTAAAAGTATTAAGACGAATTTTAAAAATTATTCTAGCCAGGCATGGTGGCTCATGCCGATGTTTCCAGCACTTTGGAAAGTTGAGGCAGGTGGATCACTTGAGGCTAGGAGTTCGAGACCAATCTGGCCAACATGGTGAAACCTGGTCTTTACTAAAAATACAAAAATTAGCCGGGCATGGTGGCTTATACTTGTAATCCCAGCTGCTCTGGAGGCTGAGGCTTGAGAATTGCTTGAACGTGGGAGGCAGAGGTTGTAGTGAGCTGAGATCATGCCAGTGTTCTCCAACCTGGGTGACAGAGGGAGACTCTGTCTCAAAAAAAAAAAAAAAAATTCTAATCTTTGCTGCCCTATTTTAATGTTACATTATTTTTATAGACATTTTTCCTTTTTTTAAATTCAGAATTGTCATACATAAAATACATAGAAATGAAAAGAAAAGTAGTGAATGCTCGGAAGCTGAGATTGAGTCCTAATGAGGAAGCCTTCATTTTGAAAGAAGATTATGAAAGAAGACGAAAACTAAGATTGCTACAGGTATGACTTATTTGGAATAAGGTTTTAAATACCTTTGTTCCTCAAAGTACTTGTATTCTTTTACATTAGAATGTTCTAAATGTTGTATTTTAAAACCTTTTGTGGGTATACAAGAACCCTGGTTCTTCAGTATTAACTAGTTTTGGAACATTTGAAAAATAGGCTGAGATGGTAAATAGGTTGGAGAGGAGTTAGAAGATAGATACTATTTGACTCTAACATTGAAAATAGTTCTTTATCTTTTTTAAAAATGGTCTGTAATTGATGGTAACAGGAGGCTTAGATGACTTTGAAGAACACTAATTGGAAAGATTATTAGCTGCAGAAACAGGAAATTGTAGATTACCCTTTTCTAGAAGTGTTTTTAAAAGTAAGTCTTTGTGAAGTATGTTTCAGGCACCATTCTGTCTAGAATTAGAGACGATGTGCAGCAGAAATGGAGTTCTCAGCTGGCTCTGTCTGTACTCTGGGCTATAGATTTGTTGAATCATATTTATCGTTTTAGCTTTTATAGGTTATTAGAGTGATAATGGCAGTCCTTTCAGGAGTGGGCACTAAATAAAAGCTAATCAGTTAGGAGACATTAGATACAATCTTGATTTTTACTTTTTATACGTCACTCAGATTTTCTGCTTTAAATAGTTCTTATCTAATACAAGATGAATATCCAGGAGAATTGATAGACTTAAGAGAATTCATTTGAGTTCCTGTTTCCATATAGCTTTTCAAAAAAGTTTAAGTAAAATCTCCTTTCATGTAATCTGTTAAATATGCATTCTTTAGGTTCGAGAGCAGGAAAGAGATATCGCCTTACAGATAAGAGAAGACATAAAACAGAGGAGAAATCAGCAATTTACACGTTTGGCAGAGGAGCTAAGGGCAGAATGGGAAGAATCACAAACTCAGAAAATAAAGAACTTGGAAAAACTATATTTGGCAAGTTTAAGAAGTATGGGAGAGGGACATCGACAGGCCAAAGAAAATGTGAGTGAGATCTTATTTGACTACCCAGTGTGGCAGTAATAGTGGTCAGAAGTAAATTATAGTTGTTGAATGCTTTTATTATGATAAAAATGTTTTCATGCATTGAATTTCTTTGGGGAAGGCTGAGCTTTTTTGTAAATTTAATGTAATTTGTGAGTGATAGTAGGCTCATTTCTTAGTAAGAGTCATGTCAAGTAAAATCCATGTAAAATAAAATTGTTCTTCCTATGATGTTTAAATTAGCATTATTCTCTTCCAGTACTCCTCTATCTGGGGAAGTAATAATCTTCTGATTCAGAAGTTGTTGTTCATCTCAGGCATTTTAGACAGATTCAGTGGGGTGAATTCAGTTCCCATTTCAGTATATGTCCCTTAAACATGTGGTTTGAATGTATATATGTTTGTATTTCTTTTACAAACAGCAAACATTTTTTGATGACTTTCAGAAAGCCATTGTAAGTCTGCCCCATTTTATTGATTTATTATGATTTGTGATGTGGAAATATTACCGTCCTAGAATCAGTCACGTACAATAAGCAAGCTAGTAACAAAGAATCTTTGATAAATCTTTGATAAAAACTAGTGAAGAAGAAAATACCTTAAAGAATGTGGCAATCTGTTTCTTGGTCCTTGGTTTTAGTCTGTGTTTTTAGTAATAGCAGTTCTGATTCAGATTTCTCTGGTTTTATGTGTGCCACATTAACTTTGTGCATTACTGCAGTGTTTTTAAACCTCTGTCATTTGAATATCACATTCACAATTTTTGCCCTGACTGGGAAACTACCCATATTACTATGCATTTGACATTTTAATTTAGATGAACTCTTTTATTACTTACTTTAACCATGTCCTAAGTTGTTCAATATCCTATTTATATTTTTGTAATAATATGTTAATTGATTGCATTAACTTTACATTAAAATGTTTGCATTTGTCCCCCCTAATATGGCATATCATCAGTGGTGCTGTTATCATGCTCTGGGAAACACTGCTATATGTAGGTGTAGAAAGAAGAGACAAAATTGATAAATTACTTCTGATATTATGTGAGATACATTTCTATTATTATTGTTTAGTATGACATTTTAAGTAATAAATATTTTTAGGAACCTGATTTGGATGCTCTGGCACAGCGGGCAGCAGAAAGGAAAAGAAAAGCAGATTTGAGGCATAAAGAAGCCCTGAAAGTACAGAAAAAGCAAAAAGAAATATTAATGAAACAAAAAACCTGGTAAAGTAATAATTTTTACTATAATCGCAATTGGAACTAACATGGTTGAAAGTAGAGAATATGTAAGATACTGTGTAAGCAAATACTAAATAAATGTCATATAGTAGCATATTCATTGTATTTGTTAAACTTGGTTTAAAAATAGTGCTGGGGACGGGAAGTGATTTGCTTAGGTGAACAGAATAACTAATGAGCTTTCTTTCCTAGTTGTAGTTTGAATGTTGAGTGTTTCTAAGTTTCTGGAGAAATGTGTGACTAGTTCAGAATGCGTGTCATTCAGTGTCTATCTCTGATACAACATGAAATAAAAATGGATGCGATTAAGAACATTAAAAAAGATTTTAGACTCTGAAAGTCATTAGTAATTTTTTCATGTTGTAAAACTTAAGGGCCATTCACAGGAAACATGGGTGAAGGAAATTTAAAAATTAAGGGCTCTGTTACTATTTAGCAATGGTTATTTTAGATAATGGCCCATTTTAATCAACATTTCTGGTTTTTTTACTCTAAAGAACATTGGAAGTTTCTTGGGTCGGTCCCCACTGTAGAGCTTTATGTCTTTAGATATGCCTGTCTTAATTTGTAAACATTTTCTTACATGTGTATAGAGTCTTTACTCATGTAAAGCATACTGAGCCTGTGGGACCAGACTGGAGGATTTCTTAAGCCTATGACTTATATTTTTAACCCTGAGCATTGTACTGTAATATTACAACTAAGAGATTAATTGATGACATCTCTTGTTTCTTAAGGCATATAAAAGCTCGAAAGGAAGCACTGCTTGTGGAAAAAGAGAGATCAGCCAAAATTACGAGTTTGCCACCTCCTCCTCCAACTCTTTTTGAGGTGAGTTTGTTTGAGTATTAAGAGAAACTAGGTCATAATTCTTCTTTATTATTATAATTCAGTGAAAGTCAAAATGACTATCACTTACTTAAACTTAATTAATTGTATAAGAAAACTTACGTTAAGCACATCACTCCCCATCCCCAGCATTATTTTTAAACCAAGTTTAACAAATACAATGAATATGCTACTATATGACATTTATTTAGTATTTTCTTACACAGTATCTTACATATTCTCTACTTTCAACCATGTTAGTTCCAATTGAGATTATAGTAAAAATTATTACTTTACCAGGTTTTTTGTTTCATTAATATTTCTTTTTGCTTTTTCTGTACTTTCAGGGCTTCTTTATGCCTCAAATCTGCTTTTCTTTCCTTTCTGCTGCCCTCTGTGCCAGAGTATTTTAAAATAATTCTGGATATCATTTCACCTGTAAATACTTCAATGTATATCTCTGATGTATAAGGACTTTTTTTTTTGAGTTGGAGTCTCGCTCTGTCACCAGGCTGGAGTGTAGTGTCATGATCTTGGCTCACTGCAACCTTGGCCTCCTGGATTTAAGCAATTCTCCTGCCTCAGCCTCCCAAGTAACTGGGATTACAGCCACCACACCCAGCTAATTTTTGTATTTTTGTATTTTTAGTAGAGACGAGGTTTCATCCCTTGGCCTCCCAAAGTGCTGGGATTACAAGCATGAGCCACTGCACCCAGCCCTTTTTTTTTTTACATAAAACTAATACTGTTTCTAATATCATTTAATACCTAGTATTTGTTCAGCCTTCCTCAGTGATGTAAAGTTTTGTCGTTTGGAAAACTATAATGGTTTTGGTTTTTAAGAAACTTTTAATAATTCTGCTTTTTGAAAAAAATACCCTATATTTACTGGGGGAAAAAAACTAGGCTATTTGTTCTATAGATTTTCCCACACTCTGAATTTAGCTCATTTTAAATGGTCACCATGTTACAGATAAACTGAGTTTCAGTTAAGTTAATAAATTTGCGTAAGATTATAAAGTATCCAGGTGTGGTTTAAAAAAAGAAAAAAGGTAAAAAAGACTATACCAAGAGGGATCTATTTTTTATGGGAGTAAAATGTGTGCTTTTGTGTTTTGAAGCTCATTTTTCAAAATAAATATAAAGCAGAAATTTTAAAAAAAATTCTCCACATTAGCTTGTTATAGTTATTGAAATGACTTTTTGGATGATTGTCAAAATTACCTAGTCATTTTTATCTGAAAAATTAAGTAGAAGTAAACCCACAAGTATAAGGATGTCTAATTTAGTTGTATATACAAGTATATTCTGTATAAGCATAAGTACCAGATACTCACTTCTTAGGCCTTTCATTTTGTCACCTTCCTGCTTTTATGTTGAGCCATCTACCATGTCACATTTGATCCAACAAGATTCAGATGGAAGAGTCATGTTTCAGTCACTTCCTTAGTACAAAGTGAGATGACTAAAGTCAGGCAATATAGGCCGGGCGCGGTGGCTCAAGCCTGTAATCCCAGCACTTTGGGAGGCCGAGGCGGGTGGATCACAAGGTCAAGAGATCGAGACCATCCAGGTCAAAATGGTGAAACCCCGTCTCTACTAAAGATACAAAAAATTAGCTGGGCATGGTGGCGCGTGCCTGTAATCCCAGCTACTCAGGAGGCTGAGGCAGGAGAATTGCCTGAACCCAGGAGGCAGAGGTTGCGGTGAGCCGAGATCGCGCCATTGCACTCTAGCCTGGGTAACAAAAGCGAAACTCCGTCTCAAAAAAAAAAAAAAAAAAGTCAGGCAATATATTATCCATGATGAGTTTTGATTATCTTTGTCTTAATTCTTAATGTTTATAACAAGCCAAAGTCAAAAATTTATAAAAAGCAAGTAAAACTGTATTAGTGCTTTGAGAAGTGTGAGTTGTATCAGTGAGCATGAACTAGTTCCTTTTCTTTTTTTTTTTTTTTTTTTGAGACAGTCTTACTCTGTCACCCAGGCTAGAGTGCAATGGCACAATCTTGGCTCACTGCAGCCTCTGCCTCTTGAGTTCCAGCGATTATCCTCAGACTCCTGGGTAGCTAGGATTATAGGTGCCTGCCACTACTCTCAGCTAATTTTTGTATTTTTAGTAAAGATGGGGTTTCACCATGTTGGCCAGGCTGGTCTCAAACTTCTGATCTCACATGATCCACCCACCTCGGGCTCCCAAACTGGTAGTGTTACAGACGTGAGCCACCATACCTGGCCTAGTTCCTTTTAAGAAAACAGGATATATTCTTCGTTTTTTCCTCTGCCAGTTTTCAGAGTAATGGGTTGGTGTAATAATCGATGCCATTGATAGTAAATGGGTTTTTTTTTCCTTTCTCTTTTGTGAATATCACTGTTAACTTGTGGGGTTTTTTTTTTTTTTACTCAATATTACATAGTCAATTATAGTCATTCTTTTTCTTCTTAATGACGTTCGTAGTATCTGAAATTTGGTCAGCAGGAGACTCTTGAAGTTGTCTGCGTCCCTGTGACTCCATGAGCAATTCCGTACTCTGTGGCCCAGCAAATGACCTAGGCTTGTTTACCCTGTCCCACATCTGGTATCTCTAAAGACCCCTGGTTCTTTTTAGTGGAGAAATGTTACTTATAAACTAAGATCTGGGTGATTATATTCTTGTTTAACTAAAAGACATTATTTTAGAAAAATTCATTACCCAAGCCAGTAAAGGTGTTTGGGATAAGGCAGTGTTTCTGAATGTCTTAAGATGGTTGTGAATGTATAGCACAGAAGGGAGGGACAGGATTTTGGTTTGAGAAAAGCTAGGTTTTAGGGTATTTTGGGGCCAGGGAAATGTACCATGTAAGAACATTGTGTCCCACACACAGGATATAGATGCATCTGTATCACTATTTCTCCCAGCAGATAAAAATATAAATGCTGAAAAGCCTGGGGAAATAAACCTAGACTATTCAGTCTTCTCAAACCAAGGTTTTTCCTTAATTAATTTAAGAAAATATTATTTGTTGAGACAGCTGTTTACATGGTGAAGAGAATGGATACTTGTTGTATACCTAAGAATTTAGTTATGTCAGGTTTTTTTATTCATATCTGGTTTAATCACTTTAGCCTTGCATGGTAGATATTTCCACTTAACCAATGAAGGAAATTGAAGGTCAGAGGTTAAGTAATGTGTCCAAAGTCCTATAATAGTTAAGTGCGAGAACCAGAATTTATGTCAAGGTCAAATTCTATAAAGCTCATGATCTTTTGCGTTTGACACTTAGCTTCCCACGAATATACTTCTTCAGATTCATGCTAACTGTTCCAGTTAACTGTTTAGACACTAAAGTCTGCAAATGTAAACGACCACAATCTTTTCATAGGGCTGTTAAAGAGTGAAGTTTGTATGGAAAACCCTGAGATGCTATGAAGACATCTCATGTATCTATACTAGATGCAAGAGAAACTGAGCCTTCTCTTACTTCTTCCCTTGCTTATACACTTCTTTTTTTTATTTGAGATGGGATCTCACTATGTTACCCAGGCTAGAGTGGCGGTGGTTCTTCACCAGCACCATCATAGCTCACTGCTGCCTTGAACTCCTGGGCCAAAGCAGTCCTCCTGCTTCTGCTTCCTGAGTAGGTGTGACTACAGGCATGTGCCACAGTGCCTGGCATTTTTTTCTTCTTTTCCTTTGCTGCATGAGCCAGTGTCGGGTACTCCAGAGTAGAAAGCTGGTTTTGTCCTATACATGGCTAGATAAGGCAAGAAATAGTCACTGTGGAACAAAAGTAAGGCTAGAAGATAGAACACAGGAAGTAAATTGAGTGATTTTAAATTATTAACAGGTCATCCTAATTCTGCCAGGCTAAGGAGTTATTTCAGTAAACACTTAGGTATAATTCACTGGAAATCTTGTTATAATCAATAAGGATTCATAGTAATCAAAATCTCAAATTGTGATCCCAATTTTGGGAGGATTCCAAATTCTATGCATAATTGCCTTTACTCTGGAAGTACTGGTACTTTAAAGTGTGTAATTGAATCATATTTTTATATCAAGTTACATAATTTTAGAGATTTGTTTTCTTCAGAGTTCTTCCTTGTCAAGAAGCTTATGGTTAATTTTTTCAAGCCATTGATTGATTCTTTTTTTTTTTTTTTTTTTTTTTTTTGAGATGGAGTTTTGCTCTGTCACCCAGGCTAGAGTACAGTGGAGCAGTCTGGGCTCACTGCAACCTCCACCTCCCAGGTTTAAGCGATTCTCCTGCCTCAGCCTCCTAAGTAACTGGGATTATGGGTACCTATCACTACACCTGGCTAATTTTTGTATTTTTTTGTAGAGACGGGGTTTCACCAAGTTGGCCAGGATGGTCTCGAACTCCTGACCTCATGATCCACCTGCCTCAGCCTCCCAAGGCATTGATTTAAAAGCTACTAAGATTCTTTGAAACATTCTAATGTGTATTACCATCTCTGAATTTTTGTTTAGTGACTTCAGTTTCTTACTGAACTTTAATATTAATTGGGTAAAGCTGGGTATGGTGGCATCTGCCTTTAATCTCAGCTACTTAGAAGGCTGAGGTGGGAGGATTGCTTGAACCCAGGAGTTGAAGACCAGGTTGGGCAACATAGCAAGACCCTGTCTCAAATATATATATGCTAGTTAATGTTTTTGTTAGTTGTCAGTTTAATCTTTTACCTAAATGATAAGATCCTGAATAAGGTCTCTCTATTGTACATATCTGGATATATTTCAGGTACTTGCCAATTAGTTATCTTCTGACTGATCTAGGTAATTCTCCACTTTGGCTGTACATTGTTCACCTGTGGAGTTTTTTTTTTTTTTTTTGAGACAGAGTCTCGCTCTGTCACCCAGGCTGGAGTGCAGTGGCGTGATCTTGCCTCACTGCAACCTCCACCTCCTGGGTTCAAGCGATTATTCTGCCTCAGCCTCCAAAGTAGCTGGGATTACAAGTGTGTGCCACCATGGCCGGCTAATTTTTGTATTTTTAGTAGAGAAGGGGTTTCTCCAAGTTGGCCAGGCTGGTCTCACTGCTGATATCAAGTGATTCGCCCACCTTGGTCTCCCAAAGTGCCGGTATTACAGGTGTGAGCCTCTGCACCTGGCCACAGTTTTTTTAACAATACTAATACTGGGCTCTATTCCATAGATTCTGATTTAAATTTGGTGTGGGACCAAGGCATGAGCAGTTCTTAAAAACTACTCAGATAATTTTGCTGACATTAGACTGTTCATTTTTACTTGGATTTTCTTAATCTCCTCTAATTTTTTTTTTTTTTTTTTTTTTTGAGATGGAGTCTTACTCTGTTGCCCAGATTGGAATGCAGTGGCACAATCTCAGTTCATTGCAACCTCCAACGCTGGGTTCAAGCAGTTATCTTGCCTCAGCCTCCCTAGTAGCAGGGATTATAGGTGTGTGCTACCACTACCAGCTAATTTTTGTATTTTTAGTAGAGAAGGGGTTTCTTCATGTTGGCCAGCCTGGTCTCGAACTCCTGAATTCAAATGATCTATCTGCCTCGGCCTCCCAAAGTGCTGGGATTACAGGCATGAGCCATTGCACCCAGCCCCTTCTTGTCTTTTATATTGTTTGTTTTCTTTCCACTTGAGTCCTCCTTATCATTCCACACTCATATAGCTAAAACTTTGGTTAATTCTCAACCTATTCTTATTTAAACTTGTCTGTCTTCCAACCTGTGTTGCATTCATGATGTCATTGAATAAGCCAGGTATGGTCCTACATACCTGTAGTCCTAGCCATGGTAGACTGAAGCATATGGATCGCTTGAGCCCAGGAGTTGCAGTGAGCTATGATCATCCTACTGTACTCTGGCCTCATCAACAGGCCTTAAAAAAATTAAAAGTGCTTTTTATACATTAATCAATTCTTACAGTAACTGTCGCAATGATCATATGGTATAGTGATAGCTGTAAACCCACTTTTCTTGAGAAAGCCGACGGACAGAAAAGCGGAGGGACTTTGCTAAGTTTTCACTACTAGGATATAATACAGAAGAGATCCAGTAGAAGCGTTACCATTTCTTTGTGAATTTTTTTTATGTTACCTGTAAAATGCATGGTTATTATTTATGTCTAATTGTTAGAACTTCTAGTTGTTAAGAACTGTTACTCTGAGTTCTTTGAAGCCAGGGGCCTTTATTTTATTTTACTTCTCGTTGTTGTTCCCAATGCTTTGTATAATGTTTAACACATAGTAGGCACTTGATATTCTTTGTCAGTTTAGTCGATTAAACATCAATGTGTGATAGGTTGTGATGGACTGAATCTGCTTTTACTACAAAATACAGGAAGGGTAAGGGGGAAGGTAGTTTATTTTTATTCTTGAGAGTTGTTTTGTTCTGGAATAAGGGTAATTTAAATATTGGCAAGTGTTTCAGGACCAAAACTCAAATACATCATTAAACGTTGAGAAAATAAGACTAGTATGAACTACAGTAGAATTTTTGTGATTAGATATGGAAGAGGACATGATGGTGCAGGTTGTTTTCTTATAAATATAATGAAGTGCTTTTCATTTCATTTGATCTGGCCTGTAAGTCCTTCTATATTCAGTAAATTTAAAGATGGAATGTCTCTATAAATAACTTAAAAATTGAGATGAATAAAACACATTGATTAGTTAGCCACACCTTGAAGATGATTTGAAATACTGATGAATTGGTACTTTTATTAAAATTTAAAGTAATTTAACTCTGTAAAAATTTGATTTCATTATGAGCAGATTTTTAGCTTGTTTTGGATGAGGAGAACTCATTAAAATACAAAATCACTTTTTTTGCATTGGATTCGGCTTTAAATAAAAATACTTTTAACCTATTTTTTCTGTTCTCTTTTCCAGAACATTGAAGTAAAAAGAATTTCTGCAGTCAAAACCAATAGTTCTACCTACCATCATCTTCATACTTTCGTGAATAGAGAGATAGATACAAAACAGGTGATTGACTTGTTTGTTCATGCCCTTGCTTTATTATTTCTGTGTGCATTACATTGAATTATACCTTAGTTATATGTATGGTATTCCCAGACTTCAAAATTTGGGCAATTGGTAATTATAAAAATCTTTTAGATATGCTTTGAATTTTCATGTTGCTTTCATATGGATTAAACTAGTTGGCTATTTAAATGGTTATATTTTAAAATAGCATATTTTAGGTCTTTTTTGTCATAAAATATTACATGCTATTTGTGAAAAAATTGGAACTATACACATAAGCATAAACAATTGGAAAAACACCAATTCTGTCACCAAAATGGAATATGGGTAATGTTTTAATAAATTCATTATAAGCTTTATTTAAATATAAACATATACACAAACTTTTCAAAACATTATTTTTAGTAGCAACTTAATATTTTGCATAGCATTTATTTAACCATTGTTTTATTTTTTGCTTCTGTAAGTAATGTTAGCATAAAGAGAAAGTTTTTGGCTCCAAACTTTGTTAACATTTAATTCAGATCATTAAATTACTTTTTAAAAAGTGTCAGCAACATGAGAATGGCCAGCTTACCATAACCTTGTCTGCACAGAATATTATGTTTAAAAAATTATTGCCAGTCTTAAGAGTAACAAATATATTGTTATTATAATTGCTGTTTCTCTGCTTCAGTAGTTTTAATTTTTCTCTTATTGAATATATTTGGCTACTAAGAAAATAAGCTTTATAGCATTCCTGTGGCATTTAGAATGCAACAAATATACATTTTGGTTGACTGCTTAATAGCAGGTATTAAAAGCAATATTCAGTTAAGAACTAAAGTGAATATCATCACAGAATGAACTTCTAAGATGCAA
This sequence comes from Saguinus oedipus, assembly GCA_031835075.1. Lineage (NCBI taxonomy): Eukaryota > Metazoa > Chordata > Mammalia > Primates > Cebidae > Saguinus > Saguinus oedipus. The sequence continues at coordinate 128,679,124 of CM063178.1, forward strand.
GAGTAAATCTGACATGTATTTAAAATTGTAAAGTATTATTACAATTTCAGTATTATAATGTAGGAACAATAACTTAATTTGTTGCTAACTGCTTTACTGTTTACTGCATTTTTGTGATATTAAAAAGATGTTACCTTTTAACTAAGAGTGATGATGAATTTTTTTTCCTAGAACTCCATCAGCATATGGTGCTGCTGATGGTATTAAATTAACATTCATAAGCTTTCTTTTTTGATAGTAACTAGAAGACCTAACTCCTTTTCAATTTTTGGGCTAAAAAATTAGATTAGTAGTTATAATGATAAAGGGTTAGAAAAAAGCTAGGGACCACAGACAGATTTTGTTTCTAGCAGTTTTATGAGCTTTGTGTACTGATTGAAGATATGATTTCTGAATATTTTCAGAAATAGATTTATTACTGTAAACATTTTTATTCTTTTTTTTTTTTTTTTTTTTCTATTTGCTGCTTTACTCTACTACTTAGGAAAAATCTGTCCTTAAATCTTGTATTTAAAACGTGATGATCAATGTGCTTGGCTTTCAAGATAAAATTACCTCTGAATTTTCATCTGCACTCAACTTATAGCACATGCACAATAATTTTAGCACCTTCCCTGGAGAAAAACAATATTACCTTTACAGCAGGTATCATATGAAAAATACTTGCACCCTTGACATATATGTTTGGGTATTTTTCTTTAGCAGCTTTCTGCAAATAAACTACTTTCATTTGTTCAGTCAGCCTTTTTAGCACATGAGGTGTTATTGTGTGTGTGTGTTTTTAATATCCTGATGAAGTCATTCCAAAAATCTCTTGTATGTCCTAATATTTATCTTTGGCTGAAGAAGAATTATGTAGTTGTACTTAGAGCCAGCAAGTCTCTACATTATGTTTTGCTACATTCACTACCTCTATACAGAACTGAACAAAATACCATATGCTTGAAAGTCCTACATTACTTACTCGTAGCCTTCATCATGTGTATTCCTTGTCAGTGACAGTTACATAGCACTTTTTTCAAGTGAATTTATAAACAACTTTTTTCTTGAAAACCTCATGGCTGAAATCAATTGAAATACTGTTCTTAGAGGTTATTTTATTTAATATCATACATATTGATATACTAAATCTACATATTATAATTTTGATTTAATCTGTTTTTGTCTTGCCTGATGTTATTTAGTTTTACATGAATATTTAGTGGCTCAAAGCGGGTATATTTTTAATAAATTTGTTTGGCCAGTATACTCTTTGTTAATTTAATAACCATCAATCTCTTTACCTATTTATCTCACTATTTGACAGTTTTTAATAATTTTACACATGAAGTTAATAGCTGTCTTCTTGGTCATCATTAATTGTTTCAACTGGCTGGCAGAATTTCTACATACAAAAGACAGAAAAAGACTTTTACTGCTGGTTACATTTAGAATATTTACCTATACTTGAAAGCGAATGTTCAGATAATAAACGTAAATCCAGGCTGGGTATGGTAGCTCATGCCTGTAATCCCAGCACTTCTGGAGGCTGAGGTGGGAGGATTGCTTGAGACCAGCCCTGCTCAACAAAGACCTGATCTCTTAAAAAAAAAAAAAGTAAATCCAGACTGTGTGCCTCTTTCTTTTTGTGTGTGTTAGGTTAATGAGCTTCGTGGGTGTTTAGTTTTCAATACTGTCATTTTAATTAGATTTATTTTTATTTTTATTTTTGAAACAGAATCTTTCTCTGTTCCCCAGGCTAGAGTGCAGTTGCACAATCTTAGCTTACTGCAACCTCCTCCTCCTGGACTCAAGCAACTCTCCTGCCTCAGTCTCTCAAGTAGCTGAGGTTATAGGTGCCCACCACCACACCTGGCTAATTTTTGTATTTTTAGTAGAGATGGAGTTTTACTGTGTTGGCCAGGGTGACCTTGGGTGATCTGCCCGCCTTGGCTTCCCAGAAAAAGCAAAGATTTATTTACTTACAAAGTGATGGAGAAATGTGTTTGAAGGAGTATAACCTAATCTGATTAAAAATGAGGAACTCATAAAAATTTGTACGATCAATTTGATCCCTTTCATAGATATATGCTGTTGACAATTATGGGCATTAAAAAATATAACTCCTTATATTTAATTTTATATACGTAGAAAATACGATTTTAAGGTTGTTTTGTTTTTTAGTTATTGCTTGTTTCACACTTTTAAAATTATGCCTAAAATGTTATTGATTGACTGCTAGCCAGATGCTCATTTGGCTGCTGAAGAAGAAGCTAAACGATTGGAAGAGCTACAAAAACAGGCAGCACAAGAGAGAATGGAACAGTTTGAAAAGGCACATGTACGGGGATTCCAAGCAATGAAGAAGATCCATTTGGCTCAAGTAAGACTTAAATTCCACTTGTGACCATTACTGATAGACTTACTAATAGCATTGCGGGACTGATTAGTGAATGAGCTCAAGAAAGGTGGGAAGGGTGGAGTTCAGTATAGTCTGATTCATATGATTTCAAGTTTCCTAACTTTCTTTGCCCTCCCATTTCAAATTCTGATTGGGTTACGCTATTCTCCCGGTGTATTGCTCTTTTAGAAATTTTACTAATGAATTTATTAAAAGTTTAATATTTTAATAAGCTCAAAACAGCTTAAGGAAAAATCACTTTTCTAATTCAATTTTTTCAGTAACATGTGCTCTATAAATTTGAGGATTTAGTGTATTAAATATGTATTGAGCAAAGCACTTTTTGGCTTTGCAGAATGTTGTTTCAAAAGTAAAGTCATAATCCATGCTATTGGAGCTTTTAAAAAGTGACCATCAATAGGTCGACCACAGTGGCTCATGCATGCCATCCCAGCACTCTGGGAGGCTGAGGCGGGCAGATAGCTTGGGCCCAGGAGTTCAAGACCAGCTACATGGAGAAACCCCGTCTCGACTAAAAGCAGAAAAAGTAACGAGGCATGGTGTTATGTGCCTATAGTCCCAACTATTTGGTAGGCTGAGGTGGGAGGATCACCTGAGCCTGGGACAAGGAGGTTGCAGTAAGCTGAGATAACACCACACCACTGCCTGCCAGCCTGGGCCACAGAGCAAGACCCTGTCTCAAAAAATAAAATAAAAAGTGACTGTCAAGACCAGTCAAGATGGCTTATGCCTATAATCCCAACACTTTGGGAGGTCAACGTGGGCAGATTGCTTTGAGCCCAGGAGTTCAAGACCAGGCTGGGCAACATGCAGAAACTCTGTCTCTACCAAAAATCAGCCAGGCCTGGTGGCAATACAGCCAATCCCAGTTTGGGACTATACTGTGGCCCGGGACCCCATTTCCCAAGAAGGCTGAGCTGGGAGGATTGCTTGAGCCTGGGAGGCAGAAGCTGTGGTGAGTCAAGATTGCACTACTACACTCTACCGTGGTGACAGAGTGAGATTGTGTCAATCAGTAGTGACTGTCATAAATGTGCAAAATATTATAATGAAAGCTGACTTTATAGTTTTAGCTTCACTTCTGTCATGGTTATTCTTAGTGCTTAGCCTTGAAACGTGGCATAAAAATGATTCATCTTATTAGAAGTCTGATTTTTTATTTTCTGAATTTGACTAATAAATTTGGATGTTTTAAACACCCATCTTAGGAATTAGTTTTTAAGTACTTCTTAAAAATACATTGGGAATTAATTTTTCTTATATAAGTTTATTTTTATAGTTTGAACTAAATCATGAGCTTCTCCTTTAAATTTTTAGCTTTTATAAGCTAGGACTGAACTATGACTAAAACAGCTGAATGTCTGAATTATTATCAGTAATTCTCCCCATCTTAGGTTTAAACTTACAATAAAACAGACACAAACAGCAGTCATAAATTGAACAGATTCTTCTATAAAAGCTGTGGTGTTTAGTAGTTTAAGCAGGTGGGCTCCACAGCCATTCTGCCAGGATTTCTCTCTCTTCTTGGCCAGTCAGCTTGTTTGATCTCAGGCAAATTAGTTAACCTCTCTGTGTTCTGTTTCATGTTTTTTTTTTTTTTTTTCTTCACAGTCTCACTCTGTCGCCTAGGCTGGAGTGCAGTGGTGGGATCTTGGCCTACTGCAACCTCCGCCTCCTGGATTCTAGCAATCCTGCCTCAGCCTCCTGAGTAGCTGGGAGTATAGGCATGTGACACCACACCCAGCTAATTTTTTTTAAGGCAGTCTTGCTCTGTTGCCCAGGCTGGAGTGCAGTAGCATTATCTCGGCTCACTGCAACCTCCACCTCCTGAGTTCAACCAATTTTCCTGCCTTGTTCTCCTGAGTAGCTGGGACTACAGGCATGCACCACCACACCTAGCTAATTTTTATATTTTTAGAAGAGTTGGGGTTTCACCATGTTCACCAGGATCTCCTGACCTCATGATCCGCCTGCCTCGGCATCCTAAAGTGCTGGGATTACGGTGTGAGCCACCGTGCCCTGCCCAATTTTTTTGTGTTTTTATTAAAGACAGGGTTTCACCATGTTGGTCAGGCTGGTCATGAACTCCTGACGTCAAACGTTCTGCCCACCTCGGCCTCCCAAAGTGCTGGTATTATATGCATGAGCCACTGTGCCCAGCCCGTTACCATTTTTAATGCAGGATTTCTCTACCATGCAATCTCACTGCTAATAGAGGATTTGATTTTTCCTGTCTGAACCTTTTTGCTGCAGACTATATTATGGCCTGGGACCCTATTTCCTTCCAGTGTCTATATTAACTAATATTTGACTTCTACCTGCTTCTCCAGTTTTAATCTTCTTTCCTTAATCATCCTTGCCTTCCATGCACTAGCTGTGATTAACAGTGTGCTATTTTCTGACTATCCTGTGCCTCCATCTCCATACCTTTTGTGTTGCAGTTTTTTTCTTACATGTACTCGTTCTCTTTCACCAACTTTTGTCTGGTTAAATCCTTATCCCAAGGAATGAGAAGTTTTTCCTTGTTCTCCCTCCTTACCTCCCACCACCAAAATTCCATTAGATAACCTCCGTAAAACACTGATTAAACTTTGATGATAGCCACACTCTTTAAGCTTAAAGAAATACATTCAGATCTTTTAATCATGGAAATTCATAAGAGTATGAAGTAACAAGGAATATTCTATGTACAGCCATAGTCACTGTGGATCTTGGTGCTTACCTGAGACAGGTACATGAAGAACTGGAACAAAGTACATTATAGGAGCCATGGCAACTTATATAGAAATTAACTTCATGACTTTCCTCAGAAAGTAAAACTGTAACTGGCAGACACTTTTTGAAGCTTTATGGCCTAACTCATAGTACTTACTAACATAATGCTACTTGTTTGTTGGTCTTATACTACTAGGGTAGGGTTGAGATTGTGTCCCTAGCACTTAATGTGGTATCTGGTATTCAGCAAATAATTGTTGAATGAATAAATGTCTGTCTTTTGACTGAACAAATGATAGAAGAGAAGAGAGAAGCTTACGCCCTGATCCTCATTTCCCCTACCACAACACTGTTAATATTACCATACAAAGTTTGTGACTCGGTTTTTGTTCTCTTTATTCTTGAAGAATCAGGAGAAACTAATGAAAGAACTCAAACAGCTACAGCAAGAGGACCTGGCACGTAGGAGACAGACTGTAGCACAAATGCCACCACAACTAGTTGAACTTCCATACAAACGCAGTGAAATGAAGGAAGACTGGCAGAGAGAATTGGAATTTGCCTTTGAAGATATGTACAATGCAGACAGGAGTAAGTTATTTTCTGTAGGGTTTTCAGTAGTTGTTTTAAACATTTTGGTGGGAAAATATGTTTGTAATGATAAAGCAGTTTTTATTTTGAAATGGGATCTCAGTTTGAAGGAGACCTCCATGTTTTATATTAAGGCATTACAGTGGCCTTTGCATTTTTTGTGATCCAGTTATTTTTAATCATTTTGGAATGGAAACATGTCTCTATATTTCTTTTTTAAGAGGTAAAAGGGAATCTGATTTTGCACCTTGAACCAGAGCCTTTGCCCACTGTGGCTGATCACATCCAAGATGACGAGCTGGACCTTTCAATGGAACAAGAAAACTTGGGTACAGCTGAAGACCTTCCAGTGACAGAAGCTGAAATAATATGTTCTAGTGAAACAGGTGGGAAAAACCTTTCTGTTCTAAATATTACAATATTTGACAGAAAAAAATGCTAATCCTTAGCCAACAGTTAGGAAAATCTGATTTGATTTAAGTGCAAGCAATGAATAATACTGATGGGAATGGTAGCTAAAGGAAACAATGTTTTCATATTTCCATCATTGATTATCCTTTTTCATATGTGCGGGAGGAAATTTTATTGATACGTACAGATGATCTGAAGATTTTAAGTTATTTGATTTAAGTGCTCAATTCTGAATTCATTTAAAAGATTGCATGGTAAACATACCTGATAACAATAACTTAAGCATATCCCGAGAATGACCCTGTGTGGCACACACCCCTGAATGTGGTTCTGAGCTAGGGAATCTGGGACTGGCCACCTGGAGATTTGTTTCTTGTCTGTGAGGAACATCTGAGCCCATGTCTCATCGCGTGAAACATGAGCCATACAGAGGATCAAGGCATCAAGTTTTGGGTTCAGTAAAGGTTGTCAGTTGGAGGTCATAAGGAAAAGAGTACTAAGTGACAATGCTATTTAAACTGCATGGAATTTGCAGTTCTTCAGTCCAGCCTGCTACCGCTGGACTCTCCCTTGTATGTATTCCCTCAGTGAAACTGCATAGCTCATTGGCTAGCTTTGGATCTCTTATTTGGCCTCTTGAACTTGGTGCCATCTCCATTTGAGTCAGTAGAGGTTCAGCACAACAAAGGTCAGCACAGACTTGTCAGATCATCAGAGATCTTACTGGTATTCAGTTATTTCTAGATACTTCGTGTGTAATGATGGGTAGCACAAATCTTGATCTTTCAAACATCTCTGTCTCCAACATTCTGAAATTTTTCACTTGGCTTTCCCATAGTTACTTAAAACTCCATGTCTAGCAATAAATTTATAATCTTCTCTTGCCTACTGAAACCTTCTCTACCTATTTTTGCTATCTTAGTGAATGATATCACAGTCCCTTTTTTTCTTTATTTCTTTTAGTTCCCTTGGCAATGAAGACCCAACAGATTCCTTCAAAAGTTCTTTTTAAAAAATTGTTAAATAAGATCCGAAGCCAAAAATCTCTCTGGACAATTCAATCCGTGTCTGAGGATGAAAATGAAATGATTACGACTGTTAGTGAAAGTGAGAGTAAAGCACCAACGGTTGAGTCAGGAACACTTGCCAGCGAAGAGAGAATGCTATCCTCTGGGCAGGAACAAGGTATTTCTCTCCAAGAGTCTCATTTTCTGTAAACCCTTTTTAAGTTGTTCAAAAGTAGGTTCATTCCTGAAAAACCAAAGAATAGAGGTTAAAAGGAACAAAATATAATCCTGTTAATTAAAAGTGACAACTAAACATTAAAAGCCTTAGTGAATCTTCTTACAGAACACTTTTAATGTAGTATTTATATATATTTATTCCAATGTAATCAATGAATCAAAATTAACCAGTTCCTTAATGAGATGTTTAGGCTGTTTTCTAATTTTTCTTGGTATTTTTTTGTGCTAGAGTGGGCATCCTTTTAGTGAAGTCTTTGTCCACATTTTTACTTCCTGAGGAAGAACTCTTGAAAGAATAACTCCTGATCAAAGGATATATGAGCGTGTTAATGGGTTTTGAGTGTGTTGTATTCCCACCAGATATTTGGTTTCTTATTTGCTAATTTTAAATAATTTTTTGATTGGAAAAATAGGCTCTTAAATATATTTCCAGAAGTGCTAAAGTATCTGTTCACACACAATTCAAGTATCTCCTTAATGGAGATTCTTTTAAAAATGTGATTAGATTTTTATGGAAATGTTTTGCTTCTGTGCTTTTGAGAAAAGTGACTTATGGTCTGTATTTGGGTTTTGGATTTTTCCTGAGTCCCACAGGAAGCCTTCTTGAAGTATTTTCTTCCCTTGGCCTCTTGATAGTCCCTTCCTTTAGTTTTCCTACTTTACTCTTTCCTCTTTCATTTTCTTTGCTGTTTATCCACATCTCCACAATGATTAACTATTGCCCCTGGAGCTCATTCTGCAAGTCCCTTCTCTTTGTGCCAAAACTCCCTAGATGATCTCAAATGTCACACTTTACATTATCATCTATATACTGATGTCTCCCAAGGGTGTATGTCTAGTCTTGGCCTTCTGTTTGAACTCAACTTACTTAACTGTTTATCATCTCTTGTATGTCTAACAATATCTTAAGTGTGTTCAGAAGTGAACTGTTGATATCCCCTCCCACCACACATCTGCTTTTCCTACAGTATTTCACATTTCAGCATCTGGCAATATTTTAATTCCCTTACTCAAGCCAAAAAGTTTATAATCATTCTGGTTGCCTCTTTTCATATCTTACATCCAAACTATTAGCTGATTCAGTTGATCCTAGCCTCGAAATATATCCATAGTCCAACCATTTCTTACCATCTACATCCTAGTTTAAGCCACATTCATTTTCTAGGTAGATTCTTGTAGTAGCCTGCTATCATCAGCCTTTGCACCTACCTATTATGGTCTATTAACACGCCTCCTAAAAACAAATAATCTCATGTCATTCCTCTGGGTGAAGCCCTCCAATAACTGTCAGTTTCACTCAGTAAAAACCAGAGAGTGTATAGTGGTTTCAAAGCCTTATGTGACCTGCACATATACACCCCCACCACTGCTCCTCTCATACTCACTACCCTTCTGACTTCATTTTCCTGCCACACCTCCCTTCTCAGCTTCTGCACAGTAGATGCCAGCTTCCTTACTGTTTCTCAAATAGCAAACATAGGGCTCCTGGTCTTAGCAATTGCTGGTCTTTTTGGCTAGACTTCTCTTTTTCTTGGGTATTTCCTTGACTCACTTCTTTCACATGTTTACTCAGCTATCACTTTCTCAGTAAGGTTTTTTCTGACTATGTAAAATGGCACGCTTCTACCCTTCCCCACCTCTACTCCAACCTCCACACCTTTCACTTCCTATCCCCTTTACCCTGCTTTCCCCCCATAGCTCTTATCAATATCTGATGGGCAATAAAGTGACTTTGGTACTTATTTTGTTTATTGTCTTAATGCCTACCCCACCTATGCATAAGGATAGGAGCTTTGATTTTCTACATTGCCGTGTCCCCAAAGCCTAGAGTACTGCCTTGTACAAAATAGGTGCTCAGTTAACATTTGTTGAATTAGTTGAATAGTTTAAAGGAAGAGAGGTAAATTTGGAATCTAGACATATATATGATGTTTAATGCCATGAACATAGAAAACCACTTGGAGGGGCAAGAATTCAGTGAAAAGAGGGCATATAAGACCATTTGAGGGATTCCAGCATCTAGAAGATGGCTAGAGAAAGGGCAAATAGCAAAGTCAGTGAAAGGAGTGACCAGAGAAGTTGGGGAGAATATGGTATTGGAATCCAAAAAAGGGGACTCTCGTATTCAATCCATGACCAAGTTCTTTTGATAAAGGGCCTATAATGAGGAGGCTTTCTCCATTCTCGTCTTGCTTTATTCTCCCCCTTGCCTGACTACAGCCCGTGCACACTGATCTTTCAGTTCCTTGAATGGGCCAAGGTTTGTTTCTTCATCCTCATGGGGAGTTTCATACCTGTTGGTCTTTCTGGAATGTCTCCTATACATCTTCACATAGTTAACCTGGCTGGTTCTTCCTTACCTTTCAGGTGTCTGCTTAAATGTCATTTCCTCAGAGAAATTTCATCTTGCCCAGAAAGTTGTTATTTATTATACTCTATTGTATAACCCTTCACTTCTCTTGTATAGTACTTGTCACAATTTCTACTTTTATAATTTTTGGGGAGATAATTATATGATGGTTCTGCTCTCTACTCTGTAAGCTTCCTTGAAGCCTTTTCTCATTCACTGTGGTATCCCCAGCATGTACCACATAAGTAGGTGCCAAATGAATAAATAAATAAACAGAAAGGGCTGCTCCATGCAGAGTATCTGACTACCCAAATATGATCAGAACAAATTGCTTTAACTTCCTTCTCTGCTCTGGTTTCACAAATTACTTTAAAAAAAAAATTCTAGCATCTAGATATATAAAAGATACATTGACATTTCGTTAGCTTCTCTTTTAACTTTGATTCCTTGTTATTTTCACTCTTGTTATGCTTTTCCACTGTGTTTGAAACCTTATCAGCATATCTTTTAAATCAGTTCTTCACATTTTCACAATTTCAGTCTTTCATGTCTTATTGTTAGGCTTGGGTTTAATGAGAAATATATTTGATCATCAGGAAGGTGACTGGATCTTAACTAAATGAGATATTCAGGTGGCCCTAGATTGAATTTGTTAATACCAGAATTTTGTTATTTTGCTTTGATTTAAGCTTGACAATGAGGATATATTCTTAATATCAATGGTATTATCTATTACAGTTGTTGAAAGTGATACACTAACAGTTGAGTCTGGACCACTTACTAGTGAAGATAAATCACTTTCGTGTGGTACAAACTCTGGAAAAGAACAAGGTATTTCTTTTTATCACATTCTCAAATTAAATTTGACTCCTCACATCTTTTTTTTTTTTTTTTTTTAATAAAGTTACGTGATATATTAAGAAAGGGCATTATAATGGTGTCACGATTCTAAATTATTTAAACTAATTTTTGTTTGGGGCATTCCCCTAGAAATAAAAGAGACTCTGCCTATCACAACTGTAGCTCAGAGTTCAGTTCTACTTCATCCACAAGAAGAAGCAGCCAGGATTAGAAAGTCAGCAAGGCAGAAACAGGTAATTTGAATTATTATTTTTAAAGATTTATTCCCCCCACCACCCCATTCAGTACTATTATATAATTTCGTTTGACTAATGACATTTGTCTTAATGTCTGGCTACTTTTGATATAATGTTTTTGATATTGTCTTACACAGACATTCAGCTGATAGAATGCATGTTGTCTTTGCTCATACTACTCATTCAATCCTTTCTGTGTCTGCTTTATATTTTATATATTTGTATGGGTCTTACCTTCCCTATAAAACTTATTAGCTTTTAAAAAGCAGAAACTATCTTTAAAAGATTGAGTTTATCCTACATAGTTTCTGATACAATGCTTTGTACATAGTAAGCATACAATAAATGTTGAATTAAGTCCTTAAATGTTGAAAGTCCTTATCATAGTATTAGACACTCAGATGGGCTTTGTAATCCCACAAGTTTTTTTGAAAAATATATTTCAGAGGAAAAAAAAAAATTTATTTATTTTTTTTTAGATGGAGTTTCACTCTCATTACCCAGGCTGGAGTGCAATGGCGTGATCTCGGCTCACTGCACCTTCTACCTCCTGAGTTCAAGCAATTCTCATGCCTCAGCCTCCCAAGTAGCTGGGACTACAGACGTGCGCCACCACGCCCCGCTAATTTTTGTATTTTTAATAGAGATGGGGTTTCACCATGTTGACCAGGATGGTCTCAATCTCTTGACCTTGTGATCGACCCACCTCAGCCTCCCAAAGTGCTGGGATTATAAGCATGAGCCACCACGCCAGAGGAAAAATTTTTAATATACAACCCCCTGTTTTTGCTCTGTCGCCCAGGCTGGAGTACACTGACATGGTCATGGCTCACTGCAGCCTTGACCTCTTCAGTTCAGTCCTCTGACCTCAGCCTCCTGAGTAGCTGGGACTACAGGCATAGGCCACCATATCCAGCTGTGTTTTTTTTTTCCTAGTAGAGATGAGGTCTTACCATGTTGCCCAAGCTAAACTTTAACCTCTTTAGGCCAGCCGTGGTAGCTCATGCTTGAAATTCTAGCACTTTGGGAGCCCGAGGTGGGCAGATCTCTTGAGCCCAGGAGTTTGAGACCAACCTGGCCACCATGGTGAAACCCCATCTCTACTAAAAATTAGGTGGGTAAGGATACACACCTGTAATCCCAGCCACCCTGGAGGCTAAGGTGGGAGGATTGCTTGAACCCAGGAGGCGAAGGTTGCAGTGAGTCAGGATCATGCCACTGCACTCCAGGCTGGGTGACAGAGTAAGACCCATCTCAAAAAAAATAAAAACAAAATCCTCCTTAACTTAGAATTTTGGTCTCATCTACTATTAATAAAAGATTTTTTTCAACCCACCTTACCTAGAAGGAGGCTAATTATTACTAAGCAAGTCAGGTTGTAGTCCTAGTTCATTTTTTCAAAAATACAGCTGGGGAGTGAGAATTCCATGCTCCAGTATTTCTTCTCAGATAAATATTTTCTCAGGCTGGGCACGGTGGCTCATGCTTTGAATCCGAGCACTTTGGGAGGTCTAGGTGGGTGGATTACCTGAAGTCACCAGCCTGGCCAACATGGCAAAACCCCGTCTCTACTAAAAATATAAAAATTAGCTGGATGTGGTGGTATGCGCCTATAATTCCAGCTACTCAGGAGGCTGAGGCATGAGAATCACTTGAACCCAGGAGTTGGAGGTTGCAGTGAGCCAAGGTTTCACCACTGTATTCCAGCCTGGGCGACAAGAGTAAAACTCATCTCAAAAAAAAAAAAAAAGAAAAAAGAAAAAATATTTTCTCATCAATAGTCTAGAACAGTATTGTTCATTAGCACTTTCTATGATGATGGAAATGTTCTATATCTATGTCTAGCATGTATCTATTAGCCACATGGGCTGTTGAATTCTTAAAATGTTAGTGTAACTGAGGAACTGAATTTTAAGTTTTATTTAATTTTAATTAAATTTAAGTAGTCACATATAGCTAGTAACCACTGCATGGATAGTATGGTTCTAGATGTACTACAGAACTTTAAACAGTCTAAATTCAGGGGTTCCTATGAGTGAGGGAAAGTAAGGAAGAGGAAGACAGGAACTCAGTTGAAGCCACTCTTCCCTCATTAGGAATAGGCAAAGAAGATAGGAATTCAGTTGAAGCCACTGTTGCCTCATTAGGAATAGGCAAAGAATCAGGTCGAGACTTTGTTTTTATCTTGAAAAGAAGATCATTGTTCATTATCTCTAGTAGAAGTGCTATTCTTTATATAATAAAACTTAATGTGCATTCCTTTTTCTACTTAGTAAATATTTTATCTATCAAGGACTGTATAGTAGTCCCTGCTTATCCACAGGGTGTATGTTCCTAGACCCCTAATGGATGCCTGATAGTACTGAACTGCAGATAGTATTGATTCCTGTATGTAGTATGGGTGAAATTTTTTCCTTCTTTATAATTCCACTGATAGAAAATTTACTCTTCCCATAGATCTTAGCAATCAGTGTACAATTTTTTTTTATTTCCTTTTTGAAAACTTTCAACTTTTCACTAAAAGGAAGCACTTTACAGCCTCTCTTTGATATATCTGAATCGCCAGCATTACTACTCTTACACTTTGGAGCCATTATGAAGTAAAACAAGGGTTATTTGAACACTTGAGCACTGTGATGCTGCAACAGGCAAGTTTTTATAACCAAGATGGCTACTAAGTAACAAATGGCCTGATTGAATTTATAGCATGATGTGCTGGACAACGGGATTATTCTTGTTTCAGTCAGACAGTGCAAGATTTAATCACACTACTTAGAATAGTGCATAATTTAAAACTTATGAATTATTTCTGGAATTTTCCATTTAATATTTTCTGGCTGCTGTTGACCCTGAGTAATTAAACCACAAAAGCTAAATTACAGATAGGAAGGGACTAAGTTGGTAGATTTGGCAGGCTAGTTTTGTCCTCATGAAACTCGTAGTTACTCAAACATGTTCATATTACTTAGAATGTAAGTATGATTATATAATATTAGAGTTTGTGTTATCGTTCTGCCATTTTCTTCTGTTCCATGCCTGACAAAAAAGACACAGAATGTTGTTCTTTGCTTGTAGATAACTATACCTCTTAATGGGTATGGCTAAGAAATTAAAGTATTTTAGGAGGCCTTGATATTTAATTTCTGTACTCATTATTTATACTATTAAGTGTGTGAAGATAGAATTTGGCTGTACATCATTTGCTGCTTCAAAGTAGTTTTTCAGTGGTGATCAGGGTTTCCCTGTGCTCTCAGAAAGCAGAAATAGTTAATGTATTTATGCTTTTGTTTCCTTCTGCCTTTTTTTACTTCTCTCCCTTTTTCTCTTTTTCCCTTTTCCCATCTTTTACTCCCATCCTCAGTCTGTCAGTGATAATAACAGAGATCAAGCATCACTACTTATTTCTTTGAAAATTGGTACACTTCATGAAGAAACTTCTTTCTTTTAAATGGAATGTGTATTAGCTTTCCCTTCGTATGAGTTTGTTGTTAATAGATCAATAGTATTTTTGTTACCTAGATAATGGAAATAGAAGAGCAGAAGCAAAAGCAGTTGGAATTACTTGAACAAATTGAACAGCAGAAATTGAGATTAGAAACTGACTGCTTCAGGGCTCAGCTGGAAGAAGAAAAAAGACAAAAAACTACTCAACAGACTGGGGTAGGATGCAGAAAATCTCATCCCTATATAAATCTTTTGGTGACGGGAGCAAGAAAATATGAGCACTTGTAGCGTTTAGAAAAGTGAAATGGTTGGCTGGGTGCAGTGGCTCACGCCTGTTAACCCCAGCATTTTGAGAGGCCGAGACAGATCACTTCAGGTCAAAAGTTCAAGACCAACTTGACCAATATGGTGAACTCCATTTCTACTAAAAATAAAAAAATTAGTTGGGCATGGTGGCACATGCCTGTAATCCCAGCTACTCAGGAGGCTGATGCAGGAGAATCACGTGAACACAGGAGGTGGAAGTTGCAGAGTGAGACTCCATTTCACGAAAACAGAAGTAAAATGCCTTTGTAATTTGTATTTGGTCTTTTTTTAATGTAATGTATGTGTATATAATAAATTTGCCCAGTTACGGCTTTCGTCTTTCAGTTTCTATAGGATATTAATAGATATGACCATAGTTTGTAGGTAATGAGTACATTGAGCTTTTGGATGGGCACTAAAGGAGAATGACAGATTAGTTTATTTCTTACTAATGGAAGCTGTATAGAAGTTTACAATTATAGAACTGTATGTAAAAATACTTTAGTACTTATTTCTAAATTTCTCTTTTAATTAGTAACTTTGTCTTTTATTTAGGTTGGCATTGTTCCAGCATCTTGCACTGTAATTTCTGAAGAAGATAGTCATAGGCAATTGATTCATAACTATCAACATCAGCTTTTACAACAAAACAGGTATTAGCTAGGGTATAATTTATATGAGATTGTATGTGGCTACATTTTTAAGATTTATTATTTTGTTTATATGATGATCTAATTTGGATTTCCTTAGAACTATGGCATGTAGAACTGCCATTCTTAAAGGACAGTGTGAGTGTAATTTTTTTTCACCATTAGTATTGCCAACCCTAGATTACTGCTTGTTAAATTTAATGTACAGATATGGGGCTTTTATTTTTCATTAAAAAAGAGTAATTGTTTTCTTTTGTTTTTGTTAGGTTACACAGGCAGACTGTTGAAACAGCCAGGAAACGATTACTTGAATATCAAACTGTGTTAAAAGGAAGGTGGTACCCATCGATGTCAGCTCCATCATTGATAACTGATTCCACTGTATCAGTACCATCATGGAAATCTGAGAGACCAAGTGCTATATCGGAGCATTGGGATCAAGGTCAGAGACTCAAGTTGAGTCCTAACAAATACCAACCCATACAGCCTATACAGACCTCCAAATTAGAACAAGGTCATTTTCAGGAAGCCAAACAAAATCACTTTCCACAAAGACAAGTGGAAACAACAGAAACATTAGGTGTTTCAAATATTTTAACCAATCAATCTTTAAAATCACAAGAACATTTAATGCAGTTCTCTCAGACTGAAACACAACAGAGAGACTGTAAATTGGTCCCTGAAGATTCTGAGACACTTTCAAGGGCTTTGTCACATGACAGGCAGCTAGTATCTCAGGATGCTAGAAAAATATCTGAAACATTTAGGGTAACAACTTTTCACAGTTTAGATTCCCAACAGATATTCTCAGAGAATAGTGAAAATATGTCTTCCAAGCCAACTGAACCTTCTTCATTTGTACCACTATTACCTCAGCATTCTTTTAGTTCTCCACCTGTTAAAGTTGAATCAGGAAAAATGCAAGAACCATTTTCAACCATGAGGAAAAGTACAGTTTCCACAAGCCATGCTATCATCGGCCAAATGCATGATAGGCATTTGCTACCCTCAGAGAATATCATAGCCCAACAAGGTAATATGAAGGCCCTCCAAGAACAGTTAGACCTACAGAAGAAAGTTCTTCAGGCAAGACAGGAAGCTCAGGAGCAGTTGCTTTTGTGCAAACAGAAAGAATTGGAACAGCAAACTGGCCTCTCAGTATTCCTTCCCTTGGTAACTCCCAATTCATCTGCTTTATTGCCTTCTGCCAAAGCTGATTTGGGGAGCATCCAGGAATCTTCACCAGCCAAGAATAATACTGCAGTTTCCTCAGACCATCATGTGATCTCACAACTTCAGGATAGGCTTTTGAATTTTTCACAGCCTATCTTATCACAGCAAAATAATCTTAAATTTCTCCAAGAGGAGTTGAATATTCAGAAGGATAGCCTTCAGGCTAGGCGAGAAGCCCAGGAAGTATTGTGTGTACATAAACAGAGTGAATTGGATGGAAGAGCATGTTCTGAACAGTCTGAGTCCTCTACTTTCCCTTTTCAGATAGCTCAGCATACATTTACTTCACTACCTTCTGCTGATACAAAACCTGGAAAAATCCAGGAGCAATATTCATCTAAGAGCGAGAAAGGACTTGTTTCATGCCAATCTGACATCCCCAAATCTCAGGATGGGTCTTCGAGTTTCCTACAGCAGTTCCTACCTCTACATGATAGTTTGAAGTTGCTCCAAGAACAATTGACTAAGCAGAGGGCTATTCTTCAGGCTCGGCATGAAGCTCAGGTGGCATTACTCTTACATAGACAAAGAGATTCAGGAGACAGTAAGTCTGAACTGGTGAGCTCTTCATCCTCACCAATGGCGGTTAAACATTCAGTTGCTTCACAAGCTTCTGCTAAAGCTGAGCCTAGGAGAATTCAGGAGCTTTATTTATCTGAGAAGAATGTAGTTCCCTCCAGTCATTTGATAATCCCAACATTTCAAGGTAAGTCTCTTAGTTTTCCACAGCATAGATTGCCACAGGAAGAAAATTTGACAATACTCCAAGAACAGTCACAGATACAAAGAGTAATACTTGGTGCTAAAGAAGAGACTCAGGAATTTGTACACACAGAAAGTGAATTGGTGGAAAGAATTTCTCCTGAACAGACTGGCACCTCTTCATCTCTTTCCCAGGTAGATGAATCTGAGAGATTCCAGGAATGTATGTCAATCAAGAGTGACCGTTTCCTTCCCTTAAGCTGTTCTAAGATCCCAAGATTTCAGGAAAGACTTTTGAGAGTTTCACAACATATACTACCTCTACAAGATAATTTGGAGGAACACCAAGCATGGCTAGACACTGAGAAATTCAGCCAGAAAACCCAAGAAAATACATCTTCTGAACAAACTGGCTCATCTTCATTTGTACCCCAGTTGGTACAGCTTTCATTTACTTCATTAGCTTCAGCTGAGTCTGGCACAATCCTGGAGCCTCTTTCAATAGAAAGTGAAAGTAAAATTTCTTCAACCCATCTTCAGATCCCACAGTTGCAGGATAGACTTTTGAGGATATCACAACTTATCCAGCCTCAACAAGATAATTTGAAGGCACTTCAAGAAGAGTTAGCTACGCAGAGAGAAGCCATTATTCTAGCTAGACAAGAAGCTCAGGAAGAGTTACTTTTACATAAATGGAGTGAATGGGAGGGAAGAATATCTCCCAAGCAGGTTGACACCTCTTCCTTACCCCTAATACCACAGCATTCATTCGCCTCATTACCTCTTACTGAATCTGAAAGAAACCAAGAACCATGTTCAATTAATGGTGATAATATGATATCCTCAGGTCATGCTGAGATACCAAGATTGCCTGATGGGCTTTTGGGTTTGTCACATGTTGTTTTACCTCAGCAAGATAATTTGATTGCACTTGAAGAAAACTTGCATGCACAGACAGATTTCTTTCCTTCTATTGAGAAAACCCAGAAAGAATTGATTTTGTCAAAACCATGTACATTTGAGGAAAAGGTATCTCCTGAGCATTTTATCCAGTCTCACCATAGTGATTTGCAGGCACTTCAACAGCAGTTAGATACACAGAAGAAAGTTATTCGATCTAGTCAAGAAGTCCAAGAAGAATTGCTTTTGCAAAGATTAAGTGAATTGGAGAAAAGAGTATCATCTGAACAAATTAGCTCCTCTTCATATCTATCCCAGATAGTACTGCCTGTTGCTGACTCTGAAAGAACCCAGAACTCTCTCCCAACCAAAAGTAATGATACTATTCCCTCAGGTCATCCTGAGATCCCAAGATTACAGGATAGACTTTTGAGTTTATCACAGCCTATTCTGCCTCAGGAAGATAATTTGACAGCTCAGTTGGATGTACAAAGGGAAGTGATGTATTCTTACGAGAAACCCCAGGGAGAACTGCCTTTAAATAAACAAGCAAAGTTGAATGAAAGTGAATCTGCCGAGCGTACTATCCCCTCTTTGTTTCTACCCAAGGAAACGGAGCATTCATTTATTCCACTACCTTTTGCAGAAACTAAACCTAAAAGCACTTGTGAATTATACTCATCCCATAACGAACATGCAGCTCCCCAAAGTGATCCGGTGATCCCAGCATTTCAAGATAGACTCTTGAGTTTTTCACAGCCTATCTTAGCCCAGCAAGGTAACTTGGGACTTCAGAAGCAGTTGGAATTACAAAGAGAAGTTCTGCATTATAGCCAGAAAACCCAAGAAAAATTGCTTGTACAGAGACAAACAGCATTGCAGCAGCAGATACAGAAACATGAAGAGACGTTGAAGGATTTCCTTAAAGACAGTCAGGTATGTTTTAAACCTGAATAATAATGAAACAATAGAAGTTTAAACCCAAATTAGTTTTTAATAATAGGATTACAAGGTTTTAGTTATTGAGAATAAGTAGTTTGACCTCCACTATGCTTTGATTTTCTACCCTAAATAATGTGGAAATTAAAACAAAAATTGATCCACCCACACAGTGTTTATGAGGTGAATAGTTACATGAAGCCCTATTAATTTCACTTTTTTTTAGTTTTACTTTTTTTTTTTTTTTTTTTGGAGACAAGGTCTTGCTCTATCATCCAGGCTGAAGTGCAGTGGCACCATGTCAGCTCACTGCAACCTGGGTTAAGTGATTCTTATGCCTCACCTTCCTGAGTAGCTCGGATTACAGCTGTGTGCCACCGTGCCTGGCTAAATTTTGTAATTTTTTTTTTTTTTTAAGTAGAGACTGGGTTTTGCCTTGTCAGCCAGGTTAGTCCCTAACCAACCTCCGCCTCTCAAATTGCTGGGATTACAGGTGTGAGCCACCACACATGGCCCAAAGCTCAATTAATTTCAAATGCAAACACACCACAAAACAGTGTAGATTCTCATTTTGGAGTTTTGTTTTAATGGATTTTAAGCTTACTATAAGATTAAAATTATAAAAATAACTGGTTAGCAGAATTTCTCTTATATAGCTGCAGACATTGTGCTCTTTGCTGACATTTATATCCAAATTTACGTCAATGCTATCTTTTTCTCAAGTGACACTATTATTACTTGTTGCAAAACTAGCATGATTTTAGGCTGACGTACAGCAGGACCTGCTGCTTGTATCTGAATTGTTCATAAGACTCCAGCCCAGTGACTCATTCATAGTTGCTCTACCTGGGAGACGAGTATGTTCTAAATTTGAATGTATCCATTTTATTTTAAAAGGCCGCTTCTGCTGGGCATGGTGATCCAGACCTGTCTGTAATCTCAACACTTTGGAGGCCATGCCAGGTGGATCCCCTGTGCCCAGGAGTTCAAGACCAGCCTGGGCAACATGGCAAAACCCTGTCTCAACAGAAAATACAAAAATTAGCCAGCATGTACATCTAGTCCCAGCTACTCTGGAGGCTTAGGTGGGAGGATATCTTGAGCCCAGGCGGTTGAGGCTGCAGTTGGCCGTATTATGCCACTGTACTTCCGCCTGGGCAATGAGGGAGACCCTATCTCAAAAAAATAAATAAAAGGCCACTTCCTAAATTTATTATTTAGTCTAAATAGAATTCTACAAAACCTTTGATATCAAGAAGAAGCTTGAGTTGGGTTCAGGAAGAGTTGACATCTAAAGATTTACTGGTTATTTAAAGGGAAAGTAATGACAAAAGAAAAGCAGAAGGAGATACTCAAATGTAATCTCTTATGGAAAGATGCAATGGAGGCTAAGTTGTTGTTGTTGTTTGTTTGTTGTCTCACTCTGTTGCCAGGCTGGAGTGCAGTGGTGCCCTGGCTTACTGTAGCCTCCAACTGCCTGGTTGAAGCAATTCTCCTGCCTCAGCCTCCCGAGTAGCTGGGATTACAGGCATGTGCCACCACGCCCAGCTAATTTTTGTGTTTTTAGTAGTTAGTAGAGATGCAGTGTCATCATGTTGGTCAGGATAGTCTGCATCTCCTGACCTCTTGATCCACCCGCCTCAGCCTCCCAAAGTGCTAGGATTACAGGTGTGATCCACTACGCCTGGCCAGAGGCTAAGTTTTTAAGTCCAAGACTGTGAGTGGTTCTATTTTCTTTCTTTTTTTTTCTTTTCCTTTATTTTTTTTTTTTGAGGCAGAATTTTGCTGCGTTGCCCAGGCTGGAGTACATTGGTGCAATCTCAGCTCACTGCAACCTCCGCCTCCCAGTTCAAGTGATTGTCCTGCCTCAGCCTCCTGAGTAGCTGGTATTACACGCACGCACCACCACGCCCAGCTAATTTTTGTATTTTTAGTAGAGAATGGATTTCACCATGTTGGCCAGGCTTTTCTCGAACTCCTTACTTCAGGTGACCCGCCCGCCTCAGCTTCCCAAAGTGCTGGGATTACAGGCATGAGTGACTGTGTCCGGCCAAATGGTTTTATTTTCAATGGAAATATCCTTTTGGCATTAGAAGCACATCTTATTTTTTATATATAGATAAAATTTTAAAGTGTGATTGATGGAACTATTTATTTGGTTGACATTCTAATTTAAGAAGGGAGATATAAATCTTTTTTATAAATAAAGACGGGGATTTTTTTTATGAATAAAGATGGGGTTTCACAATGTTGGTCAGGCTGGTCTTGAACTCCTGAACTCAGGTGATCCGCCCGCCTTGGCCTCCAAAGTGCTTGGATTACAGGCATGAGCCACCACGCCTGGCCAGGAGATATAAATCTAATGAAGAATTCGTCACATGATCCCCAAATTTGTGTTTCCCCACCCTCATCTCCACTTTTTCAGATAAGTAAGCCCACAGTTGGAAATGATTTAAAAACTCAGAAGATGGGGCAGCTCAAAGAGTGGTTTTCTAATATACAAGACCTAGCAGGAAATTATCAGGAAGACATTAGGCATGCAGATAGGAACAACTCTGATGATGATAATCAGCTGGTTTCAGAAGATTCTAGTGCCAAGCAAAGTGGTAAGATAATTGTGTTTTATTGTTATTATTCCACTGGTTATTCCTTGTTTACATCCCCTGTAGCTTGCTAGTTGAAGAAAAGTTAAAAGTATGTTAATAGATTTTTTTATTGTACTCAACTTTGTCATTGACTTAATAGGTGAGCATCTGGAAAAAGAACTGGGTATAAAATCCTCAAAGCCACCTGTAGCAAAAGTCAAATATGGTTTGGACTTAAACCAGCATGAACTTAGTGCTATACAAGAAGCAGAGTCACCAGCAAGTGGCAGAACTTCTATACTAGGTAAATAGGTGGTTTGATAAAACAGTAATTTTAAATAATTTGCCAGTTTTCTACCTTTTTTTTCTTTTTTTTTGAGATGGAGTCTCGCTCTGTTGCATAGGCTGGAATGCAGTGGCGTGATTTCGGCTCACTGCAACCTCTGCCTTCTGGGTTCAAGTGATTCTCCTGTCTTAGCCTCCCAAATAGCTGGGATTGAAGATGCCCACCACCACACCCAGCTAATTTTTGTGTTTTTAGTAGAGACAGGGTTTCACCATGTTGGCCAGGCTGGTCTTGAACTCCTGACTTCAGGTGATCTGTCCTCCTCAGCCTCCCAAAGTGCTGCAATTACAGGTGTGAGCCACCGTACCTGGCCTACATTTTTTCAGAGTGCTAAACGTTTTTTGTTAAGTTATAGCAGGAAAGGAAGATGGAAAAAAAAAGAAAAAGAAACCTAGACTGACTTCCATGAAAAGGGAAAAATGGTTTTTGTAAACTGTATTTAAAAGTTGGACTTAATGTGGCATTGGTAATAACTATGACTATGACCATGTGGTTTCTTTCTTGTATATGGCGAAACCAACTTATCGTAGACAAAATTTTTTTTGATTTTCCATGTTCTGACACTGTTATTCCCTCTTCTTCCTTTAATGTCTGTCTTCTAAATGTGTTTCTTTAGGATACACTCGGGTTTTTTTTTTTTCTCTTCCCCTTTGTCACCTTCTACTTTCCTACCTTCACTGCTCTTTTCTTGTATTTTTATAGGATTATTATGCTTATATCCTGGCTTTATGGTCAGTATCAACAGATATGTTTCTTCACTGTACTACTTTCCACATCCAGGTGTCAGGAAAAAAAAAACCCATCCCTGCAATTTTTAATAAAAAGTCTTACGTGAATTTCATAATTATTTTTAGAATTCAGATTCACTAATTTTCTCAATCAAATTTATCAAAATAAATTTTTTTTTTAAAGGGGAAAATTAGCTTTGTCAATAGAAAGGTACATAGAAGTTATATCCTCATTAGTATAGTAGTTGAACAAGAAAGTTGTAATGTTAATATTGTTTTGTTCTTTAGCTATAAAATACTGTACTTGTGTTTCTAAGCATTTGAAAGAATTAAGGGAGGCATGCCAGGTGCAGTGACTCATACCTGTAATCCCAGCACTTTGGGAGGCTGAGATGAGAGGATTGAGACCAGCCTTGTGTAACATGGTGAAACCCCAGCTGGTAGCACTTACCTATGTAGTCCGAGCTACTTGGGAGACTGAGGTGGGAGGATCACTTGAGCCCAGGAGGTTGAGGCTGCACTGAGCTGTGGTCATACCAGTGCACTCCAACGTGGGCAACAGAGCAAGACTGTGTCTTAAAAACAAAAAATTATAGGAATGCAAACGATTTAGAAAAATTTTTAAAATGAAAGAATTAAGGAAGGTAGAAATATCCCCTTTATTACTAGACTTTGGAAGCTGTTCTCCTGTCGCACTGTTCAACAAATCACAACTGATAAGGAATTGATTAATACTTTCCCTAATTCAGAATGAGCATTGGGAAATTCTCATCATTAGGGTTACTGTAATTTAATGATTCATGTTTGAGATTGCAATAATGTCACTTTGTCTAAAAGGGAAATCCATATATTCCCTTACCTTCACCTCTTTAGCCTTTAGCCTTCTTTTTTCAGTGAATAGTACCCAGATGTCAAGTTTTGGCCCTTCCCTTATCATTACTTCCCTAATACCAAATAAATCACCAAATCACCAAATCTTCTACTTTTTGAACTCCTGAATATGTCCACATCTTTCCATTCCCAATACCGTTTATTTAATTTAGGCTATTGTTTTTTTCTTGGATAGTTGCTACAACTCCCATTGTCTCCCAGTTTCCAGTCTTGCTTTACTGCAATCCATTTTTCAGTGGTGTATTCAGAGTAATCTCCCTCTGTTTCTCCCTGTTTAAAACTCTGCAATCATTTAAGTCTAGGAATAAGTCTAAATAAGTCAAAATCCCTAGGTAGGTGAACTAAAATCCCTACCAAAACCCCCGGTAGGTGAACTACCAGGCCCTCATGATCTTTCTCTTCCTCCCTTCAAAACTTAGTAAGTGTCATTTGTTTGGTAAACTCAATTTTAAGTTTCCATCTCATAAAGTCTTGGGAGTTCTCATCATAGCCTTTAGCATACTTCTTAGGGTAATACTTTTTTTCATCACATTACGCGAAAGTAATCTAAAAAGGGAAATAGTGCTCAAAGGTATAACGTGAAACAGCAGTTCTTCCTGCCCCCTACAACACCCTTTAATACCACTCACTGGAGGCAGTTACTTTTCAAGTCTTTTTAAGTATTTCTTCTTATATTTACTTTCCTAGTTGCAGTGTGTTTAAGCAAAAAGTAAGCTAAATTGTCGTCATGGTAATACGTAGATCTTTTTCGCTGCTGAGTCCATTAGTATTTTATGTGATTATATTTTCTTTGTGTACACCTTTTTTTGTGTAGTAAATTATCCTCTTTATTTCATTTGCTTAAAATTACTTAAAGTGTCTTTATTCTTTCACTTCAGTTAAATACCTCTAAATATTGTTTTCCAGGTAGTTCGCACTATTTTCTCTTTTTGTGGAACGCCTTTTAGTTGGAAGTTGTATGGACCGTGCTATGCATTCTTAACAAGGGTGTTATTTCCTGCAAGGGGATAAAAATTGGTTCTTGGGGAGGTGAAAAAAACTATTTGTATGTACAAAGCACAAATATACATAAACAGATATATAGTGTATTTGTGGTTATTAAAACTGAATGGAGGTAGGGGCAATTTGAAAAGTCTAAAAAGACTCCTTAAGGGATGTTTAAAATAATGTTGAGAAATACTGATCTACATTAATCTTCAATTTTTTCTTCTCTTCCTTAAAGTTCATTTCTTTTTCTTTTGGTTTCGTGTTCTCTACAAATTTTCTTAACTGTGTCTTCTAACTTTTATTTTGAGCTTTTGATTGTCAGATTGTAGTTTCTAAAAGGTTGCTCTTTTTCTCTGATTATTTTCCTTTTTTTATAGCATCCTTCTATCGCTTCATGGATGCAGAATATTATCTACTTTAAATGTTTATAGTGGGTGTTTTGGTTTGGGTTTTTGTATTTTCTATTTGAGTTCTTTTGTTTCATTTTTTTGTTGTCTCTGTCTTATACTTTAGAACCTTTCTTCTAATATCTTCATATTTGAACAGGATGCTAAAAGGCCAGTTGGAGATTCTGTGGGAGTGAGGGGCCATGTGTGCTGTTGGACTTGATTGGAAAAAGTATGGCTTTGTAGTGAGGACTATCACCTTAGTATCTTTAGTTTGATTCCTTGAAGGGATCTTACTAGTTTCTCTAAAGAAATACCTTCAAGCTTTATATAAGCCTGTCTGTTGATATTAGGAGCCAGACCTAGGAGATATGGATTGAGGTTGCAGACTTTGTTTTAATACCCCCTGATTTCCTTATGGCATTCTGTCGCCCTTCCACTCTTGCCTCCTTTCTGTGCCTGATTTCCTGGAATCCAGAGTATATCAGATTCACTTTCTCCAGAGAATAAACCTTTAATCTCTTTGGTGGATGATGTTGATGGACAGGGATCTCAGGAGAGGGAGGTAACTCTTCCAAGTACATAGTCTTAAATATTCTGTTTTTAGTTTCCTGCTGCATGTATTCCTTTTGTAGTGATGGCACCCTTAGTTACCAAGTTTTTCTTGGATGCTTTATCAAAATATAACCTTCAAAGAGGTGGACAAATCACGTTTGTTTCAGTGGTTTATCACTGTAATAATCACACCCATGTAAACACCACCAAGTCAAGAAGTGGCACATTAGAGAACCCAGTAAACACTTCTAGTGTACCCTCCCAGTTATTGTCCCCTCTCTTCTAAACCATATCTTGATTATTATACTACAAATTGTGGTTATTTTTGAACTTTATATAGAAATTTTGAATGCATGTTATAATGACTGGTAAATTCTCCAGGAATTTTATTTTTGTGATTAGTCAATACTGAGGCATAATCTGATGTGGGGAGGTAGCAGCAGCATTAAAAACTTAGACCAAGCTTGGTGGCTCACACCTGTAATTCCAGCACTTTGGGAGGTCAAGGCAGGTGGATCTCAAGGTCAGGAGATCGAGACCGTCCTGTCCAACATGGTGAAACACTGTCTCTACTAAAAGTACAAAAATTAGTTGGACATGGTGGCACGTGCCTGTAATCCCAGCTACTCGGGACGCTGAGGCAGGAGAATCACTTGAACCAGGGAGTAGGAGGTTGCAGTGAGCTGAGATCGCGCTATTGCACTCCAGTCTGCTAACAGAGTGAGTCTCCATCTCAAAAAGAAAAAAACTTAGTACGATTAAATACAGATAAAGTAAAAGCTTGACTGTGAAAGATAAGTAATTATTTTCTTGCTATATACATTAAGTCTTTAAGAGTGGGCTGGGCGCAGTGGCTCACGCCTGTAATCCCAGCACTTTGGGAGGCTGAGGCGGGTGGATCACGAGGTCAAGAGATCGAGACCATCCCAGTCAACATGGTGAAACCCCGTCTCTACTAAAAATACAAAAAATTAGCTGGGCATGGTGGCGCGTGCTTGTAATCCCAGCTACTCAGGAGGCTGAGGCAGGAGAATTGCCTGAACCCAGGAGGCGGAGGTTGCAGTGAGCCGAGATCATGCCATTTCACTCCAGCCTGGGTAACAAGAGCGAAACTCCATCTCAGAAAAAAAAAAAGTCTTTAAGAGTTTAGATTTCTACCCATAATCTAAATTGCCATTTTTAGTTTTAGCTATTAATAGTTCCAGAAACTGAAGTGGAAATCTTTTTTCCATTTTCTCCCCCCAGGT
The DNA here is from genome assembly GCA_031835075.1 of Saguinus oedipus. Classification (NCBI taxonomy): domain Eukaryota; kingdom Metazoa; phylum Chordata; class Mammalia; order Primates; family Cebidae; genus Saguinus; species Saguinus oedipus. The sequence goes on from CM063178.1 coordinate 128,705,832, forward strand.
AAATCGGGTGTTTTTCAAGAAAGAGACCCTCTGAGAGTCTCAATAAGCCGAGAACAAAATGTCTTTGCCAGCCCAATGGCCTGTTATTCATTTGGTTGTCTTCAACCGGTCAGCGAGAATGTCTCTGGTGATGACCATGATGAAACAGGTGAGAAATAAATGGAAAGTGGAATTGTATGCACAAGGGTATGTGGACAAAAGATATTTATCACTTTGTTATTTGTAATGGTGAAAAATGGCAAATAACCTTAATTATTGCTGTTAGTGGCATCTTTATGATGCACCCATACTGTGTTGTTCTATGCAGTTGTTAAATGAGTAATTTTGCTTTTAAATTGTTTTATTAAATAAATACCAGTAAGAAGTTTATCAAGGCATAATTTTTATACAATTGGCAGCATGTATAAAGTTGTTTAAGCCTATTTGTAACAATCCATATCTAATTAAATACTGTTAAATATTTTAAAAGTTCTATCTGTGGGCATTCTAAATAAGCTGTTTTATGTTTATCTTTAAATATTTGGAAATAAAGATAATTGCAAGAAGAAATCTTTAAATCACTTAATCCCAACACCGAAAGACAGCCAATGTTAATCTTCTCACTTCTGAATTTATATATTTATATTTATATATTTATATATATATATACATAGCACAAGATATTCTATATGTATTGAAAACTTGTATCTACAGTTGAGTGGAATGAGAGATGAAAGAAAGATATTCTTTTGAGGGTTTATAAAAAAGATTGACTTTAACATCTCTTTAAATTGTGGATTAAAATAACTTGTAAAGGGTATAATTTTCATTGAACCATAATTTTTAACTTTTTTAAATAAAACAGATTGTTCTTTTGTTTCAATTTTTAATTTTTGTGAGTACATAGTAGGTATATATATTTATGGGTATATGGGACAGTTTGATACTGGTATACAATGTGTAATATTCACATCATGGTAAATGGGTATTTATCACCTCAAGCATTTATACTTTTTTACAAACAAGTTTTAGTTACTGCAAAATGTACAATGAAGTTATTCACTCTAGTCACCCTGTTGTGCTATCAAATACTAAAATTTATTCTATCTAACTGCTTATTTGTTCCTATTAACCATCCCCACTCCCCCAACAAACCCCGATTAAGCATTCCAGCCTCTAATAACCATCGTTCTACTCTCTATCTCCTTGAGTTCTGTTGTCTCTCCCACAACTAAGTGAGAATATGTGAAGTTTCTGTGCCTGGCTTATTTCACTTAACATAGTAACCTCTAGTTCCATCCAAGTTATTGCAAACAACATGATCTTTTTCTTTTTATGGCTGAATAGTACTCCATTGTGATATATGCCACATTTTCTTTATCCATTTGTTTGTTGATGGACACAGGTTGCTTCCAGATCCTGGCGATTGTGAACAGTGCTGCAGTCCACATGGGAGCGTAGATATCTCCTCAATATACTGATTTCCTTTCTTTTGGGTATATACCTAGCAGCAGGATTGCTGGATTATATGGTAGCAATATTTTTACTTTGAGAAACCTCCAAACTGTTCTTCATGGTGGTTGTACTAATTTATATTACTACCAACAGTGTTCCCTCTCACCACATCTTTGCAAAACCTGTCTTGGATAAAAGCCATTTTAACTGGACTGGGAGGATATCTCAAAGTAGCTTTGATTTGCATTTCTCTAGTGATCAGTGGTGTTGAGCACCTTTTCATATGCCTGTTTTCCATTTGTATTTCTTCTTCTGAGAAATACCTGGATTTTTTTGTCCATTTTTAAAATCAGATAATTAGGTTATTTTCTGCAGAGTTGTTTGAGCTCCTTATATATTCTGGTTATGAATCCCTTGTCAGATGGGTAGTTTACAAATATTTTCTCCCATCCTATGGGTTGTCTCTTCACTTTGTTGATTGTTTCCTTTGCTGTGCAGAAGCTTTTAAATTTGACATGATTCCATTTGTCCATTTTTGCTTTGGTTTCCTATGCTTATGGGGTATCATTCAAGAAATCTTTGCCCAGACCAATGACCTGGAGAGTTTTCCTAATGTTTTCTTTTAGTAGTTTCATAGTTTGTGGTCTTAGATTTAAGTCTTTAATCCATTTTGGTTTGATTCTTGCATATGGTGAGAGATAGAGGTCTTGTTTCATTCTTCTGTATATGGATATCCAGTTTTCCCAGCACCATTTACTGAAAAGACTCTCTTTTCCCCTATGTATGTTCTTGGCACCTTTCTCAAAACTGAGTACACAGTCAATGTATGAAATTGTTCCTGGGTTTTCCATTCTGTTCCATTGGTCTGTGTGTCTATTTTTACACTAGTACCATACTACTTTGATTATACAGCTCTGTAGTATAATTTGAAGTTAGGTAGATTCCTCCAGTTTTGTTCTTTTTGCTCAGGATAGCTTTGGCTATTCTGGGTCTTTTGTGGTTCCATATAAATTGTAAGGTTTTTTTTTCTATTTCTGTGAAGAATGTCATTGGTATTTTGATAGGGATTGCATTGAATCTGTAGATTGCTTTGGGTAGTATGGACAATTTAATACTGTTGAGATTTTTCTAATCCAGGAACATGGAATATCTTTCCACTTTTTGTGTGTCCTCTTTAATTTCCTACATCAACCTTTTATAGTTTTTATTGTAGAAATTTTTCACTTCTTTGGTTATTTCCTATTTAATTTTCTTTGTAGCTACAGTAAATGGGATTACTTTCTTGATTTCTTTTTCCAGTCATTTGCTATTGGCATATAGAAATGGTACTTGTTTTCATATGTTGATTTTTGCATCCTGCAACTATACTGAATTTATCAGTTATAATAGTTTTCTTGTGGAGTCTTGTGGAGATATGATATAAACTCATATAATCTGCAAATAAGGATAACTTGATTTCTTCCTTTCCAACTTGGATGCCCTTTATTTCCTTCTCTTGTGTGATTGCCCTAGCTAGGACTTCCAGTACCAACAATATGTTGAGTAACAGTGGTGAAAGTGGGCATTTTTTTTTTTTTTTTGAGACGGAGTTTCGCTCTTGTTACCCAGGCTGCAGTGCAATGGCACGATCTCGGCTCACTGCAACCTCTGCCTCCTGGGTTCAGACAATTCTCCTGCCTCAGCCTCCTGAGTAGCTGGGATTACAGGCACGCACCACCATGCCCAGCTAATTTTTTGTATTTTTAGTAGAGACGGGGTTTCACCATGTTGACCTGGATAGTCTTGATCCCTTGACCTCGTGATCCACCCACCTCGGCCTCCTAAAGTGCTGGGATTGTAGGCTTGAGCCACCGCGCCTGGCCGAAAGTGGGCATTCTTGTGTTTCAGATCTTAGAGGAAAGACTTTCAGGTTTTCCCCCATTTGGTATGATACTGGCTATGGGTGTTTCATATATGGATTTTATTGTGTTGAGATACTACCTTCTGTACTCAGTTTTTTAAGGGTTTTATCATGAAGTGATGTTGAATTTTATCAAATATTTTTACAGCAACAGTTGAAATGATTATATGGTTTTTGTCCTTCATTTGTTATACGATGTATCACATTGTTTTGCATACGTTGAACTATCCTTGCATCCCTGGGATAAATTCCACTTGGTCAGACTGAATGATCTTTTTAATGTGTTGTTGAATTCGATTTGCTAGTATTTTATTGAAGATTTTTGCATCAGTATTCATCAGAGGTACTAACTTGTAAACTTTCTTTTACTGCATCTTTGTCTGGTTTTAGGATTAGGGCAATACTGGCCTTGTGGAATGAGTTTGGAACTACTCCTTTCTCTTCTGTTTTTCAGAGTAGTACCAGTGGGATTGATATTAGTTTGTCTAATATCAATCCCACTGTATCACTGTAGTTATTGCAGGCTCATAGAGGTACTGCCTTGGTGGTCTTGGATAAGATCCAGAAGAATTTTCGGGACTACCAAGCAGAGACTTTTATTTTTTACCTTCCTCTCTCCCAAACAAATAGAGTTTCTCTCTCTCTGTGCTTAGCTGTCTGGAGCTGGGGGAGGGGTGACACAAGCACCACTGTGACCATGATCTCTGGGAATGTGCTGGGCCAGACCTGAGCCAGCACAGTACTGGGTCTTGACAAAGGCCCGCTGTAACCACTACCTGGCTCCCACCTTTGTTCATTCAAGCCCCTAGAGCTCTATAGTCAGCAAGGGGTGAAGCCAGTCGTTCTTCCCTTTAGAGTGGCAATTGGCCCTGGGTAAATCCAGAGATTATGTCCAGGAGCCAGGGCCTGGAATCGGAATCTTTAGAACTCTACCTGGTACTCTGTTTGGCTAAGTTGGCACCAAAACCATGAAGTCCTTTCCACTTACCTAGGCAAAGGAATCTCTCCCCTTGTCTACCGCCACAGGCCTATGGAGAGTACTGTCATGGTACCACTGATAATTACTTAAGGCCCGGCGGTTCTTCACTTAGCTTTTGGTGAATGCTGCCAGGCATGGGACTCTTCCTTCAGGGCAGTGGGCTTCCTTCTCCTCTCTGACCCAGATTAGATCCAGATATGCCATCCAAAAGCCAAGGCCTGGAATTGGGGACCCCAAGATCCCACTTGGTGCTATTCCCCACTGTGGCCAAGCTGGTACCTAAGCTGCAAGGCAAAGTCCTCTTTGTTCTTTCCTCTGCTTTTCTCAAGCAGGAGTCTCTTCTCATAGCCACCACAGCTGTGAATATGCTGGGTCACACATGAAGCCATGAAGCCAGCATGTCTCAGAGCCTCACCCAAGGCCCATGGCATATACTACCTGGCTACCACTGCTAGGACCCAAGGGCTCTTTAGTTAGCAGGTGATGAATCCTGCCAGGACTGGGTCCTTCCTTCAAGGCAGCAGGTTCCCTTCTAGCCCAAGGTGTGTCTATAAATGTCATCTAACAGCTAGGTCCTAGTATGGGGACCTCACAGATCTGCCCTGTGCCTTAGTCTGTAACTGAGTGGATATTCAAGTTGCAAAACAAAGTCCTCTTTATTCTTCCCTCTTCTCTCCTCAAGCAGAAGGAAAGGGTCTCTTTTAGAACTGGGAGCTGTGCTGCCTGGGGTTGGGGAAGGAGTGGCACAAGCACTCCCTTCGCTACCCTAGCTGGTTTTCACTAGGTCATATTACCCCCCAAGTCTACAAGCTCTGAGCCCAGCACACACTATGACTTGCCTAGGAGTTGTAGTCTTGGTGGCCTAAATAGCCCTTCAAGTTTATTTAGGACTCCAGAGCACTAAATTTAGCCCACAATGGCAAGACTTGCCAGAACTCAACTTCCAATTGCCCAGGTGGGCACTTCCCCTCTGGCTAGGGCTGGTCTTAATGCTCTCTCCATGGGCATTGGCTGAGTTCTGCCTGGTGCTGGCCAAACTGAGTTCCAATGCCAAGTCCCAGAATGGCTGTCCTCTCCTTCCCCAAGCATACAGATTCTCTCTCTGCACCATGTGGCCACTGCCTAGAGATGAGGGACTGTCTTTGCTGTCCTCTTCAGTGCCATTGTCAGTGATAAGAAGTTAAAACCAGGTACTGTGATTGCTCCCCTGATTTTTGGTTCTTATGAAGGTACTTTTTTTGTTTAGATAGTTGCCAAGTTTGAAATTCTTACGGTGAGGACAGTCGGTGGAAGCTTGTATTCGTCTGTCTCGCTCCACCTCCCCACTACATCATTCTTTATTATTTACACAATGGATATTTGTGATTTCTTTTTATTCTACTTGTTGATATCCTCTAGCTAAAGACTATGAGGAACACACCTATAGTTGAACAAAGCTGAGTGTCTCACCTGTTGCAGGGTCGGGGAATGCGTACCATGGGCAACCATGAGGCATCTCAGTAAATGGCTATTTAGAAAGTACTTAAAGGATTTGGGCTTGTTTTAGGGGATTGGGAGAAAGGTTCAAGGAAACAGAGCTTTGGTTATTAGTATTGGATGTTGTCAGGAAGCAGGAGTAATTCTGTTTCAGTACCTGAAAAGTTCTCATCTAGGAAGTGGTATGAATGAAGTGAAGCTAAAGTTGCAACTGGTAAAACAGGAGTAGTCACTCCTGTTAGCCAGGATGAGGGAATGCTTGGCCATTCTTGTGGTTTAGACAGTATTCATGGTTTTGTCTGTGTACAGATGTTACAAGGTGTCTCATTTTTTTTCTTTATCATAGTCACAGAATAGCCCTTTCTGATATTGGCATTCCATGGAATTGTTGATGTTTAACAGAACACCAGGACCGACCTGATAGTGCCGGGTCAGCTCCTGGATCCCAGCTTTCTCAGAATCATTCCCAGATTCAGATTGTTTCAATTTTACTTTATTCTATTTTGAGACAGGGTCTTGCTCTATCACCTCGGCTGTGCAGTGGTGCAACCACAGCTCATTGCATCATTGACCTCCCAGGCTTAGTTGATTCTTCCACCTTAGCCGCCCTAGTAGCAAGTACTACAGGCATACACCACACTGCCCGGCTAATTTTTAAATTTATTTGTAGAAACAGGGTCTTACTATGTTGTCCAGGCTGGTCTTGAACTCCTGGGCTTGAGCAATCCTCTTACCTTGGCTTCCCAAAGTGTTGGGATTTTAGGTGTGAGCCACCACACCTGGCCAGGATTGTTTCTATTTTAGAAAGGTCTGTTTTGTTACAACTACTCCACTGTTTCTGTGCAACACCTTGATTTAACAGATTTTTAAGATGGAGTCACTAACTGCAAGCTTTGTACTCTCAGCCTCTGTAGAAAAACAGGAAATGGTGCCTTCCTGCATGGCATGAAAAGATAACAGTAAGGTGTTACTTTCATGGTGTCAGTTCCCCTTTTCAGGAACTGTTGTCAGTGAACCACATCCCAAATGATGAGGACAGTTATTTCTCTTCCAACTTTCAGGGACCTATCCATGGAATTTTTCAGCATCTTCAAGGACTCTGATCTTGCTCCTTTCCCTCACTTTTATTTTTCTCTTCTTAGTACTACCCAAATCCTGCCTTCTTCATTCATACCTCGGCTGAGGGAGTCTTCTAGGTATATTACAGGTAACAGTAAATAATTGTAATTATTATTATTGAATTGAACAACCCAGATTAACTTCTCATTTCCCAATTAGCTTTTAAAATGAGCTGCTTAAGTGTAGAAGAAAAAATAAAAACTCACTATAAAATTTCACCAGCCACCCTGGGTGATAGAGCAAGACCTTGACATGTAAAAATTATATTGTATTTAAAGACAAATATTTGGTATTAGCTTTGTTTCATTTTCTGATTTTTTTTTTTTTTTTTAAGACACTGTTTCTCGCCGGGCACTTTGGCTTACGCCTGTAATCCCAGCACTTTGGGAGGCTGAGGAGGGCGGATCACCTGAGGTCAGGAGTTCGAGACCAGCCTGGCCAACATGGTGAAACCCCATCTCTAAAAAAATAATAATAATAAATAAATAAAAAGACACCATTTCTCACACTATTACCCAGGCTGGAGTGCGGTGGTACCATCAAGCTCACCCAAAATCCTGGGCTCAAGCCATCCACCTACCTCAGCCTCCCAGATAGCTAGGACTACAGGAGTGTGCCACCATGCCCAGCTAATTTTTTATTTTTTTTGTAGAGATGAGGTCTTGCTAGGTTGCACAGACTGGTCTGAAACTACTGGCCTTAAGCAATCCTCCCACCTCAACACCTTTAATATGCATACCTTTTAATATAAAGATAATGAAGCAGTTTAAATTATATTTTTCAGAGCCACAGACTACAGTATGCCTTGGTGAGTTTTCTCACAAGTGTCGGTCACTTGGAATAAGAAGGAAAATAAGCTCAAAATACATGAGTTTTTAATATGAGACAGAAAGTATAATATATCATATATAATTAGGAATGATAATTCATCATAAAAGTAATATATGCTCATTGTAAATTTAGAAAGCTATAAAAAAACAAAACAAACAAAAAACCTGGGCATAGTGGCTTATGCCTGTAATCCCAGCTACTCAGGCGGCTAAAGGCAGGATCACTTGAGCCTAGCAGGTGAAGACCAGACTGGGAAATATAGCCAGATTCTGTCTCTAAAAAAATGAAATAATAGTATTAAAAGTAACAGTACAAGTAAAAATTACTCCTTGTGCAACTATTCATAAACAACCACTGACTATATTTTGGTCTTTTTTTTTTTTTTTTTTTTGAGATAGGATCTGGCTCTGTTGTAGAGGCTGGAGTACAGTGGCGTGTTCTCAGCTCACTACAACCTCTGCCTCCCAGGCACAAGCTATTGTCCCACCTCAGTCTCCTGAGTAGCCAGGACTACCACTGTGCCAGGCTAACTTTGTACTTTTTTAAGAGACGAGGTTTCACTGTGTTGCCCAGGCTGGTCTCAAGCTCCTGAGCTCAAGTGATCCACCTGCCTCGGCCTCCCAAAATGCTGGGATTACAGGTGTAAGCCACCGTGCCTGGTCCTGGTGTTTTCATTATTCTCTTTTATATGCATTTTTTTCTCATCTTTGAGATCATATGGTGTTTATGATTTAATATTCTTGCTTTTCCACTTAAAATAGTGATGGTCGGGTGCAGTGGCTCACCCCTATAATCCCAGCACTTTGGGAGGCCGAAGCGAGTGGATCATGAGGTTAGGAGTTCGAAACCAGCCTGGCCAACAAGGTGAAACCCTATCGCTACTAAAAATACAAAAAATTAGCCAGGCGTGGTTGCACACGCCTGTAATCTCAGCTACTCTGGAGGCTGAAGCAGGAGAATCACTTGAACCTAGGAGGCAGAGGTTGTGGTGAGTGGAGATCAATCACACCACTGCACTCTAGCCTGGGCGACAGAGCAACTCGACTCTCTCAAAAAAAAAAAAAAAAAAAAAAAAGACAAAAGCATTTCTTATCACACTGGTTCTTTTCTAGCTTTTAGACCTAATATTCAAATATTTTTAAAGCATTTTATTCATAAAATAACAATAGCTACAGTTTTCCAGGAGAAAGTGCATTTTGCTGACTAGTGAATGTTTTAAACGAATAAGGTGAATTTTTTCTTAGCTCTAAGACAACTTTAAGAAGCAAAGTAAGAAATAGATTGTAGGAAAGCAGGGAATGGTGTCCTGTGGTACTAAGAATTTGATTTGTTCTATCCCATCTATATTTTTTTCCCATCTTGAACTCCAAAATCTATTTTTCAGTTAAGGTCAAGGAATATGTTACTGAAAATCATGCAGTGTTCAGTTATGCTGTGGAGGAAGAACATACATATTTGGGTCCATCTGTGAAGCCAGATGATAAGGTTAGTAATGTCTTAATGTTCACTCAATGTTTAGAGCTGTTTGGCTTCATATTCTCTTTAGTTTCCAGAAGGTATATTATAACATTAAAGTCTGTGTTCTCTGAGATCTGCTTTTACCAAAGTGGATCAATGATGAAACTAGCCAAATCTGAACATCAGAAGGCTTTCCAGTCTATCTCATGCATGATCTCTACAGTTCTGAGAAGCAAAACTATAAAACATTGTAAAACAATAAGGGCATATGTCTGGTGTAGCGGGGGTATGTGGGTGTGTGTGGGGGTGTGTGAGTGTGGGGGGGTGCATGCATATGTGTTTATGGATAACAGTTGTAGGAATGAATGAGATTGGGGGTTGGGGATACATATGTATGCCTATGAAAGCTTAATCATTTCTGGGCAATGATGAAAAGGTTTTACTACTGACCTTTGTAACTATGAAGGTTACTACACTTGACCTGAGCTCGGAAATGACCACTGCTGAGGTTTGTGATTTGGGGTTTTCCTAGATACCATTTGCTACATCGTGGTCTAATATTCTTATTAATTTCTAGGCTAAAACACTTTCTCATGAGCCATTATCTTCAGTAACTGTTTCCACTGGGAGCCTTTTAAGTTATGAAAACACAGATTTGAGCCTTATAGATCCAGGTAATGTGCAAATGTTTATAAATACATTGAAAGACCAGCACCAGTTGAGTTGCAATACAGTGGTGGAAGGAAGCATTGGTTTCTCATGATACACGGTGGGGGACTGTTTCTCTAAATCTCAAAAGTAAAATATGGCCAGGTGTGGTGGCTCATGCCTATAATCCCAGCACCTTGAGGTGAGAGGATCACTTGAGCCCAGAAGTTTGCGACCATCCTGAGCAACATGGTAGAACTCCCATCTTGACAAAAAAATACAAAAGTTAGCTAGGTGTGGTGGTACATGCCTGTAATCCCAGCTACTCAGGAGGCTGAGGTGGGGGCATTGCTTGAGCCTGGGAGGTTGAGGCTGCAATGAGCCACGATTGTGCCACTGAAACTCCAGCCTGGGCAACATAGTAAAAACCTGTCTAAAAAAAAAAAAAGTAAAATATTCAAACCCAGTAAACATTGGAGTGTATGGTATCCCAGACGTTACTGGAAGTAACAGGGATGCTCTGTGGATCCCCAACAACACTTTGAGAAGCAGTTGCCCCAGTATATTTGTCCATTCGGTGGAAATGTATCTGAGGAAATTTCATGGTTGTATTGATCTCTTAGCAATATATATTGCCATGCTTCTTCACTAAAATATGTCTGTAACTTAGTACAGTATGTCTGTAAGGAATATTCTGTTAAAAGGGATATAGTGTCACTGTGAATTACATAATTTTCATTAAACTCAATTTTCAGAGTCATTTTCAGAGCACATGGATGACAGCGAGCAAGAATATACCACTGGTAAAGAAGAGGAAACAACTATTTTAAGTTCCATAGTTCCTTCAACACAAGATATTTATCCACGGCAGAACTCTTCAGATGGTCATAAATCTCTGTTGCCTGAAGTGGACAAAACTACATGTGGTCACACACACATTCAGGAAATGATAGACAAGTACATTAATGAAGCAGATATGATACCTGAAAAAACAGATTTGCAGGGTAAAATGTTAAAGCAATACTTTTATGTAAATTGTTTTAAATTTTCACCTTTCATCATTTTTAATTTTATGCAGTGACTGTTTGAGCTTCATGTTCTTATGGCCTGCTACAACACAGTTATACCATAAAAAATATTGAGGGCATTTAGTGAGAAAGGGGATCTGGAATCAATTAGACAACTGAGGCACATGTATAGATTAATTAGCAAATCTTCCTTTACCATTGCAAAGTTAGTTATTAGGGCTGAGGCAGTATTGCTGATAAATAAGAGCAGGATCTCAGAAATCAGACAGATCTGGATTTGAGTCAGAGCCTAACCATTTCCTAGCTGTAAAACCATGGGCAGCTTACCTTTTCCTCTTTATAAAAGAGGAATGTTAGAGATTAAATGAGATAATGCACATAAAGCACAATGTCTGACCCACACTAACACTGAATACAGTGAGCCTTTTTCCTTTTTTAAGCTTAGACTGAAGCGGTGGTTACATATGTCCTATTGATCCTAATTAGCCTTATAAGGCTGTAGAAATGGAAATTTATATTTGTCAAAAGTTTGTTCATGCCTATAATCCTAGCACTTTGGGAGGCTAAGGCAGGAGGATTGCTTGAGCCCAGGATTTCAAGACCTTGCTTCTATTTTTTTTTTTTTTTTAAAGTATAATTAAATTTTTTTGAAAATGAAACTTGAAGAGTCACTGAGAGGATCCATATTTTTGGATCTTTGAAATAATCATGATAGAGCCTAAAGCACGTGCTGATCATGGGGGAAAAACTGAAGTTTTGTTACACTGGAATGATCTGAAAATAAGCATTTATGAATATGTTCTTACTACTCCTTTTCTAATCTTTATGGTTTTTTTCCCTCAAAAATTCCAGCAGTTGACCTTGACTTTCCAGAATTGGAACACATTTTTCCTAATCTGCATCATCAGCTGTTTAAACCCTTAGAACCACATCCAGATTTTGACTTATCATCATCCTCTGGGATTTCTCCAGACAACAGAGACTTTTACCAGGTATATTAAAGTAAATGTCCCATTGCAGTGAATATCTAAAAATAGTTTTAAGCCATTTCTTCTACTGGAACAAGAGTTCTTCTAAACTTTAGCCTAAAATCACATGGAAGGCCAGGCACAGTGGCTCTTAGGGAGGCCAAGGCAGGCAGATCACTTGAAGCCAAGAGTTTGAAACCAGCCTGGCCAACATGGCAAAACCTTGTCTCTACTAAAAATACAAAAATTAGCCAGGTGTGGTGGTGCACACCTGTAGTCCCATCTCCTAGGGTGACTGTGGTGGAGGGATCACTTCAGCCCAGGAGGCGGAGGTTGCAGTGAGCTGAGATCATACCACTGCACTCCAGTCTGGGTGACAGAGCCAGACCCTGTCTTTAAGAAAAGAAAAATGAATCACATGAAAGACTTTAAAAAAGGAGAAAAACCTGTTACCCAGACTACACCCTAAACCAATTAAAGCAGGGTCTCTGGGAGTGTTCAGATAGTATTTTTTTTAAAGCTCCCCAGGTGATTCTAATGTGGAACAAAGATTGAAAACAGCTGCATAGGGCCAGGCACGGTGGCTCATACCTGTAATCCCAGCACTTTGGGAGGCTGAGGCGGGTAGATTGCTTAAGGCCAGGAGTTTGAGATCAGCTCGGCCAACATGGCAAAACCCGTCTTAACTAAAAAACACAAACATTAGCAGGGTATGGTGGCATTCCTGTATTCCCAGCTACTCGGGAGGCTGAGAATCGCTTGAACCTGGAAGGCAGAGGTTGCAGTGATTTGAGATCACACCACTGCACTCCAGTCTGGACAACAGAGTGAGATTCTTCCCAAAAAAGAGAAAACACATGCATTAGAATTGTTTGTCCTATCCATCTTTTATCTCCAGCTAGGGAGTATAATGCCATAAAAGGCTTGACAACTTTTAATTGTGTAACATATTTAAACAGGTAAATTGAATTTTGCAAGACTAAATATCTTCCTACCCTTGCAAGACTAATTATCTTCCTACATAGTCAAAGAAGCTGAGATTTAAACCTGGGTCTTTTTGCTTCCATGGCCTGATAGCCTTACATTTTAAAGTCTCTTTCATATTGATTGAAAAGAACTGTATTTGAAAAAGCAAATAATTACTGTCATAGTTAAGTGGTAATTAAGGAAGAGTAATATCAAAGGAACACTGATTATTGATTCAATTGGTAATACCTAATCAGTATTTCCGTCTCTTCCTTTTGTTTCCTGTCAGAGATCAGATTCTTCATTTGAAAGCCACTGTGCTACTGGATCATCCAAAAGTACAATTTATTTCACAGCGTTGAGGACCGGCATGCATTCTCTGAATCAACAACCTGACATTAACTTGGCTCATGTTGGAGCTCAGAGTTTTGCTACAGAAAATATTATGGAGGGTATGTATCACTACGTTAGAAATAGTTACATTTTTTTTCGTGATTTTTTTACATCATTTCCTTAGAAATTATGCCTAGCACCTCTTGGTAACAATACTGAAGATTATAAATGTTGCCTCTGTTCCTCAATTTCCCTACTTCAAGCATTGTATTATAGTTAACACCTTAAGTATTCTTTTTTTTTCTTGAGATGGAGTTTCACTCATTGCCCAGGCTGGAGTGCAATGGCAGGATCTTGGCTTACTCCAACCTCTGCCTCCTGGGTTTAAGCAATTCTCCTTCCTCAGCCTCCCAAATAGCTTGAATTACATGCATGCACTACCACACCCAGCTAATTTTGTATTTTTAGTAGAGACAGCTTTCATCATGTTCGTTAGGCTGGTCTTAAACTCCTGACTTCAGGTGATCTGTCCTCAGCCTCCCCAAGTGCTGGGATTACAGGTATGAGCCACCACACCCAGCCACTTTAAGTATTCTTCTTAGGCCAAACATAGTACCTCACGCCTGTAATCCTAACACTTTGGGAGGCTGAGGCAGGAGGATCCCTGGAGCCCAGGAGTTCAAGACCAACCTGGGCAACACAGAAAGACCCTTTCCTCGCCAGGCATGGTGGCTCATGCCTGTAATCCCAGCACTTTGGGAAACTGATGCCAATGGATGACCTGAGGTCAGGAGTCCGAGACCAGCCTGACCAATAAGGTGAAACCCCATCTCTACTAAAAATACAAAAATTAGGTGGCCATGGCACCTGTAGTCCCAGCTACTCGGGAAGCTGAGACAGGAGAATTGCTTGAACCTAGGAGGTAGAAGTTGCAGTGAGCTGAGATTGTGCCAATGTACTCCAGCCTGGCTGATGAAGGGTGTCTCAAAAAAAAAAAAAAAAAGACCTCATCTCTAAAAAAGCAAGTATTCCTCTTGAGCCTTTTGCACAATGTTGCCCAGGTTGTAGTGCAGTGGCCAGATCTCGGCTCACTGCAACCTCTACCACCCAGATTCAAGCGATTCTCATGCCTCAGCCTCCCAAGTAGCTAGGACTACAGGTGTATGCCACCACGCCCGGCTAATTTTGTATTTTTAGTAGAGACAGGGTTTTTCTACATTGGCTAGGTTGGTCTTGAACTCCTGACTTCAGGTGATCTGCCTGCCTCGGCTTCCCAAAATGCTGGGATTACAGGCATGAACCACCTTGCCTGGCTTGTCCAATTATATATACATACATAATTGAGATACACATGGATGTACAGATTATACACACATACATAGTTGAGATACGTCTTTGTTATTAAACTCATACTCAATTCTTATGGAAGAAAAAGTTTGTAGCCATGGTCTTTATTATTAATAGAAAAAGAAAAGATACTTGGTGTAAGCTGCAGTTTGAGAAGTCACATCATCTTTTATGCCTAAAATTGTAGGTAACTTAATTGTAGGTAACTTGCAATTGGATGATAAACTATTAGACTGTCAGTATCCAAGTTTTACATGTTAGTGATTAACTGATCTTTAAATTTCTAATACAGGAGCTGAACAATCTTTTGAACAGCTTCTGCCAGAATGTTCTTCACAGGAGGGGAGCCAGCATGCTGATCTACCAAGTATTTTTAGCACTGAAGCAAGAGATTCTTCCCAAGGCATGAAAAATCAGAACTATCCCTCTGAAGAACATACTGAAATATTACAAAACAAGAAAAAAAGTGTTCATTTCCAGCTTTCTGTAGAAAATTTAAGTTCAGTCTGCAGTTCATCTAATGAAGCTAATGTATTTCATCAGTTAAATGTTCAGCATAGCACTCCATGTGGTTCTAACTATAGTGAGTGCTCAGTAAAACACCAACTAGAAAGCAGAAAGGAAAGGATGGGCTTTGAAGAACTACCAAAAAGAGGGGTTGTTACGTTACAAAGTCAAGGACTCACTGAAGATAATAAAAATGAAAGCTGTGGGGTTTTAGACATACATCCACAGGGAGAGGAAACTGATTCTCGATTCTGTGTAAGAACAGTGGAGATGGGAACTTCAGTTCAGGTACCACATTCCCTAACTACTCAAAAATACTCTGAGAATTCAACTGAAATAGACATTCCAAAAATCACCAATAAACTATCTGAAAAAGAACATTCGGAGCTTTTTGTAAGTTCTGGATCCTTTTCATTGCAGAGCTCTATACCAGTCTGGGTAAGTGAAATCAGTGTTGTTTAACATTAAAGTTCCTTTTTGGGGAAATTATTTTTTCTTTTAATATTAGAGGATATCGCTGTTACCCTGGTTGAATTCAAATTCCTGGGATCAAGGGGTCCTCCTGCCTCAACTTCCTAAGTAGCTTGGACACACCACATGCCTGACCAGAAAAACCTGAAATACAAGCAGAATTTAAATATTCCCATCAAGCTTGCAAATACCTAGCAAATTGAAAAAACCTAAAATTTTGAAAGCTGTCTTTTAAAACGATCTTTTCTCCAACACCCCTGAAAAATGGTGGCTTTGCCTATGATTCAGCACGTTTTCAGTGTTGAGCCTCATTGCAGTGCACTGAATTCATCCATTATTGGAGTAAGTACTGTTATTAACACTTCCACATACCAACCAACTTGTAACCATTCAACTGTTTCTCATCCTTAGCAGTTTCCTTCCACAAATAAACGTTACATCTGTTTGGCTGCTTGTTCAGTGTTCAGCAGTCAGTGGCCCACATTTGGTAGCCACCCAGGGATATCCACTCCAGCTCTGCACAGCTCTGGCCAACCTGCATTTGTATTTTTTGCCAAACACTACAAGCATTTAGGTTTGTAATCATTGTGTCATACTATTTCACCCCACTCCCTAAGGTCAGCTCGTTATTTCTACAACTGAATGCTGGAGTTAGGGAAGCCTAATGAAATCTGTTGGTCTTTTCCAATTACTGCTTGTCTTCCTCCATTAATGTACATTTTCACATTTATGTACACTTGTGCAAATTGTGCATTATATACAAAATGAATATGTAGGGGTTTTTTTTTACTGTTTTAAGGCTACTTTGATATGGTTTTCCTTTTCATTGTGCTTCACAGGAGACAGAATCTGGCCATGGTATAATGGAAGAGCCAGAACTTACTTTAGTAAGCACCAGTGATATCAGTATTGCTGAAATAGATTTTGCAAATTTAACCTTAGAAGAAAAGGGAGATGAATCAAAAAGCTGTTTAAAGGTAAATTTAATCACTCCTTATATTTTAGCCCATTATGAGCGAACCAGTAGATTGTCTTTACCTGGTAACTTCAATTATCAGATGTTACTTATTGGAAGGAATTATGCAAAAGACCTGACACCCCCACCCACCACCTGTCATTTGTCTTAAGCCTTCATTCTGTCAATGACTGTGCATTTTCTTTTATACAAGACTCTGGCAGAACTAATTTTGATATACAGCTAGTGTTATGGTGCTAAGTTCGAAATTTTATCTAAACATATTCTAAGATATTGCAAAATGGCTTTGGAACTGCTAATTTTTCAAGGGTAGTTAGGGAGGCAATAAGAATAAAATCATTGAATTTCCTCATGCTACCTAAACAGAGGCCTCGAGGTATGAGGGCAGTGGAGGGTGAATTGTGTGAGCCCAGGAGCTCAAGACCACCCTGGGCAACATGGCAAAACCCCATCCCTAAAAAAAAAAAAAAAATACAAAGATTAGCTAGGTGTGGTTTAGCTGTGGACCCAGCTACTCGGAATATTGAAGCTGCAGTACTCACTGCAGCTTCAATGATAATGTGACTGCACTCTCATCTGACAACAGAGAAGGCCCCCTTTTAAAAAATTATTTTAATGTAATAAAACTTTCTTACCATTAGGTGAGTGAGTTTCTGCCTCTTGTATCAGAAACAGAAGCCTCAGATTATCCAGCTGTATCAGAACTTTCCATAGAAAAACCAAAGACAGCATCTACAGGTAAGCCTTTTACAGGCTCCACACTTCTAATATAAACACTGCCTATTCCTGCTGCTAAGTTTCTTCTCCCAACAGAAAGTCCTTCAAGGTTTACACCTATATCCAGGAGCTTACAAGAAGCATTTATAAAGAGAAAAAAAACATTTATGGAGAGATCCCACCAGAGGCAAAAAGAAATAACAACCAAAGAGAAACCATCTATAGGTATGTCGAATGTTTTAAATCTTCACCACCTCCCTGAAATGTTTAAAGCCTGATTACAACTTGATTTCACATTTCTTTCCTCAGGTTCATCTGTGAGTCGCCTAAGGGGTGTGAATAAAGTCAGAGCACTTCCTGAAGAAAGAAAGACTACACAGGCTCTCAGGCACCAAAGGAGTCTAAGGTATTGTTGGTTTTTGTAGTCAGTCATGTTTTCTGCAATGTTTGTCTCTAACTCTATAGAAATTCTTTACAGGTTATATAATCAACTAGATGAAGTGAAACAACAAAAGGAAGAAAAAGCAAAACAAGAAGCTTATGCCCAAAACAGAGCAAAGGTGAAAGAATTCCAGAAGGTGAGTGTAACTTATGGGGGGGAGACCTAACTTTTAAGCCTAAAGTACACAACTAAAACTGAAATTTTTATTCCTTCCACAGAAAACATTAGAGAAACTTCGAGCCAAAAATACATGTTGACTTTTAGAAACAGTGTAAACAGTTTTTTTTTTAATTGTGTATATTTAAAGTCAATAAATTTTTATTCAAAGAATTCCATGTTGTGATTTCTTCCACTGTCCATCAAAGTCACTTTAGATCCTCTGAGGAGCTGCAAGTTAGACCTAAAGAAGAAAAATTTTGATTTAAAACTCTTACATGGCAACAATCATGGATTATTTAAGTTTTATATCTCCTGGGGAAAACATAGCACCAAACGTAAGAGTGCTATGGCGTCCTATAGAGAACTTCCATCTTTGGTCACAGCGTGAAGAGCTCTGGGTTTCACAGCCTCATGAGCCCTCTTTGAAATGACCTATACAAATGTCTTTTCTACTGCATACGTACCTTTTTAATGAAGCTGATGCTTACTTTAATCCAGTTGTCCTGTCAGCTCTAAATAGTAATAAAAGTGAATTGTACATTTCCAGAGATGATTGTACAGTGAGTGAACAGGAATGAGTCCTAGAACCAGCCTAAGCTAACTCTGCTACATACAAACTGCTTAGTTATTAGCAACCCACAAAGGTTACAATACAGAGGCAAAGCACATTTGCATGATTCAAGAGATCTAGGCTGCACTGCCTAAAGAATTTTAAAATGTCATTGATACTAGGGGGAAAAAAAAACATGTGGCTCACATTATTTGTATTGCATTTCTATTACAGTTAATCAAATGTTCCCAATAGGCTGATCGCTAGCAAGGTAGCAGATAGAAAACCTACTGGGAAATTTTTTTTATGGTCATGTCCACAGCAAATGAGAAACAGCATTCTAAAAGCCTTGGTAATGACCATTATGCCCTTGACCAAATAGCTTATGGTTAAGATAAAAACCATTACTTGCCATTAATTTATTTTGGCTTCTGTCATCTTTTAATACGGATATACTGATGAAGACTTCAAAATTCACCTATGGAAAAATGTTTATCTCAAATTCATACTTATTATTAAATACAGAATCTTTCAAAATGAAGTTGCTTAGGTTCCAAATTATCCTAAATCCCAGCACCTCAACTAATGTATTGAAAATTCCATATTTCAAACAGCTATTTAATTATTTTTAAATTAAGGTCATTTTTAATCAATGATCCCATGCCCATTCACATCTGAATTTTCTCTGTGATCACACTTCTGGCAACTTCTTAGAGCTTTATAATCTTCTCAAATACAATGAAATATTTAATGTAAATGGATGTTCAGAAAGGCCATTTTCATTCAGCCCATTCAGAGCAGTTGAACATTTCGCCCATCATCATAACATCATTAGTAATGAAGTTTAAACACATAACATAAGCCTAGTCTTTTTTTTACTCCTAAGTGGTGATAAGTTGACCACCAGATTTGGTTGCAAACATTACTAGATAAATTAATAACCTAAAGTAACATTTGTATAAAAGCTAGTATTCAACAAAATAACCTGCATGGCCTTTTAAGTAATGAATTAACTTACCAAGAATCTTTGGGATCTACTTTCTTCAACCAATTTACTTTACGGTCCTAGAAGTTGAACTGTACAAAGAATAATACTTTGGCACACGATTTAAGATAGTCATGTACCATATTACAATGTTTCAGTCAATATATAACCTAAACACAGTGGTCCTGAGATGAAAGCTGAAAATTCCTTATTTAAGTGTTATTGTTTGACACTTTTCTCCTACGTATTTTACTCAGAAGGATAGCAAAATGTTACAGGTCTCATTGTCACCACTGCAATATGCATACAGTGGTGGAAGCATAACCTGTCTCAATTTAGCCACATTAACTATTTTTGGACACCATGATCAGCAGTGCCCATTCTCATCTAGAATGAGGCTTTGTAAAAGTTCATTTCAAGCTTCATAGTGTATTTGTATGAAGTTCTTGTTATGCTGGCAATGCTACGTATCAATAGGGGGAAACAAATAGAATCAATATAAACAGAGAATCTTACCTTTTTATTGTAGGTGGTCTGCCTGGTTCTCAATTTGACACCCTGGAAAAAGAAAAGCGCTGCTTACTGTTTTAGAGTATATCAAAATGAACACTCTGAGAAACCTATGCAAATACTGTATCAATAGAAATACCAGGTTTAACAAGCACAAAGCCAAGAAAACCAACGATGCCAGATATTGAATTTCTATAGCACTGACTTTTGAACACCCTAGCAGGAATAAACTGCTGAGTGCAGATACCATGCAGTGCAATTTTAACTAAACTATATTAACTTTCGTAGCCCCAAATTTGCAATGTTGCTGCTGAGAAACGCTTTCACAAACCTCTCAATTTCAGATTCCTCTAACAGGTTCAATATTTTGACCTTTATTCCTAATTGTCACTGTAATACAGGAAACTACATTAACTGCATTTTAAAGCTACAACTCTGATCTTTGCCCAGTCTCTCTATATAACTTACAGATGGAATATATACGTGTAACTTAACAGATACTACAAATGTCAAAGCTCTAAATTTAGAGACAAGGTTTCATCATGATAGCCAGGATGGTCTCAAAATCCTGACAGGTGATCTGCCCGCCTGTCTCCCAAAGTGCTGAGGTTACAGGCGTCAGCCACTGCCCGGCCACATCAAGCTCATTGTTGCTCAAACTGCAAATTAGGCAAAATTCGTTTAATGTAATTCATATCCCTCTAGATTCAACATATCCACCCAGGTTTACATGACTTTAGGATGAAATATGTGTAACTGCCAGTTGAATAACGATGCAAAGAACAGTTTCATTTGGTAGTCTAGACAATGCAGTCTTTTCATTTATTTCCTTCTCTATATAAATTTATAAATAAGGAGATCTATCTGCCCATTTCTATTATACTAAATCTTGCATTAAACCTTAACATCCTCTACCTCATTTTAGATTATGTACTGATTCAAAATAATGCTGTATGCTTCAAGTAGGAAATCCATATATATAAATTTATAGTAGATATATAGTGACAAATATTTTTGCCAGTATCTAATTCTGTGTTATACCTGAAATATTGGGATGGTGTACTTAATTTCTATTTTTCATTTTCAGTCCTTGGCCATTTTAAGTTAAATATTTTACTTACCTTTCAACATGAATGAATTCAAATCATATTCATTCCTATAGAAAGTACCAATTAAAGATTTAGAAAGGATACCACATTTCTAGTTACTGAAACTAAAATCCAAATAAAAATTTAAGATCTAGCTTATAATATAACCATATCCAGCTCTATCAGAATTAAGTTTTAGTTCATGCCTGTATCATTCAGCAGTTGAACAGTTAAATTCATCATCTGAACTATAATCGTATTTCCCAAGATGATACTGTCTTCAATTAAAACTTACCTAAGCAGTCACACTTAAGAACAGTACAGGCGTGGAAATATGCCAATACCTAAGGCAAAAAAGTAGATTATCAGGTCTTTCATACATCTAGTAACTAAAACTTTTAGCAACTGTCTTGCCATTCCTTTCCACAGATCTAACAATAGTCCTGTGAGTAAGGTAAACCACAGAGTTACTCTATGAGGCGTTTCCAACGACGTGCAGGCTACATGAAAAGCCCCGTCGGGATAGACCTCAACCACTATACAAAGTTTTTTTTAAAGACACAGTATCTGCCATGTCTTTTAAAAAATCATGTGATTCTTGCTGAATCATTTGAGCCCAGGAGTTTGAGACTACAGTGAGATGTGATCCTGTAGATCTCACTGTAGCCTCAAACCCCTGGACTCAGTGATGCTCCCGCTTTAGCCTCCAGAATAGCTGGAGACCATAGGCACCACTGTGCCCAGCTAGTATGTGTGTGTGTAAATATATGTATAAATAACGGAAGTCTAACACTACTCCATAGGTATGAGCAGAAACTGCGATATGCTCCAGTCTCTACAATACTGCAAACTGCAAAAAATTCCTACCATGTTACACAAAAGCAATCATTTCACAATCAGATTGTAAGGATTTTCACCAAGCTGCATAGAACAGAGTACAGAATGAGAAATAAAAATATAATTCGTGGCTCAGAATTAGTTGTCATCCATTATAAAATACAATATAATGTGTGCACATTATGACTTACAACTTTTAATCAAACTCCGCATCATTCAAATTTATGAATTCTTATGACCTGTGTAATTATTTTTTTGAGACGGATTCTTGCTTTGTCACTCAGGCTGCAGTGCAATGGCAGGATCCTGGCTCACTGCAACCTCCACCTCCCGAGTTCAAGTGATTCTCCTGCCTCAGCTGTCTTGAGTAGCTGGAATTACAGGCCCATGCCACCACACCTGGCTAATTTTTGTATTTTTAGTAGAGACGGGGTTTCATCTTTTTGGTCAGGCTGGTCTCAAACTCCTGACCTTGTGATCCAATCACCTTGGCCTCCCAAAGTGCTAGGATTACAGGCACGAGCCACCGAGCCCAGCCCATTTCTGTTATTATACTAAACCTTGCATTAAACTATAACATCATCTACCTCATTTTAGATTATGCAATAATTCAGAATAATGCTGTATGCCTCAAGTAGGAAATCCAAAGTTCTTATTACTGCTACAAACTAAAATTCAGGACCCTCTAATGCTTGCAACTAAAATGAAATCTGACACATCACTATAAAATGTGTGAATCTAAGATTCCTTTCTTTTCAGAAACCAGTATCTGGGAATTAAAAGCACACTACAGTTTTCTCTGAATAAAATGAAACTTGATTGCCCTGACAACGTACTATTGATTTCCTATACATAAACACATACAATCTGAAAAACTAAAAATTGAGACATACCTTTAACTCCAGACATCATGTTCTCAAGATAAAAGCCTTTAAAACAAAAAGCCATCTTATATATCAACATGAAATTGGAATGTAAAAGTAATACTGCAGAGCATTTCCTTCATATCCCCTCCTGTTTAACTATTCTACAGTCCTAGAATCAATCTTTTTAAATTAAGAGACAGGGTCTGTCTTTGTTACCAAGGCTGGAGTACACTCAAAGCTCAGTGCAGTCTCCAACTCCTGAGCTCAATCCTTGTGCCTAAGCCTCCCCTTCCTGAATAGCTCTGAGTAGATACATGCCCCAATACCCAGCTAATTTTTACATTTTGTGGAGATGAGGTGTTTGTTACTTTCTTGCTCAGGCTCGTCTTGTAACTCCTGGCTTTAAGCAATACTCCCACCTCAGTGTGGGTATTCCAAACTTGAGCCACTGCGCCCGCCCGGCTTGGAACCAACCTTTATGGCTATCAATACTCCCATCAGTTAACTGTCTCAGTTATCATAATATCCCTTCTTATATGTATCAAAACTCATACTGAACAATGAGTTCTGGGTTGCAAAAGAGGATTTATTTTTTGCACCTATCCGTAAGTCTTTGTCCACAAGTTAAACAAAAACATACGTAAGTGCAGTCCTAAGATGCACTACATAGCTCAGTTAATTCTACTATCATGGTGATCAAAATAACACTGGGGTAATCATTGTGGTTCTCCCCACATATATATGTTAAATAAATGTATATGCCTTTTCTTGAGTTAATAATTTAAAATGGTAGCAGAAAGTAGTATTAGTTTGGGCATATTAGCTCACAAAAAAAAGTAGCATTAATGATACTCTAAATTTGGGAAGGGAAATGAGGTTATTATAATACTAAGGATCTGACAGGTCACTTTCCTCTGAATAAAGCTGGGATAAAATTAGAGTATTTCAAATACCCTCTTAAAGATGGTTGGGTGTCAAGTTCTTTTATCTTTGTCTAAGATTTCCTTTGCAAAGTTAAAATCGCTGTACTTCATTGTTTCAGTGCATACAGGACACCAGTAAGGTCTTACACTCAGAAATCGACTGACTATTTCTCAGCTTTTTCTATGTATTTTCCCTGGTGGTTTTTTTTTTTCCTTCTGTTACTACTTCTTCACGAGTTTGTTTCACAAACTTCTACAAGGGGTTAAAAAAATTTTTTTTGATATGAAGTTGGTTTCAGAATTTCTTCACCACCAGACTGGTACATATATCCACATTTATCATCTTTATTCATTTCTATAAAGTCACTTTTTTTCTATATGCTTCACCTTTGACATTAATGATTCTGTCACATTTTCAGGCCTCTCTGTCCAGTATTTTTGGCTTTTGTAGCTCTCTTTTTAGACAAAGCAGCTTCTTCAGTAGTATCCTCTTCTTCTAAGTATACACTCAGTCTTACAGGGAATTCAGAACTTACTATGAAACTATCCCCCTGCATAAAACAAAAACAAAAGTTACAGATTAAGCAATAACTCCATTGGTTTAGTAATTACATATAGCTAAGTGCACTGGATTACTTCAGATAACCTAGAGACTACATGTAGATGTCAAAAAGCCAAATATCTCCCTTGTTTTTTCATTTGATATCCTAACTAGCAATATCACATATTAAAATGGTATTAAAAATAGTACTGAAAACCCAGTATTATTTTTATCAAGTTTCTAAAAAATTAGTATTTTCCTTCTTGTATTTCTCCTTATCCAGCTTTTCAAAAAAGGTTAATGAAGTGTAAGACAAAAACTAAATACAATTCCTCCTGTACCTACCAACTCCTGCCTTCCCAAAATGAAACAGGAAAAAAGTCACTTACTGCCAATTTGATATCACATTCATCATCTTCAAGGTGTGTTGTATCCTCATCCTCTGCTCTGTAATATTAAGATTTATCATCGAGATGACAGAATCTTCTATGACCTAATTAGTTCTTATAGTCCACTCTGAAATACAACTGAAACTGCAATACTAGTCAAAAGAAACAAAATATAGAATTTCTAGATGTCTTGTGTGCCAAGTCTGGCTCAAATGTAACAAACCCAACAGTCCTACTCTGTACCTTTATTCATTATTGAAGTATAACTATATTAAAGGCAAAATATGAAGCATATGAAGCAATTAACGTGAAAATTTTAATTTATAACCCATTACCAAAGTATTTCACAGGATTCCACTTACGTTGACTCTTCAATAGGAGAAATGGATCCCTCATCATCCAAATATTTGTATCTACGACTTTCAAAATCTTCATTTTCTAAATCTTCACCAACATTCATTTGTTTCAAGGATTCTTTCAGATGGTGTTCATACTTCAGTTTTTCAATGTAGTTAAAAAATCCTCTTGCAACAGCTTGCTATATATATTAGAAACATCATATTGTAAGTCATGACTTAAGGTTTTTCTTTCATGACCCACCAGGTGCCTATGTTCTAAAAGGACAACAATCCCCTTACCAAAGACTACCTTAATTTTACTCCCTACTTGCGGACATATAAAGTGCCGATCATTAAAATTCACACTGCAATTATAAACTTTAGACCTAAGGTGGTACCAAGGAAAAGTGAAGTACATATCTTGTCACACCTGGGACTTACAAACACAGGAACAAAGTTTTTTTTTTTTTTAGAGCGTTGCTCTAAGTGTAGTAGCACTACCTTGGCTCACTGCAACCTCCGCCTCAAGGGTTCAAGCAGTTCTTCTGCCTCAGCCTGGGACTACAGGTGTGTGCCACCACACCTGGCTAATTTTTCATATTTTTAGTGGAGAAGGGGTGTCACCATGTTAGTCAGGATGATCTCCATCTCCTGACCTGGTCATCTGCCTGCCTCGGCCTCCCTCCCAAAGTGTTCGGATTTACAGGTGTGAGCCACCTCACCCAGCCAGGAACAAGATTTGTAATGTTTACTATAACCACCTTAAACTTAAGAGATTAATATGTATTAATCCTCCCAAATAAAATTTCAGATTCTGAAAAGGGATCATAAATTAACTCTGCATTCATTCAACATACAACTCTCAAATATTTAAAAAATCTACTCCTAAGTATTAGGATATAAGGTTTAGAAATATCTAGGCCCTAAGAATATAGCCACTGAACATGAGGCATGTGTGAGTTTAGTTTAGGTTACTGCAAAAACATTTTCAAGTTATGTGAGCTTTTATTATCCCCACTGAGATCCTAGGAAACCATGTGAGTTTCAGGGTTGTGTTTAAAGACCCGAGATGGGATGAGATCAAAGGATTTTATACAAAAAGCCTTGGAGCACTATCTTTTAAATTTGGCCAAAATGTACTCACTGAAGAGATACAAGTAAAATTTCAGTTGAAGGATGGGGTGGATTTTAGGGGGAAGTCAGTATAAGAGTATCAAAATTGCAGACAGTGCATTTCCAGTACATCTTTTTTTTTTTTTGAGGCGGAGTTTCGCTTGTTACCCAGGTTGGAGTGCAATGGCACGATCTCGGCTCACCGCAACCTCCGCCTCCTGGGTTCAGGCCATTCTTCTGCCTCAGCCTCCTGAGTAGCTGGGATTACAGGCACGCACCACCATGTCCAGCTAATTTTTTGTATTTTTAGTAGAGATGGGGTTTCACCATGTTGACCTGGATGGTCTTGATCTCTTGACCTCGTGATCCACCTGCCTCGGCCTCCCAAAGTGCCAGTACATCTTAAACAATTCTAAAATTGGCCAACAAGTCATTTTGGGCATTTATGTGTATTCATATATATGTAAAATGACGACTCACCTCAAACGTTAAAATTTTTTTCCAAGGTGCCTTTTTTTCATTCTCTGATTCTAAAAATGGGAAGCCAGGTCCTCTGCTTCTAAACTCTTTCTTCTTATCTATCAGTGAGCATAAAGGATTTCTCCTTCCTTCTGGTCTTCCCCTTGGTCTTCCTGTTGGCTGGTACCTCTTTTTCTTTTTTTTGTACTTCTTTTTCCTGTTCTTGAATCTTTCAAAAATAGCTTTCATAGTCAATGGTATTGGTTCAAAAGATGAGTCACTTGATGAATCACTTGCTTGAACATTTCCAGATGTACGAACACATTTTCTAATGGGGTTTCTTTGCCCCCGTTTAGGTGAATAAGGGACACACTGAGTTTTAAATAAGCTGCTATCGGAAGAGTTATCACTGGAAAAATGGAAAAATAATTTCATTTCCTTTCTTACTGAATACCAGTAATTACTTACCAGTAATACCCAGTTCCAAATGTACATTTCTTCCAAGACCAACTCAGGAAAACATGACCAGAATTAAATTTTTTTAAAGGATGGACTCAGAACCAGCCAGCCATTAAACTCCTGACCACCCTATTTAAATAGCCCATAAAGCCACAGCTCTTATTAAAAAGAATTTTGCGGACATTGTTTTGCTGTCACCCAGGCTACAGTGCAGTGGTACAATTACAGCTCACTGCAACCTCAAACTCCTGGAACCCGAGGCATGCTCCTGTCTCAGCCTCCCAAGTAGCTAGGTGGGACTACTGTCAAGTACCACCATGCTCAGCTTATTAAAAAAAATCATGTATCTAGGCCCGGCACGGTGGCTCAAGCCTGTAATCTCAGCACTTTGGGAGGCCAAGGCGGGTGGATCACGAGGTCAAGAGAACGAGACCATCCTGGTCAACATGGTGAAACCCCGTCTCTACTAAAGATACAAAAAATTAGCTGGGCATGGTGGTGCGTGCCTGTAATCCCAGCTACTCAGGAGGCTGAGGCAGGAGAATTGCCTGAATCCAGGAGGCAGAGGTTGCGGTGAGCCGAGATCACACCATTGCACTCCAGCCTAGGTAACAAGAGCGAAACTCCATCTCAAAAAAAAAAAAAAGAAATCATGTATCTTTCAAGATAATGTATGAGCTCAACCAAGACCGTATGATTCACTGCTAAAAGCGCCTGAATAAAAGAGAGCCTGCCAAAAAAAAAAAAAAAAAAAGAGATGAAAAGAAGTAAAAAAAACAAAAAAACAGAGCCTGCCATACAAAAACAGGATGTAGTAGTCCAGGAGAGACCCAAAGAATAAACTTTCTCTAAGAACGTGTCCCATTATAATATATTCACTTTTTGAATTAAAATTATTTGCAATAGTATTATATCAATCTATATAAACTAGATAAACATGGAAGGTCAGTGAAATCTGGTTTTCCTTCTTTCCCAATTCCCGAAAATTATCTTTACTGTCATTCGTTACATAAAATAATTGTTTCTCAAAGTAATTCAGATACAATAAATATGACTGAATCTACTCAGTTCTCCAGTAAAAACCCACTTACCTTTGATTTGCAGGTTCCATAGCATCAGATGTCACATAGTCAAGAGAATCTATTCCTGATTTATCCATCAGTTGCTCTTTGTTTTAAAGTTTTCTGAAATTGTGAAATTTAGCAAATGTGACAAAGCTTCCCTAAATATTGACACAGTATCTACTATAATATTCAACACACACTATGCCATTCATTTTAGACAAAATCATTTACCAGGCTTAAGCTGCTTATCCACTTCAGATCAATTTCCTTAAAAAAAAAAAAAATCCAGAAATTCTATTTCCAGATTTTCAGTTTTTACCCTCTAAATCTATTCAATGAAACAACATTCCAAAAAAGACAAGAACAAAATCCTCTTTCAATATAAAGTTTTATCATTAGCCACATATTAACATACAGTATTAATGTACAATTAAAAGCCATTTTCCAACATCGCAGGGGAATTCCTAAGGCAAAATGTGCCCTATATAATAAACCAGGAAAACGATCTCCATTCAATAGACCATTTTAAACTCCTGATCAAACTCAATAGACCATTTTAAATTCTAAGATTTCTCATTCATTCTTAGATTCATTTACGTAACTTGTCATACTGTATCTTTGCCATTATTGGTGGAAACTGACAAATTCTGAATTCTCAACCTTTTTCGATAAACTATCATAATTCTTTGTCTCTTCATCTCCATAGTAGAGTATACGACATACAAAAAAAAAAACACGATTCCTTCTTGTAAGAAAGAGAGGCTGGTCAGGGAGGCTCATGCCTGTGTAACCCAGCACTTTGGGAGGTCGAGGCGGGGGGATCACTTGAACCCAGGAGCTCAAGACAAACAAGACCCAGTCTCTAAAAAAAAAAAAAAAAAAACAAAAATTAGCCGGGCTGGTGGTACACGCCTGTGGTCCCAATAAGGAGGCTGAAGTAGGTCGACTACCTGAGCCTGGGAGGTGGGAGATTGTATGTAGTGGGCCTCAGCAACACCATGAGGCCCCGTCTCTACAAAAAAAAAAATTCTTAAAATACTGCCCTGGTGTGGTGACCCGTGGCTGTGCTCCCAGCCACGCCGGGGAATCGCTTTGCAGTGAGCCAAGATTGCACCAGTGCACTCCAGCCTGGACGACAGAGCAAGACCCTGTCTCAAGAAAAAAAAAATAATAGGCATGGCAACAAAAATAAACAATAAAGATAACTACTTATTTCACTACTGTCTTTGCCTTAGTCATTCTCTTGTTTCATTCCCTAGTTTCTTGGGACCCGACATGAGTCATTACATACAAATCCTAGGATAAACTAGCAAAATATTTTAAATATAGGAAAACGATAAGGTCACCAAGAGCTCAGATTTCTTAAATGCCCAACGGACCCCTGTGGCAATTTCCTGTTAGAACGTCTTATTAGTTTCAGTTTCTTAAGCACAAGAATCTACGAAGTCATTAAGTATCGAATGCTCAAAAACAGAATTCAAAAATTTGGTCCCATACATTAATGGTATACTTGCTTTTTTTTTTTTTTTTTTTAATGTAGGGATTATCAAAATAAAGCTAGCTCAATAATCACTCTAAGTTTTTCGGAACACACTCCTACTTAGTTGTCGATGCCTCTGCCGGGATTCAGCGACTCCTAAGAGGTCTCGTGGTCAGAGAGCGGCGCTTTACCAGGAGCTATCATCACTTATCACCAGCGCGTCTCTTCCCGCAGCGCCTTACCTCAAGGACACCGGCGCTAGCAATGGCTGTCTCCCATATATGAAGGTTAAATCATTTAAATCACGTAAGCAGGTTAAACCCGTTCACAACACATTTTAACACCTCCATCTCAAGATATAATGAAGGCCGCCCACAGTACAGTCGCGTTTGTGTGGGCCTCCAGCCGCTTGGCGCTGAGGGGCCTGCAGCTGCGAACCCTTCACCCTCTCGGCCCTACCTCCGAGACTCGATCCTCCGGACCAACGCTAGGGCCCCGAAAAACCCCATATCTGTAACGCCTCCCCCGGCTGCCAGGGCCGGACGGCCTTGCCCTCGTCTGCCTAACCAAAATCACCTCACGCCGGCCCTAACTGCGCACTTGGTCACCGTAACCCACGCTTCTGGCCAAAAACCCGCGACTGGCCTGCTGCGTGAGTCCTGAAGACCTGCACTCACCGATCTCCCGACCCCAGTCCTCCAACTCCCGAAAACCAGCTTGCGTCTTCCAACCGCGCAAAAGAAAAGGGTGGGCAATTCCCGCGGCCCAGGTAATAGCGAGGCCGAAATCTCGCGATACAACTTAGCACCCTGGAAGAAGGAGGACTGGAAGCGGGATAGCCATTTTTCTCGCCGCGCAGGGAGGAGCGGCTAACGTGGGCGGAGCTGCAGCTCGCGTTATCTGAGGAGGCGGGGTTGGCTGAAGCGAAGATCAGGACTCTGTTGTGGGCTTCCGTGACCGATTCGGTGAGTGGAATAGCCAAGAACATTTCGGCAAATAACAAAAAGAAAACGTGAGGCCAATTGCGAGTGGGTAAGAACTGCGAGGAAACAGCCTCTCAGCCCGGTTCGTTTCCGGTGGCTCGCATTTGCTGAGCTGTCGCCTGGCTTTCTAAACCTGGTCCCGGGTGTGTGGCGAGGGTGATGGGTAGGATATGTGCGTGTTTTGTGTCTGCTTTTGCCTTCAGACACCTTTGTGTGTTAAAATATTGGGAAGGCTCATCCTTTGACCATGACTCCAGCTGTGTAACCTTTGTGCTGGACGGCAGTTACTCCATAGCACGCCCACTTTTGCACCTGTTTCGTGACCTCCCCTTTCTGCCTCCCGGAAGTTGGCTAACAAGTCACAAACGAGACCAGTAGAGGATTTCTTTTTCCTGAGGTTCCTTCTGCTCCCGCTCACCCCTAGTTCCTAAACCGGTTCCTGAGTTAAGATTAAACCCTGTAAAGTAGTTTCATGGGTTGTTGTTTTTTTCCCTCCTAAAGTAATTTTAAAAAGGAATAAACTGGTTTGATTTTTCCGCTTTCAAAATTCTTTTTTCATATGATAAACCAGTAAAGCCAGTAGAGCTGTCTAGCCTTAATTTACAGTGCACGTCATTTTAGGATTGAACGGGCCTTAAAAGTTATCTGGTTTCTTTACCCTACTTTGCGCCATAACTTGGACAATTCCAGATATAAAAAGTCCAATCCCTTGGGGAGTCCACTGCATTTGATCCACAGGGTCTGTGCAGTGACTAAGCTCCAGGACTGGTATGACATGTCACTCACTGCTGTACTCAACAGCAAGCCTAGCTGTAACATTTAACGCGTAATGCAGAATCACTGAAATGTTTCACATTTCATTTTGTCCGCCCGCCCGCCCGCCCTCCTATCTTCCTCCCGCCCGCCCACCCACTCTGTGGCCTAGGCTTGAGTGCAGTGGAGGGTTCTCAGCTCACTGCAACCCCCGCCTCCCGGGCTCAAGAGGTCCACCCACCTCAGCCTCCCAAGTTGCTGTGACTACAGGCGTCCACCACCACACAGGGCTAATTTTTATACTTTTAGTAGAGACCAGGTTTCACCGTGTTGGCCAGGCTGGTCTTGAACTCCTGACCTCAAGTGATCCGCCAGCCTCAACCTCCCAAAGTGCTGGGAATACAGGCATGAGCCACCGTGCCCGGCCACATTTTGTATTTGTTTGTTTTATAAAGATAGAGTCTTGCCGCGTATTAGTTATCCCAGCACTTTGGGAGGCCGAGGCGGGTGGATCACGAGGTCAAGAGATCGAGACCATTCTGGTCAACACGGTGAAACCCCGTCTCTACTAAAAATACAAAAATTAGCTGGGCATGGTGGCGCGTGCCTGTAATCCCAGCTACTCGGGAGGCTGAGGCAGGAGAATTGCCTGAACCCAGGAGGTGGAGGTTGCAGTGAGCCGAGATCGCGCCATTGCACTCCAGCCTGGGTAACAAGAGCGAAACTCCGTCTCAAAAAAAAAAAAAAAAAGAGTCTTGCTCTGTCATCCAGGCTGGAGTGCAGTTGAAACAGGATGTTTCCCAGACCTCTTTGCAGGACTTGCGACAGGGGTGCCTGGCTTACTGAGCCCGAAGCTCTCAACCCCTCGCGGGAGGGGGCGCACGAGTGAATGGGGCTGGAAGCCAGGAACTCCACTCGCTCAGGCCAGCTGCGGGGCACCCCTCTTGCGGGGGATTCTGGGGGTAAGCAGATGCTAGAGCCAGAGCAAGCGCTTTTGGGCACCAGCAGTAGCGAACTGCATGCAGGCCCTTCAGCAGCGTCTGGGGGATGCCCACGACCCCTGAAGATCCGCAACCTGTCTCACAACCTGTCATGCTTGTGAAGTTTTTAAAGAATGTCTGCATAGTGTCTACTGGTGTCATGTATATTGTGTGCACTCAAATGGTAATCAGTTTAGTTGGGATAGTTGGTCTACCCCTCCAGGTGTTACCTCTGCAGCTCCATGTCCCTTCTAGACCCTATTTTTGGGCCATGGACTCCCACCAATTAGGCAGGAAAGTGTTGTTTGCCTCCTTCTGGCCCCAGGCTGTGCTCCTGGAGTTTATGTAAGAACCTAACTCCTTTCCCAGCTCCAACTCTAATGTTCTCCACACCTTCAACACACACATAAACACACACATACACATGCTACCACACTGCCTGCTGTGCTATCCGCCTGCCTGAAGTTCACATCATTTTAGGATTGAACAGGGCTTCATAATTTAAATTTTGGATGGGTCTTCCTAATTTAAATTTTATTATGAACAAGTGATAATCTAAGGAACTCATTTAATTTTTGGCCTAAATGTCAAATATAGAGTAGGAAGCACAAATATCTGTTATAGAAATACTTAAGTCCTGTATACATTTAGACACTTATCCACAAACCCCTAATAAGTACATTTCTTTTTTTTTTTTTAAATCAAGTTATCTTGGTCAGAAAGTATCTCTAATAAGTACATTTCTAAACCAGTTACTCAAGCTACATCCTCCCAGGATTGGACTTTGTTTCTATTTGATAGGGACATAAACAAACAAACAAGTGACCTACTTTTTTAGTAAAGAGATAGTAAAGGGAATAAAATTAAGATTACCTTTGAATTTTAGCCTGTGTTTTTATTCCTACTGCCAGCAAAAGTGTTTTATTATCATCATTATAAATGAATATACTATTCATTGTGCAGATTTTAACATATTCATAAATAAGTTATTACCCAATGGTTGCCTGATAAATAATGTGATCAAATGTTAACATTTGGGAAATATGGGTGAAGAATATACAGGAATTATTCATGTGTAGTGTTTGTCAATCTGAAATTATTTAAAAGAAAAAAACGGTCTCATTCCTGAACAATTATAAATTATTCAACCCAAAACTATGTTTAAGATATTTAAGTATGATTATATAAAATTTGAGATCCTTTATAAACAGTTATATATATTTTATTTGGGAGATCAGATTACATCTATTAAATGACAAAACAGTAACAGCTGGTATTTGATAAAGTACTAAAGCAGATATAACTTCATAAATGTATGCAATAGAATGGTTATAGAGGATATGTTGTTGGAAAGTACCAGAACTAGAATCCCAGTTTCTAAGCAACCTATGAATTGCTGGAAAATTAGAAAAAAAATTTTGGAAGAATATTTCAAATGGCTGAGAATCACCTTTCACTTGCTAAATAAGCGTGTTAAGGGCAGAGTCCATTGAGATTAATGAAGTGTTCTGTTAAGAATTTTAAGGAGAACTCCAGCAGTACTCTTAGAAACACCCTTAAGAGTCTTGTCTGTGTTCCCTGTTGTGACTGGCCTGGAGTGGGATACCTGCCTACCTCATATTACTCATATTTTTCCCTCACTTCATTTTATCTCCTCCTGCTTCCATACTTCATCACTGAACACTTGAGGTAAGATACTAATCTCTGTATATGTGTACCTATTTGTTATAAAGTAAACTTAGCATATATTTTTATTTATTTTTAGTTGCAATGATAGAAAAGCATACTTTTAAATATCAAATTATAATTGGTTAGATTATCAGATTGAACCAAGAAAATATGTTTATTTGTAAATGAAAATAAAAATTTGAATTTCAAAGGCTAATCATTCCATAAAAGTTTCCGTTTCTATTCGTAATTTAAATTTTATTTTGAAAAAGTAATAGTCTGAGGAACTCATATAGAGTGGAAACACAAATAACTATTATAGAAATACTTGAGAGTCCTATATTTACTGTTATCTGCAACCATTTAAACACTTATCCACAAACCCCTCGTAAGTACCTTTTGCTTCAAGACCTATATTCCTTAGACCAACCATTAGAAAATTGGATTTTCACTCCAGATATATGCTTTAAAAAAAAGTGAATCGACCGGGAGCAGTGGCTCACACTTGTAATCACAGCATTTTGGGAGGTGGAGGCGGGAGGATCGCTTGAGCCCAGGAATTCAAGACCAGCCTGGGCAACATAGCAAGACCCTGTTGCTATTTAAAAAAATCGTTTTAGGCTGGGTGCAGTGCCTCACACTGTAATTCTAGCACTTTGAGAGGCTGAGGTGGGCAGATCACAAGGTCAGGAGATCAAGACCATCCTGGCTAACATGGTGAAGCCCTGCCTCTACTAAAAAATATAAAAAATTAGCAGGGCATGGTGGCATGGGCCTGTAGTCCCAGCTACTCAGGAGGCTGAGGCAGGAGAATTGCTTGAACCTGGGAGGCAGAGGTTGCAGTGAGCCAAGATCTCGCCATTGCATTCCAGCCTGGACAACAGAACGAGACTCCATCTCAAGAAAAAAGAAAAATTATTGAGACTTAGAAGTTCTCTAATAATAAAAAAAAAAAAGAAAGAAAAATTAGTTTTAAATTTTAAATTAAAATAAAATATAAGTATTAAAAAGTCACTTGTCTGTTTCACACTTCAAATATTAAATGCTAGAAGCTGCTTTTGCCTTTTTGTGAAGATAGAACCTAAATGCCGTTTTGTTCTGCTTGTATGTTTGAATGCTTAATGTTCATTTCCAGAACAGAAGCTGTTCATACTTGGTGCACTGTGGACTCTTGTGATAATTAACCAAGAGTAGCTCTATTTGTCCAACCAAATACCTAAAGAAGAAAGAAAATGGCTTGTGTTGAGTTTTCTTTTCATATGCCAAGTCTAGAAGAGCTTGCTGGAGGTAAAAACAATATTAACTTTGGATTTTTAAAAATTATCTCAAGAGAAAATTCTTTTAAAAAGATTCCAACATCAGGCTGGGTGCGGTGGCTCACCCCTATAATGCCAGCACTTTGGGAGGCCGAGGTGGGTGGATTACCTGAGGTCACAATTTCAAGACCAGCATGACCAACATAGTGAAACACCGTCTCTATTTAAAAAAAAAAAAAAAAAGATTCTAAGATCTATCTATATCTTACTTCTTACCTATATCTATCAAAATAATACTTTTGGTACAGAATTCATTTTCCATTTCAGCATCTTTTCTGCCCCATTTTTATTGAGAAAGTCCAAAATTCTGTTCCTCCAAAAAAACTAAATTTATAATTTATGAATTCTTTTTTCTTTCACTTATAGATTATTGATACCAACTTTACAAGATGAAAATGACTAGTAATCCAAGACTTAAGTATGTGTGATGCCCAGAATCGCACAATTTTGCTTTAACTTTTTTCACTTACATTATTCTTTAAATATATAACCTACTCTTGTATGTTAATCATGTTCCCAATATACTTCCCCTCCCCCACTGATAATGACAGACTGCCAGTGAACTTGCTTTGATTTCTGTTGTGTATATTTTTATATATTTCACCTTGTTTAAACAAGTATTTAAGGCAGTTTCCCAAGATAAATTAGGAGGGAAGATAGGTTAAAAAAAAAAAAAAAAAAAGGAAAATAGTACACAAAATGAAGCCAGGAATAGTACTACTCCAAAGCTGTAAAGTCTGTCAGAATATCAACCTTTATTTGACAACCTATAGGTTCTGTTCTAATGGAAGCTATAGAACCTTCCCTTATTTCTCAAAATGTCGTGTTCTGGTAGTTCATCTGTCATTCTGTTATGATTGAAGTCAAGAAGTAGACTTAGTTTTGCTTTCTTGTGACTTTTGCTCTTATAACCTTTTTCTTATCCTGATTGAATGGTAGCTAGTAAACAATCTGTATTGTTTGGCCTATATTTCTTCATCAGTCT
The DNA here is from genome assembly GCA_031835075.1 of Saguinus oedipus. Classification (NCBI taxonomy): domain Eukaryota; kingdom Metazoa; phylum Chordata; class Mammalia; order Primates; family Cebidae; genus Saguinus; species Saguinus oedipus. Next base: position 128,741,878 of record CM063178.1, read on the forward strand.
GTCTTTCCTGAGATGGCAGGACAGCTAGGAATTTTTTCTTTTTCTTTTTCTTTTTTGTAGACACAGGATCTTGCTATACTGCCCAGGATACTCTTGAACTCCTGGCCTCCCTTGGTCTTCCTGCCTTCACTTGATCTTCCTGCCTTGGCCACCCATAGTGTTGAGATTACAGGCATGAGCCACCATGCTTGGCCAAATTTTTTCTTTGATTGCTTTTCTAGAACCTATTTTCACTTTTGTGTTTGTATCTATTTTTCTTCTATATGCACAAGATATGTTTAGTAAAAACAGAAATTTTGTGGCTGGGCGCAGTGACTCATGCCTATAATCTCAGCACTTTGGGAGGCTGAGTTGGACAGATCACTTGAGGTCAGGAGTTCAAGACCAGCCTGGCCAACATAGTGAAACCTTATCTCTACTAAAAATACAAAAATTAGCTGGGCATGGTGGTGTGTGCCTGTAATTCCAGCTACTCAGGAGTCTGAGGCACAAGAGTTGCTTGAACCCGGGAGGCAGAGGTTACAGTGAGCCAAGATTGCGCCACTGCACTTCAGCCTAGGCAACAGTGCAAGACTCAGTCTCAAAAAAAGAAATTTTGTCAGAACTTTTAATCCTTAAAAGTACACTGGCCAAAGCAGTGGCTCACACCTGTAATTCCAGCACTTTGGGAGGTCAAGGTTGGCAGATCTCTTAAGCCCAGGAATTTGAGAACAGCCTGGGAAACAAACCAAAACCCCATTTTTACAAAAAACACAAAAATTTGCCAAGCCTGGTGGCACCCACCTGTAGTGCCAACTACCAGTGAAGTTGAGGTGGGAGGATTTCTTGAGTCTGGAGATTAAGGCTGAGTGAGCCAAGATCATGCTGGGTATCAGTGCACTCCAGTCTGGGTGACAGGATGAGGCTATTAGAGTGGAACTCTGTCTCAAAAAAAATACAAAAATGCATTGAGGCTGGGTGTGATGGCTCATTGTAATCCCCCTGCACTTTGGGAGACCCAAGACACGAAGATCACTGAGCCCAGGAGTTCGAGACTGGCTGGGCAATATAGCATGACCTGGTCTCTATAAATAAAAGAGAGAGAGGGGGAAATATATTGGTCTTATGTTAATAACTTTGAGACACCTATGCTTTTTTTCATTGTTATTGAGGTATAACTATCTACAGTAAAATACCCTAATTTTGAGTGTACAGCTTAATGAATGTTATCAGTGTTTACACCTATGTAACTACTATCCAGAGCAAAATGTAAAATATTTCCAACATCCCAGAAGACTCCTTTGCATACCTTCCCAATCAGCCTTGATCCATTGCCTATTTTTGAGATGCCTAAGGTGAAGTAATATTGTATATTGTCTTTTGTGTCTGGCTGCTTTGCTCAACATTTTGTCTGTTACCTTCATTGAAGTTGTTATGTGTGATTGCTTACTTTTTAAAATGTTTAGGTTTTTGGAATCTTTTTTTAAAAAATGAATGTAATCAGACCCTCACACTGTAATGTAAACAGACCCTCACACAAGATGCAGTCTGTTTATCTTCAACAATTGGAAATCACCGTAGATGAAGTATTCATGTATCTTAGTCTACATTATACCTTGTGATTATGTCTGATGTCTAATTATATTCATTAATAAGATCATTTCCCCCTTTTTTTTTAATTATACAAATTGAGGTGGGAAGTGTGTTGAGGGCACTTTAGATATGTTGTAGCCAAGTTTTTAAATGAGGTTAAATAATCTTATTCCTTGTCTTTATTAGTTATGCAGATGGGGTTAAAAGATAACTTTGCTGATGTCCAGGTCTCTGTAGTTGATTGCCCTGATTTGACTAAGGAACCCTTTACCTTTCCTGTAAAAGGTAAGCAATTTTTGCAATTAGCTTTTGTTTATTAGTTGTAATACTTTTTTGAAACTAGAATTATTTTTAAGGACATCTTAAATTATGTACAAATAAAGGATATTGTCACTCACAATATTTAGGCTAAATTGTGCTAAATTTCTGTGCTCACTCTTCTGGTATTGATTAAATTTCATTTCATACTCTTATGGAAAAAGACTGTGTTTTATGCACTTATATAACCTTCACAGAATATAGAATACATATCCAACAGGTTAAAATTCTTTATATCACATGAGAATTTTGCTTTTAATTGCTCATACTATTATGGAAACTGATTTTAATTTTTATGATTTTATTTATTCAACACCAGAAGGGATCCTAAAAGACTTATATTTGAATAATCTATTAAAACTAACCCTTCAACAAATTTGCCAAGGGAGCATCCACTGTTTGAAGTGAGAAGGAAGGGGAATTAGTATTAGTAGAATAAAATAATTTGTCAGTGTGATAGATAATTATTTGATGTTTTCGTTTTTACAATAACAATGCAAGATGAGTAGTAACCCTGGTTTATAGATGAGAAAACTGAAGCTTGGAGAGGGTAGGTAAGCTCAGTGTACATCATAATCAGGATTCAAATGCAAGTCTGTCTGTTTCCAAAGTCTAACCTTCTCCCATTATACCCTACTATGATGAGGAATTTGAGGATAAACACTCAAAGTGTTCTTTTTATTATGTAATTGATGTATTTGCTAAAAAGGAGTTTGCATAGAAATTCTGGTCTCTAGTTCTGTCTTAACATATCTGACTTTGAGATACATGAGGAGATTTGAATTTAATGTTCTTTGGAGGTCTTTCCAGCTTAAACAATCTTTGATTTTAAGTAGAGCTGTAAATTCTAGAAGGCTTATGTACCATATGGCAATTTCTTTTAACTTCTTGAAAGCATTTAACATAATACTTTTTATAGTTTTTTTTTAAATATGAGAATAATATATTTCCCCTGCTAATTAAGTAATTAATTAAAATTCAATCAAGGTCTGGAAACAGAAGAATACAAGAAAGAAGAAAAAAAAATCGTTAATCTTTTTTCTTTTTTTTTTTTTTTTTGAGATGGATTCTTGCTCTGTCACCCAGGCTGGATTGTGGAGTACAGTGGCATGATCTTGGCTCACTGCAACCTCTGCCTTCTGGGTTCAAGCAATTCTCATACATCAGCCTCCCAAGTAGCTGGGATTACAGGCGTGCACCATGACACCTGGCTAATTTTTGTATTTTTAGTAGAGATGGGGTTTCATCATGTTGGTCAGGCTGGTCTTGAACTCCCAACCTCAAGTGATCCACCAGCCTCAGCATCCCAAAGTGCTGGATTGACAGGCATTAGCCACCATGCCCAGCTTGTTTTGTTTTTTAAGATGGTCTCACTCTGTTGCCCAGGCTGGAGTGCAGTGGTGCAATCTTGCCCCCTGCCCACCACCTCCACCTTCCAGGTTTAAGCAATTCTCCTGCCTTAGCCTCCCAGGTAGCTGGAACTACAAGGGCACACCACCACACCCAGCTAATTTTTGTGTTCTTGGGAGAGCCTGGGTTTCACCATGTTGGCCAGGCTCGTCTCAAACTCCTGACCTCAAGTGATCCTCCCACCTCAGCCTCCGAAAGTCCTGGGAGTACAGGTATGAGCCACTGCGCTTGGCCTAAGAATTTACATTCTATCAGAGCAAAATATTTTAAATTAAAAAACAAAAAACAATTTTAACAAAAAAAAAATACATTTTTTAAAGAAATAAGGCATTAAAGACATTGTTCAAATCTCACCCAATCCAAACTTTTGGCCCCAGTTCTAACCCTTGCACTTGCCTTGTATTGCCTTTATGCCACCAACTATATAAGCCATGCTTGGTTATGATGATATTAGAGACACAGGTAGTTAAAACAGGACAGGGGTTCTAGCTACTTATATTTTCCAGTCTCTGAATATTGGTGAAACTCTATGAGAATGGAGAAGTTATGTACTGTTAATAAATTAAATTCATGTCTTCTCACATTTTATTATTAAATTAGATGTTTGCCTATTTTTAAGATGGCTTGTGTTTTTTTCTTTTTTAAGGCATCTGTGGGAAAACTAGAATTGCAGAAGTAGGAGGTGTGCCTTACTTATTGCCTCTTGTAAACCAAAAAAAGGTAAGTACTTTTACTCTGCATGTTCACTTGAAGATTGTAGAAGTTGCATTGATTACCCTGTTTATTATTAGAAGACCTGTTGCTCAGTTGGCAAGGAAGTTGCCAATTGGACCAGTAATAAAAGATAAACCAGGGACTTTGTCAAGTATGATTTAAATAATATTTTTTCCTCTTCTGTAGGTTTATGATCTGAATAAAATTGCAAAAGAAATCAAGCTACCTGGAGCTTTTATTCTTGGAGCAGGAGCAGGTCCATTTCAAACTCTTGGGTTCAATTCTGAGGTCAGCATATATAAGATAATTGTTTTACTTTATTGATTTGACATTTGATTTGTCTTTTTGCTTTTAGTGTCAAAAATCCTACTTTCTGACTGAATTGTAAATCTCTCTGCAGATTTAATACTACTTGATATAGATTTGTGGTATAGCACACACTCCAACTGGTCTAACTGTAATGAGTATTAACTTATAGTTTTAGATTTTCTTAGGTTATAGGTTCAGCCTTAAATAAATGCAGGGTCCTAGGGTATTCTGCTGAAGGTTTGGATTATAAAATACCTAGATTCTTACAGGATTCCTAGCTTCTCTATAAATCTTTGCTTTGGGTATGCAGGCAGCTTTGGATCAGAAGATGAATGGAATAATAGTGATTGGTCAACTCCCTCTTTCAGACCAAATAGTAGGAAACTGTCAGAATAGTATGATGGTTATTTATAAAAGTTAATAGTGATTACTAGTATATATTATTCGCATATGAAAATATTACTGTTTCTAGCTGGGCACGGTGGCTCATGCCTGTAATCTCAGCACTTTGGGATGCTGAAGTGGGCGGATCACCTGAGGTCAGGAGTTTGAAACCAACCTGACCAACATGGAGAAACCCTGTCTCTTAAAAAAAAAAAAAAAAGCCGAAAAAGAAAAGAAAATACTTTGAATCTCATTAATAGAAGACTTCAGTCTGCTCATTGTCTCATAACTTCTTCAGATATGACTATTGGTAGTCATATAAGTTCTTTACAGAGACATTAATACAATTTGCCTAGTGTTCAAGTTAGGAAAAAAAGTTTAAAAGTTAAAAAGAAAAAATAAATTAATTAATGAAATTTAATTAAAAAAAAGTTTAAAAGTTAAAATAAGATATTTAAGGCAAGTTATAGATACACTGTAAGAAATACTATAAATTTCTTTTTTTTTTTTTTTTTGGAGACAGAGTCTCACTCTGTCTCTCTAGGCTAGAGTGCAGTTGCATGATCTCAGCTCATTGCAGCCTCTGCCTACTGGGTTCAAGCAATTCTCATACCTCAGCCTCCCGAATAGCTAGGACTACAGGTGTGCACCACCACGCCCAGCTAATTTTTGTGTTTTTTGTAGCGATGGGGTTTCACCATGTTGGCCTCTTGATCTGCCCACCTTGGCCTCCCAAAGTGCTGGGATGACAGGCATGAGTCTCTGCACCCGGCCTATAAATATCTTATAAAATATTTTTCAAGTTTTTTATGTCTAAAATTAAATATTACGTATTTTATGTTCTCTTATTAGGACTTGAACTAAAATGTCTTAAAAGGATTAAATGTTTTGTGACATTATTCAATATATTCTTATTGCAGAGCTATAAAGATTGACTAATTTCCTTACTTTCTTTTCAGTTTATGCCAGTTATTCAGACAGAAAGTGAATACAAGCCTCCTGTGAATGGAAGTTACTTTGCCCATGTGAACTCTGCAGATGGAGGGTGCCTACTGGAGAAATACAGTGAGAAACGTCATGACTTTGAGTGTGCATTACTGGCTAATCTTTTTGCCAGTGAGGGGCAACCTGGCAAGGTGATTTTGTCCATAAAAATACAATATTCCCTAAATGTTCTCAGATAGCTAAATATTTGAACTGTTACTACCCTAAATATGGTTTTGCTAAGAAAATTAGAACTTCTCACTTTGGGAGGCCAAGGTAGATGGATAACTTGAGGTCAGGAATTCAAGACCAGCCTGGCCAACATGGTGAAACGCCATCTGTACCAAAAAATACAAAAATTAATAGGGTGTGGTGGTGTGTGCCTGTATTCCCAGCTACTCAAGAGACTGAGGTGAGAGAGTCACTCAGACCCAGAAGGTGGAGGTTGTGTTGAGCCGAGATTGTGCCACTTCACTCCAGTCTGGGCCACTGAGTGAGACTCTATCTCAAAAAGAAAAGAAAATATTAGAGCTTCCTAAGTCAAAGCTCTTTAACCCAGTAATGAAAGATTGAGAGAGTACTACATGCAGAGCAAAAGTTATCTTTAAAACTAAGGTTAAGGATAATACAGCTGGAGGCTGGACACAGTGGCTCACGCCTGTAATCCCAGCACTTTGAGAGGTCGAGACAGATGGATCCCCTGAGGTTAAGAGTTTGAGACCAGTCTGGCCAACATGGTGAAACCCCATCTCTACTAAAAATACATAAATTGGTGGGCATGGTGGCACACTCCTATAGTCCCAGCTACTTGGGAGGCTGAGGCAGAAGAATCGCTTGAACCTGGGAGATGGAGTTTGCAGTGAGCCAAGATCGCACCATTGCATTCCAGTCTGGGCAACAGAGCAAGATTCTGTCTCAAAAAAAAAAAAAAAAAAGAATAATACAGCTGGTACAGTGGCTCAGGCCTATAATTCCAGTGCTTTGAGAGGCCAAAGCTGGAGGATCACTTAAGGCTAGCAGTTTCAGACCACCCTGGGCAGCATAGCAAGGCCCTGTCTCTAAACATTTTTTTTTTAAATTAGCCAGGTGTGATACATGCCTGTAGTCCTAACTACTCAAGAGGCTGAGGCAAAAGGATCCCTTGTGCCCAGGTGTTTGAGGCTGCAACGAGCTATGATCATGCCACTGCACTCCTACCTGGGTGACAGCAAGACCTGTCTCAAAAAAGAATAATACTAAGTAAGCAAGACCTTTTTCTGAGAACTGAAAGATAATAGAATATTAATTTGGGGACTGAGTTAGTCATCTACATGAACCACACAGCTAAAATAATTTCGTACTTATAGATAGTAAATAGGTTATTTGCTCCTTTCTGCAAATCACACATGCTCTAGATAGAAATGGTGGTAGCAAAAACTTACAGCAAGAAGAAAATAAGGAAAATTAATGCCTTACTTCATATTTACTTCCTGTTAGTACACAAAAGATGATTTCAGTGTTCACTTTTGTGAAGACTCTCCTATTTTGTAAGTGGAGGTTGCCTCTCCAGCTACTTTGAGATATGAGATTGGGAAGCGAAAATACTTAACTTCCTAGTTGGGGAGATAACACAGTACAGAATTTTAAGGGAAGTGAGAAAATATAATGGTTTTCTCCTCACCCCCACTTACCAAAGGTTAATTCCTTTAAAGCAGGTAATTCTCAACCTTTTACTGCCTTGACATGTATGTTAAGAGTCTCTAGAGTTCAGTGTAGGACTTGTCTATAACTCTCAGTTTCTCAGTTCAAGAAAGCATGCTTAAGACTTAGCAGTAAATTACATAAAACTAATACATATGCATGTGTGTGTTTGCGTGTGTGTGTATATGTTTATATACATATATTTATGATTGATCAAGACTCACAGGGTTGCGACGTCTAAACTCAGATCTGGGGGCTCTAAGCAAAGAACAGAATATTTGCTTGATAGCATTAAATTACATAATGTTTTACTTAGGTAGTTATTTTGCAGCATAATCAATGGTATGCATCTTTATTTCCTCTGTAGGTAATTGAGGTGAAAGCCAAAAGAAGAACTGGACCACTTAACTTTGTGACTTGTATGAGACAGACCCTGGAAAAACATTATGGAAATAAACCTATAGGAATGGGAGGTACTTTCATAATTCAGAAGGGAAAAGTGAAGTCTCACATTATGGTAAGAGGCACGTGTGAATACATGCATGAAGGAGTTTGTGTATGTACACATGCTTAAGATCTTAGGATTGTTTTTTTCAAGCGGAGCCTCAATAAATGAATGAACGAATGAATGAATGAATGAAGCCTCACTCTGTTGCCCAGGCTGGAGTGCAGTGGCACGATCTTGGCTCACTGCAACCTCTGCCTCCCAGATTCAAGGAGTTCTCCTGCTTCAGCCTTCCGAGTGGCTGAGATTATAGGCATACACCACCACACCAGGCTCATTTTGTAGTTTTAGTAGAGACGTGGTTTCGCCATGTTGGCCAGACTGGTCTCCAACTACTGACCTCAGGTGATCCACCCCCCTCAACCTCCCAAGATGCTGGGATTACAGATGCTAAGACACTGTGCCCAGTCAGATCTTAGGATTGTAAAGTATATGTTAGGAATTCTACATTAAAAGACACTGTAAACAAATCCTTTTTACTATGATTGTATTACTTTAAAATTTAAATGATAATATTGTAAATCAGATTGTGAGATAATGTGTTTTTCTTTTTTTTTTTTTTTTTTGAGATGGAGTTTTGCTATTGTTGCCCAAGCTGGAGTGCAATGGCGTGATCTCGGCTCACTGCAACCTCCACCTCCTGGGTTCAAGTGATTCTCCTGCTCAGCCCCCAAAGTAGCTGGGATTACAGTCATTCACCACCATGCCCAGTTAATCTAGTATTTTTTAGTAGAGATGGGGTTTCACCATGTTGATCAGGCTGATCTCGAACTCCTGACCTCAGATGATCCACCCGCCTCAGCCTCCCAAAGTGCTGGGATTACAGGTGTGAGCCACCACATCTGCCAAAATAATGTCTTTATCCATGTTAATATATTAAACTTTATTTTGAATACATTTGTTTTTAAGATAAAGATAAATTCCAGGCCCACACAGCAACTCATACCTGTAATCCCAGTACTTTGAGAGGCCCAGGTGGGAGGACCACTGGAGGCTAGGAATTCAAAACCAGCCTGGTCAACATAGTGATGTTGGCAGCAGCAGGCAGACTGAAGCAGCTGCAGCAAGGAGACACGACTGGGGCTGCACACTCCACGGAGCCAGTGGAAGCTGGGGACAAGTGGGAGTCCCACCCCTTCCGATTTGGCATGGGAGCTCTCTTGGTGCTGCTGCAGCTGTCCAAGCCATGGCTGTGGTCCCTGGCATCCCTGTGCTGTCAGGCTCCGGAGCAGGCAGGAGCCCTACCTTCCCAAGCGCGGCTGTAGCCGCTCAAACCTGCAGCTATAGACCTGGGTCTCCTGCTCCACGGAGCAGGCAGGAGCCCTACCTTCTCCACGAAGCTGTAACTGCACGAACTGTGGCTACAGACCCAGGCATTCCTGTACTCTTGAGGGTCTGCGAAGACCCCCACTGCTCTTGCAGGCTTGGAAATGCCTGCTCCCACTGCCTGGCTTCTCCCTGCTGTCAGCGCCTGCTCCAATCCAGGAGGAAAGTCAGGCGAGCCCTGATGTTGTCACAGCCCAGCCAAGTGTGCACACGCTCACGGTAGTGCTGATACACCAGCCCCCTGCTGCTCCAGCCCCCTCTGGATTTTGGGTGCTGACACAGCATAGAAGGGAAACAGCCGGGGCTGAAGGCAGCTCGGCACTGACCTTCAGGCACCCTTTGGCACCTACAGCCTGGATTCTGTGAATGGCAGCAGGAGGCAGACAGATTCCTGGACAGAAGGGGGCAGGTTTCCGGTGAGGCCCCACCTTCAGGACAGGGAGGGCCTGAAGGCTGGGGGCCCAGCGGCCAATCCCACAGACCAGACTGGAAACTTGTGGTGTCTTTTCCAGGCCCACCGTGATCATCCCACTGCACTCCAGACTGGGTAATCAGAGCCAGACCCTATCTCACAAAAAATAAAAATAAAAAATAAATAAGTGAATAAAATATATTTTTAAAAATTTTTAATTCTTAGTAACATTCAGTATGTTTACCTATGTAATTATGTTTTGTTGTAGCCTGCAGAATTTTCTTCCAGCCCCTTGAACTCTGATGAAGACGTCAATAAATGGTTGCATTTTTATGAGATGAAGGCTCCTTTGGTTTGTCTACCAGTTTTTGTCTCCAGAGACCCAGTAAGTCTGTGTCTGTTTTTTATATTATAGTGCAATGATAATGCTTGATTTTTAGGCTAATCTTTAAGAATGACAGACTTTTTGTGTTATTGTTTTCTCATCTTTTGAGACAGAGTTTCACTCTTATTGCCCAGGCTGGAGTGCAACGGCGCTATCTCAGCTCACTGCAACCTCCACCTCCCAGGTTCAAATTATTCTTCTGCCTCAGCCTTCTGAGTAGCTGAGATTACAGGCATGTGCCACTGCGCCTGGCTAATTTTTGTATTTTTAGTAGAGACTGGTTTTCACCATGTTGATCAGGCCAGTCTCAAACTCCTGACCTCAGATGACCTGCCCACCTCCTCCCAAAGTGCTGGGATTACAAGCTGAGCCACCTCACCCAGCCATGTGTTGTTATTTAAGAATTAGGGGGCCAGGCATGGTGGCTTATGCCTGTAATCCAAGCAGTTTGGAGGCCAAGGCAGGCGGATCACCTGAGGTCGGGAGTTCAAGGTAAGCCTGACCAACATGGTGAAACTCCATCTTAAAAAAAAAAAAAAGAATTAGGATAGCCTCTAGAATTATTTTGGAAGATGAGGGAGCTCTTCACCAGCCTTAGTTAGGCAGAACAGAGTTTACCTTTGAGGAAATGAAGGCACAAGCATTTTATTTTATTTTTATTTATTTATTTATTTATTTATTTATTTATTTATTTATTTATTTATTTTGAGACGGAGTTTTGCTCTTGTTACCCAGGCTGGAGTGCAATGGCGCGATCTCGGCTCACCACAGCCTCCGCCTCCTGGGTTCAGGCAATTCTCCTGCCTCAGCCTCCTGAGTAGCTGGGATTACAGGCACACGCCACCATGTCCAGCTAATTTTTTGTATTTTTAGTAGAGACGGGGTTTTACCATGTTGACCAGGATGGTCTCGATCTCTTGACCTCGTGATCCACCTGCCTCGGCCTCCCAGAGTGCTGGGATTACAGGTTTGAGCCACCGCTCCCGGCCTGGCACAAGCATTTTAAATAACATCCAAAATTATTTTATTAAATAGCAGGTGTAGCTGGGCAGGTAGCATACCACAGTATTCCTAGCTACTGAGGAGGCTGACTTGAAGCCTCCAGAAGTTTCAGACCAGCCTGAGTAACAGTGTAACCACCATCTCAAAACAAACAAACAAACAATAGTAGAGTCACAACTAGGATTCAGGTCTCCTATCATCTTGTTCGGTGTTCATTATGTTACAATACTATATACTAGGGGAAAAAAATTATAGACCAGTTCCAAGCAAATGTCTACTATATTATTGGTGGTTTTTTTGTTTTGTTTTGTTTTGTTTTTGTGACAGAGCCTTGCTCTGTTGCCCAGACTGGAGTGTAGTGCTGCCATTTCATCTCACTGCAACCTCTGCCTCCTGGGTTGGAGCAATTCTGCTTCAGCCTCCTGAGTAGCTGGGATTACAGGTGCTCACCATCACACTTGGCTAATTTTTGTATTTTTGGTAGAGACAGGGTTTTGCCATGTTGGCCAGGCTGGTCTGGAGCTCCTAACCTCAAGTGATCCGCCCACATCAGCCTCCCAAAGTGGTGGGATACAGGTGTGAGCTACTGTACCCAGCCTGATCATATCTTTTGATTGAGTGATTATATTCAGTTGAGAAGTATATAAATAATGGAATACCATGTAGGTATAAAAGAATGAGGAAGCTATTTTATGATTTGATATACAAATTTCTCAAAATTAAATTGTTAAGTGAAAAAAGTTATATGCAGAAAAGTGTGTACAAAATAATACATTTGAGTAAAAATAAATATTTCTGGAAGGGTATACAAGAAACTGCTTACATTGGTTATCTGCTAGGAAAGGTAGTGAGTGGTGAGGGCAAAAGAGAAGAAGATACATTTTACTGAATGTATCTTTTTGCACTCTTTGAATTTAGAACAGTGAATGTATTACCTATATAAAAAATAAAAACTACTGCAACATGAAAAGTTCTCCTTCCCCCTTAAACTCTAATCAGAATAATTTGAGTACTAACATGTTGTTTGTCTGTTTTCCTAGGGGTTTGATTTGCGACTGGAGCACACTCATTTTTTTAGTCATCATGGAGAAGGTGGACACTACCATTATGACACTACTCCAGATATAGTGGAATATCTTGGATACTTCTTACCTGCAGAGTTTCTCTATCGCATTGATCAACCAAAGGAGACTCATTCAATTGGGCGAGATTAAATCAGCTGATACTTATTTAGAAAAAGAAATAATTATGGTTAATTAATTGTTGACTCATTAATTGATACATCTATAAAACCAATAGAAATGATCCCACAGGCCAGGCACAATGGCTCATGCCTATAATCCCAGCCCTTTGGGAGGCTGAGGCAGGAGGCTCACTAGAGCCTAGGAGTTTGAGACCAGCTTAGACCAGCTTGGGCATCACAGCAAGACCCTGTCTCTTCAGGCTCACTAGAACCAAGGAGTTTGAGACCAGCTTAGACCAGCTTGGGCATCACAGCGAGACCCTGTCTCTATTTTTTTAAAAAGTGAAAAATAGAAATGATCTCACTACTTAAATCCCTTTTTTTTTACTTCATATGAAAGGATATATTGACATATTCTATATTATTTCATAGATCTGTCTGAAAGAAATTGGGAACAAAAATATCTAATTGAGATATTCTTTAATTTTTCACATACCAGCTCCTTTGTTTTTTTATTCTATACTCTTAGCAAAATCAGTCATGTTTATACATTGAATATAAACATCAGGAATCATGCAATTATTTCTACTATGTATTAGTAGTAACTTATATTTGTATAACATTTTTAAATTTTGCAAATTAGTATCACACACCTGCTAAGTAGATGTTTCTGTGAATGAGAAAAATCAGTGTTATTACCTGCGTGACATTAAAAAAAATTGAAAAAGAGAAAAAGAAAATTCGGTGTTTAGAAATGTTGACTGTTATTGAATCTTTGTATTGAATTTTAAACATTCATTCTAGTAATCAAGAGTATACTCTTTTCATGGAACAAGGTGGCAGGTGGGGAGCCCTTTACCCTTCTGCTGAAGTTAAACCATAGAAGTTTGCAATTTGCCTTTCACCAACATTAACAGGCTGGGCATGGTGGCCGAAGCCTGTGATCCCAGCATATTGGGAGGCCAAGTGGGAGGATTTCCTGAGCCTAGGAGTTCAAGACCAGCCTAGGCACCATGGTGAGACCCTATCTCTATTATTTAAATCTTTTCTTGTTTTTGTTTTTTTGAGATGGAGTTTTGCTCTTGTTACCCAGGCTGGAGTGCAATGGTGCGATCTCAGCTCACCACAACCTCCGCCTCCTGGGTTCAGGCAATTCTCCTGCCTCAGCCTCCTGAGTAGCTGGGATTACAGGCATGCGCCACCGTGCCCAGCTAATTTTTTGTATTTTTAGTAGAGACGGGGTTTTACCATGTTGACCAGGATGGTCTCGATCTCTTGATCCACCCACCTCGGCCTTCCAAAGTGCTGGGATTACAGGTTTGAGCCACCACGTCCGGCCTTAAATCTTTTCTTAAATAAAAAAATAAAAACACAAGTATTAACAACTAGTTAGTTAGCCGTAATTCCTCCCTTGTTTGGATTGCCCCTTAGAAGCAATTTGTATTTCACTGGTATTTGCAAGAGAAGGGGGAAAAATGGCATCAAAATGCAACACTGAAGTGAGCTTACTTTAATTTGTAATTGAGGCTGTTGCTGAACATGACCACTGTACTTGCTGAAATATAAAATTATACTCACTGATTGTAATGGTTGAAATTTTCCTGGATGTTCTTCGAATAATCATGAGCCAAAGATCAACTCTCTAATGGTGCTAATGCCAATCTTGCTAATGTGCAAATTTAGGAAGCCTTTAGTACTAAGTAAATAATTTTCAAATAATATCTTTAATTGTCTACTTTGAATGTTAGCTATGTCTTATGAGTATAAATTCCTATTAAGCACAATTTTGATGCAAAAAAATGAATTAAAAAATTTATGAAATATATTTTTAATATCTTACCTCCAGAGAAAAACAATATTAATAGTCTTTCATTTAACAAATATTTATTGAACACCTACCCTGTTCTCTGGAGTGTACAGTTTATGCAGGTAATGACCTTGTTCATGACTGTAGCATTAGTTCCTTTAACAGTGCTAGCTCCATCAAGTTGTTTCTTTAAAATAAAATAAAATAACATAAGAAAACAGTGCTAGCAAAGTATCACTTGGATGATTATGCCAAATACTTTACTAAAGCTGGGGATCTGTCTAGTGGGGAAGACAAACAATAAATATATAATATGTTAGATGGTATTAAGTGCTATGAAAAGAAATAAAGCAGTAGATGGACTGTAAAGGAGGATGCTATTTTTTTGTGGCCATCCGACAATGAGACAGGATGCATTCCACACCCAAAATTTGGTTCAGGTATCCAGACTGACAGCCAGGTTCAGCAGCTCACACCTGTAATCCCAGTACTTAGGGAAGCCAAAGTAGGAGGATCACTTGAGTCCAGGAGTTCAAAGCCAGCCTGGGCGACATAGAGAGGCCCCATCTCTGCAAAAAAAAAAAAAAAAAATTAATTATCTGGGCATGGCTGTGCACACCTGTTGTCCCAGCTGCCCAGAAGGCTGAGGCATAAGGATCACTTGAGCCCAGAAGTTGAGGCTGCAGTGAGCTATGATTGCACCATTGCACTGTACCCTGGACAACACAGTGAGACCCTGTCTCAAGAAAAAAAAAAAATGACTGATGAAGCCACACACACACCAACAGAATATAAAAGGGGTGTGACTCACATAATGAAGCTTTCTGGAGAAAGCAGCGAAGCTCCTAAGCAAATCCAAAAATGACAACAGGGAAGGAGACTGACTTGGGGTTTTTATGGTGGTTAGGAATTAGGGCAAGAGTGATGTTTCTTGCATGTGGTTTGAATTTCCCACTGATACCAAAGAAGGGAACATCCAGGCTTTACTTTTTTTGTTTTAAGAGATGGGGGTCTCACTATGTTGCCCAGGCTGGGCTCACGTGATCTTCCTGCCTTGGCCTCCCAAAGTGCTTGGATTACAGGCATGGGCCACCACATCTCGCCAGTACCCAGGCTTTCCTAGCTTGCCAGAGGTGTGGGGCAGAAGGGGAAGAGGGGTGGGGTAAGTCTTACAAGCCATCAGCAGTCAAACATAAATTAAGTTAGATTCTTAATTTCAGATTTCAGATCTGATTTCAGATCAGAGCTTATTTCAGATCAGATTCCAGGTGTGGAGATTATCTGAAGTAGTCTGGGCCTCTTCTCACTATAAACACTTCCTTTACTCTTCTATTAGTGTTCTCCAAAATGGGGTACATGGACAGCAGGTGCACATGACCTTCCAAGGGGTGTGTGGATATTAGGAGATCCACTTACATATTTTATTTCATCCTTTTAAGTTTCTAGCTTTGTGTACGTTTCTTGTATTAGGGATTTCAGTTCAAAATTATATTGCTAATAGACACAATTCAAGAAGCTTGGAGACTAGGTACATTTACAGCATCTAATAGAGATCGGGGCGGTGGGGGGGTAAATCAAAATCCTTTTCTTTTAAATTTTTTCTTAGTTTTATTTTTTTGTAGAGACAGGATTTCACCATGTTGGCTACGCTGGTCTCCAACTCCTGGCCTCAAGTGATCTGCCCATCTCAGCCTCTCAAAGTGCTAGGATTACAGACAAGAGGCACTGTAGTCTCTTCTTACTCTTACAGACCCTTACCCAAAGTGCTCTTCTTACTCTTACATTCACTCAGTACAACACAGAATGCTTCTGTGACCAAATGCATGGGGTTTTTCCCACATACCACACAATTCTCCAGCAGACGTCAGCTGCGGGTCCTATAATTTAATTCATTTCTAACACTATTTACTTGGAGATAGCATCAGATCCCTCAGTTTAATGGTTCAGTCCTCAAAGACTGCCTCCTGATTTCTGATGCCAATCACAAGCTTCAGGTTGTCACCTATATTTCTGACTAACCCACTGTAAATTGAGGTCTCTATGCCCACCTCTTCAGGTTTGATTAATTTGCTTAGAGCAAATCACTGAACTCAAGGAAACACTATACTTATATTTTTCAATTTATTAATAAAAGATACAATAAAGTATACAGATGAACAGCCAGATGGAAGAGATGCATAAGGAAAGGCCAGCAGAAGTCTAGAGCTTCCACACTATCTCTGGGTGCCCCACCTTCTAGGCACCTCCACATGTTTAGCAATTTGGAAGCTATCCAACCCTTTTCTTTTGGATTTTGTTTTGTTTTTGTTTTTGAGACATGGTCTCACTCTGTCACCCAGGCTGGAGTGAGCAGTGGCATGATCTCTGCTCAATGAAACCTTTGCCTCCCAGGCTCATGGCAATCTTCCTATCTCAGCCTCCTGAGTAATTGGGACTAACAGGTGCATGCCACGACACCCAGCCAATTTTTGTATTTTTTGTAGAGATGGGGTCTCACCATGTTACCCGGGCTTGTCTTGAACTCCTGGGCTCAAGTGATCTACCTGCCTCTTCCTTTCTTTGGGGATTTTATAGAGGCTTCCTTATGTGGGAGAATTCATTAAATCATTGACTGTTGGTGATTAGCTCACCCTTCAGCCTCTCTTTCGAGTTTGGGGTTGGGATTGAAAGTCATAACTCTTTAATCACAAGCTTGGTTCCTAGGCAAGAAGCCCCCATCCTGAAGCTATCCGGGAGCTTCTAGCATGCAGAAACCCATTTATCATTGTCATTTCATTAGCATACAAAAAAGCCACTAATCACTTTGGAGGTTCCCAGGGTTTTAGGACTGTGTGTCAGAATACTGGGATGAAGACTATCTATACGTACTACATAATCTTATTATACATCACAGTGTCATACCATTTTTCCGAACCTAAAATAAGAACACAGATAAACCTAAAGAACTGTCATCCAGCCAGGTGCAAATGGTTCATGCCTGTAATCCCAGCACTTTGGAAGGCTGAGGTGGGAGGATCACTTGAGCCCAGTCTGGGCAACATAGTGAGACCTTATCTCTACAAAAACTAAAAAAATTTTGCTGGGCATGGTGGCACATACCTGTAGTCCCAGCTACTTGGGAGGCTGAAGTGGGAGGATCACTTGAGACCTGGAGGCTTCGGCTACAGCAAACCGAGATGGCACCACATCACTCCAACCTCTGCAACAGAGTCAGATAGATCATGTTTCTTTAAAGAAAAAGAAAATGTTATCCAAAAGACCACCAGGATGGCTAAGTAGTAGAAAGGAGAGCTTTATTGGTGATTTCAGCTTGCAAAGCTGGAAGAGACAGTCTCCAGCTTATGCCACAGGTGCTCTCTCTTCCCAGAGGGAAGGGAGCAGGTTGGTTTTTATGCCTCACTTGGCCTGTATCACACAATAGAGTAAAACATTCAGCACGTTTGGGAGAAAAGTTATGTATATATGAGGGGAGTTGAACACATGTGCAATGGATAAACATATATGTAACACATCCCATGTTCACTTTGGGGTAAGGCTTTAACATTAAAATAATGTGGAACTTGGCTCTTCATGTCAGAAGGTGAACTGTTGGACACAGAGTTTGCATGTAGTCTCTATAAACTGGCTGAAACTGGCTTGAAGACTTCAGTTGCTTATCAGGAAAGAATGTTTGTAAAACTGGTTCTTTGTCCAATCAGAGCTATAGTGGTTTGGATTGTAAATCAGGGTTAGTAAAGTTCTGAGAATTTTCCCAATATTTTTAGCAAATTTAGCAAGGGTGGTTTTTCTTGTAGCCTTAGGAGTTTGCAAAGTTGGCATGCCAGCCAAGCCCCAAACCCTCCACCCATAGGTAACTTTCATTTCCTTAACTTTAGGGTTCTTCTTAGTTGATAAAGGAACATCTATTTTGGTCTTTCATATCACAGAACACAATCTAACAGGGCAATTTGTGTAACTAAATTAATGAAATATTAAAAACTGAATTTTCCATAGAAAATCTGGTATATTCGGCCAGGTGCAATGGCTCACACCTGTAATCCCAGCACCTTGGGAGGCTGAGGCGGGCAGATCATGAGGTCCAGAGTTCAAAACCAGCTTGGCTGATATGGTGAAACCCTGTTTCTACTAAAAGTACAAAAATTAGCCGGGTGTAGTGGTGCACGCCTGTAGTCACAGCTACTCAGGAGGCTGAGGCAGAAGAATAGATTGAACCCAGAATGCGGAGGTTGTAGTGAGCTGAGATCATGCCACCATACTCCAGCCTGGGCAACAGAGCAAGACTCTGTCTCAAAAAAAAAAAAATCTGTTATATTCATTGGCCAAATCTATGATTGCTGTTCCTAGAACTCCTACCTTTAGCCTCATTTCTCTGATATGCTCTGTTTTTCTGACTCATACTGACCACAATGAGGATTAACTTCTTCAAATTTATACTAACACTTGATATTATTTGCATTGGCAACCTGATATTTGTCACTACAGTAGATACCTGATATGGTTTGGCTCTGTGTCCCCACTTAAATCTCATGTTGAATTGTAATCCCCAGGGTTGGAGGTGGGGCCTGGTGGAAGGTGATTGGATCACGGGGGTGGGGTGGTGGTTTCTAATGGTTTAGCACCATCCCCCTAGTGCCATCTTGTGATAGAGTTCTCCCAAGATTTGCTTGTTTGAAAGTGTGAAGCATCTCCCACTTCACTCTTTTTTTAATCTCATGCTGGCCATGTGAAGATGTGCCTGCCTCCCCTTTAAAAATTTTTTTTTTTCCTTTCTGTTTTTGGACAGAGTATGGCTCTGTCTCAAAACAATGGCGTGATCTCAGCTCACTGCAACCTCTGTCTCCCAGGCTCAAACCATCCTCCCACCTTAGCCTCCAGAGTAGCTGGGACTACAGGCGCATGCCACCACACCCAGCTAATTTTTATTTGATTTTAATTTTTTTAATTTTATTTTAGAGGCAGGGTTTCATCATGTTGCCCAGCCTGGTCTCAAACTCCTGGGCTCAAGCAATCCTTCTGCCTCAGCCTACCAAAATTCTAGTACAGGCATGAGCCACTGTTCCCAGCCTGCCTGCTTCCCCTTTGCCTTTGCCCCATTACTGGAAGTTTCATGAGGCCTTCCTGGAAGCAGAAGCCTATACAAACCACAGAAACACAAGCCCATTAAACCTCTCTTTTTTATAAATTACTCGGTCTCGAGTAATTCTTTACAGCAATGCAAGAACAGACTAATGAAACACCTAAATGCAGATTTCCACTTGCTTTTGGTTTTAAAGCTCAGCTTCCTTTTAGTTTATCTGTGAAGCCTCTGTGTGGCCTAATCTTTCAGTAGCAATTTACTATTACATACTATATTAGGTGCTCTGGTACATACTGTACTGGTACTAGTATATACTAATATGTACTCTACCGGTATATATGGTACATAATTTCCTGGTACATACTGTGCCAGGTACTAGAAATACAAAGATGAATAAGACATGGTCCCATGACCTGAAAGAGCTCGGTCTAGTGGGGACACTGACATGCACAGGGGAGAAGACGAAGCATCCCTTCACTTTTTCTGAAGGCTTATTGAAAATAAACTGACAAAAAGCAGACTAATAGGAGAAAACAGCATGCAAACTTTATTTAATGTGCATAAACATGAGGGAATTTCAGGAGAATGATTACTCAATCCAATGAGGTCCAGATGTTTATATACCCTTCTTCATAGAGGAAGGGGAAATAGTGGGTGGAGGGGTATAGGAGTAAAAGATTTTTAGGGGAAATGAATGAGCTCCAAGAACAATGGCCTGGAACAAAGTTATTTTGATCTCTGCAGGAGGTGCCAGGAAGATGAGGGGAAGAACTTTACTCTGAGCAAAGGTTATCTTATTATATAGATAATGTCTCCCAGGTAATCCTCTTGGAACTGCACTCAGAAGAATAAATGAAAAGCCAGGCCGGGCATGATGGCTCATGTCTATAATCCCAGAACTTTGGGAAGCCAGGGCAGGCAGATCACCAGAGGTCAGGAGTTTGAGACCAGCCTGGCCAACATGGAGAGGCAGGAGAATCACTTGAACCCAGGAGGCAGAACCGAGATCACGCCACTATACTCCAGCCTAGGTAAAAGAGTGAGACTCTGTCTCAAAAAAAAAAAAAAAAAAGACTGTCCGGACATGGTGACAAGTCCCAGTCTGTTTTTGGTGATTAACCTTTTCTGGTTATTTGGTGAGATTCCTAGAGAGGGGAATCACTGCATTTTTGGGGGCAGAAGAAGCTTCCCTACTCACAAAAGGAAATTCCAGAGTCCTTCCTGATGTTACAGTGAAGGAAGAAGATCAGAGAGATCCCTTGGTTCTGAGGCTTATTTCTGAGACTTTTTTTTTCCATTTTTTGTTTTTGTTTTTTTAATTTTTAATTTTTTTCTGACACTTTCTTTAAATTGCATTTTAGGTTTGGGGTACATTCAAAGAACATGCAACATTGTTGCATAGGTACACACACATGGCAGTGTGATTTGCTGCCTTCCTCCCCATCACCTATATCTGGCATTTCTCCCCATGCTCTCTCTCCCCAACTCCCCACCCCCCACTGTCCCTCCCCTATTTCCTCCTGACAGACCTCAGTGTGTGATGCTCCCTCCCTGTGTCCATGTGTTCTCATTGTTCAACACCCACCTATGAGTGAGAACATGCGGTGTTTGATTTTCTGTTCTTGTGTCAGTTTGCTGAGAGTGATGGTTTCCAGGTTCATCCATGTCCATACAAAGGACATGAACTCATCGTTTTTTATGGCTGCATAGTATTCCATGGTGTATATGTGCCACATTTTCCCTGTCCAGTCTATCATTGATGGGCATTTGGGTTGGTTCCAAGTCTTTGCTATTGTAAACAGTGCTGCAATACATTTGTGTGCATGTGTCGTTATAGTAGAATGATTTATAATCCTTTGGATATATACCCAGTAATGAGATTGCTAGGTCAAAGGAATTTCTATGTCTACGTCCTTGAGGAATCGCCACACTATCTTCCACAATGGTTGAACTAATTTACACTCCCACCAACAGTGTAAGAGTGTTCCTCTTTCTCCACATCCTCTCCAGCATCTGTTGTCACCAGATTTTTTAATGATTGCCATTCTAACTGGCATGAGATAGTATCACAATGTAGTTTTAATTTCCATTTCTCTCTTTTTTTTCTTTTCTTTTTTTTTTTTTTTTTATAAAGACGGGGTTTTACTATGTTAGTCAGGCTGGTCTTGAACTCCCAACCTCAGGTGATCTGCCTGCATTGGCCTCCAAAGTACTTGGATTACAGGCATGAGCCATCATGCCCAGCCTTGATTTGCATTTCTCTAATGACCAGTGATGATGAGCATTTTTTCATATGTTTGTTAGCCTCGTATATGTCTTCTTTTGTAAAGTGTCTGTTCACATCCTTTGCCCATTTTTGAATGGGCTTGTTTGTTTTTTTCTTGTAAAACTGTTTTAGTTCTTTGTAGATTCCGGATAGTAGCCCTTTGTCAGATGGGTAGATTGCAAAAATTTTTTCCCATTCTGTTGGTTGCTGATTCACTCTAATGACTGTTTCTTTTGCTCTGCAGAAGCTGTGGAGTTTGATTAGGTCCCATTAGTCTATTTTGGCTTTTGTTGCCAATGCTTTTGGTGTTTTGGTCATGAAGTCCTTGCCTACTCCTATGTCCTGAATGGTTTTGCCTAGATTTTCTTCTAGGGTTTTTATGGTGCCAGGTCTTATGTTTAAGTCTTTAATCCATCTGGAGTTAATTTTAGTCTAAGGTGTCAGGAAGGGGTCCAGTTTCTGCTTTCCGCACATGGCTAGCCAATTTTCCCAACACCATTTATTAAACAGGGAATCCTTTCCACATTGCTTGTTTTTGTCAGGTTTGTCAAAGATCAGATGGTTATAGATGTGTGGTGTTGCCTCCGAGGCCTCTGTTCTGTTCCATTAGTCTATATCTCTGTGTTTGGTACCAGTACCATGCTGTTTTGATTACTGTAGACTTGTAGTGTAGTTTGAAATCCGGTAGTGTGATGCCTCCTGCTGTGTTCCTTTTCCTTAGAATTGACTTGGCTATGTGGGCTCTCTTTTGGTTTCAGATGAAGTTTAATTTGTTTTTTTCCAGTTCTGTGAAGAAGGTCATTGGTAGCTTGATGGGGGTAGCATTGAATATGTAAATTACTTTGGGCAGTATGGCCATTTTCACAATATTAATTCTTCCTAAACATGAGCATGGAATGTTTCTCCATCTTTTTGTGTCCTCTGTTATTTCATTGAGCAGTGGTTTGTAGTTCTCCTTGAAAAGGTCCTTTACATTCTTTGTTTGTTGTATTCCTAGGTATTTTATTCTCTTTGTAGCAATTGTGAATGGCAGTCCGTTCTTGATTTGACTCTCTTTAAGTCTGTTATTGGTCTGTTATTGGTGTATAGGAATGCTTGTGATTTCTGCACATTGATTTTGTATCCTGAGACTTTGCTGAAGTTACTTATCAGTTTCAAGAGATTTTGGGCTGAGACTGAGACCTTTTAATATTCCTTAATTCAAAGCACTCAGCATGCCAAAGTGCCATATATTAACAGTTTTGTTTTTGAAACCCTGACTCAGGTGAAAAAAGAGTTAAAATAAAAGAGAATAAATCCTATCAGTATTACCCTATATTGTTTTTGTTTGTTTGTTTGTTTTTTGTTTTTTGAGATGGGGTCTTGCTTCGTCGCCCAGGCTGGAGTGCAATAGTGCAATCTTGGCTCACGGCAACCTCTGCCTCCCAGGTTCAAGTGATTCTCCTGCTTTTGCCTCCAGGGTAGCTGGGACTACAGGCTCACACCACCATGTCTGGCTAATTTTTGTATTTTTAATAGAGACGGGGTTTCACCATGTTGGCCAGGCCAGTCTTGAACTCCTGACCTCAGGTAATCTGCCTGCCTCAGCCTCCCAAAATGCTGGGATTACAGGTGTGAGCCACCATGCCCAGCCAGTATTGCCCTATATTGTACTGTACACTGTTAAATTAAGGTTGGCCTAAAACTGCCTCCCTACATATTTTAAGTTTGGCTAAAAGGTTTCTCCATACCTAGTGAAATGTAACCTAACTGGATGTGTAAATGGACTTGTGAAAGAAAAATAAATCTTGGAACCTCAAAATCAGCCAAGAGAAGAGTCAAGCTGGGAACTATGTCAGACACCTGCCTTCCGTTTTATTCCCAAATAAGATAACTACAAAGATAAGAAATTGTATACCTCCCTTACAATTGTTCACAATCCCTGTGGACAAAGGACAGACAGAACTCAAAGTCATCCCTCTGAGGCTAACCTGAGACAAATGAGTATATGATTGCTTCTCTGCCCTATTGTTTATGTAAAAACAATGTACACATTCACTGACCCAGGCTAAATCATGTATTCATTGGAAAGCTGATCAAGGATTCAAAAGAATGCAACCTTTTCCTTTGATCTCTTATCTACTTCTAACCTGGAAGTGCCCACATAGAGTCGTCCTGCTTTATCTGACAGAACAAATGTATATCTTACAGACACATGTTAATTGATGTCTCAAGTCTCCCTAAAATGTATAAAATCAAAGTATGCTCTGACCACCTTGGACACATGT
This sequence comes from Saguinus oedipus, assembly GCA_031835075.1. Classification (NCBI taxonomy): domain Eukaryota; kingdom Metazoa; phylum Chordata; class Mammalia; order Primates; family Cebidae; genus Saguinus; species Saguinus oedipus. The sequence goes on from CM063178.1 coordinate 128,765,479, forward strand.
CGTCAATACCTCCTGAGGCTGTGTCACAGTGAGTCTTTAACCTTGGCAAAATAAACTTTCTAAGTAGATTGAAACCTGTCTCAGATATTTTGGGTTCACAGACTGTAACCTACTCTTGTAACAAGTAGCCAAGTCTCAGCCAGTCACAGCAGCCATATTCCAACCACTCACACATGGCCAACTGTTGGAACCACCTTCAAATAAGGCAAATGCTAAGCTGTAACCAATCCAGCTGTTCCTGTACCTTCCATTTTGTGTAAGCCACTTTCCTTTTTCTGTCCTTAAATCCTCTCCAACCATCTGGCAGCATTGGAGCCTTTCTGGACCTATTCTGCTCTGGGGGCTGCCCAATTCAAGAATTGTTCTTTGCTCAATTAAGCTCTGTTTAATTTGTCTAAAGTTTTCCTTTTAACTCATTAGAGGAAACTGAATGTCATAAACACAAGAGAAATTTGCTAAAGAATACATGGGCCAGGCACAGTGGCTCACACCTGTAATCCCAGAACTCTGGGAGGCTGAGGTGTGCAGATCAGCCCACCTCCTTGAGTTCAGGAGTTCAAGATCAGCCTGGGCAACATGGAGAAACTCTTGTCTCTACCAAAAACACACAAAAAAATAGCCAGATGTGGTAGTGCATGCCTGTAGTCCCAGTTACATAGGAGGCTGAGGCTGGAAGATCGCTTAGCCCACGACACAGAGGCTGCAGTGAGCTGAGATCCTGCCATTCCACTCCAGTCTGGGTGACCAGAGTGAGACCTTGTGTGATGGTTAATATTGTCAACTTGATTAGATTGAAAGATGCAAAGGATTGTTCCTCAGTCTATCTGTGAGGGTGTTGTCAAAGGAGATTAACATTTGAGTCAGTGGCCTGGGAGAGGCAAACTCACCATCAATGCAGGTAAGCACCATCCAATCAACTGCCAGTACAGCTAGAAGAAAAGCAGGCAGAAGAAGGTGGGAGAAACTAACTTGCTGGGTCTTCTGGCCTTTGTCTTTCTCCTGTGCTGGATGTTTTCTGTCCTTAAACATCAGACTCCAAATTATTCAGCTTTTGGACTCTTGGACTTACACCAGTGGTTTGCCAGGGGCTTTCCGCCCTTTGGCCGCAGACTGAAGGATGCACTGTCGGCTTCCCTACTTTTGAGGTTTTAGAAGTCAGACTGGCTTCATTACTCCTCAGCTTGCAGACGGCCTATTGTGGGACTTCACCTTTTGATTGTGCGAGTCAATACTCCTTAATAAACTGCCCTTCATACATACATCTATCCTATTAGTTCTGTCTCTCTAGCGAATCCTGACTAATGCACCTCATCTCAAAAAAAAAAAAAAAAAACAAAAAACATGAACTTTTGGTGCTGGCCAAGATAGAATAAGCCTTGGCCAGCACCAAGACTTAGCACAACAGCCTGAATCCCAAATAATTACAAATATAAAACTTTGCATGAAAAACAAAAAGCAAAAACTTTCAGAACACTTGAAAATTAAACAATGGGCTGGGCACAGTGGCTCATGCTAGTAGGCCCAGCACTTTGGAAGACCCAGGTGGGAGGATTGCTTAAGCCCAGCAGTTTTGTTATGAGATCTTTGGGGTGTCACTTTTCTGGCTGGAAACTTGTGGCCAGTCCCTTTGCTTGAGCTTTGCTAGGGTACACTGGGCTCATTCCCATTTGGCCTGGTGGGCTGTGCTCAGCTCACACTTCTGGCCTGGATGCCGTGCCTCCAAGAAAGACTATGCGTCAGACATGGAGTGGTGAGGGATGTCTGAGCAAGCATGGGGTCCAGCCACTGCACAGTTAGACATGCTGGTTGCTGCTGCAGGGTGGGCAGCTCTAGATGCTGGCATAGGCACTGGCTGTCTGCCAAGTTGTGGCTGGACCAGGTGCACCACAAGCTGCTTCCCCAACTGGAACTGGGGACTGTAGTGGTGCCCGGAAGCTCAGAGACACCAGGAACCTCAGGGCCCCAAAGAGGGAGTCACAGCCCTGGCTCAGGGAGTTTCTAGGTCTGGCCTCCCCAAATGGCTGCAGCTCTTCTTCTCTTCACCCACAATGTTGTGAGAAAGGGGCGTGTTTCAGTCTTGTTTGTGTTATAGCTCTTTTAGTCTTGCCTTTCAGCAAATCCCAAGTTCTTGTCTTGGAACCAGAAAAAGTGAGGTGTGCAGACAAGTGAAAGGTGAGCAAGATGAAAAGGAGCTTTATAGAGCAATAGAACAGCTGAGGTGTTCTCCATAGCCAGGGTGTCCTGATGAGTGTTCAGCTTGTAGCAGAATGGGTAGGTGCTCTCTGCAGGCAGGTCATCCGAACAAGTGTTCAGTTCTCAGCAGAGACAGTAGCTCCTCTCTGCAGCTGGTTGTCCCATTATCTGTAGCTCTTAGCAGAGAGGGGGCCCTAGAGTTGGTGGCTTCTCTCTGTGGGCAGGTTGTCCTGTCATCTCTCTGTCCTCTGCTTTGCTCTGGCTGAGCCTGGGGCTTTTATGGGCCTCAGAGGGGAGGAAATGTGCTCTAATTGGTCCATGGGTGGCCATGGGTGGGCTCAGAAAAGGCACCACAAGTCTTCACTCTGGTTCCTGGGACTGACAGCTTGGCCCCCAGTATTTAGGCCCTCCCTGGCCTGAAGGTGAGGCCTCACCAGAGACCTACTCTTTTCTGCCCAGAAGACTATCTGCCTCCTGCCACTGTCCCATGCTGTCCAGGCTGCTCAAGCCAAGGGGTGGCATCTGCAGGCCAGCGCTGAGCCACCCTCAGTGCCCCCTTGGCTTCCCCCCAGATGGTTTTCAGTGCCCACAGTCTGGAAGGGCCAAGGCAGCAGGGGATTGGCATGTCAGCATTGCCCTGAGTGTACACACACCTGGCTTGGCTGTGACAGCACCCCAGCTTGGCTCTGTGTTGCTCTAAGATCAGAGCAGGCGCCAATAGTAGGGAGAAGCCAGGCAGTGGGAACAGTCACTTCTGAGCTCACAAGAATGCAGAGAGGCCCAGGTCTCAGGGGGTGGGGCATGAAGAGTGCCTGCCTGTTCCTGGCCCCCAAGAGCACAGGAAGGCCTGAGTCCATAGCCTCAACTTGGGCAGCTGCAGCTGTGCCTAGGGTGTAGGGGATGGGGGCTGCTGCCTGCTCCCAGCTCCCACCAGCTCTGTGGAGCATGCAGCCCCAGCCAGGTCCCTTACAGCCTGGGGCAGAAGCTCCAGGTCCTTGTTGGGCCTGGGCCAGCATCGGGGCAGGGTTGATGTTGCTGTGAGCTCCTCAAATGGCCCAGGCACTCAGGAGTGGCCCAGGGCTTCTCCCTGCCCAGCTCATGGCCTTTCCTGTCGGGAGGGTCTTCTGCGACCGGATCTCAGGGGCAGGCCAGGGCCAGCCTTCAGGAGTGTCAGATTTGGCAGTCACCCTGATGTGGGGCAGACCCTGGGAATGTATCTCCAGGGGGCTCCACACACAGCCTCCTCCTGAGGTGCAGGAACCCAGAACCCACAGCAGGGTGGGCACAGGACCCAGCCACTGGCTGGGTCCCTGAAGTGGGTGTCACTCCCACTTCCCACCCCAGGCCCCCAAAGCATGGCCCTAGCTCTGCACCTTGGGCCCAGGCTCTGTGCTCCATTTGCAAACGCAGCACTGCCTGGATCCCAGCTCCACCTTAGGACACCTCTCTGCCCTACTCTGATTTTCCCTCCTTGGTGGGCAACCAGGCCTGGCCCCACAGTGGTGGCCCCCAGGGCAGCAGGCTGCAGGGGGGCTATCCACTTCTTCCCCATGCTCTCCCCACAGCCAGGGTGTGATGGTAGTGGCCACTCTGGATGGCCTTCCAGTACCATCAGTTTGAGACCAGCCTGAACAAGATAGTGAGATCCTGTCTCTACAGAAATTTAAAAATTAGCTAGGTGTGATGGTGCACACCTGTAGTCCCAGCTACTAGGGAGGCTGAGGTGGATCACTTGAGCTCAGGAAGTCAAGGCTGCAGTGAGCCGTGAACAGGCAATTGGACTCCAGTCAGGGCAACAGAGTGAGGCCCTGTCTCAAACAAAACAAAACAAAAACAATAGGCAGGTTGAGAAGGGAAGTCAAAACTTAAAGAATGTGTGGCATGGTGGCTCACACCTGTAATCCCAGCACTTTGGGAGGCCAAGGAGTGCAGATCACTTGAGGTAAGAAGTTCAAGACCAGCCTGACCAACATGGTGAAAACCCATCTCTACTAAAAATACAAAAAAATTAGCTAAGCATTGTGGCATGTGCATGTAATCCCAGTTGCTCAGGAGGCTGAGGCAGGAGAATTGCTTGAACCTGGGAGGTGGAGGTTGCAGTGAGCCGAGATCACACCACTGCACTCTAGCCTGGGCAACAGAGCAAGACTTCATCTCAAAAACAAACAAACAAACAAACAAAAAAACGTGAAGAATAAATGATATGACAATGAGTTTCCAGTTTTTCCTCTTCTATCTTTTGGATTTGACCCAAGGCAGCTTGCATTGGAAGAACTATGCAACCAGCATGGAGAACAAACACTCTCAAGAGACAGTCCCTCTTTCTCACCAGAGAACCTGGAAAAGGAACCCCTGTAACCACATGGAGAAAAGTCTCCCTTTTTTTTCTTGATTTTTCTGTTCTCTCCTGGCCCTGCTCAATGATTAGCCCAACTGCAGGTAAAGCTGTTCTGCTGCCTCAGTGGTACCAGGTAAGCTGTTGCCTAAAACTCCCAGAGAAAAAAAAGCATCTCTTGGTCCACAGGAATCAGGAAATGGGCCTCTTATGATCCTATTTTTCTCTCTCTTTTACTACGGTATATGGAGGGTGGTCCCAGTAGTTCAGAACTGCATGACAGGGGGAGCTAAAACTCTTATACTGGCCAGAGGAAGCCGGGGGGGGGGGGGGGGGGGGGAAGGGATGTGATTCATAGTATTCCTTTATTAACATTTTAATGCTTGTAATGGCTTGGAACATGAATTCCCAAATTATCTTACACTCTGTTTTGTTCTTTTTGTGCTTTGGTTTGGATTTTTCCATTGACTAGTCTTTGAGTTCACTAATCCTGTTTTCTGCTTCTATCAGATCTTTTAAGAAACCTATTCGATGACAAAATGTATATGTCAAAATCCTAATCCCTAAGGTGATGGTATTAGGCAGTGGGGCCTTTTGGGAAGCGATTAGGCCATGAAGGCAGAGCCCTCATGAAGGGGATTGGTACCCTTACAGAAGAGACCTGAGGGAGCTTGTTTATTTTTTCCAAATGAGAACTCAGCAAGAAGGTGTTGCATATAAATCAGGAAATGGGATTTCACCAGAGACCAAATCTATTGGCACCTTGAACTTCTCAGCCTCTAGAATTGTGAGAAATAAATTTCTGTTTTTTATTTAAAAAAAAACATATCATGCATGGTCATTCACACCTGTAATCCCACAACTTTGGGAGACTGAGGCAGGAGGATCACCAGAGACCAGGAATTCAAGATCAGCCTGGGCACTATGGTAAAATTTTCTCTCTACAAAAAAATTGTTTTTAATTAGCTGGGCATAGTGGCATTCACATGTTAGTCTCAGCTATTCGGGAGGCTGACGGGGGAGGATCCCTTGAGTTCAGGAGTTCCAGGCTGTAGTGAGCTCTGAGCACACCACTGCACCTCAGTCTGGGCAACAGAGCGAAACTCTGTCTCTAAAAACAAACAAACAAATACACATCTATCCAATGGGTTCCTAATTTTAACTTCTTTTTTTTTTTTTTCTAAGAGACAGGGTCATGCTCTGTTGTCCAGACGAGTGGAGTGGTGCAGTTACAGCTCACTGCAGCCTCAACCTCTGGGGTTCAAGTGATCCTCCACCCTAGCCTCGCAAGTAGCCAGGACTACAGGCACATATCACCACACCCAGCTAATTTTTGTTATTTTTTTGTAGAGGTGGGTTTCACCATGTTGCCCGAGCTGGTTTGGAATTCTTGGGCTCAAGGGATCCACTTGCCTTGGCCTCCCAAAGTTCTGGGATTATATCCATGAACCACTGCATCCAGCTGCCCAGCTAATTTTTTATAAAAACTTTGTGTCAAGATGGTGTCTCCCTATGTTGCCCAGGCTGATCTCAAACTCCTAGCCTTAAGGGATCCTCCTGTTTAGACCTCCCAAAGTTCTGGGATTATAGACATAAACCACCACACCTAGCATATGTATTCTTTTAAAACAAAACAAGCCAGATACCCTGGAATGGACTAAAGAAAATCAGTTAACATTGAAAGGGATTAAAATGTTAACCTCGCGGAGGTTACGGTGAGCCGAGATCGTGCCATTGCACTCCAGTCTGGGGTAACAACAGCGAAACTCCGTCTCAAAAAAAATAAATAAATAAATAAATAAATAAATAAATAATAATAGTAATAATAAACAGGGCCTTAGAGATCCCCCAGGGCGGGACCCCCAAATTATAAATATTCCATTTTCATCTTTTGTTTTTGAAAATCAGGGAAATGCCTTAGACATTCTGACATAAAAACAGAGAGACCAAAACAGACCTATAGGCTACTATAGTCAGCAACTAGACCCTGCGGCCAAAGCATTGTCCCCTAGCATGAGGTCAATAACTGCCACTGGTTTGTTAGTAAGAGCCACCAAAGAAATAATGATGGGATTTCCCATTACTTAGTTCCGCATTCTGTGGAAGCACTTCAAAATTGGCACCGCACTCAACATTATTCTGTCATCAGACTACTTATGAAGTTCTTTTTTCTGTACCTCATATTACAATCTCTAGCTGCAACAATCTAAACTCTGTCATTCTTCTGACTCAAGATGAGACGTTGCACAACTGCATAATCTTTATTTTTATTTTTTTATTTTTTTTGAGGCAGATCTTGCTCTGTCACCCAAGCTGGAGTGCAATGGCCCAATCACAGCTCACTGTAGGCTCGACCTACTGGCCTCAAGCAATCCTTCCACCTAATATTTTGACATTTTTTTTTGCAGAGGCAAGGTCTTACTATGTTGCACAGGCTGGTCTCGAAGTCCTGGCCATAAGTTATCTTCCCACGTTGGCCTTCCAAGTGTTGGATTATAGGTGTAAGCCACTGCACTTGGCCACAATTGCATAATCTTAACTGACCAGTTTCTCTCTCCTAGAACAGACCTACAAGAGATTCCCCTAGAACAGACCTAATAAGACATTCTTAATAATGCTGATGTTGTTTGGCTTACAGATAGATTCCCCTTATTAAAGCCGATGTTGTTTGACTTACAGGTGGGTCATACCTAAATAATAATTATGCTATAGTATCTTTGTTGTTGTCGTTTTCTTTGCAACAGAGTCTTGCTCTGTCATCCAGACTACAGTGCAGTGGCACCATCTCAGCTCACTGCAACCTCTGCCTCCCGGGTTCAAGCAATTCTCCTGCCTCAACCTCCCAAGTAGCTGTGATTATAGGCATGCCCCACCACGCCCAGCTAATTTTTGTATTTTTAGTAGAGTTGGGGTCTTACCATGTTGGCCAGGCTGGTCTTGAACTCTTGACCTCAGGTGATTCACCCACCTCAGCCTCCCAAAGTTGAGATTACAAGTGTAAGCCACCACGGCTGGGTTTTTTTTTTTTGAGACAGTCTTGCTCTGTCACCGAGGCTGGAGTACAGTGGGGTGATCTTGGTTCTCTGCCTCCCAGGTGCTAGCAATTCTTCTGCCTCAGCCTCCCAAGTAGCTGGGATTACAGGCAGATGCCTGCCACCACACATGGCTAATTTTTGCATTTTCAGTAGAGATGGGGTCTCACCATGTTACCAAGGCTGATCTCCAACTCCTGAGCTCAGGTGATCCGCGCCCCCCAGCCTTCCAAAGTGTTGGGATTACAGGTGTGAGCCACGCACCCAGCCAGGTTACTCTACAGTATCTTTAAATGAATAAATTAAAAATACTTACCTTCCAGAAGTCACCTCAGTTCATCAAACAAAACTGACAGCATTAATCAGGATCTGTCAATTGGTGAATGGAATAACTACAATATTCATGCAGACAGCAGATTTGCTTTTGGAGTAGCTCATGATTTTGGAATGTTAATGGAAACAAAGAAGATTTTTAAACTACTTCTGGTCAGTTCATAAAAAATAGACACCTTATTTCACAGTTGCTAACAGCCATATTATTACCAAAAGTCACTGGCCGTTATTAAAATCACAAGTCATTCTAAAACATACTCCAGAAAGCAAAGGAAGTCAGCTAGCTGATAAGGTAACAAAAAGAACTGCTCTGAATGCATCCAAACAGGAAAAGCAAGCCATATTGACTTTTCAAGGAGGATCTAAACTTGACATAAAATTAACTCAATCCAGAGATCCAAAATTCAAATAGGAAAACTGGAAAACAAAGTGGGGAAAATACTCTATCAAAGATGAGGTATGGCATAGGCCAAGCAACATGCCTATACTATCTGTTGAATTACAGTAGTCCTTTTTTTTTTTCCTTGGGAAAGTCTTGCTCTGTCACCCAGGTTGGAGTGAAGTGGTGCCTTCTCAGCTCACTGCAAACTCTGCCTCCTGGACTCAAGCCATCATCCCACCTCAGCCTCCTGTGTAGCAGGGACCACAGGTGCATGCCACCATGCCCAGCTAATTTTTGTATTTTTTGTAAAGATGCGGTTTCTCCATATTGCCCAGGCTGGTCTTGAACTCCTGGCCTCAAGTGATCCATCCACTTTAGCCTCCCAAAGTGCTGGAATTACAGGCAGGAGCCACCGCACCTGGCCTCACAGTGGTCATTTTTAACCTATGTATGTGATCTAATTCATTGGAGCCCTGAGAAAATGGTTTTTTGGGGAAAACAATATTTTTGGAACGCTTTTCTGGCTATAACTCATAACATATACAATTTCTGCCCTATCTGCCCAAAATGTAATCCAGGGAAACCTTTTACACAGTTCCCAAGGATATTTTCCTTTACCTGAAGACCCCTTGGAAATATAGCAATTAGATTTTGTTCAGCTGACACCGTCACAAGGATACAAGTATGTTTTGGTGATGATTTGAATTTTCTTATTGAGTAGAAGCATTTCCACGCCAAAGAGTGACTGCCTTAGCAGTAAGTAAAATTCTTTTAGAAAAGATTATTCCAACATGGGGAGTTCCTCTAGAACTCTACAGAGACTGAAGTACTCATTTTATTGGAGAATTCAATCAGTATGTAAAATTCAGCCCATCCTGCAATACTTTAATTGTGAGTATCATTCTCAATTATCTGGATTGGTGGGGCATACACATGAAATAATTAAGACTCAGTTGGGCTGGGTGCAGTGGCTTACATCTGTAATCCCAGAACTTTGGGAGGCCAAGGTAGGAAGACAGCTTGAGCCCGGGATCTTTAGACCAGCCTGGGCAACATAGTGAGACCCTGTCTTTACAAAAAGAAAATACTCAATTGATGAAAACTAACACAAGTTTTTAAGATCCCATGGCCAAAGGCTCTCTTACTGGCTTTGCTTAACCTAACATCAAACCCTTTGGAAAACATCAGTTGTACTCATTTGAAATAATAACTCACATATCTATGAATCTATCCCAGGAAATGGTAACTCCTTAATTGTAAGGGGAGACATACTCCTTTGTTGTTCTAACCTTGTGAGACAATTAATAAAAATGATTACCTAGTGAAAGATTCTTTCCTAGTGGGCACCTGGGATATGAATAATTCAAGACCCACAATTTTCAACCAGGAGATTGTATCTACTGGAAACAACATCCTCTAAAGGACTCTCTCCAACCAAGTGGAAGGGCTCTTACCAAGTGCTTCTTGATAACCCTTTTGCTATTATATTAGAAGGAATAGACTCTTGGCCAGTGGCTCACATCTATAATCCCAGCACTTTGGGAGGCTGAGGTGGGTGGATTGCCTGAGCTCAGGAGTTTGAGACCATGGGCAACACAGCACGATCCCACCTTTACTAAAACTACAAAAATTAGTGGGGTGTGGTGATGAGCACATGCCTGTATTCCCAGCTACTAGAGAGGCTGAGGCAGGAGAATCGCTTGAACCAGGGAGGCGGAGGTTGCAGTGAGCTAAGATTGTGCCACTACACTCGAGCCTGCTTGATAGAGCAAGACTCCATCTCAAAAAAAAAAAAAAAAACTTGTCGAATATGTGGTCTCATGCCCCTTCCCAGTAGTTCTGGCTTTCCTGGTGGGTTTTGTCTCTCCAAGGAGAGAAATATATTTCTCCAAGGAGAAAACACATTGCATAGAGTATCAGAAATATATTTGTATTTCTCAAAAACAGTCATGGTGCTTGACACTAGTATGATGAAGGATAAAGCACATCACTAGCTTATTAATAATACTTTACAGGCCAGACACAAGTAGCTCATGCCTGTAATCCCAGCACTTTTGGAGGCCAAGGCGGGCAGATCAACTGAGCTCAGGAGTTTGAGACCAGTCTGGCCAACATGGTGAGACTCGACTAAAAATACAAAAATTAGTTGGGCATACTGGTGTGCACCTGTAGTCCTAGCTACTTGGGAGGCTGAGGCAGAAGCATCACTTGAACCTTGGAGGCAAAGGTTGCAGTAAGCCAAGATTGTACCACTGCACTCCAGCCTGGGTGACACAGCAAGACTCCATTTCAAAAAACAAAACAAAACAAAAAGAGTAAAGGGCATAGAAGCAGCTTCTTAGGAAAAAAAAAAAACTAGCTTCTTGACTTTAATCCTGGCACTGCCCCAACTAAGTAATCAAACAATGACACGCCCCAATTAAGAAAGAAGACACCTTGATTTCAGAATGGTATAACATAAATTTGGGATGGTTTTATCTGACTTACCTCTCCTTCTCAGCTCAGTCACCTTGCCCCCACCCACCTTTTTCTTTTTTTTGAAAGAGAGTCTCTCTTTGTTGCCCAGGCTGGACTGCAATGGCATGATTTTGGCTCACTGAAATCTCTGCCTCCTGGGTTCAAGCAATTCTCCTGCCTCAGCCTTCCGAGTAGCTGGGATTACAGGCATTTGCCACCATGCCCACAAGGTTTCGCCATGTTGGCCAGGCTGGTGTTGAACTCAGATGATCTGCCCACCTCATTCTTCCAAAGTGCTAGGATTGCAGGTGTAAGCCACTGTGCCCGGCCAGCTGGCCCTTTTATATTGGAAACAGAGAAATCATACCAAAGATATCTGGTCCCAAAGCACTGGAGATACGGGATGGACACCCAAAGAACTGTGTATCCATGCCATTATATCACAAAGTACTGACCGGCATGCCATTGAATGTATTATTGATTAGCTCCAAATGGAACATTTTGGCTATGTGGCACTAACTATGGCCATGGTTACTTCCAGGATAGTTAGGATGATGTTCTTCAGGTTATGCTTAAACATATAGTCAAGTAGTTCATACTTTGCCAAAGCCTGCAAATTTTCCTTATTTATGAACTCATTGGGTTCATTCTGTGTTCCACTGGTATAATCATTTAGCTTCCCTCTTCATACCACAACTGGGTGCTGAGGATGTTATTAGGCATGCAGAGGTCTTAATCAATTATACCCAAAAGATAGCTACATGGGTATTCCATTATTAAACAATAAAATTACTCTTAAGGAAAAGGCTATATTGCAAAACCACATGGCTTTTGACATACTCACCAAAGCCCAGGGAGGAACCCTCACCATCATAAAAACTGTATTTTATGTCTGTAACACAGATAAATCAGATAACATCACTACACTAATGGATAATAAGGAAACTTTTGGATCCAACACCCCTTTAAATGATTGGCTAAGCAGCTAGTTTGGATCTTGAGGACTTGGTGGCAAAAGCTATTGCTTATTCTAGGCATCATAATCATTTGTTGTTTCGCCTTGTTTTTTGTCTGCACTGCTGTCATACTGCCACTGTGCCTGGCTATTAATCACATTTTAAAATAAAGTTAAACTTCTTTTCTTTACAAATTTACACATGAAAAGCAAGTACAGTGGTTCTTGAACATGATTGTGTTACAGACTGCAGCTTGCCAGGAATAGGTTCCTCTCGTGAAAATTCACTGCCCTCCACACACAGCCATCCACTTTCTTCTTCAGTAGGGACTGACACCAGGGCAACTGTATTTTCCTAAATATCTTAGGAAAGTAGTTCAAAACCTAGATATATCTTGGTCAGAACAAAACTTGGCAAAGACTCATGATAAATGGTATATATAAATCCTTAAACATAGAGTTTTGTAATATAAGAGAATTTATCTTTGTCTGTGGAATTACTACTAATGAAATATGTTCTTAGAGACCCAAAGACTGAAGTTATACCACTTCTTCTTAATCTTTTAATTATTTATAGGCCAGGCATGGGGATATACCCTTATCGTCCCAGCTACTCAGGAGGCTAAGGCAGGAGCATCATTTTAGCCCGGGAGTGCAAGGTTGTAGTGTGCTGATAACACTTATGAATAACCACTGCACTCAGCCTGGGAAACACAGCGAGACCCCATCACTGGTAAAAAAACGAGATCAACATTATTTATTCTGTTACTCAGGCATAAAATAAATATTAAGCACTTATTACATGCCAGAGTCTATTATGTCTGCTGCAGATATTGGCTGTCATAGAGTTGTAACTAACAGGAAACCAAATAATTATGTAGGATAATTTTAAGTGGTGATAAACACAATTGTTTCCCCCAAGCCACACCTTTAATTTATGACTCTTTAGATAATGTTTCTTTAAAAAATGTATTAATTTAAAAAAACTTTTGTTTTGAGGCAAGGTCTCCCTCTGTTGCCTACACTGGAGTGCAGTGGTGAGGTCTCGGCTCACTGCAGCTTCCATCTCCTGGATTCAAGCGATCCTCCCACCTCAGCCTCCGGAGTAGCTGGGACCACAGGTGTACGCGACCATAGGTGTGAGCCACCATGGCGGGCTGTTGTTTCAACTCTAAGGTGTAAGCCCCCAGATCTCAGTTCTCTCTGCAGGACTTTTCATGCTAAGGTTCAAGGATTCATTAATTTTCTTTTCCTTGACTCCTCTCTCCTCTGCAGTTTTATTTCCTCCTCCATTTTTTTTTTTTTTTTTTCCAAAGATGGGGTTTCACCATGTTGGTCAGGCTGGTCTTGAACTCCCGACCTCAGGTGATCCACCCACCTTGGCCTCCAAAGTGCTTGGATTACAGGCGTGAGCCACCATACCCGGCCTTTTAAAAAATTATTTATTTTTATTTTATAATTTTTTTTAAAGATGGGGTTTCACCGTGATGGCCAGGCTGGTCTTAAACTCCTGACTTCAGGTGATCCACCCACCTTGGCCTCCCTAAGTGCTAGGATTACAGGCGTGAGCCACCACGCCCGGCCTCTTTTTTTTTTTTTTAAACGGAGTCTCGCTCTGTCGTCCATGCAGGAGTGCAGTGGCGCGAACTTGGCTCACTGCAACCTCCGCCCCTCAGGTTCAAGCGATCCTCCTGCCTCAGCCTCCCCAGTAGAAGGGACTACAGACCCGTGCCACCACACCCACCTAATTTTTGTACTTTTAATAGAGGCGGTGTTTCACAAGAGATCGCTTGACCTAGTGATCCGCCCTCCTCGGACCCCCAAAGTGCTGGGATTCCAGGGGTGAGCCACCCGTGCGGCCTCCTCCTCCCCTTTTTAAACAAAGGCACGCTTAAAAAGGCAGGGAATAGGCCGGGCGCGGTGGCTCACGCCTGTAATCCTAGCACTTTGGGAGGCCGAGGTGGGTGGATCATCTGAGGTCAAGAGTTCAAGACCAGCTTGGCCATCAGGGTGAAACCCCATCTTTTTTTTTTTTTTTATAAAGTTAAAAAAGGGAAAGGGAAAAGGAAAGGGAAAGGAAGGAAGAAAAGAAAATAAAAGAAAAGAAAAGAAAAGAAAAGAAAAGAAAAGAAAAGGAAAGGAAAGGAAAGGAAAGAAAAAAGAAAAGAAAAGAAAGAAAGAAAAAAGACAGGGAATAAACTCCCCCAACTCTAGGCTCAGGAACTGCTCCTTTACTCCTGCGGCGCGCCACGCCTCTTACAGGCCCGGAAGCTTACCGCTTCCTGCCGCGGGATTCATCGGAAGCGCTCTCGGGAGACCAGGAGCTTCCGCGCCTGCCCAGTTTTGCTACGTAAAACTTGGGGAGAGGGGAGCTCGCAGTGCGTTCTGGGAAAGTCGCTGGGCCAGTTCTATTGTTTCCAGCCTGAGCGTTGCGTTCGGTTTCCCGAGGGTCTTCTGAGTTACCGCGGCTCCGGGGTTTGGGTTCCCAGGTCTCCAAAGGAGGCCTCTTCGTACCTCTTTTTTTGCCTCGCGCGGGGGTCCTCTCACCGCTGGCCAACGCCGCCAGCATGTCCGGGGTGCGCGCAGTGCGGATCAGCATCGAATCGGCCTGCGAGAAGCAGGTCCAGGAGGTGGGACTGGATGGCACCGAGACGTACCTGCAGCCGCTGTCCATGTCACAGAATCTGGCGCGTCTGGCCCAGCGGATAGACTTCAGCCAGGGTTCGGGCTCCGAGGAGGAGGAGGCAGCGGGGGCCGAGGGCGACGCACAGGACTGGGCGGGCGCCGGATCGAGCGCAGACCAGGACGACGAGGAAGGTAAGGCCTGCATCTATTGCCCGAGTCCGCCGGGCTGGGTCCCAGCACCCGCTGGAGGCCCTTGGACTGTCCCGCGACGGGGAGATCCTGTGCGAGAACTTCCAGTGTCCCTCAAGCGGAAGGGTCATGTTTTTGTTGCTGCCGGACAAGTTAGGACACAACTTGTCGCAATACTCCAGCGAGTCTCCTTGAGTGGGAGCGTTTGAGACACTATCACACGGTGAAATGTTTAAATGAATACTTCTCTGTAGAGCGCCTTTAATGTGGCACACTTAGTGGCTAAGAGCCCTAGATCGGGACTCTGCCCCTTGCCGGCTCTATGACCTTGGGCGAGTTACTTTGCATCCTTGTGCAGTGTGGATGATGATAGTAGCATCTACCGAGAAGAGGTCTGTGTTGACTGGAATGTGTATCGAGGTCCCAGAGGTAGGCGGGGCCAGATCCCCTAGAGCCCTGTAGGCCGGGATAAGTAAGCATTTGACTTGTGTTAGGACAACTGAAAGCTTTTGCAGGATTGGTAGAGACATGATTTTGTTAAAGGTTACTGTAGATGGTTTGCGGTAAATGAATTATAGGGAAAACAAAACTGGAAGAGAAGGAGGAGGCTGGTTAGGAGGGAAGTGAAGAAACAATGAGTGGGTTCTCACTACTGTCAAGGATTTTTGAAAAAAAAAAAAAATTACAATTCTTAGTTTAGTTATGCAGCAGACCGGTGTTAATGGGAATTTAAAGATGTTATCTCAGGCCAGTGGTGTTAGGATAATTAGAAGTCCATTTGCGAAAAAAGGTAAATACTGCTTTATACCTCACACAAAAATTATTTCCACAACAGTTTTTGAGGATTGAGATGCCAAATGAAGAAAGTAAAACAAAGGGTTAGAAGAAATAATGTAAGAATAGTTATGTTATTCTGGGAATAGGATATATCTTCTTAATTTAGGAAATAACAGGACAGGCACGGTGGGCCACACCTGTAGTCCCAACATTGGGAGACCAAGGAGGAAGCATTGCTTGAGCCCAGGAGTTCAAGACCAGCCTGGGCAACATAGGGAACTCCTGTCTCTACAAATTTAAAAAAATTAGCTGGGCGTGGTGGTGCACATCTGTGGTCCTAGCTACTAGCGAGGCTGAGGGAGGAGGATGGATTGAGCCAGTGAGATCGAGGCTGCAGTGAGCTATATGATTGTGCCACTGCACTCCAGCCTGGGTAGCAGAACAAGAGCCTAATATACACACACCCCTACGTTACAAAGGATAGATATGTTAATTACATAAAAATTAAAAATAATGGGGAAAGATGCCATAAAGTAAGAAGATAAATGACAGACTGGGAGAAGATCTACACATACAACACAAATTTAGTTGATATCTTCCATATTCAAAAAGTTTCTTCATACTGAAAAAAAAATGATGATAGGTTGGAAAACTAGGCCAAAGTTATAAACAGCTTATAGAAGAGAGACTTCAGATACCAAGAAGCAAAATGTAGACTCCATCTCATTAGTAGGGACTGGGAAATTAAAACATTATTAAGATACTCTTTCCATGTACAAAATTGACAGAAATTGAACAGATTATTAATATTCAGGGTTAGGAATGTGAACTGGTAGTGTTTTTGAAAGACAATTTGGCAGTTTTGTGTCTGCCAAAATTTAATTTTAACTTTTTGTTTGTTTTTTGAGACGGAGTCTCGCTCTGTCGCCCAGGCTGGAAGGCAGTGGTGCGATCTCAGCTTCTGGATTCAAGCGATTATTCCACCTCAGCTTCCCTAGTATCTGGGACTATAGGCGTTTACCACCGTGACCGACTAATTTTTGTATTTTAAGTAGAGATAGGGTTTCACCACGTTGGCCAGGCTGGTCTTGAACACCTGATCTCAGGTGATCCACCTGGCATCGGCCTCCCAAAGTGCTGAGATTATGGGTCTGAGCCACTGCGCCCGGCCGAAACTTTTAAATGTATATTTCCTTTGATTCACTATTACCCCAGCAAAAAATTTAACCTGCAGAAAAAGGTGCACATATATAGGGTATATGTTCAAGGTGTTTACCACTGCTAGCATTGTTGGAAGCAATCTACATGTCCATTAAATACAGACAGTTAAACGTATCATATATCTATGTTCCAGATTATCATACAGTATTAAAAGAATTAAGTAGATTTATAAGTGCTAACATGGAAGTGTCTCTAGGACATGTTAAGTGGGGGCGGGGGAAAAGCAAGTAATCGAAAATTGGAAATAGATGTATGTAAGTGCATAGAAAATCCTTTGAAAGGGCACATTCCACCTCTTAATCTCTCAGGAGGGGAGAGAATAAGGGGTGGGGAATGAAGGAAAACTTTCACTTTTTACACTGTAATTCTTTATCGTGTGAACTCTTTATAATGAATGTTCATGTATTTAATAACAATACTTTTTTTTAATGGTAAAAGGAAGATATGCTAATAGTGGCTGGCATTACAGGTCATTTTTGTTTTGTATTTTTCTGTATTTTGGAAATTGTGTACAATTGTAAATTTAAGTTCTAAAAACTGTAAGAAGAAGATTATTAAAAAGGTTTACATAAATTTAAAAAGATATTTGAGTCTATAGCCTTGTAATGATAAATTTAACCTGTAGAAATAGATACCATATTCTTTTTGTGACTGTAGGAATGCTAATGTGAACATTAACAGATTCAAGAAAGGGTGGACGGGATGGGATGAGGACACTTTAAAATTAAATTCATTATTTCTCCTTTTAGTACTTTTTAAACTTAAATGAGCTGTCTTCCATTCAGTGTAATGAATAATTCTGTTCTTTTTTGTTTGTTTCTCTCTTTAGGATTGGTAAAATTTCAACCTTCCCTTTGGCCTTGGGACTCAGTGAGGAACAATTTGAGAAGTGCCCTGACAGAGATGTGTGTTCTCTATGATGTTCTCAGTATTGTTAGGGATAAAAAATTTATGACTCTTGATCCTGTCTCTCAGGATGCGCTTCCTCCAAAACAGGTATTCGTGGACTTTAATTGAATAATATTTTACTTATTAAGTCCCAGGACCCTTTTATGACTTTATGCCTATTGTTCTATTTTTCTTTCTTGCAAAATTAAGTCCGGATGAAGATTTAAAGACTAGCTGGTCTAAAACAAAGCCATATAACTACATCTCCTTTATTTTTTTTATTATGTATCTTTGACCCTTGGAAGAGTTAAGTTTCATTAAGAATCTGATGCTTTAAAGGTTGCCAAATCTTGGCTGGGTGTGATGGCTCACCACTGTAATCCTAGCACTTTGGGAGGCTGAGGCAGTCAGATCACGAGGTCAGGAGCTCAAGACCAGCCTGGCCAACACAGTGAAACCACGTCTCTACTAAAAGATACAAAAAAATTAGCTGGGCATGATGGCATGTCCCTGTAGCCTCAGCTACACGGGAGGCTGAGGCAGGAGAATTGCTTGCACCGGGGAGGTGGAGGTTGCAGTGAGCCGATATTGCGCCATTGCACTCCAGCTTGGGCAACAGGGTGAGACGTCATCTCAAAAAACAAAAAGTTACCAAATCTTAACAAATTCTTACAGCCCGGGTCCTTGGTCTGTGATATATTACACAAAAACGTGATGATATAATGGCTTTGGAATCAGATAGACCTGGATTCAAATCCTGCTTCTGCTTTTATTAACTGTGTGACCTTAAATTTAGCAAGGAAGTTATTTTCTGTAAGTCCTTGGTTTTTCATCTAATCCTTCCTTCCTTTTTTTTTTTTTTTTAAGGTGATGGATTAGAAAAATTAGACCAAATTATGGAGAATATTGAGAGCTGGGAAAAATCGCTGATATTTCATAAACAATGTATTCAGGTTTTGAACATTTGAAGATGAAAGAGAAGCAGTAGCAAGATGAGTTGGTGAATAAAGAGTCTGAAAACATTGAGGCTGCTTGGGTCTTTAAGGAAAAAAAGTGTCAAGACCATGACTAAATTTGTCATGGAGGGGAAGTAATGACTGTTAGAATCCATTTGTAAATACAATTATTGAATAGAATTACATAGTAATAGTTTCAGAATCTAGAAACATTGTGCTGGGGGACTAATAGAATTCCCTAAATATGCTTTCTTCATTTTACAGAGAGAAAATTAAGGCGTAAAGAGGTTTGTAATGTGTTCAGATTGCTGTCAAGCCAGTAGTTAGAGCCAAGACTAGAACTCCAGCACCTGACTTCTGGTCTCGGTGCCTTTTCTACTGTTCTGTGCTTTTCCCAGAAAGGAGTCTCCAGGAATTTCTTAAGATCTCCAGGAACTCTTTGATTTATGTTCCCTAATACGATCGAAAGATTATTTTGATGTTTTTATGAAGCTTTGTGGTTTTCGACTCATACAGCCAGAAAACTTTCTTTTATTAAACTGGTTGGTAAAATACACAAATTATGGTGATGTGGGTATTTATGTATGCATATATGATACATAGATTTTGATTTCCAATCAGTTTTCTAAAAAATTAGGATTCAGTTAAGTACATTTAATATTAACAATGGCGGGGTGCGGTGGCTGACTCCTGTAATTCCAGCACTATGGGGAGCTGAAGCAGGGGGCCAGGAGTTTGAGACTATCCTAGGCAACATCGTGAGACCCTGTCTCTCCAAAAAAAAAAGAAAAAAAAAATCCAGGTTTGGTGGTGTGAATCTGGAGTCCCAGCTTCTCTGAAGCCAGAGGATTGCTTGAGCCAGGAGGTCAAGGATACGTGAGCCAAGATGGTTCTACTGCACTCTAGCCTGGGTGACAGAACAAGATTCCATCTCAAAAGAAAAACAGTTAATGCTGGGTGATTTCATTCTTAATTCTAAAAGCACTTTAATAGCTATGCTAAGCTACAAAATACAGGATAATTTTACAGTTAGACTCATTGGAGTCATTCATTTGTTAAGTCAAATTAAATCAATGTGCCAGACTTATTCTAGAGTTTGTGGATATAGTAGTTTCTGCCATCATGCAGGTCACATTGAAGCAGAGGTTATAGATGTTAATCAGAAGTATAATGAGTGCCAAAAAGGTGATCTATATATAAAACTGTATGTGTATATGTACAGGATAGAGGGTGGCAATATGTAGGAGCGGAATGGCAGTACATCAAGAGGGTAACTTAACAGGCTGGACAGAGTTGATGCAATGGTAAGTTCTGACTAGAGGCCACTATAGTGTTTTTGGTTTAACATAAGTTAAGCTTTGAGTGAGTTGAACAAAGAAATAGGTTAAGGTTATTATTTTATAAAAACCATCTTATGTGTACTTTCCCCTCCTTTTTGCTTTTCTTTCACTTCTACATTTTGTTATTGATAAAGTGTGTAATTTTAGAGTCATTTGAAAATCATGCAGAACTGCATGTTTGGACTGTTTTTGATAGAATCCTCAGACGTTGCAGTTGATGTCCAAAAAGAAGTCACTTGCTGGAGCAGCACAAATCCTATTGAAGGGAGCAGAAAGACTGACTAAATCAGTTACTGAAAACCAAGAAAATAAGCTACAAAGAGATTTCAATTCTGAGCTTTTGCGATTACGGCAGCACTGGAAACTTCGAAAAGTTGGAGATAAAATTCTTGGAGATCTGAGCTACAGAAGTGCAGGTATAAATAATTATTAAAAACTATGCTTTGTGGCCAGGTGTGGTGGCTCATGCCTATAATCCCAGCACTTTGGGAGGCTGAGGCAGGTGGATCACTTGAGGCCAGGAGTTCAAAACAAGCCTGGGCAACATGGTGAAACCGCATCTCTACCAGAAATACAAAAACTTAGCCAGACGTGGTAATGTGCACCTGTAATCCCAACTACTTGGGAGGCTGAGGCACGAGAATTGCTTGGTTGCAGTAAGCCATATTGCACCATTGCACTCCAGCCTGGGGGACAGAGCAAGCCTCCGTCTCAAAAACAAACAAGAAACTATGCTTTCTCTGTAAGTATAATGTTAAACGTCCTTCTGTAATAAGTTACTTCTCAGCTACATGTTAAAGTTGCAAAATTTTAATTTTTGTTCATATAAGCCAAAACCATTTTTATCAGAGCCTTATAATAAATAGCCTTGTTTCTATTTCCAAACCTTTTAGATACCCTTAGCAGAAAGTTCAAAGATGGGGTTTATGTGCTGGCACACCTTGAAAAATAATTGACTTTTTTTTTTTTTTTTTTTTTTTTTGAGACGGAGTTTCGCTCTTGTTACCCAGGCTGGAGTGCAATGGCGCGATCTCGGCTCACCGCAACCTCCGCCTTCTGGGTTCAGGCAATTCTCCTGCCTCAGCCTCCCGAGTAGCTGGGATTACAGGCGCGTACCACCATGCCCAGCTAATTTTTTGTATTTTTAGTAGAGACGGTGTTTCACCATGTTGACCAGGATGGTCTAGATCTCTTGACCTCGTGATCCACCCGCCTCAGCCTCCCAAAGTGCTGGGATTACAGGCTTGAGCCACCGCGCCCGGCCAATAATTGACTTTTAAGTTAGAAATGAGGTAGAACTAGACTCTTCAATCAAGGCCTTACCTGTAACCCTTAAAAACTGAACATGGCTGTGCGCAGTGGCTCACATCTGTAATCCTAGCACTTTTCAAGGCTGAGGTGGGCAGATTGCTTGAACTCAGGAATTTGATACTAGCCTGGGTAACACGGCAAAACCCCATCTCTAATAAAATACAAAAATTTAGGTTCGCGTGGTGGTGCGTGCCTGTTAGTACCAGCTACTCAGGAGGATTCCTTGAGTCCAGGAGGTCGAGGCTGCAGTGAGCCGAGATTGCACCATTGCACGCCCGCCTGGGCAATAGAGCCAGACCTTGTCTCCAAAAAAAAAAAAAAAAAAAAAGGAAAAACCTGGACATGATGCAGGTGTTCTTCTGAGAATTTCAACACACACACACATACGTACATACATTCCTACCCACCCCAAAAAACAAACAGACAAAAAGCCTGGACATGAAAGGAGGAAAGAAACTTTTTATTCTTACTCTTTTCTTTTGCCATTAATCTGCTAAGCTGTTTTTATGTCCTGAGTGAAGAGAAAGAGTGGCAAAAAGGTTTGCTTTCCTTTTTCCCACTAAACTAGGGCTACAACACTAACTTAGGGAATGCAGCTTTTGGAGGCATACTAAGGTTTGATGCTGTTGACTTCACATTTTTTGGTATAAGTTCTTAGTTGTAGGTTTTACAAGGTAATAAGGGCGGTGTTTTATAAGCTGCTGAGGCAATCAGAGGGGCTGGCTATATGGAAAAACTTACAAAGTTCATAGCTCAATGGGGTAAAGGCTGTGAATATCAGGGGAGGAGGCAAAGAGTCTTGATTTTGATAGTAGAGATAATGGTACAGTAATATTTGAAAGATTCATTTGCCAGAGTAAGCTATCATTATCCTAAAATTTTAAAAAGGTAAGTTAAGGTGGTTAAGTCAAATACTGGAGGACCGACATGCTTCAGCATTAATATTAATTGGAATATCTTGATCCCTGAAAGTTACATCTCATTATAAAGATGAATTAAAGCTGATAAGACCATTTAAAAATTTTAATAGGTAGTCTGTAGAAGCAGCACTTTCTGGTTTTGGATATTTTCTTTTCCACAAATAATTTGTGTATAGGAACTTTACCTAATTCTTTATTTGGGGTAGTCACTCATGATTATGGAAGTATTTGATCACATTGTTTTTAATTGCATGAAGATCTTTAGCATCTTCCCTTGTCATAAAACCAGTTACGTTTATTTATTTATTTATTTAATTTATATTTGAGACGAGGTTTCACCATATTGGTCAGGCTGGTCTTGAACTCCTGATATCGTTCTCCACCCGCCTCAGCCTCCCAAAGTGCTGGGATTACAGGCGTGAGCCACCACGCCCAGCCCAAAACCAGTTACATTTAACACCTATTCCTTAAGTAATTCAGTGGCCCAAAACAACTTGCCCAAACTTCTGAGCTGCGCAAAAAGACATCACATAAAATCTCAGAACTGGGCTGGGCGGCTCATGCCTGTAATCTCAGCACTTTGGGAGGCCAAGGTGGGAGATTTGCTTGAGCCCAGGAGTTCAAGATAAGACTGGACAACATAGACCCTATTTAAAAAATAAAACATTAAAAATTAGCTGGGTGTGATGGCATGTACCTGTAGTCCTAGTTACCTGGGAGGCTGAAGTGGGAGGATTGCTAAATCCTAGAAGTTTGAGGCTGCAGTGAGCTGGGATTGTACCACCATGCTCCAGCCTGGGAGACAGAGGGAGACTGTCTCCAAAAAGATAATAAAAAATTAAATAAAAAATCTAGGAACTGGTTGAAAAAAGGGTATTATATGCACTATCCTCTCTCTTTCTGTTGTTGAGTGCAGAGAGCTTACTTCAAAACTTAGTGGAGAGGCTAGGCTCCAGAAGTGTTTCATCCCCAAGGTTTCAATCTGAGGAACTGTTTTCTAGGAGTACATCCATTTTTATCAATACTGCATTGGAATAAAACAATTTGGATTTTCTGTGGAATTTCTTTTTTGTTTGTTTGTTTGTTTGTTTGTTTTGTTTTAAAAGACGGGGTTTCACCATGTTGGTCAGGCTGGTCTTGAACTCCCGACCTCAGGTGATCTATCCACCTTGGCCTCCAAAGTGCTTGGACACAGACGTGAGCCACCACGCCCAGCCTGAATTTTTATTATGATGTCATGAGATTAAGAAGTGTTTTTTTTTTCTAAGGTTAATAACTCCCCCTCCCCCATTTTCTTTCCTTCATTTGCTCACCACTCCTCACCCTTTCCCCCAAAACATACGTTTTTTAGTGGGAACTTACTTTATGATTCAGTGACGTGGATGGAATTATTATATATTTAATAATGTGTGTCAGAATAATATGTTGTTTTTTTTATTTTCCTATTTTTAATACCACATTAGGATCTCTCTTTCCTCATCATGGCACATTTGAAGTAATAAAGAATACGGATCTTGATCTGGATAAAAAGATACCTGAAGATTACTGTCCCCTTGATGTCCAAATTCCTAGTGATTTAGAGGGGTCTGCATATATCAAGGTATTTGTCAAAATATTTTTCATGTAATTTCTTATGAATAGCCCTGAAGCTAATTTGTTAACTTTTTTTTGTTTTTGTTGTCATATAGGTTTCAATTCAAAAACAATCTCCAGATATAGGTGATCTTGGCACAGTTAACCTCTTCAAAAGACCTTTACCCAAATCCAAACCAGGTGTGGTTATGTTCTGTCCTCTAATTTCTGGTCTCATTTGAGCTGACATTTTGAAATAACCTGAAGATAAATATAGCTTAGGAATAATAGAAATTTTGAAGTACGAACAATTCAAAATATACTTCTAAAATTTGTCAATAAACCATTAGTGAATAGCTATGCAACCTTTTTTTTCTTTCTTTTATTTTTGAGATCGCTGTTGTTGCCCAGCCTGGAGTACAGTGGCTCAGTCTCACCTCACTGCAACCTCCACCTCCCAGGTTCAAGCAATTCTTCTGCCTCAGCCTCCCAAGTGACTGGGGCTACAGGCATGTGCCACCACGCCCAGTTAATTTTGTATTTGTAGTAGAGGCATGGCTTCTCCATGTTGGTCAGGCTGGTCTCAAACTCCCTTCCTCAGGTGATCTGCCAGCCTCGGCCTCCCAAAGTGCTGGGATTATAGGCGTAAGCCACCGACAATGTTTTTTAAAGACTAGACTGACTTACTGGTTTTCTCTGTTAAAGAAGTGAGGTGTTTATATTTTGGAAAGAATATAGCTTTACACAGTGGCAGTATCTTAGCCATTGAGGTTTATCTGTGGCATGATTATTGCTAATTGATAATTCCCTCTTTAGGAATCAAAACTTCCCTCTTTAGGAATGAAAGCTTGGGGGAAATAAAAAACAAAAAAACCTTCCCAGTACCCTGCCGGATGATTTGTAACACAATTGGCATTGGCAATAGAAAATTTATATTCACAAAAAAAGTGAATAGAAAAAAAAGAATATATACCCTAATGTATTTTTCTGAACATTTGTCATATGAACTCAGATCGCCATTTAAGCTAATTAATGCATAATATTGTTAGATAATTGATACATACATTTCTTGTCTTTCAGGTTCCCCACATTGGCAAACAAAATTAGAAGCAGCACAGAATGTTCTCTTGTGTAAAGAAATTTTTGCGCAGCTCTCTCGGGAAGCTGTTCAAATTAAATCGCAGATTCCTCACATTGTGGTGAAAAACCAGATTATCTCTCAGCCTTTTCCGAGTAAGTGCAGCCCTGTTTTGACTTTATGAACAGGACTTTGTGTTTTGAGGAATAGGACAGAAAAGGTAGCTGTTAGGGTGTGTTGGGAGAATAATAAGAGCAAAGAAATTGTGTGTTATCCAGTGTGACAGCCAGTAAAGCATGTAACACAAACTATACTGTGGATTCAGTTCTGTGTCCTAAATAGTGTGACCTTTGGATTTTTAAGCTGTGTATCAAAAATTTGCACTCATGTAGTCATTATTGTCGAGAAAAAATTTGCCCTAGCATAGCTACATTTATTTAGCAGCAGTTGCTTTGAAGGGAGATTGTCTAAATGAAAGGCCAGTTTAAAAATGTTTACTCTCACACTTGTCGTCCCAGCACTATGGGAGGCCAAGGTGGGGCTATCACTTCAGGTTGTGAGTTCGAAACTAGCGTGGCCAACATGGTGAAATTCAGTCTTTACTAAAACAATTTTTTTTTGATGTTTACTTATAATATTTTCAAATTTGTAGAAACTGGATTTTAATTATATTGTTCAAAAGCAGGTAGACTTGTCTGGGGATGAGTTTGTGTTTAGCTTTGCACTTGTTCTTTATGTAAATTCTAAGGGTGGTCATCTTAGAATGAAATAGGTTTTAGTGGTGAGAAATTCCATCCTACTTCTTATGGGAGCAGGGAAGACTGACTGTCTTCTACCCGGTAAGACTGGATACCAACTCTTATTTTAAAGGAAAAAGCAATATATAGCATTTTTCACTAGTCTTTAGCCACAGCTCAAGGGCAGCAGCCATATTATATGTCAACAGAATTTGAGGGGCCCAAAGTGGCTCCGGCCGTATGTTGTGGCACTTGTGAAGGCGAGGCCACAAGTTCAAGGCCAACCTGAGCAGCCTTACAAGCTCTCATTGATTGGCAAAAACAAACAAACAAACAAACAAACAGAATTTGAATTATTGAAATACATGGTAGTTTATTATATTCATGAATAGTCATCTTAGTATACAGATGTTAATCATGAGGCCTGATCTTTAAGTTTAGAATATATCTTTTGAAAATGAACTGTGATTATACTTTATGAAGACAGTTTGTACCTTCCCATATTTTATTTACATCTGTCCTCCTCCTTTTTATAAATAGACTTGCAGTTATCTATTTCTTTGTGCCATTCCTCAAATGATAAGAAATCCCAAAAATTTGCTACTGAGAAGCAAAGTCCGGAGGACCACCTTTATGTCTTAGAGCATAATTTACATCTACTGATTAGGGAGGTAAGGAAATAAATGTTTTCATGCATTGTGGTGAGCACGTGCAGGGCAGTGACTATGCACAAAGCCCCCCTCCTCTGCTGAGTCCTGATCATTGACATAGCAACAGCATCACTGTCTAATATGAAAGATCCTTGCTGTACTTGGGGAATAGAGAGAGAATCAAAATACTGTCCCTGTTACCAATCATACCTTCTAGTGGTAGAGAGATGTAAGTTTTAAAGTAGAGGTGTAAGAAATATGATGTTCAAGTTCAGAGGGAAGGGTGATTCTGACTGGGGGAGATAATGGAAAATGTCTTGCCAGAGTCTGTGAACAGACTAGTTTTATTTTAGGACATCTTCTATTTACAGATTATCTAAAACTGTTTCCAGGGTGCTGGTTCACAGGGTAGGGTAATTTCAAAGGAATATCCTGTGCAATTTCATAGAAGTGTGTATTACAGCCTCCCCTGCTCCATCCAAAATCTGATTCAGTTGATTGTGATGATGCAAGAATTGTTTTTAAAAAGCTCCTCAGGAGGTTCAGATAGGCAGCCGGGTTTGGGAACCTCTAATCTAGGGTATAGTGAAAGAACTATTTACTGATTGCATGCGTTCTATTTATGAGACTCAATGAAGAGGATTGTTCTACATTTTAAAACTTTTAAAATAAAAATTACAGCTTGAGATCCTTTTGCGGTTCAAAAGCATGATTGGGTTTTCATGCTCATGTGTGAGTTGTGGCTCCCTCAAACCTTATTAGGATGTCAGCACATTACCCATTTGACGTGAGAAAAGGAAAAAAATTGCAGCTTGAGAAGGACCCTTCTATTTACAGACTTGCATTATGTGTGACCTATTAGATTCTTGTGTTTTTCTCCATGTCAGGATTCTTTTCATATGTGGTTCAAATCCATTCCTTTCAGTGTTTCTAAGATGTGACCCATGTTTTGATTGAATATTATGTAGCATTTACTATGTGGGTATTGGTTATTTAAAATGGCTGTTTTTGTTAGTTTCACAAACAGACCTTGAGTTCCATCATGATGCCTCATCCAGCAAGTGCACCTTTTGGCCATAAGAGAATGAGACTTTCGGGTCCTCAAGCTTTTGATAAAAATGAAATTAATTCATTACAGTCCAGTGAAGGGCTTCTGGAAAAAATAATTAAACAAGCAAAGCATATTTTTCTAAGGAGTAGGTAAGGTTGAACAAAGTTACTGTTTTCTGTTTTTTCTTCGAAATTGCATTCTGTTTTCTTCTATTATTTCATATACTTTTTGGGAATGCCTTAACTTTTTTTCTGGGGAGGGGTAGAGGAAGTGTAAGAGTTTATTTGCTGTCATAGACTGGGTCCTGTCAAGTCTGGGGAGGACTTAGATCCACATCTGATCTAACAATGTATTCTTTCTAACACTGTCACTCTTTTGCAGAGACAACTGACTAGGAGCAATGTACTTTATGAAAGCATACTTTCTTCAGTAACCCAGCCATGAGATACTTATTTCTGAACTGATTTAAATCTTTTTGTTGAGGGATGCTGTATTTTTTTATTTCTTGCACATTTTAGAGTTTGGAGGACACTCTCCTTTATGTTGACTTATTTAATCTTTGTTCTTTGGGACAGGCAGTATTAACCTTGTTTTTACTGATAAGATTGAGGCTTAAAGAAGTTATGCACCTTGCTCAAGGTTACATAGCTAAAAAGTTGCAGAACCAGGATTCATACCCAGGTCTATGTAACTCTCAAAACTGTTTTTTTTTTTGCTTTTATGTACATTGCCTATAAAATAACATGGCATGAGTACTTATAAATGTATCTTTTTCCATGCTAAAGGGTGACTTTCTGTTTTATTATTGGTACTTAGTGAAAAGGCCTGTTTTTACTTCCTTTATAATTATGCATTGGTAGTACTCCAGAAGTTCAGGCATGGGCATTGTCGTTAAATAGATGATATTTTATTTTTGGTTTCCAGTATTTTTCTTATTAATACAGTCTTTTTAGTATATTAGTTTGTAGTCTTAGGTAGAAATTTAGGTCCTTCAGCTTTTAGTAAAAGGAATTTTTACTAAAAAGGGAGACACTTTAGAGAAGACAGCATGATGCAGTGAAAAGAGTAGTGGACTTGGGTGAAAGGTGTGTAAGCCAAGGCTCAACCACTTGCTAGGTAACCTTGAGCAAAACATTTAGTGTCTATGGCCCCCCATTTATTCCCGTCAGTATTAGGTATAGGAGTGGGGTCTTAGGGTCATAGTAAACAATGTATGTAGAAGTATCTTATAAGTAATAAAGT
The DNA here is from genome assembly GCA_031835075.1 of Saguinus oedipus. Classification (NCBI taxonomy): domain Eukaryota; kingdom Metazoa; phylum Chordata; class Mammalia; order Primates; family Cebidae; genus Saguinus; species Saguinus oedipus. The sequence goes on from CM063178.1 coordinate 128,793,723, forward strand.
ATCATGATAAGTTACTATTACCATTAATAACAGTTCAATTTAAAAAGCTGATAATGAGTAGATTGTTAATCTTGCAAATTTCTGATTCAACATAAATTTAAATAATCCCCAAAATAAATGATTAGCATGAAAATAGCTATCTTTAGAACCATTATAAATTTCAGAGTAGTAAGTCTAGCCTTGGAAGCAGCAAAGCTTTAAAAACATTACTTCTTTCTGGTGTACAAAAAGCTTAGTGAAGAAAAAGACTATGACTGGGCATGGTGGCTCATGCCTATAGTCCCTACACTTTAGGAGGTCAAGATGGAAGGCTTGCTTGAGCCCAAGAGTTAGAGACCAGCCTGGACAACACAGTGAGACCTTGTCTCTACAAGAAGTTTTTTGAGTTGAAGTCTTGCTGTGTCACCCAGGTTGGAGTGCAGTGGCATAGCTCACTGCAACCTCCGCCTCCCGGGTTCAAGTGATCATCCCACCTCAATCTCCCGAGTAGCTGGGATTGTGTGCCCCACCATGCCTGGCTAATTTTTGTATTTTTAGTAGAGACGAGGTTTCACCCTGTTGCCAGGCTGGTCTCAAACTTCTGACCTCAAGTGATCCACCCACCTTGGCCTCCCAAAGTGCTGGGATTATAGGCATGAGCCACTGCCTGGCCAGGAAATCTTTTAAAAATTAGCTGCTCTTGGTGTGGTGGCTCATGCCTATAATCTCAGCACTCTGGGAGGCCAGACATATCCCTTGAGTCCAGGAATTTGAGACCAGCTGGGCAGCATGGCCCATCTCTACAAAAAAAAAAGTAGTGGTGGTATGCACCTGTAGTCCCAGCTCTTTGGGAGGCTGAGTCTGGAAGATCGCATGAGCCTGGGATGTCGAGGCTGCAGTGAGCTGTGGTGACACCACTGCATTCCAGTTGGGGTGACAGAGTGAAACCACATCCAAAAAAAGAAAAAAGACTGATATGTATGATACTATGCCCAGTGAGATATCTTGACATGCTAATATATTTTTATGTATAATATATTTTTATGTATTTATGCTTTGGTTCTAAGCTTTGGCTGTTGATTAGCGTGTATAAGTTTACTGGCTTTGGATTTAATTCCCAGGTTTTTGGCTCTGGATTTAGACTCCCAGATTTTGTATCCCAATTTACAGCTATGTGGACATGGGCAAATTGATGAACATTGCTAAACGTTTTTCTCTTCTAAAAATGGAAATAATAGTGCCTACCTAAGAAACAGAGTTGTTAGTAAGATTAAATAATACAATTCATGAAAGCACTTATTATAATGCTTGCTGTATAATGAACACTTGATGAATCTTATTTCTCATTTGTATTGATGATATTTTTCTTTTTTGGAGTATAAGGTTTTGATTATGCAAAAGATCTCCAGCTTCTCTTCAATATGATTGTAATTTCAATACAGTAATGGGTCTAGATGTGGGTATGCCACAAGTCATTTATTACCAGGGATCAAATACTGACATTTATGAATGATTTCTATTGGCTTTGTACCCTAGACTATCCTTCTCACTCTTTTCCTGATAAGTTTTCCTGAGGGGAAGAAAACGAATGAGTTAAAGGGAATAAACCCATCATGAATCGTGATAATCAGGAGTGTGTGATGAATGTGTATTGTAGTGTGAAGCTGAGAACCTACACATTCAAGCAATGTGAAAGGGTTCTTAGAACTACCTCTACCTTTATTTAAAGTCTGCTTTACACTTAGTGTTAGTTCTAAAAAGTAGTTATCTAGTTTTAAAATTTTCATAAAACTGATGAATCATTTATATTCCTATCATTTTGTGTGATAACTTCAAGTTTTTTAACCTCTTGTGTTTAAAAGAACTGCAGCAACCATTGACAGCTTAGCAAGCCGAATTGAGGATCCTCAGATACAGGCTCACTGGTCAAATATCAACGATGTTTATGAATCTAGTGTGAAAGTTTTAATCACATCACAAGGCTATGAGCAAATATGCAAGTAAGTGGCCAAAATAAAAGTTTTGTATTTAATATGTTAACTTGCTTTTAATGTATTGATGTTTGCTGAGTAATTATATTAAGTATTTGGTTTTTATTTGCTAGGGTGGCATAACATTTCTGTAAATTATATCAACTGTAGAGTTTTTTTTTTAAATAAGTGGAGTCTTACTCTTTTACCCAGATTGGAGTACAGTGGTGATCATAGCTGACTGCAGCCTCAAACTCCTGGGTTTAAGGAATTCTTCTGCCTCAGTCTCCTGAGTAGCTGGGACTATAGATGTGTACCTAAGAAACGGGTCTATGTTGCCCATGCTGGTCTTGAACTTCTGGATTCAAGCAATTCTCCTGTTTTGGCCTCCCAAAATGCTGGGATTACAGGCATGAGCCACCACTCCCAGCCCGTTTTTTTGATGGCAGTTAGTTCTTAGGAGAAAATTCAAAAAGTCTGTTTTTAAACATTTTAAGAATGAGAGGTAAGAATTTCTAAAAAATAGTCTCTGTTAGGTAAATGTCACATGTTTGAGCTGGGGTAAACAGTGAACCCCAGCACTGGGCAGAAAGCTGCCTTACCTCTTGAGACTCCAGGTCTGCTTCAGTTCTTGCCTAATGGCTATACAGTAAGTCTAGTATATTTGAAGTGAATAGGGTCATTTGTGTTCTAGCCTGTACTCTCCATGTTATGCCTAAAACAGCTGAAGTTTTACAGCTCTCATGACCTGGTGTCGATCCTGGGTCTAATCCAGATCATGATTATGCCCTAAAAACTGGGTTGATAACTGTGTGCCTGTGAAGGAGATAAGATGGTTTTTGTCCCCAGCCTTCATAAGGATGCAGTCTACTTGATATACATTCACAAATCACAAGTTAATACAATTGGCTAGAAAGCCATCAAAGGACTTTTTAGACTACCTTTTGAGCCTCTGTGAAATTTAACACCTGACATTTATCAGGGTCTGTGACTATTTTTAATTTTTAAAGTGTTAGTTGCTTTATTTCCTTTTTGTCTCAATTTATGTTTTTGAGATGGTGTCTTAAAATGCTGTTGTCCAGGCTGATCTCGAACTCCTGGGCTCAAGCAGTCCTCCCGCCTTAGCCTCCTGTGTAGCTAGGACTACAGGTGTGCACTACCGTACCCTTCTTAGTTGCTTTATTTCAGACAGACTTAATTAGCCACAGTAAAGCAAAACATACTGTGAAACACAAAATAGCCACCCTTAGGAGTAGGGGCAGAAAATACCTTTATAATCCTTTTTCTTTTTTGTTTTGAGATGTAGTCTTGCTCTGTTGCCCAAGCTAGAGTGCAATGGCACAGTCTTGGCCCACTGCAGCCTCCGCCTCCTGGGTTCAAGCAGTTTTCCCGCCTCAGCCTCCTGAGTAGCTGGTGCATGCCGCCACACTTGGCTAATTTCTGTATTTTTAATAGAGACGGGGTTTCACTGTGTTGGCCAGGCTGGTCTTGAACCCCTGACCTCATGATCTGCCCTCCTTAGTCTCCCAAAGTACTGGGATTACAGGCATGAACCACCATACTCAGCCTTATAATGCTATTTTTTTCTCTTTCTTTTTGATTTTTCCTATATACAGTCATTTCCAATATAATGCTGTTTTTTAATGCAGAGGTTTTCATTCACTTAAAAAATGAAAAATAGGTAAGTGTGAGTTTAGATGTAGAGTATGAAAGAATACACAATGGGAAGGAAATTAGCCTTGAAACTTTCAGAGAAAGATGATGGAGTAAAGCAGAATCATAGAGTTTCCTTCCCCTATATCTAAAGAAATAATAAAATAATTGGGCTGATTGGGGGTGGGCTGGGAGAAAGTAAGCGTCAAACAGATGAAAAAGATTGGGATTGCATTTTTAAACATTAAGACTGGGTGATGGCATCATAGGCTTTTGTTATAGTTCTGTTGGTGTTTACTTATTTGCCAATAAGCTTTTTGCCCTCCTACGGTTCGTGTTTAAAATTTTCATAATAAACAGCGAAGACAGAGTGAGTGCAATGGAAAAGAAAAGAGAAAGTTATCATCATTGAATTGTTTATACTAGAACTAAGACTAAAACTGTGGGATTATGGTTACAGGTCCCAATATAAACAAACGTTCTAAACTTCCGTGAAGAAAGGTTCGTGATAATGTAGCCTTGACAGAATTAGGAATGAAGGAGAAGTAGAAGGCAGTAGTAGAATGCTCTTTTCCTCATCTTCTATAGCTGGTGTAGTAGGATTCTCTAGAGGGACAGAACTAATGGAATAGATACATATATGTAAAGGGGAGTTTATTAAGTATTAACTCACAGGATCACAGAGTCCCACAATAGGCAGTCTGCAGGCTGAAGAGCAAGGAGAGCCAGTCTGAGTTCCAAAACTGAAGAACTTGGAGTCCGATGTTCGAGGGCAGGAAGCATCCAGCACGGGAGAAGCATGTAGGCTGGAAGGGTAGGCCAGTCTCTCTTTTCACATTTTTTGCCTGTTCATATTCTGGCTGTGCTGCAGCTGATTAGATTGTGACCACCCAGATTAAGGGCAGGTCTGCGTTTCTCAGCCCACTGACTCGAATCTCAATCTCCTTTGGCAACACCCTCACAGACATGCCCAGGATCAATACTTTGTATCCTTTAATCCAATCAAGTTGACACTCTTAACTTTCACAGCTGGGCTCAACTTAGGCTATTGAAAGTTGAAAATAATTCTCAGAACTCCTTTGGATGAATCATTTAAAACAGTTTCTTACACATCTTTCTAGGAAACTCTGTGTATTTATGAGCATACATATCCTACCTGTACCTGTACCCTACCTCTCTTTAAATTTTTTTTTATATATGCATGTAGAAGACATGTAACTCTACCTCTCATGCAGTTTTGTATGCTTTTAAAAAAACATATAATACATATAACAAAATTCACCATTTTAAAGTGAACACAGTTCAGTGGTTTTTAGTATATTCCGTTTTGTAACTGTCATCATTATCTAATTATGGAACATTTCCATCTCCCCAAAAAGAAACTACGTCTTAGCAATCATTTGGAATTTACCTGCCTTTTAAACTCAGTAGTGTTTTTTTTAATAGTTCAGCTTATGCAGATAGGCTTAATGATCAGAAGAAAATGGGATCAATTAGGAAAAACTATATACAGGAAGTGCTTGACAGAGTAGGAGGTTCTTTTTATGTGGATTGTTTTAACAAGTTTTAAAATATGTGATTGTTCTGAATTCTTCTGAGTTAAAATTAATCATGTGGCCATAAGATCCAGAAATGCAGACAGGTACCTATAATAAATAATTTATTGCTCAGTCGTATTATATTAGTGAGTAAACATTATTTTGTTAGCACATAGATCTACCTCATTTTTTTTACAGCATTATTGTATTTCATTATATGTCCCAAACTTTTAATCAGTCTTCTGTTGTTGAACATTTTTGCCATGTACAGGTATATCTATTTATAGGGTAAAGTCCCACAAGTATAATTGCTGGATTAAAAGAGAAGGACATTTGGCGGGCTTGGTGACTCATGCCTGTAATCCCAACATTTTGGGAGGCTGAGGTGGGCAGATCACTTGAGGCCAGGTGTTCAAGGCCAGTGTGGCCAACGTGGTGAAACTCTGTCCCTACTAAAAATAGAAAGATTAGCTGGGTGTGATGGTATGTGCCTATTGTCCTAGCTACTTAGGACGCCGAAGTGGAAAAATTATTTGAACCCGGGAGACAGGTTGCAGTGAGCTGAGGTTGTACAACTGCACTCCAGCCTGGGTGATAGAGTGAGATCCTGTCTCAAAAAAAGATAAGGACATTCACATTTTAATTGGTACTATCAAATTGTTCCTCAAAGTGGTTGCCAAAAGTATGCAGTTACCAATGGTTAGTGATAAGAGTCCCTGTTCCTTCACACCTTGTTTTAAGAAAAGAATTTTAAAATGTGGGTTAGATTTATATGTCTTTAAGCCTTTTGAGTTTTGTGTTTTTCTTTGAGAAAACAGTGTAAACTTTAGTTCATCAAAATTATAAACTTAAGCCAGGCATTGTTGCAAACACCCGAAGTCCCAGCTTCTCTGGAGGCTGATTTCAAGGATGCAATGTGCCTTGATTTCTTAAATTTTTAGCAGTTTTTTTGGGAAGATTACAGTGATTTGCTTGTTATTTACGGCTTTTATATGAGTTTTTTTATTTGACCTAAGCCAAATTAGTGGAGTTTACGTATTCTGACTTGTTTGCTGATTATTTCAGTAGGAGAAGGTAAAGAATTAACAAAACCATTTCTCTTTCTGTATGATAATTTGCTCTTTGGTTAACGCTGGCTCTAATCTCTTGGAAACCTGACAAGGAAAGATGGCATCTGTATTAATAGTAAAAATGATCTCAAATTGGTAAAATGCATCTGAACTGGGAGAAATTTTAAATAACTGATGGGAATGCCTTTGGACTTCCCTGACTGGTGGTGACTTTTAAAGCTGATCTTGGCTTGTGGAAACCATGCCTATGGTGTTGTTACAAGAGCTTTATGGCTCCTGTTAGGGCAGGTCCCACATATACCCAATGTGGATCTCGTCTTGCAACAAAGGTATTTTGCTGCTATATAGACAGTTGCATGGCCTGCTGGCAAGCTGTGGTCTCTCCAAATCTTCTGGGTAGACTAGTACTCAGTGTGGTCTATTGTATTTTGGAGTAAGTCTGCTTAGTTGAACCAAAGAAGACTCCTGCATCTCCTTCATGGATGTTTGTGTGGATTATTAAAACTTTTTTTTTTTTGGCCGGGTGCAGCAGCTCACACCTATAATCTCAGCACTTTGGGAGGCCAAGGCAGGTAGATCACTTGAGGTCAGGAGTTTGAGACCAGCCTGGCCAACATGGGGAAACCCCATCTTTACTAAAAATACAAAAATTAGCCAGGCGTGGTGGCGGGCGCCTGTAATCCCAGCTACTTGGGAGTCTGAGGCAGGAGAATCCCTTGAACCTGGGAGGCGGAGGTTTCAGTGAGCTGAGATCATACCACTGCTCTCCAGCCTGGGCAACAGACTGAGACTCTGTCTCAAAACAAACAAACAAATACTTTTTAATTTGATGTTGAGGTTTATTGTTTATAATACTGTATAATTTTGAACATCTCTGAATTTTAGTATATGTGTCTATAAAGGTCCATCCAGCTGCAATTGAATATTGGAGTTGAGCAGATTCGGGTTGTACACAGAGATGGAAGAGTAATTACACTGTCTTATCAAGAGCAGGAGCTACAGGATTTCCTTCTGTCTCAGGTACAGTGGCAGATTGTGTCTTAAGCCTCCTTCTTTTCATAGCTGCTTAAATAACAAATTGGTTAAGAAGTAGTTAAAATGTAATAAATTAAGAAGAAAATTTTTTTACAGTAGAAATTAAATTCTGTTTAATTTCTAATGCACATTTTACAACCTGTTGGTTAATTGAAAATGCTGATAAACTGTCCTAGGTTTTCACATTGTTTATGTTAAGATGAAGGGCCAGTTCTGAGACTAGCAAGTTTTTTCCCTGATGTCATATTTGTGAAGATTTACAACATCTGTAGGGTTTACAACATCTCCAGAATAGAGAATTCTTAACGTGAAGAAAACTAGAGAAGGGGAGATCATATATAAAACTATAATGACCAGCTTTATGCAGTGGCAGTATCATAGCCAATGAGGTTTATCCGAGGCGCGATTATTGCTAATTGAAAACTTTTCCCAATACCCTGCCTTGACGACTTGAAATATAGTCGGCATTGGCAATTTTTGGAGACTGCATTATATTAAAAAAACCAAAAAAAAAAAACCCCAAAAACCCTATAATGACCATTATCCTTAATAAATGAAGTGGTTTAATCATAAGTCCAAGGGGCAGTATAGAAAGTAATGGGTTTGAGGCAGGATATGGTGATTTGCACCTATAATCCCAGCACTTTGGGAGGCTGAAGCAAGAGGATTGCTTCAGGTTGGGACTTCAAAACCAGCCTGGGCAACATGGCAACACCCTTGTCTCTACAAAATTAGAAAACTGGGTGGGTGTTTTGGTATGTACCTATAGATATAGCTATTAGGGAGGCTGAGGCAGGAGAGTTGCCTGAGTCCAGGTGTTCTAGGTTACAGTAAGCTATGAATGGTCCCACTGTGACAGCGAGATATCATTGAAAAAAAAAAAAAGTAATGGGTTTTAGTCCCAGCTCTACCATAAACTTGCTTCGTGACATCAGACAAATTTCTAGCCCTTTCTTTTTATATCTAACAGCATTTTTCCTAATTTCTTCATGGATTTTTTTAATGACCCAGTGAAATACTGAATTGTGAGATAAAGCATAGGTTTTTGAAATGCTAATGCAAGATACTTTCCACCCTAACAGCAATTATCTTATATACTGATGCTTCTTTGGTGCCAAGTAAATAAAATTCATTTGTTAGATATGCCAGCTCTTGGCTAACTATATCCAAATTGGCTTTGGTCATCTTAAGCACACACACAAAAATATATTAGTACACTATGAGTAGATACCAGAATCAGTGGAAGGTCTAGAGAACAAGGCTTGCAAATGGGTAGGGATTAAGGCTAGATACAAGAATCATGGCCAGGGGAATAGCACTAACGCAGCACTACTGCCTTCAGCATGGGTGACAGAACGCATTCTAAATTGCCCTCATTGTATCAGTCAGAATCTTAACAAGAAATAGGTGGCACACTCAGGAGGATAATTTTAGGAGGGCCTAGTTACTAAAGATCTATTTACACAGGGGTAGGTATAGGAGAGCCAACAGGGATAGTGTGGTAACCTGCCGCCAGTAGTAGTAACCAGACCCCAGGGGCTTAGTGGTCACCATTCCTAGGCCAAAGTTAAGAGGAAGGACAGGTTACAGGAACTGTAAGGGGGGCAGTCATATAGAGCAATCCATCTTGAGAAGACCAGCAGCTAGTCAAGAGATACAGCCAGCCTAGACAACCTCACAGGGAGGGTGCCAGGAGGATAAATACGCTGACTTCACTCTTCCTTGCCATCCTGCTGCTTCCCATTGGATGGCTCCCGTTATCTGAATCCAGCCCTAAGCCAGAGGACGTAAGAAGCTATTAATGTAACCACATGTGTCAGCTTCCCAGGGCAGAAAATAAGGTAGATGGTGGATTTGAAGGGGGCAAATGTTGCATCATATTCAGTGATCTAGACAGGAGTCTGCAGTTGGCCAAATTTATGTCATGTGTCTGTGTTTAAGTTGCCAGTGGGCAGGTGAAGCAAGTGTCAGGCAACTTCAGTGGAAGGTGGGTTCCTATTCCCTCTCGCTAAGTTATACACAGGAGGATTCCTCAGACCTAAGGTAGTGTTGTTGTACTAGTCAATGAGCACCCCAACAAAAGTTTACTTTATGGTCATGATGTCAAGTCACTGCAAATATCTCTGCTGATTGTAAGTCAAGTGTCTTTTTTCGTTCACAGATGTCACAGCACCAGGTACATGCAGTTCAGCAGCTCGCCAAGGTTATGGGCTGGCAGGTACTGAGCTTCAGTAATCATGTGGGACTTGGGCCCATAGAGAGCATTGGCAATGCCTCTGCCATCACAGTGGCCTCCCCGAATGGTGACTATGCTATTTCAGGTACTTTCTGTTGCTTTGAATGAGAAGGGACCATTGGGAGTTTGGCTTTAACCTTTATCTTTAGTAATTAAATATAGGTGAGAGTTATTTATCTCTGTAATAAATTGGTTAATGTTGTATTTACACTGAATATTTATTTGATCATAGCTATTATTCAGAGCAAGAGATTATTATTTGTTTCTAGTATTTGTAAAAAATGTTTAAATTGGCAGCACATTTTCCTCAGTCTGAAAAGTATCATTAGCATTCTTACTCCTGCAGTTCCAAACTTTAATGGATAAAAACTTTAAAAAAATGTAATGCTGCAAACACGGGAAGAAAAATATCTAATCCTAAAAAGAGTAAAGGGATGGAGCAGAGAGGACAAGTATTTTAATTAATTTATTTATTTGTTTTTGTTACGGAGTCTCACTCTGTTGCTCAGGCTGGATGCTTACCGCAACCTCCACCTCCCATGTTCAAGCAATTCTCCCACCTTAGCCACCTGAGTAGCTGGGACAAGAGGCGCCCATCATCACACCTGACTAATTTTTGTATTTTACGTAGAGATGGAGTTTTGCCATGTTGGCCAGGCTGGTCTCAAACTCCTAACCTCAGGTGATCTGCCTGCCTTGACCTCCCAAAGTGCTGGGATTACAGGCGTGAGCCAATGCACCCAGCTGAGGAGAAGTATTTTATTAAGCACCTACTATGAGTAGGCACTTTATAGACACTTGCATGAGTATTATTACATAACTTAAATTTATATTTGAGGCACTTAAAATTTTAGCATGATCTTCGTTTCTAATATCTGCTCTGACTATTTTAAAGATACAGTCATGTGTTGCATAACGACAGGGACAGGTTCTGAGAAGTGTGTTGTTAGAGGATTTCATCGCATGGTAATAGAGTGCACTTACACAACCCTAGATGGTACAGCCTACTACATACACATCTGGGCTACATGGCATAGCCTGTTGCTCTTAGGCTACAAACTTGTACAGCATGTTGCTGTATAGACAGTTGTAACACAATGGTATTTGTGTATCTAAACATAGAAAAAGTATAGTAGGCTGGGCACAGTGGCTCACACCTGTAATCTCAGCACTTTGAGAGGCTAAGGTGGGTGGATCACGAGGTCAGGAGAACGAGACCAGCCTGACCAACATGGAGAAACCCCATCTCTACTAAAAATACAAAATTAGCCAGGCATGGTGGCCCATGCCTGAATCCCAGCTACTTGGGAGGCTGAGGCAGGAGAATCGCTTGAACTCAGGAGGCAGAGGTTATAGTGAGCCGAGATAGCGCCATTGCACTCCAGCCTGGGCAATAAGAGTAAAACTCTGTCTCAAAGAAAGAAAGAAAGAAAAGCTACAGTAAAAATATGATATAACTTATGGGACTACCATTATATATGCCATCTGTCATTGACATAATGTTATACAGTTTATGACTGTGTTTGAAAGAGTGGGCAGTTAGAAATATTTCCCCACAGGATCACAGCTTGTGAATCTGCAAGTTTGGTCATTGCTGGATCTTTATTGCTAGGAATTTCAAAATACCCTTTTCTTTTCCCAAGTAATAGTTAAAACCTCATTAAAACCTGAAGTTCTTAATTCAGAATAATCTTTCCTTCATCCCTTTCAGTCCTGATTTTAAGTGGTTGAGGTTTCATTACATGTTAGGCATGTATTAACCAATTCATTGAATGACCTGTATTATCAAATGAATGTATTGAAAAAAATAGGTGGAAGTGCCAGGTGTGGTGGCTCATGCCTATAATCCCAGCCCTTTGGGAGGCTAAGGTGGAAGGATTGCTTGAGCCCAGGAGTTTGAGACCAGCCCTGGCAACACAGACCTTGTCTTTAACTGCTACCCCCAAAAAAGCTTTGTATGTTTTTCAGTGCTGCATGTGGAAACAAAAGAGATTATTTCCTGAAAATAGGACATTTGACGTTCCTAGGTCAAAACTCATCTTTGTGGTACAAATAATAATTCATGAGTATTTATATCAGTCTCTTATATAGAAATTATAATTTTTTTTCTTGCATGTTGAAACTGAAAAAGCACTTTTTAACAAGAATGTTTAAGTTGATAGACAAAGTTTTTATATTCACAGTAGAATGAAGTTGTGGGATTTACCTTTGTTATTTCAAGTTTGGTAAACTAGAGTGTATTGCTATTTTTGTTTTTCTCCACAGTTCGTAATGGACCTGAAAGTGGCAGCAAAATTATGGTTCAGTTTCCCCGTAATCAGTGTAAAGACCTTCCAAAAAGTGATGTTTTACAAGACACCAAATGGAGTCATCTTCGTGGGCCATTCAAAGAAGTTCATTGGAATAAAATGGAAGGTCGAAACTTTGTTTATAAAATGGAGCTGCTTATGTCTGCACTTAGTCCTTGTCTACTATGATTTTTTCCAGAAGTTTCCAGAAACTTTGACTTGAAATGTTTGCAGATCAACGATAAGCACAAAGAATAAATAACTTGCAAAGGAGTATTGTTTTTAAAAATAATAATTAGGAAACGTATATTTAGCACATTGAGTGCTTTCACTTTATAAATGACAAGAACTTTGAAATGCAGAAGTTTATGTACAGTTGTATATGCAGTAATGGCAAGATGTAAAATAATACATTTTTCATGCAGTTGAAAATACTACTAACTTAAGGGTTTGGATTTGCTTTTTAAAATATTCCTTCTTTGACGTTGACATCAAATAAAGTGTGTGGTTAAAAAAATCTCCAGATACTTTTTTTTCCCCCAAGTACATTTTTTTGAGATGACGTCTCACTCTGTAGTCCAGGCTGGAGTGCAGTGGTGTGGTCATGGCTCACTGCTGCCTCCACCTCCCGGGCTTAGGTGATCCTCCTGTCTCAGCCTTCTGAGTCTCCTACTCTCTAAACTCTTAATAACCTCTTCCTCCAGTTGTCTCCTTTAAGCTTGCCTGGCTCTAACCTACATAGGTAATTTAAGAACATCCTTAGAAAGGACAGCTGAAGGCATAAGAGGTAGATTATCTCTTTAGGACATCCTTGAGTCTTTTTGGTCTGTTCTCCCACTTGAATGACCTCACCAGTTGAGACACTTAAGGCTCATGCCCAGCCTTCCACCTGGGATTCTCCAGCCTCCACCCAGCAGCCCTGGATTGCTTTCTCCAGTTAAGGCACCTTTCCATTAGCTCTCCGCTTTTTCAAAGGGAAAAAACTAATGGATTAATGGATTATTTTTTCCAAGGAACTTGTTTGTACTTCTTGGAAATAGTTCCTGAAGTGTGCCCATTAGTAAGAGATAGATTTAGCTTTATGAGCCTTTTGCTACCACTGAAAGAAATACCACATAGGTGAGGTCTCCTTATAAGTAAGGCTTTCAATTTTTAAAACAGACATTCTGCTTTAATAATTTGTAAGATGACTGTGCAGTAATAAAAGTTCTTTGTATTTCTCCACCACTTTTTCATTAAAGAAAAATGAAGGCCAGGCATGGTGGCTAATGCCTGTAATCCCAGCACTTTGGGAGGCTGAGGCACAGAGATGGAGACCATCCTGGCCAACATGGTGAAACCCTGTCTCAACTAAAATACAAAAAAAACTAGCTGGGCTTGGTGGTACATGCATGTAGTCCCAGCTACTTGGGAGGCTGAGGCAGGAGAATTGCTTGAACCTGGGAGGTGGAGGTTGCAGTGAGCCAAGATCACACCACTCCAGCCTGGCAACAGAGCAAGACTTCATCTCAAAAAAAAAAAAAATTAGTAGAAACTAAAGCAAATGTGTAGGAGAATGGTAGATTAGTTGCTGTGGTAGCAATTCTTGTGCCTTGTGTTTGTTTATATTTTCTAGTTTAGTGTTTTAACCTGAATTTCCTGGAGTTTGAAGGATGTGCTGTGGAAACCTGGGAGACAGTTTGAAGAAAACCAATTAGTCCCTCAGCAAGTGAGGAGCTGTGTTTGAATCTTGGCTTTACTACTGGCTTGCTGTATGAACTTGGCAAGGCTTCCCTCTGAACCTGTTGCCTTATATATAAATGAGGATAGAGATGCCTCCTCTGCTAACCTCAGTGGTGGTTGAGAGGTTTCAATAAGGTTGGTAATGAATGTTAAATTCTAAAGTGGTACATAAATATAAAGCATTATGTAAGTGTGCTTCTAAGAGTCAAGCCAATTAGAATGTTTAAGACACCAGCTGTATTTATTAGGAGAAAATATTTCAGAATGTCCTTACATTCATATTTGTGTGATGTTTTATATATGGTGAAGATATTGAGTGCTTTTCATTGAATTTCTTTGCTGGAATACCATCAAATCAAAATGATACCCTGATTATCTCATGTTGATCAGGAATTGTAATTGGCCCTTAAATGCTGGGATTATAGGTATGAGCCACTGCACCCGGGTTCCTTAGGTATTGTTGAATAAAAACAGGGACAAGTGAACTATTTAGTAAGTTCACTTTGTTTAGTTGGAAAAAAAAAAAAAAACCTGATCAGAACATGAGGTACCTGAGGGAAAAATATTTTTAGGACAGAACTACCTGGACAAACACTCACCTGTAACATCAAAGGAATTTAACCTACCTATGTATGTGAGATGGAGCAGGTGTGTTATTATTAACAAAAATAATAAATATTTTTGTTAAGGCCTGTGGGCGCCCCGAGCATGAAAATAAAGGAAAAACCTTGAATTCCTTTGAGAGAGTTTCTGGGCTAGTCCTGAGAAGTAAACAAGCAACTTGATAAGCAAGAAGATAATGGTAGCTTAAAACAATTGACAAGGAAGTTAAGAGTTGAGATGCTTGGTTCCCTATAGAAACTAAAGATAACATCTTAAAATATGTCCCTGAGTTGTTTTCAGAAACTCAGATTCCCACCAAGTTTATTTGCTGGCATGTAGACTGATAAGCCGGGACTCAGGACAACTTGGGACTGCTGTTCTTTGTTCTAAATTTCTTCTTCAGGGGCCTGGAGGAGGTCATGCCCATGAGCTGGAGCTAACATTCTAACTCAGAGTTTTAGACAAAGCTTCTTCTTAGCCAATTGCAAATCAGAAAATTTTTGAATGCACCTTTGGCCTATAGGTCCCTGCTTCAAGATGTCCCATCTTTGAGATCAAACCAATGTATAGCCACCATGTATTGATTTATGACTTTGGCTGTATCCTCTGCCTCTCCACCTTTGTGGTATTTTGTGGGGGCGTTTCTTGTTTTTGTTTTTTGAGACAGGGTCTTGTTACCCAAGCTGGAGTGCAGTAGTGCAATCAGCTGCTCATTGCAGCCTAAACCTCCTGGGTTCAAGTAATCCTTCTGCCTCAGCTTCTCAAATAGCTGGGACTATAGGTATATACCCCCATATCTGTCTAATTTTTAAAATTTTTTTGTAGAGTCAGGGTCTCACTATGTTGGCCAGGCTGGTCTCAAACCAGCTCAAGGGATACTCTTACCTTGGCCTTCCAAAGTGTAAGAATTACAGGTGGGAACCACTGTAGCTGGCCTTGCCTCCCCACCTTTAAAACCCTTACCTGTAAGCCACTGGGGAATTGGAGTTCTTGCTCGATGTCCTACAGTGAATGCCTCACTTTCTCTTAGTGCAATCCCAGTGTCAGTGCTTGGCCTTACTGTGCCAGGTGAGGAGACCCCAGTTTGGTTTGATAGTGTGTACTTTGTAAGACCAAATCTAACACCAGAACTTTAGGTTTATTTTATGTGATCAATATCCTCTCTTCCACCAATACTCAATCTCCGATAAGTTTTATGTAAAACCCACCAAAATCGTGGAACATTGACTTTGAATTCCCTAAAAGACTAATAGATTCACAGGAGATAGAGTTGAATGCATTACTTAACAGGAGGAAGCCATCTTGATTTAAGAAACTAGTCTGATAAAATAGAAAGTTTGCCTAAGATGATTTTTTTTTTTTTTTTGAGACGGAGTTTCGCTCTTGTTACCCAGGCTGGAGTGCAATGGCACGATCTCGGCTCACCGCAACCTCCACCTCCTGGGTTCAGGCAATTCTCCTACCTCAGCCTACTGAGTAGCTGGGATTACAGGCACGCGCCACCATGCCCAGCTAATTTTTTGTATCTTTAGTAGAGATGGGGTTTCACCATGTTGACCAGGATGGTCTCAATCTCTTGACCTCGTGATCCACCCGCCTCGGCCTCCCAAAGTGCTGGGATTACAGGCTTGAGCCACCACGCCTGGCCAACCTAAGATGATTTTTATATATATCATTTGAAATAAAAATTAATTTTCCAATGAACAATTAACAAACCCATCCAAGCACAGTGGCTTATGCCTGTAATTCCAACACTTTGGGAGGTTGAGGCAGGCACATTACCTGAGGAGTTCGAGACCAGCCTGGCCAACATGGTGAAACCCTGTCTCTACTAAAATATAAAAATTAGCCGGGTATGGTGGCTTACACCTGTAATCCCAGCTTCTTGGCAGGCTGAGGCAGGAGAATTGCTTGAACCCGGGTGGCAGTGATTGCAGTGAGCTGAGATGGTGCCACTGCACTCCAGCCTGGATGACAAGAGTAAAACTCTGTTAAAAAAAAAAAATTATAGTGTATTCATACTATGGACTGCATTGTGCAGGCAAGAAGAATGAAGTTTTGGAATAGGTAAACATGAAATAATGCGGAAGACACATTAAGGAAAGACTGGCGAGTTGTAGCGTAATATATATGATAGAGTCTCATTTGACTAAAAAGAAAATAGGTTAAATATGTGTATTTGGCATATATATACACACAGATATGCTCATATTTGCGTGAATAAGTCTAGAAGGATACACACCAAATTGGACTGTTTGTTTTGGATTGAGGGAAAGAGAGAGAACTTTTACTTTGTTTTTTGTTAATTAACTCTAGCCAAAGATAACTTTTACTTTAATATATATGGACTTTAGTGCCATTTGAATTTTAAAGAAAAATTTACCACCTCTATAATTAAGCCAAACCAAAAATACCCACTTAATTTTAAAGGGTAGTGGAAATAGTGACCTCAGCAACCATGTTGTCCTCAAGAACTGGGAAAGCTGACAGCCAGGTTGGGTGGATTCAGGGATGCAGAGAGGCACAAGAGCTGGCAACTCATGCTATTCATTAGTGGGAATTGAGTTGGGAATCACAAGGATTTGAGGATTTGTTCTGCTTTTAGTAAACTATGGATGTGTCTCATGCTTCATGGAAACTGGGCAGAAGAAACCTATGTTGGATATGTAAAAGCTGATGCCAGTGAGAGGGTTTCCACTTCCCCCAGTATCCTCTCCAGTGATATCAAGGAGGCAGAGTCTGAATCGCGTCTCTGGGGTTTCACCCTCTCATATTCGGCTCCTTGGTCCTGGTTACATCTCCAGCATTCTATTCTGCCATCTCTTCTCAGTCCTTGTTACACTCACCCAGCTCTTTGGAATTGTAGGGTTTGGCTTTGTCTTCTTGCCTGGGGCAAGATACCCTGATGACCTTCTCTCTCACTGCCTTTGCTTCTCACCTTTGTGAGGTATTGCTTCAAATCAGAGTAAGCCAGAAGCCCTCTCAGGTGTTTACCATCTTATGTGGGCTTCAGAGGACATGAGCTCTCCCTGCCTACCCGGAACACCGTGAAATGAGAAAGTACAATAAATACCCTTTGGGATTCTAGGATCATAATCTTTGAAAGGACTGTTGAGAAAGCATGTGTGTTCTGCAGAGTGTCTTATCCACTGCTGAATGAGTGGTACAGTTGTCAAATCCTACTTTCAGCCCATCCCAGAAGCAGGAAGAATGTTATTGAATTACAGTTAATATTCTGGAAGCATAAATTTCAAATTGGTCTTCTGGCAACAATTGGGAATGGTGGTGCTGATAAGGTGTAGTTTTTCTGAATTGCTAAGTAACATTTACTGTTAGAACCAGTGTACTTAGTTGCATTGTCACTTAAAATATGTGCCAGACCCGGCCGCTGGCGATTGAGTGTTTTGTTTATGCTCACCCTGACTGGACATAGCATCCAGAGCCTCTGAGTTCTCAGCAGGATTGGGTGCACACACAAAGGACCAGGCCTTTATTTTCAGGTTTTATTTCATTCATTCTTTAAAATACTTTTTTTTTTCACAGTTGAAACATAATTTATAGCTTAACATTTACACTGGCTAATCTCTATGATTTTTATTTTTTGTAAAATAAAAACATCAGGCTCTGGATTATTATTATTTGAGACAGAGTCTTGCTCAGTGGTGTGATCTTGGCTCACCATAACCTCTGCCTCCCAGGTTCAAAGGATTCTCCTGCCTCAGCCTCCTGAGTAGCTGGTATTACAGGCATGCGCCACCATGCCCCACGCCCAGCTAATTTTTGTATTTTTAGTAGAGATGGGGGTTTCACCAAGTTGGTCAGTCTGGTCTCGAACTCCTGACCTCGTGATCTGCCCTCCTCAGCCACCCAAAGTGCTGAGATTACAGGTGTGAGCTACCACGCCCAGCCGAGGCTCTGGATTTTAAAACTTTCCCCAGGAATGTTCAGGATGGCAGAGCTTTAAAAATGCAAAAGAAGCCCTTTTTTCAAAGAAGTGGAAAGCAAGGAAAGAGGCTTTTAAAAAAAATTGTAACTTTCCACACTACACTGATGTGAATAAACTGTCATGAGATTTGGGGGGAATTTAATTGACATCTGCCATGGAAGCCTCTCAGTGGGTATTCTTTTCCTTTGATTATGAAGATTGCCAGCTGCTTTCCTGCTGGTGGCCTTTCTGTGTGAAAGATGAGAAGGAGATCAGCAGATTATCCTTGACACCCTTGGGTACTCCTCACCTCATTTCTTCACGGTACTGGAAACTGTCCTGACCCAGTACCTGGTTCCTCCAACTGCTGCGTGAGGAAAGGGCACAGTGTATGAGTTTGTGTGTGTGGCTATAGGAGGGGCCTTGAGGCTATCTTCTACCCCCTTCAGGTGCTAGAGGTACACATCAGTTGTGTAGACCAACTGCTCTCGCCTCTTGAATTTTTAGATACTGACAATTCCTGTCTGAATATTTCGAGAGAGATCCCTTCCCATAACTCTGGATTCAATATTGAGGGAAAGGGCTGTCACTTATCCAAGCAACTCCTTCTCTGCCACTCAGGAAATAGAGAAGATATGGACATTGGAGAACTGAAAGGAGGGAGAAGAGAAAGGAATCTTCTTGCACTTCTTCATCTTGATAATGGGTGAATTTGCAGCTGAGGACTGGGAACACATCATCATCATCAGGTGGTACCCTTGGTCTGTAGCTATGAATATTGGAGAGATAAGATAATGGAAAATAAATTCATGCCTGCTCTTAGAGCTTGTCAAATGGAAGTTGGGATGGAGAAACTTACAGGTGAACATGGTGACCAACACCTGAAAGAATAATGGCCAAGGCTAGTGGTGGTCTCCAGTCCCCAGTCTCACCTGGAGCCCCAAGAGCTCAGGGGATTCTATCAACTTCTAATACTCAGAATAGCATTTTCCAGTATGGCTTTCCAGATCCTTGAAGAATCCTCAGGCTTTTCATAAGTTGCTCAGAGAACTCTGTGCATATGGGCTTCTCTTAATACCTGTGAGGTAGGTGAGGGCCAAGCATTCCTCAGCCCAGGCAGGAGAAGGCAAGGGCCTGACTTGGGATGTGAAGTGTTAGTAACTGAGGGGGACAGATCCCAAACCCTAAATGACTGATTTTCTAGCTGCATCACCCACTGTGCAAGCTCAGCTTTTGCGCAGGTGGCATCTAGTGCATCAGGAGGCCAGGTGCTGCCCATAGCAGAGATGAGCTGTTGTTTTACTCACAGTGGCCTAAGTTTGAGCCATAGGAGGGAAAATCCAATTAACGCTGGAATGAGGGAGGAAGAGAAAGATAATTTTCTCTTTATTCCTTGTATTCCAAAGCTGGCCTCTGAGGATAGTGTTGAACTCCTCTCCCGCGAAGCTCCCAGCCACAGGGCCTCACCTCAAAGCAACTCACTGCAGCACAACAGCACCAGTCCCCACCCCGTCACTTTCTACCTCTGCTCTGTGGCAGCAGATGGTCTAAAAGTCTCAGGTTTTCTCACAATAGCTCCCACAGTAGTGCTTGTGGGATACCAGATGGAGGGCCTGGTGGGCACAGCTGTTGCAGAGCAGACAGGAGCACAGAGAGTATGCTCTAATGCTGGCTGCACATCCGTCTGGAGATGCTCCGGCCTCTGATACAGGGACTCTGACAACAGGCCATCCTGTCTGCCAGAGTGAGTGTTGTGAGGAAGTAGCCAATACCTGTACTCTGCCATTGGTTATGGGTAAGCATCGCCCCGATGCTGCAGCCAAGCAAAGCCCCTGGTTCAAAGCCTCACTCTTCTCCTTGACCTTAGCACGAGTCCTAAAACTGGCATTGTCCCATCCACAGTCCTCAACTCCATGCAGTCAATGTTAACTTCCTGCTATCCTGTCCGGATGGGCTGCAACAGGACCACACACAATGGGTATAGAGCTGTGCTTGCTCTTTTTGTTGGAGAATGGTTTCCTTTTGAGGTAGGAATGCAGTTGGGTCCAGCCTTGGCTAACTAACACTCTACATCTTGCAGCTCCGTCTCCTCAGTTGTGCTTTCTGTAAAGCAAAGACAAATCAGTGAGTTGGAAATCAAGCCACATAGTGCTTTCTTGGTGAGAACAAGATAAAACATGCCACCTCTGGCTTCAAAACCACGCACGGATTATCACAAGACTCAGGGAGTTACCTTTGAGTTTGTGTCTTCTCTTCCTCTGAAATTTATATGCACACTTATTACAAACCCACATGAGGCTGATTAATACTGCGGCCACAGCAACGAGAAAAGCAAGGAAGACAGCGACAAAGTGCAGGTCTTCATAGAGGATCTCTACGGAGTGGGGGTGAGGGGAAGCGGAAGACAACATCTCTTAATATTGTGAAATCGGCCTCCAATACACTCAGTTCAGAGGGGTCCCTGGGCCCTGGGGATGTCTTACCAGAGACGTGCAGCACAATGGTGCCTAACTGGCTGCTTCCCAAGTGCTCCGTCACGGTGATGACATAGTAGCCGGAATCCCTCACTCCCACACTGAAGAGCTGGATGGAGCCATTGTCAAAGGTGCAGACTCTGTCCTTGTGGCTTTGGGAGATGTTGGCCTGAGTCCCTGGTTTCCACTCCACGATCTTCTGCGTTCCCCAGTTGGACGAATACGTCCATTCAATGGTGGGCACCCCATGACAGGAGTACTCAACTGAGAGCAGGATGTCTTCTTCGACGGTGGCATTGATGGTGGCCTGCGGAATGTACAGGGACACGCCCTGACCTGCAGGATAATATGCTAGATGTTGGGCACATATATATGGCTTTATGCTGAAGAGAACTTACATAATTTTTTAATCTATATCACAAATATTTATTGCATGCCTGTTATCTGACAGGCACTATTGTAGGTTCTGGTGCTGAAGCGATAATGCTGAACAAGACACAAGGCTCCCTAGAGCTTGCATTTTATAAAGGAGAAATACAAGGGATAAATAAGCAAATAAGATAATTTTAGGTAATGGCAAGTGCTTTAAAGATAATAAAAATGACTGATGGGATTGAAAGTGTTACACAACATCAGAAAGGATGGCCAGAGAAGACCTCACAGAGGAAATGATGTCTGAACTGTGATCTAAAAGATGAGGAGGGGGAGGAGAAGGATGTCTGCGAAGACACAGGGACAGCGTTTCAGGCAAAGGAAACAACAAATGCAAAGCCTGTGTGGGAGGAATGAGCATGGAGGTGTTTGAGGAACAGAAAGGCAGCTAGCGTGCTGGATGGCAGAGAACAATGGAGAAGGTTGGGAGATGAGGTTGGAGAGCTGGCTGGGAGCCAAGTCGTGATGACAGGTGCTGAAGGGGGATGGGAAGCCATGGGAGGGCTTAGACAGGAGGGTGATGTTCCCCATTAATCTGAAAATGTCTGCTGGAGTAATGGAGGTGCTATGGTTTAAATGCGCCTCCCAAAATTCATGTGTTGAAAACTACTTTATTTATGTAGGTATGTATTATTACTTTTTTTTGAGATGGAGTCTGTCATCCAGGCTGGAGTGCAATGGTGTGATCTTGGCTTATTGCAACCTCCTCCTGGGTTCAAGTGATTCTCCTGTCTCAGCCTCCCTAATAACTGGGATTACAGATGCATGCCACCACACCCGGCTAATTTTTATATTTTTAGTAGAGACGAGATTTCACCATGTTGGTCAGGCTGGTCATGAACTCCTGACCTCAAGTGATCCACCCACCTCAGCCTCCCAAAGTGCTGGGATCACAGGAATGAACAACTGTGCCAGCCATTTATTTATTTATTTTTATCAGACAGCTTCCCAAGCTAGAGTAGGCTCAGAGAGCCTCTCCATGTATTGGAAATTTAATCCCCAGTGTAACAAACACGGTTGAGAGTGGGGACCTTTAAGAGGTGATTAGGGACCAGGTACAGTGGCTCATGCCTGCAATCCCAGCACTTTGGGATGCTGAGGTGGGCGGATCACTTGAGGTCAGGAGTTCATGACCAGCCTGACCAACATGGTGAAATCTCGTCTCTACTAAAAATATAAAAATTAGCCAGGTGTGGTGGCATGCATCTGTAATCCCAGTTATTAGGGAGGCTGAGACAGGAGAATCACTTGAACCCAGGAGGAGGTTGCAATAAGCCAAGATCACACCACTGCACTCCAGTGTGGGTGACAGAGTGAGACTCCATGTCAAAAAAAACAATAGGTGATTAGGTCATGAAGGCACTGTCCTCCTGAGTGGATTAATACAGTTATCATGGGAGTAGGTTCTTGATAAAAGGATGAGTTCAGCCCCCTTTCCTCTCTCTCTCAAACATTCTCTCTTGCCCTTCCACCTTCTGCCATGGGATGTTGCAGCAAGAAGGACTTTGCCAGCTGCTGGCCCTTGATCTTGCACTTCCCAACCTCCAGAACCATGAGTGAAATAGACTTCTGTTCCTTTAGGTTACCCAGTGTCAAGTATTCTGTTGTAGTAGTACAAAACAGACTAAGACAGGGGCAACAGTGGAAGCAAGAGGAGCAGTCAGGTGGCTGCCACAGGAGGCTAGATAAGAGACGGTCTAGTGGCCTTGGTGATTAATGTCAAGCAGTCTGATTTAGGATACACATTTGGAAGTAGAGAGGACAGAACATGTAGACCAACTGGATGTGGAGGTAGGTGAGGCAAAGCGGCATCACACAGGGATGTGTATCCTAAATCAGAGTGCTCTACAGTAATCTCCAGGCCTGTCTTCACGCAGTGATTTCTGCTGAGTACATGGATGAATAATAGTGACATTGACTGAGATTATCTATGTATGTTGTTGTACATGTGCTGAGTAGCTCCCATGTACCAGGCCTGGTGCGACCTGCTTTATCTTAATCATCTCGTGAAAGCCTCACGCAACCCATGGTTATTCTATCAAGGATTTACATATAAGAAACCTCAGGCTCAACAGGTATAAAAGGCTTGTCCAGGTTCACTCTGCAGGACCGAGATTCACACAAGGGCTGCTGATTCCAAAGCAGAGACGTTTAACCTATTTGCTCAAATCAAAGGTCAGTGGCTGCCAGTGAAGGGCACAGGATGTGACAAATGCCCCCACACACTGAAAGGGGAGGTCAGGGCTGGCTGGAGATTAGAGAGCAGACAGGGCAGGATATGAGCTTGGAGCCCATCCCTTGATTTCCACCTAAACTTCTGGTTTAGCTCTTTCATTCTTTGGGTGCCCAGTTTCCCTGGGTTCCCTGTTGTGTGGCTCCAGGTAGCCACACCAGTCATTTTTTCAGGCCTTTTTCACTGTCCTTTCCCATCCCATTTGTGTTTCTTTCCTGAGGTCTGGCTAGGTGACAAGATAATCCAGTAAAAGAAAAGTTGAGAAGTCATAATGGTTTTCAAGAGTTATGGCTGCTAAGAAACAGAATTTTTTTCTCTGTAAACTTTGCATTTTTAAAAATATTAGAGAAAAATTAAAAGTCAAGTACAATTAACATCTATATACCTTTTCCTACATTCACCATTGTTAATGATTTCCCACATTTGCTTTCTTTCTCTCTCCCCCCACTCCTCCACACACAAGTACTTATTTAGCATAATATTTTTAGGCTGGGTGCAGTGGCTCACTCCTGTAATCCCACCACTTTGGGAGGTGGGAGAATTTCTTGAGTCCCAGAGTGAGCCAGTTATTGTGGCACATGCCTGTAGTCCCAACTACTCAGGAGCCTGAGATAGGAGGATCACTTGATCCTAGGAGGTTGAATCTGCAGTAAGCCGTGATCATGCCACTGCACTTGAGCCTGAGAGGGAGATCCTGTCTCAAAAAATAAAAACCTTTAAACTAAAAAATTTTTTTTCCTTCTTTCCTTCCTTCCTTCCTTCCTTCCCTCCTTCCTTCTCCTTCCTTCCCTTTTCTCCTCTCCTCAACTCCTCTCTCCTCCTCTTCCTTCCCCTTCCTTTCCCTCCCTTTCCCTCCTCTTCCCTCCCCTTCCCTCCACTTCCCTCCCTTTCCCCTCCCCATCCCTCCCCTCCCCCCCTTCTCTCCCCTCTCCTTTTCTCTTCTCTCCTCCTTCCGCTCTCCTCTCTCTTCTTTTTTTCTGTTCTTCTTTGAGATGGGGATTTTACTATGTTGCCTGGCTGGTCTCCAACTCCCAGCCTCAAGCAACCTTCCTGCCTTAGTCTCCTGACAAGCTGAGATTACAGGCTTTGACCATCACTCTTGGCTTAAACATTTTTTTCTTTCGGCAGGGTGTGGTGGCTCACGCCTGTAATCCTAGCACTTTGGCAGGCCAAGGCAGGTGAATCACAAGGTCAGGAGTTCAAGACTAGCCTGGCCAACATGGTGAAACACTGTCTATACTAAAAATACAGAAAAAAGTTAGCTGAGCATGATGGCACGTGCCTGTAATGCCAGCTACTCAGGAGGCTGAGGCAGGAGAATTGCTTGAACCTGGGAGGTGGAGATTGCAGTGAGCCGAGATTGTGCCATTGCACTCCAGCCCGGGCAACAGAGTGAGACTCCATCTCTAAAAAAAAAAAAAAAAAAAGTTTTTTTAAAATTACTGAACCATCTTTGTATGTTTGCTGCAAGATGTTGCAGACATCTTGATACTTCACCTAAGAACAAGCCATTCTCCTACATGACCATATTACCTACCCAAGAAATGTAACATTGAGATGCAAATATTTTCTGATATATAGTATATATTCAAATTTCTCTAATTTTTCACAAATTACTTTTCTAACTGCTTTTCAATTTTAATGCATAATCTAATCAAAAATTGCCCACTGCATTTGGTTATCATTATTAATCTCCTTCAGTTTAGTAAAATTTTTCCGCTTTGTTTTGGGCTTTCATGATGTTAACATTTTATAGAGTTTAGGTCAGTTGTCTTGGAGAATGCCCCACAGTCCAATTTGTTCAGAATAAAGGTAAAAATACTGCAAAGGTGATATTTTAATATTGCATCACTCCAGAAGACAAATATTGTGGGTTTGCCCCATTGCTCGGAAAGCTCAGTTTGATCACTGGAATGATGTCTGACAGGTCTCTCATTAGCAACGGCCTCTTTTCCCTTGTCATTGATAAGCCATCTGTGAGACTATGTGACTAACCTGTCATTTAACAGCTGTGCACACACAGATCTTAGCATCCACTGAGGAGCTTCACCTATGTTAGTTATTTCATAGATAGCTTCAAAATAATTTTCAATTCTATCAATCATTCCTCCAGAATTTATTGGCTGGCATTCCTCTGTAAAGAAAAGCTCTTTCTCTGGGCATCTCTCCCCTTCTTTTTTTGAGATGGAATCTTGCTCTGTTGCTCAGACTGGAGCACAATTACAGGTGTTAGTCACCGGGATCAGCCTCCTCTTCTTTTTTTCTTAGTGTCTCTATAGACTAGTGGGTTCTTTTAAACACGATATACTCCATCATAATCATGATAATTTTTCCTGCTGAGTTATCCTACATTTGGACAATGGGATCCTCTTCGGGCCATTTGTGTGTACTTGAAATGTCCTCAGTTGTCTGAGCAAGGTGGCTCATAAAGTGCTGTAATCCCAGCACTTTGGGAGGCCAAGGTGGGAGGATCACTTGAGGCCAGAAGTTCAAGACCAGACTGGCAACATAGTGAGATCTTGTCTCTATTAAAAAATAAGAAAATTTCGCCAGCCATGGTGGCATGCACCTGTCATCCCATCATCCTAGCTACTCTGGAGATTAAGGTGGTTAAGGTGGGAGGGTTACTTGAGCCCAGGAGATCCAGGCTCTCGTGAGCTGTGGTTGCACTACTGCACTCCAGCCTGAGTGGTAGAGTGAGAGACCCTGTCTCAAAAAAAAAAAAAAAAAAAAAAAAGCAAGAAAAAGTCCTTCTGGGTTTTAAACATTTCTTTTAACCAATTACATTTTTAAAAGGGTCCTCATGTCCTAAAGCCAAAGAATGAGAAATGGGAAATTATGACACTGGTGAGGTTGGTGAGATCATTTTGAAAAGGTGGTATTTTTGCATCCTATGTTCGTATTATATTACATGGGGTAGCTACTAGTTCCATTCATGGGCCACCTTTGGGGACAGAAGCCAAAGACAAAGAATCCTGGTCTGGCATTATGCACACATAGGGGCCTGATAAAAGAATCACAGACTCTTTAGGGCAGCGGGCAACTTACTGGTCAACCTCCCATCCCGCGCAGGAATTCAAAGAGCTCACCATTCAATCTCTGCTTGAACTCTTCCTTAAAGTGATAGAGAGCTCTCTACACACAGAGCAACCTTTTTCCATTTTGAAAAAGCTCTATTTAGAAAGCTCTCTTTTATTTCAACCTGAAATCTGACACCTTTGTAGCAAGGTAGACTATAGAGGTTCTCTCCCAGTATACCCTTCTGATACCCAAGGACTGTTTTCATGACTCGGGATCACTCTGTCTCACTCAAGCCCTCACTGTGTGATACAGTTTTTCTTTAACACAGAACAAAGTGCAGTTTCAGACGACTGGAATAAAGAAGAAAACAGAGGTCAAATTCCAGGCCAGCCCTTAGAGGGCAGGAATCGTGTTTCCTTTGTTCCTGTGTCCCCTATACCCAGTACAATGCCTGGCACATGGTGGTTGGTCAGTAAACGTTTGCTGAGTAAATGAATAAGTGAATGACCAAATATTTACAGCAACAAGAAACATGAGCCTTTTCCTAATAGGAATGTTGACGCTTGGGTGGTTTGAAAAATTAGGTACATCTGAAACCTAGCATGCATATAGGGAAGATAACTATATTTAGGACTTTCTGTGCCAGTTACTATGTTATCTACTTTACAATTAATTATCTCTTTTATTTTTATTTATTTATTTTTTTAGACAGAGTCTCGCTCTGTTGCCCGAGCTGAAGTGCAATGGCTCGATCTTGGCTTACTGCAACCTCTGCTTTCCAGGTTCAAGTGATTCTCCTGCCTCAGCCTCCTGAGTAACTGGGATTACAGGCGCACAACACCACACCCAGCTAACTTTTTGTATTTTTAGTAGAGATGAGGTTTCACTATGTTGGCCAGGCTGGTCTCAAACTCCTGACCTCATGATCCTCCTGCCTCGGCCTTCCAAAGTGCTGGGATTACAGGTGTGAGCCACAGTGCCGGCCATCTCTTCTATTTTTTACATAGGTGCACCAACATGCCCACACAGCCTGTAAATGGAAGAGGAGGGATTTCAGTACAGCTCTGATTCCAACCCTAGATCTCTGCTTTGTTTTTTGTTTTATTTTGTTTTTGACACAGTCTTGCTCTGTTGCCCAGGCTCGAGTGGAGTGGCATGATCTCAGCTCACTGCAACCTTGGCCTCCTGGATTCAAGCTATTCTTGTGTCTCAGCTACCTGAGTAGCTGGGATTACAGGCGTGTGCCACCATGCCAGGCTAAATTTTTTTTTTTATTAATATTTTTAGTAGAGATGGGGTTTGTCATGTTGACCAGGCTGGTCTCGAACTCTTGGCCTCAAGTGATCTGCCTGCCTTGACCTCCCAAAATATTGAGATTATAGGCATGAGCCACCATGCCCAGCCTGTATGTCTACTTTGTGTCTCTGTCTGTCTGTCTGTCTATCTATCTATCTATCTATCTATCTATCTATCTATCTATCTATCTATCTATCTATCATGTGTCTATGTTTCCTGATTTCTCTGGCCTCAAATATGAGCAGATGAAGTAGTGATCACTGCTGTAAGATTTAGAGAACTATATTTAGAACTAATGACACATCTGTATCATGACCTCTGTGCATTTCATGTACATTCTATTAACCGTGTTAACAGGTTAGTGTTCCTGGGAGACTACCAGCTCTTTTCATACCCTCACGGAACTTCTCTTTGAGCATTTCAGTAACTTCAGCAAACTGAAAAATAAAAATAACAACTCCAAGTTTCTCAGATGCTGATACAGCTGGAAACTGGCTGACTGGTTCTTGCTGGTTTTTGTATTTTTTTCTTGACCAGAGAAACCTCTTTTTCCTCTTTTTTTTTTTTTTTTTTTTTTGGTAGAGATGAGGTTTCGCTGTGTTGCTAGGACTAGTCTTGGACTCCTGGTTTCGAGCTTCCAAAGTGCTGGGATTACAAGAGTGAGCCACTGTGTCCAGCCTAGAAAAGCTTCTTTAAAGAGATTTTTTTCACTTGCAACCCCAGCACTTTGGAAGGCTAAGGTGGGTGGATCACAAGGTCAAGAAATAGAGACCATCCTGGCTAACATGATGAAATCCCATCTCTACTAAAAATATCAAAATTAGCTGGGCATTTGGCACATGCCTACAGTCCCGGCTACTCGGGAGGCTGAGGTGGAAGAATCTCTTGAACCCAGGAGGCTGAGGTTGCAGTGAGCCGAGATTGCGCCACTCTGCTCCAGCCTGGTGACAGAGCAAGACTCCATCTAAAAAAAAAAATTTGTTTTTTAAATTTAATTGACAAATAAAGATTGTATACATTCAAGGTATACAGCCTGATGTTTTGATATATCTCTATGTTGTGTAATGATGATCCCAATTAAATTAATTAACATATCCACACCACTCACCCTGAACATTCAGTCCCCAGAATTTGTTCATCATGTAACTTGAACTTTAGACCTTTTCATCTACATCTCCCTCTTCCCCACTGGCCCCAGCATCTGGTAACAACAATTCTAATCTATTTCTATGAGTTCAATTTTTTTAGATTCCATATATAAGTGAGATCATATAGTATTTGTCTTCCTATGTCTGGCTCATTTCATTTAGCAACTTAGCATAATGTCTTTCAGGTTCATTCATTTCACAAATGGCAGGATTTCCTTATTCATATGACTGAATAATATTCATATATATATTTATTTATGTATTCATCTGTCGATGGACACTTAGGTAGTTTCCATTTCTTGACTATTGTGAATACGGTACAGTGAACAAGAGCATGCAGATATCTCTTTGATACACTGTTTTAAATTGTTTTTGATATATACCCAGTAGGATTGGTGGATCGTTTGGCACCGCTTTTTTTTTTTTGAGACAGAGTCGCACTCTGTCACTCAGGCTGGAGTGCAGTGGCAAGATCTTGGCTCACTGCAACCTCCACCTCCCAGGTTCAAGTGATTCTCCTGCCTCAGCCTCCCAAGTAGCTGGGATGACAGGTGCCCACTACCACATTTGGATAGTATTTGTCTTTTTAGTAGAGACAGGGTTTCACCATGTTGTTCAGTCTGGTCTCGAACTCCTGACCTCAGGTGATCCACCTGCCTTGGTCTCTCAAAGTGCTGGGGTTACAGGCATGAGCCACCATGCCCAGTGGTACTTTTTTTTTTTTTTTTTTTGAGACAGAGTCTTGTTCTGTCACTAGGCGCCAGGCTGGAGTGCAGTGGCGCGATCTCCACTCACTGCAACCTCCACCTCCCGGGTTCAAGCAATTCTCCTGCCTCAGCCTCCCGAGTAGCTGGGACTACAGATGCATGCCACCACGCCCAGCTAATTTTTTATATTTTAGTAGAGATGGGGTTTCACTGTGTTGGCCAGGATGGTCTTGATCTCTTGACCTTGTGATCTGCCCGCTTCGGCCTCCCAAAGTGCTGGGATTACAGGCGTGAACCACCGCGCCCAGCCCAGTACTTCTATTTTTATTTATTTTTTTAAGAAATCTCCATATTTCTTTTCATAATAGCTGCATCAAATTACATTCCCACCAACAGTGTGCAAAGGTTCCCTTTCTCCATAGCTTGACAAACATTTGTCATTTCGTCTCTTTGATAATAGCCAGCCTAACAGGAATGAGGTGATATCTCCTTGTGGTTTTGATTTGCACTTCCCTGATTATTTCAGCACCTATTTATGTACCTCTTGGCCATTTGTATTGTTTTCTTTGGAGAAATGACTGTTCAGATCCTTGTGCCCGTTTTTAAGTCATTCGTTTCTTTTTTGTTGTTGTGTTTTGCTATTGAGTTGTATGAGTTCCATGTATATTTTGGATATTAACCCCTTTCCAGGTTTGCAATTATTTTCCTGAATTCTATAGACTGCCTTTTCATTTTGTTGATTGTTTCCTTTGCTGTACGGGTTTTTAGTTTGATGTTGACCCACTTACTCATTTTTGGTTTTGTTGCTTGTGTTTAGGGTGTCATCCAAAAAGTCATTGAGAAAACCAATGTCAAGGAGTTTTTCCCTATTTTTTCTTCTAGGAGTTGTATGTTTCAGGTTTTACACTTAAGTGTTTAATCCATTTCAAGTTAATTTTTGTGAATGATGTAAGATAAGGGTCCAGTTTCACTCTTTTGCATGTGGATATTCGGTTTTGCCAACACCCTTTATGAAGAGACTATCCTTTATTCATTGTATATTCTTGGCACTTTTGTCAAATATTAGTTGACATTTGTAACATAAGTGCATTTGTTTCTGGGCTATTTTGTTCCATTTATCTATGTGCCTGTTTCTATACCAGTGTTATACCATTTCAATTTACTATAGCTTTGAAATTTACTTTGAAATCAGGAGGCATGATGCCTTCAGCTTTGTTCTTTCTGAAGATTGCTTTGGATATTCAGGATCTTTTGTGATTCTATATAAACTTGATTTTTTTTTTTTTTTTTGAGACAGGGTCTCCTTCTGTCACATAGGCTGGAGTGCAGTGGTGCAATCATGGCTCCCTGGAGCCTCGACCTCCTTGGGGTTAAGGCGATGCTCCCACCTCAGCCTTCTAAATAGCTGGGATTATAGGTGTGCGCCACCACACCTGGGTAACTTTTGTTTTTTTGTATATACAGGTTTTCACCATGTTGTGCAAGCTGGTCTCAAACTCCTGGGCTCAAGTGATCCATCTGCTTCAGCCTTCCAGAGTGCTAGGATTAGAAGCATGAACCACTGTGTCTGGCCTGCTTTTTTGATTTCTGTGAAGAATGCCATTGAAATATTAATACAGATTGCATTGACTCTGCAGATCGCTTTGGGTAATAAGGACATTTTAACAATATTAATTCTTCCTATCCATGAACTTAGGGTATCTTTCCATTTGTTTGTGTCTTCACTTTCCTTCATCATTGTCTTATGGTTTTCAGCATGTAGATCTCTTGCCTTCTTTGTTAAATTTATTCCCAAATATTTTATTATTTTTGATTATATTATAAATGGGACAGTTTTCTTTTTATTTCTTTTCTTTTCTTTTTTGAGACGGAGTCTTGCTTTGTCACCAGGCTGGAGTGCAGTGGTGTAATCTCAGCTCACTGCAACTTCTGCCTCCTGGGTTCAAGTGATTCTTCCATCTCAGCCTCCCGAGTAGCTGGGACCACAGGTGTGTGCCATGATGCCTGGCTAATTTTTGTATTTTTAGTAGAGACGAGGTTTCACCATGTTGGCGAGGATGGTCTCGATCTCTTGACTTCATGATCCATTCGCCTTGGCCTCCCAAAGTGCTGGGATTACAGGCATGAGCCACCGTGCCCAGCCCCCACCCACCTTTTTTTATTTTTTAGACATGGTCTTACTTTGTCACCCAGGCTGGAGTACAGTGGTGCAATCTTGGCTCACTGCAGCCTTGACTAGCCGGTCAAAGTCAGAAATAAGTCAAATAGAGACTAGAAAAATAATAGAAAAGATGAACAAAACTAAGAGTTGATTTTTTAAAAAAAGAAATAAGGGCCAGGCTCAGTGGCTCACGTCTGTAATCCCAGCACTTCGAGAGGCCAGAGTGGGAGAGGATCATCTGAGGCCAGGAGTTCAAGACCAGCCTGGGTATAATTTAGTGAAACCCCATCTCTACAAAAAGCAAAAAATTAGCAACGTGTGGTAGTGCACACCTGTGGTTCTAGCTACTTGGAGGGCTGAAACAGGTGGATCACCTGAGCCCAGGAGTTCCAGGCTTCTGTGAGCTATGATCATGCCATTGCACTCCAGCCTGGGCAACAGAGCCAGAAACTGTCTCTAAAAAAAATTAAAAATAAATAAAAATTTTAAAATAAATAAAGACAAATCTTTAGTTTTCCGACCTGATCTTTATTATTTCTTTTCTTCTGCTCTTCTTTTTCTATTAGTTTTCTAATACTTCCTTGAAGTGATTATTTGACATCTTTTTTCTTAACATAAGCATTTATAGCTATAAACTTTCCACCTAAAATTGTTCTTGCTGCACCCTATAAATTATGGTATGCTATATTTCCATTTTTATTTGTTTCAAGTTTTTTTCATTTTTGTCTTTGACACACTGGTCATTTAGGAGTGTGTTGTTTAATTTCTACAAATTTGAGAATTTTCCAATTTTATTCCTACTGTTGATTTCTAGTTTCATATTATTGTGGTCAGGAAAGACACTTGACATGATTTAAATCTTGAATTTGTTAAGATTTGAGAAAAACCTCCTTTTAATTAGACAGACTAACTGGACGTTTAGGTGTTAGGAACAACCCCTAACTGTCAATCTATCACATATAATTAGGAATAAATAATCTATAATAAAGATGAAAATGAACAGTTTCATGGTTTTAGAGCAAACTGCTTGTCAATTATTTAAAAAGTTGAATTAATGAGTAACCACCTCTGCATCTCATCCTAAAATCAATCCATAATGAGTCCAGAGAAACTTAGTGGCTGGGCCAATATTCAGGCCTGACTCAAATGTTCTATTCAAGGAGGTTTGTTTATTACATCAGATTTCACTTATAAAATGGATGGGCAGGTTATCTCAACTGATTGTTCACAGTCAGTTAAAGATGAAACCCCTCATTCTACTCTTTCTTCCCTTTTTGCTATTGCTCTTGACTAGTCTTTTTTTTTTTTTTGGATCTGGAGTCTCACTTTGTCACCCAGGCTATAGTGCAATGGCACGATCTTGGCTCATTGCAACCTCCGCCTCCTGGGCACAAGTGATTCTCCTGTCTCAGCCTCCCAAGTAGCTAGGATTACAGGTGCCTGCCACCATGCCTGGCTAATTTTTGTATTTTTAATAGAGATGAGGTTTCATCAAGTTGGTCAGATTGGTCTCGAACTCCTGACCTCAAGTGATCCACCCACCTCAGCTTCCCAAAGTGCTGAGATTACAGGTGTGAGCCACTGTACCCAGCCTGACTAATCTTAAGGAAAAAAAAAAAAAAAAAGCAGGCAGCCACTAACAAGAATGAGCTTTGAATGGGCAAGGAAAGATGTCTGTGATGTTACTAAGTTTAAAAGATAAATGTATAAAACAGCATACATAATGTGATCTCACTTATATTTATATAAATATGTGCTAGTATATACATATTATGTATGGAAAAATGGAAAAGTGTTGGAGTAATATATGCTAAACTGTTAACAGGTATTGCCCCTCAGAGATTGAATGGCAGGAGAACTTTATTTTCCATGTAAGCCATTTATATAATTTTGAATTTTTCAGTTATTTACTGAGTTGATAATTTTTAAAAAGGTACTTTAAAAAGTCTTAAGTTCTCTTGATTAGACTACATGATCTTGGCCAGCAAAATTTAAAGTTTAAAAGTTTACTTTTGTATCTTCACTTGAATTATTTGTGAAAAGCAAAGAGGAACTCAATTTTTAGGCATTTCCAAGGTAGATGGGGATCCCTCTCTTGAAGAACAATTCACAGACTAGAAGATTTTAGCAGGACAAAAGTCACTGGAACCTGAACCAAAGGGTTTCCCAATTTCCTGGAGATGGTGAGACCCTCTGGTAACTAATCAAAAATCTGTCAAGAGAAAATAGTAAAAGTACCAGGAAGCTGAAGCCACCTACCAAGCAATGGGCTGAAATATAACACTCAGAAGGGTTACTTACTCCTTTTCTTACAAATAAATTACATAGGCTGTGCTTTTCAATCTTTTTTTTAAAAAATGATTATTTAAGAAGGGGAATGTATTTCTTGAAATCACAACAAAGGTCAATACTGTTGAGATGACAATTACATCTGTTGAAATGACAAGAATATCAACTAATGATAGGACAGATATCATGTCAACATATTCTCTGCATTAAGGAGTTATAGAGATGCGTCTTAATTAGAATAACTCATTTTCACCTCATTTATCTGGAAAACAATGTATTCAGCAAATGTGATTGTCAGATGCAGCTGAAAACTAGGAACTAAGCATCACTGTCATCCTTATCAAGCCATTAATTAAGCAGCTAGCATATAGGACTCCTGAAGGTTCAGGAATCCTAATTCAGAAACCTGTTACAGTGGGGTGGGTGAGTGATGAGTGACATTACAAAAGGATCATTTCAAGTGGCAGGGAAGTGTAGTGGAGAAATGTAATGTGGGCAGGACACACACAGGTTCTACCCTGGGACTTCCTCGCTGGGAGATCTGGAGAAGGTCCTTAACTATGAGAGCCTGAGCTTTCCCATGAGGATGAGGGTTGATGACACATTTAAGGCTCAGCAGCAGGCCAGGCACTGAGTCAGGACACAGCGCTTTGTGTTCATCCAGGAGCCGCAGCCCCCATCACTCACCCTTCTCTGATCAGGTCTCTGTCATCTGCCTCAGGGTGATTGACCAACTGCCCCAGTTTGTCCAGGACTGAGGGATTTCCTAGGATGTGGCAGTTTCAGAGCTAAAATCACGACAGTAATGGGCAAACCAACAGAGTTGATCACCCGCGGTGGCTTATGCCTGTAATCCCAGCACTTTGGGAGGCTGAGGCAGGCTGATACCTGAGGTCAGGAGTTTGAGACCAGCCTGGCCAACATGGTGAAACCTGTCTCTACTAAAAATACAAAAAGTTAGCCAGGCATGGTGGCAGGCACTTGTAATCCTGGATACTGGGGAGGCTGAGGCATGAGAATCCCTTGAACCCGGGGACAGATGTTGCAGTGAGCAGAGATCACACCTTTCACTCCAGCCTGGGTGGCAGAGTAAGACTCCGTCTCAAAACAAACAAACAAAACAAAACAAAAATGTGGGAAAGGGAGGAAGCCCAATCTCAGCTGAGAATAGTAAGATAACTTGGGGAGGAAGGAGGGGTCCAAGGCTCCTCAGGTTTGGGACTCAATTAAAAAAAAAAGTTTAATCAAAGTTTAGGACTTGGCAATTAAGAAGTACAGAGTACTAATTAGCCTCTAAACTCATGAAGATTAATTAATTCCAATTGTTTTTAAAGGTTCGTTATTGAAGGCCCTGCCCATAATCTTGTGTCATTCTTTTTGTTTCTTTAATTCTAGTATAAGCAGGAACGTAAGTGGAAGCAAGTAGCATGACTTTTAGAACTGGATAAGGCCAGGCGCGGTGGCTCAAGCCTGTATTCCCAGCACTTTGGGAGGCCGAGGCGGGTGGATCACAAGGTCAACAGATCGAGACCATCCTGGTCAACATGGTGAAACCCCGTCTCTACTAAAGATACAAAAAATTAGCTGGGCATGGTGGCGTGTGCCTGTAATCCCAGCTACTCAGGAGGCTGAGGCAGGAGAATTGCCTGAATCCAGGAGGCGGAGGTTGCGGTGAGCCAAGATCGTGCCATTGCACTCCAGCCTGGGTAACAAGAGTGAAACTCCGTCTCAAAAAAAAAAAAAAAAGGAAAAAACGAAGTGCAGGGTAACCATGGGGTAAGGAAGCTGACAGAGTGTGGGACAGGGTGAGGGCGGGGCAGAGGCAGAACAGGACCCAGGAAGGTGTTCAAATAGAGCTGTGACATGATCTGAACTGGGCTGGAAGGACAGTCTGGCAGAATTCGTGATCTTACCATTTACATACATCACATACATGCCCCTGGGCCCCCAATAGGTGCTTGTTTTTTGGGAGAACCTAAGGCTGGAGCCTAAACATTCCCTGGCCACTCTGTGCCAGCCTCTGAGAGAAGGGGTAGTAAGAAGTGGGCATGCATAGGGCAGGTCTGCCCAAGACCATGAGATCTTTGTGGACAGAATTCTTGTCCTATTCATCTCAGAACCCCCAGTGCCCAGGACAGGGCCTGACACTGTAGATGCTCAAAATATACTTGCATGGATGAACAAATGGTGACATGCCTACCCTGCCTGTCAAACTTGCCAACTGGGAGAGAGCAGGAAGGGAGTATCTGCGCTGAGCTGAGGATTACTGGATCTAGCTGGAGAAGGTGCTGGAGGGACCCCTTACCCAGCTCCAAGTCTGCTGAGAGTCAAACGGCTAGCAGGAGAAACAGCACAGGTTTGTTGTTCGGTTGGTTCTCTTTTTTTTTTTTTTTTGAGATAAGGTCTCACTGCTGAGGCTGGAGTGTAATAGGTGTGATCTTGGCTCACTGCAACCTCTGCTTCCTGGGCTTAAGCTATCCTTCAGCCTCAGCTCCTGAGTAGCTCAGACCACAGGCAAGAACCACCACACCTGGCTATTAATTTTAATTTTAATTTTTTGTAGAGATGAGGTTTTGCCAGGTTGCCCAACCTCATCTTGAAACAGTGCCGATGGCTCCCCTGGGCACACAGTTCACAAGTACCCATATCTCCTGTGACCTCAGGTAGTAATTCCCCCTCTCAGTGCCTGATTGCTCAGGAACCAAAGCTCAGCTCATCTTGGAGGGGGCTCCTCATGATCTTGCTGTATAATGGCCTTGGAAAGTCACCCAGATGTCAGCCAAACTCAAGCAATGTAAACAGATATAGGTTAGGTGGATCCCACCAGGCTGTTCCCTTTCATCAGGCTTCAGAATTTGTACCCAAACCAGAAAAATCACTTGAAAATAGCAACAGTCACCATTTCTGTTAGTTAACACCTGTTAGATATCAGATGTTATACACACAATTATCACAGTGAAACCAAGCCTGGCAAAGTTGACTGACCTGGCGGTTATCAGACTGGCAAAGATGAAGAAGTTTGATAACATTATGTTTTCAGAGGTGCGTGGAAGTTACACTCAAACATGACTGTGGTGATTGTGAATGGGTGGAACCTGCTTGGAGAGCATATGCTGCAATCCGTAAAAACATTTAAATAGCACATACCTTTTGACCCAGAAATTCCACTTCTAATAATTTATCCTACAGATAAGATGATCATATAGATGCAGAGATATATATGCCAGTGTTGTCATGAAGCAGAGTACAGTCAGTTGTAGCAGCAAGACTGGAGATGCACCTGTGTGTTCACTGATAAGGAACCAGTTAAATAAAATATTGGTATTCATGCTTTGGGATATTACAAAAATATT
This sequence comes from Saguinus oedipus, assembly GCA_031835075.1. Taxonomy (NCBI): domain Eukaryota; kingdom Metazoa; phylum Chordata; class Mammalia; order Primates; family Cebidae; genus Saguinus; species Saguinus oedipus. Next base: position 128,830,856 of record CM063178.1, read on the forward strand.
CAAAAGAATGAGGCAAATCTATATGTGTTGACATTAGATCTCAAAAATAATGGAAAAAGTACAGGGCAGAACAGTGTGTAGAGAATGATTCCACTTGAATAAAGTAATTATATGGGTATTTACACAAAGTCACACATACACAGATACACATTTATCTATATAAATGCATAGAACATCTCGGCATTACTCTAAAAACCAGGAGCCGTGGTTGTCTTTGAGGAGCAGAATGAGTGTCTGGAATGGAAGAAGGTTTTGCATTTCACTCTATGCCCTTCTGAACAATAGTAATATTTTAGCATGTTTGTGAATTACTTAAAAAAATAAATACACTGTGACTGTAGTTTGAGACCAGCCTAGGCAACATAGTGAAACCCCATCTCTGCAAAAAATACGAAAATTCGCTGGGCATGGTGGTGTGCACCTGTGGTCCCAGCAACTTGGGTGGCTGAGGGTGGGAGGATAGCTTCAGCCCAGGAGGCAGAGGTTGGAGTGAGCCATGGTTGCATCACTGCATTCCATTCTGGGTGACACCATGAGACCCTGCCTCAAAAATAAAATTACATACGTGGCTTGCTTGTGAGCCTTGCATTATATTTCTATTGGAAAATGTTGGTATAAACGATCATTTCTTCAACCTCTTGCCAGAAAAACAAAACTTGTTCCATTGAGGTTGTTCGATGCTCTTCCACCCCTCAACAATGTGAGCTCTCTGTCCCCATCCCTTTCTCGTCGTCCTTTAAACATGTTGGCTTCTTTTACTACAAGTTACAGCATCATCCTGTGTAACTCCAGCATACGCATGGACAGCCCATCCGGTGATCTCATCTACAGGAACGTCCTCCCTCTGGTCAACCTCAGCCTCCAGTAAAGTAGCCTGCTTTGACCACACCTTCTGTCCTTGTTTATGGTTCAATTCCTCTTCTTGGCCTCATCAGTCCTTTCACTCCAACTCCGTCTACTTTTCCCAATCCATCCTCCTCACTTACCTCCGTACCCAGCCTCAGTTCCATCGCCCATCAGGATCTAACGACTCCTGTCAATCCTTTCAACACCAGTACTTTCTGCCTTTTCATCATACCTACCTGGCAAGGCCCTAGCCCTGGGACTAACAATGTTCTACTCTCTCTCTGCCCATACGTGTGTAGCCAACACTACAGGAGAATGTCCTCTATCAGACACTCTTCAGCACAAAAAAGCACACTGTTTCCAAACTCAGCAGGGCCCCCATCATGCCAGACGATCTTACTGGTTTTTTTTTTTAACTTAAATCCACATTTCCTTTTTCCACAGTTACTATACGGGCTCCCTCCTCTTCCTGGGACTCTGCTGACACTCCTTCCTGCTTTGGTGGTTTGTAGCTCTGGCCCACCACACTCACTAGCTATTCTTCCCCTGTCTCTGGTTGCTGCTTCTCAGTGTCTTTTGGGAACTCATCCTCTTTGCTATGGTTTGAATGTCTGTCCCCACAAAACTCATGTTGAAACTGAATCCCCTGACCATGTGTGGTGGCTCATGCCTGTAATCCCAGTACTTTGGGAGGATGGGGCAGACGGATTGCTTGAGGCCAGGAATTCTAGACCAACTTGGCCAACTTGGGAAAACCCCAGCTCTACAAAAAAAAACAAAAGTTAGCCAGATGTGATGATGTGTACCTGTAGTCCCAGCTACTCGGAAGGCTGAGGCAGGAGAACTGCTTGAAGCCAGGAGGTGAATGCAGTGAGCCAAGATTGCACCACTGAGTGACAGAGCAAGACTGTCTTAAAAATAAATTTAAAAATCAAAATCAAATAAGAAATTTAATCCCCAATGTAATGGTATTAAGAGGTGTGGCCTTTAAGAGGTGATTGGGTCATGAAGGTGATTAACCCATTCATGGATTAATAGATTAGTGAGTTAATAGATTCGTGGATTATCATGAGAGTGGGTCTGTTATAAAAGCCAGTTTAGCTCACAGTGAGCCTCCTCACCACATGATGCCCTCTGCTGACTCAGGACTCTATAGAGAGGTCTTACCAGCAAAAAGGCCCTCACCAGATATAGCCCTCAATCTTGGATTTCCCAGCCTCTAGACCTGTAAGAAATAAATTCTTATAGTCAGGTGCAGTGGCTCATGTTTGTAATCCTAGCACTTTTGAAGGCCAAGGCAGGAAGACTGCTTGAGGCCAGGAGTTCAAGACCAGCCTGGGCAGCAAAACAAGACCACATCTCTTCAAAAAAAATTAAAAAAAAAAAAGCCAGGTTGGTGGTGTACACCTGTAGTCACAGCTACTCAGGAGGCTGAGGGGGGAAGGTCATTTGAGTCCAAGAGTTTCAGGCTGCAGTGAACTATGATTGCATCACTGCTCCGAGGTCTGGACAACAGAACAAGACCCTATCTCTAAAAAAATTAAAAGAGAAACTCTTTATACTATCCAGTCTGTAGTAGTTAGTTATAGCAACCAAAAATAGACTAAGAGACTTTGATCTGCCATTAAATCACAGACTTCCTTGAGCTTGGTCCTAGGCCCTCTCCTTTATTCTTCATTCTCTCCCTAGGTAATCTCATCTATGCATGCAGCTCTGAGTCCAATTACTTCCAAATGCACATCACCAACACACACTGCACCTCTGAGTATCAGACTAATTAATCCAACTGTCTGCTTTACATCTGCACTTGGCAGTTGATAGGCACTGCAAAATCTACATCTTCAAAGACAGATTAAATGAACACAGAATTGAGTCTACAGTCATTACTATCTGGAAAGAAATGGAAGAACCTGGTAATACCTATTGGCCTCAGTAGGTAAGGAGGAGGAACTGGGTGACTGGGTGGCTGGAGGACAAGATGGGGAGGCTTTTATGGATACACATTTTGGATTTTGGACTGTGTGCAAATACTACCTAGTCAAACATAAGCAAAAGCAGAAGGAAGAAAATTAATTTAAAAATAAAACAATAAATGTATAATTTTGTCTCCCAAATTTGGTGGTCTCGTATCCCCAACCTCGGTGAAAGGCTCTCCTAGCCAGTCAGCTCCATGGGACACCATCCTGACACCTTCCTCACCCATGACATCCCATCTGTCACAGGGTCCTGTCAATTTTACCCCAACATGTAACTTGAATCTGATTTGTGTGCTCTTTCTTCCACCATCACCCTAATCCAAGCCACCAACTCATGAATGGTGACAATGGTATCTCAATGTGCCTCACTATGCCTGCTTACTCTCTGCTAACTTACTGTCTACACAGCAAGTACTGAGTGATATTTTCAAAACTTCATTGTATTTTGTCACTCTCCTGTTTAAAACTCTTGTCTGGCTGTCCATTGCTCTAGAAATGAAGTTAAACCCCTTCAAAGGCTTGACTGGCCAGGTGTCATTTGGCTCCTGCCCATCACTCAGGCCTCAGCATCCACAGCACGTCCACATACCGTGGGGTCCAGGCACGCTGCCCTTTCTTCAGCCCCTTGGAGTCATCTCATTCTCTCCTATTGCAGGGACTTAGCAAATGCTGCTCCCCCTGCCTGCTCCCACCTTTGTTTTCCTGTTAACCTTTATTCAGCCTTCAGATTTCAATCATCGCCTCTTCTGGGAAGCCTGTCCCAATCCCAGGCTAGGTAAGGTCTCTTCTTGTATGTTTTCATAGCACCTTTCCATCATAGTAACTATCACAGTTTGTAAGTATACACATGTATGGATATTTGACATCTGTTCTCCACTTTAGATTGCAAGTTCCATGAGAGCAGCAGCTGCCAATTTGGTTCCCTGCTGCAGTCCTAGAATGCTGCCGAGTACCTGTAACATGGATGGGAATTTATGCGCAGTGACTCCCCTTATAGGGTTGTACGTCTGATCTGGGGGTGTGGCCTACAGAACCCAGGGCTATGCCAAGATGAGCACAGGATCAGGAATTTGGACCCCACAGCCAGTTCTTGTGTGACCCTTAGGACCCAATTTGCTTCCTTCTTTCTGTCTGGAAAAAAAAAGAAAAAATATATATACACACATACAGAAACACATACATACACACATATATATACACACACATATGTGTGTGCATACATATGTATACATATCTATCTATCTATCTGTATCTATATATATATTTTTTGAGACTAAGTCTTGCTGTGTCACCCAGGCTGGAGTTCAGTGGCATGATCTCAGCTTGCTGCAACCTCTGTCTTCCGGGTTTAAGTGATTCCCCTACCTCAGCCCCTTGAGTAGCTAGAATTATAGGTGTGTGCCACCATGCCCGGTAATTTTTGTATTTTTAGTGGAGATGGGGTTTCGTCATGTTGGCCAGGCTAGTCTCGAATTGACCTTTGGTGATTTGCCCACCTTGACCTCCCAAAGTGCTGGGATTACAGGTGTGAACCACCTTGCCCAGCCTGCAATATATTTTTGATTCTCCTGTCTAAACTTCCTTGTATTACACACATGCATATGTGTGCACCCATGCTTCTACATATGCCCTCATGCACATAGAGCCCAGTTTCTGAGTTCCTGGCAAATGGGGCCATATAGGGAAGAAATCCCAGAAAAAGTACCAGGGAAGCAAGGGCATCAGAGGAAATTGGCCAAGCAGAAGGGGGTTCCAATGTTGATCTGCCCTTGGTTCATAACAAGACTTTGGCCAAATTAGCTCAAAGTCACTGACTCTCTATTCCTTGTGTAAAACGAGGATGACCATAGACATCTCACAGATTGGATGATATGTTAGAAAGAATAAAAGTGAATGCAATATGCCAAATGCCTGGCACAGTGCCCTCACCCTGCCAGCAAATGGTAGGCATGGGTATACCAGGGCTATATGCCAACCACGCCAAAAAGAATCTCAGGACTAATCAGAAGATAATTCATGGTGTGCCTCAGGCTGTTGCAAACACACCCATAAAAAAAGAAAGTTTTAAAACAAAGAAAACAGGCAAATTGCTTCTCTGACCCTTAAGAGGAAACTTAGCCGACTGCGTGGCACAACTGATTCATAGCAACGGGGCTGAGGGACCTGCTGGGGGCTGCAGAGGGTGGCAGAGAAAGGCAAGATACAGGGGGTAGGGGCATGTACAGGGAAAGCCAGAAAAGACTCCTCCCAACCCCTGCCCGGGAGAGCACATACTCTGGAACCAAAAGACTCAGGTTCTGTCTGGGCTGCACATGCTATAGCTGGGCGACTCTGCACAAATCACTTCCCCTTTCCTAGCCACTTCGTGGCATGCCTATCAATTATTCAATTTAAAAAACAAAGCCGGGCACAGTGGCTCATGCCTGTAATCCCAGAGCTTTGGGAGGTTAAGGCGGGTGGATCACTTGAGGCCAGGAGTTCAAGATCAGCCTGGCTAATGTGAAACGCTGTCTCTACTAAAAATACAAACAGCCAGGCTTGGTGGTGGGTGCCTGTAGACCTAGCCACTCAGGAGGCCGAGGAATCCCTTGAACTTGGGAGGTGGAGACTGCAGTGACCCAAGATAGCACCACTGCACTCCAGCCTGGGTGACAGAGCCAGATTCCATCTTAAAAAAAAAAAAAAAAAAAAAACAACCAGCTGAATGCAGTGGCTCACACCTGTAATCCCAGAACTTTGGGAGGTAGGTGGATCATTTGAGCTCAGGAGTTTAAGACCAGCCTGGCCAACATGGTGAAAACCAGTCTCTTAAAAAAAAAAAAAAAGAAAGAAAGTGGGGTGTGGTGGTGCAGGCTGTGGTCCCAGCTACTAGGGAAGCTAAGATGGGAGGATAACTTGGGCTGGGGAGGTCAAGGCTGCAGTGAGCTGAGATTGCACCACTGTACTCCAGCCTGGGCAACAGAGCGAGACCCTGTCTCAAAAAAAGAAAATCAATAAACAAACAAAACCAAACAGGTAAGAAAGCTTGACAGCCAGGAGCCAGGGGCACAAGCCCTGATTCCAGAGCAAGAGAATTCAGCCTCCTTCCATTCAAGAAACATTTGGGGAAGGTAGAATCAGGACCAGCATTTAAGAAGCTCCTGCTTTTGGGCCCATCCAGCTCCAGTCTTGAGTCTCTAATGAGTAAATTTGGCTGCCCAGCCAGCGGTGCCAGGCTCTTCTTACAGCCCCAGTCCCTGCAGAAAGGGCCTTGTGAACCCACCTGTGGTGATTGGCCCAAGGTTGATACGTGATGTGAACTGGGCCAGTTAGATTCTCTGTCCCGAGACTGTGGACTTGGGGTGTGGCCCAAGAGATGGGCTGCTACCCCAAGGCCACAGTAAGTGGAGTAGAGAAAACTGGTCCTGGCAAGAGGCTGTGGGCAGCAGGAGAGGCTGGGCTCCCATGGGCCAGGGACTGCTGGGGACAGCAGCTGCTGCTGTGGACCCAGATGGCTTCTGGGGTCCTGGTTCCAGGTCTAGGACCAGGCCTGACACCTCTCCTTGGCAGATACCCCTACTTCCCTCTGAATACACTTTCCCTTGATTGTCTCCTGTTCCTTACAAGTTACTTGGCCTCCCAGAATCTGTTTCTTCTTGTGTGAAGTGGGAATAGCAGTGCCTGCTTTGCATGGTTGTGAAAACTCAGAGTGTGACATGCAGTAAGCACTCTATGAGGTGTGTTAAAAATAAGTATTATCATAGTCCATCGGTGCCAGCTTGAGGAGGTGAGGCAGTGGTGTGGTCAGACCTGCTAGGGCATGGGTGGGAGCCACAGGCTCCAGGTAAGGATGGAATCTAGGTGGTGCTTGGTCCCATCCAGACCTGCACTCTACCCAAAGCCCTTGCCCTTTTTGCCTGTTATGGTTTGAATTGTGTGTCCCCTAAAAGATATGTTGGCGTCCTAACCAGAACTCAGAATGTGACCTTATTTGGAGATAGGGTTGTTACAGAGGTAATCGAGTTAAAATGAGGTCATTATGGTGAGCCCTAATCTAATGTGACCCTCCTGAAAAGGGGACTTTTGGATATAGAGATGTACATGCACATGGAGAGAATGCCATGTGAAGATAAAGGCAGAGATCAAAGGATGCATCTACAAGCCAGGGAATGCCAGATTGCCAGCAAACCACCCAAAGCTAGGGAGCGGCATGGAACAGTCCCCCTTACCGGCCTAGGACTAACCAGCCCTGCTGATACTTTGCTCCCAGACCTCTAGCCTTTTGAACTTGGAGACAATGAATTTGTGTTGTTTAAATCACCCCAGCTGTGGTCATTTGTTATGGCACCCTGGCAAATGCCCTTCTGTGGCTTTTGTTTCTAGAAATAGTTGTCCTCAGTTTTCTGATTGGAAAGGACTGAATCAGCTAGTCTGTTGTTTTCAAAACTTGATTGAGCATTAGATTATCTGGGGAAGGTTTTACAACACTATCCCGTGTCAATGAACTCAGCATCTGAGGGTGGGACCAAGGCCTCTGTGATTTTTTTAAACTTCCCATGTGTTTCCAACATGCATCAAGATTGATAACCACTGAGCTGATTTTAAACTTCCCATGTGTTTTCAACATCAAGATTGATAATCCACACTGAGGTGTTAGTAGCTGAAGACCATTTATTAGAATTCCTTCACAGCCGGCACTTTAACAAAGCCTGAAGCCAAAGAACTATGTGAAAGAGGAATGTTTGACAGCTCTTTCAGGAAGATAGTTGGGGGAAGTGCACTATTTCTGTCATCATTCAAAATTTACTGTATCTGGCTGGTCCTATTTCTAGGGATACTTTGAGGGCTTAGGAGGAAGAACAGGCAGGTAAGTCATTCCATTTGCTCCCTCCACCCTCTTCAAAACTGTAACACGTTAGTTCTCAGCATTTGGCTCCCTTAGAATCACCTGGAGGTGATCACTGAACCAGATTGCAGGGCCCTGTCCCCAGTTTCTCATTCAGTAGGGTAAGGTGAGTCCCAAAAGTGCATTTCTAACAAGCATCTCTGCGGCCAGCCCGAAGAACAGGGTCTGCAGGTAGGGAACTCAGGGCCCGTTCGCGCTGACTTCCTGAAGCTGAATCAAGAGAAAACACCAGGTTTGGGGCAGGGAAGCTGAGGCCAATTCACGATAATTTCCGAAGGTTAAATCAAAGGGAAATTACCTGGGTCTGGGGGCAGGCAACCTAAGGCCAATTAACGAAAACATCTTAAAGTTAAACCAAAATTAAAAACCTGGTCTTCCCAGGCCCAAAGGCTACTCTCCTTACACCCCTCCCCTCCCTCAGGTCTCAGAGGGAAAGGGAGAGTGCCTTGGATTGGCTGAGGGCCAAGCACGGGTCTCTTTATCTGTATGTCTTTATCACCCCAGCCTTTAATTAGCCACAGGCCAAATCCTTTATTCAGATTGGGGTAACTGATAGAGATCTCCAAAGGAGTACCCAGAAACATTGTAAACGCTGGCTCAGGCGGCCCCCACCCTGAAGAGTGCTTTCTTGCTGTAACAAATCCCTACTCTTGCAGCTTCATTGGTGTTTCATTCCTTTGTTACTTTGTGTGTTTTGTTTAATTCTTTGTTCAAAACACCAGCTACCTGGACAACTCACTCAAGGTTTTCCTTCAGGTAACACATAGGTGATGCTGCTGGTGGTCCCGGAACTGTACATTTAGAACTTCGATAGGATTCTGTAAGACCTTATGATGAAAAGGACACCAAGGATGCTCAGGGTCCCAGAGGCCAGGCCCTCCTCTCCTTCTCCGGCACTGCTAACACTGTTCCTGCCAGGCTGAAGCTAGTCTGATCTTGGGTCAGGGAAGTTACGGGACTCTCAGATTACCAGAACCAGGGTCAATGGATCAAGAGTGAAAGGAGGCAGGTTCTGGTGAACAGAACTGAGGCAGCGTGTGTAGAACGGATGCATTCATGGACTCTAGAGTCAGGCTAACTGGTGTTCAAAATTCATCTGTGCCAATAACAACTGTGTGAACTGTGGTAAATGACTTTTTTCAGCCTCTGTTACGGTACCTAGGAAATAAGGATAGTATAATAGTGCTGTGCCCGCCTCCTGCAGCAGAATAAAGTTTAAATGAGAAAAGATGTGAAGAGCTTATCAGTCTCTAACACTTGGTGATAGCTCAATAAATAGCAGCTATTACTAATGAGAATTTTTTGAAGATGCACAGGCTTTCTTAGTGAGGTAATGATCTTCCCATCCTTGGGGGTATGTAAGCAGAAGCTGGAGTGGTATCAGGGATTAAAGCAGATCTGAGACTGGGAGTGTTGGAGGAAGAGGCTGATTCTTCTGCTCCATATCACACAATAGAACTGGAATGAGCATCTGTAAACCCACGATGCTCTTTGAAGTGTGGCAAGACTGGGTGACCTGAGATTCCTTCCTGTGGAATTCCTTCTACAATCTTCCTCCTACACCTTTTCCAGGCACCAACAAGAGCCACCCTTGCTGGAAAGCTGGAGTTTTTCTGAAAGGCCATAGGGTATGTAAAAGACACTGCCATGATTCTAACCAGATGTCAAGGGAGCAAGGCATGACAGCAGCAACTGCCTCACCCTGTACCAATGTGTGAGAGGTGGGGGAGCTGGCTGGGTCTGCCCTCTGCAAAGCTGGGTGGCAAGACTGAGTCAGGCCTGGGCCAGTGGCCAGCCTGGGTGACTAGAAGGTTCGGTCTTCTTTAGTTCCCAGTGGCCAGCCTGGGTGACTAGAAGGTTCGGTCTTCTTTAGTTCCCAGCGGCCAGCCTGGGGACTAAATGTGCGTTGACTAGGAAGACAAGGGAAGAAGGGAGGTGTTGTCATCTCCCAGCAATTCTTCTGAGGCAATTTTACAGGATGCCTGAAGGCACTTGTAGGAGGGGTTTAGAGTAATGAAAAAATCATTCAGGGCCAGGTGCAGTGGCTCAATCCTGTAATCCCAGCACTTTGGGAGGCCGAGGCAGGTGGATCACTTGAGGTCAGGAGTTTGAGATCAGTCTGGCCAACAAGGCAAAACCAAAAATACAAAAATTAGCCTGGTGTGGTGGCACACACTTGTATTCTCAGTTACTCAGGAGGCTGAGACAGGAGAATCACTTGATCCTGGAACATGGAGTTTGCAGTGAGCCAAGATCATGCTATTGTACTCCAGCGTGGGTGACAGAGTGAGACTGTCTCAAAAAAAAAAAAAAAAAAAAAAGAAATTCAGGCACATGCATAACTGGATACTACAGGTTAGAGTAAATTCTCCTCCCAGAGAATCTAATAGACCAATTCCTCTTCAACCTTTAGGTTTCTGTTTAAACATCATTTTTCCAGGAAGCCTTTCCCCAATCCCTAATACCAGGCTAAGGGTCCCATTTCTGTGTTCCCATTGTTCCCTGTTTCTCTCTAGCAACACAGTTATCCCCCTCTTTTCTAATTCCTCTTGATGAATGGTTCCTCCTCCTCGAGGAGGTAATGATCTTCCCATCCTTGGGGGTATGTAAGCAGAAGATAATCCCTGATACTCCAGCTTCTGCTTACATACTCCCAAGGATGGGAAGATCATTACCTCACATAGCTGTCAGCTATGTGAACACAGGAGTTTGTCCTTCTTGGTGACCATCGAACCCTCAGGGCCTAGCACACTGCTTGGCACTGCGGGTTTCTCATATGCACCTGAATGAATGAATGAATGAATGAATGTCTTTAGGCAAGTCCCTCAACTTCTCTGAGCCTCAGTTTCTGCACCTGTAAAATAAGGATTAATGGCATCTCTTTGCAGGCTAACTCTGAAGATGAATCAAAAGCAGCTGTTACAGTGCCTGACATAAAGTGCTTGGTAAGCAATCGCAGTTATTATTGTCTTGTAATTGCTATTTATTAAGTTAAAAAAACGGAGGTATTGGCTTTTCTTCTCTTCAGTTGGCTGGAGGCTATTATCAGTGATCTTTCTAAACCGCACATCTAGTTGCCTTCCCTGGCTCTGGAAGACCTCAGTAATCTAGTCCCAACTTTCTTTGCCATCTCCGTCTCCCATGACTTCTCACCCCCAATTCCAGTTGTATCAAACTACAGACCACTGGGCCTTTATTCACTCAACCTCAGCTCAGCTCTCCGCTCCCCCATTCTTAGGTTCCTGATCACTCTTCAAGGCCCATCTTCAATGTCATCTCCTCTGCCAGACCCCACTAGGCTCCCACAGCACAGCTCACACCAGCCTTCCACTCATGTTAGATGACTGACTGCCTGTCTCCCCTTTAAGCAGGTGTGGCAGGTATCACATTGTGCTTATGTCTGAATTACCAGCACACAGCAGTATGTGACATGAGGGATGACTCATTCAAGCACAGCCTGTTGAACTGAATTGACCTGATATAAAGGAGCAAGTTCTGGTTTAAGAACCCCTGAAATCCCATCCAGAAGTGTGTGGAAGGCTTGGTGGAGGGAGAGAGGAAAGAGGAGTTCCGGTGTTCTGCTTTGAGGAATTGGCTTCCAAAAAGAATGTGATCTAGTCCCAGAGTGAGCCTGGGGCAGGAAAACTGCATTAGTACAGAAGGACAAACTGTCAGAGGAGCCTGATGTTAGGACCCCTTACCTGTGCCTAATGCCGAGGGACCCACATCTCCCTCCTCTGGCACTGGTGTAGGGGTCTATTGGAGAAATTATTTCGCCACCTTCCACCCAAGATGCAAGACCTTCCCAGGTACCAAGACTTTTCCAAGCTCCATTCCCTTAACCGTCAGAATACAAGGAAATTAACACGAGCTGAAAAGTGCGATTAAAATAAAGAATGATCACCCCTTCTACTGGCCCACTAAAAGACCATAGTGGTCCTTAGCAATTCACCAGTGCTAAGAACTTCCTCACTCTCTCTCCTCACCTGACAACCTCCTACTTTGCCATCAAGTCCTCTTCTTCAAGAAGCTCCTCCCATTCCAAACTGAGCTACCTGCCTTTCTCAGCACCCCCAGGGCATCTGACAGCAAATCAGCTGCTTTTAATCCCTCAGTGCAGGACCCCACTGCTACTCCAGGTCTCGGCATGCTGTCCCAGGCAGAGTGGGTGCTCAGGAACCATTTATTGAGCCTAACCAAACTTCCCAGCAAAGCAGCCTTGTCTCCTGCCCTCAGCCTGGTGGGAAAGTATTTTCGGGCTTGTCAAGATAAAATCACGAAGACACAGGTGAGACTGTACGACACAATGATGGGTGTTCTGAGAACAGCAGGTGGGAGATGTGTTGAAACAGTTGTTTCCATAGGATCAGGCTAATGGAGGGACCTGGAATGGCCTAGTCTAGCGCAGTAGTTCTCTGGCCATACATTGGAACCACTGAGGAGCTTAAAAGCAAAACAAAGCAGTGGGTCCTGCCCTCAGAGATACTGATCTAATTGGTCTACAGCAGGATGTGGGTATCTTACAAGGTCCATGTACACTCAGAGAAGGGTGGCCCCACCTGCGGGGCTTACACACTGACATTGGAATGGGTGCTGTCAGCTGAGGATTCTCTGCAGCAGGACTCCTCTGGGGTCAGCATGGGATGGGCCTGAGCTGCCCCAGGGTGTGCCTCAGCAGGAAGAAAGGCTAGTATGCTCCCTTGACCAGCTGGACACGTGGACAAAGAATGGACTGTGCTCCTTTTACTGTCCAGTGTGTCATTTTTCCTTTTCCTATAGGGATGACAGGTGTCTTTCTAGCCCAGCAAACCAGTTACAGGAGCGGCGAGTCATTTCCAACTTTGAACTTGTCAATCCCCGTCCCTCCCACTCTCATTCCTGCTGGATAAGTAATTATTTTCCAACCCCAAGCCCATTTTCCAGGGAAAATTCAGGCGCAGAGAAGCCAGCATCTTGAGTGCATAAGCTATGGGGCTCCAGCATCAGTGGGGTCTCTGAGTGGGGCAGTGTCTAAGTTCCTGTGAGTGAATGCTAGGGCAACTTCCACTCCCTCTTCCCTTGCCAGGCCCCCAGAGGTATTGTGCACCTGTATTTTTGAGCACCTGCTGTGTGTCTGAAATTCTCTTCTCCACCCTGTCCTGCTGAACACACTTACTCATCTTTTAAGACTCAACCCAACCTGCACCATGAAGCGTTTCTGACTCACCAGGCAGGATGCCTGCCATGACTGGCAGAAGCAACACACATTCTCTTTGGAAGAACTCACCGTCAATTCAGGCTGACAAAAACTGCAGCAAAGCCTTTTTTGTGACTTGATTTTAGAGGCAGGGTCTCACTGTTGCCCGGGCTGGTCTCAAACTCCTGAACTCAAGCGATCCTCCCACCTCAGCCTACCGAAGAGCTGGGACTGCTGGTGTGTGCCACTGTGCCCAGCTTCAAAGCTATTGATTTATAACATGAATCCTGACTTTAGATATAGTAAATTTTTTTTTTCAAAGAGTCTTACATCAGATAAGGGATATAGCTGTCCTTAGGTCCTGGGGATAATGGAGAGTAGAGTCTCCTGGCCCTCGCCCTGCTCTCAGACCAGTAGGGAGCATACTCAGGAATGCCCTTGGAGATCAAGAAGTAAGACTTTCGCAACACTTTCCTGTTGACTCCACACTCCAAACAGCTTCAATTTTGTCTTTCAGGCATTTTCTGAGATGGGGAGGAGGTGTGTGTGCAGGGGTGCTTGTCAGCCAGAAAACTGGCACCTCTTCCATACGATGTGTGCATCACTCCGTTTGAGAAGTCTCTCTCCCGAGTGAGGGCTAAAAGTTGAAAGCTTAATTGTCCATCAGGGGGCCTGGCTAAGTAAAAAGCAGCATATTTATATGATGACATATATAGAGTAGTTGAAAGGAATGCACTTCCTTATCAATGTGAATACAGCTAAAAATAATTGGTGTAAAAACCAAGTTGCTGAATAATCGGTACAGAATGATTGCATTTTTAAAAGGTACATTGAAAACTCACTTTTTTTTCCCAGTGGGTACATTTATATGTATGCAAAAATATTTTTTTTATAAATCTGAAAGGACACTGCAGAGTGAGACCACACCTCATTGTCTCTGTTTGATCAGGGATCAGCGCAGAGCCCAAGGCAGCATAGTAGGTGCTTCAAAGATGTTTGCCACATGGATGGCAGCACTGGGAAGCTGCTGAGGACTTATGGAGTGATGAACCCAGAGTTTTGAGGGGCCTCGAGGGGATTCCTCCTATACTGGCTCCCTCCCCATCCCATCTACCACCACCTTCCACTAAGCCCAGAACCCACAGCTTCATTCTGGCTGTGGCATCCCCAGGTCTGTCCACTCACTCCTCACCTTCAGATTCAGCCCTAGCCCTGTTCCTCTATTTTCCTGGGGACTGGCCCCACTGTGTGTCTGTGTGTGTGTGTTGGGGGAGCTGGCTGCTTCTTGGAAACTGGGACTGGAACAAAGAAAGCAAGCCGATTTTGGCCAGGCCATTAACTAAACTATGGTACTGTAGTCTTGAATCACGTGCTTCCAAATGAGGGGGAGCACTGGGTGGGAATTTATGAGCCTGATGGCTGATGTACTGGGTAAGTAAATGAAGAAATGTTCTAGAAAGGTGCCTGGCCTGGTGGGGAGGCCTGCCAGCTTTCTGAGCCTGTAAATCCTTCTCCTTTCAGCTCAGGCTGCTGTAACAGATGATCATGGACTGATGTGGCTTAAACCACAGTTATTTGTCACAGTTCTAGAGAGGCTGGGAAGCTCAAGATCAAGGTGCCAGTTTGTGGTGACGGCCTTCTTTCTGGCTTGCTAATCTCCATTTTCTTGCTGTGTTCTCACACAGTTGGGAGGGAGAGCTCTGGTCTCTCCTCCTCTTCTTACAAGGATGCTAATTCCATTATGGGGCCCCACTTCATGACCTCATCTAAACAAACCAAATCACCTCCCTAAATCTCATCCTCCAAATACCATCACATTGGACGTTAGGGCTTGAACATATGAATCTTGGGAGGACCCACACATTTAGTCAGGAACAGTGCCATTTGTAAAAGAAAAGCTTCAAAAGCAGGCATTTGTCTTTGGCATGCTTTAATTGAGATTTCAGGGTAAATGGTGAATGTCGGAGGTTCTGGATGAAGTTTTTGACGAAGGCAGAAGAGGTAGAGAGTGCAGGGAACTGGTAGGAGGGAGGAGGCCTACTCTACATCGTTATGGCTGGCTCCAAAGCACAGGCTTCATTCAGGCAGGCACACATGCATTTAACATCTTTTAAGGGGGTAGGCCCTGGCTAGCACTGGACAAGTGTTAGGGACCCAGAGCTGAAACAGTGCTTGCCCTTCTGGAGCTTACTGTGCAGGAGGCAGGTCTCAGTGGAAAACTGCAAACTTTTACCAGACTTCCAGGTTTGCATGTGCTGTTTTGTCTAGGACACCCTGCATTCCTTTTGTCCCGTTCCTCCAACTGCTCCTACCCATCCGGCAGGTCTGAGTAGGTGGGGCTATTTTGGGGAAGTTTGGATTCTGAGACAGGATGGCTCCCAGAACATGGCACCTCTTGTCTCTCAAGGCTTGCCATTCCAAGGCTGCCCCTCTTGTTTGTCTGTCTTCCCCATAATACCTAAGCCCCCTGAGAACAAAACTGTGAACTGCCATATGCTAGGTACTCACTGTGGCCTGCGTCCTGCGGGGAGAGGATGCAGTCAATGAGTGAGTGAATGAATGGATTATACACTGTAGCGAATGACTGATCCTTGAACATGAGGGGTATCTAAGCAGACGTGTAAATATTCTGATTGGAAACAAGTGCTAAAGGTTTGAGAAACAATAGAAAAAGCAACTGCAATGGCAAACATACCCACCTGCCTGCTCAAGACTAACAGCCAACTATTTCTTAATCCATAGCCACCAGAGGAACATGCCTCAGTGTTACTGGGTTTCTGAGAATTGCAACCTCCAAAGCTGGATTCTAACCAGAGAGGTGTAAAAGTCAAAAGTGTCAGATTGTTTGGTCACCTTGTATAAGTAACATAACATTTCTTTCTTTCTCTCTCTTTTCTTTTTCTTTCTTTGTGGAGAAGGTCTCATTCTGTTGCCCAGGCTGGAGTGCAGTGGCACAGTCAGGGCTCACTGAAGCCTCAACCTCCTGGGCTCAAGCTATTCTCTCACCTCAGCTCCCCACCTCTTCCACGCCCCCCACCCCAACTGGCCCTGCACCGTGGTAGCTGGCCTTACGGGCACAGGCCACCACACCCAGCTAATTTTTTAAAATATATTTTTACTAGAGACAGTTTTGCCATGTGGCCCAGGCTGGTCTTGAACTTCTGGACTCAAAAGATCCACAGGCATTGGCCTTTGAAAATGCTGGGAATACAGCTGTGGGCCACTGCACTCAGCTCATACCATTTCTGTGCCTCAGTTTCCTCACTTGTGAAACAGGAATAAGAGTAGTTGATGAAAGGATTAAATGAGAGGGGTCTTGTAAAGTCTGAGGGATGATGAATGCATAAGTGCTTAATAATGTTGGCTTTAACTACAGGGCCTCTCACCTCCAGCGGCTCTGCTCTGTCATTCTCTAAACCTCAGCTGGCCCATCTGTAAGATGGGAGTGCCAATGGTAATGAAGGAGAAAGTAAAGCTGCTCTGGGGTCTGTTGTTTGTGTCTAAGGGAGCCTGTGATGCTATGCTTTCTATCCAGGCTCACCAGGCTGGGGATTCCGGGTCCTGGCCATCCAAAGCGATCTGCTCAGTGCCCTGGTGGTGAGGACCACCACCTCCAGCCTGGGGACTTCAGGCCACAACGCCTAACCCAAGCCCCAGAACGTTTTTTCTCAGGCGAGCAGGCTGCTGTGTGGGTTCGTCTGACTGATCAGGGAGGCCTGATCATTCTCCCAGGAGATGACCCGGGAAGGCCATGGAGGGGTCCCCATAGTAGGGGGCTGCGTACGGACTGCAATCTGGTTATTCCAGGAAAAAGAAATAGAAAATGTTGCAGAGGCGGCGGCCACTGGGTTGGGAGTGGGTTATCTCTGGGCCACCTTCCGGCTCTGATAACTGCAGGCTGGGCTCTCTGGGTGGAGCAGGCGCCCCGAAGTGGCCCCAACGCCGGGCCGGTTGCCTCTGCCTTGCCCTGCCCCTCCCGCCGCCCGCTGGGGCTCCAGGCCGCGCCCATCCCCACGAGGAAGGGGCGCGGTGCCTGCCAGCCCGAGCTCGCCGCGCGCCCTCCGCTCGGACAGGGTGGGCGAGGGCCAGTGTGGCAGCCGCTAGACCCCGAGACCTGCCCGCGCCCCCTTCTGCTCCCCCCCTCCCCCGTACCCCAGGCGTGCCCCGGGGCTTACTCTGCAGACAGCGGGCTGCGACCAGGCAGAGGGCGAAGAGTCCTAGGGAGATGCCTCCGATCTTCCTCCTCCCGCTCGGCAGAGGCCCCATGGGGGAGCCCGGAGCGGCGCGGGCCGGGCATGGGCCTCGGGCAGCGCGGTGTGGGCCACGCGGGGTGTGCGCTCGCCGCACTACCGCTGCAGCTCCGGCGCTGCCTTCTCTCTTCCTCCGCCTCTGGCTCCCGCAGGTTCTTCTCTAGGGCCAGATGCAGATGAGCTGGTTGTACTCTGGTTGAACCAGTTCCCAAGGACAGAGAAGGGGAGGGGGGATTGCGGGGAGAGAATTAATATGGGAAGGAATAGGAATGCACAGACTCAGAAGTAAATAATGGCAAATAATCAGCAGCCTCCTTCCGTTCACACCCATTTTACTGGTATTGATTCAAGGTTCAGCTGGATGCTAGGTGGCAGGAAGGAGGGAAAGTTCTAGCTATTGCTTCAGGCCAGAGAGGGATCATCTCCTCATTAGTGGGCAAAGGGAAGGCTTTTAGGAAAGTGAAATGACAGCCTGGAGTGAGAAGGATGAGAGGAGGGGGCAGGGGGATTCAGGCTGTCCTGAAGGGAACCACTGCACAGTGATGATACCCATCCATCTGTCCACTCATCTGTACATCCATCCATCCAGGAATATTCACCAATCGTCTGCTTATTTGCACAGGGCCTCACACATGGCAGTCACTCAAAGAAACCTATGGAATGAAGCTAGGCGCTGTGCTAAGTGCTGGGGATACAAGGATGTGGGTACCTCTTTAGAAATCCTAGCAAGAGGTGGGGGTTGCAAAAAATGAGCAACCGCTGTGCAGTGCATATGTCGCTAAGATCAGAGAGGCCCAGTGTGCTCTGGGTGCTCAGAGCAAGTGTGATTAGCCCCTGGGAGAGGTTGACGGAGGTGCAGGGCAATCGGTTTTGGTCCAAACTAGTCATGAAATTCTATTTCACTTTGTCAAAACTAGAGTTCCTAGCCTCACTTGCTGCAAGGGGTAGCAGTGTGACCCAGTGCTGGCCAGTGATATTTAAGGGGAAGGCTTTTTGAGGTGTTTCTGGAAAAGTTTTTGCTTTCCTCATAAAAAAAGACAACTAAGGCTGGGACTGCCTCTCCCCTTTCTTTCTGCCTTGAAAACATTTATTCTGTTTAGATCTGTGGTATGTACCTTGCATCCATTGAGCTACGTAAATGAATGCAAAAACCATCAGGCTAAGTAAGGATGGTGGAGCAGGAAGATAAAAAGACCTAGAAAGGCCAAAGGCCGGGCGTGGTGGCTCACACCTGTGATCCCAGCACTGTGGGAGGCAGAGGCAGGTGGATTGCATGAGCCCAGGAGTTTGAGGCTAGCCTGGACAACATAGACCCCATCTCTACAAAAAATACAAAAATTAGCCTTGGTGTGTTAGCCCATGTCTGTAGTCCTAGCTACTCGGGGGGCTGACATAGGAAGATCACTTGAGCCTGGGAGGCAGAGATTGCAGTGAGCTGTGATTGTGACACTGTACTCCAGCCTGGGTGACAGAATGAGACCCTGTTTGAAAGAAAGAAAGAGAGAGGGGGAGGGGGAGGGGAGAGAGGGGGAGAGGGGGAGGGGAGGGAGAGGGGGGAGGGGAGGGGAGGGGCGGGGAAGGGGAAGGGAAGGGAAGGACTGTTGTAATCCACTGTACTTTTCCATCTCCTTCTGGTTTCTAAAGGTGACTTCTTACCAATTCCATGTATTCCTGGTGAGGCTGATAATAGTGGTACCCTAGTGACTGGCTTGGGGTGGGCTTATCAACCATTCTGACCATTTGAAGTACCCTCTCTGCTAACCAAATTACTCAGCTCAAGGATGGGCTATCAGAGTCTTCCTTGGAAATGTGTGGCCACTGCTGGGATGCTAAAAATGGGATATAAACCTGAGGGTGCTGGTGAACCATCTTGCCTGTCATGTGGAGAGGCCCTGGATTAAGAATGAAACCAAGATGAGACAAGCCAAGCTGGGACCCGAGGAAAGAGATGAAGGCCTAACCACATGGGTTGAGCTCTGGCATTCTGCAGTTGGGTTTACCAATTATCAGCAAACAAATGCCCTGTTTTGCCTCAGCAAATTTAAGTTGCAGTTTTATGATAGAAAATTGAGAATGTCCTGCTAAAACAAGCGGTCTTCTTGACATTTTTCTGTTTTCTTTATTAGCCGTAAAGGGCTTCAGGAATGACTTGCATTTATTTGTTTATCCATCAAACATTTATCGGATCTGCCCTCATATCAAGCAATGTGCTAGGCACTGCAGCTCCATAGATGAACAATAACTCATGACCCCTAGTCTCAAAATACTCTCAAACTAGTGGAGACAAAATGATTCAAGTTGAGAACGGCTTCCAAACACAGAGGTTCCTCCTGCTGAGGCTAAGTTGAGAGGAAACTGGCTGTTCTACTTGCTGTTGTGAACCCCAGAAATCTGAGACAGGTCTCAATTTAGAAAGTTTATTTTTCTAGGGTGTGTGCCTGTGATACAGCCTCAGGAGGTGCTGACCACACGTGTTCAAGGTGGTCAGAGCGCAGTTTGGTTTAAACATTTTAGGTAGACATGAGACATCAATCAACATATATAAGATGAACATTGATGCTGTCTGGTAAGGCAGGACAACTTGAAGCAAAGGTGGGAAGACTCCATGCAGGTAGGGGTCTTTCAGGTCATAGGAAGCTAAGAGACAAATGGTTGCATTCTTTTGAGTTTATTTTAGCCTCTCCAAAGGAGGCAATCAGATATGCATTTATCTCGGGGAGCAGAGGGGTGGATTTGAATAGAATGGGAGGCAGGTTTGCCCTAAGCAGTTCCCAGTTTGACTTTTCCCTTTAGTTGAGTGATGTGGGGAGCCCTGAGAATTTCTTTTCCTTCACATTTACCCCCTATTCTTTTTAAACATCTTTTGGAGAAAGCATTTTAGAAGAAAATGAATCTCTGGGCTCAGGTTTTATCGGATCTCTCATGGCATTGGATGGTTTATTCCTAGACAGGTAGGTACTGACTTACTAGGAGAGCTCATTATGATCAGGTTGTGAAGTCCCATGTCCTATGAACAGAAGATAGGGTCAGGAAGGGAAAAAACAGCAAACAAATGAACAATCCTGGAAAACTGATATAGGCCACATTACTCTGAAGTCCGTACATCAGTAGGCAGGTATGAAAAGTGACTTATTTATGTAAATTGGTTGCTGTTATGTTCTTCTGAGGTTTAAATTGTCTAGCTTCAGTTCACAGGGTATTAAGAAAGCACAGCTTAGTTTTCAGTGACTCAGAATTAGGAAAAATGAAAAAAAAAAAAAAGGAAAGAAAACAATCGAAAACATTATTTTATAGGCTTGTAGCCAAGAAAAATTAGAATTCAGTCCAAAGTGTAGAAAATAATAAAAATCAAAAAAAATTAGGCAAGATTAGACTCTAACAACAGGTGTACTACAGTTTTTGAAACATATTTTTTCTCTCTTCAGTTTCTCATATTCACCATAGACAAATCGTGGTAGGACTGTTTTGCTTTATTATACTTGGCCTTATTTGTGTAAAGTGTAGCAATAATAATAATGATTATGGGCAGGGCATGGTGGCTCACACCTGTAATCCAAGCACTTTGGAGGCCAAGGCAGGCGGATCATCTGAGGTCAGGAGTTCAAGACCAGCCTGACCAACATGGTGAAACCCTGTCATTACAAAAAAAAATTAGAAAAATAATAATGATTATGATGATGATTTTTTTTACATGGACCTTTAAATTGGCTTTGATGGAACTTTGTTCCATAGAAGGAATCTCAGATAACCCTTTTTAAAAACTGAGCCCAGCCATGTATTTTTACCATTAAATACCAGTGAATTTGGGTGAAATCCTCTCTTCTTGAAGTTCAAAGATAAAACTTGGGGCTCCTGGGCCTGTCAGAAAGTGACATTCTTTATTTGCCAAAGGTCAGAAACCCTGTATGGGGGTACTATGTAGACAAGTATGAGGCCAGTTTTCCCAAGGGCTTTCATTGCCTCCATAAGTCAAGTTTAATTCCTTAAAGGAAAGCACACCATTCTAGTCAAAGCCTTGTTTCTCTAATTGTGTCCTGTTACCAATGAAAACAGATTCTTATTGCACTTATGCAAATAACTGTATTGTCATGAGTTAATAATGCTCACAAGTAATTTCCAAATTCTGTAGAAATTAAGTAGAGAGAAAACAAATAGAATCCAAATTTTGTTCATAGGAATATACTTTACTCAATTGTTAAAAGAGGTAAATAGCTTTAAAGTTTTCTTGACTCTGAAAAATAAAACAAAGGATCAGCAGTGTTTTAAGCAAAAAGTTAAAAAGATTACTTTAGACTTTTATTAGTTTAGTCCATTTAGTTAATTCATGTTCGCTTGATATTCATGAACATTTCAGCTCTCCATGAGTCCTGAAAGTTTTCCTCTATTCTGATGTTATAATCTCCAAAGTTACCAGAAACCTGCATTCAGGATAACCCGTTAGAGTTGTATAGCAGAATATAAAACCACCTTCTAAAGAGCATCAACATGAGACAACAATTGTCTGTGGATCACAAAAAGTTTCAGGGCAGCCATAGCCAAAGACACAATTGAAAAGTAAATTTGTTACCTGTGTGGCACACAGTAACATAATTATAATTATTACTGATAATGTACACTAAGTCATATCAGAATTATAGGAGTTTTCCATAATCTTGGAACACATGCCAATAACATATTTAAACAAATACAGCCCAAAGAAAACTAGACACCAGTTTAAATTTGACAATGCTTCCTGTATAATTTTTATATCAAGTAAGTATGTAATGTTTTAGACTTTAGAGGACCTATTAATAATATCTTAAAGGATTAATTAGGCCAGAAGAAGATATAGTTTATAATTTTATTTTTGAAAGTTTGTCAAATATGAAAGGTTTAAAACACTTGATGGTACAAAATAGGATTACAGGTCATTGTAAAGTAGGTCATTCATTTAACCGAAGTGATAACTCAAGGATTTCCTTAGAAAAAGGCAAAACCTTCATTCTATGAGAGATGTGACTTAATTTCACAAACAATAAGCCCTAACGAAAACAGCATGAAGCCAATTAAATTTGTTTTTTAAAATTTTATAAGCAATCTATAAAATTTTAGCCTTGATCATAAAATATAACTTCCATAAGCTTTTTATAACTTTATAACCTTTATTAAGGAGTTGGTAAATGCTTCAAGGAAACCTTGTTAGTCTGACACAGGGGCCTATATGCTAGTCTTGCATCAGTGTGTTTTTGACATTAAGGGTTAATTTATAGAGAAACTGAACTTATTTTAGCTCTTAAAATCAGCTCTTATAAATTCAAATTGTCACCTCTTCTGCAATAGTCCCTGGGCTTTGAGGAGTTGAATGGCTTTAGTTTATGTCCCTGTGTGTCTCAGGAATGTAATTTATTTTTATTGCCAACTTTTGTTTTGTTTTAGATGGAGTCTTCCTCTTTCAACCAGGCGGGAGTTCAGTGATGCAATCTTGGCTCAGTGTAACCTCCACCTCCCAGGTACAAGTGATTCTCCTGCCTCTCAGCCTCCTGAGTAACTAAGATTACAGGTGCCTGTCACTATACCCAGCTAATTTTTGTATTTTTAGTAGAGATGGGGTTTTGCCATGTTGGGCAGGCACCAGCCTCCTTGAACTCCTGAACTCAGGTGATCTACCGGCCTGAGTCTCCCTAAGTGCTGGGATTACAGGCATGAGCCAATACACCATTGACATCTTGTATGGAGTCTGGAGATAAGGTTTGAATTGTAGTTAGTGTTTAAGATTTAGCAGTAATTTGTATCCTTTCTAGACCCAGGAGTCAAAGCCCTGTAACTTAATGTCACAACTATCTTAAAAACACATACAGATAAGTACACAGATGTAATAACCTTAATTAAAAATAATTTTTTGAACTCTCAGTTTTCTTATAAGCAAACCAAACTCAATAATAATGACATAGGAATTATTTTGATTTTAAAAAGCCGTAAAATCTGTTAGGCCAGTTACTGAAGGGCAAAAGAAAAGAACTTCTGTAGTGTACTGAATATTATAGAAGAAGGAAACACTTCCTTTGGATCCTTAAGTAAATAAACCCACAACAAACAGAACTAGAGGAAAAAAGCTTATGTGAGTTGAAAATGAGTTGAAGGACAGCATTATTATTTTGAGCCTTTTCAAAGAAGAGAGAAAACTGAAAATGGAGTGATCCAATAAAAGCTGAGCTTTGGGTTAAAAAATTAAAATCTCTTATAATTTATAAAGGGTAAATCAGTTTCTTAAAGAAATTTTATCGTTCTAATAAATTCCTCAGTGTATAAGTGCTTTTTTTTTTACATCAACTCAATCTCTAGAAAGATTATTATAATTTCCCACTAATTATATATAACTTGATCACATAAAAGTTTTTTATTTGTTAAATAAATCCCCTTGATTTTCCAAGATGGCATGGTAGGAACAACTCGGGATTGCAGCTCTCAGTGAAGGCGCAGAGGGTGAGTCCTAACCGCATTTTCAGATGGACCTTTTTTGCCCACAGAAAGGGGAAATTCCCAGGTGCAGGGGAGACGAACACCAGTGCGGCTTGCGTGGCGCCATGGCGCAGCGGCAACCTGCACAAAGCTCTCTGGTCTGGGTGCCCTGTTAAACCAGCAGTCTGAGATTTGGGAGGGCAGATTAACATATCCATCTGATTGAGCGGAACTTGGACAATGAGCCAGACCGGGAGATTCCTGGGAAGCATGATTTGAGCCTGTGCAGTGGGCCATAGCACGGGAAATCACGCAGATCCCGGTGCCCTGTAAGCAGGCTACTGAGGCACCTGTGAGAGAGTCAACCGTTCAACTTTAAAAAAGGAAGAGAGAGAGAGAGAGGAGAGAGAGGAGAGAGAGAGAGAGAGAGAGAGAGAGAGAGAGAGAGAGAGAGAGAGAGAGAGAGAGAAGGGACTCTGAGGCAGGGAGCCGGGAGATCAGGCTCGGTGGGTCCCACCCCCACAGGGACAAACAAAACGGCGATTGAAAACCCTCAGGGTTGAGAGTTCTACTGCGGGATCAGCTGAATCCAGGATGGTGCAGCTCGGTGGGGGAGGGGCATCCACCACTATAGACGCATACCACCCCACTGAGGTTTACACCCACTTTAGAAGTAGTCTGCCATTGCCGAGGCAACCCACCATAACAGAGAGACTCTGCCAACAGGGCGGAGCCCAACACAGTAGGGCGGAACCTGGTGGTGGTAGGGCGGAGCCCCGTGGCAGCAGAGTGGAGCCTTGACAGGCAAATAGTGACTACACTGCCTCCTAGCTGGGCAGGACAGTGCAATGGATACTCATAAAGAAAGCCCCAACTCCCTGAGACAGAGCATCTGAGGGGAAAAAAAGGGGGGGGTTTATAAGTTCTGCTGCAGAGACCTAAACACAACTGCCCAACAACCCTGAATGAACAATGGAGCTCACAGCTCAGCACTGGAGCTCCTATAAAGTACAGACCATATCCTCAAGCAGCTCCCTGACCCCTGTATACTCAGAGTCACTTCAAGAAAGGACTAGTTGGACTGACATTGGGCAGGCATCATTCTGGGACAAAGATAGCAGAAGAAGAAATTGGTAGCATCCCTCACAGTTCTGCAGCTGTTTCAGGTGTACCCCAGACAAGCGGGGCCTGAAGTGGACCTCAGCAGTTGTACAGCAGAGGGGCTAGACTGTTAGAAGGAAAACTAACTAACAAATACTTCATCATCAACAATCTGGGTGTCCACTCAGAGACCCAATCGAAAAGTCAGCAACTACTAAGATGACAGGTGGATAAATCCACAAAGATGGGAAGAAACCAGCGCAAAAAGGAGGAAAACACCCGAAACCAAAACACCTCACCTCCTACAAAGGACCAAAACTCCTCACCAGCAAGGGAACAAAGCTGGATGGAGAATGAATGTGATGAAATGATGGAATCAGACTTCAGAAGGTGGATAATGAGAAACTTCAATGAGCTAAAACAACACATTCTAAATCAATGCAAAGAAACTAAGAACCTTGAAAAAAGATTTGAAAAAAGATTTGAGGAAATGATAACAAGAATGGACAACTTAGAGAGGAATATGGATGAATTGAAGGAGCTGAAAAACACAACATGAGAACTTCACGAAGCATGCACAAGTTTCAACAACCGAATTGACCAAGCAGAAGAAAGAATATCAGAAGTCGAAGGGCAACTCAGTGAAATAAAATAAGAAACCAAGATTAGAGAAAAAAGCATGAAAAGGAATGAACAAAGTCTTGAAGAAATGTGGGACTATGTGAAGAGACCCAACCTACGTTTGATAGGTGTACCTGAATGTGACAAAGAGAATGAATCCAAGCTGGAAAACACTCTTCAGGATATTATCCAGGAAAATTTCCCCTATCTAGCAAGACAGGTCAATACTCAACTCCAGGAAATACAGAGAACACCACAAAGATATTCCGCAAGAAGAGCAACCCCAAGGCACATAATGGTCAGATTTGCCAGGGTTGAAATGAAGGAGAAAATAATAAGGGCAGCCAGAGAGAAAGGTCAGATCACCCACAAAGGGAAGCCCATCAGACTCACAGCAGATCTCTCGGCAGAGACTCTACAAGCCAGAAGAGAGTAGGGGCCAATATTCAACATCCTTAAAGAAAAGAACTTTCAACCCAGAATTTCATATCCAGCCAAACTGAACTTGATAAGTGAAGGAAGAATAAAATCCTTCATGAACAAGCAAGTACTCAGAGATTTTGTCACCACCAGGCCTGCTTTACAAGAGCTCCTGAAAGAGGCACTACACATAGAAAGGAACAACCAGTACCAGCCATTCTAAAAACATACCAAATGCTAAAGAGCATCAACAAAATGAAGAATCTGCATCAACCAATGGGCAAAACAGCCAGCTAGCATCAAAATGGCAGTATCAAATTCACACATAACAATATTAACCCTAAATGTAAATGGGCTAAATGCACCAATCAAAAGACACAGACTGGCAAATTGGATAAAAAAACAAAACCCATTGGTGTGCTGTATCCAGGAAACACATTTCACATGCAAGGATACACAAAGGCTCAAAATAAAGGGATGGAGGAAGATTTACCAAGCAAATGGAGAGCAGAAAAAAGCAGGAGTTGCAATTCTTGTCTCTGATAAAATAGACTTTAAAGCAACAAAGATCAAAGGAGACAAAGAAGGTCATTACATAATGGTAAAAGGATTGATACAACAAGAAGAGCTAATGATCCTAAATATATATAGACCCAATACAGAAGCACCTAGATATATAAGGCAAGTTATCAATGACTTACAAAGAGACTTAGACTCCCACACAATAATAGTGGGAGACTTTAACACTCCACTCTCAATATTAGACAGATCAACCAGACAGAAAACTAACAAGTATATCCAGGGCTTGAACTCAGACCTGGAACAAGCAAACCTGATAGACATTTACAGAACTCTATACCCCAAATCCACAGAATATACATTCTTCTCAGCACCACATCACACCTACTCCAAAATTGACCACATAATTGGAAGTAAAGCACTCCTCAGCAAATGCAAAACAACTGAAATCATAACAGTCTCTCAGACCATAGTGCAATCAAGTTAGAACTCAGAATTCAGAAACTAACTCAGAACCACACAGCTTCATGGAAACTGAACAACTGGCTCTTGAATGTTGATTGGATAAACAATGAAATGAAGGCCGAAATAAGTTCTTCGAAACCAACGAGAATGAAGACACAACATACCAGAATCTCTGGGACACATTTAAATCAGTCTGTAGAGGAATATATATAGCAATAAGTGCCCACATGAGAAGAGTGGAGAGATCCAAAATTGACACCCTATCATCAAAATTGAAAGAGCTAGAGGAGCAAGATCAAAAAAACTGAAAACCTAGCAGAAGACAAGAAATAACTAAGATCAGAGCAGAACTGAAGGAGATAGAGACACAAAAAACCCTTCAAAAAATCAATAAATCCAAGAGCTGGTTTTTTGAAAAGATCAACAAAAGAGACAGACCACTAGCCAGACTGATTAAAAAGAAAAGAGAGAACAATCAAATAGATGCAATAAAAAATGATAAAGGGGGAATCACGAGATTCCACAGAAATGCAAACCATCATCAGAGAATACTACAAACAACTCTATGCACATAAACTGTAAACCAGGAAGAAATGGATAAATTCCTGGACACATGTGTCCTCCCAAGCCTAAATCAGGAGGAAGCCAAAACTATGAATAGACCAATAAAAAGGTCTGAAGTTGAGGCAGCAATTATGAGCCTACCACACAAAAAAAGCCCAGGTCCAGATGGGTTCACAGCCGAATTCTACCAGACACACAAAGAGGAGCTGGTACCATTCCTTCTGAAACTATTCCAAATAATTCAAAAAGAGGGAACCCTTCCAAAATCATTTTATGAGACCAACATCATCCCGATACCAAAACCTGGCAGAGATTCAACAAGAAAAGAAAACTTCAGGCCAATATTCATGATGAACATAGATGCAAAAATCTTCAATAAAATACTGGCAAATCTATTGCAACAGCACATTAAAAAACTTATCCATCACGATCAAGTAGGATTCATCCTGGGGATGCAAGGCTGGTTCAACATACCCAAGTCTATAAATGTCATTCACCACATAAACAGAAGCAAAAACAAAAACCACATGATTATCTCAATTGACGCAGAGAAGGCATTTGACAAAATTCAACAGCCCTTTATGCTAAAAACCCTCAATAAACTTGGTATTGATGGAATATATCTCAAAGTAATAAAAGCTATTTATGACAAACCAACAGCCAACATCATACTTAATGGGCAAAAACTGGAAGCATTCCCTTTGAAATCAGGCACTAGACAAGGATGCCCTCTCTCACCACTCCTATTCAACATAGTACTGGAAGTTCTAGCCAGAGCAATCAGGCAAGAAAAAGAAATAAAGGGTATTCAAATAGGAAAGGTGGAAGCCAAATTGTCTCTATTTGCAGATGACATGATAGTATACCTAGAAGACCCCATCACCTCAGCCCAAAAACTCCTGAAACTGATAAGCAACTTCAGCAAAGTCTCAGGATATAAAATCAATGTGCAAAAATCACAAGCTTTCCTATACACCAATAACAGATTTAAAGAGAGCCAAATTAAGAATGAACTGTGATTCACAATTGCTACAAAGAGAATTAAATACCTAGGAATACAACTGACAAGGAACATAAGGGACCTCTTCAAGGAAAACTATAAACCACTGCTCAATGAAATAAGAGAGGACACAAACAGATGGAGAAACATTCCATGTTCATGGTTAGGAAGAATCAATATTGTGAAAATGGCTATACTGCCCAAAGTAATCTACACAATCAATGCTATCCCCATCAAGCTACCATTGAATTTCTTCACAGAACTGGAGAAAACCACCATGAACTTCATATGGAACCAAAAGAGAGCCGGCATAGCCAAGTCAATTCTAAGCAAAAAGAACACAGCGGGAGGCATCACACTACTGAACTTCAAACTATACTACAAGGCTACAGTAATCAAAACAGCATGGTACTGGTACCAAAACAGAGATATAGACCAGTGGAACATAACAGAGGCATCGGAGGCAACACAACATATCTACAACCATATAATCTTTGATAAACCAGACAAAAACAAGCAATGGGGAAAGGATTCCCTGTTTAATAAATGGTGTTGGGAAAACTGGTTAGCCATGTGCAGAAAGCAGAAACTGGACCCCTTCCTGACACCTTACACTAAAATTAACTCCAGATGGATTAAAGACTTAAACATAAGACCTGGCCCCATAAAAACCCTAGAAGAAAATCTAGGCAAAACCATTCAGGACATAGGAGTAGGCAAGGACTTCATGACCAAAACACCAAAAGCATTGGCAACAAAAGCCAAAATAGACAAATGGGACCTAATCAAACTCCACAGCTTTTGCATGGCAAAAGAAACAGACACTAGAGTGAATCGGCAACCAACAGAATGGGAAAAAATCTTTGCAGTTTGCCCAAAGATATCTGACAAAGGGCTGATATCCAGAATTTACAAAGAACTCAGACAGATTTACAGGAAAAAAACAAACAAGCCCATTCAAAAATGGGCAAAGGATATGAACAGACACTTTACAAAAGAAGACATACATGAGACCAACAAACATATAAAAAAATGCTCATCATCACTGGTCATTAGAGAGATGCAAATCAAAATCACATTGAGATACCATCTCATGCCAGTTAGAATGGCAGTTATTAAAAAATCTGGAGACAACAGGTGCTGGAGAGGATGCAGAGAAATAGGAACACTCTTACACTGTTGGTGGGAGTGTAAATTAGTTCAACTATTGTGGAAGACAGTGTGATGATTCCTCAAGGACCTAGAAATAGAAATTCCACTAGACCCAGCAATCCCATTACTGGGTATATATCCAAAGGACTATAAATCGTCCTACTATAAGGACACATGCACACGAATGTTCATTGCAGCACTGTTTACAATAGCAAAGACCTGGAACCAACCCAAATGCCCATCGATGATAGACTGGACTGGGAAAATGTGGCACATACACACCATGGAATATTATGCAGCAATCAAAAACGATGAGTTTGTGTCCTTTGTAAGGACATGGATGAACCTGGAGAACATCATTCTCAGCAAACTGACACAAGAACAGAAAAGGAAATACCACATATTCTCACTCATAGGTGGGTGAGAAAAATGAGAACACAGGGACACAGGGGGGGGGGTACTACACACTGGGGTCTATTGGGGGGAATAGGGGAGGGACAGTGGGGGGGTACTGGGGAGGGATAGCCTGGGGAGAAAAGCCAAATGTGGGTGAAAGGGAGGAAGGCAGCAAAACACACTGCAATGTGTGCACCTAAGCAACTATCTTGCATGTTCTGCACATGTACCCCAAAACCTAAAATGCAATAAAAATTATAAAAAAAAGTCAATGAGGTGAAGAATCTTGGATATGAGACTCAAAAGTTTGTAGCTCGTAAAAGTGAGGCAATAAAAATGTTAATGCTAAGGAATGCATCGATTTTTCAAAGACAAGGTTTTTCTGGCCAGAGATTCAAACTATCTTGCACGTTCTGCACATGTACCCCAAACCCTAAAATGCAATAAAATAAATAAATAAATAAATAAATAAATAAATAAAAACAAATCCCCTTATTGTGACTTGCACAGACTATTCATGACATGCTTGCATATTCAGTTTTGCTCTGAATATCTCTTTAATTTTTAATTCTTCTTTAAATTCTGTGATATATGTGCAGATCTTGCATGATTGTTGCAAAGGTACACACATGCCATGGTGATTTGCTGCCTCCATCTTCCCCTCATCACCTACATCAGGTATTTCTCCCAATGTAATCCCTCCCCAACTTCCCCACCCGCTACTATCCCTCCCCTAGTCTGCCTCAACAGACCCCAGTATGTGACATTCCCCTCTCTGTACCCATGTGTTCTCATTGTTCAACACCTGCCTGTGAGTGAGAACATGCAGTGTTTGGTTTTCTGTTCTCTTGTCAGTTTAGTGAGAATGATGGTTTCCAGATTAATCCATGTCCCTACAAAGGACATGAACTCATCACTTTTTTTTATGGCTGCATAATATTCCATGGTGTATATGTGCCACATTTTCTTTTTCTGGTCTATCATTAATGTGCACTTGGGTTTGTTCCAGGTCTTTGCTATTGTAAACAGTGCTGCAGTGAACATACAAAGGCATGTGTCTTTATAAGAGAATGATTTATAATCCTTTGAGTATATACCCAGTAATGGGATTCCTGGGTCAAATGGTATTTCTATTTCTAGATCCTTGAGGAACTGCCACACTGTCTTACAGAAAAGTTTAACTAATTTACACTCCCAGCAACAGTGCAAAAGTGTTCCAATTTCTCCACATCCTCTCCAGCATCTGTTGTCTCCAGATTTTTTTTTTTTTTTTTTTTTTTTTGCAGAGACAAGTAAACATTTAATTTTTTACCTTTCCTCCTATGTGTATTTCAAATCTTTCTCACAAGGCCCCAGGAATCACCAGATTCAATTATGTCCCTGGACTTGTCCACTGCTGCAGGAGTCTTAGGGAGCCTTGTACAAATGCTAGAGTTACTCAATTACCAACATTAAACCCTAGGATAAGAGATGCAGCAAAGCAGGACTCCTTCCTCCATGGAATGTGCAGATTTCAGATGAGGCAGCAGCCAATGTAGAAAACGCTGGAATTTTTCCTTGGAACTGGATTGTGATGAGGTACTTGCCATGAACATACCTACTGTTTTTTTCTTTTCTTTTTTCTTTTGAGACACAGTTTCGCTCATTGCCTAGGCTAGAGTGCAATGGTGCAATCTTGGCTCACCACAACCTCTGCCTCCCAGGTTCAAGCGATTCTCCTGCCTAGTCTCCTGAGTAGCTGAGATTACAGGCATGTGCCACCATGACCCGCTAATTTTTGTATTTTTTGTAGAGGCAGGGTTTTGCCATATTGGTCAGGCTGGTCTCGAACCCCCAACTTTAGGTGATCTGCCCTCCTCAGCCTCCCAAAGTACTGGGATTATAGGCATGAGCCACTGTGCTTGGCCAGATACTGTTTTTTCTTTGACCTTTCCTTTCCAGTTTTTAAAGATAAAGCAGGAAATAATCTTCTCTGAAGATACTTGATACAAATTCTCCAAACCCAAAAACACATGCTTCCACTTCATTGATAAAAATTTATTGCAGTTTGGCACCTGATGCTAGTTCAGCTGGCGGATGAGCTGATTGATGCATTCACCCCAATAGCCAGGTGTGCCCATCTCCTTGAGGAAGCCCACTCTATTTTTGGTAGCATGATGGGTCACTGAGAGGTGGAAAGGGCACAAGAACCATGAGATCTCCTGGAAATGCTCCCCCAGAAAGGCAATTTCATGAATGAGGTCTTCCAAGCAAATGACACCAAACTTCCCCAGGTGTTCCTCAATCACAGTGTTGTCTGTCAGAGGGATGGTCTTATTCTTGACCCTGGCTTGTCCAAGTTTCAAAATGAGTTCCCGGACAGACTTCAGATTTGGAAATCCCCAGGTCACATAAGGTTCCACTATATGCAGCATTTTTAGGTTCTGGGGAGTGATTTTTACAAAGACACCACTAAAAATTTTCTTTAGGCGAAGTCTTGCAATGGTTCTCTGCACCAGTAAACTCACACCATCAATCCTTTCAATGCATATGACAAAGGCCAAAGTATGTTTATCTGGCAATTCCAAGGCATGAGGCTTCACTTCTAGTCGTCTGACACGCACCTTGTCACGTGTCTGCCGCCAGGAATCATGTAGGAATGATTCCAATCGCTTAAACCTGGGCCCTTTTCCTTTCCTCTGCTCCTTCTTTGCCAAAAGTGCCTGCTTTGCCTGAGTGGCTTTGAGAGCTTGATAAGCCTTCCTCTTTTTCAGGAGATTTTCTGGAACCAAAGGGATTTTTCTTTGCCCTTGCTCCGCCATCTTTCCGGTGTCTTCTCCAGATTTTTTAATGATCACCATTCTAATTGGTGTGGGGTGGTATCTCAATGTGGTTTTGATTTGCATATCTCTAATAACCAGTGATAATAAGCATTTTTTCATATGTTTTTTGGCCTTATAAATGTCTTCTTTTGAAAACTGTCTGTTTATATCCTTTGCCCACTTTTTGATGGGGTTGTTTTTTTCTTGTAAATTTGTTTTAATTCTTTGTAGATTCTGGTTATTACCCCTTTGTCAGATGGATAGATCATAACATATTCTCATTCTTTTGGTTACCAGTTCACTCTAATGATTATTTCTTTTGCTGTGCAGAAACTCTTAAGTTTAATTAGATCCCATTTGTCTATTTTGGCTTTTGTTGCCAATACTTTTAGTGTTCTAGTCATGAAGTCCTTGCTCATGCCTATGTCCTGAATGGTATTGCTTAGGTTTTCTTCTAGGGTTTTTATGGTGTTAGGTCTTATGTTTAAATATTTAATTCATCTGGAGTTAATTTTAGTGTAAGGTGAAAAGAATTGGTCCAATTTCTGTTTTCTGCACATGTCTAGCTGGTTTTCCCAACACCATTTATTAAACAGAGAATCATTTCCCCATTGCTTGTTTTAGTGAGGTTTGTCAAAAATCAGATGGTTGTAGAAGTGTGGCATTGCCTACAAGGCCTCTGTTCTGTTCCATTGGTCTATATCTCTGTTTTGGTACCAGTACCATGCTGTTTTGATTACTGTAGCCTTGTAGTATGGTTTGAAGTCAGGTAGCATGATGCCTCCAGCTTTGTTCTATTTGCTTATGATTGTCTTGGCTATGTGGGCTCTTTTTTGGTTTCATATGAAGTTTAAGGTGTTTTCTAGTTATGTGAAGAAGGTCATTGGTAGTTAGATGGGGATAGCATTGAATCTATAAATTACTTTGGGCAGTATGGCCATTTTCACAATATTGATACTTCCTAACCAGGAGCTTGGAATGTTTCTCCATCTGTTTGTGTCCTCTCTTATTTCCTTGAGTGGTGGTTTGTAGTTCTCCTTGAAGAGGTCATTCACATCCTTTCTTAGTTGTATTCCTAGGTATTTTATTCTATTTGTAGCAATTGTGAATGGGAATTCACTCATGATTTGGCTCTCTGTTAGTCTGATATTGGTGTATAGGAATGCTTGTGATTTTCACACTTTGATTTTGTATCCTGAGACTTTTCTGAAGTCACTTATCAGCTTAAGGAGATTTTGGGCTGAGATGATGGGGTCCTCTAAATATACAATCATATTGTCTGCAAATACAGACAATTTGACTTTCTCTTTTCCTAATTGAATACCTTTATTTCTTCTTCTTGCCTGATTGTTCTGACTAGAACTTTCAATACTAGGTTGAATAGGAATGGTGAGAGAGGGCATTGTTGTCTAGTGCCAGTTTTCAATGGGAATGCTTCCAGCTTTTGCCCATTCAGTATGATATTGGCTGTGGGTTTGTCATAAATACTTTTATTATTGTGAGATATCTTCCATCTATACCTAGTTTGTTGAGAGTTTTTAGCATAATTGGCTGTTGAATTTTGTCAAAGACCTTCTCTGCATCTATTGAGATGATCATGTGGTTTTTTTCTTTGTTTTTTTTTTATGTGAGGGATTACATTTGTAGATTTGTATATGTTGAACCAGCCTTGCATCCTCAAGATGAAGCCTTTACTTGATCGTGATGGATAAGCTTTTTCATGTACTGTTGCAATCGGTTTTCCAGTATTTTATTGAAGATTTTGGCATTGATGTTCATCATGGATATTGGCCTGAAATTTTCTTTTTTAGTTGTGTCTCTGCCATGTTTTGGTTTCAGGATGATGTTGATCTCATAAAATGAGTTAGGGAGAATTCCCTCTTTTTGTATTGTTTGGGAAAGTTTCAGAAGGAATGGTACCAGCTGCTCTTTGTACCTCTGGTAGAATTCGGCTGTGAACCTGTCTGGACCTGGACTTTTTTTGGTTAGTAGGCTATTAATTGCTGACTCAACTTCCAACCTTGTTGGTCTATTCAGGGATTCAACTTCTTTCTGGTTTAGTCTTGGGAGAATGTAAGTATCCAGGAATTTTTCCATTTCTTCCAAATTTACTGGTTTATGTGCATAGAGTTGTCTGTAGTAATCTCTGATGATGGTTTGTATTTCTGTGGAATCAGTGGCGATATCTCCTTTATTGTTATTTATTGCATCTATTTGATTCTTCTCTCTTTTATTGTTTATTAGTCTGGCTAGTGGTCTATTTTGTTGATCTTTTCAAAAAACCAGCTCCTAGATTTATTGAGTTTTGAAGGGTTTTTTGTGTCTCTATCCCCTTCAGTTCTGCTCTACTCTTAGTTATTTCTTGTCTTCTGCTAGCTTTTGAGGTTTTCTGATCTTGCTCCTCTAGCTCTTTCAATTTTGACAATGTGTCGATTTTAGATCTTTCCTGGCTTCTCATGTGCACATTTATTGCTATAAATTTCCCTCTAGACACTACTTTAAATGTGTCCCAGAGATTCTGGTACATTGTGTCTTCATTTTCATTGGTTTTGAAGAACATCTTTATTTCTGCCTTCATTTTATTGTTTATCCAGTTATTATTCAGGAACCAGTTGTTCAATTTCCATGTAGTTGTGTGGTTTTGAGTGAGTTTCTTAATCCTGAGTTCTAATTTGATTACACTGTGGTCTGAGAGACTGTTTGCTGTGATTTCTGTTCTTTTGCATTTGCTGAGGAGTGATTTACTTCCAATTATGTGGTTCATTTTAGAGTATGTGCAATGTTGTGCTGAAAAGAATGTATATTCTGTGAATTTGGTGTGGAGAGTTCTGTAGGTATCTATTAGGTCCACTTGGTCCAGATCTGTGTTGAAGTCCTGGATATCCTTGCTGATTTTCTGTCTCATTGATCTGTCTAATATTGAAAGTGGAGTGTTAATGTCTCACTATTATTGTCTGGGAGTCTAAGTCTCTTTGTAGGTTGTTAAGAACTTGCATTATGTATCTGGGTGCTCCTGTATTTGGTGCATATACATTTAGGATAGTTAGCTTTTCTTGTCGCATTAATTCTTTTACCATTATGTAATGCCCTTCTTTGTCTCTTTTGATCTTTGCCAGTTTAAAGTCTGTTTTATCAGAGACTAGGATTGCAATCCCTGCTTTTTTTTTTCTCTCTCCATTGACTTGGTAAACCTTCTTCCGTCTTTGCATGTGAGGTGGATCTCCTGAATACAGCACACCAATGGGTCTTGACTTTTTATCCAATTTGCCTGTCTGTGTTTTTTGATTGGGGCATTTACCTCATTTACATTTAATGTTAATATTGTTATGTGTGAATTTAATCCTTCCATTTTGTTACTGGCTTGTTTTTTTGCCCATTAGTTGACACAGTTTCTTCATTATATTGTTGGTCTTTACCATTTGGTACGTTCTTGCAGTGGCTGATAGTCTTTGTTCCTTTCCATGTTTAGTGCTTCCTTCAGGAGCTCTTGTAAGTCAGGTCTGGTGGTGGTGAAATCTCTCAGCAATTGCTTGTCTGTAAGGGATTTTCTTTCTCCTTCGCTTATGAACCTTATTTTGGCTGGATGTGAAATTCTGGGTTGAAAGTTCTTTTCTTTAAGGATGTTGAATATTGGCCCCTATTCTATTCTGGCTTGTAGGGTTCTGC
This sequence comes from Saguinus oedipus, assembly GCA_031835075.1. Classification (NCBI taxonomy): domain Eukaryota; kingdom Metazoa; phylum Chordata; class Mammalia; order Primates; family Cebidae; genus Saguinus; species Saguinus oedipus. The sequence goes on from CM063178.1 coordinate 128,867,132, forward strand.
TGAGAGATCTGCTGTAAGTCTGATGGGCTTCCCTTTGTGGGTGACCTGACCTTTCTCTCTGGCTTCCCTTAGCATTTTTTTCCTTTCATTTCAACCCTGGTGAATCTGTTGATTATGTGCCTTGGGGTTGCTCTTCTTGCAGAATTCTTTGTGGTGTTCTCTGTATTTCCTTAATGTGAATGTTGGCCTGCCTTGCTGGGTTGGGGAAGTTCTCCTGGATAACATCTTGAAGATGATTTTCCAGCTTGGATTCATTCTCCTTGTCACCTTCAGGTACACTGATCAAGTGTAGATTATGTCTTTTCACATAATCTCTTTTTTCTTGGAGACTGTTCATTTCTCTTCACTCTTTTTTCTCTAATCTTGCCTTCTCATTTTATTTCATTGAGTTGATCATCAGTGTATGATATCCTTTCTTCTGCTTGATCAATTCGGCTGTTGAAACTTGTGTATGCCTCGTGAAGTTCTCATGCTGGGTTTTTCAGCTCCATCAAGTCATTTATATTCATCTCTAAGCTGGTTATTCTAGTGAGCATTTTGTCTAACCTTTTTTCAAGGTTCTTAGTTTCTTTTCATTGGGTTAGAACATGCTTCTTTAGCTCAGAGAAGTTTGTTATTACCCACCTTCTAAAGCCTGCTTCTGTGCATTTTCAAACTCATCCTCCATCCTGTTTTGTTATCTTGCTGGTGAGGAGTTGTGATCCTTTGGAGGAGGAGAGGCATTCTGGTTTTTGGTGATTTCAGCCTTTCGCACTGGTTTCTTCCCATCTTCATGGATTTGTCTACCTTTGGTCTTTTAAGTTGCTGACTTTTGGTTGGGTTGCTGAGTTGACATCCTTTCTGTTGATGATGAAGCTATTTCTTTTGGTTTTTTGGTTTTCCTTCTAACAGTCAGGCCCCTCTGGTATAGGACTGCTGGAGTTCCACTCCAGACCTTGCTTGCCTAGAAATCACCTGCAGGGGTTGCAGAACAGCAAGGATTGCTGCCTGATCTTTCCTCTGGTAGCTTCATCCCAGAAGGGTACCCACCAGATGTCAGCAGAACTCTCCTGTATGAGGTGTTTTTTTGTTTATACAGGGTCCGGGAGCCACTTTAGGAGGCAGTCTGCCCTTTGTCTGCCTGCAGAGGCACTGCTGGGCTGCCACAGGCTCAGTCTACCTGCTGTGTAATCTTTCTCTAGCTTTTGTTTATGCAGGTGAGATTAGGACCCCCTCAGCAATGGCTGATGCAAGTTCACCCTGATCCTCTGGCAAGTTCCTCTTCCCAGGTGGGGCAGTTCCCCACCCTGCCTCAGTGTGCCATCCTTGGGCTATACCAACTGTCCAGCTAGTCTGATGATGAACCTGGTATCTCGGTTGGAAATGTGGAGTTCACTTGCCTTCTGCGTCACTCTCACTGAAAAGTGCACTCTGGAGCTGTTCCTTTTTGGCCTTCTTGGCAGAATGTATCACTCTTTCTTAAACAACTAGTCATCTTGTTCTAGGTCTAAATTTATCATACAAGATTCTTTCTCATATAAAATTATTTCCCTTTATGCTTTCTTCCCAAGAAATACCTCTTTATTTCTATAACTTTCTTTATATCTCTCTTATTTCCTGGTTTCTTTTACCTTGTTTTATACATAACCTTTAAATAAGTTTTGAATTAGACAAACATTATTCAGATTTAAAAAAATGACACTTTTTTTTGGGAAAGACTATTTTGCTACAATATATTCTTATGGGAACATACCCAGATATTTTAATATCTATTATTTAATATAACTTTAGATTCTAAATTATGACAAGTTTGTCTGCAAGTATTTATCCTGTTTACCTATTTTATTCATTTATCTAGATTATTTATGAAAACAGCGATATTCATCATTTAAAGTTGTAAAAGTTGCTGTTGCAAAATTTTAACTGAGACAGTGAAAAAGATCTGCCCTAACTAACTCCATCTTGCTTCTAATCTCCAAGCTGCCATTGTTCATTCCTGGACTTTGGGAGAAACTTAATTCCTAGTTTAGCTTTGAAACAAAGATGATAACCGTTCTTCCCAAAACAAACCTCCTTACTGCCTGTGGGTTATACTGCCTAAAGTTGGAAGATTAGAAGTTATGAAAATTTTACTAAATAATTCAAGGTGTAGCTCTTTTCATTAAGCCAATATCAATGTCTTACTTATTAAAGATTACACAAGCAAGTGCATTCTGTCTTGGGCTGAGTTTATAGTTTTTTACCCTTCACCAAATTTTGACACCTTATAGTATAAGGCAGGAATAAGTATGAAATTGCTTGATTAATAAATGCAAAGAGGAATGTATGCTGGCAATTCCTAAGACCTTTCTAATATTACTTTACCAATAATTTTAAAGCTATCTTGCTTATTAAAGATTTTAGTTAATTCTTGTAAACTTAAAAAGCATTTTGACTAGTCTTTCCTTTTTCTGATAAAGTATTTAAGTACTTTTTTTCTTTAATCCAATTAATTAGAACCCTTTTATGTATTATCAGTAGTGAAACATTGTGCATACAACAGATAAATACATATACATGCATTAGGCATGCCAATAGAAGTACATCTTATAGATGCATAAAGACCTTTTTCTCCCCTATCTTAGACTTTCAGATTCTTGATAACCTGTTTTACAACCCTAGGCAGTTGTCAGCTAAATAGCCTTAAATTTGCATATTAAAGGAAACAATTCAGGTGAAAATCAAATGGTAAATTTGCACCATAAAGAACAGAGAGAAAAATTCTGTTACTGCTGGAGGGAGATTAAAGATGGATGTCAAATCAAACATAAAATTATAAACATCTTTCTGAGGATTGTATAAGGAGAGAAATTTTCTTTAGATAGAAACTACCTATCTTTTAATTGGATCTCTGAGCTCTGGGAAGAGCCCACACTGAATCCTGGGTTTACAAAAAGGGAGAATTATTTTGAGGTTAGAATATGTGATGCTTTTGCAGTGCATTAAATTTTTTTTAAGAAAGACATTTCTAAGTGTCTAAAATACACTTTTTCTTAAAAACCTCACAGTAGCTATTGTTGGAATAGCTATTTGTAAGGGTTATTGCTGAGTTTAAAATGAAGAAACTGAGGCCAGTATAAGAAAATTAAATGCCAGTTTATTCAGCTCCCAGGTGAGGTTCTATAGTCCGGGGAAAGGGGGCCAGAGAAGTCACGCTGACTTCCTGGAGAGTGGGGTTTTTTGTGGCTATAAGTAACGAGCAACAGCAGGGTGCTCTGATTGGCTCTGGGGGAGAGGGATTGGGCTGCTATTGGTTGGTGGGTTGTCAGGCGGGTTTTTTGGTGCAAGATTTGGTTAGGGTTGCATCAGCCAGAATTCCCAACTGAAGGGCTGGGTGCACAACTGGGTGCTGAGTGCAGAGCTGGGTGGCTGTCCGGGCTCCTGATGAGGCATCCAGCCTTACACTTTTAATGAAGAAACCAGAATTTAGTCAACTGAGAAGAAAAAACTTTTGCTCAAAAAAAGACAAGGTCTGAGGAGATTACGTGTTTTTTTTTTTTTTTTTGTAATGGTCTTTTCAATGCAAACATGCACACATGCACACATGCACACATTCACATACATCTTGGATGTTAGTTTTTAATTAAGCTGACTTTTAACTACTGAGCACCTTTAAAATATCTTTTAGAATTTCATTACTATATTTCAGCGAGGACAATTTTCTGCTATTTTAGAAGTAACAAGTATCAAACCAGAAAGGGCTTGATTTAGGCACCAAACCAAAGACTGTCATGATAGTAAAAAAAGGCAGAACCATAGCTATCGAACTGCAGCGTGGGGTGACAGCCATTGTGTTCAATTTGGCCTCACTAGAAAAAGGTGGCCTTGTTATGGAAATAAACCCCTTTTAGTAGTAAAAAAAAAAAACCACAACTTTCCTTTTTTTTCTTTTTGCTGGCCATATTTCTCCCCTACCACGCCAACTTTTTTGTTTGTTTGGGTGCAGAATTTAGCCACTTTAGAGAGCTTCTTCCCCATAATTTGGAACTTTCCTTCATATTTGATCAAGGCAGATAGAATTGATCAAACCCAGTGGGAAAAAGACCAAAACAACAATAAAAACAGAAAAACCACCACCACCACCACCACCACCCCCAACAACAACAACAACAAAAGCAGTTAAACAAAACAAATGATGGTGCAACTTACATAATTACTGAGCACTCTAATAGGAGAAATTAAGACAAACTTGTTGTTAATCTTAACTTTAGCCAAGCCAAACCTTAATTCAGTTACTGACCTAGGCTAAATCTCAGGCTGGAGGCTGCTGTCTACCATTCTAGGAGCAGGAAAAAATACTCATCTTTCCTGTTGGAAGCAAGCTCAAACTCCGTAAGGGAGTTACCTGCCTTCTATAATCATGGAAATAGGAAATCTTGTCTTCCTTATTGGAAGCAAATAAAACTCCAAAAAAGAGGAGTTGTACACCAAAATAAACTTTAGATCTCTATCAAATTTGGGGAGATCAGAGATTCTCTGGATGGGGTGCTCTCAGACCTCAGGAAATTGTCTTCTTGGTTTGAGCCATAAAGTTAGCTCATGCTGGTACCACACATCAATAGGAGATTTGTCAAAGGTCAGGGGCATCTTCACACAGAATTCCTTTATGGTTACCAAAATATGAACCCTGGAAACTGGAGACAGGTCTCAGGTAATTTATAAAGTTTATTTTGCCAAGGTTGAGAATGCATGCCTATGACACAGCCTCAGGAGGTCCTGACGACATGTGCCCAAGGTGGTCAGAGCACAGTTTGGTTTTATACATTCTAGGGAGACATGAGACATCAATTAACATATGCAAGATGTACATTGGTTTGGTCTAAGAGGTGGAACAACTTGAAGCAAAGGCAGGAAGACTGGAAATGGGGAGGGGGCCTCTAGGTCATAGTTAGATAAGAGACAAATGGTTACATTCTTTTGAATTTCTGACTAACCTCTTCAAAGGTTAGTCAGATGTGCATTTATCAGATGACAAATTTATCTGATGTGCATTTATCTCAGTGAGAAGAAGGATGACTTTGAATAGAGTGTGAGGCAGGTTTGCCCTAAGCAGTTCCCAGCTTGACTCTTCCCTTTAGCTTAGTGATTTAAGGGCCCCCAAATTTATTGTTCTTTTACACTGCCATATACCTGACACCCAGCATCTGGCACATGGTAGCTGCTTAATAACAATTTGCTAAACGGATATATGAATGATAAAAATGGAAGTCAGAAATGTGAGTTAGAAGGAAGAAGCTCATGACAAAAAGAGCTGACAAACTTTGGAGTGACTCGGTATGCTGTGATTTTGTCTCTTGCCTCTGCCTTCTCCAAGCTCTCTGGCTATGGTGAAGTGACCTCAAATCTCTGTACCTTTGAAGGGGTTGGACTGTACCAGAAATTGTCAGGCCTGGCTGTGCATTAGAAAAACAAAAACAAAAAAAACACCATGGCCTGGGCCTCACTCCAGTTCAATTGAATCAGATTTTCTGAGGGTGGGGCTGAGGCATAAATGTTTTTAGAAAGCTCCCTGAATGATTTTGACATACAGCTAGGGTAGAAAACCACTGCTCTAGATTGGATGCTTCTCACAGTCATGTGTGATGCCTTTTTAGGTCCAAGTTGATTATGTCTTTTCTGTAGTATAAAATTTCATAGAGGTGAGGAAGGAGATAGCATGGGTCCTTTTAAGACATGATTGTATTTATCATTTTATACATTCAACAAATATTAATTAAGTGCCTACAAGATCTCAGGCATGGCATTAGCTGGTGAAGTCAGCTGCAGGGAAAGCAGGGAGAAGCAGTGAGAAAAGCAGATTGGGTCTGCATGCTGACTCCTCATCATGTTTGTTTTCGCTGAAAGGATATAACTCAAGATTCACACTTAGTATGAAATGTTGGCTCTTCCTTTGCAATCTTTGGCACACATTTTAGCCCTCAGGTATTTCTAACTCTTCTCAATAGCCACTCTGGAAAAAAACAACACCCTCCAGTGTTTGTTTTCTCAAAATCCTAGGATATGTTTCTCACTTCCAAGAGAAGTACATGGTGTCTGTTTATAGTGACCTACCTTTATGACAGCTGCACATCCCCATGCATTTCTTACTTTTGAGAACAGTCCTAATTAAAATATACTATTCTGTTGTTCCTGTAAGTACATTTGAATCTGTGAAAATATGCAGAATTGATCACTATACTTAGATGGCTGTCAAGTTCCTACTGCTTTTGTCTTTCTTGAAAACATACTTGTTGTTTGTTATGGATGTATGCTATGGTGCTAATAGGTGGCTGAATTGCCAGGGGAACTTGTGTTGAATGCTACTGTATAGAAGACATACATTCAGTAAGGAAGTTTATACAAACCTTTGTTAAAGTTGGTTCCTTTGGGCATTTGTGGTGCCATACAGTGTGCTAAGTCTCTAAACTGAGCTGATGTGTATTTCTGACATCACCCTGGAACCACACAGAGGCCAAGCCTAGTAAAGGGAAAATGTGTAATAGGTGGTCACTTTCTTCCTTGAACTCTGATGGTACAAACTGCCTGCACCATACTGCATCCTGTGTTTAGCTTCTATAACCAGAAGTTGTGGTGATCGATGCATGCAAACCTTAGTTCCCCTATAAGGCTGTGAAAACAAAATATCTTGGAGCCCCAAATCACCAAGCCAAAGGGAAAGGTCAAGCTAGAAACTGCTTAGGGCAAACCTGCTTCCCATTCTGTTTAAAGTCATCCCTCTACTCCCTGAGATAAATGCATATCTGATTGCCTGCTTTAGAGAGGGTAATCAGAAACTAAAAAAAAAATGCAACCATTTCTCTCTTATCTACCTATGATCTGGAAACCCCCTCCATGCTTCAGGTTGTCCCACCTTTCCAGACAAACCAGTGTTCATCTTACATATGTTGATTGATGTCTCATGTCTTCCTAGAATGTATAAAACCAAACTGTGCTCTGACCACCTTGGGCACATGCCATCAGGACCTCCTGAGGCTGTGTCACGGGCACATGTCCTCAACCTTGGCAAAATAAACTTTCTAAATGTACAGAGACCTGTCTCAGATTTTGGGGGTTCGCATTTTGGTAACCATGAAGGGATTCTGAGTGGTGGTGCCTCTGACCTTTGACAAATACATTGGTGTTTAGTACTAGCTTGAGCTATTTTTATGGCTCAAACCAATAGGACAATTTGCTGAGGCCTGGAAGTACCCTCTCCAGAGAATCCATGATCTCCCACAATTTGTTTAAGATCTAAAGTTTGTTTTGTGGTACAATTCCTTTTTAGCGGGGAGTTTTACTTGCTTCCAACACAAGGAAGGCAAGTTTTTCCTGCTTCCATGATGATGGAAGGTAGGTTACTTCCATCTTTATGGAGTTTGAGCTCACTTTCAACAGAGAAGATTAATTTTTATTTCCTCTTTCTAGGATGGTAAAGAGCCCCAAATATCTTGGAGCCCCAAATCACCAAGTCTTTAGCATGAGATCCATCCCCAGGTAAGTAACTGTGTAGCAGGAGCAGCCACGGGAAATAGATCTCTTGAACATCGAATGCAGGAGGAAGAGGGTTTTATTATGGGCGATAATTTGTCCAAAACTCAGCTTGTCTAACAAAGGGGGCTCATCCTTTATATAGGCTTATATTTTAAATATTACAGGTGAAAGAATCTTCGGTTCATAGTTCTAGGACTCACATGTGAAAAGGTTTTGGTTTACAGCTTCAGGAATCACATAGGAAAGGGTTCTGGTTTACAGTTTTAGGACTCACATGTGAAAAGGTTTCTGTTTACAGTTTCACATATGAAAGGATTCCATTTACAGTTTTAGGACTCACATGTGAAAAGTTTTCTGGTTTAATCTTGTTTTAAGTAAAAATAGTGACTTCTGGAGAGTTTCCCCGAGGCCTAGCCTGTCACCTATAGGAGGGTAAAACTGGAGGCACCAGTTGGTCAACCTTTCCTTCTATTGAAATACAGCATGATAGTCAAAGGGGAAGTTGATCTGAGAAGCCTGGTCTCCCTCTTCAACTGAATTGAGGTTTGTCGTGGCTAAAGTTAAAATTAACAACCAGCTGGTCTTAATTTTTTCTTATCATTAGAGTGCTCAGTAATCATATAAGTTCTGTATTTGCTCATTTTGCTTAATTGAATTGTTGTTGTTGTTTTGGTATTTTTCTCATTGACTTTCCCATTGACTATCTGACTTTACCAAATCTAAAGGAAAGTTCAAAATTAAGGGGAACAAAACCTCTGAAGTGGCTAAATTTCCCCTAAAAGGTAGTATGGTCAGGGGAGGAAAACCACCAGCAAAAGGAAAAAAGGGAAAAAGATTTTTGATTTTGACTACATGAGGGATTTACTTATATAACAAGGCCATCTTTTTGCTAGCCAGGGCAAACAGAAGGCAATGGCTGTCACCCAATGCTACAGTTTAGTTCAGTAGCTAAGATTCTGCATTCTTTCTTCCATCACCACAGCCTGAGTTTTGGTTTCTAAATCAAGTCCTTTCTGGTTTGATACATGGTACTTATGTAATTGTGGCAATTTGTTCTAGCTGAAATATAGTAATTAGATTAAAAAAATTTTTTAAAGGAGTTTAATGGTTAAAGTCAGCTTAATTAAAAGCTAACATTCAAGATGTGTGTGTGTGTGTGTGTGTGTGTGTGTGTGTTTGTATTTAAAAGGCCTTTGTGTGTGTGTGTGTGTTTATTTTTCTCTCCTAGGGCCTTGATCTTTTTCTTTAAGCAAAACTTTTTTTCTTCTCAGTGGACTGCATTCTGTTTTCTTCATTTACTTCTGCTGTCTCTCCTTTCTCTTGCATCCTCTGCTGCATAAGGGACCTAAACTAGTTTATAAAAGCCTGAGGTTTCTTAAAGAAAATGGAGAAGGTGCCAGATTCCTTTTGTGACAGAAACTTTTTTTTCTTATGGAACCTCAAGAGTGTAAACAGACACTCTTTATTTATTGACTAAAATAGTTATTGCAACAGAGGCTACTCTTGGGTTCTTAAAGATGAGTGTAGTTTAGACACTTAGAAATGCTTTATTTTAAAAAAGACTTTTTTCTTTCTTTTTTTTTGAGATGGAGTTCCGCTCCTTACCCAGGCTAGAATTTTTTTTTTTGTATTTTTAGTAGAGATGGGGTTTCACCATGTTGACCAGGATGGTCTCGATCTCTTGACCTCGTGATCTACCTGCCTCAGCCTCCCAAAGTGCTGGGATTACAGGAGTGAGCCACCGCGCCTGGCCTAAAAAAGACTTTTTTCTAAGTACACTGTAAAAACACCACTTGCTCTAGCCTCATAGTAATTCTTCCTTTTTGGAAATCCAGGATTCAGTGTGGGCCCTCCCCAGAGGTCAGAGATCCAGTTAAAAGGTAGGTAGTCCCTATCTAAATAAAATTGGTCTCCTTATACAATCCTCTGGTAGGTATTTATAATTTTATATTTGATTTAGCATGCATTTTTAATCTTCCTCTAACACACCAGACTTTTTCTGTTCATACATTTTGATATAAATTTTGCTATCTGATTTTCACTAGAGTTGTTTTCTTTAATATCGAAATTTAAGGCTATTTGGCTGACACTTGCCTAGGGCTATGAAATGGGTTATCAAGAATCTGAAGTCTAAGATAGGAGAAAAAATGATTTTTATGGATTTATAAGATGTGCTTCTATCAGCATTCTTAAAATGTCTATGTATTTATGTGTGGTGCACACAATGTTTCACTACTAAAAGTATATAAAAGGATTCACTAATTGGCTTAAAGAAAAATAAAAGTGCTTAATTCAGATAATTAGAAAAATGAAAGACTATTCAAATGCTTTGTCAAGTTTACATGACTTAAGTAAAATCTTCAATAAATAAGCTAGCTTTAAAATTATTGGTAAAGTAATATTAGAACTGTCTTAAAAATTGCCAGCATACATTTCTGTTTGCATTTATTGATCAAGCAATTTCATACTTATCCTTGCCAAGGTGTCGAGATTAGGCATAGAGCTTGCAAAATCCAAGAGACATTAAAAAGAAAAGTGGGGAAATGTGAAAGGAATTTGTCTTGGGGGCCCCCAAATCACTAAGCTAAAGGGAAAAATCAAGCTGGGAACTTCTTAGGGCAGACCTGCCTCACATTCTATTGAAAGTTACCCTTCTGCTCACTGAGATAAATATATATTTGATTGCCTCATTTAGAGAGGCTAATCTGAAACTCAAAAGAATGCAACCATTTGACTCTTAGGTACCTATGACCTGGAAGTCCTCTCCTCACTTCAAGTTATCCTGCCTTTTCCGGACAAACCAATGTTAATTTTACACATGTTGATTGATGTCTCATATGTTTGTTGGCTGTATAAATGTATTCTTTTGAAACGTGTCTGTTTATATCCTTCACCCACTTTTTGATGGGGTTATTTCTTGTAAATTTCTTTAAGTTCTCTGTAGATTCTGGATATTAGCCCATATTAGATGGGTAGATTGAAAAATTTTTTTCCCATTTTATTGGTTGCTGGTTCACTCTCTTGATAGTTTCTTTTGCTGTGCAGAAGCTCTTAAGTTTAATTAGATCCCATTTGTCTATTTTTGACTTTTATTGCCATTGCTTTGGTATAATAATAATATTTTTTACATAGGCTTTTAAATTGGTTTTGATAGAACTTTGTTCCATTGAAGGAATCTCAGGTAAGACTTTTTTAAAGCTTAGCCTAGCCATGACTTTGTACCATCAAATGCCTATGAGTTAGCCCCTCCTCTTGAAGTTCCAAGATATAACGTGGGGCTCCTAGGCCTGTCAGAAAGTGACATTGTTTATTTACCACAGGTCAGAACCCTGCACAGGGACTGTGTGATAAGTATGAGGCATGTTTTCACAGGGGGTTTAATTGGCTCCACAAATCAAGTTTAATTCCTTAAATAAAAGCACTCCATTCCACTCAAAGCCTTGGTAAAATAACCAGTTTCTCCAATTGTATACTGTTGTAAATGAATACAGATACTTACTGCACTTACACAAATAACTATTGTCATAAGTTAAGAATACTCACAAATAATTTCTAAATTCTCTAGAAATCAGGGAGAGAAAAAACAATTATGCTCCAAATTTTGTTCATAGGAGTAAAGTTTACTCAATTGTTAAAGACTGTAAATAGCTTAAAAGAAAAGTTTTCTTGACTCTGAAAAACAAAAAAAAAGGATCAACAACATTTTAAGCAAAAAGTTAAAAAGATTACTTCAGACTTCTATTAGTTTGGTCCATGTAATTAATTCCTGGTATGCTTGATATTCACAAACATTTCAGGTGTCCATGAGTCCTGAAAGTTTTCCTTTATTCTGATGTCACAATCCCCACAGTTATCAGAAACTTGCATTCAAATGTACCCATTAGAGTCTTGCAGCTGATTATAAAATCACCTTCAAAAGAGGTTGAAAACAAGAGAAAAATCATCTGTGGATAACAAAAAGTTGTAAGGCAGCCATAGTCAAAGACATAATCAACAAGGAAATTTGTTACCTATGTGACATACAATAATTCAACATAACAATTAAACACTAAGTCATATCAGAATTATAGGAGTTTCCCATAATTTTGGAATACATTTATAATGTATTTAAACACCAAATCTTCTGACAGCAGTCCCAATAGAAGATGCCAATCAAAATAAACTGCATTCCTGAGACATGGGATTTAATAAAGCATTTAAACAATACCAATATCTATTTAACCAATAACATTAAACAATGCAAATAACTTATTTAAACAAATGCAGCCCAAAGAAATTTAAACACCATTTCATATTTGACAGTGTTTCCTGTATAATGCTAATACCAAATAAGCCAAACTATATCATTTTTGAATTTTAGGGAGACTAATATCTTAAAAGATTAATTAGGTCAGAAAAAGACATAGTTTATAATTTGATATTGAAAAGTTTCAAATATCAAAGGTTTAAAACACTTGATATCACAAAATAGAATCATTTATTTAACCAAAGTGATAACTCAAGGATTTTCAAAAAATAGGCAAAAGCCTTCATTCTTTGAGAGATGAGACTTAATTTTCTAAAAAGTAAGCCCTAATAAAAATGGCATGATGCCAGTTCATTTTTCAAAATTTTATAAACAGTCTATACAAGTTTAATCTTGATCATAAGATACAACTTCCAAGACTTTTATAACCTTTATTAAGGAATCAGTTAATGCTTCAAGAAAACCTTGTTAACCTCACCTAGGAGCCCATATGTTGGTCTTACATCAGCATGCCTTTGACATTACTGATTAATTTATAGAGAAACTAAACTTATTTTATTCAGAATCAGCCCTTACAATCTCATGAGTCCATGTCTTCCATGATAGTCCCTGGGCCTTGAGTCAAATAGCTTTAATTACTGACCCCGTATCTCAAGAATGCAGTTTATTTTGATTGGCATCTTCTATTGAGACTGAAGATGAGGCTTCAGTTGCTCTCTGTGTTTAGTATTTGGTGTTGTTTTAAGACCCAGCAGTCAAAGCCCTGTAACTCAATGTCACAAGGACTTTAAAAGCATGTATAGAAAGATATGCAGATGCTGTAACTTTAATTTAAAAAAATATTTTCTCTTTACATCAAGATAAATCTCTAGAAAGACCATTATAATTTTTCTTTAATTATGGACAACTTGATCATATAAAAGTTTTTGCTTGTTTAATAGATCCTCTTGGAGGATTTTCCAAGATGGTGCGGTAGGAACAACTCAGTATTGCAGCTCTCAGTGAAGGCGCAGAGGGTGAGTCCTAGCTGCATTTTCAGACAGACCTTTGTTGCCCACAGAATGGGGAAATTCCTAGGTGTGGGAGAGACGCAGGACACCAGCGCAGCTCTTTTGGTGGGCTTGCGCGGCAGTTTCGGCCGGTGCTGGGTGCAGCGGCAGCCCGAACAAAACTCACTGGTCTGGGTGCCCTGTTAAACCAGCAGTCTGAGATTTGGGAGGGCAGATTAACATATCCGTCTGATTGAGCAGGACTTGGACAGTGAGCCAGACTGGGAGATTCCTGGGAAGCATGATTTGAGCCAGTGCAGTGGGTAGTGGCACGGGAAATCACGCAGATCCCGGTGCCCTGTCAGCAGGTGACTGAGGCATCTGTGAGAGAGTCAACCATTCAACTTAAAGAGGAAAAGAGAGAGAGAGAGAGAGAGAGAAGGGACTCTGAGGCAGGGAGCTGGGTGATCAGGCTCAGCAGGTCCCACCCCGACAGGGACAAACAAAACGGCGATTCGAAATGCTCAGGGTTGAGAGTTATACTGTGGGCTCAGCTGAATCCAGGATGGTGCAGCTCGGTGGGGGAGGGGCATCCACCACTACGGACGCATACTGCCCCTACTGAGGTACACACCCACTGCAGAAGCAGCCTGCCATTGCTGAGGCAACCCACCATAAGAGAGAGACTCTGCCAACAGGGTGGAGCCCTGCAGCAGTAGGGCAGAGCCCTGCAGCAGTAGAGTGAAGCCCCATGGCAGTAGGGTGGAGCCCCACGGCAGCAGAGTGGAGCCTTGGCAGGCAAATAGTGACTACACTGCCACCTAACTGGGCAGGAAAGTGCAACAGATACTCATAAAGAAAGTCCCAACTCCCTGAGACAGAGCACCTGAGGAAAAAAAAAAGGGGGGGTTTTATAAGCTCTGCTGCAGCGACCTAAACACACCTGCCCAACAACCCTGAATGAAAAATGGACCTCACAGCTCAGCACTGGAGCTCCTATAAAGTACAGACCATATCCTCAAGCAGCTCCCTGACCCCTGTATATCCAAAGAGTCACCTCAAAAAAGGACTAATCAGACTGACATTTGGCAGGCATCATTCTGGGACAAAGATAGCAGCAGAAGAAACTGGTAGCACCCCTCACTGTTCTGCAGCTGCTACAGGTGTACCCCAGACAAGCAGGGCCTGGAGTGGACCTCAGCAGTCATACAGCAGAGGGGCTAGACTGTTAGAAGAAAAACTAACAGAAAAACTTCATTATCAACAATCTGGGTGTCCACTAAGAGACCCAATCGAAAAGTCAGCAACTACTAAGACAACAGGTGGATAAATCCACAAAGATGGGAAGAAACCAGCACAAAAAGGAGGAAAACACCCGAAACCAAAACATCTCACCTCCTACAAAGGACCAAAACTCCTCACCAGCAAGGGAAAAAAGCTGGACAGAGAATGAATGTGACAAAATGACGGAATCAGACTTCAGAAGGTGGATAATGAGAAACTTCAGTGAGCTAAAAGAACATGTTCTAAATCAATGCAAAGAAACTAAGAACCTTGAAAAAAGATTTGAAAAAAGATTCGAGGAAATGATAACAAGAATAGACAACTTAGAGAGGAATATGAATGAATTGAAGAAGCTGAAAAACACAACACGAGAACTTCACGAAGCATGCACAAGTTTCAACAGCCAAATAGACCAAGCAGAAGAAAGAATATCAGAAAACGAAGATCAACTCAATGAAATAAAATGAGAAACCAAGATTAGAGAAACCAAGATTATTCACACCTGCTTAATAGTCAGAAGTCTCTTTCCTATGGCTACCCATTGAGAGCCTCACTAAATGTACACACATAAATAAATAGTCAGGATTTACTTGTATCTCCTCATTAAGAGTCTCACTAAATAATGCAAAAAGAAATGAACAAAATCTCCAAGAAATGTGGGACTATGTGAAGAGACCCAACCTACGTTTGATAGGTGTACCAGAATGTGACGAAGAGAATGAATCCAAGCTGGAAAACACTCTTCAGGATATTATCCAGGAAAATTTCCCCAACCTAGCAAGGCAGGTCAATACTCAACTCCAGGAAATACAGAGAACACCACAAAGATATTCTGCAAGAAGAGCAACCCCAAGGCACATAATTGTCAGATTTGCCAGGGTTGAAATGAAGGAGAAAATGCTAAGGGCAGCCAGAGAGAAAGGTTGGGTCACCCACAAAGGGAAGCCCATCAGACTCACAGCAGATCTCTCAGCAGAAACTCTACAAGCCAGAAGAGAGTGGGGGCCAATATTCAACATCCTTAAAGAAAAGAACTTTCAACCCAGAATTTCATATCTAGCCAAACTGAGCTTCATAAGTGAAGGAAGAATAAAATCTTTTGCCAACAAGCAAGTACTCAGATTTTGTAACCACCAGGCCTGCTTTACAAGAGCTCCTGAAAGAGGCACTACACATAGAAAGGAACAACCAGTACCAGCCATTCTAAAAACATACCAAATGCTAAAGAGCATCAACAAAATGAAGAATCTGCATCAACCAATGGGCAAGACAGCCAGCTAGCATCAAAATGGCAGTATCAAATTCACACATAACAATATTAACCCTAAATGTAAATGGGCTAAATGCACCAATAAAAAGACACAGACTGGCAAATTGGATAAAAAACCAAAACCCATCAGTATGCTGTATCCAGGAAACCCATCTCTCATGCAAGGATACACAAAGGCTCAAAATAAAGGGATGGAGGAAGATTTACCAAGCAAATGGAGAGCAAAAAAAAAAAAAAAAGCAGGAGTTGCAATTCTCATCTCTGATAAAGTAGACTTTAAAGCAACAAAGATCAAAAAAGACAAAGAAGGTCATTACGTAATGATAAAAGGCTCGATACAACAAGAAGAGCTAATGATCCTAAATATATACGGACCCAATACAGGAGCACCCAGATATATAAGGCAAGTTCTTAATGACTTAAAAAGAGACTTAGACGCCTACACAATAATAATGGGAGACTTTAACACTCCACTGTCAATATCAGACAGATCAACCAGACAGAAAATTAACAAGGATATCCAGGACTTGAACTCAGACCTGGAACAAGCAAACCTGATAGACATTTACAGAACTCTCCACCCCAAATCCACAGAATATACATTCTTCTCAGCACCACATCACACCTACTCCAAAATTGACCACATAATTGGAAGTAAAGCACTCCTCAGCAAATGCAAAACAACTGAAATCATAACAAACAGTCTCTCAGACCATAGTGCAATCAAGTTAGAATTGAGAATTCAGAAACGAACTCAGAACCGCACAGCTTCATGGAAACTGAACAACTGTCTCTTGAATGTTGATTAGATAAACAATGAAATGAAGGCAGAAATAAAGAAGTTCTTTGAAACCAACGAGAATGAAAACACAACATATCAGAATCTCTGGGACACATTTAAAGCAGTCTCCAGAGGAAAATATATAGCAATAAGTGCCCACGTGAGAAGAGTGGAGAGATCCAAAATTGACACCCTATCATCAAAATTGAAAGAGCTAGAGGAGCAAGATCAAAAAAACTCAAAACCTAGCAGAAAACAAGATATAACTAAGATCAGAGCAGAACTGAAGGAGACAGAGACACAAAAAAACCTTCAAAAAATCAATAAATCCAAGAGCTGGTTTTTGGAAAAGATCAACAAAATGGACAGACCACAAGCCAGAATGATAAAAAAGAAAAAAGAGAACAACCAAATAGATACAATTAAAAAAACGATAAAGGGGAAATCACCACAGATTCCACAGAAATTCAAACCATCATCAGAGAATACTACAAAAAACTCTATGCACATAAGCTAGTAAACCAGGAAGAAATGGATAAATTCCTGGACGCCTGTGTCCTCCCAAGCCTAAACCAGGAGGAAGCCGAAACTATGAATAGACCAATAACAAGGTCTGAAGTTGAGGCAGCAATTAAGAGCCTACCACACAAAAAAAGCCCAGGTCCAGATGGGTTCACAGCCGAATTCTACCAGACACACAAAGAGGAGCTGGTACCATTCCTTCCGAAACTATTCCAAATAATCCAAAAAGAGGGAACCCTTCCCAAATCATTTCATGAGACCGACATCATCCTGATACCAAAACCCGGCAGAGATTCAACCAGAAAAGAAAACTTCAGGCCAATATCCATGATGAACATAGATGCAAAAATCTTCAATAAAATACTGGCAAACCAATTGCCACAGCACGTTAAAAAACTTATCCATCACGATCAAGTAGGATTCATCCTGGGGATGCAAGGCTGGTTCAACATACGCGAGTCTATAAACGTCACTCACCACATAAACAGAAGCAAAAACAAAAACCACATGATTATCTCAATTGGCGCGGAGAAGGCATTTGACAAAATTCAACAGCCCTTTATGCTAAAAACCCTCAATAAACTTGGTATTGATGGAACATATCTCAAAGTAATAAAAGCTATTTACGACAAACCAACAGCCAACATCATACTGAATGGGCAAAAACTGGAAGCATTCCCTTTGAAATCCGGCACTAGACAAGGATGCCCTCTCTCACCACTCCTATTCAACATAGTACTGGAAGTTCTAGCCAGAGCAATCAGGCAAGAAAAAGAAATAAAGGGTATTCAAATAGGAAAGGTGGAAGCCAAACTGTCTCTATTTGCAGACGACATGATAGTATACCTAGAAGACCCCATCACCTCAGCCCAAAAACTCCTGAAACTGATAAGCAACTTCAGTAAAGTCTCAGGATACAAAATCAATGTGCAAAAATCACAAGCATTCCTATACACCAATAACAGACTTAAAGAGAACCAAATCAAGAATGAACTGCCATTCACAATTGCTACAAAGAGAATAAAATACCTAGGAATACAACTGACAAGGAACGTAAGGGACCTCTTCAAGGAAAACTACACACCACTGCTCAACGAAATAAGAGAGGACACAAACAGATGGAGAAACATTCCATGTTCATGGTTAGGAAGAATCAATATTGTGAAAATGGCTATACTGCCCAAAGTAATTTACAGAATCAATGCTATCCCCATCAAGCTATCATTGAATTTCCTCACAGAACTGGAGAAAACCACCATGAACTTCATATGGAACCAAAAGAGAGCCGGCATAGCCAAGTCAATTCTAAGCAAAAAGAACACAGTGGGAGGCATCACACTACCAGACTTCAAACTATACTACAAGGCTACAGTAATCAAAACAGCATGGTACTGGTACCAAAATAGAGATATAGATCAATGGAACAGAACAGAGGCATCGGAGGCAACACAACATATCTACAACCATATAATCTTTGATAAACCAGAAAAAAACAAGGAATGGGGAAACGATTCCCTGTTTAATAAATGGTGTTGGGAAAACTGGTTAGCCATGTGCAGAAAGCAGAAACTGGACCACTTCCTGACACCTTACACTAAAATTAACTCCAGATGGATTAAAGACTTAAACATAAGACCTGGCCCCATAAAAACCCTAGAAGAAAATCTAGGCAAAACCATTCAGGACATAGGAGTAGGCAAGGACTTCATGACCAAAACACCAAAAGCATTGGCAACAAAAGCCAAAATAGACAAATGGGACCTAATCAAACTCCACAGCTTTTGCACAGCAAAAGAAACAGTGACTAGAGTGAATCGGCAACCAACAGAATGGGAAAAAAATCTTTGCAGTTTACCCATCTGACAAAGGGCTGATATCCAGAATTTACAAAGAACTCAAACAGATTTACAGGAAAAAAACAAACAAGCCCATTCAAAAATGGGCAAAGGATATGAACACACACTTTACAAAAGAAGACATACATGAGGCCAACAAACACATGAAAAAATGCTCATCATCACTGGTCATTAGAGAGATGCAAATCAAAACCACATTGAGATACCATCTCACGCCAGTTAGAATGGCCATCATTAAAAAATCTGGAGACAACAGATGCTGGAAAGGATGTGGAGAAATAGGAACACTCTTACACTGTTGGTGGGAGTGTAAATTAGTTCAACCATTGTGGAAGACAGTGTGGCGATTCCTCAGGGACCTAGAAATAGAAATTCCATTTGACCCAGCAATCCCATTACTGGGTATATATCCAAAGGACTATATATCGTTCTACTATAAGGACACATGCACACGAATGTTCATTGCAGCACTGTTTACAATAGCAAAGACCTGGAACCAACCCAAATGCCCATCGATGATAGACTGGACTGGGAAAATGTGGCACATATACAGCATGGAATATTATGCAGCAATCAAAAATGATGAGTTTGTGTCCTTTGTAAGGACATGGATGAATCTGGAGAACATCATTCTCAGCAAACTGACACAAGAACAGAAAACAAAATACCACATATTCTCACTCATAGGCGGGTGAGAAAAATGAGAACACATGGATACAGGGAGGGGGGTATTACACACTGGGGTCTATTGGGGGGAATAGGGGAGGGACAGCTGCGGGGAGCAGGGGAGGGATAGCCTGGGGAGAAATGCCAAATGTGAGTGAAAGGGAGGAAGGCAGCAAAACACACTGCCATGTATGTATCTATGCAACTATCTTGCATGTTCTGCACATGTACCCCAAAACCTAAAATGCAATAAAAATTTAAAAAAAAAATAGATCCTCTTATTGTGAATTACATAGACCATTCATTAAATGCCTGGACTTTCTGGTTTTGCCCTGAATATCCCTTTTTCTTAACCCATCATTCTACTCTAGGACTAAATTTACCATACAAGAGTCTTTCTCATATGAAATTATTTCCCTTTAAGCTTTATTACTAAAAAGAAATCCCTCTTTATTTCTACAAGTTTCTTTACATGTCTTTTATTTCTTTGTTCCTTTCACCTTGTTTTATAAGCTTTGGATTTAGAGAAAAATTGTTCACCTTTTTAAAAGAACACAGTTTTGTTTTTTTAAGAAAGAATGTTTTCCTACAGATATATTTTTATTAGTAAATACTCAAATAATGAAGTAACTACTATTTAATATAATGTTAGTTTCTAAATTATGAGTTTGTCTACAAGTATTTATCTCATTACATTTACCTAATTATTTTATTTTAATCACTGACCTAGATTATTAATGAAAAGTGCAGTAGTCATCATTGCAAAATTATAACTGAAACTGTGGAAAAGATCTGACGTAACTGATTCTATCTTGCTTCTAACCTCCAAGCTGTCCTTGTTCTTTCCTGGGCAAAGGTCAGTCTAACTTTGGAAGGAACTTAGTTTATAGTTTAGCTTTGAAACAAAAATGGTAATAGTCCTTTCCCAAAGCAAACCTCCTAACTGCTTGTGTACTAGACCACCTAAAGTAACAAGCTTAGAAGTTATGGTAATCTTACTAAATTCAAGACGTAGCTATTTCCATTAAACCATATCAATGTCTTATTTATTTAATGTTACACAAGTGAAGAACATTGTGTTTTAGCCTGGATTTGTAGTTTTATAACCCTTATGTCAAATTTTGACACCTTCTAGTATTTGGCCAGGATAAATATAAAATTTCTTGATCAATAAATGCAAACAAAAATGTGTGCTGCCAATTAAGACATTTGTGTTATTACTTCACCAATAATTTTAAAGCTAGCTCATTTATTTAAAAATTTTACTTGTCATGTAAATTTGTAAAAGCATTTGACTCATCTTTCCTTTTTCTCATAAAGTATTTGAATTAAGCACTTTAATTTTCTTTAAGCCAATTAATTAGAGTTCTTTTATATATTTTCAGTAGTGAAACGTTATGTGCATCACACATAAATACAAAGACATATTAGGCATGCTGATAGAAGTACATCTTATAGATTCATCACATCCCCTCTTTTTTCTCCCGTCTTAGACTTTCAGATTTTTGATAAACTATTTTATAACCCTAGGCAGGTGTCAGCTAAATAGCAACAAGTCTGATGAAAATCAAATAGCAAAATTTACATCATAAGGAAAGTAGAGAAATTTCTGGTATGCTAGAGGGAGATTAAAGATAGATGCCAAATCAAACATAAAATTATAAGAATCTTTCAGAGGATTATATAAGGAGACCAGTTTTATTTAGATGGAGACTACCTATTTTTTAACTGAATCTCTGAGCCCTGAGGAGAGCCCACACTGAACCCTGCGTTTCCAAAAAGGAAGAATTATTATGAGGCTAGACCACATGATGTTTTTATCATGCACTTGATTTTTTTCTTTTTAAAACAAAGACATGTCTAAGTATCTACACTCTTCTTTAAAAGCCCAAGAATATTGACTGGGCTTGGTGGCTCACACCTGTAATCCCAGAACTTTGGGAGGCCAAGGCAGTCAGATCACTTGAGGTCAAGAGTTTGAGACCACTCTGGTCAATGTGGTAAAACCCCATCTCTAGTAAAAATACAAAAATTATCCAGGCATGATGGTGCATGCCTGTAATCACAGCTACTCAGGAGGCTGAGGCAGGAGAATCACCTGAACCCAGGAGACAGAAGTTGCAGTGAGCCAAGATCATGCCACTGCACTCTAGCCTGGGTGACAGATTGAGACTGTGTCAAAAAACAAAAAACAGTCCCCGCAAAGCTCCCCAGAAAACCCCATGAATAACCTGTGCTGCAATAACAATTTTAGTCAATAGATGAGGTCACTGCAGTCCAGCCTGGGTGACAGACTGAGACTGTCAAAAAACAAACAAAAAAACAAAACAAGAGTAGCCTCTGTTGCAACAACAATTTGAGTCAATAAATCAGGTAATACAAATAAAAAAAAAAGCAGTTTAAAAACTGAGATGAACTTTCCTGTTTATACTCTTGGGGTTCCATAAAGAAAAACAGGTTTCTCCCCTAAAGGGAGTCTGGCATCTTCTCCATTTTCTTTAAGAAACCCCAGGCTATTAAAACTAGTTTAGGTCCCTCATGCAGGAGAAGTTGCAAGAGAAAGGAGAGGCAGCAGAAGTAAATGAAGAAAATAGAATTCAGTCAACTGAGAAGAAAAAAACTTTTGCTCAAAAAAAAAAAAAAAAAAAGAGAAAGAAAAAAGAGACAAGGTCCTAGGAGAGAAAAAACAAAAATATGATCTTTTAAATACAAGCACACACACATCTCTTGGATGTTAGCTTTTTGTTAAGTTGACTTTAACCATTTGTTTTAGTGGAGCGAGCATAGAAAGTCAACACCAAGACAAAAGTATGCCAAATTGCAGGGACTTTATTGCTGGCTACCATGGAGGACTCACATCTCTCCAACCCGTGGCCCCAAAAGGAGGGTGTCAAGACCTTTTATACCCATACAACCATTTCAGGAGTGAGGGTGAGGGGCGGGGGTGGGGGTGAGGGGCTTCAGACATTCCGAGGGCTAGTAGATTCTGTAAATCACCTCCTGGGCGGAGATGAGGGTGAGGGGCTCTGGACATTCCAGTGGATTCCTGGGCAGAGATGAGGGTGAGGGGCTCTGGACATTCTGAGGGCCAGGGGACTTTTGACATTCTGATTGTACTTAAGTGGTTCACAAAAGTCAAGATAAGCATAGTTTACACATTATCTGGGTAGTGGTGGGAGTTACAGACCTTAGTTACTTATTACAAGTTGCAGGAGCCAAGATGGCGTAGGTTTGGACTGCTTGCCTGTCACATTAGGGTCACAGAGAGCAGTTTCAACAGAAAGCCAAGAGGTACTGGTTGAGGTATGCAGTTTTATGGGACTTTTACCATGTCACACATTGAGCTTCTTAAAAAAAAAATCTGTTAAAATATCATTACTTTGTTTCGGCTAGGACAAATAGTTGCTATTTCAGAAGTACCAAATATTAAATCAGAAAGGGCTTGATTTAGGAACCAAACCCAACATGTCATAGTGGAACAAATAATGCAGAACCCTAGCTACTGAACTGAACTGCAGCATGGGTCTCGAGCCATTGCTTTCATTTTAACCTGGCTCACAAAAAGGTGGTCTTATTGTGTATATAAAGCCCCTTGCGTAGTCAAAATAAAAATAATAAATCTTCCTTTTTTTCTTTTTTCTTTTTCTGATTTTTCTTTCCCACTACACCACCTTTTTTAGTATGTATGTGGGGGAATTTAACCATTTCAGAACCTCTGTTCCCCATAATTTGGAACTTTCCATTGGATTTGATTAAGTCAGATAGTGTTGGTAAAACCCAATGGGAAAAATATCAAATCAACAACAAAAACAGAAACATAAAACAACAAAAAACAGTTAAGGAAAACAAATAATTGTAAAACTTATATGATTACTGAGTACTCTTATGATAAACAGAAATTAAAACCAGCTCATTGTTAACTTTAGCCAAGGCAAAACCCCAATTCAGCTACTTCCCTAGGGATGGGTCTCAGGCTGCTCTCCACCATCCTAGAAGCAGGGAAAAAAAACCCATCTTCTATGTTGGAAGCCAGCTCAGACTGCATAAAGGAGTTACCTGCCTCCCATCATCATGGAAGCAGGAAAACTTGCCTTCCTTGTTGGAAGCAAGTAAAACTCCCCAAAAATGGAGTTGTACAGCAAAACAAACTTTAGATCTTGACCAAATTTTGGGAGATCAAGTCCTTTCTGGAGGGGGTGCTTCCTGACCTCAGCAAATTGTGCTATTATTTTGACCATAAAGTTAGCTCATGCTGGTAGTAAGCATCGATAAGAAATTTGTCAAAAGTGAGGAGCATCTCCACTCAGACTTCCTCCATGGTTGCCAAAATGTGAGCCCTGAAAATCTGAGAAAGGTCTCAGTTTATTTTGCCAAGGTTGAGGATGTATGCCTGTGACACAGCCTCAGGAGGTCCTGAGGACATGTGCCCAAGGTGGTTAGAGCCCAACTTGGTTTTATACATTTTAGGGAGATATGAGTTATCAATCAACATATGTAAAATGAACATTGGTTTGGTTCAGAAAAAACAGAATGACTTGAAGCAAAAGCAGGACAACTCAAAGTGGGAGGGGACTTCCAGGTCATAGGTAGATAAGAGACAAATGGTTACATTCTTTTGAGTTTCTGATTAGCCTCTTCAAAGGAGGCAATCACATATGCATTTATCTTATTGAGCAGAGGGGTGACTTTGAATAGAATGGGAGGTAGGTTTGCCTTAAGCAGTTCCCAGCTTGACTTTTGTCTTTTAACTTAGTGATTTGGGGGCCTGAAGATTTATTTTTCTTTCACCAAAACATTTCCGTCACTCCCAAAAGTTTCCTCTTGCAGTCTATCCTTTCCTCTGCCCTCAGTTAAGATAGATAGATTCATTATGTGTTAAGATAGATTCATTTGCATTTTCTGGACTGTTATATACATAGAATCATATAACATTTAACTTTTGTGTCTGAGTTTCTCCTGCCAGCATGATTTTGTGATTCATCCACTTTGTTGTGTGTATCAATGTTTTATTCCTTGTTATTCAATTTTATGGATAGATTAGAGTCAGTGTATTCATTCATCTTTAACGAACATTTGTGTTATTTTAGTTTTTGCTTATTGGCATCAGTCTGTTTTATATTGTCTTCAGTGCATTAATACTATCTGAAATTACTTTGTTAATCTATTTGTTTATATTTGACTTTCTTCTTTTCCCCAGCTAAGACAACAAGATCTTATTTTCTTGTTCTTCACTTTATCTGCAGTGCCTGTGCATGATAGGAGCTCATGTATGAAGAAATTCCAGGAATTTCATTCCTGGGCTATACTTGAAGCATTCCTGAATTCATATAGTAGCTATGGCATTATTGGCTTTGTGACCTTGAGCAACTTGCTTTATCTCTCTGAACTTTAATATTTAAATTGAGTATTACCATGCTATCTCACCAGATTGTTGTAAAGATAAAGGTGAATTTCTGACACTAGAAAGCCAGTGCTGTCCTAAGTGCCTTACCTGTAATGACTCATTTAGTCCTTTAATCAGTTAATCAACCCCATGAGGAAAGTACTATTATTTGTTTTTCTTTTCATTTATTTATTTTTTTTGAGACAGAATCTCACTCTGTTGCCCAGGCTGGAGTTCAGTGGAGTGATCTGGCTCACTGCAATCTCGATCTCCTGGGCCATGCAATTCTCTTGCCTCAGCCTCCTGAGTAGGTGGGATTACAGGCATGGGCCACCACACCCAGCTAATTTTTTTATTTTTAGTAGAGATGGAGTTTCACCATATTGCCAGGCTGGTCTTGAACTTCTGACCACAATTGATTCGCCTGCCTCCACCTCCCAAATTGCTGGGATTACAGGTATGAGCTACCACATCTGGCCTTTTAAATTTTTAATACAAGCTCTCACTGTGTTGCCCCAGCTGGAGTGCAGTGGCATGACCTCAGCCTGCTGCAATCCTCCGCCTCCTGGGCTCAAGAGACTCTCGTGCCTCAGCCTCCCAGGTAGCTGGGATTACAGGCACATCTCACCAGGCCTGGCTAATTTTTGTAATTTCAGTTGATACAGGGTTTTGCCATGTTGGCCAGGCTAGTCTCCGAGTCCTAGCCTTAAGTAATTTGCCCACCTCAGCCTCCCAAAGTGCTGGGGTTATAGGCATGAGCCACTGCACCTGGCCAAAAAAAGTACTATTATTTTCATTGCATCTGTTTTATAAATTGCAAAGCTGAGGCACAGAGTTAGTAGGTGGCAGAGCTTCACTTGAACTCTGGCTGTTTAGCTTATAAAACACGTCTCCCCAAAATCTATAAGTATTGAAAGGCCCAGAATAAAGACAGAGTCAGAATAAAGGTACTTTTAACCTTAAAAAAAAAAAACCCAAAACTCTTCTCCCCACCACTGTTATCCTGCTTTTCTATGCTATTAAATGAGGTAGTGTATGAAGTGCCTAGCACAGTAGCCAACACATACTACCTTCACAATAAATACTGTTTTTTTTCTTATGTACAAAGTCACAGAATGAGATGCCAAACATCTCACCACTTACCTACACTTTTGTGATCACATATGAAAGGTTGTAGCAAGTAAAATTCAGTGGAATTTTGTAGATGGTGTCATACAGTATTATTTTCATCATCTTGACATTTTAGTTTCTTGGGTTTGAGACATGATTAAGTATGGAGAAGAGTGGTATGCTTGTCAGATAAATCAATTTGACTTTGTATTTTTTTTAGTAAATTTGTTGTGAACAGTTGCTCATACTCATGTCCCAGAAAGGGTCTCCCAAGCCCTTTTTAAGGCATTCTTGAATCCTGAGAGTGGTCAGGCTACCTCTGCAACTCACCAAGAAGCATACAGGACCAGTAAATGTCACAAGTATCAGTGTGGAACAGGTGCCAACCCTAAGGGATGGGTCAGCTATTTTTGAAACCCCCATTGCAAAATTATAACTGAGACAGTGAAAGAGATCTAACCTACCCAACTCCATCTTGCTTCTAATCTCCAAGCTGTCTTTGTTCATTCTTGGGAGTAGGCTAAACAAAATTTGGGAGGAAATTAGTTTATAGTTTAAAACAAAGACCATAACAGCACTTTCCCAAAACAGATCTCCTTCTTACCTGGGGACTAGACTGCCTTTGCAGGATTAACAAATTAGTTGCAAAATTAGAAATTATGGTTTAGGAGTCATATAGCTGGAGGCTACAAGATTCCAACCCTCCCTAAACTTCTCCTAAGATCAGTGCTTGAGATATTTTACAGACCCTGCACTTGATGGATCAGCTGGCACCACCCAGATCCATAAACTGGCTCATCTGATCTTGTGGCACCCACCCAGAAACTAACTCAGTACAAGAAGATAACTTCAACTTCCTATGATTTAATCTCTGACCCAGTCAATCAGCACTCTTTACTCACTGGCCTTTCTCCACGCCCCCCCCAAATTATCCTTAAAAAGTCTAATCACCCAATGCTTGGGGAGACTGAGGTGAGTAATAATAAAACTCCTGTCTCCCACACAGTTAGCTCTGGGTTAATTACTCTTTCTCTGTTACAGTTCCCCTGTTTTGATAAATTGGCTTTTTCTAGGCAGTGGGCAAGGTGAACTCATTGGCAGTTACATTTTCAAATTTGAACCATACAGTACTCTGCTAAAAATAACTGTTTGAGAATATTCTTAGAGCTACAGGTTGTGAGCTCTGTTTATAGCCTGTTCGCTGGTAGCCAATTGGGAAGATGGCCTTGGATCCAGGATGGGGCTAGAATGAAGGAAAATGGGCTGACTGTGCTCCCAGCAGTCTGATCTTGGGGGAACTAGTCTAGGCTGCACCCTATCTTCAATGACACTGGTGGGGTAAAAAGTAAAACTAATTACTCTGTTGGCCTTCTGGCAGCTTCCAGTCTCACTGGCAAGGTATAGCAGCTATGGCCTCTATAACTGAGGCCAGACCTCAGTTATAGAATGTGAGTTATGTGAGTGTTATGTGAGAGGGTCTGAGGCACACAGCATGGCATCTCCAGGGCAGAGGTGGGGTGGGGGGAGAGGGGATGACAGGCACCAAAAATATTTTCCTAGAGTAGTTAAGTCCTGGTTTTGACTGATCTGTTCCAGGGCTGACTATATGGCAGTATGGCCTGAGCGATTGTACAAGTTTCATGCTCAGAGGGCCTCACATGCTTAAACTAATGCTCTGTTGTTACCATATTGAAATTCTCCATAATTTTTTAGCAAGGGGGACTGTGTTTTTGTTTTTCAATGGGTACTACAATTTATGTCCTGATCATCCCTAATAGGTTACTTCCAGCATTTATTACTTTTCCTCTGAGCATTTATTATTTTTCTTCCCAAACAAACTTCTCTTTTAGTCCTCATCTCAGCTACCAATGCTTACTTCCCCCCTGTTCTTTGGACTTAAAACCTCAAGGCAGGTGTCACGCATGCCTTACCCTAGCCATTGACACCTAAATGATTAAGACCTGAAGTTTATTCCTTCAAATAACTTGGCAACTCCTGATTCTCACCATTTCCAGAGCCACACACCTAGCTCAGGCTTACCTTGTCATTTGTCTAGTCTCTAGATTCTTGCTTTCTGGTGTACTTGAACATCAGCATAACTTGAGAGTTTGTTAGAAATGCAAAACCTTAGGCCACATCATAGATCTGCATTTTGACAAAAACATTAGGTGATTCTCATTCAGTGGAAGTTTGAGAAGTCTAGTAAGTAGCTCTGGACTTTGGATTTATATTAAGATCACCTAAAAACAATAACAAACAAACAAAAAAGATCACCTGGGAGATTTTAAAAATACAAATGAGTAGGTCACATCCTTAGAGATTCTGATTTAATTAGTTTGCAGCAGTTTTTTTTTAAAGCCCTTCCTTTTTACTTGTTTAAATCATCTATTACTATGTAACAAATTATCCCAAAACATGTTTATGATCTCACATTTTCTGTGGTTTAGGAATCCAGACAAAACTTACTGGGTCCTTTGCTTCAGGATTTTTCACAAAGTTGTAGTCAAGATGTTGGCTGAGGGGCTCTCACATGGCTGCAGTCCAGGTTCTACAGAGCAGGTTTTGCATCCAAGCTTACTCAGTGGTTGTTGGCAGGACACAGGTCCCCACAGGCTGTTCACCTGAGGAGATATTCTCTTCCTTGTTGACTGTTGGCTAAGAAATCACCTCATTCCTTTCCAAGGGGCCTCTCCAACTTGGAAGCTTGCCTCATCAAGTCAGCAAAGAGTCTGCTAGGAAGATGGAAACCATGATCTTTTATAATTAATTTATGAAAATGTTATTTATTACTTTTGCCATATTCTATTTATTAGAAACAAGACACTAGTCCAGCCCATACTCTAAATGAAGGGACTGGCTGGGCATGGAGGCTTATGTCTGTAATCCCAGCAGTTTGGGAGGCTGAGGCAGGAGGATCTCTTGGGCCCAGGAGTTCAGAGACCAGCCTGTGCAACACAGTGAGACCCTGTCTCTACAAAAAGAAAAAAAAAGGAAGAAAAATAAATGGAGAGGTTCATGTAAGAATGTGACTACTAAGAGGCAGGAATCCCCAGGGAACATAATGGGAGTTTGTCTATCGAACCACTCAGGTGGTTCTGTTACCAGTTGAAGGTATCCAGATTCTTGGTTTCTTAAACAAATAATTGGACAAAATGTACAAACAAAACAAGAAAAGAATGAAGCAACAAAAGCTGAGATTTATTGGAAACAAAAGTATACCCTGTAGGTGTATAGGCCTGAGCATAGGGGCCCAAGGGCTACATTATAGAATTTTCTGGGGTTTAAATACCCTCTAGAGGTTTCCATTGGTCTCTTGGTGTATACCCTTTGTAAATGAAGAGGAGGAAGCAAGGGTACAAAGTCATTTATGTGGTGTTTACCCTAAGTAAATGAGGAGGATATTTTCTGTAATCACTGAAGTGCTTCTGTTTGATTTACTTCTAGGAAAACTGATTGAATCAGCTTTATGTTCCCTGCCTCCAGACCCTATCGTCTTGCTTTGGTTGCCCCCTGAGAGATGTGATCCCCGTGAATTTTTATGGAGGTGGAGGGACTGATGGTCTCTCTTCTGTAACTGCTTCATGCTGGCTTGGGGCATAGTCTCTACCCATTGGGGGTCATGGAACTCTTGCCCTGCTCTATCTACTGGGGACAGGGTAGCTCCTTGATGGCCAGTGTGGTGCCTTCACCTGGAACTGACTGGAACCCTTGTCACATGAACATCTGAAGCTTGATGGTCTCTAGGCAAGAATACATGAATTTAGTTAAAAGATTTAATGGCGATTCCAGGGGGTGGATACCTATGCTGTCAGGAATGTTTGTTATAGAGGTTTGCTGAAGAAAAACAAAAATTTGTCTGTATTCTCTTCTAGGATCTTTGTGTGTTTCCTCAAAATCTTAGCATGAGTGACTCCATATTGGTTTGGTTTGGTCCTTGGGGCCTAGTATATGAGCTCAGTTCAAAACACGGCCTCCCATAATTTTGTCAAAAAGGATTCCCCATTTTTTGTCAGGTTCTCACTTAAGTGAGAGTGTGACCGAAACTTAGGTACTTAGTGCACTCTCAGTTACCCTCATTTGGGTTTCTGGTTGCAGCACATCATTCATAGGCTTTGATGTCTTCATGGTCACACATTTCTTTCAGCTCTTGCCATTCCAGCTGAAGAGAGACCATTGGGTATTCTAGAGATGACTGCATGCAAACATTTAAAACCTTTGAGAGAATACAGCTCACCAGGGACACTATTATTATGACTATCAGGAGGATAATACCAAGAGTTTGGAGTATGCTCATTACTCAGGATCCCCATAAACCAAACCTCCTAAGATCAAATAGATCAAATAATGAGATAGATAAAGAGTCTGCTCACTGAACTAAGCAGCCTCTTTGCTAATCTGCTACAAGTGAATCTCTGTAATACCCAATGTTTACTCCATAGGCCGTGTCAGCAGCTGCACAGATATTCCTCTGTTCTGCCAATTCTATCATAACCTTCAGAAGAGAATTTAGTCTGTTGCATAACTGTAGCCTTTAAAAAGAATCTGCTATAGAGCTTATCATAAGGGATACATTTCTAATCATTGCTTCTTTTACCCTAAACCATGGAAAAGAACCTAACAAATGACACCCTTCTAGAAGAGTAAAGCCCTCCTGGCATTGTTCTGTTTAAGCCATGATTTGGGTTAAGAGGACTGAACTAGTGTTCTATTTCTGACTGACTATGGGCCAATGTATGAACCATTAAAGTTTCTCACCTACACTGGGCCTTCATTTTTTTATCTATCAAAGTATAAGGTAATCCATGTACAAAACTGACTGCAAACTCCTTCACAAATAAAAGTATACCTGATAAATGCACATAGTAGACCCCTTTTCCAGTTCTATTGTTTATAGATGCATAAGCAAGGGAAAAATATGCAGAGTCTCATGATAGTAGAGAAGTCTTGCTCAATGATCTTGGGTAAAGCTGTTCATATCAAGGATGCCACCTTCTTCTGGGGAGAAAATTTCCTGGTTAGTTTTATCTTAAGGGTAAAACTTAAGGGTTCCAGTGGGGTACAGTGCCAAGAATGTGTAGGAATCCTTCTCAGTTGTGAGATTATAAGCCAAAGTTCAAGGTCCTGAAGTTTTGCTGTAGTGTGGATGGTAAAGACAGTATTTCTCTGATGTTCTCAGAAAATCCAATATTCAGGTTCTAGATAATTAAGGGGTTGATTGTCCTCACTCAGTGAACCACGAAAAGCTTTCTTTACCTGATGAAAATACACTGTAGCATAATAGTCTACTGCTTTAACAACAGTAGCCCTCTTGCTTTTTTTTTTTTTTTGAGATGGAGTTTCACTCTGTCACCAAGGCTGGAGTACAGTGGTGCTATTTCTGCTCACTGTAGTCTCTGCCTTCTGAGTTCAAGGAATTCTCCTGCCTCAGTCTCATGAGTTGCTGGACTACAGGCATGTGCCACCATTTTTAGTAGAGAGCATCTGGTCCACAAAATCTTTCATACAACCAGAAAACTTGCATTTAAAATAACAATGGAATGAAATCCCTTTATAAAATGTTTAAATGTTTAAATGGCCCATCATGTAACCAAGTGTACCTGAAGCTTTGATTGTTTTCTCAGGAATATGGAACCAAACATTGGTTATAAGCTATTTTAGCAATTTATAAGTCACCACACCTATACATTCAATTTGGTTTATTTTATCTTTTCCATGACGAGTCATGGAAGTGCAGAACTTATTAATAAGAAAAGCTTTAAGAACTCAGGAAGGACTAGGTGGCCATTCTGGTTCTCCATGAGTCCATGCTTAATTAATATTAGATTTATATCCTCTTGAATACCAGTTGTTTCTCCAATGAGGTGCATAGCATTGATAATTTATGGGTTATCATAAGTAATCTGACTTAGACTGTGGAGTTCATTCAAATTGTAAATCTAAACAATTTCAGTATCAGATGGTTTAACATAAAAATCTGACAAAGAGTTTTCTTGGTATTCAATTAATTTTTTGTTCTACTGGAGTTAGAAGTTTAATACAAGGAAATTGGGTTATTTCTGTGGCTTATAATAACATAATATAATAACCATAATTATGATTGATAACATATACTCAAACATATTAGAATAATAGAAATCCCGTACAATTTTTGAATATCTTTTAATATTCACTAAAATATAACCCGAAGATTAAACTTTTTTTCACTTTTCTTATACATCTTGCATGTAAAACTGTTTCTTTGGTAGTCTCAATTGCATGTGACAATGTTAACTCTTAGTGACTTTTACTTTTGGTGAAAACCTTGCTAAGTTTGGGATTTTAATTATGTACTAGCTGTGGAGCCTAGGACCCAGACAGAAGTGCAGATTAGGTCTGACTCTTTTCAGCCTCTAACTCCGTATGTCTCAGATTTTACCTAGTTGCAAACTAGGCAGGTTGTACAGTTAAGAGCCATAGTGGCATTTTTTTTTTTTTTTTGAGATAGAGTTTCACTCTTGTTGCCCAGGTTGGAGTGCAATGGTGTGATCTTGGCCCACTGCAAACTTTGCTTCCCGGATTCAAGTGATTCTCCTGCTTCAGCCTCCCGAACATCTGGGATTACAGGCATGCACCACTACAGCTGGCTAATTTTGTATTTTTAGTACAGATGGGGTTTCTCCATGTTGGTCAGGCTGGTCTCAACCTCCCAACCTCAGGTGATGAGCCTGCCTCGGCCTCCCAAAGTGCCAGGATTACAGGTGTGAGCCACAACACCCAGCCCATAGTGGCATTTTATGAGGCATTTAGGAGGTCTAATCACCTTTAAATTGTATATTTCTTGCATAAATTCTCCTTCACAAATTCTTTTATGACTTACAGAAACCATCTATGCCACGCGTGGACTTTCTGACTTGTTCTAAATATCCTTCTTTGAAACAACCAGTTATTTTACTTTAGGACAAGAATTTAATGTATAAGATACTTTCTTGTATAAAATTTCTTTTCTTTATAACCTTCTATGCATAGCTAGGGAACATGGCTAATTTCACGTTTCTAGACCTTATCTAGAGTCTAATACTCCAAAATAAATTGAACAACTTTTAAAAGTCAAAAGAAGCCATTTATGACCTTAAGGCACTTAGCAAACCTATTATCAGACTTGTATAATTAGGCCAAAGGCTTACATTTTTAAAGATTTTTTTATTTTACCCATAATCTTTAAAATTGTCTTTATTTCCCAAAGATTACTTAAGTCACATGAACTAAACAAATGGCATTATACTTTTTACTTTTCTCACCAAATATTTAATTTAAGCTCTTATTATTAAACCAACTAATTAAAGCTCTTTTATATTACACACACAACACATATAAATAGACAGACGGAGGATAATGAACTCATTTCCTAAGCCAGGGATTTAACACTAACTCTGGGCTACCATTGTGAAAAGAGAAAACATGGGCATATGGTTACAAGGTCAAGCTCCTAAGGACATGACTGACCAGTTTGCTGAGCCATCTTGAACAGCAGGCCTATGGGGCCCTAGGCATGCATTTTATCCCAAGTTATCCCTCTTTATGGCAGAACAATACAGAGAAACACATAAAGTACGAGATTCTCTACAGCTTAAGACCAGCCTCAGAATTCTTTTTCGTACTAATCAAAACCTTAAAGAGGAGATAAACAGTGACTTTTACCATTCATTTCACCAATTCACGCAGAGAGAGAGAGAGGCCAGAGTCTTACTGTTAATACATTTTTACCTTTTTGCTGTCATGTCAGGTTTCTGGGTTCCCTCTCTCTGAGCAGCCCTAGCGATGCTGCTTGACTGTATGCAAACAAATAAATTGCCATGAATTAAGAATATTCACAGAGCTTACAAATTTTAGAGAAATAAGGGAGAGAGAAAAATATGACTCAAAATCTGTCTATGAAAGTATAGTTAACACACTTAAAGAATCAGGAAGACTAAAATCTAAAAAGTTAGTTTAAGATTACAAAGTTGGTGTGCTTCATTAATTCTTGCAGGCCTAACAAAGGTAGCCTAGGAATTCTAGGTAAATGGAACAAATGATGACTTGCTGGAAATGTGGAGGAAATAACATAAGTATTCACAGAACCAAATAAAAGATTTCCACTAGAAACTAAAAAAAAATTATGATTTTATATATGCATACACAAGCAAAATTAGAGGAGAATAAATAGCAAACAAGTGAAAACTAGAGGCAAAAACAAACAGGAAACCAACTCTAATTTTTTTTCTACCCAGTCTACCCTGGAGGGTACAGTATTACTCAGGGCCCCCAAAAACCCACATAATGAATATGTTATTCCTGATATACAATTCAACATCCTTAAGTTTGTCAATATCATCATACATCCTGTGCAATCAAGAAATTCACTCTAGGCACATGATTAATAAGTTCCTTATACGGTTTGAATCTGTGTTGCCAACCAAGTCTTATCTTTAATTGTACTCCCGTAATTCCCATGTGTTGTGGTAGGGACCCACTGGGAGATAATTTGAATCATGGGGGCGGTTTTCCTCCAACTCATGGTAGTGAATAAGTCTCACAAGATCTGATGGATTTATCCATCAGATAAATAAATAAAAAGTTTTTATAAATAAATAAATAAAATTCAGATAAATAAATAAAAGTTTTTACTTTTACATCTTCCTAATTTTTTCTTTTGCTGTTTCCATGTAAGAAGTGTTTTATGCCTCCCACCATGATTTTGAGGCCTCCCCAGGTATGTAGGATTAAACCTAATTTTCTTTCCAGTTTTGGGTATGTCTTTATCAGTAGCATGAAAATGGACTTATATGGCTGGGAGTGGTGACTGATGCCTGTAATCCCAACTCTTTCGGAGGCTGAGGTGGGCAGATCAAAAAGTCAGGAGTTTGAGACCAGCCTGACCAACATGATGAAACCTGGTCTCTACTAAAACTTCCAGAAGAAAAATTAGCCAGGTGTGGTGGTGTATGCCTATAATCCCAGCTACTCAGGAGGCTGAGGCAGAATTGCTTCAATCTGGGAGACAGAGGTTGCAGTGAGCTGAGACTGTGCCACTGCATACCAGTTTGGGCAACAGAGTTAGACTCTGTCTCAAAAACAACAACAAAAAAGCAAAAAAAAAAAAAAAAAAACCAAACCCAAAAATACAAAAATTAACCAGGCATGGTGGCACATGCCTGTAATCCCAGCTACTCAGGAGGCTGAGGCAGAAGAATTGCTTGAACCCAGGAGGTGGAAGTTTCAATGCTCCACTGCACTCCAGCCTGGGAAATAGAGTGAGACTCCATCTCAAAGAAAAAAAAAAAAAAGAAAGTGGACTAATACAGTACTCCAGTGCCAACACTATCCATACACAACAGTAAACATAGTGTGAAGCAATGCAGGCATGTATGTGAAATTTGGCTCCCCACACTAAATCCGGCTTCATGTTTAACTGTATTAAAAAAGAATTGCCAAACTGCTGATGCATTTCTTTATAATACTTCTTATTTTATTTTAATGAAGACTAAGAGCTTTAACTATGAAAATATTAATTAGCCAAATGTCTCTCATTCTCTATCAGGTTTAAATAATATTTTATTATCTAAATATTTTCCACATCTTTCTTCCCTACTTACTGGTTCCTTACTATATTTTTTTATAAATAACCTTTTCAAATCTGTAATTTGAACTAACTTTTAGATGACTTCTGAATTAGACAAAATTTCTCTTTTTCT
Organism: Saguinus oedipus; assembly: GCA_031835075.1. Classification (NCBI taxonomy): domain Eukaryota; kingdom Metazoa; phylum Chordata; class Mammalia; order Primates; family Cebidae; genus Saguinus; species Saguinus oedipus. The sequence goes on from CM063178.1 coordinate 128,902,440, forward strand.
TACTAATAACACAATGCTTCTGGCACATTTTGTGTACAGAATTATGTGTTAACTAGAATTCTTATCCTTAGTAACCTAAAACTTTAGTGAAACCCTAAAAAGCAAGAAATCCTGAACTATCAGATATGGATGTTTATAGATAACAATTCTACAATTTCTAGAAATGTATTTCCCCATATCACAACTCTTTCTTAACTGGAAATGACTTAGATACTCAATGAGCACCAAAAATAATTTTACAATTTTAATTTAAATTAAAAGTTTACCTAAAATATTTATTCCATTCACTGTACTCAATCCTTTCACTTTTTAAAGTTTATCTGGATTTCTTCTCTAAACTGAGATATTAGACACTATCATTTAAAGGTAGTTATTTCCTTGTTAACCATGATTTTAATAGCAGTAAATATCAGATACTTACTTAAACCTAAGAGCCTCAAAGTTAAATACACAGGTATTTTTTCCCAGTAACTCAGAAGATTTAGCTAACATTAAATCACTCTAATTTGTCAAAAGAAAGGCACACAAAACAAGATTATTTTGTTTTGGCTGAGTTTATCATTTTATAACCTTCTCTGCCAAACACTAACACCTCAAAATATCTAGCAGAGCCAAATATAAAATTCAGACAAAACTGTATGCTGACAGTTCTGAAGGTATTTCTATTTTTATTTTATTAGTAATTTTAAAGCCAGTTTATTTAGTAAAGTTATACTTAAGTCACGTGAACTTGAAAATTGCTTAGACTTATTTATGTAATTTATGAGCACTCTTTTACTTGTAAGCCAATTTGATAGATAACACATGTAACGATAAGTATAGATACAAATAAACACATCTAGACATGCATACACAGACACAAATAAAGATCCAATAGCTTGGCACCCTAGCCATGAGATAGCAATACAAGCTTGCTGGTTTTAGTTTGTTTGCTCCAATAGATAATCCAATGAAGGCTGTGAACCAAAATTGTGGGTAAAGCAGTTTCCATGGAAGTTTAAATTTTAAAGACCAAACCTCCCCAGAGTCCAAAGAAAACTGGGGGCAAACAGCATCAAAGGTGCCCATCACACATTAACCAGCCCTTCTGCTTAGAACAGAACAAAAGCCTGGATATGGGCAACACCATCCCACTTTCTCATTCACAGTAAACTCCAGATTTCAAACAATATTGGGGCCAAACTGTGAGGGAACATTCTAAGGAGAGTTTAGTACGAGACTTCAGAAACTCTGCCAAGGGTATCTCCTTTGGAGAGGTAGAGGTCTGGAGGATCCCCCAAGGAATTCCTCTTTGGGGTCCAATTTTACCATGTTAGACATCTTTGACCTTGGGTGGCTATTGGTGACACTTTGCATGTTTTCTCTTCATAGGCAATGGCCTACTATGAGCTTTGTGAGGCCATGCTTCCCAGTGCTTCCCTTTCCACTAGAGTGATAGCCGTGAACTGTAATAATAGGAACTGGAGGCTGGGTGTACTTCTTTTGTTCTTAGCAAGTACAGTAGGGGAAGGGAAGAATTTAGCATAAGACAAGAAGATTTAAGTTGCCTGAAACATGTGAGTTTACTCAAAGCTGTGCAACATGTAGGAGTAAGGGACTACAACCAGAAAAGAGTCCTTCCCCATTCCAGATAGGGCAACTATTCTCATTCATTCCTTGGTCTCCAGGCAACAATGGAGAGTTGCCCAGCCAGTTGCCCTCAATTTCCAGGGAGCTTCTAGGAAACAGCTATGAAAGACTGAGAAAGAAAGAAAAGGAGAAAAAGGAAAAAGACCCAGTTCCCTTAAGTGAACCAGGCAGTGGTGGTCAGGCACCTCCACATAGAAACCCCTTAGTTTCACCAGCCATAGCCAGAAACCTGTAGTTGGCTCCATGTTTGTGTGCTGCCCGCCAAGCGTCCTGAGTTGGAAAGAAAAAGAGAGGGGGTGAGATTTCCCTGTATGGAACAGAAAGGAAAAGGCGAAAAATAAATCCTACATTTTAGGCTTACATCCTGGCTGGCTCACCAAAATATGTTCCCAGTGAAGGGTATTCAGGTTTTCGGCATGTTGAACAAAGAATTGGACAAAATGCACAAACAAAGCAAGGAAAGGATGAAGCAACAAAAGTTGAGATTTATTGAAAATGAAAATATAGCCCTCAGGGTGGGAGCAGGCCTTAGCATAGCGGCTCAAGAGCCCCATTACAGAATTTTCTGAGCTTTAAATAACCTCTAGTGGTTTGTATTTGTTATTTGATGTATGCCCAATGTAAATGAAGAGGATGAAGTAAAGTTACAAAGTCTTTTTATTTTTGAGATGAGTTCCACTCTTATTGCCCAGGCTGGAGTACAGTGGCATAATCTTGGCTTACCGCAACTGCTGCCTCCCAGGTTCAAGCAATTCTTCTACCTTAGCCTCCTGAGTAGCTGGGATTATAGGTATGTGCCACCACACTGGGCTAATTTTATAGTTTTTGTAGATATGGGGTTTTTCCATGTTGGTCAGGCTGGTCTTAAACTCCCAACCTCAGGTGATCTGTCCACCCTCAGCCTCCCAAAGTGCTGAGATTACAGATGTGACCCACTGCACCCAACCTACAAAGTCATTTACTTGGTGTGTGCCCTATGTAAACAGAGAGGATATTTTCTATCATAGCTGAAGTGTTTCCATTTGATTTAGTTCTAAGAAGTCAGCGTGAATTCAGCCTTATGTTACCTGCCTCCAGACTCTATTCTCCTGTCTCAGTTCTAACATGTACCAGGATTGAGAACCACTGCACTAGAACAAGGATGTGAAGAATCCCATCCCTTACCTTAACTCAGACTAAATAGTAATGGAAGCTTGCAGTGGTGAATGTGATTGTGAGGCCATATCTGGGCTCTATGGGAAAAGTGCGGTAATTGAATATTTATATCTGCCAAGGCCAAGGGATGTCTCAACAAACAAAAAACTTGCTTGCAATATCAATTGTTCTAAGCCTCATTTTATGTTCTTCCTTAAATAATATTACAAACAATATCTAATACCTTTTGAGGGCTTACTAAATACCAGGCACTTTCTGAGTGCTTTACATTTATTATACCATATAACCTTACGAAATTCTTATGAGGTAAGTTACTATTAATATCTCCATTTCCATAAACCAAGAACAGAAAAAGAAATGCTGCACTTCCTCACTCATATGTGGATGATTTCAAATAGCAAGAAGGGCAGATTTCAAACTCGTATGTTTTCAAATAGCAAGAAGGGCAGATTTTAAATGTTAATTTAAAATCTGCACAAAGAAAGAATAAATGTTTGAGATGATGAATATGCTAATTATCCTAATTTGATCATTATACATTGTATACATGTATCAAAATATCACATTGTATCTCATAAATATGTACAATTGTTAAATGTCAATTAAAATAATAATAAAAGCAATCCCCCCCATTTATAATGAGGAAATTGAAGCCATGACAGTTTAATCACTTACTTGGATTACACAGCTAGTCAGTGGCAGAACTGAGATTCAAACCTAGCTGATCTGGCTTCAGAGCCCATGCTCTTAAATCACTAACTCAATGTAAAAAACCTTCCATTTCTACACATTTCCATTTATGTCTGTTATGGCATTACCATCTCTAATAGGGAAAAAATTGGAAACACCATGCTTTTCAAAGATAGGGAGATGGTTAGGTAAATTCTGATACAGCTTTATGATGATATATAATATCCACTGAAAGGGATGCTTTTCAAAGTATATTAAAGACAGGGAAAATGCACAAAATGATACTAACAGAAAAATAAGTGAAATTACACAAAGATTAAACAAATAGCTAGTGAGGGAAAGAAGGTGGGCACAGGATAAAAGAGTACAAGGACAATGAGAAAGAAAGAAAAAGGGGAAGATATAAAGAAAGAGGGTAAGAATAGGTGTGTGTGTTGGGGGGACACAAAAAGTAAAGGAGGGATAGAGAAGGGGAAGGATGGAGATGGAAGATGAGGACAGAAAGGAGACAGAAGAGAGGGAGAGATGCCACATCCTTCCATGCCACCATCCATTAGGCAGCCTTTGAATGGCCCAGGACTGGAGCAAAATGCATTTGCCAGCGGGATCTGTTGATTTTCCTGATGGGCTGATGCCTAGGAAGCAGAGCCAAGTTGTGCTAAGAGTGTTCCTCATCAATATTAGACACTCCTGCCAGCTCTAATGGCCCTTGAGCTGTGTGGACTGCAGAGGGACTGGAGAGCTAACATGTGGGTTGGGCAGACACTAGGCTGTTCCTCCTGGGGCCAACCTGGGGTCTGATGCCTGGCCAGGGCCTGGAGGCTGCTGAGAGATCTGGAAGACATGGAGGAGTTATTTTGGGGTGATTAATCAAAACATGGTCAGTCCAGGTTCTCCCTGGCCTGACCAAGGTGACAAGCAGCCCCTGTTGGTATAGTTAATGGTCAGAGAAAAGTGGCTTATGGCAGCTGTGTTATTTAAGAATTGGCTGGGTCCAGTGGCTTGTGCTGGTAATCCTAGCACCTTCAGAGGTCAAGATGGGTGGATCACTTGAGTCAGGAGTTCACGACCAGTGTGGGCAACATTGTGAAACCCCGTCTCTAGAAAAAAAATACAAAAATTAGCTGGGCATGGTGGCTCATGCTTATAGTCTCAGCTACTTGGGAGGCTTGGGAGGGAGGATTGCTTGAGCCCAGGAGGTCAAGGCTGCAGTGAGGTGTGTTTGCATTACTGCTCTCGAACCTGAGGTGGGAAAGTGTTGATGCTGGTGGAGGTGAGAAGTACGTGCCAGGACCAATGTAGTAGCTTTATATAAATTATTTCACCTAACTATCATATATCATCTGACTATCACATAACTAACACCAAAGGAAGAAGAAGAAAAAGAAGGAAGAGGAAGAAAAAGTAGAAAAATTTAGAATGGGCACTGTCAAATGTCAAGACTTGTTATAAAGGTATAATATTTTAAACAGAATGGATTGGTACATAGATCAACAAACAGACCAATCCAATAGAGTCTAGAAAGAGAACTTTGCATTATATGAATGTTTGATACATGATAGGGGCAGCACTGAAGGGCAGTGGGAAGAATGGTTTTTAAATAAGTGCTGCTGGGACAATTAGCTATCCATGTGGGTTAAACAGAAATCAATTCCAAGTATATTTAAGTTCTTAACAGAAAAGGCAAAACTAGGCCAGTAACAGTGGCTCACACCTGTAGTTCCATGCCTGTTAGATAGTTTCACCTAAAGAACTATCACATATTACCTAACTATCACAACCACCTCATGAGATGAGATGAGAATTATTATTTCATTTTAAAGTCAAAGAAATACAGGATCGAAAAAAGGTCAGAGCCAGGATTCAAGCCAGATATGTTGCACTGCAAAGCCCACACTCTTTCTATTGCATCATGGTAATATGTAATCATTTTGGAGAGAGAAAAGCAAAGTGATAGCATAGAAGTTTCTAGACCCTTCCAGCAAATGACGATTTGCTCTGGGGTGGGGTGGGAGCGTAAGAGTAGAGATTGTGCATCTCCAAGACTCTGGGATACTGGGGTTTCTTCCCTGTGAAGCAAACTGGATTTTATCAGGCTTTTCTTTTTTTTCTCCCAGATATAGGAAGAGTGAAAGGTCCTCATTAGTTGGGGTAGCTGGGCTTCCAGTCAAATTCAGGAACAAACTAATTAAGTTTAAGTTGGACAGGAAAGGGGAGAGGTTCTAAGGGAAAAGAAAATCTTTGGCCATAATTCTTGAGTCAGATTTCTACCTCATGCCTGGAATAAATATTTCTCTCTCTCTCTCTGTGTGTGTGTATATATATATATATACACATATATATATATGTGTATATATATATATATACACACACACATATATAAATGTATGTAGATTAGCTATTGGTGTGTGTGTGTGTGTGTGTGTGTGTGTGTGTGTGTGTGTATACACACCCACCAATAGGTAATCTACATATATTTAATTGGTTCTATTTTTCTAGAGAACCCTGGCTGACAAACTGAGGTCCCATTCCATCTTTACTAATCTGTGAACTTGGACACATCTATTAACTTCCTTGATTCTTTATTTCTTGATTTGTAACACAGAGACATAAAGAATACCCTTTTTGAAACAATAGAGATAGAGTCTTACTTTGTTGCCCAGGCTGGTCTTGAACTCTTTGGCTCAAATGATCCTTCCCCCAAAATGCTAGGATTACAGGCATGAGCTACCACACCCGGCCCAGCAATATCCATTTTTTTTTTTTTTTTTCTGAGATTGAGTCTAGTCTCACTCTGTCTCGCCCAGGCTGGAGTGAAATGACACAAGCTTGGCTCACTGAAATCTCTGTCTCCTGGGTTCAAGCGATTCTCCTGCCTCAGCCTCCCAAGTAGCTGGGATTACAGGCATGCGGCACTATGCCTGGCTACTTTTGCATGTTTTTGAGTAGAGATGGGGTTTCACCATGTTGGTCAGGCTGGTCTCAAACCCTTGACCTCAATGTGATCCACCCACATCAGCCTCCTGAAGTGCTGGGATTACAGGTGTGAGCCAGCACATCCGGCCAACAATATCTATTTAAAAAAAATCTCTTCTTCCCTCACCTTTGTACACAGCTCCTGTCGGCTTTCTTGTGCCTGTGAAAGGGTATCTGACGGGTGAGGCATCACTGAGGGTACAAACTGATTATTACCTCCCTTTATACCTGTTCCATCCTGCACTGTTCTTCCTCTGTGAATGGCCCTTCTAGCCCCTCCAGTGTCTGTACCCAGTGGAACCTGTGGCAGCCCCAACTCCCATAGGGACAAGAATTGTGCAGCCCTCTTTTCACTGAATGCTGCTGCTTCTAATCAGGCTTTCCTTCCTAGTTTCAGCAGCTCCTCTACCTTTGCTGTCCATACATTTAGTCATTACTAGCCTCCCACTATTCTTGGGGTATCACCCTCTCTCATTTGGACTCTCTCTCATGTTATTTGAGCATGATGTTATCTGCCCCGTGGTTTTTTTTTTTTAACTCTTTTCTGTATTGATACAGGAGATAGAAGGAAATTATTTAGGTAGATAATTAGGGCAAAAGAGTCCCTGGCAAAACTTTTCTTCTAACAAAAAGCAGCTTGAGAAATTACTTCTTTTCTAACCACTTGGCAGTTCAAAGAAATCACTTCTCTTCAACAAAGACCAGCCTGGAAGATTGGGCTACATACAATTTGAGAAATAATAAACAAAAATATATGTTACATAATTATAAAGCAAACACCTATATTGCCATTGTTCAGGTCAAGAAATAGAATGTCTCTAGCGCCCCAGAGGTCCCTTTTAGATTCTAATCCCTTCCCTGACCCAGTAGTATTCATAATTGTGATTTGTATGATAACTGTTTTCTTGCTTTCTTTGTGGTTTTAAGGTCTATTTATGCATTCCTAAGCCCCATAGTTTCACTGCACTTGTTTTATATCAATGGATTTTTATTTTTGTAATTTTTGTTCATGATGTTTTTGCATATGTGATTTTTTTTTGTATTTGTGTACATTTATATCTTGCTTCTTTAGCTCAATATTATGTTTGTGAGATTCTTCTATAGGGTATTAAGTAGCTATAGTTCATTCATTTTCAATGACATATAGGTAGTCTGTCTTTATATCAGGGGTTGGTAAACTATGGCCCATGGGCCAAATCCAGCCAGTGGGTTATTTTTGTATGGCCTAAGAATTTTTTTTTTTTAATTTTTATTGCATTATAGGTTTGGGGGTACATGTGCAGAACGTGCAAGATAGTTGCATAGGTACATATATGGCAGTGTGCTTTGCTGCCTTCCTCCCCTTCACCCACACTTGGTAGTCATCCCCAGGTCATCCCCCCCAGCCCCCCGCTGCTGTCCCTCCCCCATTCCCCCCAACAGTCCCCAGTGTATAGTAGACCGCCTCTCTGTGTCCATGTGTTCTCATTTTTCTCACCCACCTATGAGTGAGTATATGCGGTATTTCTTTTTCTGTTCTTGTGTCAGTTTGCTGAGAATGATGTTCTCCAGATTCATCCATGTCCCTACAAATGACACAAACTCATCATTTTTGATTGCTGCATAATATTCCATGGTGTATATGTGCCACATTTTCCCAGTCCAGTCTATCATCGTTGGGCATTTGGGTTGGTTCCAGGTCCTTGCTATTGTAAACAGTGCTGCAATGAACATTCGTGTGCATGTGTCCTTATAGTAGAACGATTTATAGTCCTTTGGATAGATACCCAGTAATGGGATTGCTGGGTCAAATGGAATTTCTATTTCTAGGTCCCTGAGGAATCGCCACACTGTCTTCCACAATGGTTGAACTAATTTACACTCCCACCAACAGTGTAAGAGTGTTCCTATTTCTCCACATCCTCTCCAGCATCTGCTGTCTCCAGATTTTTTAATGATCGCCATTCTAACTGGTGTGAGATGGTATCTCAATGTGGTTTTGATTTGCATCTCTCTAATGACCAATGATGATGAGCACTTTTTCATATGTTTGTTGGCCTCATGTATGTCTTCCTTTGTAAAGTTTCTGTTCATATCCTTTGCCCATTTTTGAATGGGCTTGTTTGTTTTTTTTCCTGTAAATGTGTTTGAGTTCTTTGTAAATTCTGGATATCAGCCCTTTGTCAGATGTGTAAACTGCAAAGATTTTTTCCCATTCTGATGGTTGCCAATTCACTCTAGTGACTGTCTCTTTTGCTGTGCAGCAGCTGTGGAGTTTGATTAGGTCCCATTTGTCTATTTTGGCTTTTGTTGCCAATGCTTTTGGTGTTTTGGTCATGAAGTCCTTTCCTACTCCTATGTCCTGAATGGTTTTGCCCAGATTTTCTTCTAGGGTTTTTATGGTGTCAGGTCTTACGTTTAAGTCTTTAATCCATCTGGAGTTAATTTTAGTGTAAGGTGTCAGGAAGGGGTCCAGTTTCTGCTTTCTGCACATGGCTAGCCAGTTTTTCCAACACCATTTATTAAACAGGGAATCCTTTCCCCATTGCCTGTTTTTGTCTGGTTTATCAAAGATAATATGGTTGTAGATATTTTGTGTTGCCTCCGATGCTTCTGTTCTGTTCCATTGGTATATCTCTGTTTTGGTACCAGTACCATGCTGTTTTGATTACTGTAGCCTTGTAGTATAGTTTGAAGTCTGGTAGCGTGATGCCTCCCGCTGTGTTCTTTTTGCTTAGAATTGACTTGGCTATGCGTGCTCTTTTTTGGTTCCATATGAAATTCATGGTGGTTTTTTCCAGTTCTGTGAAGAAATTTAATGGTAGTTTGATGGGGATAGCATTGATTGTGTAAATTACTTTGGGCAGTATAGCCATTTTCACGATATTGATTCTTCCTAACCACGAGCATGGAACGTTTCTCCATCTGTTTGTGTCCTCTCTTATTTCGTTGAGCAGTTGTTTGTAGTTTTCCTTAAAGAGGTCCCTTACATTCCTAGTGAGTTGTATTCCTAGGTATTTTATTTTCTTTGTAGCAATTGTGAATGGCACTTCGTTCTTGATTTGGTTCTCTTTAAGTCTGTTATTAGTGTATACGAATGCTTGTGATTTTTGAACATTGATTTTATATCCTGAGACTTTGCTGAAGTTGCTTATCAGTTTCAGGAGCTTTTGGGCTGAGGTGATGGGGTCTTCTAGGTATACTATCATGTCGTCTGCAAATAGAGACAATTTGGCTTCCACCTTTCCTATTTGAATACCCTTTATTTCTTTTTCTTGCCTGATTGCTCTGACTAGAACTTCCAGTACTATGTTGAATAGAAGTGGTGAGAGAGGGCATCCTTGTCTAGTGCCGGATTTCAAAGGGAATGCTTCCAGTTTTTGCCCATTCAGTATGATGTTGGCTGTTGGTTTGTCGTAAATAGCTTTTATTACTTTGAGATATGTTCCATCAATACCAAGTTTATTGAGGGTTTTTAGCATAAAGGGCTGTTGAATTTTGTCAAATGCCTTCTCTGCGTCAATTGAGATAATCATGTGGTTTTTGTTTTTGGTTCTGTTTATGTGGTGAATTACATTTATAGACTTGCGTATGTTGAACCAGCCTTGCATCCCCGGGATGAATCCTACTTGATCATGATGGATAAGTTTTTTAATGTGCTGTTGCAATCGGTTTGCCAGTATTTTATTGAAGATTTTTGCATCTATGTTCATCATGGATATTGGCCTGAAGTTTTCTTTTCTTGTTGAGTCTCTGCCGGGTTTTGGTATCAGGATGATGTTGGTCTCATAAAATGATTTGGGAAGGGTTCCCTCTTTTTGGATTATTTGGAATAGTTTCAGAAGGAATGGTACCAGATCCTCTTTGTGTGTCTGGTAGAATTCCGCTGTGAACCCATCTGGACCTGGGCTTTTTTGTGTGGTAGGCTCTTAATTGCTGCCTCAACTTCAGACCTTGTTATTGGTCTATTCATAGTTTCAGCTTCCTCCTGGTTTAGGCTTGGGAGGACACAGGCGTCCAGGAACTTATCCATTTCTTCCTGATTTACTAGTTTATGTGCATAGAGTTGTTTGTAGTATTCTCTGATGGTGGTTTGAATTTCTGTGGAATCTGTGGTGATTTCCCCTTTATCGTTTTTTATTGCATCTATTTGGTTTTTCTCTCTTTTCTTTTTTATCAGTCTGGCTAGTGGTCTGTCTATTTTGTTGATCTTTTCCAAAAACCAGCTCTTAGATTTATTGATTTTTTGAAGAGTTTTTCTTGTCTCTATCTCCTTCAATTCTGCTCTGATCTTAGTTATTTCTTGTCTTTGGCTAGGTTTTGAGCTTTTTTGATCTTGCTCCTCTAGCTCTTTCAATTTTGATGATAGGGTGTTAATTTTGGATCTCTCTACTCTTCTCATATGGGCACTTATTGCTATATATTTTCCTCTACAGACTGCTTTAAATGTGTCCCAGAGATTCTGGTATGTTGTGTCTTCATTCTCGTTGGTTTCAAAGAACTTCTTTATTTCTGCCTTCATTTCATTGTTTATCCAATCAACATTCAAGAGCCAGTTGTTCAGTTTCCATGAAGCTGTGCGGTTCTGAGTTAGTTTCTGAATTCTGAGTTCCAACTTGATTGCACTATGGTCTGAGAGACTGTTATGATTTCAGTTGTTTTGCATTTGCTGAGGAGTGCTTTACTTCCAATTATGTGGTCAATTTTGGAGTAGGTGTGATGTGGTGCTGAGAAGAATGTATATTCTGTGGATTTGGGGTGGAGAGTTCTGTAAATGTCTATCAGGTTTGCTTGTTCCAGGTCTGAGTTCAAGTCCTGGATATCCTTGTTAATTTTCTGTCTGGTTGATCTGTCTGCTATTGACAGTGGAGTGTTAAAGTCTCCCACTATTATTGTGTGGAAGTCTAAGTCTCTTTGTAAATCATTAAGAACTTGCCTTATATATCTGGGTGCTCCTACATTGGGTCCATATATATTTAGAATCGTTATCTCTTCTTGTTGTATTGATCCTTTTACCATTATGTAATGACCTTCTTTGTCCCTTTTGATCTTTGTTGCTTTAAAGTCTATTTTATCAGAGATGAGAATTGCAACTCCTGCTTTTTATTGCTCTCCATTTGCTTGGTAGATCTTCCTCCATCCTTTTATTTTGAGCCTTTGTGTATCTTTGCATGTGAGGTGGGTTTCCTGGATACAGCACACCGATGGGTTTTGGTTTTTTATCCAATTTGCCAGTCTGTGTCTTTTGATTGGTGCATTTAGCCCATTTACATTTAGGGTTAATATTGTTATGTGTGAATTTGATACTGCCATTTTGATGCTAGCTAGCTGTTTTGCCCATTGGTTCATGTACATTCTTCATATTGTTGATGGTCTTTAGCATTTGGTATGCTTTTAGGATGGCTGGAACTGGTTGTTTCTTTCTATGTGTAGTGCCTCTTTCAGGAGCTCTTGTAAAGCAGGCCTAGTGGTGACAAAACCTCTGAGTACTTGCTTGTTCGTGAAGGATTTTATTTTTCCTTCACTTATGAAGCTCAGTTTGGCTGGATATGAAATTCTGGGTTGAAAGTTCTTTTCTTTAAGGATGTTGAATATTGGCCCCCACTCTCTTCTGGCTTGTAGAGTCTCTGCCGAGAAATCTGCTGTGAGTCTGATGGCTTCCCTTTGTGGGTGACTCGACCTTTCTCTCTGGCTGCCCTTAGTATTTTCTCCTTCGTTTCAACCCTGGTGAATCTGACGATTATGTGCCTTGGGGTTGCTCTTCTTGCAGAGTATCTTTGTGGTGTTCTCTGTATTTCCTGGAGTTGAGTATTGACCTGTCTTGCTAGGTTGGGGAAATTTTCCTGGATAATATCCTGAAGAGTGTTTTCCAGCTTGGATTCATTCTCTTCCTTACATTCTGGTACACCTATCAAACGTAGGTTGGGTCTCTTCACATAGTCCCACATTTCTTGGAGATTTTGTTCATTCCTTTTTGTGCTTTTTTCTTTAATCTTGGTTTCTCGTTTTATTTCATTGAGTTGATCTTCAACTTCTGATATTCTTTCTTCAGCTTGGTCAATTCGGCTGTTGAAACTTGTGCATGCTTCGCAAAGTTCTCGTGTTGTGTTTTTCAGCTCCTTCAATTCATTCATATTCCTCTCTAAGTTGTCCATTCTTCTTATCAATTCCTCAAATCTTTTTTCAAATCTTTTTTCAAGGTTCTTAGTTTCTTTACACTGGTTTAGAACATGTTCCTTTAGCTCACTGAAGTTTCTCATTATCCACTTTCTGAAGTCTGATTCCATCATTTCGTCACATTCATTCTCCGTCCAGCTTTGTTCCCTTGCTGGTGAGGAGTTTTGGTCCTTTTTTGGAGGTGAGGTGTTTTGGTTTCGGGTATTTTTCTCCTTTTTGCGCTGGTTTCTTCCCATCTTTATGGATTTATCCGCCTGTCGTCTTAGTAGTTGCTGGTTTTTCAATTGGGTCTCTGTGTGAACACTGAGATTGTTGATGATGAAGTATTTCTGTTAATTAGTTTTCCCTCTAATGGTCTATCCTCTCTGCTGTATGAGTGCTGAGGTCCACTCCAGGCCCTGTTTGTCTGGGGTATACCTGCAGCAGCTGCAGAACCGTGAGGGATGATACCAGTTTCTTTTTCTGCTGCCCTTGTTCCAGAATGATGCCAGCCAAATGTCAGTCTGATTAGTCCTTTTCTGGGGTGACTCCTTGGATATACAGGGGTCAGGGAGCTGCTTGAGGAGACAGTCTATGCTTTATAGGAGCTCCAATGCTGAGCTGTGAGCTCCGTTGTTCGTTCAGTGTTGTTGGGAGGTTGTTTATGTCTGCTGCAATAGAACTCATAAAACACCACCCTCCCTTTTTTTTTTCACCCTTAGATGCTCTGTCTCAGGGAGTTGGGGCTTTCTTTATGAGTATCTGTTGCACTGTCCTACTCCACTAGGCGGCAGTCTATTCACTATTTGCCTGCCGGGGCTCTGACCTGCTAGCGCGGGTCCGCCCTGTTGCTGCCTGGCGGAGTCTCTCTGTTATGGCAGGGTGCCTGGGCAACGGCAGGCTGCGTCAGACCTAGGCGGTACTTCAGTGTGGGTGCACTGCGTCAGAGATGGTGGACGCCCCTCCCTCACTGGGCTGCACCGTCCTAGATGCCGGCAGCAAAACTCTCAGCCCCAAGCGCCTCCAGTCGCCGCCCTGCTTGTCCCCGTGAGCGTGGGACCCGCCGAGCCCGATCACCCAGCTCCCTGCCTCAGAGTCCATCCTCTCTCTCTCTCTCTCTTCCTCTCCCCAAGCTGAAAGGTCGACCCTCTCACTGGCGCCCCAGGAGCCTGCTGATAGGGCACTGGGATCCATGCGATCTCCCGTGCTGCTGCCCACTACCCCGGCTCAGATCACGCTTCCCAGGAAACTCCTGGTCTGGCTCATTGTCCAAGTCCCGTTCAATCAGATGGACATGCCAATCTGCCCTTCCAAATCTCAGATTGCTGGTTTAACAGGGCACCCAGACCAGTGAGTTCCGCGCCGGGTCCTGCTGCGGCGCCGGCCGAAGAGGCGGCGGGAGCTGGCTGCGTTAGCCGGCTGCACTAGGGTCCAGTGTCTCTCCCACACCTGGGACATTCAACACTCTGTGGGCATAAAAGGTCCATCCGAGAATGCGGCTAGGACTCACCTTCTGTGCCTTCACCGAGAGCTGCAATCCTGAGTCACCTCTACGACGCCATCTTCAGAATTTTTTTTTTTTTTTGAGATGTAGTTTTGCTCTTGTTGCCTAGGCTGGAGTGCAATGGTGCGATCTTGGCTCACCGCAACCTCCGCCTCCTGGGTTCAAGTGCTTCTCCTGCCTCACCCTCCTGAGTAGCTGGGATTACAGGCATTCACCACCGTGCCTGGCTAATTTTGTATTTTTAGTACAGATGGGGTTTCTCCATGTTGGTCAGGCTGGTCTCGAACTCTTGACCTCAGGTGATCCGCCCATCTCAGCCTCCCAAAGTATTGGGATTACATGTGTGAGCCACTGCATCTGGCTCAGGAATGTTTTTTACGATTATAAAATTTTAAAATGAACAACTCTCCACCACTGCCAATAAAAAAAGAAACCCAAAATATGAGACAGACTACATATGACCTGAAATCCTATAATATCTATTATCTGGCCCTACATAAGAAATGATTTTCAACTCTGGTTCTGTATGAATACACCAAAATTTGCTGACTTGCTATATTCTTGATGAGAATTGGAATGGTCTGCAGTTTTTTGAGTCCTGAAAAACGTTGGTGTGAACATTATTTTTTTTTAACAGAAGCTACTTCAGACTGGAGGTGTGAACATTCTTATGAGTGCTTTCTAGCACCCATGTACCTGTATTTCTGTAGGGCATATACTTAGAAATAAAAATTTTAGATCCTTAATATATACATATTCAACTGTAGAAGACAACCCTAAACAGTTTTCCAAAGCAGCTGTACAAATCATACTCCCAACAGCAGTGTGTGAGAGTTTCAGTTGCTCTATATCCTCACTAACACTTTTTCTTTGTTTCTTTTGAGACAGTCTTACTCTGTCACCCAGGCTGGAGTGCAGTGCATGATCTCAGCTCACTGCCACTGCAAACTTTGCCTCCTGGGTTCAAGTGATTCTCCCATCTCAGCCTTCTGAGTAGCTGGGATTACAGGTGCATATCACCATGCCTGGCTAATTTTTGTATCTTTAGTAGAGATGGGGTTTCACCATGTTGGCCAGCTTGGTCTTGAACTCCCGACTTCAGGTGATCTGCCCTGCCTTGGCCTTCCAAAGTACTGGACTTACAGGCTTGAGCCACTGCACCCAGCCAAATGTTTGCTTTTTATATAATGTTATATCATTGTTGTTCTAATTAGCATTTCCCTGCAACCAAGAAAGGTTATAGGACATTTGTATTTCTTTGTTCCTTTTTTTGTAAAGTACTTGTTCAGTTCTTTTTTTTTTAATATCCTACTTTTTTTAAAAAAAAATTTTTATTGCATTATAGGTTTTGGGGTACATATGCAGAACGTGCAAGATAGTTGCATAGGTACACACATGGCAGTGTGTTTTGCTGCCTTCCTCCCCTTCACCCACACTTGGCATTCATCCCCAGGCTATCCCTCCCCAGCCCCCCATGCTGTCCCTCCCCCATTCCCCCCAATAGACCCCAGTGTGTAGTAGACCCCCTCCCTGTGTCCATGTGTCATTTTTCTCACCCGCCTATGAGTGAGAATATGCGGTATTTCTCTTTCTGTTCTTGTGTCAGTTTGCTGAGAATGATGTTCTCCAGATTCATCCATGTTCTTACAAAGGACACAAACTCATCATTTTTGATTGCTGCATAATATTCCATGGTGTATATGTGCCGCATTTTCCCAGTCCAGTCTATCATCGATGGGCATTTGGGTTGGTTCCAGGTCTTTGCTATTGTAAACAGTGCTGCAATGAACATTCGTGTGCATGTGTCCTTAGAGTAGAACAATTTATAGTCCTTTGGATATATACCCCATAATGGGTCAAATGGAATTTCTATTTCTAGGTCCTTGAGGAATCGCCACACTGTCTTCCACAATGGTTGAACTAATTTACACTCCCACCAACAGTGTAAGAGAGTTCCTATTTCTCCACATCCTCTCCAGCATCTGCTGTCTCCAGATTTTTTAATGATGGCCATTCTAACTGGCGTGAGACGGTATCTCAATGTGGTTTTGATCTGCATCTCTCTAATGACCAGTGATGATGAGCATTTTTTCATGTGTTTGTTGGCCTCATGTATGTCTTCTTTTGTAAAGTGTCTGTTCATATCCTTTGCCCATTTTTGAATGGGCTTGTTTGTTTTTTTCCTGTAAATCTGTCTGAGTTCTTTGTAAATTCTGGATATCAGCCCTTTGTCAGATGCGTAAACTGCAAAGATTTTTTCCCATTCTGATGGTTGCCAATTCACTCTAGTGACTGTTTCTTTTGCTGTGCAAAAGCTGTGGAGTTTGATTAGGTCCCATTTGTCTATTTTGGCTTTTGTTGCCAATGCTTTTGGTGTTTTGGTCATGAAGTCCTTTCCTACTCCCATGTCCTGAATGGTTTTGCCTAGATTTTCTTCTAGGGTTTTTATGGTGTCAGATCTTATGTTTAAGTCTTTAATCCATCTGGAGTTAATTTTAGTGTAAGGTGTCAGGAAGGGGTCCAGTTTCCGCTTTCTGCACATGGCTAGCTGGTTTTCCCCACACCATTTATTAAACAGGGAATCCTTTCCCCATTGCTTGTTTTTGTCTGGTTTATCAAAGATTATATGGTTGTAGATATGTTGTGTTGCCTCCGATGCTTCTGTTCTGTTCCATTGGTCTATATCTCTGTTTTGGTACCAGTACCATGCTGTTTTGATTACTGTAGCCTTGTAGTATAGTTTGAAGTCTGGCAGTGTGATGCCTCCCACTGTGTTCTTTTTGCTTAGAATTGACTTGGCTATGCAGGCTCTCCTTTGGTTCCATATGAAGTTCATGGTGGTTTTTTCCAGTTCTGTGAAGAAATTGAATGGTAGTTTGATGTGGATAGCATTGATTGTGTAAATTACTTTGGGCAGTATAGCCATTTTCACGATATTGATTCTTCCTAACCACGAACATGGAATGTTTCTCCATCTGTTTGTGTCCTCTCTTATTTCGCTGAGCAGTGGTTTGTAGTTTTTCTTGAAGAGGTCCCTTACGTTCCTTATAAGTTGTATTCCTAGGTATTTTATTCTCTTTGTAGCAATTGTGAATGGCAGTTCGTTCTTGATTTGGTTCTCTTTAAGTCTGTTATTGGTGTATAGGAATGCTTGTGATTTTTGAACATTGAGTTTATATCCTGAGACTTTGCTGAAGTTGCTTATCAGTTTCAGGAGCTTTTGGACTGAGGTGATGGGGTCTTCTAGGTATACTATCATGTCGTCTGCAAATAGAGACAATTTGGCTTCCACCTTTCCTATTTGAATACCCTTTATTTCTTTTTCTTGCCTGATTGCTCTGGCTAGATCTTCCAGTACTATGTTGAATAGAAGTGGTGAGAGAGGGCATCCTTGTCTAGTGCCGGATTTCAAAGGGAATGCTTCCAGTTTTTGCCCATTCAGTATGATGTTGGCTGTTGGTTTGTCATAAATAGCTTTTATTACTTTGAGATATGTTCCATCAATACCAAGTTTATTGAGGGTGTTTAGCATAAAGGGCTGCTGAATTTTGTCAAATGCCTTCTCTGCGTCAATTGAGATAATCATGTGGTTTTTGTTTTTGGTTCTGTTTATGTGGTGAATTACATTTATAGACTTGCGTATGTTGAACCAGCCTTGCATCCCCGGGATGAATCCTACTTGATCATGATGGATAAGTTTTTTAATGTGCTGTTGCAATTGGTTTGCCAGTATTTTATTGGAGATTTTTGCATCTATGTTCATCATGGATATTGGCCTCAAGTTTTCTTTTCTTGTTGAGTCTCTGCCAGGTTTTGGTATCAGGATGATGTTGGTCTCATAAAATGATTTGGGAAGGGTTCCCTCTTTTTGGATTATTTGGAATAGTTTCAGAAGGAATGGTACCAGCTCCTCTTTGTGTGTCTGGTAGAATTCGGCTGTGAACCCATCTGGACCTGGGCTTTTTTTGTGTGTGGTAGGCTTTTAATTGCTACGTCAACTTCAGACCTTGTTATTGGTCTATTCATAGTTTCGGCTTCCTCCTGGTTTAGGCTTGGGAGGACACAGGCGTCCAGGAATTTATCCATTTCTTCCTGGTTTACTAGTTTATGTGCATAGAGTTGTTTGTAGTATTCTCTGATGATGGTTTGAATTTCTGTGGAATCTATGGTGATTTCCCCATTATCGTTTCTTATTGCATCTATTTGGTTGTTCTCTCTTTTCTTTTTTATCAGTCTGGCTAGTGGTCTGTCTATTTTGTTGATCTTTTCGAAAAACCAGCTCTTAGATTTATTGATTTTTTGAAGGGTTTTTTGTGTCTCTATCTCCTTCAGTTCTGTTCTGATCTTAGTTATTTCTTGTCTTTGGCTAGGTTTTGAGCTTTTTTGATCTTGCTTCTCTAGCTCTTTCAATTTTGATGATAGGGTGTCAATTTTGGATCTCTCCACTCTTCTCATGTGGGAAATTATTGCTATATATTTTCCTCTGGAGACTGCTTTAAATGTGTCCCAGAGATTCTGGTACGTTATGTCTTCATTCTCGTTGGTTTCGAAGAACTTCTTTATTTCTGCCTTCATTTCATTGTTTATCTAATCAACATTCAAGAGCCAGTTGTTCAGTTTCCATGAAGCTGTGCGGTTCTGAGTTATTTTCTGAATTCTGAGTTCCAACTTGATTGCACTATGGTCTGAGAGACTGTTTGTTATGATTTCAGTTGTTTTGCATTTGCTGAGGAGTGCTTTACTTCCAATTATGTAATCAATTTTGGAGTAGGTGTGATGTGGTGCTGAGAAGAATGTATATTCTGTGTATTTGGGGTGTAGAGTTCTGTAAATGTCTATCAGGTTTGCTTGTTCCAGGTCTGAGTTCAAGTCCTGGATATCCTTGTTAATTTTCTGTCTGGTTGATTCATCTGATATTGACAGTGGAGTGTTAAAGTCTCCCACTATTATTGTGTGGGAGTCTAAGTCTCTTTATAAGTCATTAAGAACTTGCCTTATATATCTGGGTGCTCCTGCATTGGGTCCGTATATATTTAGAATCATTAGCTCTTCTTGTTTTATTGATCCTTTTACCATTATGTAATGACCTTCTTTGTCCCTTTTGATCTTTGTTGCTTTAAAGTCTATTTGATCAGAGATTAGAATTGCAACTCCTGCTTTTGTTTTCTCTCCATTTGCTTGGTAAATCTTCCTCCATCCCTTTATTTTAAGCCTTTGTGTATCCTTGAGTGTGAGGTCGGTTTCCTGGATACAGCACACCAATGGGTTTTGTTTTTTTATCCAATTTGCCAGTCTGTGTCTTTTGATTGGTGCATTTAGCCCATTTACATTTAGGGTTAATATTGTTATGTGTGAATTTGATACTGCCATTTTGATGCTAGCTGGCTGTTTTGCCCATTGGTTCATGTAGATTCTTCATTTTGTTGATGCTCTGTAGCATTTGGTATGCTTTTAGGATGGCTGGTACTGGTTGTTTCTTTCTATGTGTAGTGCCTCTTTCAGGAGCTCTTGTAAAACAGGCCTGGTAGTGACAAAATCTCTGAGTGCTTGCTTGTTCATGAAGGATTTTATTCTTCCTTCACTTATTAAGCTCAGTTTGGCTGGATATGAAATTCTGGGTTGAAAGTTCTTTTCTTTAAGGATGTTGAATATTGGCCCCCACTCTCTTCTGGCTTGTAGAGTGTCTGCCGAGAAATCTGCTGTGAGTCTGATGGGCTTCCCTTTGTGGGTGACCCAAGCTTTCTCTCTGGCTGCCCTTAGTATTTTTTCCTTCATTTTAACCCTGGTGAATCTGACGATTATGTGCCTTGGGGTTGCTCTTCTTGCAGAGTATCTTTGTGGTGTTCTCTGTATTTCCTGGAGTTGAGTATTGACCTGTCTTGCTAGATAGGGGAAATTTTCCTGGATAATATCCTGAAGAGTGTTTTCCAGCTTGGATTCATTCTCTTCATCACATCTGGTACACCTATCAAATGTAGGTTGGGTCTCTTCCCATAGTCCCACATTTCTTGGAGATTTTGTTCATTCCTTTTTGCGCTTTTTTCTTTTATCTTGGTTTCTTGTTTTATTTCATTGAGTTGATCTTCGATTTCTGATATTCTTTCTTCTGCTTGGTCAATTCGGCTGTTGAAACTTGTGCATGCTTCGCGAAGTTCTCGTGTTGTGTTTTTCAGCTCCTTCAATTCATTCATATTCCTCTCTAAGTTGTCCATTCTTGTTATCAATTTCTCGAATCTTTTTTCAAATCTTTTTTCAAGGTTCTTAGTTTCTTTGCACTGATTGAGAATATGTTCTTTTAGCTCACTGAAGTTTCTCATTATCCATTTTCTGAAGTCTGATTCTGTCATTTCATTACACTTATTCTCCATTCAGCTTTGTTCCCTTGCTGGTGAGGAGTTTTGGTCCTTTGTAGGAGGGGAGGTGTTTTGGTTTCAGTGTTTTCCTCCTTTTTTCACTGGTTTCTTCCCATCTTTATGGATTTATCCGCCTGTCATCTTAGTAGTTGTTGATTTTTCAATTGGGTCTCTGAGTGAACACCCAGATTGTTGATGATGAAGTATTTCTGTTACTTAGTTTTCCTTCTAATGTTCTAGCCCCTCTGCTGTATGAGTGCTGAGGTCCACTCCAGGCCCTGCTTGTCTTGGGTACACCTGTAGCAGCTGCGGAACAGTGAGGGATGCTACCAGTTTCTTCTTCTGCTGTCTTTGTTCCAGAATGATGCCCACCAAATGTCAGTCTGATTAGTCCTTTTTTGAGGTGACTCTTTGGATATACAGGGGTCAGGGAGCTGCTTGAGGAGATAGTCGGTGCTTTATAGGAGCTCCAGTGCTGAACTGTGAGCTCCGTTGTTCATTCAGGGTTGTTGGGAGGATGTGTTTATGTCTGCTGCAACAGAACTCATAAAACACCCCCCCCCTTTTTTTCCCCCTTAGATGCTCTGTCTCAGGGAGTTGGGGCTTTCTTTATGAATATCTGTTGCACTGTCCTGCCCCACTAGGACACAGTCTATTCACTATTTGCCTGCCGGGGCTCTGTCCTGCTAGCATGGGTCCACCCTTTTGCTGCTGGGCTCCATTCTGCTGTGGAGCACTCCCCCCTGCTGGCAGAGTCTCTCTGCTATGGCAGATTGCCTCGGCAATGGCAGGCTGCATCAGCCCTGGGCGGTACTTCAGTAGGGGCGGATTGCGTCCGTAGTGGCGGACGCCCCTCCCCCTCCAGGCTGCACCATCCTAGATGCCAGCAGCAAAACTCTCAGCCCCGAACGCCTCCAATCGCTGCCCTGCTTGTCCCCATGAGGGTGGGATCCGCCGAGCCTGATCACCCAGCTCCCTGCCTCAGAGTCCGTCCTCTCTCTCTCTCTCTTCCTCTCCCCAAGCTGAAAAGTCGACTCTCTCACTGGCGCCTCAGTAGCCTGCTGATAGGGCCCTGGGATCTGTGCGATCTCCCGTGCTGTTGCCCAGTGCACTGGCTCAGATCACGCTTCCCAGGAATCTCCTGGTCTGGCTCATTGTCCAAGTCCCATTCAATCAGTGGACATGCCAATCTGCCCTTCCAAATCTCAGATTGCCGGTTTAACAGGGCACCCAGACCAGTGAGTTCCATGCTGGGTCCCGCTGCGGCACCGGCCAAAGCGGCCGCAGGAGCCGGCTGCACTAGCCGGCTGCGCTAGCGTCCCATGTCTCTCCCACATCTGGGACTTTCAACGCTCTAGGGATGGGTCTCAGGCTGAAGATGTTCTCCACCATCCTAGAAGCAGAAGAAAACCTCCAGTACTGGTTCAGTTCTAATATTTTTCTTATTTTTCTATTGGTATGTCTGTTTTTCTTACTGATTTGAAGAAGTTCCTTATGTATTTTGGATATAAATTTTGAATACATTATAAATATTATGACTATAAGTTTGCTTTTTCACTCTTTTAATAGTGAAAACAATGAGCAGAACTTTTAAATTTTAATGTAGTTAACAACTTATTGGTATTTTCTTGAGGAGCTGGTTGATTTGGTAATTGTTTAAGAAAACTATCTTCTCTAAGGTCATGGAAATATTCTCCCATTTTATCTTCTGAAAGCTTTATAGTTTTCCTTTTCTTTCTTTCTCTTTTTTTTTTCAGCTAGAGTCTTGCTTTGTTGCCCAGGCTGGAGTGCAGTGGTGCAATCTTTGCTCACTGCAACCTCTGCCTCCGGGGTTCAAGTGATTCTCCTGCCTCAGCCTGTCAAATAACTAGAACTACAGGTGCACAGCACCAAGCCCAGGGAATTTTTATATTTTTAGTAAGGACAGAGTTTCACCATGTTGGCCAGGCTGGTCTCAAACTTCTCACTTCAAATGATCCATCTGCCTTGGCCTTTCCAAGTGCTGGGTTTACAGATGTGAGCCACTGCATCTGGCCTAGTTGTGCCTTTTTTGTTAAGAACTTGAATATACCTGGAATTGTTTCTGTTTAATGCATATGGATAGCTAACTGTCCCAGTAGCACTTAGTTAAAAACCATTCTTTCCCATTGCCCTGCATTGCTGCCTCTATCATGTATCAAGTGTTCATATAATAGCAACTTCTCTTTCTAGACTCTATTGTATTGGTAGATTTATTGATCTATGTACCAATACATTCTGTTTAAAATATTATAGCCTTATAACAAGTCTTGACATTTGACAGTGCCAATCCTACATTTTTCTTCTTTTCTTCCTCCCCCTTTTTTTTTTCTTCTTCTGGTACATCTTGGCTATTCTTTTCCCTTTGCATCTTCATATAAATTTGAGGATCAGCTTTTCAAATACCACTAAAAACTCATTAGCATTTTGACTGGGATTGCATTGAGTATAAATGATTTGGGAGAATTGACATCTTTACAATACTGAGTTTTCCAACTTATGGACATAGTATATCTCTTAATTTAATTGAACTGTCTTTAATGTCTCAATATGTTTTGAAACTTTTCCCATTAAGATCTGCACAATTTTGTAGTATTTATTTGTAGGTACGTTGTATATATATTTTGAAGCTGCTAAAAAGGTACAGTCTGTCTGCTACAGATACATAAAATTTTTCTGTGTAACTTTGATTATTTGTGAAATGAAAAAGACTGATAAAAACTCTACATTTACCTCATCTTCCTCTCATTTACCTGGGTCACTGTTCACTCAACAGTAAGACAGAGACGTATTTTTTCTTAATGGAGGGTGCCCTTCTTTGGACTAATTACAGCAATAACCAAAAGTTGATCAGTACTTTATTTTTAAAATTTCTTTTCCATATTTCATTTTAGTAGCATGATCAGTAGTTGAAAAAATGTTTCCCTTTCCCGTATATAATATGGGCAGAAAAAAGCAAAAGTTTCTTACATTATTACCTTACTTAACTCTTGTAACTATCTTGAAAGGAGACATTTTAATTTTCATCTTACTAGTGAGAAAACAGAGCTTCAGAGAGCTGAAAGGGCTTGCTCATTCCATCAATGGATGAACAGATAAAGAAACTTCGGCATATATACACAATGAAATACTATTCTGCCTGCTTTAAAAAAGAAAAAAAATTCTGGTATTTGAGGCAACAGGGATGGACCCAGAGGACATTATGCTAAGTGAACTAAGATGGGCACAGAAAGACAAATACTGCATATCTTATATGTGGAATCTAAAGCAATCATACATATAGAAGCAGAGAGTAGAATGGTGATGACCAACAACTTGGGGGTAGGGAATGGGGAGATGTTGGTTAAAGAGTACAAAGTTTAGTTAGACAGAAGAAATAGTTTTTGGATATCTAGTGCACAGTGTAGTGCCCATAGTTAATAATAATGTATTCCATATTTCCAAATTGTTATGAGAGTGAATTTCAAATGTTTTCACCACAAAACATGGTAAGTATTTGAGGTCAGGATATGTTAATTAGCTTGATTTAATTATTCCACACAGTATACATATATCAAAACATCACTTTGTACTTCATGAATATAAACAACTGTAATTTATTGATTTACAGTTAAAAAAATTACTTGCTAAGTTTGCATGGCTTTATTTAGCTGAAGTTCAGAACTATTGACTTCAGTCTGTCCTCTTTCCCCTGATCCACATTTGCCTCCCCTCCTGGCACCTTCGAAGGTGTGGGTTTTTGTAGTGCTTGGGGCAGTGTTTTGTAGTGCCTGATTGGATTAATATTTGGGGAGCTAAAACAGATGGGAATAGACCTAGAAGAAAAACAGTGTACAGGGCCTATATTTTTTTCTATTTTCTACTTAACAGGATATTATACTGTCTTGTCTTTTTAGTGGAACCATAATTCAGTCAATAGATCTCAGTTCTCATTAAATTTGCTTTCAATACAAACTTTCAATTTAGAAATGAGTGACTGTCCTAATGAACAATGACATTTTTTTCCTTATTAGACTGGAAGAAACTTGAGGGCATATATTTATAGTCAAAGTACCTGTTACAGTGTTTTGGCAATAAGTATTTGCTGAATGAGTGCAGTTTTCTCCTACTTTTACAATCATGAAGCTTATTCCAAGAGCTAACTATTTAATACCTGGAAGACCCAACAGGGGGTGCTCCAAGACTGCCTAGTGTTCCTCACACTTGCTGAAAAAGAATGCTGTTCTCCCGCCAAGGAGCTGAAATCTGTGCATTTTGGTTGAAAACAGGAGCAAGAAGGAGAAGGGAGAGGGAGAATAGAAAAACCTTTGGTCTTGGCGTTCTTTTCATTCGCTGTTGAGCTGTAGCATGAGACCCTTTGTGGTTTTACTTAGGCATTTATGATTCCCTCATATTTGATGCATTTTGTAGCTCCTCTAGGGCAGAGCTCTTCTATTTTTTCTTTGTACTCCATGCAAGGTGCAGCACATAGTCGGAGCTTGATTAATTCTGGTTAATCTGAGACAGCTAGCTCTAGCTGGAAGCCTGGCCCCATAAGCGTCCCTGAATTAAGTTTCCTCCTCCTCCATTCCATTTCTTGGTTGATGGTGTTTGCCAGCCCCAGCATCAGAGTTAAAACCTCAGAGCCACCCTGCTGCTCAGCAGTTTCTCCATGAGTCCAGTTGGCATCCAGTCCCATTACCTGCAGTAGCTGTTTCAAACCTTCATTTCTCAATCCTCCCCTTTTTGCTCATCCCACCCTGCTGTTTCAGGAGGTGACTCTACTCTCCGACCCCCAATCACTGCTCAAGTGAAAGGTGCCTTGTGGAGCTTCCCTCAGCTTAAGTGCACCTTGGGACCACTCTATACTCCCATTTGTCCTCTGTTTGCCCCAGTGATGCTGGAAGAGGTATCTCATATTGCAGTCAACATGAATCCTACCCCTCCCTCATCTTCCATTTATTTGCTCATTTAGTCACCCATTCTTCAAACATTTATTAATTACTGCTATGTGATAGGTTCTGGGAATACAATGATGGGTACAACTAGGAGAGAGAGCTGTTAATTGAATAACCAACCTACTGGATAAAGCAGGGTCAGTGTTCTCATGCCGTGCTAAGGTGTGCTGAGATAACACAGCTTTCTTTTTTCCCCCGAAATGGAGTCCTGGTCTGTCACCCAGACTGGAGTGCAGTGATGTGATCTTGGCTGACAGCAACCTCTGCCTCCCGGGTACAAGTGATTTTCTTGCCTCAGCCTCCTGAATAGCTAGGATTACAGGCACATACCACTATGCCCTACTAATTTTTTTGTAGTTTTGGTAGAGATGGGGTTTCAGCATGTTGGCCAGTCTGGTCTTGAACTGCTGACCTCAGGTGATCTGCCTGCCTCGGCCTCCCAAAGTGCTGGGATTACAGGCGTGAGCCACCGTGTCCAGCCAACATAGCTTTTTAGTTCCTGTAACTGGTATCTCTCCCTCACAAGCCAGTTAATAGTATCTCAGACTCAGAGTAAGGAATCAGACCTAACACACCTGGGGAGACAATTCCTCTGATAGAATTACCTGTACCTGCTGAAAAGGGTCCCTGCTTGACCCTGAAGAATGGCTTTGCAGGGCACGGTGGCAGGAGGTATCACCAACAGGCTAGCAGCTCTGATTTCTCATGTTACACTGTCCCTGTGTCTGTGTGTCAGAGCCCTCTGTGGCTTGTGTTGGGGGAGCAGCAGAGTGGACCTGGGTGGGTCAGGGTTGTGGATGTGTAGTACCCATGCACATGGAGAGAAGGATTCTGGGAATAAGAGGAGGCAGGTCCTGGTGGGTTTCTGGGCCAGGTCCATGCCCAGGGTTATTAAGTCCCAGGTTCTGTGATATGAAAATGAGGTTTAGATGAAAGCTAAGTGGGTCAAGGCTGAGGGGACTTGAGGTGTGAGGAGTTTCTGAGCAGATGCTGGGAAGACAAGGCCTGGGTGAATGGTCTGAGCTGGAAGAATGAGAATCTGCTGGCCAGGTGTGGTGGCTCACGCCTGTAATCCCAGCACTTTGGGAGGCTGAGGTGGGCGGATCACTTGAGGTCAGGAGTTCGAGACCAGCCTGGCCAACATGGCGAAACCCCATCTCTACTAAAATACAAAAATTAGCTGGGTGTGAGTGTGTAATTCCAGCTACTCAGGAGGTGGAGGCAGGAGAATCTCTTGAATTCGGAAGGCAGAGGCTGCAGTGAGCTGAGATCACTGCACAATAGCCTGGGCGACAAGAAACTCTATCTCACACACAGACAAAATATCTGCTTCACGCTCTTCAGTCACCTGTCACTCTCTTGTCTCTGAAATTCCACCATTAGCTCTTTATTCTTCTGACTCAAGGTTTCATCCTATATCAAAAGGGAAATAGTGTCTGTGGAAGGGGACAAGGAACACCTCTCACCTCTTCTATTCCTACCATCAGATTCAAATAGCAACTGCCAGGCACTTTTAATATGCCAGAGACTGTGCCTGCTTTCATTCTATTTTATTTCATTCCCACCATGACCCTGTGAAGGCAGCATCATTATTTCTCTTCTGGAGATGAGAAAATTGGAGTTCAGAGAGATTGCTACAGTCCCACAGCTGATAAGTGGTGTCCAGTGTCTGGCTATGGGTCCAGTGTTCTTTCTTCCATATCACACTGCTGTCACAGTGAGAATGTGTTGAGTTGTTGTGTATAGAAATAAAGCTCTAGAATATGGAGACAAGATGAGGTAAAATTACCCCACTTGAGCCATGGTGATGATGCCTGACACATAGAGGCTGAATGTGGTCCTGAAGCCTATTCCTTCACATCTCTACATGAGCAGTGGTCACTTCTCGGACAATCAAATCTGGGCTGTGTAGGCGGCAGAAAGAGGAAGTCAGAGCTGGGCATGACTCCCAGAAAGGCTGTGTGGAAGCAGCGGTGAAGAATGGACAACCTCAAACCAAGCTTCTGCCTCCACTGTTTCACCCACTGCTGCCCAGCTTACACTCCTGCCATGACTAAAAACGTTCTTGACACTGGCAGCTTTTATCAAGCTTCGGGCTTATGAATTTCATGGATATGTACTTTTTTTTTAACAAAAAGGTAACATAAAGTCAACAATATTTTATTTTGCTGAGAAAGGACAAATCACAGCAACCCTTAACTAAAATCCACTATTTCCAACACTGCATAAAAGGTTATTATTATTATTACAAGTTCCAGGGTACATGTGCAGATTGTGCAGAATTGTTATATAGGTATACACAAGCCATGGCGGTTTGCGGCATCCAATCCCCTGTCATCTACATTAGGTGTTTCTCCTAATATTATCCCTGCCCAATGCCTCCACCCCCTGCTCTCCCTCCCCTGCCTCCAACCCCCAACAACAGGCCCTGGTGTGTGCTGTTCCCTTCCCTGTGTCCATGTGTTCACATTGTTCGACACCCATTTATGAGTGATAAGAACATGCAGTGTTTGGTTTTCTGTTCTTTTGTCAGTTTGCTGAGAATGATGGTTTCCAGCTTCATTCATGTTGTTGCAAAGGATATGTTACGGCTGCCTAAAACACTCCCTTATATTCCCACCCCTTCCTTAAATGATTTTTAACACCAATGGACAGGAAGGACTAATAAGAGAGTCTCATGCCTTGAGCACAATAGGAGTCATGTTTCAAACTGCTTCTTTTCTCAGTTTTGTAGTATGTTCTATTGTCTATATTTTGTTCTAGACTCTCTTAACTTGATGGCTCTAAATTATTTTATTTGGAGTGTTGCAAACCTTGGTGACCCATTGTCCTTGGGGAATAGAGAGGTTGAAGTTTCTTGTCATTGTATGCATCTTCAGCCACATTCGGGCTCTCAGTGTAGTAGTAATAATTCTATTATTTCCTAGACTTTCTTGCTGTTAGGGTTCTGCATGTGACCTAGATGTCCCAACTGCCCCTTGGAGGGCAGAAGGGATTATGTGAGGTAGTGACTGTGGGGAGAGATGGAGTCTTCTGTGATGCTGTGCTAGAGGGTCTGCTTTCTGGTCCCTGGCCTTGTAGAAGCCAAGTGGCACACAGCAGCCTCAGTGGCGTTTCTACTAGAACCGTATCATGCTGTGGTTGTGTGTATCTCTTGGCTGCCTTCTCCTAAATTTGTAGCAGCAAACTTAATTCCATGTGCCTCCCCAAAACGGTGTAAGTCATCCTGCAACAAATCCCTTTCTGCTTAAACTAGCTGAGGAAATCTAAGGATCTACCCCCTACCTCCTTTAATTCTATACCCTAAAGCAAGCCCTAAAGCAACCAACTTTCTGCTCTCTGTATTCCTCCAGAACCAATAGAGAACTCTGAAACCAAGGACTTCCCGTTACCCTGACTCTAATGCTTAGTTTTGAAAAGCTCTCATAGTGGAAAGATGAAACAGGCAAAATATGGTAATTGTGGAGGCTTGGTGATGGGTACATGAGTATTCCTCTCTACTTTTGTATAATATTTAAAAATATCAATAATAAAAGTTAAAAAAGAAAGCCCAGATAACCTATCTTTTTCCTTTTATTTCTTCTGGCAAAGTTTTTGGCCTTGACCCTTGTGATATTAATCCCTGGAGCAGAAGATAAGGTAGAGGTAGTGGATATAGGGAGAGTTCTGGGATGGAGTATCAGTTTACCTCCTCCTAATCTTTTAAAATTTGTCGTTGGTAGAGTTGGAGGGTTGAGCCTTTTCTTGGTGGATCAGCTGTTTAATGTTTCTGTGCTATCCCTTATGTCCGTCCCCCTTCATAACATGGAAGCCTAGATTCAAATCCCATTTCTGGCATTTACTGATTATGAGAATTTGAGCACTATCCCTAAGCTTTCTGAATTTTAGTTTTGTCCTCTATAAAAGTGGACACTTAGTATCTACTTTGTTAATGTGCCTAGCAAAATGTCTGGTCCATAACAGTCTATAGTGTGGATGTAAAGTTTCTCCCTTACTTGTGTTTATATATACATATAAAAATTAAAAAATTTATATATTAATAGAGGCAGGGTCTTGCTTTGTCACCTAAATTGGAGTGCAGTGGCACAATCATAGCTCACTGTAGCCTTAGCCTCCTGGGCTCAAGGGATCCTCCTGCCCCAGCCTCCCAAGTCTGGGACTACTGATGCACAGAACCATGCTCAGCTAATTAAAAAAAAATTATTTGTAGAGATAAGGTCTCACTATGTTTCCCAAGCTGGTCTCAAACTCCTGGCCTTAAGCAATCTTCCAACCTTGACCTTCCAAAGGATTACAGGTGTGAACCAGCACACATGGCATTGTGTTCATATTATATCTCCACTGACTAGACAAGATCATACACTTGTAGAGGGCAGGATCTGGTGTTCCCCATACCCAGTGCCTAGCATAGTATGTGCCACAGGAAAGGGGATGTTCACTGTTTGTGGAGCTAGCAGCTAACAAAATGAAATGGATCAAATCCATCTTATCCAACTGTGGTAGCCAGCTTTCAAGATCCCTCCCAGTGCTCCCTGCCTTCTGGTATGCACACGCTTTGGTTTGTGTGACCAATAGCATATGGCAAAGAAAACAATGTTATATCACTACTAAGATTAAATTACAGAAGACTCAGCCTTTTGTTTTGGGTGACTTCTCTCTTTTTCCTTCTGGGGAAGCCAGCTGCAATGTTGTAAGTTACCATAGAAGGGTTTATGTGGCAAAGAGTTGAAGCCAGGCAATACCCAGTGAGGAACTGAGACCTGGTAACAATCTGACAAAGGGCTGACATCCAGAATCGACAAAGAACTAAAACAGATATACAAGAAAAAAACAAACAAGCCCATACAGAAGTGGGCAAAGGATATGAACAGACACTTTTCAAAAGAAGACAGACATGAGGCCAACAAACATATGAAAAAATGTTTATCATCACTGGTCATTAGTGAAATGCAAATCAAAACCACATTGAGATACCATCTCACGCCAGTTAGAATGACGATCATTAAAAAATCTGGAGACAGCAGATGCTGGAGAGGATGTGGAGAAATAGGAACACTTTTACACTGTTGGTGGGAGTGTAAATTAGTTCAACCATTGTGGAAGACAGTGTGGCGATTCCTCAAGGATCTAGAAATAGAAACTCCATTTGACCCAGCAATTCAATTACTGGGTATATACCCAAAGGATTATAAATTGTTCTATTATAAAGACACATGGACGTGTATGTTCACTGCAGCCCTGTGTACAATAGCAAAGACCTGGAACCAACCCAAATGCCCATCAGTGATAGACTGGACAAAGAAAATTTGGCACATATACACTATGGAATACTATGCAGCCACAAAAAAACAATGAGTTCATGTCCTTTGTAAGGACTTGGATGAATCTAGAAACCATCATTCACAGCAAACTGACCCAAGAACAGAAAATCAAGCACTGTATGTTCTCAGTCATAGGTGGTTGTTGAACAATGAGAACACATGGACTCAGGGCGAGGAGCATCACACACTGGTGGCAGTGGGGGGGAACTAGGGGAGGGACAGTGGGGTGAGGGAGGATGGGAAGGGGTAACATGGGGAGAAATGCCAGATATAGAAGAAGGGGGAATAGAGGCAGCAAACCACCTGGTTATGTATGCACCTATGCAACAACTCTGCATGGACTGCACATGTACCACAGAACCTAAAGTAAAATAAAAACAAACAAAATGAACAAATGATAAAACCTATTAAAGAGGAGAAGGAAATAAAAAGAGTAAGCTTGGAAGGAGAATCTTCACCCTAACCAATCCTAGAGATGACAGCAGCCCTGACCGTCAAGTTGACTAAAATCCTGTGAAAGAATCTCAGCCAGAACCACCCAGTTAAGCTGTTACTGGATTTCTAACAATCAGAAGCTGTGTGGGATAATATATGCTTATTGCTTTAAGTTTTGGGATAAGTTGCTCTATAAGCAGTAGGTAACTAAGACAGATTTCAGTTCCTGGAAGTGAGGTTTTGTCATAATGAAAACCTAAAATGTGGGGGTGGCCTTGGAAGCAGCTTACAGGTTTGAGAATATTAGCAAAAGTTTAAGCTATCTTGAACACATGGTTCATAGAATTTAAGGATTTGAAGAGGTTGCTGGTGAGTACTCAAAGGAAAGCAAGAAAAATCTTATTGGAAATGGAAAGAAAGGAGATTCTTGTTAGGTAGTGGCAGAGATAATTAGCAACACTATTGCCTATAGTGATGTGGAAAGTAGAAAATAGACTTTGTGAGCTGGGTGATCTAGTTAATGCAGCTCTTTTCTATGCAAAGAGTTGAAGGCACTCCCTGATTTCTTCTTGCTACTATTGTAAAATGTGAAAGGAGACAGATAAATTGATAAAATATACTAGCCTTTATTTCAATTTTAATTAAAAAAGTAAGCCCCTGTTCCACAGAAGCAACTACCAATATTTCCTCACGCAAGCAACTGTATCTATAATTCTCATGACAGGCATCCTTTCCAAGCCCCTGCTGTCTGGACAATAAACAATAACAAACTCTATCAATCAATTATCTCTGATGATAATAGTGGCTTTAACAATAAAACTAGGAATAGCTCCCTTCCATTTCTGAGTCCCAGAGGTAGGCGTGTAAAGACTGTTAAAGAAAAAGGAGCCAGGACTTGATGATTTTGAATATTTTCAGCCTCTCTAGATGACGAATGATACAAAAATTAAAAAATGACTTTCAAGTGAAGATAAAATGCAGGACACTACCAGGAAAATGTGAAGATAAAACCAAAGCTGTGATTGTAAAATCTCTTGTTAAGGTCTTAAAAATATCAAAGATGGTATCTCAGAATACGTTTTATTAAAAAAAAAGAAAGGCCCTCTAAAAAGATTAAAGATGTTCCTTCTATGTCCTCTCAACCAAACGTTTGGATTTCTAGGAAGCTTAAGGGCATTTACTCCTCAGCAGTATCAATAGAAGCCCAAAGTAGAGAAAGACTTTGAGTTGTAAATGTGGCTGTTCCCTAGTGGGGTAAACCCCACTTGTGGTACCAAAGTCTGTATCAGTGAGTGTATAGATGTGTGTGTGTATGTTTATGTGTAAAGGGATTTGTTACAAACTCAGTGTCATGCAATTGGGGGAGTCGGTTAAGCAGCCTTTGGAAGGCAACTTGTTATCTTTTTGTCTGATGCTGGTGCTCAAAGTCTTCAGAGAAGGTAGCCAGGAAAGGCAGATGAATTTAAAATGCAGGAGACCAAGAGTAAGCTGGAACTCATGGCATGAGCTGGAGTCTGTAAGGATGGACTGAAGCCCATGTCAGTACTTACTGCCTCTGATCTTGATGGAATGGGTGTCCTGCAGAAGCTGGGGCCCTTCTCCATGGAGCTAGAAATACACAGCCAACCTGGGAATCAGAGAATCTTAAGGGAATCCCAGGAAAGGTGAAGCAGTTGTAGACCCAACTAATACCTTGTGCTGGTAAGGTAATCCAGCAGGTAAGGGACAACACATGTGAACTGCAAATTGACTGCTGGATCACTTTTGCCTTCCTCATCTTGCACAATGATTTCTCTTGTGGCCCACCTTAACTTAAAAGATACAGTAATAGCCTAGCCAAGTTGACATATTACCAAGCTACTTTACCAACCTTTCATTTTGAAGAATTTCCAACCGAACAGCCATGATAAAAAAAAAAAAAAGAAATATAGCAGTTCCTCCAAAAGTTAAAAATAGAGCTACTGCATAAACTAACAATTCCACTCTGGACATGTACCACCCCCTAAAAATTGAAAGCAGGGTCTTAAAGATATATTTGTATATCTTTCTTCATTGCAGTATTATTCACAATAGCCAAAAGGTGGAAGCAACCCAAGTATTCATCAATGATTGAAGGGATAAACAAAATGTTGTATGTATATATTAATATAAGTAAATACACAAGCACACACAACGGAATTAATAAACATTGAAACACAATAAGCTATTATTCAGCCTTAAAGGAAAGGTAACACATGCTACAGGATGGATAAAACTTGAAGGCATTTTGCTAAGTGAACTAGGCTAGTCACAGAAAGACAAATAGTGTATGACTCCACTTATATGAAGTACCCAGAGCAGTCAAATTCATAGAGGCAGTAAGTGGAATGGCAGTTGCCAGGGGCTGTGGAGAGGGAGGAATGAGTTGCTGTTTAATGGGTACAGAGTTTCGGTTTGGCCAGATGAAAAGAGTGATGGAGATGGCACAGCAGGGTGAATATACTTAAGACTATTGGACTGCAATGCCTTTACACTGAAAACTGGCTGAAATGATTAGCATAATTTTATGTTATGTGCATTTTACCACAACTGAAGAAAAGAAATTCAAACTAAAGATAATTTAAAAAAATAGTATAATGGACATTTATATGCCCTTCACCTAGATTCATCACTTTATTTTGCTTTATCCACTCCCAAATATTTTTATATGTTGCTAAAACATTGGAATGCAAGTAGTAAATATCATGGCATTTTACCCCTAATACTCCAGCTGATATATCCCCCAAACAGGGATATTCTGCATAACCTATACCACATTCAAGACACTTCATAGTGGTGTGTGTGTGTAATAACAGTAATATTATCTAATCTATAATCCATATTTAGCATTTCCCAATAATAATCTTTATACTTTGTTTTGTTGGATCAATTTTAGCTAAGTGATTTTTTTCAACAAGTATTTATTGAGCACCTTATATGTACTAGGCATTGTTCTGTTTTCCACTGTTTACCAGTGAATAAGATTGGTAAAAATCCCTGCCTTCATGTAGCTTATATGCTAGAGCAATAGAGAGAGACAGAGAATGGCTCAGGAGACAGTAGACAGTAGAGGAAGACAGTAAACAAAATAAATGAGGAAATGGTATGTGGGGCTAAAGACATCAAGTACCGTGGGGAGAGGGAAGAACACAGATGGCAAAGGGAGTGTGGTACATGGGGAGGCAGGGGGAAGCTGTAGTTTTAAATAGGTGGTCATGTGCCAGCCAAGATGCCTGAGCATAGGCATGGAGAGGCCAGGGAGCAACCGGATGTGGCTGTAGGGGCTAGAACCTGCAGGCACAGGACACAGAAGGACGATACCCTGAGGCAGGAGCAAGGCTTGCTTGCATAAGAATGTCAAAAAGGCTGACATGGGGAAGAGTAGGAAGGAAGGTCAGAATGCAGGGGCCAGGCTTGGAGTCAAGTGGGGCTCTGGCTTTAACTCCTAGTGAAATGGAAGCCTCTGGAGGGTTCCCAGCAGAAGAGGAAAATGGTCCAACATACATACTAAAAGAAAAAAATATATATATATTTATATTTTATCATATATATATTTTATATATTTGTATTATATATAAAATGTATTTTAGATAATATATAATTCTCTACTTTGGGCTAATATATATTTATATCCAATATAAATATATTAGATATTTATACTTTATGTAATATAAATATGTTTATGCCCAAAGTGAATTTTTATATAATATATATACAATTTTATGTATAATATATATAATATATACTACCATATATACTATACTATATATACTACTATATAATATATAGTACATAATATATAGTAGTCTGAGTGTGTGTGTGTATATATATATGGAGAGAGAGAGAGAGAGAGAGAGACAGAGTCTCACTCTGTTGCCCAGGTTGGAATGCAGTGGGGCGATTTCGGCTCACTCACTGCAACCTCTGTCTCCCGGGTTCAAGTGACTCTTCTGTCCAGCCGGGTAGCTGGGACTACAGGTGCGTGCCATCACGCCCAGCTGTGAATCTCCCTCTGTATTCCAGATTCTGACTTCTGGGCTACAGTACCCAAAACCCACTGGACGTCTTCATTTGGGTGCTCTGAGTGAACAGTGAGCAGTGAACAGTGTCACCTCAGAGGGCACAGTGCCAACTAAGTCAGCATCTCTGCGGCACCCTGCATCTGCGCATCTGTACCTCCTCCTGGGCTTCCTATTCTGAAAATACAGACTTGATTGTGTATTTCTGCAGCTCACCACTCTCCACGGAGGCCCCTGTATAAAATTTCTTATCTTGGCTCTTACCACTCACTCCTCATGCACACTGATGTTATCTGTAAAGAACTCTGGGGAGTTCCTCCTGCCCAGGCTCTCTCTCAACTCTGGAACCCTGGATTTTGCCTGTTGTTACCTCGGATACAATGCTTTCTTTCCCCACAAAAAGCCTGATCTACTCATGCTTTTCTCCCGAAGCCCCCCAAGACAAGGTTTGATGCCCCTGCTAGGTGCTCCTGTGGTGCGGATGATGGGAACAGAAGGCAAGAGCAAAAGGGGAGCCACTGAGACAAGTGCACGCTGGTTGCAGGGAGGAGCTGCTGTGCAGGGAATCTGCTCAGACTGACTTTGAGAACCATCTCCGTGGCTTCCCTGAAATGAACACCTTGGAGAGAGACCCAGACAGCTGAAACATCCCATTGATCATTGGCTATATAACTCCTAGAGGGTAATACCCAAATAATGAGAATATCCTGCCTTCATGCTCTCTATCAACAGGTCACTTTCTGTTTTTAAGAGCTTGGGCTTAGAGTGAACAACTCCATTGGCCCTTAGAGGTGGCATCACAAAAGCATCTTTAGTTCTATCTCAGAGCCTGATCCTTCAGAGAGGAGGGCACCCAAGAATAGGGTAGCCTCGTCCTGACCTGGGGGACAGAAACTGCTTCCTCCGCCACTGTTTCATGTGTGGCCCCAAATAATTCACTACTACTCGCCCAGCAGGCCTTTATTCACTTGTAAACTGGTATAATAATTTTTACCTACCTCAGAGGCGCACTTGGAGGTGTAATTAATGGTGGTTAAAGCACTTCGAGAGGCACAGATGAAAGGCCTTATATAAGCACACATCATTATGATTAATGCTATTTTTCCTTCTTCGAACACACTGGGAGGCGGCCCTTTTGGCTGAGGTCATTTAATTGCTTCTCAGCTCCTCAACCACACAAGAGGCATTACAGCCTCCAGGCTGCCCACACGGTAAACCTTTAAAGACCTGAAAATCTGCAGTCATCCTGAAAGTGATTTTAATCTCTGTCTTACTCCTGTCTTTTGTCATTCTCCCACAATGATCTGACTTGAAAAGTGACAGTTTTTATATATTATGAATAATTTGTTTAATCAAACCATTTCACCAGATTTGAAGGGAGGAGAGAAAAGTATTCATCATTAGTTAATATGCACTGATTATCCCTATAACTGGCCCTTGTTTTTCCCAGACCTCAGAGAAAGCCCAGACATCTGTGTCCCAGTGCAGGACTGATTTCCCAAGATAGAACCAAAATGACTCATTATGGGGCAATTGGGTCCTGGGGTTCCTGGGAGCCCAGATCCCTGCTCTTAAGAAGGGGCCTGATTTGTGGTTCCCAACCAGACCCCTCCATCTCATCTCACAGAGTGCAGTGTTTAATGCAGGCTGTGATTGCAAGCGATGACCCAGATGGCTTTCTGGGTGGAGCCTGCCAGAGGGACGTCAGCCTGGGCTGCCCTCCTGGAGGCTCATTCCCACCTGCTTCTTATCTAGTGGCCTTGGGCAGTTTACACAACCACTCTGTGCTCCCTGAGGACAAGACATGTCCCTTATAAAGTGGCAAAGGCGTAAAAAGAGAGAACATGTAAAATTCCATCATGCCTGGCACATAATAGATCCTCTACACATTTTCTCTCCCTTTCCCCTCAGAGGGTCTAAGGAAAGCCATATCCACTTTTATAAACCTGCTGGAAAATGTCCAGCTTGTCTAACCACAAGAGAGGCTTCCCAGGGAGGCTGAGTCCTGTTGCAGCGTCATCCATCCACAGACATGACTATATATTGTGAAGTAGGGCAGGTCCTTCCTCCCAGCCCAGTAATCCAGTAATCTAGTACTCAACTTGGGAGGACCCAGGGCAGCTTCTACATGGCCCTTCAACCCTCTGATTCTGGAATCTTCCAACCACTGTTACAGCATTCATGACACTAATAGAAATGGAAGGCATAACAATTAGCCAGGAGGTGGTGGTGTTCCATATCTTAAAGGAAAAGCTTTCAGTTTTTAGTGTATTAGCTGGGTCTGTTGTATATGGCCTTTATTGTATTGAGGTATGTTCCTTGTATACCCAGTTTTTTTGAGGCTTTTTTTCATGAAGCAATGTTAAATTTTATCATATGCTTTTCCAGCATTAGTTGAAGTGATCACATAGTTTTTGTCCTTCATTCTGTTGATATAAGGTATCAAATTAATTTATTTACATGTGTTGAACCATTGCATTTCTGGAATAAATCTCACTTGGCCATGATGAATGATATTTTTAATGTGTTGCTGAATTTGGTTTGCTGGTATTTTGTTGAGTATTTGTGTATCACTATTAATCAGGGATGTTGGCCCATAGGTTTTGTTTTTTTTCATGTGTTTTTGGTATTTGGTGTCAGGGTAATACTGGCCTCGCAGAATAAGCTTGCAAGTGTCGTCTCTATTTTTCAGGACAATTTGAGTAGAATTCCTATTAGTTCTTCTTTAAATGTTTGATAAAATTCAGCATTGAAGTTATTGAATCCTGGGCTTTTCTTTGCTGGAAGACATTTAGTCTATTCAGGTTTTGGATTTCTTCATGGTTTAATCTTTGCAGGATGTGTACATCCAGAAATTTATCCACTTCTTCTATGTTTTCCAATCTATCGGCACATAGTTGCTCATATTTTTTTCAGATCATCTCTTTAATGATCATTTGAATTTTGCAGTATTGGTTGTAATGTCTTCTTTTTCATCTTTAATTTTATTTATTTGGGTCTTCTCTCTTTTTTCTTGGTCTGGCTAAAGTTTGTTGATTTCATTTATCTTTTCAAAAAAACCAACATTTTGTTTTGTTGACCTTTTGTGGGGTTTTTTTGTTTCAATTTTATTTATTTTAGCTTTGATTTTTATTATTTCTTCTACTAATTTTGGGCTTGGTTTGATCTCACTTTTTAGTTCTTTAAGATGCATCATTAGATGATTTTTTGAAGTTTTTCTAGTTTTTAAATGTAGATGCTTATTGCTATAAATTTTCCTCTTAGTTCTACTTTTGCTGTAACCCATAGGTTTTGGTGTGTTGTATTTCCATTTCCATTTGTTTCAAGAAATTTTTTGATTTTCTTCTTAATTTCTTGATTGACCCACTGGTCATTCAGAAGCATATTGTTTAATTATTATTTATTTGTATAGTTACCAAAGTTCCTCTTGTTACTGATTTCTAGTTTTATTCCACTGTGGTCAGAGAAGATACATGATATGATTTCAATTTTTTTGAATTTCTTAAGACTTATTTTGTGGCCTAACATATGGTCTTTCCTTGAGAATAATCCATATGGTGAGGAGAAGACTAGATGCTCCAGTGCTGGGTGCATATATATTTATAATTTTTATATCCTCTTGCTGAATTGACCACTTTGTCATTGTAGAATGATCAACTTTTTCTCTTTTTTGTAGTGTTTTCTTGAAATCTATTTTTTCTTATATAAGTACAGATCATTAGGTCTTGTTTTTTTTTTTTAAGTATTTGTTTAGCTTCTCTGTCTTTTGATTGAAGTGTTTTGACTATTTGCATTCAATATTATTATTATTGATAAACAAGGACTATTCCTGCCATTTTGTTTTTTTGTTTCTGGTTGTTTTGTGGTCTTCTCTTTCTTCTGTGGGCCTTTGATTTTTTAAACAATATTTTGTAGTTTTCAATGTATGAGTCTTGTACTTCTTTTGTTAAATTTATCCCTAAGTGTTTCATCCTTTTTAATATTATTATAAATAAAATCGCTTTCTTAATTTTATTTTTGATTGCCCATTGCTAGTGTATAAAAATACATTTTTAAAAATTTATTATCTTGTATCTTACAATCTTGCTGAATTCACTTAATAGTCGTAACAGTTTATTAATGAAGAATTTTCTATCAACAAGATAACGTCAATTGCCAATAAAGATAATTCTACTTCTTCCTTTTGAATCTGGAAGACTTTATTTCTTTTGCTTGCCTAATTTCCTTGGTTAGAACCACCTGTACGATGTTGAATAGAAGTGGTGAAAGTAGCTATTCTTGTACTCTTTCTGACCTTAGGGGAATAGCATTCAGTCTTTCACCATTAAGCAGGTTGTTAAACATAGGTTTTTTGTAGATACCCTTTATCAAGCTGAGGAAGTTCTCTTTTATTTCTAGTTTGTTAAATAGTTTTTATAATAGAAGGATATTGGATTTTGTCAGATGCCTTTTCTCTCTCCATTGAGATGATCATGTGTTTTTTCTTTTATTCCATTAATGTGGTATATCACAGTGATTGATTTTTGGATATTAAACCAAACTTGCATTACTGGGATGAGTTCCATTTGGTTGAAGTATATAATCCTTTTTATATAGTTCTAGATTTGGCCAGTGCTTTTTCACCAGCCACAGCTACATCTCATAGACTCTTTCCCAAAGCAGATCTCCTGTGGTGGTGGTACTAGATCATATCTTTGATCTTAAAAACTGCTAATGGAAAATGATAACCAAAATGCTGAACGCTATTCAGCTGGATTCCTCAGGAGGCCCTCAGAAGCTTGATGAGAACAGCCACAAAGGTGACTCAGAGAAAGCACAGAGATGCTGCTGCTATTTCTCTTCCATTGTGTAAGAGAGGCATGTTCACAAATTGCATCTGAGTTTAGTAAGCCAGTGTTCCAGATATCCTATATCTATCCTATTTTCAAATTTCTATAGTCTGACATCAGACTACATGCCCCAGTTTTCATGTCCTTTGTTTGTCACTGTAGCCAGGCCATATAGATCTCATGCCCAAATCACAGCAACACTCTGTAATGTGGATCACTATCTATGCTATGACTTGCGGGAAGGATCGATCTTAAAGCAAATTCCCTTACTTCAGAATCTTGATTATTCTACCTGGCTCTGCTTATTTGTTTTGTTTGCTTTTTAAACACTACAAATAATTAAAGAGAAAAGACCCAGAAACACAAGGGATAAAAATTTATTATAGCCAATTTCTGCTGCCATATTAATGACTCCAATTATAGCACACAGCCTATGATATATCTGCAGGAAAATGTCAGGAAACCATCTTGGAGCAAAAGAATAGATATAATCATAGCTGAAATGTAATTTTAGGTTTGGAATTAAGTCAGCAGAGTTCTCTGAGTTCATGGCTTTCTGCAGTAAACACCATCATTATGTATTATTGTTATTTACTAGATAAAGGAAGGAAGATAAAAATCCTGAGTCTTTATAAAATTTATGGGTTATGGGGCTGTCATATCAGTCCTGACACCTTATCTCTCCTCTTCAAGTGTCCAAGAGGCTGGTGTTATGTGGCAGGTTTTTAATCTATCTTTCTGACGAGTTTGATGACAGCTTCACATCTGGGCACAGAATGGTGGTTTGAGCCTAGTTTTCCCAACAGTCTGAGCTGCTTCTGTATCACTTCTGGAGGAAAACCTCCAAATGGCTAAAGATGTCCAGAACCTGCTACGCTCAGGAATAAAAGGTGCTCTCCCCAAGGCTTCCTCAGAGGTGGTGCAACGTGGGAGGGAGGGTAGGCAAAGGTGGAGTTTCAAGTTCCCAGTCTCTTACAAGGTGGTCCCTGGGGATATTTACTTTAATTGGGGTCTGGACC
Organism: Saguinus oedipus; assembly: GCA_031835075.1. Taxonomy (NCBI): domain Eukaryota; kingdom Metazoa; phylum Chordata; class Mammalia; order Primates; family Cebidae; genus Saguinus; species Saguinus oedipus. The sequence goes on from CM063178.1 coordinate 128,943,478, forward strand.
TCTGTTTCTTTCTCTCTAAAATTGAATTTACCTCCTGGGTTGTTGTGATGATTAACTTAATGTCTGTGAGGCATTTATCAAGCATGTGGACACACAGGAGGTGCTCAATACATGCTTATTTTATTCATTTTTTTTTTCTTTCAGTTGAGTCAAAAACACTCTGCAGCTATTGATCCAGAAAAGAGACAACAGTGAATGGTGGCTATGGGGTTGTAGCCATGAAACCAAGCAGGGCCATGTGAAGAGGTTCAGAGCATGAACTCTGGCATCAGAAAGCCTGAGTTTTAATCCTGGCTCTACTACTTAATAGTTATGTGGCTTGATGAAGGTTAGCTAACCTCTTTGAGCCTCAATTTTCTCATTTTATGAAAGGAATGGCAATAATATTTCAGAGTGAGGTGTGTCTTTGCTTGCTGTTCCTTTGGTACTTACATACGAAGGTTCTAGCTTCCTGCCCATGATTTGCCTTCCCCACCTCTGTGTTGCCTGGAGTGCTGTTTGCACTCCTCTCCTGGGATGACTGGACTGTGGCCAGGTTGAGATGGTGACCATGAGCCCCCTTTGCTGAGGCACAGTTACCACTCTGTATATTCTGTGGTGGTTGTCAGATTGGGATCTGGGTCAGTCACACCTACACGAAGTCTAGGCTATCACTTACAGCTGGGGACCTTGGTAAATGGCATTATCTCTGAATCCTCATTTTCTCATCTATAAAAATGGTGTCATATCTAATTTGCTTCATGGTCTTGTGGTGAGCTTTAGTGCTGGAAAATATTTATTGAGCATTTAGTCTGTGCTTGGCATTATGTGCTTTATAGGAATTTCTTCATTGGATTCTCACACCAACTCTATGAGATTGATACTAATATTATGATTTTCATTATACAGAGGAAGAAACTGATGCTCCAAGGTCACATAGTTATTATGACACCCACATCTTTCTGACACCAGAGGTAGCCTCTCAGCCCTGTAATGAGAAGACATGTGCAAGCACTGAGAACAAAGTAAACATTCATGAGAAGCTATTACCTGTGATAAATATAATACATGGACTGTGGTGGGTGGGACTGACACTTCTTCAGCTTTGGGGGATAACCAAATGCCCTGAGGATGGAAGCCAGAGACTGCCTCAATCCCTCCCACTCTCTCTTGCTGAATCTGCTCTGCTAGTGATTATCCTACACTCCTTGGATAGTAACCAAGGGAGATGGCCACCCTGCAGCCACATAGCTGCTTCTTCATGAAGAGCATACCTGACTAGCTCCCTGAGGGCTGAATAAAAGCAAATGAGTAAAGCATGACAGTCAGTTAATCGGACTCTACTCAAGCGAGGTAATTGTGTGAGAATGAACTGAAAGAGATAAAGGTAGAGACCAGTTTATGGTCAATGTTGGATTTTCTACCCACTGACTATGGAATGGGTTGGGCCTAATGAGTGTTTGCAAAGGTTCTTTGAAATTCCTGAGAAAAAAGGCTATGCCCTATTTCTTAAGGAGTTTTACTATTCTCATTGATCTGTTTGTCTGCCATTGGAGATAGAGGGCAATTAAATAATTTGTGCACGTCATACATGCAGTATACCTCTTTGTATCCTCACTGCCTAACTCATTGTTCCCTCTGTATAATGGAGCTCTATAAACGTCTGTTTTCATTAATGAAGGCGAGGAGGGCTCTGATCTGGTTTTCCTTATTGCCTCTGATGTTCTGATGTTCTTCATTCAGATGATCCCTTCTTCTGACTACTGGATATATAATTAGGAAGTGCCATGCATGTTTACATGGGGAGTGGTGGGGGGATGGAGGTGGTGAAATGGAGAGGAATAAATCACTCTTCTTTTACTTCTTCTGCATGTTAGTCAGAGTATATAATGGTCAATGCATATGAGCTCCTAGCATTAAGGATATGAGTGTATGTGTTGGTGAAAGTATACTGCACTGCATATTACAGATTTAAACTCAGTATTATCTCTAATAATTTAAAAATAATTGTGTGTGTCAGTGATTAAACTCTTGGCTCCCAGCTTTCTATACTAAGCTTTGGGGCTGGGATGCTACAAATCACCATTCTCCTTTGCTAACTGCTCACTGGTTGACTTTGCCAGTAGAGGGAGCCAGAGGAGGGCTGGAGGAAGAAAAAGAAACATGGCCCTTCTCTTTGGCTTCCTATGCCTCTCAGATACTCCAGTAATGCTTCTTCACCTTGGCAGGGCCAGTTTGTTTCAGTGGCATCAGCTGAATCCAATTAGTGTTTTTCCCAGCAATTGCAGAATCAGCCTCACAGCAGTTCTCCATGGCTACTTAACAATCTTTAAAATGTATGCACCTAACAACAGAGTGAAAACATATATGAAGCAAAACTGATAGAATTGCAAGGAGAAACATGGTTCCACCATTATAATTGAAGACTTTGACACTCCTCTATCAGAAATGAATGATTCAGTAGGCAGAAAATCAGTAAATATATAGCTGACCCCAGCGACATCATCTATCAACTGGATGTAAATAAAATTTACAGACTACTTCATCTAACAACAATAGCAGAATACACAGTCTTTTCTTTTTTTGAAAAAAATTATTATACTTTAAGTTTTGGGGTACATATGCAGATCATGCAGGTTTGTTACATAGGTATACACGTACCATAGCGGTGGTTTGCTGCATTCATCACTCCATCATCTACTTTAGGTATTTCTTCTAATGCTATCCCTCCCCAATCCTTCACCCCCTGCTATTCCTCCCCTAGCCCCCCACCCCCCAGGCCCTGGTGTGTGATATTCCCCTCCCTGTGTCTGTGTGTTCTCATTGTTCAACACCCACTTATGAGTGAGAACATGCAGTGTTTGATTTTCTATTCTTGTGTCAGTTTGCTGAGAATGATGGTTTCCAGTTTCATCCTTGCCTCTGCAAAGAAAATGAACTCTTTTTTATGGCTGCAGGTATTCTATGTTATATATGTGCCACATTTTCTTTATCCAATCTGGTTTACATGGAAAATTCACCGAGACAGACCACATTCTGGTCCATAAAACCAGAATGTAAAAGTATAGCAGCTGTACAGTATTTGGTCTCAGAATACAATAGACTTAAACCAGAAATTGATAACAGAAAGATAGCTGGAAAATCTCAAAATACTTGGAGATTAAACAACACACTTTTAAATAACATATGGGTCAGAGAAAAAAAATCTCAAGAGAAATTTTAAAACATTTTGAACTAAATGAAAATGAAAATTCAACTTATCAATATTTGTAAAATGCAGTGAAAGCAGTTCTTAGAGAAAAATTTATAGCATTGAATACATATATTAGAAAATAAGAAAGATCTAAAATCAATCATTTAAGCTTCCATCATAGGAAAAGACAAAAAGGAGAGCAATTGAAATCCAAAATTTTAAACAGAAAAGCAATAAAGAAAACAAATGAAACCCAAAGCTGATTCTTTTAAAATATCAGTAAAATTGATAAGCCTCTGGCTAAGATGAACAAGAGAGAGGTGGGTGAGAGAGAGAGATAGACACTAATTACCAATATCAGAAATGAAAGAGAGAAAATTACTACAGATTGCATGAATGTTAAAAGAATAATTGGGTTGGGCACTGTGGTTCACATCTGTAATTCTAGCACTTTGGAAGGCCAAGACAGGCAGATCACTTGAGGCCAGGAGTTTGAAACTAGCCTGGCCAACGTGTTGAAACCCCATCTCTACCAAAAATATAAAAATTAGCCAGGCATGGTGGTGTACACATGTAATTCCAGCTACTTGGGAGGCTGAGGCATGAAAATCTCTTGAACCCAGGAGGTGGAGATTGCAGTGAGCTGAGATTGCACCACTGCACTCCACTGAGTAATGGAGGGAAACTCTGTCTCAGAAGTATAAAAAACAATTAGTGAATCCTATCCACAGCTCTATAGCCACAAATTTGATAACCTGGATTAAATGGACCAATTCCTTGAAAGAAACAATCTGCCAAAACTAACAAAAGAAAAAATAGACAATTCAAATTGGTCTGTATCTATTTAAAAATTGAATCAATAATCAATAACCGTATCAAACAGAAAGCATCAGGCCCAGATGGGTTCAGTGAATTCTATCAAAAATTACAGAAGAAATCATGCCAATTCTCTATCATCTCTTTCAAAAGAGAAAATACTTCCTTGCTCATTCTATGAGGCCAGCATTTCTATAATACTAAAACAGTCAAGGACATTACAAGAAAAGAAAACTACAGACAAATATCTCTCATAAGTATGGATGCAAAAATCCTCAACAAAATATTAGCAACTCAAATTCATCAATATATGAAAAGAATTATATGCCATCACCAAATGGGATTTATCCTAGTTATGCAATGCTAGTTCAAAATATCAAAATTTATACAATTTATCATATCAATAGGCTAAGGAGAATTGTATGATTATATCAATAGATGCAGAAGGAGTTCTGAACAAAATCCAACACTCATTTATAATAAAATTCTCAGTAAACTAGAAAAAATTGAGAACTTCCTCAAATTGATAACAAATTGATGGATTCAAGATGACCAAATAGAAACAGCTTGGGAGTACAGTTCCCAGCAAGAACAATGCAGAGGGTGAGTGATCACTGCATTTCCAAATGAGATTTTACTGCCCATAGACCAGGAAATTCCCAGGATGAAAAGCACCAAAAGTTTCCAGCACAGCTGTTTCAGCTGGTGCAGTAAAAAAACTCACACAAATCTGGGCAGCAATTACAACTGGCACCTGGAATGCCTGGGAGACAGAGCTATGCATTCAACTGAAAAAAAGGGGACTGAAATGGAGCCAGGGGATCTGGCTCAGCAGGTCCCACCCTGACAAAGACCAGCAACCTGAAACACTCTGGAATGAGAGTTTTGCAGCAAGCACAGCTGGACCCAGGATGGTCCAGCTCTGTGAGGGAAAGGGCATCTGCCATTACCAAGGTAATCCATCACTACTGAGGCAGTCCACCATTACCGAGGCAATCCACCATTACCAAGGCAGTCTGCCATTACCGAGGCAATCCACCATTACTGAGGCAGACAACCATTACTGAGGCAGTTCTAACTATACCTCTATAAACAAAACTGCAAGAAAGCTCACACAGCAGCTTGGCAGAGCCCACAGCAACTCATTACTGCCTCTGCTGGCAGACTGTGACTAGGCTACCTCCTTACTGGGCAGGGCATATCTGAAAAAGGCAGCAGCACATCAGGAACTTATTTTAAAAAAGCCTCACCTTCCCAGGACAGAGCACCTGAGAAAAAAGGTGGTTATGAGTTCTGCTGCAGCAGACTTAAGTGTACCTGCCAAGCAGCTCTGAATAGAACAACAGAGCTCCCAGCTCAGCACTTGAGCTCCTATGAGGGACAGACGGTTTCTTCAAGCAGCTCCTGATCCATGTATATCCAAAGAGGCACTTCTTTTTTTTTTTTTTTTTTTGGATCTGGAAGCTTATTTTTATTAATTAACAATTGGTTGAATACTTTTTCAAAATATAAATTATTTTGAAAAACACAAAACATTAAGGAAATTTTAGTATAATTGAAAGAACCTCCATATTATATACTGTAACAATCTGTTCTGTTTGATTAGAAATCGCCTTTATGTTGTTAACTAATAAATTTTGTGTCTAAAAATTTTATTTTTAAAGATAATTTATAGGTAATATTGTCTCTTATAGCTTTATGCTTTGACATGGAATTCTTATTACCAAAGTTTGTTATTTTTGATTTTGCTTCTTGTTTAAGAGGACTGTTTTCTTCTTAGGGGAATGGCCTGATAAATATTTCTGAAAGTCATGTGTGAATATGTGTTTTAGTAAGGGGAGGTGAGGAGAGAGTCTTTGCCTGATTATTGAAGTTAAGAATAATATATTTTGTGTGGTTTGAAATACTTTATGGAAGGCCTTTTTCTTCCTATTTCTTATAAGAATCTACTCAATAGATAGATTCCTATTACATTATATATGTTGGAAATATAGTTTTTATGTATAACAGCTCTTTTGTAACTGGACTTTTTCCACAGAGTTTATCAAAACACAATAGAAGCAATATTGGAACTGAAGGTGGACCACCTCCTTTTGTGCCTTTTGGACAGGTAATGACTTTTGTGTTGGGAGTTGAATTTAAATTAGGAAAAGGTGTTTTTCATTAGTATTCAAGCTGTGGTTCATTATGTGCTTAACTATTAAAGGAGAGCTCAGGCTGACATTTGGCAGGTGTCCTTCAGGGACAAAGATAACAGAAGAAGAAACTTGCAGCAACCCTTACTGTTCTGCAGCCACCACAGGTGATCCCTAGGCAAGCAGGGTCTGGCGTGGACCTCCAGCAGTCCTACAGCAGAGGGGTCTAACTGTTAGAAGGAAAACTAAAAAACAGAAATAAATAATTTCAACATCAACAAAAAGGACGTCCACTCAGAGACCCCATCTGAAAGTCACCAATTACAAAGACCACAAGTAAACAAATCCAGAAAGATGGGAAGCAACCAGCACAAAAAGGATGAAAACACCCAAAACCAGATCTCCTCCTCCAAGGGATCACAACTCCTCACCAGCAAGGCAACAAATCTGGATGGAGAATAAGTCTGATAAATTGACAGAAACAGGCTTCAGAAGGTGGGTAATAACAAATTTCTCTTAGCTAAAGGAACGTGTTCTAACCCAATGCAAAGATACCAAGAACCTTGAAAAAAGGTTTGATGAAATGCTAATGAGAATAAACAGCTTAGAGAAGAATATAAATGACCTGATGGAGCTGAAAAACAACATGAGAACTTTGAAAAGCATACACAAGTTGCAATAGCTGAATCAACCAAGCAGAAGAAAAGATATCAGAGATTGAAGATCAACTCAATGAAATAAAATGAGAAGACAAGATTAGAGAAAAAAAGGAGTGAAAAGAAATGAATAAAGCCTCCAAGAAATAAGGGATTATGTGAAAAGACCTAATCTACATTTGCTAGGTGTACCTGAATGTGATGGAGAGAATTAATCCAAGCTGGAAAACACTCTTTGGCATATTATCCAGGAGAACTTCCCCAACATAGCAAGGCAGGTCAACATTTAAGTCTAGGAAATACAGAACACACCACAAAGATATACCTCAAGAAGAGCAACCCCAAGGGACATAATTTTCAGATTCACCAGGGTTGAAATGAAGGAAATAATGCTAAGGGCAGCCAGAGAGAAAGGTCAGGTTACCCACAAAGGGAAGCCCATCAGAATCCCAGTGGATCTCTCAGCAGAAACCCTACAAGCCAGAAGAGAGTGGGGGCCAATATTCAACATCCATAAAGAAAAGAACTTTCAACCTAGAATTTTATATCCAGCCAAACTAAGCTTCATAAGTGAAGGAGAAAGAAAATCCTTTATGAACAAGCAATTGCTGAGAGATTTTGTCACCACCAGGCCTGCCTTACAAGAGCTCCTGAAAGAAGCACTAAACATAGAAAGGAACAACCAGTACCAGCCACTATAAAAACATACCAAATGGTAAAGAGCATTGACACAATGAAGAAACTGCATCAATTAATGGGCAAAACAACCAGCTAGCATCAAAATGGCAGGATCAAATTCACACATAACAATATTAACATAAATGTAAATGGGCTAAATGCCCCAATCAAAAGACACAGACTGGCAAATTGGATAAAAAGTCAAAACCCCTCAGTGTGCTGTATCTCGGAAACCCATCTGACATGCAAGGCCACACATAGGCTCAAAATAAGGGGATGCAGGGAGATTTACCAAGCAAATGGAGACAGAGAAAAAAAGGAGTTGCAATTCTAGTCTCTGATAAAAGGGGCTTTAAACCAACAAAGATCAAAAGAGACAAAGAAGGGCATTGCATAATGGTAAAAGGATCAATGCAACAAGAAGAGCTTATGATCCTAAATATATACACACCCAATACAGGAGCACCCAGATACATAAAGCAAGTTCTTAACGACCTACAAAGAGACTTAGACTCCCACACAATAATAGTGGGAGACTTTAACACTCCACTGTCAATATTAGACAGATCAACGAGATAGAAAATTAATGAGGATATCTAGGACTTGAACTCAGATCTGGACCAAGCAAACCTAATAGACATCTACAGAACTCTCCACCCCAATTCCACAGAATATACATTCTTCTCAGCACCACATCACACTTACTCTAAAATTGACCACATAATTGAAAGTAAAGCACTTCTCTGCAAATTCAAAAGAACAGAAATCATAACAAACAGTCTCTTAGACCACAGTGCAATCAAATTAGAACTCAGGATGAAGAAACTAACTCGGAACCCCAAAGCTTCATGGAAACTGAACAACTCGCTCTTGAATCTTGACTGGATAAACAATGAAATGAAGGCAGAACTAAAGATGTTCTTTGAAATCAAAGAGAATGATGACACAATATACCAGAATCTCTGGAACACATTTAAAGCAGTGTCTAGAGGGAAATTTATAGCACTAAATGCCCACATGAGAAGCAAGGAAAGATCTAACATCAACACCCTATCATCAAAATTGAAAGAGCTAGAGGAGCAAGATTAAAAAAAAAAAAAACTCAAAGCTAGCAGAAGACAAGAAATAACTAAGATCAAAGCAGAACTGAAAGAGATAGAGACACACAAAACCCTTCAAAAAATCAATAAATTCAGGAGCTGGATTTTTGGAAAAGATCAACAAAATAGACAGATTAATAACAAAGAAAAGAGAGAAGAATCAAATAGATGCAGTAAAAAATGATAAAGGGGATATCACCACAGATTCCACAGAAATTCAAACCATTATCAGAGATTATTACAAACAGCTCTATGCATATAAACTAGTAAACCTGGAAGAAATGGATAAATTCCTGGACACTTGTACCCTCCCAAGCCTAAACCAGAAAGAAGCTGAAAGCCTGAATAGACCAATAACAAAGGCTGAAGTTGAGGCAGGAATTAATAGGCTACCAACCAAAAAAGCCCAGGTTCAGATGGGTTAACAGCTGAATTCTACCATACATACAAAGAGGAGCTGGTACCACTCCTTCTGAAACTATTCTAAACAATTCAAAAGAGGGAATCCTTCCCAAATCATTTTATGAGACCAAAATCATTCTGATACCAAAACCCTCCAGAGACTCAACAAAAAAAGAAAACTTTTTTTTTTTTTTGGCCAATATCCATGATGAACATAGAGGCAAAAATCCTCAGTAAAATACTGGCAAACTGATTGCAACAGTACATCAAAAAGGTTATCCATCATAATTGAATAGGCTTCATCCCAGGGATGCAAGGCTGGTTCAACATATGCAAGCCTATAAACGTAATTCACCACATAGACAGAACCAAAGATAAAAACCACATGATTATCTCAATAGATGAAGAGAAGGCCTTCGACAAAATTCAATAGCCCCTTTATGCTAAAAGCTCTCAATAAACTAGGTATCAATGGAACATATTTCAAAATAGTAAAAGCTATTTATGACAAACCCACAGCCAATATCATACTGAATGGGCAAAAACTGGAAGCATTCCCTTTGAAAACTGTCACTAGACAAGGATTCCCTCTCTCACCACTCCTATTCAATATAGTATTGGAAGTTCTAGCCAGAGAAATCAGGCAAGAAAAAGAAGTAAAGTGTATTCAAATAGGAAAGAGGAAGTCCAAATTGTCTCTATTTGCAGAGGACATGATTGTGTATTTACAAGACCCCATCATCTCAGCTCAAAATCTCCTTAAACTGATAAGCAACTTCAGCAAAGTCTCAGGATACAAAATCAATGTGCAGAAATCACAAGCATTCCTATATACCAATAACAAACTTAGAGCCAAATCAAGAACAAACTGCCATTCACAATTGCTACAGAGAATAAAATATATAGGAATACAACTAACAAAGGATGTAAAGGACCTCTTCAAGGAGAATGACAAACCACTGCTCAAGGAAATAAGAGAGGATACAAACAGATGGAGAAACTTTCCATGCTCATGGTTAGGAAGAATCAATATTCTGAAAATGGCCATACTGCCCAAAGTAATTTATAGATTCAACATTATCCCCATGAAGCTGCCTATGATTCTCTTCACAGAACTGGAAAAAACCACCTTAAACTTCATATGGAACCAAAAGAGAGCCCACATAGCCAAGACAATCCTAAGCAAAGAGAACAAAGCTGGAGGCATCATGCTACCTGACTTCAAACTGTACTAAAAGGCTATAGAAATCAAAACCGCATGGTACTAGTACCAAAACAGAGATATAGACCAATGGAACAGAACAGAGGCCTCAGAGGCAATGCCACACTTCTACAGGCATCTGATCTTTGACAAACATGACAAAAACAAGCAATGGGGAAAGGATTCCCTGTTAAATAAATGATATTGTGGAACTGGCTAGCCATGTACAGAAAGCAGAAACTGGATCCCTTCCTGACACCTTACACTAAAATTAACTCCTGATGAATTAAAGACTTAAACACAAGACCTAACACCTTAAAAACCCTAGAATAAAACCTAGGCAAAACCATTCAGGACATTGGCACAGGCAAGGACTTCATTACTAAAACACCAAAAGCATTGGCAAGAAAAACCAAAATAGACAAATGGGATCTAATTAAACTCCAGAGCTTCTGTACAGCAAAAGAAACAATCATTAGAGTGAACCAGCAACCAACAGAATGGGAAAATTTTTTTGCAATCTACCCATCTGACAAAAGGCTAATATCCAGAATCTACAAAGAGCTAAAACAGATTTACAAGAAAAAAACCAAACAAATCCATTTAAAAGTGGGCAAAGGACATGAACAGACACTTTTCAAAAGAAGATGTATCTGAGGCCAATGACCATATTAAAAAATGCTCATCATCACTGGTCATTAGAGAAATGCAAATCAAAACCACATTGAGATACCATCTCACGCCAGTTAGAATGGCAATCATTAAAAAATCTGGAGACAACAGATGCTGGAGAAAAAGGAACACTTTTGCACTGTTGGTGGGAGTGTAAATTAGTTCAACCATTGTGGATGGCAGTGTGGCGATTCCTCAAGGACCTAGAAATAGAAATTCCATTTGACCCAGTAGTCTCATTACTGGGTATATACCCAAAGGATTATAAATCATTCTATTATAAAGACACATGCACATGTATGTTCATTGAGGCACTGTTTACAATAGCAAAGACCTGGAACCAACCCAAATGCCCATTGATGATAAAGTGGACAAGGAAAATGTGGCACATATACACCATGGAATACTATGCAGCCATAAAAAATGATGAGTTTGTGTCCTTTGTAGGGACATGGATGAATATGGAAACTATACTTCTCAGCAAACTGACAAGAACAGAAAATCAAACACCGCATGTTCTCACTCATAGGCAGGTGTTGAACAGTGAGAACACATGGACACAGGGAGGGGAGCATCACACACTGGGGTCTCTTGGGGGGGATAGGGGAGGGACAGTGGTGGTTAGGGAGGTTGGGGAGGGATAACATGGCGAGAAATGTCACATATAGATGATGGGAGATGGAGAAAAAAAAAGAGAAAAACCCTACAGGGAATATCATCCTTAATGGTAATACCTACTAAAAACATTCCCGCTAAGTTCAGGAGTAGGCAAGGATATCCCCTCTCACTACTCTTTTTCAACATCATACTGAAAGTCCTAGCTAATGCAGTAAGACAAGAAAAAAACAAGTTACACTGAATGAGATGGAAGAAATAAAACTTTGTTTGCAAATGATCTCATCCTCTGTGTAAGTAATCATTAAAAACTGACAAAAAAACAAAAAATAACTTCTGAAACTTGTAAATTATTATAGCATGGCTACAGAATACAAGGTTAATATATGAATCAATTGTTTTCCTACATATAGCAAGGCTGCAGGATACATGATTAATAGACAAAGCCAATTGCTTTAATATATACTGGCAATGAAAAAGCAAAATTTGAAATTAAAACCACAATGCCCTTAAGTTAGCACACAAATACTTAGGCATAAATCTAACAAAATATGAATCAGATCTGTATGAGGAAAACTACAAAATTATGATGAAAATATCAAAGAAGAACTAAATAAATGGAGAGCTATTCCATGTCTATGAATAGGAAGACTCAATTTTGTCAAGATGTCAGTTCATTTCAACTTGCTCTATTATAATTATTTTTTTCTTTTTCTTCTTTTTAAAAAATTTTAATAGCTTTTGGGATACAAATGGTTTTTGTTACATCGATGAATTACATAGCAGTGAATTCTGAGGTTTTAGTGCACCTGTCACCAGAGTGTATGCTGTACCCAGTATGTAGTTTATTTTATATCTCCTTCATTTTCTCCCCCTTCTGAGTCTCGAAAGTTTATTATATCACTCTGTATGCCTCTGCATACTCATAGCTTAGCTCCCACTTATAAGTGAGAATATATGGTATTTAGTTTTTCATGCCTGAGTTACTTCAGTTAGAATAATGGCCCCTAGCTCTATCCAAGTTGCTGCAAAAGACATTATTTTTTGCTTTTTATAGCTGAGTAGTATTCCATGTTGTATATATACCACATTTTCTTTAACCATTCATTGGTTGATGGGCACTTAGGTTGGTTTCATATCTTTCTTTGTAATGGTGAATTGGGCTGCAATAAACGTACATGTGCATGTGTGTTTTTCATATAGTGACTTTTTTTCCTTTGGGTAGATACTCGGTAGTAAGATTGCGAGATGAAATGGTAGATCTACTTTTAGTTCTTTAAGGAATCTCCATTTTTTTTTTGTAATAGAGATTTAACTAATTTGCATTCCCACCAGCAGTGTATAAACATTCCCCTTTTACCACATTCATTTCAACATCTATTGTTCTTTGACTTTTTAATAATGGCCATTCATGCAGGAGTAAGGTGGTATCTCACGGTGATTTTAGTTTGCGTTTTCCTGGTGATTAGTGATGTTGAGCATTTTTCATGTTTGTTGACCATTTACATATCTTCTTTTGAGAAATGTCTATTCATGTCACTTGTCTACTTTTTGATAGGATTATCATCATTTTTTCTTGATGATTTGTTTGAGTTCCTTGTAGATTCTGGATAATAGTCCCTTGTCACATGCATAGTTTGTAAATGTTTTCTCTTATTCTATGGGTTATTTCTTTTTCTGTGCAGAGACTTTTTAGTTTTATTAGGTCCCATTTATTTATTTTTGGCTTTGTTGCATTTGCTTTTGGGGTCCTAGTCATGAATGATTTGCCTAGGCCAAATGTCCAGAAAGATTGTAACGTATACCTCATCAAAGAAGATGTATTGATAGCAATAAGCATATGAAAAGATGCTCCACATCATTTCATCAGAGAAATACAAGTTAAAAAACGATGAGATACCACTACACACCTATTTGAGTGGCCAAAATCTAGAATACTTACAACACAAAATGCAGGCAAGTAAGTGGAGAAATAGGAATTCTCATTCATTGTTGATGGGAATGCAAAATGGTACTGTCAATTTGGAAGACAGTTTGGCAGTTTCTTACAAAACTAAACATATTCCTACCAAAGAATCCAGCAAGTATACTCCTTGGGATTTACACAAAGAGTTAAAAACTTATGTCCAAATAAAAACCTGCACATGGATATTTATCTTAGCTCTATTCATAACTACAAAATCTTGGAAGAAATAAAGATGACTTTGAGTGTAAATGGATAAATAAACTGTGATATATCCAGACGGTGGAATATTCAGTGCTAAAAAGGAATGAGCTACCAAGCCACAAATACACATGCAGGAAATGTAAAGGCTCATTACTAAATGAAAAAAGCCAGTTTGAAAAGTTTACATACATAACATATGATTCTAAATGTACAGCATCCCAGAAAAGGCAAAACTATGGAAATAGCAAAATGATCAATGGTTGCAAAGGGTTTAATAAGTGGAGCACAGGGGACTTGTAGGGCATTGAAGCTATTCTGTATGATACTATAATGGATACATGTCCTAATACATTTGTTTAAATTCATAGAGTGTACAACACCAAGAATGAACCCTAATGTAAACTATGGGCTTTGGGTGACAATGATGTGTCATTAATTGTAACAAATGTGGTACTCTGGCAGGAGAAGTTGATAATGGGGGGGGCTGTGTATGTAAAGAGGCAGGGGGCATACAGGAAATCTCTGTATATTCTGCTTAATATTGCTGTGAATTAAATGTGCACTAAAAATAATGTCTATTAAAAAAACCAATGTGGTAGTTAGTGGCATAGATGATTCACTCTGACTGATGCCCTGAGTCTTAGAAAATCCTAAGAGCTCTAATAATAAGTTGCTCTTTTTTTAGGGGTTGGTGGCTCCTCTCAGGGTATCCACATTTCTGGCTGCTCTCTAGGTATCCACATTTCAGGTTGCATGGAGCAGATAGATATTTGAAGAGGCACTGCTTGTTCCAGAATATTTGGAGAGATCTCAAAGATCTTTCAGTGGAGGATGGAATTAGAAAATATCTCTTTTCTAATCTTTCGAATGGTTTCTCCAGGGTTTTAAGATAAAAAACTGGAAGAGACTTCAAAGACCACTTCGTTAAATGTCTTCATTTTGCAAGGGAAGAAATAAAAGTTCAGGGAGGTCAGTGTTTGCTTGTGTTTATACAGTTAGTTAAAGTCATTATCTGGACTGGAACTCATGTCCCTTGATGATTGTATCTGCATTTGTCACCACAACACACTGTACTTTAGTTATAAACCTTGGCTCTGCATGGGCCATTTTCAAACCAGATCTCAGACACAAGCTTATCTTCAGGTGACACTGGCCATGAGGGGTTGGTTGTACTTTCTAGATTTAGCAAGCAAAGAATATGGCTCTTCAGGGCTGGATTGTGGTATGTATCTTGTATTTTTTCTCAGAAGTCTCATGTCTTAGATGCTGCTGAGAAATGATATTATGACTGTGGAGAATATATAAATTTTCTTCACTTGGCATCTTGCCTTCTGATATGGTTTGGCTGTGTCCCCACCCAAATCTCATCTTGAATTGTAGCTCCCACAATTCTCATGTGTTGTGGGACCTGATGGGAGGTAACTGAAACATGGGGGCAGGTCTTTCCCATGCTATTCTCATGAGAGTGAATAAGTCTCATGAGATCTAATGGTTTTATAGAGGGGAATTTCCCTGAACAATTTCTTTTCTCCTGTCTGCTGCCATGTCAGATGTGCCTTTCACCTTCCGCCATAATTGTGAGGCCTCTCCAGCCAATGGAACTGTGAGTCCCTTAAACCTTCTTTGTTTGTAAATTGCCCAGTCTCAGGTATGTCTTTATCAACAGCTTGAAAGTGGACTAATACAGCTTCTAAATGTTCAGGTCACTCAAGCTTTAGGCCTTGAACATTTTTTGTCTTTAGCTGTAGTCACTCACCAGGTGATCTCATCTAGTCCTGACTTTAAACTCATTCTATAATCCATATTTAAGTTTCCAATCCCAACCTTTTCCCTACTTTTCAGGCACTTGTTAGCAATTGCCTATGTATCATTTCTCCATGGATGCGATAGGATCATCTCAGACTTGACATGCCTGAAACCCAACTTTTCATCACTCTCGCAATCCCTAAGCCTGCTTCTTCTCCATGATCCTCCATCTGTATAAATGGTGCCACAATTCATCTAGATGCTCATGTCAAAAAGCCTTGGAATCATCGTTGACCTTCACCTCTCACATCTAACTCATCTGCAAACCCTGTGGGTTTTATCTTCAAAGTATATCCAGAACCTAATGTCTTCTCACTTCCTCCATTGCTCCACCCTACCTTGCCTGGATTACTTTAGTAGCATCCTAACTGGTTTTGTGTTTCCAGTCTTGCCATCCTTCATCCTATTCTCACAGAACAGCCAGACTGAACCTTTAAAACTGTAAATCAGAGATAAAGAAACAAACATGGTGAACCCTGTGTATACTCCAGCTTGCTGCCTGGGAGCACTTTTTGAACTATAGTGTGTGAAAGAAGAATCCAAGCAGTCTTGCTGAGCTGAGAAGAGATGGAAGTTAGTAGAGGCTGAAGGAGCTACAGTTTGCAAGGCAGACTAATGAGGAGGAAAAGTAAGCTGCACAGAGCAAGAATTTGCATAGTGGTCTGTTTGAGTCTGTTGCTGAATGCCAAACTATGACCTCACAGAGTATAATTCCAAGAGGTCAGGCATAGAATGACTGGAGTCCTAGAATTTGAAAAATTTCCAGAGCCTACACAAGGCCAAAAGATGTTTGTGTTCTGATCAGCAAGGGGCAAATATTATTGAATTCCTGGTGCATTCAGTGAAGACCTCAAAAGGATAATCCTTAGTTGTGGGGCTATCTCAGCCCTAGAGTATAGGTTCCTTTTGACCCCCCTAACAAAACTTAACAAGGCTCGAAAGGATCAGGCTGAACTTTAAGTGACTTGCCTACCCAGAAAAATAGTAAAACTTTTTAAATAAAGCAAAATACAACACTCAACAATCCAGCTTCCAGATGAAAACTGCTAGATCTGTCAAAAATAGGAAAACGTGACCCAGAGCTGTTTTAGGGCCTTTGTATTTGCTCTTTCTGCCGAGAAGTCTCTATCCTCAGATGTCTGTCTGCACAACACCTCAATTCATTTAAGTATATGTTCAAATATTTTCCTTAGAGAAGCTTTCCCTGATATATAAAATTATCACCATCTGTCAATCTTAATTCCCTCCTTTTTTTTTCTTATTCATAGCATTTAGTCATTAGATTATGTCTTTTGGTATTTTCTGTTTGACATATACTGTATGTAGTATGCAGTCAAAAACACTTATTATATGATTGAATGAATGAATATAAAACAATATTTAGTTTTCTTTGGGCAAAGCTAAATATTTAGGTTACCTAAATTTCCAGTAAATGCCACCAGAATTGTGTAGAATTGTGTGTGTGTGTGTGTGTGTGTGTGTGAGAGAGAGAGAGAGAGAGAGAGAGAAAGAGAGAGAGAGAGAGAGAGAGAGAGAGAGAGTAGTGGCCTGGCTTTACCTAGTATCACATTAAATTTATACAACCCTAAGAAGTTGTTATTATCTTCACTTTTAGATTCCATTTATTTGTTCAGGAGACATTTATTGGACATCTATATGATATATATAAAGGTAGTCGCTGTCAGTAAAATATGTAGTGTGGCAAGCCAACCTTGCATTTGTGTAAGTAAATGGCTTGTTTAACTGTGGTGTTGCAAGATATTATGAACCCAACATCCAGACATTAGAACGAGTTATGGGATCTTATACAGCTCTTAGCCTGGTCCTAAAATTGTATGAAAGGCAGCAAGCCCTTACTTCTGGGCTTTCTACATCTGTGAAGTTCCTTCCTCCCTGCAGTTTCCTAAGACCGCTGAACTTTGGAATTTTGGGAATTCTCTGTGGGAACCAGGGAGGGCACTGTCCAATTAGATTATTATATACCTTTGATTTTGTGTGTGTGTGTGTGTTTAAACTGAATTTATTTTCTTCTCCCAGACTTCTACTCTTTCTGGGTTACCTGTATTAGTAGCATCTCCAGCTAACTCGTTCTTTATCTTGCTTTCCAGTCAGCCATCACCCCTGCCAGTTCTGCTTCTGTAAGATCTCTCAGTTGCTTCAAAACCAACCACTTTACTTCCCTACTTACAACTGGGGAAGTAAGGGAATTGGGGAATTGCCTCTTCACAATAAAGCCTAACATCCTTAGCATCACAATTATAGGATGGCATGGCATTGTGTGTATTTTGTATATTGCTAGCTGGCCGAAGTGATGGAAAAGGCCGAAGTGATGGAAAAACAGAGTAAAGGCATCCCACTGACTCTGGGTTGTCATTCTCTCTTGTCCTTGAACATGGCCTTCCCTCTTATAGCTAAACTGCACTGTCTATAAAGGAAGAAAGCCAGGCTAACAATGACAGCAC
Source organism: Saguinus oedipus (assembly GCA_031835075.1). Taxonomy (NCBI): domain Eukaryota; kingdom Metazoa; phylum Chordata; class Mammalia; order Primates; family Cebidae; genus Saguinus; species Saguinus oedipus. Next base: position 128,961,360 of record CM063178.1, read on the forward strand.
AATGTACTAAGTGCCATCATAAAGTCAATACCAAATGTTCCACAGGAAACAAGGAAAAAGATGCTTGACTATGATCGGCAGGAAATGATGCTCGAGGCAAATCTTAAGTGATGAGCAGGAGCTTAGCAGATGGTTAAGATGAGAAATGGCATTCTTGGATGAACAAACAGCATGGTGCAGGTATACAGAGGTGTCAGATGACAAAGAGTTTTATATGCCCTGCAGCTGAATCTAGACATATTCTAAGGGCAGTGAGGAATCACTGCAGGGTTTTAGAATCAGATTTATGTGCTGAAAGAATACTTTGGCAACAGTTTTTTTTGAATGGCTTTAGCAGGGGGCTGGAGGTAGAAAACCATTAGGAGGCCACTGCAATAGTCCAGGCAAGAGACAAAGGGCAGAAATAATACCACTAGCTAACACTGATTTTGAGCTATGTGCCAGGAACATAGTAGGTTCTCATTTTGTTTCATTTCATTTTATCCTAATGTTCCTATGAGGAGGTGAGGAAACTGAGAAGTTTCCCATAATCACACAGTGAATGGTGAAGCTGAGATAGAAATTCAGGTAATGACCCCAGAGCTTGTGGACCAAACAGCTTAGAGGATGGATTTTAGACTGTTCAGGGTTATGATCTTATTTCCCTCCCAGAACAGTCCGGCTCAGAGTCCTTAGTTTGGCTTGTGGGAGATTCACTAGGGGCGAACCCACCTTCCCTGGGGATAGAGGACATGAGTCAGGCCATCAGGGCTCTGGTTTGAGTTTCCTCTGAGCTTTGCTTACTTTGCTCTGCCTTGTCACACAACATGGCTGGATTTGAATTATGAGAGTGACTGGCAGGCTGATGCCAGCATGATGCATGAAAAACACTCTTCAAATTGGAAAGAATTTTCCTTCTGGGCTAAGCTGAGAGTACACGTTGCTCATTGGTAGATCCTGATAATCGCAGCATTCATTTACCAGCATTTTCAGTAAAGCAAAGCAGATGCCTCTGTGTCTGTCCTGTGACGGGCTAAATGAGAGGGAAATGAGTTCCCATGACTTACCTCCTCACCAACAGGTAGGTTTTGAAAGCCAAAGGAACAAAAGGAGTTCAAGTTTGTATCTCTCAGATCCTTTCTACCTAATAAAATGTGAGTTAATTATAAGCTTTAAACTCAGAGGGTCATTGCCTGTTAGGAGTGACTATTTTATTCCATATTGTTTGTCAAAAGATTCCTTTCTATTCCTTTTGCAGTTGAATGAAGCAGGAGCAAAGCAAGCAGGTAACCTTGCTCTTTGAGGACTCCTGCAAGTGTCTGAGAAAGATTCGGCAGTTCTGGTGTCCGCATGACTGACACATAGTTCTCTTGAGCATGATGACATTCTTGGGACCTACCTTGTAGAACCTACTGGACTTGCTGCATCTTGTGGCATAAGTTCGCTGCCTCTCAAACTAAATAAACAAAAATAAATAATTAAAATTTAAAATTTGTCAGGGTGCAGGGGTTCATGTCTATAATCCCAGCAGTTTGGGAGGCTGAGGAAGGAAGATTGCTTGAGCCCAGGAGCTTGAGACCAGCCTGGGCAATACAGAGAGACCTCTACGAAAAGTAAAAAGAAAAAATTAGCCCGGCTTGGTGGCGTACACCTGTGGTCCCAGCTATTTGAGAAGCCGAGGTGGGAGAATTGCTTGAGCCTGAGAGGTGGAGGTGTCAATATCGTGCCACTGCACTCCAGCCTGGGTGACAAAGTGAGACACTGTCTCAAAACATAAGAGAATTAAAAAATTAAAATTAAGAAATTTAAAAAAATTAAAACTTACAAAAGTTTCATTGATGGCATTTATATCATGTTTAAACATCTGGCTCTCACTTAGGTGTCTGATGAAAGCCACCTTATTTGAGGGGTCTTCCTGACCACTGAACACAAGCACCAATATTCCTTGGGCTGTCCCACACCAGTACTCTCTTTCAGTTGTCCTGATTGATTTTTCTTTAGGACACTTATCAGCACCTGATAAATATGTTTTTTGTCCTTCATTTCTTCTTATAAGATAAAAACTTCACAGGGTCAGGGACTTGATTTTGTTCACTGCTCTATGCTCAGTATCTAGAACAGTTCTTGGCACATAGTAGATGCTCAACAAATATTTATCGAATGATTGAATAAGTAAACTCCTAGACTATTTCTAACAATAGCCTAATGTGTATTTACAGTTAATGCTGATCCTCAAGCTACATACTCCAAATCTTTACATTTTACGCATCTCTTTCTCATATCTTGCTGACTGCTATACATTGCAAAGTTATAGCACTCCTCACATGTAGCCGACTTTTCTTTTGATTTTGAGAATCATTCGTATTATCAAATGCCTCAGACATTAGAATGTATAGTATTTGTTTTTTAGCACTTTCAACCTTCTTTTTGATGGCTACTTTGTTTCCATTGTAAGGATGCTCTTTTTCTTAATTGTTGCAGTAGCATTTTGGGAGGCCAAGGCAGAGGATTGCTTGAGCCCAGGAGTTCAAGACCGGCCTGGGCAACATAGTCAGACTTCATCTCTACTAAAAATTAAAAACTTAGCTGGTCGTGGTGGTACATTTCTGTAGTCCCAGCTACTCAGGTGGCTGAGGCAAAAGGAGCGCTTAAGTCTGGGAGGGTGAGGCTACAGTGAGCTGTGGTTGTGCCACTGCAGTCCAGTCTGGGTGACAGAGACCCTGTCTCAATAAAAAAGAAATTAGTTACAGTCAATCCTTACATCATCCTAGCATAGTGAATGTGCCCTTACAATATGGTAGAAGGCAAAAGATGCTCCTACCACATGAGGGTCAAGGGCACTTTGGCACCAGAGTTCACTTTGACATTAGAGTGTTCATCCATTGCAAGTTCACAGGTAGAAGAGCTTCTCTACTCCCAGGTCTGCCTGTGTTACCCCACTGTCCCAGTCACTGGCCCTCTTAGGGTGCCTCTCAGAGGCCCTGCCAGGTCCTGCTTCCTCCCTTTGCCCTTGCTGTTTCTTCTGCCTGGACAACCTCTTTCCCACTTACCCAACTCAAGCCCTTGTTGTCCAAAGCCTTCCCCTTACTGCTCCAACCGCGGCATGGGGCCCTCAAGTTCCTTTCTCTGTATTGGTCTTTCTCTCTTCAACTAGGTGATGAGCAGTGAAATTCCACAGAAGAAACCTTTGACTTGGAGTCAAAAGTTCAGATTTGAGCTTTGTATCTGCCTCATATCAGACAGCCATCTCTAAGCCTCAATTTCCTCCTCATTAAATTCTGATAACTATTTGTACTTGGAAGATGTGAGAAGACTGTTTCAGGGTCAGGTATAATCCTGTAGGAAATAAGCTTTGGAGATGATTCAACCTATGCAAAGATCCAAGACATTATCATTATATGATTTTTTTATGCTTCATCTAGAACAGCATGGCCCTTACTAAGAACTTCATATAAATCCTAGTGATGCTGGTGGCAAGTGACAGAGTACATTTTAAATAGAGTTGCTAAATGAAATCCTGCTCAGAACTGGTTTTGTTCCCTTTTGAGATTTCCATATTTGGGAAAGGGTGATCAAAGAGAGGAAGAGAAAAAGAAGGAAGCTGGCTTTTTACAGAGCTGTGCATTCAGTTTGTGTAAGCCACTTTGGATAATGACGTTTCCTGATTGCCTTTGTGGATTTGGAACATTCAGTCGTTTGTTCTTATGTTTAGTCATCCACTGAACATTTATTGAGAGCCTATTCTGCCTTGAGCACTGTGGATATAGAGATGAATAAGGCACATGCCTGCAACACAGTCAGGTTGAGGGAACTGGCATGTGACCAACAAGATGAATGCAGTGGTTAAGACATGTCTAGGGAACAGAAGGGGCACCTAGCTCAAACCAAGGACAACCAATTATTCTCAGGGCATTTTTTGCATGGATGATAAGACGGTGTACACTGGGCGTGTAACTGCATGTGGTACGGCAAGAAAACATCCAATACAAAGGAATCCATTAGACAACTTGGTTGTATTCCTGAATTCATGTTCTCAGTCACTCTATGGCCGAATGCTAGTTTGTCAGGGTCTGATGGCATGTTGCATTTCCGTGATGTTCTTTAGACCCACTCTCAGCATACTGCCTTGGAGGAAGGGGCCAGATCAGTGTCCCTCACATAAAGGGCTCTGTGTTTCTCCACTGTGTTTTGCTTACTCTAGCCATCTGTGGGTAGGGCCACTGCTCAGACGGTGATACTCAGACACAGGAAGACTTGGTTGAGTCTCTCTCTTTTTGAATGATTTCAGGTTTCCTAGACTTCATTTGAGTAGGCTGGGAAACTCAAAGCCTGAGTCAAGGAAACCCATTTTTCTCTTTTTCTTTTTAAATAAGCTTTTAATTTTAGAATTACAAAAATGTTGCAAAGATAGCATAGTTTCCATATACCCCTCACCCAGTTTCCCTTACTGTGGCATCGGACATTGCCATTTGTCACAGCTAAGAAATCAGCCTTAGAATATCTCTATTACCTGAACTCCACATTTTATTCACATTTCACCAGTTTCCCCAGTAATGTGTTTTCGTGTTCCAGGATCCCATCCAAGATATTGCATTACATTTAATTGTCAGTTCTCCTTAGGTTCCTTTAGGCTATGACAGTTTCTTAGATTGTCCTTGTTTTTGATGACCTTGACAGTTTTGAGGAGTACTGGTCAGATATTTTGTAGAATGTCCCTCCATTGGGTTTGTCTGATGTTTTTCTCATAGCTAGACTGGGGTTATGGGTTTTTGAGAAAAAGACCACAGAGGTGAAGCTACCACGGCTGTATTCCATTCACATAGTTTCAGTGGTACATGCTATCAACATGACTTCGCTGCTGATGTTAATCTTTATCACCTGGCTTACATGGTCCTTTCTAGTTTTTGCCACTGTGAAATGACTTTCCTTCCACTTTCTATACTCGTATTCTTTAGAAGTAAGGCATTAGGCACACAGTCCATACTCAAAGGGATGGAGGGATTAAATTCTATTTCCTAGGGAGGAAGCATCTACATAAATTATTTGGAATTCTTCTGTGAGGAAGATTAGCCTTCCCCATTCATACATTCATTCATTAATTCATTCATTCATTCATTTATTTATGTAATCATATCATATAGTGACAAATATTTATTTTATCCTAATTTACATAAATATTGCTTTGTTTTGTTGCTCAAATGGTTTCTTCTTTGGCCAAGGGGAGCTATTTTAGGTTGGCCTCTTTTTCTGTCCTCCTGGCATGCCCGCACCCTTTTGGTTTTTGAGCACTTCCCTACTTCCAGGCACAAGATGCTTCAGGCTCATCTTGTATTTTTCATCCCCATCTACAAAGATCTATTCTTCACTCCCATGACACTTCTGACACCAACTGTGTGGTTTCTTTCTTCCCAACTCTAACCAGTTCTCCAACAGTAGCAAAGTGCCCTACAATTCAATTCAGTTCTCACATTAGATACTTGGAGTTAGAGTCAGACTCTCAAGGTTAAAGGCTCAGTCCCACAAGCCTTTCTCCACTTCAAACACTGATTGCAAGTCCAGGCCTCCTGTACTGCTGAGTAACCTGCTATAAATTGGGGATTCCCACCACTCTCTCCTTGGGTTGGACAGATCTCAGGGAAAACAGTTTACTCAGTATTGTCAGTTTATTATAAAGGCTACAACTCAGGAACAGCAGCATAGATGCATAGGGCAAGGCATGTAGGTGGGGGTGCGAGGCTCCCAGGCACTCTTCAGGTTGCACCTTGCTGTGTTCACCAGCCCAGAAGCTCTCTGAATCCAGTTATTGAGGGTTTTTCTGCAGTCTCCATTTTGTAGTCATGATTTATTACATTATTGGTCACTGGTGATGAATCAATCTCCAAGCATTTTTCCCACCCTGGAGGTCAGAGGATGGGGCTGAAAATTTAAACCATCTAATCACTGGCTGGTCTTCTGGCAACCAGTTCCCATCCTGAAGCTATGTATGTGCCCACCAAGAGACATTTCAGCAGCATAAACTCAGGTGTGGTTAAAAGCAAAAGATGCTCCTCTCACTCCTGTCACTCAGGAAATTCCAAGGGTTTTAGACTCTCTTCTGTCAGGGACCAGGAACAAATACCAAATGTTGTAACAAAAGGCACTCCTCTCACCTCATCACGCTGGAAACTTTAAGGGTTTAGGAGCTCTGTGCCAGGAACCTGAGATGAAGGCCGAATATATATTACTATGTCACAATATTACACCATCCCTAGAATCAAGATTGTATTCTTCAAGGAGCTCTGATTGTTTTTTTTGTTTGTTTGTTTGTTTTGGAGAATGGCAATAGAGTTCAAGATCTTGGCTCTGGGTGTGCTCATTGCTACTGAGGTGTAACTGTTTCTAGTCTTTGCAGCAGACAGAGCTAGGAAATATAGGTATGTATGTATAATCCATGTGTATACACACACATATATTTATATATCTATCCACCTGTATCTATGTTAAGCTAAATGTGAGTTTAGATTGATGTCTCTGACTCTGATCTATCATCATCTGGACTCGTTTTAGCCTTCTCTCTGCTTATCTGTAATTCTTCCTCTAACAGAACACTGGCTGTCACCATCCGTCATCAACACTAGTATACATGCACAGCAATTTCATAATTCTTAACTCATAACCCTGTGAGAAGCAACTTTACAGTAATGTTTATATCCAATTTCCTTTGTCTCTAGCCTTACAGTTTCCAACATTTTCCAAATTTTCAAAGTCAAAACATAATTTTCCAAATTGTCTAAAGCTACTTATATTAGCTTTATTTTTCCCCTGCTCCCTACTGTGAGTCTACCTCTTTGAAAATTATTTTCTGCCCATTTGGCTTGAAAGAAATACTGGATGTTGGTTTGTCAATGAATTGTTGAACCATGATTTTTCCCTCAAGTCAGTGTCAGGACTATAAGAGCATTTCACCAGGCTTGGCAGACAGATGAATCTTTTAGATGGTTTTGCTAAATTAGAAGAACCATTTTTTCCACACATATTTATAAAAGGCATCTTTGCTTATACTAGAAAACATGGGAATTTTTATACTATGAACACAGTGTATAAGGTAAAATGGAAAGACTTTTAAAATTCACTCATGAAAGATATATTCTTAACACTTCCAGTAGCACGTATATCACTTTATATGCACAGTGTTATATCCTGATATAACAGGGGTTATAAACATGCAGAATGAGAGTTGGAAAAGAATATCCATCAACTCTGGTCTGGAAAACATTGGTTTCTTTTGAGTGTTAAATTAAACTAAATTCGGCTTGAGGATGTCTCTGTACATGAGTCCTTACATAACAAACTGCAGCCTAACTTAATACATAAACTAACTGGAAGCCTAATTTAGAAATAAACTTCTGTAACAGATAGCTGAGTCTCAGCCAATCAGAGCAGCTGAGCTTCATTCAATCACAGGCAGCCAACTGTTTAGAACAAGTTCAAATAAGGCAAACCTGAAGCAGTAACCAAGCAGGCTGTCTCTATACCTCACCTCCATTTCGGCGCCTCATTTGCATTTTCTGTTCATCACTGCTGTCTGACCACATGGCAGGTTGGAATCCTTTGAACTTGTTCTGGTTCTGAGGGCTGCCTGATTCTAGAATCATGAATTAAGATATTTAAATTTTGTCTTTTTAATGAGAGTAAGGAATGTTAAAAGATAAGATATGCTTAAAGACAGAGAGATTGAAGTGGAAGTTCCACCTTCTCCATTTCTGTCTAATGTCTGGGTGGTTGTGCTCTGAGATTTTTCGCTCCGCTTAAACCATTTCTTTTATAAGTGAGAGCCCCTTCAGCCCTCCTCTCTTTGGACACTTTTGCTTTACAGATCATAGGAACTCAGGAAACAATTGTATTTTTGTTGTTGTTGTTGTTGTTTGTTTTACTTTTTAGTTTTTCTTGAGACAGGGTCTCACTTTATCACCCAGACTGGAGTGCAGTGTGCTATCACAGCTCACTGTAGCCTCAACCTCTGGGGCTCAAGTGATCCTCCCACCTCAGCCTCCTGAGTAGCTGGGACCACAGGCACAAGCCACACACTGGGCTAATTTTTAAATTTTTCATAGAGATGGGGTCTCGCTAGGTCGCCCAGGCTGGTCTTGAACTCTTGGCCTCTTGCCTCAGCTTCAGCCTCCAAAGTGCTGGAATTACAGGTGTGAGCCTCTGTACCTGGTCAGGATATAATTGTTGAGTAGCTGAATAGTAGACCTAAGTCAGCCTTGAAAATCAACTGTTCCTGCTTATTTTCATGGATCTCTTTTCTGTATGCCAATAAATACGTTTTAGTGGACTAATCATGAATCGTTTTATGGTTGGCCTCACATCTAAAATGTTGGCGGTGTTCCTCCTGCCCTCCAAAGCCCTTTGTGCAGCACATTAACAGAGCCTTGCCAGCGTTACAAGCTGGGCCCTGCCTGAGGGTGTCTCCCTCGCCCCCTCCACCCACTTTACTGGCTACAGAATGTTTGTGCTTTGGTGTTTTCATCAGTGAGTTCCTTTTGCTCACCAAAGGAATGACACAAGAGGCATGTTTGCCAGAAAACCTTTCTCCTCCCTTGCTTCAAATCCATCACTTTACAAAAAGTGTTTTAATTCAAAGAGCTTATAAAAGTTTATGCTTTGGATCTTTTTTTTTTCTTCCCAGGGAAACAGTGTTCGGGCTGCATAGAGCCATTTTACTTGGTGGGTGACTGTCCTAAAGACGTCCTTTCTGTAAGCTCAATTTCCCCACCAAAGAGAATAGCCTCCCAGGGTTCTCAGGGCTGAGAGGATGATCTCAGGTGCAGCACTGTGCTGGGGCCATTGCAGAGCACTCAGTTCATCTTCTGGGTAGTTCTGTATCTGACTTCGTGCCAGAGGGAGAGCTAAAGGGAAGCTGCAGAAGCAGCCTTGGTTGGCAGGACTGTTGGGCATTCGTGGCTTCAGCAAGGCCACCCTGTTTGGTTGAGCAGGTTGTTTCTGTACAAGGCAGTGAGCATCCAGGGCCTAAGTTGGGGCCTGAGATCCAGCCTGTGTCAGGCTGACCTATGCCTGCCATGAGTTGGGTATTAGTTTTCTGCGGCTGCTGTCATGAACTGTCACCAATTGGGCGCCTTAAAACAACACATTTATTCTCTCACAGTTTTGGGGGCCAGAAGACTGGAATCTGCGTTCTGAGGCTCAGAGGGAGAATCTGGTCCTAGCTTCCGGCAGCTACCAGAAATCTTTAGCATTCCTTGGTTGTGGCAGCAGCACTTTAATCTCTGCCTTTGTTTTCACAGGACCTTCTTCTGTGCCTGTGTGTGTTTATTTTCCTCTTCTTTAAGGATACTAGTCATATTAGATTTGGGGCCGTCCCTAATCCAGTATAACCTCTTCTTAACTAATTACCTCCACAAAGACCCGATTTCTAAATAAGATCACTTTCTGAGGTTCTGTTTGAACAGAGTTTTTAGGGGACCATCTTCAACCCAGTATAGGCTGCATCAGCCTGAAAAAAAAAAGGCACCTTTGAAAAATTGCCAGTGGTTCTGTCTGCTTGTCTGTGTTCTCCACGTTTTTTGTTTGTTTATTTTTTTTCAATTTGAACAAAGGTGCTATTTGGGCTAGCAGAAGCCCTAGATTTTGCTATGGAAGCAGTCAGCACTGCATGATATATGAGTTTCCAAGCTTCTTGAAGCAGAGACCCTTGTCTAGCTCTTTAAGAACTGCCATGGTTTCTATCCCTCCATTAAGTTCTCAAAAACATTTGTTGCAATGATGGCAAATAATTATGACAAAAATCTGGAAAGCCCCTGCGGATTACAGCTATTACAACAAAGCTTTTTAAGTTTTTTAAAAACAGATGAGTAGTCTTTAAGCTGTTTTATCCTGTTTTCGCTAAGCCCAATTTCCCCACCAGAGAGAACAGCCTGTCAGAATTGTTAGGGCCGAGAGGATGATCTCAGGTGTGGCACTGTTCTGGGTCCATTGCAGAGCATTCAGTTCATTTTCTGGGTAGTTCTGTGTCTGGCTTCGTGCCAGAGGGAGAGCTAAAGAGAAGTGGCATGTTTTATCCCATGACTCTTTGCTGCTTTGGTGGTTTAGAAAAGTCTGTTGGATTATTAAGGGTTAAATGTGGTAGGTTCTACCTCATTATTGTGAGTCATGCAATATTTCTCAAAGTGTGCCCATGGGATGTTAGCCCCATAAAAATTGTCCCAGGAGAAAATGATTTTGTGGTTGAACAAGACTGGGGAATTGGGCCTTTGCTATTCATTTCCTGGAGATTAGTAATGTACCGGCTTTGTAAAAGTTCCAAAGTCTTGCAGTAGAGAAACCCATAAACTTTGTTTTAACCCAGTGATCCCAAATTTATTTGGCTGAAGCCTCCCCTCCTCTTTTTTTAATAAATGAGTAACATCTATTATTAGGTTTGTGCCCCAATCCCTGCGTTGTTCAAGGGTCAGCTGCTGTCCTAAACATGCCTTTCAGCTCTAAAATGACAGCTACATGAATTTAAACAGCCACTCTGTCTCTCTGGGGTTTTCCTTTTTTGTTTGTCAGATGGGAGATACATTTGTAAAATTTATGGTGACATTTCCACAGTTTTCCCCTAGGAGTACCAGGTAGGAGAAAGAGCAGTAGCATGATAGGCCCAGTAGCACGATGGGCTGCCAGACTAGGTGGGTGTCCCTGCTTTGCTTCCCAAGTAGACAAAAAATGGGACACTAGAACTGAGAAACCCTCTGTCCCAGTTGTATTTCAAATAATCTGTGCTTCATGGATGAATTGAAATACAATCCATAGAACTAGTGTCTAAGCAATAACTTGGAGAACCACTGGAGAGTGGTCAAGAATATAAATGCCAGAATCAGCCTCAAGACTTCGATTTGTTGACTTTAGATAAGTAACTAAGCCTCTCTGAGCCTGGATTTCCTTATCTGTGAGATAGCAATATAATGCTACTTGCTTCAGAGGATTAATTGAAATACTATAGATAAGGTGCTTAGTACAAATCCTGGGATATCGTCACAACTCAGTAAATGTGAATGTCTATCATTATCATCTTCATGATTATTATTTTAATTATCATAAAGCCAAATGACTCCTTAAATCATTTTTAGAGATCATTTGGGGGGAATGATCAGCTTGATTCTAACAAAGAAGATGAAGTTTCCAAAACTGTTGACCTTTATAAAAATCAGCCTGGTAAGAAAGTTGAAATTTTTCTCAGCTTCTAAGAACTCTGGAAATTAACATTTACTAAATCCAGTTATTCTGAGCCATGGGAAACTGTTTTTTATCGATCAATAAGTTGTTATTTTTTCAGGCTGAACATAAGCTATCATGTTTCCCCAATTAAGCCAAAAGTGGCCAATGAAGTCTCCATTTCAAAGGCATTTCACAGTTACTGGCTTACCTCAGGAGTGCACAGTCGGGGAAGCAGAGAGACAGCAAGGAATAGGTCAAGGGAATTTCATGGGAAATTCCCGAGAAACACCAATGTGTCTTTTTTTGTTGCATGTACCACGGAAGAGTCTGCAGTGGCTGCAGAGTGCACCGACAACTGGGCTAAGGCAAAGTACAGCTTCCATAGCACCAGTCCTCAGGAGGATGGAAAGAAAGACCGTGTTCCAGAGGATGATATGCACAGCCTCCTGGCTGATTGCCCAGGTGGGTTGGTGAAATAGTAGTTGTCCCTGTCAGTACCTGGGACAACAGTAAACCTGGCCTGAAAACCTATTCCATGTACCAAAGGGAGAAAATTCAGAACATGGAATAGTTTTCAGGCCATATTTCACAGGGCTCTATATTACAGAATTTCCAAATAGTTATTTGAAAATTCAACTATGATTTCAGGCCATATTTCATAGGGCTTTGTTATTATTTGTTACTGTAACAAAGACAGTAAAGGGAGGGAGCTGCCATTTACAAGCATCTGAAAAGCACTAGTCTAGTACAGGGGATTACAGATCTATGAGTCTTCATTACTCTCACCTTCATAGACACAGCAGACCTATTATGTGTCCATCAGAGAGAGGGCTGAACAGACATCTTTTCCTCTAATAGCACAACATCTCAGCAAGGCATTGCGAATACAGACATAGCCACTCAACAGGGCATAGGAGGAGATAGAAAGGCATATGATACAAGAATATTTGTGCAACCCCAAATTTAGTAGTTAAATCTCCCCAGTTAGAGTGCGTGTTTCTTGCAGACAGGTAAAATTGTCTTAACCTTCTTTTGTACCCCTTCTCTTCCCACAACACCTAGCAATGCCCTCATCACCTATTTGGTAGAGTTTATTAATTGGAGCTAATGAAGTCAAGGTATTGGGTTGAATACCTTGGATAGACTGCTTAATTCATGGGCCCACACAGGGCTGCTTCCTATGCCAATCATCTCTCAGACGTTGTTGATTTAGGAGCAAGTGGGGAGAGAGGAACAAGGTAGGAGTTATGAATGGAAGTACCTGGCCCCATTACAGGACAGTCAATACCAAGAGAATATGCTTTTTGTGGTCATCAGCTATATCGTCTTCAGATGTGAGGCACTGATCCAAGACTGTGACTGCTACTCACTCCAGTGTGTTATTCCTGAAAGGGTATAGTTTCTTCTGTCTGTGTCACAGAAGGGACCGCTGAGTAAACCCAGTGAAGGGGCCACACAATATATGCCCCCATAGTGCCCTGTGTTTTCTAAAGCACATAGAACAGCATAAGAAATGGAAAAGAGCCAGAAATTCCTTGCAACAATGGTGAGGGAGGTGGTGGGAACTCATCTTTTTAAAGATGCAAGAGATGTACAGGAAGATTGTATAGAGGGCCCAAATCTTCTCTTCTAGATGCTGGACTAGGTAGGTGTCCTTGTTTTGTTTCCTAAGTAGACAAAAAAATGGGGCACTAGAGCTGAGAAACCCTCTGTCCCAGGTGCAATTTGAAATAATGAAATGATCTGCTACAAAATCGTGAGCAGGAAATGAAACCTGTCCAGGGTTGACTTCTGGAGCCTGTGAGCCACCTGGCACATAGAAGTGTGCTGCCAGTCCCCTCATTGGTACTCACAACAGACATCAGTAATGAATTCCAGCATTCTTCCCCATCATGCTGGGACAAGGCCTCATAGTTCTCAATGCAGAGTGGCCAGTTGTTGGTACTGGAGCTCTAAATGAAGTGTATTTGCCATCCTGGTGACGGGTGTTCAGTAAATGTTGTGTGATTGGGTTAGTAAATGAATTATTATTTACCAAATGCCTGAGTCAGTGACCAAAACAGGGCCTGGACAGTGTACGAACTCCATAAATACTTGTTGACTGGTTGGGTGAGTGTGATGGTGAGGCCATAGGAAGACCAGTGACCCTTGCTGCATATTAGCATGTTGCTGAAATGGGGCAAAGCTGAAGGACGCGTTTACTTCAAAGTATGAGCTTTGATTCCTGATACATCTATGCTGTATCTTTCTCACCACAGGGAGGGATGGGGGAACTGGATGGAATGACTCAGGCAGCTCCTTAGAGATAGCACTCTGGTGATGTGGAGTCTAAGGTCTCTGGGGAGGTTCTGACTGGGGGCTGCAAGTGTTGGGGCAGGGAATCTTTTGAGCAGGATGGTCTCTGGCTGTTTGAGTTTTTTTCTGTTCTTTAAGGGAGGAAAAAAGTGTATGAACAAAAACTGCCAGAACTGTGATCAGAGACATGGGCAAGCAGTTTTAGATCCTGACACACCCTGGAGGGCCTAGGAGTCCAGAGATGATAAGGCCACCCTGAATGAGGGTGTGGGAAAGAGCATGATGCTGGCAGTCAGGAGACCTAGACTGAGCGCCAGCCCTGTCAGCCACACCCTCATTCAGGGTGTCCTTATCATCTCTGGACCCCCAGGTCCTACACTATGTGTCAAGATCTGTGAAGGGCCTGGGGGTCCAGAGATAAGATTGTCCCTAAGCAAGAAGCTTTGCAATCTACCTGGGGATGAGTAAATACAGTGACCAACAAGGATTTGAAATGCATGGGTCCACTTGTATATGAGTTTTCTTCTGCCTCACTCATCCTTGAGACAGCAAGACCAACCCCTCCTCTTCCTCCTCCTCCTCAGCCTACTTGACTTGAAGACAAGGATGAAGACTTTATGATGATCCATGTCCACTTAATGAATAGTAGACATATTGTCTCTTCCTCATGATTTTCTTAATAGTATTTTCTTTCTTTAGTTTATTGTATGTTATGTGTATTATATACTGTATTCATACAATAAACTCGAGAAAACTAGTTTGTTGTGCTAGTTATTGTACAAGTTTCTTACATGAATACAGTATATAGTACACATAACACAATAAACTAAAGAAACAAAATAAATGAATTTTCTCTTATTATATGATATGTGTACTATATACTGTATTCTAATTGTACTCATACTGTATTCTTACAGTAAGAATGTAATATATAATACACACAACATACAAAATATGTGTTAACTGACTTTTTTTAATCGGTAAAACTTCTGGTCAATAGTAGGCTATTAGTAGTTAAGTTCTGGGGGAGTCAAAAGCTATAGGCAAATTTCTGACTGTGGGGAGGGTAGGTGCCCCAATCTCTGTGTTGTTCAAGGGGCAGCTGTCATCCTAAACATACCTTCCAGCTCTGTAATGAGAACTATGTGAATTTGGACAGCCATTCAGTCTCTCAGGGTTTTTCCATTCTTGTTTGTCAAATGCGGGATACATTTGTAGAGTTTGTGGTGACATTTCCAAAGATTTCCTCTAGCAGTACCAGATAGGAGAAAAAGCAGTAGCATGATAGGGCCATGGGCTGGAAATAAGAAATAAATACATCATGGTTGCACCTGTAGACTGTCAGCTTTTTGTTCTTCATGGGCCAGGAGAGGGACAATCTGTGAAAGTTTTGAGAGTAAAATCTCCAGTGTCTCTTCTTGCTGGAATATCAGCTTTATGATGTGTTATCTCATTGGTTACTGAGGAAGTAAGAAAGCCAAGGGATGAGAAGGTTCTAGACTTCTCCACAGACAATAGCAGCACAAACAAACAACAATACATCAGCAGGCTGGCCTCCCAGTGCTGATAGGTGTTTGGGTCCACTGCCGGCTCTCTTCAAAGCCTCTTTCCAGGCTCATTTTGCTTGGTGCCCTGTGGAGCAGTGCCCATCTCTGTTGGCTAGAGCCCTGCACATACCCCTGTGCTTTAAAAGGAAGATACTCAAAGTACTAGGAGATGGTCAATAGTCTATCCTTCAAAAGAGGGAAAGCCCACAGCCTAGGAAATAAAGCTTTTTGGGGTAGGTCTTAGGAGCAGTTAACAATTCTGTAGACCCCACAGTACTTAGTGTACTTCTGTGAAAACAGTACCCCTCTCTGCCTCCTCTCAACAGCATTAGGGAGGGTACTAGTACCCATGGTCACAAAAATAATAACGAAGGGGATGTGGGCTTTTGAAGCAGTTTGTATTGTGTCTCTTTCTATTTAAAAATGTCGAATGA
This sequence comes from Saguinus oedipus, assembly GCA_031835075.1. Classification (NCBI taxonomy): domain Eukaryota; kingdom Metazoa; phylum Chordata; class Mammalia; order Primates; family Cebidae; genus Saguinus; species Saguinus oedipus. The sequence continues at coordinate 128,976,814 of CM063178.1, forward strand.
TTCCTCACTGCTTATTGGATAACCTCAGGCCCTGGACATCGTGCATGAGCTCTCATGCGCTGGTCTTGCCCTGCTGTCAGAGTTCCATTGAGATCGCCTAACACACCCAGCTTGTGGGCTCCCAGGTTGGCTCAGGACTTTCCTGCCCCTGAGCCTTTGAATACGCTCTTCACCTTTTGCCCTCAGGTGTTCACCCTAAAGGGACGTTGGAGATTATACTCTATTCACCCATTGAGGGTGATAGTATTTCCTGTGATAGTCTGAGAAAATGCACTCCCCTCTAAAGATATATTCATTTCCTAATCCTTGGAACTTGAGAATATTCCTTTATAGGGTAAAAGATAAGATTAAATTAGAGATCTTAAGAGGAGTTTCTTGTCTTGGATTATTTGGGTGGGCCCTAAACGCAATGATCTGTATCCTTATAAGAGTGAAGCATAAGGATTTGTGAGGGTAGATGGAGAATGTCATGGAAAGATGGAGGCAGAGACTGGAGTGATGTGGCCACAGGCCAAGGAATGCTGGCGGCCATCATAAGCTGGAAAGGATGAGGAACCAATTTTCTTCAGAGCCCCTAGAGGGAGTGTGGCCCTGCTGATACCTGGAGTTTGGACTACTGGCCAGAATCATGAGAGAACAAATTTCTGGTGTTTTAAGCCACCAACTTTATGATAATTGGTTAGAGCAGCAATAGAATACAAATGCAAGGCCTCTTTGTAGCTTTCAATGACCCCTGCCAGGCAAAACAATTCGTTCCTTCCTTCAAGTCAACCTGAACTATTGCATCGAGCACATGTCATTCTTCTTTGCCCATCTGGGCTTTGAACTCTGTGGGCCAGCAGCTTTTACCATAGTCCCTGACCCAGTATCAGAAGCCAATGCTGAGGTGATAAAATTTGTGCTGACATTTCCAGAGGTTTCTTCTAGCAGTCAGGTAAGAGAAAGAGCAGCACAATAGGGCCACAGGCCAGGAACAAAAAGTAACTACAATGGATGAAACAGCTTCATGAAAAAAATCACTTCCCCCTGTGAGATGGTTGGTAAATGTGTTTGCTGCTGTGAACATCTGGGAAACCCCCAGTTCTCACGATGGTGATGAAATAATATTCTTGGGCATGTATGATTGGCATGTAATTTGTGCTAAAGATGGCTGTTACCTACTCAGGAGTGTTCTTTCACCTGATAGACATTGTGCCAAACAAATTTGGACCAACTCTTAGCTGGCTGGAAGGCCCTCCCAAGCACTCTGCATGCTCTTTGCAGAGATGTGGATGTGGAGCAGAGCCTCTGCTGGCATGAACTTCATGCATGCCATCTTTCCCTGTGTCTTGTCTTACGTGGTTGCATGGATCAAATGGTGGCAAAATGGAGAGATCACAGGCTTCTGGGTCAGATGAGTGTCTGAGTCTCAGTTCTCTCCTGTACTAGCCGTGTGGCCACAGTTTAACGACTTAATCCACCTGGGCCTCATTTCCACACCCATAATATGGAGATAATGACACCTACTACACAAAATAGTTGTGGGAAGCAAATAAATGATATGTGTGCAAGATTTAATACAGCCTAAACCTTTGTGCAAATGCCTGCTACAATTATTATTAAAGGGCAGTAACTGTGAATTCTGGTTTTATTCACTGTAGATCCTTAAATCATGTTAAGCATGAAGCTGATGCTAAATAAATGGTTGGGCTTGTTTTTGTCTTCAGAGTGTCCCTTGTGGCTTTTGAGATCTTGTTCTGGCTTTCCTTACATCCTAAAGGGCAGCTCAATCTCCTGCCCCTTCTTCCTCCATTCAGAGTCAAACCTCTGGGGAGATTAATGCTGCACAGAGTCCCTAGCTCCTCACCTCCATTCATTCCTCAGTCCTCTGCAATCTCGTTTCCAGCCACTCCCCCAGGACTGCTCCAGCCCAGATTCCCTGGATACCTTGCTGTGCACTGGATGCTTTTCAGGGCCCAGCTTATGTTCCCCCTGTTGCAATTGACATTGCAGTTCCTCACTCCTTGAAACTTTCTTCTTCCTCAGCTTTCCTAATTTTCCTCTTTTCTGCTTTGCCTTTGACTGTCTAGTTATTTTTCAGTCTTCTTCAGTCTTCTCTTCCTCTGTATGCATGAATGTCTGATGCTTCCTAAGGTTTTAACCTGAGTTCTTTTCTCCTCTCATTCTTTTCACCAGCCCTGGACACACTTACTACTATGGGGGCTCCCACATCACCTCTCTGCAGTGGCTCGTAATCGTGTCTGTTTCCTGGTCTTCAGTCCTAGCCCAGCCATCCTCTGATCCATTGGTGTAGATGCAAACTAGAGGAAAATAGAGTCCTCTGCCTTCCCTCCAAGCTCATCCCTGAGGTCTTTGCCTCAGAGAAAGCTACCATCATTTTCCTTAGAGTCCAAGCCAGAATGCTAGAGCCAACCTAGGCTGCTCTCCTCCCCAACACGCCATCAGTCTTCAGGTCTTGCCAATCTGATCTTTTAACATTGCTCAAATATAACCTCCCCTCTCCACTTCCGTGGCCACTGCCTTAGTTTGCCTTAGCTGGGCACCTGTCAAGGTACAGAGTGTATACTAATGACTGAATGAACAAAGAAAGCAAGGAAGAAAGGAAGAAAAAACAGGAGGAGGAAAAGAGAAAGACTGGCTTGGTTTGTTGGATTTTATGTTACTGAACTTCATGGCCTGGTTTGGACATATTTGCATTATTTCCATGTCACTGTCTGGGAGAGCTGGGGGAGGTTTTGCTGGAAAGCTGGAATGAGAGCTAGACAAGCCAGTGGGTATTAGGGGTGCTATGGAGACAGAGTGTCTGGCCCATGAGTGAGCCAGGCTGTACTCTGCATCCCTTTGGACCACAGAATATTTTTCTATGCATCACTATTTTTTAGTAAGCACTCTGGGATTCTGTTGTTAGGAAACCTATGTGACCTCGGCCTGTTTTACTGCTTTCAGTAGTCACTGTATTTGTTCATTTATATGTATTGAAAGAAGTTGGGTGGCGATGTTCCTGTAAATTCTCCAGATGATGAGAGTTAAGCTTAGGAGGATTTATGTAATTTGCTTGGCAGTGGAGCTGAGAAATGCAAATCTGTCCTTCAAAAATAGGGTGGGTAAGAAGCAGGAGACAGGTGCTTAGCTGGATTTCCAGAGGAGGTGGTGGAGTTGGTCATCTGAGCCAGGAAAGGAGACTGATGCATGTTTGCTGGCTGCTGTGTATGTGCCAGGCACTTTGTGTATGTGATTTCATTCAGTTGTGAGATAGTGTGATTCTTTTTACTGAAGCACAGGGAAGTTGCAGAGCAGGCCAGATGCAGACTCATGATTTGAGCAGTGTCTGTTGGATTCCTAGGTCTGCCTGTGAAGAAGGGCTCTGAGTTGAGACACAGACAGCATTGCTGATTTAGATGCTCTCTTGCACAGGAATCCCCTGCCTTTGCCATTATAGGGGAGGGGCAGGTGGTCACTGGATGCAACTTGCAATATCACTGTGTCTACTAGTATGGAGAAAAACCCAGAAAGGAGATTGTCACCTTGTTTTTGAGGGAATTCCTTATGCCCTGTCCATTTATTCACCCATTTGCTGAGCACTCAGTGCTTGGCACCGGGATCTCACATAAATAAATAGTCTTTTCATAAGTGACCACTGGATACCTTAGAGAGGAGAAGCCAAACGAAAACAAAGGTAGAAAGGAAGGAAAATACCCCATGCCTATCTCAGAGAACTATGGGCTGTAAACGAACTCTGGAAGGTTGCCTGTTTATATAAATAAAGCTTTATTGGAACATAGTCGTGCTCATCTGCTGATATATTTTCTATGGCTGCTTTTGCCCTGAAATGGCAGAGTTAAGTAGTTAAAAAAGTAGACCACATAGCTCACCAAGATGGATATATTTACTGTCTTACCTTTTATAGAAAAAAATTGCTAACCCTTTAATTATACCTAGGAAAGCCTTGATGAAAGCTATATAATTTGTTTTCTCAGATGGTCATCTTTGATGAACCTGACAAATACCCTATTATTGTGCTTTTGATAAAGTGTATCTTTCATGCAATTATCAACCATTTATTTATTAAGCTCTGATCTAAGCCAGGCACTTTGCTAGGCAGGCACTTAGAGGGCAAAGGTGAATGATACTTGAGCTCTACTCTTATGGAGCTCACAGCCTAATGGGGAGCACACAAATAAACAGATGCTTGCAATACAGTGTGCCAGGTGCCAATGTGCAGCGTGTTTATTTACAGCATGTTGTGGGTTACAAAGGAAGAGCAGTCACCCATGCTTTGGGGGCATAGGGAAGGTGGCCCCAGATGAGAGGATTGCTTTGTGACTGGACAAGTGCTTAGGGACACACTTCACCTTATGGGAGAGACATAGGTAAATTTCATTCTTACCAAGCGTCCAGCTCCAGTAGAGCCAGAGAAAACCCAGACCAAGTCTGTGATCTTAGCAGGCTCCAGCACCTGCCCACTGGGAAAGTATAGCAGGAATCTGGCAGTGATGGCTGTGGTAGCCAAGGCCAAACTCAGTATGCCCGTGCACCTGGAGCCACTGTTAGAGCACATGCGAATCCTGCCTGGAAGAGAAAGAGAAAACAGCTGTTACCAGGAAGCTGCCCCATTCCAGCCATTGCAGAATCAGGAGACAGGGCTCCAACCTCACACCCCCAAGAGCAATGCATCAAGCCCAGCTGTGCCACTGGTAGGCGAGATGACCTGGGAAGCCACTTTCCTCTCTGAGCCTCAGTTTCTTCTGTAATGCAGAAAAAATATTGACCTCATAGATAGTGGTATATAGACTAAAGAAGTCATAAATATGGAGGTATATCTGGCTTATAGTAGATATCTCTTTAAAAGATTATGGGGATTCTTTTAAAGAGAGACTTTTGAACATCTACTGCAAGGTGAACTGAGGTAATGTTTAGGAAATCACTGTTATTCTGGTTCTTTTTTTTTTTTTTTTTTTTCTGAGCTAGAGTCTTGCTCTGTGAAGTGCAGTGGTGTGATCTCAGCTCACTGCGACCTCTGCCTCCCAGTTTCAAGTGATTCTCATGCCTCAGCCTCCTGACTAGCTGGAATTACAGGTGCCCGCCATCACACCCAGTTAATTTTTGTATTTGTAGTAGAGATGAGGTTTCACCATGTTGGCCAGGCTGGTTTCAAACTCCTGACCTCATATGATCTGCCCACCTTGGCCTCCAAAAGCACTGGGATGACAAGTGTGAGCCACCTTGCCCGACCTATTCTGGTTATTTCCCAGAGCAATTTCCATAGTGATTATTAACTTGGCCCTGGATCACACAAACCTGAGTCTAAACCCTGCCTCCATGTGTGAGCATGGACAAGTTATTTAACTTCTTTCACTTCGATTTCCTCATCTGTAAGATGGAGTTTACCATGGCACCCACCTATGGGATTGTTGAGAGGAGGAAAATAAGAGAATGTATTCAAGAGGCTCTCAATGCTTGGTGCTGGAGAAATAAAGAACCAAGAGGGTCTGAATCATCTTGTCCTCTCATTTTATTCATGTGGAAAATTCTCTTTTTCACTCTGTTCATCAGTTGAGTGTACGGAGCCTGCAGATTTCAGAGAAGCCAGAATGGAGGCACATGGAGAGAAGGGAAGATTTCATATCTTGCTTTCTTCTCTGTGTTTGCTCTTTCTGAACTTAAGTCAGATTGGAGTAAACTCAGTATTGGATTTGCCGAGTGGAGGCTGCCAGGGGAGCATGAGGTGCTGGTGCTCCCTCCAAGGCCCAGGGGTCCCAGAGCGTGCCTCAGTGATCCAGTAGGATTTCCTGTTTCAGGTTAGGTGGTGCTTGTGCTAACACCCCTTTGTGCCTGTTCTCGACTCAACTTCATGTTGGATCGCTAACTGGTTCATGAATAGCCACCCGTTCACTACTTAGGTCCCTAGACATGGAGGCCTGGTATAGTGAATGACCCTTTCCACAGGGGAAACCTGAAGTCATTTGAAGAGCCAGGGACCTCTCTCTTTTTGGGAATAAAATGGGAAAATGTCTAGCATCAGCTTTTTACGCTCACAGAAGATTTAAAGTTATTCATGAACAATGGCTTAAGCAGGATCATAATTCTTGGGGTCTTATTTCTTTCTATCTAATATTCCAAATTCAGGGCTGCAGAAAGCTGATGCCTGAATGGGGTCTTGCCTGCCTCTGGCTTTTTTGTTTCAATGAAGGAGGTTGAAACTAGTGACATCATTTCCCTTTATGATCACTAACAGCAGTGAAAATGAAAATTTAACACTTAAGGGGGGCCAGGCACAGTGGTTCACACCTGTAATCCCAGCACCTTGGGAGGCTGAGCCAGGTAGATCACTTGAGGTCAGGAGTTCGAGACCAACCTAGCCAACATGATGAAACCCCATCTCTACTAAAAATGCAAAAAAATAGCCAGATGTGGTGGTGTCCACCTGTAATCCCAGCTACTCAGGAGGCTGAGGCAGGAGAATCACTTAAATCTGGGAGGTGGAAATTGCAGTGAGCTGAGATTACACCCCTGCACTCCAGCCTGAGGGACAGAGTGTGACTTCTTGTCAAACAAAATGAAGCAAAACAAAACTAACAACAAGAACAAAGAAACACTTAATGGGAAATAACACTTTATGATGTGCAGAAACACATAAAACTGTTGCTACTTGCTCCAGGCACATTATAGGCATTATTTCATTTAATCCTCAGAGCAACCCAATGAGGTGATAGCTCCATAGCTTTATGAGCAAACAGGTTTATAGAAATAAAATAAGATCCCAGAGTCTCCCAGCTGATTAATGACAGAAGTGACACTCAAATGTAGGTCTGCTCATTTCCACCTCCAATTATGCACAGGTAGGGCTTGTGATTAGGAACTGGGAGCACTGAGAATCCAGAGCTGTGGAACCTTTCAGCGGGTGAAAGGGGCTTTTCCCCATTCTCAGGGTTGTGCCTGGAGGGCACTTGCGAGGCCAACAGTCTTCTGTTGCTTCCTAGATGTTCTGACTACTGCTGCACTAAATACAGTTGTGCTCACTTCCCAGGAAAACTGTAGATCTTTTCAAGAGGAAAGAGGGTAAGTAGAGACTGAGGCCACATTTGGAAAGGGGGACCAAGCAGCCCTCAAGGTTGGCACTTAAACTATGGGAAGACAATTACTCTCATGGGTGATGGCCGAGAATGTTAAGAGCTGTGAAGAAATCTGGGAAATCTAATTCCTCCATTTTCTAGGAATCACAGCCCCAAACAGTTGAAATTATTTGTTCAAGGTTCTCTGGCTAGATAGTTAGAAATAACAGCAAAAGTAGTAACAGTCACGCGCATAGGTATTATCTCATTTGGTTCCTCAATAGTCCAGTGACAGAAACATCCTTATTACACCTATTTTATGCATCTTTCGTGGAACATTCTGAGGCTCAGAGAGGCTAACGAACTTGCCTAAGGTCACACAGCTTCCACTGGGGCAGCTTTCCTTGGAGTCTGTCCAAGTCCCACATCTTTTGGCCTCAACATACTCAGCAGGCAGGACAATCATAAGCCCCTCAGTTCTTTAATTATAGACTTCCTTTCACATAATCGGCTCTGTGCTCCCCATATAATCATCTTCATATTTGTTAGACTGTTATACCCTCAGTTTGGTTTGGACAGCGTGGGCACTGCACTAAGGTTTTAGACCAGCTGTGTAGTGCCCAGCTGTGGAAACTTGCTTATAACACCAATCCTGTCCTTCCTTAAGCAGAAACACCTAGATACACCCATTAACCCATTACCTGGACAGTGGGGCCCAGAGGCACAGGCCCACTGGGCAGCCTCTCCTGGGCAAAGTGTTCCAGGCAGACAGCCCAGAGGAATGGAGGGGGCCCTGCAGGCTGGTATACAGTCCCAGAGAATGTGTCAGCTGTCTCGGGGTTTCTGGGCAGGCTCTGATTCCTTCTACCTTTCAGAAGGCAAGACGTGACCACTTGATAGACTAACAACAGTAAGTTCCATAACAATGAGTCCCAAGAACCTACCTTACAGGAAAGATAAGCAACTAACCACAGCTGTTTACTCTTCCCCAAAGTCCCCTTGGTGAGAAGGTCCCTTGTCCCTTTAGAGATGGAAACCCAAGGTCTTTCCAGGTTCCTCCGTGGCCCCTCAGTGCAAAGGTTTGCCTGGGTTCTGAAGCACGGGGCTCTCTCTTCCTGTCTGGCTCTGACCAGTCAGGAAAAAGTGGCTTCTGTTCTTCCCAGTTAGGAAAAAGTGGCTCAAAACCCCTGGCAAGAGCCTCTTCTGCCAGGTGTCCCAGGGCAGGGGTTCAGCCAACTCAGCTGCAGAGGTGCTGTGTTTATCCTGGGTCACTCCTCTCTGGGTCACTCCTGGTAACCTCTGAAAAGTTCTTCCCATGGATGAGTTTCCACTGTGGCAGCTCTGGATGTTGGCGGCAGGGTGGCTCTCCAGCCCTTTGCAAATGCCTGTGTAAATGGCCCACATGATTGGCTTGGGAGGCTGGAGCATCACCTTGTCATCTTTCATCTTGTCATCTTGTAGCTCCTCTGCTCAGGGCCTGGGACTGTTGACTTGTCACATGTCACAATGCTGTGGGCCATGGGACCTCCTGGCTGGCCTTTGGTTTTCCTGTTACGTTTGGTCTCTCAACCAGCTAAGGAAGAAAAGTAGATTGTCCAGGGACCTCTCTCTCCCATATCACTTGTCCCCCTGCCCCCTGAAGCTGTGATATTACTGTTGAGTGATGGATAGAGAGCAACCACAACGAGCACTTGGCCAAGAGTCTGGCCACTCAGTCACCCAGGGGGATGAGCCTTGGTGACTCTGCTCCCTCCTCTATCTTGGTGCCTTCGGGACAATGCCTCCTTCGTCTTTGGTCTTGCAGCAATCCTTTCTTAGCCCACAGAACACATTTTTCTTTAATCTACCAAGTTTAATGTTTCCTATGCAGTGACGATGAGTTTGTTGCTAAAACCTTTGAGAAAATAGAACCATGTGATTCTATAATCAGATACATAGCTCCAGAAGCATATATAAAACATATAGATAATATGCATAAAATATTTATATATTAAATATATGAAAATATCTATATATTATCTATCTATCTATATTTTTACATATGTGTGTGTATATATATATATTTTGGGATGGAGTTTAGCTCTTGTTACCCAGGCTGGAGTATAATGGTGCGATCTTGGCTCACTGCAACCTCTGCCTCCCCGGTTCAAGTGATTCTCTTGCCTCAGTCTCTTGAGTTGCTGGGATTACAGGTGCGCACCACCATACCTGGCTAATTTTTGTATTTTTAATAGAGATGGAGTTTCACCATGTTGGCCAGGCTGGTCTTGAACTCCTGACCTCAGGTCATCCACCCACCTCAGCCTCCCAAAGTGCTGGGATTATATGCATGAACCACTGCACCCGGCCTTGTATCATAATTTTAAATTTCCATTGGTACTGAAGTTGCTTTCCTCCGCAAGAGGTTAATAGTGTAAATCACTTCTTTTCTTTTTCCATTGTGATGCCCATTGGTCAACACAACTCACCCAGAGTGAACATATGTCTTCTTTTTTATTTCTTTTCCTTAAGATTCCTTTATTTTTGACCATCCTTCCCAACCGCCTCCCAGGGCCCTGCCTCTCAGTCAGTGGTTCCATTCATTTTGTTCATTGATGAAGCCTTGGACCAGTGGCAGCAACCAAGTGGGCAGAGTGGGCAGCGATGCTGATGTTGAGAAGAGCTCTTAAGTGTTTTGGTCTCTGTAGTTGAAATTGCTAATATTGAGCACCTTTTCATGGTGTATCTGAGGATAATTTTGCCAACAGAATCTCAGACTCTCTTCTCAGTCTTACCAAAGACCCTTCCTCTCACAGTGTCATTTGTTGAGCTGTGATTATTTGCCAAAGAAATAATTGGCATAACTGCCAACATAGAGGCCCTGTGCTAGGTTTACCTGTTTGATTGAGGGTAAATTCTCAAAATTCTCCTGGTTGCAGTTTCTTTGTCTATAAAGTAGAAATAACAACACTGTTAATCTAATAATGAACACATATTTTGGAGGATATTGGGTATTTGTTCCCTGAAACCCTCAGTGTGTCCAAGTGGGTCCTCAGTTGGGAGGCATGAGCCCCTGAGCTGGTCTGTGTTCCCTCCCTGTGCAAGGGTTCTGGCCCTACAGTTTCTCTTTCCCTGCAAGTGATTTTGAGTGGAGCCACAGAGCTAGCTGTAATTTTGAGGGCTTTTCGCCCATCATGGACCATTAGACTGTGAACCCAGAGATAATTACAACCACTGCCTGCACATCTTTGGTTGCTGGCCCTTTGAATAAGCTTATTTGGTGGCTTTAAACCCGGGTCCCCCAGCTGAGACCCTATGATTTGTTCTGTGAAGCCCGATGTACCAAATAATCTCTTTGTACCAATATATATATTATACACTTATGTTAGATGATTCTTCTCAAGAATGCACAGTTCCTTAGGATCAAAAATAGTGCAAAACTCCTTCAAATAGTAGCATAAACATCATTCCCCCAAAGAATTCACTTCTAGGAGCAGAAAAGGCATATTAGGCCACTTTTGCATTGCTTTAAGTAAATACCTGAAGTTAGTAATTATAAAGAAAAGAGGTTTTATTTTGGCTCACAGGTCTGCAGGCTGTACAGGAAGTATGGTAATATCATCTGCTTCAGGTGCATCACCTGCTCAGGAAGCATGCAATCATGGCAGAAGGTGATGGGGGGCCAGCATGTCACATGGAGAGAATGGGAGTAAGAGACAGGGAGCAACGTAAGGTCCGAGACTTTTGAACAACCAGTTCTCCTGTGAACTGAGTGAGAACTCACTTATCACCAGGGGAATGGTGCTAAGCCATTCATGAGGTATCAGCCCTCATGATCAAATCACCTCTTACCAGGCACCACCTCCAACACTGGGGATTTCCTTTATTTAAAAAAAAACTTTTATTTTAGGTTCAAAGGTTTATGCATGCAGATCTGTTATATAGGTAAACTTGTGTCAAGTGGGTTTGTTGATTATTTCATCACCAGATACTAAGCCAATAGTTATTTTTTCTGCTCCTATCCTTCCTCTCATCTTCTACCCTCAAGAAGGACCCAGTATCTGTTCCCCTTTTTGTGTCCTGTTGTTCTCGTCATTTAGTTCCCACTTATGAGTGAGAACATGTGGCATTTCATTTTTTTTTTCCTGCATTAGTTTTCTGAGGATAATGGGGGATTACATTTTAACGTGAGATTTGGAAGGGACAAATATCCAAACCATATCACAAGAAGAGACAGATAAGTCTCACTGATGCTGGTAAAACCATGCACAGAAGTAACAAGATAAAATTTCAAGCAGGCCATTAAAGTATGCATTTTAGCCAGGTATGGTGGTTCAAACTTGTAATTCCAGCATTTTGGGAGACTGAAGTGGAGGATTGCTTGAGCCCAGGAGGTTGAGGTTGCAGTGAGCTGTGATTGCACCACTGCACTCCATCCTGGTGACAGAGTGAGACCCTGTCTTAAGAAAAGCATGCATTTTATGCACAGATCCATATACATATAATAACTTACATGTTTGAATCAAGCTTTTTGATTTATAGAGATTTAAGTTACACTTGATACAGCAATCTGGTAAGTTATTCTTTTATAGAGGGGAAACCTGGACTTCAGATAGAATAAATAATTTGCACTAGATCTTATAATTAATAGATGAAAGATGTGGAACTTTAACCCAGTTGTGTATATGTTTACATAATTACATGTTCATGTGTACTCATGATTATACATGTTGGCATATGGAACACAAAGCACATCCACAAACACTTGACTTGTTAAAATATCATGGAGGGTAATGTGCTTATCACGTCTGCTCTCTCACTTCAGTGGTCTGGGTCCTCCCTCTGCAGACATTGATCCCAATACCAGGAGGGTTACAGACATAACAGAAAGATTTAGCTGGTATAATAATTAGTATAAACATAAAATATGTACACAACTAGAACTGAGTTCTGTGTAGAGTTCTACATTTCCAGTTCCATCTCACTCAAGAAGTGGCACAATCCAGGTGCGGTGGCTCACACCTGTAATCCCAGCACTTTAAGAAGCCAAGGCAGGTGGATTGCTTTAGCCCAGGGGGCAATGTGGTAAAACCCCATCTCTTCAAAAAATACAAAAATTAGCCTGGTGTGGTGGTGTGTGCCTATAGTCCCAGCAATTCAGGAGGCTGAGATGGGGAAACCACTTAAGCAGGGGAGGCAGGCAGAGGTTGCAGTGAGCTGACATTGTGTCATTGCATTCCAGCCCGGGTGACAGAGCCAGATCCAGTCTCAAAACAAAGCAAAACAACAACAACAACAAAAACATAACTTCACAGCTAGGTACAGTTCCCTGGGGTCCAGTGTGAGTCCCCTTCTCCCAGGCCCTCTTGGTCCTTTTCTGCACTTTCCATACAGCTCATATTTTTTGCTGCTGAACAGCAAGAAGTCTTTGGACAGGCCAGGTACAGTGCTCACTCCTGTAATCCCACCACTTTGGGAGACCGAAGTGGGTGGATCACTTGAGGTCAGGAGTTCAAGGCCAGCCTGGCCAACATGGTGAAACCCTGTCTCTACTAAAAATACAAAAATTAGCTTGGTGTGGTGGCGGGTGCCTGTAAGCCCAGCTGTTGGGAGGTTGAGGCAGGAGAATCACTTGAATCTAGGAGACGGGGGTTGCAGTGAGCAGAGATTGTGCCATTTACACTCCAGCTTGGACAACAAAAGCAAAACTCTGTTTAAAAAAAAAAAAAAAAAGTCTTTGGACGTGAGTGGCCTTGTACTAGCTGTATGTCTTTGGGTGAGTTACTTACCTTCTTGGTTCCCAGTGTCCTTATCTCTAAAGTGGGGATCATCATATAATAGCATGATTACTGCATAGCCCATAGGATTGCTGGGAGAATTAAAGATTCCTGGTACATGCCAGTCATGTTTATCATTAGAAAGGTGCTGTCACAAACCATCACGTCATGGGGCCTCAGGTGCATTAAATCTTCAATAAATGCTACCCACTCTTATCATGCTAGGCTGAGTTGACTCCTGAGCCTTTAATGTTGCTCTCAGAGCAACTGGTTATGATTGCCTCTGCACAGGGCATTGCCATGTGGTTGGCTTTCCCCCAGTGTGCCCTGAGCCATGCCAGAGCCTGAATACAGTCCCACAAACATAGCTCTTGAGTCTGAGTGATTGGCGTCATGGTCGCATTCACTGCTGCTCATGGCGGGGGAAGGAACCTCCTGGATAAGGCCTGAACTGAAAATGGCCCCGCACTGTATGGAGTCACAAATACCAGGACGGCTCCTGATCTTGAGAAGCACGTTAAACACCTGCATTCTTGTTGTTTGAGACAACTTGGGATATTCCTACTGATCTTGTATAGAGTCAATTTGAAGTAGAAGAATTTAGGCTAAGAGTGTGCACTCCAACTGGATTGGCTGATTTCTCATCTCAGCTCTGCTGCCGAGCTGCTAAGTGATCAGGGCCAGTTATGCAGCCTCGATGGGTATTAGTTTTCTCATCTGGAAAATGGAAATGAGGACAGTAATATCTCCTTCCCAAGGTTTTGTGAAGATTAAATGAGTTTGTTTGTGTAGGGTACTTAAAACCATGCCTGGCAGAGTAAACCCTATACAATATTATTGTTAAGTACACAAAGCAACCTCTCAGAGATATTATGGTTTATGACTCAGTATGCAGTGAGCACCCCATAACGGAGCACTAAGAAGATGCTAAGTGATATGAAATTGGTATGTTCCTTGTTTTAACCTGATAATTTGTTCTAGTAATTAGAATTAGCCTGTGGCAGAAACTGGTATATGATTACCAAAACATATTTCCTTTTCGTTCTGGACACAGAGTCTTTCTCAGCTTTCCTTGCAGGTAAGTATAGCCATGTGCTTAAATTCTGGCCAGTAGACATAGGCTGATGTGAGTGATGTGTGCTACTTCTTGGCCCATAGCAATTTCTCATGTGTGATTCTATACAATCTTGGGATTTTTTTTTTTTCCTCTGCTGGCTGGATGCAGAAGTCCTACTCAATGCTGCTTTCAGCTCTGTCCTTCACTCTCAACTTACAAATTAGTTCTAGTTCCTAAGTCTTTCCAGATTGTGTGGCTGGACTCCATGGAGTCACAATGGTGTCCTCTGCAGGCATTCAGAGCTTACCTTTCCCCCTTCTAAGTTAGGTACCACACTTTCTTTTTTTTCTTTTTTTTTTTTACGTAGTTTAATCTGCAATAATAAATTTTACAATATACTTTTGACTCATTCAAACTCATGAAGCAAACACATGAAACATATACAAAACAGAATTATTATAACTTATGACTATGTTGCCATTTATGCTTATTCTTTTTTTTTAATGTTCTAAACTTATCGTTTCTTTTTTTTATTGCATTTTAGGTTTTGGGGTACATGTGCAGAACATGCAAGATAGTTGCATAGGTACACACATGGCAGTGTGTTTTGCTGCCTTCCTCCCCTTCACCCACATCTGGCATTTCTCTCCATGCTATCCCTTCCCAACTCCCCCCATGCTGTCCCTCCCCTATTCCCCCAAAAGACCCCAGTGTGTAGTGCTCCCCTCCCTGTGTCATGTGTTCTGATTGTTCAACAACCACCTATGAGTGAGAACATGTGGTATTTCATTTTCTGTTCTTGTGTCAGTTTGCTGAGAATGATGTTCTCCAGATTCATCCATGTCCCTACAAAGGACACAAACTCATCGTTTTTGATTGCTGCATAATATTCCATGGTGTATATGTGCCACATTTTCCCAGTCCAATCTATCATTAATGGGCATTTGGATTGGTTCCAGGTCTTTGCTAATGTAAACAGTGCTGCAATGAACATCCGTGTGCATGTGTCCTTATAGCAGAACGATTTATAGTCCTTTGGATATATACCCAGTAATGGGATTGCTGGGTCAAATGGAATTTCTATTTCTAGGTCCTTGAGGAATCGCCACACTGTCTTCCACAATGGTTGAACTAATTTACACTCCCACCAGCAGTGTAAAAGTGTTCCTATTTGTCCACATCCTCTCCAACATCTGCTGTCTCCAGATTTTTTAATGATGGCCATTCTAACTGGCGTGAGATGGTATCTCAATGTGGTTTTGATTTGCATCTCTCTAATGGCCAGTGATGATGAGCATTTTTTCATATGTTTGTTGGCCTCATGTATGTCTTCTTTTGTAAAGTGTCTGTTCATATCCTATGCTCACTTTTGAGTGGGCTTGTTTGTTTTTTTCTTGTAAATCTGTTTTAGTTATTTGTAGATTCTGGATATCAGCCCTTTGTTAGATGGGTAAACTGCAAAATTTTTTTCCCATTCTGTTGGTTGCCGATTCACTCTAATGACTGTTTCTTTTGCCGTGCAGAAGCTATGGAGTTTGATTAGGTCCCATTTGTCTACTTTGGCTTTTGTTGCCAATGCTTTTGGTGTTTTGGTCATGAAGTCCTTGCCTACTCCTATGTCCTGAATGGTTTTGCCTAGATTTTCTTCTAGGGTTTTTATGGTGCCACGTCTTATGTTTAAGTCTTTAATCCATCTGAAGTTAATTTTAGTGTAAGGTGTCAGGAAGGGGTCCAGTTTCTGCTTTCTGCACATGGCTAGCCAGTTTTCCCAACACCATTTATTAAACAGGGAATTCTTTCCCCATTGCTTGTTTTTGTCAGGTTTATCAAAGATTGTATGGTTGTAGATATGTTGTGTTGCCTCCAATGCCTCTGTTCTGTTCCATTGGTCTATATCTCTGTTTTGGTACCAGTACCATGCTGTTTTGATTACTGTAGCCTTGTAGTATAGTTTGAAGTCTGGTAGTGTGATGCCTCCCACTGTGTTCTTTTTGCTTAGAATTGACTTGGCTATGTGGGCTCTCTTTTGGTTCCATATGAAGTTCAAGGTGGTTTTTTTCCAGTTCTATGAAGAAGGTCATTGGTAGCTTGATGGGAATAACATTGAATCTGTAAATTACTTTGGGCAGTATGGCCATTTTCACGGTATTGACTCTTCCTAACCATGAACATGGAATGTTTCTCCATCTGTTTGTGTCCTCTCTTATTTTGTTGAGCAGTGGTTTGTAGTTCTCCTTGAAGAGGTCCTTTTATGTTCCTTGTGAGTTGTATTCCTAGGTATTTTATTTTCTTTGTAGCAATTGTGAATGGCAGTTCATTCTTGATTTGGCTCTCTTTAAGTCTGCTGTTGGTGTATAGGAATGCTTGTGATTTTTGCACATTGATTTTGTATCCTGAGACTTTGCTGAAGTTGCTTATCAGTTTCAGGAGTTTTTGGGCTGAGACGATGGGGTCTTCTAGATATACAATCATGTCATCTGCAAATAGAGACAATTTGGCTTCCAACTTTCCTATTTGAATACCTTTATTTCTTTTTCTTGCCTGATTGCTCTTGCTAGAACTTCCAGTACTATATTGAGTAGGAGTGGTGAGGGAGGGCATCCTTGTCTAGTGCCGGATTTCAAAGGGAATGCTTCGAGTTTTTGCCCATTCAGTATGATATTGGCTGTTGGTTTGTCATAAATAGCTTTTATTATTTTGAGATACATTCCATCAATATCGAGTTTATTAAGGGTTTTTAGCATAAAGGGCTGTTGAATTTTGTCAAAGGCCTTCTCTGCGTCAATTGAGATAATCATGTGGTTTTGGTTTTTGGTTCTGTTTATGTGGTGAATTACCTTTATAGACTTGCGTATGTTGAACCAGTCTTGCATCCCCGGGATGAATCCTACTTGATCATGGTGGATAAGCTTTTTGATGTGCTGTTGCAATCGGCTTGCCAGTATTTTATTGAAGATTTTTGCATCTATGTTCATCATGGATATTGGCCTGAAATTTTCTTTTCTTGTTGAGTCTCTGTCAGGTTTTGGTATCAGGATGATGTTGGATTCATAAAATGATTTGGGAAGGATTCCCTCTTTTTGGATTATTTGGAATAATTTCAGGAGGAATGGTAGCAGTTCCTCTTTGTGTGTCTGGTAGAATTCGGCTGTGAACCCATCTGGACCTGGACTTTTTTTGGGTGGTAGGCTCTTAATTGCTGCCTCAACTTCAGATCTTGTTATTAGTCTATTCATAGTTTCGACTTCTTCCTAGTTTAGGCTTGGGAGGACACAAGTGTCCAGGAATTTATCCATTTCTTCCAGGTTTACTAGTTTATGTGCATAGAGTTATTTGTAATATTATCTGATGATGGTTTGAATTTCTTTGGAATCTGTGGTGATTTTCCCTTTATCGTTTTTTATTGCATCTATTTTGTTATTCTCTCTTTTCTTTTTTATCAATCTGGCTAGTGGTCTGTCTATTTTGTTGATCTTTTCAAAAAACCAGCTCTTGGATTTTGATTTTTTGAAGGGTTTTTTGTGTCTCTATCTCCTTCAGTTCTGCTCTGATCTTAGTTATTTCTTGTCTTCTGCTAGGTTTTGAGTTTTTTTGATCTTGCTCCTCTAGCTCTTTCAATTTTGATGATAGGGTGTCAATTTTGGATCTCTCCACTCTTCTCATATGGGCACTTATTGCTATATATTTTCCTCTAGAGACTGCTTTAAATGTGTCCCAGAGATTCTGGTATGTTATGTCTTCGTTCTCATTGGTTTCGAAGAACTTCTTTATTTCTGCTTTCATTTCATTGTTTATCCAGTCAACATTCAAGAGCCAGTTGTTTAGTTTCCATGAAGCTGTGCAGTTCTGAGTTAGTTTCTGAATTCTGAGTTCTAACTTGATTGCACTGTGGTCTGAGAGACTGTTTGTTATAATTTCTGTTCTTTTGCATTTGCTGAGGAGTGCTTTACTTCCAATTATGTGGTCAATTTTAGAGTAGGTGTGATGTGGTGCTGAGAAGAATGTATATTCTGTGGATTTGGGGTGGAGAGTTCTGTAAATGTCTATCAGGTTTGCTTGTTTCAGGTCTGAGTTCAAGTCCTGGATATGCTTGTTAATTTTCTGTCTGGTTGATCTGTCTAATATTGACAGTGGAGTGTTAAAGTCTCCCACTATTATTGTGTGGGAGTCTAAGTCTCTTTGTAAGTCATTAAGAACTTGCCTTATATATCTGGGTGCTCCTGTATTGGGTCCATATATATTTAGGATCGTTAGCTCTTTTTGTTGCATTGATCCTTTTACCATTAGGTAATGTCCTTCTTTGTCTCTTTTGATCTTTGTTGGTTTAAAGTCTATTTTATCAGAGACGAGAATTGCAACTCCTGCTTTTTTTTTTTGCTCTCCATTTGCTTGGTAAATCTTCCTCCATCCCTTTATTTTGAGCCTTTGTGTATCCTTGCATGTGAGATGGATTTCCTGGATACAGCACACTGATGGGTTTTGGCTTTTTATCCAATTTGCCAGTCTGTGTCTTTTGATTGGTACATTTAGCCCATTTACATTTAGGGTTAATATTGTTATGTGTGAATTTGATACTGCCATTTTTACTTTCTATCTTCCCTGAATAAATTGACATCTTCCTACTCTGTGATCTCATTTTACCTCCTTTTGCCTTTTTAAAGTAATTTACTCTGCTTTTTGAGGAAGCTTCCAGGGACAAGCAGAGACAAACATGTGGACAGTCCCTTATGTTTAAATGGCCGTGCTTTTGGATCATTTTCAGGATTGACACTGAAGATGTGGTCTGGAAAATAACCTCGGAAATAGTGATTTTGCTTTTATTAGTTACAGTTTTGCTGCATATGTATAATTCACTTGCCTTTGATAAGCTAGATAATTAAATAGAAAACTGAGATTATATATAATGCTTTTAAAAAAGAAAGAATAGATATGACCTTCCTCTCCTATTTTGCCCCAAGCGCAGTTGGCTTGTTTGCTGTCTTCTTTGACTGTGGGGGTGGCATGCTTCCTTGGTAGATATGGTGGACTGAACAGAAGATGAAGGGGGTGGATGAATTAGATGGTCTGGGGGTCCCTCTCTCACCCCTGCTATCCCAGCTCTGGAGATTTTTGTCATGTTGATTTACGATTTCATTGCTCTTCTGGATCAAGCATGACAATCTCATCACCTCGGCTTCTCTAATAAGTTACTGAAACAACCTTCATGTTTTTAAAAGTTTTAAATTTAGACTGCTTTTCCAAAGATTCATTGGGAGGAATTTGGGTTGAGTTTTACCTTTTTAGGTTCTAGTTCCCGCTAATAAGAGAAGGCATCACCTCTGATAGACCACACCCTGTTCATGCCCCACAAGGGGCAGATCAGACCTGATTTCTGGGTGAACTCCAGGAACTTCTTTGTAATCAAATATGACCATTAGAGGGAGCCTAGACCTTGTGAGAACTTAAAATCCTAGTGAAGTATGGAGAACTGGATGAAAAGAGCAGCAAGATACTAGATTTAGTTTCTAATTTTATTACTTAAGACAATATTATGCCTAAGAAACAACATTTCTATTTCCTGAGGGCTCAGGGACAAATGCATTAACTCTACAAGGATTATTATAAAACAATTAAATTTACTACCATTAGTAATGACTACAATATAAGTATTTATGATGATTTTGACAATATCAGTTACAATTAATAAAATATTTATTGATAATAACTTATTTACTATGAGTAATAAAATCAATTACCTATTTCTAGGAGATCATCTATTTCTAGGAGTCATGTGTAACAGGCTACCTCCAGGGACACCAGAAGATTCAGAATGTGCCTTGCAGTAAAGATAAGAGGTGGCCCTGAGGAGTCCAGCTGACCTCAGCACAGCTGACCTGCTGGTCTGGTGTCAGGTCTGCATTATATGTGGCAGGGCTTTAGCACACAGCACAAAGTCTGCACAGACTGAGGACCTGCTTCTGTTTACGTAGTCAGTGCTATCTTGAGTGACGAGGAGAGTATACCTGAGTTTGGATCTTTAGCATGAATGAATGGGCAAGGAACAGGCAGAATAAGGGAAGGAGGGTATTGAGAAACTGGGGATATCAAAGGCTTTTAGGACCAGCTCAGCATGTAGCAACCACTGAGTTATGCTGTCAGGTGCCACCTATTCTTGCTCTGGAAAAGGAGAGACTGGGAGCCCATTTCTTGTGCTTTGTGAAAAATGTGGTTGCAGCTGATGACAGGCTGTGTGATTTCCTTTCCTTTGGCCGCGAGTCCTGGTCACAGGCAGGTGAGGAGTATTCCTGCATAGCAATCAAGCTGAGTTGCTGTCCCGACCCTCTGACTCCTGGCCTCTGTCACAAGCACCAAGGGAGCTGGGAATGCAGTACCCTCCTTCCTTGCCAAAACCCAATGCCATGTGGACTTTTGCTCCCCTGGGTTGTCTGGGTAGTTGGACAGCTCCACTGCCTAATTTAACTGGAGTTTCAACTGGAGTCCCTCTGTTGATTTGCTGGTAAGCCCTTGACCTGACATTGTCATATCTAAGATGTAACTTTGTGGTGATAGAAGTAATTTGTGGGCAATGAAGTCACACACAATGAAAATATTCTTCATAAGGAATACTTTTTTAAACAAATGACTAAAAAAATGGAAAGACCAGCAAGAGATTTTTTAAAATAATAGACAGTCTCCTGATGCTAATGTTGAAAGTCAGGAAGGCAAGAGAAAGAAAAGGAAAGTGTAAAGAAACTATGGAGGAAATGGAGGAGGAGTGCTTTTCTTAACTTCAATTAGGCAAAAACGGTATTAGTGGAGGGAATAGAGCTGGGTGATCTCAGAAAAGTATTTTTAAATTGTGTCCAAGCCCTCCTTCCTTCTTGGAGCTCTTTTCTCTGCTGCCCTCCCCTGTATCTGCAGCCCCTTCCTCTGCTCAGAGCTGTCCCTTCAGTTCACAAGCACAATGTCCATTCTCTTGTTAGGCTCCCTTTATAGAGGTTACTTGCTCTAGGAGGTTTTCCAGACCACCCCTTCCCACGGCACTATTTCTCTCAGCTAGATTGGCCTATGAGCCCATGGGAACAGGGATTGAGTGTCAAATCTGCAGCCTCTAACACCATACCCAGAGACTGTGGGTGCTCAATGAAGAAATACAGGTGGAAAAAATGTCCGTTGAAGCCCTTGCTCACCTTACTTTCCCCTAAGATCTTGTTACACTGAGTTGTTTCTACCTCCCAGTATTAGTTTTCATCTTGTTCAATATGTTTTTCTTATGGATCCAAGGAAATTGTAAGCTGCTGGCAAATGGGCACTAATTCTATGCTCCTTCGTTGCATTCTCCCTGGCACCAGGCATGGAACTGAAAGCCTAAGAGAGGACTTCAGAAACACTTTTGGATCAATTTAGTGATTAAGACACAGCCCACAATTAACTAGGCCTTTCGTTCTCACTTCTCCCCATCGTCACTCACATTCTGGGACTTACTTCCCTTTTCCCATGGCTCCACCCTGGCCCTTGGATTGTTCAACTAAAAGAGGGAAAAGATGAAGCCTGTAATTAACCCCACTCAAACTTCTTCAGAAAGAATCAATTGCAGGGCTTAAAAAAACCAGGTGAAAGCTTCCAGAATCCCTAAGGCTCAGCAGTTATCCCCTTAAATCTGAGTAATAGAACAAACCTACTAGATTGGTTCTAAGAGCTCCTTGTCTCAATTTTCCCATCAGTATCATGGAGTTAATAGCACCAGTCTCCTACCTTCCCCACAGGAACATGGTGAGAGAATGTTATGCCCTGCACTGTAGTCTTCATAAACACCACATGTTATTAAAGGGCCTTGGCCCATGGAAGCGCATGGAATCATCATTGCTTATGAGGTTCACAACAATGTGGATAAAAAGGTGGGGGTTGAGCCCAGGGACTGCTTGGTGCTGGGATATGGGAGCTGCCCATGAGAACTGGGATCTGTATGTGAAACAAGAGTCCAAAGGAAATGTGTCAGTGATCCCAGAGGCAACTTAAAAATCTGCCAAAATTAAAAAAAGTAAATTTATAATATAACTTATCCTGGTTAACAAGTCAAAATACTGTAGAACTCTTGTGATACAAAGCCACAGTTTCTTGCCTCACTCTTTTCTAACTCCTATCCTTTTCCCTAGAATAGCCACTTTTAATCTTTTTACTCTTTATTTTGGTGTTAATTTCCATATCTCTAAATAAGATGTTTCTGTTTCTGTTTTTTGATTGATCAACTTTAGATATTAGTTACTGAATTTCTACCATTGGTCTAAGATTTTACCATCCTACATCCCTCCTTCCCTCAGCCTTTTAATGTAGTTATATCATGCTTTCATTTTTAAAATCAGTATCCTTTGAAACTGTAAGTCATAAGCCTACAACTTTGTTTCTTGTTCAATAATAGTGTTTTTTTGACTCTCTCCCTTGCAAGATAGGAACATTTACCCTTCTGTCCTTCCTTTTAGCTCTTCTTCCTGCTTTCCACTTCCCAATTTCTATCATTTGAACTTTTATGTTGTTAAGATTGATAATATTTACATTCTGTTCTGAAACCATAACTCTCCTCTGTGCTTTGTCTATGGCAGGGGTCCCCAGTCCCTGGGCCATGGACCAATACAGGTCCATGGCCTGTTAGGAGCTGCACAGCAGGAGGTGAGTGGCTGTGAGCATTACTGCCTGAGCTACACCTACTGTCAGATCAGTGGCAGCAAGAGACTCTCATAGGAGCGAGAACTTTATTGTCAACTGCTCACATGAGGGATCTAGGTTGCATGCTCCCTATGAGACTCTAATTAATGCCCCCACTTCCCAGCCTGTCTTTGGAAGAACTGTCTTCTGTGAAACTGGTTCCTGGTTTCAAAAAGGTTGGAGACCGCTGATCTCTGGGGTTAGCCTAAGAGCTGAAAATTATTTTAATTGTTTTGTGCAGAGCCTGATTTTATACTATGATTATTTTTTTTCTCTTGTAGAACATTAAGTTTTTCTTTTGGTCTCAAATTCCTTTTTATTCTAGTGTTGTTTGCTTTTATTACATCCTTAACTTTTTTTTTTTTCAAATACTTGGATCAAATAGGCATTCTGTTAAATATTCTCCATCCATTTCCACCACATCCCTCTGTCCCAGAGCTGTGCGTCCTCTGACCAACTGCTCTCCACAGACTGCACAGTAATAATTCTGGGACTTCCTCACTGCTTTCGATTTTTGGAGGCTGCATCTTCCTTGTTCTTGTTTTACTCCTTTGATTTGCTAAGCACATCCTCAGTTGCTCTCCTACCAAAATGTGTATTAAAAATAAATTCTGGGCCAGATGTGGTGGCTCATGCCTGTGATCCTAGTACTTTGGGAGGCCAAGGAAGGCAGATTGCTTATACTCAGGAGTTTAAGACAAGCCTGGGCAACGTGAAGAAACCCTGTCTCTAGAAATAATACAAAAATTATCTGGGCATGGTGGCACATGCCTGTGGCCCCAGCTACTCAGGAGGCTGAAGTGGGAGGATCACTTGAGCCTGAGAAGGTCAAGGCTGCAGTGAGTGGTGATCACAACACTGCACTCTTGCCTGGGCAACAGAGCAAGACCCTGTCTCAAAAATAACTAACTAACTAAATAAATAACTTATGTGTTTTGAATGCCCAGAAATGTTTTTAACCTGTCCTCAATTTAAGTGATAATTTGTCTAAGTAGAGAATTTATGGTTCAAAATATCTTTTTTCCTAGAACATTGAAGGAATCGTTCCACTGTTTTCTAGCTTCCAGTGTTGCTGATGTGAAGTCTGGAGTTAGTCATATTATTATTACTTGTGAGTAAAGTGGTTTCTTTCCACTTTAAATAATTCAGGGTTTTCTTTTTTTCCTTGTTATTTTGAAACTTCATAATGGCATGTCTCAATGAGGTTCTATTTAATTGTGGTACAGACTTGTTGGGACCTTTAAATGTAGAAATATCTTTTATCCCTAGTAAATGCTTTCATATAGCTTCTTCAATTATTTCCTTCTCTCTCTCTCTCTCTCTTTTGAGTTAAACCTTGAAATCTTACTGGTTGTTATGGGATGAATGTGTACTCTCTCCAACCCCAAATTCATTTATTGAAGCCCTAACCTCAGTATAGGTTAGGAGATAGAGCCTTAAAAGAGGTGATTATGTTAAAAAAAGGCCATTAGGGTGAGACCTAATCCAATTAGATTGATATCTTTATAAGAGGAAATTTGGAAACACAAAGAGAAACACCAGGAGCAAACACACACATGACTGGGAGCGCGCGCATGCACGCACGCACACACACACACACATACGCACAAGGACACAAAGAAAAGCACTTGGTTGACTCAAAGAAAAACACTTGTGTGATCATTTAAGCTGCAAGTTGAATGAGCTACTTTGGTTTATGAAATTTTTTTTTATTTAAGAGAATTATTGGCAAAGTATAATTATGCTGACTTGGAGACTTAGCAGGCATTTTAAAAAGTGAACAAAATGAGCTTGTCACTTCAAGGAAAATAGCAGTATCATTTTTGCCAGTGATTAAATTAAGGTGTCAAGTGAAAATTAGAATTTTGGAAAATTGGTATTCACCATCATAAACTTGACAGCTTTTCAATAATTAAAGGCTTTTCTGGTGGGATGAGTCATGGTATTACAAAATGTATTTTTCATATTGTATTATAGAATATCTTCACAACTGAGTGAACTAGTATTTTCCCAATGATTAATGTGAAATTAGAAAAGCATGCATAGGCAAAAGGTCCATCTAAAGTAGAAGGTAGATTAATGGATTTTAATATAACCGAGTATGAAAAATTCACTAGTATGGTTTCAGAATTCACATTGAAATTAACCTTTAAGAAACTATTTTAAAATTCATATGGGACCATAAAAGAACCTGAATAGCCAAGGCAATGAAAAAGAGCAAAGCTGAAGGCATCACATTACCCAACTTCAAACTATACTGCAAGGCTACAGTAACTAAAACAGCATAGTACTGGTACAAAAACAGACACATAGCCCAATGGGACAGAATAGAGAGCTCATAAATATGCCTGACACCTACAGCAATCAGATCTTTGACAAAATTGACAAAAAGAAGTGATGGGGAAAGGACTCTATATTCAATAAATGGTGCTGGGATAACTGGCTCACCATATGCAAAAGATGGAAACTGGATCCCCTCCTTACACCATATACAAAATCATCTTAAGATGGATTAAAGACTTGAATGTAAAACCTAAAGCTATAAAACTATAACCAAAGAAATACCATGCTGAACAAAGGGCCTGGCAAAGATTTAATAATGAAGATGTCAAAAGCAATTGCAACAAAAACAAAAATTGATAAATGAGAACTAATTAAATGCAGGAGCTTCTGCACAGGAAAAGGAACTATCAATGTAAATAGACAACATACAGAGTGGGAGAAAACATTTGCAAACTATGCATCTGGCAAAGGTCTAATTTCCAGTATCTATAAGGAACTTAAATTTACAAGAAAAAAAACCCAACCTCATTAAAAAGTGGACAAAGGACATGAACAGACACTTTTCAAAAGAAGACATATATGCAGTCAACAAACATATGAAAAGATGCTCAACATCACTAATCATTAGAAAAAGGCAAATCAAAACCACAATGAGAAACCCTCTCACATCAATCAGAATGGCTATTAATAGAAAGTCAAAAGATAACAGATGCTGGTGAGGTTGTGGAGAAGAGAGAACAATTACACACTGCTGATGGGAATGTAAGTTCAGCTGTTGTGGAAAGCAGTTTGGCGATTTTGCAAAGAACTTTCCATTCAAACCAGCAACCCCCATTATTGGTTATATATCCAAAGGAATATAAATCATTCTGCCATAAAGACACATGTGCACATATGTTCATTGCAGCAGTATTCATAATAGCAAATATGTGGAATCAACCTGAGTGCCCAACATTGGTAGACTGGATTAGAAAATGTGGTATATATGCACCATGTAATACTATGCAGCCATGAAAAGAATGAGATCATGTACCTTGCAGCAACATGGATGGAGCTGCAGGCAATTATCCTAAGCAAAGTAACAGAGCCAGAAAGCCAAATATTGCATGTTCTTATAAGTGGGAGCCAAACATTGAGCGTATATAGACACAAAGGGTGGGAGAAGGGTGAGGACAAAAAAGCTACCTATCTGGTACTACGCTGATTCCTGGGTGATGAAATAATCTGTACACCAAACCCCCATGACATGCAATTTATCTGCATAACAATTTATCTATATAACCCATACATGTACCCTTGAACCTAAAATAAAAGTTTTTAAAAAAGAAACTAGAACTTTTTCATTTTTATGTAATATCAAAGAATATCCAAACTTATCTGAAATTATCTGTGAAAAGGGTAAAATGGTGTTTGTTAGTGACTGGGAAAAGGGGGAAATGGGAACTTGTTTGATATATATAAAGTTTCAGTTATATAAGATGAATTAGTTTCAGAGACCTGCTGTACCACACTGTGCCTATAGTTAGTATTGTACACTTAAAAACTCATTAAGAGGGCAGCATTCCTACCACAATTTCAAAAATAAAAAAAAATTAAAAAACCCAGAATTGACTCCAAAAGGCTATGAAAATACTCTATGCCAACTTTTATTTTTTCTGACCAATGTACATACCACAATGAACTGTTTTTACTTACAATGCTTCTGACATTGAATATGTGGGTTGTTTCTTCTTCACATCAACAACCAGCTCTCCAACTCTCCAGACACCAACTGAATGTCCTGCATTCAATTCAGTTGTGACACTAACTACCCAGTGTTTGTGTCAGACTTGGGTGGTGAGTGTCAGACTCCGCTGGTTTGAGGGCTCAGTCCCACAAGACTGCCCTCACTTCAGATGCTAGCCATGAGGATTGGTGCCCACATTACTTACACTTTTGTTTGACTTGGCTAGAGATTTGGGTTCCCACAACCCGCACCCACCACGGATTTGATAATTTGCTAGAATGGCTCATAAAACACAAGAAAGAACTTGACATATTGTTACCAGTTTATTACAAGGGATACACAACTTAGGAATAGCCAAACAAAAGAGATGCATGGGATAAGGTGGAGGAAGGCGGGCACAGAGCTTCTATGCCCTCTGCAGGCACGCCACCCTGCTAGCACCTAGGTGTGTTCACCAACCCAGAAGCTCTCCAAACCCCTTCATTTAGGGGTTTTTATGAAGGTTTCATCACATAGTTATGATTCATTAAATCATTGGCCGTTGGTGATTAACTCAATTTCCAGCCCCTGTGCCCTTCCCAGAGGTTGGAGAGTGGTACTGAAAGTTCCAACCCTCTAATTATCCTTGGTCTTTCTGGTGATGAGCCCCCTTCATAAAACTCTCCGGGGACCCCAGCTACCAGTGATCTCATTAGCATATAAAAGGCACTTATCACTTCAGAGATTCCAAACGTCTTAGGAGCTGTGTGCCAGGAACTGGGGGGACAAAGACCAAATATTTATTTACTATTTTTTTAAAACTGAGACTGAATCTTGTTCTGTTGCCCAGGCTGAAGTGCAGTGGCACAATCTTGGTTCACTGCAACCTCTTCCTCCCAGGTTCAAGTGATTCTCCTACCTCATTCTCCTGAGTAGCTAAGACTACAGGTGTGTGTTATCACATCTGGATGATTTTTGTACTTTTAGTAGAATCATGTTGGCTAGCCTGGTCTCGAACTCCTGATTACAAGCCATCTGCCACCTCAGTCTCCCAAAGTGCTGGATTACAGGCATGAGCCACCGTGCCTGGTCAAATATTTATTTACTGTTGTACCGCACACAACAAATGGAATGTAAAGGCAGATATGAGAATCCACATATCATATATTAAGCCAGACATAAAAGAGATTTATAAAAATACAAAATGCTAATCTTTTCACTAATTGTTTTGTTTGGGACTTGTGGTTATTTTCTTAAACATATGCTATCTATATTGGCATGTATGGATTTACTTATTTTTAAATGAATTAATAAATACCTTTAAAAGTCTCAGTTTTAATTTTGAATAGGTCAATATTAAAAATTATTAAATAGATTAAATCCACATAAAGAAGAGCCCTTCGGGGTCATCAATACTTTTTGAGTGTAAAGGGATCCTGAGACCAAAATGTTGAAGGACTTTTGCTTTCTGGGATGGTTCTTGCACGTAGGGGTTTTTCTGCTGGATGCCTGAGGTGTTGACAAGAGATTATTGAGGTCTTCACTGGCATTACCAGAACACTGAGCATCCTACATATTCAGGCTGGTTACCTTTCCCTCTCTCTGTTTCATTCTTAGACTGGCAAAACTTCTCTCTGCTAAGCCTGGTATAGTATTGCTCTGCTCATGCCCAGCATGGGGCAATTTCTAAAACAGTTTTTTTCCTGTTAGGGATTTAAAAAACCCTTCGAATAGAATTCAGAAGGGTTCTACCTTCATCCAACGTCTGTATCCTAGGGTTTGTTTTGTAGTGGTCTTCAGGATGAGTACCAGGAGGTGTCCTGGGGTGTGAGGAAAATTGTCTTGCACTCAGCTGCCTGATACCAGGAAATAATCCAGTGAAACTGTGCTTGAGGTTCTGTGTCTTTGTTCATGAGGTCTCCTTACCCTTTAGTAGCCTTTGTTTCCATTAACATTGTTCTTATCAACCTGAATTGTGATAAGAGCTGGTTCTTACTCAATTTTTTAATTCTCCACTATTATCCAGGATTTTTTTTATTGTGAGCTCTGTGGGAATAGAGGTCACATCAATCTTTTTCCTTGCTATATCCTCTGTCCATAGAACAGAACCAGACACATCGATGAGAGTCCATACCTGTTTCTTGAATAAATGAATAAATGGCTATGTGTGTGTATTAGAGGCAGGGAAGAATGACTGCAATTTATATGCATTTTTTTCTTCTAACACCATATTAACCCAGTACTTGCATTAAAAGCAAATTACAAAAAATAATTTCAAAATTAAAAACTAATAATTATGAGAAATTGCTAATACAATGTAGTAAAGAGTTGCTTTTGACATGGAGAAATGCTATGTAATCTTTTGGATAGAATGCTAACAGATCTGCCTGTACAAATAGCTTCTTTAAAACCAAGAAGACTTTGTTGTAAAATGTCTTTGGCAAATGAACACTTTGATGAAGGTGTGCCTTCCACAAACGACATGAAAGATGACATGTCAGAGGAGATCTCAGACCACATGAAAAACATGTGTAGGAAGAAGTATCCACATGTAAGAGCTCTATTCTCTGTCTATATACCTCTTTCATTAGGGTTTATTATGGTATCAACAGTTTATTCACAGGCATTTATTAAGCACGGCATTTATTAAGAAGTGTCATTTGGGGGAAATAAAACATTAAGCAGGCATGACACCTATTCTGCAGGAGCTTACTGGAGAATTGGCGACAAAAGTCCTGGGCCCAGGGCAGCTCACACACAAACTATTGCACAGGAGCTGGACACGTTGACAAGAGCAGCATTCTATGGAAAAAATTGAGGGCCAAGTAATTTGGGATCTGGAAAAAGGGAGGCAGAGCTGATATTATTATGGGAAATATTTGTAGAAGAGCTGGATTTAGATATATTCCTTGAAAAAGCGGAAGCAGCAGAGAGAAGAAAAATGATAGAATTTTAAGAGACTATGTTGGGTAAAGGAATAGAAGTATAGAACACTAATGTGGAATTGACAAAACATCTGTTTGGTTAGAACATAGGCAGCATGGTAGGAAATAGATAAGAGACTGCAGAGATGTGAGCTGTACAGAGGTGTGGCCTTTATAGTTGGAGAGTTTTGAGTACAAACTGAGAAGCTTAGATTGGATATGACAGGTAACTTGGAAGCACTAAGTGGAAAACTGCCATGTGAAAAAGAGAGTTTGAGAAGGGCCCTCCTGGCATAGAATGACAAAAGAGCAAAGCTTAGGAATACTGGAGTTCAGAGACTGATTTGGAAGTTGTGATCATTTTAGAGCAGTGCTGTCCGATAGAAATATAACATAGATCACATATATAGTTGTAGATTTTCTTATAGTAAAAGTTGAAATAGTAAAAGGGAAAAAATGAAATTAAATAACATATTTATTATATCCCAGTTTTATCCCAATTTTTAAAAATAAAAGTTAAACATGTAATCAATATACACATTATTAATAAAATATTTAACATAATTCCTTTTTTTAAATTTTATTTTAAGTTCTGGGGTACATGTACAAATCATGCAGGATTGTTACATAGGTAAACACATGCCATGGTGGTTTGCTGCATCCACCCCCCATTATCTACATTAGGTATTTCTCCTAATGTTTTCCCTCCCAATACCCCCACCCCCTGCTATCCCTCCCCTAAACCCACATCCCACAACAGGCCCTGGTATATGATGTTCCCCTCCCTATGTCCATGTGTTCTCATTGTTCAACACCCACTTATGAGTGAGAACATGCCATGTTTGGTGTTCTGTTCGTCAGTTTGCTGAGAATGATGGTTTCCGTCTTCATCCATGTCCCTGCAAAGGACATTAAGTCATCATTTTTTATGGCTGCATAGTATTCCATGGTGTATATGTGCCACATTTTCTTTATCCAGTCTATCATTGATGGGCATTTGAGTTGGTTTCAAGTCTTTGCTATTGCGAACAGTGCTGCAGTGAACATATGTGTGCATGTGTTTTTATAATAGAACAATTCATAATCCTTTGGGTGTATACCCAGTGATGGGATTGCTGGGTCAAATGGAATTTCTGGTTCAAGATCCTTGAGGAATCACCATACTGTCTCCCACAATGGTTGAACTAATTTACACTTCCACCAACACTGTAAATGTGTTCCTATTTCTCCACATCCTCTCCAGCATCTATTTTCTCTTGACTTTTTAAATTTTTTTTTTAACTTTTTTTTTTAATTTTTATTGCATTTTAGGTTTTGAGGTACATGTGCAGAACGTGCAAGATAGTTGCATAGGTACACACATGGCAGTGTGTTTTGCTGCCTTCCTCCCCTTAACCCACATTTGGCATTTCTCTCCAGGCTATCCCTCCCCAGCTCCCCGCCGCTGTCATGAGGTGATATCTCAATGTGGTTTTGATTTCCATTTCTCTAGTGACCAAGTGATGATGAGCTTTTTTTCATGTTTGTTGGCTGCATAAATGTCTTCTTTTGAGAAGCGTCTGTTTATATTCTTCACTCACTTTTTGATGAGGTTGTTTTTTTTCTTGTAAATTTGTTTAACTTCTTTGTAGTTTCTGGATATTAGCCCTTTGTCAGATGGATAGATTGCAAAAATTTTCTCCCATTCTGTTAGTTGTCTGTTCACTCTAATCACAGCTTTTTTATTTTTTAAAATTTAATTTTTTTTTTTTTGCTGTGCAGATTTTTAGTTTAATTAGATCCAATTTGTCAATATTGGCTTTTGTTACCATTACTTTTGGTGTTTTAGTCATGAAGTCTTTGCCCATGCCTATGTCCTGAATGGAATGGTTTAGGTTTTCTTCTAGGGTTTTTGTGGTTTTAGGTACTATGTTTAAGCCTTTAATCCATCTTGAGTTCATTTTTGTTTAAGGTGTAAGGAAGGGATCCAGTTTCAGCTTTCTGCATATGGCTAGCCAGTTTTTCCATCACCATCTATTAAATAGGGAATCCTTTCCCTATTGCTTGTTTTTGTCATGTTTGTCAAAGATCAGATGGTTGTAGATGTGTGGCATTATTTCTGAGGCCTCTGTTCTGTTCCATTGGTCTATATATCTGTTTTGGTACTAGTACCATGCTGTTTAGGTTACTGTAGCCTGTATTATAGTTTGAAGTCAGGTAGCATGATGCCTCCAGCTTTGTTCTTTTTGCTTAGGATTGTCTTGGGTATGTGGACTTTTTTTTTCGGTTCCATATGAAATTTAAAGTAGTGTTTTCTAGTTCTGTGAAGAAAGTCAATAGCAGCTTGATGGTAAATAGCATTGAATCTATACATTACTTCGGGCAGTGTGGCCATTTTCATGACATTGATTTTTCCTGTCCATGAGTATGGAATTCTTTTCCGTTTATTTGTGTACTCTCTTATTTCATTGAGCAGTGGTTTGTAGTTCTCCTTGAAGAGGTCCTTTGCATCCCTTATAAGTTGTATTCTAGGTATTTTTGTTCTCTTTGTAGCAATTGTGAATGGGAGTTCACTCACGATTTGGCTCTCTGTTTGTGTATTATTGGTGTATAGGAATGCTTGTTATTTTTGCACATTGATTTTGTATCCTGAGACTTTGAAGAAGTTACTTATCAGCTTAAGGAGACAATGGAGTCTTCTAAATATACAATCATGTCATTTGCAAACAGAGACAATTTAACTTTCTCTCTTCCTATTTGAATATGCTTTATTTCTTTTTCTTGTCTGATTGCTCTGGCTAGAACTTCCAGTACTATGTTGAATAGGAGTGGTGAGAGAGGGTATCCTTGCCTTGTGCTGGATTTCAAAGGAAATACTTCCAGTTTTTGCCCATTCAGTATGATACTGGCTGTGGGTTTGTCATAAATAGCTCTTATTTTGAGATGTATTCCATCAATACCTAGTTTATTGGGAGTTTTTAGCATGAAGGGGTGTTAAATTTTATTGAAGGCCTTTTCTGTGTCTATTGAGATAATCATGTTTTTTGTCATTGGTTCTGTTTATGTGATGTATTACATTTATTGATTTGCATGTGTTAAACCAGCCTTGCATCCCAGGGATGAAGCCAAGCTGACCATGGTGGATGAGCTTTTTAATGTGCTGTTGGATTTGGTTTGCCATATATGGGCCATATTTTTAGAGCTCATCTAGCCTCATGTGGCCAGTGGCCACCATATTGAACACTCCGATTTAGAAGCTTGTCTTGGGGTATTAGCCAGGAATAAACTAAGTAAAGAAAGTTTCCAGTCAGAATTGTGCCTATCTTGATCCGCTCAAGAGCAGAGGCAGTAAATTCAGTCAGAGAGAGAATTGCCAGTGTTGCTAGAATATAAGCAGGTAGTTTCTTTGTGTCTTAAAAGGTCATATCGTAAGTTTCCTGAAGACACAGAGACAGAGTTCCACTCATGGTGTTTTAATCTTTACCCAGCGCAGTAGTTGAAATGCTTGTAAGATACTAACTAACCTAAGGATACCATTTCAATTTAATTCTTGAATTCTCTTCAGCCTTCTCAGAACACAGTAGTTTGTTCATATGTATCTGAATTTACAAATCCATGTTTATTTTCCGGTCATTGTCAGTATCTGATTGCAGAGAAGATATGAAAACATACCTGATTTCACAGTTTCTGCCTGCCTCTGAAGGGCCCTAAATTAGAGAATGTTGAACAGAGATTCAGAAAGGCAGGCCAAGCAGAGCTTGAGGTATATGTTCTCTTCTTTTTGCCTCTCCTAGTCCTTCTTCCCTTCCTACCGTTTCTTCTTCCCTTGTATTATGATTAATCTCTGCAATAAATGCATAAAATTGTCCCACAGCTTTATAGAAATATGAGAACTTCTGATCTGATCTTATTATTTCTGCAGAAAGCCCTGACTACTGCTCTAGGAGAGGGCAGTGGTAGGATCCTGACCCTGAAGAAGGTAGGTCCCTCTAACTCCTTTCTCAGTGTATTAGTCAGGATTCTCTTGAAGGAAAGAACATAAAGGGGAGTTTAGTAAGTATAAACTCACACTATCACAAGGTCCCACAATAGGCCATCTACAGGCTGAGGAGCAGGAGAGCCAGTCTGAGTTCCAAAATTGAAGAACTAGAGTCTCATGTTCAAGGGCAGGAAGCATCCAGCATGGGATACGATGTAGGCTGGGAGGCTAGGCCAGTTTCTCTTTTCACATTTTCCTGCCTGCTTACATTCTAGCCACACTGGTTGCTGATTACATTTTGTCTACCAAGATTAAGGGTGGGTCTACCTTTTCCAGCCCACTGACTCAAATGTTAATCTCCTTTGGCAACACCCTCACAGACACACCCAGGAACAATACTTTGTATTCTTCAGTCCAATCAAGCTGACACTCAGTATTAACCATCGCACTCGGTGACTGAAAAGAGTGGATGAGTGGCCCTGACATTCCTGCCAGGCCATTACAATCACTGTTGGGCCTAATTAAATAATTACTACCTGGGGCCTGCTATTGGCATTCACTAACTGGTTTCCATGGCAAGCCTCATGGGTAATATATATTTTTGTACTCCAAGATTTTTTTAAAGCATCGGTTTGAATTTATAGAAAAATTGAATAGGCAGCACACAGAGTTTCATAAACCAACCCCCTCTTCCCCTTACCTCCAGCAGGCAATTTCCCCATCTGCATCTTGTAGTAGTATGATACATTTGTTAAAACTAATCAACCCATATTAATAAATTATTAATTATCAGCTAAAGTCCATCGTTTACCTAAGGTTCATTTTTTGTGTTTTTATGGTTCTATGTGTTTTGCCAAATTCATATTGACATATATTCATCACTACAGTTTCATACAGAAGAGCTTAACTTCATTGAAATCCTCAGTGCCTCCTTCATTCAAAAAGTCAAAAGGAAGATAATATTTCATGGCATGTGACAAGTATGTGAAATTCAAGTTACAGTGTCTATAAATAAAGTGTACTGGGATGCAGTTACACCCATCTGTTTGCACATTGTTTATGGCTGCTTTCACTCTACAACAGGATTAAGTAGTTGTACCAGAGACCATCCGGCCTACAAAGCTGAAAATATCTACTATCTAGCCCTTGACCGAAAACCTTTGTTGACCCCTAATCTAGACCATTCTGGAAAGTTCTAATTGTCACCTTTCGCCACTTACGAAGGTGATTTGAACATAGTAGGCTTCTACTCTATTCTGATTGATTAAAGATACAGTGTCCCCTCAGAAATGTTAGCAATTATTTCCATAGCCAATTTTCTCCTGGCATCCTATAATCTCTTCTACCATTTTGCTGATGGGTCTTTACCACTTATGTCTTGACTTTTTATTTTTATTTAAATTAGTCTCTAACAAGAGGTGTGTAGTTTATATGTGTATAAAGCATAAAATTATGGATCAAAGAATTAATTCATTTGTTCATATATTGTCCCATCCTCCCTCTGACAGTTTTTTAGTATTGGCTTTTTGCTGGGTGCACAGCTGGGTAGCAGAGAGGCAAAAAGCAGCCCCCACTATTAGGGAGGTCAGAAACGAGTACAGATAACAGATAGATTAAACAACAGCTATAACACAATATGGTAGTTGCTATAATAAGGCTCACGTACCAGCTAATAGAATCACAAATCCAAAATCATAGAGCAATCAGTCACTTATTTAACAAGTGTTAATATTTAGTAGGTACGTGCTGACTGCCAGTCACTATGCTGGGTGTTGGGAATATGATAGTGGATGAGACAGATCTTAAAGAGCTTTCAAGCCTAGCTTATATTTCTTGTAAATTATTTAGGAGGGATTGTTGAGGCTGTCTGATGCAGTTTTCTTATCTGATGAAAAACTGCTTGCTATGGTTCCCTTGACAAGTGCCATTTACATTAACATGGTCTATCCCCAGTGATAGGAAACTCATGGATTAATTTATGTCTAAGCTTGAACGTTTGTAAATGTTGGTTATTCTGCTTTATTTTGGGTGAAACTGCAGTAAAAATTACTTATTTCAGGGCTGAAAAGTGCATGCTAGAAAACTGCAACTCATTTTTTTTTATGTGACCAAAAGATGTATTAACATTCACTAAAATATAAGCTTCAGGAGGATGAGATTTTGTCTTTTGTTCATGACTTTACTTGTAATATCTACCCTAGAGTTAAGCACATATATTAGAATTAGTCTCTGAGATGAACACAGAAAGCTTTTTGTTTGTTTGTTTGTATGTTTTGTTTCCTAGAGACAGGGTCTCGCTGTGTTGCCCAGGCTGCCTCTAACTCCTGGACTGAAGAAATCCTCCCACCTCAGCCTCCCAAAATGCTGGGATTATAGGTGTGAGCTACTGCACCTGGTTGAATACTTTTTTTTTTTTTTTTTTTTTGTTTTGTTTTTTTTGGTTGAATACTTTTAATTAAATCTAGGCACTTCTAATCAGCAGAGAGCCAGACATAGTAGTTTATTTTTTCTGTTAATACATAATAAAGTACATGCATGTGTATGTGAATGAGTATATAATAATAATAATAATATATTGTGCATAGCATATGCATGAGACTCTTTACATAATTTAATATCATTTTCTTCTCACAATAATGTGAGAGTATTTGTCAATTCCCATTCTACTGGTGGGTTGACTGTTATTTAAATAATTTACTGAAGCTAACAGATTTGTCAGGTAGTAAAGCTTAGGATAAACCATTCTTTGCACCTTCTTGTGGCCAGTTGCTGTTCTTGCCTGTATGCTAAAGATTTTAGGGTGTATGAGGATTCCATGGGTTTGTTTCCATTGGCACGGGAGGGTAACTGGACAAGCACAGACAAAGGTACACTGAAGAAATTGTCACACAAAAGTTGAACAATCTTTGTGGCACCATAGAGCTGGGAGTCAATCCAGGGGGCCAGTTTTAAGCATGCCACATATTTTATTATAAAATAATAGCACTGCTGTGGTGATACACTGTAGAGAAGAATTCTCTGTTCACTTTACCATACTTTACCTTCCTCTGCCCTTGTACTTATAATAGAGAACTACATTTCCCCAAATCCCTTGTCAACTGGCTTCTGAGTGGCAAGCCCAGCAGGATGTGTTGGCCAAGATATTTCTGCCTCTCCTGATTATCTTTGGGTGGCACTTCTGGCAGTGGCTGTCCCCTCTGGGCCCCAACTGCTGCAGGATTGCCTCTCATTTTGTGATACCGACTCTGACTGGCAGCTCCCACTGTGGTCGTAGCTCCAGCCAGGCCATGCCAGTATTTGAGTTCTGACAACACCATCTTCTTTTGTTGTCCATCAGGGCATAGAGAGGGAAGAGTATTCTGTTCCTAATCACAGGATCACCTCAACCATCTCATGGTTGGCTTCCAAGTGCTTTCATCTTTTGTATAACAAATTCCTTGTATTAAATGCCTCTGTTGAAATACTTAAAGTTGCTTCTTTTCCCTGGTTAGATTGACCTGACTAATATACAATTAAGTACTCAAGTGTGGGCTTAGTACAATACAGATTTGTTTTTTTGTGTTCATTGGACAGTCTTCTACGTGGTTGAGGGGCCATGATCCTTCTCACTGTGACTCTGCCTTTCTTTAGGGCCTTGGAACTCTCTTGCTCTGATAACAGAGGAGAGTGTAACAATCCCACTAGGGATGGTTTTATAGGCCAATCCTGGAGGTGGTGATAATGCTTCTGTTGAGATTCTGTTGTGCAGAACTTTAAGGGAGGCTGATACATGTAATCTTGCTGGAGGTCCAGGAGAAGAAGGAGACAGGTCAGGCGTCAGGGACAGTGATTTTGTATTTACGGCACTGGGATGATGAGGAGACTGAGTGTCTGGTTGAGTTGGCCTGTGTACATAGATTGCTCTCTACTCCTTCTCCCTCCTGTTTGCCTTTCTCATCTTGCTTTGTTCATACGTACAACAATTGAAATACATTTATTGAAATCTAGTACAGAGTGATACCTACTCTCTGGGGGTGGGGATAATGTATATGAGTATGTCCTGAACCAATAAGTGAGACCAAAACACGCCTCTTGAGGTCTAATAAATTGCTACTTGATTTATAACATCTAGAATATCCTTTCATATACCCCACCAACAAGTGTAAGAAATACCTCCCCACCCCCAGGCATTGGTGTGGTGTATGCTTTGCTACTCAGAGTGAAGTCCATCAATTAGCAACCTCTGGAAGCTTCCTAGAAAGGCAGAACTTCAGGCTCCAGTCCAGCTTTCCTGAATCAGAACCTGCAATTTAACAATATCTCTATGTGATTTTCATGCATGTTAAAGTCGAAAAGCACTAGTGTAATTCATAAAGTTAAGGCTTTGCTCAACTAGTATCACAGGCTTTATGTGAGACACACTGTGCTGTTTCCTGGTTTAGGGAAATTTTGTCTGAATTCCCATGGTATAAGCTCATCCTGCTCTCTCTCTCTCAGACAGGATCTTGGTTTGTCACCCAGGCTGGAGTATGGTAGCACTCACTGCATCCTCAACTTCCCAGGCTCAGGTGATCCTCCCACCACAGACTCACAAGTAACAGCTGGGTTGGCTAGTCTTTAATTTTTTTGTAGAGAATGGTCTCACCATTTTCTCAGGCTGGTCTCAAACTCCTGGTCTCAAGCAATTTTCATGCCTCAGCCTCCCGAAACTGCTGGGATTACAGGCATGAGCCACTGTGCCTGCCTGCTTTATCTCTTTAACAAGCTAAGAAATTGGACAACTGGAACATGCTCTTGGTATTTGTAATAACAGAAAGATTCAAGAAAGGAAAAGAGAGAAATAGAGAGACAACAGAAAAAGAAAGTAGAGAAGGAGGCAGAAAGGCTGGCCAAGTTCATCTAGCCAGAGTGGGACCTAGGCCAGAAATTCCCAAGCTGTCCAGAGATGAAACTCACCAGGCAACTGCCCTGCTCTGAGGCCAATCCTTTGCATAAACCTCGTGTAACTCTGTGCTCTATTTGCTTAAGTAACTTCAAACTGCCTATCTCTTGCTGCCAGATTTGGACTGTGGGCAATGAGCCAATTCTTTCCCATCTCTGACACTGTCTAAAATTCTGATTTTAATTTCTTTCTGCCTTCTCTGCCTGCATGCAAAGTCCTACTTATCTTTAAACTCAACCTAGAAGCCAACTCTCTTGTGATTCCCTGAATCTAAAGCTCACCCCAGGCCTTCAGTACCTTTCTAAGCTGAGTTGCCAGGGCATGGGCCTCTAATCACTCTTCCACTGCTAGTCTCCTTGGCTTCTTTTTATAATCCAGATGGCCTCTCATTCTCTCCAATCTTTGCAGGGAGAAAGGTACCAACCAGAATTAACCAGATGAATGCAATTACTCTTAGGTGCTGTGTAGACAGCATAAAAGAGGGTTTGAATAACAACACAGGTGTTTTATTAGAGACCTTCTGGAACCCTTCATGAAGTCCAGTAGGCACTCTGAGGAAGGCTTCTGTGCAGGTAGAGAGAAACAGTGGGCAAAGAAGCCAATAATTTCATTGTTGTACTGCAAGGCAGCCACATTCTCTGCCTGTGTGCAGTACTTTGTTACATGCAAGATTAATTTGGCGAAGACAGAATTCTTTCCTCGCCTGGGTCTCCTGCAGGTGACAAGGGACAGTAATACATTTATCCTATGGCTGTGTACATGAAAGATAAGAAAGAGCTCTAAAAATTGTGGCTGTCAATTCAGGGGATGGGGTTGGGGAAAGGCACCTGTGTGTATAACGTGTGTGTGTGTGCACACACACACACTCCCACAGGCACATTCTAAATATTTTGGGCTGGAGCAGGAGGATTAATAGGCTTATATATTTCAAGTAAGATTCCTTTATGTTTCTAATTCATTTGCCTGCTGATAACTGCCTTAAAATATAATGAAATCACCTTCATTCATTCATTAAAACATTCATTTACCCAGCAAATGTATTATGATGTCCTGCATACTTGGGGATTAATAAAACAGTTCCTATCCTGCTTATAGACCTCATAGTCTTGCTTGCTTCAGCCTTATTCATTTATGAATTTGTCCAATTCTTGCCTGTCCTTCCTCCATGCCACTCCTACGCTGGGAGGACTCTGCAGCCCCCTATCTCCCTTAAGTTAATAGACATTATTTTGGGGGAAGTTTTAGGTTCATAGAAAAATTGAGCAGAAAGAATAGAGAGTTCCCATATCCTCCTTCACCCTATTATCAACATCTTGCATTAGTGTGGTACATTTGTTCCAAGTGATGAGTCAATATTGATGCATTATTATTACTTAAAGTCCATAGTTTACATTAGAATTCATTCTTTGTGTTGTATATTCTAAGGATTTTGACAAATATGTAATGTATCCACCATTATAGTAGCAAACAGAACTTCTCACAGCCCTAAAAATCAGTCTGTAGCCCTTTTGTTCTCTTGCTCTGTCTCCATGCCTCCCCTGCCCACGCAATAATAAAGGAAGGTTACACTCACTTGGATTGAAATCAAAGTCTAGCATCTATTTAGGTTACCTTGCCCCACCCTGGGACCTTGGCTGACTTATCACCCAGACACTACTAAATCTTCACCAAACTTGACAAGGGATCTACTCAGCCTCTCCAGTGGAAAGACCCAGAAGGAGATGAGAAGCTGTGTCTCTAGGTTCAGAAAGTTACAAAGAATTCACCTCACTAACAGGGCAATTTATTTCCCTGCTGAGCTGCCTTAGGGAATTCAGGATTTTAGAAATGGCCTTTCTTTAATCTTTGTGACTCATTTCTCCTGAACAAACCTAAGTTGTTTAATGGAGCATTTTGTATACATAATTTTACTGGTGCTACAATATGTCTAATGACGTGATAATTTGTAGATGTACATGGTATATGAGGCAACAGCAGGGGCCAGTTTGGCGAGCACCAAAGCCAAGCCAGGCATTAACCTGATTCAGAAGCTGCACATTTCCCAGACCTGGCTCAGTTAACTGCTGCATGTTGGACACTGGGAAACCTGTGGTTGGTTGGGAAGAGCCCGAATGATACATTTTATTTCCTTTTTAAAAAATCATTAAAATAATTGTAGGAAGGTCATAGTAATCATTCCCGTTTGCAAAATTGTATCTGAATTTGCTGACAACAGGTACTTCTGTGGTTAGGACTGGTGAAGCCCTTCTATAGAAGGGCATTGCTCTTTGGAAGGCAATGATAAAGCAAAATTCCCCATGGTCTCCAGGGCTGTCCCTGGTGACTGTCAAGGAGGCGCAGACTGTCCTTGGTTCTGATCCAACAGCTCCTCTGATAATGCTCTTCCCCCATTCCAGATTCCAGTGAGCCACCAAATGATCCCTTCTGCATGATCCTCTCCTATATGCCCCTGGCAGTAGGTTTTCCCCCAATCATGGAGCTTGTTGTACTGGTTGCAGCTGTCTTCTCACTTGTTCATCATTCCCACTGCACTGTAAGTTCCTTACTTATTCACTGAGTTCTTGTCAGTCCCTATAAGACCAGGCAAAGCATACAGATTAGTCAAATGAATGAATGGACTGATGGTCATCATTGCTGTTTATCTCCATCAATGGCACCTGTTGTGAAGCGGAAGTCTCGGTGCTGTTCTTATTTCTTCCCTCTTCTGCATGTGCTCATTCTAGATACCAAGTCCTATCTATTCTAATCCTAAAATGTATCTGGAATCCTGTTTTTTTTTTTTTCATCCCTTCCTAGGTTGAGACTCTGGGTATCTCTTGTCAGGGTTGTCAAATAATATACAGGATACTCAGTTACATGTTAATTTCAGAAAAAACAAATAATGTTTTAGTATATGTCCCAAATATTGCATGGGACATATTTATACTAAAATTATTTGTTACTTATTTGAATTTCAAATGTAATTGAATAGTTTTCTATTAAAATTTTTATTTTTATAAAATGTTTATAACATAAAAAATTACCATTTTAACCATCTTTAAGTGTACAATTCAGAATTCAGTGGCATTAAATATATTCAATGTTGTGCAACAATCACCACTATCCATTTCCAGAACATTTTTGATCATCCCAAATAGAAACCCTGTGCTCATTAAAAATAAGTCCTCACTCTCCCCATCTGTATCCTCTAGTATCAGCTGTTCTATTTTCTGTCTCTATAAATGTGTCTATTCTGATACCAATAAGATATTTTTAATAGGAATCTTTGATGTCATTTAATCTGGCCAAAAAGAAATCTCTTCTCAAGATAACTTTAATAATATTTCAATACTATTTACTTCCATGGATTCTATTTTCACAAACACTACATTATAGAAATTTACCAACAAATAACTTTCATCACAGGAAATAACTTTCATCACAGGAAATAACTTTCATTATATGAGAATATTTACCTAGGAACATAAAAATCTATGCATGGTCACTATAAGAAAACTCTAAAATGAATGCTGGAGGACATTATATGAAATAAAATAAGCCAGCCTCAGAAGGACTTATATGCCACTTACATGAGGTATCAAAATAGACGCATAGGCACAGAGTAGAATGGTGGTTGGCAGGGGCTGGGGGCAAAGGGAAGTTGGAAGTTGCTGTTCAGCAGGTGCAAGGTTTCAAACAGACAAGATTATTGAATAAGTTCTGGAGATCTGCTCTACAACATTGTGTCTATAGTTAATAGTACTGCATTTTGTGCTTACAAACTTAAAAGAGTAGATTTCATGTTGTGTTATTCTCACAATTTAAAAAAATTACCAAGAGGATTTAAAAAAGCATATATTCTTCCTCTGAGCAGACTATGGCTAGATGAAAGGCATGTAGGTAGAACTCTAGACAATAACACAAAAAATTGTATAAAATGGGGAAAAAGACAAAAGCGAAGTCCTCTCATTACTCCCACTCCATTTTGTGGATGGGAGAATAAGGAAAAGATACTACTGTTGTATTAGATTGGTCAAATGTTTAAGCAAGGGGCAAACAGCCAACTATCAGAGATGCTGGAGCAGGTTTATTGCACTGGGTGACATGATGAAAAGATTTTGCATGCAGAGACTTTAATGAAATAACTACTAACAGAGGTATGGCAAGATGAGGAACAAATAAGAGAAGTTGAAGCATCAAAGACTAGCAACGCGAGAAGCAATTACCTCTGTCAGAGCCAAAGAGATGGTAGAAAACATTATTACTGGAGCCCAGGAAAAGCTGGGACTGAGGAGGAGGGTAATCTGGAGACAGCAGTAGTCATGGAAGAGAATTGCTACTGCCATAGACCAGGAGCTTAAGGAGGGAGTGAAGGTCCACCTGGTGTTCCTCCTATTGTCCACACCTGATAGGAAGGCAGCCTGCAAGGGAGCCTGGGAGAAGGAATTCACAGGCATTAACCATTCTTTAGGGACACAGAGCAGGGTAAGAAGAGTGGAGAATGAATTTGGTGTGAGCAAGCAGAGAATAATAGCCTCAGCTTCTAGGAGTCTCTCTAACTCTTAAATTTTAAGGACTCCACATTCTAAGGCAAATATTTTATCCTTCACTTTCAAGCTGAGAATGGGGCCAGGAATATTTTGTGAACCATACTAGAATGTGACAGAAGTTATAACCATAGATTTAGGGTGATTCTGTGGGTTATCCTCATTCCTATCTATAAGCATATGATAAAGTCACAATTTCAAGTTTCAGAGGGAATGGAGGCTCCAGAACCACAAATGTCAGCCACATCTGTAAAACTTTAGGAGTCACATTAAAAAAGTAAAAAGAAATAAAATTAAATTTACCAGTATGTGTTCTTTAATATAATATAGCTAAAATATTATTTTAATATGTAACCAATGTAAAATTAAAATTTTTTAAAAATTATTTTTATTATTTAAAAAAATGTTTAGCACACCAGAGTTGCAAAGTAGATATTTTATGTTCTTTTTTTTTCATACTGAAACTTTAAATTTTATACTTACAGTACATCTCAGTTCAGACTAGCCATGTGTGGCCAGTGGCTACCATACTGGACAGAGAAGCTCTGAATCCTGCCTTTTCTAGATTCCACAGAAAAGCTATGAGCAGGATTCTAAGAAGTTAGAGCTCAGACCTCAGACATTTCCTAACGATTCTATTTTTTTTTAAATAAACTTTTTATCGAAGTATAACATGCATGCAGAGAAGAGCCTATGTCATGAGTGTGCAACTTGACTTTTCACAAACACACCTGTGTAATCAGCACTAAGATGAAGAAAATTACTCACAGCCCAGAATAGTCCCTCATGCTCACTACTGGTCACTTCTCAGGTCATTTCATGCACTACTACTGGGATAACCACCACT
Source organism: Saguinus oedipus (assembly GCA_031835075.1). NCBI lineage: Eukaryota > Metazoa > Chordata > Mammalia > Primates > Cebidae > Saguinus > Saguinus oedipus. Next base: position 129,020,525 of record CM063178.1, read on the forward strand.
CTGAGTTCCAACACTATGTATATTTTTAGACTGTTTTTTTTTTAAATTCATGTGTAATAGAAACTGAACATTGTTTTGTTTATGACTTTTTTTGTGCAAGTGTTATGCTTGTTGTTGTATATGTCCTATTGCTGTGTCACACTTAATTTTACGATTCTTCCTCCATGTTTTTACCCATTGTATAAGGAGCATTTGGGTTATTTCTGATACTGCCATGCATGAACTTGTTAGATGTTACTTTTGGGGAACAGAGGTCCTGGCTGCTTTCCTGTTACAAGAAATGGAGCCTTACCATTGTCTCCTCTCTTTTCTCTTAGGGTTTAAAACTGAAGTTAGTCTTTATTAAGGTAATGGCAGCAATACTTGTTTTTGTAAAAAGTGACTATGTCTCTCATGTTGTATATATTTTCTTTTTTTAGGTGGTAAATTTTTTGGAATTTATTAATTTGTGTTTAAAAAGAACTGCTGAGGGAGTCAGAATAAATTTTAGTATATTTTTAAGGTAATTTTCAGAAAAATAAATAAAAGGAATTGCTGGAAAAGGTTCACAGTAATAATCTGAACAAGTAGGAAAATACATTTACTCCACAGAACAAAACCTCTTAGATGCTGTCATTAATGTGAACACTTACTGCTTCTTACTTTTCTAAACACATGGTGATATAATTAACAATATTTAATCAATTCTGTTCTTTCCTGAATACATATAAAAATATAATAGAAACTAGTATATCTTTTCTTTAAATGTTTCTTACAGATACAGTTTTAATATTTTCATTCAATAGTAGTGTAGTTCAAGAGACTTTTTTAAATTCATAAGTTAAATGTTGATACAGCTAAAGGAAATGATAGACTCATGGTGCAAGTAAAGAGTTCAGGAATGCAGCAGTGGACATTTCTAAAATACAAAATAGATAAAATTCTTAGCTGGTACAGCAAAAGCTTTACTAAGCAGAACTAGAATGCTTCATCATTTTACTGGTGACATCAATGGGGCTCAGATGTTTTCAAACTGAGCTTAAACTCTCATTTTAGGCTTTGTATTCTGCTTTTTCAGTTTCATTAATGACACACACATAATTCAAATCCCTGGAATACTCATTATAGTGATAACCTACAATTCACATTTAAAAGACTTCCACATTTACGGCTAGGGAAGGTCTTATGATTCATGGCTCACATCCTGTCCCCAGGTGAAAAAAAAAATCTTATAATTTTCTCAAACTGTTGATATACTGATTAATATATAACATACTGACATGGAAAAGGACACATTTCTTTTTTAAAAATTTGTATATATGTATATATATATATATATATATATATATATATACACACACACACACACACACGTACCCCAGTACTTAAAGTATAATAAATATATACATATTTATTATATTTTATATATTTATTATATAAATATAAATATATATAATAAATATGTATATATTTATTATACTTTAAGTACTAGGGTACACGTGCAGATTGTGCAGTATTGTTACATAGGTATACACATGCCATTGTGGTTTGCTGCCTCCATCCCCATCACCTACATTAGGTATTTCTCCCAATGTTATCCCTCCCCAATCTCCCCACCCCATTATCTGTCCCATAGCCCCCCACCCCCCAACAGACCTCAGTGTGTGATGTTCCCCTCCCTCTGAAGGACACTTATTTCTTTCTAAATCATGAAGCATTACTGAGTGTAAACTTCATGATTCTATGTGCATGTCCTCCATTGCACATAGAACATTTTAGCCAATATGTTGTCATCTGTAACCAATGAACGTAACCTCTGAATTCTACCTTCCAATGATAAAGGACAACTCTGATATGAGGAGCTCCCATCCCTTCTCCTAAACCTTCTCATTAAAACATTCCAAGTTGTTGGGCTGGGAGCTGTGGTTCATGCCTATAATCCCAGTAATTTGGGAGGCTGAGGTGGGTGGATTGCTTGAGGTCAGGAGTTCAAAAGCAGCCTGGCCAACATGGTGAAACCATGTCACTACTAAATACAAAAGTTAGCTGGGCATTAGCTAGGTGTAGTGGTGTGCACCTGAAATTCCAGCTACTCAGGAGGCTGAGGCATGGGAATCATTTGAACCCAGAAGGTGGAGCTTGCAGTGAGCCAAGATTGTACCACTGCACTCCAGCCTGGGTGACAGAGCAAGACTCTGTTTCAGAAAAAAAAAAAGCCAAGTTGTAACAGACTTCAGAGCATGGTTGGTGTGTCTTCCTGGGTTGATCTTCACATTTGGCTTCCAATAAACCTTAATCAAATTATTTCTGCCTTACCTGCCTTAATTTTCATAAACAAAATGGTGTCATGGGCAGGATTTTGGAATGACCTCCCTGAACTACCCAGCCAATTTTCAACCTTTGTACAGGTAACAGAAATGAACTAATTGCATTTCCAAACTTGAATTCCCTTGCTGGATGCTACAGATGAATTCTTCCCAAAATTAATGAACTTCTTGTCTTAGCAAAAGCTCTGGTTTATTGAAGCTAGTTTCCTGTTTGGCTAGGAGGTACAATGACTCTCCTGGAATGAGAGTTACTGCTGTGAATTCAACGTAAGGGTTTTTGTTCAATTCTAAGTCAGACTAAAATAGTCTGTAAATCATTTTCCTGGAGGCTTGGGGCAAGACAACCTTTCCTTAATGGTCACATGAGGACAACTTTTGCTCCACTATATAGCTTGTCTCACTCAAAACAACCAAAATGGAAAATGAGTCCTCTAAGACTGAGGATGCACCAGCTGGGTTTATATAAAATATTTTGGGCCCTTCTACTTAAATAAGTGGACTCACCTAACCCAGGATGGTTATAAACAGTAAGAGCCAGAGTGAGGATCCCTTAGACGTGCCTAAAACAACTTCTTTTCATACAAAATTGAAAAAAACTGGTTTTAGAACAACACAAATAAAATGGGAGAGTTACTTTCAATAGCACCTAAAAGCTTCTAAACTTCCAACTGTTCCCCCTCCTTCTACCTATTATCAAAACTCATTCCTTTCTGCTTGTTCCCTTGGCTCTTACACATCTCTTAGGCAGAAACTTTGAAATTTTACAATGCACCAGAATTTCTTCTCTGAAAATGGCAAGGCACATTTAAATTTAAAACAAATGAACAAAGAGAACAAAAATCTCATGTTGAATTGTAATCTCCAGTGTTGGAAAAGTGGCTGGTGAAAGATGATTGGATCATGGGGTGGACTTCCTCCTTGCCAGTCTCATGACAATGAATGAGTTCTCACAAGATCTGGCTGCTTAAAAGTGTATAGCACCTCTTCCTTCTTTTTCTCCCTCCTGCTCCAGCTGTGTAAGATATGCTTCCTTTCTTTTTACCTTTCGCCATGATTGTAAGTTTCCTGAGGCCTTCCCAGCCAAGCTTCCTGCAAAGACTGTGAAACTGTAAGTCAATTAAGCCTCTTTTCTTTATAAATTACCCAATCTTTCCTTCCCAGTCAAGCTTCCTGTAAAGCCATGAAACTGTGAGTCAATTAAGCTTCTTTTCTTTATAAATTACCCAATCTTAGGTAGTTCTTTATAGCAATGCAAGAATGGACTAATACAACGTGCATTATGTTATATGTCATGTCTACATGGTGCCAGGTTGACTAGGTTCTTGCTATAATCCCAGCACTTTGGGAAGCCAAGATAGGAGAATCACTTGAGCCCAAGAGTTTGACCCCAGCGTAGGCAAGATGGTGAGACTCTGTCTCTACAAAATATTTAAAAATTATCTGGGGGTGGTAGTGTGCACCTGTAGTCTCAGCTACTTAGGAGGCTAAGGCAGGTAGGTCTCTTGAGCCCAGGAGTTCTAGACTGCAGTGAGCTATGATCACATTCCAGCCTGGGTGCCAAAGCAAGATCCTGCCTCTAAAAACAATAGTACTAATTAAACGAATGAATACATAAATAAATGATCATAAACTAGTAAGCTCAAATATTTTCCAAGTTCACATGACTGAAATCTTTACTAAATCAACTGGTTCTAAAACTTCTGGTAAAATGAAAATATCTTTAAATTTGTTAAGCTGTATTTTTTCCTGGATTTACTAGTCAGACAGTTTTATATTTGTTTCTGTTAGATATTTTAAGGTGTCAGTTTTGACATAAAAGTTACAAAAAAAAAAGTGTCAAAACCATAAACCCAGAAAAAAAAGAAAATAATCTTTGTGTAATTTTTTTGGTAGGTAAGACTTATTTACTTTTGTTGGTTTAATAAAAACGGTTGTATTTTCTAAGTCATTGACAACATGCCTGCATACTTAAAGTTCTTACTTACGTAAACACCTGATTTTTACAGGCTGTAAAATTGGTTAACAGAAAAATAAAATAATGACTAACATTGTCTAATACCTCAGTTCTTATAAGTAATTTAGGTAAACTATTAAATGAATTAGGTAAATATAAATAGAATATTTATAAACTTTTAATGTAATTTTAAATTTTAGAGTTATGTTAAATTAAATAAGAAACTCATTAATTGTCTGGGTCATTTCCAATTAAAAAGTATGTTATAAGGAAATGTGTTTCTAAAAATTAGAAAATTGTTCTAATCTATAAATACCAATATGCGATAGATAAGTCAAGATTTCTTGCTTCTCAGGTTTTCACTGAAAATTTAAATTCTAATTGATATATATATTTTTTACATAAAATGTACCAAAATAGGGTATGTTTTTAGTAAAAAAGTATACAAAAGACATAGAAATGTATTTTTTATTAAAAATAATTGTATCTACTTCAGGGTTATGTGGCTTACTTATAAAACCAGCTGGAAATAAACCAGTAAGTAGGAGAGAGAGATGTAGAAAAGTTATGGATATATAGATGTATTTTTTATAAAAATGGTTTTAAAAAATAATATTATGTGAAAAATATTATATGGTAAATTTTTGTTCTAAAATAAAATCACTGTTTATTTTTTAAAGTATAGGACAAAACCAAAAGTCCAAAAATGTTGCAAATAGTCTGTGTAAGCCATGATATAGTTTATAAAAGAGGAATTTATAAAATAAATTTTGTACATAATTAAGTTGGCTATATAAAGAAATTACTTAACAATCTTTCTAAAGACTGAACTTTAATATTAAAAATACACTAATACAAAACTGAAAATCTTAGTCTCCTATGTTAGAACAACAAGATTTTCTTAAAGTTTTCATTTACTCCTAATAAAATTACAAGAGGTTTTGATTTTTTTTTTAAGACAGAGTCTCACTCTGTTAGCCAGTCTGGAGTGGAGTGGTGCAATCTCATCTCACTGCAACCTCTACCTCCTACGCCCAAGCTATCCTCCCAACTCAACCTCCTGAGTAGTTGACACCACATGTGTGAGTCACTACACCAGGCTAATTTTTAAAATTTTTGTAGAGATGGTTTTACCATGTCACCAAGGCTGGTCTCAAACTCCTGGCTCAAGTGATCTGCCCTGCTCAGTTTTCCAAAGTGCTGGGATTACAGGTGTGAGCTGTTGTGCCTGGCCATTTACTTTTTAATTCTACATGTATCATTGCCTTCTGTTTCTTTTTTCCTTAAAAAGATATCTCTTTTTCTTGGCTGAAATGATAACTCTCTTCTTCAAACTTTTTACAAACTCCTGTGATGTTTTTTTTCAGGTTCTGACTTAGTATCATGGCCAGACACTAAATGTTTTATCTTAAAGCTCTAAAAATCAATGTTTTCCTCCAGTATAATTTGATTCTGTACTCTTGGCTCTCCTTGGTATGTCTGAATAGTTCAATGTAATAAGGAAATCTCCTATGTTGTTACTAAGAGCCATGCATTTTCTTGTTCAAGGTACCAGGTTTGTTATTTACATTCCTCTATAATACAGTGTTCATGCATAACCCTAGACACATTTTTTCTGTGTCTGATCAAATTCAAGTACACCTTTCATCAGATTTGACTTCCAGATTATCTGAATGGACTTTTCAGAAGGAAAAACAATCACAGTGCAGGAAGTTTTTCTTTACTTTATGGTAACTGGCCTAAAAAATAAAGATTTGATGTCTTCTCAAGATAATTCCTAGGTGTTTTTTTAAAAAAAGATCTTTGAGTCCTTAAGAAAACCGAGTTTTAAAAGGATGAAAGTTTTTGCATACATGTAACTTTTTACATAGCTTTTAAGGTCTTCTGACTGCTACTCTCATTAAATAAATAACAATTATTTTACAATGACCTGTGTTTCTGTTTTAAACAAATGGTGTAAACATTTGAATATCCTGACAGTTTTCCCCAGGATCCAAATCCTAAATTAAGTCTTCTTGGCCTAAAATTAACTTTGCAATTTTCTAGTTCAGCCCCTGGAAAGTCTAAAAAATATTTCTCTCTCATCTTGTAAAAATATTAAGTAGTTAGATTTGATTAAATTGTATGGGAGACATTGTCAAATGCTAAATGACACTAGATCTTTCAGTTACATTTTTGGGTATGATATAAATGTTCCAAAAATTATATAAATTTATAAAAATATAATGTATCAGTCATAATTTCAATTGTTATGTTAGTTTTTTTCTAAAGTTATATTTATATGGATATGTTATTAATGTGAGTAGTCTTAAGATAATATAAAATTTGTAAAAGTCTAATGATTCTGATGTGACACTATCAGTAATAATTCTGGTTATTATCTTAAAATGCTACATGCAATAAAAATAAATTTTCTTGTCAGTTGGAAACTTTTAGCACATTTTATCATAACTCTTCCAAGTTTTTGTCATCTACAGTTATTGTTATGAATTCTTCTCTGAAAATGTACAATTAATTATAATCTAAAATTGCTTTCCATGGAAAAAAAATCTAATAAATAATCTTAAACACAGATTTCTGGGCCAGGCGTGGTGGCTCAAGCCTGTAATCCCAGCACTTTGGGAGGCCAAGGTGGTGGATCACGAGGTCAAGAGATCGAGACCATCCAGGTCAACATGATGAAACCCCGTCTCTACTAAAAATACAAAAAAAAAAAAAAAAAAAAAAAAAAATTAGCTGGGCATGGTGGTGGGTGCCTGTAATCCCAGCTACTCAGGAGGCTGAGGCAGGAGAATTGCCTGAACCCAGGAGGCAGAGGTTGCGGTGAGCCGAGATCACGCCATTGCACTCCAGCCTGGGTAACAAGAGCGAAACTCCATCTCAAAAACAAAAAAACAAAAAACTCCCACAGATTTCTAATAATTTTAAGGTAAATGGACTAAATAAAAACTTCCATAACTCTAATAAAAACTGATACATAAAGATTACCAACACGGGCCAGGCGCAGTGTCTCATGCTTGTAATCCTAGCACTTTGGGAGGCCAAGGTGGGTAGATCACTTGAGGTCAGGAGTTTGAGACCATCCTGGCAACCATGGCAAAACCATGTTTCTACTAAAAATACAAAAATTAGCTGGGTATGGTAGCATATGCCTGTAATCCCAGCTACTCAGGAGGCTAAGGCATGAGAATCGCTTAAACCCAGAAGGCAGAGGTTGCAGATCATGCCACTGAACTCCAGCCTGGGCAGCAGAGTGAGACTCTGCCAAAACAAAATGAAACAAAACAAAAGATTAACAACACAGCATTAAAGAGAGCAAAAATTACATGGGACTGAATTAATGGAGAACTAAAATGATTTTTATTATTTTTCATTGAAAACATGCTATTTTATACTCTGTTTTCAAAAGTAAAAAATTCTTCTCCCTTAAACTATTTATAACTTACAAAAATTGGGTGAAGTATGCATTTGTAAACAAAATTAATGTTTGCTTTTCTGTTGACCTAACTATAACAGAATTTTAAAACTTTTTTTCAATGGCTAAGGCCAAAATAATGGTCACAAGGTCAATTTTCCCATTGCTATAAAGATACCACCCAAGACTGGATAATTTATAAACAAAGGATGTTTAATTGATGCATAGTTCTGCTTGGCTGGCAAGAACTCAGGAAACTTACAATCATGGCAGAAGGGAAAGCAGGTACATCTTATGTGGCAGCAGGTGCGAGAGAGCATGTGACCAAAGCAAAATTGGAAGACCCCCTTATAAAAACCATCCAATCTTGTGGGAGCTCACTCAGTATCACAAAAACAGCATGGGGGAAACAACCCTCATTATTCAATCACCTTCCATCATGTCTCTTCCTTGACACCTAAGGACTGTAATTCAAGATGAGATTTGGGTGGGGACAGGAACCTAATCATACCACCCAGTAACTGGAGATGATTCATTATTCAGAAAAACGTTTTCTCATATTATGCCCTACCACATGTTGCTAACAATCTGGTCTGCCTACAATAACAAGTTCTCTTCCCCCACTGACAGACATGACTTCCTGGAAACGAGCCTTTTCAGCACCGAGGGATAAAGAATGTCTAATTTAAACAGACTAGTCTTCCATGTTTTTATGGAAAGATTTTTGATCAAAAGGGGGAAATGATAACCTACAGATCACAAGTTAACTGCCTGGGGAAGGTCTAATTCTTCACGGGTTACATCCTATCCCTAAGTAAGAAAGTCTTATGGTGAGTTGCTCAAGTCTTATCATTGAGTTCCTCAAATTGTCAATGTATTGATTAATATGTTCAGGAGTACTGACACTAAGAGGACATTTATTTGTTTCAAAATCATGGTATTGATTGACTTATATATAGAACATTTTTGCCTTTATGTTGTAACATGTAGCCAATGATTGAAATCTCTGTATTGTATCCTCCAATAAAAAAGAACAATTGTAATATGAGGAATCCCCCTCCCTTCTTCTAAACTTTCTTATAAAAGCATTCTAAATTGTAAACAGACTTTGGAATATGCCCAACTTTTTTGGTGTGTCTTCCTGGGTCGATTCTCACATTTGGCTTCCAACAAACCTTAATCAAATGATTTCTGCCTCAATAGCCTTAATTTTGGTTGACAACAGTAAAGGGTATATTTTGCAACAAGTCTGTCTGGAATTCTAATCCAACAAAGTCTGGCTTATTTCTAACACTCTGGGTGGTCCTTTTTCACTAGCAAGCTTGCAAATCTTGACCATTTTTAGATACTACTACTTGACCCAGAAGACAAGGTCTTCATTGTTTTGCCAATATCAAATATATCTTCAAAAATCAAGACATTCTTTCTAGTTAAAGTTGAGAGATCATCGCCACCAATTTCCTTTATGTCCCCTGTTGACTGGTCATTACAGTAGCTCTTCAGTCTTTATTGGCTCTATCATATGAATGGCTCTATCACTATTTCTATTCAGGGACTTTGATGTAATCTAGCAGGTGAGCAAAGAATTTACAGACCACCTTGAGCAAACAGAAGGCTACAGTCAGAGGCCCCCGTCTCCTTCATCACATCTCAAGCAAGCCATTTGGTCCTGTTCACAATTAGTCTATGAGGAATAAACACCTTTTACAAATCCTCAATATAATGATGAGATATACAATATAAATGTAGGTCATAACTTGGTTCATCATCACTAACCGTAATGCTGGGTCTGTGGGTCACCATAATGGACTTTATTTCTTATTTTTGTCTAATGTCTATTGACAGTTTTTATAATGCATCATTTAATAGAATTGCTAATTAGTTCAATTTAGTATATTATAAATCTTAAAAATGTTTTCTTCATTAAGAAAAACTTCTCTATATATGTATTATTTATTTGACCTAAAACATTTTAGCACCATTGCCTCAGGTTATGAGGTAAATCCTGGATTCTTGGGCAGCATTTAAAATAGATAAAGATGGATAGAGCTTAGCTTAATATTTCTTGATAATTCTAACGACCTGGCTCTACTTATAATTTAGAAAGCAGAGCATTTTTACAACTTAGATGCTCATCTGACAATGAGTTCTTCTATCTGTCTGAACAGGAGACATGGCTACTGGAGCCAGGAGGACTAAATATAGGTGAATATAGGGTGAGCAGGCATTATTTAATTAGTGTCTTTGTTAATTAAGGCGAAGTTAAAGCAGAAACCATTTTATCATGGGTACTGTCATGGCTAGCAATTCAGTAGGTTCTGTAACAGACTCTTGACCAATGACAAGGGACTGGTCACAGGAATCTGGGCAGGTTTTTGAGGTATGGTGACCTGGAATGTGGGCCCTTTTAAAGTGTGACTTGAGGTCCTTATATGTACAGCTTGACCCCTGAGCACTTGACATGCATATATCCATATTCTTTTTTATTGTTTTGCTTTTGTTTATGTTCTGGGGTACAAGTGCAGAATATGTAGGTTTGTTGCATAGGTAGGTATACATGTGCCATGATGGTTTGTTGCATCCATCACCCTGTCACCTACAGTAGGTATTTCTCCTAATGCTATACCTCTCCTGTTCCCCTACTCTCTGATATCCCTCCCCTAGTCCCCAACTCCCAACAGACCCCAGTGTGTGATATTCCTCTCCCTGTGTCCATGTGTTCTCATTATTCAACACCCACTTATGAGTGAGAACATGCAGTGTTTGGTTTTCTATTCCTGAGTTTGCTGAGAATGATGGTTTCCAGCTTCATCAATGTCCCTGCAAAGAACATGCACTCATCCTTTTTTTTTATGGCTGCATAGCATTCCATGGTGGATATGTGCCACATTTTCTTTATCCAGTCTATCACTGATGGGCGTTTGGGTTGGTCCCAGATCTTTGCTGTTGTCAAGAGTGCCACAATAAACATACATGTCCATGTGTCTTTATAATAGAATGATTTATAATCCTTTGGGTATATATCCAGTAATGGGATTGCTGGGTCAAGTGATATTTCTATTTCTAGATCCTTGAGGAATTCACACTGTCTTCCACAATGGTTGAACTAATTTACACTCCCACCAACAGTGTAAAAGTGTTCCTATTCTCCACATCCTCTCCAGCATTTGTTGTCTCCAGATTTTTTAATCATCACCATTCTAACTGGCATGAGATGGTATCTCAATGTGGTTTTAATTTGCATTTCTCTAATGGCTAGTGATAATGATTTTTTACAATATGTTTGTTGGGTGCATAATGTCTTGAGAAGTGTCTGTTCATATCCTTCACCCACTTTTTGATGGGGTCGTTTGCTTTTTTTAATTGTAAATTTGTTTAAGTTCTTTGTAGATTTTGGATATTAACCTTTTGTCAGATAGGTAGATTGCAAAATTTTTTCCCATTCTGTTGGTTGCCAGTTCACTCTAATGATAGTTTATTTTGCTTTGCAAATAAAACTTCTGCTTTGCAGAAGCTCTTTAGTTTAATTAAATCCCATTTGTCTGTTTTGGCTTTCGTTGCCATTGCTTTTGGTGGTGTTGTCAAGAAGTCCTTGCCCATGCCTATGTCCTGAATGGTATTGCCTAAGGTTTCTTCTAGGGTTTTTATGGTGTTAGGTCTTATGTTCAAATCTTTAATCCATCTGGAGTAATTTTTTGTGTAAGACATAAGGAAGGGATCCAGTTTCAGCTTTTGGCATATGGCTAGCCAGTTTTCCCAAAACCATTTATTAAATAGGGAATCCTTTACCCATTGCTTGTTTTTGTCAGGTTTGTGAAATATCAGATGGTTGTAGATGTGTGGCACTATTTCTGAGACCTTGGTTCTGTTCCATTGGTCTATACCTCTGTTTTGGTACCAGTACCATGCTGTTTTGGTTACTATAGTCTTGTAGTATAGTCTGAAGTCAGGCAGCATGATACCTCCAGCTTTTTTTTTTTTTTTTTTTTTTTTTTTGCTTAGGGCATATATCCATATTCTTAACATTCTATTTTCTACAAAAAATGTTTTTGAAAGCAGAGATAATGCTACTGGCAATAGTTATTTCAACAGACTCTTGCCAATATTTAGTGAGCCCTTGCTATGTACCAGACACTGTGCAATGGGGTGAGAGTGAAAATATATCACCATGATCAGGCCACTTTGTTCTCCAAGTTATTATTGTTCTATAGGGGCGAGTAGAGAAAGATAAGAAATTTGTTGAAGTAAAACATTTCTCCTAGTGGGCATTGGTTCTGGGTTAGCTCATATAATCCTTTCAACAACCTGGTGAGATACAATATTATTCCAATTTTACAACTAAAGAAGTATTAAGACACACTATGCCAGGGGTTGGAGGCTCAAATAAATCATATCAGGCAGGTAACCAAATTGAGATAAGCAGGCCAAGTGTAAGATTATAGAAATTGGTGGGGATTGTAGAAAGCTGCAGCAGGCCTGTTTTACCCAAAGACATTTTCAAAGTCAAAGCACACCAAAGTAAAAGCAGCTGTGCAGGACGACCAAAACAAGACTGTAAGCCAGATCAGGCAGCCAGCTTCTGATGTCTGCTCCATACTATCACAGCATTCCTAACACTTGGGATGGGAAGGAACATAAGTTTCCCTAATTCCTCCAGCTCTCAGTTCTTACTTCTTCACACTCAAAGGATGAAATGGGAGAAATAAACATCGAAACTAAAACCATTTTAGATTAGTAGTAATGCCCCTCTCACTAAAACAGACTGTAAAGCATGATGCAAAGTAACTGTGATCAAAAATCATATTAATTGGAATTTGAAAGATTTGCCAATACACTAGAACAGAAATTATGGAAATTCTAAACTGTGTAAGAACTTTATAACATTCTAGAAACACCATCGCAATAAGGAAAAGAATCAGTATTCAATCAGCAGTTTGAAGAAATTAGATATCACTGGGGAAGAGAATAAACTTGGAGCTGTATGCTAGAATAGATTCATGATGAGTCAAGGAATAAACTATTTAAAAACAATCTCTCAAAAATAAGCCTGAAATACACAAATTGGCATAATTGAGTACTGATGACCATCATATGGCAGCTTGAATGTCTGGGTCTCTGTATTGCATGACTCTAAGGGTACCATTCATGTACAGAAGTCAATGGGAGTAGAAAATGCTGTAAGATACATAATAAAGAGAAAATGTAAAGACTGAGGAAATTTATATCTAAAGAAGTGTAAAGCTTGATGGAAATATATAATGTTAATATTTGGGTTCCACTTTGAATGTAGTAAAAATGAATAGGCTCTTGTTGCTGATGGAAAAAAAACAAAGTACCTCTCATTACATGATAAAATGTCCATCCTTGCTACTGATTTAAAAAGGCAAATAAAAACTGCTCAGAAGTACCATTATGTCTCCGTTAAAGTAACCAAATAGTGATAATATCCAATGATGACAAGTCTGGGAAGAAATGGGTTCATGAGAAATCGTGTATCAGCCCAGTCTCTTTGGAGGTCAGTGTAATGGTCTCTTTCAGAGTGTTTATATGTTTTGACCAAACTATTCCTGCTGCTGTAAGGAAACATTTTATGCATGCATGTACATATGTATGTATGTAGTTATATATTTGAGACAGAGTCTCACTCTGTAGCCCAGGCTGGAGTGCAGTGGTGTAATCTTGGGTCACTGCAACCTCCATCTCCCAGGTTCAAGCCATTCTCCTGCCTCTGCCTCCTGAGTAGCTGAGAATACAGGTATGTGACACCTTGCCCGGCTAATTTTTTGTATTTTTTAGTAGAGATGGGGTTTCACCATGTTGGCTAGGCTCATCTTTAAGTCCTGACCTCGAATGATCCACCCTCCTCAGCCTTCCAAAGGAAATATTTATTAATGCCAAATATGTTTACAATAAAATCAATTGTAAAAATATAAAAAATAAATAAATAAACATACATATTGCTGCTAAAAATAACAAGTATGGTTAATGTAAAGTAAAATCAAAATATGGAATAGTGTTCACTGCTGAATACTATGATATAAATCTATGTATGTATGTTAATAGATAATAAAATTCTGAATGATATAAAGCATTAGTTTCATTTACAGAGCTCTTGCTAGTAACCAGGAGATCTAGAAGTTTTTTAGAAAAAGAAAAATGATATGGTCATATACTGTGAAAAAAGCACAGGTATTTTCAATGTGGTAAGTGCTACCAAAATAAATATAAGAGCTAGAAATGTAGGGGGTGATTAATATATAACAACACCATCATAAGCACTTTACAGATATCTTGAGTAATTATCCTGATAACCTTGTGGAGTTGAAACTATTATTATTCCATTTTACAGATGAGGAAACTAAGATATGCAAGGTCAGGTTCTGTGCAGGGTCAAGTGGCTGTGATAGAGATAAGCCTAAGGTCCTGTGGCAGCTTTAAGGTGGAGCAGCTGACTCAAGATGGGAAGAACTGGAGGTGTTTCCAGAGACAGTGACACATGCTCTGAGTCAGGCAGGACACAAAGGAGTTAGATGAGCCAAGAGCATTCCCGGCAGAGGAATCAGATGAATAAAGACAAAGAAATGAGAAACAGCATAATACCATGTATTCAAGAACTACTGGCAGATTATGTTGCTGCAATGTCAAGTTTTACAGAGAGATTTGCAGATTTCAGATGTGGGCAGGATCAAATCTGTAGGGACTTACCTGCCATGCTGAAAGCTCTAGGCTTAGTCTTGTTTAATTTGGTTTTAATGATAAAGGGGAGAAAGGACAGCATTTATTGTTCACTACCATGAGACACATTCTGATTTAGGTGCTTGACGTGGTTTATTTCAATATATTTTCTTCTTTGTGTAAAGTTTCCTCTATTAATAAAAAAAAGGATCACAGTCCGTTTTCATCAAGCAAAGACTCTATGGCCAACCTATTCTATTTTATATTGACACTACAAAGAAGAAGTTACCAGAATCAATGTTATGAAGAAGTACTATTTTTAATGAGAAAGTGCTGAGAATGATATTCATGCATTGCTTATGCCAGATAAAAGCTTTATAAGTATTGTATTGTTAATCTTAAAATGAAAGAACCAATGAACCAGATATGAATTTATTAAAACCACTAATTATATTAATCCTGCCCTATAATTTCATTTTTAGGAAAAATAAAAAGTAACTTCTAGGTCAAGAACTGAGCTCATCATCCTAGTCCTCGTCTCTACCCTACAGTGCACACTAAACCACTGGTCCTTTGGGGTGGTGATTATCGGTTAAGTTCATTATGGTAGACTCATAAGGTGGGGGCATTTAACAGATACCACAGATTGATGTTTTTTGTTCAAATAAGCATTCATTTATTTACTTACAAATATTTATTGTGTGCTTAACTCTGTACCTGTCCTTTCTAGGAGCTGTGGTTTCCTTCAGAAGAAGGAAGTTTTTGTTTTGAGACAAAATATGGAGTTTATCAGGTAGAGAAGTGGAAGGAAATACATTCCAGGCTGGGGGAACTTCAGCCCCCATGTTGAAAAGTCCTTAAGCCCCTTTGTGCATGGTGGACTTGGAAATGTACAAAGAGCTCTTTGTGGTGGAGGATAAAGTAGGAGAGGTGTGAGGCTGGATAGTTCCTCAGGGGCTGGATTAGGAAGGGCCATTTGTGCCACAAAGAAGGTTGAGACAGGTGGAACATGACCAGATTTGTGTAAGAGAAAGATTGCTCAGGAACGGCATAGAGCCATGATGGAGAGGACTGGAGGGGCCATGAGACAAGGGAAGACATGGGGGCCATTTCCACTCATGAGATAATGGCTATCTTGATCAGTGGCTGTTGCAGTGAAGAGAAAAGGAGCCAGAGCTGTCAACGGAGCTGGCAATGGTGAATGTGGCAGAAGCTAAGGGCAGGGCATGTAAGAGGAAGCTAAGTTTCCAGCCTAGGCTCCTGGCAGTGGTACCCTTCACTAAGACGGACATAGGAGGAGCAGATTTGGGGACTGAGATACTAATTTAGGTAACATGAGTCCCGATGTCAGTCACTCTTTGATAACCCCAGAGCTAGAGGTACTCATGCCAGTCTTTGGTGGTGGAACAACTCAAGTTAGACCAATCCTTGATGCCATGTGAAGGAGTCACAGTGCCACATCTCAAGGCCCCACTTTCTGATTTCTTTCTAAGGAGCAAAAATGATGCCCATTCACTTTTTTCTTTTTAATTACACAACTTATACATGACTATAGGCTTGCTGGAAAAATTCAAGTAATATAATTTACCTTTGCTTGGTTTATTAAATTAGCAATTCTCAAGCTTTTGAACTCAGGACCTCTTTATACTCTTAAAAATTACTGGAGACTCCAAAGAACTTTATATACAGCTATTGATACTTACCATATTAGAAGTTAAAATTGAGAGGTTTAAAAATACTCATTAATTCACTTTAAAAGAAGAATAATAAATGTTAACATAAAACCCATTAAATGGTAACATAACTAACATTTAAAAATTAAGATATGTTTTCTAAAAAAATTTAGTGCAAAGACTGGCACAGCAATACACTGGTGCAAAGCTGTCCTGTGGTCAGATTCGCTTCTATCTTCAGCCTCACGTGTCATGTGCCTCTGGAAAACTTCAGTGTACATTTGTGAGAGAATGAGAGTAACAAAATACGCAAACCATAGCTCTGTATTGTTATGAAACTTTTTCTGGGGGCGGGGACAGGGTCTTGTTTTGTCAGCTAGGCTGGAATGTGTTGGTGTGATCTTGACTCACTGCAGCCTCAACCTCCTGGGCTCAAGCAGTCCTCCCATCTCAGCCTACCGAGTAGCTGGGACTACAGGCCACCATGCTTGCCTAGCTTTTTTTTTTTGGAGAGACTGTGTCTTGCTATGTTGCCCTGGCTGATCTTGAGCTCTTGAGCTCAAGTGATCCTCCTGCCTCAGCCTTGGAAAGTGTTGGGATTACAGGTGTGAGCCCCTCTGTTGGGTCGTGAAATAGTTTTGACTTCACAGATCCCCTGAAAAGATCTTGGGGACCTCAGGGGCCCCTGCACTACACTTTCAGAATCATTAAACTGTTTCATTAGGAGAGTGCTGTGGTCAGTCTTTGGTAATTGGATTTCCATGAAATGCTGTGCAGCCTCCTGAGACAGTCAAGCCTGGCTACCTGGCTCCTCATGAAACACAGTTCTGCCTTGGAGCAGCTTTGTGGTGAGCAAATCAGGCAGCTCTCTGGACCTCAGTTACATCACCTGGGAAATGAAGCAGTCAGACTAGAACATCTTCAAGCTCTCTTCCTACTCTAAAATTCTATGCATTTATGAGCCTGCCTGTAGTGTGTGCTTGGCACATATGTTTTGAATGAATGTATGAATAAATAACACATATTGTTGTCAAAAAGCTTTTGCATGAATGCAGAACTGGGCTAGAATGCAGGGGTCAAAAACTCACATACATGCAGGCCTGTGCCCTGAACAAATGAAGCAGACTGACGTGAGGCAGTGTGGACTGCTGGGGTCTGTGATGAACTGGAGGGATCATAGCCGTATTAAGGACCTCCAATGCAGATTTTTTATTAGATACTACTTTAGACCAGTGAAACAGGCTAGAGTTGGCCTGTGGGTTATAAGTTGGAACTTATAAACTAAGTAGTTGCTTGGGTTCCATTTGACTTGTAGCAGTCTTGCTGGTACCTCCTCTTGAAAGACCAAGTGCCTCATGCTCCCTCTGTTCCTCCTTCCAGTCTATACCTATTCATGGGAAAGCACCTAATAAACTCATCCATTGAAGGCAGCTGCAACTGGTGAGACCAATGCCATGAGATATTTGCATTTTTATAGGGTTAGTCTTAAGCCAAAATTAGGAAGTTCTGACAGTGGAATTCAGGCATCTGGGATCAGGCCAGAGCAAGGAGCCTTGGTCATTCTCCAAAATCCACACTGCATGTGTATGTGCCCAAACCTGGGAGTTGAAGCCCTACCTATAAAGCTCTTCTCTGTAGCATGGATGCATGCTTTGATCTTCAGAAGCACTGCTTCTGGGAATCCATGTCTCAGGAAAGTCTCAGCTGAAGCAGCTCCCACCTGGAGGTAGAAACCTCATTTCTAACAGGAATTCGCCTCCTGCAGCTACCCACACTCAGAAATTTGCTGCCGTTAATCAGCATCATTGATACAATTTTAAAAGGTTTCTCAAAGAGCTCTGCTCCTCAGAGTGTGATTTTAAAAAAAGTGCTGGGGAGCACCCTGGCACCTTCTCAGAAAACAGGTTTGGGAGTCTGTAAACTCCTTCCTGGGTGCCCTGTCCAGCTCCTCTGCATTCTGCCAGCCTAGGTCACTAAGGTGTACCAAGGACAGCCTTGTTGAGCCATTCGTAAAGGAACCATGGAAGGGTGGGAGAAAGAAGAGGGCTATTTGATCTTCAAAGAAGGGGTGATCTAGAGTTTGGATTGACCTTTAACCAAGCAAATCAGTGCCCTGATTTGCCAAATGCCTCCACACAGACATCATGCTGAAACCTGTAGGCCTCAAACAAGAGAACTCACTTTGTCATTAAGACTTTTTCTCTGGTCACTAACAATAAACGGAGATGGAGAATTCTCCACGAGTAAAATGAATGTGATTACAACCAAGGTTAAATACAAATACGAAACGAGCTTCAAGGATCAGGGAGGACCTACCTATTATAAGAAAGTATTGGATAAACATAAAAAATTCTAGGTTCAACAAAAGAATTCTGAGAGTTCTAACCCAATGGAATTTGACTTGTACCGATCACCCACGTAGCTGTCAGCCCACTGCCATTGCCTTCTTTGTTTCTGAACTGTGAACACATAGGAAGTCTTGGAAGCATTTTTTTTTTTAAGAGTAAGGGGTCTCCAATTCCTGGCATCAAGTGATCCTCCTGTCTCAGCATCCCAAAGTGCTGGGATGCCACCACTCCTGGTCATCTTGAAAACTTTTGGTAACAGGATTTAGGAGAAGTTATGACCATAGTCATGTACCCAAGTAACAACACAGCTGGTTGTAAGGTTTGAGCAAGGAGGGCAGCAGGACACGTTTAAGGTATGAGGGGGATTGTGAAGGGGGTCCTTGTCCTATGGAGGAGTGAATGAATGCCTGACCCTTTAGTCATGGAAAGAAGCAGGTGCGGGTCTCCAGGATCTTTCCTGCCCTTTATTCTGGTTTTTCTCTTTGAATGAGAAACACAGAATATCACCCTAAAGGGTCCAGAAGCGTCACCCACCAGATGCTATGGGAAAACCCTATGTCTAGACCACAATGGCTAGATTGTGCCCATGTCTCTCATCTCTCCCCCTACAAAATCCCCAAACACTGGAGCCAAGAGGAGAGCTAGATGCCAGAACCCAGTATGGTCCTTAGACCTGGGCAATAGGGTCCCTATGTCAAAGCACAGCCCTCAGAAGGTCCTGTCTTTAAAGTGCTACCCTCAAAGATGATTTCCCTCTGGGCTCTGGGACTGTGTGGGCCCCTCTGGGCAGGTTACCCTGAGCCCAGGCAGCAACTTTCCTAAGCCTTTGAAGCTCTCCAGTCCCATTTTCTCCCTTTGGGGTGCTCTCTATCCCTCTAGCGTGTGCACGAGGAGGTGGTCATCCAGATGTCCCGGGGACTCCAGGACTTGTGTTATGGGGTTGTTCCAGGGCCCTCTAGCCAGCTCCAATTCCAGGAGGGTGGCCTTGTTGGTGGACTGTTCCTGCTGGCAGGCATGATGTTTCTTTTGTGAGACTGGGCTACCAGAACTGTGCTCAGGTTGTTCATATTCGCCACCCCCTTTCAGAGGTGGCCCTGCCAAGATCAAGATCCACCGATCAAAGAGCACTGGGGGCTTGAATCACCTCCTGGGCTGGGGAGGGAGGGGAAGGCAGACAAGCTTGAGAGAGTGAAGGGAAGCCAATTTCCTCTGTTTTTCTTTTCACTGTATCCATGATTGAAGGCTGGCTCTTTTGAGTCGCTGACACCAGATTTGCCCCAGGCTTGTGGGAGGTGAGGCATCATCAGGTACTTTCCCAGTGGAGGAAAAAATGAATGCCTAAGAGTGGATGTTCCCACGGGGCAGGGACATGGCTTCTTAATTTTCCTCAGAGAACTCAACCAAAGTATCTTTCAGGACCGCCCTGAGTTGTCCTGTTTTTTGTTGTTACTGTTCATGACGGTGGGTGAGGTTTCTAGGGGTGGGACTTCTATACACTCTATTTCATCCTGAAGCACGCTGAAGAACAGGCTGCCGAGCCACCTCCTCAGACACCTCCTGGGTACAGTCTTGAGGTTCTCCCCACACCATTCACCTTGGGTTTAACTTGAATTTTGCTGTACTCATGACAATATTTAATTAATCTAGAAAACTTATTTGTGGTTTACAATTTATGTTCTTCACTAGATTATGAACTCTTCAAGGACAGAGACTGTCTGTCTCATTCCCAGTTGACTAGAACTGTGGTTGGCACAAGGCTGATGCTTGGTAAATATTCTCAAGCAGTTGAATGGATCATTTCATCACAGCACCCATTGTTGGGGGTGTTTGCCCATGTGTGGTCTCTGCGCTATGCCTTTAAAATTCTAAGGTCCTGGTTATGTTGGAGGAAGCCTCTCGTATGATGCTAATGTTTCCTTCCTTGAAAGGGTCTCCTGACCCGGCATTGGCTTTCAGGTTAGCCCAGCTCCACTAATACCCACCAAGTGTGGAGCTCTGGTGTGTAGGCTTTGGAGTCATAAAGACCTGAGTTTGAATCCTGGTGTGGCCATTTTCTAGCTGTGTGATTTTAGGCAAGTTATTAACCTTCCTGAGTCTTGTTTCCTCATCTGTAAAACAAGGACAATAACATCTACCTCATGGGGCATTCTGGTTGCACAGAGTAAAAGTGATATTATGTGTATAACAGCATACCGGCTGACATACTGTAAATGGTACAGATGTTAATATTATTTCCTCAGGGCCTGCTGAGCATTTGGTTCTATAATAACCACTTCACAAAGAGGAACAAGATAATCTCCTGATCTAGATAAGAAATGGCTTAAGCACCAAATCCAGGCATGAGGGTGAGGCAGCCTGGCCCTCAGACCTCAAAGCTAGGAGCAGATGCTCTTGGTAAGAGCACGAGTTTAAAAACTGGGGATCCAGGCAGTGGAGTCTGGAGTAGTCCCTGAGTGGCAGATTCTTGTAATAAATTCTTGAGACTGATGTAGTGGGAGGGCGGAGTGGAGAGATGGTCAGATGCTATTCTTAAGGAGTTTAGAATCTTTTAAAGGAGATTAACATGTAAGCAAACAAGAACATAAACAGGGATAGGCGTGTGGGCAGAGTACAGATGAAGCACAGAGAAGGAGTTGATTAATTGCCAGGGCTGGGAGGAGAGTTGACAGGTGTGGCAGGAACCAAGAAAGGCTTCGGAGAGGAAGAGCCCAGGATGATTTGGGAGAATGACAAGGAATTTGGTGAGGGGGAAACTGAGGGACAGGTGAGGTGGGGGTGGAGGGTCAGGACATAAAATGGAGGAATGAAACAGGATGGTATGTTTGGGTGTTTTTAAGGTTCTGTAATGATGAGGGTTTTATCGGGACTGTCTGGGTGGATGGGCTAAGCTGGAGGGGCATTTCAGGATCCTCCTCCTGTAGACTGGTCCTTCGACAGCTCTGGCCCATATTTCTTCAGAATATGGGTCCCACTCTGCAGCATGAAGCAGGCGACCGTAGTCTCTGTGGCCCCCACCATCCCCCATTCTCCTCATCTCAATGGGCTCTGTAGGCATGCTGGCTTTGGAGTCTTACAGGACTCTACTATTTACCAGTTGTGGGGCACTGAGAAAATAATCCGAATTTTCTAGATCTCAGCTTTTTCCTCTTTTGTAAAATAGGGGTAAAACTTGTGCACACCTTGGAAGGGCTGTTGTAATAAGGAAATAAAGTAATGCATGTAAAAGACCTAGTGCAGAGACTGCTGCAGGACATAGAGTCAGTGTACATTTGCAAGCATCTCATATTCACTTGTTCATTCAGTCATTCATTTGCACATGCCTCGGTTTGCCATTTCTCCAGTGCCTATGATGTGTCAGACCCTGCGGACACAGGGGTGAACGAGGCCCAGCCCCTGCCCATGAGAAACCTGTGTTGAGTGTGTAGGGGAGAGCAGATGAAGAGGTGGTCACTGTGCTGTGTGAAGGGCTATGGCATGTGCCATGACTATGGCTATGTGCCCTTCAGAGGAAGGCCACAACCATGATGATGACTAAATGTTGAGGAATGACTCCAGTTCCCTGAAGTCAAATCATAACAGCTCTAAAAGTCAAATCAAAAGCATCAGTCCTTACCCTAAAGGCCATGGAGAACCACTGAAAAATTCTCAAGCAGTGGAGAGACCTGGTCCTGTCTGCAATCAGTAAGGTCACTCTGGCACCAGTCAGAGCAGCAGAGAAGCCCCAGGGCTCCAGGTGAGAAATAACAAGTTACCATGAAGGGACTAGGGTTCCTAATGAGGTGTGAGAGCCCTGACTTACTGTAGCAGGGCAGGGAGAGTGCTGGGCTGGTGGAAGCTTGCAGTCACAGTTTGGGATATCAGAAGTCTTTTAAGGAGAATCCAATGTATCTCTCAAAAAAGCAAAAAGTCTAAAGAATGGGGGAGTCAATTTTGTCATTCCCATTTTACTTATTTTTAAAAATGACACCAGCTAAGGCTAGGTAGAATATTATTCATCTGAATTGGCTTTTCCCAGATCTAGCTAAGATAAAGTTTTATTTACATAGCCAGTACATAAATTGGGGAAAGAACGCCCTATCCAATAAATAGTGCTGGGAAAACTGGTAAGCCACATGTAGAAGAATGAAACTGGATCTTTATCACTCACCTTATATGAAAATCAACTCAAGATGGATCAAAGACTTTAATCTAAGACCTGAAACCATAAAAATTCTAGAATAACACTGGAAAAACTCTTCTAAACATTGGCTTAGGCAAAGAGTTCATGAATAAGACCCCAAAAGCAGAAGCAGCAAAAACAAAAATAAATAAATGGAACCTAATGAAACTAAAAACCTTCTGCACAAAAAAGAAATAGACAACCCACAGAATGGGAATAAACAGACAACCCACAGAACGGGAGAAAATATTTGCAATCTATGCATTTGACAAAGGACTAATATCTAGACTCTATAAGGAACTCAAATCAGCAAGGTAACACCAAATAATTCTATCAAAAAGTGGGCAAAGGATGTGAACAGATAATTCTCAAGAGAAGATATACAGATAGCCAACAAACATATGAAAAAGTGCTCTACCTCATTAATTACCAGAGAACTGCAAATGAAAACCGCAATGAGATACCACTTTACTCCTGCAAGAATGGCCATAATTAAAAAGTTAAAAAAAAAAAAAGATGTTGGTGTGAATGTGGTAAAAGAACATTTATACACTGCTGATGGGGATGTAAATTAGTACAGCCTCTATGGAAAACAGAAAAGAGATTCCTTAAAGAATTAAAAGTAAAACTCTCATTGATCTAGCAATCCCACTACTGAGTACCCAGAGAAAAAGAAATTATTATGTGAAAAAGACACAAGCATATGCATATTTATAGCAGCACAATTCACAGCTGCAAAGATATGAAATCAACCTATGTGTGCATCAACTGAGTGGGTAAAGAAAGATGGTATATATACACCATGGAATACTACTCAGCCATTAAAAGGAATGAACTATTGTCTTTTGCAACAACTTGGATGGCGCTGAAGGCCAATGTTCTAAGTGAAGTAACTTAGGAATGGAAAACCAAGTACCGTTGGTATTTGGTATTTCACTTACAAGTGGGAGCTAGGCTATGAGGATGCAAAAACATAAAAATGCTATAATGGACTTTGGAAATTTGGGTAGGAAGGTTGGGAGGGAGGTGAGGAATAAAAGACTACATATTCAGTACAGTGTACACTGCTTGGGTGATGGGTGCACTGAAATCTCAGAAATCACCCCTAAAAACTTATCCATGTAACCAAAAAACACCTGTACCCCCAAAACTATTGAAATAAAAATAAAAGTTAGTTAAAAAATATAGACCAGGAGCAGTGGCTCAGGCCTGTAATCCCAGCACTTTGGGAGGCCCAGGTGGGCGGATCACCTGAGGTCAGGAGTTCGAGACCAACCTGGCCAACATGGTGAAACCCTGCCTCTACTAAAAATACACACACACAAAAAATTAGCATCTGCCTGTAATTTCATCTACTTGGGAGCCTGAGGCAGGAGAATCACTTGAACCCAGGAGGCAGTGGTTGCAGTGAGCCAAGATCACACCATTGCACTCCAGCCTGGGCAATAAGAGTGAAAGTCTGTAAGAAAAAAAATGTATCTTTATATAGCTCGTGCAGCCCCACCTTGTCCTATTTGCCCTTCATATCATTGCGCTTCACAGATATTGTGCCTTTTGCAAATTGAAGGCTTTTGGCAGCCCTGCATTGAGCATGAGCTGACAGAAGCTTGCAGTCAGAATTTGGGATCTCTCAAAATGTATTTCTGAGTCTACTTGTGCCATATTTCCAACAGCATGTGCTTACTTCATATCTCTGTGTCACATTTCGGTAATTCTTGTAATATTTTAAACTTATTATTGTATCTGTTATGGTGATCTGTGATCAGTAATCTTTGATGTTACCATTGTAATTGTTTTGGGGCACCATGAACCATGCCCATATACAACAGCAAACTTAATTGATAAATTCGTATGTGATGACTGCTCCACTGACTGCCATTCTCCCATTGCTGTCTCTTGTCGGGCCTTTATATTCCCTGAGACACAACAATATCGAAATTTAATAACCCTACAAAGGCCTCTGTGTGTTCAATTGAAAGAGTCATACATCTCTCACTTTAAGTCAAAAGCTAGAAATGATTCAGCTTAGTGAGAAAGTCATGGTGAAAGTTGAGATAGGCTGAAAGCTAGGCCTCTTGTGCTCAACAGTTAGCAAAGTTGCGAATGCAAGAAACATTCTTGAAGGAAATTAAAAGTGCTACTTCAGGCTGGGTGTGGTGGCTCTGTAATCCCACCATTTTGGGAGGCCGAGGTGGGTGGATCACCTGAGGTCAGGATTTTGAGTCCAGTCTGGCCAACATGGCAAAACCCCATCTCTACTAAAAAAAAAAAAAAAAAAAAAAAAAAAAAAAAAAAAATTAGCTGGGTGTCGGGGTGCACGCTGGCAGTCCCAGCTACTTGAGAGGCTGAGGCGGGAAAATCACTTGAATCTGGGAGGTTGCAGTGAGCTGAGATCATGACATTGCACTCCAGCCTGGGCAACACAGCAAGACACTGTCTCAAAAATAAAAGTGCTACTTCAGTGAACACATGAATGCTAAGAAAGTGAAACAGCCTTATTGATGATATGGAGGAAGTTTTAGCAATCTGGGTAAAAGACCAAATCAGCAACAATATTACCTGAAGCCAAAGCCCAATTCAGAGTGAGGCCCTAACTCTTTTCAATTCTGTGAAGACTGAGTGTGATGAAGAAGTAGCAGAAGAAAAGTCTGAAGCTAGCAGAGGTTGATTCATGAGCGTTAAGGAAAGAAGCCATCTTCATGATAGAGAAGTGAAGATGAAGCAGTGAGTGCTGATGGAGAAACTGCACCAAGTTTTCTGGAAGGTCCAGCTAAGACAACTGATGAAGGTGGCTATGCTAAACAAAACATTTTTTCTTTCTTTTTTTTCTTTTTCTTCTGTTTTGAGACAGGGTCTCACTCTGTCTCCTGGGCTGGGGTGCAGTGTTGGGATCTTGCCTTACTGCAGTCTTCAACTCCTGGGTCCAAGTGATTCTCCCAGCTCAGCCTCTTGAGTAGCTGAGATTATAGGTGTGTGTCACCACACTTGGCTAATTTTTGTATTTTTTGGTAGAGACAGAATTTTACCATGTTGGCCAGGCTTGTCTCGAACTCCTGACCTCAAGTGATCTGCCCACCTCAGCCTCCCAAAATTCTGGGATTACAGGCATGAACCACCACACTAGGCCAATACATTTTCAATGTAGACCAAACATCCTTATAGTAGAAGAAGATGTCATCTAGGACCTTCATAGCTAAAGAGGAAAAGTCGATGCCTGGCTTTAAAGCTTCAAAGGACAGGCTAACTCTTGTTTTTGTTTATTTGTTTTTACAAGATGGAGTCTCACCATCTTGCCCAGGCTGGTCTCAAACTCCTGCACTCAAATGATCCTTCCACCTCAGCGTCCCAAAGTGCTGGAATTATAGGGATAAGCAACCATGCCTGGCCCAAGGATAGGCTAACTCTTCTAGTTGGTGATAATGGAGCTGGTGACTTTAAGTTGAAGGCAGTGCTCATTTCCCATTCCAAATATCCCAGGAACCCTTAAGAATTAATACAAAGTTTACTCTATTTATACTCCCTAGATGAAATAATAATGCCTGGACAACAATACATCTGTTTGCAGCATGGTTTACTGAATATTTTAAGTCCATGGTTGAGACTTACTGCTAAGAAAAAAAATTTCTTTCAAACTATTACTGCTCATTAACAATGTATTTAGTTGCCCAAGAGCTCTGATGGAAATGTATAATGAGATTACTGTTGTTTTCATGTCTGCTAACACAACATCCATTCTGTATCCCATGGATCAAGGAGTAATTTTGAATTTTAAGTCTTATTATTTAAGAAATACCTTTCTTAAGGCTATAGCTGCCATAGATAGTGATTCCTCTAATGAATCTGGGCAAAGTAACTTGAAAACCTTCTGGAAAGAATTTCACATTCTAGATGTTATTAAGAATATTTGTGATTCATGAGAGAAGCTCAAAATATTAACATTAACAGGAATTTGGAAGAAGTTGATTCAAACCCTCAAGGATGACTTTACCAGGTTCAAGACTTCAGTGGAGGAAGTAACTGCAGATGTGGTGGAAATAGCAAGTGAACTACAATTAGAAGTGGAGTCTGAAGATGTTACTGAATTACTGAAATCTCTTAATAAAACCTGAGTGAATTAGGTGTTGCTTCTTATGGATGAGCAAAGCAAGTGGTTTCTTGAGATGGAATCTACTGGTGAAGATGCTGTGAACATTGTAGAAATGACAACAAATGATTTAGCATATTACATAAACTTAGTTGATAAAGCCAGCAGCAGGGTTGTCAGAATTCATTCCAAATTTTGAGAGAAGATTTTGTGGGTAAAATACTATTAAACAGCATCATGGGTTATAGAGAAATCTTTCATGAAAGGAAACCAATTGATGTATCAAACTTTGTTGTTCTTATTTTAAGGAATTTCTGTAGCCAACTTAATGGTCACCTTCAGTGACCACCACTCTGATCAGTGAGCAGCCATCCACATTGAGGCAAGACCCTTAACAGCAAAAACATTGATTCACTGAAGACTCAGATGATTGTTGGCATTTTTTAACAATGGAGCATTTTGAAATTAAGATATGTATATTTTTTAGACATAAGGCTATTGCACACACACTAGACTATAGTATGGTGTAAACATAACTTTTTAATTATTTTTAAGATAGGGTCTCACTCTGTCATTCAGACTGGAGTGCAGTGGCGTGATCTTGGCTTGCTACCACACTTGGCTAATTTTTGTATTTTTGACCTCCTGGGGTCAAGTGATCCTCCCACCTCAGCCTCCTGAGTAGCTGGGACCATAGGTGCACCATGCTCGGCTAATTTTTTTGTATTTTTTATAGTGACAAGGTTTTGCGGTGTTGCCCAGGCTGGTCTTAAACTTCTGGCCCCAAGTGATCCTCCCACCCTGGCATCCCGAAGTGCTGGGATTACAGGTGTATGCCACTGTGCATGACCTAAGCATAGCTTTTATATGCAGTGAAAAGCCAAAAAATCCCTGTGATGCACTTTATTTTGATATTTGCTTTATCGCGGTGGTCTGGAACCATACGTGCAGCATCTCTGAGGTATGCCTGTACCATAATTTCAGATAAATATGATTTAACCCAGGATTATCTTTCTCTGCTATTGATGCATGATATCAAATTTACCATATCTGAAACATTGTGAAGGTTTTGAGGAATGGAGTGAATATCTAGAACTGACCATCTCACATAATAAATGAATATTAAATGAGTTTCTTGACTTAGAAAAAATGTTTGAATCGTGTTCAATGGAGTTGAAAGTTTTAACATTATTACTTACAAGTTTCTTAATCAAATTTTAGACACTGTCAAACATGTCTTGTATATAACTGTGGGTTTTCAGAAATGAGTGTTGACATAATTATTCACAAGTTTTGCAACAAAACTTAGGCACTGTCGAACACATCAGGCATGGAAATGTGGGTTTTCCCAGATGAATGTTATAGGAACACTGCATTGTCTCATACCAGTTTCTTTTCTTTAGCTCCTACGAAATTCAAGTGCTCTTTGAGTAACACCTTTATTATCCTCAGAGAAGAAAGAATTTAAGAGAGCTTTCCAGAACCCTATTTCATTGTTTCTAGGAAACGCTTTCCCTCTTTTGGCCCTCAGTAAGCAAGTTCTTTGCTACAGATTTAAATTCATTGACTTCATCCGCTACAGTGACTCGGGTTTCTTGACCTGATCTATTCTGCAGATCTAGTTTTTGGATCAGAAGTTAGGTAATGCTGTCTCCTGGATTTTCATTATATGGATTCAGTATCTTGCATAGGAAATTAACTCTTTTGTCTTTTTGATCTATATCACTTACACCTTTTTTTTTCTCCTGTCCAAAAGGGGGAATATGTTCTAATAAACGTTTTGATAGGCCCAAAATAGCCAGCTTCTCTGGGATGCAAGCAACAAGATATTTGGTTTGGGACATTTCCAAATTCTCCAAACTTTTTGTTTTTTCTTTCTTTCTTTTGTGAGATGGAGTCTCACTCTGTCATCCAGGCTGGAGTGCAGTGGTGCGATCTCAGTTTACTGCAACCTCTGCCTTGGGGTTCAAGAGATTCTCCTGCCTCAGCCTCCTAAGTAGCTTGGACTACAGGCGTGCACTACCACGCCCAGCTAATTTTTGTATTTTTAATACAGACAGGGTTTCACCATGTTGGCCAGGTTGGTCTTGAACTCCTGACCTTAGGTGATCCGCCTACCTCAGCCTTTTAAAGTGCTGGAATTACAGGTGTGAGCCACTGCACCCAGACAAATTCCCCAAACTTCTAACCTACTATTCTTCTGAGGCCAAGCTCAGGCCCACCACATAAGGCCTCCTCTGTAGTGGCTGTTAAAGAGCCAAATTTACACAAAGCTCCCAAACTCATGTTGAAGAGGAGATTTGAGTTAAATGGAAATGTGCAATGGTAATTATTCTACCAGTGTCCTTGATACAACAAACAAATCAGTAAATCAAAGATGTTAAGAGCCTGGATATGAAGCAGGATACTCAGTATGTATTTTATTATTTATTTATTTATTTTTGAGAAGGAATCTCACTCCTGTCACTTAGGCTGAAATGCAGTGGTGTGATCTTGGCTCACTGCAACCTCCACCTTCCAGGTTTAAGAGATTCTCCTGCCTCAGCCTCCTGAATAACTGGGATTACAGGTGCTTGCCACCATGCCTGGCTAATTTTTGTATTTTCAGTAGAGACAGAGTTTCATCACGTTGGCCAGACTGGTCTCAAACTCATAACCACATCTGCCTGCCTTGGCCTCCGAAAGCGCTGCGATTACAGGCCTGAGCCACCATGTGCGGCCTATTATTAAGACACATGTTAATACAAACGGTGCTATAGGACATTTATAGGGCAGCTACAATGTAAAGAAAAAGAATTCTCTTACTTGAGACTGGTGGAAGGCATGGTAGATAGGACTTTGGAAAAGAATAGTGGAAAGAAAGCAGAAAACTGACAGGAAATGCAGGTCTGTGGATACACAGGTTGATACAGTCTCTCTCAGAGGGCATGAATGGGAAAGAAGGACTTTAACATTTATTGAATACTTACCCTATGCTGTGGCTGGGGTAGGCACTTTCAGACATCATCTTTTAAAAAGTTCCTTAAGAATCCTTCAATCCTTCTATGGTCTCTAGCTCAATGATGTTAAGTGATTCCTCCATACCACTAAATTAGAAAGTGGTGGGAACTCACATTCAAACCCAGGTCTGACCAACCTCGAAAGCCAGGAGGCTGTTTCTTTCATTCCATGGCTGCTCCCTCAAGAGTAACTCTGCATGGGGAGCAGAGTAACTCTCTTCCAAAGTTGATCAAGATTTCTTTCAATACCGAGATTCTGGGACACAGATTAGAAGACGCAGAAGAAGAATGGCCCTGCCTTTTCCACCCAAAGACCTGTTACTGAATTTTGTCTCCATGTGTCTGAAGGGTTCTCCCCCTCATCATTTTCATCCAGAAAAGAGAAAGGCACCTCCCTGTATGGAGGTGGTGGCCTCTAACATTTTGACTAAACTGAGCAATCGAGCTTCTCATTTTTGCTGGTGGGATTTGAGAGAATATGGGAAGATGGTACCTGACCCAATGGAGGATTAGTGGGGTGTTACATTGTTGTGATGAACTTTACGATGTGAGTTTGTGGTTTCATGTAGCTTCATAAAACAAGCTAGATAGTGATTATGTCACTTCCTCTGCCCTCCTGACAGAGATGAAGCCTTCTTTAGTGCCTGGAGTATTTCCTGATGCTTCACTCAGACCAGCTCACTTTTCAGATTTTAATGTGTTCCTGTAAGAGGTATGGAGAAGAAAAGAAGAAGAAGGGGTGGGGGAAGTCATTAGTCCAAGTTGTCACACCGTCATCCTGGCTGACAAATGACTATGTCAGAGCAAGGTACCGAAACTTACAGAAACAGGCCTGTTGGCTTGGGAAGTAAATAAATAAGCCAGTTGCACATTTCTTGGCTGGCTGGCAAAAGTTTTGTTGTCAAAGCAACGCCGCCATTGAGTATGCTTTGCTTACACAAGTCCTCAGCCTCTGCCCCAACCCCAAGCTACCTGAGGAGGAGGAGCTGAGTGAGGAGGAGGGACCAACAGGTTGTCCCCTATGCAGGCTGCATGCCTGCTCAAGTTACATCCACAAATGCCTCGGAAGCAGCCAACTGGCTGCATCTATCTCCTCACATTCCTCGGTCTGTCTGGGCTGGTTGGTGCAGTTACCAGAACATACTACATTGGGATTGTGGAAGAATACTGGAACTATGTACCCCAAGGGAAGAATGTTATTACTGGGAAAAGTTTCACGGAAGACAAGTGAGTGAACTTGGGGTCCTCATTGACTCCCAGGTTTGGCTTCTTTTTGACTCTGTATAGGGAAGATTGTATTTCTTGGGTACTTATACTGAGGGCAAGTTGATCTAGACCAAGAGAAGGTGTTTTGTTTTTTGCTTGAAGAGCCCTAGTATGGATGGGTGTGTAATTTGGAAGAGATATTCATAGCTCCATTTATTTGTTGAGCCACCTATTAACAGCCTTGCCTGTAAAGAGACATATACACAGCCAGGTATTTGACAGTTTTCACCAGGCACTACTAGTAACTTCTGGGGAATTCTGTTTGATGGACAACACTTGGGATGAAGATTTGATAAATTTCAAGAATTCCTTATCGTTAAAACACAGTGGTTTCTTAGTTTGTATTTTTGGAATGAAACATCATAATTGAAGATAAGTATGCTAAGTCATGGTTTTCAATGTTTAAAAGAGGGGGAAGTCACAGGAGATTTCTCTGCTATTTTCAGAGTTTCCTTGAGTCTACTTAGAAATAGCTCTCTCACTGGTGAGAAGTTTGTTCCAGCTCCAAGTCATTCATGCTGAGGGTAGTATCTTATCCTAGAACCCATAGCGTAGCTAGGTGAGATGGTGCCACAGTGTTCTGTGTTCCTGATTTTTAATTTTGGGCAGAAAATAAACCTTGTTCCCTGCCCCATCCAGGGCCTAGTAACTTAACTATCTTGTTTCATGGATCTCCCTCTGAAGTCATCTCCTGAGTCCAGAAGCTGTCATGCCAGTTTCAACTTTGTGGTTATTAGAACATCTTTTGAGATGTTTTGGCAACCTCTGTTAGATGTTTGAATGCTTGCTTCTTTTCTGATAGGCAGAACTCATTGCATTCAGCATCCATGTTCCATTTCCTAAAGATGAGTTTAATTATTAATGTTCAGGAACAGCACATGTCCTACCAAGAAGTCTTTAAAAGCCAGGGCCCCTTGTCTTGGAGGAAAGACTAAAGATCCAGTTGGCTTGGAAATACAGCTTCCAAGTTTTCTAACAACACAAAGGTGGCATAGTCTGTTTTGTTTACCAAAGATGATGCCTGTGCCAGAAAAGCTGCCAAGGAAGAGTTTTCCTTAAGCTTTGTAGCAGGAAATGTAATGTCTGCAGGGTTATTTCCAAAGGAAACTCTTGACTACTTTCAATCCCACATCTGCTGACCATTGGTGGTGGTGTCTTTACTGTGATGAATAGCTATGGGGTGCTGTTCTCAGAGAGGGGTCAGTAGGAAATTGTCAATGTGAGCAGCTATTGGAGATAAGAATGTTGAAAATGTGTACACTGAGTGTAATGAATATAGTGTTTAAGCAAAATGTGATACTGGATTGCCTTTCTATAAGATTAACATGCACAGAAATTCTGTGTTTTTCCTAAATGCCCACGTCATTTTAGCTGTGTATGGGCATTTATTCTGACTCAAACATTCTATGAGATATTTTTCAATTTACTACTGCTTGCAGATATTATTATTCTCATTTTATGAACCAGGAACCAAGGTTCTGAGGTTAAATACTTGCCAGAATTTATAGAGTAAATGGTAGCACCAAACTCACATTGCTTTGGTTCCACAGCCCGTATTTCTTTTCACCACACAACCTGTTTCTCAGTAATGGTGATCATTCCCCAGTGAATTAAAGCAACTTTGAGGGAATCCAGGGTCCCAGCAATAAAAAATTTCTAGAAAGTCCTAATTTTTACCAAAGACATATTTAGTCTCTTTTGTCACTCTTCCAAGAAGCATGTTGAAAGGGATCACTGGTGGTCAGTACCAAACAGGTTACCTGGGTTCATTCAAATCACCAAAGAATCTTAAATATTCAATTACTACAATGCTGTTTTCACCAAGCTGGGTGCTGGAAGAAGTTGGGACCTCACTGTTGATCATTTCAATCAGAAGATGATGCTTTGATAAAAGTACAATAAAACATAAAAAATGGCTGTGGTGAAAAAGAAAATAGACATGATGAAAACAGTTGGTTTGGCATCAGATTTGAGTGAGATGGTTTCAAAATGCATGGCCCCATATGAGAGTCCACTTGCTCCTTTGGAGCAGCTGGCATGCTAAGGTTTCATACCTAGAAGCCAAGGTCCCCAAGCACTTCTTTCTGGCATGCAAAGGGACAGAGTTTGTGTCAGGCTGACTGCTAACTCTTGGAAGGGAAACCCAGGTGAACGTGCAGTGGATATTGGCTTTTATCAGCAATCCTATCAGTGCTAGTGGTTGTGGTAAGTGGCTAGGGCAAGTTCCTAAGAAGGTAGGGCTGTTGTAGGTGGCTGACATTGCTTAGAGACCACAAGATACACATCTTGGGTGCATGTGAAGATGCTGCGACTGGGACATAAGTGGAGTTCAGTATGTGTACTTTGTGTTATGCCATTTCCCCAGGAGCAGGAAGGAGCTATCATAGATGATGGAATCATGCCCCTCAGCCTTCTGGAGGGTGAATAGGCTGCCTTTCTGAGGACAGTCTGCTGTTTTGGATATTCACACTTGGACAAATGTCTGATATTTAAAGGACCAGAAGAGCCAGGTGCTCAGAATTCCACCATGACTGGAAAGAATCTGAAATAGAAATCCAGAGATCTGACTTCTAGCTCTTGCTCTGCCCCACTTGCTGTATAATCGTGAACATGTCACATAATCTCTCTGAAAATCACTTTCCTTAATTTGTGTAACAAGGGAGTTGAAATGTAATCCTTAGAGTCACTTGAGAAGTGAAATTTCAAAGCATTAGAAATAATTTTGAAACTGAATGAAAAATATCTTACCTAACTTGACAGTTCTAGAAAGATTTTTGCAATGGTGAATGAAAGGAGAGAGATGATTTGCAGGCATCCAGTCCTAGAAATTAGAGTTGGAAAAAACCTGGGACTGATTGTGTCAAAATTTTTAAAGTAGTCCATATTTTTCTTTATCCATTTTCCCCCTGTCTTTAAGAACTATCTCCAATTCCTCACTTCACACATGAAGCTTCCCCCCATGGGGTAACTTTCAAACCTTCCCTCCTCCCTGGACCCTGGCTTGTTCTGAGCTGTTTCCTTCCTAACCACCCATGGAGCTTGGAGTCTTTATCGTGAACTTGAACACTGCATTTTCTTCCCTCTGCATTTCCCTCTAATTGCTTGATGTACATCAGTCGTGTCTGCAGCCACAGTAAAAGCACCATGATGATAGATAAGAAGTTTTGGCATATGTTTAATAATCCCCCTTCGCTACACAGAGCTTTGTCACTGACAGTACCCCATGGAGGATCCACCACAGAGCAGGCATTAAAAATCATTGAAGTAAAAATGAATCACCTTATCAATTGAGTTGTTCTGGTTGCTTTATCTTTGAACAAGGGGAATGGGAAGAATCTGGGGAACAAGAGGGTGGGTGCCAAAGTTTTAGTAATGTAAAAACATTTGGAAACCAAAGTTAGGCAGTACCATAAGCCTAATAAATCCTGATGCACGAGGATGAGATACGAAATGAATTGAAATCATTTCACAGAGACTCTATGGCTGTCAGACGGTGCAATTTAACTTTCTTACTTGGTACCTTTGCTTGATTATAGGGTTCAAAAGTATAATTGAGTCTATGATCACTAATGTTTCCTAGAAAATATAGGATTTTGGAGTTAGATTCTATTTAGAAATATTTTCTCCAGATAAATATACTTCTCCTCCTCCTCCCTGGACTAAATTAGGACACTGGGCCCCTTTGAGTTGCCTGGGGATGGTGTCAGTATTTTGATCTATTTATACCAGTCCTGCTCAGGCTCATAAAGTGCTTAATTAAAGTGTACATTGGTGGTAAAGCCTGGTCTTTAATGAGACTGGAGTAGGGTCATCTTATTTAAAGCCACAGTTCTCACTACAGACCTCGTTAGGCAATCAACACACATCCAGGCTTTTTCTTTACAGGGTTTTCATCGATACTAACTCATGGGTGGAACTGGGCTCGAACGTAAGTGAGGCTAGCTTGAACGTAAGAAGGTCAACTTCCTCTAACAGACACTACAAACTTGGGGTTTGAGCAGCATCACTGCATCAGCCCAGTGGATGGCAAGGGGCTTTGATTATTCTAAGAAGCAGGCCCTAGGATGGATGTGAGAGAGAACTCACACATCTATCTGAAAGAAGGCCCAACAGAGGGGAAGCAGGGAGGAGAAAGAGGTTTTTGTGAGCTTTGAAATAAAGAAAAGAATATCATCTGGTTAGTGCATGGTCTAAACAAATGGTAACTTTTAAACCTCAACTTCTGTCTTATCAGTACCAAAAATATTTTGTTTGGACTGATGCCATATGAATCTCTTGGAGCTGCTTTTATACCCTGAATCAGTAAGTAATTGTTTTTAACTGCTAGTAGAGACTGGAGTATAATGTTTTTAACAAATTAGGATTTTGTATTCATTTGTAAGAGAATCCAGAAGTGGGCAGTCCAAGGCTGGTGGGATAGATGGTATAATAGGGTCTCAGCGGCTTTCTATATTTCTAATCCACCATCCTTAGCCTATGTGCTTTAAACTCTATGTGGTTTCCCTCCTCAAGCACATTCATGGTCACAAGATTGCTGCTGGAACTCCAGCCATCATGTCTATATTCCAGGAAGAAAGAGAGGAAGGGAAAAGGTAGAAGCAGAACAATTTTTGCTGCATCTGCCTTTTAAAGGGTTCTAATGGAAACCCTACCCAACTGATTTTACTTACATCTCATTGGATACTCATAGCCACAAAGAGGACTTGAAAAAATGTAATCTTTCAGCTGTGTGCTTTTCTGCCTGAATAAAGACAGAATTTGCCTCTGACACTAAAGAAAAAGGGGAGCATGAATATTGCAAGGCAGTTGGCAGTCCCTGGTACCCTCTCCTACCTCAGTTCTCCCCTGTTTTCCATGATTTACAGGTATCCCCCTAGTCACCCTCTTACTTTCCCACCTCCATATGATGGGGCCCCAAGACCTGGTTAGCAGTATCTGAAAGATAATTCATTGACAGTATAATGAGTTAGCTAAGTGTCACCAGGTATTTACTATGCTCCAGGCATTGCTTTAAAAGGTTAGCACATCATGAAGTGGGGTGACCAATCTTCTGTCCCTGGGAGGGAGACTGGGAGCACTGGGAGGATTTCACCAGCCAAGCGTAGCCCAGCCTTGGTCTGAGGGAGATGCCAAGGTAGCCCAGTTTGCTGGTAAGTGTGGGGCTCTGGCATCAACTGTCACATTTGGAATTATTGCCCCACTTTATGGGCAAGTAATTGAATCTCTTTTTGCCTCAGTTTTGCATCAGTAAAATGGGGAGATGATATTACTTGCTTTGAGGGTGTATTAGTTTCTTGTGGCTGCTGTCACAAATTACCACAAACTATGTGGCTTCAAACAACAGCAATTTATTCCTTGCTCCTGTGTTGGAGGCCAGAAGTCTGAACTGAATATATTGTCAGGGCCAACTGCCTCTGGAGGCCCTAAGGGAGGGGCCATTCCTTGACTCTTCCAGGTTCTGGTGTCTGCCAGCATTCCTTGGCCATGGCTGCATCACTCTGATCTCTGCATCCATTTTCATATTGTCTTCTCCTCTGTGTGTGTCTAGCCTATCTTTGCATCTTATAAGGACACTTTCGATGGCATTTCAGGCCTACCCATCTAATCCAGGATGATCTCCCCATCTCAAGATCCTTAACTTAATCACATCTGCAAAGACCCATTTTTTCCAATAAGTTTCTGTGGATAACAACTTCGGAACTATCTCTGGGACTTAGGATCTGCAAGTACTCAGACACAGTGCCTTAGCATTAATAAATGTTAGCTCTTGTGGTAGCTCTGCTGTCTCATGGGGTTCTCTGGAGAGCAGGAGCCCTGTGGGAAAGACCCTGGCTGGTCACATTTTCCTCTTTTCTAACAAAGCTTTACGCTTTACCAGAAATAATCATAACTGTGATTGATTCAACACCACTGGCCCAGTTGCTGCGTGTGGGGCCCCACACCTCTTCTCACTGAATTCTTATGGTAGCTCTATCATGGTCACCAGTTTACAGCAGAGGAAACTGGGTTCAGAGAGGTTAAGTCACTTCCCCAGGATTTCACAACCAGCAAGTGAGAGAATTGACATCCACACTCATTCTCCTTCCCCCTCACCATGCCATTTGTCTTCAATATGCCTTGTGTATGCTCTGAAGGGCTTCTGTGAAAATGAAGAGTGGACCCAAGAATTAGGTGGTGCCAGGTGACCCGGAGAAAAGGAATGTGTATAGAAGCACAACATCCAGATGGTATTAAAAATCATTAATCTAATAGGGAGGGAGCAGCCTCATCAAAATGAATGTGTAATCTCCATCTCCACCCTTCCTTTTGCCACGTGGCACTTGTCTCCATCTCATCCTGTTTTTTCCTTGGTGAAGAACATTCCTCCTCAGGCTCAGACAATATTTCTTGTCCTTATTGTGACTCTTGTGATCTCACATGTTGGCTCTGACCACAGTCTCTGTTAATGGTATTTTGTAGTTGATCGTCAGCCTATATTTTCCTGCCCTCCCCACAGACATGTGGGCTCTGGACAGCAGAGTTGGCAATTAACATTGTAAAACTGTGTGTTTATTGTCAAATGCATATGTTTTGTTTCCCAACCAGATGGTAAAACTCTTGCACGCAGGGCCTGAGATTAATACATCTTGCCCCCAGTTTCTAGTTTTGTCCCAGACATAGTAGATGATTAGCATTTGCTCCGAAGAAGTGATGGGAAAACATCCCTCTAAAAGATGCAGGGGTCATGGGATTGCTGGTATGGTTTACACCCCTGCAAGCTTTGAACTCTTGAGAATCTAACCTGGAAGTCCAACTCTGCACTGTGTAGGGGATTCCCAAGGGCAGGTTTGCTTTGACCATGATTAATCTCCCCCTCTTTTGGAAGCTATCTCCCTCCACAGTATTGGCCCCAGGCATTGGCAATGTCATGTTCCAAGTCGCCATCTTGTCTTTAAGGCAGTTGCTACTGTTGACCTTCCTGGCCCCACTGGATTCCTTTGTAGCAGGAAGTAGACACCTCCCTAAGCTTGAGTCAAGATGTTAGAATGCAGATTGGAAATGTTCTTAAGGGATAGTGATTGCTCAGCCCCTCACCATGGCTATGCAATAAACAACAGACAGCTCACCAATGTGACATTCTAATAAATACACTCCATTTAAATCGAAGGCTGCTTCATGGGGATGGCTCCCTTGAACTTACTTCCTTACTTTGTTTCTTAGGGAAATTTGCATTTTACAGAACTCAAAGGAGCTGGAGTTTCTGTTCTACCATTACAAATGCGTAATATGTTCTCAATAGGTGGTTTGCTGTGTAGACACTAAAACAAACTGCTTTCTCTTTCTCTTATTTCTCTCCCTTCTCACTTCTTTTTTCACTTTCAATTTTTTTTTTCGATTATTTAAAAAAGAATAGAGACAGGATCTCACTATAGTGCCCAGGCTCATCTTAAACTCCTAGCCTCCAGTGATCCTCCCACCTTGGCCCACCAAAGTGCTGGAATTAGGCATGAGCCACCACACCCAGCCTCAACAAATTTTTTATCATATAGTTACTATAGTTTTTGTTTTAAGTATCTTCCTAGGGCAGCTTCATGGGTCAACCCTGTCCTACTCTTGATGTGGAGTCAGTGCAGGGGAAGAAGTCCTAGGACTGAGAGGAAGCTATGGGTTCTCTTCACTATCTAAGCAGGAGGCGCCTCCTGCTGCAGAGGAGAAGAGGGTCTTAAAATAATAACTCAATGCCCTGACCCAGAAGTGACACATGGTATTTCCACCCGCATCCCATTTGCCAGAACCCTTTGGCCCATCTAACTTGCAAAAGCAGAATCGTTGTACTTTTCTTCAGTTAGGAGAAAAGAAGAATTAGAGTAGGCAAGCCCTAAAAAGCTCTACTACAGGAATCATTTGGTGATCTTAGGAAAAATACAGATGCCATGGTCTTGCCAGTAGAAGGTCTGATTCAATCGCCCTGAAGTGGGGCCTGGGAATAAAAAACTGGCAAATGTTCCAAATGATTCTGATGCAGGTGGTACATGGATAGACACTGGGAACCACCGCTTTAGAAAACCCAATCGCTCCTCAGGTGACTATTGGCTGTATATGTAATAAGACTGATATGTGTCCAGGAATGTGGGAAACAGTCAATGTATAACTCAGTGTCAAATATGAAGCATATGTAATAAGTGCTGCAGTCCCTACAGGAACAGTGAACAAATTATTAAATTATTTTCTTTTTAATTTTGCCATGCTGTAAGCTTCAGTTTATAAATTAGAAAATGTCAAGGTGCCTGTAAACCTTATTTGTCTTGCCCTGTGATTCCTGGGGTGCTTCTCTTGTCAGGCACATCTCTGGCTCCTCCATGGGGCGTCTAAACCATGGCTTCCTTCTTGTCCCAGGACCTGCTCCCTACCAGAGGCTCCACATCAAGGGTGGGATAGGGTTAACCCTGGGAAGGCTAACAATCCGTGCTCTGGGCAGATAAATAGCATAGGTCTCCTTCAACTGGAGGAGAGGCTGAGTGCTGAGGAGAGGAGAAAGTGGCTTGGTGGTGGCTGTTCTTACCTCCCTCTGGATGCAAGCAAAAGGAGCCTACTCTATAGTTCACTGGGCCAATTCTCCCTGGAATAGATTTTTGTGGCCATTTGTTAGAATTTGAGCATAACCCTTGGGGTCTCTCCACCTACTTCCCAAACTTGTAATCTCAAACAGCTAATCAAAGCCTCCTTTCCATTGACATACAATGCTTACCCCACAGAAATTCCGGAGGTTGCAGTTTTCTCTACCTTACATGTTATTTCCAGTGA
Source organism: Saguinus oedipus (assembly GCA_031835075.1). NCBI lineage: Eukaryota > Metazoa > Chordata > Mammalia > Primates > Cebidae > Saguinus > Saguinus oedipus. The sequence goes on from CM063178.1 coordinate 129,060,188, forward strand.
ATTTTATCCACCCTGCAATGCTTCCAGCTCCCCAGTGATATTCCAGTGCCCTTTAGATCTGAGACCCAGCTGCTCCACCCCTTAATCTGGTTCAGCTGAGGATGCTGGGGGATTCTCCAGCCTCTGAGGCCAAGGCATGCTTCATTAAAAGAGGCTTTGTTAGCTGGGCACTGTGGCTCACACCTGTAATCCCAGCGCTTTGGGAGGCCAAGGCGGGCAGATCACGAGGTCAAGAGTTCAAGACCAGCTTGACCAACATGGTGAAACCCTGTCTTTACTAAAAATTCAAAAATTAGCTGAGCATGGTGGCATGTTCCTGTAATCCCCGCTACTTGGGAGGCTGAGTCAAGAGAATCTCTTGAACCCAGGAGGCAAAGGTTGCAGTGAGCTGAGATCATGCCACTGCAGTCCAGCCTGGTTGATAAAGTGAGACTCCATCTCAAAAAAAAAAAAAAAAAAAGAGACTTTGTTGCTGGTGAGTTTGACCTGGCTTATGATTTTATTAGGTGGTCTAGGGCAGGCTGGATACCTCAGCTGGTTAGAGAGAGGGAGCAATAATCACTTTTTAGCTTGACTTTAAATAAGTCACTCATAATTTCTCCACGTTTCACTCTCATCAGATTTGCTTACCATATAAAGCTGCCTGTGATTTCCTGAACTGACCTCTAATTCTCTTACCTTGACACGTTTCTCAAGCTGTTTCTTCTACTAGAGCAAGGTATTTAGGTGTCTCTCCCTCTCTCTTAAATTCTCACATGTTCTGTTCCTCCAATTCTTAGCAGTTTCCTTCATGCAGGTAACAGTGGCTTTGTTCTTCCTCTTGACCACAAACACACTTTTTTAGAGATTGTATCTTTTTTATTATTGTACTCAAAACAACATCTAGCCCAGTACTCTGCATGCTATAAATCCTCAATCTGTGCTTGTTGAAGGTCAGCAGAATGGTTTTCAAGCTTTTCAGCAGAGGTGATGCCCATGGGATCTTCTTGGAAAGTTCTTAAAGGGGTCATGTGGGGTGATGGGTGCAGCCGGAGCCTATGACAAAGGCAGGCAGAGCCTTCCTGTTGGCCCCTGTCCAGAGCGATCTGGAAGTCTCTTTTAAATTTAATTTTATTACTTTTATACCACCATTGAAATGCCTGAAGTTCATGGAAGCCCTTAAGGGCTTATTTCATTAGGGTGATACAGTCATACTTAAGTATAAGCTTTATATATTTTGGTCCAGGAAATACGTCTACCTCAGAAGGAGCACTGTCCCTGGGTCTATCTCCAGACAGAATAGGAATGCAGCTGAGTTACAGTTCAAGGCTGAACCCCAAGGGTCTATGGGTTTATAGCTCCATCTGCTGATGTCTGAGGCTCGGGCTTGGAACTAGACAAGGGTGCCTGACCAAAGGATCTGTCTAGGATTCTGACTTGGAGAAGGGAGAGAAGAATCAAAGAGGATCATTGTGCTCGATGCTGAGAGGGGCAGGGGACGGGAAGAGTTGGTACAGGTCACTCTAGAGGAATATGGGAGACCTGAGTCATCTCATAACCTTTCAGGCTCCAATGTCATAGAACAGAGCTTCTAGAGTCTTCTAGATCCAACAGGTCTACCGATCTTAGAATTACCCTGACACTCATTGTGGACCTGGAATGAACAGAACTGTATGAATTATTCATTCTGGCCCAGAGTGGGAGGCTTGAATACTCTGTTAGACATTAGTTCACATTCTTTGGGAAAGGCTGGGATAGGTTTCCTTTGGAAAGAATTAGGAAAGAGAAAAGAAAAGCAGAAAAAATATTAGGGGATCAGAAAAGTAGAAAAGAGAAGTGCTCCATGATACCTAACAGGTGCTTAACACGTTTTTTTGAAGAAATTATATGAATGATTGAATTCTTTGAACTGAATAAAAGAATAGAAAGTACAATAAAATAAAAACAGAAAAATGAAAAGAAATAGTCATATGATGATGAAAACAAGTAGGAGTTGATTCGAGGGGAAAAGTCAATTGTAAAATTTAAGAGATTAGAGGAACAAATAACTCTCACAGACTTCTGCCTTGGGTTAGCCGTATAGTTACCTGAAGCTCCAGACTCACGTCCCAGGTCCAGGTACACAAGAAAGAGATTCTTTACAAGTCCCCAGATTTTCTCAGATTTAACCAGCAAGACACTCTGTGACTGTCCCTGAACTAATCATGTTGGTATCATTCATCCCCCAGGGTGGGCCGGCTGGGGGATGAATGATACCAACTGGCCAGGTCTGGAAAACACGTCCTGCCCTAACAACAGCTTATTAGAGGAATTTGACATACTCACAGGCTAGGCTGATGGCACTTGCTCCATTAGTAGGGCTGGGGGATGAGCCCCACCCAAAGCACAGAGAGTGAGAGTAGGAAAGGTGTGTTCTTAGATCAAAGAGTGGCATGTGGGTGTGAAGTTGCCAAAACTTTAAAATGTCTTCTACATCAATTTTCCCATTATTATTATTATTATTATTTTGCTTGAGTGACTCTTCTTTGTTCTTTGGGAGTATACTGAAGCAGTACTTCCTTAAGGAAAGCTCCCCTGACCTATCCTTGACTTCAGATTAGATGCCCCAGAACATAATCTGTGTTCTCATGACTCCCCCTTCCAGAATAGGGGCTCCTTCGAGGCAGGAGGTTTGTCTTTTTTCCTCCGTATCCCTAGTACTGAGGGCAGAGCTTGGTATAATTGTTTGTTGGTTAACTGAGAGAGAATGAATGCACATACTTGCAGGAGTGTGTCTCAGAGTAAGACGTGGCCTCGTGCCCCCTAGAGGGACACAGCTACATTGGGATGGTTGCACCCAGGAGTGGTGGAACTTCTGCTCAAGCAGAAGCCAGTATTTCTGGAGCTGGAGCTAGGATGGGAGCTCTATGCTAAGCACATAGACAAAGAGTGGAGAAGCGGGTATCACCTCTCCAGAAGATTGTCTGGCCACTCCAAAGTGGTGCACCAGGAACTGAGTCTGCCCTTCATGTAGTGCCCCAGAAGGGCATCTGATCATCTCAATTGTTAGAATTCTGTTTTTCTCATGTCCACCCCTTTTCTTCTATTACACCACCCTCTTCTGGTCTCATAACAGTCTCTCTGCCCCTAATCTTTGCTCTGCGTTTCACCAAACTCCTCTAAAACTTGCACACCACTGCCAAAGAATGGTCCTTAAACACGTGATTATGATGTCACCCACTTTATGAAAAACCTCAGTGAGTCCTCAGTGCTTCCAATATAAATTTTAAACTCTCCAACCTGGAATTAAAGTTGTCAATCTATCTCCAAACTCACGTGTATCCTTATCTCTCAGTCCTCACCTCCTAGATTTGTGCACCAGCCTATAACCTGCTCTCCCCCATCGCGTCTGCACTGCTTCGTCCTCACTGTATGTCTGTTGTCCTGCTTAGTGTCCTCATTTTTCACTTTTGTTATCCAATCCTACTTCTCCTTAATTGTTGCAATTGTCTGACCTCTTCTACCCACAGCAATCTTTTCCTTTTCCAAACCATTTAGTTTTTGAGACAGGATCTTGCTCTGTCATCCAGGCTAGAGTGCAGTGGTACGATACGGACTTAACTTCCTGGGCTCAAGTGATCCTCCCATCTTGGCCTCCCAAAGTGTTGGAGATTGCAGGCATATGTCACTACACCTGGATTTTTTTTTTTTTTTAAGACAGAGTCTTGCTTTGTCACCTAGTCACTGCAGCCTTGACTTCTCAGGCTCGAGAGATTCTCCTGCCTCAGCATCTCAGGTAGGCGGGACTACAGGCGGCCCACCACCATGCCCAGCTAATTGTTTTTGTAGAAACAGGGCCTCACTATGTTTCCCAGGCTGGTCTCAAACTCCTAGGCTCAAGAGATCTTCCTGCCTTGACTTCCCAAAGTGCTGGGATTATAGGTGTGGACCACTAGCTTGGCCTCCCTGATCGATTATATTCCTAGAAATGTTGAGTTTGTATCTGTCATATCAATCATTCACTTGACACTTAACTATCTAAGCCCATTATTTGATTATGAAGTTTTTTGTACACCATCTAGCCACATGCTCGGAATGCAGTAAATGTACAATAAGTGTTTGTTAAATGAAAAAGCAAAGGGGAGAAACGTTGAGTGGAAGGGGCAAATGCGTATTGTGACTTTAGAGTTTTTTGAATTTGTTTTAGTTTGGTTGTGAATGCAATTTGTGCCCTTTGGCTTGCCACTTAATTGCTGAATCTCATTTCCACATTAGTAAACTGAGGCTAATCTTCCCAGCCCTACAAGGTTACAGGTTATGGTGAACGCCAAATGACAGGTCATACATGCAACACTTTATAAACTCCTAATGATAAGCTATTAGGGCTTCTCTTTTCATTTCAATTACAAAATATTTTTCTTTTTACTTTTAGACTTGCAACCTTATTTCTCGAAAGAGGGCCCAACAGGATAGGCAGCGTTTACAAAAAGGCTGTTTACAGACACTTCACGGATGAAACCTACTCGATAGAGATCCCTAAACCTCCCTGGCTTGGATTCCTGGGCCCCATCTTGAGGGCTGAAGTGGGTGATGTGATTGTCATTCATTTGAAGAACTTTGCTTCTCGACCTTACTCTCTGCATCCACATGGCGTTTTCTACAACAAAGATTCAGAAGGTAAATATCAATCCTCTATTATTGGGGTCCTGTTTCTGTTTCATAAGTAAGGTAACTGTCAGAGTTAAAGAGATTTTAGGGGCACAATGATTACATGAATATATTTGTCTTCTCTCTGTCTCTTTCTCCATCCATCTCCATCTATCTATTCTGTTTCTCTCTTCCTCTTCTTGCATTTTTTTTTTTGAGACAGAGTCTTACTCTGTCACTCAGGCTGGAGTGCAGTGGCATAATCTCAGCTCACTGCAACCTCCATCTCCCTGGTTCAAGATATTCTCTTGCTTCAGCCTCCCCAGTAGCTGCGATTACAGACATCTACTACCATGCCGAGCTAATTTTTTTGTATATTTAATAGAGACAGGGTTTCAGCTGGTCTTGAACTCCTGACCTCAAATTATCCACCCCCCTCGGCGTCCCAAAGTGCTGGGATTACAGGCATAAACCACCATGCCTAGCTCCCTTTCTTGGGTTTTATTTTCCTTATTTTCTCCCTCTCCTTTTTCTTGCTTTTCTTTATGTTTACAAAGAACCTCTCGGTACCTGCTCCACCATGTCCCAGAAGCACATTAGCTTTCTTCCTTATCATTTAGTCATGCCTGGTTTGCCAATTGGATAAAGGGCAACATGCTCCTATCACCGGTAGCAGCCTTGGCTATGGGTATGGTTGTAGCAATAGAGGCTGAATCTTGCTTCAGGCTGCTGTTTTTGGTGCTGCCTTTGTGAAGCAGCCCTGTCTTCCTTCTTGTGTGTACTTTAGGAGTTTCATTAGGGAAGTTTCTGGATTCCTCTCTAATTGAAAAATATTAAACAACTTTCTTAGACTTTTGAGACAGAAGTATTTCTACAACATCATAAATATTTTTTTTGCATCCTGTATTGCTTTCTTGCTCATGACCAGGTGGAGCGGGTCAAAAGGTGCTGCACCTGCTAGGTGACTGCTTCTGGGAAATGTGCCAGGCACAGTGCCATTAACTGTGATGCAACTTGCATTATCATTAAGGAGGAGTTTCTGGGCAGTAATAAATATCCCAAGGCAGCCTAACTTGTGTGGCAGCGACCCCAGCCATGTCTCTGTAAGCAGCCAGAGGAGAGAACTCTGATGGCGAACACACAACTGGGATTGCCCTTTCTTCTGGGCTCTTTTCCTCCAACTGGAGCGCAGCAAAGATTTGGTAGTTCTTAGTTGTTGAGGATGAGCACAAAAATAGTGCCAGGTGAACTTTAAGGTGGAACTATGAATGCATTTTCTTTAATATAGTCTCTCTTTTTTTAACTTTTCATGACACTCAAAGGGAATAACTCACACTGGGGCCTCGCAGAGGGTGGAGGGTTGGAGGAGAGAAAAGATCAAAACTCTATAGCCATTAATCAATACCTCTCCCTTCATCCCTTTTGCTGGCCACTAGTAACTTCTACTTTCTATGTCTATGAATTTGCCTATTCTGGGTACCTCACATAGGTGGAATCATACAATATTTGTCCTTTTGTGTCTGCTTATTTCACTTAGCATAATATTTTCAAGGCTCATTCATATTGTAGTATGCATCATAATGTAATACCTTTTAAGGCTGAATAATATTCAATTGCTTGTATATACCAGACTTTATCTGTTCATCTGTTGATGGGTGCTTTGGTTGTTTCCACATCTTGGCTATTGTGAAGAATACTGCTATAAACATTGGTGTACCATAGATCTTTCTGAGCATCTGTAAGAGCCATGAGCCCTTGCACCAGAAAAATATGTATGTGCACACTTTTTTCTTTTTTTGTGGGGTCTCATTCTGTCACTCAGGCTGCTGGCTAATTTTAAATTTTTTTTGTAGAGACAAGGTCTTGCTATGTTGTCCAGGCTGGTACAAACATATTGGTAGATAGAAGGAATAAGTTCTAATGTTCAGCAGTGCTGTACGGTGACTATGGTTAACAGCAATGTATTGTATATTTCAAAATAGCTAGAAGCAAGGACTTGAAATGTTCCTAACACATAGAAATGATAAACAATCAAGGTGATGGATACCCTAAATACTCTGACTTGATAATTTTACCTTCTATGCATGTAACAGAATATCACATGTACCTCATACATATATACACACATTATATATCAGTTTTTAAGAACTGGTACAGTAAAGGGGACCTTTTCTGTTTGCTTCCTTCTGTGTGTCTGTCTCTACATTAGATTGTAGGTTTCCCAGGAGCAGGGACCATCTTGGATCTTGCAGGGCACTGCTTCCCAGTACCCGGCCCTGTGCTTGGCATGTGGTAAGTGCTCTCTAAACACTTTCTGTATGCTTCCCAGATCTAGCCCAAGATCATCAATACTCAGAGAGGAAAGGTGCCTGGACCAAAATCTTACAGTTGATTAGGAGCTAAGTTGGGATAGACACAGGCTGGTCCATTACCATTCTACCTCCCATTCTAGGGCTCTCTCCACTATTCCACATTGTGCCTTTGCCTGTGCAGGCAGTTCAGCAGCACTGCCCATCCTGTGTGCACATCTCAGCAGGCCACTGGGAGGCCTTGATTTTCAACCTTCCTGTGTCTGCCAGAGGGCTTCTTGTGAAAGTTCAGAGCAATAGCCAGGTCTTTACTTACCGGCATGAGCGGCCCTTAATTTGCTTTTCCTCACCACCATATACAGTTTTCAAAAGGTCTGTATTCATTCATAAACCTTTCATTGAGCACCCACCAGGTGCCAGACACTGACTCTGGGTCCTGAGAATAAAAGATGAATGAATCATAGGCTATAGTAAAAATAAAAAATCAATGACTATAAGTGTAAGAAGTTAATTTCAGTGCTCTTAATTCTGCTCCATTGATCTATATACTTTCCCTTGGACCAATGCCACAATGTCTTGATTACTGTGAACTTCTAGTAAGTTTTGAAATGGAGTAGCATAAATCCTTCAACTTTGCAATTCTTTTCAAGGCTTTTTGGCTATTTAGGTCCCTTTCCTCCATATATATATATTTGATCAGCTTATTAATTTTTACCTTTTTCGAATCTTGGAAAGAAAGCATTCTGTCTTCCTCCATTAAGCATAAAGCTAGCTGTAAATTTTTTCTGGATAGCTTTTATCAGATTGAGGGTGTTTCTTTCTTTTTTTTTTTAACTTTGAATTTTTGTGGGAACGTAGATGTACATATTTATGGGTCACATGAAATATTTTGATACAAGCATGCAATGCATAATAATATTGAAGTACATAGAATATCCATCACCTCAAGCATTTATCCTTTGTGTTTCAGACAATCCAATTATACTCTTTTTGTTATTCTAATGCACACAATTAAATTATTTTTAACTATCTCACCCTGTTGTTCTAGCAAAAATAGGTCTTATTAATTCTTTCTAACTATTTTTTCTATCCATTAACCATCCCCACTTTCCCCCACCTTTCCACTACCCTTCCTAGCCTCTGGTATCCATCTTTCTATTCTCTACCTATATGAGTTCAATTGTCTTAATTTTCAGTTCCCACAAATAAGTGAGAACATGTGAAGTCTGTCTTTCTGTGCCTGATTGATTCCACTTAACATTATGACCTCCAGTTACACCCACATTGTTGCAAATGACAGGACCTCATTCTTTCTTATGGCTGAATAGTACTCCAGTATGTATATATACTACATCTTCTTTATCCATTTGTCTGCTGATAGATACAGTTTGCTTCCAAATCTTGGCTACTGTGAATAGCACTGCAATAAACATGGGAGTACAGATAAATCTGATTTCTTTTCTTTTGGGTACATTAAAATAGGGTACGTATCCATACCAGTGGGATTGCTGGATCGTTTGATAGCTCTATTTTTAGCTTTCTGAGGAAATTTCAAACTGTTCTCTATAGTGGTTGTACTAATTTACATTCCCACCAACAAGGTATAAGGGTTCCCTTTATTCCATATCCTCACTACCATTTGTTATTGCCCATCTTTTGGATAAAAGTCATTTTAACTGGACTGGGAGAATATCTCATTCTAGTTTTGATTTATATTTCTCTGATGACCAATAATATTGAGCACCTTTTCATACACCTGTTTGCCATTTGAATGTCTTCTTCTGAGGAATAAATATTCAGATCTTTTGCCCATTTTTTAAATCTGATAATTAGATTTTTTTCCTATAGAGTTTTTTGAGCTCCTTGTATATTCTGGTTATTGTTCCCAGATAGGTAGTTTGCAAATATTTTCTCCCATTCTGTGGATTGTCTCTTCACTTTGTTGAATGTTTCCTTTGCTCTGCAGAAACTTTTTAACTTAATGTGATCCAATTTGTCCACTTTTGCCTCGGTTGCCTGTGCTTGTGGGGTATCACTCAAGAAATTTTTGCCCAGACTAATGTCCTGGAGAGTTACCTCAATGTTTTCTTGTAGTAGTTTTATAGTTTAAGGTCTTACATTTAAGTTTTTAATCCATTTTCATTTTATTTAATTTTTGTATATGGTGAGAGACAGGAGTCTAGTTTTATTCTTCTGCATATGAATATCCAGTTTTCCCAGTACCATTTATTGAAGACACTATCTTTTCCCCAATGTATGTTCTTGGCACCTTTGTTCAAAAGTGAGTTCACTGTAGATGTATGAATTTATTTCCAGATTGTCTATTCTATTCCATTTGTCTATCTGTCTGTTTTTATGCCAGTACCATGCCATTTGGGTTACTATATCTCTGTAGTGTAATTTGAAGTCAGGTAGTATGATTCCTCCAGTTTTGTTCTTTTGGCTTAGGATAGTTTTGGCTATTTTGGTTTTTTTGTGGTTCCATATAAATTTTAAAAATGGTTTTTCAATTTCTGTGAGGACTATTGTTGGTATTTTGATAGGAATTGCTCTGGGCAGTATGGAAATTTTAATAATATTGATTCTGCCAATCCACGAACGTGGAATGTTTTTCCATTTTTTTGTCCTCTTCAGTTTCTTTCATCAATGTTTTTAGTTTTCATTGTAGAGATCCCTGACTTCCTTAGTTAAGTTAATTTCTAGGTATTCAATTTTATTTGTAGCTACTGTAAGTAGGATTGCTTTCTTGATTTCTTTTTCAGATTATTCACTGTTGGCATATTAGAATGCTACTGATTTTGTATATTGATTTTGTATTCTGCATCTTTATTAACTTTGTCAGTTATAACAGTTTTTGGTGGAGTCTTCAGGTTTTTCCAAATATAAGATTATATTATCTGCAAATAAAAATAATTTGACATTTTACATTTCAGTTTGGATGCCCTTTATTTCTTCCTCTTGTCTGATTGCTCTAGCTAGGACTGGAGGAAATTCCTTTCTACTCCTAGTTTGTTGAGAGTTCTTCACTAAGTAAGTACCAGATTTTATTCAATACTTTTCTCTACTGAGATGGTCATGTGGCTTTTCTAGATCTACTAAGATCTATTGATATATTATGATATTAATTAATTTTTGGATGTCAAGCCAACCTGGCATCATGGGATAAACCCCATTTTGTCATGGTGTACGATCTTTTTTCTATGTTGATGGATGCAATTTGCTAATATTTTGTTAAGAATTTTTGTGTCTAAGTCATGAGGCATATTGGTCACTAGTTTTCTTGTGATGTCTGTATCTGATTTTGTTGTCAAGGTAATACTTGCCTCATAGAATAAATTGGAATAAATATTAATAATATTTCAGAATAAATATTTTCTGAAATATTTTGGAGAGGATTGGCATGGATTTTTCTTAGTATTTGATAAAATTTATATATAAAATCATTTGAACCTGAAGTTCAGGGAGGATTTTTAGTTATTAATTCCATTTCTTATTACAGGTGTATTCCAAATTTTATTTTTATATTTTAGTCAGTTTTGGTAACTTGCGTCTTTCTAGAATTTTGTCTGTTTCATCTCAGTTGTCTAATATTTTGGCAGAAAGTAGCCTATAATATTTACTTATAATCCTTTTAGTTTCAGTATGGTTAGTGATGTCCCCTCTTTTATTCCTGATTTTGGCAATGAGGGTTCTCTTTCTTTCTTGGCCAGTCTAAAAAAGTTTTCTCAATTTCATTGATCTTTTCAAAGTACCAACTTTTGGTTTCATCTATTTTGTATATCTTTTTTCTGTTTTCTCTTTCACTGATTTCTATTCCAATCTTTATTTCTTCTTTCTGCTTGCTTTGAGTTTGTTTTTCTCTTCTTTGCCTACTTTCTTAAGATGAAAGCTTAGATTATTGATTTGAGATTGTTTTTAACTTCTAAGATAGATGCTTTAAACTCTAAATTTCCTTTTTAAGCATGGCTTTACCTGTATCTCATAAATTTTAATATTTTTGTCTTCATTTTAATTCAGTTCAAAATATTTTACAATTTCCTTTGAGATTTTTTCTTCGACCTATGGATTACTTGGAAATGTATCATTTTATTTCTAAATATTTAGAGGATTTCAAAGATTTCTTTCTGTAGATACTTAATTTAATTCCATTGTGATTGAAAAATATTCTTTTCAATGTAGTGAAACTTATTTTATGCCTAGTATATGCTCTCTTCTGAAGAATCATCCACATACTCTGTAAAAAAGGTATATTCTACAGCCATTGGGGGCAATGTTCCACAGACATCATTTAAGATAATTGGTTCATAGTGTAGTTCAAGTCTCCTATATCCTTGCTGATTTTCTGTTTAGATGTTCTAACAGTTTTGAGAGTTGGGTATTGAAATATTCTGTCTATTTGTCCTTTTTTTTTTTTTTTGGAAGGTCTGAGTGTCATTTGTTAATAGCAGTTCACACAGATCTGTTTTCAAAGCACAGACACAGAGCCCTGGAGAAGGGCAGTCTCTGAACAAGACATTACTTTATGATTTTTTTAAAAAAATAAAGAAAATAAAGGAAAAATAAATTTATAGAGCCTTCTCTATTAAGTCATATATTTCCCAGTTTTGGTGCCTTTCATTTCTTCCTGTGAATTCAAGTTAGTGACTCTTTGGTGTCGTTTCCTTTTATTATGAAAGACTTCCTTTAGTATTCCTAGTTCTGCTGGCAACAAACTCACTCAGTCTTTATTTACCTAGAATGTCTTGCCTTTAGTTTTGAGGAACAGATTTCCTTGATATAGTATTTTTGGCTAACATTTCTTCCCTGGCACTTTGGGTATATAATCTCATTGTCTTCTGGTTTTCAATGTTTGGATGAGAAGTCAACCATTAATCATGTTCATACTCCATTGCATGTGATGGCTCATTTTTGTCTATCTGGTTTCAATGTTATATTTTTGTCTTCCTTTCCTCCTTCCATAACTTAACAATGATGTGTCTATTTGTGAACCCTTTTGTACTTATCAAATTTTGGCTCATTAGCCTTCTTTGATGTGTAGGTTAATGTTTTTCATCAAATTTGGGAAATTTTTGGTCATTATTTCTTCAAATCTTTCTCCCATCCTTTTTTTTTTTTTTTTTTTTTGTTCTCCCCTCACTGCAGACAGCTGTTATATAATGTTAGTAAATATATTGTCCCACTGGTCTCTGAGGTTCTATCCATTTTCTTCTGTTTTTTTTTCCCCTTCTTTTTCAGATAGGATAATTTCTATTGATCTATCTTCACGTTCACTGATATTTTCTTTTATATTCTTGAATCTATGGGTGAGCTCTCTAGTATTTTATTTAATTTATTGTACTTTTCTTTTTTTTTAATATTGTACTTTAAATTCTGGGGTACATGTGCAGATTGTGCAGGATTTTTGCATAGGTACACACATGCCATGCTGGTAAGCTGTCTCCATCCCCCTGTCACCTACATCAGGCATTTCTCCCATTGTTATCCCTCCCCAACCTCCCCATCCCCCACTGTTCCTCTCCTAGCCCCCTACTCTCCAAGAGACCCCAGTGTGTGATGTTCCTTTCCCTGTACGCATGTGTCCTCATTGTTCAAGACCCACCTATGAGTGAGAACACGCAGTGTTTGGTTTTCTGTTCTTGTGTCAGTTTGCTGAAAATGATGGTTTCCAGATTAATCCATGTTCCTACAAAGAACATGAACTCATCCTTTTTTATGGCTACATAGTATTCCATGGTGTATATGTGCCATATTTTCTTTGTCCAGTCTATCATCAATAGGCATTTGGCTTGGTTCCAGGTCATTGCTATTGTAAACATTGCCACAATGAACATACGTGTACATGTGTCTTTATAATGGAACTATTTATATTCCTTTGGGTATATACCCAGTAATGGGATTGCTGGATCAAGTGATATTTCTATTTCTAGATCCTTGAGAAATTGCCACACTGTCTTCTACAATGGTTGAATTAATTTACCCTCCCACCAACAGTGTAAAAGTGTTACTATTTCTCCACATCCTCTCCAGCATCTGTTGTCTCCAAGATGTTTTAACGATCGCCATTCTAACTGGCTTGAGATTGTATCTCAATGTGGTTTTGATTTGCATTTCTCTAATGACCAGTGATGATGATCATTTTTTCATGTTTGTTGGCCTCATAAATGTCTTCTTTTGAAAAGTGTATGTTTATATCTTTTGCTCACTTTTGAATGGGTTTGTTTGTTTGTTTTTTTCTTGTAAATCTGCTTTAGTTCTTTGTAGATTCTGGATATTAGCCTTTTGTCAGATGGGTAGATTTCAAAAATTTTTTCCCATTCTGTTGGTTGCTGGTTCACTCTAATATAATTTCTTTTGCTTTACAGAAGTTCTTAAGTTTAATTAGATCTCATTTGTCTGTTTTGGCTTTTGTTGCCATTGCTTTTGGTGTTTTAGTCCTAAAGTCCTTGCCTATGCCTATGTCCTGAATGGTATTGTCTAGGTTTTTTTTCTAGGGTTTTTATGGTGTTAGGTCTTATGTTTAAATCTTTAATCCATCTGGAGTTAATTTTAGTGTAAGGTGTAAGGAAGGGGTGCATTTTCTGCTTTCTGCACATAGGTAGCCAGTTCTCCCAAGACCATTTATTAAATAGGGAATCCTTTCCCCATTGCTTGTTTTTGTCAGGTTTTTCAAAGATCAGATGGTTGTAGATGTGTGGCATTACTTCTAAGGCGTCTGTTCTGTTCCATTGGTCTATATCTCTGTTTTTGTACCAGTACCATGCTGTTTTGATTACTTAGCCTTACAGTATAGTTTGAACTCAGGTAGCGTGATGCCTCCAGCTTTGTTCTTTTTCCTTAAGATTGTCTTGGCTATGCAGGCTCTCTTTTGGTTCCATATGAATTTTAAAGTGTTTTTTTCCAGTTCTGTGAAGAAGGTCAATGGTAGCTTGATGGGGATAGCATTGAATCTATAAATTACTTTGAGTGGTATGACCATTTTCACAATATTGATTCTTCATAACCATGAGCATGGAATGCTTTTCCATCTGTTTGTGTCCTCTTTTATTTCCTTGAGAAGTGGTTTGTAGTTCTCCTTGAAGAGGTCCTTTACATTCTTTGCTAATTGTATTCCTAGGTATTTTATTATTCTCTTTGTAGCAATTGTGAATGGGCAGTCACTCATGATTTGGCTCTCTGTTAGTCTATTATTGGCATATAGGAATGCTTGTGATTTCTGCACATTGATTTTGTATCCTGAGACTTTGCTGAAGTTGGTTATCAGTTTCAGGAGTTTTTGGGCTGAGATGATTGGGTCTTCTAAATATACAATCATGTCGTCTGCAAGTAGAGACAATTTGACTTCCTCTTTTCCTAATTGGATACCCTTTATTTTTTTTTCTTCCCTGATTGCTCTGGCTAGAACTTTCAATACTATATTAAATAGGAGTGGTGAGAGAGGGCATCCTTGTCTAATGCCAGTTTTCAAAGGGAATGCTTCCAGTTTTTGCCCATTCAGTATGATATTGGCTGTGAGTTTGTCATAAATAGCTTTTATTATTTTGAGATATGTTCTGTCGATGCCTAGTTTATTGAGAGTTTTTAGCGTAAAGGGCTGTTGAATTTTGTTGAAGGCCTTCTCTGCATCTATTGAGATAATCATGTGATTTTTGTCTTTGGTTCTGTTTATGTGATGGATTACGTTTACAGATTTGTGTATGTTGAACCTTATTGTACTTTTCAATGCCAATATTCCAATTTGATTCTTTTTAATATTTCTATTTGCTTCTTAAGATTCTCTATTTGTTGAATTTTTTTCCTACCTTTCTTTAACCCTTTACACATAATTTATTAGATTTGTTTGAATGTATTTACTATAGCTGCTTTGAAGTCTTTCTCTGCTAAATTGAACCTCTGAGGACACATAGAGAGATAGTTTCCACTGGCAGCCTTTTTTTTCTTTGTGAATCACACTTTCCTGTTTCTTTGTGTTTCTCATATTTTTGGTGTTCTTGAAAACTGGATTTTTAAATATATATTGTAGCAACTCTAGATTCTCATTCTTTCATGACCTCGAGGTTATCTGTTGTTGTTTGCTTGCTTGCTTCTTTGTCTAGTAACCTGTGGGCTACGTCTGTGGATTATCTTTCCTATGGTGTGTGGTCACTGAGATTTCTGCTTTTTTAAAAAAAATCATTTTTATTTTTAAGCCTGGCTTCTGAGAGGTCATTCCTATGTCTGCTTAGCTCAGTGGTCAGCAAGTGATTGGACCAAAATTGTGCCTAAGCATCTTGAGCCAGAAAGTCTTCTATTTTCTGCTAGTGGATCAGTGAGTGGTTAGGGAAACAATGCTGTAGAATCCCACTCCTCTTAGCTGATGTTTAGCAGTCTCAAGAGTAAACTTTGCTAAATGTTTTTATTCAATTTCTAGAGTACCAAAATTATTTGTTATTTTTTTTTTTTTAAATCAGCTTTGTCTAACTGTATAGTTCCTTTTTTGGGAAGAGAATTTGCTGACTTCTTTGCTCTTCTTTAATAAAGTTTTGTCTTTGCTATAGCTGTAAGCTTAAAAGTCTTAAAGTCTCTGCTTATTTCAACTTAGTGTTTGTTGTGAGCCACACACAATGCTGGGCTTCAAAGATGAGTAAATATACAGTTGTGGTTTCAAGATACCATCAGGCGAGGGGTAGAGAATGGAACTTAGAAGTGGGTTGAGCAGGTGGGGCTAACAGTAATTGAGCAGCTACTTTATGGTGATGCCTGTGCCAGAGCTCTTGTATGCATTCCTTTGTTTAATGATAGAATGAACTAGTACTTTCTTGATCTACATCTGAAATATGCTTAAATATTAGGACTATTTAAAAATAAATTTTATTGGTTTTTAAATTTTATTTGTTTTATTTTTATAGCAATGGAGTCTCACTGTGTTGCCTAGACCAGTCTCAAACTCCAGGCCTGAAGGAATCCTCGCACCTTGGCCTCTTAAAGTGTTCAGATTACAAGTGTGAGCCACTGCACCTGGCCTGGTTTTTGTTTTAATATAAAAAAGTATAAAGAAGGTGAAAATTGCACACAATCTGATTCTCTATGTACTCACTCACTAAAAGTAGTTCAAAATAGAAAATTTAAGAGAAAGTACTAAATGAACATGGTTAGAAGTTCTTAAGAGTACGGAGATATGAGAAGAAAGTAAACGCCTTTCTCACTTGTCTTTCACTACAAAGGCAATCATCTTAAACAATTTCTATAAGTTTTTCTCAGACTTTTTTCTGTATATATATATATATATATATATATATATATATATTACCATGTATGTATGTGTATATCCTTACTCATTTATGTAAAAAGGGATTCTGCTATAATGCTGTTTTTCACTTTTTACTTTGTCTCAGAAATTTTCTCATATTAGTACATACGGAAAGACTTCCATTTAACAGTTGTGCAGTGTCCCATCATGTGAACATATCTGTTCAGTATTGATAATTATTTAGGTTGCTTCCAGTTCATGAAATTTGAAAAATGTTTTTAAGTATGTTTCTACATAAATTATTACAAATAAAATTGCTGGTTGTATTCATATACTTTCTTTGAATAGGAATTGGCAAGCTGTCTTCTGAAAATTTGCATATTTTACTCTTCTACCATTTGTTTATGAATGAGCTTAATTCTCCCATAATCCCATCAATCCTCAAAATTCCTAAATATAATGGGTTAAAGAAAGTGTAAAATTTTAAAAGCTTATGCAGCCTAGAACATATATAAGCAAATAAATAGTGTTTTATACTTTTGTATGGTGAATGTTACCATTGCTCAAAATCCTTAATAAACTCTTTTGAAAATGACTTGCAGAACAACTTAATGAGCTGCCTATCTCCAAGTCACTTCTTACTTGATATTTATAATTTATTTTGGATCCCCAGTGATATTCTTCAACTTGGGTGGTGGCACAACGGCTCCGTTTGGGGATTCTCTTTCCTTATTTCAATAATAGCCTTCAATAACTCCTAGTAAAAAAATAATACAAGGCCCATTATGTAAATTGTGAACATACGAATTTCTAGAACAATTGTTATTTGTATTGATTTGTATCATATAATCAATTAAAAATAAGTGATCTCAATCGAAGCTTCAAGACAAGTCCACTGCTTACCTACTCTTCCTCAACTCCTGACCCTCTGTATATAAATCTCTCCATATAAAATAGAAGCTTCCAAGCCATGCATTTTATTCATAGGGCTTTGGACAAAGGCAGTGTAAGGTAATGCCACTCAGTGATATTTTATTCAATATATATATATTGAGGCACTGGGGTAGATCTTGCAGATATAATCATAAGCAAAAAGAAGCCTGGTATTTGCTTTAATGCAACTTACAGTCTAACATGAGAGAGAGAGAGACATTAGTATGTGTTCGTATATATGTATATACACATACATACTATAAATGTGTAAATATATATATAGTGTGTTTATATATACACATACATATATATACACACATATAATTTAAAACTTAAATAAGTACTATAAATAAATAAAATAGTTTACTGAATGGCTATAATATACCAGGCACTGTGATAAGTGCTTTATGGATACTACATCCTACAAGTCTCAACCACTCTTAAGAGGTAGGCATTTATGATTATCACCACCTAACAGATAAAAAGCTAAGAGTCATAGAAGAGAAGGAAATTGCCCCAACCTGCATACCTAACAAGTGATGGAGATAGAGTCTCTTTCCAGGCAGTCTATTTCAGTGGCTGTGAACTTAACCACTGGCTCTACTGCCCTTCTTTCAGTGTGAATGCATTTTAGAAACCTGACCCAGTCCAGGGAGTTCAGGATTGCCTGAGCCAGACCATGCTGGACCTTGTGATCTATGTTAAACACATTTGACCTTTGTCCCAGTACCAATGAGAAGCCATGAAATTATTTTAAACAGGGAACAACAGAATTCTATTTAAGATTTGGAAAGATCATTCTTGTGGTAGCTTGGAAAATGGATTGGAAAGGCAAGAGATTCAGGGAAGCCATCTAAGAGGTTACTACAAAGTCCAGGTGAGAGATCACGGTAGTTCAGACTATGATTGTGATGATGGAGATCAACGTAGATGGATGAATTTGAGAAGAAGCAGAGATAGGAACCGGTGGCACTTTGGAAATGGAAAAAGAAGAAGAATGCTTCCTTTGTTTCTGGCTTGTGGCTGAATATTGCTTGTGCCTTTCTTTTCACTGGGAGTAGTGTCAGTGGCTGAGGACCAAGCTTGGGAGAGGAGAGCTAATGCTCCCTGGGAAAGGTTGCATTTGCAATCTTCTTGAGATTTACAAGTAGAGATGCCAAGCAGACTGTTGAATATCCATGTAAAGTACTGAGGTGAGGTCCTGGCTGGAGATAAACATGGCGGTCACTGGTGTGTGGCTGATTGATGGCACTGTGGGGATGGGCGCTATCAGCTAGGGAGAAAGCACAAGGCATGAAAGAAGAAGCCAGCATAATACTTTGAGGATTTCTGACAAAAAAAAAAAATGGCAGATACAAGAAAGTGAACTGGAAAAGTAGACTGAAAAAGAGTAGGCAAAGAGGATGGTGTGATGTCACATGAGTCAGGGAGGGAGGGAGATTACAATAGTATCAAATGCTGCTGGGATAATACAAGTAATTTTTTCAAATGTCATTCGGATTTAATGGATGGGGGAGGCTCTCTGGATTTTTTCCTATGTCCTGTTCCTGTATCATTTTAGATAGTACCAAGTTAGAAAGTAGCAAACAGCATTAATTTAACTTTGAGTAAATATTGTTTTGTCAAAATACTATTCAGTATTATATTCTCACTTCGTATTGAGAGAAAATGTAAGAAATTGTTTTAAAAAGAATGTTTCTGCATTTTTTGGAAATGATTCTTGAAAACATAATTCATTATATTACTGAGTAGTTTATATATAATAATTTTCTTAAAAATACTCTCTTATAATCTAGTACTAGCAAAAAGTTCCTTTCTTGTAAGGAACTAATAAGTTTCCATTTACTGGACAAAGAAACAATATAATCTAATTATACTGACCTAATATATATTAATTCTATATCTAACAATATAACCTAAATATAATCAGGAAATTCAAAGCTACAGTTAATAATGAAAGGGCTGTAATTAATTATGTAGCATATGGGCTTAATTTGTAAAATGACTTAATTTGTAGAAGTGTTTATTATTTCTTCTTATGCTCCTCCTTCCCTTCTTGAGTTGATGTCAACTAAGAGAAATTGAAATCTTCCTGGTTGGTACAGTAGGCTCATCAGAAAGAGTCCTTAATATGAACATTTATTAAGTTCCTGGTTCTACTCAAAGCACTCTGTATACATTGCCTCGTTTAGTTCTTATATCCCTGTAGGATAGATATCAACATTCCAGTTTTACTGATAGAGAACAGAGACATTGAGAATTTAAGTAACTTTCAAGTCCCATGGCAAATAAATTTTAATTCAGTTATATTTGATTCCAAAGCTCTGGCCTTCTCTACTACAGATGTGATCTCTGTGTTTTAACTATGTTTATCTCTCTTTTTTTGAAAGGAGCCCTATACCCAGATGGAACATCTGGAGGGAACAAAAATGATGATATGGTTCCTCCTGGGAAAAACTACACCTATGTCTGGCCAGTGAGAGAAGAATATGCACCTACTCCAGCTGATGCCAACTGCCTGACCTGGGTGTACCATTCGCACATCGATGCCCCTAAGGACATCTGCTCTGGGCTGATTGGCCCCCTGCTGGTTTGCAAGGAAGGTAAGAAGGCTTGTTTCCAGGTAACTAGGGAGTTGAAATGTGAATAAGATTCAGGTCTTATTTTGCCTGTCTTCTTTGCTCCACACAGAATGTGCCTCTTTTTCCAAATTTCTTTAAGAAATTCTAACATGGAAGATCAGTCTGACACCATAGCAGAGGGTAATAATTCAGATTTCATGTAAGAATCATCACAGCATTTTAAGACTTTGTTCTTGTTAAAAAAAATGATATTTCATAGAACCATGTATAGAAAAGTGAGAAATTTAGTCAAATGACCAGGGATGCCTTTGGCTTCATTATTTCACTCCAATAATCATTTGCTATTTTGTTCCTTATTAATGGACTTACCATGTCTGTACTTTGTCAGTAAAGTGAACTCCTTTTAGAGATAGCCAGGCTTCCAAGTCTGCCATTATGAAGATTTCTGTTTTATGACTTTTTGCTTCTATGGCTTTGTCATTTCCATTAAAGCCTTTTGCTGATTTTATATTGTGGGTTATCCTTGCAGATATAGTTTTCACTGAACTTCAAACTTACCTGACACTATTGGAAGGAAGCAAAGCTCATCTTGATTTAGTTCTTTTTTTTCTACCCTTTTGAATGTGCCTGATAGGTATCCTGAATAGATATTTAGGGACACGGAATGATGTGGATCGAGAGTTTGTTATAATGTTTACTCTTGTGGATGAGAATCAAAGCTGGTACCTTGATGAAAACATCAAACATTTTTGTACGAACCCTGATTCAGTTGACAAGAAAGATGCTGTTTTCCAGAGGAGTAACAAAATGCATGGTGAGTACTCCCATGTTCCCAAACATACAACAGGCCTTTTATAATATAAGATACTACAAGGGATGCAACATACACGGAAATATCGATCTGAGTTTGGCAAGATTTATAACTCAGGGATGTCCATGGTTAGAAAGTGATGGCCAGACATGGTGGCTTATGCTTATAATCCCAGCACTTTGGGAAGCCGAGGTGGGCAGATCATGAGGTCAGGAGTTCGAGGCCAGCCTGACCAACATGGTTAAACCCTGTTGCTACTACAAATATAAAAATTAGCTGGGTGTGGTGGCATGTGCCTATAGTCCCAGCTACTCGGGAGGCTGAGACAGGAGAATCGCTTGAATCTGGGAGGCGGAGGTTGCAATGAGCCAAGACTGTGCCACTGCACTCCAGCCTGGGTGGCAGAGTATACTTCATCTCAAAAAAGAAAGAAAAAAAGAAAAGAAAGTGATACAAGACATGACACATGTTTCAACCTGAAACAATCTGAGGGGGACAAGGCAGTGGATACAAGCTAAATTGGGCATGCAGTGTGGACAAAGCCACAGAGCTTTGGGAAAATTGAGGGATCAATGTTATATGGTAACTGGAAAAAAATTGGTTCCTGAGGTGAGCTCAGAGCATGGGTGGGCCTATATTGACTGGAAGGAGAAAGGAGAATGAAATTATCATTCTGTATTAATTCTGTGTTTTGCAACCTTTTGCTTCATTCAGTAACTACCCATTTTCTGAGCAGCTGATAAATTTTAAGAACTAAGTTATGCTTGGGTTTAAATAAGCACTTGTGAATTCATTACATTTCCCAGGCATTCTTTACATCAACAAAATTTATTGAGCATGCACTATACCTCAGACTCTGTATTTGTTCAAAATAATGAACGTCTATAGTTACTTTATTTGTTGCGACAGGGCACTTATTCATGCCTGTTTTGCAAAGCAGTAGCTTAATGTAGCATTTTAGGATGTGAGCGTTAAGTGGTCTCTTTCCACTCTTTTCTTAAAGAGTTCTAGTGAACATAAACAAAATAGTCAACCTACATAGCCCACCTTATTCATTGACATATCTTCTTCTACTGCTTGTCTGTCTCTCAGAATTGTTCTGACTAAGGTATCTTCAACGTAGTCCTAAAATTATAAGAGAAATTGAACGAGCTGAAGATCATCTGACCTTTCCATTTTCTAGAAGAAAAACTGAGGCCAACAGATTATCAATAACTTGCCTAAGGTCAAAGTGATAGTGCCAGAGAGTTTCCTTAGAAAAGTTCCATAGCAAATAAATATAAATTTGGCCACGTTTTATTCCAAAGCACATCAATTCATGATTGTCAGTATACTGACTATTTCCATTGTGTTTCATGCCTTCTCTTTTCCTTCTAGTGATATTCGGCAACCTCGTTTTAGAGATTCTTGGAAAACATTTTAGGAGGAAAGGAAGTAAGGGAGGGAAAGAAAGGGGAAGGCAGGGAGGCAGAGAAAACAATGAAGGATGGAGTCAGTGAAGATGTAAATTCAGATCATTGCTGTGACCAGTTGTAATTCATGTCCTTTACAAAATGGGAGTGATGCTCTCAAATATTGCAGAAAACTAGTATTTGTGATTATTTAAGACTCACCCACCCAAATAATTCCTCTTACTCTGTATTTATTCTTTTGAAGTGAAAATGTCCAACATAATGAAATAAATTACATAAGCAAACAGATTACATGTAGTGTAAAAAAAGCCTGTCCAGGCACAATGGCTCATGCCTATAATCCCAGCACTGTAAAAAGCAGATGTGGGAGGATTGCTTGAGGCCAGGAGTTCAAAACCAGCCTGGGCAACATACGGAGACCCTTTCTCTACAAAAAAATTCAAACAAATAACAATAACAAAAAATCAGCTGGGCATAGTGGCACAGGCTTGTGGTCCCAGCTACTTGGGATGCTGAGGTCAGAGGAATGCATTAGCCTGGGAGTTTGAGGCTGCAGTGAACTAAGTGCCACTGCACCCCAGCCTGGGTGACAGAGCAAGACCCTGTCTCAAAAAACAAAAACAAAAAACCCTAGCCTATATGCTGAAGTAGATGTGTGTTTGCAAACTGTTCTTCAAGACTAGAAAAGAACTGGGTATGGTGGCTCACGCCTATAATCCCAGTACTTTGGGAGGTCAAGGTGGGCGGATCACTTGAGGTCAGGAATTCAAGACCAGCCTGGCCAACATGGCAAAATCTTTCTCTACTAAAAATACAAAAATTAGCTGGGCATGGTCGTGGCCACCTGTAATCTCAGCTACTGGGGAGGCTAACACACGAACCCAGGAGGCAGACATTGCAGTGAGCTGAGATTGTGCCACTGAACTTCAGCCTGGGTGTGACAGAGTGAGACTCTGTCTCAAAAGAAAAAGAGAGAGAGAGAGAGAGAGAGAGAGAGAGAGAGAGAGAGAGAGAGAGAGAGAGAGAGAGAGAGACTGGAAAATGAGACCTAATCAAGTATAGAAAAAAATTAATTAAAAAAATCTAGCCTATGGAAGATAATACGTACAAGATTTATTGATCAATTTGTTTAAATTTACTAAAGTAATTTAGAATCAACTGTGCTGCCTAAGTCATTAGGCATTTCAGCAATAATTGCTTTTTAACTCAGTTTGAACTTAAGAAGGGATGTTGTGACTTTATAGAGCCCTGAATCAAGTTCTTTTCTGAATGTGGTCAAGTCCCAGCTGCCATTTAGATGGTTTTAAAAGTATTTGGTCCTGGACTTATGCCATAAACTTAATACGATTCTGCCCTAGCAACATATAGTAAAAACTGTTTTTCTCTTGGCTTTTTAAAATAAACAAACAAATCATGTCTCATAAATCCCTGTTAATCAGTTCCTTTTCTTTCCATCTCGTCACATGCTTCTTAGTTAAGTAGATACTATGTGCCAGTTTTTCTGCTAGGTCCTGATAACTGTTGAGATGAATAAGACAGGGTTTCTAGTTGCAAGGAGCACAGAATCTGATGGAGATGGCAGATGTGCAGGGGAAGGATTAGGACAGAAGGTGCCTGAGCCTCCTGTAAGTAAGAGCAGCACTCTGTTTTCTCCTGACCTCATTACCGTGTTCCCACAGCAGCTCCGAGGCTGTTTTCAGTGTATGCTGATCTTCACTTTTATTGAGTGTTTTCTCTGGAAAAAAGGCCAATAAAAAACTTTCATTTCTTTTTTGGACAATATATATTTCTAAAAGCCAGGCTTTTCTGCACCAAAACCTTACAACCAATGGCTTGCAGTGGTTTTCCAGCCGTGCTCGAGTATGTATTACCAATGTTTTTGGTCCTAGTCGCCTCTGCATGGGAGTCTCCTACTAGTCTGACTAGTGTGTTTCTGTTTCCAGCCCTCAATGGATACCTCTTTGGAAACTTCCCTGAGCCTGATATGTGTGTTGGTGAATCTGTGTCCTGGCACCTATTTGGAATGGGAAATGAGATAGACATCCATTCCATCTATTTCTATGGTAACACCTTCATCAGCAGAGGGCATCGGACTGATACCATCAACCTGTTCCCAGCCACCTTCCTTACAACGGAAATGATAGTCGAGAATCCTGGGAAGTGGATGATAACCTGCCAGGTCAGCGACCACCTACAAGGTAATAAGGACAAAAAGAAAAGTGGATATGTTTAGAATGGTGCAATCAAACCACACAGTCACCAGTGCCCATCCAGGGCCTACTGTTAGATAGTCTTGTATGTACTATATTTAATTACGTAATAAACATACAGAATATACAGGAAAATACAATGTTCATCTCTTTAATAGCCTATCAACAGACGTGTATTGACCACTTCTATATGAAAAAGGTAGAAAAGTATAGGTGATGGGGGGATGGAGGCCACAAAACACATTGTCATGTATGTACCTATGCAACAATCCTGCATGTTTTGCACATGTACCCCAGAACCTAAAGCACAATAAAATATATATTAAAAAATAAAATAAAATCTTCAAATTGTTGCCACGAAAGCATAATGTACTTCAAATTAGCAATAAATATATAATTTCCAAAAAACAGTTGCCTACTTAAAAATAAAGTAGGAAAGTGATTAAAAATTGATGAGACCTTCAAGGAACCTATAATCTAGTAGTTAGACGTAGTTAGACATTCACAAAATGAATAAAATTCAAAGCAGAATGAGATAAATGCTCTTTGGGTGTTATGGTTACTACTCTGGAACAATCAGAAAGGCTTCCTGAAGAGCTGGCTCCTACTCTGAGCCTAGAAATATGGGTAGGAACTGAATAGATGAAAAAGAAAAGAAAGGCTTTCCAGGTAGAGGAAGCAACATGAACTGGGGAAAACACATGTTCTCTTTGAGCAACTGTAAGTAGAATAATAAAGTTTTAGCATTTGAAAGGACTTTCTGGATAATAAGGACCAATCCCCCCTTCAATTCTTTAATTTCCTTTGAACATCTCTTGTGAGTAATTATAGCAGCTCATCTCATCACTGGACTGATCTGTTGGAATGTTCTTCCTCAAATTGAGAGGAAATCCATTGACCGTCATGGCCTATGATAGGTGCATGATAAACAGTGGTTGGCTTACATGCCTATTGAATGACTTGGTTCTGGTTCCTTGGGACACCATACACTATGTCCTTTCTTACCTGGACTATAATATTCCTTGCAGAGAAGTGATGATAGAAGAGCCTGGAGAGGTACACCAGGCCCCTTAGCAAAGCTAAGGAGGTGGGGCTGTGTCTGGGAAGGTAATTTTGATCCTTAGCTCTTTAGGCACACTAGTGACATCATCAGTGCAGTTATTTAGGAAGATAAATACATGCATGCAAGAAGGATTTGATGGAGAAATTCTGGTCACTGGATGCTAATTAAGAAGCCTCTGATGGCATTAGAGTTCTAACATATAAAGGGGTCTGGCCTAAGACGGTGAAACCAAGACAGAAAAAATATGTTAATAGGATAGAAACAGAAGAAATAATGTCTGGTTAAATTTGGATACTAACTTCACACAGTAACTAGTAAGTGCAAAGATCCAGCTGCTCAGGATTGCTTTGATAACACATTTTCATTCCTGTCCACCTTCCACAGCTAATTGTAGGATTAGTCAACTGCAGTATCTCAATTACGTTCAACTGAAGAATTCATCAGTTAATACTTACTAGATACTCTTCTGGAAAAACAAAGATAAACAAGACAAGGTTTCTGTATTCAGAGTCTCATGCTGTTAAATTGTGGAAGAAACTGTAGATTTAAAATCAAGATATTAGCAGCCATTTGAGAATAGTAAGATTGCTAAATCAGCCCAGTGGTTGTGGACACAAGCTGATATTTATACATTCACTGGAATACAACATTGCTAAATTGTCCATGCCTTCAGAGAAAAAGTTATTGTAAAAAAGTTAGAAAATACTTATAATTGGATTTTTTTAACAAATAGGGATGGGGTCTTGCTATGTTGGCCAGGATGGTCTCAAACTCCTGGGCCCAAGTGATCCTCCTACCTTAGTCTTTCAAAGTGCTGGGATTATAGGCATGAGCCACTGAATCTGGCTCATATAAATTTATTTTAAGATCAGTATTCCCATAATAGAAATATTTTATATTCATACTTTGGTAAATATCTTCCCTCACTATTTTCTGTTTCTTAATATGTAAATATATATGTATTTTATAAAATGAAATCAGTCTATTAATGCTGCACTGTAACTAACTTTTCTCATTTACAAATAGAAACACATTTTCATGTTGGTGAATATAGAGCTTACTTTATCATTGTTAATACTTTCAGTGTCCATTATAAGGAGATTACAACTTACCTAATCAACATTATATTGCTTAATACTTACGTTTTCCACCAATTTTTTTTTGCTATTTATAAAAAGTTCTGATCACTATTATTTATACGTGTTTGCACTTTTAGGAAAACGTCTAGATTTAGAATTCCTGTGTCAAAGAGTTTGATTTTTAATAAAGTTATGGACATACATTGCTACATTCTGTTTTGGAAATTATTCTTCTTCTACCCGAAGTATGTGAATGTGGTTCTTTTCCCATTCATCTACCAACATTGAGAATTATTAGTCTTTCTAATCTTTACTAATCTGATCAATGACCAATAGTGTAATTTGAATACTATTACGGTTTCAGTACTATTTAAGTACTAGTAAGGTTGAACATTTTTTATTTGTTTATTGGCCAATATTATTTCTTTTGTGAATAAACTATTTCTGTTCCTTGCTCATTTTCTATTGAAGATTTACTTGTTTTCATCTTCATTTGTAAAAGTGATTTACAAGTTAATCTTTTGTCATCTGTGTCACAAATATCTCTCCTGTTGCCATTTATCCTTTTATAAAAAAGTTCTTTACAGTAGAATTTTCTGTTCAAAAGTCTAAATGTTCATAAAGTCAAATCTATCAGTCTTTTCCTATATGATTCCTTTTGTGAGTATTTATGCCTCAGTTTGTGATTTTCCTCTTTTCTGCAGCTGGTATGCTGGGGCAATACAATGTCGGTAACTGCAAAAGTGATACTTTCTACCCCAAGATGAACGGTCAACAGAGACGCTACTTTATAGCAGCTGAAAAAATTCTTTGGGATTATGCTCCTCAAGGCTATAACAAATTCAGTGGTCTTCCTCTAAATGTCTCTGGCAGGTGAGCACTCTTTGTTGGTGTTTCTAAGCCTCTCATCAGAGAAGCATGAGGTAGGTTTTCTCTGTGATCTCATTTGTATTCCAACCACTGCTCTGATGAGCTCACACTGCATAGATGGCATAATGTTGCTGCTTAAGGTGTTCTTAATACTGCAAAAGCACTGGTAAGAACTGGTAGAATATTTCTTGTTTTGTGACTTGCTGGCTAAATCAAAACACTAGATCGTTCATTCATTCATCAAACATTTCTTGAGTAGGTACTATGTGCAAACTATAGTGCAAAGTGCTGTTAGAAATACTAAGCTGACAAAGAATAGAGTAAGGTCTTAACACATATGGAGCAGACAGTCTTGAAGAGGGAATGACAGGAGATGGAGATGACCTGGCCCAGAAAGGTTATTATTTTTAGTTCAAGGACATCCTGATTTAAGTTATGTACCCTTTATGTCCTACAAATATTCTTTTCCTTTCTATTCAGTAAAATGCCATTTTTTCCTTCCAAGCATTACTCTAATGTCACCTCTGAAGTAAAAGCTTTGACTCCTGATTTATATAAATCGTGTTCTCTCTGCACTCCCATAGAATATCCTACTTTAAAAATTGAATCTAGCAATTTATTAGATGGATCTGGATTCCTGTGACTTGTTATTATGTAATCATATGCAAAGATGTCTGTGAAAACATTAAAAAATGTACAGTGTGATATCAAGAACCCTTTTTATATTTAAGGGAATGTTTTAAAATTTCTCTTTGTGATTAATGATAAAACACCATTTGTTTCTTTAAGTGTACATTTTATTCATTCATTTATTCATTCACACAATCACTCATTCTTCCACCAAACTGATACACTTGAACACTGCCTAAAGAATTTGTGTGAACCATATGTGAAAAACTCTGATATCAGCATTCTCTATTGACAAGTATTTCCCCATGAACAAAATAATGAGAATTAGTATTCAAAATTGTCTTAGGGGCCTTCTAGAATTCTGAAGTGCTTTCTGAAATATGAAAGATTAAGCTATGTTCAATCAATATTTATTGTAATATTTGAAAGCACAACGTGCTAGTTGACATAAGGGATGCAAGGATATCTAAAGCAATAAAAAGCAGAGGAAGAAGCTGTGTTCACAAGAGTAGAGAAGTAACTGCAAGTTACAAATAAGAGAGAGGTGAGTTGTCCTGGGAGTGAGTTATCTGGGTGTTCAGAGAGAGCTAAGCTAGCCAGGGAACATGTCACAGAGGAAGTGAGAATTAAGCAAGATCTCAGGAGTGTTAGAATGTATCTAAGTGAATAGTGAAGAGGGGAATTTTAGATGCAGGGGTTGATGCAAAGCATGTATGGCATGGGGAGAATGAACAGAGGGGACTGCAGTAACAATTTGCATAGAAGAATGGGCATTTGCATAGAGAAATAGGGAGAGAATTGGGGCAAATGGGATATCAATTGCAGAGGTTCTTTCATCTTTTGAACAGTATTCAATTGGCAATTGGGAGCAATTGAAGATTTTGGAGCAGATATGTAACAATAAAAAATACCTTTTTGGAGATTAATGTTGTATTAAGTAAAAAAGTATGCACGGTCTTGGCAATTAAAAGTACTTTTTAATCACAGTGTTGACCATTATGGCCATTATGGTTTACTTTTGCACCAGTCTGATAGTTGTGTGTATGCTGAGAAGAAAAGTGAATGAGCTGGTATCAGATAGAGGATGCTGTTCAGAGGTTCATATAATGGGCCACACCCAGTGTGATTCGGGCATGCACTGGGATCATGGTAGTGGGAAGAAAAGAAAAGAAAAGATGCACAAAGAGAGTAGAAAAGGAAGAGTGCCAAAAAATTTTACTAAGTAAGGATGAATGAGTTAAGAAAAGGAAGCAGAAAAACAAAATCTACGTGGCTACAAGAGTGATGGTACCATTGATGGAAATAAGACAGTATAGTGACAGTCAAAGTTTATATTATCATATTCACGACTTGGAAATTTGGTATTTCATGTATATAGTTTATATGGTAGCACTCCATTAATTACACAGTTTGATTAAATAGACACTCCATTCCTTAATCATGCCAAATATCAAAGAGCTTACTAGATGCAGAGATTATTCACATTAGCATCAGCAAGAGAGAGAGGGATGTTTATTCTGCAGAGAAACCAGTTAGCTCTTTGTTACTTTGTAGAACACCATTCTGGGACTCTAATGTTGGTAAGTAAGGGGTTTACTTGTGCCTGCTTCAGTTGCTGGACCTCTGGGGAAGAAAGCACAATGGCTAGGAGATAAATGAACTTGAGTATTATCCAGCCTCTGGAGACTTTTAGGGCTGGTTGGCTATTCCTGGGAACTCTGTCAAAGCCTGTGCTGTCTTTTCTGGGGACTAAAGGTGATAGAATGAAGCTCCATAATTAAAACATTTGGTGGCTATGTTGAGAGGTGTCCTCGATCAGGTTCTTTTGTCTTTTCAGTGACTCTGATCTCTACTTCACACAAGGGGACAACAGAATTGGAGGAAAATACTGGAAGGTTCGGTATACTGAGTTTGTTGATGCAACTTTTACAAAAAGAAAGAGACTCTCTGCTGCAGAAGCCCATCTTGGAATTCTTGGTACAGTAAAACCATCCCCCATGCATTGAACCCAGGGAGATGTTTTAGCTGGGCATATACATCTGCACAGAATGACTCTTCTGCTGTACTTCTTTCTGTCTCTTTTCATTCTCTTCTCTCACTTCTTGATATTTTTCAGGTCCAGTTATCAAGGCAGAGGTGGGTGATACGCTGTTAGTGACCTTTGCCAACAAAGCTGACAAGGTCTATAGCATTTTGCCCCATGGTGTGATCTATGACAAGGCATCTGATGCAGCCCCAAACCTAGATGGTAAGTCTCACTCTGGGCTTAGAGAGGAAACAGGACAGGTGAGCAAAACTTAGAACTAAACAGACCTGGTTCAAATCCTAGTTCCTTCTGTTACCTGTCCTGAGAGCTTGGGCAATCACTTAAACTTTCTGAACCTGATTCTGTCCTGTCAAATGTGGATAGCAATACTTGCCTCACAGGGCTTTGGAAAGGGAGGGAGAGAATTTAGGACAAGGTCTGGCACATGGCAGGTTTTTAGGAAATGTTTGCTTCTTTCTTTTTTTTCTCAGTAATATAGTAAATCTCAAAAGTGGGCTACTTTTCACAATCACTTCTTTTTCTCTAAGATGGAGAGCTTTTCAGTTGCAGGTTGCGTAGGATTCTGCAGGTGAAGGCTGAAGGAAAATCTGATTTCTAATGGTTTGTTGACATCAAAATCTTTTGCGTGGTCTTTGCTCTGTATCAAATCAACACATATATTTATAAAAAACAGTAACTGTGTTTATCATCTGTTATGGCCTTTTCCCATCCTAGAGTATATAACACAGGCTCTCTAAATGTGAAAAAGGTGATTGTTGCCCAGTGGCTGTGGGAACTCTAATTCATCATCACACTGTTCTTGGGAAACTTCTAGTTCCTTGGTACTCATCCCTATTACTGCAACAGACACCCTGGCTTCCTGGAATACTGCTTCACACTGGACTGTGATGCCAGGCCTGGTTGAGAAAAGATTTTGTGGTGATGGTGAGGGGACAGAGGAGAAGGGAATGGTAACAATTCCTATACCTGTCCTCTTTTCCTTGGTCAAAATACTCAAAATGGCCAGATACAGTGGGTCATGCAGCACTTTGGAAGGCTGAGGCAAGAGGATCTCTTGAGCCTGAGAATTCAAGGCTACAGTTCTAATCATGCCACTGTACTCCACCCTGGGTGACAGAGCAAGGCCTTCTCTCTTAAAGAAACAAAAGAAAAAAATGCTCAGATTAACTGTGTGTGTGAGCAGAAAGAACACCAGAATAAACAAAATGTTTAACTCAGCAAACATATTGGGCACCTTTTTGCAAAGCACCGGGTAAAATGCAGAGTGAACCTCTGGCCTTGTCTAGTAGGAAAGATTCACTGTGTTTTTTGGCAGTATGATGTAAATGTTAGTGCACACTATTTGGAATCAGACAAAAACTGAGTTTGAATCCCAGATTTGCTATTTATCAGCTCTGTAACCTTGGGCGTTCACTAACATTCTCTATCTTGTAGTTACTTAGATTATTTCTGAGTTAGTTTCCTGTATTTCAAACTCTTTAAGCATAGGTTTCTATGTTAATTCTTTTGGGTATCTTCTGGAAGACCAGATATAATATATTCTACATAGAAGTCATTCCAATGATATTTTATGAATTTTAATTTAATCGTTGAATGGGCTACTGTTAGTCTTTTAATATTTGCTAAGGCTGCCATTTGAGTAAGAAATGGCATGCAATTTATAAAGAAGATAATACTTTGATTTAAACTTCTATCTCATAAGCCAGCTGATTGTGGCAGTGGTCTCCTCTCGTAGGATACATGAGAGAAAACCACTCTCCTGGTACAAAATTCTTCGTCATCAGAAGAAGACACCCAGGGCTGGAAGACCCTGTCTTACCAATGTAATGTTCTTGGCTGTTGCTTTGAATAATTGTTTTATTTATATCCTCAGGATTTGTGAAACCAGGGGCGCATGTTAAACCAGGTGAAACTTTCACATACAAGTGGATGGTACCTGAGAGCGTAAGCCCAACTGCTGGTGATCCTCCCTGTTTGACCTATGTTTACTTCTCAGCAGTTGATCCAATTAAGGACACCAGCTCTGGCCTTGTAGGGCCTTTGCTAGTCTGTAAAAAGGGCGTCCTCAATGCTGATGGGACACAGGTAGGCCATCAAGTGTTGCTAGTTCTTCTCAGAGTTGTATGTGGGAGAGATCGGCATAGGGCCAGAGATGAGACAGGAATAATCAGTTACAAAAAATGATTTATCTTTCTTCCTCTTGAAGTGGACTTCTACATAATGGAGATTTTATTTTTTGGTGAAAATTTAAGACCTGAATTTATAGTTACAAATGCCCGGCTGGGTTCAGTGGCTCACACTTGTAATCCCAGCACTTTGGGAGGCTGAGGCAGGTGGATCATGAGGTCAGGAGTTCGAGACCAGCCTGACAAACACAGTGAAGCCCCATCTCTACTAAAAATACAACAATTAGCTGGGCATGGTGGCAGGCACCTGTAATCCCAGCTACTCAAAAGGTTGAGGCAGGAGAATCGCTTGAACCTGGGAAGTGGACGTTGCAGTGAGCTGAGATTGGACCACTGCATTCCAGCCTGGGTGACAGAGCTACACTCTGTCTCAAAACAACAACAACTGTCCATTTAGTAACCTAGAATCTCTGTTGTGGTTAGGATTTGGCAGGCCTCTTTTTCTGTGTGTTGCTTTTATTATGGAATCTTTAGAGATCCCCATGGATGCTAATTGGAATTATTCTTCTTGGACAAGGTTTCTCAAACTTAGCCACCATCGGAATCACCTGGGGACCATTTAAACATCCATTATTGAGATACTACAGACTACTTAAATAAGAATCTCCAGATGATTCCAATGTGCAGTCAAGATTGAGAACCACTGTAACCCCCAACTGTAAACTGGAATGATCACTATGCCTGAAAGAACGAGAAAGCATTTTGATAACTTCTTGCAAGTCCCAACTTAGGGATTTGAATGGTTCAACTAATTAGTGTAGCGAAGCATAGCCTTTCAAGCTATGTCTACATGATATTAAACATACTGATAAAAAGTGAAAAATCCAGTCATTTAACCATCTGTTTTACCAATCAGAAATAGTGAGGACATTTATTTAAATGATATTTTATAATTTTGGGCATCTCTGGACTCAAAGGAATTTCCAGATTTAAAAAACACAAAATACCTTGATCCTATTTGGATTTTCCTTTCCTTCCTTTCTCTATATGAAGGAACAATCCCGGAAATGTCTATGGCATGTGTTATAAGACTGAATGTTTATGCTGTGCCTCAATAAGCATGTAAGGCAAAGCAGAATGATTATCCATATTTTAAAGCTGAAGAAACTAAGGCTCAGAGACATTGAATGGAATTCCAGGAAATACACCTAGTAAGTAGTGAAAGTTGGCTGTAAATCCCAGGACTTTCAACATCCAACTCTGTCCTTTTTCCAATGCATCATTTTGCTTCCTCACAGCTTAGTATGTAAGCCAAGGAGATTAAGTGCCAGAAAAGGTTTGAAAGGTAGTTCTGATTTTGCCCCATTGTATCAATTTGATGGTACCTTTGAGGTTTGCTGGAAGCACCTCATAGTATGTGGAAGTTGTTGCCTAAGCCAAATACTATTCATGGTCAGTCCACTTACACAAAATTCATGAAAAAAAAAGTAACCCAAAACATCCTATACCTGTAACTTGGCTGAGAGAGAAAACCATTTGGCTAGATGGAAAGGTATGTTCAATTCAAGAGTTACTTATGAAATACCTACTGTGCCAGTCTCTCTAAGCAAAATGATCAGTCCCCTTCTAGGCAGGTGGAGAGATGAAAATGGAAAGAAGTGTTTGCATCTCTTTCCAGTAAATTGTCATAAATTCTTCCAGTGGTGAATGGTCAGGTGACAGAAGGTCATTTTCTAACACCCTTGGTGCTGCACGATAACCATTCAATCCAACTCCCTATTCCCTTGCTATTTCTTTCTTTGCATCCACCTATATATATCTCACACTTTTTAAAAAAATAACTTGACTTATGAAAAAGTAGCAAAAATTTACCAAGAATCCGGATATACCCTTTAACCAGATTCATCAACATTTGTAAATCTCATTTGCTTTATTATTATCTCTCTGTTTTTATGGATTTTTTTCTGAACCCTTCGAGAGTAGGTTGCAGACACAATGTCTGTCAGCCTGTGTTTCCTAAAAGCAAGAACCATCTCTGACATAAAGTAAAATTATCTGAGTCATAAAATTAACCTTGATGTTATCAAATCTACTAAAATTTTGCTGATTGTCTCATTGATGTCCTTTATAGCAAAAGAAAAACATGTTTTTCCTGGTCCAGGGTCTGATCTAGGATCAGGCGTTGCATTGAGCTGTCTCTTCTTTTCCCCATGATTAATTTCTTTAAAAAAAATTTTTTTTTGGCTGGATGCAGTGCCTCAGGCCTGTAATTACAGCACTTTGGGAGGCTGAGGCGGGTGGATCACGAGGTCAGGAGTTCGAGACCAGCCTGACCAACATGGTGAAACCCTGTCTCTACTCAAAATACAACAAAATTAGCCAGGCATGGTGGTATGTGCCTGTAATCCCAGCTACTCAGGAGGCTGAGGCAGGAGAATTGCTTGAACCCAGGAGGCAGAGGTTGCAGTGAGCTGAAATCATGCCACTGCACTTCAGCCTGGGTAACAGAGTGAGACTCCATCTCAAAAAAATTATTTTTAATTTTTGTGGATACGTAGTACATCTATATATTTATGGAGTGCATGAGATGTTTTGGTACAAGCATGCAATGCATAATAATCACATCATGGAGGAGAGGGTATTCGCCCCCTCAAGCATTTATCCTTTGTGTTGCAAACAATCCAGTTATGTTCTTTTAGTTATTTTCAAATGTACAATTAAGGTGACTATAGTCACCCTCCCCATGATTAATTTTATCACAGGGCACCAAGCATGATTTTTCTTAAGTACAAATAAGATCAAGTTACTTTCCTGTTCCACATCTCCAGTGGTTTCCTATTACACTTAGAATAAAAATTTACACTATTTAGACATGCCCCGGACTCTTGTTCCCACAAGTGGCACCATGATCCCTCATGCCCCTTTACTCCATCCACATTCTGTTCCTCTTACAGGCCAAGCTTGTCTTTGGCTTTGGGCCTCTGTGCTAGGCCCTTTATGCCTGGAATGTCTTCCCCTGACCTTTGCATGATTAGCTCTTCTTGTCACTCCTCGGAGAAGCCTTCCTTGATCACTAGGCTAAAGTCACTCTCTTTTATATCACCTGATTTTACTATCATTTACCACCATAAGAAAGTTTCCTTGTTTATTTATTTGCTTATGTGTATATAGTATGTTTCCTCCTACAAGAAATTAAGTGCAATGGAGCAAGGACCTTGTCTATCTTCCCTTCCTTTCCTTGAACAATGCATGGCACATTGTTGACATTCAACAATTATTTATGGTTGAATAAATGAAATACAGCATAAGTATTCTTTTCCCCAAAGTTGAGAAGTTCAGTTAGTAGAAAATCCCATATTAAACAATCCCATCTTAAACATTGTGTGGCCTACAAACAAACTCTGAAAATTCTGGTATGACCTTATTTGCAAAACTCATTTTCCTTATCCACATTTCAATTCTTAAAGTTGAGTGATAGGTTATGGATTAGACCTTCCACTTTCCTTCCCTGCTGCTGTGGGAGCCTACTATGTACTAACTTATATACTTTTCACAAAATAGTTGGGTGCTGCAGACACCAGCCACTACTCAGATGTTCCATATGCATATGGAGAAAGAGACAGAGACAGATTTATAATGAGGAATTGGCTCATTTGATTATGGAGACTGATAAGTCTCAACACCTGCAGGCTGAGTCAACAAGCAGGAGACCCAGGAGAGCCAATAGGGTAGCTCCAGTCAGAAAGCTGACAGGCTCAAGAACCAGGAAGGGCCAACATTTTAGTTTTAACATAAAGGCAAAAAGAAGCCAATATCTTAGTTCTAGGGCAGTCGGGCAAAAGAAATTCTCTCTTACTTAGAGGAAGGTGAGCCTTTTGGTTCGTTCTATTCAGGTCTTCAACCAATTGGATGAGGTACACTCACATCAGGAAGTGCAATCAGTTTTATTCAGTCTCCTGATTCAAGTATTAATCTCATCCTAAAACATCCCTCCAGAAACACCCAGGATAATGTGTTAGCAAAAATCTGGGCATACTGTAGCACAATTAAATTATAAATTAAACATCACACAGGGTTCTGTCAACTTCCTTCTAATGTTTTCCTGGGCTAATTTAGCACTGAGGACTTAATATTTATCAGGCGTTGTGTTGAGTGTGTTAACTAAGTCATCTCATTTAATCATGGTATGGGGAGTACTATCACCCTCATCTGCAAGTGAAGAAATTAGGGCTTCGAGAGGATGAATCACTTACTCCAGGCTTCACCGTGGTGAACAAAAGAATAACATTAGAACCTAGGTTTTTCTGTTCGCATAGCCCATGAGCATTTAAAATATATATATATATATATATTTTCTTTCTTTTTTCTTTTTAAAATTATACTGTAAGTTCCGGGGGTACATGTGCAGAATGTGCAGGTTTATCACATAGGTATACATGTGCCATGGTGGTGGTTTGCTGCATCCATCACCCCGTCATCTACATTAGGTATTTCTTCTAATGCTATCCCTCCCCAATCCCCCCACCTCCTGCAACTCCTCCCCTAGCCCCCCACCCCACAAACCCGGTGTGTGATGTTCCCCTCCCTGTGTCCATGTGTTCTCATTGTTCAACACCCACTTATGAGTGAGAACATGTAGTGTTTGGTTTTCTGTTCTTGTGTCAGTTTGCTGAGAATAATGGTTTCCAGCTTCATTCATGTCCCTGCAAAGGACATGAACTTATCCATTTTTATGACTGCATAGTATTCCATGGTGTATATGTGCCACATTTTCTTTATCCAGTCTACCATTGATGGGCATTTAGGTTGGTTCCAAGACTTTGCTATTGTGAACA
This sequence comes from Saguinus oedipus, assembly GCA_031835075.1. Lineage (NCBI taxonomy): Eukaryota > Metazoa > Chordata > Mammalia > Primates > Cebidae > Saguinus > Saguinus oedipus. Next base: position 129,096,926 of record CM063178.1, read on the forward strand.
GTGCCACTATAAACATATGTGTGCATGTGTCTTTATAATAGAATGATTTACAATCCTTTGGGTATATACCCAGTAATGGGATTGCTGGGTCAAATGGTAATTCTATTTCTAGATCCTTGAAGAATTGCCACACCGTCTTCCACAATGGTTGAATTAGTTTACCCTCCCACCAACAGTGTAAAAGCATTCCTATTTCTCCACATCCTCTGCAGCATCTGTTGTCTCCTGATTTTTAAATGATTGCCATTCTACTGGCGTGAGGTGGAATCTCAATGTGGTTTTGATTTGCATTTCTCTAATAACCAGTGATGATGAGCATTTTTTCATATGTTTGTTGGCTGCATAAATCTCTCTTTTTGAAGTGTCTGTTCATATCCTTTGCCCACTTTTTGATGGGGTTGTTTTTTTCTTGTAAATTTGTTTAAGTTCTCCTTAAGTTCTGGATATAGCCCTTTGTCATATGGGTAGATAGCAAAAATTTTTGCCCATTCTATTGGTTGCTGGTTCATTCTATTGATAGTTTCTTTTGCTGTGCAGATGCTCTTAAGTTTAATTAAATCACATTTGTCTATTTTGGCTTTTTTTTTTTTATGCCATTGCTTTTGGTGTTTTAGTCACGAAGTCCTTGCCCATACCTAGGTCCTGAATGGCATTCCCTAGGTTTTCTTCTAGAGTTTTTGTGGTGTTAGGCCTAATGTTTAAATTTTTAATCCATCTAGAGTTAATTTTTGTATAAGGTATAAGGAAGGGATCCAGTTTCAGCTTTCTGCATATGGCTAGCCATTCTGCCAACACCATTTATTAAATAGAGAATCCTTTACCCATTGCTTGTTTTTGTCGAGGTTGTCAGAGATCAGATGGTTGTAGTTGTTCTTTATGAGGCCTCGGTTCTGTTCCATTGGTCTATATCTCTGTTTTGGTACCAGTACCATGCTATTTTGATTACTTAGCCTTGTAATATAGTTTGAATTTAGGTAGCTTGATGCCTCCAGCTTTCTTCTTCTTCTTCTTCTTCTTCTTCTTCTTCTTCTTCTTCTTCTTCTTCTTCTTCTTCTTCTTCTTCTTCTTCTTCTTCTTCTTCTTCTTCTTCTTCTTCTTCTTCGGATTGTCTTGGCTATGTGGGATCTTTTTTGATTCCATGTGAAGTTTAAGGGTTTTTTTTTTTTCCAATTCTGTGAAGAAAGCCATTGTAGCTTGACGGGGATAGCATCAATATCCATGATGAACATTTTTTTTGTACTTTTACTAGAGATGGGGTTTCTCTATGTTCGCCAGGCTGGTCTAACTTATTAATACTTTGTGTGAACTTTGAAAGGAAATTCCATGAATTCCTCCAAGCTACACTTTTTATGTATTCATTTCTTTCTTCTCCATAGAAAGGAATAGACAAGGAGTTTTACCTACTGTTCACAGTCTTTGATGAGAATCTGAGCAGATATATTGATGAAAACATTCAGAAGTTTACCTGGCATCCCTTCAGCATTGACAAAGAAGATAAAGAGTTTGCAAAATCCAACCGAATGCATGGTATGACAAATGACTTCCCTCCTGTAAATGAAAGGCTTACTTGCATTCAAAGCGAAAAATGATTGGTGTGTTTTAATTACCTTAATTTTGGCTTCTTGGATATTGTTCTTGGTCATGAGTAAGTTATTTCATGCCTTCAGCTTAGATGGTATGGTGAAAGCTCCCAATCTCTCAGTGACATGAAATTTAATACTTCTAGAACATTTTATCAGCCTTAGATGAAGGAATACAAAATTTAAACTAGTAGCTAGGCTTGGGGGCTCATGCATGTAATCCCAGCACTTTGAGGGGGGCTGAGGCAGATGGATCTCAAGGTCAGGAGTTTGAGACTAGCTTGTCCAATATGATAAAACCCCGTTTCTACTAAAAATACGAAAATTAGCTGGGGTGGTGACACGCCTACAGTCCCAGCTACTCAGGAGGCTGAGTCAGGAGAATCGCTTGAACCCGGGAGGTGGAGGTTGTAGTGAGCTGAGATTACGCCACTGACTCCAGCCTGGATGACAGAGTGAAACCCCATCTCAAAATACAAAAACAAAACAAAATTTAACCCCATTTCCAAAAACTAAAACAAAATAAAATTGAAACTAGCCAAGTTCACAGTACATCATAAATGGAGAACATCATTCTCAGCAAATTGACACAAGAACAGAAAATGAAACACCGCATATTCTCACTCATAGGTGGGTGATGAACAATGAGAATACATGGACACAGGGAGGGGAGCACTACACACTGGGGTCTATTGGGGGGAATAGGGGAGGCACAGCGGTGGGGGGAGCTGGGGAGGGATAGCATGGGGAGAAATGCCAAATGTGGGTGAAGGGGCGGAAGGTAGCAAAACACACTGCCATGTGTGTACCTATGCAACTATCTTGCATGTTCTGCACATGTACCCCAAAACCTAAAACGCAATAAAAAATAAAAAATTAATAAAAATAATTTAAAAAAATTACTGACAAACTTCTCTCCCTTGGGTTCACAATAACATGAAATCTGATAACCAGTGATAATAGGAGATAATCATTACATAGCAAAGTGTCTATAATTAAGTAGTATGAGTGACTGGTGTGTGTTAATTTGTGAAATACTAGTTGTTCTTATCCTATATCTTCATTTGGGAGGAATTATTTAATTCTCCTTCCCTGACTGTTTGTATTAAATGTTACAATAGCAAACCACCTGCTAATTGCTTGTGAGTAACACAGGATGCTCATTACTCTTAAGCATATTACCTAAGGTAGCAGAGTAATGAGAGTCCAAATTCAGAGCCTACAAGATGGTGCAGTAATAAAAAGTTCAATGAAAGTGCCTGAAGCAAGTAACATAAGACAATGGGTGCTAACCATCTTGTTCTAGGACCCAACATAAAATCTTCTTTTTTTTTTTTTTGAGATTGTGTCTCACTCTGTAGCCCAGGCTGGAGTGCAGTGGAGTTATCATGGCTCACTGCAACCTCTGCCTCCTGAGTTCAAGTGATTCTCTTACCTCATCCTCCAGAGTAGCTGGGATTACAGGCACATGCCACTGCACCCAGACAATTTTTTGTATTTTTAGCACAGACAGGGTTTCACCATGTTGGTCAAGCTGGTCTTGAACTCCCAACCTCAGGTAATCTACCCACCTTGTCCTCCCAAAGTGCTAGGATTACAGGCCTGAGCCGTTATGCCCGGCCCATAAAATCTATTTATTGCCTTTTAAAACATTGTGGAAAAATAACAAAATAGCCCTTAACCTCCCTCTCTTGCATGGAAGTCAAAAGTATTCTAAACTTACAAGTGCCCCACAGCAACCGGGTCACAGACCCTATGGTCCCAGATGCTCATTTCCAACAGAATCCCCTCTTGTGCCAATGGAAAGCACAGAGTAATACATTTTCAGTGTCATCTTCTACAAAATGTTTTGCTATAACAGAATATGAATATTGTTTCCAAACTTCTTAGTAGACAATAAAAAAGGAAAATTAAGGTAGAAATAAGGAAATGAAGCAGTTTCTTGGTGGAGAAGCTAATTGTAAAATAAATTTATCATCAGAAAGGTCTTTATATAGAAAATAATAGGCCAGGCCAGGTATGGTGGCTCATGCCTGTAATCCCAGCATTTTGATAGGCCAAGGCAGATGGATGACTTGAGGTCAGGAGTTTGACACCAGCCTGGTCAACATGGTGAAACCCTGTCTCTACTAAAAATACAAAAAATAGCCAGGTGTGGTGGCATGCACCTGTAATCCCAGCTGTGTAGGGATTACACAGAGGCAGTGGCAGAGGCAGGAGCTGAGGCAGGAGAGTCACTTGAACCCACAAGGCAGTGGTTACAGTAAGCTGAGATCACACCACTGAACACCAGCCTGTGTGGCAGAGAGACTCCATCTCAAAAAAAAAAAAGAAAGAAAGAAAGTAATGAACAACTAAATGAACTACATCAAATCCAGCCCCACCCTCTTTTGGAAATGTGAAACTACTTTCCTATTTAGAAATATGATATATAGTCCAGGCACAGTGGCTCGTGCCTGTAATCCCAGCACTTTGGGAGGTCAAGGTGGGAGGATCACTTGTGTCCAGGAGTTTAAGACCAGCCTGGGCAATATAGTGAGACCCCATCTGTACAGAAAATACAAAATTAGCCAGGTGTGGTGGTGTGCACCTGTAGTTCTGGCTGCTACTTGGGAGACTAAGGTAGGAGGATCTCTTGAGCCTGGGAGGTTGAGGCTGCAGTAAGCATAATTGCTCCACTGTACTCCAGCCTGGGCAACAGAGGGTCTCAGAGTGAGACCCTCTCTCTCTTTCAAAAAAAAAAATACAGGATTAAAACAAAGTTCAAGAGAAATAATATATCTTTTTTTTTTCAGTTTTACTTCTTTTATTTTCATCTACCAGTTTTCTGTTTTCTTTTCTTTTTTTTTTTTTTTTTAATTTTTATTGCATTATAGGTTTGGGGGTACATGTGCAGAACGAGCAAGATAGTTGCATAGGTATACACATGGCAGTGTGCTTTGCTGATTTCCTCCCCTTCACCCACACTTGGTATTCATCCCCAGGCTATCCCCCCCAGCCCCCCCTACTGTCCCTCCTCCATTCCCCCCAACAGTCCTCAGTGTATAGTAGACCGCCTCTCTGTGTCCATGTGTTCTCATTTTTCTCACCCACCTATGAGTGAGTATATGCGGTATTTCTTTTTCTGTTCTTGTGTCAGTTTGCTGAGAATGATGTTCTCCAGATTCATCCATGTCCTTACAAAGGACACAAACTCATCATTTTTGATTGCTGCATAATATTCCATGGTGTATATGTGCCACATTTTCCCAGTCCAGTCTATCATCGTTGGGCATTTGGGTTGGTTCCAGGTCTTTGCTATTGTAAACAGTGCTGCAATGAACATTCGTGTGCATGTGTCCTTATAGTAGAACGATTTATAGTCCTTTGGATAGATACCCAGTAATGGGATTGCTGGGTCAAATGGAATTTCTATTTCTAGGTCCCTGAGGAATCGCCACACTGTCTTCCACAATGGTTGAACTAATTTACACTCCCACCAACAGTGTAAGAGTGTTCCTATTTCTCCACATCCTCTCCAGCATCTGCTGTCTCCAGATTTTTTAATGATCGCCATTCTAACTGGTGTGAGATGGTATCTCAATGTGGTTTTGATTTGCATCTCTCTAATGACCAATGACGATGAGCACTTTTTCATATGTTTGCTGGCCTCATGTATGTCTGCTTTCGTAAAGTTTCTGTTCATATCCTTTGCCCATTTTTGAATGGGCTTGTTTGTTTTTTTCCTGTAAATCTGTTTGAGTTCTTTGTAAATTCTGGATATCAGCCCTTTGTCAGATGCGTAAATTGCAAAGATTTTTTCCCATTCTGATGGTTGCCAATTCACTCTAGTGACCGTTTGTTTTGCCGTGCAGAAGCTGTGGAGTTTGATTAGGTCCCATTTGTCTATTTTGGCTTTTGTTGCCAATGCTTTTGGTGTTTTGTTCATGAAGTCCTTGCCTACTCCTATGTCCTGAATGGTTTTGCCTAGATTTTCTTCTAGGGTTTTTATGGTGTCAGGTCTTACGTTTAAGTCTTTAATCCATCTGGAGTTAATTTTAGTGTAAGGTGTCAGGAAGGGGTCCAGTTTCTGCTTTCTGCACATGGCTAGCCAGTTTTCCCAACACCATTTATTAAATAGGGAATCCTTTCCCCATTGCCTGTTTTTGTCTGGTTTATCAAAGATAATATGGTTGTAGATGTTTTGTGTTGCCTCCGATGCCTCTGTTCTGTTCCATTGGTCTATATCTCTGTTTTGGTACCAGTACCATGCTGTTTTGATTACTGTAGCCTTGTAGTATAGTTTGAAGTCTGGTAGCGTGATGCCTCCTGCTGTGTTCTTTTTGCTTAGAATTGACTTGGCTATGCGGGCTCTTTTTTGGTTCCATATGAAGTTCATGGTGGTTTTTTCCAGTTCTGTGAAGAAATTCAATGGTAGTTTGATGGGGATAGCATTGATTGTGTAAATTACTTTGGGCAGTATAGCCATTTTCACGATATTGATTCTTCCTAACCACGAACATGGAATGTTTCTCCATCTGTTTGTGTCCTCTCTTATTTCGTTGAGCAGTTGTTTGTAGTTTTCCTTAAAGAGGTCCCTTACATTCCTAGTGAGTTGTATTCCTAGGTATTTTATTTTCTTTGTAGCAATTGTGAATAGCAGTTCGTTCTTGATTTGGTTCTCTTTAAGTCTGTTATTGGTGTATAGGAATGCTTGTGATTTTTGAACATTGATTTTATATCCTGAGACTTTGCTGAAGTTGCTTATCAGTTGCAGGAGCTTTTGGGCTGAGGTGATGGGGTCTTCTAGGTATACTATCATGTCGTCTGCAAATAGAGACAATTTGGCTTCCACCTTTCCTATTTGAATACCCTTTATTTCTTTTTCTTGCCTGATTGCTCTGGCTAGAACTTCCAGTACTATGTTGAATAGAAGTGGTGAGAGAGGGCATCCTTGTCTAGTGCCAGATTTCAAAGGGAATGCTTCCAGTTTTTTCCCATTAAGTATGATATTGGCTGTTGGTTTGTCATAAATAGCTTTTATTACTTTGAGATATGTTCCATCAATACCAAGTTTATTGAGGGTTTTTAGCATAAAGGGCTGTTGAATTTTGTCAAATGCCTTCTCTGCATCAATTGAGATAATCATGTGGTTTTTGTTTTTGCTTCTGTTTATGTGGTGAATTACATTTATAGACTTGCGTATGTTGAACCAGCCTTGCATCCCCGGGATGAATCCTACTTGATCATGATGGATAAGTTTTTTAATGTGCTGTTGCAATCGGTTTGCCAGTATTTTATTGAAGATTTTTGCATCTATGTTCATCATGGATATTGGCCTGAAGTTTTCTTTTCTTGAAATAATATATCTTAATTCAAATGTCACATTAATTATAAATTAAGTTCTAGCCTCAGTCTTGCTTGCATGGGGTGAAAGGAAGAGAGCAACAAAGCCAAAAAGAAAGGGTCTGACAGGGTACACAATGCTTTGTGTTGTGTTTATTGTATGGCCTGTATTCAAAATATGTTTGTTGACAGAAAGAATGGATGAGTGAATGATGCAGAAAGAGAAGCTTTAAAGAAGCATTCCAAGGCAAGAGAAGATTCTCTACCAGCCAGCCAAGGACTGAATTTATTAGCAGCTTAATTTATACTGAGACCTCATTAATATTTGGTGGACAAGATTTAGATCATTGATTTGCAAAGGCATTATCAAAATTTTTTTTCCTGAAAATATGATGTCCTTCTCACAAGCTCCAGAATTTCTTGTAATAATCCCAGATCTAAGTACAATTACCAAGTACCACTGGTTCTGCAGACACAGAAGCATTAGGATAGTAGAAAAGTAATTGCAGTTTTTGCAATTACTTTCAATAGCAAAAACTGCAATCAGTTTTGCACCAACCTAATAAAAAGTAATTTTATTTGATAACAGGATTATAACAGAAGGTCATTCATGGGCATGATAGTAGTTCCTTCCTGCTGTAGGCTTAGTAGACAGTAGGAGATGGGTAGAATATTTATTTCTCCAAGGGACCTCAATCATGAGACACAATTATGTGCATTCACCAATCAGACATTGTTGTTATATCATGGCATTCATCACCATAGGGTGAGAGAGTGATTTCTAAATTCTTCTCAAGGCACTGCTTCAGATAGCCACTATCAATGGATTGGGGTTGATGTAAAAGATAAAAACAATTTGCCACTTTGGAAGCACAGAGGATCTTCATATCTAACTAATCATTATTTATTAATAAAGTCCCTCCAGTAATTTTACTGGGATAAGGAAGCACAAGTTAGCATAAAGCAAATTTATTTACTCAAGGACTAACCTCTTATAAACGTAAGTACCCCCTAAAAATCCCTTTCCACTGACCACACATGCAAATACTATATAAATTGATTAAAAAACCTTTCAAATAATGCAAAATCCATGTAATCAGTAAAAGCATGTCTGACAACTTCTAGAATCAAATGCAAAGCCCACTGGCAAATGAGGGTCTGGTAGAATTCAATGAATTAATAACTGAGGAAGAGACTTTTAGCAAGGGAGGTCATGGGAAAAGAACCTCAAAAGACAATGATTTTCATATCAAGAGCCTTAAGAGAAGAGTATGGGGAATTGGTGAAAATAAAATGTTTACAAGATGTTCTTTATAATCTGCAAAAGTGAAATGTAAAATGAAGGATATCATATGCCATGAAACAATTTTGTCAGAAAAATTATTTCATAAAACAATTTGATTTATTCCTTAGTAAATATTAGAATTAGTGTCCTTGCATGTGTGTTGTTAAAGATAACATTTTAATAATTTCAGTAATGTTTTCATTATTCATGGTTAATTTTGGGTCACCATTTTAAGTGGATTCACCATGTGTCTTTTCTCTGGTACTGTTTATTCTCTGACAACAAGGATCTTTTGTAAACAGTTTACATATTTGAAGCTCCCCTGCCCCATACACACTGATATTTTTTTACTAAGATGGTGTGTTTTCAATATGTCTATATAATTATAGTGGGTTCTATCTTTCTTCCTCCATTTAGCTGTTAATGGCTACATGTATGGCAACCAGCCAGGCCTAAACATGTGCAAAAAGGATAGAGTTTCCTGGCATCTGATTGGATTGGGCACCGACACCGACATGCATGGAATTGTTTTTCAAGGGAATACCATCCACCTACGAGGGACTCACCGAGACTCCCTGGCCTTGTTTCCCCATGTGGCCACAACAGCATTCATGCAGCCGGACTGTGCAGGTAAATTTGCTGGGTCCATTTCAGGTGCCCAGATTTCTACCTTCAGGCTCATCCTCTTGGAGTTCTCCCACAGAAGAAATTGATAGACTTTGTGTACTTCAAGTGGTATAGAAATAGATATAGTCTTGATTAGAATCAGAGAATCCTGACTATATTAGTCCAAACACATAGTGTAAGGGACAGAGGGGAAATATCTAAAATAACATCCACAAAGCAGAAGCGGGAGCCCTCTAAAAGTCTTTGCTGCATAAATCCTAGGAGAATGCTCCTGAATTACAGTTTATAAAAATTCAGCCCCATAAAGTGGATATGTTTTGCTCTCATTGAACATAAACATAATTTCAGTTGCTTTTCTGAAGCATCTACCAGGCATGGACATCACAGTGGATGCTTCCAGATTTACAGATGTAGCCATAACTGCAGGCTGATCTCTCTTCCACAGGTATTGATAACAGCCTCTTGATTTGGGGACTTCTCTATTTTCATTCTGTTGGGCACCCTTAGTTTCCCCACAGGGCAAGCTGTGTCAGATCTGGAATTTATGGAGACCCTTATAAAATGCTAGTACCTGGAACTTTTTCTCTTAGATTCCAAGCTAATGAGATAACTGGGGCATTTTCATAAAATTTCTAGAGCAACACATGGTAGCATATGCTAAGTACTGAATGAAAAATGAGGAGAGCAAGCCCTATAGACATTGAATGTGTTTTTCCAAGCCAACTTTTCCATCAGTCTTAAGAAGGAAGCAATATGCTACCTAAGATTAGTACTTAATGTTCGCTAATAGATGTTCTACTTCTTTGCTTTCCACTGGAACTGCAGTTTAGATGTCTCTGTGTCATCAATTAAGAACTCGAGGCTTAGGCTTCAAAATCTTTGCCCAAGGACTGCCTGAAACTAGGAGCTCCATAATCTTCACTGTGTAAACTTCTCCTAGTGTCCAATTTCTGTACATTAGTATAGTTGATCAATTATGAGTTACACTAATCAAGGGATATCTTAGACACAATTTTTTTTTTTAATACACACTTCAGGACCAAAGAGGAGAGGGGATTTGAAAATAGCCAAATCATTTTAATCTATAGGAATAGGCACTCAAAATTTGAGATGTCCAGAATAATTTTAGAGATGTAGCTACTTATTCCAGTGCTTTGATAATTACTCATGTGTTTAGCCTAATTACTTTAGGCTCCTAAAGAACTTTACAACAGTGTTTTCTAGTTTATGTTTGGTGACAAGCATAAATCTGTGACTGCTTAAAAGCTTAGTAATTTCACCAATTCCTGTCCTTTATCTATAAGCTGAGAAGGAGGGTGCTCAAAAGTGGGTAGACTGTACACTGCAACTCAAACATTTCCATGTTCTTGTATTATTATTATCATCATTATTATTAATTTTCTTTTCTTCTTCGTGCTACCTTGTCTAAGATCCTCTTTGTTCTTATGGACAATTCCTCAACTGTTGAAGAACCATAATCAATACATAAACAATAGGCTACCTGGAAAAAAACAAATGCAGAGGACAGTCTTTCCAAGTCTATCTTCAAAGGTGTCTTCTCTGTAGTTCTGTATAAAGACCCTTCCTCATGTGTCCCCATCAGCGCCTGAGTGTGCTTGGGTACCCATTGAATCAACCTACTGAGTTTTTGCTCATCTAAAAGGAGTAACTTGGAGATATTTAGACAACAGAGTTACACGTATAGCAAGATAGAATATACCTCTGTACATTGTATAAGGTTAATAATGAAAGGCACACTCATCCCTCACCTCTAAGATCAGAGGCTACTGGAGAAAGGGAAGATTTATTGATCCAATATTTTCATTGGGAGTTAATATTTTCAATAATTTTATTTGTTTTATGTGATTTTATAGTGAGTTCAGTTAAGAAATATCTTTCTGATGCCAATGCATCTAGAAAATTCATTCTAAAAACTACATAATTTTTGGTCAGACATGATTGTTGGTAATATGTAGAAAAATCTAGTTGATTGTTTTTCTCTTTTCTTTTTCCTTTTCATTTAGCATAATATAGACCTACCATTGGAAATGAGAAACTTCTTTGCTCAAGGGCTTAATGAAATAATACATTTGGCTTTATTAATAACACCTTAGATATTTATTGTACTTTATAATTTATGAAATCCTTTAGGGCAAAATACTCATCAGAAATGTGGCTTAATTTGAATCTTTTCTAGGATAATCATCTTATAGGTAATTAGCTCTATTTAAACTGGGCTGGGCTAAGATAGTTATATTTATTGATGTTTTTCCAGGACAGACTGTCTTCTAACAAGTGTGTGTTACAGGGAAGACCCAGAGAAGTCATTTCTTGGTAGCAATATTGTTAAGTTCTTTTTTATTATTATTACAAATGAATTTTAGATAGTGTCTTTCTCTCCACAGAAGTAAACATATTTAAAGTAATTTATTCCCCTTGGGGTCTGATTTTAAACTACTAGACAACTGGTATTTTAAAAAATCTTCCTAATTGATTATTTTGGAATAAAATACGTAGGTTTGCTAAAAAACAGACCGTCACCAACAAAAATACCGAGCACCACACACAACGCCGAGCCATTTTTCTTGCAGGTATTTTCAGAGTGTTTTGTGCCACCCTGCACCACCTCTCGAGAGGCATGGGTCAGATCTATGAGGTCAACAGCTGTGGCAACAAGGACCCTTCTGAGCAGCCGTACGGGATGATTAGAACCTTTTACATCGCCGCTGAAGAGGTAGAATGGGATTATGCCCCTAACAAAAACTGGGAGTTCGAAAAGCAGCACTTGGACGCAAGAGGGGAAAGGTACCACAGGCGCCGCCGCCATGGCTCTTCGGTGGGATTGCGCATGCTCCGTACACCTTTAGCAAGTGTGGCTCCCTGCAAATGCCCTGGTTGTGTCTGTACGGTTCTGGCAGGCAGAGACTTTGAGGCCACTGCCTTGCAAGAGACCCGGGATTGGGGTAGGAAGAACAGGTCTCTCTACTACGCCCTATGCCCAGAAAGTCTGCAAGACTGGTCCTCCCTTAACAGTGCTGTTAGCCAGTGGTGCATGCTCAAGACTCAGCAACAATCAGGCCGCCAGCAGACTTGTGAGCATTGTTCCTCCAGGACGCTAAGCCCAGAGTCCTGGAATCAAGTTCCCCAGGGTGCACTGGGATGGAGTTAAGGGAGAAGGCAGGCGCAGACCACAGACCTCCTCCCCCAGGGATAATCCCCTCCCTCCACAGCAACCCATTGCCTGGTATTACTGGTCTGATACGCAGATGGGGAAACTTGGGTGCAAGGAGTTAAGGCACCCAACTAGCCGCTGGCAGAGTAGGACTGAACATAGATTTTCTGAAGGACAAATCTACCTTCTTTCCAGCACACTACATTGTCCCTCCTGCCCCAGTTCCTCTTTGTTCTTTATTGCCACCTACTGCCAACCCTGCCACCATACTCCCCTCCCCACACCTCATAGAAATCCTCTGTGGCTGCGATACAAACACTACATGCTACTGTTCCTATCTTAACACATTTGTTTATTTTCTTATTTATTGGCCTTTGTTCTGAGAGGCCATACTTATGGAAAAGAGAGTATAATGATTCTACCTTCTGGATATATTCAAAGTAATTTATTTTTATTTTATTTTATTTTTAAATTTTTATTGCATTTTAGGTTTTGGGGTACATGTGCAGAACGTGCAAGATAGTTGCATAGGTACACACATTGCAGTGTGTTTTGCTGCCTTCCTCCCCTTCACCCACATTTGGCATTTCTCCCCAGGCTATCCCTCCCCAGCTCCCCCGCCACTGTCCTTCCCCTATTCCCCCCAATAGACCCCAGTGTGTAGTACCCCCCTCCCTGTGTCCATGTGTTCTCATTTTTCTCACCCGCCTATGAGTGAGAATATGTGGTATTTCATTTTCTGCTCTTGTGTCAGTTTGCTGAGAATGATGTTCTCCAGATTCATCCATGTCCTTACAAAGGACAAAAACTCATCATTTTTTGAGTAATTTATTTTTTTAAAGATTTCCCTCAAGAATAGCAGAATTTTAAATCCATTCAATTACTCACTAACCTATTTGTTAAACCAAATACCTCTATTCTACAAAACTAGTGCTGTCAAGATAAGCTGAAGACTGGTGCTGGTACAGTGGAAAATGAAATGAATTCCAATTTGGCCTTTTCTAAAATGATTATTTCACTAAAAGGCTACTATAATTAAAGAAATAATTATATAATAATTTTGTCATGTGTATGATCTTAGCCCATGAGAATGTAAAAATATAGCTTTAATGATTTTCTTACAACTAATATTGACTCCTACTTTAAGTCTCTATCCCAAGGGACTAGCAGGAAGGTCTCACTTCAGTCTTCTGGGACTCCCTTCCTAGTGACACAGAGAGGTGAAAGGTGCCGGTGGGGAGAGGGGTGCAATGACATAATTACACCTTCCCCTGTCACTCTGATTCTTGCCTATAGACAGATAAAAGCAAAGTGGGATAAGGACATGTTCTCATATTCAAAGTACAAGAAATGCCATAGATAACAATTCAACAGAATTGAAATGGCAGTTCTCCCAGGGCACATCTGAGGCATGTCTGAAGATATGAGCCCAGTGATGCATACCCCTTCTGCACCCCAGTTCCTATGCCTCTGTCCCTTGTCCCGTGGTTATAGTAGGAGCCCATCTGGTTTTTGAACCACTTATGGGTATAGGCTGTCCCTGAGACATTTATTGTCCTGGTTAGCACAGGCCTTCGGCCCCACCTTGGGACCTTGAAGTCTTTCTTTGGGGCTTCCTAAGAACATGCTGGGAAGGCCTCAGCATCTCAGAAAGCCAACAAATGGGCCCATCAGTACAATGTCTGGGGGAAGTTTGTGCAGTGGGAAGAAATCTGAAAACAGAAATTAAGTTGCTACGAAAAAATATAGTTGTATTCCTAGCACCCCTGAGCTTGTAGACTGATACATGTGTGATTTAACCATCCTGAGATTCTCCACAATAAACCACTGCCTATTAAGCAGCCACTGTGGACCAGGCATTCTTGGGTTTTTACAAACCTTATCTGACGTAACCCTTACAACACACTTGACCTACTCCATCAGCTTTTGCTCAGCATCTCTTGCACCATTCTCACAAGCTGATGAAAAAGCAAGTGCTTATGTAGTGCTAAACACAGTCCTGACATGTGCTTTACAGAGATTAACCCACATGACCCTCACCTCATCTCCATGAGGTAGAATAGTTATTATCAGCCTGTTTTGCAGTGGAGAAAGCTGGGAAACAGTGGAATATGGCTTCAGGTACTGCACTGGTCACTACCACACGTAACTGGTACCCCTGAAAAATGAAAGTAGAAGAAAAGTTCTCTACCCTTGGAAATCATACAGTCTAGGGTAGAAGTGTACATGCATTTATTAAATACCTACTATGTGCTAGGCACTGTGCAGTGTGCTGATGAAAAGGTCCTTTCCCACCCAGAATTCCCGGTCCATGGTAAGACTTTAGAACAAGTATATGGAGTGAGGCACCCACTGTAAGAGTGGAAGGGTAGAGTGCAGCAGGAGATATGGCAGAAGCACACAACCCTGTCTCGGGGAAAGGTAGGGACAAGGTCGGTAGTCAGGGAGGGCTTCTGGGAGGAAGTAGTCTTTGAGTTGGGACATGAACACTAGTTCATTTGAAGAGGAAGGAAGCATGTTTGTAGCAGAGGGAACAACCTGTGTAAAGGTCTGGAGGTGAGGGAGAGCACATCACATTCAAGAGAGTGAATGTTTAGAATGACGAGAGCATAGAGTGTAGGAGGCAAGTGATGGGAAATGAGGCTTAGGAGGTAGTAAAGGCAGAGAGTGAGGGAGCTTGAGAGCCAAATTGCGGTGTTTGGCAGGGGGAAGTCATAAAACAGCTTAAAATCAGTGTGGGTAAATGTATAGCTTAGGATCCCTCTGCCTGCAGTGTGGAGGATAGAGGGTAAGGAGGAGTACAGGTGGCAGGGAGAATGGTTAGGAACAATTCCACCCAACACAGGTAAGTAATGCAAGTGGCTGAGATGAGAATGCAAGCTCCCTCAGTGGAAGGAGATGGAAGGGGGTGAGTTTCACTGTATTTTAGAGATAAAATTAATAGATTTTTAAAGTCTGTCTTTTGTGATGCTCTGCCTTGGTAATAGATGAAATGTACTATATATGTACAGTACATATACAGTCTATCCTCATTATTTGTAGATTCTGCTTTAGCAAATTTGTCTACTTGTTAAAATTTATTTTTAACCCTGAAATCAATTCCTGTGACATTTTTGTGGTCATATGCAGGTACAGGTAGAGGGGCAACAAATTTACACTGCCTAATACACACATTTTTAGCTGAGGTCAAACAAGGAGTCTCTCTGCCTTCTTGTTTCGGCTCTCAGACTATAAACAAATGTCATTGTTTTCACACTATTTAGTGCCATAGTTTTTGCACTTGTGTGCTTTATGTTGGTGCTTTCACTGTTTAAAATGCCCCCTAAGTGGAGTGCTGAAGCAGTGTCCTGAGTGCAAGAAGCCTCTGGTGTGCCTTATACTGTGAGAGGGGCTTTGTTCATGTATAAGTTAGAGTGCTGAGCTCAGTGTTAATGAGCTCAACAGTGTTAATGCTACTGAGCTCAGCAATATATATTAAATAAAGTGTCTTTAAAAGGAACAGAAATAAAACAAGCTTATATATTGATCTGTTGATGTCAATATTGTAACCAGAGGTTTGCTGGGACCTAACCCTATATTTCCCCTAGGAATGATGGTTCAGTCTTTATTAATTCAGTTATCACAATGACTTTCTAGAACATAACTATGGTGAATAGCAAAGAATCAACTGTATCTGTCTATATTTGTATATGGGTATATGCACAATACATGACTACAGTCCTTGAGATCTTTCAAAGTGGAAACAGAAAGATGCATATGAAATCTGGAGAAACTCAGGGTGGTAGAGGGTGTGTGTGTGTGTGTGTGTGTGTCACACCTATGCAGATGCATGTGTGTGAGGTTAGTTGGTCCCAGAAAAGAGGCACAACCTCAAAGTGTCCTTTGGAGTCTCTAAGGTTGGCTCTACTCAGCGCCTAGTAGAAAATTCCAACAGTGATTTCCAAGGGCGGGCCATGGGCTGGTGCTGGGCTGCCCATATCAGAACTCAAGGAGCTTTAAAGTACAGATTTCTGGCCTCATTTTCAGAAAATCTGGTGCAAAAGGCCAGCTCCCCAGGGAGCACTTGATCACAGCAGGGTTTGGGGAGCACTTCTCCAGAGTACTATTGAATCACTTAGAATCACTCAAAGCTTTTCTGCTTTCTGAAAACTTTAATTTCTGATGCTTCTGATTTGCAGACATGGAGATATATTCATGAACCGCACTGAAAATTGGATTGGCTCTCAGTACAAGAAGGTGGTTTACAGGGAATACACGGATGGAGAATTTGTGGAGATCAAAGCCCGACCGCCACGAGAGGAGCACTTAGAACTCCTGGGTATGGCGCACATTTCAGGCATACACTGTCAGCCCCAAGCATGTGCATGCACACACACTTCCATCCGTTCTCAGACACAAGTCTAACATGTGTTCTGTTAGACTTGTAAAGAAACAGAGTAGCTTGACTGCATCCATCCAAGTGCTATATCTTCCTGCTCTACCATTATCAGGGAGAGTGCTGAGTGCTCAACTCATAAGAAAAATAGTCATAATAAGACTACCAGATAACACATAAACAGGAATCCATGACATCAGGGCAGTCTAACTGGTGTCTGATACCCTAAAGCTTCTTTCCAACCCCTCTACTGAGCCAGAACATTTTAATTTGAAATAGTTTGCTTTCTCAGAACAGCAGGCAAAATGTTTGCATAACTTTTTAAGGTCCTCAGTTATCCATGCATAGTGCTATTGCAACACACCATAAAAGTATTTATGACAAACAGAAGCCCCTATGTGAGATGGGGCCAAGGGAGAAAGATCTGGCTTTCTCCTTTGAAAGGTCCCTCCCAGTTCAGGAGGCCCTGATTCATGGCCTTCTCAGAACCTGAGCTTCCAGACCTGGTGATCAGATAAGGTCTTCCTGCTTTCCTTCTCCACTTTTCTTCATGGCAAGTCACGAGCTCTGACCCCATCTCGGGGATAAGATCTTAAAGCAGAGGGCAAATCTAAGGGACTTTTGGAAATCCTGTTCCACTTTTGAACGTACAAGGTGACCTGTATAAACAGTATGGCTTTATATAGTGCTTTCCAATATTAAAATAAGGCCCTATAACTCCTAGCTTGATAAATTATTAACTTAAATGCTCCATCCATTTAATGGATGTAGAGGTGTAGTAGACCTCATACCTCCACAGTCTACTAACATTCACAGTGAAGCTTGTCTCATCAAATGAGTGAGTTATCCCTGATGGGCTGTGATGTTGACAGAGCTTTAAAGACAAGGTGCTCGTTCTGCTGAGGGGTTTGAAATGTGCCTTTAAGGCTCTTTGGTTTGGTTCTTCACTACACAGATGAGTTGACTTTTTGAGAGGCAACCCCATCAGCACTTCAGCCAGAGGAATGTGAGTCCTATCTACTCATTTTCTGCAGCTCAGGGAGAGGCTTGGGCTCCTCAAACTGGGCACATGGATGGTGTACCTCAGTTCATTACTATTCCCTGACAGCACCCTCTGGCACTTTAAATCAGTAGCCATTTGCTCTTACTCACCAGTACAGCAAGGCATGTGCAATTTAGGTGGTAATAAGTACACAAATAAAGATGCATACATAGGCATTTGTTTGTAACTATGCCCAAATGTACTATTTAAGAACATGCAAAGCATTTTCTTTTTTCTTTATTTTTTAGCCCAGCCCACTTGCCTTCAGATTTTCTTTTCTAGCTTTGTCATTCAGGGGAACATATGAGTGCTTTTTAGAATTTTCTGATCCATGTTAAATATTTTAAGAAAATTTTATTTCTTTATTTTATTTTAATGTATTTATATTTTAAGAATATTTTAAGAAATTGAGAGGAAATTGAAAATAATAACAGTCCAACAAATGTTAGATTTATATATACCTTTCTCAGAAAAGCAATTAAAACCATGGTGTGAATCAGCAAGGAATGTATAGGTGTGAGCAGACCACCAATTGTGAATGTAGAATGCACCAAACAGAGAGAGACCCACAGGGATCAGGCACTTCTGAAATGGGAGTCTACTCACCATGAAGCAGTGCACAAGTTATGCTGCCATAGGCCCTCTCGGCTGGGTGTCGGCTCATCTCCATTGGAATACAGCCTGGTTGCTTCCAACGGAAATGCACACACGGGAGGAGCTAAAGAGCGCTTGTCTTCTTGGGATCATTGTAGTGATCCCAGAGTCAGCTACTTAAGAGTCTTGATCAGTTCCACTTGCCTGAAGACTGCTTTCCTTTTTCCTCTTTCCTCTTTCCTGTGTGCAAATAAATCTGCTTTGCATTATTAAAATATACATATATATTTGTTTACCTTGGGCAAATAATAGTTTACTCTGTAAACATTGTAAATTGTTAAACTCTGTTGAGTTAGATGTGTATTCATAAAGTCACTATATTAATCATAAATTAATACATAGTGATTTCATTTCACTCTGATCTTTCACATTCCCTTTATACACATTGTTTCATTGGATCTTCATTATTACTGTCATCCATTTACCAGATAATGAGCAATTTCAGACTTATCAAAGGTTATACACAGGGGGATTACAACTGAAAGTCACCGTATCTTGTGGATATGGCTTTTCCTGGAGATGATTTCTCAGTAGTAAAAAGTTAAGCATTTTCTGAGTACTTATGGTGTTTCAATGTACTGAAGTAAGCACTTTACATACATTTTCTTATTCGATCCTTACTAGAATCCTATGCGAAAGTTATTATTAAACCAATGTTACAGATGAGGAAACTGAAACTTAGATTACATCACTTACCCAAGGCCTCTCTGGTAAATGAAGGAGGCAGAATTTAAACCCATTGCTAAAGACTACATGATATTTAACACTATACAATCTTGCTCTCTAAAGTGAAGTAGATTTATATATACCTTTCTCAGAAAAGCAACCAAAGCCAAACTATTTTATTCGGCTAATTACTGCCAAATTTACATAAATTACGTAAATGTTGAAAGAGCAATAATAATGCACACAGGCCTGTGTTTTGCCTTTAGGCCCAATGATTCATGCCGAGGTGGGTGATACCGTCCTGGTCGTATTTAAGAACAAAGCCAGTAGG
Source organism: Saguinus oedipus (assembly GCA_031835075.1). NCBI lineage: Eukaryota > Metazoa > Chordata > Mammalia > Primates > Cebidae > Saguinus > Saguinus oedipus. Next base: position 129,115,983 of record CM063178.1, read on the forward strand.
CCCTACTCCATCTCAGCCCAAGGTGTGGAGGAGATGGATAGTGGAAAGCAGTTGCAAGTGCCCTTGACAAATCCAGGTAAGTTGCATCAGAGGTCTGCTCCATCTTGAAGAGGAACACTGGAGTCAACTATTTTCTGATTTCAGAGGGGTCTCAACTTCATGTCAGTGTGTTTTAGCCATCATCTAGTCACTCTGATATAAGATCATCATTCATCCAATGGCCAAATGTTTATAGAATTTCTAGGGCTCCATCAGGGATCCCATTATCAACATCCTCCACCAGAGTGGTACATTTGTTGTAATTAATGAACCTACATTGACACATCCCTATCCCCTAAAGCCCATCATTTACACCAGGGTTCACTCTTGGTATGTACATTCTAAGGGTTTTGACAAATGCACAACAGCAAGTATGCACCATTGTAGTCCTATAAAGAATAGTTTCACTGCCCTAAAAATTCTCTGTGCTCTGGTGTTTACTCTTTCTTCTCCCTTAACCCCTGGCAACCACTGATCTTTTTACTGTCTTCATAGTTTTCCCTTTTCCAGAATATCATATAGTTGGAATTTTATAATATGGAGCATTTTCAGATTGGCTTCTTTCACTCAGTAATATATGCTTCTTTCATGTTATTTCATGGCTTGATAGCTCATTTCATCCTAGTATTGAATAATATTCCATTGTATAAATTTACCACAGTGTATCCACCTGCTTATCAAAAGACATATTGTTTGCTTCCAAGTTTTGGCAATTAGGAATAAAGCTGCTATACATATCTGTGTGTAGGTTTTTGCAAGGACTAAGTTTTCAACTCCTTTGGGTGAACAATGAGGGCATAATTACTGGATCATATGCAAAAGTATGTGTAGTTTTGTAAAAATCCACCAAACTGTCTTCCAAAGTAGCTGTACCATTTTGCGTTAAATGAGAGTTCCCTTGATTATGCTCAGGGAGAGAATGATAAATAAATAAGTTCCTATTGCTCCATATCCTTGCCACTACTTGGTGTTTTGGGTTTTGGCCATTTTAACAGGTATCACATCTTTGTTTTAATTTGCAATACCTTAACGACATGTAAGGTTGAACATCTTCTCACATGCTTACTTGCCATCTGTATGTCGTCCCATCCGTATGTCTTTCATAGGACAGAATTTTTTAGTTTTAATGAAGTCCAGCTTATTTTTTTTTCATGGATGTGCCTTTGGTGTTGTATCCAAGAAGTCATTGCCATACTCAAAGTCATCTGGGTTTTCTCTTCTGTTATCTTCTAGGACTTTTACAGTTTTGCATTTTCATTTAGGTCTGTGATCCATTTTGAGTTAATTTCTAGATTCATTTTTTTCCATGTGGATGTCCAGTTGTTTCAGCATCATTTGTTGAAAAGACTGTCTTTTCTCCACTGGATTTCCTTTGTTCTTTTGTCAAGGATCAGTTGATGATATTTACGTGGTTCTGTTTCTACACTCATAATTCTGCTCCATTGATCTATTTGTGTATTCTTTCACCAATACCACACTGTCTTGATTACTGTAGCTTTATAGAAAGTCTTAAAGTCTCAGGCCTTCCACTTTGTTCTTCTTCAATATTCAGTTGGCTATTCTGTCTTTTGCTTCACCATATAAACTTTAGAATCAGTTTGTTGATATTCACAAAACACTTACTGGGATTTTGACTGGGATTGAATTGGATCTATAGATCAAGTTGAAAAGAACTGACATCTTGATAATATTGACTCGTCTGATTCATGATCACAGAACATCTCTCCATTTGTTTAGTTCTTCTTTTACATCTTTTATTATAGTTTGGTAGTTTTCCTCATATTATTTTAGATTTGTACCTAAGTATTTCACTTTTTGAGATGCTAATCTAAGTGGCAATGTGTTTTTAATTCCAAATTTTTCTTGATTATTGTTGGTATATAGGAAAGCAATTGAGTTTGGATATTAACCTTGTACTCTGCAATCTTGATATAATTGTTTATTAATTCCAGGAGGGGGTTTTTGGTCACTTCTTTCAGATTTTCTATGTAGACAATCATGTCATCTGCAAAAAAAGATGATTGACTTCTTCCTTCTCAATATTCATACATTTTATTTCCTATTCTTGTCTTATTGCATCAGCTAGGACTTCCAGTAAGATGTTGAAATTCAGTGGTGAGAGGAGATCTTTGCCTTGTTCCTTTCCTGATCTTAGCAGGAAAGCTACAAGTTTCTCATCATTCAGTGTGATGTTAGCTACAGGATTTTAGTAGGTGTTCTTCATTAAGTTAAAAAATTTTTCATGTTCTGCACATGTACCCCAAAACCTAAAATGCAATAAAAATTTTAAAAAAAGATTTTTTTCTTCCTAGTTTGCTGAGAGTTTTTTTTAAACATGAATAGGTGTTATATTTTGTCAAATATATTTCCTGCATCTATAGATAGCATTATGTAATTTTTTATCCTGTTGATGTGATATATTACATCAATTGATTTTCAAATATTGTCTTACTCTTATATAGCTGGGATAAATCCTGTTTGGTTGCAATATATAATTCCTTTTGTACATGGTTGGATTCAATTTACTAATGTTTTGTTGAGGATTTTTGCATCTATGCTTGCAAGTGATGTTGGTCTATACTCTTCTTTTCTTCTAATGTTTTTGTGTGGCTTTAGTATTAGGGTAATGTTGGTATCATAGAACAACTTAGAAGTATTCTGCTTCTGTCTTCTGAAAAAGCTTATGAAGCACTGGTATAATTTCTTTTGTAAAGTTTTGGTACAATTCACCAGTGAACTTGTCTAGGGTTGGTGCTTTCTATTTTAGAAGGTTATTTTTTATTTAATTGCTTTAGTAGATATAGGCCTATTTAGATTGTCTCTTTTCTCTTGTGTGTGTTTTGGCAGATTATATCTTTAAGAAATCAGTCCATTTCATTGAGGTTATCAAATTTGTGGCCATAGAGCTGTTGATAATGTTCTTTTGTTACCTTTTTTTTGTCCATGGAATCTGTAATGATGTCCTCTCTTTCATTTATGATATTAGTAATTTCTATCCTCTCTCCTCCTCCTGCTTTTTCTTCTCCTCTTCCTCCTTTCCTTCTCTTCTTCTCCTCCTTCTTCTTTTCTTCTCCTTCTTCCTCATTCTCCTCCTCCTCTTCTCCTCCTCCTCTTCTCCTCTTCCTCCTCTCCTCCTCTTCCTCTTCTCCTCCTTCTCCTGCTCCTCTTCTCCTCCACCACTACTACTTCTTCTTCCTCTTCCTCTTCTTCTTTCTCTCTTTCTCCTTCTTCTTCTCTCTCTCTCTTTTTTTTTTGAAACAGAGTCTTGCTCTGTTGTCCAGGCTGAAGTGCAGTGGTGCGATTATGGCTCACCACAGCCTCAACCTCCTACTCAAGTAATTCGCCCACCTCAGCCTCCCAAGTAGCTGGGATTACAAGTGTATGGCACCACCCCTGGCTAATTTTTGTAGAAATGTAAAGATGGGGGTCTCCCTATGCTGCCCAGGCTGGTACTGTACCTTTTCTACTTTTAGATACATGAATACTTACCATCATATTACAATGGTATACAGCATTTAGTAGAGTAATATTCTGAAAAGATTTGTAGCATAGGAGCAATATAGGTTGTACCATATATTCTAGGTGTGTAGTAGACTATACCATCTAGGTCTAAGTACACACTATGATGTTTATAAGACCTGAAATCACCTAACTATGCATTTCTCCGAAGGTATCCCCATCCTTAGGCAACTCATGAGTATCACCCCTGCTTTTATTTTCATTACTGTTAGTATAATATGTTAGTATTTTTGTTTTTCTCCATGCCTTTATTTTATTTTACTTTTTTTTCTTTGAGACGGAGTTTCGCTCTTGTTACCCAGGCTGGAATGCAATGGTGCGATCTCGGCTCACCGCAACCTCCGCCTCCTGGGTTCGGGCAATTCTCCTGCCTCAGCCTCCTGAGTAGCTGGAATTACAGGCACGCACCACCATGCCCAGCTAATTTTTTGTATTTTTAGTAGAGTCGGTGTTTCACCATGTTGACCAGGATGGTCTCGATCTCTTGACCTTGTGTTCCACCCACTTCGGCCTCCCAAAGTGCTGGGATTACAGGCGTGAGCCACCAAACCCGGCCCATGCCTTTATTTTTAATATACATGTGTTTTTATATTCAAAGTGAGTTTCTTGTCAACAATATGTAGTTGGGTCTTGGTTTTTAATCCACTCTGATGGTCTTTTTCTTTTAATTGGTGTCTTTAGATCATGAAAGTTTAAGGTGACTATTGATATAGTTGGATTAAAATCTAATGTATTTGTTATTATTTTCTATTTGTTGTCCTTGTTCTTTGTTCCTGTTTTTGTCTTCCACACTTCTCCTGTCCTCTGTGGTTTTAACTGAGCATTTTGATTCTATTTTCTCTCTTTCCTTAGCATAGTCATTATAGTTCTTTGTAAAACTTTTTAAATTAGTTCCCCTAGAGTTTGAATTATACATTTATAATGAATCCATGTCCATTTAAAAATACCACAATACCTCTTCTCAGGTAGCACAAGTTACTTATATTGAAATTTCCTGCTATCTGCTTCTTGTCTTTTGTGTATGTGTGTATGTGTTTATATATATATATACATATATGAACATATCATTTGTATTATTAGTTTGAATAAAGATTTTCTGTTATATCAATTAAGAATAAGAAAAAAATAATGTATTGTTTACTTCAAAATTTCTAAGAGCAGATTTTACCTGGTCTTACCACAAAGATGATAAAAATGTGAAGTGATGGATATATTAACTTGATTTAATCATCCCACAATGTACAAATCAATATATTGCATTGTATACCCCAAATATATACAACAATTATTTTTATAGACAGCCACAGGAGATGCATAGATATTGTGCCTGCTTATGAAACTCATACATTTTTATTTATTGTTCTTACAGTAGCTTCCCCTTATCATGGTTTTGATTTCCTTGGTTTCAGTTACTTGAATCAACCTTGGCTTGAAAATACTAAGAAATTTTGAGATAACTTCAGTTAGAGACTATAAAAAGATATTTTGAGAATGAGAAAGAAAGACACTACATTCACATAGCTTTTATTATAGTATGCTGTTATATTTGTCATATTTTATTAGTAATTGTTGTCAATTCTGTGCCTAATTTAGAAATTAATTATAGGTATGCATGTATAGGAAAACACATAGTATATAGAGGTATGGCACTGTCTGTGGTTTAAAGCAACTACTGGGGGTCTTAGAATGTATCCCTCCTGGGTAAACGGGGACTACTGCAGTAAACACAAAATTACACATAGAAATTAATACATTAACTGCCTTCAAAATGAAGCATTATCCTGTGTATTTGATTTCATTATTTCACTTAATCCTCACAACAATTAGCAAACTATAATGACCAACTCACTTTACAGATAAGGATACTAAAGGTCGATGAAGTTAAGTAGCTTGTTAAATGTAGGATAAATAGGAAGTCATAGGGTTGAGGTTTGGAACTAGGTCTCTCTGATTCTGGTTCTCACCAGATCTCACCTGCCCACTAGAGAATCTTTTAGAAAACAGTGGCACCAGAGTCCTAGACCCCAGACTCTCTGATTTCACTGATCTTGGGTGAGGCCTGAGCAGCAAGAGCTCACAAAGCTCCGTGGTGACTCTCATAAGAGGCCAAGGCAGAGGTCCTTGATGACTAAGATGTGCTCAAGGGCAGCTCTTGGGAAGGAGATAAACATTTAAGGAGAAAAACAGTGACGTATAAAATGTTTTTATTTCCTGAATACATGCCAGTTGGCAATAGAAACAGGCAAACTAGAGGGAAGGCTAGAGCCCGAAATGACAAATCTGCCTTTTCATTTTGAAATAGTAGAAATCAAGAGGGGAGTTTAATAAGAACATGTGTAATGAATGGGTAATTCTCTCCAGCAATAAACATTAATGAAAATATATAAAGACCTGCTTGTATTTCTTCAGATAAATCATCTGACTCACAGGTAATTCTAATAAATTTTTTCCATTTCATTTATTTCAGGAGAAGTAAAAACTTATAGATGGAATATCCCTAAAAGATCTGGTCCAGGGCCTTCTGATCCCAATTGCATTCCATGGGTTTACTATTCAACAGTAAACTTTGTGAAGGTAAGGGGCAGAGAGCAACCAAAAGGCTTAAAATAACACAGATGAAAGTTGATTACTCAGGCCATCACAACTTGGGTTGGTATATGTGAAACTGTGTCATGATTTAGAGCAAGGATCTCATACTATGGCCATTTACCAAATCTAGCCACGCTGGATTTACATTTACATTGTCAAAGGTTGACTTGAGTAGCTGCAACAGAGACTGTATGACCCACAAAGTCAAACATATTTACCATCTGGTGCTTTCCAAGAGAAAAAAAAAAAAGGTTTGCTGACCCTTAATTTAAAGTATGTGGGCTAAAAACAAACAAAATCTCCAAGTTTCAATTACCAAATTTAGAACTGAAAAAGATAAAAGGTTTCGAGCAAAAGAGGATATATAAATATATAACAATAAAGTAACGTAGAATACAAGTTATTTTATTTATGGCTTTGGATGTGTGAAACCTGTTCGTTTTAAATGCATTACCAGGGTTACTAGGGCTCAGGAAAAGAGAGTTCACTCTAAACATCGTAACTGAAACTGTAAAACTATTTGAATGATAAATGATCTGACTTTGAAATAAAAGGCAAAGATTCAATATTGAATTTGAGCCAGGCATGTGTATGTAAAACAACCACAGTCTTAATTACATACCATAAACCAAAGTCCAATCTAAAGTCGTTATCTGATGTAAAATGTAAGCATTGCCTATTAAAGAAAAAATGGGAGAGATTATCTTAACCTTCCTCTTAGACATTAGATGGCTTGTATTAATGTCCTTGACTTGTACTAGACAGTTCTAGAATTCAGGAGATAGGTATAAAAGGCACTTGAATAAACTTACATATGAGAATTATGGGAAAATCCATATTTATTATTTTACGCATCACGACAAATATTTATTGAGCATTTGTGATGTGCAAATGACCCCACCAAATACTAAGAGAGATGCAGATACTCTTGTTTTGAAGAAACGTATAACTTTGTGGGGAAAATAATACATGTCCACACTTGTAATTGTACAGCCCTGTATCTAGTGAATTCTATAGGAGTGGCAGGTTAACTAAAGTACTACAGAAAGCTTTGGAAGGAGAGTCTAGGAAGAAAGAGCATTATGAGCAAAGCTGAAAATATGAAAGTAGAGGGCGTGTTTGGGACATGTTGAGAGTCCCGTTTTGCTATCGTGGGGTTCAATAGGAAATCAAATAGCTTAAGCCAGAAAAGTTCATTAGGAGGGCATAGAGAGGGGCTCACGGACCTGCAATGATTTGTATTTAATTCTGCAGGCCATGGAGAATCACTGAAGACTTCTAGATATGGGAGTATAAAGATTAATGTGATGGTAGTCAGCAGGAGGGAGTGGAGGTGGGGTGAATCAGAGCTGAGAGAGGAATCAATTTCTAGTCCAGCGTGAGGTATTACGACCCTACACTAGAATGGTGGCAGGTGGAATGAAATGTTATTAAATTACTTAACAGCTTTTTAAATTCAGTTTACTTATCTTCCAGGATATGTATAGTGGTTTGATGGGTCCTCTGATTACATGCCGAGAAGGAGTTTTGAATGAAAAGGGAAGAAGAAGTGATGTTGATTATGAATTTGCTCTTTTGTTTTTGGTGTTTAATGAGAATGAGTCCTGGTATCTGGATGACAATATTAAGAAGTATCTCAACAAAGATCCACGAAATTTTAAGCACACTGATGATTTTGAGGAAAGCAACAGAATGCATGGTATACCTGAAGTTTCAAAAGAAGCCTATTTTGAGACAAGGTCATAGGAATTTCTGTAAATGTAGGAGGCTCCCAGCATCCTTCTCTGAGCCTTTTCTCCTTCCCAGGGACACCTGGACTGAAGGAAGTCCTCTAACGCTTTCCTTCAGACTGAACCAGCCTAGCCACTGGTTGGCTGGCAACAAAGTCACTGAGGCTTTGAACCAACTTGTAGGGGCATATATTTCTGAATGCTGGGATCTCTAAACTCTAAGACTGTGAAGTAATACTTTAAAAACAAATCACCGTGAAGTAATACCTTCACTGAGGCTTTGAACCAACTTGTAGGGGCATGTATTTCTGAATGCTGGGATCTCTAAACTCTAAAACTGTGAAGCAATACTTTAAAAACAAATCATTGCTTATTGTCATATTTTTGTAAGAATATGCCATAACTTCTATTTGATCAAATTTAAGGGCCAGATTCAATTGTTTCTGGGTTATGAAACAAAATCATTAAATTTCTGTTTTAATGTATCTATGCTACTTAATTCTATATAATTTAAGGTAGTTTTTTGGTGGGAGTAATGTGTTCAAATCGACACATCCACAGTTTCTCACCAGCAGCTATTTTGGAACAAAAGTGCACAAAAAGGCCTTGCCCAAGGTCACAAAGCTAGTTGTTAATATAGGTTAGAATATAGTAGCCTGATTTCCTATTCAGCTACTCCTTCCACTACCAACTTTGCTTTCTTCTCCTAGAGATTTCTTAGTATGCCCTCCATTTATAATGAATGCAGGTCATTTGGTTGTGCCATCATACACAGAATAAAAAGTCAGGAGACAGTGGAGGAGTGGGAGTCACCATCATGTAAACTCAGTTTGCTTTGGTCATTGTTAGGTCATGGGCTCAGCCCATGTGAAGCTCTCTTTTATTTTTGGAGATTCAGCCAGGCTTTTATCTCAGCCAGGAGATTCAGCTCTCTTTTATTTTTGGAGATTCTGAACCAGTGAAATATTAAGAAAATAGCTTCTAATTCACTCCATTTTGATTTATATAAACTTGTTTATGCCTTAGTTTGCTCTCTGTAGAGTGGTATAAATCTGGCTACCTCTCCAATGAGCCTGTAATACCCTTCATAAAGCTATTCTGCTGAATAAACAAAACACTGCCACCAAGATGTAGGTTTAAAACTGTTATTTCTTTATTCTCACTCTCTTTATAGAAAGATTTCTCAGTAATCTGAATTTTGGGTCTAGAATGGTGGGACATTGCTAGGGGTGAGAGATTGTTACATGTTTACCAGACAGATGAAAATATCAGTGACCTAAAGATCTTCTGGAAACATTTCAAAAATCAGCTTATCTTTTAACTAACCAAAGGTTATTTTCTTATCACCTTTTTAAAGCTATTAATGGAAAGATTTTTGGGAATCTCCACGGCCTCATAATGAATGAAGATACAATGACAAACTGGTATTTGTTAGGAATAGGAAGTGAAGTAGACATACATACCATCCATTATCATGCCGAGAGCTTTCTTTTCAAAGTAAGTATAAGAAAAGTGCTTTGGGAAAGACTTTTTTGAACTAACGAATTCAATATATGTCTGTGGTAATAACGCTTTGAGGGGATGTGAGAATGAAACAGAATAATGTGATTGTACCCTTTCCCTGGTAGATATTTCTTAATATATATATGTATGTCGTGCTTATAAAAATCTCTCCAAGCCTCAGATGAGAGTTTTCTCATCAATTACCTGTGGATAACTCTGACCACTCTGGAATATGCTGTTAATATTGTATATGAAAGTACTGACAGCATTTGTCCCTTTTCTTCACCCTTCCTTTTTTCTTTCCCTTTCCTTCTCCCCACTTTTTCTTTTTCTGTGTGATTAGCTAACAGAATAACTCTATCCAGTAAAGGAGTTATTTTAAGTTCTGGCCTGAGCCATCAAACTTTATCTTGACTTTTGCCCTAGTGAGCTATGCTGGACCATGTGTGACCTTCAGCCCTCTAGCATCAAGCTATACCATATGGGTGGTGCTCACTGTACAGCAGAACCACCTGGAGAACTATGTCCAAATCCAATTGCCAGGCCCCGCCCCAGACCTGCTGAATCAGAATCTCCACGGATAAGGTCCAAATAATCCGTCATATCAAGTTCTCAGTGCTTTCTACAAGGAAGTGGAATAGAAAAGAACAATTGCATTCAATGTATGGGGAAAACTGGAATTGATCTTTTCTAGTTAGACATGAATAAATGGTAACTTTAATAAAACACTTAATATCCTTTCTCCTCTGTGTATTTCAACATTGTTTAGGACACCAAGTATTAGTCTGCTATGATTAGAGTTTCACGTATTAAATGGCTATGCTGCTTTTCAGAATTTGGCTTTTTTAAACTCACATTTTAAAAATTATATTAAAAATTTATAAAATTTAATAAAATATATAAAATTATAAAAGTTATAATATACTTTAAAATATAATTTACATTAAATACAATTCACCCTAGTGTACAGTTCTCTATTGATAAGGACATACAGAAGTGTAACCAATGGTAATCAAAATATAGAATATTTTATTTCCCCCACAGATTTCCCCATCGCACCCTCTAGTGTCAACTACTTCCCCATACTTAACACCTGGCAACCACTGAGTCCATAGTTTTGCCTTTTTAAAAAAATATTACATGGAAATCATAGTTTGTGGCATCTTGAATCTGGCTTGTTTCATGTAGCATAGGCATCTGAATTGCATCCACCTTTTTATGTGTATCACTGGTTTGTTTCATTTGATTGTTGAGTAGTATTTCACTGTAAGGATATAATGCAGTTCGTTCATCCATTCTGCTGTTGAGGAACACTTATTTCCAAGGTTGTTTATTACAAATCAAGTCCTTACAAACATTTGTGCACATGTTTTTGTGTGAACATAGTTTTCATTTTCCTTGAGAAAATACCTAGAAGTAGGATTGCTAAGCCATGTGATAAGTGTGTTTGATTTCATAAGAAACTGCCTACTGTTTTCCGAAGAGGCAGTACCATTTTGAATTTCCAAAGAAATATATCAGAGCTCCATGTGTTGCACATCCACAACATGTAGTTGGTATTTTTAGTTTTTATTTCATTTTTTTTCCCTTAGGCATTCCCCCCTTGCAAGGTGATATAGTGGTGTCTAATTGTTTTTTATTTGCATTTTTCCAATGGCTAATGCTATTTAGCATCTTTTCATGTGTTTATTTATAATCTATGACAGATTATAAATCTGTAAATCTTTGGTGAAGTGTCCACATTTCAAGCCCATTTAAAAAAAATTAGATTACTTGTTTCCTTATCATAGAGTTTGAGGGCTTTATATATTCTGGATAGAAATCCTTTTTCAGCGATGTGACTCACAAATATTTGCTTCCAGTTTGTGGCTTATCTTTTCATTCTCTTAACAGCTTTCAAAGAGAAGTTCTTAATTTTTGATGAAGTATAGTTTTTTTTTTCTTTTGTAGATCATACTTTTGGGATCATAGATAAGAAATTTTGGGCTTACTCAAGGTCATAAGAAGGTCGTTGTTTTCTTTTACAAGTGTTATAGTTTCAGGTTTTATATTTAGGGCTCTGAGACATTTTAATTTTCATAGGTGGTTCAAGATATAAAATAAGGTTCATTTTTTTGCATATGTATGTCCAAATCTTCCATCACCACTCGTTGAAAAGATTATATTTCTACGGAATTGACTCTTCACTTTTGTCAAAATCATATTGACCACATATATGTGGGTCTATGTCTGGGCTCTCTATTCTGTTACACTGGTACATAGCCTGCCCTTTCTTGAATACCACAATGTCTTGATTACTTTAGTGTTACAGTAAGTCTCAAAATCAGATGGTGATTGTTTTAGCTATTCTAGATGTTTGCCTTCTCATATAAATTTTAGAAATAACTTGCTGATTTTGATTTTTAAAATCCTGTTGGGATTTTGATTGGTTTTGCACTGACTCTATACAATGGATTGGACAGAACTAACATATCAATATTGAGGCTTTCAATCCATGAACATGGGTTATCTGTTTAGCTCTTCTTTGATTTCTTTCATTAGCACTTTGTCGTTTTCAGTATACAGATCTTGCATATATTTTCTTAGATTTACACCTAAGTATATAAGAGGCTTTGGTAATAGTGTAAATAGTAGTGTTTTTATTTCAATTTCTAGTTGTTTATTGCCAATATTTAGAAATATAATTGATTTTTTGCGTATTGACCTTGCATCCTGCATCTTTGCTAAACTCGCTTTAGTTCCAATAGTTTTCCTGTAGATTGTAGGGGGATTTTCTATGCAGACAATCGTGTTGTCTGTGAATAGACATGTCTTTATTTATTTTCAATCTGTATATCTTTTATTTCTTTTGTCTTATTGCACGGGCTAGGACCTGTAGTGCAATTTTGAATATGAGTGGTGAAAGTGGACATCCTCACTTTGTTCTTAATCTTACAAGGGGAGCATTTAGTCTTTAACTTTTTAACATAAAGTTAGCTGTAGCTTTTTTTGTGGATCCCATTATCAGGTTGAGGAAGTTTCCTTCTAAATTGGCTCAGAGTTTTGATCATAATCAACAAATGTTAAATTATATCAAATGGTTTTTCCACATCTATTGAGATTATCAGATGTTTTTTCTTCTTCAATCCACTGCTGAATTACATTTATTGATTTTGGAGTTTTTAAACACTTTTTCATTCCCAGGATAAAACTTACTTGATCAGGATGTATTTATTATTCCTTTTTGTGGAATTGATTTGCTAGTATTTTGTTATGGGTTTTTGCATCTACCTTCATAAGGAGTATTAATTGTAGCTTTTTTTTTCTTTTAATGCATTTGTTCAGTTTTGTTATCACAGTAATTCTGGTCTCATAAAACGAGTTGAAAGTGTTCTTTCCTATTCTATTTTCTAGAACAATTTGTTTACCATTGGCATTATTTCTCCTTTAAATGTTTGGTAGAATTTGCCAGTAAAGCCATCTGGAGTTTAATTTGTTAGAATATCCTGAAGCAATTTCAGTTTCTTTAATAGATAAGTGCTATTCCAGTTATTGATTTATTCTTGAGGAATCTTCAGCAGTTTGTGTCTTTTAAGAAATTTATTCATACCATCTACATTGTAGAATTTATGGATAAGTGGTGTTTGTCCAGTATTTCCTTTTTAATGTTCGTAAGATATTAGTGATGCCATCACTTTCATTCTTGGCATTTCTAATGTGTCTTTTTCCCTTTTCCCTTGGTTAGTCTGTCCAGAGCTTTGTATTCATTATCTATTGGTACATAACAAATTACTCTAAAACTTAGTGCCCTAAAACACTTATCTCACAGTTTCTTTGGATCAGGAAGCTGGGAGTAGTTTAGCTAGTTGGTTGGTTCAGAATCTTTCATGAGGAGGCAATCAAGATATCTACCAGAGCTGAAGTTTTCAAAGATTTTACTGTAACTGGAGTTTCCACTTCCAAACTTACTCATATGGTTGTTGACTAGCAGCTTCTGCTCCTGATCATGTGGGTAAGATATGAAAACTGGTTTCCTCCATTGAGTAATCCAAGAGAAAAGGATGAGAGAGCATCTAAGACAGAAGTCATGATAACCTTATCTTGGAACTGGAATACCAGTGCTTCTTCCACATGCTATTGGTCACACATTCTGACCCTTATACAATTTAGGTAGGAACTGCAAAGGTTATGAATACCAGGAGGGTGGGGATCATTGTGGGTCATCATGGAAGCTGGCTACTACAGAATTTATTGATTTTATTGATCTGTTCAAAGAATCAGCTTTAGATAACTCTACTGTACTTCTATTCTTGATTTCTGCTCTTTCTTATGTCCTTCTTTTGCTTACTCTGGGTTTTGTTTTTGTTTTTCTTTCTCTTGCTGTTCTAAGCAAAGAAGGCTACTAGTTGTTGTTTTTTAAAACATTTTTGCAGGTAGATAAATCTTACCGAGAAGACGTGTATGATCTCTTTCCTGGGACATTCCAAACCATTGAACTGTTTGCAGATCACCCAGGGACATGGCTCCTTCACTGTCATGTGTCTGACCACATTCATGCTGGCATGGAGACAACCTACACGGTCCTTCGTAACATAGGTACTGTTGTCTGTCGGTGATGCCAGATGATGGCACCAAGCTTCCTGTAGACCTCGAAAACAGGAGGCATGACAAAAACCCAGATATAGGCCTCATCAAGCTCACGGTCAAGTAAAAGAGATATAATATAATATGTAACTGTAATCAAGTATGCTATGTATAGCAGAATGCAGAGTAAAGGGTTTAGTGGCAGTTATAGGAGGGAATGGGTAACAGGTGGAGGATCTGAGCCAAAGTTTCACAAAGGCCATCATGCTCCAGATAGAGTCAATGGGTGAGCAGAAGTGGGAAAGGCAGATGGGGCAGGAAAGTATGTACATGGGAATGAAGTAGCACAGTGAGAATCCAGAAATGATTGGCAGATACTGATGGGATAAGTCCTCGCTGGTGAAATGAAATGACTCATGTCATGAAAAGAATTCCCTTCTGTTGTTAATGAAACAATCAACTTGTCCTTTGTGCAGACAACAGGATTCCTTACTCCACCACATCTCCTGGAGGGGCATCTCACCCAGCCACAGTGCCATCTAATGGTAATGATACCCTCTCCCCATATAAATGAGTCAACATTTCACTCCTCAAAAATGGTAGGGGCCTGACACTTTTTGTTTTTCACAGAACAACCTGGAGAGGAGCAGCTCTATTTCTTTGGGAAGAATCTGGGTCCAAGGGGAGCCAAGGCAGCCTTGGTCATCCTTTTCATCATTGGACTCCTCCTTCTGATCGCCACGGTGATTCTTTCCCTCAGACTCCGCTCTGCATTGAAGCAGACAGATTACCAGGAAGTCCAGTCCTGTGCTCTCCCTACAGATGCTCTGTGAACCATCTGGTCCCCCTCAACAGGAAGGGGTGATGTCCCACAGCTAACCAGATGCCAACCAACAGGGAAACTGGACCAAGGCATCACTCACCAAGGAAGGTTGACATTGTATCCTGGATCAGGTTTCTGATCCTCTAAAACATCATCAAAAGCAATTTGCTTTTATTTATTTATTTTTAAAGGGCTGTGAATAATCCTCAGGTATAAAACACAGAAAAAGGAGAATGGGCATGGCTGAGAATGTCAACTCTTAGTCTATTCTCTGGATGGATTCACTGAATGGAAGACCCTCTGAAAGATATCTTTATATTCCATGTTTTATAATTCTTAGATTAAACATTGCTTTCTTAGCTAACCACCAGTTTCTAGATGAACAGCTTCTAGAAAAAGTTAGGGTACCTCAGACATTTAACCAGAAGGGCACTGATTTTTCAACATTGTTGTATAACATGCGTCCATTGGTTGTTCAACAGAAAATATCTTTCTTAGGAGCTCTTGGAAATGTCTAAGTCAGTGTCTGCTGATTGAACGAGATGAAATAAATTTTTTGGAGGCTTTAACCAGCCCTTCTTGACTTTTCTTTCCTCTTTGATATAAATAGCCCATGCACTGCTTGTTATAAAAGCAAAGTTATAAGCTTTTTTAAAAAATTGCTTCTGTTTTTATTAAAATCTGTAGAAATACTTGAATGTTTACAATTCACTTCATGTTATACATTTTTACAATGTTTCTGTGGCAATGTTTGTACTTTCAAAAATCAACTAGGGAAATTGAATTTCTATTCAGACTATGGAAGGGCTGAAATCTGTAAAAGAGCAGGTTAGGCTCTCCGTTTATGAATCAGGGACTCCCCGAGAGTTTAGAGCAAGCTCTATAGGGGAGGGAAGCTTTGCAGGAGGCAAGTCTGGGCTTGAATTTGGAGTCTGATTTTTCATTCAGTTAGGGGGCATCTTTACAAGTTTCCATCTTCTATGAAATAATAACATTCTCATTGTATGAGAAATATCAGGAGGAATTTATCAATGTAGGTGACTGGATGGGAGAAGGGATCTCTCAGGATACTCGATTCCATGCCTTTTAAAGACATAGCCCTTTACAGGAGGAGAGAAAAAGGAAAAGGAAAGGCAAGAAAAAGATAACCTTGGTGGCCAATTCTCTTAAACCATTAAATCAGCTTTTAAAATTAATATATAATTTCAAAGGTTCAAATACAAAAATAAAATATTAAAGAACAAAACTCAACCCATTATGAGGCAATCTATACTACCTGTATATATTAGGTATAAGACTGATAAAAGCAACTTTGTTTATTACAAGACTGAGAAATTGCTTTTAGCTCTGGGCGAGATGCCCTGGGATGCCAATGCCGACACTAGATGAGTGATACTTGTATGCCTGCCTTAGCAGTGCATCATTTGAATGTCAAAATGAATGACAAGGACCTAAGAAATATTCTGGTGAAGGGACCTTACGTACTGTCTCATCTTCGTCTTGGTGAGGGGAAATGGGTAATTGGATAGAAGTTATAGTCTGCATAAAAGGGGATGCCAGTGCTAATAGTTCTGTTCATAGTTTGCCTGAATGTCATATCAAACAGTATACACAAAAGAGTTTGAATTTCAGCCTGCTAACCATTGACAATGTGATTTCATAGTACAAGCTCTACAGTTTTCATACATGTGTAGGCTGCACAATTTCATAATAATTATTGTAAATGCCTTATTTATTACACACCTTAGTAAGACAAGTTGTTCAGTTGTCTTTTTTCCCTTCTCCGTTTATTTTTTTAATGGAAACAAAACCACAAAGTAGTTTTATTGCATAATTTCTCATTTTAATAAAGTTTCACATAAGGTGGCTGTTCGCATGGTTATTTTCATTTAAAATTATCTATCACTAAACTAGGTTAGGTAGTTAAAGGGGAATTAATTGTTAGATATTTAGGGGCTCTGACTATGCCAATGATACTTGTTAGAAGAAATTAAACAAAATAATGTATCTCCACAATAATATGACTTCTCAAACATTGTTAACATAACTATGCTCCTTCTTCCCAGCTTCACTCTTGAGAAAATCAACTCTGCCTTCACTTACACACGCCTTTCCCTCCTGTTACAATACAAGTGGCCCTGCTTCTAGGACAGTCTATTTGACTTTGGGCCTCACTGCTTCTTGCTTTCTCAAGGACTTCATTCCCTTGGGTATCTGTTTGTTCTCCTGTGTCTTTCTTTGAAATTATCAACAATGTCCACCATTAAAAGCAGGAAGCAATGAGCTGTCTTCTTTAACTCTGTAACCCCCTCCATCCCAGTTTCTCTCTTCCTTTGATAGTAGAACACAGAGGTATTCATACTTGGTGCCTGGACCACCTCACCCCATGCATTCCTCACCCCATTCCAATGGTTTTCAATCCAGTGTGACCAGCTCCCACACCCCAATCTGCTATGGTAGAGATCACCAGCCATGATGCCATGTCTTCTCCCTCTTTATCTTACTCAGCCTCTCAGCGACAAGTAGCAGCTCCTTCCTTCTGAACACTCGGTAGTCTCTAGTCGCTTGGCTCTGCAACATGACTCTGCCAGCCCTCCTTCTTCCTCAATGACTATTCCTTCTCAATCTCTTTTGCTAGTTCCTTCTCCTCTGCCTGACCTAAATGTGAGCATGCCTCAGAACTTGACACTGGGCCCTTTTTTCTCTTTTTACCCTCTGTGGTAGGCTGAATCATCGCCCAAAGATGTCATGTTGTCATGTCCTTATCCCTGAATCTCTGAATGTTACTTTTTGAGGCAAAAGGGACTTTGTAGGTATGACTACTTTAAGGATCTTGAAGATAGAGAGTTTGTACTGGATTATCCATATTGGCCCTAAATGTAATCACAAGTGTCCTTATGAGAGAGAGAGTGGGAGATTTGATGACAGAAGAAGGAGGCAATGTGACAACTGAGGCAAGATGCTATGCTGCTGGCTTTGGAGATGGAGGAAGAGAACATGGGCCAGGGAATGCAATGAACGCAGCTCCAAAAGCTGGGCAAGGTAAGGGAATGGATTTTCCTCTAGAGCTTCCAGAGGGACGTTGGCCTTGCAGGTATCTTGAAACTGATTTTGGACTTCAGAGGTCCAGAACTGTGAGAGAATAAATGTGTGCCATCAAGTTTTTGGTAATGGATTACCAGCTACTCCATAGTTAATTTTTTCCATCCTTATGTCGCAAAACCATTTTTATGCTAATAAATTCAAAATGTGTTTCTCTATTCCTGATCTTGGGCTGCAGATTCACACAAATCCTGCTTGAGCAGGGTTACTGCTACGGTCCTCAAACCAGCCTCTCTCTCATCACTACTGCTCCTTCCAACCATTGTCCACACATTGCCTCATGTTCTTACAAATCTCATCACTTCCCTGGTTACTACCTTTAACTGTCTTCCCATTGCACTTTTAATAACATCCAAACTCTTTACCTGGGTCTTTAAGACCCAGCTTGACTTGGCCCATGCCCACTCCTCCAACTTCTTAAACTCTGCTCCAGCTTTCATCTGCTCCTATACCCTGCTAGTTCTTTCTTGCCTCAGGGCCTTTGCACATGCTACGTTCTGTGCCTGGAATGGTCTTTCTCTCTAGCTTCTCATTCCCTCTCTGTATTTATACACACACACACACACACACACACACACACACACACACACACACACACACACACGCTGTTTGCAAGCTGAGGAGAAAGGACAGCCAGTCTGAGTCCCTAATCTGAAGAACTTGGAGTCTGATATTCAAGGACAAGAAGCATCCAGCAAAGGATTAAGATGCAGACTGGGAGGCTAGGCCCGTCTCTTCTTCTCTTATTTTTCTGCATGCTTTATATTTGCTAGAAGCTGATTAGATTGTGCCTACCAGATTAAGGGTGGATCTGCCTTCCCCAGTCCACTGACTCAACTGTTAATCTCTTTTGGCAACACCCTCACAGAGACATCCAGGATTAATACTTTGTATCCCTCAATCCAATCTAGTTGACACTCTGTGTTCACCATCACACTCTCTTCACTTTCTTAGTTCACATGTGGTTTCTCCTGACTTTCCTCTCTAAAGTGGGTCCTTCCCTCTGTTATTTTCTATCTTCACTGTTTTCCTTTGCAGCACTTATTACAGGACAGAATCATTTTATGTCTTTTGGCTTAAGTTTTGTCTGCCTCTTTGGCTGGAATGTAGCTCTGTGGAAACAAGGACCCCTGACCTATTTGGCTCACTATTGCATCCCCAGCAGAGATTACAGTACAAATACGGAATAGTTTTTCAGAAAATTTTTATTGAATGAATGAATGAATATATAAAGAGATTAGGCAGCCTACTGAACTTGACTATTTTGAGTTAGATATTTTGGTTGTAAAAGCTCTCATTCAAATGCCAAGGGTCTCAACAAGTAAAACAGAGTTCTGGGAGACTGGTTATAAGGTCTACACTCTACCTTGGCTTCTTTTTTTGTTTCTTTGAGACAGAGTCTTGCTCTATTGTCCAGGCTGGAGTGCAATGTTGTGATCTTGGCTCACTGTAATCTCCATCTCCTGGTTTCAAGCAATTCTCTTGCCTTGGCCTCCTGAGGAGCTGGGATTACAGGCATGTGCCACTGCACCTGGCTAAAGCTTAGCAAACTTTTATGTTTTTAGTAGAGATGTGGTTGGCCAGGCTGGTTGTGTTGGCCAGGCTGGTTTCGAACTCCTGGCCACAAGTCATCCACAGGTCTTGGCCTCTCAAAGTTTTGAGATTACAGGTGTGAGCCACTGCACCTGGCCTCCACCTTGGCTTCCTTCTAACAAATGACACTGGGGCAAGAGGTAGAGGAAGGGTAGAACTTGGGAGGAAGATGTGTGATTTAATCCCTAAATGTACATTATAATTATAAAAGGTTATGTCATCAAAAACAAAGCATGAGAAACAGCCAGGAGAAATTAAGAAGACATGCTGATGAAAGAAATATACTATGGTATCCTAGATGGCCTCCTGGAACAAAAGGATATAGGGGGAAACTAAGGAAATCCAAATAAACTATGAACCTTAATTAATGTGCTGATATAGTCTCATTTGTTGTAAGAAATATGCTGTACTAATGTAAGATGATGATAATAGGGTCTTGTGATTTAAGATGATTAATCTGTCAGTCATGTAGAATGGATGCAGGAATAGGGTATAACTCTCTGGTGTGTGTGTGTGTGTGTGTGTGTGTGTGTGTGTGTGTGTGTGTGAGTGAAGAGGCAGAGTCTGGCTCTGTCACCCAGGCTGGAGTACAGTGGTAGAATCATAGCTCACTGTGGTGTCAGATTCCTAGGCTCAAGCAGTCTTCCTGCCTTATCCTCCAGAGTAGCTAGGACTACAGGCACACAACACTACACCTGGCTATTTGTTAATAAAACTTTTTGTAGAGATGGAGTCTTGCTATGTTGCCCAGGCTTGTCTTGAATGTCTGGCCTCAAGTGATAAAGTCTATTTTTTAAAAGAGTAATGTTATCTACACTCTAATTTGATGCTTTCAAGTCCCACATTTGGTAATGACAGTTATCAAATGCTAAATGACACTGAGTGGCAGGCACTCTTACATATATTATCACATTTAATCCTCAGAATAACCCATGAGGTAGGAAGCACTATCCCTATTTGGAGAATAGGGAAATTGAAGCTCAGAGATTTCCAGAGACACAGCCTTAGTCATATAGCAAGTAAGTGAGAAACCAGGAATTGAACCCAGGGTCTTACCTTCTCATTACCCCCAAAGAATGTTGGCACATGTCAGATTGTTCGATTTTTGTAGTAGGAAAAATGGCTCCCTTAGCTACCACACCCTTCTGTGCTACTCATTTCTGTCCTCCAGACCACAGCACCAGTTTGGGCCCTTGTTACTTCTCCTTTGCAAAACTTTGACAGCCTGTTACCCAGCCAGCCTCTCCATGTCCACTGTCTGCATTCCAATCCATTCTACACATGGCTGGCAGATCAATCATCTTAAAGCACAACATCCTTCATATTCCTCCCCTCCAAAAACCCCTAATGCCTACTGAAAAAAAAAGTCCAAACTACCTCCTCTGCCCCAACCTTTTCATCTCTGACTTGGCCTTACACCAGTATCTGGTGGCTCTACATCCTATTTGCCAACAAGTTCTCCATCTGGCTTCTATTTTAAATTTATTAAAAATGGAATGACATCATATTGAATGTAAAAATTGCCCAAACTAAGGGAAATTTATACAAACATTGAGATTTAGGCCAGATCCTCAAAGGAACTTGATATGTAATGATAAAACAGATATACGATTCACCATCCCATCGCAGAAGGCAGAATGAGCTAACTGCTAGGCCAGAGGAAGAGAGTAACAAGGGGGGAAAGATTCATCACAACTGGAGGATCCTGGAAGGCTTCCCAAAAAGGGGCCATTTGAGCCTACTGGATGAGTAGATTTTGGCAAGGAGAGAAGGGAAATGGCACCTGCCAGAAAGCCCCTGTCCCAGCTCTAAATTTCCCAATGAACACATTTTCCCAGGCTCTACTTATTCTCTGTACTTTTCCTTGGTATACCCCACTTTTCACAATAATCACTTGCTCTTTCTACCTTGCATTATAGTTAATTGTGTACACGCCTTATTTCTCTTACTAAGCCATAAGGTCTTTGAGGAAATGGAATGCATTCACTTCATTTCTACTTCCCCATCCACAAAGCCCAGAACTGGCCCATCACCAGCCTGTAATATAAGCCTGGAATGTATGGATAAATGAGTGTGAATTGGGCCAGTTTTAAAAAGTGTTCAGATTCCTTCATTTATTTAATAATAAAATTAAAACATCAACTCTGTTGAGGCATTTGTGCTAAGTGTTGAGGATAAAACTGGTACACATGGACATGGAGCTATCCTCAAGAAGCTGATCATATAAAGGGTGGCAAACATCAAATAAATAAATAAATATTTGTCGAGTTGTAATCATGACTATTTTTAAGAAGGAAAAATACAGAGCAAAAATGACAGATGACATGTACCTAGACTCACAAGTTGTCAGGCACTACAAAGGGCACTTCCCACATGTTAATTCATTTGGTCCTTACCACAGTCCTGAGTTACAACCTTTTAACATGAGAAAACTGAGACACAGGAGAGTCAAAGAACTCCCCAAGACTCACAACTAATAACCAGTGTTGCTAGTATCATGGAAGAATTTCACAAAGGGAAGTAATCTAGTCTGTCTACTGAGGGAAGGCTTTCCCAGGGAAGTGACATCGAACTGAGGCCAGGAGGGTGAATAAAGCTGGACCAGGCAGAGGCCACTGTGGGGAGTATTTTGGGTGGGAAAGCCTGGAGGAGGCCAGGGCCTTAGCTAACTTGAAGAACTCAAATGAAAGCAGTGAAGCTGGTGGTGAGATAGGCAGAGGCCATGCTAAGGCATTTGTATTTTATGCTAAAAACAATGTACACTTTAAGTAAAGAGGATGATCAGACTGGAACTTTGAAAAGTTCATCCTAGCAGCTGTAGAGGAGAATGGATGGGGACCCTGTCCCACATATTCCTGTATGTGGTTAGGAGACGGAATGGTGAGATGAATTGGGTATTGGCAGTGCAGGTGGAGAGTTGTCAGATTTGCTATATTTAGGAGAGGGAAGTGAGAGAATTTGAAAATTAGTTATGGCAGCTGTGAGAGATAGGACTGTTAAAGATGTTGCTCCAGTTTTCCGACTTGGGTGCATGGGTGGATGGTGATGCATTTACTAAGATGTGGAGGATGGAGCTCAGGTTTAAGGGGAAGATGAAGACTGAAGTCCTGGCCATTATGAGTCTGAAGCCCTGTGAGCCATCTACACAGAGAGAGCTGTATAGGCTCTTGGATGTGTGTTTAGAGGCCAGGCTGGGGTAGAGAGGTACATTGTGGGTACATGTGAACCCGCAGAGAAGGCAGCCAAGCCCTGTCCCAAAGAGCCCTCATGTTTGCAGGTCCCACATGCTTCAGATGTTCCTGGTGATAACCTACATGTTACATTTGTCAGGGCTTCCAAACTAAGCTGTCTGAGGAAGGTCTTATGATTCATGGCTTAGATCCTATCTCTGAGTAAAAAATCTGTGAGTCCTTCAAATCGTCTTGTCAGTTCCTCGAACTGTTGATGTACTGATTAATATGTAAACTACTGACATTGAAAAGAAGACTGACTTGTTTTTCAATCATATGAACTTTGATTTTCTTGTACACAAAGCATTTTAGCCTGTGTGTTGTCATCTGCAGCCAGTGACTGTAACCTCTGTACTGTACCCTCCAAAAACCCAACTGTGATATGAGGGGTCCTCCTCCCTTCTCCTAAACTTTCTTATAAAAGCCTTCCAACGTTTAATAAACTTTGAAACATGCCCAACTTTGTTGGTAAGTCTTCTTGGGTGGATCCTCACATTTACCTTCCAATCAATCAAACTATTTCCACCTCAGTAGTCTTAATTTCCATGGACACTGGTCAGAGAATTTCCTCCTTTCTTTTTTTTTTTTCCAATTTTTTTAATTGCATTTTAGGTTTTGGGGTACATGTGTAGAACATGCAAGATTGTTGCATAGTTACACACATGGCAGTGTGATGTGCTGCCTTCCTCCCCATCACCTATATCTGGCATTTCTCCCCATGCTGTCCCTCCCGTATTTCCCCCCGACAGATCCCAGTGTGTGATGCTCCCCTCCCTGTGTCCATGTGTTCTCATTGTTCAACACCCACCTATGAGTGAGAACATGTAGTGTTTGATTTTCTGTTATTGTGTCAGTTTGCTGAGAATGATGGTTTCCAGGTTCATCCATGTCCCTACAAAGGAAACGAACTCTTCGTTTTTGATGGCTGCATAATATTCCACGGTGTATATGTGCCACATTTTCCCTGTCCAGCCTATCATTGATGGGCATTTGAGTTGGTTCCAAGTCTTTGTTATTGTAAACAGTGCTGTAATGAACTTACGTGTGCATATGTCTTTATAATACAATGATTTATAATCCTTTGGATATATACCCAATAATGGGATTGCTGGGTCAAATGGAATTTCTGTTTCTAGGTCCTTGAGGAATCGCCACACTGTCTTCCACAATGGTTGAACTAGTTTACACTCCCACCAACAGTGTAAAAGTGTTCCTATTTCTCCACATCCTCTCTAGTATCTGTTTTGTCCAGATTTTTTGATGATCGCCATTCTAACTGGCTTGAGGTGGTATCTAAATGTGGTTTTGATTTGCATTTCTCTAATAATCCGTGATGATGAGCATTTTTTCATATGTTTGTTAGCCTCATATATGTCTTCTTTTGAAAAGTGTCTGTTCATATCCTTCTCCCACTTTTGGATGGGTTTTTTTTTTCTTGTAAATCAGTTTTAGTTCTTTGTAGATTCTGGATATTAGCCCTTTGTCAGATTGGTAGATTGCAAAAATGTTTTCCCATTCTCTTGGTTGCCGGTTCTTTCTGTTGGAAGATCCCTGCGTCAGAGGGTGGGCCCCAGGGGCGCGGGATGCAGCCGCGCCCACCCCGCCCCGCGTCACCGCGTCTTCCGGAAACTCCACGCCCCTGGGTACTCGGTTTCCCCGGATGGTTCCGGAAGAGCGCGCCGCCGCTGGCGGAGAGAGCACGGCTGGCCCGGGGTCCGCTTTAGTCGGGGCGCGCGGAGGTGCCCGGCCGGAGGTTCAAGCGCCTGCGGGCTCGCTGGAGAGGTTCGCATCAGAGTGCCGCGCATCCCCGGGGACTTGCACGGGCTGAGCGCGTGTGGTGGGACCGCGGGAATCGGAGCGCCCAGGTCCCCGCCCCGCCGGCCGCGGAGGCAGAAAGCGCGAGAGCCCAGCGGAGCCGCTGCGACCGGGAGGCGCTGAGACACAAAGGCAGGCGGGATTTGGGCGCAGCCGGGGAGTGGGCAAAGGGAAAGCGAAAGCCGCGCCCCAGGCCGGTGACAGGGTGAAGGCGCCGCGGAGCTCTCCAGACGCCGGCGGTATCTGGACCTGCCTGGCTGACCCCGGCGCGCTGCAGCCATGGCCATCGCCCACCTGGCCACGGAGTACGTATTCTCGGATTTCTTGCTGAAGGAGCCCACCGAGCCCAAGTTCAAGGGGCTGCGACTGGAGCTGGCCGTGGACAAGATGGTCACGTGTATCGCCGTGGGGCTGCCCCTGCTGCTTATCTCCCTGGCCTTCGCCCAGGAGATCTCGATTGGTAAGCCTCGCCCAGGTCGGAGGGGAGGGCCGTCTGGGTCTGGCCGAGTGAGTTGTGATCCTACGATTTTACGGCTCATAGGCCCAAGTCTGGACACTCCCAACTGTGATGGTCGTAAATGTCACATAGGATAGTGGCCCCGGTTTTATAGTCCAAAGTGTTCTTTGCTCAGGTGTTTCATTGGTACCCTTGCCTACCCTCCTTTCATCCCTACTCCTCAGTTCTCTTGTTCCTTGTCTACCCTCCTTTCATCCCTATTCCTCAGTTCTCTTGTTCCCTGAGACCCACTGATGGGACTGTGGCTTACAGTTCATGTCCCACCTTTAAAACTAGCACCTTGCCACCAGATTTGCCAAGAATAGCTGTGTCCCCTCTTTTCTTTCCTGTCTCCTACATACCTGTCCAGCCGCCTAAAATATTGTACCAGAGAAGTTCCTGAGTGGCCACATGGAGAATGTGAAGATGGGTGTTTCATGAGAAGTGTGTTCTTTCACTGTCTTCTATTTAATTGGTATTTGCTGAGATAGCTCTGCGGGGTTGTGAATGATAGGAAATATTTGCACTTGGCAGGCATTAGAGGGATCTTTTCATTTGGACGGTCTTATGAATGTGAGATGAACAAGTCCCCTTCCTGTAAATTCTCATTTGAGCTTCATAGCTGTTGTTTGAGATTGGAAAGTCTGGTGGATTGGGCAGGATCACCTGGCTTCGTGGCTGCTCTTCCTCATCAGCTGTTCTGATTTTCACACAGGAGAGAGTTTTAGGAATCAACAGGAAGGTAGGGAGGGTTAAATACAGTTCTGTGGCAGGGGGAACTGCTAGTGTGGCTGGACTTTGGGGAAACTTTTGTCAGAGGGTGGGTGGGATTTGGATAAGCAGGAGTAAGACCTTTGTTAAGGTTTTTGAGATGGCAGATAATGTTATATGTTCTTGGAAAGAGAGACACAGTGACTGTCCTAGCCGGCAGGAGGATAAGTCAAGAGTTCCTGGGATCTGAGAGTGAATATGGGCCTGGGTCAGCCTGGAACAGAAGAGTGTAGATTGATGGTTTCAGAACTGTGAAGTTTATTGTTTGAGCAGAGGACGGAGTGGTTAAAACAATAGCATTAAGTAAATACTAGCCTGTTGGTGGCATATAGGGTTTGGGAAGGAGGAAAGGATGGACCTGGAGGGCCAGGTGCCTTAAAGCAAGGAGTCTGTTGAAGTCTTGTGCACAGATGGTGGGAATGGAAGGAAATGGGTGGGTGATTGCTGTAAGATCAAGAAGTAAATGAGCAGCACGTGAGTACCTAGTTTGTAATAGGCCATGAAGGGCAGTACTGGTCAAACTTGCTGCGAAGGCTGTATGTGGTGAGGTGAGTGGAGTGTGGTGTTGGGGGTGAAGGGAATAGTGAAGTTGAGGGAAGAGTTGGTTAGGAAAGAGTGACGACGAGTGTGATTTTGCAATCTGCAACACTAAGTTGTTCAGTTTGGCAGGAAGCTGCCAAATTCACTGTGGAAAGTTAGTTTCTAGTTTTCCTGCTCTTTGCATAGGCATAGTCATTGGGATTTTCATTCGCTTTCCATTTGACAGTGAATTGAGGCTTCCAGCTGAAAGGAAAACCACCAAATATCGTGTGTCCTGGAGATAATCACTCCCTTCAGTCAACTCCTCATTGAGTTCTGGTTGTGTGCTGAACTCAGTGCTGACCTCCAAGGACCTGGGAGTAAAAGAGGCCTGGTCCCTGTGTTGGAGGTGCAAGTCTTGGGTCCCTGGTTGGGACAGAAAGGCAGGAAGGAGGAGTTGATCGCCCTCTGTGACCAGTCTCCACCTCTAGGGCATGTACTAGAGGGATCCCTAAGGAACCTGCACCTGTAATGCCTTAGATACATCTAAATTGGTGAGCTGCCTGAGAGGTAATTTTGGGTGATTAGGGATGGTTTTACCTAGCAAGGGTGTGAGCTCATGCTGTGTGCATAGCACTGTTGTGTGCTGAGGGAGACGGGAAAGGCTTTTGAGACCTTGTTCTCGCCCTGCCCTCTCTCTGGCCTGTGGCAGTTTACTATGCAGTTGGGCACTAGAACATATCTGTTAGCAGGTAACATCATTCAGCTGTGTGTAATTCAGCACTCAAACAGGTATTGAGCTATGAGCTCCAGGCTGGTGAAGGTTGGCAGGCACTTGGGTGAGGTGCTGTCGAGCAGAGTCCCATGTTTTCTGAAGTGTTTTCAGGAGTTCCAAGGGAGCACAGACATGTGGGATGAAGCAAACAGAGCCAGGCAAGAGCTATTAGATCAGGTATACATTTAGATAAAACCAGAAGAAGGGCTTTCCAGAGGAGGGGAGAGGTACATAGATTAATACATGGAGTTGGTACAGTGGGAGGGATCATGTCCTGCAGCATTTAATTTTGTGTGGTTAGCAATGTGCACTTAGACAAAAACAAACCAAAAAAGATAAGAATGACAACGGGAAAGCAAAGCCATTGAAGTGGAGCTGGCACTTCGCCCACCATATTGGTCAATGAACACAGGCCCCAGGAAGACATTGAGATAAGGCCTGCAGACTTAAAACATGGCTTCATCCTCCCTCTGTTGATAATTACTCCCTCTGTCTCTGGTGCTTGCAATACTCTTTTGTTGAACTTCACACAGAGCATTATAACCTATCCATGCGTGTTTTGCATGGCCATTGAAACTACTCTAAACACGTGTTGAGTGAATGAAAGGTGATAGCTTTGGCATCATCAGATGTTGTTTATTAATTCTGGTGTGCATGATACATACCTTGGTAATGGCATGTCAGATAGGACGTAGAATCTGCCCCCTGGAAGCACGGTCTTGCAGAGAAGTTGAACACATAACCCTACTAATGCAGGATTCATGGAATCTGGGCAGTGTCAAAAGGGTGAATTAAAGCCTGGTGCTGTGGGAAAGCAGAAGGAGGGTTTTTTTCTGACTCAGGAATGGTGAGAGTTTCAGGGCAAAGTGGACCCCGGAGGCAGGATTCCGGGTGTGTGGAGCAGCACTGGCTGCAGCTGAGATGTGTGAGACAACATGTGGCCCCTGGAGCTCTAGCGGCACAGTCACCTGGAGAGGTGGAGGCAAAGTAAGTGTCCAGGGGCTCCACGTGAAAGAGGACACAGCAAGTCCCATTGTTTTCTGTTAGTGTTGGGCTGTGTATGTATAAAATTAGAAACTAGAAAATCAACTGTAATTACATGTTTTTCCTTTTCCACCTGTATAATAATCTAGTATATATAAGAATTCAACTCTTGTGATAAAAATCCCCTTAGGCATAAAATAAATTATATTTTCCAGTTACTTTCCAAAAACGAAATTTCCTGTCAAACGGTATTTTGTAAAATAGGATTCAAGTTGAAACTTTATAATTTTTCCTTTATAAGAAATTTCCTTTGTGCAGAACATGCATAGACAGGTTATAATGCTCTGTGTGAAGTTCAACAAGAGTATTCCAAGCACCAGAGAGGGAGGGAGTCGTCATCAACAGAAGGAGGATGAAGCCACGTTTTAAATCTGCAGACCTTATCTCAATGTCTTTTTTACTTTAAAGAAAGGATTTTTAACTTTAAAGAAAATCCATTAAATCAAAAATGTGCATGGATTGTGTTTTAGATTTCAGAGCAGGTTCCCTGTTGGGTTGGGAGTGTTGCAGGTTAGAGAGAGGGAATGTCCTCATATGAGAAAATACTTGGCTTCATATTAAAAGGCTTCCCGTTAGACTTTGGCCTGTTCTCTCACTAAATTCAGCCAGTCCTCGGAGGTTCTGGCTTCTTGCCTCCCACAGCAGCTCACACAGTTCCCACGTGGTAGGCACTGGTGTGGGGCTGCCCGGGCTGGTGGGACTCTGTTGGGGACAGAGAGCAGAAGGGACTCTGCCTTGTTCATTCACCAGATCCTCATCTGCCTGCCCACAGGTTGAGGGTGACTGCAGAAGTGATGTGGTCTGGAGGGGCATGGTAGGGCTGCTATTATGGTCACGGTGCGGGGCAACTTCAGTAGTCTTTGCAGCAGCCTGTGGCCTGCAGCCACTTATTTGTCCACATGTGCCCTGTGATAGTGAGAATTACAAGCAGAAACACTCTTGAGGGAGTGGCCAGGAGACTCTTCTGAGTTGTGCCTGGGAGCATTTTAAGGTTTTTGGACAGTGAGATACTAAGGATTGAATATAAGAACTAAAGTGTGCCCCTGTCTGGTTAGGCCTGATACTTCTACTCAGCCTTTCTAAAATACTGCAGGCCCGCCTCCCCTGAGGTTCAGTTGGGTAGGGGGAAAATAAGTGACACACAGCAGAAGACAGTTTAAATTCAATTGTGACTTTGGACTAGAAAGGCTGTGTGGTGGGAGCCAGAGAAGAGAGAATCTGTAGTTTCACCAGCCCTCATTTTTTCTTCCTCTTGCCATCTATCATGTCTTGTCCTCAACAAGTGCTCAATAGAAATTTAGTGAAGGAAGTGCCAAAGCTCACTAGGGAGCTCTCCCAGAATGGCTGGGCTGAGGGAATGGGGGGGTCGTTCTGGCTAAGGGTCTCAGTTGCTTGGAAGTGAGCCCTCTGAGTGCCATTGAATGATACAAGTGCTGTCCTGGGTCAGGCGTGTTCTGCCCCCCTCCCAGACACCTGCCTCTGATGATAGCAGTAAAGGATGTAAGTCATCATGATAGGTAAGTGGTCCCACTTGATTTATAAGCTGTGGCTATATTGCAAGGCTACTCATTCTTTTTTTGTGTTATTTTTGTGATGAGAAAGAATCTGTGTTCAAAGTGCAGAATGGCTGTACTGTGGAAGAAGGACGTGTGTGATCTGTGAGGCTCGGGTACCCTCTGGGTGTTACTGCTGTGCAAGCTGCTGAGAGACAGTGCCTGGAGGCCCTTTTTGCAGTAGGAAAAATGGCTCCCTTAGCCACCACACCCTTCTGTGCTACTCATTTCTGTCCTCCAGACCACAGCACCAGTTTGGGCCCTTGTTACTTCTCCTTTGCAAAACTTTGACAGCCTCTTACCTAGCCTCCCCCTGTCCAATCCGTGCACTCCAATCCATTCTACACATGGCTGGCAGATTAGTCATCATAAAACACAACATCCTTCATATTCCAGAACCGAGGGCAGTTTACTCAACTGCTGAAATTCTAGCACATTTGCTCTTAGATGCCGCCAGAGGTGCAGCATATTTCATTGAGGGGGAGAGGTATAGGAAATAGCTGGGCAACAACGTGTAGAATGTAAGCATGATAGCATGGTGTGACCCTCAATCTCTGAAATTCTAGAAGTATTTCTCTAAACTGTTGAAGAAACGAATTCCCTAAGTGTGCTGCAGTTATGGACTGAATGTTTGTGTCTTCCAACCCCAAAATTCATATGTTGAGGCCCTGATCCCCAATGTGCTGATAATTGGAGAGCCCTTTGGGAGTTAATTCCATTTGGATGAGGTCAGCAGAGTGGGACCTTCATGATGGGATGCCCTTAGAAAAAGAGGAAGAAATCCCTCTTTCTCCTCCACCCTTCCCCTAACTCCCTCTCCCGCTCGCTACTCCCTCTTCCTCTCTTTTTCTATCTTCCTCTCTCCACAAGTGTGGCCACAAGGAAAGTTGTGTGAGTGCGGAAGGAGAACATGGCCATCTGCAAACGACGGAAAGAGCTCTCCCCAGACACTGAATCTGCTGGCACTTTGATCTTGAACTTCCCAGAACTGTGATAAAATAATTGTTGTTTAAGCTACCCAGTCTGTGGGATTTTCTTACAGCAGCCTAGACTAAGACAAAACGGTCAACAGACCAGAGTTTGGATGGGATTCATCTTCGAGGGGTCTTTTGACAGGATCTCCTGTGCCCTGGGCTTAGGGCTGTACAAGGTCTGAGGCCTCAGGGGTTGCTTTGATTCCTTGGTGCCTAACACATACCCCCTAGGAAGGAGAGCCTGGGAAGGAAACGCCTCCTGCCAGGATGTTTCCTGCCCGGATGTTTCCTGCCCTGTATCTTGCTGGCTGGACCAGGTGGGCAGCTGGGGCAGCCAGTAGTCTACTAGGGAAAGGGTGTCTGGTCAACTGGGGACCCTGCCTCCCTCCTCAGCTGCCCTCCCAGTGGGCAGCCACAGTTCTGGGCATAGAGGGACTTGGTCTTTCTGAGTTAGTGTTTCTCTTTTGCTGTCATTACAGAGCAGGCATTGGGCCAGCCCCAGTGAGCCAAAGGACAGATATAACTGCAGCTGCTTCCAATATCGTTTACTTGGAGTTCCCCTTTCACTTCCTGCAACTGAGTCAACAGCTGGGTGCCTTAAGTTATCTGCTCTGTTGTGGCTGAATTTAGACCTGTTTTTGGGAATACCTTCAGGCTGCTTTTCAGCATGTACCAGCTGGCAAAGCAGATCGATTCTCTTCAGGGTTGTCTATTAGAGTGGGCCAATATTTAGGGTTTCATGGCATGGCTCCTATAATAGCACATCTTCAACTCATACTTAGAACCAAAGAGCCAAGAGAGACTCCTAACCCCTCCAGAAGGATGCCTGCTATCGAGAGACTCTACTGTTGGATACTTCGTTAATGTTTTTCTTGTGCAAGTAGTACCTAAATACATTATCACGGTAAAGGATTCATAAATCTCTTTCACCATGTGCTGGAGGTAGGTGGACACTTTGTGCAGCCTTATTGCTGCACTTTCTCTGCATTAATATAAAGTGTACACCTTATTTTTTAAAACAAATTGAGTCATACCATAGTGGTTTGCTTCTTCTCACTTAGAATGTTTGGAGAGCATTCCGTGCCAGTACATAGGTGTCACCTCATATCATAGAACAGTATTCCATAGCTTAGAATATTCTTATAATTTATCTAAGCAGTCCCCTAATGATGGACATTTGCATTCTTTCAAAATTTGTACTCACACATAAAGCTTGTTTGCATGAAAATCTTTGTAAGTATTTCTTTCCTCTCAACAGTGAAAGGAAAGGAGACTGCAGCAGTATTGGTTTCCAGGAGGATGAAATCATTTTCCAGAATAGTTTTGCATTCCTGCGTTCCTATTTGAAATAAGTAGAAAGAAAACACTGCCCTGTACACTGTCCAGCTCTAACTCCCTCAAAATATGACCTCATTAGAAGTTTGGAAGAGGCATTTTGATGTGCCCTTGGTTTTAAGAAAGAAAGGGCCTCCTTCAAGGGGTAGAATTCCAACTTTAAGTTAAACTTCATGATACATATTCTCATAACACTCTTAAGTTTCCTTCCTAACATTTACCACAACTTGAAGTTAGGTAATTACTTGCATAATTATTTGTTGAATACTGTAAGTTCATTGAGGGCAGGATTATCTGTCCTTAAAACTTGATACATAGAAGTATTAGGCAGTTCTCACTTTTTTATGAAGAAATACCTGAGACTGAGTAATTTATAAAGAAAGGTTTATAGGCCGGGCGCGGTGGCTCAAGCCTGTAATCCCAGCACTTTGGGAGGCCGAGGCGGGTGGATCACGAGGTCAAGAGATCGAGACTATCCTGGTCAACATGGTGAAACCCTGTCTCTACTAAAAATATTTAAAAAATTAGCTGGGCATGGTGGCACGTGCCTGTAATCCCAGCTACTCGGGAGGCTGAGGCAGAAGAATTGCCTGAACCCTGGAGGCGGAGATTGCAGTGAGCCGAGAATACGCCATTGCACTCCAGCCTGGGTAACAAGAGCGAAACTCCGTCTCAAAAAAAAAAAAAAAAAAAGAAAAAGAAAGGTTTATGTGGCTCATGGTTCTACAGGCTGTACAGGAAACCTAGAGGCTTCTGCTCAGCTTCTGGGGAGGCCTCAGGAAACACAGTCATGGTGGGAGGCAAACAGGGAGCAGGCATATCTTATATGGCAGAAGCAGGAGCAAGAGAGAGTGGGGGGAGGTGCTACACATTCTTAACAACCAGATCTCATGAGAACTTGCTCACTATATAGGACTGGTGTTGGTCCAAAACCATTAATGAAAAATCCACGCCTGTAATCCAGTCACCTCCTACCAGGCCCACTTGCAACATCGGGAACTTGACATGAGATTTGCTGGAGACACAGATCCAAACCAAATCAGGCATTTGATAAAGTGTGTGTAAACAAACAAACAGGGATGTTGGTAAGATTTTAGTCTTTTTTGGATCCTCAGTATTATATTGTCTATAAAATGGGATATTGTGTGTACTGAGTCAGTGTTAAAAAAGATTTCTTTCAAAAATATTTGAAAACTATATAGTGGCCTTAGAGCTGACTAGAAAACTGTAATAGAGTAAGAAATACGAATTGACAGATAATAAGCACACATTTAGTAATAATGAGAATAGTGATGAGAGTGGTTAAAAATATACTAATCTGTATATTATTTCAAAATAAATATACAAATTACTTTGTGGGGAAAGAATTTGTCTATTATTTTGAAATAATGGACAAATAGACACACTCCTTTGTCTATTGTTTTGAAATAGACAAAACCTCACCACCTGTAACAAGACCTGAAAATAGGTCTTAGGACCTTCACGAACTCTAGGTTTGGATTAACAACATCCTTTTAAAAAACCATGCAAACACCTTACTTCTGCAGTGGGTTGCTTCCTTGTCAAACCCCTAACTGAGGCAGTCAGAGCTTGGTCCAAAGTGGAGAAGGGGAGGCAGTTTGGGGGCATTTGCTCTGGCCGAACCTGGAACTCTGGGTGTGGCAGGCCCAGCTGCATGCCATGGGGTTTCTGGGGGCAGGAGGGAGACATGAGTTGCTTGGGGAGAAGGGACCTAAAGAGAATCTGCCGTCTGCTTGGTACTAGGCACACCTAGTTCTGTGGGGGATGAAAGGGGTGGTGGGGAGGGGACTCTTTCTGTTTAATAAATTCTAAAGCTTGTGCTTATTTTAAAAATATAAATGTTTATATGTGTATATTATATAATTATAAAGATAAAACTTACTGTAGAAAATATGGAAAATACAAAAGAGAAAATAGCAGTAAATCTATAATACCACCACGGATAACCATTATTCTATCTTAGTATATTTTCCCCCAGGCTGTGTGTGTGTGTGTGTGTGTGTGTGTGTGTGTGTGTGTGTGTCTATACACACACACACATAGCCAGTAACTTTTTATTTTTTTTATTTATTTATTTATTTATTTTTATTACACTTTAAGCTTTGGAGTACATGTGCAGATCGTGCAGGATTGTTAAATAGGTACACACATGCCATGGTGGTTTGCTATATCCATCCCCCGCCACCTACATTAGATATTTCTCCTAATGTTAACCCTCCCCAATACCCCCACCCCCTGCTATCCCTCCCCTAACCCCCTACCCTCAAACAGGCTCTGGTGTGAGATATGCCCCTCCCTGTGTCCATGTGTTCTCATTGTTCAACACCCACTTATAAGTGAGAACATGCTGTGTTTGGTTTTCTATTCTTGTGTCAGTTTGCTGAGAATGATGGTTTCCAGCTTCATCCATGTCCCTGCAAAGGACACAAACTCATCCTTTTTTATGTCTGCATAGTATTCCATGGTGCATATGTGCCACTATTTTTTTTCTCCAGTCTATCCTTGATGGGCGTTTGGGTTGGTTCCAAGTCTTTGCTATTGTAAACAGTGCTGCAATGAATATACGTGTGCATGTATCTTTATAATAGAATGATTTATGATCCTTTGGGTATATATCCCTTAATGGGATTGCTGGGTCAAATGGTATTTCCATTTCTAGATCCTTGAGGAATCAGCACACTGTCTTACACAATGCTTGAACTAATTTACACTCCCACCAACAGTGTAAAAGCATTTCTATTTCTCCACATCCTCTCCAGCATCTGTTGTCTCCTGATTTTTTCATGATCACCATTCTAACTGGCATGAGATGGTATCTCAATGTGGTTTTGATTTGCATTTCTTGAATGACCAGTGATGATGAGCGTTTTTTCATGTTTGTTGACTGCATAATTGTCTTCTTTTGAGAAGTGTCTGTTCATATCCTTTGCCCACTTTTTGATGGGGTTGTTTTTTTGTTGTATATTTTAGTTATTTGTAGGTTCTGGGGTATTAGCCCTTTGTCAGATGGGTAGATTGCAAAAATTTTTTCCCATTCTTTTGGTTGCCAGTTCACTCTAATGGTACTTTCTTTTGCTGTGCAGATGCTCTTAAGTTTAATTAGATCCCTTTTGTCTATTTTGGCTTTTGTTACCAGTGCGTTTGGTGTTTTGTCATGAAGTCCTTGCCTATGCCTATTTCCTGAATGGTATTGCCTAGGTTTTCTTCTAGGGTTTTTATGATGTTAGGTCTTATGTTTAAATCTTTAATCTATCTGGAGTTAATTTTTGTGTAAGGTGTAAGGAAGAGGTCCATTTGCAGTTTTCTGCACATGGATAGCTAGTTTTCCCAACACCATTTATTAAACAGGGAATCCTTTCCCCATTGCTTGTTTTTGTTCAGTTTGTGAAAGATCAGATGGTTGTAGATGTGTGACATTGTGTCCGAGGCCTCTGTTCTGTTCCATTGGTCTGTATCTCTGTTTTGGTTCCAGTACCATGCTGTTTTGATTACTGTAGCATTATAGTATACTTTGAAGTCAGGTAGTGTGGTGCCTCTAGTTTTTTTTTTTTTTTTTTGCTTAGGATTGTCTTGGCTATGTGGGCTCTTTTTGGTTCTGTATGAAGTGTAAGGTGGTTTTTTTCCAGTTCTGTGAAGAAGGTCAATGGTAGTTTGATGGGGATAGCATTGAATCTATAAATTACTTTGGGCAGTATGGCCATGTTCAGGATATTGATTCTTCATAACCATGAGCATGGAATGTTTTTCCATCTGTTTGTGTTCTCTCTTATTTCCTTGAGCAGTGGTTTGTAGTTCTCCTTGAAGAGGTTATTCATGTCCCATGTTAGTTATGTTCCTAGGTATCTTACTGTCTTTGTAGCAATTGTGAATCGGAGTCACTCATGATTTGGCTCTGTTTGTCTGTTACTGATATATAGGAATGCTTGATTTTTGCACATTGGTTTTTGTATCCTGAGACTTTGCTGAAGTTGGTTATCATCTTAAGGAGATTTTAGTCCTCTAAATACACAATCACGTTGTCTGTAAATAGAGACAATTTGACTTCCTCTTTTCCTAATTGAATACCCTTTATTTCTTTTTCTTGCCTGATTGCTCTGGCCAGAACTTCCAATATTATGTTTAATAGGAGTGATGAGAAAGGGCATCCTTGTCTAGTGCCTGATTTCAAAGGGAATGCTTCCAGTTTTTACCCATTCAGTATGATATTAGCTGTGAGTTTGTCATAAGTAGGTCTTATTTTGAGATAGATTCCCTCGAAACCTAGTTTATTGAGTTTTTAGCATAAAGGGCTGTTGAATTTTGTTGAAGGCCTTCTCTGCATCTATTGATATAATAATGTGGTTTTTGTCTTTGGTTCTGTTTATGTGATGGATTACGTTTACAGATATGCATATGTTGAACTAGCCTTGCATCTCTGGGATGTAGCTGACTTGATCATGATGGATAAGTTTTTGATGTGCTGTTGGATTTGGTTTGCCAGTATTTTATTGAAGATTTTTGCATCAATGTTTGTCATGGATATTGGCCTGATTTTTTTTTTTTTTTAGTTGTGTTTCTGCCAAGTTTTGGTATCTGGATAAGGTTGGTCTTATAAAATGAGTTAGGGAGAATTCCCTCTTTTTGTATTGTGTGGATTAGTTTCAGAAGGAATGGTACCAACTCCTCTTTGTACCTGTGGTAGAATTTGGCTGTGAACTTGTCTGGCCCTGGATTTTTTTTTGTTGGCAGGCTGTTAATTGCTGCCTCAACTTCAGACCTTGTTATTGGTCTATTCTCGGACTCAACTTCTTCCTGGTTTAGCCTTGGGAGGGTGTGAATGTCCATGAATGTATCCATTTCTTCTAGATTTACTGGTTTATGTTCATAGAGGTGTTTGTAGTAATCTCTGATGGTAGTTTGTATTTCTGTAGGATTGGTGGCGATATCCCCTTTATCATTTTTTATTGCATCTATTCAATCCTTCTCTCTTTTCTTGTTTGTTAGTCTGGCTAGTGGTCTATTTTGTTGATGGTTTCAAAAAACCAGCTCCTGGATTTATTGATATTTTAAAGGGTTTTTTGTGTCTCTGTCTCCTTCAGTTCTGCTCTGATCTTAGTTATTTCTTGTCTTCTGCTAGCTTTTGATCTTGCTCCTCAAGTTCTTTAAATTGTGATGTTAGGGTGTCTGTTTTAGATCTTTCCTCACTTCTCACGTGGGCATTTATTGCTATAAATTTCACTCTAGACTCTGCTTTAAATGTGTCCCAGAGATTCTAGTACATTGTGTCTTCATTCTCATTGGTTTCGATGAAACCAATTTCTGCCTTCATTTCATTATTTATCCAGTAGTCATTAAGGAGCAGGTTGTTCAGTTTCCATGTAGTTGTGTGGTTTTGAGTGAGTTTCTTGACCCTGAGTTCTAATTTGATTGTGCTGTGGTGTGAGAG
The DNA here is from genome assembly GCA_031835075.1 of Saguinus oedipus. Classification (NCBI taxonomy): domain Eukaryota; kingdom Metazoa; phylum Chordata; class Mammalia; order Primates; family Cebidae; genus Saguinus; species Saguinus oedipus. The sequence continues at coordinate 129,153,402 of CM063178.1, forward strand.
ACTGTTTGTTATGATTTCTGTTCTTTTGCATTTGCTGAGGAGTGATTTACTTCAAATATATGGTCAATTTTAAAGTAAGTGCAATGAGGTGCTGAGAAAAATGTACATTCTGTGGATTGGAGGTGAAGAGTTCTATAGATGTCTGTTACATCCGCTTGGTCCAGATCTGAGTTCAAGTCCTGGATATCCTTGTTATTTTTCTGTCTCGTTGATCTAATATTGACAGTAGAGTATTAAAGTCTCCCACTATTATTGTGTGGGAGTCTTAAGTCTCTTTGTAGGTCAGTAAGAACTTGCTTATGTATCTGGGTGCTCCTGCATTGGGTGCATATATATTTAGAATAGTTAGCACTTCTTGTTGCATTGATGTAATACCCTTCTTTGTCTCTTTTGATCTTTGCTGGTTTAAAGTCTGTTTTATCAGGGACTAGGATTACAACCCCTGCTTTGTGCTATTTGCTTAGTAAATCTCTCAGCAATTGCTTGTCTATAAAGGATTTTATTTCTCCTTCACTTATGAAGCTTAGTTTAGCTGGATGTGAAATTCTGGGTTGAAAGATCTTTTCTTTGTGGATGTTGAATATTGGCCCCCACTCTCTTCTGGCTTGTAGGGTTTCTGCTGAAAGAGCTGCTGTGAGTCTGATGGGCTTCCCTCTGTGGGTAACCCAGCCTTTCTCTCTGGCTGCCCTTAGCATTTTTTTCCTTCATTTCAACCCTGGTATATCTGATGATTATGTGCCTTGGGGTTGATCTTCTTGAGGAATATCTTTGTGGTGTCCTCTGTATTTCCTGAATTTGAATGTTGGCCTGTCTTGCTAGGTTGTGAAAGTTCTCCTGGATAATATCCTAAAGAATGTTTTCCAACTTGGTTTCATTCTCCCCGTCACTTTCAGATACACTGATCAAACAGAGATTAGGTCTTTTCACATAATCCCATATTTCTTGAGGCTTTGTTCATTACTTTTCACTCTTTTTTCTCTGATCTTGCCTTCTTATTTTATTTCATTGAGTTGGTCTTCAGTCTCTGATATCCTTTCTTCTGCTTGATCGATTCACCTAGTCAAACTTGTGTTTGCTTTGTGAAGTTCTCGTGCTGTGTTTTCCAGCTCCATCAAGTTGTTTATATTCTTCTCTAAGCTGGTTATTCTAGTTAGCATTTCGTCTAACCTTTTTCCAAGGTTCTTAGTTTCTTTGCATTGGGTCAGAACATTGTCCTTTAGCTTAGTGAAATTTGTTATTACCCACCTTCTGAAGCCAGCTTCTGTCAATTTGTCAAACTTATTCTCCATGCAGTTCTTGTTCCCTTGCTGGTGAAGAGTTGTGATCCCTTGGAGGAGAAGAGACGTTCTGGTTTTTGGTGATTTCAGCCCTTTTGTGCTGGTTTCTTCCCATCTTCATGGATTTATCTGCCTTTGGTCTTTGTAGTTGGTGACTTTTGGATGTCCAAGTGGACATCCTTTCTGTTGATGTTGAAGCTTTTTCTTTCTGCTTTTATTTTTCCTTCTAACAGGCACCTCTGCTGCAGGACTGCTGGAAGTTCACTCCAGACCCTGCTTGCCTGGGAATCACCCACGGGGCTGCAGAACAGCAAGGACTCTGCCTGTTCCTTCCTCTGGTAGCTTCATCCTGGAAGGGTACCCACCAGATGTCAGCTGGAGCTCTCCTGTCTAAGGTGTCTCTTAGGATATACAGGGGTCACAGAGCCACTTGAGAAGGCAGTCAGTCCCTTTTCAGAGCTCAGTTGCTGTGCTGCGAGCTCCATTGCTCCCTTCAGAGCTGCTGGGCAGAGAAGTTTAATTCTGCTGAAGTGGAATTGACAACTTCCCCTTTACCCAGGTGCTGTATCCCGGAAGCGGGGGGCTTTATTTATAAACCCCTGATGGGCTGCTGCTTTTTTTCAGAGATGCCCTGCCCAGCAAGGTGGGAGTCCAGTCACAGTCTGCCTGCAGAGGCCTTGCTGAGCTGCCTTGGGCTCCGCCCGGCTGCTGTGTAAACTTCCTTGTTGTTTTGTTTACACAGGCAAGGTGAGAACTGCCTCTGTAGTGGTGGATGCCCCTCCCCCCACTGAGCTTGACAGTCCCAGGTTGAGCTCAAACTGCTGCGCTGGCTGAGAAAATCTCAAGTCAGTGGGACTCAGTTCACTGGTCTTTCTGGGGGTGGGACTTGCCAAGCCAGATTACTTGACTCCTTGCCTTCAGACCACTTTGTTTTTTTTCAGGGGAATGGGTGGTTTTGTCTTGCAGTTGTTCCAGGCCTGGGCTAAAACGGCACGGTTTTGTGCGGTAAACCCGTGGTGCTGGCTACAATGGCCGCCCCGTTTTGTGCTGGAAACCTGCCGTGCTGGCGTCAGCACTGGGGGGATTCTCCTGGTCTCCGAGCTATGAAGACCATGGGAGAAGTGCTGTATCTGAGCCAGGGTGCTGGAGTGCCTGGAAAAGTCCCTGATGGCCTCCCTCGGGTAGGTGGGGGAGTTCTCTGGTCTCATGTACTTGGTTTGCCCTCCTTGGGCTACACCCATTGTCCAACCAGTCCCATTGAGATGAACTTGGTACCTGGGTTGTAGATGCTGAGATCACTTGCCTTCTGCTTCACTCTCGCTGGGAACTGTGCTCCAGAGCTGTTCCTATTTAGCCATCTTGGCGGAAGTCCTCCTAACTAGTAACTTTTTAAAAGTTTTTAAAAACCAAACACTAAGCAGTCCCCTATTATCTTTTGCATATTTTTCCAAGGGGATGTTGGTTTCTCAATGGGTTTTATTAACTGTTTCTATGTTTCAGATACTTTCTAGCTAGCCTTTATTGTAGGTATTTTCTTTTCCAGTTGCCAAGGCCATGTCACCATGTTCTTCAATTGTTGTACACTTGATTTTTTTGTTGGCAGTGACATGGAGTGTTGTGCAAATGTGTCAAAATTTAACTGTTCATATTTTTTGTAATATAACCAGGATTGTGAAGAACATTCCTGTACATACTAAACCACCTTTCTAAAGATCTCAGCATTTCAATAGATTGTATAATTGTAATTACAAGGTCAAAATATACGTAGACCTTTTTAAGACTTGACTGGTGTGGTTGGGTTGCTCTCTGGACAGACCCCAGTGGACACTTCCTACAGCTGAAGAAGTGACTTACCCCACAGCTTGCAAAAGTTAGTGGATTATCGTCTACAGTTTAATATGTGAACAAAGGTGTGTCATTGTTTTAAGTGACATTTATTCAGTTACAGCATTGAATTTTTTTAATATGTATTTTTTCCATTTATATAATTCTGCAAGTTGTCAGTTCTCATTTTTCCAAGGAAATGTTGGTTTCTCAATGGGTTTTATTAACTGTTTCTGTGTTTCAAATATTTTCTAGCTAGCCTTTATTGTAGAAGTTTTATTTTCCAGTTGTCAATCACCTTTGAATTCTGGTTATGTTAAGCATTTTTGTTTTTTAATTTTTTTTAATTAAATTTTTGCAAGTACGTAGGTGTATAAATTTATAGGATATGTGAGATATTTTGACACAGGCATACAATGTCTAAAAGTCACATCAGGAGAAACTGGGTGTCCATCACCTCAAGTATTTATCTTTTGTTACAAACAATCCAGTTATACTCTTTTAGTTATCTTAAAATGTAAAATTATTATTGAGTACAGCCACCCTGTTGTGCTATCTTATTCATTCATTCTTATTCTTTCTATTTTTGTGACCATTAACTATGCCCATTTCCCCTGACAGCTGCTCCTCAGTAACCTTCACAGTATAAGATTTGATAAGCAGAAGTTATTCTGAATCATCAAAACCACCCATCTTTTCATTATTTCTTCAGTTCCATTATGATTAGACTGTCATAGTCTATCCTTAGATCCATCAGTTTAAAAAAATTACCTTTAACGATTTTATTTGAACACTTACCTCTACAGTGTGTTTTGTTCTTTTGATGCTATAAGTCAAGACTCTAGCTGATAATCCCCCACTGTCATTTATTGAGGAACTCATTCCTTACTCATTGATCTGTGATTATTTTCCAATCATATACTCAGCTCTTAAGTAAGTAAGCCCCTTTTTGGGCTATTTATATTGTTCAGCTGGTCTATTAATTCTCATGAAAACAGCAGACCATCCATTTTGTTACTGCTTTCATACTGGCTTGTTTTTAGATGTGAGTAGATATCTAGGTAAAGTTATAAAAATGGTTCTAATGAACCATGAGAAGGGAAACAGAAGCTCAGCAATCTAAGTGAGTGACTTGCTTGGCACCAATTGTCACAGCCCCTTAGCAGATTAATTTCTCATAATATATTAATATTTAAAAGGCTCTTGAGTTACAGGAAGAGCATCATTATCAGCAGGATCCTTCCTGGAAACTTGTCAGGCTATCTCACTATTGGACTTTAAAAATATTATAGTTATGAGGAACACTCTTGATATATAAGAAATATTTATTTGGTCTTTGGTTTCCCAGTACTCTGCTAATGAGGTCACTGATGGCAGTGATCTCCTGGAGAGCCCTGGGAGCCAGGCTTGTTGCCAAGGGAGCCAACCATGTGTCAGAGGGTGGAGACTCTCAGTCCCAACCCCTGACCTTACTGGAGAGGGGAGGGGCTGAAGCTTGAGTTGATCACTGGTGGCTAATGACCTAAGCAACCATGCCTCCATAGAAACCCAGGGAGAAGGTTCAGAGGGCATCCAGATTACACCCACGCTGGGAGGGTTGTGCATCCCAACTCCATGAACAGAAGCTCTTTCACTCAGGACCCTTCTGAACCTTGCTCTGGGTATCTCTTCACCTGTCTGTTCTTTTGTATGCCTTAAAAGATCCCTTATTTATAAATTGCCAATAGTAAATAAAGGGTTTGTCTGAGTTTGTGAGTCACTCTAGCAAATGGATGAACCCTAGGAAGGGCTTGTGGGAATCCTCAATTTATAGCTTGTTGGTCAGAAGTTTTATTACTGCTGCTCTCGTCATTGTGGGAAGCTGTAATAAATAATGGATGGGCTACCTAGACTAGAAATGCTTTGAAAAAAATTACAACTTCCAGATCAGTTCAGAAAGTGGTGAATATTTGGTATGAAGGATAAATAGGCTAAACATGGACTTGGTGCTTCAGCTAACAAGACACCCGTTCATGGGTGTGGCATGGCTGTCCTGGGGTGCTCACCGTGTCAACCCAGCAGGTCCCCCCAACTCACTGCTGGTGTGGCAATGGAGGGAATTTTCCCGATTAATTTTAATTTGCCAAATGTCTCTATATGCCTGTGTTAAAGTTCAGACAATAAGAGGAAAAATTAAAGCCCTGCCCTTTTTTATGGACACAACTCAATCTCAGTTTCTTTCCCAAAGGTAACTACTGTTCCTGTTTAGTGCATGTTCTTTTACAGTGCTCATTTTTTTGCAATTTGCTCATTTATCTTTAATACGTCCCAGAGATACCTTCATGTTTGTGCATGCACATCTGCCTCATCTTTTTAAATGTGCCATAATTTTCCGTCATGTGACTACACCTCAGTTCATTTAACCGTCTGTTTATGGGCCAGTATGTTCATTTCACTTTTTCCTACTACAGACAGTGGTTCGGGGAATATCCTTACATGTGCTTCTTCACGCAGAATGTGTTTCTCTAGAGCTATGCTTCCCAAACGTTTTGATCTTAGGACCCCTTTACACCCTTAAAATGTCTTGAGGATTTCAAAAAGCTTTTGTTGTTGGGTTTTCTGTTGGCATTTATTATATTAGAAATTAAAACTGACAGATTTAAAAATATTTATTAATTGATTTAAAGTAAACCCATTGCTCATGTTCAGGTGTAATATATTTTTATGAAAAATAATTATAAAACAAAAACACAGTGATAAGAATGGCATTGTTTTCTATTTTTGAAAATCTACTTAATGTTTGGTTTCATAGTAGATGACTGGATTCTGGATTCTCATTCCTTATGTTGTGATATCCCACATCCGTAGCCTCTAAAACTGCACTGCATACACTCATGAGAGAACGAGAGTAGAAAGGCAAAGGACGACATAGTATCATGAGTACAGTTTTAATGTCCTGAAGCTCCTGAAAGGGTCGCAGGTGTCAGGGTTTCTAGACCACATGTTGAGAACTATTGCTCTGGTGGGGTTTGAAGTCAGAGGGACAAAAGTTGTGCACATTTTAAATTTAAAAGGCACTTTCAGCTGCCTCCCAGAATACCAGTTTACACTCCCATCACCAATGTAGGCCAGACCCCTTGCCCTGCTTCTTTACCAATGCTTAATACTTTCAGAGTTTTAAATTTGCCATTCTTAATGGTTAAAATGGCATCTCATTGTTTTAGCTTGTAGTTCCCTATTTACGCTAGGATTTCATGAGACATGCATTTCTGGGCTCACTCTGACACTTGGCCATGTCTGGCTACTTCCCTTCCCTCCCCAGTGCCCACCTTTATCTTTGGCCTGGGACGTTTGAACCTAGAGAGACTGACAGGTCTCAGATTGTTTTCCTTGGCTTATGAAATCCCCGTTCTCCTCCAAATCCATCTTAACTATTTATTAATGAATTTTTTAAGCTAAAAGAATTAAAAAACCCCTATTTGTTTCACTTCTGAGCCTTCTGTTTCCTGTTTAAATTTAGTCAACTATCACATATTATTTATTAGGAAATGTGAATTTGTCTGCTAAAAAGATTTTCTTTTAAATGTTAACATCTGCCCTACATTTTATTATTTAATGTGAGGGTCCTTAAGTTTTCAAAAAGCACAGCTGCTCCCTGGTGGGAAAGTTATTTTTCAGAGAGAGATGGTCTTATTTGGCTGTACCCTTGGTTGGTGAGATTTACATCTCCTCCCTGACAACACCAGATGGTTCGTTTGCAGAAACCCTTTAAATAAGATAATATGTAGAAAGAGGCCTGACACATACTTGGAATTCAGTAAATGTTGGTTGGCACTGAACTAGTGTAAATCAACCTCCTACAACCTGAAGGTGCTTTGCAAAGTTGAGCCTCCAGCAAACCTGAGCCAGAGGCCTCACGCTTCTCTCCAGCTCCCACTCAGATTCAAGTGCTATTTGGTGGGCTCTGGAGGCTCCGCTGGGATGATGTTGGCTGATGGTAACTAGGACTTGCCATCTCCCTATCCCCAGCATTCTTAGATAGGGAGAGTCCAGGGGCCAATAGTCTTGACATTCTTCTTCTAAATAAGGCTTCATTCCTTTTCAATAAACATCCTAAGCTTTTATGTTCCCAGTGTGTTTTCTTTGTAGCACACATTGACATGAATAGTGGAACAGAAAAATGATGCCCTTTTAAGGACCGAGGGTATGTTCTTAGGGTACTTACTGCTTAACAGCAAGGAAGAGCTGCAAGGAGCATGTGTAGCCAGAAGGCATCTCGCCTTGCGATCAGGGCCCCCTGTAGCATTGGAGGGCATCATTATCAGATGCACTGCAGCGCCCTTCTTACTTGGGCACTACATAGAGTTCATGCCTGCCTGATGGTAATGACTCTTTTTCCTGTTATCTCCATTCATTCATATTCTTCATCGGAAATGTATTCATAGAGCATTCTCCTGTGCACTAGGGTCCCATCATGAAGAAGACAGACTTGGTCCTGGGGCCAAGTCTCCAGGGGAGATTGTTCCTCAGTCATTTCAGAACTCTGGCTGTGATCAGAGCTTTGGAACAAGTGCCAAGGCGAGGGAGCCTCACCCAGATGGGGCCTTGCGGGTGGCTGCAGAGGAAGCAACAGTTCAGCTGTGTCATCCCTAGCATTGTGAAGCCTCTTGGGGAAAAATGAAAATGCCTTCTTGGAGAATCTGAAAGAGTATCGTGTTTCTGGAACCTCCTGGGTAGGAGGAAGAGTGAGTGGTATAAAGAGATTAGAGAGAGGGTCGGGGGTGTGATCAAGGAGGGCTTAGTAGGATTTGGATTTTAGAGTTATCCAGTGTGCAGTTGTAGGACTTCTAACTGTAAGTGACATGATCAAATACACATTTTTAAAAATCTCACCTCAGATACTTCATGGAAGATGGATTAGACAGGACCAGAAGCAGATGTGGAGATGAATGAGGAAGTATTTCAATAAGTTTGGGCTTACTGACTTGTGTGAGCTTGGAGGATCGGCACTGTCATACACAGTCATGCATCTGTGATGGTTAATACTGTCAACTTGATGAGATTCAAAGATACAAAGTATTGGTCCTGGGCATGTCTGTGAGGGTGTTGCCAAAGGAGATTAACATTTGAGTCAGTGGGCTGAGAAAGGCAGATCCACCCTTAATCTAGGTGGTCACAATCTAATCAGCTGCCAGCGTGGCTGGAATATAGGCACGCCGAAAAATGTGAAAAGAGAGACTGGCCTAGCCTCCCAGCCTACATGCTTCTCCCGTGCTGGATGCTTCCTGCCCTTGAACATCGGACTCCAAGTTCTTCAGTTTTGGAACTCAGACTGGCTCTCCTTGCTCCTCAGCCTGCAGACAGCCTATTGTGGGACCTTGTGATCGTGTGAGTTAATAAACTCCCCTTTATATCTGTATCTTTCCATTAGTTCTGTCCCTCTAGAGAATCCTGACTAGTACAGCATCCTTTAATAATGGGATACATTCTGAGAGGCATGTTCTGATAGATGAGTCATCTCGTAATTTCATTGTTGTGTGAACACCAAAGCAAACTCACACAAACCTAGATGGTATAGTTTTTTTTTTAGACTGCAGGCCTGTGAATATGGTAGGCAGTTGTAACACAATGGTAAGTATTTGTGTATCTGATCATACCTAAATATAGAAAAGATAGAGTACAAATCTTCAGGACCACCATTGTATACGCAGTCCTTCATTGACTGAAACACCTGTATGGGGCAGGCGTGACTGTATATGCTGGAATCCATCATGGTACTTTGTTTCCTAAAAGTTTATCAGGACCCTTTGGTGTGAGCTCCATAGGCATGCCTGTTCCTCCGTCCTGTCCCAGGGATGCTGGCGCTGATTTTGGAGGGAACTGAGCTGGTCACATCAGTGAGTCTGCTCTGAGGCGTCATGACAGTTTTTGAAGCCAGGCCAGCACAGTGGATGGTGAGGAGGAGGGCTGTGCCTGGCAGCCGTGGGTCAGGTCAGGTAAGGGTGCCCGGTCCTGGGTGGGTCCTAGCAGTTGGCTCTCAGTAACTGGCAGAGTACGAAATCCTGTCTGCTGAGGGCCTGTGAGAAGCTTAGCAACCCTAGAGGGCCTGGCCAGGGCCCAGGAGGTAAACAGCCAAAGTAGTGAGTGTCCGAAGGGGAAACACTGCTGAGGCCCCACCTCACTCAGGCATTCATTCTTGGTGCCTTCCCCTGCTGTCCTTAGGACCAGCATTAACTAACAGCCACCCTATATTAGCCCCAGTCAATGAATGGCTATGTGGCTAGGTCCTTTACGCATCGTATTTTTTCCCGGCAGCAATCCTTCAAAGTAGATTTTTCACTTTTGAGAGACTCTGTGGAACAGTGATTAAGGCATGAGTTATAAGGCCAGACTTCCTGGGTTCCAATTCTGGCATGGTACACAGTCACTGTGAGACCTTGGACAAGTTATGGAATTTCTCAGTGCCCAGCTTCTTGGTCAGTAAAGGGGGCAGTAATAGAACCTGTCTCACAGGGTGAGAAATAAATTAGCATGTGAAGCACTGAAATGGTGTCTGGTGCCTAGGTTAGCTACTGAACATCCCCTAATCCTGTTTTGACCCTTTGACAGGCGAAGACCTGGGTCTCAAGGGGTTGGGGAATGTGTGGGGCACACAGTGGGGCTGGAGTGCATTGCTCTCTCCACAGCCTGGTTCTCAGGCACTGGTGTGTGCTCTCTGCCGCTTTCCTGTCGGGTGTCTGAGGGACACAGGTCTGCATGGGGGCAAGCTCACAGCCCAGCTCAGAAGCTGCTAGTTTATCCTGGGTCTCTGGCTGTGCCACCCTGGGATATCTTCCCCACCCCTTGGATTCCTGCTTGGGAGGATGCCTAGTGTGTTAAGCACCACCACCAACCCCACCCTCAGCTCAGCATTGCAGTCTCACTGGTCATTAGGAACATGGGTGTATGGATTATAGCACCACTGGGGACTTGAAAACACAAAACACAGCTCCCCACCCTCACCTGCTGAACCCTCCTTGCCTTTAGATTTAAGTCTGAACTTGCCAGCATGTCACCCCAGGATGACTTTATCTGACCCCAGCTTGACTGTGTGCTCCAGGCCCAGTGGTCTGCTGCTCCCTATCCTAAACGGGCTGTCAGCTTTAAGCTCAATGTTTGCTTGTGCTGTTTTCCCAGCCTGGACTCCCTCCTCTCCTCCTTTGAATATGAACATTTGTCATGGTTCAGCCATTACACTTACGTGATTTGTGTTTTTTTTTTTTTTTTTTTTTCTGAGACGGAGTTTTGCTCGTTACCCAGGCTGGAGTGCAATGGCGTGATCTCAGCTCACTGCAACCTCCGCCTCCTGGGTTCAGGCAATTCTCCTGCCTCAGCCTCCTGAGTAGCTGGGATTACAGGCACGCGCCACCATGCCCAGCTAATTTTTTGTATTTTTAGTAGAGACGGGGTTTCACCATGTTGACCAGGATGGTCTCGATCTCTTGACCTTGTGATCCACCCACCTCGGCCTCCCAAAGTGCTGGAATTGCAGGCTTGAGCCACCGCGCCTGGCCTGTGATTTGTTTTTATCTACAATAATTGGTGGTTTATATCTTTGGCTGCCTCCACTGGACTGTAAGTCCTTGGAGGGCTGGGACCATGTCTTCCTTATCTTTGAATCCCTTGTGTTGCGTGTGGTACCATGTACGTGGCAGGTGCCCAGTGAATGCTTTTGGTTTAAGCTCCACACTGTGGAGTTGAGTACCTTAGGGAGAATACCTGTGCTCTGTTGCCCCATGTAGAAAAGGGAAGAATGGAGCCCTGGGGAGGGCATGCTGCTGGCACGAAGACTGTGTGGCATTAAATACCCAGTTCTGATAAAAAAGGGTGGATGTCCCTTTTCTTTTTTGAGGTTCCTTGAAAAAGCATTTGCCACTCTAGCATCTGCATCTGTCATGGGTTTTGTCTATTTAGAATGCCCTTGTTTGCAGAGAGGTCTCGTGACTGGTTGTCTACATAATACTAACAGTCATTGTAAGTCCTTTTCATTTTGCCAGAATCACGAATCTTTGATTCAGTACTAAATTTAAACACTCAAGGCCTTGTACTGCACAAAAGGATTTCTTTGTTGCAAGAACTACAGAACTCAGCTTTAAAAGGCATCTTTGAGGGAGAGATGATGCAGAAGGACTTAATGAAGTTGGATCTCGTTTCAGGCTGTGTCCCCTTTAAATCTTAAGATCCCGGTTATTCAAGGAGTCCTACTTTCATGATGCATTTGCTGTAGTATTTTATGAGACAGATGGATAAATAATAAATAGGAAATCGATGATAAGTGCACTGAAGTAAATAATAGCGGTGCAGCAAGGGAGCCCTACATTCTTCTGTCTCCAGTGCTTACCACAGTGCCTGACATAGAAATAAAAATACTAGTTCCCATTTACTGAATTCTTACTTTGTGCTGGTGCTATAGCAGGCCTTTTATTTAATCCTCTTAGGAATTCTATGAGGTTTTACAAATGAGAAGACCTCAGAGAGGTTAAGTAACTTGCTGGGAAGTAAAAGAAAACCAGATGTCTGTTGAATATAATGGGATCTTTTCTAAAGCAACACTCAGGAATAAAGACTCCAGATAACTTCTATTTATAGAAGACTTACCTAACTTTTCCCCTTAGTGCTAAAAGTCCCTCCTCCATGTCTCTTTCTTTTTTTTTTTTTTTGGAGACAGTGTCTCAGGCTGGAGTATAGTGGCGTGAGCATGGCTCACTGCAGCCTTGACCTCTGGAGCTCAGATGATCCTCCTGCCTCAGACTCCCATGGAACTGGAACCACTGGCACACGCCACCATGCCTAGCTAATGTTTGTAGAGATGGGGGGGTCTCACTTTATTGCCCAGACTGGTCTCAAATTTCTGGCCTCAAGTGTTCCTCCCGAAGTACTAGGATTATAGGGGTGAGCCACTGTGCCCAGTCCCCCTCACCCCTGTCTAACTGGATTTCCACTTGTTTCATGCACATTAGGCCTTTGTGTCAGTGAAGACCAGCTGAAGAGTCATTTTGTTCTAACCCTTCTTCTACTTGAAGAAGTCTATTAAAGCTGCCCCTTGGCCTTAAATAGTCTGTTCCTTTAACATTTTTCTGAAGCCAATCTGTCTTCCTCCCCCTCCCCCATTTTTTCCGTCATTCATTTCTTAAAATGGAAAAACCAAGACCAAGCACATTTCCTCTAGTGGAAGTGTGACTAGTCTGGGGTTGCTTTAAAGATTCACTTCCCAGGTCTCACATGTCATATTCCTGTTGTGACATTTTTGATGATGATGTTTTTTTGATCTGGCTCTTTCCTTCCATGAATCCAGCTTCTGTCCCCACCAGGTGAACTCCATGCTGCCAGTCCCCTCCACCCTGCTAGTGGTTTTTCTGACTCCACACAGAGTAGTCTTAGGTGCTCTGGGTAGGGTTCTCACATGCCAGCCATTGACTGCAGGTGGCTAGTCTTGTCGGCTCTGTGGTTTTTTATGAACTTGGGCCTAGAGCTCAGGACCAGGTTGCTGGGGAGATTGGTGCTGGCCCTTCCTACTGCTGCTTGTGTTACAGATTTGCCTTACATTCCATAGTGCTCATCCTTCTCCACTCTATCCAGACCGCATGGCCTGTCTACACCTTCTCTCCTCCTTGGCCATTCATCCTCAGGGTATCATAGGTGTTGGGGAAAGAGTATGGCCATACACTCTTTCTGAATTGCAATTTGACCAAGTATTAGCTATCTCACTTTACTTAATCTGTTTGAGCCTCTCTTTCTCATCTGTACAATGGGTATAATGATAGCTTGTTCACAGGTTTCTTTTACTAGGTTGAATGAGAGCATCTAATTCCTGTCCTATAGTAATGTTCAGTAAATGCCATCTCCTCTCCTGATTCTGTGACGGGAAGGAGCTCATATGTGTGATGAGTACATAGGGGAATGGTAGTAACATAATAACATATCAACATAACTAATCACATTGGTTTATACCCAATGTTTTCCAACATGTGAATGATTTGTGCCACCAAGTAAGAACATCTGGATGAAGCAAGCTAAATAAGACTGTAGCGGCCGGGTGCGGTGGCTCAAGCCTGTAACCCCAGCACTTTGGGAAGCCAAGGCGGGCGGATCATGAGGTCAAGAGATCGAGACCATCCTGGCCAACATGGTGAAACCCCGTCTCTACTAAAAATATAAAAAATTAGATGGGCATGGTGGCGCATGCCTGTAGTCCCAGCTACTTGGGAGGCTGAGGCAGGAGAATTGCTTGAACCCAGGAGGCAGAGATTGCAGTGAGCCAAGATTGCACCACTGCACTCCAGCCTGGCGACAGAGCAAGACTCTGTCTCAAAAAAAAAAAGACTATAGCATGTACATTATAACCCCCTTCCCCTTGGCTCTGTTTGATCATGTGCTCCATCTCAGAAGTGCTCTTATTACAATGCCCTCTGCTCTTTGTGCATTTAGTCTTTATGTTTGTAACTTGGCAGCCTCAACCCTTCTTTATACACCCCTTCATTGTGCAAGTGTGTTTTGATTAGGATTCTAATTTTCTTGGTAAAAAATAAGAAAAATCTGCATAGATTTTTGAGTGATCTGCCCCAAACCTATATGCTCCATAAGCACTGTCATTTTCATGACTTTGCAGAACACATTTGTGAACGTATCAATAGTTGTATGGCAGAGATACTTGGTTTTCTTTTTTGCCTTCCATCTAGCTTTTTGCATTCTTTTTCATTTCATGGAACCAAAATCTTCAGCCTGTACCAGGCTCGGACCTAGAGGTGATAGAAGAGATTCCATGCAGACATGTGCTCTGACTGTGTCTGTCTTCGTACCATCTCCTGAGTTATTGCAATAGATTCCTGTCTGGTCTCTGCTTCTGTTCTTGACCCCAGATAGTCAGTTATTGATGTAGTGTCCGGACGAAACAGTTATTGATGTAGTGTCCGGATGAAACCTTTTAAAATGAAAATCAGAAGCTATCTTTGCTTTAAGAATTCTGAAATTATTTTATGTACAGTTTGGGATTGAGTAAATGAGTAACTGTATAGAGACTGTTGGGAGCCAGAATTCTCACTGTGAAAGAAGAAAGAACAAACATGGGATGGGATGAAGAAGAACCAAGTAGTAGTGGATTAGAAGTAAATGTTTCCATTTCAACTTACAATTTTTAAAACAATTTTCTAGTTTCTGCTAGAAAGGCTTAGTAACAATGACATCTTAGTAACAGGGAACACATTGAGCACCCAACTAATGTTTTTAAAACGGTTTCTTTACCCACTAAAAGGAACCCAGAGCTCTTTACAGAAATGGCCAATTGTGGAGTGGAAACAGAACAAGACAAGCCCAGAACGTTTTGTACTAGGATGCATGGGGACTGCTCAGGAACTGAGGGGAACATGTCAAAGGACACAGGTGGTAGTTTCATAGGAACCATTTGAACATCAGAGTGAATAACAGCAATGGATTATAAAATATTGAATAACAAAGGATTACATGAGCCCACGTTGATACTAAAAAATTAAGAGAAAGCTCCTCCTCATAATCCATTGCAACTAATACATGTAGAAGGAAGAAATCAAGTTGGAAAAAAATCTTTCTTTTGCTACCACATTTGAAGTATTTGATTCACCACTGGGTGAAATTGTGTTCTGGGACACAATATTGACCCTGTCTCTGAGGGTCCCTCCACAGACCACTTAACATTGCACAGGGGGAAAGGCACTTTTACAGCAGAAGAGACCTAGCAGACAGCACCTTGACTAAGTGACCACCATAGCTGACTGCATCTGGTGATGGGGGAAGGGTCATCGCTGCTCCTGGGTGCTATCCTGAGGACCCACAGCCCTTCCTCAGGATTTCTGCCGCAATGCGGAATCTGGATTGGAGCATGGAGACACAGTCATACAAACGCGTTGGATTTAACAAGCGGTGCTTGCCACATACGTTAGGGTTGCGAATGACAGAGACTGTGGAACCATTCCAGGATGAGGTGACTACAGAGTTAGGACAACTAATGCAGTGTGTTGGGCAGGACTAGATCCTGTTTGGATAAAAACTGTTGCTCTAAAGGCACTTTGGGGAGATCTGACTATAGAAAATCGCTTGTATCTGGTATTTAAAAAATTTTGGTAATTGTACTAGGTTATTCTAGAGCATGTCCTTGTTTAAGAAGATACACCCTTTGGAGAGTAAAGGGTCATGATCTCTGCAACTAACTCTC
This sequence comes from Saguinus oedipus, assembly GCA_031835075.1. Taxonomy (NCBI): domain Eukaryota; kingdom Metazoa; phylum Chordata; class Mammalia; order Primates; family Cebidae; genus Saguinus; species Saguinus oedipus. Next base: position 129,168,708 of record CM063178.1, read on the forward strand.
AAAAGTTCGTTTCAGAAAAGCAAAGAATATATTATGTATGCATAGGGAGAGAAGGCGTGTGGTGGCAGAGTGTTAACAGTGGTTGAATCTAAGTGCTGAGTATATGAGATTTCATTGTAATAGTCTTGTAATCTTTTGGTAGATCTGAAAAGATTTTCAAAATAAAATATTTAATTTATAAAAAGAGATGAGGAAAATAGAGCAAAATGTCTGTATTGCTTTAAACTCTTAGGTGTCTGTTACATTATTTTCTGTATGTTTGAAAATCTGTATTTGTCATCTGTAGTCTGATCACAAAAGTAAAATATATATATTTACATACATTCAGTACTTCTTTTTCATCTTAATATACCAGTGAGTTCTTCTTATGCCTTTTTTCCCTGACATCCAGGTCATGAACTTCTTTTTCACTGGACAATGGTGACTTACATTGGAAGTATATTAGTATTTTGTGTGGTTACCTGTGGGTATGTGAGGGACTGGACTTGCTAACACAGGAAGGAAACTCCTCAACCTGCTACTTACTTTTCTTGTCTGTTCTTCTGGTCGTCATCCTGGCTTCGTTGTTGCTTGTGGCTGTCTTCTCCAGCCCAGCCCCCTTCTCATATCTGTTCCTGCATGTAGCAGGCTGCGTGGTTCACACCACCTTTCCCTATTAAATTAGATAAGCCTTGTAGGCTCCCTTCTGCGGCCCAGTAGTGTGGTGGTTTGTTCTCTTTGGCTGTGGGGTTGCGTGGTCACACCTTCTGGACCGTGCGTTTGGCAGGTAGAGACTATTTATTCTTGCCTCCATCTGGCAAGAGCAGTGCTGTCTTGACAGTGCCATGTCTGATGTGTTGGACTCACAGGGGCAAACCATTCATTCTAAAATGCCCAGCAGTTATTTGTTGCTCTATTCAACAGGGATAGAGAGTGAAGTTTCTGGGACTTCTTGGAATTCATTTAAAAGGAAACATTTGATGATGCCCATCTTTAGCAAAGGAGTGGGTATTAGCCCTGATACGTTGTCTTTAAAAGCCAGTCTTAGCTGTGGGAAAGAAAGACCTGGTGAACCAACTTGGTTTAAAGGAAAAAAAAATATTTCAGTTCCATTATTTAGTTTGGACTGCCGATGGTACTTATATTTTCTCACTGGTTTAAAACGTGTGTGCCTTGGAGTCAGTTCCTACAGAGGAAAAGTGAAGGCAATAATGGACAATTCGGGACTTCCAGAATATATTTAATTTTATCTTACTGAAGCTAAAGATGGGTTTGGATTTAAGTCTGCTGGAAAGATGAAAGGAGAGGAATTCAGCTTGTTTTTACTAAGAAAAGTTATTCTGTGATTCTTATAACGTTATTGGATTTTATGATAGTTGGAACTATAAGTATTGGGCAAGAATACCCTTTGGGGCAAACGTCATTTCGTCTTATTATGCTGGGGTCAGCAGTACTTGAAGCAAATTCAGACCTGTTTCATCCTTCTGAGTGCTCGTTGCTGTTCTCTGTTTTCAGAGCTGTCCTCTCTCCATCTCTTCTCTGTACTATACTTTCAGGATCCTCTTTGTATGATTGTTCTCACTGAGAATTTATAGTAGAGATGTTTTCAGATCTTTTGGCAACCTTAAAATATAGCCAGACCTTTCAAGTTTGATGCCTTATGGGTTGTAATGTAATCTACTTGGATCCCATATGTATGAGATATGTGTGTCTATAAGGTGAATTAAACCAATTTTTTGTTTTGTAAGGTGAAAACATTTTGCAGACTTTTAATGTGTATATGCTAATGATTGTACTTGATATAATCATTATCATATTCTCTGTTTTCCTTTTGTGGCTCCCAGAACAGCAACCCCAGGATTTTCTGTCCCCCTCAAAGTAACTCTCCTGGCTCCTTCCTTTTCATCCCTCCATCTCTTAACTGATTTTCTTTAATAATCTACACCTTTTGCCTCCTTTTCCTTGTGTTTAGAAGGTAAAGATAGAGAGCTGAGTTGATATCCCAGCTTCACAACCCATTAGTCACAAGATCACAGTGCCTCATTTTCCTCATCTTTAAAATGGGGGTAAAAGTACACAGCAAATGTTAGTTCCCTTCTCCTGTCTAGGTGCAGGACCTAACCCCATGCTAGTAATGCATGAGAATGGAAGAAAGCATATTAAAAGAGGAATAACAACGAAAAAGAATGGGGGGCACAGATTATAGCAAAAGTAAGCCAAAGCCCCTGCTGCTGAAGTGGACAAGAATGAAAAGCCACCCCTTGTGGTGTCATTGAGAAACCTCTGGCTTGTTCACCCCAGCCCCTGTCCTGTTTCTCTTTAGGCTATGTTACTCTCTAATCAGCTATTCGTGCAGGTCTAGGCCACACCAAGGGCCTCCTGTGCTGCTGCTCAGGCAGAAGGTATGACCAGCACCCTAGGCTCCAGGTCAAGGCACGTGGAGGAGGGTGGATGGGGAGATGTCCGTGCCATGGATTGCTTATTTAGTGGATGTTGTGGCTACCTCCTCTGGGCCTTGTGAGCACGTTTTCTCCTTGTGATCTTTTACTATATTTGGCCAGACGCACATAAATGTAAAGCCCATAGCTGCCTCTGCACTCTCAGCCAAGTGGAAGTAGTGTTCTTTGTTCTTGGCATAAACCGGAAACTCCTTTCTTTCCTGTAAAAGGCAGTGCATATCTTGCAAAATCTGTTCCCTAGAAATTATAGCACACACTTGTTAAGCTGACACACGGTGGTGCAGAGCATTCGGCTGTGGCTGGTGATCATGTGGGACTCTGTTTCCTCAGCTATCAAGTTGAACAGTGATATCTTGGGGGGATACTTGAACATTAATTTAGATGGTATTTATGATAGTACTTTGAAACTTTCAAAGCACCGAACAGTTGTTATTTGATACACAATGATCCATGAAGTTCAGAGACAGTATATCTTTCCTGTAAAACCTTGAACTAGTACTAGAGGAGATAGGATATGTAGGTGCCTATATGACATGGATAAGAGTGATTTTCTGCACATCTCTGATTTAAAGATGTGCAGGAAGATGCTGTGGGAGGTCAGTGGGGAGGAAGCTTTGTGAAGACGGTGATGCCTGATCAGGGCTTTGAAAGATGAGCCATTGAGTAAGACGGTGTGTATGGGGCATTGACTTAGCAAGCAGGTACTAGCGAGAGGGCCTCCGGGCAGAGGGGATCACGTAATGAATAGATCTGAGTGCATATCAGGCCTATACAAGCCACAGCCTTCATTGAGTTGGACTGAAGCATTGATCTGGATTTGTAACCCAGGCAGTGGGGAACCACTGAAAAATGTTGAGTCCTGGGAGTGGCAGGATAGAACTGAGCTCTAGGATGAATAACCTGGCAACAGTTTAAACAGGCGGAGAAGGGAGATACTAGAAGCTTTCCTGACTCTGAGACTACTTGGAAAACACACGAAGATCTAATTGGTTTACCTCCCAATAGTATTTTGAAGAGTAAATGAGATAGAGGACATGGAAGTACATTGGAAAAAAATGAATCTGGATGTTCCCTGTCCCAAGCTTCCTGGCCCCCTGGCAGCAGCTGCCCACCCTGACCTGGTGCCTTTGGGAGCCTTTAGGCAGCCTGAGTGAAGGTGTGGGCTCAGAGCCCGGCTGTGCCAGTCCCCCTGCACCCTCCTGCTTTGCCCCCGCTCTTGACTCCTGCTCTTCACTCCCCATTTATTGCCTGCCCCTCCCTGTCTGGCTCTTGATGTCCTTGACTTTGTTTCCCATTTCTGGCCTGGGAATACCCAATACCTAGAGCTTGATTTGTTTCTTTTTCTAAATTTGCCCTTGACCCTTCCCAAGAAGCTCTCCGCTTTCCTGCCACTTGGAGGAACCACCTACTTAGACTACCCCCATTCCAACAAAGCCCTTGTCCCCAGGAGCTCCCCTAGGATGGCCTTGCGGGGGTGACTGGGTTGGAGAGGAGTGCTGAGAGAATCTGAGAGTTGGACACAGATTTAAATGAATGCTGCTACCATTCACTAGCTTGAGTAGCGGATTACTGAACCACTTGGAGCTTTGGTTACTCCAGGGAAGATAAGATCTGTCTCTCCATTTGTTGTGAGGTTTAAGTGAGGTAATGATTTAAAGGGCTTGTTGGCACTGCTCAAGGAAATAAGAGAGGACACAAACAGATAGAAAAACATTCCATGCCCATGGTTAGGAAGATTCAATATCATGAAAATGGCCATACTACCCAAAGTAATTTATAGATTCCATGCTATCCCCATCAAGCTACCAATGACCTTCTTCACAGACTGGAAAAAACTACCTTAAACTTCATATGGAGCCAAAAGAGAGCCCTCATAGCCAAGACAATCCTAAGCAAAAAGAACAAAGCCAGAGGCATCATGCTACCGGATTTCAAACTACACTACAAAGCTACAGTAATCAAAACAGCATGGCACTGGTACCAAAACAGAGATATAGACAAATGGAACAGAACAGAGGCCCTGGAGGCAATGCCATGCATCTACAACCATCTGATCTTTGACAAACCTGACAAAAACAAGCAAAGGGGAAAGGATTCCCTGTTTAATAAATGATGTTGGGAAAACTGGCTAGCAGAGTACAGAAAGCAGAAACTGGACCGCTTCCTGATACCTTATACTAAAACTAACTCCAGATGGATTAAAGACTTAAATATAAGACCTAACACCATAAAAACCCTAGAAGGAAACCTAGGCAAAACCATTCAGGACATAGGCATAGGCAAGGACTTCATGACTAAAACACCAAAAGCATTGGCCACAAAAGCCAAAATAGAAAAATGAGACCTAATTAAACTCCATAGCTTCTTCTGTACAGCAAAAGAAACAATCATTAGAGTGAACCGGCAACCAACAGAATGGGAAAAAATTTTTGCAGTCTACCCATCTGACAAAGGGCTGATATCCAAATCTACAAAGAACTAAAACAGATTTACAAGAAAAAAACAAACCCATCCAAAAGTGGGCGAAGGGTATGAACAGACACTTTTCAAAAGAAGACATATATGAGGCCAAGAAACATATGAAAAAATGCTCATCATCACTAATTATTAGAGAAATGCAAATCAAAACCACATTGAGATACCACCTCATGCTAGTTAGAATGGCGATCATTAAAAAATCTGGAGACAACGATGCTGGAGAGGGTGTGGAGAAATAGAAAAACTTTTACACTGTTGGTGATGGTATAAACTAGTTCAACCACTGTGGAAGATGGTATGGTGCTTACTTAAGGACCTTGAAATAGAAGTTCCATCTGACCCAGCAGTCCCATTATTGGTATATACCCAAAGGATTATAAATCATCCTACTCTAAAGACACCTGCACCAAAAAAAAAAAGACATGCACATGTATGTTCATAGCAGCACTGTGTATAATAGCAAAGACCTGGAACTAACCCAAATGCCCATTGACGATGTACTAGACAAGGAACATGTGTCACATATACACTATGGAATACTATGCAGCCATAAAAAATGAGTTTGTGTCCTTTGTAGGGACATGGATGAGTCTGGAAACCATCATTCTCAGCAGACTGACCCAAGAACAGAAAATCAAACAGCACATGTGCTCACTCATAGGCGGGTGTTGAACAATGAGAACATATGGACACAGAGGGGAGCATTACACACTGGGGTCTGTTGAGGGGGGCAAGGGAGGGACTGCAGGGGTGGGTGTGGAGGTCGGGGAGGGCTAACATGGGGAGAAATGCCAGATGTAAGTGATGGGCATGGAGGCAGCAAACCACATTGCCAGGTATGTACCTGTGCAACAATCCTGCATGATCTGCACATGTACCCCAGAACCTAAAGTACAAAAAAAATAATAAAATTAACAACAACAAAAGGGCTGGATGGTGTCCAGTGAATATGAGTTGGCCACTGCCTTTTCTTCTGAAATAGATTCATGTGAAGACCATTTCTTAAGAGCTTCACGTGTTTCTGCCCTCCTCTCATATTTTCCTTCTTCCTCTTTTGCAAAAGCTTTGGTATAAAAAGTTTCGTTATTTCTGCTCCAGGAGTTTCTACCACTACCTTGAGGGGGAAGTCCTTGAGATCCCAAGATAGAACTGGAGGCACTCTTTCCTACAGAAACAATGTTAATAAATGTTGGATACTTACACTGTGAGGACTTTGCCTAAGGAACATTCTGGGCCAGGCAGGCTTTCTTGAAATCGTAACTGCATTATTCATTTTGATGAGTAAGTACTTGGACAGATGTTCCCAAGCAAGTAGCTTATCAACAACCTTACCAGAAACCATCTGATTATAACCTGAGGACTGCCTGTCCCCTTGAGTATTGCTGTTGCTCTCATAAGCCTTGTTTGGTGGTTGGCTTAGGAAGCATTTGACAGTCACTTTGATGCAGGAGCTGTGTGAACTTAGCTCCAAGTCCTGTGCTGTCTCAACTATTCAATTTTCTATAAAATCTAAGAACTTAAATTTAATGGGATAAGAGAGTCAGAAGGGACCTTGAAATATCTTACCTGTCCCCACCTGTCCCCATGTCATATTTAAGCCATTCTTGCATGGCAAGAACTACCCCATTATAGAACACTTGCTGATGTTTTGACTTTTCATGATGATTTCCTGCAAAGGCTCTTGCTGAGAAGTCCTTTCTTGATGTCTGTGGGTGCAAAGGCCCCTGATGGGGAAGAAGTGCTCTGGGCCTTGCCATATACCGCTCCTACCACAAGTCTATGGTGACAACATCCTCATCACTTCTCTCTTGTACTGTAAGTGTCAAGCCAACTCCCTCCCTAGGCAAAGATGACCATTGAGGCCTTTTATGTGCCAGGGATTAGGGAAGTCCAGCTCGGTATCTTCCCACTGTCCCTATCCCCGCTACATAGGGTGGAAAAGGAGAATGGTAGGCACTTCCCAGTCTTTAAGGCAGTATGGGAATCTGCTTATTACTTCATCTAGACAAATGTAACACTTAAATGGAGCAACTTCTGGGAACCAGGCACCCTAGCAAGTGCTGTGGCATGTTTTTATATTTTTAGTCACCACAACAAATCTGTAATGTGAATACACTGTTAATGTCATTCCCATTTTAGAGATACCGGGTTTGGAAAGCTAATAACTTTACCAGGTGTGACTCACCCAGCTGAGAGTGGCAGAGTCAAATTTAAATATGACTCATGTCAGAGCCCAGGCACTGAGCACACTCCCAGGCTGTGTTGGATGTGCAAGACAGTGTGCCTATTGTGGAGCCTTAGCTCTGACCCCTATGCCTGTGACACACACACACTTATATGTGCCAGGTGGGGACAGGGGATTAGGGCTGGGTCAAGCAAGGCTTAGCATCAGCCCCTGTGATAATGGTGGAAAGGGGAGGATGTGGCTCTGACTGAGCCTCACAGTCCTATTAGTCAGTTTCCCTCCATGACCTGTGGGTGCCAGACACACAAAGAATCTTTCAGATGGTAGGTTTTACAGATGTAATGGTAGCGTCTGCAGGGGCATGTAGTCTTCAGTTTGCAGAGGAGAAAACCAAGTCCCAGAGTGCCTTCCCAGAAGAGCGAGTTAACGACAGAGCCCCGAGAGGCCCCAAGCCTTCCCACTCCCCATTCAGCTCCCATCTGCTGTTGGAAGGTTTCGGTCTTGAGCAATTCCCTGCCAGATGTAAACCACTTGGGCTGCGGTTTGGGCCTGTTTGTCCTTTAGAGAAGGTGGAAAACTGCTGATTTCCCATCCAGTGGTCTGTTGCCAAATGGTCCCTTCAGTTTTCTCTTCCTTAGGCTAAGAGTTCTTTGCTTCTTTGTTCTAAGATAACTTTATTTTTTAGTCCAATTTTCCACATTCAGACGCCTCACTGACCGTCCCACATAACCTTTCCTTTTTCCCAATCCTTATTCCAAACTAAACCAGCTTTCTCCACTTGTCTCATGCATTTTGGGCTCTGGTGCTTTTCGTGCTTCCTTTTTCTTTTTATTGTAGTTCTTCTTTTAAGAATTTTTACCCAACTGAAGCCAAGCCGCTATTATGACCAATGTTGGCCAAAACCACTCTGTGATCCTTCGTTTTAATATGAACTTGGGCGTTTGTTTTTAGTTCTGCCCTAACGTCCCTACCTCCTGTCCTGGTGCTCCCTGTCTTAGACAAAACTAAAAACGTGAGATGGGGACAAAGGTCCAGGTAGCTGTGTTTTCATTCATTGGAAACTATCTGTTTTGCTTCTCAGGTACACAGATAAGCTGTTTTTCTCCAAGTTCTTTCTCCTGGCGTCAGGCTGCCTTTGTGGATTCATATTGCTGGGCGGCTGTTCAACAGAAGAACTCACTGCAGAGCGATTCTGGAAGCCTCCCACTGTGTCTGCACAAGGTAAAAGGAGACATTTTCAAATGAAACCTGTTTGCTTTATAGATGAGGAAACTAAGGCCCAGGGAGGCTGTGCCAAAGACCATACAGATATTGTAGCCAACCAAGGGTGTATCTCAGACCGTAAAACTATAGCACTTTATAGTCAAAAAGAACCTCGGAGATGACTTGATATAGGCAACATCGTTTCACACAGTGGGGCAATGGAAGTATTTTGTGGGTTTTAGCTCTATAACACCAGCCACCTTCTGTATCTTGACACCTTTATATCATTAATGCCCAGCAAGATGTCTGGTCCATAGTAGGTTCTTAGTATATTTTGAGTGTCTGAATGAGCACAGCTAGACAATGGCAGAGCTAGGATTCACGCATAGCTTCTCAGCTGGCGCCTTTTCTACCATATACAGGGTCTCTTGCAGAAAGTAAGGACTGACCTAGAGTTCAATTGCTTCTAGCTGATACGTTACTGGAGCATCGAAAAACCTAGTGATGAGGTCCTCTGGGGTGTTGGCTGTAGCACTGGTTTTGGAATAGAATTCTTTGCTTTTTGTTAGCTCCAGATACTGCGGGGAAGGGGAGATACTCCACAAGAGACACCAGTGTCTGGGATCCACATCCCATAGAGAAGAGGTACAGTCAGGTGCTCTGTGGTCAGGGAAATGGTGGTTTGCGCATGCATGTGGTGGGGGATGCATTGAGGAACTTAGCACTTGACAAGTTTGTGCAGAAGAATGTTCTCTGACTTATGAAGTGACTGCATTAGGCCTTCTCTGTGCTTATGGAAGTAGGACTTTGTTTCAGCCTGTCATTAATGTCAATCACTGTTTCTTTTGTCCATTGTGAAAACAAATAGAATGTGTATCTTCTGGTATTCTTATTTGCTGAAAAAAGTACAGAATTTAGCTTCTAAAAAGCCAAAAGCGAAAACTGGACTCTCTTCTGCTTTGACCTGCTGCCAGATACACCATCAGCATCCTTCTTCGTAAAAAGAATGATTTAAGGGAGCGATGACTCAGGCTTGTTCTCCTCCTTGTTTGTTTACAGTTGATCCTTGAACAGTGTTGGGGGGCAGAGGCACTGGCTCCCTGCACAGTCAAAAACTTGTATGTAATGTACTTAACTACAGATAGCTACTGTTGACTGGAAGCCTTACTAATAACATAAACAGTCACTTAACACATATTTTATATGTTATATGTATTATATACCGTATTCTTAGAATAAAATAAGCTAGCAAAAGAATGTTATTATCATAATGAAAAGAAAATATATTTACTATTTGGGTCATGCAAAAGTAATCGTGGGTTTTACCATTAAAAGTAACAGCAAGGTGGGCAAGGTGGGTGGATCACTTGAAGTCGGGAGTTTGAGACCAGCCTGACCAACATGGTAAAATCCCATCTCTACTAAAAATATAAAAATTAGCCAGGCATGGGCAGACACAGTTGCTCATGCCTGTAATCCCATCACTTTGTGAGGCCAAGGTGAGCAGCGGATCACTTGAGGTCAGGAGTTCGAGACCAGCCTGGCCAACATGGTGAAACCCCATCTTTACTAAAAATACAAAAGTTAGCTGGGTGTGGTGGCAGGTGCCTGTAATCCCAGCTACTCAGGAGTCCGAGGCAGGAGAATTGCTTGAGCCTGGGAGGCAGAGGTTGCAGTGAGCTCAGATCACGCCATTGCACTCCAGACTGGGCAACAAGAGAGAAACTCTATCTCAAAAAAAAAATCACCCAAGTGTGGTGGCATGTGCCTTGTAATCCCAGTTATTTGGGAAGCTGAGGCAGGAGAACATGGGCTTGAACATGGGAGGTGGAAATTGCAGAGAGCAGAGATCACGCCACTGCACTCCAGCCTGGGCAACAGAGTGAGACTCCAAAAATTATAATAATAATAATAAAATAAATATATAAAAGTAATGGCAAAACCCGTGATTACTTTTGATCCAACCTATTATTTATTAAGTGGAAGTAGATCATCATAAAGGTCATCGTCTTTATGTTGAGTATCTGAGGAGGAAGAGAAATGGTTCATGCTGTATCAGGAATGGTAAAGGTAGAAGAAAAGCCCCATAAAAGTGGGCCCATGTAGTTCAAATTCATGTTGTTCGAGGGTCAACTGGATTGCTTGCCATTTTTCATAGTGATGTCCTATATGACTCCTTTCTTGATTTAGGTTTGGCTTTTCTCTTTATTTTCAGCGTAGGTGGGTTCTCATCAGCTTTGCAAGGTTTAGTAGTCAAGGCAACAAATAGGATTTGCAGTGTGAATGGTCACAGTGATGAAGTTTAACAGCTTGCTTTGTAAACCCAAATTTTTGCTGTTAAAGTTTAAGTTCATTTGTTATAGTGTTCTCATGAAAATGGAGAGTTTTAATGAGTCACTGCACTGGCTTTCATGGATCCACAGAAGAATGTATAATCTAGGATTGTCTAGTGTAAGAATTGGCAGCAGTGTTAGTAATTATTTTAGAGCAAGAAGAATAAGCTGAAAGATTTTTTATCCAGATGCATTTTACATTTAAGGATAAGGGAACTTTGAGGGATCTAGCCTAAGAGTCTTTGGACCAGTTGCTGACCAACAGACTAGAGCTCAGATTTTCAGACTTCTAGCCCATTGCTCCTCTAGGCTAGGAAGGGGAAATCTGGGAACAGTATGAGTAGCCAAACCTTAAGTTACCTGGTACTGATGACAGATTAAGAAGCTCTCTTTTTGGCAATGGAAGATTCCTTGTTTGAATGGAAGTACATCTGAGTGTCTCAGCAGAGCTCTTGCCAGATTCACAAGGACAGAGATTAAAGTCAGGACCGGCCATGTTGGAAGGACCCTGATTAGGACTCCTTGGCATTTGACTGGGACTCTGAAAGGCTGTTCCTTGAGAATAAGGGGCAATCCAGAATTAATTCAGCTCGCATTAGGGACTAGAGTCCTGATTTAAATCACTGCAATAGCAGTTGAATGACGGAGATCAGGGATTGCCATTGTCTGGTCTACTTGCCTGCCAGAAGTAAAAATGAGTCCCTTTTGGAGTCTGGAGGAAGGTAATTATCATCTCTATATATATTTTTTAAATTATTTCTGTCTTTTTTTTTTTTTAAGACAGGTTCTCACTTTGTCACGCAGCCCAGAGTGCAGTGGCACAAACATGGCTCACTGCAGCCTCAGTCTCCTGGATGTAAGCAATCCTCCTGCCCTAGCCCCCCAAGCAGCTGGCACTATAGGCTTGTACCACCACACCTGGCTAATTTTTGTATTTTTTGTAGAAATGTTCTCAAAAAATCTCCTGAGCTCAAGAGATCCACTCATCTTGGCCTTCCAGAGTGTTGGATTACAGGCGTGAGCCACCGCACCTGGCCTTTCTTATTTTTAATTTTTATGGTTACATAACAGTTGTACCTATTTGTGGAATACATGTGATATTTTGATATAAGCACACAATGTCTAATGATCAAATTGGGGTAATTGGGATACTCATCACCTTAAACATTTATCATTTCTTTGTGTTAGCAGCATTCCAATTCCATTCATATAGTTATTTTGAAATATACAATAAATTATTAACTATGGTCACTTTGCTGCCTAAACCTAAATTCTTTCTCTCTAACTGTATACTTGTACCCATTAACCATTCCGCCTTTCCACTACCCCTCCCTGCCTCTGGTAACCATCACTCTACTCTTTATCTTTATGAGATCAGTTTTTTAAAGCTCTTACATGTAAGTGTGAACATGGAGTAGTTATCTGTGCCTGTCTTATTTCGCTTAGCATGGCATTGTCTAGTTCCATTTATGCTCCCGAACATAACAGGATATCATGTTTTTTAATAGCTAAATAACAGTCCATTGTGTTTATATGTACCACATTTTCTCTATTCATTGGTTGATGGACACTGTCCATATAGCAAAGCTTTCCATATCTTTGCTATTGTGAATAGCTCTGAAATAAACATGGGGGTACAAATAACTTTGATATTCTGATTTCCTTTCTTTTGGATATACAGCAGTGGGATTGCAAGATCATATGGTAGCTCTATTTTTAGTTTTTTGAGGAACCTCCATATCGTTTTCTGTAGTGGCTATACTAATTTACATCCCTACCAAGAGTATAGAATGTCCCCCTTTGTACACATCCTTGCCAGCATTCACTATTTTTTGTCTTTTTGATAAAAGCCATTTTACCTGGAGTGAAGTGATATCTCATTGTGGTTTTGATTTGCATTTCCCTGCTCAATGATGTTGAGCATTTTTTTATATACCTGTTTGCCATTTGTATTTAGTCTTCTGAGAAGTGTCTATTCAGATCTTTTGCCCATTTTGAGTTTTTTTTAATGAGTTGTTTGAGTTTTTTATTTATTCTGGTTATTAATCCCTTGTCAGATGGATAGTTGGCAAGTATTTTCTCCCATTCTGTGGATTATCTCATCATGTTGATTGTTTCCTTTGCTGCACAGAAGCTTTTTAGCTTGATGTGATCCTTCTTTTTGCTGTGGTTGCTTGTGTTTTTGAGGTCTTATGCAAGACATTGCTTATCCAGACTCATGTCCTGGAGTGTTACTCCAGTGTTTTCTTCTAGTAGTTTCATGGTTTTAGGTTTTATATTTAAATCTTTAATCTATTTTGGTTATCTTTTTGTATATGATGAGAAGTAAGGATCTGGGTTTATTCTTCTGCATATGGATACTCAGTTTTCCCAGTACCATTTATTAAAGAGACTTTCATTTCTCTATTGTATGTTTTTGGCACCTTTGTTGAAAATGAATTGACCATAAATAAATAGATTTATATCTGGGTTCTCTATTCTGTTTCCTTGGTCTGTGTGTCTGTTTTTATGCCAGTGTTATGCTATTTTGGTTGCTATAACTTTGTAGTATAATTTGCAGTTATGTAATGTGATGCTCCCAGCTTTGTTCTTTTTGCTCAGAATTGCTCTATTGTGGGTCTTTTGTAGTTCCATATACATTTTAGGATTGTTTTCTCTGTTTCTGTGAAGAATGTCATTGATATCTTGATACATATTGCATTGAATCAGTAGATTGCTCTGGGTAATGTGAACATTTTAACAATATTAATTCTTCCAATTCATGAACATGGAATATATTTTAATTCATTTTTGTCCTCTTCAATTTCTTTTATTAGTGTCTTACAGTTTTTATTGTAGAGATCTTTCACTTCTCTGGTGAGGTTTATTCTTAGGTATATTACTTGTAGCTATTGTAAATGGAATATTTCTTGGTTTTCTTTTCAGATTATTTGCCATTGGCATATAGAAATTCTTGTGATTATTTTTTTATGTGGGTTTTGTATCCTGAAACTTTAGTGAATACATTTATCAGTTCTAATAGTGTATTGGTAAAGTCTAGATTTTTCTATATATAAGATCATATTGTCAGCTAGCAAGAATAATTTGATTTCTTCCTTTCCAATTTGGATGCCTTTTTTTAATGTTTGAACTTTATTCTGTAAATTTTGAGCAATCTTTGACAATGTTTATGCAAGAAAGGCTAGAATCAGTTTTGCATTTTGGAAAGATAATTCTGGTTATAGTATGAAGGGCAGATTAATGAATAGATACATGTAAATAATTACAAAGGATTGTGCATATTTTTTAAAAAAAATATATATATATTATTGCACTTTAGGTTCTGGGGTACCTGTGAAGAACATGCAGGATTGTTGCATAGGTACATACATAGCAATGTGGTTTGCTGCCTCCATCCCCATCACCTATATCTGGCATTTCTCCCCAGCTCCCTACCCCCTACTGTCCCTACCCTAGTGCCCCACAACAGACCTCAGTGTGTGATGCTCTCCTCCCTGTGTCCATGTGTTCTTACTGTTCAACACCTACTTACAAGTGAGAACATGCAGTGTTTGATTTTCTGTTCTTGTGTCAGTATGCTGAGAATGATGGTTTCCAGATTCATCCATATCCCTATAAAGGACATGAACTCACCGTTTTGTATGGCTGCATAGTATTCCATTGTGTATACGTACCACATTTTCCCTGTCCAGTCTATCATTGATGGGCATTTGAGTTGGTTCCAAGTCTTTGCTATCGTAAACAGTGCTGTAATGAACTTACGTGCGCATGTGTCTTTATAATACAATGATTTATAATCCTTTGGATATATACCCAATAATGGGATTGCTGGGTCAAATGGAATTTCTATTTCTAGGTTTTTGAGGAATCACCACACTGTCTTCCACAATGAACTAATTTACAATACCACCAACAGTGTAAAAGTGTTCCTATTTCCCCACATCCTCTCCAGTATCTGTTGTGTCCAGATTTTTTAATGATTGCCATTCTAACTGGCATGAGATGGTATCTCAGTGTAGTTTTGATTTACATTTCTCTAATGACTGGTGATGATGAGCATTTTTTCATATGTTTGTTGGCCTGATATATGTCTTCTTTTGAAAAGTGTCTCTTCATGTCCTTTGCCCCTGTTTGAATGGGTTTGTTTGTTTTTTTCTTATAAATCTATTTTAGTTCTTTGTGGATTCTTGATATAAGTTCTTTGTCAGATGGGTAGGTGGCAAAAATTTTTTCCCATTGTATTGGTTGCCAGTTCACTCGAATGATTGTTTCTTTTGCTGTTCAGAAGCTCTGGAGTTTAATTAGATCCCATTTTTCTATTTTAGCTTTTGTTGCCAGTGCTTTTTGTGTTTTAGTCATGAAGCCCTTGCCTATGCCTATGTCTTGGTGTTGCCTGGGTTTTCTTTTTGGGTTTTTATGGTGTTAGGTCTTATGTTTAAGTCTTTAATCCATCTGGAGTTAATTTTAATGTAAGGTTTCAGAAAGGAGTCCAGTTTCTGCTTTCTGCACATGGCTAGCCAGTTTTCCCAACATCATTTATTAAGCAGGGAATCCTTTCCCCATTGCTTGTTTTTGTCAGGTTTGTCAAAGATCAGATAGTTGTAGATGTGTAGCATTGCCTTTGAGGCCTCTGATCTGTTCCATTGGTCTATATCTCTGTTTTGGTACCAGTACCATACTGCTTTGATTATTGTAGTCTTGTAGTATAGTTTGAATTCAGGTAGGGTAATGACTCCAGCTTTGTTCTTTTTGCTTAGAATTGACTTGCCTATGCGAGCTCTCTTTTGGTTCCATATGAAGTTTAAGGTGGTTTTTTCCAGTTCTGTGAAGAGAGTCATAGGTAGCTTGATGGGGATAACATTGAATCTGTAATTACTTTGGGCAGTATTGCCATTTTCACAATATTGATTCTTCATAACAATAAGCATGGAATGTTTTTCCATCTGTTTGTATCCTCTCTTATTTCCTTGAGCAGTGGTTTGTTTTTCTCCTTAAAGAGGTCCTTTACCTCCTTTCTTAGTTGTATTCCTAGGTATTTTATTCTCTTTGTAGCAGTTGTGAATGGCAGTTCATTCTTGATTTGGCTCTCTTTAATTCTATTATTGGTATATAGGAATGCCTGTGATTTCTGCACATTGATTTTTGTATCCTGAGATTTTTCTGAAGTTGCTTATCAGTTTCAGGAGATTTTGAGCTGAGATGATGGGGTCTTCTAAATATACAATCATGTCATCTGCAAGGAGAGACAATTTGACTTCCTCCTTTCCCAACTGAATACCATTTATTTCTTTTTCTTTCCTGATTGCTCTGGCTAGAACTTTCAATACTATATTGAACAGGAGTGGTGAGAGAGGGCATCCTTGTCTAGTGCCAGATTTCAAAGGGAATGCTTCCAGTTTTTGCACATTCAGTATGATATTGGCTGTGGGTTTGTTGTAAATAGCTTTTATTATAATTTTTTTAATTATATAATATTTAAAGTTATTTTATAATTTTATTTGAGATACATTCCGTTGATAGTTTATTGAGAGTTTTTAGCATAAAGGGCTGTTGAATTTTGTTGAAGGCCTTCTCTGCATCTGTTGAGATACTCATGTGGTTTTTGTCTTTGGTTTGTTTATGTGGTGGTTTACATTTATAGACTTGCATATGTTCAGCCGGGCTTGCATCCCCAGAATGAAGCTTACTTGATCGAGATGGATAAGCTTTTTGATGTGCTGTTGCAATCAGTTTGCCAGTATTTTATTGAAGATTTTTGCATCTATGTTCATCATGGATATTGGCCTGAAGTTTTTTCTTGTTGAGTCTCTGCTGGGTTTTGGTATCAGGATGATGTTGGTCTCATTAAATGATTTGGGGAGGATTCCCTCTTTTTGGAGTGTTTGGAATAGTTTCAGAAGGAATGGTACCAGCTCCTCTTTGTATGTCTGTTAGAATTTGGCTGTGAACTCATCTGGACCTGGGTTTTTGGTTGGTAGACCATTAATTGCTGCCTCAGCTTCAGCCCTTGTTATTGGTCTAGTCAGGGTTTCAACTTCTTCCTGGTTTAGTCGTGGGAGGGTGCAAGTGTCCAGGAATTTATCCATTTCTTCCAGGTTTACTAGTTTGTGTGCATAGAGTTGTTTGTAGTAAAATCTGATGGTAGTTTGCATTTTGGGGGTAATGGTGGTGATATCCCCTTTATTGTTTTTTAGTTCATCTATTTGATTCTTCTCTCTTTTCTTTTTTATTAATCTGCCTAGTGGTCTATTTTGTTGATCTTTTCAAAAACCAGCTCCTAGATTAATGATTTTTTGGAGGGTTTTCCTTTTGTGTGTGTGTCTCTCTCCTTCAGTTCTGCTCTCATCTTAATTATTTCTGGTCTTCAGCTAGGTCTTGAGGTTTTTTTTTTTTTATCTCGCTCCTTTAGCTCTTCCAATTTTGATGATACATGTTGATTTTAGACATTTCCTTGCTTCTCATGTGGGCATTTATTGCTATGTATTTTCTTCTAGACACTGCTTTACATGTGTCCCAGAGATTCTGGTATGTGTGTCTTTGTTCTCATTGGTTTCAAAGAACATCTTTATTTCTGCCTTCATTTCATTGTTTATCCAGTCAACATTCAAGAGCCAGTTGTTCAGTTTCCATGAACTTCTGTGGTTCTGAGTTAGTTTCTTAATCCTGAGTTCTAATTTGATTGCACTGTGGTCTGAGAGACTGTTTCTTATGATTTCCGTTCTTTTGCATTTGCTGAGGAGTGATTTACTTCCAATTAGTGGTCAATTTTAGAGTAGGTGTGATGTGGTGCTGATATATTCTGTGGATTTGGGGTGGAAAGTTCTGTATATGTCTGTTAGCTTTGCTTGGTCCAGATCTCAGTTCAAGTTCTGTATATCCTTGTTAATTTTCTGTCTCGTTGATCTAATATTGACAGTGGAGTGTTGAAGTCTCCATGTATTATTGTGTGGGAGTCTAAGCCTCTTTGTAGGCTGTTAAGAACTTGCTTTATGTATCTGGGAGCTCCTGTATTGGGAGCATATACATATTTAGGTAGGTATTGGGTTATATACATATTTAGGATCATTAGCTCTTCTTGTTGCATTGATCCTTTTACCATTATGTAATGCCCTTCTTTGTCTCCTTTGATCTTTGTTGGTTTAAAGTCTGTTTTCTCAGAGAGTAGGATTGGAACTCCAGCTTTTTTTCTCTCTCTCTCCATTTGCTTGGTAAATCTTCCTCTATCCCTTTATTTTGAGCCTTTGTGTGTCCTTGCATGTGCGATGGGTTTCCTGGATACTGAACACCCATGGGTTTTGACTTTTTATCCAATTTGCCAGTCTGTGTCTTTTGATTGGGGCATTTAGTTCATTTACATTTAAGGTTAATATTGTCATGTGTGAAATTGATCCTGCCATTTTGAAGCTAGCTGGGTGTTTTGCCCATTAGTTGACGCAGTTTCTTAATCGTATCGATAGTCTTTACCATTTGGTACATTTTTGGAGTGGCTGGTACTGTTCGTTCCTTTCCATATTTAGTGCTTCTTTCAGGAGCCCTTGTAAGGCAGTCCTGGTCTTGACGAAATCCCTCAGCAATTGCTTGTTTGTAAAACATTTTATTTCTCCTTCGCTTATGAAGCTTGGTTTGGCTGGATATGAAATTCTAGGTTGAAAGTTCTTTTCTTTAAGGATGTTGAATATTGGCCCCCACTCTCTTCTGGCTTGTAGGGTTTCTGCTGAGAGCTCTGCTGGGAGTCTGATGGGCTTCCCTTCATGGGTAACCTGACCTTTCTCTCTGGCTGTCCTTAGCATTTTTTCCTTCATTTCAACCCTGGTGAATCTGATGATTATGTGCCTTGGGGGTTGCACTTCTTGAGGAAAATCTTTGTGGTGTTCTCTGTATTTCTTGGACTTGAATATTGGCCTGCCTTGCTAGGTTGGGGAAGTTCTCCTGGATAATATCCCAAAGAGTGTTTTCCAGCTTGGATTCATTTTCTCCGTCACATTCAGGTACACCTAGCAAACGTAGACTAGGTCTTTTCAGATAATCCCATATTTCTTGGAGGCTTTGTTCATTTCTTCTCACTTTTTTTCTCTCTAATCTTACCTTCTTGTTTTATTTCATTGAGTTGATCTTCAATCTCTGATATCCTTTCTTCTGCTTGGTTAATTTGGCTTTGAAACTTGTGTATGCTTCGCAAAGTTCTCGCATTATGTTTTTCAGCTCCATCAAGTCATTTATATTCTTCTCTAAGCTGTTTATTCTCTTTAGCATTTCATCTAACCTGTTTTCAAGGTACTTAGTTTATTTGCATTGGGTTAGAACATGTTCTTTTAGCTCAGAGAAGTTTGTTATTACCCACCTCCTCAAGCCTGTTTCTATCGATTTATCGACTCATTCTCCATCCAGCTTTGTTCCTTTACTGGTGATTAATTGTGATCCCTTGGAAGAGGAGAGGCATTCTGATTTTGTGTGTTTTCATCCTTTTTGCACTGGTTTCTTCCTATCTTTGTAGATTTTATATACCTGTGGTCTTTGTAGTTGGTGACTTTTAGATGGTGTTTCTGAGTGGACGTCCTTTTTATTTTTCTGTTTTTTAGTTTTCCTTCTAACAGTCAGGCCCCTCTGGTGTAGGACTGCTAGAGGTCCACTCCTGACCCTGCTTACCTGGGGATCACCTGTGGCAGCTGCAGAACAGTAAGGTTTGCTGCCAGTTTCTTCTTCCGTTTTCTTTGTCCCAGAAGGATACCAGCCAGATGTCAGCCTGAGGTGTCTCATTGGATATACAGGGGTCAAGCAGTTGATTGAAGAGACAGTCTGTCCCTTGTAGGAGCTCAACTGCTGAGCTGTGATCTCTGTTCTGTTCAGAGCTGCTGGGCAGATATGTTTAAGTCTGCTGCAGCAGAACTCATAAGCACCTTTTTTCCCAGGTGCTCTGTCCTGGAAATGTGGGGCTTTATTTATAAGTTCCTGACATGCTGCTGCCTTTTTCAGAGATACCCTGCCCAGCGAGGAGGTAGCCTAGTCACAGTCCACCAGCAGAAGCATTGCTGAGCTGCCATGGGCTCTGCCCAGCTGCTGTGTGAACTTCCTTGCAGTTTTGTTTATAGAGGTATAGTTAGAACTGCCTCAGTAATGGCGGTCTCCCTCTGTAATGGTGGACTGCCTCGGCGATGGCGGACTGCCTCGGTAATGGCAGATGCCCTTCCCCAACAGAGCTGGACTGTCCAGGTCCAGCTGCACTTGCTGTGAAACAATCCAGAGCGTTTCAGATTGCTGGTCTTTGTGGGTGTCCCAAGCATTCAAGACGCCAGTTGAAACGGCTGCCCAGACTTGTGTGAGACCTGCTACACTCGCTGAAACCTCCATGCTGGAAACTCGTGGTGCTTTTCAGCCCGAGAATCTCCTGGTCTGTGGGCAGTAAATAACTCATTTGGAAATGCGGTGTTCACTCACCCTCTGCATTGTTCTCACTGGGAACTGCACTCCAGAGCTGTTCCTATTCGGCCATCTTGGATCAGAGATATTTAAGTACAGTTACACTGTTGTGAAACCATCACCATTATCTGTCTCCTGAATTGTTCATCTTCCAAACTGAGACCTACACCCATTAAGCAGTAACATTCCATTTCCCCAACACCACCCCCAGCCCCTGGCAACCTTTATTCTGTTTTCTCTCTCTATGTATTTGCCTATTCTAGATACTTCATGTAAGTGAAACTATGTAATATTTGTCCTTTTGTTTCTGGCTTATCTCACTTAAGGAAATGTTTTGGCTGCAGTATTGGTGGTAGAATATACTATAATATGGATCATCTCTACTTCTTTATTTATTTATTTATTTTATTTATTACTAGACCTCAACCACAGTCTTTTTTTCTCCTTTCACCTCTATTTGCTTGTAGGATATACTGTATGTAGTCATGTCCTTTGTATTAACATATTAGAAATCTACAGATCTGTTTTGTACTTTTTATACTGTTGGATGCTTATAATCAAAACTTTAGGTATTGAATAAATCTAGTCTTATTAGAAAATTTAAAAAATAAAATGTTTTCAAAGTTCATTCTTGTTGTAGCATACATCAAAATTGCCTTCCTTTTTCAGGCTGAATAATATCCCATTGTAAGTCCATGTGAGACTTTTTTGTTTATCCATTCATCAGCAGACACTTGGGTTGCTTATACTTCTTGGCTGTTGTTAATATTGCTGCTGTGAACACCTGTTCAAGTCCTTGCTTTGTTTCTTTTGAATATGTACCCCAAAGTGGAATTACTGGGTTCTCTTTCAAGGATAGAAAGGTTTTCTTGTGGCTTCTCCACGCTGAGCAGACTTGGAACTGTTAAGCTGGGAGGGTCCTCTCATTCAGGCTCTGAGAACCAGAGTGGTCAGTGCCTTTTCCAAGGTCCCACAGCCAGATGACAGATAAGCCCACAGCCTCCTTCAAATTTCAGACATGTTTCCCATGTGAAAAGGTCCAGTTCTAACTTCTGCGGCTTCAGAACTTTAGACTGTAGCCTGTGGGTGAAAGGTCATCGGCTGATGAGGGGCAGCTCAACACAAGGAGAGTCTTTCTGGCAGAAGAGCTGTCCAGCAAGGGAGCCTGCTTTTGACTCAGAAGGTCCTTAGGTCAGCGTGCTCATGGACTTGCATAGTTTCTTTCCTTTTCTGTATTCCTTACCTTGTACTGTTTCTTCATGGAAAACTCGGTTCCTTCGCTGTTCTGTATACTGGCTGTGTCTTTCCCACGCCCTCCTCATTGCTGTCATTCTTGCAGTCACCCCTCATTCATTCAGGACTTGAGTCATGGCTCATACTCCTTCACCACCCCAAAATGATTTCTGTGTCCTCCTGGATGGCACATCTGGCTTCAGTCTCTGTCCATCTGCAAGAACTTTTACCTCCTTTCCACTTCTGTCATGAGTTCCTGTGGCCACCTCATTCTGAACTTGCTGTCACTTGAAACTAACTTCAGGCATCCCACTCCCTATGTCTACCTCCTGCCTTCCAAGGCCTTCCCCAACCACTTTCAAATAAAATGGAAGATTGACATGAGAATGTCTTGCCGTAATTCTGCTTAATTAATTCTTAATCTCTAAGACTGTAATTTTAAGCAGGCAGAGACCATGCCCATATCTTGTTTATCCATGTACTCCTGAGACAATGCATGGTCCATAGTGGGTGCTGGAAGAGTATGTGTGGGAGGGAAGAGGGTGGTGAGTGTAGCTTGGTGTGTCCTGTTTAGAACCAGACTTGGTTCTCCAGGAGCATAGTGACAAAGGATGGGGGATTAGAGGCACAGGGTTTATTCAGCATTTCTCAATTTAATTCTGATGCGGAAGTTAGGAGAACTCAATTCCCCCAAAGTTGTTATTCAGTGTAATGTTTAAATCAGCACTGGTATGATCAATGATGTCATTTCTTCCCCACCCACTTTCATTTCTCTTCCCTCTCCCACTCCATGCATTACTGATGGGCCCCTGACTGTGAGGCTTTTGCTGGAGATGCAGGGGGCCGGTAGGGGGCGCTCTAAGACTTCTTGAGAACTGGCTTTTTTTTTTTTTTTTTTTTTTTTTTTTTTTTTTTTTGAGTGTTCTGTTTGTTCAAGTTTAGAACGTAGGAGGCAACTGTTAGTAAGATTTCTCTCTGAAACAGCAAAGTCAGTTTTTGACTGAGAAAAACAGTAAGAAAAAGAAAAAATTAAGAGAGTGGGCAAATCTTTATTTCTCTTAGGTAGATAGACTCATAGAAACCTGGTTGGAGGAATCCTCCAAGGCTTCCAGACCAGAGGCTTCCAAACCTTAGCTTTGCCAGAGTGGCCTTGTGAAAATGCAGGATCACGAGGTCATCCAGGCCATTAGGTTGGAGCCTCTGTGGTTAAAATCGGGAATGTGGTTTTTATCAGCTTCCCAGGAGATTCTGACGTGAGCCTGTCTTGCTGTGCATTGTGGGCAGCAGTCACCTAAACCATTTCTGAGATTCTCTCTGCATGCAGATCACCTGGGGATTTTGTTGAATTTTAGGCTCTGATTCAGCAGGTCTGATGGGGACCTGCAATTCTGCATTTTTAACAGAATCCCAGGTGATAACTGAGGTTTGTGGTCTATGGACCACACCACTCTTTGAGAAGCAAGAATCGAGAGCCAGGGTTGGCAACCTATGGCACACATGCTTGAGCCAAATCAGGCCATACCTCTTTTTGTAAATAAAGTTTTGTTGGAACACAGCTGTGCCCATTTGTTCACACATTATCTGTGGCTGGTTTTGTACTATAATGGCAAAGTTAAGCAGCTACAGTAGAGACCATGTGGCTCTCAAAGCCTGTAATATTTACTCTCTGGCCCTTTACAAGAAAACCCTATGGGCCCTTAATCTGGAGTACTCAAGCCCTCTCAGATGATTACAGACTACATTGAAAAGGGAGCTCCTTGCCTCACAGGACAATTCATTGAATTTCATATAGATTCATGGGAAGGCTCTTCCTTGTCACTTGGTTCTAATTATCTTGGTAGGCATCTCTTTCTGCTGTGAACAGATACTTTGTTCACTGTCTTCTCCAGGGCTCTCCCCATGATGGACTCCCCCCAACTGCACTCCAGAATGTCACCCAGCGTAAGCCACTGCACCTTGGGTGCAGAATAGAAGCCCTGCCATCTTTATTTTCGTCCTTCTGTAAGCTTCTCCGGCAGTGCACATTAGCTTTTTGGGGTAGCCCTTCACTCTTGACTCCCCCTGTCTAGGACTGTCTATAAGTGTGGTATTATTTGAATAGCATATAGCCAGAACAGACATCCTTCATGTATCTTTTCACTTCACTTCCCCAGTGCAGGATGTTCTTGGTTTACCTACTTTCTACTTTCTGACCATTTTCCTCCATTTCTTCCAAGATTCTCTTTTTGTCCAACCCTTAAATGTTAGAGGGTCTCAGGCCTGTCCGTGGTCATCTGGTCGTCTTCTACCCATTCTCCTTGGATGGTCTTAACCATACAGTTGGCTTTGACCACATATGTGCTGCCAAATCCTGAATCATACAGCTAGATTCTTTTCCTATATTTTCAGTTATCTACTACACACCATGGTGTTTTGACTGTAAGTATCTCATGTTGAAAATGTCTCATCTCAGGTTTGCCTCCCACCTCACTCCTGACTTCCCTCAATCTGGGCCTCTTCATTTATTTCACCTGATGGTTCCACTGCTCATAGCCTTGCATGAGCCACAAACCGGTGTGATCCTCAGTTCTCCTCCTTTTCCATCCTCCTCTTCTGTGGGACACTGAAGCACACTTTGTCTTCCCCATGTGTTGCTTCAGATCTGTCTTCCCTTCCTGCCTCTCTGCTGCAGTGACCTCCTGCCTGGTCTCTCTCCTTCCCATGTGTTTCTTCTTTACCTCTACCGTGATTTTCTGGAATACATTTGGTCATTCCCTCTACCAGTGCTATCCCATTGTGTATGGTGTGGGAATTTGGGGCCTTCTTAATTCGGTCCCTGCTTACTCTGTGTGAGTTTCCTAGATCTGCTATAATAAATTACCACAACAGAAATGTATTTTCTCCTAATTCTGGAGGCCAGAAGTCCACAATCAAGGAGTTGCTGGAATTGATAGCTGCTGGCGGTTCTCTGTGTTCCAGAAGAAAGAGGACAGTAGATCACAGGGCTTCTTCCTGTCTGTCTCTGTGTCTTCACTTGGCCTTCTAATAAAGACACAAGTCATTGGATTAGGGCCCACCCTAATTTATCATGACCTTACCTTAATTTAACTAATTATATCTGCAAAGACCTATTTCCAAACGGTATCACACTCAGAGGTTCCAGGTAATCATGAGTTAGGGGTGGGGGATACTATCAACCCAGCACACCATTCCAGTCTCAGCTCTGTCTACTTCCTCACTTGCAGGGCTTGCTCATTTACCTTGGTGCTCTGGATGAGTGAGAATTCACCAGACAAACAAGGTGGAAAGGATTCCAAGCAGAGGAAAGAGGATTCCAAAGGGCCACAGAGGTGACATTATTGCTGAGCCATAACATAAGGCTTTGTTTTATTTAATTGCCTCATGGTACTTTAAGACATAGTTCAGGAGTTATCTCTTTGATGAAGTCCCTGACCACTTCCCCAAGGGTTTTTCTGTTTCCTCAGTACTTAGTACCTACATGGTTTGATGATTTAATTACTAGCTTGTGTTCCCACCTGTCCTGTGTGATCTGGAGCAGACTCTGTGCCTGGTCTGTGGGGGCCATGCATCCAGTTCACTGTGTGGCACAGGAGATGTTTTTGAGTGAATTTACCATTTGCACTTAACCCCATAAGATAAGGTCACATGCATTTCAGGGGAGGAGTTGTCGCATGCGAATTGGATGGTTCTTTGCCTTCGATGAAATAGAGAGGATTTGAGTATGGAGGGAAGTTGTACGGGCTCACCCTCTGGGTTCTTTCCAGCTGGAGGTTCCTGTTGTTCTAACAATAACCCCTTCCAGAAACAGCACACATTTTTAAGGAAGAAAGACTGAAAATCGTAGTTGGACAGCTGCTTGGTTCCACAATTATTTGAGAAGTTTCCCTATTCTTGGAAGAGCTCAGTACTCACTCGAACATCATGCAGAATAGTGCCATGGTGGCTTCAAGAGAGGCTGAGCATCCCTGGCCTAATGGGGAGTTGATACAGCTTATGAACAAAGCTGTTTCCTTCTGCAGATGCCCTCTCAGAGCACTGCAGCTTTTCCGTATTACTTATTTGGTCAAAAGAATTTCCCGTGTTACTACATTTTTATAGAATGACTGAAAGTTGCCTTTTTATTTTTGAAGGGAAAAAATAAAAAGAGGTTTAAGTGTGGAGAAAACCAAGAGGTGGGGCATTAAATGATGTTCCTATAATGGTGATCAAGGTACAAGGATATTTTAGGGAAATTTACACCCAACATACAATTTGTTTTTGTAATTACAATAAGTTGAACTATTCATTGGCACAAAAATTATTGTACCACTGGCCATGTTAAAAAAAGAAATGCCACAGACTGTAAAAAGTCACTTTTTAATTTAAGGGAACAGTTTGAGGAAGAAATGTCATTATTCAAATAGCTATGAAACAAAAGTGACTTATACAGATATTTCACAAGCCCAAATTAGAAAAATTTTCTCCCTGTGGTTCCTAGATAGAATGCCTGACTTTCATGGTTATGGAAGCAGCAGAAACTCTGTGCCATGC
Source organism: Saguinus oedipus (assembly GCA_031835075.1). Lineage (NCBI taxonomy): Eukaryota > Metazoa > Chordata > Mammalia > Primates > Cebidae > Saguinus > Saguinus oedipus. The sequence goes on from CM063178.1 coordinate 129,194,525, forward strand.
AATTATGTTTTTAAACTAATGGGCACCCTTCTGATTGGGCAAGAATTAAATAAGCATTCCTTCTCCCCACAGCCAACTATGAATTATTCAGCCAAAATTCAGCTAATCACATACTGCTGTGTGTGTATCATTGTGTAGCAGCCCTTTGCAAATTGAGTTAATAATTTTGAAACACCTCACCCCGTGCCAGAATGCAGAAGTAAAGCGGCTGTCTGGGTAAGAGGGCTTTGCAAAGTGTCAGGGCCATTTGTGCTTATTCTCTCCTTCCTCTGGGGCAGATGTTCCTTATGTGGGTCTGTGATAGTGACAGGAGGCCTGCAAACTAGGATAGGAAAATATATGACAGCTTCATTTTTTACTTACTTCCAGCTAGAATTTAGCATTAAAAAAGATTTTATGTGGGCAACAATCCATAGTGATAATAGCAGTACGTAGGAGTTTGTCACCTACAGCAGTCACAGGTATCCTAGAATATTGTTTACTCTTCACCACTTCAGAGTTTCAATAGCTGTTAGATCATCTGCTAGATCCTATTTTAAGTATGAATAAAGAAGATGCAAAATATTAATATTTGGATAACTTTAATATCAATGTAAATCTATTTCTTTTGTGAACCTGTATGTATTATTTTGTGCATTTAAAAATATTCTGCATGAAAAACAAGATTGAAGAACTGTCACAAAACCAAGGAGTCTAGGGAGACATGGCAGCTCAATGTATTGGGTACCCTGGATTGGATCTTGGAACAGCAAGAGGACATTAGTGGAAAAACTTGTGAGATCCAAATAAAAGTGTGAAGTTTAGTTTATGATAATGTGCTAATCTTGGTTTCTTAGTCTTGAGAAGTGTTATCACGGACATATGAGTCATCAGCAATGGGGGAAGCTGAGTGAGGGGCTTATGGGAATGCTCTGTAATCTGAAATTACAGTGAGGGCCATGTTGTGGGGTCTGCCATCCACTCCCAGAAATGTTTCGGAGCATGGTTTCATGTCAACTTAAGGCCATCATGGCCTCTTCCATTACAACTCTGAGAAATGGTGCAGATAGATCCATCCAAAAGAAAGGAGAAGTTTTCCAGAGAAGTAAAGTGATTGAGAGTGTGTTAGATTGGGAAAAGCATTGCTCTGGAATCAGAGAGGTCAGCATCATAGTCTGATTCTTACTTGCCAGCTTTGTGATCTGGGACCAGCGACTACTCCCAGCTTTCTTTTCTCCTTTGTGGAATGGAGCCATCCATAGAGTCCCTGCCATAGTGTGTCCATGTAGCTAACCGTTTTCTGGTTACCTGGAGTGTTTGAGTGTCTATTCCATGCCAGGCCCTTTGCTAAGCATTTTCCATCAGTTATCTCCTTTAATCTTCATGACACTCTATTCCATGACCATTTCATAGAGAAACTGAGGGTCAGAGACTCAGTGACCTCCTTGCCCAAGGCCACAGTGCTGAGCTTCAATTCAGCTCTGTGCTGACTGCAGTTTACTGTCTTCCTAAGTCTTCTGCTGAGGCTAAGCCACCTCTCACCACCTGGTGGTCCTGGTTACTGCCATGCTCCTCACCCTCTCTGACATTCGAACCCCCTCCTGTTTGGTGTGTGTCTGTACCCTGATCCGGACGCTCTCCTCTTGATTTCCTTACCTGTTGTGGATGGCCTCTGTGGGCCGCAGTTTATCCAACTATAAAAAGAGGGCATTGGACTGCCTTCAAAGTCTGTTCCACGTTCATTCTGTGAATTCAACTGCTTATTTCAGCTGTCTTATTGGGATGATTACTGAATCACTGAAGTCAAAGCTTTTTAATTTGTTTTGGAAGAAGTTATATGTTTCTTTGGCATTTTCCCAGATTCCAAAGGAGGGAAAAACGGAGCTGTGTGCCTTAGTTGCTTTAAAACCACACAAATTAATAACAAAAACCCAGCAGAAGTCTTTGTGATAGTTACGGGTTTCTTAATGGGGATTTTGTTCGCAGATTACTCTAAAGGAATGGGAGTAATTTTATTTTTTTCTTTTCCTTCTGTGATTAGGAAGTGCACACCATGTGTCAGCATACAGTTGCCAGTTACTTCAAATTAATACCAATGGAAGAAAAGAAAAAGGTAGTTACCAGTGTCAGATATTACCTGGATAGGTGAATTTAGCCATAAGAGGTAGTTATTAGGTGATGAGCCCGATTTCCATAGTGTGCATTTGTCTCAAGATGTAAAAAAATGAGAGCATCATTTGGCACCATTAGGTTACTGCATGGTGGATCTGTTAAGCCTATGATTTGTTCTCTTGTTTTTCAGTTTTTCCCCTATATTCTGCTGCTCGTTGCAATCCTCCTATACCTGCCCCCGCTGTTCTGGCGTTTCGCAGCTGCTCCTCACATTTGCTCAGACTTAAAGTTTATCATGGAAGAACTTGACAAAGTTTACAACCGTGCGATTAAGGCTGCAAAGAGTGTGTGTGACCTTGACCTGAGAGACGGAGCCTGCTCAGTTCCAGTTGTTACCGAGAACTTAGGGCAAAGGTAACTTAGCCCCAGCAGGCAGCTCATCAGGTTTTGTAGGACAAATTCTCTGCCCTTCTACTGCCAGTCTGGGCCCAGAGATCTTATTGCTAGGAGGCGGGGCAGGAGTGGAGGCAGTGGGATGTCATGCACCTAATGATAGCCTGTAGGCTCCAGGCATGTCCACTCTTCCCAAATCTCACCCCCACCCATTTGTTTGTCCTTCTGTCAAGACTCCTTCCCTTGATGAGTAAAACGTTACCATCTCATTTTAAAAATGCCGTTTTTGTAGGGCTAGTAGATTGAGATACTATGTGAAGCTTGCTTGCTTTAATCTATTTAACTCCAAAATGGAGATGCACAGAGGATTTCAAGGCAGATAAGTCGTGCCTTGCCTTTTCACATTCTTTGGTTCTTGTTATTGAATAATTGGAATAATATTAAGTCATCCATTTGAATATTTCATATATCCCACAAACTGTATTAAGTACATTATCTCCTTCAGCCCTCAGATCAACATTACTAAGTGCACTTGTTAACCTCCCCTCCCGTTTTATTCTGGATAAAAACGCTCCCCTGTAGCTGTAAGTGGGAGTGCTGGGACCTGAATCGTGCCCCTTTGACCCCATAGTTTCTACCCACACCTCCTGAACTGTCCCCACCCCTCCTTGTAAGAGGCAATGTTTACACATCTTTAGCATTTACCAGGTACCAGGCATCATTCTAAAAATTTCGAAATACTAACTCATTTAACTAACTAGGCCTTATATTAAATATTAAGGGGAAAAGTCTTATTATTCCTTTTCTTCCTCCCCTTTTAAACTGATTTTATTCTCTGTTACTCTACCAAAGTTGCAGGTAGAGAAGTATGGGTGTTTGAAATCTTTAGTGTGACATTGTCTAATGTGTTTCTGCCTTTAATATTTGATGGTCTTGGTGAGTGTTTGTTTTTGTTTCCTTTATTTTTTAGTTTGTGGGAGATATCTGAAAGCCACTTCAAGTACCCAATTGTGGAGCAGTACTTGAAGACAAAGAAAAATTCGAATAATTTAATCATCAAGTATATTAGCTGCCGGCTACTGACACTCACCATTATAGTCTTAGCATGTATCTACTTGGGATATTACTTCAGCCTCTCTTCACTCTCAGATGAGTTTGTCTGCAGCATCAAATCAGGGATCCTGAGAAATGACAGCACTGTGCCTGATCAATTTCAATGCAAACTCATAGCCGTGGGCATATTCCAGTTGCTCAGTTTCATTAACTTTGTGGTTTATGTCCTGCTGGCTCCTGTGGTTGTGTACACGCTGTTTGTTCCATTCCGACAAAAGACAGATGTTCTCAAAGTATACGAAATCCTGCCTACTTTTGATGTTCTGCATTTCAAATCTGAAGGGTACAACGATTTGAGCCTCTACAATCTCTTCTTGGAGGAAAATATAAGTGAGGTCAAGTCATACAAGTGTCTTAAGGTACTGGAGAACATTAAGAGCAGTGGTCAGGGGATTGACCCAATGCTACTCCTGACAAACCTTGGCATGATCAAGATGGATGCTCTTGATGGCAAAACTCCCATGTCTGCGGAGACAAAGAGAGAGGAGCAGGGGAACCGGACAACAGAGCTCAAAGGTAGGGTTTGCTCTTGGCAGAAGCTGCAGGAGCCCACCAAGAGCCTTTGAAGCAGCCTTGTGGGAATATTGACAGTCTTTACCCTGCCCATCATATAAGCCATCTCCAGGCATTAAAAACCTTAATACCAAGGGGGAACCCCTCATTATTAGGAGAGAGAGGAAAAGAATTGGAGCTGCTCCACATTTCCAAAGAAGGACAGCTTCTGTGCTTTTTCTGGTGTTTCTTTCTTGCTCAGCACTCTTCCTTGTCTTTCTTGCATATTTTTGTCTTACCTTACTGGCTTTCCTCCTGTGTCTCTGATCCCCTTCTCTGTTACTCTCTTTCTCTTTCAAAGAGGACTGAAAGTTTTTGATTTGTTTTCTTCTTCTAACTTCAGTGTGCTCTGAAGTTAGGCTAAGAAGCAAAACATGGTATAGATTGTGAGAGAAATTTTTTGGAAGAAGAGAAGTTGATTAGTATTGATAATTCCTGTTCTAAATATTTCTTTTCAATTTTGACAGATACGAACGTAGACAGTGACACTAAGGCAAATAATGGAGAGAAGAATGCCCGACAGAGACTTCTGGATTCTTCTTGCTGATGATTATTTTACTTGAACTGTAAATCTGTGACTTCTGTGACATGAGATTTAATTTGGCAAAAGCATCCCTGTTGGTTTTACAGCAGGTTTGTAATAAATGGTTCTTGGTGGAGATACTGAGCATGTCTTAGTCCCTATGGAAATGGTGGTCAACAAAAAGCTATGGAAGAGTAGTTTATGAACTTCCCCCTAGGAAGCACCTTAGAGATTAGTAAACTGCAGCAAGTAACTATGTGTAAGTCCTCATCAAATGAAAAGCAGAAAGACAAGAACAATTAGTCAAGACCAGTAGCCCTGTTACAGCCTTGGAGCAATACCTTTCTGTACCTGTGGTGAGACACGACCTAGAGCTACTGGAAAACAAGCACTTTAGGAGATTTGTTTTCATGGAATAATAATATGTTTGGATATAATTTAACGTGAGTTTCTTATGTACCCTTAAGGACTGTCAGACCAGAAAAGCATTCACTGGCTAACTAATGACCCATAGGTCGACCTGTGTCCTAAGTTGGGTGTAAGTCCAGTGCCTTGGCGAAGACTCGAGCTCTCTTTACAGTGTTAGTTGTCAACCTTGGCTGGTGGAAGCCCCAAACCACTATTTGTCGCACTGTGCCTTGAAGGGCAGCAGGTCCAAGTGCTGCTCTCTCTGAAAACCAAGTTAACAAGATGAAATCTAAAGGATATTCACAGTGACTTCAATTCAGCAAAGAATGCTTCCAAAAGAGCCCAGTGGGGATATCTGACACCACAGAAGACATTAATTCAGTCACTTTCAACGAGTTTGTCTACAGGATGTTTCTGTTATCAAAGGCATTGGAAACAGGCTTTTACTTAATAATGGAACACAGGATTGTTTAAAGTGAAGAACACTTTGCCTAAATGTGACCAGGGCATGTAAGTGACATTAGTGTGCTCCATATGGTGTGCTTGGAGCCAGAAAAATTTAGCAATTTGTTTATATTTAAGCACAGCTTTAAAGAAGTTCATTTTAGTTTATACAGTGTCAGAATTGAGACCATTTGGGAAGAAAAGTCTAGCACTGGTAGAGAATTATAGCATAAAGATGACAAATGGTTGGATACGACAAATGCAGGCTTATTTCCTAAACATGTAAAGCTGATTCAGAACATGTTAAAAACTGTTCCCAGTTCCACTATGTAAACAGATCCTATGTTCACATTTCATACACACAGAAAAAATCTTTAACATCTGTGGACCTTCCAAGTTTTTTCTTAGAACATTAGCACATTGCATCAGTTGAGTAATCCTCAGGAACCTCCAAGTTTACTTTTGGTTCTTACGGACAGTTGTTTACATAATCTAATTACTGTTTTCTGAAGAACGGAAGTTATATAAGCTGCTGTCTGCCTTTCAGAATATTCAGAAAAGCAGATTTTATTAGTGCTTCTATGATAGTTTCTGAAATGGAAAGCTAATGATACATATCAAAGTAGCAACCAGTGCTTTAAATTATTCTGTTACATGATATTTATTACTGTTGAATTATACTGTGACTTAGCAGTAACCTAAATAATTGAATTTGCCAAATTATTATATTGCCATATCTGAGATGTTCCATCACAAGTTTCTACACTGCTTTCTTTTGAAAATTTAAAAAGATTTTTGAGATATATTTTTCTAGAATATAATTTTTTTTCCAGAGAGCTTCATCCTTTTTTGTAGACTATCCTTAATTTGTATTTTGAAATGGTAAAAATTGATATTTTAGGAGACCAGGCAGTCTCCCAAGTCCTACCATGTGAAATCTTTTAATTAAGTTTGTGTAATTGGGGTCCTTGGCCTCTCTTTCAGTACATTTTCCCATTCCCACCAGGTTGGATGTACAGATATGCATAGGCAAGTCCTGTCCTTGAGGACCTCAGTCCAGTAAAAGGCAGCAGACACCTGGTGCCTAAGAGGAGAAAGTATAGCCACATTAAAGGCTATGCCAGAAAACGCCTAGCAAATGCTCTGTCTTCTTGGGAGAGGCTGCATTTTTTTTTCTCTCCCACAGTTTAACTGCTAGTTTTGAGAATATAGTTGTCATTTTTCCCCAGAGGTAGATGACCATCTTAAGGTTCTTTAGCTGCAAATCCTCTAGGTTGAATTTTGTGCAAAATAGTCACAGTGATTTTGAATAGTAAGGGGTCCAGTTGCACTTTTAACCTTCCCTCACAGGGATGAGAGAACAAGCCTCTGGAGGATATGCAGCTACTGGTGAACAACTGTCAGGGCCCCAGAAGGCTGCAGTGGCGGCCTGGGGATACATTTCAGCTTGGACAGGGAAACTCGTCCATCTGCTGTGAGCCGCTGGCTTGAAGGATGAGTTTTTAGGAGTGAGTTTCCTAAGGAGAAATGCTTTTATAAAGCACTCATTGCTTTGTAAAAGGGGACAAAGAGATCCTGAATGACCACTCCAGGGTTGCTGATTTTGTTTCTGGCTCACGTCTGTCTAGTAAGCCGCCAGGAAGCCGCTGAACCAGGCTGGAAACAGTGTCGCAGCTGGGAGTGACCGAGTACTCTGAAAGCAGCATTCCAACACGTCTTTGAGAAGGGATGGGCAGAGACCTCCAGCGTAGAGGTTCTTAAACTTCGAGGGGTTACAGCCCCCTTGCAGATATTTTTATGGCTACAGACCCTCTCCTCATAGCTACTGCCAACATTTTCGGTGCACCTTAGGAGGTCATTATAGTCCATGCCTCTGAGGGGAAGAAGCTGCGTTCCGATGGCTGAAGAGCAAGCTGCACAGCAGAGAATGGGGCTCCCCCCAGCACTGTAGCAAACTCAGCTATACGTTTGCTGAGTTCAGTCACGTTTACGTTCTTGCAGGTGAACTGTACATTTTGAGTACCTGCCTTCCTTTTCTAGTCAGATTTCACAAGGTCAGCAGAAGCTTGGACAGCAGCAGGCCTGAAAGGCCAGGCAGTGCACGAACTGCTGTCCTCTCCCTGGCCACAAGGCATTATCTTCCTCCAAGTTCAAGTGATTGTTCCTGTTTCGCCTCACTGGAATGTGGGGAGGAAGACATAGCACTATAAAATGCTGTGTCCTACCTTCCGGTTGTACTGTGAGAAAGCTGGAAACTTCCACCTGTACAGTGGGTCTGGTTTGCATGTTTATGTTTCATTTGTGGGAACTGCTTGTCCAAGAGTGAGCTCGAATGAGCTCTGGTCAGGGCAGCAGGGCACTGATGCCTTTGTGCCTATGAGAATTAGCTATCAGAGGTGGATTTTTTGACACCTTTTAAAAATGTGCTCATGTTTGGTTCATTTTGCTTGTCAGTCCTGGGTCCATCAAAGGTTTGTGAGGGTGAGAATTTTTATGCACTGCTGTATTGCAAGTGCTTAAAACAGAGACTGGCCCAAATGAGGCATTCTGTAAATGTTTGTCAAAATGAATGGACAGATTCTTAGAATAAACCCTAGTTTGTTGACAACTATGATTTGATTTTAGAAGGCAAATGGTGATTTTTAGTTTAGAAAGGAGAAAGTGGGGGAGACTCATAGGAATATTTCTGCAAATGAATAGGTTTCTACCTTAAGTAGTGACAGTCCTTAGCTTCTTATTATGGAGTGAGTCCTGACCACTTTCCAGATTCAATACAAGTTCAAGATTGCCTCTCAATGATTAGGGAAATTGAAGCTTTTAAAGCTCCTGGTCTCAGTAATTCCCAGAATAAACCTCTTAAAAGGGGATGTTGATGAAAATGTACAATTACCAGTAATTGAGGTTTTATCTGAGGTGATGGAGATGATGAAATGACCCTTCTGGGAGGTTGTTGGCATTTTGGCCCTATTTTTCACAAGTAAAGTGAAACCATTTAAAACTATGGACAGAGATGATATTGTGTCATGTGGAATACAATAGATACTAATTTGTGGTTGATTTTTCCGCCTGCTTTAAAGGAAATGTATTATGTTTCTGGGCTCCTCTTTTAGCTGTAAAAATACTTTGTCACTACAGCATGAAATTTAATCAGCAATTGTTTTTCAGGTTCCTGAAAGCTATAAAAGTTTCTCGTGACTTGAGTGGTTTTTTTCCCTGCTCACCACAAGAGAAAACCCTTGTAGAATTTTGCAGTGTTACAAGTGTTCCCTACAAAAACTGAAACCATCAGCTCCTCCTTAACAAGTTGGCTTTTTAAAAGCACATAATTACAATTTAATGGTATTCTGTAAAGTAGTGCTCTAGACATAACTTAAATTCTTTTTAATGACTACATTTCTTCAAAACTTTGAGAGAAAATGTGTTCTTTTTGCTGCCTCCTTTATAAGAAGACTGTCAACAGATGAAGAATTACTTTACAAATTAAGGACGTCTTGGTTTCATTTCCACAAAGATGAGAACAAATCATGGTGTTAGGAAAGGATCCTTAGAAGAACACAAGAATCTTGAAAGCCTTTGGTGGTTATTACTATTATGTTTTCTATTTCCTCAGAAGTCACTTAGCCAAGCTCTGCATTTTGAGCCTGCTGACTTTCATTTAAAGAGGGATGAAAGGTTGAAAATCCAGTCTGCTGTGTCTGTACAGGTGAAACCATGTTTGAGCTCTTCACTGTTGTATTCACCTAAATAAAACTGTGTAAGTAATGAAAATGTCTTAATGTTTCTTGCCTTTCTTTTCGGGAGAGTCATTTCATGGAAGATGTAATTGAAGATGCATCCCAAAATGTCTTGAGGCTCATTCCTCTCGGCTGGAAACAAAATTCAGTAGGCTTCATGCTACTTGCTAAAATCCAGCTGGCAGTAACTAAAGGAAGAAAGTCCTTGATTAAGGACCCACAGATTCTGGAATTTCTAAAGCACAAATAACATGCTTTCTGATAGAGGATTGTTTGCCTGGGCTTGGGAAAAAAAGATTAGCAACCATGTGCTGCTAAACATGGGTTCGCCTGCTCACCTCTCTCAAGAGGAGGACTCTTGTACAATGGCCAATTAGTGCAGCTTACTATTGTGTGTAATCAAAGCCATGTGAAATTTTAGTGCCATTCCTCACATATTGCAAATACAGGAAATTCTAAGTGCTAGCTTTGACTATCTTGCTCACCAGCTGTTCTCAGGGTGGCAACCCCAGTACCCTTGGATGTCATATTAGTTTTCTATTGCTACATAACAAATTACTGCAAACTTAGCAGTTTTTAAAGCAATACACGTTTATCGTCTTGCAGTTTGCTGGGTCAGTAATCTGGACACAGTACAACTGGGTCCTGTGCACAGGGATTCATAGTGCTGCAACCCAGATGTGGAAGGCTGTGTTCTCATCTGGAAGCTTAGCTGGGGAAGGAGCTGCTTCAAAGCTGCTTTAGGCTGTTAGCAGGATTCATTTTGCCAAACTCAGAATCAACTGATTTCGGGCCTTAATCACATCTAAAACCCTCCACCTTTGCCATATTATCTTGGCTAGAATCAAGTCACTATCCACACTCCAAGTGGGAGTCATGGGACCACCTTATGCTCTGTCTGCACAGATAAGCTAAATCCTACCCTCTCTGTCTTAGAGAACTGTAGCTTTTCCCCCTTGACAGTCTTCTGAGGCTGGCCTCTGTTCCCAGGCCCTTTTCTCTCCTGAATTCCTCTGATAGTCTTACTGTATCTAACCCAGCTATCACACTTCCTGTCTGAACTTTCTAGAATGCAGCTATGATCATGCAAACCCACCCTACCATCCCATTACCACAACTTTTAAATCCCTCCAGACTCTGTAGATCTTAGGACAAAGAACAACTTTGTTTCTTAGACCATACAAAGCCCCACCTCTTCAAGATCATCACACACCCACTACTCTCATCTCTGACACAGCCTCCTGCACTGTTTCTTAAAGGCCTCTCTGCTTTCTCAGATGCTGGCTGTCCTCTCCTGCCTCATACCTTCTATTCAGAAGTCAGCTGGAATAGAAGGTATTCCAGCAGGAAGGTATTCCTCCCCAGCAGGAAGTATTAGTGACCTGCTCTCCCCTTGTCCTGACTCAGATGCCCTCTGTGCTCATTCTTGCCATTGCTCCTGGCCTCAGTGCTTAGCACTCTGCACTACCTTGATGGCTTGGTCTGTCTCCCCTGCTTTGGAGGCCCTTGAGGCTAGTGGTGCCTTCTGTATCCCTGTGCTCCCAGCACCTGGCACACAGCCTGATGCCCATGTGCTGAGGGATTATTTAGACCCCCATCTGTCCCCATGAATGCCTTCTGAACGTGTCCAGAGTGGGTAACAGTATCCGGTTAGAAGTGAATTCTTCTCCCAGGCCTTATCCACCTCTATTACAACTCCTTCTACTTTGCCCCAATTCAAAATGGCCAAATACAGCTCATCCTCTATTTCCTTCTCCCATTTTAGTGATTGAGGGCTTAACTTGAAGGCTTTTTGAAGCACTTCTAAGGAGCTTTTCTTGGTGGTGGTTTCTCCCCTCTGTACTCATGCTATTTTACTCGAAGTAGCCTCACTTTTCTAAGAGTTCCAACATTCACCACCTTCATTTGAACTCCATAGTTGGGTGTGTTATTGATCTGGGATACTTAATGCCATTGTAGTAAGAATAGTGATGCCTTTCCATAATTTGTGTCCACCCAGGGAAGATGTTTATGAAATATTCCCTCACCCCACATCCCCCTCCTACTACCACCCAGTGCTGAGAGCAGGGGAGGATGGAGAGAAGCTGAGCTGGAGGCTACCGACCGGTGTCCCCCTTGATAAAACCTAATTTCAGTAACTAAACTGCAGACTTGAGATAATTTGCCCATCAGATCCTACCTCTTCTCCCCTCAAATAATGCTAATGTTATGAATTTCTGTCCTTGAAAGGGGAATGGAAAGAAAAGGCCCAAATGCTCCTCTATAGTACGCTCAAGACTGGGGAAGCCCCTCAGGGGAAGGAGAAGCACGTCAAGCCCATGAATGAGGAAAACTCAAAATGGATCACCCTGAGAGCTCTGTTCCAGTATTGCAATGTGCCTTTTCTCCGACACAAGGAAACGGAAAGCGAAACCAAGGTGTTACCAAAAAATCACTTCCAAATTTCCAGAAATGAAATTCACATTACCTCAGGAAGCAAAGATTCCAATAAGAAAACCCAGGCTTTCATGGAAGGTTCAGGAATTAAAAGGAAATGTTCTCATGGTAATTTCAGAGGTAAAGACACCCATAAAGAGATTTGTCTCATTTGTTCATCTTGAATATCAGAACTTACAAAGGAAGCATTTTTAAGTACAAAGGCTTTTAGAGTTCCTTATCATCTTTCTAAGTAACCCATAAGATAAGAGAAGCTTCTTTTAAGAGAAATTACCCAAAACTATGCCTGTGGCAAAGAAAGCAGGAAAAAAAAAGAGTAAACATTAGAAAAATAAGGATAGTCTAGACAATCTAGACAGTTGAATATGAGAGACATGTATAAGTAATTTTAAATTTTCTAATAGCCACATAAATGAAATGAGTGAAATTAATGGTTATTTTAACCTAAAATATCCAAAAGATAATATATCCAACTTGTAATCAATATAAAAATCTTGAGATATTTTACATTTTTGCACTTAGAGCACATCTCATTTCAGACTGGCATCATTTAAACAGCTCAATAGTCACATGTAGCTAGTGGCTGCCATATTGGACAGAGTAGGCTGACCAGACTGTTTTATGCATCTGTTCCCACCTAATGAAGTGTTCTTTGCTGTCCCTCTGTCCTTGTCAATGTCGTTCCTTTGGCCTGGGATTCTATTCCTTTGAGTTCTGTCTCCTTTCTGAAAGATTAAGTTGCCCTCTAAGCAGAATTGGTTAACTGGATGCATAGTCTCACCTCACAATGATGCAAACTACCTCCTCCCTTTGAAGCTTTTGAATCTGAAATAAACTAGTAAGAACTGGGCTGCTTCCCCAATGCCCACACTATCTTGTCTTACTTGTCAATATTGATGTTTATTTTTTTGCTTGTTTTGCTGCTTGTTTCTGTTCTCATAAAAGCTACAAGTCTGTTAAATTCAGGCGTCTTAGTGCCTTCTTAGTAGTCTTTGCTAAAGAAAAATTATTCGACGTGCTTGTTAAAGCACTGGACTGCAAACTGTATCCAGGACCATCACAATAGGTGTAGGGACCACTGCAGTGGGATTTCACAGCAGGAGAGATTGGGCTCAACTCTGAATACAGCATAGGCAAATGGAAACATAACCAAGAAGTGGGGGAGGGGGTGGTGGTCAGTGGATGGAAAATTACTAAGAGGAACCATCAGAGAGGTTAAGGAGATTCTGGCCAACTTGACCTAACAGTAGGAGCAAATAATCTGTCAACCTTTCCACCTCAACCTCAGTCTAGCAATATGCTGAGCACACAGCAAGCTGAGGGGAGATGGATGGAAGCTGAAAGTCATTGTGGATGATGAAGTGTTTCACACCTCTGACAGCAAACTATAGGTGCTCAGTCATTCTATATCCTGTGAAGTACAGAAAGAAAGATAGTAAGAGCACATGGTAGAGTCACTCCAAAAGTTTTCTCCCATCAGATGAGCTTTCTAAGTCATAGACTCCCATGCCTAAGTGGAGAAGATTCGTACCCTATTTGCTTCCAGCCTAGTGCTCCCTTCACTAATGTACCTTCCTCCAAGCCTGCAATCTGTGCCAGGTGATTCATCTCCCACTTGGCCCACGGATGGTCTTTATGTAGCACATCAGCTGAGAAGCTGGGCTCCTAATCAAGTGAGTGAATCATCCTTGAGCACTGATCAGGTTGGGGCAGGGAATCAAGGGTTGTTGGCTTTTCCCTAGATAGGAAGCTCCCATGAGGAAATGGCCTTCGTGACTTTAAACTCAATTGCAGAGTGAAATTGGTATTCATTCATTCAACAAAGGGTTTTTCAAACATCCACTATCTGGTATTGGGCATATTAAGGTGAAAACCCCAGGAAGCCTCTGGCCTCATGGAGTGTCCTGGGAATGATGGTGGCAGAAAGGGAGAGGAAGACCAAGAAAGGCTGATTCTTTGTTTCCGTCTATAATTTCACTTCTCTGAGCCATTTGCCCAGTGAGGGGCTTGGACTACACAACCTCTAAAATCTAGTGGTCTGTGCCTCTGGGGTCTATGTCTTCTTTCTTCATGTCCCACACTAGATCCCTGGGAATCCAGATGGAAGGAAGGAAGGAAATTAGTATTTGTTGAGTGACTATGTGCCAGGCATTAAACAATGTGTACTGGCTTATTATGTCTTCACATTCTAATGAGGATGTTCCTTTAGTTTTGGGGCAAGGGACATAAGGGAATGGGTTCTCAAGATGAGCTGCCTGAGTTCTGGCCTGAGGCTGCCCACTGACCTGTGTGACCTGAGTTTCTGACTCCTCTGGGCCTAGGTTCCCTCCTCTATGACAGAAAGTCATGGGTTTTGATGAGGGCTGAAGTTGATTAAACAAAGGCACTAAACATAATGCTGGCACATAACAAACACGAATTCCTCAATCTTTCTTAAGTCTAGCAGCATTCTCTTTATTCACATCATAAGCCATGTTTGAAAGACAAGAAAATCCCTAACAATTGGGGCATTATAGAAAGCATATTGAAAAAGCTCAATTTGAGTTTTGTTATGAGAAAATCTAGCTTGGAGTCTTAGCTGTAATACTTACAAGGGGTGACCCTGTGAGTCACTTAAAATGTTTTTCTCTGTACCAGTGTCTACTTTTCAGGGTTGTTGTGAGGATTCAATGAGAGTAATGTACCTGGCACTCAACAGGAGCTCAACAAATAGTAGCTAGTCATCTCATCTCAAATAGAAACCCATTTACAATAGTTAAATGAAAAGGACGTCATTTGGAGCTGCTGCCCAGAACGCAATGGAGGCGAATGCAGCTGGGAAAGGATACTGGAAAGGCCGTTGCTAAAACAGAGAAAAACCACCTTTTCCAAGAGCAGCAAGACGCCCTACCCACAACCCCCAGGTTTTGTCACTGGGCAAGTGGCAGCAAAGATGGCAGAGTTGTGAAGGTGCCTTGGGCATTTTCAGAATGACTTAAGAACATCTTTCTCAGCACGGGCAGCAGCCAGATGGACCCTGTGGGCGTGAACCTCCTGAGCATTTGGAGCAGAGGCTGGAGAAGCTACCCAGGGAACCCCAGCCCCCAGGCCTATTGCGCAAACCTGTGTGGGCCCTACAGGAGATGAATGCGCTGCCCAAGTCAGCACTCCTGTCCCCAGGCCAGGGCTGCCAGCTCATCATCCTGCCCCGCCTGGCTGGGGTGGCAGAAGGTGAATCCCAAAACAGGCCACTGGCTCTTCTCATTTTCTACTCCCCCTTTCTCTTTGTCATTTATCAGTTTTAGTTTTAATTTTAAAAAATGATGCAAGTTCTTGATGAGTACACAGTCATTGCAAAAGAAAATCTGATAATAAAGAAATATAGTCATTCATTGCTTTACAACATAGACATAGTCTGAGAAATGCTTCTTTACGTGATTTCATCATGTGAACACCATGGAGAACTTACTACCCTAGCTGCTGTAACCTAGCTAGTATAACACACCTACACCATATGATGCAGCCTATTGCTCCTGGGCTACACACCTGTAAGGCATGTTACTGAATTCTGTAGGCAACTGTAACACAGTGTTAAGTATGCGTGCATCTATCAATTCTAAACATAGAAAAGGTACAATAAAAATAAGGTGTTATAGTCTTAGGAGGCCACTGTCGTATCTGCAGTTCATCCTTAACCAAAATGTCATCGCTATGCAGTGTGTGCCTGTCTATGGAGTGAAGGTCCTCCATGCATTGCTGCCTTTCGCAAGTTCAGTCTGGGCTGCCCAGTGGAGACAGCTTTCACCAGAGTGTCCACCTCTTTCCTCGTCTTGAGGTTTGACACCCTGCACCAAGCTGCCTTGCTCACTTGCTTAATGATTTTAGGACTGAATTGTTACAGAAGGCAAAGAGCATCATAATTTCAAACACATATTTAAGCATATTTTTCTATCAACATGTAACATTTCAGTCAAGTGCCACTGGTTTGAGGATTTCTTTTTCAAATGGATTTAAAGAGGCTCTGAAGGCCAGCAGATGCAGTTTTGCTACACAACTTACGGAACTTCTTCGATCTTCTTACAACACAATATTCAACCAAGAACTAATGATAATATCACCTACTTCAGAGGACTCTTGTGAGGGTTAAAAGAGGGAAGAGATGTCAGCAGCTACAATGCCTGGCACAGGTGAAGTCTAGTGTTAGTTCTGGTTATTTTATTAGAATCTGTTGTTTGCCTTACAGAACTCTCAATAATTTTTTTTACTGTATTTTCATGTTTTTATTATTTATTTATTTTTGAGGTGGAGTTTTACTCTTGTCACCCAGGCTGGAGTGCAGTGGCGTGATCTTGGCTCACTGCAACCTCCACCTCCCAGGTTCAAGGGATTCTCCTGCCTCAATCTCCCAAGTAACTGGGATTACAAGCGCCTGCCACCATGCCAGGCTAATTTTTGTATTTTTAGTAGAGATGGGGTTTCACTAAGTTGGCCAAGCTGGTCTGGAACCCCTGACCTTAGGTGATCCACCCACCTCGGTCTCCCAAAGTGCTGGGATTATAGGCATGAGCCACTGCGCCCAACCTATTTTCATGTGTTTATTGGTCACCTCATAATAGGAATGTATCCAGTTGGCAGTCTCCAAACGTGCCTGTAGAACTTAGGCTTGTGATAATCCAGAGTCCAAGTCCATAGGAGTCAGTTCCAGTGCACAGGACTTAACAACGGGTGTATACATTTTCCGGGTTATTTTCCCCTATGCGCTCATAGGGGAAAATTTGGAGAGTACACACAAATAATAAAAATCACTTGAAATCTGTATGGCTTGACCAGGCCTTTTGACAGGCGTTATGGTGTTGGGGTTTTATTACACATCAGACCTGGTGCCAAATACTCTTCAGACATGGACTCCTTTGATATCCATAACCACTGTGTGAGATAGATACTGTCAACCCCAGTTGTACAAATGTGGAAAATGAAATTTATAGAGCTTAATTCAGACCAAAGCAAGCAGCTTTTAAGGGAAGAGGCAGAATTTGGATTCCAAAGCCTGTGCTCTTAACTGCCATGCCAGGATGATCTTTGAAATGTGAGGACTCTGAGGTTCTTGTAGCAGAATCAGCTTAGTATCATCCGTTCACTTGAACAAACATGTTCAATAGAACAACATGTTGTACTTTACCTCTGTATCTAGCACTGTAACATACACTGGGGATGAGTCAGACCCTGTCCCTGCCCTTGAGGGCTCACAGGCACTCTGAACTTGGGCCTGGATGTAAGGGAATAAAGGGGGAATTCCAGTACAATTTGTTAAGTGCTCTCAAGAGGTATGCACACCACCACTGGAATACTTAGGAACACAGAGAGGGGAAACTTCACAGAAGTGGTTACCTTTGGGTTGAGCCTAGAAACATGGCTTCTAATTTACCAGATTAAGAAGCCCAGACAATGGTGGCATTCCAGGCAGGGGGCCTGCACAAGAACAGGCACGTAGGTGTGAAAGATGAGCATACGTGGCCTGTGCATCGGAAGAATTAGAGGCCTCCTGGTGAAAAGCAGCGAGGGCCAAGGCTAGCGAGCGGGTAGCTGGGAAGTCTCCCAGCCCTAGGAAAAGAGCTTCCTTCACCAAGCACCTGCTGCAGTAGGTGCTCTGCCAAAGCATGCAGTCTAAATAACTGGTTTACTCTCCTTACTACCTAATAATGCATAGGTTGGCACCCTCCCCAGAAGAGTAAACAGAAGCCTCGGAGCCTCCATGTCCTGCCCAAACCACACTGCCAGGCCCTAATCCTGGACCAGCCTGACTCCAAAATCCAAGTCATGTCAGTGCTAACTATGACCACAGGACTGCTCACATCAGAACATGTGGACATGCTAAAGACAGATTCCTGTTAAAAAGGCAGATTCCTGGGCATCTACACATTCCCACTGAGTCAGGACCTCTGGGGCAGGGCCTGGGGATGTGCATTTATCACACCTTCCTGGTGACTCTGAAACATACCAATATCTGAGAATATCTGCCCTGTGCACTGAACCAGGGGGACCCAGCAGAAGACAGCTGGGAGAAGGGAAAGTTGTTCCAGAAGAATCAGAATCTGCTGACATCTGTTTATTAGGAAGACCTAGTGGAGCTTTTGGGAACCAAAGGAACAATGAAGATCTCTGAGGATACCCCCACTCTAGGCCATGCTAGAGGCCTGGTACCCTGCACACATTTCTAGCTTCTTTCACCAGTTCCAAGAAAAGACAGTGTTCTGAGAGGGCACATATGTTCACAGAAGACATGAGACAGCACCAGCTGCGGCCCACTGGACTACCTTGGCTGCCCACCCTGACCCAAGGGCTAGGCACCCCTGATGGCCCTGTGCACCCACCCCCATGACTGTAGCCCACTCTGAACTGAGGCTAAGCGCTGCCAATGTGGTTGGCTCTCTGATGGGGTTTGGTTGTGTCCCCACCCAAATCTCAACTTGAATTGTATCTCCCAGAATTCCTACATGCTGTGAGAGGGACCCAGTGGGAGGTAAGTGAATCATAGGGGCCAGTCTTTCCTGTGCTAGTCTCATGATAATCAGTAAGTCTCATGAGAACGTATGGGTTTATCAGGGTTTTCTGCTTTTGCTTCTTCCTCATTGTCTCTTGCCACTGCCAGGTAAGAAGTACCTTTTGCCCTCTGCTATGATTGTGAGATCTCCCTAGCCACACTGGACTGTAAGTCAAATTAAACCTCCTTTTCTTCCCAGTCTCAGGTACATCTTTATCATAGCATGAAAACCGACTAATACACCATCCTTAGTTTGAAGGGAGCCAGAGGGGTCAGAAACATCCTTTATGGTGGAGGGGGCACTTTGTATTGTTTGTCTAAGTCAGTTTGCTAAATCATGAACACCATAGACCAGGTGGCTTAAACAACAGAAATGTATTCCGCACAGTATGAAGGCTGGGAAGTCCAAGATCAAAGTGCTGGCAGATTTGGTTCTTGGTGAGGGCTCACCTCCTGGTTTGCGGAGGGATGCCTTCTCACAGTATCCTCACATGACTAAGAAAGAGCTAGCTCACTCCCTGGCTGCTTCTTAAAAGACACTCATCCCATTCATGAGGGCTCTACCCTTATGATCTAATTACCCCCAAAAGGTCCCACCTCTAAACAATATCCCATTGGGGATTACAGCTTCAAACATAAATTTTGGTGAGACACATACACTTGGTCCTAGCACTGATGTCATCTCATTTTGTATTCCAATAGCAGGAAAAAGAGGGTCAACTATTCCAATTTTACAGATGAGAAAGATGAGTGCTGAGACAGGGTAGGGAGGTAGAGTAGAGGGGGAAAGAAGTTGGATGAAGGACGTCATATCCCCTAATTCATCCTGAGGTAGGGAGCGGGAGAGCTGGTAGCTGTCACATGAGTGGTCACTACATGGATACCGGGGTCCACTTCCAGGGCAGGACTCAGAAGCACTAGTGGAGGGTCCAGTCCAGAGAAGGGAATCCACAAATGATGCCACTGCAATTATTGTCTAATCATCTATTCATCACACATTTTCTGAGAACATCCTCTGTGCAGAGCACTGCTCCTATGTTCTTTCCTCATGGACACAACACCCCACTGGGCCTGAGGTGGCTGGAGATCTGGGGAGAGGTCATATCACAGCTTCTAGACCCACTCTGGCATTGAGGTTAAATGCAACTTTAGGG
This sequence comes from Saguinus oedipus, assembly GCA_031835075.1. Taxonomy (NCBI): domain Eukaryota; kingdom Metazoa; phylum Chordata; class Mammalia; order Primates; family Cebidae; genus Saguinus; species Saguinus oedipus. Next base: position 129,213,893 of record CM063178.1, read on the forward strand.
CCAGCAAACTTGAGTACAAGCCTTATTCTGCCTCTTACTAGCTGCAAGGCCTGGTGCGGCACTTGGCATCCCAATGGAAGGTGCTCTTCTCCCCATTTTACAATTGAGAGGACAAAGTATGAGAGGTGAAAACAGACTTTCTTGACTAGAATTCATTCCCCCAACCACCATGCACACTAATGTTTCCCAGAGGAGGTCCCACAGGCTTCAAGTCTCCAGACATGTTTGTGGGCTGTTTGGAGAGTGCAGATTCCTGACCCCTCCTCTGACTCAATAAATCTTGGCAGTGAGGCCCAGAAATCGGAATTATTCACAAGCTCTGAAGGTGATTTCTATAGGTGTTGGGGCTTGAGAATTGACTCTTCTGCCCCCTCATTTCCAGACTTTAAACAGAGATCTGCATAACAGCAGGCAGCAGAAGTAGCCAGCGCTCTGGAAATACAGTTGGCAAAGGCTCTGTCCCTTAAAGTTAACAGGGAGAGAGCTACCTCCATGACTGGTATGACATCTATGAACAAAGGAAGTGCCAGGGCCACCAAGAACTGCTGTGGGCCATTTAGAGCAACAGAAGGCCGGGTCCTAGCCTTCCAGGCTGAGAACATTATCCATTGCCTAGTGACAAGGAACTGGAGATGCCATCAGGGCTGCTGGTAGATTTTAATTTTCACAATGTATTTTTGTTAAGAATGTATTAAATTCACCATTTCTTAGAGTATGTTTCATTATCCTTAGTCTTTGTTCTGCTTATAAAATCCCCATTTAAAAGGCAAAATAACATGTGCTTAAGAGCTCTTTAAAAAATACTTATGGTCAAGAACAGGGGAGGGCGTAGCTTAGTCCCGCCTAATCAGACCTGTCCACGTGACAGCCATCTGAAATTTAAATTTAAGTAAAAGTCAGTATGCTTTCTAAATAAATGCAGTTTCACAACAAAACCTTTAGCCCATGCTCAAGCAACTCTATGGCTGCCCCTAATTCCTCCTCTATTGACATTTGGGAGCTGCTAGAGTTTCTGTAAAAGAACCTGAACACGGTGGATCGACCAACAGTGGCTTTGGGGTTTCGAGTTTTGAGCAGCAGCGCAGAATGATGTCTATCTGCCTTTCTGAGTCACAGCCAACTTCTGGCCTCTCTGCACAGATTTGGTGCAGGAAACTAGTCATACCCATACACAAACCCACAGTTCGCCCTGTGCCTCCTTCATCTTCATAATTCTGCTCCCACCCTCTTCCCTCTTCCTTGCCCCTCACTTGCAACACGGAGCTAAGTTTATAGATGATGCTCAACAATTTATTGTTGATTAACTGATTGATTCTGTGGCTATGGAAACCATCAGATTCTAGTGCAACAGTGGGATTCCTTCCTGACTTTATGCTTGGCAAAATTCTGACTCTCTGGGCTTGCTTCTCCCAGCTTGCCACCTCCATCTGGGTCAGAAGGAGCAATTGGAAGCAGAAGCTCCAAGAGAAAGGTGAGAATGTTGGTAAACCCAGCTGAAAAAAAGCAACGAGGAGGGTGTGTGGCCCTGAGATATGAAAAATTCCATCAGAAGCAGCCTACACAGTGATTATAGTTATCAGAGCTTTAAGATCAAGCTATACCTGGGTTCAAAGTGCACTTTCTCCACTTATTAGGCTTAAGCTTAATTAAGCCTTTCCTCATTTGTTAAAATTGAAATACTGTGTCTTTAGGTTGCCTGGGGAAATTATGAAATGATACAAGGAAGTTAGAAAGAAGAGTGCCTGGTACCTACAAGAGCCTCGCCCAGGCCAAGAGGGATGCAGACCTCTCACTTTTTAAGGCTCTTAGATAGAAAACGAATAGCAACAATATTACATAAACCAGGGAAGAGCTTTATATATACATTTTTGTGAATTACCACTCTTAGTACAAAAACATAATGCAAGATTATAGGAATTCTAGAAAATATTAATTCAAGGGTCCTCATGACTCTGTGTCTAGAAATTGGACACAAGAATGATGAATATCTTCTCAGGAAATATTTGTGATTTTATTTATGAAGTGTTTGAACATGACACCATAGTTGAAACTTGTGGTCCTTTGTGAATGAACTGTCCAGGTAACCATTCTGCCTCAATAAACCTCCCTGGACACAGAGTAAGTGTTCATTTAGCACTGGCTCACACCTGTAATCCCAGCACTTCGGGAGGCCAAGGCAGGTGGATTACCGTACATCAGGAATTCGAGAACAACCTGGCCAACATGATGAAACCCCATCTCTACTGAAAATACAAAAAACTTAGCCTGGTGGATGCCTATAATCCCAGCCACTTAGGAGGCTGAAGCAAGAGAATTGCTTGAACCTGGGAGGCAGAGGTTGCTGTGAGCCAAGATCATACCACTGCACTCTATCCTAGGCAACAGGAGCAAAACTCCATTAAGAAAGAAAGAAAGAAAAATTAATAATTTAAGCATCACCATAATGTCTCCAGTGAAGCTGAAACCCCCACATATACTGCAGATGGAGTTTTACCACCGTACACTGCACAATGATGGGGACCCTTCGGGTACTTCCAGACAGCATGAAGGTGACTGGCCTCCCAGTAGACTGACCTCCTAGCCCCTGTGCATCAGTGTGACTAGTGTAAGGATTTCATGACTCAGTTCAAACAGCAGCTCCTCTTCGAACAGAACCCCAGCTGCCCACTCACAGTAAGGCCATTGCGTGTGCTCCCAGTGCAGCTTGTTTATACATCTATGCAATAATCACCAGCTGCTTCCAGTTTTCCCTTTGACCCCTTGGAGTTAAATTCCTCCCAGCTCTTTGGAGTTAAATATGGCCACGTGATTTTGATGAAGCAAACTTAAGTGAAAGTGATACGCTCCTTAAGAGCTAATGAATAGTGTGCTAGGTCCCTATCCCTCTGCCACAGCAATCAGCAACAGCTTCTAAGTCAACCTGGACCCTAAAATCAAACTAATATGAGTGAAGGCCATGGACATGTAGGCCAAGCTTTGTTGATTAAAAACATTGAAAGTGGTGGGTTGTTTGTTACTGTAGTATTAACTGACCTATACTGATTGATACATTCTGTTTTAGAATATACTATAAAAATTGTTTATATGTCTGTCCTCATAATGAAAAATTTTTTAAGGATACAAGCTGTGTCTTACTCATTTCTGATTCTGGAGCTCCCAGCACAGTGACAACATACATTCATATATACGTAATGGATGCTTATTAATATGTGTTGGCTAGAAAATCTTTAAGTGTGGTCTGTTTGAGACATTGCTACATTCATTGATGGCTTCATGACACTGACATATCTATGCTTTTTTGGAATAAGGTCTTCATATTCCATTTCTTTATCTCTTTTCATGGTCTTTTTATATAAGAGGTTACCTGGCACCATATCGTGGGTTATTCCCACATCTTCAGCAACTGTCTTGATAGTTTCAGACATCCATTCATTCATCCATCCATCCATCCATCCATCCCTTTACTCATTTATATGTATATTCATTTCTTCATCAAATATTGTCTGAATGTCCACTGTGTGCCAGATACTTGCCAGACTTGGAATATGGATATGTATAAAATGTATTTGTCTCTCTCTTTCTCCTCCCCCTCGCCCCTTCCTTGTGAGGGCACAGCAAGAAGCTCCAAAAGAAAAGTGGAAATGATGGTCAATCTGAATGGAAAAAAAATAAGGGGGAGGGAGATGAGGTCACCTGTGATGTAGAAAACTCCATTAGAAGCAGCCTATGCCGTGATTATGGGTATTGGTACTTTAGGTTCAATCTAGACCGACCTGGGTTTAAATCTCAGTTCACTTATTAGGCTTATGTTTAGTTAAGTCTTTTAGCATCTATGTCCTCAATTGTAAAACTGGAATAATACCTGCATCTTTAGGTTGCTGGGAGAAATGAATGAAATGATGTGAGTAAGGTAGAAGGTGGAGCACTTTCTACAAGCCAAGAAGTGGCCCCTCACCAGATACCAAGCACTGGACCTCCTGGTGCCTTGATTTTGGGCTTCCCAGCCTTTTCCAGAACTGTGAGAAAATAAGTTTGTTGTTTAAACCACCCAGTCTCTGGTATTTTCGTTATGGCAACATGAACAGACTAAGAGAAAAAAAAACAAGCAAACAGATGTGAAAAATGTATTATGTAACTAAAAATGTTTATTTCAATGCTAAGTCTAAATTGTTTTTATGAACAAAACCTTTTAAGTTTGAAAAATACTTCCCTAGTCTAATCATCTTGTTTCTCAGACAAAGAAACTGAGGATTTGCTGGGCTAGGGAAGCAACTCTTTGCTTAGAACTCTGCTAGGTGGCCTACGGTGCTTGAGAAACATGAGAGTCTGACCCGACCCAAGAAAGACAAGCAATTAGGACTAGATCTCAGCCTAAACTTGTCAGTCTGGCTTTCCAGATTCTCTTCCATGATACAGCACTGATGTCTGTTTGCAGATCACATGATCATAATTAGAAACCCTAAAGATTCCATAAAAACTAATAAGCATATTCAGTATAACTGCAGGTTACAAGATCAACATATAAAAATTATGTTTCTATATACTACTATTCAAAAAAAGAAATTAAGAAAACAATCCTATTTAAAATAGCATGAAAAATAATGAAATACTTAGGAATATATTTAACCAAGAAAGTAAAAGACCTATAAACTATAAAACATTGATGAAAGAAATTGACGATGACTCAAATAAATGGAAAGATACCCCATGTTCATGAATTAGAAGAATATGTCAAGTTCCTTACTACACAAAGTAATCAATATAATCCTTATCAAAAATTCCAAGGGCATTTTTCACAGAAATAGAAAATAGAACCCTAAATTTCATATGGAAATATAAAAGACCCTGAATAGCCAAAAAAAAAAAAAAGAAAGAAAGAAAGAAAGAAAGAACAAAGCTGGAGGCATTACACTGTCTGACCAAAATATGTTAGAAAGTTATGGTGATCAGCACAGCATGGTACTGGCATGAAAACAGATGCAGAGACCAATGGAACAGAGTGGAAAGCCCAGAAGTAAACCTATGCATTTATGGTCAGCTAATTTTTGCCAAAGATGCAAGAACTCACAATGGGGAAAAGACAGTCTCTTCAATAAATGGTGTTGGTAAAACTGGATATCCACATGCTGAAGAAGAAAATTAGACTCTCATCTTATACTACATAAAAAGTCAATCAGGATGGATTAAAGACTTAAACATGAGACTTGTAACTGTAATACTAGAGAAAAACATAAAGGAGAGCTCCATGACATTGGTCCTATTTTTAGGATATAACTTCAAAAGTAGGCACAAAAATGACAATAGACAGACAGATGATATCAAACTATAAAGCTTCTGAACAGCAAAGGAAAAAAATCAAAAGAGTGAAGAGACAACAAACAGAATGGGAAAAATATGTGCAAACCATATATCTGACAAGCAATTAATATCCAAAACATATGAGGGTTTCAAACAACTCAAGAGCAAGAAAACAAATAACATGATTTTTTAAAAAGGAGGAAACATCCTGAATGGACATTTCATGAAAGAAGACATACAAATGGCTAACAGGTATATGAAAAATGGTCATCACTAATCATCAAGGAAATGGAAATTAAAGCCACAATAAGATATTACCTCACAACAGTTAGAATGGCTATTATCAGAAAGACAAAAGACAACAAGTGTTGGTGAGGATGTGAAGAAAAGGGAATATTTGCACACTGTTGGTGGGAATGTAAATTAATACAGCCATTATGAAAAACAGTCTGGAAGTTTCTCAAAAAATTAAAAATAGAACTACTGTATAATCCGGCAATCCTACTACTGGGTATATATTTTAAAAATAAAATCAATATGTCAAACAGATATTTACACTTTACGTTAATTGCAGCATTATTCACAATAGCCAACGTATGGAATTAACAAATATGGAATCTATTGTCCTTTAATGGATCAAAAGATAAAGACAATTACATATACACACACAATGGAATACTACTAAGCCTTACAAAAATAAGGAAATCCTAACATTTTTTACAATATGGATAAATCTGGAAGACATTATGCTAAGTGAAATAAGCTAGGTACAGAAATATAAATACCATATGATCCCACTTATATGTGTAATTTTAAAAAGACATACTTACAGAAACAAAGTAGAATGGTGGGGCTAAGAGCAGGTGAGAGTTGGGGAGATGTTGCTCAAGGGGTGAAAACTTTCAGATAGAAGGAAGAAGTTTCAGAAATCAATTACAAAATACAATGACTACAATTCGTAACAATGTATTGCCTTATTGAAAATTGCTCAAGGAAATCAGAGAGGATACACATAAATGGAAAAATATTCCATGCTCATGGATAAGAAGAATCAATATCATGAAAACGGCCATACTTTCAAAAGTAATTTATAGATTCAATGCTATTCCCATTAAACTGCCATTTACATTCTTCACAGAACTAGAAGAAACTATTTGAAAATTCATATGGAACCAAGAAAAAGCTCATATAGCCAAGATGATCCTAAGCAGAAAGAACAAAACTGGAGGCATCATGGTGCCCGACTTCATACAGTAACCAAAACATTATCGTAATGGTACAAAAACAGACACAAAGACCAATGGTATAGAATAAGAACTCAAAAATAAGACTGCACACCTACAGCCATCTGATCTTTGACAAAGCTGACAAAAGCAAGCAATGGGAAAAAGATTCTCTATTTAATAAATGGTGCTGGGAGAATTGCTAGCTATATACAGAAAATTCAAACTGGACCCCTTCCTTATACCTTAGGTAAAAATTAACTAAAGATGGATTAAAGACTTAATTGTAAAACCCAAAACAATAAAAGCCCAAGAAGAAAATGTAGGCAATACCACTCATGACATAGGCGTGGGTAAAGATTTTTATGATCAAATACCAAAAGCAACTGCAACAAAAGCTAAAAGTGGCAAATGGAATCTAATTAAACTAAAGAGGTTCTACACAGCAAAAGAAACTATCATCAGAGTGAACAGACAACCCACAGAATGGGAGAACATTTTTGCAGTCTACCCATCTGACGAAGATCTACTATCCAGAGTTTACAAGGAATTTAAAACAAATTTATAAGAAAAAAGCAACCCCATTAAAAAGTAGGCAAAGGACATGAACAGATACTTCTCAAAAGAAGACATTCAGGCAGCCAGCAAACATATAAAAAAGAGCTCAACATCACTGATCATTAGAGAAACGCAAATCAAAACCACAATGAGATACCATCTCATGCCAGTCAGAATGGTGATAATTAGAAAGTCCAGAAACAACAGATGCTGGTGAGGTTGTGGAAAAAAGGGAATGCTTTTACACTGTTGGTGGGAGTCTATATTAGTTCAACCATTGTGGAAGATATGTAGTGATTCCTTAGAGAAGTAGAGGCAGAAATATCATTTGACCCAGCAATCCCATTACTGGGTACATACCCAAAGGAATATAAATATTTTCATTATAAAAATACATGCATGTGTATGTTCACTGCAGCACTATTCACAATAGCAAAAACATGGAATAAACCCAAATGCCCATCAATGAGAGAATGGATAAAGAAAATGTGGTGTATATGCACCATAGAATACCATGCAGCCATAAAAAAGAATGAAATCATGTCCTTTGCAGGAATGTGGATGGATCTGGAAGCCATTATCCTCAGCAAACTAAAGCAGGAACAGAAAAACAAACACTGCATGTTCTCACTTATAAGTGGGAGCTGAACAATGAGAACACATGGACACATGGGAAGGGAACAATACACACTGGGGCCTGTGGGGGGTAGGGGTGAAGGGAAGGAGAGCATCAGGAAGAATAGCTAAGGAATACTGGGCTTAATACCTATGTGATGTGATGATCTGTGCAGTAAACCATCATAGCACATGTTTTACTCATGTAACAAAACTGCACATCCTGCACATGTACCCCAGACCTTAAAAGTTGAAGGAAGAAAACCAGAAAATCACTAAGAGTAGATTTTAATGTTCTTTCTCACCATAAAAATTTTAAGTAGATGAGGTAATACATGTTAATTAGATCAATGTAGCCATTTCACAATGTACGTATTTCAAAACATGTTGTTACATAATAATCTATACTTTTTTGTTAGTTACACCTCAATAAAGCTGAGGAAATCAAGAAACCAACTTTGGATTTGAGTGTGCCCAAACCAATGGCCGAAACGAGATTTTTTTGTGTGTGTGGTTAGCTCTATCTACATTTTTTTATATCTATACAGTTGAAACCACTAAGGATACAGAGTGTTTGCTTTGAAGCTCATTACAGATTCCAGCAGTTTAATTTGGATGAACTGCTTGGCTTCAGGAAAGAGACATGGATTGCAGCCAGGCACCCCATGTGCACAGTTAACAGAGCCTATTCAAACAGTGAAACATTAAAATGTAGTGCAAAAAATCTTCTGTGCTTCATCCAGAATTTTATAGGACTCTAAAGCCCAAACTGACCATAGGAATCACTTTTTGGGACCCAAATATGATCCATCAAAAGGATGTGATGAAGAGAAAATTCAGGGAGTTCTGAACCAGAGCCAGAGGAGACTGTGTCGGAAGCTATGTCTCAGCTTTTAAGATATTTGTAGCCATAAAATGAATGTAACATCCAGAAACAATCTTGCCAGAAGTTGAGAATAATTGACAAAGGTAAATAACTGCGCATTGTTTGAACCAGCAAAGACATTTGAAATCTGCTTGTTCTCAAAATCACTGTGTTACCCTAGGCCAGGTCTCAGGCTTCATCATGGCAGGATCAGGGCAGGTGGTGACTGATGGTGGAGGGGAGCTCTGTGTACTCCAGTGCCAACCTCGACCCAGAAGTGACCATCATTTGAAAGTTGAGGGAAAGCCAAGAATCTACATGAGACACGTATAAGATAATCAGGACCCAAACTCTCCAAGGGCAATCAGAATAAAGCATCCACACAAGATGACATGGGCGACTTCTCACATAGAGCCATTTTCCTAGAGCCATTCTCTTTGTTCGCAAAAACATGTGACTGCCCTCTCAGAATGTCTTGTTATGAACTGCACAGTCTCCATTTGTAGTATGAAAGGGTAGAGATCCAATGGGGTTAATTCTCATGATCTGAAAACCATTGAACGCATAGTGTTTAAAGCCACTGGGTTTGCTCCATTCTAAATCTTTTCAATAGATTTTGACACTGTTAAATTATGGATTCATGCATCCATTCACTTCTCAGCAAATATATATTGCCACTACATGCCTTCCATCTTGAAATGGCCTAACCCCAGCTTCCATCCCACATGGGACAACTTCCTCTTTTATTCTTTGTAATTCCTTCTTTCTGCCCAGAAAATTTCTTTATGGTAAGCACTGTGGTATAATTTATACAATGTCCATGATCTGCCTGATGTGCTATATATTTGTTTTCATCTATATTTTCTTTTATGTAATATGATAAATAAGTATTATATGGAGAAAAAGCCAGAGATTTAAATTTGAAGGTTTGGTGATGCAGAATATAATCAATAGCCTGTTCCTAGAGCCCAGACAATGAATCTTCATTATATCCTTTAAACCAATATTAGAAAAATGCTGCTCCTTTGACTACCTCCTCCACCTCAGCCCTACACCCCATGTCTTAATGGACATCACGTTTCTTGACTGTATATTATCTTCAATCCATTTTTCACCTGGGGTTTGTGGAGGTAAACCTAACCCTTAACAGCTTTCTGGTATCTTTCTACGGGAAGAGGAGAGATGACGGCCTCTCAAATAATCTCTTAAATTTTAATCTAGGCCATGTGACTCACTCTTTTAAGACCATTCAGTAACTTCTTATTACTTTAGGATAAGTACATACTTCTTTACTTGACATCCCAGGAAAGCTGGATCCTCCTTACCTCTCCCGCATTCCCTACTGCCCTACACATACTGTTCATATTCTGTTTTTCTTATTCTGAAAACAGAAAATAGGAAATTCAAACAGTCACACCAGTGGTTCTCAAAGCGTAGTCTGTGGATCAGCAGCTACAGCATTCCCTGGGAGTTTGTGAGAAGTGCAAACCATTGATCTTTATTCCACATCTACTGAATTAGAAACTCTGGAGGTGAGGCCAACTATTTTAATCATCCAGACAGTCCTGAAGCTTGAGAACAATGAATTTTTTGTGTGTGATAGGGGCAGGAACAGGGTCTCACTCTGTCTCCCAGGCTGGAGTGCAGTAGTGGGATCACAACTCACTACAGCCTCAATTCCTGGACTCAAGAATTCCTCCCACCTAAGCTTCCCAAGTAGCTGAGACAACAGGCATGCACCACCATGCTTGCTAACTTTTTATTTCTTGTAAAGGTATTGTTTCACTATTTTTCCCAGGCTGGTCTCAAGCAATCCTCCTGCCTTAGCTTCCCAAAGTTCTGGGATTGCAGGCTTGAGCCACCATACTGGGACAAGAACAATGGATTTAAACCATTTCATATGATGGAAGGCACCAATTAAACACATATAAAATGTCTGCTTAGCCTAGTCTAAGCTGATGAGGATTGGTAGACTTTAATTTCCTTCGGAGGTCTTCCAGCAGGTTACTGTGGCTTTTATCCTGCCTTCTCACTTTTTGGAAGCTCTCAGAAGATGGAAGTCCTTCAGAGAGAGAATATCGGTCTCCTGTCCATGTTCTCATCCCTCCCATTTTCCCATGCCTCTAATTGTCTGCCCTCTGTGCTACCTCCTCAGTGTTCCTACACCCATGGGAAATAAAACGTAGTTGCTTCCCACAAAAATATGAGAATGTTCTTCAAAGTAAAAGTGAAGTCTTTAAAAAACCTGCGTTGAGGTATTGTGTTATCATCCCATGATACATTAACTGAGGGGAATGGAAAGGAAAGAGATACCTTCATTCACAGAGTCAATTAATTGAAAAGCTCAATATACACCAAACTGTGTCTTTATGGGGTCCACCACACATCTTGGAAGGAAATTTCAAAGCTCATTTAAAGTCAGCCCCTCGCATAGCCCTGCTTGTCTAACTGTCTTCTGAATGTAATTTCAGAAGTAAAACCAGGCCAGGGGATGGGACTCCAAGGTGAGAGTCAACTGAAATGGCAAGCCAGGAAGTCATGGAAGTCATACCTCCCCTGCAGTAACAAAGTCTCTTCTCAAAGAAATGTCAGCAGTGCAGAAACCACAGGGGCTGTTTATGTCTTTCCTTTTTCTTTTCAAACATTATAAAAATAACAGCAATTTTTAAATGTCAAAAGAGAGAGAAATAAAAGTATCTGTAATTTCAAAACCCTATCCCAGTAACTACTGTAGGTTTCTGCCTGAGCTTTTTAGGTTTGGGCCATTTGTGCTCTGTGCTGATATATGCATTGTGTTTTAAAGTTTATCTTTCATACATTTTCCCCAGATTGTTGCCAGGCAAACCATGCAATACAGAATTATGGACTATCAGAGCTATAAAGGGTTTTGGGGTTCATTTTTTGAAGCGATTATTAATTGGTTCTACAGAGATGAGCTTTCAGCAGTTTGTGTCACCCCTGAAACTACTTGTGAAATACTGCACTGAACATGTGTATCTTTCTAGAGAGAGTGTTATCCCTGTATATTTCATTAGATGTTCAAAGTGGACAGAAGAGAAGATGGTCATTTAGGAACAGCTCAGGATTGCAGCTCCCAGTGAATGTGCAGAGGGTGAGTGGATGCCGCATTTTGAGATGGATCTTTATTGCCCACAGACCAGGAGATTCCCAGGCAGAGGAGCCCCATGGGTCTCCAGCACAGCTGTTTTGGCTGTCATGGCTGTTTTGCCGGCACCTCAGTGCGGCAGTTCTCCATACAAAACACACTGGTCTGGTTGCCCTTTTAAGCTGGCAATTGGAGCTCTGGGAAGGCAGATTTGCTCATTCATCTGATTAAATAGGGGACTCAAACAGGGAGCCAGGCCAGGAGATTCCCAGGCAAAAAAGCACCACGAATCTCAGTGCCGTTGTTTTAGCTGGCGCAGTGGGTCACCACAGGGGAAATCACACAGATCCCGGCACCTTTTCAGCAGGTGACTGGAACACTTGGGAGAGAGTCAACCATTCAACTTAAAAAAAAAAAAAAAAAGGCTCTGAGGCAGGGAGCCAGGTGATCAGGCTCAGTGGGTCCCACACCTACAAGAACAAACAAACAAAAAAAAAAAAAAAAAAAAAAAAACAGCAATTGGAAATGCCCTGGGTTGAGAGTTTCACAGCAAGCACAGCTGAACCCAGGATGGTGCAGCTCTGTGGGGGAGGGGCGTGCATCATTACTGAGGCACTCCACCCCTACAGAGGTAGTCTGCCATTGCTGAGACAGCCCACCATTGCTGAGGCAACCCACCATAACAGAGAGAGTCCACCATTACAGAGGCAGGCCACCTCTGAGGCAGTTCTAACCACACCCATATAAACAGGACTGCAGGGAAGTTCACATGGCAGCAGGACAGAGCCCACAGCAGCTCAGCAAAGCCTCTGCAGGCAGACAGTGACTAGGCTACCTCCTTGCTGGGCAGGACAGCCCTGAAAAAAACAGGCAGGAGCACAATGGAAACTCATAAATAAAGCCCTAACCCCCCAGGACAGAGCACCTGGGGAAAAAAAGGGGGGGTTTATGAGTTCTGCTGCAGCAGACTGAAACATATCTGCCTAGCAGCTCTGAATGAACAATGGAGCTCACAGCTCAGCACTTGAGCTCCTATAAAGGACAGCCTGTCTCCTCAAGCAGCTCCCTGACCCCCGTATATCCAAAGAGTCACCTCACAAAGGACTGATCAGACTGACATTTGGCAGGCATCATCCTGGGACAAAGATAGCAGAAGAAGAAACTGGTAGCAACCCTTACTGTTCTGCAGCTGATCCAGGTGATCCCCGCCAAGCAGGGCCTGGAGTTGACCTCAGCAGTCCTATAGCAGAAGGGCCAGACTGTTAGAAGAAAACTAAGAAACAGAAATAACTTCCATCATCAACAATCTGGACATAAACACAGAGACCCAATCTGAAAATCAGCAACTACAAAGATGACAGGTGGATGAATCCACAAAGATGGAAAGAAACCAGCGCAAAAAGAAGGAAAACACCCAAAAGCAGAACACCTCTCCTCCTACAAGGGATCACAACTCCTCACCAGCAAGGGAACAAAGTTGGATAGAGAATGAGTGTGATGAAATGACAGAATCAGACTTCAGAAGGTGGGTAATGAGAAACTTCTGTGAGCTAAAAGAACATGTTCTAACTCAATGCAAAGAAACTAAGAACCTTGAAAAAAGATTTGATGAAATGATAACAAGAATGGACAACTTAGAGAGGAGTATCAGTGAATTGATGGAACCGAAAAACACAACATGAGAACTTTACAAAGCATGCACAAGTTTCAACAGCTGAATTGACCAAGCAGAAGAAAGGATATCAGAGGTCGAAATTCAACTCAATGAAATAAAATGAGAAGGCAATATTAGAGAAAAAAGGGCAAAAAGGAAAGAACAAAGTCTCCAAGAAATATAGGACTATGTGAAAAGACCTAATCTATGTTTGATAGGTGTACCTGAATGTAACAAAGAGAATGAATCCAAGCTGGAAAATACTCTTCAGGATATTATCCAGGAAAACTTCCCCAACCTAGCAAGGCAGGCCAATATTCAAGTCCAGGAAATATGGAGAACAGCACAAAGATATTTCTCAAAAAGAGCAACCCCAAGGCACATAAATGTCAGATTCACCAGGGTTGAAATGAAGGAGAAAATGCTAAGGGCTGCCAGAGAAAAAGGTCGGGTTGCCCACAAAGGGAAGCCCATCAGACTCCCAGCAGAGCTCTCAGCAGAAACCCTACAAGCTAGAAGAGAGTGGGGGCCAATATTCAACATCCTTAAAGAAAATAACATTCAACCCAGAATTTCATATCCAGCCAAACCGAGATTCATAAGTGAAGGAAAAATAAAATCCTTTGTGAACAAGCAAGTACTCAAAGATTTTGCCACCACCAGGCCTGCTTTACAAGAGCTCCTGAAAGAGGCACTACACATAGAAAGGAACAACCAGTACCAGCCATTCCAAAAACATACCAACTGGTAAAGAGCATCAATAAAATGAAGAATCTGCATCAACTAACAGACAAAACAGCCAGCTAGCATCAAAATGGCAGTATCAAATTCACACATAACAATATTAACCCTAAATGTAAATGGGCTAAATGCACCAATCAAAAGACACAGACTGGCAAATTGGATAAAAAGCCAAAACCCATCGGTGTGCTGTATCCAGGAAACCCACCTCACATGCAAGGATACACAAAGGCTCAAAATAAAGGGATGGAGGAAGATTTACCAAGCAAATGGAGAGCAAAAAAGAGCAGGAGTTGCAATGCTCATCTCTGATAAAATAGACTTTAAAGCAACAAAGATCAAAAGAGACAAAGAAGGACATTACACAATGGTAAAAGATCAATAAAACAAGAAGAACTAACGATCCTAAATATATACGCACCCAATACAGGAGCACCGAGATACATAAGGCAAGTCCTTAATGACTTACAAAGAGACTTAGACTCCCAGACAATAAGAGTGGGAGACATTAACACTCCAGTCAATATTAGACAGATCAACCAGACAGAAAATTAACAAGGATATCCAGGACTTGAACTCAGACCTGGAACAAGCAAACCTGATAGACATTTACAGAATCTCCACCCCAAATCCACAGAATATACATTCTTCTCAGCACCACATAATGCCTACTCTAAAACTGACCACATAATTGGAAGTAATCACTCCTCAGCAAATGCAAAAGAATGGAAATTATAAGAAACAGTCTCTCAGACCACAGTGCAATCAAGTTAGAACTCAGAATTCAGAAACTAACTCAGAACTGGACAGCTTCATGAAAACTGAACAACTGGCTCTTGTATGTGGACTGGATAAACAATGAAAAGAAGGTGGAAAACAAGAAGTTCTTCGAAACCAACAAGAATGAAGACCCAACATACCAGAATCTCTGGGACACATTTAAAGCAGTCTCTTCAGAAAAATATACAGCAATAAGTGCCCACATAAGAAGAAAGGAGAGATCCAAAATTGACAACCTATCATCAAAATTGAAAGAGCTAGAGGAGCAAGATCAAAAGAACTCAAAACCTAGCATAAGGCAAGAAATGACTAAGATCAGAGCAGAACTGAAGGAGATAGAGACACAAAAAACCCTTCAGAAAAAAATCAATAAATCCAGAAGCTGGTTTTTCAAAAAGATCAACAAAATAGACCACTAGCCAGATAAATAAAAAAGAAAAGAGAGAATAACCAAATAGATGCAATAAAAAATGATAAAGGAGAAATCACCACAGATTCCACAGAAATTCAAACCATCATCAAAGAATATTACAAACAACTCTTTGCACATTAACTAGTAAACCTGGAAGAAATCGATAAATTCCTGGACACTTGCCTCCTCCCAAGCCTAAACCAGGAAGAAGTCAAAACCCTGAATAGACCAATAACAAGATCTGAAGTTGAGGCAGCAATTAAGAGCCTACCACACTAAGAAAGCCCAGGTCCAGATGGGTTCACAGCCGAATTCTACCAGACACACAAAGAGGAACTGTTACCATTCCTTCTGAAACTATTCCAAATAATCCAAAAAAAGGGAATCCTTCCCAAATCATTTTATGAGACCAACATCATCCTGATACCAAAACCCGGCAGAAACTCAACAAGAAAAGAAAACTTCAGGCCAATATTCATGATGAACATAGATGCAAAAATCTTCAATAAAATACTGGCAAGCTAATGGCAACAGCATATCAAAAAGCTTATCCATTATGATCAAGTAGGATTCATCCCGGGGATGCAAGGCTGGTTCAACATACGCAAGTCTATAAACATAATTCACCACATAAATAGAACCAAAAACAAAAACCACATGATTATCTCAATTGATGCAGAGAAGGCCTTTGACAAAATTCAACAGCCCTTTATACTACAAACCCTCAATAAACTAGGTATTGATGGAACATATCTCAAAATAATAAAACCTATTTATGACAAACCAACAGCCAGTATTATACTGAATGGGCAAAAACTGGAAGCATTCCCTTTGAAATCTGGCACTAGACAAGGATGCCCTCTCTCACCGATCCTATTCAATATAGTATTGGAAGTTCTAGCCAGAAAAATCAGGCAAGAAAAAGAAATAAAGGGTATTCGAATAGGAAAGGAGGAAGCCAAATTGTCTCTATTTGCAGATGACATGATAGTATATCTAGCAGACCCCATTGTCTCAGCCCAAAATCTCCTGAAACTGATAAGCAACTTCAGCAAAGTCTGAAGGTACAAAATCAATGTGCAAAAATCACAAGCATTCCTATACACCAATAACAGACTGAAAGAGAGCCAAATCAAGAATGAACTGCCATTCACAATTCCTACAAAGAGAATAAAATGCCTAGGAATACAACTAACAATGAACATAAAGGACCTCTTCAAGGAGAACTACAAACCACTGTTCAAAGAAATAAGAGAGGACCCAAACAGATGGAGAAACATTCCATGTTCATGGTTAGGAAGAATCAGTATTGTGAAAATGGCCATACTGCCGTTTTACTGAATCAGTAAAAGTAATTTACCGATTCAATGCTATCCTCATCAAGCTACCAATTGCCTTCTTCACAGAACTGGAAAAAACCACCTTAAACTTCATATGGAACCAGAAGAGAGCTCGCATAGTCAAGTCAATTCTAAGTAAAAGGAACACACAGCAGGAGGCATCACAGTACCAGATTTCAAACTACACTACAAGGCTACAGTAATCAAAACAGCATGGTACTGGTACCAAAACAGAGATATAGACCAATGGAACAGAACAGAGGCCTTGGAGGCAACACAACATATCTACAACCATACAATCTTTGACAAACCTGACAAAAACAAGCAATGGGGAAAGGATTTCCTGTTTAATAAATGGTGTTGGGAAAACTGGCTAGCTATGTGCAGAAAGCAGAAACTGGACCCCTTCATGACACCTTACAGTAAAATTAACTCCAGATGGATTAAAGACTTAAACCTAAGACCTAACACCATGAAAACCCTAGAAGAAAATCTAGGCAAAACCATTCAGGACATAGGAGTAGGCAAGGACTTCATGACCAAAACACCAAAAGCATTGGCAACAAAAGCCAAAATAGACAAATAGAACCTAAACAAACTCCACAGCTTCTGCACAGTCATTAGAGAGAATCAGCAACCAACAGAATGGGAAAAAAATTTTGCAGTTTACCCATCTGACAAAGGGCTGATACCCAGAATCGTCAAAGAACTAAAACAGATTTACAAGAAAAAAACAAACAAGCCCATTCAAAAGTGGGCAAAGGATATGAACAGACACTTTAGAAAAGAAGACATACATGAGGCCAACAAACATATGAAAAAAATGCTCATCATCACTGGTCATTAGAGAAATACAAATCAAAACTACATTGAGATACCATCTCACACCAGTTAGAATGACAATCATTAAAGAATCTGGAGATAACAGATGCTGAAGAGGATGTGGAGAAATAGGAACACTTTTACACTGCTGGTGGGAGTGTAAGTTAGTTCAACCATTGTGGAAGACAGTGTGGCGATTCCTCAAGGACTTAGAAATAGAAATTCTATTTGACCCAGCAATCCCATTACTGGGTATATATCCAAAGGATTATAAATCATTCTACTATAAGGAAACATGCACATGAATGTTCATTGCAGCACTGTTTACAATAGCAAAGACCAAGAATCAACCCAAATGCCCATTGATGATAGACTGGACAGGGAAAATGTGACACATATACACAATGGAATATTATGCAGCAATCAAAAACGATGAGTTCATGTCCTTTGTAGGGACATGGATGAGCCTGGAGAACATCATTCTCAGCAAACTGACACAAGAACAGAAAATGAAATACCGCATGTTCTCACTCATAGGCGGGTGTTGAACAATGAGAACACGTGGACACAGGGAGGGGAGCACTACACACTAGGGTCTGTTGCGGGGAATAGGGGAGGGACAGTGGTGGGGTGGGGAGTTGGGGAGAGATAGCATGGGGAGAAATGCCATATGTGGGTGAAGGGGAGGAAGGCAGGAAATCACACTGCCACGTGTGTACCTATGCAACTATCTTGCATGTTCTTCACATGTACCCCAAAACCTAAAATGCAATTAAAAAATTAGTTCAACCATTGTGGAAGACAGTGTGGCGATTCCTCAAGGACCTAGAAATAGATATTCCATTTGACCCAGCAATCCCATTACTGGGTATATATCCAAAGGACTATAAATCATTCTACTATAAGGACACTTGAACACGAATGTTCATTGCAGCACTGTTTACAATAGTGAAGACCTGGAAACAACCCAAATGCCCATTGATGATAGACTGGACTGGGAAAATGTGGCACATATACACCATGGAATATTAAACAGCCATCAAAAACGATGAGTTTGTGTCCTTTGCAGGGACACGGATGAACCTGGAGAACATCATTCTCAGCAAACTGACACAAGAACAGAAAATCAAACTGCATGTTCTCATTCATAGGTGGGTGTTGAAGAATGATAACACATGGACACAGGGAGGGGAGCACTACACACTGGGGTCTGTTGCGGGGAATAGGGGTGGAACAGTGTGGGGTGGGGAGTTGGGGAGAGATAGCATGGGGAGAAATGCCAGATATAGGTGAAGGGGAGGAAGGCAGCAAATCACACTGCCACATGTGTACCTATGCAACTATCTTGCATGTTCTTCACATGCACCCCAAAACCTAAAATGCAACTTAAAAAATTAAATAACTAAAACACAGAATAATAATAAAAAAAAGATCTTCAAAGTGGTTTACATGCCCAAAAGGTCGTCTATTCTTCGTATGCAGTTATTCTATGCGCAGTCATTCATGCTGTGTTTTACTCAACTTGTTGTTGGAAGGAAAGGGGAATAGCGCGTAGGCTATAACATCCTCTAGGGTTGTGCAGTACACTATTGCACAGCCATGGATGGTGGGCCTACATTCTAATCCATCCTTATTTTATGGTTGGTACCACAGAGCTGAGAAGTAATTTTCCCTGTTTCCATAGCTCTCTGCATACATTTCTTTAAACAGTTGCATTATATTGAAATGATTTGAGAGGATCTAGCTCTCTAATTCTAGTACTTAGTGTTAAGAAATCCAGTTACATACACTAATGTCATGTTTAACATCAGCTTTATTACTAACAAAATTTACATTGTATTTTTCCTCTGCTTTACTTCTATTTTTAAATTCATTCCAAACTTAGAAAAGAGGGATAAAATTCATCGTCCCTTAAACTTGTATGTGATGAGTTAATCAACAATTCATAAATGAAAGAACATAAAAAAGCTATATCAGACAGTGAGGACTAAAAACCAAATGAAAAATTAATCCCTTCTCTTTTTCTAACTGCTAGAAATATTTCCCCTGAGGTTATTTTTGTATTTTGTCATTTCTCTTTAGAAACCTCAGCTCCTTCTTCTATTAAATTTTGCAAGGGCTTCTTATAATCTTAACAATTAATAGCTAATGCTTACAGTTCTCAAAACACTTGCAATTACATTAGCTCATTTGTGTATCAACAGGAACAGGTGTCATCTCTATTTTACACAAAGAGAAAAAATAACTCAGTGAGCTTGAGTGATTTGCCCCTGCTTGTGGCAGGGCTGGGACTCAAACACGGTATATCTGACTTAAAGGCCCAATGCCAATGTGGTAGATCCTGCCAATAGGTGCCAATATCTGGTTTTACTCTACATCCAAATAAACAAGACTGTGCTTCCCTGCCCCCTTAAGGTTGGCTATGTTTGTGTGACTAGATATGGCCAATAAAATGAGAACAAAAGGAATGTGTGTTGCTTTTGGACCAAGCGCTTAAGTCTTGGTGGCCAATTCACCAGTTTTCCCTCTTTCCTTGCTACAGCTTCCAACCCATGGAAGCACTTTAAAAATTCAACTTTTATGTTAGATTTGGTGGTACTTGTGCAGGTTTACATTGTGTGATGCTGAGGTTTGGGGTACCATTAATCCCATCATCCAAGTACTGAACATAGTACCCAACAGTTAGTTTTTCAAGCTTTCCCTCCCTTTTCCCTTCCCCTTTAGTTGTCCCCAGTGTCTGTTGTTTCCATCTTCATGAGTACCTAACGTTTAGCTCCCACTTGTAAGTGAGAACATGTGGTATTTGGTTTTCTGTTCCTGCATTAATTCACTTAGGATAATGGCCTCCAGCTGCATCCATGTTTCTGCAAAATAAATTATTTCATTTTTTTTTATGTCTGTGCAGTATTCCTTGGTGCATATGTACCACATTTTCTTTATCCAATCTACCATTGATGGACACTTAGATTGATTCCATGTCTTTGCTATTGGGAAAAGTGATGCAATGAGTATACATGTGCATGTATCTTTTTGTTGGAAAGATTTGTTTTCCTTTGGGTATATACCCAGTATGGGATTTCAGGGTCAAATGGGAGTTCTGTTTTCAGTTCTTTGAGAAATCTCCAACCTGCCAAACACAGTGGTTGAACTAATTTACATTCCCATCAACAATGTAGGCATTACCTTTTCTCTGCAGCCTTGACAGCATCTGCTATTTTTTCATGTCTAAAATAATCATTCTGACTGGTGTGAGATGGTATCTCAGTATGGTCTCAACTTGCATTTCTCTGATGATGAGTGATGATAAGCTTTTTTCATAGATTTGTTGGCCACTTGTATATCTTCTGAGAAGTGTCCATGTATTTTGCCCATTCTGTAATGGAGCAATTTGTTTTTTGCTTGTTCAATTGTTTAAGTGCCTTATACATTCTGCATATTACATCTTTGCTAGATGCATAGTTTGCAAATATTTTCTCCCATTCCATAGGTCGCAATTTACTCTGTTAATAGTTTCTTTTGCTGTGCAGAAGCTCTTTTGTTTAATTAGGTTTCACCTGCCAATTTTTTGTTGTTGCAATTGCTTTTGAGGACTTAGTCATCAATTATTTCTCAAGGCCAAAGTCCAGATTGGTGTTTTCCAGGTTTTCTTTTAGAAATCTTATTGTTTACAGTCTAACACTTAAATATTTAATTCATCCTGAGTTAATTTTTGTGTAAGTGAAAGGTAGGGATCCAATTTCATTCTTCTTCAGATGGCTAGACAGCTATCACAGCACCATTTATTGAATAGGTAATCATTTCCCCATTGAATACTTTTGTTGATTTTATCAAAGATCAGATGGCTGTAAGTACACAGCTTTATTTCTGGGTTGTCTATTCTGTTCCAGTTGTCTATGTGTCTGTTTTTATATCAATACAATGCTGTTTTGGTAATTGTAGCCTTATAGTTAGTTTGAAGTTGGATAATGTGATGCCTTGGGCTTTGTTTTCTTTGCTTAGGACTGCTTTGATTATTTGAGCACTATTTTGGTTCCTTATGAATTCTAGAATAGTTTTTCTAGTTCTGTGAAAAATGACATTTGGAGTTTGATAGGAATAACATTGAGTCTGTAGATTGCTTTGAGTGGGATGGCCATGTTAATGATATTGATTATTCTAGTCTATAAGCATGGAATGTTTTTCCATTTGTTTGTGTCATCTATGATTTCTTTCAGCAGTGTTTTATAGTTTTTTTCTCGTAGAGATCTTTCACTTCCTTGGTTAGAGGTATTCTTGGGTATTTCCTTTTTTGTTTGGCTATTATAAATGGGATTGTGTTCTTGATTTGGCTCTCAGCTTAAATGTTATTTGTGTATAGAAATGTTTCTGAGTTTTGAACACTGATTTTATATCCCAAAACTTTATTAAAGTCCTTTATCAGTTCCAAAAGCCTTTTGGCAGAGTCTTTAGGGCTTTCTAGGCATAGAATCATATCATCAGTGAGGAGAGATAGTTTCACTTCTTCTTTTTCTATTTGGGTGCCTTTCATTTCCTTCTCTTACCTGGCTGCTCCGGCTAGGACTTCCAGAAGCACTTTTTGATATGGAGGTGCTGCAAGACCAAAATAGCCTAGAATGAGGAGTCAACATATGAAGGAGATTTTCTCTGGGAAGCTATCTGGTCTTGCAGAAGACTCTGCTTGAGCAAGAACTTAATTTTTACTGTAGTCTGCCAAGAAGATTTTGGTATTGTTTCTTGCCACAAAATTACCTAGCCTATCCTAAATAATATTGGCAGACTCCATACATGACTGGTTTGTCTCCCTTAGAGCTCGGACTAGTGTTCAAAGAGGCATATTTTTCCACGCACAACTGATCTTCTCTTACCCAACTCAGAGATCCCCTTGGCTATTTTTTCCTTGAATGTTTAGTAACCAAATTTTAAACTATTAACCTGCACGAGATACAGTCCAGAGGGGAAGCCTTGGGGAGGGGCAGATTCCTGAGTGGCTGAGGGTAGAAAGAACCTCAGATGTGATGAATGTTACTGCCACAGTAGATATTTGAGCTGAGTCACATATGAATTTTCCATGATTGGTTGTAGTTGCCTAATGAAATGAAGTCAACATCACTGTTCCAAGACCAACAGAAAGAAAAAAGATCAAAATATCAGAAGTCAGGACCACGTAGAAGCAGAAGAGGAGATGCACTTTTTGGGAGCTGATTCAGCACCACAGACAGATCCCATGGCCCCTCTCCTCTCATGATTATTTTTTCTGGGCAGCTCAATTTTCTCAGGTTAGCTTTGCCATTGAAGAGTCCTTATTGGCCTCCAAATGCCCAGTTCCTCCTAAGTGAGGACTAGTAGCACTGTAGGCCAGGGACCATATCTGTATTCATCCAGTACAGTGCTTCACAGATTACTTTTCTCCGTATTATGTTATGCATGAGAATATTTACCTGACCTCCTGGAATAAATACTTAATGACGCTTCTGGCTGGAGGTGACAAACCTGTGAGCTCCAGCTATCCCAGACTCGGCCTGATGGACTTAGGTAATCAATATACCAAACATTTATAATTTGCTCATAAAAAGCTGTTCCAGTCACTCTCTTCCTTACCCTCTGCTCCAGTCAGACCATAAGTGACCAGATTATACAGAAGTCAGACCATAGATCTTGTTGGGTGACTTGTAGGCAAAGCTGGATCTGTGTCTTCCATAACTTGATTTTGGCTCCCTTGGCTGCTCTTCCCAAATCTTAGGCTGGAAGTCAGGCCAGGGGTGCAAAAGACCAAGGCAAAGTACCTGGGACTGACCACCCCCCTTTACCCTCTTTCCTTTAATAAATATTGAGCACTTGTCATGGGCTAAACCTATTCTAGCATCTGGGAATGCAGTAGGGAATGAGATAAATATGTACCCTCCCCTCATGGAACTCACAGTCCATCAGGGAAAGCCCACAATTAGCCAGCAAATACTAAAAAGTCTGGTCAGTGTTATGTTGATGATGTATAGGGATGCTATGGGATGACCTAGCTGGGGAAACAAATTTATTTGGTATGGGGAATGGAGGGGGTGAAGTCAGGGAAGACTTTTGGTAGCTTTAATCTCCTTTTGAACATTTCCTTAATATATGTCTTGCTACGTTTAGCTGTGGGGAGTTAGGATCTGACATGTG
Organism: Saguinus oedipus; assembly: GCA_031835075.1. Lineage (NCBI taxonomy): Eukaryota > Metazoa > Chordata > Mammalia > Primates > Cebidae > Saguinus > Saguinus oedipus. Next base: position 129,237,463 of record CM063178.1, read on the forward strand.
GTGTAGATTTTCCATGATTTTGAAATTCCACAAATATTTCCCACATACCATCTGCAAATTCATCCTTGCATTACCTCCCACAGCCCTTGCAGCAACCCTGTGAGTCAGGGCTTTGTATTGTTTCATTTTCCTTGCAGGCTCAGCGAGGTCCCCCCTGCTAGTATATGATGGACTTAAATGCTATTTAAGTGTTATTTCCCATATAGGAGTCACCCTTTGTCCTGCTCACCCTTTGTCCTGCTCCTGGGAGTACACCTCTCCAAACTCTCTAAGGTCCTGTTGCCCTACAGGCTTCTATGTAGAAGCAGTATTACAGCCAGCTTAAATTTACTCACAATGTTTGGTTGCTTCAAATAACTGTTCTCTGCACATTTTGGCTGCACCAGGACTGCCCTCATAGTCCCCCTTTGTCAAAGGATAGCAAATGTCACTCCACCACATAATGGAGGATGTCTCAACCACCAGGTAAAAGGATTTCATCGAACAGAACAGTGATCCTTCAATCCTTAAACCACTCCAGCCTGAGGCCCAGACAATGCCTGAGGCAGAGAAATATTCCTGGAAACACAGTGCTGATGCGTCCTGTTATGGTGAAGGTTCAACTTTTCCTAATCATGAACACTGGAGAATGGTGTGATTTTGCTTCAGAACTCAGTCTAGCTGAGTTGCCAGAGTTCCCCATCTTTCGCTATATTTAACAACTGAGATTCCTGTTTTACCTCTTTTTATATATGTTAGTGCACAAGAGTGGTTCTCAAGATAAAGTCAGGGTTCAGCAGGGCCCAGAGCAGCACGCCTGGGTGATCCTCAGCTGGTTTATTGCTTATACTGTAATGTGAAAAGGTATGTGCTTTCCTTGTGGCCAAACCTTTCTCTTCTCACCTCAAGCAAATCATATTTAAGGCCTCTGCTCCCATTGTTTTCTTTTCAGTGATGGTTTTCTGCTCACTGACTGCTTGGCCAGTATCAGCACATTTTCCAAATCTCAGCTTTACTTCTATCCTGAGACCCTTTCTGACCCTATTCATCTGCAAGGTAGAATTGACCTGCTTTGTGCCCTACTGTGCACTATGTACACCTGTTACAGCACTGATCATACTCTACGTCATATCTCTTGTGCCCCACAAGGTGAGGTATGGACACAACAAATCCTTGTGGAGTGAGCGTATGCATTCCCTGTTATGGAAAGAGCCCTGTGCTGTGGGTCAGGAGGCCTAGGCATTGGTACCAGCTCTTTCACTGATAAATGTGTGAGCCCGACCAAGCCATTCCACATCTCTGAGCCTCATTTTTCTCTCCTCTAAACTGTGGAAGTGAGAGTTGATAAAGCCTAAGGTAACTTCCTGCTCTAAATTTATATTTAGAAGGCAAAATGGAAAGAACTTTGTGATGGTTTTCTGATACATTAACTTGGCTAGTCTACAGTCCCAGTTATTCCATCAAACACGAATCTAGGTACTGCTGTGAAGGTATTGGATAGATGTGATTAAGATTCAGAATCAGTTGATTATCCTAGATAATCTGGGTGAGCCTGACTGAGTTAAATGTCTTTAAGAGTAGAACGGAGGATTCCTTGTGAAGAGGACATTCTGCTTGTGGATAGCAGCATCGGCCTGTGCCCAGGAGTTCATTCCTGACCTACATATATTCAGCTTGTCTAGCCAGTCCCCATAATTGCATAACCCCATTGCTTTAACTAATATCTTTAAATACATCTTCCTTTGGTTGAACTCACAACCTTTATGCTTTGGTTCAAGTATATATTTTATACTTGGTTCAAGCCCTGGATCTACAACTTATTAGCTGTGTGATCTTAGGAGAGCCAGTGAATGGCTCTGAGACCCTGCTTTCTTATCTGTAATATTAGAGTAACAGTAACTACTCCAGAATGAATAATAAAAAATATGCTTATTTATTCGTTTTAGAGCACTGCTTTTTTGACATTTTCTATGAACCAGTTTCTGTGCTTATTGCTTTACATCTCATTTGCTCTTCTTTAAACCTTGTAGTACTAAATGACATAAAGCATATGAATAATGAGAAACACAATCATGCCTGGTACATTCAAAGTGCTTAGTAAGAGCTAATTCTGAGTTTTCCTTTCCTTTGCCTCTATAATATTTCTGAATAAGCCATCTTAAGGCAAATTTATTCTAAACAATGGTTTAGACTGTGTATGCGACGTAAAGGAACCAAGCAATGGTATTAGAACACACTGTTAGTTTAGTTCACTCCCTGTTTTCTCCAGGTTGGTTTGAATTAAACCAATATTAAACTGCCTTGGAATTCCATAGTACCTTCTGTATGAGGATTATGGAAATAATCCAGATGAAGCAGGGAAGAACAGGGGCTACCCCTTACTTGATAGAAAAAGTGAAGCACCCAGAAATGTTATGCGGTTAAGTTGGAAAACATCAGTTTTCTAAATGAACCAGACATTTATTTTATACTATCCAAGTCAGATTTGAAAATATTATAGACGAAATACTAACAGAATGTTTAGAGCTGGGATAGGAATTGTGAGGGAATTTAGAAGTCTCTACCTGCCAGTAAGAGGTATAGTGACTTTTAGAAACTTAACAGCACTAAATACAACCAAGCCCACTTGTTTATTCTTGAGCAGATACATGCCTACACACTTTCTCATATCTTTGTACTCAAACATTGAGGAAGAGAAGGAAACAGAGTAGTGAATGAGGGATTGGTGAGTGGCAGTAGAAGGTTATTGGGTACACAGCTTGGAAAGATAAAGCTTGGGAGTAAGAGTGGTAAGTAGATGTACAAGGGAAAAAAAGTGTGAGCATAGGAGAAAAAGATTAGGCAAGTGACCCAAGGATGCAAGTTCTATACTGAGTCCCAACTCCCACGTCGCCTGGCTGTCTCTCCAGGCACCCGACTTCTCATAGTTGACCTCCCCAATGCCTAATCTCCTGCAGCCTCTGTTGTACCCTATTTTCTTAAGCCAATCCTGACTGTGGTAGGAATCTAAGTTTTAACTGTTTATTACAAAAATTTAAAACATGTAGAGAAGTAGAGAGAATGGTATGATGAACCCCTATGTAACCATCCCCCAGATTCAAAAATTCTCATCTCATGGCCAGTCTTGTTTCATTTACCACCCACCACCCCATGGATTATTGTGAAGAAAATTTGAGACATAATTTCATACATTGGTATTTCAGTATGTCTTTCTAAAAGAAATATAAAAATAGCTATAATAAATTTATTTTACCTAAATGTAAATCATAATTTTTAAATTTCAAATATTCCGTCCATGAAATGTCTCTTTAGATAGATAAATTATAGACAGATAGATAGATGATAGAGCTTGTTTGAATCAGTTCAATTAAGAGACATTTATTGTTATTAATTTCTATGAATAATACATCTTTTTGATCTAGTAATACCCCTTTTAAGTGTTTTCCTCTCCTTGCAATTATTTGTTGAAGAAACCGAGTTTTTATTCCTATAGGATTTCCCAGTCTTGATGTTGCTGATTCATCTTCATGATATCATTTTTCATTTATCACGAACATGTTCCTCTGTTAACTATGTTTTCTGCAAATAGGTAGGTAAATCTAGAGTCTTAATCAGATTCACATTTGTGTGTGTGTGTGTGTGTGCGCACGTGCGCGCACACACATGTGCGCTCACAGACTGTTTCATAGGTGGCGGTGAGTATTTCCTTGAGGTAGCACGTAAGTTCTGACTGTTTTTCTTTCTGTGATACCAGCAGCTGCTGCTGACCATGACTTAGTTCTGTTAATTCCTTAGGGGTTACAAAAGTTGATGCTCTAATTCTATTATTCCTTCTTTGTTTTTATATGGAGAAGTTTCACTCCATTGACTATTCATTACCAAAAAGAAAATGTGCTTGATTATTTCCTTTTATTTGGCAGTTTTCAAATAATATGTGGGGTTTAGAGCATCCTCTAAAGATGATCAATGACCAAATCTGTATTATTATAAATCATGGACTTAAACATACTTAACATGTTTAAATTCATTTTAGTTTTTATTGTTATTGTTGTTCAAGCTGTTTCATCTTTGGTCAGTGGGAGGCTCGTCGACTTAGTTCCTGAGTTCATTTGAAAACGTCCTACTGGTTTTTGATAGATTCATGACATGATGTTTCAGACTCCCTGTATTAAATTTATAAAACTGCCATATCAAAGTACCACAAATGGAGTGGCCTAAATTTATTCTGTCACAGTTCTGGAGGCTAGAAGTCCAAAATCAAGGCCCTAGCCAAGCTATGCTTCCTCTGAAGGCTCTAGCGAAGAATCCTGCTATGCCTCCTCCTAACTTATGGTGGTCACTGGCAATCCCAGGCATTCCTTGGCTGGAAGCTGCATCATCCCAGTCTCCACCTCTGTTGTCATACAGTCTTCTTTCCTGTGTGTGTCTGTTTCTGTTTTTCTTCTTACAAGAACACCAGCCACTGAATTAGAGCCCGCTATAATCATGTATACCTCTTCTTAGTTTAATTATATTTTGCAAAGACTATTTCTTAGGTCACATTCTGAGAATTCAAGTGGATGTGAATTTGCAAGAAAAGGCTAATTTTGGTCAGGAGAAGCACACATGGTAAAGTTCCACCACTGAGATTTGTAGTGACTAAATGGTGACAGAAAAAGAATCAGCAAGAAGAATCAAATTGTCTTCAAAAGGAAACAAAAGGCCGAGCGCGGTGGCTCAAGCCTGTAATCCCAGCACTTTGGGAGGCCAAGGCGGGTGGATCACGAGGTCAAGAGATCGAGACCATCCTGGTCAACATGGTGAAACACCATCTCTACTGAAAATACAAAAAAAATTAGCTGGGCATGGTGGCGCGTGCCTGTAATTCTAGCTACTCCGGAGGCTGAGGCGGGAGAATTGCCTGAATCCAGGAGGCGGAGGTTGCGGTGAGCTGAGATCACGCCATTGCACTCCAGCCTGGGTAACAAGAGCGAAACTCTGTCTCAAAAAAAAAAAAGGAAACAAAAGCAGTAATTCAAGAGGAGAAACCTTGGTTTGGCATCGAGGTCTAACACGCATTTCTCTTAATGGGTGACCACACACACAAAATCACACATTTAGGAGCAGTCCATGTTTTCAGCAGTAAGTACAGCACCTTTACAGCTCAGACCTCTCTCTTTTTTATGACAGCTCTGGGTTGTGGGCAGAGTGGAGGTTATTCCCCTCTTTGTGCAGATGAAGAAGCACAGAAGAAAGGAAAGAATAAACTGGCTACAAGTGTGGTGTAGCTTGTAAAAAGGAGTGGAGAAAGGAGGAGAAAGATAAGAAAGAACAACATTGAAACAAGAGGCTTTCTTGGATAGGGAAATTGAAGAATGAGCCTTGAAAGACAGAGTCGAAAGAGCATAAAAGTTGGTACCAGAAAGCCCTCTGCTACTTACAAAACCGGTGACTTTGAATGTGTTTCACAGTTTCTTTGAGATTCAGTCTTTTAACTGAAAATCAGGAATAATAGTATCCTCAATAATATGCTTGCATTTATTCATGTTTTCATCAAGCATCTTTTACATGCCAGGTACTATTATAGGTGCCGGGGATATGGCAGTGGGAAAACTAGACAGAAATATGTGTCTCATGGCTTTCATTCTAGTTCAGGTAGTTGTGAGGTACAAGTTAAATAGCAGATGTGAACCCTGGACAGATAATAAGTATTCTAAAAAGAAAAAAAGTTCAATTTTCTTCACCTGTCCTAATGCTGGGCTACAGATTCAGAGATTGACAGAGCACTTAACAGTAATTTATGTGAGTGAGGACTCCCCTCAAAGAAAGAAACCACAACTCAAAAATCCCATCATGTCCTTTTTTTGTCCAAGGGCAAAAAAAAGGTCCACTTGGTATAAATGTCAGTACTTGTACTTGGAGTAGTTGGGGAGATTTGTTTTAACCTGAGGAATTTTTGTTTGCCTGTTTATTCTTGTTTTACTGCTCTAGTATGAATGCTGAAAAGGAAAAACCTAGGAGGTTCCCAAGTAAGATACTATTACGTTTTCTCTCAAAAAATATATTGGCTCCCTATAAGGTGACTGGATATTGATTATTGTCGGGCCTCAAGTTTCCCCCTACAAAAGCTGCTGAATCTCCCAGGCCCCTGTCTATGAAGCAGGTGTTTGGAATTGGAGGACAGATTTTGTATTAAGTCCCCACTAGGCAGATAGTTGAGTGATCACGGGGCTGAGGTGGGCCTCTTATCTGCTCAGCCTTGATGTCTGGAAGGATCTTCCAGGAAGCCCTGAAGAAAGCATTTATGCTCACTTGGACTAGCGGCACCTAGGCACTGTTTTTGGTGTTGGTTTCCCAAATACGAGCCCTTTGGAAAGATGCTGGGATAAAACTCTAGACTTAACTTTTTTCTTCTAGTTGGAAATTTGCATTTCAGGTGCTGCACAGGTTGACAGGCCATATCCAAGGTCTATCAAGTCCTAATGAAATTTTTTCTTTGCTTCCCTGAAAGACTGAGCAATCACAGATAGATTGAGCAATTACAGGCCAATCAAGCCCTAATGGAATTTTTTTCTTTTCTTCCCTGGAAGATTGAGCAACACAGCAAGGTATATTCACATGTGGAAAGGGTGATGAACTTGTAGCCTCAGTACTACAAACTTGAAACCCATCATAAAAGGCAGTGGTGATGTCAACCAAAGTGCCTGCTGCTACACCAGGAAAAGCCTTTGACTCTTAGATCAGGTAAAACTCCTAACATGGCAGAGTTACAGTGGATCACTGCTTTTTTTGTCTCTCTTTCAGAATGTTATTATATTCTCTTTAATTGCAGCAAAAAAAACCCCTTACATTTAAAATCAAGAAAGTGAAGTCAGAGACCTAGTTATAACCTCTGGGAACCCAAGAGTTTACTGAAGATACCATTTCTCTGGGAATTTTAAGCCATATTATGGGAAGAAAAGTTTCTAGAATGTTACCCCAGCCTCCTTTTGGGAAAACCAGTAATTGGAAAAACACAGTTACTGGTATGCACGCTGCTGATATACAGGCATATGTTGTGCTTTTTTTTTCCCCCCCCCCCACAGTCTTATCTCTCTGCTTCTGACTTGAGGAAAGAGCAAACAGAGAGGTTGGCAGGACAACAAAGGCCTTTCTTTTTTTCTCTCTTCATTTTTTTTTTTTTTTTTTTTTTCACCACAAAATTGAACCTGGACTTTGTTTTTCTTTTTAGGAAAGAAGAAAAGAAAGAGAAAAAAGGAGTGAAGGAGAGTAACAAAGAGGAAGAAAAATAGGGAGAGAGAACGGGAATATTGCTTTATTCTAAAAATGGGTATTAATAATGGCCAATCAATATTTTGTGTATTTAAGGTGGAGAATGTATATTTTGCGTATTTAAAGTGGAGAGCTCTATAAATATTTATTGAGTTTACTTGTTCCGGATCTGAGTTCAAGTCGGGTTGTCCTCATCAATTTTCTGTCTCATTGAGTCTAAATCTCTTTATGGGTCTTATGTATCTGGGTGTTAGGATTGTTAGCTCTTATTGTCGCATTGATCCTTTTACCATTATATCTTTGTTGCTTTGAAATCTATTTTATCAGATGCGAGAATTGCAACTCCTGCTTATTTATTTATTTATTTATTTTTACTCCCCATTTGGTTGGTAAGTCTTTCTCCATCCTTTTGTTTTGAGTCTTTGTGTATCTTTGGATGTGAAATGGGTCTGGATGCAGCATATCGTTAGGTTTTGTCTGTATCTTTTGATTGGGGGATTTAGTCAACTTAAATTTAGGGTTACTGCCATTTGATATTAACTGGCTATTTTATCCATTCATTTATATAAATTCTTCTTTATGTTGATGCTCTTTACTTTTTGGTATATTTTTAGAAAGGCTAATACTGGTTGTTCCTTTCTATGTATAATGCTTCTTTCAGAAGCTCTGGCAAAGCAGTCTTGATGGTAATAAAATCTCTGAGTACTTGCTTGTTCATAAAATATTTTATTTTTCCTTCAGTTGTGAAGCTTAGTTTGGCAGGATATGAAATTCTGGGCTGAAAGTTCTTTTCTTTAAGGATGTTGAATATTGGCCCCCACTCTCTTCTGGCTTGTAGGGTTTCTGCTGAGAGATCTGCTATAAGTCTAATAGGCTTCCTTTTGTGGGTAACCTGACCTTTCTCTCTGGCTGCCCTTAGTATTTTCTCCTTCATTTCAACCCTGGTGAATCTGATGATTATGTGCCTTGGGGTTGCTCTTCTTGAGGAATATCTTTGTGGTATTCTCTGTATTCAAGGCCTTTCCCTTGAGAATATTTAAGCAGGCAACTCAAATACTCTTTCCTACTGCAGAAAAAAAAAAAACAAACCAGGAAAGTGGAAAACAGGCTGAAGACAGACCTCTGAATGTGCTTCTAAATATTTCTAAAAATTTATTATTCTAATAAAAAAGGCCCAGAGTGAGTTAGAAGAACATGTTCTGCTCGGCTTTGAAGAATAAGCAGTGATTACACTTAATGAGAACTTTACCAGATGATATGTCATTTATATTTAATTCTTGCTGTAAATGTTATATCACTTAAAAACACAGTAATTGGTCATGGTAGATACTTAACTCATTTACTCAGCACATATTTATTATGTATCTACTATGCTAGCTACTGACCACAACAGTGGTAAACACACATGGTTCCTGCCCTTGTGAGGCTTATAGTCTAGGGATGAAGAAAATCTTAATAAAATCATCTCATGAAAAAATACATAAAATTTCAGAGGAGGACACCACGATGGCTGGCAGAAGACAACACTGGAATGCAGCTCCCAGCGAATGAGATGCAGAGGGCTAGAGGACTTCCCAATTCCTAAAGAGGTGCAGGGTTTGTTTTGGTGGGACTGATAGGGCACTGAAAATAGGCCCAGGGAAGGAGCCGAAGGTAGAGAGCCACCCAGGGGGGCAAATCAAGACAGGGTGGGGGGCGTCCCACCTGAAAAGTACACCTGGCTCAGAGGTTCAGGGCACTTAACCCCCTTGGTGCTCCGATTCGGACGCCGTGCTTACCTCATCCCTCCTGCAACCCATGGGCCATGAAAGCCCTGCCAGACAGTGGGGCACCGTGGGTAGTTGAAGCAAATCTGAGCAGCAGCTACTGCCGCTGTCCCTACTGTCACAGGGACCTGGGCAGGAGTTTGGACAAACACCAGCGGACCATCCCAGAGGGAGGCAGAACTGAAAGCAGGGAGAGAGACCATAAGGTCTGGCAGGCCCCACCTCAACAGAACTCAAACTGAAGCCCTCATTAGAGAGCTTCACAGCAAATACACCAGTTTGACCCCAACCAGGAAGATCCAGGTGGGGAAGGAGAGATGCCATTGGGAAGGAGAGATGCCATTGGGAAGGCAGGGCCAATTTCACTTGCAAACAAACTCCAGGGAAGGACTACCCACCCAGCAACCTGACTGAACCTGAGAGAGCCCATCTACAGGCCAAGAAAGAAAAAAAAAAGCTCCAATGTCAACAGAAAAAAGTCCACTCAGAGACTCCTCCTGAAATCATCAACTTCAAAGATCAAAGGGAGATAAATCCACGAAGATGAGAAAAAAACAGTGGAAAAAAGATGAAACCATCAAAGAACAGAACACCTCTTCTCCTCCCAGGGATCACAACTCCTCACCAGCAAGGGAACAAAAAAAGACAGAGAATGAATCTGGTGAACTGACAGAAGCAGGCTTCAAAAGGTGGGTAATAACAAACTTCTCTCAGTTAAAAGCCCATGTTCTAACCCAATGCAAAGAAACTAAGAACCCTGAAAGAAGGTTAGATGAAATGCTAATGAGAATGATCAGCTGAGAGAAGAACATAAATGACTTGATGGAGCTGAAAAACACAGCACAAGAACTTTGCAAGGCATACAAAAGTTTCAACAGCTGAATAGATCAAGTAGAAGAAAGGATATCAGAGATAGAAGATCAAATCAATGAAATAAAATGAGAAGGCAAGATTAGAGAAAAAAGAGTGAAAAGAAATGAACAAAGCCTTCAAGAACTATGGTATTATGTGAAAAAACGTAATCTATGCTTGATCGGCATACCTGAATGTGATGGGGAGAATGAATCGAAGTTGGAAAACACTCTTCAAGATATTATCCAAGAGAATTTTCCCAACCTACCAAGGCAAGCCAACCAAGGCACTTCCATTCAAATCCAGGAAATACAGAGACCACCACAAAGATATTCCTCAAGAAGAGCAACCCCAAGGCACGTAATTGTCAGATTCATCAGGGTTGAAATGAAGGTAAAAATTCTAAGGGCAGCCAGAGAGAAAGGTTGAGTCACCCACGAAAGAAAGATCATCAGACCCTGCAAACTAGAAGTGAGTGGGGGCCAATATTCAACATCCTTAAATAAAAGAACTTTCAACCCAGAATTTCATATCCAGCCAAACTAAGCTTCGTAAGTGAATGAGAAATAAAATCCTTTACAGACAAGCAATTGCTGAGAGATTTGTCGTTACAAGACCTGCCTTACAGGAATTACTGAAGGAAGTACTAAATAGGGAAAGGAACAACCAGTACCAATCACTGCATAAACGTACCAAATGGTAAAAAATAACAACACAATGAAGGAGCCACATCAATTAACAGGCAAAACAACCAGCCAGTAACAAAATGGCAGGATCAAATTCAAACATAACAATATTAACACTGAATGTAAACGGGCTAAATGCCCCAATCAAAAGACACAGACTGGCAAACTGTATACCAAGTCAAGACCTATTGGTGTGCAGTATTCAGGAGACCCATCTCACATGCAAAGACTCACATAGACTCAAAATAAAGGGATGGAAGAAGATTTACCAAGCAAATGGAGAGAGAGAAAAAAAGCAGCAGTAGCAATCCTAGTCTCTGATAAAATGGACTTTAAACCAACAAAGATCAAAAGAGACAAAGAAGGGCATTATATAATGGTAAAAGGATCAATGCAATAAGAAGAGCTAACTATCCTAAATATACATGCACCCAATGCAGGAGCACCCAGATACATAAAGCAAGTTCTTAAGGACCTACAAAGATACGTAGACTTCTGCAAAATAATAGTGGGAGACTTTAACACTCCACTGAAAATACTGGACAGATCAACGAGACAGATATTCAACAAGGATATCCAGGACTTGAATGCAGATTTGGACCAAGCAGACCTAAGAGACATGTACAGGACACTCCACCTAAAATCCACAGAATGCACATTCTTCTCAGGACCACATTGCACTTACTCCAAAATTGACCACATAATTGGAAGTAAATCACTCCTCAGCAAATGAAAAAGAATGGAAATCATAACAAATAGTCTCTCAGACCACAGCACAATCAAATTAGAACTCAGGATTAAGAAAAGCACTCAAAACCACACAATCACATGGAAACTGAACAACTTGCTCCTGAATGATGAATGGATAAACAATGAAATGAAGGCAGAAATAAAAATGTTCTTTGAAACCAATGAGAATGAAGACACAACATACCAGATCTATGGGATACATTTAAAGTGGTCCCTATGGGGAAATTTATAGCAATAAATGCCCATATGAGAAGTGAGGAAGGATCCAAAATCGACACTCTATTTTGAAAATTGAAATAGCTAGAGGAGCAAGATCAAAAAAACTCAAAAGCAAGCAGAAGACAAGAAATAACTAAGATCAGAGCAGAACTGAAGGAGATAGAGACCGACAAAACCTTAAAAAAAAATCAAATCCAGGAGCTGTTTTCTTTTTTTCATTTGAAAAGATCAACAAAATAGACAGACTGCTACCTAGACTGATAAAAAAGAAAAGAGAGAAGAATCAAATAGATTCAATAAAAAACGATAAAGGGAAGATCACCACCAATTCCTTGGAAATACAAACTACCATCAGAGATTACTGCAGACAACTCTATGCACATAAACCAGTAAATCTGGAAGAAATTGATATATTCCTGGACACTTGCACACTCTCAAGACTAAGCCAAGAAGAAGTTGAACCCTGAATAGACCAATAACAAGATCTGTAGTCGAGGCAGCAATTAGTAGCCTACCAACCAAAAACAGTCCAGGTCCAGATGAGTTCACAGCTGAATTCTACCACACATAAAAAGAGGAGCTGGTACCATTCCTGTTGAAACTATTCCAAACAATACAAAAAAGAGGAAATCTTCCCCAACTCTTTCTATGAGACCAACATCATCCTGATACCAAGATCTGGCAGAGACACAACTAAAAAAGAAAACTAGAGGCCAATATCCATGATGAACATTGATGCAAAAATCTTCAATAAGATACTGGCAAACTGACTGCAACATCACATCAAAAAGCTTATCCACCATGATCAAGTCAGCTTCATCCCGGAGATGCAAGGCTGGTTCAGCATACTCAAATCTATAAATGTAATTCACCACTTAAACAGAAGCAAAGACAAAAACCACGATTATCTCAATAGATGCAGAGAAGGCCTTCAACAAAATTCAACAGCACTTTATGCTAAAAACTCTTAGTAGGCTGGGCGCGGTGGCTCAAGTCTGTAATCCCAGCACTTTGGGAGGCCGAGGCGGGTGGATCACGAGGTCAAGAGATCGAGACCATCCTGGTCAACAAGGTGAAACCCCGTCTCTACTAAAAATACAAAAATGAGCTGGGCATGGTGGCGCGTGCCTGTAATCCCAGCTACTCGGGAAGCTGAGGCAGGAGAATTGCCTGAACCCAGGAGGCGGAGGTTGCGGTGAGCCAAGATCACGCCATTGCACTCCAGCCTGGGTAACAAGAGCAAAAAACTCCATCTCAAAAAAAAAAAAAAACTCTTAGTAAACTAGGTATTGATGGAATGTATCTCAAAACAATGAAAGCTATTTACAACAAACCTGCAGCCAATAACATAGTGAATGGGCAAAAATTAGAAGCATTCCCTTTAAAAACTGGCCCTAGATAAGGATGCCCTCTCTTACCACTCCTATTCAATATAGTACTAGAAGTTCTAGTCAGAGCAATTAGGCAAGAAAAAGAAATAAAAGGCATTCAATTAGGAAAAAAGGAAGTCAAATAGTCCCTATTTGCAGATGACATGATTGTATATTTAGAACACCCCATCGTCTCAGCCCAAAACCTCCACAAGCTGATAAGCAACTTTGGCAAAATCTGTGTGCAGAAATCAAAAGCATTCCTATACACCAATAACAGAAAAACAGAGAGCCAAATCATGAGTGAACTCCCATTCACAATTGCTACAAAGAGAATAAAATACCTAGGAATACAACTAACAAAGGAAGTAAAAGATCTTTTCATGGAGAACTACAAACCACTGATCAAGGAAATAAGAGAGGACACAAACAGATGGAAAAACATTCCACAGTCATGGTTTGGAAGAATCAATTTCATGTAAATGGCCATACTGCCCAAAGTAATTTATAAATTCAATGCTATCCCCATCAAGCTACCATTGACCTTCTTCACAGAACTGGAAAAAAATCACTTTAAACTTCACATGGAACCAAAAGAGAGCCCACATAGCCAAGACAATTCTAAGCGAAAAGAAAAAAGCTAGAGGCATCACGTTACCTGACTTCAAACTATACTACAAGGCTATAGTAATCAAAATAGCATGATAATAGTACCAAAACAGAGACATAGACCAATTGAACAGAACTGATGCCTCGGAGGCAATGCCACACATCTACAACCATCTGATCTCTGACAAACCTGACAAAAACAAGCAATGGGGAAAGGATTCCCTGTTTAATAAATGGTGTTGGGAAAACTGGCTAGTCATGTGCAGAAAGCAGAAACTGGACCCCTTCCTGACACCTTACACTAAAATTAACTCCAGATGGATTAAAGATTTAAACATAAGACCTAACACCATAAAAATCCTAGAAGAAAACCTAGGCAAAACCATTCAGGACATAGGAGTAGGCAAGGACTTCATGACTAAAACACCAAAAGCATTGGCAACAAAAGCCAAAATAGACCTAATTCGGACCTAATTAAATAGCCCAAAGGGTACCTAATTAAACTTAAGAGCTTCTGCACAGCAAAAGAAACAATCATTAGAGTAAACCAGTAACCAACAGAATGGGAAAAAATTTTTGCAATCTACCCATCAGATAAAGGGCTAATATCCAGAATCTACAAATAACTAAAGCAGATTTACAAGAAAACAAAACAAAACAAAACAAACCCATTCAAAAGTGGGCAAAGGATATCAACAGACACTTTTCAGAAGAAGACAAACATATGTGGCCAACAAACATATGAAAAAATGCCCATCATCACTGGTCATTAGAGAAATGCAAATCAAAACTACATTGAGATACCATCTCACGCCAGTTAGAATGGCGATCATTAAAAAATCTGGAGACAACAGATGCTGGAGAGGATGTGGAGAAACAGGAACACTCTTACACTGTTGGTGGGAGTGTAAATTAGTTCAACCATTGTGGAAGACAGTGTGGCGATTCCTCAAGGACCTAGAAATAGAAATTCCATTTGACCCAGCAATTTCATTACTGGGTATATATCCAAAGGACTATAAATCGTTCTACTATAAGGACACATGCACATGAATGTTCATTGCAGCACTGTTTACAATAGCAAAGACCTGGAACCAACCCAAATGCCCATCGATGATAGACTGGACTGGGAAAATGTGGCACATATACACCATGGAATATTATGCAGCAATCAAAAATGATGAGTTTTTGTCCTTTGTAAGGACATGGATGAATCTGGAGAACATCATTCTCAGCAAACTGACACAAGAACAGAAAAGGAAATACCGCATATTCTCACTCATAGGCGGGTGAGAAAATGAGAACACATGGACACAGGGAGGGGGTCTACTACACACTGGGGTCTATTGGGGGAAATGGGGGAGGGACAGTGGGCGGGGGAGCTGGGGAGGGATAGCCTGGGGAGAAATGCCAAGTGTGGGTGAAGGGGAGGAAGGCAGCAAAACACACTGCCATGTGTGTACCTATGCAACTATCTTGCACGTTCTGCACATGTACCCCAAAACCTATAATGCAATAAAAATTTAAAAACAAAATTGCAGAAGTAAATAAATGAGTAATTTAATCCAAGGCAGAGGGTTTAGAGACAGTTTCACAGAAATTTGTGCTAAATCCTGAAGGAGTGAGTAGTGTTTCAGTGATGAAGGGAGGTAGGAAGGGTGTTCAGACATAGTTGCCTGTGGATCTGAATTATGAGTTCACAGTACAAAGTGATGGAAGGCAGGCTGAGGTCAGGCAGAGAAAGACAAACTTGGCATGTTCCTATTTATTTGTGAGAGTTAAAAATTTAAACAATCAAACTCATGGAGATAGAGAGTAGAATGACAGACACCAGAGGCAGGAAAGGGTAGTCGGAGGTGTGGGAAGTGCAGATGGTTAATGAGTATCAAAATATAGTTAGAGAGAATAAATAAGATCTAGTATTTGAGGCTGGGTGCAGTGGCTCATGCCTGTAATCCCAGCACTTTGGGAGGCCGAGGTGGGTGGATCACGAGGTCAAGAAATCGAGACCATCCTGGTCAACATGGTGAAACCTCGTCTCTACTAAAAATACAAAAAATTAGCTGGGCATGGTGGCTCATGCCTGTAGTCCCAGCTACTCAGGAGGTTGAGGGAGGAGAATTGCCTGAACCCAGGAGGCAGAGGTTTCAGCGAGCCGAGATCACGCCATTGCACTCCAGCCTGGGTAACGAGAGCAAAACTCCGTCTCAAAAAAAAAATCTAGTATTTGATAGCACAACAAGGTGATTACAGTTCACAATAATGTATTGTATATTTAAAAATAACTAAAAGAATATAATTGGATTGTAACATAAAGGATAAATGCTTGAGGTGATGGATACCCCATTTACCCTGATGTAATTATTATACATTTTATGCCTGTTTCAAAATATGCCATGTATCCTATAAATATATATACCTACTATGTACCCACACACAAAAAATCAGACTGAAGGATTCATTTATATAAAGTCCACAAACTGGCAAAACATATCTATGCTAATGGAAATAAGAAAGTGGTTGTGTTGGAGGAGAGGGGTCAGGGGATGGTGAGAAAGGAATGGGTTGAATTGACTGGAAAATGTCATCAGAAAGCTTTCCAGAGGGTCAGAATTGTTCCAGATCTTATTCTGAGTGATGGGTACATGACACATACGGTTGTCAAAACTCAGTGATCAGAATACTTAAGATCTGTGCATTTTATGGTATGTAAATTACACCTTGTGGCAGGCAGCCTCTACAATGATCCTTGATTCCTAGTACTCACACTCTTGTGTAATCCCCTCTCCTGGACTGCGTGTGGGACCTAGTGACTCCCTTTCAACAAACAGATACAGCAAAAAGGACGCATTGTCACTTCTGAGATGAGGTTACAAAAACACTGTGGCTTTCGGGTGCTCTCTTACGCTGCTTGCCTTCCTCGCTCCCTGTTGTGAACTGTCCTATGGAGAGGCCCACATGGGAAGGAACTGATGATTCTAACAGCCAGTAAGAGCTTAAGGCCTGGCAGCAGCCTCATGGTGAGTTTGAAAGCAGCTCTTCCCCAAGCTGAGCCTTGAGAGGAAACCACAGTCCCTCCTGGTATTTTGATTGTAGCCTTGAATAAGACCCTGAGCCAGAGCCACCCAGTTAGGCTGTGCCTGGATTCCCAACCCACAGAGACTATGAGATACTAAATATTTGTTGCTTTAAGCCACTGCATTGTAGGCTAATTTATTCTCTGGCAATAAATAACTAATGCACTGATGAAATCAGCTCTGTGTTTAAAATGTATAATGCTCATTAAAAAGGAAGTGAAGCACAGTGCCTAGTGAGCATATACTTCTGCTCTTTTCCTTGCCCAGAGGATCTTCTCTGACTATTGTGATTCACTCAGTTGCTCCACCCAATTCTTTCCTGGAAAGCCTTCTTACAGAATAGCAGTTTTACAATATTACAATGACAAGGACACACAGACATACTCATAGAAGACATTCTCCAAGGCATGGAAAGAGAGATTCTCCATTCTCTTATGAGAGCACTCGTAGCTCTGAGCTGCTAGGGAAATTCAAACATCCTGGCACCTGGAATGGACAGAGGTGGGAGGAAGCTCTGTCTCTTCACTCAGATGGATGGTCTTTGCCCACAAGTCCCCCCTCACGTCTCCACCTCTCTCAGCTGGTGAAGGTTGAGAGAGATGCAGCCTCCTTGGCCAGCATCACCTTTGCTGGAAGGACAGCACAGAGGGTGTGAACTCTGGAACACGTGGACCTGGGTTCAATTATATGAGCTTGGTGACCTTTAGTGGATAATGAATCTTCTTTGAAGCTCTTGGGGACCTCATCTATGAAATTAAGAGAACTCTCACCTTGAGGAGTTATTGTAAGAATTAGAGACATGCCCCAACATGGATGTGTCAAAAATGCATTATACTAAGGGAAAGAAGCCAGATTCAAAAGGCTACATTACATGACATTCTGGAAAAGACAAAACTATAGTAACAGATCCGTGGATGCCAAAGGTGAGAGATGGGAGGAGGGGTGGACTACAAAGGCCACAGAATAATTTTTTAGGGCAATGGAACTGTTCTCTATCTTGATTACAGTGAGAGCTACATGAATATATGTATTTTTCCAAAAATTGCAGAACTGTACACTAAAAAGGATGCATTTTGCTGTATGTAAATTATACCTCAACAAACCTGCTTTTAAGAATAATGGAAGGAAGTAAAAGGTGAAGACAAAATAACTCTCTCAGTCTAGCCCACCAAGACAGCTGTACAGGCTTAGTCACAGCTCCGAGCTTGCTGAGGTACTCAAGGTCTTAGTCATGCTCTGAGGTCCCTGAGCTAGTGAAGGTATTATAAGTCAAGATTGTCCTTCCCATAACCCTCCCTCTTCAGCCTCTAAGACTGCCTGCCAACTCCTCCCTGCAGGGGGGACTTGGCAGCCTCTAAGACTGCCTGCCAACTCCTCCCTGCCGGGGGGACTTGTTATTTTAGGGTAAACAGACTCAGCCCCAGGGGCAGGGCTAGGCATCACCAAGTATAGCCGGGCAGCTCAGAGCCACCATGACCATCCGCGCCCATTGAAACAAAGGTAATGTTCTGTCTTATTCTTCAAGATCCCATCAGTTAACAAGGGAACCTTAAGAGTCCGTCATTCACAAGAACAGAAAAAGAAATACCGCATATACTCACTCATAGGTGGGTGAGAAAAATGAGAACACGTGGACACAGAGAGGCGGTCTACTATACACTGGGGACTCTTGGGGGGAATGGGGGAGGGACAGCAGGGGGGGGCTGGGGGGGATAGCCTGGGGATGAATACCAAGTGTGGGTGAAGGGGAGGAAAGCAGCAAAGCACACTGCCATGTGTGTACCTATGCAACTATCTTGCTCGTTCTGCACATGTACTCCCAAACCTATAATGCAATAAAAATTAAAAAAAAAAAAAAAAGAGTCCGTCATTTTCAGCAGCCGTACATCTCTGCAAACACCTATGTTTTTTTACTCCAAGCCAGCAAATATGATGTTTGCATAACTGCAGAGCAGTGGTCTGCAAATCAAATGTGGATGTCATATGTAACCTGCTAACAAAATTATGTACTCCCCCTCCTTTGTACCAGGGATATAAGGAGCTGTAATTGTGAGTTTTTAATCAAGTCAGCAAATGAGAAATAAACAGAATATGGCAATGATGCCTATTAATCACCTTAAACTTTCCACAAGGATGGGCCCAGCCAGAAGCCTTCATTTCTATGGAAACCACCAAGGCAGTTTAGAATAAAGAAAATGAAACCAGGGCAAGGAAGTTGGTCTGATGGAAGGCTTATGAGTTGTCAAAGCTCGGGAGACAAAGCCTTGAGCTATCTAGCACTGGCAACAGCATCTCAGCCTGGGCACGGGTGAGTAGCCTAGATTCTTCTTTAGGCCTGAGGACTGGTAAGGAAACCCAGGGAGGCCTGTCTGGGTAGCACACAAAAAGCACAGTAGGAGAGAAGAGAAACAAAAGCACAGTAGGAGAGAAGAGAACATTTTCTTAGTTTTATAGTAAGGAGATTAGGTCAAACCAGAATTGGAAGTCAGGCTCTATCACGTGTATCTTTTTTCACTGAGGCCACACTGCTATATAATTAAACATGACTGACACGATGAGACATAATAAATACTTCAAGTTGCCGGGTAAGCTGAAAGAATTATAGGAACTGAAAGACAGAATGTCAGTGAAATACAACAAAACGTGAGTCACACATAGCAGTTCAGTGAAAGATCTTGACAGTGGAGGCAGGTTAAGCCCCTTCCCCCTTTGAAACTCTTGTTGTGTTGTATTTTGTTTTCATCTCTTTGCTTCTTTTAAAGATTCTTCATAATTCCCTTGGAAACTAAAGGATATGATTATTAATGAAACTGGTATATATAATTTCATTTCCTAGAAAATAGACATTTTTAGACATTAGCACTTTGAAGGGAACCATCATGATGCTAAACCATGACCTATAAGTAACAAGCTATATTTTAAAATATAAAACAAACTGATCACAGCTTTTGAGAGGTTTCATCTTCTTAAATCTTCAAGTAACTTCTAGTTCTGTTTCTAAGAGTTTTCAAAAAGATAAAATAATAGCCTCAGGCAAGCATGTATCTATGGAAATAAATAGGCTCATTTACGTATAAGTCAAGGTATATACTTGTTTTGTGTATTTATTGCTATATAATGAACTCCAAAACTTAATCGTTTAAAAATACCACCATTCTAGTTATCTGCTTGTGGTTCTGAAATCTGAGCAGAGCTTAGTGGAGTGACCTCATCTCTGCCCTACACTGACTGCATTGACTGGCATGGCTTGACGGTGGCTGGAAGATCAAATCCCAAGATGTTCTCACTCACATGGCAGGCAGTTACTGCTGTTAGTTGACTAGGAACTCGGCTGTGGGCTCTTGGCCGTGAATGAGCCTTAGTTCTCCTCTGTTTGGCCTTTTCACATGACTGGTTGAAATTTTCACAGGATGTTCAGATTTCTTGAATAACAGCTGGCTTTTCTCAGAGCCTAAGCACCAATAGAGCTGCTGGCCCTTTTTAAGGCTTAGTCCTAGACTTGCAGAGTATCACAGTCTCGGCATTTTATGACTTTAAGCAGGTCACAGGGCCAGGCCAGGTGCAAAGGGAGGAACTACACAAGAGTATGAATACTGGGAAGTGTGGTTCACTGGGGCCCAATATAATCACACCCACATTAGTGAACTCATTACCACAGCCCACTTCTCTTTTCTCAACAGATATTTTCACCCTTAAATCTCTTTTACCCCATTAATGTCAATAATTCTCTATACTGATGACAACCATGTTAGGATTTCAGCCTATGGTTCCTGACCAATACCCAAATTCTTATAACAAAAAGTTTCTTGGATACCTTTATCTGAATATCTTACTGATACCACTAACTCAACATTTGCAAATCGAGCTTCTGAATCCTTCCCTCCCCTCCTCTTTCTTTTTTCTTTCTTTCTTCTTTGAAAAGGGTCTCATTCTGTCACCCAAGCTGGACAGCAATTGTCCAATCATGCCTCACTGTAGCCTCAAATTCCTGGGCTCAAGGAATCATCCCATCTTAGCTTTTCTAGTAGCTAGGACTACAGGCTCACATAACCATGCTCAGTTAATTTTGTTTATTTTTTTGTAGAGATGGGGTCTTGCTATGTTGCTTAGGCTGGTCTCGAACTCCTGGTCTTAAGTGACCCTCCTGCCTCAGCCTCCCAAAGTGTTGGGATTACACATTAATTGCCTTCTGTCTGTAGTATGGAAGAAACATATGTCTGTTTCCTTCTACCCTGAGCTTTCTTGGAGTTGGTGCAGTGCACTCTGGGCTTTCAAAACAGATTGACTTGGACTGGAATTCCAACCCCGTCATTTTCTAGCTATGCATCCTGGAAAAGTTACTTAATGTCCCAGAGGTTCATTTTTTTAAAACATTGACAACTCCATAATAGTAACACAACTGCCTCCTTGGGTTATAGTAGAAGTTAAATAAGATACATAAAGTGCCCAATTCAGCATTTGACACATTGTACAGAAATCTATTCATTTTTGTTTTCCAGTGTGATCGACGTAGAGTTGAATGAATGTATCACTGTCCTTCTTTGGAAATTGCTGGGAGTGCAAGATCCAGACATTTTTCATAACCCTTATGCAAACACAAAGTGTCTTGCCCCTAGATATGCATGCTTGAGTATGTTTTTCAGGCAGATTCTCCCTTCTTTCTGCTTACCTGATAAGTACACTACAAGCGAGTGGAATTCCCTGGCTCTGTTGCAGCTTTTCTGAGTTGTCACACTTCCTAACTCTGTCTAGGGGACATAGGCACACAGCCAATGTCCATTAAGGCTGAGTCTCAGTCCAGCTTCATGGCTAGCTCTCCAGCATTGCTTCGTATTTCCTCACCAAGCCAGCAAAGCCTGCACCTCAAAACCTCAATCCGAGTTGCTGATGGGCACCCCGTCTCCTTCTGCTGCAGAGAAACTTCCAAATGTGATACCTCGTAAGTCTGTAGGACCATTCTGGCCTCTTCCTGGAGATCAGCATTCCAGATTCGAAAAGGCCCAAACTCCACAGCAAAGTCTAAGGGAACTTGCTTTTTTCTCTTTTTCCTCTGCACTATATTTTTCTATCTTTTAGAATTCCCAGGGGTTCAAAAACATACTTTAGATTAACAACACTGATAGTTTAAACATAGGATAGTGGTTCAGAAGATAGGCTTTACATTTGGATAAAGCTAGATTTGAATTTATCACAGTTTACCACTTGTGTGATGTTGGGCTACTTACTTAAATCTATTTTTCCATCTAAAAATGAGAATCATAGTATTTTGCATCACAGGGTTTGCATCATTTGGTTGCAAAGTAAAGCAGTATGACTTAAGTGGCTTAAACAAAAAGAAGTATAGTTTCTCTCACTTAACATGAACTCTGCAAGTGGTGGCTAACTGTGTTGGATTAGCACTTCAATGCATCTCCCAGTTCTTTTGGCCTTTGCCTCATTCTTATTGCCTCATGATTACAAAGTGGCTGATGTAGCTCCAGATACTACATTTATATTCAAAGAAACCATATCTTTCATTTTATCAAGAAAATAGAAGGATTCTCTGTGGTCTCCATACTAGACTTCCTGTTAGCCAGAAACAGGGCATGTGACAATTCTTATAGAAAGGAGCTGGGATCTTGGGGAATATATTGGGTTATCATTTTTGACTTAGAACAACCAGAATTCACATCCTGGGTTGGGAACATTGCAGCTCAGAAAAAAAAAAAAAATCAAGATTTTGTTACTAAGTAAGAGGTAGGCTATGGCTAAAGTGTGAGTAACCAATAGGGGTTTGGTTTGACACAAGTTGTAGTATTAAATGTAATAATATTTGCAAAGTTCTTAGCACAGTGCTGGACTTTTACATAGTGTTTAATAAACTGTGACCATTATTATAAATAAAATTGCCAAATTGGTTGGCCATGCCTTAGATGTAATTATTTTTAAATATAGTACTTATAAAATAATAAAATTAATAAAACTCACTTCAACTAATTTCTCAGAGAGTGCCCTGTATCCTTATGAGCTCAGAAATTGCTTTCTTTTTTTCCTTCATGGCACAAATATTCACTGAGTACCAACTTTATGTCAGGTACAATCACAGGTACAAGTCAAGCCTTCTCCCTGACACTATGGGATCCCCAAGCTCCAAAATTCAATTTCTATGTCATTTATGCCCATGTTTCCCATGCTGGAGCCTCAGGCCCCAGCCCCTGCAGATCCACAGAGCTTCCCCTTATTCCACAAAATCACAAACAGGAAGCATGGTTTTTAACTTGGTAAAGCACAGCATGATAAAGTATTGTCAAGCTCACAATTTCATTTTGAGGTTTTGAGATCACCTCAATGTGAATGCAAATGAAGCAGACATCAAAAAAGGTACTAGGGAACTCTTCACAATGTTCACACTTCTCAGGGATACCAAATCAGAACCTTCCCAGATTCTGCCATCTCATTATTACTCTCATTAGACATTTGCTGAGTACAGGCTATGAGCCAGCTCACCTTCCTGTGTTGAACCCAAAAACACTTCACACTTGTAGGGCTGTTTCAAAGCATATCCTCATTTTCAGAAGCATTGAGGTCCTCAAGGCAGGTCATGTTATCCTGAATTTATTAATAAAGGTGCTTGGACCCATAAAGGGGTCTGCTCACAGTGCCAGACAGAATGTATGCATTCTCTCGTTTAATCCTCACACACTGACGGTTAGGTAATACCATTGCCAATTTACAGATGAGAAGTCTGAGTCCCAGAGAGAGTAAATTACCTGAGGTCACACAGATATTCAATGGCAAAGTCACAGCTGGAACCCAAGCCTTCAATTGCCAATCCCCCCATTCTTACTCCTGTGCCCTACAGTGCCTCGCTACATGCATTCCTTGGAATAGATAGCTATCATGAACACTTTTATGTGATCTGAGTAAAAGTTTCATAGGGAAAATATAATTCAAGCTATAGTTCATGGATTTTAATGCCTATATTTTCTATAACTGCACTTACAGAAATTACAAAATTCTGTATCTACTATACCTATGCTACAATTCTATTTTCTTGTTTTTCTTTCTTCCTGCCAACTCACACCTTCTCCACTGCCACCTACAATTCTATTTTCTTTTTTTTTCTTTCTTCCTGCCTACTCACACCCTCACCAGTGCCACCATCATCATTCTGTGCTTGTTTTTTTTTGCTACAGGAGACGAAGTTATTAAAGGAAACATTAAAACAAGCTTAACCTTATTGCAAGGAATCACCAAAGTAATATTAGCATTAGTCCTAAGGGCTGATTACCTTATCTCAACTTTCTCCCCAAGGAGAGACCCAGCAAATACCAAGGGCACATCAGGAAGGATATTGTGGAGAGAGGGAACATTAAAACAAGCTTAACAACCTTATTGCAAGGAATCACTAAAGCAATGTTAACATTAGTCCTAAGGACTGATTATTTCATCTCAACTTTCTCCCCAAGGAGAGACCCGGCAAATACCAAGGATGCATCAGGAAGAATATTGTGGAGAGAGAGGGCAAGAATTAGCATGAAAATAGAGAACAGGCTGAGCAATGGCCAAGCATCAAAATCCTGAGTCAGATAATTATTAGGGGAAAGTGAAACAAAACACATCCTGAAATGGATATGAGACAGGCTCCTGTTTCCCTTCACCTTGTCTTTGATATAGAGATTGAAAAATAAAAATGTGACCTGTCTTGGAGCTCAGGAGACCCTCTGCTTGGGATGTCCTAGAGGGTCCTCCGCCCAGTGGAGGGTAGAGGGAGGGATGATAAATAATTGACCAGGCACTAAAGATCCAGGCACTTAATAAGTGTTAATTTACAAAATCCTTAAATAATCCTTCAAGGCTAGCATAATTAACCAAATGTTACAAATGAAGAAACCAAGGCTCACAGAAGTCTAACAGTTTGCTCAATACTATAAGTGGTGGAAGTGAGATTCTAATCCAGATTGTCTGAGCCTAAGACAACTCTCCAAAAGGCTGTCATTTATAACCTCATTTGTACAAGTGACATTTAGATCTAAGGATAGAACTTTAGATTGATCCCTCTTAGGCTGTGGGAGTCAGTGTGTCAGAGTAACTTTGGGTTGGCTTGTCAGTCATGTATGTAACTCTACATACTAGATTTTAATCATTTAAAAATTGTGTAAATAAAAATAAATGCCATTAAACTAACCCAACAGTGAAGCACTCAACAGTTGACGTGGCACTTTGATATACAGTTATTGACAGCTCCTCTTTTTTCACATCTTGTCCTAAGTTATCACTTCCTCTTTGGTGGTTGAAAGAAGAAAAGATACTTGAGTACAGCAATAGCTTGTTACAGTTGCTACAATCTGAATTCACTGTGTTCTGTGCTCAACTGCATTGTCACCGCCTACCTTGATCTGACCAAACTGCAAGCATTGCCCCTTTCCACTTCCAGTGCATTCGTAACACTGAAAGGAAGCCCCTGTATCAGGTCACCCTGAGAGATTTCTAAAATTATATCCTGTACACTGTCTCATTCTACAGAAACTGTGCATCATGTCCCTGCCATGTTAGAAAAATGGGACTTATCCAAAATAGACAAATGGGATCTAATTAAACTCCAGAGCTTCTGCACAGCAAAAGAAACACTCATTAGAGTGAACTGGCAACCAACAGAATGGGAAAAAATTTTGCAATCTACCCATCTGACAAAGGACTAATATCCAGAATCTACAAAGAACTAAAACAGATTTACAAGAAAAAAACAAACAAACCCATTCAAAAGTGGGCAAAGGACATGAACACACACTTTTCAAAAGAAGACATATATGAGGCCAACAAACATATGAAAAAATGCTCATCATCACTGGTCATTAGAGAAACACAAATCAAAACCACATTGAGATACCATCTCACACAGTTAGCATGACAATCATTCAAAAATCTGGAGACAACAGATGCTGGAGAGGATGTGGAGAAATAGGAACACTCTTACACTGTTGGTGGGCATGTAAATTAGTTCAACCATTGTGAAAAATTAAAAAAATAAAAAATAAATAAAAATAAAATAATTAATTAATTAATTTAAAAAATTAAAAAATTAAAAAAAAAAACCATTGTGAAAGAGAGTGTGGCAATTCCTCAAAGACCTAGAAACAGAAATTCCTTTTGACCCAGCAATCCCATTACTAGGTATATATCCAAAGGATTGTAAATCATTCTGTTATAAAGACACATGCACATGTATGTTCATTGTGGCACTGTTTACAATAGCAAAGACCTGGAACCAACCCAAATGCCCATCCACGATAGACTGGACAAGGAAAATGTGGCACATATACACCATAGAATACTATGCAGCCACAAAAAAAAAACGATGAGTTCGTGTCCTTGAATCTGGAAACCACCATTCTCGGCAAACTGACACAAGAATAGAAAATCAAACACCACATGTTCTCACTCATAGGTGGGTGTTGAACAATAAGAACACATGGACACAGGGAGGGAGATTGGGAACAGATAACATGGTGAGAAATGCCAGATATAGGTGATGGGGGAATGGAAAAAATACATATTAAAAAAAAAAAAAAGAAAAATGGGACTTAGCTTAGTTGAGTCAATACACAAGAGAACTATCCAGCAGACATGCTAACACTCCACAGCCTCATATGGAAATTCTGACCCTTTTGAAACCTGAGTCCAAGAGTTCTCTCCAGAAAATTCAGGCCTGCTATCCATGAATGTTCTAGTCTTCCTGTAACTATGAGTGTCCTCCAGTGTTTCTGAAAAGCAGAACCACAAGGCACTGTGAGAAAACCTTTTAAATGGTCCATTTTCAAGGCTTGATAGGAATCTAAGTACTGGCAGCCAGCAGGCAGATGTAATAAACCGCACAGCTCATGCACCTAGAGGGTCACGATAAGCAAACAAAATGTAGTGGAGGGGTCAGCCCATAAAAAGGAAGAAAGTTTTGTTATTGGGAAATCAAAACTTGAGCTGGAAGAGGACCAGGGTATAACCTCATAAGGGGGATGATGAAACTTAGGCTATGTCCGGGAAGACTGTAACCCTAGGGTACTCAACCAATGAACTGGGGAAGGGACTTACATGCTAGGCGATAAATTACCTGCTGTAGCGGCCAGGGCTATGCCTGCCTACCAGACACCCAATCTTGCAAGACCTCTATTAAAAGTCTCGCTTTGTGCTTCATGTCTCCAAGTCCATTCTTTAGATTTGGATGGCTGAATATGTGTTTCCCACAGCGCTATCTGCTTCTTCCCAGGGCAGTGCTAGGACTGTTTTATTCTATACTGGACATGTGGGCTCCTACTGTGCCTTCCTGGAAAGCAGAGGCCAGTGATGGAGCAGACCAAGAGGATGCCAGGAAAAAGCACAAAGAAGCCCAGAAAGCACAGCTGGAAGCCAAGAACCCTATTTTGGTTTGTGTGGGTGGAAGATGAGGGACAATATGTAGTGATCAACAGGATTCTTCATTTGAAAGAGTGGAGCACATCAGACCTGTGTATTTGGGTGAACTATGATAGATAAACTGAGTATCAAAGACTATGGAAAGAACATGACTGCTTAGTTTATTCTACTACCAGTGATCTGCTTGTTTGTTCATTTGCTTACTCATGCACTCATTTATTCACTCATTCTCTTTCACTTACTCTACAATCATGATTGCATGCCTACCATATGGCCTGAGGGAAGGCAGGAAAAGATCCAAGGATGTGAATGCAATCTTCCTCCTTCATGGTGAGAGCTAAAGGAATCTATAAAGAGTTTGTCTTTTTCATTTTTCTCTCTCCAACATAGACCCTGGCAAAGGTTTTATTTCTTATAATTTGCCTGAGATGTACTCATCCACTACCAGAGCTCTGAAAACACTCTTCAGAATACTGTTTTTAAATAATGGTAATGACAATAATAGATAACCATATTGAGTGTTTTTGTATGTGAAGCAATGTAATAAACATTTAAAATGATTGTAACTATATAAGAATATGATGAGAGAGGCACTAATAATATGCTCATTTTTCACACAGCTAATATGAGAGAGAGCTGGGATTTGGATGCAGGCAGTCTAGCTCCAGAGCCGCCATTCATAGCCATTACATGATGTGTCTAATGAATGAAATGTTTACCCTTAGAGAAAATTTGAAATGTGTAGTTTTCTTTGCTGACTTGAATAATGTAAGTTTAGAAATCTGATAGTGGTCACTGGTTGAAAGTTCCTGTTCCTTGCGAAACTGTTGAAAGTCTGTTTAGTACTAACCCCCATCATTAATGGCCATTTGCAAAGCCAGGCCAAGTTTAGTCTTCCACCAACACTGAAGAAACACATTTTACCCAGAAGAAATGAGGGTGAAATCCTCTGATAACTGGAAGATTCTGGATGTTCTGAAAAGTATTTTTTTTTCAATCTGTGAAAATTCCTTTTTCTGTTTTAAGTAGGGGTAGGTCAGCAGATGCTAACAGAGAAGAAGCTGGGACCAGCTAATCTGGGGAAGATTCTGAAAGAGTTGGGGAAGTTCAGACTAAGAAAATGAACAGATGATTGGTAGGAAGGGCTGTTTCTTGCTGTGTCCAAGAACAGGAATTGAGAAATGGTATTAAGCTAAAGGTGACAGGGGAAGAAAGAAGACTTTCAAAGTTTCATAAGGTTTGAAACACAATATACCAGAGAAGTGGGCTCCTGCTGTGGAAAGGAATGGAAACATATAGAGCTGTTTTAAAAATGTTTCTGTGTTTGTGTGAGTGTGTGTACTAGATGTATTTCTAAAATGACTTTTCTCTAACCTACATCATACTTTGAAGATCAGCCTAGGAAGTGAAGAAGGAACAAATATTCAATGAGAACACTCAGTAGGGGCCAGGAGCTCCCTGAATACCACATATACCACCACTTTTTCTTGTAATCCTGAAGACTTGTGAGGAAGTTATCACTATGTATGGTATATTTTCAAAGAAAGCAAATAAAGACCAATGTGACTAAGAAAGATGCTAAAATCATACAGCTAATTAGCTGTGAGGTCAGGATTCAAACCAGTGTACCTAGCACATGATCTTCAATAAATATTTGTTGAGCAATGAATATGTGAATGAATAAATAAGATGAAGCAAGCAAGCAACAAGTCAGGTAGGTTTGTCTAACCCAAATGTTCATGCTCTATCCTCTGTACTGATGGATTTTAAATTGTATGCCACAAAGGCATTGGGTAACATCAGTTAGTATGAGTGGCTGCCTGGCAGTATGAGGTCCCAGGTTCTCTATCCCTGCTCCATCAAGAGCATCTCTGCTTCTGTTTGTGTTAAACAGAAGCAGAATCTCAGGCTTTTACCTGAGATTTCATTTGAAGAAGAGAGCCTTCTTCTAGAAAGTGTTTATTATTCCTACCCCACCCATGGTTCCTCCTAGGTATGCCTTATGAACTGATTAAGTTTAATAAAGACATGTATTAATGTAAAGTTGGAATTTATACTAGTGTCTGAGTCCCAGTAGCAGCCCCCATATCTTGGTAATCTAAAGCCAACTGTTTCTAATATCCCACGTGCTGCTGAGGCCATTAAAAATAAATGAGCCATCTCTCCAGGGCATTATGGCTAGCAAATGGGACTACAACTTCAAGCTGTCTATGTTCAACTGTGGCGTTATCTGGTGAAATCTTAAGTAAATGATTTGACCTCTCCATGCTTTAGCTTCCTCATCTGCGAAATGTGATAGCTGCCTTATATAGCAGGGAAACTTTGTGCTCCTGTCATATGAATGGGCTCACTGTAACCAAGTTTCCTTGATTTCATCTTTTTGTTTATGCTGGCCCCCAACTTTACATGGTCTGCTCGCTTTTCATCTATGAAAATTCCAACGAAAGGCAATTATATCACTCCCACTCAACAAATATGATGGCCTTGGGGTCAGTAGGGCAACATATGAAGAGACATATGAATCTGGCTTGCCATACATTACAAAAATTTGTAGGCTTAGCCTGACAGTCCTGTTCCATGGGAGTGGGTGACAGGGTACTACTGTGTCACTGTCCAGGGTCCTGAATAATTAAAGAGCTCACGGTTGCTTTTAAATGAATAGTAAATATTTATTTGCTAAGGGAACACTATCTGCTGTAGCAGGAAACCCCTCACCCCCAAATCTGAGTAGCTTGTCACATTAGAAGTCTTTTATTATTCTCATAGGGTCACATTGGTGCTGGGGGTGAGGAGTGGAGGTGGTAAAGGGGTTTGTTCCATACAACCATTCAGGGATTCATATTGGTAAAGACAGCCATCTTCAACATATAGTTCCCAGAGTTGTTCTGGACTTGGCATTTAGCCTCCAGGTGGTATATCAGAAGAGAGAAGGAGAGTAGAGAACTGTGTGGCAGATTTTTATGGACCAGATCTACAAGTGACATTCATCACTTTCACTGGTATGTTGTTAACTAAAACTCGGGCATACAACCATTCCTAAGAACAAAAGAGGCAGTGGGATGTTGCTTATTTGTGTGTTCAATGGAAAATGACTAGCTTGTTTTTGCCACAATATTTTTTTTATGTTGTTACCCAATACGCCCCCTCTGAGACATACATACGCACTTTCAACACAAATACAACTAGAGCAAAAAAATTCACTAAATTCTCTATGTGTGATACAGTCTGATAGTTTCTATTCTATTTTATTGTTTTAAAGTACTGTCAGGACCCATTAAACTGTCATTATGGCCAAATAAGTTTTGCCCCATGGGTTGGAAAACACTGCCCTAAAGTATAATTATTTCTCCTAATCTTAGACAGTGAGATATTGCTAATGAGGAGAAAAACTTCTCTTTGAAAACA
Organism: Saguinus oedipus; assembly: GCA_031835075.1. Lineage (NCBI taxonomy): Eukaryota > Metazoa > Chordata > Mammalia > Primates > Cebidae > Saguinus > Saguinus oedipus. The sequence goes on from CM063178.1 coordinate 129,267,816, forward strand.
TTTTCAAATAACGCCATTTCTAATAAATAATTTATAATCATCCATGGCTAAAATATTAAAATAAAGGTGTTAATAAAGGAAATATTAATTAATAGAAAATGACTAAGACTTGAGTCCAATATGGACAAGCAAGAGCTGATGTCAAATGAGGAAAATTCTGTAGAGATTTGAGACAGGCCAAATAAACAGCATTACTTTTTTCCCATCTGAGTTTGGAACCACTTAAAAATAGAGAACAAAAAGCAGATGGGCATTCAAACACTGGCTTTATTACTGATAAAGTTAATAATGAAAAATATGGCTTCCTAATCCTAACCTTCAAACAGAGCTTACCTGCCCAGACACAGGCAGTGCTAAACAATTTCAGGCCTCCTAAGTGCAGACTGCATCTGAAAAACTTACAGCACAAAGGAGCAAACCAGAATGCTGAATAGAGCCCCAAAAAGAAAAGGGCAGTACTGATCATACTTTGCCATCCTCTCATCCCATAATCATCACTTAGATCACTCCTTCTCCCTTTAAGGAGTTTGTGTGTGAGGGTGGGGAAGTGTGACTGATGCCTCTCACAAGGAGAAGCCATGGGAGAGAAAGCTGTCCCCCATAAATACTACCAGGCAGAGAGATATCATGACAGAAATGTCATCATCAAATGAAGCCTATCAAAGTGCTATTCAGTTTTCTCTGCTGCTAGTTTCTAGAAAGACTATACATTTGCAAATTTTAGATCATCTTAAGCAAATGAAACACTGATTGTTTCAAAACTCATATATCTGATTCCATAGGCTTTTGTGGTCCTATGCTATTTATGAGAATGGGATATATCATTCCTTAAGGAAGATAAGTACCATACATGCCACCTTCCCTCCTCTATCCCAGGTGCTGTATTTATTCCTCTCTTTCTTTTAGTTTGGGTTTAGGGTTTTTAGTTTAGAGTTTCTCATAATCTCCTGGCCTATAGTGATATCTCACAACTTCTACTGACTCAAGCAATTCTTATGTTTGTATCTGTGGGCATTGGGATTCTTCTTAACCAACTCTCTGCCTCTTAATGTTCCCAGCACAGGATTTTGTACATAATAGATTCTGGAACTCTTTTCTCTCAGATTATCACAGAAAAGGATTCTTCTCATTATTAAACTCAAATGTTACCTCCTCAGAGGGGTCTTTCTTGGCCACCCAAATGGAAGTAGCTACAACCCCCAAAATAATGACATCAATACCTTTATAGGCTCATAGCACATCATAATCTTTTTTCTTTTTACTTATCTGTTTGTTTATTTTCTGTCTCTTCCCACTAGAATATATACTCAATGGTAGCACATACTTTACCTCTTAGTCCCCTCTTTTACTCTCAGTGCCTACAATACCTGGCTCATGGAAAAAAATAAATGCATAACAAAATTGAAATTGGCATTTCCCCAAGTTTTGCCCCCTTCTGGACAGAGAGGGAATGTTAGATGAGGACTCATGAGAAGCTAGTTGGACAGAGGGAGAGAAGAAGAAATTTGGCAAATGCCAGATGTTTGATAAAAAATCTGTTGTTACTTTTGGCAGCTACTCAAAGAAAAACACAGCACAGTGGCCCTGCAGCACTTGACTTTTTCTGTAATAGCTCTTCAGTAATAAGAAGAAAACAACATGCTTGTTATTTAGCAGGAAATTGTTTAGGTCAGAGAAAAATAACCCTATATTGTTCTTATTCCAAAAGGACCTGGCTGGGCAGGAGAAGAGGCCCCAAGGGTGGGGTTCTGACAAGCTACCCTTTTCAAGCAATTTTGCCTGATTCCATATAGGGAGTTTAGTTTATATAGCTGATGAACGAGGTTTATTTTTTAAAAAAAGAGTCATGCCCTTATCTATATAGCAGGAAGGCCCATTCCCAATAGACCTGAATTCAGCTTATAAGCTTGCCTGGACTAGCTTATGTGGCAAGTGATGCACAGAGTGTCAATGATGGAGTATTTGCCACGTTTCCCATACCTGTACCCCCTGGGGAAAGTTCTGTTTTGCTGGTTGACCCTGGGACATTATTATTCATATTAGGATGATGAATAGTGAGCATAACCACAGGAACTGGATGGACATAATGTTTTTAACTCTGAGCTTGCAGAGAGTTAAAGGGAAAGAGATAAAGAAGTAACAACAATAACAACAAACCCTGCACAGGTTGTGTTTATGAGATTGGGAGACTTCAGAATGAGGAAGGAGAGAAAGTATGAGAGAAGATGCCTGGAGGTTAGAGAGAAAAGGCAAGTTTATAATGTTCTTTCAGGCATTTGTTTCAAGATATTGCATAAAGTTTAAATTATTGTAATTCATTTTGGGATTATAGACTCCTGTTTCCTTAAGTGTGACTCCAAGTCAAAGGGAGGCAGCTGAAATACAAAAAGAATGTTGTAGACTAAGAAGGATGGCCTGAAATTATCTTTAGGGTGGAGTTCATGATACTATTCTTAATAGTTGTTAAATGAAATCTTACTCTAGCTGGAAATTATATTGTGAGCACAGACAATGGCCATCACTTTCTCTTCTTTATTTCAAGTTTCTTGATGTATTAGCTCTATGGACAATATGGTTCAGTCAATAGCAGTCTTGAAACTCAGAGATCCAAGTGACCATCAAGCTGGCCACTTATACAACTTAAAGCAAGTTCTTGTTTCTCTCTTACTAGTAATAACATGTACTCCAAATTTCATGAAATGAGGCAATACTACTACTAAAACATTTTTTAAAAAGCAAAGAAAGTTTGTATGTTAAGAATTCTTTGCATGCAAATGGCAGAAATCCAACTCGAAATAGAGTGGGTAAAAAAGATGACTTACTTGACAATACTGGGTATCCCATGAAAGAGTTGGGAAAATTAAGGGTGCTTCTGTTCTTGGAAGACTAAAACCAGGGAACAAAATGCTGTCAGAACCTCTTCTTCCCATCTCATATCAGTACTTCTCTTCACATCAGCTCTACTCTTTCTCATTTCACTCTCCCTCATTAGAAATTGAATTTCTCTACATGGCAGAAAATATGAGCATAGTTTTAGCTATAGCAGACAGATTATCTCAGTGAGTTTGGGCTGCTATAAAAGAATACCATAGACGAAGGGGATCCAACCACAGAAATTTAATCCTTACAGTTCTAGAGGCTGGGAAGTCTAAGATCATGTGCCAGCATGGTCAGGTCCTGATGAGGGCTGGATTTGCAGCTGGCCAATTCCTCACGTGATCACATTTCAAAGAACAGAGCAGACAGAGCAAGCTCTGATCTACCTGTCTCTCTCTCTCTCCCTCTCTCCCTCTCCCTCTCCTTCTCCCTCCCTTTGTCTCTCTCCCCATATCCTCTCTCTCTCTGAGATGGAGTCTTGCTCTGTCACCCAGGCTGGAGTGCAGTGGCATGATCTTGGCTCACTACAACCTCTGTTTCCCAGGTTCAAGAGATTCTCCTGCCTCAGTCATATCTTTTCTTATAAGGGCACTACTCTTATTCATGAGGGCTGCACCCTCATGACATAAATACTTTTTAAAGTTACCACATCCAAATACCATCACACTGGGGATAAGCAGGGGAACATATGAGCAGGTAGACCACCAATAGGCATTCATCACAAGGTGAGGATAGAGACTGAGAGTAAGAAAAACAAAAAAGGAAGGCCCACTGCTAGTCCATGCTCCTGCTTCACAAACTGAGAAACCAAGGCCCATGAAGGTAGATTGCAGAAGAAAGGGGACTTCTGGCTTTTCACCAAGGGGGGATGTTTATTAATGAATCATACCAGAGTGTTAAGAATTTCATCCAAACATAAACCAATAATAATAGCATTCATCAAGAGAGACTAGGGGAGAAAGTAAATCCACATGAATTCACCTTCTGTTATCTAAATGGTAAAACGAAGTTAAGTTCCTTCAAAGAAGTGGTCCTCTAAACATTCATGAGTCTAAGAATCACCTGAGAGAGCATGCTAAAAGATGAAGATTCTTGGGCTGATTTCTCATCAACAACCATGGAGGCCAGAAGGAAATGGGATGACATTTAAAATACTGAAGGAAAGAATATTACTGGGCTCTGCCCCAGGTCTAATGAATCATAATCTGAGGGATAGAGCCCAGAAATCTTTATTTTAACAAATGTCCCAGGTGATTCTGCTGCAGGAGTTCTTTAAATAAACTCTAGAGAAACTCTACTCCAGAAAGAAATCTCTCCTCTTCTGAGAGTTGGCTGGCTTTCTCTATTCAGTGGCAGAACTTGATATATTGATACCTTTGTGAGCAAGATGCATTAAAACAAAATAAAGAATCGTAAGATAGAAAAAAAACTAGATGATAGACATAAAGATGGATAAAAAGGTAAAATAAAACCTATGAAAGTCCGATTTTTAAAAAATAAGCAATAGAAGTGAACAATTCACAAAGTAACAACAACAAAAATGACAAGCTCTTACTGTCATCCAGGCCCTGTCTCAAAACAACAAAACAAAACAAGAGGTAATATGATATGCTTCTGATATGCCAGTTACTACTCTGGGTGCTTTTTACAAACTGACTTTTCATCTCAAAGCAATATTGTCAGGCAGATACAAAAAGGAACTACTAATACAAACATTAAAATATTATTTAAATTTTCTACATTTTCAATATTGTATCAGCAAAGAGTTTAAAATGCTAGTACTCACTGCCTGGAGAGTTTGATACTGTCATTCTTAAACAGTACTGATAGGAATACAAATTATTTCCAAACACATAAAGAATTTTTTAAAAGTTGACTTAATAAGATCACTTCTAGAAATCTTCAAAATCCAGACAAATCTGTCTTGTAAGCAAATATTTTCATACAAGAATGGTTATCGTGGTTTCACTTATAATAAAAACTGGGAAGAACTAAGTGGTCAACTCTGGGTAAACGATTGAATGCATTATGGTATATTTATATGTGGCATCAAAAATTACATTGAAAAATATGCACAATCAAAACAGAATGAAATATGAACATGGCCTAAAACTAAGAGCTTCTTCCAATGAACTCCAAGGTAATTCAGGAAACCATAGGATCTGAGTTCAAAAAGAATTTAGTGAAGAGACATGACTAGAAATAGTGGAGTAAGGTCAATGAACCCCAAGATGATTCATTAAATCTCATGAACTCCCAAGGTGATTCATGAAATTATAGAATCCACTTTCAAAAACACTGGAGGATAGATGTCACCAAAAATTGTGGAATAGGGAGCCCTAAGGATCTGTTCCTTCACTGAAGCAAATGTTAAGCTAGTGAAAGTCATTAAACTATTTTGGAATGTGAGAATCTAATAAGAAAAACCTTACAGCAACCAGGGAAGTGCTTAATAAAGAGGAGACTTCTAAATTTAAGAAAGAAATTGTGTGGCATTTTTGCTTATCCACCATCACTCCCGATACCCTAGCTTGGTGGTGGCCATGAGAATGGTGGCCAACTTCCTGGTGGTTTAGTTGCTAGTGCCAGAAAGATCAACATAGACCTTGTTATCAATAAACTGTGGTTGTAGATTTTAACCTTTTTCGCAGTTCCCTTGAGAGGCTGGCTTAGAGGCTTGTCTTTGTCTTACCCCACTTTGAATATCTCGTGACTGGACAGCATTTGTCAAAAGCACATAAGGGCATTATACAATGGACAGCCACCTGGAGAAAGGGATGGAAAACGGGACAAGCAGCAGATAGACCAAAAGGCCTGGGAATGAGGAGGCCGAGGATCAAGATACATGGGGAAATAAGGACTTTCTTTAAAGGACTTCTGATATCTCAGGGCATCCAGAGAGCCATGTGCATGCTCTGAATAAATGTTCAGAAAGATCTGGGATGATTCGGGGTGCTTGCATCTCTGGCTGATCTTTGGGCCCTGCAGAAGCAGGAGGATAAGAGTTAAGACAGAGTTGTAGGTGGCTTGGCTAATCATTGAATGCTCCAGCTCAAAAATAATCTACAAAGACTGCAGATGACACTAAGTATTTTTCATCCTATTTTTGGTTCCAAGCATTTAAGAAAATATTTCTCAGGTGACTGACTAACTGCTGAGACGTAACAGTGCATAAAAAGAAATACAGTCCGCAAAATTATTTGGGAAGTCACTAAATAAATGGATGGCTGCAGCCCCAAACAAACAATGGTAGCAAATTATTGGAAAGGAAGAGAATGTGATTTCCAGAGTTAAAAACATGCAAAAAATGTGAACATGCAAAGAAACAGTAAAGTATGGCCCATTCACAGGAGGAACAAGAAAGAAAGAAACATTGACAGAAGCTTTCCCTGAGGAAGCTCAGACATTGAACTTAGCAGGTAAACACTTTCAGTCAACTGTCTTCAACATGCTAGATAACTAGAGGAAACTATGGAAAAGAACTAAAGAAAACTAGGAGAATTATGTCTCAACAGAGAATATCAATAGAAAGTATAAGAAGAAACCAAATAGAAATTCTGGAGCTGAAAAGTATAACTACTACTTCTGTCAAATTCACTAGAGGAGTTCATCAGAAAATTTGAGCAGGCAGAACACACACTCAGTTACTTGAGGAAAGGTTCATTAAAATTATCCAGTCTGAGTAGAGAAAAGAAATAATAAAGAAAAGGAGTCTTAGCCAGAGCAATCAGACAATAAATAAAGGGCATCCAAATCAGTAAGAAAAAGCCCAACTGTCACTGTTCCCCAATGATGTAATTGTATACCTAGAAAAAAAGAAAAAGCTCCCAGTTCTGATAAATGAATTCAGTAAAGTTTCAGCTTACAAAAGCAATGTGCCCAAAACAGTAGCAGTTCTATACACCAACAATGACCAAGCTGAGAATTAAATCAAGAACTCTGTCTCCTTTAAAACAGCTACCAAAAAGAAAAAATAATAAAAGAAATAAAGAAAGGAAAAACACTTAGGAATACGCCTAACCAAGGAGTTGAAAGATCTCTACAAGGAAAACTACAAAACGCTGCTGGAAGAAATCATTGATGACACAAACAAATGGAAACACATTCCATGCTCATGATGGGTAGAATCAACATTGTGAAAATGGCCATACTGCCAAAAGCAATCTACAAATTAATGCAATTCCCATCAAAGTATCATTATCATTCTTTGCAGAACTAGAAAAAACCATCCTAAAATTCATATGGAAAAAAAGAGCCTGCATAGCCAAAGCAAGATAAAGAAAAAGAACAAGTCTGGAGGCATCACATTACCTGACTTCAAACTATACTAAAAGGCTATAATTAACCAAACAGCATAATACTGGTATAAAAATCATGATATAGACTCATGGGACAGAATAGAGAACCCAGAAACAAAGCCAAATACTTGCAGCTAACTCATTTTTGACAAAGCAAACAAAAACATAAAGTGGGGAAAAGACATTTTATTCAACAAATGGTGCTGAGATATTGACAAGCCACCTGTGGAAGAATGAAACTGGATGCTCATCTCTCACCTTTTACAAAACTCAACTCAAGATGGATCAAAGACTTAAATATAAGACCTAAAGCCATATAAACTCTAGAACATAACATCAGAAAAACTCTACTAGACATTGGCTAACGCAAAGAGTTGAAGAACCCAAAAACAAATGCAACAAAAACAAAGATAAATAGATGGGACCTAATTAAGCTAAAAAGCTTTTGCACAGCAAAACAAATAATTAGCAGAGCAAACAGGCAGTCCATGGAATGGGAGAATGGGAGAAAATCTTCACAAACTATACATCCAATAAAGGACCATATCCAGAATCTACAAGGAACTCAAACAAATCAGCAAGAAAAATAAAACAAATAATCCCATCAAAAAGATATTTGAATATCTCAAAAGAAGATTTACAAATGGCCAATAAAAATATGAAAAAATGCTCAACATTACTAATTATCAGGAAAATGCAAGTCAGAACCACAATGAGGTTACTCCTGCAAGAATGGCCATAATTAAAATATCAAAAAAGAGCATATGCTGGCATGGATGTGGTGAAAAGAGAACACTTTTACACTGTTGGTGGGAATGTAGATTAGTACAACCACTATGGAAAACAGTATGGAGATTTCTTAAAGAACTGAAAGTAGAGCTACAATTTGATCCAGCATTCCCACTACTGGTTACCTAACCAGAGGAAAAGAAGTCATTATATGAAAAAGACACTTGTACGTACATGTTTATAGCAGCACAATTCACAATTGCAGAAATATGGAACCAGCCTAAATGCCCATCAACCAATGAGTAATGAGTGTTATATAGATCACATACATACCATGGGACATAGTCATAAAAAGGAATGAAATAATGGCATTCACAGTAACCTGGATGGAATTGGAGACCATTATTCTAAGTGAAGCAACTCAGGAATGGAAAAGCAAATATTGTATATTTTCACTTATAAGTGGGAGCTAAACTATGAGGATGCAAAGGCATAATAATGATACAAAGCACTTTGGGGACTCAGTGGGGGAGGGAGGGAAGTTGGTAAGGGATAAAAGACTACACATTGGGTATGGTGTCCACTGCTTGGGTGAAGCATGCGCCAAATCTCAGAAATCACCACTAAAGAACTTATCCATGCAATCAAAAACCACCTGTTCCCCAAAAAGTACTGAAATAAAATTTAAAAAATAAACAGTATCTTTTAAAAGAAAAAGGAACAGAGTCTAAGGGAACTGTGGGACCCCATCAAGCATACCAAGAAATATCCCAGGAGGAAAGGAGTGACAGAAAGAGGCAAAAAGCTATTTGAAGAAATCATGACTAAAATGGCTTAAATTTGATAAAAGACATGAATCCATACATCCAAGAAATTCAACACACTGCAAGTAGAATAAACTCTAAGACATCTACACTGAGATACAATGTTAATTAAACTGCCAAAAAAAAAAAAAAAAAAAAAAACTAGGACAATTTTTGCAAGTGGCAGGAGAGAAGCATCTAGTCATATACAAGCAATCATCAATAAGTTTAACATCTTGTTTCTCATCAGAAACCATAAAGGCCAAAAGGCAATGGGGTGACATAGTTTGAAACCTATAAATTAAGAACTTTATGTTTACAAAAATATTCTTTAAAAAACTATAATGAAATTAAGACATTCTCAGATAACAACTGAGAGAGTTTATTGCTAGTAGTCCTACCCTACAAGAAATGCTAAAAGCAGTCTTTCACAATGAAATGAACAGACACTAGGAATTCAAAACAATATGAAGAAATAAAGTATACCAGTAAAGGTAACAACATAGATAAATATTAATATAAAAGATAGGGTTATTGTATTTTTGGTTGGCAACTCACCTTTCTTTCCCCATATTATTTAAAATACAAATGCAAAAAGCACTAATTATAAATTTCTATTAATGGTCACACAATGTATAAAGATGCAACTGTTAACACAATAGTGTAAAGAGGGAGTGCAGCTGTACAGAAGCAGAGATTTGTATGCTGTTGAAGTTAATTGGTATCAATTCAAAGAAATTTAGGATGTTAATCATAATCTCCAGGGTAACCACTAAGAAAATAACTGAGAAACATACAGAAAGGAGATGAGGTAGGAATCAAAATGGCACACAACAAAAAAAAAATAAGAAAATTATCTAGAGGTCCTCTGGTTCATTTTGCCAACAGGTGCAAGAATTGGCTTTTGCTGGAATATGACATATAGCCTATGAGCAAAATGAGACTCCTCTGAACAGAAATTAAGCCCATGTAAGATTTTCAGTAAAAATATAATATAAATAAACATTAAGCATTATCTAGGTAATAAACATGACCTAGTAGCTCAACATGGTCTGAGAACCTGCCTACAGTTGCTCCTGTGGAATTAATGCCTGGTGCTACCATAGCAAGCCAAAATTTTTCTAAGTCTGCTTGGCAGAAGTCTCATGCCATGATGTTAATGAGTGTAACACACAAAAGAGCTGCTATAGTCAAATATGTTTGAAATGCTGGGCTAAATGGAGTGCAAGAAATGTCCTGGCTGGATATGGTGACTCACATCTGTAATACCAGAACTCTGGGAGGCCAAGGTGGGTGGATCACCTGAGGTCAGGAATTCCAGACCAGCCTAGCCAACCTAGTAAAACTCCATCTTTACTAAAAATGCAAAAGTTAGCCAGGCATGGTGGCATGTGCCTGTAGTCCCAGCTACTCACTAGGAAGAGTGAGGCAGAAGAAGCACTTAAACCTAGGAGCAGAGGTTGCAGTGAGTCAAGATCATGCCACTGTACTCCAGCCAAGGTGACAGAGCAAGACTCTGTCTAAAAAAAAGAAAAAGAAATGTCTTTACACAATGTCTGTAACACATTGTGCATCTACAGTTTAGTCCTCACGAGGTAGTAATAACACAAATGTTTCCCAAACATTTTCATCATGGAAAGAATCTGTTGTTTTGGAGACTGGAACTTCAGAAAACATCCTTCAGAGAATGGTACATGGTAAAGTGAAGCAAAAATTAGAGATATTCTAAACCCCAATTTCTTCATGACCATAGTTGAGATGATGGCATTTAGGGTTGCTGTATGATAACCTGAGTGACACGCTTGTCCCAGTGGCTGCCACATGTAGGTGTTTAAGCTTTTCAGATTTCATTATTAGATTTAATGCCAATGAGACATTCAATAGACTTTTATTTTCTGTTTAATGTAGAATGGGGGGAACACAGACTTGAAGCTAGATAGACTGGAACTCAAATCCTTGTTCCATTGCTCACTACTGATTATGGGCTTTAACAAGAGATACAAAATACCTTCCCGGCAACACTTAGATAACCATTTTGTTGATAGTAGGGGGCAATTTGATACATAACAACCACATGAATCCACCCTTTAACAACTTGGCACCCATACACCTCCCCTTAAGCCATATTTAATATCCAAATAAAGACAACAAAGTGATACTTCCCCCTAACAAGACAAAACTATCCTGTGTACAGAAAATGCTAATCCTTTCCATAGGACAGAATGCAGATTCTTGGATGATATTCACTCTTTTCCTTTCATATTTTGTAGCTTAAATAGAGTAGACCACATATGACAATGATGACAGTGACCCCATTAGATCATAATACTATATTTTTACTGTACCTTTTGTATGTTTAGATGTAAAACTACTTATTATTGTGTTACAACTGCCTACAGTATTCAGTACAGTGACATGCTGCCTAGGTTTGTAGCATGTATAGGTTATGTAGCCTAGAAGCAATAGGCTATACCATTATATTAGCCTAGGTGTGTGGTAGGCTATACCCTCTAGGTTTGTTTAAGTACACTTTATGATGTTTGCATGATGTCAAAATTGCCTAGTAACACATTTCTCAGAATATATTCTTGTCATTAAGAACACAAGTACTGTGTTCTGTACGGTACTGTGATATAAGGTTAACTATTGGCCAGGTATGGTGGCTCACACCTATAATCCCAGCACTTCGGAAGGCTGAGGTGGGATGATCCCCTAAGCCTGGCAGTTTGAGACCGACCTGGGCAAAATAGCGAGGCCCATCTCTGCAAAGAAAAAGAAAATAGCCAGGTGTGGTGGCGCATGCCTGTAGTCCCAGCCACTTGGAGGGCTGAGGTGGGAGGATCACCTGAGCCCAGGAGTTTGAGGCTGCAGTGAGCTGTGATCATGCCACTGCACTCCAGCCTGGGCAACAAAGTAAGAGCCTGTCTCAAACAAAATAAATCAATAAACTTAATTATTACTAATATATCTTCTGTTGTATGATAAGGAGATAAGACTGAACAACTTAACTTCTCCAAGGTGATCTTTAAAAATGGGTTTAGAACACCTACATAGGAGTTTTTGCTCATTCCTTCATTCAGTAGTCATTCATTCCAATCAATGTAAACTGTTACATTCCCAAAGACATTCATATATGACACAATCTTTGCCCTTGACTAGCAGACAGGCAGTGAGATGGGATGTGTCAAGAGTTTGGTATGGGACCCGGAACAGAGCCAATGCTTGAGAAATCTTAGTTGCCTTCCACTTCTTCATGGAACAGGTAAGACACACCTCTGAGAACAACATCCTCATATCCTGGATTCCTTCTCTTTACCCAAAGTGACCATTTATCCTTCAGTAGAAATAACCCCAGAACATTTCTTCCAGATTCAAAGAAAACACCATGCCAAGGAATTTGGCAGGTAGAGGAGATAAAGCCTTTCCACATTTTTATGAATCAGTGCAATGCTTTGTCTTAAGGGCAATACAGCAAGAGCCTCAATGGTTCCTCTTAAGCCCCAGTATGCATTGCAACAAGACATTCCACAGATTTTCATCATAAAACAGAACCATCAACTCAAATATGAGGAGATACTTAGCAACTTAAAATCTATTATTGTTTCAAAAATTGAAGTCTTTGAATATTCCCAACTATTAACATTTTTCAGAGACTTAAGTCTTAAATAAAGCAATTCAAAAGCTTCACATAATGTTACATCCCATTGGTCTATAATAAAGGTCACTGAAGAGTCACAAAATTTACTTTTCTAGAAATGGCAAATGCTTAATGATTGTATTGCAAGGCAATTTACCCACAGCCTCTGGAAAATTGATTTTCCTCTCTCTGTCTTTTCATTTGTGAGCTCAAGGGCATAACAAGCCAAATATTTGCCACCTTAAAATGATTTACTTTCCTTTATTTTCTTTCTACAAAAACTGTAAACTACATTGTGTACCTTCCAAACATTCTGCAAGATTTCTCAGACATTTTCAATGTAAGACAAACACTAAAACAAATCCAGAAAGATGTATATTTGTTTTCTCTAGTCTATGAATTATAATCTGACCAATTCCATTTTTCAAACTTGAAATTGTGTACTTGCCTAAGGGGAAAAACAATTCATCAATTGCATCTGCCAAGCCTCCTGGTTTATAGAGCCATGAGGAGTCAGGAAGAGGAGCCTGGCAAGACACAGGTCACCTAGCAATAGGTGAGAGTTGAATAAAGAGAAGAAAAACAATCATTTTTTTTACAAAGTAGAAATCTAAACACCTGCATATCGCAAATGTATATGACCATAAAAAATGACCATACACAGGAACTCTGATTTCCCAGAATTTTTCCTGGTAAGCTTCTTGGCAAAACGAATCATAGGAGTTTATTTTTTTTCTTTAACTGAAAAAACAATCACTTGTTCATTTAACAAATATCTATTAGGTGCCTATCATGTACTCAGAACTGTGGTTATAGGGGTGAGACTGACGGACACAGTCTCTACTGGTCTGGAAGTTTACAGCCCAATGGGGAACACATGAGTGGGAAGGCAGTTCTGGAATAGTGTGGCAAGTGTCGTGATGGAGGTAACCCAAGAGCTATGAGAGAGACTACCTGGATGGACACTTAACCCAGATTTGGGCTTCCTTGGATGTAGATATCTTCAATTTGAGATCTAAAATAACAAGTCAGCTAACAGAAGATACTACATGTTTTGAGGATGATGGGGAAGGTCCCATGTGGAAAAGAACAGCATGTACAGAAATGTGGAGCAACTGTGATCACAGAGAGTTGAAAGTATTAAAGACAGTTTCGTTTAGCTGGAGTTTGGGGCCCTGTCTTTCCCACATAAGGAAGGATATGATTACAGATAAAATTCTAAGGCTGACACCAATGTTGACTTACATCCTTGGATGGTGAAGGGAGAAGATGGAGGGAGGACACAGCCACATTAAAAGTCATGCTCTGGGCAGCCATGCCTGCAGGGGGCCATTGGACCATATGTATTATACCCATGCAAAATTGTCCCAGTCTAAAAGAACATATGTAGGAGTGTTTCAAGATCCTTTGAGAGGAGCTACTGATAAGTTTGTGCCTATTGAAGCACTTTTCATCTTAAGCATACTAGGTTGGCATGAGGGGTATTCACTGAAAATTGGACTGTGAGGAAAGAGCACGGCCTGTGGAGTCAGAAACACTGAGTTCTACCCCAGGTCCGGGTCCCATGGAAAGTCACACCTAACACATCTCATTCACTCACTCACTCATTTATTCAAACATTCGGAGGCTCTTCTGTGTACCATAAACTGGCTGGAGCCGGTAACAGAAGGTAATATGGTTCAGCTGTGTCCCTACCCAAAATCTCATCTTGAATTATAAGCCTCATAATCCCATGTGTCCAAGTAGGGTCAGGTGGAGGTCATGGATCATGGAGGCTGTTTCCCCATGCTGTTCTCATGATAGTGAGTGAGCCTCACAAGATCTGATGGTTTTATAAGCATCTGGCATTCCCCCTGCTTGCACTCACTTGGTCCTGCCACCCTGTGAAGAAGGTGCCTGCTGCTCCTTTGCTTTCCACCATAATTGTAAGTTTCCTGAGGCCTCCCCAGCCATGTGGAATTATGAGTCAATTAAACCTCTTTCCTTTATAAATTACCCAGTCTTGCATATTTCTTCACAGCAGTGTGAGAACAGACTAATACAGAAGGATAAAGTTCTCACTCTTAAGGAACTCTGGAGTTTAAGGAGGGAGGGGCAAGCAAATATGCAGAAGATAGTATTACCCTGTATTAATTACGATGCTGAAAAGAAGCACTGAATGCCATGGGAGTCCACAGAAGAAGGGGCAAAAGCAGGTTCTCCTGTGATGATGGTGTCTGCGCAGAGCCTGAGATGATGAGCAGGCCAGTGGAGAAGCAGGGAAAGGTCATTCCCAGCAGACGGAGCTGCAGATGCAAAGGAACAGAGCAGCAATGGCTCATTCAGAGAGCAGGGAGTAGCTCAGTGTGGCTAGCACGAAGGGTAAGGATGGGATACGAGGAGAGAGGTTTCTGTCATAACCCATGTCAGATGACGTAGAGGCTCAAATTATCATGTTAACATATTTGCATGAGGTGGCAGAGGAAGATGGGTCCAGCATAGCTCCAGGCAAGGTGACTGGAGGGAAGGGATCCCATTAGCCAGTATAGAAAAGGAGACTGAATGAGGAGCTAAGAACAATTAAGTGTATGGTGACTGTGAGAAATTCAAATGCAATACCACTGGAAGTATGTAGGTATGTAATTCTACAGGTCGGGACTGGAGAGAGAGATTTAAGAGTACCCACATATAGATCATCACTGAAGCCATGTTGAGGGTGAGACTGCCCAGAGAGACAGTGTACCCTAAGAAGAGGCCCAAGAACAGAGCCCCAAGAGCACTTAAAGGGCAGATGTAGGAAACGGAACCTAACAAAGAGACCAAACAAGGAACTATTTGAGATGTAGGAGGAACGCCCTGAGAATCCAGGAAGATGCGGGTTTCAAGAAGGCAGGGGGACTGAGTACTTTGGTCAAAGGCAGATGAGGAGTCAGGAAGGATACAGATGGACCTTGCCCACTTGGCTGAATAATTTAGAGGCTTCTGCAAAGTATGGCAAGAGTGGATCCCAGGGAACAGTGGTGGAGCCAGGCAGCAGGGACGGATAATGAACATGAGGGGACAGAGGAAGCACCATGAACGTACACAGGTTTTATAGAAAACATGGCTAGGAAGAAAAGAGTTTGGTAGCTAGGGTGGAACTTAGGGTCCAAGGGCAGTTCCAGGAAGGGATGTTGGGTGGATTGAAAATGTATTGAGAGGATGGGCGCATGGCTTACGCCTCCCAGCACTTTGGGAGACCGAGGCGGGCGGATCACTTGAGGTCAGGAATTCAAGACCAGCCTGGCCAACATGGTGAAGCTGCGTCTCTACTAAGAATAGAAAAATTATCCAGGCATGGTGTCATGTGCCTGTAATCCCAGCTACTGGGGAGGCTGAGGCAGGAGACTTGCTTGAACCCGGGAGACAGAGGTTGCAGTGAGCTGAGATCATGCCATTGCACTCCAGCCTGGGCAATGAAGCAAGACGCCATTAAAAAAAAAAGAAAATGTAGGGAGAACAGTTGCATATTGTAAAACTGCATGCAAACCTTAGTTACTAGTTATTAATGGTCTCTGGTATACCCAGCAGCAGCCTGTTTTGAATGTGACGTAAGTGTGAGTGTGATGAAGAGCAAGGCAGCCATCAGCCTGAGATGGAAAATAAGGAGCGACATTTGTCTTTGTGCCATAGCTTTCTCCCCTGTCAGTAATTTTCAGTTAATTCCTTATCCACAGAACATTGGTGTTTTGCTCTCTGTTCTCCCCTTACTTGGACTCTCTTCAACAGTTGATGAGCTTCGCACTCATTTCCCTTGTGGTGATTAGACCTAAAAAGCAGCTTCTCCAAGTGGTGATGAGAGGCCCCAGCATTAACACTCTGAAATCTCACAGAAATTATCAGAAACTGAAGAAGCTCTGGTTGGAAAATCTGGGAGTAAGGAAGAAAACTGGAAGAGGAAAGGCAGGGAGGGGAGGGGTGGGGAGCAAAGGCTGAGAGAAGAGGTCACTATAAACTAGAAGGCGGAAGAGTAGAGGAGGGAAGGCAAAGAAAGACAGGATAGGAAGAGGGGAGGGGAGGGAAGAAGAGGAGAAAGAGAAAAGAGGAAAGAGATGGGAAGAAGAATGGGGAGTTGGAGGAGAGAGAAGGGAGGGGTCACCTTAAGTTAGAGAGAGAAGGATAGGTGAGCACATGATAAAGGAGAAGAAAAGGAGGGAGGAAAGGAAAGAAGGGAGGGGAAAGGGAGAGATGGGATAGGTCAGGTTAAACCAGGGAAGTCTGAATTAATATTCCATGAAGAGATGCTGGGTGGATTAAAAATGTATCAGGAACAATTGCATATTGTAAAACTGCACACGAACCTTAGTTGCTAGTTATTAACACTCTCTGACACAGTCAGCAGCACGAAGGAAGAGAGGTGGGAAAGAGACAGAACAGGTCAGATTAAACTAGAGAAGTGTCTGATTTAAAACTGTTTTCAAGAACTACAGTTTGGGCCAGGCACAGTGGCTCACGCCTGTAATCCCAGCACTTTGGGAGGCTGGGGCAGGTGGATCACTTGAGGTCAGGAGTTTGTGACCAGCCTGGCCAACATGGTGAAACCTGGACTCTACTAAAAATACAAAAAATTAGCCAGGCATGGTGGTGCACACCTGTAATCCCAGCTACTGGGGAGGCTGAAGCAGGAGAATCGCTTGGACCCGGGAGGCGGAGGTTGCAGTGAGCCAAGATTGTGCTACTGCACTCTAGCCTGAGTGACAGCAAGACTCCGTTTCAAAAAAAAAAATGCAGTTTTATTCTACTCAGGTATTTGTTCTCATTTACTCAACAAATTGCGGAGTATGCCCTCTGCGCCAGGGACTATGTTTGATCCTGTGACCGTTCTGTCTTCCTGGAGCTGCTTACCAAAGAGAGGCAAGGTTGAGCCTGTCTGCAGGAATTCGTTTCCAATGCAGGAGGTATGTGCAATGACTGCAGCAAGCATAAACTCCAAGAGACATCTCACCAGCCCATGACAGCCATGCAAGCTTCCCTGACGGGGAGTCATGAGGTCTGAAAACCGAGGAGTCAGCATCCCTAGACACAGAGGGCGAGCTATGACAGAACAGCCCCGGAAGAGGGGCCCCTGCAAGGGGCAGTGCAATGACAGGCTGTTAGGCCTCAGGAATGCCTGGAGCATCAGTGAGAGCAAGGACAACAGATTAAGTTTGAAAAGTAAATTAAAACCACATTTAAAAGGGCTGGTGTGCCATGTTAAGGACCTGGGACTTACCTTAAGGTCTAAAAAGGTTTTAAACATGGGAGTATCATAACTGTCTTTACATTTTTAAAAGATCATTCTGAAAAACAAGACTGCAAACAAATGTTGAACACTGGTTAATGATATGCATGCTTGAATTACTTAGGGAGACATCAGTTTGCTGATATCTGCAATTTACTTTGAAATGCATAAAAATAGTAAGACTGATACCTCGATGGAAACTATGATAGTTGGCTAAATATATAATAAAGAAAATATAATAAAATGGCAATGGTGAAATCTAAGTGCTGGGCACATGAGAGTTAGTTCACGCTAAAATTATCTCAACTTTATGTTTGAAGACTTTCATAATTAAAATGCTGATAAAAGAAATAATTATATGAAAAATATACCTGCATTATGTTTACAATAGTAAATCAACCTAAGTGTCCATTAACAGATGAATGGATAAAGTAAATATGGTAATATACAATGAAACACTACTCATCCATACAAAAGAATGAAATAATGTTTTTTGCAGTAACATGGATGGAACTGAAGCCACTATCTTAACTAAAACAACTCAAACAAAAAGTCAAATACTGCATTTTCTCACTTAAAAGTGGAAGCTAGTTTGAATAATGTGTACACATGGACACGGAGCACGGAATAACAGACGTTAGAGATTCGGAAGGGCGGGAGGGGGTGAGGTATGAGAAATTATATAATGAGTACAATGTATGTCACTCAGGTAATGGGTACACTAAAAGTGCAGACTCCATCACTATGCAATATATCCATGTGACCAAACTGCACTTATACCCCTTAAATGTAAACAAATTAAAAAAAAAAAACCTGAGAAATCACATCATTATGGCTGCTACATCGTTAAAGAAAATGATGGGAGAGCTAATTTGGAGGTTGTTGCAGTAATTAAGGAAAGAGCTGACCATGGTCCAGACAGTAAGGAAGGGATGTGAATTCAAGGGAGATTTCGAAAGTTAAATCAACAGCTCTGGCGCTGAGATAGACATAGAGGAAAGGATAAATTAATATCCCTGTTTACCTGCCCTACCCAGAAACCAGTTAAGAGTTTAGATGAGGATGGTCAATCGGGTTTTGGGTGAGAATTCATGAGACCCACTAAGAACTCTGAATCATTGAAGTCTCCTCGACTGGTCTCTGACATCAGATTCTCACCAGGAGACTCTTGGCTCTATTTCTTCACTTTCATAGTCTGTTCTCGAACTCAGTGGGCTTCAGGCCCTGGGATGACCTCAGGATGGACGAGGGGAGGGAAGTAATCACTGCCCGGCATCCCCAGTGGCCCCAATCCAGAGCTACGGCTGGGTTGCTTCACCCACTGCCCTGCCCTCCTTGTCCTCCCTCGGAGCCCTCTGAAGTCTGCTGCACCTCTTCTTTTGGAAATTTAAGTGTTCTGCTTGGCTGTGTGTTTGTGTTGTGTTTTTTTTAGGAAAAAAAGTTGTTTTGAATCAGCCACTTCAAATGGCTTCATCTACAGTTAGCTTTGATTTATCTGCTTTAAGTTGGAAAACAGATTTCTCTGGAAGACTCAGTCACAATAAGGCAAAAATGAGCTTTGCTCAAGGGTTGAAAGCTGTGTCTTCCGAGAGTAGATCCTGGTCGGCCTGATGGTTCTCTGAAAGGCAGACTTGCTCGCTGGGTAATTCCTCCCTCCCTCCACCTGCATCTGTGCTGGCTGCAATTTTAGCTCATTTCCTGCAGCTTCGTCCTGGAGATCGTTAGCAAATCGCCCTTCGTCCTTCTTCCCTCCCTATGAAGTACAGTTACCAGAGGACCTATTTCTATTTCAATAATTATTCATGTCTGGATTCTTGGCTCTGGCACCTCCACAGCCATTTTAAACCCCCAATCTCTTACCTTGTCAAGGTTTGGAGCTTCCTGTATATTCGTGAGGAACTGAGCAGAACATAAGAGACTGCTTCTCCCCCTGTCAGGCTACAGAGGTGCTGTTACCATGTGGTATCTGACCCTCAAGAGGAGGCTCCAGGCTCTGCTTAAGGTGGGGACATGGGAGGCTGGGTTGGTAAGCATCACTGTCCTAGAATAAAGCCAACACATACCTTACAATGCATGCACCACCTCATTATAGCATTTAACCTAAAAAAAAAAAAAAAACAGCAGACTTCACCTGACCCAGACCGTATCTACTCTTTTAGTCCTGGAAGTTTCTCCCTCACCTGGTCCTTAAGCATTAGATAGGGAGTTGAGTATATCTGAATTTACAACCCAGCTCTGCGACTCGCCACTGAGCCTCAGTTTCCCCACAGCTAAATCAAGGAGGGTGTTCAGACTGGCGGTCTTTTTCAGACATCAGACCCCGTAGACAGCACCAGCCTCGTGCCTAGGTCCTTGTTTGTGCTCAGCATTCGGTGGCTACGATTACCCAGGTGTGGAGAATGTCATCTTTCAACATAAGTACGTTTTACACATCAGTTTTGTAGGTGAACACCACAGAATGCATTTTATTCTATTCCGTTAAAAAATGCTTTCAGCGTTTTCATTTCCTTAGCATCAATAAAACGTCAGTGATTTCAGCTACTTCTCTTTCAGAGAGAACATATAAAAACAAAGAAATATACTCCTTTTCCAGCATTTTTATCATCTTTGGGACTCTCCCAAGAATCCTATCCAAGTTTCCAGCCTCTCCTTAGCTGAAAAGTATAGTCTTGCAAATATTATCACTGCTGAGAACATTTGTAGAATATTTCACAGGACAACGATTCCTGTGTGCTAAGGGAGGCTGTTTGGTGGGTTATGGAGGGACTTTCTTTGCTTTGTCCGTATGTTTAAATTCTTGGGTCTCCAAAGCCACACTTCATCTCTGCACCCTGCCTGCTGGATCTGCTCTCCAGCAGGGACCCTTGCTCCCATGGGCTGTGCAAGGACACTGTCAGAAAAGCCACGAGGGGACTGAGCTGCTACTTGGCTAACAGTGAAGGGGCAGGTAGAGCTACAGAACAGAACACAGGAGGGCGGTGTAGAGTCTTCAGAGGACAAACGATAAAAGATAAGGAATATAAAAAGATAAAAGAATAAACAAACCATAAGACTTCCTCTATCCCAGGCACAATGCCAAGTGGTTTTTTTTTCCATGAACTTTCTCTTCATTTTTCCCAATCCCATAATAAAAACTTCCTTTACAGAGGGGGAACTTACAGAGAGTTTGAGCTATTTTCTCCAGGGCAGCCAGCTATTGAGTAGCAGAGCTGAGAGCTCAACCCAGCAACTTATTGAAGAGCCCCGGATCCTGCCTCCGACGGAGTCTTTGTTTTCTCCCCGGAAGCAAACTCCCTCAGAACCCACAGGAGGCCTGCAGAGCTGGGTGAGACAGATGCTATTTAATGGGAGCCACGTGGAGTTCTGCTCCTGCACCTGAACCTAGTAGAAACCAGGCTCGGTAATAAGTGGGCGGGACATGGAACTCCTCTCAGCCTCACAGTCTCAGGGGTAGAAGGGAGCAGGAGCACCTGGAGACTCCTGCCTTGAAAGTGAGTGTGAAGAGAGTGCTGGAAGGGGCGGCAAATTTCCTCCTTTTAGCTAACAGACCTGACTCTTTAAAACTATTTGAGGCCATGGCTGAGGTGAAACTGGTGCTCTGGAGAGAAACGGCCTTAGATTTAGACTTGAGGATGGGCTCTGAAGAGGGGGCTGGGCTCTTCTTCCCCAGGAGGTTTGAGGCTCTTAGCTCAGGGTAGGCTAGAAGTTTCCAATTTCACTATGATGGGTCCAGATCAGGCTAATGCCAGACCTAGGGGGCTGGGGGAGCCATGGGCTCCTGGGTCATGAAACTGAGGGGCCCTGTTTCCTAAGTGGTTGGGAGCTTGAGGCCCAGGGCCCCTCTGCCTTTTGCTTTGTTTCGTCTCTCTTTCCTCTACCTCTCATTACCACTACTACCCAGAACAGAGTTGGAAATATAGTGCTCAAGGAACACCAGAGGAAGGGCCATCCTCCTCATTCCTGTGATGGGGATCAGCCTTTAAATGTGGAAGGTTCCTCCTGTCTGACTCATGCCTGGGCATGACCCTGGCTCTGCTGGGCCAGCAAGGCCTCCAGCACTGTGTCAGGCCTCCAGGGATTATTCGCCTGCCCTGACTTTCTGTGATGCTGCCTCCAACAGAAGGTCCTAGAAGCAGCCAGAGTGTTGCAGTCACTTGAGGAAGATTGAAGCCCATCTTCCTTTTTCAGTGCCTGCTATGATGGAGGGGGTAGAGTGGGGTGGCCTTTCCATGGAGTGTGCAGCATGGGTGTCTCTGCAACAGGCCATGGCATGGTGGTGGCTGCTCCTGCTAGAGCTGTGGACAGTCATGCCCACCTGGCCTGGGGACGAGCTGCTCAACATCTGCATGGATGCCAAACACCACAAGGGAAAGCCCGGCCCAGAAGACAAGCTCTACGATGAGGTACAGAGGCCAGACCTGGGGATGAGACGGGCAAGATCAGGGAAGGGACACAAATGCCAAGGTAGTCTCTGGACCTCATCAACCCTGATTATTTGGTTCCTGGGGTTGGGATTTGAGCAAAGGCAACTAGACGGAAAAAGCCTATGCCTTTTTGAGACCATAGCGCCAAGTGATTCAAAGTTCCCATTTCTGACTGCTCCAGCCACAGGGAAAGCAGGGGCAGATGGTGATCCTAGAGGTCCATTGGTGACCAGCATAGATGAAACAAGCCTTCCTGCCAATACGTCCTAGGGAAGCATACGACTTATGTGACCCCTCCCCAAGCTCCTAAAGGCAATTGCCAAGAATCGGGGGGGGGGAAGAAAACAGCTGGCATGCAACCCCAGATTTCCCTGGGTCTTGCTGAGGCTCTTCTACCTGTTTTGCCCTAAAATGCTTCTGCTGCCTCTCAGGAGCTGAGAGCCTAGAAATTGTGTTCCTAGAGGGCAGCAGCAGCCTGTGGAAGAAAGTCAGTGTGCAGGTGCTGCTGCTTTTTGGGTAAATATCGAGAGATTATCAGGGCTCCTCTTATGTAGGGGCTTACCAGCTAAAGGCATCCCACTTGCTCAGGCCTTCTCCTAAGGGACATTTTCATTCCACCGCCCTTCTTCCCTAGACACTCAGCAATCCTTGCCCCTTATGCCTGGGCCTTTTGTTTCTTCCTCCGGCTTCAGTGCATCCCCTGGAAGGACAATGCCTGCTGCACATTCAGGACAAGCTGGGAAGCCCACCTAGATGTGTCTCCCCTCTACAACTTCAGCCTGTTTCACTGTGGACTGCTGATGCCTGGCTGTCGGAAGCACTTCATCCAGGCCATCTGCTTCTATGAGTGCTCCCCAAACCTGGGGCCCTGGATCCAGCCAGTGGGAAGCCTGGGGTGGGAGGTAGGAGCAAGATCTGTACAACACCCTGTTATTGTGCTAACAGCCAGCGCTTTCATCCGATCTTATGCTGATGCCTCTAAGATAGTAGTAAGAACAGGAGGTGCTATCTCCCTATGGACAAGAGCAGAGCCAGAGGCCCCTGCTGGAGAACCACATGGGGGAGACTGTTCCAACAACGGTGGGATGAGGGGCTATCACCAAGGGAGGTTTGGTGGAGTTAGATGGACCCAAGTTTCAGTCTCATGTTCTGTACCTACCAGCTGTACAGCCCAGGACAAACTATTAAATCTCAGCCTCAGTGGTATTATTTGTAAAATAATACTTAGAGACTGTATAAAAGATGATGTACATATGGTACCTGGCACAAATACCACTGTAGCTATTAGTAGTCTTCACTTCTCTGCTATTATTGTTCTGATCTCCGGCTATGACTACATGCAGGCGGCCCCAAGTGGGCAGGGAGAGCGAGTTGTGAATGCACCACTGTGCCAGGAGGACTGTGAGGAGTGGTGGGAAGACTGTCGCACGTCTTACACCTGCAAATCCAACTGGCGTGGCGGCTGGGACTGGAGTCAGGGTGAGTGGTGCTGACAAGGCCTTGGGTGGGGGAGCAGGCTCCTTGGTGGCCCCCACAAGGGTGTAGGTGCAAAGGCTAGGATTAGGGAGTAGGAGGTAAGCTGTCCCTCCTCCATCTCCTGCAGGGAAGAACCGCTGCCCTAAAGGGGCCCAGTGCCTCCCTTTCTCCCATTACTTCCCTACCCCAGCTGACCTGTGTGAGAAGACTTGGAGCAATTCCTTCAGGGCCAGCCCCGAGCGTCGGAACAGCGGGCAGTGTCTCCAGAAGTGGTTTGAGCCTGCTCAGGGCAACCCCAACGTGGCTGTGGCCCGCCTCTTCGCCAGCCCTGCCCCATCCTGGGAACTATCTTATGCCCTCATTGTCTGCTCCCTGTTGCTGCTGTTCCTTTCCTGAGAGCCCTTCTTCTCCCACCCACACTCCTGCACATCCACCAACTATGGGTCAGGCCAGGCCATGGCCACCTGTTTCCTCAGGCCTTCCCCTAAAAGCAGTGGCACAGGCTAGGAACTGCAGTCCCACCCAGTCCCCAGCCCATGCCACTGCTCCTAGGAAAGGGCCTGAGGAAGGAAGTGACCACTGAGGCTTCAGTGGCTGGTGCCTGAGCCCTGCACATTTGGTCTGAGGCCCCTTCCACTGCTCTGCTCTGCCTTAGCTGGCCTGGGAGGCAGTTGGGGGCAGGGAGTGCCAAGGTGAATGGTCCCCACCTGCCTTGAGGGATGGGAGCTTTCAAGGGGCTCAAGCCTCTTCCCATCCAGTGCACGCCCACCCCTTTCTGTGACAGCTGATAGTGGCAGTCCTGGCCTCCTGGCCTCCAATGGTGTCTCCAATAAATCAGCAGTCAACCTCTCCTCTGCTTGACTTCCTGTTTTAGCTTTATGGGCAGGGACCCAACATGCACACAGTGGGAGTCAGTTTGCCTGCTGCACTGAAGTCTCAAAGTTAGGTTGTTACTTGCCTAACAGTTATTAACTTCTTCATATCTGCTGCACATCCTCACAACCCCTCTCTGATGGGAGTACTTTCAATGCCCCCTTTTTTTCAATAAGTGACACCCCATACAAAGACATCCCTAAAGCCAGGGCGAGGGATAGGGCCACCCAGCACATCAGTTCTAATTTGGCTACCTACCAAAATTGAAGCGGCTACATTGACTGCTTCCAGGGTTCCCTCTTTCCTTTTAACCCATTCGTTTTACCCCCAGAATCACAGCACACTGGTCTAAAATTTTAAAAACCCAAGTTCTAATCTGGCCTTTCTGCTTTCTATGTGACTTTGGACAACTCCTGTGACCTTCGTTAAGACTGCCTTGGTTTCTCTCTCTGCTGAAAGGAATGAGTTAGTTGGATTTAACTTATGAAAAAGAAGGAAGAAAAAGGAAAAGGCTAGCAACCTGTTTGCCAGGAGATAGTGTATGCTCCTCAGATAGTGTACCATGACCTCAAGAAGGAAGCATTAGAATTGAACTGGGGGCAGGGCCCTGACCTCACACCCCGACTGTAAGTGGACCAGCAGTCGACCTACCCACCCAGCACCTTCCAGAGCCTGGAGCCAGGCAGCTTCCCAGCACTAGATGATGCTTTCCCCACAACCTTTTCTTTGACAAAGAGAAGATTCTAGCTTGGCTGCACTTGATTTGACTGGCTTTTCTAACAACTGCTTATTCTTGCCAGGCACCAGCCAGCCCCGCTCATTGGTTAAACTCAGCCTCCATTCCTTCTGCACCGGCCTCACAGGCTCATCTACTGCAGACCTTATCTCAGGAGAGGCACTGGAGTCAGAAAACCAACAAAAAGAGTCCTGCCAAGCACGGCCCTCAGTGTCTAGAGTAGAAGAAAGATGACAGCTGCAGTGGGGACAAAGATGTTCATAGGAAGTCTGAAAGAAAGGAGCTGGGTGGGGGTTCCTGAGAAAGCCTCACAAAGGGGTGAGTGAGGCAGGAGCCCCAAAGAAGGAGGGAAGCTCACTGAGAACAGAAGGGAAGTGCTAGTCGAAACCCAGCGAAGGCCCCAAGGTACAAGCCATATGAAGCAGGACCTTCAATTGCTCTTAATCAATAATTGTGACTTCAAAAGTACATATAAATGTATCAAAAAATCTTTTAAAGAGCTTAAGAAATTTAAAATTTCTTAAAAATTGAAAACTGAGGTATCTGTGGCTGTGTGCTTGATAATAAAGCAGAGAGGTTAATGCCCCTTTTAAAGTGTTTATAAAGAATGGCCAAAGGAAGGTTAAAATTGGAGTGGCCAAACCAGATAGTCTGGAAGCTGTAACAATTTCATACTTATCGATCACTTACCATGCACCCAGGAGCTCTGGGAATTAGGTAATATATGTTGGCTCATTTGATCCTCACAAAAGCCTGTTATCCTCGTTGTATTATAATAGTTTCCTCATTTATTATTATTCTCATTTTTCAGATTGGGACATAAATATAAGTAGGTTTGAAACCAGCTAAGTCTGAACCCACAGTTCTGGCTCACAGGCTTACACTGAACAGCCTGGTCCGTAGCTGAGTGGTACTGAAGTGGATTCGGGAGTGGTTGCAGAGAGGAAGGGATGGCTTGTGGCAAGTCACAGTCAGGAAAGAGACTGAGTTCTACCCTTTCATGTGATTAGGAGTCGTAACCTATGGGTCACATTCGACAGTTTAAACAGGCTTCCAAATTAACCCACCTGGGAAGGTCTTGTGATTCATGGTGACATCCTGTCCCTGAGAAAGAATCTTATTATGAGTTTCCAGATTGTTAACATAGTGATTAATGTGTAGCCTACCGACATTGAAAAGGGTGCTGATTTATATCTACATATTAAAGTTTTATTGTCTTCCACATAGATATTTTAGCCTGTATGTTGCGATCTGTATCCAATGGCTGTAACCTATTGTACTCTCCAATGAAAAAGGACTACTTTGGTATGAGAAGTCCCCTCCCTTCTCCTAAACTTTGCTATAAAAAGCCTTCCCACATGTAACAGACTCCAGGAGACTTCCAACTTTGTTAGTGTGTCTTCCTGGGTCAATATTGGCTTCCAATAAATCTTTCCAAATTATTTCTGCTTCCAACAAACCTTTACAAATTATTACAAATAGCCTTAATTTTGGTCAACAGGAGTGATGGGTTTTAAGCAATGGAGTAGAACTGTCAGATTTGCAGTTAGATTGTGTGTTTTAATCAGAGTGATCCATGCACATGGCTCACACACATACGCCAAAGGATTTCTAATGCAAAGCAACAGAGTGGCTGCCAGCTCACCTGTTTACCAGGCTCTTACCCAGGAAGCACCCCTTCTAACCATTTCTGGATTCAGCTATGAAAAAGTTACAAAATGTGGCTGACCTTTTCTGCCACACATTCAGACTATCTTTGTGCTCTCAGCTCTGCTTGAATTTATCAAAGTAATCTTCCATTCTTTTAAATTCTGGCAATCCATTTCTAATTTCCAGGAGACCTTTTTATTTCCTTGTTTTTCACAGCTTGTTGTTTTTGATTCATGGATGTAATATCTTCTCAAATCTCACTGAAGATCTAATTAGAATGTTTTTAAGCTTGTTTTGAGTCTCTGAATGACCTGTTTCCTCCAAGGTCAATCTGCTCTGTTTTTTTGATGTTCTGCATGCTGTTGGTTCTCTCTGAGTCTGGTAGCTTTGGCTGTCATATTTAACAGTGAGGAGCTGGGTTGATTTTTACAGTGAGCTAGTACAGGTTTCCTCCATGGTTGTATATAAGGATCTTCATTTCCCTTAAATAGCAGCCCTACTGGAGAGTTCTGGGTATGTGGGAGGAGCTTGTTGAGAGAGAGACCTTGCTTCAGAGTGTGAAAATTAACAAAGATCACTCAAACAAGAACTAGCAAAGGCTATTTGTTCAGAGCTTGCAAGGGAGTCATCACTTGCATTTTGCCAGAGACTCAAGGCAGAGAGGAGAGTGCGAAAGATTTAGAGTGGATAAAAGGGAAGGCTTCGGCCAGGTGCTGTGGCTCACTCCTTTAATCCCAGCACTTTGGGAGATTGAGGTGGGCAGACCACCTGAGGTCAGGAGTTTGAGACCATCCTGGCCAACATAGTGAAACCCTGTCTCTACCAAAAATACAAAAAATTAGCTAGGCGTGGTGGCAGGCACCTATAAGCTCAGCAACTCAGAAGGCTGAGGCAGGAGAATCGCTTGAACCTAGGAGGCAGAGGTTGCAGTGAGCTGAGATTGCGCCACTGAACTCCAGTCTGGGCAACAGTGCAAGACTCCATCTCAAAAAAACAGGATGTCTTTGCATCTGCTAGGCTCAGGGGCTGTGTGAGCAGGGGCAAGCTATAGGCAGGCTAACTAGAAATGGCCATCCTATGTGTTTGGTTCAGGGAATATATTTAGCTTCTTCTGATTGGTCCTAAGTTGGAAATGGAGCCAAAAATCAGAAAGCTGGATATTATTAATAAATTCTGGGCCATGTTGGGTCAATTGTGATATGGGTTATTCTTTGGCTCCCAAGACTGGATCTTCCTGAAGCCTTTACTGAGTGCAGTTAGGAGGTTGGCTTCTTGGGCTACTTGTGGGTCAGAATCCTGTTTTCTATACGGCTACCCATTGTTCATTTGTAGATTCAGTCTTTCAATCCCAGGGATAGATATTAGGGAACCTAACAGTTATTAATCAACTCCTGGTTGTTTGGGACTGTTGCAGGGCTGATTGTTTGGCTTCCTGGGCCAGTTGCTAGAGAGTTAGTTCTGACGTCCTACATGTCTCATTTACAAGATATTAGGATGGCTTCTGGGCTGGTTACTATAGATAATGGGTTAGAGCTCTGTTGTTATATGTGGTCTGGCCATTGTCCATCTGTATATTTAGTCTCTCAAGACCAAGTTAGCAGGTGCTATGTTGGGGTATGGAGCCTTTGCATGCCAGAATAGGAATGGTTCTCTCAGGGATGCTAACAACCATATGTGAAATTTCAGCACTATCCAATTAGCTGGATGTGGTGGCATGCACCTGTAGTCCCAGCTACTTAAGGGGCTGAGGCAGGAGGACTGTTTGAGCCCAGGAGATTGGGGCTGCAATAAGCCAAGACTGAACTACCGCACTCCAGCCTGGGAGATAGACTGAGACCCTGTCTCAATACACAAAAACAAAAACAAACTTCAGCACTATCCAGAATTTTATTTAACTTTTTAGAGAAGGTTCTTATACCCTGGGGGCTAAAGTTGGCTTGCCTGAGCACTAGATTTGGGCAGCCGATATGGGGGTTGTTTAGAGACTTTCTTGCTCTGCCCTCAATGCCTGCCAGCTCTGAGCCCAGAGCCTCTCAGAGTTTCTGCCTGATGGATCAGCTCCTTTGTCCACTACAGCTGCTGCCTCCAATTTCTCTGGCCTCCTTGTTTTCTTTGATGTGCTCTCATGTGCTT
Source organism: Saguinus oedipus (assembly GCA_031835075.1). Lineage (NCBI taxonomy): Eukaryota > Metazoa > Chordata > Mammalia > Primates > Cebidae > Saguinus > Saguinus oedipus. Next base: position 129,296,691 of record CM063178.1, read on the forward strand.
CCCATCTTCTAAATATTTGTTGAAATCTCTTGTTCACTGATTGTTTCCTTCACATGCTCTTGATAAAGGAACATGGAAATAATGATTTTAGTGGAATCTCAGGTATTCACTCCACTCTCTGTAACCAAAAGCTGTAGATTTGTTAAAGACTCAATGGTTGTTTAAAGATTAGATGAAAAGAAAGGGAAACGGAAGACAAGAAGGATGAGAACAATGCATAGAATGAATTTGCAGGAAAGAATTGAAATCAGAAGGCAGGTGCTAGAAAACTAATTGTGAGCAACTTTCTGTGAGGCATGAAGCCAAGCTACAGTAGAGGCAGTGGACATGAGAGGAGCAGATTTGGGAACTATGAAGATAGAACCAATAGAAGCTTAGAGCATATTTTTGCATAAAGTGCCACAAAATAAGTATAAGATGTTAGGGAGGGAGAACTGTCACAAAGAAAACAACAGCCTTGGATAATTCAACTCCGATGCTTCCACTTATAAGAGGAACTTTCCCCACCCTGGATTGCACTAGGTCTCGGTAGGAGGGAGCTACTGGAGATTGTTCCTTCTCCTGAAGCAACCCAGCCACTTCTGATGATGTGGGAACCTCGAACCCTATTCAAGTCCTTCCTCAGAGACAATGGGAAGGGGTGGCATATGAAAAACAAAAACAAAATGGCCCTCTTGTATGCTGCCCTTGCTTTAAGATTTTTTCTGAGTAACTGTCCTTAGTAAGATCTCTTACCGAGAGCAGCAGTTGCTGCAGCCTGACAGTCATGCACAGAGATCTTGTTCCCAGACCACCTCTGCTGCCTGCTGGAGAAGCGCTAAGCACCCCTGCCATTCCTCTGCACCTCACCCCCACGGACCTCTTCCACAAAAAGGACTGCTTCCTTAGGTGCTTCCCAATGTCCTGTTGCTTTTGCTGTTGGAAGACCCAGAAATGAAGATTATTTTGGTGTTCCAGGCTGGTGTTGGAAGCTAAGCTGCAAGGATACAAAGGCATAAGAATGGTAAGGAGGATGGATCAGATCACTTTCTCTAGCTCCAGTCCTTGAGATATAAGTCCCTTCTTGCATCCCCAGGGGACAATTTTCCTGCCAGCAACTCCAGTCACCCATTTTTTTTTTGTTTTCCCTCCTACTCTGTTTTCCTTACATCCATCCTCAGATTTACTCTCCCATAGAATCATAAATCACCTTCAATAGTGCTTTTGCCACAAATGAACCAAATAGAAACATCTGGAGAAGGAGAGCAGTCTTCGCAGTGAGGAGGAGCCGATGATGGGCTCTGAGATGCTGGCAGGATGTCAGCAAGGAATTGTCCATCAGACAATTGACCCACAGGGCAGGAGAGAGGTCTGGGCTACAGATAAGAATCCTGGACTCACTTTAAGTTTGCAAGTAGATGAGTTCTCTAAGGAAAATAAAGAGAGAAAAAGGAAAAGCTTGTGGGGAATCTCTCTGACTCACCTACAGTCAAGGAAGTAACAGGAAGTGGAGCTAGTAAAGAGTCAGGGATGCAGAAGCCAGACAGAAAGAAGATGGAAGGGAACTGCATCTCTGAGGGGCAATGTCAAATTTTAATTAATATTTGCCAGCTACATGTTAATTCATAATCACTCCGTTTTTACTCTATGCTGGACAATGCTGGTCCTGGGAATTGAAACACTGAATATACAAATGAACAATGACCAGGCAATATATAAAACAGGACTCTGACCCACAACCAGTAACAGCCAGCCCAGAAAACAAACCTACTATCCACAGTATCCATTCCAGGGAACCAAAGAATAGCCCCTATAACAACTAACCCAAAATGATCAGGAATTGATTAACAACTTCCAGCTTTCCTATTTTCAGCTCCTGCATTTAACTTAGGACCAACTGGGGAAAGCTAAATATGCCCCCTCACCAATTATGTTGAAGGCCCTGCTTCTAGTTAGTTGCTGATATAGTTTGGATATTTGTCTCCACCCAAAGTCTCATGTTGAATTATGATTCCCAATGCTGGAGGTGGGGCCTGGTGGGAGGTGTTTAGATCATGGAGGCAGATTCCTTGTGACTTGGTGCAGTCTTTGCGATGAGTTCCCATGAGATTAGTTCATTTGAAAGTGTGTGGCAGCTCCACCTTTCCACCCTCAAGTCTCTCTCTCTCTCTTGCTGGTACTTTTGTCACACAATGTGCTTACTCTCCCTTTGCCTTCTGCCATGACTGGAAGTTTTCTGAGGCCTCCCCAAAAGTAGGTGCTGCAACGCTTCCTGTACAGCCTGCAGAAGCAAACCAATTAAACCTATTTATATATATGTATAAACATAAGATATATAATAGATAATAGATTTAATAAAGATATAATGTATTTAAAATAGTAATATTAGTTGACAATATAAATATAATAGGTAAAAATATATTTAATCAATATGTATAATACATAAAATATATATTACCCAGTCTTAGGTATTTCTTTCTAGCAATGCAAGAACGGACTAACACAGCTGCCTACAGCTTTTCCCTGCCCACAGCCTTCCATCCAGGCAGACCCGAAGCCTTCCTTTTCTTCAATCTAAGACTTTCCCACTCCCCTGCCTGCCTTGAGACTCTGGCAAAATGTAAGTGATGGTGGCTGACTCCCTTGCAAGCTCTGAATAGCCTTTGCTTGTTCTCATATGGGTGGTCTTCATTTATTTCCACAAGATAGAATAGCAAATAAGGCAAACATCATTTCTGGACATGAGGAGCTTATATTGTACTCAGGAATGCATTAACAATATAAGCAGACGGTTAAAACACAAAGAACTACAAATAAGATGATTCTTAGGAAAGAAGCATACAAGGACCAATAGAGGGTTGAAGAGGTGGCTAATTTAGATGAGGTGGATACATGAAAGGAATAGGTGGCCTGAGAAAACATTTTGAAGATTGGGGTGCATGTTTGTAGGATAAATGGAAAGTGCTAGTGAGATGAAAACAGGGCAGAAGAGCTGAGGGCATGGGGTTAGGTGACTCAGTATTGAACGCAAAGATTTTTGGAGGTGGGATACTTTTTCCAGTGAGATGGGAGAAGAAATAAAATGTTAAAAAGTGATTTCAGAATTAAAATGCTTCAAATGTAACCTTTAACTCAATTAACGTGAGGCTTGCCACCTGCTGGGAGTTTAGAAGCCCATATCTGTGGGCCAGTGGGAACACTCTGGCTGCAGTGCGTCACATGGGCAGCTGCTCCTCACGTCCAGTTTCCCAAATTCACAGCCTGGGCGGCTTGTCTATTCCCAACCATATGATAAATGTAAAATGTCCAAAGGATTAAAATCCACCCAAGGTTGATAATGTGACTTTTTTTGGCCCTTTGCTGAATGAGCAGCAGGGGTGCCCCATCTACTCAGCCTGCTGAGCTCAGCCCCTTGCAGGAGGGAGCATGTGAGTGAGCGAGTGCGGTGTCTGGCTGCCCCGTCTAAGTGCCCACACAGGAGCAAGCTCCAGGTGGGGCCCATGGCCAGATCAGGCACGTGGCCTCAAGGTGAATGTGGCAGCACCCAGACAAGGGTGTCTGTGACGCCGAAGCCCCGGAGGGGGTATCCAGTGTGATAATTCACTCTTTTAGTTCCATTGTCCACAGCTTGATGGACAGTGTCATGTTTGCAGCTCAGTTGGCCCCTGGCTTCATCACATGAGATGGGTGCCCTCTGCTGGCAAGGGCAAAGTGCCAGTGTGACAGCTTTTCTGGGTACCCACACCCAGTGGGCCCTGAGCTCTTGTCCAGCATCCAAGAAGAATGAGATCATGCTGACTACTGAAGGATGAAAAAGGTGGAAAATGTTACTGAGCTACACAGAACAGCTCCCAGCAGAGAGGGGATAGAGTCAGGTGCTTTCTCTGTCTCCTTGTGTGGCTGGGTCCAGGACTTTTTATGGACTCAGAATGGGGAGTGGATACTGATTGGTTTGTGAGTATGCAAAAAAGGTTAAAGTGAAGACACCACTCAAAGGCAAGCACAACAGTGTAGAAAACCAATTAGGGCAGAGTAGGTAAATGTAAAATAGGCAAAGGGTGGGGATCAATCGGAGGAAAGTTGCCAAATGAGAAGACAGGTTCTCAATCCAGTCCATGGATTTTATTTGTAGCTTGCGTTTCAGGCTTTAAACTGACTTTGGCTTGGAGGTGGGATTTCCTCAGGGACCTGCCCCTATCTGCCTAGGCATTCGGCTGCCTCCTGTTGCTATCAATAACATTTTAAAAACTGAGACAGAGTCAGAACATTTTAAGAATAGAAACTAAAAACTGGCACCAGCAATGAAAAATCAAAAAACAAGTTCATTTCCGCCTTTTCTGAGCTCTGCATCTGTCTATAGAAAGAGGGGGGGCTATGGTTCCAGATCCTAGAACCCCTAATTGTAAAGCTGATGGAGTCAGGCCTGTTGACTACTTTACACAGAAAGAACTTAGCACTTATCAGGGTCTGATTACTTCAATTCAAAGGAGATCTTTGGAAAGAAAGAGCAATTTTCCCTGGAATGGAATCTGGAGCCTTAATAACAAGCTCCAGGAAGCCAGATCGTAGACAAGGACAAAGAAAGGCAAGGAGAAGAGCTGCATTTCTCATCAATAGCCAAGTTGAGCTTATCCTCTGTGGATACAAGTCAAATGTGGTCTGTCCCCTCCCCGCTCCCTTACTCTAGAACTTCAAAATAGCCACAGCAAGGCATTAAATAATATGTGTTGCTAAGGTTTTATTATTAAGAGGTATGACACCACCCAGTTCTTAACCCATTTCCTAGCCCAAGGAAGCTCAGAAGTAAGATAGAAATATTTGTCTTACACATGACTTAATAACTACACACATACATAAAAAAACTTTAAAATTGATGGTAAGTAATGAGTAAGATAGAAATTTGGGTGAATATTTTCATAGTTTTGATGAGGTGAACTTTCTAAAGGCAGTAGCTACAAAGTAAAAGATTAATAGATTTACTAAGATTTTTAAAAGGCAAGGAAGAAAGGAAAGGGGTTTTTTAAACACTGTAAATTAAATTAAAATAAAATAGGAAGAAATAGATAAAAATAGGAAGAAATCTCTGCAACATATACATACAGATGTTAACATTTTTAGTACAACAAACGTTTTTAAACTATAAGCAAAGGATTTGTATAGGTAATTCACATTTAGAATAAACTTGAAACTCCTGCCTAGAGCTCTGACCTCAGCTCCCAAGACTTTTGCTCCTGCTCACCTCTCTCCAGTGACCTGGGATTGCTTCTGGTTCTCAAACAGACTATGCTCATTCCTACCTCCGCCCATGCACTTGCTTGTTTTCATTCCTGCGATGCTTTTGTCCATATCATTGCATACCTAGCTCTTTCTCATAATTTGGGTTTTAGTTCAGATATCACGTCTTCAGAAAAGGCTTCCACAATTACTCAAGTCACCATTCCAAGTCATCCTCCATGTCACTTTGTCTTATTTTTATAGCTTATGTCACCATCCGAAATTGTGTGTGCATGCGTGTACCTGCACTGTCTCCCTCACCTCACTCTTAGAAAGCAGGCTTCGTGAGGGGAGACCCTCCCCTGTCTTATTTATTGCTGTATCCCCAGCATATGGAAAATTTCCTAGCACATAGCAGGGGCTTAACAAATATTTGTTAAATGATTGAATGAATGAATAAAGAAAAATGAGAAAATATAATCAATAACCCCTAGCAAAAATTTAGTTACAGGGGTAATTAAATAAATGCAAATTAATGAGAACCTTTTAAAAATTAATTAGATTGGTAGTGATTAAAAAACAGTACTGTCTCTTTCTGGGATGTAAGTTGATTGATACTTTATAGAAGACAAACTATTAAAATGCATTAAAATATAAAATTGTCAATTTTTTTCAGCTCACAATTCTACTTCCATGAAAAATCCTAAGGAAATGTCACTTCTACTTCAGACCGAGATGATAAATCCATAGATCCAAGAAGATAAATGAATCTCAGCACAAGAAACATGAAGACGACATCAAAATAAATCATAATTAAATTGCTCAAAATCTGTGATAAAGAGAAAACCTTTAAGCAAAGAGAGGAAAACATCTGATATATTCAGAGGAACAAAATTAAGGGTAACAATATATTTCTCATAGAAAATAACACAAGTGAGAAGACAGTGTAGCGACATTGTTAAAGTGCTGAAAAAGAGAACTGTCCATTTATAATTCTGTGCCCAGAAAATATATCTGTTATGGGCTGAATTATGTCTCCTCCCTTCCCCCACTTCCCCTGCCAACTTCATATGCTGAAGTCCTACCACCAGCTCCTCAGAATGTGACTATATTTTGACATAAGGCCTTCACGGAACTAATTAAGGTAAAATAAAGTGATATACATGGGTCCTAATCCAATACGATTGGTGTCCTCATATGAAGAGGAGATTAGGACCCCACACGGACTGAGGGGCAACCATCTGAGAACATGGTGAGATGATGGCCTTCTTCAAGTGACAGAGGAAGGCCTCAGAGAAAACCAAACTTGCGAAACCCTGATCTTGGACTTCTAGCCTCCAGAACTATGAAAAAATTAATTTCCGTTGTTTACACCATCTACTCTGTAGTATTTTGGTATGGCAGCACTAGCAACCTAATAAAATGTCTTTTTTAAATGAAGACAAAGTAAAGACATTTTTAAACATACAAAGTCTAAACATTCATCCCTAGCAGACCCCGACAATAATAAGTGTTAAACAGGCAGAATAAAAATGATAGATTGAAATGTAGATCAATGCAAAGGAATGAGGAGCACTGGAAGGATGAAGTACGTGGACAGATATCCAAGATTTTAAAAAATGACAAATCTTAAGCCCAGGAGTCTGGAACCAACCTGGTCAACATAGAGAGACTTCATCTCTACAAAAAATAAAATACAGTAGTGGGGTATGGTGGTGTGTACCTATGGCCTCAGCTACTCAGGAGACAGGTGAGAGGACCTCTTGATTCCAAGTGATTGAGGCTGCAGTGAGCCATGTTTGTGTCACTGCACTCCAGCCTGGTCAACAGAACAAAACCCTGTCACAAATTTTTTTTTAAAGTCAAAGAATGGAAATAGATATGCCATGCTAACGCTAACCAAAAGATGGCTGTATCAGCTACATTAATGTCAGGCAAAGTGCATTTCAGAGCAGAGAGTATTATAAGACAAAGGTCATTTAATAATGAAAAGGGTTTTCATCAGTAGGACATAACAATCCTTACTGCTTATATATCAAATAACAGAGCTTCAAAATAGGTGAAGCAAAACCTGATAAAATGGAAAGAAATAAAAAATGCATTATTTTAGTTAGAGATGTTTATCTCCTACCTCCATAATTGGTATAACAGTTGGTACATAGAAAATCAGGATATAGATGAACAGCATGGTCAAGCAACTTGACTTAGCTGACATTTCTATCATAAGAATGGAACACTATATATTATTTTCAAGTCATATAGAATATTTACCAATACAGACCATAATCTGAGTCACAAGACAAGCCTCAATATATTTACAAAAATTCAAGTCATACCAGGTTTATTTTTAGACCATAATAGAATTAAATTAGAAACCAATAAACAAAAGATCTCTGAAAAATTCCCAAATATTTGGAAACTAAACAGTGTACTTTTAAATAGTTGATACAAAGAAATAGAAAAATTAGATATTACTTTATACTAAATGAAAGTAAAACAAAAACACAACATATCAAAACCTCATGAAATGCTGCAAAAGCAGTTTTTACAGAGAAATTCATAACACCAAATGTCTATATTAGAAAAGAAGAAATGCTTCAAACCAATTGTATAGCCAATGCCCCTGACAGCAATAACTTAAGCATACCCTGAGAATGACCTTATGGTTTAAGAAGAATGTGTGTTCAATGTTCTGAGCTAAGGAATCCAGGTGTGGCCAACCCACAGAATCACTCTTATCTATGAATGACATCAGGACCCCTGACCTGCTCCTGGAACACAGGATGTGTAAGAACCTGAGGCCCATTGTTTTGGGTAAATGGAGGTTGCCAGGTGAACGTTGCTAGGCAGAGGGCGCTAAGCATGACACCAATGACTTCAGCTTCCACTGTTAGAAATTATTTTTTTCAAAAAAAGAGCAAATTAAACTCAAAACAAAGAGAATATTAAAGATTAGAGCAGAGATCAATGAAAAACAGAAAAACAATAGAGAAAATCAATGATTCTTTCATTGCAAATAATGCAGACTTTTTTTTCAAGGCTAAGCCTTCCCTGACACTATGAAAACAAATGCAATTTTTTTTTATCAATATATATGTGTAAACCTGTATGTGTATATATGTGCATTCACTCATAATTATGCTTTGCATTCATTTCATTTAGCAAAATGTATCATCTTTATTAAAGCAACCCTTCATATATATATATATATATTAAACTGAGTCTTTCAGATGATTATAAAATTGATAATTCTGTAGTCAGACTGATCAGGAAAAAAGACACAAATTATTAATATTAGGAATGAGAGAGGAAGCATTACTCTAGATTCTACAGATATTAAAATGAATGTGAAGGAATATTAAAAACAACCTTGTGTCAATAAATTGCACAATTTAGATGAAATAAGTGAATTATTTGAAAGACACAGATTATCAAAGCTCACTCAAGAAATTATCTCACTGGGCATTGTGGCACATGCTTCTAATCCCAGCACTTTGGAAGGCTGAGGTTGGAGGCTCACTTGAGGCTAGGATTTTGAGACCAGCCTGAGCAGCATAGTAGGAACCCCTCTCTCCAAAAAATGTTTTTAAAGAAATAGGTTATTTGAATAGCCCTATATCTATTAAAGAAACTAACGTTGTAGTTAAAATTATTCCCACAAAGAAAATACAAGATCCAAATGCATTTCATTTCTTAACAAACACTTAAGAAAGAAATAATACCAATTCTACAAAAACTCTCCGAGAAATTTCAAAAAAAAAAAAAAAAGCCAGGCACGGTGACTCCTGCCTATAATTCCAGCACTTTGGGAGGCTGAGGCAGGTGGATCACCTGAGGTCAGACGTTCGAGACCAGCCTGACCAACATAGAGAAATGCCATCTCTACTAAAAATACTAAATTAGTCAGATGTGGTGGCGCATGCCTGTAATCCCAGCTACTTGGGAAGCTGAGGCAGGAGAATCACTTGAACCTGAGAGGTGGAGGTTGTGTTGAGCCGAGATTGTGCCATTGTACTCCAGCCTGGGCAACAAGAGAAAAACTCAGTCAAAAAAAAAGAAAAAGAAAGAAGAAAGGAAGGGAGGGAGGGAGGGAGGGAAGGGGAAGGGAAAAAGGAAGGGAGGAAGGGAGGGAGGGAGGGAGGAAGGAAGGAAGGAAGGAAGGAAATTTGAAGAGAAAGACATACATACCTCCCAACATATTTATTTTTAATTTAATAAGTTTAATCAGCACCCTTTTACTGACACATAACAGGCAACATGAATTGTTACCCAAGGAAAACAGAGCTCTAAAATAACACAAGAAAAGTTGAATTTGATGAAGTAGATGGAGGTAGATCCTGGGCAAAGGCCCCTTCCACAAGGAAAGAGGGAGGAAGACCCCTGTAAGGAAGAGCCACTCTCTGCCCCAGTTGCCCCTCACATCTCAGTGGTGAGAAACATTTTCTGTATTTCACTGAGGTGGTACTAATATTTCCAGAGCACTACACTACTGAAGAGAAGATTGTAGCCAAGAGCAATTTTTCATCCCATATCACATTTTGGTTCCCAGATCCTGAGTGCGCTACAGCTTACCAAGGATCTCCCCTGTGCTGAGTTCTGTGCTGGGAATTTCCAGGTATAACATTCCTTCTCATCCTTACAACCACCTCTGTTATAGAAAACACCATTCAGTACAATGCACCCTGCTCAAGCCCTAAGTTTCTTTTGCAGGCCAGGAGAGGTCAAGAGATGAGATAGGAAAGGACAAACAAACCATCACAAGTTTCAGGTCAGATTCGCTCATTGGCACAACCCATGTGGCAGGCACCTCCTTTTTCTCTCTCACAAATTATGTTTGTAATCATCTATGAGAAAGGGAGAAACAGGCAGAGGGGAGGCAAGGAGTCCATCTTACTACTTCCTCAACTGAGCCATCCTTCTAAGGGTGTATCTGCACCCCTTTGTGGTCTGTAATTAAGTTGTTCCTTCAGCCTGGTGAATGAGCTCTTAAGTCGCCTCATTCCTGGTTTCCTACCTTCCCCTCATTGGATTTGGATAAAAATTTAAGCTGATCTTTACTGCCAAAAGCCACACAGGGTTGAAAAAAAAGTGACAGACCTTTCCTTGATCTGTCTTTCAGTCTTTGAATAATAGAATAAAGCCTTACTGACTGAAGCTTCAAAGACATGCCATTTCCCAATGCTTTCTCTGTTTCTCCTCTTTTCTTATCATAGTCCCTTCTCTTTAAGACTTCAGATACCCTGCCTGACCCTCCCTTCAAGGAACTTGTCCCTTATATCTTTGTTGGACATCAGTGTACCATGGTTGTAGGCATATGACTGTCCACAGCTTTATGTAATGTAGTAGAATTGATCTTACCACACCCGGTTCTACTAGGAAGTGAGGGCATGGGGAGAGGAGAGTTGGGACGTGGAATCCTGGAAGGAGAGAAAGTGGAGTGGTAAGTTTTCTGCTCTGAAGGTAACTGAAATGCAACATATATTACCACCATGAAAATTTCTTTCTTTCTTTCTTCAGATTTCCTATTGTCAATATAGACAATTACAAAAGTCAAATTCCTTCTTTTCGCATATTTCTTAGAAAATAGTAATCCCCATTTGAATTAACTAAAGGCTCCAGTCAATAAGCAACTAGACAACTCGCAGTGAATGCTATTGTACGAGGTAGACAGAAGGGAGATGATGACTGGTCGCTAGCCACCTGGGTTGCTGCTCCTGTTTCTTTTCTTTTTTTCTTTCTTTTTTTTTTTTTGGAGATGGAGTTTTGCTCTTGTTACCCAGGCTGGAGTGCAATGGCGTGATCTTGGCTCACCACAACCTCTGCCTCCTGGGTTCAGGCAATTCTCCTGCCTCAGCCTCCTGAGTAGCTGGGATTACAGGCACGTGCCACTATGCCCAGCTAATTTTATATTTTTAGTAGAGACGGGGTTTCACCATGTTGACCAGGATGGTCTCGATCTCTTGACCTCGTGATCCACCCGCCTCGGCCTCCCAAAGTGCTGGGATTACAGGCGTGAGCCACCACACCCGACTGCTGCTCCTGTTTCTATAGGAACATTCAGAGCAGTGTGGCCCCCAGCAAGGTTGGTTTTCCTCCGGCGGCCAGCAGGAGGCAGCAGAACACGTGGGAGTTGAGGAAGAGCTGTAGAAATGAAGATTGCCCACTTGAGAACAAACAGAGGCCAATTATTCAGCGGTGTTTATAACAAGGGGGTCAGCCACCATAACTTATACTATGACAGAGGCTCAAGACAGGCAAAGGAGAGTGGGAAAACTTTATAGTTAAAAAAAAGTGGGTGGAACAGCTTTAGATATGCTCTGATTGTAATTTGTCAGTATGGGGAAGCTGGAGGCAGGATGATTAGAAGTGGAGCACCTTCCGTGACTGATTCGGGGAGCATTCTATGCTTGGGCCTCAGTTGGAAGTAAGGGCATTTTATTCATTCGTTGATGTAAATTCTTCTTTATGTTGATGCTCTTTACTTTTTGGTATATTTTTAGAAAGGCTAATACTGGTTGTTCCTTTCTGTGTGTAATGCTTCTTTCAGAAGTTTTTTTAAAGCAGGCCTGGTGGTAATAAAATCTCTGAGTACTTGCTTGTTCATAAAAGATTTTATTTTTCCTTCAATTGTGAAGCTTAGTTTGGCAGGATAAAATAGCCAGTTAACATCAAATGGCAGTAACCCTAAATTTAAATCGACTAAATCCCCCAATCAAAAGATACAGCCAAAACCTAATGGTATACTACATCCAGACCCATTTTATATCCAAAGATACACAAAGATTCAAAACAAAGGGATGGAGAAAGATTTACCAACCAAATAGAGAGCAAAAATAAATAAACAAAAAGCAGGAGTTGCAATTCTCGCATTTGATAAAACAGATTTCAAAGCAACAAAGATACAGGGGTAAAAGGATCAATGCAATAATAAGAGCTAACAATCCTAACACCCAGATACATAAGACCCATAAAGAGATTTAGACTCAATGAGACAGAAAATTAATAAGGATATCTAGGACTTGAACTCAGATCCAGAACAAGTAAACGTAATAAGTATTTATAGAGCTCTCCACTTTAAATACACAAAATATACATTCTCCACTTTAAATACACAAAATATTGATCGGCCATTATTAATACCCATTTTTAGAATAAAGCAATATTCCTGTTCTCTCTCCCTCTTTTTCTTTCTCTTTCTTCCTCACCAAAAAAAAAAAAAACAAAAAACTGCACAGCACAACACAAAGCTCAAACTGCTAAATCCAGTGAGCATTTTTTTGGACTTTTTCTTATTTACTACTCTGCAGTATTTGACAGTATTGGTCATGCCTTTCTTTTTGAAATGCTCTTTTCCCACATATCTCTCTGGTAGGTCCTTTTTTTTTTTTTTTTTTTTTTTGTGGCTGCTGTTCTTCCATTTTGCCCCTTAAATACAGATTTTCTTCACAAAAAAAAAAAAAAAAAAAAAAAAAAAGGAAGTAAGGGCAAAGAATAAGGAAGCTGGCAGCCATTGACTGAGTCCTCCTCCTTCTGGAAAAGTTGCACCAAAGGTTATGGTTTGGCTTTCTGGCCAGGTTTTTGCAGAGTTCTGTTGTAATATACAGTCTGCCATCGTCCACTTACACGATCAGTCCACTTGTAAACTCTGATTCAACACCATGCTTGGTCTGCCTTCCTGCAGCTATCTGTGGGAGACCAATAGGAGCCTGACTGTGTGTGCTCCCATGGAGGACTCCCCTCATCAACCTTGTATTAGCTATCCATTGCTATGTGTCTCAGTGCATTTTGTGCTATTATTACAGAATACATGAGACTAGGTAATTTATAATAAAAAGAAATTTATTAGCTCACAGTTTTGGAAGGTAGAAAATCCAATATCAAGGTGCAGACATCTTGCAAGGGTCTTCTGCTGTGTCATCTGATGGCAGGAAAGAGGAAGAATGAAAGAAAGAATGTGTGTAAAGGGGGCCAAGCTCTCCCTTTTATAACAAACCCACTCCCACAATAATGGCATTAATCCATTCATTTTACTTTCATGGCCTAATGGCCTCTCATCAGGTCCCACCTCCCAACACTGCTGCATTGAGAATCAAGTTTTTAAATCCTGCTTTTTGGGGGACACAAATAACCCCAAAAGTTAGTGTCTTAAAATACTTACTATCACACATTTTCTATGGGTCAGAAATCCAGGTATGGTTTAGCAGCTCCTCTGGCTCAGGATCTCTTACAAAGATGCAGTCAAAGATGATTGTGTAATCATCTTAAGGCTTAACTGGGGAAGGATCCATTACCAAGCTCTCTCACTAAATTTTCAGAATTTACTTTTTTTATAGGCTATTAGACCAAGGGCCTCAGTTCCTCACTGGCTGTTGGTCCGAGGCCACTTTCAATTCCTTTTCACATGTTTTTCTTCACAGGACAGCTCATAATACAGCAGCACATTTCATCAGAGTCAGCAAATCAAGAAAAGCCAGGAAAAGAGAATCAAGACAGAATCCTCAATCCAAACAGAAATGATGGCCTTTTACAACCTATCTTCCCTTCATTGTATCTGGATAAAAATTTAAGCTGATCTTTACTGCCAAAAGCCACACAGGGTTTGCAACCTAGTCTCAGAAGAGACATTGATTTACCTTTGCCTTATATTTTATTCATTAGAAGCAAAGTATTAGGTCTATCCCAGAAAGAGCCACTGGGTGGCAGTGCGGGGTGGGGGGGGGGGGTGAGGATTATAGAAGGGAGTGAACAGCCGGAACAGGGATCATTGAGGGCTGTCTTGGAGGTTGTCTAATCAGAAAACTCTGTTAAATAGAGGCAAAACCTGGAGATACTGTGGGTTTGGTTCCAGACCACCACAATAAAGTGAGTATCACAATAAAGCCAGTCACATAAATTTATTGGTTTACCAGAACATATTAAACTTAAGTTTACACTGTATTGAGGTCTACTGAGTGATAGCATTCTGTCTACCGAATGTACATACCTTAATTTAAAGATATTTTATAGCTAAAAAATGCTGACAATATTTGAACTTTCAGCAAGTTGTGATCTTTTTGCCGGTGTAGAGTCTTGCCTCCATGTTGAATACTTTGCTTTGGATCACGCTTTGGCTTAAGGGAATATTGTGGCTGGTTTGATTGTTTTATCCAAACTACTAACATTTTCTCTGTGTCGGCAAGAAGGCTGCTTGGCTTTCTTATCATTCATGCGTTCACTGGAGCAGTACTTTTAATTTCCTTCAAGGGCTTTTCCTTTGCATTCGCAATTTGGCTAACTGGTGCAGGAAGCCTAGGTTTCAGCCTATCTCAGCTTTCAACATGCCTTCCTCATTAAGCTGTTCATTTCTCGCTTTTGATTTAAACTGAGAGATGTGTTCTTCTCACATGTAAAATATATATATTTCCATCCCAATAGCCACAAAAGTGTTAACTTGTTCAGTACCAAGTCAAAATTCTATAATCTAGAATCTCATCAAAATACCACCTAGATCAGATATGGGTGAGATTCAGGGTATAATTCATCCTGAGGTTTATTGCTCTCCAACAGTGAACCTGTAAATTCAAACAATTTATGTACTTCCAAATACAATGATGGGATAGGCATAGGATAGACACTCCCAGTTCAAAAGGGAGATACAGTAAGGATGAAAGGGATAATGGGTTCCAAGTAAGTCTGAAACACTATAAGGCAAATAACATTAAATCTTAAGGCTCCAGAATAATCTTTAATTCAATGTCCTACCTTCCAGGTCCCCTGGGGTGGGGGTTAGGCCCTGAAGGCTCCAGGGCTTTGCTGGGCACATCCTGTGCAGCAACTCTCATGCTTTGGAATCACATGCATAAGGCTCTCCCAGTTTGGAGCTGCATGTTGGTGGCTCTACCAGCCTGGCGTTTAGGAAGTGGACCTGCCTTCATGACCACACTGGGCATTGCACGAGTGGGGATTGTTTGCAGTGGCCCACCCCTGTGGCATTTCTCAGCCTGGGCGCCAAAGCTCTTCAGGGCATTTTTTGAAATCTAGCTGGAAGTAGTCATGCTTCTATGATTTGTGCACTCTACACACCTGTGGAGATGGCACTGCATGGACACTGCCATGGTTTACCACTTGTGCCTTCCATAAGAACAGCCACTGCTACACCTGGGCATGCTTGAGCCACACTTTAGGTGCCTAAGGAGTGCAGCACTGGAATGCAGGCAGCAGAGGCTTGAGGTGGCCTGATGCCAAGCTTCTGCAGGTGCTTAAGGCCCCGCGTTTGACATACTTCTGTCTTCCAGGAGTTGCACTCTGAGCCTGTGCTGGGAGAGGCAACCCTGACTATCTGCATTGTGTTCAGGGTTATTCTTTTACTGTCTTAATGAACAGCATTTGGCTTCTGCTACCCATATGAACCTCCTTAGCAGTTGCTTGGTCACCCCCTTGATTTTCTCTCTCTCCATTGTGCCATTTTATTCTTTACAACATGGGCATGCTGACAAATTTCCAAACATTGAAGTTCTGCTTCTCTTTTGGTTGTAAATCCATCTTTGATTTGCTTCTCTATTCTCATAATTGATTATCAGCAGGCAAGGGAAGCCATGCTGCTCATAACAAAACATGAGAACAGAGAAGCCCTTAACTCTTCACTTGTAGATTTCTTCTGCTGCATATCCAATTTCATTGCTCATTCATAAATTCCTCTTTTCATAAAACACTAGGAGAGGATGTAATTCAGTCAAGTTCTTTACTGTATTATAACAAGAATAGTCTCAGCTCCAGTTTCCAATAATATACTCCTCGTTTCCATCTGAGAACTCAGAATGAACTTTACTGTCCATATTTCTATCAACATTCGGATCACAACCTCTTAGGCAATCTCTAAGAAGATTGAGGCTCTCTCTATAACTTTCCTCTATTTCTTTTATTTTCTTTTTTTAATTGTACTTTAAGTTCTGAGGTGCATGTGCAGAATGTGCAGTTTTGTTACATACATATACATGTGCCATGGTGGTTTCTTGCACCCATTCTGTCATCTACATTAGGTATTTCCCCTAATGCTATCCCTCCCCTAGTCCCCCACCTTCTGACAGGCCCTAGTGTGTGATGTTGGCCTCCCTGTGTCCATGTGTTCTCATTGTTCAACTCCCACTTATAAGCGGGAAAATGTGGTGATTGGTTTTATGTTCTTGTGTTAGTTTGCTGAGAATGATGGTTTCCAGCTTCATCCATGTCCTTGTAAAGGACGTGAACTCATCCTTTTTTATGGCTGCATAGTATTCCATGGTGTATATACGTCACATTTTGTTTATCCAGTCTATCATTGATGGGCATTTGGGTTGGCTCCAAGTCTTTGCTATTGTGAATAGTGCCATAATAAACATACATGTGCATGTGTCTTTATAGTAGAATGATTTGTAATCCTTTGGGTATATACCCAGTAATGGGATTGCTGGGTCAAATTGTAGTTCTGGTTCTAGATCCTTGAGGAATCATCACACTGTTTTCCTCAATGGTTGAACTAATTTACACTCCCACCAACAGTGTAAAAGCATTCCTATTTCTCCACATCCTCTCCAGCATCTGTTGTCTCCAGATTTTTTAATGATCGCCATTCTAACCAGTGTGAGATGGTATCTCATTGTGGTTTTGATTTGCATTTCTCTAATGACCAGTGATGAAGAGCATTTTTTATGTTTGTTGGTAGCATAAATGTCTTCTTTGGAGAAGTGCCTGTTCATATCCTTCACCCACTCTTTGATGGGGTTATTTGCTTTTTTTCTTGTAAATTTGTTTAGGTTATTTGTAGAATCTGGATATTAGCCCTTTGTCAGATGAATACATTGCAAAAATGTTCTCCCATTCTGTAGGTTGCCTGTTCACTCTGATGATAGTTTCTTGTGCTGTGCAGAAGCTTTAGTTTAATTAGATCTCATTTGTCAGTTTTGGCTTTTGTTGATGTTGCTTTTGGTGTTCTAGTCATGAAGTTTTTGCACATGCCTATGTCCTGAATGGTATGGTCTAGGTTATCTTCTAGGGTTTTTATGGTTTTAGGTCTTGCATCTAAGTCTCTAATCCATCTTGAGTTAATTTTTGTATAAGGTGTAAGGAAGGGGTCCAGTTTCAGTTTTTTGCATATGGCCAGCCAGTTTTCCCAATACCATATTTAATAGGAAATCCTTTCCCCATTGCTTGTTTTTTTCAGGTTTATCAAAGATCAGATGGCTGTAGATGTGTGGTGTTGTTTTTGAGACCTCTGTCCTGTTACATTGGTCCATATGTATGTTTTGGTACAAGTATCATGCTGTTTTGGTTACTGTAGCCTTGTAGTATAGTTTGAAGTCAGTGTGATGCCTCCAGCT
Source organism: Saguinus oedipus (assembly GCA_031835075.1). Lineage (NCBI taxonomy): Eukaryota > Metazoa > Chordata > Mammalia > Primates > Cebidae > Saguinus > Saguinus oedipus. The sequence goes on from CM063178.1 coordinate 129,314,219, forward strand.
TTGTTCTTTTTATTTAGGATTATCTTGGCTATGTGGGCCCATTTGGTACCATATGAAATTTAAAGTATTTTTCTCCAATTCTGTGAAGGAAGTCAATGGTAGCTTGATGGGGATAGCATTCAATCCATAAATTACTTTGGGCAGTATGGATATTTTCACAATATTGATTATTCCTATCCATGAGCATAGAATATTTTTCCATTTATCTGTGTCCTCTCTTATTTCCTTGAGCAATGGTTTGTAGTTTTCCTTGAAGAGTTCCTTTATATCCCTATTCCTAGGTACTTAATTCTGTTTGTAGTAATTGTGAATGAGAGCTCACTCATGATTTGGCTCTTTGTTTGTCTGCTATTGGTGTATAGGAATGCTTGTGATTTTTGCACATTGATTTTATATCCTGAGACATTGCTGAAGTTGCTTATCAGCTTAAGAGATTTTGGACTGAGACAATGGGGTTTTCTAAATACATAATTATGTTATCTGAAAACAGAGAACATTTGACTTCCTCTCTTCCTAATTGAATACCCTTTATTTCTTTCTCTTGCTTGATTTCCCTGGCCAGAACTTCCAATACTATGTTAAATAGGAGTGGTGAGAGAGGGCATCCTTGTCTTGTTCTGGTTTTCCAAGTGAGTGCTTCCAGTATTTGCCCATTCAGTATGATATTGGCTGTAGATTTGCTATAGATTGCTCTGATTATTTTGAGATACGTCCCATCAATACCTAGTTTATTGAGAGCTTTTAGCATGAAGCAGTGCTGAACTTCATTGAAGGCCTTTTCTGCATCTACTAAGATAATCATGTGGTTATTGTCATTGGTCCTGTTTATGTGATGATTATGTTTATTGATTTGTGTATGTCGAACCAGCTATGCATCCCAGGTATGAAGACAACTTGATCATGGTAGATAAGCTTTTTGATGGGCTGCTGGATTTGGTTTGCCAGTATTTTGTTGAGGATTTCCACATCAGGATACTGGTCTGAAGTTTTCTTTTTTGTTGTTGTATCTCTGCCAGGTTTTCGTATCAGAATGATGCTGGTCTCATAAAATGAGTTAAGGAGGAATTCCTCTTTTTCTATTGTTTGGTATAGTTTCAGAAGGAATGCTACCAGCTCTTCTCTGTACCTCTGGTAGAATTCAGCTGTGAATCCATCTGGTCCTGTACTTTTTCTTGGTTGGTAGGCTATTAATTACCACCTCAATATCAGACCTTGTTATTTATCTATTCACGGATTTGACTTCTTCCTGGTTTGGTCTTGGGAGGGTGTATGTATCCAGGAATTTATCCATTTCTTCTAGATTTTCTAGTGTTATTTGTGTAGAAGCTTTTATTCTCTGATGGTAGTTTGTATTTCTGTGGGATTGGGGGTGACATCCCCTTTATCATTGTTTATTGTGTTTATTTGATTTTTCTCTGTTTTCTTCTTTATTAGTTTGACTAGTGGTCTATCTATTTTATTGATCTTTTCATAAAACCAGCTCCTGGATTCATTGATTTTTTTAAGGGTTTTTCATGTCTCTATGTCCTCTGTTCTGCTCTAATCTTAGTTATTTCTTGTCTTCTGCTAACTTTTGAGTTTGCTCTTGCTTCTTTACTTCTTTTACTTTTGATGTTAAGGTGTCGATTTTAGAGCTTTCCTGCTTTCCCTTGTGGGCATGTAGTGCTATAAATTTCCCTCTAAACACTGCTTTAAATGTGTCCCAGAGATGCTGGTACATTGTGTCTTTGTTCTCATTGCTTTCAAAGAACATCTTTATTTCTGCCTTCATTTCATTATTTACCCAGTAGTCATTCAGTAGCAGGTTGTTAGTTTCCATGTAGCTGAGCAGTTTTAAGTGAGTTTCTTAATCCTGAGTTTTAATTTGATTGCACTGTGGTCTGAGTGATTGTTTGTTATGATTTCCATTCTTTTGCATCTGTTGAGAAGTGTTTTACTTCCAATTATGTGGTCAATTTTAGACTAAGTGCAATATGGTTCTGAGAAGAATGTATATTCTGTGGTTTGGGGGTAGAGAGTTCTGTAGATGTCTATTAGGTCTGCTTGGTCCAGATCTGAGTTAAAGTCCTGGATTTCTTTGTTAATTTTCTGTCTCATTGATCTGTCTAATATTGACAGTGGGATGTTAAAATCTCCCACTATTATTGTGTGGGAGTCTAAGTCTCTTTGTAGGTCTCTAGCAACTTGCTTTATGAATCTGGGTGCTCCTATATTGGGTGCAGATGTATTTAAGATAGTTAGCTCTTCTTGTTGCATTGATCCCTTTACCATTATGTAATGCCCTTCTTTGTCTCTTTTGATCTTTGTTTGTTTAGTCTGTTTTACCAGATACTTGGATTGCAACCCCTGCTTGTTTTTGCTTTCCATTTGCTTGGCAAATATTCCTCCATCCCTTTAGTTTGAGCCTATGTGTATCTTTGCATGTGACATAGGTCTCCTGAATACAGCATACTGATGGGTCTTGATTCTTTATACAATTTGCCAGTCTGTGTCTTTTAATTGGGGCATTTAGCCCATTTACATTTAAGGTTAATATTGTTGTGTGTGAGTTTGATCCTGTCATTATTATTCTAGCTGGTTATTCTGCCTGTTAGTCGATGCAGTTTCTTCAGAGTGTCAACAGCCTTTACAATTTTGTATGGTTTTGCAGTGGCTGGTACCAGTTATTTCTTTCCATGTTTAGTGCTTCCTTCAGGAGCTCTTAGAAGGCAGGCCTGGTGGTGACAAAATCTCTCAGCATTTGTTTGTCTGTAAAGGATTTTATTTCTCCTCCACTTATGAAACTTAGTTTGGCTAGATATGAAATTCTAGGCTGAAAATTATTTTCTTTAAGAGTGTTGAATGTTGGCCCCCCACTCTCTTCCAGCTTGTAGGGTTTCTGCAGAGATTTGCTGTTAGTCTGATGAGCTTCCCTTTGTGGGTAACCCAACCTTTTTCTCTGGCTGCCCTTAACATTTTTTTCCTTCATTTCAACCTTGGTGGATCTGACAATTACGTGTCTTCGGGTTGCTCTTCTTGAGGAGTATCTTCGTGGTGTTCTCTGTATTTTCTGAATTTGTATGTTGCCTTGTCTTGCTAGGTTGGGGAGGTTCTCCTGGATAACATCCTACAGAGTGTTTTCAAGTTGGTTTCATTCTCCTCGTCACTTTCAGTTACACCGATCAAACACAGATTTGATCTTTTCACATGGTCCCGCATTCCTTGGAGGCTTTCTTTGTTCCTTTTTATTCTTTTTTCTCTGATCTTGTCTCCTCACTTATTTCATTAAGTTGATCTTCAATCTTTGATATTCTTTCTTTCACTTGATCAGTTTGGCTATTGATACTTGAGTATGCTTCACAAAGTTCTTGTGCTGTGTTTTTCAGCTCCATCAGGTCATTTATGTTCTTCCCTAAACTAGTTATTCTAGTTAGTAATTCATCTAATCATTTTTCAAGGTTCTTAGCTTCCTTGCATTGGGTTAGAACATGCTTCTTTATCATGGAGGAGTTTGTTATACCACCTTCTGAAGCCTACTTCTGTCAATTCGTCAGACTCATTTTCCCTTCGGTTTTGTTCCCTTGCTGGTGAGGAATTGTGATCCTTTAGAGGAGAAGTGGCATTCTAGCTTTTGAAATGTTCAGCCTTTTTGTGCTGGTTTCTCCCCATCTTCATGGAGTTAACTGCCTTTGGTCTTTGATGTTGATGACCTTTGGATGGAGTCTCTGGGTGGACATCCTTTTTGTTGATGTTGATGCTATCACTTTCTGGTTGTTAGTTTTCCTCATAGTCAGACCCCTCTGCTGCAGGTCTGCTGGGGTTTGCTGAAAGTCCACTCCAGACCCTGTTTGCCTGGGTATCATCAGCAGACGCTGCAGCACAGCAAAGGCTGCTGGCTAGTCCTTCCTCTGGAAGCTTCATGGCAGAGGCACACCTGTCAGATGCCAGCCAGAGCTCTCCTGTATGAGGTGTCTGTCAGCCCCCACTGGGAGGTGTCTCCCAGTCAGGATACACAGGGGTCAGGTACCCATTTAAGGAAGCAGGTTGATCCTTAGCAGAGCTTGAATGCTGTGCTGGGTGATCCATTGCTCTCTTCTGAGCCATCAGGCAAGGACTTTTAAGTTTGCTGAAGCTGCACTCATGGCCACCCCTTGCCCCAGTTCTCTGTCCGACAGAGATGGGGGTTTTATCTATAAGACCCTGACTGTGGCTGCTGCCTTTTTTTCAGAGATGCCCTGCCCAGAGAGGAGGAATCTAGAGAGACAGTCTGGCCACAGCGGCCTTGCTGAGCTGATGTAGGCTCCACCCAGTTTAAACTTCCAGGTGGCTTTTTTTACACTATGAGGGTAAAACTACCTACTCAAGCCTCAGCAATGGTCGACTCAAAGCCTCAGCAATGGACCCTCCCCACATCAAGCTCAAGCATCCCAGGTTGACCTCAGACTGCTGTGCTGGCAGCAGAAATTTCAAGTCAGTGAATCTTAGCTTGCTAGGCTCCATGGGGTGGGCCCTGCTCAGCCCAACCACTTGGCTCCCTGGCTTCAGCCCCCTTTCCAGAGGAGTGAACAGTTCTATCTCACTGGCATTCCAGTCACTATTGGGGTATAAGAAAAAAAAACTCCTGCAGCTAGCTCTGTGTCTGCCCAAATGGCTACCCAGTTTTCTGCTTAAAATCCAAGGCCCTGGTGGTATAGGTACCAAAGGAAATCTCCTGGTTCACAGGTTGTGAAGACCATGGGAAAAGCACAGTATCTGGGCCAGAAAGCATCATTCTTCATGGCACGGCACAGTCCCTCATGGCTTTGGCATACTCCCTCACAACTTCCCTTGGGTAGGGGACAGAATTCCCTGACCCCTTGGGCTTCCCGGATGAGGTTACACCTGACCCTGCTTTGGCTTGCCCTCCGTGGGCTGCACCCACTGTCCAGACAGTCCCAGTGAGATGAACTGGGTACCTCAGTTGGAAATGCAGAAATCACCTGCTTCCTGCCTCATCTCTCTGGGAGTTGCAGACTCCTATTCCCATTTGGCCATCTTGAAGCCTTCTCCCACATTCCTCTTTTTCTAACGCTCACCAGAATCACCCTTTATGGCTTATTCATGGCAATAGTGACATTCTCTAGCCTGCTTCTCCAAACTCTTCCAGTCCTTGTCCATTGCTCAGTTCCAGAACTTCTTCCATATTTTTAGGTGTTTGTTATAGCAGCACCCCACTTCTCAGTACCAATTTCGATGTTAGTCCATTGAGATAATAAAATACCTTAGACTGGGTAATTTATAAATAATAGAAATCTACTTCTCACAGTTCTGGAGGCTGAGGAGTTCGAGATCAAAACACCAGCAGATTGGGCATCTGGTGAAGGCTTGCTCTCTGCTTCAGATTGTGCCTCTTGCTACATTCTCACATGGTGGAAGGGACAAGGCAGCTCCCATCAATCTCTTTTATAAGAGTGCCAATCCCATGAGGGCTTTGCGCTCATGATGTAATTACTTCTGAAAAGGCCTCACTTCTTAAACATCTCAACATATGAATTTGGGGGGACAGCAATATTTAAACCATAGCACTATCACTTATAAATTATTTACAGACTGCAGCCTGAGTAATCCATACATTTTTGCCACTTCCTGGGTTTTATGTCTTTTATCTGTAAAACCTGACAGTGAAGAAGTGAACATTGTGTTGGATTAATAGAATCTTAAGAGATTTTCTTAGGTGTCCAAACAGAACTTTGGGAAAACAGGCCACACAAAGTCTTGAGTCTATCTTGGAAAAGGAAACTTTTACAAAAATTGCACAGATCAGGCTCTTTTCATTATGATAGTATCTTCTGCAACATTCTCCCAATGCAACCCCTCCCTGATCCCACCACTAATACACATCACATCCTATAATAAAACAAATGGACAAGCAGGGAGACATCCGATATTTGGCTGCTTGAGGTGTTTCTTATCTCCTTTCCACAGTTTTCTAGAACTCCTTGACATTCAAATAACTCCCTTGCTTCTCTAATCATTTCTCACTTCCTGGCATCTACCATGATATTTTAAATTCAACTTGTTCAACACAAGAAATAATTTTCTATCAGGAGAGCCATAAACCACTGCAGATTAGAGGAAATACAGAATGTAACAAAGGTAGGTAATTACGTGAACAACATTAAAAGCTGTTTGGCCTTGGGGAAAATGTGACTCACTTGCTGTGCAAAATCACTTGTTAAAACACAGAACATAGAGTAGAGGGTAAGCATATTCTTAAAATTTTGGTTTTCAGGGCAGCACAAAGCTATTATATTTGGAAATAGACTTCTGTAAAGATCAACCTTTAGCCTCTATCATTTCAATAAATATGAACATGTGCATTATCTTCCTTGGTCCTCTCCACAGCCCTTGGGAGGTTAGTATTATTATCCCCATTTTGTGAAAGAGGTTACCAGGTCTGGGCTTTTCAGGAGCAAAGGCAGGAAGACAAGGTGCAAGGTGAGACAAGAGCCATGAAAGAGTTTTAACAAGGAATGACAGGTTCAGCTTTGAGCCATTTTAACACAAGGCATGAGGAGTGAATTGGAGCAGCAAGGCTGGAACATGGAGGCTAGTTTGGAGACCATTGTGTTTTCCAGAGGGAGGCATAGCAAGTGCAAAATTTAGAGATACTCACTCTCAGGGCTGTGCAAGTGCCTGCTTAAATTTGTGTCCTTTTGGGAGATCCAAGATGGCTGAATAGGAACAGCTCCAAAGTGCAGTTCCCAGTGAGAACAGCACAGAGGGTGAATGCTCACTGCATTTCCAAACAAGTTTTCACTTCTTACAGATCAGCAGATTCCTGAGCTGAAAAGCACCATGAGTTTTCAGCATGGTGGTTTCAGCCAGTGCCACATTGGTGCACAGAAACTCACACAAATCTGGGTGGCCATTTCAACTGGTGCCTAGAATGCCTGGGAGACAGAACTGCTCATTCAACTGAAAGGGAGGAGGCTGAGACATGGAGCCAGGCGATCTGGCTTGGCAGGTACTACCCCCACAAAACAAGCAATCTGAAACGCTCTGGATTGAGAGTTTCGCAGCAAGCACAGCTAGACCCAGGACTGTCCAGCTCAGGTGGGGGAAGGGCGTCCCCCACTATTAAGGCAGTCTGTCACTACTGAAGCAATTTACACAGCAGCTGGGCAGAGCCTGTGGCAGCTTAGCAACACCTCTGTTGGCAGACTGTGACTAGACTACTCTGTGTGGGGCAGAGCATCTATGAAAAAAGGCAGCTGCCCAACAGGAACTTATAAATAAAACCAACCTTCCTAGGACAGAGTGCCTAGGAAAAGAGGTAGTTATGCGTTCAGCTGCAGCAGACTTAAAGGTACTGCCCAGCAGCTCTGCACTGAACAGCAGAGCTCCCAGCACAGCACTGGAGCTCCTCTAAGGGACAAACTGTTTCCTGAAGCAACTCCCTGACCTCTGAATACCCAAAGAGGCATGTCATAAAGGAGAGCTCAGGCTGACATCTGGGATGAGAACAGCAGAGGAAGAAACCGGCGGGAATCCTTGCTGTTCTTCAGCCCCTGTGGGCAATCCCCAGGCAAGCGAGGTCTCAAGTGGACCTCCAGTGGTCCTTCAGCAGAGAGGACTGACTATTAGAAGGAAAACTAAGAAGCAGAAAGAAATAGCTTCAACATCAACAAAAAGGATGTCCACTCAGAGACCCCATCCGAAAGTCACCAACTACAAAGACCACAGGTAGATAAAACCACTAAGATGAGAAGAACCCAGTACAAAAAGGATGAAAACACCAAAAGCCAGAACACCTCTCCTCCTCCAAGGGATCACAACTCCTCATCAGCTAGGGATCAAAAATGGATGGAGAATGAATCTGATGAATTGACAGAAATAGGCTTCAGAAGGTGGGTAATAACAAACTTCTCAGTGCTAAAAGAACATGTTCTAACCCAATGCAAAGAAACTAAGAACCTAGAAAAAAGATTAGATGAGATGCTAAATAGAATAAACAGCTTACAGAAGAATATAAATGACTTAATGCAGCTGAAAAACACAACACAAGAACTTTGTGAATCATACACAAGTTTCAGTAGCTGAATTGACCAAGCAGAAGAAAGGATATCAGAGACTGAAGATCAACTCAATGAAATAAAACAAGAAGGCAAGAACAGAGATAAAAAAGAGTGAAAAGAAATGAACAAAGAAATCCTCCAAGAAATATGGGATTATGTTAAAAGACCTAATCTATGTTTAACAGGTGTACCTGAATGTGATGGAGAGAAGGAATCAAAGCCTGAAAACACTCTTCAGAATATTATCTAGGAGAACTTCCCCAACCTAGCCAGGCAGACCAACATTCAAGTCCAGGAAATACAGAGAACACCACAAAGATATTCCTCAAGAAGAGCAACCCCAAGGTACAAAATCATCAGATTCACCAGAGTTGAAATGAAGAAAAAAATGCCAAGGGCAGCCAGACAGCAAGGTCAGGTTACCCACAAAGGGAAGCCCGTCAGACCCACAGCAGATCTCTCGGCAGAAACCCTACAAGTGAGAAGAGAGTGGGGGCAAATATTCAATATCCATAAAGAAAAGAACTTTCAACCTAGAATTTCGTGTCTAGCCAAAGTAAGTTTCATAAGTGAAGGAGAAATAAAATCTTTTATGGACAAGCAATAGCTGAGAGATTTTGTCACCACCAGGCCTGCCTTATAAGAGCTCCTGAAAGAAGCACTAAACAAGGAAAGGAACAATCAGTAACAGCCACTCCAAAAATGTACGAAATGGTAAAGACCATCGACATAATGAAGAAAATGTGTCAACCAATAGGCAGAACATCCAGCTACCATCAAAACGGCAGGATCAAATTCACACATAACAATATGAACCTTAAATGTAAATGGGTTAAATGCTCCAATCATGGGCAAATTGGATAAAAAGTCAAAACCCATCAGTGTGCTATACTCAGGTAACCCATCTCACATGCAAGGACACTCACTGCTAAAAATAAAGGTATGGAGGAAGATTTATCAAGCAAATCAAGAGCAAAAAAAAAAAAAAGCAGGGGTTGCCATCCTAGTTTCTGATAAAATGGACTTTAAACCAACAAAGATCAAAAAAGACAAAGAAGGGCATTACATAATTGTAAAAGGATCAATGCATCAAGAAGAACTAACAATCTTAAATATATATGCACCGAATACAGGAGCACCCAGGTACATAAAGCAAGTTCTTAATGACCTACAAAGAGACTTAGACTCCCACACAATAATAGTGGGAGACTTTAACACTCCACTGTCAATATGAGACAGATCAACCAGACAGGAAATTAACAAGGATATCCAGGACTTCAACTCAGATCTGGACCAAGTGGACCTAATAGACATCTATAGAAATCTCTACCCCAAATCCACAGAATGTACATTATTCTGAGCACCGCATGGCACCTACTCTAAAACTGACCACATAATTGGAAGTTAATCACTCCTCAGCAAATGCTAAAGAACGGAAATCATAACAAACTCTCAGATCACAGAGCAATCAAATTAGAACTCAGAAACAAACTCACAACCATAGAACTTCATGGAAACTGAACAACTGGCTCCTGAATGACGACTGGATTTACAATGAAATGAAGGTAGAAATAAAGATGTTCTTTGAAACCAACGAGAATGAAGACACAACATACCAGAATGTCTGGGACACATTTAAAGCAGTGTCTAGAGGAAAATTTATAGTAATAAATGCCCATACGAGAAGCAAGGAAAGATCTAAAATCGACACTCTGTCATCAAAATTGAAAGAGCTAGAGGAACAATATAAAAAAACTCCAAAGCTAGCAGAAGAAATAAATAACTAAGATCAGAGTAGAACTGAAGGAAATAGAGACATAAAAAAATCCTTCAAAAATCAATAAATCCAGGAGCTGATTTTTTGAAAACATCAACAAAATAGACTGCTATCCAGATTAATAAAAAAGAAAAGGGAAAAGAATCAAATAGATGCAATAAAAAATGATAAAGGGGATATCACCACTGATTCCACAGAAATACAAATTACCATCAGACATTACTACAAACAACTCTACACACATAAACCAGTTAACCTGGAAGAAATGGATATATTCCTGGACACCTGCACCCTCCCAAGCCTAAACCAGGAAGAAGTTGAAACCTTGAACAGACTAATAACAAGGACTAAAGCTGAGGCAGCAATTAATAGCTTACCAAACAAAAAAAAGTCCAGGTCCAGACAGGTTCACAGCTGAATTCTACAAGATGTACAAAGAGGAGCTGGTACCATTCCTTCTGAAACTATTCCAAACAATACAATAAGAAGGAATCCTTCCCAAATCGTTTTATGAGACCAACATCATCCTGAGACCAAAACCCGGCAGAGACTCAACAGAAAAAGAAAACTTCAGGCCAATATCCATGATGAACATAGAGAGAAAAATCTTCAATAAACTACTGGCAAACTGATTGCAATAGCACATCAAAAAGCTTATTCATCACGATCAAGTAGACTTCATTCCGGGGATGCAAGGCTAGTTTAACATATTCAAGTCTATGAAGGTAATCCACCACATAAACAGAACCAAAGAAAAAACCACATGATTATCTCAATAGATACAGAGAAGGCCTTTGACAAAATTCCATAGCCCTTTGTGCTAAAAACTCTCAATAAACTAAGTATCAATTGAATGTATCTCAAAGTAATAAAAGCTATTTACAACAAACATACAAACTGGCTAGCAGTATGCAGAAAGCTGAAACTGAATCCCTTCCTGACACCTTACACTAAAATTAACTCCAGATGGATTAAAGACTTAAACATAAGACCTAACACCACAAAAACCCTAGAAGAAAACCTAGGCAAAACCATTCAGGACATAGGTGTAGGCAAGGACTTCATGACTAAAACACCAAAAGCATTGGCAACAAAAGCCAAAATAGACAAATGGGACCTAATTAAACACCAGAGCTTCTGTACAGCAAAAGAAACTGGCTACCAACAGAATGGAAAATAATGTTTGCAATCTATTCATCTGACAAAGGGCTAATATCCAGAATCTACAAAGATGTAAAACAGATTTACAAGAAAAAAAAACAAACAAACCCATTCAAAATTGGGAGAAGGATATGAACAGACACTTTTCAAAAGAAGACATATATGAGGCCAACAAACATATGAAAAAATGCTCATCATCACTGGTCATTAGAGAGATGCAAATCAAAACCACATTGAGATACCACTTCACGCCATTTAGAATGGCAATCATTAAAAAATCTGGAGACAACAGATGCTGGAGAGGATGTGGAAAAATAGGAACACTTTTACACTGTTCATGGGAGTGTAAACTAGTTCAACCATTGTGGAAAACAGTGTGGCGCTTCCTCAAGGACCTAGAAATAGAAATTCCATTTGACCCAGCAATCCCATTACTGGGTATATATCCAAAGGATTATAAATCATTCTATTATAAAGACACATGCACATGTATGTTCATAGCAGCACTGTTTACAACAGCAAAGACCTAGAACCAACCCAAATGCCCATCAACGGTAGACTGGACAAGGAAAATGTGGCACATATACACCATGGAACGCTATGCAGCCATAAAAAACGATGAGTTTGTGTCCTTTGTAGGAACATGGACGAACCTGGAAACCATCATTCTCAGCAAACTGACACAAGAACAGAAAATCAAACACCGAATATTCTCACTCATAGGCGGGTTTTAAACAATGAGAAAACATGGACACAGGGAGGGGAGCATCACATACTGGGATCTGTTGGTGGAGGGCCAAGGGAGGGACAGTGAGGGGTGGGGAGGTTTTCTTGGAGGGATAACATGGGGAGAAATGCCAGATATAGGTCACGGGGGGAAGGAGGCAGCAAACCACATTGCCATGTGTGTACCTATGCAACAATGCTGCATGATCTGCACATGTACCCTAGAACCTAAAGTACAATTAAAAAAAAATTGTGTCCTTTCAGTGGTGGGAGGGATAGCATTAGGAGAAATACCTAATGTAGTTGATGTGTTGGTGAGTGCAGCAAACCACCATGGCACATGTATACCTATGTAAAAAACCTGCACATTCTGCACATGTATCCAGAACTTAAAGTACAATGAAATACTAAAATAAAATAAAAATTTGTCTCCTTGCACCTAACTTGCCTCACCCCAGTCCCAGCTCACTGTAAATATGAACTGCCAAATTTATAACTGATCATTTACCTATCAGCTGAGGTATTTGCTCTGATGAAAATCTTCAAGCTGGAGGAGTCATTACTAAAAATTTTACCCTATAAAATGCTACTATCCCAACAGACAACAGCACATATAAACACACCTATGAGCGTGACAAAAAGAGCTCATTTCTGTGATCAGCAAGGTGGGGTTGACTGCTGAGGATGAGATGCTTGGTAAAGTGTTATGACAATGGAGGAAACAGATGCTTTTTCTTCTGATGTGGGAACAAGTTTATCAAGAGAATGGTGGCTCCTCAGTGTGGGAGGTAGCTCAGTTTTAAGAGCCAAGATCATGCGAAGGAGGAGAGTGTTCATCCATCGGCAAGGCAGCCTTAGAAAAGAATAGAGTTGAAGTTTCTTGATATCCACCTGCGTGCTTCACCAATAGCCTTCAAAAATTTCCTTGCACGTCCTCTAAACAAACAAATTGCCAACCATAACATAACAAAACCCTTGAGGATGAGAACAAGCAGAGGTGAAGAACGGGAAGAATAAAGCCTCAAGGGTTGTTGTGAAAATTAAGTGAGAAAGTGAATGGTAAGTCCTGTTAGCACAACGCCAGACACAGTTCTCGTTCCCTTGATGTTCATTTATTTCATCCTTTCTTTCTCAGCTATTTAGGGAATCTGATAGATAATATAATAAGAGCTATCATTTGTTGGACAATTACAAAAGTGTAAGCACCTTGTCTGCATTATTTAATCCTTACAATGACCTCATTTTACAGATAATGAATTGAGGCCCAGAGAAGTTCATTTAGTTGTCCAAGAACATGCAGTTGTAAATGGCTTAAATGGATTTAAGGCCAAGTTAGTCTGACCCTTGTAGAGCCATGACATTAACCACTGCATCCTACTGCCTCTCCTGGCTTCAGAGCCAAAGGATGGGTCAAATACCTGGCAAAGGACCTCACACTGAGCCCTGTTTCCCAGAAAAGCACCTCCATCAATTTCATGTCTTGAAGCCTCTCACTGGAACTGCTATGGGCATATCTCTCTTCTGTCAAAACCTAATTGTTTCTTGCTATTATTTCAACTCATTGAAACTTATTTAGTTGAGTTGGAAAAACTTGAAATAATATGAAATTAAAATGTTATTTCAAAATACTTATGTCATCATTCTTCATCATAAACAGCTTCATCCTTTGGACTCATGGGCAACAGTGATTCATTTCTGACTTTCAAGATCATGCCCCAGTAGGTAACAATAAAATGTATTTTAGGGGTAATAAAATTATTCATTGCCAAGGGACTGAGGCTCAAAAATCATTTTTCCTTGAATAGAATGTATGAAAAATAATCTAGCTGGCTTTCCTAACTATTGGACACTTCTTCTTTGTGCTTTTTTCCTATTGCCGTGCTTTTTATTCATGCTGAAGTTCGAGGGCGGCTTTACATCCTGCACCGCCTCAGATATGTCTATTTGTAGCACCATATGGAATGCCAAATATTCACCAAACAACATATACTGAACTTTCACTATTGTGCCTTCGAAATAAGAAAAAGGAATCAGTTGTAAATGGCTCAGCTGGATTTAAGGCTCGGTCTGACCCTAGCGGACTCACTGCTAGGGTCTCACTGACACGAGACAGCAGATCCTTGACATTTTCAGGAAGCATTCCCAAGAATCTGACAAATCCCTCAGAATGACATATGTGAAAATGTTTATATTGGAACCTAATTGCCCTCCAAATTACATTTTCATCAAAAGTCATGTGTTTCCTATATACAACCTTGCAATATAATTAAGTAGTCCTATTTCACTGAAGGTTTAGATTCCTCTTAAGAAGCAAACTAAGGTTGTCTGGTCACTCACTGAAAATACCATAAAGTCCTCTTTTTTGTTTTTAACTATACTGATTGGTCCTGTTCACATTAGACACCTGAGCCCTTTCTAACATTCCCCTCTTTAAAGTAACTTGAACTTTGAATCTCTGGCCAACCATAGTGACTTCTTAGAAGTAAGTGTAGGAAGCTATTTTGGTCATTCTTCACAGTGAGTAATCAAAGTAAGTGGGATAAATGTTATAAAACAGAAATGGAAGTTTAAGAAAATTATTTATAATGCTGCTCGTTATAGACTGGATTGCTCCCCGCCCCCAATTTCATGTGTTGAAGACTTAACCTGCAATGCGACTGTGTTTGGAGGTAGGGTCTTTTGGGAAGTAATTAGGATTCAATGAAGTCATAAGGATGGGGCCCTAATCTAATAGAACCAGTATTCTCATAAAAAGAGGAAGAAATACCAAATCTCTCTCTTTCCTTCTCTTTTTCTGCATACACAAAGAAGAAAGCTCATGTGAAGACACAGCAAGAAGACAGATATCTACAAGCCAGAAAGAAAGCCATCACTAGACATCAACCCTGATGTCAATTTGATCTTTAATTTCCAGCCTCTAGAATTGTGAAAAAATAAATTTCTATTGCCAAGAGTGTCTGGCCTCCTCCTTCTGGCCTCCCTGGACCACACTGAAAGGAAAAGAATTGTCTTGGACCACACATAAAATACACTAACACTAATGATAGCTGATACGCTTTTTTTTTTTTTAATAAAGACAGGGTTTCACCATGTTGGTCAGGCTGGTCTTGAACTCCCGACCTCAGGTGATCCGCCTGCCTTGGCCTCCAAAGTGCTTGGATTACAGGCATGCCCGGCCAATGTTTTAATAAAGTTTACGAATGTGTGTTAGGCTACATTCAAAGCCATCCTGGGCCTCTTACAGCCTGTGGGCTGCGGGTTGCACAAGCTTGGTTAAAGCCCTCCAGCCTGTGGGGTTCTTTTGCTGTGGCAGCTTTAACAAAGCAATATAATACCACTGGATAGACTTAAAATAATTATTTAAACAACAAAAGTAGGACGCGGTGAGGGTTTGGAAGCAAAGTCTGGAGAAGTGAGGAAGTAGAGAGCTGTAAGTGAGCTAATTCCTTATGGGTTTTGGCTGTTGCTTTTAAAAGGCTTGATTGTTTAAACAGCAGTTTTCGGTATAGATTACCCATATATCCTCTGCCTGCACACATGCACAGCCTCTCTCATGATCAACATCCCCCACCAGAGTGGTACATTGGTTACAACTGATGAGCCAATTAGACACATCATTGTCATCCTAAGTCCGTAGTTTACATTTAAGTTCAATCTTGGTGTTGTACATTTGTATAAACATTGGACAAGTCATGTATCCACCATTATAGTATTATACATAGTAGTTTTGCTGCTCTAAAAATCCTCTATGCTCATTAGTTCATTAATTAATTCATGATTCCCTCCCCTCAGCCCCTGGAAACCACTGACCTTTTTAATGTCTTTGTAGTTCTGCCTATCTCAGAATGTCCTATGGTTGGAATCCCACGGTATGGATGTAACCTTTTTAGATTGTCTTCTTTCATTGAATAATATGTGTTTAAGTTTTCTATCATGTCTTTTCATGGTTTGGTAGCTCATTCATTTTAGCTCTGAATAATATTACATTGTTTGGATGTACCACAATTTGTCTATCCATTCACCTACTGATGGACATTTTGTTTGCTTCTAGATTTTGGCAAGTATAAATAAAACTGTTATAAACATTTATATGCAGGATTTTGTGTGGACATAAAATCTTGTTTTTTACCTTTGGGTAAAAAACACCACATCAACAGTGAATGGGAGGTCCTGCTGCTCCACATCCTCCTCAGCACTTGGTGGTGTCATTGTTCAGGGTTTGGGCCATTTTAGTAGGTATGGTCTCTCACTATTTTTTGTTCTCAATGCTTTCATTTATTTAAATTTCAAATTCTCTTAAATACTCATCATGTCTGAAATGTGTACATATTTTCTGCTTGATTTTCTGTTTATGGTGACTCCTAAGTAAGCTTTTAAGTTGCACACCATGTCTTAAATAATTCATATGTAAGAGAAGGTGAATTTTTAAAACTTCTTCAAGAAATACTTATGCAAAGTGAATTGTGGAATTTTGTTAAGGATGCATGATAAGGCAAATGCAAGATGCTCTGTGACTACTACACATAGAAATGTTCTTTAAAACTAAAAAATGGAAGGGTCAAGATGTCATCAACAAGAAGTAAATTAACAGCTAAACTGGGGCATAGGAATTGATGTGATAACTGCTCATGGTGATATCAGGATTGAATATGCATTTTAGATGCTGAATTTATATTGCTTTTGTGAATACAGAGGCTACATTCATTGGTAGGGAAGGAGAAGCTGGAACACCCTGCCTGAAGACAGAAGCCTGTAAGTGGCTTTGCTTAGTGGAAAGTGGAAGTGAATAGTGGAAGGTGGACTAGTGGTATGAGTAATGATATAGAAGCTTCCCATTCAACCTACACCATAGACATAAAAATAGAGTTACCCACAAGAAACTGGAAATCAAGGACAGCTCCAAGTTTGGATGTAAGGCCAAAGTGACAATACTCACAGGGTATGGAAAGCCTAAGCTGAGAAACAACTTTAAAACTCATCAGAGTGATAATGACCAAATAGATTGGTCAGATTCTCTAGTAACAACTAAACATATGAAAAAAATATTAAAACAACTACTTGAAGGCCCTGCAGAAATTGATTAGGGCCCCCCCTCAAAATACAGCAATTACAATTGGCATGATTTGGGAGCTTGAGATATTTCCCAATACACACGAAACTCAAGGGACAAATTTCAGGGCTTGCATAAAAAGGAACAATATGATGTCCTTTGCAGGGGTATGGATGGAACTGGAAGCTGTTATCCTCAGCAAACTAACACAGAAACAGAAAACCAAACACCGCATGTTCTCACTTATAAGTGGGAGCTGAATGATGAGAAATATGGACACATGTTGGGGAACAACACACACAGGGGCCTGTCATGGGTGGGGATGGGGAAGAGAGAGCATCAGGAAGAATAGCTAATGGATGCTGGGCTTAATTCCTAGGTGATGGGATGATCTGTGCAACAAACCATGAAGACACACATTTACCTATGTAACAAACTTGCCCATCCTGCACGTGTACCCTGGAACTTAAAATAAAAGTTGAAGAGAAAAAAAAAGTTCAGGGATTGTAGAGTGGTAAGAAAATTAGGGGGGAAATTGCAGAGGAGAGGGAGGTACAGAAGGGGTGAATCCCAAAATATGAATATAGACTGAGCCCAAATCCTGTGAAGACAACTAAACTGAGGCCCCAGAGAGCCCAGCTGCAAAGCAGCAAGAAAGTGGGTAGAGATTTCAGCTGCTGCCCACCACAAGGGACATCATGGTTAACTTCCTGCAATACCAAAAAAAGAGAAACAAAACTCCTCAGAGAAACATAAAATCTCTCTCTAACAAGCCACTGTAATGTCCAGTAGGCAATCAATGAGAAATCACTAGACATACCAAGAAATAGATAAATATGACCCCCTCTTCTACAGGAATATCAGGCAATAGAAACAGTCCTGAGATGACCCAGATGTTGCAATTTGCAGACAAGAAAATTTAAAGCACAACTATTATAAATATTCTAATATTTTAAAGGAAAATATATTCAAAATGGAGGAACAGATGGAAAATCTCTGCAGAGAAATAGACATTATTTTAAAAATCACATGGGGGATAAATGGAACTTCTGTGATAATGACATAAGAAGGACACACAATTCCTCTTAAAGGTAACAATTATAAAAACTGGACAACATTATTAAAAACAACTATTTGAAGGCACTACAAAAAGTCTGAGTGACAGGCAGGCACTTGTGAAGAGTTTACTCTTGAATGACCAATAATGTATCAGATAAGAAATGTGAGTTTATGGCTTTCTTCTTTTTGGAGATCCCCAATTTGCCAAGTTCTGGCAAGGAACTAACTATGGCAGCCTTGCCATCTGGGAGGTACACATAGGTTTTAGAGAGATAGAAAAGCTGAAAATTTAAGAGGGCAATTCTAGACATTAGAACACTACAAAAGGACTGAGATTTAAAATCTGAGTATAAATTTTGCCAAAATTCTTGGCTTGCCACTAAAATATGCAAATATGAGGGAGCTTTCCAGGGAGCCAGTCTTAATAAAGCAGAACCTGGGAGCCAAAAGAACTGAGCACAGAGGTCTGACCCCCATTGCTGCTGAAGCCGGGACAGCCTAATTCTCCCACTGATCACAACTAAAAATTCTAAAGGCAACTACTCGAGGACTCTTAAAAGTAAAAAAAAAAAAAAAAAAAAAAAAAATGGCCAATTGGCCAATTGTGGAGGTGAGCCAAAACTTGGAGAAGTGATACTCTAAGGTGTAACACTCTCAGGTTTGGGAGTGCTTTTTCCTTTTTTCTCCAGGTTTTGTCCAGTTGCCAAGCTGCATCATAGAGCAGTAATGTAGAGAGCTAAAATTTTAATCAAAACTCCTTAATTCTGGCCAGAGAAACCTGATAAGGGGCCTCTGTAAACTGAAGGAGTATAGTGTGTATGTGCATGTGTGTGTGTGGTTGGCTGGTTGGTTGGTTGGCTGGTTTGCGGGTGCCCTGGGGAAGAGAGAGCCTGGAAAGGGGACTTCTTAATTCTGTGTGTGAACCTGATGTTGGTGGGCTGCGGAAGATTCCCAAATGCCGGTAGAACCTCAACCCCAATCGGTGTGCAGACTCTTGACAGCATTGCCAGAAGGAATTCAAGGATGAGTCAGAAAATAATGAAAGTATGGAAATTTACTGCAAAGTTAAAAGTACACACTCAAGAAAGGGGAGTGAGGATGTACTCGAGAGAGAGAGAGAGATGAACAGTTGGGTTTGAGGTTTCTACCTTTATGGATTTCTTTAACTAAGGAGTGGAATATTCATGAAGATTCCTGGAAAAAGCGGAAGATTCCTGGAAAAAGGGGAAGATTTCTCAAACTGTGGTGTCACCCATTTTTATACCAAATGTGAGTGTTCTTGGAACTGCCACGATGCTGGTGGTTGTGTGATTTAGTTGTTAATGAGCATATAATGAGGTCCTAGGAGAAACCTAGGTAAAATCCAATATAATATTGGGTCCAGTTGGTCTCAGCCAGCTTGGCCCACACCCTGATTTTCAGGATCTTATTGGCCCTACCTTAGGCAGCTATTTCAACAGTTTCCTTTTTGTTAGTTATCCAAAACTGCTGCCTGGAATTTTCTGTTCTCCTGTAACCACCCTGTAATATTCCTATCTCAAACCAGCATAGGTCTCGGCCTTACCCCAAGTTTCACATGCCTGGGACAGACCCATAGAAGCATAGCAAAGTCATTGAGAACTAAATTAAAAATTTAAACCAACACTCAAGTCTCAGACTAGCCACTGAGTGGCACATACATGAGATAAACAGCAGAGCAAAGATTGGAAAATTGAACTGAGATTGAAACCACTGGTCAAATAGATGAGACAGAACTTGTAGTCTAAACTGAAGTTGGTCGATTTCCTGCTAAAACAAAAAATCAACATTCTTTACAGAATTATAAAGGGGTTCAAGTCTAAACAACACAATATTCAAAATGGTAGGATGCAATCCCAAATTATATGACAAACAAGAAAGTGTGACAAATTTTCAAGGAAAAATGATAGTCAGGAGATGGCCCAGAGAGGGCTCAGATATTAAAATGATCATACTTTAAGCAAGCTGCTATTACTAGGCTCCATGAGATAAAGGTAGTCTCAACTGAAGTAAATGGAAAAGCAGAAGTGCTCATCAAGCAAGAACCATGGAAAATAAATGAAAAATTTCAAAAATGAAAAATAAAATGTGAAATAGGATATTCACTAGATAGGCTATATAGCAGAATGGTTATGACAGAGTAACAAGTTAGTAAACTTAAAAACAGATTTTTTAAAAAGTTATTCAATTTGGAGAACAAAAAGAAAAACTTTAACCAAAAAATAAACAGATGTAGGAACTTACAGGACATCGAAAGGTCTAATATACATAACATTGGAGTCTAAAATGTACAGAAGAAAGAGAACATGAGAGAAAAAATATTTGAAGAAAAAACATACCTGAAAACTTCTCAAATTTGGTAAAAAAAAATCAATATTTAGGTTCAAGAAGTTCAGTGAAATTCAGACTGAATATATTCAAAGAAAAAAAAGCCTGGCATATCATAATGAAATTGCTGAAAACCAAATATTTGAAAAAAAATCTTGAAGTAGCTAGAGAAAAACAACAATTCAAATGAATGCATATTTCTCTTAGAAATCATGGTGGTCAGAACACAGTAGAATAACATTTATTTTTAAGAGACAGGGTCTTGTTATATCACCCAGGATGCAGTGCAGTGGCATAATCATGGCTCACTGCAGCCTCTAATTCCTGAGCACAAGTGATCCTCCCACCTCATCCTCCTAAATTGCTAGGACTACAGGCATGTGCCACCACACCCAACTAATTTTTTAATGTTTGTAGAGATGGCATTTTGCCATGTTGCCCAGGTCTCAAACTCCTGGCCTCAAGTGATCCTCCCACATCTGCTTCCAAAGTGCTGGCATTACAGGTTGATCCACCATGCCCAGAATAACTGTTTTTTGTTTTTTTGAAACAGGGTCTCATTCTGTCACCCAGGCTGGAGTATAGCGATATAATCACGTCTTACTGCAGCCTTGACCTCCTGGGCCCAAGCAATCCTCCCACCTCAGCCTACCAGGTAGCTGAGACCACAGGCATGCACCACCAAGCCTGGCTTTTTTTTTTTTCAATTTTTGTGGAGATGAACCTTCCCTAAGTTGCTCAGGCAGGTCCCCAACTCTTGGGCTCAAGCAACCTCCTGCCTTGGCCTCCCAAAGTGCTGGGATTATAGGCATGAGCCACCATGTCCAGCCTAGGATAACATTTTTAAAATTCTAAAAGACTGTCAACCAAGAATTATGTGCATTCTACTAAAGTGAATTACTGAATTTAGTATGGTTGGAGGGTAAGAATTATGTGTAAACACACACACACACACACACACAAATGACCAGACAAGATTTGTCTCAAGAATGAAAGGTTGTTTAAACATTTTTAAATTAATTAATGTAATTTACCATACTCATAGAATAAAGAATAAAGAAAACCCACACTAACATCTCAATATATGAGAAAAAAATCATTTGATAAAATTCAGCCATCTCTACTCTACTCTAAGGGCTCTAAGAATAGAAAAAAATATGATAAAAAGTATTTATAGAAAACCTATGGCAAACATCATACTTGAAATTCTGAATGCTTTCTACTTAACATCCTAAACAAGGCAAGCATATCCATGTTCACCACTTCTTCACTATTGCACAGAAAAATATAATTAGTACTCTAAAACAAGGAAAATATATAAAAGTCATATATTTTAGAAAGAAGTAAAACCATTTTTATTTGTGACATAGTGATGCACATAGAAAATCCTAAGGAATCTATAAATGAAATCTATTAAAATGAATTACTGAATTTAGCATGGCTGCCAGATAAGAGTTCAATATTTTTTTTTTAATTTTCTACATCTTGGATCTATAAGAAGGGATGAGAAGTACCAGAAGCAATAATCTAACAAATGCCCTTAGGGGCTGACAGAGGAAAGGAAATTTAATCAAACAGAAATTAAAGTGAGAAAAGGAGACTCAGCAAAACTTTGTATAAAAAGGGAGAGAAGAGATTCCAGTTTCTCCCAGAAAGAAAATCAAACATCTGGCTAATAAAACTGATTTGCATGTATAAGATCTAAAAATGCATACAGCATTTCTGAGACACAGAGCTAGATAGCTCTTCCTTGGAAGTGGCTATTTCTGGGTTAATTAACAGTTTCTCTACCAAGAGCTAGATGGCTCCTCATTTGAAGTAGCTCTGTCTTTGTTAACTACCTGTTTCTCTACCTGAAAGCCTCTGATTCCTAGGATCTGGGAGTGTTACTTACATAAGAGGGAAGTTAGACTCTAGTTTCAGTTTCACTGAGGGACCAATTCTACGACTATCAGATTAACACCAAAGTTAGTATGAGACAGACTTCAAATCATGTCTTCTTTTCCTAAATTCCTCAGCTCTACCAAAGATGTAAAAAAAGACTCAGATTTGGAGGAGAAAGATTTATGAAAAAAATGTTTGTAGAGACCTATTGCCTATTTATCTCTCATCCCCTTGACAGATGAGAAAAGTGCGTTTCTATTTTTTTTTTTAATTTTAAGCTATAAAATTTCTTGAGAGTCTCTGTCTCCTGGAGTCCAGGGACACTGTGGACATGTGTCTGGTCCAGGCACTCATAGGAGGTAGGAGAAGGACTGACTCACTGCTTTGGTGGTACAGCAAAGAGAAGGCCGCCATGCTAGAATTGCCTGCATTGCTTTAGTGTGTCTGCAGAAAGAGTGTATGAGTGTTCTCTGAGGACAAGATGTCAATCACATGGAGAGAGAGAGAGAGAGAGAGAGAGAGAGAGAGAGAGAGAGAGTAGAACTGGAGTTATTGGGGGAGAGAATAGACTCTAGAATGCAAACCACAGTGGAATGGATCAGTAGTAAATAAGAGGCCGAGGGCAGAGTGTTCCCTGGAACACTGATCAAATGCATCCCCTTTGTTGTGAGGATTATAATTCAAGAGGTCTTTGGAGAGCATCTGCAGAGCCATTGGAAACCCCTTTAAAACAAAGTTGGCTTTAACTATCTGCCCAAACCAGAAAGGATGGTCACCCCACCAAGTTAATAACTCTTAGCTCTCTTCCCTCTCTTTGACTCGTTTCTGGTTGAAGATCCAAACAGAAGCTAAAGGGTGAAAGTTGTGATGAGTGATGTCAGAGAAGCCAGTCATACCCCTAATTCTGAGAGTAGAAAACTTCCCCAAATGTTAGAGAAGTGGGAGAAGATTTCCCTTTAGATAAAGATTGAAGTACTGACTCTTGTACCTGATACGTTAATTTCTGAAATAAAAATTTGAAACAATTTTTGATGTAAAGGTCTATTTATTTAAAAGTAAGCAAAAAAATTGCCATAGACCTTACAACATGAAAAACATGACACATGAAAGAAAAAATTAATAAATTGGACTTTATTAAAAGTAAAAACTTCTGCTTTGCCGAAGACACTGGTAAGAGAATAAAAACACAAGTCACAAATTGGGAAAAAGTATTTGCAAAACACATAACTGATAAAGGATTTTTGTACAAAGTATACAAAGAACTTTTACAATTCAACAGTAAGAAAACAAACAGCCCAACTAAAAAGTGGGCAAAAGATCTGAACATCTCATCAGAAAAAATATGCCGATGGAAAATAAGTATATGAACAGATGCTCAGCACCATTCATTATGAGGAAAATGTAAATTAAAACAATAATGGGATACATTCCATACCCATCAGAATGGCTGAATTCAAACTATTGACCATAACAATTGATGCTGAGGATGTAGAGCAGCAGAAACACTCATTTATTGCTAGTAGGAATGAAAAAATGTAACACTCATTTTGGAAAACAGTTTGACAGTTTCTTTCAAAGCTGAACATAGTCTTACCACATGATTCAGCACTTAGACCCCTAGGTATCTACCAAACAGATTTGAAAACTTAAATTCACATAAAAAATTAGCAAGTGGATATTTATAGAAGATTTATTTATAAATGTCAAAAACAGGAAGGAATCACTATGTCATTGAATAAAGGTAAATGGATGAACAAACTGTGGTACATTCATACGATATAATACTATTCAGTAAAAAGAAAAAAAAAAGGAATGAGATGTCAACCTACAATGATGGACGAATCTCAAATGCATATTGCTAAGTGAAGGAAGCCAGTCTGAAAAACTATATACTGTATTATTCCAACTGTATAACATTTTGGAAAAGACAAAACTATAGAGACAGTAAGTAGATCAGTGTTTGCTAGGGGTTCAGAGTAGAGGAGTAAGGTGAGGGTTGAATACATAAAGACAGGAATTTTTTTTAGGGTAGTGAAACTATTTTGTGTGATACTATAATGTGAATATAAGACATTATGCATTTGTCAAAACCCATGAAACTTTATAAAACAAACCTTAATGTATACAAATTAAAAAAAAAAAAACAACATCATGTTAGGATGTCAAGAGATGCCTGGATGGATCTCAGGATAGAATGTAGATAGAACGAAAGAATCAAACTGTATTACAATTATTTAAAACAGTATCACTGAAGGGGATGAAGAATAAAGTTGGTGAATATGGAAATTATAACTTTCCAGAAGTAATTTAAAAAATGGAACCTGTAAGACCAAAGGCAAAAAAACTGCACATATGCACACTACTCTAGTTAATAAAGTTGTTTATTATAGGAGTATGAATTAACAATTCTGCTATTGCTGTACATGTATATTGGAAGTGAACAATTAAGTAAATGGATGGCCAAAGATGTGAGCCAGGTTTCTCACTGTCAGAGGGGGAGTTTAGAAGAGATTAGAATGATCCATTTGGCAATGGTTTAGAGTTGAAGACATCAACATGAGCTCATAATTAATATATATAAATGGTTACATATACATACACAGAGTATACAAACATATTTTCTTGCTCTGCCAGCTGAGAGGTCCTAGAAGTAATGACAACACAGTAGCAATGGACATATTCAGCACTCAGATCTTGATTTTTTTTTTTTTTTTTTTTTTTGGTGCAATCTCTGCTCATTGCAACCTCCACCTCCTTGATTCAAGCAATTCTCCTGCCTCAGCCTCCCAAGTAGCTGGGACTATAGGTGGTTGCCATCATGCTGGCTAACTTTTGTATTTTTAGCAGAGATGGGTTTTCACCATATTGGCCAGGTTAGTCTCAAACTCCTGACCTTATGATCTTCCTCAGCCTCCCAAAGTGCTGGGATTACAGGCATGAGCCACCACACCCAGCTTCAGATCTTGATTTCTAAAATCATTTCCCAGCAAAAGAAATCAGTCTTCTTGAGGAAATAGCTGATTTTAGGACAAGAGCTGGAAATATACAAGATAAGCCTGGAGCATCTCATAGCTCAAGAAAGAAAGTACTAAAAAAAAAAATCCAAAACAAAAAGCAAAAACCACATTGATGGAAGTATGTCAACAGATAGAGGAGCTAACTAAAGGAGCTCCTCACAGCCAAAGCTGGAACAAAATTAGCAAAATTAAGTAGTATTGAATTATAACCCACAGGTAAAATAAATATCCACGAGTCTGTACTGATACAAAAAAAAATGATTGAATAAATAAATGGGAGAAGAGACAAATCTGCTGTGCAGTAGAATTTCAAATAATTTATGTAGCTAGCTTTACCTTCAAGAAGGTGGAGCATAACTCCACTCCTTAAGAGTAGGCTGCACATAGTGACTTCCTTCCGATGAGTACAGTATGAAATCTGCAGTTGGTGGGGTAGAGTAACTGTACAGTGTGTGATGGTTAATATTAGGTGTCAATTTGATTGAAGGAAGGCTAGATGGCTGATAAAGTATTGCCTCTGGGTATGCTTATGAGAGTGTTTCCAGGGGAGACTGACATTTTAGTCAGTGGACTGGGAAAGGAAGACCTACCCTTAATGTGAGTGGGCACCACCCAACGGCCTGCAAGCACAACTAGAACAAAGCAGGTGGAAGAAGGTGGGATATGTTTGCTTGCTGAAGCTTCTGGTTCTCTTTCTTCTTCTCAAGCTGGACACTTGCTTTTGTTCTTCTTGGACATCAGACTTCAGGTTGTTCAGCCCTTGGATGCTGGAACTTAAACCACTGGCTTCCTGGGGGCTCTCTGGCTTTTGGCCACAGACTGAAGGCTGCACTGTCAGCTTTCCTGGTTTTGACATTTTCAGACTTGGACTAAACCACTACCAGCTCCTTTCTTTCCCCATGCAGATGGCCTATCATGGGATTTCACCTTGTAATAATGTGAGTCATTTCTCCCTAACAAACTCTCTTTGTACATGCATATATCCTATTGGTGTTCTCCCTCTGGAGAACTCTGATTAATACATGGTGGAAAAATTTGAGAAAAGTTACTTAGCCAGATTTTAACATCAATAGTGACAATTCATGTTTTGATATTATGTAATAAAAATAGCACTTTACTTCTATGGTCTTTCTCCCTCAAATTCAAAACTCCATCTAATCATGAGAAAAGCATCACACAAATCTCAGCTGAGGGACATTCTTCAAAATACCTGACCAGTATGCTTTCAGACTGTTGAGGTCATCACAAGCAAGGAGAGTTGGAGAAACCATCACAGTTGAGAGGAACTTAAGGAGACAGGAAAATGAAATGAAATGAACTGTGATGTACTGGAGAGAATCCTGAAACAGGAAAAGGACCTCAGGTAAAACCTAAGGAAATTTGAATAAAGCATGGACTTTAGTTAACAGTCATGTATGAGTATTAATTCAATATTTTGACATATATGTCATACCAATATAAGATATTTATAATAAGAAATAATACCTAATTTTAGGTAATTTTACCTAATTTTATTACCTTGTAATTATGTGAGCCAATTAGGTATTTTACCTAATTTTAGGAAAATTTTCTTACTATAAATATCTTATAATGGTATGACATGTATGCCAAAATATTGAACTCTCTATACTGCCTTTGCAAATTTTCTGTATGTCTAAAACTATTTTAAAATATAGAAGCTTATTTTAAAATGTCATAGCGTCTGTCCACCTTCATCTAGGTATGGGAAAAGATTACAGAATGAACAAATGTTTAAATTATGAGGGAGTCAAAAAATAAAGTTTGATAAAACCATACAATTCATCTAAAATTCAGGGGTCCTGACAGAGGCAAATGTCAACTTACTCACCAGAATACCTGTGCATACATGGAACCTCTACAGTTCTTCTCTAAAAAACAATTCTTGCCAAATATGAGCTAATAAACAAAAATTACAAAATATACATGGAAATTCACTCTCATAAAAGAGACAATTACAACAAATTGGAAAATTTGTAGTGAAGAAATGCTGGAAAATGGCTCAATCTCTGAAGAACTTAGAAAATGACTTACCTGTTCAAAGATATAAAAGAAGAAATATTGTTCATCATACCAGGAGAGGATATTCAGATAAAAAAAGCAGATATACTTCAAAAAGGAATATATAGTCACATGAAAAATATAAGAAAATAGTCATTTGGGCCAGGCACATTAATCCCAGCACTTTAGGAAGCTGTAGAAGGTGGTGGGTCTCTTGAGCCCAGGAGTTAGAGACCAGCCTGGGCAAAATGGCAAGACTCATCTTTACAAAAAATATAAAAGTGAGCTGGGTGTGGTGGCACATGTCTGTAGTCCCAGCTACTCTGGAGGCTGAGGCAAGGAGGATCACTTGAACCCAGTTGGAACTGTGGTGAGCCATGATTGCACCACTGCACTCTAGCCTGGGTGACAGAGTAAGACTCTGTCTCAAAAAAAAAAGCCATTTCCATTTTTTAAAATGCAATAAGTAGTAGACTCGATTCAGATAAAGAGAGAAGGAATGGATTAAAAGATCTCTAGAGATTATATAGATGTAACAGAGAGACATAAAGAGATGAAAAATATGAAAGAGAAATTAAGAGTCAAAGGAAATCTAATAGGAAGCTCCCAAGAAATGACAAGTGTTCCAGAGTGAGAAAAAGAGAAAATAGGGATAGGTAATTGATATAGTTTGCATGTTTGTCCACTCCAAATCCAATGTTGAAATGTGATTCCTGATGAGAGAGATCCAAGATAGTTGAATAGGAATAGCTCTGGAGTGCAGTTCCCAGCAAGAACAATGCAGAGGGTGAAAAATTACCACATTTCCAAATGAGTTTTTACTGCCCACAGACCAGGAGATTCCTGGGCCAAAAAGCACCACAAGATTCCAACACAGCTGAGCTGGCACCATGGGTTTCTGCACAAAAATTTCACACAAATCTGGACAGCCATTTCAACTGGCACCTGGAACGCCTGGGAGACAGAGTCACCCAGGTGATCTGACTTGGCAGGTCCCACCCCCACAAAGACCAGCAATCTGAAATGTTCTGGAGTTAGAGTTTTGAAGCAAGCACAGCTAGACTAAGGATGGTCAAGCTCCATAGGGCGTCTGCCATTACCAAGGCAGTCCACTATTACCAAGGCAGCCTGCCATTACTGAGGAAATCCACCATTACTGAGGCAGTCCGCCATTACTGAGGCAATCTGCCATTACTGAGGCAGACCACCCTTACCAAGGCAGTTCTAACTGAACCTCTGTAAACAAAACTGCAAGGATGTTTACACAGCAGCTGGGCAGAGCCCACAGCAGCTATGCAGTATCTCTGATGGCAGACTGTAATAGACTACTTCCCTGCTGGGCAGGGCATCTCTAAAAAAGGCAGCAGCATGTCAGGAACTTATAAATAAAGCCCCACCTTCCCAGGACAGAGCACATGGGAAAAGAGGTGGTTATGAGTTCCACTGCAGCAAACTTAAACATACCTGCCCAGCAGCTCTGAACAGAACAACAGAGCTCCCAGCACAGCACTTGAGCTCTGATAAGGAACAGACTATCTCCTCACACAGCTCCCCAACCCCCATATATCCAAAGACATCTGTTGAATACCCTTCTGGGACAAGGATAACAGAAGAAGAAACTGGCAGCAACCCTTACTGTTCTGCAGCCCCCACAGGTGATCCCCAGGCAAACAGGGTCTGCAGTGGACCTCTGGCAGTCCTACAGCAGAGGAGCCTAACTGTTAGAAGGAAAACTAAAAAGCAGAAAGAAATAGCTTCAACATCAACAAAAAGGATGTCCACTCAGAGACACCATCTGAAAGTCTCCAACTGCAAAGACCATAGGTAGACAAATCCACAAAGATGGGAAGAAACCAGTGAAAAAAGGATGAAAACATCAAAGATCAGAATGCCTCTCCTCCTCCAAGGGATCACAATTCCTCACCAGTAAGGGAACAAAGCTGAATGGAGAATGAGCCTGATGAATTGACAGAAACAGTCTTCAGAAGGTGGGTAATAACAAACTTCTCTGAGCTAAAAGAACATGTTCTAACCCAATGCAAAGAAACTAAGAACCTTGAAAAAAGGTTAGATGAAATGCTATCGAGAATAAGCAGCTTAGAGAAGAATATAAACGACTTGATGGAGCTGAAACACAACACGAGAACTTTGAAAAGCATACACAAGTTTCAATAGCTGAATCGACCAAGCAGAAGAAAGGATATCAGAGACTGAAGATCAACTCAATGAAATAAAATGAGAAGGCAAGAACAGAGAAAAAAGAGTGAAAAGAAATGAACAAAACCTCCAAGAAATATGCGATTATGTGAAAAGACCTAATCTATGTTTGCTATATATACCTGAATGTGACAGAGAGAATGAATCCAAGCTGGAAAAAACTCTTTGGGATATTATCCAGGAGAACTTCCCCAACCTAGCAAGGAAGGCCAACATTCAAGTCCAGGAAACAGAGAGAACACCACAAAGATATTCCTCAAGAAGAGCAATGCCAAGGCACATAATCGTCAGATTCACCAGAGTTGAAATGAAGGAGAAAATGCTAAGGGCAGCCAGAGAGGAAGGTCAGGTTACCCACAAATGGAAGCCTATCAGACTCACAGCAGACCTTTTGGCAGAAACCCTACAAGACAGAAGAGTGGGGGCCAATATTCAACATCCTTAAAGAAAAGAACTTTCACCCTAGATTTTCATACCCAGCCAAACTAAGCTTTATAAGTGAAGGAGAAAGAAAATCCTTTATGAACAAGCAATTGCTGAGAGATTTTGTCACCACCAGGCCTGCCTTACAAGAGTTCCTGAAAGAAGCAATAATCATGGAAGGAGCAACCAGTACAAGCCACTCCAAAAATGTACCAAATGGTAAAGACCATTTGGTCTTTACCACACAATGAAGAAAATGTGTCAACTAATAGGCAAAACATCCAGCTAGCATCAAAATGGCAGGATAAAATTCACACATAACAATATTAACCTTGAATGTAAATGGGCTAAATGCCCCAATCAAAAGACACAGACTGGCAAATTGAATAAAAAGTTAAGACCCATCAGTGTGTGGTATTTAGGAAACCCATCTCATGTCCAAGGACACACACAGACTCAAAATAAAGGGATGAAGGAAGATTTACCAAGCAAATGGAGAGCAAAAAAATGCCGGAGTTGCAATCCTAGTCTCTGATAAAAGGGGCTTTAAACAAACAAAGATCAAAAGAGACAAAAAAGGGCATTACATAATGGTAAAAGGATCAATTAGCTCTTCAACGAGAAGAGCTAACTATCCTACATATATACACACCCAATACGGGAGCACCAAGATACATAAAGCAAGTTCTTAACAACCTACAAAGAGACTTAGACTCCCACACAATAATAGTGGGAGACTTTAACACTCCACTGTCAATATAAGACAGATCAACAAGATAGAAAATTAACAAGGATATCTAGGACTTGAACTCAGATCTGGACTAAGCAAACCTAATAGACATATACAGAACTCTCCAACCTAAATCCACAGAATATACATTCTTCTCAGCATCACATCACACATACTCTAAAATTGATCACATAATTGGAAGTCAAACACTCATTAGCAAATGGAAAAGAACAGAAATTATAGCAGTCTCTTAGACCACAGTGCAATCAAATTAGAATTCAGGATTAAGAAACTAACTCAGAACTGCACAAGTTCATGTAAACTGAACAACTGGCTCCTGAATGTCAATTGGATATACAATGAAATGAAGGCAGAAATAAAGATGTTCCTTGAAACCAACAAGAACAAAGACACAATGTACCAGAATCTCTGGGACACATTTAAAGCAGTATATAGAGGAAAATTTATAGCAATAATGCCCACATGAGAAGCAAGGAAAGATCTAAGATCCACACCCTATTGTCAAACTTGGAAGAGCTAGAGGAGCAAGATCAAACAAATTCAAAAGTTAGCAGAAGACAAGAAATAACTAAGATCAGAGCAGAACTGAAGGAGATAAAGACACAGAAAACCCTTTGAAAAATCAATAAATCCAGGAGCTGGTTTTTTGAAAAGATCAACAAAATAGACAGAGTACTAGCCAGATTAATTAAAAAAAAAAGAGAGAGAAGAATCAAATAGATGCAATAAAAATGATAGAGGGATTATCACTACTGATTCCACAGAAATACAAACTACCATCAGATATTACTACAAACAACTCTATACACATAAACCAGTAAACCTGGAAGAAATGAATAAGGTCCTGGACACTTGCACCCTCCCAAGACTAAACCAGGAAGAAGATGAAATAACGAACAGACCAATAACAAGGGCTGAAGTTGAGGCAGCAATTAATAGCCTACCAACCAAAAAAAGTCCAAGTCCAGATGGGTTCACAGCCTAATTCTACCAGACGTACAAAGAGAAGCTGGTACCACTTCTTCTGAAACTATTCCAAACACTCCAAAAAGAGGGAATCCTTCCCAAATCATTTTATGAGACCAACATCATCCTGATACCAAAACCTGGCAGAGACTCAACAACAAAAAAAAACTTCAGGCCAATATCCATGATGAACATAGATGCAAAAATCTTCAGTAAAATACTGGCAAACTGATTGCAACAGCACATCAAAAAGCTTATTCATCACGATAAAGAAAGCCTCATTCCGGGGATGCCAGGCTGGTTCAACATATGCAAGTCTTTAAATGTAACCCACCACATAAACAGAACCAAAAACAAAAACCACATGGTTATATCAATGGATGCAGAGAAGGCCTTTGACAAAATTCAACTGCACTTTATGCTAAAAACTCACAATAAACTAGGTACTGATGGAACATATCCCAAAATAATAAAAGCTATTTACGATAAACCCACAGCCAATATCATACTGAATGTGCAAAAACAGGAAGCATTCTCTTTGAAATCTGGCACTAGACAAAGATGTCTTCTCTCACCACTCCTATTCAATATAGTATTGGAAATTCTAGCCAGAACAATCAGGCAAGGAAAAGAAACAAAGAGTATTCAATTAGGAAAAAAGGAAGTCAAATTCTATTTGCAGACTGTATAATTGCATATTTAGAAGACCCCATGGTCTCAGCTCAAAATCTGCTTAAACTTATAAGCAACTTCAGCAAAGTCTCAGGATACAAAATCAATGTGCAGAAATCACAAGCATTCATATACGCCAATAACAGATTAACAGAGAGCCAAATCAAGAGCTAACTCCCATTCACAATTGCTACAAAGAGAATAAAATACCTAGGATTACATGTAACAAAGGATGTAAAGGACCTCTTCAAGGAGAACTACAAACCACTGCTCAAGGAAATAAGAGAGGACACAAACAGATGGAAAAACATTCCATGCTTATGTTCAGGAAGAATCAATATTGTGAAAATGACCATACTGCCCAAAGTAATTTATAGATTCAATTCTATCCCCATAAAGGTACCAATGGCCCTCTTCACAGAACTGGAATAAAATCACCTTAAACTTCATATGGAACCAAAAGAGAGCTTGCAGAGCCAAAATAATCCTAAACAAACAGAACAAAGCTGGAGGCATCATGCTACCTGACTTCAAACTATACTACAAGGCTACAGTAATCAACACAGCATGGTAATGGTACCAAAACAGAGACATAGACCAATAGAACAGAACAGATGCCTCAGAGGCAATGCCACCCATCTACAACCATCTTATCTTTGACAAACCTGATGAAAACAAGCAATGAGGAAAGGATTCCCCATTTAATAAATGTGTTGGGAAAACTGGCTAGCCATGTCCAGAAAACGGAAACTGGACCCCTTCCTGACACCTTAAACTAAAATTAACTCCAGATGGATTAAAGACTTAAACATAAAATCTAACACCATAATAACCCTAGAAGAAAACCTAGGCAAAACCATTCAGGACATAGGCATCAGCAAGGACTTCATACCAAAACACCAAAAGCATTGGCAACAAAAGCCAAAATAGACAAATGGGATCTTATTAAACTCCAGAGCTTTTGCACAGCAAAAGAAACAATCATTAGAGTGAACTGGCAACCAACAGAACGGGAAAAAATTTCTGCAATCTACCCATCTGATGAAGGGCTAATATCCAGAATCTACAAAGAACTAAAACAGATTTACAAGAAAAAAAACAAACAAACCCGTTCAAAACTGGGAGAAGGATATGAACAGACACTTTTCAAAAGAAGACATATATGAGGTCAACAAACATATGAAAAAATGCTCATCATCACTGGTCATTAGAGAAATGCAAATCAAAACTACATTGAGATACCACCTCACACCAGTTAGAATGGTGATCATTAAAAAGTCTGGACACAACAGATGCTGGAGAGGATGTGGAAAAATAGGAACACTTTTACACTGTTCGTGGGAGTGTAAACTAGTTCAACCATTGTGGAAGACAGTGTGGTGATTCCTCAAGGACCTAGAAATAGAAATTCCATTTGACTCAGTAATCTCTTTACTGGGTATAGTTCCAAAGGATCATAAATCATTCTATTATAAAGACACACATACATGTATGTTCATAGCAGCACTGTTTACAATAGCAAAGACCTGGAACCAACACAAATGCCCATTGATGATAGACTGGACAAGGAAAATGTGGCACATATACACCATGGAATACTATGCAGCCATAAAATCTATGAGTTCGTGTCCTTTGTAGGGACATGGATGAATCTGGAAACCATTATTCTCAGCAAACTGACACAAGAACAGAAAATCAAACACCACATGTTCTCACTCATAGGCAGGTGTTGAACAATGAGAACACTTGGAAACAGGGAGGAGAGCACCACACATTGGGGTCTGTTGGTGGGGGCTAAGGAAGGTACAGGGGATTGGGGAAGTTTGGGAGGGATAAAATGAGGAGAAATGCCAGATATAGGTGATGGGGGGATGGAGGCAGCAAACCACCATGCCATGTATGTACCTATGAACACTCCCACACGATCTGCACATGTACTCCAGAACCTAAAGCAGAATTAAAAACTAAAAAATAAAGAAATGTGACTCCCAGTGTTGGAGGTGGGGTCTGGTCGGAGGTGACTGGATTGTGGGTATGAATCCCTCATGAATGGTTTAGCAACATCCACTTGGTGATAAGTTAGTTCTGTCTCTGTTAGTCCATGCAAGATCTGGTTGTTTAAAAAAATCTGGGACCTCTCCTCTCCCTTGCTCCCACTTTCACAACGTGATGTGCCTGCTGCCTGATCCCACTTCGCCTTCTGCCATGAGTCAAAGCTCCCTGAGGCCATCACCAGAAGTCAGGCAGATGCCAGTGCCAAGTTTCTCATAAAGACTGCAGAACCATAAGACTATTAAACCTCTTTTCTTAATAAATTACCCAGCCTCAGATACTTCTATAGAGAAACACAAAGATGGATGAATACAGTGATATTCCATATGATAATGGCATTTTATTTTTCAGAACTGAAAAAAACCATAAATCCTTAGAGTGAAGGATCACACAGAGTTCTAAACAGAAGAAATAAAAACAAATATACACCCAAACACTCAATAGTAAAAATTCAAAATGTCAAAGACAAGATCTTAAAAGCTACCCACACGATCTGCACATGTACTCCAGAACCTAAATCACTTAAGTGAACCTTCAGGATTTTGTGTCAATTTAAATGAGCCAGGCACAGAACTACAAATACTGCATGATTTAATTTATATGTGGAATCTAAAAAGTTGAACTAATGATAGAAGTAGAGGGTAGAATGCTGGTTGCCAGGGGCTAGGTCATGCCAGGAGGGAGGTGAGAGAAATAGGAAGATGTTGGTCAAAGGGTGCAAAGCTTCGGTTAGCTAGACAGGATGAATAAATGCTGGCATCATGGCACAATGACTACATTTAGTAATAATGCAGGATATACTTGAAAATTGCTGAGAGTAGATCTTAAATATTCTCCCTACTAGTAGAATGACTATTACACGAGATGATAGGTATGTTGATTATCTTGAGTTAATCATTTTACAATGGATATTTATATTAAAATGTCATGCTATATACCATAAATCTACATAATTTGTATTTGATTATGCTCTAATAAAACTAGAAAATAAAAAATAAGATAAAAAGGAAATGTTTTTCCTACCAAGGAAAGACATGCCAGCAGCAGATTCTGCATCACTAAATAATAGATGCCAGAAACAATAAAATAAAGTTCTAAAAGTGTTAAGGTAAAATGACAGTCAACCTGTTATTCATTGCACATCTAAACTAATATTCCAGAGTAAGTGCATAGTAAAGTGATTTTTAGACTTTCAAAGTCTGAGAGCGATTGCTTCCTGTAATCTTTGCTAAAACAAATACATCAGATTGGTTCCTTTTTAATATCCACTCCAATGGCTTTCTTACATTATAGAGGCTGGAATGCTTTAAAAGATGACATATCCTGAACCCTTTTGTAGTTAGTGATCTGCTTGTAACTCAGGTTCTGGTAGGGGACAAACTCACAGGGACTTGGAAGACAAACGTGAGCTATGTAATGTAGAGGCTGTGAGAAAGTCAAAGAGCCCCTCTGGAAAATGCTGAGTTGGGGCATTTTGTTCATCTGTTGCATCTGCAGCAGAGATTCTACTGTCCTAAGTGTTTAATGATAACCAATTGCAGCAATAGGTTTTCTTCCAGTGCAGTCTCATAGAATAATTGGGCATTTCTCTTGGTTGACTACTTCTGCTTGTTCAATTTCCAAACCTTGTTCCCTAGTGTTCCTGAAAATATTGCAATCTCTCAGATATCCTGTAATAAATTATTTTTACTTAAGCTAGCTAGAATGATTTTTGTTTTCTACCACAAATGTGGGAACGCTCCCATGTGAGACCCCCAAGTAGTGGGTCACACCCTATGGTTGAGCTTGATCCCGGACACGGGCCCCTGTTGGAGACAGTCGAGCTATGGGGAAGAAGGACTGCAAGAAAGCTTATGTGATATACAAAAAATAACATGAGTTATTACTCTATTGTGCTGAGGTGATGGGAGGCACGGTGTCCACTTTTGGTTCTCACGGTGTCTACTTTTGGTTCTCTATTCATTATAGTTTCTTCTTAAAGTTATGACTTAAATCTTCAAAGCAAGCTGATAGTAAAAATTGCTTTGTTTATGTCTTACCTGCACCTGGACCCTTGATGTGGTATTTACAATACTGCTTGTGACTTAATGATTTATAATGTAGCCTGTGATTTTCTGGTGAAACTCCTGCCCTAGATAAATAGTTTCTTTTAAACTTCTAAACTTAGATATTGCACCTGGACTCTTGTGACTTATAATTGCACCCCCTGCTTTAAGCTGATTATGTATCTCCCTGTTCCCAGCATATTTATCCAAAATATGGTGACTTGTGATTGTATTGTAAAACTTTCTGTTCCCACGAAACACTGACCCCATGACGTAAACACTTCTACTTGTAATGTATATAACCAGACCCTAAGTTCAATAAAGCTGTTGGTGAAGCGTCTGACTTCTCAACCCTCCAGACCCCGTCTGTTCTTTCTTCTTCTCTTCTGCGCACCCCCCTTTCCAGGTTGGGACCCTCTTGCTGGCCAAGAGCCCCCCGGCAGACGTGCCGGCACCCACACACAAAGAACAGTGATCAATAAAGAATTCATTCCAGAAATCCTGACAGACTACAGATTTTCAGGACATGGGAATATGGAATTTATTCTTATTTCATAGGGTTTGAAGGCCATGAGGATTAGGTAGCTTTATAGGATGAGGCACTGGTGTCCCAGAGCACACAGTGGACAAGCAGTCACCATTCACATTCCCACCAAACGTGAATTTGTGAGGAGTCAAATGATAAAGGGAATTTCGACTTATGTCCTCCTCATGGGTTGGGGGCATGCCTAGCCTGTAGTTAGTTCCTGACTTCCTAAGTATAGAGATGGAATACTTAAAACTGGAAGAATCTAAACACGAGAACAATTATAGTAGTGTCACATGCAGGCCCCAGGAGCTTCTCCTCCCAGTGAAGACAGTAAGCCAAAAGGAACATCACATCCTTGGAGGAACCATAGAGGCTTATCCCAACATCAAATATTTGAAAGGTATGGAGATGGGAATTCCTATTAAAGCCCATTTGAGTCACTTGCTTGGTCTCTACCTAAGACAGATGGGTCTTAGTTCACATGCATAGAACTGGGGATAGCAAAGTATCCAGTTTCTCAACAGAAGTGCTAGAAAATAGAAGAGAAAGGAGAAATGCTGACTGGCAGCGTAATGGCCCCCAAATGATGTTCATCCCAATCCCTAGAAGCTGTGAATATGTTCAGGCAAAGGACAAGTAAGTTTGCAGATGGATTTAAGGTTGCTAATTAGCTGACTTTAAGACAGTAATAGATTATCCTGGATTACTAGGTCAACCCAACGTAATCACAAAAGTCCTGAAAAGTAGAGGGCAGGGGTAGAAGAAGCAAGTCAAGAAAATATGACTAGGAAAGAAGTTCAGAAAGATGCAAAGTGGATGGCTTTGAAGCAGGAGGAAGGGACAAAGGGCTATAGGACATGGACAGCCACAAGAAGCTGAAAAAGGCAAGGAGATGGATGCTTCCCAGAGCCAGTAGAAAGGAGCAAAGCCCTGCCGATGCCTTAATTTTAGCTCCAGGACATCTGTGTCAGACTTCTGAGGTACCCACAGAACCGCAAGATCATGCGTTTGTGTTGTTTAAGCAAATAAGACTGTGGTCATTTGTTAAGGCAGCAATATAAAACTAATATAAATGTCTTCAAAATTCTAAGTGAAAATGCTTTTCAATCTATAATCCTGTATTTAGACATACGGCTAACTAAATGTGAGTTTAAATTAAAGACATTTACAGGTATGCAAGATCTCAAAAGAAATAAATTCCTATGCATCTAAGCAGTCTTCGGAAACTGCTGCAAGATATGGACCTCCAAAATAAGGGGGTAAACCGGATAAGAAAAAGACAGGAACCTTGGAAACTTGCCTAGAGCTAACATTGGAGAAAGTAGAAGGGAAGTCCTGGGAGAACCGGCATTCTGCAGATGTAGAGAGCAACTAGCCCAGAGCAAAGCAGCATAGATAGCTCAGGAGGTCGAGGGGAACCAGTTCTGGTGGTGGCTGGCAGAGCACTCGAAATGTGTAGCCAAGTGTCAAAGAGATTTTAACTGGAAAAAATTGGAGAATTCATGATATAGAAAACTAAGCAAATAAACACAGGCAAATTTTAATTCCAGAAAAACAAAGTTGTTTTGAAAAGGAAATGTAATTGTTATATCTTGATTGCCTTAGCAGTGAACTGTATTTTGCATGTTTTAATAATGCAAATATAAATGTAACCTGATTGGAAGGATGCAGGGGAGAAAAGCGAAGGCCTAGACCTCTAGGCCTCCATTTCCATTGGTTTACTGCTTGTTTGTTTATAGACCACAGGGGTACAGGATTGGATTGATCAGACTCCAATTCTGGTACTCTTTTAATGTTGGTCCATGTATGACCTGCTTTTAGCCATCTGGTTCTTTTAAATAATGTAATAAAAAACCAGGAACTCACTCCCCAAAATAAAATATAGAACCTAGACAATTATCTAAACTTGTCCACATCCCATACTAACCCACAACCCTTTTCCACCATCTGGGGTCACCAACATTCTGAATTTGGTGTTCACAATTCCTTTGCCTTCCTCATATTTCAGCTGATTCACAACTAGTCTGAAGACAGGGTCCCCGTGGACTAGAAACAGAAATAGAGAAGGAGCTATTAAAATAAAGCACTAGCCCCATGAAGTAGCAGATAGTCCATTCTCTGCAAGAGATTATAAAACCTCAAAAAAGATTCTGAGCCCCAGAGTTTTCTCACATTAAATACTATTGTTTTTTAAGTTTTTCAAAAAAGCACATAGCATTGCATGTATTTCATTTCTTCCTTCCCTAACCACTCCTTGAAATGAAAGAGAATTGGGGGGTGCACAGAGATACAGAAGATGCTAATGATCAATGCTAAGGGGCTGGCAGCATCCACCTACCATCCTCAGGCTACACTCTAAACCAGGCATGTTTCCCCAGTGGAAGCTGCAAGATCCCCTGTCTTCTCAGATTCCTCCCTGAATCCAGACACCTGGGAAGGACTCCTATCACCATAGAGATCCCTGTGGCACATCACAGCAAGCTTAGTAGCAGTGAGGGTTTAGTGGGGTCCTGTGCTACCTGAGAAGCTGAGGCCCAGGCTGGCTATGGAATGGCTGCTTTTCTTGGCAACCTGCCGTTATCAGTGATATAGCTTAGATATTTGTCCCCTCCAAATCTCATGTTGAAATATGATCCCTAATGTTGGAAGTACGGCATGGTGGGAAGTATTTGGATCATAGGGACAGGTCCCTCATGACCAGCTTGCTGCCATCCTTGTGGTAATACATGAGTTTTCACTCTATTAGTTCCTGGGGGAAGTGATTGTTAAAAAGAGCCAGGCACCTCCCTCCTCTCTCTTGCTTCCTGCCTCTCATGTGATGCCTGGTGCCCTTTACCTTCTGCCATGAATGGAGCTTCCTAAGGTCCCACACCAGTGGCAGATGCTGGTGCCATGCTTCTTGAACAGCCTTCTGAACTGTGAGCCAAATAAATCTCTTTTCTTTATACATTACCCAGTCTCAAGTATTCCTTTATAGCAAGTCAAAGAGGACTAAGACAGTCAAGCAGGCTTCAGCAACTTGGGAGTCACTTAGAATCTTTTCTGGAAGACAATTCTAACCAGAATTGACCTCACAAAGCAGCCATATATCTTGACTGAACTAAAATGATGGATTCCTTGACCACTGAGCTGCAAGAGGCTTTGGAGCTCATCTAGTCAAGCATTTCCCAAAGTATGTAACTCAAACACCAGATTTTTAGGATGGTTGATAGATTTTACCCAAAAAGGTGTCTCTTAATGAGGGAAATGTGAAGAATCCTAGATTTTTTAAAAATTAAGATTCTATTCTACATACCTTCTCAGAACCTAATCTCTAAAAGGGTAGCTTATTCCCAGTTTAGCTGTGCATGATCTTTAGCAGATTACCTAAGTTAGCTGAGCCTGTTTCCTCATCTGCATAATGATGCCCACCTTGGAGGACGGCTGTGAAGGTGAGTGAGGTAATGAGCTCCCAGGCATTTAGCACAATACCCCACATAGACAGCGGGAACACATTCTTAGTTCCTTCTCCTTCTCCTATGCCTTTCATTTTTCTTTCAAATTTTCC
The DNA here is from genome assembly GCA_031835075.1 of Saguinus oedipus. NCBI lineage: Eukaryota > Metazoa > Chordata > Mammalia > Primates > Cebidae > Saguinus > Saguinus oedipus. The sequence continues at coordinate 129,354,496 of CM063178.1, forward strand.
TCTAGGCTTAACAAATTACCCCTATTTACAAACTTCTGTGAAATTGTTTGAAACTAATTTCCTGAACTCTGAATGGCTTCAGGTAATTACGTATGTAATGAAGGCTTACTCAGCTTCCCTGGTAGGACAGCAGGACCCCAGGCTATGGGGTCCGAATGGTTAACACAGGGAATGTGGTGTGGACCGCACATTGGCAAGTGGGAGAATCACTCTCAAGGCTTGAGTGGCAGCTTCGCCTCATCCTGAGTCACCGAGGAACAGATGGAGTCCCAGGTTAAAACATGCAGTGCAGATTTATAACCACAAAAGAGGGAACTTGGGCAGCTGATTAATGGAAGAAACACTAGACGAAGAGGCAGAGGTTCCTCAACTGGCTATTTACTTTCTCAGAGGTTGAACCTCTGCATCTGTAAAATGCAGGGCTGGGTAGATACTCTTCATGCTCCCTTCCTTTAATCCCTGCTAACCCGATTTTAAACGTTACCGGTGGTGACATAATTGCAAATCCAAGAGGCACAGTCCACAGACCTGAAATAAATTTTATTGAGATGAGCAATTTACGATAAAACACTTTGTAGCACATTGGAAAAACTCATGTTTCACAAATTTTACGTTCACAAATACAAGTCACTTTTGCTTAAAGGCACACAGGGATGTTGGGGAAGGGACAGACCTAATGAGCCATCAGTGGGTGCTCCCCCAGAAAAGGGTTTTCTCTGAGACTTGGCAGTACCAAAGGTCCCTGACTAATGATGGTTCAACATAGGATTTTTAAAAATTTTATGATGATGTGAAAGCAATACCCATTGAGTAGAAACAATAGTTCGCATATCCATACAACCATTCTGGTTTTCACTTTCAGTACAGTATTCAATAAATTACATGAGATGTTCAATACTTTATTATAAGATAAGCTTTGTGTTAAATGATTTTGCCCAACTGTAGGCTAATAGAAGTGTTCTCAGCACATTTAAGGTAGGCTTGGCTAAGCTATGATGTTTAGTAGGTTGGGTGTATTCAATGCATTTTCGACTCCCAATATTTTTGACTTACAATGGGTTTATTGAGATGTAAGTCAAGGAGCTTCTATATTCCTAGACACTCTCAGAGAGGAGTGAAGTACAACATCCTCCATGCTTCCCAGAGCAGGACAAACCTGTATCCCTGCTGCCTCGTCTCATTCTGGTTCACAGAATTTCTATGGCAACATTTAGATGAAATCATTAGCTACTTCTTGACACGATAGAGACAATAAGTACAGACACACGAACCATTTGTCCTGAAAAATCCATTTGGGGATCCCTGTGTGCTTAGAAGACTCTCTCTGCCCAATGAGAGTCACGTTTTTGTCCATAATTCGGTAAGTGAGTTTTCAAAATTTTGTGTCTTGAAAATTTTCAGCCATCTTCATAGATAGAAACTAATATAATGAACCCTCATAGTTCATTATATGGAAGCAGATGATGTGACCAAGTTCAGTTTCAATGAACAGCCAAGAGGTCTAAGTGACAAACTCTTTCTCCCTCAAACCTTAGTTTCCTACTGAGCTCATATCCATGCTTTGCTTTCAGGGTTTATCTGGTACTAGAAGGAAACCTATAAACCAATGCTAAACCTATAAACAAGGGCTAAACCAGTGTGACAGTAGCAATTGTTTAGAGCAGGTGAATTAAGCTGGCAGAATTAATTCTGCCTGACAGGTCTATTTTCTGGTGATGCAGTGAGCCACTCAGGACCAGATGGAAGGTGATAAAAAACAAGCGTTCCTTGGAACGAGATTTCTCTGGCAAGTTAGACCCTTAAGTATTAAGGTTTCTTAAGGATTCCATAGGTTTCTGAAAGTGAAAGTGATGCCTGAACCACTAAAATGATGTCGACAGCAAGAACCCTCATTACTCAAACAACACAGAGAAATGACCTGTCTAGACAGCTTGGAAGGATGAGGTGTCTAAACACAATTACTTTCAGCATATTGGAAAGCCTGCTCCCTCATCTCTTGTGAAAACAGAAAAATTTTTCACCACCTTTTGTTTTTGTGTGATTGCGGGGGAGAAGGAATCATGCCTCCTGGTTGAGTTTGATTCTGTGGTTCATCTTGAGGCTGCTCTGAGGAGGAGCATGTGATCCAGGCCCTTCCCACCACTGTCTACAATAGGGCCAGTTCTGCCTGTGTGGTGACAGCCTTCACCTTGGGTTTTCTCACCTCTTCAACTCTTCTGGTGGATACCCCTGGGAAGGGTGGTCAGAAATATTTTGCTGTGCCCCTGTTTCTTGTTAATCATTACAATCTAAATGAAAAAGGGTAAATGAAAAAAAAGTTCATGCAAACATGCGCACAGTGACACACACAAAGGAAAACATTGCAGATAGAGCAACAGCATGTTCACAGATGTTATCACAAGTTGATGGGATAAGAGAGTGATTGTGTGTGCGCGTGCATGCGCACACTTTTCTGAATTTTTCTAAGTCGCAATAATAATTTCCCTTTGTTTCAAGGAACCCAAGTTGGTCCTTTCTTCTCTGGATATTGCTAGGCCACTGAAGACTTGTGATTCTTCATGGCCCAGTAACTCCAGAAAGTAAGGCATGAAAATCTCCATGCCAGCTCTGGCTTGCTGGCATTTCCCTGGCCTGTGCACCTGTTTCAAGCAGAGCTCTGTGCATCTGGGTCACCATACCCCAAGTATGATTCAGGTCTCCCTTTGGGATGCTCAGCAGTAGGAAAGGCTGTAAGGAAGCAGCTGCCTCACAGATGGAGGCAGTTGAATGATTCAGCCCCTATCTGGGCCAAAGTTGTCCTCCGTCCACTTCCTCAGAGATCCAGGCTGCTATACCTCCAAGTATGTCTTAGATGGGAATTTATGAACACATGTCTAGTTGATGGTGCCTTTTAGTTTTCACATCACATGGGGCTAGGAGGCTGGACAGTTTCCTAGGAAGAGTCCTACAGCTTCTGCAGGAGTGTGTTTCCAGCACTCTCAAGATCATGTGTGAGAACAGGTTGTCTTTCTCTCCCTCAGATGGAGATAGACCCCTCCCATTGCCTCTTTCCTACCTCCTCTAACTCATCGTCACAATGGGTTCCACAGATGACAGATCTGTCTTCTCAGACTGGAGTTGGGAGGTGGGCAGGAGGTTATTGGTGAGGGGAGCCCTCTGGCCATCACTCTTCTCTGTCCAGGCCACCCTGAAGGAAGGAACCGGGGAGGGTGGCCTCTCCTCCTGAGGCTTGGGAGGTCTTTGGCACATGTTCAGTAATGCCTTTAGCTCAATCCTGAAGTTCTCGTTCAGCCAGCAGTATATGAAGGGGTTGTAGCAGGTGCTGCTCATGGCAAACCAGTGGAAGGCAAAGTAGAGGGCATTGTTCGTGCGGATGACCTTGCTGGACAAGAGGAGGACGTAGCAGTTGAGGGGGAACCAGCAGAGGGCAAAGAGGACTACCACCAGCATCAACATCTTGATGGTCTTCTTCTTTTTGCGCCGCAGGGCAAGGTACTGCTCTGTGGTCACATCGCCAATTGTGTTACACAGCCACAGTTTCTTGGCCACACGAGCGTAGGCCACAGAGATGATGAGGAGGGGCAGGATGTAGAGTAGGATGAAGGTGGCCAAGTCCAGGTACTTCCAGAAGAGGTCAGCTGGCTCAGGGAAGTCTGGCAGGCAGAGGGAACGCACAATGTCCTCGCTGGGGGCAGGAAGCCGGAAGGTGGAGAGAGTTAACGGAGAGGGGATATTAGTGTGGAAAGCCTTCATCCCAAGAAGCATTGGCCTCTCCTTCCACCGGGCTCCTGGTACATCCATCTAATATAGCACTTTTGATGCTGTAGCCTAATCATCTGATTACATTTCTTCCTCCTCCACTAGGCTGGGAATTGCACAGAGGTAAATAATACACCTGAATTTCTCCGTGTTCTCTATATCTTGTGTTATTCCTAGCCCATAGTAGAGACCCAATAAATATTTGTTGAATAAATGAATAAAACACTCATGTTCTCAGGTTGAAAATTAACTCATCCTTGAGGAAATCTTAGACTTTCCCATTTAAAAGGGAAAAACATTTTGTTTTAAAGGGAAAACTAAGGCATAACAAAGGAAATGATGGGTCTTGAGCATATGAGTGGTAAAGCTGAACTAACATTCCTTTCGGCCACTCACAGAAAAAGTATTATTTTATGTGGAATGTTCCCCAGTCCTCTTCAGCCTTTTAAGGAATACCCATGTGGCTTGGCGCTCTAGTTCTATGTGCTAGTGGCCATCACTAACAAAAGAGAGAGGAAACTTCCTTCATTTTTTGTTAGGGGAAAAAAGGAAGTCCTCCATATGGAAAGGTAGAAGGGCAGTTTGGATGTTGGGGGGTCTGGGTCTGTGATTTATTTCACCGTCTTAGAGTTCCTGGAGGGGGCCTTTATAAATTAGTTGAATTCTGCCTTCTGGGCTTGTTTCTCTTAACCCTGCTTTTGTCACAGGGGTGTGTGTGTGTGTGTGTGTGTGCACGCGCGCATGCGCGCACCCATGCATGCATGCGCACACGTTATAGATGGGGTGGCGCATGGCTCCTGTGGCAGACAACCCCTGGATTCCCTCAGAGCCCCTTTGATAGTCTGGAGAACTAACCCCGGCCCTCCCACAAGAAACAGCTGGTACTTGTCATCTTCTAGTGCTTAGGACTCCCCTAAGGCCACTGGAGCCCCTTCCCACAGATTCACTACAGCCGTAACTGACCAGGAGTTTCCAGTTTTCCTAGGAAGACCTGTAACAAAAGACTGAGAGAAAGAGGAATAGGAAAGCCCAGCTCCCTGGCCTCAAGGTGAGGCAAACTCTGCACTCTCAGTCTCCTCCAGAGCCCCCTGTGGAGCAGGGGCAGCTTCCCCTGAAATCACACCCTTCCTTGGTCTCTTCCTGGTCCCTGTCCAGCCTCTGCCACTCTCTTTCCCATTGCTCCTGGGAGCACTGCCTCAATTAGCCACTTGCAGATGTACCTGCCTTTACCGCAATACCTGTCTCTAAGGAAGCTCATCTAAAACAACCAATGACAAAAATCACTCTAAGAGGCTGGGAGCAGTGGCTCACACCTGTAATCCCAGAACTTTGGGAGGCTGAGGTGGGTGGATCACCTGAGGTCAGGAGTTCGAGACCAGCCTGGCCAACATGGTGAAACCCCGTCTCTACTAAAAATACGAAAAATAAGTTGGGTATGGTGGTGAGCGCCTATAATCCCAGCTACTTGGGAGGATGAGGCAGGAGAATTGCTTGAACCCAGGTGATGCAGGTTGCAGTGAGCTGAGATTCTGCCATTGCACTCCATCCTGGGCAACAGAGCGAGATGTCTCAAAAAAGAAAATCACTCTGAGATCATTCATTCATTCAGTAAATATGTACCAAGGGCTTGTTATGTGGAGACAGTAAGCTAAGTGTTGGGATCACCAAGTTAACAAAGAAACGGCCAGTTCTTTCCAAACTGACAGTCCAGTAGGGAGATTTCCTAATGAACCAGTTTAAGCTTTAAAAAACTGAGTGTTGAAAGAAAGTCATTCTCATTCAGTGAGAACTATGATAAACACGCGGGAGGTCGGGGAGGTAGCGAAGGCTGCCTCAGGTGCAGGCACACATGCAGATTTTGTTTGTAGGTAGTGTGAAAGGATTTACACCTTGGTCCTTTTCAACAAGGGCTTGGTGACTCAGATCTCAGGCTGTGTGAGTACAGCACCCTGGTGACAGAAGCTGATAATTACAGCTTTGTCCTTGCAGAGAACCCAGAAAGAGAATAAGGAAGAAGCTAAAGAAGAGAGAAAGCAGACAACATGTAGAGGATAGGCATGGACCAGGAGTTAAGAGGATGGGAGCGAGGCAGAGAAGGGCTCAGTGAGGCAGGTCCTAGTTACTCAGAGAGTTGTGAGCTCCTGGGGGCCTCCGTTATCCCTTGGTTGAGCCTGACTCGGGAAAAGACAAGAGTCCCCAGGCGGATTCCTACGAATTCATCTCACCTGTATTTGAAGGTAAATAATTTCTGGCAGATAGCATGTGGGAGTGAAAAGAACGTAGCCATGGTCCAGATGACAGCGATGTAGATGACACCCTTTGTGATTGAGATCCGGGGTTTCAAGGGATGCATAATGACCTGGAAAACAAGCAGACTGCATCATTAACTGAAGACGTTTTGGAACAAATCAGAAATCTGGGCCAGGTGCAGGAGCTCACACCTGTAATCCCAGCACTTTGGGAGGCTGAGGCAGAAGGATCACTTGAGCCCAGGAGTTCTAGACCAGCCTGGGCAACACAGTGAGACCCTGCCTCATAATTTAAAAAATTACATAAATATATAAAAAGAAATCTGGATGGTGCAGCTCACTTGTCACATAAGGCAGGCCCTATTGATAAAGTCCAGCGCCACTTATGTTCCTTACTGAGCCCCTGAGCTATACCAGGTAGCTGCTGAAGGAGAGGAGGCCCAGCCATGCCCCACCTAATAGCCCACCTCCAGCGGTGGAAAGAAAGGGTCTTCTGGATTCAGAGACCCCAGGCAGGTCATACTCAGGCAGGTCATACATCTGCCTCTTGCTGGTCATACTCAGGCTGAACCAGGGTCCAGTGAGAGGACCAGGACGGTCCGGGAGGAAGGCTGTTCACATGGCACCAAAGCAAGTCTGGGAGAGGAGCAAACCCACAGTCAGTCCCACCTCCTTGGGACCTGTGTTCATCTTCCCATGATTCTAAACCCCTTAGGTTGTGATGGACTCCGATAAGGTCTGAGCTGACGGACAGGAAGAGGCCATTCTCATCACTCATCCTGGGAAGTTGTATGGACACTTATGTGTGAGCTCCCAGCATGTTTATGAAAGCTGTTACTAAAATTGCACCAGGGCCCAGCTCTCACACACCTATAAAAAGTCGGTGTTACAGGCTTCAGGCTGAAATGCATCTTGGAGTTGCTACTGTATGTCAATCAATTCTCCCAAAAGGTTTAAATAAAGACTTAGGGATTTTAAACCATCTTCATATTAAAATGAGAAACATTATGTTTTGGAAAAGGCATTTTGGGATAGGTGAGTCCAGGGTCAGGAAGAAGAGGTGAGGAAGAGCTACCACACCTCTAAATGCCACCCCAGAACACACTGGACCTTCTGGCTGTGTCCTGAATTTTTTTATTCCTCTCAATGTTTTCAAGGTTTTATAAGAAGAAGCAATGAGGCTTCAGAAGCTGCCAGCACATCTCCGTTCTGGATTCAGCCATCTCTGCCCCTCACACCCCTGTGTTCAGATGGCTGAAGGGAGTGGCAGCCTGGGCCAGAAACTCCAAGCACTTCTCAAGGTCTCCGTTGGCCTTGGGACAGAGCCCCTTGTCGGGGTATATGTTGCAGCAACATGGTCAAAATGAGCAAGGCTTAGCCCCCATTCCTCAGACTCAACCTTAGCCCATGGCCAACACTCGGTGGCATTAATCTGGGGTAAGCACAGGCCAGGCAAAGGTAATCTGAAGTCCTTCTAGATAAATGAAGGCAGATGGTTAAGAAAAGGCAGGAAATATTTATATGCAAAGTTTTCACACTTTACACTAAAGCACCTGCAACATAAATTAAGAGTTGATTCTTACAAAATTATGGCATTTCAGAGATAAGTGTTGTCTCTAACCTGCATTTACTCCTCTCTCCTTTTCTGTGATTTTCCAGGTTTGCTTTTCTATCCTCGAAACAAGCTAATTTCTGAGACAGAAAATGCCAGCAATGAGTCTTCATCAGATCAACAAAGAATAACTTTTTGTGACCATTAGGACAAAGGGTTTAATATCCCTAACCTATGTGTTCATGTTGATCAATAAGAATACAAAGATACTCATTGAAAACTGGGCTAGAACCCTGTCTTCAGAGCCCCTGCAACTTCTGGAAATGGGAAGCAAGAGAGGGAGGAGCAGAGAGTTAGAGGTAGCTGCCCTCACCTGGTGGCGGTCCACTGCAATGGCTGTCAGCGTCAGTGCTGAGACGTGCAGGGAGCAGTACTGGGCGAAGCGGCTGACGTGGCACATGCCCTTCCCAAACACCCACGTGCTGTTCACAAAGCGAACCTGGAGATGAGCCCAAAGATGTTAGGAGACAGGCCTTGACTCTGACACCCATCCCCAGAGGTCTCTGAGGAGCATGCCTTTGGGAGGATTCCTCCAGCTCCTCCCTTCTTTCTGCCTATGATACTGAATTGTGAAGTAAACAGGATTTTCTCCAGCACAACTCATTTTCATTGATTCAATTCAACAAACCCTGCCATGCTTAGGTGCCAGGAGAGCTTGTAAAGGATGTGGGCTTTGGAGTTGTACTTCCCACCTCTGATAGTTTCTTGTTGTGAGGCCTTGGGCAAAACAGGTAACCTGAACCTCAGTTTCATTTGCAAAAAAAAAAATAAGCCCTCAAAAACCTCTGCCTTATGGGCTTAGCATAAGGTTTAAATTTTTTCAGTGTCTGTAAAGGGTAAAACCCAATGCTGGCAGAGTGTTCTGCTATTATTAGAAGTAAATAGTTGCTATTTTTACGTGCAATCACAAAATTCATTCTTGGTCCACACAAGTTCACTCTAGTGTGGGAGAAACATCTGAATTGTCACAACATAGCATGTGGGCTGTGCTGGCAAATCTTGGCTAAACTGGCCTTGTAAGTCATCATCTGGGGAGGAGACCCAGGGACGTGGAAAGGTGGGGACAGGTTTGGGGAGAGAAGACAAGCTCCCCAAACTGTGTAGGGCTCTAGAAGCAGGCCCAGTCCTTATCCCTCATCACCCAGCACTACTTACTCATTCAATTAGTACTTGAGCAGCTCCTGTGAGTAACGTCCCATGCCTGAGAGAGATCAAGCATTGATTTTGATTAAGGAGTTTGCAGCCAGGGCAGAGGAGGGCTCAAATAACTCAAGTGCAAGACAGAAAGTAATCAATGCTCTGTAGAGACCCAGACAAAAAGCCAGTGGGGCCATCAGATAGGGATGGGAGGGGACAGAGGCACAGAAGCATAGAAATAGAGCAAGTTGAGAGAACGATCCAAGATGGCTGATTGCTAACATCTTGGGATTGCAGCTCCCAGTGAAAGTGCAGAGAACGAGAGGACACCACACTTTCAGACAAATTTTTGTCGCTCACAGAAGAGAAGATTCCCAGTGGAGGAGCCCCATGGGTCACCAGCGTGATTCTTGTGGCCAGCGCAGTGGTTTTGCCAGCACCTCGGCGTGGCAGCTCTTGGTGCAGAGTAAACGGGACTGGTTCCCCTTCTGACCGACATTTGGAGCTCCTGGAAGGCAGAGTCGCCTATTACGAACTCAAGAAGAAAGCCAGACTAGAGATTCCTGGGCAGAAAAGCACCATCAGTCTTAACGCTGCTGTTTCGGCCGGCGCAGTGGGTTGCTCATATTTCGGCCCTGAGAATTAACAACTTGGACGTCCACTCAGAGACCTAATTTGAAAGGTGGTAATTACAAAGATGACAGGTGGATAGATTTACAATGATGGGAAGAAACCAGCGTAAAAAGGCCGAGAATACTCAAAATCAGAATGCCTCTCCCTCTACAGAGGATCACAGTTCCTCATCAACAAGGGAACAAGGCTTGACGGAGAACGAGTGCATTCCACTAACAGAATCAGGCTTCAGAAGGTGGATAATAAGAAACTTCTGTGAGTTAAAAGAACATGTTGTAGCCCAATGTAAAGAAACTAAGAACAATGAAAAAAGGTTTGACAAAATCCTAATGAGAATAGACAATTTAGAGAGGAATATAAGTGAATTAATGGAACTGAAGAAGACAGTATGGGAACTCCGAGAAGTATGCACAGGTTTAAACACTTGAATTGATCAAGCAGAAGAAAGGATATCAGAGGTCGAAGACCAACTTAATGAAATAAAACAAGAAGACAAGAATAGGGAAAAAAGGATAAAAAGGAATGAGCAAAGTCTCCAAGAAATGTGGGACCATGTGAAAAGACCTAATTTACGTTTGATAGGTGTACCTGAATGTGACGGAGAGAATGAATCCAAGCTGAAAAATATTCTTCAGGATATTATTCAGGAAAATTTTCCTAACCTAGTAAAGCAAGACAATATTCAACCCCAGGTAATACAGAGAACACCACAAAGATATTCCTCAAGAAGAGCAACCCCAAGGCACATAATCGTTAGATTCACCAGGGTTGAAATGAAGGAGAAAATACTAAGGGCAGCCAGAGAGAAAGGTCAGGTTACCCACAAAGGGAAGCCTATTAGACTTACAGCAGATCTCTCAGCAGAAACTCTACAAGCCAGAAGAGAGTGGGGGCCAATATTTAACATCCTTAAAGAACACAACTTTCAGCCCAGAATTTCATATCCTGCCAAACTAAGCTTCACAACTGAAGGAAAAATAAAATCTTTTATGAACAAGCAAGTACTCAGAGATTTTGTTACCACCAGGCCTGCTTTACAAGAGCTTCTGAGAGAAGCATTACACATAGAAACAAACAACTAGTATTAGCCTTTCTAAAAATATACCAAAAAGTAAAGAGCATCAACATAAAGAAGAATTTACATAAACGAATGGATAAAACAGCCAGTTAACATCAAATGGCAGTAATTCTAAATTTAAATCGACTAAATCCCCCAGTCAAAAGATACAGTCAAAACCCAACGGTATGCCACATCCAGATCCATTTCACATGCAAGGACACATAAAGACTCAAAACAAAGGGATGGAGAAAGATTTACCAACCAAATGGAGAGCAAAAATAAATAAATAAATAAATAAAAAGCAGGAGTTGCAATTCTCGCATCTGATAAAATAGATTTTAAAGCAACAAAGATATAGTGGTAAAAGGATCAATGCAACAATAAGAGCTAACGATCCTAACACCCAGATACATAGAGACTTAGACTCAATGAGACAGAAAATTAATAAGGATACCCAGGACTCGAACCCAGATCCAGAACAAGTAAACTTAATAAATATTTATAGAGCTCTCCACTTTAAATACACAAAATATACATTCTTGTCAATACCACATCACACCTACTCATAGGTTTAAATGAAATATTGATTGGCCATTATTAATACCCATTTTTTAGAATAAAGCAACATTTCCGTTCTCTCTCCCTCTTTTTCTTCCTCTCCTTCACTCCTTTTTTTTCCTTTCCTTATCTCAAAAAAAAAAAAGGAATTCCCTTTTCTCTCTCTTGTATGAATCCTCTCTCTTTTGGATACTCCCTCCCTTCCTTCCTCCCTCCCTCCTTCCGTCCTTCCCTCCCTCCCTCCCTTCCTTCCTTCCAAAAAAAAAAAAAAAGAGAAATAGAGCAAGTGAGCCCAAAAGAAGGAGTATAACTTAGTGACTTACAGCAAAGTGTCTGCCACTGAGCACTGTGAACTTGGCAAGATAATGGGCCCTCTGAGCCCCACTTTCCTCATCTGTAAAATGGGCTAACCCTTTTCGCATGGTTGTTAAATCATTCAAGATTGCTAACACATGTAAAGGAGGTAAAACAGTGCCTAGTACATAGCAAGTACTTAACGCTATCAATTGCCACTATCACGACATATGAGACATTTAAACTGAGAAGGTATTTGTGCATGTGGAGATGAGGACAAAAGGCACTGGCACTAGATCAGAAGTTCCAGGACCTGTCTGGGGGATAAGGAGTGGATTGGTTTGTCTGGAGTGTGTGAACCAGAGTCATCACAAGTCTGGCCAGATCTTGAAACTAGGACAACAGACCAGGGATTTTACTCTCTTTGTGGAAGTCAGGGAGGAGCCATTGAGGCTGCTGAGCAGTTGAGTAACAATATAGAGCTAGAAGTCTTCAGCTACTCCTCCTTCTCATTCCCCACATTGGAATTACCAAATCTAACCAGTTTCGCCTCTCACTGGTTTTTAAAACTGTTCCCTCTTCTTTAGTCCTAAAGCCATGGGCCTCGTGGGATATCCCATCATCTCTCCCTTGGACTATTACAGCCTCTGAACAGCTTTCCTCATTCTCCGGGTTTGTTCCCTTAGAATTCAGCCTTGACACTGCTGACAGCATTTCTGCTAACCACAGTCAGATTGTTGTCACCCTCCTGCTTGGAAGCATCCTGGCTCTTAGTGGGACAGACTATCCAGGCGCCTTCACAACCCGGCCCCGCTTTCCTTTCTGGCCACCTCCGCTTCCCCCTCCCCTGCCCACTCCTCCATTGCTTCCTGCTGCTCCAGCCTCACTGAGCCACTCAACGTTCCCTCAACACAGCATGAACTTTGATGCTTCGAGGCCTTTGTTCTCCCTGGTGCCTCTGTCTGCATTAAGTGTTCATCTCGACCTAGGAAATTCCTACTCAGCCAGGTCTCGTTGAAATGTCACATTCTTTGTAGTCTCCTTTGACCCTCTCATGAGACTCTAATGGGTCAGAATGAAAGAGCACCCCCTCCAGGATCTATTACATTCTGTGTGCGTCTCTATCTACCATGGGAACTATCAGTAACTGTCTGCTTTTCTCTCCATCATTCAGAGCTGGGCTTCATGCTGACTGCAGTAGATGAAGTGGATAGGAAGGAAGATCAGAGAGGAAGGATACTGTTGCTAATCAGCCAAAGGTAGGGGTGCCTGTCCTAGTTGGGGGGCCTGTGCTGAGTAGGCTGAGGGGTTGGAAGCTGCTCCCCACAACCTTTTCCCTTTCCTACCTGCCAACACCTTATAAGCTGTAATTAGAGTTTGGATTGGGGGGATCTTGATGAGTCAGGTTCAAGGCTAAACTGCTTTGGCTCAAACTGGAGGGGTGCTGGGTTCTCAGGACCTTGACATCCCTTCTCTTGTAGATTCTCTGGGGCAGGCATTGCCAGCTCTCAGGTATAGCCTGTCATTGAGTTCGTGGTCTCCCTACCCCTTCTTGTGTCTGCTGCTGATCCAGCCCTGTATCCTGACTCTGGGCAGCGGCAAACAAAAGACCACGTTGTGTGACTTCCAAGTTCCCAACCTGGGTGGCCCAGCCCAGCCACACCATTGTAGGTTCTTAGGACAGAAACCAAGGGAGGGGTCACAGGGAGCCAGGATGCTGTTGTCTTGTGCTTCAAGACATCCAGGGAGAAAGGGAGTATTTGCAAGTCTGCTCATCCTTGGGTAATGCCCAGGGGATATTGAGTGGCCACCAGTATGTTAGATGTAGGCTGAAAGGAGATCAGAACAAGTCCAGGGTTTGGAGTAGCAGAAGCTAAACATGGTCCAAGAGTGTCCGTCACTCCCAGCTGGCTGGCTTAGTTGGACCGACCTCTGGACTTGAGTTAGGGGGTGGAATTCTCATCCTGGCTCTGCCAACTACTGGCCAGGTGGCTTTGGACAAGAGACTGAACCTCTCTGTGCCCTAGTTTTCTCATCTGCAAAATGTGAGTAATATTCTAATAGGTGGACTAGAAAGAGAATGTGAGGGTAATTTTTCAATATAAGGTCTGGAAGGATGTTTACCCAGGTGGATGTACTTATGAGGGATCATCCTGTGTTTTTTACTTGTCTATTATATGTGGTTATGTGTGTATGAGAGAGAGAGTGGGGAGAGAGACAGAGAGGGATTAATAGATTACTGCACTGGTAATCACTCAAATAATAAAGTTATTCCAAAAGAAGAAAAAATATAACACACTAGAGAAACATGCAGTATAACTGTCACTACGGTTGCTCAGTCATCACCCTCACAGTCCCAAATCATCCATGAAAGCCACATTCCCGGGTCACAGCAGGACACCACCAATGCTAAGTAACCAGGGCTTGGGGAGGAATCCCATCAGCTGCCAATGTGCAAAATGCCCCCATCTCTGGGGCCCAAGCCCACCTTCCCTCAATTCTTCCTCAACACAAACCTCAAACACAGCCTTATTATCAAACCACAGAAGGGAAATGCACTTTAAATAAGTGGTCTAGGAAAACGCACTTAATGTTCCATGAACTATTAGCAATCATTTGATATTTCAGTTGTAGCATAAAGCAGCATCCCATGGGTTCGGGTGGGCACCGAATAGGCTGTACTTCAGAGGAGGGGGACCTGATCATCTCTGCTGACATTCCAGGGTCACTGATTCATTGCTCAATTATCAAGGTAGCCCAGACCCAGTGAGATGAAACAGGAAACGGTCATTCATTTCAGCTGGTTGCAGACACTCAAACCATTGACTCAATGCCACTGCCCCAGAAGCTCTGGCTTAGAGGGTGATGAGACAGAAAGAAGTGGGGAGGAATCAGAGTGGGGCCGGGGAAAGGGAAGAAGAGAGGAGGTGGAGAGAGGAGAGGAGAGAGAATAGAAAAACGAAATCACAGAGAGACTGACAAGAAGAAAAAGCAATAAAGAGAGGAGACAGAGACAGACAAATAGGGACACAAAGAAAAAACATGAGAACAGTGAGAGATAGAGATACAGAAGAGAGATGGAAAGACTTCAGAGAGAGAGACAGAGACTGAAAGAGACTAAGAAAAACAGGAGAGAGACAAGAACCGAGATGACAGAGAAAAGAGACTAGGACAGGAAGACAGAGGCAGAGGAGCAGAGAAATGAGGAGGAAAGAAACAGACGTGGAGAGAGAAGTGCGACCCACAGAGAGACACAGAACGGCAGAGGGAGGCGAGGAAATTGAGAGGAGAGGGGGAGGAACAGAAGGTGGGACGGCAGGCGGCGGGCCCCTTACCAAAGTGAAGGGGGTGTTGAGCAGCGTGATCATGATGTCGGCGACCGCCAGGTTGACGATGAAGAGGCTGGTGGCCGAGTGCATTCGCTGGTTCTTGAAGATGACATGACAGACCAGGACGTTGCCAAAGAGTGAGAAGACGATGATGAAGGAGTAAGCCACGATGAGCAGGGCTTTCACCGTGGGGTTCTGGGACTCGGCGCCGTAGCGCCTCCTGCCCACAAAGTTCTGCCAGTCGGAGAAGGTGTAGTTGTTCCAGGAGAAGTGCGAGGTGTTGGCCACGGCCAGGGCCGCCTCGAGGCTCTGTTCGTCGTCTCGGTCCTCGTGGGGCTCGGTGGCTCGCCCCAAGGGGAGGAAGCAGAGCAGCACGAGGTGAGGGACCATTTTGCAGGAGCCACCCCCTCCCCTGGGAGCCTGCGGGCCCGGCGTCCCTGCCCGCCGGGCTCCGAGCGCACAGCCGGGGTGCGGGGCGCAGAGCGCGCAGGGCGGTCCCGCGGACCAGGGAACCCGGACCCGCGGAGCACCGCGCCGCCCGCCACCAGCCCGCACTCGGCACGCCAGCTCGGGGCTTGTTGGAGCACTTTTCTACCTCTGCTCCCACCAGGCTGCTAGGAAGCGCCTCCGCCTATTGGGCAGCGCGGCGTCTCTCCCGGCGACGGTGACGCGCTCCGGCTCTGACAAGCCTGACTCCCCACACCGTGCTGGGTGGCGCCTTTGCTGCCCCCACGCCCAGCCGCTCCCACTACCGCCTGAAACTCTTCTGACAGGGTTTCGGGGGCTCTGTGCCCAGCGCGCACACACTCGCGTGGTGTCTGCTTAGCCTCTTCTAAAGGAAGCAGGCAGGCAGGCAGGTGGGAGGAAGCCCACTGGGGCACTTGGGATGATGAGGGGGCATGCTGCTAAAACCGGGTCAGTGACAAGGATATATTCATTTGTTTCCACCTAAGCCTTAGCCTTGGCACAGTTTCAGTGTCGAAGTGGATCGCTGGCGTCCTGGCGGTCCCAGGAACAAGGCAAACCAAAAATTAGAGACATTAAGGATTCTCCAAGTCCCCGGAGTATCCAGTTATCAGAGGTGCTGGAGCGCTTATTAAAGGCTGTTTCTTTGACAGCTCCCAGAAATGCAATGTGGGGAGCTTTGTTTTTCAAGGAATGTCTTCAAAGCAGTTCTGATAGCATCAAAGAAGCAAAGAAGAAGAGGAGTTTGGCTATGTGCTCCCCACTTGGGTAACTGAGTTTTTCTGCCATGGAAGTCCGTGAAGCTGTATCTTTAAGGGGTATTAGGACCCAGGCTGTTTTTCATTCCCCACCTACTTCTTCAGGAAACCTTGCTATCCTTGCTCACCTGTTTTCACTTCCACTGTGAAAACTCTCCCAGTCACTTGTCTTCTGCCACCCACATGCCTGACCCTGTGGTTAAGACCATGGGGTCTGGAATTAGGCTCTAATCGCAGCTTGGCACTTCCTAGCTGTGAAATCTTCAAGCCATTTAACACTTTTGGCCCCCGTTAAGAGGTTTTCTTTTCCTAAATGTGAGGTTTTCAGAGACTCCTGTATACATCTCTCACTGCATTGCCCTCTGGTCCAAGAGATGCAATACCTGTTTGACTACCTGTAACCACCCCTGACCCTCAACAGGAAACACCATGTAGATTCTTTCCATTGCACCCTGAGGAGCAGTGTCCTTGGGCTGGGACCCAAACAATGACTCAAGCCTAGGTATCACTCTCGTCTCCAGTTTTTCACTTCGCATTTACTTTTCAAGCAACTGTGTCTGGAGGAAAGGATGGCTAGTCGATATCCCTCAGTTAAACTGAAGGACCTGGCAGGTCTCACAGGATTAAGTGGCTGAAATAGGGGATTATATGACAGATTCTAGAAGGGACAAGGTGCTAGGCTGATGAAATAATACATCTTTAGCTCCAGGAAATAAACCAAGAGACTGCCTGTAAACAGGTAACTCAAAGCTTGGGTAGACGTGCTGCTCCATGAAGATGACTTGGCATCATCTTAGGGAGGCAAGGCTGGAATATGACGCTTATTTAGAAAACAGAATCCTAGTCAATCAAATTTCAAACTGTGCCCAGTGTCAAGAAAGAGCGTATGGATAGGAAAGGAATAGTCAGCGTCAAGCTTAGAGAAAGAAGTCAAAGGGAGCCAGTGCCCTTCCAAGCACTCTCCTCCAAGTACCCCAGCAGGCGCTTGCTAGCCGGCATATTTGTAATCTGGGCTACCTAACGTCTTCACTTTGATTCCCTGCTCATAATGCCCACCTTGTAAGTGCAAGGGCATTTATGCCAGAAGCCCGAAACATCCTTTCTGAAAGAAAAGGTGAAGCACTGTAGTTCTTAGCTTTCCCCAAAAGCATCTCCTGAGACGAAGACTCTAGTGAGAGGGCTCATTTGGGAGATGAAAGCAAACACCAATAGGGAAGTGAAGATATGTGACAAGAAAGGGAAAGCAACCAAAAATCAGTGCTGTCAAGCCAGCTATCACTGTGGGTGACAAGCTGAAGCCTGCTAGGAAGCCAGTGTAAGGTGTACACATCAGCTACTCAAGCCCAGGGGTGACAGAGCTGTGATATCCATACTCCACCTCCTGTTAGTCAATGGATGAAGGCTTCCCCTAGGGGTGTGCTCCTTCTCCCAGGATGCTCCTGAACTTCTGGCCTGCCAAGTGGACAGCCAAAATGGGCTCCAAAGGCAAAAGAAGGGCTCAGGCAAATAACTGCTACTGCTGGCAGTTACAAGTTGCACTGGTGTGCTCTGAAGGAGGAGGCCATCCTGAGAAAATCCAAAGGTAGGCTTGAGGTCTGGAATCACTTCCTCTTCTTCTTCCACAGGCATTCAGTTCTCCACTCAGCCAGGCCTGGGCCTTCTGAGCCCTGCCTAGCCCTCCTCTCAGCCCCATACCACTGTCCCCAATTTACCCTGAACTTCTGAAACCATAGTCTTTAATGAAATAAGAATATCCCCTCACTTACCCCACAGGAAGTCTGAGGTTTTGTTTTTTTTTTTGAGACAGAGTTTTGCTCCTGTTGCCCAGGCTGGAGTGCAGTGGCACGATCTCAGCTCAATACAACCTCTGCCTCCTGGATTCAAGAATTCTCCTACCTCAGCCTCCCAAGTAGCTGGGATTACAGCCATGTGCCACCACACCCGGCTAATTTTTTGTATTTTTAGTAGAGACAGGGTTTCTCCATGTTGGTCAGGTTGGTTTCAAACTCCTGACATCAGGTGACTTGCCCAAAAGACTGAGTTATTAAAAGAAGTTCTTTCCTCAGAGGTGTTATGGGTCCTGTAAATCACTGTTGCTCTTACTAAGGGGTTACGGGAAGACACAAGGAACCAGCCTCTTTTGTACATTACAAATAAAACCAAGGACACTGAATAGTCAGTCTGTTCCAAATAGTAAGTATATTCCTACATCTCTAATAACAGTCACACATAGTAAACATAGCAAAGAGCAGAGGGTTTATTGTTTCACTCTCTCAAATGTACTTGAAACAAAGAAAGAAAAACAATAAACCACTTCGCACATATTTTAATAAAAATGAGACCAAGAATTACAGAATATAGTAGTCCCCCCTTATTCATGGGGTACACATTCCAAGATTCCCAGTGGATGCCCAAAACTGTGGATAGTACCAAACCCTATACAGGCTATACATGAATTTCTTTTTCCCTCTTCACAATTTCATGGATAGAGAATTCGCTATTACAGATCTTAGCAGCCTCAGCTTATGATTTCCCTCAAGAACTTTACCTTTTCACATAAAGGAAGTACTTTATAGCTTCTAGCTGGCATATGCTAATTGCCAGCATTGCTACTTTTGCAGCTTTGGGGCCATTATAAGCAAAATAAAGATTAATTGTACACAATCACTGCAATACCTTGACAGGCACTCTGACAACTGAGGTGGCTACTGAGTGACTGAGGAGCAGGGACTACATAGATATGCTGAACAAAGTGAGGATTCACAACCTGAGTGGACAGAGAGGGGTGGGGCGAGATTTCATCAGAGACGGCGGAAAGCAAAACCTTGGATAAAGGGAGACTACTGTGATATCACACAGAGGTCCAAGAAAGAGGTTTTGAGAGCCTCACCACATCAGTATTCCTAACACTGCAAACAACGCCCCTTTAACACCAATATTATTCTCTGAAAAGGCCCTACTTGAGTTAAAAACTCACCACACTCACAGTTCCTTATGGTACTAATCACAGTGGCAGAAGGGAAGAAACAGCAGTTCAACAGTGCCAGGCACATGACAGTCACTCCTAGTTTGTTTAATTGTACAAGTTGTATGTTATCGTACTTGAATTACGAATGAACCAAGGAGGCCTGAAATACCAAGTACAGCTGAAGACATGTTCAAATGCAATAAAAATGCAAAATGTGTAAGCAGGCTAAGCTAGGAATTGCTTTCCAAGTTCCAATACACTGAGCCATAGAGTAAAAAGGTATATTTAGGAAATGTAAAAAGAAGTACACCCAAGCTCCAACTTCAAACAGTTTGTGGCCCCAAATTAAATTGTAAGTTTCTTGAACTTACTCCGCCCTTTTACATAGAAACTTTTCTAAATGGTGGCTAGGGTCCTGAGCCAACTCCAACAACCGATTTAACCCATGTATAGATAAACGGTAGCATTAGTTGTACCACAGGATTGCTAGCTAAAGTTCGGGGCTCCAAGGGGTTATGCTTCATTATCTGCTCCTCTTGAATTAAATGTCACCCGGGTGATCTCAGCCACCTTCACCAATTTAACCATCCATCACTCACCAATGACTACAAGAACTGTACCTCACTTACCACCTCTGTTAAAAGCTCCAAATCTGTATTATGTAATATTTCACTGTTAATTGGACATTTTCACCTGGAATACCCATACACTTCAACAGGCTCCAAACTCTATATAATCTTGCTCTTCCCTCATTTTCTTGTACTTGATCATTTTCCTATTCACTTGTCCACCATGGTTAGAATCTTGCGGTCATCTCACCCATCACCAATTTCATGACACTACGTATTTGAGGATGCTGTTTCTCTGCCTGAAGTCATGCTCTCCACCACCTTAGAGCCAGAAAAACTCCTCTTTATTCTTCAAGTCCCAGCTCAAATGTTATCTCCCTTCTGAAGACTGTCTGACCCCCGTGACTGCCACAACCCCAGAACAAGCAGAGTCAGTATTCCCTAATCTGCTCTTTTAAAAGTGCAGATGCATTCTCTGATACTGTACTTCCCTTGTTGGGGTCTCACAATTTGCTACACATGTATTTCCCATGAAATTCTCAGCATTACCAGGCCAGGAATTAATGTATTCCTGATGTTATCTCCTACAGCCTACTACTAAGACAGGGAAAACAGGCAGTACTGAGTTTGAGAAACTGGCCCTTGAATCAGACAACCCAGGATGTAGGTGTTTATCTCTCTAAATACTTTTTTATCTGTCTAGTAAGTTCCTGGGACATATCTAATTTATTAAATTTTTTATTTTTCCATAAGCTATTGGGGAGCAGGTGGCATTTAGTTACATGATTAAGTTTTTTAGTGGTGGTTTGTGAGATCCTGGTGCACCCATCACCTGAGCAGCATACTCTGCAGCATATTTGTAGTCTTTTATCCCTTGTCCCCTCCCACTCATCCCCCGAAGTCCCCAAAGTCCATTGTATCATTCCTATGCCTGCCTTTGCATCCTCATAGCTTAGCTCCCACATATCAGTGAGAACATACGATGTTTGGTTTTCCATTTCTGAGTTACTTCACTTAGAATAATAGTCTCCAATCTTATCCAGGTCACTGCGAATGCTGTTAATTCATTCCTTTTTATGGCTGAGTAGTATTCCATCATATATATATAATATATACACAGTATATATAATACTATATACTATGTATACTATATACACTATATTATAGTGTATATAATGTATACTATATATACTATATTATAGTGTATATAATGTATACTATATATACTATATATGTAGTATATATATTACATATTATATACTATATGGTATATAGTATATATATACTACATAACATAGTATATATATTATATATACTACATATATAATATATAGTATTCCATTATATATAATATATATTAATATACATTATATATCTTATGTATATAACATATATATCATATATATGATAGAATACTAAATATTATATATAGTGTATATAAAATATATGGTAGAATACTATATTATATATTATATTATTATATATAATATATATATTATTATGGATCACATGGTAGTTCTACTTTTAGTTCCTTAAGGAATCTCCACACTCTTTTCCATAGCAGCTGTACTACTTTACATTCCAACCAGCAGTGTAGAAGTGTTCCCTGTTAACCACATCCTTGCCAACATCTTCTGTTTTTTGATTATGGCCATTCTTGCAGGAGTAAGGTGGTATCCCATTGTGGCTTCGATTTGCATTTCCCTGATTATTAGTAATGGTGAACATTTTTTTGTATGTTTGTTGACCATTTGTATATCTTCTTTGAGAATTTTCCATTCATGTCCTTAGCCCACTTTTTGATGGGATTATTTTCTTACTGGTTTGTTTTCATTCATTGTAGATTCTGGATGTTAGCCCTTTTTTAGATGCATAGATTGTGAAGATTTTCTCCCACTCTGTGAGTTGTCTGTTTACTCTGCTGACTGTTCCTTTTACCATGCAAAAGGTTTTTAGTTTAATTAGGTCCCAGCTATTTATCTTTGTTTTTATTGAGTTTGCTTTTGAGTTCTTGGTCATGAACTCTTTGCCTAAGCCAATGTCTAGAAGGGCTTTTCCAATGTTATCTTCTAGAATTTTTTATAGTTTCAGGTCTTATGTTTAAGTCCTTAATCCATCTTGAGTTGACTTTTGCATAAGGTGAGAAATGAAGATCCAATTTCATTCTCCTACATGTGGCTAGTCAATTATCCCAGCACTATTTTTTGAAAAGGGTGTTATTTCCCCATTTTATGTTTTTGTTTGCTTTGTTGAAGATCAGTTGGCTGTAAGTACCTGGGTTTATTTCTGGGTTCTCTATTCTGTTCCATTGGTCTATGTGCCTATTTTTATACCAGTACCATGCTGTTTTGGTAACTATGACCTTATAGTATAGTTTGAAATGAGCTAGATACGATGCCTCCAGGTTTGCTTTTTTTTCCCACTTAGTCTTGCTTTGGCTATGCAGGCTCTTTTTTGGTTCCATATGAATTTTAGAATTGTTTTTTCTAACTCTATGAAGAATGATAGTGGTATTTTGATGGTGATTGCACTGAATTTGTAGATTGCTTTTGGCAGTATGGTCATTTTCACAATATTGATTCCACCTATCCATGAGCATGGGATGTATTTACATTTGTTTGTGTCGTCTATGATTTTTTTTCAGCAGTGTTTGTAGTTTTCCTTGTAGAGTTCATTCAACTCCTTTGTTAGGTATATTCCTAAGTATTTTATATATTTATTTATTTTGCAGCTATTGTAAAAAGGGTTGAGTTCTTTGATTATCTGCTTAGTCACTGCTGATACATAGAAGGGCTACTGATTTGTGTACATTAATCTTGTATCTGGGAACTTTGCTGAACTCTTTAATCAGTTCTAGGAGCTTTTTAGAGGGTTCCTTGGGGTTTAGAAATTAAATAACCTGCTCCTGAATGAGATTTGGGTCAAAAATGAAATCTAGATGGAAATTTAAGAATTCTTTAAACTGAAAGACAATAATGACACAACCTATTAAAACTTCTGAGATACAGCTAAGGTGGTGCTAAGAGCAAGGTTCATATCTCTGAACGCCTACATCAAAAAGTCTGAAAGAGCACAATCTAAGGTCACACCTCAAGGAACTAGAGAAATTAGACCAAACCAAACCCAAATCCAGCAGAAGAAAGGAAATAACCAAGATAGAGCAGAACTAAATGAAATTGAAACGAACAAAAAATGCCAAAGATAAATGAAACAAAAAGGTGGTTCTTTGAAAAGATAAATAAAATTGATAGACCCTTAGCAAGATTAACCAAGAAAAGAAGAGAGAAAATCCAAATAACCTCACTAAAAAAAGAAACAGGAGATATTAAAACTGACACCACTGAAATACAAAAGATCATTCAAGGCTACTATGAATACCTTCACACACATAAACTAGAAAACCTAGAAGAGATGGATAAACTCGTGGAAAAATATAACCCTCCTAGCCTAAATCAGGAAAAACTGGATGCCCTGAACAGACCAATAAAAAGCAATGAGATTGAAATGGCAATTAAAAAATTATCAACACAAACAAAGTCCAGAACCAGATAGATTCACAGCAGAATTCTATCAGACATTCAAAGAATTGGTACCAATCCTTTTGACAGTATTCCACAAGACAACAAAAGAAGGAACCCTCCCTAATTCATCCTATGAACCCAGCATCATCCTAATACCAAAACCAGGAAAGGACACAACCAAAAAAGAAAACTATAGACCAATATTCTTGATGAACATAGATGCTGAAATCATTAACAAAATACTAGCTATCTGTATTCAATAATGTATCAAAAAGATAATCCACCATGATCAAGTGGGTTTCATACCAGGGATGCAGGGATGGTTTAACATAAGCAAGTCAATAAAAAATGTGATACACCACATAAACAGAATTAAAAACAAAAATCACATGATCGTCTCAATAGATGCAGAAATGCAGAAAAAGCATTCGACAAAACCCAGCATTGTTTGCAAATAAAACTCTTGGCAAAATTGGCATACAAGGGATATACCTTAATGTAATAAAGGTCATCTATGACAAACCCACAGCCAACATAATACTGAATGGGGAAAAGCTGAAAGCATTCCCTCTGAGAATAGGAACAAGACAAGGATGCCCCCTCTCACCACTCCTCTTCAACACAGTACTGGAAGTCCTAACCAGAGCAATCAGACAAGAGAAAGAACTAAAGGGACTCCAAATCGGTAAAGAGGAAGTCAATAAAGTGGCATGTTCTGGCGGGAAAAAAAAAGAGCAAGTCAAACTGTCCTGGTTTGCTAAGGATATGATCGATTACCTTGGAAATATCTAATTTAAAATGGTATCAATATCCATCTTGTATATACCTACCTTCTGTGAAAGGAACAACTTTTCTGGTTCTGTTGCTGGATAACCACTTAAAATGAGAATTTCTTCCTTTTGCCTAAGGCAAAAGGAAGATACAGTTCTTCTAATGGGTAGAGCCACACAATTAATGTTTCAAGGAGATTTTCTATAATTCTTTAGGTTGAGTCACATTTCTTAACATCAGCTCTCATTCTATGCTCTTAATTGCTATTGGGCTATTTTTTTCTACTTCTTTTTCATTTCTTCTGTGTGCATTCTTTTGAATCAGATCCTCAGAATGAAAAAGAGGATAATCAGCCATAATACTTAAGCTATTTGATTAATACTGCATCTTACAGAGGGAGAATAATTAAAGTTTGTTGTTGTTTTTTTTTTTTAATAGCATTACCAAGTAAAAAATTTGTTAAGGATATTTCTAGAAAGCATCACAGGATCAGCAACTCATTTTCACAGGATGTAAGCAATAGCTATCATTGATCTTAGGCTCTTTTGAAAATGCTTTAATAGGGTTCTTTTTTTATTTTTTTGAATTACCACTTGAGGAGGTTAATTTTGAGCATCAGAAAAATAAGTCTTTTTTCATATTCATTTTACACTGACCTATTTTATAAAGTTCGTGCTATAATAGAAATAAATTCTAGCAATTACAGTTGAAGATGCAGCTTGCAGCCAATGGAACCATCATTACCGTGCTAATCACTTCATAAGCATCATTGCATCTAATCACAAAACATACAAGGTAGGTATTTTAATCTACTGAATGGGGAAGCAGATGTTCTGAGACTGACTTGTATGAGTCACAGAGCTAAAAGGACTGGAAGATTGAAGCCCAGGTCTGACTGACCAACAATCTTATCATTAGCTTCTGGGTGAACAATATCATTAAAGCCTAAAACCAAATGGAAGAAACCTTTTACAGTGCAGTTCACGAAATCAAATAAATGACTAGGTATTGGTTAGGGTGCAGTGAAAGAGGTGCTCTCATGTTGTTGGTGGGAGTATAAATGGATATATCCTTTCTGCAAAGCAATCTGGTAAAACTGTCATAAGCCTTAAAATATTTTCATCTCCTTTACCTGAAATTCTATTTTTTACTCTATCCTAACCTAAGGATATTATTTTTTAAATGTGGTCAAAGATTTATGTACAACTGACAGTATATTTGATTTTAAAAGCGCCCTTTTGTTTACTGTATATACACATGTGCATATATATATGCAGATTAAATAATACAATGTCTGGAATTTGCTTCAAAATAATCTGGACCCATGAAAAGAGAAATGGATTGAAGCAGGATGATGAATACATGTAGGTTTATCATACCCTATCTCCACATAAAAAATATTTTTTAAATTATGTAAAAAGATGATTCCATCAAGCATTATTTATTATAGTGAAAAACATATTATGTATGCTGTGGTATTCCATGACCCAAAACACTATGTACTTATTAAAAGGGATGCTTTTGAGAAAAATCTAATAACACAGAAAATGTTCTCAGAACACAAGCAGGACACGAACTGATACAATTTCACTTCAATTATATTAAGAGTTAAAGGGGTCACAGTGAAATGTTAATATCAGGATTATTATGGTATCCTTTTCTTCATATTCTTTTGTATTTTTCACAAATACCATTTATACTCAGAAAAAAACCAATAGTTTACCAAGGATAATAGTCCATTTTTATCTGTAACAGGTTCCTTATTATTGTCACTGTCCAGAGATGGATCATTGGTCTGATGAGCCAACGGAACCAATCTGACAAGGGTGGCAGTTTTGGATAAGGAGCTGTTTGGATATCAAGTTGTTGGCTTCATAACTTAAGACTCTAATGCCTGTACTGCATAACACAGTCATTTGTGTTTACAAGAGGTATTTCCATTGTCAAAGACTGAGGGTGAAATTAACAGCTCTGTTTTATTTGTGAGTGCTTTGGAATTTTTTTCTTTTAATAAAGTCTACTTAGGTCTTCACATAGTCATGCATTAAGTATTTAGTAATGCATTTAGGCACCATGCTAGGCTTGGTTTAAAAGACAAAAAGAGCAAGGGGCCTTCCCTTAAGGTAACTCAATTTCATGGGAAAGGCAGTGTGGAGAGTTACAGCATCGTAAAATAAAAGGTTGTGGAAGAGGATAATTCAGGATGAACCCAGGCTGGGAGTCCACAGCCTGCCAGAAGGCACCTGCTGTTAAGAATTGTTATTTAGCAATTAAACTTGTAGGTATAGTATAAATGGCATGGTCTGAGCATTGTGGCTCATGCCTGTAATCCCAGCACTTTGGGAGGCTGGGCGGATCACCTGAGATCCGGACTTCGAGACCAGCCTGGCCAACGCAGTGACTGTCTCTACTAAAAATAGAAAAAAATTAGCTGGGTGTGATGGCTCATGCTTGTGATCCCAGCTACTCAGGAGGCTGAGGCAAGAGAATTACTTGAATCTGGGAAAGATGGACGTTGCAGTGAGCCAAGATTGTGTCACTGCACTCTAGCCTGGACAACAGAGCAAGACTCTCAAAATTAAAAAAAAAAGGCATGATAATTTTCTTCACATGATTTAGAATTTTATCATTCTGCTCTTAATTTCAGCCTTTTATAATATCATATAATTTCGTCTAATAGGTGGGTCAAGATTTTCACCTTCAGGTCCTACATTTCCTTCAATTGTGTACAGTATTTTCCCCTGAGATGTATGATCATATTTCAAACACCACAACCTTCCCTGATTCCACTGCCTGAAAGCTGCGTCTCCAACAGTAATTGCTAGAATTTGTCTTTATCAGAGCACGGATTTTATGAAACACAAGGAAGTTAGAGTCAGTATGAAAAATACAACTCTTCTTTTTCTGGTGCTCAAAATTAATGGCCTCAAATGGCAATTAAAAAAATCTTATTGGAAGCATTTTTAGAAAGCATGTAAGATCAATGATAGCTATTCCTTGCCTCCTGTGAAAATGAGTTGCTGATCTGGTGATGTTTTCCAGAAATATCCTTAAAGACATTTTTACATGATATTATTGTTAAAACAAAAACCTACTTGAATCATCATTTCCCCCTCTGTAAGATGCAATATTAATCAATGGCTTCAGCTAACAAATAATTATTTTCTTTCATGTTCTGAGAATCTGATTTGCAACAAAGCACACAGCAGAAACACAATAGAAAAAAAATAGCCCGACAGCAATTAAGAGCATAAAAATCAATTCCCAGCTGGACTGTAGAGTTGAATTGGAAAGGCAAAACATAAAGTTCTGGAAGATAACATAGAAGAAGCTACATGACCTTAGTAAAGAAATGCTTTTCTTGAACACAATATCGGTGGCTCACGCCTGTAATCCCAGCACTTTGGGAGGCTGTGGGGGGGGGGGTGGATCACGAGGTCAAGAGATCGAGACCATCCTGGTCAACATGGTGAAACCCCATCTCTACTAAAAATACAAAAAATTAGCTGGGACATGGTGGCGCATGCCTGTAATCCCAGCTACTCAGGAGGTTGAGGCAGGAGAATTGCCTGAACCCAGGAGGCAGAGGTTGCAGTGAGCTAAGATCACACCATTGCACTCCAGCCTGGGTAACGAGCGAAACTCTGTCTCAAAAAAAAAAAAAAAATGTTAAGCCTGAATCAATGTAAGTTGGACTTCATAAAGTCCAATTATGCAATTATAAAAAAAAGCTACGTTCCTTAAAAGAACCTCTGTTCAGGCCGGGCGCGGTGGCTCAACCCTGTAATCCCAGCACTTTGGGAGGCCGAGGCGGGTGGATCACGAGGTCAAATGATCAAGACCATCCTGGTCAAAATGGTGAAACCCCATCTCTACTAAAGATACAAAAAATGAGCTGGGCATGGTGGTGCATACCTGTGATCCCAGCTACTCAGGAGGCTGAGGTAGGAGAATTGCCTGAACCCAGGAGGCGGAGGTTGCGGTGAGCCGAGATCGCGCCATTGCACTCCAGACTGGGTGACAAGAGCGAAACTCCGCCTCAAAAAAAAAAAAAAAAAAAGAACCTCTGTTCAATTAGACGCCATTTATACAACAAAAACCAAATCCAGATGCAAGACCAGATAAATTTGACTATATTCAAAACAAACTGTTGCATTGCAAAAAAAAAAAAAAAAAAAAAAAAACCCACCATAAGCAAAATAAAAATACAAACAATAAGTTGGAAAAATTTTTTGCAATATGTTATAGACAAAGGGTTAATATCTAATATTTAAAAATATTTTTTATATTGAGGGAAGAAAAAGGAGACCAGACATCCTAGAAAAATGAATAAAATACACGAACAAGCAATTCACCAAAAATGGATGTAAAAATGGCCCTTAAACATATTTTTACAAATTCAACTTAATTCATAATAAGATAAATGCAAATTAAAATTACACTAAGATGCCATTTCTAGTCCATCAGTTTGGCAAACAATCAAATATTTGATGACATACATTCTTCTGATGGTGAGGCTATAGAGAAATAGGTAGGCCACACATTGCTGGTGGGAATACAATCTTTATAAAAAGGAACTTGGCAGCACTTTACAAAACTACATGTGCATTTACTTGTTTACCGAATAATCATACTTCCAGGAATTTACTCTGAAGATAACACTTTCAAAAATTTAAAAATACTGGTAATAGTATTGCAGTATTAAAAATACTAGTATCAGTATTTGCAGTATTATTTGTAATTGTAAATATCAGAAACACCAAAAGGCACAAGTACAGGATAGAATAAATATGGCATTTAAATATAGCCTCCATGGAGTACCATGAGGCTATAAAAAAGTAAAGAAGATCTCCATAAAATGATATGGAACAGTTTGTATGACATAATGTTCAGACAAAAAGAATAAATATAACATAAAACCTTTTTTTTTTTTGAGACACAGTCTTGCTCTTTCACCAGGCTGGAGTGCAGTGGCATGATCTCGGCTCAGTGCAACCTCATCTCCCAGATTCAAGCGATTATCCTGCCTCAGCCTCCTGAGTAACTGGGACTACAGGTGCATGCCACCATGCCTGGCTAATTTTTTGTATTTTAGTACAGACAGGGTTTCACCATGGCCAGGATGGTCTTGATCTCCTGATCTCATGATCTACCCACCTTGGCCTCCCAAAGTGCTGGGTTTACAGGTGTAAGCCACCACGCTCAGCCTATTCTTGCAAATTTCTGTAAAGTTGATACTATTTCAGTTTTTAAAATATGATCTGGACGTAAAACTACTAAAAACCTCAGAAATCAATACTGGAATGAAAAACCACTAAAAACTTTCTGGTATATCTATGATGGGTTTACTTATTTATCTCATTGTTTATGGTAAAATACTTTAATGAGTGTAAAATAGATGGCTTCATTTACAGACTATCCAAGAACCAATGGAAATGCAGTTGTGCCTCCTATCCTATTAAGCAATGGCCTTTTGCCTCTAGAAAATGTACTCAAAGTTAGATATACCATGCAATCAGTTCAAATGCACTAAAAGAAAGACTGCACTTATATTTATAAGCTTATATGCAGAAATTTCTGATTTTTACATAAAATGTAAACATGAAACAGTTGGTACTGATACTAAATAGGCACTGTGATCAAGGGTACTTATGCACTAGTTTTGGGTATCTGTACATGAACCAACTTGACTACACAGTGGCTCAGAGGTAGAACAAAGTGTGTATTGGCCAACCAGCCTAATACCCATTGAACCTCTTTTGTTAATCAACCATAATGTGCAATAACCAGCCAAGTGCCCCTTAAAAATCACTTTACCACTTTTAATGTCAAGGCACCACAGACTAAATATCCTTCGATTTGACTCAAACTGAACAGGAACATTTAAAACACACACTGGAAAGCAGTGCAGTTACCTCTCAAAATAGACAAAGATGCTTTAATTAAGAGGTTGATGAACCATATGTAGAAAAATCAGAATGTCAAGGTAAGTACCAAGGAGAACATATGTAGCTATACAATGTGAGGTTCTAATTCACCAATTTTTCTTAGTAGTTGTGCCAACAGTAATTGGAGAAACATGTTCCTAATTGTTCATAGGTTGTATCTGGGGAGAGGATGACAGGTAAGCATACACATTTTGATAGGTACTCAATGTCTGAATTTGAAGAATAAAAATGCATTGCTTTTACAACTTAAAAAGTGCTAAAATCAGATCCAGTTATCCGATACAGCAGACATACAAATGTATATGGCAATAGCAAGTTATGTAAGCTTGTTCTTTAGCTCAAACTAAAATTCTAGTATTTTCTGACCAAACTAAGTTCAAAAGTACTAAAAAAAAAATGAGACAAGCAAATGATGAAATGTGAATCCTTTTCATTCAACATGGAAACTCATTGGACTGAAAAACCCAAGTCTTTATTATACCAAACTTCTATAATAATCTTAATGATAGTTAGCTTTTAAAAAACTCAAAATACAAAAATACTATGAATTAAATATATGACAGATACAAAAAAAGACATCAGATTACTTTGGGGGAAAGTTGCTTTTAAAACCTATGTTTCCAAAGAAAATATTTTACATTGAGATACTTTTTTTTTTGAGACTAAGTTTCACTCTTGTTGCCCAGGCTGGAGCGCAGTGGCGCTATCTCGGCTCACTGCAACCTCTGCCTCCTGGGTTCAAGTGATTCTCCTGCCTCAGCCTCCCAACAAGCTAGGATTACAGGTGCATGCCACTATGCCTGACAATTTTTTTGTATTTTTAGTAGAGATGAGGTTTTACCATGTTGGCCAGGCTGGTCTCGAACTCCTGACCTCAGGTGATCCACCCGTCTCAGCCTCCCAAAGTGCTGGGATTACAGGTGTGAGCCACCATACCCAGCCCGCTGAGATTTTTTTTAACTCATTTTTTTCTAAGAATGCATTTTTCTCTTTATGAAAACATAAAATGTTCCTTTTCTTTATAAATCTTTATATGCAAAATTTATCAAGCTGGTAAATTCCATAACAGGGTGAACCAAATGAAATACATAAGTAAAGGAATTTACATGATTAGAAGGCTAATTATGGTATTACAGCATAGGTTTAGTATTAATGCATAGGTTCTAAATTTATTGCAACTATAATAACTTCCTAATTTTAGATTTGCAGTTGCATCCTCCTAACTGCATCTAATGGCAGAAGCACCACCTTGTGGCAAAAGTAGGAGCTTTTAAATTATAGAAGTCAGGGCTGGTAACCCAGAAAGGAGAAAACAATTTAATGGGCTTGCAGAACACTGCTATTTTATTTCCTGACCTGTATTAGGATTCCATCAACGCTCACTTTATAATTATTTGTTAAACCATATGACTTTTCTGTATTTATTGTATTTCCTACTATTAAGTTTAGGGAAAAAAGTCTTATTGTACCTGAACTAAAGGCCACACTCCTAAATGTTTGAATTTTCTAAGCACCAGTTATATTTTCTAGAATTTCCTATAACTTTGAGGAATTTTTAGTCTTGTAAATGCACTGTTGTGTTTTTATGATAGGAAACAAAACACCAGAAAGGTATTTATTCTTTGGTAAGCGACAGAAGAATTCCCTACAGATGTTTTCCTCTGAATGTTTTCATCCCTGCGAGACTCCCACAGCCTCCAAGAGAAAATGCAGGTGCTTTCAAATAATCTAAAAGACCTCTACACTCCTATACCAGCAGGTCTGAAAACTGTTAGAAACGAAAAACAAAACCAACAGATTTGCAGCATCAATATAAAATATTAAGGATTTATAGCACATTTAACTATGTAACAATATTCAATCAAAAAAAGGTTTCCCTGTCACATTTTATTTATCCTATTTTCAGGGCTTGATACATACTATTCACAAAATGATCTGAATTAGCTGGAGAGATTTTCACCCTCTGTAACTGTTGTGGCATCACTTTCCTTAGAGGTGAACTAAATTGCATTTAGTACCTCTTCTAATAGCCAAGAGCAATTTTTTTTTTAAGGGGAAAAAGCCTTATTCCTTTTTTCCTAGGAACTTGTCAGGATACTTTAGTGACCAAACCCTCACTATTACTCTCATCCAGACCCATCTAACTGATGCCTAAGAAGAGCCACTAGCTGATGTGGCCCACAGCTCACTCAGAGGGTTGTGCAGGGGTAGGGGGCACAGCATCACCCAGACACTACCTCCTGGAAGACACTGCCTAGTAGATTCCATTCTGTCATGGACAGCACTGCTCACTCCTCACTTAACCTCTGCTTTGTTCAAATACTAGAAATATTAGATTTCAAGTGCAATAAAGATGTGGGCAGATCTGCCTGAGAATATTTCACAGGACAATGCCTTCCACTGAGTTAATGTTACTTGCTCAAATAACTCGTATGCTCAAGTTAGGTACAGAAATACTTTTAAGAAAGTCATTAGACTGTTACCTTGCAATTTACCTTAGGCCTCTTCAAAGGTGCTATAACATGAGGCAGCCCTAACCAAATGTCTATCTCTTATAATTTGACACATTCCAGGTATGACTATTCTAATGGTCATTGAGCATCACTGAATCAAGTATTTGTTTCTACCTATGAATAAATGTCAGGCTGTTGTACTCCCAAGATGTATAACTTCCTTGAAGAGTTTTTAAGTGAAGCTGTCATGTAAGACTAAAAGAAGGAATAATCTCAGGGATCTTTTTACAGAGTATTAAAGAAAAGAATGGGATTATTTAACTTAAATCTGAAGATGTCTGATTTTTATTTCTCACTGAAAACAAGTAAAAAAAGAAAAGCTTAACATGAGTTACTAATGTTTCCAGAACTGCCCATTCAGAAATGTTTCACGGGAACCAAAGTTAAGATAAAATATTGTTAATGAGTAATCCTGGCATTGATGTTCTACATTAGATATATTTCGATACTTTACTGTAAGGTTCAACTGACCACTCTACCAAAAAAAATTGTTTAATCTTTTCAAGAAAATGTATTCTAAAACAATTTTTAACTTTCTCTCCTAGAAATAGGCACACACATACGTATGAAACAGAAGAAAAAGGGAGAAAAGGAGAGAGGGGGATGTGGGTAGAGGAGAGACAGAACACCATTAAGGATACAGAATAATAAAAGAAATTACTACCACTCAATGAGAACATAATCTTCTGAAATCTTTGCTATAAATGGAATAAAAAACTAAGTAATTCTGATAGGTTATTTTACTCTTTTTAATAAAAACATATCTAATCAAACTATTAGGTACTTCTAATCATTTAGACTTATAAGAAGCATTCAAAAGAAACATACATAGTAACAAAGAGTGAATTTAGGCACAGGTTCACATAGATTGCTTTACTTTCAGGAAATCCAGAACCTCTAAGAAATTACTAAAATTATCAAGAAGTTAGTTAAATTTTATAAGCGCTTTCCCTCAACTTTGGCTAAATGTAACCATATTAAAATACTGATATAGTTTTTGATCATGAAGCAGAAATGTTAAATGGTAAATTTATTTTAATCTTTACTCAGGAATGGTATTGAAACAAAGCTCTTACTATAACAACCAGGTTAAAAAACAGGGTGAATCAATGCTATTGTATACGTTCTTGAGCTAGAAATTTCTTACTTATGGAGTCATGCTCAGGAAACAATATTTAAAATCTTAAACTGTAAACTCTTAGCTGGCAATGCTTTGATTTTTCCTGTATCTCACATGTTTTTCAGTGCCATTAAATATATTATCTTCTTTTCCTTCTTAAAGAACTAGTGTTCATGAAAGGATCATCATCGTCATCCTGAAATGAGATACAAATGTTGTATTAGTGATTGTTTTATGCTTCACTGAAACAAGACAGAAGTTCTTATTGGCAAAATAATACCAGTGAGAGTCATTTCACATGGGGTAGACTTTATTTTTCTATTTCCTTTATACCTGTGAAATATATAAGTCCAATTAAATTCTTAGTGAGCATTAAAATAAAAATTTATCCTGCTGTGTGTGTGTGCATGTATCTACAATATAAACCACATACATTTCCCTCACTAACCTTAATAAAGAGAAACGAAGTACAGGTAAGCCAGGAAAAAAAATTCCTCAAGTCATTTTATATTTGGTTTATAAATAGGTTTTTTCATTTACATTTTATTACAGTTGTTATCTACTCTTCTGGAAATTCACAGCCAAAAAATAATGACACCACATGGAGATCTAACTCAGAAACAGCTGTAATTTTTATTTCCCATTACCCATTTAATGCTAGACTAGCTAGCTACTCTCATTCTCATGCAAAAAACAACCTAGCAAAACAAGCTTTCAAATAGTTTTTTGGATTAAAATATATATATATATATGTAGATTTCAAGAGTTCCAGTGCTACCAGGCTATAGATTATATGCATGGTAAGAATAAATAGAAATACCAGATATTAACCAATAATTGAAAAGAATGAAAACAACCTCAGATGAGCCCAATTATTTAATTTTATCAGGATAACATAAAACTGATTCCTAAGTATTCAGAAAACAAAGCAAATTTGTTTGTAAATTTTTTATTTGTGTTTAAGATATTAAAAGAAGAAATCATTTGATGCTAAGCTTTGTTGGTGGTATTAGCACTTCCAAATGTTAGCTAAATTAACCATCTCTGGTGAGAAATGGATGCCTTAAGAAATATAAATTCATTATCATTTACTGATTCATTTTCTGCTACTATCAAAGGCAAAACTTAAATAAACCAGAGACAAATCGAAATGAAGTGTAACAGATAATTTGCTAATAGTTTGTCTTTGCAGTTAACACGTACGACCAGTATACAAATTTTTAACTGTAACATATAACCTCATGTATATCTAGATGTTTTGGGATAAACAAATGAGTCAATAACTGCTCACTTCCCTCCTGGAAGCAACCTATTAGCACTTAACATGTAGACTGATCTCTTGCTGCCATTTTTCTTGGCAGCCTGAGTTGAGTCTTCTCAAGCTGTTTTAAACCACAGCTGAAATATAGGGAACATGGCAACAGCAGCCAAAGCTAAAAATAAAAGGCGTAAGTCACAGGTTACAGAGTAGATAAACCTTCAGGAACTTAACGCTACGTGAAATAAGCCAGTCACAAAAAGGCAAATACTATATGATTCTACTTATATGAAGTACCTAGAGTAGCTGATTCACAGAAAGAGAAAGTGGAATAATAGTTACCAGGAGATGAAGAAGGAGAAATAGAGACTTGTTATTTCAGGAATACAGATTTTCAGTTTTGCAAACTGAGAAAGTGCTGAAGATCTGTTTAATATGGATATATTTAGCACTGCTGAACTGTACACTTAATAATGGTTAATTTTATATTTTTTGCTACAAGTAACAATTTTTAAAATTAAAAAAAAAAATGAAAGGGGTGATAGGCCTAAGAGAAACACCTTCAAGCAATTCAACAAAAACTAGCATATAAGTCCCTTTAAATGGCCACCATGAAGGAAAGGGGAAGGGCAGTATCCTTCAGTCATATAGTTTTCTTTAAACTTAACTGAAACAACAAATTAATAAAGGCAAGAGGCAAGTCCTGACTTAAACCTCTTCCTCTTCCTCCTCTTCATTCATGCTGGAGGATATTTCATGGTTGCAGACAACCATGTGGAATTGAAGTTTTTTCCAGAAATCCTCCCAGGGAACATTTCAGACAATGTTTGAATACCTACATGTCATGAAATCACCACCATGTGCCACCCTCTACATGACACATGTAGAGCATATAGTGAGTACTAACTATTCATTAAAGTAATATTGAAAGCTCTTGGGATATCATCATCATTTCTCCAAGTATAAGTAAATATTAGCAGCTAAACAAAATTTTGATTCCACTGTTAACTGGGCAAATAAGAGCTGAGTGAATATCATATTTTAAAAATCTACAGGACTTTTATATCTGAGGTAGATACATTCATGGGCACTCAACATATGTTACTTATTAACTCTTAACATTAACTATAGTTCAAAGGAAGGTTATCAATAAAACTATTTTTTAAAATAATTTTTAGTGGAAGAACAAGATGGCCAACTAGACCTGGCCAAGAAGCACCACTGCCACTGATAAAGACCAAAATATCGAGTAAGCCAACATTTTGAGCAGATCTTTGGAAAAAAGCACGAAGAATTGATAAAGGTGATGCAAACCGGAAGCTGAAGAGGGAAGAAGCTGGGAGCCTTGCAGGGGTTGCCCAAAGCCAGGGCTGGTTCCTGGTCTTGAAAGGCTCCTAGGAAGGGGTGAGTGAAGGGATGATGAGACAGCCCATTCTCACTATGGACCTCCAAGATCCTAGCTATAAGAGATCTCGTTTCTCCCAGAGACATTTCAACTGGCAGGGGGATCTGCCCAGACAGCAGGCAGAGACAGAGCTCCAGAAAGCATGGAGCCCAGGAGTTTTCACATGCAGGGCAGTCGCAGCAGAAGGTGGCCACAGGCGCCCATCACCCAAGACTTCTTATTTCCCTTGGGGCAGGACTAGCCTCACCTGACTGCTAGGGCAGGATAGAGTGGGGCCAGCTTCCCTGTGGGACAGAGGAATATCGGTTCTGCAGGCCCTCCTTCCCTACAACTCCTTCCAGGGCCTCTGCCAAGCTGCCCTGCAGGAATGTGTGCACAGTGCAGCCTTTGCTGCCCAGCCTGGGTGTTTTGCTGGTGGCTCCACCTGAGTACCTTCCTGGCAGCCTGGGAGCATTTCAGATTCCCCAGCACAGGCAGTACCTGACTCTGAGGGTTCAGACGATGGCGCCATAGGCTGGTCCCAGTGCCACAAGGCTATAGCACACCGCTTGGGGCTGCCAAGCTAAGAGCTGTGGCTGGCACTCAAGTGGGGGAGAAATCTTTCAGAACACTGAGAGGAGTGAGACATGTGGGTTTATGTGCTGGTGCAGGAATGCGATGTGCTTTCCTCCACAGTGCTGGTCTAGGAAGGGTATGGCCTGTCTGCCGGCTGTGGCCTCTGTCTGAGGGAGCTCCGCAACCCAAGACACCTAATAAGGGAAATGCAGTTGAGGTGCCAGTGATAAGAGAAGCCTCACCCATGGCCCAGGAGTGGACCTGGTAAAGTGGTCATCTCTCTCCCTGCTCCCACCATAGAGCACAGCAGCAAACACACAGAAATACAAAAGAACTATGCAGCTGAGTAAGAGCCTATCTGTTCAACATTAATGTTAAATGCTAGCTACTGGATCACAGCCAAAATTACAGCACCAAAAAAATTCTGCCAATATACATCTCTGTGACATACAGGGCAAGAATCTAGCCACAATAAAGATCTATATAGAGCTGTGGCCCTCTGAAAGCACCCAGAAACAAGGCCAACTGACTATACTCAACTTACACTGCAGTTGTAACCTGAGAAAGAATCTACATGAGATATGTAGAAAGAATCAGTGCAAGAATTCTGGCAATTCAAAATGCCAGAATGTCCCCTTACCTCCAAATAAGCCTATTAGCTCCCTCACAATAGTCCTTAACCAGATTGAAATTACTGAAATGACAGATGTAGAATTCAGAATCTGGATGGCAAGGAAGCTCATCAAGATTCGGGAGAAAGCTAAAACCCAATCCAATGAATCCAGTAAAACAATCCAAGGGCTGAAAGACAAAATAGCCATTTTAAGAATAAACCATACTGAACTTCTGGAATTGAAAAATTCACTACAATAATTTCATAGTACAACTGAAAGTATTAACAGCAGAACAGACCAAGCTGAGGAAAGAATCTGAGAGGTCAAAAACCAGTTCTTCAAATCAACTTGGTCAGACAAAAATAAAAAAAAAGGAATGAAGAAGAATGAAAAAAACCTCTGAGAAATATGAAACTATGTAAAGAGGCAAAACCTATGATTCATTGACAATTCTAAGAGAGGAGAGAGAATAAGCAATATGGAAAACATATTTGAGGATTTAGTCCAGAAAATTTCTCCCATCTTGTTAGAAAAGTTGACACATAAATTAAGAAATACAGAGAATTCCTGTGAGACATTATATAAGATGACCATCCCCAAGGCACACAGTCAACAGGAAAAAAAAGATCTTAAAAGCAGCTAGAGAGAAAGGTCAGTTCACTTACAAAGGGAACCTCATCAGACTACCAGTGGACATCTCAGCAGAAACCTTACAAGCCAGAAGAAACTGGGGACCTATTTTCAGCATCCTTAAAGAAAAAAGAACTTCCAACCAAGAATTTCATATCCCACCAAACTAAGCTTCATAAGCAAAGGAGAAATAAAGTCTTCCACAGGCAAGCAAATGCTGAGCAATTCATTACAACTAGATCAGTCTTAGAAGAGGTCCTTATAAGGTGCTAAATATGTAAACAAAAAAACACCACCTACTACCACAAAAACATATTTAAGAACATAGCTTAGAGACGCTATAAAGCTACTGCATTATCAAGTCTAGAAAACAACCAGCTAACAATACAATCGTAGGACTGAAATCTCATATCAATACCAACCCTGAATATAAATTGTCTAAATGCCCCCACTTAAAAGGAATACAGTGGCAAACTGGATAAAAGGACAAGACCTGACTGCTGTTGTCAAGAGATCCATTTCACATGTAATGACACACAGGCTCAAAGTAAAGGGATGGAGAAAGATTTAACATGCAAATGAAAAACAAAAAAGGGCAGAAGTCGAAATTCTTTTATCAGATATAACAGACTTTAAACCAAGCAACAGTAAAAGAGAACAAAGAAGAGCATTACATAATGATAAAGGATTTGATACAACGAGAAGATCTAACTATCCCAAATATATACACACCCAGATCCATAAATCAAGTTCTTCTTAACCTACAAAAAGACTCAAGACAGCAACAGAATAATAGTGGGAGGCTTCATCACCCCACTAACAGTGTTAGAAAGATCATCCAGGCAGAAAACTAACGAATTCAAGACTTAAACCTGATCAATTTGACCTAATTGACATCTGCAAAATACTTCATCCAATAACTGCAGGATACAATTTCTTCCCATCTGAAAACAGAACATATTCTAAGATCGACCACATGTTCAGTCATAAAGTAAGTCTCAATAAATTCAAAAAAATCAAAATCATACCAAATATACTCTTGGACTACAGTGCAATAAAAAGAGATATCAAGATTAAGAAGATCTCTCAAAACTACACAAATACATGGAAATTAAACAATTACTCCTGGATAACTCCTGGGTCAATAATACAATTAAGGTAGAATCAAAAAATGCTTCAGAATTAGTAAAAATTCACTCATTCATTAATGAAATTAATTTCATTAACGAAATGAAAATAGAATCACAACTTACAAAATCTTAGGGATATAGCTAAAACTGTTGAAAGGAAAGCTTGTAGAACTAAACACCTTCATTAAAAGGATCTCAAATTAACAATTTAACATTGTACCTAGAAGAACTAGATATAAAAGAACAAACCAACCCCAAAACTAGCAGAAAAGAAGAAATAAGTAAAATGAGAGAAGAACTGAACAAAACTAAGATGCAAAAATCCATACAAAAGATCAATGAAACCAAGAATTGTTTTTTTAAAACAACAAACAAAACTGATAGATGGCTAGCTAAACAAAGGGAAAAAAGAGAAGATCCAAATAAATACAATCAGAAATGATAAAGATGACATTACAACTGACCCCACAGAAATACAAAAGATCTTCAAAGACTACTATGAACAACTATTCACACACATTAGAACATCTAGAGGAAATGGATAAATCCCTCAAAACACACAACCTACCAAGATTGAACCAGGAAGAAAGTGAAAACCTGAACAGACCAATAATAAATTCTGAAATTAATCAGTAAAAAAGTGACCAACCAAAAAAGCCCTGGACTACATGGATTCACAGCTATATTCTATCAGACATACAAAGAATGGTACCAATCCTACAGAAATTATTCCAAAAAAATCAAGGAGGGAGGATCCTCCTTAACTCATCCTACAAAGCCAGCGTCAGCCTGATAAAAAATCTGGCAGAGACAACAAAACAAAGAAACGTCAGGCCAATATCCCTGATGAACACAGATGCAAAAATACTCAAGAAACTAGTAAACCAAATCTAGCAGCACACCAAAAAGTTAATATGCCATTACCAAGTATGCTTTATTCTTGAGATACAAGACTGATTCAACATATGCAAATCCATAAATATGATTCACCACATAAGCAGAATTAAAAACAAAAATGATATGATCACCTGAACAAAATAAAATCCAACACCCCTTCATGATAAAAACCCTGAACAGACTAGGCACTGAAGGAACATACCTCAAAATAATAAGAGCTATCTATAAAAATCCACAGCTAACATTATGCTGAACAAGCAACAGCTAGAACCATTCTCCCTGATAACTGGAAAAAGACAAGAATGCCCACTCTCACCACTCCTATTCAACATAGTACTGGATGTCCTAGCCAGAGCAATCAGGCAAGAGAAAGAAAGAAAAGGCATCCAAACAGGAAAAGAGGAAGTCAAACTATCTCTCTTTGCTGACGATATGATTCTATACCTGGAAAACCCTAGAGACTCTGCCAAAAGGCTCCTAGAACTGATAAACTACTTCAGCAAAGTTTCAGAATTAAAAATAAATCAGGGTACAAAAATCAGTAGCATTTTTATACACCAACAATGTTCAAGCTGAAAGTCAAATCAAGAACACAATCCCACTTACAATAGCCACAAAGAAAATTAAATACATAGCTATACAGCTAACCAAGGAGATGAAAGATCTCTATAAGGATAACTATAAAACACTGCTGAAAGAAATCACAGATAACACAAATGCAAAAACATTCCATGCTTAGGAATTGGAAGCATCAATGTCATTAAAATGGCTATACTGCCAAGAGCTATCTACAGATTCAATGCCATTCCTATCAAACTTCCAACATTATTTTCACAGAATTAGAAAAAACTATTCTAAAATTCACGTGAAACCAAAGAAGAACCCAAATAGACAAAGAAACCCCAAGCAAAAAGAACAAGGCCAGAAGTATAACACTACCCAACTTTGAACTATATTATAAGGTTGTAGTAACCAAAACCAGTATTGTACTGGTACAAGAACAGACACAGAGACCAATGGAACAGAACACAGAGCTCAGAAATAAAGCTGTGCATCTACAGCCATCTGACCTTTGAAAATGCTGACAAAAACAAGCATTGGGAAAAGGACTCCTATTCAATAAACAGTGCTAGGACAACTGGCTAGCAATGTGCAGTAGAAAATGGATCCCTATCTTTCACCATATACAAAAATTAACTCAAGATGAATTAAAGATTCAATAGTAAGGTCTCAAACCATAATAACCCTAGAAGAAAACCTAGAAAATAGCCTTCTCAACATTGGTCCTGGCAAAGAATTTTAGGCTAAGTCCCCAAAAGCAATGGCAACAAAAACGCAAATGAACAAGTAGAACCTCATTAAACTAAAGAGCTTCTGCATAGTAAAATAAACTATCAACAGAGTAAACAAAAAAACTACAGAATGGGAGAAAAGATTCACAAAGTATACATCCAACAAAGGTCTAATATCTAGAATCTATAAGGAATGGAAATAAATCAATAAGGAAATTCAAATAACTTCATTAGAAAATGGGCAAAGGACATGAACAGGCACATTACAAAGAATAAGACATACAAAGCAGCCAACAAACAAGAAAAAGTGCTTATCATCACTAATCATCAGAGAAATGTAAATCAAAACCACAATGACACCAATTCACACCAGTGAGAATGGCTATTACTATAAAGTCAAAAAACAACAGATGCTAAATAAGTTGTCAAAAAAAGGGAATGCTTATACATTGTTGGAATGTAAATTAGTT
This sequence comes from Saguinus oedipus, assembly GCA_031835075.1. NCBI lineage: Eukaryota > Metazoa > Chordata > Mammalia > Primates > Cebidae > Saguinus > Saguinus oedipus. The sequence continues at coordinate 129,396,011 of CM063178.1, forward strand.
CAGCCAATATAAGCCATTTGGAAATTTCTCAAAGAACTTAAAACAGAGCTACCATTCCATCCAGTAATCCCATTACTGGCTATATAACCAAAGGAAAACAAATCATTCTACCAGAAAGACACATGCACTCATACGTTCACTGCAGCACTTATTCACAAAGACATGGAATCAACCTAAGTGCCCATCAATGGACTGGATGAAGTAAATGGTGGTACATATACAACATGGAACACTATGCAGCAATAAAAACAATTTAAAAAAATAAAAAATAACATCAAAATAATGTCCTTTGCTGCTAGAGGCCACTATCCTAAGCAAATTAACATAGGAACAGAAAACCAAATACCACATGTCCTCACTTATAGGTGGGAGCTAAACACTGAGTATACATGGACATAAAGAAGGGAACAACAGACACTGGGGACTACTAGAGGTGGGAGGCTGAGAGTAGGATGTGGGTTGGAGAACTGCCTGCTGTGTACTATGCTCATTACCTGGGTGATGGGACCTGTACCAAACCTTATCATCATGAAATTCCCATGTTATAAACTTGTACATGTACCCTCTGAACCTAAAAGATGAAATTATTTATCAAATAAAAAAGTTCAGTAACTAGCTAGCAGTCTCCATGTAAATATCATAAAGTTATAAATTAGTTAAAATTTAACAATATTACTTAGTTACCTCACTTGATTCAAAATCAACCCCTTTCGACACTTGGCTCTGGGACATGTTTTTGCTGGATGATGCACTGGACCACCTGAGGCAAAACAAAAACAAAAATAAACACAATGAACTACATAATTCATCAAGTGTGCCTTGCTAGCTAACTTTTTCAATCTAGCAGCCACTATGAATATAAACAACACACAATTCCCTTAAAATCTACATTAGATGCAATAAAACTTAACTGTAAGGAAAAGGACTCGGGCGGAGGCTTGACTTCTGGTTTTGCCATTTACTAACTATGTGGCTTTGAGTAAATTACTTAACTTCTATGTGGTTCAATTTCCTCACCTATAAAATGGGGACAATTGTTTTATAAAGATTAAATGTGTTACTATGCTTAAACACTTAGAACAGTGCCTGACACATATTAAGTAGTACAACGATGCTTACTTATATTATTATAGTTACTATCATGTACTAAAATATATCTATTACCATCTTCCACTTCGGAAAACTGTGGGAACATTGAAATATTTTCTATTCAAATCTCAGTTAATAAGAAAATCATTATTCCTACTCTTTTTTTTTTTTTTTTTTTGAGACAGAGTCTCACTCTGTTCCTAGGCTGGAGTGTAGTGGTGCAATCTTGGCTCACTGAAATTCTCTTGCCTCAGTTTCCTGAATAGCTGGGACTACAGGCGCGTGCCACCATGCCCAGCTAATTTTCGTGTTTTTAGTAGAAGCAGAGTTTCACCATGTTGGCCAGGACAGGCTCAATCTCGACCTCATGATCCACCCACCTTGGCCTCCTAAAGTGTTGGGATTACAGGCATGAGCCATCGCACCCAGCCTATTCCTACTCTTATAAAGTTTAACTTGTAGTAAATTCCTATGTATTTGAAATAATAAGAAATTTAAGTCATTTTAGATTGGGGCCGGTAAGCAAATCTAGCCCATCGCCAGGTTTTGTTTTTTTTTTTAATTAAATGGCCCATAAGCTAAGAACGGCTTTCACATTTTGAAATGGTTACATTTTAAATGGTTATACTAATATCTACCTATGTAATATCCCTGGTTTTGCCTCTTGATCTGCCAAGCCTAAAATACTCCCTATCTGGCCCATTAAGAAAAAGTCTGCTGATTCCTGTCTTCAATAAAAGCAGTGTTTTTAAATTTAGTCAACAACTTCAACATGATTTAGGATGTTATAGTGAAATAAATATGTCCAAAGGTTTTATCTAGAAAAATAGAATGAGAATCATAAGATCTTAATGTAAGAAGTAAATAGAAAAATTCACAGGTCCTTTGCACAAAAGTAAAGGGCAGGAGGATTTGTCAGGCAAACTTGAAAAGCAACTAAGGTTCAGAGGCAGCAGATTAGCACATTTATCAAAGTCCACTCTAGTAAGTGGCAGAGCTTAAATGGTTTAAACTATAAATAAAACACCATGCATAACCTGCAATTACAAAAAAATTCTGCAAAAACAGTCTAAATTATCATATACATGCTGTAATTAAAAACACCAATCTGCCAAGGCTGATTTCTGATTTGTTTCCAAAATGTCAATTTCTAAACGGCCTCTCAAAATTTAAAGGATTCTTATTGCTTGCACAATGGACAGAGAGGTTAATTACCGTACCAAGAAGCAACAACAGAGATGAGTTTGGGGTCAGAATGCCTGGCTTGTCTGACTAGTTGGGTGACCTTAGGTAAGTTACTTAGCCACTGTGCTTCACGCTTCATCTGTAAAATGGGGATGATAAAGTTATAACTATATCTATCTCCCGGGGATGTTGTGAGGACCACAGAAGTTAATTCACATGTAAATTGCTCAGAGCAATGCCTGGCACATAGAAAGTGCCAAACAACATAACTGTGAGTTATATTACTATTTCATGTCTAAAGGAATTGGCAGACATTTATACAGCTGAAATGTAAACAATCTACTGTGATAACAAAAGGAAACTATTTTTTCTTCAATATCCTTAAGCATATATCAAAAACAAATATCAAAATAGTATTTTGATCCATTTCTGAAAAAAAAAAAAAAACAAAAAAAAAACACCTAGGAAGCTAGATTGGATTAGTTTGTGTGTGCTTTAATTCAAAGATAAGAACAACCAAACAAGGAGTTAGAAAGGGGCCCTTATTTCCTTCCAAAACCTGAGGTATCCTGAAAATCTTCCAAGTAATCTCATTTTCCCTGAGAGAATCTGAGTTAAGTTTTCTATCAGCTGGAACCAAAGAAGTCCTATTTAATACACAAAAATGAGCCTGAGAAATTCAAGTAAATCTTTATGAGCTAAAAGAAGTCCCTCCACTACCTACCATAAATATATAAACTGACTTGCATCTGTACCTATCTTGGTATTCTTGACTCTATAAAGGCCAGTATAGGCTTCTGCAACTCTGTACTCTCCCAGTTTTTTCTCGTGTCTTTCATGTTTTTTCTATTCTACCCAAAGGCTGGGTAAGGTTAAAACTGCAGGCTAGGAAAACAAACCCTCTTCTGCTCTGCCTTCTTTTTTCAGGTGATCCCATCCATCCCAATGGCTTTAAGTACCATCTGCATGCTGTCCAGAGGTAAAACTTAAGTATCATTTCAAAACCCTTATCTGAGTTCTGAACTCATACATTCAATTGCCCATAACCTCCCTTCATTTAAGTTTCTAGGCATCTCAAACTTTTCACATCTAAAGTGGAACTTTTGATTATATGCCTATCATTCCCTACAACACATCTGTCCTTTCTTCTTTTATGCCCTTCTCAATATATGGCACAAATCTAAATGCTCAAGCAAGAAACCAGAAAATTGACATTGATTCCTTATTCTCTCTCACTCCAAATATTTAATCCATCCCCAAGTTTTATCATGTCTATCTTCAAAATACATCCTGCAACCAACTGTTTCCTTCATTTCACCCACCACCAGCCCGTGCAAGCCTCCATCATCTCTCTTACCCCACTCCCTACAGCACCCTCCTTTCAGGTAAGCTTGTTTACACTTGTTCTGCAACCACAGTGATCCTTTATAAATGTAAATCAGAAGATGCCACTCCTCTCTTTAAATCCTTCTGTGGATTGCCACTGCCTTTATAACATTCAAAACCTTTGTCATGCTTACCTGTTCCTGCAGCATGATTTACCCTGCCTCCCATTTCTATTCTCACCTCAAACCATCTCCTTTTCCATCACGCTTTAGTCAATGGCTCATAAATAACATTATTAAACTTGCTTCTTCAATAGACTGTGAAATGGTTTGGGCTGTGTCCCTACCCAAATCTCATCTTGAACTGTAGCTCCCATAACTCCTAAGTATTGTGGGAGGGACCTAGTGGGAGATAACTGAATCATGGGGCGGTTCCCCCAAACTATTCTTGTGGTAGTGAGTAAGTCTCACAAGATTCGATGGCTTTACAAGGGGAAACCCATTTCACTTGGCTCTTTTTCTCTTTTCTTGTCTGCTGACATGAGATGTGCCTTTCATCTTCCCCCATGACTGTGAGGCCTCCCCAACTACGTAGAACTCTGAGTCCATTAAATCTCTTTCTTTTATAACTTGCTTAGTCTCTTGTACATCTTTATCAGCAGTGTGAAAATGGACTAATACAGACTGCATGTACTTGTCCCTCTGCTTTTTGGAAGGCCATGTTTCCCTTCTTAAAATTTCGGCTTAAATGTATCCTCCTCAGAGGCTTTCCCTGATCATCCTTCAAAGCAGATGCCCATGTCCTGTGCCATTGTTTCTTCTTTCTGCACCAGAAAATTGCCTTTAATGCGTCCTATCTGATCTGCTGATCACCAGCTCAAACGTTACCCACCTTCTTTGTAAAACCTTCAATGATCTTTCTCAGGAAGACATTGGCACATCCCTTAGATTTCATTACGGCTGAATAAAACATTTATCTTGGTGGATTAGCAGTGCCCTGTAATTAGCATGCCACTAAAGTGTAAACTCCTTGAAGGAAGAAATATTTCTTTTATCTTTCTATCCCCAGAACCTAGCATAATGTTTAAAGGATCCAATAAGTGAATGTGGAACTATACTTATACTCTTTCTAACATTAACCTTTAAGTCACATACAGCTTATATTCTCAGTACGGTCAATACCACAGTCAAAGAACAAAAATAGAGTGGGGTGAAAAATCATAGCTATTACAATGGTTTTTCACCCTCTTATACTCAATCCTACTCAACAAAAATTTCATTCTTTAGGTATTTAATTTCTAGGGTTAGGGAGAAATTGAATTAAGTCTAAGTTAATAAATTTTTCTCCTTGGATAATCAAGAAGTGGCTGAGATCATAAAAAAAAAGCTTGAGAAACACTGATATAAGGCTTTTTCGTCAATCACCCTTCTTTCTGGAGTTCCTGCTCATGCCTTTACTCTGAGATGGGACCACCATTCTCTACCCTACCAAGCCAAATCTTGCCTTTGAAACCTCATTACTGTTTCCATGAAGCTGCTTCTTTTAAGTCACATTCCTTGCTCCTTTTTTCACCAGCCCATCACACTTATGGGTCTGTAATATAAGATTCCACACCTAATTATGTACTAATTCACTCTCTGATGAATTCAAATATGTTTATTTCTCTTTTCCACTATAATTGAAGTTACCTGAAGGCAGAGACCATATTAAAATATGCATATGCCCCTCATCAGATCTAATAAAATGCTCAAACAGAAAATAAGTACAAAATAAGGCAGCTGATTACTGTGTTAAGTAGAAATTCTCATTAATCGAGCTTTAGTTAAGCAGTGTGCAACCAAAATGTTAATGCATAAAAGCAAATGGTAATAGTGAATCAAGTCAGGCTTAACAGCAGCAATGGGCAAAAACTCCAAAACACACAGGAAGAGCATGCAAGTCCTCTGAAAGCAGAGTGAGTCTATGTGATTCCCTTTTTAGTGTTTAATACAGCACCATGTGTAGTCAAGTATATAAAAATAAGACAATGACAAAAAGCTGAAATCAAATGTTAGCAAAATACAAAAGTATTTTCTGTTAGGAGAGAACAAAGTCTTCTATTAAGAAAAGCACAGAGGCCGAGTGCAGTGGCTCACATCTGTAATCCAAGCACTTTGGGAGGCTGAGGAGGGTGGATCACCTGAGCTCAGGAGTTCAAGAAGAGCCTGGGCAACATGGCAAAACCATGTGTCTACCAAAAATACAAAAAATGAGCCAGGTATGGTGTGCTTGTCTGTAATCCCAGCCACAAATTTCCCATCCTCAGAAGGCTGAGGTGGGAGAATTGCCTGAGCCCAGGAGGTAGAGGTTGCAGTGAGCCAAGATCGCATTACTGTACTCCAGTCCAGGAGACAGAATGAGACCCTGTCTCAAAAAATAAATAAAAAGAAAGAAAAGTACTAATAAATTCAAAAGGAAAAAAATTACAGGCAATTTCAATTTTCACTGAAAATCCTTGTACTAATGCTGCATCAACTCTATAAACTAGCCCTTGATCTGTTTTCACTCTCCTTCATACTTTGCAAGTTGAAAATCAACTAACATAGAAAACTTTTATGGCATAGAAAAATGTGTAACTATGGAATTCCGGACAATTTTTAATTTTTCCAGATGTTTCTTTTTCCAGAAAATTGCTGTACCTACCTTTGATCTGTCTTTGAAGTGGTAGGAAAAAAGTCTTCTTCCACATCTGATTCATCTACCTCAATCACCTGGCAAAGAAACAAAGCACCGAACAGTTCTCATGAGAACAGAAAATCTGAATAAAAATGAAAATGAAGAAGTGCATTAAACAATTAAATCTTAGTTATATATGAGCCACAAAAAAGGAGATACAAAACCATAACTATTAAAACTAATACTCAGCCTGACCTCCCTCCAATGTTGCTCTTCATTCACAAATGTTATTTTCTGTTCACCTCTGTTCTGGTCATCCCAGGTGCCTGAGCACCTAAGGGAACACAGTTAGATTTGTGAATGACTTGCATAGGCTCATATGCAGACCTTGTGACTTTCCTCTTGGTTTCTGATGAGAGACCATCAGTGTTCCATCTCTAACTTTAAAATGACGTATCAGACCATGTGGGAAATACTAGATATCCTTCTGTTAAATCTGTCCCTTTTAAATACCATTTGTTAGTGTTAAGACCCAATAAAGATATTTCTGACTATTGAGTCTATGATCCAAAATACTATTTCTCTAAATTTTCTGTTATCTTGACATTTGATACATATATTTGCCATATCTTCATCCAACTGAAGTGCAGATGAAGATGAAGCCAAGGACCAAATACTGAACAAACAGCTCCTGAGGCTAAGGGTGCTGCTAAATATCCTACAATGCATAGGATAATACTTCACAACGAAGAATTACCTGCTCAAAATGTCAACAATACCACTACGCAGAAACCCTGATATAGAGGGAAGAATATTGGTGGGAGTTAAGACACATAGTTTTGAAAGTGAGGTAATAATAGAGGTCAAGCCCAATTTTGACTCTTTGGAATCAAAGGAAGAGCAGAAGCCCCAAGCTAAACCTAGGGCAGACCACATGGATCACTGGACTGCAGCCTTTTAGTTCATCTTAAGTCTAGCATCAGCTCTTAAGTCATAGACAGTATTTGGGGGAGGTAAGTTAAGAAAAAGAAATCCACGGTGGCTCACGCCTGTAATCCCAGCACTTTGGGAGGCCGAGGTGGGTGGATCACGAGGTCAAGATATCGAGACCATCTGGCCAACATGGTGAAACCCCGTCCCTACTAAAAATACAAAAAATTAGCTGGGCATGGTGGTGTGTGCCTGTAATCCCAGCTACTCAGGAGGCTGAGGCAGAAGAATTGCCTGAACCCAGGAGGCGGAGGTTGCGGTGAGCCGAGATCGCACCATTGCACTCCAGCCTGGGTAAAAAGAGCGAAACTCCATCTCAAAAAGAAAAGGAAATTCAATACAGATAAAGCCTCTATATGTACTGAACTCATCTTCAATATTAGCATTCCATGCATGAGCTCTTTTAGTTCAACACTGTTATCTTTGAAAACATTACTGTATATATAGTTTTTATGGATTTCTATAATAATAACCATTATTTAAAAAAAGAAAGGGACCAAGAAAAAAATATCAAATCCTAGAAACTCTAGAGATAATTGGTAAAGCACCTTCCAGCTTTAATGTTCCGTACTTTTTCTTCTTTTGTTTACTTCGTAAATCAAAGAGATGACAATTCATAATGCAGAAAACATAAATTATTAATACACAACTATAAAACTTTTTTTCTTACCTCTGAATAATTCTTAGTAGTGACATTTTGGGAAGGCTGCTGTCTTGCAGATTTAAAGGCTAGAATGAAAAAGATGAAAGACGCATTATGTTATTCTTAAAACAACGTAGAATAACTTGCCTATTTCTTTAGTCAAGATTTTCTGAATCCTATCTGCAAAACTGCATGATGCCTAATTACAAAACTTTTTTTTGTAATTGCATTTTAAGTTTTGGGGTACATGTGCAGAACGTGCAAGATAGTTGCATAGGTACACACATGGCAGTGTGTTTTGCTGCATTCCTCCCCTTCACCCACATTTGGCTTTTCTCCCCAGGCTATCCCTCTCCAGCTCTCCCCCCCCGCTGTCCCTCCCCTATTCCCCCAATAGACCCCAGGGTGTAGTACCCCCCTCCCTGTGTCCATGTGTTCTCATTTTTCTCACCCGCCTATGAGAATATGTGGTATTTCCTTTTCTGTTCCTGTGTCAGTTTGCTGAAAATGATGTTCTCCAGATTCATCCATGTCCTTACAAAGGACGAAAACTCATCATTTTTGATTGCTGCATAATATTCCATGGTATACATGTGCCACATTTTCCCAGTCCAGTCTATCATTGATGGGCATTTGGATTGGTTTCAGGTCTTTGCTATTGTAAACAGTGCTGCAATGAACATTCGTGTGCATGTGTCCTTATAGTAGAACGATTTATAGTCCTTTAGATATATACCCAGTAATGGGATTGCTGGGTCAAATGGAATTTCTATTTCTATATCCTTGAGGAATCGCCACACTGTCTTCCACAATGGTTGAACTAATTTAGACTCCCACCAACAGTGTAAGAGTGTTCCTATTTCTCCACATCCTCTCCAGCATCTGTTGTCTCCAGATTTTTTAATGATCGCCATTCTAACTGGCATGAGATGGTATCTCAATGTGGTTTTGATTTGCATCTCTCTAATGACTAATGATGATGAGCATTTTTTCATGTGTTTGTTGGCCTCATGTATGTCTTCTTTTGTAAAGTGTCTGTTCATATCCTTTGCCCATTTTTGAATGGGCTTGTTTGTTTTTTTCCTGTACATCTGTTTGAGTTCTTTGTAAATTCTGGACATCAGCCCTTTGTCAGATGCATAAACTGCAAAGATTTTTTTTCCATTCTGTTGGTTGCCGATTCACTCTAGTGACTGTTTCTTTTGTCATGCAAAAGCCATGGAGTTTCATTAGGTCCCATTTGTCTATTTTGGCTTTTGTTGCCAATGCTTTTGGTGTTTTGGTCATGAAGTCCTTGCCTACTCCTATGTCCTGAATGGTTTTGCCTAGATTTTCTTCTAGGGTTTTCATGGTGCCAGGTCTTATGTTTAAGTCTTTAATCCATCTGGAGTTAATTTTAGTGTAAGGTGTCAGGAAGGGGTCCAGTTTCTGCTTTCTGCACATGGCTAGCCAGTTTTCCCAACACCATTTATTAAACAGGGAATCCTTTCCCCATTGCTTGTTTTTGTCTGGTTTATCAAAGATTATATGGTTGTAGATATGTTGTGTTGCCTCCGATGCCTCTGTTCTGTTCCATTGATCTATATCTTTGTTTTGGTACCAGTACCATGCTGTTTTGATTACTGTAGCCTTGTAGTATAGTTTGAAGTCTGGTAGTGAGATGCCTCCCGCTGTGTTCTTTTTGCTTAGAATTGACTTGGCTATGCAGGCTCCCTTTTGGTTCCATATGAAGTTCATGGTGGTTTTTTCCAGTTCTGTGAAGAAAGTCAATGGTAGCTTGATGGGGATAGCGTTGATTCTGTAAATTACTTTGGGCTGTATAGCCATTTTCATGACATTGATTCTTCCTAACCATGAACATGGAATGTTTCTCCATCTGTTTGTGTCCTCTCTTATTTTGTTGAGCAGTAGTTTGTAGTTTTCCTTAAAGAGGTCCCTTACGTTCCTTGTAAGTTGTATTCCTAGGTATTTTATTCTCTTTGTAGCAATTGTGAATGGCAGTTCGTTCTTGATTTGGTTCTCTTTAAGTCTGTTATTGGTGTATAGGAATGCTTGTGATTTTTGCACATTGAGTTTATATCCTGAGACTTTGCTGAAGTTGCTTATCAGTTTCAGGAGTTTTTGGGCTGAGGTGATGGGGTCTTCTAGGTATACTATCATATCGTCTGCAAATAGAGACAATTTGGCTTCCACCTTTCCTATTTGAATACCCTTTATTTCTTTTTCTTGCCTGATTGCTCTGGCTAGAACTTCCAGTACTATGTTGAATAGGAGTGGGGAGAGAGGGCATCCTTGTCTAGTATCAGATTTCAAAGGGATGCTTCCAGTTTTTGCCCATTAAGTATGATATTGGCTGTTGGTCTGTTGTAAATAGCTTTTATTACTTTGAGATATGTTCCATCAATACCAAGTTTATTGAGGGTTTTTAGCATAAAGGGCTGTTGAATTTTGTCAAATGCCTTCTCTGCGTCAATTGAGATAATCATGTGGTTTTTGTTTTTGCTTCTGTTTATGTGGTGAATTACGTATATAGACTTGCATATGTTGAACCAGTCTTGCATCTCTGGGATGAATCCTACTTGATCATGGTGGATAAGCTTTTTGTTTTTTAATGTGCTGTTGCAATTGGTTTGCCAGTATTTTATTGAAGATTTTTGCATCTATGTTCATCATGGATATTGGCCTGAAGTTTTCTTTTCTTGTTGAATCTCTGCCGGGTTTTGGTATCAGGATGATGTTGGACTCATAAAATGATTTGGGAAGGGTTCCCTCTTTTTGAATTATTTGGAATAGTTTCAGAAGGAATGGTACCAGATCCTCTTTGTGTGTCTGGTAGATTTCAGCTGTGAACCCATCTGGACCTGGGCTTTTTTTGTGTGGTAGGCTCTTAATTGCTGCCTCAACTTCAGACCTTGTTATTGGTCTATTCATAGTTTCGGCTTCCTCCTGGTTTAGGCTTGGGAGGACATGGGTGTCCAGGAATTTATCCATTTCTTCCTGGTTTACTAGTTTATGTGCATAGAGTTGTTTGTAATATTCTCTGATGATGGTTTGAATTTCTGTGGAATCTGTGGTGATTTCCCCTTTATCGTTTTTTATTGCATCTATTTGGTTGTTCTCTCTCTTCTTTTTTATCAGTCTGGCTAGTGGTCTATTTTGTTGATCTTTTCGAAAAACCAGCTCTTGGATTTACTGGTTTTTTGAAGGGTTTTTCGTGTCTCTATCTCCTTCAGTTCTGCTCTGATCTTGGTTATTTCTTGTCTTCTGCTAGGTTTTGAGTTCTTTTGATCTTGCTCCTCTAGCTCTTTCAATTTTGACGATAGAGTGTCAATTTTGGATCTCTCTACTCTTCTCATGTGGGCACTTATTGCTATATATTTTCCTCTACAGACTGCTTTAAATGTATCCCAGAGATTCTGGTATGTTGTGTCTTTGTTCTCGTTGGTTTCAAAGAACTTCTTTATTTCTGCCTTCATTTCATTGTTTATCCAGTCAACCTTCAAGAGCCAGTTGTTCAGTGTCCATGAAGCTGTGCGGTTCTGAGTTAGTTTCTGAATTCTGAGTTCTAACTTGATTGCACTATGGTCTGAGAGACTGTTTGTTATGATTTCTGTTGTTCTGCATTTGCTGAGAAGTGCTTTACTTCCAATTATGTGGTCAATTTTGGAGTAGGTGTGATGTGGTGCTGAGAAGAATGTATATTCTGTGGATTTGGGGTGGAGAGTTCTGTAAATGTCTATCAGGTTTGCTTGTTCCAGGTCTGAGTTCAAGCCCTGGATATCCTTGTTAATTTTCTGTCTGGTTGATCTGTCTGATATTGACAGTGGAGTGTTAAAGTCTCCGACTATTATTGTGTGGGAGTCTAAGTCTCTTTGTAAGTCGTTAAGAACTTGCCTTATATATCTGGGTGCTCCTGTATTGGGTCCATATATATTTAGAATCGTTAGCTCTTCTTGTTGTATCGATCCTTTTACCACTATGTAATGACCTTCTTTATCTCTTTTGATCTTTGTTGCTTTAAAGTCTATATTATCAGAGATGAGAATTGCAACTCCTGCTTTTTTTTTGCTCTCCATTTGCTTGGTAAATCTTCCTCCATCCCTTGATTTTGAGCCTTTGTGTATCCCTGCATGTGAGATGGGTTTCCTGGATACAGCACACCGATGGGTTTTGGTTTTTTATCCAATTTGCCAGTCTGTGTCTTTTGATTGGTGCATTTAGCCCATTTACATTTAGGGTTAATATTGTTATGTGTGAATCTGATGCTGCCATTTTGATGCTAGCTGGCTGTTTTGCCCATTTGTTGATGCAGAGTCTTCATTTTGTTGATGCTCTTTAGCATTTGGTATGTTTTTAGAATGGCTGGTACTGGTTGTTCCTTTCTATGTGTAGTGCCTCTTTCAGGAGCTCTTGTAAAGCAGGCCTAGTGGTGACAAAATCTCTGAGTACTTGCTTGTTGGCAAGAGATTTTATTCTTCCTTCACTTATGAAGCTCAATTTGGGTGGATATGAAATTCTGGGTTGAAAGTTCTTTTCTTTAAGGATGTTGAATATTGGCCCCCACTCTCTTCTGGCTTGTAGAGTTTCTGCCGAGAGATCTGCTGTGAGTGTGATGGGCTTCCCTTTGTGGGTGACCCGATCTATCTCTCTGGCTGCCCTTAGCATTTTCTCCTTTGTTTCAACCCTGGTGAATCTGACGATTATGTGCCTTGGGGTTGCTCTTCTTGCGGAGTATCTTTGTGGTGTTCTCTGTATTTCCTGGACTTGGATATTGGCCTGCCTTGCTAGGTTGGGGAAATTTTCCTGGATAATATCCTGAAGAGTGTTTTCCAGCTTGGATTCATTCTCTTCGTCACATTCTGCTACACCTATCAAACGTAGGTTAGGTCTCTTCACATAGTCCCACATTTCTTGGAGATTTTGTTCATTCCTCTTTGCCCTTTTTTCTCTAATCTTGGTTTCTCCTTTTATTTCATTGAGTTGATCTTCAACTTCTGATATTCTTTCTTCTGCTTGGTCAATTTGGCTGTTGAAACTTGTGCATGCTTCGCGAAGTTCTTGTGTTGTTTTTCAGCTCCTTCAATTCATTCATATTCCTCTCTAAGTTGTCCATTCTTGTTATCATTTCCTTGAATCTTTTCTCAAATCTTTTTTCAAGGTTCTTAGTTTCTTTCCATTGATTTAGAACATGTTCTTTTAGCTCATTGAAGTTTCTCATTATCCACCTTCTGAAGTCTGATTCCGTCATTTTGTCACACTCATTCTCCGTCCAGCTTTGTTCCCTTGCTGGTGAGGAGTTTTGGTCTTTTGTATAAGGTGAGGTGTTTTGGTTTTGGGTGTTTTCCTCCTTTTGCGCTGGCTTCTTCCCATCTTTGTGGATTTATCCACCTGTCGTCTTAGTAGTTGCTGACTTTTCGATTGGGTCTCTGAGTGGATGCCCAGATTGTTGATGATGAAGTATTCCTGTTAGTTAGTTTTCCTTCTAACAGTCTAGCCCCTCTGCTGTACGACTGCTGAGGTCCACTCCAGGCCCTGCTTGTCGGGCATACACCTGTAGCATCCTCTGCGCCTTCACTGAGAGCTGCAATCCCGAGTTGTTCCTACCACGCCATCTTGGAAATCCCCAAAACTATTTTTTATATTTTAAAATTTAAAGGGAGATAGAATTATAGGTACAAACAACTCAATGCTGTCATTCTCATTATTTCCCAGCTTATTTGAATACTGTAGTATTTATAAATATACACACACTAAAAATATTTTATAGAAAAATACCTGAAAGATAAAATCCAGTCACCTAACCAACTGAACTACAAATGTATTGAAGGATAGACTCATAATCCCCTATTTCTTTGTTGCTGATGATACCTTTATCCCTGTTGCTACATTAGGAGCCACGGGGTTTCAGTGGTTTCTCATTTTCCTCTACCTTGGTAACCATATTTAATAACTAAGAAATATTTGACAAGAATTCTAGAAAATAGCATATCTTTTATTCTATAATAAAAAATATTTTGTATCCATACCTTTTTTTCTTTTAAACTTGGTTAGATACTTGGAAGTTTGGCTAGCTCTTTATCTTTCCTTTTCTTTTCCCTTGACATCTAAACCTACAATAAGGCTAGGTATGGTGGCTCACTCCGTAATCCCAGCATTTTGGGAGGCCGAGGCAAGTGGTTCATTGAGGTCAGGAGTTCAAGACCAGCCTGGCCAACATGGTGAAACCCAAACTCTACTAAAAAATATACATAAATTAGATGGGCCAGGTGGCAAGCTCTTGTAATCCTAGCTACTCAGGAGGCTGAGGCAGGAGAATTGCTTGATCCTGGGAGGAAGAGGTTGCAGTGAGCAGAGATCATGCCACTGAGCTACAGCCTGGGTGACAAAGGGAAACACTGTCTTAAAAAAAAAAAAAAACCTTCAATAAATTTCAAACATCTAATTTACGTTTATTTTCTCCTATGCCTTACCAGTTTGCTACTATCAAAAATATATCTTCCCCAAGATAACTTACAAACTAAATAGGGCAAAGAAAGAAAGAATTTAAAAAGTGACATACTCAAAAAATCCTGCAAAGTCCAAAATTCTCCTAGTCAGAAAATTAACAATTTTTTCTATCTAACCTAAATGTGTTTGCACATATTTCCTATTCTAGGTTCTATCCCCAAACTGGTAACATCTAAGAGTAGAGATGAGAGGCAGAAATGGTGTACTTATCTGCTTACTCAATTATTGGTTTCACAACCTACTGTACTCAAAAAGCTAGACAGGGCATTGAATAAAAAAGCCAGTGAATATGATGGTTTCAAAGAGTATTTCTGCTCAATATTTATTCACTGACTCCTCTAACACTGAGATCCTAGAAAATAAGAAACCTTTGTTTTTATCCCCAGTGGAAGGCAAAAGATGAATGAATGTTTGTGAAATAATTTTAGTTTAGAAACTAAGCACTATGTTCTGTTAGGAAGACAATATAGTCTGGTGGTTAAAAGCTCTGGTTTTGGAGTTAGACTCATTTTAAATTACTAGCTCGACTATGGCCAAGTTCCTTGGCTTCTTTAAATCTCAATTTCCTCACCTGTAAAACAGTGTTAATACTTCATGCAGAAAACTGTTGAGAGGGTAAGAGGTAGTGTCTAGCAGATAAAAAGCATTCAAATACATGTAGCTATTTGTGGTAGTAAACACAGTAGCAACAGTGGTACCCACAGTGGTATAAATGAAACATAAAGGCAGTGGCTTCAGAGGTACTTTTATTCACTTAGCCACTGTCCTCTGCTGACTAACTTCAGTGGAAAATCTGGGCTGTCAACTCTTATTTACAACTCCTGTGGCTATAATTTCTACCTTTTCCAATAAAACTGCAGCACAATAATACTCCAAGGACCTTGTTATAAGAGAATTTGACCTTTATTTATCTCTTCACTCCTCCATTTATAAAGGGATCTAGAAGTTACAGTCTTTATTTGTTGCTCTGTCCCAAAGGGATGACAAGTATAGTTACTACACAACAGGTATTCTGTAAAAGACTTAAAAAAAAAAAAAAAACCCCGACCGGGCGCGGTGGCTCAAGCCTGTAATCCCAGCACTTTGGGAGGCCGAGGCGGGTGGATCACAAGGTCAACAGATCGAGACCATCCTGCTCAACATGGTGAAACCCCGTCTCTACTAAAAATACAAAAAATTAGCTGGGTATGGTGGCGCGTGCCTGTAATCCCAGCTACTCAGGAGGCTGAGGCAGGAGAATTGCTTGAACCCAGGAGGCGGAGGTTGCGGTGAGCCGAGATCACGCCATTGCACTCCAGCCTGGGTAACAAGAGCGAAACTCCGCCTCAGAAAAAAAAAAAAAAAAGAAAGAAAAAAAACACCCCACTAAATCCAACCTGACAAAAATGCTTCACAAATGTATACTTAAAAAATCAGTTCATTTTTCAAAAAATGCCTAGTACTGGAGGTAATCAGTAAGTTAGCAAAACCAATATATCAAATCAATTAGATAAAAGACAAATTTAGACAAGTGATTCACATAACATTCATCTTCACAATCTTATTACAAAACACTACCACTAATACCAGCTGTCATCTATTGCATTTTTACCAGTTGTTGTGATTAGTAATGTAAATACTTAAGCTCATTTAATATAATTACTTTGAAGTCAGTACAACATTGTCAATTTTATAGCTAAGGGATCTGAGGCTTACAGAATAACACCAGTTCAAACTTACTGAGGGCTTAATATGCATAGATTCTGCCTGGTACTTCACATGCATTTTCTCATTAATCCTCAAATAAACACAATGACGTAGACACAAGCATTGACCCATCCTACAGACAAGAACACTCAATCCTAAGATGGAAAACGTAACGTATTTGCTGGAGGGCACACAGCTAGTAAAATCCAGAAGTCAGGATTCAAACCAAGATCTTACTGACTTTAGAACCATGGTCTTAACCCTTATGCTATACAATCTTTAATTTTTACTCAGTCATTGTCAAGTATTTAACAAGCATGTACTCTGTTACGTGCCAAGCACAGTGGATACAGTGATGAGCAGGAATGGTGCAGACACCCTTCTCACATCACTTACAGTGCAAGGGTGCTGAGCCAGCAATAAAGAGCTGGCTGTGGCTGACCCAATGGGCCTGACTCCAGAGCCTGAGTTCTTAACCACCATGCTCTGCTGCAAAAGGCACCATAATAAGATTTTTGCCTACAACATAACTCAGGAAATCTGATGTTTTGTATTTAGTTTATTAACATAGCATCTTTTCATGGATGAATACTGTTTCCTTAACAAAATTAGTCAAGGCAATCTGTAAAACTTTTAAGGCACCATAACTGGTCTCCAGTCTCTTGACAGAAATAGGTTTATTCTATGTTGTCAATGGGTAACAGTCATTGCAGACTAGGTTATTCAGACAAAATATTCTCTTATTGTCTTCAAACTCACTTCTGCTGACAACAATCCAAATTAGTATCTCAAACATTAAAAAGAATTCTCAATGGCACTGAAGAGCTGATCACATAGCAAGGAATTACCAGCCCAAAACTGAAGAAAAGCTAGGACTCAGAGGTAAGCAGAGTCCTTTCCCCGAGTTCACTTTTCAATAGGGAAAATGTTAACACTGGTTTTTAGAGTTCTGAAGAAAAAAAGAGAGAGAGCTACCATAGCCCAAGGCCTGCCCAAAGTGGGAAGCCTGATTCATTTCCTCCCTTGTTTAGGTGGGGCCCCAATGGTTAAAGAGAGAAGCAGAGGTAAAAGGGTTTCGTAAGCATGTAACTGAGAATGCCCATTTTTCTTTTTCTTTTTTTTTTTTTTTTTGAGACAGAGTCTCGTTCTGTCATCAGGCTGGAGTGCAGTGGTATGATCTTAGCTCACTGCAACCTCCACCTCCCAGGTTCAAGCGATTCTCCTGCCTCAGCCTCCCGAGTAGCTGGGACTACAGGCGCATGCCAACACACCTGGCTAATTTTTATATTTTTAGTGGAGATGGGGTTTCACCGTGTTGGCCAGGATGGTTTGGAACTCCTGACCTAGTGATCTGCATGCTTCAGCCTCCCAAAGTGGTGGATTACAGGTGTGAGCCACCGCACCTGGCTGAGTACCCCCACTTTTCTAAGAGATAGTTCAATTATTTTTTCTCTCTCTCTCTTCTTTTCTCATTTCTCCTTTTCCCTACTTTCTACTTAGTTCTTTAGAAATACAATTACAGTCTTTTACTTCCTCTTTATCAGGCACTCCCTACAGGGGGAGTTAATCTGACTATGTGCTTAGAAGCTCCAGGGTTGGACGATCACCCACCAGGGGGTTGCCTCTAGAAATAACAGTGGATTTACAACCCAAAGTCCTGCTATGAAACTCTCTCCCACCCTGAGAATTTTCAGCCACTTTTATAGCCTATTTCTGCCCATGAAGATGCCACTTCAACTCCCTGGTAGAAAAGATACCAAACTGGCATGCAGACCCCTAACTTGTTTGCTTCCTCCCCTGCATGCCATTCCTGATAGGACCCCTTTAAAAGCATCCACTTTCTGCTACAAAGGGGGAAGCAGTATCCTTAAGACAGGAACCCTGTATTTCTTCCCCTAAGTTAGCTTTGGAATAAAAAGTCACTTTCTTTATTCCACACTTTGCTCTTTTTAATTGGACTTTGCAAGCAGCAACTGACTGAACCTGCATTTTCGTTACAAGCATGTATCACCTGACTGGTCCAAGAAACCCTCAAATTCACCTTAAAGTGGTCTAAGACCTGTGGTGACCTAGAATTCTGGAGAAACAAACGTGAATCTTCTCTGGAGGAAGACAGCTTCACGCAAGGTCTCAAATTATTCCTGCAGATGATTTTCTAGGGACAGTAAATAACAAAGCATAGAAGGAGACGTCACCATAAATAAGAACCATAAATGAGATACTAGATTATTAGATACAGAATACAAAAGAAATCCTTACCGTGTACACACAAAAAATTAAAGACAGGCCTAAAAACATCTTCAGGAAAACTTTAAAAATGATCAAAAGTAACAGAGCATATTTTGAATGAAACAAATAGGCTGGATGTGGTGGCTCATGCCTGTAATCCCAGTACTTTGGGAGAAGGCAGGAGGATCACATGAGGCCAGGAGTTTGAGACCAACCTGGCCAACATGGTAAAACCCCATCTATACTAAAACTACAAAAATTAGCCAGGTGGACAGGAGTGGTGGTACACATCTGTAATCCCAGCTACTTGGGAGGCTGAGGGAGGAGAATTTTTGAACCCAGAAGGCAGAGGTTACAATGAGCCAAGATCGCACCACTGCACTCCAGCCTAAGCAACAGAGAGAGACTCTCCCAACAACAAAAAGGGATCAGAAATAATTACTCAGAATATAGAACGGAAAGAGAAAACAGAAAATACGAGAGTCATGGGAGGACAGAGTAAAAAGGTCTTATATATATTTAACTGAAGACTCAGAAGGAAGGAGAATATGAATAGCATAGAGGTAATATCTGAAGGGATAATAGCTAAAGATTTTCTAGAAGTGATGGAATACCACTTCAGAGATTCATGAAGCTCAATACATCCTAAGCAGGATAAAAAAGGATACCATCTTTAGATACATCACAGTGAAACTGCAGAACATAAAAACAGCAAGCTGAGGGAAAAGCGGATTACTTTTTAAAAAACAAAACAAATAAGCTTAATATCCGATTTCTTAACTACAGTGGAAAGTCAAACACATTTTAAGTGATGAATTCTACCCAACGGAGTCAAGGAAAGCTTCACATAAAACAAGCCAGGAAACAATTCCACAGGGCAGAAAAAACAAATAAACAAAAAAGCCAGGACAAAAAAAGATAATTTGGGCGAAAGTAAAGGTAGATAATCTACATATATGACTAGCAATTGCATGCTACATGGAAGTATTCGTTATTTTATTCGCTCTTTTTCTATGTTCCTGTTTTCTCATTTTTAGTATTAGTAACAATAACATTTCATAAATGCCTACTATGTGCCAGGCTTTTTGATCATTTAATCTTCAGAATAACTCAATACAATAGAGATTACTATTTGCAATTCATATCTAAACAAACTAGGAGAGTGAGTGACTTGTCTCAAGTCACAAAGCTGTCATTTGTTGAACACAAGGTTGAACTCAGCATGGATCCTTTAAAATTTACCAGGCTGCCTTTTCTCTTTCTTCCTCTCTTTTATATTAAACCTACCAAGAATAAAACAGCATCTTTCCAGATGCCATTTCCTAAATGGCAATAAAGACAACATGTTTCTGAAGCAAAAAGGTAAGGATCTTAGCTGGCTCTTCTGAAGTACTAAATAATACTTGAGTAAAAATACAGCAATGGAATTTTTTGTAAGCTTTAAGAGTCATTTAATCAACCTGATTTTGTATCTTTTCCTCAATGGCAGCTGTCATCTGATAAATGTTGAAAATTCCTTTAATGAAGTGATATTTACTTCCAAGGCAAATTAGTCCATCTTTATATTAATTACATAGGTTATTCTGTATAATGTAAAAATTATTCTATGGAAAACCTGCAGCTAGATCTCTAATCTTATCTTGCTCTGGAAACCAGTACAGTGGTCAGCTACTGGTTGTGGAGTTCAGAGAATGTGAGATCATTCTCAGATCTGGTACTGACATGTTATGAGATCTAGGGTAAATTATCTATCTTCTAAAGCCTCAGTTTCCTTTTCTGTAAGAGAAATAATATAGTAAGTACCTACTCAACAGATCTGTTAAGAGGCATGCAGTTTCATAAATATTAGATATTACTGCTACTATTAGTGGTTTTATCAAATGAGGGCGAAACTGCTTGGCTCAGTTCCCTCACATATAAAACAAGGGAACAGTTGTTAAATCTTTTAGGTCCATTCTATCAGATGAGAAACTTAAATCAGTATGTTTCTAGCAATTCCCATCCACCCCCACTGGGCCAGGAGTTCTTAAGCTGGAGAATACGAATGGGCTTCATGGGGGTGGCTGAACCCTTTGAAATTCGGTGCAACTGCATGTGAAAGCTTATTTAAAGGAGAGAAGACACAGGTCTAATCAGAGTTTTAGAGAATCCATAAGCCAAAATAGATTAAAAAGCACTGCCTTTGGGACTAAACAAATCAAACCTATTTATTCCACATTTTGCATGACAGAACATAATCTACATAAAGACCTGAATCTTTCCTAGGTTAGATATTGTATGTTCCTTCAACCTTTTTTTGGAGACAAGAGTCTCATTCTGTCACCCATGCTGGAGTACAGTGGCATGATCTTTGCTCACTGCAACCTATGCCTTGAGGGTTCAAGCAATTCTCCTGCCTCCTCAGCCTCCAGAGTAGCTGGGAGCATAGGCGCACACTGCCACACCCAGCTAACTTTTTGTATTTTTAGTAGAGACAGAGTTTCACTGTGTTGTCCAGGCTGAACTCAAACTTCCTGGCCCAGGCAATCTGCCCACCTCGCCCTCCCAATGTGCTGGGATTACAGGCATGAGCCACCAGGCCTAGCCAATCATTTTTTTTTTAATTGTAATTTAAGTTCTGGGGTACATGTGTATATCTTGCAGGTCTATGGCATAGATACATACGTGCCATGGTGCTTTGCTGCCTCCATCCCATCACCTACATCAAGCATTTTTCCCAATGTTACCACTCCCCAACCTCCCCACCCCCCACTGTCCCTCCCCAGTCCCCCACCCCGCAACAGACCCCAGTGTGTGATGTTCCCCTCCCTGTGCCCATGTGCTCTCATTGTTCAACATGCGCCTATGAGTTAGAACATGCGGTGTTTGGTTTTCTGTTCTTGTGTCAGTTTGCTGAGAATGATGGTTTCCAGATTCATCCATATCCCTACAAAGGACATGAAGTCATCCTTTTTATGGTTGCATAGTAGTCTATGGTGTATATGTGCCACATTTTCTTTATCTGGTCTATCACTGATGGGCATTTGGGTTGTCTGCAGGTCTTCGCTATTATAAACAGTGCCACAATGAACATATGTGTGCTTGTGTCTTTATAATAGAATGATATATGATTCTTTGGGTATGTGTACCCAACAATGGGATTGCTGGGTCAAATGGTATTCTATTTCTAGATCCTTAAGGAATCAATCACCACACTGCCTTCCACAATGGTTGAACTAATTTGCAGCACCACCAACAGTGTAAAAGTGTTCCTATTTCTCCATATCCTCTCCAGCATGCTGTCTTCAGATTTTTTAATGATCGCCACTCTAACTGGCATGAAATGGTATCCGAATGTGGTTTTGATTTGCATTTCTCTAATGACCAGTGACGTTAAACATCTTTTCATATTTGTTGGTAGCATGAATGTCTTCTTTGGAAAAGTGTCTGTTTATACCCTTTGCCCACTTTTGAATGGCTTTGTTTTTTTCCTTGTAAATCTGCTTTAGTTCTTTGTAGATTCTGGATATTAGCCCTTTGTCAGATGGGTAGGCTGCAAAAATACTTTCCCATTCCATTGGTGGCCGGTTCACTCTAACGATTGTTTCTTAAGCTGTGCAAAAGCTCTGGAGTTTAATTAGATCTCATTTGTCTATTTTGGCTTTTGAGCTTTCGGTGTTTCAGTCATGAAGTCCTTGCCTATGCCTCTGTCCTGAATGGTTTTGCCTAGGTTTTCTTCTAAGGTTTTTATAGTATTAGTCTTATGTTTAAATCTTTAATCCATCTGGAGTTAATTTTAGTGTAAGGTGTAAGGAAGGGGTCCAATTTCAGCTTTCTGCATATGGCTAGCCAGTTTTCCCAACACCATTTATTAAGCAGGAAATCCTTTCCCCATTGCTTGTTTTTGTCAAGTCTGTCAAAGATCAGATGGTTGTAGATGTGTGGCATTACTTCTGTGGCCTCTGTTCTGTTCCATTAGTCTGTATGTCTGTTTTGGTACCAGTACCATGCTGTTTTGATTACTAATTTTTTTATTTTTATTTTTATTTTTATTTTTTTGCCTGATGCTCTGGCTAGAACTTCCAATACTATATTGAATAAGAATGGTGAGAAAGGGCATCCTTGTCTTCTGACAGTTTGCAAAGGGAATGCTTCCAGTTTTTGCCATTCAATATGATATTGGCTGTGGGTTTGTTGTAAATAGCTTTTATTATTTTGAGATATGTTCCACTGATACCTAGTTCACTGAGAGTATTTAGCATAAAGGGCTGTAAACTAAAGGGTTGTAGACTTTTGCTGAAGGTCTTCTTTACTTCTATTGGGATGATCATGTGGTTTTTGTCTTTAGTTCTGTTTATATGATGGATTACATTTATAAATTCGTGTATGGTAAACCAAACTGCATCTCTGGGAGGAAGTCTACTTGATTGTGGTAGATAAGCTTTTTGATGTGCTGTTGCGTTGTTTGCCAGTATTTTACTGAAGATTTTCATCAATGTTCATCATGAATATCTGCCAGGTTTTGGTATCAGGACAATGTTGGTCTCATAACATGAGGTAGGGAGGATTCCCTCTTTTTGGAGTGTCTGGAATAGTTTCAGAAGAAATGGAACCAGCTCGTCTTTGTATATCTGGTAGAATTTGGCTGTGAACTTGCCCGATCCTGGACTTTTTTTGGTTGATAGGCTATTAATTGCTGCCTCAACTTCAGACCATGTTATTGGTCTATTCTGGGATTCAACTTCTTCCTGGTTTAGTCTTGGGAGGGTGTCAGTGTGCAGGAGTTTATCCATTTCCCCCAGATTTACCAGTTTGTGTGCATAGAGCTGTTTATAGTAATCTCTGATAGTAGTTTGTATTTCTGTAGAATTGGTGGTAGTATCCCCTTTATCATTTTATTGCATCTCTTCGATTCTTCTCTCTTTTCTATTAGTCTGACTAGCACTCTATTTTGTTGATCTTTTCAAAAAACCAGCTCCTAGATTTATTGATTTTTTGAAGGTTTTTTGTGTCTCTATCTCCTTCAGTTCTGCTCTGATCTTAGTTATTTCTTGTCTTCTGCTTGCTTTTGAAATTGCTCTTTCAATTTTGATGACAGGGTGTCTATTTTAGATCTTCCCTTGCTTCCCATGTGGGCATTTATTGCTATAAATTTCTCTCTAGATACTACTTTAAATGTGACCTAGAGATTCTGGTATGTTGGGTCTTCGTTCTCATTAGTTTCAAAGAACATCTTTATTTCTGCATTCATTTCATTGTTTATCCATTCGTCATTCAGGAACAAGTCATTCATTTTCCATGTAGTTGTGCACTTTTGAGTGAGTTTCTTAATCCTGAGTTCTACTTTGATTGCACTGTAGTCTGAGACTGTTTGTTATGATTTCTGTTCTTTCGCATTTGATGATGAGACATTTACTTCCAATTACGTGGTCAATGTGGTCAATTTTAGAGTAAGTGCAATGTGGTGCTGAGAAGAATGTATATTCTGTAGATTTGGGTGGAGATTTCTGTAGAAGTCTGTTAGGTCCTCTTGGTCCAGATCTGAGTTCAAGTCCTGGATATGATTGTTAATTTTCTGTCTCATTGATCTGTTTAAATATTGACAGTAGGGCTTTAAAGTCTCCTACCATTAATATGTGGGAGACTACGTCTCTTTGTAGGTCATTAAGAACTTGCTTTATGTATCTGGGTGCTCCTGTATTGGGGGCATATATATTTAGGATCATTAGCTCTCCTTTTACCATTATGTAATACCCTTCTTTGTCTCTTGATCTTTGCAGGTTTAAAGTCTGTTTCATCAGAGACTAGGATTGCAACTCCTTTTTTTTTTGCTCTTTTTGCTTGGTAAATCTTCCTTCACCCCTTTATTTTGAGTCTATGTGTGTCTCTGCACATGAGATGGGTCTCCTGAACACAGCACACTGATGGATCTTGAGTTTTTGTCCAGTTTGCCAGTCTGTGTCTTTTGATTGGGGCATTTAGGCTGTTTACATTTAACAATATTGTTGTGTGTGAATCTGATCCTGCCATTTGTTACTGGCTGGTTGTTTTGCCCATTAGTTAATGCAGTTTCTTCATTGTGTTGTTGGTCTTTACCATTTGGTATGTTTTTTGGAGTGGCTGGTACTGGTTGTTCCTTTCTGTTTAGTGCTTCTTTCAGGAGATCTCGTAAGGTAGGTCTGCTGGTTACAAAATCTCTCAGCAATTGCATGTCCATAAAGAATTTTATTTCTCCTTCACTTTTGAAGCTTGGTTTGGCTGGATATGAGATACTGTATTGAAAGCTCATTTCTTTAAGGATGTTGAATATTGGCCCTCACTCTCTTCTGGCTTGCAGGGTTTCTGCAGAGAGATCTGCTGTGAGTATGATGGGCTCCCCTTTATGGGTGACTTGACCTTTCTCTCTGGCTGCCCTTAGCATTTTTTCCTTCATTTCAACCCTGGTGAATCTGATGATTATGTGCCTTGGGGTTGCTCTTCTTGAGGAATATCTTTGTCTTGTTCTCTGTATTTCCTGGACTTGAATGTTGGTCTGCCTTGCTAGGCTGGGAATGTTCTCCTGGATAATATCCTGAAGAGTGTTTTCCAGGTTGGATTCATTCTCCCCGTCACATTCTGGTACACCGATTAAGCACAGATTAGGTCTTTTCCCATAATCCCACATTTCTTGGAGGCTTTGTTCATTTATTTTCACTCTTTTTTTCTTTAATCTTGCCTTCTCATTTTATTTCATTGAGTTGACCTTCAGTCTCTGATATCTTCTCTCCTGGTTGATCGATTTGGCTATTGAAACTTGTGCATGTTTTGCAAAGTTCTCGTACTGTATTTTTCATCTCCATCAAGTCATTTATGTTCTTGCCTAAGCTTGTTATTCTAGTTAGAATTTCATCTAACCTTTCTTCAAGGTTTTTAGTTTCTTTTCATTGGGTTAGAACATGCTCCTTTAGCTCAGAATAGTTTGTTATTACCCACTGTCTGAAGCCTGTGTCTGTCAGTTCATCAAACTTATTCTCCATCCTGTTTTGTTCCCTTGCTGGTGAGGAGTTGTGATCTCTTGGAGGAGGAGAAGTGTTCTGGTCTTTGATGATTTCATCCCTTTTGCACTGGTTTCTTCCATCTTCATGGAGTTATCTACCTTTGATCTTTGAAGTTGGTGATTTTGGATGGGGTCTCTGAGTGGACGTCCTTTCTGTTGATGGTGAAGCTATTTCTTTTTGTTTTTTAGTTTTCCTTCTAACAGTCAGGCCCCTCTGCTGTAGGACTGCTGGAGGTCCACTCCAGACCTTGCTTGCCTGGGAATCACCCGTGGGGGCTGCAGAACAGCAAGTATTGCTGCTTGATCTTTCATCTGGTAGCTTCCTCCCAGAAGGGTAACTGCCAGTTGTCAGCCAGAGTTCTGTATGTGGTGTGTTTTTGGTTACACAGGGCTTGGTTAGTCGCTTGAGGAGGCAGTCTATCCCTTGTCTTCCTGCAGAGGTGCTGCTGGTCTGCCATGGGCTCAGTCCAGCTGCTATGAAGCTTTCTGTGGCTTTTGTTTACACAGGTAAGATCAGCTATGGCAGACGCCCTTCTCCTCAATGAGCTCGATCATCTTGGGTTGAGCTTTAACTGATGTGCTGGCTGTGAAACTCTCAAGCGAGAGGGCTTCAGTTTGCTAGTCTTTGTTGGGGTGGGACCCACCAAGCCGTATTACCTGTCTCCCTGCTTTCAGCTCCCTCTCTTTCTGGGGAGCGGGAAGTTCCATCCCGCAAGTGCTCTTGGTGCTAGTCAAAGCATCTGCTCACATCTGTGTGGACAACCTGTGGTGCAGACTGAAGCTGCTGCTCAGATCTGTGCTAGTAACTCGTGGTGCTTTTCAGCCCAGTGGGGTTTTCCTTGTTTGTGGGTTGCAAAGGCCACGGGAGAAGTACAGTATCTAAACTGGAGTACCGAAGGGGAAGAGTCCCTGATCCTCCATCCAGTTGTACTTTCTGGGTGAGGCAGTGGCCAATCATTTTTTATATTATTTGGTATCTCTTCTTAATGATCATATATAGTTGATAATCTCCTTGAAATATAATTCAAAAGAGGAGTATGGTATTCTTGGCATGATATGTCCAATTTAGTACACAGGGAGAACTTCCTTGCTGTGCAAGCTTGTCCAATCCACCTCATTTTGTTATTGTTGTTGTTCTGTTTTGTTTTGCTTTAGGTTTTTAGCACCCTGATGCCATGGTTTTTAGTTTCTGTCACTAGTGATACAAGGAAAGAAGGGATAAGAAAGGGACTTTACTGGCCCAACCAGAAAGAGAAACTAAGAACCCATGACTGTATTCTCTCCCTTGGACACCCCTACAAGACTCATTATTTCTATTAATACTGTTTATTTATTTTATACTATTTATTTCTCTTAATACTGTTTAAGACATCAATAGATATGGACAGTTGGGTCTGCCAGCATAACTCTTACTGACCTAAGTCTTTTCACCTTGGATGCTGTTAAACTCACATACCTCTCACTCTATCTGTGCAGCTGTCCTTCTGGACATAAATAGTTTATATTTCCCCTGATAAACTTAATCTTCTGAGACTTAGTTCAGCTCCCCAGTGTGTCAAAAATTAATCCTAGCTATAAGATTATAAATATTATAATTATAATATTTAATAAATTAATATTCACAAATATTATAAAAGTGAGACAATAACCAAAAATAACTAAAATACATATGAATATATTCTAAATGCTAAATAAAAAAATATAACACCACATATCTTAACACATACTTTTTATAAATATGACTAACATTTTAGGGTAATCGCATAATTTATAATATTAAAAATAGTTAAAGAGATCCCCTTAAGTAGATGCCAATTTTTAGACCATGGAATATATAAAAATTAATTTCAACAGCCTAGCCATAATTTCTCTTAAATATAGGTCACATGACTTTTCTATATGGAAAGCAGAAACTGACAGAGCAGCAAGAGGGAAGCAAGGAAACAGCACATGCCATTCCTTTTTTTTGACCACTGTCCATACAGTGACCTACTGATTCACCTTCCTATGCTTCCAGGATCTCTCTGTCAAAGAGAAACAACAGTAACATTTATCTAAAAGTAAGAAATTATAAAACATAATTTTAAAAGCTTACTTTCTTCAGTAACTCTAATGCATAGCAAAGATCTTTTTTTTCCAATTTTTTTATTCAATTTTTTTTTTAAATTGCATTTTCTGTTAATAATAGCAAAGACCTGGAGCAAAGATCTTTTAAAAAACAATTTATCCTGTGATTCTAATTGCCCTTTTAACTTCTTAATGATGGCGACACAAATAAGGGCTATTAATGGGGATTATCTAATATTGGAATTCATAAATAACCACTTGCAGTCTATACTTACCATCTATAATAGACATATTTCTAGATGCTGACACAGTGGTCTTTGAGTTTCTGCTACGAGTGGAAGTCTCCAGACCAGTGCCTGCTTTCAGAATAATGAACAGTCAATGCACAACCGCATCAGCAGCTAAGGTTTATTTCACACAACACCAAAAAATGAAAGCTAAATAGACTTACATCAAACACTTTGTCTGTAAAAAGCCAGACATATATATAAGAACAAATATCTAGAGTCTGACCAATTTTCAGAGACTGAAAATTCTTTTAGGCCACATTGTAGTTAATATTTATCCAATTAAAATGCAAGCAAATAGGCCAGGCGTGGTGGCTTACCCCTGTAATCTCAGCACTTTGTGAAGCCGAGGCGGGAGGATCACTTGAAGTCAGGAGTTCAAGACCAGCCTGGCCAATATGGTGAAACTCCATCTCTACTAAAAATACAAAAATTAACCAGGCATGATGGTGGGCACCTATAATACCAGCTACTTGGGAGGCTGAAGCAGAAAAACTGCTTGAACCTGGGAGGCAGAAGTTGCAGTGAGCTGAGATTGTACCACTGCACTCTAGCCTGGGTGTCAGAGCAAGACTCCATCTAAAAAAATATAATAAGAAAATAAAAATAAAAACAAAAAATTTTAAGGAAAAATTTTGTAAATGTAAGAATAGTGAAAATAATCATCATTAAAAGAAAGAGATTTCTCTCCCTGGAGATTTTAAACCAAATTACTATTCATTTCACCAGCTTAAAATTCCTATGGATACATATTTAATAAAAATTTTTTTTTAATCCTTAGAGATGAATTGACATAATGTGTGAGAAATGTGTGAGAAAGTCACTGAATGACCAATTTCTATTGGCTTGAACTATTCAATGACAATAGTCTCACAGTAAACACAATAATGACAATGTTAATGACTACTTTTAGAAATCAAATTGGAGGCAGTTTTCCTTCTTAAACTGACTTGATCAAGATATTTGATAAACATGTGGGTATTTGTATCTTATGACCATAACAAAAAAAAAAATTTATGATCTGAGTTTTCTCCCTGCTGCCAAAGGCTTTTAGCTAACTGTTTTCTTTAACGACTCATATTTGCCTATTACTTCGTACGTATGAGAATACATATGGCATAAAATGTACCCAAAAGGTACTGTGTGACAAACACAGTGAAGCTTTTATAAGGTATGTGTAAAAACAATTAAAACGCTAAGTGCATGTGGTCATTCAAAATTTATGTAAGTAAAAGGCACACGTGAGAACTGCCTTAAAGACTGTCTTTATATATTACAAAAATAGATTTTTAAAGAACCATGTTTTAGAAATAAAAACTTATAATTCAGTTCTGATGAGATCTAATTCTGTATTTTCCACTCAATTGCCAAGTCTGAATGTGCATATGACTAAACTCAGCACTTACCTCTTCCTCTTTGAGACACTCCTCTAGATGCTGAATTCTGCCCTCTTCCTCCTCGTCGACCTCTTCCTCGGCCTCTTCCTTTGCTGACTGCTCCTGAGATGCTATCATCAGAGTCATCAGCCATCTGTTCTGCTAAACCTATACTCATAAGGTCATCAGCACTAAAGGCAGAAGCAGACTCTTCTGACTGAGATCTGAGTGCTCTGGCCCTGTTCATAGCCTAAGAGGGAGAAGAAGGAGAAAGTACACACAAGCAGATAATGCACTATCCTACAAATAATTAATTTAGGCATTGAGATGAACTAATCATGCTATAAAAAGATAAAGGAAGATGGCAAGGTGGTTCATGCCTGTAATCCCAGAACACTGGAAGGCTGAGGCAGGAGGATGCCTTGTGCCCAACAATTCAAGACAAGCCTGGGCAACATGGGGAAACACCGTGTCTACAAAAAAAAAATACAAAACTTAGCCAGGCATGGTGATGTGCACCTGTAGTCCCTGCTACACAGGAGGCTGAGGCAGGAGGATCACTTAAGCTGAGGAGACAGAGGCTGCAGTGAGCTATAATCACACCACTCCACTCCAGCCTGGGTGACAGAGAGAGAGCCTGTCTCAAAAAATAAAAACAAATATATTTATATATGTGTAAAGGAAAACCTCCCCACCAATCAAATTTAATGCTTATTATCTGTCAGATCAATCTACCATCCTATCTGTAAAATGAGACCCTTTAAAAAGGTTTACCAAGAAAAATAAAATCTCACAGAATTAAAACTTTCAGAACTGGAAGGAATACTGGCAATCATCTCTAACTCAATACCACATTTAACCATAACAGACTGTCATCATTTGAGCTACTTTTGAGAATAGGCTCCTAGTAAATAACAAGGAAAAAAATTACAGAAAATAGCTGTTATCTCTGGGCAGTAAAATTTTAGGTGCTTCCGTTTTTCGTTCTTGAATATTACATATTTTCTACAACATGCTTTTTCTAAAAAATTACTTTTGTAATCAGAAAAAACATGAGCAAAAATGTCTAACAAATATATGCTAAAGAGAATTAAGGGCTGGGCACGGTGGCTCATGCCTATAATCCCAGCACTTTGGGAGGCTAAGGTGGGTGGACTGCTTAAGATCAGGAGTTAGAGATCAGCCTGAGCAACATGGCCAGAACTTGTCTCTTAACAAAGTACAAGAATAGAAAAAAGGCTGTGAGAAATATGGGATTATGTGAAAAGACCTAATTTGCATTTGATAGGTGTACCTGAATGTGACAGAGAGAATGAATCCAAGCTGGAAAACACTCTTCAGGTTATTATCCAGGAGAACTTCCCCAACCTAGCAAGGCAGGCCAGCATTCAAGTCCAGGAAACACAGAGAATACCACAGAGATATTCCTCAAGAAGAGCAACCCAAAGGCACATCATCATCAGTTTCATTAGCGTTCAAATGAAGGAAACAATGCTAAGGGCAGCCAGAGAGAAAGGTCAGGAAAAGGGAAGCCCAGCAGACTCAGAGTGTACTCTCAACAGAAACCCTACAAGCTAGAAGAGAGTGGGGGCCAACATTCAACATCCTTAAAGAAAAGAACTTTCAACCTAGAATTTCATATCCAGCCAAACTAAGCTTCATTAGTGAAGGAGAAATAAAACCCTTTATGAACAAGCAATTGCTGAGAGATTTCATCATCACCAGGCCTGTCTTACAAGAGCTCCTGAAAGAAGCACTAAACAGAAAGGAACAACCAGTACCAGGCACTCCAAAAACTTACCAAATGGTAAAGAGCACTGACACAATGAGGAAACCTGTGTCAACTAATGTGTAAAACAAACAGCTAGCATCAAAATGACAGGATCGAATTCACACATAACAGTATTAACCTTAAATGTAAATGGGCTAAATGCCCCAATCAAAAGACACAGACTAGCAAATTGGATAAAAAATCAAAACCCATCGGTGTGCTGTATCCAGGAAACCCATCTCATGTGCAAGGATACACAAAGGCTCAAAATAAAGGGATGGAGGAAGATTTACCAAGCAAACGGAGAGCATAAAAAAAGCAGGAGTTGCAATTCTCGTCTCTGATAAAATAGACTTTAAAGCAACAAAGATCAAAAGAGACAAAGAAGGTCATTATATAATGGGAAAAGTATCAATGCAACAAGAAGAGCTAATGATCCTAAATATATACGCACCCAATACAGGAGCACCCAGATACATAAAGCAAGTTCTTAATGACCTACAAAGAGACTTAGACTCCCACACAATAATAGTGGGAGACTTTAACACTCCACTGTCAGTATTAAACAGATCAAAGAGATAGAAAATTAACAAGGATATCCAGGACTTGAACTCAGATCTGGACCAAGCAAACCTAATAGACATCTACAGAACTCTCCACCCCAAATCCACAGAATATACATTCTTCTCAGCACCACATCATACCTACTCTAAAAATGACCTCATAATTGGAAGTAAATCACTCCTCAGCAAATATAAAAGAATGGAAATCGTGACAAACAGTCTCTCAGACCACAGTGCAAACAAATTAGAACTCAGGATTAAGAAACTAACTTAGAACTGCAGAACTTCACGGAAACTGAATAACTGGCTCTTGAATATTGACTGGATAAACAATGAAATGAAGGCAGAAATAAAGATGTTCTTCGAAACCAACGAGAACAAAGACAATGTACCAGAATCTCTGGGACACATATAAAGTAGTGTCTAGAGGAAAATTTATAGCAATAAATGCCCACATGAGAAGCAAGGAAAGATCTAAAATAGACACTCTGTCATCAAAATTGAAAGAGCAAGAGGAGCAAGATCAAAAAAACTCAAAAGCTAGCAGAAGACAAGAAACAACTAAGATCAGAGCAGAACTGAAGGAGATAGAGATACAAAAAACCCTTCAAAAATTAATAAATCCAGGAGTTGATTTTTTGAAAAGATCAACAAAACAGAACACTAGCCAGATTAATAAAAAAGAAAAGAGAGAAGAATCAAATAGATGCAATAAAAAAACAATTAAGGGGATATCACCACTGATTCCACAGAAATACACACTACCATCAGAGATTACTACAAACAACTCTATGCACAATCAGTAAACCTGGAAGAAATGTATAAATTCCTAGACACTTGCACCCTCCCAAGCCTAAACACAGAAGTCAAAACCCTGAATAGACCAATAACAAGGGCTGAAGTTGAGGCAGCAATTAATAGCCTACCAACCAAAAAAAGCCCAGGTCCAGATGGGTTCACAGATGAATTCTACCAGACATACAAGAGGAGCTGGTACCACTCCTTCTGAAACTATTCCAAACACTCCAAAAAGAGGGAATCCTTCCCAAATCATTTTATGAGACCAACATCATCCTAAGACCAAAACCCGGCAGAGATTCAACAGAAAAAGAAAACTTCAGGTCAATATCCACGATGAACATAGATGCAAAAATCTTCAGTAAAATAATGGCAAACCGATTGCAACAGCACATCAAAAAGCTTATCCATCAGGATCAAGTAGGCTTCATCACGGGGATGCAAGGCTGGTTCCACACATGCAAGTCTATAAACGTAATTCACCACAAAAACAGAACCAAAGACAAAAACCACATGATTATCTCAATAGATCAAGGGAAGGGCTTCAACAAAATTCAACAGCCTTTATGCTAAAAACTCTCAATAAACTAGGTATCAATAAAATGCATCTCAAAGTAATAAAAGCTATTTACAAAATCACAGCCAATATCATA
The DNA here is from genome assembly GCA_031835075.1 of Saguinus oedipus. Taxonomy (NCBI): domain Eukaryota; kingdom Metazoa; phylum Chordata; class Mammalia; order Primates; family Cebidae; genus Saguinus; species Saguinus oedipus. The sequence goes on from CM063178.1 coordinate 129,428,851, forward strand.
TTGAATGGTATACAGAATGGGCAAAAATGGAAGCATTGCCTTTGAAATCTGGCACTAGACAAAGATGCCCTGTCTCACCAGTCCTTTTCAATAGAGTATTGGAAGTTCTAGCCAGAGCAAGCAGGCAAGGAAAAGAAATAAAGGTTATTCAATTAGGAAAGGAAGAAGTCAAATTGTCCCTATTTGCTGATGACATGATTGTATATTTACAAGACCCCATTGTCTCAGCCCAAAATCTTCTTAAACTGATAAGCAACTTTAGCAAAGTCTCAGGATACAAAATCAATGTGCAGAAATCACAAGCATTCCTATATACCAATAACAGACTTAAAGAGAGCCAAATCAAGAATGAACTGCCATTCACAATTGCTACAAAGAGAATAAAATACCTAGGAATACAACTAACAAAGGATGTAAAAGATCTCTTGAAGGAGAACTACAAACCACTGCTCAAAGAAATAAGAGAGGATATAAACAGATGGAAAACATTCCATGCTCATGGTTAGGAAGAAACAGTATCGTGAAAATGGCCACACTGCCCAAAGTAATTTACAATTCAGTGCTATCCCCATCAAGCTACCCATGACCCTCTTCACAGAACTGGAAAAAACCACCTTAAACTTCATATGGAACCAAAAGAGAGCCCACAGAGCCAAGTCAATTCTAAGCAAAAAGAACAAAGCTGGAGGCATCAAGCTACCTGACTTCAAACTATACTACAAGGATACAGTAATCAAAACAGCATAGTACTGGTACCAAAACAGAGATATAGACCAATGGAACAGAACAGAGGCCTCAGAGGCAATGCCACACATCTACAATCATCTGATCTTTGACAAACCTGACAAAAACAAGTAATGGGGAAAAGATTCCCTGTTTAATAAATGGTGTTGGAAAAACTGGCTAGCCATGTGCAGAAAGCAGAAACTGGCACTAAAATTAACTCCAGATAAATTAAAGACTTAAACATGAGATCTAACACCATAATAACCCTAGAAGAAAACCTAGGCAAAACCATTCACGACATAGGCATGACTAAAACACTAAAAGCATTGGCAACAAAAGCCAAAATAGACAAATGGGATCTAATTAAACTCCAGAGCTTCTGCACAGTAAAAGAAACAATCATTAGAGTGAACCGGCAACCAACAGAATGAGAAAAAATTTCTGCAATCTACCCATCTGATAAAGGGCTAATATCCGGAATCTACAAAGAACTAAAGCAGATTAACAAGAAAAGAAACAAACCCATTCAAAAGTGGGCGAAGGATATGAACACATACTTTTCAAAAGAAGACATTTATGAGGCCAATAAACATATGAAGAAATGCTCATCATCACTGGTCATTAGAGAAATGCAAATCAAACCACATGGAGATACCACCTCACGCCAGTTAGAATGGCGATCATTAAAAAATCTGGAGGCAACAGATGCTGGAGAGGATGAGGAGAAATAGCAACACTTTTACACTGTTGTTGGGAGCATAAATTAGTTCAACCATTGTGGAAGACAGTGTGGCGATTCCTCAAGAATCTAGAAATAGGAATTCCATTTGACCCAGCAATCCCCTTGCTGGGTATACACCCAAAGGATTATACATCATTCTATTATAAAGACACATTCACACATATGTCTTTAATCATATAATAGAATGATTTATAATCCTTTGGGTGTATACCCAGTGGCACTATTTACAATAGCAAAGATGTGAAACCAACCCAAATGCCCATGGATGATAGACTGGACAAGGAAAATACATCATGAAATACTAAGCAGCCATAAAAAACAATGAGTTTGTGTCCTTTGTAGGGACATGGATGAATCTGGAAACCATTATTCTTAGCAAACTGACACAAGAACAGAAAATCAAACACTGCATGTTCTCACTCATAGGTGGGTGTTGAACAATGAGAACACATGAACACAGGGAGGAGAGCATCACACACTGAGGTCTGTGTGGGGAGGACTAGGGGATGGACAGTGAGGGATAGGGAGTTCAGGAGGGATAACATGGCGAGAAATTCCAGATACAGGTGACAGGGATGGAGGCAGCAAACCACCTTGCCATGTATGTACCTATGCAACAATCCTGCATGTTCTGCACACGTACCCCAGAACCTAAAGTGCAATAAAATATATTTTTTAAAAAAGGAAAAAACAAAATAAAGCTTGTCCAAGTATTAGCATAAAGATAAAACCATAGATTAACATATTAATAGATTTCAAATGAAAGCATTATAATAAATAAATCTAATCACTGGGTCTTTGGTACAAAACAATAACATTAATAAAAATCACCACATAGCTTTAAAGAGAGGAAGAAAACACAATTATACATCATTAGAAATAAGAAGGACAGGCATAGAGGCTCACACCTCTAATCCCAGGACTACAGCTGTAGAGGCTCACATCTCTAATCCCAGCACTTTGGAAGGCCAAGTCAGGAGGATCACTTGAGCCCAGGAATTAAAGACCAGCCTGGGCAACATAAGAAGATTCCATCTATGTAAAAAAAAATTTAAAAATTGGCTGGGAATGGTAGCATACTACAGAATGAGACTGTCTTGAAAAAAAGAAATAAGAATGGGAGGGCATACTCAAGACTTAGGAGAGAATGCTCAATTCTAAACAATCTGGAAAATGAATACCTAATCTGACCCAAGGGAAAAAAAGAAACATAGGTTCAACAAATCAATTATCAAAGAAAATTTCGAGAAAATTATTAAAAGAAAAATAATCCTAAAAAAGAACCACAATCAGAAAGTTACATAGGTAAATTCTACCAAACTTTCAAAAAACAGATAAGCCCCTCACTATTTCTATAGCGCCAGAGCATACAGAAAGACAGCTTCCAAATTGTTTTCACAATAACACTAGTATTACATAGTACTGACAAAGAACTTCGTGCACAAAAAGAAAATTACAGAATATTATTTATGATTAAGAAAGCAAACAGAGGGACTCCAGAAGCATATGGAAAGACCAGTAATCCATAAGCAGGGGGTTTACAAAGTGATAACAGGATGGTCTGATAATAAGATATCTATCTAGATAGATAGATAGATAGATAGATAGATAGATAGATAGATAGATAGATATAATATATATATATATATATATATATATAAACATAATTCACTATATTAATAGAACAAAGAAGGAAAAAAACCCAAATATTTATCTGCATATATACAGAGCCATGTAATTCACCAATCATTCTCGATTTGAACAAACCAACCTGAGGAATAAGTAGATATTTTAATTATGTGTCAAAAACCCTAAATATGCTTATATTACTATGTGTATGTATCCCAAAGTGCTGGGATTACAGGTGAGCCACAATGCCTGGCTTAGAAGACTTTAAGGCATAATGTTTTTTCTCCAAATAGAAGAGCTAATACTCCTGTTTGTCTGTTTAAGTAATTTAAGCATGGTGTTAGGATTCATATTCTAAGCCAAATGATTCTGCAAAGCTGTGAATTACAGCTTGGCAGCATGTCAGACTTCATTTCCTAGGTTCTAAATAGTATGCGGAAAATGACAAAAATTGTAACATTCTATGGCATGCTGAAAAATTACCTAGGAAGCCCTGATTACATTTTAATGTTAAAATATAGCTGAATATCTGAACTCGTAAGTTATTTCTTCTGTAAAACTCCCATTTGAAATTTGTCACCGCCTCTCCTACCTTCCTTGTATAAGATGTTCACCCTTACTCCTTTAAAAGCTTAATGAAAAACTGAGGTTTGTGGCTTCACACATAAAGAACTCATTCAAACGTAAAGAAACATTGCTGTACCGTGTTAAATTTAAGAAACAGGAATCATTTCTTCCTAGCATTTATTCTTGCAATTTGGCAAACTATTTCTATTTTAAGTGTGCCTTATAAGATGAATATAAATAAAATAAATGTGTTAAGGCATTTCTAATCTATAACTTCTTTTCCTTAGTTTCCAAAAAACAATCTGTAAAAGATATAGTGGTGATGTGCTGCATGACAGTTTTAGAAGTTTTTCATTTTTAGAAAACCATTCATTTGCAATGCACTGAATTAATATAATAGTCTAAAATGTTGATAGGACAGAGGATAGAAAAGTCTAGACTTGGAGTCAAAAATATGTTTAAATTCTACCCCACTATATGACCTTGAGTCTGTTCTGTCTGCTCATTTATAAAATGGGCACCTAGGAAAAGTAATTCAATAAACATCTTCTTTACACACATGTCTCTGACCTACTAAATTGAGAAAATCTTGTGGATACAGACCATAGCTTTTTTATATGTACAGTCCTAATATAAGGCAGAATATCTAACCCATAACAGGGACTATGCAGAATGTCTACTGAATAAATGCAATCAAGACAAAACTAACAGTACACAATTTATAAGATAACTTTTAAGTACTAGATAGCAATGATAAAACACTAACAATTGGGGCCCAAAGTGGCTCCAGCCGGATGTCATGGCACTTGCGAAGGTGAGGCCATGAGTTCAAGGCCAACCTGAGCAACCTTACAAGCTCTCATTCATTGGCAAAAAAAAAACAAAAAAACAAAAAAACAAAAAAAAAAAACCACTAACAATTAGAAAATAAGAAAATACATTTCAATCATAAATTCACCAAGTACCAGGTAGAGGCCTCAAATTTAAATGAAGAGTTGCTAACTTGTAGTTTCAACACTGCAATTAGACTGACAAGACAGTGATGATGGTGCTTAAGCTAATTTTAATATTTTTGAATAGATAACAGAAACTATTTATCCATGCTTGCTTACTCATGGTTAACACTGGTAACCAAAACACTTTAAGTTTCTTTTTTGCCCAAAATAATATCAGCTCAGTAAGATGAGATTTTATCTATAAGATGCTCTGGTAACAATTGGATATTATTTTGAGTAATAGGGGATTTTGTTGTATATATCCCCATACACATACAATTAAATAGGTTTTATTTATTTTTATTTATTTATTTTAAAGACAGGGTCTTGCTCTGTTGCCCATGCTAGAGTGCGATGGTGGAATCATAATACAGCCTTGAACTCCTGGGCTCAAGCAATCCCCTACCACCTTAGCCTCTCAATTAGCCAGGACTATAGGTGTGAGCCACTGTACCTGTTAAACAGGTTTTAGACAAGGGCGAAAGGGAAAAAAAGAGCAATGAGCAGAATATTTGTAGGCTGAACTGAAATCAATCAAAGGCAGCTATCCTAAGCCAACCCCAGCAAACTCCAAACCACCAAACCTACAGACTGACTATTCTTAACAAACCTACTAGTTATTCTAATTTAAGGAAGTGACATATAAACATAGGAATTTATAGCAGAATGATTACCTCACGAACTTCATCATCTTCTTCATTAGTATTTTTTTGTCTGCTTTCTCTGAAACGACGTACCTAGATCATGACAGAGTAAAATACAAACATGTTGTTTATTCCAGTTATGTAAATATAAAACAAGGGGCTATAATTAAGAAATGCTTTATGTTATAACATAAAACTTGGAAATTTAACAATCTGTCTCACAAGAGTAAATAAATTATATCTTTTCAATTACTTATATTAAAACTGCAGAATGTACTCTTAAAACAAAAACTCATATTGACCCGAAGCAAAATTATATTACCTCCTGCCAAAATGTTTCACATTCTGAAAGTCTTTCAGACTGCAGAAGCAAAATTCTAATAGCCCATGAGTATTACACTTCAGTAAAATTAGTTAAAAACAAAAATATCTCCTTGACAAGCCTTCAAATATTTATTACATTGCAAATGACTCTTGTGTACCTGGCTGCAAGACATCCAGGAGGCTCTATGAAATGGGATCTGAAGTGGGTAGCCCCTAAAAATCCATTTTTATTAATAGTCAACTCCTGAAGGTTTGCTAAGCTTGGTACCTGGTTCTTATTTAATGGTTCCTGTTCACAAGGCTCTTAATATACAGCTGGGTAGTTAGAGACAAGGCCATTTATTTAATAATCTACTCAGCACATATTTACTGAGAACCTTCTATGTGCCATGCACTATCATAGAAACTGAGAATACAGTTATTAGCAAAACAGACAAAAACCTGCTCTCATGAAATCTGTGATCAAGTGTATACATGAGAGAGGGAACAGCAAATAAGACTCCAATGTAAGAGGCTGGAGCAATTAGAGGAATCAACAAAAGTCACTGAAAATATGCTGCCAGTGAGGCAGGAAGAAAACAAGAAGAGTCCAGTATCTTGAAATCCAGCAAATAACATGTTTCAAGAGAAGGTTGAGTAAGATGTAAGATAAAAAACTGGCAGTGGATTTAGCAATCACAGTCACTGGTGACATTGACAAGAGCAATTCACTGGAATGATGGGATCAGAATCCTGAGTGGATAGATTGAAGAGAAAAAGGAGAGAGAAGAATGAGGCAGCAAATACAGAAAACTCTTGGAAGCAATGCGGCTCTAGAAAAGGAACAAAGAAAGAGAGCAGTAAAGGAAAATGGGATTGAGAGTTTTGTTTCTTAAGCTGAAAGAAATAAAAGCATGTTTGTTATGATTGGTAGAGGAAAAACACAAGAATAAAAATACTTTAAAAGATGACATAGTATGTAATACTGCCCTAGGTGATATGTAGCATACCAAAGGTGCTAAGCCATTCACAGAAAAGAAATGAGAGTCAGAGTAAAAACAATGAACAGGCCCTAGGGGTCAGATGGTATTCTAAGAATTTTACATGGATTAATTCTTTAAATGCTTACAGCAATCTTGAAGGAGGACCTATTATCACTTTATCCTCAGATGAGGATACAGAGGGATAGGTAGGTTTAGATAACTCAATAATGGGTGCACAGCTAATAAGCGTTTTGATTTTGAACACAGTTGGTCTGGTCCAGAGCAACCATGACACACACACACACACACACACACACACCATACACACATACCCACACATACACCACACACACTCCCTCCCAAACACACACCACACACACACTTTGCTGCTCAGTTGGTCTGGTCCGGAGAAACCATGACACACATATACACACACACAGACACACACACACTCCCCCCACACGCACACGCACCACACACACACTTTGCTGCTCAGGAGTCATAATGTCACTCCGGGTGGGGATGGTCATGTTTTATTTCTGGTAGATACCTGAGAAATCTATTTATGCTATAAATTGGCAAACCCTACACATCCAGAGTCAGAGTGAATGGTTTTAAGAGTGTGAACTGCCTGTCCTACCTCTGGAAGTACTAGGCATTAAATAATATTAGTTACACATTGGCACCATAAGGCTTTAAGAGAACCATTTTAACCAAAAGCACTAAAATAAGGGAATGAGTTTGTTTTCTTTTAAATGATACTGTTTTATTCTTCTGCTTAGGGGGAATTAGGGAAATAGAGAAAGTGATTGCCTGTAATACAACTACCTTGACATAACTACTGATAATATATCTGGGATATTTTCTTTATTTACATAAACATACATATTACATATAAAATAAAAATAACTGAGAATCATACTAGTCAGTTTTTCATCTTTGAAATTCTTTTCCCACTTAACATTATCTTAGAAATATCTTCTCATGTTCTTCTTCCAAAATGTTATTTTTAAGCACTGTGTAAAATTTTATATGGTATACGTGCCAACATTTATTGTAACCATTTCCATTTATTCCCCACTACGAACAACACTAAGATGAATCACTCCATACACAAATCTCTATCTCATGATTTTTGTATGGAAATTTCCCAGGCTGAGTTAAAGGGTAAAACTTAAGCCTCTTAATATACACTGCCAAACGGCTTTTCAGTAAAGCTGTTGAAATGTTATGTTCCTACCAGCAGTGTGTTAGATACTATTTTCTCAAATTGCTGCCAATTTGACAAACAAAAGATGTATTTGAGTTTCTTTGATTATCCTAGGCTAAACACCATTTTCATATGTTTATTACCCATTAATATTTCTTTTATGAACCACCTATTCATGTCCTTTGTTCATTCTTCTAACAAAATGTTTAATTATTTTTAAGATTCCTAAGAGCTCATTAATATCATATTAAGAATATTAACCTTTTTTTCTGCTCACATACAAATATTTTCTTCATGTCAATAACTTCTCATTTTGTTTCTTGGCAATGTGATATGCAAACATTTAAAATTTCTATGTAGTCAAGTCCAGACAGCTTTTCCTGTGATTATTTCACTGCTTCTTGGTTAGCAAAAATTTTCTAGATGAAATTCAAGATCTCAATCAAAACTTACTAAAAAATTAAAATGAACAGAAATTACCATCCTACAAGTTCATTTTTTTTGTTGTTTTTGTTTTGGAGAAAGAGTTTCGCTATTGTTACCCAGGCTGGAGTGCAATGGCGCGATCTTGGCTCACCGCAACCTCCGCCTCCTGGGTTCAGGCAATTCTCCTGCCTCAGCCTCCCGAGTAGCTGGGATTACAGGCGTGAGCCACCGTGCCCAGCCCCTACAAGTTCACTTTAAATCCCTTTCAGGATCTTCAAGAGATACTATCCACGGGGAACAAAACACTTATGTAGTATCAACCATATGCAAGACTTGGTTGTAGGCATTTTTTTCATTGTCTAATTTAATCTTCATTTTATCATTTCAATTTTATAGATACGGAAACCAAACAAATCAGAAAGGTTAAAAAGTGATTTACCAGAAAAAAAAATCTCCGAACTACTCTTAAATAGAGAATATTTAAATAGACCTAGACGCTCAAATTAGTTACTTACCTCCTCATCGATTTTGTCTTCTAGGGCATCAATATGACGTTCTTTAAGAAATCGCTGTGTTTTCTCCAACTGGTATTTCACTAATTCCTCAATGGCATCTTTCTCCTCCTTGTCCACAAATTCCTGTACTGCTTCACCCATCCCTCTTTCTGTTAGTAGTGAGAGCTGCACATTCTGTAAGAGACAAACAAAATCACTGGATGCAGAAATAGCACCTATACTGCAAGGAAAATTACTGAATATGTTATCAGGAAAAAAAATACAGGACTGGTGAAATGTAGAGGCCTGATTATGATTAACAATGAAATTAATCAGTGTGGTAGGCAAAACAAAAGCACCATAAAGATGTCCACTTCTTAATCTCTGAGACCTGTGAATACATGGCAAAGAGGAACTAAGGGTACTAATCAGTTGTCTGTAAAATAGGTAGATTATCAGAGACTATCCAGGTGGGCCCAGTGTAATCACGAGGGTTCTGAAAAGCAGAAGACAGAGGCAGATGGGAGCTGGAAGGAAAAATAACTGTGGGGAAATGGTTAGAGAGATACAACATACAACATCTCTCTAAATGGATAGAGAGATACAATAGATATTGTATTTAAAGATACAATATCTTTAAATTGCAGGCTTTAAAGATAAAAGGGGACCAAGAGCCAACGAATGAAGGAGGTACCTTAGAAACTGGAAAAGGTAAGGAAATGGATTCTCCTTTAGAACCTCCAAAAAGGAAGACAGTCATGCCAAAACCTTGATTTTAGTTCTGTGTAAAATTTCTGACCTACACAACTATAAGATAATAAATTTGTGTTGTTTTAAACCACTAAGTTTGTGGAAATCTGTTTCAGCCCCAATAGGAAACTAACACAACCCGAGGATCTTAGAGTGGCATCTACTCATGACAGTAAGTTTCAGTGGCTTCACCATCATGTGGCTGTCTTTGTTTGCAGAATTCTAATTACATCCAAATATGAGAAAACTAAATCTGGATTAAGACCTTTGCAACAGAGATACAAAATAAAGTAAGAGAATAACAACATCAACAAGAAGTTATGTTAATAATGGTATTCAGAGTTAACATTAAACACTAATTTTTTTTTGATGTGAAGCAACTACAAATGAATTGTCACCCTACTTACTTCTAAGTTTCTCTTACGAATGTCCCTGATTTAACAGTTAAAATTATTCATTTAGTTTAATAATAGCAACAGAAAGAGAAAGAGAATAACATCAACAATAACGGCTATATTAATAATGGTATTAATAACATTAATTAAACACTAATTTTCCCTGTTGTGCAGCAACTGCAAATGAATGTAATCGTCACCCTACTTACTTCATAGAAACATTTTGAGGATTCATTTTGTTTAAACTATCAACTAAACATATCCTATATTAAAATCTGTTACTATAAGGTATCCATTATTCAGAATGTGAACTGTAAGAATATTACCTTCTCTGTGGTTTGAAAATACTGTTTTACAAGATCTTCTACCCTTAAAGTTGTTCCTTCTGAAGAAGGTTTTGTGATAAGTTTCCCAAAGTTGATCTCTTCTCCTAGAAAAAAAGCAGTATATAAAAAAAACCTTCTATCATAATGTTAAAGCTGCCATACTCATTCCAAGTTGTCAGTGGAGAAGGTAAGGCCAAACTTTACCAACACCCAGCTTGCTCAACATGGCAAATTTTGAGGCAAAACAAGCCATTTTTGTTAATAGCCATGGCCTTTTCCCTAAAGTCAGTATTCCTTGTCCATACTCCAGGTAAAGGTCTCTTGTAGCCGTTCTCACTGGGTGAAGCACAGACTTCTGGAGGTCCTCAAGTCCCTTTCAGAGGTAATAATGTCCAAAATAATTTCATAATAATCCTAAAATATTATTTGCCTTTTTTGCTGTCTGCCATCATTGCAACACTGATGATGGAAAAGCCATCCTGGGTACTGCTGGCGCCTTGCGATGGGTCAAGGTAGTAGCACAAAACTCTACTACGAATAGTAGTTACGACCATGTACTCAGAGCTCAATATACAGCAAGCCATTTTCACTTAAGAATGTCCCTGATTTAACAGTTAAAATTATTAATTTAACTAAATCTCAGCCCTTAAGCACATAACCTTTTAACATCCTGTGAGACAAAGAGGAAGTATGTTTAATGCACTTCTGCTGCATTACTAAGCAAGATGATTGTCTCAAAACCAGTATGAGACATGAAGTTAGGAAGCACGGAGTCCAGTATTTGCTCTGTCAATAACCCTTGTCACGTGAATGAATGTCGAGTATCTATAAGTGTTAAAAACCCAATGACGAGGGGGTGGTTCCAAGATGGCACCGTAGAAACAACTCAGGATTGCAGCTCTCAATGAAGGCGCAGAGGCTGCTACAGGTGTACCCCAGACAATCAGGGCCTGGAGTGGACCTCAAAACTCGTACAGCAGAGGGGCTAAACCGTTAGAAGGAAAACTAAGTAACATCATCAACAATCTGGGCGTCCACTCAGAGACCCAATCGAAAAGTCAGCAACTACTAAGACGACAGGGGGATAAATCCACAAAGATGGGAAGAAACCAGCGCAAAAAGGAGGAAAACACCCAAAACCAAAACACCTCACCTCCTACAAAGGACCAAAACTCCTCACCAGCAAGGGAACAAAGCTGGACGGAAAAGGAGAGTAATGAAATGACGGAATCAGACTTCAGAAGGTGGATAATGAGAAACTTCAGTGAGCTAAAAGAACATGTTCTAAATCAATGCAAAGAAACTAAGAACCTTGAAAAAAGATTTGAAAAAAGATTCGAGGAAATGATAACAAGAATGGACAACTTAGAGAGGAATATGAATGAATTGAAGGAGCTGAAAAACACAACACGAGAACTTCGCGAAGCATGCACAAGTTTCAACAGCCGAATTGACCAAGCTGAAGAAAGAATATCAGAAGTCGAAGATCAACTCAATGAAACAAAATGAGAAATCAAGATTAGAGAAAAAAGTGCAAAGAGGAATGAACAAAATCTCCAGGAAATGTGGGACTATGTGAAGAGACCTAACCTACGTTTCATAGGTGTACCAGAATGTGATGAAGAGAATGAATCCAAGCTGGAAAACACTCTTCAGGATATTATGCATGAAAATTTCCCCATCCTAGCAAGGCAGTCCAATACTCAACTTCAAGAAATACAGAGAACACCACAAAGATATTCTGCAAAACGAGCAACCCCAAGGCACATAATCGTCAGATTCGCCAGGGTTGAAATGAAGGAGAAAATACTAAGGGCAGCCAGAGAGAAGGGTCGGGTGACCCACAAAGGGAAGACCATCACACTCACAGCAGATCTCTCGGCAGAAACTCGACAAGCCAGAAGAGAGTGGGGGGCAATATTCAACATTTTTAACGAAAAGCACTTTCAACCCAGAATTTCATATCCAGCCAAACTGAGATTCATAAGTGAAGGAAGAATGAAATATTTTGCCAACAAGCAAGTACTCAGAGATTTTGTCCCGACCAGGCCTGCTTTACAAGAGCTCCTGAAAGAGGCACTACACATAGAAAGAAACAACCAGTACCAGCCATTCTAAAAACACACCAAATGCTAAAGAGCATCAAAAAATGAAGAATCTGCATCAACCAACGGACAAAACAGCCAGCTAGCATAAAAATGGCAGTATCAAACTCAAACATAACAATATTAACCCTAAATGTAAATGGGCTAAATGCACGAATCAAAAGACACAGACTAGCAAATTGAATAAAAAACCAAAACCCATCGGTGTGCTGTATCCAGGAAACCCATCTCACATGCAGGGATACACAAAGGCTCAAAATAAAGGGATGGAGGAAGATTTACCAAGCAAACGGAGAGCAAAAAAAAAAAAAAAAAAAAGCAGGAGTTGCAATTCTTGTCTCTGATAAAATAGACTTTAAAGCAACAAAGATCAAAAGAGACAAAAAAGGTCATTACATAATGGTAAAAGGATCGATATAACAAGAAGAGCTAATGATCCTAAATATATATGGACCCAATGCAGGAGCACCCAGATATATAAGGCAAGTTCTTAACGACTTACAAAGAGACTTAGACTCCCACACACTAATAGTGGGAGAGTTTAACACTACAAACTCAATATCAGACAGATCAACCAGACAGAAAATTAACAAGGATATCCAGGACTTGAACTCAGACCTGGAACAAGCAAACCTGATAGACATTTACAGAACTCTCCATCCCAAATCCACAGAATATACATTCTTCTCAGCACCACAACACACCTACTCCAAAATTGACCACATAATTGGAAGTAAAGCACTTCTCAGCAAATGCAAAACAACTGAAATCATAACAAACAGTCTCTCAGACCATAGTGCAATCAAGTTAGAACTCAGAATTCAGAAACTAACTCAGAACCACACAGCTTCATGGAAACTGAACAACTGGCTCTTGAATGTTGATTGGATATACAAAGAAATGAAGGCAGAAATAAAGAAGTTCTTCAAAACAAACGAGAACGAAGACACAACCTACCAGAACCGCTGGGACACATTTAAAGCAGTCTGTAAAGGAAAATATATAGCAATAAGTGCCCACATGAGAAGAGTGGAGAGATCCAAAATTGACACCCTATCGTCAAAATTGAAAGAGCTAGAGGAGCAAGATCAAAAAAAGCTCAAAACCTTGCCGAAGACAAGAAATAACTAAGATCAGAGCAGAACTGAAGGAGATAGAGACATGAAAAACCCTTTAAAAAATCAATAAATCCAAGAGCTGGTTTTTCAAAAAGATCAACAAATTAGAGCACTAGCCAGACTGATAAAAAAAAAAGAGAGAGAACAACTAAATAGATGCAATAAAAAACTATAATGGGGAAATCACCACAGATTCCACAGAAATTCAAACCATCATCAGAGAATACTACAAACAACTCTATGCACATAAACTAGTAAACCAGGAAGAAATGGATAAATTCCTGGACACCTGTGTCTTCCCAAGCCTAAACCAGGAGGAAGCCAAAACTATGAATAGACCAATAACAAGGTCTGAAGTTGAGGCAGCAATTAAGAGCCTACCACACAAAAAAAGCCCAGGTCCAGATGGGTTCACAGCCGAATTCTACCAGACACACAAAGAGGATCTGCTACCATTCCTTCTGAAACTATTCCAAATAATTCAAAAAGAGGGAACCCTTCCCAAATCATTTTATGAAAACAACATCATTCTGATACCAAAACCCGGCAGATTCAACAAGAAAAGAAAACTTCAGGCCAATATCCATGATGAACATAGATGCAAAAATCTTCAATAAAATACTGGCAAATGGATTGCAACAGCACATTAAAAAACTTATCCATCATGATCAAGTAGGATTCATCCCGGGAATGCAAGGCTGGTTCAACATACGCAAGTCTATAAACGTAATTCACCACATAAACAGAAGCAAAAACAAAAACCACATGATTATCTCAATTGATGCAGAGAAGGCATTTGACAAAATTCAACAGCCCTTTACGCTAAAAACCCTCAATAAACTCGGTATTGATGGAACATATCTCAAAGTAATAAAAGCTATTTATGACAAACTAACAGCCAATATCATACTTAATGGGCAAAAACTGGAAGCATTCCTTTTGAAATCTGGCACTAGACAAGGATGCCCTCTCTCACCACTTCTATTCAACATAGTACTGGAAGTTCTAGCCAGAGCAATCAGGCAAGAAAAAGAAATAAAGGGTATTCAAATAGGAAAGGTGGAAGCCAAATTGTCTCTATTTGCAGACGACATGATAGTATACCTAGAAGATCCCATCACCTCAGCCCAAAAACTCCTGAAACTGATAAGCAACTTCAGCAAAGTCTCAGGATATAAAATCAACGTGCAAAAATCACAAGCATTCCTATACACCAAAAACAGACTTAAAGAGAACCAAATCAAGAACAAACTGCCATTCACAATTGCTACAAAGAGAATAAAATACCTAGGATTACAACGCACAAGGAACGTAAGGGACCTCTTCAAGGAAAACTACAAACCACTGCTCAACGAAATAAGAGAGGACACAAACAGATGGAGAAACATTCCATGTTCGTGGTTAGGAAGAATCAATATTGTGAAAATGGTCATACTGCCCAAAGTAATTTACACAATCAATGCTATCCCCATCAAACTGCCATTGAATTTCTTCACAGAACTAGAAAAAAAATACCATGAACTTCATATGGAACCAAAAGAGAGCCCGCATAGCCAAGTCAATTCTAAGCAAAAAGAACACAGCAGGAGGCATCACACTACCTGACTTCAAACTATACTACAAGGCTACAGTAATCAAAACAGCATGGTACTGGTACCAAAACAGAGATATAGACCAATGGAACAGAACAGAGGCATCGGAGGCAACACAACATATCTACAACCATATAATCTTTGATAAACCAGACAAAAACAAGCAATGGGGAAAGGATTCCCTGTTTAATAAATGGTGTTGGGAAAACTGGCTAGCCATGTGCAGAAAGCAGAAACTGGACCCCTTCCTGACACCTTACACTAAAATTAACTCCAGATGGATTAAAGACTTAAACATAAGACCTGGCACCATAAAAACCCTAGAAGAAAATCTAGGCAAAACCATTCAGGACATAGGAGTAGGCAAGGACTTCATGACCAAAACACCAAAAGCATTGGCAACAAAAGCCAAAATAGACAAATGGGACCTAATCAAACTCCACAGATTTGCACGGCAAAAGAAACAGTCACTAGAGTGAATCGGCAACCATCAGAATGGGAAAAAATCTTTGCACTTTACCCATCTGACAAAGAGCTGATGTCCAGAATTTACAAAGAACTCAAACAGATTTACAGGAAAAAAACAAACAAGCCCATTCAAAAATGGGCAAAGGATATGAACACACACTTTACAAAAGAAGACATACATGAGGCCAACAAACACATGAAAAAATGCTCATCATCACTGGTCATTAGAGAGATGCAAATCAAACCACATTGAGATACCATCTCACGCCAGTTAGAATGGCGATCATTAAAAAATCTGGAGACAGCAGATGCTGGAGAGGATGTGGAGAAACAGGAACACTCTTACATTGTTGGTGGGAGTGTAAATTAGTTCAACCATTGTGGAAGACAGTGTGGTGATTCCTCAAGGACCTAGAAATAGAAATTTCATTTGACCCAGCAATCCCATTAATGGGTATATATCCAAAGGACTACAAATCGTTCTACTATAAGGACACATGCACACGAATGTTCATTGCAGCACTGTTTACAATAGCAAAGACCTGGAACCAACCCAAATGCCCAACGATGATAGACTGGACTGGGAAAATGTGGCACATATACACCATGGAATATTATGCAGCAATCAAAAATGATGAGTTTTCTTCCTTTGTAAGGACATGGATGAATCTGAAGAACATCATTCTCAGCAAACTGACACAAGAACAGAAAAGGAAATACCGCATATACTCACTCATAGGTGGGTGAGAAAAATGCGAACACATGGACACAGGGAGGGGGTCTACTACACACTGGGGTCTATTGGGGGGAATGGGGGAGGACAGCACCGGGCGGGGAGCTGGGGAGGGATAGCCTGGGGTGAAATGCCAAGTGTGGGTGAAGGGGAGGAAGGCAGCAAAACACACTGCCATGTGTGTACCTATGCAACTATCTTTCACGTTCTGCACATGTACCCCAAAACTTAAAATGCAATACAAATTTAAAAAAAAAAAAAAAAAGAAATTATAGACTAAACCATAGTATCTTAAAATAATGAAAATAATGACATAGCTGAACTCAGTTTGGAAAAGGGATGATTGCATGAGGGAAAACTTCAGGGATAATTATCAATGACTACACAAAGCCACACCAAAACTGAATATCAGTACTGAATATTTAAATGAGTACTAACAGCAAAAAAAAAAAAAAAAAAAGGCTTTTTTAAAAGTTCCAAGATTTTTATCATCAAGAAAAGGCTCATGTTTCTTCATTTGGTACCAATACAGAGCAGTTATGTCATTCTTTATCTAAACTGTTGAATACTGTAAGTTGTCTAATAATAAAAATTCACATTTTACTTAGAACTTTATAATTTTCAAAAGTACTTTTATATCAATTCTTTTATTTGGCTTTTACACTGTGGAAGGTGGATTATTGTTCCCATATTACAGATGAAAACACTGAGGTTCAGAGCAGTAAGTAGCTTGTCCACAGTCATATAGCTAGTCCATTGTCCTGCTAGTTTCTATTATGTAAGTCCAGTTCAAGTTCAGAGATAAAGCAAATTCGAAATGAAGTTGACTGCTGCATTTCTTATTGTCATTGTCCATATGGAGATATCTGAAGAAATGAACATTTCCTTTGAGGGCTGTTAATTTGAATATCTATGACCCTGGATCTTATTTTTTTTTAAATAAAGATTTCTAAAAAAAAAAAAAAAAAAACCCAATGACGAAAAAAGTAGAATCCCTGCCCATAACAAAAATGACTATAGGAGGACTCGCTAGATGGCGTTGTAGAAGCGACTCAGGATTGCAGCTCTCAGTGAAGGCGCAGAGGGTGAGTCTGAGCCGCATTCTCGGATGGACCTTTTTTGCCCACGAGCGTTGAAAGTCCCAGGTGTGGGAGAGACATGGGACGCTAGTACAGCCAGCTAGCATGGCCGGCGCCACAGTGGGACCCGGCACGGAACTCACTGGTCTGGGTGCCCTGTTAAACCGGCAATCTGAGATTTGGAAGGGCAGACTGGCATGTCCATCTGATTGAACGGGACTTGGACAATGAGCCAGACCAGGAGATTCCTGGGAAGCGTGATCTGAGCAGGTGCAGTGGGCAGCGGCACGGGAGATCGCACGGATCCCAGTGCCCTATCGGCAGGGTACTGGGGCACCAGTGAGAGAGTCGACCTTTCAGCTTGGGGAGAGGAAGAGAGAGAGAGAGAGGACGGACTCTGAGGCAGGGAGCTGGGTGATCGGGCTTGGCGGGTCCCACCCTCACGGGGACAAGCAGGGCGGCGACTGGAGGCGCTCGGGGCTGAGAGTTTTGCTGCCGGCATCTAGGATGGTGCAGCCCGGTGGGGGAGGGGCGTCTGCCACTACTGACGCAATCCGCCCCTACTGAAGTACCACCCAGGGCTCACGCAGCCTGCCGTTGCCAAGGCAACCTGCCATAACAGAGAGACTCCGCCAAGAGGGCGAAGTGCACCACAGCAGAACGGAGCCCGAGGCAGCAGGGCGGACCCGTGCTAGCAGGGCAGAGCCCCGGCAGGCAAATAGTGAATAGATTGCCTCCTAGTGGGGCAGGACAGTGCAACAGATACTCATAAAGAAAGCCCCAACTCCCTGAGACAGAGCATCTAAGGGGGGAAAAAAAAGGGTGGTGTTTTATGAGTTCTGTTGCAGCAGACATAAACAACCTCCCAACAATCCTGAATGAACAACAGAGCTCACAGCTCAGCACTGGAGCTCCTATAAAGCACAGACCGTCTCCTCAAGCAGCTCCCTGACCCCTGTATATCCAAAAAAAAAAAGGACTAATCAGACTGACATTTGGCGGGCATCATTCTGGAACAAAGACAGCAGAAGAAGAAACTGGTATCATCCCTCACTGTTCCGCAGCTGCTACAGGTATACCCCAGACAAGCAGGGCCTGGAGTGGACCTCAGCACTCATACAGCAGAGGGGCTAGACCATTAAAAGGAAAACTAAGTAACAGAAATACTTCATCATCAACAATCTCAGCGTCCACACAGAGACCCAATTGAAAAATCAGCAACTACTAAGATGACAGGCGGATAAATCCATAAAGATGGGAAGAAACCAGTGCAAAAAGGAGGAAAACACCCGAAACCAAAACACCTCACCTCCTACAAAGGACCAAAACTCCTCACCAGCAAGGGAACAAAGCTGGACGGAGAATGAGTGTGACAAAATGACGGAATCAGACTTCAGAAAGTAGATAATGAGAAACTTCAGTGAGCTACAAGAACATGTTCTAAATCAATGCAAAGAAACTAAGAACCTTGAAAAAAGATTTGAGGAATTGATAACAAGAATGGACAACTTAGAGAGGAATATGAATGAATTGAAGGAGCTGAAAAACACAACACGAGAACTTCGCGAAGCATGCACAAGTTTCAACAGCCGAATTGACCAAGCAGAAGAAAGAATATCAGAAGTTGAACATCAACTCAATGAAATAAAATGAGAAACCAAGATTAGAGAAAAAAGCACAAAAAGGAATGAACAAAATCTCCAAGAAATGTGGGACTATGTGAAGAGACCCAACCTACATTTGATAGGTTTACCAGAATGTGATGAAGAAAATGAATCCAAGCTGGAAAATACTCTTCAGGATATTATCCAGGAAAATTTCCCCAACCTAGAAAGACAGGTCAATACTCAACTCCAGGAAATACAGAGAACACCACAAAGATACTCCACAAGAAGAGCAACCCCAAGGCACATAATCGTCAGATTCACCAGGGTTGAAATGAAGGAGAAAATACTAAGGGCAGCCAGAGAGAAAGGTCGGGTCACCCACAAAGGGAAACCCATCAGACTCACAGCAGATCTCTCGGCAGAGACTCTACAAGCCAGAAGAGATTGGGGGCCAATATTCAACATCCTTAAAGAAAAGAACTTTCAACCCAGAATTTCATATCCAGCCAAACTTGAGCTTCATAAGTGAAGGAAAAATAAAATCCTTCATGAACAAGCAAGTACTCAGATTTTCTCACCACTAGGCCTGCTGTACAAGAGCTCCTGAAAGAGGCACTACACATAGAAAGAAACAACCAGTACCAGCCATCCTTAAAGCATACCAGATGCTAAAGAGCATCAACAAAATGAAGAATCTACATGAACCAATGGGCAAAACACCCAGCTAGCATCAAAATGGCAGTATCAAATTCACACATAACAATATTAACCCTAAATGTAAATAGGCTAAATGCACCAATCAAAAGACACAGACTGGCAAATTGGATAAAAAACCAAAACCCATCGGTGTGCTGTATCCAGGAAACCCACCTCACACGCAAGGATACACAAAGACTCAAAATAAAGGGATGGAGGAAGATTTACCAAGCAAATGGAGAGCAAAAAAAAGCAGGAGTTGCAATTCTCGTCTCTGATAAAATAGACTTTAAAGCAACAAAGATCAAAAGGGACAAAGAAGGTCATTACATAATGGTAAAAGGATCGATACAACAAGAAGAGCTAACGATTCTAAATATATATGGACCCAATGCAGGAGCACCCAGATATATAAGGCAAGTTCTTAATGACTTACAAAGAGACTTAGACTCCCACACAATAATAGTGGGAGACTTTAACACTCCACTGTCAATATCAGACAGATCAACCAGACAGAAAATTAACAAGGATATCCAGGACTTGAACTCAGACCTGGAACAAGCAAACCTGATAGACATTTACAGAACTCTCCATCCCAAAGCCACAGAATATACATTCTTCTCAGCACCACATCACACCTACTCCAAAATTGACCACATAATTGGAAGTAAAGCACTCCTCAGCAAATGCAAAACAACTGAAATCATAACAAACAGTCTCTCAGACCATAGTGCAATCAAGTTGGAACTCAGAATTCAGAAAATCACTCAGAACCGCACAGCTTCATGGAAACTGAACAACTGGCTCTTGAATGTTGATTGGATAAACAATGAAATGAAGGCAGAAATAAAGAAGTTCTTTGAAACCAACGAGAATGAAGACACAACGTACCAGAATCTCTGGGACACATTTAAAGCAGTCTGTAGAGGAAAATATATAGCAATAAGTGCCCACATGAGAAGAGTGGAGAGATCCAAAATTGACACCCTATCATCAAAATTGAAAGAGCTAGAGGAGCAAGATCAAAAAAGCTCAAAACCTTGCCGAAGACAAGAAACAACTAAGATCAGAGCAGAACTGAAGGAGATAGAGACATGAAAAACCCTTCAAAAAATCAATAAATCCAAGAGCTGGTTTTTCAAAAAGATCAACAAAATAGACAGACCACTAGCCAGACTGATAAAAAAGAAAAGAGAGAACAACCAAATAGATGCAATAAAAAACTATAATGGGGAAATCACCACAGATTCCACAGAAATTCAAACCATCATCAGACAATACTACAAACAACTCTATGCACATAAACTAGTAAACCAGGAAGAAATGGATAAATTCCTGGACACTTGTGTCCTCCCAAGCCTAAACCAGGAGGAAGCCGAAACTATGAATAGACCAATAACAAGGTCTAAAGTTGAGGCAGCAATTAAGAGCCTACCACACAAAAAAAGCCCAGGTCCAGATGGGTTCACAGCCGAATTCTACCAGACACACAAAGAGGATCTGCTACCATTCCTTCTGAAACTATTCCAAATAATTCAAAAAGAGGGAACCCTTCCCAAATCATTTTATGAAAACAACATCATTCTGATACCAAAACCCGGCAGACTCAACAAGGAAAGAAAACTTCAGGCCAATATCCATGATGAACATAGATGCAAAAATCTTCAATAAAATACTGGCAAACCGATTGCAACAGAACATTAAAAAACTTATTCAAGATGGCGTCGTAGAGGTGACTCAGGATTGCAGCTCTCGGTGAAGGCGCAGAGGGTGAGTCCTAGCCGCATTCTCGGATGTTCCTTTTATGCCCACAGAGCGTTGAAAGTCCCAGGTGTGGGAGAGACACGGGACGCTAGCAGCCGGCTAACGCAACCGGCTCCCGCCGCCTCTTCGGCCGGCGCCGCAGCGGGACCCGGCGCGGAACTCACTGGTCTGGGTGCCCTGTTAAACCGGCAATCTGAGATTTGGAAGGGCAGATTGGCATGTCCATCTGATTGAACGGGACTTGGACAATGAGCCAGACCAGGAGTTTCCTGGGAAACGTGATCTGAGCCGGGGTAGTGGGCAGCGGCACGGGAGATCGCACGGATCCCAGTGCCCTATCGGCAGGCTCCTGGGGCGCCAGTGAGAGAGTCGACCTTTCAGCTTGGGGAGAGGAAGAGAGAGAGAGAGAGGACGGACTTTGAGGCAGGGAGCAGGGTGATCGGGCTCGGCGGGTCCCACGCTCACGGGGACAAGCAGGGCGGCGACTGGAGGCGCTTGGGGCTGAGAGTTTTGTTGCCGGCATTTAGGACGGTGCAGCCCGGTCAGGGAGGGGCGTCCACCATTCCTGACAAAGTGCACCCCCACTTAAGTACCGCCCAGGACTGACGCAGCCTGCCGTTGCCGAGGCAACCTGCCATAACAGAGAGAGTCCGCCGGGCCGCAACAGGGCGGACCCGCCTTAGGAGGTCAGAGCCCCGGCAAGCAAATAGTGAATAGACTGCCACCTAGTGGGGCAGGACAGTGCAACAGATACTCATAAAGAAAGCCCCAACTCCCTGAGACAGAGCATCTAAGGGTGAAAAAAAAAAAAAGAGTGGTGTTTTATGAGTTCTATTGCAGCAGACATAACCTCCCAACAACCCTGAATGAACAACGGAGCTCACAGCTCAGCACTGGAGCTCCTATAAAGCACAGACTGTCTCCTCAAGCAGCTCCCTGACCTCTGTATATCCAAGGAGTCACCCCAGAAAAGGACTAATCAGACTGACATTTGGCTGGCATCATTCTGGAACAAGGGCAGCAGAAAAAGAAACTGATATCATCCCTCACTGTTCTGCAGCTGCTGCAGGTATACCCCAGACAAGCAGGGCCTGGAGTGGACCTCAGCACTCATACAGCAAAGAGGATAGATCATTAGAGGGAAAACTAAGTAACAGAAATACTTCATCATCAACAATCTCAGTGTCCACACAGAGACCCAATTGAAAAATCAGCCACTACTAAGACAACAGGTGGATAAATCCATAAAGATGGGAAGAAACCAGCGCAAAAAGGAGGAAAGCACCCGAAACCAAAACACCTCACCTCCAAAAAAGGACCAAAACTCCTCACCAGCAAGGGAACAAAGCTGGACGGAGAATGAATGTGACGAAATGACGGAATCAGACTTCAGAAAGTGGATAATGAGAAACTTCAGTGAGCTAAAGGAACATGTTCTAAACCAGTGCAAAGAAACTAAGAACCTTGAAAAAAGATTTGAAAAAAGATTCGAGGAATTGATAACGAGAATGGACAACTTAGAGAGGAATATGAATGAATTGAAGGAGCTGAAAAACTCAACACGAGAACTTCGCGAAGCATGCACAAGTTTCAACAGCCGAATTGACCAAGCAGAAGAAAGAATATCAGAAGTTGAAGATCAACTCAATGAAATAAAACGAGAAACCAAGATTAAAGAAAAAAGCACAAAAAGGAATGAACAAAATCTCCAAGAAATGTGGGACTATGTGAAGAGACCCAACCTACGTTTGATAGGTGTACCAGAATGTGACGAAGAGAATGAATCCAAGCTGGAAAACACTCTTCAGGATATTATCCAGGAAAATTTCCCCAACCTAGCAAGACAGGTCAATACTCAACTCCAGGAAATACAGAGAACACCACAAAGATACTATGCAAGAAGAGCAACCCCAAGGCACATAATCGTCAGATTCACCAGGGTTGAAACGAAGGAGAAAATACTAAGGGCAGCCAGAGAGAAAGGTCGGGTCACCCACAAAGGGAAGCCCATCAGACTCACAGCAGATCTCTCAGCAGAGACTCTACAAGCCAGAAGAGAGTGGGGGCCAATATTCAACATCCTTAAAGAAAAGAGCTTTCAACCCAGAATTTCATATCCAGCCAAACTGAGCTTCATAAGTGAAGGAAAAATAAAATCCTTCACGAACAAGCAAGTACTCAGAGATTTTGTCACCACTAGGCCTGCTTTACAAGAGCTCCTGAAAGAGGCACTACACATAGAAAGAAACAACCAGTTCCAGCCATCCTAAAAGCATACCAAATGCTAAAGACCATCAACAAAATGAAGAATATACATGAACCAACGAGCAAAACAGCCAGCTAGCATCAAAATGGCAGTATCAAATTCACACATAACAATATTAACCCTGAATGTAAATGGGCTAAATGCACCAATCAAAAGACACAGGCTGGCAAATTGGATAAAAAACCAAAACCCATCGGTGTGCTGTATCCAGGAAACCCACCTCACATGCAAAGATACACAAAGGCTCAAAATAAAGGGATGGAGGAAGATTTACCAAGCAAATGGAGAGCAAAAAAAAGCAGGAGTTGCAATTCTCATCTCTGATAAAATAGACTTTAAAGCAACAAAGATCAAAAGGGACAAAGAAGGTCATTACATAATGGTAAAAGGATCGATACAACAAGAAGAGATAACGATTCTAAATATATATGGACCCAATGTAGGAGCACCCAAATATATAAGGCAAGTTCTTAATGACTTACAAAGGGACTTAGACTCCCACACAATAATAGTGGGAGACTTTAACACTCCACTGTCAATAGCAGACAGATCAACCAGACAGAAAATTAACAAGGATATCCAGGACTTGAACTCAGACCTGGAACAAGCAAACCTGATAGACATTTACAGAACTCTCCACCCCAAATCCACAGAATATACATTCTTCTCAGCACCACATCACACCTACTCCAAAATTGACCACATAATTGGAAGTAAAGCACTCCTCAGCAAATGCAAAACAACTGAAATCATAACAAACAGTCTCTCAGACCATAGTGCAATCAAGTTGGAACTCAGAATTCAGAAAATAACTCAGAACCGCACAGCTTCATGGAAACTGAACAATTGGCTCTTGAATGTTGATTGGATAAACAATGAAATGAAGGCAGAAATAAAGAAGTTCTTTGAAACCAATGAGAATGAAGACACAACGTACCAGAATCTCTGGGACACATTTAAAGCAGTCTGTAGAGGAAAATATATAGCAATAAGTGCCCACATGAGAAGAATGGAGAGATCCAAAATTGACACCCTATCGTCAAAATTGAAAGAGCTAGAGGAGCAAGATCAAAAAAGCTCAAAACCTAGCCGAAGACAAGAAATAACTAAGATCAGAGCAGAACTGAAGGAGATAGAGACAAGAAAAACCCTTCAAAAAATCAATAAATCTAAGAGCTGGTTTTTCGAAAAGATCAACAAAATAGACAGACCACTAGCCAGACTGATAAAAAAGAAGAGAGAGAACAACCAAATAGATGCAATAAAAAACGATAAAGGGGAAATCACCACAGATTCCACAGAAATTCAAACCATCATCAGAGAATACTACAAACAACTCTATGCACATAAACCAGTAAATCAGGAAGAAATGGATAAATTCCTGGATGCCTGTGTCCTCCCAAGCCTAAACCAGGAGGAAGCCGAAACTATGAATAGACCAATAACAAGGTCTGAAGTTGAGGCAGCAATTAAGAGCCTACCACACAAAAAAAGCCCAGGTCCAGATGGGTTCACAGCCGAATTCTACCAGACACACAAAGAGGATCTGGTACCATTCCTTCTGAAACTATTCCAAATAATCCAAAAAGAGGGAACCCTTCCCAAATCATTTTATGAGACCAACATCATCCTGATACCAAAACCCGGCAGAGACTCAACAAGAAAAGAAAACTTCAGGCCAATATCCATGATGAACATAGATGCAAAAATCTTCAATAAAATACTGGCATACCGATTGCAACAGCACATTAAAAAACTTATCCATCATGATCAAGTAGGATTTATCCCGGGGATGCAAGGCTGGTTCAACATACGCAAGTCTATAAATGTAATTCACCACATAAACAGAAGCAAAAACAAAAACCACATGATTATCTCAATTGATGCAGAGAAGGCATTTGACAAAATTCAACAGCCCTTTATGCTAAAAACCCTCAATAAACTTGGTATTGATGGAACATATCTCAAAGTAATAAAAGCTATTTATGACAAACCAACAGCCAATATCATACTTAATGGGCAAAAACTGGAAGCATTCCCTTTGAAATCTGGCACTAGACAAGGATGCCCTCTCTCACCACTTCTATTCAACATAGTACTGGAAGTTCTAGCCAGAGCAATCAGGCAAGAAAAAGAAATAAAGGGTATTCAAATAGGAAAGGTGGAAGCCAAATTGTCTCTATTTGCAGACGACATGATAGTATACCTAGAAGACCCCATCACCTCAGCCCAAAAGCTCCTGCAACTGATAAGCAACTTCAGCAAAGTCTCAGGATATAAAATCAATGTGCAAAAATCACAAGCATTCCTATACACCAATAACAGACTTAAAGAGAACCAAATCAAGAACGAACTGCCATTCACAATTGCTACAAAGAAAATAAAATACCTAGGAATACAACTCACTAGGAATGTAAGGGACGTCTTTAAGGAAAACTACAAACAACTGCTCAATGAAATAAGAGAGGACACAAACAGATGGAGAAACATTCCATGTTCGTGGTTAGGAAGAATCAATATCGTGAAAATGGCTATACTGCCCAAAGTAATTTACACAATCAATGCTATCCCCATCAAACTACCATTGAATTTCTTCACAGAACTGGAAAAAACCACCATGAATTTCATATGGAACCAAAAAAGAGCCCGCATAGCCAAGTCAATTCTAAGCAAAAAGAACACAGCGGGAGGCATCACACTACCAGACTTCAAACTATACTACAAGGCTACAGTAATCAAAACAGCATGGTACTGGTACCAAAACAGAGATATAGACCAATGGAACAGAACAGAGGCATCGGAGGCAACACAACACATCTACAACCATATTATCTTTGATAAACCAGACAAAAACAGGCAATGGGGAAAGGATTCCCTATTTAATAAATGGTGTTGGGAAAACTGGCTAGCCATGTGCAGAAAGCAGAAATTGGACCCCTTCCTGACACCTTACACTAAAATTAACTCCAGATGGATTAAAGACTTAAACGTAAGACCCGACACCATAAAAACCCTAGAGGAAAATCTAGGCAAAACCATTCAGGACATAGGAGTAGGCAAGGACTTCATGAACAAAACTCCCAAAGCATTGGCAACAAAAGCCAAAATAGACAAATGGGACCTAATCAAACTCCACAGCTTCTGCACAGCAAAACAAACAGTCACTAGAGTGAATCGGCAACCATCAGAATGGGAAAAAATCTTTGCAGTTTACGCATCTGACAAAGGGCTGATATCCAGAATTTACAAAGAACTCAAACAGATTTACAGGAAAAAAACAAACAAGCCCATTCAAAAATGGGCAAAGGATATGAACAGAAACTTTACGAAAGCAGACATACATGAGGCCAGCAAACATATGAAAAAGTGCTCATCGTCATTGGTCATTAGAGAGATGCAAATCAAAACCACATTGAGATACCATCTCACACCAGTTAGAATGGCGATCATTAAAAAATCTGGAGACAGCAGATGCTGGAGAGGATGTGGAGAAATAGGAACACTCTTACACTGTTGGTGGGAGTGTAAATTAGTTCAACCATTGTGGAAGACAGTGTGGCGATTTCTCAGGGACCTAGAAATAGAAATTCCATTTGACCCAGCAATCCCATTACTGGGTATCTATCCAAAGGATTATAAATCGTTCTACTATAAGGACACATGCACACGAATGTTCATTGCAGCACTGTTTACAATAGCAAAGACCTGGAACCAACCCAAATGCCCAACGATGATAGACTGGACTGGGAAAATGTGGCACATTTACACCATGGAATATTATGCAGCAATCAAAAATGATGAGTTTGTGTCCTTTGTAGGGACATGGATGAATCTGGAGAACATCATTCTCAGCAAACTGACACAAGAACAGAAAAAGAAATACCGCATATACTCACTCATAGGTGGGTGAGAAAAATGAGAACACGTGGACACAGAGAGGCGGTCTACTATACACTGGGGACTGTTGGGGGGAATGGGGGAGGGACAGCAGGGGGGGGCTGGGGGGGATAGCCTGGGGATGAATACCAAGTGTGGGTGAAGGGGAGGAAAGCAGCAAAGCACACTGCCATGTGTGTACCTATGCAACTATCTTGCTTGTTCTGCACATGTACCCCCAAACCTATAATGCAATAAAAATTAAAAAAAAAAAAAAAAAAAAAAAAAAAAAAAAACTTATTCATCATGATCAAGTAGGATTCATCCCGGGGATGCAAGGCTGGTTCAACATACGCAAGTCTATAAACGTAATTCACCACATAAACAGAAGCAAAAACAAAAACCACATGATTATCTCAATTGATGCAGAGAAGGCATTTGACAAAATTCAACAGCCCTTTATGCTAAAAACGCTCAATAAACTTGGTATTGATGGAACATATCTCAAAGTAATAAAAGCTATTTACGACAAACCAACAGCCAATATCATACTGAATGGGCAAAAACTGGAAGCATTCCCTTTGAAATCTGGCACTAGACAAAGATGCCCTCTCTCACCACTCCTATTCAACATAGTACTGGAAGTTCTAGCCAGAGCAATCAGGCAAGAAAAAGAAATAAAGGGTATTCAAATAGGAAAGGTGGAAGCCAAATTGTCTCTATTTGCAGACGACATGATAGTATACCTAGAAGACCCCATCACCTCAGCCCAAAAGCTCCTGCAACTGATAAGCAACTTCAGCAAAGTCTCAGGATATAAAATCAATGTTCAAAAATCACAAGCATTCCTATACACCAATAACAGACTTAAAGAGAACCAAATCAAGAATGAACTGCCATTCACAATTGCTACAAAGAAAATAAAATACCTAGGAATACAACTCACAAGGAACGTAAGGGACCTCTTTAAGGAAAACTACAAACCACTGCTCAACGAAATAAGAGAATTTGACCCAGCAATCCCATTACTGGGTATATATCCAAAGGACTATAAATCGTTCTACTATAAGGACACATGCACATGAATGTTCATTGCAGCACTGTTTACAATAGCAAAGACCTGGAACCAACCCAAATGCCCAATGATGATAGACTGGACTGGGAAAATGTGGCACATATACACCATGGAATATTACGCAGCAATCAAAAATGATGAGTTTGTGTCCTTTGTAAGGACATGGATGAATCTGGAGAACATCATTCTCAGCAAACTGACACAAGAACAGAAAAAGAAATACCGCATATACTCACTCATAGGTGGGTGAGAAAAATGAGAACACATGGACACAGGGAGGGGGTCTACTACACACTGGGGTCTATTGGGGGGAATGGGGGAGGGACAGCGGGGGGGGGCTGGGGAGGGATAGCCTGGGGATGAATGCCAAGTGTGGGTGAAGGGGAGGAAGGCAGCAAAACACACTGCCATGTGTGTACCTATGCAACTATCTTGCACGTTCTGCACATGTACCCCAAAAGCTATAATGCAATAAAAATTAAAAAAAAAAAAATGACTATAATACAAGGTGGTAAGTGCTCCCAAGAATATAACACATAGAGAAAAAAGCAATTAGTTCTTCTCAAAGAAGGCAGAAAATCATGTATAGGTATCAAACGCAGCTGTCATTTGAATCAACACTTGCAGAACGATTAAGTTTCACCGAGCAAAACAGGGAGAAAAAAATTTCAGGCAGAAAAGACCTATAAGGGAAAGAGACAGCATTCACTGTTTTTCTTGCCAAATGGTAGGACAGGTGAACAAAAATCTCTTTTGAATTTCAAAGCAGGAGAGTTAATGTTACTAAATAAATATGATTACTATATTTTACTATGCCAGACACTGTTAAGACAATTTACACACAGTGTATCATCTAACTTCTTAGCCTGATTTTAGAGATGAGAAAACTTAGCAGAGGTTTAGTAATTTGCATGGTATAGTTAAGTGGCAGAGCTGGCAAAGCAACAGAAAATGCTTTCAACACACAAAAATGCGATTGTTTCCATTGAGCAACTTGGGTTTACACAAAATTTTAGAAATCACTACAACAAAACTCACTACAGATGAAACTCTTGAAAGATATTTGTATATTCCAGTGGTGTATTCTGTTTTTCTTCTAAACGTTACACCCATAAAATTTCAAGCAATTGATACAGATGCATAATCTATTGCATAGTGGAAATAAACCATTATCAAGAAACAACTAATTGAAACTTACAACACAAAAATATAATTCTCTGATATGGATTTCCCCCTCCTAAAGCAGTATTATATGAGTGCTACTTGAATATCTGAATGATTGTTTCAGGTTGAATACATAGCATACCCAATACCTGATTACAATTTGACAGCAAAAATAGAAGCCCATTAAATTTAGGCTCATAAAGAGCTAGGTAGCTTACTTGTAAACAAGAGCCATACATTTCTATAAAAATTCTCTGACTCAATAACTCTAATAAGAGTCTCTATATTTCATATGTATAGTACTTCTTATGAAAAAGCACTATTCAAGTCAGATGACCCTTTCTTTTTTTGAGACGAAGTCTCACTCAGTCACCCAAGCTGGAGTGCAGTGGCACAATCTCAGCTCAATGCAACCTCCGCCTCCAATGGTCAACAGATTCTCGTGCGTCAACCTCCTGAGTAGCTATAATTACAAGTACGTGCCAGCACGCCCAGTTAATTTTTGTATTTTTAGCAGAGATGGTGTTTCACCATGTTGGTCAGGCTGGTCTCAAACTCCTGATCTCGTGAGCAGCCCGCCTCAGCCTCCCAAAGTGCTGAGATTACAGGCATGAGCCACCATGCCTGGCTGTGACCCTGTTTTATAAATGCTAAAAAAAGGGGGAATTCATTTTTGTGAAATTTAATTGGAAATTAATTACCTGGATCATCAGAAATATCAAATTATAAAACAACTCTTATTTCCAAAGTTTGAAGTTACCCTAAATCGCTGTATACTTGAAGATCAAAATACTTAATAATGCAAAAATTGAGAGTACATTTTCTGAACATTAACAATATATACTAAGTAATACATATTTATTTTGAGCAGTAAATCTCTGAAGTCTGTGTTAGTACTTAGCAAGACTGTTTAAAAAAATACAGTATTTATAGAGAAAGTCTTCCATTTCTTTTTTGATATCCACAGGTTTAAGAATGATTGCTATGTAATTTTTAGAAGACAAGAGACTTAATTATCCCAACTGTTAGTTTATTTGTTTAAGACATTACAATCATATAAAAACATCTTTCATTATTATATTACAGTTTCTACTAAAGATTCATTCACAAATCCTGTACGAGCATTTTTTAACCTGTAAAAATAACTAACTTACCTGTTTTTTCCTTTTGTTCTCTGTGCCTGAAGAAATGGATAACGTCTTTTGGATTAGCTACCCGATCCACAAATTTCTGGCTAAAGCGAAGAACATTGAAAGGTTCAAAACCTCCACTATAGTCCACCTGAAAACACAGAATAAGCTATGAAGACTAAGAAACAACAATTTGCCAATTTTTAAGAAATGCACTAATCCTTCAGTATTCAGCGTTTATGCTTGGTACTTTCAAATTTATGAATTAATTTTCTACAATAGATCATGATGGAGCTATATCATTTATCCTATTGAGAAACTAAGCCTTAAAAAGTTTATAAGCATAAGCAAAATACTTTGTTGGACAGAATCAAGGTATGGCAATAATTTCCACAATGCAGAATGATTATGTATAACACTAATAGTCTAGGTACCTACCATGCAAACCATTTGAAAAGGAGACAGAATTTCTACACAATCTCCTAAACTTTTAAAACAAACAAACACCAAAATAAAATACTAGCCCTAGATGCATTAGTAAATTGGTCTATCATCTTAGAGATATGCCTTCACACTACAGAAAGATGAATGCTAGGAAAATCCAGGTAAGAAGAATGACATCTGCGAGCGTTGAGAAATGATGACCTTCAAAACATGGTGTATCACTGAAACTGACAATTTCTCTCAAGGTAGGCTCTTTCTACAGAAGACTATAGTGGTAAACAGACCTTTACAAAGAGAAATACCACCTTTCTTTCTCAGAGATATGTTCTTCTAAACTAGCTGTTCTCAAAGTATTCTCTGGGGACCAGCACTGCACCACCTCACAGCTTATCCAGAGAGCTCCCTAACTAAAGTGCTCCCACTTTCACTCATCATCACTATCTGCTAAGGTTTTTTTCTTCATTTATGTGTTATTTGTGTATTATGTCTCTCTTCACACCTCCACCTCCTGTAAGCGCTAAGAATTCAAAATCTCATCTGTTTTACTGTCCCTGTACCCTGCAGCATCCATAACAGAAGGTACTCAATAGGATTTATCCAATGAATCCATGAATGTCCTTTAGTCAGTACAATATATTATTGTAATATTACTTATATGACAATATGTGCTGTTTTATGAATAAATTCGTAATTTATCATGCTTAGGAAAAGAAACGCCAATTTTCTATTTAAGTCTAGTTAGTTTAATGATACCAGGCAGACAAAGATGAAAAAATAGGGATATTTTGCCATGGTGAAGAGAACTATGTGATTGCCTTATAGTAATTATTTTTGTATTACCCAGACCATGTCTTCTTTTTTTTTTTTTTCTGAGATGGAGTCTCGCTCTGTTGCCCAGGCTGGAGTGCAATGGTGCAATCTTGGCTCAATGCAACCTCTACCTCCTGGGTTCAAGTGATTATCATGCTTCAGCATCCCAAGTAGTTGGGATTACCTGCATGCCATCATACCTGGCTAATTTTTGTATTTTTAATAAAGATGGGTTTTCACCATGTTGCCCATGCTGGTCTCAAACTCCTGACCTCAGATGATTCAGATGCCTAGGCCTCCCAAAGTGCTGGGATTACAGGCATGAGCCACTGCGCCTGGCCTCACCCAGACCATCGCTACAGTTACCATGCTATAAAAGAGAAAATACTAAATGCTAAAGCTATTAGGTCTCCCTCTCAAATTCCTCATTTATAAATGTCTGGTCATTAACAAATTTTACCAGATATCCTCAATGTTCTAGATACGCTGCTCAGAGCCAGGGATGTAACAACAAATAAACACAATCCTGGCCGTCAAGAAATTCACAAGCTGACTGGGAAGACAAATATGTCAACAGATCATTGCAAGCAGAATTTGAGTGGTGCTATAAAAGGTATGTATAAAGTTGAATGAGGACACAAAGGAAGAAGCATGTATTCTGAGGGGAGGTCAAGAAAGCCTTCTTTAAAGAGGGAGGTTTTAGGTGGGTACTGAAGAAGACAGAAAGGAGGAGAGAAGTATGTCCCATGGAGCAGGATCACAAGGACAAAGGTTTCAGTGAAATAAACTCCACTGCACGCAGGAAATAGAAGCTTTTGGTCCAATGAGACTGGAGTTCAGGATGTGATGGGAGGAAAAGGAGGAGCTAAAATATTTGGTTTAGAACAGATCACATAGACCCATGAATGCTACCCTAAAATGTTTAGACTCTTTCCTGTTAGTGCTAGGGAATAATTAAGTTATTTTTAGCAGAAAAGACATGCGAAACTGTGTTTTATAAAGAGTATTTTGGCATTAGTGTGGAGAGAGAAGGAAACCGGAGGCAGGGTCCAGGTAGGAGGCTGCAGCGATAGGCCAGGAAGCATTAATACAGGCTTCACTACACCAGTGACAGTGGGATAAAGAAAAGGGACCAGATTTACCAACTATGTACCAGACACTATTTAATCCATTTAGATCTCATAAATCTATGAAGTATTAGGGTGGTGCAGAAGTAACTGCAGTTTTTGCCATTACTTTCAATGACAAAACATGCAAAAACTTTTGCACCAACCTAATGCAAACCAAGGGATTAAAGATGCAGTTGGTTGAGGTCATACAACTGGTGGTTGGGCCAGAATGAAGCTCAGGAAGTCTGGCTCTAGATTGCCCTCTTTACCTCTACAGTCTACATCCCAGGACTTCTCAAATTTTAATGAGCATATACATTTCTTGGAGATTTTTGTTAAAATACAGTGGGTCTGATGCAGGGCCTGAGACTGCATTTTTAAAAATTTCCCAGGTGACAACAACACTGCTGGTCTAAAGACTACACTCCTCAGTACCAGGCTTTAGGAGACCCTTGCAGATACAGAACAACAAGGAGGTCTAAATTAAGACTTAGAAGTCATCACACTATTGGTGGTCGTTAAACCTGTATGCTTAGACTGAAAATAGGGCTAACTATGAGATAGGAAGGGATACACATAATTCAGAGAATGCCCAAGAGTAATTCAGCAAGATGAGACATGATCTATTGATTTAACAATTAAAGATCATCTTTTCCACTGGCTATGAAATCAGAGCCTTGGTTATAGTGAACCAAGGAAGAGAAAGTTAGATGAGAGCGCTATAGGTTATGTATTTTGAAAGAGAGTAAGCAAGATGGGGTAGGTGTTAGGAAAAGGGAAAGCATAGTGGCAAAGAAGAAGTCTGTTGTGTTTCTTTAACACGATAGAAAGGATAAGCAGATTTATAGGTACAGGAAATAATCCAAACAATAACCAGAACAAACTGTACAAAGTAGATTAGAAGGATGTGTTATAGGAAAAAAATAAGAAGAAAAGCGGAAGCAGAAGAAAGTAAGTGAAATCAGAAGCACCAGAAAAAAGGTAGGGGCTGCAATCTTGATGGTGGAGCCTCAGTGAGGTGACATGGGAGCAGACTAAAGGGAGATACGGGCAGGTCCCATTTGCCCAAGAAACTGCAAGAAGGCCAAGGTGCCTAGAATGAACTGAATAGAAGAGGGTAGTTAAAGATGAAGTCAGAGAGCTCAGCCAATCTATTAAATATAACAGCAAATTATTAAGAAAATGAGAAAAATAAGTTACCAAACATATCACTTAAACTGTGATTAACTCAAATCCTTATACCTTTGTTTTTGTCTCCAAAAGTGATTGTTCATCTTATTACGAGCACTCTCCTCACTACTTTTCAAAGAAACCATGTAAACTGTACATTACTATGCTTTGAAAATTAATAATGTTCAATTTGTATAAATAGGACTTACTCGTAGTCGTACAAGAGGCTTCTCTGGCTGGCGAGAATTACCCAGACGTTCACGTTCAGCATTTTCAAGCATTTCTTCAATCTCAAAATTTTTAAAAAGATTAAAAAACAAAGTGGTAAATTTAGTTTAACTTGGCTGAATAGCAGCTTACAATCAAAGGAATTTTCCTGAACTACATAATCATCTTTTTTTCTTAGGTCACTTATGACACCTTTTAAAATATACCTTCTTACAATGCTCCTTTAATACTATTTCTTAATGTTTTTCTATCATGAAAGTTCTTAATAATTTTCAATCTCTAATTATTTTAGAATCAAATTTAAAATATTACTACTCATGTTTCAATTTTCTACTCATGTTTCAAGGCTTCCTTCATCTTACCAAATTACAACCAAGTAAGTCTAGTTTTTCAGTCATATGATCCATGGGAGGCTCACTAGAATATTTAGGGATCTATAAGCAAGGACTTTGGATTATTTATCTTGGAAAAGTTCAAGGTAAAAGAAAGGAAGACTGATGTTTTCAAACATCTGGATTTATCTCATACTCTGAGAAGAGAAGATAATAACATCTTAGACTTGCAAGAGATCTGAGAACAAAAGCACTTGTTCTATATTGTTCTTAATGGGAAGACCAAGTTACAAGGAGACAGTATTAGATTCTTTTCACAAATTGTTGTGTGCACAGTGATTAGTTATCTTCAGATGGCCAACTTCATAGTTGAACAATTCCAGTTCTTAGGAAGTTCTTGTGTTGGAACAAAAACTGGCTTCTTATAACTTGGTTCTGATCTCAAGAACAATATAGAAAGACTGCTTTTGTCCTCAGATTTCTTTCACATCTAAGATTTTATAATCTTGTCCTTTAAATTATCTGTAACAATGAAGTCTAAAATAACTTTCTGCAATGATTTTTTATATGTGCATATTCAATATGGTTATGTAGATATAAAGTACTTGAAATGTGGGTAGTACAAGTGAGAAATTGAACTTTAAATTTAAATTCAATTAATTACATGTAAATAGCCACATGTGCTAGTGACTACCATATCAGACAGCACAGAGGAGAGCTATAAGAACATGATCTCCTAGGTCAATTATTTCAATTCAACAAGCATTTAAAGAGCATCTTTTTGCCAGGTACTAGGTCCAGTGTTAAGACAGAAAAGAAAGATACGGGGCCTGTCCTCAGAGTTCAGAACGGATTACATGCTTATAAATAATAAAATAACTTAACAAAGTACAATAATAGAAATGTATATAAAATACAGAGAAAACAGAAAGTTATATGCACCTCTGGTGTTTAAAATGAACCTCTATTACTTTTATGTCGTCAGCATCTGGATTTGTGTTACCAAAGCCCACAGGATTTAGGAGAAGTTCACCAAGTGGACCTCAATCAGAGGTAATTTTGCTTCTCTAATGACATTTGGCAAGGTCTGTAAACATTTTTGATTGTCATGACCAGTCAGAAGGGGTACTACTGGCATCTAGTGGGTACAGACTATAGAGAATACTGCTAAACATCCCAAAGTGCACAGAACTGCCTCCCACAACAAAGAATTGTTAGTTAAAAATGTCAACTAAGCCAAGGTTGAGAAACCCTGGGCTGACTCCAGGGAAGGGCACATGACTCAGGCCTGGATCAATCAGTGCAAAAACAATTAATGCATTTTCTATCTCTCTGGCTTGAGAGACTGGATTTAGGGGGATTTGGGAATTTTAACCTATGTTTGAGTTTCTGGAGTCAATCATCTTGAAACCAGCATACACTTTAGCTACATTAGCTACATATTGCTCAAAAAGCTGACACTCAATGGGTCACCTTATCTAAGGTTCAGTTCCTATAAACTATAGATGGTAGAATCCCCCCACATATAGCACTGTGGCTAGATTAAATGCTGTCAACGGTACACCTCACATACAGTAAGTCAGCAAATATCACTGGACATACTTATTATCATTGTTACTATATTACATGATTTTTCATGAAAATAAAACATAAAGTAGGACAGCTGACAGAGAGCAAGAACTGAGTGTCAGCAAATGATACTAATTAAGCTGTCAACCCACATATTATTATTAAATGCATTCATCTACCCAACCTCAGTAGTGGCTTGACTTTCTACAGAGATTTAGGGATGGCAATCTGCATAGAGAGGAAGGTTTGGGACTTACTTTGCAGCAAGAGGGTGCATAGCAAACATATTTTTCACATTTGGGGTAGCTTTCAGGGCAAAAGAGATGCCTAATACAGATTATTAGAGGCTAGGGCTTTTCCCACACACAATATTCTTTCATTTCTCAATCAAAGTCACTGCCTGCTTTCATAAATAGAATGAACAAATTATCAAATCAAGATTAAAAAGGAGGAAAAGCATATTTCTCAAGATGGCCGAATAGCAACAGCTATAGTCTACAGCTCCCAGTGAGATCAACACAGCAGGTGATTTCTGCATTTCCAACTGAGGTACCCAGCTCATCTCATTGGGATATGGATGCAGCCCAAAGAGGGCAGGCAGAAGCAGGGTGGGGCACTGCTATACCCAGGAAGTGGAAGGGGTCGGGAAACGCCCTCCCCTAGCCAAGGGAAGCTGTAAGGGACTGTGCTGTGATGAATGGTGCACTCCAGCCCAGATACTATGCTTTTCCCAAGGCCTTTGTAACCTGCAGACCAGGAGATAACCCTGGTTGCCTATGCCACCAGGGCCTGGGTTTCAAGCACAAAATTGGGCAGCCATTTGGGCAGATACTGAGCTAACTGCAGGAGTTTTTTTCCCCATACCCCAGTGGCACCTGCGACACCATCAAGACAGAACTGTTCACTCCCTGGAAAAGGGGCTGATACCAGGGAGCCAAGTGGTCTAGCTCAGCAGATATCACCCCCACTGAACCCAGCAAGCTAAGATCCACTGGCTTGAAATTCTCGCTGCCAGCATAGAAGTCTGGAGTTGACCTGGGACACTCGAGCTTGGTAGGGGTAGGGATGTCTGCATTACTTAGACTTGAGTAGGTGGTTTTTCCCCTCACAGTGTAAACAAACCTATCTGGAAGTTTAAACTGGGCAGAGCCCACTACAGCTTGGCAAAGCTGCTGTACCTGGACTGCCTCTCTAGATTCCTCCTCTCTGGGCAGGGCATCTCTATTTCTAAAAGAAAGGCAGCAGCCCCAGTCAGGGGCTTATAGATAAAACTCCCATCTCCCTGGAACAGAGCACCTGGGGAAAGGGGAAGCTATGGGCACAGCTTCAGCAGACTTAAACATGGCTGCCTGCCAGCTCTGAAGAGAACAGCGGATCTCCCAGCACAGCAGTTAAGCAGAACATACTGCCTCCTCAAGTGGGTCCTTAACCCCCATGCCTTCTGACTAGAAGACACCTCTCAGCAGGGGTCAACAGAAACCAGAAGGAACAGGCAGCAATCTTTGCTGTTCTGCAGCCTCTGCTGGTGATATGCAGGCAAACAAGGTCTGGAGTGGACTTCCAGAAAACTCCAGCAGACCTGCAGCAGGAAGGAAAACTAACAGAAAGAAATGGCATCAATATCAACTAAAAGGATGTCCACACAAAAACCCCATCCAAAAGTCACCAACATCAAAGACCAAAGGTAGATAAATCCATGAAGACAAGGAAAAACCCAGTGCAAAAAGGCTGAAAATTCCAAAAATCAGAATGACTCTTCTCCTCCAAAAGATCACCAACTCCTCACCAGCAAGGGAACAAATCTGGATGGAGAATGAGTTTGACGAATTGAAGAAGTAGGCTTCAAAAGGTGGGTAATAACAAACTCTTCCAAGCTAAAGGAGCATTTTCTAGCCCAATAAAAAGAAGCTAAGAACCCTAAGTAAAGGTTAAAAGAATTGCTAACTAGAATAACCAGTTTAGATAAGAACATAAATGACCTGATGGAGCTGAAAAACACAGCACGAGAACTCTATGAAGCATACACAAGTATCAATAGCCAAATTGATCAAGCAAAAGAAAGGATATCAGTGACTAAAGATCAACTTAATGAAATAAAGCTTGAAGACAAGATTAGGGAAAAAAGAACGAAAAAGAACAAACAAAGCCTCCAAGAAATATGGGACTATGTAAAAAGACCAAGCCTAGATTTGCTTGGTGTACCTGAAAATGACAAGAATAATGGAAACAAGTTAAAAAACACTCTTCAGGATATTATCCAGGAGAACTTCCCCCACCTAGCAAGAGAGGCCAACACTCAAATTCAGGAAATACAGAGAACAACACAAAGATACTCCTAGAGAAGAGCAACCTCAAGACACATAATCGTCAGAGTCACCAAGGTTGAAATGACAGGTTACCCACAGAGAAGCCCATAAGACTAACATTAGCAGATCTCTCTGCAGAAACCCTACAAGCCAGAAGAGAGTGGGGGACAATATTCAACACTCTTAAAGAAAAGATTTTTCAATCCAGAATTTCATATCCAGCCAAACTAAGCTTCACAAGCAAAGGAGAAATAAAATCCTTTATAGACAAGCAAAAGCTGAGACATTTTGCCACCACCAAGCCAGCCTTACAAGAGTTCTTGAAGAAAGCACTAAGCATGGAAAGAAAAAAACTGATACCAGCCACTGCAAAAACATACCAAATTATAAAGCCCATCAACACTATGAAGAAACTGCATCAACTGATGGGCAAAATAACCAGCTAGCATCAAAATGGTAGGCTCAAATTCACACATAGCAATATTAACCTATAATGTAAAAGGGCTAAATGCCCCAATTAAAAGACACAGACTGGCAAATTGGATAAAGAGTCCAGACATGTCAATGCGTTGTATTCAAGAGACCCATCTCACGTGTAAAGACACACCTAGGCTCAAAATAAAGGGATGAGGAACATTTACCAAGCAATTGGAAAGCAAAATAAAGCAATGGATGGAATCCTATTCTCTGATAAAACAGACTTTAAACCAACAAAGATCAAAAAAGACCAGGTCAAGTGCAGTGACTCATGCCTGTAATCCCAGCACTTAGGAAGGCCGAGGTGGGCAGATCATGAGGTAAAGAGATCAAGACCATCCTGGCCAACATGGTGAAATTTCATCTCCACAAAAATACAAAAATTAGTTGGGCTTGGTGGCATATGCCTATCATCCCAGCTACTGGGTAGGCTGAGGGCTTGAATCTGGGAGGTGGAGGCTGCAGTGAGCTGAGATCACGCCACTGCACTCCAGTGTGGCAACAGAGCAAGACTGTCACAAAAAAACAAAAAAAGACAAAGAAGGGCATTAA
Source organism: Saguinus oedipus (assembly GCA_031835075.1). Classification (NCBI taxonomy): domain Eukaryota; kingdom Metazoa; phylum Chordata; class Mammalia; order Primates; family Cebidae; genus Saguinus; species Saguinus oedipus. The sequence goes on from CM063178.1 coordinate 129,468,711, forward strand.
ATAATGGTGAAGGGATCAATACAACAAGAAGAGCTAACTGTTCTAAATATATATGCACTCAAATACAGGAGCACCCAGATTTATAAAGCAAGTTCTTAGAGACCTACAGAAGGAGACTTAGACTCCCACACAATAATAGTGGGAGACTTTAACACTCCACTGTCAATACTAGACAGATCAACGAGACTGAAAATTAACAAGGATATTCAGGACTGGAACTCAGCTCTGGACCAAGCAGACGTAACAGACATTTACAGAACTCTCCAGCCCAAATCAACAGAATATACATTCTTCTTAGCAACACATTGCACACATTGCACTTATTTTAAAATTGACCACATAATTCAAAGTAAAACATTTCTCAGCATATGCAAAAGAACGTTAATTATAAAAGTCTCTTATACTACAGTACAATCAAACTGGATCTCAGGATTAAGAAACTCACTCAAAACCACAGAACTACATGGAAACTGAACAACCTATTCCTGAATGACTACTGGGTAAATAATAAAATTAAGGCAGAAATAAGTAAGTTCTTTGAAACCAATGAGAACAAAGATACAACATACAAGAATCTCAGGGAAACAGCGAAAGCAGTGTTTACAGGGAAATTTGTAGCACTAAATGCCCTCAGAAGAAAGCGGAAAGGATCTATAATTGACACCCTAGCATCACAATTAAAAGAATTAGAGAAGCAAGAGTAAATAAATGCAAATGCTAGTAGAAGACAAGAAATAACTAAGATCAGAGCACAATGGAAGGAAATAGAGACAAGAAAAACCCTTTTAAAAAAAAAAATCAATGAATCCAGGAGCTGGTTTTCTGAAAAGATTAACAAAATAGATAGACCACTAGCCAGTCTAATAAAGAAGAAAAAAAACAAGAATCAAATAAACACAATAAAATGATAAAGGGGATATTACCACTAATCCCCCAGAAATACAAACTACTACCATCAGAGAATACCACATGCACCTCTATGTAAATAAACTAGAAAATCTAGGCCGGTCACGGTGGCTCAAGCCTGTAATCCCAGCACTTTGGGAGGCCGAGGTGGGTGGATTACGAGGTCAAGAGATCGAGACCATCCTGGTCAACATGGTGAAACCCCGTCTCTAAGAAAAAGACAAAAAAATTAGCTGGGCACAGTGGTGCGTGCCTGTAATCCCAGCTACTCAGGAGGCTGAGGCAGGAGAAATGCCTGAACCCAGGAGGTGGAGGTTGCGGTGAGCCAAGATCGTGCCATTGTACTCCAGCCTGGGTAACAAGAGCGAAACTTCATCTCAAAAAAAAAAAAAAAAAAAGAAAATCTAGAAGAAATGGACAAATGCCTGGATACATACACTCTCCCAAGACTAAACCAGGAAGAAGTCAAATCTCTGAATAGATCAATAACAAGGTCTGAAATTGAGGCAGTAATTAATAGCCTACTAACCAAAAAAAACCCAAGACCAGAAGGATTCACAACCGAACTCTACCAGAGGTACAAAGAGGAGCTGGTACCATTCCTTCTAAAACTATTCCAAACCATGGAAAAAGAGGGAATCCTCCCTAACTCATTTTGTGAGGCTAGCATGAACCTGATACCCAAACCTGGCAAAGACACAATCAAAAATAAAATTTCAGGCCAATATCCTTGATGAACATCAGTGCAAAAATCCTCAATAAAATATGGGCAAACCAAATACAGCAGCACATCAAAAAGCTTATCCACCATTATCAAGTCAGCTTCATCTCTGGGATGCAAGGCTGGTTCAACATATGCAAATCAATAAACATAATCCATCACATAAACAAAACCAATGACAAAAACCACATGATGATCTCAGTAGATGCAGAAAAGGCCTTCAATAAAATTCAACACCCCTTCATGTTAAAAACCCTCAACAAGCTAGGTATTGACGGACTGGATCTCAAAATAATACGAGCTATTTATAACAGACCCACGGCCAATATTATACTGAATGAGCAAGCTGGAATCATTCCATTTGAAAATTGGCACTAGACAAAGATGCCCTCTCTCACCACTCCTACTCAATATAGTATGGGAAGTTCTAACCAGGGTAATCAAGCAAGAGTAAGAAATAAAGCGTACTCAAATAGGAAGAGAGGAAGTCAAACTGTCTTGGTTTGCAGATGACATGATCGTATATTTAGAAAACCCCATTATCTCAGCCCCCAATCTCCTGAAACTGATAAGCAACTTCTACAAGTTTTCAAAATCCATGTACAAAAATCACAAGCATTCCTATACACCAATAATAGACAAACAGAGCCAAATCATGAGTGAACTCCCATTCACAACAGCTACAAAGAGAATAAAATGCCTAAGAATACAACTTACAAGGAATGTGAAGGACATCTTCAAAAACAGCTACGAACCACTGCTCAAGGAAATTAAGAGGGGACACAAACAAGTGAAAAAACATTCCATGCTCATGGAAAGGAAGAATCAATATCATGAAAACAGCCATACTGTCCAAAGTAATTTATAGATTCAATGCAATCCCCATCAAGATACCACTGATTTTCATTATAGAATTAGAAAAGACTACTTTAAATTTCATGTGGAACCAAAAAAGAGCCAGTACAGCCAAGACACTCCTAAGCAAAAAGAACAAAGCAGGAGACATCATGCAACCTGACTTCAAACTATACTACAAGGCTACAGTAATCAAAACAGCATGGTACTGGTACCAAAACAGAGATACAGACCAACTGAACAGAACCGAGGCCTCAGAAAGAATACCACACATCTACAACCATCTGATCTTTGACAAACGTGATAAAAACAAGCAATGGGAAAAGTATTCCCTATTTAATAAATGGTGTTGAGAAAACTGGCTAGCCATATGCAGAAAACCAAAACTAGACCCCTTCCTTACACCTTATACAAAAATTAACTCAAGATGAATTAAAGACTTAAAATGTTAAAACCTAAAACCCTAAAAACCCTAGAAGAAAATCTACATAACACCATTCAGGACATAGGCATAGGCAAAGACTTCATGACTAAAACACCAAAAGAAATGGAAACAAAAGCCAAAATTGACGAATGGAATGTAATTAAACTAAAGAGTTTCTGCACAGCAAAAAACAAAACAAACAAAAAAACCTATCATCAAAGTAAAGAGGCAACCTACAGAATGGGAGAAAATTTTGCAATCTATCCATCTGAAAAAGGGCTAATATGCAGAACCTAAAAAGATTCTTAAATTTACAAGAAAAAAAACAACCCCATCAAAAAGTGGGCAAAGGATATGGACACTTCTCAAAAGAAGACATTTATGTGGTCAAAAAAATCTGTAAAAAAGCTCATCATCACTGGTTATTAGAGAAACGCAAATCAAAACCACAATGAGATGCCATCTCACACCAGTTAGAAAGGTGATCATTAAAAAGTCAGGAAACAACAGATGCTGGAGAGAATGTGGAGAAATAAGAATGCTTTTACACTGCTGGTGGAAGTGTAAATTAGTTCAACTATTGTGGAAGACAGTGTGGCAATTCCTCAATGATCTAGAACAAGAAATATCATTTGACCCAGCAATTCCATTACTGGGTATATACCCAAAAGATTATTATAAAGACACACGCACACATATGTTTACTGCAGCACTATTCACAACTGCAGAGACTTGGAACCAAGCCAAATGCCCACCAGTGATAGACTGCATAAATGTGGCACACATACACCATGGAATACTATGCAGCCATAAAAAAGGACAAGTTCGCACAGGAACCTGGATGAAGCTGGAAACCATCATTCTCAGCAAACTAACACAGGAACAAAAAATCAAACACTGCATGTTCTCACTCATAAGTGAGAGTTGAACAACACATGGACAGGAAAGGGGAATATCACACACCGGGGCCTGTCAGGGGGTGGGAGGCTAGGGGAGGAATAGTATTAGGAGAAATACCTAATGTAGATGACAGGTTGATTGATGGGGCAAACCACCATGGCATGTGTATACCTATGTAACAAACCTGCATGTTCTGCACATGTATCCCAGAACTTAAAGTACAATAAAAAAAAAAAGGAAGAAAGATAATGTATTATATTTTTGAAAAGGAAGAAAAAAACTAGGAGAGGAATTTAAATAAAGAATTTTTTTTTTAACAAACATTGTAAGAGGGAACTGAAGATAAGATTGTAAGAGAGCATCTGACTACTCTAAATAAATCCACCACTCCTTAAATAAATCCACCACTTTGGCCTGAACAAATTACACTCCAGAATTGATAAAACTTGCCAGTTAATGCAATAAACCATTCGAGAGAAATCTGAGAGTTCATGTAAAAATGAGAAAGAAACTTGCTAGAAACCTGGTGATAACTAAAATAAAGGTGAAAAGATGGTGAAATCTGCAAATGAAACCGTACATCAAGGATCTTAGTATCGATCTCAAATAAGATTCTAGAATGAACTGTCCAAAAGATGTGTTTACAAACAATTAGAATAAAAAGTAACTGCTAAGTCAGCATGTGTTTACTTTATTATTTTTTGTGTGTGTGTGAAAGAAAGAGAAAGGGGGAGAGAGAACAGGAATCTTGTTCTATTGCCCAGGCTGGAATGCAATCTAAAAATAGGTATTAAAAACCTCTTTTATGCCAATAATTGTGCTTAACAGCAGAGACAGGAAGAAATAAGGGAAGAAAATAACAAACAAATAGCCAACCAATATTTCATTTAAGTCTGTGAAATGCTATGCAAATGCTGAAGAGTGATTTACTTCCAATTATGTGGTCACTTTCAAAATAGGTGTAATGTGATACTGAGAAAAATGTATGTTCTGCAGACCTGGGGTGAAGAATTCTATAAATAGTCACTGAGTTTGCTTGTTCCAGGTCTGAGTTCAAATCATAGATGTTCCTGTTAATTTTCTATCTTGTTGATCCGTCGAATATTAACAACGTGGTATCAGAGTCTCCCGCTATTGTGCAGGAGTCCAAGTCTCTTTATAAGTCATTAAGAACTTGTCTTATGTATCTGAGTGTTCCTATATTGGCTGCATATATATTTATGATCACTGACTCCTGTTGTTGCATTGATCCTTTTACCATTATGTAATGTCCTTCTTTGTTTCAGTCTTTGTTACTATTAAAGTCTATTTTGTCAGAGATGAAAGTTACAACTCCTGGTTTTTTTTTTTTTGTTTTTGCTCTCCATTTGATTGATAAGTCTTCCACCAACCCTTTGTTTTGTCTTTGTGTGTCCTTGCTTATGAGATGGATCTGGATACAGCGTACCGATGGGTTTTAACTTTTTATTCAATTTTCCTGCCTGTGTCTTTGATTGGGGCATTTAATCCATTTAAATTTAGGATTAATATTGATATTTGTAGTTTAATATTGTCGTTTAATGCTAGCTGGCTATTTTGCATATTAGTTGATATAGATTCTTCATTACGGAGATACTCTTTACCTTTTGGTAAGTTTTTAGGATGACTAATACTGGTTGTTCCATTCTGTGTATAATGCTTCTTTCAGAAGCTCTTGTAAAGCAGGCCTGGTGGTGATGAAATCTCTGAGTGCTTGCTTGTTCAAGAAAAATTTTATTTTTCCTTCATTTATGAAACTTAGTTTGGCTGGATATGAGATTCTGGGTTGAAAATTCTTTTCTTTGAGGATATTGAATATTGACCCCCACTCTCTTCTAGTTTGCAAGGTTTCTGCTGAGAGATCTGCTGAGTCTGATAGGCTTCCCTTTATGGATAACCTGACCTTTCTCTCTAGCTGCCCTTAGAATTTTCTCCTTTATTTCAACCCTGGTGAATCTAACGATTATGTGTCTTGGGGTTGCTCTACTTGAGGAATATCTTTGTGGTATTCTCTGTATTACCTGGAGTTGAGTATTGTCCTGCCTTACTAGGTTAGGAGAGTTTTCCTGAATAATATCCTAAAGAATATTTTCCAACTTGGATTCATTCCCTTCATGACATTTGGGTACACCTATCAAACGTAAATTAGGTCTTTTCACATAGTCCCATACTTCTTGGAGACTTTGCTCATTCCTTTTTACTCTTTCTTCTCTAATCTTGTCTTCTCATTTTATTTCATTTAGTTAGTCTTCAACCTCTAATATCCTTTCTTCTGCTTGATCAATTCGACTGTTAAAACTTGTTCATACTTTGCAGAGTTCTCATATTGTATTCTTCAGTTCCATTAATTCACTTATATTCCTCTCTAAATTGTCTATTCTCGTTAGGATTTCGTCAAACCTTTTTTCAAGGTTTTTAGTTTCTTTACATTGGGCTAGAACATGTTCTTTTAACTCACAGAAGTTTCTTATTATCCACCATCTGAAGCCAAATTCTGTTAATGGAATGCACTTGTTCTCCATCAGGCCTTGTTCCCTTGTTGATGAGGAACTGTGATCCCCTGTAGAGGGAGAGGCATTCTGATTTTGGGTATTCTGAGCCTTTTTACGCTGGTTCTTCACATCATTGTAAATTTATCCACCTGTCGTTTTTGTAATTACTGACTTTCAAATTAGTTCTCTGAGTGGACATCCAACTTGTTGATTCCCAGCACTGGAATCTGAGCAACCCACTGCGCCAGCTAAAACAGCGGCATTAAGCTTCACGGTGCTTTTCTGCCCGGGAATCTCTGGTCTGGCTTCCTTCTTGAGTCCCTTTTTCAATAAGCTGAATAGGTGACTCTGCCTTCCCAGAGCTCTGAACGTTAACCAAAAGGGGACCCAGTCTCTGCACCAAGAACTGCTGCGACAGCCACAAGAGTCGCACTGGCGACCCGTGGGGCTCCTCTGCTGGGAATCTCCTGGTCTGTGAGCAACAAAAATTTGTCTGAAAGTGTGGCATCCTCTCATTCTTTGCACTTTCGCTGGGAGCTACAATCCCGAGCTGCGAGTAATCAGCCATCTTGGATCTCTCTAAATAAAGATTTTTTTTTTTAATATCCAGTATTACCATCTCGCAATTACTTTAAAAAATATCTTGGACACAATTAAACATGTTCACTAAGAACAGTGGTTCCTTACAGGCTTCATGAGAATATAATCAATATAAAGGCTTCCCTCTACTCTATTAAAAATTATTTAATTGAAGGTGAATAATTCTTCAACTAAAGTAGATTTCACTGATTTTATCAAAAAGAATTACCTTCTCCAAACAGAAACTTTGTATGGCTTGAGTTACTTTAGGATTATCTGGGTTAAAGATGTCTGGATGATTAGCTAGAACAATATCCTCCATGAAAAACTGCCGCACTGTGTGAAGAGGAATTTTCTGCATATTCATCTTCCTCCCTTTAACACGGAGCAAACCAACATGTCTGAAATGGAAAGAAATGAACACCGAGTCACAATGTAAATTTCCTCAGGAAAATGTGCACATCAAAGCTATTATATTTCCTACAAAATGTTTATTTATAAAATCATACTCTTAAAAATAAATGTTTCTGGTAATTTAACCTTAATGTTATCATCACAGGAAAAGATGGTAGACATTTTCCTTCCCCAGAGTAAAATTGAGTCATCCATTATTATTTTTGTCTGGTCAGTCTTGTAAGGCTAGACAGAATAACAATAAGTATAATAAAATTTCATCAGGACTATGATGGTAGTATATGTAGACTATAGTAGTACACCTATATACCTATATATATGAACATACATGTACACAAATAAACAAAATGATTTTTGCAGTGGACTCATGAAGGAAAAAAAAACAAGGAAAATAGATCCTATGACCATATGATTTAACCCTATTATCATTATAACAATCAGAACTCAAATGATTCAAAGGATAAAGCCTATAATAAAAACTGAGTTTACTCAGCATTAACTATTTAAAATCACATCATTCCCCTAAAATTTTTAAAAAATGATATACTACAATATTGCATTTATAACCAGAAAATTTTCAATTAAATGGTTTTAGGAGAATTTTTTATAAATAAACTTTGTGAAATTAGTAATCAACAAAGCATGGAAATATAATAAAAATGTGCATCTTGAATTTGCCTAATGATCAGCAAAATAACACCAATTGGATGTTCTCTTTTAGAAAGTGGCTTAACATGTGGAAAAACAATATAGAATGATCAACTTTCAAAAATAACTCTATCATATAAACAACAATACTGCCAGTTAGCAGTAACCTTAACATAAGCCTTAAACCTATGAGATGATTAGTTATTATAGTAAAGATTTCTTAAAAATTGGCTCAAAATACGTAACACTCACTCACTTTTTTACAGCTTCTCCTGGGGAAAGAGAAGTAACCACTGAGCTTCCAGGCTGTGAGATATAAAACAGCTGTTGTTCATTTTTGGTTGGAGCTATTTTACACTCATGTTCATGTCCCCAGATAACAAGATCAATGAAGTCATCCAAAAATTGTTCTGGAATGAAGTTAGTACTTCCATGTTTACTTCTGTATCAAGATTTTGAAAAATAAATATAAATTCAGTGATTAGAAAAATTTCATATTGATGAAGTCTATACAGATCTTTCTTTCTCCATTCACTAAAGCTTTTATTCCATCCTTCTATGTACCAGAAAGTGTGCACAGGATTGGGAATGTAAAGATAATCAATACTAATTCCTGACCTCAAGAGCTTTACAAATCTGTAGGACACAGACAAGTGGAAACCCTAAGACAAAGCAGTCAATTATACCTTTGGAGGAAGATCATGAAAGGTTTTACACAGGAAGGAGTTCCCCTTTGGTTAATCAGAAAAGCATGAGCTCTATCAGTAACAGAAATCTATAAATCAGCCTGACTATACACTAAAGAATAATACAGAAAATGAAAGTGAGTTAAGTAAGTATAAATGTGTCCAATAATTTCTTAACATTATCTTTTAACTAAAAAATTTAATGGGAGTAAAAATGTCAATCTCACATAAGTGCTAAGAGTTTTCAAAATCAAACATAAAATAAATGATTTGCAAACTATGACCTTTTACTTAGATTAGTTACAATTTACAGACACATGAAATGCAAGCTGAGGGAAGACAAAAAGGGATAGTTTTCCCTAATATTAACTTACATCATTGGAAATTCAAGTAAAAGTGTTCACATACTTCAACTGAGCATTCACTTAATCCAAACCAATATTCTTTCGTTCACCCAACAAATGCTGTCACCCAAACACTATCTACTTTATGTCAGATGTCCCAGGCTTCTTCTAGATATTGAAGACACAGTGGTGAACAAAGTCACTGTTCCAGTGTGGGAAACAAGCAATACAGGTTGAGTCCCTAATCTGAAAATCTAAAATCCAAAATCCAAAATATTTTAAGTGCCAACATGGCACCACAAGTGGTAAATTCCACACATAAATACTTAACAAACTTTGTTTCATGCACAAAATTATTTTAAAACATATATAAAATTAACTTAAGGCCATGTGTATAAGGTATATATAAAATGTAAACAAATGTCATGTTTAGACTTAGGGTCCATCCCCAACATATGTGCAAATATTCCAAAATCCAAAAAAATCCAAAATCTTAAACACTTCTGGTCCCAAGCATTTCAGATAAGGGATACTCAATCTGCAGTGTAATATGTATATGCATGTGTGTATGTATCACATGTATAACTTGTCAGTTAGTGATAGGTGCTAGAAATAAAAATAAAGGAGAAAGTGACATAGAAGTAGCATACTACTCTACATACTCAAGTAGTCAAGAAAGGCCTCTCCAACTAGCAACAAATGAGCAGAGAAGTGAGATGAAGCATCAGTACACAAAGAGAGAAATTCCTAGGCAGTAGAAGAGCAGATGGTGCTAAAGTGGGAGTGTGTTCAGTGAGTTCAAGAAACAGAAAGAACAAAACACAGGGAAGACAGAAAATAAAATCAAAGAATACACAGGTTTGTGTATCCAGGAATGCTTTTATGTAAACAAACATACATCTAAGGTATGAGATTATCACAACTACTAAAGAAAAACAGACTAATTCCCAAATACAACATCATGCCATTGGGTCTTCATTGACTGCTGGCTCTTTCCTAGAAGAAGGAGAGGTGATACTTGTAGGCTGACAGTAATTTGTGGCCTAGAAGGGATCTTAACATCCTTGTTGAAAGATTTTGCATGACAAAGTTGTCTGCAGACTCAGATTCTTTTTTTTTTGAAACAAGAGAAAAAAACAGTCAATATAGAGAAATAAATGTGAAATAAGGTAAAATGCAGAAAGCTCAAGATTCTCACCCAATCTAAGAAAATCTTTTTTTAATAACTCTTATGAAAGCAGTAACAGAAGAAGTAACTAAGGATGCACAGGGTGACAAATGAATCTAACGGCATTATCAAAGAATCACATAACTACAGTGAAGGGGATGGGGAGAAAAGGAGCTAAGTAACTTTGGAAAATTAGGTTTCAACTAAATACAGAAACGCTAAAGACTAAAATAAGTTACATAAACATTGCAACTTAGTTGGGAAAGTTGTTTTACACAGGAGTATGAGTTCACAATTTTGAAATTACTTTATTATTTCAAATTATACCAGGATTGGAAATATAATTAAACCAGGATTGAAAAAATAAGTAAATATATTATGTATATTTATAATATGATCCAGACTTCTTTTAGACAAAGAAGTCACAAATAAGGAAACAGAAAAGACAAAAATGAACGTTATAGGGCTGGATAAGAATCAGTCTTATCATTGGTTTTTTAAACACATACATAGACATGTATGTATGCATGGGGTTACTATACACACATGTATCAATTTCCTTAACTCTGTTCATTAAGAGTGCTGAGCCTCATAGCAGTAAGCATACCTGGTACCCATTTGTGGGTTTCTAAATACCACTCTCCAAAAAAAGAATCAGAGCTCCCTGTAGAAATGGCTGACTCCACGGCTAGGTAGGAAAATATTAGGTTGGTGCAAAAGTAATTGTGATTTTTGCCATTACAAGAGCCTAGAGCATCCTACGGTGCCAAAAAGCTAAGGTCATACCCCCTAAAAAGGTGGAGAGATGTTGAAAAGACACAGAAGGCAACATAAAAGAGAATGTAATGGTCAAAACTAGAATAATCTGAGGAAAAGTAGCAACTAAAAAGCTGATAGTACTGCATCTTCAAGTCCATAATGACATAAACAAATAAGTAAATAGAGAAGGGACAAATTTTCCTTAGAAAAGAATTCCATTAATAAATATAGAAAGAATGAAGGAAATCAAAACTCACAATTAAAATATGACAGTATTAATTACTGGAAGTAAGATCACCCATGGATGCCAAAGTTAGTGGGTAAAAGTTTAAGGTGAAACAGGGTATTTGCATAGTCTCAAAGTATTTTCCCCAAAATTTTTATTAATTGAAAGGTGGAAAATTGGAACTTTACAGCAGAGAAATCTGTTATACATCCCCTTAATCAAATGATGAGGGGGGCAAGGAGAAAAATCAACAATATATGGTGACTACCCATTCCCCTTACCAATGCTGCCATTCTGCCTTTCATTCTGGCTTAAATTCTTAGAATTACTTATGAGTTTTCCTTTCAACTCATCATCCCTACTTTGGCATAGTACAAAAAAAGTGGCAGAACTGGAAAGCTTTACAGAAGGAACAAATCCCAATGGTGCAAAGTTACATGAAGACCACACATATCTAAACTCTGACCTGCTCCTCCTTTGAAACTCACAGTTTACTCAAGAACTTACACATAAGGAACACAAGTCAGCCTCCTAAACCCTTTCTTTTACTGAGTATTTAGCATAAGTCTGCATTCATTGAATGCTCAGAGTAGTTTGCATTCAATAAATGTGTTCAGTAAATATAGTTGGCCCTTTGAATTGGCAGTTTCGTGGATTCGACCAACCACAGATAAAAAATATTCAGGAAAAAAGAAACAACAATAAAAAATAACAATAAAAAAATACAAAATTTTTAAGCAATATAGTATAACAAATATTTACACAGTATTAGGTATTGTAAGTAATCTAAAGATGATTTAAAGTACACAGGAGGATATATGTAGGTCATATGCAAATGCTGTATCATTTTATTCAAGGGATTTCAGCATCCCAGGATTTTAGGTCCTGGACTCAACACCCCTGTGGATACCAAGGGACAATTGTAATAAATTATATAATAAGGCCCAAAACCATTGAGTTCTTCCCTGACAACTCCTCAGCTGTAACCTTCCCATTTGTTTCACTGCCATCACTGTCTGTCACCACCTCACATTTTTACTGCAGTGACATATAATAAATCTTGTTTCTTCAAGTCTGTCTTCCTTTCAATCAATCCTATACCCAACCAACAGATTAAACTTCTTCAAACTACTAACAAAAGAAAGCTAATGTAGCTGTATTTGTTCCTGGAAGAAAACTTGCATATAAGCAAAAGGAAACATGTCTAAGAATGTTCATAACAGCAAGGTTTATAAAACCAAAAACTGTTCACTGACAGGAGGCAAAGCATAAATGTAAACATCAGTAAAAATAAATTACATTTCTAAGCATCAAAACGGATGAATCTCAGTAACATAATGCTGAAAGTAAGTTAGCTGTAAAATATATAGCATAATACAATTATAGGTATACATGTGATTAAACAGCAAGGAAAAGCAATGAAATGATTAATTCAAAATTAATAATGCTTCCCTTTGGGATATGGGGAAGCAGGTGGAATCAGGGAAAAGGAGTGGGATAATGGAATGGACAATTCAACAAAAAGATTCTACCTTTTTGTTGAATTGAAAAGTATTCATGGTACGCCTTATCCATATGTTACAAATACTCTTGTAGGTATTAATATATACTAAAAACAATATCAAAATAAAATCACACAAAGTAAATCTACATTTTGTCTGATTCTGCACTGAAAACCTTGAAAAACTGAGGGCATTTCATTGTAATAGGTGAGCTGCTCAGAAACAGATTTGGAACCTCAGCACTCGGCTGAAACTTTTTCAGAGAAAACTTTTACCTGTTCTGATGAATCACAAATAAGTTAAACCAAGAGTTCTCATCTTCTTTTGGTCTCAACATTGTTACTTTTTTATTGACAAACATTCGATAGAGCCTTTCATCTGGAATGGATCCTGAAATGGACATTACATTATTTTTAAATTGTTTTCTTACTTTGGCTTAAATAAAATGAATCTATTTTGCTTCTAAATTATGTGCTTCTCAAAGTATTTCACTTTACTCTTGAGATATATGTCTGAATTCTGGAATCATTTATAAGTGGGACTGTTCTAGGTTCTTTTTTTTTTTAATCTTTGTTTTTTTTTGTTTGTTTTTTTTTTAATTGAGAGAGGGTCTTGCTATGTTATCCAGGCTGGCCTCAAACTCCTGGGCTCAAGCAATCCTCTTGCCTCAGCCTCTGAAAGTGTTGGGATTACAGACAAAAGTCACTGTGCCTAGTTTTGCAGGGTTTTTTGTGTTTGTTTGTTTGTTGGGGTTTTTTTTTTTTTTTTGAGACAGAGTCTCACTCTATTGTCCAGATGGAGTGCAGTGGTGTGATCTCAGCTCACTGCAACCTCCACCTCCAGGTTCAAGCAATTCTCATGTCTCAACCTCCTGAGTTGCTGAGAATACAGGCATGCACCACCATGTCTGGCTAATTTTTGCATTTTTAGTAGAGATGGAATTTTACCACATTGGACAGGCTGGTCTTGAACTCTTGACCTCAAGTGATCTACCTGCCTTGGCCTTGTGATGGGATTACAGGTGTGAGTCACTGTGCCCAGCCTGTTCCAGGTTTTTGATAACAGCAGTTAATTGCATTTGAAAAACATTTTCCATTTCAGGCATATATATATTCAAAACCAGCAAAATATAAAATGAAAATCTGAGTTTTCTATGCCTAAATTCTTATTAAAACTTCTAGTAATACTGTTTTTCACTATCCCTTTGTTATAAATTCTATAGACTTTTGATCTAACATATAAATTATAACATGCATAAAAATATTAAAAGGGATCATAAAAAGTATATTTAAAAACAATATACTTATATTGTTTTAAATAAAATATATGGTGTTTTTTAAATAATTCAACGACTTTCAAACAGTTCTCAGATTCCATAGGCTCACCTTGATCTAGTGAAGGAAACTAACAAAAACAAGTTAACAAAATGATTATAAATATTAAATATTATAGAAGGAGAAAAAGCCAGGGTGCTAAGATGGAGAATAAACACTACGAAATTAAGGAGTGGACAATGCTGCTACTTTATATACTGATTAGAGAGCGTATCAGAAGAAAAGCCAACAATGTAGAAGTCTAGGAGCCAGAAGAGGCCTAACTCCCAAGGAGAATTCTACAAGAATAAATAGCTGGGGTGGAATGAAGAACATGTAACTGGAGACAGAAGTCAAGGCACACAAAGCCCAAGGCACTAGAAGATTAATCTATTTGAGTGTTGAAACACTGAAAACACTGGCAAAATTGATCATAGGTAGGTAGGTAAAAAGTCTGAGAGAAAAAGCAATACAGTTTAGCCAGGCAACATAAGCTTTAAAGAGAATGGGGTGTTTGCAGGCAGAAAAGGAGGTGGTAGGCGGATCATGGAGAACAGAGATCCCCACCTCTGTCCAAAAGCCAAGGGTAAGAGAACTGCATGGGACACAGGAACCTTGGGGGCCAGCTGGGCTTCACTGAAGGTTAGAAAGTGAAAGCAACATGCAGAGAAGACACTGATAATAATGAGGAATTTGATAATTATAAAAAGAGCTTTAGAATTTATAAAGAAGAGCTGGGGCACATGGAGGGGTGCAGGGTGGAGAGAGAGTCCAGTTAAGGAAGGTATAACAGAACAGGATGAGATAAGATTTTGGGAGAAAATAAATGACCGAAGAGATGTACTTCTGGAGGTGACTGAGGCATAATGGAATCTGTCCTTAGTCTGAATGGAGAAGGAAAGACAACTTTTCTGGAGATATGATCCCCATTAACACTGCAGTGATTAAAACAACTGATAGCTTTTTTTAGAAAAGCATATTTCGCTTCCTATTTTATCACTTGCAGAATCATATAAAACGCCCAGATTTCATTTTCCTTATCTCTAAAATATAAATAACATGATGCTTTTCTACTTGCCAGAGATCTTATGAAAGCTGGACAAAAGTATAAGCTAGTTGTACTGTACACTGAAGACTTCCAAGATATCAAAGTGCAGTTTTGCTAATTATTCTATAATTCTAACATTCAGGATTCTGTATCTGAGTCTAAAAAAAATTCAAAATAATAAATAGTAAGGGAAAAACATTTTTTCTCCAAAAATTTTTACCAAAACCATCCATCATTTGTTACAGTCACCAATAAAGAATAATAAGGTTTGCCCCATTTTTTCCAAACAGACACAACTTAACTCCAAAATTTCATTTCTCAATTGTTTAAAGAATCATATATGGACATTAATAGTGAAATATAACTCTCTTACCTAAACCATATAGTGCAATCTTTGTGTTTCCTTTTTGAAGCAAAACCGGACTAATGTCTATCTTCTCCACAGACATTGAACGTCCAAAGTGATTTACAAATCCAGCACAACTTAAAATGTCCAGGGCACACAGTGCATCTGCCTATACAAAATAATTTCAAAGAATATTAGTGTGTATATAAAAGTAAGTATCTGCATGAAGATCCTCTCAACCTGTTAAAAGCATACTCCATACACTACTTAACAAAAACACAGATGAGGATACTGTCTTCTCAAAACAAAATTATAATAGTAAAAGTATTAGCTATAGTTTTTGTTCTATAAATCACATACAGCAACTGGAATCACAGGCCAAATGCAAGGTTAACATCTCATCAAAACTTATCATGATGCCTTGGCCACAAAAAGTAAAAATCATGAGATAAATGCTTTGTAACATTAAACAAACCTCTTAAAACCTGGGAAAAAAAAGACCATAGATAATCAGTGATTCATAATATTAATGACCAGATAAAAAGACACTTTGAGTGTAGAATCTCTAATCTTACTTCCATATCAAACAAGTAGTAAGATAATCTAATTTAGATTTAAAGATGTTCATGAAACAATCATTTCCTAAGTGAGATTTTATAAGATAGTTATGAAAACACTGGCGAACTGTAAAGCTATATACAAATGTTAGGTGTTCACTCCTACTCCTGGCTGCTTATTGTTAATATGAGCACTAATGAAATAAAAGCACAGCTCATACACCAATTCTTATTCCAGATTTTTAAAAAACCTAAAAAGCAGCATAAAAGCTTGTATGAATGTGAAAAGTCAACTTGACTTTTTGACTGAATTTAACTACACAATGGGAAAAAGGGAGGCATGCTTTCCACAAACTAAACTGATCATTTCCAAAATTCCAACAAACTGTAAGAAAACAATAATTACCCCTGTGGGATCGTCATGATTGCCATGAATACTAAACACTGGAATGGAAATGTTGAGATTGCCATCTTGATAGTTCACCCATGGAAATCTTAAAAATAAAAATAAAAAGTTACTTAAAATTCCTATAAGGGACAAAAGCTGTTTTCCCTAAGATTCTCCTCCAAAATATTAATGCAATCATAGGCAAACTGCATAATCTACATTGGCATATGACCACTAGTTTAGAGCTTTAAAAAATAAAATCGGAGGCAACGATTCATTTCAATTAAAGTTTGAAAATATCTCAAAGTACTACATTTTAAAGAAACTCCAACTATAATAAACACTGCTTGTGGTATGTATGAGTAGTATATCTGATATCTGATTAATGAAAAGTTAATAGACCTTCAAAATTTTAAAAACCTAGTATATGGTTTTTATTTGTAGTTGGGGGAGGGAAGAAAACCCATATACTTTAGAATCCTGAAGAGGTATATTAAAATGCCCAACTCTGAGTGCAAATTAGTTCAGCCATTGTGGAAGACAGTGTGGCGATTCCTCAAGGATCTAGAACTAGAAATATCATTTGACCCAGCAATCCTATTACTAGGTATACACCCAAAGGATTATAAATCATTCTGTTATAAAGACATATGCATACATATGTTTATTGCAGCACTGTTCACAATAGCAAAGACTTGGAGCCAACCCCAATGCTATTAATGATAGATGGAATAAAGAAAATGTGGCACATATATACCATGGAATACTATGCAGACATAAAAAAAGGATGAGTTCATGTCCTTTGCAGGGACATAGATGAAGCTGGAAACCATTATTCTCAGCAAACTGACACAAGAACAGAAAACCAAATGCCGCATGTTCTCACTTGTAAGTGATTGTTGAAAAACGAAAACACATGGACATAAGGAGGGGAACATCATACACCAGGGCCTGTCAGGAGATAGGGGGTTAGGGGAGGGATAGCAGGGGGTTGGGGAACAGGGGAGGAATAGCATTAGGAGAATTACCTAATGTAGATGACAGGGTGATAGATGCAGCAAACCACCATGGCACGTGTATACCTATGCAACAAACCTGCAGGTTCTGCACATGTACCTTAGAACTTAAAGTATATATATATAAAAAAAAAACCTCCCAGTTCTATCACTTACTACCCAAGCAATTTAAAGTCTCCTGTCAGCTCATAACCCCAGCTATCCAGCTACCCTTCTCAGAGACAAATAATGTTAGCAATTTCTAGTGCATCTTTCAAAAGAATCCTATACCTATACACACAGATAGATTTTCTTCCTCCTTACATAAATGATAGCAAAATATGGATTTCTGCATCTGTTTTTATTACTCAACATTTTAGAAATCGTTCCATATTAGCACATGAAGACCTTTCTTCTGCTCTGTCAGCCACACAGTACTCCATTGCATGGATTACCACAATGTGTCTGAACAGTTCCCTACCAATAGACATTTAGATTCTTTGCAGTCTTGTTTTGCAAACAATGCTACAGTGAGTAATCTTGTACAGTGAGTAATCTTGCATAAAGGAATCTCAAACAGTGAGTAATCTTGTTACCCTTGTGAGTCTATCTGTAAAGAAATACCTGGAAGGGAATTGTTAGGCCAAAGAGTACATGCATTTGTAATTTTGATAGGCACTGTCAATTTCCCACCATAGAGGTTGTTAAAATTTACACATAATGCAACAGTAATGCACAAGAGGGACAGTTTACCCCTACCTCACTAACATAGTATGTAATCCAGCTTTTAAATCTATGCCAGTAGTTCTAGCAGCATGTTGGAATTATCTTGGGGATCTTTTAAGAAATGCCAATGCCCATGACATACTTGGAGAGACTCTAAGTCAGTTGGCCTGGAGACTGGGCATCCATATTTTTAAAGATTCTTAGGTTACTGTACTGTGCACTCAGGATTAAGAGTAACAGACCTATGCCAACCTGATAGGAGGAAAGTATTTCAGTATAGCTCTGTCTCTTTTTTATGAGTAAGATCAAACTTTTAAAAATATGTTTAAGTGTCATTTTATTTCCTTTTCTATGAAGTATGCCCATATTCTTTATGCATGCATAACTAACTCCTGAGTTTTATTGTCTTTAAAGAACTGCTTATTGGTGAATTCAGCCTTAATTTGCAATCAGTTGCAAATATTCTTCCTGATTGAACTCTGACTTCTGGCTTTGCTTCAGACAGTTTTTGGCATATAGAAATTTATTTTTGCAAAGACAAATGTATAAACCTTTGATGGCTTCTGGGTCTTGTACCCTACTTAGAAGCCTATTCCACATCTATATTTTTAAAATATGTCTAACAGTTTCTCCTAGCAGTTTTACTGAATCCATTATTTCCCCTGCATTGTGAGACGGTGACTTTCATTAAATACTAAATTCCTACATGTATTTGAGGCTATTTCTGGAATTTCTATTCTTTTTCACTTACTTATCCATCAATTCATGAGCCATACCACATTTTCAATTATTGTAGCATTGTTATACTTCAAATCTAATTGGCTACTCACTCCTTAGTAGTCTTCTTTTTCAGGATTTCCCTATCTGTGTTTGACTGTTTTCTACATGAACTGTAAACTGGAAGATTAAATTATCCAAAATGTAACACAGAAGTAAAGTTATAGGCAATATGTTTTTAAGAGTATGATATATAAATGATATTCAGAAAGAAAAAGAAGGGAAACAATATTTGAAAACGTAATGAATAAGAATTCCCCCAAGTTGCTGAAAAACAATATTACATTAAAATATATGATAAAGCCCATGCAGGATAAAAAGAATTAAATCTACAGCTAAGTAAGACTGAAACATGTTAAAAACAAAGAGATAATCTTGATAGTTACCTGAGTATTGTCTTTATTCTAGTCACTACTCTAAGCATCTTTCTTATCATCTCAATCTTCCGAACTCTATAAAATTGGCACATATCTTTCCCATGTTGTAAATGACAGAACTAAGGTAGAGTGGTTAAGTGACTAACCTAGTCTTACAACTACTAAATGACAGAACCAGAATTTGAACTCAGATTGTTTTATACCACAATCCATGCTCTTAATCACTATGCTAAACTTTCTAGCAACTCAACAACAGCAGACTCTTCAACAGCAACAAAAAGAGTTTACCACTCACTGACACTCCATGAAAACACTACTGAAAACTGTACTTCAGAAAGAAGAAAAGTGAATCTAGATAAAAGAAATGAAACACAAGAAACAACAGTGAGCAAAGAAATGGGTAAACATGTATATAGGGTGGGGAAACTGTTTTTAAAACAGAAAGCAGTTTAAAAATAAGATTAAAGAAAGAAAACACTAAAGTTAAAAAATGTCCCAGTTGGGGGCAGTGGCTCACACCTATAGTCCCAGCACTTTGGGAAGCTGAGGTAGGAGGGTCACTTGAGGTCAGGAGTTTGAGATCAGCCTGACCAAGGTAGTGAAACCCCATCTCTACTAAAGCTCCAGCTACTCAGGAGGCTGAGGCAGCAGAACTGCTTAAACCTGGGAGGCAGAGGTTGGAGTGAGCCAAGATTGTGCCTCTGTACTCCAGCCTGGGCGAGAGAATAAGACTCCTTCTCAAAAAATAAAAATAAAAAATAAAAAATGTCCTGAGTTTTAGATTTGAATAGAAGGAGGGCAGAGACACAGATCACAATTTTTAAAAACAAGGATGAAGTTAAGTATTATAGGAATCTTTTAAAGCTCAATTACTATGCAGCCAAACTATCAATCAAGAGGAAAGTTAACAGAAAGATTTTCATGTAGGAAAAAAAAAATCTCAAAAAAATTTACCTCCCAATTTAAAGTCACACTTTTAAAAATAAGTAAGAAATAAATTTGGGCTGGGCATGGTGGCTCAGAACTGTAATCCTAGCACTTTGAGAGGCTAAGGCACGAAGGCTGCTTGTGCCCAGGAGCAACTGGGCAACACAGTGAGACCCCATCTCTACCAAAAATAATTTCTTAAAAATTAGCAGGGCGCGGTGGCTGATATGGTTTGGCTCTGTGGCCCCACCCAAATCTCATCTTCTAGCTCCCATAATTCCTACATGTTATGGGATGGGCCTGGTGGGAGATAACTGAATCATGGGTCGGCAGGGAGCTTTCAGTGCTGTTCTCAAGATAGTGAATAAGTCCGATGAGATCTGATAGCTTTAAAAACAGGAGTTTCCCAGCACAACCTTTCTGTCTGCCTGCCACCATCCAAGATATGACTTACTCCTCCTTGTCTTCCACCATGATTGTGAGGCCTCCCCAGCCATGTGGAACTGTCCATTAAATCTCTTTCTTCTGTAAATTGCCCAGTCTTGGGTATTTTCTTTATCAGCAGTATGAAAGCCGACTAAGACAGTGGCCCATGCCTGTAGTCCCAGCAACTTAGGAGGCTGAGACAGGAAAATAAGCTTGAATCCAGGAGGTTGAGGCTGCAGTGAGCTATGATTATGCCACTGCACTAGAGCCTGCGCAAGAGAGCCAGACCCTGTCTCAAAAGCAAAAATTAAATAAATAAATAAACATGAGTATGTCTATCCTAATGGGTTAGTAGGTACACATATTTTTCTTAGCTCTGTCCACTGAGAGACTAGAAGCAGCAACAATACAATAGTAACGTGCACATCTAACAGCCAGATATTGGTTTCCAAATACCATTCTCCAAAAGGAACCAGGGCTCCCTGAAGAAATGGTTGAGTCTGAAGCTAAGAAAGATAAAGTACAAAATTAGCCTGGAACATCTTACAGTGTAAAAAATCAGAAGAAAGGGTAGAAAATGGGGGCATATCAAAAGGATACATGAGCCAATCTCAAAAAGAATCCAATAGGTAAAGCTGGAATAATTTAAGCCACAATTAAATTATGTTGATATGAAATTATAATCTGAAGGGAAAAAAAAATGAGTTTCTACTGATATAACAATTGAATAAATAAATATGGGAAATGAGACAAATCATCCTTACAAAAGAATCCCAGTTAAAACATGTAGAAAGAATATAGGAAATAGGAAATCACAATTAGACTATCACAGTTATAACTGTTGTAAGATCCACTAACGAATGCTAAAATTAATGAACAAATTTTAAGGAGAAACAGAAAAGTTGCACAGCCTTAAAATATCTCCCCTAAAATATTTAATAATTACTTTGGTAGTTTTAACTTATGTCCATCAGAAATGGAAACGTAACTCCCCTCCCCTTGAGCATAAGCTGAACTCAGAGACTCAATTCTAACCAATAGCATAAGGAAAGGAAAAAATAATAACTTCACAGTGGAGAAACCTGGCAGAGGCCAGCTTAACCAAGTGATCAAGGTTAACATCACCTGTGATAAATCAGGTTGATGTCATGCATCTCCTCATGTGATGCAAATGAAAGGGTACTTCACTTGCTGAATATTCTCCCTGCAAACCTGTAATCCCAATCTAATCATAAGAAAGCAAGAGAAAAACCCAAACTGAGGAACATTCTACAAAATACCTGACCTTTTTATAAGTATCAGGGTCATGAAAGACAAGGAAAGACAGAAAACCTGATACAGGCTCAAGAAACTAAGAAAACTTTTCTACTAAATGCAATGTGGGATTCTGTACATTTCAGAAAAGACATGACAGGCGGGGAGCGGTTGCCCATGCCTGTAATCCCAGCACTTTTAGGCAGGCAGATCACCTGAGGTATAGAGTTCAAGGCCACCGTAGCCAACCTGGCAAAACCCTGTCTCTACTAAAAATACAAAAATTTGCTGGGTATGGAGGAGGAGGTGGCGGGCTGTAATCTCAGCTACTAGGGAGGCTGAGGCAGGGAGAACTGCTTGAACCCAGGAGGTGGAGGTTGCAACGAGCCAAGATCACGCCACTACACTCTAGCCTGGGCAACAGAGTGAGACTCTGTCTCAAAAAAAAAAAAAAAAAAAGAAAAAAGAGAAAAGACATGATGTTATGTTTATAATACAGGAATTAACAAATATCATAAACAGTTCCAAAGGCACAAGTGGAAAAAAAAAACCCAATAGATTTAACTACATAAAAATTAAATATTTCTGTCAACAAAAATCCATAAACAAAGTCAAAAGACAAGCCACTGATTGGGAAAAAAATGCATGCATCACAAAGGTTTAGGAACTAGGATATATAAGTAACTTCTGCAATTCAGTAGAAAAATACACAAAAATATCTCAACTTTTAAAATAGGCAAAGGATATAAACAGAAGAGGATACCAAAATGTACAATAAAAACCCGAGAATATATTTAGTCCCATCCTTTTTTTTTGAGATGGACCCTTGCTCTGTCACCCAGGCTGGAGTGCAATGGCACAATCTTGGCTCACTGCAACCTCTGCTTTCGGGGCTCAAATAATCCTTCCACCTCAGCCTCCTGAGTAGCTGGGTCAGTCCCACTATTAATTCGGAAAATACAAATGAATATGATGATGTACAAAACTTCAAACAATGACATTTACTATGAAAATAGCTTATAATGAAGGCAAAATGGTTAGTTGTGTATTTATGTGTCTTATACAGAAAATACTATACACAAGTAATCATTCAATCAAGTAAATCAGTATACTTACTTACTAAAACCAAAGTTGACTGATTGATCACTGAGAATTTCAAACTGGACAGGCCGATCACCCATACAATATTTTCTTAATAACTCGAGGCAGGTATGTAATGTTTTCCTTGAGGGCTTATTTTCATGAAAAAGATCACCACCTAACAAAATGAAATCCACCTGATCAACAGAAAATGGTGTTAAAATTAGTCTGTTTTACAGGTACAAATTTTGTAAACTACAGATGAAAGAGGTAAAAAAAAAAACTCACAAAAGACACTATTATGTACAGCAATTTAAAAATTTACATTTATTCAAAGGGACTTTCCATCTGGTAATTAATCTGACTCTAATTTAGCTGGCTAAACTATCTTCAGAAAAGCCATCTTCCAATTACTACACCAAGTCTCTGATTCAGACTACTCAAAGTGATCATATTTTTTCTATTATTCAAATCAAATTTAAACTTAGCACTTTAACAGAACATATGGAATAGATACCAAATTCAATCCAAATCATTCATTCAATTCATTCAGCCATTATTTACAGAATCAAGAGAACAAGTAAATGTAATATGCCTCTAGAAGTCCCTACATGGGGTTATGGTGTGGTGGGGGGCAGGGAGCAGTTACAATTAAGGGATGCAGGGAAGGGAAACAGAGGAAGCAGAAGGGCAGGAAGGGGCAAAGTAGAATTAAGTTGCTTACACTCAGGGGAGGATTCTGTTCTAGGACTCAAGAGTCACAAAAGAAAGAGCACATGCAGGATTCTCTAGCAGGAAATAGACCTTCATTGGCCACGGTTTCTTTGCCTTTGAGGAAGGAAAAATGCACCTTACAAGGATTATTTTAAGAATCCAGCCATTCTATTACTGAAAAGTCAAAAAGAACAGATGCTGGTGAGATTACAGAGAAAAGGGAACACTTACACACTGTTGGTGGGGGCGTAAGCTGGTTGAACCATTATGAAAAGCAGTGTGACAATTCTTCTAAGAGCTAAAAATGGAACTACCATTCGACCCAGCAATTCTATCACTGGGTATAAACCCAAAGGTATATAAATCATTCTGTCATAAAGACACATGCACACATATCTTCACTGCAGTGCTATTCACAATAGCAGCAACATGGAATCAACCCAAATGTCCATCAATGGTAGACTGGATAAAGAAAATGTAGTACATAGAGACCATGGAATACCATGCAGCCATTAAAAAGAACCAGATCATGCCCTTTGGAGGGACATAGATGAAGCTGGAGGCCATCATCCTTAGCAAACTAATGGAGGAATAGAACACCAAATACCACTTCTCCCATTTAGGTGGGAGCTAAATGATGAGAACACATAGACACAGAGAGGGGAACAATAGACACTGGGACCTACCAGAGGGCAGAGGCTAGGAGGAGGGAAAGGATTAGGAAAAATAACTAACGGGTACTAGAATTAGTATCTGGGTGCCAAAATAATCTGTACAACAAACCACTGTCATATGAGCTTACCTATGTAAGAAACCTGCACATGTACCTCTGAACCCAAAATAAAAGAAAGAAACCAGCCACTGCCTCACTCAATTAACAAATTTAAAACATGTGTACTCACTGCTTTCTGATCCTTTCTAAGCATTAAGATTTAGCATGAACAAACAAAAGATCTTTCACTCTCATGGAGTTTTCCTTCTAGTGAAGATGAAAGATAAAAAACAAGTAAACAATTCAATAAATTATTTCAGAGAGTGCTATTAAAAATATGCTATGAAAAAAATAAAGCAGTGTAATTTGATCAAAGAGTGCTTGGAAGCATCAGGAAAGATGTCTCCAAAAAGGTAAGACTTGAACTGAGAACTCAGAGGTTGACCCCACCAAGATCAAGGTGCTTCAAGCAGAAAGAACTAGATGTGCAAAGGCCTCAGAGTAGAACACACCAGTGTGGATGTAGCACTGTAAATCAGGCAGAGGATAACAGGACATAAAGTTTCATGGCAGGGGCCAAGATTGAGTTGAACCTTGTAGTTTGAATTTTATACTAGATTCAATGGAAGGACACTCAGAAAATTTTAGGCAACAGAGTGCCATGATCTAACTTATTATTTTAAAAGTTCACTTTGGCTGCTATGCTAAGTAGATGTAGCAGCAAAGAATGGAAGCAGAAAGACCAAAGGGGACCTACTGCAGTCCATGTGAAATGTGATAAAGTTTTGGACTGTTTACTAGTGTAAAGACAGTAGTAGAGAGGCACCATATACATTTGAGAGGAAGAACTAAGGACCTAGCAAATAAACTGAAGAGAACTCTGCAGAAAAGTCAAGGTTGGAGGTGTTAATCTGCAATTCATCATTTATGTTTATTCTCCTGCTCTCTCCTGGGCTGATGTTTCAACTGCCTGCTGCAAATTTTTCCTGAATGTCCCATTGCAGTCTTCAACTCTAAATTTGTCTAAATCAGAATTTGTCAACTTCCCACACAAGGAAGTCTCTCTTCCTTATCTATTTCTATTTTTGTGTAACTATTCACCCAAACTCCACACACTTAGAGTCACTGTCATCCATTTGCCCTCATCCCTATCCTCTACAACTAACTAAAGTACATAAATCCTCTCTTTGCAGTATCTCTTGCATTCATTTCCTCTTTTCCATTCCTAAGGTCAGCACTTCAAAAAAGTCTCAAACTGGTCTCCAATTCATGCTATTTTACTCTGCTGCCAGAAGACTTTCTATCGAACTGGGTGGAAATTTCTCAGTCTGATATTTGAAGCCCTCCTTAATGCAGCTCAAACCCTCACTTCTAGTCTCTCAGCATGCTTGCTAACTATGACCTGCTGGAGAGGCAAATTGACTACAGGGCTCCTAACATACCTAATACTGTCTCACCTGTGCCCTCACTCCTGCTTCACATGGATGTACATTCTCTATGCTCCCCACTGGCCAAAATTCTACCCTTCCTCCAAAGCCCAATTAAACACAACCTTCTTCATTAAGCTCATCTTGCTATTATATAAATGTGATCTTTTCTGCCTCTAAACTCAAAGGAAATGCTATTTAGAATTTTCTTAGGGCTCCTATCACATACAACCTTGCATCAGAGGATGGTGGATATTTGTCTTATCTTTCACACTGGTTGGCTTCTATGTCCTCTGAAAGCAAAAGCTTTGACAGTCACATTTCAAACAGACACTGCCACAGGATCCTGCATTCAGTAAACACCCCAAAAACATCTATAAATTTTAACAGACTATTTAAAAAGTAGCTCCTACTTGAATTTAGCACATGAAGCACATAAAATCAGTGTTGAGCTTTTAGTATATTGACATTTAAGGAGGAAAAGTAAGCACCTGAGCTTATAAAACAAATCTCTAATTTTAGAAGGGAAAATAACTTGTTAACCAAAAGAATATAGTAGAAATTGCACAAATATAAACCACACTCACTTCGTTTTCCTGGGCAAGTCTTAAAATTTCATTGAGTGTTACAAAGGTATCATTTCCTCTGACTGCATCTTTCTCCATAAATCCAAGATGAATATCTGTTGCAACTAAGATTTTAAACGTGTTTTCATCATCACTATATTAAGAAAGAAACATTTCAATATATTAATAATTTATTAAAAGGATATTCAAACAAATTGAGACTTAAACTTATAAAACAAATAATAACAGATACGGAATAAAATCCTTTCTTAGCCTTATAATTCATCTGAAAATGTGAAGTAGTCAACACATCACTAACGTTACAGTTTTCCTAACCACTAGTTCAATATAGAACAAATATACATAAATCTTTACAAGGCTCTATAAGTGCTTCAAAAATGTATAACCTTGTTATAACCAGTTTTACAAACTCATGTAACCCAGGCCTAACAGTTGGCTTGTTTTCCTCTTCTGTTGCATAGCAAAAACCAAAGAGGTTTGAACCTATATCTAAACTTTGTACTCTTCTAGAAAAGTCAATGTTAATTTAAAAAGCCTTCCTCTAAGTTTGTAAGTCAATTTTATACTAATGTTCTAGTAACTTACATTCAGGCCCCTGAAGTCACCTGCTTGACTCTACTCTCTACACAGAGTTAGATTTCATTAATAAAACTGGCCAAGTAACAAAACAGAGTTGTTTCTGTTTGAATTTGGCAAGATTCAAAGGCACTTAAATGTGAAGTAGCAATGCAATAGTTATTAATACTCGCTTACACTAAATTTAACTTTAACTGTACAAAATGCTTTTATTTCTATGATCTTATCTCAACCCCCCACAGACAGTCAGGCATTAGTATCTCTGACAAATGAGAAGGCTAAACCCAGATAAATTAACTGCTTTATTACATAATTAGGGACAGAAACAGGACTAAAACCCATGATGAAAACTCAGGCTATTTTCAATAAACCACAATGAATTTTCTAAAAATTTCTGTATATACCTCCAAAATTCAAATCTTTACAAAGAAAAGATATTTCCAGAAACAATTTCTCTTCAAAAACTTCAAAAATGATACGCACACAGTTCTGACTGCTATATCCAAGAAGGTAGGTCAGAATACTTTTCAAATCACAATGCTACATGTTTCTGTAGCAATTTATAAAGTATTTTCACATGAATTCTCTCATTTAAGCCTCAAAATTAATCTGAGAAAGGTATAATTATTCTAATTATACAAATGGCAAAACTGAGGCAAGGCTCAGAGAATTGTTGACTTGCCCCATGGTCACACGGCTAGTAGCATCCAAAGAGTGGAAACCAGGGTGAAGACTCCAAGTCTAAAGTCTTTCCCAAGTAACTTTTACAGTCCTTTTATTTAGTCCCATTTTGCTCAAATTCATTTTGAGCTTATTTAATACTAGAAGAATTTACTCTAAAAATCTTAAACAGAAACTGCATTGACAAATAACAATTTGTCAGGAAAATTCAAGAATATTTATAACTTCAATAATTTACAACAAAGCCTAAGAACATAAGCTTAATACTATAGCAATATATATCAGATTACGGGAAGACTCAATCTATAGCTGTATATTAGCTTCCAGTTAAGAAACAGATAAAAATTTAAAACATTCTAAATATCCTTTTTGATGACTAATATTTCTGTTCACAAGCAGGTTCCTTATTTACTGCTTATTAAATAAGTGTTCTTTTATTGTGATCACAGTTGACAAGCTTTAGAAACCCAAAATAACAAGGGATACCAGAAGTCAGGTGCTTACAGTGCATCTGCATGGCTCATTTTTATGGTCAGTGAAGCTCCTCTGGGACCAGGTTCTTCTCCAAAAACCCCTGGGTCCGGTACTCAAATGTCAGAAAATGCTCTAGAAATTCTAAAACCAAAATTACATCATAAAACACATTTTTAAAAAGCCTGCACATATTTAACCAACATGATTTACGCTGAATAAGGTACAGACGTCTTAAATAAGCAGACTGGCAAATCTAGAAGTCTCATTTTCATGTAAACACCCACTATACTTTTTTTAATGAGCTAAGCATAGAAAATAACACATCTCCATGCCATTCTAGTTTCATCAGCATGATTAAACTCCTATTTTCCTTTACCATGCTCTTATGGGAAATTAATATATGTTAAATAAATGTGCAAAAAGAGTGTCACATACAGTTCTGGTTCAACACACAACTCTAGATGTGCAGATATTTTTAAGTTGCACGCATAAGTTACTCTGGAGAACGGAGGCAATTCTGTATTTCCTGCTCAAACACTCGATTTTTTTTTTAAAGAATCTGGCTTGTTTGGAAAACGGAAGGGGCCCGCGTTTAAAGCAAATGTAAATAAACACTTAGTCTGCGGAGGAGCACCTTTAGGCACCAGCAGGATGACTGAAAAAAGCTAAATTTAGGGAGGAGAGGCTGCCACCGAGAGACAACCCCCAACACGTCTGGAGCTCCAAATTCCGCCAGGATTCCAAGCCTCAACAAGCCCTTACCGCGGGGCGCCTCGAAATTAGAACGCAGAGGACCCGCCAGGGCCCCTCCCTGGCCCACTCGGCCCAGTATTCCCGAGGTTCCAATGAACTCTGGGCTTCCGCCTGGGAACCTGCAGAAACAGGAGGCGGATACAATTTCTAAATTACTCCACTCCTGAACTCTTCAAAGCCCCACCATCGGGACCCGAGGCAGTCTACTTTCCGGAAAGAAACGGCGGGATCCGTGAGAAGAAAACAGCACCATCCGAACTTGCCTCTGAGAACCCGCAGGGCCAAAAACCTGAATTCGGCGGGAGAGAACGGCATCCGTTTCTCTCGCGACACTTCAAGGACAACGTAGACGCTTCAAGTCCAGTTTGGCTCTCATTGGCTGCCGCACTCCGTGAGGGGGCGGGGAAAGTAGCGGAGAGGACGGGCCTCACGCAGGAGCCAATCCTGAGCAGCCGAGGAAACGAACCCGGAAGTGAGATGCTGCACCGCGGCGATTTTCCCTTCTGTCAGGTGGGTAGTTATTCCCTGTCCCGGACCTCGCTTCCTGGTGGACTCGCGCCATCTAAGAACTCCTGAGCCCATTGGGGTGGGTAGCCTGTGGACACAGGTGGAGCCCTGCAGGTCGGGCCGCGTCGTGGTCCCCAGGTAGGGCTGAAGCCGCTTCTCCGCTCTTGGCTGTTTGGAAGGCCGCAGACGGACCTCGTGGGCCTGAGTTCTCGGCCGGTGGCAGAGTGCCGGAGCAAGATGCCCTGTCCCTCCCTCCCACTCGCCAGAACTTCTACAGGTGTTACCCCTAGGTCCTTGAGTTCAGCACATCTGTATTGCTTTGTGCTGAGAGCAGTAAGATATATAGTGCAGTGAAAAATAATGTGGAACTTTTGAATTAGAATGTCTGCCCTTTCAGTTCCATTGAATGGTCCTTGATCTAGGGCAAGCTGTTTTAATCCATCTGAACCTCAGTGCCTTCACCTGCAAGGTTTATAGCCTTGCCTATCACTGAGTTGTTTGTAAGGAATTGACATAGTTCGGTTGTCTCCCAAAATAGGATGTGCCCTTTAAGTTAGGAAACATACCCTGATATCATCATTAAGTAAGGATGCTAATCAGTTTTGATTTTTAACTGTGAATCGAGTAGATGCGCCTACGTTTGGCTTTTTAAACTAAATATGCCAGTAAATTTTTTTATATAATTTATTGTACATGGATCTGTAAACTCAAAATTTATATAAAGGGAGTTTTTATTAAAAGGAAAGGCACGTTGGGGGAAAGGGTAAGATCTGTGATATAAGGTTACTATATTTAATATAATTACAATTGAACTTTACGTTATTTATTAGCATCTGTTAAGTGTTTAATGAATTGATATGTGCTCATTTTTGTGTTGCAAGGTTCAGGAATTAGTTTAAGAAGGAAAAAGTGGAAGCTCCAGGAGAATTAATAAAACACAAAGCAATTCTGATTGGGTGTCTCTGATTGGGACTGAAAAAGTGGGATTGGCCTTAGGAGCACTTTAGTAAAATTCTTACGTTTAACAATAGAGTAACAGGTCCAGAAAAGGTTTATTACTGGACATGAGTAATAAATTTAAACTTGAGTTTAGTGCTATTGCCACTAGTAATAAAATTTAGTACATTAGGATTGTATACTGTTAAACTTGTGAGATTAGGTACAAAGAAATCAGCATCTTGGGGTTATGCCTAACTCTGGAACTTCTCAGAATCCATTCCAGGCAAAATCAAGTGCCAAGACTTTAATTAAATTTAATGCCAGATGTATTTCTTAATGCTTTCTATAGACAATTGGTAGATAAATATAATTTAATGTGGTCCTTATCTTTAAGCTTATAATATTTAAGGGACTAAAACAAGAACAAAGTTAGTGGTGAAATACAACAAAGTGTAGCACCCAAAAAAAGTAGAAAGCAGAGTGAGATCTAAATGGGAAGATCAAGAAAGAATGAAAGAGATAACACCTGAGAAGAGCCTTGAAAGACTGATAAGATTTCAACACATATAGTCCGGAGGCTAATAATTGGTATGTTTAAATTCTCTATTGATTTTTCTCCTTTTCTTTAATTAAGGTTTATATGCTGTGTAACTCTTTAAGCGGATACTGGTTTATAAATTAATGTGGCAGCTTAGCAGAATAAACATCAGTTCCTTCAGGAAGCCTTCTGTAATCCCTTAGGACTAGGGGAATTATGAACCTACTGTATACTCATGGTTTCTAGACATGGTTCTGTTGTACTTCTCATGTTGTCTTTGCCAGACACCTGGTATCTTTGCCAGTCACCTACACTAGAGTAAGCTTCCTGAGGTGAAGACATGGGTCTTGCTCATTACTGAATCCGAGTACCCAGAAATTGGCACATACAAGACATTCTATTCATATGAGTTGTATGAAGGAAAGAATGACAGCCAAAATTCAGTTGAAAACAAGGAGCCAACTAAGAACTATAGTGGCCTATCAATGAATAGGACTACTTTATAAAGCAGTGAAGTTTCCTAGGCCTGAAATTATCAAAGTTGAAATAGGATAATTAGTCTAGATGTTGCAATAAAGATATAAACACTGATCAGAGACTAGGACAGATGTCCTTTTGGGGGCTATTCCATCATCAAGAATCCCTGATTGTTCAAAGTAGTTCTTTAGGAATTAGAAGTTTTTATGTCTGCTCTATATTATCTGTGTGTCTAGTTTATAAAAATCTTCAATGTACCTGTCTTCATTGTATTAGTTATAGTTCAAAACCTTCAAGCATTCATCACTCTTAGCATAATACATCATACCTAAAGATTAAAAATGTTATAGTAATATAGTTGACTTAGAAGAAAACAACCAAAAAAGCATTAGACCATTAAAGAGCATAGATAACTGAAATCTGTCAGCGCCAATATTCAGTGTATATAAGGGATATCCTGAGGAAAACAAGAGTTTAGACAGAGTTTAATTGTGTATGTTTGCAAGATTTATCTGTGTAATTGATAAAGCTTGAATTATTGTTTTACTAATAACTTTTGTATTTGTATTTTCAGATCTTGATGAATAAAGCAGTCATAATTCATCTCTAGAAAGATTGTTTTCACCCTGGCATTTGAAATGCTTTTTATTTAGAATAATAGTAAAAATGGAAAAAGAAAAAGGAAATGATAGAATACCAGATCAAGAGAATTCCTTGGATTTTTCTGAACACTTTAACCAACTTGAATTGTTGGAAACACATGGACACCTTATTCCTACTGGGACTCAAAGTCTCTGGATAGGCAATTCTGATGAAGATGAGGAGCAAGATGAAAAAGATGAAGAGTGGTATCGATTGCAAGAAAAAAAAATGGAAAAAGACCCAAGCAAATTGCTTCTTTGGGCTGCTGAAAAAAACCGGGTAAAAAAAAAAAAAAGAGGGAAGCATAATAGTAGGAAAAGCACTGGGTTCAGTCCAGAAGACTACCCTTACCATTGTGGCCATCATACCTATCTCTCAATTATGAGGATCAAATGAGGCAATGTAAATGAAAGCACATATTAAGCTGCAAAATATCATACTAGGTATTATTTGGGGGTTTAAGGATAATTATCCATAAAGAGAACAAGCAATCATCTATATTTTAAAATCATTTATATAAAGTCATTAGGATCATTTAGGAAAGAGAGGATGGAAATTAACATTTATTAAATACCAACTATACCAGGTACATTATTACATTATTTAATCCTCATATATCCCTAGGAGTAATAGTCTTCTCTTTTATAGAGTAAGAAATTGAGATTCAGGAATGAACCCTACTTGGCCACTTCCACCTCATTTTACAAAGTTTCCCCATTGCCTGTGTTAGTAAACTCATAACTAAAAGGGTCTTGCATTTTAAATAGCTTTTTAACCCAAGAGCATGCCACATTTAACCAAAGACGCACATAAGAAACTAAAAATTACAACCTGAAAGGGTTTCTCTAAGATTGTATTTAGAAGGAATTGAGCTCTTGAATCCCTAGAATTCCTTATTAATATACTTTATTCTTCTGTTAAAAGTTTTATTTTTAAACGTTTCATACAGTGTGTATATTGATGTGATAATCCTATGGAAAAATCAAGCAGTTATGTTTTCTTCACAGATAACATATAAAATATTAAATACAATTAAAGCCTATGTTATTCGTTGGACTAAAGCTCTTACGCAGTAAACCTTAATTGGACCAGGAGTAAATGTATGGTTTGATATTCAGAGAATCTCATTCTTAGAAGCAACAAAGTGTAGTTAACACTAACTTCTTAAATCAGTAGTCCTGTCTTCCCAAAAAAAGAGATCTTAAGTCATTTTCATTTTAAAGTCATCTACTAAAAAGGATTTTTTTTGTTTTTTTGTTTTTTGAGATGGAGTTTTGCTCTTGTTACCCAGGCTGGAGTGCAATGGCACGATCTCTGCTCACTGCAACCTCACATGGCAACTTTGTTTATTTGTTGTTTTGGTTTGAGTTGAGTTGAAAGATTTCTTTTTTTTCTTCTCAGCTTACTACAGTGCGGAGACTACTTTCTGAAAAGGCCACTCATGTGAACACTAGGGATGAAGATGAGTATACCCCTCTTCATCGCGCAGCCTACAGTGGACACTTAGATATTGTCCGAGAGCTCATTGCACAGGGGGCTGATGTTCATGCAGTGACTGTGGATGGCTGGACGCCCCTGCACAGTGCTTGTAAGTGGAATAATACCAGAGTGGCTTCTTTCTTACTGCAGCATGATGCAGATATCAATGCCCAAACAAAAGGCCTCTTGACCCCCTTGCATCTTGCTGCTGGGAACAGAGACAGCAAGGATACCCTAGAACTCCTCCTGATGAACCGTTATGTCAAACCAGGGCTGAAAAATAACTTGGAAGAAACTGCATTTGATATTGCCAGGAGGACAAGTCTCTATCACTACCTCTTTGAAATTGTGGAAGGCTGTACAAATACTTCACCTCAGTCTTAACAGTTCTAGTAATTTTCTTAAGTTTCTAAGTGCCAGCGCCTCCTTTGTGTGAGATGTAAAGTATTCCCATAATCAAAGTTGATGTCAAACATCTTACTACAAAAATTCAGTGGTATTCATTATAATGTTCTTCCGAGCGGATTCCCTGACTTTGATGTCAAATGTATTTGAAAGTTGTTTGCATATATCTTTAATGATTTCTGTGGAGTTTGTGATTTTTATCAGAAATAATTTTAATGTGTGTATACTTCAAAACTTGACACGGGTTGTATAGAAACTGATATTTTTGGTGCTGATCCAAGAGAAATGTATTTTTAAATATCCCACATCCTAGATCTTTGTTGAGTAATTAGTATATTGACATATATTTTTATAAGGTGAGGTAACTCAGAACCTAATTTAAAAGTCTAAAATATTCTGATATAATTCAGCTGTCATCTCTACCTTACCATAGCCAGTTGCTTTCATTTTAAACCAGAGCAAGTAACATATTAGTAACTTGAATCTAAAAACAGCAAAAAACCTAGATCCTTGTCTTTTAGAACACAGACCATTTTCAGGAAAGCAGTTAGCTAGGTGTTTAATTCATGAATATTGTATACTGCCTCCCCCACCACAATTTACATAATCCCTTGGATAGTCCTACCTCACCCTGGTCAACCTAATGATCGTTATGCTAATGGCGAATCGCTATGACCTTGTAGACATGCACACAACTATACCTTTATCCAAGAGATCATAATATATCTGCTCTCCAACTGGTTTTACCTGCCTAATCCTACTGAGTTGGGCACTGCTCTCATAATCTCTCGAGTTCACAGGAAATGTTTATTTTCTAAGGTCCTCATTTTTACAAACTACAAAGACAAACTGATGGGAAAATGAATTCTGAGAATAAGGGGATGATTATTATATTTAGGCTAAAACCACAAAGTGGCTCAGGCTTTTAAAAAACAAACAAACAAAAAAACCACTGTGGATAATAACAAACAGCATAAGTAAAAATATTTGCGAATAATAAAGTACAAGTTTTGAACAACACAAAGGCATGAATTCATTTTTTGACCTGTGTATGTCTTTCTTGGGTCCAGAACATTATTCATCCAGCATGCGCTTAGTTATTTAATATCTACTGTCAGTCTCTACAGCAGCATTTTCCCATTGACTACCTAGCCCCTCTCTGATTGTTGCCAAAGTTTTATCTTCTCAACGTCAGAACACTCTAGGGAGGGAATTACACCAATTGCTCCTTAAGTTAAATTTTTTAAATATCCACCAAGGCTTATCTCTTTCAATCCATTCTATGTAACCCAATCACCCTAGACTAAGTAATAATATTATTTAATCAAATATGTATTAAATATTTATTTTTGGTAAGAACATACTAGATTATCTCAGAAAATTCACAGATAATATATGAACTGAATCATCGTGACAACAGGATCTTGAGAGTGAGTACTTTAGTTTATGTTGTGATTTCTACCCAGGAAGATACCTTGTGGCAGAAAGAGGTTACTTTCTGTTTGATATGGCCTAAGTTAGTGACACCAGATGACAGGTACAGCTGACAGCTAGTGATAATAGAAAAAGACCTTATCTATTCAAGCAGATTGCTAAAAGAGGCTTCTTTCTCACTTGAGAATGGACTGCACCCATGATTCCAAAACTTTCTAAGTATGGACCAAGGAAGTCTTGTTTCTGATAAGGACCTAAGATGTATCCACTCACATGTTTTCGGGCCTCAACACTCACTGATGCTAGAGAGCAAACTCTACAGATAAGAGAAATCCCACCCCCTGAGGGCAGAATTTGTATTGTCTGCTTCCTTTATACTTTCCAGAGTATTTTGCTAGATTCCTCTGTCCATGGAAAGCAGTCACTAATTGTGCTTTGAAAGGATTACTTCTACTTTCCAATTTAAGCAGGCTAAATAGCTCAGTTTGCAAACAGAATATTCTCTAATCTTGGAAAGTTTAGACTTTATTTTTTAAAAAACTGAGTTTTTCATAACTAAGGGTTTTATTTTGATTAACATATGCTTGAGGAAAAGATAATTTCTGAGATTATTCAAATTTCATATCATAATTCTTAGGCCTAAAGTAGAGCTAGTTGACTTTGCTGTTACAAATCTTTAATAGGCTTTTCCAGGGAGCCTTCTAGCCTACAACGTACCACAGTGGTGGGATTTAGAGTCTTTACACTACAATATTAAGACATTTTATTATTTGACATCTATTATGTTATCTTTCACAGTGCTAGAATATCGTGATGAAAAGAAGCCCAGAGACTATTCTGAGATTTATGTCCCACACCAAAATGAAATCTCTGGATCAACTCTTGATTCTTGATCAACACATATACCATCTTCACCCTACCTGCAGTGGCTCTAGGAATTTATGCAACAGCCTACAAAATAGGATCACCAAATCACTGATTATGTCTTTGCTATAATTAGTTTATCATAAGATGCTCCAGTCCATCTGTAGGATTACTAGATGACCATTCAACTTGTTCAATATGAAATGCTTTCTCTAAAGGGAATTGAAGGTCTATGCTTATTACGTTCAGAAGACAGTAAACCAAGTAAGGATTAAGTGTAGCTGACTTGTTTTAAATTCCTGGAAATTTCCCTTTGACTAAAATTTTACTTTTCAGAACCTAAGTGGAAATGATCTAAATCAATGCCAACACATAGAAACATGCAAGCCACGTAAGTAATTTTAAGTTTTTTTCTAATAGCCATATTAAAACAAAAATGGGTAAAATTAATTATATACATATATGACAGTACATCCAAAATATTCAATATGAGATACACATTTAAAAATTATTGAGATGTTTTACTTTTTTTGTAGTAAGTCTTCAAAGTACAGTGTGTATTTTACAGCTCATCTGAATTTAGTCACATTTCAAGTTTTCATCCATGTTTGTCTAATGGCTACTCCATTGAAGCACAGATCTGTATGCATCAATCATTCCTTGAAGGCACAGAAGGATGGTTATAAAGAGCATTAAACTTTGAGTGAGACAAACTGGGTTAAAATCCTCAATGCCACTTGTGAGTGACTTTGGGCAAAAACACTCCCTCAGTTTTCTCATATGTAAAATAGGGATAATATCTATCTTGTTGCAGGCTAGTTATTTAAATGTAAAAATCATATGGTATAATTTTGTCCATTTCTTTTATACCTTAAAAATAAATTTCAATATGAAATACTTCGAAGTCTAAGGCTGGGCGCAGTGGCTCAAGCCTGTAATCCCAGCACTTTGGGAGGCCGAGGCGGGTGGATCACGAGGTCAAGAGACCGAGACCATCCTGGTCAACAAGGTGAAACCCCGTCTCTACTAAAAATACAAAAATGAGCTGGGCATGGTGGCACGTGCCTGTAATCCCAGCTACTCGGGAGGCTGAGGCAGGAGAATTGCCTGAACCCAGGAGGCGGAGGTTGCGGTGAGCCGAGATCGCGCCATTGCACTCCAGCCTGGGTAACAAGAGTGAAACTCCGTCTCAAAAAAAAAAAAAAAAGAAAGAAATACTTCGAAGTCATATCGTTTTACAAAAAAGCTACATGTGTTTATCAACATCCTCCAGTTGTCTTTCACGTAATGCATGAATGAAATAGTCTCATCTGATCTTGAAAGCTCTTATATATAAGATGTGGTACACCAAACTACTGTGACAATATTAATAGCTAACAACTGTGAGTGCTTGCTATGGGCTGACTGTGCTCTATGTTTCTTTTTTTTTTTTTAATTGCATTTTAGGTTTTGGGGTACATGTGCAGAACATGCAAGATAGTTGCATAGGTACACACATGGCAGTGTGATTTGCTGCCTTCCTCCCCTTCACCCACATCTGGCATTTCTCCCCATGCTATCCCTCCCCAGCTCCCCCGCCACTGTCCCTCCCCTATTCCCCCCAATAGACCCCAGTGTGTATTGCTCCCCTCCCTGTGTCCATGTGTTCTCATTGTTCATCACCCGCCTATGAGTGAGAACATGCGGTATTTCATTTTCTGTTCTTGTGTCAGTTTGCTGAGAATTATGTTCTCCAGATTCATCCATGTCCCTACAAAGGACACGAATTCATCGTTTTTGATTGCTGCATAATATTCCATGGTGTATATGTGCCACATTTTCCCAGTCCAGTCTATCATCGACGGG
This sequence comes from Saguinus oedipus, assembly GCA_031835075.1. Taxonomy (NCBI): domain Eukaryota; kingdom Metazoa; phylum Chordata; class Mammalia; order Primates; family Cebidae; genus Saguinus; species Saguinus oedipus. Next base: position 129,506,621 of record CM063178.1, read on the forward strand.
CATTTGGGTTGGTTCCAGGTCTTTGCTATTGTAAACAGTGCTGCAATGAACATTCGTGTGCATGTGTGCTTATAGTAGAACAATTTATAGTCCTTTGGATATATACCCAGTAATGGGATTGCTGGGTCAAATGGAATTTCTATTTCTAGGTCCTTGAGGAATCACCACACTGTCTTCCACAATGGTTGAACTAATTTACACTCCCATCAGCAGTGTAAAAGTGTTCCTACTTCTGCACATCCTCTCCAGCATCTGTTGCCTCCAGATATTTTAATGATCGCCATTCTAACTGGCGTAAGATGGTATCTCAATGTGGTTTTGATTTGCATTTCTCTAATGACCAGTGATGATGAGCATTTTTTCATATGTTTGTTGGCCTCATGTATGTCTTCCTTTGTAAAGTGTCTGTTCATATCCTTTGCGCATTTTTTAATGGGCTTGTTTTTTTCTTGTAAATCTGTTTGAGTTCTTTGTAAATTCTGGATATCAGCCCTTTGTCAGATGGGTAAACTGCAAAAATTTTTTCCCATTCTGTTGGTTGCCGATTCACTCTAATGACTGTTTCTTTTGCCATGCAGAAGCTGTGGAGTTTGATTAGGTCCCATTTGTCTATTTTGGCTTTTGTTGCCAATGTATGTGTTTCATATATATGATATCATGTGAGCCTCACAACAACCCTCTGAGATAGATACCATTGTACAAAAGGAAATCAGCCATGTAGAACTTATGTGGAATGCCCATTGTCATGCCATGTGCACATGATGGAGATTTGTGTATCTGATTCTACAACCTTTGCTCTTCATCACACACTAACATTTGATATTTATTTGTACAGTTAATTAAATAATGCATCATTTAATGCATGTTTAGTGTATTTTCTTACATTCCCAGAAAGCTCATATTCAAATGTCACAGCTTCTCACTCAAATGTCACAGCTGCTTCCATTTTGAATATTATCATAGACCACCAGTTAGTCTGTCAATCATAAGAAAAATTCCATTTTCTTTAATATTATTCTTATGTAGTTTATTTACAGTAGGGTTTGAGGACATAAAAATTACTATCAGGAGCAAAAGCAACTGCCTTTGCTTTTAAAGGTACAGCTTATATTTTTTACTTGGTTATTTATATCTACTTTTAAATATGCTTACCATATATTCACATATAAAGTATATATTGTACATTGGCTATAACTAAATTTATTTAATTTCTTAAAATTTTTATTTTTATTTTTTCTTTTTGAGACAGAGTCTCACTCTGTTGCCCAGGCTGGAGTGCACTGGCACAATCTCGGCTCACTGCAACCTCCACCTCCTAGGTTCCAGTGATTCTCATGCCTCAGCCTCCCAAGTATCTGGGATTACAAGCATGTGCTATCATGCCCAGCTAATTTTTTTGTGTCTTTAGTAGATACTGGGTTTTGCTGTGTTGGCCTGGCTGGTTTTGATCGCCTGGCCTCAAGTAATCTGCTAGCCTCAACCTCCCAAAGTGCTGGGAATAAAGGTGTAAGCCACCATGTTTAGCCACTAAATTTATTAATTATATTCACCTTCCATGTAAAATTCCATACTTTTTCTTAGATGTAAATTTCTTGTTATTGTGTGAAGAACACTTAACATGAGATCTGCCCTCTTAAAATTTTAGTGTATAGTATTTTTTTATCTCTAAGCACAATGCTTAGAGACCTCTAGAATTGCAGAGATTCTAAATTGTACAGCAGATTTCTAGAAATTACTCATCTCGTATAACTCAAACTTTATAACCATTGAATAGCTACTTTCCGTTTTCCCTTGCCCCAGATCCTAGCAGCCACCATTGTACTCTCTGCTTCTAGGAGCGTGACTATTTTAGACATCTCATATAAGAGGACTCATGCAGTAAGGAGAGAATTGCATTTTATGGCACACATAGATAAGCACAAATCCTAGTAGCTGAAAATCATAAGAGCCAAAGCTATATTTAAAAAGAAAATGCAGTGACTCACGCCTGTAATCCCTGCACTTTGGGAGGCCAAGGCGGGTGGATCACGAGTTCAGGAGATTGAGACCATCCTGGCCAACATGGCGAAACCCTGTCTTTATTAAAAATACAAAAATTAGCTGGGCAGCAGTGGCACATGCCTGTAGTCGCAGCTACTTGGGAGGCTGAGGCAGGAGAATTGCTTGAACTCAGAAGGTGGAGGTTGCAGTGAACTGAGATGGCATCACTGCACTCCAGCCTAGGCAACAGAGTAAGACTCCATCTCAAAAAAATAAATAAATAAATAAATAAATAAAAGAAAATGTTAAAATCAAGATTTTTGCAACCTGATTTTAAGACTAGCTATGCAACAACAGTATTGAGATAGTGTAGCATTGGTGGTCACACATGTAAATCCATAGAACAGAGTCTAGAATAAATCCAGATATAGATGATCAATTAATTTTTAACAAAGGTGCCAAGGAATTCAATGGGACATTCTCTTAAATGGTGCTGGCATAACTGAATATCTTCTTGGAAAACACATGAACTCACTTAAAGGCAAAAAGCCATTCAGTGGTTTCTTGGTCACAGGGACAGAGGTTGGACTACAAAAGGTAAGGGAGAACCTTTTGGAGGTGATAGAAATCTGCCATGGCTTGATTGTGGTGATGATTTTGCAGGTGTACACAACTGTCAAAAGTCATTAGGTTTTAAAGAGTAATGCAGAGTTTTTGTACATAAGTTTTATTTTTATGACATCGATTTTTAAAAATAGCCGGATATGATTAATTTTATTCTTTTATTTTCCATGGCAAGCATAAGATGACCTCATCCTCAAATTCTAGAGATATATCTTCAGGGGGGCCTGTAAAGTCCTGTGAATTATTTTAAAAAATGCATTTCACAAATTCACTGGAATTTTAAAATTCCAAGTAACAAGTCATTGATAATTGAGAGGAGCAATTTCTCTATTAAATGACAGAATGGGAAACAAAATAATTGCTTTAAAATAATTAGTCCATTTGGCAGCATTCAAGAAATTTTAAGAGATGGCTAGTTACTATAGAAGAAGGATTTGGTTGACTTTTAATTTAGATCAGGACTGTTAGAATCTGGAATAGGATACCAAAGTGGTTTTAGCATCTACTTTTCTGAAGAAAAACCATAACATTTGACATCCCATTGTTTATTCAGTTGTGCTATAAAACAAATGGAGATGATTTCCTGAGATCTGTTTTAGATCTATAGAATTAAACACCATTAAGTAATGTAAAGTAACCTATTAACTTTGGTAATATATTAAAACTATTTCTTTGATAAAGACTTCATATTTTATATTAATGTAACTTTTTATGAGAAAAATGTAGTATTGTGTTTTGTCTCCATCTAGTGGTCATGTTGGTCTTTTTCCATTTACACTCAGGCTTGGGTAAAACTATCGCCTATACTAAGGGTGGTCTCCTACGATCATAATGAAGTTAAAACTTCCTGTCACCTAGTGATGTTGTAGCTGTCATGTCATAGTGCAACACATGTTAGAGGTGATGCTAAATGTAAACAAACCTACTGCACTGCCAACCATATTTACATACAACTATGTACAGTACGTAACACTCGATAATGATAATAAACTACCGTTACTGGTTTGTGTATTTACTATAGTATACTTCCTGTCATTATTTTAGGTGTTCTACTACTTATTAAAAGAAAGTGAACCATAAAACAGTTTCAGGCATTCTGTTCAGGGAGTATTCCAGAAGAAGGCATTATTATCATAGGAGATGACAGTTTCACAGGAAATGACATAGGAATAACTCCATGAGTGTTACTGTCCCTGAACACCTCCCAGCGGGACGAGATGTGGAGGGGGAAGACGGTGATCATGATGTCCCTGAGTTGGCCTGGACTAAGTGTGTGTTTGTGTCTTTGTTTTTAACAAAAAAGTTTTAAAAGTAAAAATATATATATAAACAATTGCATATTGAGAATACATAAAAGATCATAGAATGAGGCTATAAAGAAAAAAATACTTTTGAATAGCTGTACAAGGTGTTTGCATTGTAAGCAAAGTGTTATTATAAGACTTAAAATGTTTTAAAAATTTTTAAAGTTTAAACAGCAAAAAAGGCAGAGTAAGCTAAGGTCAATTTATTACGGAAGAAAGAAAAATAGTTTTGTATATATTTAGTGCAACCTAAGTGAACAGTGTTGATAAAGTCTACAGTAATGTACAGTAATGTTTTAGGCTGTCATATTTGCTCACCACTAACTCACTGACCCACTCAGAGCAACACCAAATCCTCCAAGTTCCATTCATGAAGTACACATTCTACAGGTGTATGTTTTAAAATTGATTGTGCCTTATTTTTACACTATCTTTTCTATGTTTAGATTTCTTAAGATACACAAATACTTCCCTTGTGTTCCAACTGCCTACAGTATTCGGTATAGTAACATGTGCTATAGGTTTGCAGCCTAGGAACAAGAGGCTATACCAAGTAGCCTGGGTGTGTAGGAGGCTATGCCACCTAGGTTTGTGTAAGTGCACTCTGATATTTGAACAACTATGAAATTGCCTAACGACACATTTCTCAGAACATAGCCCCATGACAAAGCAACACGTCACTGTAATTGAAATTTTAAAAGGATAAGCCAACCATCCTGAGTTTTTTTCATTATGTTTTTGTTGTTCATTTTTCGTTTTTTTGGTAAGGATTGAAAATGTATTGGGTATAATATGCTTATTACCTGGGTGATGAAATAAGTTGTACACCAAACTCCGGCAACATGTAATTTTCCTATGTAGCAAATGTACCCCCAAACCTAAATAAAAGTTACCACCATGGCAGGTGTATACCTGTGTAACAAACCTGCATGTTCTGCACATGTAGCCCAGAACTTAAAGTATAATTTTAAATAAATCCAACATAAAAAAAAGTTAAAAAGAGAAAAATGGAAACCATAGTTCACCTAAAACAGTGCCTTTTATACTTGTGTCAGTAACTTCTTTCAATAGAATAGGCATTGGTATATAATTGAAGACACACATGTAACAATTGGAAATAAAATCAAAAGCCATTTAGAAGGAGAAAGAAGGAAATAAACACCTAAATCAATATAGTTACTAAAATTGATGAATTATCTTTAAGGTTTTTGGTAATGAAGAAAAAAGAGGAAGACAGTAATTGCTTTTTTTTTTCTGGGACACAGTTTTGCTCAGTTACCAAGGCTAGACTGCAGTGGTACAGTCATGGCTCACTGCAGCCTCAAACTCCTGGCCTCAAGCAATCCTTCTGCCTTGTCCTCCAAAAGTGCTAGGATTATAGGTGTGAGCTACTGTGTTCAGCCTTTTTAAATAATTGTTTTGTGCATATTTTTTAACTTGATCAAATAAACCACATTTTTATAAGTAAAAATATTTTTAGATATTTTTTCTAACTAAAATATGCTTAATTTTTGTATAATTTTATGGAACTATAGCATACACAAAGTAAAATTCAGAAATCTTGGTGAATTCCTCACAGTGAATACAGTTACATAACTATCACCAGCTGAAGATCTAGAACATAACCAGCAGCTCCAAGAGCTACTTTGTGCTTCCTCTCAGTGTTCCCTCAAAGGTAACTATGATCTAATTTTGATTACCATCATTTAGTTTTGCCTATGTAAATGTAATGTTATTATGTATATTTTTGCATTTGGTTTATTTCACTCAACATTATGTCTATGAGATTTATCCATTTCTGCATGTAGCAGGGGTTTGTTTTTTTATTGATGTATTCTGTTATATAAATATGTAATAATTTATACATACATGATATTGTTAGCTTTTGGTGGGATTTTGCATTGTTTCCAGTTTGGGGATTTTATGAATAGTGCTGCCATAAACATTCTAGTACAAGGTTTTGGTGTGCATACTATACATTTCAGTGCATATCTAGTAAAGCCTGCTGAGCCATAGGATCTACTTATATTCCACTTTAGGAAAAACTGCCAAAACAGTTCCCCAAAGTAGTTGTACCAGTTTACACTCTTAGCAGCTGGAAATGAGAGTTCCGATTGCTCCACATGCCCATGGCTCTTGTTACTGTCAGGTTTGTTGATTTTCATTTCTTTCTTTTTTAAATAGCCATTCTAGTAGGCATGCAGTAACAGCTCACTGTAGTTTTAATTTGCATTATCCTGATGACTAATGATGTGAAGCAGCGTTTTTATGTGTGCGGACTGACCACTTGAATCTCCTCTTTCATGAAGTGCTTCATCTTTCTCCACCTCCTTTCTAGGATGTGTGCACTTTTTTTCTTATTGATTTTTAGAAGTTCTTGATATATTCTGGATACTAGTTATTTTTTGGATATATGCTCTCTTGGTCTGTGGCTTGCCTTTTCACACTCTTACTGGTGATTTTAATGAAGACAATATCTTCATTTTATTTATTTATTTACGTCACGACAGGGTCTTGCTCTGTTGCCCAGGCTGGAGTGCAGTGGTGTGATCATACCTCAGTGCAGCCTCGAATTCCGGGGCTCAAACAATTCTCCTGTCTCAGCCTCCCAAGTAGCTAGAACTACAGGTGCAACCCACCATGTCCAGCTAATTTAAGTATTTGTATTTGCAGAGACAGAATCTTGCTATATTGCCCCAGGCTATTCTCAGACTCCTGGGCTCAAGCCATCCTCTCACCTCAACCTCCCAAAGTGCTGGTATTACAGGCATGAGCCACAGCATCTGGCCTGACAATATCTTAATTTTTACAACCTCTAATTTATCTATTGCCTTCTTAAGATTAGTGCGTTTGGTTTCCTGTTTTTAAAATATTTTTCTACCCCAAGATCTTGAGGGTTTTTTCATGGTTATAATCTAGAAGCGTTTGTTTTTTACCTTTAGTGCTATTTTGAATTGATATTTGTGTTTGATGTGCAGTAAGAGTCAAAGTTCATTTCCCATATTAATATCCAATTTATCCAGTGACATTTATTAAAAGGAACACACACAAACTACATTGCAGAGACACCTTTGTGACTTATCTGGTGATCATATTTGGTTGGGTCTTTTGCTAGACTCCATTTTGTTTCATTGAGCTATCTTTGCCCCAATATCACAGTTTTAATATTTTGGCTTTATCGTAAGTCTTAGTGTGTGGTAGTGTAGATACCCCAACTTCATTCTTATTTTTCAAGGTTTTTTGACCATTCTTGGCCCACGACATTTACATTTTTTTTTTTGAGACAGAGTCTTAGTTCACCCAGGCTGGAGTGTAGTGGCACAATCTCGGCTCACAGCAACCTCCACCTCCCGGGTTCAAGCCATTCTCCTGCCTCAGTCTCCCCAGTAGCTAGGATTACAGGCATGCACCACCACGCCCAGCTAATTTTTGTATTTTTAGTAGAGATGGGGTTTCACCATGTTGGCCAGGTGGATCTCGAACTCCTGATCTCATGATCCACCTGCCTCAGCCTCCCAAAGTGCTAAATTTACTTTTTAATTTTATAATTCCCTTGTCAATGTCTATTTTAAACAACCCTGCTGAGATTCCTATTGGGATTACATTAACTTTCTAGATCTATTTGAGGAAAATTAACATCATTATAATATTCAGTGTTACAGTTCTTGAGTATACTGTAATATATTCTGTATTATATATATTGAATATGTACTGTAATATATTTCTGCATTTATTTAGGTATTACTTTTTCTTGATAATGTTTTAGAGTATTCTGTTGGAGTCCTTTCTTTTTAAAGATCTATTCTTAATGTATTTTTTTTTTTTTTTGATCTTGATGCTGTTATGTTACTGTCTTTTACATTTATTTTTTAATTTTTTTGTTACTATATAAAAGTAACATTTATTTTTCTCTATTGACCATCTGTCCAATGGTCTTGATAAATTTATTAATTCTAATAGCTTATCTGTACATTCCCTTGATCTTTCTATGTATACAGCCAAGTTGACAGCTAATAACTGTTTAATTTCTTCCTTTTTTATTTTTGTAATGTGGTAAGTTATATAAGTTGACTTTAACCTTGCATTCCTACAATGATCAAAACTTGATCATGATGTATTATCCATTTTTAACATGCTACATTTGGGTTACTTTTGCCAATATTTCATTTAATATCTGAATTGATCCTGAGAGACATTGACCTATAATTTTTCTTTTTAGTAAGGTTCTTTCAGATTTTGGTATAAAGATGAGTTGGGAAGTGTTAACATTTTTTAAAATTCCTGCAAGGGGTTAAATAGAATTGGTGTTAGTTCATTCTTAAATGTTTAGAAGGCTTTTACTGTGTGAAATGGGTTTTAAATTCCATATCTTTAGTAGTATATTTGTATAACTACTTCTGTTAAAGCTATCTTTCTTCTTGTGTCTATTTTGGAAAGTTTTTAAGTAATTTCTTTATCTAAATGGTCAAATTTACCAGCATCAAATTTTTCAAAATATCTTCCTTTTTAATACCTGTAAGATCTTTAGGTATAGATTTACCATTTCTGATATTGTTGAAACTAATCTTAAAGAAATTTATTCAGCGAGAACAAATGATAGTTGACGGAATGAACAGCATCTTTAAAAATGGTTTCACTTAAAATTCAGAAATATTTCTTATTTAACTTTTTTCCCACTGGTTCTTGATAAAAGTTAAGAACATAATATTAAAATATCATGTGTCAATCAAATGAAACCTAGGTGTCTTTGCTTTCAAATTACATAAACCCATATTAGTAAGGATATAGTGAGGATAAGTCACTTAGAATAACTTTTTGGAAATTATTTCAGCCATTTGGACTTCTGATAGGTGAAGGGCTCAGCAGAAGCCAAGGCATGTTGGCAGTAACATAGCTGGGTGGGAATGGCAATGAATTCACTCCAAACATGTTGGGGAAAAGTTATACACATACATCAACATCTCTGTTCAAATCAAATCTTGGGCAGAATGTGAGCTCAACTACATTAAGGACAGGGATTTTTGTATGTTTTGTTCATGGCTGCATCCTTAGCACATATAATAGTTCCTGACACAAAGTAGTCATTCAATAAATACATATTAAATTATTGAGGAGTGCCTGAACTGCCTCGAGAAATACTGTGGGTACTTGAAAGCGATTTGAAATCAATGATTTCAAACACATGTTAAGAAAAATCTCTCAGGAAATAGTGCAAAACCACAGAGATATAAAAAAGGAACACAGCCTTTCTATACAACCTTTTAATTGCCTCTCTTCTTCCATATATATATGGATCTAGAGAGAGAGAGAGAGAGAGAGAGAGAGAGAGAGAGAGATATCAATCTCCTGCTTTTGCTATGTGAGGTGCCTATTCCTCCTTTGCCTTCCACCATGATTGTAAGTTTCTGGAGGCTTCACCAGAAACCAAGCAGATGCCAGCATCATGCTTCCTGTAAAGCTTGCAGAACTGTGAGCCAACTAAACGTTTTTTCTGTATAAATTACCCAGTTTCGGGTAGATAACAGTGCAAGACTAGCCTAATACAAGTGTCATAATAATGTAAACATTAAATATTGCTCTAGCCAAAATTTCAATTTATCTATAACGGCAATATAAAGGAGCAAAGTACATGAGACACAGGGAGTATGAAAGAGAGAGAAGTCTCATCTTTCATCGCAGGAAATCAACATGATCTGTAAAACTGAAAAACATAAAAAGCAGCAATACAAGGATTTGGTATTAAAAGTGCTTGGCTCTGGAGTACAGTGGAGACAGAGGAAGTCTCCTGTGTTTGGTTGCAAGCCTTGTGGAACGATTTAATACTGTAAAACAATGCACATTCAACTTCCATAAAACTATCATAACGTAATTCATTTTTTAAGGACTACAAAACCAAAACCAAGACAAAAGCCACCTTATGCTCCAAATAAACCCTTAATTTTCCTATTTGCTCTCAAAAATCAAAATTTGCTGAATTTGATTTCATCTGTAAAATTAGTTATTAGTTTATTATTAGTTTTCTGACTACAAAAGAGCTTGGAAACTACAATTTGCTTAATAGTAATAATAATAATTTACAATATGAAAGTTGGGAATCCTCAATATTTACATATTCAATCACGTTCTGTGTGTGTAGCAGGGAGCGGGACGCGACAGGCACAAGGCTGCGTGAAACCAGCGACCGTGCCTTGCACTCACCTGCACACCGGTCCCACTCCTACCTTTTCTGTTCTGGGCTGTGATCCATCTATTCTGCCGGCTTTGGGACCAGACTTTTCTGGGTCCACATTCCAATGGTGCCGCTTCCTCTCTATGAAGTCTCAGGCAGTTTCCTTCGCTTTTTCTGAATCTCAGATTCTCTATCTGGGAATAGTAAAGCCTCTCTTTGCCGAGCTCGTGTGAGAAATTAACAAGAAATTAATGGAAAGTCCTTTGATAATGATAATAACCCCAGATCTGTAGCTTCAGCGCCTTCTGCGGCGCGCGGACACCTGGGGCCTCCTAAGGGCTGGGGGCGGGAAGGATCATTAGTCACTATGGCAACCCGAGACGCCTCGTGTGCCGGGCCGCCAGCGACGGAGCTGAGAATTTAAGCAGGCCTGGGGTTCTCAGAAGACCCCTGTGGCATGGCAGGCGAGGAGGCGGTGGTGGTGACCACAGTGGTGGCGCCCGAGGCGGGTCGCGACGAGGAGCATCCTCTGCTGCCAGCAGGGCTGGGGTGCGGGGCGCACAGGGAACCCGAGCGCTGCCCCCTGGAGCACGGCCAGCAAAGTGAGTTCAGCTCCCACTGCGGAAGCTGTGGGAGGAGGGGCGCGGAGAACGAGGGACCGGGTAGCTGGAGGAAACCGCAGTGGTACTGGCTGAGAAGGTTCGGGGCGGGGGAGGTGGAGCTGCTGTTTTTGGCAGAGCCAGAGGTGATGGCACTGTGGCAGAAAGCATCGGTTCATCTTTCCAAGCCCTCCTTATCAATAACCTGCCTGAACCCAGGGTCTAAGCATCAGCTCCAAATTAATCGGTAGTAGCATTATTCTGAAAGGAATTAAAACACACACACGTATACCATTTTATACACACATTTGTATATGTTTGTGAACACACCCTTAGAAACACACAGCTCATTTTGCCAGTTATTTCATTTTATAGATCAGGAGATTGTGATCTAGACCAGAGGAAGGGAAGTGACTTGCCACAGTCAGTCAGAGAAATACTTAAATCACTTTTAACTTCCATTTCTTGGACTCTCAGTCTATAATTACCCAATCCTTTTAACTCTCATAATTATAGCCACATTTTAACGCACTATTCTTTCCTCTCTGCCCTGCCAAACACACAGTGTTCAAACAGGTAAAGACAGTTCTAGTCCACAGCCACAATGGAAGTGGTTGTAATTTGAGTCCTAGTCCCGCTGCCACTCACCCATACTGTTTCATGAATTAACAGTTATTTCACAGCATCTTCCACCCACACGTCTTCAGCACACGCTAAGGAATGATGGTGAGAATAACAGGCCAGAGGAACAGAGTAGTTTCCAGCCCTCCTGCAATACCTCCTTGATTGCCTCTCTGGAGAGCAGACTGGGGCTCTCCAGGGTTCCTCTGAACTGGCGGGCCCCAGGAGGGAGGGTTGGGCTAAAGCACCTCTGCACTTGTGCTTGGTGGACCACACACTCTCTTCCCCAGAGACCTCATCAAGGAGTTACGAAACCACTGCCTTCTTGGTGAAAGGGGCCTCTTCCCTGAGCATCAGCTCCCATGACTATGAACTGTCATTCCTTTTGTTATTAATATCAGCAGCATTCAGAGGCCTTGCTTAGAACACCTAAATTAAGTATATTTGGGTAATCGAGATTCTTCACTCCTACTTAAAATTATAATTATTATTATTATACACCTGTTATACTCCAGGCTGGAGTGCAGTGGCATGATTTCGGCTCACTGAAACTCCACCTCCTGGGTTCAAGTGATTCTCATGCATCAGCCTCCCGAGTAGCTGAGATTACAGGCACACACCATCATGCCTGGCTAATCTTTTCGCATTTTTAGTAGAGACAGGGTTTTACCATATTGGCCAGACTGGTCTTGAACTGCCAGCCTCAAGTGATCCTCTTGCCTCAGCCTTCCAAAGTTCTGGGATTACAGGCATGGCCCACCACACCTGGCCTCCTACTTAAAATTCTATCAGGAAACTTCCCCATTAAAGATGCTAGTATCTAAGTGTCTTTAGTCCTGTGGCTTTTGGAATAAAAGGTGGGATTAACATTCACTCATCAATTTAACATATATTGAGTCTTTACTACATGCCAGGCATTGGACAAGTTGCAGGGAAAGGACTAATGACTTAAGGCAGGCGTCCAAACTTTCACAAGCTCACAAAGTTGGGGTAGGAAATGAAAGAGTTTCTGCCTCATCCTCCCTCAGAACCTCCTTTTAGACCTCAGCCTAAGTAGAGACAGGCTGTTCACACAAACACAATATACTCATTCAATTTTCAAATGTCTCTAATTATTGGAAAAGCCTTCACTCTCTCTACATTTTCTACTCCCTAATCACAGGCCTGCTCCCAAACACAGAATGTGGTCCTTTCCCACGTTAACATCCTTGAATTACATAAAGGTGACTCTTTGAGCACCAACCAAATCTTTCACAGACTTAATGTCACCTTTATTTTATTAATTTATTTTTGTCTTTTTTTTTTGAGACGGAGTCTCACTCTGTCACCCAGGCTGGAGTGCAGTGGCAAGACCTCAGCTCACTGCAGTGCAACCTCGGCCTCCCAGTTTCAAGCAATTCTTTTGCCTCAGCCTTCCAGGTAGCTGGGATCACAGGCATGCACGACCACGCCTGGCTAATTTTTTGTATTTTTAGTAGAGACGTGGGCCATGCTGGTCTCAGACTCCTGACCTCAAGTGATCTGCCCACCTTGGCCTCCTAAAATGCTGGGTTTACAGATGTGAGCCACCGTGCCCAGCCAATGTCACCTTTAAGATCACTTGTAGTGCTTGCTGTAACCTGGCTGGCTGGCCACTTCCTTCAACAAGCTCCAGTTTATTAAACCACTGAAAACTCAAGGTATGAACTGATTAGTAGAGTGCTATAACTATGGGCTGTAATAAACTACAAACAATTTTTAATAACCCTAGGAGTTTGGGAGACTCAGGCAGGTGTGGCTTCTCATCCTCATGATTTTAGTTTTATGACTTAAGGAAGCTACTTTCTCAACTATAAAACAGGAATAATTATACTTGCCCATAGGTCATTGTGAGAAAGGGAAATAATAATATACGTAAGATACCTAGAGCATGGTAGCATTCAGTAAATTGTAGCAATTGTTATTAGCTCTCGGCAAAAACAAAACAAGACAAAACTGGAATAATTTTGTTCCAGAAGAAAGTCTGGAATAATGTTGCCCTTAGTCATTCTTCTCAGTGATTACGGCTCCTCATCGTCTACAGACACAAGACATCTATCGACCAACTTACTCAAAATGCTGGTAAAGATCAGCATCAAACTGCTATGTTAGAGTTTGTAGATTTTTCTCTCTCTCTTTTTCCTTTCTTCTTTCTCTTTCATTTCCTTCTCCTTCCTTTTCCCCTTTCCTTTTGTTTCCTCTTTCTTTTCTCCTTTCCCTTCTCCTTTCCTTTCCTCATTCTTTTCTTTTCTCCTTTCCTCTCCTCTCCTTCCCTTCCTAGCCAAGTCTGTGGAACCTTTTTCTGCCTGAAAGTTCTGCCTCCCCTTCTTCCCTCCTCTCCCCTCCTTTCCTTTCTTCTCCTGAGCAGGAAATGCTTGCCCATACTAGCTCCTTACTACTCTCCCAATTATCACAATTTTTAACAGTGCTTAGTTCTAACTGAACACACATTTATCACAATTCCTCAAATCACCTTTAGTGATTTCATCTGTACATTTTCCTAGCAACACGCCTGGAATTTGTCAGAAGAACTGAAGTGAGAGCTGGTGATCTTTAGGTTTAGCTTTTTTCCTAGCCCTTTTTCTTAATCTTCTTAATCTTCTTAAACAGAAGATTAAACCGAAGTTAGGCTTCAGTAAACTGATTCCATATTTTATTCATATGACTTCCAATGTTGGGGAAACAAGAATGAGACCCTGAAAGTATGTAATTCTTACTTTTTCATGTCTGAGGGTGTGTCTGGGTGTTCATGATCGGGAATGACCTGGGATCACTGCCGGAAGCAGCAGGTCTCTTGCCCCCTTTGGGCCAGTCTGCATCCCCCTCAAACTGACTCACTTGTGTTGTTTATTGATTAGTCTGGAGAAGATGAGATACCTGCCCATATATTTGTGAGTTTAAAATCAAATCTTAAACAACTAAAGCATTTGGTTATTTAGGTTTTCACTGGTTCCTTGAATTGAGCTTTTGGATACTGAAATTAGAACTATTGGTTGACTGACATTCACAGTGACCGTATAACTGTATTGACAGACATGCGCATGGAATAGTCTTAGTTGAGCTTGAATTCAACAGTGCTTAGTTCTAACTGAACACATTGTTGAGCATCTATTATTACGCCAAGCTCTGTTCTATGACTCTGATGAACTGAAGAGACAACACCCCTGCCCTTATGAAGTTTGTGGTCTGGTAAAGAAGATAGATACTAAGTGAATAGCTACACAAATAATTGTATAGAAAGAAATGACGCTGTATACAAATTGCAATAAGTAAAATGAAAGAAAAAAGGAGGGTGCCATGATAAAAACTCATTTCTAGGTTGTGGAGTAAGGGCAAGTTTCCCTAAAGAACTGATGTTTAAGCCAAGACCTAAAATTTGAGTAGAAGTTATGTAGGCAAAACCAAGAGAAAGGCAGCTCACGTAGCAAAACCAGCAGGTGTAAAGGTAGAAATGAACAGGAAGGTCACATGGCTGGAGCTCAGAGAACAAGAGAGAGAGGCTGACAGAAGAGACTGGGGATATGGGTAAGCCCAATCGCACAGAGCTCTTTCATTCCTCTGGAGTTCCAACATCTGGGCTGAGCAGAAGAAATGTAGTTATGGTGTTTAGAACAAGTAATCCAGTCCTGGACTGTTGTAGTCATGTCCTTCAGGTCCAGGTTTGGAGGCCAGAAAAAAGTCCTACGTCCATAAGTGTTCACTGCTACATTTCAGTTTCAATCTTTTAAAATGATGATTTAAAATTGCTGAGATTTCATTCTCTCTTCTGCACCTGGATTGCAAGCTCCATACACACATCTGTCTTATTCAGATTGCTCTGTCTACAGCCTGTAGCCAAATGCCAGTAACAGAGGAGGTCTTTAATAAGAATTCACTGAATAAATGAGTGCGAGTTTTCTTGAAGCTAATGAGAAAACTTTATCTATTTCTTCATAACACCTGAAAGAGGTACCTGAAACCTACCTTGCAAGTTCAGGAATTACATGAAAGCGTGAAGTCCCAAAAGAACCAAAAGTTCCCGTGGAAGAGACTGTTCCAAGATAGGGCCTTCAGGGCAAATTGTCTGATGTCTGTATGGAATAATACGTCTTCTTTAAAAAAAATAGTTATCAGGTGGATATAATGAATAGAAGATTGGGCAGGATTTATACTAAGTAATTGATTTTGTTAATGCCTTTATAGGGAAGAAATTTTTATATTGCGAACCACATAAGAGAATTAAGGAAGTACTGGAAGAAGAACTTTATATTAAGAGAGATGAATGCCACATTAAAAATCCAGCTGCAGGTAATCTCAGTGACAAATGAAGTATATTTTTGAAATGCATATAAAATTGCCTATTTGATGACAGAATATTTTATTATAAAGCCATACTATTGAAAGAAAAATAGGTTTTTACTTTATAATTATTTTGCTTATATCCAAATCTTTATATCTAGAAAGAAATGAGCTAGATATCAGTATGTACTTTGCTGTCCCATTTTTTGGTGGAGTGATTTCTATTTAATGGCATGTACAATTTTTTCCAAGTGCCTGAAAAACACAATAACATCTTTAATTTTTATCAGTATAGGTATGGCCAGTAACAGTGGTTTTCAAACTTTAGCTTGCATTATAATTCCCTGGGAGTTTGTTAAAAGCAGATTGCTGGGCCCTATACATCTTTCAGATTACATGATATATGTGCCCACATTTCCTTCCTTCTTTCCCTCCCTTCCTTCCCTTCCTTTCCTTCCCTTCATTCCCTTCCTTCCCATCTTTCTTTCTTTCTTCCTTCCTTCCTTTCCTTCTTAATTTCTCTTTCTTTCTTTTTCTCTTTCTTTCTTTCGCTTTCTTTCTTTCTTTCATCTGGCTCAGTAGGTCTGCAGTGGGGGTCAAGAATTTGGATTTCTACAAAGTTTCCGGGTGATATCGATGCTGCTGGTCCAGTACCCCACTTCGTAAATCACTGACTCAGAAATATCTAAGTCATTTACATGATCAAATTATCCAAGGACTTTATCCCATAGAGGATCTGAACATTGGTAGCATTTATTGATAGTTTATGTGTCAAAAGAGATGCTCTAAGAGATCCAGAATCCCAGATGTTAGTTTGAAACTGCTGGCATCCTTCATTTTCATGGTTCCTTCTCAAGGATTACTAGATGCATATTTTGTGCTCTCCAAATTATCAGATTTTTATTGTGACACTCTTGGGTATGAGCGATTGCTAGAAGAAATAACAGAACCATTCCACAGACTCCCTCATTCAGAGAACTTGACATTTTCTGTGGAGAATTGTTGGTCAACCTGCAAGTGAGGTCCAAATTCACTAAGGATTCCTAAGAGAGGTGCTGCAGGCCCAGAAGTCCATCATTTCAGATTACATGATGTATGTGCCCACATTACATTTATATCCTTCCTTCCTTCCTTCCTTCCTTCCTTCCTTCCTTCCTTCCTTCCTTCCTTCCTTCCTTCCTTCCTTCCTTCCTTCCTTCCTTCCCTCCTTCCCTCCTTCCCTCCCTCTTTCCCTCTCTCTCTCTCTTTCAACAGCTATGTCAACCCAGGCTGGAGTGCAATGGTACAATCTCAGCTCACTGCAACCTCCGCCTCCCGGATTCAAGCCATTCTCCTGCCTCAGCCTCCTGAATAGTTGGGATTAGAGGTGCACACCACCAAGACTGGCTTCTTTTTGTAATTTTAGCGGAGATGGGGTTTCACATCTTGGCCAGGCTGGTCTTGAACTCCTGACCTCGTGATCTGCCTGCCTTCGCTTCCCAAAGTGCTAGGATTGCAGGCATGAGCCACCATGCCCGGCCCCACTTTACATTTCTAAAGCAGACATAGAAACTCCTTTGAATATTCTGGTAGCACCTATTCTTACAAAAGGAGAGACCAGTAAAATGGTAAAATTCGCTCCGATATCTTCAAGGAAAGTTTTACAGTCTATTTTGACCTTAATGAATGGATGTGGAATGAACTACTAGATTTCAGCTGGGAAACTGCCAACGTGTACAGTTTTCCTGGTGTTTAAAATTTTTTTCTAAGTGTATACTGTTATATTTTGGATTTATCTTCACTGTTTTGGATTTATCTTTCACTGTATAAAGCTAGTGTATACACTATTTGTATGTTTTATTATTCTTATTGGATACATTTGATTATGAGACAGTCTAAGTGAATAGGATATATCATTTGGTTTATAAAAATTCAGTTTCCTAAGCAATATTTTTATATCCTTCATATAAAATGAAGACTGTCTGGGCTGCTTTTTAAAATAATATCCACTAGAGGTCGCCCAGAGATACTACTTTATCCTAGGAAAAAAATCTTCCAATGCTGACAATGGGGTTTTAAAAGACTCTACTTATAGGAAATCCTGCTCTTTTTAAAATATGTATCATGGCTAGACGCTACATACCATTGGCCAGAACAGGGAATTAGCACCTAGAGAGGTTGCCACATGCTTTCAGCCCAGCCTGAGAGCCTGGAGGCCAGCCTTTGGACCTTCACTTCTAGTTCAGTTTATAGTGACCCCTCCTTTAAATATCTGATGACAGCCATGGCTACTTTTCCTGGAAGACACAACTTGTCACATCCATGCAGAATTCTACATAAAACTTTTTAGAGAATTGTGTGGTTCCTATAGCTGCTATTCCTAGATGTCAAGAATGAGTACATGTTACCCATTTTCTCCACGTATTCACTTCTCCTTTGCTACTTCATCTATTCCAATTAGGCATTTGTTCTCATGAGTCCAGGGAAACTGTTCTTTCCCACATTGCAAATAGCTTCCAGATCCAATGATCCCTCCATCATGCTCAGCCTCTCTGTAACGTCTGACATAGTTGTTTCCTCCTTCGCTCTAAAAACGCTTTCTCAGCTTGGTCTCTAGGTCACAATGCTCCAATTTCCTGGTTTTGCTCCTACCTCTTTAGCTATTCTTTCTCCATCTTCTTTGCTGGGTCTCCCTCCTACTATCCTTTCTAATTTGGAGGACTCAGTCCTACATAGGCTCTTTTCTCTACCTACCCTCACACCTTGGGAGATCTAGACCTATTGGGCTAATGACTACAACATTTTATTTTATTTTATTTTTCAAGACAGAGTCTCTCTCTGTCATCCAGGCTGGAGTACAGTGGCACAATCCCAGCTCACTGCAACCTCTGCCTCCTGGGTTCAATCAGTACTCTACCTAAGCCCTCCAAGCCTGGTCTTGAACTCTGACCTCATGCTCCACCTGCCTTGGCCTCCCAGTGCTGGGATTACAGACGTGAGCCACTGCACCCAGCCCGACTCCAACATTTTGTTAACCCTATCATATACTTTTCCCCCTAAATCCCAAAAACCTATTTGATTCTCCACTTGGATATCAAATAGGTGTCTCAACCTTACAATGTCCAGAACAGAGCTCTTATTCTCTATCCCCAGGCTTTTAAAAAACTGGTAGGTCTTTCCCATATCATGAGATGGTACCATCAAACACCTAGAAGTCAAGTCCTCGAACTTCATATCCAGTCCATCAGCTAATCCTGTTGAATTCAATATATATCCTAAATCCCCCACTGGCACCCTTGTCAAGCCACCGCCTCTTTCAGGCCTGGCAATGGCCTCCTAAGCCTCTACTGCTGCCCGTGCTACTGTTAATTCTCTGCACTGAAACCAGAAGGATCTTGTACAAACATAAATTGCTACATGTCACCTCCATGTGTAAAGCTGTCTGATGGTTTTTTATTATTCTGAGACTAGATTTCATTCTTCTATGACCGCCTCACCTCTCTGATCTCATCTCCTATACTCTCCCACTCCACTTGAACCACACAGGCTTTTTTGATATTCTGGAACACGCAAACCCATTTTCACCCCAGGACATTTAAACATTACCCAGACATTCAGATGGCTTCCTCTCTCTTCATTCAGGCTTCAACAGCATATGCCATCTTCTCGGAGAAGCCTTTCCCCTCCACCAGGTCAAAATAGAAAACCGCCCTCCAAGTCACCCTCTAATCCCTTAGACTACTTTCTTCTTTCTCTTCTTTTCTATTGCTACCTGAAATTTTATGTAGACAGTCCCCAACTTATCATAGTTCAACTTATGATTTTTCAGTGTGATGATGTGACAGTGATACATGTCAATAGAAACCCTACTCCAAATTTTGAATGTTGATCTTTCCTGGGCTAGCGATACGCCCTTGGATACTCTGTTGCAATGCTGGGCAGTGGCCACGAGCTGCAGCTTCTAGTTAGCCATTCTAATGTAAGTGTTCCGAGCATGTTTAAGGTAGGCTAGGCCAAGCTATGATGATGTTTGGTAGGTTAGGTATATGACATGCATTTTCTACTTAGAACTTCTTCAACTTAAGATAGGTTTTTCAGGATGTAACTCCATTGTAAGCTGAGGAACATCCATATTTCTTTATTGACTATCCCTCCCACTAGAACACAAGCTACCTGAGGATAGGGGCTTAATTTTGCTTATGCCAAATCCTCACAAAGCTATATGATACTGATATTCTGATCCCCATCTTAGGATGAGTTAACTGAGATTTTGAGAGTTTTTTTTTTTAACTTGCCCAAGGTTATACATTAAGTAGCAGAACCATATCCAAATTCAGGTCTCACCGCCCCCACCTCCATTCCCATTGACTTTCTACTCACTATGGTGTCTCTGGTGACATGTTATGGCTAAATGCAGTGGATACTGTTTTGCCTCAAGGTGGCTTGAGAGTTCTGCAACATTTGACATAGTCAAGGGCTCTCTCCTTAATCTTTGTTCCTTCCTCAAATTCCATGATACTTAACTGTCCTGGTTTTCCCTCTACTTCATTCTCATCCTCCCTTAAGCACTCTTTTTATTCACTCCAGTCTCCAAATCTTGATGTTTATTATAGTGTTTCCCACACTGTTCCATTCGCTTTCCTGGGATCTTCTCATACTTTCCACTATGGCCTCCCTAGGATGCCTCTGAAATGTGTCTCTCCAGGCTAAACTACTTTTCCTGGATGTCCCATAAGTCATAAGATAAATTCAGGCCCAACATGTCTAAAACAAAACTCACACCTCTCCCCGACTTGCTGCCTCCCATATATCACCCATCCCAATGAATGGCATGGCCTAAGATCCAAATGCAAAACCAGAGAGCTGTCCTCTATCCCCACACCAGACTATCATGTTCCACATTTAATTGGACTGTGAGGGCTACTTTAATGTGGCTCAGGATCCCAAAATGTTGACCCATATGCCAGGTTCACCTTGCAGATATATTTATTTGCCCTGCAGTATAATTTTTAAGTACCTGAACCAGTTGTCAACATTTAAAAATTAGAAATTTTATATACAAATCTAGATTTTCTTGAGTGGGGATGGAGCGGGGAAGATAAAGGATGATTTGACAACACCAGGGCACTATTTAAACCAGGCAACAGTGGCTGTGGTTGGGCTACAGTGCCCCCTGCTGACCTTCCCACTCCACTGTTCAGCATCCTACACCAAGTTCTCCACTCCAGTGGGAAACATCACAAGTTATGCATGTTCGTGTGCCTACTGCAGCTTTTTTCTTCTTATTGTAGAAATAGGAAAATTTGTTTCTCTTGTATGATGCCTCCATCAAAAGTAGTAAAAAAAAAAGAAAAGACTGAGAGAACGAATTATTTCTTACCCTTGGCCTAGCCAGCTTTACTTACATTACATGCCTGGTCTCTTCCTTTATATATTCAAATTTGGGACTTTGGATAAATACTGCGTACTATTTCGTACATATGCCCAAGCCTGTGTAAATTCTAGTGACCCCAACATATATGCATGGATCTGAGCATATTTGTACAAATGCATTAATTGGCTGGGTTTGTTTGAATTTTAAGTCAATCAACTCCACATGCTCTCACAACAAAGTCATTATTGTTGAAGGTGAGATTTCAATAAGAGTCCAGACTGGATTTTCCTTAAACATAGATAAAATACTGCAATACTGGGCTATGTAGCAAAGCATGGGTAAACTTATTGAAGAGTCTATTAAGATGGCAATCTGTCTTGGAGGGAAACAACTTAAATTATAACACGTTTTATTTTTTAATGAGTTAACAGTGACAATTATGGAAGTATCCAGAAGCTTTGGGGTTATTTCTGTGCTTTTTCTCTTCTCCTTTGGTTGAATGAAATTAGTAAAAAATCAAAGGATTAAGAAGTTAAGTTTATCAAAGTTTAATAGAATGAACATTATATTTCTTTTGGGATACTGTTGGTTGCATAGCAAGGGGACTCAGGAGACAGAGTTGTCCAGACAGGGGCTCTTATCTGAATGAACTGTCCTATTT
Source organism: Saguinus oedipus (assembly GCA_031835075.1). NCBI lineage: Eukaryota > Metazoa > Chordata > Mammalia > Primates > Cebidae > Saguinus > Saguinus oedipus. Next base: position 129,528,228 of record CM063178.1, read on the forward strand.
GTTCTTGTGGTCATGTTGTGATGACCACAAGTTAATAAGGGCTTTGAAGACACTGAAATGGACAAGGTGTCTCATGTGGTTGTTACTTTGCACTGTATACTTGGGTCTAGGGAATGCCATCACTGACAGTAGAAATAATGGGCTGACAGACCTCTAAGTCCTCTATTCTCTAGACTTTTGATTCCTTGAGGGCTCCTAACGTAGTGACACATGGGCTGAGTTAGAAGCACTGGATGCTGGGATGAGAGGTAGGGATGTCTCTTTATATGATGATGTTGATGTTGGAAATTATGGCGATAATAATAATAATGGTTATCATTTACAGAGTATCTTCTACAGATAATTTTTTTTACAAATTATCTCTTTTAATTCTTAAATAAGTTAGTGAGATATATTAAGATTATAAAAACTTAATAAGTTAGTGAGATATATGCTCTTTTAATTCACATTTTGAAGAACTTGGAGCCGAGGTTCAGGGGAGTGCAGTGACTTGTTCAATGTCATATCAATACCTGGATGCAGGTTTGTCAGAAGCTAATATTGCTGCTCTTAGCCATTGGGTTCTTCTATCTCTCTTTAAAACATAAGATTGTGCCCTCAGAAAGGAACAGAGATTTGAAATTGATTTGGTAGCAAATACAGTTTTCTTCAGTTAAAAAAAGAAATGTTGCTAGTTTTCTCTAGGTTCAGTTGCAGTTTAGCCTCCAGGTTCAAATTTGAGGTAAAACAGTTTTCAGAGGCTTTCCACGTTCCTATCAGATATGGGCAAATAACCTAGGTCTACTTGAAAAGGTTACCCTTATCCTGAAAAAAAGAAAGGAGTATAATTTTCTCTTCAGATCTTTTAATAAAATAAAAATGCAATTTGGGCAACTTATAGAACTTTCTGGATAAAGAAGAATTTAGCTGATGTGTATCATTCATATATTCTCAGTGATTTCTTGAAGATTTTCCTTTCCTTACAACTTTTCAAAAAGAAAAATGTTGAATTGGCTGAGTGCAGTGGCTCCTACCTGTAATCTCAGCACTTTGGGAGGCCAAGGCGGGCCAATCACATGAGGTCAGGAGTTCGAGACCAGCCCAGGCAACATGGTGAAACCTTGTCTCTACTAAAAATACAAAAATTAGCCAGGCATAGTGGCATGTGCCTGTAGTCCTGAGGCTGAGGCAGAAGGATTGCTTGAATCCAGAGGCAAATGTTGCAGTGAGCCGAGATCTTGGCACTGCACTCCAGCCTGAATGTCAGAGCAAGACTCCATCTCAAAAAAAAAAAAAAAGAGTAAGAAAGAAAAATGTAGGCCTGTGAGATGTGCATTATGGAACTACTGCATTTATTGTATTGTCTATTTTAAAATGATTTCTGTATTTCTAAGAACTTCTATAAAGGACTTTGTAGAAATAAAGGGATGTATTAATTTAATGTTTTCAAGTTGCAAGGGCTTTTGTATTTTTCTGGCTAAAACCTACAGAGGTTATAGTAGTCATGAAAAATTTGATTAATAAACTTATTAATTTTCCCCTTATACAACACTTCCTTTTCCAATGAATTTCAGAAGTGTACTGCCAAATATATTAATGTTTGTCTATATGTGACTTAATATATGAAAACTTAATTTTGAATCCAGTTTATTTACTATGTTAAGTACGAGCTTAGAAAGTGCAAAATGTTGCTAAGCAAGTGTGGATATATTTGTTATCTATTACTTCATTCAATTAAAACTTTTCAGCACCTACAACATAGGAGAAATTTACTAGATACCTAAGGCATGTCAAGACAATTATGGAGGCTAGGAGTTACCAGACATAAATTAAAATTACTTAAATTTTTATTTCTCTAGTCAAATCTCTGACCTTGTTTATGCAAGAGAAGTACAGACAATATGGCTCTAAACTGGCTTTTCAAGCTCCAATGTTCATAATTTAATGTCCAGAGAGAGCTGAGAGGAACTAAAATATTTTGAAGGCATGATCTTATCTTCCCTATAAGACCAGGCCAGTTCCCACTGGCTAAAATTTTTGGCATAAAGACATGGTTTAGTAATTTTAATTCAGGATAAAAATACACCTATAAAGGTTTCTGAGTAGAAGGTGTTGGAGGCATGAGAAGGGAAGAGAGAAGAAAAATCTCTAGAAGATTCTGACCAGTAAGAATAGATTTGATTGTTTTCTTCTAGCTTCTCCCCTTGTGCCACTGCCCTTTTCTTTTTCAGTTGAGAGGAGCTGACACTTGAAGTCTTTCTGGCTCTGTGCCCCCTTTGTCTGCCTTCTTCCTTCTGGAATGTGCATACCCTGAGCTGAGGGAGTTAAGTTTCCTTAAAAGAAGCAGCTACCTCAGAGAGCATCCGTATTTTTTTCTAGACCCCCTTTTCTCTAGTCAAATATATCAACTTCTGTGACTTCTTCACCCAAACATCACTTCAAATGTAGGAAGGGCTATTATTTTTTTTCCAGCAGCCATTATCCCTGAATATAGTAAATTTGTATGCATAATCATATTTTGCTTTGAGGATTTCTAATGCATTTCTGAGCATCTGTATTTATATTTCAGGTATTTTCTCTATGACATTCTTGTGATTGCAACTGAAAATGCATACTTACATTTGACTAGTACAATTATTTCTTCTAATTTGATGTGATTTGTCTGCACAGTTCTGCTTCCTGATTTTATACTGCTTTCCATGCACTGGATCATTGCAAAATGTCAATCAAAAGTCCAAATCTATTTTCTTGGTCTCCCACAGGGTATCATACATCAGGGGCATTCAATAAATGTTATGGGCTCATAAATTTGAGAGTTTATTATCTAGAGGCTGGGGGGGCAGCCCTTTTCTATCTCTGAACAGGACAGAAGAGGAAACTGGCTTGAATGGCAGAGGAAGATTTAGGTTAGATAGAAGAAACAGCTTAAACTTTGTAAGGACTTTACAGAAGGAGATTGTGGAATCATTCTTGAAGGTCTTTGATGGAAAGAGAAAGTAATCTTGACAGACAGCTTCAGTTGCTCCACTCAGGAGTGGGAAAGGAGAGGCAAGTATTGACATTCAGCTTGGCAAGTCAGTTCAATGACTCTACCTCCAGTCACGGAATTTTAGTCCATGCTTGGATAGTAAAATCATTGTCCCTGTAAAAAAGATAGCTATCATTTATTGAGTACAAAGCACTTTATAGCCATCTCATCTAAATCCTACAATAATCCTTCAAGTAGATATTATTATCTTAATTCAAAAATTAGGAAACTAAGACATAGTGGGTTAAATAACTTGGCAAAAATCATACAGCTGATAAGACGGCAGAACTAAGATCAAAACCCAGGTCTCCTCTGAACCCAGAGACTATGCCGCTAGTAATTACTTGCTATGGAACCCTTAAGAGAGGGATCAAATATCAGCGAGGATGCCAGTGGGCAGCCTTAGATCTGTGGAGAATATTTGGTATTAATATTTGCAGCCTTAGCAACTCACCAGAATCCACCAACTTACTAGGCGTGGGTTGCAGTTTTCTACACAGCAGACATTCACCACATGCTTGTTGACTGATTCTCAAAACCTAACCTGGTGATTTTAGGATATGGAGGATAACCCAGTGCAAATCATTGTTAAACCTTATTGAATGGCATCAGGATCTAAGACCTATAATTATCAATGGGCAAGCATCATTTTCCAGGTATTTTGCAATGTTTTAGATGTAGAACCCAGTGAGTTTATTGTTGCTTTTTTTCAAGGGGAGAATAAACAGCATCTAGTTTGTAGCTTTTAGAAGATTCTTGAATCTATTGGATGAATTAACTATTAGATGAATTAATGTAGTGATTTTTGGTCCTATTATCTTTGGAAATATTTTCTCTTACTGTAGGAATGACATCAGAATCAGATATTAACTTTTATTCCTGATCCTTCTGTGTTTCTATACTGACTTTTCCATCTATTAAATTATCTAAGAGTACTGTGGAGGTTTAATTGCATAGCAAATAGTTGAATTAATGAAATTGAATAAAAGATTAAACAAATGACAAAGATTTGGGTGGTATGATTGGTCAAACCAAATAAACCCCCACCCAAATAAATGAAAAAAAAATCACCAATTAAATACTTTAAAAACACTTTGTGCTAAAAAGAGAATATGCTAATAATTATTTTCTTGCTTTAAAAAATATTGACAGTGGCCCTGGAAGGGATTTGGAGCATTAAAAGGAATCTCCCTGTAGGAGGCTTGAAGCCAGAACTGCTGAGCAGAAACAGTTTATTGCCACAACCCAAGTACTATTCCAGACACGGAGGACTGAGAAGTAAGACCCTGATCCCCTTGACTTCCACTGAGGCCCCTGAGGGGACTTTGCTGTTTACAAACCAGTGGTATATGCTCTGTTTAAAGATCTCAATCAAAATTCAGCATTCCTTTGACTTGTTTCTTGAGTTGCTTTTAGTTTTGCCTTATTATGTAATTATGGAACTCAAATAATAATAATTCATCTAACCAATTTACCTCCATGGATACAACAGAAGTTCATCCTCTGAGTTACACTCATACTTTTTTTCTTGACTTTCTATCGACACGAGACTTTCTAACACACAGTCAACCTCTGTGAAGAAGAATCCTGCACTGTCTTTTCTTCTAGATAGGTGATTTTTGTTTTCCAGTAGAAATGAGGAAAGGGAAATGAGGGAATGAAGAAAGAACATGGCAGCCACTTTGCTTGGCTCACTTAGTTTCACCCTATTTTAGGAATGAGGCCACCAGACTTGGCCCAGGATACTGTTGTTCCTTAGTAGACATAAACTTTGGAACAAAATATTAGTCATTCCTCACTGTCATAGCCAGTGTCTGCCAGAAACATTTGTAGCAGAGTGTGGGGAAGACAGAGGTCTTCATATGGAAGCACAGTGTCCAGATAATCTAGGGACATGCAGCTGGGTACCTGAATCCTCAGAATAGACCTACAACTGGGAGATTACCATGGCTAAAAAGGGAGAACTAGATAAAATTCAAGTTTGGGTACTCAACTAAGATGAATCATAATAGCAATGCTATATAGCACTGCTTATTCTAGAGTCTTAACATATACAATAATGGCCCAGGCACAGCGGCTCATGCCTATAATCCCAGAACTTTGGGAGGCCCGAGGCGGGCAGATCACCTGCCCGGGTGACACAGTGACATTCCACCAAGAAAAACATATATATATAAAATATGTTTACTATATATATATCTAATATATTACATATATTTTTTCATATATATTTCAGGGAGGTGAAATAATTTACCCAGGGTGACTCACCTAGTAAGCAGAAGAGTAAAAATGCTGAGATTTGGACCAAGGCAGCCTGTCTCCAAAGTCCATGCTTTCAACAACTAGACACTACTGCATCTCTGATCCAAGTGCCCACAAGCTAGGATGCCTATCGAAGCTAAAATGAGATGAGAGCTCAATAAAAGTGCCACACAGGAATAAGGTCCCCAGGAGGCCAGGGATGTAGCCTCTGGGTATGAAATTCAGTAAAGAAAAAAATACAGCCACTAAGAAACTGAGACAAGAGGTTAAAAAAAAACAAACAAATACAAAACTTGTTGCTAAAGGGGATTCATGTAGCAAACAGGAACCAGTTAGGAAGATTTTGGTTTAATGATAATAAAGTGTAGTAGCCACCATTTATCACGTGCCAGGCATGGCAGCAGGTGTTTTATACAGTTATGTAATCCACATGATCATATGAGCTGAGGATTATAATCTCCATTTACTGGGTAAGAAAACTGAGGCATATAGAGACATCCACTACCTAAGATCCCATGTCTAGGAGGTAGTGGAGCCAGAACTACAAACCCATGTCCAGCTGGCTTCCAAGACTATGCCCTTAGTTCCAAGACTATGGCCCAAGACTACTGGGCCATCATGGCAGAGAATCTAGTCCCTGTGCAACAAGCAACAGTTGTAGTATTGTGGTTAAATAAGTGCAAATGCCAGGGATATGGGAACACAAAGTTTTAGGAATCTGAGAGGCAGCTACCTTCATAATTCACAAAGATATTCATGTCCCGAAGTAATGGTTGAATCAACCAAAGTCTGGGCCACTTGCCTATTGAAGGCTATTTATCTCAACTTTCCACTCAATTTCTTAGGTTCCACTTATCGTAGGTAAATCCATCGTTCCAAGAAAACTCACAAAGTAATTTGTTTTAAAGATGAATGGTCTTCTCTGCACATATTATGAGACTGATTGAATAACAAATTACCTCTATTTGAAGACATACAAGTCCAATAAATTATCTAATTTATCAATTGGGGACTATGATAAAAAATTATGTTTCATTTTGACCATAATTGCATTACTTTCATCCATACAATTTAAGAGATATTTTATGGCTCCCCCTCATTTTTACTCATCCACACTACCTTCCTAATAGCCCTCAGCCCTCTATTTATTTCCAGCAGGTGCCGAGACCTTACAGTGGTCATGTTACAATATGTAACTGTTATTGACATGTAGCTTGGCTTCATCTCTGTAGGTTTCCCACTGCATTTTTGTCTTGACATAGGAACTGCTGCTATCTGCTGTACAATCACAATTGATCAATCTATATGTAAGACTGATAACCAATAATTTAGACCTTTCTCATTATGAATGAAAAAAGGAAGATGGTAGGCATGCAAATATCATAGATGAATAAAATCCACAGATAATTTCCAAAAACTGTCAGTAGTAATTAATATACTATCAAAAGCTCTATGAAGGCAGGGACTGCATGTTTTAGTCAACACCGTATCTGGCATTTAGCACAGTGCCTGGCACAGTAGGTACTCAATTGCTATTAGTCATGAGAATGACCAATTAATGAATGAATCAGTGAGTATATGTTAAATCCCTTCTTTATGTTTAGAATCTTCTTGCTGCTAACTCACATACATCCCCCGCTCCTTCAAAGTATATGGTTTTCTCTACTTTAGACTGCTAAACTAAACCAAATGCAAACAACGAGGAAAAAGCAGTGCAACCTACTGTCTTCAGTGTGTGAATCATGAAAAGTTGCATATATTTTCAAGACATCTTGGAACTAACACTTTCAAAGAGTGGTCTTCTGTGGATTACAATGAGTTTTCTAGGAAATTCTCCCATAAAGTATGCTTCAGTGAGATACTTCAGTCAAATCTTACTGTCAATTTAAACAATTCACTTGTGCTTTTTTTCCTCTTTCTCGTTCATGATGTGATCACATTGTTCATAATGTGATCATGATGATCATGGTAGTTAGGACTTTTTCAACATCTAATACACATCATTTAAAGTTTAAATTTAGAATCATGATCATCCAACTGTAGTTCTAAAGCATGTTTCCATTAGACTGTGAAGCATCTACTGCTTTCATCACACTAAGAAGTTTTATTCATTTACTTTTATCAATCCCAGCACTCTGGGAGGCCGAGGCAGGTTGATCACTTGAGGCCAGGAGTTCGAGACCAGTCTGGCCAACATGGTGAAACCCCGTCTCTACTAAAAATACAAAAATTAGCAGGTAGGTGATGTACGCCTCTAGTCCCAGCTACTCAGGAGGCTGAAGAATGAAAATCACTTGAACCTGGGAGGTGGGGGTTGTAGTGATCCAAGATTGTGTCAGTTCACTCCAGCCTGAGTGACAGAGCAAGACTGTCTCAAACAAACAAAACTTCTTATTCTGTGCTATAAAACAAGCCAAAAAAAAAAAAAAGTGTTGTCTAGGCTGGTGCTAAGCTTGAATGTGCCTACAAATCACATGGTATCTTAATAAAATTCAGAGTCTGATACCATAGGTCCGGGGTGAGGTCTGAGATTCTGCATTTCTAACCATCTCCCAGGTGATGCTGATGCTGCTTGTCTGGAAATTATGCTTCAGTTGTGAGGGTTGGGAAGACTGAGTAGTGGCTTTTCCGGTTACTGGTATGACATGGGTATGGCTCTTACATTTGGCTCTACCAAATGGGAACATGAGATTAGAAAGCATCTTCCCAAAGTAAAACATTTATTTTTTCATGTTTTCTTAACTCTAGGATAAGATGAATAGAATTTTCCATTAAGAAGGAACCTCTTTCTGCTGATATCTGAAGAACAGAGAAGAAACTCAAGCTTGTTTCAGGATTTAAGATGTGTGCAAAAAATATATGATAGCCTATAATTACTATTATCGGTATGAATACCTATCTATACATTAATTCAAAGTAATGAAAGACTATTGGAAAAGTTCACTAAGCACCTGAAAACTATAAAGGAAAATATTATATTTGTTTTTTGTTGTCACAGAATACATTGGGCTTCTAATTCAGTTTATTTTATTAAACATGTGAAACAATGATGAAACAACGATGCATTTACTGAGTATTTACTTCAAGGCAAACATTATAAATCTTAACCCTCTACTACTGCATAATATGTTAGCCCATTTTTAAAGAGCAGAACTAAATCCACATACAGATAATGGTGAGTAAATGAATAACATAGACAAAAAGCCGTTTGACTCAGAGATAAACATTTTTATGCTAACCTTGATAGAGCTAATCATTTCTCTAGAACTTATTCACTAAATAATAAGGAGCCAGGAAATTTATGGTAAGATCTTAAAAAAAGTATTTAGGCCAGGCATGGTGGCTCACACCTGTAATTCCAGCACTTTGGAATGCCAAGAGGGCCTATCACCTTGAGGTCAGGAGTTCAAGACCAGCCTGTCCAATATGGTGAAACCCTGTCTCTACCAAAAATACAAAAGTTAGCCAGGCATGGTGGCACACACTTGTAATCCCAGCTACTTGGGAGGCTGAGGCAGGAAAATCACTGGAACCTAGAGGCGGAGGTTGCAGCAAGCCAAGATCAGACCAGTGCACTCTAGCCTGGGCGAAAGACTCTATTTCAAAAAAAAAAAAAAAAGGAATTTAAATAATACTGTCAAGTTAAAAGGAAGGAAAAAAACCCTCTTCCTTTTCCATCATTTGTCAAAGTAATATATGTGCGATATAGAAAAATTGGAAAATGAAGATATATAAAGAAAAAACTCATCTGTAATTCCATTTCCAGAAACAACTACTGAATTAATGTCCCGTTCATTATATCATGTTAAAAAATTACATAAATTCTTTATGCATTCTAAATTTATTCATTTTTTACTCTATTTTTTGAATATTTGGGTTTCCCCAATTTTTCATTTTATACATAACAGTTGTGATTTGCTTACAATTCCAGCCCCCACCCCTTACAAAGTTATTTTTTTTCTAGTATTCTGGTTATACACTTTTCATTCTCCTTACTCTCTAGGCTAAGCTCAAAAAACTTCCTTCTGTTCCATGTTCCCAAATTTATTATTCTTTTTAATGCAACAAATCAAGTTAGTCAACAGATTTGTTGACTGGGTATGTCCCTTCCCTACTTAAAAAATATTTACATTGTGAAACAGTCAATAATCTTGAGTCAAGATCCAAACCTTTCCAGATTTAATATAAAAATTTCCATTTAGTTACTGCTTGCTAGATGAGATCCTAAATGCAAGTCAATTCCAGCCACCACCTTGTTTATGGAACTTTTTCATCACTGGTTACTTCCAAAGAATGTTGCAGGGCAATACCTAAAACTGAGGGATTACATCTGAAACTGGTCAAGAAATACAACATCCAAAACTCTAGGGAGTAGACATCTAGTAGACATCTAGTCTTAAGCTTCTAAAAATTCTTACCACCAACCTGATTTCATGTATGTTAGGATGTCATGCAGAAAGTGAAATGGGTGGGGGAGAATTGACTTTTGTTTATCCATTGGAAATGATGTCCTCTTCCTACTTGAGTTCCCAGTACAACTTTATAAACATGCTCAGAGATTTCCTTTCTCGTTCCACTATATTCCTGCCAATAAACAAGCTCCTTGCCATTTATTTTCAGATTTGTTGCTCTGAATTGGTCTTTCCTTTTCTGACCGCCTCTAATACCACTTAAGGTTGTTCTGATGGCACTGTTTTCCGTGTTAAAGTTTTATTCTTATTCCCCTCTGGGGACCTGGTTCCTTTTGTAGTTGAATTCTGTTCTTCACTGCCCCATTGCATATTTTCCCAACTGGATTCATGTACAGGCATTATTTATAATAGTGAATAAATAAAACCACCTAAAATGCCCAAAGTAGGAGATGATTTCTAAAGTAACTATATAATATGATGCAACTGTTTCATTTTGCTTTTTAACTCAATAAGTATTTTTCTTAATAAAGCAGGATTATAAGGTTTCTTTAAAAATCTAAAAATATACAGCAATCTTAAGCCAACAGTCATTTCCATACTTAATGGTATAATACTCTAGAAACACTTCTATTGTGATCTGAAATAAAACAAAAATGCTGTTTTTCCAAATTTGTTTGAAACTTGGTTACTTTGCCTTTTCATTTTATTTGCCTCCTGGCTCCAGAGTCCTTGAGTTTCAGGGCTCTTAGTTTCTATCTGTCCCAGTTTCTCTTTCTGTTTTAGGGTCCTCAGTTTCTGTTTCCTCAGCATTTCCTCAGTTCGTGCCAGAAATAGTCACTGCCAGTACTGGATAACTTGGTGTCATAAGGGCTTACAGCCTGCTTTTTTTTCCTCTTACTCTGTTGCCTTGGCTGGAGGAATCATGGCTCACTGCAGCCTCGGCTTCTTGGTCTCAAGTGATCCTCCTGCCTCAGTAGTACTATAATCCCACAAGTAGTTGGGATTACAGGCATGCACCACCATGCCCAGCTAATTTTCATATTTTTAGTAGAGACAGCGTTTTCCCATGTTGCTCAGGCTGGTCTCAAACCCCTGGGCTCCAGTGATCCACCTGCCTTGGCCTCCCAAAGCACTGGGATTATGGGTCTGAGCCACCATGCCTGGCCACAGCTCTCTAATTAATTTGGCCAAATAGTAATGGCAAAAGCATCTTTGAAGTACACAGATTAAAGGTGGAAAATAAAAAATCAAAATGATTGGGAAAACTATTTTCTTACAGCTCCATCTGTTGGGACATATTTTTTTAAAGACAATTTTTTAATCTTATTTTTAAAGAGCTCTATCCCATGGTTTATCTTATTAACACAGCCTTTATCTTACAATTGAAATAGTTATAGAGATAGAAATTATCAAATGAAGAGACTTTTGGTTTTGTTTTAATAAAAGTACTATCATATTATATACATTTTGTAAACCACATTTTTTCACTTAGTCATACATTATGATCATTTTCCTATGTAATATATTTGTCTAAATTACTATTTTATAGGTTATATATCATTATATGGATGTACCAAAATTTACTTAACCTCAGCCTTACTGATGAGCATTCATTCTATATCCAATTTTTCTACACTTGGTATTTTAAGGAGTATTCCTAACTCCTCCCATACAATGAATAGGAAACCCCTTATGTGTTCATAGACTGGATTACTCTCTCCCTAATCCTGACAAAAATCTGCAAGTTTACACTCTGGAAGGAAGAAATCAGTAGGACTTTGGATGAAAATAGGATGATCAACTTTGTAGTCAATATGGTCCATTTTAAGAACTACACCTCTTTAATATACACAATGTTTCAGCTCCTATCAAAGCATACACACACACACACACACACACACACACACACACACATGGATTGGAGGTTAACATGGATGAACCTGGAGGACATTATGCTGAGTATAGTAAGTCAGTTCCAGAAGGATAAATATTGCATGATTCCACTTATATGTGGAATCTACAGCAGTCAAACACATGGAAGCAGAGAGTAGTTGCCAGGGGCTGGGGAAGGGGACTGCTGGGGAGAATGGGGGAGTTGCTAGTCAATGAGTACAAAGTTTCAGTTGTGCAAGGTGAATAAGTAGAAATCTGCTGAACATTATGTGTAGAGAGCATGGCTTGTGACGGGTGGTTTTCTCTGTACATGCTGTTGGTAACCAAAAAAATCCTAATTAATACAGCTGCCTTTAGTTTTATCTGGTTTAATTACAGTTCCTGCTTGGAGCACATGTTTGTGGGCTAAATAACTTCCTTCTAATTTATAATTCAACATCACGTCACCATAACTAAAGGAGAGAGAGTGGAAAGTATTGAGTGGAGCCATTCATGTCTACCTCCCTCCCCCAAAGGAAACTTGCTTCCCTTTAACTTGAATTTTTTTTTACATTCTGAAAGGCCTTTCTGAACAAATGGTAAATGGGAATGAGAAAGTTGCAAAGACAAGTGTCTAATTTTTTACTCTGACAATAACACTTGATCAATACACAAGTCATAAAGGATGAATTGATAAGGCAATCAAGGAAATATGGTTTCAAAAGGCAACTGGTCAGGGTTACTGAAAGTCTAACACATTCACAACTTCAGACATCAAGCTTTTGATTCAGGTGTGGAATTGCTTTGAGGCTATAATTAAAACTGATGAGTTGAGTATGATAGCTACCATGTCCCACAAGGGCAGATCAGTTACATCTCATATGCCTGGCACATAATTGGCATTCAGTAAATATTACTGAATGAAGTGAAAGCTTTTGCAGATTTGTAAGCCCAAATAAGATCTTGCCCTAATGTATCCCTACAAATATCAATATAGTACAACTCTCAGTCCATTGCTTGGAAACACTTTGAAAATGGCACCCTAAGCCTGCTAACGATAAAGGAGTCATGCCATATTATATAAAAGTAAATAAAACTGAAAGTATTTTATCTTTCTAAGTAACTCGGCAAATACTAGGGTCATCATATCAAAATATCTACTAGCAATCTTCATCAATATTTCTCAAACTGTGAATTGGGAAATGGGAGAGCCTCAAAGGAGCCAAGGAAGCTAAATAGCTATTCAGTGGTGGAAATGATGAAGAGTGGGCTCGGTGAATGGGTGGTCAGAATGTAGCTACATTTTTCATTGAAGAGTTGCCACTATTTCCCTGCTGCCTTGGATGATCCAGGAAATTAAGTGTTTGAACAGTGATCTCACTCAAGAAAGAGGCTATCTTTTCATGCAGTGCCCAATGGTGCTACCAGAACAGTTATTCCTGCAATGCTGTTGTGTCTCTCTGTCTCTGTCTCTGTCTCTGTTCTCTCTCTCTCCCTCCCTCCCCCAGCCCAAGACCAAAAGTTTATTGACTTGCACTAAACATTGCTAAGATTAAATACAGACCAAACATTTTCTTCGGAGTGGTTAAAAATAATACAGCCAGCATTGTTAATGTGATTTCCACCCTTAAACACTGTGTAAGACTTCTGGGCTGTGATTAATTTGGCCACAGAAATCTTGATCTGGAACTATAAAATTGACTGTTCGACTTCAGAAATGTTTTCTTCCTTGTAACATAAGCAACATGCATTTACCCTTCCATTTTCTATACTTGTCAAAAATCTACTATATGTCTCTAATTTTGTCTACTTCAATCCAACAAGTATTTCTTAATATTACAAGTGCCCCAGGCCCTTGTAGAGGAAGAATCACAAAAAGGAATTTGACAGAGCCCAGTTAGAACCACTGTTCTGTGCTGATTGGCTGTTGGTGTGGTCAAAGAAGAATGACTTGACCTGTAGGGAAAATGCATCATTTCTCTGTCTTATTCTGTGAAGCATGTCCTAGGTCTGTGTAAGAAATGAGTCCAGAAAAGGGGAGGAAGAGGGTAGTCAAGATCCCTTCCTCTATCTGGAGAGAGTTGGTCTGCCTCTCTGAGTTAGGCTCCAGCTACCTTGAGTTAGGGTGCAGCCACGTAGAAGTACTGAGAGCAGGTACCACAGTAAGCCCAGACCACACATATTTGAGTTTCTGAAACCATACAGGATTTGAGGTAACTCATGTGAGGATTCAAGTAGACTTGGGATGGTGGCAAGGAACAGTGTTTGTAAATCTGGATTAGATCTGGGGAGGCCAATGTGTTACTTATCATTTTTACCCTATATTTGGGTACCATAATATTTACCTTAATCATTATTTTATAGCCCAAATTCTTCTGTATAAATCTTCATAAGTGCAGAAATTAAATTGTTTCACTAGTGCCTCAAGAAATGTAAAATTAATAGTGATGTCCATTCATTCATTCATTAATTTAATAAATATATATTAAATATGTGTCAGGCATGTGTCAGGCATTGCACTGTCATATTAACATATTTTTCTCAATGTCAAAATAATTTTATTTTGTGTAAGTCTTTTATTCTATAATTTTTTCCATGTGACTCAAAATAAACTCTATTTTAGGAAAAGGTAGTTTGACAATAAGAATGTAGAGGTAAACCCTTGAAATATATATCATGAAAATACAGTTAGCCTCTATAGCCGTGTGTTTCATATCCTTAGATTATCAAGGTCAACTAAACTTGGATTGAAAATACTCAGGGATAAAAAAGAATGGTTCTGTCTCTACTGAATATGTACAGACCTGTTTTTTTGGTCATTACTCCTTAAACAATAGAGTATAACAACTATTTATAAAGCATTTACATTTTATTAGGTAATATAAGTAACCTAGAGATTGTTTAAGGTATACTGGATATTTTTCTTTGTATTTTTAGAAAAAACAGGTTTTCACCATATTGGCCAGGCTGGTCTCAAACTCCTGACCTTATGTGATTTGCCCGCCTCAGCCTCCCAAACTGCTGGGATTACAGGCATGAACCACCACATCCAGCAGTTTTATTTTTCTATAAATGATTTAGCAGGGTAATGAACAATACACTGTGGGTGTCATTGATTGTACACAATTTTTGATTTTTAACCAACAGTCCATTCCATGCTTATCTGTCCAACTACACATGGTTAAGAAATTGTTCCTGACAAAGTCAACTGTCTCCACCTATTTGCACACAGATTAGCCATTCCAACACCTGCTCACTGATACCCTCACCATTTCCTGGTAAGTACATAATAAAGGACTCAACTGCCTTTTTTTCTCTCTTCAAGGAAAAACATTTAAAACATACTTAGCAGGCCAATGTTCAGTAACAGAAATCTCAGATCCAACCAAGGGTAACAACCCACTTGAGGGTAGCCTGAATCACAGGGAGTTTATGCTGACAGAGCTTGGCTCCACCTGGAAAGCTAGGCAGTCAGAACCTATTCTGGGGCTTCCACAGGAAACATCAAATCTCTCTTCCACGAGTAACACTGGGAGAGGCTTTAAAATGAACTAAGATAGTCTTATTATCAAATGAACTATTTCCTTGAGAAAGAATAAGGAATGGGTTTCAATTTAAGGAGCCACAGTTGGCCTGTTTCTTGCTCCCAAAGAATCCTGTCCAATATAAAATTTTGGAACCGATTAAGTTACTTTTGGCATGTTGTGAGTTGATTGCTCATTCGGCGTCATAAATTGAGTCTTGAATTTTAGAGCTTTCTACTACAATACTTTTGCAACCCTCAGGGCCCATAGACCCTTCTCCATGCCTGATCATGTCTTCACGCTTGCAACTGAAAGCCAGTTCTTTATGTGCAATATTCTGTGGAAACAGAGAGGACTTTAAATGCACAAAGAATCACTTATTGTCACCAAATGTAAAAAGAATTATAGAATGTTCTTCCATGTTCCAAATCTAAGATGATTTAGAGTTCACTTAGTCCAACCTCTTCATTTTAATAGTGCCGGGCGCGGTGGCTCACGCCTGTAATCCCAGCACTTTGGGAGGCCGAGGTGGGTGGATCATGAGGTCAAGAGATCGAGACCATCCTGGTCAACATGGTGAAACCCCGTCTCTACTAAAAATACAAAAAATCAGCTGGGCATAGTGGCACGTGCCTGTAATCCCAGCTACTCGGGAGGCTGAGGCAGGAGAATTGCCTGAACCCAGGAGGCGGAGGTTGCGGTGAGCCGAGATCGCGCCATTGCACTCCAGCCTGGGTAAACAAGAGCGAAACTCCATCTCAAAAAAACAAAACAAAACAAAGAATAGTAATATCTCCTTCCTTGTGGGTAGCAGACATGTTTTTGCCCAACCAGCATCCTTTCCCTCTTTTTCAGGTACCACCACCTCATTTTTTATTTTGGGTAACTTATGTCCCTGCACTGTTATTCAAGAATAAAAGATTATTCCACATCTGTTATTAAGATGGGATTGATTCTAGCTCCAGAGGACAGTCTAAAGAGAGTACACATTCCCTGACTACAGTGATTGCTTCAAGAATGAGCACTCATTGCAGTTTCGGCCAATGAGAACAGCCTAATTTGATACATTTCTGATGCCTGTCACCAGAACTATGATTAATACGTGTACAATATTTTCCACCGAAAGCTTAAGGGACATCTCAAGGTCATAGCAAGCCATTCACATAGCCAGAATCACCAGATGCCTTCCCATTTTGTAGTGGGGAAAGAGATATCAACAGATAATTTCAGTAATACATTAAGAGCATTCATTCATTCAAAAAATATTCATTGAGATGATGAACACTACCAAATGCCTGGTTTTGTTGTGGGTGCTCAGGATGGAGTTATGAATGAAACAGTCATGATCTCTGAATGCCCTGTGATGTTCTGAACGGTACATGTATGAGACAGCACAGGAGAGCCATGTAAACTACCTTGGATGTATGTTTGTGGGTATCCAGAAAGGCTTCCTAAAGAAAGGAACCAGCCTCCTAAGTCTCTCTGAATCTATCCTCCTTTAATTTTCTTCCTCATTCTCACAGCTACTGTCTCAGTTCAGGCCCTTTTTATTTCACATCTGAATTACAGCAATAACTTTAACCACACCCCTACTCTTACCCTGTTTTTAACCCACCTCACTCTTTACTAATGAATTTTTTTCTTAGAAACTTTTTTTCTAAAGCATAATATCCACCCATAAAAATACATATGTAAGCATAAAGTTTGATAAATTTCCTTAACCAACACATACTCATTAACCAGAGCCTACATTAACCAACACAGCACTCCTCAAGTCACCATCCACATACTCACCCTCCTGATACATAATAAAAATAAGAATTCATTTTAAAAATAAAATCTCATAATATTGCTTCCTTCCTATGTTAAAGCCTTCCAAGCACTTTCCTGACAGCCTGCAGGATAAAACCCCATCTCCTTCGCCAAACTATACCCTAGTAATTCCTTGCCTACTGCCTCAGTCTTCCCTGCCTGGCCTCTGCAGTGCTGCTCCCTCTGTGGGGACTAACACAGCCCTCTTCCTCTCCATTGTAATGATTCCTAATTATTCCAGGAGCCACCTTCTCAAAGTCTTCCATGATCCCTTCCCTCCCCACTATCTGTTTCTCTCATAGATTTTTGAAGATAGAAACGGTGTTTTCCATTTGTTTCCCAATTTGTTAAGTGAGTGAGTAAATTTATTACTTTCCCATAATTCCTTTCCTCGATTTCCCTCCCCTCTACCCGACCAGTGGTTCTTTTAAAATAAGAACAATCCAGTTCCCTGTGAGTGTTTGTACATGTGTGAGATGCACAATGACCACATATGACCTTCACTCAGCAGTGTGCGAAGTGATGACTGGTTTTCATTGATCCAGCCACACCTTACTGCCTAGTATCCCCTCCTCTCATACCAACTAAGGCTTAGTAGGGCACTTCGTGGTCTCAACCCTAACGAGGTAAGTGAGCACAAAGAAAACTGATGTGCACCAGAGCTCGGGCATTCTTCAGGTAAAAAGATGGCTTATATAGAACATTTGGAGGCTCAAAAGAAAATCAGGAGTCGGGGAAGGAAGCAATCAAGCAGGAAAACATTTCCCAAATGCCTACTGGCCATGTTCTGGGCACAATGGTAGGCTCTATCTGTGATGTCTTATTTAACCTAAGTGGGGGAAGAATGTGAATAAACGGCTGGATTCTTAAATTGCATAAAAAGAGAAGCCAATAACTTTTTCCTTTATTTGACTGAAACCAATTATTTGTGCATTTATAGCTTTTGCAATTAAAAATGAGTGGAAAAGTCACTGAAATGTCTAATTTCAAATAAAATATTTGATTTCTGATTTCTGCTTTTCAAACAAACAAACCACCACCACCAACAACAAAAACCTAGAAACATTATGAAAGATTTTAGTGTGTAGGAGGAAATGTCACTAGGTTGATGGGCCTAGCCAGAACATCTAACACCCTCCATCCACCCTCCAAACAGGCTGCGGCCCTGCAGACAGCACCACCTGAAACCACTTTTATAGAAGCTTTTACACTCTATACTTGATTTTTAATGAAAACATTCTTAGCAATAAATTCATATGGCTAATCCAAGTTTATTTTCTATAGGCATAATATTAAAAACACCTGGCAGGATTGCCCCATTCCCAGCAATATCTATTTCTCCCCTAATATCCTGTAACTTTTAACACACTAGGCTGGGACTCCACTGATGAACAGCTGTGATCTACTATAAATTCTCTCAAAACTACCTCCTCTCCTTAGGTCAGCAGCCCCGCCCTGATCTATTTATTTATCCCCTGAATAAAAGTTGAATATCATAAACCAAAGCCAAAATCCAGAAATTTAAATTCAACCCGTAGGTAAAAAAATTCTCAAGTGACTGTGGACGTAGATGTCTCCAGTGTCGACTCACTAATAAAGCAGAAGAGGCCAGTGTGATAATGTCTTTATACCCTTAACTTGGGTGCTAGAGTATTTATCTTCATCATCATTTTATAATCCAAAGTATTTTGCATAACTTTCATCAGTGCAGAAATTGTTTCTTAAGTGCTAGGTAAAATCAACAGTGATGTTCATTCATTCATTCATCTCACTGAATAAGCAATAAATTCCTTGATGCCAAGAGCCTCGGGGGACACATCTTCATCTTTGGTTTATGAGTCCTGAGCGACCTGGTACAAGGAATACTACTATGAGCCGGCAAGTCAGACCTACTGGGTAGGGGACCAAAGGAAGGAACTTGTTTTGATTGCTAAGAAAACATTTTGTTCTCTATCCTTTACTGGGTTGGCAGGCAAAGGGAATGTTCTTAAGAACACTCACATTGAAAACTTAAGTTTCACTAAATGCAGTCTGTGAAGGCCGCGCCGCTGGGGGCTGCCTCCACAACCCGCCCGTCTCGATCGGCCACGAGGTCCTGGCCACGAACGCTGTGGCGGCGCCTCTGCTCACACGTTCCCGCGGCCTCTGGACTCCCTCCCTCCCTCCCTCAATCCCTCCCTCCGGCGGGCGTCGCTGGCTGGTGGCTGGGCCTAGCCGCAGGAAGCAGACGCGGATCCTCCGTCCAGCGGCGCCCGGTCGGCCTTCCGTCTGTTCCAGCGCCTGCTCCTGCGCTGCAGCGGCTTTGGAAGGTCTCGGGCCCCCTGCACCTTCCCAGGGATGAACCGGGGCTTCCCTCTGGAAGCGAGGGTTCGGGCCACCGTGAGCGAGTTCCGGGCGGTGGGCGTTCCCAGAGAGAGACCGTTTCAGCTGAGACAGAATCAGAGTAGCGGATGAGGCGCCTGTGGGGTGCGCCCCGGGAGCCCTCGGGCGCGGAATGGGAGAAGGAGTGGACAGAGGCGCCACAGGAGGCTCCGGGGGCTTGGTCTGGCCTGCCGGGCCCCGGGCGCAGTGGAGGGAAGGGATGGGCGGCGCCCGGCTGGGCGTCCTGGCCAGCTCACCTTGCCCTGGTGGCGCGCCCCACCCAGCACTCGGGAGGAGCCGGGCTGGGCCCGTGGCCTTTGGATTCCCGGACCGCCCCCTCCCGCTCCCGGGCCAGCGGCGAGCGGCAGAGACGGCTGGAACCGCAGCGGCAGCATGAGAGCCGGTGCGGCTCCTCCACGCCTGCGGAAGCGTGGCGAGCGGAGGCAGCTCTGCCTGTTCGCGCAATGGGGGTGCCGTCGGGCTCGCAGGCGGCGGCGGCAGCAGCGGGCGGGCGGCGCGGGTGGCGCCGAGGACGGGGGCTGCCGTGGACCATCTGGGCGCTGGCAGCCGCCGGCTTGACGTGTACAGCGCTGATCACCTACGCCTGCTGGGGTCAGCTGCCGCCGTTGCGCTGGGCGTCACCGACCCCGCCGCGGCCGGTGGGCGTGCTGCTGTGGTGGGAGCCCTTCGGGAGGCGCGGCGGCGCTGCGAGGCCGCCCCCTGACTGCCGGCTGCGCTTCAACATCAGCGGCTGCCGCCTGCTCACCGACCGCGCGACCTATGGAGAAGCTCAAGCCGTGCTTTTCCACCACCGCGACCTCGTAAAGGGACCCCCCGACTGGCCCCCGCCCTGGGGCGTCCAGGCGCGCGCTGCGGAGGAGCTGGAGCTGCGCGTGTTGGACTACGAGGAAGCAGCGGCGGCGGCGGCGGCCGCCGAAGCCCTGGCGACCTCCGGCTCCAGGCCCCCGGGGCAGCGCTGGGTTTGGATGAACTTCGAGTCGCCGTCGCACTCCCCAGGGCTGCGAAGCCTGGCAAGTAACCTCTTCAACTGGACGCTCTCCTACCGGACGGACTCGGACGTCTTCGTGCCTTACGGGTACCTCTACCCCAGAAGCCACCCTGGAGAAAAGCCGTCGGGCCTGGCCCCGCCACTGTCCCGGAAACAGGGGCTGGTGGCCTGGGTGGTGAGCCACTGGGACGAGCGCCAGGCCCGGGTCCGCTACTACCACCAGCTGAGCCAGCACGTGGCCGTAGACGTGTTCGGCAGAGGCGGGCCGGGGCAGCCGGTGCCCGAAAGCGGGCTCCTGCACACAGTGGCCCGCTACAAGTTCTACCTGGCTTTCGAGAACTCGCAGCACCTGGATTATATCACCGAGAAGCTCTGGCGCAACGCGTTGCTCGCCGGGGCGGTGCCAGTGGTGCTGGGCCCAGACCGTGCCAACTACGAGCGCTTCATGCCCCGCGGCGCCTTCATCCACGTGGACGACTTCCCAAGTGCCTCCTCCCTGGCCACTTACTTGCTTTTCCTCGACCGCAACCCTGCCGTCTATCTCCGCTACTTCCACTGGCGCCGGAGCTACGCTGTCCACATCACCTCCTTCTGGGACGAGCCTTGGTGCCGGGTCTGCCAGGCTGTACAGAGGGCTGGGGACCGGCCCAAAAGCATACGCAACTTGGCCAGCTGGTTTGAGCGGTGAGGCCACCCTCCCCTGGAAGTGACCCAGGGGAGGCCAAGTTTTCAGCTTTTTGATCCTCTAATGTGCATCGTCTTGACTGCTGAATCATGGGACTAAGTTCTTCAAACACCCGTTTTTGCTCTATGGGAAAAACGCGATTTACCAATTAATATTAGCACAGAAACGGGGGCCCAGTTTCCATATTTTTTGCAGAGCTAGCAGTTGGGCTCCCTTTGTTGTTGATGGGCATCATTGTTTAGGGGTAAAGGAGGGGGCTCTTCCTCACCTTGTAACCAGTGCAGAGATGAAATCGCTTAGCTGCAAGAAGCCGTTGAGGCGGTTTCTCTAAATTTCCTCGTCTGCCACAGGCCATATTTGTGTCCCGTGCAGCCTCTAAATCTCATACACACTGTTCCCAACTCACATTTTTCTGGACCAAGGTGAAGCAAATCTCTGGTTTTAGAAGGAGGCTTGTTGTTGGAGAGTGGAAGGACTGTGGCTGCAGTGGGTTTTGTTGTTTAGATTCCTCACAGCCTTGGCTCATGAGAAAGGTGAGGAGGGCAGTCCAAGAGGGGCCTCTGACTTGATTAACAAGTACTATCTGTTCCCCTGTCCTGTGAATGGAAGCAAAATGCTGGATTGTCCTTGGAGGAGAATTAAGATGAATACATGGGTGTACCTCACTTTACCTAAGAAATGTATTCCTGAAAAGCTGCATTTAAATCAATGCCCAAATTCATTGACTTAGGGAAGTTCAGTATTTAATGAAACCCTATGGAGAATCATCCCTTTACAATGTGAATAACCATTTCCTAATTTATTTATTCTGTCTTTATGTTTTTCTATACCCTGGATTTTTTTTTTAAGTATATTAAAATTACAGAGGTGAAAATAAAGCAGAAGCAACCCTCTTCCCTCCTCCCAGAAAACCAGCCTTTGTTTACAGACAGAAGAAAAGGAAGCCACAGTGTCATTTCCACACAATTATTTGTTTCATGTCTTTTCTGGACCTGAAATTTAAACTGGAATGCCAGTCCTGCAGGGCTGCTGGTATTACTCTCTGCAGAACAGTGAAAGGTACTACACTACATTATGGAATCATGTAAAAGGAAAAAAAGTTTCATGATGTCTGTAAGTGGCAGTTTTTGTTTATCTCTGTCAGTTCTTTAATGTTTAGATCCTAGGAACTACATCAGTGCCTACTATTAACTTACTCTGTCACTTGTTGAAGGCTAAATTGGCACTTCTCCCTGATGCCAGCAGGTTCCCCTTGTAGTCAGTGTAGTAATACAGCATATCCTCACATTTCCAGTGCCCTTGAGACTCTGCTATAGAACCAAACTTGAACATACATGCATTGACTTGACAGGTTACTGAGTGAGCAGCATATTCAGCAGGTGCCACTAGGTGCCTATTCTGTGCCAAATACCGAGCTTGGGGCCCTAGGAAAGTTAGAGAATTATACAAGACAAGGTCCTCCTTTTTAGGGCTCTTACAATCTGTCACTTCCAAAAAGTAAATAGTGACTGATAAAACAACTGGCAGGATCTGATTGATTACTGTGACAGTTTTAATGATGCCATAAATCAATATTAGAAAGCTAGTTGACTTAAAGCTTGGAATAATGTGAGTTTTCTCCTCCACTTATTAGTGTAAGGAACTTCAGTGACTAATTACTGTGGGTAGAGTCAAGATTAACTAGTTTTATACATAGTTCTGCTGTAAATAGTCGTTTGTATTTGATTAGTGCAATTATCTAAATCATAAAGCAAGTTTTACCTCTACATTTTTTTGCAGACATACTTGAAAAGCTCACTTAAATCTAGGTGCTTCAGTTCTCTTTCTTGAAAGGAGAAATGAAAAGCTGTGGATAAAATGTCCTCATTAAAGTATTACAGTGGGCGGAATTACAATTACAAAGTGCCAGCCACTCAATAAAGATAAAAGTTCTATTCTTAAAATGAGTTTTTATGAGATAACAGTCAGTGATCTTGGTGTTACTGGGATTCTACACGGGGCAGCAGGAAAGAGTTCAGGTATTGAAGGTAACCTGCTTTAGATGTGAATTCCAGCTATGTGACATTGGGTAAATTAGTTATAGCCCTGAGCCTCAGCTTCCTCATCTGTAAAATCACTGAGGAAAATACTTCACAAGCTCATTTTGAGCATTTCAGGAAGTAAAT
Organism: Saguinus oedipus; assembly: GCA_031835075.1. Lineage (NCBI taxonomy): Eukaryota > Metazoa > Chordata > Mammalia > Primates > Cebidae > Saguinus > Saguinus oedipus. The sequence goes on from CM063178.1 coordinate 129,551,337, forward strand.
GAAGGTACCCAAAATAGCAGATACCCAATCTTATATCTTCCTTCTTTGCTTGCAGTGATTTCAGGATGTCCTCATTTCTATTTATAGGTCTAAAATTAAATCTCAAGGTGTTTTGTAGAATGAATCTGAAATAAAAAGGATGGTGCCTCACATCGTGTATTTCAAATGAGTCCCTATAGCTAAGCCATATTTCAAGAATTATGATTACCATTTAGATTAAGCTTGAACTTGCAAACTAGAAGAAGCACTTAGGCTTTCTTTGAAAATAATTCTTTTGTTTTGTTTTGGTAAAGCTCTATAGTTAAACTAGTATCTATTATTTTACCAATTTTTTAGCATTAAGTCCATTTAAAACTAACCATGTATTTATGGAATATTTAGCATAACGAAGGTATAATTGCATTTTTTTGTTTGTTTGCTTTTGAGATGGAGTCTCGCACTGTTCTCCCTGCTGGAATGCAGTGTCATGATCTTGGCTTACTGCAACCTCTGCCTATTGGGTTCAAGTGATTCTCATGCCTCAGCCTCCTGAGCAGCTGGGACTACAGGCATCTGCCACCACACCCGGCCAATTTTTTGTATTTTTAGTACAGATGGGGTTTCACCATTTTGGGCAGTCTTGTCCTGAACTCCTGACCTCATGATCCACCCACCTCAGCCTCCTAAAGTGCTAGGATTACAGGTATGAGCCACTGTGCCCAGCCATTGCATTTTTATTCACATACAAGTTGTTAATATGGAACAATTTTTCAAAACTAATCTCATCAGAGAGCAAGATAAATGTGGCAATTGCTCATTTTATTTTACATATACTAAACTGAATAGGTTCAGCTCCAACATACCTTAAGAAAAATGCATATCAATGCACTGTATGTATTTCAAAATGCCTTTCCTATGATTGTCATGTCCTCCTTTTAAGGCTTTTCCCTTAAATTTATTACAAATTTAGTATTTTTAGTACTTGATGACTTTAATTACCTAAATGCATCTGGAATGACATTTGTATCAGAAGAAAGTCTGACTTTCTTTCAGTATTCACAGGTTCTTTCCAGTGTCCAAGTCTTTCCCTAGCAGTAATTTAGGGGAGACAGGGTGGTTTTACGTAAAGAGCTTGCAGTTTGGAATCAGAACCTGGGTATGTGACTCTACCATTTTCTGCCCCTGTGGCCTTGATGAAGCAAGTTACTTAAACTCTTGAGTTTTAACTTTCTCTTTATAATGCATGATTGCCCATCTCCCTACAAAACAAGGATTAAATGTGATGATATATGCCAAGGTGCTTTGTATATTGTAAAGTGCTCTATAATTATAAGATGTTCTAAATTTTCAAGGATCTATACGGGGGATTGGCAAATAGTTTTCCAGAGAATAACTATTTTAAGCTTTGCGTGTATAATTTATGTAGGTGTTGAGACAACAGATTAGACATTTAAAGTACTCAGGATAGTGCCTGACTTGTAGGAAGCACCTGGAAAATATTCGCTGTGATTACCATCAGTCCATTTTCCCGAGGAAGGAGCCAAGGTCCAGGCCCACTGAAGGACTTGTATACGATTACAGTAGCAGTGACAGAACCAGCCATGCTTGTACAAATTACAACCCCATTGAGCCTCTGTCACATGAACTGCAAAATGAGCCAATTAGACAAAATCATCTCTTGGCACCTCCTAGTTCCACTTGCTATCATTCTACTAACTGGCACCCTAGGGTTGAAAGTGCTAATCTGCTTTTCAATGTAGCTTCCTTACAGTCTAGAACTGACAAGTAAACTGGTAGAAAACCAGGAATCAGAGAATCTGATTTAGCTTTAAAGATGTCAATTACATATATAGTATACTATATATTTTTTAAAGCATTATATGCCTCAGATATCAGGGATAGGAGCCCAGCCCTTGGTAGTTTGGTGAATCCTTGCACTAAATACATGTCAAGTCATTTTTGAATGTGTCTCAGGGATTTCAATGCTACACATTATTTTAACAAATCAAGTATTTATGTACACATTTCAGATTTTTTGACAAAACGATTAAAATAGATGGAAAATGACTCCTTGTTTATAATGTTTATCCTCCATGCACTAATGTGTTCAACCATCCACCATGGGATATTTCCTGGCTTGGGGCAGTTTCTGTAAGTTCACTAATTCTAAATTGGTAATTGGAATGTGATGGGTTTGCCTCTTCTGTGTTGCACCAAGTCCAATTCAGCCTGTACTCTTGTTCTTTCTTGCCTGTCCTTTTTACTTTATTCTGAGGAATCACCATCACCCAAGGCATAAGTAGTATACTGCTTTCTCTTAGTCCAGTTTATTTTACTAAGTGCTCTGATGTGATGCCTTCCATTTACTGTCTCTAGCTCCTGTTCACTAAATTAAATGCCATTTTAAAAGAGTGGGATCAGAGCTGGGAATGTGATGATAGGCAGAGTGCAGGGGAGGCAAGCTTTCTACTTAACAGTGGATGCTCAAATTATTGAAATAGGAAAATATGAAGTTGTAATAAACACCAACTATTGTCTCTTCTTTCCTACCTGCTGTCCTCCAACACCACACACACACACACACACACACACTCTCTCTCTCTCTCTCTCTCTCTTTCTCTCTCTCTCTCTGACATGCTCATTTAAGCACAGAATTTGAAAGATGAAGATGACAGCTGAAGATAGAAGGAAGACTGGCAAGAAAAGTTTCAATAATGAATGAGTAAAAAGAAAATTGCATTATAAAATAGAGCAGGTGGTGAATATAGATGGGGAGTGAAGAGAAAAAGATATAGGGGTGTGGATAAAAGTACGAAGTGAAGACCAGATAGAAGAAAGTGAAACATGAGAAAAGTAAAGAAAAGATAAGGGTTAAAGGACAACAACAGGCCGGGTGTGGTGGCTCATGCCTCTACTCTAATCCCAGCATTTTGGGAGGTCAAGATGGGCAGATCACCTGAGGTCAGGAGTTTGACATGGTGAAACCATGCCTCTACTAAAAATACCAAAAATTAGGATGTGGTGTTATGCGCCTGTAATCCCAGCTACTTGGGAGGCTGAAGCAGGAGAATTGCTTGAACCCAGCAGGCGGAGGTTGTAGTGAGCCGAGATCATGCCATTGCACTCCAGCCTGGGCAACAAGAGTGAAATGAAACTTCGTCTCCAAAACAAACAAACAAAAAAAAGAATCCTTTGCTCCAGCTTGAAACACAGCATCTGTTGACAAATGGGGAGTGAAATCAAGAAGTCTCAATTCACTGACAGGGAAAGTTGGAAACTTAGCAAGAAATCAACGTTTTAACAGAAATATAAAACTGTCCCTTCATATATGACAACAGATTCTTGAACTTGATTGCTCCTTTTTTTTCAATTTGGAAAATTCACATCCATGGCCATTTTTTCATTCCTAGACAGCGTATTTCATCTGTACTCAATATTCACTTTTAAAGAAATCTATTTTGTTAAACTCTCAAAATCACCATTTTAAGGATTAGAAAAGGTAGAGGGAAGAAAATTAAGAACTCAGGATATTTAATATGCTGAGTAGTTTCCTGTAGAACTTTATTATAAAACTATTTCATGTAAGTTTTAAAGAATTGGATTTTTATGACAAATTCATTTTCACATCTTCAAATGAATGTTTGGTGCAGTGGCTCATGCCTGTAATCACAGCACTTTGGGAGGCCAAGGCGAGGCCTGGGTCACTTGAGCGCAGGAGTTCAAAGCCAGCCTGGGCTGCAGGGTGAAACCCCATTACTACAAAAAATACAAAAATTACTGGGGCATGGTGGCGTGCACCTGTAGTCCCAGTGACTTGAGGGGCTGAGGGAGGAGGATTGCTTGAACCCAGGAGGTTAAGGCTACAGTGAGCCAAGATTGTGCCACTGCACTCCAGCCTGGAGACAAAGTGAGATCCTGTCTCAAAAAATATTACTAAATCTCACCTAATATACAAAAAAAAAAAAAAAAAAAAAAAGCCCTATGAGACCATGAGTGCTAAGCATCTTAATCTGAATTATTTTTTAAAAGGGGAGAAATGAGACTATTCAGCAACTTTTAACCAACATTTCTCAAGTGGCTTACATGTGTAGGCACTGTGCTGGGACTTGAGGATGAAAATAAAACTAAAGCAAGGACCTTGCAGTCAAAATAGTCTTTTGGACAAGTGTATGGTTGAGAAATAATCCCAATACATGATATATATATTAGATCATATGTAGAACCAAGTAATTTAAATAACTCTTAGTAGGAACCTCAAAGTTGTCAGAGGATTGCATTTCAGGAATGAATGTCCTTCATCAAAAACTAAGTTTTCTTAATGTTATTTCTGGAAAATACAAGTGCTGCAGACTCCAGTCTCAGCATGTTAGGTAACTGATGGTTTCCACTATACTACAGTTAAAAATAAGCGTTATTATTAAGCATCGCCTTCAAAATTACTAATCTCTATAGGGATTTTGCTCTCCTAGCAACTGGGAACACCTGCCCTTACCCTATGATTTTTCTCATTCTCATATGTTGAGTACACATTTTAGAAATCTCTGTTCCATTAGCTGAAGCTTATACCATCTTGGTGATCAAATAGTAACACGTTTAGATAACTTAGGGTTTATCAAACCTTCTTGGGGAGGTACAAATTTGTGGCTTTGAGGTTAGGATTCTTTGCCAGATGTTTTAATTCACTAATATTTGTTATTTAGTAAGCTCGTACTATGCACGTGATACTTAAGTACAGTTTTATTGTTTAACTCTTCAGTTAAAGGCATTGTGGTAGGCAGCACAATGACTCACATTGGTCCCTGCCTCCTGGTATCCATGCCCTCCTGTAATCTTTCCCTTTGAGTTTGGTTTCGATTTAATGACTCACTTCTAATGAATAGAATATGGAAGAAATGCAAGGCTGAAGCTTCTGAGATTAGGTTATACCTCTTGTAGGTTATTGGGAGCCCTTTCTGACCCTCTAGCTTGCTTGCTCTGAAAGAAGCCAACTGATGTGGCGTGAACTGCTCTGTGGTAAGAAACTGAGGAAGGCTTCTGAGGTCATCAGTCCAACAGCTGGCTAACAACTGAGTCCTGCCAATCACATAAGTGAGTTTGGAAGTGATTCTCCCCAAGGTGAGCCTTCAGATGAGGCTCACATGTTAACTGCAATCTCTTGAGAGACCTTGAGCTAGAGGCCCCCAACTGGGCCACACCAGGATTCCTGACCGAAGAATTTATGAGATAATAGATATCTGTTGTTTTAAGGTTTGTTATGCAGCTGTAGATAATGCAGGCATTATCCCAATTTTAGAGATAAGAAAACTGAGACTCAAACACGTTAATTATGGACAATCATGCAGCTAGTAACTGAGCCAGGATTCTAATAGATCTATTTGACTCCAAAGTCTGTGTTCTTTCACTATTGTACTCTTTCATTAAGTCTAAGTTTTGCAGAAACTGTGATGTTTGCCACCATGCCACAGTTTATGTATGTCTCACTGATCTTTAGGTTCTTATGTGGACATGTTTCTCAACTTCTCTGAATTAGAGTTTTCTTATCTGTAAAATCTGAGGCACATCTCTAGCACTGGCTAACCAGGAGACTTGCTGGGTCTCAGTGTCTGGATATTTGGAATGAAGCAGGAGACAGAACTAGGAAGGACTTCTTGGAGATGAGATCCAAGATGGCTGATCGCTAACAGTTCGTGATTGTAGCTCCCAGTGAAAGCGCAAAGAATGAGAGGACGCCACACTTTCAGATGAATTTTCATTGCTCACGGACCGGAAGATTCCCAGTGGAGTGGCCCCACGGGTTGCCAGTACGACTCTTGTGGCCGGCGCAGTGGTTTTGCTGGCACCTCGGCGCAGCAGCTCTTCATGCAGAGTAAACAGGAGGAGATTCCCGGGCAGAAGAGCACCATCAGTCTTATCGCTGCTGTTTTGGCCGGCGCAGTGGGTTGCTCGGATCCAGCGCTGGGTATCAATAAACTGGGCATCCACTCAGAAACCCAACTAGAAAGGCGGTAATTGTAAAGATGACAGATGGATAAATTTATTAAAAAAGGAAGAAACTAGCCTAAAAAGGCCGAGAATACCCAAAATCAGAACCCCTCTCCCTCTACAGGGGATTACAGTTCCTCATCAGCAACAGAACAAGCCCTGATGGAAAAGGACTGTGTGCCATTATCAGAAGTAGGCTTCAGAAGGTGGATGATAAGAAACTTCTGGGAGTTAAAAGAACTTGTTCTAACCCAATGTAAAGAAACTAAGAACTTTGAAAAAAGGTTTTACGAAATGCTAACAAGAATAGACAATATAGAGAGGAATATAAATGAACTAACGGAGTTGAAAAACACAACACAAAAACTTAGCAAAATATGTACAAGTTTGAATAGCTGAATTGATCAAGCAGAAGAAAGGATATCAGAGGTCGAAGACCTACTTAATGAAATAAAATGAGAAGACAAGAATAGAGAAAAAAGGATAAAAAGGAATGAGCAAAGTCTCCAAGAAATATGGGACTGTGAAAAGACCTAATTTACGTTTGATAGGTGTACCTGAATACGACGAAGAGAATGAATCCAAGCTGGAAAATACTCTTCAGGATATTATCCAGGAAAACTTTCCGAATCTAGCAAAGCAGGACAATATTCAACCCCAGGTAATACAGAGACCACCACAAAGATATTCCTCAAGAAGAGCAACCCCAAGGCACATAATCGTTAAATTCACCAGGGTTGAAACGAAGGAGAAAATACTAAGGGCAGCCAGAGAGAAAGGTCAGGTTACCCACAAAAGGAAGCCTATTAGACTTATAGCAGATCTCTCAGCAGAAACCCTACATGCCAGAAGAGAGTGGGGGCTGATATTCAACATCCTTAAAGAACAGAACTTTCAGCCCAGAATTTCATATCCTGCCAAACTAAGCTTCACAATTGAAGGAAAAATAAAATTTTTTATGAACAAGCAAGTACTCAGATTTTATTACCACCAGGCCGCCTTTACAAGAACTTCTGAAAGAAGCATTATACATAGAAAGGAACAACCAGTATTAGCCTTTCTAAAAATATACCAAAGATTAAAGAGTATCAACATAAAGAAGAATTTACATCAACGAATGGATAAAATAGCCAGTTAACATTAAATGGCAGTAACCCTAAATTTAAGTCGACTAAATCCCCCAATCAAAAGATAACAGCCAAAACCTAACGGTATGCTACATCCAGACCCATTTCATATCCAAAGATACACAAAGACTTAAAACAAAGGGTTGGAGAAAGATCTACCAACCAAATGGAGAGCAAAAATAAATAAATAAATAAAAAGCAGGAGTTGCAATTCTTGCATCTGATAAAATAGATTTCAAAGCAACAAAGATATAGTGGTAAAAGGATCAATGCAACAATAAGAGCTAACGATCCTAACACCCAGATACATAAGACTCATAAAGAGATTTAGACTCAATGAGACAGAAAATTAATAAGGATATCCAGGACTTGAACTCAGATCCGGAACAAGTAAACCCAATAAATATTTATAGAGCTCTCCATTTTAAATACACAAAATATACATTCTCCACCTTAAATACACAAAATATTGATCGGCCATTATTAATACCCATTTTTAGAATAAACCTACATTCCCATTCTCTCTCCCTCTTTTTCTTCCTCTTTCTTCCTCTCCTTCACTCCTTTTTTTTTTTTCTTTCTTAAAAAAAAAATCTGGAGACAACAGATGCTGGAGAGGATGTGGAGAAATAGGAACACTTTTACACTGTAAAAAAAAAAAAAAAGAAGGGCTTCTTATACAAGGTGGGCTGACTCACTAAAGGCAATGCCTTGGGTGGTTGCCAGCAGTTCTTATGGTGTTAACAAGAGCCTACAAACCTTATGGTGAGGGCCAGTATTAGGTTAACAGCAGTTGTGATCTTGTGGTATAATACTCTCCAGATGGACATTACATGGGGCCAAGTGGGTAGCAGCCTTGCTGTTTCAGGTGTCCAGTCCATGTTATTTGGAGCATTATCACCATCAGTGGCCAGCATTACAGGAAACAGGGTCCAGCGTTGCTCTGGTGCTGGGTTCCTTATCATTCTACTACCTTTCTAATTTTCTGCATTCCCAGTGATGAACAAACGGAATACCGGTAATATAAAGAAATTATAAAGAAATAGTATTGGTTTTGTCCTGACTTATTGCAGGTTCTTGATTTCCTCAGTTACTTTTAATTTATAGTATGTTGTAATGTGTGCCTATTTCTCCATATTTCCCAATTCTGGGTTTGAAAATGTGGTACTGTAATTTTGGAGGAAAGCCTCCCTGTTCACAGATGGGTGATTGCAGGTTTAGGCTATCCATAGAGGATGCCCCAATCCAATCTTAACAAAATCTTTTTGCCTGTGAGTGAAGAGGAAGGAGAGGTGTGTGTGTGCTGGGATGATGGGATGGGGGCACAGGGGTGAGCAAAGTGATGCTGCTGAGCTGCCAACTGGGGCCTCTGAACCCCAAATTTTTAATTTGAAAAACTTGAAGAACATTTGGCAAAGGAATTTGGTAGCTATCTGCAGTATTTTGGCCTAAGTGTTGTTAATGTAGTGTGGATTTGTGGATTGTTCCTCACGTGGATTTCCCCAAAACTGGAGCACTAGAATGTACCTATCTCCTCTTAAATATCAGCTATGTCCAGTCTTGTTATCGTGTCAGTATGCTGGAACTACATACAAATGTAAGACATCTTTTGTTGAGAATTATGTTTCTATTACTTAAACTTTAAGCTACAGGCAAACAAAAATAATTAGAAGCTATAATAAAATTTGGGCAATAGTTATTCCAATTATCAGAGCTCAATTTCTTTTACTCTGATATTCAATATTATTTTAATAATAATAGCCTGCCTATGAGGCAGAGGTTGCAGTGAGCTGAGATCATGCCACTGCACTCCAGCCTGGGCAACAGAGACCCTGTCTCAAAAAATGAAAAATTTAAAAAACAGACTGATGGTTGCTTTTCTTTTCATAGCTCATTATATGCATATTTATATTCTTATTACTTAGATTATCTGCTATCCCAATATATTAAACTTAAAAAAAGAAGTCATTGCAATTCCAAAAGTACATGCTCAAAGTACTTTTTAATTTTTAGGTTGCTTTTTCATGTGTAGCTACTTATTCATTTTTTTTCATTTGTCTAAGCCTAACAATTATCAAAGTGTCTCCTCCTCCTCCCTCTCTTCCCACTCCTATACTTCTTTTCCCTCAATGTGGAGTGGGCAGAATTCTAGTTATATTTCTGTTCTTTGAACTTATACTTGAGATTAAATCTGGGCCTATAGAATCATGTCAAATTGGAACAGTATGTAGCAGCTTTGACTTGTCTGATTTGGCTGGTCATCTTGATATTGTACAAGTGATTAGACTAGTATTTCCAGAATGGTGCTGCCATAAAGATTATCTGTGGCCAATGTGTGAGTCTCCTCCAACCTGGCATGTATTATCTTCTACCACAATTACAATCTAGCTTAATCTGTATAAATTTCATATGTGAAAACGGAGTGTTGGTGGGATAACTAGAAATCCAAAATCAGTCAGTCAATCAGATTTACTAATGCACAAGGATCATAGAGACACAAATTTACAGTTCCCAAAGTGCTTTTTACATACTTGTTTTATAGTGTTTATTTATCTCTCCATCCATCATCCATTCATCCACATGTATCCAAGAATCCATTTAGCCATTCATTTAGTTAATATATATTTATACATGATAGGTACTATGCTGGGGACACAGATGAAAAACATGGTCCTGTCCTCAAGGAAATAATAGTCTGGAAGCAGCACAGATAAGTGAAGCAACAATTTTCAAATGACTTGAGACGAGTCATGGTAGAGGAACACATGGAGCATATGGGAGCATGGACAAAGGGTGTCTAATTCAGTTTGGGTGCTGAGGATGGCTGGAGATTAGGGAAAGTGTCCCTGATGTGGAGGTGATATTTGGATGAGTTCTCAAATCTAAAGAGGAGTGTCCAGTACACTTTAGAGGTGAGCATGACCGCAAGTGTGAGGGAATATGGTAGGTTAAAGGACTTGCATATAATTCTGGACTAAAAAACAAGGTGGACAGGGGGCAGAAGCGGGAGGTGGGGATGGTATGAGATGATCCTAGAGGAGAAAACAGAGTCTGGTCACAAAGAGCCTTATAAACCTGGCTAAGAACTTAGGATTTATTTTGTAATTGAATAGGAAACACTGAAGGATTCAGTTTAGACTGCCTAGAATAAGTGCCAAGGAGAGATACTGCCTTTGCCCTTGCTTCCTCTCCACAGATTTTTCAGCAGACAGCAGTTCAAGGCACTGGGGTTCACCATGTTCCATTTATTTGCAAGTTCAAAGCCTAATGGGACTTAGTTAATTTACTTCAGTGATTCTGATAGTGCAACACTGCCAATGCCACTCCAGCATCTAGGAAACAGGATTTGTGGTCAAGTTCCATCATTCTCAAAACTTTCCTTATGCCTCTCTGGACACAGCTTCTTCTACTACTCCAGCTCCTGAACCACTGATCTGTTTTCTATTATCAAGCAGTATGTAGCTTTTCAATCTGGTTTATTTTGTTAACATAATGCATTTGTGACTCTTCAGTATTATTGTGTAGCAGTAGTACCTTTCTTTTTACTGCCTAACAGTATTCCATTAATTCTTTATGTATTCTGTATACAAGTGCTTTATCAGATATATCCTTTATAAATACTTTATTACATAGCCATCTTTTCATTCTCTTAATAGCATTTTTAGGTGTAATTAAGTATGAGAACTAAAGTTTTTAATTTTAATAAATTCAAATTTATTAATATTTTATAGATTATGCTTTTGGAGTTGTATATAAGAATTATTTCCATGGTCATGCAAATATTCTTCTGGTGGAAACTTCTGGAGGAAAGAGAAAATAAATAACCAAATAAATAATTTTTTTATGGTATATGAGGGCTCATTGTTCAGCATAATATCCAGCATTGTCAGAGATGTTTGAACCAAAGCAAAAACATCTTGAATAGGGGTTGGGTACAATAAGCCTGAGACCTGCTGGGCTCATTCCCAGTAAGTGAGGCATTCTAAGTCACAGGGTGAGATAGGAGGTCAGCACAAGATACAGATCATAAAGACCTTGCTGATTAAACAAGCTGCAGTAAAGAAGCAGGCCAAAACACACCAAGACCAAGATGGTGATGAGAGTGACCTCTGGTTGCCCTCACTGCTACACTCCCACAAGCACTGTGACAGTTTACAAATGCCACGGCAATGTCAGGAAGTTACCCTTATGGTCTAAAAAGGGGAGGCATGAGTAATCCACCCCTTATCAAGAAAAAGCCACAAAAAATGGGCAACCAGCAGCTCATGCTACTGCTTTGCCTATGGAGTGGCCATTTTTTTATTCCTTTACTTTCTTAATAAACTTGCTTTCACTTTACGCCACGGACTTGAATTCTTTCTTGCACAAGATCCAAGAACCCTCTCTAGGGGTCTGGATTGGGACCCCTTTCTGGTAACAGTATCTTTTATCTTTGCTGGGGCGCAAATAAGAAAAAACTGGTTTTGTACCATGGGGTAGGAAAGAAGTTCCTTTAGTAGGGAGAGTACATGAGGTTGACCTAAGTGGGAAGAGGGCAGCTCAGAGAAGGTGAACTCTATTGAAGCTGCAATATGGCTAAGCTGGGTACTTCCCTACATACATTATCCAATTTTACACTCACAACCCCACTGTGAGTTAAGTTTATAATCCTCATGTTACAGATAACTGAGAGGCAGAGCTACTGACTTCAGATAACGCAGCTCCTCTCTGCACAGCTAAGGCTGATTCTACATGTCTTGGACTCCAAGGCTACTTGTTTTCCCTGTGAACTACCCTGAGTTTAGATGGATGAAAGATCAACAGTCTAACTACACACTGGGGTCTGCTGGGGGGAATAGGGGAGGGACAGCGGGGGGTGGGGAGTCGGGGAGAGATAGCATGGGGAGAAATGCCAGATATAGGTGAAGGGGAGGAAGGCAGCAAATCACACTGCCACGTGTGTATACCTATGCAACTATCTTGCATGTTCTTCACATGTACCCCAAAACCTAAAATGCAAGTAAAAAAAAAAAAGATCAACAGTCTAAATCTTTAAGCGTCTGTTTAGGATTGCTTAGGTAGTTTCTGCAATAAAAGTAAGAAAAAAGCCTATATTGGTGACTTGAAAACTTCTTTTTTAAAAAAGCAAAATCTAATTTTCAAACAAAAGTTGATGTAGAACCCCAATATATGAAACCGATTCAAATAGAGCAGTCCTGTTGGAGCTGAGTCACTCATGACTCCCCCCACCAACCCCCTCAGGAAATTCCCCCTCAATGGCTAAGCCCCAATGTCCCAACAACCTTCTCTTTACTTCATGAATATTACCATGGTACTGGGCCCAAACAGGATATGAACCAATTAGGATGTTACCAGATTTTAATTTTATTACCTTGAGAAAGCTCAGCTTTCATAACTCCATTTGGGAAGACTTGACTGGCCATAAAGTCTGACAATAGTGTGGATCGGGGTGATTTCTATTTGAGGCATGAGTGCAGTAAGGAAATTAGTGGGTCTGAGTTCAGTAGTTAACAGAAGACTTACTGTTCCCACTTTTTCGGACTGAGGTCAACAACTCTGAACTTTGTAGATCTTAGCCCAGTTTGCTACTCTTGGTAATTCTTCCTTATTTACAAAGCTGCTATTGAAAGATATCCCTCCATTCCAATCACCAGCACTGAGAAAATTAAAAGCTCTAACTGAGTTCTTACTATAGTCAAAAATTTGGAGCCCTTCCTTGGGGTAACAAAATAAGCATCCAATGTTGAGAGAATCTAACTTCCCTGTTTATCCTGGTAGGCCCCAAGCTGGCACTGGAAAGACACCAAATGCAACTCTGCACAGTAAGTGGGAAAGTACTGACTTTGGGGGAAAAGGGAGGACCTTTGCTAATTAAGGAAATAGTTCCTTTCCCAGGGTGTCTGTAGGTGGTGCTGCTCTCTACCCACCTCTATATGTTACCTGTCCTTGGGAGAGATACATGCACTGCTCTAACACATTCCATAATTAAACAGAGTAAGTGGACATGCCTGCAACTCACACAGAAGGGACTATTGCAGAGTACCCAGGTCTACCCTGGCCATTGATATTAGAGGGCCAGAGATCCTCCTTCACCATACCTTCTGCATGCTTCTGTGGGGCTTGGGAGCCAGTGGCCATCCTGACCTATTCCTGCAGTCCCCAAGTGTGCTTCTACATCCAATCAATCAGTCTGCAGGATTCATATGGGGGTGAGGGCAAGAACAGTGTTGTATGTTGGGCACCATAAGTGCAGTGCATAGGGCCTACAATGCTTTTGGGGGCCCATGAAATGTTTTAATTTCTTTTAAAATGAAAAGAGAAAAAACGCGGCCAGGCACACTGGCTCATGCCTGTAATCCCAGCACTTTGGGACACCAAGGCAGTTGGATCACCTGAGGTCAGGAGTTTGAGACCAGCCTAGCCAACATGGTGAAACCCCATCTTTAGTAAAAATACAAAAATTATCCAGGCATGGTGGCACATGCCTGTAGTCCCAGCTACTTTGGAGTTGGGAAGCTGAAGCAGGAGAATCACTTGAACCCAGAAGGCAGAGGTTGCAGTGAGCTGAGATAGCGCCACTGTAGTCCAGCCTGGGAGACAAGAATGAGACTCTTATCTCAAAAAAAAAAAAAAAAAAAAAAAAAAAAACTGAGAAAGAAAAAAAAATTCTTAGAAGAAAATGTTTTAGTTACAGTATTAACATATTCATTTTTGTTCCACCAAAGTTATAAAATATAATTTAAAATTATTATTATTATTATTATTATTATTATTTTTGCCAATCAATGAGAGCTTGTAAGGTTGCTGAGGTTGGTTGGCCTTGAACTCTTGGCCTCGCCTTCGCAAGCGCCACGACATCCGGCCGGAGCCACTTTGGGCCCTAAAATTATTTTTGTAATGGAAGAAATAGCTCACAAAGGAAAGTGCTCAGGGCTGAGGAAGGTAAACCTGACAAAAACAAGCAATGGGGAAAGGATAATTAATAAATGGTGTTGGGAAAACTGGCTAGCCATGTGCAGAAAGCAGAAACTGAACCCCTTCCTGACACCTTACACTAAAATTAACTCCAGATGGATTAAAGATTAAACATAAAACCTAACACCATAGAAACCCTAGAAGAAAATCTAGGCAAAAGCATTCAGGACATAGGAGTAGGCAAGGACTTCATGACCAAAACACCAAAAGCATCGGCAACAAAAGCCAAAATAGACAAATGGGACCTAATCAAACTCCACAGCTTCTGCACAGCAAAAGAAACCGTCATTAGAGTGAATTGGCAACCAACAGAATGGGAAAAATTTTTTGCAGTTTACCCATCTGACAAAGGGCTGATATCCAGAATTTACAAAGAACTAAAACAGATTTACAAGAACAAAACAAACAAGCCCATTCAAAAGTGGGCAAAGGATATGAACAGACACTTTAGAAAAGAAGACATACCTGAGGCCAACAAACATATGAAAAAAATGCTCATAATCACTGGTCATTAGAGAGATGCAAATCAAAACCACACTGAGATACCATCTCACGCCAGTTAGAATGGCGATCATTAAAAAATCTGGAGACAACAGATGCTGGAGAGGATGTGGAGAAATAGGAACACTTTTATACCGCTGGTGGGAGTGTAAATTAGTTCAACCATTGTGGAAGACATTGTGGAAGACAGTCCTCAAGGACCTAGAAATAGAAATTCCATTTGACCCAGCAATCCCATTACTGGGTATATATCCAAAGGATTATAAGTCATTCTACTATAAGGACACATGCACACGAATGTTCATTGCAGCAAAGACCTGGAACCAACCCAAATGCCCATCGATGATAGACTGGACAGGGAAAATGTGGCACATATACACCATGGAATATTATGCAGCCTTCAAAAATGATGAGTTCGTGTCCTTTGTAGGGACATGGATGAATCTGGAGACCATAATTCTCAGCAAACTGACCCAAGAACAGAAAACGAAATACCGCATGTTCTCACTCATAGGTGGGTGTTGAACAATGAGAACACATGGACATAGGAAGGGGAGCACTACACACTGGGGTCTGTTGGGGGGAATAGGGAGGGACAGTTGGGGGTGGGGAGTTGGGGAGAGAGAGCATGGGGAGAAATGCCAGATATAGGTGAAGGGGAGGAAGGCAGCAAATCACACTGCCACATGTGTACCTATGCAACTATCTTGTATGTTCTTCACATGTACCCCAAAACCTAAAATGCAATAAAAAAAAGGAAGCCATTCATGTTGTTGGATGTATCAATAGTTCATTCCTTTGTATTGCTAAGTAGTTTTCTAGTACATGGATATACCACCATTTGTTTTCCATTTACCTATTGATAGACATTTGGGTCGTTTCCATTTTTTGGAATTACAAATAAAGGTACTATGAAGATTTTCCCCCCCACCCCACCAAAAAAAAATGACACCGTCAAGTCATGGGAATGGGGCTTCTTGTTGGAGGTGGAGGGATTTTCTTGGGGAAAGAGAGTGCTTATGTGAAGAAGTGTAAACCTAATGGAGAGAAAATGAGGGGAAGAATTAGGGAATAGAAAACTCTCTATTGTAATCATTTCCTCCTATTTTATCTTGTACATGTAGAAATAATCTTAAATCCTTTCTGGAGCACAATGGGACAAGGAAGCAGATGATGCATTTTGGAAAGATTTCCATTACAATGGTTAAGCAACTTAACATCTAATGCTTAATGGGAATTTTTCTTTCTCTGAATTTATCGATAATATATTTCTCGTAATTTTTTTTAAAAAGAAAGCAAGACTGTTCAAGTTACAGATTCAAGAAGAGTAAAAAGTCGTGCTTGAAAAGTCATGACAACTAAATGCTAATGCATTATTCTGACCTAAACATATTCTGGGCCAGAAAAAAACTGCTTTTCTGGGGGGACATTTGAGGACACTTAGCAAAATTTAACAATGGACTATAGATTAAACAGTAGTATTTACCTATTTTAAATCTCCCACTTTAGACAACTGTGCTGTGGTTGTATAAGGGAATGAAAAAATATTCTTACTCTTAACAAATACAGTAAGTCCTCAGCATTGTCACTAGGTTCTTGGAAACTTTCACTTTAAGCCAAACAACTTATATGAAACCAATTTTACCATAGGCTAATTGATGCAAACAAGAGTTAAGTCTCTACGGCTGACTTCTGGTCACAAAGATATCATCAAACTTCTAAATACCGACCCCAAACACTTCTAATACTAAACATTGAAATGTGAGCTCTGTGTACATTTAAGAAAGGTTAATAAAAATGAGTAAGGTAATTATTTACCCAAATTTTCCAGTTTAGGGTCATGGGTGCCTGGAGCCTATCCCAGCAGTTCAGGGTGCAAGGCAGTAACCCTTCTTGAACAGGACTCCATTCCATTGCCAGGAACACTCACATCCACTCCCATATTCACTTAGACTTGGATCTTGAAGACATGCCAATAAACCTAACATGCACAGTTTTGGAATGTGGGAGGCAATTGGAGTACCCAGAGAAAACTTAGGTAGACAGGGGAAGAATATGCAAACTCCAGGGGCTGTGGCTGAAAATAGATTTTTTTCTCATCAACATTAAAAGGAAATGATGTTGAACAAAGCAACATTATTCAAAGACCTGATGCACACACTAAGCTATTTAAAAGTCAAAGATCATGATGTCAATTTCTTTGCAGAATGGACCAGGGATACACACACACACACACACACACACACAGACACACACACACAGAAAAAATAATAAGGCAAATATAGCAAAATGTTAACTGGTGAATCTTGGTAAAAGGCTTATGGGCATTCTTTGAGTTATCCTTGCAACTTTTTTCTAAATGTATTTCAAAATAAAAAGTTAAAAGAATGAGACTGTTCAAAATTAATCCAGTATTATTAAAATAAGGCCCAACAAAGGTAACACGTTGATGCACTAATTTCACAGGTTTTTCAAGCACCTACACCTGTGCCCAGGGAATTAATTCGGTGTTAGCAGGAACCATGGATACTGACAAATGAATTAGCTGATGCGAACAGGCCTACACTTGTACATGACCGTTCTTTTTGAGCATTCTTTTTCTTTCTTCTTCTTTTTTTTTTTTTTTGAGATGGAGTTGTTTTGCTCTCCAGGCTGGAGTGCAGTGGTGTAATCTCAGTTCACTGCAATCTCTGTTTCCTAGGTTCAAGCTATTCTCTTGCCTCAGCCTTCAGAGTAGCTGGGATTATAGGCATGCATCACCACGCCCAGCTAATTTTGTATTTTTAGTAGAAACGGGGTTTCTCCATGTTGCTCAGGCTGGTCTCAAACTCTGACCTCAGGTGATCTGCCCTCCTCGACCTCCCAAAGCGCTGGGATTAAAGGCGTGAGCCACCACACCCAGCCTATGATTGTTATTTACAGGGTTTACCTAATAAAAGTCATTTTAAAAACTAAGTTGCAGCCACAGACAAGACTGAATAACTGAAAATCTAAGTTTTACACCTCACTTGCAGGATGAGTTCAGGCAAATCTTTGAATTGTGTTTTCTCGTTGATAAAATTTAGAAACAAATGCTTGGACATTCAGTTACTAATGCTTGGAACCATTACCATTTACAGTATTCCACAGCAGGCATGGAATATGTTTTGGAATGAATACTATATTCTCCTACTGAACTATGTTAGCTCAAGTTTCCTCCCAAATACAACCTGAGATAAGGGCTTGCAAGTGGGTGGTCTATTTTGGTAAGTGACAGCAAGGAACAGGGGAGAGGGCCTGAGAAGGGTGAAATAAGGGAGGATGAAATTCAACCCAAGGATGCATTATCAAGCTCATCACTTCTGTGACATCTGCTACTTGATCCCACTAGGGACCCATTGTGAAGCCAAAGAATGCACCGCAGAATTATCTTCTCCGTGGATGGGAGAAAAAGGATTTATCCACGTTCTCCCACCCCTTTTAGCCAATAGTTGCCCCATGAAAGTGTTAACTTGAGGTTTACTTCTGTGTCAGTATGGCTGTGGGTGTCCTGTTGCAGCAGAGAGGCCCTGGGACAGAATTGAGAGATGTAGGATTCAGCTGAGGTGCGAAGCTATCAGGTTACACTGTGTGCAGGTGATTGCCATAGCAATGGCTGGAGCTGAAAGGCAGACTGAGGAAAATGTGAAGGAAGGATAGCATGAGACAAGAGGCAGCTATGACTGGCAGTGTCCTAAACCAATACGTGCACCTGGAGTGATCTAATACAAGTTCTAAAGTATGACATATTGCAAAAATTGTATTGAATTTTTATAAAATTTGTTCATCACACACAATAATAATAAATTATGCCATTTTTATTGCATGGCAAACACTATACAAACATCATTATTATTTCATTTAATCCTCAAAACAATCCTTAGAGTAGACATATCTCAGCAATTCTCAACCAGGAGCGACTTGCCCTCCCAGGGACAAGGAGCCATGTCTAGAGGCATTTTTGGCTGTTACAATTGGAATGCTATTACTATCTAGTGAGTAAAGGCCAGAGATACTACTAAACATTCTACAATGAATAGGACAGATTTCCACAACAGAGAATTTTCCAGCCCAAAATGTGAATACTGCTGAGGCTGAGAAATCCTAGCATGACACTATCCCCACTTTATAGTCAAAGAAACTGAGGCCAAATGAGAAAATGAGATTATGTAAATTTCCTTGGGTGAAGCTAGTGAGCAACGGAGTTGGGATACAAACTGTGGTCTGACTTTAAAGCCCATGCATACACGTAACCTTACTGTACTGCCTCCCTACTGATATAGAACTTTGCTCCTTAGTTCAGCTGAAACAGTTCTTGTCACACAACCAGGAAAAGTTAGGCATGCAGACACACTAAAGGGAGAGGGCAATGAAATTTACTGGGCAAAAAGGAAAAAAACTTTCGGCAAAGCAAGAGGCACCCCACCTCACAGATTCATTCCAGGCCACACACAGGGACTGACGTGCCCAGGCTCCTCCTCACTGCAAGCTGTTGCTTCCAACTTGCTGTGGCTCTAACCCCATTTTTCCAGTGTGCAGGCAGGTCAGAGGTTCTCTGGGGATGCCCCCTTGTCTTTTTCCTGCATCAATCACTACCACAGGGAGAGTACACGTGCATTAAAAAAAAGCACATGTGGAATGCACAATGTAACTGCTTTGTATGTCAGTTATTACAGTAATCATAGCAGAGAGTTGAAAATGCAGATAATGATTAGAAATCATTAATATTCTGATTTTATAACACATTCGTAGTTGGAAAACTGAAAGGATCTGACCATTCAAAGGTCACATGTATTCTCAGCCTTTCTTGTCACTCTCTCATGCTACCACATCAATGCAGGTCATATGAAAAGGAATGTAGTATCTGGAGGTGGTACATTTGGAAAACGTGGGCTAGAGATTATTTTAGCATTCAGAAACAAAGCACATATTTTTAGAAGTAGATTCCTTGTCCACAATGTGTTTTCCACCTGCCCCTCCTTTGTAACACAGCAGTTTATGATCACTCACAACTTTCAGACTCATTAATTTTCAAACAAATCTATTATTATTCATTAAAGTAGCTTCACTGAACCAGGTCCAAGGCTGGCCATCTCTGCCCAGGGCCATCATTATGTCTTTCACTTGCCAGCAGTCAGGGTTAATGTGTTTCAAGAGAACCTGGTAAAAGGGTATTCTGAAGGGCAGAGCAGGAAATAACAACACAGGCTTTGGGCTTTCTCCTCTAGTAAGAGCTGCATCTAAAGTAAGGCAGATCACCTTCTTGGAGGGAGGAGAGTAGGAGATGAGTGGGTACAGTGTCAGCTTCACAAGCTGACAGACTTGAATTGGGATCCCAGCTATGCCATGTAATGTAGGGCCTGGGCAAGTCACTTAGTTTTCCTAAGTTTTAATTTCCTAAACTACAAAACTGGGGCAATAATGCCTGGCATACTGTAGGTATTCAATAAACATTAGCTATTATAGTTCTTTAATTTTAAGTCCCCAAGTACAGAAAGTTGAATTAATCATATTCTTTGATTCATTTTATATGATTCTCATAGATCTGTGTACATTCTATATTATACTATATTGTCTTTTGCTTTCTCTTCCTCTGCCCCATTCACATTCCTGTTTTATTCCCTTATATAAGTACTTAATCTATTGTGTCTCTTCTTGGATATATAGATTTACTTAAAAAATTAGTATGTATCCCATATGCAGGTTTTAAAAATTAGCGTAATGTTTTATCATTGTATACATCTCAACCTTTTTTTAAGCTTTTCCTTTATTCAACACAGTGTGTTTAAGATCTATTCATGTTGCTAAATTTATATTTATGTCATTATTCCTGAATGTTAGCCTAGTAATCCACTCCATATGTCTACAGCATTTTACCCACCTGTTGTTCTTTCTGATGGGCATTTAAGCTGCCCCAAACTACCAGCCACTCCAATAATACTCTGATGAACGCCTGTGTATGTGCCCTTATAACTTCAACATGAGCTTTTCAACAAATCCAGTTTGCCATTTAATAAAATTCTACATACATTTATAATTAAAAGAATCTTATAAAAGTAGTACTAGAAGGAAGCTTTCTTATGATAAAGACTATACATTAGTTATTTATAGCAAATATCAAACAAAATGGAGACATTTCAGTCTCTTTAAAATCAGAAAGAAAACAAGAATTCCAACTACCACAGTAACCTTCAACATTGTACTGAAAAATCTGGGCAACATAAGACAAGAAAAACAAATAAAAAGGAAAAGAATAAGTGATGAGACAAAATTTTCATTATTTGTAGATGATATGATTATCTACATACAAATTCAATGAAATCAAAAGACAAGCTCTAAGACCTGAGGAATTCAGCAAGCTTGATAAACAGTATCAACTTTACAAAAAGAAGTATCATGTGTCTACACTAATAATTACCAAGTATGAAACATGACAAGAAGTTACAGTTCACAGTAGTAACAAAAACTATGAAATTTTCAAAAGTTAACTTAGTACATGAGACTTCTATGAAAAAATTAAACTCTATAAAAAGATACAAAGAGAAACTTGAATGGAGGAATTTAACATTGTAAAGACTAAGTTCTTCCTAAATTGATTTATATATCGAATACAATGCTCTTGAAATTTAAGCAAGATATTTAAAGACACTTGACAAACTTATTTAAAAATTTATATGGAAGAATAAAATTTGTGAATAAATAAGTCAGGTGGAAAAAAAAAGATCAAAGACTAATCCCACAAGATTTTATGAATAATACAAAGAAAGAATAATACAAAGTGTTAAACTGTTGATGCAGAAATGGAAGGGTTAGAGTAGATGTATGTATATATGGGAATCTGTCATTTGCTGGAGATGGCTTCACAAACTATTAGAGAAAGTATGTGCTATTTAATAGATGATGTCAAGGAATAATGGCTCACTATATGGAGATAAAATTGGACCTCTATCTTGCTCACATATATGCCTACATATGTGTGAGTGTTAAATTCCTGAAGGATAGAAGATACTTAACTGTGAACAGTAAACTTACAAAGTTAATAAAAAGAAAATATCATATCATGCCCTTGTCCTTGTGATAAATGAAATTTTCTTTTAAAAATACTCAAAAAGCACACATTTTTAAATGGCTGAATTTGACAACATTGAAATGCAAAATTACGGTTAAAGCACTGTATAGTAAAAATTAACAAGTGATAGATTGGAAGTAGATATTTGCAATTTTTTAAAAAAAGATTTCTTCCAAATCACAAAGATGAGAAATTATTTTTAAAATGGGCAACGGAAGCGACAGGCAATTTGCAGAATGGAAAACTCCAAAACTATCACACGTATGAAGAGGTACTTACCCTCATTGGTGAGCAGAAAACACAAACTGAAAAAAACATTGTTTGATGCCACCCAATAGACGTAAGATTTGCAAAAATTAAAAAGCTGGATAATGCCAAATTTGTGGGTGGGGGTGGAGTTAATGGGAAGAAAAAGGAAGTCCTGCCGAGCCCCACGTGCTTGCGCCAACCCCCACGCCCCTTCGCGCCTTCTCCACCCACGCACGTGCCTCGCAGGCATTTCAGCCCCTGCGTAGCTTGGGGATGCCGGACATCCACCACTTCCAGGCACAGTTTCGCTGTTGCATCTTCACTATCTGTAGCCAAAGCCAAACACACCCTAACTGAGACTTCGCAGCTCCTGTGGCCACTCTGGGCTCACCAGAAACATGAGTGGACGGGCCCGAGCGAGGGCCAGAGGCATCGCCCGCAGCAGCTTTCGTGCCACAGAAGTGGGGCGCACACAAGACTCTTCATTGGTGTGTAGAATGCTTATTGCACATGGTTTCATTTTCTCCTTCCTCTCTCTGGCTTGAACAATGCCTTCCTCTGCATGTGTCTCCTCTCTGTTGCCAAGTAATGCATTGTCTTTTTTCTCAAGTTTGAGTCTTACCAAGGTTTCTTCTCATAGTTTTTTTCCTTCTAAGGGATGTTGTCTGAGTAAGATATTAATGTAGGTATATTAGCCAGTAAAAAGGACCGAACACTGGGGACAAATATGTCATTCTCTTCTACTTCCTAAGTTTTAATTTCATGATTTGGTTTTAAGTTGGCTGGTAAAAAGTTATGTGCCTTCATAACATTACATGGCATATAATCTTACGCAGTTTGTCTGGCTAATTAGTATTTAAAAATAAATATTCTCATACAAGTGGTTTAGAGTAAACTGCTGTTTCTTGAGCAACCACTATAAGGAAAGCTCCTTGCTGGATTTAGGCAACTAGATTGAATTTACCTGCCAATAAGCAACTATGGAGTAATGTTATTAACACAACTACATATTCTTAGCATTTGGAGCAAGTATTCAATTGAGTAGTTTGTGGTCCTTATGCCTTTTTTCTCATGGAGTGGTCTTCTCTGGACTTCGTTCATTTTTTAGCAGGCCAAGATATAGTAACTTCCTGAACAAAGAGAAGTAGTCACTGTGAAAAGAGAAAGTACTGATGGTTCCCTTGGCCTATTTCGTGAACCTATTTTGGCCCAGTTTATTCAGGCAGAGTCACAATCTGAGCTGCTGACCCGGGTCCTCTGTTCATTTTTCTGTCCATGGGCCATGGAAGCATGAGGTTCATGTGCATGTGTGCTGCCTGCCCTCTGGTGGGCTCCCTGGGCACAAGGATCTCACCTCTGCCTCTTTGCACCTCCAGCTATATCTGGCAACAGTTGGTACTAAAGTCAAAGTTTGATGACTGAGGAAAACTATAGTGTGTCCTTTTTTTCTAGAATGGGCACTCTCTTCTCATCTCTCAAAGGTTTTACCTGTTAACATTTTCTTTGCCTAGTTCATGGTAATCGAATGACCTGACACTGTTCTTAGGATAATCTTTTGGTTTGTGACTTACCATTGTAAATTGGAACAAAACTTTTTTATTTTCTTTTGGTCATTTTAGCCTACATCTGTTGATCTTAGTAACAATGAAGCATCCTCTAGCAGTGGCTTCATGGGAACAAGCAGGATTTCAACAAACCGTGAGTGCAACTCAGCCTGTTCATTTAGTTCCATTCACTGTAAATGGAGCAAGAGGAGCCCTACTAGGCCTTACAGCAGCAGGCTCACCTCTTGCACTTCCCCATTTCCTTTCCTTGAAGGATCCCCTTTGTCATGTTCCTTTGGGACGCTTCAACATGGAAGCTTGTGCTGAATTTCCTGGCAGTGTTTGGCAGACAGGAAGCCACAGATATTAGGAAGTCAGTTTCCGTTTCTTTCTATTCAATGAAGAATTTTGAAAAAAATACTTTAAAAATCTTTATAGTGTTACATAGAAATAGCATTTGATCTGGCAACCCCACCGCTGGGTATCTGCCCAAAGTAAATCATTATATCCAAAATATATCTGCACTTGTATGTTTATTTCAGCACTTTTCACAATAGCAAAGATATAAAATCAACTTAAATATCCATCAATGGATAATTAGATAAAGAAAATATGGTATACATATATAAGACAGTACTACTCAGCCATAAAAAGAATGAAAGCATGTCTTGTAGCAGCATGGAGGGAATTGGAGGCCATTATGTTAAGTGAAATAATTCAGAAACAGGAAGTCAAATACTGCGTGTTCCTTTTTTTATTTTTTTAGATGGAGTTTCACTCTTGTTGCCCAGGCTGGAGTGCAATGGCATGATCTCAGCTCATCGCAACTTCCTCCTCCTGGTTCAAGTGTTTCTCCTGCCTCAGCCTCCCAAGTAACTGGAATTACAGGCATGTGCCACCACACTTGGCTATTTTTTTTGTATTTTTAGTAGAGATGGGGTTTCTCCATGTTGATCAGGCTGGTCTCAAACTCCTGACCTCAGGTGATTTGCCTGCCTTGGCCTCCCAAAGTGCTGGGATTACAGGGGCAAGCCACCGCGCCTGGCCTACATGTTCCTACTTGTAAGTGGAGGCTAAATAATGTGTACATATGGACATACAGTGTGGAGTAATAGACACTGGAGACTCAGAAGGTTGGGAGAGGAGTGAGAAATTGCTTAATGGGTGCAATGTACATTATTCAGATGATGGTTACACTAAAAGCCCAGACTTTACTCTATGCAATATATCCGTGTAACAAAACTGTACTCGTATGCCTGAAATTTATACGAATTTTTTAGAAGGCAAAAAAAAAAAATCTGAATGGTATGTAAATGCCAATGCCATTGCTTGGAAGGATGGTAGAAACCTGGTATGTGCGTAGCCACTGCCTTTTTCCCCCTCCTTTGGTAAACATCACTATTCAATGGTAGCTCTCTTCACTGCAAAGCCAGATTTGGTCTTAGGATACTTGTCAACATGCTACTCCAAAGTCACCACAATCACACATTGTGCCCCATGTGTTAGTCTGCTAGGGCCGCCCTGACAAAGTAGCACCAGTTAGGTGGCTTAATCAGCAGAAATTTATTTTCTCATAAATCTGGACTCTTAAAGTCCAAGATAAGGTGGGGACAGGGCTGGTTTCTTCTGAGGACCCTCTCCTTGGCTTCTAGATGGCTGTCTTCTCCTTGTGTTCACATGATCTTTCCTCTGCATTTCTGTGTCCCAGTTCCTCTTCTGATGACATCAGTCATACTGGATTAGGAACCACCTTAATGACCTCACTTTAACATAATCACCTGTTTAAAAACCCTGTCCCCAAATACGGTCACAATTCTGAGGCACTGGGGATTAGGACTTCAAAATACAATTTTTGAGGTAGCACAATGTAGCCCATGACCCTGAATAAAACCAGTTAGCCGTCTCTTTTGTTCTGCCACGACATTTTTTATTTCCACTCTGACTGATTTCTAGTAAACGTGAAAACTCTTAAGCATTTAGCTTCTCCCAGACTCTGAGGGCCTGGTCCCCTGACGCACCTCATGTCTGATTCTACTGTTCCTCACTGGGAGTTTTTCAGTGCTATGTATGTTCCCCTGTGATCCAGACACACAAATGAGTGTACAGCCTCTGAGCACAGAAGCCCTGCTCTAACAGGCCCAGTGCGTTCCATTATTTTCAAACATTATTCCATCCTTGCGAATGTTTTTTCATGCATTCTTATGAATGTGAGTGATGAAAATCCTTCAACCTTGAAGGGCAAATTGGAGTTTTATTTATTTATTTTAAAATATATATAATATATAATTTACCATTTTAATTACTTTTAAATGTACAGTCTTGGGAGATGAACTTCATTCATATTGTTGTACAACCATCCCTACTATCCAACTCTAGCTTTTTTTTCACCTTGCAAAATGGAAACTATGTCTTTATTAAGTAATAATTCCCATTCCCCCATCCCTCCAGCTCCTGGTAAATGTCATACTATGGTAGCTTGAATTTTCAGAAACTACCTAACATCTTTTGAAACCAAGAGCAATAGCTTATATGGACAATCTAGTGAGGGTAATAGAATTAAAGATGACATACATTTTGTGATTTTCCTGGGAAAGTTAGACTCCACTGAGCAGGGGTGAGACAGCATTTGAGCCAGTAGCAGTTCCATGTAGTGTGGTTTTATACAGTGACTACATCAAAGGCAGTGGTCATGTCAGAGTTCTAGAAATTAATATTACTTTGCAGTAACATTTTGTATTTTTATATTTTAAAGTTATTTTCTACATGCCAAAAAAGTCAGCATCTACTGTACTAATTTAAACAGAAAATACTCATTTGGAAACATTTTAATTTCATGTTTTCTAGAAGCTCTCAGTAAGGGATATGCTCTGAGGTGAAACACTGGCTTTTCTCAGGTGGAATGATCTAGAATAAAAACTGATGGCAATGTTCTAGGCAATTTGTCTTCTTTTCATTGGGGAAGATCAGAGATTCAGTCTCTTAGTGGGCAGAAGTTGATGAGGACAGAATTTAGTCTGTAATCCTTCAGGGTGTTATACAAGAGGTAAAGTCAGGAGAGCTGCCTTCCATAAATATGGTATGGAGAAGGGGATGGGGAGGGAGGGCTTTTTCCTTAGCCAAGAAGAGAAAGTCTACGATATTACTAGAACAAGAACTAACTTAAGATATGTTTTTATTTTTGTGAGACAGGGTTTTGCCCTATCACCCAGGTTGGAGTGCAGGTGTGACCATGGCTCACTGCTACCTCCACCTTCTGGGCTTAAGCAATCCTCCCACCTCTGCCCAGGAACATGCCACCACACCCACCTGGTTTTTTGTGTTTTTGGTAGAGACAGGGTTTCAACACGTTGTCCAGGCTGGCCTCTAACTCCTGAGCTTAAGCGATCTGCCTGCCATGACCTCCTAAAGTACTGGATGAGACTACAGTCATGAGTCACCAACAGGGCCAAGATCTGTTATATTTAACAAAACATTCTGGGTTTTCTTCAGTTTTCCATTTTTAGACTGAAGACTTCCGTATAGTCATGAGTGTTTTCAGCAATATGGGCAAGCTGTATTCAAAACCACAAGCTTTGATTGCACTGCATTTTTGAGATGGTAGTTGTAAATAGCATCACTAGAATGAAATATGAGCTGTTACTGCATTCTCTTCATATTTTAGATAAATATGGGATATCTTCTTGTGATGCTGGAAGTACCTTCATGGAAAGAGGTGTGAAAAATAAACAGGACTTCATGGATTTGGATATCTGTACCAGAGAAAAATTGGCACATGTGAGAGACTGTAAAACAGGTACCCAGTTTTATGTACTTACTTTTTTAATGTTACCAAATCTTGCTTAAGGAATTCCAACTTCTAGGTCTAAAATAAATAAATTCATATGTTTGCTTAACAGATATTTACTGAACATCTGCTATGTTCAAGGCACTGTTAGAAGCTTTAGTTTTCCTAGCCCTAATTTTCTCTTTTATTAATAGAAATACTGTCTTCCCCAAAACAACATCTCACTTTTGGAAAAGATTTTCTTCATATACCAGAGTGGGAATTAAAAAGATGTTTCTTCTTTTTCCCAATTCTAATCCTATATGGGGAGTAATAACTTTTCCGGACTTCAACTGTAAAATGAAAGATGTAACCTATTTGGGGAATTCTTTACCCAGATTCCTGGCTCACCCCTAAAATTACATGCAAATTGCCAGTATATGTATTTTCTGGGAAGTAGGTCTGTTGTTTTCATTGGATTCTCAAAAGGCTTTGTGGACCCCTTAAGAAAGTTAAAACTCACTGATGTAGATCAGTGTATTCCAAACTTTTTAAACCAAAATAAGAAATATATTATTGTCCAGCAAACACACAAACTGTCCACACACGATTGAAGCAAAAGTTTCATGAAACAATGCTCACCCTTACTACGTGCCAGGCACTGTCTTCCACTGTTTTCTTCTGGTCATTTCATTAAACATGCAATTCGCCCCACCTGATTTCTTAACTGCAGCACTAATGGGATCCAGCACTAATGGGATCCACATTTGAAAACTGTCATGTGTAGACGATCTTGAAGGGTCTTTCCAGTTCTGACAGTCTAGGTTGACTACTTTTTAGTTATATGAGCAGCTAAAATATGCTGCTTTGTCATTTCCTCAGTATCTGCAAGAACAAAAGGGATCTTCTATTTAACTAAAAATAGCACAGATCTCTTGCTCCTACCAGGTATATACCCAAGGTGGAAGCTGAGGAAATACTGAAGCACAGCTGGTATCTTGTATTCCTCACCACCTTGGAGTCTCTAGTTTGCTTTCCTCCATGAGAAAAGCAAAATAGCACCTATTCTATATCATTCTTTTCTTTTTCTGAGACAGGGTGTCACTCTGTTGCCCAGGCTGGAATACAGTGGTGCAATCTTGGTTCACTGCAGCCTCTGCTTTCCAGTTCAAGCGATTCTTGTGCCTCAGCCTCCCAAGTAGCT
The DNA here is from genome assembly GCA_031835075.1 of Saguinus oedipus. NCBI lineage: Eukaryota > Metazoa > Chordata > Mammalia > Primates > Cebidae > Saguinus > Saguinus oedipus. Next base: position 129,579,748 of record CM063178.1, read on the forward strand.
GGAATTACAGGCATGGGCCACAATGCCCAGCTATTTTTGCGTTTTTTGAAGAGACAGTGTCTTGCCAGGTTGGCCAAGCTGGTCTCAATCTGCTGGCCTCAAGCAACCCACCCACCTCAGCCTTCCAAAGTGCTAGGATTATAGGTGTGAGCCACCATGCCTGGTCCCTATATCATTATTCTCTGTAAGACCAAAACTGGATGGTTCTCTGTTCCCTCCTTTGTTCCCTCCTGAATTCTGCCCTGGGGGGACCTTACACCATCCTGAGCACTGACTATCGTGGCCAACTCTGATTTTGTCCTATAGACTTTTAAGATGTGAATTTAAATGTCTGTATGGGGATGGAAGTCCCGGAAGCACACATGGCTTCCATGTGTCTGCAGAAAACAAAAACCCAGAAGCTCTGTCTGTTTTCACGTCGGAAAAATGACAGTTCCTTCCTCTCTTCCCAGCCTTCCCCTCAATCTCTGAGGGTCTTCTCTGAGATTGTTTGGTCTAACCACTGATAGAACTTTTTCAGAATTTTCAGAAATATGATTAACTTTTGATTATCTGGATTTCCCAGAGGTTGGGGGTTGTATATTCATAGTAAGAACCAGATTGTTTCTTTATGAGAGCAGTATAATTTCAGAGCAGCATCTGAAAATATTACTTGAACTGATTTGAATTGCAGAGAATGAGTGCGGGAAGGCAGGCTTTGAAAGGCATCCTGGAATGGTTGCATTCAGATGCTTCTTGTCTCCCAAGGACAGGAATGTCAGTGTCGGCTCTGTTCTTATGAGGCCTGCTTCCTGCATGGTACCATTTTAGCTCCCAACGGTGTTATCAGGCTGCAAGTTTTAGGGTGTATCTTGCATCACTGTGCAAAAATCCTTGCTTTATAGCAACTGCTATGCATATGCAAATACATTTTTAAATGATGTGATTAATATTAACATGATGTGATTTCTTGATTAAAAAGTTATTTTTTATTTGTCTTCTTCAGGTTCCAGTGGAATACCTGTGAAACTGGTTACAAACCTCTTTAACTTAGATTTTCCCCAAGACTGGCAGCTATACCAGTACCATGTGACATATCTACCAGATTTAGCATCTAGAAGGCTGAGAATTGCTTTACTTTATAGTCATAGTAAACTTTCTGACAAAGCAAAAGCATTCGATGGTGCCATGCTTTTTCTGTCACAAAAGCTAGAAGAAAAGGTATAGTATGATTCATTTTTTTCACTATATATGTGGGTATGTGTGTTTATTATATGTGTCTACACGTACATACACACAAGCATATGCAAAGAGACTCCAAAAGGTTTGTGGAAAAATAGAATTAAAAGGTAAACATTAAAAAAATACCTTTATTGCTTACCAAGAGTTTTACCAAGGTCAAGATGCTTTTGTAAGCAATGATGCCAGCCATTTAGTCCATCCCTAAAGAACTAAGGGTCTTGAAAATTTTAACCATGTCAATGCAGTCTTTTTGACCTTATTAACTAAAGAAAAATGGGTGCCCTTTACAGATTTTTTAAGATTATAAAACAAAAAGAAGGAAGAAGGAGCCAAATCAGCAGTAAGGTGGACGCCTAATGATTTCTATTGAAACTTTTGCAAACTTGCCCTTGTTTGTTGAGAAGCAGGAGCAGGACCATTGTTGTGGTGCAAAAGGACTCTCCAGGGAACTTTCCTGGGCATTTTTGTGCTCAAGATTTGGCAAAATTTCTCAAAACACTTTCCTAATAAGCGGATGTTACTAGTTTTTGGCCCTCTAGAAAGTCAACAAGCAAACTGCCTTGAGCATCTCAAGAAACTACTGCCGTGACCTTTGCTCTTAATGGGTTGGCTTTTGCTTTGACTGGACTACTTCCCCCTCTCAGGAGCCATTGCTCTAACTGTGCTTTGTCTTCAAGATCGTACTGGTAAAGGCAGGTTTCATCTCCTCTTACAGTTTTTTGAAGAAATGCTTCAGGATCTTGATACCATTTGTTTAAAATTTTTATTGACAGCTCTGCTCTTATCTATAGCTGATCTGAATGCAATAGTTTTGGCAACCATCGAATGGAAAGTTTGCTCAAATTTAATTTTTCTTTTTTCTTTTTTTCTCACTCTGTTGCCCAGGCTGGAGTGTAGTGATGTGGTCTTGGCTCACTGCAACCTCTGCCTCCTGGGCTCAAGCGATTCTCCTGCCTCAGCCTCCCATGTAGCTGGGACTACAGGAACTTGTCACCACGCCCGGCTAACTTTTTGTAGATTTAGTAAAGATGGGGTTTCACCATGTTGGCCAGGATGATCTCAACTCCTGACCTGGTGATCCACCCGCCTTGGCCTCCCAAAGTGCTTGGATTACAGGTGTGAGCCACCACGCCTGGCTCAACTTTAATTTTTTAGTCAGAATTGTATAAAATAAACAAATTGAGATGTCTGTGGTATTAGCTGTGCTTCTGCTGTTAATCTTTGGTCTTCTCAATTAGGCATGAACAAGATGAATTTTTTTTTTCCTTCCAAATTTGTACAGATGATCTGCAGCAGGCTTCATCTTCAACACTCTCTCATCCATTCTTAAAATGAGTTACCCATTTGTAAACTGCTGATTTCTTTGGGTCATTGGCCCCACAAGCTTTTCATTACACATCAATGATTTTGCCATTCTTCTACCCAATTATCACCAAAAAGTTGACGTTTGTTCTGGTTTCAAGTTTAGCACAATTCATATTGCTGTAATGGGAGCTCTTTTCAAACTCATGTCTTATATTTAGTGCTTCACACTGAATCCTGTTAGGATGAGTCTATTTTGGTGCAGAAATTTAGTGCAAGTTAGTATGAGTTTATTTTGGTGCAAATATTTTTGAAATCCATGCATAGTTTTTTCATAATACGTATTTTCCATGAGCTTTTTGAAGTCTCCTTGTATATACTTATGTATTTAAGAGATTAGTTGATTTTCATGACAATTGGAATGAGTGTTTGACTCATTCCTTTCCTCCTTCCTGTTCCCTTGCCTGAGAGCTAAAAGACTTCCTAATTAAGACTTCACTAGTAATTGATTTCTTAATTAAGAAGCTGATGGTCTGGTGTTTTAAAAATAAGAGCTATAAGTATCCTTGAAATACGTACCTTAAAAAAATTCCCAAAGTAGGTAAGACTAAGAAACACCATTTGGCCTATGGCTTCAGAACTTTAAATTAGTTCTACTTGTTTTTTGCCCCTGCACACTTTTGCCTGGATGTATAAATAATTTTACATCAATTTTTGATGCTAGGACTGTCGTTTATTTCATGAATTGCTCCATCATATGAAATATGAGTTATTTATATCAATTTTAAAAGTTCCTACACATGTCCTAGGATTCTAATTTAAGTTGAAACATCCCCTCCACTAGTTGACTCATTGCGCTCCTAGGAGTTCCAGAAGTCCTGTTCAGCTGCCTCATGGCCTTCCACTGTTTTCCAGGCCCCATCTGTGCACCTGCAGCCAGACCGATGTTGCTATTCATGTTTGTATCTATTTGCCACTCTCATACACTTATAAAGAGCCTACTCTGAACCTGGCAGGGTGTTGCGACCGTGGAGCAAACAAAGATAAAACAGGGTACTTGTTCTCCACAATTTCAATTTAGGGAAAGGTTTTTTTACAAATAAATATTATGTAAGGTGGAATGAAATAAGTGCCGTAATAATAACTAGTATCTTTAGTATGCTAATATCTATAAGCACTTGCTAGGTGTTAAGTACTGTCCTTCACTGTTCTCCAGATTACCGCCAGCATACCTCTCTTGAGCAGATCTATACTTTGTGTCCCATGAGTAGCTGCTACCATCACTGCTAATACCAACTACACCTACCAGTTTACATGTGTTGATCACTTACTCTGCCAGATTCTTTGTTTTTTTTGAGACAGAGTTTTGCTCTTGTCACCCAGGCTGGAGTGCAATGGCGCAATCTCGGCTCACTGCAACCTCTGCCTCCTGGGTTCAAGCAGTTCTCCTACCTTAGCCTCCTTAGTAGCTGGGATTACAGGCTCCTGCTACCACACCCAGATAATTTTTGTATTTTTAGTGGAGATGGAGCTTCACCACGTTGGCCAGGCAGGTCTAGATCTCCTGACTTCAGGTGATCTGTCCGTCTTGGCCTCAGATCCCAAAGTAATCCCAAAGTGCTGGGATTACAGGCAAAAGCAACCACACCCCGCCTGCCAGGCTCTTTATAGCATGATCTTATTTCACCTGGTCCTCACCCTAGTGAGCCTAAATATCTTGCCAAGGTTGTCATAATGTTAAGTTATAGTTACTCTGATCACATCCTATTGAATGGTTTCCAGAAGGAGGTGGGAAGATTAATAAAGTGCCACTGAAATAGTGTGGGCAGAGTGTCAAAAGGGCTTGAACAGAGATACAGAGTGCTGCCATTTATTTGAATTCCCAAGTGCCTATGCAATGGATGGAAACACAATCAATGCATTATCTCATTTAATTGTTGCAACCCTGTGACTCTAGTTAGACTCAGTACCACTTTAGAGATGGGGAAAGATACTCCACATCACACCTGTTGTAAAAGGCAGAGGACCAGGGTCTTTCCGATTTCACATCATGTGCTCTTAAGCACTGTGGCAAATAATGGTGTTTGAACAGCTGAGAGATACCAGAGACAGTAAGACTTGCCAACTGATGAGACTGTGAATTGAGAAGTGAAAGTTTACTCTGAGGTCAGCAGCCTGGAGACTGAAGGGTCTGAGGTCCAGTAAGAGATGTAGGAAGCAAAGGAAGAGGGGTTGTTTGGTGGAAGAGGTATAGGGGGCTGAAGAGTTTGATCTTACGTGGGTGTTGAAAATGCAGTTCCTGAGACCATCTGCTGCCACCTCCCCTCAACCACTCATTCCAACATCCTTTGTTGTCTTAATTCTTTGTCCCAAAGCCCCTGCAGCAGTTTAAGCACTGGGCATCCTTTCTGCCTGCCAGATTTTTCCCAATGTTGATAAGCTCTTTCTACAGCTGTCCGCTTCTGATTTCTGTACAATTTTATCCAAAGCAAGAAATTATATGGATGAAATCTTAACATCTCTGTGAAAAGATTAGTTTCTCTTTGTTTCCATATAATGACCGGTTCCTGCCTTACATTCTGGATGCAACTTAAAAGTGGTTAAAAGCATACTGTAGCTGTAGAAAGTAGAGGCAGAATACATAAATGCTTCCTAATTAACTGACTTCGTCTAATTCCGTATCCCTTTGAAAAGTCCATAATCATTCATTGATATGTATTGATTGATTTGTATATTCTTTTATTTTAATAATCTATTTTGAGTCCTTTCTGGTCCAAGAAGCTTTAAATGTAGTTGGGGAGCTGCTATAGAATCATACTCATGCATTCATTATATTGCTAGAACATTGTTCTGGGTTAGAAGGACTCTAGGATTTCTCCAGGCCTTTCAGCAGCTTATAATCAGATTTCTGATCTGTTCTAATTTCTGCCACTTTCTCCTTTCTTTCCCGATGTTTACCTTCCTTCTCATTTATCCTCTCTCCCTTTTTTGCTTCTCTCTTGTTCTCTGTTCTTCTACGTTATGAACAGACTTTTGGTAGGCTGTCCTCTGGAATCTGTTAACTTGGAATGGGCAGGACAGTCCACTAGTGGGCTTCTGGGTATTAATGAATACCCTGAAAATGGGTACAATTATGTTCTCTGTTGTGGTGTGTGTGTATATGTGTGTGTGTGTGTGTGTGTGTGTGTGTGTGTATGTATGTATATATGATGTATATATTTATATGTGTGTTTGTGTAAAATTTTATTGAAGAATATCTGTAACTTTTATCAGACTCTCAAAATAATTTGTGACCCGTCTCCCTCCCACTCCCTAAAAAGATGAAGAACTACTGTTCTGGAACTCTCTTTGCACCAAACTTTGAACCATGAGTCTGGCTTCAATTCTCTCTTAAGAAGTTAGAGAGTAGAGAGATGAGTTTTTTCTAAGATTGGCAAGAAACAGGAAAAAAGCCCTCTGAACATAATGTGATGATTAGATTACCTCTGAACATAATGTGATGATTAGATTACTCATATACTAACACCTGCAGTTTTGTTTTTGTTAATGCGTATTATGTTGTGATGGCTTTATAATATCTGCATTCTGCACACTTGCAGTTAATTTGTAGAGTGCATATTAAGTACCTCTTTTTCGCAGGTCACAGAATTATCAAGCGAAACTCAAAGAGGCGAGACTGTAAAGATGACTATCACCCTGAAGAGGGAGCTGCCATCAAGTTCTCCCATATGCATCCAGGTCTTCAATATCATCTTCAGAAAGTAAGGCACTGGAAATGTGAAATTTCACTTGAGCTAATGATGCCTTTCAGCATAGAGCCTGGGTATTAAAATAATCGACAATTTTGTAGGCAGTGCACCAGCAATATTAGGGCAATTTCTCACATACCTTCTCGTACGTGAACAATAATGTGCAATGCAGTCCATTACAGCCACTCAGTGGCACAAACTGTTAATTAATATCCAGTATTATACTAAGTTGAGACAGATAGTATGAGGGTTATTGCTTTTTCACTGGTAGCAGGGAGGGTGCTTTTTTCCTTTTCTGTGTCTCTTCCCAGCTCTTATCCCCAGACGCAAAAGTTCACTTAGCAAACTTAGTAAGTTTGACTTAATAAACTGAAGAATTTGTTTTTCTCATAGCTGATTGATTTAAGAAAGAACATCACTGCCTGCTTTCTGCCCTGGCTCTGCTCTTAGCCCACTTCTTTCCCCCACATCTACATGGTTGTAACTCAGCTTTTCAGTGTTCTGCAGACTGCTCCAAGAATCACATACTCCAATGTCTTCTTAGGGGTGGAGTGGAGCTCCATAAAAGGCATATTCTTTGGATGGACCCTCGCTGAATCCAGTTAGTAAAATTTCAGTTAGGCCTGAAAATTCACATTTTTAGGATACACTGAAGCTTGAGAACCGCTAGTGTGGATCATTAAGATGATCTGTTAGAAACCTTACAGGCCAGTCCTTTGCTCAACGGTGACTCCTGGAAGGGATGAAGATGGGAGGTCTGGGGACTTGCTGAGTCATAGGGGCACATCAAGTTACTTCCCTCACCCAGATGTCCTAATTCCTAATTCTAGTCAGATGTCTTGTCTGTCACCTTTTGGTCATATTTGAGCCTCAGCTTACTACATATCAGCTCTTCAGAAGCCAGTCTTGCATAGTCCCTGCTAAGCATGGCTTCCTAAACCAGCTGACAATTGGAAGATGCTTTTCAGTGAGAAAGTTCTTTCATTTGTCTTCTATCTTACTTTACCCTCACTAGAGAACCCTGAGGCAAGTACTATTAAAATCCTCATTTTACCTATAAGGAGGCTGAGGCTTAGTGACATTTGGCAGCCAGAATCACATTTCAAACCCTTGTTTTCTGACTTGAAACCCTCATGTACGTCAAATTCCTAAGGTGACTTACTGGATTACTTACTGGAGAGACAGTCTTGGTCATTTGGCAGCACCTGGGGAGCCTGAGCAACTTCATTAGAAATAAGGTCCTCATCCCAAAATAGGGAAGAGGTCAAAAAGGCCTGCAGGTGTTTACCTCACCCCATCCAGGCTAACCAGAATGTTAGTGCTGTGGCCATAATGGCTGATTGACCACATATTTGTCATTGCAGCTAAGGCCGCACAGATAAAAATAATTTCAGTTGTAGTATTCTCAATATGAAGATATGATCATTCTTACATAGATATTCACATGTGTATTTAGTATCTAAACCTTCCAGTGCTGTGCAAATGAGAGGTCTGTATTTCCTATATATTTTGATCATTATGTTCAGCAAGGGTATGAACTTAGAATTTCAGTTATTGACTGATATTTACCAAAATTTCAAAAAATATATACTTGCAGGATCCTCAAAAAGTTGTCTATGTACCAAATTGGACGGAACTTCTATAATCCTTCAGAGCCAATGGAAATTCCCCAGCACAAGTAGGTTTATTTATATTTTGTTTCTCTGAAATTGTTATAATGTGAGCATCATAATTTATGATGCAATATTATACCATTATGCCTCCTGTGAGAGACTCTGTAATATGAAATGTAATGAATTTCTTTAAATTTTCAAGTTTTTTTAATGGTGATGTGAATGTGAAGCTCGCAGCCTTGTTTTCTTATATTAGTGTGATAATTATCATAAATCCTAGAAGGAATTCAGAAACTGAATTTTCTGTGTATAATAAGTAATAATGAAATGAGAATAAACTGTATTATATTATACACAGAGTCAGTGCTCCGTTTGGTTGTTAAAAGGATGTTAGCACAGCTAGGGTGGTTGATATGAAATCATCAGGGCAGCAAAGGTCAGAAAGAGAAGCCAACCAAATGACTCTGGTGAAGGATAGAACCTTTATGACCCTTGCTGAATTTCTACCCTAAACTGGGAATTTGAGGCTTTGGGGAAAGAGGTCAGCTATGTCTTTAACTGGTTGTTACTTAGCACTCAAAAATACTGTGGTCAAACTACAGGCAGAGAGGCAACTGGTAGCCCAAATGCAGATACATAAAGAAAGGGAGAAGTACATGAAAGATAGAAATAGGGTGTTTGGCCTTCTGCCTGGTGGAGGAAAAATGACGAAGTTTCCATATGTTCATTCAGAGTGTCAGCGTGGTCTCTGTAAAGCCTTCAGTTTGTCCCTGTCACTAATCTATCTACTTCATAGGTGCAGGGCTGTGCTGACTTACCGTAGGTGCTCAGCACATAGCCTGTCCTGGAGGCTGGCTTAGTATCACGGTAGCTATTTATAGTCTACAAAATAGAAACTGGAATTATTTTTAAAAATATTAGTCTATTATTTCATGGCATTTCTGTAACTTCTTATTCAAGATTTTTAAGTTTATGTGGGAAGAAACTGTAGGCTGTGCTCCAGTTTCTCTTGTATATCTGCTTGTGAATCACTTCTGTATTTCTTAGTCTTGTTACTAAATCTATCCACTGCCCTCACCTTAGAACCTAGATGTTTTCCTGCAGGGACAGATCACTCCATGAACATATTATTCCCACAGCTATAGTTCTCAGGCAGGGACATTTCCCCCCGCACCCCAACCTTCCCTCCCAGGGAATGTTTTGTATGTCTGGAGACATTTTTCGTTGGGAGGCTACTACTGGCATCCAGTGGGTAGAGGCCAGGGAGCTGCTGCTAAACATCCTACAGTGCACTGGACAGTCCCTAACAAAGAATTAGGGACAGTCCCTAACAAAATGTTAGTGGTGCCAAGCTTGAGAAAGTGCTTTACAGTAATATATTTTATCCTAAATGTACGCTTGAAGACACTGCTGCTGAAAAAGAAGTTTTTAGTCAACAACTAGAAGAAATCAGATGAAAGAAAAAAATTATCTTGTTAAGATCTCAAGAATTAGCACAGAAAATCACCATTTAAAAATCCTTATTGTGTTTCTAGTATAACATTGAAAACGTTTTTTACTTCTTTTGTTTTTAAAGATTATCCCTTTGGCCTGGGTTTGCCATTTCTATATCATATTTTGAAAGCAAGCTCCTGTTTAGTGCTGATGTGAGTTACAAAGTCCTCCGGAATGAGACTGTTCTAGAATTCATGACTGCTCTCTGTCACAGAACTGGCTTGTCCTGTTTCACCGAGACGTGTGAGAAGCAGCTAATAGGGCTCATTGTCCTTACAAGGTACAAGCCTGCCTCTAAATCAACTTTTCTTCAGCAATCAATTATTTGTGGTATTTGGGAATAAGAATAGTGTTGAAGCATTGGCCCGGTATCACAGATCTAATCCCTTTACTCATCTGTTTAGAAGACCTGGTTTTGTTATCCAGAGTTCACAGGTCCTTGTGTGGCATTCTCAACCCTCCACAAGATGACGTAGTTCCAAATTCCTGCTTGCTGTATCCTCCCTTCCCCCAATGCCACTCTATTCTAACCCCCAACAGTCTGCACTTTTCTGCTTCAGTTCAGTTCAATTCAATTATCTTCAGTTGCCTGGATTGCCTACTCGAAATTCTGCATTTTAAATTTCAGCTTTCACAAAGCCCAACTCTAATGTCCCAGCTTTTGTGACACTTCCATTTGCCTACTCTGTTGGAATTAGTCAGTTTCCTCCCCTGGACTGCGCCCATAGCACTTTGCTTATGGATACCTTGTTATGGCCATTTTATTTCATTTTACAGGACAGAAAACTAGTTCCATGTCTCACATTCTTTATTACATTCAGGAGTCTTTTAAGTTGAGACCATGTTTTATTTCTTTGCAACCTCTAGTTATATGCATGTAAAATTCGTCCTCATTGTACACTGAACTGAGTTAAACATGGAAAATTTAGATGACTTCCTGAGGACTAAAAAGCTCACCATAAACTGCTGCTAGTCCAAGAATACTTTTTTTAAAAATCTTAAGTTTTGGGATACATGTCCAGGATGTGCAGGTTTGTTACATAAGTAAAGGTGTGCTGTGGTAGTTTGCTGCACCTATCAACCCATCACCGAGGTATTTTAAACCCAGCATACCTTAGCTATTTTTCAGAATGCTTTCCCAACCGCCCCCGGCCACCTCCCACCGCATACACAGTGCTGAAGGGGAGAAGGAACTTAGAGTCATCTTAGCCAACCTGTTTTGTAGTTTTGCCGAGGGCCAACCCTAGCAGGGTGGTTAAGCAAGATGCCAGCATTGTGGGTTGATCAGCCTTCTTTTGGTGCTTTTTATCAGAAAACTACCTGGGAGGTCAGAAATTCTGAGTGACACCAGAAGATAATGGGAAAGTTTTGAGCAATGCTTCAGTCTCTGAATATTTAAGAATGATTTACCTGCAGTTTCAGTATCTATCAGTGAGAAAAAAACAGACTGTGGTTTAAGGACTCTCTTACAGTTTTGTTTTGGAATATGGACAGAAGTCTTCCTGCATACCAAATTATTAAGGAATGCCCTCTCCAGATAAGAGCTCAGCATTTAAAAGAAAACTGAATATTCTTGTTTTACTATCTTTCATAATTTCTGACATTCTGGAGTCTATTATGTGTTGAATTAAAAGTGTGGTGAAATAGCTGCTTATGTTAGATGATTTAAAAATATTGTAAAGACTTTTTAATGTTTGCCAGATACAATAACCGAACCTACCGCATTGATGACATTGACTGGTCAGTGAGGCCCACGCACACCTTTCAGAAGCGAGATGGCACTGAGATCACTTACGTGGATTACTACAAGCAGGTAGGATTTTTCTTTATTCATCTTTATCTCCTTTCCTTTTACCTCAGAGAAGTTTCCTTGTTCCAAGTCTCAAAGGTCCCCCAGATTGTAGGCTGGGTCTGCCTCCGACCTGATTCTCTGACTTGTCTCTCCCCTTAATCCCCACCATCCCGGTCATCCTCTCATCCTGTCACCCATTACCTTCTTCCTGTAGCCTAACTGTCCTTTAAAGCATAACTGATCATGTCGCTCCCAACATTAATGTTTCCATGTCTCCTCATTGCCTTAGGACCACATGTAAGCCCCTTAGCAGAGTTTCCAAGGTTCCTTACAATGTGGCCAAATCCTGCCTTTAGAGCCTCATCTCTTCCCATTCCCTGCTTCGTTCCCTGGCTTTGTTGTAATTGCCTCTTGTGATTCCATGACTCAGTTTCTTCCCTGTGCATTTTCACGCATGTTGCTTCCTCTTCCTGGATACCCCTTCACAGCCAGATGAACACTAAACACCCTTGCAAACTCAACTCAGCCATCAAGTCTCAATGGAGCCCCATAGCATTCCTCCCAGGATCCCTCCCTGTATCAAGTCACCACACAAGTGGTCTGAGCCCCATTCTAGACACTGAGCTCTAGAGAGAGGGCTCCTTATTTTTGGATGCCCAGGGCTAGCTCAGTGCTTTGCGCATGTTAGATACTCAAGAAGCTGCTGATGGAATCTGTTCCTGCCTCTGGAAACTCTATTCAGATTTACAGCAGTTATCCCTGCCCCTTCTCTTCCGTGTTCAGTTTCTTTTGGAGGCACCTTCTCTTTAATGTGTTGTAATATTCAGGCTAAAACAACAAACAAACAAAAGCAAAAACCCTTCCTTGACCATTGTATACCTTCAGGAAAAGTTCTCTTTTCTCCTCTGCTAACTTTAGAAAGTCATTCACACTAGCTCCAAGCACCTTTTCCATTCTTCCTTCCTGAAACCTTGGCAATCTGGTATCCAGTTCTGCTGCTTTAGAAGTAGTCTATACAGGTCAAGTTCAGTTACTGTTCTTATCCTAAAGGGCTTTCAGTGCATTTAAAACCTGTGACCTCTCCCGCTGGCTGGAACTGAGCTCTTCCTTCCTCGACTCCTGGGACACATCCCTGCAGTTCTTGGCTAGTTTCTGGTTGTTCTATCTTAGTCTCCTTTGATATCTTCCTCTTTCCTTCCCCATAAAGGAACCGTTATTCACCATGGTTCCCTCATATAGAACCTTTTCATTGTATTTTGAGCTGGCTCAAATATAGTATCTTTGCCTTGCCCTCTTTCCCAAATTACATATTCATCTCCATTTCCAGAACATATTTGCATGAATATCCTGCAGGCATCTCAAACTAATATAATTCAGACTGAATTAATGTCTTTCCCATTCCTGTTTCTCCTTGGAAATTCTGTAGCTCAGCTAGGAATAATTTTGCTTTTTTCCTCTTCTTCACCTTAACCTTCTCATTCAGTTGTCACAAGATGAGTTCTGTATCTTTTATCCATGAATTTTCTCTTTTCCAGCCGTGTTCCCACTGCGTTACTGTAGGCCGTCTCATGGATCCCCTCCCGCTGCCATCACTCCTGATGCCCTTTATTTCCTAGCTCTCTCCTCACTGTGATCCCTCATCCTCACGGCCATCAGAGAGATCTTTCTGAAGTGCTGCTAAGAAATCTGATTCAGAGCATAAGCTCTGGAGTAAGATGGTCCTGGCTCCAGCTGTGTAACTTTGGGTAAATCACTAAACCCAGAGTGTCATGTGTAAAGGGAATTTGTCTGTCTACCTTCGTGGTGTCGTGTTAAGAACCGAACCAAATAATTACGCACGCAGAGTATTTAAGTGTGCTGCACTTTGTGAGCACTGGGAGAGCAGTGGAGACCATGCCCTTCCTTTTCCATCCTCTGCTTCTTCCTCTCCAGCATTGCGTAGTTTGGCCCCATCTTTCCTTTCTGTCTTATATTTCTCAGCATCCCTGCTATGCACCCCATGCCTTTATCATCCCATACACTCACAGGCCTACACCTTCCTCAGCCTTTGCGTGTGTTCACTAGGCATCTGCAGAAAGCCACGCTGTACCTTTCTCCTTTACCCCTGGGTCAAATCCTAGCTTCAAGGCCAAGTGTGAAGCCCTCTCTGACTTTGCTTTCTGTCACATGCACAGAAGAGCTAGCTGTTCTCTTTTCTAAGCACCTGTGCATTCATCACATTGCTTCTAGAACACATATTCCTTGGAGAGCAAGGATGGCGTTTGGCTAACTTTTGCTGCATAGTATCTAGCAAAGCATCTTATCCATAAAATATGTTCTGTGTTTATTAAACCCACAGTTTGTTAAACATTTGGGTTTCTTTCCTGCATGATTAAATTTATTCATATTTAAACAGAAGTATTTTAGGACCTGCGACATTTTGAAACAGGAATCATGGTAAAATTCCCACTCACTGTTTTTTGAAATCAGTTGTGCTTCACTGCATGTATATTGTAATTAGGGAAGAAAAGAAAGAAAATTGTGTCAACTTCTGGTATGCCCTCCTCCCTGTCCCAGGAAAGAAAGACTGAATTATTATGTAGTCAGTTTTCAAAGTGGAAGATATCCTGATATTGACCTTTATATTTCTCCTCTTCCCATACAAAGTATTTTCAAATGCTAAGAAAACTGGGGCAAGGGAGTGGGTCACATTTACCTTTTGGGAGCAGCTTAGGTGGTAGAGTTCTTGACTGTGCTTCAGCTAGAGTTCTTCTTCCTAGAAGATGCCTTAGTTTTGCTGGAGCTGTTACGTGAGAGTCTCCATACTCCCATGTTTTCGTCAAGGTCCTGTCTTGGTCTCCACTTGCGTGGAGGCTTCCTTGAGTTCCCAGCAGTTACTGTGTCACTACCACCATCTTCTCTTCCTCTCTGCCCCTCCTGCTCCAGCCCAGGGATCCAGTACTGAGTGGTGTAACAAGCAGAATCTTAACAGATCAATCCTAGCTGTGCTAATTTCCAATTATGGAGCCTTGGGAAGATTGTTTAATTTTTCACAGTGTTTTTTCATCTGTGACGGGGACAGTAATATTATCTTTCTCATAGGTTTGTTGTTAAGATTAAATGAGGAAAAATGGAAGTGCTCAGCATATCACTGTTTGTGCTTCTCCCGGACCTCGCTTTGTAGATAATGTATTTATGCAGATAGGCAGAGATTGTGCCGCTTTTATCTTCATATCCACTGCCGATCCTGGAACACAGTGAGCACACCATGTGTTCTGAATTAATGGAGTCATGTTTACGAGCTCACTTGATAAAGGCTTATCCAAGCATCATTGCACTCGTTACTTTGAAATGAGATTCTTGAATTGTTTTTTATTTTAATGACAAAGTTTTCTTGAATTATAGAAATGCTCACAGTTGACTTCTTTAATCATGATTATTGATGTCAACGTCCCAATACCCAGGCATTTTACAAATTATAATTCCAGTTGTTCTGTCACCAATGTGGATTAAATTATACTGGAAATGAGTGTTAGTTAATTGTAACCTTTGTCATTGGAGGGTAAATGAGCTTTTGCCAAGATGAGAATGTTGAAATTGAAGTTTAGGGTGGTGAAGGGAGAGGAATATGAACTAACAGTTGCCGGGGATTCATTATAAACCAGACCCCATGCTAGTAGTTTACGTAGGACACCTGTGAGCTACTGTTCTCCTTAGTTCACAGATGAGGAAAGGTAAGTCACTTGCCCAGTGCCACAGCCCAAGCAAATAGAAGAGCTGGGGATCAAATTCACATTTGTCAGACTTCTGGGCTGCTTCCCTGTAACATCCTACCATCCTAGAAGTTAAGGACAGTCATGCTCTTTTGGGAAATCTGAGATTCTCTCAATATAACTCACCTCCAGCTTGTGTATGGACATTTTCAGAATGAATATAGGTGTTTAGAACCAGATAGTTAAGCATGGGCAGTCTGCTTCCATCATCAGTAGTGGAAATGCTGGCTTTGAGTCAGTCCTAGTGATGTCATTGAACTGTATATAGAACCAGCTGGAGTCTGTTCTGAATCTGGCTGAAATGAGAGACAGCAGGGAAACAATATTTTTAATGGTGTTGCATTAGAAAAGATAATTTAAATATTAAAACTGGCCCTCAGATATAAAAGATAGGTCCTGGGAAGAAAGTAGTAATAAGAAGGTAACTGTGGGATTGGTTAGATTTCTTCATCTGTTAATGTTAGGATCACCTTGTTGAATGTAAGGATGCTTATCTGGTGGTGCTTTCACATTAACTTTTCCCTCATTAATCTTGCATTTTATAGCAATATGATATTACCATATCTGACCTAAATCAGCCCACACTTGTTAGTCTGTTAAAGAGGAAGAGAAATGACAACAGCGAGGCGAGGCTTGCCCACCTGATACCTGAACTCTGCTTTCTAACAGGTAAGGTTTGTGTTTTATGCCTCTGTCAGGCTCCTGGGTACAAGTTCCTGACACTTGGCAGTGGGCACACCCTCCTTAAATTACCTGAATGCCAGGGCATTGATGTAACTCATGGAAGATGGGCCTTTTAGGTAATTCATCCAATAGTAGAGACATCTGGGGGAATAAAGTGCCCTTTAGAAACTGTTTCCTTTATCTCATATGTTCCATTTATTGCTTTGATGTAAAATAGACCCCCGATACCATCCTAAAACCAAATTTCTCTTTGCCATTATTTGAATTTACTAGTATAGGAAGCAATATAACTTTGGTTTTCTTCAGGTGTATCAGTAGAGTGGTGCCAGAATTATCCCTTACTTTCTTTTTGCATGAATTTCCAGAATATAATCCTCACTATACAGTAAAATCTGAATAACTGCCTCAAGTACTTTTAACAATGTTCTCTTGACTAATGGGTAGGCCTAGGAAGGGAGGACTTTCTAATTTTACATTTGTGTGTTGCTTGAGTAAGCTATGATGCAAATATATCTATTTCGTCATTAGAAAAATTAAGAGGAAGGGCCAGGCATGGTGGCTCATGCCTGTAATACTAGCACTTTGAGAGGCCAAGGCAGGTGGATCACCTGAGGTCAGGAATTCGAGACCAGCCTGGCCAACACGGTGAAACCCTATCTCTATTAAAAATAAAAAACTCGCAGGGCGTGGTGGTGCATGTCTGTAATCCCAGCTACTCAGCAGACTGAGGCAGAAATATCACTTGAACCCAAGAGGCGAAGATTGCAGTGAGCTGAGATCATGCCATTGCACTCCAGCCTGGGTGACAGAGCAAGATTCTGTCTCCAAAAAAAAAAGAAAAATTAATAAGGATATAATCCTTGAAGGGAGGGGTGTTCATTCTTAATGGTGTTCTAGTATAGTAGGTCTGCAGGGCCCAATACAGTAGCCAGTAGCACATGAGTTTTTGAACACTTGAATTGGGACTAGTTCTACTAAAAGACCGAGAGGAAGTGTGCTTTAGGTGTAAAACACAACCCCGATTTGAAAGGCTCAGTATGAAAAGAAAAGGAAGAAACTACCTCATACATGTTTTATGCTGATTACAGGTTGGAATAATATGTTGGATAAACTGGGCTAAATAATATACACTATTTAAAGTAAATTCATCTGTTTCTTTTTTGACTTTTCTTAATGTGGCTACCAGAAAATTTTAAATGACATACAGGGTTTTCATTTCTATTGGGTGTGCTATACAGATGGTGAATGTGTTCAAGCAGTAAGGTTTAAACCGGGCCTGAGATGGACTGAGTTGCTTATGTTCATTTTCTCACTTTGTCTTCATTTGCATTTAATAGGGCTGACTGAGCAGGCAACCTCTGATTTTCAGCTGATGAAGGCTGTGGCTGAAAAGACGCGTCTGACTCCTCTGGGCCGGCAGCAGCGCCTGGCCAGGCTTGTGGACAACCTCCAGAGGTACTGGATCACCAGAGGTGAAACCGCTATCATGCTAGTGGTTTCATAGATTTTTTTTTCATGGTTATATTTTAAATTATTACCTTGGAGATCCCTCTGACTTATGCCAAATTGAGAAGGGTTTCCTGGTTTGTTTCCCTTACAGTGACTGGATTACTCTTCCGGATGCATCTGTCTGCCACCTTTCAGTAGTAATATCACATGGATCCACATGGATTACCATATGCATCCTGCCTGGGGCCAAATTTTTCGTATTAGGTGGTCTGTGTAATGCTGTAGTCCTTGAAGGAAATGTCTCATTCGTTTTGATTCAGAGAAAGGAGCTCTTGAATTATGCTGTCCACAGCCCTTCCTCTGAGTTGTCTCAGGACTAAGGGGTTGAGGGGAGTCGGGAGAGGCCATGCTCAGGAATAACACTCGCTTTACCTCCACACCCTGCTTTTATCTGTTTCGTACATTGAGGTCTGGATCAAATGTTGAATAAAGAAAAAGGTTATAATCTAAACAACAACAACAATCTCCAAGCAAACAAAGTAACCCGAAAAATACCAGGCCCCCAGTAGTCAGAGTCAGGAATACTCAGCTCTTAAATACAGTGGCCTCAGCAGACTGAAGTTGAGGAAAACCCCACTATGTATCATTTAAATGTGAGATATACCTTTGTGCCATCTGGTTCTGCCCATCTGATTATCAGACTGTGCTTCAGTTCTGTTTCATGACAGTTTGCTGTGACATGTGATTGGAAAATTGAGCTTCTCCTTGGTTTTCCTTTCTGACCTCCTAAACCTGAACTATCTAGTGTGGCTGCACGGCACTCAAAATGTGGCTAGTGACACATCTAGAAATTACAGGTTTTTTGGTCTATTGGGTTAAATAACATATATTTAAAACATAATATCACTTGTCACTTTTTTACTTTCTTAAGGTAAAAAAGTAAAAAAAAAAGTAAAAAAGTAAAAAAGTACTGGGAAATTTAAAATTACATATGTAGCTTGCTTTATATTCATATTGGGCTATATCGTTGAAGAATCGTTGTTTTTTTAAAAAAAATTGTACTAACTCATGGAGGATTTGGAAATTTACAGAGCACAAAGAAAGGTGAAAAAAGAGTGTGTGTTTACTCAGTAAATATTTAATAAATAAGTGAATCACAATTGAATTAAGTGTATATTCTTTCAGACTTTTGGAAATGCATATAATCCCATTTTTTAAAAGAGAAATGGTATAATACTGTACATCGTGTTTTGTAACTTGGTCTTTTCACTTCAGGGTTTTTCTTCCGTATGATAAATGTCATCTCTATTACCACGGTAGTGGTTTCACAGGTTTTTGTATTTCATGGATATACTTTACGTCATTTACCCCGGACATCCCTCAGACTTATGCCAAATTGATAAGGGTTTCCTGGTTCATTTCCTTTATGGTGACTATGGATTAATCTTCCTGATGTATCTATCTGCCACCTTTCAGTAATACCACCCACATCACCCCATTTCCTTACCAATGATGGCCTCACCCATCTCATCTTGGGCAGTTAATATCTGAAGCAAAATAATTAACCCAAAGGAATTAGTGTGACCAGAGAAGACATAACCTGAATAGATGGAAATAGTGAGGTGTTGCAGAGACAGTGGTGAGAAGTTTGAGCTCCTGTAAAAAATAAGGTGGAGCGGCCAGGCGCAGTGGCTCAAGCCTGTAATCCCAGCACTTTGGGAGGCCGAGGTGGGTGGATCAAGAGATCGAGACCATCCTGGTCAACATGGTGAAACCCCGTCTTTACTAAAAATACAAAAAATTAGCTGGGCACGGTGGTGCGTGCCTGTAATCCCAGCTACTTAGGAGGCTGAGGCAGGAGAATTGCCTGAACCCAGGAGGTGGAGGTTGCGGTGAGATGGGATCGCACCATTGCACTCCAGCCTGGGTAACAAGAGCGAAACTCCGTCTCAAAACAACAAAAACAAAAACAAAAAAAGTAAAAAAAAAAATAAGGTGGAGCTTTAATAGAGAAACAAAAGCCTGGAGGTCTCCTCCATGTCCTGCAAATGCCTGGCCTACTGTGCGCTGAGTCCTATATATGGTTGCCGCTCTTAAGGAGCTTATGGCTCAGTGGAAGTTATCATGTATCATACTCTCATGAGATAAAACATCAACTATGATTAAAGCTTATTAAGTTATAAATGGAAAGTACTAAACAATAGAAAGTAGTGTTATTATTGCTGACAACAATAACAATAGAAAGCAGTGTTATTAATATTCTCCTCATAGGATAGACAGGGTAATAGGAAGACTGAATCTTCTGAAGCTTAAATTCTTATGTTCCTTTCTTTATCATCCTTCCTTGACTCTCAAGAAATTCAGATATTCACAAAAGACATCTTCACATCCAGTGGCTCCAAAATATCTCTTTATTAACAACTGTGTTATCAAGAATGATAATATCTCATAGGTTTTGAGCACATGCCATGTGCCAGGGACTGTAGTAAACACTTTCTGTGTATTATTATATTTCATCTTTATATCAACCTTATGAAATAGGTACTTCTTTTTCTTTTTTGAAACAAGTCTTGCTCTGTTGCCCAGCAGTGATGTGACCTCAGCTCACGGCAGCCTCTGCCTCCTGGGTTCAAGTCCCAGGTTCAAGCAATTCTCCTGCCTCAGCCTCCTGAGTAGCTGGGATTATAGGTGCGTGTCACCACACCCGGCTATTTTTTGTATTTTTAGTAGAGACGGGGTTTCACCATGTTGGTCAGGCTGGTCTCAAACTCTTGACCTCGTGATTCACCTGCCTTTGCCTCCCAAAGTACTGGGATTACAGGTGTGAGCCACCGTGCCTAGCCTTAAGTAGGTACTTTTATTATCCTTACATTTTGCCAGTAAGGAAACCAAGGCCTTAAAGATTAATAGTTTGCTCAAGGTCATATATTATTAAATGTTGGAGCTAGGAGTTAAACCCAGGTCTGTCTGGCTCAAAAGCTTATTTTTCTAACCACTGTATTCCCACTGGAATCCTTTTCCCATACCTAAACATCCCAAATGAGCACAGTTGTCCCATAATTCTTTTAAGCATGGAAAGTATGTGGGGAGCAGAATTAGAATCCAGGAATCTTGAAGACACAGAAAATAAGCCCCTGAATAATTCAGTAAGTATAATTATATCTCACTTTAATGATTTAAAACAACTCTGTCAACAGGAACACCAATGCTCGTTTTGAACTAGAGACCTGGGGACTGCATTTTGGAAGCCAGATATCTCTGACTGGCCGGGTTGTGCCTTCAGAAAAAATATTAATGCAAGACCACATGGTAAGTGCTGTGATTTTATTTAAAAGTATTTACTCGAATATGTGTAAGTTTGTGGATCAGCCAGAGTGGCTTGAGAGCTTATAATATTTACTTTCTCCATGGCCATGTATTTCCATCTCTTTATCTTAAGACTTCAGATCCCCTGTGGTTTCCTTTTCAATCTGAACTTCCTTGCATGGACTTAGCGGCATCCAGTAGACATGATTTACGTTAGTCAGAAGACAGTATTTCAAATCATTGCAATTTAAACATACCCATCTTCTGTTCGGTGGTGCATTGCTCTTGAAAAAAGCCATAGTCACTAGGTATTGATGGAACGTATCATAAAATGATAAAAGCTATTTATGACAAACCTACAGCCAATATCATACTGAATGGGCAGAAGCTGGAAGAATTCCCTTTGAAATCAGGCTCTAGATAAGGATGCCCTCTCTCACCACTCCTATTCAATATAGTACTGGAAGTTCTAGCCAGAGCAATCAGGCAAGAAAAAGAAATAAAGGGTATTCAATTAGGAAAGGAGGAAGTCAAACTGTCTCTATTTGCAAATGACATGATTGTATATTAAGAATCGTCTCAGCCCAAAATCTCCTCAAACTGATAAGCAACTTCAGCAAAGTCTCAGGATACAAAATCAATGTGCAAAAATCACAAGCATTCTTATATACCAATAACAGACAAACAGATAGCCAAATCAAGAGTGAACTCCCATTCACAATAGCTACAAAGAGAATAAAATACCTAGGAATACAACTAACAAAGGATGTAAAGGACCTCTTCAAGGAGAGCTACAAACCACTGCTCAATGAAATAAGAGAGGACACAAACAGATGGAAAAACATTCCATGTTCATGGTTAGGAAGAGTCAATATTGTGAAAATGGCTATACTCCCCAAAGTAATTTATAGATTCAACACAATCCCCATCAAGCTACCAATGACCTTCTTCACAGAACTGGAAAAAACCACTGTAAACTTCATATAGAATCACAATAGAGCCCACATAGCCAAGACAGTCCTAAGCAAAAAGAACAAAGCCGGAGGCATCACACTGCCAGACTTCAAACTATGCTACAAGGCTACAGTAATCAAAACAGCATATAGTACTGGTACCAAAACAAAGACATAGACCAATGGAACAGTGCAGAGGCCTCAGAAGCAACACCACACATCTACAACCATCTAGTCTTTGACAAACCTGACAAAAATAAGCAATGGGGGAAGAACTCCATGTTTAACAAATGGTGTTGGGAAAACTGGCTAGCAATGTGCAGAAAGCAGAAACTGCACCCCTTCCTGTCACCTTATACTAAATTTAACTCCAGATGGATTTAAACATAAAACCTAACACCACAAAAACCCTTGAAGAAAACATAGGCAAAACCATCCAGGACATAGGCATAGGCAAGGACTTCATGACTAAAACACCAAAAGCATTGGCAACAAAATTCAGGTTAGACAAATGGGATCTAATTAAAATTCAGAGCTTCTGTACAGCAAAAGAAATAATCATTAGAGAGAACTGGCAACCAACAGAATGGGAAAATATTTTTGCAGTCTACCCATCTGACAAAGGGCCAATATCCAGAATCTACAAAGAACTAAAACAGATATACAAGGAAAAAACAAACAACCCCATTCAAAAGTGGGCAAAGGATATGAACAGACATTTTTCTTTTTTTTTTTTTTTTTTTTTTTTTTTTTTTTTTTTTGAGACGGAGTTTCGCTCTTGTTACCCAGGCTGGAGTGCAATGGCGCGATCTCGGCTCACCGCAACCTCCGCCTCGTGGGTTCAGGCAATTCTCCTGACTCAGTCTCCTGAGTAGCTGGGATTACAGGCACGCGCCACCGTGCCCAGCTAATTTTTTGTATCTTTAGTAGAGACGGGGTTTCACCATGTTGACCAGGATGGTCTCGATATCTTGACCTCGTGATCCACCCGCCTCGGCCTCCCAAAGTGCTGGGATTACAGGCTTGAGCCACCGCGCCCGGCCATGAACAGACATTTTTCAAAAGAAGACATATATGAGGCCAACAAACATATGAAAAAATGCTCATCATCACTGGTCATTAGAGAAATGCAAATCAAAACCACATTGAGATACTATCCCATGTCAGTTAGAATGGCAATCATTAAAAAATCTGGAGGCAGCAGATGCTGGAGAGGATGTGGAGAAATAGGAACACTTTTACACAGTTTGTGGGAGTGTAAATTAGTTCAACCATTGTGGAAGACAATGTGGCAATTTCTCAAGGATCTAGAAATAAAAATTCCATTTGACCCAGCATTCCATTACTGGGTATATAACCAAAGAACTATAAATCCTTCTACTAAATAGACATACACACATATTTTCATTGCAGCCCTGTATACAATAGCAAAGACCTGGAACCAACCCAAATGCCCATCAATGATACACTGGACAAAGAAAATGTGGCACATATACACCATGGAATACTACGCAGCCATAAAAAACAATGAGTTTGTGTTCTTTGTAGGGACTTGGATGAATCTGGAAACCATCATTCTCAGCAAACTGACACAAGAACAGAAAATCAGACACTGCATGTTCTCACTCATAGGCGGGTGTTGAACAATGAGAACATGTGGACTCAAAGAGAGGAGCATTACACACTGAGGGCAGTAGGGCGGGCTAGGGGAGGGACAGTGGGGGTGTGGAGGGATAACATGGGGAGAAATGCCAGACATAGTCAAAAGGGGAATAGAGACAGCAAGCCACCTGGTTATGTATGCATCTATGCAACAACCCTGCATGACCTGCACATGTACTCCAGAACCTAAAGTAAAAATTTTTAAAAAGCCATAGTCATCTGAGGAACTTCTATTAACTGGTGAACATTAGTTCTAATAGACTGTTTTCTGATACCAAACCTGGACTTTTAGTTTCCATGTCAGTTGTGTATGTTAACCTTTCAAAATAAAATACTGCTCAATGAGCATAAAAATCAAGAACTATGCTCAGAACCCAGCCCCAGACATGGTAGTTGGGGAGACAGACATTCTGAAACCTGAAGAGACAAATCATTGCCACTTGCAGTCTTCTCTTGAAGAAATGAAACTATTAATATTTTATGCAAAAATTATAATTATCTTTCTACCCTCTCCCTCAGTTTTGCCCATTTTAAAAAACCAGTTGCATTTCTTTTCATTTTTAAAGGTGCTCTTCTTTCCTTTATTTGATATAATAAACCAGTATGCCTAACTGATCTAACTGAGCAATAAATGTATCATGTTGGTGAATGGGCGGATTCTTTTTTCTTTTTCTTTTTCTTTCTTTTTTTTTTTTTTTGAGACAGTTCTCGTTCTGTTGCCCAGGCTGGAGCATAGTGGCATGATCACAGCTCATTGCAGCCTTAACTTCCTGGGCTCAAGTGATCCTGCCACCTCGGCCTCCCAAGAAGCTGGGACTATAGGTATGCGCCACCACACCCAGCTAATTTTTGTATTTTTTGTAGAAACTGGGTCTCCCTATGTTGCCCAGGCTGGTCTTGAACTCCTGGGCTCAAGTCATCCTCCCACCTCAGCATCTCAAAGTGCTGAGATTACAGACATGAGCCACCATGCCTGGCCTCATCATTTCTTTACAATAATCTATCCAAGTTTCAAAAACTCTCATTGGAGAAGCTAAGGAAGTATTTTTCACACAAAACAAAACAAAACTTTATTGTAAAGTATTAAAATGTAGACCCCCATTAGGGTCTCAGTGAGAGGTCAGTAAAGAGAAGCTCAGTTTCAGATCCACATGTGAAGGACTTAGGTACTTAAAATGATCCATCTCATAATCTCTATAAGTAAAATTGTATTTCCCAAAGCCTTTCTTATTTATTTATTTATTTGCATTTTTTAGTGTAGAAACTGTTGTCCACAGGAGAAAGGGCATTAAAACCAGTGAACTCATGCACTGGAGGTAGCAGGTGGCTAAGATGACAATGTCATCAACTTCTTGGCCCATTCTGCATTTCTGAAATTAGGTCCTAGGAACTGAATGAACTAAAAGCTCAAAGGTCTCAGGGTACTTTGTCCTGGGTGTCCTCCCAGCCCCTTAAGACAACAGCAGGAAGAAGTGTTGTGGGCAGAAGGACTACAGCTCTTCTCATGCTGGCTCTCATGGACAGGAATGCACCTTGGCTCCAGGGAGAGCCATTGATGGAGAGCTAGCCTTTCCCCTTTGTTCTGAGACTGAGGTTGACTCCTGGAGCTGAATCCAGCCCAGCCACCTAGTAGAAGGCTTCAGGAGGATGGCTGATGGTTGGAAGTCAGAGAAGTCTGAGTGCTTGGTCTCAAGTGCCCTGGCTGCCATGTCAGGAGACCAGCATTCTAAGCCTGTCACTCCTGCCAACTGGTTTTATAATTTCTCTCAGCCACAGCTTTCTAGTCTGTAAAACAAGAGGATTGGGATGGTTCTTAAATATTAATGTACATGAGAATCACCTGGGAGACATGTTAACATGCAGATTCTGATTCAGTGGGTCTGGGGTGGTGCCCAGGACTCTACATTTCTAACTGGCTTCTAGGTGATGCTCATGCTGCTGATCAAGTAGCACTTGACAGCACTTCAAGTAGCAGGGGATTTGCATACAGTGTGGTCCCTTTTAATTCTAACAGTGGATCTTCCCCACTTGCTATGCCAAAGGCATCATTCGATTACGGTCTGGAAATAGAAGCAGAGGTGGAAACCAGGCTAACGTTTCCCCTCTTCAGTGCAGGAAACCTGTTTCTCCCAGTCACATGAGAGAGCTTTTGAGAGTGAGAAAGGAGGCTGCATCCTGGCTTCATCTTTGCGTCTAGGCGTACCTATTCCTAGCTTAATATATAATCTTAACTGTTCCTTAGAATGTGTTAGATTTAGTATCATGACTTAGGGTATCGATAATCAGCACTATCTGAGTTATTTAGATGCTTAAAGTAAAAGATAAAGCCATACAGGAAAACAGCTAGAAGGGAACCTTAGAGAGCTTTGAAATAGACACCATTGTCTGCACACCATGGAGAATCGTGAGATTAAAGGGACCTCTCAAGGTTCTGCCAGTGCCTGGAAGACCTGGGATGATGCCCATGCTTCCACTCCCAGAAAGCATATGTATTCTGTTCGGATATGCAGTGCCTGCATCTGTGTTTTAAGACTGAATAGCAAACTGTGTTAAACAGTTATGACAAATGTTGGCCATCTTCATACTGTCTTTATTTAGTTGCTCTCTGAATAAATTTGTTCAATCCTTTCATGATCATTATTTTTCTCAGTGTCAACCTGTGTCTGCTGCCGATTGGTCCAAGGATATTCGAACTTGCAAGATTTTGAGTGCACAGTCTTTAAATACCTGGTTGATTTTATGCAGTGACAGAACTGAATATGTTGCCAACAGCTTTCTGAACTGCTTGAAAAAAGTTGGAGATTCCATGGGATTTAATGTGGACTACCCCAAAATGTGAGAATACATTGAATTTTCTTCCTATATTAATTTAGTTTGGTTAGAAGGTAGGAAATAATGGCAGATATATCAACAAAGGCTTCTTTATCTCAGTACAGTTTCCTAATATAAAGCACCAAGAGAAAATAGTAAGTAGTTAGGTTTTGTAATGACTAAACTTCCATAAAGTTAAAATGTATTTTATGTTGGTCTTTGTAAAACTTGTACACAGTTCTTAAACAGTAGTGTCATTCCTTTAAATCTTTTCAGTACTAGTTGGCACATAAATTTTTGGTAAGTCCATATATTGTCTTCTCAACTGTTTTTCCTTCAGATCAGTTTTTCATATAAGTTACTTAATAGCAAATGGACATTAAAAAATAAAAGTTGCATGCCCTGACTTTTACTTGATAGATTTTATGCTTTAAAATATAATGGAAAAATAGATCTCAAATAAGCTTCTCTGATTGTTACTATAGCATACTATTAGTCATTCAGAGAGTTTTCTGGTAAGACTAAGGTCAACCATTTATTCATAGAATGCTTATTGAATGCTAATATGTGTAGATATTATGCCAGTTGCTGGGGATGGGAAAGATAAATAAGCTGTTTTTCATTTAGTAAGAGATACATATACAATCACACTGAAAATGAAATATTGTTTTGCTTTGGAAAAGCCATAAAGTTGGCCATGCCTCACTTTACTGAACCTGATATGCTTAGAAAAGAGGAACACATACTTATTTTTTTTTGTTATAGTGGAGATGCAAATGTCCTAATTGGCACAAGAGGAAGTTATTCTTTAAACACATAGTTGCTAATTAATTACATCAGCAGCGCAAGTATTAATCCCAAAATCTCATTTAACACCACTGTTTAGAACTCTCCTCTTATCAAATCTGTTAACAAATAGCCTGGTTTGTGTTTCACCTGCTCTATTTTCTCTTAACCCATGACCTAATAAAGCAGGAAAAGATTATGAAAGAAGCCATAGTCCTCAGACCCTGGGCTGATGTCTCAGGCTCTTTCTCACATGAATTTTGGAACAAGCCCATTGCTATGTTCTGTCCTTGGCCTGTTTTATTTGAAAGCTAATATTTCATTTCAACCGTCTTCTTTCCATAAAGTATCCATTTACCTAGCTAGATTTATAGGCATAGCTTCTCTCTTCTAAAATATTCACCTGATGATTTTAGAATGCATGGACTGTAAGTACAGCAGAATTGGAGTGCAAGAGTTTGAACTGGACGAGTCAGGACCATTTAATTGCTGAGATGGGGCTGCCAGCCAGTCGTATAGGTCTGTTAAAATCTGCATTCAGGGAGTTGGTGATCCTGCCACCTGCTGGCAGAGTTTTAAAAGGCCACTGGGCATTGAGACAGTTCACTCGTATACACATAAAAGAGGCTGATTCTACATAAAGAAACTAGTTTTATAAATTCCTGTGTGTGTGAGAATTACTTCTGGAGCTTCTGGCCCCTAACATAATGTAAGCACAGAACAGATGATTAATTGTTAAGTACTTGTGCACTGATTAAGGTTAGACATTCCAGACTCCAGACAAGCAACCACTAAGGAAAATAAATATATTTTTGTCTGAATCATGCAAATTAGTTGAATATCTTGGTCTCATTAACTTGATGTTTTCTAAAACATTCGTTTTTAGATTCCCACAGCAATTCAGTCTTACAGAAATCTTAATCCTAGTTGAGCTTGAACCCTCTTTCCAACACTTGATACTATGAGACTTGGGATTTCGAAAGTTCACTTTCAATCCCATTTTGAACATTATAATTATTGATTGTAGGGATTCTGTACAATTGAGAATATCTTATTTTCTACCAAACCATTTTTTACACCGTAAAAATTATTGCTAAATGTTTTTATATTTTGCAGTGAAAGTTTTAGACTCAAAAGGTTTCTATTTTTCTCTAATAATTTTTTCCTAAGATTGCTAGTCTGTTATGAAAATTTATTTATATTTCTGATGCCATACAATGATTATGTGCTACTAAGAAGGAAATTATATAGCTTCAAAATTAATCTTTTTATGTAGCATAAAAGTACAAGAAAATCCAGCTGCATTTGTTAGAGCTGTACAGCACCATGTTGGTCCTGATGTTCAGTTGGTAAGTATAGGACAGTTTTTGAACTCCTTTAATCCATATTTTTAGTTCTGCTTTATATCTACAGTCTGAGCATACCCTCCCATGATATATCTGCAGATTGCCTGCATTATCCCAAAGGACCCAAGAAAGTATTAATCTTAGTATTTTGATCAGTATTTTATTTCCATTCCACAAATGTTAATTTCCATTAATATTTCCATTCTAATGTTAATTTTAAATTTTAAACACAGTACTTCTTGTTAATCCTATATCATCCACTTGGGTGTCTGCATATTTTCCAACTCATTGAGGTCTTTTCTTCCCATCTTATCCCATGAATGTCGATATCCAGTGTTTTCTATATTTCAGGGTATTCTTGGTTAGGTTTTTGTAAGTGGCCTATGGCCCCAAATTCCTGCTTCCTCTGAATTCTTCCCATCTTCTGTGCGTCTCAGTGAGGACCACTTCCTCCTGCACTGTATCACCTGCTGGGACATCCACAGTTGCCTCATTTCCCAAAGGGCATGTGTGTGTAGCGGTTTTTGCAGACTGTTTGGGGCCAAGGCATGATTACATCACATCCCGACATTCCAAACAAATTAGAATTGACATCCTTTTTCTTAAAACTTTTTCAATGCTTCCTATTTCCTGGGAATGTTTACTCTTCTACCAGGCCTCAGCACCCCCGGGCTGCTGCAGGGCTTTTCCAGTCCTTTCCATCTACCCTTCCCACCTCCATGGCCAGCTCAGCCCAACTTCCAGCATTCTTGTTCATATCTCATGCAAACTAATTGAACTAACTAGCTAAGTGCTATCTCTTTGCTTCTCTTTTAGTGAGTTTCTCTTTTACCCTAAAGGATCTTATATGAAACAGAGAATCTCTTACCCTAAGAGCATTTTTTTTTTTACTTAATCAAACTTACAGAAAAGTGACAAGAATAGTACAAACAACTCTCTCATATACCCTTCACCCCGAATCCCAAATTATTAACATTTGATCATATTTGCATTATTATTTTTTTGCTGACCCATTTGAGAGTAAGTTCCAGGCATGATGCTCCAGTGCCCTTGACTATTTCAGTGCATATTTTCTGTAAACAAGGTCTCTGTCCTACAGAAGCATATAACAATCATCAAAATTAAGAAGCAGTTTTCTGCATTTGTGTCAATAGTCACCTCTGCAGGAAAAGGCTCTAATGTCCTGCACTTACTTGTCCAGACTCTTCAGTCTCTTCTTCAGTCTAGAACAGCCCTTTAGTTTTCTTTGACTCTGATGACCTTCCAATTTTGAGAGTACAGAGTAGTTATTTTATATAACGTTCCTCAATTTGGTTTTGTCTGATGTCTCCTCATGATGAAATTCAGGTTATGCACTTTGACAGGAATAGCACAGCAACGGTCCTATATTCTGAGTGCATCCTACCCTGCGGCACTCCATTGATTACGGTGATGTCTGCCAGATTTCTCCAATGTAAAGTTCAGTTTCATCAGTTGCATCTCCTTGGAGTTTTCCACTCCATCAGTCCTTCTACATTTATTAGGTGGCACAGGAAGAGGTTTCTCTTCTCCCCATTTATTTGTTTCTTTATATCCGCATAGACTCATAGATCCCTATTTTATTACAGTTTATTACTCTTATTATTTATTTTGATGCTCATCATATTGTACCTGATTTTGCCAGTGGGAAAATCACATCAAGCTGGCTTGATGTGTCTCCGTCTTTCTTCGAACACTTTCTTATTTTCTGGCAAAATAAGATATTCCAGGTTCATCTTACAGTGTTGCTTCCCAGCCCTGGAATCAGATATCTTTCCCAGGAGTCCTGATTCCTTTTAGGAAAGAATAGTATTTAGATACAAAAATTTGGGGCACTTGGTGTGCTTATTTGCTACTGGGGTGTTGCTGTCCCCAGGCTTTAGGAAATAACTAGGAAATGTATGTTGCATGGCTCCTGTTATCCCCCACATACCTGCTTACTCATCCAGCCCCTGGTGTGGAACCTGCCTCACTCGGCTCCCATCTTCCCTCAGCCCATTGGACCACTGCCATGTTCTACCACTTTCCTTGCTTAGAGCCAAACTCATAGGTCAAAAGGAAGGTGCTAAGAGCCAGGAGGCAGAGGTTGCGGTGAGCTGAGATTGCGCCATTTGCACTGCCCCTGGGTAACAAGAGCGAAACTCTGTCTCAAAAAAAAATATTTTTCTTCATTTTATATAATTAAGTGTAAATAATTTTAGCCTTTGACATTATGACTTTAAACAATTCTATAGGTGGAAAAATTACTTTGTTTTCTTCTGCTGATTCTGACAGTGCATATCTTTTCTACAATTTGGAGGCTTTTGAAAGTGGAGAATAAAAGATGGGAAAGAGGCAGAGGTAGGCCCTTCAGTTTGGAAAGGATCTGATAAGAAGTAGGAGTAGTGACAGAGACAGGTGGGATAAAAAATGTCGGGGGACTTGACACTTCTCTATCCTTATTTTCCCTCCCCTTATATCCGTAGTCTCAGGTTCCAGGTTTTAAAAAAGTGTGTTTGTTTCCTTTATTTTGGTTATCCTGTACCTAATGGGAAAGGCACCCTAGTTTAAGCTAATTCTCAACTTCACTTATCTTCAGGTGGGGTCAGGGAGGGACCAGTGGGAATGAGAACTCAAAACCCACAGGAAAGGAGCACTGCAAAGTTGGGGGTGACGGAGTGGAGGCATATGAAGAAGGAACTCCATGAGAAGAGAATTTGAGGGAACTGACAGAATCAAATCAGGAGAGAAACGAGGAGACAGGAAAGGTGAAAGGAGATGGGGAGGAGTGGAGTAGGGCTTTGCAGGTAGAATGGCTAATGATAAGGTATTTTCAGTGGCATTTATTAATTCACCAGTGGTTTAACAGCCATGTAAGGTAACTGTAGGCATGTTAGTATCGCTTCTTGGGAACTTAGGGGCAAAAGATGTTTGGAGAATAATTCATGAATTCGTTTCTTTAAAAAGCGACTTCTTGGCAGAAGTAAATTAATTTCTAAAATCTTTTGCTGTTTTTGCTTTCAGGTAATGTGCATTCTGCCTTCTAATCAGAAGACCTATTATGATTCCATTAAAAAATATTTGAGCCTAGACTGCCCAGTCCCAAGCCAATGTGTGCTTGCTCGGACCTTGAATAAACAGGGCATGATGATGAGTATCGCCACCAAGATCGCCATGCAGATGACCTGCAAACTCGGAGGCGAACTATGGGCCGTGGAAATACCTGTGAGGAACCTGTCACATTTTTTTCTTTTCATAATAAATTAATTTTTAAAATTAAAGGAGGAGATGTTATCACATGAT
This sequence comes from Saguinus oedipus, assembly GCA_031835075.1. Classification (NCBI taxonomy): domain Eukaryota; kingdom Metazoa; phylum Chordata; class Mammalia; order Primates; family Cebidae; genus Saguinus; species Saguinus oedipus. The sequence continues at coordinate 129,610,968 of CM063178.1, forward strand.
CCCAGAATTATTTGGATTGCTAGTTTGTTGAGCCTCTACCCTGGGTTCTGGCACTCCACAAGCCATTGTGAATCTCCAAAAGAGGCTCCATGCTTCTCAGGAGCTTCAGTTAAGCTGCTAACTCAGCACAGGGACCTGATTTGAAGCCTCTCAGCTGCTATTTTAAAATCTGTGTTCCATTGCCTCCACATTTACCTGCTTTTAGCAGGGTGCTAACTCTTAGAATAGCCTTGCACCCTGGATGGGGCCTCCCCAGAACTTGGGGAGATGGCATAGCCTGTGATTTGAACCTTCAAACTGTGGTACTAAGAAAATCCTCTTCTCCTCCCTGAACTGTAGTCACCATGGGAGTAAGCAAGGAGAATGAGAAGCGAGGTAATGTTGCCCATTCCTTACATGTCCACAACCAGGATGAATGCGGTTACCTTCAGCTTCCCTCTCTCCCACTCCCCACAAAGGTGCATAGCCAAGGGAGGATTCCTTGGAGATCTGAAGAATGGAGAATGGAATTCCTCTTCAGATTCCTCCAAACCAGAGGCAAGTGATAAATGCACTGACCACAGTCCCAGAATCTCTTTAGTCACTGGTGCCCCTTCCCCTGCCCCCACACAAAGGATGATGGCTATCTTGGACAATAGTGAGTCTTTTAAGATAAGTGTGCATCATATTCTCCTGCCATCTTTAAGTCTCTCTCATTTCTGGCTTAATAATAAATAAAATAAAACCTCATCTAGATCTTGATCTCCCTTATACATAGCTTAACTTTAAGAATTCAGTAACTGGAGACCGTTTTAAAAATAACGTCCTGTTAAACCATTGTTAGGGGAAATGATACCTCATCCGATTAAATCATGACAAATTTAATTTTATAGTTAAAGTCCCTGATGGTGGTCGGTATTGATGTCTGTAAAGATGCACTTAGCAAGGACGTGATGGTTGTTGGATGCGTGGCCAGTGTTAACCCCGGAATCACCAGGTACTGCTAAAACTAGCTGAACACACTCTTCATTTAGTTAGACTGTTAACTGTGGTTTCACTGAAGAATGTAACAGCAAGGAATATTTTGTATTATTCACTCATTTTAAACACCAACACTTGTGTTCATAAATTACACTTGCATATAAAATGTGATGATAATATTGGAGTACTATGTAGCCTCATTAAAAAACCTTTTATATATTCATTAGGGTGAGCTATTACTCATCTTCCCCAAATAATAGATGTGTACAAATTCTGAACATTTCCACCCATGTTAAATACTCAATACATACTTCTTGTTGCTATGATTATTAATATTCACAGGCATTGGTTGTGGCTGTTGTTCACACAGCTAATAAAAACAAGCAAAATCAGGGATAATGCCTTAAACATTGGCTAAGAGTACTCATTAAATTATGGTTCTTAGAATTGTTTCAACCTTTGTAACTGAACAATGTGTTTTGAAGCTACAGCAGCCCTGTGCAAAATGTTTTCTTTTTGGCTTAAGCCATTTTATTTATTCCCATTAAATTATTGGTCAGGTATATATATTTTGGATTGTGGGAAACAGAAAAAGGAACACCATAATAATATCCTGCTTGCATGCCTACGACTTCATTCCAGGTTGTATGAGATGCTTCTTATTTATGCCATATCATTAATCAAGTTGATAAAGGACTTTCATTTTTTTCTTTGTACATCCAAAATTTATTTTGATATAGGGAGTGAAGTAGGGATCCACTTTAGTTTATTTCTCAAATGATCGCCATTTATCAGAAAGTTTATTATAATTTTTATCAGCTTTTTTGAGGTATAATTGATGCATAAATTATATGTATTTTGAGTGTACAGTGTGATGTTTTGATATATGTATACATTGTGAAATAATTACCACAGTCAAACTAACATTTCATTACCTCACACAGTTACCACTTGTGTGTGTTTGTGTGTGTGTGTGGTGAGACTAAAGATTACTCTCTTAGCAAATTTGAGCTATACTGTAGTGCATGATAATTAACTGTACTCAACATGCTGTACATTAAGTGTCCAAAACATATTCATCTTGTCACTGAAATTTTGTACCCTTTGAACGTCCAATCTCCCCCACCCTCTGCCCCCAATAATTATCTTCTATTCTTTATTTTTATGAGTTTGACTTTTTTTTTTTTTTTTTTTTTTGCTTTTTTTTTTCTTTTGAGACAGAGTCTCACTTGGTTGCCAGGATGGAGTGAAATGACATGATCTCAGCTCAATGCAACCTCCACCTCTTGCGTTCAAATGATTCTCCTGCCTCAGCCTCCTGAGTGGCTGGGACTACAGGCATGCACCACCACACCCAGCTCATTTTTGTATGTTTACTTTAGAGATGGGGTGTCACCATACTGGCCATGCCGTTCTCAAACTGCTGACCTCGTGATCTACCCGCCTCAGCCTCCCAAAGTGCTGGATTACAGACATGAGCCACCACACCCAGCCAAGTTTGACATTTTTAGATTCCACATATAAGTGACCATACCGTATTTGTCTTTTTGTGTCTGGCTTATTTTACTTAATATAATGTCCTCTAGGTTTATTCATTTTGTTGCAAATGGCAGGATTTTCCTCTTTTTTTAAGGCTGAATAATATTCTGGCGGGGGGTGTGCGCACCTCACAATTTCTTTATCCAGTCATCCATCAGTGGTCCCAGGTTGATTCTATATCTTAGCTACTGAACATGGAATTGCAGATATCTGACATACTGATTTCTTTTCCTCTGGATATATAGACACAGTGTGATTGCTGGATCACATAATAGTTCTATTTGAAATTTTTTGAGGAACTTTTTTTAGTGGTTTCCATAATGGTTATGCTAATTTACATTCCCACCAACAATGTATAAAGGTTCCTGTTTTTCTACATTCTCTCTAACACTTATCTTCTGACTTTTTGGTCACAGCCATCCTAAAGGTGTGAGGTGATATCTCGTGGTTTTGATTTGCATTTCCTTGATAATTAGTGATGTTGAGCACCTTTTCATGTATCTGTTGACCATTTGTATGTTATCTTTGGAAAAATGTCTATTAGAGTATTTCTTTTTTTCCTATTGAATTGTATGAGTTCTTCATATATTTTGGATAACATCCCTTTATCAGATACACGATTTGTAAATATTTTTTCCCATTTTATAAGTTGCTTTTCATCTGTTGTTTCCTTTGCTGTGCAGGAACTTTTATTATTTTTGTTGTATTTTTGGTGTCTCATATTCAGAAATCATTGCCAAGACCAATGTCATGAAGCTTTCATGTTTTCTCCTAGAAGTTTTGCAGTGTCAGATCTCTTAAGTCTTTAATCCATTTTGAGTTAATATTTATGTAAGGTATAAGGGTCCAATTTTATTTTTTAACATGTGGATATCTAGTTGTTTCAGCACCATTTATTGAAGATACTTTCTTTATCCCATTATGTATTCTTGGTGTTTTGTCAAAGATTAGTTGACTGTATGTGTGCATTTATTTCTGGGCTTTTTATTCTGTTCCATTTGCCTATGTGTCTGTTTTTATGGCAGTATCATGCTGTTTAGATTATTATGGCTTTGTAATTTGAAATCAAGAAGTGTGATATATCTAGCTACTGATTTGCATAGGTAGAACCATCCATCCTTACATCCTAGGTATAAATCCCACTTTCTCATGATGTGTGAACCTTTTAATGTACTGTTGAATTTGCATTTTAGTATTTTGTTGAGGATTTTTAGAATTATGTTCATCAGGGCTTTCCTTTTTCTTCATGCAGGCATTTATTGTTATAAACTTCCATCTTAAACTGCTTCTTTTAAGTTTTAGGATGTTGTGTTTCTATATTTGTATATTACAGTTTTCTTCCTGTTATTGATTCTAGTGTCAATTATGGGAAAATATTTTTGATTGGTAGTTTATCTTCAAAACTTTGAATGTATCATCTCACTCGCCTGGCCTATAAGGTTTCTGCTGAGAAATCTTCTGATAGCCTGATAGTTCTTTTTCATGGGATAAGCCACTCTTCTTGCTTCAACTTCTCTTCTTTAAAATTTATTTTTTTTATTAGACTTTAAGTTCTGGATAACATGTCCAGAATGTGCAGGTTTGATTTTTGACAGTTTGATTGTAATATGTCTTGGTGAATTCTTCTTTGGATTGAATCTATTTCAGAACCTTTGAGCTACGTGTACTTGGATGTCCCTATCTCTTTCCAGATTCGAGAACTTTTTATCCATTATTATTTGAAATAAGCTTTCTGCCCATCTCTCTTCTCCTTTTGAAACTTTCATAATGCGAATGTTAGGTCTCTTGATGGTATTCCATAAACTCCATAAGCTTTCTTCATTCCTTTTACTTTTTTCTCCTTTGTGTATTTTTAAATGACCTATCTTCAAACTCACAGAGTCTTCTATTTTATCAAGTCTGCTGTTGATACTTTCTATTGCATTTATTTAATTCATTGTGTCCTTCAGCTCCAGAATTTCTGCTTGGTTCTTTTTAAATTTCTATTTCTATATTGAAGTTATTGTTTTGTTTTGTTTTGAGACAGAGTCTCACTGTGTCACCAGGCTGGAGTGCAGTGGTGCAATCTTAGCTCACTGCAACCTCTGCCTCCCGGGTTCGAGCGATTCTCCTGCCTCAGCCTCCTGAGTATCTGGAACTACAGGTGCACACCACCATGCTCAGCTAATTTTTGTATTTTTATTAGCGATGTGGTTTCACCATGTTGGCCAGGATGATCTTGATCTCTTGATCTGGTGATCTGTCTGCCTTGGCCTCCCAAAGTGTTGGGATTACAGGAGTGAACTGCCACACCCAGCCTACATATTTTTTTAGTATCGTTGACTTGTCTGTGTTCCCTTGTAGCTTGTTGAGCTTCCTTAAATATTTATTTTGAATTCTTTTGTCATCCATCTCTTTGAAGTCAGTTACTGGACTATTTTTTATTTTATTTATTTATTTATTTATTTATTTTTTTTTTTTTTGAGACGGAGTTTCACTCTTGTTACCCAGGCTGGAGTGCAATGGCGCGATCTCGGCTCACTGCAACCTCCACCTCCTGGGTTCAGGCAATTCTCCTGCCTCAGCCTCCTGAGTAGCTGCGATTACAGGCACGCGCCACCATGCCCAGCTAATTTTTTGTACTTTTAGTAGAGATGGGGTTTCACCATGTTGACCAGGATGGTCTCGATCTCTTGACCTCGTGATCCACCTGCCTCAGCCTCCCAAAGTGCTGGGATTACAAGCATAAGCCACTGTGCCCGGCCTTGGACTATTATTTTAATCCTTTGGTTGTGTCATAGTTTCTGATTTTTTTTTTTTTTTTTTTTTTTGAGATGGAGTTTTGCTCTTGTCCCTCAGGCTGGAAATGCAGTGGTGTGATCTTGGCTCACGGCAACCTCCATCTCCCGGGTTCAAGCAATTCTCCTGCTTCAGCCTCCCAAGTAACTGGGATTACAGGCGCCTGCTACCACACCCAGCTAATTTTTGTATTTTTAGTAGAGACAGGGTTTTGTCATGTTGGGCTGGTCTTGAACTCCTGCCCTCAGGTGATCTGCCTGCCTTGGCCTTCCAAAGCGCTAGGATTATAGGTGTGAGACACCACACCTGGCCAGTTCCTGATTTTTCATGTTTTTGAAGTCTTGCATTGCTGTCTTTGCATTTGAAGTATCAGTCACTTTTTCCAATCTTTATTGGCTGTCTTTGGGAGAGAAACACCTTTAACAGTCCAGCTAGAGATTCTGAGACTCTCTTACATGTTTTCTATTCATGTGCCCACTTCACACTTCTGGTTCTCACTTGGTGGGAAAATCCTTAAAACTGCATGCATTTTCTCAATCCCACAAAGCCAGGTCAGATGTCAAGAGGCTCTCATCTATTTTCCCTAGGGCTGTGCCCTGAAATGCTCATTTATGTACCTTCTCCAAATCCTGAAGAGTCAAGCTACCTGTGTGTGTGAAGTGCTTGCACTCACCATCTGAACAAATGTGGTTGGGGAGCCAGCCCGGTCAGGGGTGGTGCTGAGACACATGTAGCATTTAGGGTGCTTGTGGGTCAGCTGAGATGGTCCATAAGCAAGGTATCCTAAGAAACCCACAGGAGGGCTTCTTTATGAAGCTCATAGAGGAGTCAGTAGGATTGGCTGCCTTGCTTTTCTACCCCCAGACTCTCCTAATCTCCCAGCTGTGCTGATAATCTTGTTCTTGGTGAGGCAAGAAAAAAGTGGGCATCTTAGGGGGTGAGGGAGCTGGGTGCTCACTCACTACACACTAATTTTCACCCTGTTAGAGAAATCATGGGCTGATGTGGTCTCTCATGGCATTGAGCTGTGCCCTGCCTAGGGGAGGAGCAATGCAGGTAAAGTGAATCTCTTTGTGTTACCCTCTTTAATGCATCTGATTTTGTACTCCAGTGACGTGATGGAACATCACCATTGGAGTTACTCTCATCCTTGGGTAATTGTCAAAAGTGATGCTTCTGGAAGGGAGATGATGGTAGAAAGCTCCTATTTTCCCACCTTGCTGATATCACTCAGGACTTTCAGACTTCCAATTTGTTGGCAGCATTCCTAATTGTATTCTGTTTTGTTTTAAACAAAATATTTAGAGATGGGATCTTGCTTTGTTGACCAGGCTGGAATGCAGTGGCTCTTCACAGGTGCAGTGATAGCATAATACAGTTTTGAACTCATGGGCTCAAGCAATCCTCCTACCTCAGCCTCCCAAGTAGATGTGACTATAGGCCACCACACGTAGCTGTTTTATTAATGTTGCATATATTTGGAGAACTGTAATAATGCTGGGACATATCTAACTCGAAGTCATGATTATCATTTCGAAGTGCCTTAAGTTAATTAATGGTGGTAGCAAGAGAACTTGTTTCTGAAATGTACACAAGTTAATAATGTTAAGATTTCTAATCCAAAAGGATCACCTATAAAAATGAAAGTTTGCACATCAGAAATTTTTGAATATTCTGATAGTAGGAGCTCTACTGCTAAATTAAGACATTATTTTTTAGCCAAAATAATGACCTCTATTTATTACTCTTTATTATATGCCAAGTACTGTGCTGAGTATTTTACATATATTACCTGTTTTAATTTTTACCACAACCCTATGGGGTAGTAACTAACGTGCTTATCTTGTAAATCTCCTTGGTATAGATGAGGAAACTGAGACTTAGGTTCACATAGCAAAGTTACACAGCTGGTGTATATTGACAAAGTTACACAGTATATTGACTAGAATTTGAAGCTAGATATGGCTGATGCCAACACTATGCTTTGGCTTCTCTTTTCAATAAATTATTTTTGGGGAAAGAGACTTTTTAATATAATTGTGAACACATAACACATACAAAATTGAGAACATTGATTTTTACTCATAATGTCTATTTCTTAATATTAGTGAATTTTATAATAGAAATTTTAAAGTTGAACTTTACTTATTTTTTTAACTTTAGGTGGTTTTCCCGCTGTATCCTTCAGAGAACAACCACTGATGTTGCAGATTGCTTAAAAGTTTTCATGACTGGTACTAAAAATATAGCAATGTGGGTGGGCTCCAAGGACTGTTCCTTCAGACCTCAAATCCATGTGCTTATAGAAGACCACATAGGTCAAAGCAAACTCTCCACACCTATCTATGTCAACTGTCACCCAGTTGAAGATCTCCAAAGCTGCATGCTGACTTAGGCCAACAATCAGACTATGTAGCATTTACATTTACATTTGTCTATGTGTGATAACATGAAGCCAGGAGGAAGGAAAATTTGTGGCTGCTGGTTTCCCTGGCAAGCAGTTTGAAGGTCAAAAGAAACCTACGCTGGAGGAATTCAAGTTATGACAGAGCAGTGTTAAGTCTAGACCTAGGAAGGAAGCCTGCAGGCCTAGGATAGGGGTGCTAACAGATAAAGTGGCAAAGCAGGAGAAAAGGAATGACAGCAGACGAGGAACGGTGCCCTGTCCATAGCAGGATGCAATGCAATGCAAAGACAAATCTAGGGTTTTTATTTACCAGTCCTGGCCTAGGTCTGGCTTTGCTATTTCCTAGCAGCGTGACTTGTGCAAACCCTTCCCTCTCCCGATCTGCATTTTCCCATCTGTAAATTTTGGGATATTGTAAATATTTTTTTCTTAAAAGGTGTATTTGCTGATACATGTAGGTAATGGACTTAGATACATGTTTCTTAAACAATAAACTCTTTTTTTTTTGAGACAGAGTTTTGCTCTTGTTACCCAGGCTGGAGTGCAATGGCGCGATCTCGGCTCACTGCAACCTCCGCCTCCTGGGTTCAGGCAATTCTCCTGCCTCAGCCTCCTGAGTAGCTGGGATTACAGGCACGCGCTACCGTGCCCAGCTAATTTTTTGTATTTTTAGTAGAGACGGGGTTTCACCATGTTGACCAGGATGGTCTCAATCTCTTGACCTCGTGATCCACCTACCTCAGCCTCCCAAAGTGCTGGGATTACAGACGTGAGCCACCGTGCCCGGCCAACAATAGACTCTTAAAATAACTGTATGATATATACATGAAAATAATTACTGCATTCTATTATTTCCCTCTCACATCAAAACCTGGTCAATTTTTGAGCAGGTAAATTTTTTAGCAGTTATTGAAGGTTTCTGTTGGGTAGGAGTTCTTCTATGGCCTCTGCTCTTTAGAATATTCATAGTTATAGTGAGTAGAAATGTTTCCAGTGTTCATCTCCTCAGTGAGAATTGGAATCAATTGGGTGATTCAATATGAAGATATGTTTTCAGAGAAACAGCAAAGCCATTTCCGTAGATTTTCATATTTATTCTCATTAGGAAGATAAACTTAGCTAGTTTATATCTATTGAGAGGATTTAAAGACTTGAAGACACTAAATTAATATTAATTTGATTTTAGGCATTTTCATGTCTATTGCATTAAATTTTAATTTATTGCTTAAATATTAAAATTTTGCTAAAGAGATAGGCCAAGTGTAAGAATATGTCATGCCATAGAAACCATTATGATTACTAGAATCGCAGAGACAGAGTAATGCTCCCTAAAGTTATCCATCATTATATTATTGCAAATATAAACCAAATTATGTATTGCCCTATTTTACAGTGGTCTAAACTATAAAACCCATTTAAACATTGCAATATATTAGAATGTTATTTTTTGTTGGCATTAGAAAAGTAATTGTTTTCTTCCACCAAAATTCTGCAGGAGCACTCAACAAATGGTACAAGTACAATCACGATTTGCCAGCACGGGTAATTGTGTACCGTGCTGGTGTAGGGGATGGTCAGCTGAAAACACTTATTGAATATGAAGTCCCACAGCTGCTGAGCAGTGTAGCGGAATCCAGCTCAAATGCCAGGTATTACATTATTGTTCTTTCCTCCGCACTCCCAATTATAGCTATTACACACAAGGTATTCAAGCATAGGTTTTTGGGTTTTTTTATGCAATTAAGTTTTGCTGTGTTTCTATATCATGCCAGCAGAGCTCTGTAATTTCCTTCAGATTGTAGGGTAGTTGGGATGGTCTAACATAAAAAGCTTTGGGGGCCTTGAGTGGGGGAATCTAGTTGAAGAAAGGTATCCTCAGAGCAGCTGACACAGATTCAGCATGAAGCCTGCAGGGCTGCCGGCAGTGAAAATGCTTCATACATATTAATATCACATGGAAGAAAACAAGCTTTCAAATTCAAGGCCCTAATACACACAGAACCAAAGCCTCTGAATTGCAGGCAGTAGTGTGCACGTAAGGTCTACGGAAGGTTCTTAAAGGGGTTTGAGTGCCATGAAAGCTGAGCTGCACATGGAAATCAGACCATCTTAAAGCACCAGGCATCTTGCTCCACTGTTACATTTCCAGATTCTGTTTCAGTACAAAATTTTCTTCAGTGATTATTTGAAATAGCAAGTGCAAGAAAATATTGGAAATGGAAAACAGGAGAGGACAATAATCTTAAGTCAGCTTCTTAAAATATTTGGAAAGCATCTTGTTCTAAGCAGGACACATACCTCCATCGTAGGACTACATCACCATCAACCAAAGGGTCACAGCCACAAGTCACAAAGGAGCTGAGTCTTGACCTCAGTCAGTTATTGTTAGAGTGGAGGGGAAGCCTGAAAGCTTGGTGGCAGTATCAGCTGCAGCTTTATCCGAGCTGTTAGGGCCAAAATACCTCCCTCGCTCCTCTCTGATCTCAGGTACATGTGTTTATTAAGAATCACAGGTAAGCAATTTAGGGATGCAGGAGTAAATTTTAGCAGCTGACAGTGCTAAAGAGTTACTTTTCTTGCATTATAACCTCAACTTTTAATGTTTCAATACTGAAAACATTTGTAATAAATTTTAAAAATAATAATAACGCTTAAAATGAAACTCCAGTGTTTCCTTTCATCCCAGAGGTTCCTTTCATAATGGCAAATACTAGGATTTCGCCTTGGCTTTACCAAATACAATAACACTTCACCATTTGGCCAGAATGTGTATTTGGTCTATCCATCCATCCACCCAGGCATGAGTTTTGTGTAATACAGAAGGGATGACTAAAGGAATCGGAAGGACTTTTATTTCTTCCTCTGCTACTTGGAAATAAAATTGAGAGGAAGAGTGAAGGGGAAAATAGGATGAGACACTCATGACACACACACACATCTTGTCTCCATGGATAATTCTGGAAAATCTTTCTGCAAAAGTGCCAGTTGACATTCAGCATTCCTTCCTGACCCCTTTGAGTCATATAAACTAGGCAAATGACTTGGCATAGCATTGGCAGAGACTTACATTCAAACTGTGCCACCTGTACTACAACTGGCCGGTGAGTGAAAGCTGTTTACTTAATGTAAATAAGATACTCAAGAGTCCCACCTAAGAACTGTCATACACTTCATCTTTGTATCCCTAGATATAGCACAATTCCTGGTATTTCACAAAGGAAGAATGAATGAGTGAATATTTTGCAACAAATATGGACAATCCCTAATTTTAAAAATTGAATCTCTAGGGAAGGAGGGATTGTGGGTAATTTTTATTTTCTTTGTTTTGCAGTGTTTTTCACATGGAATTTTTATTTATTTAATTTTTAAAATTACACAAAAATAGAAAGCTGCATAGATTAGATTGAGTTCCTTTCTTTTCATATTTTGCCTCTCTAATTTTAATCTTAAGACTGTCAGTGATTGTGGTCAGGAAGAAGTGCATGCCACGATTCTTTACTGAAATGAACCGCACTGTACAGAACCCCCCACTTGGCACTGTCGTGGATTCAGAAGCTACACGTCATGAGTGGCAAGTACCATTGGAAAATCAATTTTTAACAAAACATTCATTGTGTGCAGTTTATATTTGACTTTATTTTGTTTGCCTTCTTTCCACATTCATTCCATTTTCCCCCTCAGGTATGACTTTTATCTGATCAGTCAGGTGGCTGGTCAGGGAACTGTTAGTCCTACCTACTATAATGTCATCTATGATGACAACAGCTTGAAGCCCGACCACATGCAGAGACTTACATTCAAACTGTGCCACCTGTACTACAACTGGCCGGTGAGTGAAAGCTGTTTACTTAATGTAAGTAAGATTCTCAAGAGTCCCACCTAAGAATTGTCATACACTTCATCTTTGTATCCCTAGATATAGCACAATTCCTGGTATTTCACAAAGGCAGAATGAATGAGTGAATCACTTCTTGAGTCCACAGTGGGAGGCACCAGTCTGTCATAGAAACAAAATAACAATAATTATTTTAATAGATTAATAGTTATAGTTTCTAGAGGACTTTGTTATATATATTATCTTATTCAAACCTAGAAGGAAATCAGTGTATTGTTATTTACATGTTACAGATGAAGTTAAAGCCAACTCAGATGTGCCTGGTGGGGAAGTGTTAAGAGGCGTGGGTCTGCCCTTTGTTCCTGTGCATTAGGCCAAGAGCTGTTCCCAAAGGCCAAGGCCAGCATTTGCACGGAGCTCCTCCAAGGAGTTCCAAACATGAGATCGTAGGAAAAAGACTAGCCCAAAGTGTGATGGCTCCCTGCTCCCAGCACTATGAAGCCAGAGTGACTTTTCACTCCATCCTCCCCAGTGAGCTTCAGTTCCCAGTGAGTTAGGTTACCTTTTGTTGATTGAGGTTAGTTATTGTTTACCCAGAAACCCATTCTATTGTCTGTGTAACCAGTAGATGAAATAAAATGAAAAAAAAAAAATTACTTTGAAGAACATGGTGTTCTCTTAATTATTCTCAATACTTTCTTTCTCCTCAGGGCTTAATCAGCATCCCAGCACCATGTCAGTATGCCCATAAGCTGACCTTTCTGGTGGCACAAAGCATTCATAAAGAACCCAGCTTGGAATTAGCCAACTTTCTCTTCTACCTGTGATGGCATAAACTACTGGCATCACTAGATAAAGAATTCCAGAAGAAATTGGTATACTTTGTGCAAATCAGCCACAAGCTCAAAACTGTAACTGGGGAAAAAGATTGAACTTGGTTTTCATGTCTGTGAAAAAAAAGAAAATTTAATCTGAAACAGTTTAAAGAAATGTGTGTTATTATGTTTTTAAAGAGTTATATGCTTGGGGTAAATTCTCATTGTCACATATGGAATTTAAATATACCATCACCTATAAAGAATTCTACAGAGTTAAATATCTTAAACACTTAAAGAAAATAAGTGTTTGCATGATATTTTGATGATAAAGTCTAATTCCAACCCCAAATTTTGCTGAGGTTTTCTTAACGTTCTAGAGCATTTTGTAGAGTGGTTTAAATAGTTGTTAGAAAATAAAGTTCAGAGCATCACATGTGTTTGTTGTTATTTGAATTTTACACTGACATCATATGGGAACCTCATAATTTAAGTATTTTTAGCAAAACCTCTCACCCACTAGAGCACGTCACCAACAGTCTGAGTTCTATTTTAGAAACTGAGCTGATCATTTTCTCTGTAATGGGACTTTATTTCACTTAATAGCAGCCCCTCTCAGTGATGACCTTGCTTCCTGTTCACTGATAAAACAGAAGCTATCAGAAGGCAACTTTCGTAAGCCTCTATTATCTCTACCTTCACCTAACAGCATCTGTACCCATAGACGCTGCCTGCCCTTTATTATGAATGCAGTGTGTCTGTGCTCCTATAAGGCTCTCCACCTCTGTACTCAATCTCATCCCTCTGACCTAAAAGGATGCTGCTCTAGCAGTTCTTCCCTCTTCTTTCTGCATCATCAGTTTTCCTCTTCACTACTGAATCGTTCTCATTGGCATTATAAATATGCTGTTATTTCTCTCATCTTAAAAGCCATTTCCTCTAGCTTCCACCCCATTGCTTTGCTCTTCTTTACAGAAAAACATCCCCAAAGAAGAGTCTGTGCTTGATGTATCCAATTCTGTACTCCAATCAGAATTTTACCACAACTGCTACAGCAAAATTGCCTTAGTCAACATCACCAATAACCTCCACTTTGCTAACTCCAGTGGTCACCTCTTGGTCCTTGTCTTGCTTGACCCAGTCAATCATTTCCTCCCTCTGAGACACTCTTTACTTGTCCAGTAGAATAACACTCTCCTGGTGCATTGATCACTCATGCTTGTCTCCTTTTGTGGTTTTTCCTCATCTTCACACCCTGTTCACATTGGAATGCCCCAGGAATGAAATATCAGCTACATGCAAAAGATATTTTCATGAAGGAAAGATCAGAGTTCCAAATTCTGCTTGCCATAGGAAGGTCTGTGGAAGTCTGCAACAAAGGGTGGTAGGAGAGTGGCAGGTGCTCTCTGGGGACAAGGGAAGCAGGCCACAGGAGGGACGCCAATGCGCAGGTTATATCACATTGCACTGAAACTATTATTTTCCTATTGAGAGTTGTGTCCAGACACAGTAGAAATGTACCCACCACGGGTCTGTTTCAATAATAGGATAACTGTTTTGTGAGGCATCAGGGTGGAGGGGACTTAAGGTCCAGGGCCAGTGCCACACCCTGCATATACACATTTAATCTCCACAACAACTGTATGAAGTAGGCTGTAATGACCATTTCAGATGGTAAAGCTGGAGATTAATGATAACTGCCTGATTGACTGAAGTTTATGAGATTAACTGTGGAGCTACAAGTTGTCCTCAGGTTTGTTTGCAAAACCTGTGAGATGAACCAAGAGTCTACACCTTTAATAAAAGATACTCTGAGATTTAAAAAATTTCTCCCAGAGCTCTAATGTGAGGGAGTGCCTTAAGTAATTTAAAGATGGCATTATACAGCATGTCTTTGAAGACAAGGCACTGAACCAATTCAGGGTGGTGGGTTTATCTTGTTTTCTTCCTTCAAAGTAGAAAAGTGATGTAAAGCCCCACTACCTAACCAGCCAGCTTGTATAAATCCACATGAAGCATTTTGATTAGGCAATCTGATCTTCTGCAAAGCATCCACCCACCTTTTTAAGTACTGCCCCAGGTAATGACTCCTTACCCGTTTAACCCACCAGAGGGCACACAAGGACTGCCATATGACTAGAGTCCTTCACCATGGCATTGTCACAGGCTGCAACAAACAATTTCAGGTAAACTCCAACATGGGGCTAAGAAATCATATGAGCTCTGATTCCAGCACTTTTGGTCGTCAGATATGATAACTTCACTTTCTGGGACTCAGTTACCCAATCTGTAATATGAGAAGCACTTGGACAGGAGCGGTGATGCCTAATCTTCAGAAGATTAGAAGTTCCTATGTTAAAAAGCTTTAGAAAAAAAAAATAGGGATGCCTGGATCCACCTCTCAAAATACTGATTTAATTGGTCTGGGATGGGGCCTGATCATCTGAATATTTTTAAAGTTCTCCAAATGGTTCCGATGTTCCGCCAAGGCTGAGGAATACTGGTTAGATAATATATGAGATCGATTTCAGCTTCATGTTATGTGATTGCCGCCTCTCACATGCATTAATTAGTTTGCCTTATTCAGGCTACCAAGGACAAAGAGGAAAGAGAGCCTATGCCATGCTTCGGAGCAGCCCTGGATTTGAATCCTAGAACCACTACTCAAGTTGTGTGACCTTGGGCAAGTTACTTAACCCCTCTGAGCCTCAGTGTATCTACTTGTAAAAATGTCTAATGATGTCTGTAGTGCAGAGTTATTGTAAGGATTAGAAGTGCCAAACCTAAAGTACCTGGCTTTAATAAAGAGTATCATATTAATGAGAGGAAACGAATCAAATGGCACAATTTAGTTAACAAATAGTCATGGGTGCCTATTATGTGCCAGGCACTGTACCAGATTCTGAATTCTAATGCAATTCTACTTAAGGGAAAGTAGAATTGTATCTAGAAATAATCTACCAGTTGCTGTTTTATAGAAAAGATTTTGTCGTTTTTTTTTTTTTTATTTTGAGGGCTGAGGGAGGGACTCTGGAAAAAAGTATATTTTAAATAAATTTCTGTGGCCACCATGGAATGCCCCATCAGATTGTCCTTTAAAATAACCTTCTACAAGGAGCATAGTTGGCTGACAGCCTCTAAATGCCACAGCTTCAGGATCCACCACAGTGGTGATGTTGAGGCCATGCCCTCCAGGCTGCTCCTAGCCGGTTACTGAGCATAGCAGAGGTAACAGATCCAGGTTGTTTCTGCCCAACATGGGACTCCTGGTAGGCAGTCTCTGATAGGTGATATGCTCTGTTTAGCTCTGTGTCTCCACCCAAAGCTTATGTTGAACTGTAATCCCCATGTGTTGGAGAAGTGGCCTAGTGAGAGGTAATTGACTCATGAGGCGGATTTTCCCCTAGCTGTTTTTGTGATAGTGAGCAGGTTCTTAGGAGATCTGGTTGTTTGAAAATGTGTAACACTTCCTTCTCTCTCTCTCTCTCTCTCTCTCTCTCTCTCTCTCTCTCTCTCTCTCTCTCGCCCCTGCTGCCATGTGAAGATGTGCTTACTCCCTTTTTGCCCTTCTGTCATGATTGTAAGTTCTCTGAGGCATCACCAGCCATGCCTTCTGCACAGCCCGTAGAACTGTAAGTCAATTAAACCTCTTTTCTTCATAAATCGCTCAGTCTCAGATAGTTCTTTATAGCAGTGTGAGAACACACTAATACAGTAAGGGAATCCACTTTGTCTTGACCAAGTCTTCTCAGAGCTGCACTGGTTTTGAGCTCTTTCCATTGATCCTCTTTCTTCCCGCTCTCCTTTCACGCATGTTGCATTAGCATTGAGGTCTCAAGGCCCTCCCTAGTCACTCCTACTTCCTCTTACCAATATCATTCACAGGTGTTTATCCCAGTAAATCTTCTGAATGTTTAATTCCGTCTTGGTGCATGCTTCTTGAGGGACCCAAACTGATACAACTTTCTTTCCCATTAAGTCACTCTTTACCTTTTAATAAAAATAAGCCTATTTTTCATCTTAAGAGCTTTATCAACCACAGCATAATATTTAAAAAAAATTTTACCTAGAAATATAACTTTTTAAATACTGGGTGTATTTTTCCATTTTTATGCTGCTGTTAAAGACATACCTGAGACTGGGCAATTTACAAAGAAAGAGGTTTAATTGGACTTACAGTTCCACATGGCTAGGGAAGCATCACAATCATGGTGGAAGGCAAGGAGGAGCAAGTCACATCTTACATGGACAGCAGCAGGTAAAGAGAGAGCTTGTGCAGGGAAACTCCTCTTTTTAAAACCATCAGATCTCATGGGACTTTTTCACTGTCACAAGAAGAGCATGGGAAAGACTTGCTCTCATGATTCAATTACCTCCTACCAGGTCCCTCCCACAACATGTGGGAATCCAAGATAAGATCTGGGTAGGAACACAGCCAAACCATATCATTCCACCCCGGCCCCTCCCAAATTTAACATCTTCATATTTCAAAACCAATCATGCATTCCCAACAGTCTCCCAAAGACGCAACTTATTTCAGCATTAACTCAAAAGTCCACAGTCCAAAGTCTCATCCTAGACAAGACAAGCCCCTTCCACCTATGAGCTGGTAAAATCAAAGGCAAATTAGTTACTTTCTAGATACATTATAAGAAAGGATAAGAAAAAATGGAATAATATCTTTAAAGTCCTGAGAGGAAAGAATAATGAAACTAGAACTTTATGCGAAGCTAAATAATTTTTCAAGAGTGAGTGATACATTTAAAAATTCAAATATATTAAGAGTTTACTGCCCTCAGCCCTTGCTGAAAGAACTTCTAAATAATGTACTTCAGCAGGATAAAAAATAAATACATTGAATACAGGATGGATGAGCAAAGAAACCATTAAATATGTTGTAAATGTCAATTGTATTGTCTGTTTAAAATACTTTTTCATGTCACTAAAATTTAGAAATCAGCATGGGGTCCCTGCCTCCATGCCGCAGCCCTCGCCATAGCCACCGCCAAGCCCGCCACCATCGTGGAGCAGAAGATGGCTGTGCCACCCACGTATGCCAATCTTGGCAAATCTCCCAGGGATGTCCTTACCAAGGGCTATGGATTTGGCTTAATAAAGCTTGATTTGAAAACAAAATCTGAGAATGGATTGGAATTTACAAGCTCAGGCTCAGCCAACACTGAAACCACCAAAGTGACGGGCAGTCTGGAAACCAAGTACAGATGGACTGAGTATGGCCTGACGTTTACAGAGAAATGGAACACCGACAATACACCAGGCACCGAGATTACCTGGGAAGATCAGCTTGCACGTGGACTGAAGCTGACTTTCAATTCATCCTTCTCACCTAACACTGGGAAAAAAAAATGCTAAAATCAAGACAGGGTACAAGCGGGAGCACATTAACCTGGGCTGCAACATGGATTTCGACATTGCTGGCCTTCCATCTGGGGTGCTCTGGTGCTGGGTTATGAGGGCTGGCTGGGTGGCTACCAGATGAATTTTGAGACTGCAAAGTCCCGAGTGACCCAGAGCAACTTTGCAGTTGGCTACAAGACCGATGAATTCCAGCTTCATACTAATGTGAATGATGGGACAGAGTTTGGCGGCTCCATTTACCAGAAGGTGAACAAGAAGTTGGAGACCGCTGTCAATCTCGCCTGGACAACAGGAAAGAGTTACACGCGCTTGGGAATAGCAGCCAAGTATCAGATTGATCCTGACGCCTGCTTCTCGGCTAAAGTGAACAACTCCAGGCTGATAGGTTTAGGATACACTCAGACTCTAAAGCCAGTTATCAAACTGACACTGTCAGCTCTTCTCGATGGCAGGGACATCAATGCTGGTGGCCACAAGCTTGGTCTAGGACTGGAATTTCAAGTATAAATGAATACTGTACAATTGTTTAATTTTAAACTATTTTGCAGCATAGCTACCTTCAGAATTTAGTGTATCTTTTAACGTTTTATGTCTGGGATGCAAGTATCGCTAAATATGTTAGACCTCCAGGTTAAAGATGATTCAGCTTTAAGATGTTACCCTTTCAGAGGTACAGAAGAAACCCATTTCTGAAAAAGGTCCTTTCAGTGGTAGACTTGGGGGGAACTTGTGAGCCCCTTTGAGATGCCAGGTTTCTTTTTTATCTAGAAATGGCTGCAAGTGGAAGCTGATAATATGTAGGCACTTTGTAAATTCATATTGAGTAAATGAATGAAACTGTCATTTCCTGAGAATCGGACCTTGGTTTCCCAACTCCAATTTATGAGAGGCTCGCTGCTTGATGGTGTGTACAAACTCACTTGAATGGGACTTTTTAAGATAGATCTTCATGATCTGTTCCCACCCCAGTTCACCTCTTTTGCACCAAAAGGTCTGCAGGGTGTGGTCACTGTTTCTTTTGTGCCATTTTGGGGTGGAGAGGGTGGATGTGACGAAGCCAGTAATGCAGGACTTAATCCTTCTTGTGTTGTGTTTTTTTGCCCTTGCACCAGAGTATGAAATAGCTTCCAGGAGCTCCAGCTATAAGCTCGGAAGAGTCTGTGTGATTGTAATCACATGGTGACAACACTCAGAATCTAAATTGGACTTCTGTTGTATTCTCACCACTCAATTGTTTTTTTAGCAGTTTAATGGGTACATTTTAGAGTTTTCCATTTTGTGTGGAATTAGATCTTCCCCTTCAAATGCTGTAATTAACATCACTTAAAAGAAACGTGAATAAAATATTGAAACTTAAAAAAAAAAGAAATCAGCATGGGCAATACAAGCATGTAACACAAGCAAGATGACAGCATTTAGAGGGAAGCTAAAGTGAGGTCAAGTCTTTATGTTGTTAGAAAGGAGATTAGATATTCTAACTTTACATTTAATTAGAATATAGTAAAGTCAAATATGTATGTGATTATTTTCTAAAAGAATAGACACCATCTATATCTGAATTCGGTGGGAGGAAAAAAAGAGGATAAAGGATTGTTGAAAGAAGAACTTTAGATATATTATATTTAACAAAGTTTATTTGAACAAAGAATGTATCTGGCAGCACTCAGAACCAGAAGAGATTCAGAGCTCCACCCAGCAGTGTGAGTAGCCAGCTTTTATAGGCCAAATATGGAAGCAAAGTTGAAAAATCACCTGATCAGCTAGGCTTTTGCCTTATCTGGCATGAGCTGATTCATGGTTAGCTGTGATTGGCTGAAGCTCAGCTGCTTATACTTGGCTGAAATCCCACTATATTTATTACAAAAATATACAGTTGACCCTTGAAAAAAATGGGGTTTGAGGCTCCAATCTCTTACCCAATTGAAAGTTCCCATAATATAAATTTTGACTCCCCTAAAAGTTAACTAATAGCCTACTCTTGACCAATCTTGCTTCATATATACTCACAGTACTTTTCTTACTTTATTATTTTATAGCAAATCCCAGACATCTTATAACTAAAATCTGGTTTTCTGAAGGTAAAAACTCAGAATGGTTTTAGCAAGATTCATAAATTGAAAAAAAAGAAGGCACAAATAAAACAATGTTAGGAATAAAAAAAGTGTAGTAAAGACTTCAAAATATCATGTGAATACTATGGCACCCTTATGCCTAATTTAAACAATCTAAATGAAGGCATACTTTTCCAGGAATACGTAAATTCACAAAATTTGCCCAAGAAAAGATGAAAAGCTTACTATAGTGTGGTAGTTAATAGCACAGATTCTACAAACAGAACTCTTACTGCCTGGGTTCAGTTTTGGCTCTGTTACTTACAGTTATCTTGAGAAAGCTACCTAATCCCTCTTTGCCTAAGTCTCTTCAGGTGTAAAGTAGTAATAATAATTTTACCTAGCTTATAAGACTGTTGAACTGATTAGATAAGTAGTAATTATAGAAATGCTTAATTAGAAGGAAGCCTGACATGGTATAGGTGTATCCTATTGCAAATATGGTAATAACAAAATAACAAGAGATTACATCAGTAGTCCACAACGACCTTCCTCAAGAGAAAACAGAGCCAGAGAGATGTGCAGCTGTTTTACTGTCGTCAAAGAACAGATAATTCCCATCTTATACAAGCTGTTCCAGATAATAGACAAAGACAAAGCCATTCAACTTATTTTATGAGACAATATAATTTCATTCCAAAACCAGTAAAGAAAGTATAAAAAAGAAAACTACATGCCAAGTCACTTGTAAACAACAATGTAAAAAAATCTAAGTAAAATATTAGGAAATCGAGTTTAGCAGCATAGAAAAATAGGTTTTAAAAATAAGACTAACATGGTTTATTCCAGGAATGCACAGGTTTAACTTTAGAAAATGTATCAGTGTAATTTACCACATAGCAAATTAAGAGCCAATCTATATAACTACTGTAACAGGTACAGACCAAGAATTCAGAAAAGTTTAGTACTCATTTGTGATGTAAAAAGAAAATTTCTAACATACTATAAATAATAGGCAACTCAATTATCTTTGGCATGAAAAAAGACATCTAACAAAAACCTACATCACATAATAAATTTTATCATATGTCATCAACTAAGTTTTAGATGATTTTCCCAGAAAGTCGGGAACAAGCGAAAGCTATCCTTTATCACAGCTATTATCAATGCTATGCTAGAGGTTCTAATCAATAAAGCAATGGAGATATCGCAGTAAAAAAAGAGACAAAATTATCATTATGTCTTCATGGTGTGGTGTCTATAAATTCAAATAAATCATTCAGAACTAATAAAAATTTTCAACACTTAAATCATAGAAAACTGCCTTCAAAAATCAATAGCATTCCTAACAAGCAAGTATTTACACAAAACTCAAAAAAAGTCTTATTTAGCAATAAAAATAATTTCAAGCCTAATCATAAATAAAACAAAACATTTGTAAATTTTTTTGCTGAGAAAATTTTAAAACTTTATTGAAGAACATTTGAGAAGTTCTTAATGAATGGACGGGTAAACTGTGCTCATGAATAGGAAGATTCAATATGGTAAAGGTGGTAATCCTCCCCCAAATGCATCTATAATTTCAATGCAATTCCAATATAAATCCTAACATGGTTTCCCATAAAACTTTATAAACATGTTAAAATTTCTATGGCAGAACAAAGGTCTAAAAATATCTGACACATCTCTGAAAAGAATAGCAAGAAAGGGTTGCTTATTCTACCAGGTATCAGAATTTACTATAAAGCTACCTAAGTAAAACTGTGGTTTGGGCTGAATCACAGATAAAAGGTCAGATGAACAGATTAGAAATACCAAAAACAAATCACTGCATATATGGACATGACATTTAGTAGAACTGGCATTACACTTGAAAGGATGAACTATTTAATAAAAGATGCTGGGATAGCTAGGCTTCATGCAGGAAGAAAATTAGATCCCTAGCTCACATAAAAAAACAAAAAGAGACTTCATGTAGCTAAAAGACTTAAACATGAAAAACAAAAAATTGCAACAACTAGAAGAAAATCTAAGGAATATCTTTAAGATATTCTCTGTATCTTAGGGAATTTCTTTTATCTTAGGGGAAAATTTCTTAAGCAATATAGAAAAAAGTATCAATTATACAGGAAAAGACTGATGACTTTGTTAAAGGCAAACTTCTCAATCACAATTAGGACAATAGTAATACTAAAAGACAAACTGTAGTGTAAAACAGTATATGTGTAACATACACAACAGGAAAATGATAATTAACTCAAATATGCAAAAACAAAAACAAAAAACCACTTCTACTGGTAGAAGAAACAGACGAAAACACCCAGTAGGAAAAAAGGGCCCTCCAAAATGAACAAGCAATTCACTAACATATCTATGATACTCAAGTTCACCAGTAGTAATAAGGAAAATTAAAAATAAAATACCAGTGAGATTTAATTTCACTCTTTTTTTTTTTATTTTTTGAGACGGAGTTTCACTCCTGTTACCCAGGCTGGAGTGCAATGGCACGATCTCGGCTCACCGCAACCTCCGCCTCCTGGGTTCAGGCAATTCTCCTGCCTCAGCCTCCTGGGTAGCTGGGATTACAGGCACGCGCCACCATGCCCAGCTAATTTTTTGTATTTTTAGTAGAGACGGGGTTTCACCATATTGACCAGGATGGTCTGGATCTCTTGACCTCGTGATCCACCTGCCTCGGCCTCCCAAAGTGCTCTTAAAAGTTTGGAAAAAATTAAACTATCTGTTAATAATAATTGTTGTTGAGAATGCAGAGAAACAATTGCTTAAACACTGCTGCTAGGAGCATGAACTGGTTCAATCATATCTGGAAGCCCATATCCTATAAGCCAGCAATGCTACCTTGAGTTTATACTTTACAGAATCTCTTGTACCTGTCTATAAGAAGGAAATGGATAAACTATACTGTAGGCATACTATAGAATATCATATCACAACAAAAAGAAATGATCCGGCTTGGACTATATAGATCTACATGAATAGTTATCAAATACAATGTTAAGTGAAAAAAAATCAAGTTAAAGAATGATGGGTACACGATGCTGTCACTGAAACAAACGAGGTCCAAATGCCCAAATGCAGTGCATAGCCAACACCAAAGCACTGGGTTTTTGCTGTGAGAAAGGTTTATTGCAAGTCCGCTGGCCACAAGAGAGGAGGAAATGCTCAAATCTGCCTCCTTGAGCTGGGGGTGGGTCAGATTTTAAAATGGGTAACAGGTGGAATCTGATTGGATCTGGCAGTGAGGCAAGGCCGGGATGCATGCTCTGGCTGGATGCTGCATGTGGATGCTGCTTCTTAATTCAGTCCTGATCCTCCATGCCAGCACGTAGTTTCCCCTTGTGGTTGCACATTTGGTTCATCTGGGCATGCTCAGATTATGTGTGCCCTTTAACCTGGGGGTCCATGGCAACTGAAAACAACTCAGAACTCCGTCACATAAAGGTTGAACCAGTTAGTCTGATGTCATTACGAGGTTATTCATGGACAAAAATTAAAACACATGTAAATACCACATATTTTCCTGGTTTTATAGGTATGCTGTATGTACATATAAAAGGAAAAAGTGGAAATTGAAGATTGTACACTAAATTCATGACAATGGTTGCATCTATGAGGCAGGGAGGATTGTGAGATTATAGATTATGAGATTATAGAATTCCCTCAATAAAGGGAATTTGATTTCTAGTCTATTCGTTTTTTTAAAAAATAAATCAAATACAAAAATGATAACTGTCAATTCTGGACTGATGATAAGTGCATCTTTGTCTTATTATTCTTTTGTTTTTTCTGTAATTTAAAACCAAATTTAAAATTATCATTCAAACAGAAACAGACAACTCCAATCTAACCATGAGAAAAATATCAGTTTAAGGAGAGTCTACAAAACACCTGACCAATATTCCCCAAAACTGCCAAGAAAAACAAGAAAAGAAGGAAAAACTGTCACAACCGAGACAGACCAAAGGAGACATGATAATGAAACGTAATATGATATCTTGGATCCGATCTTGGAATAGAAGAACAATAATAGATAATAGTTAAGGAAATCTGAATGAAGTATGAATTTTTGATAACAAAAACATATAAATATTGGCACATTAATTGTTTCAAAGGCATCGTACTAATGTAAGACATTAATAGGAAAACTCCTTGTCCTATCTTTGCAACTTTTCTTTAAGTCTAAATTATTGTAAGATAAAAAAGTGTATGTAAAAAATGAAATAGGTATAGTATTCTTCCAATTTTGTATGAATGCGTGAGAGTGTACACAAAAAGACAAGCAGAATATTTATGGAAGATATCAATGATTAGGTCTAAATGGTGAAAGTATGGGTAGTTTTTGTTTCTCTTTCATTCTTTTCTTTTTCAAATTCCTGACTTCTAATATATAGCAAATGTAATATACTAATACATTTTAGTTACCAGAAACATTATCAGGACTTTGGCACTGTTCCTATCAGCACAGGGGAATTATTGGCCCCATTCTCCTATACTCATTTCCTGTATTTGCATGGGATGCTTGCTAAAACTGCAAAACTTCTATACTAAGAATTTCCAGAGAAGAAGTTTGAGAATTTATTTTTTAACAAGCCTCCAGGTGATTCTGGGGTGTGCATGTGGTGGATGTTCAGATAAGTTTAGGAAACTGACTCAGTTAATTTTCACTTCAAGCTCAGCTCAGTGTCAGCTCTGCTGTCAAGCCTTTTCTGCCCACTTCAGGCACTTAGAATCTCCCTTCCCTGTATCCTGCCTGTACCATACACACAATTCCATTCCTGTTCTTCTAACAACGCAGTAGTTTTTTCTACATTTTTCTCTCTGGCTGTTTTGCATATTTTTTTCCGATCCCATTGAACAGTAGCACCTGGTAGGCCCTCAATACGCATTATTAGATAAATGCATGCAAGCATAGATAGCCAAATGGGTTACTTTTAAATAAATGGCGTGATTCTAAGAATTTCATCAGCATCTATCTTCAAGCCCCTCAATAACAGCAACCCTGGTTGCTTTACAGTGGGTGGGATCAGCTTCTTTTATTATCTCTTTAGAATGAAGCATGGAAATTTATTCCAAAATATATAGCTTTAGGCTCGGATAATTGTCAGAAAGACTGGAAGTATAAACACATATTTGAATCATCTGAGAATCTACTGAAAACCAAACCCGTGTTCGATGAGTAGTGCTTACACTGGGCCAAGCCACTCAGTGCTTGAGCTGTGCTGTCTACGATGGCGCCTCAACTCACATGGGGTCTTTGAAGTCTACAATTAAAGTAATTGTAATGAAGTAAATTTAGTTCCTCAGTCATTTAAATCATATATTTCAAGTATTCAAAGGCCACACGAAGCAGCCACCATATTGAAAGGTGCAGCCACAGAACATTTCCATCATCACAGAAAGTTCTATAGGAGAGTGCTGACCTAGATGATTTCTTTTTATCCTTTGAATCAGACAAGTCTCTTATTTACGGTTTCCCTCATGCGTCCAAGCCATGTTCTGTTTGCTTCACAGTGACAGAAATGTCCTGGGCACCAGGGATTCAGAGATGAAGAAAATGTCGTTGCTGTCCTGGAACAGCTTAAAGCAGGGATTCTCAACTGGATGATTTTGCTGCCTAGGGGACATTGGCAAAGTTTGTAGATATTTTTGATTGCCATAAAAAGTGTGGTGTATGTCTGTGTGTGTGTGTGTGTTGTACATGTCTGTGTCCGTGTGTATGTGTGTGGTGTGTGTACTACTGGCACACAGAGGGCAAGGATCCTGGGTAGAGGTCAGGGATGATGCTAAACCTTCTACAATGCACAAGACAACTTCCCCTCCCTACCATCAAACACTTGGCCCAAAATGTCAATAATGCCAAAGCTGAGCAACCCTGTCTTGAAGCCTTGCTGGGGAGAGAGACACAGGAGCAGAAAGTACCAGTGTCATGTGGAAAGTAACCAGAGAGCAGGTGAGTACAGCAGTGGAACTGGGATGATTCCCAAGCTGAACCTGGAAGAAGCTGCATAGCTAGTCACTCCTATGATCTAACAACGCTTTGCCCATTCCTCTCTACAGCACCTAACGCTGTGATGCATTTTAACCATCGGTTTGCACACGCTTCTCTCCTGTTAGACTGTGGATTCTTCAAGAGCAGGTACCGTGTTTAATGAAGTGTGCCCAGGACTTTGCTCAGTGTCTGGGTGACACAGTAGGAGAATAAGAAAGTTTTCATGGGTGAACCGTGGTAGGTGGACATTGGCACTCCTGCCTCTTCCCAAATCAAGGATCAAGTGCATCTTCATAAATCCTCATATGGATTGTTTTGCTACCTCTAGAAGCATTTTCTAAAACAAGGTGCAGCAATCTGTTGAGTGAATTTGTCACCAGAGCTTCTATTTTCTGAAAGAGCCCTATCCTCAGGCAGTTGTTCCTAAGAGGTGAGTTGTAGATTTAGTTCACATACCTTAGTGGCTTAAAATGCTCTACATACCAGTCTTCCCAACAGCATCAATTCATCATGCAGCACAATATCAAGTCAGAACAGCCAATGCTGAAAAGAGTGACAATTTCCACTCATGATTCAATGCACTTGGAGCCGGGGACAGGGAGACAATAGCTGCAAGGAGAAGTGATGACAACCTACTTTAATATAGCAGTTCCTTTTTTATTTTACAGGCTTGCCCATTAATCTCTAGAATTTTGAAAAAATTCCTTAAGTGATGTGAGCAAATAACACCTTGCCTTAGGTTGGCCTTTTCTTTTCCCTTGAGAATTACACAAATATGTCAACAGTGGAAATGATCCTTTGGCTTTGAATTATGTGAAGACCACAGAAGGATTGGTTGGTGAGCACCCACATCCTGGGGAGAGAATCACACCCAGTTTACACCTCCCTGTACATACTTGTATAAAGCAACTATAAGACACACAAGGGATCTGGAAGCCAGTTCCTCCTAAGTAAGAATTGGTAAGAACTCTCAAGCAGCATATCTGAGGTTCAATAACTTGCTCTGCCTGGGGCCTTTTGTGTGTCTCACATTCTTCTTATCAGAACATGAGCATTACAGTCTGTGCTGGAACATTCCCTTCCTCCTTCCAGGCTTTTGATTACCCAGTCCTTCTTTACTTTTACTACTTGCTCAAAGCAGCTCTTTCTCAGCCATTTCTAAAAAAGGCTTGTGAGACGTTGTGGGACTGTGTCTCTGAATTGGGCCCTGTGTCACTATATCCTCATTCTCTGCAGCTGCTGAATTCTTTCTGTGAGATCAGCCTTCTTCTAAGTGCCAGGGTGATGGGAACACAGTTGTAAACTGATTTTGACAGGAAGCATCACTTTGGGCTGGAAACAAGTCCCTGGTTTATGCAGCATATGACAGGTAAACATGTTTCATTCCACCCCCTCCATTGTTAATCAAAAGGCCTTGCGGCTCAGTTGTATACCGGTTGATGTGGCGTATGCACGTACTGGCCACTAATGACAAGGCCTGACATCACACAGTAGACATCTCTTGAGACCTCAGCCTCTTTCTCTGGGAACTGACCCCATCCTCCCTTCTCTACATGATCACCATGGGTGGTTTCCCAACAGCAATGCTACAGACAACTACACTAGAGAAAAGCAGCCCGTCCAAGATTCCTTCTCTATGAATTTAGAACTGGAGGGGGAGGAGAGAAAGGGAGATAGAGAGATTGATTCTACCAGAGACAATGGGATGAGATGGCATGGTTGTTGGAAGCATGGCTGGAACGATAAAGCACAAACTGGAGAGGAGATGAAGTTGGTTCACAGAGACGGACAATGATGAAGCCATAGGGATGCAGGTTTCCCTATGGCTTTCCTCCCGCCAGCTCCTGTCCTTCTGCAGGTCAGGCTGCATTCGTATCCTGGGACCGCGAGACATTGTTTCCTTAAAACCAAAAGCCCTGAGTTTGCTAAGGTGAGTTGGAACAAGTTGATTTCTGTTACACACACATACCTACTCACACACCCCACATGCAACAGGCAGATAGGCAGAGCTCCCTGGTAGAACCTCCGGCTGACCTGCACACTGGGAGGGATGCATGTTGGGGTGGAGACTTGGGAGGTTCGAGTGGTTTGCAGTGGGGAGGAGCCTGCTGCCCTCTTCCTAGGTGGAACCTGGGATTCAATCCCTAGGCAGGAAACGCACCAGCAGGACTCTGGATCTGCAGAGAGTCTCTGTTTCTCCTTTTTTTCCCTTTTCACCCAATAAATACCATTTTTCTCACCCTTCAAAGTGTCTGCAAACCTAATATTTCATGGTTATGTGACAAGGAAGGACCCCGACTTTAGCTAAACTAAGGAGAAAGTCCTACAACACACACATGGAGGTCAGCAAATGGAGGATGGAGTGGGTAGAATTTTTAAATGGCCTCTATGATTTCTATCCCTGGTATCCACATCTTTGCATCACCCTCTCCCCTTCAGTTGTGGAAGGGATATAGAACTTGCTTCTGAAAAATAGAGTAAAGGCGAAGAAATCCTGCAGTTGACTTGAAGTTAATAAAAAGGGAGATAATCCTGGGTGGGCCTGAATTAATGAAGTGAATTCTTAGAGAATGTCAGAAGTAAGTAAGAATTAAGTCTGGGCCGGTGCGGTGGCTCACGCCTATAATCCCAGCACTTTGGGAGGCCGAGGCAGGTGGATCACGAGGTTAAGAGATCGAGACCATCCTGGTCAACATGGTGAAACCCTGTCTCTACTAAAAATACAAAAATTATCTGGGCATGGTGGTGTGCACCTGTAATCCCAGCTACTTGGGAGGCTGAGGCAGGAGAATTGCTTGAACCCAAGAGGCGGAGGTTGCAGTGAGCCAAGATGGCGCCATTGCACTCCAGCCTGGGTAACAAGAGCGAAACTCCATCTCAGAAAAAAAAAAAAAAAGCAATTAAGTCTGGAGTCAGAGACTCACTCTTTCCTGTTAGCCTTGAAGAGACAAGATGCAAGGAAATCAATTCTGCCAACAACCCCGTGTGCCTGGAAGAAGGACCCCGCCCCCCCCACAAGCCTCAGATGGCATGCTAGACCCTCCCTGATTCTGATTGTACACATGGTCTATGAGAGCTGTTTTATGTTTTATTTTTATTTTTTGACAGAGTTTCACTCTTGTTGCCCAAGCTGGACTGCAATGGCGTGATCTGGGCTCATTACAACCTCTGCCTCCCAAGTTCAAGCGATTCTTCTGCCTCACCCTCCCAAGAAGCTGGGATTACAGGCACCCATCACCACACCTGGCTATTTTTTTTTTTGTATTTTTAGTAGAAACAGGGTTTCACCAGGTTAGCCAGGCTGGTCTTGAACTCTTGATCTCAGGTGACCCACCCACCTCGGCCTCCCAAAGTTCTGGGATTACAGGCATGAGCCACCATGCCCAGCCTGGGAGCTGTTTTAAGTTTTAAGCTGTTAATTTTTGGTAATTTGTTATGTAGCAAATAAATGGCTGTGTTGTCTGTTTTTCCAATCCCAATCTTTCCACCTCTCTCCTTTACATAGCATCTAGCATTTCAGGTCTGAGCTGTCATGACTCCAATCCACTTGTCAAGAAGAACTCTTAGAAGCCAGATTAAATATATTTCTTCTTATTTTCCATCCTTCAGTCATGGGCTAAGCTTTTTCCTTCACTGAAATCTAATGAGAATCACTCCTCAGCTGATTGTCATGGACTCCACGGCTTGTCATTAAGAATACCTCAGCTACTGGCAGCAGTGAGAAAAGAAGCGATGGAGGAACGGGTTGTTTAGAAAATGCCTGATCCCAAGGGCAGAAGCAGTTTTGAAGCTGTACCTGATTTGACACAAAACTCAAGTGTAAGACTTACTGATGTGATTCTCCTCATTTTTTTTGTGGATGTAGGACTCTCAGGGGGAAAGATTCTGCTTTGGCAGGAAGAACCGTGGCTCCCTGCCCACATCCCTTCATTCAGCTGCCCCCCACATTGGCCAAAATCCACCAAGTTGTCAGAACCAGCTGGCTCCTTGCTATTCGGAATGTCTCTGGAAACCAAGAAGTCTAGGAGGCATGAGATCTGGATGTTGGGCTGGTGAGGCCTCTAGTAACCAACCCAATTGTAAAGAAGTAATAATATATGGCATCTGCATAATAGTCTACAGATTCCAAATTGCTTTAAGCTCTATTTATCCTTTGGGTCTCTTAACAGCCCTGGAAGAAAAGCAGTTGTCATCATTCCTGTTTTACAGATGCAGAAATCGAGGTCCAGAGAAGTTAAATAACCTTCCTAAGATTACACAGCTTAGTAAGTGGCAGAACCAGGGCTGGAAACCAGGTCCTTCTCACAGCAACTCCTGGCTCACTCATTCCTTTTCCAAAGACTTGTTAAACACCTTCTAGCTGTCAGATGCAGGGCTGCCTCCTGGGGATGTGGCAGTGAACAGGCCAGGCGAGGCCCTGAAATATCAAATAGACAACCACAGAAATAAGTGAATTAAATGAGATTATGAGGCAAAGACACAGGTTTCTCCAAGACACAATTCTCCAAGTTTGGAGAATTGAGAAAGTCTCTATAAAGCAGTCACATCCATGTAAGATAAGATCTGAAAGACAATAGTTGTTATCCAGGAGAGTGGCAGTAGCGAAAACATTCCAGATCCAGGGAATAGCTTCGCACTTCCATTGAAGAGAAAAATCTATTAACATGATCATAGGGTAAAAAAAAAAAAAAGAAGAAATGGAGCAAGATGAGGCTTGGGAGGCAGGCAGGGGACAGACCAGGAAGTGCCTTAAAGCTCTGCTTAAAGATGTTTGGCAAGATTTGAAGAGCAATGGGAAGGCTTGAAGGTTTTTAACAAGAAGACTCACGTATTTAGATTTGTATTTTTTAAATATCACACTGGCTGCTGTTTAGGAAAGATGCTGGAGGCAGAGGAGGGTAAGGGTGGAAAGTGGGAGATAAATTAGGAGCTGCTGCAACAGTCCCAGCAAAGAACAATGGTGAATGTGATGGCAATGGGGATTCGGGGAAGCAGGGGGCCCTCATGGCTGATTGGATATGACGGTGGTGAGGAAGGAGGGGTCACAGATTTCATCCTCCCATGGGTGTTTGTTATCCTCCAGACTAGGGGCTATACTAATCCAGACCCTTCCTCTCCTGAAGGCAAGATATTAATGGCACAACATTTCATTAGCCAATCCATGCCAGACATTAGATGCAAGCTCCAAAAGCTACACATGGAGTCACAAACTAGCCAAAATCAGCTTCTTGACACCACCTTCGTATCAAGAAGAAGGAGACCTGGAGGAAGGAGAAAGCCAACAGAGGAAAGAAAAATGGCAAACCAAAATTATGTCAGCCATCATTGGTGATGCCCTAAATGCCTAAAGATTGTCCCAGGGAAACCCAAAGGGCCATAAGGATAATGCCAGCAAAGGCTTTTGCTTCAAATGCAAGAAAAGTGGGCACTGGGCACAGGAATGCACTAAGCCCCCACCAGGCCCCTGCCCTCATTGCAAAAGCACCAGTTGTGACCTCTGGCACTAGAGAACTGACTGCCCCTGCTTCCACAGAGGGGCTCAGTCAGTCAAAACTCTGGCAGTGCCTAAGGAGAAATCAGGTGAAGACTGCAGGGGCTGGGGGCCTTCCTCATTGCCCCTGCCTAGGAACATCGTAATTATACTGAGGAACCCTGGGTTATTCAACGTCAGGGGTACCCAAATTCAGTTTTTATTTGATACGGGGGTCAATTACTCTGTGCTAACTGCTTACGCAGGAAACCTTTCCTCCCGATTTACAAGTAATATGGGAATGGAAGGGAAGCCACAAACAAGATTATTTACTCCTCCTTTGCAATTTGAGAAATAAATCTTCCAACAGGAATCTTTAGTAGTACCAAGCTGCCCAATCCCCTGTTGGGAAGGTATATTATGGTTAAAATAGGGACACTATTATAATTAAAGCATCACCTGGTGAAATTGCTAACAGTCAAAAATACAGGCAATGTCCCAGACCATATCAATAAATAGGTTAACCCACTGGCATGGTATACTGCAAGACTGGGGAAGGCTAAAAGAGCAGTGCCAGTCAAAATACAGCTTAAAGACCCCAGCTATTTTCCCAATCAAAAACAATACCCAGTTAAGCAGAAAGCAAGCAAAGGCCTAGCACCCACAGTCAACATATTACTTACCTATGGGCCTTAAAACCCTGCAGTTCTCCCTGCAATACCTCCATCTTACCTGTTCTAAAGACCTCAAGGGAATACTGGCTAGTACAGAACCTCAGAATAATGAATGAGACTGTTATCTCCGTCTCCCCATTGGTGGCAGATTCATATACCCTCCTGGCTCAGATGCCAGAGGATGCAAAATGGTTCTCAGTCCTAGCTCCACATTTTCCATTCCTCTGGCCCCAAGTCCCAATATCTTTTTGCTTTCGAATGGGAAAATCCTAATACCAGAGAAACACACAATACACTTGGACAGTGCTCCCTTGGGGCTTTCCATATAGCTCCCAATTCTTTGCCCAAGTGTTAGAGAGGGATTTGAGGGATTTCCAGTTAGAAAACAGAGCTGTTCTTCAGTATGTGGATGACTTTGTGTATACTCAACCCAGGAGGTTTCTGACCAAAATACTATAAAACCTTTGAATTTCCTGGCAGACAGAGGATACGAAGTATCCAAAAACAAGGCTCAGATTACTCTCCAATGGGTCCAATACTTAGAATGGGTCTTAACACCTGGAGCCCAGCAAATATCTTCAGAATGAGTGCAAGCCATATGTGGTTTGGTTCCTTCTCCCACTCTGCTTTTCCAAGCAGCAGCTTTGCTTCTTTTTGGGGATGATCAGGCTTTGGAGAATATGGATACCAAATTTCAGGCTCATAGCAAAGCCCCTATATGAAGCAACAAGGGGGAATGAAAATATGCTAATGGAATGGACCCCAGAAATGAGGGAAGCCTTCACTAAGTTAAAATAGGCTCCCACTCTTGGTATCCCAGACCTAATAAGTCCTTCTTCTTGTATCTAGCAGAGAAGAGGGGCATACTGTGAGAGTGTTAGCCCAGAAATTAGGATCAGAACCCAGACCAACCATCTACTTTACAAAAAAGTTGTACAAAGTGGTCTCAGGATGGCCAAGTTGCCTGCGGGCAATAGCACCCAATAATATGTTAGTGGAGGAAGCCCCTAAAATCACCCTAGGCCAACTCCTGGAAGTTATAGCCCTCCCCCCCAGCAGGTAAAGTTAATCTTAGAAATAAAGGGACACATCTGGATGACAGGGGAAAGTCAACTAAATATCAGGCCATGCTCCTAGACAATCCAGTTATAACTCTTTTTTTGTTTTTTACAAATACAGATTTTAATACAATTATAATCAATAACCACCTTAAATGTGAATGGTCTACATATCAAGTAAAAGAGATAGAATACAATAAAAAATAAAAAGACTCAATTACATGTTGTACACAAAAAACCAACTTTAAATATAGAAACAGATTAAAAGTAAAGAAATAGCAAAAGAAATACCATGCTAACATGAATCAAAAGAAATCTGAAGTAGCTGTATCAATTTCGGACAAAGTAGGCTTCTGAGCAAGGGAAATTATTAACAGGGATAAAGAAAGGAATTGTATCACAATAAAGGGGCAAATTCTCCAAGACCTGACAATTCTTAATGCATATGCACCTAACAGAGCATCAAAATGTGAAGCAAAAACTGATAAAACTGCAAGGAGAAATAGTTGAACTCATGATCACAGTTGGAGACATCAACAGCCATCGGTAATTAACAGATTAAATAGGCAAAATATCAGTAACAATACAGTTCAACTAAACACCACCAATCAACTAGATCTAGGTGATATTTATATAGTACTTCACCCAACAACAGCAGAACACACATTCTTCTCAAGCTGACATAAATCATTCACTGAGACAGACTATATTCTGAGCCATAAAACACACCTGAGGCCGGTCGCGGTGGCTCAAGCCTGTAATCCCAGCACTTCGGGAGGCCGAGGCGGGTGGATCGCGAGGTC
The DNA here is from genome assembly GCA_031835075.1 of Saguinus oedipus. Classification (NCBI taxonomy): domain Eukaryota; kingdom Metazoa; phylum Chordata; class Mammalia; order Primates; family Cebidae; genus Saguinus; species Saguinus oedipus. Next base: position 129,644,747 of record CM063178.1, read on the forward strand.
AGGAGATCGAGACCATCCTGGTCAACATGGTAAAACACCGTCTCTACTAAAAATACAAAAAATTAGCTGAGCATAGTGGCGCATGCCTGTAATCCCAGCTACTCGGGAGGCTGGGGCAGGAGAATTGCCTGAACCCAGGAGGCGGAGGTTGCGGTGAGCCGAGATCGCACCATTGCACTCCAGCCTGGGTAACGAGTGAAATTCCGTCTCAAAAAAAAAAAAAAAAACCCGAAAAAAAATTTAAAATAATTGAGTATATGCTCTCAGACCACAATACAATTAAACTAGAAAGTAGTATCAGAAAGACAGATGGGAAAATCTCAAAACATTTGGAGATTAAACACCACACTTCTAAGTAACACATGGTTTAAAGTCTCAAGAGAAATTTCATATCTCACGTGAAGTGAAAATGAAAACCCAGTGTGGCGACTCACGCCTGTAATCCCAGCACTTTTGGAGACCAAGGCTGGGCATGTGGATCATGAGATCAGAAGTTCGAAACCAGCCTGGCCAACATGGTGAAACCCTGTCTCTACTAAAAATAGAAACATTAGCTGGTTGTGGTGGCATACACCTGTAGTCCCAGCTACTTAGGAGTCTGAGGCAGAAGAATTGCTTGAATCCAGGAGGTAGAGGTTGCAGTGAACCAAGATCATGCCACTGTACTCCAGCTTGGTGACAGAGCAAGACTTCATCTCAAAAAAAAAAAAAGGCCAGGCGCGGTGGCTCACGCCTATAATCCCAGCACTTTGGGAGGCTGAGGCGGGTGGATCACGAGGTCGAGAGATCGAGGCCATCCTTGCCAACATGGTGAAACCCCGTCTCCACTAAAAATACAAAAAAAATTAGCTGGGTGTGGTGGCGCATGCCTGTAGCCCAAGCTACTCGGGAGGCTGAGGCAGGAGAATTGCTTGAGCCCAGGAGGTGGAGGTTGCAGTGAGCCGAGGTCGTGCCACTGCACTCCAGCCTGGCGCCTGGTGATGGAGTGAGACTCTGTCTCACAAAAGAAAGAAGAAGAAGAAGAAAATGAAAATACAAATGTTTCAAAATGTGTGGGATGCATCAAAAGCAGTGCTTGGAGAGAAATTTATGGCACCGAGTATATATACAGATGCTCCTCAGTTTATGATGGGGTTACATCCCAATAGACCTATTATTACTATATTATTATATTTTAGGTTCTGGGGTACACATGCAGATCTTGCAGGATTGTTGCATAGGTATACACGTGCCATGGTGGTTTGCTGCATCCATCCCCTCCTCATCCACATTAGGTATTTCTCCTATTATCCCTCCCCAATCCCCCTACCTCCTGCTATCCCTCCCCTACCGCCCCACCCCCAACAGGCCCTGGTGTGTGAGGTTCCCCTCCCTGTGTCCATGTGTTCTCATTGTTCTCACTCTATTATGAGTGAGAATATGTGGTGTTTGGTTTTCTGTTCTTGTGTCAGTTTGCTGAGAATGATGGTTTCCAGGTTCATCCATGTCCCTGTAAAGGACATGAACTCATCCTTTCTTATGGCTGCATAGTATTCCATGGTGTATATGTGCCACATTTTCTTTATCTAGTTTATCATTGATGGGCATTTGGTTCCAATTCTTTGCTATTGTAAACAGTGCTACAGTGAACACACATGTGCATGTGTCTTTATAGTAGAATGATTTGTAATCTTTTGGGTATAGACCCAATAATGGAATTGCTGGGTCAAATCATATTTCTATTTCTAGACCATTAAGGAATTGCCACACTGTCTTCCACAATGGTTGAACTAATTTACACTCCCACCAACAGTGTAAAAGCATTCCTATTTCTCCACATCCTCTCCAGCACCTGTTGTCTCCAGATTTTTTAATGACTGACATTCTAACTGGTGTGAGATGGTATCTCAGTGTGGTTTTGATTTTCATTTCTCTAATGACCAGTGCCAAAGAGCATTTTTTCATATGTTTGTTGGCTGCATAAATGTCTTCCTTTGAAAAGTTTCTGTTCATATTCTTTGCCCACTTTTTGATGGGGTTATTTTTTCTTGAAATTTAAGTTCTTTGTAGATTCTGAATATTAGCCCTTTGTCAGATGGGAAGGTTGCAAAATTTGTTTCCCATTGTGTTGGTTGCTGGTTCACTCTAATGATAGTTTCTTTTGATGTGCAGAAGCTCTTAAGTTTAATTAGATCCCATTTGTCGATTTTGGCTTTTGCTGCCACTGCTTTTGGTGTTTTAGTCATGAAGTCCTTGCCTATGCCTATGTCCTGAATGGCATTGCCTAGGTTTTCTTCTAGGGTTTTTTTTTTTAATGGTGTTAGGTCTTTTGTTTAAATCTTTAATCCATCTGGAGTTAATATGTGTATAAGGTGTAAGGAAGGGGTCTAGTTTCAGCTTTCTGCATATGGGTAGCCAGTTTTTCCAACACCATTTATTAAACAGGGAATCCTTTCCCCATTCCTTGTTTTTGTCAGGTTTGTCAAAAATCAGATGGTTGCAGATGTGTGGCATTACTTCCGAGGGCTCTGTTCTGTTCTATTGGTCTATATCTCTGTTGAGGTACCAGTACCATGCTGTTTTGATTACTGTAGCCTTGTAGTATAGTTTGAAGTCAGGTAGCATAATGCTTCCAGCTTTTTTTTTTTTTTTTTTTTTTTTTTTTGATGTTGTTTGTTTAGTATTGCCTTGGCTATGAGCGCTCTTTTTTGGTTCTGTATGAAGTTTAAGGTGTTTTTTTCCAGTTTTGTGAAGAAGGTTAATGGTAGCTTGATGGGGATAGCATTGAATCTATAAATTACTTTGGGCAATATGGCCATTTTCACAATATTGATTCTTCTTAACCATGAGCATGGAATGTTTTTCCATCTGTTTATGTCCTCTCTGATTTCCTTGAGCAGCGGTTTGTAGTTCTCTAGTTATAACCCTTAAGACCTGCAACACTTTAAAGCCAGCTTCATTGTTGCCCACAGGTCCAATAATTGATTATTCCTGTGAGCAGGTCATTGTACATACATATGTTAGCCAGCCTGATTTAGAAGACCAGGCTCTCCCAGATTCTGAGGATGACTACAGCAGTAGTTTTGTGTCAAATGGGGAGTGCAGAGCTGGATATGCAGTAGTAAATTATGACACAATTATTGAAGCCCAGCCAGTGCCCCCTGGCATATCAGCACAAAAGGCTAATATCAACTGCTCTTACTCAAGCATTAATGTTGGGACAAAGGAAAAATCTTAACATCTATACAGATTCTACATATGCATTCCTTGTGGTTCATGCTCATGCTACAATCTGGAAAGGAAGGGGATTATTTACTAGCAAACACTGCTCTATAAAGCATGGGCCTAAAATTCTTCAGCTATTGAAAGCAATGCATCTGCCAAAGGCCATCGCTATCATTAATTGTAGCGAGCATCAAAGGGACTTAACCCCTACAGCTCAAGGCAACAGAAAGCCTCACAGTGAAGCCAAAGCCACAGTCTTCAGAGTGTAATCTCAACAGATCCTAGCACTGCTTCCTTTCCACAATTCCCCAATAGAACCCCAATACACAGTACAGAAAGAATAGCTAATAAAAACTCAAGTGGGACAAAATCAAGGATCCTGGTGGCATATAGGGTCAAAAATATATTTCCCTCAGGCAGCCTAGTGGAAAGTTATAAAAGTCCTGCCTTACTCATTCCATGTGGGGAAGGATTCAATTCTGGCCATGGTAAACAAATTCTTTACTGGTCTAACTCAGCTTCAATGGCTAAGAAGGTCTGCCAAGACTGCTCACTGAGTGCATTTAACAATCCGAGGAACAAAATGCTCCCTGTAATAAAACCAGTCCAAAGGAGGGAAACTTATCCAGGGGAAGACTGGCAATTAGACTTTATCCATATGCCAGCTTGCAAAGGATACAAATTTTTGTGAGCACTAACAGATACTTTTACTGATTGGGTTGAAGCTTACCTCATCAAAACAGAAAAGGCTAATGAGGTTACAAAAGTCCTCTTAAAAGAAGTAATTTGGAGGATTCCAAGATGGCCAAGTAGGAACAGCTCTGGATTGCAGCTCCCAGTGATAGGGTGGAGGGTAAGTGGTTACTGCATTTCCAGATGGATTTTTATTGCCCATAGACCAGGGGATCCCCAGTGGAGAAGCACCACGGGTCTCCAGCGCAGCTGTTGTGGCCGGCACGGAGGGCCTCCATACGAAAAACTCACACGGATCTGGGCGCCGTTTCAGCAGGTGACTGGAGTGACTGGGAGACACATAAAAAGGGAACTGAAATAGGGAGCCAGGCCAGGAGATTCCCAGGTGAAAAACCTCCACAAGTCTCCAGCGCAGCTGTTTCAGCTGGTGCAGCAGGTCTCCACACAAAATCTCACACAAATCCAGGTGACTTTTCAACTGGCAACTGGAACACCTGTGAGACAGAGTCACCTGTTCAACTGAAGAAAAGGGGACTGAAACAGGGAACCAGGCCAGGAGATTCCCAGGTGAAAAAGTGCCATGAGCCCCCAGCACAGCTGTTTCAGCCAGCATAGTGGGTCTCTGCACAAGAACTCACAAAAATCTGGGTGCCATTTCAATTGGTGACTGGAATGCCAGGGAGACAGAGTCGCACGTTCAACTGAAAAAAAGGGGTCTGAGACAGGGAGCCAGAAGATGAGGCATAGCTGGTCCCATCCCCACAAAGACTAGCAATCTGAAACGCTCTGGACTGAGAGTTTCACAGCAAGCATAGCTGAACCCAGGACAGTCCAGCTCTCTGGGGGAGGGGTATCTGCCATTACCAAGGCAGTCTACCACTATTGAGGTAGTCCACCATTGCCGAGGCGGTCCGCCATTACCAAGGCAACCGGCCATTGCCATGGCGGCCCGCCATTGCCAAGGCAGTCTGCCATTCTGGAGAGAATCAGCCATTACAGAGGCAGGCTGCCATTACCGAGGCAGTTCTAACTACACCCCTATAAACAGAATTGCAGGGAAGTTTACATGGCAGCTGGTTGGAAACCACAGCAGCTCAGCAACACCTCTGCTGGCAGACTGTGACTAGGCTGCCTCCTCACTGGGCAGAGCAGCCCTGAGAAAAGGCAGCAGCGTGACAGAAACTTATAAATAAAATCCTACCTTCCTGGGACAGAGCACCTGGGAAAAAAGAAGGTGGTTATGAGTTCTGCTGCAGCAGACTTAAATGTACCTGCCCAGCAGCTCTGAATGGAACAATGGAGATCACAGCTCAGCACTTAAGCTCCTATAAAGGAAAGACTGTCTCCTCAAGCAGCTCCCCGACCCCCGTATATCCAAAGAGTCACCTAATAAAGCAGAGCTCAGACAGACATCTAGCTGGTAACCTTCTGGGACAAAAAAAGCAGCAGAAGAAACTGGCAGCAACCCTTACTATTCTGCAGCCACTGCAGGTGAGCCCCAGGCAAGCAGGATCTAGAGTGCACCACCAGCAGTCCTACAGCAGAGGAGCCTGACTGTTAGAAGGAAAACTAAGAAACAGAAAGAAATAACTTCATCATCAACAAAGAGGATGTCCACTCAGAGACCCCATCTGAAAGTCACCAACTACAAAGACAACAGGTAAATAAATCCAAAAGATAGGAAGAAACCAGTGCAAAAAGGATGAAAACACCCAAAACCGGAAAGTCTCTCCTCCTCCAAGACATACAACTCCTCACCAGCAAGGGAACAAGGCTGAATGGAGAATCAGTCTGATGAATTGACAAAATCGGGCTTCAGAAGGTGGGTAATAAGAAGCTTATCTGAGCTAAAAGAACATGTTCTAACCCAATGCAAAGAAACTAAGAACCTTGAATAAAGGTTTGATGAAATGCTAACAAGGATTAACAGCTGAGAGAGGAAAATAAATGAATTGATGGAGCTAAAAAACACAACATGAGAACTTTGCAAAGCATACACAAGTTTCAATAGCCAAATTCACCAAGCAGAAGAAAGGATATCAGATGTTGAAGATGAACTGAATGAAATAAAACAAGAAGGCAAGATTAGAGAAAAAAGAGTAAAACGAAATAAACAAAGCCACAAAGAAATATGGGACTATGTGAAAAGACGGAATCTACGTTTGATAGGTATACCTGAATGTGATGGAGAGATTGAATCCAAGCTGGAAAATGCTCTTCAGGATATTGTTCAGGAAAATGTCCCGAACCTAGCAAGGCAGGCCAATATTCAAGTCCAGGAAATACAGAGACCACCATGAAGATATTCCTCAAGAAGAGCAACCACAAGGCACATAATCGTCAGAATCACCAGGGTTGAAATGAAGGAGAAAATGCTAAGGGCAGCCAGAGAGAAAGGCCAGGTTACCCGTAAAGGAAAGTCCATCAGACTCACAGCAGATCTCTCAGCAGAAACCCTACAAGCCAGAAGAGACTGGGGGCCAATATTCAACATCTTTTACAAAAAGAACTTTCAACCTAGGATTTCATATCCAGCCAAACTGAGTTTCATAAGTGAAGGATAAATAAAATCCTTTACAAACAAGCAATTACTGAGAGATTTCATCACCACCAGGCCTGCTTTACAAGAGCTCCTAAAAGAAGCACTAAACATAGAAAGGAACAACCACTACCAGCCACTCCAAAAATGTACCAAAGGGTAAAAAGCAGCAATACAATGAAGAAACTGCATCAACTAACAGGCAAAACGACCAGCTAGCATCAAAATGGCAGGACCAAATTCATACATAACAATATTAACCCTAAATGTAAATGGGCTAAATGCCCCAATCAAAAGACAAAGACTGGCCAATTGGATAAAAAGCCAAAATCCATTGGTATGCTGTATCCAGGAAACCTATCCCACATGCAAGGATACACAAAGGCTCAAAATAAAGGGATGGAGGAAGATTTACCAAGCAAATGGAGAGTAACAAAAAAATCAGGAGTTGCAATCCTAGTCTCTGATAAAATGGGCTTTAACCCAACAAAGATCAAAAGAGACGAAGAAGGACATTACATAATAGTAAAAGGATCAATGCAACAAAAATATTTAACGATCCTAAATATATACGCACCCAATACAGGAGCACCCAGATACATAAAGCAAGTTCTTAATGACCTACAAAGAGACTTAGACTCACACACAATATTAGTGGGAGACTTTAACACCCCACTGTCAGTATTAGACAGATCAACAAGACAGAAAATTAACAAGGACATCCAGGACTTGAACTCAGACCTGGACCAAGAAAACCTAATAGACATTTACAGAACTCTCAAATCCACAGAATATACATTTCTCTCAGCACCACATCACACCTACTCTAAAACTGACCACATAATTGGAAGTAACTCACTCCTCAGCAAATGCAAAAGAATGGAAATCATAACAAACAGTCTCTCAGACCACAGTGCAATCAACTTAGAACTCAGAATTGAGAAACTAACTCAGAACCACACAGCTTCATGGAAACTGAACAACTGGCTCTTGAATGCTGACTGGATAGACAACGAAATGAAGGCAGAAATAAAGACGTTCTTTGAAACCAACAAGAATGAAGACACGACATACTAGAATCTCTTGGACACATTTAAAGCAGTGTCTAGAGGAAAATACATAGCAATAAATGCCCACATGAGAAGCAAGGAAATATCTAAAATTGACACTCTATCATCAAAAATGAAAGAGCTAGAGGAGTAAGATGAAAAAAACTCAAAACCTGGCAGAAGACAAGAAATAACTAAGATCAGAGCAGAACTGAAGGACATAGAGACAAAAAAACTCTTCAAAAAATCAATAAATCCAGGAGCTGGTTTTTTGAAAAGATCAACAAAATAGACAGACCACTAGCCAGATTAATAAAGAAGAAGAGAGAAGAATCAAATAGATGCAATAAAAAGCAATAAAGGGGAAATTACCACAGATTCCACAGAAATACAAACCACCATCAGAGATTACTACAAACAACTCTATGCACATCAACCAGTAAACCTGGAAGAAAGGGATAAATTCCTGGACACTTGCATCCTTCTAAGCCTAAACCATGAAGAAGTCAAAACCCTGAGTAGAGCAATAACAAGGGCAGAAGCTGAGGCAACAATTAATAGCCAACCCACCAAAAAAAGCCCAGGTCCAGATGGGTTCACAGTCAAATTCTACCAGAAATACAAAGAGGAGCTGGTACCATTCCTTCTGAAACAATCAAAACAATCCAAAAGAGGGAATCCTCCCCAGATCATTTTATGAGACCAACATCATTCTGATACCAAAACCCGGCAGAGACTCACCAAGAAAAAAAAAACTTCAGGCCAATATCCATGATTAACATAGATGCAAAAATCTTCAATAAAATACTGGCAAACCAACTGCAACTGCACATCGAAAAGCTTATCCATCATGATCATGTAGGCTTCATCCCGGGGATGCAAGGCTGGTTCAACATATGCAAGTCTATAAACATAATTCACCACATAAACAGAACCAAAGACAGAAACCACATGATTATCTCAATAGAGGCAGAGAAGGCCTGCAACAAGATTCAACAGTGTTTTATGCTAAAAACTCTCAATAAACTAGGTATTGATGGAACATATCTCCAAATAATAAAAGCTTTATGAGAAACCCATAGCCAATATCATACTGAATGGGAAAAAACTGGAAGCATTCCCTTTGAAATCTGGCACTAGACAAGGATGCCCTCTCTCACCCTCCTATTCAATATAGTATTGGAAATTCTAGCCAGAGCAATCAGGCAAGAAAAAGAAATAAAAGGTATTCAAATAGGAAAGGAGGAACTCAAATTGTCTCTATTTGCAGACCACATGATTGTATATTTAGAAGACCCCATTGTCTCAGCCCAAAATCTCCTGAAACTGATAAGCAACTTCAGCAAAGTCTCAGGATACAATATCAATGTGCAAAAAACACAAGCATTCCTATACACCAATAACAGACTAACAGCCAAATCAGGAATGAACTGCCATTCACAATTGCTACAAAGAGAATAAAATACCTAGGAATATAACTAAAAAAGAATGTAAAGGACCTCTTCAAGGAGAACTACAAACCACTGCTCAACAAAATAAGAGAGGACACAAACAGATGGAGAAACATTCCATGCTCATGGTTAGGAAGAATCAATATTGTGAAAATGGCAATACTGCCCAAATTTATTTATAGATTCAATGCTATCCCCATGAAGCTATCATTGACCTTCTTCATAGAACTGGAAAAAACCACCTTAAACTTCATATGGAACCAAAAGAGAGCCTGCATAGCCACGTCAATTCTAAGCAAAAAGAACAAAGCTGGTGGCATCACACTACCTGACTTCAAACTATACTACAAGGCTACAGTAATCAAAACAGCATGGAACTGGTACCAAAACAGAGATATAGACCAATGGAACAGAACAGAGGCCTCGCAGGCAAAGCCACACACCTACAGCCATGTTATATTTGACAAACCTGACAAAAACAAGCAACAGGGAAAGGATTCCCTGTTTAATAAATGGTGATGGGAAAGCTGGCTAGTCATATGCAGAAAGCAGAAACTGGACCCCTTCCTGACACCTTACACTAAAATTAACTCCAGATGGATTAAAGACTTAACCATAAGACCTAACACCATAAAAACCCTAAAAGAAAACCTAGGCAAAACCATTCAGGACATAGGCACAGGCAAGGACTTCATGACTAAAACACCAAAAACATTGGCAACAAAAGCCAAAATAGACAAATGGGACCTAATCAAACTCCACACCTTCTGTACACCAAAAGAAACCATCATTAGAGTGAATCGGTAACCAACAGAATGGAAAAAAATTTTTGCAATCTACCCATCTGACAAAGGGCTAATATCCAGAATTTACAAAGAACTAAAACAGATTTACAAGAAAAACACAAGCTCATTCTAAAGTGGGCGAATGATATGAACAGACACTTTACAAAAGAAGACATATTTGAGGCCAACAAACATGAAAAAATGCTCATCATCATTGGTCATTAGAGAAATGCAAATTGAAACTACATTGAGATACCACCTCATGCCAGTGAGAATCGGGAGATCATTAAAAAATCGGGAGACAACAGATGCTGGAGAGGATGTGGAGAAATAGGAACACTTTTACACTGCTGGTGAGAGTGTAAATTAGTCCAACCATTGTGGAAGACAGTGTAGCAATTCCTCAAGGACCTAGAAATAGAAATTCCATTTGACCCAGCAATCCCATTACTGGGTATATATCCAAAGGATTATAAATCGTTCTATTATAAGGACACATGCACACAAATGTTCACTGCAGCACTGTTTACAACAGCAAAGACTTGGAACCAACCAAAATGCCCATTGATGATAGACTGAACAGGGAAAATGTGGCACATTTGGAATACCATGGAATACCATGCAACCATAAAAAACAATGAGTTCGTGTCCTTTGTAGGGACATGGATGAACCTGGAAACCATCATTCTCAGCAAACTGCCACAAGAACAGAAAATCAAACACTGCATGTTCTCACTCATAGGTGGGTGTTGAGCAATGAGAACACATGGATACAGGGAGGGCAGCATACACACTGGTGTCTGTAGGGGGGAACTAGAGGAGGGACAGTGGTGGGTGGGGAGTTGGGGAGGGATAACATGGGTAGAAATGCCAGATATAGGTGATGGGGAGGAAGGCAGCAAACCACATTGCCATGTATGTACCTATCCAACATTCTTCACATGTACCCCAAAACCTAAAGTGCAATAAAATTTATAAAAAGAAAAAAAAAATTTTCCCTAGCAGACACCCTTTTGCTCCTCCCACTACCATGGGCAATCTCTATTTGATCTGTGTCTCCATGGATTATCTGTTTGAATGTCATCAAAACTCATTCATATTACACGTACGCATTTGGATCTAGCTCCTTTCACTCCATATGTCTATGGAATTCACCCATGTTGTAACTTTTAATTCTGTGTAGTATTAGATTGTTTGCATCTACCACAATGTACCCATTTTACTGTTGATAAACATTTAGGTTGTGCTCAGTTTCGGACTGCTATAAATAAACCTGGTATGAACATTTTTATCAGAAAAAAAAAAAGAAGTAATTCTCCAGTTTGGGTTACCTCAGAGTCTCCAAAGTGAGAATGCCCCATCCTTTATCTCCCAAATAACTCAAGGGATTGCTAAGGCTCTTGGAATAAAATACCATTTACATTCAGCCTGGAGGCCTCAACTCTCTGGAAAAGTAGAGAGGGCTAAATAAACACTAAAACAAGCACTAGCTAAACTGTATCAGGAAACATCAGAAACTTGGGTTAGCTTATTGCCCACAGCCCTTTTAAGAATTTGTAATATCCCTAGTGTGAAAATTAATATCAGCCCATACAAAATGTTATACAGAGGGCCATTCTTTTTTTTTTTTTTTTTTTTTTTTTTTGAGATGGAGTTTCACTCGTTACCCAGGCTGGAGTGCAATGGCGCGATCTCGGCTCACCACAACCTCTGCCTCCTAGGTTCAGGCAATTCTCCTGCCTCAGTCTCCTGAGTAGCTGGGATTACAGGCACACGCCACCATGCCCAGCTAATTTTTTGTATTTTTAATAGAGATGGGGTTTCACCATGTTGACCAGGGTGGTCTCCACCTCTTGACCTCGTGATCCACCCGCCTCAGCCTCCCAAAGTGCTGGGATTGCAGGCTTGAGCCACCGTGCCTGGCCACAGAGGGCCATTCTTAACTAATGATTTAATTACTGACCCAGAAACAGTTTTTTTTTAATTAAACACCTAGTCAACCCAAGACAATTCCAGCAGGATTTACAAGAGTTTGGAATTCAAAGGCTCCTCACACCTGGAACTAACCAGCAACTCAAAACCAGGCCAGGAGATAAGGTGCTTGTTAAAACATGGAAAGAAGGATCACTGGCCCAACAATTACAACCCAAACAGAAAGGACCATTTTCAGTAATACTGGCCATGCCTTCTGCAGTCAAAATATTAGGATTAGATAGCTGGATACATTGTTCAAGGATCTAGTCACCAATACCAGAAGCTCCAGAGCAGGAACCCAAAGTTCCCATCAGCCAGTACACCTCTGGCTGTTTAAAAGACATTCAAAAGGTAAGTGCCTACCGTCAGTTCTCCATATGCAAGCCTGGGGCCTGAAAGTCTAAAGTCCTGTTTGCCTTAGCTAAGGTCTCCCACCCACTGCCTGCATTTGCCATTGTCCCTAATGGCCAAGCAGAGCTTCCCCAGACAGGCCCCTCACCCAACCCTGCCATCTTAACTGTTCTTATGATAATGTAAATACCTCTCACCCAACCCCACCACTGTAACTGAACTTACTCTGCAACACCCTTGCCGCCCAAAAAACTACCCAAACCTAGAAAACCAACTCCTATCTCACTGCTTACTGCCCTTTGCTAATGCCCTTTTCGACTTTAGCTCACCTGTACCCAGGTGAATAGACAGCCACGTTGCTCACACAAAGCCTGCTTGGAAGGTCTCTTCATTCGAAACACACATTTTTCAACATTTGGTGCCGGAAACCCAGGATAGGGGAACTCCTATGGGAGACCAAACCCCTGTCCCTGTTCTTGTGCTCCCTCCATGAAGAGATCTACCCACCGACCTGGGGTCATCAGACCAGCCCACAGACGCACACCACCGGCTATTTTGGTGAGCAGTCTCCCTTGTTTGCTTTCCCATCATTTTGGCTTTTCCTTTCCACCTCCTCTCCCTTTCAGTTTTGTCCTTTTTCCACCACAAAGACAAGGAAAATCAGGTAAACCAGGTTCTTCCACGAGGTTCATGACCTGAAAATCCTATGTAGATCATGGATCGGGGGACCCAGTTTCCCAAAGGTTTTTACTATCATGGAGACGTTCACCCTAGTCACTTGCCCACCAGACTCATGGCCGATATTGGTGGCAGGTCAACGTAGAGGACGCTCTCTTTGACCACTCACCAACGACGAAGTTCAACCCAGGCTCAACTAGGGACGCCTATTGAGTGGCTGGGTTTTGTGCCCATTTTTTTTTTTTTTTTTTTTTTGTCTCTGCTGCCTTTCCAGAACCATGGGCAATCGTCGGTCCTCTATCCCTCCCTCCTCTCTGCTGGCCTGTGTTCTTAAGAACCTCAAGCCTCTTCAACTGTCTCCTGACCTAAAACCCAAACGTCTCATCTTCTGTAACACTGCATGACCACAATACAAGTTAAAGAACGAACCCAGTTGGCCAACAAAATGGCACTTTCAACCTATTTTATAAAATTTAAACAATTTTTGTCTCAACACGGGCAAATGGTCTGAAATTCCCTACGTCCAGGCATTTTTTTACACACCAATCCCTCCCTAATCTCTACTACTTCTCTTCCCTTCCATCTTCCTTTTCCTTCCTCTGCTGTAAGCCAGAATCCTCCTTGTCCATCAACCCTTCCAACCTTTCTCCTCCCCACCTGTCCAAACCAGGCCCTAATCCAAAATCTAACCACACCTCCCAGAGCTTTCCTCCTCTTCCTCTGCCCACAACCCACCTCCTTATGCCCCTCTGGTCACCTCCCCACTTCATACATGGTCCAGCTTACAATTTGGTCCTGCGGCTACCTCCTCTGCCCTCCCCAACAATTTCCCCTTCCAGAGGTGGCTGGAGCCAAAGGCATAGTTGGGGTGCACATTCTTTTCCTGTACCCAACCTTTCCAAATTGGCCACTGGTTAGGCTCCTTTTCATCAAATCCTCCACTACTTAACCCAGTCCTGTAATCTCACCTGGAGTCACTTAAATGTCATCCTTACTTCTACTCTCACCCCTAAAAATCGCTTACTATGCATTTTATCACCCAATCAACCCCAACATTACAAAAAGCTACAAACAGTAAAATCTGGCCCTCAAACCCCACAACAGCAATTAAGCAACCTCACCTTCAAGGTGTTCAATAATAGGGAAAAATCTGCCCTGCGGCGGCACATCTAGAAGTACAGATGCTTCCCTCTTCTGTAAAACAAACCCCAGCTTCACCACGGGTCACAAAAACTTCAAAGCGCCCAAAACGCAGCGCATCCAGCCGCCCCTCCTGGATCTTGCTTCAAGTGCTGGAAACCTTGGCCAAGAAATGCCCACGACCCGGAATTCCTCCTAAGCCCTGCCCCGTCTGTACGGCCCCGCAAAGAAAATCAACTGACTAACTCACGTAGCTGCTCCCAGAGCTCCTGAAGCTCCAATCCTCGGCGTGGAAGCTAAAAACTAACGCTGCTCTAGCGTCTCATGAGCCCCTGGACCATCACAGACGCCAAACTTCGGGTAACACTTATGGTGAAAGGTAAGTCTATCCCCTTCTTAATCAGCACGGACCCGCCCACTCCACGCTGCCTTCTTTTCAAGGACCTGTCTCCTTGGCCTCCATAGCTGCCATGGGAATTAACCACAAGGCCTCCAGGCCTCTCAAAACTCCCCAGGTCTGGTGTCAATTAGGCCAGCACTCCTTTCCACATTCTTTCCTAATCATCCCCACTTGTCCAGTTCCCCTGTTAGGCCGAGATATCCGAGCAGAATTGTCTGCCTCCTTAACTATTCCTGGGCTACAGCCACACCTCATTGCCGCCCTCCTCCCCAAACCTGTACCTCCCTCAAGAGCGCCCCTTATGTTCCTCAACCTTAACCCTGGGGTGTAAAACAGCACCTTCTCATCCGTTGCTACAAGTCACTTACCCCTCATTATCCCCTTAAAACCTAAGCACCCTTACCCTGCCCAGCCCCAGCACCCCATCCACACAGGCTTTAAAAATAAAGCCTGTTATCACCCATCTACTGCAACACAGCCTTTTAATTCACCCTCCTGCTTCTTCAGCATCTGTACTCAAAGGGGTATCGTGTATCCCCTTACAAGCCCAAATTTCTTTCCCATCTGTTAGAATCTTTCACCAGCATACATGGGCTCTCCCTGCCAACCGTATCCAGTTAACTTCCCAAACCCCAACCCCATCCACCAACAACAGCTTCTCTCCTTCCTGGGCGTGGTTGCTACTTTCACCTCTGGATACAAGGTTTTGCTATTCTAACTAAGCCATTGAATCAACTCACTAAAGCAAGCTTATCCAACCCTATTAATCCTAAATCCTTTCCTCACTCCTCCTTTCACTCCTTAAAACACAGCTCTAAAAACTGCTCCCTCCCCAGCTCTCCCCAACCCGTCTCAACCCTTTTTCATTAGGTATTGCTAAAATCCAGGGCTGTGTGGCTGGAATTCTCACACAGGAGCCAGGCCCATGGCCTGTAGCCTTTTTATCCAGACAACTTATCCTGACAGTCCTGGGCTGGCCCTCATGACAATGCACAGCAGCAGCTGCCGCTCTATTACTCTGAAAATCCCTCAAAATCACAGGCTCTGCCCCATTTACCCTCTAGTTCTCACAACCTCCAAAGCTTTCCCTTTACACCTCACACACTTACTTTCGGCCCCTCGCCTTCTGTCCCTATTACTTAAACCACACCTCAGAAAGTCTGTTTCTGTTATTGTCTGACTGTGCTCAGATTCACCGTCCTCATTGACTTTTACATGCCCTGCTTTTGTTTAAGTTGCCAGTTTACGCGTTTTCTCCATGCAATTACAGCTAATATTTCACTCTTAATCTGGCTCCTGTTCTCTGCTCAAACCCAATCTTGTTAATAAAAGTGGTTGTTTACAAATACCACGCACTTCCTGATACACCATAAAAACAAAAGCTCTCCCTCCACACAGTTAACCTACCAAGCCCTGCTACAACCTTTAGCAGCAGCAGCCCTTGCTGGTTCCCTTGGCATTCGGGTCCAAAGCTCCAATAAAATGTTGTTTTATGTAAACCAGCCTGCCTCGTGTATAATGCCATCAATAAATTAAAAGACAGAGCCCAAAAGCTCACTAATCTGGCAAATAGTTATTCTAAACCTGGCGAAACTGGCTGGACACTGTCTAACTGGAAGTCGTGGATTCTTCCAATCCTTAGTCCTCTAATACTCTTTCTCCTCTTATTTAAACCCTGTTTTTCCAATTAATCTCGCGATTCCTACAAAATCGTATACAAGCAATAACCAATCAGTCAATACGACAAATGCTCCTTCTAACAACCCCACAATATTACCCTTTCCCCAAAATCTCTCAGCAGTCTAAATTCTTTCCCATTTTTAGGTTTCCACCCCACCCCCAATCCCACTTGAAGAAGCCTTGAGAAACTTTGCCCCACCCCCTAAATCCTGTTATCACCCCCTCTTCTCTAATTCTTTCTCTCTCTATATAAAAAGATAGGTATGTCAGGTCTCCACATGCAAGCCTGGAACCTGAAAGTCTGAAGTCCTGCTTGCCTCGGCTGAAGTCTCCCACACCCTGCCTGTGTTCACCATTGTCCCTAATCACCCAGCAGAGCTTCCCACAAGCCCCTTACCCAACCCTGCCATCTTAACTGTTCTTATGATAATGAAATACCTCTCACCCAACCCTGCCGTCTTAACTGTTCTATGATAATGAAATACCTCTCACCCAACCCTGCCATCTTAACTGTTCTTATGATAATGTAAATACCTCTCACCCAACCCTGCCATCTTAACTGTTCTTATGATAATGTAAATACCTCTCACCCAACGCTGCCATTGGAACTGAACTTGTATACTCCTTGCCCCTACCCCCCACCACTGTAACTAAACTTACTCTGCAACACCCTCACCCCCTAAAAAACTACCCAAACCTATAAAACCAAATCCTATCCCACTGCCCTTTGCTAATGCCCTTTTCGGCCTTGGCCCACCTGCACCCAGGTGAATAAACAGCCATGTTGCTCACACAAAGCCTGTTTGGAAGGTCTCTTCATTCAAAGCGCGCATTTTTCAACACCTACCAACTTTCTGGTGCCTTTGTTGCATAGTTACGGTGGGGTGGAAACTGGTAGCCTTTTTGATTTTTGTAATTTAATTGCCTTCTTCCAAATCGATAAAATCACTTCCTTTGTAGTAATTAAGCAGAATTTTAAAAACACATTTCTATGACAAATATTCCTGATGGCATAGGAATCCACCCCAAGGTTCCCATTAAATCTTTTAACCTAATGTCTTTCCTCTCATATAGAGATCATCAAGCTGTGTGACAAGTGTTCCAGCCACTCCAGGTGAAGACACCACCAAGGATCTTCCCTGCCTTGATGAAGGGCCATCAAGGATCTTCCCTGCCTCCACTAAACAGAGCAGGGCAAAACTTGTGTGATCCCCAATAGGTAGGGACTACGCCCCAAGTCAGCAGGAAGCAGACACAGAAGAATGACCATTGGTCCCTCTTCTTCCCATAAAAATTTATGGGGATCATGGCTTGCAGAGGGGAGATGAGGCAGGAGAATAGGGCACGAGGCAGGCAGGGAACATAAGGCTGATCCAGGCTGACTTAGAACTGAATTGAATGAAAGCACCTCAGCAATGACAGGAATGTGAATGGCTGTGTAACTCCACTTCATCCTCTCCATTACTGCCATTTCTACTTTGTAACTTCACTTTTATCCTCTCCATTTACATAGATCACACACCAAGTAATATCCTCTCCATCTACAGTAGGGAGCATTTTGAGTAAATGATTCTGTGACTTCATTCTCTTCGTTTACATGGAATATTTGCCAAGTAATCAATAGGAAACCTCTAGAGTACTGAAACCCCAGAAAATTCTATACGCAGGGCTCTTGAGCCTCTGTACTTGGTCTGCTCCCATCCTGTGGTGTGTACTTTTGTTCTCAATAAATCCCTGCTTTTGCTTTCCTCACTTCATTTGTGTGTTTTGTCCAATTCATTGTTCGAGATGCCGAGAACCTGGACACCTACTGGTAACACTACCAATTTTCAATTCACTTCAAGGCCGCAGGTATTTTCTGAACATTTAGCCTTTACCAGTCTTGCAGGGTACAAAACCCCTGTTGAAGTTCTTGTGGGCTAATGGAGGGGACAGGCATGAGAGCAAGCAAATTATGAAACAGCGTGCAGAGTACAGCAGTAGAGATGTATTCTAGTATCAGAGGTCACACAGAGGAGGGGTGACTGATTAAGCATGCCAGGAGACAGGGAGGGAAATGTCCGAGGTGGGTTTAAGGTGAGAACAGTAGGATTCAACAGAACCATGAGGGAACATGGAAGTGTGAAAGTGTTCAGGAAACCCTAAGTGGTTGAAAACTCTCAACAGACCTTACCTTACCCAGCAAGAGAGAGCCACAGGCAACCTTTCATGATCTATTTCTGATTTGCAGTGCACTGTCCCAAATTCCTCCTTGCCATTATTCAATGAGTCTACTTTTAGCTAGTTTTGATCCTTGTTCAAAAACAGATACATATTTTAGGTTGTCGTTCTTCATTTATACTTGAACGAGAATAAATTCTATGTGCTTTATCAGTAGCTTTAGATGTTTAAAGAGTAAGACAGTCTGAATGCCCAGCGAGAAAGCCTGGTTATGTTCAGCTGTCCTGACTCCCTCACTCCCATTAGTGTCAAACCCTTGGCTCAATAAGGCCAGCTACTAATCATTTACATACTTGAAAATTTACAAATATCCTGGTTTTAATGTTAACTTTGCTGTATTTGTTGTCAATTACATCTTATTTTTCTAGGATAGTTAGTAAGAACTTAAGGCAAATATCAAGATGAATTCGCTAGCCTTAGTATTAGCCAGAGGTTGGTGTTTATCTATAATCTTTTTCTTTCCAGATACAGTATTCTGAGAAAGACAATGAAAAAAGAACTGTCTTATTCCTTCCTTTTTTTAAAAAAATAATGAACTTACTTGGAAATGCACAAATTGTGCTGTAGTTCCTCCTTGGCTCTGACCCAGATCCACAGAGAAGATTGTGTGCCTCTCTGTTAATTGCTTATGTTGTATGTGGGTTCCCAGGCTATTCTCAGCCATGCACACACACGTTTTGTGCCCTGCCAGGCATTTTGTGTTATTGTCCTTGGCAAAATACTTTGTACCTTTACTGTTCTACCCAGAGGCAGAAAAGAAGACAGAAGGACCTCTAGAAATCAGTTTGGCAATTCTATTACTCCATGTAATTGTGGAAGGTTCTGGGAACTGGAAAAGTATGTAATCAAGGTAGCACTAATATAAGATATTCAAAGGAAATCAAATATTGAAATTCTTGGGAGAAAGGAGTCTTGAGAAGCTTGAAATCTCAGCAAGTTTGAGCATGTGAAAAGTGGCTACTGGCAATGTTGTCAGCTTCAGAGAGACCTCAGGGAGGAGACTATAAACAGGCTGCAGGGGTTTCTGGGGAAGGTCATGCATTTGGCTAATTATAAATAAATTAACATGTGCAAGATTTGATAGGAAGAATGCTTGGGTTGGAATGAAGCAAGCTGACTTTCAATAGAAGGTTGAGAGACTCTGAAGTTACTTATTAGGCCAAGAACAGTGAATGTTTGCTCTCAGCAGCTGTGTGCTGAGGAAGCAGCAGCAGGAGCAGGTGGGGAGAAGCAGCTTTGCCACTCAAGAACCAAAAGAAGGTGCCAGAAAGTGGGGCAGGCCTCTGAGCTGGCACACAAACTCCAAAGTGGCTGCTGTTTAATCACAGAAGCTCAGTTTAGGAAGAATTATCTCAGAATGATTATACTCTAAATCCCAAGGAGAATCCTTTCGAGAATCTTAATTATACCAGAGGGAAAATCAAGGTTCCCCCAAATGGTAACTTCTTGGGATTCCGAGTATGAGGAAGTCTTAATTGGAATATCTTTAGTACTCAACTCATATGGCCTGTGCTCACAGGGATTCCCAGTGATAGGCAGAAGATGGGGGCTGGTGGGGAGGAGGTATCCATCATGACATCTACTACTCCAGCTGGAATCACTAACTTTGGAGAAGCTGCAACCATTATTTAGAACTTTTGTAGAGCTCATTGGAATACTAATAAAGAAGGCAAAGGAAATCACTTAGGGTAATTTTGGGGTTGTCTGTGAAGAACATAAACAATATATAATAGAAAGAGAAGAGAGTGATAACATTTAAACTGAGAATTTTTTAAAGTATATAATAGAAGAATATTCGTATACTATCTCTGGAGATTGGAGGAAAATAAGATGTGTCAAACAGAAGGAACGAGAAACGATGTCAGCAGCCTTTCATCCCACTGTCCTCTCTTCTCTAGATTGTCTTCCATTTGGCAAAGTGATAGCACTAAAATACAAACATGGCCATGCCACTTCCTACATAAAGCCATGCAGGGACTCTAGTCACTTCCATTCAGGAAAAAGTTCACCCGCTTAGCACAACCCAGGGGATCTCACTGATGTGACCCCTGCCTTCTTCCCCAGCTTCAACTCTGCTCATTACCCACTCCCCGACTCCCTCCCCTGATCCTATTGTCCTTGGCTCTGGTCCTACTGAACTGTTCACCTATAAAGAACATGTTCTTTAAAGATTGTACATTTGCACATTATGTTCACTTGACCTGGAATACTTTTTTCTTGTTTTATTTTTTTTTTTCTTGAGTCATCAGGACTAAATCTAAGGGTCTTCTGGGAAAACCCACTCAAGCAGAATTAATTAGTACAGCCCTCCTTTCCCTACCTGTTCCTTCATGCAATGTAGTAGGCCCTTATTAGCATTTGCAGGTTTAAATTCCAAATATTGTCAAGCAAATGGAACATCCATTACATATAAATCTTTGCTAATTTTGTAGTACTCCAGTTTGGATTATATATTCTGGGAGGTGGGTTTCTAGGAAGTGGTCAATAGCTGTTGAGGGAACCTAGTCAACCATCCAGCATCTGCCTCTCAGTGTGATTTGTCCTCTGTGCTTGTGGTCATATGGGCAGTAATCCCATGGAGGGATGAAACACTTTGTTTACCCCTACAATGCCACCTAATTAATGCTGCACAAATATCTTCTCATTTAACCCCCACAAAATTCCCATGAGTGTGTACTACAAGTCCCATTTTTAGAGGTAAGGAATTTGACACTTAAGAGATGAACTTTTCCCACATTTACACAACTAGTAAGTGAAGTTAGGAATCAAACACAGACTCTAGCCTAACAGAATGAAACAGAGAATAGAGAACTCAAGTAGCACTGGTGATTTCAGAAGTTCGTGAAAAGGGATAAAGACTATAAAGACATTTTAAAAATGTGATTACTCTTAGCTTTTAAAAGGTGTTGAATAAATGAAACAATGGGGAAAATTGTTAAATAAGAATTTGCAAATTCAGGGATTCTTGATGGTTTCATGACAAATTTTCTGGACACAGATACTTAGGCACAGCCCTACATGTTGAAAAGCTATTCTATGATGGCCTCCCATCACTAAATTTGAAAAGCAATCCACAGACTCCACATCTTTGGGCAGAGTGGATCTGCCTTTTGTGTTTCTGGGACACTATGGTTGCCTGGTTCTCCTCCCGCCTCACTGGAGACTCTTTCTCAGTCCCCTTTGCTGGTTCTTCCTTATCTCTCCAGCCTTTACATGTCAGAGTACTTAGGGCCTCCCTTGGTCTACTTTCTATCTCTCTACTCTTCTCTGATGATGTCTTATCCCAGTCTCCAGGCTTAAATTTCTCCCATGTGCTGACAATGTCCCTGAACTCCGAACAACAATACCCATGTAGTTAGATCTAGTAGACATCTTAAATGTAAAATGTCTCCAAAGTTCTATCTTCTCCTTCAAACCTCATTTTCAGTTTTGCACAGTTTAGTTGATGACAACTTTATCATTCTAGTTACTGAGAGAAAAATCCTGGAGTCATCCTTAACTCCATTCTTTCTCTCATGCCTCATATCCAATTTATCAGGAAATTCTGTTAGCTCTAACTTCCGCAGAATACAGCCATTTTTCACCATTGCTTCCCTGGCTTAAGCCAATCTCATGTCTCTCCTGGGCTATACAAGAGCATCTTAATTCATTTCCTTTTTTTAAACACCTGCCACAAACCCACAAACCCTACTGTCTATTCTGAAAACAGCAGCCAAAGTGTTCCTTTCAAACATATATCATGTCACTTCTTTGTTCAAAAACCTCTTAAGACCTCCATTGTTAAAAATCGCCATATTTCCCAGAGTAGAAGCCAAAGACCTTACATCAACTTATAAGACCCTACATGATTTTTGCACTCCACCTTCTTGCCTACTGAGGTATTGTATACCCTCACTGAAGTGAATAAGGTGCAAGAAAAGGTGAGAAATAAATTAAAAGCAGCATAATTGTCACAGGCTCTTTTGTGATACTGGTTTCCCAAATGGAAAGTTCATTCATAATGAAATTTTTTTTTCAAATGTGATGTCTTTCCAAATTAGTCAGAGAAAACAAACTGACCTAATGCCAATTTTACTGTCGAAAGTCAATAGAAAATCATCAGTCTGCTGCTTTAAATAGTAGGAGGAGTCAGTAATTGCCTGGGGACCTGAGAGACCAGCATTAGGTGGTCGTGACAACAGATATTGTCTGTCACCAAGACTATTGATAGAAAACTAAATTCAGCAAGCTCTGAGTAAAAATTTCTAAGCCCCTTTCTCTTTTCTTCAAAAAAATCCAATTCTTTTTTATAGTGCTTTAGGATTGTCCACAAGCAGAGGTAAGTTTTGTTTTACGTGGTAAATATGTTTCCAAAAAAAGCTGCAGATCAACTTTCCATAAATTCACTAATGTAAAATGCATGAGGAAAACTTACTCTTCATAGGACCCTGAGAGGGGGTTTGGGGGGCAAAGAGAGCTCCTGCTGTGTGCTAGGCTGTGCAGAGCCCTGGTTTTCCCATTTATAAGGGAGCCTCTTCACCCGTTCTGTAAAATGGTTCTTGGTATGTAACTCATAGAGTTATTGAGAAGATTATCTGGATAATGGATAAATATGAAAATGATGTATAAAGTATAAAGCGATGTCTAAATATTGGTCTATGACTAAGTAGAAAAACATTTTTAAAACTCAAAGCACTCTTCTGTAATAATGGGAGTAAATACGTAAATATGGGAAATAATCCTCCCATAAATTTTTCTACCTTGTAAGTTTGCATTTTTTACATACCAAGCTGGGTCAGATTTTTGTTATTGTTGTTGCGTTCTTGTTCTTTAATCACTCTTGCAAAAAAACACTTGTATCCCTAAAGCTACTGAAATAATTTTTAAGTGAATTTTAAAAAGTAAATGAAAATAATCATCCTATCAGCTATGAAAACTGAAATTGTGCCTAGTCAGTTCATCATCTTGCTTCATTGGTCAATTCAAATATCAAGTATTTCAGGTCAACAACTTCTTTGACTGATGATTTTCTAAACTGCCCAAGGCCCTCACCAAATGGCTTAAGTACCCTGGTATTATGAATTGAGGTATGCCTTCCAAAAAGATATGCTGATGTCTAACCCTCAGTACCTGTGAGCATGACTATATTTGGAAATCAGGTCTTTGCAGATGTAATCAAGTTAAGATGAGGTCATTAGGTTGGGTCCTAATCCAATATGACTGGTGTCCTTATAAGAAAAGAAGAGATACAGACACCTGCATACACAGAGGAAATACAATGTGAAGACACACAGGGGAAACACCATGTGATGACAGAGGCAGAAATGGGAGTGATGTGTCCATAAGCCAAGGAATGCTGAACTTCGCTGGCTACACCAGAAGCTAACTAAGAGAAAGCACAGAACAGATTCTCTCCTAGAGTCATCGAAGAGAGCACAGCCTCGCTTTAGACTATCTTTTAGACCTCATTTCTAGACTTCTGCCTCCAGAAGCCAGAAAGAACAAATTCTGTGTTTAGCCACTCAGTTTATGAGACTTTGTTACAGCAGCTCTAGTAAAGTAATATAACCAGTTAGCTATCCATGGGCACATTTGAGGCAGCCTGGTTACTATGATGAGGACTATGGCTTATGTCTCTACATTTGATTAATGTGCTGCTGAGTACACAGTCCTGGGAGAAGACTGATATAACCTTGAAATGAGCAGTGTGGGGTAAGTGTTCCTGAGTGAGCATCTTTCCATCTTCTTTTTATATAATAATTGACTATAGCAGTTAACTTCTCTATGGAAGAAAGATTTCTGTCTTGCTCTTCTAACCCTTTTGTTATTTTTCCACCACTCTCACATTAATTGTAAATGGCTTAAAGAAATCAGTTTGTTATTTTTGATTTATTTTATAATGCTACATTTTTATTAGTGAAAAAGTTAAAGATGTTTATCTCAACCTCAAAGACATGCTGTCAGAGGAACAGTCCGAAAGCAATTTAGCAAACTTCTAGTCCAGTGGTCCACAATCCTGGCTGTACATGATAACTACATGGAGCCCATTAAAAATACCATCACCTGAGGCAGCAAACCACCATGGCATGTGTATACCTATGTAACAAAGCTGCACTCTCTGCACATGTACCCCAGAACTTAAAGTATAATAAAAAAAATGTTGGGGGGAGGTACGGATTGTGCAGGAGGTAGAGGTTGCAGTGAGCTAAGATTGCACCACTGCACTCCAAGACTTCATCTCAAAAGGAAAAAAAGAAATTCACCTGGATAAATAGCTAGAAATGAAATTGCTGACTCAGGTATTCTGCAATATTTTAATGCTTATGATACTTACTGCATTGCCAAGATAATTCAGAAAAAGATTTAGCAAGTTTTCTTCCCAGCTGTGGTATGAGATAGTGGTCATTTTCCATACTTTCGGCAGTGCTAGATGTTATTAATCTGGGGACTAACTTTTATTATTTTTTCTTTTATTTAAAAAAAGGATAAAGATTTGTTATAGAAGCTTAGAATGTAAAAACAAATAAAATAAAAATCATTAATGATACCATAAAAAAAATACCATCACCTGGATCCCATCACTAGTGCTTCTGATTGATACAAGGTGAGCCTTGGGCTTTGATTTTTTGTTTTTAAATGTTCCAGATCACTGTATATTGTAATCAGGATTGAGAACCAGAGAAACTGGTTCAGCCCTTTCATTTTACAGAAGATAGTGTTGAGGCCAAAAGAGGTTAGTGACCTGTCCAAATCAAACAGCCACGCTCCCTGCCACTGCATGTGCCATGCTGACCCCACAGCAATCTGCCCCTCCTTCACCAGGATAACTCCTGGTCACGAGTCACAACTTGGCTTACTTGTCCATGCCTCTGTGGGGCCTCTTCTAACCTACCAGCCCATAGCCTCCCAAGCCAGGTTGCAGCCTTTCCTCTGCCCCCGTAGCTGACTGCCCTTATCACACACATTGATTTTTCAGCCTTTCTCTCCTCTAGACCATGACTATTTGGGGGCAAGAAATAGCCAGCCTTGTGGAGAGAAAAGCATGAGAACTAGTTCCAACGGTCAGCAAAGGAGGACTCCAAATCACTTCCAGTTCCCTATTTCATATATAATTCATACTGTCAAATTCATCTCTGCCTGTTAGTAGCTTCTCTTGCTTTTTGCTTGCATTTATTTAATAATGCTTATTGAACTTTTTTTCTGATTATGAAAGCAATTCACACTAACATTCACAATTACACAAGTAAAATAAAATTCCCACAGAATTACCATGTGAGGGCCTGTTACTGATGTGATTTCTCAATTGATCAAGCATTTATTGAGTACCCGTCACATGCCAGTTGGTGTCAGGACACTATGTTCAAGCCACCCCTCAAGCTCTGTGGCTTCACTCTCTATTTGTAACACAAGCTCCATGTTTGAAACTTTGTCCTTACAACAACCCCATAGAGTAATTATTATTCCCTCATGAGCAAAAACAGATTGCCTAGGTTTCTTAGCCTGCTGGGGCTGGTTCTGGGATTAGCACCTAGGTCAGGCTGATGCAAAGCCTATGCCTTCTCTATTAAAGCCATCAAATTACCAGACTCTAAAGACATGGTCAGTTCAAGAGGTCAGATTCTGAGCTCTGATAGTCACCATAAAAACACATGGTTAAGAAAGCGTGAGCAGTGGGGCATTCCTCACATGAGAGTCTACACAAACAGCTGCCCTAGGAGCTGTGTAGTGCTAGGGACTCAGGGATAAGGGTCCACACTGAGCTGAGGACTATGTCTCTGGGCTGAGCCTGGAACAGCTGCAGGTTATGGAGCAACATGGAAGGTTAACTTGCCTCAGGTAGGCTGTCAAACCATGCTGTGCACTGAGCCATGGAACTGAAATGGCACATACACCCAGGCCTTCCACAAGGTTCTCTGAAATGCCATGAGAGAAATAGAACAAAAGGGAGAGAGGTGAAGGGAAAGCTCTGCAGAGCACCTCAAGGCCATTTACCTGTCTCTTGGAAAAGTGCTTTGAGAGGAATTTCTAGCTGCAGGATGAGGTGGACTCTGCTGGTGGTGGGGAGAAGGGGAGTGGCAGGGGATTGCTCCTTGGGTCAGCCAGCCTACAGCAATGGCTTCAAGGCCAACTTGAGAACTGCTGGAGAAACATCCACACTAGTTCCTGGATATCCTGGGGAAGTAAACAAATCCAAAACGGCTTTCTTCCCAGAGGTGGAGCGGGGTGACCATATCTCCATGGAATTTTGGAGCAAGGAACAAAGCGCTTTTCTCATAACCCAGAAAAATAATCAGGAGAGAATTGTGAGGGTATAAAATGAGAAAAATAAAATAAAATAAACTTATAGGAGAGGCAGGATGCTGTTATAATCAATATTGTCACCTTAACAAACTCTGGCATTTCTGTGGCATTTGCAAAGCATTTTTATATGCAGTTGGTCTTTCCAACCACTCTGTGAGATTGTTACTACCGCCACTTTACTGATGAGGAAACAGAGTCAGCAGAACCTGCGACATGACCCATACCTATCAAGTGTAGCAGCCAGGGCTCCTGATAACACATCTAAGCTCCCTTTGTAGGGAAAGCTTTGAAACTCACAGTAGGAAGATGTTCTAAGGCAGTCTTGGAAAGAATGGGTGGGAAGAAGCCCTGGGAAAGGACTGGTGACTCTCAGCTGGCTGGTCCATTTTTAATCTTGCAGGGAATGGCCTCTTGAGCTTTCAAGATCTGACTGCCGCCTGTCCTCCAGAGTCATTACAGTCTGTTACCTTTTATTTCTGGCACTGTGGACTCCTCCAAGCTTAGCCTTTATGAGCTGCTACTACTCTGCTTGCCTGGAAGATTATCCTTCCAGGTCTTTCTCTTGGCTATTTTCTTTTCAGTAGTTGCCTCCTCCGTGAACCCCATAATCTGGGTGCCCCTTCTCTAAGTTCCCAGATTCCTTTTGCATACTTGCCTCAAAGCAATCATCATCTGGCTCTGTGCTTAGCTGTCTCAGGAATCTTGTCAGTGCCACCTCCAACATAGATTTACAATAAAATCATTCTACTTCTACTAGTAAAACCCTGGGTTGAGCCATCATCATCTCTCATCTGACAACAGCCTCACCTCAGCTCTTGCCCCACTTAGTCTATCCACCACGTGGCTTTCAGAAAGAGCTCTCTGGGTCTAAATGAGAGCATATCAGTCTGCTGCTTCAAACCCTCCATTGCAGGCTGGAAAACTACAATTGGCTCACTGAATCTGGCCCACCACATGTTTTCATAAATAAAGTTCTACTGCAACACAGCCATGCCCTTTTGTTTACATATGGTCTGTGGCTGCTTTTGACTATAATGGCAAATTAAGTGATTGCCACAGGATCATTTGACCGGCATATCACAAAATATACCTACCTGGCCCTTTACAGAAAAAGTTGCTGACCCTTAGTCTATTGGCTTCCCATCTGTTTTGGTGATCCACTGTTATGTAACAAAGCAACACAATGCTCTCCTTTTTTACTTCTTCCTACCTCTGTCTCTCAATCTTGATTGATTCTGAGGCTGTCCTGAGGATGTAGGTGCTATAGACTGAATATGTCCCTTCAAAATGTACATGTTGAAATTCTAACCCCTCCTAGTGATGGTATTCGGGGGCAGAGCTTTTACGAGGTGATTCTCCATGGATGGGATAAGTACCCAAGAGGCCCCAGAGAGCATCCTTTCCCTTCTACCGTGTTGGGACACAGCCAGAAGACAGCGGTCTATGAACCAGGAAGCAGGCTGTCTCCAGACACTGAATCAGCCAAGGCCTTGATCTTAGACTTCCTGCCCCCAGAACTGAAACAAACAAAGTTATGTTGTTTACAAAGCACCCAGTCTATGGTATTCTGTTATAGCATCTTGTGCAGATCAGAGCAGTGGATCTGAGAGCCTGACTGTGGTGTTGCATGGTCCACAGGGTTTTGATGGTACTCTGTGGTTGGGGTCTCCACACGGTTCAGACACCTCTGTTAGTCCAGAGACCTTCCCAGGTGTTTGGATTTGTTCCAAGATGAGCTTGGCATGTAGTGTGGGGCCCTTAAGGCTTATAAGGGGAGAGTTCCAAGGCCTAACAGTGAGTAGCTCTGACCAACCAATGTTTGTTGAGTGAATAAATGAACATGAGGGTCAATCCCAGCCTCACCCTGGTCAGAGATTCTCTATCCTGACCCGTGGTGTGAGATCTCAGCCTTTTGGCTGCTCCCACTGTTGCCTGGCCCTTCCTTTTCTGCCCTTGCCACACGTACCTATCTGTCTCCTCTCTATACTGCCCCTTGGACTGAGGAACAGTGAACTCTGCTTCAGGAAATCTTAGTAAAGGACACCATACACACATGTACACTGTAGAAGAAGAGAAGAAAATAGGTCAGCATATCACTCCAGGCTCTTGCTCCAAAAGATGAACAGTTCCTTTCTCCAAAAAATCTACTCAGAAAGGCACAAAGCAGAAGAAACCTGGCAATTCTATTTGAAATAGAATCCTCTTCCCAAATTACCATATTTCAAATTGGAACCACATCTTCCCTCCGGCCTCTGCCCCCTTGCTCTCTCTTCTGTGCAAAGCTGCAGTGGGGAAATGTGGATTCCACTGATTAAAAGGAGCCTGTGATGGGCCTGCCACAAGTGAGTTCTGAAGAGACATATCCAATTAAAACAAACGACATTTTCAAAGACCCCAGTCAGCATTTCATCTCCTCCACACCTTCTCCAACATGTCAGTGTTACCTGTGGCAGTTCTTTTTTCCTCTCCCCAATATGAAATTTAGGTCAGTAACTGCGTAATCCACAAAAACAAACCTGGATGACTCCTCTCCCTCCTCCCATCATGGGAGTTGTATGTTTGTAAATACATAACTGGCCCAATCATTTCCCCCAGCAGACTTCGGGGTTTTGGGAGGGAGCTCAAGCCCGGCAATGTTGGGAGGCTGATGGCACCTGTAACGAGACAGAGAAGGAAATTGATGATGTGATTCAAGAATGAAATTAAGCTCAGCTCCCACCCAGGGGGCCAGCTGAGCTGTCTCATTGTAACATTAAACTCTATGCCCTACCTTGCAAATCAACTTGTTGACCTAGGAGAGCCACTAACCCACTCAGGGCCCAGGTTTTTATCCATGAGATGAGGTGAGCTGTATGAACCTCTACGCCTCCTCTTCCACTATAGTGCCAGTGCTTCTCTGCTTCCACAGAGTCTTTTGGAGGCAAATGCTCTTTTTCAGGGGTGATGGGGGTGCAGGTTACCCCACTAATCAGCTGAGTATAAATCTGTGTCCACTTGTTTCTGGAGATGCCTTTGTGAGACCTGGGCAACCCCATTTCCCAGACAGAGAAATGCCACTTAGACAAACTAGCAGAGGGAACTGGCTTCCTCCCTAAGCATCATGCTTGCCATAGAGACAGCACCATTTTCTCAAACGGGAAAGTAAATTCTGTGCTAGGAAAAGTGAGAGACAGAGCAGGCAGGTTGGAGCCAGCCCAGGGGAAGAGGACCTAGAAAATGTCTCCTCATGTTCTTCCTCCCTCAAGCAGGACTCTACTGCACAGAATTCCTGGCATTTATCAGAGAAAAGCTTTTCACTGTACATTTTTTCCACAGTAAAAAATAAGACAGATAGACCTAGGAACACCCACCTTACTTTTGTCTAAAAGACCATTTGACCACAACTGCAGCCCAAAGAGAACACACAGGGACACACTGGAGGCTATAGCCATTCATCCTCTGTGGGGTCACACTTAGCTACAGGGACACAGAGCTGGAAGGGATCTTAGGTGTAATCTAGTCCAACCTCCCAAATCCCCAGTTGAGAAAATGGGCCCAGACAGGAGTGGTGACTTGCCCTGTTCATACAAGTTACTGGGAAGAGAGAGGGCCAGGTATTTCTGATTGGCAACTATCCATCATCTTAAGCCTTCATCCTATCCTTGTTTTCTTCTTCACTGTTTGAGAATAAATGCAATTCAACAGGTATTTATGGAGCACCTGCTTTGTTTGAGGCACCATTTGGCATTGGGGATGGAGAAATGAATGACCCAGACTATGACCTCAAGAATTATACTGTATCCTAGAGGAGATAGGATGTAGAGAAAGAAGTCTAAGTGAGCATAACAAACCCAGGCCAGGCCCGTCACCTGAGCTCCTGAGCAACGGCCCCTTCCTCAGTAGTTGTACCGACTGCACTGAATTATGAGTGATTCCACTCAACCCTGAGATCCTGGAGGGCAAGGGATGGCTTATTAATCTGTGAATCCACAATGCCCACAGCAGCATTTAATATATGGATGGTGCTTAGTAAATATTTTCAAATAAATGAGTAAATGTTTCACTTAAAACATAGTAACTAGGGAAGTTATTTAACATTCCTATGACTCAGTTTCTTTGTCTATAAAGTAAAAATAAGTATTTTATTTTCCAACTCTGGTGGACTAGCTTGAATTAGAATAACTATGTTGCTGAGGACTATAAAAGTATTGTATATACATATACAATATATACATATATATAATATACATGCCTTTAAAATAATGTATACATATTATTTGTATGTATATATGTTTTAAATATACATACCTTTAAAATAATATATACATACATATTATTATTATTATTATTTTTAAAGACATTTATTCAGCGTCACGATCAGACTATTACATTTAGCAATCAACAGCATGGGTGCAAAAAAAAAAAAAAAAAAGAAAAAGAAAAAATCTACATTAAAACCCTTTGTTGGAATGCTTTACACTTTCCACAGAACAGAAACAAAAATAACCTGTTACACAATTAGTCACAAATACAGTCCTCGAGTTTTTTGCCCATACACATGAGTATTTGTCTAAATCATGTCTTCTTTGTAGCAGCTAGGCCCTGCCACCACTGTGCTTGGCTGAGTTCACAAATCTGTTGTAACCTGTAGCTTCCCTGTCACTTCTCTGGCTCTCCTCTCCTGCTAAGCTTTGTTTCCTAATTAAAATCTTCTGCCACTGCCATAGCTACTGCTGCTACTGGAACCGCCATAGCCACCTTGGTTTCGTGGTTTGGCAAAGTATTGGCCGCCACCACCATAGGGGCCAGAGCTTCTGCCTTCAAAGTTTCCTCCCTTCATGGGTCCAAAATTTGAAGACTGATTGTTGTAACTGCCAAAATCATTGTAGCTTCCACCACCTCCAAAATTGCCTCCATCACTACCAAATCCATTATAGCCATCCCCACTGCCACCATATCCACCACTACCACGGCTGCCACCAAAGCCACCACGACCACTGAAATTTCCTCCACGACCAAAGTTGTCATTCCCACCGAAACCACCTCCACGACCACCACCAAAGTTTCCAGAACCACTTCGACCTCTTTGGCTGGATGAAGCACTAGCCATCTCTTGCTTTGACAGGGCTTTCCTAACTTCACAGTTGTGGCCATTCACAGTATGGTATTTCTGAATGACAATCTTATCCACGGAGTCATGGTCGTCAAAGGTTACAAAGGCAAAGCCCCTTTTCTTGCCACTGCCTCTGTCAGTCATGATTTCAATCACTTCAATTTTTCCATACTGTTCAAAATAATCTCTTAGGTGATGTTCTTCAGTGTCTTCTTTAATGCCACCAACGGATATTTTTTTCACAGTTAAGTGGGCACCTGGTCTTTGAGAATCTTCTCTTGAGACAGCTCTCTTTGGTTCCACAACTCTTCCATCCACTTTGTGTGGCCTTGCATTCATGGCTGCATCCACCTCCTCTACAGTTGCATACGTGACGAACCCAAAGCCCCTGGAGCACTTGGTGTTTGGATCTCTCATTATCACACAGTCTGTGAGCATTCCCCATTGCTCAAAATGGCTCCTCAGGCTCTCATCGGTTGTTTCAACGCTCAACCCTCCAATGAAGAGCTTCCTCAGCTGTTCCGGCTCTTTAGGAGACTCTGACTTAGACATGATCGCAAGGAGAAGAGAGACTTTAATGATGCTGCTTCAGCGGCGTCCACGGGCAGACCATACATGTTATTTTTTAAGTGTATTGGCAGGAAGGCAGTGATGACCTGAATTGTCGAAATCCCAAAGAGAAAGAAAATGTTAGCCCAACATTTGGAGCCAGTTTTCCCCTTTATATGGTTTGGCTCTGTCCCCACTCAAATCTCATGTTGAATTGTAATCCTCAATGTTGAGGAGGGGACCTGGTGGGTGGTGATTGGATCATTGGGGTGGATTTCCCCCTTGCTATTCTTGTGATTATGAGTGAGTCTTGATGAGATCTGGTTAAAGTGTAGCACTTCCCACTTCACTCTCTCTCTCCTGCTCTGCCACGTGAAGGCATACTTGCTTCCCCTTCACCTTCCAACATGATTGTAGGTTTCCTGAGGTCTCTCCAGAAGCAGAAGCCCATACAGCCCATAGAGCCATGAAGCAGTTAAACGTCTTTTTTTTTTAAAATAAATTACCCAGTCTCAGGTAGTTCTTTATAGCCATGCAAAAACAGAGGGATACACCCCTCAAGGTATTTTCTGACTTCTAAAAGGCAGCCAAGAGACTGAGAAGTTGGGCAGCAAATGGTGGCTAAGGAGCTGAGAAGCTGAGCAGAGCTTTTAGTAGCACTCGTTTTTTTGGAAGTTAAAAATTGGGATTAAGAGCCCACCAAGGTGGAGAGACACTGGTAAATACATGGAAGGTCAACACTCTAGGAGCAATGATGAATTGGAAACAGGCTGGACATTACAAAAACTAAGCACAGATTCAAATCAGTTCAATTCCAGAGTTGATTAACCTAATTTGTCTCAATCTGAACTGCCTTCAGAAGCAGAAGCAAATCCTCTCTGGAGAAATGTAACATCATCCAGAGCCTTGGAAATGTCTCCACCATTTTCATACAGAATTACTGGCACTCAACCCCAAATCATCAGGCACACTAAGAACGGAGAAGAAAGGATCAAAGCAAGAGAAAAATAGACAAGAGAAATAGGCCAATAGAGGAGCCAGTTATCCTAATAGTTCTAATATTGCAACTATTAGACATAAATGTTAATATACAAAATAGGTATAACAATAGTACCTAGTGATGGCAGCAGCGACACATCTGGAGTGGCTGCTGTGAAGACACCGGCTGCAGCAGGGGAGGCACAGCAGGGGCTGCATGCTCTATAGAGTCCCCGGGGGAGCCAAGAACAGGTGGGAGCCCTGCCCCCTTCTGAGTTGACGGGGCAGGAGCCCCACCTTGCTGGGCACAGCTGCAGCCACCCAGCCATGGCTGCAGGCCTGGGTATCCCTATTCTCTCAGGGGCCTGGGAACCCCCTCAGCCCCCACAGGCTTGGAAGTGCTTGCTCCTCCTGCCTGGCCTCTCCTTGCTCCCAGTGCCTGCTCCAATTTCAGAGCAAAGTTGTGGCTGAGCCCAGGTGCTATTGTGATTCAGCTAAGTGTGCACATGCTCAGGGCAGCACTAACATTCCAGCCCCCTGCTGCTGTGGCCTCCTCAAGGCTTTGGGCACCAATGAGCATGGAAGTGAGGCCAAAGTGGGGCTGAGGGTGGCTTAGAGGAGGCCTGCAGGAACCCCTCAGCACAAACAGCCTGAGTGCTATGGATAAAATGTTGATGGCAGCAAGAGGCAGACAGACTCCTGGGCAGAAAGGGGCAGGTCTCCAGTGATGCCCTACCTTCAAGCCAGGGATGACCTGAAGTATGGGGGCTTGGCTGCCCATTCCAGGTGGAGTTTGTGGCTGGGAGTGAGAACTTGTGATGCTTTTTCCGGGCCCACTCATGGCTACTCATGGACCAATTATCATGCACGTCCTCCTTTCTGATGCCCACAGAAACCCCAGCCCCAGCCAGACTCACAGAGATGTTGCAATGACCTGCCTGCAGATAGGAGCTAACACTATAGGTCTCTTCTTGGCTGAGAGCTGAACACTAGTCAGGACAACCTGCCTCCAGAAAGGAGCTACCCACTGCGTGTCTCCTGAGAGCTGTTCTGTTACTCAATGAAGCTTCTCTCTGCCTTGCTCACCCTCCAGTTTTATGTATACCTCATTCCTCTTGGATGTTGGACAAAAACTCAGGACCTGTTGAATGGCAAGACTAAGGAGCTGTAATACAAACAGGGCTGAAACATTTCCCTTGCTCACTATGTTTCAGGCAGTGAAAAGGAGAAAGGAACTGCAGACCTTCACAGTGCTCACACCTAGGGGCTCCTTGAGCCAGGGCTATGACACCCTCCTTGGGGCTTTGCAGTCCCTGGTGTCTCCAAGCTTCCAGGTACCATCATGTTCCCCTCATCCAGACATTGGTGTCCACAGTGGAAGCTGCATGTGGTAAATCTGGTTCAGCCAGAGCCTCACATGGAGCCAGCACCTGTGCCAACACCTGGCTCTTCCTGCCCTGTCGCACAGTCAGCATGCCTGGCTGTGCACAGTGGCCAGACCCCACACTCTCGCCCACATATCCCTTGCCACTCTATACCTGGCTCACTCTTGGCAGGTGTGGGATCTGGACTGATAGTATGAGCCAAGCACAGCCTGCCGGGCTGAGTGGGTGGAACAAACCCAGCAGGTCCAAGCAATACTCAGGCAGAAGATGCCACCAGCCACAGAGGTTTCCAGCTGGCAAAGCGACACCCCAAGGATCTCATGACAGTACTAAATGTGTTGATACATGTTTAATGTTAAGAATAACTCCTGGTGCATAGTAAATTGATCTAAGTGCTTGTTAAATATAAAAAATTATTTTGGAGTCATGGTCTGTTGGTGGAAAATATCAATCTCTTATTCAGTGGCATTTACTGGGTCAGCTAGGAACTATGAATAAAAATAAGGGGAGGGTCCTGACTTCAAGATGCTCACAGTGGAATGAAGATAAAAATTTCTCAGAAAGGGAAGATCTTAAAGGGTTGTTATAAAGAACAGAGGGAGAGTAGTAATCAGAGGAGAAGTATATATGGAAAATGGATATAGGTAAACAGAATAAACAGGTAAATAATATGGCATACACTGTAGCCAGGGATATGGCCAGCTGGAGTCTGATGTTTCATCAAAGCCTTTGGGCATTCGTTGGGATCTTCTCCCATTCCTGGGGCAGCTAGGACCATACCCAATTTTCTATGGCAGAAAACAGAGACCCATAGAGGTTAAGGGATTTTCCCTGGGCCAAAGGAGAGTTAGCATTGAGGCCAGGACAGCCTCTTGACTGACAGTTAGTGCTCTTTCTCTTTCTTCATTATAGTACTATTTCAGAATACGGGACCCCAGGCCAAGGCAAAGCGCACACACATACAGCAAGAATCTCTCCAGTAGTTTTCTTTAATCCTCCTTGGCAGCATGAGGCTATATTGCCTTTTCCAAGACTCAGCTTGGAAAGGGCTGAAGATTCTGATTACTTCCCAGCT
This sequence comes from Saguinus oedipus, assembly GCA_031835075.1. Taxonomy (NCBI): domain Eukaryota; kingdom Metazoa; phylum Chordata; class Mammalia; order Primates; family Cebidae; genus Saguinus; species Saguinus oedipus. Next base: position 129,680,270 of record CM063178.1, read on the forward strand.
GAGGGTCTGCAGCTGTGAGCATCCCTGCTTGAACCCCTTTCCAGGCAGGAGCCCCTCCAGGATGTTGATGGGCAGCATGGCTTCATTCCGAGAAGCCAGGTGTTAGAGCCATTGACCATCCACGGCTCGCTCAAGTTTTGTAAAATGTACTCACTGTCATAGGGCCATAGGAATCGCAGGCTCAGGCCCCTTGATGTTTCCCTGTTAGCTTGCTGCTTGGAGAAATAGCCAGATCATAACTGAAGATTTACGGTTCCTTAGGTTGGAAGGCTCTCATCTCTCCCGGTCTTTGTGACCTTCCCTGTAGTTGTCTTCATTTGCTTTTGGCTTCTTCACCTGGAAAAAAAAAGGCTGTGCCCAAGAAGCTGTACTCCTAGGGAATAGATATGAGAGCTGAGAACAGCATCATAGCCCCACCCGCCAGGATAAGAGCAGCATACCGAGAATGGCACTTGTAGAAAGGTAAGCCTATTTTGAGTAGATGCCTGCTATCGCTATGAATGCGTGAGACATCTCCTTGCATGGGACCAATGCCAAGTCCTTTTGGGTAGTGAAATGTCAAGCCCAGGCTGAGCTGGAGGAAACTCTCCTGGGAGGGCAGGTGGAGGCAACTCCAGAGTGGGGACTGGAAAGGAAAAGTCATCCTGCCTCTATTTAAGACATGACAGCAATATGAGAAGGAGGAACATGAGAAATACCATGGGAGGTCACATATGTGACACACGTTCTACACTTTGACATTTGTTGCTGGGGACATGCTGGCTATAAAGTCATTACTCAAGTCAGCCTCGTTTTCTTCCTGCAGATAGGAGCTAACCTCTATAGGTCTCTTCTCAGCTGAGAATGATTGATGAATGAGACGAATAAAGGGCTGGGAGAGCACACCTGGCTTCAAATCCCAGCCTCCCTGCTCATCAGTGGGGTGATGTGACCTTAACCTTTCTGAGTTTCAGTATCCTCACCTGTGAAGTGAAGATTATAATACCTGCCCTGGCAATGTCAGAGGATTTCTTTTGAGGGGTAAAAGAGCTTGAACTTATGTGAAAAGCGCATGGTTAACCATAAAGCAGTGATATAGTCTCCAGACCTGTTGCCTGTCCATAAATAATGTTTCCAACTCATGGAACAGCCTAGGCCAGAATGTAAATCAATGGTCATAAACACACTTTAGTTCAGGGGACAGTGTTTTTATAGTAAGACTTTCTCATTTAAGGATGTAATGCTAGAGAAAATTCCCCATCTCATTGTGGATCTGCATTTTGAATAGCACGGCTGTAAACACAATACTCATGGACATCTATTGCCTTAAATTCCCATATCCCAAGTCCCCTACTCCTCCCTAACCCCACCAGCCTATCCACCTGTTGAATGCTTACTCATTTTTCAAGATATAGCTCAAACATCTCCCAAGCAAGATCCCTGTAGCAAAACCAATTCCATCCCCCTTGGGCCTCCACTGTGTGGCAATATGAATACAGTATCTGTCCCCCAATTAGGCTGTAATGTTCTTGAGGTCATTCACCCATGTGTTCAGAGACTGGCATAAAGAAGCTGCTCTTGTCTAGTGAATGAAAGTTATATGAAGTGTTGCTTCGGCTCTGTCTATTTCTCAGGTGGGTGCCATTAAATCTGTTGGAGCCTGAATAGCTGCTAGGTGTGGTGATTGAGATGCAATCCTGCCTGGAGGCTGAGAAAGGAGCCAATAACCCTTTGAAATTTAAAGACTCCATGGAACTTGATTCACTCACCACACAATTATTAGTTACAACCATGTGGCAGGCTTGGCATAAGGCACTGGGGATACGACTATGAACTAAATACAATATCTGCTCTTCAGGACATGCAATACCCAGCCTACCTGTGTAGGCATATGCTTATAGAATGTGGAGTAAGGCCTGTCTCTGATACCTGGAAATCCAGCATCATGTGTCCACCCCACTATGTTGGGTTAGGCAAACTGTAAGTGAGGCATTAATAATATGGAGTGAGTCAGTCTTGCTTTCTGAAAAATCCCTCAGAGCCTCATTTTCAGATGAGGAAAAGGATTGCTATTTAGATGACAGGAGAGAGAGGTTAGGATCAAGGAAGGGCAACGAAAAGTCAGGGGTCCAGCAAAGGAGGGCTCAGCCTAGTTCTCAGCCCAGGGAGGGCTCAGCCTCGTTCTCAGTCCACAGTACCCTTTCTCTGATCTTTCTGGCTACCCCTTGTCCTATCTCTAGATGCAGCACCTGTACTTGGTCTCTCCTTCCTTTCGGCTGCCTCTCTCTGTTTAGTTTATATAATTCTGGCACTTACCCAGCTCTTTTATAACTATTGGTTTGTATGCCTACTTCTCCTCCTTGGCTGTGCGCTCCAGGAAGTACAGACCATATTTCCTTCATTTTATCTTTTGCCCCAAATGTGTATTTCTTGAATCAATGAATAATTATCTCCATTTATACAAATGAAGACCTAAGCTCAGAAATACTGCCCCCTCTTGACCTAACAGGCTGAGTCAAGATGTGAGCTGGATCTTCTGACTCCAGTAGGGGGCTCTTTCCAGGAGGCCCAGCTACACCTGCAGGATGGCCCCAGGACCATTGCTGGAACACTACTACTCTAGATCAACTTTCCTATCCTGAGGAGTAGAAACTGAGGCCTAAAAGGGGACAGCAGCTTATGGTCTGAAAGTTTGAAAATAATGGCAAAGTGAGTGCCTGTATTAAGTTTTCTAGTCTCTTAAGTCAGCAAATCTGGAAGTCATTCTTGACGTTTCCTTCGCAAGTCATCTCCTATTTAAATTGTTACAGAACGAAGTTAGGGTACACTTGTCCAGTGCAGTAAGCCTAACATCCACACACAGATTTGCAGCAGGAGAAAGGAGGGCATTTATTTTCAGGGCACCAAGCAAGGAGAACTGGGCAGTTCATGCTTAAGACTCAACCTCCCTGATGGCTTGCAAGTAAGGGCTTTTAAAGGTGGGGAGGAAGAGATGACAGGCAGTCATATATCAAAACACGGAGGCTATCCATTGGTTTAACCTAAAAAGGTGGAACATCTCAAAGCAGGGGCTTACAGGTCATAATAGGTAGATTGAAAGATTTTCTCATTTGCAATTGGCTCAGGACACAAAGCTTGGTCTAAAAATATGAGGTCAGAAAAGAATGTTAATTCTGGCTCATGAACATAGCCTTACATCCAGGCCCCTCAGGAAAAAATTTAGAGCAAAGAACAGAGGTCAGAGTTCAGTTCTCAGCCCTCTCTTATCTGAGGTCTATGTGCCAGTGGGTCTATTTGATGGGAGCCTGGGATTCTGCAAAACAGCTCAGAGACGTAAGTCGAGTCACCTTTAGTTTTTATAGGAAACATCTCGTGACTCTAACTTCCTTGGCTGTTGTTTTAAGCTATAATTACCTTCTTGCTTATCAAGTTGCTCACTTACATCTCACGGACACTAGGGTGCCTGGAATTTCCCCTGAATGAACCCAAGATTTTCCTTTATTTTTATTCTTGGAGTTGGGAACAGCAGGTCTTTAGGAGGAGTCCCTACTTGTCTCAAAATTATTACTAAATCCAGCAGATTCTGCCTCTTTTAAGTCTCATTTCTTTCTGTCTGCACTGTCACTGAATTAGGCCTTCAGCAGCCTTCTTCTTTTTTTTTTTTAAGTGTGTCATTTATCTTTCTTTTCCTTTTTTTAAAAAATATTTTATTGTGTTTTAGGTTTCGGGGTACATGTGAAGAACATGCAGGATTGTTGCAGAGGTACATACATGGCAATGTAGTTTGCTGCCTTCCTTCCCATCACCTATATCTGGCATTTCTCCCCATGTTATCCTTCCTCAACTCCCTACCCTCCGCTGTCCCTCTCCTAGTTCCCCCCAACAGACTTCAGTGTGTGATGCTCCCCTCCCTGTCTCCATGTGTTCTCATTGTTCAACACCCGCCTATGAGTGAGAACATGTGGTGTTTGATTTTCTGTTCTTCTGTCAGTTTGCTGAGAATGATGGTTTCTAGGTTCATCCATGTCCCTTCAAAGGACATGAACTCATCGTTTTTGATGGCTGCATAATATTCCATGGTGTATATGTACCACATTTCCCCTGTCCAGTCTATCACTGATGGGCATTTGGGATGGTTCCAGGTCTTTGCTATTGTAAACAGTGCTGCAATGAACATTTGTGTGCATGTGTCCTTATAGTATAACAATTTATAATCTTTTGGATATATACCCAGTAATGGGATTGCTGGGTCAAATGGAATTTCTATTTCTAGGTCCTTGAGGAATTGCCACACTGTCTTCCACAATGGTTGAACTAATTTACACTCCCACCAGCAGTGTAAAAGTGTTCCTATTTCTCCACATCCTCTCCAGCATCTGTTGTCTCCAGAGATGGTATCTCAATGTAGTTTTAATTTGCATTTCTCTAATGACCAGTGATGATGAGCCTTTTTTTCATATGTTTCTTGGCCTCATGTATGTCTTCTTTTGTAAAGTGTCTGTTCATATCCTTCTCCCACTTTTGAATGGGTTTGTTTTTTTCTTGTAAATCTGTTTTAGTTCTTTGTAGATTCCGGATATCAGCCCTTTGTCAGATGGGTAGACTGCAAAAATTTTTTTCCCATTCTGTTGGTTGCCAATTCACTTTAATGACTGTTTCTTTTGCTGTGCAGAAGCTGTGGAGTTTGATTAGTTCCCATTTGTCTATTTTGGCTTTTGTTGCCAATGCTTTTGGTGCTTTAGTCATGAAGTCCTTGACTATATCTATGTCCTGAATGGTTTTGCCTAGATTTTCTTCTATGGTTTTTATGGTGTTAGGTCTTATGTTTAAGTCTTTAATCTATCTGGAGTTAATTTTAGTGTAAGGTGTCAGGAAGGGGTGCAGTTTCTGCTTTCTACACATGGCTAGCCAGTTTTCCCAACACCATTTATGAAAGAGGGAATCCTTTCCCCGTTGCTTTTTTTTTTGTCAGGTTTGTCAAAGATCGGATGGTTGTAGATGTGTTGTGTTGTCTCTGAGGCCTCTGTTCTGTTCATTGGTCTATTTCTCTGTTTTGGTACCAGTACCATGCTGTTTTGGTTACTGTAGCCTTGTAGTATAATTTGAAGTCTGGTAGTGTGATGCCTCCTGCTTTGTTCTTTTTGCTTAGAATTGACATGGCTATGTGGGCTTTCTTTTGGTTCCATATGAAGTTTAAGGTCCTTTTTTTTCCAGTTCTGTGAAGAAGGTCATAGGTAGCTTGATGGGGATAGAGTTGAATCTGTAAATTACTTTGGCCATTTTCACGTTACTGATTCTTTCTAACCATGAACATGGAATGTTTCTCCATCTGTTTGTGTCCTCTCTTATTTCATTGACAGTGGTTTATAGTTATCCTTGAAGAGGTCCTTTATGTTCCTTGTTAGTTGTATTCCTAGGTATTTTATTCTCTTTGTAGCAATTGTGAATGGCAGTTCGTTCTTGATTTGGCTCTCTTTAAGTCTGTTATTGGTGTATAGGAATGCTTGTGGTTTTTGCACATTAATTTTATATCCTGAGACTTTGCTGAAGTTGCTTATCAGTTTCAGGAGATTTTGGGCTGAGACAATGGTGTATTCTAGATGTACAATCATATTGTCTACAAATAGAGACAGTTTGACTTCCTCCTTTCCTATTTGAATATCCTTTATTTCTTTCTCTTGCCTGATTGCTCTGGCTAAAACCTCCAATACTATATTGAATAGGAGTGGTGAGAGAGGGCATCCTTGTCTAGTGCCAGATTTCAAAGGAAATGCTTCGAGTTTTTGCCCATTCAGTATGATATTGGCTGTTGGTTTGTCATAAATAGCTTTTATTATTTTAAGATACGTTCTGTCAATACCTAGTTTATTGAGGGTTTTTAGCATAAAGGGCTGTTGAATTTTATCAAAGGCCTTCTCTGCATCAATTGAGATAATCATGTGGTTTTTGTCTTCGGTTCTGTTTATGTGGTGAATTATGTTTATAGATTTGCATATGTTGAACCAGCCTTGCATCCCCAGGACGGATCCTACTTGACCATGGTGGATAAGCTTTTTGATGTGTGTTGCAATTGGTCTGCCAGTATTATATTGAAGATTTTTGCATCTATTTTCATCATGGATATTGGCCCGAAGTTTTCTTTTCTTACTGAGTCTCTGCTGGGTTTTTGTATCAGAATATGTTGGTTTCATAAAATGATTTGGGAAGGATTCCCTCTTTTTGGATTGTTTGGAATAGTTTCAGAAGGAATGGTACCAGCTCCTCTTTGTATGTCTGGTAGAATTTGGCTGTGAACCCATCTGGACCTGGGCTTTTCTTGGTTGGTAGGCTCTTAATTGCTCCCTCAACTTCAGACCTTCTTATTGGTCTATTCAGGGTTTTGACGTAGGCTTGGAAGGATGGAAGTGTCCAGGAATTTATCCATTTCTTCCAGGTTTACTAGTTTATGTGCATAGAGTTGTTTGTAATAATCTCTGATGATGGTTTGTATTTCTGTGGAATCTGTGGTGATATCCCCTTTATTGTTTTTTATTGCCTCTATTTAATTCTTCTCTGTTTTCTTTTTTATTAATCTGGTTAGTGGTCTATTTTGTTGATCTTTTTTGAAAAACCAGCTCCTGGATTTACTGACTTTTTGAAGGGTTTTTTGTGTCTCTCTGTCCTTCAGTTCTGCTCTGATCTTAGTTATTTCTTGTCTTCTGCTAGGCTTTGAGTTTTTTTCATTTTACTCCTCTAGCTCTCTCAATTTTGATGATAGGGTATCGATCTTAGATCTCTCCTTGCTTCTCATGTGGGCATTTATTGCTATATATTTTCCTCTAGAGATTGCTTTAAATGTGTCCCAGAGATTCTGGTATTTTGTGTCTTCGTTCTCATTGGTTTCAAAGAACATCTTTATTTCTACCTTCATTTCATTGTCTATCCAGTCAACATTCAAGAGCCAGTTGTTCAATTTCCATGAAGCTGTGTGGTTCTGAGTTAGTTTCTCAATTCTGAGTTCTAACTTGGTTGCACTGTGGTCTGAGAGACTGTTAGGATTTCCGTTCTTTTGCATTTGCTGAGGAGTAATTTACTTCCAATTATGTGGTCAGTTTTAGAGTAGGTGTGATGTGGTGCTGAGAAGAATGTATATTCTGTGGATTTGGGGTGGAGAGTTCTATAAATGTCTATTAGGTTTTCTTGGTCCAGGTCTGAGTTCAAGTCCTGGATATCCTTGTTAATTTTCTGTCTTGTGATCTGTCTAATATTGACAGTGGAGTGTTAACGTCTCCCACTATTATCGTGTGGGAGTCTAAGTCTCTTTGTAAGTCATTAAGAACTTGCCTTATGTATCTGGGTGCTCCTGTATTGGGTGCGTATATATTTAGGATCATTAGCTCTTTTTGTTGCATTGATCCTTTTACCATTAGGTAATGTCCTTCTTTGTCTCTTTTGATCTTTGTTGGTTTAAAGTCTATTTTATCAGAGACGAGAATTGCAACTCCTGCTTTTTTTTATTCTCCATTTGCTTGGCAAATCTTCCTCCATCCCTTCATTTTGAGCCTTTGTGTATCCTTGCATGCGAGATGGGTTTCCTGGATACAGCACACTGATGGGTTTTGGCTTTTTATCCAATTTGCCAGTCTATGTCTTTTGATTGGGGCATTTAGCCCATTTACATTTAGGGTTAATATTGTTATATGTGAATTTGATACTGCCATTTTGATGCTAGCTGGCTGTTTTGCCTGTTAGTTGATGCAGTTTCTTCATTGTGTTGATGCTCTTTACCATTTGGTATATTTTTGGAGTGGCTTGTACCAGTTGTTCCTTTCTATGGTTAGTGCCTCTTTCAGGAGTTCTTGTAAAGCAGGCCTGGTGGTGATGAAATCTCTGAGTACTTGCTTGTTCGCAAAAGATTTTATTTTTCCTTCACTTATGAAGCTTAGTTTGACTGGATATGAAATTCTGGGTTGAAAGTTCTTTTCTTTATGGATGTTGAATATTGCCCCCAATTCTCTTCTGGCTTGCAGGGTTTCTGCTGAGAGATCTGCTGTGAGTCTGATGGGCTTCCCTTTTTGGGTAACTTGACCTTTCTCTCTGGCTGCCCTTAGCATTTTCTCCTTCCTTTCAACCCTGGTGAATCTGACTATTATGTTGCTCTTCTGGTGGCCCTCTGGATATGTTGTTTTTCCTAGTGAGAAATTAGAAATGGTTGCCTGTTTTGTGGACCATCCTGAGTCTGGAATGGCTCCATTAGTTTTGGGAATTGGTGTAGGCAATGACCTCCAAATAGCTCCCTCAACGTTATGGAGTGTCATGTGTTAACACATAGATTAGTCACTGCATTGGGGGCACCAAGGTAAGGCGAGTTTCAACCCACATCTACTCCTGACTGCCAGAACGTCTTTGAATATGTGATGTAAACATCTCCTCTTGGAGATATGTCTTCATATCTTCAAGAATATTAAAAAAATTTTAATTCACACATGCATAAAAAAATTGGGTTGCTCTTCTTAAGGAATATCTTTGTAGTGTTCTCTATATTTCCTGGACTTGAATATTGGCCTGCCTTGCTAGGTTGGAGAAGCTTTCCTGGATAATATCCTGAAGAGTATTTTCCAGCTTGGATTCATTCTCTCTGTCACATTCAGGTACACCTATCAAATGTAGATTGGGTCTTTTCACATAGTCCCAAATTTCTTGGAGACTTTGTTCATTCCTTTTTACCCTTTTTTCTCTAATCTTGCCTTCCCATTTTATTTCATTGAGCTGATCTTCAACCTCTAATATCCTTTCTTCTGCTTGGTCAATTCAGCTGTTGAAACTTATATATGCTTCGCAAAATTCTCGTGTTATTTTTTTCAGCTCCATCAATTCACTTATATTCCTCTGTAAGTTGTTTATTCTCATTAGCATTTCATCAAATCTTTTTTCAAGGTTGTTAGTGTCTTTGCATTGGGTTAGAGCATGTTCTTTTAGCTCACAGAAGTTTCTTATTACCCACCTTCTGAAACCTGATTCTGTCAATTCATCACACTCATTCTCCATCCTGCCTTGTTCCCTGACTGCTGAGGAGTTGTGATCCCTTGTAGGAGGAGAAGATTCTGGTTTGGGGTGTTTTCATCCTTTTTGCACTGGTTTCTTTCCATCTTTGTGGATTTATCCACCTGTTGTCTTTGTAGTTGTTCACTTTCAGATTGGGTCTCTGAGTGTACGTCTTGTTTGTTGATGATGAAGTTCTTTCTTTCTGTTTCTTAGTTTTCCTTCTAATAGTCTGACCCCTCTCCTATAGGACTGCTGAGGTCCACTCCAGGCCCTGCTTGCCTGGGGAATCACCTGCAGAACAGTAAGGGTTGCTGCCAGTTTCTTCTGCTGCTGCTATCTTTGTCCCAGAAGGATACCTGCCAGATATCAGTCTGAGCTCTCCTTTATGTGGTGACTCTTTGGATATATGGGGATCAGGGAGCTGCTTGAGGAGCTCCTTTATAGGAGCTCAAGTGCTGATCTGTGAGCTTCACTGTTCATTCAGAGCTGCTGGGCAGGTATGTTTAAGTCTGATGCAGCAGAACTCATAAACCCCCCTTTTATTTTTTCCCCAGCTGCTCTGTCCCAGGGAGTTAGGGCTTTGTTTATAAGTTTCTGTTGTGCTGCTGCCTTTTTTCAGGGCTTCCCTGCCCAGTGAGAAGGCAGCCTAGTCACTGTCTGCCTGCAGAGGCTTTGCTGAGCTGCTGTGGGCTCCACCCAGCTGCCATGTGAACTTCCCTGCAGTCCTGTTTATACAGGTATAGTTAGAACTGCCTCGGCAATGGCTGCCCACCTCTATAATGGTGGACTCTCTCTGTAATGGCAGGCTGCCTCGGCAATGGCAGGCTGCCTCAGCTATGGCAAACTACCTCCATAGTGGTGGACTGCCTTGGTAATGGCAGACACCCTCTCCCACAGAGCTGGACCATCCCAGGTTCAGCTGTGCTTGTTGTGAAACTCTCAATCCAGAGTGTTTCTGATTGCTATTTTTTTGTGGGGGTGGGACCAGCCAAACCTGATAACCTGGCTCCCTACCTCAGATCCTTTTATTTTTTTTTAGTTGAATGGTCAACTGTCTCCCAGGTGTTCCAGTTACCTGTTGAAAAGGCGCTGGGATCTGTGTGATTTCCCATGCGGCGACCCACCGTGCCCACTGAAACAGCAGTGCTGAGATTCGTGGCGCTTTTTTGCCCAGGAATCTCCTGGCATGGCTCCCTGTTTCAGTCCCATAAGGGGCACAGTTTTAAGGGCAAGAACTTCCTGGTGCCATGCCCCCCTCCCATCTCTCTCCATCTGGGAGATTTAATGGTTATGTTTAAATTTCACAGGTGCAGGTAGAAACTAAGTCAATCACTCCAGCGGAAGTTCTAAGGAACTCCTTTCATTGGCCTGGGGTCTTAGAGATGGGGGGGTTCCTCCCAGTTTAGAAGTCCCCTTCTTCCACACGCCTTCATACTCCATGTTTGGGTCCCTTTCCACAAACACTCCCTTTGTGGAAGCCATCTTTATTTCTCCTGGATTTTCCCTATGTAGTCCCCTTCTACACTCTCTTGTGGAAGCCTGTCTTCCCCTCCTAAACTCCATCTTTCTTTATTCCCTAACACTCTCATGGAAGCTGCTTTCCTCTCCTGGATCCCATCTTTCTGGATTCTCTCACTCAGTGTGAGAGTTAGCTGTTTCTATCTCTCTCTCCTTCTCCTGTTTCTCTCTCTCTTTAAATAAGTCACTTTCTACAAACACCTTTGAGTCTGGCATTTACTGCACACTGCACTATAGTCCCCTCTCTCATTCTTGAGAGGGTAGGAGAACCTGGAGAAACATCCTCTCAGGGGAGCTGAGGGCACCCTGAATCCCAGTATTATCCTCCTGCAGCTCCCTCACTCTATACATACCCTCTCTGAAGTGACCCATTCTCCAGAGCAATCTCAGCCTTTCTCTATCCTCAGATCAAAATTTCCCTCTCCATCTGGGTGGCTGATATGGAGAAAGAGTACAGGCATGGGCCTCAGGAGGCATGGGGTGTAGCCCAGGTTCTCTCCCTTAGTTCCTGTGTAGCTCCTGTCAGTGAAAGGTTTCTCCTCCTAGGACTGGGGTGAGACCCAGCAAGACCATGTATGTGACAGCTCTTTGTATAAAAGCTCAAGGCTGAGAGAAAAGCTGAAACAGTGAGTGGGAGATGGATTTCCAAGCAAGGATTTCCTCTATCCTTATGCCCTGGGTCTTTCAGTCTTCTTGAATTGAAGACCACTAATCTACTGCTTCATTTCTGTTTTTCCAATGCCTATGCCAAAACCAGGGCTGGTACTGCAGCCCTCCTGTTAAGAACTACTGACAGAGAAAGTCCCAGCCACAAGGCTGTCCTAGGCTTACAATAAGACCTTAAGCAGCCTTATTTTATCTTATGTGATCTTGGCAACATTTTTATGAATCAGGAAGGGAAGGTATTAATATCCCATTCTTTAGCCAAGGAAACCAAATGCAAAAATGGAGAAATACTTGTTTATAATCACAGAACTAGATTTAATTTCAGGTTTCGTGAACCTAAAGCCATATTGCTGTTCCTTATAGACCAAAGTACCTCACTCCTTCAGTGTTTTCTTTCCTTCCTGCCTTCTTTCCATTTACTGGAATACTTGGAATACAAAGAACAGGCTCAGGGGCATGGGACTTAATGAAAGGTGATGAAAACTCTCTTTAATAGAGACACAGATCCCACAAAGAGTTTTGGGGCCCAGGGCAGGGAGCTGGAAGATAGGAACGTGTATCTTTCAAAAAGACATATAAGCTCTATATAAATAAATGTGCATAAGGAGGAGAGCAGTCATCACCTGGAAAGAATGTGCTTCAATTTGCCCACTTGCATTAGACTGTATTCTGACTCCATGTGAAAAGCTCCTAAGGGTGAGAGAAACATGGAGGTACTCATTATCAGTTCCCTCCTTGGAGAGTGGCCTTTCAGCATGGTACTGAAGGATGACTGACACCCTTCTTTTAGGCTAACTTGGAGGAATCTAGACCTATCCCAATGGCTATGATTTAAGATCCTTGGCCCTCTGTCATGCAGAAAAGACTGGGGTAGGTATGTGCAGACATATTCAGGCATGCCCCAGGTAGCTCTTAACATGAGCACTAAGCACCAAAAGAAAAGAAAAGGCTCAGAATTTCTCCCCTTCCAATGAATCCCCCATAGGCTGGGTCTCTCAGCCAAGCTCTCTCCCTCATGTTCAGCTCCCTGCTCTTCTCTGAGAATCACCCTGCCCACTGGTCCCCTGGGCTTGGAGCCCCATAGCCTGCATGACTCAGCATGCTCTGCCTTCATTCATACTTCATTCTGAAGGGGTCCAGTGATATCAGTAGTAGCCCTGATGCAGCCACTAACCAGCTGCACTTCATAGCTTTATTCTTGGTTTTGTCTGATGTAAAACAAGGGAAATGATTATACCTCCCTTGCTCTTCTCACAGGCCTGTTGTGAAGATAAAATGAGATCTTTCAAATAAAAGTGTTTTGCAAATTCTGAACTACATTTATGCTCATGATTATTAACACATTTGTATGTTCACTGCCTTATTTGGGCCTTGAGATCCAGGGAATGAATCCAGGTGGAGTCTGCAGACCATTTGCAGGAAGTATTCCACATGGGTCATGGGGATATGCTGATGAAAATGCACTGACTGACATTTTAGGAACAGAGAGTGAAGGGGGCTACTTTACTCTCAGAGAGATATGCAAGATAGCATTTCTATGTCTTCTCTTTGGAGGAAGAAAGATGTAATGGAAGCTCCACTATAATTGGTTCCCTGACCATTTCTGAAAATAGCCAAACAGAAAATTCAAATCAGAACTCTCTCATCCTGGATGGTGCAGTTCACTTTCCCAGCAATGGCTGAAATCCTGGCTGGCACCAATTGTTTCTTCAATGCAAGTTTGGCTGCTCAGAAGCAGCACTAAGTGGCTGGGAAGAGCTTGTGTTTCTCAGCCTCCCAGAATGGGACCAACAAAGAAGAGGGGGCTAAGAAATGGCCATGCTGCTGGAGTTTCATTCACAGAACTGGGCTGACCCTAACTACTAGGACACATTCTGTCCATATAGAATCTAAGGCTGCCATGTAAAAGGACCTAGAAATACCCATCATAAAGATGGCCCCATAGCTCTTTATGAGCCACACCAATTGGGTAAATTTAAGAACTGATTTAAAACAAACAAGTTCAAATCCAAGCACTGTCTCCTAGAAAAGCGTGATAGCAAGATTCCAGGGTCTAAGGTAAGATACACTGAACTCAAATCTAACTCATCCATTTGCAAGTTACGGTACCTAGTATAGTTTTAGATAAGAAGCCAAGTGGTAAAAAGTAATAGTGTTCACCTCTTTGTGGTGCTGTAAAGAATAAATGAGATAATAAACACCTGATATATAGAAGGTATTCAAGAAATTCTTGCGGTTCTGAATTGCTTTACCTAAGAAGCTTATAGTTTGGAAGGTAGATAGGCAAGGTATAAGACTATAATTATTTGTCATAAGAAAATTAGTTCAATTACCCAAGCTAGAAGTCTAGGAGTCATACTTAACTCTTCTCTGTCTCATATTAATCAAGGCCAATAAGACAGGTCTAACACCCAAATATCTCTCATATCTGTCCCCTTTTCAAGTTCTCTTCACCAATCAAGACATTATAATATGCAATACTAGCCTCTTTATTCAACAAAGACATGCACACCTGACAATTAGAGCTCATCATGTGAGATAACCAGTATTTCCAGAAGAACAAAACAATGAGGTTCTGAGCATCATTGCCCTAGGTAAATGCATCATTTCAAATAGATGGTTAAAGCTACTGAGCATGTCTTGGAGATCCCCTTAACTTGTGATGTAAGAAACCCTTCATGATCTGGTTCCTGTCACTCTCTGTGGTAATTTACACGTATTAAGCAGAATTATTTGCTGTTTCTTAGACAATCCATGCTCTCTCTTTCTCTCTTTGCATATGCTATTTCCTCTGCCTGATACTTCTCAACTGGGAAAATACTAATAGCCCTTTGTGCTCAGCTGAGGTGTCTCTTTCTTTGGGAAGCCCACTCTGGCTTCACCTACCCCCACATCAAAGATAGATTAGGTGCCCCTCTACTAAACTCCTTGGACATCATTTTAATTCTTTTGTAGCACTTGTCACACTCCATTGCCATCAGTTCTTTGTTTGTCAGTCTCACACTGTAGATAATGACTCTTTTGAGGACAAAGACATCTTAACAACTTCATGTGTACCTGGAATCAGAGCCATGCCAAACACACGAACAGGTGATGCCAACATGTCTCATTAAATGACTGAACTTTGGGAAGAGCATAATAGGTCTTCTAGAGTTCCTGCAAAGGGCTGTCTTTGTGAACTGTGTTAGAGCCTCTGCTGATTTTTATAACCAGGGTTCAGTGGGCAAAAATAACCAAGTGTGAGTTTACAGCCAAATCAGGGAATGGTCTTACTCAAGGCTGCAGTATTTGTAAAACAAGGTCTATTTCTGATTTGTCCCTATGATTGGGAATAGCTGTTGATTTGGCAAGTGAAAACCTGGGTGTTTTATAGATTATCTGCTGCTCAGCATGGTGAGATTGTTGAAACTCTGCTTAAGCTAGCTTCTTATCAAATGCTTTCTGCTGGGCTTATCAGCATGACTGCATGCTACTTATGAATAGACAAATGCTTTGAGAAGAAAAATATCTGCTATTATTACACTCACTTATTTGTGCTGCCTTTTCTATTTATCCCTCTCTCTTGGTAACCCTGAGCTCCAATTATGCCTAAGCGTTTACTTAGCCACCACTTTCTGCTTGGCAGCTTACTCTCTCATCCTAAACTGATTATAAGCAAGCAAACTCCTTGAGAAGAAGAATGTCAGGCTATGCTCACCTCAGTGAGTTTCCTTTTCCCTCAGACACTTAACTTTGCTCCTCAAGTCCTGGCTTCCATTAGTAACACTCTAATGCCTTCAACCATTTTTAAATTCCAGCCTTTCTGTTGTTTGTTTTTTTGTTAGTGGGAGGTTTGGTCTATTATAAATTAGTCTGATGCAGCTGACATAGATGAAAGTAAAGCCAGTTGTTTCTCTTTAAAAATCCACAAAAAGATTTTTACCTAAGGAGGAATTCTACATAGGTCTTAAGATGATTCAAATGTATCTGAATCACATAGTAAAAAGGTTCAGTATGAAGCAAATTCAGCCATATAAACTTAGGGTGAGAGAGGGTAAATAACCATTTAAATATTGTGAGGAAATCTTCTAACCAGTCTGTTTAATGAAGATATGTTTCTGACTGAGTAGGAGATAGGATATATGAATCTTTCGTTCCCTCAGTCAGTTTCAGTGCAAACTATTTGCCATACTGCATGTGATTCTAGAATAGAAAAAGACAAAACAATGTTTACACAACATGGCCCCTACAAGTCAGTTATTTCATCTTGTGTTTTACTCCTGTGCAGTTTGTATAACTATTGGCTTGGACTTAATGAAAACGTTATTTCAATTCCCAACATGATACCTTTATAAAAAATTTTCTATGCTATTTCGAATTCTATGCAATTTTCACCTTGCATGCTAACTCTCAAGGTCTACCTATGTGTCCATGTAACTCTACCCCTGGGGTACCCATTTTTCTGCTCTAATTACCTTGCAGTCCCTCTACTGAAGCAAAGAACTTTTGTCGAAGAAGGGTCACCATGCCCTTCTATGAAGTGTGTGAGGTGAGAGCCACCCTCAGGAATAAAAGGAGAGGACAAAAATCCAAAGACATTTTCTGTTTCCATGTGAATATGGAGTCAGAAGCTGAGAAAAACAACTGAAAGACACCTTAATTTTTGTTAGTTTCTCACATTTATATTTTTTATATTTTCTGCCTGCTTTCATTGGGTGATCAAAAATTTTAAAGCCCTCCCTGGATGAAAGGACAGCCTCAAGATTTGAGTAGTAGCAGTTCTGAGAGCATCAGTAACAAACTGAGTGTCTGAGGCCTGCGAGGAGAAAGGAAAAAAAGGAAACCTCAGCAGCAAGCCTGGGCTTCTTCACGTGGTACATTGATATCTGTGCATTTATACTATAATTCTATAAATATGTACTTAAAAATAAAATTTGATAAGTTGTTTCAGATGGGAGCAAGAACTCTATGCATGATGTAGGAGAAATTTTGTTTTTCTCTTGAGAGGGAGGCAGGAGAAAAATGAAGGAGGGATGGGTAGGGGAGATGATTAGAAAGAGCCAGCAAGGTAGAGGATAGGACAACATAACTGGAAGGACCTCTGACACTCCATGCGAAGGTTTGCTGAAGATTATATTTGGTAATATTCTCTTTAAAGCTCTTGTATTAGTTTGCTATATCTGCCATAACAAAGTTCCACAAACTGGGTGGTTTAAACAACATAACTTTATTGTCAGGATGTGACATCAGCAAGATGCAGAATAGGAGTTCACCTGCTCATATTCCCCAACAGCAAGAATTCTGCACCCATTCATGGACAAAAGTCTCCTGGGATTTAGTCACATCCCATCTCAGCCACATACAAGAACAGTAGAGCCAGCCCAAAGAACCATCCAGTCACCATCCAGGGCCTTCCCAGAGATCTACAGGAAGCTACACCCATCAGCACACCTGTTAACAGGCCCACTGGCTGTGAATCCTGAAATGGATCCTCATCTCAGCACTGGCCCCAAAGACCAATGTTATGGAGACAATCCAAGCCACCCAGAGGAATGACTCATCAACTGTGATCTCCACTCTAAAACTTGCATCACTCATGAGACTCAGACCCAATCCAACTCAACCACTATCCCAGAGGCAATCTCATCAGCCCAGAGATATAACAGAAAACAAATTTAACTTTCCAAAACTAGTCTGCAAAAACTGAAAGAATAGTTCAATTGCACAGTCACCAATGCAGAGATACACAGATATCAAAGAATAAGACATATATGACACCACCAAAGGAACTTCATAAAGCAATAACAGACCCAAAAGAAATGGAGATATACACATTGTTTGAAAAAGAATTTGAAACAATCATCTTAAAGAAGCTCAAAGAGGCAGGATGCAGTGGCTCATGCCTATAATCCCAGCACCTTGGGAGGCTGAGATGGAAGGATAACTTGAGCCCAGGAGTTTGAAACCAGCCTGGGCAACATAAGGAGACCCCCATCTCTACAAAACCTACAAAAATTAGCTTAGCATAGTAGTGTGCACCTGTAATCCTTAATACCTGGAAGGCTGAGGTGGGAGGATCATTTGAGCTTGAAAGTTTAAGGCTGCAGTGATCCTTGATTGAGCCACTGCACTTCAACCTGGGAGACAGACTGAGACCCTATGTCAAAAAAAAAAAAAGAAAGAAAGAAAAGAAATGATGTGCAAGAAAATATAGACAATTAAATAAAAGTAGAAAAATAATTTATGAACAAAGTGAAAGGTTGAAAGGTTTAATAAAGAAATAGAAAACATAAAGAAATAGAAATTCTGGAGCAAAATAATTTAATTAAGAAATGAAAAATTCAATAGAGAGTTTCAACAACAGACTTGCTCATGCAAAAGAAAGAATTAGTAAACTTAAGTACAGGTCACTTGGAATTAACCAATTAGGTGAACAAAAAGAAAAGAAAAACATTGAAAAAGAGTGAAGAAAGCATAAGGGATCTATCCAACACCATCAAACATGTGAATATACAAATTATGAGATTACCCAAAGAAGAAGAGTGAGGAAAAGGGACAGAAAACTTATTTGAAGCAATACTGTCTGAGAGACCAGGTGTGATGGCTCATGCCTGTAATCTCAGAAATTTGGGATGCTCAGGTGGGAAGATTGCTTGAGGCTAGGAGTTCAAGACCAGCATAGGCAACATAGCAAAAAAATACAAACAAATAATGAAAGAAAATTTAAATGATGAAGATAATAAAAGAAAATCTATCTGAAAAGCTTCAAAATCTTGGGAGGGACATATATATATACAGATTCAGTAACCTCAAAGGATCCCAATAAGATAAATTAAGAAAATAACACTCTGAGACACATTATAATCAAATTGTCAAAATTCAAAGACAGATAATCTTAAAATTAGCAAAGGAGAAGAAATTCATTACATATAAAATATCTACCATAAAGCTATCCAGATTTCTCAACAAAAACTTTGCAAGGCCAGGAGGAAGTGGAAGGACATATTTGAAGTGCTAAAAGAAAAACAACACCAACCAAGAATGCTATATCCAGAAAATCTGTCCCTCAGAGATGAAGGAGAGACAAAGAAATTCCAAGACAAACAAAAGCAAAAGGAGTTCATCACCATGAGTCTGTTACAAGAAATGCTAAAGAAAGTTATTTAAGTTAAAGCAAAAGAAGAGGTAGCAAAATGAAAATATATGAAAGTATAAAATTCACTAGTTAAGGTAAATACATATAAAATTTAGAATACTCCAATACTGTGAAAGTCATATGTAAATCCCTCTTAATTCTAGGATAAGAGTTAAAAAGA
This sequence comes from Saguinus oedipus, assembly GCA_031835075.1. NCBI lineage: Eukaryota > Metazoa > Chordata > Mammalia > Primates > Cebidae > Saguinus > Saguinus oedipus. Next base: position 129,698,752 of record CM063178.1, read on the forward strand.
CAAATGTATGAAAAATAACAATAAACTTCTGATAATAGATACACAATAAAATAGAGATAAATGGTATAAATGGTATAAAATGCAGAGGACAGCAGTAAAGTTTAGAGTTTTTGCATGTGATTGAAGTTAAGGTACTATCACCTTAAATTAGAATATTATAATTATAACAGGTTTTGTATAATCCTAATGATAATGATAAAGAAAAAAACCTCTTGGCCCTTGCCTGTAATCCCAGCACTTTGGGAAGTGTAGGTGGGTAGGTCACTAGAGGCCAGGAATTCAAGACGAGCCTGGCCAACATGGCAAAACCCTCTCTCCACTAAAAATACATAAATTAGCCAGGCAGAGTGGTGCATGCCTGTAATCCCAGCTACTTGAGTGGCTGAGGCATGAGAATTGCTTGAGCCCAGGAGACAGAGGTTGCAGTGAGCCAAGTTCATGCCACTGCACTCCAGCCTGGGTGACAGAGTGAGACACTGTCTCAAGAAAACAAAGAAAGAAAGAGAAAGAGAGAGAAAAGGAGAGAGAGAATGGGAGAAAGAAAGAAGGAAGGAAAGAAAGAAAAAGAAAAAAGAGAGAGAAAGGAAGGGAGGGAGGGAGGGAGGAAGGAAGGAAACCTCTGATGGACACACTAAAGATATAGAAAGAAATCAAAGCATACCACTACCAAAAAATACAACAAATTACAAAGAAAGACAAGATTGGAAGAGACGAATGAAAGAACTACATAACAGTCAGTAAAATATTAACAAAATGCCAGAAATAAGACCTTACCTATCAATAATTACTTTAAATGTAATGTTTAAATTATCCAATAAAAAGATACACAGTTGATGAATTGTTAAAAAAAAAAAAAAAAACAAGATCCAACAATATAATACCTAGAAGAGACTCACTTTAGCCTGAAAAACATACAAAGACTGAGACCCCAGGATTAGTCTTGGGGATGTGACTAAATCCCAAGGCTCCCAGAAGGAGACTTTTGTCCTTGAATGGGTGCAGAATTCTTGCTGTTGGGGAATATGAGCAGGTGAACTACTAAGGATTGTAAAAAGATATTCCAGGCAAATGGTATCCAAAATAGAACAGGGTTGGCTATGCTTATATCAGAAAAAGTTGACTTTAAGTAAATACTGTATAAAGAGATAAAGAAGGACGTTATATAATGATAGTGGTCAATACATCAAGAGGATATAATAATTTTAAGTATATATGCATCCAACATCAAAACACCTAAATATATAAATTATATTATAATAGATGTCAATATATCAAGAGGATATAACAATTTTAAATATATATGCATCCAACATAAAAAGAAACCCTAAAATCAGTAGAAGGAAAGAAATAAAAAGATTAGAGCAGAAATAAATGAGAGCAGAATGACCATAGAAAAAAATCAATGAAACTAAGAGGTGATTCTTTGAAAAGTTGAACAAAATCAACAAACTGCTAACTAGACTAAGAAAAAGAGAGAGAAAATTCAAATATCAGAACTTGAAAAAGAATACATTACAACTGATATCACAAAAACGCAAATGATTATAAGAAACTACCATGAACAATTAATTATATGCCAACAAATTGGATAACCTAGAAGAAATGGATACATTCCTAAAAACATACAATCTACCAATACTAAATCAAGAAGATACACAAAATTGGAATAGATTAATAAGTAAGATGTTTGAATCAATAATTTTTTTTTCTTTTGAGACGGAGTTTCGCTCTTGTTACCCAGGCTGGAGTGCAATGGCGTGATCTCAGCTCACCGCAACCTCTGCCTCCTGGGTTCGGGCAATTCTCCTGCCTCAGCCTCCTGAGTAGCTGGGATTACAGGCACACGCCACCATGCCCAGCTAATTTTTTGTATTTTTAGCAGAGACGGGGTTTCACCATGTTGACCAGGATGGTCTCGATCTCTTGACCTCGTGATCCACCCGCCTCGGCCTCCCAAAGTGCTGGGATTACAGGCTTGAGCCACCGGAATCAATAATTTTTTAAAAATCTCCCATCAAACAAAAGCTCCAGAACCAAATGGTTTCACAGCAGAATTCTACCACCAAATATTTAAAGAAATAATACCAATCCTTTCAAAAAATTGAAGAAAGAATACTTCCAAATTAATTATCTGAGACCAGAATTCCATTGATACCAAAGCCACACAAGGACACTACAAGGAAAGAAAATTACAGGCCAATGTCTATGATGAATATAGATGCAAAAATCCTCAAACTAGCAAACCAAATTCAGCAGCACATTAAAAGGCCAGTATACTATAATCAAGTGGGATTTATCTCTGGGATGCAAGAATAGTTCAACATTTACAAATCAATAGATGTGATACACTATACTAACAGAATGAAGGACAAAACCATATGATATCTCAATAAATGCAGAAAGTTCATGTAAGAAAATTTAATCCTTTGATGATAAAAACTCTCAACAAATTAGGTATAGAAAAAATATATCTCAATACAATAAAGGATATATATGAAAAGCCTAATGCTAACATGGTACTCAATCATAAGAAGCTGAACGCTTGGCTGGACACTGTGGCTCATGCCTGTAATTCCAGCACTTTGGGAGGCCAAGGAAGGCAGATCACCTGAGGTTGGGTGTTTGAGACCAGCCTGGCCCACATGGAGAAATCTTGTCTTTACTAAAAATACAAAAATTAGCTGGGCATGGTGGTGGGTGCCTGTAATCCCAGCTACTCAGGAGACTGAGGCAGGAGAATCGCTTGAACCCTTGCAGTGAGCCAAGGTTGTGCAATTGTATTCCATCCTGGGCAACACTGTGTTTCAAAAAAACATTTTTTTGAAAGCTTTTCCTGTAAGATCAGGAACAAAACAAAGATGCTCACACTCACCACTTCCATTCAAAATAGTACTGGAAGTTCTAGCAAGAACAATTGGACAAGAAAAAAAAATTTAAAAAGGAGAAGTGAAATTGTTTGTTTGCTGATGACATGATCATATATAAAGACTCTACCAAAACATTGTTAGAACTGAAAAACTAATTTCATAAAGTTGCAGGGCACAAAATTAAACCCCCCAAATCAGTAGCGTTTCTTTACTCTAACAAAAAATAGTATCTGAAAAAATTATAAAATCAATTTCATTCACACTAGCATGAAAAAATACATAGCAATAAATTTATCCAAGGAGTTGAAAGATCTGTTTATTGAGAACAATAAAATATTTATGAAAGAATTTGAGGACAACACAAATCAGTTTTTTCTGTTCATGGTTTGGAATAATTAGTATCATTAACATGTCTATACTTTCCAAAGTGATCTACAGATACAGATACAAATAATTCCTATTAAAATTCCAGTGTCATCCTTCACACACACACACACTGAAAAAAATCCTATCATATTCAAGGAATTGCAAAAGACCTCGAATAGCCAAAGCCATCTTGAACAAAAAAAACAAAGCTGGTGGCATCACACTACCTCACTTCACAAAATCTATTCCAAAGCTACTGTAATGAAAATAGAATGGCACTGACATTAAAAACAGACACATTGACCAATGGAACAGGATATAAAGCCTAGAGATAATCTCACATATTTATGATTAATTAACTTTCATCAAAGTTGCAATGAGTATACAATGGAGAAGAAACTGTTTCTTCAATAAATGATGTTGGGAAACTGGACATCGAAAGCAGAATAAAATTGAACCTTTTTTTGCATCATATTAAAAATTAACTCAAAATGGATTAAGTATTTAGATGAAATACCTGACACTATAAAACTACCAAAAAAAACATCAGGGAAATCTCCACAACATTGCTCTGGGCAAAGATTTCCTGAATATGACTCCAAAAGTACAAGCAGCAAAAGAAAAATACACCAATGTGATTGCATCAAACTAAAAAGGTTGGGCACAACAAAGGATACAAATGATGGAGTGAAGAGACAACCCACAGACTGGGAAAAAATATTTGCAAATCATACATCTGATAAGATACTAATATTCAAAATATGTAAGGAACTCAAGCAACTTAATAGCAGGAAAGCAAATAATTCAATAAAAAATGAGCAAAGAACCTAAAGAGACTCTCTTGAAAGAAGATATAGCAATAGTTAACACATAATACAAAAAATTAGCTGGGCATGGTGGCGCGTGTCTGTAATCCCAGCTACTCAGGAGGCTGAGGCAGGAGAATTGCCTGAACCCAGGAGGCGGAGGTTGCGGTGAGCCGAGATCGTGCCATTGCACTCCAGCCTGGGTAACAAGAACGAAACTCCATCTCAAAAAAAAAAAAAAAAAAAATTCTCATTATAATTAATCATCGGAGAAATGCAAATTAAAACCACAATGAGATATCATCTTGCACCTGTTAGAATGGCTATTGATGAAAAGGACAAAAGATAACAAGTGTTGGTAGGGGTATTATATATACCACATTGGCCAAAGGAACCCTTGGCATTGTTAGTGGGGATGTAAACTAATACAGCCATTATGGAAAAACAGTATGGAAGTTCCTCAGAAAACAAAAAATAGAATTACCATATGATCCAGCAACCCCACTTCTGGGTGTATATTCAAAGGAATGGAAATCAGTGTGCTGAAGAAATGTCTGCACTCTCATGTGCACTGCAGCATTATTCATAATAGCTAGGATATGAAAGCAACCTAGATGTCTAGCATCAGATGGATGGGTAAAGAAAATGTAAGTATATCTACATAATGAATGTGGAATACCATTCAGCCTTAAAAAAAAAAAGAGAGAAATCCTCTTATTTGCAACAACATGGGTGAACCTGGAAAACATTATGCTAAGTAAAATAAGCCAGGCACAGAAAGACAAATATCACATGATCTCACTTATATGTGGAATCTAAAAATATTGAACTCACAGAAGTGGAGAGTAGAATGATGGTTACCAGAGACTGGGGGAGAAGGGTAGTTGGATAAAGGGGAAATGTTGATCAAAGCATAGAAAGTTTTATTTAGACATAAGAAATAAGCTTTAGTAATCTATTGCATGGAATGGTGACTACAATAAATAATGTATTGTGTATTTCAAAACTGCAGAAAGAGTAGATTTTAAATATCTTCACCACAAAAAAATGATAAGTATGTGAGGAATGGAATTAACCTGTTTTAATTATTTCACAGTAAACATATATCAAAACATCACATTGTACCATATATATATATACACACACACACACACACACACACAATTATTATATATGAATGAAAAATAAAACTAAGAAAAGAAATTAATTATCTTGTGCTTCTGGAGGTTAGAAGTCAAAGACCAAGGTATTATCAGGGCTGGTTCCTTCTGAGGTCTGTGACAAAGAATCTCTTCCCCTTACTTTTGCTGGTTTGCTGGAAATCATATTCTCTGTGTTGTGGAAGCATCCCTCTGATCTCTGCTTGCATCTTCACATGGTATTCTCCTTGTGTGCCTGTCTGCCTCCACATTTCTCCTTTGATAAGGACACTAGTTATACTGAATTAGGGCCCACCCTAATTACCTCCTTTTAACTTGTCTGCCTCTGTAAAGACCCTCTTTCCACATAAAGTCATATTCTGAGATGCTGAGACTTAGGATTCCAACACATCTTTTTGTGGAGGGCACAAGTTAATAGCCCTACTCTCACTTCTTGCCAAAGAGCAAGGGTTTGGGGAGCTGGATTTTAGTGGAACTCCATGGCTACAGCCATATGCTGCAGCTAGAAAGAGCACGTGCACAAGCAGGAGCTTAGAGGACAATAGGCCGACGGACTAAGAAAACTTGAAGAAGTCCTCACATGTTCACTAGCCATTAACCAAATTGTGATACAGAAAACATTTACAGGTCAGGCGTGGTGGCTCACACCTGTAATCCCAGCACTTTGAGAGTCCAAGGCAGGCAGATCATGAGGTCAAGAGATCAAGACCTTCCTGGCCAACATGGTGAAACCTCGTCTCTACTAAAAATACAAAAATTAGCTGGACATGGTGGCATGTGCCTGTAATCCCAGCTACTTGGGAGGTTGAGGCAGGAGAATCGCTTGAACCAGGGAGTCGGAGGTTGCAGTGAGCCAAGATCACGCCACTGCATTCCAGCCTGGTGACAGAGTTTCACTCTGTCTCAAGAAACAAAAAAAAAGAAAAAAGAAAACATTTCAGAAAATCCATTTCAAAGCACATGTCAAAGTTTCATTATAGTCTTGTTGCAAATGAAAAGGCCACAAGAAGGCCAACTCAAAGATTCACTTTTGGCAGAGAAATTTTATAGGACAAGTGAATGATGGATCATTATTAAACTAACGTGCAAAAAGAAACAATTTTTTCCCCTTAAACAATTGTCTAAACACTGAGAGAAGTGACTGACAGAGCAGGTGGGTGGGTGGATGATTAGATTCGCAGAACAAATCTTAATCTTGTTAAAGTTAATCAGAAAATTGATTAACTGTTTTATCAGGAAAGCTCATTTCTTCCCAGAAGTAGATTTTGAGTGTTCGGTCCTAGACCCGATTTAGAACGCCTTTTCTCTTATAGGGATTCAAACCATTTTGCCCTCTGCTGACATCTGGGCTCCATTCTAAGGATTCCATGTCCCAGTGGCATCAATTTGTTTTGTAGCAGTATCACAGAAGCACCACCATAGAAGCACCTTCTGTGCATCCTCTCTTCACTCTCCAAGGAATGGGAATTATTCTTTCTTTGCAAAACCCAGACTCTTTCCTTGGGTCCTGTATGATTGTCCTCGCCTTTTCTCAGAAAGACCTGTTCTTGGCTCACTCCCCTCCATCCACATTTCTCTTCTTCAGAGCTGTCAAGCTCTTTTGTGTTTTGGGGCTTTTGCACTTTCTTGTCCTTCTGCCTACAGTGTTCTTTCACAGAGTCGGCTCCTTCTCACATTTGGGGCTCAGTTCAATGACACCTACTCACAGAAGCTTTCTCCAGCCAAATTAGCTGTCTTGTTTTATCCTGTTTACTTCCTTCATGGCACTTAGCAGCACCCACCCTGTCATTTATTTATGCCTTTTTCTCTTGTCTGCATTCCTACCAGATTGTTAGATGCATACAGGCAAGAAACCTGTCTGCATTGTTTACTCCAGTGGCCAAATGATCTATAACATATAGTAGACTCTCAATAAATTGTTGGTGAATGTTGAAATGCTGAATTCATATATACTGTGAACACTACAAATATATGGGGGACTGTGGCTCAGAGAGTTGGGTAATTGACATAAGATCACACAGCTTTAAGTGGTGGAATGAAAAAACTAATTCGACAGACTCCAAACCCTCTACTCTTCTCACTCTTCCTCTTTGTCTTGTTTATCTCTTAATCTTCGGGGTGTTCAACGCTTCTTTGATGTTAGATATCCTCCTTCTGTGGGCTTGACCTTGAAAGAGCTAGTTTCCCTTGACCTAGAGCACACAAATCCCTTCTGATGCTTTGGGTCTCCTGGACAGCACTCTTGGCTTCAAGCGAATGGTCCTTCCTTCCAAAGCACAAGATGTTCACTGAGCAGCCCCAAAGCAACTCTTCTTCCCCACCTTAGAAGCTCTTCATTCCACACTTGTGCAACCGTCATCGAATACCTCCTCTGGGCCAGGTCTGTCCTAGAAGCTACGTTGCTGTCCTTGCTTCTCCTAGTGAGGCTTTCTTCTCTGCACCGCTTCATCGGATTGGTTTCTCTAAACACAGAAAGGTCAATAACATTTTCTTTCTTTTTTTTTTTTTTTTTGAGACGGAATTTCTCTCGTTACCCAGGCTGGAGTGCAATGGCGCAATCTCGGCTCACCGCAACCTCCGCCTCCTGGGTTCAGGCAATTCTCCTGCCTCAGCCTCCCGAGTAGCTGGGATTACAGGCATGCGCCACCATGCCCAGCTAATTTTTTTTTTTTTTTTTTTTGTATCTTTAGTAGAGACGGGGTTTCACCATGTTGACCAGGATGGTCTCGATATCTTGACCTCGTCATCCACCCGCCTCGGCCTCCCAAGGTGCTGGGATTACAGGCTTGAGCCACCGCACCTGGCCGGTCAATACCATTTTCTATCTTTTCTATTATCAGCCCCTTTTCCTGCAGAGTCTCAGGTCCTGCTCACACCTGCCTATTCCTGTCCCTGGGTTAGGCAGAAAACAATCTATTCTAGCTCAGTACAAGCATTAGCATATCAAAAACTCCAGGTTACCTTGTGGTTACTCCCACTCTGTACAGCACCTGAGACTCAAATCCAAACAGATGTTGAGGCAAATGATTGCATATATTAAATTTCCACATAAGGTGCCTGGTTTGATAAAGACACACAAGCCCTACAACAGAATTTCCCCAACCTTTCTCTGCAAACTGCAACCCAAAGGTACTGAGGAGGCAGGCTGGACTTGCCTGGCCTTGCCTTCTCTCAGATGCTAGTCCAGGACAAGTCTAAAATTAGCCACACCCTCTCCCACTGCTAAAACTCAGCTGGAGCAGCGGCAGCATGGGGCCCAGCTACTTTTAGAAACCATCTCTTTGTGGCTTAGTGCTGAGCAACAGAAACAGGTGATGGAAACTGGGCCCGGAAAGAAGAGCTGGATCAAGTTTAGAAGCTGGAATCAGGATGTCAGATCCAGGGACCAGGGATGCAAATCCAGGCTGATGTGGTCATGGTCAGTCAGGGAGAAACAGCTCAGAAACAAGCCAGAACTGTCCATAGCTCTTATACAATGCTCTTATTACACAGGAGGTGAGGAGTGCAGAAACAGAAGAGAGAAGATGTTTATGGGTACACACTGTGTGCCAGTTGATTTATACGTGGCATCACATTAAGCCTCATTAGTAGGTATTATTATTATTATTATTATTGAGATGGAGTCTAGCTCTGAGGCTGGAGTGCAGTGGCGTGATCCTGGCTCACTGCAACTTCTACCTCCTGGGTTCAAGCAATTCTCCTGGCTCAGCCTCCCAAGTAGCTGGGATTACAGGCTTGTGCCACCACGCCCAGCTAATTTTTGTATTTTTAGTAGAAACGGGATTTCACTGTGTTGGCCAGGATGGTCTTGAACTCCTGGCCTCGTGATCCACTTGCCTTGGCCTTCCAAAGTTCTGGGATTACAAGCACAAGCCACCGCACCCGGCTGTAGTTATTATTATTTTGCTTTTCGTACTGTTAACTAAATGGAATGTCAGAGATGGTCAGCAACTTAGCTAATGTCATACAGCTAGTAAATGGCAAAGCAGAGATTGAAACCTTAGCCTATTTAATATAAAGCATGACACTTTTCTCTATGTTGTCTCCAGGAGTAGCAGGGAAGGGGATTTCAAATGCACCCACAACCCAGGAGAATGGCCCACCAAATTACATCATCAATATTTCTCAACCTGGGTCATATCCTAATCACCTGAGGAGCCTGAAAAAAATACTAGTTTTTGGGCCTCGTCACTTAGAGGTTCTGAGTTAATTATTCTGGGGTGAGGCTTTGGAGTAGCTATTTCACAATATTCATGGAGATTCTTTTGTGTGGCTCAGGTCAAGAATCACACAGTATGCTTTGTCGTTGCCCAGCTCTCCTGGGCAAGCTGGAGAAGTAGGGTGGCCATGGATGTTTATATTTAACTCACCTGGGTTCCACAGCAGACAGACAGAATATCTGTCCAGTGATGGCACATTTCCACAGAAGCTTCTCTGGTTGAAGGTGGTCTCAAATTCTGAAGTCAGGTTAGGAATTAAAACAGCATTCCCACAAAGAAAGAGCAGAGGCTAGGAGCATGGGATCTTGGGATTTTATAAAGAAGAAATGTTCAAAGAAGACAGGAATAAAATAAGCATCACCTGTCTTTCTGACATATCACTGTACCCCTTTCTCCAACCTGCTGCTAGAAACCTCCACAGAAAACAAGAGTCCCTCAATGTGACTGATGGGGCTCCACCAAGATAAGCCCACCTTTGATTGTACTCAGGGGTGTCTGCCCTGAGAGGCTTAGTCACAGCTTCCATACATGTCGGCACCTAATTTTGTAGATTAGCTGTCCTTTTGTTTCTAATTTTCTCATGTTAATTGCCTCAAGTACTGTCCTGTCTGAACTCTCTTGGAGGACAGGATCTGTGCCATGTAGGAGATAGAAAATGACATCTGAAAAAAACCTCTGCTACCCTGGCTATTACATCTTTAGGTCCTCTTGAATGCATACTAGAGTCATCTTGAGACCTTTAAAAAAATACAAATGTCTGTGTCCCAATCCCTGAGAATATGATTTAATTAGTATGGGTTATAGCATGAGCATCAGGACTTTTCAAAGCTCCTCAGGTAATTCTAATGTATACTCATTTGAACAATAACAAAACACTATGCAGAAAAAAATGACAATGGTATGTCTGAGAGGGAAAAAATGTGTTGGCTTGATTTATTTTTGCTAATTTGTATTCTCTATGTATCTGTACTGATTATTTAAGTTTTAAAAGGAAAACTAAAACAAAACTTAGGCTGAATGAGGTATTCTTAAGTTGTCTACTTTTTCCGGGATAGATCAGTGATGATAAACTATACTAGGTTGAGATGGGTCCTGGTTAGACACTACTCTCACTCATTCACTAACTATTCATTGAGTGACAGCTATGTTCCTCTTGAGAGACACTAGGCGTATAAGAGTGAATTTGACAAGCATAATCCCTGCTCTTCAGTTAGTGGGAAATATTAGCCATCAAACAAGCAAAGATTGTACTCTGACTTCAAGGAGGTGCTCTAGTAGGTACAAACTTCTGAGTATTATACATTGTTTTGTAAGTAACTAAAAAAAAATTGCAACTATCTGGTCTATACCTCCCATCCCATGCCCAAGGCAGACAGTACTTATTGATTATGTCATCCTTTTTCTGCAGAAGCTCTGTATCCCTTTCAGCACTACTAGGAAAGGGGTGAAATGTAAGATAATTCATAGCAAAAAGCTATAAATAATTTTGTTGAGGATAAACTAAGTGACTCAAAATATAACTGGAGCCTTTGGTATGTCCACATAGCTCTTTTGAACCAAATCTCTTGTAGATAACAACTATAAACTCTGGACAAAATATTAAAACAACTGGTTTAAGACAATGGAAAGAGAATAAAAGCAAGCAGAACTAGAGGAGAAATAGCAGTTGGGAGAAGAGTAAGTTTTATGAGGTGAGTTGTCTGATTTATAGTTTTTAGTGTAAGAACAGGGCCCTGTGTGCAATATACAAGACAGAGAAGAAGCCTTACATTTCATGAATAAGCTCTGCTCAGATATCTAACTGAACTCTGAGACACATAGAAGGAACAGACTTTAAGAAGCCCAGCTACAGCTTAAAGAAATGAAACTAAAATTTCAGTTGCTACCAGGAGAGAGAGAGTTTTGGAGTTTGTGTTCAGCCACTTTAAAGTCCTAATTAAAGACAAGTCAGTACTCCTTTGGAGAGCATGACAGAATTCAGGCTTTCTACAACATATCATTCACTATAACAAGGATATGCTCCAAAAGTATCCAACATAAAACAAAACAGGAAAACATGACTTGTTTAAGGAGAAAGAGATAGGGACCAAATCCAAGATGACCTTGATGTTGGAATTAGCAGACAAGAATTTTTAAAAAGTCACTGTAACCATTCTCAAGTACATAAAAGAAAATATGTTCACAATAAATATAGAAACATAGAATATAGAAACTCTTAGCAGAGTTATGGAAATTATAAAAATAAATAAAAAAGAACCAATGAGAATATGAGAACTAAAAAAGACAATATCTAAAATAAAAATTCAGTGGATGCTCTTGACTGCACAAGGGAGATGAAAGAATAAAGAGTCAGTGGACTAGAAGATTGATCAGCAGAAAGGATTCGGATAGATCGGCAGAAATGATCCAGACTGAGAAACAGAGCTTTAATAGTAATAAATGTGCAAAAACTTAGGGATCTTTGCAGCTATCCCAAAAGGTCTAATATGCATGTCATTGAAGTTCCAGGAGAGGAGACAGAATGACCCAGAAACTAATTTAAATAAATAATGGGTGAAAAGTTCACAAATCTGGTAAAAGGCATGTATGTGCAGATTCTGAAATCTCAAGAAACACCAGGAAGGATTAATATCAAAAACAAAACAAAAATAAAAACACCTAGGGATATCATAGTCAAATTGCTGCAAATAAATCACAATAAAATGAAAACAGTCAAAGAAAATGACATTGCATGAATCAATTCAAAATCCACTAAATTATTTCATAACCACTATTATCTCATCACAAACAATGGGGCCCAGAAGGCAATGGATCAACATATTTAAAGTGCTGAAAGAGAAAAACCTGTCAACCAAAATTTTATACCTAGCAAAAATGTCCTTGATGAATAAAGGTTAAATAAGACACTTTTAGAACAATTTTTCACTAGTGGACTTGCATGGCACGGAATGCCAGGAATCAAAACTCAATAGAGACTTGATTACTCAGGAAAGAGTAAAATACATTAGATGTTAAATATGTGTAACTGCCAAGTACTATTATGCTGCTTAATTTACTTAAAACACGATTACTTTAAGAACAAATATGACACATTGTATACTTTATAACATATTGTAAAGAAGTACATGTGATAAGGATAGCATAAAAGATGAGGAGGGGGCAGTCAATGAACCAAATTGGTTGCAAATATTTCTACATATTTATGTGAAGTGTACAATATTAACTCCCAGTAAACTGTGAAAAGCAGAATATATATATATATTCCTTGAAAGCAACCACTAAAGATGTAATGCAAAGAGGTATGCCTTAAAAGCCTCTAGATAAATTAAAATGGAATTTTAAAATATATTTAATCCAAAAGAAGCCCAAAGGGAGAAACAAAGGGACAAAAAGGCAAAGAAGTAAACAGAAAACAAATAGTAAGTTTGGATTTAAGTCCAACCATATCTTGGACATCAATCCAACCATGTCAATAATCACATTAAATGGTAATTAATTAAACATACCAAATAAAAATAAAATATTGTTAAAATGAATTTTTTTAAAAAACACCAACTCGATTATATGCTGTCTGCAGGAAATCCATTTTAAACATACAACCACCAGCAGTTTAAAAGTAAATGGATGAAAAAATAATACTGCGTGTATAGTAAGCATAAGAAAGCTGATTGACTTAGTCAGGCATGGTGGTAGGCATCTGTGGCCTCAGCTACTCAGGAGGCTAAGGCAGGAGAATCATTTGAACTTGGGAGGGGGAGGTTGCAGTGAGCCAAGATCGTGCCACTGCACACTCCAGCCTGAGTGACAGAGTGAGACTCTACCTCAAAAAAAAAAAAAAAAAAAAAAAGCTGGTTGGCAATATTAATATCAGATAAACTAGAATTTAAAATAGAATGTATTAACAAAAATAGAGGGACGTTTTATAATGATAAAAAGGTCAATACATCAGGAAGAAATAACAATAATAAATGTGTATGTATCCAATAAGAGAGATTCAAAATAAATCAGAACTTCACAGAATTAAAAGGAAAAATAGGCAATGTCACAATTACAGATGGAGAATTTAACATCCTACTCTCAGCAACTGATAGAACAGTTGAATAAAAACTCTGTGATGACACAGATCTGAGCAACATTATTATTGTGGGTTAAATTATGTCCTTCTAAGAAGATATATTGAAGTTCTAACTCTCCGGTCCTTCAGGGTGTGACATTATTTGGAAATAGGACTTTTACAGAGGTAACAAAGTTAAATGAAGTCATTAGAGTGGGAACCATAATTAATGCTTATAAAAAGAGGAAATTTGGTCACAGGTACAAGGTGTGGGAAGGAAGATTGTGTGGAAGGGAAGATACTGTGAAGACATACTGGGAGAAGGCCATGTGAAGATGAAGGCAGAGACTGGACTGATGAAGCTGCAAGCCAAAGAATGTCAAGGATTTCCAGCCATGACAAGAAGCTAAGAAGGGTAAAGAAGGATTCTACCCAAAATCTCAGATGGACATAGCTATATTGATACCTGATTCTGTTGTCAAAAAAGGGATTGCAGAACCCAAGAAAGGGCTCTTGGATCTTAGGCAGGAAGGAATTCAGGGCAAGTTGCAGAGTGCAGTGAAAAGAGGCGGTTTATTGAAACTGCTACTAAGTAGGGTATCCTCAGAAAGCAAGCAGAAGAATGCACCATCTTACCATCTTTTTTTGAAGTTTCTTTTTGTTTTAACTTCTTTTAAAGTTATATAGGGGTTTTGTCTATGTAAAGACTAAACTATGTCTACATGTAGGTGGGCTGACAGCATGACAAAATGTATTATTCTATTGATTTAAAGAAAACCATTCTTGGCCGGGCGCGGTGGCTCAGGCCTGTAATCCCAGCACTTTGGGAGGCTGAGGCGGGTGGATCACGAGGTCAAGAGATCGAGACCATCCTTCCTGGTCAACAAGGTGAAACCCCGTCTCTACTAAAAATACAAAAAATTAGCTGGGCATGGTGGCGCGTGCCTGTAATCCCAGCTACTCAGGAGGCTGAGGCGGGAGAATTGCCTGAACCCAGGAGGCGGAGGTTGCGGTGAGCCGAGATCACGCCATTGCACTCCAGCCTGGGTAACAAGAGCGAAACTCCGTCTCAAAAAAAAAAAAAGAAAAAGAAAACCATTCTTGACATTTTAGTGTGTTAAGTACACCAAAGCATAACTATAATTATCTTGAAAGCATATATTTTTATGGGTATTGGGACATCTGGACCGTTTGTTGTTGTAGGAGTTTGTCCTTGCAGGCATTACCAAGCTGCTTTCTTAGCAGTAAACATCTTAGGATCACAGGTCATGACTGACAAGGAATGTGTCTTGCTTGTTTTAAGATGGAGTTGATTTTAAAATGGCTCTCCCAGTCTCCTGCTTCCCTAACAATTTCAGACTTCCAGCTTTTAGAATAGCGAGACAATAAATTTCTGTTGTTTAAGCCACTCAGTTTGTGGCAATTATATGGCAGCCCTAGAAAGCTAATACAACTATCAATCATTTTGACCTGATTGATATTTATAGAATACTGCACCCTACAACTGCAGGATACATATTTTTTAAGTACATATGATATGTTCATCAAGATAGAACATGTTCTGGGCCATAAACTTAAAAGAATTGACATCATACAGAATATGTCCTCTGGCCACATGGAATTAAATTAGAGATGAATAAGAGATTAAGAAAAATCCTAAATTAAATAACATACTTCTGAATAATCCATGGATTAAGAATAAAATCACAAGGAAAGCTAGGAAATATTTTGAACTGAAAGATAATAAAATACATTTCACAATTGTGGGATGCAGCTAAAGCAGTGCTTAGGGGGAAATTTTATCTTTAAATCAAATAATATATTAGAAAAGAAGAAACTGTAAAGCCAAAGATGCAAGACTTTACCTTAAGAATCTAGAAAAAGAAAAGCAAAATAAACCCAAAGTAGGCCGGGCGCGGTGGCTCAAGCCTGTAATCCCAGCACTTTGGGAGGCCGAGGCGGGTGGATCACGAGGTCAAGAGATCGAGACCATCCTGGTCAACATGGTGAAACCCCGTCTCTACTAAAAATACAAAAAATTAGCTGGGCATGGTGGCGCGTGCCTGTAATCCCAGCTACTCAGGAGGCTGAGGCAGGAGAATTGCCTGAACCCAGGAGGCGGAGGTTGCGGTGAGCTGAGATCGCGCCATTGCACTCCAGCCTGGGTAACAAGAGTGAAACTCCGTCTCAAAAAAAAAAAATAAAATAAATAAACCCAAAGTAATACAAGAAAAGAAAAAAAAAAAAAAAAAACAGAAAAAAATTAACAAAGCTGGAAGGTATATCTTTGAAAAGTTAACGAAGTGGACAAATCCTTAGGTAGATTAATCAAGAACATTCAGAAATCTATGTTAGTAACACTAAAGAATAACGAAGAAAAATAATATAATTACTTCAATAGATGCAAAAAAACTTTAATAAATTCAATGCCTATTTATGATTAAAACTCAGGATATTTGAAATAGAAGGTAACCTGCTTATTTTGATAAAAAGCACTTACAAAAGACCTTCAGCTAACATCATACTTAATTGCAAAACATTGAACACCGTTTTCTGAAAGTTGGGAAAAAGGTGAGAATGCCCAATCTCACCACTTTAACATTTAACAGGAGGACTTACACATATTTAAAAAATTAAAACCAAAAAGCATATAATTCAAAATGGAAAAAGTAAATGTAAAACTAT
The DNA here is from genome assembly GCA_031835075.1 of Saguinus oedipus. Lineage (NCBI taxonomy): Eukaryota > Metazoa > Chordata > Mammalia > Primates > Cebidae > Saguinus > Saguinus oedipus. The sequence continues at coordinate 129,714,910 of CM063178.1, forward strand.
CTCTATGTTAGATGACATAAATATTTACACAGAAATTCCTATTATATTTATGTAACAACTACTTACCTATTAAATGAATTTAGCAAAGTCACAGGATATCAGATTAATATACAAAGGTCAGTTGCATTTTTATGTATTAGCAGCAAAGAACTGGACAGTTAAATTTAAAAAATAATTTTATGTTAGTGTCAAAAGCAAAATATCTGGGAATAAATTCATCGAAAGACATGCAAAACCTCTATACTAAAACAACAAAATATTGTCTAATAAAATTGAAGATATAAATCAATGGGAAGATAAATCACGTTAATGGATTGAAAAACTCAGTATTGTTAAGATAGCAATAATTACCAAATTGATCTAAAGATTCGATAAAATCATAATTATAATTCTACCATTCTTTTTGGTCAAATCTGACATGATGATTCTAATTCTAACAACCTCAAATATTCAAAGAAGTCTTGAAAAAAGAAATTAAAGTTAGATGATGTATTAGTCTGTTTTCACGTCACTATGAAGAACTACCTGAGACTGGGTAATTTATAAATAAAAGAGATTTAATTATATCACAGTTCCACCAGCTGTACAGAAGCGTGGCTGGGAGGCCTCAGGAAACTTAAAATCATGGCAGAAGGTGAAGGCAAAGCAGGCACATCTTACCAAGGTGGAGCAGGAAAGATAGAAAAGGGGAGGTGCCATACACTTTTAAGCGATCAGCTCTTGTGAACTCACTGTCACGAGAACAGCAAGGGGGAAATAAGAGGGAAATCTGCCCCCATGATCCAATCACCTTCCATCAGGAACCTCCTCCAATTTGACATGGGATATTGTTGGATGTCAAGACTTACCCTAAAGCTATAGTAATCAAGATAGTGTGCAACTGGTATAAGGATCAACACACAGACTGATGGAAAGAATAAGGAACCAAGAAATAGAAATAGACACATACTTACACATTTATTTTAATTTCAACAAAGGTGCCAAAGCGACCTAACTGGGAAAGGAAGTCTTTTCAACAAATAGTGTTGAGATAACTACATTTTATATGGAAACAAATTAACCTTGCTTTAACGTATACCATCCACAAAATTTAATTTGTGATGAACCATAGACCTAAACATACAAGCTAAAATTTAAAAAGCTTTTAGAAGAAAATTTAGGAAAAAATCTTTATGACTTTGGGGAAAGTAAAAACCAAAAAAGCAAAAAATTTATAAATTAGGTCATTAAAATTTAAAGAAATGAAAACAAACACAGAAACATCATTAGGAAAGTTTATAGATAAACCACAGGACAGAATAAAATATTTGCAAAACTTACCTTAAAAAGTAATGGGTATCTGGCTGGGCACAGTGGCTTATGCCTATGATCCTCACACTTTGGGAGGCCAAGGTAGCTGGATTGCTTGAGCTCAGGAGCTCAAGATTAACCTGGGCAATATAGCAAAATGCCATATCTACTAAAACACAGAAACTAGCTGAGTGTTGTTGCATGTAACTGTAGTCCTAGCTACTCAGGAGGCTGAGGTGAGAGGCTCACTAGAGCCCAAGAGGTCAAGGCTGCAGTAAGCTGTGATCATGTCACTTCACTTCTACCTGGGCAATAGAGTGAGACCCTAACTCAAAAAAGTAAAAAAGTATCGGTATCCATGATATACTAAAAACTTCTAAAACAATAATAAAATAATTTAAAATTTTTGTAAAAGGTAAAAAAATGTGGACACTTCACAAAAGATAACAAATGGTCAATGAACACATGAAAAACATTAAATATCTTTAGTCATCAAGGAAATGCAACTTAGAACCACAATGAAATACCATTCCACATCTACCAGTACGGCTAAAATTAAAGGCTGACAACAGTAAATATTGGTGAGGACATGAAGCAATTAAAGCTCTTATACATTGCTGGTAGGAGAGGAAAATTGCATAACAATGTTGGAAAAGATCTTGCAATTTCATATAAAATTAAATATATAGGTACCCTAAGAACCAACAATTTCACTCTTACGTGTTTACCCAAGGGATCTGAAAACAAATGTTCACTGGGACTTGTGCAAAAATATTCATATTAGCTTTATTCCTAATAGCTCTAAGCTGGAAGCCCAGGTATCCATTAGTAGAATAATGGCATATTCATAGAGTAAAATACTATTTACTATTCGGCAATGAAAATAAACCAACTTCTGATACAAGCAACAACAGAGATGAATGAACCCCCAAAACATGCTGACTGCACAAAACTGTCCACAATAGAATACAAATTGTATGGTTCCATTTATGTAAAATACTAAAACAGGTGAAACTAACGTAAGGTGAAAACATCAGAAGACCGGTTATCTCTTGGGATGTTGAGGTATGAGTTTGCTGGGAAGGGACATAAGGAATCTTTCCAGAGTGATGGTTATGTTCTGTATCTTGATGGGAGTTTGGTTTGCATAGATATATGTGTCTAGAGGAACTCCTGAATGATACATTTAAGACCTGTGCATTGCACTGTATACAAATTTTATTTGAAAATAAACAAAGAAATTATAAATAAATATTGAACTCTGGCTAATAATATTGAAGTATTATTGGGGGAAATATACTCATGTCTAAAACTTATTTTGAAAGACAATAACAAAAATAATTAAATGAGTTGCTAGATGGATAGAGAAACGAGTAGAGAATCAACATGGGATAAAACTAATGTGGTAAAATGTTAATTGAAGAAATCCAGTGGTAAGTATATAGGTGTTCATTGTACAATTCTTTCTTTCTTTTTTTTTTATTGCATTTTAGGTTTTGGGGTACATGTGAAGAACATGCAAAACTGTTGCATAGGTACACACATGGCAGTGTGATTTGCTGCCTTCCTCCCCATCACCTATATCTGGAATTTCTCCCCATGCTATCTCTCCCCAACTCCCTGCCCCCCGCTGTCCCTCCCCGATTCCCCCCGACAGACCCCAGTGTGTGATGCTCCCCTACCTGTGTCCATGTGTTCTCATTGTTCAGCACCCAACTATGAGTGAGAACATGCGGTGTTTGATTTTCTGTTCCTGTGTCAGTTTGCTGAGAATGATGGTTTCTTCTTTCGACATTTCACTAAGTTTGAAAATTTTAATAGACTTTTGAGAACAAAAAATTAATTGAAGACAATTGGTTGATTCCTGGCCTTAGGAAAAGACATGAAGTCTAGCTCATAGGCAAAGGAGGCTCCTAGGTCCAGCAATTGGCCTTCTTTGCTCCATTCTAATTTTGGCAATGAACCTGGAGGCTGAGACAAAGCAAATAACCAAGTTCTTTTCCATTCCACAAGACCCACTGGCTTATGCTCTCTCCAAATGCCTCACCAACAAGATAGTGACTTTAAGCATTCTCAGCAGATCTATTCTAGAGATCTGGAATGGAAAAGGGCACCAGTCACTCTGTCTCTGCTGAGCACCTATTGTATGGTTCTCTCTGTGCTAAGTTTCAAGGACATTATGTATGATGAACCAAAAAAAATAAAAATGACTCCTGTTTTCTTTGCTCTTAATATTGATGAAACGCTGCCCTTCTTCTACTTCTATTATTATTCACACCCCGAAGAATTACAGGTTCCCTTTGTAAGCCATTTTGACATTTCTTAAATCTGTGATTTCAAAAATATCTTTCTAATGTTGGATCTGAATACCTCTATCTAAACAGAGAGGGAATTTTTTTCTTGTTTAACCTCTCTGGAGTGAAACTTGACACAAAAAAAATCTCAAAGCCTCAAAATAGCTCAACAAGAAATTAGATACAAGCCTAATGACCCAGAGTCACCTTATTCTCTCCAGAAGTAAAAAAGGCTGGGAGAAAGAGCAGCTGGCCGCTAAGCTCAACCCTCTGCCCCACTTCCAACAGAGATCACACTCATTATCATTCCTTTCCCTGGCACCCCTGGCAGAACTCTTGCCCAGAGTTTAGACCAAGGACTTGGCATCAAGAGTAGGTTCTTGGCCCACTGGGTAGCTTGAAATGACCTTGAATCCCATGGTAGAAATCAAGTTGCTACAGCCTCACCTTTAACCTGCAGAAGAGAAAAATCCTGTCTCTTTCCCCAAACCTTTCTGTTAGAATGCAGGCATGTTTTACGCTGATACGTTAATATTACAAATGACCTCATATTGAATGAGTGCTATTATTTTCAACAAAAAGAAAATAAAGATTGGTTGCATTTTTGAGAAAGGCTGTCACACTTTTTACTGTAGCAACTAATCTCCTTTGCTTAACTGAATATTTTTCCCTTTGCAAAGTCCAGTCACCTGTTTGTCACCTTTGTTTGCTTACAAATTCATAGCTCTGAAACTTTCTTAGCAAGGTGATAATTTCCAGCTTCTTACTGCCCCTCCTCCGGACCAAAATACCTTTGCTTCTTCTTCCTCCCTGCCTCCACTTCTCCAATAATTTTCACCTCTCAGAAAGTCTAAATACCTGTTTTCCTTCCCTAGAGTTCTGTTTTGTGTGTGTGTGTCGGGGGCGGGGGGTGGGGGGGATGGATATAATGATATGACTCAAGGGAATAACTGCATAGTTTTTCTCTCCCTGGTGCCAGTTAAGGCAATTGGTGCCTTAGGATTTTCTGAGGCTTTTTGAAAACAACAGGGTTAGTCAGATTCCAGCGATTTTCCTTCTGAAGGCTGAGCATGTCTGGGCAATGGCTGCATAATTTGGATGGAGTCATCACTGATGAAGCAGAGTTGGCTCAGCCAGGCAGCACTCACTGCTCTTTTTAAACTCCACGGCACCAGGGATGAAGTCACCTTTCTTCTTTTAAAAAGAACACATTTGCTTTGTGAGTCCCTGTCACTTCTGTTATAAGTTAGTATTTTTCCCACTGCTGGTCACCAGGACGTCTCACAGGTAAGAAAACTATTATTTAGTGGGTTTCACTCTAGGGAACCTTGACATGAGGGGGGACTTTGGAAGGCATCTATGGGCAGAGTTGAAGTTAAATCAAGAAATACTCAATTGGGTGGAGAGGGTAGCTGGTTCCATGGCAGCTAATCCCCACCTGGTTGGGTGGCAGACCATGGCTAGGCAAAGTCAGCTTTGAGCTGCAGTGGTAGGCTCTCTCAGTGGCCATGGGAATCTAACCTACGTTTGGCGTTAGGTGCCTATTCTAAGAGTTGTGTAATGAGCATGTTACTGAAGCAGCTACAAATGGTCTCCTTTGGGCTAAAGCCATCCATACACCTTTTGCCTTCCTACTGACTGCCTTTGTGTTTGGGTAGACCGTTAGAGGATTGATCCTTATAAATAAAAAGTGATGTGCAGAAAAGCAGCTCTCTGGAGAGCCTTGGTTTGCTGCTTAGCTGGTGTGAATGCTTACCTTCTTTCTCAGGAGTGTAGCAGGAAACAAAGGCACCCAGGATCCCTGTTCTGACATGCAGGTACCTTGTTCAAACAGTGGCTGTGCTGCTGCATGTAGGGCAAAAGTTTACAAACACCTCTTATTGCCTGTTTCTATGAGTTCTTCCAAGAAATGTACATGAGATCTGAGATCTCTCTCTCTCTCTGTGTGTGGGGGGGGGGGAGGGGGGGGTGTAGGCAGACCCTGTGCTCCTAGAGACCACTGAAATCTCCCTGCAACGCTTTCTATGAGTTATGTGAGTCTCTGTCACTGATTGACTGATACAGCTCTTATTAGCTTTGGAAGGCTCAATAAAGACATCTTGTTTATGAAAGAGGTGCCTACAGGATGATAAATGGCTTTTGGAAAGAGAGTTGAACCACTGTCAAATGAAAATGTTGAGAATTACGGAGCCCTTTATTTCTTGGCACAGAACCTGCCACATATAGTATTTGGTATGTTTGGCACAATCATCTATAACCTATACAGGGAGCAAAGACTCTCATTTAGATAAGAGATATTTGCTTTATTTTCAGTGCAATTGCATCCTGGCTGCCAGTGCCTGGTTACATATTCACCTCAGACTAGACCATAACCAGAATTCATTCTCACCTGTAGTCTGCTCCCCCTTCTTTGTCTCCTAGCTCTGTGAAAAGTTCCTGGTGGTAGATTTCTGGATTTCACCCTGAACACCCCTCCAAATGCCCTCACATTTTCACATCTGATTTGGGAACACATTCAGCAGATTTGAACTCAATATTATCTCTTAAATCCATCCACTTCTTCCCATTTCCACAGATATTACCCTAGTTTAAAGCCCTTTCTCATCTTTTTCTGGGAATACAGAAACCTCGCATCTGGGCCTCCTCTCTCCAGTCTTACCTCCCATCAGCAGCCAGAATGATGGTTCTAAAATAATGATCGGCACCTACACAATCCAATCAATCACCAGTCTGTGGAGTCAGTCTTCTTAATATCGCTCCAAATTATTTTACATCTCTCTACCCCACTACTACTTTGGTCTAATCCATCAACATGCTTTTCCCCAGTTATTGCAGTATTCCCTTAGCTGGTCACCTTGGGGCCAGTCTGACTCCACTCATAGTATAAGACACTCTAAGCTTCTTGTTTTACCAAGCTTTCTAAGAACATTTTTACCAGAGCACAACCTGAAACACGGATTATTCTATTTGGAGTTCAGAAGCATTCACATTTTTATGACTCCTGTAGATGCTTTAAGGAGAGAGGCCAGAATGCGAGAGGATGGGGAAATGTAGAGAGCAGTGGGAAGGCAGCCTGAAGAATGCGTAAACCTCAGACTTTAGAACCATGTGGGTCTTCATGTGAATCCCAGCTTCTCCACTTTCCAGTATGGCTTGGACCAAATGTCTAAAACTCACTGAGGCTCATTTTCCTCAACTGTGAAATGGAAATAATAACTGCTTCAATAGGTAAATGGAAGAGTTAAAGGAGAACATTTATGGAAAGCTCTAAAACATAGCAATTAAGAATTTTCAGTTTGTCTCCTTTCCTTCTCTTTTTTTTTTTTTTTTGAGACGGAGTTTCCCGCTTGTTACCCAGGCTGGAGTGCAATGGTGCAATCTCGGCTCACCGCAACCTCCGCCTCCTGGATTCAGGCAATTCTCCTGCCTCAGCCTCCTGAGTAGCTGGGATTACAGGCACGCGCCACCATGCCCAGCTAATTTTTTGTATTTTTAGTAGAGACGGGGTTTCACCATGTTGACCAGGATGGTCTCGATCTCTTGACCTCGTGATCCACCCGCCTCGGCCTCCCAAAGTGCTGGGATTACAGGCTTGAGCCACCGCGCCCGGCCTTTCCTTCTCTTTTAACGGTTATAATCTCTAACCATCACGTCCCTGTAAGTATTCATATGCATATGTTTAAAACTCTCTGTAGCTTGCATGGTAGGAAGAGGAGTGGCAAAGAAATACATGAGAACTCTCTTAAGAAACTTGAAGTTTACTTAAGCCAACCTAAACAGTGCATCTATAAATGTCTATAAAACAAGCAATCTGTGATTATAATGCATGTAGTGGTAACAACTGAGTACATAACCAGGAAGGGCCTGAGTAAACAGGTCCGCAAATACCTGCAGACAGAGTGTAAACAGATTTATATCAAGCAGTTTTAGATTTAGGCTACTAAGAGATTTAAAAATCATTGCTTGAAGTAAAACTTCCGAAAAGGACTTGTACATTTAGAGTGGCTTCAGGACATGCAGGTTAGTGTTTAAAATGACTTCATACTCATTCATTTATCAAGCATTTATTGAGTGTGTACTCTGTGCTGGCTCTTAGACTATACGAATTATTTGCACTCTTCTTACAGGAGATCAATGCTAATTCTCTACCTCTTAAAAATAGGTTAGCCTTAGGGACTTGATTGACCAATAGAATGAGAAGAAAGCAACATTTTGGGACAACCATAGCTAGGTTCTAAGAAGGTTTGCATCTTTCTCCTGGGTTTCTTGGCTCAGTCACTCTGGGAGAAGCCAACTACCGTGTAGAGTCATGTGTAAGTAAACTGGCTCTCTAGAGAAAAAAAGTTTCTTGATTTGCAGTGTTTGCCAATTTTCATGGTGTAAATACTCCCACCATGGCTTCCAAAGTGATAGCACTGAACACAGGTTTGGGAGAAGATATGCAGAATCAGCTCTTCTAAGTCAATATAGGCTGGGTCAAGCCCATGACTGTCAATTACTCTGAGACTAGCATATTGTCAGAAAGTCCAAGCTGGCCACATGGAAAGGCTACGAGGATTGAAGCCCAACCAGTCCTCAGATTTTCCAGCCATTCAAACTTAGGCTCCAGATACATAAGGAAAGAAACTTTAAATGACTCCAGATCCCACCACTCTCTGATTGCCACTATATGAGAGATTCTGAACGAGAACCACTCAGCTCAGCCCACTCCATGCACAGAACACTGAGTGATAAAAACAGTTTGTATTATCCAAGTTTGGGGGTGGTTTGTGTGTAGCATTAGGAAGTGGGAACAAGGTGGTATCTTGTTTACTCAGAAGCCCACTGAGATCAAGCCCCTGAGGTAGTGTCAGGAATAGAAGAATCCATCCAGGTAGTTCTTTGTTGTTGCATATTTCCTGGCCTTATACCACTAACACAAATATTTTAGTTAAAAAGCCTCAAGAGAGAGACTTATTTACTTTATTAAGTTTTATCGTTATAATAAAATTAGGGAAAAACATCTCTCACACTCACACACGCACTCTTCTCTCTTCATCTGCCCCCATACCTACCACTCAACTCTCTTCATACAAGATTTTGCTGAAGATCTGTCTTGCCAATTGCTATACTGGCCATGCCTCATCCTCTGCATGGAATTTGTTAGGGGAAGGAGGTAGAGCAGAGAAAATATGAAGTCAGGGAACTCCCCAGAGGTTCCACCTGAGGTCATGAGAAGAGTAGCAAAGAGGAGGATTTTAAACAGGCTTTGGTGAAGACACATAGACTAGTGGTTCAAAGTATGAATTTTGAAGTTAGATGACCTGGGTTCCCATCGGGATTCTGACATTTTCTACTTGCTGGCCTTGGGAAAGTATCTAGACATGTCTTCTTAGTTTCTTCTTCTTTGAAATCTGGATAATAATGCCATCTAACAAAGTTCATGTGATGATGATATTTGTAGAGTGCTTAGCACAGAGCCCAGTACATCTGTGTTATATAAATTAACAACAGCTAACAGTGGCAGTACCTAGAGCCTTGGAGCAGTACTGATGATACTATTGCTGCAAGTCCCACAGCCACAGGCTCTCTGACAAACCCAGAGCTTCAGTTGCTTAGTCACACCACAGGTGTCCAAGATAAGCATTCAATAAATACTTACATCACGCTTAATATTTACATTCTGAATATCATTTCTACTGCCATTTTTTTTCTCTTTTTGCCCCTAAATGCATTTCCAAAGGCTTAAAAACATACCTATGCATCCCATCATCTGTATCTAAAACAATATGAACTGGGACTATATTTTCTCATTTCTTGTGAGTCCTCTTACCTTCCACTGTGTAGCAGGTAGTTGAATAGTTCAGTGATTGATATATTATAACTATTTATTACTATTTTTTATGTTGTGTTTAAGGAGAAACTGAAGTTAGATGACTTCTGCAGGGATTCAAAGCCCAGGGTACTCCAACAATTGTAGGTTTACCGGTATACAGATACATGTTACCACTTTGGTAGGTCAGGGTGAAGGATAAACTCACTCTTGTGAGAGCAAAATGTGAATGTTAAGTTCTCTTGCTTTATTCATGCCTCGTGAACACAAAATTTTAATATATGAATTGATGTTTGACAGTTTGGTCTCATTAAATTTATGTTTGGTCTACTTGTGGATTTTGTAAACAAAGAATCATGCAAACATTCTAGCTGTTAAAGAATAGCTGGTTTGTATATTTTTAAAAAACAATACAAAGTACTTATAGATTCATGAGTCTATGAGTGCCCCATTTCACACAGCCTTCCTCACTGTTAACGTTTACATGCCTATAGTACAATATCAAAATCAGGTAATTGACACTGGTATAATCTACAGACCTTATCAGATTTTATTAGCTACGCACGTATTCATTGTGCATGAGTGTGTGTGTGTGTGTGTGTGTGTGTGTGTGTGTGTGTGATTGTATACAGTTTTTATCACATTAGCTTCATGTAACTATTGCCACAATCAAAATATCACTAACTATATCATCACTGTAAGGCTTCTTTATGCTTCCCTTTAAAGCCGTGGTCCCATCCCTAACCCTTCAAAACCATTAATCTGTTGTCCATATATAATTTTATTTCAAGAATGTTATATAATCATGCTAATATGTAACCTTATGATATTGGCTTCTTCCATTCAGCATAACAATCTTGAGATTTATCCAGGTTGTTTTCTGCACCAATAGTTGGTTCTTTTTGTTACTGTGTTGAATTGCTTAGTATGTTGTATTGCAGTTTGCTTACACATTCACTCACCCATTGGAGGACATTTGGGTAATTTCTAGTATTTGGCTGTTGCAAATAAAGATGCTATGAACATTCATTTATAAGTTTTTGCATGAACATAAATTTTCATTTATTTTGGATAAATGCCTGAGAATGTGATATCTGGGTTTTATGGTGAGTTTTCAGTTTTAAAAGGAACTGTCAAACTATTAATAATTATACAGAATGACCATAACATTTTATGTTACCACCAGCAATATATGAGTAATAGAGTTTCTCTGCATCCCTCCCAGAATATGGTGTTATTACTATTTTTTATTTTAGTTATTCTGATAGATGGATAGTGATACCTCATTGTGGTTTTAATTTGTGTTTGCCTAATGGGTAATGTTGTCCTCTGTATTTTCATGTTGTCCTCTGTATTTTCTCTTCAGTGAAATGCTTATTTATGCTTTTTGCCCCAGTAAATGGTCCTGGCATATCTGGCTAGCTATATGCAGAAGAATGAAACTAGACCCCTGCCTTTTACCATATACAAAAATTCACTCAAGATGAATTAAAGATTTAAATGTAAGACCTCAAAACTATAAAAATCCTAGAAGAAAACCTAGAAAATCGGTCTTGGCAAAGGATTTTTAGCTAAGTCCCCAAAAGCAATTGTAACAAAAAGAAAAATTGACAAGTTGGACCTAATTAAACTAAAGAGCTTCTGCACAACAAAAGAAACCAGCAACATAGTAGACAGACAACCTGCAGAATGGGAGAAAATGTTTTCAAATTATGTATCTGACAAAGGTCTAATATCCAGAATCTCTAAGGAAATTAAACAAGCCAAAACACAAATAACCCACTATTTTCTAGTTGGATTGTTTTGCTGTTGGATTTTTTTCACTCTTAAGTGTTTTGAGTTTTTTATATATACTAGATAGAAGTCCTTTATTAGATGTTTGTAAATATTCTCTCCCACTATGTAATTTTTTATTCCATCCTCTTGAAAGGGCTTTTCTCAGAGCAAAAATGTTTAATTTTCATGACGCCAAATTTACCAATCTTTCCTTTAATGAATTGTGCTTTTAGTGCAAAGTTTAAGAACTTTTTGCCTGGCTCCAGTTCCCAAATATTTTCTATTTTTCTCTAAAAGATTTATAATTTTATACTTCACATTTAGGTCTTTATTTTGAATTAATTTGTATATAATATGTCAAGTTTAGGTCAAATTTAATTTTTTTTTTTTGCCTCTGTATGTCTAATTTCTCAAGCACCATTTGTTTAAAAGGCTCTCCTTTCTTTGAATTGGTTTTACACTGTTGTCAAGAAATCAACTGAGCATATTTGTGTGACTTTATCTCCGGGTTCTCCATTCTCTTCCATTGACGTGCCTATCTCTCTGACAATACCACACTCTCTTGAGCATTTGACTACTATTACATAGTAAGTTATATGGTAGCTTTATAATAAGCAGTACGCTAGGTAGAGTTATTCCTTCCACTTCAGGGTTCTTTGTCAAAAGTTTTGGCGATCATTGGGACTTTTACTTTCCATATAAACTTTAGAATTAGCTTGTCTATGTCTATGAAACCTTGCTAAGATTTTGATAGGAATCCTATTAGACATGTAGTTTAATTTGAGGAGAAGTGGCATTTTTACTATGTTGAGTCTTTCAATCCTTGAACATGGAAAATGTCTGTACTTATATGGGTCTTTGTTTTTTAATGAACATTTTATAATTTTCAACATACAGATTTTATAGGTATTTTAAAAAATATATACTAAGTACTTAACTTTCATTGGAGCAATTGAAAATGATATTGCATTGTTATACTTTAGTTTCCACATATACATTGTTAATATAGAGAAATGCACTTAATTTTGATGTTCATATTAAATCCTGCAACTGTGTTGAACTTATTTATTAGTTCTAGATTTCTTCTTCTTCTTTTTATTGGTAATTTTTTGGGATTTTCTACATAGATCATCATGTCATCTACAAATAGATCATTTTATTTTCCCTTTCCATTCCATATGATTTTTCTTTTCCTTGCCTTATTGCACTGGCTAGACCTCTCAGTAAGAAAGATAAGAACAGAAATCCTTTCTAATCTCAAATGAGAGCATTCAGTCTTTCACCATTAAGTACAATATTAGTTACAGATGTTTTGTAGATGTTCTTGATCAAGTTGAGGAAGCGTGTCTTTATTCCTAATTTGCTGAGAGTTTCTATCTTGAATGACTGTTTGCTTTTGTTATATGCTTTTTGTGCAATGATCAGTATGATCACATGATTTTTTACATTTGTCTGTTGATATGGTGAATTACATTGAATGATTTTCAAATATTGAACCTGCCTTACATAGTTGTAATAAATCCCATTTGGTTATGGCTTATTGCATCCCAGTTCATAAGAATTATTGATTTGCAGTTTTTCTTCTTTTATATTGTCTTTGTCTGGTTTCATATCAAGCTAGTACTGGCCTCATAAAAGGAGTTAGAAAGTGATTCCTTCTTTTCTATTTTGAAAAAGAGATTGTATGAAATTGGTATTAATTCTTTAAATGCTTGGAAAAATTCTCCAGTGAAATCAACTGGACTTCGAAATTTCTTTTTGGGGAGGTTTGTAACTATAAATTAAGTTTTTTTGTAGTTGTAGAACTGTTCAGATTATCTATTTCATCTTGGCTGAGTTTTCATTGCGATTTTTGGGAATTAGTCCACTTCTTTGAAATTGTTGAATTTATGAGTGTGAAGTTGTACATTTATTCCATATTATTCTTTTAATGACTGTAAAATCTGTGGCAATATCTTTTGTTTGATAATGGTAATTTGTGTCTTCTTTCTTTTGATCTTTACCAGTCTGGCTAGGGAGTTATCAATTATGCCAGTGTTTTCCACTAATAACCAGCTTTATATTTCATAAATTTTCTCTATTGCTTTCCCTATTTCAGATTCATTTATTTCTGCCATTATCTTAATTTTTTTCCTTTTGCTTGACTTCGATATATTTTGCTCTTCCTTTTGTTGTTTCTTGAGCTAGCAGCTTGAATTACAGACTTGTGATTGCTTCTGTTTTCTAATGTAAGTCTTTAGTGCTATACATTTTTCTTTTACCACTTTAGCTGCATCTTACAAATTCTGATGTTGTTTCTTTGTTTTTATTAAGTTCTATTTAGTCTGTAAAGATGTCCTTGGAGACTTTCTTATTTACCTATGGCTTATTTAAAAGTATGCTGTTTAACTTACATGTGCCTAAAAGTTTTTCTGTTTTTGTTTTGTTACTGATTTCTAGTTTTATTCCATAAGGTTAGAGAACATACTCTATTTGATTTCAATTTCTTAACATTTGTTAATAGCTATTTTATGACTCAGAATATAGTCTATTATAATGAATATTCCCTGAATGCTACCACTCCCAGCTGTTTTTATTTTTACTTTTTTTTTTTAGAACTGGGATCTTACTGTATTGCCCAGGCTGGTTGCAAATTCCTGGTCTCAAGCAGTCCTCCTGCCTTGGCCTCCCAAAGTGCTGGGATTATAGGTGTGACCCACTGCATCCAGCATCACCCTTCCTTTGTTATCACTTTCTTTCTGTTTGAAGAGCTTCCTTTAGCCATTGTTTAATGGTAGGTCTGTTGGTGACAAATTCTCTTAGTTTTCCTTTGCCTGATAATGTCTTTATTTCCCCTTTCAATCCTGAGGATAGCTTTGCTAGATACAGGATTCATGATTTTGGATTTTCTTCTTTCAGGATTTAAAATGTATTATGCCAAGTCCTTCTGGCCTTCATAGTTTCAAATGAGAAATCCTCTGTCATTCAAATTGGTGTTTATCTATAGGTAATGCATCATTTCTCTTTGGCTGTCTTAAAGTGTTTTTTTTTTGTTTGTTGGTTTTAGTTTTCAGAAGTTTATAATGTGTCTTAGTGTGGATTTCCTTGGATTTATCTTATTTAGGTTCAGTTGACTTCTTGAATCTGTGCATGCATGCAGTTCACCAAATTTGCAAGTTTTCAGCCATTTTTTAAAATACTTTTTCAGCCAATCTTTTTTTCTCCCTCTGAGATGCTAACAATGCAAATATTATATCTTTGTTTTGATCCTACAGAGTCTCTGAGGCTTGTTAGATTTTTTGCCTATTTTTTCTTTTTTTGTGCAAGTAAATTCTATTGTTCTGTCCTTAAGTTCACTGATTCTGTGTTATCATTAGCATTCTACTACTAAGCTCATCTGGTGACTTTTTATTTGTTATTGTCCATTTAAATTCTATTTTCTGCATTCAGTTCTTTTTTCTGACTTCTTTTTCTTTGTTATAATTGTGTATTTTTCATGTGTTTCAAGCAAATTTATAACTGTTGAAACATTTTTATAATGATTGCCTTAAAATCATTTTCGGATAACTTCAACATCTGAGTCTCTTCAAAGTTGGCATCAGTGGATTGTCATTTTTCATAAAAGTTGTATGTTTCCTGGTTCTTAGTATAATAAACGACTTCCACTTGTACCCTGGACATTTTGGGTATTATTTTAAAAGACACATCTTACTATTTAGATCTTTTATTTTTAGTAAGCAGTCAGCCTTTGGGGGCTTAGTGTGTAAGTTCTGGTCTACTTTTGTGAGTTGTAGTTCCAATGACAATTTGTTTTCAGAGTTCTTACAATGCTTATACAGTCTACCTTGTTCTTCTGCTGCTACTTGGGATCCTGCTTTATTACTGCAGGTGCCTCCTGGGATGTTTGATGGGTATGGGGGAGGGGACAGTCCTGTTCAGGTTTGCTAATGCTTCCCCTGAGAATGGATTGGCTTACCTATTGTCTTGGGTATGGGATAGGTACCCTACTGATGTTGTTGCAGATGGAGCCCACCACTATTCTGGAGTTTGCTGATGTTGACACTGTAGAGAGTGGGGCTTGCTGACATGTGTTGGGTAGGGAATGGTTCAGTCTGCTGTGTTACTATTGCTGCTCAGGAGGATCAGTCTCTTGCTCTTGCCACAGCTCAGCATGAGGATCAGAGGATTATTTTTCTGGCAGGACTCTTCTGGGCTCACCCTTTCCCTGCCTTTGGCCAGAGACAGATGGCTTTTTGTGTTTGTTTTTCAATTCTATTCCTGCTGGTGGTTTGGGCTGTAAGCCTCCCTGGTGCCCAGCATGGGATATATGGGAGATAAAAAGAAAACTCAGGGAAATCACTATGGTGTCTCAAGTTCTGAAGTCCCTAGCGGGTCAACTTTCTCTTTTCCATCTTTCAGAGTCCTTTTACACTCATCTGTTATTTCCGGAGTATTTAGTTATGTTTAGAGGAGAAGAAGAGGTAAAAGTGAGTCTGTAACATCTTATCTCACAATAAACTTTTACAATTGAAAAATGGGAAGAGACAGACAATTTTGGCAGGAAAAGCAATGAGAGATGAAGTCTAGTCATATTAGCTAGATAATTAAAGCATGTCACAAAATATTAAAATACAAGTACAAAACTGTAGAAATCAGTGGGAAAAAAATAAAGAGTCCAGAAAGACAGCTAACAAAAATGGCAATGTGCTGTTTCAACCCAGTGATATTGGGGGAAATGACATTTGGAAAGGAAAATTAAAGCTGGATTGCTGTCTCCAAATAAATTCCAGATTAATAACAACATATATTTAAAATTAAGCAATAAAAATAATTTTTAAATTGATAAATTGTTTAATGATCTTGAAGTAGAACAGAACTTTTTAAGCATGGCACCAAACTCAGAAGCTATACAAACAAAAGACTGATACATAGAATTACTTAAAATATAAATAAAACATATGTGATGAAAGTAGTATAAATGAAATGAGAATACAACGATAAATAGACAAAATACCATTTGCAACATTTATGCAATGAAGCAAAATACACTTTAAAATTTTTAAATAGTACATTCAATACAAAAAAGAAATTGCATAAAAATGAGCAAAGTACATGACAGGCTGTTTAGAAGAAAAGAAATACAGATGGCCAATAAATGTATGAAAGAAAGATAAACTCAGAACTTATAAAGCCCTAATTAAAACACTGAGAAAACTTTCTTCTTTTCATTATTAAAAAAAATTGCAAATTTAATAAATGAGCCTTGTAAAAAAAATATATGGTGTTAATAAAGTTTCCTTCTAAGTTTCACACTCTCAAACCTGAAATCTCACTTTCTTGCCTGGAATTATCTCTATTAAAAGTCTACTGTTCCTTCAAGGCCTTTCTCTATGTGATTAAAAGTGTGCATGTATATCTTTCTTGGACACAAGTTGAATTCCCTTTATAAATTATTTTGCACTGGCTTTTTACAATTTACATGTCAATTTACCAACTTTTCATATCAGTTTTTACAGTCATTTTATTTGTTTTAATGGCTATGTGATATTTACAATATAACTATACCTTACTTTAACCATTTATGACAGCCATTAAAATGTTTTTTTATTACAAAAAATACTATATTACATATATCTTTGTGCTCTTATTCTGTAATTGCTTTCTATAGAGTAGATACTTAGAAGTGAAATTGCTAAATCAAATGACATATGACTTTGTATATTAGAGGATGCGAAGATATGCCAAGTTGCCATTTAAAAACTGTTTTTAGTATATTTTTCTTTTTTCTTTTTTTTTTTTTTTGAGATGGAGTTTCGCTCTTGTTACCCAGGCTGGAGTGCAATGGCACGATCTCGGCTCACCACAACCTCTGCCTCCTGGGTTCAGGCAATACTCCTGCCTCAGCCTCCTGAGTAGCTGGGATTACAGACACGTGCCACCATGCCCAGTTAATTTTTTGTATTTTTAGTAGAGATGGGTTTTCACCATGTTGACCAGGATGGTCTCGATCTCTTGACCTCATGATCCACCCGCCTTGGCCTCCCAAAGTGCTGGGATTACAGGCTTGAGCCACCACGCCCGGCCTTGTTTTTAGTATATTTTTCTACCAAAGTATGAGAGTATCTGTTTCTTAAGATAATCACCGTTTCTTGATATCAGTCTTTTAAAACATTTTGCCAATGTGATGAGTGAAAAAGAAAACGATAACAAGATGGTTTTAATTTGACTCTTTGAGTGTTGCATTGAATATTTTTTAACTTTTATGGTTCATATTTGTTTATCTAGCAAGACTTGTCTTGCTTTCTGTTGATTGTCAGTTTCTTATTGATGTATAGAAACATTTCTAAATATGGATATTAATCTTTTGTTTACATGTTATAAATTTTACCTTGCATTTCTCTTATGTTTATTTTACTTTTCTTTATTCTTTCTTTTTAGAGAAAATTTAAATTTGATGTAGTCTAATGTGTCTATAGTTACTTTGTGACTTCTAGATTTTATGTATTATTTAGTAAGATTTTTCCCACTCCAGAATTATAAACTTATTTCTTCTAACAAGCTTAGTTTTATTGTAGAGACTTTAATTCATCTTTAATTTTTATATGCTGTGAAATAGGAATCCACTTAAAAATGAATAAACAATTGTCCAAATAATTATCTCAATACTGTTTATTGAATAGTGTATCCTTTCCCCACTAATCTGAAATGCCAATGTTTTTTATGTGCTAAATTCTAGTGATTATGGTTTGGACTTCTTATTCTGTGCTAACAAATTATTTCTTCTAGTAACGAGATCACACTGGTTTAATTACTTTTGTTTTATACAGTGCTTTGTTTTATTATTTGGGAAAGTAAGTACTCAAATGCTTACACTGTTTTTCTTTATCAAAAATGTCTAGGCTAGGGTAGGGTGTGGGTATATGATAAAAAATTACTTAATAGTTATAATGTACATCATGTGAGTGATGGCTACCCTAAAAGCCCTGATTGTACCTCTATACAAATCTATGCATGTTACAAAATTATACCTGTACCCCATAAATTTATACAAAAAGAAATTCTAGGCTAATAATCAAGATATATTAGGAAGACAAAAAGCCAGTGGGAAAATGTGTGTGTGTGTGTGTGTGTGTGTGTGTGTGTGTGTGTGTGTCTGTAAAAGAGAGAGAGATTTAAATATCTGAAAAAACATAGGCAATAATTGGAGGGCACATAAAAAACTGCAATAGTTACCTCTATGGAGTGGAACTATTGGGCATACTACTGATGAGTGAGTCGTCTCACTTTGGATATTTCCTCACTATGTATTATTTAAAAACATATGCATTTCTTTTATAATGAAAAACAGTATCTGCTTTTCTGTGATAGAAACCCAAGTCTGTGTGAGGGCACATTCTGTGTATTACACAGTATTTCTCAACTGTGGCTCCACGTTAAAATTACTTGGAAAGTTTTTAAGAAATATGAACACCCAAGGGCCTGCCCCCAAAGATTCTGATTGCATAGTCTGAGGGAAGGCCTGGGATATCAGCATATTTTAGAAGGTCCCCAGATAGTTTGAATGTGCAGCCTCAGCTGAGAACCACTGCTGTAGATGATGTGAGGCTTAAAAGGGTCCCCAGAAGGCCACTGTGAGGAGGTATTTTCAGAATATAATTACTTGGGGATGTGATCCAAAGTAATCCATCACTTCTCGGTCAGGCTAAGTGCTGGCATGAGATTGAGAGCAAACAAGTCCAAGGGGAGATGTGGAAAAGAACTTTGCTCAAATATGTATGAAAGCATCCCTCTCTGTGGAAAGCAGTTGTACTGAAAGGTAGACTCACTTAGGCTCCCTCAGCCCATAAAGGATTCTTGTAAAGTAGTCATGACCGTCAGAGGTGCAGAGATCGCATGGAAAACCAGCAACAACGAAACAGCTGCACCTCAGAAGCCCAGACTGTGGCTGGTACCAGAGGGTTCTACCAGAGGTCCAGGAATCATGGTTATTTTGAGATCTCTCACAGGAGCCTTTCAAACCTCTTTCATCTGGAGAATCACTTTGTGAAAACGAAATAGCTTTTGGAAACCTGATGTGGAAAAATGATTGAGGAGGAGCTATTCCAACCAACATACCTCCCCCACCCAAAACACCTCCCTGAAGAAATATGAGAAGTGGCTGGAAACTCAATATTTGTAGCTCTCTCTCTTGCCCTCTGTTTTCTTTTCTGTGCATCTTCTGGTGCTTCTCCCTATGCTGATTCTGCCTCTATACTCCTGACAGAGGATCTGATTGGCCCATCAATTGTCTGGCCTAATTGAGCGAGATTTTCCACACCAGGTAACTATGCAGATGGAGTCGTGTGCCCACCCCTGGTCAACTGGGCTAGAGAGGTGGTGGGGAACAGAAGAAGAAATGGGGTGCTTGGGGATTAAAGGAAGAGGGTGTGGGTAAAATAGTTTCCCTTAGAAGGGAGAGTGAATGGAACATAAACCGTGATTAACCTGTCCAGGCCAAGCATTAAGTCAGCCTTCCGTGAATACTGAATTGGAGGGGAGATTTCAAAAGGTGTGAAATTGCTTAAATTAAAATAAACATGCTAAGGGGAAACCTATTGAGAATATGTAGAGATCTCTGAACACATCGCCAAAGGTCTCTTCTCAATTTAAGAATCTAGGTTTTAAAAAGATCTTAAGAGCCTAGGAGGTCAGGAGAATGAAATTCATTTTCCTTTGGGATGGGGTCTGTACTATGTTTAGCTATTGAGCATATGAAATGTGAGTGGTTCAAGTGGATGTGTGGCATAAGTAAAAATACACACCACATTTTGAAGTTTGGGATGGAAAAAAATCTAACATTTGCAAGGATAATGTTTTATTTTGATTGCATGTTAAAATAGTATTGTGACTACAGCAGATTAAAAACATATACTATTAAAATTATTTTCACCTGTACTACTTTTTTTTTAATGGGGTGTTATGGATTAAATGTTTGTGCTATCACAAATTTGTATGTTGAAGCCCTACCCCTTGAAGAGATGGTATTTGGAGGTGGGGCCTTTAGGAGATGAATAAGTTTAGATGAGTCTTCAGGGTGGGCCCACATTATGGAATTGGTATCCTTATAAGAACTGGAAGAGTCTAGAGTGCTCTGTCTTTCCACTATGTGAGCACACAGGGAGAAGGTGGTCATCAGCAGCCTAGGAAGAGAGTCTTTGCCAGAAAACAGAATTGACAGAACCTTAATCTAGAATTTCCCAGCCTTCAGAACTGTGAAAAATAAATAATTGTTATTGAAACAACCTAGACTCTGGTATTTTATTATAGCAGCTGTAGCTAACTAACATATGTGGCTATTAGAATATTTAAAATTATATATGCAGCTCACATTCTCTTTTTAATAGACAGTGCTGGATTGGATGGCAACTGTGATGTTTCCCCCTGTTCAGATTTGGCTGTAAAGATCTGCATATTAACAACAGCCCTTTGCTGTGGGGCCTAGGTCAATATCCTATTCTTGGCTGATAATCAGAGAGCTGTGGCAGTTTATCTTATCTGGCTCTTTGTCTCTTACCCTCATAGACTTCAGCCTAGCTCCTTTTCTCTCATAGCTACACTTAATCCTCTCCTGTGGTTTCCCAGCCTCCCACACGCAGTTTGTTTACGGCTCCATCTCAGCAAGTCCTTACAGAGCCTTCCTCTGCCTCTTCACCTCTGTTGCTCTTCCCTGACTCGTTTATCCCCTCCCTTTCTAGACCTGGCACATATCAATGGATTCATGTTTGCACTCTTACCCATTTTTTTTACACATCTTTTTTTCAGAGAAGTATCTTCTAGCTCACAGCTTTTTCTTTGAGATAAATGATTCCTCACATTTCATTCTGTTTCCCCTGGAATGCAGTCTACAGATGAGACAAAGTCACTTCCAGAAGTGTATCTACTTCAAGTGTTAATAATGATAATAACAGAAACTACTACTATTGTGATTTACTGAGTTTTTATTTCTGGCCAGGATCTGTACATTACAGACATTTCTTACTGTAGCCCGACAAAGCATGTGCTATGATCCCCTATTACAGACAGAAAACACTAGGCCGAGTGATGTTATATATCTTGCTCACAGATCACTGCTAGTAAATGGTAGATCTAAAATTTAAATCCAGATTTGTCTCTAAAGTCCTTGCTCTTATCCACCACATACATAGTGCCTCCCACATACTATATCACTTCCCAAGTTAAGCAACCAAGTTGGAATTCAATGCTGCATGACAAGTGAGGTCTATAAGCAAAGTTGCTGAAATGATAACAATACTATACATTCATGCACTGTTTTGACGATTCTCCAGTTGGCATCTTATTTTCATGAAACTCAAATATGGAAGAATAAACTTTATGAGTTCTATTTCATACCCTCAAAAACTAAGCTCTGGGGAGATAAGGTGATTTGTCCCAAGTCATTACATTAAAAGGCCACAAACCGGGTAAGAACCCAGTTCTTTTGAAACATTTATTTTCCTTTTTCTTTGCTCATCGGTGTTCTTGGGCATTGTGCTGCCTAGTGGCAGAAATTAATGACCAATCTTTTGTTATGATTGCCGATTTAACCCTGCTTTATGTGAGGAGTTTGCAGGTATAGACCCACTTGAGTTTCTCAGCTGTGGGTATGTCAGTCTCCTTCATCCAACAAGAATTACCTGAGCCTGAGTATGCCCATGCAGTGTGCCCATGCAACAGTGGGAATAGAAGGGTGAACAAGATGTGACTTTGTCCTGAGAAGATACCTTCTAATGGGAGAGTATTATCCTACAGTGAAAAAAAATCATTGTCCGAATGGAATATAAAAAGCTGTGAGAAGGACAAAGGGAGAAAGAAATAAGTCTGCCTGGCAGGGTTTCAAGTAGAGGAGACTTCTGAGTGAAGTCTCAATGGACTGACTTCAGAGATGAAAAGCCTGAGTCATTGAGAGTTCTGCAAAGAACCTCATAATTTTTAAACTTCATTAATTTCCTAAAAATATGCTTGTTGCCACATCTCCTTAGACAGAAGTAGCATAAATTATTTATTGGAATATTTAAAATATTAACATCAGTAAATTCCCCAGAAACTTCATAAATACTCTGCCCAGTTGGATAAACTATTCTGAAATAATGGTTTTCAAGTTGCTCCAATTCTACAAAGCCAGTAAGAATTCTTGGAAACAAGCAGGAAGCCCAGAATATGTATCTCAACTCTCTAAACATCAGCCATTTTATACAGAGGAGGATACCAGCCCTCTAGCATTTCATGTACTTTTATTCAGGTAAAAAGGTATTTATTTTTCTCACAGTGAATACCTAGAATGTTTTTCTCTTCCAACAAGTGTAAGATAAAATTCGGGTGCCACTGAATTTTATCACTTGAATATTAAGAGCAAAGATGTAGATTCTGATATGTTTGGAAACATTTGGAGCTAGAAGGAAAAGAACCTTTCAAGTGTAGAAATGGAAACTCATCAGAACCAAACCCTTGGAACAGCCCAAGTGGAGACTTCCCTCTGTTCTACTGTGGTCCACAGGCTGCAGATGATTGGGATTTTTGGGTAGCTGATATAAACTAGACCTAGATAATGGAGATCTTAAGTATTTCTGGGAGAGAAGGAAGATCCCATTGTGTAAGCCCTCCTCTCATGCTTTAGTGGGTTGTTTGGCTTGTTTTCTGGGTGTGACCAGATAGGTTTACACCCTCTACTTGTAATCAAGATGGAATTTTCCTTCTGATTCCCGACTCACTGAAGAACGAGAGGTCCAGATCTTCAAGGCTTGGAGAGCATCTTTCATTCAAGCAGGCTTTGAAGGACAGAACAAGGGGCAGGAGTTCCAGGAACAGCTCAGCAGCACTGAGGATTGATGGTGAATATCAATATTTTGTTGAGAATCTAAAAATGAGTTGTTTCACAGAGGTGTTCAAAAATGTAATGGGCTATCTGAGGAGGGAGTGAGCTCCTCATCACTGGTATTATTTAAGTATTGGCTGAATAATAATATACTGGAAAGTCATGTGTAAGGCAAGAGCTGGATGAAGGGCCCTAAGATCCATTTCAGCTTCCAGATTTCATTATTTGCAGATCCTTGGTTTACCCTGTGTATGTGTCTGTGCTTGGACATACCATGTTGTTCTGTAATGATACGTTCATATGCATGTCTCCCCGACAAGCTTGAAAACTACTTGAAGAAAGGAACAATATTTGTCATTTTCCTATTCCATGTGTTTAGTGCAATGACTAGTACCTAGAGACACCAAGTCAGTATTTGTCAAATGAATGAATGAATGAATTCATTTTTGTATGTCAGTATATATACATTTATGTATATCCTGATTTATAGATTTACACTGTAAGTTACCAGTAAATACACTTGTTTGTGTGATGGTGTTCATATGCATTAGAGCCAAGAGTTGTTTGAATACCTGAATGATGGAATATACTACCTAAATCCTCAGACATGGTACTTCTGGTTAATTAATTCCCTCTTTACAGATGGGGCCATAAATAGGCGTTAAGGCACAGCCAATGTATGACCAGGGTTTTTCTGAATTTATATTTCTAGATCAGTCTCCAGTGCCAGAAATGACCCTAGAAGTGGTGATTAGAGGTTCCAGTGTAACTTGACTGCATTAGGTGGCAGGTGTCTCCTGTGGGTAACCAAGAATTTAAATTCATCCCAACTTTGGGGAAGGAGGCAGGAGTGTAAGTGGCAGGGACTCCTGTGGCATGCTGGGTAGAAGGGCACGTGTCTAAGCTGAAGTGTGAGAAGAGGTGGGGGAATCTCAGCAAGTTAGACTGGATAAGGAGGCCAGAATGGGGCCAAGAAGCAGAGGCACATAGGGTGTGCTTTTGAGATGGAAAAATTTTCAGAGAAGCTGAGGTGATGGGTTAGGTTGCAGACAGAGTACTTTTTAAAAAGACTTGTTAGCTGAAATACACTTGTGCCAAACAGCACTATTAATTCATGTAGTCATTCAGCAAATCTATATTGAGTGCCTACGTTATGACAGCACTGTGCAAATGTTAGGGTCAAATACAAATAAAGTATGATCCTTGCTCTCAAGTACATAACTATGAACTAAACTATAGACGTATTAACAGCAAATTGCAATGCAATATGATAAAGGCTATAATAAGGTAAGCACAGGGAGCCTGTGGAAGCCTCTCAGGAACACATAACCAAGTCTAAGATGAGATATGAAGAATAAGTTGGAGTTAGCAAGGTGAAAAGGGTAAGCGGGAAGAACAATCTTGCTAGAACTCTAGGAATGGCTGAATATACAAAAGACCTAAAAAGGGAGCTTATTCAGGGACTGCAAATGCCTTGTAATATTTGTGCATTATATATCATGTTAAATAGTCTGGACTTTCTCCTAGAAACAATGAATAACTGGAGTATTTTAATCCAGAAGTGACATGATCAGATGTGTGCTTTAAAATACTACTACAGGCCAGGCGCAGTAGCTCACGCCTGTAATCCCAGCATTTTGGGAGGCCAAGGCGGGTGGATCACGAGGTCAAGAGATCAAGGCCATCCTGGTCAACATGGCGAAACCCCGTCTCTACTAAAAATACAAAAAATTAGCTGGGCACGGTGACGCGTGCCTGTAATCCTAGCTACTCAGGAGGCTGAGGCAGGAGAATTGCCTGAACCCAGGAGGCAGAGGTTGCAGTGAGCCGAGATCGTGCCATTGCACTCCAGTCTGGGTAACAAGAGCGAAACTCCGTCTCAAAAAAACAAAAAATACTACTACAACTAAATTGTGGAGAATGGACTGGAGGAAATGAAGAGCAGGGACTCCCTAAAGTTGTCACAGTGCTCAGTGGGAGATGATGGCAGTTCAACAAAAGCCGAGGCAAGGAAAACAGAAGCAGATAGATTATTGAGAGATTTGAAAGAATGGACAAAGCATCATGATCAGCTGGATGGGAGATGTAATAAGTCAAGGATGGCCAAGTTTCTGGCTTGGGCAGCTGGGTAGATGGCTCTAGAGGTAGACCCATAAAAAAAGAGGATGTTTCAGGAGAGTTCTGGTCGAAGGGAGCCAGAGGTTTAAACATTCTTAAATCCAAAGGGCCACTCTGCTGGTCTGTCTCACACCACTCTATCAGTGTAGAAAAATCTCCTTTCAGAGCTTTATGAGATCTAATATCTGGGTCGGGTCCTCACCCACTCTAGGCATTGTCATTTATTCATCCATTCAATCAACCAATATTTATGAAATGCCAGTTATGTATTCAGAGTATTCCAGTATTCTATAGACCCCAATGTCCATCTATGCAGGTAGCTTAGTTCTAAAAAAGTGACTCTCAAAGCCAGAATTATAGCTGTAAGTTTTTGATAGTCTTTCCCACTCACCCCACCCCAACTTATCAGGTATATTAGTGTTTGTGCTGTCATTCACTGCTTTAGCGGAAAGTATTTATTCACTCCCTGTTTCCATTGTTGCATTATGTTTTTACATTAAATTCTCATGGTTCCATTAAATTTTAGTTTCTTCTTCATGGACTTTGTCTATGGCAGAGTTTTGATTTGGGTGGAGGTGAAATACCTAATAGAAATCCTTTAATAAGTTATTTTATATGGCCAGAGGCCTTAAAACTCTTTTCTAGGCGCCAGAGTCTCCTGAGCAAATCTGGGGCCTCCTGTGGTTCAAGGGAGGTGTTGGAATTTCAGTCACAGGTGTGATGGATCAAAGCCTTCCTGAAAACACTTGTGTTTGATGCCATTTCAATTTACATTTAGTGCTTGCTTTTCCCAAGATGAGGTGTGAAATTCCAGCATCAGAGAAACCAGCAGAGGTTGCCGGTTGAAGTTAATAAAACACTTACATTGAGTCTATGTAGTGCAGATTAATAAAATAAAATCATGGATGTGAGAGCCTAACCTCACACATTCGTATCATTTTGCAAATCTGTTTCCTGGAAGCCAGAGGGTGTCTAGGCCACTGGGCCAAGAGAGATGGGGAATCTACTTTGAAAACCACTCTTCTGTTAATCACTAAAGCCTGTTTTTGTCAAACAAAGCTCTTGGAATCTCTATTTCACTTCTCAAAGATACTGAAAAGATTAATGAAGTGATTTTGAATTACCTGCTGTAAATAAGTGTTGCTTTTTAAGGATGTAGTATTATTGTTAATGTTATTTCATAAGCAGTGAAGATATAAAATGTTTGATATTTAGTTCAGTTGATTAAATTATAATACCAGTGTGATTATGGCCCAAGACTGGATTTTTACTCCAGACATGTTTTTAGTTTTGCACAGAGAATGTGTCTTGTTCAATAGCAGACTACTTCTAGCCTCGATGAGCCACCTCTCATGTGCTGATGTCTCAGTTAGCTAATGGATAAATAATGCAGCTTCCTCAATCCACTGACATGGGTATATAGGTAGCTTTTGCATGCAAAAGCATATTATTATAGGCTGCAAGTCTTGGAAGCCTGAACAGGTCTTTGCAAGAGGATATTAAGCCCAGAGAAAGTACCTGGTTTGCCCAAGGTCATCCAATTAATGCAGAGTCACGGCTAAAATCTGGATTTATTAATAAGTTCAACGTTCTCACTATTGCATTGTGCCATATTTATTCTGCTCTAGAATTCACTTCTAAAACTTTTGGGTACTTGGAGCCTGGCGTGGTGGCTCACGCCTGTAATCCCAGAACTTTGGGAGGTCAAGGTGGGCGTATACCGAGGTCAGAAGTTTGAGACCAGCCTGACTAACATGGTGAAACCCCGTCTCTATTAAACACACAAAAAGTAGCTGGGCGTGGTGGCACACACCTGTAATCCCAGCTACTCAGGAGGCTGAGGCAGGAGAATCTCTTGAACCTGAGAGGCGGAGGTTGCAGTGAGCCGAGATCGCTCCATTGCACTCCAGCCTGGGTGACAGAGTGGGGCTCTATCTCAAAAACAAACAAACAGAAAACAAAAAACTTTTGGGTACTTGGATTCAAGACAAATTGCTAGAGAAGCAGTATCCAGTAAAATGCACTACATTCTCTGATACTTCCTAGTATTTTATTCGATATTGCAATTTGTTTGCTGCGTCTCACATCTCTAGGCAGACAGCCAAAGAGCAACAAGTCAATCTACCATGTCTTCTGTCTGGCAGCCATTGCAGGAACCTGCAGGGCAACTCTGAACAGCATTCTAGAGACTAAATCAAGCCAACTGGGCTGATTACAGCAAAGGATGATTGATGCCTATACTAATTAGGCTGACAGGACTTCTCCTATGTGGACGTCCCTCTTGCTGCATTCACGGATGTGGTGAATCAGTCATGTTCAATTATTCAACCACTTTCATTTGAGAACCTGCTACATGCAGGGGGTTATCAAGATCTCTTTGTAATATGGGCAAGAGTTTGGTCATGAGTTGTAATCAACCCAGGTACGGTTTGCCTATAGAGCGATTCCTCGGGCTAGCCTTCTCAGCAGTGGCCAGTAGGTTGAAAATGATCTTTTTGCGAAAGCCAAGAGCCCTCGTGACTGTGTCTTTCTATCACAGTTTTCAAGAGGAAAAGAAAAATTGGTCTCCATGGTCCTTCTTGGCTCTGAAACGTTCTTTTAAAATAATATTTATTGCATACCTTTTTCCTATTACAAAAGCAATACATGTTCATTGCTGAAAATGCAGAAAATGATGAAGAATATAAAAAGTAGTCATAATTCTAATACAATTAAAACTGCTTCCAACTTCTTAGTTCAAATTTTTTCAGTCTGTTTTTTAGGCAAATGTAAGAGTATCTATCTTTTAAATGAAATTGAGATCCCACTATATCCTGCCCTGAAATTCTAGGAGTCTATAAAGTATACAGAACTAAATAGTAAATTTCTTGTTCAAAGCCTGGCATACTATAGTCATTCCATAAACATCTGTTAAGTGAATGGAGAGGAAAACCTGGTTTGTGGGCTTGAGCAACTTCACACTCAGGCCTTGCCCAAATCTAGACAACAAGCTTTGTGTGCCAAAGCAATGAAATGAGCTAGAAACTGACCACTTTTTTTTTAAGAAAGCTTCCCTTCCCCAAGAGAACATGAGTGGTAATTCACACCCCTTTTTTTATTTATTATGTATTTCAGGAGACTGCTTCCATTTGATGTGAAAGCTACACATACAAGGGGCTTGTTGGAAGCATGGACCTCAATGAAAAATGGACTTTAGAGGAAGGAGCCTGGTTATCCCATGCTGGAATTCATCCTTTTGCCAACACCAGAGGGGGTATGGCCATTTTTGATGTCCCTGATAGCATGGTACTCCTCAGTTTCTGCACCTCATTATGTCAATCTGCTGTACTCAATAAGGGCCCAGCCTGTTTGCCTTTTCAAAAGCTGCCAAGTGGAGAGGAGAGGGAATGGATTTTGAAGTCAGACAGACCTGGGTTCAGATCCTGAATTCACTACTTAAAAGTTTTATGGCTTTGAGAAAATCTATCATTCCCTGGGCTCTAACATGCGAGTAAGAATGCCCACTTTGCAGGGTTATGATGAGGACCATCAGCGATCATGTAATGAGCCCTCGCCCTGGCCAGGTGGGAAGTTGGTCAGACATCTTTAAGCACCTAACATATGTCACGCACTGTGTTCCTGTTTCGCTTATCTCTCCTCTCAGCAACCTGCAAACATTCAAGTTGAGGATAAAGCAACCAGTCTAAACAGAGTAGATCAGCTCTTTACCTTCTTTATGATTATCTGATTAATGTGACTCAGCATTAAATGGTAGAGATATTGTTACTTCCCTGGAGCAGAGCATACAAATGTAAGAACCATAACATGACACAGAGCTGTTGTTCTCTTTCAGGTCTAAGAATCCACTCTCTCTTCCATCCCTCAAATCTGATAGAGACCTACTTTGATGGTAGGAGCCATTCTATAGATGGGTGATGAAAGGCTTCTGAGGTTAATGTACTCACAGATGTTTTCACAGGGATCTGTCTCCCATTTGTTTGTTGTTTATTCATTTATTCGACAAATATTATTGAACATCTATTTTATGCCAAGCACTGGTAATACGAGAGAGAGCGCAAGCTTGACATAGAGAACAGCAGACTACTCTCTGATGTGCCCACCTCTAAAACAGGGTAACTTATATGGCAACAAACATTTGCATATCTTCCGCACTACACCAGGGTATGTCTTCCAACCAAGACTGCTGCACACAATGACATAGTTTCCAAAGGGAAGACAGGAAGCTTTGGGAAAGGAAATTTGGATGCATTCCACCCAAAAACCAATTGTTATTTGTTCCTGTGCACTGTCATGCTGTCATTCTAGCCAGCATTTTAGAAGTCCTTAAGCCAGCATCTCTTCACACCCCATGGAAAAAAGCTGAACCTCCCTAGCTCAACACACAGCCCTTCAGGACCTGACCTCTGCCTGCCTCTCTAGGGTCATCTCCTGCTGCCCATCACTAATAGCAACTCCCTCCCTCTCACTGTGTCAACCTCTACCTGGATCCCTGAATATATCCTGCCATCACACACCTGTGAATCTTTGCAAAGGCTGCTATTATCATCTCTCTTCCACTTGGCCAGTTCCTACTCATCTTTGAAGCTTCTGCTTAAGTCGTCTGTTCTGGGATCTCTTCCTGCCACCACCTCCTACCAACACCCATCCTGGTCTGAAGGAGAGTCCCTCCTCCCTCCTCAGTGCTGCCACAGCCCCTGCAGATTCCCATGTCACAGCACATATCACACTGTATTGTTCTTGTCTGTATCCTGAATAGCCTGTGTGCTTCTTGAGACAGATGCCTTGTTTTATTCATCTTTGCCTCCCTTTAACCGTAGCATGGCAAATTTGTGGTGTATACTTAATGGCTGGATGAATGAATTAATGACAATTGGGACCACATCCTCTAAATGTCTCTGCCTTCATTGAAAGCCTTTTTTTTGGCTGTGGGAACCCATCTGATTGTATAACTGCTTCTGGCATCACCACATCACTTCACCTTGCTTTCAGCACACCTATACCATTTGATTCAATGACCCTAGGTTTGTTACCAAAGCCTAAAAGCAGAGGAGAGAAAGAAAATGTGGTTTTCCCACTGGTGCTTGCTGCTTTTGTAACATAGGCAATAGAATCATCCATCAGAGAATTTCAGAAGTGAAAGAAGCCTTAGGGATCACAGTAACAAAGTAGTGGCTAAAAACTGCACACTGTGACCATCTCTAAGCACTGTCTTGTCCCTCTGTGAGTTTACCACATCATCTATCTGCAATCTTTGGGGCAAGGCTGGAAAATAGGAAGGAAAGATCTGCCTAAAGGGGAGGCACTGCTCTTGGGTGTGATGAGCTGCTGGGGCTGAGGGAAAAGCTTAGTTCTGTAGGCAACAGTAATACCAGGTTCCAGTTCAGATAATCAGTCTATATCCTGCAAGGATGAAGGCATCCAAGACAAAGTATGGCAGTGTTGTGTTAAGTGAGTGAAGCATAGACACAAGGAATCAATGTGGCTGAAATTTGAAAATCCTTGTGGGCAGCTGATATTACAGTGGTTCTCAGAGGCTGGGGCTGAGATTCAGGAAAGGTGCAGGTCCTTAGAGGACTGAGTTAGGTGCCAAAATGGGAACCTAGTGAAGTCTTGAAGTGGGATGAGGAAACTGGCACTCAGAGATGAAGTGTGCTGTGCCAGAGCTAAGTCAGAAATTGACAAATTATAGAAAAATATTTAAAGCATATATTAGGTATATAATTTTACAAGATGTTACAGTAAGCCGTTTTTGTATATATATAGACTATCTCAATTAATTCTCACAACAGCTTTATTCTCGTTTCGTGACTGAAGAAACTGAGCCTGAAGAGGCTGAGAAACCTGTACAACATCATTCAGCTCACAAATGGCAGAGTTGGAATTTGAATTGAGGTCAGTCCAATCCTAGCCACCATAAGCTACTGTCCCTCAAATTCTTTCTCCCACATTCCCTACTCTGCCTTCATAGCTTAAGGCTCTGGTGGTCCAGTTACAAACTTGTATTGCTAGTTTTTGCTTGTCACGGCTGAAATGAGAACTAGTCCTGAGCAGGGCCGGAAAACAAACGGTGCTGTTGTAACATGTACATTCTCATCCAAGTCCACAGCACGGCTATCCCCTACAGCAATCTTAGCTCATGCATTGCCAAGGTTTTGACCAATCTGCTTTAAAGCATCTTTCTTTGATACTCCATTTTCCCACCTCACCTCTCCCCACCACTGGCTAGTGCCAGCTGTTCTATCTCTGAGGCTCAATATGGACTGGTGGGGTTTGCATTTCTAGTGAAGTACCAGGGAAAGCCCTGGAGTGTCCAAGCTCCAGGTTTTGTTGTTGGCTTCCTGTAGTCCTCAGAGAATTGCATTATCTGCCAGGGAGGCTCAGTCACTCTGTTGAGTCATAGGCCTTGAGGCAGATCCACACATCTGCCCTTGTATTATCCTCAGAGCATCTCCAGCTGTAATTGGGTAGGAAAACTTCCAGAAAGCTGGCTGTGGAGAGCCCAGGATGCCTGGGGGTGATAAGGAGTTTCTGAAGGAAAGTCCCTCTTTTACTCCTGATTCTGACACTCCCAAAAATATTCCCAATGACTTGGGCCAGTGGGTTTTCAAACTCATTTTAAAGGTCTAGAGCACATTTTCCAAAAGAAATTATATGCAGTCCCTGACATACAAAACAAACGGGAGACGGTGTTTGGCCACAGTCGCATTTCCGACTGTTGCATTACACGTTGATTGGGCTGTTCAGCCTCCAGCCACATCATGTATGTGGTGATTTGGTACAGAAGGGGAGGCCCTTCTCAGCAAATCTATTAAGTATTTCTTCTTCCTCTTATAGATGTGCTCACTCAGCTGTTTGGGAACCCTGCTGTCATCCACACTTCCCTTGGAACTCAACCTGCTTAAGCTCCTCTTTAGGGGAGAAGCAGGAAGTCTGGGAAACACAGCCTGGCAGCGTGGGCCAGGTGTGTCATAGAAATTCAGTGGTACTGTTTCCATTATGGTTATACAAACAGGAAGGAACAGATTTCCTTTCTGCAATCTCTCAGGGTCAGGGAGAGTTTTAACACTAGTCAAAGAGGAAGGAGGCAACTTTTCCTGAGAGCAGTCTGTGTGCCAAGCATTGCCATGTACATGATTTCACTGCATTCAAACCCTTATTGAAATTTTGCGAAGTAGTCTTATTTCCATTTTGCAGATGAGAAAACTGAATCTTGCAAAGGCAAAGTAACTAAGCCCAGCTCAGGCAGCAAATGGCAGCAGAGCTCACATTCACATTCAGATCTTTATACTCCAGAGCTGTGTTCTATCCATTTTACTTCTGTCTATCAGTTTCTAAGGGCAAGATTATTCTGCATCTCCACCTTTCTGAGAAGTTGATCCTTTTTGTCTACTTTTCTTGAAAACTCTGTAGTAAACAGATGCATATAATGGAATCCATTATCTGTGATATCCTACTGGCACTTGTTTCAATTAGTTTCATAAAGTTCATCATCTGTTTCAATTTTCATTTTAAAGAGGAGGGCACAGTGTAAGCAGTTTGGGACACTAAAGACTAGTGGCAAAACTAGGGCTATAGCCCTGGCTTCTGCTGCTCCTCCCACCACCCACACTATGCTGACTGCTAAGGCAATAGCATCTCGGGAAAATCACTTTACTGTGAAAGAAGAGAAGCCTCTGTGTGGTCCAAGAAGACTCTATTTGCAGCTCTGAATGAAGCGATTCCCCTTCAGGCCTCTGCCTTAGATGCTCGGGTAGAAATGTAAGATGGTGGTCTCTGCATTTCGGCAGAAACTCGCATTTATCCTACAGATTTTGCTTTTTAATAGTTTAGTCATAGATTTCAATTGCAGCAAATGTTTTTGTCCTTAACACTGGGTATTTTGTCTGATTTCACTGAATCGATCTGAGTGTAAGTTGGAAGTGCATGATTTTTCCCTGCAGGGACCTTTTCTTGTATGTATTTTTGGAATCGTTCTTTATTCTGATTCATGTCCAAGAACACCTTCTAGCAGCTTCTTGGCTCAGTCAGATTTTATTTCCATTGATATGATATTGATTGAAGATTCTTTTAAACCTTCATCTCTGGACTATACTTGGTAACAGGAACCTTGTGGGGAGGCAGTGCAGGAGAGGGACAAGTTTAATTTATTTATATATTTCCCAAAACACCTTGCTTTTGTTGATAGCATCTTCTACATTGGTATTTGGAATTTTTAGAGGACATATTTAGCATTTTTACCTAAATGAATCCTTGGCTTCCTATCAGAGTTCATATCATTTCATCTCTTGGGCTGTATTGTTTCTGCTTAGGATAATGATTTTTTTTTTAGTTGAGATATATTTAATTATTTTTCCTATGGAACCTACTCCTTTCTTTTGGAAATTACAAAAGAAAGCAGTTACCTGAGGCCTGATTTTCATTTAAGGGAAGTAAAACAACTGTGTTTTCTTTTTCCTTTTCATCAAGTCTTATAAATAAGAGGAGTTGTACTGAAAGGAGAGACTATTAAATCGTAGAGAACAAGAAATGCCCTCTGGGCCAATTCAGACTGGAAGCTAATACTTCAACCGATCAATTGCAGATTTCTTTTTGATGAAACCTTACTGGTGGGCATGTATTTGTCCTTAGTATCACCTGTTGGCTTGTCCTAGGAGGTGCAGTTAAGAGACAAGGATAACAGAAGAGAGTCATGCTGAGCTCAGGCAGCCTTAGCCCCTCTTCCCTCTAAATCAGTTCTGTCCAGGCTCCCCTGGGAGAGGAGGGGAGGAGGAGCTGTATTGCTTACCCGCTTTGCAAAGCTGTTAACTAGCAAAGGGCCTCCAGGAGACAGAAGGCTACCGGTAGAGAAGATTATCAAAGGGCAATGTCAGGAAGGAAAGGAAAGCAGAGAGATGACTCAGCTCAGCTCACTTCTTTCTGTCTTTCATGCTTGAAATTGGTGATTTCCTCAGGGACCAGGGATGGGAAGGCCATACACACATCTTAGTGGGCCCTAGCTACCATCTTAACTTGTTATTATGGCATTTGTACAGCTTTTTCTTGCAAAGAGAATTAATAGCATATTTTGGCTTGATAAAGTTTCTCCACATAGGGCATTTAGCCCCTCACCCATCTCTTGGAGGAAGAAGCATATCTGTGTGAGACTCAGTCTCTTCCTCTTCTTGACATGATCAAGTAGCTAAGTAACCCCTGGGGGCCCCTAGAGTCAGAGCAGCCCATAACGACCCTCCTGTTGGCCACTCCTCCAAGTAGAGCCTGCAGTCAAAGCAGACCCTGCCACCTCTGCAGCAGAGGCTGAGCAGGAGCTTGATGGCATTCCCAGACTTCGACAGGGCAGGTTCCTGGCTCACAACTGGAGTCCTTGAACACTAAGCAGATTATCTGTGATGGGTGTTGTACTCTCAAAAAGTATCTAGAGTGTGCTCTTAGCTCTAGGAATGCAACTAAAATTTCCTTTGATCCTGGAGTTATGTCCAGTGTTGCTATATAACCTTACCTCATTTACTGAGGGAACAAGGGAGCTGATTGAGTTTTCCAGATGACTGAAGAGTTATGTGTTGCCCTTCAAACACTTAGATTTTGTTTCAAATTTTACTGTTTTCTAATGGTTGATAAGACTTTTCTTCTATGACTTTTTAATATACTTTCTTGCCTTCCTAAACAGAAAATAGTCATACCCCGGCTTATGACTGGGAGTGGAGCAAAATTTCATTTAGGAATTTTTGCCTTTAATTCGGAATCCATAATAAGAATATCCAACTTGTTTAAACAATTCATATACACATTTGAATATGCCTAAAACAATTCCCACTAGAGACACATAAGAAGTTGTGGATGGTTTTTAGTTTGAGAATGGAGATTAGGAGAGAACAGGAAAGGAAACTTTTATTTTTCAGTTTATACCCCTCTATACCAAATGTTTTTTCCTTTACAGGGAAAACATTTTATTTGTTTATATTGTAAAAATAAATTTAAAACATTTACAATAATACAAGGAAAGAAAGAACATTAAAGTTTGGAGTTGGGTTCCCAGGCCAGCTCCCAAAAGCCCATTCAATTCATGATACATGATGGCAGTAGTAACAGAGGCCATTAGATACAGGCCCCTGTGTAATCTGTTTCTATGGGAAACTTCCTCTTGAGCCTGAGAAATATTTCCACCTTGTCGTTTCCTCTCCGCATGTCCCACTTCTAATAAATGTGCTGCCCTAGAAACAGAGGCAAGGACTTGCTCTCACTGTCTGCTGAGGCCGTGGCAGCAGGAGACCCTCCTGCCACCTGGGATAGGAAAAGGAGAGCAATCTGGCATGCTCTAGCCCTCTATGCGGGAAGAAAATCAATATGTATGTATGTATACATATATATATGTATGCATTTTGAGATTGAGTCTTGCTCTGTCACCCAGGCTAGAGGGCAGTGGCATGTTCTTGGCTCACTGTGACCTCCACCTCCCAGGTTCAAGCAATTCTCCTGCCTCAGCCTCCCAAGTAGCTGGGATTACAGGTGCCCACCACCATTCCCAGCTAATTTTTGTATTTTTAGTAGAGACGGAGTTTCACCATGTTGGCCAGGCTGGTCTTGAACTCCTGACCTGGGATGATCTACCTGCCTCTGCCTCCCAAAATGCTGGAATTACAGGCCTGGTCTATCTTACACCTTACCTGTTTTGCTGTTCCTAACAATCCAGTGAGGAACCTATTATTGTCAGGAAACTGAAAATGCCCCCCAATAATTCACAGAGCTGAGATGCAAACCTGTAAACTTGTGCACTGTTCGTTATAACTCAGCGATGCTCCAGCAGAACTATTTCTTTATAAGAAAACTATAAAAGTCAAGTATGGAAAGGCACTTTGCACGTTGCCCTGAGATTCAATAAGGTCTGTCTTGGAATCCCTTATTAGAAAGGCACTGATCACCTCTGTGTCTGCAGTGCCTAGCACAGTGCTGGAAGCATGGTAAATTCCCAATAAACGTTTGTTTGATTAATAGGAAACATTATTGTTGGCTCTGTTCGGCTTTCCAAGATAGAAAATTGGAATCATTTACTTTAGAGAATTTTCAACAGCGAATACTAAAACAACAAAAATGTTTTCTCATTAACTCTCAGTTGATTAGGAAATTCGAATAACTAAAGTACTGTAAGTATAGTTCCTAGCTTACAAGTCATCTGTTTATAAGAAGAAATGGAAAGCAAGTCCATTGTGAGAACAGTTTGGCAGGCTTCAGAACCTAATCACCCTGTGGAGGACTGGCAACACTCTTCATAGGGGTAAGCATATTGCCAGCTCCATGTAACCAACTTTCAAGCCAACTCTTGGAACGCAAACTAAAAGTCGGAGACAATGAACATTCCCCTAATGTAAACATACCCTGCGGTTAGTATCTTCTTTCAGTAACTCAAAATTGTTATGGGATAAAAAAAAAAAAAAGAGTCCATTTGTGTCAGCTGTAAAGGAGCATGGCATCCAAAAATAACTAACATTTATTTGACTTTTACAATGTGACACTCTTTCTTCTAGGGGCCACAAGTACATTAGTTTATTGTACTCTCACCATGTTGGCATGCTAGGTATGGTTATTATCTCCATGTTTACGCAACGCTAAGGCTGAAAGAAATTAAGTTACTAGTTAATATTGGAACTGGTATCAGAACCCAGGACTGGCTGATCCCAAAGCCCTCTATAGACCACCTCTCTTGAGACACAGAGGCTGTTTGCTTCCTGATTCGATAGGAAACTGGAGGAGAGCCCGTCTAAGCCCATTCACTCACAGGATCAGCAGGTCAAAAGCTGCTCTTAGGATCTAGGACTGATCATTGGAATTGGCAATGGCAAAGCCATTCTTGCCCTTGAAAAGAGCTACTCTGGCAGAGTGAGGTAGAAACCTGTTTAGGCTGCTTGTAAGAGCAAAATGAAGAAAGGGTGCTATCAGTGTGTAGACAATTATATTAATGAATTCTATTGTAAAGGGTAGCTGAGAATTGGAGTAATGGCTAGAGATATGTAGAATCAATAACGGACTTTTAAAGACAGGAACATAGTAGTACATCTGTATACTGATGGGAGTGATCCAGGACTGAAGACAGTATTAATCCATGTGGGAAGAGGCAAAAGCCACATGAATAGGATCTGATTTATACTGAAGGCCATAATGGCCTTAGATGATTCATCTATAGCAACAGGAGAGAGGGAGAGTAAACCAACAGGCAAATGCAGAGTGATTGCTGGGCTGCACTAAGCTCCATTTGATTTTAGTGGTCATGAATTGAAAATAAGACCAGGCAGCATAATTTTGTGCTTTTTTTTTTTTTGAGATGGAGTTTTGCTCTGTCTCCCAGGCTGGAGTGCAATGGTGTGATCTCGGCTCACTGCAACCTCTGCCTCCTGGGTTCAAGCGATTCCCCTGCTTCAGCCTCCCACGTAGCCAGGATTACAGGTATGCACCACCACACCTGGCTAATTTTTTTTTTTTCTTTGAGACAGAGTTTCACTCTTGTTACCCAGGCTGGAGTGCAATGGCGCGATCTCGGCTCGCCGAAACCTCCGCCTTCTGGGTTGAAGCAATTCTCCTGCCTTAGCCTCCCAAGTAGCTGGGACTACAGGTGCACACCACCATGCCCAGCTAATTTTTGTATTTTTAGTAGAGACGGGGTTTCACCTTGTTGACCAGGATGGTCTTGATCTCTTGACCTGGTGATCCACCCGCCTCGGCCTCCCAAAGTGCTGGGATTATAGGTGTGAGCCACCGCGCCCGAACAATTTTTGTTTTTTTAGTAGAGATGGGTTTTCGCTATGTTGGCCAGGCTGGTATCAAACTCTCAACCTCAGGTAATCCACTCACCTCTAACTCCTAAAGCTTTGGGATTACAGGTGTGAGCCAACATGCCCAGTCAAATTTTTGTTTCTTTAATCATGTTTAGCTGGGTGTAGATGGAAAGAAGGTGGAGAGTTATATTTACTAGGGTTGTACCAGGTAAATAGCATGAAAAGAGAGCAGAACATGGTTTTGAAGGTGTAAGTAAGAGAGAAATGATAATGAAACTGGAAACCAACGTCCATAAGGAAGGAAGGGGGATCATGAGGGGAGTGAAGGACAGAGCAAAGGTCATGGATAAGTAAATTACAGATGATGGTGGGGTCAAGGACACATTGGATTAAAATAAGAGCGAGGATAAGCCGGCAAGGTAGGAGAGTGGAATACTTCACACTGATATTATGCATGGCGTCGCTATGACAGCAGGGGGCTGGTGTGGCTGGAGCAGGTCAAGAAAGGGATAGGATGCAGAAGACCTGAGAGATCAGAGTGTGATTATGCAGATGGAGAAAAATAAGAATAGTCACAGCAATGATACTGGGAAAAGTGGCAGTGAATCAGATGCCATTTTCTTCAAGAAATGAGGTGAAACAACCAGAGAGTATGTAGATGGCTGAAATAAATAGAGAAGGCAAGTAATGCAGCCTGTTATTTTCAAGGAAAGCCAGATATGGGGTTAGAGCAAGACACTGAAAGAAACATTCAGAAAGGAGACTGAGGATATATGGGGGATTTTGCTAGCGATGATCTATGAGTTCCAGAGGACAAATGAGAGAATTCTAGGAGGTGGGAGGGGATTGAGTGATGAGTGCAAACCCTCACCCAAACATATTCAATTCCTGGATTTGGGAGCTCAGATTATAAGAAGCAGGAAAAAGAAGAGGATGGAGAGATAGACTCAGCC
Source organism: Saguinus oedipus (assembly GCA_031835075.1). NCBI lineage: Eukaryota > Metazoa > Chordata > Mammalia > Primates > Cebidae > Saguinus > Saguinus oedipus. The sequence goes on from CM063178.1 coordinate 129,753,747, forward strand.
CCTCGAGAATACTGCCTTGCTGAGGAAGGACAGCCCCACCCCTGCTTCCCTGGGCTCCATGAGCAATGCTGGCTGAAGGGGTTTTCTGTCCTCCATGGTGATTTGTAAACCAAAAACTGACAGTGGAAAACCCAGAGATGGCTGAGTGTTTACAAGATGAGAGCATATTAGCTCAGATCCGGGTTCTTAGGCTGCTGCTGCTGGTACTCTGACCACTTTGAGACAATAGAAGGCCCCTCCACGAGGCTGCCCAGACTATTGACCCTGCAGTAGTCCTCCCAGGATGAAGAAAGGACAACCATTTCCATGCTTGCTCCTTCTTTCCTCCCGACCCCGCCCTGGGTCATCAGCTGCTGGGCTCTCTCTGGAGCACATCCCAAGTCCAGCCTCCCCGCCCTCCGGAATTCAGAGCTGTCACAGCCAGTCCTGGGGTCTGGGGGGAGATACATAACACATCTGCCCAAAGTATCCAGGCCACTGACCCAGAGAGGAAGGTTCTCACAGCGTGACATTAATTATTTTAGAATGTACAGCTCTCAGCATAACTATTGCTTCGACGTTCTGTATTTGAAGTAGTCAATCTTTCATGGAGTAGAGGGAGCACTGCTCTTCTCTCCTCCCTTCCCTTCTCCCTTATATACCCCTATCACAATGCGGTCACGCATACATTCACAACTTCTCAGCCTGTTTTCCTATCTGTGCAATGGGGCTCATATTACTTTGCCCACTTGAGCCAGGTGATTTCCTGAAGAGAAGGAAATAATGTTGGACTGGAGTTGGAATTCTGGTTCCAAAAGGAGGGGACTGGGGGGCATCTGGGGCTCCTCCTACCTGTCTGCGAGACCTATTCAAGCCCTGAAAATTCTCCGTCTCCTCAGGAGAAGCCACAGAACAAACGATTTCCCAAGCGTCGGAGGAGGGCAGACAACACAACAGAGAAGGGAATCGGGTTAGAACGGGTTATGCTCTGATTTTCTGGAAAATGGGCAAACGGGGCGGGGACTGGAGAGGACTCAGCCGGCAGGGAGTTTGGAGGCCGCGCGCGCCGCCGCGGAGCATGACGGCCACGGTCGCCTAGCAACGTTCGGGGATGCGCGGGGCGCCTGGGTGGGCGAGGGGTGCTCGCCGCAGCCGCCGCCACCGCCGCACGCCGTCGGGCCCCGGGGACCGCGGGAAAACTTTGCGGCTCCTTGGCGCTGGGGTATCTGCGCCAGGCCCCGCAGACAGAGCAATGCGCCCCGCGGGCTGAGGGAAGACGGTGCGGCCGCGGCCCAGCGCCCGGCCGGGCTAGCCGCGGAGAAAGTTGGCGCGCGCCTGACGGCGCCTTGAAGCAGCAAGGTGCCCGGGCCGAGTTGCCCCCAAGTTTCTGCGGCGATTTCTCACTCTGAGGGGCTCGGAAGGCCCGAATCCCGGGTGACCCCGGCTCACGGATTTTGAGTGCTGGGAGAGAGAAGCCCGCGCTTTTCCCGGAGACCTGCGCTTGAGCTGATGCTTGGTGGGTTCGCCCTGGATGGTAGCGATTCGAGTTTTGTTTTCTGCTTTTCTTCTCCCCCAGACAGTGAGTTTGTGGAAGCCTCGCCCGCATCCTACAGCCCAGACGAGTTAGGTAAGTCTGCTCCTTTTGTCTTTTATTTTTCGTCGCAGTTCTGCCGGAGAACCGCGAGTTTGGGGGGCGCCGAGATGAACTCAGCCAGGCATGGGGCTGGGGTCGAGGTGCGGACGGAAATGGCCAGGGGACACCTGCTGCCTTCGCGGCGGAAACCGGCCTTTCCTTGGCGCTGTGCTTTGGGCATGGCGGGGCAAGTGTCCAATGTGCCGAGTGTGTGTGTGTGTGTGTGTGTGTGCGCGCGCGCGCGTCTGGGTGAGTGGTGCTGCTCTGAGGAGCCTGGCACAGCAAACTTTGAGACCTGGGGCTTCTGTAACCTGCGCTCATCCTGCCGGAAGGACACAGGCGGCTGGTTCTGTCTTACCAAGTACCTGGCAGGAGAAGGACGTTGTGTGGGTCGTCCTTACCCTGAATTTAACGAAGTCGGGCTGAAAACGGCGTTGTAATTACTAAACTCCTCCCTGGTTTCTATTCCTCAGTTAGCCTGTAGACGTCTCCAGATAGGACATTCCATCTTCATGCCTCTCATGGTAAGTGGAGATTTGTGATGGGTGAAGCGGGACACTTGTCAGAGACAGGCTGAAGAGAGAGTAAAGAGAAAGAAATGTGAATGGTCAGGATCTCTCTAACTTCCTGCCACCCCATTTTCACTCGGTGGCTTAGTGGTTGGGTCCTTCTCTTTTTCTTCTGCTGTCAGGGTTAGTTTAGCTGCTACTGGTCTGGGCTATGAAGTCTGTCCTTACTGTTCTTTCATCACTAGCCTGAATATCTTGCCTTCCTACCATGAAATAAATGGATTTATTTGATGATACATGTTGACAGTAAAGGAGGAGGGGAACTGTCCGCAAAGACAGTTTAAATACGTTTATACTAAGTAACACGCTCAGCCATGGGCACCCTGTTCCTGGTCAGCCTCTTGTGCTGAGAAGAAGTCCTCATCAAGTCTCACAGGACCTGAAGCAAAATTCTACCTTGACAACGACTTTCATTCATTTCTAGGAGCCAAGCACCCAAAATAGGTCTGGATCAAGGTTGGCATTCTGTGGCAGGGAAGGGTACCAGGTTTTATTCAGAGGATGTGTTTCTGGCAAGTTGTGAGGCAATCACATCTCTATCAATGGAATCATAGACTAAATGCATGAGCAAAACTAGCTTTTGAGACACACTGTGGTGAATCATTTTATGAAATGAAAATGACATCTAAACCATGGCTTTGCATGATGTGATTTATTAAGAGGGCAGGTACTTGATGCTCTGCTCTACGAATGTATAATTGCATGTTAATGACACTAGCATTGATGCCCCACAGTGTGGCAGAAGCTATTTGGTCCTAGGTCATTCATAAACATAAGCAATGAGCATTGCTTGCTCTGAGAAACCAGCCCGTATAACTGCTTAATTGTTTGCATTCACAGAATGATTTGTGCAGCAGGAAGGCCCAGGTATTTGACCTTTTTTCATCTCCATAACTCCCGCTGGGACTTTCAGACTGGACTGCCCCCATGAGGCACTGACAAATATGGGTATCCTTTCAAATTAGCAATATAAAATGAAAAACAGTGTTTTTTCTCTTCAGCTCCCCTCTGGTAAAAGCTCAGTTTCTCATGAGGAGTTTGGAGTGTGTGTCTTAGTCCATTTGGGTTTCTATATCAAAACCAGACTGGGTCATTTATAAACAACAGAAATATATTTCTCACAAATTCTGGAGGCTGGGAATTCCAAGATCAAGAGACTGGCAGACTCAGTGTCTGGTGAGGGCCTGCTTCCTAGTTCACAGATGGCTATCTTCCCACTGTGTCCTCAACATGGCAGAAGAGGGCTGGGGAGCTCTTGCCGTCTCTTTTCTAAGGACACTAATCCCTCTGGTGAGGGCTCCATCCTTGTAACCTAATCACTTCCCAAAGCCCTCACCTCCAAATACCGTCACATTGAGGATTAGATTTCAACATGTAAATTTTGAGGGGATATAAATATTCAGTCTATAGCAGTGTGATGGGAACCATGGAGTTCCCTTCTGGGTTCTGGGTTTGCACGGTGATAGAGAAAATAAGACAGAAGTCTGAGAGTTTGAGATCAAAGTCCTAGCTTTCACTCTGCTCCAGCTTCTTTAGCAGACATATTAACGAGCCTTAGTTTCTTCATCTGCAGAAAGCAGGGCTTGTGCCTGGTAATCCCTGAGGTGTCTCCCAGTTCTACTTCTCACCTTTTAAAGTGCTGTGAGGTGCTGTAAGGCAGAGGAGGCCTATCACCATTGGGAATTCATTGTTTATATTCATGTGCCTTGCTGTTTGGGTACATGGTGTCCCCAAGGACAGAGCAGCTCTCTGGATCAGACTGCTTTGTTTTCATGCTATTCAGGTCAAAGACAGAGCTGTCATTTCTCCCTTGGAAAGAGTCATGATGGTTTTGGTACTTTTCTTAGACACACAGCAGGAAAAATGCCTCTTACAGCAGTTGATGAGCTTGTCAAGCAGCCATTCTTTCTGGAGCATAGATGAGCACAGGTTCACTCCTGGCCAGAATATGAGAAGACGCAGAGGAAAGTTAAAAGAAAATTGTTTTTCTACTGATAATACTACTTCTTCCTCTTCTTCTTGTTCTTCTTCTTCCTCCTCCTCTTCCTCCTCCTCCTCTTCTTTCTTCTTCTTCCTTCTTCTTCTTTTTTTTGAGACAGAGTCTCGCTCTGTTGCCCAGGTAGGAGTATAGTGGCATGATCTTGGCTCACTGCAACCTCCATCTCCTGGGTTCAAGCTATTCTCCTGCCTCAGCGTCCCGAGTAGCTGGGACTACAGGTATCTGCCACCACGCCCAGCTAAGTTTTGGAAATTTAGTAGAGGTGGGGTTTCACATGTTAGCCTGGCTACTGTTGAACTCCTGACCTCAGGTGATTCGCCCCTGTCGGCCTCCCAAAGTGCTGGGATTACAGGCATGAGCCACTGTGACTGGCCTATACTCACAATACTTTGACACCCAATGTGAGGGTTTTCCACACCAAGTAATTCTTTAATGCTTTGCAGCCACCAACCAGATGTCCTACAGTTTAATTAAATTTTACTGCTACCCAAAGTTAGCACAGGCCTTGTAGGGTTAAGGGCTCAGTCTTGCAAGACTACTTACCACTTCAGATATCAACTGCAAGTGGTGGATCCACATATTAGCCATTCTTATGTCTAACTTGGCTACAAATCAGGGCTTCCTACAACTTTCTTTTGGTTTCTGTAATTTAATAGCTTATAGAACTCAGGGAAACATTATACTTATTTACCAGGTTATTATAAAAGATACAAATGAACAGCTGGATGAAGAGATGCAGAGGGTGAAGTCTGGAAGGGCCCAAAGTACAGGAGCTTCTGTCCTTTTAGATTTGGGGTGCACCACCCTCCTGGCTCATGGTTAGGTTCACTAACTCAGAAACTCTCCATACCCCTTCATTTAGGGTTTTTATGGATGTTCCACTAGGCATGATTGATTAAATCATTGACCATGGGTGATTAACTCAATCCGCAGTCCCTTGCCCTCCCCAAAGGTCAGGTGCGTATGTGGCAGGAGTCGGGGAGGAAGGGGAGAGAGTAAGTGGGTGGGGCTGGAAATTTCAACCTTTTAATAATATGGTTGGTTCCTCCCACAACGAGCCCCCATCCTGAAGCTGTCTAAGGACTTTCAGCCACCAGTTATCCCATTAGCCTAAATTCAGGTATGGTTACAAGGTACTTGTTTTGAATAAAAAAAGATGCTCCTGTCACCTCTATCACTCAGGAAATTTCAAGGGTTTTGGGAGCTCTGTGTTGAGAACCAGGGATGAAAACCAAATACATATATATTTTTTATTACATCACAGCATCACAGAAGTCCTAAAAATCTAGTTTGAATTCGATTGCAGTTAGTTGTGACCTTGGGCAGGTGATTAAACTGCTTTAAACCTCAGTTATTTAATCAACTCAGTTGGGACCTTGCCTGTATATGGTAAATGGTGTATGTAAAGTCCATGTATTGAATGTGCTTGGAATTCAGGAAGTGCTTCTATTTTATTGTTTTATTATTATTATTCATTTAAAACATACTTATTTCCCAAGCCTCAAGGATGAAATAGCTTTTATTAGTTATCCCACCTATTAATCAAATCGTTTTTATTTCTGGAAACTTCTCTGCAACTTAGCTAGTCTCCAAAAAGAGATAGTCAGGAATGGTGATTAGGTCAGTGGAATTATTTAATGATTTGTCCCTGAAGCCGCATGTGGAATGTTTTTCTGTCTGAGGTTTTGGTGATAGTTCCACTGCTTTTTTGTCTCGTGATTGGTAGTCCATTCCACCTTCAAATTTTTAGGTCAGTCTGCAAGTTAGTAACTATTGGCTCCTTGGAGATTGATTCTCACTGTCGCAACAAGATCATATAATAAAATTAAGTCACCAAAAAGGGGATTTTTGAAAAAGCAGTAGAGAAAGGGGTGTATCTTTGGATGAATGCTGTATTGAAGGTGGCCATGATGGAGAGTCAAGAAATATGCTTTGTTTCCTGAGGTGGTGGTACCGTTTTCTGAGGAGGGAAAGCCCACCCTTTCTCATAGTTGCCATAGCCTTTCTGTAGTTCCATCCATAGCTAGAAGTTACAGTCATCTGAGAGGGTTAGAAAGAATGCGTGGAGAGTTGGGATGAACCCAGATGTTACCACATCTGCCCTGTGAATAACCTTGACTGAGTCTCCTCTACCTGGAGGATAGATGTTTGGTTTGACATAGGAGGAACGCCATGATCTGCATCACTCACACACACTCTGCCGTTCTAGTTGTAGGGAACTATGGGGCAATCCTCTGCATTCAGGTTGGGTTCCTCACCTGCATGCTCCTCCTCCCCCTTCTCCCTTTCTCCCCTGGCTTGCTCCTACCCAGCCTTCAACACGAATCCCATGTGTCATGTCCTCCTGGTGGTTTTCAATTTTGGCTGCACATTGGAATCAGGAGGAGCTTTTAGAAGTCCAGAAACCAGTTCCCAATCCTGAACTATTACATCCGAATCTCTGGGATGTGGACCCAAGCATCAGTGTTAATGCATTTTTTGTTTGTTTGTTTTTAATCACATCTCAAGTGATTTCAATGTGCAGCTAAGATTGTGAACAACCACGCTATATTGTGGCCACCTTATTCTTCTTTGTAAGTGTAGCAGCCAGCACAGTGCCCAGCACAAGCCATTCTTCAGTTAGTATTTGTTAAATGGAGTGGGGTCACCACCCGGAGACACTTTATCTTTTCACATTTGTATATCTCTAAGACTGGCCTGTCTGCTTGTTATAACAGTGCCTTGAGGACTGGATCCTTTCACCTGTGACCTATATCTCCTCTGTTTATTCCTGGGGCTTATCTAGCTTATTTTTTATCTTTCTTAAAAAATTGAAGTTTTAAAACTCCAATTTTTAAACTGTAGTTTTTTTAGCATAAAAGTATTGCATGCTTATTTTAGAAAATCTGGACATTAGAAAGAAGAGTGGGGAGCTCAAGCTCACCACACACAAGCAGACTGGTTCCTTGTTTTCTCAGCCTTTTGTAATTTGTTGCCCTTTGGGGTTGCTTGACCCTCTGGCATGCCTCAGTTTCTGCTGTCTCTGCTCAGATCTGGTGAACTGACCAAAGAGTGCCAGGAGAGGAGTGCGTCATGAGAACAGCATTCTAGGGATCCACCAGGGCTAAATCCCCTGAGGGCCAATATGCAAGGAGAAAGTGTTTTCTTGTGCTATTCTGGCCTTCCTCATCCAGGCAGGATGTATGCTGGGTCTTATTAGGATAAATGATGACATTTGTATAGCTTCCTTAAAATAATAACTTAAATACTTCCCAGTCTCTTCCCACCTGCTTGTCCTCCAAAAATATGGAATGAGATTGAAGCTTTGGATCACAGTGTTTATTTATGCCTTAGTCAGAATAGGTTAAACCCCAGTGTGAGTAGCTTAAAACAAGGAAGGCTTCATTTCTTCCTTGTGCAATTGTCCAGTGTGGAGTTGTTAGAGAGCTGTGCTTTATGTGTCATTGAGGACCTCGGCTTCTTCCATTTTCTGGCTTCAACATCTTCTAGGGGCTCAGATTCTTTCCCTAATGCTTTGCATTCATTTGTCAGGTAAGTGAATCAGGTGAGCAAGAAAGAAAGTATGTTCACCCTTTCTTCTGTTTACCTCAGCCTGGAGGCAAAATACTCACTTCCCCTCATTTTCCAAAGCCAAGAACTAGTCCCTTAGCCTCACCCAGATGGAATGGGGTGGGGTAGAAAATGTAGTCTAGTTATCTGCCAGGAAAAAGAGCAGAACACACACATTGGTGATCACTAGCAGACTCTACCAGTCATATTTCTCTTATTGCTCAAACCACCATGACTGAGCCTCATTTTGATCATATGGGTCCTTGGTCTTGGTATTATTTAGGATACAGACTGGGCTGCTATAAAAACAGCCAAAATGACAGTTACTTAAACAATATGTAAGTTTATTTTTTTTTTCACTTAGAGCATGAGCAGTCCAGGGCTGATCGGGTGGCTGCAGGGTACATTATATCCTCAAATGTAATTTCCATGCAGTGGTTCAAGGTGACTGTTTTAACTTCTACTAGCACATCCACATTCTAGTCCATAGAAGACGGAGAAGGAAAGTGGTGGGTACCAGCTGAAAGCTTCACACGTCTAATGGTGTTCACTTATATTCCACTGGCCTCAACTTTAATCATATGGCTACATGCAGCTCCAAGAAAGCTGGGAAAATTGGCTGGGGATAGGATGGGGTCTATTATCAGAGAATAGCTGGGTAGGGTACAGGAAGAAAGAGATGCTGGATGCCTAGCAATCTTCTTAACAAGTTATAGGAAGCACATCTTAGTGGTTAAGAGCATGCGTATCAAGCCATACTGAGTGGTGAATTTTAGCCCCACCTCTTACTTGCTCTATGACCATAGACAAGTTAGTTAATCTGCATCTTCTTTTCCTTTTCCTAAACTTAAAAATCATGTACTATTTTTTGATGCTTTTCGAGGCCCACTTACCATCCTTTATCACTCTTCCCTGTCCCCCGAAACACTTACCTTTTGGAATGCATCGCCTGGCTTCCTGTTGGATGTGGTCAATAAGAGGCACTGGCAGGAGGGTGGTAAGAAAGAGAACCCATGGCACCTGCTTCTTTCCCATCAGGCTGTGGGACACTATGGCTGTGTGATTCTTCTGAAGGGCACAGATCCTATAGAGTGGCCCTCTCTTATAGCATCCTGTATTGCTGGATTCTGATAACTCCCTCTTCCAGCTTATGGGTGGTATTAGGGTTCTCCAGAGAGACAGAACAACAGGATATATATAGATATAGTTGAATGAGAGAGAATTTATTAGGAGAATCTCCTCTTGTGATTATGGAGGGTGAGAAGTCCCATGACAGGCTGTCTGCAAGCTGGGGAACCATGGAATTCATTAGTGAGGCTCCATCCAAGTCTGAAATCGTCAGAACCATGGAAGATGATGATGTAACACTCAGTCCAAGGCCAAAAGCCTGACAGCCTGGGTAACCACTGGTGTCAGTACTGGAGTTTAAAAGCCAAACAACCTGGAGTTCTGACGTCTAAGGGCAGGAGAAGAAAGGTGTCCCAACACTTGAGGAGATAGCAAGAATTTGCCTTTCCTTGGCCCTTTTTGTTCCATCCTGGCCCTCAGCCAACTGAATGGTGCCTACTCACATGGAAGGCAGATCTTACCCGCTCAGTCCACCTACTCAAATGCCAGCAGCTTCTGGAAACACCCTCACAGACACACCCAGAAATAATGCATCAGCATCTCTCTAGGTATCCTTTAATTCAGTCAAGTCGACACCTAAAACTAACCATCACAGGGACAGTAGCAGCTCCTCATGGTGACTAGTCCTGGGGTGCTTCAACATCATTTGCTGTTTTCCTTTAACCCTTTTGTAAATATAGTTGCTTCATTAGACTGTCTTCAGTCCCTTCTTTTGCATATACCATCTATTTCCTGACAGGACCCTGACTGATACAGTGGGGATAATAATAGTACTGACCTCAGCCCATGGTGGTGAGGATTAAATGCATTATGTGAGAAATGCCCAATTGTAGTAACTACCATTAAATGTCTTTCTGTCCTTAGACAAGGGCTCTGATACCTTCAAGTATAGTGAAAGCTTTCTGAAGATTTGGCATATAAGCTAAATAATACTGTCACTTACCTACTCTTCCTTACCCTCTTTCAGAAGGATGGGTCAAGATTCAAGACTTTTGAACAAACCTGTTCTAAGACAAATACATCTTACATCCAAAGTTGACTCCCTCCCATTTATATGGGGATGCATAAGGAGAAAGGAACCAAGCTTAATTCACCTACTGTGTCAGGCACTTTATACTTGTAACTATTGTACCTGGCTTACTGGCTTGGGTCATGTTACCCACAGTGGTACCCCCAAATATAACAATTTCCAAGCATTTGTCTGCCCATCTTACTAAGAAATGAAGTCTTTCTTAAGGCTGCCTTTCAGTTGTATGTCCAGGAATCCTTAGGTGGTGCTTATTTGCATACAGAGTCAGTTCTGGCTGCTCTATTTCTTGTCAGGGGAGCCTGGGATTCAGAAATACCATATTGAGGCCAGTGAACACCATGATAACTGCTCCACACCCTATCTTCTCTATTTGACACTGGCCATTGCTGCTGCCCCTGCTCGCAGCAGAACTTGGAGGTTAAGCTTTGCTTACTTGAGAGCCTGAATGTTTTCCCAGGGTCCTGCTCTCCCCTGGCTGCTTGGATGAGGATATACTCTCCTGTGCACTCTCCAAGTGGGCCTACGTCCTTCTGACTGTGACACAAGCCCACACCTATCCTAGGTTTTGGGACTGGGTGGGCTACACAAAGCCCTGAGCTGGCCTCCAACTGACAGGGGCATCCGTACCCCCTGCCTCACCCCAGGCTGTACCCTAGATCTCTCCACCCCGTAGAAGCCTATCTATTCTGCGAGTCTCCTCCCGACCAAGCCCTGAACACAGCTTCTGAGAGCTAACTTTTTCTCAGGATGATTGACAGTGGAAAATTCAATTCCCTTTACAGGAAACCTCACCCTACCACAGGGGTGTGGTCTGGCTTCCTGTTCCAACAAACAATCACAGAATAGTTCAGCATTCTTACACTTCCCTAAATCGGAGTAACTCTGTCTTTTCCATGATTGATCTTGTTGGGCACATCAGTTTATTTCATCCTCAGAGCAACTCAGCAAAGCAGATGGAATTATTTTCATTTTCTGAAGGAGGAAACAGAGGCTCAGAAAGGTTAAAGCATCTGCCTAGTGTCATTTGGCTAGAAGTAAAGATTAGATTCAACGTTTAATCTCTGGCTCCAGAGCCAGTTTCAGTTTTCTAGGAAGGAGAGTGCACAAGTTGGTCTCCTCCTAGGCAGATTGTATTGGGAACTGATTAAAATATGTTGAAGTATCCAGCGCAGGGACAGGCAGCACAATATATGGATATGCAGTATGTATTTGTTGAACAAAAAAATGAATAGTAGGCACTCAAAGCTATATACATATATTTTATTTTGTTTATACCACCAGATAATGATCAATATTATCTGAATAGTGACCTGAAACAGCAACCATAAAAACTCCTCTTGGCTTCCTTCATTTATTTCCTGCCTTTTCTACTATGCATTGCAGCACAGCGTCCCAGGGACATGAAACCTCCCCTGGTTTCCCAATAGCGTTGATGCTATTTCTAAAGGAAACAAAACCTTTGCAACAGTACAATGTGGAGCAAGGCAGTTGAAACCTAAGGAGAATACAAAGTTCAGGGCAGGTGGACTCAAAATTGGATGTAAAATTGATCACCACTCCTCTAATGCTAGTTTGCAAAGTGATACTACACATTGCTCAGAAAGTGAGTTTTATTTCAGCATATTCTAGTTGGGAGAGAGAATGGAGTAGGAAGAGGGAAAATGACAATAAATTCCAAAAGATAAATGATTATCTGCTTTGGCTAAAAGAGCAGATAAAAGAAAAGAAACAAGAGCAAGGAAAGAAATCTGGAATAATGGAATAAAACATATACATTCTTACATGCATGCATATAGCACACACACACACACACACACACACACACACACACACACACACACAAATTGGAAGGTGTTTTCCTGCCAAAGAGTTGGTTCTACCAGAAATAAATGGAACTGTGGCCATTTATTCCTGAAAATTAAACACAAGCGTGACTCCCCAGAAATGATATTTCAGCAGTTGTTAAGCATTAAGGGAGTCTAAAGAGTGTATAAATTACTAGTGTGATTTGTTCAAGGATACTATGATTATGGTTTCTGGGGCACGTTCTTGCTGGATGATCATTCTGGAATTTATCCTGTTTGTTTTTTTATTACTCTCACACTTCTCAAATCAGTTTTACCCAGTGTGGACACGCTATATTAATTTGATGTTCATGGTTTGCTCTCTCTCTCCTGCTCACCTCCTCTCCTTTCTGGTTTCTCTCCTTTTCTTACTCTCTTCTTTCCCTCCTCCATCTCTGCCTCTGTTTCCCTAAGTCATTCGCACCCTCCTCGGTCCTCTCCTGCCTCCTCTTGCTCCATCTCCTTTTTCCATCTTAGACTGGAAAATGGACAGAAAAGGCAGTGCTTGCCTTCCTAGGGCTCTCTGCCAGAAAATGGAACAGGTCAGATTATAAAAGGGGATGAAAAAAGAATGTTCCTTGGCAAAATGGGGAAACAGATGTTCAGGGATGGTTTGCTGTCTCTTGCTGTCTGCTGCCTGCTGAAATACACTTCCTACAGGACCACTGCATATGAACATTTATCCCCATGGCACATATGTGTGGTTATTTTAATGTCAAATATGTATAAACATTTACTTCTGCTTAATTCTCTTCCCCCTGTGACCTTTGTACCCCCAAATCTAGAGTAGACAAAATTACTGAACACCTGGTGGTAAGATTTATTAACATTTTCTCAGGGATTTTTTAAAAGATACTAACAGTGGACACTGGGACTGCTTTAAGGTTACTGTCTAACAGTAAATATTTTTTGAAAACTAGGTTCTTAAGAAAACACAAAAGGGAACTGTGGGTGCAAATATGGTCTGGAATGAACCCTGTGGAAAGTACAAGGTTTGGGGCCAGTGGGGTGGGGTGTGACGGTCCACTGCTGAGAGTATAAACCTGCCAGGCCTCCTTTGTCTCCCACATGTCTCCCATAGTCAGCTGACTACTGACCATGAAGAAATGTCCATTATTGTTACTCTTGTGGTTGGTCAGCCAGAGACTTAGACTTCCTGCTCCTTTTATAAAACTATTTACCAGTTATTTCTAAAAGTCATTTTCTCTCAAATTCAAATGGGGGACCCAGACTGAATATTTGCTGTGGACTAAGGAGTTTGGGAGGCAGTTTTATGTCCCTGTCTGGCTGTCTTAACTTCACGTGAATACTTAGTCCCTTCCTCCACTTGTCCTCCTCCCTTCTTGTAGGAGGGTGATCAGCATCAAAAGAATTAGCACATTTAAAGTATTTAGAACAGTGCCTGAAAATGACTAGCTTTCTCATTCTACAGCTTTCCTGGTTTTTTTTGTTTGTTTGTTTGTTTGTTTTTTTCCTGTCTTCCCTTCCTTGCCTTGTCACTGTCAAGTACGGCTTCTTTCTCTGAAGTCCATTTTGTTTTTCCTCTTTTTTTTTTTTCTTTTTTTTTGAGACGGAGTTTCACTGTTGTTACCCAGACTGGAGTGCAATGGCACGATCTCGGCTCACCGCAACCTCCGCCTTCTGGGTTCAAGCAATTCTCCTGCCTCAGCCTCCCAAGTAGCTGGGACTACAGGCGCGCACCACCATGCCCAGCTAATTTTTTTTGTATTTTTAGTAGAGACGGGGTTTCACCTTGTTGACCAGGATGGTCTCGATCTCTTGACCTCATGATCCACCCACCTCGGCCTCCCAAAATGCTGGGATTATAGGTGTGAGTCACCACGCCCAGCTGTTTTTCCTCTTTTAATTCATTTGCTGACATTGAAAAAAGATGGAAAAAGGACATCAATTACAAGTGTTCTTATTAAATGCAATATAATAAAAAGAGCTAATATTTGAGTGCTTTTTGTGTGCTAGATTATAACATTATGTCAGTCATCTCAAAACAATCCTGTGAGATAAGTACTATTATATCCCTCATCTTGTAGGAGGGTGATCAGCATCAAAAGAATTAGCACATTTAAAGTATTTAGAACAGTGCCTGAAAATGACTAGCTTTCTCATTCTACAGCTAGAATGAGAACTGAAGCTTGACCAGTTAAATAACTTGCCATATCACACCTGGTAAGTGGCAGGGCCAGGGCTTAAACCCAGCCTTGTTCTTGTCTATTGCTAGGATTCCTAATCATCATCTTCAATTCCAGAGCAAGTCACTAGAACCCAAACTCCTGATTCTTAGTAACAGATTCTTGGCAGAACCCTAATTTGCAGCTAGGTCTGTTTGACCTCAAAACCATAGCTTGACCCACTCACAGTACTGTCTACAACTTGCCACACACTGCAAGCTAGGCTCAAGGATGTGAGGGTGAGTGAGACATAGTCCTTCCCTCAAAGAACTGATAACCTAACTGGGGAGAAAGATCCATTGATAGGAACATTTACAATGTGGAGTTCTAGCTCCTTTAGGCCAATGGGCACTTATTGGCTGGGTGACATTGGGCAAGTTATCTAACCCCTGTGGACTTCAGTTTCCTCATCTGTGATATGGGAAAGCAAATATCTACTTCATAGGGTTATTGAAGGAGGTTAAATGAGATCATATATGTAGAGTGCCTAGCACATATTTGGCATTCTATGAGCAATTGCAATTATTGTTGTTATATGGTGACTGCAAGAGGGACATGGGACCCCAGAGAAGAGGAACCTGACTCAATCATAGAGATCAAGGGGAGGCCAGGCAGGCTTTCCAGATGAGATCCATCCATCACAGTGTGACCTGAACAGCATCATGTATGCCTTAGAACAGCTGGCAGCAGCCACTGCGAGCTCTTCCTCTAGGGTCCCTGCTACCAAATGCTGAATAGAAAAGTGCGGAAGAATGAAGCTGAATCTTCTCTCCCATACAAACCGTGATTTAGCATGGGAACTCTACAAAGTGGGACTGTAACCTTGTTATCTCCTTCCTCAAATGTTATCCACACCCTCAGGCCTCACAGAGTCTGTTTTTCTTACTCTTAACAAGTCCTTCAATTTGGCTCAGTGGAATTCAGCAGGTCAGAGCTGCTACACCATGCTCACTTGCATTTCACTCTCTTTTCCACCCTTATCAGTATTGCTTTTAAGTACTATCAACTTCTTATAGCTGACATTCCACACTGTTTACCAAATGAGAGACTTAAGGGCTCCTCTAAAGTAATTGTAGGGATATAACCTAGTGTAGGTAGGTTGGTATTTGCCAGACTTAGGAATAAAACACAGGAGACCCAGTTAAATTTGAATTTCAGATAAACAGTGAATAATTTTTTTAGTATAAATATGTCCACTACAATATTTTGAACACATAATACTAAAATATTTTGATGTTTGTCTTCAGATAAGCAGATAATTTCAATTCAGATCCAACTGGTGTTTCATTTGGCAGCCCTAGGTGTAGGAGCAACATCTGGGGATGCTCTGCTCTTTGCATTGGATTTTTGGCTTGCTCTATTAGTAGGCGTGATAAATGGTGACTCAGTTCCATATCATCAGGTATTCAGTCACCACTTGACTCTATTTAGATGCTTACATTAATGAGACTTGATTGCTGTTAGGCATATTATTTTATCACCTCAGTTAGAAAATGGATGCTGGAAATTAACCCTTCCTACAGTAGAAATTCTAAACAACTTCAGGGATTGGATGCACGCTCCACTGTGTACAATACATAAACACAGAAGACTGCCTACTTCTGGACTGATTATATGGCTTCTAAGATCTGAATGTTAAGGTTTTGATTTTCTTCCATTCTTCCTTTTAGCAGACTCTCATGTGTGATAGACTCCATTTTGGAGAGTCAAAGCATCTTAGTGTCCTCATAGGAGGGAATACCCAATGCCATCTTCCTTAATGCATCATCACTCAGCCTCTGCTAGAACATCTTCTGAGGAGGTGGTGTGTGAATGGGGGAGGGGCCCCTGCTTCCTGAGAAAACCTGGTCTATTGTTACATAGTGATCATTATTATTATCATTATTATGAAGATTTCTTTATAGAGAGCTGAAATCTGACTTACTGTTTCTTACACTCAGTTTTCCATGTTTTGCCTTCTAGAGCTTTCAAACAGTTATTTTACTGGAACGGAAGGAGTTCCTGTATCCTTCTCACAGGCCTGCAACAGGAGCATGACTACTCAAACCCCTAGGGGAGCATGCAGATGGGCTGGTTGTGGGGGTTGTGTTTTGGGCTCCAACCCCAGGAGCTCAAACACTCTGGTTGAGTGTTTACAGCTCCAGAAGCCCCAGTGGGTGTGTGTTACACTGTGATCTTTCAGTTTTG
Source organism: Saguinus oedipus (assembly GCA_031835075.1). Taxonomy (NCBI): domain Eukaryota; kingdom Metazoa; phylum Chordata; class Mammalia; order Primates; family Cebidae; genus Saguinus; species Saguinus oedipus. The sequence continues at coordinate 129,769,851 of CM063178.1, forward strand.
CTGTCTGCAGGGGGCTGTGTTAATTAGCTCAGTTAGACCCTCTGCCTTTTCACAAGGACAGAGGGCTTTCTGTATGCTGGGTTCTTGCCCTAGTGTACCAGAAAAATCAGATCACACGTGGGCTTGGAGGATGGGTGCAAGGTTTTTTTTTTGTTTTTTTTTTTTTTTTGAGACAGAGTTTCGCTATTGTTACCCAGACTGGAGTGCAATGGCACAATCTCGGCTCACTACAACCTCCGCCTCCTGGGTTCAAGCAATTTTCCTCCTCAGCCTCCCGAGTAGCTGGGACTACAGGGGCGCACCACCATGCCCAGCTAATTCTTGTATTTTTAGTAGAGATGGGGTTTCACCTTTTTGACCAGGATGGTCTCGATCTCTTGACCTCGTGATTCACCCGCCTCGGCCTCCCAAAGTGCTGGGATTATAGGCATGAGCCACGGCGCCCGGCCTGGTGCAAGGTTTTATTGAGTGATGGAGGTAGCTCTGAATGAGGTGGATGGGGAGCCAGAAGGGGGATGAAGTGAGAAGGTGGCCTTCCCCTGGGGTCAGGCTGCCCAGCATCCAGACATTCCTCTGACTGCCTTCAACCAAATTCCACTGTTAGTGGCCCATAGGGTCTGCTGTTGTGCCCTTCTGCTCATCTTGATGTCCAGCTGTTTGTGTCTGTGCCCACTAAGGTCTCGGGTTTTTATGGGCACAGGATAGGGGAGGTTTATGGGCCCAAAGCAACTTTTTGGGTGCAAAACCCAAATGCCTGTTCTCATTTAGGTTTGTGGGGACACGCCAAAGCCTCACCAGGGACCCCGCCTTTTTCTACCCAGCACTTCCCTGCTCCCTCCCATATCATTACTATGACCCAACATAAGGATATATTTTACATTAGACCCACAAACACAAATACAAATATAAATATAAGTGGGAAGAATTTCATGGTATAGCAATTACTCTTATTAGACTACATCTGATGTTTCCTATTATATTCTATTTCATTTATTTAAAATCCTGGTCAGGCCCTGTTAAATTGATTTCATGACCCACAATTGGGTGGCCAACTATTGTTTGAAAAATATTGCTACAGAGTAAATATAGAATAAGTCTATTCCTCATTATTTCCTAAATGATTTTGAAATATTTGAAGGTTATTATTTTGTATTACGTCTTAATCTTCTCTTTTCTATACTAGGTATGGCTGAGTTTCTCCATCCATTCCCATCCTGCTCAACACCCTCTGAGTGCTTTCTGGTTAGAAACATTTCACTTAAAACTTGGCACTGAGACATGAGCACATAACCTCACATATAGCTTGGCCAGTGCTTGGCATTGTGGGATCATTAGACCCCTTGATCTCAACTCCCTGCTTGAATTTGTATTAGTTAATTAATACTCATTTGGGTATAGTTATAATTATTTATTAATTTACCTAAAATACCTAACCTAGCCCATTTTTTTCTGTTTTGTCTATTATGGTATCTTGAAATATTTTTTCTATTTGTGGGGGTGTAGAGATGGGGAGCTCAAATCAAGATGGCAGTTATTCATGTTTCCTGGATCTGTCCAAACCAAAACTCAGGAAATATAAACAAAAAGAAACTGCATCTAGCACAGTCTAGCACAGCAGTAATTAAAACTCCACCAAAATGACCATATTTGGTAAGAAAATGGCTAACAGGTTAATAATAGTTAATATTTATAGAACACCTCTTGCAATTTAAGCACTGGACTAAGAGCTTTATATGTAATTGACTCATGAATTTCTCACAGTCCTTTGAGGTAGGTACTATTGTAAAAACAACTTGAGAGAAGTTAAGTAGTTCAACTAAAAACATAGGACTAATAAGTGGAAGAGGAGGGGTGATACCAGGCCCATCTGACTGCTATGTCTGTGTTTTAAAATATGTAACTGCCTCCCACAGAGAGGAAGCTGCCTCTGGTGGTTTAAAAAGAGAGTGTCTGTAACCTGCCTAGCCTAATGCTTACGTGGAGGCTTAATAGATGGATCCTACTGTCTCCCATAAGGAAAGGGAAGAGCTTAGTAGCAAATTCAGTCCACTAAGAGTCCCCAGGAGTCTATAAAAACTGTCTAGATTCATCACTAACCACACTGGGGCAGGCCTCAGTGCTTTCCAGTAGGGAAATAAGGTCTGGAGTCAGCGAGCATCTTTCTTGTACCCATGAGACAGATAGGAGGCAACATAAAATGATGGTTAAGATCAAGAGCTGCTCATGCCTATAATCCCAGCACTTTGGTAGGCTAAGGCAGGTGGATCACCTGAGGTCAGGAGTTCAAGATCATCCTGACCAACATGGTAAAACCCTCTCTCTACCAAAAATACAAAAATTAGCCGAGCATGGTGGTGCATGCCTGTAATCTCAGCTACTTGGGAGTCTGAGACAGGAGAATAACTTGAACTGGAGAGGCAGAGGTTGCAGTCAAGATTGTGCCATTGCACTCCAGCCTGGGCAATAGAGTGAAAAAATAAAAGGCAAGAGCTCTGCAAAAACAGGCTTGAATTTTAGCTCTGTCGCTTATTAGCCATGTGATCTCAGGTAATTCATAGGAGCTTGCCTAGCCACCAGTCCACTTGAGCAACACATGGGTAATCATATCTGCCATACTGATGGAATGAGATAATGAATGGAATCATCTGGTTCAGAGGAGACACTCCATATGTGCTAGTTCATGATAGAAAAGTGGATTTTGATCTTTCTGCTCCCACAATATCATGTGCCTGTTTCCTCATTTAGGTTGAGATTCTGAGTTCCTAGAAATATAGGCCCTCAAATATCCCAAACCAGTGGTTCTCAAAGTATGGTCCATGGGCAAGCAGCATCAGCACCATCAGAGAACTTGTTGCAAATGCAGATTCTTGGGCCCCATATAGGCCTACTGAATCAGAAACTCTGGAGTGGGGCCCAGCAATCTGTGTTTTAACAAGGCTTCAGGTGATACTGATAGAGCTAAAGTTTGAGAACTACTTCCCTAATGGCACTGAGGATTCTGAATCTTCTGTTTTCAACAGGACTCAGTCAAAGCTCTAAAGAGGCTGCATCTTTTGGGTAGATATTGTGATTAAATACATAGACTGTGGCGTTTACTTTCAGGTTTTCATTTAATCTTTTTATTGTTGTTTATCCCAAACTGGCCATTTTCTGATGTTCTCTTTCTTTCCTCTATTTAATTTGAAACCCCTATTGGATATACCTTATATCGCATAGGTTGAATAGAAAGGGGCCATTCCCAGACACCCAGGTAAAGGAAACAACATTCCTAAAGAGCTTTTCTGGGCCATCCCTGTATCCTTAGCACAGGGTACCTGCAGGGACTGTACTTCCTTTGCCTTTTTTAAGTTCCTGGAACTCTCTGAGAACTTTTCTACCACAAGATCTTTGCAAATGATATTTGCTTGGACTGGAATGCTCTTCCTGCCTCCTTTATGTGGCCAAACCTTCTTGTCTTCTAGGTCTTTATTTACTTATCTCCTTGGAGAAGGCTTCCTTTTTCATCTTCTCTAAATGGCCACTTTCTCCCTAGTTATTAAGCCCTGTTACTGCAGTCTCAGTCTGCTCCTTTTCCTCATTACAAATAGGCCAGTTTGTAATTGTAGACTTATTTATATGTTTTAGTAAAACAAAGCCCGTACCAGGGTATTCAAGCATCTAGTAGAGTATGTGGATTATCAATGTGATCAATATTTTTTTGGTGGTATTGGGGAAACAGGGTGTCATTTTGCCACATAGGCTGGAGTACAATGGTGCCATCCTAGCTCACTGTAACCTCAAACTCCACCACACCTAGCCAGTTTTTCTTTCTTTCTTTTTTTGGGGAGGTAGAGACAGGCTCTCACATGTTGCTCAGACTGATCTTGAACTCCTGGCATCAAGCCATCTTCCCTCCTTGGCCTACCAAAGTGCTAGGATTACAGGAATAAGTCAATGTGCTCAGCTAGTATTTCTGAATGAACGAATGAACAATTATAGTGCCCACATACCTTGCCTTTTTTCAAACTTTGTTGTGCTTTCAGTTAATCCTCTAGTTAGGAATTTTTTTTTTTCTTTTTTCTTTTTCTTTTTTGAGACAGAATCTTGCTCTGTCACCCAGGCTGGAGTACAGTGGTGTGATCTTGGCTCACTGCAACCTTGGCCTGCCAGGTTCAAGTGTTTTTCCTGCCTCAGCCTCCTGAGTACCTGACATTACAGGCACCCACAACCATGCCTGGCAAATTTTTGATTTTTAGTAGAGACAGAGTTCCACCATGTTGGCCAGGCTGGTCTCCAACTCATGACCTCAAGTGATCCGCCCGCCTTGGCCTCCCAAAGTGCTGAGACTACAGGCGTAAGCCGCTGCACCTGGCCAGGACTTAATTTTTTCTAATTATTTCTAGTTATTCCTCTCTCTACTTTGGACTTTTCTGAAGACTTCTACTTAGCATGATACTGACTCTGTGGTTGACATGCAATAAATGCTTTCTGATTTCTTGATCAATAACTTATAGAATATTTAAAACGTAAATTTTAACTCCTTCCTCACTTTGAGTTTATGCTGTAAAATAAATTTTTCTCCGAATGGAACCATCTAAGTGTCTGGAGTCATTAAGAATGGTGAGAATTTCCCCACTTCTCTCTCTTTTCTTGGCCTTTAGAATGGTATAAGACTGTTGGTCTATAGTGCATATTCTGGAGAGAAAAGAACTAAAATTGTTTTACTGATTGTGGAGGGGTCATTTCTCTCACTATTCTTTCTATCTATGAACTGACAAGTTAAGTTTTCAGTTTGAAACATACAATTAGTTTCAAAATGGGGATTACAAGGGTTCTTTAGGGTGAACATTCTGATCTACGTTGTCTTCAGTTATTGTGAAAATCCTAATTTTTAATAGTGGCTTTGTGTCATTGTTTTAGAAACTCAGTATGATTCCAGTTTTAGAAACAAAGTGTCTATATCATCACTGGAAATAACGGAGTAAAACATGATTAGTTTTTTTTGTTCATGAAAAGAGGAAAGGGAAGCAATCATAATAGAATGATATATTGTAGGGTGGATGGAACCGAAGCTGCTTTCTATTAGTATGCAACTGGATTCACCCAGTATCTCAATGGAATGATCAATATGATTAGAAGCTTGGGAGCTTCTTTTCAAGTGGGCAACGTCAGTCAATTAATCAGCTAACTCAGTGCTTCTCAATCAGGAGCACTTTCGCCCCCTAGGGGACATTTGGCAATGTCTGGAGACAGTTTTTGTTTTTATAAATGAAGGTAGAGGGGGTGGTTGCCACTGGCATCTAGTGGGTAGAGGCCATCCCTACAATGCACCGGGCAGTTTCTCACAACAAAGAATCATCAGCCCCAAATATCAGAGGGCGAGGGTTGAGAAACCATGCAATAACAGATTAGCCAAAAAAGTATTAAGAGTTTTCAATACTCCCAAGGTTTTGGACATAGTAGTAGCAAATAATGTTTAGAATAATCATCATGTATTGAATATCTACTCCGTGCCAGGATCTTCATATTCACAGCTGCTCTGTCTCAGTTTGTGTCTGGCCCCAGGCTTGTTTGGGGCCAATGTCTCTACCCTTCTTCCTTACCCATTTGGTACAGGAGTGTTTTCTCTGGACATCAGCATATCTATCCTCAGTGTCTTGTGTTTATATAGAGAAAATTTTGTGTTTAGTGCATATTAGGTAATATGCTTACGGGAGAAAGCAGTCACACAAGAAGAGACTGGTGTGTCACTCTGGGTGTGAAACTAAAAACATCCTGACAAACAGGCCTCAGATCTATAACTTAATAATCCAACCAAACTACCTATGTAGCATGGTATAGCACAGAGCCTGGTCCTCAGTAGGTACTTAATGAATATTTGTTGGGAAACTTTTTTCATAATCCACAGAGTCCTTGGGTAAGCTTCAAAATGAGCAGGGTTTTTAAATGATCTCTTCTGTTGCATAACATTTAATTTGTTCCAGGAGCAGTTTCTTCATCCACAGGCACCTGATATTTCCAGAACTACACAGATGTTGTACCTTGTGTATCTTCCCATTTGCCCTCCACATTTTCCTCTTTTTTGTTTTTCACTCTTTCACTCTGAGTCAATTTGGTCCTGACAAGGCTAATCCCCTTGCCCTTTCTTCTCCTTGCAGCAATGTACACTCCACACCCTCTGCTTTAGGCACTGCCAGTATTCCCTGACTTTTGCTCCTGCCAACAGTTTGCAGGGGAGGGCATGTGTCAAAAGCTTATTTGAGAGTAAGATTTTATATTTAGAAAAAATGGAAAAAACAGACTAGAGTTGACCCTTGAACAATGCAGGAGTCACGGGCGTTGACCCTCTCGCACAGTTGAAAATCCAAATATAACTTTTGACTCCCCAAAACTTAACTACTAATAGCCACCTGTTGACTAGAAGTCTTACCAATAATATAAGCAGTTGATTAACATATATTTCATATGTTATATGTATTAATACCATGTTCTTACAATAAAGATTAAGCTAGAGAAAAGAAAATGTTATTAAGAAAATCTCAAGGAAGAGACAATTATCATAAAGTCTTCGTCCTTGTCATCTTCACATTGCGCAGGCTGAGGAGGAGGAAGAAGAGGAGGGGTTGGGCTTGCTGGCTCAGGGTGGCAGAGGTGGAAGAATATCTGTGTGTAAGTTGACCTGCACTGTTCAAACCTGTGTTGTGCAAGGGTCTGCTCTATTGCCATTGTAAATCAAAGGACTGAAAGAAAATCTTGGAAAAACTCTTCTTGCCTGGTGTTCACATAGGGGTTTATTAACTCTGGGGTTGATGTGACCATCTTATGTTTATAAAAAGAAGAGGTTAAAAGAAAAGGTATTGAGAAGCATGGTAGTATATGCTTTCCTTCCTTGTGTACATGCCCTTGCTCGAAATATCCTCCTTCTCTCAGCACCTGAATTTTGTGGAACCTGCCCCTTTTTCCCTGTGCAAAATCAATCATTCCTCTATGCTCCCGTAATGCTTTGTGTTTAATCTCTAGTGTGTTCATCATCATCTTTTCTCTTTAGCATATTACACTCTGATGTAGCAAATACTTCTGAAAGAGAGTTGCAAGAGCACTGTGACTGACTGCAGTAAGCCAGCTGGAAACTTCCATGTGCTAGGAGTGGATTCCAGGACTGCACCTTTAGAGATTCAGAAATTTGGAGGTGGAACATGAGTTTAAATTTTTACATGCTTTGTTTCATAGGTTACAATTCGGAAAGTGCTTAAACTTGAACTTAAAAAATATCCCTACTTGTTCTAGGAGCAAAACAAGCATTTTGATCAAAGCAGCCTGGATGCATTCAATCGTTGTTCATTCAACAGTCATTAGTGAACTACTAATTGTAGTAACCTGTCCCAGGTGAGGCAGTGTGCAGTAGCTGTCCCTTTTGTAGTCGTGTTCATCCACTCTCCTTTTGCTGTTTGTCTTCTCTGTCTTTGCAAGCCCAAGCCCATTCTTAGGGCCCATTCAGTCAAAGTATTAGCAGATAAGTACTTACAATATTTGTCGTGGCCGGGGCGTGGAGGGGAAGAGTGAGAGTGAGAGGGGAAATAGATTTGCATTTTATTAGAGTATTTAAATTCCTTGGTATTTCAAATTACTGGAGAAGAGAAGGGTTTCTAACTTTTACTGAATTCCTAGATGTGCCCAGCACTTGACCTGTATTATCTCATTTAACCCTTGCAATAAGTTTATGAGGTGTTACTATTTTATAGAGGAGGAAGTTGAGACCCTCCATGTCTGGAAATAGGTTAGATGGAACATGGACTAGAAGCAGGTCTTACTGTAGAGGCCCTGCTCATTCTCCTCTATCCAGATGTCTCTGTTACCTCAATGTTCTTCCCATGTCTATGCTGGTTGGGAACAGCTTGGGATCACTGGAACATCCTGGTACTTGTCCTGTTTTGAGTGAAAGATTGCTCTCTGGGCTGCCCCAAAGAGCACTAAAGATTGGCCCATAATCTTCTTAACTCTCCTAGGAGTGAGTGAATGACAACTTGGGTCACTTTAGAAAGGATACTGACCTTTAGGATGAGTGCATAGATCCAAAGCAAGCACGATGTGGACTAGTTCACTACCTTGCTGTTAGTGAAGGTGTGTTCATTTTTTATTGTAAACATACCTTGTTTCTTTTTTTGTTTGTTTGTTTTGAGATGGAGTTTCACTCTTGTTACCCAGGCTGGAGTGCAATGGCACGATCTCGGCTCACCGCAACCTCCGCCTCCTGGGTTCAAGCAATTCTCCTGCCTCAGCCTCCCGAGTAGCTGGGACTACAGGCGCGTCCCACCATGCTCAGCTAATTTTTGTAGTTTTAGTAGAGACGGGGTTTCACCTTGTTGACCAGGATGGTCTCGATCTCTTGACCTTGTGATCCACCCGCTCGGCCTCCTAAAGTGCTGGGATTATAGGTGTGAGCCACCGCACCCGGCCCATACCTTGTTTCTATTTGACGAAAACCAGACATCGGAAGCTCCAGCCAAGTGTACATGTTACTGATGACGTCTTGCTAGTCAGATTCAAAGTCTTTTTTGCAGGCGTTAGTTCTTGAACAATAGATTCAGGAACTAAGTTAAGGCCTGAAAAGAGTATTTGTTTTCTGCATTTGATATAGAGGTTATTGACAGATGAGGAAATTAAGGCACAGGAGGGAAACACTGGCCTCAAGCAGTGCTTTCTGCCTGTGCTGCCATGTATCTGATTGCTGGGTATTAATTTGAGGAGTCTAGGCTAGGTCTACCTGATTGATTCAGAACATTCTTGAAGCCACAAGCTGTGCCTAGAACTTCATTGCAGGTCTAAGAATCTGTAGCATTCGATCCAGTGACCCTCTTCTTAAAACTTCCTCTGGCTTCCATGCCTTTAAATTTTCCCAGCTCTTCTACTTCTCCAGCCTCTTCCTCTTCTCCTTCCTTCTTTCCCTATTTTCCAATTGTGGACGTTCCCCAAGTTCACTTCAAAGCTTCATCTCTTTTTTTCTACACCTCCATCCTCAGCTTCCCATCTAGTCCATTGTTCCTTGTTTCTTCTTGCCCAGAGGACAGTAAGTTACTCAGCATCTTTCTCAAACCATTTCCTCTTCTCAACTATGCTTCATTTGTCATTGGTCTAATGATCCATTCTTTTAAGACGGAAAGATCTATTCTTCCTATGACTGGCCTCAAAGTCTAGGTTAACTTGATTACTTTGTCCTTTTCCCCAGGATAAACAATGAATCAATGAGAAGAATAAAATCTTGCTTCAAATATTTGATATCTTTCTTTATGACATTTGGTATCTTCAAAGATACGCTATCTGTCATTTCCTTTCTATCACTTCTGTCAACCTCACATATCATTGCTTCCTGCAACTATCCCAGATAATCTCTTGAAATAAAAATAGCAAATGTATGTTAAATACTACATGTATTGTGCTAAGCATTTTACATTTGTTACTTTCTTCAGTCCTCACAACCACTCTGTGAGATGCTATTTTCTTCATCTTGCCAAAAAGAATACTGAGGTAACTTGCTCAGCATCACACAGATACTGAATAGTGGAGCCTTTCTTCTTTTTCTATCCATCACTTCTTCCTCAATTTGTACTGAATCCGTGTAAATGCTAAGTGAATCAGTGGTCCCTTCACTGTTTTGTTCTAAACTTGATGGTTGTAACTTGGAAATTCTGCTGCTTCCTAGAATATAGGATGGTATATAGGAGCAGGCAATTAGTGAAGATTAGTTTCCTTTCTTCTTTTTCTATCCATCACTTCTTCCTCAATTTGAACTGAATCCATGTAAATGCTAGGTGAATCAGTGGTCCCTTCACTGTCCATAAAATACCACTTCAGCTTCTAATTTGTGATTCAGGGTTCATGGTGTGTAACAGAAGGCACATTGAGGCAGAAGTTGTTTCTATCCCTGGCTTTGCTACTAAACTTGTTCTGTAACATTGGACAAGTCATTCAACAGCTATGCCTGAGCTGCTTCATGTGGCAGGTGAAAGGTTTGGTTGACACTTTCTTTGATTCTTTCCCGGTCTACATTTTTGTGACATTGTTATTCTGCCTTCCCTTGTTTTATTCTCGTTTCTAGTAAAAACCCTTTTCCTCTATGCCTTTTTTCCAAGCACCCCAGACCTTGTCAGCTCCCTCTTGGCTGTTGCCTCTGCTTGCCCAGGGCTGCCTTTTCCTCTTCCTGCTGCATCTGAACTCCACCACCCTCCCAGGCTCTTCCTTCTGTGTAAAGTTAGTCCTTCTCTCTGCCTTTTCCAGGCATCTGCAGTACTTGGATCTCCTGCATTGTTGCTTGCCTGTTTTCTGTTCACACATCTTGTCTTCTTAGATAACAGGTCCTTGAAGGGCTGGCTGGTCAGCTGCACTAAGTTTCTTTTGTGTGCTAAGTTTCTTGTGTGTACCAGGGTAGGTGACTTCAAATGGAGTAGGTATTTCATAAATAATTGTTAAATGATTACATTTTGGCTTTATCTCAAGAGCAGAGGTTACTCAGCAGGAATGCCCATCAGGGGAATCAGAATCAGGACACACAACCCACCAGAATTGACGAGGGTAAAACTGCTAGCAGACAAGTTAGGGAATTCCCACAATCCAGGGAGAAGTCCCTGAAGGCTCGGCCTAGTGAACAGGTGAAAAAAGGCAGGGAGCACCAGATAAAAGAGGCTTGGTGTGCGCTGACTCTCCCACTGACAATCCTGGGCAGCAACGTCGTCACTGTTACCTGGCTTTCTCTTCTCCAAGCAGTAGAGCTGCCCAAGTAAGCCAGGCAGACGTGCTAAGGGGCAGGCTCAGGCACCCGAGATCAGGGCTCCAGAGAGCAGGCGGTATAAACCAATGTAATGGGGTGGATGAGTAGTTCTCAGCACAGCCGGATTTTAAGAGGTGGGGCAACATTTTCCCAGAGTCACTTACTTTCTTTGCCTCTGCTGAGGCAGATAACAGCCTGCGGATTTGTGGCCAGAGGATGTACGGTTCTGCGAACACATTTCATATCCAAGGCTGCCAGCTCTGTTTTGGTCCTTCTGTTTCTCAACGGAGCACATAGTAGCAGCTTATCGCCCAATCTCAAGTGCGTGACGGAAGCACTGGGGCCTGAGGAATGCTGAGAAAAGTGTGGCCACTTTCCACCTGGAAATTCCACTTAAGAAGAAAAAAAAAAACAACCTAAGCAGAACCTAACCTAGACTTTTGGGCAGATCCGGAAACAGATTTTTGGCCGGCATTGGCCTGGTGGGAAGGAAGACAAAGTGGAGGGAGAACTGGTGAGTCTGAAATTAATCAAAACGCGGCAAGGGACAAAGCTAAGGAGGCTCTCGCCCTCCTAAGTCTCAGGGAGACACGTCAGCTGGAGCTCCGGGCAATTTTGGCCTGGCAGTTACGCGGCCCGGGGAGGAGCGGCGGACGTCTGCAGACGGGCTCTAGGGCCCGGCGGCCGGGCGCCACGGCGGGGTGGAGTGTAGGGTTACAGTGACGAGCCCGGGCGACCCTCCCCGGCCCGCGAGCGGGGAGAGGGGAGCGCGGACGGCGGCGGGAGCGCGCGGGAAGCTCTAAGACCCAGCAGCGCTCGTCGGTTTTTGGGGCTGGAGGTGAAGCCCTGTGTGAATGGGGTTGATTGTCTGGCGCCACTTCCCCGCGCTGCCTCAGGCCATGTCCAGCGCGCTGCTCGCCGGCAGCCTTCCCCAACCCCGGGAATGAACTAGCCATGATCGCCTCATGTGGAGGACAAAGTTGCGCCGGGGAACCTGTGAGCCTGCGGTGAAAGGTAACCAGCGGCCGCTCGAGGTGCCGGGAGGGCGCCTCCGAGGCTCCCACGCGGAGAACCCAGACGCCCCGGGCTCCCCCGGCCCATGCTGCTCGGGGAAGGGTGCAGCTCTTGGGGATCCGAGGCTGAGATCCCACATTACTCTTGTTTTTAAGCGGGTTACCTTGCCCCGCTTCAGGTCCTGTTCCTACGGGCCGGGCCTCAGCGCCTTGCCGCCCCTCGACCCACGTAAGCTGAAGTTGTGGCTCCGGCGTGCGGGCCCGGGGTGCGGCGCGCCAGACGCAGGGCTGGCCTTTTCGGAGGGGCGCAGCCATATGGTCCGAATCTCCGTGGCGCGCCCGCGCAAGGGTCTCGCTGCGAGGGAGGGGACAAAGGGGGTGTCCGGTGCCGCTTCCTCCGCGGGAGACAAAGGCGCGCGCACCGGCCCGCCCGACGGGCTCCCGAGCTCGGAGCTGGACCCTTCCTGCCCGCGGGCCAGACCCGGCTCTGGCGGGTGGGGGCGACGAAAGGGTTGCACCACAGCCCCAGACGCCCGGATCGCGTTAGCTGCTGCTCCTTCTTTGTTCTCTCCCTAGGCTAGCTTCTTTGACAAACTGGAGAGTTAGATCCGGCTCCCGCTTGCCTGTTAGGGCTGCCTTTACAATAATCTGGTTTCAGGGGGAAAAACATTTAAACTTTCCAAATGGAACTGTTTTTTCTTGGAATGTGACATTTGTGGCAGGAGGGAGAGTGGCGCGTCGGCCGATGACAGCCGAGTGGAGCCAGGGCCCAGCGCCGGGACAGAGGCCGAGCGTGCCCCAAAGGCAGCGGGGCTGGAGGACACGGCGTCCGAGCCTTGGAGCCCTGGCGCGCACCTCTAGGGCCTCCGCCACCTGGACTGCGCTTGCGGCGACGCTTCCAGGTTTCCCCCCTTAGAGCCCCAGGCCAAGAATCCTGGGTCCCCGCGCACAACTCCCGCGCGTCGCCCACCCTACTTTTCCAGTTTTGATTGATCACTAGGAAGACTTTCCCTTTCCATTTTTCTTCGAAGGTTTTTGCCTTTTTGGCTTCGGTGTTAGTTTGCTGTCTCCGAGTGGCAAATAGCTTTTGGCCAGGTTAGCGTGTGGATCACCTGGACTGGGGTTTCAGAGGTCAGGGGCCTGATCGTGCCGCCTCCTGAGACGATGCGATTTGGACCCAAAGTTTTGTCCCCGTGGTCCCTCAGCTCCCTTTCTCTGTGAGGCCTTGGTTGCCCATTTTCTTCTCCGGAGTCATGTTATGAGAATCGAGTTTTTGTACTGCTTGCAGAATTCCTTGGTGGTGGTGGGGTACGTGGTCTCGAGAGCCAATTGTGATACGTCGAAGATACTTTCAGCTAACCAAAACAGTTACGTGCTAACCTGTTCACCATAAACGAATTAAACCAGAATAGAGGGATATTAATAGCTACAGTTCCAGAAAATTTCCTTCCTTTTCGGGAAGCAAAATGTCAGGGCTTGAAATATTAAACAGTCATGGCTCCCTGCTTCCAAAACTGGCCGATGGGTCACTGCCAAACTGGCTAAGATTTCCCCTGGCTGCCTACCACTCCTGGGCCCAGCAGCTGTGGAAGTCAGACCCAGGTTAACAATTAAGGAGCTCTGTAGACTGCAAGGTCTTGAAGTATCTATAGCAACTGACATTTACCTCCTACCAAGGTGCTCTGAGCATTATAGTGTATCCACTATGAAGGCTCTTTATGAGAATAATGTGGGAACAATAGCTTAATACACTTTGAACTGTTACTAAAGGGTGGAAAAGCATTGATTTGACCAGAAGGAAAGAAAGTACCGATTCTACCAGCATGAAAAGGTTAGGACGTACAGTAGAAGGCCTTACACAGGCTCTACTTTTCCTTATGGTGTTGGTGGGGGTGCTGGGGAGGGGGCGGAGAAGGATAAGGATGTTTACTTCTTGTATGGGAGTACTTTTGTTTTTCTGAGATGCATTTTTCAAGATAAATAAGGAAACCTTTGTAAACCTGTGAGTGTATAGGAGAGAAGGTGCTGTACCTGTAACTCCCCTCTTTCTCCCTCTTTTTAAAATGCATGGAAGTTTTGGTCTTTCAGGTTCTTTGCAGATGATGGAGGATGTACAATACTAATGTTCCAAAGGGCATGTGGAGATCAAAACATTTAAAAATACATATTTTAATGGAAGCTAATGGAGGATTTTCAGTTTAAATGAGATATTAAAGTGCTATCCTTAAGAAAAGCACATGCATGCAGAAATGTGAGTGATTTTATGGGAAGGCACTCTGCTGATTAGACTTGAGAGTGTCTGCCCTGGGCCAGTTAATCTGGAGGCTCCTGTGGGTAGAGCTCGGCTTTTCTGATGTCTACCACTGTGGAAAAGTGTGGACCCAGGGCCTGGGGAAAAGATGGCTGAACTAATTGAAAGTAGCAGGCTGGCTGGGGAGAGTTCTGTTGAAAAGTACAGCCGCTAGGTACCAGAGCTGCATTGCTTCATAGTAATTTGTGAAAATGCTTTGAAAATGATAAAACACTATATAATGTAAGACTTTTGAAAAAAATGATGACATGAAATGGAAATTGCTAGTGAAAATTGTAAAAGTTTGATTTTTCAGGCCAATAAATTTAAAAGAAGTAACTTAGTAAGAACTGTTAACATTTGTGACATATAAAATTCCCCAAAGTAACCTTTTCTCTTTTCTTTTTTTTGGCGGGGGTGGGTGGGGTGGGGGGGTGGGTGGGTGGGTGTGGCTGTCTGCATTTTAAATGCATGAGGAAGCTCAGGTCAGGAAATTCTGCAGTGTTTTGAATACTTTCTCCCCTATTTTTCATTAATTTTGGCAGGTTCTTATGATTCAGAATTTAGTAGGTAATAAAATCCTTGAAAAGCAAGGGGTAGCACGGAGGTCAAGTAAAAGGAGATATTGGATTACAGGGTTTGTTGGAAATAGACTGAGGTTGTTGTGGTTTTATGTTTTGTTTTGTTTTTTTTGTTTGCCTAGTGATTTTTTTAAAGTTAATTTTGTTGGCTTGGCTTTGTTTTGTCTTGGAGGAGAGGTACAATGTAAATCTTGGCAATTGTGGGTAAGGCAGTCCTCTACATTTGCTGGAAGGAAGCCACTCCTGCTCTTGGTTTATGTCTTGGCACCAAGCTGAGTTCTCCTTTAACTTGTGAGGCCCTTGGCTCTGCCCTCATGGCTAGGCCTTGTGAAATCTTAGGGTATATTCATTTTGGACACTCACGGCAGGACTCCTGGACTCCTAAAGGGATTCACACATCAGGCATTTTTTTCCCCAACTTTTAGGAGGAAGTAGGAGAGTAGCTGTAAGGTGGTGGAAATGTATCCCTGTTAAGATACTGAAGAATTAGATTTAAGTTTTCAAAAACTGTCATCCTACCGTGTGTGTTTAAACCTGTGTTTGAGACCACTGGCCAATATTGCAGCTATGTACCTCTATTTTGTCATTTTGTTTTTATAAAATGTCTGCCATTTCCTTTTTTTTTTTGTAACTTTTTGTTTTGAAATGATCATAGCTTCATAGAGAGTTGCAAAAATAGTAGAGAGGTCCTGCGTACCCTTCACCCAGTTTCCCCCATTGGTAACATCTTACATAACCATAGTACAGTAGCAGAACCAGGACACTGACATTGGCACAGTCCACAGATCATATTCAGATTTCACCAGTTTTACATGCACATGTGAAATTTGTATTTCTATATGTATACTTCTATGCAGTTTTTCATGTGTCGATTCACGTAACTGCCACCACAACCAAAGTACGGGCTATTCTATCACCTCAACGATCTCCCTTATGCTATACCTCTATAGTTGCACCAGCCTTCTTCTCCCCACCCTGTTGCTAAACGCTTAGCAACCATTACTCCTGTTCACTGTATCTACAATTTTGTCATTTTGAGAATGTTACATAAATGTAATCATGTAATATGTGAACTTTTGAGATTGGCTTTTCACTCAGCATAATGCCCTGGAGATCCATCTAAATTTTTTGCTTCTATCAATCTATTGTTTCTTTTCATTGCTGAGTAGTATTCCATGACATGGATGTACTATGATTTGTTTAACCATTCACCTATGGGTTTTTTCCAGTTCATGACTATTGCATATAAAGTTTTCGTGAACATTTATATCTAGGTGTTTGTGTGAACATAAGTTTTTATTTCTCTGGTGTAAATGCCCATGATTTTGATTGCTGGATTATATGGTAAGTGTGTGTTTAGTTTTTTACAAAATTGCCAAACTTCTAGAGTGGCTGCACCATTTTACATTCCTATCAGCAGTGTATGAGAGATCCAGTTTCTCTGCATCCTTACCAGCATTTGGTGTTATCACTGTTTTTCATTTTAGTTGTCCTAATAGGTGTTCTAGTCTTATCATGGTTTTAATTTGTATCACAGTAATGGCTGATGATGTTGAATGTCTTTTTTTTGTGCTTTTTTGCTATCTATATATCCTTTTTTGGTGAAATAACTATTCATGCTTTTTGCCCATTCCCTAACTGGATTATTTATTTTACTCTAGAACTTTAAAAGTTCTTTGCATATTCTAGAAACAAGTCCTAAGTCAGATTTCTGGCTCACGTATATATTTTTCCAAGTATGTAGCATATCTTTTTAGGCCCTTACCCCAGGATCTTTTGCAGATCAAAAGCTTTCAATTTTGATAAAGTCCAGTTTATAGATTTATTTTTTTCTTTAGGGATGGTGCTTTTGGTGTCACATCTAAGAACATTTTGCCTAGGCCCATGTCTCAAACATTTTCTACTGTGTTTTCTTCTAAAAGTTTTATAGTTTTACATTTTATTTTTAAATTATATTTCACTTTTTTTTTTTTTGAGACAGAGTTTTGCTCTTGTTACCCAGGCTGGAGTGCAATGGCACGATCTTGGCTCACCGCAACCTCCGCCTCCTGGGTTCAGGCAATTCTCCTGCCTCAGCCTCCTGTGTAGATGGGATTACAGGCACGCGTCACCATGCCCAGCTAATTTTTTGTATTTTTAGTAGAGACGGGGTTTCACCTTGTTGACCAGGATGATCTCAATCTCTTGACCTCATGATCCACTTGCCTCGGCCTCCCAAAGTGCTGGGATTACAGGCTTGAGCCACCACACCCCCTATACTTCACTTTATCCCTCTTAAGAGTTTGTATGTCTTGCTGTTGATCTTATAAACCATCTATTAGGTCTCGAATATACACAGATAAATTGTCAGGTGTAGTTCCCACTCTGAAGCACTCACAGATTAGGGGTATGGCATGTGGACATTACCATGTGTTGCTGCTATGATGGGACACATGTGATGTGCTATGGAAGCACTGAGCAGAAAGGAGAGAGGGCTTGCTTTGGTCCAGGCAATCAGGGAGGGCTTCCCTGGGCATGCTGCTCAAGCATGGTGGGAATAAAATTGGTTTGCTTTTGATCTAGTTTTTGGATCTTTATTGCCATGAATTCTTTAGAGTGTTACTCTGATTCATGAGCACATGGTGATTGAGTTGGCTTACACTGAATGGTTGAGTTTTTTGAACAGCACATGGCATGATAGCTTAAAAGAAAACACAGTGCTCAGTAACATAAACAGTATGAATGAAGTTAAATAGATTAAGAGTTAAGTATATGTTAAAATGAGAAAGCAGAGGTAGTATTTTGGATTAAGAACAGATAGCTCTGCTTGTATCCTGGCCCTGCCACCTCCTTGCTATATGACCGCAGAATTGTACATGCTGAAGCCTTATCAGTAAATGGGGAAAATAATAGTTCTTCCCTCATAGAGCTGCATGAGGGCAAAGTGAAGTAATGCTCACAATGCTGGGCACATTGAAAGCATTCAATAAATGCTTGCTGCCATTTCACAGGCACTATGTCATTTAAGCCCCACAATAGCCGTAGAAGATTATTGTGGGGAGGAGGTGTGTCTACCACGCTATGACTGGGTATATGGCTACCATATTGCCTTGGTAAATCACTTAGGCTCTGTAAAGTAAATGTATTTGCTTAATATTAACTTCTAAGGTTATTTTGGGACTTAAATGACATACTGTCATTGAAAGAGCTACAAAAGAGGTGAAATTTGGTACAAAATAGTTTTCTTAAAAAATTATTTTCAGCATTCTCAGTATCTTTTTGGAACAGTATCTTTGGATTTACAGTGCTCTGCCTCTCCTGACGGTAAGTTTCATTGCTACTTCGGGCACTTGGTAAAATTGCATAGACATAGCCAGGGATCATAGACATACTCGGGGATGTCATGAAGGTTTCTGCAGTGGATGGATGGTTAAGCTAGGGTCTCTCAGGCACCTCCAAATGGAGATGTTTTGGAGGCACATTGATAAGTCGTTGTAGTAATGACCAAAGGAAAGCTCAGTGCTGGAAAATTGCTTGAGGAGATGTTGAAATATTAAGAGATTCAGCTTCCTCACAGTAGAGAAATATAACTCCATGACTTTTTTTTTCTAGCAGTTTAGGACAAATGTGATCTGGCCTTCATCTATTTTTTTCAAGTTTTAGACCTACACTGTCCATAGTAACCACTAGTCACTTGTGGCTATTTAAATTAATGAAAATTAAATGAAATGAAAAATTCAGGCCCTCAGTCAAACTAGCCACACTTCAAGCGCTTAGTAGCCATTTCCATCATGGCAGCAATTTCTGTTAAGCAGTGTTGCTCTACAGTGAGATTGGCTCTGCTGTCTGATGGCAACACCACTGGACTTTAGAGGATAAGACAGGGACGTTTTGAATGAAATGTACCACGTCTCCCTTGGAGGGCTGGTATGAATTGAGTGGGAATGCTCTGTTCACTTGAATCTCATTTTGCCACTTCTGTTTCTGGAGGCTCATTTCATTTGAAAGGCAGGTCAGCATGGCAACTGAGTTATGCTAGCAGCAAAGCTTACCAGGCCATTATCAAGAGATGTCTGCTGTTTCTAAGATGTTCCATTCATGGGATTCTCCCAGGGATCTGGCCCTTAAGAGAAGCAAATAGAAATGCTTTGGTGCAATTAGCACAGAAAGATCCTTCTCCTAAAGAGGACTATCAAAGGTCAGCCTGGACTTCTCCACCTTGGATCTGTTCCACTGCTGAACCAACCTTTGTCAACGAGAGGCAGGCATCTGGCCCTTGTTCATCTCTCCAGTGTTTGCACATGCTCAGATACCATTCCACACTGCATCATCGTATTGACTCCTTTGAAAGTATTCTGTAAACTGTAATAAGGTTCGTTTCCTTGCCCGCCCTACATCCAGTCAGTCTTTAGGTCCTTGCAGTTGACTTCCAAAATACTTCTTGCATACTTTCCCTTCCTTTGCATGTCTCTACAGCTAAACCAGTTTAAGGGCTAATTACCTGTCTCCTGGACTATTGTGATAGCCACCCACATAACAGGTCTTCCCACTTCTGTTTTCTTGCAGCTCTTCTGACCTAATCTGTCCTTTCTTCTTTCCCTTCGTCCTCCCACCTTTCCTCCACCCTTCTCAGAATAAGCCCAGCAAGACAGGGATGATAGATATCTTGTGTTCCAAGCTTGCTTTGCTTCCTCTTTGTGAGGTGGAGGCTCTAAACACACCCAGTGGCCACGTGCCAGGGAGGAAGGAGGCGTCTCACATTCAGCTGCTGCTTCTCAGCTATGAGGGCTGCTTTGGGTGGTATGACCCAGGAATATGACCCCTGAAAGCAGATGTGAGGCAGGCCTTTTCCTTTCTGACAGGGGCTGTGTTCTAGAGGACACTGGGAACCAAGTGTTTTGTGAGCAAACATCCTCTATCTGGGGGTCTTGGGGAAAGTAGAGAATATGAAATCCTCTGGCAAGGCCCTGTTCCTGAGGGAGTGGCTCCTAAATATCACAGCAGTTATAGGTTGATTGCTCGTCCTGGTGATGTGGGAAAGGTTGGAAGATAGAAGAAAGGCAGACAAAGAGATTAGAAAATATGCTTTTTATGGAAAATAGTGGAAGCAGGGTACTCTGCACAGCGTTAAATTCATTGTAGAAAAACTCATGTAAAACCAATCTAGCTTCTTGAAAAGAGAAATGGTCTAATGGTCCTTTTATCTAAAAGATTCAAAGAAAATACCTTCACAATAAACTTCACTTCACAATAAACTTCAATTAAGACACCTGGGAAAGCAATTTTAAAAGCATCACAAAACCATTTCTATAAACCTTGAAGATAATGGGTGTGTGAGGTTTGTTTAAACTGGTAGGTTTGTTAAAGGGCATAATCCTGTCAGGCTTATCCTCCCATGGTATTGACTGGCCTGGCAGATCAGAAATGACCGGTAAGTGGCATAAAAGTGGTGAATAAATTTACCTTAGCTGACTTTTAGAGTTGAGCCTGTATGGTAGTCATCAAAAAACTAGAATAGAGTCTAAAAAGTCTACTCTGAGATACATATTAGCTTTGCCCTGAGTTGAGGCATTGAATTTCCCCAAATTCTAACATTTCTTACTTGCAGATTTCTCCAAAATAAATTCCAGGAATTTGGAGAAAGAGAATTGAAATAAAGACAAATATTTATACTTTAGTGACATTTATTAAGTAACTAAAGTCACTTTATTAGTTTAGGAACAAAAAATGGGTTATGTGTAATTGTTCATAAAATAAAATACTAAATTTCTAGTATTCAATTTAGTAATTTATTTAGGAAGTAGTCACAAATATGCTAATCGAATTTACTTTGAATATTTTCAATTTCTCTTATAGAAAAAGGTACATCCCAAACATTAGGGCACATGACATTTCTTATTTTTGGACAGAATATGAATTAGGCAGAAATTTAAATAGAGAATCACTCACTCCTCCTTAAATATCTGTTGAGTGAATAACTCTGGATTGTACAAGTCAATACTGAGGTGGTGAATTTGATGGGGTACAATAAAAGGATATATAGTTCATCCATCTGATATTTGAGGGTCTGTCATGTGCCAGGAACTGGGCTAGGTGTGGGGTATATATCCTTTGCTCCCCATGGAATTCATATTCTATAAAAGGAATATAATGTATTAAGATGTTGGAAAACAAAGGACAAATGAACTGGGTTCATTCTGCTCTAAGAAGGGAAGGTCAAGAAAAGATTCATAACTGTCTTTCAAGTATTTATTTTATTTTCACTTTGAAATGAGCTTAAACCACAGATATCATGACTTCTAGAAGCTTAGAAGAATTGTCTGCTGGGGAGGGTGGCTAAATACAGATTAGGAGGATGTGAAGGGCAAAGAGGCAACCAAAGAATTAATAGAAGTGTGGGAGTATATCTTACTAGAAATCTGTTTAAATCGAGAAAGTATGATATAATGTCCTGCCTGATGGTGGGAAGGAGATCCTAATGGGGTAATTTTGATGGGCCCTTCAGATATCTTTTTTTTTTTAATTTCAGTAATTATCTCTGGAGCTTAATGATTAAGACTCCAGAGCTGGAAACCTGCATTCACACGTGACCTGTGCCACTCACTAGCTTTGTAATCTTAGCAAAATTACTTAACCTCTCTGTCAAGTAGAGTTTCCTCATGTGATACATAGGGATTTTAATTATACCTACGTCAAGAAATTGTTAGGAGAATTACATGTTAGGTATAAGAACAATATCTGACACATTGGATTAGTTAAGTGTTAGCTATTGTGGTTGTTGCAGTTACGATTGCAACATTTTTTTATGCTTATAGATTCTGTGGGTCTGGACTTGAGGCAAGGCATTGTAGGATGGCCTGTCTCTGCTCTGTCATTCCTGGGACTTCTGGGGCAAGAAGGCTAGGAGTGCATAGGTGGTTTGTGACTGGATTCACATGTCTGGCACCTGGGCTGGGATGATTAAAGGCTAGGTGTCTGTAGACCAGAGTGTCAACAGTTGCCCTTCCACATGGCTTGGCTTCCTTATAGGATCAGGCTAGTTAGAATCTTATGTGGTGGCTTAGGGCTCTAGATGTGAGTATTCCAGCAAATTGGATGGACTGCATTGTCTTTTATAATTTAATTTTGGAAGTCACATAGAGTTACTCCTCTATTCTCTCTTAAACAAGTGGACTTATAAATTCATTACCTAAATTCAAGGATGTGGACCCACCTTTCTATAGGTGTGTCGAAGAATTTGCACACGTGTATTAAACTGCTACAGTCATCATCATTGTTGTGTTATCATTAGATAAAATATTGAAAATGTAGCCCACAGTAAGTCTTTAACTATTTGGATTACCTGAAAACCGCATTATTCTGAAGATTTGAATTTCTGTACCTTCCAAGGCAAATATTTGTGGTGGTGATTTTTCTGCAAGATTGATCCTCTTCCCACTCCATCTCATGCCTTATATAACATTTTCTTGATGGTTTAGATTATTATCATGAACATCAGTAATATTACCATATTGTTGTTTGAATCGGGAGTGGGGATAGGCATATAGACAATACAAGAATGTAACAGTTTTCTTCCAAGAAGATGCTTTGCTCTCCATAGTTAAGATTATGGTTCCAAAATAGACAGTAACTGAAGGTACAAAATGACGATAGAATTAGCAAAAAATGCATTTATAAGCTCTATAAGTAAGAGATAATTGGTAATACACTTGAAAGCCCTGTTTTGATGATTTTTTTTTTCCCTTTAAGATATTGTACTGAGAGGCCTGGGCACTTGTCAGGTAGAACTTGATTAGCACCCACAGAATAGGACAGAATCTCCAGAAACGTTATATTATGTTCTGGTCACATTGATTTAGACATTTTAAGATAATTATTGTAAATCTATTTGGAGACCCTTGACTTGGAAAATTTATTTAGTTATCTGTTGCATAGGATACTAGAGAAAATGTTATATACATTATATACCTTGAAGTGAGGTTGGCCTTTTTTTAAAAAAAAAAAAAAATTGTCATTTAATTGGCTAGGCCATTAAAAGACTCACTGTTTTGGGGATGAAAATAGGCTTTAAATTGCTATGTATATTATGATTCTGAAGGAATAGACTTTTCTGCACTTTCGTTAGTAAAGACCTAGTTTTCCCCTATGTTGTCAGTGAAAAGTACAGATGACTGTGAAGAAGAGATGTGAACTTCATGTTTTGACTCTGTCCTATTATATCACAGATGAAATGAAAGAAAAGTTATGGAACAAAGGTGCTAGGGAGAGGAAAATTCCTTTCGTTTGTATATCTCAGTACAGAGGATAAATCTGTTACCACCCCCGCCTCCGCCTCCCTTCCCCTCTCCCTTCCTATTCCCCTCTCCCAGTAACTACCCTATTGTCACTGTCTCTGAAGATGAAGCCTCTTAGGCAGCTGAGGAATATTCAGGGTAGGATGGTTTCTGATACCTTCTCTAGGACCACTTAGCCCTTGCCTTGCATGCCAAGATGGCCAGGTAAGGAGACTCTGAAGAGCCTTTGGACAATACCATGTAGTCTTGTTTTTTGATAGTAGGACTGGACATTTTAAGCTTATTTTCTGAGTAATGGTATATTTTAGGTCTTCCCTCATTCCAAATTTTTGGAAAGTTGAAAATGTAATTTTAGCCTAGTTCATTAGCCGAACAGTCTGACCTAAACAAAACTCATCTCTTATCTGCCTGAGCATCTTGCTGCTGTTCTGTTTTAAAGAAATCACTGATTTGATCATCTCTTGAACGTGAACTTTACAGTGGTTATTCCTGTTATCTTTTCCCGTTTTCATGAACAGAAACTAAAATTTACTGAGCACTTTCTATGTGCTTGGAACGTTGTTAATATCCCTTTCTGTTGTCTCAGTTAATCTTCATAACAGCCCTATGTAGTAGGCCCTATTATTATTCTCACTTACTAATAAGGCAATGGGTACCAAAAAATTAAATCATTTGCTCAAGTTTACATAGCTTATCAATGGCAGAGCCAGGATTCTTACATTGTTTAAAAAGCAGATTTGCCAAACAAAAACAGAAAGCATGGTATGTCCTTTCTTCCTGCTTAGCGGTTATTTTTGCCTCTATCGTTTTTTTTTTTCTTTAAATCTTTCTAATACTGTGGTCTTCTGGCTTGACAACATTGTTCTCTTTCCCCTTCAGTCATCATGTCTTAACCTCCTTCCCTTTGTCTAGGATCACCTGACTTCCTGCTGGACAAGTTACTGCAATTTCTTTTCTCCTTACCTAAAACTAATCTCGTGGAGCCCTTTTTCCCCCCACTAGTGAAATAATCATTGTTGATTTATATTCCCCATTATAAAATTTCCTCAAGGACCGGAAGGTGCATTCTTGCGCAGGTGTTTTCTGGGTGGGCATCTAGCTCTCTCCAGATGCATTTTCTTTAATCAACAGGGGTCCATTCGTCTGACTAATATAGTTCAAGCAGTGCTTTATATCAAACGGCCTCTGTATGTCTTCAAGTTTCACTGACTTCCAGGGGCCATGGCCATCTTCCTTTGCCTGGGCAGGAGGATAACTCATTCTCAGTTATAATTGGTTGTCAGCATTTTCATCTTTTGGACTTTCCCCATGGAAGAGACTGTGTCATTTAGAACAGTGTTTCTCAAAGTGTGTTCTGTGGAACCCTGGGGGGAGGAGGTCTCTGAGACCTAAAAAGTATCTTCATAGTAATTCTAAGACATACCCTCACCATGAATCAAGACAGTGGTAGTAGTCAATTAGTCACACACTCAGAATAACAAGGAAGCCTGTTCTAGTTGAAGCAATACAGATGATTATATTAAATCTCAAACCTTGAATATGTCTTGTTAACATCCTGTGTGATGAAATGGGAAGATACATAAAGTGCTTCTGCTGCGAACTAAGAAAAAGCGCTTGTGATAGAATTGTGATATAAACATGAAACTAGATGCTTTTCTCATGGAATCCATATTTACTTGAAAGAAAAACTGGCTAACTGTGGTTATTCTGACTTGGGCATTTGATACATATTGCCTCCAAAATAAATAAAGGGAACTTGTCATTTCAAGAAAAACTATTTGCTCAATTGATAAAACTCAAGCTTTAAAGTGAAAATTGGATTTTGGAATTTTGGGAAACTTGTATCTGCCACCGTGAACTTGACAGTTTCCCAATATGTAAAAGACTTTTCTATTGATTGAGATCCATGGTATATTAACAAATGGGATTTGGTTGGTATTATATACTTAAATGTTTCAATGTATGTAACATCTCTATAATTTATTGAACCATTGTTTTCCAGATGACCACATATGATGTTACATGCAAATGTTAAAAATAACAACTCCCTTCAAAGTGAGAGATAGGCCAATAGATTTTAATGTAATACTGTACGGAGGAGTATCCATGAAAAGACCACTGTCAGGGTTTCATATCTTATGTTGCAATTGCCTTTAAGAAAATTCCAGTGGTTGAGTTTTGGTGTGGTTTCACAGAATAGTCACAATTATCTGAAGAGGCTATTCAAATACGCTTTCTTTTGC
This sequence comes from Saguinus oedipus, assembly GCA_031835075.1. Taxonomy (NCBI): domain Eukaryota; kingdom Metazoa; phylum Chordata; class Mammalia; order Primates; family Cebidae; genus Saguinus; species Saguinus oedipus. The sequence goes on from CM063178.1 coordinate 129,794,995, forward strand.
CAACTACATATTTGTATGAGGACAGATATTCTTACTTCAATGAAAAATTATATAACAACAGATTGAAAGCAGAAGCAGATATGAGAATCTAGATGTCTTATATTAAGCCAGACATTAAAGAAAAGAAATATCCAAAATAATAAAAAAGTTCTCTGTTTTAAAAATGAGGTTTTTTTCATAAAAATATTTTATGTAACATATCATGGGTTTGCTATTGTTATTTTTAAATGAGTTAACATATACTTTCTAAGCTTCAGTTTCAAATGCATTAAATATTGATAGATATAGCTCACATTAACAATAACTCATTGGGTCCTCAATAATTTTAGAGTGTGAAAGGGCCCTAAAACCAAAACGTTTGAGCACTGTTGCTGCAGTGGCAAAAGCCATAGAGCCTGGAGCCAGGCTAGCTGGGCTTGAGGCGTAGTTTTGTTCTTTTCTGATTGTGTGGTACTAGTCAAGTTACTCTCAGTGCTTTAGTGTCCTCATCTGAGCAATGGGAGTAATCATCACAGAGTTGTTATGGGGATCGAGTGAGTGAATACAAATTGTTTAGAACAGAACAATGCCCTTCACATAGAAAATTCACAGCAGTGTTTGGTTATGTCCATTTACCTGTAATTGGTTTGTCCCTAGAAAATTTTATTTTGCAGCATGTTTCCCTCTTAGTCTCCCTCTCAGCATCATGGCTGACAATAAATGAGGGGTTACTACACTGGGGTTTGTAGTGAACTCTGTGTGTATACATCTTCTAGACATAGGGAGAAGCTCTGTTGCTTTAGAAAGATTTTTTTAAGGGGTATCATGAGCCAAAACAAGAAGGCCAAAGAGGAGAAAGAGGTAAGTATAGCCCCAAGCACAGCTAGATCCTTCCTGTGTGTGTGTGCTTTGAGATGAACGTGGGCACTGGTATCCTAGCTTACCACTCCACACTTCCTTGAGCCTGTTATTTCTGCACTGTTTGACAATTTTCTGCTTTACTTGTTTGTCTCTCTTGATAGACCTTCATATTTGGGTCTTATATCTAGTACTGTCTTGCTCATGGCAGATGCTCAATGTCATATATCTTTGTGGAATGAATGGCTTAATGGACAAATGAATGAGTGAATGATTCTGCCTTTTGCTGGGACCCATGATCCTTTGTAACTCCTATCACATGTATCTGGTTTTTTTTTTGTTCTTGTTTTTTTTTTTTTTAATTCTGTGAACGCTTTGGAGCAGTCAAAATTGAGTTTACCTCTCAGCCTTATGGCTGTTAGCCCTGTTACCCAGGGCCTGTCATTCCTGTTTTTGTACAGGTACAAAGGAGAAAAAGAAACCTAATTCTCAGGAATATGAGGATTACCTGAGATAATGCTTGTAGCATGTCATGCTCAGTAATTTTACTTTCTGTGACTTCCTTTCCTGTAACTAAATAGCTGCTTGTCTTTACAGGGACTCTTTGGCTGTAGTTGGCCACTGCAACGAACTAGTGTGTAATTGGTTTACATTAACTCACTTAAATCCTCATAACAACTCTTCATAACAACTTTATGAGGATTATCCCCCCTTCTTAGCAGAGGGTTTTTGAGTTTCAGATTTATCAAGCATTCATGTATGGTATGCTAGGCATTTTCACAGCTTTATCTCATCATGTTGTTGAAATGAGTGTATTTTTTGTTATTCTTATAATCACCTTGTTTCTGTTTGACAGTATTTGAGATATGACTGAAATAGCCATATTCTCATATCTGGTCATTCAGGTTTACACATATAAAATACAGGACACTGAAACTACTGACTTTAAATCTGAATTTATTGAAAAGTAACAAATTGTGGGAAGTATTCTTCACATTACTAAAGTAGTTATTGCAGGTTGGTTAGTGGTTAGTTTTAGGAAGAGTTTAATCTTCTTTACTTATTCATTATTATTTGAATTTATTAAATCCAACACATTTTGTACTTAAAATGTGATTGATTTATAAAAGTCTAGTTTACCACAACTTTTCAGGACTGTATATGTTTGTTGTAGAAGAGCTTATATTGGTAGAGAAGTACAAACTTCCCAAACCTGACTGCATTCAAATTGTCTGTGAAAGATGGTCCAAAAATGTCATTTCTGGTCTACACTTGTGGTGAAGCCAGTGTTGCAGGTCTGACTTGGAAGTGATGTTTTTAACGAGCTCCGTGAATGTTTCTGACACACTGTAGGTTTGGGATTCATTGTTAAAGTGGCAACACAGTCATGAAATAATATGCAAAAAAAAAAAAAAGAAAGAAAGAAAATATTATGCAGCCAGATGGAAGTGATGAGGAAGCGTGGTTTCGTCAATTGTCTTGGTGTTCTGGTGTTTGGCAGGGACTGTGCTCATATTCCCCGAAGCTTTTATAAAAAATAACACAAAGAAAATGGTTCTGAATCCTTCTCTGCCTCATACATCCAGAGAAATAAACTTTCCCAGGACCTTTCTGCCTTATCCACAAGTTAAGAACATTTCATTAAAACTCTCCTAATTTTAATCTAAGAAATTTGGTAGAAGAAAAGAACTAGAATTAGTTTGCATTATTGAGGGGTCTTGGAGTATAGAGTGGTGTAGTCAAAAGAGCTTTTCTGTTGGAGGGGCTGTGTTGCTGGCTAGTTTTTAACTCTGGCTATTATGTAACCTCTGTGAGCTCAGTATCACTATCAATAAAATGAGAGTGAGTGTTGGTAATCAAATAATATGATTTTTATGACATCCTGGCACTAATAGGCTCTCAATAAATGGCAGCTCTTGCTATTATTGGTTATAGTCTTTGTTACTCAGGGATGTTTAGTTTCTTGGAGATACTGGTTGCTTTAAATTTTGTAATTCATTCATGAGCCCGTATTGATTTAGGAGCTGGGTGAGTGTCATTAGAAGCAATGTGCTTGCCTTTTGAGAGTCCCAGTCCCTGTGGGCTGCTGCTGTCTGACAGACATCCCAGTGTCACTCATCTGCAACAGTGCACACTAATAGGATCCAGAAAGCTGGAGGAATCCGTGGCAGACAGGAAGTATCTGAACTGCTCCTTTCTCTTAGTGGGGGTGAGAGTGAGAGCTTTGCAGAGCATAATTATGCAGCCATATTGTCATTTCATGTCTGGGGGTTGTTTTAAAGCTTTCTATACTGTTTGTTTTCATTTGTTCAAAAAATATTAAGGCCTCTTAACATTTTTGAGTGAAAAAATATTTTTCGTTTACTGTCTGCAGTATTACACCCTGGTAATACTTTTTCATCTCGGTGGGACCACAGTGTATGTCAGAGCCACGCAGAAGAATACTGCTGTGATCCTGAGATACTTACTTCCAGATAGTCATACAAACAGGTTATGATGAAAGATATTTAAATGTCAGTAACTTAATTAAATATAGGGTTTATTAAAACTTATCTGAGGAAAAGAATCTCTTGAGTTCAGGTACTTTTAGTCTTTTTGTTTTAGATAAGTTAAGCAACAAATATATCAACATAAAATATATATTATAATGTTACTATATACAATTTGAGTCAAGATATTTAAGGACCTTTGGATTTTATGTTAAAGGCTAAATTTTAAAAACATAGTTTCATAGAGAAAACCTTTTTATTATGGATACTGTCACTGTATTCTCACTGTAACTCTTTGTGAGAGGTGGACCTGGGAATATTCCTTTTTTTATTTATGGCAAATGAGTCGGGAGGACTCCTGCCTCTGCCTGGGTGCCCAGACCTGTGGAGGAAGCCCAAACAAAGGCCTCATTTAGGGTACGGGCCCGTGGGCTCAGGACCTGCCTGCGGGCATTGAGGAGGAGGAGAGCACACCTGTCTCTCAAATGTGAGTTTGTGCTCAAGCTACAGAATCCCTGTGTGGTTGTTACTTCTAACATTATGTATAAAGCCTTTCTGGTATTGGATCATAGCATGCTTATAATTAACCTGTTTTGGAACTAGATGGCTTTCTCTTTTTTCCCCAATAGCTTTTACCTTGGTTTCCTGAGTAGTTTGAGAAGCCTTAGAAAAGGCAAACTTACCTTTGAGCTAAGTTCTGTAATAAGAACATGCTTATAAGTAGTTATTTTAAATAACTAGTTTAAATACAACTAGTTTAGTTCAACAAATACTAAACTAGTTGTTGAGTCCCCATGATGTGTCAGAAACTCTTGAGTTTTTGTTGAGTCCCCATGATGTTGAGACCAGCCTGGCCAACATGATGAAACTCTGTGTTTACTAAAAATACAAAAATTAGTTGTGTGTGATGGCAGGCACCTATAATCCCAACTACTCGGGAGGCTGAGGCAGGAGAATCACTTGAACCCAGGAGGTTGAGTGGGTTTTTGTTGAGTCCCAATGATGTGTCAGAAACTCTTAGGTGTGAGGAACATATGCAGACAATTTATTGGTAAAATAAATATGTGTTGAATACTTGTTGTGATCTTATTTTTATTAGTAACTGGAGATACAGAGGTGAATAAGACATGGTCTCTCTTGTTATAAACTTATGTGTTAAATGGGGAGAAGTGGGAAAGAAATGAAATACATAGGCATTTTAATACATTATGGCAAGAGTATGCATAGAATCCTTGGGGAGCACTGGGTGGCATATAGATATTGGGGGAAGGAGGGAAAGAGGACTCCCTTGAGGAAGTGGCGCTAGAAAGAGCTTTAGAAGACTTTCTCAAATTAGTATATATTTTAGCATTTAGTATGTGCCAAAGTAAAAGTTTCCTAGATTTATAAGAATAGAGAGGCCCTCTAGATGAAGAAACCATGAGGGAACTGCATGTATTTTTCACAGGTATTTGCACAAGGTTGGTGCCAAGGATAGCTAGGGCAATGTACATGAGTTACTATAATTCCAGGAAGATACTGCTAAGTCATGTAGTACTTAAGATGTAGACAAAATGCTGCACTAGAATGAGAATCAGAGCAATTACTTAAAAAATAAGTCTATCAGAGATTCTTGATTGTAAGAAGCACAAAGTGACATCGGCTAACTTAAGCAAAAGAGAAATTTATTGGAAATATATTGGGCAGCTCACAAATTAATTGAAAGGCGCAGAAAATGGGCTGGAATCTAGGCAAATAGACACTGGGAACCCAGCCAGAGATAAGCTACTTGTCTTGTTAGGATGAGGTCACCATAGAGACTGCTGCTGCTATTGCAGGTAGTTTATCAACACTTTTTCATCATTGCATCATTTCCTTAAGATTCAGTACACATCCAGTTGACTGAGCCTATGTCTTTCTAACTCCTGGACAGGGCGGGGACCCTTTGGCTTCTGTAATGGAAGGTAGATAGAACCTGCCCCTAGACTTAGACAGTGAGTTCAGTGTTCCCTAACATCAAAAGCATTTACTTAGTGGACTGACTATCAGGAAGGGAATATGGGAGGTAATAGTTGGAAGTTGAACTACAAATTCTCTAATTTATTTTCCAGCTTTAATGTGTTAGGAAAATAATGTACTAATGCTTTTAACCCCCTCCTCCCACCAGTAAATACTGGATTCTGGATCTACAGGTATAGCTTCATCATTCTCCTTATCCAATGCCAAGCTACACTGAACTCTATTCCTTAAAGGGACTGCGGTTTCATAACCCAGTCCTATGCTTTTGCTTTTCCCATGTTGGGCCAATCTTCCCTCACTACCACCTTCTCCGCACCCCACAGTGGATTAACATCCTCCTCATTTTTCCTCTGGTTCAGTTTCAGCCCACATGTCTCTTTCTTCTTGTCATTGAAGCTCTATGTCCCTTCTGTCAGTCAACAGGTAGTAATGATTACTCATGGACCTCCAAAGAAGTATGTTCCTTTAATAGAGCACTTACTTTATAATGAAAATGGGTAGTTGTGTGCACGTTGGTCTCTGGAACCAAATCGTAAAATCCTAAGGCCAAGGACAGTCTTACTCATTTCTTGGTATTTGTAGCTGCAATCGCAGTGTTCTCTTGAGCTCAATTGTTACTTTAAAGGTTAAGCATGTACTCTGCATTTCGGTTTATATTGGTAATATCTCAAAGATATTTTTAAGCAAGCATTACAAAATTTCAGACAAGTTTACTCAACACACATTGAGTAAGTTAAATAGGTGTTGGGGTCTTGATTTCCCTTGTTTTCTGGAACACATGGATTGGTCCAGGAAAGACCTGCCATGTAGGGTTTGCGAATCTTGTTAATCCCACCCCTCAACAGCCCACCCCAAACCTTGGGTTTCAGGTAATGGTTGTCTGGGGGAAAACAGAGTGAGAAAGCATTTTCCAGGGAGAGCTTTTGACTAGCTTTTGGTTTAGTGGTGAAACTTACTGTTTTCTTTTTATTTATTTTGTATTTTTTATTTTTTCAGATGGAGTCTCGCTCTGTCACCCAGGCTGGTGTGCAGTGGTGCAGTCGTGGCTCACTACAACCTCTGCCTCCTGGATTCAAGTGATTCTCCTGCCTCAGCCTCCTGAGTAGTTGGGATTATAGGTGCCTGCCATCACACCCAGCTAATTTTTGTATTTTTAGTAAACACAAAGTTTCATCATGTTGGCCAGGCTGATCTCAAGCTCCTGACCTCAAGTAATCTGCCTGCCTTGGCCTCCCAAAGTGCTGGGATTACAGGCGTGAGCCACCACACCCGGCACTGTTACCTTTTTAAAAACGTGTTGCATGCAGGTATTTGGAGGAGGCATTGCCACCTGTCAGTGCTGCCTTTAGGATTGTGAATCAGCTAATCCAGGTGAGCTGGCTTGATTTCACATGAGGACTCCTAAACAGGCTGGCTCTTATTTTTCAGGTACTGGACATAGGTTCTCCAGCTCTTTTTAAAACATTGTTTCCAGGGTATCCTTCTCCCTGAGCAGAGTATTCAACTGCTTAGAAAAACCTCGAGTTCTGCCGGAATCAGAAGGCTTCATGGCTTACATTTAACTTTGAGGCCGCTGGCACACTCAGCAAATTCCTTAGTTCTTTGAAAGGTAAGGTAGAAGCCACAGAATTGTTTGTTGCTGGTTAAAGTCTCTGTCATAAAGTTACAGGAGGTTATTGTAATCTCGACAGTGAAATTGTTTTTAAATCATTAGGAGGTTTCGGATTACATGTAGCTGGCAGAAAGCTTTGCACATTGGTGACAACACCTGGGAGTGGTTTTGCAGTTAGTGGTCTCTTTGAGGAATGGATCACTGGCCTGTCGAGTTCAAAGCACTAGTATTTGCTGCCTAGGGGAGAGTAAGGAACTGAAAGGTACAAGGAATTATCTGCAACTTTCAGAGATTAGCTTTGGAGGGATCTTTGACTTTTCTTTAAACTCTTACTTGGTACTGACACCATTCCAGAGTATAAAGCCATCAGTCAGCAAATATTAAGAAGTATGTGTCTTACATGCTACATGCTTGCAGAAATTAGCAAGTACACAGCACACTGTCTTCAAAGGGTTAATGACCTTACTAGGGCCATAACACCAGCCTATTAAATGACTACTGCAAAATACTAGGCAGGTGAAATTTAAGTACCAAGTTTTGTGTGCCTCAAATCATAACTGTCGTGACCAGTTGGGGGGTGGGGGTTGTTGATGGGCATTCTACAGGAGGTAAACTGAAGAGGTGCATTTACTGAGATGAACTTTAAAGTAGTTATGGATGCATGTGAAGCCAGAAGATGGCACTTGGAGAATGAGGATGACATGTTCACAGGATGCTTGGATGCTGAGGGGACCAGCAAGACTATGCACAGCTAGAGGGGGGCCTTGTTTATAGACAGTCTTGAAAACCACACAAAATTCCACCCTGAAATAATAGCCAAAATCATTATATATAAGGGACTGGGATGCCAGAAGTGGAATTTAAGGACAAGTGATTTCCCAGTTGTGTGTATTGTATGATAGTGGAGTGACAGTTTCATGTCCTCCAGGGTTTAAACTTCATGGAGACTTTCAGCCTGTTGTATTATTGGCCAGTGGACAGACTTAGGAACTTATCCTCGGGAATCAATAGTTCCACTGGCAGGTGAAGCAGAGGAGTGGCTCACCACAGTTTTTGTTCCTCCTCTTGCCTCCCCCAGACAACTCACTTCATTTACTTTAATTCATTTTTTTTCCTTTAACAATGAAGTCCTTGTTATTGCTTCTCGTGAATAGGGAAAACAGTCTTGTTCAGAGTCACATTACCTAAAGGCCTCTGGACAGTTAGAAAGAAAGTAATGCATAAAACCATATGGGAAGGAAGTTTTCAGTGCTTCAGAAAAGCAAACCAAAAAGCAGTCATGCTTAGAGCGAGAGAAGCAAAGGAGTTTTCATGTTGACAAATGACATGAAGATTTTGTTAAGAAAAAGGAATCATTCTTGGTAAAATGGGTGCTAGGCAATATAAGGCAGAAATTATATTGGTTAAGGCACCCTTAAACTAAAATGTTAGAATTTCACCCTTTGTTGAGTGCAGCAAAGACAGATCTGTAGGCTTCCTTCAGGGTAGCGGCCCTAGGAGCTGCGCTTGCTCCTCCCCAGCGGGAGACCCCAGAGAGCTGAGTCCTTTACTCAGACCTTAGCTTATTTTCTATTGCTTTTGCCACTTTCCCTATGCAGACTAAAGCTGTATGAGTGGTGATTCTTAGATAAGGTTTCTAAAAGTTGCCTACAAAGTCCAGAAGAGCTTATATGGGAATAGTATTTATGAAGCCACTGCAGGCAGCTACACTGTACATAGAACATACTGTAGAGCCAACGGGGTCCTTGGCAGGCTGTGGGCTCCCCTAAAAACTGGCACTGTTGCTCAGCCCCTGGGACAGAGCCAGGCTCTACATGGGCTTTCTGGGTGGTAGTGATATCTGGGAGGCTTCTGTGGTTTCTCACAGCTCTCACTCCTTGTTACGAACTTTTGACATAGAAAACAGCAATCCGTCTCATGCCATAGCTTTCTTTCCAATTCCTCATTTCAGATATCCTTGACCTTGTTGCTTAGACCATGTGCCCTGCATTTTGCCTAAGAAAGTAAAATGTGGCACATTTATACCATGGAATAATATGCAACCATAAAAAAGGATGATTTCATGTCATTTGCAATGACGTGGAGGAAGCTGGAAACCATCGTCAGCAGACTAACACAGGAACAGAAAACCAAACACGACATGTTCTCACTCATAAGTGGGAGTTGAACACTGAGAAAATATGAACACAGTGAGGAGAACATCACACACCAGAGCCTGTTGGGAGGTTGGGGGCTAGGGGAGGCATAGCATTAGGAGAAATACCTAATGTAGATGACAGGTTGATGGGTACAGCAAACCACCATGGCATGTGTAGCAGACCTGCTCTGCACATGTACCCCAGAACTTAAAGTATAATTTAAAAAAGAAAAAAGAAAGTAGACTCAATTTATGCTTCAGGAATTCCCAGTGAAGGCAGTGAACTAAAATAGGCAAGGAAGGTTCAGGTACATGTAGGATGGAACTGTGAGCTCTGTCAGATTTTTGCTGTGTGGCCCTGGAATCTGAGGTGGACTCTGTAACACACATTATTGTCACATTTCCTTGTCTTTCAAGTGAGAAAGTTAGCAGTTAAAGTGACTCCTTCAGCCTGTGTCAGTGCTGGGCTAGCTCAGCCGGTTGTCTCTTGGCTTTAGTGGAGTGTTTGGTACCTGGGCATGTCCGTCTGCCGGGTCTGTTGTCATCTGCTCAGCTCGCCAGCCTTTCTTCAGCACTGAGGAGCGGTCGGCAGCAGTGGGAGTGTAACTCAATGAACGCGTGGGACCCTGGGTGTGAGTTAAGACAGAGTTCTAAGTGATCTTTGGCATATCTTAACAGTTAGGCATCCTGTCCTTCAGTGTGAATGCAGGGGTGTGTGTGGGGGTGTGTGTGAATTGCTTTAGTTCCTTCATAATGTTGAGGGAACAATACTGAAGGGTGAAGGCATATCTTTGGTGTCCTCTGTGCTCTGGCTTCACTTCAAGGGCTGCCCTCTTTGTAGTGTTCTGTGGTCTGGAGTTGTTGAACCCCCTCTCAATTAGCTGGTCATGAGATAAGATGTGGAAAACAAATCATACCAACGTTGTAGGGACTGTGAATGGCTTAGTGCTGGCGTCCGTACTGAGCCCCACATTGAAAGCATGCACACACACACCCCTACACTTTTCCTTATATACATATTCATATATATATGTATACACACATGAATATGTGTTTTAGTTGGATCTCAGTTTTATTACCAGTTTACTCTGTCTTTAACATTCTTAGTCATGGTCATGTGACTAGATAGCAGCACCCAAAGTTGTAATATGCTGGCACATAGCATTCCTGACTCAGTGTCTATTTTAATAAAACACCATACTTTCTTTGATTGAAGCATATGGGCTCTCAACTTCTCTCTTACTCTGATTTGGTAGTGGGGATGGGAGGAAGGCACAGAAAGGTGTTTTGTGGTTTGGTTTTTTATTGTTGTTATTCTCCCTCTTGCTTAGAGCTTCCCAAGTTTCGCTGCACATTAGATTCATTGGAAGAACTTTATAAAATACAGGTGTCTGGGCTCTATCTTCAGAGATTCTGATTGAGTAGGTCTGGGAGGCCTGGGTGCAGAGATTTAAAAAATTTCTCAGATGATTTTAATATGCAGCCAGAATTGTACCTTGTACCTTTTTCATTTTCCACCTGCCTGAAAGGAAGCCAGATCAGGACTTGCCTTTGTGTCCGTGATTCCTAATTTTAGCCCCAGACTTCTAGATTTATAGATAATGCCCAGAAAGGGGCTGGGTTTCTTTTCAGGTTAGTCTTTGCAGGTTGGCCAAGAGGAGAAGGTGGACAGACACTGTTATGCCCTGGAACTGTAGTTATAGACTGATCTTCAGATAGTGTCATTTGTACTCGGTTTATGTTCATCTTTAAGGCTGGGCGTTACAACTACATTATTTATTTTAAATTTATAAGGTAAATATTCTTATCAGAATCCTTTTTCTTTCTAGTCCAAATGTGCCTGTAATACATGTGAGCACACATGCAAATACTGTTTCACATGTTGAAGTAAAGAAACTCAGGAACAAGATGAAGCCATTCCCATCTTATGGCCTTTTGGTATCAATAATTAGTCACTTACTACTAGCTTTGGCCTTGTGGAAGATGGGTAGATAACAAACCTAGTGAGAAATTTCAAATTACCAGTTTGAAGCCATTGCTGAAAAACAGAATTTTTCTTTTAATGGAATTATCTTTCAGGCAAAGATGTTGATTTATTTTAAAAGTACTATGATTCTTTCCCTAGAGTAAAATAAGTTACTTTTGCTGAAAAGAGCCTTAAACTTGGTGCCCACGCAGAGGAATCAGTGCAGAGAGAGAAAACAGCCTGGGCTCGCCCTGCTGAATGTTCCCACGTTTGTTGTGTGTGCAGTATCAGTGTTACTGTAGTACTATCTCATGTTCAGTGACTGAAGGACTGAATACACTGTCATGTTTAATTGGAACAGGAAGCACACTCCAGTTTGTGTATGAAGCAGATAAACTGGAGCTGAAAGGCTGGTGCTTGGCAGAAGACCAGACCCAGTAGTCCCAGCTCCACGCTGTAACATGAGACTCCAGAAGCCTTTGAGTGGGGTAGATAGCACGTTCTCTTGCTAACACATGGTGTGGCAGAATGACCACTCCTCTCTGTATCTTTTATATATTTTGAGAGACAGCTGCTCTTCCCATTTTAGCTTTTCTTCACTGGCCTCCTTGCTTCCCTTCTTTCTGTCCCCAACCTTGACCATTCAGAACTTTGTAACAATTCAGTCCCGAAGACCTGACTTTTGCTGGTGCTTCTGCTGCCCTTGGAACCAGGTTGTGTGAGAGCATTAGAGCATTTGTGCCTTTGCTCAGCATGTCTTGAGGACTGTTACATTGACCTCACGGGTCATTTTGGTGGGTGGCTGGACTTGTGATAATTCTGAATAGTAACTTTGGAATTTTCTGAATCAGAAAAGCATAGCTCCCTCTGCAAGTCGAAATGCTGTGGGAGAATGCATGGTGGGTTCTCGTGAATCATGCAGAAGGAAGGAGGACTTGATTGGCATGCATATTCACTTCACTTTCTTTCCCTCAGGGCCCCCTCCTGCTTGTTATAGCCCTGGTAGTCTTGTCCAGATTCTAGAAGACTCCAACTACTTTTCTCCAGACTTTCAGCTCTATTCTGGGAGGCATGAAACACCTGCTTTGACGGTGGAGGCAACCAGTAGCATCAAGGAAAAAGTTGGTAAGTCCTTTTACTGGCACTTGTGTTGGAAAGCAAAAAAAATCTTACATTTCTCATCTTTAGCTCTTTTGCATAATTCAGATGTTTATTCTCTAATTTGTTTTAAAAATCATCATATTGGATTATTGATTGTCTGTTAGTAGATGCTTATTTTTAATCATGTTTTGGTATGGTGTTAATAGACTGTTTTACTCTGATATGTGACTTTCTCTAAGAGCATCATACCTAAATATGTAGGAACCTCAGAATTATACTACTTATTTCCAGTTTTTCTCTGATTCCTAAATACTTTTTCCTACCCTTTCTCATAATGTCATTTCTTTTTTCCTTCTCTGCTTTCATATTTTATCTCTTTTTGCAAATAATTTAGAAGTTAAAAGAAGTAATTCAAAACTATAGCAAGGAAGGAGCTTTTCCTTTGTAAAAACTTCTTATCAATTTTTGAGGGCTTTTTGGTTAAACTGTGAGGAAGTCTTTAAACCACTTTAGGGAAGGATGTCATGGTTCTTGCTAAACGTGCTTATAACTCACCTCTCTCTTACTTCAGTGAAAGGGGAATTCAGTAGTTTTCATGCTTGTTGAGATCTATTCCAGTATTATTCATCCAAATACATCATTTTCCTTTGGAAATATATTTTGCTTAGAATTTTTATTGATTTTATTTAAAAATTTTATTCTTATTTGAATGTGCTTGTTCCATTAAGCCTTTCAGATCAATTACCCTGAGGGGAGGACTGTGCCCTCTTTACTCTTGTAACCCCAGCCCCTGTCCCAATGCCTGAACTGTAACACGTTTTTAGTAAATATGGTAGAGTGAAAGAGCAGACCAGTCCAACCCACATTGATCCATCTGTCCTTGGGTAGTTAATGGCTTATTACAAATATTTGGCAATTCATCTTGTGTGGAGTTTAATAGTTTGTTTTTATTGTTTAGAATTTTTTACTGATGAACCTTGGGTTTCTACCTCAGTTACAGTATTGATTCTCTGTAGGTAAGGGATAAGTTTCAGTTTATTTCAAGTATAATCCTATGAGGCAGAAAGTCTCTCCATTTTTCAGAGGTGAGAGGTTCAGAGAAGCCATAAAGGTGAGAGTTTGGAGTTAAGGGTGACAGGGAGAGCCTTATGATCAAAGTTGGGCTTCAGGAATCAGTCTGTAAACTCCGTTTGTTTCTTCAATAATCATGTTCCAAATGCTTCTGTGTATCAGAGCAGGGTTCAAGGCATTGGGGAAGCAACATGTGATTATAACAGATAGTGCTCTCTGTTCTATCTGGTAGAGGAAGACAGGTCATAATATAATATGGATTGAAAGGAGAAGGAGCCAGGGGCAAGAGATATTGAGAGGCCATTCAGGATGTCTAAATGGCTGGTAAGGAGAGTTGGAACCCGGAGAGTGGCTGAGGGCATGGAAGAATGGACTGGATAAGGGAGCTTGTTGGTGTAGAAACTAGGGCTTGGTTGTGATTTTTAACTGTCATAAATGTGAAATTTCTTAATGAAAATTAGGGGACCATCACAGAGTTACAGTGTTTTGCTATTGCAAGGACAGTAATAATGTCATCTGTTGTCACCTTTTTTCATATTTTAATACCAAAAAAGTAAGAGGGATGTGATCCTTGACAGTTCTTGCCCCAAAAAGGACAGTTTTAAACCTTCTAATGCATATATCTATTTACATACACATATAGATGTATTAATATATATGTATTTATATATCTTGTATATAAGCATATCATACCACCTTCATTTTTTTTCTCATTTCATTGTGGACTGAGAAAAACTAACTTGACAGTTGATTAAATGCAGAGAGCAAAGAATAAAAAGGTCAAAAGTGAATATGACATTTCTATCTGGATGACTCATATTTGAGAATGTCATTTATAGGAAAAAAAAAGATGAATTTGGGGAAGAAAGGCTGTTTTGGGAAAATAATGTTCTGTATGTATATATTAAAACATAGAGCCATCATCACATGCATCTGTAGGAGTGAAGGCTGCCTAGAGATGATCTTGTCCAGCTCTCGGTTTACAGAGGAGGATATTGAGGCTCAGGGAGGGAAAACAATTTGTTTAAGGTCACGCCAGCAGTTAATAGTAGAATTTTTACTTTCATAATGCTATAATAATATTCTTAATGCACTACTTAATATTCCTGTTGGGAAATACGCTAAATATTATATTTCATGGAACTCATATAGGTTTTCTTTTATTGGTTAAATACCTGAGGCCCTATTACATCCAGGCATTTCGCTTTGTTCTAGGGAGACCCAGATGAGACAACATAATCTTTGCCTTTAGGGAGTTTAGAGTCTTGTATAAATAATAAATAAATAAATAAAATTTATTTGTTATTAATAAATAAATTTTAATAAATAATAATAAATATTTATTTATTAATAATAAATTAATAATAAATGATATTTATTAATAAATAAATAAATAATTGCCATCTACTGTGATAATTGCTGCAATGGAGATTTATATAAATGGAGTGGGGACACTGGAGAAAGAGGCTCAAGCCTGCAGGGCTGCAGCAGGAAAGGTTTTACTCAGAAGGTAGCTTTGGAGCTATCACTTGTCTAAGAACTTTCCCAAGAGACATGGTGAGATGCGTCTTTCTAGGCAGAGAGAAAAAGGCAAACAAAGGTCCAGAGGCTGGAAAGAGCTAACATGCCTCAGAAACTATATGTACATGGGTATTTATGGAGCTTAAATTCCAAAGGGTTGCCAATGGGAGGTGGGAGCAGCATGAAATGTTTAGGTAGGTGGTATCTGCTTTACCATGTAATAGAATGCCAGTTTTATCCTGTAATTGATTATCCAGGAAGTTTGGTACAGAAGAGTGACATAATTAGATTTACATATTGGAACAATCTTTCAAGTAGTGTGCCAGATAGACTGGGGTCAGAGGGCTGGGTTTGGAAGTGGGAATACAATGAGTGTCGGGGAAATAGATAAGGAGGCTGTTGAAATGACCTGGGCATGTCAAGGGCTTGTAATGTGGAATGAACACAAACTTGGTGTCATATCCCAGTCTGCCTCTTCCTGCCTGGTTGCCTCGGCAATTTACCTCTGTGAACCTCTCTCCTCATTTGTAAGTGAAGGGAATTAATATCTACCTCTTAGTGTTATATGTGGAATGAATGAAATAACACATGGAGAGAATTTAGTACAATACCTGGCACATCATATGCATGTTTAAAGTAATTCTTGTGGTTATATTAAAGTTATTAATGATGAACTTGGAGATTGGCACAGGAACAGGAAGAGGGTTGGCAGAGATGTTGAAAAGGTTAAATTGACAGGTAGTGGCTGTCTGGGTATTGGGGGTAGTAAGACAGAGGAAGGAATTTTGGAAAACTTTCAGTTTTCTCGCTTGACAGAAAGTAGATGATGCAGGGAATACAGGGGTTGGGATGGGTGGGTAGCCAGGCAGGAGGAGGAAGACATGTTGAGTTAAAAGTACTCAGGGCCATTGTATGGCAGTTGTAGATGTATGGGTCATGAGTCCATGAGTCAGTAGTTGATGACAAGAGGTAGGTGTGGTGTCACTGGGAGACATGTAAGGGTGGAAGAGCACTCAGGACAGAGCTGTGGGAAACACCAGAATTTAAGGGACAGGTGAAGAGAAGGGAGCCAGAGATAGTGCGTAGAGAGAGACAGGAGCCAGGACCAAGAGGAGGGATGATCTGGAGGCCGGATTAGGAGAGCATTGCAGGAAGAGGGTGACCAACCATGTCAAATGCTTCAGAAAGGTTAGGTGCGTAACAGGATAACTGGAAAATTCTCATTGGATTTGGTTACTGATCAGAGCAGTGGGGAGGATAGTGGATGGAGCATTTGGGAAGTGGAGACAGCAAGTGTAGGGCACTCATTGAACACAACTAGAAGAGAAGGAAAAGAAAGATACAGGGTGGTAGTTAGAGGTATATGAGAGGGCCAAGGAAAGGTGGTTTCTTCTGGTTTCATTTTTGTTTTCTCTTGTATTACTTTTTTAAGATGGGAAAGACTTGGGTATGTTTATGTGATGAGGAGAAAGGGTCAGTGGGGAGATTAGAGGAAAGGGAGGAGTTGAAGGATGGAACAGTGTTTAGGAGAAAGCAAAGGAGAGGGAGTGGGGAATGGTAGACTCACTTTGAATAGTAGAAGAAATTCCATGAGACATTGCCAGGTAAATGGAGGTGATGATGTATTTGAAATATTATCTTTAAATGTTGCTGTAGTTAGAATGTTAATTATGTACCACATAGTCACAGACATATATCTCCTGTGGAACAGCCTGATCTTTTTTCCTATGTTTATCTTTTAGTTGAAGATCCTCTTTGTAACCTCCACTCCCCAAACTTCCTGAGGATCTCAGAGGTGGAAATGAGAGGTTCCGAGGATGCGGCAGCTGGAACAGTATTGCAGCGGCTGATCCAGGAACAACTGCGGTATGGCACCCCGACCGAGAACATGAACTTGCTGGCCATTCAGCACCAGGCCACAGGGAGTGCAGGACCAGCCCACCCTACAAACAACTTTTCTTCCACGGAAAACCTCACCCAAGAAGACCCACAAATGGTCTACCAGTCGGCACGCCAAGAACCGCAGGGTCAAGAACACCAGGTGGACAATACGGTGATGGAGAAACAGGTCCGGTCCACGCAGCCTCAGCAGAACAACGAGGAACTGCCCACTTACGAGGAGGCCAAAGCGCAGTCGCAATTCTTCAGGGGGCAGCAGCAGCAGCAACAGCAGCAGGGGGCGGTGGGCCATGGTTACTACATGGCAGGGGGCACCAGTCAGAAGTCCCGAACTGAGGGGAGGCCCACTGTGAACCGTGCCAACAGTGGACAGGCGCATAAGGATGAGGCGCTAAAGGAACTGAAGCAGGGCCACGTCCGCTCACTCAGTGAGAGAATCATGCAGCTGTCCCTGGAGAGAAATGGGGCCAAGCAACACCTTCCTGGATCGGGGAATGGAAAGGGTTTCAAAGCAGGAGGGGGGCCTTCCCCTGCCCAGCCTGCAGGTAAAGTGCTTGACCCTCGGGGTCCTCCACCTGAGTACCCCTTCAAGACCAAGCAAATGATGTCCCCGGTCAGCAAGACCCAGGAGCACGGGCTTTTCTATGGTGACCAGCACCCTGGGATGCTCCATGAGATGGTCAAGCCCTACCCTCCTCCTCAGCCTGTGAGAACAGACGTGGCCGTCCTGCGCTACCAGCCACCCCCTGAGTATGGGGTAACAAGGTGATTATCAAGTGTAGAGTTGCGCTCAGCTTTTCAAGATTTAGCAGTCATGTTATTAGCATTTTATTTTCAGGGAAGATTAGGTTTTTGTCCTCAGGCTTTTCTTTTCCTTGTGCATGATATTTAATAAACCACTTTGTGGCCAGAGTATATAGGGTGAAATAGAGTAGAGGGCCACTGTGGGATTATCTCCAAACATAGCAGCAGGCAGTTGGGGATTTATGAGTTTAGGGGAGGGACCTCACTTGTTAGCCATCCTTGGGAGCTCTGCCTAGTGGCCTGGCAAAGTAGCAATTTTCCAATGGTTTTGTGGAGAGTGTCCAAACTCCTGGAACATATTATTACCAGAGGGTTTTATAGTCTTTTCTCATTGCAGATTTTAAAGGAAAATGTAGTCTGAATGCTAAAATGGAGGAATTAAAGGGACTGTCGAAATCATATAGTCCCACCCCTCACTCAACAGATGAGAAGCTAAATCCTGGAGATATTAACGAATTTTGTAGTACACAACTCTGAGGCAGCTGGGGGCTAGACTCAAGTATCCTGACTGCCAACATCTATTCACTCCCTTGCCCTAATTCTTCCTTCAGCCTTCACTTGTATTCTTTCTGTTGATTGATGGATTCAGCAGCACCTACCGAGTGTATGCTCTACTCTGCAGCCCTGTTCCAGGTTCAAAGATGAGATGCGGTCCTTGCCCTCCAGGACCCTGTGGCATTGTCTTGGAGGAAACCAGCATCTGAACAGATCATTGCCATTCAATGTGCTGTTTGAGGAGAGAAATGGTCAGAGGATGCTAGGATATCAGATAGGATAGAATAACTCACAACTGGAAAGGGCTGGGGAGAGTTTCCCAGAGGAGGTAACATTTGAATTGTAACTTGAAGGATAAATAACAGATGTAGTGTGGAGATGAAGTAGCAGTATGTACTGTGCAGAGGGCGTGCTGGGCCTTCGGACGAAGAGGTCATGCGGATTTTTATGCGGAGCACTGGTGAGCCACAGTGTGGTAAGAAGTGGCAGTAGATATGTTGGGACAGGGAAGTTGGGACCCATTTGGTTGAGACATGTTTGGACAGGGAAGTTGGTGATGATGGTCTCTGGGTGTCATACCAATAAGTTTAGAATTTATCCATAAGCAACTGGGAAAAGCGGTGTTTTTAGATAGGGGTGCTATGTGGATGTCTAACAGCTGGTTTTGGTGGCAGTGCAGGATGAATTTGAAGAAAGGGAGACCGAGGCCACAAGGAGCTCCGGGGATGCTTTCAGTAGTCCAGATCGGAATTGGTGAGGGTGGCCGAAGCTTGGGCAGTGAGAGCAGAGGAGCATTATATGCTAAGACAGATAGGGAAATAGAATTGATAGGGATTAGTTAGATACAAAAGTTCTGGAACAGGGAAGATGGAAGTAAGGCACTTATGAATCAATCTCTCAGGAGAGAAATTGGGTCTGAAGATCACATTTTGGAAGTCAGAAATGTTTAGATGTTGCTGACTTTGAAGGAGGAGCAGGGAACATGAACAGAGAAGACACAAGGCCACTGCCTGTTATTGGATATGTCATTCTCACGAAGAGCTTTATTTATCTACTTCTAAATTGATCAAGCGAGCGTTTCCCCAAGCGACCTCAGTGGCTATGTGCAGGACATGCCTTGGCTGTACCTCTTCTGACAAAGGAGAGGCTGGAGCTTGCCAGAGGGAGAGTGGCTTGATTTCCACTGACTTCCCAACGCTGACATATTTCCCCACATTAGGCTGAGAATGCCAGCTCTGAAGCAGCATGACCATCTGTGAGACCTTGGCCAGCCAGGAGAACGCATCATCCCTAAGTTTGCATAACCTGACTCCTCCCAGGAATCTAAGGTGGGGCCCAGGAGGCTCTTCTTCCCCCTTTATAGCTCCTTGTGTCATATGATCAAGTCCCTGGTATTTGCATCACAGTAATTTACTACAGTTGTTTAAAATGAGCCATGAGGTTATTCCACCATCAAACCAGAGTTTGGATTATTATATTCCACCCTTTTTCCCAATAATTTAACTCAGCCTCTAGAGCTTGATAGAGGGGAAACTATCCTGAAATGAAATCCCCTTTCTCTTCTTTGCTTTACTATTTGTAAAGTAATACACATGCCATGCAATGCATACAGTGGATCACTTTGCCTTTTGTCTTTTGGTAATAGGTGTGATGTGAGGGGGGAGAAATGGTCAGGGGAGGAGGGAAACACTTTTTGGAGATCATTTGTCTCAAAGTTATGAGGTTAGAAAGAAGAAGAAATGTGTGAGGGATTTGAGCTGACTGCCAGGCTTGGCAGCCAGCTTGAGATGACGCATCAAATGTTTCAGGAGACGTAACAGACAGGCCATTGAGGCTGGACCCCAGAGCCATAAGGCCCCTTTTGTGAGCAGGGCCATGGCTAGCCAGCATGGCTCCAGCGGTGCAGCCCTTGGCTGACTGGGTAAACAATGTTGCATCCACACCAGTCCTGCTTCAGACACATTTAATGTGGCCTGAACTCCAAGGATTGGACCTGAAACTCAGTAGTATGTGAGGTTCAACTTACCTGTGACCCAGAAGACAAGGAGCGCTCTTTTCATTTCACTGACACATTATCTTGTGCTTCAAGAGTTATCTGTTTGTCATTGATTGTGATGGTTTAGGAAGCTACAGGCTGTTGTGTACATACATTCAACCACATAGATCCCTGGACTAGAAGGAGATGCCTCTGATGGACATCATGGAGTCCATCTCCCTGGCTGGTGCTGCAGATGTAGGCTCAGTGTGTAATGAATATTCAGTAGTTTGGTCCAATCCATTACATTGTTGAGACTTCACTCCTTTTTGCCTAGAGGCAGAAAACTCCAAAGAGACAAGTGATAGAACTTATGAAAAGAATAAGAATTTGAATTTTTTGTGATCACTCCTGACTCACCGTAGCTTACAAATTCTCTCACCTACTCTGGTGCCCTAAAGATGGAGATGTCTGGTGGGTGATTGTAAAGCCTTTTAGAATTCTTTCATGGGAACCTCCTGGGAGAGGCCCAAGGCCTTGATCTCGTTGACTTGAGCCACCTTAGCCCATGTGGGCGAGCTACTGTGGCTGGTGGGGATGGGAGTGCTAAGGCAGTAGGGGCCTGCAGGAATGTGTGCTGGCTAGGGATCAAGGCTCTGGTTTGGTCTTGTTCCATTACACTTTTTCCTCAACCTGAAAGTGGAAATGGATAAGAATGAGGACAAGATGGAAATTAGACAGATTGTTACTGTGGAGAATTATGACCGCTACCCCCTGCCCAGCAAAGGCAAGCGTTTGTATATCAACTCTGACTCTTTGTAGAAACAGACCACTTCTAGAAGTAGTGACTTGGCTTATGCAATCTGCCCTGTTAATGGAAATGAATGCATAAATAAATACCAAGGGATGATCTGATTTTTATCAAAGTAGTTTGGAGTACATTAGTCAATATGCATGTTTGTTTTCCAAAGAAATCTATCCATATTTCAAAAAATTGGGGAACTAGAGATGCTAAAAAGTTACTTACAATATTCTACTTTCCCAGGGCACCTGCTAACATTTTTCCTGCACAAATTAATTTTTTCACATTATAATCATTAATTATATTGTTTAGTATCCCAGCCTTTTAAAGATAGCATTGTATCACAAGCTTTTTTCCACAATCCTTTATTTTTTCAAAACCAACATTTTTATTGCTGTATAATATTTCATAAAGTATACCATTTATACCATTTTCTCCATAGTAGAGTGAACATCATCATGCATACCAAATTATCTATATTTTTTCTTACTTCCCTAGGAAACATTGTTTAGAAATGAAATTTTTGGGTAAATTATAATGAACATTTAATAGCTTCTGATGCCAGATAAACTTTGTAAAAATATTCCAGTGCCTGTTTTGCTTCACTTTGAAAAATGTTAGTTATTATATCATTATAATTACAAAATCTTTGCTAATTTAATAGGCAAATAGAGTTTTGTTCTTGTTGTCTTGAGATGCCTGTTGCCCAGGCTGGAGTGCAGTAGCACGATCACAGCTCACTGCAACCTCTGCCTTCCAGGCTCAAGCGATCCTCCCACCTTAGCCTCCCTGGTAACTGGGACTACAGGCATGTGCCACCATGCCCAACTAATTTTTGTAATTTTTTTTGGTAGAGATCGGGTTTCACCATGTTGGCAAGGCTTCGAACTCCTGGGCTCAAGCAGTCTACTCACCTTGGCTCCCCAAAGTGTTAGGATTACAGGTGTGAATCACTGTACCCTGCCCACAAATAGTCTTAACTTCCTATTGGAACTTGTCCTGGCTAGCTAGGTTAATTTTGGGAGGAGGGGAGTATGTTTTGCTGTTTAGATTTATTTGATCTCTAAAATCGACTTTTTATGTTTCTTGTTTATGAGATATATATTTTTTAATGGATTCAGCATAAAGTCTGTTTTCTCTAATGCTTGCTCTAATTTTCCATTTTCTAGAACTCCTTCTTCACCCTTAGTGGTGACAATGGAGCAGTTGTGGTGGTGTAGTGGTAGCAGGAGGATGAAACCTTCACCAAATGCTTGCTGTGTGCCAGGCACTTTGTGTGGGTTACTTACCTTCCTTAATCTTTACACTCAAAAGGGTGGGAACTATTAATTTCACAACTTTTACATATAATGAAAACTTAGGCTTATAGAGGGAGGTTAACTAACTTGGTCACGGCCAGCAGCTTGGACGTGCAGGAGACAGGTGCAAACCTGGATTTCTTTGCTGCACACTGCGTCTCTCATGAGTGTAAAGATTTGACTGCCCTACGTTGCAGTGGAGCCACAGATTTAAGCTTTCACTTGGGGTCACTAAATCTGGTGAATTTCTAATCAGATTTACAGAATATATCACAGCTGATGTCCAGCCTGTGCTCTGCCACCTTCTGTTTTTTTCAACAGGACCAGAATTCTGCTCAAGTATTCTAGACTCTAGGAGGAAAGCTGTCTGGATACCTGTTTTGCTTTAGATATCTGGGAAAACTGTCACAGACCAGATTTAATGGGGTTGGCAGCTCTGGGTGTGGGCGTCTGTTTGTCTTTTGGTTTGCTTTCATTTGGAGGTGATTTTATTCCTAGGGGGAGGGTTGTGGGTTTTCTTCAGACATTTTTATTAGAATGTTTCCATCATGAAAATTCATAAATACTAATTTAAGACTAATTTATACGTTTTAGGCAGTATCAGTTTGAAAAAAGACTAAGAATGAATCCTGTCAATGAAAAGAACACTTAAGGCTCTATGTTTCCCACTCCCTGAGCCTGTGCATTGCCTTTTTGGCCTTTATCTTGGCTCGGTCTTGTCTGTTCAGCACTGGGACTTTGATTTACTAGCTTCCTGGAAGCACATGGAAGAGTGGTAACTGTTTATTAATATTTTATTCATCTATGAATATATTAATTTGATTTTTTGGTATGTAGATAGATATTTTATGAAAGTATGACATGGTAGTGTTCGGCCCAGCCCTCCTAGCATATTTAGGTTGATGAAAATAGAAGATGATGTCAAAACCTGAGGAGCTGTGGATTTCCTATTGTAGAGCAGGCTTCTTGCCTCATCAAAGGACAGCCATCACCACCACCTTCTTTCTCATCAAGGCCAAGAGTTTTGCATGACCTATTCCCCACATCACTATTTTCCTTAAAAAAAAAAATGCACTATGCATTTTCTGTGAGAAAACCTGATTTGGTTTCATTGAGGATGGAGTCAGAGGCACTGACATTCTCTGGGAACATACCCACTGACAGTGCAGGGTGTAGGGGCAAGGAAAGTGGGGGCAGCCCAAGAGTACGTTTGACAGATTAAAGATAATGCCTATCCTCAGGGAACCCAGTCAGCCCAGCAGTGCAGCAAGACAAGTCTAAACATGAACAAGCATGAAGATATTTGCTAAATCACAGGCCTTAATCCTAGTGGGCTCTGTGTTTGGAATTGTTACAAGAAAGAAGGTTACAAGAAAGAAGGTTTGGTGGTCCTGTCTTACTTTGTGTTGGACATGGCTGGAGGAGGGAGGAGAGTTTTGGGAATAAGTGTATGTTTTTCCAAAATGGGGAATTATGATTTGCAGTTTATGCAATCATGAAAATGAATTGCTTTGTGAGACCAAAATGTAAGCCAGACCCAGGGCTATTGGATTGAAAACTATGCATTGCCCTTAACGAAAATGAGGCCATGTGTCCTTATTTAAATTTCACCTGTTAAATGTGTGTTTTGAATACCAGCATGGGAACTCAGAAGTGTCTCCAGTATTTAGGCTTAATCATGGCTGGATGAACCAAGTAAAATGCCCTGTGTCCCCTGAGAAATGGCTCTGCAGCCTGGGTATTTCAAGAAGCTAGGGTCACGTTCAGGTTATTTTCTCAGAAACCTAACAATTCCAGCTGTAATGCATTAAATGAGTGACTTCTCTAAACAGGAGGATTGTCTATAGCCACCCTGCATAGCAATGATTTTGACCTTAGTTTACCCAAGAGTAGAGCCTTCATTTGAAAAAGTTTGAGATTTAAGGTGTCTGCATGACCAAAGGGGTCCAGGTGGGGAGTTCCATGGGTTTGGAAAAAAATTTGAAGGGGTTTGGGTTCTGGCTGTTCCTTCTGGTAGCAAATTGCATAAGTTCTCAGAGCATCAGTTTCCTTATCTGTAAAATGTTACAGCTTATTTTTTCCCCTAAAACTATTAGGTTGGTACAAAAGTAATTATGGGTGTTTTCCCATAATAACTGATTTTCTTCCTTAGACAAAGAAGACATATTTATAGTACAAAATTTAGAAATACGGATAAGTCCCATTCCAACCCCCAAAAGAAAGAAAATAGAAATTTACTTCACTCTGATTATCCAGAGATACTACTGTTAAACCCTCTGTTCACTATGTTGCTTTGAGAATCAGAAAATTATGAGAAAATACTATAAATTGCAAAGCTTTATATAAACGAAGCATTTTTGCTGAGTCAGCAGAATTTAAATTTGAGCCTTTTCACAGCCAAGAAGCTCTATGTTATTTAATCTCATTTTAAATGTAATTTTGTTTACATTTTTTCTGATTATTAAAATAACAACGCTGATTTTTTGGTTTATCCATATTTTCTAATTTTTCTATAATGTACATGTATTATTTAGATAATAAAATGTTTTTTTAAGTAGCCATACATGTTCATTGTAGAAAATGTGGAAAAAACAGAAAAGTATGAAGAGTAGTCCCATCACTTGCAGACAGTCAGCCTTTCCTTTTGTAGTAGTTCCTTCCAGTCTTTTTTCTCTGCACTATTTTTACAAAGGCAAAATCCTAATATGCAGCATATCTTGAGAAATTTGTTAATACTGATAAAAATTGTTTTTGTTTTCTCTATTAATTTTGCAATTGGAAAATGTATATTTAGCCGCTTGCATTTTCTCTTTGTGAATTACTTCACTACATCCTTTGTCTGTTACCCGTTGATTTTTTTTCTTTCCCTGTCATGTTTTGCAAAATTTTTGTCAAACAAGCCATTTTTTATTACATCTTAGCCTGATGGCCTAATCATAGATGAACATAGAGTTTAGTACATTGAGTATGGCTTGATCACCTTTCATGCTTGAGGATCTGGGGACCACAGAGTGGGAACAGCTAGTCTGTTGCATGAATTGCTCTGATGCTCACTGAAATCTGGAATTGGCTTTCCAGAACCAGGTCTTCTGGGTTACATGCACAATGGTCTGGAGCGGCACTCACTGTTCAATAGAAATAAAACGTGAGCCACATATCTCATTAAACATTTTCTAGCAGTGATACCTTAAGACATTTGAAAGAGACAAATGAAATTAATTTTAAAACATAGTTTAGTTAACTCATTTAGAAACATTTAAAAAATTTTTAGTTAACCCATTATATTCAAAATACTGTCATTTAACAGGTAATCAGGACTAAAAACTTTAAGTGAGGTGTTTTTTTTTTACTACTAACTCTCCAAATTCTTTTATTTCTTTATTTTTTTGAGATGGAGTCTCACTCTGTCACCCAGGCTGGAGTACAGTGGCTCAATCTTGGCTCACTGCAACCTTTACCTCCAGGGTTCAAGTGATTCTCCTGCGTCAGCCTCCCAAGTAGCTGGAACTCCAGGTGTGCACTTCCATGCCTGGCTAATTTTTGTATTTTTAGTAGAGGTGGGGTTTCAGCATGTTAGGCAGGCTGGTCTTGAACTAGTGACCTCAAGTGATCTGCCTTCCTTGGCCTCCCAAAGTGTTGGGATTACAGGAGTGAGCCACCATGCCTGGCCCTAAGTCTTCAAATTCTGTTGTCTATTTTACACTTAGAGCACATCTCAGTTTGGATTAGCTGCATTTCAGGTGCTGACTAGCCTAGTGGCTAGTGGCCACTGTCTGGACAGGGTGGACTAGAAGGAATGAGAATCTGTGTCTGAGAGCGTGTGCTGACATACACCGACCTTAGCCCAGAACCATTCTCTGGTTGTGACGACATCGCATTCCATGGTGCTGGATTATGCCATGGTTCCTCACAGAGGTTGTACAGCCAGGGACTGGGATGCTTAGCTTGTGGTCTTCGAAGAGGGAGGGGAATCCAAGGGTGGTGCTTCTTGCTTTTCTCCTATCATCCATTAGCAATATGGATGATAACAGAGGCTAACCATTATTAAGTGCTTTCCTAAAGAGAGACACTAAGCACATCATCTCATTTCATTCTCTCAATAACTCGGTGAAGTAGGTACTATTATCACCATTTAAAAGTGAAGAAGGGGTTAAAACTTGTCCATGGTTACATGCTAAAGAAGGGCAATCCTAGGGCAAAAGAAAGAGACCCTGTATTAAGGAACAGTGTACTCATGTACCCACCCTGGTAAGGTGGGAATACGGTGGGCTCTAGGCCCATGATTTGCCTTGTACAGACTGTAAGATCTGTGGTTTGTCATCTGAATCCTCTGAGCCTTAATTTTCATGCTTATAAAATAAGATAATATTATATATGGAATAAGAGCAGTGAATGCCCAAGTTTGTGAGAATTAAAGGACCCAATGATGTAAAGTGCTGTTTATTCAAGGCACATTTATTTGCAAGCATAATGTAAAAACTCAAGTTTATTTATGAAGGCTTGAAGGCTTGTTGTATGCAGAAGAGCAAATGGATGGTTGATCAGATGTTACTGATGACCTTGTTTCCTCAATCCGAATATATCATCGCTCCAGTTTGAGCTGCCTTCTATGACCTCAAATTCATGAGAAGAAGGATAGTGGCAGGAACCTATGTTATCATATTGGCAACTTTATGATTCCAGAGTCTACCGGTAGTATCCAGAAAAAATCTAAATGCCAGAGAGCTCTTTCCTGATAACAGTGTTGAAGGTTTATCTATTCTTTGAAAACCCATCAAGCAAATATGATCTAACTTACTCTTAAGCTTCAGGACTAAGTCAATTGACAAAAATTTATTGGGTGCCAACTCAATATAAGTCATAATTTTCTATCTTGAGAAAACTTGCATGCTAATGATTAGGGAGAAAAGATGCACATTTGTAAAATATTCAGTAGTATTACTTTAAATAGAAATTCAAGAGAACGAATAACATGACAAAAAGCCAGTGGTGGTAGGTTATCAGGAGGGTGACTCAGGCAGAGTTGTAAGTTCACAGGAAAGAAATGGGTGCAAATTCTGGGAGTTTGGCTGTATACAGCATGGCCCAGATCAGGGGTGTTCAATCTTTGGCTTCCCTGGGCCACACTGGAAGAAAAAGAATTGTCTTGGGCCACACATAAAATGCGGTAACACTTAGGATAGATGATAAGCTTTAAAAAAAAAAATCACAGAAAAATCTCATCATGTTTTTAAAAAGTTTACGAGTTTGTGTTGGGCTGCATTCAAAGGTGTCCTGGGCTGCATGCGACTCACGCTGGACAAGCTTAGCCTAGATCACTGACAATGGAAGACCAGCCTACGAGGCTATATTTTGTCTCTTACACATAGCTTTTAAATTTGTATGATTTCAGTTTTTCATGTATAACTGTGGACTTGGGGAGAAAAGGCACTTTAAGCCCTGGTCAGAGG
This sequence comes from Saguinus oedipus, assembly GCA_031835075.1. Classification (NCBI taxonomy): domain Eukaryota; kingdom Metazoa; phylum Chordata; class Mammalia; order Primates; family Cebidae; genus Saguinus; species Saguinus oedipus. The sequence continues at coordinate 129,822,450 of CM063178.1, forward strand.
TATTTAAATAACTAGTCTGTCTGGTGGCAGAGGGAAAACGGTCACTTCCTGTGTGTTCTAAAGCTCATTTGGTTCCTTGAGAAAGGAGAAGGACCTGTTGTTTGACCTCCTGAACCTGGGTTTTCTCACGGGAATAGGGGCAGTGGTGCCTGTCTCATTTCTGTGAGAGTTAAGTAAGGTGATGGAATGTAGGAATGTAGTGCCTAAGAGGTAGCACAGACCTTCAATAAATGTTAGTTGAATCCTCTTTGTAGACAAGACATTAGCCTGAGAGCAGATAATAATATTGAATGCAATTTCCAGTTCGAGAAAAGAACTCAGAGGCAGGCTTGTAGCCTCCTGCTTACCCGAGGTTGCCTGTGTGTTAGGGTGTAGAGCGTGGACACAATGATGGCTGATTGGGCCACAGGTGAGTGTAAGATTTCTGTCCTGCCTGCATGTCATCCATCGTAATGCGGTATTTATTAGCATGAATGTGTAACTGAGTTATTTGTGAGGTCATTGCTCTCTGTTCAATAGAAAACTTCCCATTTTGAAAAAGCCCATTCTTTTCTTTCCCTTAAGCTTGGCAAACCTGACTTTTCTGCATTGTCACTCAGGTAACTAGTCACCATTGCTGATGACGTTTGCTGCCATCAAGAAAACACTATCACCTGATTTCGGTCTCTCTCCTTGGTTTTCTTTGTAATTGTTACATCACATAAAAAGATGATGGAGAAGATAAGCTCCTAATTGACCATAAGTGACTTCCAAATCCCAGAGTTAAGTAAATATTAAAAGATGGAAGCCCCACCCACAGCTGCCAGAGTAGGAGCGGAGGGAGTTGTAGACTCATCTGTGCCCACCTCGGCTTGTAGGAGACAGCTGCATTTCTTCTTCACATTAAATGAAGTGCAAAGGGGAATACTCAGGAGGTGCGAATGGGTTTCTGCCCTTTCATTCAAAAGCGGTGGTGTAATTCGTGGTATTTTGGCTCTAGCCAAGAGAACCTCTTTCTGTGAAAAATGTATTATTGTGGGATTTAGCCAGCCTGCAGGAAGCACTGACTTAGTGACAGATATGTGGTGTTTTGGGTTCATTCCTGATCGAAGTTCCTGTGACCTGGGGTAAAAGCAGGGCATTGTGAATTTCACTCTTGTGGTGGAGTTGGACCTCCCTGTACACACAGGACAACGTGTATATTCACACACGCTTCAGCATGGAAGGGGCACAAATTCATCAAGATGCAGAAACACTTTGTGCCTAAAGAAGTGGTGGGAAAGCTATGCAATGGGTGTGTAGTGACAGGGAGGAGGGATAGTTTAGGTGTCCCCACTGATAACATTTCTTTCTGAAAACTGCAGATGGTTGCAAGGTGAAGTCACTTACAGAATAAAGAATTGCATTGAGCTCCCCAGTTCTTTACCTTGTCTGGGGAACTTAGATCCTAGTTATTTCAACATGAAATGGAAGGGATGCCAGAATGAAAGCCTAAGGAAATCCAGCTGAGAAATACATCCTGAGCCCAGATGGAGTGTCTTGAGTTTAGTTACTAAGCAAGGCCTGAGGTTACTCTGTTAGGATCTGTTGGACTTATTCTGAGGCCATCTCTATGAAGGTCTGCTTATCCATGTAGGGAGGGCTGAGGTGATTCTTTTCAAATTTTCTTCTAGAGTTTGACATTTAGCTGTTAGGAGTTGGCATTCAGAGGAAACCTGGCTATGAGAAATACAAAATGAGAGATAGAGAGGCTGACAGTGTCACAAACATTTCAGCAAATATACTTAAAAGGAAAATATAAGGCTAGGTCACCTCCTGGGAAGAATGGGGGTAGCTCTGAGATGGCTACAAGTTATGGAACGTTGCACATGTCACTGTTACTGATTAGAAGCAGCTGCCTCTCCAGAGGACTGACTCGGTGCTTTGATACAGAATGTGGATGATTTGGGGTTTCATGATTGCGACTCAGTGGTTAAGGAGGTCAACAGGAAAATGAGTTTCCCAAGTCTCTGCAGAAGAGAGGCGGCTGTGGTTGGAGAACTACACATCAAGACTTTGTTTGCTTTGTGAAAGGCAAATAAATCTCAGGACCCCAAAATCACTAAGCCAAAGGGAAAAGTTGAGCTGGGAACTGTATCAGGCAAACCTGCCTCCTATTTTATTCTTAAATTAGATAGCTACAAGGATTAAAAAAAAAAAAAAAAAAAAAAAAAAAACTATGTATCTTCATCACAATTTGCCCACAAGGAAATTCCTTATGGACAAAGGACAGACACAACTCAAAATCATCCCTCTGCTCACCTGAGAAATGCATATGTGATTGCTTTCTCTGCCCTATTGTTTCACTAAGCTAGACTAAAGCATAAGGGACTATTCCTTTACCCTCCTGTCACATGTAAATTGTGTATTCAGTTGAAAGCTAATGAGAGACTCAATATAACAGATTATCTCTTATCTAACTATAACCTGGAAGCTCCCTCCCCAACATCAAGTTGTCCTGCCCTTCTGAACCGAACCAATATACATCTTTCATTAATTAGCCTCTCATGTCTCCCTAAATTGTACAAAACCAAGCTGTACCCCGACTACCTTGTCGTCAGGACCTTCTGAGGCTGTGTCATGGGTGCATTCTTAAGCTTGACAAAATAAACTTCCTAAATTGATTGAGATCTGTCTCAGATACTTTTTGGGTTCACAAGTTGGCAGCCATGAAGGGATTCTGAATGGTGGTTCCCCTGACCTTTGAAAAATCTATGGGTGCTTTGTACTAGCTTAAGCTACCTTTATGGCTCTGACCAATATGATAATTTGCTGAGGCCCCTGATCTCCCTAAATGTGATCGAGATCTCAAGTTTATTTTGCTGTACTACAACTCCCTTTCTGGAGTTTTAGCTTTCTTCCAACAGGGAAGGCAAGTTAGAGTTCTTTTCCAGTTTCTCGGATGGTAGAGAGCAGTCTTTAGCCTGAGCCCCATTCCTAGGTAGTAACTGAATTGGGGTTTGTCTTGCCTAAATTTAACAACCAGCTGGTCTTAATTTCTCCTTACCTTCAAAGTTTGTATAAATTGTGTAATTGTTTGTTTTGTGTAACTGTTTTTTTTTTTTTTTTTCGTTGGTGGTGATGGTTCGTTTCTGGTGTTGTTTCCATTTTTTTCCTACTGGGTTTGACCAGCTTTACCTGACTTGATTGAATCCTAAGGGAAGTTCCAAATTATGGGGAACAGGGCCTCTGAATTGGCTAAATTTCCACAGTTGAAAAAAAATTGGGAAAAAGAAAAAGATGGCCAGCAAAGGAAAAAAAAGAGGGTTTTTTTGTTTGTTTGTTTGTTTTTCCTGGAGACGGAGTCTTGTTCTGCTGCCCAGGCTGGAGTGCAGTGACGTGATCTCGGCTCACTACAGCCTCCACCTCCCAGGTTCAAGCAATTCTGCCTCAACCTCCCGAGTAGGTAGGACTACAGGTGTGCGCCACCACACCTGGCTAATTTTCTTGTATTTTTAGTAGAGACGGGGTTTCACCATGTTAGCCAGGATGGTTTTGCTGACTTGCAGGATTATTGATAATAAATGAACACCCCACAGGGAATAGAAGTGGCACAAAGAATATTTTTCTTTGTAAAGAAAAGAAGGTCTTTTCTTTTGCCTTTTGATAACTGGCCTAACAAACACATTTTATATTTTATTGAAATAATTCCTGTGCCATTGTTATTAAGTTTTGGTTTGCTTAGAAAAAAACTGAAATTAAAATTGTTTTTTTTTAAATTAAAGTTATCACATCTATGTAACTTTCTGTATTTTTGCTTTTAAAGCCCTTGTGCCATTAAGTTACAGAGCTTTGACCTCTGAGTCTAAACAGGACACCAAGTCCTTTTCAGTCTTAAATCCTGACAGTAGTTAAAACTTCATCTTCAGATCCGGTAGAAGATGCCAACCAAAATAAACTGTGTTTGTGAGACACAGAGCCAGAAATTAAAACTATCTAACTCCTCAAGACCCAGAGACTGTTGTGCAAGAGGTGGGCCTGAGACTGTAAGGGCTGATGTTGAGAGATAAAATTAGTTCAGTTTCTCTATCAATTAACCATTAATACCAAATGCACACTGATGCAAGACCAGCATATGAGCCCCTGTGTCAGATGAACAAGATTTTTTTTTGAGCATTAATCCACTCCTTAATAAAAGGTTATAAAGGTTTTAAAAAGGTTTATGGAAATTATATCTTATGGTCAAGATGACTAAAATTTAATAAATTTGCTTACAGAATTTTAAAAGACACATTTAATTGGCTTCATGCTGTCTTTATTAGGGCTTATTGTTTGGGAAGTTAAATTTCCTCTCTCAAAGAACATAGGTTTTTGCTTTTTTTTTTTTTTGAAAGAAGCAATGGGTTTTCTTTCTGAGTCCAGAAAACCCATTTTCTTTGAGCTGTTTACAGCTTTTAACAATTGGGTCAACTACACTCCTGTGAGCAAAATCTGAAGCATATTTCTCTCTACCTGATTTCTCCAGAATTTGAAAACTATTTGCAAGTATATTTGATTTATAGCAGTATACTTGTTTGCATAAGTTCAGTAAGAATTATTTTTTTTTTTGTAATAGGACGCAATTGGAGACACTGTTTATTTACCAGTGTCTTTATGAAGGCTTTCATTGGAATGGCATACTTTTAAATATAAACAGATTGTTTTAAGGAATTGAAGTTGACTTATAGAGCCACATAAAGCCCTTTGGGAAAGCTGGCTTCATACCTTGTCTACACAGTCCCTCTACAGGTTCCTGAGCTGTGGTAAATAAAGAATGTCACTTTCTGACAGGCCCAGAAGCCCTAAGTTTTCCTGGGACCTTGAGGCAAGGAATTCACCTAATTAATACAGGTATTTGCAGGCACAGGCTGGGTTCAAAGCATTGCAGTCATCTGAAATTTCTTATGGAATAAAGTTCCAGTAAAGTCAATTAAAAGAAAAGAGCCTATATGGCAAATAGTTTTTTTTTTTTCCGTTCAGGCCACGTATAGTAAAACTAACATTTATTTTACGTATAAATTTGTCTTATGATTTGTCTTTAGTAAAAATGGAGAGTGAAAATTTATGCTTCTAAATAAACTAGACTACACCTATTATTCTAGTCTTATGTTTTAAAATTATTCTTTTTTTTTTTTTTTTGAGACATAGTTTTGCTCTTGTCACCCAGGCCAGAGTGCAATGGTGCAACCTCAGCTCACTGCAACCTTCACCTCCCAGGCTCAAGTGGTTCTCCCATCTCAGCCTCTGGAGTAGCTGGGATAACAGGAGAACACCACCACACCCAGCTAAATTTTTGTATTTTTAGTAGAGATGGTGTTTCCCCATGTTGGCCAGGCTAGTCTCAAACTCCTGACCTTATGTGATCCACCGCCTTGGCCTCCCAAAGTGCTGGAATTACAGGCATGAGCCACCGCACCTAGCCCAATTTTTATTACTTTCTATAGTTTGGACTGAATCTAATTTTTCCTGGCTAAAAGTCTCCAAAGTAAAGTTTTTACTTGTTTTCTTTCTTTCTTTCTTCCTTCCTTCCTTCCTTCCTTCCTTCCTTCCTTCCTTCCTTCCTTCCCTCTCTCCCTCCCTCCCTCCCTCCCTTCCCTCCCTCCCTCCTTCCTTCCTTTTTCTTTCTTTCTTCTTTCTTTCCTGTCCTATTTTATACCCCCCATTTTTTCTTGATTTGAAAACCCTAAAAATGAAGCTGTGCTTTCTTAAAGCCTTGCAAACTGAAGCTAGATAACTTAAACTTCAGAAGAAAATAATAGCAACCTATTTACATACATAAACCACTTTGATACTGCCTATTGATTTATGGACTTCAGAGTAATATGGCCTATTATCAATTTTCCAGGATTGTTCTTCATCTTTTTTGTTTGTTTTTCTCTCTTCCCTATTTTCTCTTCATAGGATGAGATTTCACAACCTACTAAAAATGATCTTTCCTAATAACCTGGCACCTATCTTTCTGGGAATAAACCATCCTAGTCATGAGAGCTCAGAAAAAACTTGAGACCAGAGGCTCATTCATTTTCTTAAAAAATGCTTTTTCTGAAAGATTTGAAAAATAAAAGGGAGGGGAATGTGAAAGCAAAATAAATCTTAGAACCCCAAATCACTAAGCCAAAGGGAAAAGTCAAACTGGGAACCGCATCAGGCAAACCTACCTCACATTTCATTCTTAAATAAGATAGCTACCAAGGTAAAAAAGCTACATACCTCCCTCACAATTTGCCCACAAGGAAAATTCCTTGTGGATGATGGACAGACACAACTCAAAGTCATCCCTCTGCTCACCTGAGACAAATGCATATGTGATTGCTTACTCTGACCTATTGTTTCACTAAGCCAGACTAAGGCATAAGTGACTATTCTTTACCCTCCTCTCATATGTAAATTGTGTATTCAGTGAAAAGTTAATCAGAGACTCAAAATAATGCAACTAATTGTCTCTTTATCTACCTATGACCTAGAAACCCCCTCTCCCACTTGTAGTTGTCCAGCCTTTCCAGACTGAACCAAAACACATATTGATTGACATCTCATGTCTCCCTCAAGTGTATAAAACCAAGCTGTACCCTGACCACTTTGGGCATATGTGGTCACGACCTTCTGAGGTGGTGTTATGGACACATTCTTAACCTTGCAAAATAAACTTTCTAAATTGATTGAGATCTGTCTCAGATACTTTTTGATTCATACCCTTTATATTTCTAAATGCCATTAGCAGCCCTTGGCTTAGGTGGAAAGAAAATACAGTGGTTCTTAGGAAACAGGTTAACTGAATAGTTCGGATGGAATTGTTAGGAATGGGGATAGGGGAAGGAAATCCATGATCTCAAAGATAGGAGCTAATACCAGGTATTTGAGCATGAAGGGACACCCTTGTGTGTGTGTGTTTTTTTAACACGGCTAAAATTAGACTCTTGAGCTCCAGACCTCCCTTACTTCAGCAAAATAAATCAGTTTCTCCCTAAGACTTCCCATTTCATTTAATGGTCCCCCTATCAATTTGTGTAGAGCCCAAAATCTAGGAGTAATTTTTAATTTTCCCGTCTTCCCTTTTTCCCATCCATGATATATACAAAACAAATCCCAATTCCTGTTTCTCTTCTGCCACTACTCTGAGCTCTCCTCAGTTCTCACCTAGACCACACCTGGGCCTCACTGGGCTCCACGTGTCTGTGCCTGTCATCATGCGTTGCATTCTGTGCATACCACAGGAGAGGCAGCTCCTCCCTTGGCCTCTGTACACTCTAAGGTGAAGTCTGCCGTGGCCCCTGCCCATTGCTCTAGGCTTATCTTGCACTGCTACTTGCTGGCAGTGCCTCATACTACTTGCTTGTGCCAGTGCTAATTCCCGCCTCAGGCCCAGTGCACTAGCTCAGTGTCTGCAACCTTTTTGGCACCAGGGACCCATTTTGTGGAAGACAATTTTTCCACAGATGATGGCAGAATTTAGGGTCATTTTAGGATGATTCAAGTGCATCACATTTATTGTGCACTTTGTCTCTATTATCATTGCATTGTAATATATAAAGAAATAATTAATGCAACTCACATAATGTAGAATCAGTAGGAGCCCTGAACTTGTTTTCTTGCAACTAGATGGTCCCATCTGGGGTTGACGGGAAACAGTGACAGGTTATCAGGGTCTCATAAGGAACACACAGCCTAGATCCCCTGCATGCACACTTCGCAAGAGTTCATGCTCCTATGAGAATCTAATGCCACTGCTGACAGAAGGTAGAGCTTAGGTGGTAATGTGAACCATGGGGAGTGGCTGTAAATACACATGAAACTTCGCTCACTCACCTGCTGCTCACCTCCTGCTGTGTGGCCCAGTCCCTAATAGGCCACTGATGGGTACTGGTCCATGGCCCAGTGGTTGGGGACCATTGTGCTAGCTGACACCTCCTACCCAGAATATTCCTTTCCCCCACTTCTTTACCGGCTTCATCCAAACCACTTGTCTTTCAGTCTGACTTCAGCTCAAACCACCCCTACTCAGAGACTCTTTCTCTGCCCTCTGAGTAGGAGGTAGCCATGGGGTCATTCCCTGTCACATCACTCATTCTTTGGAGAGTACTGGTTACATTTTGATACCTGGCTTTCTTGTTGGGTGGCTTGCCTGTCTCTCTGCCTAGAATGTAAATATCTGGGAGCAAGGACCTGGTCTCTCTTGGTGGCTCTTTCACCAATAGCCGGAACAGTGCTGATTGAGATGTTAGCACAGTGAATACCTCCCACTGGGAAGTGTATTTATGGCCTTTGACCGTGGAAGCCATCAACAGTGCCAGTATTGTTGAGCCTTCCTTCCTGCTCCCACCATTTCCCCTGGTTCTGACTGCTACCTTCCCTTGCCTTGCAGCCGCCCATGCCAACTTCCGTTCCCGTCAACCATGCAGCAGCACAGCCCTATGTCCTCCCAGACCTCCTCCGTCAGCGGGCCACTGCACTCCGTCTCCCTGCCACTTCCGCCCCCGATGGCCCTGGGCGCTCCACAGCCCCCGCCTGCCGCCTCCCCCAGCCAACAGCTTGGTCCAGATGCCTTTGCAATTGTGGAGCGAGCCCAGCAAATGGTGGAGATATTGACAGAGGAGAACCGGGTGCTTCACCAGGAACTTCAGGGTTACTACGACAATGCTGACAAGCTCCATAAGGTGCGTGACATCCCTGGGGAACGGGCAGGAGACAAAATTCTTTACCTGGTCATGGGGAGTTGAGGCACTGACTGACTTGCCAACATTGCACTAGACTTCTTTTTATACCAGGCCCTGTGCAAGGCTTTCGGGAGATGAAAATAAATATGACCCAGTTCCTGCCTTGGAGGAGCTTACATTCCAAAAAGGGGAGAGAATTGCATAAGCTAATACCTGCAGTAAAAATATGAGGGGTCTACTGTAGGAACAGCAGATGTGGCCCTCAGAGACTCAAAGGCTAAGTAGGATTTCCCCACATGTACAAGTGGAGAAGAGGGAACATGGAGAGAAAATAACACAGAGGAGGTTGGGAGTGGTGGCCCATACCTGTAATCCCAGCACTTTTTGAGGCTGAGGCAGGTGGATTACTTAAGCCCAGGAGTTTAAGACCAGCATGGGCAACATGGCAAGACCCTGTTTCTACAAAAATTACAAAAGTTAGCCAAGCATGGTGGCCCATGCTTTGTAGTCCCAGCTACTCGGAGGATCACATGAGTTGGGGAAGCAGAGGTTGCAGTGAGTCAAGATCGCTCCACTGCACTCCAGCCTGGGTGACAGAGTGAAACCCTGTCTCAAAAATAAAAGATAAATAAAACCACAGGGAAATGAAGTGAGAGATACCAAATTTTCTTATAAATGTGGGAATCTTAGACAGGAACCTTGTGTTGTCATGTTCATTTCATTAGCTGGTCTCTGCATAAAGCAGTCTTGCCTCAACATGAGAGGGTCAAGAGTATGAGTTATTGTGTGCTTTCTGCATGCTTGTGACTTACCAGGTGGGGAGATGCTGAGTAATTCTAGCCTGTGTAGTTACTGTTGGAATATTTAAATGTATAGCAGCCATTATTCTTAGAGATTTATGCTGAGAGCCAGTGTAAATAGGGGAACGTCCAACAAGAACAAGCTGTTGCTAGGCAGTGATTTCATGATGACTCGTAAGTCAGCATCTGATGTGCTACAGGTAGGATGCAAGGGGGCGGGCAACGGTAATAGGATGTTTTAGGGCAGGACAACCATAGAGCACTCGAGTTTCCTTTTTGGGGGTGAGGAGGCATGAGTAGTAGTGGTGATCCTTTAAGAGTCTAAGTGCCAGGCTCTTCCCTTGGGAATAAAGGGCTTCTGTAAAGTTAAAGTGTAGGAGTATAAACCCCACCTGCCTACAAGAACATTGTCACTTTGGCTGTGTGTGACAATTAATGCACCGGCTGGCCCATTTAGTGTTGATGAGTTAGTGTTGATTTCACAGGTGAAGCTGGTCATTTTGCTGGTCAAGGGTTTTACAGTAGTAGGCTCTACTTGCTTCCTCAGGGCTATCAGGGAGCAGTGGATTTGATGGTACATATCTTCACAGAATCTGTCCTAGCATGTTTGTGCAGAGCTTCTGTTGAAAAGGTCTGGAGCTCCCTGGAGTCAAGACCAGACTTGGCTCAGGGAGCTCTGGCTGCCTTTATTGAAGGGGGAAAATGAGAGCCAGAAACAAATAAGGGCCGCCTAAAGATTGCAGCCTCACTCCTGCCCCTTCTTGTACCCTTAGAAGTTGGGAAATAGGCATGTTGTCTCATGGCCCTCAGCCTATAAGACACTGCACAGGTCCAATCTTGCCTCTGACATTTTTGGGCAGCTTCTTTTTTGGTACCAGATGAAAATTGGGAAGCGCTGACTCAGCACTTCTTGGGAAACAAGCATTTCTTTCTTCTCCTAATGAAGCTCCAAGGCAGACACGTCAGGAAGCTCTACAGACCCACTTGAAGGCAGAGTTTGATGCTGCGGTTTTTCTCGTGGATGTTGCTGAAGAGATACACAAATGGTGCAGAAATTGGAGATCTTGTTATTTTTCATTATCTATTTATTAACATGTACTTTTTATTTACCTATAACATACATCTCTTTCTTGATTTTGATGTATATTTCCATTTTGAAAACTAAAATGGCTCAACCTCCCAGTGTGTCAAAATCCCTGCACAGACAATGGTTCTTAAAAGTTGTGGCCAAAAGGATTTTGATGACTTCTGCAAGAGGAGACTAATCAAAAGCAGTGTCCCTTCTGGAACCCAAAGCTTTTTCAGTCCCTTGAATGTTATAAATTGTTCTGCAAGTACAGTAAGTCCTCATTTAATGTCATCGATAGGTTCTTGGAAACTACAGTTTTAAGCAAAACCAGTTTTTTCCTCATCAACATCACAATGAAATGATGTTGAAGAAAACGACGTTATTTGGAGGCCTGCTGTGTATTATTTCACTTAAAGTTGCAGTTTCCAAGAACCTGTCGATGATATTATATGAGGACTTATGGACTACATTGATCTATCATATGTAAAAATGGAATTATCAATTAAAAACCTCAGATTTTGATGGATACTTGCCATACTCTTCACAAGTTGGATAGCTGTTCTCAACAACTGGGACCAAGAGACACAAGAGTTGCCTGAACTTTGTGGCGTAACATTTTGTGCGTTGCATTCCTAACATCACCCTAGTCCTAGATCTACCCTCATCCCTAGCCTTGCCGCTCAGTATTCTTAGCAGCTGCCTGAGCCTTAATCTGGGTAGAGGGTGTTCAGTTGAGCTGTCAACTTTGCTTCTCAGCGACGATAGCTGCCAGTTCTTCTGGCATGGATGTGACCCCTGTTTTGGGTGGGCCTGCTGCACGATGTTGTAGGATATGACCTCGCTATGCCCACAGTACTGAAGGACTATGTTAACTTCTCTTCCTGGGTCCACAAGGGTCGTGGTTTCAAAGGCAAGAACTTCCCGGTGCCATACCTCTATTCACCTCCCCCCCATCCAGGAGCCTAGAGTTCTTTGTCTAACTTTACCACGCATGGGAAGGTAGACTGCCCAGGTAAACTTCCTTTGTTTAGAAAGCTGGCGAAAAGGGCAGCCAATCCAAGATCAGAGTCAAAGATCAATCACTCCAGTGGAAGTTTGAAATAACTCCTCTCGTGGGACAAGAACGTGAATGAGGTGGGAATAACCCCTAGATTTAAAGTCCCCCTGCCCCTTACCTGTGTGAACTCCATCTCTGGACCCCCTCCCATGACAGGTGGGAGCTAACTCACTCTCTATTTCTCTTTCTCTCTTTCTGCCTAAAAAATCACTTTTCTGCAAAGCTCTTTGGGTCCAGTATTTACTTGAACAATATCATTGCTACCAGGGTCTCCTACTCATTCTTGGGTGAGTGAGAGCCCAAGGACCTGGAAAAAATTCATTCAGTAGGGAACAGTGCATGCCTTTTGGGATGCCCCTGCAACTTGCTTCTGTCCCCTGTGTTACAGTATCATCCCATCTGAGTTCCTTGCAGCACTGGGAATGCTTTGGCCCTTGCAGAGATGCATTGTAAGACCAGAACTAAAAATAGATGAATTTTTAATTGCAGAGTTTAGCCGCATACTGTGCCAGAACAGCAGAAGAGAACAATTAAACTCAGAGACTATAAAATTCCAGCCTAGATATGAAGACCCTGTTTCCAAAGAGGCACAAGTTAGTGATTATCACTGTTAATGTTGGAATGATAGTCGAGGATCCCCAGAAAGAGCTGTTGTTTTCAGTTTTATCTTTTGGTTATGTTTTTTGCATCTTTTTCCTCCCAGTTTCCCTGAAACTTAATTAACAGATGGAGTTTCTACCAGGGCCATACTGTAGGCTGTTGAGTGGCTTGGCCTCAAAAGCTATCAGGGAATAGATAGGCATTTGAAGGGAGAGGGCCAAGCATTGACAGTTACCCAGGGCTTGCTTTAGTGAAGACCCTCTTTTGTGAGTGAAACAAAGGTGGCTTTGATTGGGCAGTCTGTGGCTTGCACAGCAGGCCTTTCTTTGGTCCTGGGCATCTCTGAGTGGTACACATGAAGGTGCTCAGGGAGAAAACCAGTAGTATCTGGAGCTTAGAATGGCTGAGATTTTCTCAGGGCCTTCTCTGTCCATTTCCTTATTACAACAGTGCCAGTGGAAGTCACGCAGGGCTTTCTGCTCTGCTTGTAGTTCTGTCTTTGGGACATTGAGTGTATTTCTGTGATTGCAGGGATTCTTACTGTCTGGCCTAAGAGCATGATGCTGGTATCTTTTTGGCTTCCAGTACGGGCTTTTATGCTGTGTCACAACATGGCAGAAGGCGGAAGCGGACATGTATGAAGAGGCAAAACTTGAAGAGGATGTCCTTTTTCATAAAAACCTGCTCTCATAAGAACTAATCCATTCCTGCAAAAACCAATCTAGTCTTATTACTGCAAGAAAGACACCAAGCCATTCACAAGGGACTCACCCCCATGACCCAAACACTTCCCACTAGGCCCCACCTCCCAATGCCACCACACTGGGAGTCAAATTTCAACATGAGTTTTGCTGGGGACAAACCATATCGATAGCACACACTGAAGGAGATAAATCTTTCTCTACCATTACAGCTATCAGTTCTCATAGGAATTACCTTGTTCTGAACCAAGTCCTTTGTTTTTTCTCTAGGTCCCTTCTAAGCACATAACCACGTCAGGTCTTGATTGTTTTAAGATTTAAGATAGTAAATTACATCATGGTAGGGATCCTGAAGTTTCCTTTTACAGTATGCAGAGGGAAATTCTTAGAGTGAAAGGAAAGAATGCATGATTCAGTGTCCAAGTCTGTCTTTAGGAGTTATACATTTAAAGATTAATTAATCAGTCAGTATTTTGTCATGGGCAAAGCATAATTCCAGGACAGTAAGAGCTATTCTACCCTCAAGGAGTTAGTAGTCAAATCAGAGATGCAAAATGCAGATGCAGATTAGAATTCCAGTGAGGGAAATATGACAGATTAAAAAAAATACGATAAAATCAGACCAAGGGAAGGGTCCCTGTGGCTGTAGTTAAGGAAGCCTTGCTAGTTGTCCTGGGCTGGAAGCCTGAACACCACTCTCATGGTGGATGCCTCAGAGTGTGATACTCTCAGCTTCCCTAGTGACTTGGTGATGCCCTTTGGTCTTGATGGCGACTATTCCTGTGATTTGCCCAGCTATCTGAAAACAAAGGCCACCCTTTATAGATAAGAGCAAAGAAATGTTAGTATGTCTGGAAGCCATCTCTTTTGTAAATAAAATTTAAAGATAGGATCATAATTCATGGTAAGGCTATGAACAGGATTCGGGACATGCTGTTCTCTGTGCTGTTGCATTACCAGCAGTTCATGATATCTGTGGAAGAACCGGAAAGGCCTTGTTAAAATGAGGGGACCATGGAAGAACCAACTCTGGTAGAAGGAGGCCTTTGGGAACATAACGTGGTATCAAAAGGAGCCTTGATCTTCTCAGCTCAGCTCCAGTTGACTGATGCTAAGCAGAAGCCCCCGTGCTCTCCAGCCTGCTCCTCAGCCTCTTCTCAGCTGTATCCTAGCTCTTCTGTAACCTCTGGGGGTGCTGATCACAGTATCTCTCCTCCTTTAAGTTTTTGGCTTCTAGGCTCCTACAGCTCCACTGGCTTCGGTCTTTTTCCCTGTGCCCAGCCTCTCCTTTGGCATGAATGCCTTCCTGGCCCTCTAATCTTCTGTTTCTCTCCCTGAGTGGCCTCTGCTTTCTGATGTCATCTGTCACCTGTACACTGAGGACACTCCAGCCACCCTCCTGGCATTTAGACCTGTATGTTCACCTGCTAACTAGAAATCTTTGCTAATATGTGCAGCAGCTTCCTCAAACATCGTATCTCCAAACCCAAACTAGTTTTCTTTCTTTAGTGAGCTTGTTTCTCTTATAATCATTTACCTTGGTTAAGTCTTATTACCCCATCTTCTAAGCTGTGAATGTCTGTGTTGTCTTTGCTTGCTTTCTTCCTTATTGCCTGCACCTAGTCACCAAAACCTGTTGATTCTACTCAACAGTGTCTTTGGAATTTGTCCTTTAGTGTTATAGTTCAGCCTCTTGTCATCATTGAGCTATTTACATTAATTTTTTACCTGTATGTCTCTTCTACCTCTTCTCCCACCAAATCCCGCTCTCCAACCTCATCAGTAGTTTTGTCTCTGTAAAAACTCGAATGAGATCAGAATTATAACCTTCTTTCCCCAGTACCTCTCACCCCCACTAAGCCTCCCCTGCTCATACTTAAAGTCCTTCCTTTTGGCCCTAGTTCCTGCCGCTTCTACCTTTCCCTCATCCCTGGACTACCATTTCTCTGAAATATTTACAGACCAACTTAAGACACTTAGCTCCTAAAGGCCAGGAATTGCCTTCCATATTTCTGTATCCTCAGCTTCTGGAAAAATACCTAACATGTAAGCAAACAATGAATATCTGTTTGCATATGTATTATTTATAGGAGTCTTGGCAGAGACTTTCTGATCTGGGCAATTGGGGCTCAGAAAAGAGGGTCCCTGGCTCCTGGTGCCATCGCTGTCCTATGGAAGGACTGAAATCATGGTTCTGATCTCCTGGGGCCCAGTGAAGGGCACTAGTGCTTTCAACCCCGTCAGCTTCACCTTTGATTCTGACCTTAGCAGCATCTCATCAAGTCTCCATCCATGTTTGCAGGCACCCTCACCTGGTCTTTACCCTTTCTCTTGCATTTATGTTATATAACAATACAATGGGATTTATTCATCTCTATATCAAAACCACACTATTATATCAAATTCCTGTTTGAATGGAGCTACTTATTATCAATGTATATGTGCCATAGATTAACGGCTTCCCCAGTTAGTTTTTGCTCTAGTGAAATATTTTTAAAAATTGTTTTAATTTCTTGGCTATCTATACCTACATATAAAGAGGTTTTCTGTGATACATTTGTTTATGATTAGGTACATATACATTAATCCTTTTATTTATTTATTTATTTATTTGAGATGGAATCTCTCTTTGTTGCCCAGGCTGGAGTGCAGTGAAGTGATCTTGCTCACTGCAACTTCTGCTTCCCAGGTTCAAGTGATCTTCCCACATCAGCCTCCCAAGTAGCTGGGTTACAGGTGCCCACCACCATGCCTGGCTAATATTTGTATTTTTAGTGGAGACGGAGTTTCACCATCACCATGTTGGCTAGGCTGGTCTAAAACTCCTAACCTCAGGTGATCCACCCACCTCAGCCTCCCAAAGTGCTGGGATTACAGGCACGAGCCACTGCACCATACAGCTACTTTCATAGACAAAGTAGTTAAAAATACTAGGTAATGAAGCCTTTCCTCCAGTGGATTTTATTTTCCTTTGGGGACAGATAGGACTGTCTCTGGAAAGAGCACTGTATATGGAGTCTGGAAACTTGGGCTCTAATTATAGTTCTTTAATTTTTTTTGTACTTTAATATTTTCCCGTTGTCAACTGGGAATAATCACAGTAGCTATAAATTCCCATTAAAAGTGTAAAAGATTTAAGTTATGTTTAGATTTACCCCTTTCTAATATTGGTAGAGAGGGATTTTTACAAGGTGACATCAGATTGTTCGGCCAGACTTGTAAGCCTGTAATTTACAGGATCCTAATGTAGTATTTAGAGAGGAGGTTGGGGAGTGAAATCGATTATATAATTTGGTAAATGTGAAACAAGATGCAGAAAGGCTGCACTGAAGATACAGCCTTTACACTGGCAGTGTCTAAGACTCCATTTTAACAAGACACTAGCATAAATGTCAGAAGCACCACTTTAATGCCAGTTCTTTCTTTTAGTTTGAAAAAGAACTTCAGAGGATTTCGGAAGCCTATGAAAGTCTGGTCAAGTCTACCACCAAGCGAGAGTCGCTGGACAAGGCGATGAGAAACAAATTGGAAGGCGAGATTAGAAGACTTCATGATTTCAACAGAGACCTCCGAGGCATGTTTATTAATGTTCTTTCTACCGAAACTACCTGTGTAGCTAAAAGCACAACTTCAGGGCCAGAGTGCTTTGCACTCAGTGCTTTGCAGAGGTAGACTAGGTGCTAGTCTATGTGTGTTGGGTAATCTTGTATATTTCAACCATCTGGGGAAGGGAGGAGGTGCTCAAAAAGCAGAATTGTTATTTTCTACCTTGTGGGTTATAGATTGTAGTGTTGAGCTTTGGAAGTGACAGCCGGTATGCATGAGTCTGTTGAAGGAACGATTCTGTGTGTGGCTCCTTCTTGCTTTAAAAGTACTAAACTGTGATTCATGATGATGAGAATCCGAATGTTTGAAAAGATCAATGTTGGATGCACAACCCTTTCCACATCAGGCTGTCATTTGATAGTACTCTTTTAAAGGCAGCACTTAGGCTGGGCATGGTGGCTCATGCCTGTAGTCCCAGCACTTTGGGAAGCCAAGATAGGTGAATCACAATGTCATGAGTTCGAGACCATCCTGGTCAAGATGGTGAAACCCTGTCTCTACTGAAAATACAAAAAAAATTAGCCAGGCATGGTGGTGGGAGCCTGTCATCCCAGCTACTTGGGAGGCTGAGGCAGAGAATTGCTTGAACTCGGGAGGTGGAGGTTGCAATGAGCTGAGATTGCACCACTGCACCCCAGCCTGGGCAACAGAGCGAGACTCCGTCTAAAAGAAAAAAAAAGGCAGCACTTAAGTCTTTCTAGGTGTAGCATAGAAGACAGGGCTAGACATATGTTCCTCTGGGTGAAAAAATTCCCACAGTTGTGAAATAAGTAGACAATAAACTCGCTCAAAGATAGGAGCCACCTGCTGCTAGATTTTGGCAATCTCCAATGTGCACAATGAGTTAACCTATAAATATTACTTCACTTTCAGCCAAACCATGTTAAGTTGCTTCATATGTCAAAACACTCAATATCCTGATGGTACCCAGTAGCTAGATCCCACCTTTTCTGTTGCTATAAACCCTTTTGGGTTGAGTGTCATCTACATCCAGTGAATACTTGTTGAGTTGGATTATTTATTGAATAATTAAAGATTTACCAAGTGGTTTGAAGAAACATAGAACTTGCCGTGTACAGTCTTCATGCATTAGGTCCTTTTGACTTTTTTGGGTATTTTTAAATTTTCATTTCTTTGATTCTGAGATACAGAGAGCTGTCACTAGCTAAAATATACAGCCGATGATCAAGATCAGACTAGGGCTGGGTTTGAGGCCAAGGAGACTGCCCTTGTGAACCCTTCAAATCAGAGGTTTGCTGGCCTTGGAAGCAGTGAGGTGGTTTTTCTCAGTACCTGTCCCTAGCTGCCTGCTGCTGTTGCATATCCTTTGGCATTAGATGGCATAAAGACACAATGGCATCTGAAGCCTTTTCTTTTGATATTTTGGGACACAGTTATTATCTGTCCCCAAGTTGTTCCATTTGGGGCTCCTGCCTGAGCATCATTTCCTCCCTAGCTCTTGGGTTCCCACCTGAACATCTCTTCCTCCCAAGCTCTTGGCACCTATTTCATTTCTCAGTTAGATGATGACTTCAATCCGTTTACATTTCTTTTTTTTTCTTTTTTTTGAGACAGAGTTCGCTCTTGTTGTCCAGGCAGTAGCGCAATGGCATGATCTCGGCTCACCGCACCCTCCGCCTCCTGGGTTCAAAAAGTTCTCCTGCCTCAGCCTCCTGAGTAGCTGGGACTACAGGCATGTGCCACCATGCCCAGCTAATTTTTGTATTTTTAGTAGAGATGAGGTTTCACCATTTTGACCAAGATGGTCTCAATCTCTTGACCTCGTGATCCACCTGCCTCGGCCTCCCAAAGTGCTGGGATTACAGGCGTGTGCCACTATGCACAGCTAATTTTTGTATTTTTAGTAGACAGGGTTTCACCATGTTGACCAAGATGGTCTCGATCTCTTGACCTCGTGATCCACCTGCCTCGGCCTCCCAAAGTAATCCATATACATTTCTTTGTAATCATTTCCTCTTTGTTCATAGATCGACTGGAGACTGCCAATAGGCAACTATCCAGCAGGGAATACGAAGGGCATGAAGACAAAGCTGCAGAGGGGCATTATGCTTCCCAGAGTGAGTCTCCACTTACTTATTTATTTATCCCACAATTTGCTTGTTTAAAAATGGGGGCCTGAGGGAAGAATCATATTAGTTTCAAGTAGGTTTTGTGCTGTTTGCTTTTTGTTTGTTAATTTAGCCTACAACCTATTGGCCTCAGATGAGGCCCCCCAGGTCTGCCTAAGACAAAGCCGAGGTCACTATATGTTGCTTCAGTAGTTTTTATTCTGTCCTTCTGACCTACAGTTTCTCTCTGTCTGTCTATAATACACTTCAAGCAATGGCAACTTCACAGCATGTCCTGGCACTCACTGCTTCAGATAAGTTATGACCCTTTTTCTCCAGCAAAGGGAAGGAGGCCTAGTGGTGGGGTTTGTTATCTGGGCAGGTTTTGTCCTCATGTAGGTTGTAGAGTTCTAGACTGGCTGCCCCTGGCCAATGTGCAAGCCATCTAAGTGATCGCATTATATATCTCCATGTGCGATACTCATTTCCGGAAGCCCCTGAGCCCATTTCAGCCAGAAATAATGCAGTGGCTTTGTAAGCCTTGATTTATTGAGAGAATATTTTATTAATTGTAGCAGAGGCAAAGGATAGAATTAAATGGATTTTGAGAAAGCATTGATCAAGGTTTGAATTTCTGCATGTTCATTGCACTAGCCCGAAATTTAAAAATCCAACTGTCTTTTTTTAAGCTGTTTTGAAAATTGAATTCATATCTATATCATAAATCTCAATAAAATTATGAGTAAGTGCTCTCAAAGTTGAGACAATTCAGAACAACAAAAAGTAATATATTCAGGTACTAGCCATCTGTCTTAAGATAGTGGTCTTCTGATGTGTGGGTTCCTCAATACAGCTCTACATTTAAAGAACGGAAAATTTTTGGTTGAATTTTCTAATTTCCAAACTGTTTGTTTAGGTTTAACTCCTGTGTGTCCCCCAGACTGACTCATGATTGCATTCCAGCTATTAATACTAGCTCCATTTTTAAAATCCTGTTTTTTGCAAATGGACACTATCTAGGGCTTTTGCCTGGGATTCCTTTGTGGTCTCAGATGATTGGCCTTTGTTCCAGATTCACATGAAAGGCTATATCAGCACTTTGAATTACTTGCTTTTGTAACAAAATTTATCTTATATCTCTTCCTATGGGTGCAATAGATCTCACCTTGGTTTCATTTGAAAGGTGAGTTGTCTTTACTACTTGCATTTAGGATTGTGACACATTTCTTCTGGATGACTGCATGCCTAGGTATAGTAAGTGTCTTTGGCAGGTATGTCAGCAATGCCAGTGTTGTGCACTCTGTGGATATTCTGCTTTATTGTCAGGGATGTAATTTGATCACTTAGTTCAGGTCAAAATGGAAAAGCTAGTCAATTTCACCTGATGGGCATTGTTCTGGCCTCCCAGACAGGCTGGTACAGAGTAATGAGGTTTGGTGCTCTGTGAACTCAGAAATGTTCTTCAGAAAGACTTTAACCTTCTGGCTCAAAGCTGAAAGATCAATTATCAAGCAAAGAGGCCCTTCCAGCTTTACAGGGAGTTATTTGTTCTGTGCAAATATGCTCCACTGTGTTCCAAAGGCAAAAACAAGAGAGACCACAGGCATTTTTCAACTGCTTAAAGGTATCTCAATGTCGATGCGTGATGTAATTGAATCTAGGCAGAGCATTTCAAGCAGGTTTGGTAATGGTGATACCTAACGAATTTTCCTACACCTAATCTTTACAGAACACTTTGTGACTTCACAGCTTTATAATTATTTACATTGGTTTTTTTTTTCTCTGCTAGTGTGGCCTAGGGATAAAACCAAGATGTTATTTCAAATTTATAGTTAGATTGTTTTCTTAGTGAGTTATAAGAATTATTAGGTAAATCAGCATGTCCCCCACATATATATGTTACAGATATTTTCTCCAGTTGTTTTATATCTTACAGAAGATGTTTTAAGTGACCATATTTATGCCTTCAAGGTTTTCTATCCTGCTTAGAAATACTTTTTACCCTCCCAGATAATAGTAATATTCACCAATGTTTTCTTCAAATATGAGTATGATTGCATTCTTTACAAGGCACATATTTAGGAAACTAACTTGGGAGGCAGAGCAGAGGAGAAATTGAGGGACTATCCTAGAGGCAAGGAGGCTAGTTAGCAGGTGTTTCAGTCCAGCATCTGAGGAAGAGATGGAGAGCTCATGAACTGAGCCAGTAGAAATAGCAAGGAAGAGTAGGGGACGGACAAACAAGTGACAAATTTGTAGGACTTTGTTGACCAATTGAATAATGGCAGTGAGGGAAAGGGATGTGACTGGGGCAGCTAGATGGATGATCACCCTTTACAGATGAAACACAGGAGGAGCAGGTTGGGATTAGATAATGACTTAACGCTTGAACATGTTTGTCATCTCACCTTGCAGCCCAGAGCTCAGTGAGCAGGTATAACAATAGGTGCAGAAATACTCAGCAGGTTGGATGGGTGGTGCTCTCTGTCAGGCTCTTATTTTAGCATGTGAGTACAGAATGGCAGGCATGAATTATTGCCTCTCTTCCTAGTTATTAATGTGTCTCATGATCTTTGTATTTGTTCAGAAACCCTATTGTTAGAATAAATTTCTGTTTCCTAGTGATTATAGTTATAGCTATTGCCCACTTAAGAGAAGCCATCCTTTTCAAGTGAGGTTTTTGTGATTCTAGCACTTGATTAAGAGAAAGGCAAGACTGCATTAAAAGTTGTATCTTGGGGTAATACATACCAAGAAGTCAAGGTTAGGTTGTGAAGCTTGTGCCAGCCACTTTGGCAAAGAGAGAGTCACAGGGAAGGGGAAGCAGAGAATAACATGTTCAGCTTTTTTGCTAGGTGTTCACTTGGAAGCTAGGCATCCAAATTTAAGAACACCCAGAACACCCAGCCAACTCTTGCAGTTGAAGCAATAGGTGGGGCTTGAAAGATCTCCTAGTTAATGGAGGGAGGAGGTCCTTCCTGGCCAGATGTAAACATTTCTCTCTGCTCAGGGTACTTTTCTTCTAAAAACTGAACTCTGCTCCTAAGTTGGAGTTTCATGAAGGCCTTGGTGGACTGCCTGGGTTATTACTACTTGATTCTAAAGATTGAAGTGGACATTAAACAGGCTCATTGTGTTCCCCTCAGTCATGAGATTTGTCTATAGGAAAAATCTTGAGGAATTAAGTGCTTAGGAGCTTGATGCCCTTGAGGAATTTTTTTGCCCTGTCACCTCATGGTATTGTAACATTCTCTTTGGAGGAATTCAGCTTTGTGTTTGTGTGTGAATTTTCTGGTCTGGCTTGTTTGTTTTTCCAAATGCTTTGATAGCTTATAGGATGGTGATGTCAAAGTCAAATTGCTCCTGAAAAACAGGGCCTCTAACCAAATCCTGTTTGGTCTGTGAGAAACTCGAGCTTCTTTGCCCCTTAGCTAAGGTTCTCATTTTTCCCATTCATTTGTCACATACACACATGTACACCAGAGGCAGGTTACTGTCTGCTAAAGGCAGAATCCCTGGAAATACGTCTTACCATTCTTAGCTGTGTCTTCTCATGGAAATTTTTTATAACTGTTTCTTTCTGAAAATGGATAGCTCTGCAGAATTCCTATCAGCTCTAGGCCAGAAAGCCAAAAATAAAATATTAGATGTGAAGAATCTGAGCTGGTAGAAATGAAATTTTATTTTATTGGGGTTTTTAAATAGATGTGTTGGAGCTTTGTCATATTCTTGAATTGAGTGGGAACTGATTAGCTCTGGCATGTTTGTGTTATGCCAGGATAAATCCAAGCCATGTTTAAAGGTTGCACAAGAACTTACCTCCATCACTTTGGGATTTGCTAGGCACTCCAGGTTCAACATATCTGGTTAAACTTAAGTCTATGTAAGTTAAGATTCTGGGTGTTAAATGATGCGCCTCTCTAAGAACAGAAGATCCCTTGGACATTCAATGATTTGTTTAAAACAACATATTGATGAGTCATGGATGTAAATGAGTCAGAACTATATGCATCTGACTTCCCTTAAAATTCTTGCAGGTTTAAAAATTAGCAGAAAAAAGTGTGTTGGACTGTATTGCTTTAAAAATAATATTTTGCCATTTTCAGTGGTGCTGGCAATCATCATCTTACCTTTAAATCTTATATTAGCTATTTTAGTTTTCTGTCTCTTATAGAATCTAAAAGAGACTAAAATAATTTTCTAAAAGAAAATCCCTCCTGGTTTTTGGATTTCCATAGGTCTTGTGTGAACCACAGATCAGAAATTAAAATGATATAAGCATTTATTCTGTTGACCCACATAGAGCATAAAGAGATTATTCTGAATCCTCATTAGGTTTCATTACATCAGATGCTGTGGTTTTCTATCAAGCATGATTAGGAAGGAAGGCTAGATGTTGTCACATGTGAACACATGGTTTTACCACCTCTCATGGCCAGCCAGCATTAGCACTTGCAACTCCTCCTGACTCTGGGCTCCTTGGGGCAAAGCTCCTGTTACAGCACTTACTCTGCATCCCGTAAGGTCATGATTTATTTGTGTGACACTCCACGATATGGTAGAACCATAGATGTTCTTTACCAGTATTCATCTTCCACCCCACTAAAACCCCTTGCATCTTCATGTACCTGGCATTCAATAAATGTTTATTGAGAGAATGAAAAAAAGTGGAAAATCCTAGTGACAATAGGCTTGAAATTATCTTTATGCAGCGTCAGAATCAAAATAATCTTTTAAACTCAATGTTCCAGTCATGTTGAGAGAAATCTCAGGTAATCCTCTGTTACTTCAAGACATTAGGGCAAAATTATTAAACAAACTATTATCAGAATAAAAGCGATTTAAAAATAGCTGAATTTCTTTTTTAGCATTCTTTCTTCTTTCCTAGACTAGAAGAATATCCAGGTAATGGGAGTCTTTCATTATTCAGAACAATAATATTTCTCAAGAAAGTTGATGTTAGTATCATCCATTTTTGGTTCCTTTAACTACTTCTCATTTCTTTTAAATTGTTCTTTGGCTCTGGGGTACATGTGTACATCCTGCATCCTGCAGGATTGTTGCATAGGTACATACATGCCATAGTGGTTTGCTGTCTCCATATCTGCCACTCCCCTTCGCCTACATCAGGCATTTCTCCCAGTGTTATCCCTCTCCAACCTCCCCGCCCCGCCCCCGTCCTTCCCCTTGCCTTACCTTCACCCCCTCACCTAGCCCAGTGAGTGTTGTTCCCTTCCCTGTGCCCAAGTATTCTCGTTGTTCATCACTGACCTATGAGTGAAAACATGCGGTGTTTGGTTTTCTGTTCTTGTGTCAGTTTGCTAAGAATGATGGTTTCTAGATTCATTCATGTCTCTACAGAGGAAACGAACTCATTGTTTTTTACTGCTGCACAGTATCGCATGGTGTATATGTGCCACATTTCTTTGTCTAGTCTGTCATTGATGGGCATTTGGTCTTTGCTATTGTAAACAGCGCCTCAATGACCATACATGTGCATGTGTCTTTATAATAGAATAATTTATAATCCTTTGAGTATATACCCAGTAATGTGATTGCTGAGTCAAATGGAATTTCTATTTCTAGATCCTTGAGGAATTGCCACAGTGTCTTCCATAATGGTTGAACTTAATGTACACTCCCACCAACAGTGTAAAAGTGTTCCTTTTTCTCCACATCCTGTCCAACATCTGTTGTCTCCAGATTTTTTAATTATTGCCATTCTAACTGGTATGAGATGGTATCTCAATGTGGTTTTGATTTGCATTTCTCTAATGACCAATGACGATGAGCCTTTTTTCATGTTTGTTGGCTGCATAAATATCTTCTTTTGAAAAGTGTCTGTTCATATTCTTTGCCCACTTTTGAATGGGTGTGTTTGTTTTTTTCTTGTAAATCTGCTTTGGTTCTTTGTAGATTCTGGATATTAGCCCTTTGTCAGATGGGTATATTTCAAAATTTTTTTCCCATTCTGTTGGTTGTCAATTTACTCTAATGATTGTTTCTTTTGCTGTGCAGAAGCTCTTAAGTTTAATTAGATCCCATCTGTCTATTTTGGCTTTTGTTGCCATTGCTTTTGGTGTTTTAGTCATGAAGTCCTTGCCTGTGCCTATGTCCTGAATGGTGTTGCCTAGGCTAATAAAGAAAACTACAGGCCAATATCCATGATGAACACTGATGCAAAAATCTTCAATAAAATACTGGCAAACCAAATCCAACAGCACATCAAAAAGCTTATCCACCATGATCAAGTAGGCTTTATCCTGGGAATGCAAGGCTGGTTCAACATGCTCAAGTCTATAAACATAATCCACCACATAAACAGAACCAAAGACAAAAACCATACGATTATCTCAATAGATGCTGAGAAGGCCTTCAACAAAATTCAACAACCATTATGCTAAAAACTCTCAATAAACTAGGTATCAGTGGAACGTATCTCAAAATAATAAAAGCTATTTACAATAAACCCAAAGCCAATATCATACTGAATGGTCAAAAACTAGAAGCATTCACTTTAGAAACTGGCACTAGATAAGGATGCCCTCTCTCACCACTCCTATTCAGTATAATATTGGAAGTTCTAGCCAGAGCAATTAGGCAAGAAAAAGAAATAAAGGGCATTCAGTTAGGAAAAGAAGTCAAAGTGTGCCTATTTGCAGACAACATGATCATATATTTAGAAGACCCCATTGTCTCAGCCCAGAACCTCCTTAAGCTGATAAGCAACTTCAGCAAAGTTTCAGGTTACAACATCACTGTGCAGAAATAACAAGCATTCCTATACACCAGCAACAGACAAACAGAGAGCCAAATCATGAGCGAACTCCCATTTACAATTGCTACAAAGAGAATAAAATACCTAGGAATACAACTAACAAAGGATGTAAAAGATCTCTTCAAGGAGAACTACAAACCACTGATCAAGGAAATAAGAGAGGACACAAACAGATGGAAAAACATTCCATGTTCATGGTTACAAAGAATCAATATTGTGAAAATGGCCATACTACCCAAAGTAATTTATAGATTCAGTGCTATCCCCCATCCAGCTACCATTGACCTTCTGCACAGAACTGGAAAAAAACACTTTAAACTTCATATGGAACCAAAAGAGAGCTTGCCATAGCCAAGACAGTCCTAAGCAAAAAAGAACAAAGCTGGAGGCATCATACTACCTGACTTCAAACTATATTACAAGGCTACAGTAATCAAAACATCATGGTACTGGTACCAAAACAGAGATATAGACCAATGGAACAGAACAGAGGTCTTGGAGACAATGCCACACTTCTACAACCATCTGATCTTTGACAGATCTTTTTTGCCTGACAAAAAAAAGCAATGGGGAAAGGATTCCCTGTTTAATAAATGGTGTTGGGAAAACTGGCTAGCCATATGCAGGAAGCTGAAACTGGACCCCTTCCTTACACCTTATACAAAAATTAACTCCAGATGGATTAAAGATTTAAACATAAGAACTAATACTATAAAAACTCCTTCTCATTTACCCTGCTGTGGATATGCTGGAGGTGAGAATTGGCCTGGTATATAAAGGTTTTTTGTTTTGTTTATTTTGAGATGGAGTCTTACTCTCTCACCAGGCTGGAGTGCAGTGGCATGATCTCAGCTCACTGCAACCTCCACCTCCCCAGTTTAAGTGATTCTCCTGCCTCAGCCTCCCAAATAGGCGTACACCACAGGCGTACACCACTACACCTCAGCCTCCCAAGTAGGCGTACTACAGGCGTACACCACTACACCAAGCTAATTTTTGTATTTTTAGTAGAGACAGGGTTTCACCATTTTGGCCGGGATGGTCTTGATCTCTTGACTTCATGATCCACCTGCCTTGGCCTCCCAAAGTTCTGTGATTACAGGCATGAGCCACCACGCCTTGCCTATAAAGGTTTTGGTAGCAACTGGCCAGGGGCTCACAGCAACCAATCCATAAGCCACGCTGGACCCTGCAGATCTGTACCTTGGGTAAAGGAGAAGGATTGTCCAGGAAATCTGCCAGAGTGACATCATTTTGATCAAGTAAGTTGTGTTAACTGATTCTCCTGAAAGATGACCCTTCCATTTTGTAGGACTATGCAGTTAAGTTTTGTAGGTCCAGACTCCAGAAAATTGTCTTGGATCAGTTGACACGTCTCCTGAGTCCTGGTATCTCATAGACTCAGAGACCTGAAGCCTCCGTATCTATCTCCTTTAAAGTAATAGGAAATAGAATCTCCTATTTGGTGGCTGAATCTCCCAATTTAGCCACCAGAGCCCGGAGGGCTAACCAGTGATAGGAAATGTGAAGCAGAGTTTATAAAATACAGGTATTCTGCAACATTTCTCTCTGCCTTCTTGCATCTATTTTGGCATGCACCTTCTCCAGAAGGACCTGCCCACTTTCAGGGTAGGGGAGTGGGCTGTGTTCCCAAAGAATGGCTGCATAGTTTACTGAGCCTTGCTGACTTTGGAAAGCAAAGCATCAGAGTGCTTAAGCCCACTTTATCAACCTTGACAGGCAGCACTGAGAGACTTCAGACCTACATGACAACCAGAAGTGCACAATGCCTGCAGGGCCTCTGTTTATGTTCAATCAAATCTCCTCTCCAAGTGTGAAAAGTAATGTTACTCAATTTAGGCTCAAGTTAGGCTCCAATTTGCCATGCTTAAAGAATGGAGCTGATTGAAGAATGCCTCTTGGTCATGTGTTGTCTGGCCTTTAACAACTAAACATGGGTTATGATTTTCATGTTGTTGGTTTTAAAATTATTTATTTGTTTGGCTTTCCTGTTATATATAAGGTTGAAGAATCAAGCATCTTAAACTTTTTAATATTCCTTGCACTACTTAGCCAGATAGATGGTGTAAGCACAAACTGAAAAACATACTAAAATCCATTTGCATTTCTTCTGGCATTAGGGAACCCTTGCTTTCCCGAACAATTCAGAACCAGGAAATCCATGTTCAGGCCTAAGATTAAATTAAATGGCAGTTGCTTAGGGAAGAGTTCCTGAGATACGGTTAGATCTTCCTTTTATTTACTCCCCCAGCACTGTGTACTTTTTTCCTCTGTAAACACTAATCACAACTGTAAATAAGTAATTGTTTAGATAATCCTTTTTTATCTTCCCCCACTAAATTGTACACACCATAAAGGTACGGACCCTGTCTGTCATCTTCACATTGCAGTCGCAACTCATTATATTTTCAGAACCTGGTATCGTGCCTGGCACGTAGAGGCATTTAGTAAATATTTTCTGGACATCGAATGAAATGATCATTATCATTTATTCCAGCAAACAGTCATAGACTACTATCAACTCACTATGTTTTAGGCCACAAGTCGGCAAACTCTTTCTGTTAAGGGCCAGCTGGTAAATATTTCAGGCTTTGAGAGCCACAGCTACTCAACTCTGTCCGTGTAGCCCCAAAGCCACCATAGATGATCCATAAACAAATGGGTGTAGCCGTGTTCTAATAAAAACCTTATTTACCAAAACAGGCTATGAGCTGGGTTTGGCCTGCAGGTCATACTTGGCCAACCTCAGTTCCAGGAACTAGTCATGGAAAAGGAAGAAGAAGGAACCCTAACAAAAGGAGAAAATATTGAAGGAGGATGCAAAATAAAGAACATCAAACATATTCCCTAGATCTTACTTCGTAAATTGCCTTAATGTATAAATCAGGATATAATTGTTATTTTCTCTCTTAATCCCACATCAGGGGAAAATAATTACTATCATTTTAGAAAAACAGCGAAAACTGAGACACAGAACGCAGTCAAAAATTTTAGTTACCCAGTGAGGATTCAAAATTATCTAATGATGGAGATAGGGCTGGGCAGGACTATCCCTGTGGTTAGCCATGATAGTTCATTGGCTGGAGAGTGAGGTCTTAGGGTTGCCTCTCCCAGTGGTGCCATAAATTCTCACCATAAGCATCCTACTGTGAAATGGGGCCTGCAGATATGGATATCAGATTTGGAGAGTACCTTAAAGTTTACAAGTGTGGTTACCAGCAGTGCATGTGTCTAAAGAACCAGGGCCCAGTAACCAGCCATCTGATGGCTGCCATAAGTGACAGTGTCTTTGGAGGCTGTGTATCTGCTGGTTAAAAGTGTATCCTCAGGTGGAGTTGCAGGTTTGCTTCCCAGTTTCCATCCTTCAGGTCCTGCCTTGTTCAGGCCAGCTGGCTGTGGTCATTTAACAAAGGTAACAGCTGCAAACACTAATTGAACACTAATTGAGCACATAGTATGAGCCAAGCACTCTGCAGGCTTCCACAGGCACATTGTCTCTTCTACTGTTCAAAACAAACGTTGGTGGTAAGTATTGCAGGTATTTTACAGATGGGAAAATTGAGGCACAGGAAGATTAACTTGTCCATGGTCTTACAGGCTGATTAATGAAGCAGACAGATTTTGAACCCAGGTCATTATGATTCTGGAGCCCAAACTCATACTGAACTGCCGTGGGGAAGCCACCTTCTACAGATCAGGCAAGCGGAGAGACGTTGGAATGTAAAAGGTGGCCATGTTGGACTCCCGGTGATTTTAGAGCTCATTAGTCTAGCATTCACAGTTTACAAAGAAGAAACTGCAACCACAGTGATCGACTATTTAATGGCTAAACCACAACTAGAATTAGAACCTCCTTTTTCTTAGTTTTTCCTTCACCTTTTCCAAAAGGTCAATTCTCTTGGCTCGGGGATTGACTGAGGATTTCAAGTTTTTACACTGCGAAGGATCCTTGATGGTAAATGAACAAAGTTTTTATACTAGAAGTCTTACTTGGTTGCAAATTATTAAGCCCAGTGCTGTAACTTAATACTGATATATTCAGATCTTCTCAAGTGAGTTCCAACTACTGGAATTAACATTCTGTGCCTTTGGCTTTTACATCTATCCTTGAACTGGAGCTAATTATAATAAAAGGCCTTGTTGGATAATCCAGTGTACCCTCTTCAGATATCCACTACCCCAAATTTATATTCTCAAGATGAGAATAGAGCTTAGAGTTAAGTTTCTTTTTAAGCTTTCTCAAAATGTCTGTGAAATCACTGTATTCTCCAGAAGACAAAAATTTAAAAATAAGCAGAATACAATGAGTAACTCTGGTGTGGTTTCTTACAATTAGTTTTCAAAACTATTTTTAGTTCATGAATTATAGTGAGAGCCTACAGCTGTATCTTAATGCATTCAGAGAACTTTTAAGGGGACAAAGTGTTTGTTTTAAGTCCAGAAAATTTGGTCTTAGACCATTAAAAATAAGCTTACATCTGTTGCTAATTTTCTTTTTGCTTACGAAGACTGGTTTGGTGGAAAGAAGGGGAAAAAAGGAATCTATTCAAAGCAAGTTGCAAAAATGACAATGGGAGGAGTTGCAGAAGTTAAAAGAAGGGAGAGAATATGATTGTAGACCACACATTTCTTTATCCCTGATCAGTCCTAGCATAAACAACTTTTTCCACCAGATATAATAATTTCCCCAGCATAATTTCTGTCTTTGGGGAAACCTTTAGTTAAGCTGTATCTGTCATTCAGAGGCCACTTAAAAAACATATATATTTGTGTGTGTGTGTATTATATGTATTATTATAATATATGCATATAATGCCATATTATAAAAATTTATTTTTATTATAATATATACATATTATTTTTATTATAATGTATCATATTATAATAATGCCTTAATGTCTTAGTTAAAACAAGTAGAAGTATATACATATTATATATACCTATATTTGTTTTATACCTTTATTTGTTTTAAGACATTATTTACATCCAATAAAATTTACACATTTAAATGGCCCATTTCCTGAAATGTAACAATCAGCACAATCAAGGTACAGAACTTAGACAGCTAGTATGGCTCCTCCTCACCTCTGTAATTGAGCTGCTACTCCCCACCAGAAACTGTCTGCTTCTGTTCACATTTTAACACCTTCAGACCATTACTCTTTATATTATGGCCAGGTTTTATGGTTGTTCTCTACACAAGAGTTAAATCATCCAGGAGGGTCTTACTTTGTCATATCTGCAACTAGGAGGTGTCTGTTTTTATATTAAGAAAAGAGAAGGCAAGGCCAGGCGCGGTGGCTCACGCCAATAATCCCAGCACTTTGGGAGGCTGAGGTGGGCCGATCACTTCAGGTCAGGAGTTTGAGACCAGCCTGGCCAACACTGTGAAACCCCGTCTCTACTAAAAATACAAAAATTAGCTGGGTGTCGTGGCACACACCTGTAATCCCAGGTATTCTGGAGGCTGGGGCAGGAGAATCACTTGAGCCCAGGAGGCAGAGGTTGCAGTGAGCTGAGTTCGCACCACTGCACTCCAGCCTGGGCCACAGAGCCAGACTCTGTCTCAAAAAAAGAAAAGAAAGAAAGAAAAAAAAAGGCAAAAAAGCACTTTTCTTCAGTGGTGGTTACGAAAAGTTTAAGTCTTCAGGTTTGGTTTAAAATGGAATCATGTGTATGTGTATAGTCAAAACCAAGAGCCCTGTGCATCCTATATTTATGTGGTATTATTAATTCATGGTCTAGTTTGTTATTATGGGGTCAGCAGTGATGTTGGAGTAGCTGTACATTTTTATTTCAAGTAAAACAAAATAAAGTGAAAGGTTAAACAGTACATTGAAGCTGAGCTGGATAAATGGGTGTCTCTTCAGTCAAGCAAGTTCGTAAACTGCATATGCAATAAACTTGGGCGGGTAAAAAAACCTGTGAATTATACCTACAAGTGTAAGCACAATTTCCAGAAGTAAAATGTAATACGAAGGATGACTAGA
Source organism: Saguinus oedipus (assembly GCA_031835075.1). Classification (NCBI taxonomy): domain Eukaryota; kingdom Metazoa; phylum Chordata; class Mammalia; order Primates; family Cebidae; genus Saguinus; species Saguinus oedipus. Next base: position 129,853,792 of record CM063178.1, read on the forward strand.
TCAGAGAAAGTTGGATTTAAGAGAACTTGTACAGGTAGAGAGTCAAATAAATATTTTACCAAATCCTACCTGAGGTATTTTACTTTTGATACTTCAAGCTCACTGTGGGTTCTGCATAAGAGCAATATATACATTATATAAAATATATATATTTTTATATATTTAAAAAATATATATTTTTGTTATTATATAAAATAACAAAAATATTATAACTATGTTAAGACAAAAAATGTGGTGTTTTCCTACATTAGACCAATAGAAGATTTTGTGGTTAGGCTTTGTTGCTTTCCAGTAATAAGTATTTGAAAACTGTTTTAAAGACTCAGAATTTGATTATGTACCAGTAGCATCCTCTTATTCAATAAGCTGCTGCCCGAACTTATATTTCTTCACATATAAGTCACATCAGTTATCTTAGATCTTTAAAGTCCTACAAAGATAGAGGGTTTTGATGCGCTGTGAAGAGAGCTCAGTCACTGTGAAGAGATCTCAGTCACTATGAAGAGATCCAGTAGGAAAAATGAGACAGATACATGTCAGCCACTGGACCCAGAGTACAAGGCAGAATGTGGCAAGGACCTGTTAGAGAACCACACTCCCCCCACCTCAAAAAAAAAAAGTGGGTTAGGGGAGAAGCCTGTAGCCTTTAGAGTGGGCCTTAAAAAGTAATTAGCAATTTAGAAGAATTTTGCTGCCCAGTACTGTGTAAACAGTGACATTCCTGTTCTTTTTTACATTTAGGCAACAGAGTTTGAATAAATCCATCGCACTTTAGGCTTTACCTCATTTTCCCATGTTATCCATCTCTCCAGAAGATTTCTTCCCCACATTTTAACAGCAGCCATTTCCACAAGTATTTGTCTCTTTTGTAATGTCTAAATAAGTATCTTTCAAACTCAGAACTCTTGTTCAGAAAGTGTGGAAGCCCAATATGTAAAATGCAGGACAGCCAAAGAACTTTCTGGCCGAGACGAGTTCATCTTCAGAACTCCTCTTCTTCCCACTTGTCCTCAATGTCCCTTCATTCCCTTCCCTCTCCCTCTCTCTCTCCTAGGCCTCTGCAAAACAGTTTGGTTTGAATTCCCCTTCTTAATTTTCCTTATTACAGAACTCATTTAAAAAAAAAACACTCCACTCTCTCTGCCATTTAAAAACCAGCCCTTGCTGGAGTGTTCCTGTTTGTCAATATACTCACTTAACCACCCACTTGCAGCCTATGTATCCAGCCGCCTGGCCGAACCCTGGTAATCTGCACCAGAGCTAAGGGACCGCAGAAAGCTGAAGACCATTTCCCTAGATAACAAGGCCTCTTACCTAAGAAATCATCAGCAAATTTTAGAAAGACAACAAAAAATCAAACCAGTGGCTTCTAAGGTCAGCGTTGTATCATATTACTTCACTGTTTGTGAATCAATGTGTGGCTTTAAAAAGTAGATCGTGTTTCATGTTGTTTTGCATCAAATAAGCCTCATGTGAATAGCTCACTCATATGTGTTATAAACAGTGCTCTTTTTGGATTCTTTTTTTTAAGTGTCTTTCTAAGTTCATCAGTTTGACTCAAACCGGGGTGAGGAGGTGTGGGCAAATGTTAAGAAAAGGCCCCCTGAGTGTGGAATATCTTTGAGGCAGAAAGAACTTAAATAGTTTTGTAGACAGCAAAGTAGATGAAATATCTTCCTATTGTTTTTCTACTCCCACAACTTCAGAGAGAAATTGCCTTTGGTATCAACAAGGACTTTCTAATAAATCTGCCCCCTCACTTACTCTATAAATTGTAGCTGTCCCTTGGAATAGAATCCTCTCCAACATTTGTTTAGTATTATGACATATGTTGCCAGGGACCTTGGAGCTGAGGGATCACTGAGGAAGAAGAAATAGGAGGAGAAACATTAGGGAGGGATAATGTGGGATATAATTATTTGGACATCTTTACATAAGAGGAGTTCATTTCAACAGCATTGTGGAGAACTTTCTAGTTAAAAGAATTGATGCCATTGGTGTTGATCAGCACTGAACTAGCTGGGCAGATACCATGAAAGTTGTCTGTTTCATAAAGCATTCCAGGTTAGGAAGCATTGGCCTCTTCACGCAGTGGTTCATTCTCTGAGTGAACCTCCAGTGCTGGACTTGGGGCCCTGGCATGATACATAGAGGACCTGGACACTGTTAGACATGGCTCCCCTCAGCCTCCCTACTTGCCCTCTCCTTTGTCTATGGCCTCTTCTCTGGTAATGCCCTTTAAGCTCTCTTCACTCAGAGAGTCCCAGAGACTGTACTTCTAAAATCAGTCATTGACATTTCCAAGATTTATTGTTGTGCCTGCCTCCTCCTCCTTTAACTCTGTCACCACCACCCACTCTTCCCATATCCAAGAACCTTCCTTGAGAAGTGCCAGAAAGAGGCCTGACTCTCCAGAAGCAGGTGCCAAAATGGGCTAGTTATGTATCACTGTGGAAACATTTGGAATTTGGAGCTTGAACAGAGTTAGCTTGGTCTATTTTTATGCCTTCACACCTCTCTCTCTCTCTCTCTCTCTCTCTCTCTCTCTCTCTCTCTCTCAGAGATCTAAATCCCCCAAATCCAGTCTGTTAAGCATCAAACCTTGATTCCAACTTAAAAAGGAAAAGAATACTGTATTAGTTCACTTTCTGCTGCTGTAGCAGAATACCACAGACTGGGTAATTTACAAACAGTAGAAGTTTATTCGGTTCATAGTTCTAGAGGCTGGGAAGTCCAAGAAACGGCACTGGCATCTGGTGAAGGCCTTTGCTGCATTATTGCACAGCTGAAGGGCAGAAGGAGAAGTGATCCCATGAGACAGAATCAAGCAGAACTCATTTTTGTAATCAGTAGCCTATTCCCACAATAACCAACCTACTCCTACAGTAACAGCATTAATTAATTCATGAAGCTAAACCTTCATGGCCTAATCACCTCTTAAAACCTCCATCTCTTAATACTGTTACAATGGGGATTAAGTTTCTAACACATGAAATTTGGGGGACCACATTTGAACCATAGCAAATACCTGTCTTTTACCACCAAGCACTCCAGTGACTCAGACACTCCTTGATCAAGCATGCAATAGCTGGACTTCTTTATCTCTCCAGCTACATGGGGTAGGGGAAAACTTCTCAAAAATCCATTATATCAGAAAGCTCTAGAAATGAATTTCTGTATAGGAAGTTCTGGATAACAGGTTTGCTGTCCTCAGAAGCCCCAGCCATTGAGTGGGAGCACTGAATTTAAAGCTGCAGTCCAGCACATAGAGCTCTGACCTTATGCACACATCCACCCTCAGTATTTCTTAACAGAAGTTGCTAAGATGGTAGAACAGGGTCTTCTGTCTCGTGGTTCAGCTGGCAATTAAACTTAGTTCTCAGAGAGTAATCACAGAAACAGTTTCAGCAGAGTGTCCACTTGGAACCTTACCCAGAACTGGCAAAGGAGAAGGGTGAGACCAAAAGAGGACATCTTTGAATTATTGGGCCTGTTTCTACTTTCCCCTACTTGTGTTCTTTCCTCAAGCAAGGGAGACTAACCTATGGGTAGAGACACAAGTGGGACCACCATTCAACATTGTACAAGTGTCGTAGCTTGTTTGGCTTCAGTTTTCTATTTGTCAAATGGAGCTTATGTGAGGATTACATGTGGTAAAGCTCTTGGAACAGTGGTAAAGCTCTTGGAACAGGGGGACATGGTAAGTCCCCAGGAATATATGTTAGCTCTTGTTGTTACTTATCAAGTATTATGTGCCAAGTCCTGTGTTAGGCATTTTACTGATACTTCTTTTAATCCTCACCTGCAGTTCTGCAAAGTAGATCTTAAGAGTTTCACTTGAGGTGTTGGAGTCTCAGAGATGTAAAGCCGTGTGGCCAAGGTGAACTGCTATGTGAAGGTGCTGGAATCAAACCAGGTCGGCCTGGCCACAAAGCCTGTGCCATCACTGTGGTTTCAAGAGTAAACAGTGTATGAGCAGACATCCTTTGTGTAAATGGGACCAGAGCCATCAGGCCAAACAGCTCCCTACTCCACACAGTTCAGGATAATTCATATCCACTGAGTAAACAGACCATTCTGGGCAAGAATTCCCTTGTGTCAACTTGCCTGTTCTAGGAATTCTCAGTATATATATTGGAGCCCTACCAAAAATTCATCATGAGACTTGTCTTTCTGGAGATCCACCCTAAAAGGCTTAGCTAATAATAAACCGAAGGACCTTCCTATGAGGTGGTTTCACCATGGAACTCTCCCTTGATATCTCCCGAAGGATGACTTCTTTGAGTGAGTCTGATACACTTCAGAGTCCCCAGGTCTTCAAGAGTTGGAGAGCATAGCTAGCCCAGCTTGTAGGCTTACTGCCTTGATACCCCGTCTTCTTCACTCCCTGCCCTGAATTAGCTGTCTTTCTATGTTCTCATAGTACCCTGTGCATGCACCTGTTAGAGCACCTTTTCACATTGGCTTTGCTCATGTCCTTGCATCTTTTCCCACCAGTTCAAGTGCAGAATGCTACATCCTACTCACCTCATAGCCCCAGAATTTATCATACTTCCTGTAACAACAATAATACCCACAGTGTTATTGAAGTTGACGTTCATTGGGAATTTACTATATGCCTTTTGAAATAGGTACTATTGTGATGCTTACTTTAAAGGCAAAGAAGCTGAAGCACAAAAGGGTTTGTTTACTACCCGAGTCACAGAACCATAAATGGAAGAGCTGGGTATGAACCCAGGCAGTTTGATTCTAGCCCCATGCTTTTAACCAGTACTATGATACCTCTGTGTAGTAGATGCTTCATTAGTTAATATTTGTAAATGGTTACACATATGAACATTATTGCTGTGTTTTCAGTGATATACGACCTGTGACGTAACTTAAATCTGTGCAATAATAAGCTATGTTATCATGGGGCTCTTCTATACTTATGCATGCTTACAAAGGAGGGATAGTACAGGGACATGTTTATAAATACACATTAGATATAAATGCAACTTATGTTTCTACCACTGATGATCATCACCTCTGTGACAAGTTACTTATCCTTTTTTTTAGTGGCATTTTCCTCAGCTGGAAAATAAGAATTATGGTGCCTACCTCATACAGTAAACTTAGAATAAAAGGACTACTATAAGTAATCATTCCTGGAACACAGTACTTATTCAACATGGAAAGATAGTATTATTACTATTATCATGAATATTGTTTTTAAAACTTTATAATTGACAGAACTACTTCCTATCAGTGGACAAGGAGTTCTGAACCAGTGTGAGTGATACTAAATGATATTTCTGGAGCTTGAAGTCTAAAGTCACCAAATTCAGTACAGAGATGTTTGACCTTTGAATTTCAGAGGTCTGGTAAACACTCCAGAAACTAATGTAGCTTTTGTCCAATCTCGACATCTTTGTAATATACCCTATGGGGTTTAGGAAGCCTGGGCAGAGGAAGGAACCCGTGGTATCCATGGTCAGTACTGGCCATCTGATGTGTAGTGGCTTGTAAGCGAGCAGTGAATTTGAAGGTCGAGTGGACAGCTGTACAAAGAAGAGTGTTAGGAGATCACGAGGATACTGAATACCTAATAGCTAACAGGAGCTATGATGTATTGTTCAGTGGACATTGAACTTGGCACATAATAAAGACTCATTCATTCATTCACCAGTATTTTTGAGCCAGGTGCTCTTATTGGCTCAGGGAATCAGTAATAACCAAAACAAAGTCCTGAGTGCTCAGGTCACTTTATAAGCATCATCTTCATCAACAGCATCATCATAACAACACTGTGATGTATATGTTACCATTGCCATTTGATAGGTGAGGGAGCTGAGGCACAGAGAGACTAAATACCTCACCTGAGACCTCATAATTGGAAAACAGTTGGCCTAGGATTTGAATCCAGGTCTTTCTCATGCTAAAATCCTTTCTTTAGCTACAATATAATACTGCTTATCAAGCAAGTAGCAAATGCTGAGATCATGTATGTATTTGTGGGGAGGTGTTAGAGGGGAGGGGATGGGTGTTTGTTAACTCAGGACTCTATCTAAATAGCTATCATTGTGACAGCAAAAATAGTGATCATGGATTTGCAGAACATGAAAAGCTTAGGCTGTGGCTTCTGTTCTTGAGCTCAGATTATCATTTTATTGCTTCTGGTCAACATCAGTGTATACTTGGTGGCCCTTAACAAAGAGAAGAACTTTTATGCTTAGGTTGATAACCAGGTTGAAGCTCTGAGATCCTGGGGTTCATTTCCAGGTTGCCTGCTTAGTAATACCTGAGTGCCCTCCAGAGCTTGGACAAGGCCAGCAGGCACCGTGCCCATTGAGATGTTGTCCAAACCTAGGGTTGGGTGCTCAAATATCAGTGACTTTTCACAGAAAGTACAAAATGCTTTGGTCCCATCAGGGCTGTGGATGGGGGCAGGCAGCGCTAGTGGGCTGCTACCGACCCCTTTGTTTAGGTCTCTCACTTGCCTGTTTTCCATGGATTGGGAAGGAAGTTTCAGAGGCACGATTTCAAATGCCACAGAAAGGGAGAAGAGACAGTGTCCTCTTCTTCAGTTCCCTCTCTGCTGTCTAGCCTCAGCAAAGACTGTACCTGTCGGGACCTTGGTTTATTTTTCTATGAATGAAAATGTTAATATTATTATTAATATTACCTACCCTTTCATCACAGATTTGAAAGATTGAAGCAGGGAAGTTTGGAAGCATAAAAATTAATAGTAGATACAAGATTAATTTGAAGTATGAAAGCCAGTGTTGTAGAGAAGTGAGTTATGGAGGATATGGGGTCACTAGTTCTTTGTGTACTGTTCCCAAGTGTGGCCTGGAATGTATCTACCATTGACAGTGGTTTTTCAGAAAATCATTACCTTCTTACTACCACTACTAAAAGGCAGCAGAAAAAGCAATTCAGTCCTCCACTATTAGCCGGCTTTTTTATTTTTAATTCTTGCCAGATGTAGACTGGCTGTGAGCCTAGAGGGTGAGCAGTTTCTGATACAGGTAGTTTTGTTCTTGTTTCCCTTCTAGACAAAGAATTCTTGAAGGAAAAGGAGAAGTTACAAATGGAATTAGCAGCAGTGCGGACTGCAAGTGAGGACCATCGGAGACACATTGAGATCCTGGACCAGGCTTTGAGCAATGCCCAGGCCAGAGTCATCAAGCTGGAAGAGGAGGTGAGACCAGGCTGTGGGGTTTGGGGGAGGGAGAGGGGAAGCAGAGCCCTGAGGGCTTTCACTTTCTTCTCCTAACCCGGCTACTTTAACCAGAGCCAATTCTAAGAAGTTGAGACAAGGGAGGCACGTGGGAAACTTCTAAAAAAAAAGTGATAAAAACAGGGTTTATGCATTCTAGAGTCAGGCAAAGTAGGAAAAACACAAGAATCCCATCAGCAAAGCCCTCACACTCGGTGTGAAGCCCAGCCTACAGCCCATCGGTTGACATGTGTCCTATTTAGTCATCATGCATTTAGTAGTTTCTGATGAAATCAACCCTTTAGCATAAATGTTGTGAGGTAGGCTTTTCCTTGAAGGCTGACTGAAGAATTAAAATGACCATTTTCAAGGTCCGAGCCAAGGAATACGGGTTATAGATGAAGAAGAAGAAGAAAAGGAGCAGAGGCCTAGGGCAGGCACCCAGGGGCCTGCTGCCTCGCACCTTCCAGCACCTTGTGGTGGTGGCGGCAGGTACCTCTATGTTACACTCTGACCTGAGCAGGATCCATTCCAGGAAGCAGAAGCCCAAAGACTGGAAGAGTCTTAACTGAGAAAGACTGCTTGAAGTGCTTAGCTTGTTGCTGGGCACACATGAAACAGTATTGTTACTAACCCAACTGCTGTTGAATAGAAAAGACTGTCAGAAAACCTCCCCTGATGCAAGTAACAGGGATGTTTCATCAAATTTCAAACGCAAGGATAAATCAGCTGAAGGGGAACATGATGGAGTAAATGAGGGTCTTGCACAATGGAAGCCTTTAAATCCCACAAGTCTTGTATAGAAACTACCATTTTAATATTAGCATAAGGATCCAGGGCAGCAGCCCCCTTGGCATCTTCTATGTTGCCACTAAGGAACGTATTAAATATGAAAACATTTGCCACAGAAAGTGACTTTACTCCTTAAAGATAGGAGATTTGTTATGTTAAGTGGGGGCTGGGGCTTCTCATTATTGTCATCACTGAAATGACATCTCCATCTCCATGAGTGGAGCTAAGGAAAATTGTGGTTTAAAAAATCTTTTAGTTTTAACACTTCTATTAAAGTAAAAATTAGTTTTGCTTCTTGAAGACAAGTTATAACCACCATTATAGGTCTTTTTTTATTCTTACATTCATACGAAATCTTTGCTTGGTTGAATTTAGCCTCTCTAGAATGTCTCATAGGTCTGCTTCCAGCATTACTCCTTTCTATTTAGAGTTTCCTTTAAGGGACTTAATTCAGTCAGATATTGAGAGCCTACTGTAATTTACCACAGTGGATTAGAGTGAACTCTAGAGCAGACTGCTGTAAATGAGAATCCTGTCTCTACGGCCTATCAGCTGTGTGACCTTAAGCAAGTCACGTAACCTTGAAGACTTTCCTCATCTCTAATGGAGATAATAAACGACCTTACCGCCTCTTACTATTGTTATTTGGAGGATTAAATGAGGTACTGCATATAAAGCACAATGCTTGAATCATGGTAGTGCTCCAGGAATGTTGGCTGATGTAATTACTGTTATTAATCATCCTCAACAGGATATATGCCTTGCTAGAATTAAGGTTGATACAAAGGTAAAGGAGACAGATTCCTGCCGTCAAGGTTCTTGCAATTGCTTAGGGATAATAGTTATTCATTTAACAAATACCTATTGGGTGTCTAGTAAGTGCTAAGCACTGTTCCAGGCATTGGGTACACCCTGTTCACTGCCCAGCAGGGACCAAAAGCAGCAAATCTTTTGGTGCTTATATTCTAGTGGCTACACATTCAGAAAAGTATATACAGTGGAAGATATGGTAAGTGGTCTATGAATTGTACACACAAAATATTTTGTCAGATGAGGCTGCAGAAACCTTCACTTAGTAGGTCTTCAGAAGCCTGTGGAATTGGGCAATCAAAAGCACAAGGAACTAAAGGGCCAGATGAAAATGGATCCCAAGAACAGGTGTAAAAAAGTGTAAAGTTGCTGTCTCCTCCTTGAAAGGTTAGAGCATCTCCATTTTATTCCAGTGTCAGCCAAGATAGGATATAGGCATAACTCATGGCGGTGCTGCCTGCTGAGTCAGAAAGCTCACCTAGCTGCAAGTTCTGAAATCACTAGCATGTTCCAACTTGCCAGTGTCATCACTGAACTCAGGATTGAATACCCCCAGGTGCAGAATGACAGGAAATAGCATTAGGTGTCTTCTCACTCAGGACCAAATCAAGTCGATGATTAAGCCTGATTTTTGGCACCAGCTAGTTCTCAGAATGCTGTCAATATGCCCAGGATTTATGGACATGGGCCAAACTCCTAATTAAAAGAACACAACTTCTGAGAGTAACAATTGGAAGTTGTTGGTCATAATTCTAAATCCATACCTGATGTGACATTTACATAGATCATTTTAACCTTAATTTCCATCTCCTCGGTTATTGTGTTGTTAAATATTCACTATGCACTTCCCATCTCTTCAAGGCTGCCAACTACCAATCTATAAAGGACTCTGAAATCTTTATGACAAAGTTACTCCATAGATATCTGTAATAAGAAATTTTTTTATTTATTCACGCATACATAAATAAGTACACATACATATATACATATATACCTAATTTCTCTATTATAAATGTAATTGATGCTTATTGTAGAAAACGTGAAAAAATATAGAAAAGAATAAAGAGGAAATTGCCATTCTTTTGTATAGATAAGCGTGCTTAATGCTCTAAGTATTTCATTCCTGCCTTTCTTTCCTGGATAAACAGACGACATTGTTATGATAATGTTGTATATAATTTTTGATTCTGGATTTTTCATTTGACTTATAGAATAAGAATTTCTTCATGATAACAAAAACTCTTTTTTAAAAAATTTGATTTATTTTATTTTTAATTTTTACTTTTAAGTTCCAGGATACAAGTGCAGAACATGTAGGTTTGTTATGTAGAAACATGTGTGCCATGGTGGTGTGCTGCACCTATCAACCCGTCATCTAGGCATTAAGCCCCAAATGCATTAGCTATTTGTCTTAATGCTCTCCCTCCCCTTATCCCTACCCCCCAACTTGCCCCTGGGTGTGATGTTCCCTTCCCTGTGCCTATGTGTTCTCATTGTTCAACTCCCACCTATGAGTGAGAATATGCAGAATGTTTGTTTTTCTTTTCCTGTGTTGGTTTGCTGAAAATGATGGCTTCCAGTTTCATCCACATCCCTACAAAGGACATGATCTCATTCCTTTTTGTGGCTGCATAGTATTCCATGGTGTATATATACATTTTCTTTATCCAGCCTATTGTTGATGGGCATTTGGGTTGCTTCCATGTCTTTGCTATTGTAAAGAACGCTGCAGTAAACATATGTGCAAAAACTCTATAGCCTCACTTCCAATGCCTGAAAATGCAGAAATTATTAAGCAATAACCAAGCATCAAGCTCAAAGCTGCATAAGTTACCAAAAGCAGGTGCCCAAGTAGGGTCTTCAATTCCAAACATCCTAACCATCATAGGTATAAATGGCAGCCTAGGTGTAAATCTTTTCTGTTCCAGTGCACTTGGAGGATAGGACTAGGGAGGTGGGAGGTACATGCACCTATAGTTTAAATAGGATCTCTAGGTAATCTGACCCCACCTCCTGCATCCCAGCTTTGAGAATCACTGGTCTAAATTCTGTGCTCTTTTTTATTTTCCTGCACTCAGTTACGAGAGAAGCAAGCATATGTTGAAAAAGTCGAGAAGCTGCAGCAGGCCCTGACCCAGCTGCAGTCTGCATGTGAGAAGCGAGAGCAGATGGAGCGGAGACTGCGGACTTGGTTGGAGAGAGAGCTGGACGCGCTGAGAACCCAGCAGGTAAGGAACTGGGCATGGGCTGGTGAAAGAATTGGATACGTTCACTCACCAAATGTATGGAACATCCACTGCGGGCCAGATGCTTCACCTTGCTCTCAGGATTCAGAGGGAAACAGGAACTCCCTGTCCTCAGTGAACCCATATAGCAACCAGGAGAGGAGGCGAACAGTCCACTCACTGGAGTGACATACATCCTCACAGAGAGAAAATGGTCACCAGCTTGGGGCTGGGGAAGGGGAATCCAGCATTAGATGACTTCAGAGAGGAAGACATTTGAGCTGGACATTGAAAGATGAGTTTGTTGGGCATTCAAAAGCAAGAACATCAGAGGTAGAAAGAGAGGATGTGTAAAGGACAGGGCCATGAAATGGCATGGCAGGTCCAGGGCAGCAGGGTGCAGGTAGCTAGGGGATAATGCCGAGTTCAGTGGCTGGGGAGGAGACCAAGGCCATTTGTAGAGGGTGTTTGGTCAAGCTGAGAGACTGGGCTTTTCCCTGTAGTCAACAGAGTGCCAACAACTGGGAGGTTTTTAACCTGGAGATAAATATGGTGCAAGAGAGCCCTCTGATGTCAGAGGACCATCCAGAGGGTGAATGTTAAGTCGCAGAGGCCAGCCTGAAGGTTGTCGGTACAGCCTAGGGTGAAGTGACAGTAAGAACCCGTGGAGGAGTTGAAGGGAAGAGCCAATAATGGGGTGACATTAGTAGGGCATGATGATCAGTGAGTTTTCAGAAGTAAAGGAGAAGGGATTTAAGACCATCCCTAGAAATGATATAAACCATAAGTTCCTATTCCTGCTGCCTCTTTTTTTCTGCTGGTGACAGCTTAGCATGATACTCAGCTAGGAGTAAGCAGAGTGAAACTGCCAGCCTGGGGTTCACCTGCAGCACGGCAGGCAGGAAGAAGACTGGTCAAAGGCTCCTGACCCCAGACGAGCCTGTCCACCTCAGCCAGCATGATGAGCAGAGAACTGTATTATGCAGCTGGTGAGGGGTATGCTCTAAATTGGGATACCAGGGAAATGCAAGGCAAGGCCCCATGGAATTATCTACTGGATAGGGCATAGTGGCTGTGGTTGAAACACTTGAAAACACTTGTGCACGTGCCCTCAGGCCAGCTCAGCCCTCTCGCAGGGCAGGCCCATGCAGTTCCTCTAGGTGCGTGCACTTGGCTGGAGAAAGAGGTGTTAGTGAGATTGCCCAGAAAACTAAGAAACCCACCTCCGCCTCCCAGACTTGGCTTGGGACATCTAATACTTATAACCTGTGCCACACACTTTGGCACAGGTACACCCTTCAGCTGTTCTCTGTTGCTCAGTTGTTGAGACCGTCGTTTCCCCAACTTGAGGACAGGGGTTCTCCCTGGTTCCAGGTATGGCACTGGCCCACAGTAGACATGGATGAGTCTTTCTTTGGCTGACCATATAGGCAAATCTTGGTTCTTAGAGCACAGACAGAATGTTCTTTCCTGGTTAATATGCTGTCCACACCCTACAGTTAGATTACTTACCCTTTGCTCTTCTTAGTGCTGTGAAACCAGACTCACCCCCATTATCCCTGTCATTTGTGAAGAACAAGAAACATGATGTTAGAATTATTGGAAAAATACCTTAATTGCCACAGAGTATAGTTGATTGTATGCACATTCAGTCCCATGCAGGCTCACCCACACAGTTTCCTCAGGCAACAACGACATTCCTGCTGTGCATGAAGGCTGCTGACAGGCTGAGGAGCGAGCGCCAGTGGGGGACAGAAATTTCAGGATTGAGGCTCTCCTGGGAAATTACTCTGCTTGCATTTTGAATTTGTGCTTGGGAGCTGATGGCAGACCCCCAGCTGTGTATGGCTGGTGTGGGATTGAAGATGAGGAGACAGTCTCTAAACAGAACTGTGATGCTTAGCATCTCTTTAAAAATAATATTACAGTTTGCTTGTTTGTTTGTTTCTAATGAGAGCATTAATCTGCCTCCTATGATATATATTCAGGGATTATTTTCCTGTTGTTCTTCATATTTATTAAAAAGATAAATACAGGTTGAGTATCCCTTATCTGAAATGCTTGAGACTAGAGTGTTTTGGATTTTGTATTTTTAGGTTCAGAATGCTCAACCTGTATTATTTTTTATTTTTTTCCTATAATGCTACTTTATTTTCTAATTTTCCCTGTAAGCATACATTATCTTATAACCAAAAAAGGTTAAAATGTTACTACAAAAAAAAAAACAATCCACTGGAAGCATCTTGAGTTTTTTACTAGTTCCATGTGGCAGATACTGTTAAAAGGGCAAAGTTTGTCTAAACTCATTTGGTACCTGTGGGCTGGTCTGGGGGGCAGCTCTACTGGCCTCGCCAGGGATAACTTGGGGTCCACTTGAGAACATGGGGTCATCTGAGGAACTCAGCCTGTCTGGGAAAGATGATCCAGGGCCTCTCTGATTCCCTCCTCGTCATTCACCCTCAGGTAGCTCATGAATGTGCCTGCCAGTTCTTGGGCAGCAGCCTCGGGAAAGACACCCTCCACGCCACACCCTGTTCCTTCATCCCTGTGTCTGAGGTAGTTATCTGCCAGCTTTAGAAAGCATGCTGGGGTCACACCGTCACAAACCCCCTGGTCATCTCCACCCTCAGCAGGACAATAGACCAACTACACGGACTCGCCACCTCCCATAGGATGTTATTCTGAGGAGACTTTGAAGAGTGCAGCTTACAGTTCTTGTTGAATCCACAGCCCAAATAAGGGCTCTGCCCTCTGACTGGTGCCAGGACACAGCTGAGCCTGTCCACTTGGCCCCCTCTAACAACATGGAGCCCTCGAGTGAGCTCCAGTTATTTCTTCTGGGGCTTTCCAGAAGGGCTGGTACACTGAGGATGGGCAGAGAGGCATGGAATCGTGTGTTGATTCAGAGCATTGGCCCCAGGGTTAAACCAACCACAGTCAAATCCTGCCTCCACCAGAAAAGTAGCCTAGAGTAAGTCATTTTTCTAAGCCTCAACCTCCTTGTCTATAAAGAGAGGCAAATAAATTATACTTACCTCACACTTGTAACTACAAATAAAATCTGGGCAAAGTACTTCTCAGAATGCCTTGTGCTTAGCAATTGATTAAAAACAAATCTCTCTCACTGCTGTTTTCATTACCATCACTACCTTCAGGGTCATTTGAAGTCTTAGGGCCTTTGTGTTGCCCTCTCCCAAATTCTGCCCTTACCCGGGATTTTCCAGCCTCATTGAAAACAACGTCAACAGAAATGTGGCTTATTGAAGGCAGGTGGAGAGAGAAAGATAGGTTGGGACAATAGAACTAGCAGAAAGAAAAGCTCTTAATCAACAGCTCCTGTTTTGTAAGTAATTGCTGCTCTACTGTGGGAGGTCAAATAGTACTTCAGCATCATTAGAAACTGGGAGGGAAATGAAAGAGAAAAAAGATAAAAGAGAGAAGGGAATTTACTTTTTTTATTTTTTGAGACAGAGTTTTCCCCTTTCTCCAGGCGCCAGGCTGGAGTGCAGTGGTGCAATCTTGGCTCACTGCAACCTCCGCCTCCCAGCTTCAAGCAATTCTCCTGCCACAGCCTCCCAAATAGCTGGGACTGCAGGTTCACACCACCACGCCCAGCTAATTTTTGTATTTTAGTAGAGACGGGGTTTCACTATGTTGGCCAAGATGGTCTCGATCTCTTGACCTCATGATCCGCCCGCCTCAGCCTCCCAACGTTCTGGGATTACAGGCATGAGCCATCGCACCTGGCCTGGGAATTTACATTTTTAAGTTTCACATCTTACTTCCACGGTAGTCCTATGAGAGTGAAGAGAGAAGATTCCTAAAGAATGTTCTTTGAAAAGAAAATGAGGCACAGGGACACTAAAGGGACCAGCCCAAGGTCATATAGCTAATGAGGACATTCTCCCATGAGAACACATTGAGGGCAAAGACTTAATCTGTAGTGTTCACTGTTGCATCCCTGGCACATGGTAGATACTCGGTCAATACTTGTTGCCTAGCTAGCTGAATCCCACTTGACTGTTAATCTGTTTTTCTCAGTAGCACACTTACCCATTAGACCAAGCTAGCTCTGTACCCTTGAATGTTGACATTCATGCATTTATTTAAGTAACTCTTAATGACCTGAATTGAGGGGGGCGCTATAAAGAGTTGTCATGATCTCATGTGAGGTTAAAAGGATTCTGTAACAATAAGCCAGCTGAGATGGTAACAGAAGGGATTTAGATAGAAACTGACAAGCATAGATGGCAGCTTAGTGAGGCCATGGGAGCTTTTTCTTGGAAAGTTTCTAAAAATAAAGGAGCTTCTCATCTCGCTGGACTGGTTCATTTGTTCTCCTGCCTGAGTCTAGGTGCCTGGCCAGATGCCTCACCCTCCTGTACAGGTCAGGTGAGGACAGGTATGCCCTACTGCTCTTTTCCTACTTAGAATGTTGGTCACTGGCAAGACACTACTTCCTGGAATAATTTATATTTGTAGCTTTAAAAAATTGAATAGAAACAAAATTTGGTTTACAAAAAACCCATAGGCCCATTTATTTTTTCCTCTCTGATAGGATTAGATTTCATCAGTACGGCACAAATGCCCAGCTGTTGCTCTGGCTAATTCCCCAGTCCTTTTCTTAATCTAGGGGATTATGTGGTTCTGGATAAAGCATTCACATACCCCTCACCTTGCATCCAGCTCTGCATTTTACATTTGCAACCACTGGAAAACATGAGGGGAATGTGTACCTCAGGACATAGACTAGCTGCGATGAAATCATTCTCCCTGGAGTACTAGGGAGCCGGGTCCACACTCTGACTGGGCCTCTAACCCTGAGACCCTGAGGTGATCTATCTCTGCTGCTACTCTGAAGGCAGAACTCTCTTAGAACACCGTCTTCTTCTATGTCATGCTCTTTAGAGGAAATAGTGTACCTGATTAAAGGAAAAGGATTATGAGATATTAACATCCTCAGTTTGTGAGCAATCCAGAAAAAGGCTTTGTTTTCTCTTATTAACACAGATAGAAAGAAAGAGCTGAAAAACGAGCTTGCCTTATGCTAGAGGTCTTCTGCTTTCTTATACATTATCTAGTTTGATTCTCATTCTCAGTCCTCTGAGTGGAGCAGTTATAAATATCTCCCTTCCCTGCATTGCAGTCAGCAAGCATGCAGGTTAGGGCATCTCCCACTTCCTTTGCCTTCCATTTCCCCTGCCAGCCTTAGGGGAAACAAACAATTGGAATTACTTCGTGGAATTCTCAAGAAAGTACCCTAGACCAGGAGGTTAAGACTTAATTCCTATTCTTTTGGTGTAATTTAACTGCACACCGTGAGATAAGCCACTTCTTGTATGCAAAGGCCTTGACCTGTGGAGATAGACCCAGGTTTGAATCCTGACCCTACTACTGATTAGCTGAGAGACACTGCATCATTAATTTAATCCCTCAGCAACTATTTCTCATCTGTAAAACTGGGACAGTATTGTCTGTGTTTCAGAGCTCCATGAGAATTAACTACAATAGAGGAATTTGGAGGCGAAGTAACATGGTGTGTGAATTGTGCAGGATCTAGGGAACCTCATGTGTTCTGTATGGGCAGTTGTGCAGACAGCACTGATGTAGTTTTGAGCATCAAGATGGTTTTTTTCACTCCTTCAGAAACATGGAAATGGCCAGCCAGCCAACATGCCAGAATACAATGCCCCAGCCCTCCTGGAACTTGTGCGGGAGAAGGAGGAGAGGATCCTGGCCCTGGAGGCCGACATGACGAAGTGGGAGCAGAAGTACCTGGAGGAGAGCACCATCCGACACTTTGCCATGAATGCCGCAGCCACTGCAGCAGCTGAGAGGTGAGACTAGTGGAATTCTGGTGGTTGTGAAAGCACAGTTTAAAAAAATCAAAACAAACAGTATCCAGAGATGTCCAAGGCCCATTTCAGGAAGCAAGGTAACTAAAAATTATTCTTAAGTGATTGTAGTGCTAGTTGGAGAGCAAGGTGGTATGACATTTCTGGAGGATGATTTCACAATACATATCTTCCCTTTGATTCCACAATTCTACTTCTAGACATTGATCTGAAAAATATATAAGTATCTGAAGATGAATGTCTAAATAATCACAGTGTTATTGAAAATATCAATGCATTTAGCACAGCCTAGAGTTCAACAAGAGGAGGTTCATTTAATAATTTAAAGTACATGGCACAGTGGAATACTGTGCAATCACCAAGAGTGATGTCGTGAGAGTATATTTAAGACAGCTTTTGATGCCATGTTTATATCATGGGCCAAACTATAAGAACAGATACTCCTCATAGCAGCCCTGAGAGCAGGTATATTGTTATCATCTTCATTTTACAAGTGAAGAAAATGAGGCTTTGGAGAGGTGCAGTTGTTGATTCCTAATCACGCTGGTACTGAGTGGTGGGGCCATGTGTCAAATGGAGATCTGCCTGGCTTGAAAACTGATTTCACTTAGTTTGAAATTCTTTTCTGCTGCTGTCAGTTTTTACCTCTGTTGCCTTACCTTCTTTTTGTAGGTGCACGGCTTATTCTATCTTTATAAGCTAGCTCAAGGTGTGCAGTAATTCACAAAAATACTCCCAAATGTTCTGTTAAAACATACTGTTGTCAAGAGTGAGCAAGGCACTTTCCTCTTGACATTAGGCTGCTGGATCTCAGCTGCATGCATGGTCGCTGCACACACTGGTGGCTATGCAGGGGACCCATCCGGCCCCTTACTGCCTCCCACCCAGTTTGCTTTCTCCCCATAAGTTATATTGGGCATTTAACTTAAAGTTGTTTTGAATTCACCAAACATTAGGGTCAATTTATGTGGAAAGGATCCTCAAATTTCAAAGGAGCATCCAGAAAATGGGACTGACTTCTTAATAAATAAGGACTCTGGTGCTATTTGGATGTCAGGACGTGAACCAAGTGAGAAGTGTAAAAGCCAAGGATGCACCTGGTTCTGTAGTCCGGTCCACATTGCCTTGTGATGGGTTACTGTATTTTTAATGACTACATACAGGAAGGCCCGTTGGGACAGACAGGGGCTATTCTTTAAGTTATTCGTGGACCCTCAGGTTCCTTACAAAAGTGGGGGAGCATCCCCAGTAGTATGCACAGATGTTAGCTCCAGGAATTGGAGAAAGCAGTGCCACCATTCAGGTCTTGGTGTCTGCAGTGGGCACCACAGCACACCTGCACCAAGAAAGACCTACAGACCCATGTGGAAAGTGACCATTTGGGAATCATTTTTCTGTGCTTCCACGTTGTTTATGTGTCTCATACTTTGACGGGAAGCAACCCACAGTGTCCACGAGAGTGAGACTTTGGGAGTGGGGATGGACACTTGAGGTGGTGCAGTGAAGCTCCAGTGTCCTGGGTTGAGAGTTGGAGGGAAATTGCAGCCTCCAGTTCCATCCCTGCAGTATATGGATGGGAACAAAGAAGGCTTTTGAAACATTGGTTGATTTTTCCATAATTAAAATGGTTTTTACTCAGCTTTTTGTTTTCTAAGCTAATAACTAAATTACCTCTCTATTCTGAGGAAGAGAACAGATTATCATCAAGTCACAGAGGGACCTGGCCCTCTTGGACGTATGTTGTCTAGTGCACTGCTGTCTGAGGTTGCCCTGGGAGTTTCCTCCCAGTGATTTTTTTTTTTTTTTTTTTTTTTTGAGACAGACTCTCTCTCTGTCACCAGGCTGGAGTGCAGTGGTGCGATCTCAGCTCACTGCAACCTCCAACTCCCTGGTTCAAGTTATTCTCCTGTCTCAGCCTCCCAAGTAGGTGGGATTACAGGCATCCACCACAATGCCCAGCTAATTCTTGTATTTTTAATAGAGATGGGGTTTCACCATGTTGGCCAGGATGATCTCGATCTCCTGACCTCGTGATCCGCCCACCTTGGCCTCCCAAAGTGCTGAGATTACAGGTGTGAGCCACCACGCCTGGCCCCTCCCTGTGATTTTAATGGAAAGAACACTGCACAGGGAGGCAGGACACTTGCCCTCAGGGCTTCTCCCTCCCTTCCTGACTGTGCATGTTTGATCTGGGACAAGCCCTTCTGAGTGTCACTTATATCACATGTGAAATATAAGTGATGGGAGCAGGGAACCTGACCACATTGCTCTGGCTGAGGACACTAAAGCCCTAGTAGCAGCGTAAATGTGTGACCTTGGAAGAATGACACAGGGGCTTCCATGTGTCATTGTTGTTTCATCTTCTGTGGGTTAATCAGATTAGATGTTTGTTTGGGATCCTGGGCCCTAACGGTATGAATGGGACTGGAAAGTAAGATTCAGAAGTGGGGCAATGAACAAGTCCAAAGCATAAACCCTGTAGTGGGCACGGAAGGGAGGATGGGGAGCGAGTAGAGCCACAGAACCCAATCACAGTCACCCACCCACAGGATTCTAGCCCCAGCCTTGTTCTTACCCTTTGTGCAAAGGGAAGTGGCTCTTACCCCAGAGAACAGGAGTTCTGTGGGATTTATCCAGTCTCACTCTTCCCCTTCTCTACCCCACTTGGAGTGTTGCATGGATAGTGGGAGTGCCTTTCCACCCTCACCACTCTGCCTACTTCGCTTTTACACATTTTATTGAGCACCTAATAATTCTGTGAGCAACTCACTCTTCCCCTTCTCTGCCCTGTTTGGAGTGTTGGATGGATAGTGGGAGTGCCTTTCCACCCTCGCCACTCTGCCTACTTTGCTTTTACACATTTTATTGAGCACCTAATAATTCTGTGAGCAACTACCCTCCATTACAGACTACCCCTTCTGGGCAGGAGACATAGGTTCAGAGAACCTCAGATAGTTAGCTCCAATCTTAGTGTTCTTTTCAAAGAAAACCTTTGTCATTTCAGCATTGCTTATTTTTTTTCAATAAGAGAAAAAAAGAAAATGAAGCATTTTTTAGAAAGGTACACATTCTGAGCCCTTACTGCTAGGTGCGAAATGGCCACAGATGAATTGGTAAAAATGACTATTTCTAGCCATTCGTTTTGTGATGTTTCAGCCACAGATGCATGCTTTATATTTATAAGCAATGATTTTTAAACAAAGAAAATAACTTCTGCACACCAACTGGTTTTCCCATCTTTATGCATCTTGATGCTGTTGGTCAGAACTTTTAGAAAGTCAGCTTATTTTTTATGTATGGGGAAGGTTTTGAAACTTTTTACAAATTTCGAAGCAATGTAATATTCTTTCAGAGTTTTATATATTTACTGTCTAAGTTGCTTTTCTCTCATTGTGTTTGCTATCCTCACTTGGCAGTGTAAACATGAATTTTTTAATTTGTTTCCAGCTTCATGTAAAGTCTCCAAAAGTAAATTTGTTGAAAATGTTTCTAACCACTAATTTCTATACTGATGATTTTGTGCACCATGGTGTGAATTTATAATTTTACAAATATGTTTTAAGCATTCTGTTTGCTTTCCACATCATTTGGCCTTTAGTATATTTTCAGTGACACTTTGCATTTTTCTGAGCCACATTCTCACACATGCCCTTTGGTTTGTTTTTATCTTTATGCGTCTTTGCTGAGACCTTCTTTGTAAAGACATGGGAAACTTGCAAGAATATAGAGTGATGGTTAAGGGCGTGGACTTTGAAGTCATAAATATCTGGGTTAGAATCATTTTCACCATTCACTAACTTAGTGTTCTTGGAAAAGTCGCCTAACCCTGATTTCTTCATCTAGAAATTGAGGATAATAATCCCTCTTGCACAAGTTGTGAGAATGAAATGAGAGACTAGGTTTACCATGCTATGCTCAGTCCCTGCATGAAGTAAATGCTCTTTAATGTTGATAGTTGTCATTAAAGGGGCCTCTTTTTTGCTGTTTTGGGCTATTCTGTTAAAAAAAAAAAAAGCTTAAAAGGTTTCAGGCCAGGGATGGTGGCTTACATCTGTAATCCTAGTACTTTGGGAGGCTGAGGCGGGTGGATCACCTGAGATCAGTAGTTCAAGACCAGCCTGATCAACATGGTGAAACCCCATTTCTACTAAAAATACAAAATTAACCAGGTATGATGGTGCATGCCTGTAATCCCAGCTACTTGGAAGGCTAAGACAGGAGAATTGCTTGAACTCAGGAAGCAGAGGTTGCAGTGAGCAAAGATCATGCCACTGCACTCCAGTCTGGGCAACAAGAATGAAACTCTGTCTCAAAAAAAAAAAAAAGTTTTCAGTATGATTGTACATTGACATATGAAGTTAAAAATATGTAAAACATTTGGCTACATCATGTCTTACCTAATTAAGTACTGATGTAATCAGAGCCATTATTGTGCCTTTCATCTTGAGGTATATCACTTAGATGATATAATGATCTTATTTTTACTAATCATTGTTAGTTAGGAGTAATTAAACTGTCAAAACCCGTGGCAGGAATAGTTATCAGTGACTGGTTGTTTATAGTCAGACAGATGCTTGCAGTGAAACTGCTTCTTAATCTACCCATGTCTTCCCTTGCCCTCACTGTACCCGCCTCACCTGAACTTGTCAAGGACAGTGTCTGTCTTCGTCTTTCTGCCTGGGACCCGGCATACATTGTCCTGTATCCCAGGCAGGGCCCATAAAGCAAGAAGTAAGACAATACAAACATGAAGGAAGACTTCAGCTTGCAGCCTCACTCTCTGAGAGGACCAGTCTCAGTTTTAAATATCTACCGAGCTCCCATTTTACTGTAAAACACTGAATTAGATACTGTGTGCTATATGGGTGATAAATAGACATAAAAACTAAACTCTGATTAGAAAAGTGAGATACAGGACAAGCATGAAAAAGTACAAACATAGAAATACCTACAAACATTATAATAATAATAATAGTGTCCATATGTCAGTAGATTAAATCTCTAGGTGCCCGATTTACATATTCACAACATGCTATGCAGCTAAATATACAATGTAGTCAGTAGAAGGTAGAGGGGACTTGATTTTTGAATTTTATTTTGTTTTCCTTAGATGCTACTTAATTCTATCTAGTTTAGGAAGGGAATTGGACAGAATTCAGGAGAGGCAAAGTGGGTGGAGTTTGTGGAGAGAGTTTTAGCACAGCACCCTGTGGTCACTTCTCCATGAGCATTTATACCTTTCTCTGTATGGGCATCAGATGAAATTGATAACTGAGCTGAGGAAATGGGGGGGAAGGCCTTCATGAGCAGGTGGAGGTGTAGAGCTGATTTCTATTCCAAAATGAATACCAGTGTCTCCATTCTGTGTCTGCACTGAGACAAAGCAAGGTTTCCTGTGATCGAACGCATGTCCTTGTGTTGCCAGGGACACTACGATCATCAACCATTCACGGAATGGCAGCTATGGAGAGAGCTCGCTGGAGGCCCACATCTGGCAGGAGGAGGAGGAGGTGGTGCAGGCCAACAGAAGGTGTCAGGACATGGAATACACGTAAGGGATGGCCATGTGTGGTGCGTGGGGCCCGCCAGCCCATGTTTGCACTTACACTACAGGCCTTCCAGAAAGGATTGCTTCTGTCTTGTTCTGAAAGGCTATGAGCATGAGGTCTCCAAAAACTCTCCTCCTCAATTGCACCAATGGGTTGGTGCTGGAGGTCTCTGAGGGAAATTGCTTGTCACCTGCAGATTTTAAGATGGAGGCTGAGTCTAATGACAGAAGAATTTAGATATCTGTATTATTTCTTGATGTCTATCTCTATGACATTGTGAGGAAAAGGGGAAACATTATATTCCAAAGGTTCAGAGTTTTTGACCCAGAATTTATACATTTCAACCTGAAATAAAGAACTTATTTCGCTAATGCACTCTTCTGATGGGCTACACAAAATTTACAGCAGACATTTTGACATAATAAAACTAGCCTGACCCCCTTCACTACCTGAAGGCTTGTGAAGCCCTGGGAGCCCTAGGCCTCTTATTTTGCAGATGTGAAAACAGGGCTGAGTAGTTGAGCCATTGATAGATAGACTCAGTGAGTTACTATCAAAGTTGTGAAAAGAAACTTTTCACTGTTCTTCCAGAAAAATCATCTTCTACCAGAGAACCTGTCCATCTTGGTTCTTTTTTCTTAGAAAATAGAGCAATTGACTTTAGTTGAACATTCACACTGTTTGAGGCTTTAGAATTTTTATGCTTCTCTGTCCCCCACCCTACCGCCCACACTCCACACCCCTCCACCCCAATGCTAAATCTTCTAAATATGGTCCCCAGCCTACTGGTCCAGGAATGTGGTCACAGTCATTCTAACTGTACCTCCTGAAGTCCTAGTTTCCCAAGGTGCCAGAGAGGTGTACCCTTTTGATCTATTACAAAAGATCTTTACATTATTTGGAGATGATCAACGTTTGAAGACTCGTACTACTCTTCATCCTCTATCCCTAAATTACACTTAAAGTCCTTGGGACAGCCTGAGAGAAGTGTTTCAAGTTTTTCTAACCAAGTGGCTTTTTATTAAGACTGTTTTGTTTTGTTTTACAGTATTAAAAATCTCCATGCCAAAATCATAGAGAAGGATGCTATGATTAAGGTCTTGCAGCAGCGATCTCGTAAAGATGCTGGGAAGACAGACTCCTCCAGCCTACGTCCTGCCCGCTCCGTTCCATCTATAGCGGCGGCTACTGGGACACACTCTCGCCAGACCTCTCTTACCAGCAGCCAGCTGGCCGAGGAGAAGAAGGAAGAGAAGACCTGGAAGGGGAGCATAGGTGAGCCCCACACCTCTGTTAGATGAGAATTGGAAAAGCAAGAGCAGACAGCTTCCCTGCCACTCATGGGATACAGAAATGTCCCTGAATAGTTCCTGGTCTCAGTTTACTCATTTGTGAAGTGGAGAGGGAAATCAGGCATACTTCAGCTATAGAAATTCACTGAGCTATGTGGAAGCATTGTGTAAATTCTAAAGAGTGCACCACTGGAGTAGCTCTTAGCCATGGGTTGACTCAGATCATAATTATCTATTATTGTTGTAAGTTGAGGTGACCCTTATAACACAAAAGACTGTCATGGAAAAGCCTAGGGACATCATGCCTCTGAACTTGGCTCTGCTCTAGACCAAATGTATGATGGCTCCACCTCTGCTTCCATGTCTAGAAAGGGAGGACAGTGTCTACCTGCTTTACCCCATGGAGCATGGAAGGAAAGACTGGGTTAATGGGGAGAGCACATTGGAAGAAGTGCTCTCTTGCATAAGGCGGTGGGGGTGGGGGGGGTGTTAAGTTTTTGCTGTATTGTTATTGCACAGGTAGAATTTTGAGGATCGTTCCCTAAGTGTGGTCTTAGCCAGGAGTAGGTTTTCTGGGGGCAGGTGTGCTTGTTGCCCGGCTGGGTTAGCAGAGCTGGAGGGAAAGCAGACAGCATGCCCACGCACAGGTCCTCCCCACCCTTCCCCTGCACTCTGGCCTCTCCAGGGGTCTGGCTCTTCTTTGATGCATTTCCCTGGGTCAGCTTGTATTTGTGTTTCCCTGTGGAGCTGAGAGCCGATTGTCTTCAGCATAAGACCCATAGGAGACTGGCTGCTCTGGGCCAGAGGGGATAAATGCCTCCATATGAACCCCACAGAGTTGGGGGGATCAAAGGCTCCCAGCCAGAATCTCTGTTTGAAGTCCCTCCACTGGTGGCTTCAACAGCACCTGCCCTCAAAGGAAATGCACTTCGAAAATGATGTGTGTGGACAGCAGCTGAGATCATCAAAGACTGTCCCAAGGACATTTAGCTTCCAGCCCAGTGAGAGAGCTGGGAGACAGGCCTGGTTAAGGAGTTTGAAATTTGCTCAGCTGTGGTAGAAACCTCCCTGGGAGTCGCCTGTTTGTGACATGCAGCCAGGCAGGCATCCCTGGTGTCTATGCCTGTATCCCCAAGGACCTGGCATGTCTAAACCAGGCCTAGGAGCCAGAGGACTTGTCTAAAGGAAGAGCTGCTATGTTCCCTGCACTGATATTCCTCCTCATTGTTGTCATTGGTGTCTACATGTCACAAAACAAACATAGGGAGGGACTCGCTGAGGGGATGAGGCAGGTTCGTGGGCAACTGCGGAGTTCCACCCATGTTGTCACCATTGCTTACCTGATGGGCTCTGGAAGGAGGTGGAGGTGACAATGGTTATCTTCCTGATTGTCCACGGGCTCCCAGGAGCTATGGTTGGCTAGTGTCTTATTCAACCTGTCATCTCCTACAAGGATATCCTGCAGATTCTGGAGTTCCACAGGCTGGGCAATGAAGTGGAAAGAGCATAGGTTGGACTCCAAAGTCAGACACAGCTGTGTTTGAATCCCATTTCTGCTGCTTCTTAGCTGTGAGATGCTAGTTTGTCTGAGCTTCCATTTCCTTCTCTGTAAGACAGACGATAAGGCCTGCCTCACAGGAATGCCGTGCAGTATGAAGTGAGATGATATGAGAAGCACAGACAAAGGTTTTTGCTGCTCACTGTGGTCTGTGGGCCAGTGGCACCAGCACCATTGGGGAGCTTCTTAGGAATCCAGAATCCCAGGCCTTGGCTGCTGGATCAGGCCTTCCTTTTAACAATATAGCTAAGTCATTGGTATGCACATTGCATTTTGAAAAGCATTGCCTCTGTCAAACTGAACTGCCCTAAATTATGAATGAGCACTTAAAACAGCCCTGGCAAAGATACTTTATGAATTGCTGGCTATCTACAAGATAAGAAAACAAACACTTGATTGTGCTTACCACAGTATCTGTAGGCTGGCGTTCTAGGGTGCTGGCACTTTCTTGCATATGTTCTGTATTTAAAAATAAAAAGTTATCCTCTTGCCCAGCTTTCCAGGAAAGCTCTGAGGAAAATGGACACCTCTGCACACCACGCTTCCGTTTTCCATAGCCAGCATGCCCTCTTCCCCACCCCAGCCTCACTACTCTTGGGGAAGGGGGTAAGGAGAGGGGCCAAGTAGCCTTTCCTAAGAGCCTGGCTGGCTTTCTGCTTCTTGGAGGCTACAGTTCCACTGCAGAAACATGCAGGTAGCATGTTTATCTTTGAACCCAGGCCCGTGGGAGACCGTCCATCCATTACAAGGAGTGGAGTGGAATTGTGAACTATTCAGAAGAGCAGCAAGCCAATGGGAACGTGTCTAGGACCAGGGAAGCCT
The DNA here is from genome assembly GCA_031835075.1 of Saguinus oedipus. NCBI lineage: Eukaryota > Metazoa > Chordata > Mammalia > Primates > Cebidae > Saguinus > Saguinus oedipus. The sequence continues at coordinate 129,879,896 of CM063178.1, forward strand.
TGTAGTTTTCCTTAAGCACACGGCCATGCTTCGGGCCAGCCCGCTGGGCCACTTTGAGGACAGCAAGCATGGTCTCTAGAAAGCCTTGCAGGAAACTCCCTACCCCTCCTGCTCTGGCAATTGGTACTTCTCTGTTCTTCCATGCCACCCTGTGAATAATTGTATCCTACAGTTTATATATTAAATTATAATCCATTTACTTGACACCTACTTCTCCACTCAAAAAAAAAAAAATACAATTTTTTTAGGAAGGGAACTAGGTCTTTCATTTTTTATTTACTCAGTATTTGTCATTTTATCAGGCTTATAGTAAGTGCTTATTAAATGCTTGGTGAATGAATCAATGAACGAATGAAGCAATCATAAGTCAACAAGGAACAGATCTCTAAGACTAGTTTTTGTTTTTGTTTTTCAAAAAAAAGAAAAACAAGAAAAAAAAAAGAACATCGTTGAAAAATCTGTTCTCTGCCCTCAGGATTGCTGCTGGGGAAGGAGCACTATGAACATGCCTCTGCCCCGCTGCCGCCACCCCCGCCCACCTCAGCACTGTCCCCCACAGCCTCCACCACGGCAGCCAGCAGTGCCCACGCCAAGACGGGCAGCAAGGACAGCAGCACACAGACCGACAAGAGTGCTGAGCTCTTCTGGCCCAACATGGCTTCCCTCCCCAGCCGTGGCCGGCTGAGCACGACCCCTGCTCACAGCCCCATCCTGAAACACCCAGCGGCCAAAGGGACCGCAGAGAAACTGGGTACGTGGGCTATCCCACCTTGATACCCCTGAGAACCGGAGAACTGTCTGGCCTAAGAGAGTCTTTTGTTGAGCTAGAGAGGGAGCAGGAGCACCCATCAGCTCTTACTCTGTGGGGATGTTTATGAGTGTGGCTACCCTAATGCACTTAGGCTATGTGTGCCCTTTCTTATTACAGGAATAAAATACGTATAGACACATCTAGTTTATTACTATTTGAAATGAGTGCACAGCTCGAGACTACCCTGGCAAGGCATGCTTTTTAATTAACCCTTCCCCAGAAGGAGTGACAACAGATTCTGAGGGATGATAGGTACTGAACACCCTCCGGTATGTTTGGGAGCCAGAATAAGGCACCGGGTACATCAAAAGCACAAGTTCACTGTTGCCTTTAGGGCGCTGACTTGCCAGGGATTCTGGCCTCAGTGGAGGGCATCCCAGTGGAAGGAGAAAATCGATTGAGCTGCAGAGTCTGTTAACTCATGACACAGCACTTGGACCAGGATGAATGAGCTGTTTAAAATATTTAAGGGAGGATAGCTTGGGAGAGGTGAGCCTTGCAGTGAGTCCTAAAGTGTCCTGGGTAAGAATAGACCTGGATTTGCACTAATCATGGTCGTGGGGACCTCCCTTTTTGGGAATTCTTTTGAGGAGGTACGGGCTATGTGGGGCCTAAGTTACCTGTTTCCTCCAAGGGGGTTGTTTATTTTCACCTTTCAAAGTAGACAAGTAAATACAGTGTCACCACTTTTTAAAGATGTAATTCTTTTCTGAGTAAGCCAGAGAACATGTAAAAAATGCCTGGCTCAGAGTATGCACCTGAGAGTTTTGAGTAGAGGGTGTGAGGGGCTCTTGCACAAAGTGCCACTGTCATCCTCACCCTCTGAAACCTCTCCCATAACCATCCTTGTTTGTATTTGTGTCTGAATCCTTGCCCAGTCATTCTGCATGTTCCCACTGTGGGCTGGATCATCTCACATGCACTGTGGTGAGAATCCTGGGTGTCCAGTGGTATTGGATGTGGGCAATTTCCATTTTAGAGAGCTTGGAAAGCCTGTGTCCCTCCTGTGGAATGGGCAGTTGATGTTTCCCCTCTATCTGGCAGAGAACTCTCCTGGCCACGGGAAGTCGCCTGACCACAGAGGCCGGGTCAGCAGCTTGCTGCACAAGCCCGAGTTCCCCGACGGAGAGATGATGGAAGTCCTCATCTAACTGCCATCCCTGTGGAATTTCAGAACGGAACATTGACAAACAAGGAAAGTGGCAGAGAAAGAAGAAAGATCTAGAAGGTTGTAGATGGGAAATCAGGAATGATTTCAACTGATAAAGATTTCAGACTCAGAAGAACACATTTTATAAATGTTAAACACAAAAACAGGAGACCTACGTGACTGAAGATAGAAGAGAACGCAATGGATTTTATTGGACATGGTGGAAGAGAGAAGAGGCATGTAGGTTTGCAAACAAAGTTAAGAAATAGGAAATGGAATTTTTCATTGTATAGAAAATGTATCTCTTGGGGAGGGCCTGTGTACCCCTATTACCTGATTATAAACAGATAAACCCAAATGTGGATCCTCCTTGGAATACCCCCATTCTCCTTGCCTCTTAGCATGTTTGGTTTAAGAAGAGCCTCCGAGAAATTTTGAGGGCCTGTCTTGGCATAATGCAATGTCACCTGTGCCAACCATGGAGTGTCCCTTGTGTGTGAGTGTGGCAGTGAGAAGAAGCCTGAAGGGCGAGGGGGATTTGAAAGGTGGTCTTCACCTAATTACCTGTTTGTTTTGGATTTTCAAGAGATTATTGGGCTTCTTAGCTTTTCTGAATTCTGCAGTATTTTCTAAGCAGGATGGATTATGGTCTCGGTCCTCATCCATCCTGACTTCTGAGTTCAGCTCTGTCTCTGCTTTTCGGTCTTTAATTTTATTTTTTGTTGTTCCTTTATTTTTTTTTTCTTTTTAATAAGACATAGCAGAATTCCTTAGGTATGGGATTTCTGAAAGCAGTACCTGTCATCATTCCTGCTGTGTTTGATAGTGACCAGCAGGACAAAGCCACGTGCTAACTTCTTGGCTACTTCACATTTGTGCCACTGGGTTGCAGCTTTGAACCTCATTCAGACTGTGAACTAAGCAAGCTTTGAGGATGCAGGAGATTCCATGGGTCCCTGTGACATCTTGCATTAAGATCATGGCACTTGCTTTTTTGTGTCTCACATCAGCTCTCTTGCAAGGAGCTTGACATTTCCAAACTCTATTGCTCTGATGGAGAAGACATAAGACAGCACTCCAGGAAACAGATGACAATTTACAGTTGTCTCAGTGGTTTCCAGAATCTCACCAGGCTCCCGTATACCTTCTTGTATTGCGGCTCATGAGTATATTCACACTCTTTCCTCCCCTGTGCACACCTCTGCTTGCTCTCGATCAGCAGCCAGACCTCCATGGCACCAGGTTGTCTCTGTTGTGAACTTCTTTTGTAACCTACCAGGCCAGAGTATATACAGTATGGTCAGGTTTTTCAGGATTTCCGTTTTGAGGCAGTTTATTCAAAGTGAGACAGAAGTGCCATGGAAAGAGCCAGGCGTGTGTTAGGTGGTGGGTCCTATACCTCTGCTGTGACATTGCATGTTCAGTCTTCAGACAATGGCTTCCTTTACAAATCTAGGAGGTGCTGGATTAGAAAAGAGAAACTCATCAGGCCATCAGAGAGATGCTCCTACAGGGTCCTGATGTTTCTGTCCCTCCAGGTCATCTTGGATCAGTGTTTTCCCAGTTTCCTTTCCTCATGCTTGCTTCGGGGAAGGAAAAAAGGGGGTACCTTTTCCAAGTACCGTCTAAATGAAACACTCAAGACAATGCTACTCAGGGAACTTTGCTTGGGTAGCTTATTTTAGGACTGGTCCTGGGTGTGTAACCTTGAAGTTACAGCCTCCCCAAATTCAGGTGATGGAAGACAAGAGTTGTAGACTGGAGAGGGGAGGGAACAAATCAGTGGCTTTGGCCAGCCTCTGTGCCACCCAGTATGACAGAGGAGTGGGAACCAGCCCTCTGGAGCTCTGCTTTGCCTTAGGCACTGCACATTGTGCCACCTGTTCATCACCTCCTCTAGTCTCACATTGAGCATCAGAGTATACGTTGTGCAGATGGGCGAAACTGAGGAGCTCTGAGAGGCTAAGCATTGAGCTCGCCCCAAGCCCTAGGGTGTGGGAAGAGGGTACAGGAAGCCTCATCCATGGGGGAAAGGGTTGAGGATAGACATGGGTGGGGAGAAGGCAGAGAGATCCCATCCTAATCTCTTGTTCCCACCACGTTTCATAGGGGATAAGGTTAGGACATGGCAGCTAACTCTTAAGGACATTCTGATCCCAGTTTATGTTGGTCCATCCCCAACATAACCTGGGGTCAGAATGTCCTTAGGTCTGGGCCACCCCAAGCTTGGGCTGCCTCCCTTAGACAGAGGTTAGAGTGAGAGACCCAGCTGTTTCTCCCAAAGCCTGGTCTTCATGCCCCAGACACCTCATTGCCCCCCAATCAGGTATAAGACTCACTTACTCTTCGAGGTCCCCCTGAACTGCCAAGTGTTTTAATTGTCCGAATACCAGTGAACACACTGCCATGTTTCAGGATTTCAAGTGTGTTGTACTGTGGACTTTGGTAATATTTTTTTACTCTTAACCTACCAAGACTCTTCCTTAAGAACAAGATCTATAGCTTTAAAATGCCTTCTTCTATGGGAAATTTCCTGCCAAGCCAGGGCACTTAAATACTTTCATTGTCATAGCTTTCCTGAAGTCCGGCCATATACTGAGCACCTGCTCTGAGTTCTGGGCAGCTTACAGTATCTTAAACAGATTTTCAGAAAAAAATAATACTAGCTGTATTTTCTATGCCAACTGTATGCCAACAGTATAGTAAGTACCTTTTAATTAGTCCTCAACCCACCTGCAGTACAGGCAGTGAACTTACTATTCTGATTTCACTGATGAAGAAATGGGCTCAGAAAGGTTAAGTCCCTTCCTGAAATCTCACAGCCAGGAGAAGCTAGGATGATTTAAAACAAAGTTTGGAGGGGCTCTGGGCTCTGCATCCTCTAACATGTGGCACTGCATCTTGGCAGTCTCTATCTCCATCTGTGATGTGTGTGCACATGCGTGCCTACACACACACACACACACACACACACACACACACACACACAGAGTTATCACACATCTCAGAGCCTAAGAAATAGGACTAAGCACAGAACTTGTAGAATTGCCTATAAATGCTAGGCACAGATGGAAATTATTGTGTTCCCCAAAAGCACAGCTGCAAACTGTACTTACAAAATACTTCTGCACTTCCCAGAGACCTGGACTTCAAACTTGCCCAGTGGTGCCTGATTATAGAACTTGAGCATCCTGTCTCAGGGTGAAGGGGAGAGGCTCTGGCTTCATGAGAAGGTATGCCAGCATTGCTCTGCTTCACCCTAGACTGTGCAGCCTGTCAGTTTCTGTGTGCTGCCAGGATATTATATGGAATTTGAGAAGTTGGAGTCAGGTCTCTGACACTAGAGTTTCACTAAGTAGGTGGTTTTGTGCATAAGAACTGTTACTGTCTGCAGGTCCCTATAGCTAAGCTGCCAGGAAAAACAAATTGTTTTCCAAAACTTTCAGAGCATGTGCAGAACACTTTCTTAGCATTTTCTTCTCTCGGCATTTTCTCTGCTTTCCAGAAGCTGGCAGCCAATGATAATGTGGAGGTCAGCATATTCTAACCATGCACACAGGGCAGGGCTGCCTTGGCCCCCCTCAGGCTTTGGTTGGGAGACCAGGCAGTGGTGGAGCTCTTCTGGGTAAAGTCTTCTGGAGTTGCTCTTTGGAACTCATGTATTAGTTTGACTCCACAAGGCTTGCCATGGATACCGAAACAGTTGCACCAAATTAGTTCTGAATGTGGAACAGAGAATGCAGTGTGTCTGTTACTCAGGAAGGAGGTGCTCAGAATGTCCCGTGCAGAGCAGCCAGTCATTACTCCTGTTTGTTCTCACCTGGGTATGCATCCTCATGCGGCAGTGGCTGTAGCACCTTCATGCCAGGTGCTGATAGAGTGGGAAATTCTCCGCACCGGCCTGAGTCCCAGAGACTTAGGGAAACAGACTTCAGGTGGGGCTGTGGACCTAGAAAGCAGTGGATAATAGATTGGGGCACTAAAAGCTTTTGAGGCAGGGGGTTCATGCTTAGACTGCAGGGAGTTATGCTGAGCAAATAGATGTGTTTTTCAAAACCAGAGTATTGCCCCTTGTCTACACTGGAGTTAAGTGGACATGCTTCTCTGTGTTCTCTGAATGATCTTGCACTCCTCTTAAGCAAAGGAGTACCATGGCCATAGTCAGTGAGATCTCACAAATGTTCTTAAATGAGTAAAGCTTTAAAGTAGTCACAGAGTATCCAGCCTACCATTAACTTCTCCACATCCTAAAACCTGAGGCAGCCATGGTACATGCTTTATAAATGATTTGTTTCTTTTTTGTTGGTGTTTAAGTAATTAAAGTGTTTAAAATGTCTTCATTAGATGTGACGATTGTTTAATGGGTTTACCTCTGACATGTGGCTCCATGGGAGATAGGCAAAGTAATTAAGAAGTTACCAGAAGTTGGTCAGCTAAGGGAATGCAAAAGTTAGCATTTCAGTAAGTGAATTTCTCCTGGAACAAACAAGCAGTTTTTCTCTTTCTTTTAAGTAATATACCCTTTTCTCACTTAGTAATTTAATGGTATTTAAAGACATGTGTATAAGTGAGTGTATACATATGAGGTATGACTATAGGGTTGTTTGTGGGAATTTCTTCTCTTAACATACAGAAGATCAAAGTGTTTCATCTCACCCCACCCTCCGTAAACAGTGTCTTTTGGGAGACTATGTGAGCTGATTGGCTCTAGTGCTGCCAAGTAAAAATATCTTGGGAACTCCTCTATTAGAATGGCCTTCAGGGCTTGGCATGTTCCTTTGGTTTCCCCTTAGAGATGAGAAATCTTCCTCTTTGAGGATGGATTTAAGTTCTGGAAATAGTCTTAAGTATTTTATAGCACAGTCGGACGAATAAAGATGGCAATTAAGGTTAAGTCCGACCATTTTTGTTTCTTAAAAAATCCCTAAGAAATTTCTTGGAATGAGTCTCTGGACTCAGAGCCTCTCAAATTGTCCACTTCAGAGGAGGACCGTCCTCATTAGCACACAGATGTTTGAAAACTGATTGTCTTGCCATGCCTCCTATGTGTTCACATCTCTACATACACTACAGACATAAGTGCATATTCATTAATATAAACGTCTGGTAGGTATTCTGTAAAACCATGTTTACTTTAGTGCATGTTGCTGTCATGTTATGATGTGACTGGGGTGTTTGGTCATGAAACTTTGCTTCTTCACAGAATTAGAATACTGCTCTCTCTATATTGAAGTACATATGCAGCATTTTCTTGTATCAGCTCCCAAAGCCTGGATTCCCAGTGTTGTGTTTACATGTGATTGTGCCTAAGAGTCTGTTCACATAGAGACACCTGTAAGTATTTATTACAAAACAAAATGTAAGCAAATATATCCACATTGGTTTTAATTGAATCAAGGTGTTTTTTTTTTTTCCTTTTGAGGAGGAACAGGGAGCCTCCTCCTCCATGAGCACTTACGGAATTGTGTAAAATTCTGTGCACTAAGGGCAAGCACGGGCGACTGATTTCAGCCCTCCTGCTGCCACTGCCCTCCCACCTGCTCTGTGTGTGTGCATCGCTGTGCTTGGTGGCAGTGTGATGTGCTCGTGCCAGGCTCTTCCCAGCAGATTCTGGTATCTGGCTGTAATGTCTGGTATCTTTGTATTGCCATTCTGTGTTGAGGAGTGGTGTATATGGCTGTACAGCCAGATGGATCTGTGTACCAGTGTGGGGAGTCCAAGAACACTGCCAGTCCCCCACAGCAAATATTGATGCTGTTGGTCAGCCAAAGATTTTTCTCTTCTTTGCTGCTTAAACTTGTGCCTTAATATTGTACATAATAAATGGATAAAATGGCTCTTCCCTCTCGCTTGCTCTTTTCTTCCTTAAAGAACCTAAGAACTCCACTTACTGTTTTGCTTCAGAGGCCCTCAGCTCCCCTCTTGTGGGCCTCACGCTGACACCAACACACAGCTCTTGACTCTGAGGAGGAAATGAATCATCCAGACCACCGCAGCTTGCAGCCCGCCCACACCCGATTCCTCCAGACAAATAAGGAGAAAGAAAACACAGGGAGACTGTGAGCCCCGGTGTCCACTTTGATGACATGTGAGTGAACACATACATGTGAGTGTCCACTTTTGGGGGTTCCTAAATTAAGAGCCTGCAAATGATCTCTGTAAACTGACTGTCTCAGGAATTCACCCAGGCAGCCTGGAGTCAGCCATGCCTCTGAATCTAAGGATGGAAATGGGAGATAGGAGCTGTTTTGTTAGCATCTTGGGGCACAGGAGAAAAAAGTGGGGCTTTGGTGGAAAGGAGTCACATGATAAATGGGTGAAATCCAAGCCAGGAGCCTTGGGGACTAACGGAGAACAGAGTAAGACTCATGGGACTCTCTATGTGAAGGCCCCTCCCCTGGGATCACTGTCTTTAAGAGAGGGTGGTGCCTGCTGTTTATTCTCTGGTGATGCCCTTTCAGCAGAATCCTCTCTCCTCCTCACCCACCCCCAATCCTAGCATAGGAAAAGCTTCCTAGATGTGAGCTCTGGGGGAGTGTGAAGGATGCATCTCTAGCCCCACAGTAATCATTGGTGTGATTTATATGCATTATCTTCTTTAATCACAACCTTGTCATCATCCCCGCTTTAAACCCCAGGAGACTGAAACTCAGACAACCTTGGGCAAATAATGTGCAAAATATGGCAGGTCTACCTGATACAGAGCCCAGGCACTGGCATGTGAGAGGTGGGTGGGTGCTGGGAAGCAGGAGAGCTCATGCTCCTGTCTGCCTGGCTTCTTGTCTGTCCTGCTTCCACCCTGAAGAATCCTCTGCAGGGAGTGCCATCTGTGTCTGCTTGCAAATATGACTCAATTCCTGTAAAATGAACCCTTGTAGCTCGACAGTCTCTGCCTGTCAGGATGACTTGGGGAAGACAGCTGGAGGACTACATTTGTGTTTAAGGTTTGGATGACCCTTCCAGGTTGTCACCTCCCCATGCTGATCCCACACATGTAAATCATGCTAGGCACCCCCTGAGCTCTGACCTTTCTCTTGAACTCCTGACCTCAGGTGATCCACCCACCTCGGCCTCACAAAGTGATAGGATTATAGCCGTGAGCCACCGCACCCGGCCTAAGCTCTGACCTTTCTCTTGGCCCCTTGTACATCCCTGGAGAGAAGTCCCCAGTCCCAGGAGTTCTGTGTAGTCATTCCAAGTGGTACACATCTGTGCCCTGAAGGAACACTGGCCTCCATTCTGACATCTGGGCTGGGGCCTCAGGAACCAAGAGATAGCAATGCCTTTTAAGTTGCCCAGATTCATCGTGATAAGGAGTTAGGTCACAAATGGAAAATAAATCAGAAGCGATGAAATTCCTTTCTTAAAGTTCTGTGTTGTCAAAATAAGCTTTCTATCATTGAAGAATATCGTTATGGTTTACTGTTTCTGTTGCCTTTTTATCAAGCACGACAGTGTGTCTTTGATGTGCTTCTTTTTATCTGCCTGTTCCTGGCAGGCAGACATCTAAGACCATTCCAGCTGAGCCAGGACTCCCTCTCTTGGTGAGTCTGTCATCCTCAAAGTTCCTCTTTTTGGAATATTGGGAGATACATAGCTGATTTTAAATTGAACCTGGAGTTTATGGGAACCTGGGAAGCCCTCTGTATCTGATGTGGAGTTCCATCAATGGGTGACTCTCCTCAAGTTTTTGGAGACTCATCATGTGTATACAGATAATATAAGGATCATAGACTGCATCATTCAGCGCTTTGGATTATGGTAATATTAAGTGTAGTCTTATTGTTAGAAATTAACAATGCCTAACTTTGTGTCCTGATGGTTTTTGCCTCTCTGAATATGCAAGGGAGGCAGGATCTAAGTTTTATTGAGTTGGCTTTGGAATAGTATTTCATCTTAAGAACCCCAGAGGTAGGTATTATGGGACATTATTACCCCTGCACATCAAATGAGGAAACAGACTCAAGAAATGTGCACTTGGCTCTGCAGTAGAAGCCAGTCCTGTTCATTTCTAAAGCCTCCACTCTCTCTGCACTGAATTGTTGCCTTTGACTTTAGTTGGTTTTTTTGTTTGTTTGCTTGTATTTGTTTATTTAATCATTCTAAAGAGAATTGGTAAGCAGATGGCTAATTGAAAAAACATCACTGAGGTTCTTTTTGGAAATGTGACTTTTTTTTTCAGCCAAAGGCATATACTGACAGGCTGGATCAGTGTCTATGGTCTGTGAGATGTATACTTAATTTTTACCTGCTAGACTTTGTTTATTAACACTCACTTGGTTGGCAGCATGGTGGAGAAGGGGCCAACAGGCAGAAGCTGTGTCAGCTCCGCACTGGGGCTGGGGGCCTGCTCTTGGTTTTCCTCAGGTACATTGTAAAGCCACAGAACTTGTGGTCCAGGAATGCTGAGTATAAAATGGAAATGTCTGGCCATCTAATGAAGTCCTTGATTGTACCTGACAGGCAACTATGCCTGGTTTTCCGATCGCCTGAACCTTGGTGCCTTCCCTTCTATATTTACAGTTCTGCTTCTGCGCCATCTACTCAGTCATTTCTGCTAGGGATCCCAGTCACCTTGGGCTCTTCCCCTACTCTCTCATTTAGCTAGCTGGTCACCTGTTCTTGCCCATTCCACCCTCCCACGTTGCTTTTGTACTTTTCATTTTCTCTATCCCCATGGCTTTCGTTCAAGACTTCATGTCTCACATGGACAATTACAGCAGGCTTCTCTCTACCATCTCTTCCTACTCTGTCCAGAGAAACAAGAGTAATAATGACATTTATTCTTTGTTGTTATGCACCCAACCTCCTGTGAGCTTTTCCTATATTAGCACATTGAATTCTTACAATCACTATTAGTATAGCTCCATTGTACGGATGGAGAAACTAAGAAGCAGGGAAGTTAAGCCTCTTGCCCAAAGTCCTAGAGCTTGTGAGTGGCAAGGCTGGGATTCAAGCCCAGATAGATTGGCTCTAGAGCCCCTAGACCACACTGTTCTTCCCCAACCTCAGTTTCTAGAGGCATGTTTGATAATGTCACTCTTTGGAGGGAAATTGCCACAACATTATTAGCTTCCTGTGGCCTTCAGGATAAAGCTATGGCATTCATGCCCTGCACAGTCTGACCCCAGTCCACTTCCCTTTCTACCCCTACCTTCAAGTCGCTCTGGCAGCCACACTCTGCCCATAATCTGCTTTGTGTGTTTCCATTTCTGTACCTGTCCATGGGGTCCCTGGAATTGGTATGCCCTCTTGTCTATCTGTCCAAATCGAACTCATTCTTCTAGGTGAGGCTCAAATATCACTTTTCTCAGGAAGATATTTCAGGACACCAGGGTCAAAATTAATTGCTCCTCTTCCATTATTAGCTGAGTCACCTGAAGAAAGTTGTCGAACTTCTGCAAACCTCTTCTTTGCAAGATATCAAGCAGCAGGTACCATGTCTGTTTTCTTCATTAATGTGAATCAGGCACCTAATACAGTTCCTGGCACACCAGATGCTTGAGTGTTGACTGAATGAGTCAACCCCAAGGATTTAATGAGAAGGGTTGTAATGTGTCTAAAATGACAGTGCTGTGCATCATACCATCCATCCAGCCCTTGCCCCAGGCTCCTATTAGAGTGATCTATGTACACAAGTGTCTGTCAGCTCATCTCTCTGGGGTAGGAACCCTGGCTTGTATCCAGAGTTGATGTTCATTAAAAGTTGAACTGACTGAATTCTCCCAAGCTTCTTATTGCATATGTTCAGTGACTGTTGTCAGGGAAACTGGAAGTAGAGATCCTCAAGTAAAAAATTATTGTTCAAGTAATGCATATTTGTTTTTAAAACAATCAAATGATAGAGGAGAATACAAAGTAGAAGCTACTACCTCCTCTAAATTGCTGCATGTAGCCATTAATTCTATTAAGTTTGGAGAATTTGCTTCTAGGCTTCTCTACAGATATGTAAAACCAAGTAGGTAGATATGGATGAATGACCATGCTACTCATACAACTTGCTTTTTTCATTCAACAATAGGTCATAGTCAGGTTTCCCAAGCAGCATGTGTAGATCCCTCTCATTGTGGTTTATGGTGGTATCTGTTCCTTTGTGTGGAGGAAAGGGAGCTTATTGAAACTTGAGGGTGCTCCTGCACCACCACCAGCTCCCCACAGCATTTCCCCAGCAATCAAGAGAGAGCTAAGAGCATGGTGAAGCTGGGGAGATGTTTTGTTTCTCTCCTAAGAAAGCAGCCAAAACTTGTAATAGGTATAGTCAGGCCTGGCCAAATGCTGACCCTGAGTTCCTCCAGTGCATCTAAACATTTCCATTCGCCTGTCCAGGCACTAAAAAAATTGATGATTGTCATGATGACATTGGGATCCCAAGGACTAAACAACACCATGGCCCCAGTTGATGGCTCAGCCCAGTCTGGCCTGGTATGCTCTGTTCCCATCCAGAAACCCTCTGTCAGCTCTCTGAGGGGCTGATTTTTCATGCAGTGCCCTACCCTTTGGCCTAGAGAACACATTTTCCTGGCATAATTCAACTCAGCCCTAGTCCAATTTGACTTTGTTTGGGGAATTTATGACATTGATCCTTCCCTTGTCCCTGGCACTTTCAGAGCATCTATCAGATTTTTACAAATATTTAGCTTTAGGAATAGCCTGTAAAAAGAAGCCCAGTTTATGAGTCACTCATTGGATTATTACTGAAAATTTATTATGTGCCCAGCACACTTGAGATCATGGGGGGAAGCCAGACGATGCAGAATGCCGTGGTGATCCTGCCCTGAAGGTAGAGGAGGGGCAGGGAAGTGGACTGACTTTCTACTGTACGCCAAGCATATTATATCAAACGTGGTATTTGGTCCTCACAACAGCAAGGACAGTGAGATTCAGAGAGGCTAAGCAGATTACCAAGGTCTACACTTACCCAAGTAAGCAGCAGGGTGGCATTTCAGCCCAGGACTGGATGACACTAAAAAGTCAGGATGTTTCCACAGCATCGTGCAACCTCCATGTTCAAATCTAATTGAGGTCACAAGTATGATAGACAATCTGCTCTTTGTCCTTAATGGAGGATGTATACCAGGATCCCTGGACATATCTACCAAGCCCCCATCACCCTTGGCATTTGGAGAGAAATTGGCTGATGGAACCCTGCCATGTACTGCAGTCCCCAGCTCTGAAACAGCACTGTGGACAACCTGCCTGCAGGCAGAGCAGACAGAGGCCCCACCGAAGTTTGCATGATGGAAGTCTCACATTGGATACATTTAGAGAACTCAGACTGAATCTTTTCCCTGCTTCTATCTCTGAGAGTTCCATTGCCACCAGCAGGGGCCATCTACTGTCTTTTCCAAGCCTTTCCAGAAGAGCCACTTGAGAGGAGCTCCCCAAAAGAGCCAGTGGTGTCTCCTGCCCTCCTCTCTTGCCTGTCTATGTAATATCTCAATCTAATTTTACCTGGAAGAGGGTTAGTTGCAGGTGGTAACCATACTTTGTATCTTAAAAAAATTTAGGTGTCAATACTTTATATCTTGATTAATAACAAATCTTTTGTTGCATCACTGCTCCTCATTTCCACTAAATTTATAGGCTGGGGCTTCGGTACGTGGTACAACTTATCGGGCATGTACAGCTAAGTTGGACATCAGTCATAAGTAATGAGCAGAAACTGCAAAGGAAGCCGTTTTAAGTCTTACATGCCTCTCAGTCAAGACCATCACAGTGTTCTGGAGGGGAAGATGAAAGCCCACTGCATTAGGGCATCTGTAACAAGCAAACAAAAAATACACTCCTGTTTCATGTTTTCCATAGGGTAATGCTGGGCGTTCAGTGAGTGGCCAATGAATGTGAAATCTTTACTTAGTAACATCTCCAGCCTGTGCATAATGCCTTTCTTCTAAAGAGCACAGGTATGTGTTTTATGCTATTCATACTGCCAGGAGAAACAGCTAGGGATGGCTGTCATGACTCCTTTTAACATAAAAGGGAGAAAGGCGAACAGAGAGCTTGGGTGCTTTCCAAAGGTCATGGTGAAAGGCCAGCAGAGCCAATTAGAGGTGGCCCTCTTGTGGCCCTGTTGGTGCTTTCTGAGCAAAATGAGCCATCTGTGCTGAAGTTTTGTGGGCATTGAGTCTTTTCTGAGCCCTGTACCTTACCCTGGCTGTGGATCAGTAAACTGAGAAGTTATGGGCTTCGCTGGATTGGCCAGGAAGTCACCTCAGAAGAGCTTCATGTTCTTACTTGTATGTCTAATGAACCAACTGATTCCACAAAGCCATTGTTCAAGGCTGAGGAGCTGGGATTTCCCCCAGTGGCAGACCCAGGAGGGGTAGGTCCAGTATTGTGAGATCACAGCAGAAAATGCTTCGGGATTCTTTGACAACCTTGAAACCCTTGACTTTACATCAGGGCCGAGATCTGAATGGCCATGGCAGCAAGGTGGCAGATGAAAATAGAGGGGATCTTTCCCAGGGATAACAGAACTGATGGCAAATGCAGTTCCTTTGCTTTTGAGATACAGGGTTGGAGAGATGCTACCTGTCACAGTCTGATCAATCCAGGTTACTTGGGACCTCAAGTAGCACCTGGTTCTACTTTTGAATCTCAACATTTGAAAAATGTACAAGGCATCACAAATAATTCATGATGTAAATAATTCATACTGAGAAACAAAAGTAATACACACACAGACACACACATTAGTTTAACATTCTCATTACATTAGTTGAAGGGTGCAAAGATGAATAAGATGCTATGCCTGACCCCTAGAAGTTCGCAGTCTAAGCAAAAAGACAAGAAAGGTCCACAGTATGATGTTTAGTGTCAAACTCATGAGATGTACAAACTGTTCTGTAGGTCTAAAGGATTGGAGAAACAGAAAAGCAGGTGATATTTGGGATGAACTTGGAAGAATGAGAAGGGAAATGGGGCTGAGGCTGGAGGGCAGAGGGAACAACATGCACAGATGCATCTATTTTGCTTATAACTGCTATTTGAGCAGGGCTTGATGGGGGTAGTTCATCTCTTCTGGACCCCACTGTGGTGGCTCAAAGACCAGTGGCTAGAACACTGGGGGGTCCTGGGGCATCTCCACTTATTGTGATCTCTTCTCGGGGTTCCTCTGGCATAGTCCAGGGAAGACAGACTTGCTGCATGATAGCTCAGGGTGTCAAAGGGACATGTTGAGAGAGGACATAAGACAGGAGCTTTCTCCTTTCATGACCTAGCCTCAGAAATCATTCAGCCTCGCTTCTGCCACATCTACGGCCAAGGTAGTTACAAACGCCCGTCTGGGTTTGAGAGGTGAGGGTTGGGGAATAAACTTCATCTCATGACATGAAAATGGCAAGGTTCCAGAAAAGCGCACAGGACCAGAAACACTGCCGTGCCCACTTTGGAAAACAAAGTCTGCTACAGTGGTATCAACTGTGGGCCAGATGCAGCATCAGAAGTTTTACGTACATTTTCTCATCTTACTCTCCCCTGTACCTGTGAAGCAGGCATCATTCTCATCTTATCTGTCAGGAAGTTGAGGCTTGCAGATGGGAAGAGGCCTGCCTAAAGTCACACAGCCAAGAAGTGGAGAAGCCAGCACCAAGTACAAGCCTGAAGGCCCCAAATCCTCTTTCCCTCTTGCTGTTGCTGCCTCAGGCTTAGGAAGGAAAGCACGGAAACAGACAAGCCCGGAATGTTGCTACTGCTAAATAGGGAAGAGGATTTAAGAGCTGTACCGGAGGCTGAATCAACAGATCTTGCTGACCAATTGAAGGCATACCGTATCTGCATCAGATATGCTATAGGGCAGACTTTTTTCCGTGTTAGCCATTGTAAAGCGCTGCAAATCCACTCACATGTTCACACCAGGGAGTTCAAGCTGACAGTTACAGATCACTTACCAAGGGCTGGGCTTTGCGCTAAGCCTTTTACAGGCATCATCTAATTTAATATTCACAGTGACCATTGGGATGGATGTTATTATTGTTATTGCTGTTAGGCTTAAAGACATTAATAAATATGTCATGAGAGGCATCACCCCAAGGGGTCCATCCACTCCCATGAAATCTTTTTTACATCCAGCAACATGATAGCCTGAACAGATGCACTCTCAGCCATGGAGTGGTCAGAATAATCTCTCTCTGGAGTCGGACTGGGAGAATTGGAAACCAGCTCCACTGTTTACTAGCTGTGTGACCTTGGGCCAGTCACTTAAACTTTCAGTGCGTCGGTGTCCTCATCCGTCAAATGGGAATAACAGTTCCCTTCTCACAGAGGTTCCCATGAGGAGCATAAGACAAGCCTGGACAGCACTCAGTGCAGACTTTGGCACAGAGAGAGCTCTCCATCTGTTCGAGGATGTCATTAATAGCATGGAGCTGATACCCACGGCTCCTTGGGGTTGACTTGCAGACCACAAGTTCTCATGGTTCAGTGATTGGCACTGTTTTCTAAGAGGACCAGGAAGCAACTTGTTTACACTCGCCTTGTTGAGGTGGAGGTGAGGGTGAATCTTCCCAGTCACACACAAAGGATCAACTAACCAGTGAAATGGGGAATGAAGTCAGGGTATGGAGGGAGGAATTTGCAGACGCAGTGCAGCTTCGTGATGCTGGAACCTGCAGAGAGCTGGCCCCGACCCCAGGGGTACAACTTATACACTGAGTCAGGGCCTATGCCTTTGTGCCTGGTGAGGGCAGGAGGCCCTGGATTTAGGCTTAGGTGGTCTTGCTTAGCAAAGCAGTTATGAACAATGACCTTCATTTTTAGCCAAACTCACTTCTGCTTTGAGGAAAAAAGAAGGGAGGTATCTTGGTTATACACAGAAAGGCACAACATAGCAAGGACCTACTTCAGACTTTGAATTAGGTCCATTCATTTTACCATAGTCTTCTGTCATATGGGAGAATCATCCTGGCTGAGGCGTCATCTTACTGTTAATAAAGCTACACAGAGGGCCCCAGTACAGTGGCTCTTGCCTGTAATCCCAGCACTTTGGGAGTCCAAGGTAGGAGGATCACTGAGGCCAGGAGTTTGAGACCAGCCTGGGCAACATAGTGAGAACCCATCTCTACAAAAAAATTAAAAATTAGCTATGTGGGAAGATTGCTTGAGCCCAGAAGTTAGAGGCTATAATGAGCCATGATTGTGCCACTGCACTTCAACCCATGCAACAAAGAGAGACTTTGTCTCAAAAAAAAAAAAAAAAAAAAAAAAAGCTACAATGGAGAGCTTCTACTAAGATCAGCAGGCAAGTGCCTCCAAGGAATCAGCCACCACCAGACTGAAGGGAGCTGGGCAGGGAGCTCCTCAGAAGAGATTTTCAGTCTTCATAAAAGTTTTTATAGATACTTTCAGAAGAGTAAATAGAGAGCCAAAACTTCAGAACTCCAGAATGACCCTATTTTTTTGCTTACTTACCACTGGGGACATCCATTTTTGCTTATCCTGGGTGCCAGCACCCATCCCCCTTTGTCTGGGCCTCTAACCACATGGCTGGACTAGGGGCTGCTGTCTTCTTACAGGCCATACCTCCTGTCTGTTACTGGCAGACCCAGGCTACTTCCTTCATTGCTCCACTCCTCTTTACTGCAGGTGATGCAGGTATCTATGCTGGACCTGTTAGGCAGAAAGTCCTCCACTGGCATACTGCATCCTCTCCATACAGAATTGTTCAACTTGAACCAGGTTCCAATCCTCCTCTGGCAAAAGAGCTGGAATCCGCTGATAGGTACCCAGCATTATGCAAGCAGATCTGAGAGAGAATACAGCAGAGAGAAATGGAGAGGAGAAGCAAGGAGCATCCTGGCTGTGTTCCTGCCCATAGTTCCCATCATCCCTAGCCCAGGTATACTCTGTCCTGGTGATTTGGTTATGTGAACCAATACATATCTCCTTTAGCCTTAGCTAGCACATTGGGTTATTCTCCTTTGGTGTCAGAAAAGTCCCAAGTAAGGACAAGCACATGGAGGTCAGTATTGGTCTGTTCTCACTCTCTGCTTATAAAGACATATCCAAGACTGGTAATTTATAAAGAAAAAGAAGTTTAATGGACTTACAGTTCCACATGGCCGGGGAGGCCTCACAATCATGGCAGAAGGCAAATGAGGAGCAAAGTCATGTCTTAACATGGTGGCAGGAAAGGCAAGAGAGTTTGTTCAGGGAAACTCATCTTTTTTAAAACGATCAGCTCTCCTGAGACTTATTCACTATCATGAGAACAGTACAGAAAAGACCCACCCCCATGATTCAGTTACCTCTCATCAGGTCCCCACCATGACACATGGGAATTGTGAGAGCTACAATTCAAGATGAGATTTGGGTGGGGACACAGCCAAACCATATCAAGGGCTCACAATAAAGGTAATTACAGGATACATTTTATGTCCTTGCCCCTCAGGCTTCCATAAAACCTCACTTCCAAATATTTCAACACCAGGCTGTTGTGTGTAGTCATGGTGGACTTCCTGTTGGAAGACCTGCTGAATTAGCACTCCAGTGGCTCCAAAGGTGGGATGCCCAGTACCATCAATTCCTTAGGTTTTCTGTTCAGCTACATCTACTTTTTGTTCCCTTTCTTTTCCTATTTCCTATTTCCTTCCCTTTGTTTCCCTATTCCCTTCCCTTCCTTTCCTTTCTAAAAAGAAAAAAAAATCAACAACACTAAAAAATATAAACATGCCTGGCTTAAAAACCCAGCCTCCCTAAATGGTGGCCATGTGCTTCCTGAGATCTGCTGACAAGGAATGATCCTTTACTTCCTTCAGTGCATTTAAAGTAAGAGTTTTTTGTTTTGTTTTGTTTATTCCAGAAAAGGATATTTTGTATTCAAGTAACTGCAAATAGGAAACCAGAAGGGGAGCCCCAGACTGGGACAAATCATGGCTACCCATCCCCGACAGAACAGGGGGAGGAGGTGGCCCCTACACCCTTTGTGGTTGATTTGGGTCCCCTTGCTCACAAGAAAAAACAAGCCCATTCAAAAATGGGCAAAGGATATGAACAGACACTTTACAAAAGAAGACATACATGAGTCCAACAAACATATGAAAAAATGCTCATCATTACTGGTCATTAGAGAAATGCAAATCAAAACTACATTGAGATACCATCTCATGCCCGTTAGAATGGCGATCATTAAAAAATCTGGAGACAACAGATGCTGGAGAGGATGTGGAGAAATAGGAACACTTTTACACTGCTGGTGGGAGTGTAAATTAGTTCAACCATTGTGGAAGACAGTGTGGTGATTCCTCAAGGACCTAGAAATAGAAATTCCATTTGACCCAGCAATCCCATTACTGGGTATATATCCAAAGGACTATAAATCGTTCTACTATAAGGACACATGCACACGAATGTTCATTGCAGCACTGTTTACAATAGCAAAGACCTGGAACCAACCCAAATGCCCATCGATGATAGACTGGACTGGGAAAATGTGGCACATATACACCATGGAATACTATGCAGCAATCAAAAACGATGAGTTCGTGTCCTTTGTAGGGACACGGATGAATCTGGAGAACATCATTCTCAGCAAACTGACACAAGAACAGAAAATGAAATACCGCATATTCTCACTCATAGGCGGGTGATGAACAATGAGAACACATGGACACAGGGAGGAGAGCACTACACACTGGGGGGGAGCTGGGGAGGGATAGCATGGGGAGAAATGCCAGATGTGGGTGAAGGGGAGGAAGGCAGCAAATCACACTGCCACGTGTGTACCTATGCAACTATCTTGCATGTTCTTCACATGTACCCCAAAACCTAAAATGCAATAAAAAAAATGCAGAACTTTCCGCATTCAAGCATTAAAGTATGATAAAAAATAAAAATAAAAAATAAGGTAAGAGTTTTACAAAACTGTTTACATACAACTTTCAAAGAGCTCATCAATTTTGTCTTCTGAAAATCTGTCACTCCTTTTTTTTATCTCCTTTGAACTTCACTGGCATCTTGCTCAGTATAGCTGAATATGGGCATTTTGCCTTTCTGACATTCGATTGCTTGCTTATGTTTCCTTTTATTTTTAGTTGACATGTAGTAATTGTAAATATTTATGGAAGAGAGAAATTTTGATACTTGTATGCAATATGTAATGATCAAAATAGTAATTAGGATCTGTCACTTCAGATACTTGTCATTTCTTTGTGTTGGGAACATTCAAAATCCTCTTTTCTAGCTTTTTGAAAATATACAATAAATTATTGATAACTGCATTCACCATACAGTGCTATAGAGCAGAATTTGTTCCTAACTAGCTGTGATTTTGTATTCATTTACCAACCAACCTCTTCCTAGCCCCTAAAAACTGCAATTCTACTCTCTACTTCAATGAGCATGACCTTTTTCAGCTCCCACAAGAGTGAGAACATACTATATTTATCTTTCAGTGCCTGACTTACTTCATTTAATTACATTTCACTTAACTATGAAATCCAGGCTTATCCATGTTACTGAATGACAGGATTTCATTTTTTATGACTGAATAGTATTCCATTGTGTATATGTGCCATATTTTCTTTACCCATTCATCTGTTGATGGACATTTAGGTTGATTTTGTATCTTGGCTATTGTGAAGACTGCCATGATAAATATGGGGTGCAGATATTCCTTTCATATATTTATTTCTTTTCCTTTGATAAATACCAGTGGTGAGATTGCTAGATCATATGGTAGTTTTATGTATTTTTTTGAGAAAACTTCATACTGTTTTCCATAATGTCTGTAATGAATTTACATTTCCACCAACAATGTAGAAGATTTCCCTTTTCTCTGCATCTTCACCAGCAATTTATTATTACTATTTTTTGTCTTTTTTATAAAAACCATTCTAACTGGGGTAAGATAATATCTCATTGTGGTTTTGATTTGTATTTCCCTGATGATATGTGATGTTTAGAACTTTTGTATATACTTGGCCATTTGTATGTCTTTTTTAGAGAAATGTTTATTCAGATCCTTACATTTATCAATTGGAATTTTATTTGCAATTGAGTCGATTTTCTTATGTATATTGAATATTAGTCCCTTGTCAGATGTCCACTTTGCAAAATTTTTTCCCATTCTACAGATTGTCTCTTTACTCTGTTGATTCCTTTGCTGTGCAGAAGCTTGCTAGTTTGATATAGTCCCATTTGTCTTTTTAGTTTTTGTTGCCTGTGCTTTTGAAGTCTTACACATAAAATCTTTGCCTAGATAAATGCCATGACACATTTCTATGTTTTCTTCTAGTAGTTTTATAGTTTTAAGCCTTACATTTAAGTCTTTAATCCATTTTGGGTTGATTTTTGTATGTGGTGGGACATAGGAGTCTAATTTCCTTCTTCTGCATATGAATATCCAGTTTTTCTAGGACCAACAACTGAAGAGGGTGTCCTTTCCCCAGTATATGTTTTGCATGTTATTTTCTTTTTTACCTCTCTTATTGTTTTTCTTTGGGGCTTGGTAGTTTTTTATAGTAACATTTGATTCTTTTTTTTCTCATTTGTATATCTGATCTACCAGTGAGTTTTATACTTTTGTGTGTTTTCATGATGATAGACATTGTCCTTTGTTTCCAAATGCTCCCTTAAGCATTTCTTGTGGGACTGATCTAGTGGTGATAAATTCCCTCAGTTTTTGTCTGAGAAAAGACTATTTTTTATTTCTGAAGCCATTTTGCTGCTGGCTGCTTCACTTCCCTTTCTATACATCTCAAGTTTCCATGCCTCAGAATGTCTTTATCACTTCTTTGCTGAATTCCAATGTTCTTTTTCAGATACTCTATTTAATGTGTGGTTATCTATTTGTTATTTTGATTATTCTTTGTAGAGAAGGCAAGTGGTGGTGGTCCAGCAGCCATCTTGATCTTGCTTGCTTGTTTTTAATCTTTTATCTTTTCCACAAGGAATTGAGGGGGCTACCAGCGAAGTATGCATACAAAATGGCTAATAAAACAGAAACAGAAGACTCTTGTTATTTGTGATTTAAAATCCCCAATTTCAGCTCTTCTGTAATAACACTAAAGATCAGTGACTTAATTTTGAAATCCCTTAAAATCTGAGCCACTCAGCCTCAGCCCTCCTCTATTCCCAGGAGGTGGGAGAGACTGTATACTCCATCATTAATAAAATGTTGCAGCCCACCCCGCAAGCCAAAGCCACCCTGTAGGATAGAGCTGGTAGCATGGCCAGAGGTGCAGCTCGTGATACATGCAACTCTCCTGCCTGCCTGCACTCGTAAAGTCCCATCCAAGGGTGTGTTAATGTCAAAGGGGACTTTTGGGGGAGGGGCAGGTATTTTAATAGATTTAAATACATTCTTTTTATTTTACCCCACCCTTCTTGTATTTGATAGTCAAGTGCAACTTCAAAATTAAAAGGTTTTAAATGACAAATTTCTATAGTCCCTCCTCTGAACCAAAAGATTCTGAAAGCTTCCCATCAGGGTCTGGAATTTTACCCTACCTTCCAAAGTAATAAGCAAGTTTGTTAATGTTTTATGAATGCTTTTAGAAGACATGATACTCCTGGGTCTCTTTTTTATTCATAACATAGCAAGCAGCATGAGCACCATGTTGGCCTTCGTTTTCCATTCTCCCAAGTCTTACAGGGCAATGCAGGGGGCCCCCGGTAGATGCTATACATGCAGTGGGTTTGCATTATAGCTGAGGGACACTGAGCTTAAGAAATCTACTGCTTTTATAATGAGTAGGAAGCAAGCCTGCTCTTTCTCCAAAGGAAGACATTGTCTCATCCTTCACGATTGCTGGCTGCAAACACAACTCAGAAATTATCTGGGTAAAAAGTACTCAGGGACTTGTGTTCTTGGCATATCTAGTCAGAACTTTCGGGGATGCTCAGCACCTAGGTCAGATCATTTCTTCTCAAACCTTTCTGTTAATAATTCAGGGTGGGATGCCTGGATAGCCCGTTTTCCCCCAGCTGCCTAGTCTCCTTGGGCTACAAAGAGGAATGCAGAGGGTTTCTTGGCTCTAAGTCTGTGATTTCTCTATCCTCAGCCTAGCCCTCTAGGCTGACATCTCTAACGGCTGACCTGATATCAAATAGTAATGCCTGGTACCATGTCAAATCCTTTACATGTATTAATTCATTTAATCATCACAACAACCTTTGAAAAAGTATGCAGGTACTCACCTACCATTTACAGATGAAGTAACAGGCTCAGAGAAGTTAGGTGACTCACTGCCTGTCAACCAGCTAGTGAGAGACGGGGCCTGGATTTGGCCCATCATCTGGCTAGCTCTAGAGTTCATATACTTTTGTCACCCTACTCATGCTTCTGCTCCTTCCTGGGATTTTTTTGTTGTTTGGTTCGATTGGTTTGTTTTCAAATTCTTCTTCACCAATTGCATCTTTCTCTGACCTCTAGCCTCTTTCCCTACCCAGAGGCCTGGCTTGGAGTCAGCAGGTTCTCAGTGGACTTTGAAACTGGGGGGCACAAATGTGCATGAGGAGGCTGACTGAGCAGGAGCAGCCCTAAAGGCTGAGCTCCTGGGCTTTTGGAACAGCCTGTCATGGCTTCCCTTCCTTGTGGATACAGGAGTGACTACAGCCATACCAGGGCTGCTTAGAGCTCAAATGGTACCTTTTTCAAATTAGACAATGAATATTCCTTCCTCAAGACAGTTGATTGCCATTTAGTGGAAAATTGCAAATGTGTGTGTGTGTGTGTGTGTGTGTGTGTAGATACTTAAGCGCATATCACTTCCTGCTACTAGGTAGAGAATAACCTGTACAACTGTACATTGTCAGGCTAAGTCACACAGACCTGGCTCTAAACCTGGTCCTGCTATTTACTAGCTTAGTGACCTTGGGCAGGTCATCAGGTAATTGGAGCTCAGTTTCTGATAGAATGGAGGCAGTGTTGCCTCCCTGTCCAGCTTGTTTACAATTTGAACAGGAAAATAGGCAAGAAGTAGTGCTTAAGTCCTGAGGGAGAGTGTCTCCTCTTGGGATAAGATGGAGGTATTAAAAATCAGAGACTGTGGCCTTGTCCTATGAGGACTTACAGTCCTCCCT
This sequence comes from Saguinus oedipus, assembly GCA_031835075.1. Classification (NCBI taxonomy): domain Eukaryota; kingdom Metazoa; phylum Chordata; class Mammalia; order Primates; family Cebidae; genus Saguinus; species Saguinus oedipus. The sequence goes on from CM063178.1 coordinate 129,903,877, forward strand.
GCCTTCCCATCCAGCCACAGGTAAGATAATTGGAATCCCTTTAAGTTCTTACGTGTTTTTCTTGTTACAGTGAAAGAGGAGTTGGACTAATAATGAGGCTTATCTTCATTTTCCTCTTCTCCTTTTACCATGACCTAATTTTTCCATAAATTTTATCTCTTCACAACTCTGTTTCTCTTCCCATTACTCTCTTACTATGTTTTCCTCCTATTCAAGCCTACTTTCAGAAATGACTGATAAGGCTTAATGATTTTTTGGAAATTTGCCTCTAAATGACTTTAGGCCAAAAAAACTGAACTTAATCAGTACATTTGGGCCTCAAGGAAAGATACTCTTGAGCCAACACCTGCAAATGACATGGAAATATTATCAAGAAGCTGAATATCTGCTCCACCTTTCAAAGATGTACTATGCTACGAAGTCTTGGCACTCTGAACTGTAAAGAAATAACGTCGTGTTAGAGCAGCAAGCCCCTCTAGTGGCCCACCATGGGAATGACCACCATTCTCCCTAGGATCTTGACTTGGAAATTCTTCTCCAATGCATGCTCCAGGCATCTCCCCACTTCTTTATACACTCATAGTAATGAGGCAAGACATTATTTTGGCCTTATAGTCATCCTCCAAGGGCTGAAGGACAAGAACATCACTCTCCTTAATTGTTCAGAATCCCAGGACTTCAGGCCCAGATCAGTCTTTAACTGGCCATTTCTCTGAGCCTCAGATTCCTTAGCTGTAAAATGAGACAAATGGTGCCTGGTATATGCCTCTCACAGAACTGTTGTGAGGATCAAAAGTGACAATAAGGGATACGAGAGGTGAAGCTCTTTGAAAAGCGCATTCATAATGCACTTTTAGTAGCAGCAGTGTTTCTGCTGTTTATCCAACACGGTAGCCACCAGCCACATCTGACTGCTTGAATTGAAATTAAAATTAAATGAAATTTAAAACTCAATGCCTCAGTCACACTAGCCATATTTCAAGTGCTCAGTAGCTACTTGTGGCTGGTGACTATCACGTAAGAGATCACAAGTCTACAACGTTTCTGTCATTGCAGAAACCTCTAAAGGACAGACCAGCAGTTTGGAGAACTGATTTGAAGAACAAGCTCTATATTCTCTAATTCATCTCTGCTCTTGAAAAAGGAAAGTCTCTATCAGCAGTTTGCAAATCTAGGAAGACACCTAGATTACAATGAACTGGGGTGGGTGCACAGTTTGGTTTAGCATGGATTCGTTATGTATATATGTATGTATACACACATGTACACACATACGGAACATCTGTTCTGTGTCAGCCAACCACCGTGTTAAACATATTGTGGGCAGTTCTATCAAAAGGTGGACCTGAGTTTTGAAATTCATTGCTCCATCAGGGTTCTTAAAGAACTGAATGTTGCAGGGTAGTTTAATCCCCACGTCAACCCCCTGCCCTCACAAATACACAACTGAAGTTCTTCTGTAGCTCCCATTGCCTCTGAGAAGACTTCCTACCCTCTCCCCACTGGGTGGTGAGCCTTCCTCTTTGCTCCCACAGGCCCCTGTTCTTCCATTTTATTGTACCTATCACACCGTGTGGTAATTTGCCTGTCGGGTTGTTTTCTGTTAAAATGCAAGCTCTTGGAGGGCAGAGACCACATCTGTCTTACATTGATTTTTCAGCCTCCCTCACACAGGGCCTGGGCCATATGCAGTAGATGCTCAAAAACTATTAGTTAATTAATGAATGAAGTATATGGATGGATGGATTTCTTTGCTCCTTCTTTTAGGGTCTGTATTCCCCTGTATAAAGCCTTCAGTGCTGAAACTGCTAGAGATTCTCTTTATGCTAGGCCACTACATCCTTTGGCCATATTCCTTGCTCCAATTAGGCAGTACAAGCTCAGCAACTAAAGCAAAATGTGATTTATGTTTGTGGCAATTCAGCTGATAAAAACAACTAAAGGGCTAGATAAAAATCTACAAATATCATTTTAAAAACAAAACATTGCTGATCCATACAAAAACCTTTACACAAATGTTCATAGCAGGATTATTTATCATAGACAAAAGTGAGAATAACCAAAATGTCTCTCAACAGATGATAAACGACATGTGGTATATTCACACAGTGGAATATTGTTCAGCAACTAAAATGAATTAAGTAGTGACACACAGATTGATGAACTTTGAAAACAGTCTGCTAAGTGAAAGAAACTAGTCGTAAAGGGCTGCATATTGTATGTTTTAACTTATATAAAATGTCTGGAATAGGCAAATCTACAAGGAGAGAAAATAAAGTAGTGGTTGCTGGAGGCTGAGGGAGGTGAGGTATTACTGCTACCGACTACAGGGTTTCTTTTGGGAGTGACAGAAATGCTCTAAAATTAAATTCTAGTGAGTTTTGCACAACTCTGTGGATATACTAAAAACTTGATGGCTTCTCTGATGAATTGGTATTAAACGAATTAATACCAATCCTTCACAAACTCTTCCCCCCAAAAAAAGGTAGAATAAGGTGGAACACTTCCCAACTCATCCCATGAGGCTAGTATTATCCTGATGCCAAAACCAGACCAAAGATATCACACACACAGACACACACACACAGACACACACACACACAGACACACACACACAGACACACACACACACACGCACACACACACACACACACGCACACCCCTGCAAAACAAAATCCCTTACGAATATGGAGGCAAAAATCCTTCACAAACTAGGAAACTAAATTCAGCAAGCTATAAAAAGGATTATATACCATGACTAAGTGAGGTTTATGCTAGGAATACCAGGTTGTTCAAAGTTTAAAAGCAATCAATGTAATAAACCATATTAGTAGAACAAAAAGCAAAAACACCATGATCATCTGAATACATGCAGAAAGAGCATTTGAAAACATTTAGCACCCTTTCATGAAAATACACTAAAGAAAATCAGAAAGAAGGGAAAGTTCCTCAACCTAGTAAGAACTCCAAAGGAAAAAAAAAAAATCCCACAGCTAACATTGTACTTATGATGAAAGAAAAAATGCTTTCTCCCTAAGATCATGGACAAGATGAGAATTATGTAGATCTTTCCACATCTATTCAATATTGTATTCTAGCCAAGGCAATCAGGCAAGAATGAGAAAAAAAAGACATCCAGATTGGAAAGGAAGTGAAATTATTTTTATTCACAGATGACATGATGATGTATATAGAATATTCTAAGTAATCCACCACCACAAAAACAAATATTAAAATTAACAAATGAGTGTAGCTAGGTGCAGGATATAAGATAAATATACAAAGATGGATTGTATTTCTATATATCAGCAATTAATAATCTGAAAATGAAATTAAGAATATGATTCTATATACAATAGCATCAAGAAGAATAAACTACTTAGGAATAAATGTAACAAAATAATTGCAAGATTTTTACACCAAAAACTGTAAAACATGTTGAAAAAAAAAAGAAGACCTAAATAAATAGAAAAATATATCATGTTTATGGATCCAAAGATTTTAAATTGTTAAGATGGCAATACAAGGAGATATTGTGAGTTTGCTTCCAGAAGACCACAGTAAAGCAAATATTGCCATAAATCAAGTCACACAAGTTTTTTGTTTTCTCAGTGCATATAAAAGTTGTTTACACTCTAACCTACTAAGTGTGCAATAACATGTTTAAAAACGCAAAGTATACGCCTTCATTAAAAATAATTTGCTAGAAAATGTTAACAATTATCAGAGCGTGCCTCAAGCTGCAATTTGTTGGTTGAGGGTCTTACCTTGATGTTGATGGCCAGTGACTGATCAGGGTGGCGGTTGCTCATGATTGGGATGTCTGTGGCATTTTCTTAAAATAAAACAATGAAGCTTGCTGCATTGACTGACTCTTCATTTTCATGAAAGATATCTCTGTAGCATGCAATGCTGTCTGACAGCATTTTACCCACAGAACTTCTTTCAAAATCAAAGTAAGTCCTCGCATATCCTGCCACTGCTGTATCAACTAAGTTTATATAGTATTCTAAATCTTTTGTTGGCATTTGAACAATTTCACAGCATTTTCACCATTAATAGATTCCATCTCAAGAAACCACTTTATTTGCTTCTCCTTAAGAAGGAGCTCCTCATTCATCCAAGCTTTATTATGAGATTGCAGCAATTTAGTCAGATCTTCAGGCTCCGCTTCTAATTCCAATTCTAGCTCTCTTGCTACTTCCACTGTGTCATCAGTGACTTCCTCCACCGGTCTGTTACTTTTTTAGTTTCAACTTTTATTTTAGATATAAGGGTACATGTACAGTGAGCATAGTACCCAATAGGTAGCTTTTCAACCCATACCCCCTTCTCTGCCTCTCTATTCTAGTAGTCTGCAGTGTCTACTGTTCCCATGTGTGCTTAGTGTTTACCTCTCACTTATAAGTATTCACACGCAATACTTGGTTTTCTCCTCTTACATTAATTCACTTAGGTTTATGGCCTTCAGCTCCACCCATGTTGCTGTAAAGGACATGATTTCATTCTTTTTATAGCTGTGTAGTATTCCATGGTGTATACGTACCACATTTTCTTAATCCACTCCACTACTGATGGGCACTTACACTGAATCCAGGTCTTTGCTATTGTGAATAGTGTGGTGATGAACATATGAGTGCATGAGTATTTTGGTAGAATGATCTATTTTCCTTTGGGTATATACCCAGTAATGCGATTGCTGGGTTTAATAGTAGCTCTATTTTAAGTTATTTGCAAACTCTCCAAGTGGCTTTCCACAGTGACTGAGCTAATTTACATTCTCACCAACAATGTATAAGCATTACTTTTTCTCTGCGTCTTCACCAGTATCTGTTATTTTATGACCTTTTAATGACAGCCTTTCTGACTGGTGTAAGATGGTATCCCAATGTGGTCTTGATTTACATTTCTCTCATGATTAGCAATGATGAACATGTTTCCATATTTTCTTGGCTGCTTGAATGTCTTCTTTTGAGAACTGTCTGTTCATGTCCTTTGCCCATTTTCTAAAGGGATGGTTTGGTTTTTGCTTGTTCAATTGTTTAAGTTCCTTATAAGTTGTGGATATTAGGCCTTCGTTATATGCATAGTTTGCAAATATTTTTTCCCATTCTATAGGTTGATAGTTTATTAATAGTTTATGTTGTATAGAAGCTCTTTAGTTAAATTAGTTTTCACTTCTCAATTTATGTTTTTGTTTCAATTGCTTTTGAAGAAAACCAAAAATTATTTGCCAAGGCTGGTGTTGAGAAAGGTGTTTTTCCCAAATTATCTACTAGGATTTTTATGTTTGAGATCTTACATTTAAACTGCTAATCCATCTTGAGTTAATTTTCATATATGGTGAAAGGCAAGGATCCAGTTTCATTCTTCTTCTAGCTAGTTATCTCAGCACTATTTATAGAATAGAGAGACCTTTCCCCATTGCTTGTTTTTTCAGCCTTGTAGAGGATCAGATCCTACTGAAACTATTCCATAAACTTGAAGAGGAGGGGGCTCCTCCCTAACTCATTCTATGAAGCCAGCATCAGCCTGATACCAAAATCTGGCAGAGACAAAATGAAAATAGAAAACTTCAGGCCAATATCTCTGATTAACATAGATGCAAAAATCATCAACCAAATAACAGCTAACAGAATTCAGCAGCACCATCCAGCACTAAAACATAAATATACCATGATAAAGTACACTTTATTCCAGAGATGAACGACTAGTTCAACATATGCAAATCAATAAATGTGGTTCCTCACATAAACAGAATTAAAAGCAACAACCATATGCCCATCTCAATCGATGCAGAAAAAGCTTTTGATAAAATTGAAAATGGTTTCATAATAAAAACCCTCACCTGACTAGGCACTGAAGGAATGTGCCTCAAAACAATAAGAGCCATTTTGACAGACCCATAGCCAACATCATACTGAAAGAGCAAAAGCTGGAACCATTCCCCATGAGAACTAGAACAAGACAATGATACCCGCTCTCACCACTCCTATTCAACATAATGCTGGAAGTGTTGGTCAGAGCAATCAGGCAAGAGAAATAAATAAAAGGCATCCAAATAAGAAAAGAAGAATTCCAACTATCTCTCTTCACGGATAGTATGATTCTATGTCGAGAAACCCTAAGGACTTTGCCAAAAGGCTACTAGAACAGATAAACAATTTTGGTAAAGTTTTGAGATACCAAAATCAATGTACAAAATTCAGTAGCATTTCTACATACCAATAATGTCCAGGCAGAGATTCAAATAAAGATAAAAATTCCATTTATAATAGCCACAAAGAATATGAAATATCTAGGAATACAGCTAACCAAGGAGGCGAAAGATCTCTATAAGAACTTCAAAACTGCTGAAAGAAATCAAAGATGACACATGTAAATGGAAAATCATATTATGCTGATGGATTGGAAAAATCAGTATCATTAAAATGGCCATACTGCCCAAAGCAATTTACAGATTCAATGCTATTCCTATGAAACTGCTAATGACATTTTTCACAGAATTAGGAAAAAACTATTATAAAATTAAAATTAATATTATAAAATTAAATTTGCTATGACCAAAAACAGCCAAAGCAATCCTAAGCAGAAAGAACAAGGCTGGAATCACATTACCTGACTTCAAACTATACTGTAAGACTATAGTTACCAAAATAGCATGGTATTGGTACAAAAACAGACACATAGACCAATGAAACAGAATAGAAAACTCAGAAATAAAGCTGCACACTTACATCTACTGAAGTCTTGACTCCTCATAGTTATTTATGAGGATTGAATGGAATCAACTTATTCCAAACTCCTGTTAATTTTGACATTTTGAACTTCCATGAATCATGAATGTTCTTAATGGCACCTAGAATGGTGAATTCTTTTCAAAAGATTTTCAGTTTACTTTGCCCAGAATGGTCAAAAGTATCACTATCTATGGCAGTGATAGGCTTACAAAATGAATTTCTTAGATAATAAGACCTGAATGTTGATATCAGAACTTGATTCATGGGCAGCAGAATAGACCTTGTGTCAGCAGGCATGAAAACAACATTCAACTCCTTGTACATCTCCATCAGATCTCTTGGGTGGATGGCCAGGTGCATTGTCAATAAGCAGTAATATTTTCAAAGAAATGTATTTTTCTGAGCAGTAAGTCTCAACAATAGGCTTGAAATATTCAGTAAACTATGCTGTAAATAAATGTGCTGTCATTGAGGATTTGTTGTTCCATTGAGAGCACAGATAGTCCATTTAACGTAATTCTTAAGGGTCTTAGGAGTTTTAGAAGGGCAAATGATAAAGATAAGGAAACACTTTAAAAAAATATAACCACAATTATACTGTTATTTAAAGAAATGGCACTGTTTCTTGACATAAATAAATGGTCAGTGTTTAAAATTCCAGTTGTGTCAGAAGTGTAATAAATGTTTATTTTTTACATTTGGTTTGAATATGGATCCAAGCAAGGTTCACTCACTGTAATTAGTTGGGATATCTTTCAAATATCTTTTAATCCATAGCTTCCCTTTCCATCTTCTCCTTTCTGCTCCCTCCCTGCAACCCCTGCAATTAATTTTTTTAAGAGACTAGGTCATTTGTTCTATGTCATTTTCTTAAAGTCTGGATTTTGCTGATTGCATCCCCAAGTATGTATTTAACATGTTCTCTGTATTTTGTCTGAATCATCAGTTGGATGAGGAAAGTTTTAAATTAGATGAGTTGGCATTTTCCATAGGACTAGGCTGGACTGGACTTTGAATGCCTCAAATTCACAGCTATACCATGGAATCTGCCTAGCATGCTGCTAACAGATGGGAAAGTTGGATTTCATGGTGCACCAGTGAAGGCAGAAATGGGGATCATTAAAGCTAAAACATGCTTGTATTCTATACAGCTGTTCAATAACTAATAAAAAGAATATGAATATCATAAAATGTATTGATTTCCAACTCAATTCCAATTGATTTCTTGGACAGGCTCTATGGATTCTTTCCTCTGAGTTCTGCCCTACTGCCCCCACTGGCATGCCCAGGGCAGCTGTTCCCCTAAAACAGAGACTATGTTACTAAATGATGAAGTTTTGCATTCATTACTAATTAAAATTCATTTTATGTAGCAAATATTATCTTGTTGCTCAGGAGGTTTGCTTCTCCCTGATATCCTTTGCATAAATCTCCTACTGGGCTCATGCCAAGATTGTGGCTCTCCCTGAACCTGTACTCTAGTTTTGTGATGACTTTGTTCTGCTCACTTTTGGTCAGGAAGGATAATTATTCTAGACCAGATGTGAAATTAAAATGAATGAATCCTATTCTTACCATGAATGGAGCTTATAGGACTAGAAGTTGTTCTGGGTGAGTCAGTGAGTGTGAGTGAATATGAAGGCCCAGGATATTGCTGTATACTACTGCAGACTTTATAAACAATGTACACTAAATTTATAGGAAAATGCCTTTTTCTTCAATAATAAATTAACTTCAGCTTGCTGTAATTTTACTTTGTGGACTTTTTGATTTTTAAAATTTTATAGTAACACAGCTTAGAACACAAACATATTGTATAATTGTACAAATGTATTTTCTTTATACACTTATTCCATATTTTTTTACTTTAAAATGATTTATTTTTATTTTTTACCTTTTAAACTCTTTTGCTAAAACCTAAGACACAAACACCCACAGTATTGTAGGCCTACACAGGTCAACAGCACTGTCTTCCACCTCCATATCATGTTCCATTGGAAGGTCTTCAGGATCAACATGCATGGAGCTGTCATCTCCTATGATAACAATGCTGTCTTCTCGAATACCCCCTGAAGGACCTACCTGAGGCTGTTTTACAGTTAACTTTTTTTTAATAAGTAGAAAGAGTACACTCTAAAATAACAATGAAAAGTAAAGTATAGTAAATATATAAACCAGTAACATATTCATTTATTATCAAGTATTACGTACCGTACATAATTACACATGCTATACTTTTTTATATGACTGACCATGAAGTAGATGTTTTTACAACAGCATCATCACAAACACGAGTAATAGGTTGTGCTGTGCCTTTAAGAAAGTTACAATGTCACCAGGAATTTTGCAACGCAATCATAATCTTATGGGACCACCTTCATACATGTAGTTAGTCCTTAAACAAAATGTCATCATGCAGGGCATGACTGTACTGATGTTCTTCAGCCACAGAAAACAAGTATCCTGAACCTGTGTTAAGGCTTCTGTTTGCCGTTTACTTATTTAACTGAGGTCTGTTGCCTGCAGTAGTGAGAGACTCCTAGCAATCAAACTACTGTTTAGTGAATCAGTCAAAAAACTTGATCTTGTGTTTCTCTTTCTTTGCATCCTTCAAATATAATTTTGCTACACTAAACCCCTTTAAAAATAGTTATAGCTACTGAAAATTAGGACTAGAGAGTAATTTCGGGCTCTTTTTGCTTTAAACTTCTAGGTTTACTCACATATAACAACAGTAATTATACTTTTATATTATACATCTTCCCACTTCTCAAACTACATTTGAAATCCCCATGACATGAAGATAAAATGATTAAACTTTTAAAAATGTGAACAGTCATATTTTATTGAAAGAAAACAAATTTTTACCTCCAGTTGCTGCATTTAAGGAGAACATTTGGTGCCCAGCAAATAAAAAGGCTCTTGAGAAATGGGGCAGCACCCAGAAGTCTGGACTTCTTCCACTGTGGCTGCAGTCAACGCTTGGGGTGAGGTTATTTGTAAGCATTTTGTAGGAGGCATTTTTCAGTAACATTATTCATGTATTCCGTAAATACACATGAAGCATCTGTTTTGATCTGGGCATTTGTTGGGCAAAACACTAAAGACATGGCCAACATTCTCTCTTAATGCATGATGTTCTCTGTGCAATTGCAAACAGAAGCTGAACCAGAGCACCTGAAGCACCTGAAGTTTGTGCCGTTGAAAGCATCATCATGGCTAAGAGAAGAAATTGTTGAGCAATCCTGAGACTGAAACTATCTGTAGTAGCATATCTATCATGACTCAAAGAAGTCCTCTGTGCTGTAGACTGATATGTACCAAAATGGGGTCTGGCCTGGAGAGGGTGACCCAGAAATGGGATATTGAAAGGCAAGAGTTCCAACCTGGACATGCACAAGCCTAGCTACTCGCATAATCAATTACAGGGGAGCATTTATTTATTTATTTATTTGAGACAGAATTTCATTCTTGTTGCCCAGGCTGGAATGCAGTCGTGCAATCTCGGCTCACTGCAACCTCCACCTCCCAGGTTCAAGTGTTTCTCCTGCCTCAGCCTCCCAAGTAGGGATTACAGACATTCACCACCACACCCAGCTAATCTTATTTAAAGGCTTGGTGAAAAGAAGTCTCTGTGTTCCTGAACACTGTATGCTTCCCGGTGAAGACTGGGCTCTTCCTCTCCTACAGGCATCTCTTCCTCCATGATCCAGCACAGGTGTACTCATTGCAAGGGGCCTGTCCTGCTGTCAGGGGCCCGGCACATAGAGGTTTGGAGCATATGATCAGTCACTGGAGCATTATTGTTTTCTGGTCCCTTTATTTCAACAATGATGACTGATGTCATTATGGAAATCAGTCCTGGTGTGAATTTCCTATTGCTGCCATAACAAATGACCACAAACTTAGTAGCTTAAAGTACCATGCCTTTATTCCCTTGCAGTTCTGGAGGTCAGAAGTGTAAAATCAAGGTGTCAGCAGGGCTGCATTCCTTCTGGAGGCTCTAGAAGAGAACCCATTTCATTGCCTTTTTCAGCTTCCCAAGGCTGGCTATGGCCTCTACCTCCACCATCACATCTCTTTTCTCCTCAGCTTCGGCTGGCACATCACCTTCTCTGGCTCTGATCCTCCTGCCTCCCTCTTATATTGATTCTCATGATTACGTTGAGCCATGGGAGTAACCAAACATTATCTCACCATCTCAAGGTTCTCAATTACATCTGCAAAGTTACCTTTGCCATATAAAGTAACATATTCATAGATTCCAGGGATTAGGATACAGATATCATTAATTAGCTTACCACAGGTCCCACACAGCTTACTATATGGTTGTCCATTGTGGTGAGCACCACCCCCAACCCTTACTGGCGGGCGAGCTCTATTGGTTCTTCCAGAGAGAGGCCAATCCCTTCCCTCCACAGTCGCTCCCTACATGGGCTCTCAGGAACGACTCTTTTGGTTCCCACTAGCCTGACCAACTGTTTTCAAAAGCATGCTCTGAGTCAGGGTGACTAAATGAGGGACTTCTCGGCTCAGATCCACATTTGCCCACAAGATTCTATACCTGTATGTTGGCTTGGGGTGTAGACGCCCCCTTCCATTCATCTATTTCAGATTATGGAAGAGGCTGGGATCTTGGATGTCTTCAGGTGTTTTAAAAAAAAAGCCTCTGACTTAAAATGATCAGTTATTCTTTTTTTTTTTAAAGATGCCATTGTTGCCATGGTGACCAAAGTCTAGTGAGAGAGATCTTCTCACCTCTTCCCCATTTCCTACCCCTCTATGCATTTTCTTTGCAGATTTACATTGCATTCATTTATGGATATTTCAGGGGTGCTCTCCTACCTAAAGAAAATCCTCTTTGTGCTTTCTACGAGTGGATATCTGTATGGCCAGCAAATCCAGCTCCCAGGACTAATAGGGCACAGGTCGGCATGTCTTGACCTGCCTCCTCCAGGCAAAAAAGAGAAGGAATCAGCTAATGTGCTCTCAATGAATAAATAATAAGCATCTTGCAGCCCTGTCTCTGCGTGCTGTGGGTGTTAATGCCTGCATAAAGGAGGGACAGAGGGAGAAAGCAAGGGAAGACAGAACTCATGCAGAGCCCAGAGAGAAATAGGAGCCACAGAATCTGCTTCTCAGACTGTCTCTTCTGCATTCCTTTCAAGAAGACATACCAAGTTCCCATGATCACGTACTTCCTTCCCCCGACCACACATGGCCTGGGGCCCATTGAAGGCCGGGGAGTCTGGACGTGAGGCAGTGAGGTGGAATACAAGATCTAGGAGGGAATGATCTGATTTTGTGTACCAGCTGTGTGACCTCGAACAGAGCAATCTTCCTATCACAGCTGCCCCATCTGCCTACTGGGAGCAAGACCTCCACCTCCCCCTGCTTAGTGAGACTGTGGTGAGGGTCCAATCAGATCCTCAATGTGAAGGTGCTTTCTGAATTCTGTGGGGCAGTAAACAGGCTGTGGCTGCTGCTACTGGAGACAGTGGCAAAGCTAAGGAGAGTCACCTGCGTATGTGGAATTCTCTGCATGTGCCAGGCACTGGTGCTTTATATGCATTGTCTCATTTAAACTGTTTGAAGCAGGTACAATTGAAGCCCCCCCATTTTATTAGCTGAAGCAATCATGACCAAGGTCATGGGGTTAGTAAATGCCAGAGTCAGAAGCCATGCTCCTAACTTGCTCTGCAGAGACCCCTGAAATGTGAAGGGCAAACAAACCTAAGGTGTTGCCCAATGGATATTTCCATATAGACCAAAATAGAAGCTGAAAATCTTGACTCTGGTAAAACTGAACTGGGGGAGGGATACCCTCTAGTTCCAGGCAGACATGGGGGTTCATACAGCAAAGGGCCATGCAATGTGGGAATTCAGGACTCTGGACTCAGCCTATTGACTAGAGCTAGAGAGCAGCCTAGAGGGAAAAGGGTCACCATGGATTGGAGGGTTTTGCTGGATTGAGGGCTGGGCCGTGGTGGAGGGCAGGTGCAAGCCTAGGGCAAGGATGCAGGGTCTGGATCCTGCTTAGCCTTGAGAATGGTGCATATTCCACTACCAGCTGCCCTGTGGCTAAAAGAGTTGGTGGAGGTAGAGGCATGCTGCAAACTTTGCTTGTATATGTGTGTTTTCTTTTGGACCTCTGGAATGGGCTGAGTAACACTCCCAGAGACTAGCCTGAACCACTGTTGGAAGAACTGACATGTGTGTCTTCGGCCAGGTTGCCTGGAAACAGAGCCCAGTGCAGGGACTTGGGCCCATGTCATTTCATGAGAGAGTCTTCTCAGGTGAAACCCATAAGGGAGACAGGCTAGGGTGGGGAATGGGAAAGGGCTGAGCAAAGTTGTGGTGTCAGGTGAAGTCTGTCCTCAGTCTGATGCAAAGGTCGGCTCTGGAGCATCAGCTGCACCACAGAATTGTCCTCCAACCCTAAGGCAAGAGGCTGCCTTTGGTTTCCGACTTCAGTCAATTGTTGGCTGTCAGCCCCACGTGGGGGGGCACTTCCTGGGCCTGGGCTTCTGCTGGACACGGCAACGTTTTGCAGAATGAGGGAGCTGCAAGCTGTTAGCAGCCAGCACTGCTGCAGGAGGGTGAGTGAATGGGATCTGGGACAGACACAACAGGGTGCGTGACAGGGAAAGTAAAGAGAGTTGATATAATTATGCCTGACAGGCTATATCAACCTAAAGTTTCTTAACATCCTCAAATCCTGCACAGCCAGTTGCATTTTAAACACATTCAGTCAGCTGTCACACACCCAAAGGCCACGCCCTCTCGCATGCATGTGGGTTTTAGCACCTGTGTTTAACCCATTTCCCATTTGCCCTGAGAATACTCTTGTCTCTAATCTTAAGGTAACATCGTATACATTTCTGTTACATTAGGATTAGAGACAAGTTCTGTTTAGAAATAACTCTAAAAACAATTTTTATATTTCATTTTCACATTGAAAAGCCGGTCAGATTTGCTTTGGCCTTAAAGAGCGTGTTTATGTAAAATTAAGGAGCCCTGACAGCAAGCTGCACTTTTTTTCTAAACAGGAAATGGGTTAAATATGACTGTTTGGGGCCTATCAACATCCCAGGTGGCCCTGTGCAGGCAGAACAGAGGGTGACTATACAGCTACACAGCTTTGCTACTTGGAGTGTTATTATTGTCTTTCTTCATTCCCCATCCTTTCTTTTCCTTGCACTTTTCACTACTTAATGGATTTTGTTATCTTGCTTTATCTCACCATGGCACCTGGGTGCCTTCAAGCTGAGACATCAGTCTTCTTCTGCCTTTGGACTTGGACTGCAACCCACATCGTCATCTTTCCGAGTTCTCAAGCCTTCGCTCTCTCTCAGACCATTGACCCTCCTGGGTCTCCAGTTGGCTAACTGCGGGTCTTGGACTTCTCAACTCCCTACCATTTTACCCTGTTTTATCATCTCCATGGTACCTATTACCAGAAATTACCTGCTTTGCTTACTTGGTTATTGTCTTTCTACTCTATCGAAGACAAAAAACAAACAAGTAAAGAAATCAACTTCATTTAGGCTATTGCAATAGGGAGAATACCCCAGAACTGAAGGCTAGAGTATTGCTGGAGCAGTCCGTTTTCACACTGCTATAAAGAAATAACTGGGACTGGGTAATTTATTTACTTTTATTTTTGTTTTTATTGCATTTTAGGTTTGGGGGTACATGTGAAGAACATGCAAGATTGTTGCATAGGTACACACATGACAGTGTGATTTGCTGCCTTCCTCCCCTTCACCTATATCTGGCATTTCTCCCCATGCTGTCTCTCCCCAACTCCCCACCCCCTGCAGGACTGGGTAATTTATAAAGGCAAGAGGTTTAATTGACTCACAGTTCCATATGGCTGGGGCAGCCTCAGGAAATTTACCATCACAGGAAAAGGTGAGGAGTGGCAGGTACCTTCTTCACAAGGCAGCAGGAGAGAGAAGAGGGAAGGAGGAACTTTCAAACCCTTATAAAACCATCATATCTTGTGAGAACTCAGTTACTATCACAAGAACAGCATGGGGAAACCACCCTTATGATCCAATTACCTGCCTCCCTAATACGTGGGTATTACAATTGGAGATAAGATTTGGGTGGGACACAGAGCCAAGCCATGTCAATAGCAGAGAGTGGCTTTGCCTTAGATTTTTATAGGAGGATAGGTGGGTTGCAAGGGGGGGTGGTTTATAGGTGAGATCAGTTTACCATCTGTGAGCTAAATGGGAAATACTTATCTCTGTGTCTAATTAGTTTCAGGGAGACAAACTCCTAGTCTCAGTTAATCATTCATGAGACAAAAAACAGGAAGTCGGAGAGTCTGTATCTTGCCTTTCGGCAGGTTCCATCTCACTGAGAGTCTTAAGAGAGTCATGAGAAAGAGCAGGCAGCAAGTCTTAGCTAAATGTGGGGAAGGTGGTGGGTGGCAGGGGTTGGGGGGATGAGTTTCCTAACCATTGCTGTTTTCAGGGCTCTGGTTAAGTTAAACCTTGTCATCACTCAATTGAAGACTGTCTGCTGTGCCCAGCACTTAGTGAATGATTACAGGGGACAATTGAATGACACACATGTACAGGATGTCAGCATGCAGGTGGCTAATATAATTTGAGGAGGAGACTAGATGAGATAGAGTCAATACTAAAATGAGTCCTGGAGGAGGTGAGCCCTACACAAGGCTGAAGAAGGTGGGTGGGTTTGAGGTTGGGTTTGAGTCAAGCCCCGCTGAGCTTGGTGGAGAGCATGCTTTCATGCTCAGTGTTTAGCAGCAAAGGGGGTTTCAGGCACCACATGCAGAGTTGGGCTTTCAGATCCTTCAAATGAACACACAGAGAGACCCTCAGGGGAAGCAGGATGCCATGACTGTGCAGTTACCTAGAACTGTGTTCCAAATCCAGCTCCAGCACTTCATGGCTGTGTGTTAGTTCTCACAGTGCATCTGGCCCAGCCCTGAGCCTCAGTTTCCTCATTTCTGAAATGGAAACAAGGTTATCTTCCTTGTAGGGCTCATGCATATATATATGTTGTATTAGGCCCTCAGCTCAGGGCCTAATACAACAGAAGATCAGAAAATGAGAGTGTTCACCCCAACACACACACACACACACCTCCTTCTGCTTTCCCCATAGATAGGGCCACTGCCACACACAGACTTTCCTTCATCTTATTCCCCACCCCCAGCTCAAGATCCAGAGGCCAGAGGAGAGCACTGCCCTTGCAGGAGGAAGTGGGACGTCAGTGTGGGAAAGGCCCCAGGGTGTAAAGGATATCCTGAGTCTGGGGATGAGAAGCTGGTGACAGAGGAGATCTGGATCAGCTTCCTGAGCCTCTAACCCCACTCCCCATGGGGCTCCAGTTTCTCCACTCCGGTTATTTCTGGGAACTGTGCCTCCAAATATTTCTCTCTGCTTTCAAAGCCTCTGAATTAAAATGTGCTAAACTACTGTAACTAAAAACCCAGCTGGCTCCTTGTTTAAAGGTCATCTTAAAACCTTTAAAAGCAAAGAAATTTGACTTTCCTCTGAACACTGCATCACTACTAATAATAACACTCCTGGGCAATTGTCGTGATCCGTCCTTTTAACAATGGCTTCACTGACCTAATCTCATGTGATCCTCACATAACTCCACAAAGTAGCTGGGGCCTGTGTCACCAGCCCCCGTTTACAGATGAGGAAACCAAAGCGCAGAAAGTTTGTGTCTGGCAGAGGTGCTCAGTGGCAGAAATGAAATCATTCCAGGACTCATTCCCTCTGCACAGGACAGGACCTAGGCCCGCGCAGCCGTGTGGCAGTGAGAGCCAAACACCTTTCTGGGCAGCTCCACTGCAAAGGGAGCCCAAACCTTCGAGGCAGACACTGCAGGGAGATTCAAGTCTGAGGATGATCTGCACCACCCTAGACAAGATGCTGTGTAGGGCTCAGTTTTCTCTTTATAAAATGGGAACGATGCCCCATGCGTATCTCTAAAAACCAAACAAGATGATGCCAACGTGAGTGCTTTCAGAATGTGGCACACCAGCTCTGTCACGGGATGAGGATGTTTTGGGTTATTGTTGAAGCCCTTAGAAGTAACAGCTGCTTTGCTGGCCACTTGGAGGATTGAATATATGCAGAGAGCCTGGTACAGCACCTGGCACATGGCAGGTACCCAGGAAGTGGCAGTTATTTTCCTTATGCGCAGCAGCGTGGTAATGGCCCATTCGGCCTCTAGTTTTATGTCCCCCAGGGCCGATTAGAGATCCTGATTGTTGCTGGAGACAGCCTGGTGTGGCCCTCACAGCTTACAATGATGGAAATATTGACAATTTAGTAGCCAGTAGAGCAGTGATCCACACCCCTAATCCTCTAGAGTGACCAGCTGACCTGAGACCATGTCCGCTGGGCTAAGGTGAGTTTTCTTAACCTCGAAATCCATACAGCAAAATAATAATGTCCTCTAGTTACTCTGGATTTGTGGAAAATTTCTGCCTTTGGTGGTGCTCCATCCTCCTGCCAGCTTGTAGGTTTCATGGTGGCTCCTTGGCCTCTGAGAATTGGTTTACAGAGACAGGGGAAGTATCTATCTGAAAGGTAAATCTATTCCTCTGGCATGAATGGCTTTACTATTTTGGGAGGCTTTGAAATTCTGGGATTACATGAGGCTCCGGATGTCTCTGGAATTTTCCCTGTTCATGCCCCAATAAGCAGGAACAATAAAGAGTTGTTTCTCTTTGCTCTTCCCCATAGCCATGCTGGAGGCATTCATAGGCACACCCTGGTGGAGGGTGATTTGGGTGGGTAGGAATGGGCCTGTTCTGTTGATGTTGGCATTAAAGGACTAGAGTGCATCCATCATTCCATGGGTATTTATGGGGCCCTACTTTGACCTGTGTTCTAGTAATACGGTAGTGAAAATAGAGTCCCTAGCCCTATTCATAGTTTACTGTGGAATGCCAATAACTAGCCAGGCAAGTATAATACAGTTGGATAGGTGCTCTAGAAACAGGAAAGCAGTGTTTTACTCAACTTTGGGGTGTGTGTCAGGAAAGGCCTGGGTGAAGAGTAAGAAAAAAACGAGCTACAAATAGAATCCAATGGCATATTCAAGAGACAAGCAGAGTTCAGAGAGCCATAGAGGAAACTGAGGACCAGCAGTAAAACCAGGGGCTGATAAGATGTATAAGCAATGAAGGAGCGAAAATCAAAGGGCAAATGGCTCACAGGAAACTACAGACTGAGAAGTGTTTCCTAGACGCGGCCATCAGATCAATGGAACTACCTGAGTGCACTTTTACTCAGGCAGTGAGGGGAAACCCACATCTCAGGGGTTAAAGATGGAGTAGAATTCATGTATCAGCAGCTTTTTTAAGAACTCTGGCTGGAAATGTGGCAAAATATTGAATCTGGGCTATTCAACTCTGGATCATTTCCACTAAGCAGTCTAAGCTCTGGGCTTTTTTTGTTTTTTTTTTCATAAGTAAAATAGCAATAGCTACTTTATTGGCTTTTCAGAGAATTCAAAGAGGTAATAATATATGTAAAGAACTTTCCACAGTGCTTGGCATGTAATAAGCAGTCAGCAAGCAATTCTAATAACAACAAACTGCTAGTGCAACAACAATGACAATTACGATCAGGTCATTAGTAGTCATCATGTTCTTCCACACTGTGTCCTTAGTATGATTGCCTTTCAATCTGTGGCTCCACCATTCACAGTAGCAAAGACATGGAGTCAACTTAGGTGTCCATCAACAGTGGACTGGATAAAGAAAATGTGGTACATATATGCCATGGAATACTATGCAGCCATAAAGAGAATGAAATCTCCTAGATAAAGAAAATGTGGTACACATACACCATGGAATACTATGCAGTCTTAAAAAGGAACAAGATCACATCCTTTGCAGGGACCACAAATGGAGCTTAAAGCCGTTATCCTCAGCAAACTAACACAGGGACAGAAAACCAAACACCAAATGTTCTCACTTCTGAGTGGGAGCTGAACAGTGAGCACACATGGACACCGGAAGGGGGACAACACACACTGGGACCTGCTGGGGGATGGAGAGTGGGGAGGGAGAGCATTAGGAAAAATAGCTAATGCATGCAGGGTTATCACCTAGGTGATGGGTTGGTAGGTGCGGCAAACCACCATGGCACATGTTTACCTATGTAACAAACCTTCACATGCTGCACATGTATCCTGGAACTTAAAAATTTTTTTAAAAATGGAATCATGTCATTTGCAGCAACATGGATGCAGCTGGAGGCCATAATTCTAAGCAAATTAACTCAGGAACAGAAACCCAAATACCACATGTTCTTATTTATAAGTGGGAGCTAAACAATAAGTACTCATAGACATAAAGATGGCAACAATAGACATTAGGGACTACCAGAGTGGTGGCGGTGGTCAGGGGGGAGGTGAGGCAAGGGTTGAAAAACTAACTATTGGGTACTATGCTCACTTTCTGAGTGATGGGATCAATCAATCCCAAACCTCAGCATCATGCAATATACCCAGGTAACAAGCCTGTACATGTACCCCCAGAATCTAAAATAAAAGTTGAAAGTATTTTAAAAATTAAAAAAAGAATGGTAACAAAAAACTTTTAAGCATCTGTGGCTCCGTCTACCAGGTCCGAGGCTTTTCTATGCCACTGGGGCTGTATCAGACAAGGTTTCCTGGCTGATACTCAACCTGCCAATTCACTTCTGCCTAAAATTCAACTTGACTTTGTCCATAGAGTGAAAAGCAGTTGGCCTGAACGCTCCGGATAAATTATTATAGTGGCACAAAAGTAACTGCCATTACTTTCAATGGCAAAAACCACAATTACATTTGCCCCACACTCAGTTGTGAAGGGGCTTCTTCTCCTGGGTTCTGCACAGAGTTCTGAGCCGGTGTTGTGAGTCAAGAATCGGTAGCCAGCAGCAAGCAAAACAGCAAGGCCAGACTGTGACCGGGCAACCAAACTGCTACTGCTCAGAATGGCTTCCGCTTCCTGCTACCAGGTTTATTGTCATCTGTTTTTAAGAATACATTTTCCTTGAGTGATTGAAGCGCTTGAAAAATTTGTTTTGTTTGTAACAGATGTCCACAAAGAACTTCAGCGCACATTTTTTTCTTGTTTCATCATCATCTTGACCATTTCGTTAAACAGGCATAACAACACATATTTTCTCCAATTTATAGATGAGGAAACCTGAGCCCTTGGGAGGTTCAGGGGCTTGTCTAATCTGAAGTCGCACAGCTAGCAGGTGGTAGAACAAGATCTAGAACCCACTTTTCTTGACTTCTGGTCTATTTCTCCTTCAAGTTTCGCACATCTTCCTAAAACTGAAATGAAAGCTCCTCCAAACCAGGTGACTTGAGCTCTAGAAAGTCCTCATTTTTTTTGGTCTGAAATTCCCTTTTATCTCGTGGAAATCACTTCTTGCTGCTATTTGACCTAATTTCCTCTGGCTCCGGTCTCAGTGGGAAAGAGGAAGCCCTTTGGGACAAGAAAACAAGAAATTCCTTCCCAGCACGTCAGATCGGAGTCACCATCTCTCTGCCCCCCTAACCCCATGAACTTTGACTCCCTGGAGAGCTTAGGAAGGGTCAGACCAGCCACAGGAGATAAGGCAAAAAATGAGAAACTTCTTCTGGAGGTCTGTTTGCTTTGCAAGGAGCCACTGGGACAAGGGGGGGGGGGGGGGCCTCTGATCTTATTTTGCATGAATTCAACATCTCATAGATGAGATTTTTGTTTTTTTTTTGCTGGATCCATATAATCCTCTTCTCTGTAGCAGCCTTTCTGGACTGACTTGGATCCATCCCCGCAGTGATGTGGGGTCCGGCTGGGTGAAAGGGCTGAGGAGCACAGCTCAGCCTGTGCTGACAGAGAGACGCTGTTCTCAGACATTGGCATCCAGGAACATGCCAAGCCCACATTCAAGGTTGTCAGCCTCCCTGCAACCCACTGGAAAGGCAGGAACTGAAAGCTGCTGATTTCACGTGCAACCTCTTCAATCTCCCAGTTCTCTCAAACATACACTATCAGCTCCTTGGGTCAAAAAGCCAGAGAGAGCCTGGCTCTAGTTTGTTCTATAGCAAGACATCTGAGGATAGGTTCCAGGCCTGAAAGCCTCTCGGGGTTTAGCTGGCACATGACAATCCTGGTTGGCAGGCGGTGGGAGAGTCTAGGCTCAGGCTTGAGCCCAAGCCTGCAGTGCTGTTGCCATAGCAACTACTACTTCCAGCTGCTAAGAAAACCCAGGCCTAGGTCTACACAGGCCAGGAGGATGGTGGTTTCAGAGCTGGGTCCTGGGTCTTACCCTCTCAATTTCACTCCCCTCTTTGTCCTTGATTGGCCTAATCCTTCCAGACTAGGGGTAACGTGTGGGTCAGTAGACTTGTTCTCTATCATCCAAATTTGACAATTACCGAGAATTTATTGGGAACATTTTAGTAAATGTTAAAAATGCTAACTTTAAAAAATTAAACCCAATTGTAGTCATTTATTCATTTTTAAAGGCATAGCAAAGCTCTTAATATATATCCAGATGAAAGAGAAAACGTTTCCTGTCCTGAGGTCAGACACTCCTCCTTCCTGCAGAAGGAAACTCTCTCACAGGATGTGAAAGGATAAAAAGAAACAGCCCACTTGATCAAATTAATTGAATGCAGTTGATTTCTGCTTCAATCCCCTTCCTTCCTTCTAAGAGTCCTGGCAGTGAGAGGCAGTTTAAATTACCCATGAGATAAAACAACTGGGCAGAAAACTCCCAGGCCAACAGCAAACTTGTAGCTACTGAGATTCGATATTCTGACTCTGGGGCCAGTGACTTGGGGCTGGTTTAGTCACATTTTTCTTTAGCCAGGAAGTTGTATTACCAACTGGATGCAGCTTTTTCCTGGGCTCTGGGAATCTGTGACTCCAGCTGCTCCCTGGTAGGAGGAGAAGAAAAACAGGAACCTGCTGTGCATGTGCCCCTCCCCCAGCCGGGGCAGCTACCGTTCTGCCAGTTGTAAAGGATAACATTGAGCCGAGCTGCCACTCTGAGCCCCCGTCAGGTAACTAGACCACTGTGGTTTGATGTTTGTCCCCACGAACCTCAAATTTGATCCCAATGTTGAAGGAAGGGCCTAATGGGAGATGTTTGGGTCCTGGGGGCAGATCCGTCATCAATAGATTCATGGCTTCCCTTAGGGGTGAGTGAAGTCTTGATCTCCTAGTTCTCAAGAGAGCCGGTTAAAAAGAGCCTGGCACCTTCCTCCTCTCCTCACTCTCTCCCTTGCCATGTGATCTCCACACACAGACTTCCTTCTGCCTTTCACCTTTCCCCAGGGGAAGCAGCTGAGGCCCTCACCAGATGGCCAACCTTCTAGCCAGCAGAATTGTGGGCTAAATCAACCTGTTTTCTGTATAAATTTTCCAGCCTCAGGTATTCTTTTATAGCAACACATATGGACTAAGACATGGACTGACCTCCACTGTGTGCTGGGCTCATGCAGGTAACGTACCTCTCTCCCCATGCAAATGACTGATTCCATCATTTAACAAGCATTTCTTCAACACCTGTTATGCATCTATGGACATCTTTAAGAGCTCGTAGTCTAGAGAAGGAAATAAATCCGTAAGCATTTGATACATTGCAGGAATACATACCATAAGAACAAAGGGAAGAGCCAACCAACCCAGGAGAAGGCGACACCTGACGTGAATATTCTGGAAGGAGAGAAAGGCATTCCAGACAAAGCAGAGGTTAGAGGGGAAGTAACGTCATTGTGTGTTACTGTGGTACATCTTGTAACAAAATGGCTCCTTGAGGATGACTGAACTCTCTAAGGAATAAAAAGCATAATTAGGTATAAACATACACACACATGCACATATTCCTACACACATACCTATCATAAACTATAACGTGTTCTCAAGGTGTCCCCCATAATGGAAAGCCATCCAGAGGAAATCATCCAAGCTAACCAAACACCGACATTCATTCTGGCACCTTGTCTCCTTGTCAGCTTCTGCCTCCTGGGGTCTTGATTTGCCCATGGACTCTGTCCTCCGCTCAGTCCATACACCTTTGCATTTCAGTCAGTTGAGTCTAGCCTAGTCCTTGATCCTGGTCCTGCTCCCACTGGCCATGGCTTGCTACACTGACTAGCTTGCTGTATCGTCTGTGTTAATGGTGCCCCTGACCCCACCTGGGCCACCTTGCTATTTTATTAGCATTCTCCCATCCCTCACTTGCAGCTCTAAGTGGTCTTGCCCTGGCATGTGGCTAAAACAAGACCTGGATCTCTGTTAATTCACTTCATAGAATCACAGCTATAATGAGTGGTTTCTCCAAGTGATTCAGGGGCCACCGCAGTAGGGTCAGGGCACCCCAGCCCCTCAGCCAGAGCTGTTCTGTGTTCCCTTGTTGTATATGATTCTATGTTAAATTTCATTCAGAAATCACTGCTCTATACAGTGATCATTTGTCAGTATACAATTTATAAAAAGAAAAAGAAAAGTACCATTGTGCTGCTAGTGTTGGACTCTTATAAACCTCCCCAACTAGTTAGAAGAAACCCTTCAAAGCTGAGGGCTGCTTGGAAGATCCTTGACCCTGATTTTCCACCTGTCCTTCTCATTCTACTGCTCATGCTGCTTCTGCCCCCTGCCAATTTGTTATTCTTTATAAACCCTTTATCTTAGGAATATCAAATAGCCTCAGATCCTCACTACAGTGGTTCAAGTTGAACACTTTCCATTCACCATTTTTATGTAACTATTTAATTATATGTAGTTTATATCAGTGGTTCTCAAACTTGAGTGAGCATCAGAATCATCTGCAGAGCTTGTTAGAACCCTGAGCATGGGACTGCTCTCAGATTGCAGGTGGGGCTTGTGTTTGCAACTCTTTTTTTTTATTGCATTTTAGATTTTGGGGTACATGTGCAGAACGTGCAAGATAGTTGCACAGGTAAACACATGGCAGTGTGTTTTGCTGCCTTCCTCCCCTTCGCCCGCATTTGGCATTTCTCCCCAGGCTATCCCTCCCCAGCTCCCCACCCCCGCTGTCCCTCCCCTATGTCCCCCCCAATAGACCCCAGTGTGTAGTACCCGCTTCCCTGTGTCCATGTGTTCTCATTTTTCCTCACCCGCCTATGAGTGAGAATATGCGGTATTTCATTTTCTGTTCTTGTGTCAGTTTGCTGAGAATGATGTTCTCCAGATTCATCCATGTCCTTACAAAGGACACAAACTCATCATTTTTGATTGCTGCATAATATTCCATGGTATATATGTGCCACATTTTCCCAGTCCAGTCCATCATCGATGGGCATTTGGGTTGGTTCCAGGTCTTTGCTATTGTAAACAGTGCTGCAATGAACATTCGTGTGCATGTGTCCTTATAGTAGAACCATTTATAGTCCTTTGGATATATACCCAGTAATGGGATTGCTGGGTCAAATGGAATTTCTATTTCTAGGTCCTAGAGGAACCGCCACACTGTCTTCCACAATGGTTGAACTAATTTACACTCCCACCAACAGTGTAAGAGTGTTCCTATTTCTCCACATCCTCTCTAGCATCTGTCGTCTCCAGATTTTTTAATGATCGCCATTCTAACTGGCGTGAGATGGCATCTCAATGTGGTTTTGATTTACATCTCTCTAATGACCAGTGATGATGAGCATTTTTTCATGTGTTTCTTGGCCTCATGTATGTCTTCTTTTGTAAAGTGTCTGTTCATATCCTTTGCCCATTTTTGAATGGGCTTGTTTGTTTTTTTTCCTGTAAATCTGTTTGAGTTCTTTGTAAATTCTGGATATCAGCCCTTTGTCAGATGGGTAAACTGCAAAGATTTTTTCCCATTCTGTTGGTTGCCGATTCAATCTAGTGACTGTTTCTTTTGCCATGCAGAAGCTGTGGAGTTTGATTAGGTCCCATTTGTCTATTTTGGCTTTTGTTGCCAATGCTTTTGGTGTTTTGTTCATGAAGTCCTTGCCTACTCCTATGTCCTGAATGGTTTTGCCTAGATTTTCTTCTAGGGTTTTTATGGTGCCAGGTCTTATGTTTAAGTCTTTAATCCATCTGGAGTTAATTTTAGTGTAAGGTGTCAGGAAGGGGTCCAGTTTCTGCTTTCTGCACATGGCTAGCCAGTTTTCCCAACACCATTGATTAAACAGGGAATCCTTTCCCCATTGCTTGTTTTTGTCTGGTTTATCAAAGATTATATGGTTGTAGATATGTTGTGTTGCCTCCGATGCCTCTGTTCTGTTCCACTGGTCTATATCTCTGTTTTGGTACCAGTACCATGCTGTTTTGATTACTGTAGCCTTGTAGTATAGTTTGAAGTCTGGTAGTGTGATGCCTCCCGCTGTGTTCTTTTTGCTTAGAATTGACTTGGCTATGTGGGCTCTCTTTTGGTTCCATATGAAGTTCATGGTGGTTTTTTCCAGTTCTGTGAGGAAATTCAATGGTAGCTTGATGGGGATAGCATTGAATGTGTAAATTACTTTGGGCAGTATAGCCATTTTCAGGATATTGATTCTTCCTAACCATGAACATGGAATGTTTTTCCATCTGTTTGTGTCCTCCCTTATTTCGTTGAGCAGTGGTTTGTAGTTTTCCTTGAAGAGGTCCCTTACGTTCCTTGTAAGTTGTATTCCTAGGTATTTTATTCTCTTTGTAGCAATTGTGAATGGCAGTTCATTTTTGATTTGGTTCTCTTTAAATCTTTTATTGGTGTGTAGGAATGCTTGTGATATTTGCACATTGATTTTATATCCTGAGACTTTGCTGAAGTTGCTTATCAGTTTCAGGAGCTTTTGGGCTGAGGTGATGGGGTCTTCTAGGTATACTATCATGTCGTCTGCAAATAGAGACAATTCGGCTTCCACCTTTCCTATTTGAATACCCTTTATTTCTTTTTCTTGCCTGATTGCTCTGGCTAGAACTTCCAGTACTATGTTGAATAGGAGTGGTGAGAGAGGGCATCCTTGTCTAGTGCCGGATTTCAAAGGGAATGCTTCCAGTTTTTGCCCATTAAGTATGATATTGGCTGTTGGTTTGTCATAAATACCTTTTATTACTTTGAGATATGTTCCATCAATACCGAATTTATTGAGGGTTTTTAGCATAAAGGGCTGTTGAATTTTGTCAAATGCCTTCTCTGCATCAGTAGAGATAATCATTTGGTTTTTGTTTTTGGTTCTGTTTATGTGGTGAATTACATTTATAGACTTGCGTATGTTGAACCAGCCTTGCATCCCCGGGATGAATCCTACTTGACCATGATGGATAAGTTTTTTAATATACTGTTGCAATCTGTTTGCCAGTATTTTATTGAAGATTTTTCCATCTATGTTCATCATGGATATTGCCTGAAGTTTTCTTTTCTTGTTGAATCTCTGCTGGGTTTTGGTATCAGGATGATGTTGGTCTCATAAAATGATTTGGGAAGGATTCCCTCTTTTTGGATTATTTGGAATAGTTTCAGAAGGAATGGTACCAGCTCCTCTTTGTGTGTCTGGTAGAATTCGGCTGTGAACCCATCTGGACCTGGGCTTTTTTTGTGTGGTAGGCTCTTAATTGCTGCCTCAACTTCAGACCTTGTCATTGGTCTATTCATAGGTTCAGCTTCCTCCTGGTTTAGGCTTGGGAGGACACAGGTGTCCAGGAATTTATCCATTTCTTCCATGTTTACTAGTTTATGTGGATAGAGTTGTTTGTAGTATTCTCTGATGATGGTTTGAATTTCTGTGGAATCTGTGGTGATTTCCCCTTTATCGTTTTTTATTGCATCTATTTGGTTGTTCTCTCTTTTCTTTTTTATAAGTCTGGCTAGTGATCTGTCTATTTTGTTGATCTTTTCAAACAACCAGCTCTTGGATTTATTGATTTTTTGAAGGGTTTTTCGTGTCTCTATCTCCTTCAGTTCTGCTCTGATCTTAGTTATTTCTTGTCTTTGGCTAAGTTTTGAGTTTTTTTGATCTTGCTCCTCTAGCTCTTTCAATTTTGATGATAGGGTGTCAATTTTGGATCTCTCCACTCTTCTCATGTTGGCACTTATTGCTATATATTTTCCTCGAGAGACTGCTTTAAATGTGTCCCAGAGATTCTGGTATGTTGTGTCTTTGTTCTCATTGGTTTCGAAGAACTTCTTTATTTCTGCCTTCATTTCATTGTTTATCCAATCAACCTTCAAGAGCCAGTTGTTCAGTTTCCATGAAGCTGTGTGGTTCTGAGTTAGTTTCTGAATTCTGAGTTCTAACTTGATTACACTATGGTCTGAGAGACTGTTTGTTATGATTTCAGTTGTTTTGCATTTGCTGAGGAGTGCTTTACTTCCAATTATGTGGTCAATTTTGGAGTAGGTGTGATGTGGTGCTGAGAAGAATGTATATTCTGTGGATTTGGGGTGGAGAGTTCTGTAAATGTCTATCAGGTTTGCTTGTTCCAGGTCTGAGTTCAAGACCTGGATATCCTTGTTAGTTTTCTGTCTGGTTGATCTGTCTGATATCAACAGTGGAGTGTTAAAGTCTCCAACTACTATTGTGTGGGAGTGTAAGTCTCTTTGAAAGTCATTAAGAGGCCAGGCGCAGTGGCTCAAGCCTGTAATCCCAGCACTTTGGGAGGCCAAAGCGGGTGGATCACGAGGTCAACAGATCGAGACCATCTTGGTCAACATGGTGAAACCCTGTCTCTACTAAAAATACAAAAAAAAATTAGCTGGACATGGTGGCACATGCCTGTAATCCCAGCTACTCAGGAGGCTGAGGCAGGAGAATTGCCTGAACCCAGGAGGCGGAGGTTGCAGTGAGCCGAGATCGCACCATTGCACTCCAGCCTGGGTAACAAGAGCGAAACTCCGTCTCAAAAAAAAAAAAACAAAGAAAGTCATTAAGAACTTGCCTTATATATCTAGGTGCTCCTGCATTGGGTCCATATACATTTAGGATCGTTAGCTCTTCTTGTTGTATCGATCCTTTTACCATTATGTAATGACCTTCTTTGTCTCTTTTGATCTTTGTTGCTTTAAAGTCTATTTTATCCGAATTGCAACTTCTGCTTTTTTTTGCTCTCCACTTGCTTGGTAAATCTTCCTCCATCCCTTGATTTTGAGCCTTTGTGTATCCTTGCATGTGAGATGGGTTTCCTAGATACAGCACACCGATGGGTTTTGGTTTTTTATCCAATTTGCCAGTCTGTATCTTTTGATTGGTGCATTTAGCCCATTTACATTTAGAGTTAATATTGTTATGTGTGAATTTGATACTGCCATTTTGATGCTAGCTGGCTGTTTTGCCCATTAGTTGATGCAGATTCTTCTTTTCGTTGATGTTCTTTAGCATTTGGTATGTTTTTGGAATGGCTGGTACTGGTTATTCCTTTCTATGTGTAGTGCCTCTTTCAGGAGCTCTTGTAAAGCAGGCCTGGTGGTGACAAAATCTCTGAGTACTTGCTTGTTGGCAAAAGATTTTATTCTTCCTTCACTTATGAATTTCAGTTTGCCTGGATATGAAATTCTGGGTTGAAAGTTCTTTTCTTTAAGGATGTTGAATATTGGCCCCCACTCTCTTCTGGCTTGTAGAGTTTCTGCTGAGAGATCTGCTGTGAGTCTGATGGGCTTCCCTTTGTGGGTGACCCGACCTTTCTCTCTGGCTGCCCTTAGCATTTTCTCCTTCATTTCAACCCTGGTGAATCTGACGATTATGTGCCTTGGGGTTGCTCTTCTTGCGGAATATCTTTGTGGTGTTCTCTGTATTTCCTGGACTTGAGTATTGGCCTGCCTTGCTAGTTTGGGGAAACTTTCCTGGATAATATCCTGAAGAGTATTTTCCAGCTTGGATTCATTCTCTTCGTCACATTCTGGTACACCTATCAAACGTAGGTTAGGTCTTTTCACATAGTCCCACATTTCTTGGAGATTTTGTTCATTCCTTTTTGTGCTTTTTTCTCTAATCTTGGTTTCTCGTTTTATTTCATTGAGTTGATCTTCGACTTCTGATATGCTTTCTTCTGCTTGGTCAATTTGGCTGTTGAAACTTGTGCATGCTTTGCGAAGTTCTCATGTTGTGTTTTTCAGCTCCTTTAATACATTCATATTCCTCTCTATGTTGTCCATTCTTGTTATCATTTCCTCGAATCTTTTTTCAAGGTTCTTAGTTTCTTTGCATTGATTTAGAACATGTTCTTTTAGCTCACTGAAGTTTCTCATTATCCACCTTCTGAAGTCTGATTCCGTCATTTCATCGCACTCATTCTCTGTCCAGCTTTGTTCCCTTGCTGGTGAGGAGTTTTGGATCTTTGTAGGAGGTGAGGTGTTTTGGTTTCGGGTGTTTTCCTCCTTTTTGCGCTGGTTTCTTCCCATCTTTGTGGATTTATCCACCTGTCGTCTTAGTAGTTGCTGACTTTTCGATTGGGTCTCTGAGTGGATGCCCAGATTGTTGATGATGAAATATTTCTGTTACTTAGTTTTTCTTCTAACAGTCTAGCCCCTCTGCTGTATTACTGCTGAGGTCCACTCCAGGCCCTGCTTGTCTGGGGTACACCTGTAGCAGCTGTGGAACAGTGAAGGATGCTACCAGTTTCTTCTTCTGCTATCTTTGTCCCAGAATGATGCCCGCCAAATGTCAGTCTGATTAGTCCTTTTTTAAGGTGACTCTTTGGATATACAGGGGTCAGAGAGCTGCTTGAGGAGATGGTCTGTACTTTATAAGAGCTCAAGTGCTGAGCTGTGAGCTCCGTTGTTCATTCAGGGTTGTTGGTCGGGTGTGTTTAGGTCTGCTGCAGCAGATCTTATAAAACCCCCCTTTTTTTTCCTAGGATGCTCTGTGTCAGGTATTTGGGGCTTTCTTTATGAGTATTCATTGCACTGTCCTGCCCAGCTAGGAGGCAGTCTAGTCACTATTTGCCTGCCGAGGCTCTGCCCTCCTACCGTGGGGTCTGCCCTGCTGCTGTGGGGCTCCGCCCTACTGTGGTGGGCTCCACCCTGTTGGCTGAGTCTCTCTGTTATGGTGGGTTGCCTCGGCAACGGCAGGCTGCTTCCACAATGGGCATGTTCCTCAGTAGGGGCGGAATGCATCCGTAGTGGCGGACGCCCCTCCCCCACTGAGCTGCACCATCCTGGATTCGGCTGAGCCCACAGTAAAACTCTCAATCCCCAGCGTTTCGAATCACCATTTTGTTTGTCCCTGTTGGGGTGGGACCCGCCAAGCCTGATCACCTGGCTCCCTGCCTTAGAGTCCTTTCTCTCTCTCTCTCTCTCTCTCTCTCTCTCTCTCTCTCTCTCTCTTTTAAATTGAACGGTTGATTCTCTCACAGGTGTTTCAGTTGCCTGCAGATAGGGCGCCGGGATCTGTGTGATTTCCCATGCCACGACCCACTGCACCGGCTCAAATCACGCTTCCCAGGAATCTCCTGGTCTGGCTCACTGTCCAAGTCCAGTTTAATCAGATGGATATGTTAATCTGCCCTCCCAAATCTCAGATTGCCAGTTTCACAGGGCACCCAGACCAGTGAGTTTTTTGTGGGGTGCCGCTGCACCATGGTGCCAGCCGAAACGGCCACGCAAGCCAAAAGGGCTGCGCTGGTGTCCCGTGTCTCTCCTACACCTGGGAATTTCCCCGTTCTGTGGGCAACAAAGGTCCGTCTGAAAATGCAGCTAGGACTCACCCTCTGCACCTTCACTGAGAGCTGCAATCCCGAGTTGTTCCTACCGCGCCGTCTTGGAAAATCCACGTGTTTGCAATTCTGTTTCCAGTTGACTCTGATGGTGCTAGTCCAGGGACCACACTTTAAGAACCATGAGTTTTAATTAATACAATCTAAAATTAGCATGAATTATTCTTGAGGCACCGAGAACACAGATGAACTTAAGAACAAAAGGAAAGGATGATCCTGAGCAGTAGATAGTAATTTTGTTCAGCTTGGGGTGGGCCTGCGAGGGTGAGATTGTGAGAAGAGGGTTCATAGAGGCAAGCTGCAGGAGGGTGGGGTTGGGGTGGGGGTAGGAGGAATAGTGAAAGGTTAAACATGATATCCTAGAGAAAGTGCTTGCATAGCACCCTTTACATCATAGACACTCAACTTGTGTTAGGTCATATTCCTGCCATAAAATTACATTGAGCTCAAGGTGATTTGTAAATATTATTGGGCATGTTCATTCATTCACTTATTCCACAAATTATTTGTGTCAACTACTACTTTCAGAGCTTAGTGAGCAGCACTGTGGATAGACAGATACAAAGTCACTTTCCCTGCTTTGAGCTGTGCTTCCTGCAGTAGGTGAGCCAAGTACATGAATGAATGCCATGTGGGATGGCCCAGGAGGTGGTGGTGGAGATGGAAGTGGTGGTCATGATGAAAATAACAGTAGAGGTAGTATGGGTGATACTGGTGGTAGAGGTTGGGTTGTTTTTATTGTACGTAGTGTTGATGGTAGTAATAACTTTCTCTACCAAGCTCTACCTATCTGCCATGTATTGGGATAACACTTTCTATATCTTATCTACCCGCCCCTACAACATACCAAGAGACAGGCATTCTTATCCATGTTTGATAGATGTGGGGACCCAACTTGTCTATAGTCAGTTAGCTCATAATTAAGTGGCACATCAAGATTGACAGACAGGTCTGTCTGACTTCAAGATGCCAGCCCTTAACCCTCCTGACTGCCACATTGCTCTGTGCTGTACTGTTTGCTATGGGCAGAAGACCTTGAACTGTGTCTGGAGAAGGTTATGTTAGGCCACGTCTCTCAAAGAATGTACTGCTTCTGCTGTGGTTCTGATGGACAAGGTGGAGGAAGGCACTCTAACAAAAGGCAGCATTTAGTTTGAGACTTAAGTCTACTTTATAAAAATAAAAGTAACTTTTCACTCACTAAAAAATAAATAATGCAAATATGACTTGGCTAAATAAAGAATGCAAATTTGAGTTGGCTAGTCAGGACAGACTTATTTATAGAAACAGTTGAGAGTTAGCTTTGGTGCATTATGAGAGAGGTCCCTGGGAAAGCAGAGAGGAGCTGAAGGTGGCCCAGAGCCAGCCATGCTCACATGAAGAACAATCAGAGTGTCCATCAAAGTGAATGTGGCAGTCCTGGAGAGGCCCGGAACTCAGAGCCACAGGAGACTCAGTAAGGACACCAGCCAAAGAAAACAGTAATCTAAAAGGATCCCAGAGAGAAAAGATCTTTCTAAAAGATGTGTTCCACAGATGAATTTGCTGAAGTGCTTCCATACTTGTGAATGGAAATTCAGTTATATGGCTGCCTAACAAATCACTTTAACCTAATAGCAAAAAGAAACCATTATTATGCTCTCAGAGTCAGCAGGTCAAGAATTTGGACAAGGCACGGCAGGAACAGCTTGTCTCTGCTCCATGATATGTGAGGTCTGAGTTGCAAGGCTCAAAGGCTCAGGGCTTAGAATCATTTAAAGTTTCTTTCTCATGCATGTTTGGGGGTTGATGCTGTTTGCGGGGGCCTCAGTTCCTCTCTACTAAGTATCTCCCTATGATCTCTGCATGGGCTAGTCTGGGCTTCCTTCCAGCTTGGGGTCTGGGTTCCAAGGGTTAGCATCCTGAGTGAGAAAAAGAATTAGGTAGAAACTGTATCACTGTGTATGACCTGATCTTAAAAGCTGTGCAGTGCCACATTCTGTTTGTCAAGGTTGTTACAAAGGCTCATGTCAAGATCTTGGAAAAATATGTGGAACTGGAAATATTGCTTTGGTCACCTTTGGAAAATACAATTTGTTGAAATAATATAAAGAGTTTTGAAGTGGACATGATGCTAAAATTAATCCATAAACATACATTAAGGCCGGGCGTGGTGGCTCATGTCTGTAATCCCAGCACTTTGGGAGTCAGGCGGATCACCTGAGGTTGGGAGTTTGAGACCAGCCCGACCAACATGGAGAAACCTCCGTCTCTATTAAAAATACAAAATTAGCTGGGCATGGTAGTGCATGCCTGTAATCCCAGCTACCTGGGAGGCTGAGGCAGGAGAATCGCTTGAACCTAGGAGGCGGAGGTTGCAGTGAGCCGAGATCGTGCCATTGCACTCTAGCCTGGGTAACAAGAGCAAAACTCTCTCTCTCTCTCAAAAAAAAAAAAAAAAAAAAAAAATACATTAGTCTTCCCTCTGACTTGATCTAGGTTAGGTTTTCTAACCATATGCAGATTGCTGCTTATGTATTTTGTTTAGCCTGTATGAAAGTCAAGATTTTGGATTATCTTGAACAATCAGAAGTTCTAGCAGTGCTGAGCTGAAATTCTTGCATATCAGCAATTTGCTGAAGCTGAGAAATAGCTTCTCTTTTTAAAGCATGTGTACTCTTCCCTTTACCTCTTTACTGTAGACCTGATAACTTGGTGGTTTTCTATGCACCTCAGCCCCTTTCATTACATACCTGATCCCCACAGATTTTGAATTTAGATCCTTACCTAGGGGACTCGGCTGTCCCTAGTCCAACCACCTATGGTGTTGAGAAAAAAAATCAGGTCTGAGGTTGGGCAAAGAAGGTATAATATAGGTGAAATCATTACGTTTACTACACTTAACAAAGGGTTACAGGTCTACTGGTGTTTGCTCTAAGTTTGCCTCCCTGAGAGCTTGTAGTGAGAACATTATTTGCTCTTAGCTCTAATTGTCTTTAATTTGAACGATGCTCTGAGGAGACTTTCTGGTGTGGGCCTGACAAACTGAGGCTTCAAGACCTGAGTTGCCAGAGATGAAGGAATTCATTTGGTGAACTTAGAGCAAGGCTTTCTTAACCTGGGACCAGGGACTGAGGATTCCACAAATCTCTGAAATTATATACCTAATATTATGTATATATGTGTATGTATATACAGTGATGTGTAATTTTGTGTATGTGGATAAAGAGCACATATTGATACAGGTTTCTCAAAGGGTCCTTTACCCCAGATGGTTAAGAATGTCTAATATCTAGAGGCAGAATATCAAGGCAGTGGCAAAAGATTTCAAGGATAGGTGTTTCATGGAGAAGCTGAATGAGACCTAGGAGGAGAAAGCAGAGGTCAGGGTAGGCAAAGAGGTGGAACCCAGAAGGTTAACAGGCCAGAAATGTAGGCCCAGAAGCCAGAAAAAACTTACCTGAAATTTCTCTTGTCAAGATCACCAATAACTTCCATGTTGCTAAATCCAGTGGTCAGTTCTCAGCCCCGCTTCACTTGACCTATCAGCCAGTAGATCATTCTTCCTTCTGGAAATGATGCTTTCTTTTGGCTTCCAGTACTCCAAGTCCTCCTAGATTTTTTATGTTTCACTGACTACTCCTTGACAATCTTCTTTAACTGGGTCCTCTTCTATTCTCTGACTTTAGATGGTCCTGGGGCTTTTCTTCTCTATAAACATTCATGTCCTTATGTAGCCCCTGGATTTAAGTAGATATATATCCTTAAGTTTCCAAATTTCTCTGTCTTTCTCTAAATATTAGCTACTATAATTTTAACCCTTTTTCATGACTTCATATTTAGATATCTGACTGCCTACTCTTTAACTCTACTTGGGTGATTTAAAAGGATCCCTTGAGTTCTGGTTACATGTGCAGAATGTGCTGGTTTGTTACACAGGTATACATGTGCCATGGTGATTTGCTGCACCCATCAACTCATCATCTACATTAGGTATTTCTCCTAATGCTCTCCCTCTCCCCGCCCCCCTCCCCTCAACAGGTGTGTGTTGTTCCTCTCCCTGTGTCCATGCGTTCTCATTGTTCAACTCCCACCTATGAGTGAGAACATGCAGTGTTTGGTTTTCTGTTCTTGTGTTAGTTTGCTGAGAATTATGGTTTCCAGCTTCATCCATGTTTCTGCAAAGGACATGAACTCATACTGAATTCTTGTTCCCCCTGCTCATCCCACCACAACTTTCCCCATCTTAGTGAAAGGGACCTCCAGACAGCATTGCCAGGAGTTCAGTGCACACACTTCCCTCACAGAACACTGCAGGCTCCCTGCATTTTCCTACTGCAGAGTCAGGACTGTCACAATCAAACCTGGGAGCCTAAATGAGACCCCCCTGGCCAGTCAGATGTCTCCCACAGTTGTTAATTGTGGACAGAAAAAAACCTGAGTTTCCTGCTCTTTCACAAAAGGAACCCCAAATAGGGTCGATTCAAATGTGGTCAGTGGCTGGCCCATGGTGCTGGGAAGGTCAACTACAGCAGTCACCAAGAGGAGACTTTGAGGAACAGAAACACAAGTGATGTGAGCCCTCAGATTGCATTTATTTCAGAAGAAGCTGAGTCGGGGAGGAGTGTGAGGTGGAGTCTGTGAAGGCAAAATATGAACAAATCAAAAGTGTAACAGAATGTGAGGCAAATTGAAGCTGAGCAGGAGGCAGGCACCCTTCCCCTGAGGGATGGTGTCAACAATCTTAACTGGAGACTGGCACCTCCTACAATTATTCTACTAATGATCTGCAACCAAAGAAAAGAAAGGGCCCTGATGCACTTCTCCATGTGTCCCTTTCAGAGGTGAACATCATTAACAGAATGCTTACAGGAACAGTGACAGGCTTGAAGCAATCATTGTTATTATTTCTGATTTGCTGTGTAATTCTGCCACTTGTATTTATAATGCGATTTGAGAGGTTGCTATAAAACACCTCCCTGTGACACATACAACATTCCTCTAGTCCAGGGTATGGCAGATGATAAGTGTGATGCCCAGTGTTTTTCCCTTTCAGAAGGCTCCTTACCTGCCCTTCTCCAAGCCCTGTGGGTTTAGAGCTTGGCATTTAAAAGCCAGGTGGAAGCAATTTCTCTCTCTACCCTCTTAGCCTGTTATCCAGCCCTCTACTAAATTATCATGTTTTGGGACTCTTTATTATGGTTGATTTTTTGTTGTTGTTTTTTGTTTGTGTTTTTTTTGCTGTTGTTCCTGTACCGTCTCTTCTCTTAGTTTGGACTCGTGGAGGGAAAGGACTGTGTCTGATGTATCTCTGATTCTCTGGTATTTACCACAGTGTCTGAAACCCACAGATGCTTAATAAATGTTTGCCGTGTAAATGAAAGAATGAAAAACAGTAAGTGGATTCAGAGACTAAGTTTTACCAGTGAACATAATAGAAATAGCTACCATTTTCAAGTCCTTTTTACATGTTAGGGATTATGCTAACAATTACATGTTAGACTCCAAAGCCAGGCAGAGTAATCACCAGGCTGCGTGAAATGGTCTGAAGAGTTCCTGAAAGCCCTTGGCCAGTTGGTCTGAAATGCATACTTGAAGTTTACAGACATGATACTTAAGTCGAAAGGCAAAATTGCAAAGGCAAAAGTGTTAACAGTAGATAGGTCATATTATCGCTGACTGAGAATATAGTATGTCTTGCATAGAAGTGCTATACTAAGTGCTTCTTCACATGTGGCATTTAATTTTCACAACAACTCCATGATTGCCATAACTTTTTTTTTTGAGGTGTAGTCTTGCTCTGTCGCCCAGGCTGGAGTGCAGTGGTGCGATCTCAGCCCATTGCAAACTCTGCCTCATGGGTTCATGTGATTCTCCTGCCTCAGCCTCCCTAGTAGCATTTGTCACCACACTTGGCCATTTTTTTTTTTTAGCCTGTCTTGGGGCAGTCATTTCCTGGAGAAGGCATCAGTGTCTTGGGGCACTCATTTCCTGGAGAAGGCATCAGTGTCCCCAGAAAATGGTAAACCAACAGTACCCAACCTTTTTCACACCAGGAACCAGTTTCATGGAAGACAATTTTTCCACAGATGGTGGGTCGGATGGTTTTGTGATGAAACTGCTCCACATCAGATCATCAGATATTGGATTATCATCAGGAGTGTGCAACCTGGATCCCTCACGTGCACAGTTCACAATAGGGTTCACACTCCTATAAAAATCTAATACCACCATCAATTTGACAGGAGGCGGGTCTCAGGTGGTAATGCTCCCTCACCCACTGCTCACCTCCTGCTGTGTGGCCCAGTTCTTAACAGACCACAGACCAGTAACCCAAGAGTTGAGGACCCCTATGCTACACAATATCTTAAAAGAACAGCGTATAAAACAACTCAGTCTTGATGCTGAGGAGAAACTGAAAGGTGGGATGCATGGGCACTGCTTGAAGTGACTTCCGAGTCAGAGTGTGTTGAGTCTCGGGTATGTTAGGAAGCTCTGTGGGAGTGGCAGCCACTGTGATATGCTGCTCAGATCTCCTCAAGAGGACATGCTGTGGGTAGGTCACTGGTTGATGGCCTTTAGTCACACACATTTAGGTCCATTCAAGCCTTCATGCTGCAGCCATGCTCTCCTGGCTGCTCCCGGCCAGTAACATAGGCATGGCAGGGGGACTGTGGCCTGGCTATTCCTGTTCAGTGTAGACGTCTCTGGTGAGAAACCATGCTCCAGGGCTCCCCATTGGCCTGGCCAACATTTTCCCAGAGTTCTCTGCAGTCAGAGGCTCCTTTCACCCAGTGCTGCCCCCTTCCTTTCCTCTCTCCTTTCATAAATGTCAGACCTGCACCAGGGACTGAGGGCCCTCCCCACCTGCTCCTGCTCTTCTCCCTGTGTCCTTTACAGTGTTTCCCAAATAAACCTTCTGCATATCTCATTCTCTCATGACATTGGCTTCTCAGAGAACTTGAACTGACACATGTCAGTTATGTTGACATAAAAGAAGTGAAAAAAAATATGGCTCCCCTCTTGTTTTAATGATAATCTATTTAAGAAGATTAAGATGTACACATAAGAAACAGTTAGTGGCTGGGCATAGTGGCTCATGCCTATAATCTCACACTTTGGGAGGCTGGGGTGGGTAGATTGCTTAAGGCCAGGAGTTTGAGACCAGCCTGGACAACATGGCAAAACCTTGTCTCTACTAAAAATGCAAAAATTAGCCAGGTGTAGTGATGCACACCTGTGGTCCCAGCTACTGGGGAGGCTGAGGTGGGAGAACCATTTGAACCCAGGAGGCAGAGGTTGCTGTGAGCCGAGATCATGCCACTGCATTCCAGTTGGGGCAACAGCACCAGACTCTGTCTCAAAAAAAAAGAAAGACTATTAGACACCATTCAAGGCATCCTCTGATTTCTGAAATGTAGCATTTATTCTTTTTACCAGAAAGGTTGTAGGCTACATATAAAAATACATATGACTCAAAAGACAAAAATAATGGAGGGAATTCAGGCATAGGAAAAATAAGGCTGGAGAGTGACTAGCAAATTAAGCCTAGGATGAGTGGATGCAAGCGTGAAGATCTGCTTGGAACCCCATAGCCGGTATGAAGACTAGTTTAAGCTGAAGGTGTTTGAAATTCACAGATGCAGAAATAACCTTTCTTGGAGCTTCCTTCATCTGATTAAAATCAGCAACTTCTGGGAAATGAGGCTGCCATAAATTCCCTCTTCAGGAAGGGTCTACTTTCAGAAGGAAGAACTGAACTATACCTACCTAAATTCCCTGGAGTTTTATGGCCCTGAGAAAGACAGAAAGAGCATTTGTGAACACCTACATAAACATTGTCACAAACTTTCTCTCTCTTGTTCTCGTAAAAACCCAATTTGTCTTTCTTAAGAAAGGATTTGTTCTTCCCATAGGATACTTTTCTCCCTACTTCCTCCTCACTCCAACTTTCATGAGCTAATTACTTTAGTTACTTATTTTGTTAGCTCATATGCATGTGAATAAACTTTTTTTCTCCTGTTAATCTGTATTTTAGCATTTTAGTTTGCAGGCCCCAGCTCCTAAATCTAAAAGAGTCTCATAGATTTTGCAAAAATCTTTACATATAAAAAAGTAAATTTTAAAAAAAGAGTAGTAGAAAAGGTTTTCTACCTTATGACAAAAAGGACCCATAGAGATCTGAGGACTTTTTAGTGACCAAGCTAAGAGGAGCTTCTAGCCTTTATAGGAGTCATCGAGTCTGTGGAGTAAAACCAATTCGGTTCCTCTAGAAGATGCACTGCTTTTCCTGTTAAGACTTGGTGCCATGGGAATACTCCCATGACTCCTCATCAGAAAGACCCTGTTGTGATGCAGTGTGTTTAGGATCCTAAACAATACCCCATAAAAGCTGCCATAAGATTTTGCCCAGGGCTGCTTTTCATGATGTTCCACAGTGGAGAACAATTGCCTACCCTTGGGCAAATGTTCAATAAAAGTGAATCTATGGGCATCCAACTTAGTCTAAGAGCATAGCAAGGGGGGGCAGGGTGGCTCACACCTGCAATCCCAGCACTTTGTGAAACCAAGAGGGGCAGATCACAAGGTCAGAAGTTCAAGACCAGTCCGTCTGGCCAACATAGTGAAACCCCATCTCTAATAAAAATACAAAAATGAGCAGGGTGTGGTGGCATGTGCCTGTACTCCTAGCTCCTGGGGAGGCTGAAGCAGGAGAATCACTTGCACCCAGGAGGTGCAGATTGCAGTGAGCCTGGGTGACAGAGTGAGACTGTCTCAAAAATAAAAAAGAAAGAAAAAAAGCACAGCTATTTCATGACCTTGTTTGATCCAGTGATAAAATTCATAACAGGTAGATGGATGAAGATATGGGGCCTGGCATGATGGCTTATGCCTGTAATCCCAGCACTTTGGGAGGCTGAGGCAGGTGGATCACCTGATGTCAAGAGTTCGACACCAGCCTGGCCAATATGATGAAACCCCATCTCTACTAAAAGTACAAAAATTAGCCAGGTGTGGTGGTGGTTGCCTGTACTCCCAGCTACTTGGGAGGCTGAGGCAGGAGAATCTCTTGAACCGGAGGGGCAGAGGTTGCAGTGAGGCAACGTTGTTCCACTTCACTCCAACCGGGGCGAAAGAGCGAAACTCCGTTTCAAAAAATACCCAACCAACCAACCAAAAAAAAAAACACAGAATTTGTAGATACGAAGAATCAATCTGCATAGTCACAAAATCACTAAATTCCAGGACTGAACTTTTTGGAGCAAATCACTTAGTTACCTTAGGTATAACATTAGGGAGAGAATTCAGCAGCAATAAAAATTTTCCCTGACCTTAGAACATTCTCCCGAGGTCAGAAACATAGACCTGTGAATCCAGAATTTCCACACAAAATGTAGTTAGTGTACCTCTGGACAAGCTACGCTTGGGGTTTAACCAGTGAATTAACTGTGAAGAATGCCTCAATGTGAGTTAAAAATACATTCAGGACCTACATGTTTTTCTAACATGATAGAGCACCTTATCCATACACACTATGTATGTATGTGCAGGTGTGTGTGTGTGTGTGTGTGTGTGTAGAGAGAGAGAGAGACATAAAACAACTGGATAGGTGCATACGGGTGCATGTGCCTGACTTTGAAAGTATTTTTTGATGTCTACCTTGAACCCGGACAAGCGGGTGTATACTTGCCCTGATATCTAGACCGAAACATGCAGCATTCAATTTTTTTTAAATAACATATGTAAGATATAGTGCTATGAACTTTAGAAGCATAACATGCAATTTCTTCTTTCGAGAGGGAAAAATTCAGTCTGCTGTATGACAAAGGCACAAACAAACTTTTATCAAAGACAGAACATATGTGTTAATGTATCGTATCTGAAGTAATGACATCCCATTTCTGGACTCCATAAAGAAAGCTAAAATGAAAACCAAAATGTTGACAACCTCACTTCAAAATGAGTATTATTTATTTTGATATCTTGGTTTACAAATAATGACCAAGCACATTTATCTCCTCTTTCTAATAAGAATTGTGAGAAAGATTTTTTTTAAATTACATGTCTAAACCCAGAACTGAAATAAGTTTGAATTGACTAAGACTGCATTTCTTATTTGGGAGAATAAGGGTAGGAAACAGAAATTAAATTGAATTGTGGTAAAACAAAAGTGAATATATTTTTGCATGCCTGAGTGTGTAGCCTGAGAATTATTTACTATATAGAGGGCAGGAATTGTGTTTAAGTAGATATTCATTTTATATATGTATAGTATATACATATACCTACACACACAATACTGAAGAAAAAGATTTTGGTGGTCTAAAACATAGGCAGAATGATGCAGCATTTTCAAACTAGGAAATGATGCAGTGGTTTTCAAACTAGTTTAAGTATTGGTATTAACTGGAGAGCTTTGCAAAATATTGATACCTGAGTCTTATCCCCAAAAATTCTGATTTACAATTGACCCCCTCCCTCTTCTGTGCAGTTGAAAATCTGCATATAACCTTAGCTCTCCTAAAACTTAACTACTAATAGCCTACTGTTGACTAGAAGCCTTATCAATAATGTAAATAGTCAATTAACACATATTTGATATGTTTCATATATTATATACTGTATTCTTACAATAGAGCAAGCTAGAGAAAAGAAAATCATAAGAAAGAGAACATAACATTACTATTAAGGGGAAGTGGACTGTTCTGAAGATCCTCATCCTTGTCATCTTCATGTAGAGGAGGATGAGGAGGAGGAAGAGGAGAGGTTGGTGTTGCTGTCTCAGGGATGGCAGAGGCAGGAGAGGTGGAGGAGGTGGAAAGGGTGGAAGGAAAGGTAGGCACATTAGGTATAACTTTGTGGAAATACAGTGTAATTTCTGTCTGATTTTTTTATATGTCTTTAAAAATGTTTCTATACCATAGTAATTCTTTCACCATTTGCTTTAGTTTTGGTACCCAAATCATAGAAGGGTCCACATTGTAAAAGAAGTCAAAAGCAGTCTTAAAGAAGTCAAAAGCAGTCTTGAACAGTGAGAACCCTTCTGACAGATCTTTTATTTTCTTCTGACAGATTGTTTAATGTCAATTTATTTTTTGGCACTGCTTCGTCTACAACTTCTTTCTCATCATCTGGCACTGATTCAGAAGCTCTCGTCGACATCAAATTGTCTCCTGTTAATTCCTCTGGTATCTGCTACTTCTTGAATTGCCCCGAGTTCCACACCTTGGAACCCTTCCCTTCCACACACCCTTTTGTGCTATATCCACAATCTCTTTCATGATTTCCTTGATTGGCTTTGTCATAAATCCTGTCATGCACAACATCTGGACACTTCTTTTTCCAGCAGGAATTTATTGTTTTGGGCTTAATGGCTTTCATGTTTTTTTCTATAAGAATAGCATCTTCAATGATGTAATCCTTCCGGATTTTCATGATGTTGTCCATCAGGGTTTTCTTCTACGGCATTGACTGTCCTTTCCATAGTGTACTGTGTGTAATGAACCTTAAAGGTGCTGATGACCCCCAACTTAAAGGCTGAATGAGAGACATTGTGTCTGGGGGCAAGTAGATCACTTTCTGTGTTGAACTCATGGAGTTCTGGGTGGCCAGGGGCATTGTCTAATATCAAAAGAATTTTAAAAGGGCGCCCCTTACTGGCAAGGTACTTCCTGATTTTAGGGACAAAGCATCGATGGAATCAGTTCAGAAAAAGGGTTCTGGTTGTCCAGGCCTTCTTGTTTTACAACCAAAGGACTGGAAGCTGGTGTTCACCTTTTGCCTTCAAGGCCAAGTCAGCAGCTTTATAGATAAGGGAAGTCCTGATTTTAAACCCAACTGCATTTGCACAAAACAGTAGTGTTAGCTTACCCCTTCCTGCCTTAAATCCGGGTGCTGGCTCCTCTTCCTTACTAATAAACGTCCTTTGTGACTTGTTTTTTCCAGAATAGGGAACTTTTGTCTGCATTAAAAACTTTTTCAGGCAGATATCCTTTCTCCTCAGTGATTTTTTTTTTTTTTAGATGGAGTCTCTATTGTCACTCAGGCTGGAGTGCAGTGGCACAATCTTGGTTCACTGCAACCTCCACCTCCCGGGGTCAAGTGATTCTCTTGCCTCAGCCTCCTGACTAGCAGAGATTACAGGTGCCTGCCATCATGCCCGGCTCATTTTTGTATTTTTAGTAGAAACAGCTTTCACCATGTTGGCCAGGCTGGTCTCGAACTCCTGACCTAAGGTGATCTGCCCACCTCAGTCTCCCAAAGTGCTGGGATTACAGGCATGAGCCACACACTTAGCCCTCAATGGTGTCCTTAACCGGGTCTGGGAACTCGTCTTGCTACTTCTAAGCAGGCAAAAGGAGCTTCTGTTATCTTGACATGTTAAAGCCAAATCTCTTTCTAAAATTATCAACCATCCTTTCCTGGCATTACATTCTCCAGCATTAGATCCTTCACCTTCCTTTTGCTTTTAAGTTATCATATAATGACTTTGCTTTGACTCAAATCATATTAGAATCTGTATGTATGCCTTTCTTATAGTAATACGGTACCTACATAAAAGCAGCATTTTTGATACAAGATGAAAGACTATTTCACAAAAAGTTCAAGGTTGTTGAACTTGGTGTCATCGCCGCAGCCACGACTTCACAAACCTCTTTTTCTTTTATGGTACTTACACTGTATTCATTTGTCTTGAAATGGCTGGTAAGTGCAGCTGCAGACCTCAATCTATGTACATATCAAGAAATTCAACTTTTTCTTGCGGTGTCATCACTTTGCTTCTTGGGAACACTTACAGCACTGCTAGTGGCATTTTGTACGGGCCATATATTGAAGTTTTATGGTACTGCACTAAACATGATGAAAAATATTCAAGAACTAAGAGATAACTTTTTATTACACTCTGCAATTTACTGCAGAGAGGAATTACTCAGGTAGAGATGATTAGCATCACAGCATTTTAGGTGGATACTTGCAACACTTGAGCTCACTGGAGTAGCAGCAGGAGGTGACTACAAACTTATTACAGTAGTTCAGTATATACGACAGCTAATTTCATGCAGCTACAGTCTAACTTAATACTGCATCTTTATGTTTCTTTACATTTCTCTTAACTGTGAATG
This sequence comes from Saguinus oedipus, assembly GCA_031835075.1. NCBI lineage: Eukaryota > Metazoa > Chordata > Mammalia > Primates > Cebidae > Saguinus > Saguinus oedipus. Next base: position 129,947,382 of record CM063178.1, read on the forward strand.
GCATAATGTATGGTCTGTTTGTGTGCATAAGTTTTGATCAATTTTAACTTTTTAAAATAGATATTTGTGTACAATTTTTGGCAGTAATTTAGAAAATAGACTAGTATCTGTTTTATGCATTTGTGACACATGTAACATTTTCTTAATTTTTAAAAATATTTTTAGGGTACATAATTCTTCTGTGAGTTTTTTCAGGTTGTTGCATATCTCCAAAATTTTTTTCCAATATATTAATTGAGAAAAACCTATGTATATGTAGACCTGGGCAGTTCAAACCTGTTTTTGTTTTTGTTTTTGTTTTAATTAAGATGGGGTTTCACCGTGTTGGTCAGGCTGGTCTTGAACTCCCGACCTCAGGTGATCTGCCTGCCTTGGCCTCCAAAGTGCTTGGATTACAGGTGTGAGCCACCACGCCTGGCCTCAAACCTGTGTTGTAATCAGTTGACCTGGGGTGTGGCCTGAGCATCGGAATTTTTTAAAGTTCCCAGGTAGTTTAAATATGCAGCCAAGGTTAAGAATCACTGGAATAATAGGAGAGGTTCAAAGAAAAAGAAAGAGGCCTTGAAGATTTTAAATCTGAGTATAAAACTTAACTGAGATAATTAAGTGAAATAATTGAAATAATTAGAAAATACCCTGGAAAGTAGAACAAAATGATAGAGACAAAAACATGAGCCAAAAAAGGAAAGAAAGAGGTTAATCTAAAAACCAACTGAAGTTCTGAAAGAGAGAACAGAGGAAATGGAAGAGATATTATCGACAAAATGAGAACTTTTCCCAGAACTGAAGCCTATGAATCCTCAAAGAGCTCACTGGGAACCAAACATAATACGTGGTAAAGGACTCACAACTAAAAAAAGAGATGATCCCAACAGATCACAGATTCAAAACAAAATTAGAATATATATTTTCTAGGAGAGCATTAAAGGCAGTCACAAAATTGACACTCATCCCTAGGCCACCACTGAGACTGGATGGTTCTGGAAAAGAGAGGACTTTCAATAATAGGATAAATTTACTTTTAACCTATATTCAGGAAAGCTATCTTGTGTGTGTGTGTGTGTGTGTGTGTGTGTGTGTGTGTGTGTGTGTGTGTGTGATGGAGGAGGGGTAGTAGAATAAAGTTAGAGGTACACATACAAGGGCTTAATATGTTAAGTCTCCTGAATTCTTTCTTAGAAAGTTATTTTAGGATGTACTCCATGAAAAGAAAGGAGCAAATCAAGAAAGAAGAAAACATGGACCATTGGAAATTTGTTTCTACATAGGAGAACATTAAAAGCAGTTGTATAAATGACACTCATCTCAAGGCCACTGCTCAGATGGAAAAGGGAGGACTTGATTGTGTATCTGATATAATGAAACAATTTTTTAAAATAAAGATAAATATATGAAGAAATTCCAAGAAGAAAACCAAACATTCTAGGAAAAAAAATGCTGAAAAAGGAAATTTAATCATAGTACTGGCATTTTAAATTCTTTTTTTCTTTTTTTTTTTTTAAGACGGAGTCTTGCTCTGTCACCAGGCTGGAGGGCAGTGGCACAATCTTGGCTCACTGCAACCTCCATCTTCTGGGTTCAAGCGATTCTTCCGCCTTAGCCTCCTGAGTAGCTGGGACCACAGGCACGTGCCACCACGCCTGGCTATTTTTTTTTGTATTTTTAGTAGGGACGGGGTTTCACCATGGTCTCAATCTCTTGACCTTGTGATCCACCCATCTCGGCCTCCCAAAGTGCTGGGATTACAGGCATGAGCCACCGCGCCCAGCCAAATTCTTCATTCTATAAAATCTTTCTGTGTAATAAATGTACCTGTTTTTCTCTTATGATTTTTGCTTTTGATATCATGCTTAGAAAGGCCATCCCAGCCCAATGTTAAACACATATTTACCTATTTTTTTTTCCTCCAGGACATTTTTCTTTTCCTTCAAATTCTTTAGACCACATGCAATTTATGCTAGAGAACTTGTGAGGTAGCAGTAGGGGAACAGCTCTGTGCTGGCACCCATGACTTCATAGCCATCTCCATAGGCCACACAGGCAAGACCATAACCCACAGCTGGCCTGAATCTTGGCAGAACGCCTTGTATCTCTCCTGGACCCTAAGAACATAGGAGGCTTAAAAGGAGCTGCTGCAAGGGCATTTCTTACTTGTTTCTCATCTCCTGGTTCTGGCAAGGTAAGAGGTGTTCTTCCTCACCACCCTCAGGGCACACCTGGAAGCTATAAAACGTTAGCTGCAGTGTCACACCAGGGTGTCCAATCATTGGAGTCACTGTCATATGGTCCCTTTTATTTCTGTGTTGCCCTACACCAGGGTCAAAGGGACTAGCACCTTTGGCTGCTTTCTTCAGAGTCTGACAGTACTGAACGATCTCAATCTAAAAGGAGTCTGTTGTTTCTTTATTCACTGAGTCTATCAGCTTGCTTGGCTTTATGCTTGACAGTAGCAACCTATTTTCTACCAAATTGTTGGTAAATTTTCCTGACACCATTTACTAAATAGTTCATTCTTTTTTCCATAGTTTTTCTCATTTCTTCTTCTTTTAGAATTTTTTTTTCCTCTATGCTAAATTATTTTGTAGCTCTGCTAGTTTCTGATCTTTTATCATGGTCCAGTTTTCCTTCTTCTCTCTATTCTGGGGACAGAGCCACACTCATTTTTCTATGTTTATGATGCATTTAAAAATTGATAGGGGAAACTCATTATTCTTGCTTGCTATATTTTTTTCTAGATATTCTTACAAATTTATTCTAATGAAAAATTTTAAAAGAGTTTGGTCAAAACACCAATTGTATGGCTTAAAAAAATCCCAACTCACTGTAATTTCATAATTCCTTTTGGATAGACAACTGATATCTTTATACCACTGAGTCTTCTCATTCAGACATAGGTATTAATCCACATTATTTAGTGCCCCACAAGGGAGTATTGGTGTCTCCTTCAAAGAGGTCCTGTACATTTCTTCAGTTTATGACTATGCATTTTACATCATCTGTAGCTATCATGAATGGGATCATGTATCCATTATATTTACTAAATGGTGATTGTTTATTGAAGGGCTTAAACAGGGAATGGCTTGGTTGAAGTTCCACCAGGGATGGTGGGGTCAGGGTGGCCTAGCAGGAGACACGAGGCCAGCTCAGGAACTGGGGCATCTGTGGGGCCTGCTGCCAGAAGGGACGTGCTTGGATGCTGTGCAAGCTTTGCCACTTCTGCTATCCCAGTTTTCTTCTTGTTAGCAGCCTTTTTCTCCCTTGTGCTTCTTTGAAGTAAATTCTTCAAGAGAGTGACTCAACTCCCAGTTCTTACTGAAAATACTCTCCAGAAATAGTTCTCTGAGACCAAAAGTTAGACTTTGAAGGTGTGAGTGCTGAGGAAATCTCAAGATGACTTTAGAACCCATTTCTCTGAAAAAGTCAAAACATTATTTAAGCCCCCACCAGTCTTCCCCCTTTCAGGCTCCAGCACATACAGAGATGATTGAGCTCCCAGGAAGCTGCATCCAATTAGTCTAGGACTTTTAGGAACCATTTATCTGCCTTTTTCTGAAAAGGGAGGCTGTTTGATATTATGGTAAAATGAAAGGTCACCCTGGAGAGGAAACCTGGCAGACGCCTCTCTCAGGAGTGTGAACACAACAGGTTTCTTCCTTCTCCTCTTCTCACCTCCTAAAGTGCCTCTGAGAGCTAGGTCAGGTGAGAGTGAACAGGACATTTCAAAAAATAAAAAACTCCTAAAAGAGCCCTGTATAAAGATTTCAGGAGCATAGATATATGTGGAGGCTCTGTGTGAGTGTAATTTAGGAAAGATGGTAGTGACACATCTCCAACATCACCACAAATAACAGCACCACAAGTAAAATGACACCAAGCTTTTACTAAAAGATGACTCCAAGGCAGATCCCATTTTTTCCATGCTTGACCTTGGCCAATATCCCACCCTTCTGAAGCTCCAGCTGTCTCCTCTCCCAACAGGAGGGGCTCAATTTAATTAGTCCTATTTCTAAGAAGGTATCCTAAAGACAGGACAAGCCCTCCCCTCCTCCCTGGTGCCTGTGCTTCCGGTATCCATCCAGCAGGAAACTGACCCAGCAGGGCCTGCTTCTGGCAGGACTCCCCAGGTCTCTGCTCTTTAGGTTCCAGCTTTTCTACTCTGCCTGTGTTGGTACCTGCCCCTCCCCAAGCCTGTGGCCAGGCCTGCACCGGAAGTGGGCAGCAGAGAACCTGTCCTGGGGAAGTCTAGGAGGCAGAACCTCATGGGACCCAAGGCCCCAATCCCTGACACATGCTCCACTCTCCCATAAGATTTTATTTACAAAACACACATTCAGAGATAAAATTATGAACAATTTTAAGACAGCAATGGCTGAGCATTATGAGGGTGGAGCTCTCCTGAGTGTGGGGCCTGAGGAACTGCACTGGAGGCAGGATGCTAACTTGGATCCTCAGTTAATACTTTTCCTCTATTTTTTAGATGATGGAAAACTTTGGTGAGGAAGACACGGGAATAATTACCACCACTCTCCAAGAGCCTCCAAAAATTCTATGAACTAGGTACTTGTATAACCACTAATCCTCAGCTTTTTAGGGGAAGTGTTGTTATCACTGTACAAAGGAGAAAACAGGTCAGAGATTTAAATAATTTGTTAAGGTCTTAAAGCTATTAAGTGGCAGAACTAAAATTCAATCTAGTTTCTTCAGGTTCTTGTGCTTTTTCTACTCTATAATGTTTCCTCCAAAATAGCAAACACGGAAGCCACCTAGTATTTAGACAGGCCTTGCTTTGTGCCCAGCATGGTGGGGAGGATGCAGGCACTGCCCCTGAGGAGTCTGGATTTACAGCTGCAGTATCTTTGGTTTCCAGGTTTTGTCTACCATGTGTACAGCTGAGTCTGTCATGCCGTGTCATCGCATGACATGGTTGTACTGTCAACATCTTCCTGTCTGTGCCCGCATTTGTTCTAGGTAACCTGGTTCCTGCTCACTGCTCCCAGTACCAGCTGTCTCAGGCTACAGAGGCTCTATTGGCCAGAAAGGCTATAAAGACACGAAGTCCTTCTTCCAGGGAAGCCAGGAACATGAATGAGTGACCTCATTTTGAGGTACAGAAACCAAGTCTTGCAGAAAAAGTGGGGCAAATAGAGAGAAGCCAAGAAACAGCTGAACAGAGTGCCTTTCAAGTATTCTAAAGAAAAGCCTCAATTTTACTTGAGTTGCTGTGATTGAGTTTCTAAGCCTAGTGACCAGGCAATGCCTGTCTGGGCCATACCTATGGCCCAAACCAAGTACTGAGAGGTCAGGGGGCCTCTTAATTCAGAATCAAAATTTATGATAGAACAAAACAATAGGCTTTTAGACTTTTACATAGCCTCTGCTAACTGCTACTGGAGGCAGCTGAATAGACATGCATGAAGTTTACTATATGTGCCTGCCAGATATTTAAACCTTATTATTTAATCCTCACAAAAATCCCTCATGATTTTCCTGTTACTACTATTGCTCCATAGGAGAGCAAACAGAAGAGCTCATGAACACAAAGAAAGCAGTCAAGCAAAGCAATAAAGATGGGCTTAGAACAGAGTTCTAGGTTTCAGTCTTCGCCCACCTCCCTTATGAGTTTTTGACTTTGTTTTTAAACTTCTTACAATTGTCAGTTTCCTTATGTATAAAATGGGGAAAATAATGCCGCCTTCCTTACAGGGATTGGTGTCAATTAGATGAATAAGTACAAATGCAGTTGGTGAGCATTTAATAAACATCAGGTTTTTTTTTTTTTTTTTTTTTTTTTGAGATGGAGTCTCACTGTTGCCCACGCTTGAGTGCAGGGGCACCATCTCGGCTCACTGCAACCTCTGCCTCCTGGGTTTAAGCGATTCTCCTGCCTCAGTCTGGGATTACAGGTGCCCATCACCACACCTGGCTATTTTTTTTTTTTTTTTTTTTTGTATTTTTAGTAGAGACAGGGTTTCACCATGTTGACCAGGCTGGTCTCAAACTCCTGACCTCAAATCATCTGTCCACCTTGGTCTCCCAACGTGCCAGGATTACAGACATCAGCCACCACACCTGGACAATAAATGTTAGTTCTAATAAAGCTTGACGTGGCACAGCTGGGCTTCACACCAGGTCCTCCTGGCTTCAAAGACCTCTCTTTACAATCAGCACCAGGTTTTGAAGGGATGAGACAGATTCCACAACCACTCCAAGAGGTATTTTAGGAGTATGCAAGGCATTTTAGCTAAATATGCCGTTACTTGCGATGGAAATCTGAAAGCTAGTGACACATTTATGTATCTCCTGGGTCTGACTCAGGTTATAGGATGTCTTACATTGAGAAACCACAGGGAAAGGAAGAAAGAAATCAATGAAATCAGCTTTACTGATTCTTCCTGAAACTTTCAGGCTCAAATAGGGAATCTTGAAATAAGTGGACCCTGGAGCAATAGTGCATCTGTCAGACAACTGGCCCTTGAGATGTTAAAAAGAAAAGAGCAATTCCAAGAACTACAGTTTTAGAAGTCTGATAATGCCCATCACATCTATAAGCATATTTTTATGTAATTGGAAAGTGCTCATACATGACCCATCATATATTAATCCTAAATAAGTTACTTGGCTTGAACTTCATTTTCTTCAACTTGAATAACACAGCACTTCCTACCTAAAGTTGCTATGAAGATAACCAAAAACAAATATAAATTTTTTTAAAAAATTTCGTTATTATTTTTTGAAATGGAGTTTCACTCTTGCAGCCCAGGCTGGAGTGCAATGGTGCAATCTCAGCCCACCGCAACCTCTGCCTCCTGTGTTCAAGCAATTCTCCGGCCTCAGCCTCCTGAGTAGCTGGGATTACAGACATGCACCACCATGCCCAGCTAATTTCGTATTTTTAGTAGTGACGGGGTTTCACCACGTGTAAATACATTTTCTAAGTTGTAAAATTAGATAAAAAGGTTTTTAATATTAAAAATTCTTAAAAACACTAGCTGAAGTATCCAAAATGTTGTTTAAGAGCTTCGTTAGAAAAAACGTACAACATAAATGTGGCATCCATTCCTGGGTTCCATTTCCAGCTCTACTCCCGACTCAGGTTAGATAAAAACCAATGTCCAAACTTCCACTGGGAACATGCAACTTTTAAATAAATAGTAACACATTATTTTGCTTTAAAACTTCTATTTTTAACCTTAGGAACCTCAGTGTCATTCATGGCTGCAGAAGCCTATGAATGGGTCTCTATATGTAGAAGGTTCAATTTCTGGTCTCAAATTTTCTATCAAAAGTGGCCCTCTCAAATCATAGCCTAGGTTCACAAAAACTCTATTTCCAGAAATACTGCTTTTAGTATAGCTTAACTCTTCCTCTCACTTCCCACAGATATATTCTTCAAGATAACAAAACATTATTTCCAAAGGTTTTATTTTCATATAGTTTGATTTGAAGCTTTCTCAGGCTGTGCACTGATTGCATGTCAGTGTGCATATTCAATCTGTCAAAAGAAACATAGCAGTTGAGTATCCAGGAGAACACAAGTGAGTACCATATACTTTAAAAGAATGCTTATAGAGCTCTCCTCTTGGGCCAAGAGAAAAAAAAAAAGTGCCTGCAGAAGTGAGGAATGCCCAATGTTCTTCCAGACACATGCTTGGGGTATTTACTGTTGATAACACTCCTCCACACTATTTGTGGTCCAAAATGGAATCTGTCTCATCTTTCATTATACTCTTCTAAAAAATGCAGAGAAAATATTATGAATTAACTGATCTGAAATCAATGAAAGAGAAACCAGGGGGAAAGGGGCAAGTTAATGCACAAGCACAATACACAAAGTTAATTTTTCTTTTCAAAAGAAATGATGCAATGTATTATTAGCAGCATAAATTCCAACAAAAAGTTGGGCACACAGATTTGGTTATTTAGATTAAAAATATTTATTACAGGCAGATTTGCTTTTCCCAAGAAAAAGTAGTACTGGAAACATTGAGAAAATGCAAACTGGGTTAAACCTACTCCCAAGTCCATTATCAAGTAAGGCGTCACTAAAGAAAAAGGAGTTTAAAATTAGGGAAGCCTACACACAATTTAGACAGGGGAAAAGAAAAAAACTCATCCAAAAAGGTCAGAATGATCCTTTACGTTTTACAGTCTTTAATTAAGCACATAAAACTGTACTACTTAATATATTTCTCCATAAACTTTTTGTGAAATTCAGATCGCAGCGTGTCATTTACAAATCTTTTGTCTTTCTTCTGGTCATCTACACCTTTTGCACAGTTCTTGAAGACAACATCATCATCCCACCTGAGGAAGAAAAGGAAAACAGAATGTCTTAAAATGTTTGCATCAGGAGACAAGAATATGTGCACTGCAAGGCTTAGTCATTATACAGAAAGACCCGCAACATGTGTATCATTTGCAACAATTACACTCAAAATAATAAAGTAATCCTTAATATATAATCTTGCTTTATTATAGCAAGAATGGCAATTCCTACTTAGAACATGTAAAACATTCTTATTTTTCCAGTAAAAGAAACTTTTGAGTTAAAAAAATAGAAATAAATAGATTTTAATTGCATAAATATTATCTTTTTAGTTCAAATATAAAGAGGCAGCACCTGGGACTACTCTAATATTGGTACAGGCATCTGTAGATGATAGTAGCCAATCAATTTAATATAGTTTAGATTATGTGGTTTTGAGGACTGTAGATATTCCTCTTTTATCAGTTAATGTTTAGTAATCATCTACCGTAGTATTCACATCATAGGCCAACAAGAGAAGGAACCACTGGGGTATAATAGTTAAGGCTCAGATATGGCCCACATGTGCATTAACCACGGAGAAGTAAGAGCTGAAGAACTCAGGGTAGAACTCTGGTTGGATTCTGTAACATATAAGCATGAAAACAAAAACAAAAACAAAACAACCTGTAAGTTACAAAATACATGTGTTACAGAAAATAAAAAGCACGGCCAGGCACGGTAGGTCATGCTCATGCCTGTAATCCCAGCACTTTGGGAGCCGAGCGGGGTGAATCATGAGATCAGGAGATCGAGACTATCCTGGCTAACAGTGAAACCCCCTCTCTACTAAAAATACAAAAAATTAGCCAGGTGTGGTGGCACACGCCTGTAGTGCCAGCTACTTGGGAGGCTGAGGCAGGAGAACTGCTTGAACCTAGGAGGCGGAGGTTGCAGTGAGCTGAGACCATGACACTGTACTCCAGCCTGGGTGACAGAGCGAGACTCCATCTCAAAAAAGAAAAGGAAAAGCATGATTTCAGAGTATCATCTAGCATATAAAACACAAACCCATATACATAAAACAGATACTCTCACAGATATATATAAAACACAAGCCCATATAACATGTGTATTTGTGCATGCATGTGGTTACATGCCAGGAGAAACTGCACATAGGAAATAAGCAATGAATGTGGGCACCTTTGGAAAATAGTGCAGTAAAGTCATCACTGATTCAGTACACAGAAGCATAAGAAGCTGAGCAAATCAATATGACTGGGATATTAGACAGGTTTCTATCTCCAATTTGCATTCAAAAAAGGCAGAACAAACTATACAGCTTAATTTTTATATATAACCAGTAGTTTTTTCTGTATTCAGTCTCTCCTCAACTCAAACAGGATTTTTGTCCCTCCTTCCCAACACCAAAATGCTCTTTCCTGACAATTAGTATTTGTCCTCAACAATCACTCCTCTCCTCCTGAAACACTCCATTTCACTTCTTTTAGTTCTCCTCCCTTCCCAAATGGCTGCTCCTTGTCAGTCCAGACATTTTCATTCAAAATTCATTCAATCAACATTTATTAGGCACCTGCATAATGTTTAGAGGTTGGGTAGATGATTAGAACAGGTCTTGGTAACTAATAATCTACCTAACCTCTAAACATTATACCAGGCTCAGTTTTGACTTCTCTCCAGCTATACCCTTCCCTAAGTGATTGCATCCTGTCTCATGGCTTTAAAAAGTTTATCTGAGCCGACAACTTCCACATCAACTTCCACATCTACCGTCTCCAGCTTGGAGTAACTGGAACTGTATCAGTGGCATGGCATCATGCCAGAGAGGAGAGCAGGTAGTGATACTGCATCACTCCAGAGGGGAGAGCAGGAATGAACGGTACTGGATCACGCCAGAAGGGAGAACAGTCAGTAGTACTGCATCATGACAGAGGGGAGAGTGGTCAGTGGTAATGCCTCACGCCAGAGGGAGAGAGCAGGTAGTGGTACTGCCTCATTCCTGCGGGAGGAGCAAGTAGTGGTACTACATTACTTGAGGAGGGAGAGCAAGTAGTGGTACTGCATCACTCCAGATGGCAGATAATAGCAGTAGAGGCAGTGAAAAGTAACAAATATGGCTTAAAAGTTAAGCAATGTTTCCTTGACAAATGCATACAAAATAACCACCAGGCTGGGCGCAGTGACTCACGCCTTTAATTCTAGCACTCTGTTCTATTCATTATTCCGAATAGAAGAGAGAAAAGTATCAGTGGATGGTGGACTTTTAGAAGCTTTATATAACACACCTAGTCATCCAAGTTATAATCTGCATGCCTGTGTGTATAGATACACACATATCCACACTCTGATATATAGATACACACACACTCTGTTCCTGTAGAGTACCTTCTTATCCAACTTTTAAACTGCATGACTGTGTGTACAGATACATACTCTCTGACAAACACACACACACTCCGTTACTCCATTACTGTATAGTACCTTCTTTTAACTTTGAAGTTGGCCTGAGGCTGGGATGGGCCAGTGAGATTGAGGAGAGGGTTTCCGCTCAGAATGTTTTCCATACGAATCCTCTCTTCTTCAGCTTTTTGTTCTTGTTCCTACCAATGATAAAGGAAGATTAATATTCACTTATTTTAACTCTGGGTTCAATTTTTTTATATTACCTCACTGAAAAAAAAATCATTAGGATTTTACAGAAAGAAAAGCATCAAGGCAGGTTTTGTTTTTGTTTTTAAGACATACTAGAAAAGCCTCCCTCATCAAAATAAAATAATTTGGCATTTTTATTATAAATATTTCATGCTTGACATCATACAGTAGTCTCTTCCAACTGTGAAATGCTAGAAATCCGTATTTAAATCTATTTTCTTTCTTGAAGTACATGTAAAATTAATTGCTTTAAATTTTAAGTGTTTATCAATTAGCAATTCTAATAATTTAAGAACATATTACGTATCAAAAAGACACATTTAGCAAAATTATTATCTCAATTTTAAAGGGTCATACATAACTATAAATAAATTTAATTTAATCTTATTTTGGATTACATTAATAATGTAAATAATCTTATTTTGAATTACATTAATAATGTAAAAGCGCATCTCTAGGTTTGGTGACGTTATTAATGAGAAAGTAAGTCCTAAAATAGGACAAACTACCATGTACAAAATTATATCCAGCTAATATGAATTTCTACTAATTTACCCGAGGTTGACATATTTTGTTCTTATTGACTTATTATTTGTTTTTTTTTTGTTTTTTGTTTTTTTTTTGAGAGTCTTACTCTGTTGCTCAGACTGGAGTGCAGTGGCATGATTTCGGCTCACTGCAACCTCTGCCTCCAGGGTTCAAGCAATTCTCCTGCCTCAGCCTTCCGAGTAGCTGGGATTACAGGCACATGCCACCATACCTGGCTAATTTTTATATTTTTAGGAGAGATGGGGTTTCACCATGTTGGCCAGGCTGGTCTTAAACTCTGGACCTCATGATCCACTCGCCTCAGCCTCCCAAAGTGCTGCAATTACAGGCGTGAGCCAGGTGCCCAGCTTGAGGTTCTATTTTTATACCTCCCATCCTTTATCTGTTACAACACTATCTTTCTTCACTTTCATTTTAGCATCAACTTCTTCAAAGTCAAATTACCCTGAATTTCCTTCTCAGAATTTGGAATATAAAATGTCTAAAACCCATAGCTATCACTTCTAGATCTACCTGCTAACATGTTATCTTAAGCCAAATATAAATCCCGTTTTGCTGTGTTTTGGGGATGACAGAAATTGATGATTTAATAGATCAAGGAAAAAGAGATGGTGTGGAAGTCATGGTCCACACCATGACTTTTTTCTTTATTAAGAAAAATAAAAATGAAAATGGGAGGTGAGAAGATCTAACTTTTAAGGAAATAAACAAGAAAATTCCTTTAGGTCATTGCTCAGAACTTAAAATCAGAGACTATCCATCATAGATTAAGAAAAGTTTCCTAAAAGCTATATATTTATTTGTAAGAAATTATACTGATGCTTAAAGGGAAAAGATATTTCTCTGAAATACTAGAAAAATAGGAGCTAAGTATACAATATAGCCAAACTTATAATGTGTATGACATAAAGGTCACAAACATTTTATGTTTGGAATATCATTTCCTTTGGAGTTACTGAATGATTGCCACACATCGCACTGGGAAAAGGCATTAAATTCTATATTCGAACAGCAGGCATACTATGTTTCATAAATATAGGCTAGTCATCAGGTGGCATGTATGTCAAATCCTAACTACCCTGTTGTAAATATTTTATTGGAACATTGCCACACCTGCTCATTTATGTACTCTGGCTGCTTTTATACTGTAACAATGGAGGTGAGTAGGTGCCACAGAGGCTCCATGACCAGCCAGCCTAAAATATTTACTATCTGGCCCTTTACGGAAAGTGTGCTGATCCTTGACAAAGGCTAAATGGCTTGAAAATCTTAATTTGGGGCATGGAAAAACCAGCCAATAGAAACAGAGATAAAAGAAATAAAACTATCATTCAACCCCAAGAAATACCAACACATTTTAATATAAAAATTAGATGAAATTCACAAAACTGCAAGGCCTTCTACTAAAAATGTTTATCCTTCCTCAAGGTCAACCAAAAGCATTTAAATTGTTCATCTCTTTATGTATCCACAACTATTAGGCAAGCTAAAAGAATCTGGAACAATTGCCCTCTAGTGGTGTGCAAGTGGGATTGGGAATGTTTTTTTATAATTCTTTGACTTCTAAAAACTAGACGTAAAAACTGTAAGCTATTACAGAAATTATGCTCTCTTCCACAAAACTTTGATGAGAATTGTATTTTAAAATACTTTTCTTTTTTCCAATCTGAATTCTAAGTCTTCAAAGTCTATCCCAAATTCTATCTCTTTTTTGAATTCTGCCCTGGCCCTCCTGATTCACACGAACTCTACTTCCCTAGATCCCTAGTATTGTCCATGTAGTATCTTTTCTCACTTCCTTTTTTAAAAAACAGAACAATTCTTGCCTCAAGTAAAATCTTACACACAAGTCTATAAAAAAGCTATGCTGCTCTGGCTTAAAACAGGAGCAGACATCCCTACCTGAATGTCTCACAATGTTTCAAATTCAACATGTTCAAACAGAACTCATCAACTATCTCTTCTTTCTGCCTAAATATGCCAATTCTTTTGCATTCCCTGTATTGATGTATGGCAGCAATGTCTACGTAGAAGCTGAGAGTCCTCTCTGCTGCCTCTGTCAGTCACTTTATCTATCAACTCAATCTCCTTTATTTTTTAGTTATTTATTTTGTTGAAACAGTCTCGCTCTGTCGCCAGGCTGGAGTGCAGTGGCGTGATCTTAGCTCACTGCAACCTCCGCCTCCTGGGTTCAGGCGATTCTTCTGCCTCAGCCTCCTGAGTAGCTGAGATTATAGGCAGGCACCACCACGCCTGTCTAACTTTTTGTATTTTAGTAGAGACGGGGTTTCACCACGTTGGCCAAGATGGTCTTGATCTCCTGACCTCAGGATCCTTCCACCTTGGCCTCCCAAAGTGTTGAGATTACAGGTGTGAGCCACTGCATCTGGCCAACCTCCTTTATTTTTCCCTGCTCCCCTTCCCACTTTGACCTCCCCGATAGCTCTATCAGCATCGAATTACTTATCTCAATTCCAACTCCTATCATAAAAGCTGAGAGTCTCTTAATTGCATGGGAAGATTACTGGAACAGCCTCTTAACTCAGTTTTTTCCAATTCATCCTCATATTTTTGCCCGAGTAATCTTTATAAAACGCATATCCAATTTTATCAATCTCCTGCTGAAATCAACTGGCTCCTCATATCCTTTAGAAAAAATTGAGACTCCATCAGCATTATTTTGCCAACCTCTAATGCTCCGACTTGTTCTTGCCACTTCAGTTTTACCTCTTAACATCACTCTGGGTAATTCATTCAAAGTTTTAACTATCTTCGAGTTTTATATTTTTTCCTCATACTGTATAAATGGAGAGACCGAGAAATTGTGGAGGCTCAGAGAAATTAGATAGCTTGACCTAGGTTTTATGAAATCTATTGACAGACTGCCTTACTAGTACCTAGGCAGGAGGCCAACAGAGAGATAATCTTTGCAGACCATGACTATATCTTGATCATCTTTGATTCTCCTGTCAATTAACAAACATCAAGTAAATGCTGAACAAATGAATAAACAAGTAAATGACTAGCAAGCTGCTGAATATTACTCAATGTATTTGAACTATTTGGAAAGAATTTTTTACATAACCAGGATACCTAGGATGTCATACAAATAATCAGATTTATAGATCTACAAGTGCTAAATATTTAGACATGGCAAGGGAAATTTCCAATATAAGAAGATATTACTTATATTTAACAAAATTTGCTACTTTAGTATATATGAGAAGCTAGAGAGATGTAAATATTTAACACTTTGGTTTTACCTTCCTGGCCTGCTCTTCGGCTCTTTCTTTTTTAATTTTTTCCAGTTCTGCAAGAAGAGCTGCAGTATCATCATCATCACTTTCTTCTTCAAAATCTTCATCTTCCTCCTAAAAGAACAGCGAAAATCCATAAGATTATACAGAAAATAGACATTACCAAAACATAGTACATGTGTACCATTTATCACCTGAAGAGACCCAGAACAATTTTATGTAGCTCAAAACAACTTTAAGCTAGCAAGTAATCAAAAGTGCAAAAAAGTGTGCTAAATTCTCAGAAAAAAATAATTTCAAATGAGTAATCATTAAATTTCACTTGAAAGTAGGTTTCCTGTTTTAACTATTATGAGTAACTCTATCATTTAACTCTAGAATTAACTGCTGATGTGTATAAATAGTTAGATATTACTCACTGGATGCCACTCAGGTTTTTTCACTGTCCTATATGTAGAAAACTGCAAATTAATTATAGGCTCTAAGGTCCCACAGGATTTTAACATTAACTGATGTGCTAATCCTTAAAAACCTTCTGCTTAGATTACTTCCCTCCCTAAGCACAGAGGGAACCATTAAGTGCCTTGCACTTAATGGAGGGGGCATCATATCTAATGTAAAAAGGCCGCCAGGTACAACTCTAGAGGGCACTGTTCACAGAGAGCCCAGTGTGAAGAGTGCCCTGTAGAGAGATGAAACCCAGCAGTAGTGCAGTAGTTTAGTACAGGGCATTATTTTGGGGGAAAGCATATCCTTTAGTAAGTTCCTTCCATTTTTGGTTCTCTAGAGATCAAACTTGATCTTAAGGTCCTTACCACAAAATAATACTTTTTGTTTTAAAATCAACTATAAAGTTTAGCACTGAGGTTGGGGCTATATCTGAATAATAGTAAGTAAACATAAATACAGGTCACTTCCTAAAGCCAAAAGCACAACAAGTATTTTAGAAAAACATGGTAAATCAATTATTAGATAGAGATGAAAGGAGGAAACAAAACATACATCTGTTAGAGGGTCATCTGCATCAAGATTGGCAGCAGGAATCTGGTCTAACCGTGGCTTTTTTGACACTGAAGAGGAGGTTGTATGTTCTGGGGGGAAACAGAAATCATTTAACTTAGTAAAACAAATACTGCATTTCTTACAATGTTTTAGGGACCTGTGGGCACAAAGAGCCCACATTAAAAGCATTTATGACAACAGAAATCATATCCACAGTGCCTGGCAAATATGCTTTTGGTAAATATTTGTTATTATCATCTCTAATGACTTAAGAAAGTATTATAGCTCACATCAAGCTGTAAAAGCAAACAAATGGTTAACATTTTCCAGTTGCTACATGAAAGAAAAACTATCAAAAAGATAATTTTATGAGACAAATGTCTGGGATAGTGTTGGTACCTCGGGTTGGACGATCCCTATTTTTCTCTCTTGCAGCAGCTCTCTCTCTTTCTTCCAACTCTCTCCTGAAGTCACGGTTACGAACCTCTTCAGGGGCATCCTGAGTAGTTTGTCTAAAGTAAAAACAAGCCAGGGCAAAAATGTTACACACACACAACTGTAGTAATGGAAGACAATTCAAGAATGAGACTTTGTCCTTCAAGCATAAAAAAGGGAAGTACACAAGACCATAAGCTAATCTGAGGGTTACTAACAGCCACTCTTGTGATGTTCCCAGTATTTCAAGAAATCCAAATTCAATATTTTCCCATAATAAGGCTTTACACAGATTAAAATATCTTTAATTAGTATTATATCAACTCAGAACAGTAACATTTTAATATATTGACTGGTGCTAATTGTGCATAATCTCTCTGAGTCATTATTATTTATATTATTTATTGCTCTATCTACATATGAAAATTCCTGATTAGTAGGAATTTTGCATTTTAAAATCATAGAGCAAAATTTTAGTGTTAAACATTCGGTTGCGCTCTATGCCTATGAAAATAGATAAGTAACATAACTCAAACATACTACTATGTTATGACCATGTCATTTAACAGACTTGGTCTTGTTTTGCGAATGACAACAAAAAAGTCTTATTACCTGTATTTTATCTTTGTATGAGAAGGTAGGTCTCTGCTTGAATACTGCTTTGAAAGTTGGCTCAAATCACCTTCTCCTTTTCCTCTTCCACCCCTTGCAGGTTCAAAGGTTGGCCTGGCTGCAGTTGTCATCTTTTATGCTTTGAAGAAAAATAGTATCAAGTTATTTCCAACATTACGAACTCTCATTTTAGAGTATTAATCAATATCCGTACTGGTGGAATAAGTTCTAAAACTCATTCCCCAAAACTTGCTTAATCTTCTTAAACAAAAGTTTTCAAGAAAAAAAATTGTGAGGCTTAGGCAATACAAGGAATATGGATTCCCAGGCATGTCTTAGTACAAAAAATTCTGTCATGAAGATCTGAGTTTGCAGCCCTATTCTTCTTCTCACTATGTGGGCTTCAGGAAGTCACCTAGCTTAACTTTCTGTCATCTGTGGAATGGAGATATTCCTCCTAGGATTACTTTAAGAATTACGACACCTGACATGTCAAAACCCTTGTAAAATACAGTACTGCCATGACTGAGTTTTAAAAATTCTCAGCTCAACCTTACTCCACCGGACTCTCTAAGGTTTTTATTTTGTCTAAATTTCACACAATAGCAAACAGACTAACAGAAACAAAAGCCAAAAACAATTTTTAAAAAATCACTGACGAAATTATTAAGTGCCCTAGAGAAAAGTGTTAAACTTCAATGACAGTTACATAGAAAAAAAATTCTTAACCTTTTGTTGATCCAATTTTCTTCTACAACAGGCATCATACTATAACTCAGATCTTTTGTGGGTTATAATTTAAGGACTGTTCAAAAAAACAAGAACCTCACCTCAGAGGATTCTAATACCAGAGACCCATTCCTTAGGTAATTTTCTGCTTGGCGCAGTCACAAGAATACTGTCTAGCAGATTTAGTTACTAAAACGCTGTGAGTATCGGAAAAGTAAGTGTGTGGGATGGTGGGCAAATTGGGAGGATTTTTTTTTTTTTTTTTTTTTTGCGGGGGTCTATTTCTCTTGATTTCCAAAAAGGGTAGAAGCATGTATTCAAAGAAGAAACAGGGCTATCTGGCTGCGGGGGCACCGCCCCTTCCCACACACCAACAGAATTATCACTCTGGCCTCCGAAGAGCTAGTCTTTGGCTATAACCAGAAACTCGCTGCCTCTTCACCCGTGCCTAGCACTACAGGGATGCGAGGAGTAGTGAAGGGTGGACCTGAGGCTCGCTTTAAGCGGTAGGCGAGCTGCCTTTACGCTGCGATCTTAACCGCAGGCCTAGAGCTCCGGACGCGCCTGACAGGCACTCGGTTCCGCCGCTAGCGGGCTGCTTCAGGGCCTCCGCCGCCGACTCCGATCCCAACTGCCCTTTCCCGTCCTACCGGGATAAAGAAGATAATCTGTTATCCTCCTGCCGCTCACATTGGCCGAGGTCCGATGCAGCAGGCTCCGAAGATCATACAGACGCCATTACTACGCTTGGCTCCCAGAAACCTCTGCGTTCAGGGCTAGCACCTATGACCCGGAAGCAAAACCCGAGCACTTCAGAGGCGGAGATAACAACCAATCCGCAGAGGCCAAAGTGGAAGTTGGCGTAAGGGCAATAAGGGGCGGGGCCGAAACGGCCCAGGGGGCGGGCGTTTGAAATCAGTGCCTTAGAGTAGACCCTAAACATCATTTTATACCTTCAAGAACCAATTACTTAATGTCTCTTCCGTCTTTTCCGTCCCCGACCCCCTCCCAGACTCCATTCCGGTACTGCGTGGACGGAAAGCCCCGGGTAGCCGACACCACGTCCCCGGCTAGCGGGTTAGAGCGTGGAAAAGGATTACACCAAACTGTTTAAATCCAACGACTCCTGCTTCCATCCTTTCTCCTGAGCTAGAACCAACAAGCCTAGAGAGTTGGGCTTCGGAAAAACTAGTGTTTTCATTTAATTGGATATGAAGAAAGAACAAATAAGTACGGGGCAACCACGATCTTTATAAAGGTACCATTCCTGCAAAAATATTACACTTCAAAGCAAAGGTTGTATGCGTAATGTTTGCTAAAATTTTTTATTTAAAAAACGTTAGTTCTTGTGGGAGGGGAAATGTCAGTATTTACGACAGCGTTTAGAACGGTGGGCCCAACTGCCAGGAGCACAGTGTAGTTATTAAAATGGCTACTCAAGTGTTAAGTTTTAATAAGACAACGAAAAGGGGAAAACCCAAAAACCGAAAAACCCACCAATCGTCTCTCCTCCCTTCCATAAAAAAATAAGTCAATCTGAGAACAGAGGTCTTGATTGCTTAGTTCATCTTGGTATATCATCACGTAGACCTTGACGTATAGTAGTTGCTCAATAAATACTTGTTAAATGGAAATTCAACTTCCCCAACTTAGTTTAAAATGTAAGGAGCTCGCAAAATTGAAAATTTAACTGCTTTCTTATCCCTAAATTCTTTGAAACTTTTAAATGACGAAAAAAAAGGCAGAAAAAGCCCTTTCACTTATAAAGTTCAAGATGAAAATCTTGATTTTTCTTACCAAAGATATCCCTCCTTCAGTCTTACACATCTCAGTTAAGGTCATCATATTAGTTACTCAAACCAAAATCCCAGAGTGCCTATTTAAATTTTTTTACCTTAACTCTTCACATATGGTTCCTTTACAGGTCTTAACAATTCTACTTTAAAAACTTACCAGAAATTTTATTCTACTGCCACTACCCTTGTTCTTGCCAACACCATCTCCTACATGGATTGTAATTTTTTCTAATGTATCTTCCTGGGCCATCTTTTATCCTACAGTCAATGCTGCATACAGCCTAGAGAGTGATCTTTTAAAAATAATCAGTTGGTGTTACTATCCATATAAAATTCCACTGCACTTAGAATAAAAATTACATTTCTTAATGTGACCTGAGACCCCATGGAGTCTGGCTCCTGCCCATCTTCCAGACTTCACTTCCAATCAGTGACTTGCTTCCACACTAAGCTCTAGACACAGCCAAGTGGAGATTTCTGTTTTACAAAGCAGGGCAAGATTCCTTCTGTCTTAGGGCCTCTGCACTAGCTCTTCTTTGTTGCCTGTGCCCCAACATCACTATCACCATCCTTCATGTCTCAGGTATCACTGAGGTTTTCCCACTCCTTCCCCTCCAACACTTGTGTTTATACACCATCACATCATTCTGTTTCATTTTTCATACCACTGAACATTACCAGAATCTATTCTATTCTTTTTTTATTGCCTTGTTTCTTGTGTGAGAGGCAGCATAGGAAAGTCATTAAGCGAAAAAGATCTTCAGCCTGCCCATTTTTGTTCTAAATTCCAATTCTGCCCTTTCCTAGCTTTGTAACCTTAGGCAAGTCGTTTCTTCTTTCTGTGCCCTTAGTTTCTTCATGTGTAAAATGGGCATAATTCTAGTCCCTAACTTACAGTATGACACTAAGGATTAAGTGAATTAATACTTGTAAACTGCTTAGAACTGTCTCAGCAAATAGTACTTGCTAATAAATGTTAGCTATTATTATTATTAATATTATTTTTATTATTGTCTATCTTCCTGTATTAGAACATAAGTTCCAGGAAAGCAGGAACCTTGTCTCTCTTGTTCACTGGGTGTATCCTCTGCATATAGAACAGTGCCTGGCACATAATAGGTGCTGAGTAAGTATTTGTTGAATGAATGAATGAATGAATGAATGATGCACTGTGAAGTAGAAGAATGAAGTAACAATGGCAAGATGGTAACACAATTATAGAAAATACCCACAGTTTTTATGTTCCAACTGTCCTTATTAGCCCAGAGTGAATCACCTCCATTGATTTAACACCCAGCCTGCTAACCCAATCTTTTGGCTGCCAATGGAGATCAAATAACCACCCTATAATTTCATTAACACCAATATACAATATAATCAATCCACAAAATCAAAAGCTTTTGACCTGAAAGTGCCAATAAGAAGTTGAAACTAAAGCTTTTGACTTAAATGGTTTGAGAATATTAAGAAAAAGAAACTTAAGTTTACTAAAATCTTGAAATTCATCCAGTCAGTTAACCTAGCTGGCAAAAATCACATAACCTCCCAAGAATTTTAAACCTGTTACCACAAAATCTAGTTTGGCTTATATGTCTTCCTGCCAGTGCTCTTTTACTCTCCTAATTGTTTATTTTCCCACATTCCCCTTTCTTCAAGTCTACATGCCTCTGTCATCTCCTTTTCCCTCCCCATTCTTCTCTGAGAAAACAGAAGCTCTTAAACATCGACTTCTCATCTCTTCTTTCAGCAGATCTATCTAGCTGCCTTTAGCTATTCCGGTATCCTCAGATTCCCATGTATTACTGGACATGAGGTGACCCAAACTCTCCCTTGTGCTCTGGATCCTAATAGTCACTGGCATCTTGCTATATATTTTCTGTTTCTTCTGATCTGTGAGGCCATCCCTTTCAGATCATTTTTATCAGCTTTTCGACTTGTTATAGTGTATTTTAACCTTAAAAAATGCTCCTTCATTTTAATATGCCAAAGGTAGCATTTAATTAAATATGAAAGCAATGTAGTTTGGCCCTTGATTGCAAAACTGATTATTCTCATGGCAGGAGTAACATAGGAATTCCAGTTTAAAGCTTAAACAAAATCAATACCTAAAAGAGAAAATGGAAACCATAAAAACCTAAGAAGAAAATTTAAGAAACTATTTATAGAACCTAGAATTTGAAAGATTTTTCAATCAAAGCAGAATACCTTGAGCTTTAAAAATAAATAATTTTTAAAAATTTATCTATCCAAAAATTAATTTTATAGCAGAAGATGCCAAAGACAAGTCAATAAATGCTAGATTGGCAAATAAATTTTGTAATGCCTATAACATGCAAGGATTTACTACTACTACTAATGATATATATAATATAAAAATCACAAATTACCCAATTAAAAAATCAACACAAGATATAAACAGACCATTCAGAAAAAGCAATTCCAAATAGACAGTAGTCAATAAACATGAAAGACACTCAACCTTCTAATGAGGAAAATGAAAGTAAACTAAAAATGGATTATACATTACAGCCTCAGATTGGCAACAGTTAAAAAAATTAATAACATAGTTGGATGGGATTGAAAGAAAAGCAGATTCAGTCAAACAGTGAGGACATTGGTCCCCCATTACCCTCACAGTAAAAGCCAAGGTGTTCACAGTGGTTTTCAAGGTTTTCTATAGTCTATCCTTTCCCCTACCTCTTTGACCTCATCACTTGCTTATGCTTTTCTTGGCCACCTCTTTCCTTTTGTTGCTTAGACACACACATTGCTGCTCCTGCTCAAGGCCCTCACACTAGCCGTTTTCTTTGGCAAGGCAATTCTTCCCTGTATTACTCAAGTCTTTGTTCAAATGGAGGCCAACCAATCTTGGGCATCCCTATTTAAAATTGTACCTGTTCTCTTTCTCTGTCCCCTAACATTCTTTACTCCATATCTCCCTTTCCCTGCTTTCTTCTTTTTATTTTTTCAAATTATATTATACATAATTGCATGGCATGTATCATCTTCTATGACCCCATGTAATTTAGTTATATTACATTTATTGTTTCTTTCTCTGTTTCTCCCATGTAGAATATAAGTTCTCAAAGGGCAGGGATCTTTGTTTTGCTCAGTGACATAGGGCCAAGCATTAAAATAATGCCTGGCACCAATAGCTACCCAATAAACAATTTCCATATGAGTGAATAAAAGAAAGAATGAATGGATGAATGAATTAATTAATTAGTTTTAAAAAGAAAAAACTGTTCTGATATAAAAAGTTATTGCCTTAATCTGTTTTATATTTTAAAGGAGAAAATAACTTACATTGTGCTAGTCTGAAATCCTGATTTCAAATGAAGATACAATAAGACCCAGAAATATGATTTTCTTTCAGGAGAGAATCTCTAAATAAAAAAATCATGTAAGATCAGGCTTTATATTTACCATCAAAATTCTATTTGAATCAGTCCTAATCCAATCACAACTCTAATCCAACTCTCTCTCTCTCTCTTCCAATTGAATCACTCTCTCTAATTCCCCTAAACTCTCATATACCAAGTTTTTAGCCTACAAAATGTGAACATTTTGCTTAAAAATATTTCTTTGAGGCTTTTAGTAAGAATACAAAAAAAAAACCCAATGCCCACGTCAGAAATTAAATTTTAAAATAATATAAATAATGAAATCTTTAAGTTTTTAACCTGAAAATGACACATTTTCTAATATAAAAAGCTAGTGCTTTCTTTGAGGTTTTGACAAGTGAGAATATGAAAATCAAGTGGCTAGCCTTCTACCAACAAAATCTTGATTTTAAGTGAAGACATTCTAGGGCTTAGAGAGACTGTTTCCTGGAGACAGCCTCAAAATGAAATATCATTTGCTGATGGTACAGGCTAGATGACAGGTTAATACCATAGTTTAAGCACCGCTTATCTAATCTAATCACATAAATACCTCACCAGCTGACCAGTGTTCTACTATGAAGACAATTAAAAACAAAACAAACATATCAAAAATAGTTAAAACTAAACAACTAAAATACAGAAAATAAAGAGATAGAAAAAGATATGCCAGGCAAATTCTTTAGAAAGCTTGACGTAGCAATATTAGCTAACAAAAGTATTCTAGAGGTTGAATAACATTAACAGTGACAAAGAGGTGCATTTTATTACGTTATGAAGAAAAATCCACTAGGAAAATTATAATCAGGGACATGTATGCAGCTAATGACAAAGCTTGAGAAAATATGAAGTAAAAATAGAAAAATGACAAATCTACAATCATGGTGGGATTTTTTTTAAAGATAAATTTCTCTAAAACCAGCAGATCAAGCAAACAAATTAATAACATTGATCTAATATATGTTATATGTGTGTATATATATATGTGTATTATATATGTATGCTTATTGTATTTATATTTGCACATAAAAAGTTCACTGTAATCAAAGCAGAATATACTTTTTTTTTTAATAAACATTGAATATTTACAAAAAGCAATCAGGTATAAGGCCCCAAAATAAATTTCAACAAATGCCAATATATGCATTTATTTATTTTTAATCAATCTTTTTTTTTTTTTTTTTTTGAGATGGAGTCTCGCTCTTGTTACCCAGGCTGGAGTGCAATGGTGCGATCTCGGCTCACTGCAACCTCCGCCTCCTGGGTTCAGGCAATTCTCCTGCCTCAGCCTCCCGAGTAGCTGTGACTACAGGCATGCGCCACCATGCCCAGCTAATTTTTTGTAGTTTTAGTAGAGACGGGGTTTCACCATGTTGACCAGGATGGTCTCGATCTCTTGACCTCGTGATCCACCCGCCTCGGCCTCCCAAAGTGCTGGGATTACAGGCTTGAGCCACCACGCCCGGCCTGTTGTTGTTTTTGAGATGGAGTCTCACTCTTGCCCAGGCTGGAGTGTAGTGGTGCAATCTCAGCTCACTGCAACCTCTGTCTCCCAGGTTCAATCAATTCTCCTTCCTCAGCCTCCCTGGTAGCTGGGATTACAGGTGCATGCCACCACACCAGACTAATTTTTGTATTTTTAATAGAGCCAGGGTTTCACCATGTTGGCCAGGCTGGTCTCGAGCTTCTGACCTCATGTGATGCACCTGCCTCAGCCTCTCAAAGTGCTGGGATTACAGGTGTGAGCCACCACACCAGGCCCAGTGTATGCATTTCTGTAACAGTCTTGCCAATTTTTGAATTTTATATAAATCTTCAGAATGTTTATGTAAATGAATATGTATTCCTTTGTGTTTTTGCTTTATTTCTCCACTTAATGTATGCTATCTGTAGCTCTGATATACTACTTAGAGTTTCACTGTATAAAAATACCCACTATAACTTGTTAATTCTAATAATTATCTTTTCATTATAGGGATATTGCGAATAATGCTACAATGAACATTTTTGTAAATGTGCAGAGGTGCATGTGTGTGCATTTTTCATATATACATTTCATCAACAGGATGAGAGTTCTTGTTCTGTAATCTCACCACACTTGACATTGTACAGCTTTTCAATTTTAGCTCATTTAGTGGGTGTATAGTGATATATCATTAAGGTCTCAGTTTGCATTTCCCTATTAATTCACATGTTAATTGTCCATTTGCATTTCCCTGACTATTAATTCACATGTTAATTGTCCATTTGTATCTGTTTAAGTCTCACTATTGAATTGTCTTTTCTTTATGGATTTTTATGATTTCTTAATACTTTAGGCATTAGTTCTCTGTTACTTGTGCTGCAAATTTAATTCTCCTCTCTGGTTCTCTTTTTGGTATATCTTAATAAACAATCTTTAATTTTATAGTAGTTCAGTTTATCATTATTTTCCTTTTGCTTAATGCATGGTATTTCTTGATTATGAATGTCCCTACTTTGGAAGTCATAATGATATTCTCAGGTATTATCTTCTAAAGGTTTCATAGCTCCACATAAAATTCATTTTTGTGCATGGCATAATGGAAAAGGGGCCTTGAAATCTGGTGGAGCAGATATTCTTCTGTTATTTCTCTTTTATAGGAGCAGCTTTGCTATTCTTGGCCCTTTGGACTTCACTATAAAATTCAGGAGCCAATTGTTAAATTCCACAAAGATACTTTTGGAATTTTAATTGTGATGACATTTAATTTATAGATTAAGAAAACATTGTTAAAAACGTAATGACATTTTTACAATACTAAGTCTTCAAATCTAGTAACAGGTTACATCTTTCCATTTATTTAGGATGTCTTTAAATTTAATATGCTTCTCTAAGTATATTCATATTATTGTCTTCATAGAAATCTTGTGAATTTTTGTTAGCATTAGTCTTATTACTTATTACTTAATGCTTAATGCTGTTATAAATGGCATCTTCCTTAAATTTTGGTTGTCTAATTGTTGCTGGTGTATAGGAATATCATTTATTTTTATATGTAGGTATTTTAAATTCAGAGAATTTCCTAAGCTCTCTTATTAATTCAAATGGTCTATTCAGAGATCTTGTGGATTTTGTTACATATACAGTCATGTCATCTACCGATGACAGCTTTGTTTCTTTCTTTTTTATCTCTTTTCCTTCTTTTTTCCTTGCCTTCTTATGTTGGTTAGGACTTCTAGGACAATGTCAAATAAAAGTGTTGATAGCAGGCATCCTTGTCTTTTTCCTGATTTGCAAGGGAAAAATTTTAACTTTTCATTATTAGTAAGATTTTGCTGAAGGTTTTGGATAGATACACTTTATTATATTAAGATTTTGCCTACTACTTTTAATTTGCTGAAAGGATGATGAATTGATGAATTTTATCAAATACTTTCTCTGCATCTAATGAGTTCTCTTTAATTTGCTAATATGTGCTATTACATTATTATTTTTTAAAGTTTTAACCTTTCATCACTGGAATAAACTCATCTGGGTCATGATGTATATATTACTGGAATCAATTTGATCAGATTTTATTTAGAATATTTTCATCTATGTTCATAAGTGAGACTGACCTATTATTATTTTTTCTCATAGTATGCTTGTTGGGGATTTGTATCATAAATGAGTTGGGAAGTATTCTTTCTTTTTCTATTCTCTGAAAAAATTTATCTAAGATTGGAAGTATTTCCTTCTTGAATGTTTACCAAAATTTCTTGGTGTAGCCATTTGGACCTAGAGTATATTTTCTGGGAAGAGTTTTACCTACTGCTCCAGTGTCTTTGAGGGTTATGGATATATTTATTGTTCTGTTTATTATTTTGTCAATATTGCTGTTATATTTTTCTAAAACTTTATTTCATTGAAATTTAAAAATGTCATAAACCTGTTCATACTTCTTTTTTTTTATGTCTGCAGCATCTGTAGTGATAACTTCTTTATCTTTGTTGATATTGGCTTATTTGTGCCTTCTATTTTTATTCTTCCCTATTTTCATCAGTCTTTTCAATTTTATTAGACTTTTTCTTAAAAAGCCCAACTTTTAGTTTTGTTCCTCATATTTTATACTGGCTTTATATTTAATCAATTTCTGTTTTATTATTTCTTTTCTTTTTCTTTCTTTCCTGTTAGTTTTTTTCTGACTTCCTCAGATGGATGGTTAGCTCATTTAGTTTTTAACCTTTTTCCTTTTTGTATATATTTATTTAAATTTATAAATTTCCCTTTTAATACTATTTACATGTATTGTACAAGATTTGAAATGTAGTATTTTCCTTCTCATTTAGTTCAAAGTATTTTCTAATTCCCATTTTTAAATTTTATTCTCATTAAAGATTTATTTAGAAATGTATTTTTTTATTTTATAAAATTGAGTATATTTGGTTCTCTTTTGGATATTTCTAACTTCATTGTTTTGTGGTCAAATAACATATTATGACTGTTCTCAACCCTTTGACATTTGTTAAAGCTTGTTTTGTGGCCACAATTAAGTCAATTTTGTAAACTTTTTATATAACTTGGAAAAATATATTCTGCAGTTTGGGATTACTGAGTTTTATAAGTCTATTGCTTTTTAACTGCTTGATCAGTAGGGTCCTGGTTTATGTCTGTCATCCTTGGATCCCTTTTATTCTCAAAAGTGTCTCAGCTTAGATGGTAAATGATAGAATATAATTTAATGTCAAAGTTTAGAACCACTCTTCTTAAAATCTTAAATGAGTATAGAATTTCTAACAACTCAGTCAACATTCAACATTTTGCTAGAGATCATAACTAGTTACTTAAGACTTCCATTCGTGCCTATTTCTAAAATAAAAAAGAGTAAGAGACATGACTATTAGAAAAAGAAGAGATATATATTTTTATATTTTTTTGTAGAAAATATTTACATGGAAAATTCTAGAATTAATGGCCAAACTAATAGAACTAATAGCAAATAAGAGGTACCAGTTTTGCAAAGGGATATAAGATCAATAAATAATAAGAAAACTTAATAGAAAAAAATTTCCATTTATAGCACACTAAAAAAATTATACAGTTCCTAAAGTTTTATCTAAGAAAACAGATTCAGTATCTTTTTGATGCAAATCTGAAGCTTCATTGATATACATAGAACAAGATCCAAATAAATGGATAAATATACCAGTTAATAGGTAGGAATGATCAATGCAGGAGCTATGAAAATACACCTCTAATTTTCTTTAATTTCATTGCATTCCCAATTTAAATTAACAGTATTTGACAGAAATAACAGATTTATTCTAAAATGAATACTGAAGTTTTAATCTATAAATATACCCAAAATAATTCTGAAGAAATATGAATAAGTACAGGAAGACTTGCCTTAACAATTATCAATACTAAGTGTAAAGCTTTAATAATCAAAACAACCTAACATTGGCATAGAAATGTACAAATAAATAAATGGACCAGATCAAGAGTTTAGAAAGACATCCATCTTTACTTTATAACTTAGCATATGTGAGAAAAGGATTCCAACTGAATGTGGAAAATTGTAGCAAACAACTGAATTTCTTCAAAAAAAGGTATTTTTCACGATAAGAACACAATATTCTAAACTGGTAAAACAAGTAAAAGTGAAAAGCAGATAGAACAGTGATAAGAAAATGTGATCTTTTTGACCCCAAGGAATGGCATGGATTACTTAAATATGAGATAAAGGCACACACCATAATGGAAAAGTAATAAATTTGATTATATTTAATTTTTTCAAATATTTAAAAAAATCATAAAGTAAATGGAGGTGGTGGGCTAGGTTATTTGCAACAATACAATATACATAGAATTATACCAAACATTTAAAGAACTTTAAAAAATCACTATAAAAAGAAAGCAATCTAACTGAAAAAAATGGGCAAAAGATATAACTGGTAATTCAGAAAACCGAAACCCACAAAAGATCAATAAATCAATGAAAAAGTACTCGACTTCACCAGTAAACATGTCCCACAATAATGATAATAACAACTACAATAATAACAACAAATACAATAAAATAAAAGGAGATAAATCATTTTACCAACTTGTCAACAACTAAAAAGTTGACATTATCAATACACCTGGAGGTCTGGAGAAACAGAAACTCCTAGGACAGCCACTAGGTAGAGCAGTTTGACATTGCCCAGTAAAATGTAAAGTGTTTTTTCTATTATTTAGAAATGATAATTCAAAGTTTCTACCCTAGATAAATTGTCGCATATAAGAAAGAGAACACACCCAGCACTGAATGTAATAGGAAATACCGGAAGTAATGTAAATACCCACCAACAGGAAAGTACATTAATAAAATATATTTTTATAACAGACCATATATAGTTTATGTATGTGTGTGTGTATATATATATATATACATATGTGTATATATGCATATGTGCATGTGTGTATATATATACATATGTGTATATATGCATATGTATATGTATGTATATATGGATATATCTTGAAATTGTTAATGCTGAATTTAAAAATTGTAGAAAATAAGGCCAGGCATGGTGGCTTATGCCTGTAATCCCAGCACTTTGGGAGTCTGAGAATAGCAGATTACTTGAGCTCAGGAGTTTGAGACCGGCCAGGGAAAGATAGCAAATCCTTGTCTCTACAAAAAAAAAAAAAAGAAAAATAAACTGGGCGTCGTAGTATATGCCTGTCGTCTAAGCTACTCAAGAGGCTGAGGCGAGAGGATGGTTTGAGCCTTGGAGAGAGGGAGGTTGCAGTGAGCTGAGATTGCACCACTGCACACCAGCCTGAGCAACAGAGCCACTTCCTTTCTCAGAATAAATGAATAAAAATAAAAATTGTGGAAAATGAGCATATTAAGCATAAATTTTTTTATATAAAATAAAAATAGCAGATACACAAAGCAGTATTATTGATGGATACACAACACATACACACGTAAAAAGATACCCAAAGATGGAAAGTGTAGCCAATTCATCACTGTAGTTATAGGCAGGGGGAAAGAGAACAGGATTTAAGCTTCAGATCAGAAAGGGAATCCCATTTCATCTGAAATATTTATTTATCCTACTTAAAAATTCTTGAAGCAGGAGCAAGATTTTTAAGGGATATCTGTTCTTATGACTTTATTCAACATTACACTGCCAGGGTAGTTAGGCAAGAAAAGTAAAAGATATCCAGACTCAAAAGGAAAAATTAAAACTATCTTTATCGACAGATTGCATGATCTTATGTATAGAATAATTCTAGGTAGCATGCTAAAAACCACTAAAACTAAAAAAGAAGTCCAGCAAGGTTGCAGGATATATGATCAATATATATAAATTAATTGATTTATATACATTAATAGTGAGCAATAGGAAAACAAAATTTAGAAAACATCCATTCACGATAGTGTCAAAAAGATTAAAATGCTTAGGAATAAATCTAACAAAAGAAATGCAAGACATATACTGGGAACTACAAAATATTGTTAAATTAAACAAGCTAAATGGAAAGACAGTTCATATCCATGGATCAGAAAACTTAATATTATTAAGATGGTAATGCTCTACAAATTTATCTCCAGATAGATGCAATCCTACCATAATTCCTGCTGCCTTTTTTTCCTCCAGGAATTAAAAATTGATCCTAAAGTTCATATAGAAATATAAAGGAACGAGTAGAGTCAAAATAATCTTGAAAAATAAAATAATTTGGAGGGCTCACACTTTTTTATTTCAGACTTTAGTATAGAGCTATAATAGTCAAGACATTGGTATAAGGATATAGACATAGTTCAATGGAATAGAATAGAAAGTCCAAGAAAAACTCTTAGGTTTGTGGTTAATTGATTTTCAATAAAAGTTTCAAGAGAATTCGATGGAGAAATAATAAGAATTGTTGCTGGAACAACTCGATATCCACATATGAAAGAATGAACTTGTATTTCTACCTCACAGCATACACAAAAATTAAGATCGTTAGCCTAAATGTGAACTAAAACTATAAAACACTTAGAAGAAAACAGAAAAAATCTTTGTGACCTTGAGCTGGGCAATAATTTCCTAGACACAAAGCCAAAAACACAAGCAACAACGAAAATTGATAAGATGGACTTCAGCAAAATGCAGTATTTGTGCACTTCGAAAGACATAGTCAAGAAAGTGAAAAGAAAACCTACAGACCTGGAGACCACATTTTCAAATGTGGTCTTGTAACCAGAACACATAATGTAACCAGAACACACTTGCAACCAGAACACATAATGAACTCTTGCAACCCAGTAATAAGGAAACAAAAAATAAGCAAGGGACTTGAATAGAAATTTTTCCAAATAGATAAATGAATGGCCAATAAGCTTATGAAAATATACTCCATATCATTAATCATTAAGAAAAGGCAAATGAAAACACAATGAGGGGAGGCATGGTGGCTAGCACCTGTAATCCCTACCCTTTGGGAGGCCAACGTGGGAGGATTGCTTGAGCCCAGGAGTTCAAGACCAGCCTGGGCAACATAGTGAGACCCTGTCTCCACAAAAAATAAAAAAATAATAGCCAGGCATGGTGGTGTGCTTCTGTTAGTTCCAGCTACTTGGGAGTCTGAGGCAGGAGGATCACCTGAGCCTGGGAGGTTGAGGCTGCAGTGAGCTGTGATCATACCACTGCACTCCAACCTGGGCAACAGAGTGAGATCCTGTATTTTTTTTTTTAATTAAAAACCACAAAAATTACAACTTTTTAGCTACAAGTATTGATGTGGATTTTGAGAAACTGGAATCCTCATATACTGCTAGTTATAAATGTCGCATTTACTTTGAAAAACTGTGTAGCAATTTTTTAAAATGTTAAACATGGAGTTATCCATGTTTTTGATAGCTCAGCAATTATACTCCTAGGTATCTACCCAAGAGAAATACAAACACATTCACACATAAACTTGTATATTAATGTTCATAACAGTATTATTCAAAATAGTCCCAAAATGAAAACAACCCAATTGTTCATCAAATGATGAATGGATAAGTAAAATGCAATATATCCATACCATAGAATATGATTTGGTCATAAAAAACATAATACTGATCTATACTACAACATGAATGAACCTCCAAAAACATGTTGAGTGAAAGAAACCACACACAAAATATTACATATTATGTTATTCCATTTATATTAAATATCCAGAGTGGGGAAATCTATAGGTTGTCTGGAGTTGGGGGTGGAAATGGACTGTGATTATAAATGGGAACCAGGTTTCTTTTTGAAGTGATAGAAATATTCTAAAATTAGATTTTGGTGATGGTCACACAGTGCTGTAAATATGCTAAAAAATCATTGAAGTGTACACTTAAAGTGGATGAATTTGTTGTTGTGTAAATTATATCTCAATAAAGTTGTTTAAAAACTACTCGAAGCAAATTTGATAAAATACTAAGGTTTTAGTTTTGGCTGGATGGAGTGCAGGTTTATGTTTCTCAAATACAAAAACTCAGATACCACAGATTCCTGGGCCCCAGTTTCAAAGGAGATAAACATACAAAATTTAGAGTGTTTTCATTATATTCTTACTTTAAGCTATGGACAGGGGCCCCCATCTTCAAAGGAAATGAATAGGTTCCGGTCGGAGCACTCTCAGTGATGTCCACCAGTCATACATAGCAAACGCTACTCTTTAGTGCCTGACTCAAATACAAGCCAAGAGTAACTAGACATATGAGGAAAACGTTTAACATGAAAAACAGAAACCAAGACATTCTGGAAGGGCGAATTTAGAG
Organism: Saguinus oedipus; assembly: GCA_031835075.1. Classification (NCBI taxonomy): domain Eukaryota; kingdom Metazoa; phylum Chordata; class Mammalia; order Primates; family Cebidae; genus Saguinus; species Saguinus oedipus. Next base: position 129,979,803 of record CM063178.1, read on the forward strand.
GAAACAGAAACAATATAGAGAACAAAAACGTAAACATTATTATAATACTTCTAGAGAGAGAATAGAAAATCTGCAGCCATGGAAAATTTCAGAAATAAATAATTAATATTCAGAGAACAAAAAAATTCCTGGAAATTAAAAATATAATTAACAGAAGGTTTGGAAACTAACAAAAGAACAAGCATTAGGAAATGGAGAGTAAAGAAAATAAGAGGATCAATCAGGAGGTTTGCTGTCCAACTAATTGTATTTCCAGAGAAGGAGAAGAAAAGTGAAAATGTAGAAAGGAATATGTCAAAGGGATGATGTAAGACAATTTCACAGCAAGGAACAGCGTGAGTTTCCATATTGAAAATTTTAGCACAGTAATTGACAAGAAGACCAATTATATCTTAATGAAATGTCAGAAAAGGAGCAGAAGAATACCTTAACAGTGTTCGGAAAGAAAAGACAGATTACAAAAGGGAACAATAAACAGGTTTTGGACTTCCGGAAGGTAGAATTCAGCAGAACAATGTCTTGAAAATCTTGAAAAAGCATGAGGATAGAAAAAAGACATTTTCAGACTCAGATATGCAAACTTTAGGAGAGTGTTATTATATTTGTGGCCATCCATTAACTTTAACATTCCCTTTTTATTTTTTGGTAAACCTCTGACATAATGATCCCTGTCTCACCAAGATCAGAGCCAAAACTCAATTATCCAGCATCTATTGCAGTTAAGGCATAGACATGTGGCCTGGGCTCTTCCAATCAGACATCCCTCTAGAGAACTATAATGTAAAGAAAAGAAGTAGATTTCATGAAGAATCTGTTCCTGGAGTAGGGTAGTGAGAGACAGTGACCTTTCAGAGGCAGCAGTGGCTTAGATTCTAATTGGAAATGTCTCTTGCTCAGAGTCTTTGGTGCCTTTGACCAGAGGATGTATATGAATACGGAACTATTGCTTGTTGGGTAATCTGGATATTGTTCCTGGATACAGTCTCCAAACCCTAGTCTCTGGTCCTGCTGAAGATTCTGTGAGATACTTAATCTCTAGTGTAGCTCTAAGGCTGCTCCTGGTAGATATGCTTTACCAACACAAGGGAGTAAACAAGGAAGGAAACTGAGATGGGGGAAATCAGGATCTAACATAATAGAGAGGGAAAGGGGACCCCCAGGATTATGATACTAGAAACCTCAAGATTCAGGTCATGCAACAACTTAAAGACTAATCAGTCTGGATTCAAGTAAGCATCTGAGGACTCCAGTAAGAATATTTCTGAGAAAAAAAATCTGATCCAGTACCAGATCTGTTTTATGCATTTAGAATATATTTACCTTTTTGGAAATGAATCTGGGAATGAATTAATATAAAGTATAAAGCCAAGCAAATGTAAGAATGAGGTAGTTATTAACTACAGGATAAATAAAAATTTACACACTAATGGAAGTGCAATTATAGTGTGCTACGTGACTCATCTGTGACTAATTTTGCCTGACAAAAATTCAAGCTTTGATTTTATTAAATATTTGATATGGCTGTATGAGAGAAAGCTAGGAAAAGTCTGTGTGTCAATGTGGGGCATAAGAGGACTAACTACATCTTTTATAATGCAAGTGTCTACAATATCTAAAACTGAAAAGTCTAGAAATACAGGAAAAACAAAATAGATGAAACAGCTAAAATATGTGAGTGATTGCTTTTGAGAGTGGGAATGAGGGAGGGGAAATGCGTGAATCAGGGCTCCTTAGCTGCATACTAGAATTCACTTTAGGCCAAAGGGGATTTTTTTTAAAGGTAAAAAAGTTATTGAGTAGTTTACAGAATCTCTGGGAGAGTCCATGTAAGTCCAACTTACATGCCACTCAAGACATGTATTTAAAATTTATTGACAATCCAAAGAAGCATCTATGAGGTGATGGCTTAAAACTCAATGCAGTGGTGTGTCCTTATAGATGGATTCAGGAAGACTTCTGGTTCCTGCCTCTCTCTGCTGCCAGATACCACAGTTACTGCCACAGTATCCATGCAACAGATAAGAATAAAGATTATTTGAATGAGGTTAATAATCCCATATTCAATTTATTATATATCGCAATGAAATAATAATGCTATACTTAAGATGCTGGATTTAAAGGCGACATCCCAAACATTGGGTTTTATGTCACAGTTTAATCTGTGCTGTTCATGCCTGATACTTGCAGCCATGTGTCTTTCCCCTTTATATCTACATTCCTCTGGATGTTCATAAAAGGAAGTCCACACCAAATATTGGCATTTGTAGGCACAAAGGGTACAGGAAAAGTTACCCTTTTACTTTCCTTTTTTTTTCTTTTTCTTTTTCTTTTTCTTTTTCTTTTTTTTTTTTTTTTTTTTTGAGACAGAGTTTTACTCTCTTGCCCAGGCTAGAGTGCAATGGTGCAATCTTGGCTCACTGCAACCTCCGCCTCCTGGGTTCAAGTGATTCTCCTGCTTCAGCCTCCCAAGTAACTGGGATTATAGGCCACCACCACACCTGGCTAATTTTTGTATTTTTATTAGAGACAAGTTTTACCATGTTGGCCAGACTGTTCTTGAACTCTTCACCTCAGGTGTCCCTACCGTCTTGGCCTCCCAAAGTGCCAGAATTACAGGCATGAGCCACCACACCCAGCCTTACCTTCCTTTTTTCATGCAGCTCATCAAGAAAGGTCTATCAAAACTTTTGGGTCAGAGACATGTAGATATTTTGGAGAGAGAAGCAAACACATCTCATGGAAGAGATGTATTACCTTAAGACAGGTGCCCACTAGACATGAAGGCTGCTTGTCAAGTAAGATACATTCTGGAGAGCTGCCACCTCAACAGATTGTAATAAGCATCAAATAAATGGCCCAGGCTAATAGCACTCATGGAATGTAAAAGACAGAATTGTCACCAAGGTCTGAGGTTGGTATAGAAGGATCGCTGATATAGGAGAACCTCAGATTGGTCAAAAAGGCAGAGTTAATGACTTAGAAAAGAGAAGGAAGAGATAAATGAAGCAAGGGAAGAAAAGCATAGACTCAAGGACAATAATTAGGTGTACTGGACTGAAACTAAGTTTGTATAAGAACAATTGAGAGGTAAATTTGGGAAACAAGAAGGCAATAAAGATGCGGTTTAAACACCATCATTTACTTCGCTCCCTTTCCAACCCCACTAAAGTGACAGTAACAGGATTTTTGTTTTAAGAAATGAACTTACAAAGACAGAAAATGGTAAAGGAAAACAGGTGGTGGCCAGTTTTGGAAATCGGAAAACAGATAGACAAGTATAAACTGATTTATCAAACACTAGAAAGTTGAATCCTAAATTGGCAGTGAGGAAAGCCAAGAAGCAACACAGTTGTCACTACAGAACCCAAAAGACTTAGGATGTCATGGCATTTGGTACCTCTGGGAGTGACAGCTAAAATGAGGCTAAGGAGAATCTGCTGAAATTTGTCTAACAAACAGAGCCCTAGGTTCCCATCCAACTGTAAGCACCTGGATAAATGGCCTTTCTTCTACCCTGACAGAAGATTGAGCTTCATTTTCTAGAGCAGGAAAAAAGGTGGTCTTTGGACTGGGAATTTCCAGATACTTATGAGAGTGTGGTTGTCATAGGGAAAACAAGTTGATAAAGTGAACTTTACAAGTAGGGTACTTTTAGGAATGGTAGTCTCTTTTTCCATTTGGAAGGAAAGTCAGACCTGTACCCTCCAAGATAAAGATTGAAGCATCTTTTAGATTGAATATGACCAACTCTAGAAATACCAGTGTTAGGAGTTCACCCAGGAAACAGCCCAGTTAGGACATCATGCAGGGCAGCATAATCACTAAAACTATTCATGTATCCTGAACTTCTAATGTGCCTTTTTTTGTGCTGTACTTTTATATATAAAGCAAATACTAAAGGCCATCAGACATTTGAGGAAAGCCTTAAATATGAAAGAGACCAAAGCAAAAAAAAAGAAAGATAAAATGAACAAAAGGCAATTTCAAAGAAACAGCATGCAGGGAGAAAAACAAAACAATTTCAAAAACCATTGAGATTTTAGTATTTTTTTAAAATTGTACTTTAGGTTCTGGGGTACATGTGCAGATCATGCAGGATTGTTGCATAGGTACATACATGGCAATGTGGTTTGCTGCCTCCATTCCCCCATCACCTATATCTGGCATTTCTTTCCATGTTATCCCTCTCCAACCTCCCTACCCACTGCTGTCCCTCCCCTAGTCCCCCACAACAGACCCCAGTGTGTGATGCTCCCCTCCCTGTGTCCATGTGTTCTCATTGTTCAGCACCTGCCTATGACTGAGAACATGCAGTGTTTGATTTTCTGTTCTTGTGTCTGTTTGCTGAGAATGAAATTTTTGTATTTCTAGAGAGATAGAAGAAATGCTCCTATGAAGCAAGAATAAGACAATATGAAAGAAAGAAAAGGAATATATATACATGCAGGCACTCTCAGGTAACAAAAATGATTACCGGAAATTAAAAATTGGATTGGAGAAATGAAAAAGACAAAGAGAAGGAAGTTTAGAGATAAAGATGAAGACATTTTTCAGAAAATAAAATGTAGTGATAAGGAATAGAAAATTGGGAGGGGAAAACAAAGAGGTAAAAATTAGAAGTCTAATCCATGAGAGGTCCAATATCCAAATAAGAGGAGTTAATATTTGGAGGAAAAGGAGTAGAGGAAATCAAAGAAAGAACTAAAAAAAAAAAAAAACTAGAATTAACGAACTTCATTTTTTAGATTGATAAAATTTAAGAATATGGTTTAAAGAAAAGCTTCTATTAACATTGACAGAGAAACAACCTAAAATAAACAACACACACAATGAACAGGTCATCTCTAAAGAACTAAGAACCATATTTATATCCTCATGCTCACACCAATACCCATGCAATAATTTCAAAAGTTAACCCCTCTCTCCAAATTAAAGGTATAATTAAAATCAGAATTAAAGGTACAATTGACATATACAAAGGAAAAAACTGTAGGATAATATTTATCTTCATCTAGATGGGGAAGTATTATAACTTTCTAAACATGAAAAGCATTGCAAAAGAAAATATAAATTCAACAAAATAAAACATTGTATATAAAAAACATTTTTGTTAAAGAAAGATAAGTTGGGGCCGGGCGCGGTGGCTCAAGCCTGTAATCCCAGCACTTTGGGAGGCTGAGGTGGGTGGATCACCAGATCAAGAGATCGAGACCATTCTGGTCAACAAGGTGAAACCCCGTCTCTACTAAAAAATACAAAAATTAGCTGGGCATGGTGGCGCATGCCTGTAGTCCCAGCGACTCGGGAGGCTGAGGCAGGAGAATTGCTTGAACCTAGGAGGCGGAAGTTTCGGTGAACCGAGATCGCGCCATTGCACTCCAGCCTGGGTAACAAGAGCGAAACTCCGTCTCAAAAAAAAAAAAAAGAGAGAGATCAAAACCATCCTGGTCAACAAGGTGAAACCCCGTCTCTACTAAAAATACAAAAAAACAAAAAATTAGCTGGGCATGGTGGAGCGTGCCTGTAATCCCAGCTACCTAGGAGGCTGAGGCAGGAGAATTGCCTGAACCCAGAAGACGTAAGTTGCGGTGAGCCGATATCGCGCCATTGCACTCCAGACTGGGTAACAAGAGCGAAACAATGTCTTAAAAAAAAAAAAAAAAAAAAAAAAAATTATATATATATGTGTGTGTGTGTGTGTGTGTGTGTGTGTGTTAAAGAAATAGCAAATTGGCAAAAAAAAACCTATAACATATCTAACAAAATAGTTTAATATGTAAAATATTCATGTAATTAATATATATAAAACATTTATATAAGTAGGTAAAAAAAACACCCTAGGACCCTATTATAAAAAAAAAAACAGGCAAAGGATATGTACCAATACATAAGATGAAATCCAAATGATTAATATTTATGAAAAAAATCAAAATCAACCTTAGTGGTAAATCAAAGAAATGTAAATTAAAACTTGATCTAACTTTTTAACTTAACAAATTAGTAAAATATATATTTTTTCAAAGTAAAGTTGGCTAGTGTTGAGGATGCAAAATATGTTTTGGCAATGTGTATTAAAGAGCTTAAAATATTTCAATTCTATAACGTAATTTCATTTATAAGTATCTAAAAAATTTCAACCAATATTTTACAGGATGTACTGTTTTAGATACTGAAATTCAGACTACATATTTAAGTAAAAGTGATTAGTAATAATTATGGAAAAGTGAAAACAAAATAGCTCTCCACTAATGGGGGAAAGTTTAATTACTTGTCTACATAGAGTAGAATTTTTTCAGTTAACAACTATACTATTCTTATAAATTATTTTAAATAAGTAGTATATTTTCTGAGAAAAAAATTTGATTAAACATAGTGATTAGATACTGACTGTCAGAAGACACAATGGCTAATGTCTGAGGCACTTTGTCAACAATCCCCCATTTGAAGTAATAGATTTGAAATACACATGCAACAGGAAAGACAAACAGGCTGCCTGTTGTCCTACAATTTGGGCAAGGGCTGCAGTGAAAGGGACTGTTAAATTTACTCAGTTTCATTTCTTAATTTACTTAGTTTAACACCCCGCAACACATACACAGCATACACAGCAAGAAGCTTTGGAGGAATTATTTCTAAAAGACCCAAAGAAAGACTTTCTAATTTCCAGAAATCCATTAATTTCAGGGGATCAGGTATTATTTTTTAAATTATTCTGGTAAGAAGAAAATACTTTTCTGTTATTGTCAGAACTGTCAATTTTCTTAGTTGAAAAATTCTGCCTTATTGTGATTACTGTGGATAAGGATAAAATGCAAGAGTATCTAGTGACAGTGTAATTATTCTCTACTGGTAGCTGTGGCTCCAGTTGAAAGAAGCAAGAAGTAGTCTCACAACAAAAGCAACCATTGAAGACTCATAGAGAAGTGACACTTTTGGTTAGAACACTGAAGGATCACTCTGTCATTGTACCTGGCAAATTCTAAGCAGTTTTGTTTGGACACGGTCACACTTACAAATTGTGCTATTTCCTTTTGATGTGCAACAGCTGAAGGCTATATGTATAAGGAGACATTGCCTCATTCTTCCTAGAATCCTTAGAAATGTAGCAAAGAAATGATGTAGTTATAAAACAAATACAAAGTGCTCAACCTAAAGCTTATTTTACTTGTATATTCAAAAGGAAATGGAGATTTGTGTGATTTTCATAGTTAGCATTTTGTTATTTCTTGAGAGAAAGACCCTCAACGTGGTATTTAAGTTTCTGATAGTTAATTATCCTTCTAAATTGTCTCACTTTTCTCTTTTCATTTCTTTACAATAAGCTTTCTAATAGAAAAAATGAAACATTTTATTTTATATTCTAAAATATAAAGAATTTATGATAAAATCATTGTAGAATAATTTTTAAGATTAAGAAATTAGAATGAAATTGGGAGACTATCATATGATACAGGTAATCTTGTCACTTGTACATCCACAATGTCTTGCTTGAGTAGTGACAGCTTTAAGTAGGAGAGGAAGGCAAGCTGGATCCTTGGGTTCTTCTATAAGGAAGATAAAATGAGCACATGCTGGGGTGTCTAGATGTCCTTGGGGCCTCTATACTGTTATTGGATCCTCTGACAGGCACTGACTATATGTCTGGGAAAAGGGAGATGCAATAGTCGGTGGTGACTATGATAACACAATATTGCCCTTGGTAGAAATAAAGACATCTAAAGGAGAAACTTAGTTTCAGGAGAAAGATCATCAATTTGTATTAAACCAGTTGACTTTCAGGGGCTCAGTGAGAAATTTAGCAGAAACTTAGGAGAGAGTCAGTTATTGGAGAAAGCTGTGACAATAAATAGCAGTTTTAAAGGGAAACTGTGATACTAACAGAGCCCTGACTATAAATAGGAAATTTAAAGAGAGAAAGAAAGTTAAGAGAAAGGAAAATTTAACTTTGAGATGTCTGCATGTTTTGGGAAGAAGAGGGGGTGGAACCCAGGAGAAAGAAAAGAACCAGAGAGTTAAAAGAAGTATCAGTGCTCTAGAGGTTGGAGAAGTTTCAAGAGGAAGAAGGAGGTTTTCTGTGAACCAGTGGTGTGGAGAGGTGAAGTGTAACCCCTGGAGCAGAATTTGGGAGGCAGTTTGATGATTTACAAAGAACAATGTCAGTAGAAAAGTGTGGGCAAGAACCTGGGGTTTGTGGGTGGTGGGGTTGGGGCAGGCAGAGAGAGAGGAGGCTGAGAGGAGGGAGAGAGGGAGTAAGGACAGTTAGCTTAAATTAGGAAAGAGATTGATGACTGATGTTTTAATAAAGAGAAAGATAACTGATTATTTAATTGAGCATAGTCCTGGAGCAAGTGAGATATGTTGATTTAAGGAGTTCAAATGGAGAAATTAGCCCTGGAAAGCAGTGTTTTCTCTTCCCCTGAGGGGAGGGAGAACAGTAAGAAAGATGGGTATAATCAAGAGGAGACAGAGGGAAGTGTGTGCCAACTCATTTAATTATGTAATAAAAATGTTTTGAGTGCCTGCAATATATAAGATACTAATATCCTTGGAAAACACACTGCTTAAGAAGACACAGATCATGTTCTCGAAATACTTTTATATGGAAGATAAGTCAAGCAAAGACATAATTCTAGACACTGAAAACACAAGCTATTAATTATAAATTTCTCTATACCTTGGTTTCTTCCTTCATAAAATGGGGATAATGATAGTACCAACTTTAGAGATTAATTGTGAGTTTTGAATGGGATACTATAAAATGCATAATAAGGGGCCTGGCTAAATGAAGTGCTAAATAAGTGACACCGTTCACATTATGTAAGGTAGAAGTGATAACTGCCAAAAGAACTACAGGATATGAAAGACATGCAGTTTTGTCAGGACAGTAAAGGAAGATGAAGGGTCAAGTTCATATACTTGGGAAGGAGTGGAACTTAAGAACTGAGAAAGAAGGGAAAGTTTGGGAGGGAGAATGTAGGAGGAGAGAAACAGTTTGAAGTTGAATAATAGCATAAAGTTAAAACTCAGGAAGATTTCAAGATATCAGTAAAATAGGTGCTTAGTTAAAAACTGCCCCTAGTTTAAAAAATCTGTTTCAAGCATCCCAATCTCTTTTGAATTTCCCTTTCCTAGTGTCCTAACATAATTATTTGACCAAATAGAGAAATCTAGCTCACAAACCTCCCTCAAGTTCCCGTTTCCTTTTTTATCCAGGATAGATTTAATGGTTCATTCTCCGTTCAACCCATCAACAACCTTATCCCTTTCTCACTAAGGTATACTTGCCTGGAACCTTACTATCTGCTTTCTTCATATCTTTTGAATGGCCACTCTCTATGGGGAAAATTCCTGTCATGCTAGATTGGTCTGTAGAGGGCTGCTACCAGTTGTGCAAGGGATAGGGACAAATACTGCAAAGTCCCATAGTATGAGTTAAGGAAACACATCATCTTTATTTTTTGTTATTTCTGTACCATTCATTCTTTTTTATCTAACTCTAATTTGCTGCCTTTATCATTTGAATGTATTGTTTATTTTCAGTAGTTGTTTCTTTTCCTTTTAATGCAATGAAATATGCCTCTTAGTTGTAGTTAATGCTTTTTACCCTAAACTGTATTTGTAAAGGAACATACAGAAATTTGTGAAAATCATCATACCTTGATGAGTTATCACAATGAGCTATTCTGATGGGTATGAGACCAGCACCCAGGTTCTGAAAAGATTAACTTTACTCAAGAGATTCCCTTAAGCCCCCCTCCACAATAACTCATCTTTCCCCAAGGTAGCCACTACTCTGACTTCAAACATAGATTACTACACTGTAGCCGAGAGGCCTAGAAGTGATTCAAACATAGATTGCTTTGCCTCCTTTTCATCTTTATATAAATGAAATTATGTAACAGGTATTCTTCTGAGTCTTGATAATTTTACTCAATGTTGATCTTTATAAAACTGCATTTTCATGTGGCTTTTGTTTATATTCATTGCTATATGGTATTCTGTTGTGTGAATATACTGCAGTATACTTATTCGTTTTATTGCTGATGGACATTTGAGTTGTTTACAGTGTTTGGCTACCAGAAACAATGTTGCTACGAACATTGTTGGATGTGACTTTCAGCACACAGCCATACACATTTCCTAGGGATGTGGAACAGTTGGATCACAGCACATGAGTATGTTCACTTTTAGAAGCTACCATCAAAATAGTTTTCCAAGTGATTATAGTGCTTCATATTCTCTGTAGTAGGGTATGAAAATTCTCACTGTTCCATTTCCACACCACCCTTGAATTATCAATCTTATAAAATTTTAACTTCTCTTTGTAATATTAGTATTCCATTCTGGCATTTAATTTATAGATGTCTAATAATTTTTACCAAATATTAATTTTCAACCTCTGTGTATTCTTTCTTTTAGATTTTGTACTAAACACTGAGGACATACTCTGCTACATTTGGGTCACCCCCCCGCCCAGGTCTGAGTAATTCAATAGACTTTAAGAAGACAGAGCCCGGCAGCAACTGAAACATAAGAGTTGCAGGGTCAGCTAACATCAATGCCTGGGCAAAGTTGCTGCCCAGAGTGGAATCTCCCTGGTGAATAAACAAGCCTGAGAAAGATTATCATCTCATTTGCAAAAAAAGTAGGCTTAGGCTGGTAGATCCTGCTACCTCATAGATACACCAATCCAATTTATTTTAAAGTAGCATTTTCCTACATCATCGACTATATAGAACATACCTAAACACTGGGCGTTTACTGTTAATTAAATGGAAAGTATGAAGTCTAAGGCCAACTGTGCCCAGAATCCAAACTGTAACATAATGATATTTTATCCAACCAAAGAAGAGTTTAATGATTTTGATAAATATATTGCTTACATGGAATCCCAAGGTGCACATAGAGCTGGCTTGGCTAAGATAATTCCACCGAAAGAATGGAAAGCCAGAGAGACCTATGATAATATCAGTGAAATCTTAATAGCCACTCCACTCCAGCAGATGGCCTCTGGGCGGGCAGGGGTGTTTACTCAATACCATAAAAAGAAGAAAGCCATGACCGTCGGGGAGTATCGCCATTTGGCAAACAGTGAAAAATATCGGACTCCACCACACCTGAATTTCGAAGATTTGGAGCGAAAATACTGGAAGAACCGCATCTATAATTCACCAATTTATGGTGCTGACATCAGTGGCTCCTTGTTTGATGAAAACACTAAACAATGGAATCTTGGGCACCTGGGAACAATTCAGGACCTGCTCGAGCAGGAATGTGGGGTTGTCATAGAAGGCGTCAACACCCCCTACTTGTACTTTGGCATGTGGAAGACCACGTTCGCTTGGCACACGGAGGACATGGACCTTTACAGCATCAACTACCTGCACCTTGGGGATCCCAAAACTTGGTACGCAGTGCCCCCAGAACATGGCCAGCGTCTGGAACGCCTGGCCAGGGAGCTCTTTCCAGGCAGTTCCCGGGGCTGTGAGGCCTTCCTGCGCCACAAGGTGGCCCTCATCTCCCCTACAGTTCTCAAAGAGAACGGGATTCCTTTTAATCGCATGACTCAGGAGGCTGGGGAGTTCATGGTGACTTTTCCCTATGGCTATCATGCAGGCTTCAACCATGGCTTCAACTGTGCAGAGGCCATCAATTTTGCCACTCCACGATGGATTGATTATGGCAAAGTGGCCTCTCAGTGTAGCTGTGGGGAGGCGAGGGTGACCTTTTCCATGGACGCCTTTGTACGCATCCTGCAACCCGAGCGCTATGAGCTGTGGAAACGTGGGCAAGACCGGGCAGTTGTGGACCACATGGAGCCCAGGGTACCAGCCAGTCAAGAGCTGAACACCCAGAAGGAAGTCGAGTTGCCTAGGAGAGCAGGGTTGGGCCTGAGACAACTCTCGCCCCACTGGGCCCGGCATTCCCCTTTGCCAATGGCTGCCCGCAGTGGGACTCGCTCCCACACCCTTGTGTGCTCTTCACTCCCACGCGGATCTGCAGTCGGTGGCACTGCTACGCAGCCCAGAGCTGCTGCTGTCCACAGCTCTAAGAAGCCCAGATCAGCTCTATCATCCATCCCTGGTCCATCTGCACAGGTTATCCACCCGTCAAATGGCAGACGTGGTCGTGGTCGCCCTCCTCAGAAACTGAGAGCTCAGCAGCTGACCCTCCAGATTCCAGCCAAAAGGCCCCTCTTGCTGGGTACAACCTGCACAGCTTTGGGCCCAGAACCTGAGCCCCTGCCTGAGGATGGGGCTTTGATGGACAAGCCTGTACCACTGACCCCTGGGCTCCAGCATCCTGTTAAGGCTTCCGGGTGCAGCTGGACTTCTGTGCCCTGAGCCCATGGGCTACCTTTGTATCTACTGCTCTGCTGTGTGGAAATTTGATGAAATCGGTTACATTTACATCCCAGAACTTTGGTTGAGTTTGCAGGACTGTGGTCATGCATGAAAGAGGCCCTCTGGTGATGCCCTTGGATGCTGCCAAATCCATGGTAGTTTTCAATTTTGCCATATTTTGTTGTTCCTACCGGCCCCTGGAATGTCTTTGGATATTGCTAAAATCTATGTCTGCGGCTGAGGTTTTATCCACTGGACACATTTGTGTCTGGGAACTAGGTTTTGCTGAGGTTAGTGTAACCTGGTATACACAACTACCATCCTCTGGACCAACTGTGGAAGAATCCTGAGCTTTGTGAAGAATCCTGAGCTTTGATTCCTCTTCAGTCTCCCCATTTGTTTCTTCCCCTCCCTACCCACTTTTTCTCGTAAAACTAGGCTCTTTTTACAGATAAGGTCAGTAGAGTTCCAGAATAAAATATATGAATTTTCTGAGTTATTTATGTACTTAAAATGTGTTGTCACCAGTATTTGTTCCCAAAAATATTAAAAGTAACCAAAATGTTGAAATCTGATTTTATTTCAAATATTGTGTTTTCAACCTGTGTGTGTATGTGTGTGGGTATAGATTATTCTTTATGTAATTTTCTTCATAATTGTTTGGAAAAGTTTATGGCATTGTGTGGTGGTGAATGAGCTCAGGGGACGGTTGTAGCATTATGGCTGTCTGGCTGGGTAGGGGGGCTGGGTTGCAGTTCATTCTCACATTGCTATAAAGAAATACCTGAAACTGGGTAATTTATAAATAAAAGAAAGTTTAATTGGCTCACAGTTTCACAGGCTGTACGGGAATCACATAGACCAATGGAACAGCATAATGAGCCCAGAAGTAAGCCCATGCATTTAAGGTCACTCGATCTTTGTTAAAGGTGCCAAGAACACACAATGAGAAAAGGACAACCTCTTCTATAAATGGTGCTAGGGAAACTGGATAATCCACACACAGAAGAATGAAATTAAATCTTCATGTCATACCATATGCAAATATCAACTCTAAATAGTTAAAAGAGTTAAAACATACCAGAAACTGTAAAACTAGAAGAAAATGGGAAAAACTTCCTTTTTTTTGGTGCAGTGCAAATTTTTTATTTTAATTTTTTGTTTCCATAAGTAATTGGGGAACCGGTGGTGTTTGGTTACATGAGTAAGTTCTTTAGTGGTGATTTGTGAGACTTTGGCACATCCATCACTCAAGCAGTATACACTACACCCAATAGGTAGTCTTTTATCCCTCACCCCCTTCCCACCATTTCCCCTTGAGTCTCCAACATTCATTGTGTCATTCTTATGCCTTTACATCCTCGTAGCTTAGCTCCCACTTAGTGAGAACATTGTATGTTTGGTTTTCCATTCCTGAGTTACTTCACTTAGAATAATAGTCTTTAATCCCATCCAGGTTGTTGTGAATGCCATTAGCTCGTTCCTTTTTATGAGTGAGTAGTATTCCATCATATATATCACAGTTTCTTTATTCATATGTTGATTGATGGGCATTTGGGTTGGTTCCACATTTTTGCAATTGCAATTTATGCTGCTATAAATGTTCATGTGCAAGAATCTTTTTCATATAATGACTTGTTTTCCTCTGGGTAGATACTTAGTAGTGGGATTGCTGGATCAAATGGTAATTCTACTTTTAGTTCATAAAGGAATCTTCACATTGTTTTCCATATTGTTTGTTCATTCCCACCAGCAGTGTAGAAGTGTTCCCTTTTCACCACACCCACATCGACATCTATTATTTTTTGATATTTTTATTATGGCCATTAATGTGGGAGTAAGTTGGTATTGCATTGTGGTTTTGATTTGCATTTCCCTAATGATTAGTGATGTCGAGCATTTTTTCATGTTTGTCGGCCATTTGTATATCTTCTTCTTTTAAGAATTGTCTATTCATGTCCTTAGCCCACTTTTTGATGGCTTTTTTTTCTTGCTAATTTGTTTGAGTTTGTTGTAGATTCTGGAAATTTGTCCTTTGTCAGACGTATAGGGTGTGAAGATTTTCTCCCACTTTATGGGTTGTCTGTTTATTCTGCTGACAGTTCCTTTTGCCATGCAAAAGCTCTTTAGTTTAATTAAGTATCAGCTGTTTATCTTTGTTTTTACTGCATTTGCTTTTAGGTTTTTGGTCATGAGTTCCTTGTCTAAGCCACTGTCTAGAAGTGTTTTTCCAATGTATCTTCTAGAATTTTTATAGTTTCAGGTCTTAAAGTCCTTGATCCCTCTTGGTTTTTTTTGTATAAGGTGAGAGATGAGGATCCAGTTTCATTCTCCTACATGTGGCTTGCCAATTATGCCAGCACCATTTGTTGAGTAGGGTGTCCTCCCCTCATTTATGTTTTTGTTTGCTTTGTTGAAGATCAGTTGGCATTTGGGTTTATTTCTGGGTTCTCTGTTCTGTTCCATTGGTCTAGGTGCCTGTTTTTGTACCAGTATCATGCTGTTTTGGTGACTATGGCCTTGTAGTATAGTCTGAAATCGGATAATGTGATGCCTCCAGACTTGTTCTTTTTGCTTAGTCTTGCTTTGGCTATGTGGGCTCTTTTTTTGGTTCCATGTGAATTTTAGAATTTTGTTTCTGATACTGTGAAGAATGATGGTGGTATTTTGATGGGAATTGCACTGAATTTGTAGATTTCTTTTAGCATTATGGTTATTTTTTCAATATTGATTCTACCCGTCCATGAGCATGAGATGTTTCCATTTGTTTGTGTCATCTGTGATTTTTTTAAGTAGGGTCTTGAAGTGTTTTTTGTAGAGGTCTTTTACCTCCTTGGTTAGGTATATTCCTAAGCATTTTATTTTATTTGCAGCTATTGTAAAAGGGTCTTGATTTTCAGCTTGTTTGCTGCTGGTGTATAGAAGAGCTACTGATTGGTGTACATTAATTTTGTATCCAGAAACTTTGATGAATTATTTTTTTATTTCTAGGAGCTTTCTGGAGGAATATTTAGTGTTTTCTGGGTAAACAATTATATTATCAGCAAACGGTGACAGTTTGACTTCCTCTTTACCAATTTGGATGCCCTTTATTTCTTTTTCTTGTCTGATTTCTCTGGCTAGGACTTCCAGTACTGTGTTGAAGAGGAGTGGTGAGAGTGGGCATCCTTGTCTTGTTCCAGTTCTCAGAGGGAATGTTTTCAACTTTTCCCCGTTCATTATTATGTTGGCTGTGCATCTGTTATAGATAACTATTGTTACATTGAGGTATTTCACTTGTATGCCAATTTTGCTGAGAGTTTTAATCATAAAGGGATGCTGGATTTGGTCAAATGTTTTTTCACCATCTCTCTTTCTCTATCTTGTGGAATAGTGCCAGTAGGATTGGTACCAATTCCCTTTTAGTGTCTGGTAGAATTCTGCTATGAATCCATCTGGTCCTGGACTTTTTTTGTTGTTATTTTTTTTAATTACCATTTCAATCTCACTGCTTGTTGTTGGTCTGTTCAGGGTACCTAATTCTTCCTGATGTAAGTTAGGAAGGTTGTATCTTTCCAATAATTTATCCATCTCTTCTGGGTTTTCTAGTTTATGTGTGTAAATGTGTTCATAGTAGTCTTGAATCATCTTTGGTATTTTTGTGGTGTCAGTTGTAATATCTCTCATTTTGTTTCTAATTGAGCTCATTTGGATTTTCTCTCTTCTTTTCTTGGTTAATCTTGCTAACGGTCTATCAATTTTATTTATCCTTTCAAAGAAACAGATTTTTGTTTCATTTATCTTTTGTATTTTTTTGTTGTTGTTATTTCAGTTTCATTTAGTTCTTTCTGCCCTGATCTTGGTTATTTCCTTTCTTCCAGTGGGTTAGCCTTTGGTTTGTTCTTTTTCTTTAGTTCCTTGAGGTGTGACCTTAGATTATCTGTTTGTTCTCTTTCAGACTTTTTGATGTAGGCATTTAGGGCTATGAACTTTCCTCTTAGCAATACCTTTGCTGTATCTTAGAGGTTTTGATAGGTTTTGTCACTATTGTTGCTCAATTTGAAGAATTTTTAAACTTCCATCTTGATTTCATTTTTGACACAATGATCATTCAGGAGCAGGTTATTTAATTTCTGTGTATTTGCATGGTTATGAAGGTTTCTTCTTGATATGGTTTGGGTAAAGACTTTTAGGATATGAACTCAAAAGCACAGCGACAAAAGCAAAAGTAGACAAATGGGATTACATCAAACTAAAAGGCTTCTGCACAGCAAAGGAAGCAATGACACAATGAACAGATGAAGAGACAACATGTGGAATGGGAGAAAGCATTTGGAAGCCATACATATAATAACAGGTTAGTATCTAAAACATATAAGGAACTCAGACAGCTCAATAGTAAGAAAACAATCCAATGAAAATGCATCAAAGAACATGAATAGACATTTCTCAAAAGAAAACATACATAGGGTAAAAAATATATGAAAAAGTGTTCATCACTAACCGAGTACTAATTAAACCCATAATGAAATATCTCCTCATGTCCGTTAGAATCCTATTTTCTTAAAAGACAATAGATAAGTCTTGGGAAGATGCAGAGAAAAGGGAATATTTGTACACTGTTGGTGAGAATGTAAATTAATGCAGGAATTATGGAAAACAGTATGGCTATTTCTCAAAATATTAAAAATAGAACTACCTTTCACATGCAAAAGAATGAAATTAGGCCTTTATGCATACATAAAACTCAACTCAAAATATATAAAAGATATAAATTTAAAACCAGAAACTATAAAACTTCTAGAAGAGAACCTAAGGGAAAAGCTCCTGCACATTGGCCTTGGCAATAGTATTTTGGATATCACACTGAAAAGTCAGGTCACAAAAACAAGTGGATGACAAAGGAAAATGCTTCTGCACAGCAAAGGAAGCAATCAACAATATGAAATAGCAGCTTATAGATTGGGAAAAAATATTTACCAACTATGTATGTGAAAAGGAATTAATATCCAAAATTTAGGCCAAGTATTGCAATGTCTCACACCTATAATCTCAGTGCTTTGGGAAGCGGAGGTGAGAGGTGTTTGAGACCAGTCTGTGCAACATAGCGAGACCCCCCCCATCTCCACAAAGTAATTTAAAAATTACTTTGGTGTGCTGGCTGGGGTGGTGCACATCTGTAGTCCTAGTTACTCAGGAGGCTGCGGTGGAAGTATTGCTTGAGTCCAAGAGTTTGAGGTTATAGTTAAGTACAATTGTGCTACTACACTCCAGCCTGGGCAACAGAGTGAGACCCTTTCTCAAAAAAAAATCAGAAATTTATAAAGAACTCATATAACTCAATAGTGAAAACAAACTAATAACCCAATTAAAAATGGGCAAAAGGGCTGGGTGTGGTGGCTTGTACCTATAATTCCAGCACTTTGGGAGGTTGAGACAGGTGGATCATTTGAGCTCAGGAGTTCAAAACCAATCTGGGAAATATAGTGAGACCTCATCTCTACTTAAAAAAAAAATAAAGCTAGACATGTGACACATGCTTGTAGTCACACCTATTCAAGAAGCTAAGGCAGGAGGATGGCTCCAGCCCAGGAGATCGAGGCTGCAGTGAGCTTAGATCATGTCACTCCATCAGCCTGGGCAACAGAGCAAGAGACTGTATAGCAAAAACAAAACAAAACAAAAAAAAAACTCAACACCTGAATAGTTGTTTGTCCAAAGAAAACATTAAAATAGCCAACAAGTATATTAAAAGGTGCTCAATATCATTAATAATCAGGGAATGCAAATCAAACCACTTTGAGACACCACTTCACACCTGTTAGGATGGCTATTATCAAAAAGTCAAAAAAAGATAGCAAATGTTGACAAGGGTATGGAGAAAAGGAAACTCTTGTACACTGTTAGTGGGAATATAGATTGGTTCAGCCATTATGGAAAACAGCATGAAGGTTTCCAAAAGAAATGAAAAATAAACCTATTATATGACCCATGAATCCCTCTCTTGGGCATATGCCCAAAGGAAATGAAATCATCACCTCATAAGGATATCTGCATTTCTATGTTCATTCATGCAGCACTATTCATAGTAGCCAAGCTATAGAAACAATGTAACTGTCTGTTGACTGATGAATGGTTAAAGAATTTCTTTTTTTTTGAGACAGAGTCTTGTTCTGTCACCCAGGCTGGAGTGCAGTGGTGCAATTTCAGCTTACTGCAACCTCTACCTCCCGGGTTCAAGCAGTTCTCCTGCCTCAGACTCCCAAGTGAGTAGCTGGGATTACAGGTGTGTGCCACCATGGCCAGCTAATTTTTCTGTAGTTTCAGTAGAGACGGGGTTCACCATGCTGTCCAGGCTGGTCTCGGAGTTCTGACCTCAGTTACCCACCTTAGCCTCCCAAAGGGCTGGGATTACAGGGGCATGCCACCATGCCCAGCTAATTTTTTATAGTTTTAGCAGAGACAAGGTTTCACCGTATTGGCCAGGCTGGTCTCACACTCCTGACCCTAGGTGATCCGCCCACCTCAGTCTCCCAAAGTGCTGGGACTACAGGTGTGTGCCACCATGCCCAGCTAATTTTTGTATTTTTAGCAGAGATGGGGTTTTTCCATCTTGCCCAGGCTTGTCTTGAATTCCTGACCTCAGGTGATCCACCTGCCTTGGTCTCCCAAAGTGCTGGGATTATAAGTATGAGCCACTGCACCTCGCCAAACATTCTTTTTTTTTTTTTTTTTTTTTTAAAAAAAACTTTCATTTTAGGGTCAAGGGTATATGTGTAGCTTTTTTATATAGATAAACTTGTGTTATGGGGGTTTGTTGTATGGATTATCTAATCACCTAGTTACTAAGCTTAGTACCATATATATATATTTTTCTTTTTTGCACCTCTCCCTTTTCCCACCTCCATCCTTAAGTAGAACCCAGCGTCTGCTGTTCCCTTGTTTGTGTCTATGAGTTCTCATCATTTAGCTCCCACTTACAAGTGAGAACATGCAGTATAATTACCATGAAATAATACTAGAAATTGATTTTAAAAAATCTGAAAATATAGAGATGCATTTTCCTTGAAAGTTTAAAATTCTCTGATAAGTAAGTTTAGGTAAGAGGGAAGGATAAGCCAAAACAGCCAAACTCCACTGGCTTTTCAAGGCTGTAGGTCTATTTGACATGGTTAATGATCTGACTCATCCCATTAAACAAGTCCCCAGTAAGTGAGCAAGACGGTTTCAATCAGGAGTGTGTGCTGTGCAGAAACTAAACCAGGATTGGATGACAAAGCAGCGGGCTGATGGAGTTGCAGGTCCTGGAAGGTTTCGCAAAGCGAGAGACCTTTTTGGGACCCAACTGACAAAATTGGGATGTCCAGAGTAGAGTTTCCCACCTGCAGGGAACACCAAGTGCAATAGACTTACCATGGAACTTAGTGATTTTGTTTTTCCAGGAATACAAAGCTCATTTGCGCCTAGGGCATAGACAGAAAGAGGAAGAGAGGGAGAGAGGCAGGCGGCAAAGCATGTAGTGCCCTGGGTCTCATATGAAGTACATTATTTGGTGTGTGTTTAACTTGAAACGAGAAGGCACTGGAAGTTTTATTTTTATTTTTTATATTTAATTGTATTATACATTAATTTCTGGGGTACATGTGCAGAATTATTTCATAGGTATACACGTGCCATGGTGGTTTGCTGCACCCATCAACCTGTTATCTATATTAGGTATTTCTCCTAATGCTCTCCCTCCCCTAGCCCCACTCCCCGCCGACAGGCCCCAGTGTGTGATGTTCCTCTCCCTGTGACCGCGTGTTCTCATTGTTCAACTCCCACTCATGAGTGAGAACACGTGGTGTTTGGTTTTCTGTTCTTTTGTTAGTTTGCAGTTGATGCAGTTGATGATGGTTTCCAGTTTCATCTATGTTCCTGCAAAGGACAGGAACTCATCCTTTTTTATGGATGCATAGTGTTTCATGGTGTATATGTGCCACATTTTCTTTATCCAGTCTGTCATTGATGGGCATTTGGGTTGGTTCCAAGTCTCTGCTATTGTGAACTGGCACTGGAAGTTTTAAACAGCAGTTGACAAAATGTGATTTATACATTTAAATAATGATCTTAGTTACTCTGTGGAGAATGTGTGGACAGAAGAAGCAGAGCATCTAAATAATACAAGTGAGTGTGGCAATTGCTTAGATTTATGTTAGCATTGAGAATGTACAGAAGTGGCTAGGTGTGGTGGCTCAGGCCTGTAATCCTAGCATTTCGGGAGACGAGGGTGGGTGGATCACTTGAGGTCAGGAGTGCGAGACCAGCCTGGTCAACATGGTGAAACCCTGTCTCCACTAAAAATACAAAAATTAGCCATGGCATGTGCCTATAGTTCCAGCTTGGGAGGCTGAGGCAGAAATAATTGCTTGAACCTAGGAGGCAGAGGTTGCAGTGAGCTGAGATTGCACCACTGCACTCCAGCCTAGGTGAGAGAGCAAGATTCCATCTTAAAAAATAAATAAATAAAGGAAAAGAAATGCACAGGAGTGGACAAGCTCACATGTATTTTGTAAATATCTAGCCACCCCTCCCCTTAGGACTAGCCTTCCTTGATTGCCCCAATAGAATTTTAATAAGGCTCTCAATTTTGAATAGAATTTTAGCAAGGCTCTCAATTTTGAATAGAATTTTAGTAAGACTCTCAATTTTGAATAGAATTTTAGTAAGGCTCTCAATTTTGAAGCACCTGTAAATTTAAAGGCCAAAGTAATAATAATAATAAAAAAAAACCTGGTGCTTGTCTAAAGTATTGAATAAAGAATAGAAAAACCCACATCTTCCTGCCTCTCCCATTCAGTTAGGTGGCTTTGTCATTCCTAGTATAACAAGAGATAAAAGTTTATTCTTAGGAAAATCGAAGCTGAGAGCCTGACTCCAGGCACAAATGAGGATGGGAATGAGCTGCCTGGCTGAAAAGGGTCAAAATGCTCAGCTAATACTAAGACAGTGGAAACACAAGATGAAAACACACTGCATTCATGGGAAGAGAGTACCCCTAGAGAGCTGCTGGGCCCACAGTGCATCCTGCATGACCAAGGAATAAACTTTTATGTGATAAGTAAAAGCCTGGTTGGCCTTGGACTGCAGTAGGCAGACAGCATTCAGCTGCAGAGAGCTGCCTCACCCAAGGCCATGCCTCTTCCCAGTTTGACCCACATCTAGTGACTGCTCAGTGCTGGAGCATTAAGCTTGGCCATCTCTCTGCTGAACTCAGGACACCCCTGAAGGGCCATTTGAGCTCCAGAGCTGCCTGCAGGATCTGCTGAGACTATATATGACCCTGAGCCACAGTTCAACTTTTCCCTATGCTCAAACTGCTTTCTGCCTCTTTCTTTCTCAGATATGGAAAGAAAGATCTTTGTGCTGAAGTCTTAGAGTGTGCTCTGTAGTGAACCTGAACTTCAACTATACTTTAGGTTTGTGTTTCAAAGGCATAATTTTCATGAGAGAATAAATATCAATGCCCCCTGCTGAAATTCTTCTTCTTCTTTGTATGGTTATTCAGTGATGTGAAGAGAGAAATGACCACATGAGAATCTCAGCTTCCAATTTACAAAATTATTGCTGTGACCTCCCCCTACCCACAGTGAAAACATGTCCCTTTGAACACCAGGAGTCACAAGGACAAACAGCAAACATTCTGCCTTTGGTATGATGGTATGATGGATCACTCCCAGCTTTTTACCCACACTTACTGGAACCATGCACTCTGGCTCTGAGAGGAGTCCTATGTCTGGAGCAATGGGCTCTCCAATGCATTTTGACTGAGAATGTGACATCCTACAGCCTCTTTGAAAACTGTGTGTTGTTTTCATTGGGAACTACAGCTAAACATCCTGATTTGATCTTTTGCCATAAGCAGGCTAGTGTTGCCATTTGAAGACTGTGTGGAAAAACGTGATGGCAAGTGTGTGATTTGTGACTCCTATATGTGTTCCTGCACTCTGGTGCACATATGTGATGAGTGTAACTATGGATCTTACTAGGAACGCTGTGTGATCTGTGGAGGCCCTGGGGTCTCTGATGCCTATTTTTGTAAAGAGTGCACCATCCAGGAGAAGGATAGAGATGGCTGCCAAAAGATTGTCCATTTGTGGAGCTTTAAGACAGAACTCTTTTATGAATGCAAAAAATATGGCTTCAAGAAGAGGTGATTGGTGGGTGGCCCCTTCCTCCCCCGACCTTAAAGCTATTGCAACGGCCAGAAAATATGCCTACTACCACCAGCAGAAAGAGAGCAGAACCCAGAGCATCACCAGGAGTGCCTGCTAATGTACTGGCCGCTTGTCACCCCTCCTCTCCCTTCACCCAGACGTACGGTAGGGATGGAAAAGGATTATTCAGAGAGCACTCTGGCACACCTTATGGGAGAAAATTTGATAGATTAGTTAATGGTGTTTTTCTAATTTGGGAAGCAAAGATCTGTTCTCCATATTGATATGTTTTCCCTCAACCAAGATCTTCTAAAAAGAAATAATATTTTAGTCTTCTGCTTTAGAAGTTGACTGTGAAGCTACGTCCAGTGAAAAACATGTTCTTGCAGCATCTCTGGTGGCAGCTGTCCTTGAGGAAACTTTGGTGTGTGGTGGGAAGCTATCAGAACAAGAAATGTAGTCATTTTCTCGTTTAACACTTGTGTAAGCTTTCACTCTTTAAACACTTGTGCTGGCGTCATGTTATTTTCCTTCTGAGAAACTGGAAACCCTTTCTGTTGCTGTTATTATTAATAAAGTTGGTATTTATTTTCTGATAGTCAAAAAGAAAAGAAAACTGTTTGTCAGTCTCTATAAACTTAATCAGTCATCTACACCTAGAAGTTCTTTCCCCTAATTATCTACCCAATTCATAAGAATCAAGAACTATGAAAAGTGTGTATGTCTTTGAACAGGTAAGTATAAAAACTGTAGCATATTGAAATATTATTCATCAATAAAAAGTAACAAACTGCTGGTACATGCAACAGGATCTTACAAAAATCAGATTTTTTGGGGGAAAAGCCAGATCCAAGGGAAAACATACTGTGTGACTGCATTTATATTCATTCCCCAAATAAGCCCAACTAACCTGTGGTCATAGAATTTAGAACATGATTACCTATGGTCGGGATTGACTGGAAAGTTACGGGCATGAGAGAAATTTATGGGACTGTGGAATGTCCTACATCTTGTTTTGGGTGATTATTACATGGGTGTATATAATTGTTAACATTCACTGATGTGGAGACCTAAGATCTATGTATTTTATTGCGTGTGTTTTAAGCTGGAGAAAACTGAATAAGAGACAACACGGGCAGGTGAAAAAGTGAGAACCATCTTAAGGAACTCTGGAAAGTTAAATTTTAGGTTGGCAGGGAAAAAACCTAGAGACCAACACAATCCCCAGTGTAGAACCAAAAGGAATAAAGATTTTGTGGCACCAGGTACTCCTGGAGTTGGGAATAAAAGTGAGGCTAAACAGAGGTTATGTTGAAAGTCTGTTGGAGAAGTGTTAGTTCCTTGGGTTGACTCCATCAAGTTCGCATCTGGATGCCTGCTTCCACCCACCCTGGTGGACGGTGAGACTTTCCTACTTTTATACTGGAGACGATTAATTGGCAATTAAAATTAGGTAGTAATGTTGGATTGTGGATAAGGAAATGCAGAGAAATAAGGAAGTTCTGAAAATATCAGATTATTGATAGCTTGGCTCACGTTCTAATTTGGAAAGTTAGAATTGAACATCTGCTTCAGCAACATCTCAATCTCTTTCCAGGCAGATAGCTGCCCTGGGACATTTAAAATTAAGAATAAAAACAAAAAAACCAAAAACATAAACAAAAACTTGGGTTGGGAAGACAAGAAACATAAGGACATAAAGAATTTTTAGAAGACATTGCTCCTATTGCACTCCTGTTTCTACTCAGTTACTTTCATCGATATTTTACATTCTCTTTCCAAACAAGAGCAAGCAATGGTACAGCTAAAGTAGTTTCTAAATTAGCCTTTAGAAAACTCAGGGAGTTGCATGTGGTTGTGGAGGGCTTCTTCGGGAAATTGTAGTTAGAATTCTATGTTACTTTATTTTCACACACTCAATTGGGACTACTCTTATTAATAGATGGTGTCCATATTCTGCTGTTTGCCCATGTTCAATAATAACCTTTTGCCATGCTGTATTCTATTTTAGAAAATCAAGAAATATTGATAATGAGAATTATCTAGAGACAAGTTTAGAGCCATCTTTGTCCTCTCCCATGACCTCTGTTTCTAGATTTCTCTTCATTTCTGAGAAAGAGTAATCAAGTATTCCTTACACATTCTTCACTTTTATACTTATAATTTTACACAGCCAAGATAATATGTCAGGTGTGGCTTTACCAACTTCTCCTCCTCTTACCACCTATTTAAAAACTTAATGTTACAAGTTCTGAACACATTGCTATTATATAGATCCTAGTGACTCCAGCAAAGTCAATAGATTTGTGTAATTTTTCATTTCTTTATTACCCTGCTGATAGATAAGTACATCATTTCCACGTCTTTCTTATCTTAAACAACACTTTACTGAACAACTGTGTACATAGAACTAGAGTTCCTTGTTTATATTTCTACTCATTTTCAACATTTTCTAGGAACAGCTATATTGGCCTACAATTTCTATCTCCATTAGCAGTCTGACCATTGTGGTTTTCTCATATGTTGGCCCATTTTTATATTGTCAGACCTTTTCACCTTTTTTTTACCTAAATTGATTTTTTTTAAGTATCACTGCATTTTCTCAATTACAAGTAATCTTGTACGTCTCCTCATATAAAGGGGCCATTTGGATTTTCTTTGTTCAGGTTGCCTGTTCTAAGTTTTTGCCCACTTCTTTTGGGTTGACTCTTATTTTGTTTATTGATCTCTAGAAGTTTTCAGGATACTCATTTATTGTTTATTTTTTGTATGGTAAAACTATTCTATCCTGTGACTTGTCTCTTAATTGTTTATGTCATTATTACACTGGAATCAGTTAAATATATCAGACATTTCCATCATTATTTGTGCTTTTGTTTCTTCTTTAGGACATTTTATCCTACCTTGAATGGATAAACACTTTTTTCAATATTTTCTCAAATAGTCTTAAAGTTTTCCTTTGCACAGCCAGTGTTTAATCTATAGTAATTTACTTATCTAAGTAGCATGAGCTCTGTCATTTTCCCCAAATAGGCCACTATTGTATCACCTATTGAATAATTAATTCCTCCTCACAGGATTGGTAAGCCACTTTTATTATATACAGATTCCCATATGTACAGTTGAGCCTTAAACAACATAAGTTTGAACCGCATAAGTCCACTCATGTGGATTTTTTTCAATAACTATATTGGTAAATATCTTGGACTTTCAGAACAATTTTAAAAATCTGTAATCAAAATCTTGTGGTTTAGAAATACTGAAAAAATAAAAAATACGTATGTCATGAATGCATTAAATGCATGTATATAACAGTGTATGTTATCATGTATTACCATAAAACATACATAAATCTGTTTTTAAAAGTTAAAAAAAATTTTTTTTTGAGACAAAGTCTCACTCTGTCACCCAGGCTGGAGTGCAGTGTCATGATCTTGGCTCACTGCAACCTCCGCCTCCCAGGTTCGGGTTATTCTCCTGCCTCAGCCTCCTGAGTAGCTGGGATTACAGGCGTGTGCCACCACGCTGAGCTAATTTTTGTGTTTTTAGTAGAGACGGGGTTTCACCAAGTTGGTCAGGCTGGTCTTGAACTCTTGACCTCATGATTCACCTGCCTTGGCCTCCCAAAGTGTTGGGATTACAGGCGTGAGCCACCGCGCCCGGCTTATAAGTTAAAATTTATCAGAATTTACAGATCATACATGGTGCCAATTTCAGGTGAGATGAATGTAAACAAATGCAAAGATGTAGTATTAAATCATAACTGTACGAAATTAACTGTAGTACCCCCTGTACTACAGTAAGTATTTTGTAGCCACATCTTGTTGCTATTATGGAGAGCTCAGGTATTGCAAGTATCGTCTTAAAACACTGTGGGATGCTAATCATCCACACATGGGCAAATATCTTTAGTAAACTGCCGTTTCTTGAGTATTTTTAATCATGTTTAGTACAATATCATAAAGTTTGAATAACGCCACGGAACCCATACGAAGTGCCACTAGTGATGTTGGAATTGTCCACAAGAAGCAGAGAAAAGTCATGACATTACAAAAAGTTGAATTGCTTGATGCATAGTATAGACTGAGATCCGCAGTAAGATTGCCAGCTATTTCAGACAGACCATTCATCTTCTAAACAGATAAAGTAAATTGAAGGTATCCGTAAATACAGTATAGTACTCTAAGTGCATTTTCTTTCCTCTAGTTTACTTTATTGTAAGAATACAGTATATAATACATGCAACAAACAAAATATGTGTTAATCAACTGTTTATGTTATCAGTAAGGCTTACAGTCAACAGTAGGCTATTAGTAGTTAAGTTTTTGGGGAAGTCAAAAGTTACTCAAGAAGTTTCAACTACACAGAGGGTCAATGTCCCTCATTCTCTCCTTGTTCAAGGGTCAGCTCTACATGCACGTTTGTCTGGCCTCTGTGTCCTGTATTGTTTATTTCAGCTCAAATATCACAGTTAGATAAAGGAGAAGTCATCTGTATTTTTCTTAAAGGTATCATTTTGGAGATTTTTGTTTAAATCTCTGTCTCTAACACCTGCTAGCTCTATCGCCTTGACCAAATTTCTTAATGTCTCCATGACTGAGTTTTGTCATCTGTAAAACAGAGATAACATTTTCTTACAGGTTATTATGAAGATTAAATGTGTTATTCTATGTAGAGTAAATTGAAAAGTGTTTGGTATTTTATATTCAACATGTATGTTAGCTATTTTAAATAACAGTTTTATTATTAGAAATTAAGAGGGATTTCTGTTCATCAAAAGATACAGAGAAGAAAAGAGAAGACAAACCAAGTGGCGTGAACAGATACTGTATTACTCATATCTAATAAGCAGCTAATATCCAGTATATACAAAGAGCTAGCACAGAGACAGCAAACCCAGTAGAGAAATTGACAAAATACATAATAGTCACTTCACGAGTTAGAATATCCCAATGGCGAATAAACATGTGAAAAAAACGCTGCCTCTCATTTGTATTAGGGAAATGAAAAATCTTTCTTTCTCTCTTTCTTTCCTTCCTTTCTTTTTGAGACAGGAAGGAAGTCTCAAAATGTGACTATAGTCTCAAAACTATAAAATGTGCCTCTTTGATCCTATAAATACATGGGATTTTTTTTTTTTTTTTGACGCAAAGTTTAACTCTTGCCCAGGCTGAAGTGCAGTGGTGCAATGCCGGCTCACTGCAACCTCTGACTCCCAGGTTCAAGTGATTCCTGTGTCTCAGCCTTCCCAGTAGCTGGGATTACATGTAGAGATGGGGTTTCATCATGTTGGGCAGGCTGGTCTCAAACTCCTGACCTCAGGTGTTCCTCCTACCTCAGCCTCCCAAAGTGCTGGGATTACAGGTGTGAGCCACCGTGCTTGGTCAAATACGTTGCATATTGATATTGTTACCCTAGGTTTCTTTTGTTTGATATTTGTCTAGATTTCCCTTTCCCATAAATTGACTTTTAATCACCTAGCTTTTTCTTAGGATTGATTTAAAATGTAAAATAAAAGGGAGGGGCATGGGCATAGGTGGATGGGGCACCTATTCTGGACCCAGCCCAGTGATTACATTCGCTGGGCACTGATTGGATTAGGATGTTGCCCAGATATAAAAAAGCAAGGATCTTTGGAACCTGGG
This sequence comes from Saguinus oedipus, assembly GCA_031835075.1. Lineage (NCBI taxonomy): Eukaryota > Metazoa > Chordata > Mammalia > Primates > Cebidae > Saguinus > Saguinus oedipus. Next base: position 130,007,967 of record CM063178.1, read on the forward strand.
CTTCATTTAGAGTTCAGCTACCAACGGGAACTTTCTCTTTTGGTCCTGGAGTACGTTCATCTGGAATTGTGAGTTTTTGGTGGAAGGTAGATCGTTTTATTTCTTCATTGAAGTACTTTTGGATATTTGTCCTACTGAGAAAATTATTATCAAACAAGTTTTTCATTAAGAGTCAGTTAAAAATTTTAAAACATCTCCACCAAAATTATAGCTATGCCCCCTGAGTTATCTCAATGCATTTCATTTGTACTTTCTTCTCTCTTCATGCCTACGGCTTTTTACTTTTCACCAACTTTTTGAAAAGTCAAGTTTTAGTTTTTTGTCATCATTCCTATTGGGTGCTTTGTTTCCTTTTGCAATGGTTTCTGCTTGTGTCTTTATTTTCATTGTTTCTTTTGATGTTTCTTGTGTGGAGTGCTCAGTTCATCCCTTTGCAAACTTGATCATTTTTCCTTTTAGTTTGATCATCTACTAGATTAGATGATCAAACTAAAAGGAAAAATGATCAAGTTTGCAAAGGGATATTTGCAAATCCCGAGTAGCTGGGATTACAGGTGCTTTACCACACCCGGCTAATTTTTGTATTTTTTTTTTTTTTTTTTTTTTAGTAGAGACAGGGTTTTTACTAAAAAACGTTTTTCTGTTTTATGATTTAACCTTAAAACTTGATATTAACACAGCTTATCCTTTAGTTTAGCTTAATACTAGCTGAGTATTTCTTTTGTCTGGTCATACATGAATTTTCAAATATTCTCTATTTGTTGTTATTTAGGTGTATTGTTTAGACTTCCTAGAAGAGATGGCCAGGTACAGTGCAGTTACCAGCTACTTGCATACCCAAGCCTGAGAATCAAGAGAAGCCTCACAGAGACACCCGCAACTGAGGAAACTCACAGAGCTTAAGTGGAGCTGGGACTCCAGCTGGGGCACCTGCCTCACTATGACATATTCTATTTTCTTTGGACAAAAACGAAAAAATACTGACTAAAACAGAGTCCCCCTAGGAAGCCTGGGAAAGATCTCACTTGTTCAAAAGTTCAATTCTGAATTACTGCCTCGCAGATAAACCAAAGCATTTTGAAAAGTAAAGGGGAGAAAGGAAATTATTCCCCAGCACTCTCAGGTATCTAGAAGACGCCTAAGAAGTTGTGAGTCAGCTGTTTCTTGTGTGCAGCCATGAAGTCTGTGCACTCTGTTCCCCAGAACACGAGTTGTACCATCATGACTTTTTACCCAACCGTGGAAGAATTTACAGATTTCAACAAATACATTGCTCACATGGAGTCCCAAGGAGCACACCAAGCTGGCCTCGCCAAGGTAATTCCACCCAAGGAATGGAAAGCCAGAAAGACTTACGATGATATCGAAGACATCTTAGTCGCCACTCCCCTCCAGCAGGTGACCTCTGGGCGGGCAGGGGTGTTTACTCAATACCATAAAGAGAAGAAAGCCATGAGTGTCGGGGTAGTATCACCACTTGGCAAACAGTAAAAAAATCAGACTCCACCACACCAAAATGTCAAAGATTTGGAGCAACAATACTGGAAGAGCCACCCCAGTAATTCACCAATTTATGGTGCTGATATTAGTGGCTCCTTATTTGAAGAAAACACTACACAGTGGAACCTAGGACACCTGGGAACAATTCTGGACCTGTTGGAGCAGGAATGTGGGGTGGTCATCGAGGGCGTCAACACCCCCTACCTGTACTTTGGCATGTGGAAGACCACATTTGCTTGGCACACGGAGGACATGGACCTTTACAGCATCAACTACCTGCACTTCGGGGAGCCCAAAACGTGGTACGCAGTGCCCCCAGAACATGGCCAGCGCCTGGAATGCCTGGCCAGTGAGTTTTCCCAGCAATTTCCCAGGGCTGTGAGGCCTTTCTGTGCCACAAAGTGGCCCTAATCTCCCCTACAGTTCTCAAAGAGAATGAGATTCCCTTTAATTGCATGACTCAGGAGGCTGGGGAGTTCATGGTGACCTTTCCCTATGGCTATCATGCAGGCTTCAACCATGGCTTCAACTGTGCAGAGGCCGTCAATTTTGCTACTCCACGATGGATTGATTATGGCAAAGTGGCTTCACAGTGTAGCTGTGGGGAGGCGAGGGTGACCTTTTGCATGGACACCTTCGTGTACATCATGCAACCAGAGAGCTATGGGCTCTGAAAATGCAGGTAGGTTTCAGCCATTGTGGATCACATGGAGGCCAATGTTGCAGAAAGCCAGGAGGAGAGCACCTGGAGGGAGGACATAGCACTTAGGAGAGCTGCTCTGGGCCTGAGGCATCTCCCGAACCATATGCCAGCTGTTCCAGAGAGACTGTGCCCGCAGGGCTGTGTTACAACCCAAAGGGCCTTGGCACTGATGCTGTGCCTGAATTTACAATACAAACCCTGGGGACGTCAGCCTAGGTTCTTCACCCTTCCACTGTAAGGTGGGATCCTTTTTGTGGCTGTGGTCATGGTTGAGGTCGTGGTTGTGGTCAGGGTCATGGTCGTCATCCTCAAAAACGGGACTGAGGAGACAACTGTTCAGTCTGCAGCCAAGAGACACCTCTCAGAGGGGACAGGGAGTGGAGCTCGAGGCCTCAAACCTCAGCTCCAGTTCACCGATGACGCTTTGAAGGACAAACCTGCACCTTTGAGCAGTGGCCTTCAGCATCCATGGTGAACCTGGCCAAGGTTGCAACAATGGACCACTCTTATGCCTCTAGGGTTCTGGTCTCAACTAAGTTTTCCAGAATCTTCTGTTTCTCAGACTCATCTGCTGGGGCTTAAGCCAGAGATATGCCACTGAATTTGAAGATATTTTCCTCCAAAGCACGATCAGTCCTCTGAACCCATGGCTACTGAATATGGTGCCAAACGTCAAGAGATGCCTTCCTCTTATCCCAACCCCAGGAACCAGAGAAAATTCTTGCCAAGGAGAATTCTGGCCTGGGCCTCTCCCCAGTGAAGATTCTTTCCCTCTAATAACTGACACATTTCAAGACCCCCAGATGCTGTCTCCTACTGTGACAGCCAGGGCTCCCAGCAGCCACTGAAGTCCCCTCCCCAAAGGTTGCCATACGTTTTTGTAGTACCTCTCAAGGACTCTCTGTCTACTCCTAATCATTGTGCCTGTGATCTTCACCATGGCCCAGATGCCATGAACAGCACTCATTGCTGATGTCCCCTCAGGATACCTCCCTTACTGTGCTATGGGTCCAGATCCCATGCACATGCGCAAACTAGACCTTTAGACCAACTGAGTCTGTTAGCCAGTCGTGGCCTCAGAGATATTTTGTAGTGTTGTTGATGTTCATTAAATTTTCTATCTCTCGTGTATATCTGTAAAGAACGTTTTTACTACATGTTCTTAAAATTAGAATTATATAAAAGAGATATACCAAAAAGAAAGGGATGTGGAAAAATGAGATAAAGAAATGAGCAAAATTATAGCAAGCAAAGAACTAACATAAAAGTAGAGTCACAGACTTTAATATCAGGCAAACCTGGATTGAGACCAAAGGTATATAGCATGGATCTTTACAATGCAAAAGATGAAATTTCACCATGAAATTATAACAGTCATAAATATTCAAGTAAGTTTGACAAAGTATAAATTATAGTAGATAAAGGACAAGTTTAAAGAAACAGATTAAAAATAGGAACATTTAAGTCACCAATATGATTTGGTTATGTGTTCCTGCCCAAATCTCATGTGGAATTTTAATCCCTAATGTTGGAGGTGGGGCCTGGTGGGAGATCACTGGATCGCAGGGGTGGTTTCTTAAGAATGGTTTAGCACTATTCCCATAGTGCTGTTGTTGTGAGAGAGTTCTCAGAAGATCTGGTTGTTTAAAAGTGTGTGGCACCTGTACCCTCTCTGAAATTCTCCTGCTCCAGCCAGGTAAGATGTACCTGCTTCCCCTTTGCCTCTTGCCATGATTGTAAGTGTCCTGAGGCCTCCCCTGAAGCAGAAGCTGGTATGCTTTCTGTACAGCCTGCAGAACCATGAGCCAATTAAACCTATTTTGTTTTAAATTATCCAATCTCAGGTATTTATTTATGTGAGCAATGTAAGGATGGACTATTACAGTCACCTTACTCATCCAAGGAGAAAAAAAATGGAGAAATCTAAGAAGGCTATGGAAAACTCAAACTACATTAACAATAAGGTAGAATTGGTATTTCAGATGATAGAAAATACTCCCTCTCAGCTGGGCACGGTGGCTCACTCCTGTAATCCCAGCACTTCAGGAGATGAAGGTGGGCAGATCACAAGGTCAGGAGTTTGAGACCAGCCTGGCCAATATGGTGAAACCCCATCTCTACTAAAAATAGAAAAATTAGCTGAACATGGTGGCATGCACCTATAGTTCCAGCTACTCAGGAGGCTGAGCAGAAGAATCGTTTGAACTGGAGAGGCAGAGGTTGCAGTGAACCGAGATCACACCACTGCACTCTAGCCTGGGCCACAGAGTGAGACTCTATCTCAAAAAAAAATACAAAAAACTCCCTCTCTTCAGGTGCCAAAGAATGAATCACAAAATATGACCATATATTAGAGTGAGTAGAAAATATCAATATTTTCTTTAAAAATAATTTAAAAATTAAGCATTCTGATTATCATGCATTCAGACTAGAAATTTTTTTTACAGCCAAAAAAATGTACGCGTCCTTTTCTTTGCAGGTTAAACACTTTTTTATTGAATGAACCTCAGATCTCTGCGAAACACAATCCAAAAAAGCCTAATTTCCACAAAACAATAAATATCTATTATATGCATAAACGTTGGAGCAGGAAAGCCTGATTTTGGTTTTCTGCTTCTCTTACCAGCTTGTATGACCTTGAAAATTCGTTAACTTTACGATACGTTTCCTCAATGTAAAATGGAGTTATCATCTACCTCATGTGTTTAGTTGACAATTCTATGGGTTAATATGTGCAATTTGTTAATAACAATGCTTGGGACACAAAGGATTACAGGAGTGTTTTCAGATTTAAAATTTAATAAAATACATAAAGGAATATATGAGATTCATTTACAATAGTGCTGAGGAAAATTTGCAACTTTAAGTATTTTCTCAATCACATCCAAAGAATGAAATTAACTGCATTAAGCTTCTGATTGATGCACAAGTTAGGAAAGGATAGTCTGAAAGTAGCAAGGAGGAATTGATACACACATACACAGAAATTAATGAGTTAGAATAAATGCAAAATAATATACTAAATCAATAAAAACTCCAATGATATGAATTTTTTGAAAAATTAACTTACTAAATAGAAAATTTAACACATAAATTTCTGTGTATGAAATACAGAAAGATCACAGAAGAACTACCCATTCAAAAATGACAAGGATTAGACAATTTTACAGAGGAATTGTGTGACATCTTCATTTTAAGTATACATAGGCCTTTAAAATGAGGAAAAAATTTAATGTTTTAAGATAAGCACATTATTGATAGAAAATCCTTATGAATTGCATGCAGAATGAGAGGAAATGACGGACAAAACTGATTTATGAACATCAATGTAAAAATTTTAACTTAAATATTAGCTAAGATAATTTAAGTACGTTAAAAGAATAGAGTTATATGATTACATTTATAGCTGGTGACAGGCCTTTGATAAAATTCAATTCAGTCTTGTTTTATATATACCCATAAGGAATCAATGAATTCTTTCTTAAAATAAATACAAGGCCAGGCATGTTGGCTCATGCCTGTAATCCTAGCACTTTGGAAAGCTGAGACGAGTCGATCACCTAAATTCAGGAGTTCAAGATAAGCCTGGCCAACATGGAAAAACCCCATCTCTCCTAAAAAAATACAAAACTTAGCGTGGCATGCAGCTAATTTTTTTTTGTGGCAAAACCCCATCTCTACTAAAAATATGAAACTTAGGTAGCACATGCCTGTAATCCCAGCTAGTTGGGAGGCTGAGGCAGGAGAATAGCTTGAACCCGGGAGGTGGAGGTTGCAGTGAACCCAGATCATACCACTGCACTCCAGCCTGGGTGACAGAGAAAGACTCCATCTTAAAATAAATAAGTAAATATAAAAAGTAAATAAAACACAAAATTTGTCTATTTAATAGTGAGATACTTTAACTCCAAGCCACCATTTTCATGAATGTGACATATTTGATGCACTTCAGCCAATAATTTATGAAATTAGCACTATTAACCACTGAAAATATTTTTAGAACTATAATTGGTGAAAGTGAAGGGACATATTTTATTTTGTTGTGGTTGCAGTTGATAAGGCTGAATGTGGGGAAAACTTGAGGAGGAGGCTAAACTTCTAGATGGTTTCTTAATGGCTACCATGCTCGCTTCAACCATGGCTTCAGCTTCCGGGAGGTCATGAATTTTGCTGTCATTGATAGATCAATTCAGGCAAAGTGGTGTCTCATTGCAGCGGCAGGCAAACCACTATGGGCATCCTGTAACCCAAGTGCTCTGAGCTGTAGAAACACTGGCAAGCTGGACCACGTGGAGTCCAGGGTACATGCCAGCCTAGAGAGGCCCACCTGGATGATCGAAGTGCCCAAGAGGGCTACCTAGCTGAGACGCCACCTGGATCACCAGGGTAGTGACCCATTTAGCCCATGACCTCATCCTGTGGTACCCATTGCCTCACCCTTGTGTCCAGTGTTCCCATGGTCCATCTAGCCTGCAGTGATACTTCCCAGCCCAGGACCTTAGCCTGGACCCACTGCTCACCCCAGCTCCATCAACCCTGGTCTGAACCTCTCAACTGACAGATATGGTTGTGGTCATTGCCTTCTGTAACTAGGGTCTAAAAGCCAATACTCCAGGCTCCATCCAGGAGGTGCCTGTTGATGGTCACAGTTCACATAGCTTCAGACCCTATGCGTCAGCCCCTGAGCCTCAGCCCCTGCCCAAAGATGGAGCATTGATGGACAGGCCTGCACCTCTGAGTCCAGGATCCAGCATCCTGCCAAGGATTCCAGGAGCTTCCGGGCACCACTCCTGAGCCCATGATCAGCTTTTCTATCTTGCTACTTTGCTCTGTGGTGGCTTCTTGATATTGCTCAAATTTACATCTCAGAATTTTGAGCAAATTTGCAGACCACTACGGTCACAGAGCCTCTTGGTGCTATAGCCCCTATGATGAGGGCTCTGGGTGTTGCTGAGTCCAAGGTAGTTACCAAATTCACCATATATTCTTTATCCTCTCAGACCTTGTAATAATTTGACACTTCTTCTTCTGTGTCACCAGCTGAGATTTCATCCATTGGAGATGCATGTCTCTGCAAAAGAGGTCTTCCTGAGTTTGTTAAGCACTCATCTATCCCAGCACCCCAATTGCTGGAACAACTATGGAGGCTGCTGCACTTCTGAAGAATTCACAATGTGGTTCCCCTTCAATCTTCTTTCCTTACCTAACCCCACTCCAACACTCCCTTTCTATCAAAACTAGCTTCTAATGACCGATTAGATCAATAGAGTCAGAAAAAGGTATCATCTTTCTGACAGGTATTCAAAATGTGATGTCACCAGTATTTGTTCACAAATGAATTAAAAGTCACCAAAATGTAAAATCACACTTTCTTCCTAATATTGTAGTTTCAAACAACTTGGAAAGGAGATTATTCTCCATGCATTTTCCTCATAATTAGTTGAAAACATTTAAGGCAAAGCATATTTTTTGCACTGGTTACATTTTGTGGTGATGAGTGAGCTCAGGGCATGGTTGTGGGGTTCTGGCTGTCTGGCCGGGTGGGAGCACTGGGTTGCAGTCATACTTTGAGGATGGCTTTAGGCCCAGCCTGGTGCTCAGCTAAATAGCAGGACCCAAATTGCTGGAAAAGATGAGTAGTCCTAGGATTAAAGTGCTATCATCTGACTAGCTTCTCTCCCGGGCTCCACTGCCTTTTCAAAGCTGTGTGTGTATTTCACACTGGTAACTCTTTCACTCAGCCCAATATTGTCCCCAAGTAAGTGAACAAGGCTTCAATTAGGAATGTGTGCTGAATAGAATCTACAGAGGGATTAGATGACAGAGCAGAATGGGCTGGGGCTGGCTGAGCATCTGGTCTCAGAAGGATTCACAAAGCAGGAGACCTTTTGGGGACACAATTACAAAATGGGAAGGTCTGGAGCAGAATTCTTCCCTTGCAGGGACCAGCAAGTACAACAGACCTAACACAGAACTTAGTGAGTTTGTGTTTCCAGGAATACAAAAGAAGCTTATTTGGGTCTGGGACATAGAGTGGAAGGGAGAGAAACTGAGGGTAGAGCATAGAGGGCCTCGTGTCTCATGTCAGGTGCATTATGTGATGTTCCTTCAACTTGAAGTGAGAAGGCCTTAGAGCTTAAAACAGCAGTGGAGAAGATGTGACAGATACATTTAAATAATCAGCTTAGTTGTTTTGTGGAGAATGTGTGAGTAGGAGAAGCAATTAGATTATCTATAATGCAAGTGAGAATGACAGTTGCTTAGACTTAATTGTTAGTATTGCAAATGCACAGAAATGAAAAAAATTCAGAATATGTTATTAATATTGAAAATGATAGTTTTGATGAAGAAGGAAACATTCAGAGAAGTGAACCATTCACTACCTTAGTACCAATCTTCCTTAGCATCCCCTATCCTGTCCAGAATTTCAGGAAGGCTGTAAATTTTGAAGTATGAATAATCAAAACTTGACACTTGTCTAAAATTCTCAATAAAGAGCAGAAAAACTCTTATCTTCCTGTCCCTCCCATTCATTCAGGCAACTTTACCTTTTTTTTTTTTTTACGGTGTAATTATTATTATTATTTTTAAATTTTTTATATTTTATTGCGTTTTAGGTTTTGGGGTACATGTGCAGAACATGCAAGACAGTTGGATAGGTACACACATGGCAGTGTGTTTTGCTGCCTTCCGGCCCTTCACCCACATTTGGCATTTCTCCCCATGCTATCCCTTCCCAGCTCCCCGCCCCCGCTGTCCCTCCCCTATTTCCCCCAGTAGACCCCAGTGTGTAGTACTCCCTTCCCTGCGTCAATATGTTCTCACTGTTCATCACCCGCCTATGAGTGAGAATCTGTGGTGTTTCATTTTCTGTTCTTGTGTCAGTTTGCTGAGAATGATGTTCTCCAGATTCCTCCGTGTCCCTACAAAGGACACGAACTCATCATTTTTGATTGCTGCATAATATTCCATGGTGTATATGTGCCACATTTTTCCAGTCCAGTCTATCATCGATGGGCATTTGGGTTGGTTCCAGGTCTTTGCTATTGTAAACAGTGCAGCAATGAACATTCGTGTTCATGTGTCCTTATAGTAGAACGATTTATCATCCTTTGGATATATACCCAGTAATGGGATTGCTGGGTCAAATGGAGTTTCTATTTCTAGGTCCTTGAGGACTCGCCACACTGTCTTCCACAATGGTTGAACTAATTTACACTCCCACCAGCAGTGTAAAAGTGTTCCTATTTCTCCACATCCTCTCCAGCATCTGTTGTCTCCAGATTTTTTAATGATCACCATTCTAACTGGCGTGAGATGGTATCTCAATGTGGTTTTGATTTGCATCTCTCTAATGACCAGTGATGATGAGCATTTTCTTTTTTTTAAATTTTTTATTTTTATTGCATTTTAGGTTTTGGGGTACATGTGCAGAATGTGCAAGATAGTTGCATAGGTACACACATGGCAGTGTGTTTTGCTGCCTTCCTCCCCTTCACCCACATTTGGCATTTCTCCCCAGGCTATCCCTCCGCAGCTCCCCTCCTCCGCTGTCCCTCCCCTATTCCCTCCAATAGACCCCAGTGTGTAGTACCCCCTTCCCTGTGTCCACGTGTTCTCATTTTTCCTCACCCGCTTATGAGTGAGAATATGTGGTATTTCATTTTCTGCTCTTGTGTCAGTTTGCTGAGAATGATGTTCTCCAGATTCATCCACGTCCTTACAAAGGACACAAACTCATCATTTTTGATTGCTGCATAATATTCCATGGTGTATATGTGCCACATTTTTCCAGTCCAGTCTATCATCGATGGGCATTTGGGTTGGTTCCAGGTCTTTGCTATTGCAAACAGTGCTGCAATGAACATTCGTGTGCATGTGTCCTTATAGTAGAGCGATTTATAGTCCTTTGGATATATACCCAGTAATGGGATTGCTGGGTCAAATGGAGTTTCTATTTCTAGGTCCTTGAGGACTCGCCACACTGTCTTCCACAATGGTTGAACTAATTTACACTCCCACCAGCAGTGTAAAAGTGTTCCTATTTCTCCACATCCTCTCCAGCATCTGTTGTCTCCAGATTTTTTAATGATCGCCATTCTAACTGGCGTGAGATGGTATCTCAATGTGGTTTTGATTTGCATCTCTCTAATGACCAGTGATTATGAGCATTTTTTTATATGTTTGTTGGCCTCATGTATATCTTCTTTTGTAAAGTGTCTGTTTATATCCTTTGCCCATTTTTTGGATGGGCTTGTTTGTTTTTTTCTTGTAAGTCTGTTTTAGTTCTTTGTAAATTATGGATATCAGCCCTTTGTCAGATGGGTAAACTCCAAAAGTTTTTTCCCATTCTGCTGGTTGCCAATTCACTCTAGTGACTGTTTCTTTTGCTGTGCAAAAGCTGTGGAGTTTGATTAGGTCCCATTTGTTTATTTTGGCTTTTGTTGCCAATGCTTTTGGTGTTTTAGTCATGAAGTCCTTGCCTACTCCTATGTCCTGAATGGTTTTGCCTAGATTTTCTTCTAGGGTTTTTATGGTGCCGGGTCTTATGTTTAAGTCTTTAATCCATCTGGAGTTAATTTTAGTGTAAGGTGTCAGGAAGGGGTCCAGTTTCTGCTTTCTGCACATGGCTAGCCAGTTTTCCCAACACCATTTATTAAACAGGGAATCCTTTCCCCATTGCTTATTTTTGTCAGGTTTATCAAAGATTGTATGGTTGTAGATATGCTGTGTTGCCTCCAATGCCTCTGTTGTTTTCCATAGGTCTATATCTCTGTTTTGGTACCAGTACCATGCTGTTTACATTACTGTAGCCTTGTAGTATAGTTTGAAGTTCGGTAGAGTGATGCCTCCCGCTGTGTTTTTTGGCTTAGAATTGACTTGGCTATGTGGGCTCTCTTTTGGTTCCATATGAAGTTCATGGTGGTTTTTTCCAGTTCTGTGAAGAAAGTCAATGGTAGCTTGATGGGGATAGTGTTGAGTCTGTAAATTACTTTGGGCAGTATAGCCATTTTCAGGATATTGATTCTTCCTAACCATGAACATGGAATGTTTCTCCATCTGTATGTGTCCTCTCTTATTTCGTTGAGCAGTGGTTTGTAGTTTTCCTTGAAGAGGTCCCTTATGTTCCTTGTAAGTTGTATTCCTAGGTATTTTATTCTCTTTGTAGCAATTGTGAAAGGCAGTTTGTTCTTGATTTGGTTCTCTTTAAGTCTGTTATTGGTGTATAGGAATGCTTGTGATATTTGCACATTGATTTTATATCCTGAGACTTTGCTGAAGTTGCTTATCAGTTTCAGGAGTTTTTGGGCTGAGGTGATGGGGTCTTCTAGGTATTCTATCATGTCGTCTGCAAATAGAGACAATTTGGCTTCCACCTTTCCTATTTGAATACCCTTTATTTCTTTTTCTGCCTGATTGCTCTGGCTAGAACTTCCAGTACTCTGTTGAATAGGAGTGGTGAGAGAGGGCATCCTTGTCTAGTGCCAGATTTCAAAGGGAATGCTTCCAGTTTTTGCCCATTAAGTATGATATTGGCTGTTGGTTTGTCATAAATAGCTTTTATTACTTTGAGATATGTTCCATCAATACCGAGTTTATTGAGGGTTTTTACAATAAAGGGCCGTTGAATTTTGTCAAATGCCTTCTCTGCATCAATTGGGATAATCATGTGGTTTTTGTTTTTGGTTCTGTTTATGTGGTGAATTACGTTTATAGACTTGTGTATGTTGAACCAGCCTTGCATCTCCGGGATGAATCCTACTTGATCATGATGGATGTTTTTTAATGTGCTGTTGCAATCGGTTTGCCAGTATTTTATTGAAGATTTTTGCATCTATGTTCATCATGGATATTGACCTGAAGTTTTCTTTTCTTGTTGAGTCTCTGCCTGGTTTTGGTATCAGGATGATGTTGGTCTCATAAAATGATTTGGGAAGGGTTCCCTCCTTTTGGATTATTTGGAATAGTTTCAGAAGGAATGGTACCAGCTCCTCTTTGTGTGTCTGGTAGAATTCGGCTGTGAACCCATCTGGACCAGGGCTTTTTTTGTGTGGTAGGCTCTTAATTGCTGCCTCAACTTCAGACCTTGTTATTGGTCTATTCATAGTTTTGGCTTCCTCCTGGTTTAGGCTTGGGAGGACACAGGTGTCCAGGAATTTATCCATTTCTTCCTGGTTTACTAGTTTATGTGCATAGAGTTGTTTGTAGTATTCTCTGATGATGGTTTGAATTTCTGTGGAATCTGTGGTGATTTCCCCTTTATCGTTTTTTATTGCATCTATTTGGTTGTTCTCTCTTTTCTTTTTATCAGTCTGGCTAGTGGTGTGTCTATTTTGTTGAACTTTTCAAAAAAGCCAGCTCTTGGATTTATTGATTTTTTGAAGGGTTTTTCTTGTCTCTATCTCCTTCAGTTCTGCTCTGATCTTAGTTATTTCTTGTCTTCTGCTAGGTTTTGAGTTTTTTTGATCTTGCTCCTCTAGCTCTTTCAATTTTGATGATAGGGTGTCAATTTTGGATCTCTCCACTCTTCTCATGTGGGCACTTATTGCTATATATTTTCCTCGAGAGACTGCTTTAAATGTGTCCCAGAGATTCTGGTATGTTGTGTCTTCATTCTTGTTGGTTTTGAAGAACTTCTTTATTTCTGCCTTCATTTTTTTGTTTATCCAATCAACATTCAAGAGCCAGCTGTTCTGTTTCCATGAAGCTGTGCAGTTCTGAGTTAGTTTCTGAATTCTGAATTCTAACTTGATTGCACTATGGTCTGAGAGACTGTTTGTTATGTTTTCAGTTGTTTTGCATTTGCTGAGGAGTGCTTTACTTCCAATTATGTGGTCAATTTTAGGGTAGGTATGATGTGGTGCTGAGAATAATGTATATTCTGTGGATTTGGGGTGGAGAGTTCTGTAAATGTCTATCAGGTTTGCTTGTTCCAGCTCTGAGTTCAAGCCCTGGGTATTCTTGTTAATTTTCTCCCTGGTTGATCTGTCTAATATTGACAGTGGAGTGTTAAAGTCTCCCACTATTATTGTGTGGGAGTCTAAGTCTCTTTGTAAGTCATTAAGAACTTGCCTTATATATCTGGGTGCTCCTGCATTGGGTCCATATATGTTTAGGATCGTTAGCTCTTCTTGTTGTATTGATCCTTTTACCATTATGTAATGTCCTTCTTTGTCTCTTTTGATCTTTGTTGCTTTAAAGTCTATTTTATTGGAGATGAGAATTGCAACTCCTGCTTTCTTTTTGCTCTCCATTTGCTTGGTAAATCTTCCTCCATCCCTTGATTTTGAGCCTTTGTGTATCCTTGCATGTGAGATGGGTTTCCTGGATACAGCACACCGATATGTTTTGGTTTTTTATCCAATTTGCCAGTCTGTGTCTTTTGATTGGTGCATTTAGCCCATTTACATTTAGGGTTAATATTGTTATGTGTGAATTTGATACTGCCATTTTGGTGCTAGCTGGCTGTTTTGCCCATTAGTTGATGCAGATTCTTCATTTTGTTGATGCTCTTTAGCATTTGGTATGTTTGTAGAATGGCTGGTACTGGTTGTTCCTTTCTATGTGTAGTGCCTCTTTCAGGAGCTCTTGTAAAGCAGGCCTGGTGGTGACAAAATCTCTGAGTACTTGCTTGTTTGCAAAGGATTTTATTTTTTCTTCACTTATGAAGCTCAGTTTGGCTGGATATGAAATTCTGGGTTGAAAGTTCTTTTCTTTAAGGATGTTGAATATTGGCCCCCACTCTCTTCTGGCTTGTAGAGTCTCTGCCAAGAGATCTGCTGTGAGTCTGATGGGCTTCCTTTTGTGGGTGACCCGACCTTTCTCTCTGTCTGCCCTTAGCATTTTCTCCTTCATTTCAACCCTGGTGAATCTGATGATTATGTGCCTTGGGGTTGCTCTTCTTGCAGAGTATCTTTGTGGTGTTCTCTGTATTTCCTGGGCTTGAGTATTGGCCTGCCTTGCTAGTTTGGGGAAATTTTCTTGGATAATATCCTGTAGAGTATTTTCCATCTTGGATTCATTCTCTTTGTCACATTCTGGTACACCTATCAAACGTAGATTAGGTCTCTTCCCATAATCCCACATTTCTTGGAGACTTTGTTCATTCCTCTTTGTGCTTTTTTCTCTAATCTTGGTTTCTTGTTTTATTTCATTGAGTTGATCTTTGACTTCTGATATCCTTTCTTCTGCTTGGTCAATTCAGCTGTTGAAACTTGTGCATGCTTCGTGAAGTTCTCGTGTTATGTTTTTCAGCTCCTTCAATTCATTCATATTCCTCTCTAAGTTGTCCATTCTTGTTATCATTTCCTCGAATCTTTTTTTCAAATCTTTTTTCAAGGTTCTTAGTTTCTTTGCATTGATTTAGAACATGTTCTTTTAGCTCATGGAATTTTCTCATTACTCACTTTCTGAAGTCTGATTTCGTCATTTCGTCATACTCATTCTCCATCCAGCTTTGTTCCCTTGCTGGTGAGGAGTTTTGTTCCTTTGTAGGAGGCAAAGTGTTCTGGTTTCGGGTGTTTTTCTCCTTTTTGCACTGGTTTCTTCCCCTCTTTGTGGATTTATCCACCTGTCGTCTGAGTAGTTGCTGATTTTTCGATTGGGTCTCTGAGTAGATGCCCAGATTGTTGATGATGAAGTATTTTTGGTACTTAGTTTTCATTCTAACAGTCTAGCCCCTCTGCTGTATGAGTGCTGAGGTCCACTCCAGGCCCTGCTTGCCTGGGGTACACCTGTAGCAACTGCAGAACCGTTAGGGATGCTACCAGTTTCTTCTGCTGCTATCTTTGTCCCAGAGTGATGCCCGCCAAATGTCAGTTTTATCTGTCCTTTTTGAGGTGACTTTTTGGGTATACAGGGGTCAGAGGGCTGCTTGAGGAGACAGTCTGTACTTTATAGGAGCTCAAGTGCTGAGCTGTGAGCTCCGTTGTTCATTCAGGGCTGCTAGGCAAGTACGTTTAAGTCTGCTGCAGCAGACCTCATAAAACCCTTTTTCCCTCAGATGCTCTGTCTTGGGCTTTATTTATGAGTATCCGTTGCATTGTCCTGCCCAGCTAGGAGGCAATTTAGTGACTATTTGCCTGCCAAGGCTCTGCCCTGCTGCAGTGGGGTTCACCCTGTTGCCATAGGCTCTGCCCTGCTGCTGTGGGCTCCGCTCTGTTGCTGTGGGCTCCGCCCTGCTGGCCCGCGTCTGTGTTGGCAGAGTCTCTCTGTTATGGCAGGTTGCCTCAGCAATGGTAGGCTGCGTCAGCAATGGGAGAGTATCTCAGTAGGGGCGGAATGTCTCAGTAATGGTGGACGCCCCTCCCCACCGAGCTGCACCATCCTGAGTTCAGCTGGGCCCACCATGAAACTCTCAACCCCGAGCGTTTTGAATCACCAATTTGTTTGTCCCTGTGGGGGTGGGACCCGTTGAGCCTGATCACCTGGCTTCCTGCCTCAGAGCCCTTTTGTTTTTTTTTAAGTTGAATGGTTGACTCTCTCCCAGGTGTTTCAGTCGCCTGCTGAAAGGGCACCGGGATCTGTGTGATTTCCCATGCAGCGACCCTCTGCGCCAGCTCACAGTTTGCTTCCCGGGAATCTCCTTGTCTGGCTCACTGTCCAAGTCTGGGTTAATCAGATGAATATGCTAATCTGCCCTCCCAAACCTCAAATTGCTGGTTTAACAGGGCACCCAGACCAGTGCATTTTGTGTGGAGTGCCGCTGTGCTGCAGCGCCAGCCAAAACAGCCGCGCCAGTGGAAACAGCTGCTCTGACGTCCCATGTCTCTCCTATACCTGGGAATTTCCCCGTTCTGTGGGCAACGAAGGTCTGTCTGGAAATGCAGTGTGAACTCACCCTCTGCGTCTTCACTGAGAGCTGAAATCCTCGCAACTTTTCCTTTCTTAATGTAACAAGAAGTTTATTCTTTGGAAAATTCAAGCTCAGAGACTGAATGCAAGGTCTCCAGGCACAGAAAAAAATCAAGTGAGATGCCTGGCTGAAAAGAGGTTTAAGCTAATTCTGACAAGGTGGAACCAAAGATGATGTGCACTGCATTCACTGGAAGGGAGTAGCCCTAGAGAACTGCTGAGCCCTCAGTACATCTTACATGAACAAGGAATAAACTTTTATATGATAGGTAAAAGTCTCATTGGCCCTGAACTGCAGTAGGTAGACAGCCTTCAACTGCAGAGAGGCGCCTCACCCAAGGCCATGCCTCTTCTCAATTTGGCCCATATCCCATGACTGCTCACTACTGGAGCATAAAGCTTGGCCATCTCTGCTCAACTTAGCACATACCTGAAGGGACATTTGAGCTCCAGATCGCCCTGCAGGATCCGCTGAAAGTATCTTGGCCTAATTCACAGCTCCAATTTTCCCTGTGCTCAAACCTACTTCCTTCTTCTCCTTTTCTCAGATATGGATCCCAAGCACACTCTTTAAGCAAGATATTGATGCTGAAATCTCAGAGTCTGTTCCATAAGGAACCTGACCTATGACTTTACTTCAGATTTTATTTTGTTTCAAAATCCTAATTTCCTTGAGAGAATAAGGAGTGGTCACTCCTACTAAAATTATAGTTCTTTCCATGGTTATTCAGTGATGTGAGGAGATAGAAATGGCCATATGAGAATTTCAGCTTTTAATTTATAGAATTATTGTTGTGGCCCCTGGTCAAAAGATGTCTTTTCGAATATCATAATTCACAAGGATAAGAAGCAAATAAATGCCTTGACATTGGCATGATGGACTAATCCGTTTTATTCCTGGACTTAATAGAACCATGTACTCTGGCTCTGAGCTGAACTGTACCATGTTCAGAGCAAATTACTCTCACATCATTGCTTGTGGGAGTGTAACATTATACAGCTCCTTTGAAAAACGGTTTGTCAATGTTCTGTAAACTTGAGCACTCATCTATCCATAGCTATTTTCTTCCTAGGTATTTACCCAATCAATAAAAATTAGGAACTGTGAATAATCCATGTCTGAGCAGATGAGTGGAAAATCTATAGCTTATTAAAATATTATTCAGTTATGAAAAGAAATGAACTAGGAAAGGAAAGATTAATTTTATATTCACCCCCCCCCCAAAAAAAAAGGGCCAACTAAGCTTAGATTGTGGTTGGCTCTAGTAGGGGTGGGAATTCACTGGAATGTTCCAGGCATAAAAGAATGTCAGGACATATAGGAATGTTCTGCATCACATTTAGAGTGATGATTACTCTAAATGAGATGCAGAATACAATTGTTAAAACTGGAGGAATTGGCAGAGCAAGATGATATAACAGAAGGCTTTATATCAGATTTAGTCTGCCTTATTACCAAATAGATATTAATAGCACATTTCAACTAATATCTGTAAAATACACATTCTTTACTCAGTACACAGATCATTCTCAAGAACAGACCATATTTTAGGTCACAAAATACATTATAAAACATACAAAAAATTCATATAATACCAATGATCTTCTCTGGCCACAGTGGAACAAAACTAGAAATAAATAACAAAAGGAATTTTGGAAATGATACAAGCACGTAGAAATTAACCAATATGCTCCTGAGTGTCTAGTGGGTTAGTGAAGAAGTTAAGAAAGAAACTGAAGAATTTTCTGAAACAAATTATAATGGAAACACCATATACTAAAACCTATAGGATACAATAAAAGCAGTACTAACATGGAAGTTTAGATTTATAAGAGCCTAAATAAAAAACAGGAAAAACTTCAAATGAACAACATAATGATGCATCCTAAAGAAGTAGAAAGGCGAAAACAAACACAATCCAAAATTAGTAGAAAACAAGAAATAAAGATCAGAGCAGAAATTAATAAAATTGAAATAAGTAAAACAATGCAAAAGATCAATGAAACAAAAAATTGTGGTTTTAAAAGTTAAACAAAATTGACAAACCTTTAGCCAGACTAAGAAAAAAAAGACAGAAGATCCAAATTAATAAAATCAGAAATGAAAAAGGAGGCATTGCAACAGATACTGCAGAAATTCAAAGTATTAGTGACTATTATGAGCAACTATATGGCAATACATTGGAAAAGCTAGAAGACATGCACATCACTAGACACATACAACCTACCAAGAGTGAACCAGGAAAAAATCCAAAACTCAAAAAGACCAATAACAAATAATGAGGTCAAAGCTGTAATAAAAAGTCTCCCAGTCAAGTAAGGCCGAGGACGCAATGGCTTCATTACTGAATTCCACCAAACATTTGAAGAACTCATATAAATTCTACTCAAGCTATTCTAAAAAGTGGAGGAAGAGGAATTACTTCCAAACTCATTCTATGAGGACAGTATTACCTTGATACCAAAACCAGACAAAGACACATGAAAAGAAAACTCCAGCCCAATATCTCTGATGAATATTGATGCAAAAATATCCAACAAAATAGTAGGAAACAGAACTCAAGAATCCGTTCAAAAGATCATTCATCATGATCAAGTAGGATTTATCCCTGGGAGGTAAGTATGTTTCAACATGTGTAAATCAATCAATGTTATACATCACATCAATAGAATGAAGGATAAAAACCTTTAGATGATCTCAACTAATGATGAAAAAGCATTTTATAAAATTCAACATGCCTTCATGATGAAAACCCTCTAAAATCTGGGTATAGAAGGAAAATAATAGTGAAAGCCATATGACAGACCCTAAGCTAGTATTATACTGAATGGGGCAAAGCTGAGTGTCCTGTAAGATGTGAAACGTGACAAAGATGTCAGCTTTCACTACTCTTATGCAATATAGTAGTGGAAGTCCTAGCTAAAGCAAGAGAAAGAAATACAGGGCATCCAAACTGGAGAGGAAGAAGTCAAATTATCCTGGTTTGCGATGACATAATCTTATACCTGAATAAAACTAAAGACTCCACCAAAAGACTATTGGAACTGATTAAACAAATTCAGTAATGTTGCAGGATACAATATTCACATGTAAAAATAAGTAGTAGCATTTTCATATGCCAACAGTGAACAATCTGAAAAAGAAATCACAAAAGTAATCTCATTCACAATAGCCACAAATAAAATTAAATACTAGAAATAAACCAAAGAAGTGAAAGATTTCCATAACAAAAACAGAAAATACCAGTGAAAGAAACTGAAGAGGACACACACACACACAAAGATATTCCAAGTTCAAGGATTGGAAGAAATCATTTTGTTCAAATGTCTGTACTATCCCAAGAAATCTAAAGATTCAATGCAATTCCTATCAAAATACCCATGACATTCTTCACAGAAATAGAAAAAAAAATTCCTTAAATTTGTGTGGACTCACAGGAGACCCAGGATAGCCAACCTGTCTTAAGCAAAATGGCAATACTGGAGGAATCACATTACCTGACTTCAAATTATACAACAGAGCTATTGTAACCAAAAGAGCAGGTACTGGCATAAAAATAGATATATAAACCAATGGAACAGAATAGAGAACTCAGAAACAAATCCAAATACCTACAGTGAACTCATTTTCCACAGAGGTGCCTAGAACACCTCTGTCTTGGGGAAAAGACAGTCTCTTCAATAAATGGTGCTGGGAAAACTGGATATCCATATGCAGAGGAATGAATCTATACTACTATCTCTCACCATATACAAAAATCAAATCAAAATAGTTTAAAGACATAAATCAAAGACTTCAAACTATAAAAGCACTACAAGAAAACCCTGGGGAAAACTCTCTAAGACACTGGTCTAGGAAAACATCTCTTGAGCAACAGCCCACAAACACAGGGGACCAAAGTAAGAAATGGACAGAATCACATCACATTAAAAAGCTTCTGTACAGCAAAGGAAACAATCAACAAAGTGAAGAGGCAACCTACAAAATGGGAGAAAAGAGTTGCAAACTACCCTTCTGACAAAGAATTAATAACCAAAATATGTAAAGGAGCTCAAATGATAATATGGAAATAAATCCAATAATCTGATTCAAAAATGGGCAAAAGATTTGAATAGACATTTCTCAGAGGAAGACATACTAATGGCAAACAGGCATATGAAAAGATGCTCAACATCACTGATCATTAGAGACAGGCAAATCAAATCTAAATGAGATATTATCTCACCCCAATTAAAATGGTTTATATTCAAAAGACAGGTAACAAATGCTGGTAAAGATGTGGAGAAAGGGAACCTCTGGTACATTGCTACTGTGAATGTAAATTAGTACAATCACTAAGGAGAGCAGGTTGGAGATTCCTCAAAAAACTAAAAATAGACCTACCATATGATCCAGCAATCCAACTGCTGCGTATACACCCAAAAGAAAGGAATTGAGTATATTTAAGACCTGTCTGTACTCCCATGTTTGTTGCCCTCACAGTAGCTAAGATTTTGAACCAACTTAAATGTCTATCAACAGATGAATGAATAAAGAAAAGGTGGTATATATATCTATTCGACCATAAAAAAACAAGGAGAACCTGTCATTTGCAGCAACATAAATGGGCCTGAAGATCATTATGTTAAGTGAAATAAACCAGGAACAGAAAGAAAAACATCACATATCCCCACATATCTGTGGGATCTAAAAAGAAAACAATTGAATTTATGGAGATAGAGAGTAGAAGGATGGTTACAGAGAAGAGCAGTGTGGGTGGGGAGGAGGTTGAATGGTTTAATGGGTACAAAAATAGAAAAAGAATGAATAAGACCTGGTATTTGGTTGCACAACATGGTGACTATAGTCAATAATAACTTAATTGTACACTTACAAATAAATTTAAAAGTTTAACTGGATTGTCTGTAATACAAAGGGTAAATGCTTGAGGGGATGGATACCCTATTCCCCGTGATGTGATTATTATGCATTGCATGTTTATATCCAAAATCTCATGTACCTATGAATATTATACCTATTATTTGTGCAGAAAAATTAAAAATTAAAAATAACTCACCAACATGGAGACCTATGAGTTTATATTGCATGTATTTTAAACCGGAGAAAATTGAATAGGAGACAAGACAAGGGCAGCTGAAATAGTGGGAATCATCTTAACCCTGGAAAGCTGAATTCTAGGTTGGCAGGGAGAAAACCTGGAGAGCCTCACAATCCCCACTGTAGAAGCCCAAAATTGGTCAAAATTTTGTGACACCAGGTGAGAGTAAAAGTGAGGCTAAATACCGAAGTTTTGTTGAAAATCTGTTGAAGAAGTGTTAGTTCCTCAGGTCAGCTTCATCAATTTTGCATCTGGATGCCTGCTTTTCCCACCCCAGTAAGACTTTCTCACTCTTACCTTCCAAGTGAGAATTGGCAGTTCCTAAAATTCAGTGATGAGTTTGGCTTGTGGATATGCAAGTGCAGAGAAATAAAGGAATTTCTGAAAATCTCTGTAGATTGATAGCTTGGCTCATATTCTAATTCAGAATGTGAGAAATGAATTTCTGCTTGCTATTCTTCAGCAACATCACAATTTCTTCTGATGCAAACAAATACCCTCCTGGAATACCTAAAATTAAAAAAAAAAAAAAAAAAAACCTGGGTAGTGAAAGACAAGAAACATAAGCACATAAATAATTCGCAGAAAACATTGTTCCTATTGCACATATTTTTCTTTCTTTCTTTTTTCTTTTCTTTCTCTTCTTTTTCTCCTTCCTTCCTCCCTCCCTCCCTTTCTCCCTCCCTCCCCTTCTCCCTCCCTCCTTTCTTTCTTTCTTTTTCTTCTTTCTCTTTCTTTCTTTTCCTTCCTTCCTTCCTTTCCTCCTTCCTTCCTTCCTTCCTTCCTTTCCTCCTTCCTTCCTTTCTTTCTTTCTCTCTCTTTCTTTTTCTTTCTTTCTCTTTATCTCTCTATTTCTTTCTTTCTTTGATGGACTCTTGTTCTTGTGGCCCAAGCTGGAGTGCAACGGCACAATCTCGGCTCACTGCAACCTCCGCCTCCTGGCTTCAAGTGATTCTCCTGCCTCAGCCTCCTGAATAGCTGAGATTAAAGGCATGCGCCACCACTCCTGGCTAATTTTGTATTTTTAGTAGAGACAGTGTTTCACCATGTTGTTCAAGCTGGTCTCAAACTCCTAACCTTGGGTGATCTGACCGCCTCGGACTCCCAAAGTGTTGGGATTACAAACGTGAGCCACCATGCCCAGCCTGCCCTCCTTTTTCTACTCAGCTACTCTCATCAGTATATTGCATATCCTTACTAAATCAAGACATGCAGTGGTCTGGCTAAGCTTGTTTCTAAAGTAGTCTTTAGAGTGTTCAGAGAGTAGCATGTGGTGATGAGGGGCTTCTTCAACTGTATTAGAATTCCATGTTACTTCACTTGACACAGTCAGTTTGGAACACTCTTCTATGTAAAAAGTGCCCATATCCAGCTGTTTGCCCACATCCAATAAAAGGCTTCTGGTACACTGTACTCTATTTTGGAAAATCAAGGAGCATTGATAATGAAAATTGTCCAAAATCAAGTGTAGAGCCATCTTTGTCCTTGCTCATGACCTCTATTGCTAGGCTTCTCCTCAATTCTGATAAATAACAATCGTGGGTTCAGTGTGTATTCTTCATGTTTAGAGTGAGAATTCTACACAACCAAGATAATATGTCAGGTTTATCATTTAACAAATATATATTGATAAATATATCAATATATTCTCTTCCCCTTGACACCTGTTTAAAAACCCAATATTGGCTGGGTGTGGTGGCTCACGCCTGTAATCCTAGCACTTTGGGAGGCGCAGGCAGTGAGACTACCTAAGGACAGGATTTCAATACCAGCCTGGCCAGCATGGTGAACCTTCAGTCTCTGCTAAAAATATAAAAATTAGGGCTTGGGCAGGGTGTCTCATACCTGTAATCACAGCACTTTGGGAGGCCAAGGCAGGTAGATCATGAGGTCAAGAGATCGAGACCATCTTGGCCAACATGGTGAAACCACATCTCTACTAAAAATACCAAAATTAGCTGGGCATGGTGGTGCATGCCTGTAGTCCAGCTACTCAGGAGGGTGAAGCAGAAGAATCTCTTGAACCCAGGAGGCAGAGGTTGCAGTGAACTGAGATCATGCCACTGCATTCCAGCCTGGTGGCAGAGGTAGACTTTGTCTCAAAAAAAATTTGAAACATTAGCTGATTGTGGCTAATTTCACTTTGGTGGATGCCTGTAATCCCAGCTATTCAGGAGGCTGAAGCAGGTGAATCACTTGAACCCCAAAAGTGAAAGTTGCAGTAAGCCAAAATGGTGCCACTGCACTTCAGCCTGAATGACAGAGAGAGACTCTGTCTCAAAAAATAAATAAATAAAATAAAAAATAAAAATAAAAACTCAATGTCACAAGATCTAAACACATTGCTATGTATACAGATTCTAGTGGCTTCAACAGAGTCAATAGATCTGTTAATTTTTCATTTCATTCATTCCCCTGCTAATGGACAAGTAGATTATTTCCACATCTTTATTATCTCAAACAACGCTTTATTGAACAGCTGTGTAGATAGCACTAGCATTCCTTGTTTATATCTACATTCATTTTCATTTTTTCTAGGAACAACTAGATTGCTCTACAATTTCTGTCTTCATTAGCCATATGACAATTCTGATTTCCCCATATTTGGCCTATGTTTATACTGAGACATTTTCACTTTGCCTAAATTGATAAAAAATGTCTTATGGTACTTTCTCTGTTACTATTGATCTTGCATCTCCTCATATTTATTAGCCATTTGAATATCCTTTTTTTTGAGTTGCCTGTTCTAAGGTTTGGCCCACTTCTTTTTGGGTTGACTCATTTTTGAATTGATCTGTCAAGTTTCAAGGACACTTATTCTTTGTCTTTTTAGGTATGATTAAACTATTCTATGCTGTATCTTGTCTCTTGTTTATGTCATTATTACATGGAAATTAGTTAAACATGTCAGACATTTTCATTGTTTGTGCTTTTGGTTCCTTTAAGACATTTTTTTCCTACCTCAAATTCATAAATACATTTTAAAATATATTCTCAATAGTCTTTAAGTTCTCTTTTGTACACTCAGTCTTTAATTCATTGTTTACTAACACACTTAAGTGGTGTGAAGTAGAGCTTTATTTTTACTTTTTTCTTCCAAGAGTTTTACTATCAATATCCATTATTAAATAGTTAATTCCTTTTCATGGGATTGGTATGTCACGTTCATTATGTACACATTCTCACATATACAGCTGAGCCTTGAACAACATAAGTTTGAACTACATGAGTCTACATGAGTCTTCTTGAACTACATGAGTTCTACATGAACTACATTAGTCTACTTCCTTAACTATATCGCTAAATTTTTCAGAGACTTAGAACCATTTGAAAAAACTCCTAAATGAATTTTTTAGCTTAGAAACATTGAAAAACTAAGAAAAATGAGATTATGTCATGAATGCATGAAATATATGTAGATACTAGCATATTTTATCATTTATTACCATAAAATATACACAGCTCTGTTATAAAAGCTTAATCAGCACTTATACAGACAGAGACCATACACAGTACCATTTCCAGTTGAGATAAATATTTAAAAAGTAAAGATTCAGTATTAAATTATAACTGCATAAAATTAATGTTAGTACATACTGCACTATCTTAAGAATTTTGCAGCCACCTCATGCTGCTATTGCAGTGACCTCAACAAATGCCAGTGTCCACTGAAAACTCTAGAGGACACTAATCTCCACATAAACAGGTTTTCTCTTCAACATGTTGTGTATTGCAGTAAATAGTGATCTCTCCAGGTTCTTGAGTATTTTTCATTGTGTTTAGTGCAATATCATAAAGCTTATATAACACCATAGGACTCATAGGATGTACCGCTACTGATGCTAGATGTGTCCCCAAGAAGCAGAGAAATTGTCATGACAGGATGAGAAAAAGCTGAGTTGATCGATGCATGTTGTGGTTGGAGATCTGCAGCATGCTTGCCTGCCTTCCAGACAATTTATCTAGTGAACACAGGAAGTAAACTTAAGGTATCCACAAGTACAGGACAGTACTGTAAATGCATTTTCTCTTTTTTATGATTTTCTTAAATGCATCTTGTTTTCTCTGGCTTACTTCGTTGTACGAATATGATTATATACTACATGTAACATAAAATCTATGTTAATCAACTGGTTATGTTATTGGTAAGGCTTCTAGTCAACAGTAAGCTATTAGTTAAGTTTTGGGTAGATTCAAAAGTTGTATGAGGATCTTCAACTGCAGAGGGATTCAGCACCCCAAACTCCTTTTTGTTGAAGGGTCAACTATACATATATCTGTGTCTGACCTCTGTATTCCGTACTTAGATGTATTGTTAATTTCATCTCAAACATCATGGTTTGGCAAGGGAGATGTCATTTGTCTTTTTATTTTTTTTAAGAAATCACTTTGGAGATTCTTGTTTGTTGACTCCAACACTTGCCATCACCTTGATCACATTACTTAATGTCCTCATGACTCAGTGCTGTTGTCTGAAAAGTAGAGTGAAGATTTATCTTATTAGATACTGTGAAGATTAAATGAGTTCTTCTACACAGATTAAATTGAGCAGTGTCTGTAATTTGATAATCACCATGTACATCAACTATCTTGAATAATATTCTTACTGTTAGAGGTAAAGAGGAACTTCTGTTCATCAAAAAATATGAAGAAAGAGGGAAATAAGAAACCAAGAATTGTGAGCAGATATTGTATTATTCACATGCAATATGCAGTGAATAAGGAGCTAGTACAGAGACAGCAAATCAGTAGGGAAATGGATGAAAGACTGTTTTCATTGGTTCTTGTGCTCTTCTAATATAACCCTATTTGTGCTCTAATATAACCCCATCAATGCTTTTGTTTGTTTTGTACTTATTGTATCTTTAAGTTCTAGCATTCCAAGATGCTCTAGGCTCTTTGTGTATATTTTCTGCACAGGCTTAGAAACTCTATTTCTTCATCAGTATTGACGTTCTTCTATTTTCCTTGCCAGTACCAGAATGCAGTTTTATCAATCATCTTAATTTTAGTCTAGATTTCATTTTGTTTATTTATAATTCTATCATTGTTTTAACATTTTATTTCCTTTTTGGTTTTTTGCTTTTTTAAAAAAATAATTGCTGGGTTTCAACATAAAAATCAGTGGATTTTTAGAAAATGTGGATATTAATTTTCAAATAAATATGGTCAGATTCAGTTTTAAAATTGATGACCTGCAATTTTATTTCAGTGAGGTCAAGATTATGCTCAATTTATTAACCTATGGGATTTTAATTGATATTTATTTGTAGGCCTGCGCTGGGAAATTTTTGTAATTGTGTCTCACATACCGAAAAGCCTTTTCCATTTAGTTACTGGTTGTTGCAGATATAAATGATCACAGTCGTTAAGTTTGTTTTGCAAATTATTCGCCTTTGTCCCCTACCGCCACCAGCGCTACGCCCAAGATGCCAAAGCTGCCATGGACAGGGAGGTGCTGGACGGATCCTAGCTGAGGGTGCAGGTGGCTCACTATGGCGGCCGCTGGGACAAGGCGCTGGGACCTGCCCCGCAGCAGCCAGGGAGTGCCACGCGGCAGGTCCGCGGGACGCACACCCTACTTGTCAACGCACCCTACTTGTACTTTGGCGTGTGGAAGACCACCGGGGGCGGCGGCTACGAACGGCGCAGCTGCAGCTCTAGGGGGCGACACCGCAGCCAATCCCGAGGTCCCAGCTGCTCACGTCCAGCAGTCTCTCTGCTTACAGACGATCTCGCTACGGCCGATCTGCCTACAGGTAATCTCACTACAGCTGGTCTCGATATATCCAATCTCCTTACAGTCGATCTCCCTACAGCCGGTATCTGTGCAGCAGGTCTCTCTACAGCCAGCTTCTCTCGAAGTCTGGATCCCGCACTCGCTCTCGCTCACCATCAACCTCCAAATCGAGATCTCGAGAAGATCCAAGTCCTAAGTCTCCAGATCTCGTTAACGGTCCGCGTCCCCATTTACGTCTAGGATTCCTATCCCAGTATCCAGGAGGGAATCCAAATCCAGGTCGCTATCCAGGAGTCCTCCCAAGTCTCCTGAAGGGGAAGGACAAGTGTCCTCCTAGGAAAATGATCATAAGCTAACGCCTGATAGAGGACTTGGGGAAAAGGACGGCATATGCAGTCCGTTGAAGCAGAGTCCCTAGAAGTAGCGACTGCCTATGGAAAAGGTTGTGTTAGATTTGTCTACTTTTTTGCCAGTTTGAAGAGTTGTGTCAGGTGGCAAAATTCATTTTATGTGCCATTTTGTTACTCACATTTTCTTCTAATTTAGTGAGGTGAAAGATTTTAGATTGAATTTGGATATTTGAGGGAAAAATTTATATGTTTTTGTTGTAGTTTTTGAGATGAAGTCTCGCTCTGTCGCCCAGGCTGGACTGCAGTGTCGCCATCTCCGCTTCCTGCAGCTTCCGCCTCCCGTGTTCAAACGATCCTCCTGCCTTAACCTCCGGAGTAGCTGGGATTACCTGCGTCCGCCATCACGCTGGGCTAATTTTTGTATTTTTAGGAGAGACAGGGTTTTGCCATGTTGGCCAGGCTGGTCTGGAACTCCTGGGCTCAAGTGATCTGCTCACGTCGGCCTCCCAAAGTGCTGCGATTATAGGCGTGAACCCCTGCCCCGGCCTATATTTGATTCTATAGTGCTGACATTTTTTGGTTTGAAATAAACAGGTTTTTTTGTGGCCTCCTGACTCTTTAAGAAATGTGTGCAGCCATTACACGCAACCTAACGCTGTCACAACATTGCCTCAACATTGTCTTCATTTCTTAAAGTTAAAAACCTGCAAAAGGTGGTGTAAATGTATATGTGCAATGTTATTACCTTTAAATCTAACTGGTGATATGATCCAAATTTGCACAAAGATTTTTCTGGTGAAAAGACTGGGTTTTTGGCAAACACAATTCTAATCGCTTCTGTTTTTGTGCCCTGTGTCCAGCTGCATAGCAGTTGAGTAATGCTGGTTAGCTGTTAAGGTGGCCTGTTGCAGTGCAGAGTACCGGTCTGTTTCCTGTTTTCTTCTGAGTGTTCCTGGGGAAAGACTCCCAGTCCTGAAGAACAAATGGCTGTCCAGTTAAATGCCTGACAACCTTGCAGGTAAATAACGGATCATGCGGTTAGCACATCTAGCTGATGATAATCACACACTTCCCCCCGCCCCATTCTAATAGATGGCAAATTTGATCATATCTATATGTAAGAACTTAAAATATGGAGAATGTTATGGAAGAAATGTTTTTAACTTTGTAAAGACTAATAACATGGCACTTCTTTTTGAGTATGAATATTTTTTTACTATAACCATGTTTCTACGTTGAATTAAAATGTTTTCTTGGTGTTACCTTTTCTCAAAATAAAATTAGAAATCTTTTTGGGAAAGTAGGTTGTTTTATTTTGCTCTTGGACTATTTTCTGATATTTCTACTTTTGAGAAAATTATTATACCAAGATTTTCATAAGACTCAATTACAACTTTTAAAAAATCCCTCCACGGCTTTTAGCTATGTGCTTTATTATTTTATCACAATGTGATTTATTTGAACTTTCTCTCTTTTCTCTGTGATTTTTTAACTTCTAAAGCTCTTTTCAAAGACTCAGATTTTTGATTTTTGTTATTATCCCTCTGGGTATTTTATTTTCTTTTGTAATTGTTTCTGCTTATATCTATATTTTCTTTCCTTTTGTATTTTAATTTAATTTATTGATTTGAGTGCTAAATTCATTCATTTTTGAACTTGCTGATTTTTTCTTTCAGTTCATTTAGATACTCCTTTTTTCTATGTTATGATTTGACCTTAAATCCTGATATTAATGCACCATAGCAATTTGCCATAATCAGTCCATCTTAGGTGGTGAAACTAATGGTCTCTGCAGTTGAAGTTGTGATTGAAGCCTGCATAGCATAATGAAGTTACTAAGGTAGCTTAAAGCTCCCTCAGGATTTTGTTTATCACACATTTATTTTCCAATATTCTGAAGTATATTAGACTCTACCACACCTGAAGTTTGAAGATTTGGGAAGAAAATACTGGAAGAACCTGAGCTCCTTATTTGATAAAAACTGAACAATGGAATCCTGTACACGGGGGAACAATTTAGGACTTTCTAGAGCAGGAATGTGAAGTTGTCGTCGAAGAAGCTGTCAACACACCCTACTTGTACTTGGGCATGTGGAAGACCACCTTCCCTTGGCTCACCGAGAACACGGACCTTTGCAGCATCAACTACCATCACTTCAGGGAGACCCTGCCTCGGTACACAGTGCCCTAAGATTGTGGCCAGCACCTGGAATGCCTGGCTAGGGAGCTTTTCCAAGGCAGTTCCCAGGGAAGTGAGGCCTTCCTGTGGCATAAGGTGGCAGTCATCTCTCACACAGTTCTCAAGAAGAATGGGATCTCCTTCAATCACATGACTCAGGAGGCTGGAGAATTCATGGTGACAGTTCCCTATGGCTACCACACAGTCTTCAACCACAGCTTCAGTTGCACAGAGTCCATAAATTTCACTAACCAGGATCGATAGATTATGGCAACGT
Organism: Saguinus oedipus; assembly: GCA_031835075.1. Lineage (NCBI taxonomy): Eukaryota > Metazoa > Chordata > Mammalia > Primates > Cebidae > Saguinus > Saguinus oedipus. The sequence goes on from CM063178.1 coordinate 130,037,669, forward strand.
GGCCTCTCAGTGTAGCTGTGGGAAGGCCAGGGTGACCTTTTCCTTGGATGCCTTCATGTACATCATGCAGCCTGATCACTATGAGTTATGGAAAAGCTAGCAAGATGGGGCCATTGTGGATCAAAGGGAGGCCAGTGTGCTGGCCAGCCACAAGCTCACTACCTGGTGGGAGGACATTGCACCTGGCCTGAAGCTCCTCTTTCTCACTGTGTACCTGACCTTTCTAGGCCTGTGGTTGTGGGTGGTGGGACCCACCACTGAGCCCATATGTACCAGTTGCAGTTTTCTTTATGCCTCTTGGCAACCCAGAAAACTGATGCCCATCCAAGTGTTACTACCCCTAGAGGCCTCCAGGAACTCATCATGGCCCAGCACCTATCTTGGGACCAGTTGCTCTGGTTCTCTGCCTGTCACCTGGCAGACATGGTCGTGGTGGTCTTCTTCAGGAACTGGAAGCTCCAGGCTCACACCAAGTGGCCCAGCACACAGAGCTCTCGATCCCAGGACTTAGCGCTTATTTGGAATGAAGCTTTGATAGACAAGTTTGCATCTCCCAGGCCTGCATCTCAGCATCCCACCAAGGCTTCCAAGAGCTGCAGTGCCTCCATCTTCAAACTTTGGAGAGACCCGGGATCAGATGCTTTGATTGTCCTGCCTGGCCTGAGTCTGATATACCCAGACAGCATGACACTGAATCACCCTGACTGTGTTCTGCTGATTCCTCCCAACATCATTGTGCTGCTCAGCAGATTTTCCAGGGGTGCTGCTGCAGAGTGCATGGACCCTTGAACCTGGCTGATGTTGTAGCAATGGACCACTCTTATACTTTCAGGATCTGGCCCCAGCTAAGGTTGTCAGAATATGCTGGGCCCCTAACTCATCTCCTGGGGCTGAAGCCAGACAGAGCTGCACCGCTGAACTTGGAGCTGTGTGCCTCTGATATATATTCTTAATCGTTTGAACCCATGGCTACTGAATATATTGACAAATGTGGCTGTCCCTCTGACCATAACCTCCTAACTCTAGGATCCAAAGAAAGCCCCAGCCTAGCACAATTTGAGCCTAGGCCTGTCTCAGTCTCTTTTATCTTGAAGAACTGATACATAGCCAAGGCAGCCAGAGGCAGTCTCCTGTTTATTAAATTTATTGTTCCTAGTGTGTATCTGCCAAGTAAAGAAAGGAAAATCCTGAAAACATATTTTTAAAATCACAATTGTAAAGGAGATATATCTAAAACTAAGTGATTGGAATGATTAAAAAGTAAAAGAATTGGCAAAACTATATAGAAGAAAATGCAAAAAAAAAAAAAAAGAAAAGAGGGGTGATACATCTTAATATCAAAGAAACAAAGAAATGTAGACCAAGGGATTTAGAAAAACTCTTTATAATGCTAAAGACTAAATTTCACAATGAAAATACAGCCTTTATAAATAGCAGTGCAACGTTTTCTTTCATTGTTACTTACTTTTGTTTTTGTATTGTGTGTGTGTATATACAGTATTGTATATAGTATGTAAATAAGTATATAGTATACTATATAGTATATAAATAAGGATATAATGTACTATGTATACTATATACAATAGTGTATATATACTATCTATAGGCACATATAGTATACTATATATGAGCATATAGTATATTATATATGCGATATGTATACTATATATACTATACTAGCATATATATATATATTTATACTATACTAGCATATATATATATTTATATTTATACTATGCTAGTATATATATGTATATTATACTATAGTATATGTAGTATACTAATGTAAAAACTAATTTATAGCAAATGTTTAAATAGATTGCCAGTCCAGGCAGATGCAAAGGATATTAATGATGTTCAATGAAGAATGTGAAATCTCTAAAAGGTGATTCAAATAGTTTTACCAGGGACTCACAAAGACATGTTTACACAAGTTTTCATAACATCACCATGCACATAGCCAAAAGGAGGAAACAACCCAAGTGTCCATCCATGGATGACTGGATAAACAAAATGTGGTGTATACATACGGTGGAATATTATTCAACCTTGAAAAAGAAGGAAATAGGATACATGCTGCAACATGGAGGAACTGTCAAGACCTCATGCTAAGTGAAATAATTGGAAATAAAAGGACAAATATTATATCATTGCACTTATATGAGGTACCTAAAATAGCAAAACTATTAGAAAAATAAAAAAGAACTGTGAGCAGCTGGGGAGGCTACACTGAGGTGTTACTGTTTAATGGGCAGAGTCCTAATCTGTGATGGTAAAAAACGTTCAGAAGATAACCTTGTTATACACTATATAGCATATGTATATAATGATTTTCACCATATTAAGAGTATAGTTTAGCTTATTTAACGACAAAATTTTGGTACACCCATCACCACTTTCTATCTTCTGAGCAACATACCTTGTACTCCTGTATCAAATATATGCATACCAGCATCTATTACTATTCTGGAGAATTTGTGGATCTCTCAGTTCTATCCTAGGTCCTAGGTTTAGCAGTCTCACATTTCTTTCAATATTCCCCTATCATGGATGCCTCCTTGGCTTTGAAGCAGCATTTTCAGTCTTCACATAGTCAATAGAGCTGGGGAGAGTTGTGCTCTGCATCTTTTTATTTCTGCTGGCATAATTTGCTATGGGTACCAAGTAGCTCTGTGGGAAGCTGAGCATGGTGACCAGGTGGCTGTGTGAAGCCAGGAAGCTCTTGCCAGGCTCACAGACAACACCATACATGAACTGAGACTCATAGAATCTCTTTACCCGGCACAGGATGGGTAGTGCAAAGCGTGCAGGCTTCTGTAAGAGTGAGTCTGGCTGGGTCATGGGTGCTGCTTCTAGTGGGCTTTCTTCTTCCTGGCCTTCTGCTTTCAGAGGTTGCCGAGGTCATAGGCTGAGTGCTTGCCCAGAGAATCCAGAGGCGGGTATCCCAGGCCCCTGCGCTGGGCTCAGGCAGTGTTTGGGAGAGGTTACCTAGGGAGTTTTCCGTGGTGGGCTTGTGCTTCTAGGAGGAAATCGGGAGGAGCAGGCATGGGCTGCAGGGTCCAGAGAGGATTTTACCATAGAGGTGGAGAAGGAAGTTCTGGTAAAGTCCATTTCCCTCCTCTTTTCCTCCTCAGGACAAGCTCCATGAAGACATAGTGCAGCTTAGGGCCAGGAGGTTGAGATCCAGCCTAGAACACATATGAGTTTGATTAAGGAAAAACAGTTTGTAAGAAACAAGTTGGAGTAGCATTTGAAAAACTGGAGAATTTAAGTCACTTTATTGTGTTGAAGACAGAGAAAAGTGGAGACATATAAGGATATAGAAAATAAACAAGCTTAGTAAGAAGGTCAATTTATGCACCTGGTAATGGAGAATACTCACTTTTTTTCAAGTGCCAATGAATGACTCACAAAATTTGACAATATATTGGATGAAAACAAAACATCAATAACTTATCAAAAGAAAAAGAAAAAGTCAATACCATGCGATAAAACTAGAAATTGATTTTGAAAATCAGAAAATGTAGAGATGTTTTTTCCTAAAAGGCAAGCATTCTTTATTGGGCAAGCTTTAGATAAAAGGAAAACACAAGCCAAAACTGCCAATTCCACCGGCTTTTCAAAGCTGTGGGTTGTTTGACATTGTTAATTCACTGACTCGATCCAACAAGCAAGTCTTCAGCAGGTGAGCAAGACAGTTTCAATCAGCAGTGTGTAATGTGCAGAAACTAAAGCAGGATTGGATGACAGAGGAGAATGGGCAGGGGCTGCCTGAGCCGTGGGTCTCAGATGAATTCACAGAGCAGGAGACCTTTGTGAGACCCAGTTGACATAATGGAAAGTCCAGAGCACATTTTTCCACTTGCAGGGAACAGCAAATGCAATAGACCTACCATGGAAATTAGTGATTTTTTTTTCCAGGAATACAAAAGAAGCTCATTTGTGCCTGGGACAGAGAGGGGAAGGTAGAGAGTATGTCAGGCCTTGTGTCTCATGTTAAGTGCATTATTTGGTGTTCCTTCAAATGAGAAGACATTAGAAGCTTGAAACAGCAGTGCAGAAGATGTGACTGACACATCAGCTTAGTGGCTCTGTGGAGAATATGGAAGTAGGAGAAGCAGTTAGACCATTTATAATACAAGTCAGAATGACAGTTGCTTAGACTTGTTAGTTTTGAACATGCATAGCCAGCCTCATCAACATAGCGAAACTTAGTTTCTGCAAAGGAACAGTTAAAAAATTACTTGGTGTGGTGGCGCACACCTGTAGTCCCAGCTACTCAGGAGGCTGAGAGAGGAGGCTCACCTGAGCCTGGGAGGTCAGGCTGCATTCAGCCACGATGGCAGCACTGCAGTCTAGCCTGGGTGACAGAGCCCGACTCTGTCATTAAAAACAATAACAAAAAGAAAGTGCACATAAGTGGACAGAACATATTTTAGAAATCGAAAATGATAGTTTTCATACAGAAAGAAACACTCAGAGAAGAAAGCCACCTTGCTTGTTAAGTATTCTACTTTAGTACAACCCTTCCGTTCTTCCCCTGTGAGAATTTCAGTAGGGCTCTAAATTTTAAAGTAAGAATAATCAAAAATTGGTGCTTCTCCTAAGTTTTCAATAAACGTTGGAAAAACCCATATCTTTCTGCCTCTCCATTCATTGGGCAAACTTTGTCTCTCTTAATGTAACAAGAGAAGGAAGTTTATTCTTTGATAATTTCAACCTGAGAGATGAACTCAGAGACTCCAGGCACATGGGAGGATGGAGTGAGATGCCTGGCTGACATGGGGTTAAAGCTAATACGGACATGGTGGGAGCACAAGATAAAAGGCTGCATTCACGGGAAGTAGCCCTAGAGAGCTGCTGGACCCACAACACATCTTGCGTGACCAAGGAATAAACTTTTATGTGTTAGGAGGTAAAAGCCTCATTGCCTCTGGACTGCAGTAGGCAAACAGCCTTTAGCCACAGACTGCTGCCTCACCCAAGGCCATGCCTCTTCCCGGTTTGGCTGACATCCCATGACTGCTCAGTGCTGGAGGATAAAGCTTGGCTATCTCTGTTCAACCCAGGACAACCCAGCAAAGCTATTTGAACCCTAAAGCTCCCTGCAGGATTGGCTGCCTATCTTTGCTTCTAACCCACAGATCAACATTTCCCTGTGCTCACACCTGCTTCCTCCTCTTCCCTTTCTCAGGTATGGATCCCAAGGATACTCTTTAAGAAGGATCTTGGTGCTGAAGTCTTAGAGTCTGCTCTTCAGTAAACGTGACCTGCAACTGTATTTTAGGTTTCTTTGTGTTTCAAAGACATAATTTCCTTGCGAGAATAAAGATCAATCACCCCTGCCAAAATTATCACCCTTCTTTGCATGGTTATTCACTAATATGAAGAGACTGAAATAGCCACATGGGAATCTCAGCTTCCTATGTATGGCATTATTGTTGTGACTCCATTGAAAACATGTTTCTTCAAACACCAGAAATCACAAGGACAAGAAGCAAACATCTTAGCTTTCACATGATGGATCAGTACCAGCTTTAGGCCTGGAACTATGCATTCTATTAAAACACGTGCACTGAGTGAAGAGACCCCCAAACAGGCTTTGTGTGAGCAACTTGGCTGTTTATTCAGCTGGGTGTGGGTGGGCTGAGGCTGAAAAGGGTATCAGCAAAGGGCGGTGGGACAGGAGTTGGTTTTATAGGTTTGGGGTGGGCAGTGGAAAGTTACAGTTTAGGGCAGTTTTTTGCAAGCTTGGAGCGGGTTGTAAGTTTGCAAACAGGGAGGGGTTCTTAGGGTGTGTAGTCACAAGGTTGACCGAGGTCGGTTACAAAGTCCAGTGGACTTATCGATTAGGGTGGGAATAAGGAACAATAGAGAATGTTTCAAAGTTAAGTAGCACCCCAGGGGTTGATCGTTTCTTCCTCTTTTGATGGTCTTCCAGTTACTTTAGATTTTCCAGGAACTCGTCTGGAGTGTCAGTGCCCCTCACAGAGTTTAACATGGTGTCCATGGCACCATCAGTGAGCCTAAAAGATCTTATACATTCTGGTTCTGAGTGGAACAGTCTCATGTCCACAGCAATAGGCTCTCACATGCATTGCTAGTGGGAATGTGACATCATACAGCCCCTTTGAAAACTGTGTCAGTCTTCTATTAACTTGAGCACTCATATGCTCCTAGCAATTCTTCTAGGCATCTGCCCAATTCATAAGAATCAAGAAATGCAATCCATCTATCTCTGAACAGATGAATAGAAAAACCGTTGCTTATTAAAACATTATTCAGCCATCAAAAGGAATGAACTGCTGGTACATGCAACAGGATAAATGATCTCACAAACATCCGGTATGGGAAAAGCAGCAACATCCAAGTGAATACATGCTGTATGATTCCATTCCTATTCATCCCCAAATCAGGCCATACTCCCCTGTAATATTCAACTTAGAAAGTGATTGCCTCTGGTGGGGAGTGGGGATTGACTGGAAAGCTCCTGGCATGAGAGAAAGCTATGGGGCTGTGCTAATGTCCTACATCTTTTTTAGATGGAGTTTCGCTCTTGTTGCCCAGGCTAGAGTGCAATGGCGTGATCTTGGCTCACCACAATCTCTGCCTCCTGGGTTCAGGCAATTCTCCTGCCTCAGCCTTTCAAGTAGCTGGGATTACAGGCATGTGCCACCATGCCCAGCTAATTTTTGTATTTTTGGTAGAGACAGGGTTTCACCATGTTGACCAGGATGGTCTCAATCTCTTGACCTTGTGATCCACCCACCTTGGCCTCCCAAAGTGCTGGGATTATAGGCATGAGCCACAGCGCCCGGCCTCTTCTTTTATGTGTTGATTACATGGATGTATATAACTTTTAAAACTCCCTAAAGTGGAGACCTAAGAGCCTGTATCTTAAACTGGAGAAAACTGAATAGGAGACAAGACAAGGGCAGCTAGAAAAGTAAGAACCATCATCATAAATTCTGGAAAGCTTAATCATGGGTTAGCATGCTGTGCAAGTAGCTGTTTACTGTGTTTTCTTGTTGTTTTTATTATATTGTTATTTTTCACTGTTTCTTTCCTTTTGTGAACACATTTGATCCTTGGTTGATTGAATCCACTGATGCTGAACCTAGAGAATAAGGAGGGCTGAGTGCCTTCTATGACCGAGATATCCATTCATAGACAGGAGTCTATGTGAGCTCCAGTATCTGTGTTCACGCATTTTCAGAGTAACATTTTCTGTAAGAGGCCAAAAGTAGCAAGGGACCAAATAACCATTAACAACAGAAACATTTATACCGTTGAATAAATTACAGCAAGGAAACAAGACAAAGTATGGCTACACAGAACACCACAGATGAGGGAAATGCCAAGCAAAAAATATATGAAAATACATAAAACACAATTCTATTCATGTAAGGTCATAACATTTTAAAAATAGACAATGTTTTAATTAATTTAATCCATTTAGAATATATTTTTTTTGAGACTGCATCTCGCTCTGCATCTCGTCACCCAGGTCACTCAGGCTGGGGTGCAATAGCGCAATCTCGGCTCACGGCAACCTGCACCTCCTGGGTTCAAGTGATTCTCCCGCCTCAGCCTCCCGAGTAGCTGGGATTACAGGCATGTGCCACCACGCCCAGCTAATCTTTCTATTTTCAGTAGAGATGAGGTTTCGCCATATTGGCCAGACTGGTGTTGAACTCCTGACCTCAAATGATCTACCCGTCTCAGCCTCCCAAAGTGCTGGGATTAAAGACATGAGCCACTGCACCTAGCCTAATTGTGCCTGACCTAATTCATTTAGAATTCTTATGAAAAAGAGTTTTGTCACTTCTCAACTATTTGTTAATTTATTTAATTTTTAATTTATATCAGTATGAACCCATAAATACTTATTGCATACTTGGGTCATAATTCAATTTATATATTTTCTTGCTCAACTTGGAGATTTGGTCTTTGGAAGTTGTTTTCCAAAGTAGCCCCATCTTTGACTGTGTGTATTTACCAAGTTTTTATTTTTCACTGTTTAAATGCTTGGGGCTCTGTCTGCGTATTACTTGCCCAAGGCTAGCAAGTGTTTTGCTTATCAGTGCTGCCACTTATTTATTTCGTCTTTAGAAGTATCAGATTTTAGTTTTATTAATTATCTTTATTTCAGTATACATATTCTCTTTTGCTTATTTATCCATTATTATTTTTACATTTCATTTTGTTTTGCATACTTTTGTTTTATTTTGTTTTTACTCACTGTTGGAGTTCAACCTGATGATCAATCAAATTTTAGAAATGTGAATATAAGTTTTCAAATAAATATGGTTGGATTCAACTTTTGTAGTTTTCACTTTCAATTTCATTTCATTTTGGTCAAGATCGTGCTCTGTATATGCATTCTATGGAATTTTAATTTGATATTTACTTTGTAATCCTGTATTGGTAAATTTATTGATTAAAAATGTTTCTTGTGTACTGAAAAGCATTTTCCATTTGCTTTTTAATTGTTACAATTTTGCTCCTCAAAGTTCTTAAGCTTGTACATATTATAATAACATTACTAATTTTCTATTCTGCTCTATTGGTCTCTGGAAGAACACTGATAAGAAAAACATTTAAAAACTCCCATCAAAATTGTATATTTTACTGTCTGACCTTATCATAACCTCAGTCTTGGCTTTCCATGTGTCAGTGCTGTGTGGTTAGGGTCACAGAGTTCATCACTGTACTATTCTGGCGAATTGCTCTACTCCATAACTGTAAAATGTGCCTTTTTAATTCTGAAACTGAATTGGATATTAGTATTGCTGCTTTAGCTTCTTTGGTTTAATGTTTGTTGGAGTTGCTTTTTTCCATTCCTTGGTTTTGAACCACTTAGCTTCATTGTGAGATTGCTTTAATATGTAAAATAAAAGGGAGGGGCTAAAATAAGAGGGTGGGAAACCTAATCTGGACCCAGCCCAGTGATGACATTAGCTGGGCACTGATTGGGTTAGGATATTGCCCAGGTATAAAGCCAGGGTCTTTGGAATGTGGGGCTTTATTTAGAGTTTAGCTACTAGCAGGAAAGCTTATCTTTGGGTCCTGGAGTATTTCCATATGGAATTGCGAGTTTTTGGTGGAAGGTAGGTACTTTTATTTCTCTGTCGGAGCACTTTTGGATATTTGTCCTACTGAGAATATTAATATCACCAAGTTGTTCATAAGATTTTGTTAAAAATTTTAAATCATCTCCACCAGATTTTTAGCTATTCTGCTTGTTTCTTACCACAATGTGTTTTTGTACTTTATTTTCTTTTCAAGCCTATGGCTCTTTACTTCTCATCACATTTTTTGAAAACTCAGTTTTCAATTTTTGTCATCAGTCCTATTGGATGTTCTGTTTAGTTTTGCAATGGTTTCTGCTTCCGAATTTACTTTCATTGTTTCTTTTGATGTTAATGCATCTAATTTCTTGAGTGAAATGCTCACTTTATTCATTTTTAAAGTTGATCATTTTTCATCTTAGTTTGATTAGCTGCTGCTCTCTTTCCATTTAATGATTTGACCTTATATCTTGATGTTAACGTAGCATATGCTTTAGTTCAGCTTAATGTTAGCTGAGTATTTCCTTTGTCTGGTCACACACATACTTAAAAAATATGAATATTCTGTATTTTTGTTGTTGTTTTTTAGGTGTATTGTTTTGACTTCCTAGAGGAGAGGCCCATGTACAGCGGAGTTAGCCACTACTCCTGCACCCAAGCCCGAGAATCAGGAGAGTCTCCCAGAGACACCCTCAGCTGAGGAAACTCACAGGGCTGCAGGTGAAGCTGGGACTTACTCTACTTCTTTGGACAAAAATATACTGACGAGAGTGGAGTCGCCCTGGTGAGTTAGAAAGCAAGTGAAAGGTCTCACTTGTTCAAAAGCTCAATTCGGATTTACTGCCTCACAGATAAACCAAAGCATTTTGAATAATAAAGGGGAGAAAAGAAAGCATTCCCCAGCACTCTCAGGTATCTGGAAGACGCCTAAGAACTTGTGAGTCAGCTATTTCTTGTGTGCAGCCATGAAGTCTGTGCACTCTGTTCCCCAGAACACGAGTTGTACCATCATGACTTTTTACCCAACCGTGGAAGAATTTACAGATTTCAACAAATACGTTGCTCACATGGAGTCCCAAGGCGCACACCAAGCCGGCCTCGCCAAGGTAATTCCACCCAAGGAATGGAAAGCCAGAAAGACTTACGATGATATCGAAGACATCTTGGTCGCCACTCCCCTCCAGCAGGTGACCTCTGGGCGGGCAGGGGTGTTTACTCAATACCATAAAGAGAAGAAAGCCATGACGGTCGGGAATTATCGCCATTTGGCAAACAGTAAGAAATACCAGACTCCACCACACCGGAATTTTGAAGATTTGGAGCAACAGTACTGGAAGAGCCACCCCAGTGATTCACCAATTTATGGTGCTGATATTAGTGGCTCCTTATTTGAAGAAAACACTACACAGTGGAACCTAGGACACCTGGGAACAATTCTGGACCTGTTGGAGCAGGAATGTGGGGTGGTCATCGAGGGCGTCAACACCCCCTACCTGTACTTTGGCATGTGGAAGACCACATTTGCTTGGCACACGGAGGACATGGACCTTTATAGCATCAACTACCTGCACTTCGGGGAGCCCAAAACGTGGTACGCAGTGCCCCCAGAACATGGCCAGCGCTTGGAGAGCCTGGCCAGCGAGCTTTTCCCAGCAATTTCCCAGGGCTGTGAGGCCTTCCTGCGGCACAAGGTGGCCCTCATCTCCCCTACAGTTCTCAAAGAGAATGAGATTCCCTTTAATTGCATGACTCAGGAGGCTGGGGAGTTCATGGTGACCTTTCCCTATGGCTATCATGCAGGCTTCAATCATGGCTTCAACTGTGCAGAGGCCATTAATTTTGCCACTCCACGGTGGATTGATTATGGCAAAGTGGCTTCACAGTGTAGCTGTGGGGAGGCGAGGGTGACCTTTTCCATGGACGCCTTTGTGCGCATCTTGCAACCAGAGAGCTACGAGCTCTGGAAACACAGGCAAGACTTGGCCATTGCAGATAACACAGAGCCCAGCGTCGCAAAAAGCCAAGAGCTGAGCAGCTGGAGAGATGACATAGTACTTAGGAGAGCTGCTCTGGGCCTGAGGCTTCTTCCAAACCTCATGGCCAGGCATCCCACACAGCCTGTGTCCCCAGGGCACCGTTACAACCCAAAAGGCCATGGCACTGATGCTGTGCCTGGATCCACATTCCAAAGGTCTGCATATCATACCCAGACCCAGTCACTTACGCTGGGGACATCAGCCCGGGTTCTTCTCCCTTACACTGGAAGACAGGGTTCTTGTGGTCGTAGTCATCGTCCTCAAGAAATGGAGGCTGAGGAGACAACTGTCCAGTCTGCAGCCAAGTGGTGCCTTTCAGTGGGTACAGGGAGCAGAGCTCGAGGCCGCAAGCCTCGGCTCCAGCTTGCTGATGAAGATTTGATGTCAGACGTGCCTCTTTGAGTGGGGGCCTTCAGCATCTTGTCAAGGCTTCCGGCTGTTGCTCTGTCCCTGATCTTCAACTCCTGGGGCCCCCACTAGATCCTAATGAACCCATGCACCCTGGCCCGTGCCTGCTATCCCTCAACAGCACTTCTAGTAATTTCCCTGATGTTGTCTGCATGACTCCTTCCAATGTCATTGTGCCTTTGATTAAGTTGTCCAGGGACACTAGTGGGGACTGGAAATCTCTGGTGAACATGGCCAAGGTTGCAGCAATGGACCACACTTATGCCTCTAGGGTTCTGGCCTCAACAAAGTTTTCCAGAATTTCTTGGGCCCCTGACTCATCTTCTGGGGCTAAAGCCAGACAGAGATACATCGCTGAATTTGGTGATATTTTTCTCCAATGCATGATCAATCTTCTGGACCCATGCCTATTAAATATGGTGCCAAATGTCAGTGTCTCTCTTATCCCAACCCCAGGAATCAGAGAAGACTCCCGTTCAGCACAATTGTAGCCTGGGCCTCTCTCCAGTGAAGACTCTTTACCTCCAATTACTGACACATTTCCAAGGCCCCCAGATACTGTCTCCTACTGTGAAAACCAGGGCTCCCAGGGGCCACTGAAGTCCCCTCCCCAAAGGTTGCCATAGGTTCTTGTAGTACCTCTCAGGGACTCTCAGTCTACTCCTAATCATTGTGCCTGTGACCTTCACCATGGCCCAGATGCCATGGGCAGCACTTGTTTCTGATTTTCCCCTTAGGATACCACCCTTACAGTGCTGTGGGTCCAGATCCCATGGTAATTTGGGTCCACAATTGGATGATGCTGAGAATCTGACTGAGCCTCTCACTTTTACCTCATCTGGTTCTCTATGTCTCTGACTCTGGATTCCACTGGATTCCTCTGACTGTGGATTTCACCAGACATTGCTACAGCCCCAGTGAGGTTCAAGGCTTCTCTTCAACAGCAACATGACCTTTACCCCATGCCACCATCCACCGCTCATGCACAAATGGCACCTTTAGACCAACTGAGTCACTTAGCCACTTATGGCTTCAGAGATATTTTGTAACTGTATTGATGCTTATTAAATTTGCTGTCTCTAATGTATATCTGCAAAGAAAATAAAATTCTTAGTACATGTTCCTAAAATTAGAATAAATAAAATAGATATATCAAAAAGAAAGTGATTTAGAAAAGTGATTGAGATAAAAGAATGGGGAAGCTATACCAAGCAAAGAACAAACAAAAAAGTAGATCTTAATATATGGCAAACCTGTGTTGAGACCAGAGGTACATAGCATGGATCTTTACAATGCAAAATACTAAATTTCACAATGAAATTATAGCGGTCATGAATATTCAAGTAAATTTGACAAAGTAAAAATTACAGTAGATAAAAGACAAGGGTAAAGAAAGGGATTAAAAATAGGAACATTTAAGTCACCAGTATGGTTTGGATATGTGTTCCTGCCCAAATCTCATGTGGAATTTTAATCTCTAATGTTGGAGGTGGGGCCTAGAGGGAGATGACTGCATCACGGGTGTGGTTTGTCATGAATGATTTAGCACTATCCCCATAGTGCTGCTCTTGTGATAGAGTACTAGGAGGATCTGGTTGTTTAAAAGTGTGTACCACCTTCCCCTTCTCTCTTCCTCCTGCCCCAGCTATATATGATGTGCCTGCTTCCCCTTTCACCATGATTGTAAACTTCCTGACGCTTCCCCAGAAGCAGAAGCTCTCATGCTTCCTGTACAGCCTGCAGCACTATGTGCTAATTAAAACTCTTATCTTTATAATTTACCCAATCTCAGGGATTTTTTTTTCTCGAGGTAGTTTTCCTCTCGCCCAGGCTGGAGTGCAATGGTTTAATCTCAGCTCACTGTAACTTCTGCCTTCTGGGTCCAACCAATTCACCTGCTTCAGCCTCCTGAGTAGCTGGGATTACTTGGGATTACTGGCACCTGCCACCACACCCAGCTAGTTTTTGTATTTTTAGTGAAGATGGGGGTTTCATCATGCTGGCCAGGCTGGTCTCAAACTCCTGACCTCAGGTGATCCACCTGCCTTGTCATCCCAAAGTGCTGGGATTACAGATATGAGGCCCTCCACCCGGGCTTCAGGTATTTCTTTACAGCAATGTGCGAATTAAACAGTCACCCACCCAAAGCAGAAAAAAATGGAGAAATCTAAGGATTTGGAAAATTTAAACTATATTAACAATAAGGTAGTATTGGCATACTAGATGATAAAAAATACTTCTCTCTTCAAGTGCCAAAAAAGCCAAATTTTCACAAAACAATAAATATCTATTACATGCATAAACTCTGCAGCAAGAAAGCCTGATTTGTAACCTTGAAATCTACTTAACCTTACGACTCAGTTTCCTCAACACAAAATGACCTACCTCATGTGTTCAATTGACAGTTCTATGCACCTACCTCATGTGTTCAATTGACAGTTCTATGAATTAATATATGCAATTTGTTAATATCAATGCTTGGGACACAAGTATTATTGAAGTGTATCTGGATTTAAAACTTAATAAAATACGTAAAATATATAAGATTCCTTTATAATAGTGGTGAGGAAAATTGCAGCCTTAAGTATTTTCTCCATCACACACAAAGAATGAATTAGCTGGATTTAATTTCTAATGTACAAATTAGGAAAAGATAAACTGAAAGTAGTTGGAAGGAATTGATGCACCTATATACAGGAATTAATGAGTTAGAATAACTGTAAAATCTATACTAAATCAACACAAAGCACCAATGATACGGATTTTTTGTTAGAAAAGTTAACTTACTAAACAAAACTTAAGACATAAATTTCTGTGTTTGAAATACGGCAACATGGCAGAAGATCTGCCTATTCAAAAATGACAAGAATTAGACAAATTCACAGAGGAATTGTATGACATCTCCATTCATAGTATACCTAGGCCTTTAAAATGAGAAAAAAAAAAAAACATTTTAAAATAAGTGCATCATTGATAGAAAATCCTTTCAGTTCAATGAGATACTCCTCTTTATCTATGTTATGATTTGACCTTAAATCCTGATATTAACATGCCATACCAATCTGCCACAATCAATCCATCCTGGGTAGTAGAACTAAGGGTCTCTGTACAGTTGAAGCTGTGGTTGAAGACTGCCTGGCATCTCTAAGCTACTAAGGTAGCTTAAAACTCAGTATTTTGCTTGTTACACATTTGTTTTCAAATATTCTGAAATATATAGGGCTTGACCACACCAGAAATGTGAAGATATATAATGAAAATACTGGAAAAAATCAGGCCCCTGTTGATGAAAACAGTAAACAATGGAATCCTGGACATCTGGGAACAATTTAGGACTTTCTGGAGCAGGAATGTGAGGTTGTCATAGAAGAGGGTGTCAACACACCCTACCTATACTTTGGCATGGGGAAGATCACCTTTCCATGGCACACAGAGGACACGGACCTTAACAACAGCAACTACCATCACTTCAGGGAGCCCCTATCTTGGCATGCAGTGTCCCCAAACCATAGTCAGCACCTGGAATGCCTGGCCAGGGAGCTTTTCCCGGATAGTTCCCAGGGTTATGAGGCCTTCCTGTGGCACGAGATGGCCCTCATCTTGCCCACAGTGCTCATGCAGAATGGAATTTTTTTCAAGAACATGACTCAGGAGGCTGGAGAGTTCATGGTCACATTTCCTTATGGCTACCACACAGGCTTCAACTCCACAGACACCATCAATTTCACCACCCAGGATGGGTAGATGATGGCACTATGGCCTCTTAGTGTAGCTGTCGGGAGGACAGGGTGGCTTTTTCCATGAGCACCTTCATGCACATCATGAAACCGGATCATTATGAGCTATCAAAGCTAACAAGATGGGGCCCCTGTGGCTCATAGGGAGCCCAGGGTGCTGGCCACCCAGGAACTGAGTGGCCTCTTTCTCATCCTGGACCTGACCACTTCTAGGCCTGTAGTCCTGGATGTTGGGACCCACCACTGAGCCTATATGTACCAGTTGCAGTTTCCCTGGTGCCTCTTGGCAGCCCAGGAAACTGATTCCATCCAATGGTGACTGCCCCCAGAGGCTCCCAAGAACACATCATGCCCCATCATCTATCATGGGTCTGTTTACTTTGGTTCTCTGCCTGCCATCTGGCAGACGTGGTCGTGGCGGTCTTCTTCAGAAACTAGAGCTCAGCAGGGGATCCTCCAGTCTGCCACCAAGTGGCGTAGCACACAGAGCTCTCAATATCCAGGCTTAGCCTCTACTTGGAATGGAGCTTTTGATAGACAGTCCTGTATCTCTCAGGCTGTTATGAACACTGGTATAAAAGTATCTTTGTGAGTCCCTGGTAATACCATCTTAATCACCTTGTAGAAATTCCATATTCTTCCTTGAACAGCAGTCATATTCCTTTGCATCTACCTTGAATGGAGGTTTGATATACATCTATAGTAAATTAGTTTTTAATATCATCTTAATTTTACAAATTGTAATTAGATTGAATTTGAATTAAATTTAAATGTTAGATTAAAAATTAATTGTGTCACTTCTCATGAATTTGGGGAAACTACTGACAGCAACATACCTTTTACTCCTCTACCAAGTATTTGAACACTAACATTTACTACTATTTGGGAGAATTCATAGATCTCTCAGTTCTGTCCTGGGTCCTAGGTTTAGGAGTCTAGAGATCCTTTCAATATTCCCTCATCATGGATGTCTCCTTGGCTTCAAAACAGCATTTTTATGTTTCAAAAGGACAGTAGAGCTTGGGGAAACGTGTGTTCCACATCTTTTTATTCCTGCTGGCGGTTGCTCACTATAGGTACACTGTGGTTTTGTGGAAAGCTGGGCGTGGTGACCAGGTGGCTGTGTGGAGCCAGGAAGCTCTTGCCAAGCTCACAGCCAGGACTGTACGTGCATTGAAGCTCACAGGATCCCTTTACCTGACACAGAACTGGCAGTGCAAAGCTTGTGGCTTCTCTAACAGTGAGCGTGGCTGGGTAATGGGAGCTGCTTCAAGTGGGTGTCCATCTTCCTGGCCATCTACTTTCAAAGGTTGCCAAAGCCCTGACTGCATCCTCTTAGGGTGAGCGCTTGTCCAGAGAATCCAGAGGTGGGTGTCCCAGG
The DNA here is from genome assembly GCA_031835075.1 of Saguinus oedipus. Lineage (NCBI taxonomy): Eukaryota > Metazoa > Chordata > Mammalia > Primates > Cebidae > Saguinus > Saguinus oedipus. Next base: position 130,054,302 of record CM063178.1, read on the forward strand.
CCCCCGTGCTGAGCTCAGGCAGTGCTTGGGAGAGGGTTACCCAGGGAGTTTTTGTGCTGGCGTTGTGTTTCTAGGAGGAAATCAGGAGGGGCAGGCATGGGCTATGGGGTCCAGAGAGGATTTTACCACAGAGGTAGAGAAGAACGTTCTGGTAAAATCTCATTTCCGTTCTCTTTTCCTCCTCAGGACAAGCTCCATGAGGACATGGGGCAGGCTTAGGGCCAGGAGCTTGAGATCTAGCCTAGAAGCCATGTGAATTTGATTAAGGAAAAATTATAGTTTGTAAGAAACAAGTTAGAGTAATGTTTGAAAAACTGGAGAATTTAAGTCACTTTATTGCGTTGAAGACAGAAAAAATCAGACACGTGAGGATGTAGAAAACTAACAAGCTTAATAATAAGGTATACTATATGCACCTGGTAATACAGAATACTCTTTTTTTCAAGGACTAATGAATGATTCACAAAATTTGGCAATCTTTTACAGTGAAAACAAAACATCGATAACTTATCAAAAGAAAAATGCAATAAAATTAGAAATTGATTTTAAACATAGAAAATGTAGAGATGCTTTTTCCTGAAAGGTGAACATTCCTTATTGGGCAAACTTTAAGAGGAAAACACAAGCCAAAACAGCCAAGTTCCATTGGCTTTTCAAAGCTGTGGTTTATTTGACATTGTCAATTCATTGGCTCAGTTCCATAAACAAGTCCCAGTAAGTGAGCAAGACAGTTTTTATCGGCAATGTGTGCCACGCAGAAACTAAAGCAGAAGGCCAGGAAGAGGCCCACTAGAAGCAGCCCTCACCACACAGCCACACTCACTCTTAGAGAAGCGACAGGCTTTGCACTGCCCCTCCTGTGCCAGGTAAAGGGATCCTGTGAGCATCAGTGCATGGACAGTGCTGGCTGAGCGCTTGACAAGAGCTTCCTGGCTCCACACAGCCACCTGGTCACCATGCCCAGCTTCCCACAGAGCCACAGTGTACCCATAGTGAGTTACCACCAGCAGGAATAAAAAGGTGTGGAACTTTTCACTGAACTTTGAAACATTATGAAAATGCTGTTTCAAAGCCAAGGAGGCATCCATGATGAGGGAATATTGAAAGGATCTCTAGACTCCTAAATCTGGGACCCAGGATAGAACTACCTGATCCATGAATTCTCCCAAGTGATAATAAATGTTAGTGTTCAAATATTTGGTAGAGGAGTACACAGTATGTTCCTGTAAGTAGTTTCCCCAAATTCTTGAGAAGTGACACAATTAATTTTTAATCTAACATTTTAATTTAATTTAAATTCAATCTAGTTACAATTTGTAAAATTAAGATGATGTTAAAAACTAACTTACTACAGATATATATCAGATCTCCAGTCAAGGCAGATGCAAAGGCATATGACTGATGTTCAAGGAAGAATATGGAACTTCTAAAAGGTGATTAAAATGTTTTTACCAGGGACTCACACAGATACTTTCACACCAGAGTTCATAACAGCACCATGCACACAGCCAAAAGGAGGAAACAACCCAAGTGTCCATCTATGGACGTTTGGGTTAAACAAAATGTGGTACAGACATATGATGGAATATTATTCAGCCTTGAAAAGGAAGGAAATTCCGACACATGCTGCAATGTAGATGAACCCTGAGGAAGTCATACTAAGTGAAATAACTAGAGGTAAAAGGACAAATACTCTGTCATTGCACATATATGAGGTATCTAAAATAGTGAAATTACTAGAGAAATAAAGCAAGGGATATGAGCAGCTGGGCAGGCTATAATGAGTTGTTACAATTTAATGGATGGGGTCCTAGTCTGTGATGATAAAAAAGTTCTGGATATTGAGAGTACCACGATGGTGTCCTTAAAGAAACTAAACTATACACTTAAAAAGATGAAAACGGTAATATGTGTATATTCTATCCCAACAACGATAAGTAACAAATGAAAGAAAAAGTTACATTGCTATTAATAAGAACTATTTTCTTTTTAAAAAATTTGTGTTTTTTTAATTAAACTTTAAGTTCTGGGGTACATGTGCAGAATGTGCGGGTTTGTTACATAGGTATACACTTGCCATCCCCCCCATCATCTACATTAGGTATTTCTCCTAACACTATCCCTCCCTGATCCCCCGCCCCCTGCTATTCCATCCCTAATCCTGCACCCCCAACAGGCCCCAGTGTGTGATCTTCCCCTCCCTGTGTACATGTGTTCTCATTGTTCAACATTCACATATGAGTGAAATATGTAGAGTTTAGTTTTCTATTCTTGTGTCAGTTTGCTCATAATGATGGTTTCCAGCTTCCTCCATGTCCCTGCAGAGGACATGAACTCATCCTTTTTTAAAGCTGCATAGTATCCCATGGTGTGTATGTGGCACATTTTCTTTATCCAGTCTATCACTGATGGGCTCCACACAGCCCATCAATAATAGATGGGTTGCTTCCAAGTGTTTGATACTGTGAGCAGTGCCACAATAAGCATACGTGTGCATGTGCCTTTATCATAGAGTCAAGTGTAATCCTTTGGCATATATACCTGGTAATGGGATTGGTGGGTCAAATGGTATTTCTATTTCTAACTACTCGAGGAATCACCACACTGTCTTCCACAATGGTTGAACTAATTTATACTCCCACCGACAGTGTGAAATCATTCCTATTTCTCCTTTTCTTCCAATGTGAAATTTAGCCTTTGGCTTTATAGTTTTCCTATGTCCCTTCGGTCTGCATTTCTTTGTTTGATATTAAGATCTACTACTCCTCTTTCTTTTGCTTATATTTTCCTTGATAGAGTTTTGCCCATTCTTTTGTTTTTCAATCATTCTGAATCACTTAGTTTTAGGTTTACCTCTTAATAGTAGCAAATTTAAAATGTTTTCAGGATATTCATTTCTTTGCTTGGCAGATACATATTAGGAACAATAAATTTAATAAACAGGAGACTGCCTCTGGCCGCCTTGGCTATGTATCTGTTCTTCAAGGTCAAAGAGACTGAGACAGGCACAGGCTTGAATTGTGCTTGGCTGGCACCTTCTTTGGATCCAAGGGTTAGGAGGTTATGGTTAGAGGGACAGCCACATTTGGCAATATATTCAGTAGCCATGGGTTCAAAGGATTAAGATCATGTATCAGAAGGCCTATAGCTCAAAATTCAGTGGTGCAGCACTGTCTGGCTTTAGCTCCAGGAGATGAGTCAGGGGCCCAGCATATTCTGACAACCACTGTTGGGGCCAAGACCCTGGAGGTGTAAGAGTGATCCATTGCTACAACCTCAGGCAGGTTAAAGGGGCCATGCACTCTCCAACAGCATCACTGAAGAATCTTCTCAGCCTCATAATGATGTTGGGAGGAATCAGCGGAACACAGTCAGGGTAATTCAGTGTCCTGCTGCCTGGAGATGTCAGATACAGGGCAGCACACATCAAAGCATCAGATCCAAGGTCTCCAAAGGTTGAAGATGGGGACACTGCAGCTCCTGGAAGACTTGATGAGATGCTGAGATGCGGGCCTGAGAGATACATTCTTGTCTATCAAAGCTCCATCCCAAGTAGGGGCTAAGCCTGGGGATTGAGAGCACTGTGTGCTGTACCACTTGGTGGGAGACTGGAGGATCCCATCCTGAGCTCCTCATCCCTAAAGAAGACGACTGTGACCACATCCGCCAGGTGACGGGTAGAGAACCAAAGTAAACAGACCCATGATAGATGGTGGACAATGATGTATTCTTGGGAGCCTCTGGGGGCAGTCACCATGGGATAGGCATCAGTTTCCTGGGCTGCCAAGGGGCACAAGGGAAACTGCAACTGGTACATATAGGCTCAGTGGTGGGTCCCAACATCCAGGACTACAGGCCTAGAAGTGGTCAGGTCCAGGATGAGAAAGAGGAGCCTCAGGCCAGGTGCAATGTCCTCCCAGCAGGAAATGAGCTCCTGGGTGGCCAGCACCCTGGGCTCCCTATGAGCCACAGTGGCCCCATCTTGTTAGCTTTGATAGCTCATAATGATCCAGTTTCATGATGTGCATGAAGGTGCCCATGGAAAAGGCCTCCCTGCCCTCCCCACAGCTACACTAAGAGGCCATAGTGCCATCATCTACCCATCCTGGGTGGTGAAATTGATGGTGTCTGTGGAGTTGAAGCCTGTGTGGTAGCCATAAGGAAATGTCACCATGAACTCTCCAGCCTCCTGAGTCATGTTCTTGAAAGAAATTCCATTCTGCATGAGCACTGTGGGCAAGATGAGGGCCATCTTGTGCCACAGGAATGCCTCATAACCCTAGGAACTGTCTGGGAAAAGCTCCCTGGCCAGGCATTCCAGGTGCTGACTATGGTTTTGACTGCATGCCAAGATAGGGGCTCCCTGAAGTGATGGTAGTTGATGTTGTTAAGGTCCGTTTCCTCTGTGTGCCATGGAAAGGTGGTCTTCTCCATGCCAAAGTATAGGTCGGGTGTGTTGACACCCTCTTCTATGACAACCTCACATTCCTGCTCCAGAAAGTCCTAAATTGTTCCCAGATGTCCAGGATTCCATTGTTTACTGTTTTCATCAAACAGGGGTCTGATTGTTTCCAGTATTTTCCTTATATATCTTCACATTTCTGGTGTGGTTAAGTCCAAAACAATGTGTAACAAACAAAATACTGAGTTTTAAGCTACTTTAGTAGCTTAGTGATGCCACACAGGCTTCAACCATACAGAGACCCTCAGTTCCACCCAGGATGGATCGATTATGGAATATTGGTCTGGTGTGTTAATATCAGGATTTAAGGTCAAATCATAGAATAAAGAGGAGTATCTCATTGAACTGAAAGAAAAAAATCAGCAAGTTCAAGAATGAATGAATTTAGCACTCAGTTCAATAAACTGGATGAATTAAAATTAAAAAAAAGAAAATAAAGGTATAAGTGGAAACAATTACAAAGAAAAATTACACCCAGTAGGGGTAATAACAGAAATTAAAACCTGATTTTTTGAAAAGATCTTTAAAAGTTAAAAATCACACATGGAGAAAAGAAAGTGCAAATAAACTTTATTGTGATAAAACAATAAAGCACATAGCTAAACTGTGTCGGTATTTAAAAAAAGAAATTACAACTGAATCTTAATGAGAAACTTGGTATAACAATTTTCCCAAACGTACAAATGGCAGAAAGTAGTCTAATAGCAAAATAAAACAATCCATTTTCTACAAAGTATTTCTAGTTTTATTTTGAGAAAAGATAACACCAAGAAAACATTTAATTCAATGATAGAAACATGGTTATAGTAAGAAATATTCATAATCAAAAACATACACTGTGTTATAATTACTTACAAAGTCCCAAACCATTTCTTTCATAACATTCCCCACATTTTAAGTTCATATATGTTGATATGATCAAATTTGCCATTTATCAGAATAGAGAGGAGGAAAATGTGTGATTATCATCAGCTAGATGTGCTCACTCCATGCTCCATTATTTATCTTGAAGGCCTGTGTGACTGGAAGAGCAGTTGACAGGTATTTTAATAAACTGGACAGCCATTTGTTCTTCAGGACAGGGCTTCTATCTTCAGGAGCAATCAGAAGAAAACAGGAAACAGCTCAGCACTCTGCACTGCAACAGGCCACCTTAACAGCTAACCAGCATCACTCAACCGCTATGCAGGCCTGAAGCACAGAAACACAGACGAGATTAGAATTGTGTTTGCTAAAAGCCTAGTCTTTTCACCTGAGAAATCTTTTTTTTTTTTTTGAGACGGAGTTTTGCTCTTGTTACCCAGGCTGGAGTGCAATGGCGCAATCTCGGCTCACCGCAACCTCTGCCTCCTGGGTTCAGGCAATTCTCCTGCCTCAGCCTCCTGAGTAGCTGGGATTACAGGCGTGCGCCACCATGCCCAGCTAATTTTTCATATTTTTAGTAGAGATGGGGTTTCACCATGTTGACCAGGATGGTCTCGATCTCTAGACCTAGTGATCCACCCACCTCGGCCTCCCAAAGTGCTGGGATTACAGGCGTGAGCCACCGCGCCCAGCCCACCTGAGAAATCTTTATGCAAATCTGGGTCATACTGTGAGTTAGATTTAAAGTTATCATTACACATATACATTTATAGCGCCTTTTGTAGGTTTGTAACTTGAAGGAATGAAAGCAATGTTGATGTAATGTGGTGACAGCATTGGGATGCACACATTTCCTTGAGTCAGGAGGCCATAAATTAGGTTATCAATCTGTTTATTTCAAATAAAAAATGTCAGCACTATAGAATCAAATATAGGCTGGGCGAATGGGCTCATGCCTGTGATTGCAGCACTTTAGGAGGTGGAGGTGAGCAGATCACTTGAGCCCAGGAGTTCAAGGCAGGTTGGCCAACATGGCAAAACCCGTCTCTATGAAAAATACAAAAATTAGCCCAGCATGGTGGCTGGCGCCTATAATCCCAGCTGCTGGAGAGTCTGAGGCCTGAGAATCACTTGAACCCAGGAGGTGGAAGTTGTAGATGGCCACTGCACTCCAGCGTGGGCAGCAGAGCTAGACTCCATCTCAAAAATGAAAAACAAAAAACCAACAAATATAAAATTTCTCTCAGATATTCAAAATCCAATCTAAAGTCATCACCTCACTAAATTACAAGAAAATATGAATAATAACAAAATGGAACATAAAATGAATTTTGCCATCTGATGCAAGCTCCAAAGTGTTAAAAAGGTAGACAAATGTAACACCACCTTTCATTGGAAAGTTGCTTCATACAGGGACTCTGCTTCCATGGACTGAGTGTGCGGTCCTTTTCCCCAAGTCCTCCATCACACGTTAGCTGATGATCATTTTCCTAGCAGGACACTTGTCCTTCCCCTTCAGGAGACTTGGGAGGACTCTTGGGTTGCAACCTGGACTTGGATTCCCTCTTAGATATGGGGGAAGACTCCCGGACATAGATCTAGACTTGGACAGTGAGCAAGATCTGGAGACCCAGGAGGATTTGGATGTTTGTGGAGAGCTGGATTTGGAGGTTGATGGGGAGCGAGAGGGAGACCCAGACTCCCAGTGAGAGTGGTTGTTGTGGGAAGACCGGATGTAGGGAGACTTCCTATAGCGATATCCCCTGTAGAGAGATCCACTGCAGTGAGGCTGGCTGTAAGATCGACTGGAGGGAGATCAGCTATAGCGAGCTCTCCTGTAATGAGATCGTCTGTAGGGAGATCCGCTGTCGGGAGATCCTCTGTAGGGAGATCGTCTGGCGGGAGATCGGCTGTAGTGAGATCCCTGTAAAGAGATCGTCTGGAGGGTGATGCACTGTAGGGAGATCGGTTGTAGTGAGATTCTCTGTAGGGAGATTGGCTGTAGGGAGATCTGCTGCCAGGATATCCTCTGTAGGGTGATCCTCTGTAGGGAGATCCTCTGTATGGAAATCGGCTGTAAGGGGATCCTCTGTAGTGAGATCCTTTGTAGGGAGATCGGCTGTAGGGAGAGCGACTGTAGCAAGACCTCCTGTAGGGAGATTGGCTTAGGGACCTGGAGCAGCTGGGACCCCGAGATCAGCTGTGGTGTCGCCTCCTGGGTCTGCTCCACGGTGCGTAGCCACCGCCCCGGGACCAGCTTCGTGGTGCCCCCGGGCAGCCATAGCGAGCCACCTGAACCTGCACCTCACATCCATCCAGCCCTACAGCGTCCATGGTAGCCTCGGCAACTTCCAAATCCCGCTGGTAGTGGAAGCGGAAGAAGGCAAAGACCCGGGCGCCTTGGTGTGGGGCTCCCGCGGGATGTACACGTCGCCCCCGCGCCTCGGGCTGTCAGGAGAGGTGCCATAGGTCAGGTTGTCTACCTTGAGGGTGATCATGCTGTCCACGTTGGGAGGGGGAGGGCCGCAGCTCACGGCTCCCAGAGCAGGGCCGGGGAACTGGCGCTGCCCTGGGCGCGGGCGGTGAGACCCGCGTTCCTCTCTAGAGGTTGCGCCCCGCGTGGGGACGCCAGGAAAGACTGGGCGGAGAGGCGGGCCGCCAAGCTCAACAGGGAGCGCCCTGGAGCAGCAACTCGCAAATTCCCAAGGAAAGACTGGGCGGAGAGGCGGGCCGCCAAGCTCAACAGGGAGCGCCCTGGAGCAGCAACTCGCAAATTCCCAATTCCAGGCCGAATACTCCAGGGCCCAGAGGAAGGTCTCCTCCTGGTGGCCGAACTCCAAATGAAGTCAGGGCCCAAAGATCCTGGCTTTATACCTGGGCAACGTCCTAACCTAATCAGAGCCCAGACAATGTGATCACTGGGCTGGGTTTAGATTGGACGTCCCACCCACCCATGCTTCTTCCTTTTTACATTTTAAATCAATCTTAGAACAACGCTAAGTGGTTAAAAGTCAATTTATGGAAACAGGCAATCCAGACAAATACTAAACAAAAGAAACCTAGGGTAGCAATATTAATAATTACTTTATTGATAGGATCAGAGAAGCACATTTTATAATGAAAATAAATTTCATAGGGAAATATTAGAGTCTTACAGTAAATAACTATGCACCTAACTACATGGAACTGAGAGGCAAGACTCAGAAGATAAAACTGAAAAATCAGCGATCATGATGGGAGATGTTTATTTGTTTGTTTTGTAACAGGATTTTAACCAAAACCAGTAGTTCAGGGAACAATGTTAGAAATGCTGTATAATTTGGCCGGGCGCGGTGGCTCATGCCTGTAATCCCAGCACTTTGGGAGGTCTAGGCGGTGGATTATCTGAGGTTGGGAGTTCGAGAGCAGCCTGGCCAACATGGTGAAACCCCGTCTCTACTAAAAATACAAAAAATTAGCCAGACGTGGTTGCAGGCGCCTGTAATCCCAGCTACTCAGGAGGTGGAGGCAGGAGAATCACTTGAACCCTGGGGATGGAGGTTGCAGTGAGCCGAGATTGCACCACTGGACTCCAGCCTGGGCCACAGAGTGACTCCTGAAAGAAAGGAAGGAAGAAGGGAAGGAAGGAAGGAGGAAAGGAAGGAAGGAAGGAACGAAGGAAAGAAGGAAGGAAGGAGCATTAAGAACATATATGGGGTTATATTAGAGGAGCACAAAAGCCAATGAAAACAGCTCCCAATGGCAAATCAAGTTGAACAACACAATAACTAGAGTACTATTGAGTTATAATTCAAAGCACAAAATAAATACCTGTGGGTTCATGCTGTTATGAATAAATGAGTAAATTTAACAAATAGATAGAAGAGACAAAACCCCTCTGCAGAAGAATTCTAAATAAATTTACCAAAATGTTGCTCATTTTGAAAATGTTATGTAAGCCTCTATAAACAGAATTGTGCTTCATACAATTTAGTGGTTTTGTTGGTTTGTTTCGTTTCCCTTGTCTATGGTTTTCTGTGTAGCTGTACTCAGTCCTGTTGCCTGCTGTAAGGAGTCCAACAGCATCAATGTTTCTTCTGTTGATAGGTGTTTGGACTGTTTCCACTCTGGCCTCTGACAGTGTTGCTCAGAACATGCTTGGATATGTATGCTGGAGCTCATGTGTCCTCTTATCTAGGAATGGATCCCTTGTCATAGAATACAGGCAGCCCACTGTAACTTCTGGGTTCAGCATCAGTGAATTCAACTAACTGCAGGTCAAAAATATTCAGAAAGAAACAATAAAAATAACAATACAACAATCAACTGTTTACATAGCATTTACATTGTATTGTATAAAATTTACAGATGATTTAAAGTATCTGGGAGGATGTGCATGTTACATGCACATACTAAGCCACTTTATCTACGGGACTTGAAAATCCCCAGAATACTCGGGGGGGGGGTCCTAAGAATCAAACCCCCTTCAACCCAAGGATATTAAGGGACAACTGTATGTGAATTCAAACTTTATCATGCCTAATTGTTTTTCAGCAGTTATTGCCAATTTGCACGCAGGATAGCTGTGTATGAGAGTGCTCAGTGTTCTTTATGTTTGCAAACATTTGGTGAATATCAGACTTTCTAGTTGTAGCCAATTAGGTGAGGTCCTGGTGATGTCCTATTAAGATTTACATTTTCTATAATTACATCCCGGCACAACAGCCTGGATGACACAGTGAGACCTTGTCACTTAAAACTTAAAAAACAAAAAGGATTTTTATTTCCCTGATTACAAATCAGAGTGAACAATTTTTTCATTCATTTACTGGCCAAATTGTCTCATTCATGAAGTGTTATTATTTCTTTCATCCTTTTCTCTACTGTGTTTGCTGTCTCTGTACTAGCTCCTTATGTATACTGGATATTAGCTCTTGGTTGCATATGAATGATACAATTTCTGCCCACAATCCCTGATTTTTCTTTCTCCATATCTTTCGATAAACAGAAATCCCTCTTTATCTCTAACAGTAAGAATGTTATTCAAGATAGCTAACATACATGGTGACTATAAATGAAAAATACTGCTCAATATACTCTGTTTAGAATAACTCATTTAATCTTCACAATAACCAATAGGAGAAATCTTCACTCTGCTTTTCAGATGACAAAACTGAGTCATTAACACATTAAATAACATGACCAAGGTAACAGCTAACAAATGTTAGTCAGGTATTCAAACAAGAATCTCCAAAATGATTCATTAAAAAAAAAAAAAGACAAATTACTTCTCCCTTGTCAAACTGTGATGTTTGAGATGACATGAACAATACATCTATGTACAGAATACAGAGACCAAACGCAGACACACGTACAGTTGACCCTTGAACAAAAAGGGGATTGGGACACCGAACCCTTCTGCAGTTGAAACTGCTCATGTAACTTTTGACTCTACCCAAAACTTAACTACTAATAGCCTACTGTTGACTGGAAGCCTTACCAATAACATAACCAGTTGATTACCAGAGGTTTCGTTTCTTACATACATTCTGTAATCGTATTCTTACAATAAAGTAAGCCAGAGAGAACAAAATGTTTTTAAGACAATCATAAATAAGAGAAAATACACTTGCAATACTGTACTGTATTTACGGATACTTAAGTTTACTTCCTGCCTTCTCTAGAGTAGTCCGTCTGGAGTGGCAGGCAAGCTGCTGCCAATCTACAACATGCATCAAACAACTCAGCTTTTCATTGTACTGTCATGACAATTTATCTGCTTCTTGGAAATACTTCTAACACCAGTAGAGACACTTCCTTATGGGTTCTATGGTGTTATTTAAGCTTTACGATATTGCACTAGACACGATGAAAAATACTCAAGAACCTGAAATGATTACTATTTGCTGCAATTCACAATTTACTGAAGAGAAATCTTGCTTATGTGGAGTAGTGTCCCCCAGGGTTTTAAGTGGACATGGGGCACGATTGAGGTCACCGCAATAGCAACATGAGAGAGCTACAAAATTTTTACGATAGTGCAGTATGTATTATCATTAATTTTATAGTTATGAATTAATACTGAAAATTCACATTTATTTATGTATATATTTCTAAGACAGTCTGGCTCTGTCATATATATGCGTATATAAGAAAGAAAGAAAAATAAGGTTACATCATGGATGTAAAAAAATATGTAGATACTAGTGTATTTTATTATTTATTACCATGAAATATACACAACTCTGTTGTAAAAACTTAATCAGCACTTACACACACAGAGACCATACATGGTGCCATGTGCAGTTGAGATTATATATATATATATATGACAGAGTCTGGCTCTGTCACCCAGACTGTAGTGCAATGGGGTGATCTCTGCTCACCGCAACCTCTGCTTCCCAGATTCAAGGGATTCTCTTGCCTTAGCCTCCCGTAGCTGGGATTATAGGCATGAGCCTCCATGCCTGGCTAATTTTTGTTTTAGTAGAGACGGGGTTTCTCCATGTTGGTCATGCTAGTCTTGACCTCCCAACCTCAGGTGACCCACCCGCCTTGACCTCCCAAAGTGCTGGGATTACAGGCGTGAGCCACTGAGCCCAGCCTGTTTATATTTATCTCAACACACATGGCACCATGTATTGTCTCTGTGTGTAAGTGCTGATTAAGTTTTCACAACAGAGCTGTGTATATTTTATGGTAATAAATGATAAAATACACTAGTAGAGATGGAGTCTCCCTCTGTCGCCAGGCTGGAGTGCAGTGGTGTGTTATCGGCTCACTGAAACCTCCTCCTCCCCCTCCCCCTCCCCCTCCCCCTCCCCCTCCCAGGTTCAAGTGATTCTCCTGCCTCAGACTCCAGAGTAGCTGCGATTACAGGCACATGCCACCACAGCTAATTTTTGTATTTTTAGTAGAAAAGGGGTTTCACCATGTAGGCCAGGATGGTCTCAGTCTCCTGACCTTGTGATCCACCCACCTCGGCCTCCCAAAGTGCTGGAATTACAGGATTGAGCCACTGGGCCCAGCCAGCTTGACTTTTAATTACTTAGCATTGTTCTATGATTGATTTAAAGGTAAAATAAAAGGGAGGGGCATGGATGGGTGGGATGCTAATCTGGACCCAGCCCCATGATTACATTGGCTGGGGACTGATTGGGTTAGGATGCCATGCAGATATAAAGCCAAGGTCTTTGCAACCTGGGGCTTCATTTGGAGTTCAGCTACCAAGAGGAAACCTTCTCTCTGGGTCCTGGAGTATTTTCATCCTGAATTGTGAGATTTTGGTGGAACGTAGGTCATTTTATTTCTCTGTTGGAACACTTTTTGGTATTTGTCTTACTTAGAAAATTATTATCCCACCAGTTGTTCGTAAGATTCAGTTAAAAATTTTAAAACATCTCTGCCAGATTTTTAGCAATGTCCCCTAAGTTATCTCAATGCATTTCATTTGTATTTTCTTTTCTCTTCATGCCTATGATTTTTTAATTCTCACCATCTTTTTAAAAAGTCAAGTTTGAGTTTTTGTCATCATTCCTGTTGGGGGTTCTGTTTCCTTTTGCAATGGTTGCTGCTCGTGTCTTTACTGTCATTGTTTCCTTGCATGTTAATGTATCCAGTTTCTTGAGTGGAGTCTTTAATTCATTCCTTTGCAAACATAATCATTTTCCCTCTTAGTTTGGTTAGATGCTGCTCTTTTTCTGTTTTATTATTTGACCTTATATCCTGATGTTAACACAGTATAACCTTGTTTAGCTTAATACTAGCTGAGTATTTCTTTTGTCTGGTTATGAATGTATATTCAGATATTCTGTATTTTGTGTTGTTGTTCAGCTTTATTGATTTGACTTCCTGGAAAGACACACAGGTACAGTGGAGTTAGCAGCTTCTTATACACCCAAGCCTGAAAATCAGGAGAAACCTCACAGCGATACCTCCAACTGAGGAAACTCACAGGGCTGCAGGTGGAGCCTCACAAATAACCATAGCATTTTGAAAAAGAAAGGGACAGAAAGACATTATTCCCCAGCACTCAGAGGACGCCTAAGAACTTGTGAGTCAGCTGTTTCTTGTGTGCAGCCATGAAGTCTGTGCACTCTGTTCCCCAGAACACGAGTTGTACCATCATGACTTTTTACCCAACCGTGGAAGAATTTACCGATTTCAACAAATACATTGCTCACATGGAGTCCCAAGGAGCACACCAAGCCGGCCTCGCCAAGGTAATTCCACCCAAGGAATGGAAAGCCAGAAAGACTTACGATGATATCGAAGACATCTTGGTCGCCACTCCCCTCCAGCAGGTGACCTCTGGGCGGGCAGGGGTGTTTACTCAATACCATAAAGAGAAGAAAGCCATGACGGTCGGGAATTATCGCCATTTGGCAAACAGTAAGAAATACCAGACTCCACCACACCGGAATTTTGAAGATTTGGAGCAACAGTACTGGAAGAGCCACCCCAGTGATTCACCAATTTATGGTGCTGATATTAGTGGCTCCTTATTTGAAGAAAACACTACACAGTGGAACCTAGGACACCTGGGAACAATTCTGGACCTGTTGGAGCAGGAATGTGGGGTGGTCATCGAGGGCGTCAACACCCCCTACCTGTACTTTGGCATGTGGAAGACCACATTTGCTTGGCACACGGAGGACATGGACCTTTACAGCATCAACTACCTGCACTTCGGGGAGCCCAAAACGTGGTACGCAGTGCCCCCAGAACATGGCCAGCGCTTGGAGAGCCTGGCCAGCGAGCTTTTCCCAGCAATTTCCCAGGGCTGTGAGGCCTTCCTGCGGCACAAGGTGGCCCTCATCTCCCCTACAGTTCTCAAAGAGAATGAGATTCCCTTCAGTTGCATGACTCAGGAGGCTGGGGAGTTCATGGTGACCTTTCCCTATGGCTATCATGCAGGCTTCAACCATGGCTTCAACTGTGCAGAGGCCATCAATTTTGCTACTCCACGATGGATTGATTATGGCAAAGTGGCTTCACAGTGTAGCTGTGGGGAGGCGAGGGTGACCTTTTCCATGGACGCCTTCGTGCGTATCCTGCAACCAGAGAGCTATGGGCTCTGGAAACACAGGCAAGGTTCAGCCCTTGTGGATCACATGGAGCCCAAGGTTGCAGAAAGCCAGGAGGAGAGCATCTGGAGGGAGAACATAGCACTTAGGAGAGCTGCTTTGGGCCTGAGGCATCTCCCGAACCACATAGCCAGCTGGCCCACACAGACTGGGCCGCCAGGGCTCAGTTACACCCCAAAGGGCCTTGACACCGGTGCTGTGCCAGAATCTGAAATCCAAACCCTAGGGACATCAGCCTGGGATTTTCATGCTTCCACTGGAAGGCAGGGTCCTTGTCGTGGCCGTGGCGGTGGCCGTGGCGGTGGCGGTGGCCGTGGTCGTGGCCGTGGTCGTGGTCGTGGTCGAGGTCGTGGTCTTGGTCGAGGTCGTGGTCTTGGTCGTGGTCAAGGTCATGGTCAACGTCGTGGTCAACGTCATGTTCATCAAGAACTGGGAACTGAGGAGACAACTGTTCAGTCTGCAACCAAGAGGCACCTCTCAGTGGGGATATGGAGCAGAGTTCAAGGCCGCAAACCTCACTTCCAGTACGCTGATGAAACTTTGATGGACAAACCCACATCTTTGGGCAGGGACCTTCTGCATCTTGCCAAGCCTTCTGGCTGCTGCTGTGCCTCTGATCTTCAACCCTTGGGGCCCCCACTGGATCCTGACGAACCGATGCACCCTGGCCCGTGCCTGCCGTCCCTTGACAGCATTGTTAGTAATCTCCCTGATGTCCTCATCACTCCTCCCAATGTCACTGTGCCTTTGATTAAGTTGCCCAAGGACACGGGTGGGGACCAGAAAACCGTGCGGAACCTGGCCAATGTTGTAGCAATGGACCACTCTTATGCCTCTAGGGTTCTGTTCCCACCTACGTCTTCCAGAATTTCCTGGGCCCCTGACTCATCTGCTGGGGCTAAAGCCAGACAGAGATATGCCACTGACTTTGGAGACATTTTCCTCCAAAGCATGATCAGTCCTCTGGACCCACGGCTATGAAATACGGTGCCAAATGTCAAGTGATAACTCCTGCTTATGCCAACCCCAGGAACCAGAGAAGATTCCCATTCAGCACAATTCTGGCCTGGGCTTCTCCCCAGTGAAGATTTTTTACCTCCAATAACTGACATATTTCTAAGGCCCCCAGATACTGTCTTCTACTGTGACAACCAGGGCTCCCAGCAGCCTCTGAAGTTCCCACCCTAAAGGTCGCCACAGGTTGTTGTAGTACCTCTCAGGGACTCTCTGTCTACTCCTAATCATTGTGCCTGTGGCCTTCATCATGGCCGAGATGCCATGGGCAGCACTCATTGCTGAAGTCCCCTCAGGATACCTCCCTTACTGTGGTCCAGATCCCACAGTAATTTAAACTCACATTGGATGGTGCTGAGAATCTGACTGAGCCTTTCATTTTTACCTCATCTGGTCCTCTGTTTCTCTGACCCTAGATTCCACTGGACATTGTTACAGCCCCAGTGAGGTTCAGGGCTTCTCACAGTCCTTCAACTGCAGCATGCCCTTTACCCCAGGCTGCCATCCACTGCTCATGCACAAACTAGACCTTTAGACCAACTGAGTCTGCTCATGAATTCATGGCCCCAGAGATATTTTGTAGTGTTATTGGTGTTTATTAAATTTGCATTCTCTAGTGTATAACTGCAAAGTAAAGAAAATCTTTAATACATGTTTTTAAAATTAGAATTACATAAAGTGATGTATCAAAAAAAGTGATGTAGAAAAGTGATTGAGATAAAGTAATGGGCAAAATTATATCTAGCAAAGAACAAACATAAAAGTAGAGTCACAAATTTTAAGTTTAGTCTAAGTTGAATGAAGACCAAAGGTACATAGAAGGCTTCTCTTCAATGTAAAAGGCTAAATTTCATGATGAAACTGCAGCACTCCTGAATATCGAAGTAAGTTTGATAAAGTATGACTTTATTATATAAAACAGAAAGAGACTCAGTAAACACAGGTACATTGAAGTCACTGACATGGTTTGAATCTAAATCTCATGTGGAACTGTAAATCCCCGATGCTGGATTTAGGGCCTGGTGGGAGGTGACTGGATCATAGGGGCAGTTTCTCATGAACTGTTATGCGCCATCACACTGGTGTTGCTCTCCCATTAGAATTCTCGCAAGGTCTAATTGTTTAAAAGTGTGTAGCACATCCTCACCATCTCTTGTTTCTGCTCCAGTCATATAAGATGTGCCTGCTTCTTCACCTTCTGCCAAGATTGTAAATTTCTTGAGGCTTCTCCAGAAGCAGAAGTTTCTATGCTTCCTGTACAGCCTTCAGAACCATGACCCTAATAAAACCTCTGTTCTTTATAAATTACCTAGTCTCAGGTATTTTTTTATAGCAATGAGAGAATGAACTAATACAGCAAATTGGCACAAGCAAAATCATTGCTACAAAGGTTTCTGAAAATGTAAAAGTAGCTTTAGAGCTGGGTAATCAGCAGAGGCTGGAAGAGTGTGGAGGGCCCAGAATACTACAGGAGGTTGAGGGAAAATTTGAAACTTACTAGACACTTGTTATATTGTGATCCAAATGCTGATAATGATATGGAAAATGAATTCCAGCATAAATAGATCTCAGATTGAGAAGAAGAATTTATTGGGAACTGGAGCAAAGTTTACATCTGTTAGGTGTTAGTCAAGAGGTTGGCTGCACTGTGCCCCTGCTCTAGGGATCTGTGGAACTTTGGACTTGAGAGCAATGATTTACAATATCTGGCAGAAGAAACTTTTAAGCAGCAAAGAGTTTAAGACCTAGCCTCTCCACTTCTAACAGCCTATACTCATATTCATGAACAAAGTAATGACCTGAAACTGAAACCTACATCTGGTTCCAGTGAAGCGAGTAGAAAAGGGAAGCAGAGTATAAAATATTAAGAAATTTGCAGTCAGGCCATGTGGCAGAAAAGAAAAGCATGTTTTCAGGGGAGGAATTCAAGCTGGCTGCAGAAATGTACATCACTACAAGGAAGGCAAGTACTAATAGCAAAAATAATAGGAAAAACACCCCAAAGGCATATCAGAGACCTTCCTGGCAATGCTTCCCATCACAGGTCGGGAGGTCTAGGAGGACAGATTATATGTTGCAATGTGAGAAGGGCATGAGATTTAGGAGGCGGCCAGGGGATGATTGATATGGTTTGTGTATGTGTCCCCACTCAAATCTCATGTAGAATAGAAATCCTCAGTTTTAGAGGTAGGGTCTGGTGGCAGCTGATTGGCTCATGGTGGTAATTTCTCAGGAACGGTTTAGCACCACCCCTCCAGTGCTGTTCTTGTGATAGAGTTCTCACAAGGTCCGGTTGTTTAAAAGTGTGTAGTGCCTACCCCCTCTCTCTCTTCCTCCTGCTCCCACCATGAAAGATGTGCCTACTTCCCCTTTGCCTTCCATCATGATTGTAGGTTTCCCGAGGCCTCCCCAAAACCAGACACTGCTATGCTTCCTGTGAAGCCTGTAGACCTGTGAGCCAATAAACCTCTTCTCTTTATAAATTACCCAGGGATATTCTTCGTAGCAAAGTGCGAATGAACTAATATAGTCACCTTACTCATCTAAGCCAGAAAAAATGGAGAACACTAAGTATATGAAAAACTTAAACAACATTAACAATAAGGTAGAATTGACAAACCAGATGATAGAAAATAAATTCTTCGGGTGCTGTTGACAGCTGTCCTGATACCTCTGGTCTTTGTCTTCTTAGTATAAAATAATTTAAATAGGAGACATACAGCAAAAGAAGTACAGCATAGAATAATTTATTATGAAAGAAAAAGGATATTTGGAAAGTTAGGTGCAGAATATGTCATACACACTTAGAGGGAAAGAATTCAGGGCGGGCTGCTTGTTACAGAGACGGCATTGATTATTGCTGGAGCAACCCCCATTATGGGAGTTTTACATAGTTATTCACAAGGAGGTGGTAACAGGTGTTACTAGTAAGCATATACTGGTGGTCTTCTGGGTGAACATGCACAGTAGCTGTACCTGCTTATTCATACATCCCATGCCTCATTAGCATCTTAAATCTCCACCCAGGAGTAGTTTTTTACTATTGTAATGAGCAAAAGATCAGTCAGACGACAGGTAAAATCAAAATGAGCATGCTCTCTAAAAGGGAAAGTCCCTACCAAAGATATCTTTGCTCGAGTGAGTTCAGTTACAATATGAATGCTAAGCTTATGGTATTGGCTGTAGGGTCACCAAGGTCACTGCATCCCAAGAATATGGTCATGTCCTTGACAACCTATCCTGCCAAAGAATCAATCACAAAATATGACATCATATCAGGGTGAATAGAAAATATCCATATTTTCTTTAAACAAAATGAAGAAAATTCAAACGTTCTGAATTATTGTGCAATAAAATTTGAAATGTTTTTGAAAGTCAGAAAACGTGCAGGTCCTTTTCCTGGCAGGTTAAAATTTTTTTATTGAATGGATCTCAAAGGCAGTGCAAACCATAAAATCCACATTTCCACAAAACAATAAATATCTATTGAGAATACGAACTGTGGAACAAGATAGCCTGATTCTGAATTCCAGCTTCTCTTACCAGCTTGTGTGACCTTGAAAATTACATAACTTTATGACTCACTTTGTTCAGTGTAAAATGGAGATAGCACCTACCTCCTGTGTTTAGTTGGCTGTTCTTTGAGTTGATATATGTAACTTGTTAATACCAATGCTTGGAATATAATAAGAATTACTGGAGTGTTTTTAAATTTAAAACTTAATAACATAGAAAAGGAATAGATGCGATTCATTTAGAATAATGCTGAGGAAAAGCTGTATTGTAGCCTTAATTATTTTCTACATCACATTCAAAGAATAAAATTAACTGAATTAAGCTTCTGATTTACAAGTTAGGAAAAGATCAATTATATGAAAGTCGCAAGAAGGAATTGATATGTATATATGCAGAAAATGAGTCAGAATAACTGTAAAATAATATAATAAATCAACACAAAGTTCAAATGGTATGGACTATTTTAGAAAAATTAACTTACTCAATAGAATATTTAAGACATAAATTTTTGTGCATGAAATACAGAAGAATGGCAGAAGACCTGTCTCTTCAAAAATGATAAAGATGAGAGAACTTCACAGAGAAATTGTGTGAAATTTTTATTTCAAGTATACATAGGCCTTTAAAATGAGAAAAAAAATTCAAGTTTTGAAATAAGCGCATCATTGACAGAAAATCCTGATGAGCTGCAGAATGAGAGAGAATGATGGACAAAAGTTATTTATGCACATCAATGTAAAAAGTTTAACTTGAATATTAGCTAAGATAATGTAAGTACATTAAAAGCATGACATATGATAACTCCATGGGGTTTATTGCAGGAAGGCAGTGATGGTTTAAATCAGGAACTCTAGGAATATAACTTATCCTGTAAATGCAACCAGAAGAAAAGTTATATGATCGTGTGTATAGATGTTGATAGGCATTTGATATAATTCAACAGTCAGTCTGTTTTACACACACTTGTAAGGAAGCAATGAATTCTTCCTTAAAATAAAATTCAAAAATTCTCTACTAGCTAGCCATTTTAGACCCAAGTGAGCATTTTCCTTAATATGAGGTATTTGAGGCATTTCAGTCAATAATTTATGGAATTAGTACTGGTAACCATTGCAATGACTTTTAGAGCTATTATTGATGGAAGGGAAGAGGTAAAATTTATTTTGTTGAAGTTGATAAGGCTGAACGCAGAAAAAACTCAAGGAGGGGGCGAAATATCTAAATGGTTTCCCTATGGCTATCATGTGGACTTCAACCATGGTCTCAATTTCAAGGAGGCCATGAATTTTGCCACCATGAGATAAGCAAAGTGGCCTCTCAGTGCATTATTGAGGAAGACATTGTGACCTTTTCCCTGGACGCTGTCATGGGCATCCTATAACCCAGGTACCATGAGCTGTGGAAACCCAGGGAAGAGGGATTAGTTGCAGACCCCATGGAGTCCAGGGCACAGGCCAGCCTTGAGATGCCCACCTGGTGGAAGAACCAAGTGCCTGGAAGGCTCTCTGGACTGAGGTACCACCCATGTCACCAGGGCCATGACCCCTCAGCCTGTGGTCTCCAGCTGTGGTACCTGTTGCCTCACATTTGTGTTCCCGTGGCCAATCTAGCCTGCAGTGATTGGCCTTCCCAGCCCAGGACGTTGGCTTGGACCCACTGCTCACTCTGGCTTTGTCAACCTTGGTCCGAACCTTTCAACTGGCAGATGTGGTTGTGGTCCTTAGCCTTTGTAACTGGGGGCTCAGAAGCCAATCCTCCAGGCTCCTTCTAGCCAGGAGGTGCCTCCTGGTGGTCACAGACAGCACGCCTCCAGGCCCTGAGCCTAATACCCTACCCACAGATGCAGCTGTGATGAACAGTCCAGGATCCAGCATCCTGCTAAGGATTCTGGGTGCTACTGGGCCCCCACCCCTGTGCCCATGGTCACATACTTGATACTCCACTTCTCTGCTCTGTGGGGGCTTCTTGAGATTGCTCACATATACAACAAAGAATTTTGGGCAAATTTTCAGGTCACTACAATTACAGTGCCTCCTGGTGCCTCCCTGTTAGCACCTGTGGTAAGGACCCTGGGCACTGCTGAGTCCATGGTGGTTATCAAATTCACCGTACATTCTTCATCCTCTCAGATCTTGTAATACCTTTGAATGCTTCTAATTCTGTGTCACCAGCTGAGAGGTCCTCCACCGGGCATGAGTATGTCTGAAAACGAGGTCTTTTTGGGTTTGCCGGGAGCTCATCTATCCCAGTGTCCCAAACTTTGGACCAATTATGGAGGCTGCTGCACTTCTGAAGAATCTGGAGTGTGAGTCCCCTTCAATCTTCTTCCCTAATCTCTCCCTCCCTCAGCTTCCCCCTTCTTGGAAAACTAGCTTTTTATGACCAATTAGGTCCACTGAGTCAAAAAAAAGCGTCGTATTTCTAATTTATTGAGATATTTAAAGTGTGATGTCTCCAGTATTTGTTCAAAAATATATTAAAGGTCACCAAAATGTAAAATCTGACTTTCTTTCTAATACTGTAATTTTGAAACATTGTGGGAGGAGGTTATTATCCATGCATTTTTCTTCACAGTTATTTGAGAACATTTCATCAACACTTATTAATATTTTATGGGCTGGCTACATTTTGTGGTGGTGACTGAGCTCAGCGTATGCTTATGAGGTTCTGGCTATCTGGCTGTGTGGGACCACTGGATCGCAGTTATGCTTTGAGGATGTTTTGGTAGGCCCAGGCTGGCACTCAGGCAAATAGCAGGTCCCAAGTTGCCGGGAAAGATGAGCAGCCCTAGGATAAAAGTACCATCATCTGACTGTCTTCTCTCCTGGCTCCACTGCCTGGGAGAGAACGTAAAGCTGTGTGCGTATTTTACACTGGTAATTCATTGACAGCTCAAGAAATAAACCCCCAAATAAGTGAACAAGACAGTTTTAGTCAGTAATGTGTGCTGTGTAAGAACTGAAGCAGGATTGGACGACAGAGCAGAATTGGGAGGGGCTGGCAGTGTAATATTGGGGTTCAGGGGTTCAGGGTGCCCTCAGCTTCCCTGAGAGGACGTTTCTCCAGGTTCTTGGTCTCCTGCCGTCTCAAGAATGAGAGAGGGGACCACGGTGCAGTGCGCAGTAAATGCCAGACTCAAAAGTGTTTGTAGAAAGTGATTTATTTAGAGAGAGAAACAGGAGAAGGAGAAAGAAACAGCAAACTCGCACACTGAGTGAGAGAATCCAGAAAGATGGAATCCAGGAGAGGAAAGCAGCAACCACACTGAGTGGAAGGAAATAGAGAGAGATGGAGTTTAGGAGGGAAGACAGGCTTCCACGAAGGGAGTGTTCGTGGAAGGGGACGGAAACATGGAGTCCGAAGGGGTGTAGACGAAGGGGACTTTTAACCTGGGAGGAACCCCCACCTTCTCTAAGACCCCAAGCCAATGAAAGGAGTTCCTTAGAACTTCCACTGGAGTGACTGACTCTTAGTTTCTTCCCACGTCCCTCGAAATTCAAACGTAAACCCTTAAATCTCCCGGACGGAGAGAGATGGGAGGGGCGCATGGCGCTAGGAAGTTCTTGCCCTTTAAACTATGCCCCCTTGTGGACTTGGAAAGAGAACACATTCCTTCAGCGGAACTGCTGGTCCGGGAAGGCTTCACAGAACAGATCTTTTGGGGCCCCAAGTGAGAAAAATAAGAAGGACCCAAGTGGGCTTTGCCACCTGCAGGGAACTGCAAGTGCAATAGGCCTAACATAGAACTTGGTGAGTTTGTTTTTCCAGCAATACAGCAGAGGCTTATTTATATCCTGGGAACAAAGAAGAAGAGGCAGAGAGCAGACCACTTAGGTCCTGTGACTCACGTTAACTGCATTATTGGGTAGTCCATCAACTTGAATAGAGAAGGCACTGGAAGTGTAAGACCGCAGTCAAGATGTGATTTATACATTTAAACAACTAGCTTAGTTGCTCTGTGGAGAATGTGCCAGAAAGAGAAACAGTTACACCATCTACAATACAAGTGAGAGTGACAGTTTCTTAGATCCAATTGTTCATGTTGCAAATGTCCTGAAGTGGACAAATTCAAAACGTATTTTGGAAATTGAAAGTGATAGTTTTGGATGTAGAGGGAAACATTCAGCGAAGCAAGTCACCCCTCCGGTTAGTACCACTGTTGCTTAACTGCCCTTACAGAATGTTATTGAGGCTCCAATGTTGAAGCACCGGGCAATTTGAGAGCCAGTCATAAACAATTGGTGCTTGCCTGAACTTCTCAATAAAGCACAGAAACACCCACATTTTCTTGCCTGTCTCACTCATTCAGACAACTTTGTCATTCCTAATGTAACTAGAGATGGAAGTTTATTCTTTGTAAAATTCAAGCTGAGAGACTGAACGCAGAGTCTGCAGGCACACAGAAGGATGGAGTGAGTTGCCTGGTCGAAAAGGGGCTAAAGCTAATACTGAGATAGTGAATCCAAAAGATGAAAGCATACTGGATTAACTGGAAGGGAGTAGCCATAGAAACCTTTGGGATCTACAGTGCATCTTGCGTGACCAAGGAATAAACTCGTATGTGGTAGGTAAAAGCCTCATTGGCCCTGGAGTGCAGGAAGCAGACAGCCTTCAGCTGCAGAGAGTTGCCTCACCCAAGGCTGTGTCTCTTCTGAGTTTAGCTCACATCTGATGACTGGTCAGTGATGGAGCATAAAGCTTGGCTGCCTGTGCTGAACTCAGAGCAATCCTGAAGGGCCCTTTGAGCTCCAGAGTCCCTGCAGGATCGGCTGACTATCTTTGGCCATAAACCATAGATCAACTTTTCTCTGGCTCAAACCTGCTTCCTATCCCTTTCTTACTCAGATATGGATCCCAAGGGTACTCTAAGGATCTTGGTGCTGAAGTCTTAGAGTCTGCTCTGTAGTGGACCTGACATGCAACTGTAATTTAGGTTTCTTTGTATTTCAAAGGCATAATTTCCTTAAGAGAATAAAGATTGACTCTCCCTGTCCCCCACTGATAAGTTATAATCCTTCTTTGCATGGTTATTTAGGAATATGAAGAGATAGAAATGGCCACCTGAGAATGTCAGTTTCCAATGTACAGAACTGTTGTTGTGACTCCCATTGAAAACATGCCACTTGGAACACCAGAAGGCACAAAGACAAGAAGCAAACACCTTACCTTTGGCATAATGGATCAGTCCCAGCTTTACACCTGGATTTACTAGAACCATGCACTCTGGCTCTGAAAGCAACAGTCCCTTCTCCAGAGCAATTGACTCTCACATGCATTGTTACTGGGAATGTACCATCATACAGCCCCTTTGAAAAACAGTTTGTTAATGTTCTATAAACTTAAGCACTCATCAATAGAGTCAGTAAAAAAGCATCATATTTCTAATTCAAAGCTTATTAAAACTCATAGCTTATTAGAACTCATAGCTCATTAAAGCTCATGGCTTATTAAAACTCATAGCTTATTGAATATTATTCAGCAACAAAAGGAATGTATTGCTGGTATGTGCAACAGAAATAGCTGATCTTACAAACATCAGATTTGGAAAAGAAGCCAGATCCAAAGCAAAAACCTATTGTATATTTTCATTCATATTTGTTGTAAATATAGACCAAAGTAAGCTCTGGTCATTGAGTTTAGAACATGATCGTCTCTGGTGGGAAGCAGTGATTGACTGGAAAGCTCCTGGCATGAGAGAATGTGATGGGGCTGTGGGAATGTTCCACATCTCCTTTCGGGTGATGATTACATGATAATTGTTAAAACTCAATGACATGGAGACCTATGGCCTATGCATTTTCATTGCATGTATTTTAAACTGGAGAAAACTGAACAGGAGATAAGACAGGAGTAGCTGGAAAAGTAGAAATCATCTTAAGAAATACTGTGAAGCTGACTGCTAGGTTGGCAGGGAGAAAACCTGGAGGGTAATGGAATCCCCAGTGCAGAACCAAAAGGAGTCAAGATTTTTTGACACCGGGAACCTACAGATTTGGGAGTCAGAGTGAGGTTAAAGACAGCTATTTTGATAATAATCTGTTGGAGAAGTTCCGTTACTTCCTTGGGTCAGCTCCAACATGTTAGCATCTGGATGACTACTTCCACCAGCTACTTCCACTCATCTTCCAGTGGCAGATGACAATCTCTGGAGATGGTAGCTTGGCTCACGTATATTCTCAGATAGCCCTAAAGTTCTCTTTTAAACAGTCAGTCCTTAATCCATCACTAATTTACTCTTCCAAGTAGTGTAAGGTAGAGCTCTATTTTTATTTTCCCCCTAATATCAATATCCCTTATTGAATTGTCAATTGCTTTTCATGGGATTGGTAAGCCACCTTTATTATACACAGACTCCCACATAGACAGTTGAGTCTTGAACAAATGAAGTGCATGGGTCCACTTATACAGAGATTTTTTTCTTCCCGCAACCATCTTGGTAAATTTTTTGGAGAGTAAGAACAATTTGAAACACTCCTGTATGCATCTTGTACTCCAGAAATATTGAAAAAAAAAGAAAAAATGAGGTATGTCATGAATGCATAAAATATTTATAGATATTAGTGTATTTTAACATTTACTACATTAAGATATGTACAGTTCTAAGAGTTAAAATGTATTGGAATTTTCACACACACACAAACCATACATAGTGTCATTTGAAGTTGAGATAAATGTAAACAAATATAAAGATACAGTATGAAATCATAATTGCAAAAAAATTAACTATACTACACACTGTATTATTCTAAGAATTTTGTAGCCTCTTCCTTTTGCCACTGCAGTGAGCTCATGTTGTGAGTATCCTCTTAAAATGCTGTGGGATGCTAATCATATCTGCCTGAGCAATTTTTTCTCTCTAGTAAATTGTCTATCACAGTAAAAAGTGATCTCTTGAGTATTTTTCATCATGTTTAGGGCAACATCCTAAAGGTTGAATAATACTATGGGCCTGTATGAAGTGCCACTAGTGATGCTGGAACTGTTCCCAAGAGGCAGAGGAAAGTTGAAATGCCTGATGTGTAATGTACATTGAGGTCTGCAGAGAGGTTGCCAGCCATTTCAGACAGGCTATTAATCTTGTAAACGGTTACATTTTCTCCTTATATTTTTCTTAAAAACATTTTCTTTTCTCTAGCTTTCTTTACTGTAAGAATACAGTATACATGTAACGTACAAAATCTGTGTTAATCAACTGTTTATGATATCTGTAAGACTTCCAGTCAATGATAGGCAATTAGCAGTTCATTTTTGTGGGGAGTCAGAAGTATTTAAGTAGTTTCAGCTGCACAGGGTTTCAGCATCCTGAACTCCCTCTTTGTTCCAGGGCCAACTGTACATGCGTCTGTGTCTGGTGTCAGTATACTGTGCTTAGATGTGCTGTTGATATCAGCTCAAATATCAGTTTTATAAGGAAGAAGTCATTCTTTTTGTTTAAGGAATCATTTTGGAGATTGTCAAATATTTGACTGTAATGGTGTTAGATTCTAACAGTCCTAGCTCTATCACCTTGACTTAATGTCTCCATGACTCAGTTCTGTCATCTAAAAATCAGAGGTATGGGTTTTCTTATAGGTCATAGTGAGAATTAAATAAGTTATTCTATGAGGAGTAAATTGAACAGTGTTTGCCATTTTATAATCATCATGTATGTTAACTATTTTAAATAATATTTTACTGTCAGAAATAAAGAAGGATTTCTGTTCATGAAAAGATATGAAAAATAGAAATGACAAACCAAGGAATGTGAACAATATTGTATTACTTATATCCAGTAAAGAGCTGATTCCATTATACATAAAGAGCAAGTGCAGAGAACACCACCCAATAGAAAAATGGACCAAATACATAATAGGCATTTCATAAGTGAGAATATCCAAATGGCCAATAAACATGAAAAAACTACTCACTCTTATTTGTAATTAGGAAAATGAAAAAAAATTTTTTTTTTCAAGTTTTAAGTCTCACTGTGTTACCCAGGCTGTTGTGTGGGGACACAATCATGAGTAACACAAATCTTAATGCCCTCACCTAACTGGCTAAAAACTAAAAAGTCTGATATTCACCAAAGGTTTGCAAAAGTGAAGAGCATTGAGCACCCTCATACACAGCTATTTTGTGTAAATTGTTAAAAAAAAAAAACTGTTGAAAAACAATGAGGCATAATAAAGTTTGAATTTACATACAGTTGTCCCTTAATATCCTGCAGGTGGAGGGGATTTGGTCCTTAGTATCCCCTGAGGATTCGGAGGATTTTCAGTCCATATATAACATGGCTTGGTATGTGCACGTAACTTATACATACCTTCCCATACACTTTAATTCATCTCTAGATTATTTACATTATGATGAAAAAGCTATGTGAATAATTGCTTACTGTAATGTGTTTTATTTATTTTTACTGTTTTTTTTTCTTCTGAATAATTTCTTCCCACATTTGGCAGAATTCACTGATGCTGAACCCAGAGGTTACAGTGGGCTGCCTGTATTCTATGACAAGGGATCCATTCATAGATAAGGGGACACATGAACTTCAGTGTACATGTCCAAGCATGTTCTGAGCAACACTGTAAAAGGCCAAAGTGGAAACAACACAAGTGCCCATCAGCAATACAAACATTCATTCCATTGAACACCTTACAGCAGACAACGGCACCAAGTACAGCTACACAGAATGACGTCGATGAGGGAAATAAAACTCATGATACATTAAAATATTTTTTAAAAATTATATAAGGTTACGTAACATTTTCAAAAGAAGCAACATTTTAATTAATTTATTTAGAATTTTCCTGCAGGGGAGTTTCTGTCTCTTCTCTCCAGTGTGTTCATTTATCTAATCATTTATTTACAATAGCACAAATTCATATTTATTTTATATTTTAGAATATAATATAGCAGTACTTTCGTTTGTTCCTTAAATTGTTCAAGATTTGGCCATTGAGAGCTGTTTTATTGATTTTTGTACCACTCTAAAATTAGCCCACGAATACTTTTGTTTTTTTTTTCAATTTACCACATCCTCATTTTCCAGCAGTCCAAGATGCTCTCGGCCCTTTCTGTATATTTCCTTTCCAGAGGTAGAAACTGTATTTCTTCATCAGTATTGCTAGGTTTTTCTTTCTTTAAAAGTGTTAGATTTCAGTTTTATTAATCACCTTTTTTTAAAAAAACATATTGTCCCTTTTATTTATTTATAATTCTATCCTTTTAATGTTTTATTTTCTTTTTTGTTTTGGTTTTGTTTTACTAATTGCTTGACTTCAACATAGAAAAGTAAGAGTTTTAGAATGTAGTTATTAATTTTCAAATAAATATGACTGGATTCAGGTGTTTTATCTTTGACCTTCAATATCATTTCTCTGAGATCAAGATGTGCTCAATTTATTGAACTATGAAATTTTAATTGATATTTATTTCGTGGTCTTGTATTGGGAAATTTTGGTAAATGTTTTCAACATATTTTTGGTTATTGCAGGTTATATGATCAAAGTGTTGTTTGTTGGGCAAATTATTACTGCATTACTAGTTTCGTTCTCTGCACTATTGATTTCTGAGAAAATGGCGTTAAAAGAGAAAAAAACTTCCATCCTGAGTGCAGATTTTTCAGTTTTACCTTGTAACTCTCAGTCTCGGCTCTCTATGTGTCACTGTACTTTGTTTAGGTGCGTTAAGTTCATCACTGCAAAGCCTTCCTAGTGAATTTTCAATTTTATAGTAATTACTATAAAAAAAGCGTTAGATTTCAGTTTCATTAGTATTTGTCTGGATTGCCTGTTCCCATAGACTGACCTTTTATCACTTAGCTTTGTTCTTAAGATTGATTTAAAATGTAAAATAAAAGGAAGAAGCATGGGTGGGTGGGACGTCCAATCTAAACCCAGCCCAGTGATCACATTATCTGGGCTCTGATTAGGTTAGGACGTTGCCCAGGTATAAAGCCAGGATCTTTGGGCCCTGGCTTCATTTGGAGTTCAGCCACCAAGAGGAAACCTTCCTCTGAGTCCTGGAGTATTTGGCCTGGAATTAGGAATTTGCGAGTTGCTGCTCCAGGGCGCTCCCTGCGGAGATTGGCGGCCCGCCTCTCTGCCGATCTTTTCCCGGCGTCCCCACGCGGGGCGCAACCGCCAGAGAGGAACGTCGGTCTCACCGCCCGCGCCCAGGGCAGCGCCAGTTCCCCGGCCCAGGCCGCTTCAGGAGCCATGAGCTGCGGTCGCCCCCCTCCCGACGTGGACGGCATGATCACCCTGAAGGTGGACAACCTGACCTACCGCACCTCTCCCGACAGCCTGAGGCGCGTGTTCGAGAAATACGGGCGGGTGGGCGACGTGTACATCCCGCGGGAGCCGCACACCAAGGCGCCCCGGGGCTTCGCCTTCGTCCGCTTCCACGACCAGCGCGATGCGGAAGACGCCGAGGCCGCCATGGACGGGGCGGAGCTGGACGGACGCGAGCTGCGGGTGCAGGTGGCGCGCTATGGCCGCCGGGACCTGCCTCGCAGCCGCCATGGAGCGCCACGCAGCAGGGCCGGGGGCGGCGGCTACGGACGGCGGAGCCGCAGCCCCAGGCGGCGACACCGCAGCCGATCCCGGGGTCCGAGCTGCTCCAGGTCCCGCAGCCGATCTCGCCATAAGGGGTCTCGCTATAGCCGGTCTCCCTACAGCCGATCTCCTCACAGCCGGTCGCATTACAGCCGCTCTCCCTACAGACGATCTCGCTATAGCCGATCTCCTTACAGCCGATCTCGCCACAGCCGATCTCGCTACAGGGAATCTCGCTACAGCGGATCTCGCTACAGCTCATCTGGTTACAGTCGCTCTCGCTACAGCCGCTCTCGCTATGGCCGATATCACAGCAGCCGGTCTCACTCGAAGTCTGGGTCCTCCACTGGCTCTCGCTCTGCATCAACCTCCAAATCGAGCTCTGCGCGACGATCCAAGTCCTCCTCGGCCTCCAGGTCTCGCTCACGGTCCAGGTCTTCATCTATGACTGGGAGCCCTCCCCGGGTATCCAAGAGGAAATCGAAGTCCAGGTCTCGATCCAAGAGGGCCCCCAAGTCTCCTGAAGAGGAAGGACAGGTGTCCTCTTAAGAAAATGATGCAACAACAAGCAACGTAATGGAGGACTTGGGGAAAAGGATCACATACTCAGTCCCTGAAAGCAGAGTCCCTGGAAGAAGGGACTGCCTATTGAAAAGGTTGTGTCGTACTTTTCTACCTTTTTACTAGTTTGAAGCTTTGCATCAGGTGGCAAAATTCATTATATGTGCTGTTTTGTTGTTATTCACATTTTCTTGTAATTTAGGAAGTGAACGACCTAAGATTACATTTTGGGTTTGGATATTTGAGGCAAAAATTTATTTTTATTTCTATAGAGCTGACTGTTTAGGTCTGAAATGAACAGATTGGTAACCTAATCTGTGGCCTCCTGACTTTTAAGGAAACGTGTGCAGGCATTACACACAGCCTAATGCTGTTACCACATTGCTTCAACATTGCCTTCCTTCCTTAAAGTTAAAACCCTACAAAAGGTGTTGTAAATTAATATGGTTAATTTTATCTCCAAGTCTAAAACGTAGTATGACCCAAATTCATATAAAGATTTTTCATGTGAAGGGACTCGGTTTTTAGCAAACACAATTCTAATCTCTTCTGTGTTTTTGTGCACCAGGCCCGGCTGCCTAGCCGTTGAGTGATGCTGGTTAGTTATTAAGGTGGCCTGTTGCAGTGCAGAGTGCTGAGCTGCTTCCTGTTTTCTTCTGATTGCTTCTGGGGAAACACGCCTTGTCCTGAAGAACAAATGGCTGTCCAGTTTATTAAAATGCCTGTCAACTGCACTTCCAGTGACTCAGGCCTTGCAGATAAATAATGGAGCATGCAGTGAGCACATCTAGCTGATAATCACACCTTTTTCCCCGTCTTTTCTGAAAAATTGTAAATCTGATCATAACAACATATAAACTTAAAATATGGAGAATCTTGTGGAAGAAATGGTTTATAAGTTTGTTAAGTACTTATAACATGGTATATCTTTTTGATTATGTTTTTTTTTTTTTTTTTACGCTAACCATTGTTTCTGCAGTTTAAATTGTTTTCTTGGTGTTACCTTTTCTCAAAATAAAATTAGAAATTTTTGGTGGAAAGTAAGTTGTTTTATTTTCTGTATAACTTGAATATTTGTATTTTTGAGAAAACTGTTAGCACCAAGTGTTTCTCAAGAGTTAATTATAATTTTTAAAAAATTATAATTAACTCAAGAAACACTTGATGCTAATAACTTTCTTTATAAAAAAATTTCTTTATAAAATATAATTTTCTTTATAAAATTATGAAAAATAATTATAATTTTTTAAAAATTATAATTAAACATAGGTTTTTAGCTGTATGCTTTATTCTTTTATCACAATGCAGTTTATTTGTAGTTTCTCTCTTCTCATACCTATGGTTTTTTACCTCTAAAATTCTTTTCAAATAATTCATTTTGGCTTTCATCATTATTTTTACTAGGTGTTATGCTTATACCTTTACTAGCAAAGGGAAAATAACAATTTGGTGTTTGTGATCTGGTGACAATAGGATTATATTGGAGCCAATTGAATAAACTTATTCTTTTAATCATATAGATCTTCATTAATATTTTTGACTGAATTATCAATAAAAATAGTCCATTCCCTTTGTGCAGAAACTGCTAAATCCAGGATTAGATTCTTGAATGAACTGACAAGGTGGCAGTGGTCTGTGACAGACATGCATCCCACATTTTTGTGTTATAACAGTAGTTATGTTTTGCATAATACTGTTTTGATATGTAGAATCCAGAATCTAAATTTTACAATAATGACATTTCTTTTGGTCATGACAAATGTAATATTTTACAAATATAGATCTACATAGAATCCAAAGACACACAGAGCAGGCCTGTCTGAAAAATGCAAAGTCAGGACATCCATGGCATTGTAGTAGCCACTCACATCCAGCAGGTGGCGAACGGAGGGGAGGTATATTTATTAAATGGGACCGAGTGGGACAGGGGGCAGCCCTAGGGGTATGGGAGCATTGTTAATTTCTGGGGGTAGTATAAGACCCAGGCGTAGCTGGAGTTTGAAGCTTTGAAGTAAAAATATCTGTAGAACATCTTAAAAATGGGACCAAAATACGATGTTAAAATCAGCAGTTCTTGATATGTTAAAAACTTTGAAACCTAGGAACAATTTTGGACATGTTGGAGCAGAAATGTGTAGTTGTCATTGAAGGTGTGAACATACCCTACTTCTACTCTACATGTGGAAGACGTGGCATACAGAGGACATGGACCCACGCAGAAGAGTGATGTGACATGTTTTACATTTTATTAGCACCATGACCTACCCAACTGAGCTAACTGGCCACACTATTTTATCCTTTATAATGATCACTATGAGGCTGAGTGCAGAATGGAGTGTATGTGGTCAAGAGTGGAAGCTGTGAGGCTGTTGCAGTAATCCAGAAAGAAAGGTGACAATTGCTTAGACTTCAGTGGTAGTGTTGGTAAAGGACATAGACATACTCAGGAAATATATTGGTCTTAGATCTAATAAGATGTAATAGATTAGAAGTAGGGAAATTAATGAAAAACTAGAATTAAGGATGATTTCTTATTTACTGCCTTGAAATGCTAAACGGATGAGGGTACTGTTTACTGAGTTGGGGAAGACTGAGTCGGGGGTGGTGGGTTTAGAAATTAAGAAAGAAAAATCAAGAATTTCCAGGACTTTCAGAGCAATGTTAACTACTTTCCTTGATAGTGGGTGAGTCATCATCTGTAAGTGCATTTCTAAACATCCTGCTTACTTTTGTTCCTGAGCTTTGTATAAATGGAACTTTGTGTGTACTGATTATATTGCTGGATATTATGTCTTTAAGATTCTCGGTATTGTTGCATGTGTCTGAAGTTTATTTTTAATTCTGTGTAGTGTTGTACTAATGAATAAATCGTAATTCAGTTTTTACTGTTCTATTGATGGACATCTGGGTTGTTTCCCATTTTATTTTGAATAAGGAAGCAATGAATATTTTTATACATATACCCTGATGTACATGTGTATATACATTTCAGGTATCAACCCCAAAAGTGCATTTGCTGGGTTATATAGGTCAAGTACATATTCGATTTTGTTAGATAATTTTCAGCTATTTTCCAAAGTAGTTCTACCAATATATACTGTTATCATCAACTGAGAATTCTAGTTGCTCTACATCTTCATTAACACTTGTTAATGTCAGACCTTTTAATATTTGCAAATCTGATGGGGATATAGTGGTATTTCATTCGGTTTTAATTTTCTTTACTGATTACCAAAGAAGTTGTACCTTTTTTGAGTGTTTTAGCCACTTGGAGATCCTTCTTTGTGAAGTGTCTTTTCAAGAATTTGTCTGTCTTCCTATTGGGTTATTTGTCTTTTCTTAACAATTTAAAGGTATTTTCTATGTACCTGGATCTTATTTGTCTTTATGTCCTATAAATATATTTTCCCATTCTGTGGCTTGTTTTTTAACTCACTTTATGATGTGTTTTGATGAATTATTTTTACTTTAATGTAGCTGAATTCTTCAAACATTTTGTGGTTAGTATTTTACGTGTCTTGTTCTCTAGTCTCAGGTAGTAAAGATACAACTGGAATTGATTTTTGTGCTTTCATGAGGTAGAAATCTAACATAATTGTTTTCCTACATGGATATCAGTTTTCTCTGCACTATTTATTGGAAACTCCCTTTGCTATCCAATCAGCCACCTCTACCATATACTAGTATCCATAC
The DNA here is from genome assembly GCA_031835075.1 of Saguinus oedipus. NCBI lineage: Eukaryota > Metazoa > Chordata > Mammalia > Primates > Cebidae > Saguinus > Saguinus oedipus. Next base: position 130,088,015 of record CM063178.1, read on the forward strand.
TGGGTAAGTTTACTTCTGGATTCACTATTTATTTTTATTGAGATATATACATATACGTGTACATGTGCGTATATGTACATGTACACACATATATAAATAAAGATGTAGATATCATATGTAGAATATATATATTAAAGATATATATATATTATCTCTCTATAATATAATATAATTTTATATAAATAACCCTTCACCAAAATTGTTCAGGGGCATACTGTATAAGCTATAACGCCACCATGATCCACTCTAATGCACAGCCATTTCTTGATAATTTCTCTTCTTCAATCAATTGCTTACCAGAGAACTCCCTGCAAGGCTACATGTGAAGATTGGAGGAGGATAGCCGTGTGGCAAGAGCAGGCCTTCTGGGGAGTGTAAGTAACCTGTTTATGTGATTTACTTTGTCTTCAGAACGTGTTCCGTCTTGGTCATTTCGGTCTTACTTCTGCTTGGTGGTAGAGAGCTGGCAGGTGTGACTCACTTTGTGGCTTGTCAGGTCAGTCATCACCCAGCTCATGATGGGAGGCTCAGGTCATATGCTCACCTATGGTCATGTTTTTGGTCTCTGCCAGGGCCCAAGAGCAAGTGAAGAGGTTCCAATGAAGAATTATCATTTACTCAAGAGGAGAATCATCTATGAAATACAGCATGGATTTGCTTCAAAGACCCAGAACAGTGGTTTTCAAACTAAGAGTACATTTGAATCCTGTGGGGATCATGTTAAAATGCAGATTTCAATTCAGTAAGTTTGATCTGGGGCCTGAGATTCTGCATGTTTAATAAAATCCAAGTTATTGTCAGTGCTGCAGGTCATGGACCATTCTTTAAGTAGCAAGGATGTAGAAAACTCCATTGTGATTCTCCTGTGGCAGCTGGACATGAAACATCAGTGTTTCTGAAAGTGTTAGCTCCTTGCAACAGAATCGGTATCACTTGGGAATGTGTTAGAAAATGCCAGAATTGGTGAGGCCAATTTTAGGGCCTCACTTCCCAGACATACAGAATTAGAAACTCTAGGATAAGACCCAGCAATCTGTTTTAATAAGCCCACTAGGTGATTCTAATGTGCACTAAAGTTTGAAAACTACTGTTCTCCGTAGGTTGCTGGTTCTCAACCAATTAAATCAATATCTCTGGAAGTAGGACGTAGGCATCAACACTATTTTTAAGTTCCCAAGGTGGGTGTGGTAGTGCATGCCTGTATTCATAGCTAATCAAGAGGCTGAGGTGGGAGGAACCCTGGAGTCCAGGAGTTTGAGGCTGTAGTGAGCTATGGTTGTGCCACTGCACTTCAGCCTGAGGAAAAGAAAAAGGCCCTATTTCTAACACACTAATAAGTAAAGTTTATAAGTGCAATGAAATCAACTGATTCCACTGTGCAGTCAAGAGCAACCTGATCTGTCAGAAACTTTGGGCATAATTGGGGCTGCTGGGTTTTAAGGAAAATGTGGCAAAGTTGCTTTTCCTACAATCTTAGCTTGGTGGAAAGTGTTTTTCTCTCTTTGGGCCCCGTGTAGAACAGGCAGCCTTTGGTTCACCTGGTAAATGCTATGTGTTACCTCCGAATTCCCAAGAGATCCACGAAGCTTTCTGTCTCCATCTTAGTATTTGAAGGTTTAGGGTTCCTTGGTTTATCCTTCAGTTTGAAGGTGATAGCCTAATGTAGCCTACACTGCTAGGCTTAAAAGAACTTCATTGAGTTAGCAAGAACTTGCATTCCAATCATATTTCTCTTTCATCTTCTGGTAGATACGTTTTACCAAGTCACCTAGAATTTGCTACTTTCTGTTCTCCTGGTTCTATCAGAATAATATTATCAATAAAATAAACCAGTATTCTATGTGATGATGAGTTGATAAAGATCCCAGCTGACTAGATAGTAGCTCAGAGTCATAAATAAACTTGATGTTAGATGGTTAAGGTATTTTTTTGTCCTTTTGAGGTTTTTGCTTTTTCTGTGTATTAATGTAGTGAAATAAGCATTACCAAATAAATAGGTCCACCCAGATTTAAACTGTTCTGTAGTCTCCAAGAGCAGAGTGTTGTGGTAAAAAGGATTAGGTTTGGCATCAAGCAGGTGTAAGTTCAAATCCTAGCTCTGCCACTCACTGCAGGTTATGGAAACTTAAGCAAATTAATTTACTCTCTATGAGCCTTGGATTACTCATCTCCAAAATGGGAATAATATGCCCACTTCACAGATTGCTGAAAGGACCATATAAGCTAATCCATGCAAATCATGTTCTAACAGTGCCTACTACATACGGAAGTCTCAATTAATAGTAATTATTAGTTCCTCTTGATTGCCTATTTAGAGACCACCTGGGAATATAGGTTCTACATGGCCTTTACAAAAGTCTGGGTCAGAATAAGGAAGAGTTTAGGTGAGCAATCTTAGGAGAATAAAAATAGAGGGGCAAGTCCAAAGAGTTGTCTTAGCCCATCTTCTAAGTCCACTGTCTTAGTCATTTTCTGTCACTTATTCCAGAATACCTGAAACTGGGTAATTTATAAAGAAGGAATTTATTTCTTACACTTACACAGACTGAGAAGTAGGAGGTTAAGGGACTGCATCTTGTGAGGGTCGTCTTGCTGGTGGGGACTCTGCAGAGTCGGTGCAGGGAATCACATGATGAGGGGGTGAGTGCACTAGCTCATGTCTTTTTTTTCCTTCTTACACAGCCACCAACCCACTCTCATAATAGCTCACTAACCCATCAACCCATTCATCCGTTAATCTACCAATAGACTAATCCATTCATGAGGGCAGAGCTGTTACTAATCAATCACTTCCTAAAGGCCTCACCTCTCAATACTGTCACCTTGAAAATTACATTTCAAGGTGAGTTTTGGAGGGGAAAATATTCAAACCATAACAAGGATCTGTAATTACCATCTGAGACGGGAGTGGAAAATTAGTCTAATGACATTCAGACAAGAGCTTTGTAAGGTACTAAAACTGTGTGTGTGTCTGTGTAAGCGTGTGAGTATGTGTGTATACTGACTTCTGCTTCCCTGCAGCAATAAGGAGTGAAGCCTTTGTTCTCTCTTTGGAGTAGCAAGGAAGTAGGCAGGGAGGGAGATTTTAACTCCCTCTGTCATCAGGATGGAAATTGAAGAATAGGGTGGGTGAACCTAGAAAGAGGCGAAGAAGGCCGGGCGCGGTGGCTCAAGCCTGTAATCCCAGCACTTTGGGAGGCCGAGGCGGGTGGATCACAAGGTCAAGATATCGAGACCATCCTGGTCGACATGGTGAAACCCCGTCTCTACTAAGGATACAAAAAATTAGCTGGGCATGGTGGCGCGTGCCTGTGGTCCCAGCTACTCAGGAGGCTGAGGCGGGAGAATTGCCTGAACCCAGGAGGCGGAGGTTGCGGTGAGCCGAGATCGCGCCATTGCACTCCAGCCTGGGTAATAAGAGCGAAACTCCGTCTCAAAAAAAAAAAAAAAAAAAAAAGGCGAAGAAGATGGGCTGAGTCCCAGCCATGTACTACAGAGAAGAAAGGAGATTTGAGGAAGCCTGGTTGGGTCTAGAGGGGTCTGGGGAACTTAGTTACAACAAAGGCTCTGTGCTATTCCTCACTGGGTGCTGGAAAGGACATTCAGAAAGGGATTTCTCTTCACAGCACAACCGGAACTATGGAGTGAGGTTCTGGATGTCGGGGGAAATGTCCACTGGTAGGGCACCGTGTGGGAGAATCTCTACCCACCTCCTATTAGGCCTCTGATGTAAGCTGGGCTTCAGGTTAGTGGATTAGACAATGTCTCTGGGGGCTGGAGTCTTGCCACTGGCCAAAGAAGACAATCAGTCCCTTAGGTGGTGTTCAAAGGGTAGAGAAAACTCTGTTGTAACTGGAGTTACAGAAATCTTTTGCAACATCTAAGATGAAAAGTTAAAAAGGTTTAAGTAACTGTAGTGGACGGCCCTATGAAAGGAGTTCATGCTGATGAACTAGATTCTCAGATTGACCGCCACAAAACGGCCAATGTTGAGATGAAGCTAAAGGCCTAGTCCTGAAAGCATGTGGCTTTCTACTCCGAGTTCTCCCACTGCTTTCCTCTCCGTTCCTTTGCATTTTTGCATCTTCCTGCCACTTCAGTGCCCCCATCAGTAAATGGGGGGTCAAGAAGCCTGTGCCAAAATGGTGACTGTGACGAACCAAGCTAGATTTCCCTGGGCCCAAGCCACTCCATATATTGGCACCTGGCTGTGCAGCAAGCTTCCCTGACATCGCTCCAGAGCACGGAGGGTTTCCTTCCTTGCTTTCAAAGAGAGGGTGACTCCCAGGAACGTCTGCCTCTGTTTGTCCATCACAAATGACCTTGTATCCTTGGTATGAGAAATTCTAGGAAGGCAGTATCTCAGGATAGTAGTAATGATTCTCTGTTAATTATTCTTTCTGTCACCTGTCACCTCCCTCACAGCCCCTCATTTTTCTTTTAATGGTGAAATAAATAAATGATGATGCTGTTGAGGTGGTTTTATGTTTTCCCTCTAGCCTCAAATATAATCCATCCATTGGCCTGCTGTGTGTCATGCATACAAAGTTGATTTTGAAGCATGATGTGTTTAGTTCCTTAGTCACTGCTTTTACCTTTCCAGCAGTTATTTACAGAGGAAAACTGGATGTAGAGCCAGCTGAACCACATTCGAACCTGGTCTTGCTACTTTGTGGTCATGTGACTTTGAGCAACAAATGATTGATTTTTCTCTGAGCCAAAATTACAGTGCAGGATTTCTGTGAAGATATTGTGCAATGTAAATGTGATGGGCACGTAGGAGGTGCTCAGTGGATTGGAGCAAGAATTCTGTGCATCTAGGCATTCTCCCTACCTCTAGGATAAAGACAAAGGCAAGGACCTACTCTCACATCCTTTATTTATGCGATGCTCAGTTCTGCCATTGTCTACCACTCCCACAGCCCTACCCATTACTTTTTTTTAATTAACATTTTACTTTTTAGAATAGTTTATGGCAAAACTGAGCAGAAGTTAGAGTTCTTCTGTAGACCCTGTCCCCACACATACATAGCCTCCCTCATCAGCATCCCCCACCAAAGTGGTGAATTTGTTAGAACTGATGAACCAATTGAAGAATACACCATTATGACCCAAAACTCCTATTTTACATTAGGAGTCTACCTTGGCGTTGTATGTTCTTTGAGTCTGGACAAATGACTTGTAATGATAAGTATGCACCTTTATACTATTATTCAGAGTAGTTTCACTGCCCTAAAACATCCTCAGTGCTCCACCCATGCATCCCTCCTTAACCCCTGGCAACCACTACTCTTCTTTACTGCCTCCATAGTTTTGCCTTTTCTACAGTGTCATATAGTTGAATCATGGAGCATGTAGCCTTTTCAGATTGACTTTTTTTCACTTAGTTTATACATTTAAATTTCCTCCATGTCTTGTGGCTTGAAATCTCCTTTTTCTAAATTGCCAAATAATATTCTGTTGTCTGAATGTATCACAGTTTATTTATTCATTCATATATTGAAGGACATCTTGGTTGCTTCCAAGTTTTACAATTATCAGTAAAAATGAGGTAAAGGTTTATGAGCAGGCTTTTGTGTGGGGGAAAATATTCAGCTCATTTGGGTAAATACCAAGGAGCTCCTTTGTGGAATTATATGGTGAGAGTATGTTTAGTTTTGTAAGAAACTGCCAAACTGTCTTCTACCTATTACTTTCACTAACAGGAAACTTCTTTTTTCTCATGATCTACTCACATATTTGTACAAAAGGTCACATATGCTTATTTGCAAATTCCTCTCCTTGTCGTATTTGGCCTTGTTGCAGTGTTGCCAGGGCAAGGCCAAGATTTCAAAAACAGTCAGGAGCCAGAAGACCCAACCTTTTTTCAGAACTCCTACACTAGCGTATTGAGTAATCTTTCAGTAAATCATCTCTTTCCCCTGGCTCTCCACTTCCTTATTTGGACAAAGGGAGCTCTTAGCCATTTGCACCTGTGTTAGAGTTGGCACACAACAAGTTCAGACCAAAGCAAACACAATTTGTGCTAAATAAATGTTGGCTATTATTACTCTAACATATAAGCCCACATTTTTAAGACGTGCATTAGAAACTATACTTGAATGCACACTTGCAGAGGTTGGTGTTCAGGTCTTGACTCTAAGATTTATTTTAAAATTTCAGTTGTAGGTTTTGGCTGACTACTTGGCCACACTAAATTATTCATAAAGATTAACCATTACATTAACTATTTTGTGTATGTTTAAGCAGTCCTTTCTAAATATTTAGAAATAACTTTACCCTGACATTTATTTCACTGAGTTGTAACTGTATGGAAATTAGAAGTTTTTGTTGTTGTTGTTGTTTCAATGTTTTAGTTACCTATCATTGCTTTAAGTAGAAAACCACAAACAGTTGCTAGGAATTGGCTGCAGAGATAAGTTGGAAGGAAACCTATCTGAGCTGAACAGAACCAGACTAGGGAACAGCCCTTCACTCCTGGTATCTTGATCCCACTTTGCTCTCCAGCTTCTCAATCTGAAATTTCTAACATTCTCTTGCCGCTCCTTGTTGCCACTGATCTGCAGCAACCATCAGGGTAAAACCTGGAGACCCTGCTCACTAATTCACAGCCAGTGCTGGATGTTACGGAGATAAGCAGTTTCAGGTAGACAAAGGAGGGGCAGACCTGAGCACTGTAGGGAAAGGGTGTCATTGTCGGAGGAGCCACCCTACAAAAATATAATATTTATACTACTGGTATTCTGGGATCCATTTTCTGTGTGTCCTAATAGTTCAGGGCCCTCCACCCAAAAAAGTACCACATGCAGGCCTGTAGATCTCTGAGAGCATCTTTTTCTGTTCTCATCAAAATATTTTATTTATTTATTTATTTATTATTTATTTATTTATAGTCAGCATCTCGCTCTGTTGCCCAGGCTGGAGTGCAATGGCATGGTCTTGGCTCACTACAACCTCTACCTCCTGGGTTCAAATGAGTCTTCTGCCTCATCTTCCTGGGCAGTAGCTGGGATTACAGGCACGTGCCACCACGCATGGCTAATTTTTGTATTTTTAGTAGAGACAGGGTTTCACCATGTTGGTCAGGTTGGTCTCGAACTCCTGACCTCGTAATCCACCTGCCTCAGCTTCCCAAAGTGCCAGAATTACAGGTGTGAGCCACTGCACCCAGTCAAAATCTTTTATTTTTGTGTCTCATCCCTCAGAGCCTCTTCTTAAAAGATTCACATTGTGTCTGTCTACATATTTCAGGACACATTTATTCATTTACTCATTTAATAAATGTTTACTGAGAACCTACTGTTCCAGTCCCTGTTCTTGGAATTGGGAACACAATAGTGAAAAAGACAAAGACGTTTCAACTCTCTTAGAGCATCTGTTCTCATTATCAAGAGTGATATATAATAACATGTCAAATAATTGTAAGGGCTATGAGGAAAAATAAAGCAGAGTAAGGGGTTAGAGAGTAACAGAGGCTGCTTTATCTGATAGGATGGCTAGAAAAACCTCTGGGGGATGTGGTCCTTGACTGAGCCTGTACCCATGGGAATGGGGCATCATTGTGGGCAGAGGGACAAGTGTAAATGCCCTGAGATAGGAACATGTGCTCACAGATTAGCAAAGAGGTTGGTGTGTAGGAGTGAGGGAGTAAGAGCCCAGGCAGGAATCTGAATGGGGGGATGAGGCAAGCATAAATGTCTTAACTCACTTAGTGCATACTCCTCCAGAAACCCCTGAGTAGTTGGAGTGGTTGATGTTTCAGGTAAGCAGGAGGTGGAGGAACTTGGGGACCACAGAGCCTTTGAAAGCACTCACAATTCACAACCAACCTTCTGAATGGCTCTGTCTTTCCTACCAGATGCAGATCCTATGAGAGCAGGAATTATACTTTTTGGTTCCCTGCCATGTAAGCTACCATGGCATGTACCTGACTCCTACTAGCCACTTCATACTACTGTTGAATTGGATTGGACTCTAGCAGTCACAGCAGATCCCTGGCATTCACTAAGTTAACAACAGTCATTTCAGCAGCTTATGAGAAACTTCAAATCAGAGACTGCAGTAGGAATTTCCTGGAAAAACAGCTACTAGGTGGGAGATCAGGTATGAGAGTTGAATAGTCAGTAGACCTGGAGTATTAAGGCTATGCATGGGAAAACCCTGGCTCCGGATAAAGATATTATTTAGAAAAGCACTAGGATTCAGACTTTGCAAAGACCTCAGAATCCATTCCTTATGAATATCAAGTGTCTACTGAATAAGTTTCTCCCACCTGAGAAACTCCTTAGGAACCAAGTGGCCCAACCTTGCCTTTCATGATGATGTCATCTTGACTGTACTTACACATGGCCATCTAAAATCGTTAAGTACTTTATTTTACATATAGTTTCATATTGTTGATTAGATCAGATTCGTACAATTGGCTGTTGTCTTTCCTTTTTTTCTGTACAATGAAAAGTCAATGAATATTGTTGTTTAAATGAATAAATGATCTGAAACAGCAATAAAAGTAAAAAAAAACGGGCTAGCATAATAAGAAACAGGTAAAATAAATAGTTCTCTATTAAATCATTATTGCTTTCACATTAATTATCTTTTAAAATAAGATAGCCAGTACTAAGCAGAGGGTTGAAATAATTTGAAGAGACAGAGAATAAATTTTTTATCATATTTCAATAAATTATTTTCATTCATTCATTCATCCATCCATCCATCCATTCATTCATTCATTCAATAAATATTGTTAATTAACCACTCTTTCCATGCTAGGCACTATACTAAATGCTGAGGATAGAATGTAAGACAGAGATTATAGTCAGCTTGGATGGAGACACAGACAAGAAGTTAGGCACTTTCACCATGTTACAATTTCTTCTAAGAAGCTGTAGCAATATCCAGGCTCTTCTCTATGCTGCTAGTTTCAGAACCCCTGGAGAAATGTGTCTTCTGTTGGGAGCAGTCAGCCTCAAGTTCAGTGCCAAAGCTACATGGGCTCTCAGAGCTGCCTCAGTCCATTCTTGGTCTCACAGCAGCCCCTTTGATCACTTTCTCCCAGTCATGCTTGGCAAATGGACACAGATCACTTTTCGTGGGAACAACGGCTGCCTTAGGTTCCTATATTCCTTTCCTGCCAGTTCTTCCAGACACAGGATGAGCCTGCAGAGGCGTGGGGGCTGGCTTTGATCATCCCATTGGCTGCCTCACTCTAGGAAATGGGTGTGACCTACTGTCAACCCTTTCCCTTCCTCTGCCTATGTCATTGACATGCCCCTTTAGGGAGCAGGGTCATTTAAATGCCATTTGCTATGTTCTATTCTCTCTTCCCATGACTCAGTCTCCTGACACGGACTGAACGTGTCCCACCAAATTCATATGTTGAAACCCTAATCCCCAAGTGATGGTATTTGTAGGTGGGGTTTTGGGAGGTTTTTAGATGATGAGGGCGAAGCCTTTATGAATGAGATTAATGCCCTGAAAAGGAGAGACACAAGAGAGATTTCATTCTCTGCCATGTGAGGACATAGCAAAAAGGTGACTGTCTGTAAACCAGGCAGAGGGCCTTCCTCAAGAGCCTGACCATGCTGACACCTTCATCTCAGACTTCCCAGCTTTTGCATTGTGAGAAAGGAATGTTGGTTATTTAAGCCTTCTAGTCTAAGGGAATTTGTTATTGAGGCCCGAGCTAACTAAGAAAGCCCCCAAGGAATGCTCTAGGGGAGTGGTATAAAAGGAATAAGGAAAGAAATTGTGAGTATTCATGATGTGCCAAGAACTGTGCCTAGCACTTTCTATACCTCATTCATTTCTACTCCCAGTAGCTCAGTCTGTAAAGCAAAGCCAATGGAGTTTTGAACCCTAGCTCCACTATTGATTAGCTCCACTATTGACTATGGGCAAATGACTCACAACTCCAAGGCCTCAGCTCCCTGGAGAGACAGAGTAGAGAGGTTATTAGCAGTACACGCCCTGTGTCTAAACCCAGCTCTGCCCTTGTAAACTGGGTGACCTTGGCAAGCAGCTTCATCTCTGTGCATTTCAACTCTGTATTCGCTAAAATGGAATGATATCAACAGCACTCAGGACAATAAGGGTTGTTGTGAAGACTAAAAAGCTAATATAAGTAAAACACTTGGAGTAGTTAAGAACTCAAGGTAAGAAGGAGCAATTATTTCACATCTTCTTGTTGAATATTTTTTTTTTTTTTTTTGAGACGGAGTTTCGCTCTTGTTACCCAGGCTGGAGTGCAATGGCGCGATCTCGGCTCACCGCAACCTCCGCCTCCTGGGTCCAGGCAATTCTGCCTCAGCCTCCTGAGTAGCTGGGATTACAGGCACGCGCCACCATGCCCAGCTAATTTTTTTGTATCTTTAGTAGAGACGGGGTTTCACCATGTTGACCAGGATGGTCTCGATCTCTTGACCTCGTGATCCACCCGCCTCGGCCTCCCAAAGTGCTGGGATTACAGGCTTGAGCCAGAATATTTTTTTTTAAGTATAGTTTTAGCACAGTGTTTGGCAGGAAGAAACACACATCAAAGTCTTGCTATTATTGATGTTTTTTATTATGTTATTATTTTAATAGTAATATCATTACTTTTATTGCTATTTCTATTGTTACTATGAGGCTTAGAGGTGATAGACCTGCTATTTCTCTTTGGAAGTATTTGAAGAGGGAATGACAAAGCACAAGTGCTCCAGCTCCTTGTCACCAAAGTGTGGGCTGGGATCCAGCAGCACGGGCATCCCCTGCAAGCTTGTGAGAAGTGCAGAAGCTGAGACTGCAGCCCTGACCTATGACTCAGATCTGCATTTTTAACTAATCCTCCCAGGTAAGTCAAGGGCAAGTTTATGGTTGAGAGGCACTGCCCTGGGACATTGGTTCTCAGCCTTGGCTTCCCATTAGAATCAGATTTGAAACATACTGATGCCTGGGCCCCCATCTTCTTGCCCCCCAGAAATTGTTGTAATTGGTAGGAGTAAAATGGTTTAAAATCTCCCTGAGTGACACGAATGTGCAGTCAAGGTTGAGAACCACCCATCTAGCATTTGGTCCATGGGGAGTTTGGCTGCAGGCAAAGATGGGAGTCTAATTTCTTCAGCAACTGCCAGTGAGAGTCCTGCTTTGTTTTCCTTCTTTTCAGGCCCTAAAGGAAGTGGAAGCACAAAGGGACAAGAAGAGGGCACATTCTTTTCTCTTCGCCCCCACCCTTCCCTAGTCTTCATTCCAGCTAAGAGGTCACGTGACAAGGCTGGGCAGGCTTGCTGGCCAGTATTTCTGTTTCTCTGTGATGCAGTTCACAGCATCCAAGCTGTACTGGCTGGCCGTGTCTCTCTCCCTCAAATCACTGTGCCAATGGGGCCTGGATTTTCTGTGGTGGAAGCTTGTTTTTCCTTGAAATGAGGTCCTTCTCCTTGCTTTTCTGTTTTTGTCCACTGTTCACAGTACCCAGAGGTTGCGTGGTTGGAGAACTCGACCAGAGATCTCCTCTCAACCTCTCATGTGAGACTCGACCCCTGGTGGAAAATCCAAAATCCCACAAGACTCTGGAAAGTTATCTAAGTAAGTGTTGCTGTCAGGACCACGGCTCGTGCCTCATGATAAGGCCAAGGACTTGGGAAGTGGGGGTGACTGTTGTTATGTGAGGATGAGGGCCATGTGGCTCTCATTTTTTTAATTTTCAAGGGAAACTTGGAACTTGGAATTTTATTTTAAAATCTTCAGGTTTTTCAATGTCGGCAGCTAATTCAAAAAACTTAGAAGCCCTACTGACCAAATTGACCTGTTGGCCCACTGACCTCTGTAACATTCTAAATGACCCATTTGGGTTGGGTAGTTGCCCCAAGCCATGGAGAGTAACTTAAACAATCCCACTCTACTTCTGGTACTGGCAGAAAAGGTAAAACACCTGGGGGCTTCTGAGTCATGTGCCCAAAGGTTTTTAATTCAGGTGATTTGTTCTGGGCTTGTTAGTGGGGCAGATCCTCTGCCAAAGGCATGCCCTCCTATGCCCAAGCCCTTGAGTGGCTGTTTCTAATGGCACCATCCAAGTCCTCTGTGTGTCCTAGGGTCACAGTGGAGCTCTATGTCTGACCTGGGGTCAAACATTGTAGGAGTTGTGCAGAGTATGTCATATTGCCCTGGGACAGCTGAACAGATGGGAAGAAAAAAAAAGCTTACACTCCTCAGATTTCTCCCTCCCTTCCTCTCCTCCCTCCCCTGAATAATAGACAGCCAAGCATTTGACAGAGCTCCTTGTTCAATGCTGCCATGTCTCTGCTAGTGACCAAATGTTTCTCCCTCAGTGTTCTCTTTATACAAAATGATGTGACTTGAGTTTGTTGCTAATATTAGATTTGCAACAGATGCCCTCATTGTTGGGTCCTGGGTACATGGAAAGCAGATTAATAATCCAAAGACAAAGGCCTCAAATGCCCAGTGACTTTAATAGCAAAACTTGCTGCAAGGGACAAGGGTTCATTCTGCTTTGGGCAAGGTGAGGTGGACAGGCCTGCAAAAGACACAGAAACTGAGTCTACCATCTAGATGCCATTGGAAATGTAGGCAGAGCTCTTGGTAGGAGGTAGAAGGAAGCACCAAGAAGAGGCATCTTCAAGGGGACACAAGCAATAATATTCAGGTCTATGGTGAAAATGACAAGTCATCTAGTCACCCTAGTGGCCAAAATTTGGACCCAGGGGAACCAGGTAGCAAGCCTAAGAATTCAATAGATTTGTCAATGGACATGGCCAATGTCATGGTTCCTTCTGCTCCTTTTCATTTTTCTCAGTAAAGCCTTTTTAGACAAATTGTAAACCTCCATGGTTACAAACCAAGAACCCCCTGGGTCTAAGCATGAACCACTGGGATTTTCTGTTCCCCTCCTGCTTTGTCTTCAGAATACTCTCATCTCACTTCTACAAGATGTTTCTTAATATCTACCAATGTGCTTTTTGATTCTAATTTTATTTAGTTGCCCGAACCTTATAGAAGTTAACATTGCATACCATGAAAGAGAATGTGTATCTCTCTCTGTCGCCTCCTACACATAGCCATTTTCTTAAGCAGTGTTCCTCTGCACACCATGATCCCTCTGCTAGTGCACTGGAAAACTGCCTGAGACTTAATCAAGGGGTATTTTGGTCTTAGAGGGTTTTACTGGAAAGGTTTCTGTGCTTTAAAAGTCCTGTCTTGATTGGGAATTGAATCATTTTTGGTTGAATCCTGAAGCTAACCAGTTTACAAACTGAATTTACTTTTTCTGAAATTATAAACCAGAGCCCTAAAATACTTGTCTTTTAAGTTACAGATTTTCATAATTCTATTTTTTCCCTAAGTGAAATTCTGTGTTCCTACTTACAGAGATGAAATAAAGGACTAGCATTTATTGAGTTTTGCTATAGGTTAGGTGCTTCCTATTGGTTATCTCATTTAATTCTTATGTCAATAATATGAAATAGGTATTATTCCCGTTTTACGGATGAGGAATTTGAGGCTCAGAGAGCTCAAATAACTTGTAAGTGGCAGAGCTCAAATGTAAACCAAAGCCTTCTGAGGCCAAGACTTGTGGCTATTCCATTTGTCTGTCTTTTTATTTGGGACTCTTTTCTAATTCCCTGATGCCGTTACATGTAGACTAAGACAGACACACATCAAGACTTAGAGATAGGACAAAATGTTTTCCTTAATTTTTTTCTACCGATAAAAATAAACAGCAATTGTGTTAACCCATAAGTAATTATAATGAAATGGCTATGTAGGCAGATATATTTCTGAAATAAATGTGTAAAGTTCTGTGTTGAAAATAGAGATGGCCTGATGGTAAGCTGAGATTGTTGGTTGCAGAATGGCTGAGATCATATTTTATACCTTCTGTGGTCCCAGCAATCTGCACTGAGCCTGTCCTATGGGGTCCACTCTGTATTTGCTGAAAAAGGAACAAGTTTCTCCTCTATATGGATTTCTCACATCCATATTGACGTGAAGTCTGATATTACTTTTTTCTATTTAATGTGTTAAAAGACACAAAACATAAAACTAATCATCCTAACTTTTCTATCTTGGAAATTTCAATCTCCCATTAAACAACAACTGCTATTATTTTTAAACATCATTCAAATTTAGTTTTACTAGAAGGAAGGCAGCTCTGCCCACATTTCAGGTAAACATGACTCACCCTCCTGCTGCTTATGCATCAGCAACTCTCTTGACCCAGTAAAACACCGTCTGCCACCCACTCATGGGTTCACCTAGGCAGGCTGTCTTTGATTGGTCATTTTTAGAAAAATAAATCATACATTCTAACCCCAATAGGAACTACTCCTCAGCTTCCTCACCTCTCCTGGTAATCCAAACTGGATTAGCTTCCTCATCCTTTGCCAATTCCTTATACATGCCAGAGAGACAGAGAGGAGAGCCAAAGCAGTAGCTTTAGGGGCTAGAAATTGTTATTCTAGTTTGTGAACCATGTTTCAACATCTCTCATAATTATGATTTTCTACCATTTCCATTGTCTTTCCAGAGCTTCTCCTCCCCGGATTACCCTACGTTATCCTTCGCTGTAATGTAACACTCAGTACTTCCCTTATCAGAGCATTTTCATGCTGTATTGACATTGCTTGTTTTTCTGTCTTTCCTATTATACTTCAAGTTCTGTGATGCAAAGGTCTGTGTCAGTCTTGCACTGGAACGAAGATGGGTCTAACGTGAAATCAATGTTACAGAACTCACTGGCTACATGAAGGTTCCTCTGCTTTGCTCTGCCCTACTATAAGGAAAAGCCACTTGCAAAGAATTAGTTAGCTTGTGTTTTCTTCTGTGGATGCCCACAGGGCACTGAGAGGTGCTGGTGTGAGTGCCAGGAGTGCAAGAACTAGGCTAAGCTTTGCTTCCCCTAAATACCCAGCATCTAGTGCCATTGCTGGCTCATGGTAGATGTTCAAAAAACATTCTGAGGATGAATGAATGAATTAAAGAAATGAGAACCCAAATGAAGTTTCATAAAGAAGGGTTTTTTCTTTCATTCATCTACTCACTCACTGTATTAGATGCTTACTCTACAGTAGGCAGTATGTTCGTGACTAAGGGGAAAGGTAGCAGTTATGAAACAGGGAAAATACTGGGCTTAATAGGCATAATTAGAAGGGGCTCTTAACCTCATAGAGGGGAGGAAGGAATGAAGTTGAGGACATGCTTCTCAGGAAGGTGAGTGATTGAGGAAGTGATGGTTAGCTAGATTGTTAGGGGAAAAAAAGTTAGATGAAATGAGTAAAGGGATGGGAATGGGTGGTGAGAATTCCAGGACAAGGGATGTAGTTTATGATGCAAAGTTTCAATGACTAGAGACAGCATCAGGCTGAGTTCAGTGACACACATTTGTAATGTCAGCACTTTGGAAGGCCAAGGTAGTTGGATTGCTTGAGCCCAGGACTCCAGACCAGCCTGGGCAATATAGCAAAACCCTGTCTTTACAAAAAAATACCAAAATTAACCGGTGTGGTGGTGCACACTTGTAGCTGCCGCTACTAGGGAGGGTGAGGTGGGAGGATCGATTGAGCTCATGAGGTTGATGCTGCAGTGAGCTGTGATTGCACCATTGCACTCCAGCCTAGGTGACAGAGTGAGACCCTGTCTCAAAAACTAAACAAAAGAGAGAGCATTGCACATTCATGGAAATGCAAGAAGCTGACTCTGTGGGTAAGGTGGGAGTGGAGAGAGATGAGGCCTAAGAGGGAAAGGACAGGTCTCTGGGGTCATGGAAGTCAGCTACGATGTCAAGCTGCATCCCAAGACAAATGGAGAGTGATTAGGTGCTCTAAGGGTAGGGTAACATCATCAGATTTCCGTTAGGAAGTCATCCCAGCTGGAGAGTGGATTATAAGACATAAAAACTGGGCAAGAGATGAGAATGGCTGGTCAAAGGTGTGATGGTAGGGATGCAATTATCATCAGAGCATCAGAGCATTCTGGTAGGGGAAAGAAGCATCTGGTTGGGCTCATATTTTTAAACAACTTTGGACAGAACCCATCAAACCACAGAGGTGCGTGTCAAATGTTTTATTCCACTTCAGCCATTACTTTTTATCCTCAAGCCTTTGCTGAAGCCTATGGAACGATATTAGCATTGGCTAAATCTGAGTGCACAGACCTAAGAGGATCAGCTTTGAAACCTCCTTCCCTGTAAGAAGAGAGTCGGTGGAGAAGAAAGGGCTGAGAGATGACCAAATGTAGAGACAGCAGTGAATGACTGATGCACATACATGTTTTGCACATACAGATGCTGCTAAAGACAATTTTCCTTTAGAATCAGCAGTTAGCAAATGTGTTAATTAGATCAAGGCAGTCCTACCTCATAGTTTGTTCCATAATCTTGGGGTGAGAACATTTGTAATTTGAAAAGGTAATATTTTATCTGTGGAAGGCAAGCACGTGAAAATTTTATCTTGTACTATAAAGAAAATAAAGTAAACAAACCATGCTGACTGTGGGATATACAAATGTTTAGTGTATATGTGTGTCAGTCACTGACAGAGGGCTGGGGAAAAACTAGAATCTGCAACAGGGACTGGGTGGCAGAGATATTTATGCTTATCAAAGGTGGAGGGCAGGGATCAAGAAATTTTGAGAAAGTGAATTAAAATCTTATAAATACTTTAGTCATAAAGGCCAATGATGTATTGTATTATACTTTCCACATTTGTTAAACTACAACATAATCATATTTGGCATCTAATCACTCTAGACTTTGTGGTAGTCACTGGAATCCACCACCAACCTTTGTCCCTAGGAGTAATGATTTAATAAAGAAGACAGACACAGAGATTATTAACACTCTACCATGATAACTACCATAACAGATACATGTTTAAAGAACTCAGAGAACAGAGGGATTGATTTCTAGTTGTTCAACAGTGTTTATATATCATTATGGTTGACATCATAAGTCAACACTGGGGAGCCCTGTACTCGACTTTATAAAATAATATAAATATTTTAAAAATCCTATAAAACCTATAATCTTCCCAGCATCCCAGGAGCAGCATTGTCCCTGTGGGAGGACTTGATTGAAGCCTACAGGGATGAGATGACTGAGATACTAGTACCAGATGATCAGGGTCATCATCCAGATCAAAGGGGACTTCAAGCCTAGCCTCTTCTGTGACATCACACTACATGTGTCCCCCTTTTAAAAAAAAAAAAACAGATATGAACTTAGGTTTCATTTCTGGGACCAAACATAGTCAACATTTTCAGGTATTAAAACCTGTAAGAAACTGGTTCTTAAGTACTAGTGTGTAATCTCTTGAAAATTAGCTTCCTTCTTTATGGGCTCACCTTACAGATGTGCTGTGAGTTAAAAGAAAAGGCCAGACTTGGGAATCAGAAAGACCTGTTTCAAATCTGGCTCAGGACTCACTGGCTGTGCCATATTAGGCAAGCATCAGTAGCCTCTGGTCCTCAGTCCCTGAAGTGGCACACTGGGGAAAAAGGTGACATCGTAAGATGAGTGCAGGTCCTGGCCCTGGGTAGCTGCCCTGACCCTATCTCTGCTGCCACCATCCTAGTCCAAGCTACCATGTCTCATCTGCATTGTGGCAATTGTGGGGTGTTTTCCTTTTTTACCTTCCTTTTTTCCTCCCTCCCTCCTTCTCTCTCTTTCTTTCACAGAATCTGGCTCTATTGCCCTGGCTGTAGTGCTGTGGCACTATTTTGGCTCACTGCAACCTCCCGGGTTCAAGGGATTCTCTTGCCTCAGCCTCCCGTGAAGCTGGGATTACAGCCACCAGCCACCATACCCAGCTAATTTTGTGTTTTCACTAAAGATGGGTTTCACCATGTACACCAGACTAGTCTCAAATTCCTCACCTCAGGTGATCTGCCCACCTCAGCTTCCCAAAGTGCTGGGATTACAGGCATGAGCCACCACACCCATTTATTCTGGGCCACGTCAATCTAGCACTCTTCCCTGACAGCAGAAAGGATTGAGTCACCACCATTAAAAGATCAAAATCCTCAACATGATTTATCATATTTTCTCCAAACTGCAGATCATGAGCCATGAATGGATCATAGAAACAAGTGCTATGGTCACCACCAGCACTTAAAAAAAAAGTCAAAGTAGAGCAGAAATGTGAAACTGCAATGCCAGTTGTAAGCCTAAGAATTATGTCATGATACTTTTCTCATCGTGGGCCTTGTCAAAAAGTGTTGGAAGACCTCAGGCCTATAGTACCCTGAATAATATGACCCTTACCTCCTTCTTTAGCCCCACTTCCCATCATCCCCCATGCAGTTATCCATCCTTTGCCTACACCAGCCTTCCTTAAATTCCTCCAATGCATCATGTTCCCTTCCGTGAGAGACCACTTAGCACATGGTTCTCCTCCTTGCCTAGTTAATGTCATCCTCCAGGTCTCAGCTCAGATGCCACTTCTTCAGGCAAACTTTCCCAGATTACATCCCGAACCCGTGTAGCCATCAGGGTCTCACAGATCTGTGTTCAGTTTTTAGTTATCCCTTCAACAGCATGCTTCCTTGGTTAATGACAAGCTTTCCGACTAGGCTGTCTTTGTGACCGCAGGGGCCCTGTTCTTGTTTACCCTGTGGTAATCCAGTGCCTATCTCAGACTGGAACCTAGGCATTCAGAGGGATAAATGAAGGAAAGAACTGGCTAACCTATCCACCAATGACATTGGCTGACCTCCTTCCTTGCTTGGCGTCGGTTTGGTTTCTAAGCCTTGCACCTAGAAACCATAGCAGGGTTGTACTGTCTGCCTAGTTTAGGGACTTCCTTTCACAGTATTTCTTGAGTCTCCGAGTTTCTGATGAGCTAAAAAACAAAACGAAACAAAAACCTGCATCAAAATTGTATGCCTGTGCTGGCCGTTGAGCACTTCGGTGGAGCGGGGGAGACGATATTCATGAGATTACAGAGGGGAACTCTGCCAGTTCACTCTGAACAGCCGCAGCTCCGCGAACATCTCACGCCGCCCCTCTGCATCCCCAGGGCGGCCATGGGGCGCGCGCGATCAGCAGGCTTCTAGGCGCCCAGTCCAGGCGACTGTCCCTTCCCAGCCCCTTGGACAAGGCCCGCCCCACTCGGATTCTCCATTCTTAGCAGCGCACGTCCCCGCTGACTTGTAAGACCAGGCGGCGCAGCGGCAGGTGACCGCGTCTCCAGTCCCGGGCGCAGCCCAAGGGAGGTTGTCTGCACCGCAGAGCCGGGCCCGGGCCTCTGCAGCCATCTTCGGCGAGGGAGGCGCGGCCTCCGCACGCGGACCCGCCCCCGCCGCCCGGGCCGCCCCGTCTGGCTCCGCCGAGCGCCGCGCCTGGGTTCCTACTTCCCTTCCCTACTCGGCCCGGCTGCGTCGCGCTCCCCGCCCAGCCTGCAGAGCTCCAGCCGCTCTGCCCTGCCGCGCTCGGAGAGTCCGCCATGGGCACCGCGCGCTGGCTCGCGCTGGGCAGCCTCCTCGCCCTGGCCGGGCTGCTGGAAGGCCGGCTGGTGGGCGAGGAGGAAGCCGGCTTTGGCGAATGTGACAAGTTCTTCTACGCCGGGACCCCGCCTGCGGGTCTGGCAACAGATTCCCACGTGAAGATCTGTCAGCGCGCGGAGGGCGCTGAGCGCTTCGCCACCCTCTACAGCACCCGGGACCGCATCCCAGTGTACTCCGCGTTCCGCGCCCCGCGCCCGGCGCCCGGCGGCGCTGAGCAGCGTTGGCTGGTGGAGCCGCAGGTAAGTGAAGCGGTTCCCGAGCCGGGCTGCGCGCGCTGGGGGCCCTGCCGCTGGACTTGCCCCAGGGGCGCTTTGCAGCCACCGCCAGGGGCCGAGCCGGGAACAGCAATTCCCATGCCCTCCGTGCCTTGGGCCAAGAAACCCGGGTTCCAGACCCACCCCGTTGCGCCCCCGAAGTTTAGCCGGCCTCGCCCCCTGTGGAGGCTGCAATAAGAGCCTGGCGATCCGCGAGTCATCACTTCACTTCATGAGCTGCAGGGGCGGGAGCCCCTATGGGAGGAGGTTCTCCCTGCATTTCTGCGCAGACATCTGCAGTGTTACATTCGTTTCCTGAATAGTGAAGCGTGAGACAGAGACCCTGGAGACGGTTTAGATGCGCAGAAAGCCTTGGCTGGGCGCTCACAGGCCTTCGTGCAAATCATAGCCATAGCACTGGTGGGTATTTTCATCCCCATTTTACAGCAGAGGAGATTACAACCCACGGGGTTGAAGAGACATGCGGAAGACCAGCCAGCTAGAAAGATGGAGCAGGTCTTTTGGCTAGGAATTCACTGCCCTTTCTACTAAGGAAAACTTCCCTTTGCAGAGCTCATCCTAGCCTGAAAATCCTTCCTTCTACACATGGCATTGAGTAAATTTGATCTGTGGTTGTGCTGAGTTAGAACAATAAAATAGAGGTATAGATTTTTAGAAACGCAGTGGGATAGTTACACACGATAGGGAAGCATTGACTACCTCCAACTGATGGAAAGACAAGCCAGTTTTTCCTGACCCTTCATATCTATATGATCAGACCACTAGGAAATCATGTCACCTCTCATGGTGTTGTGTCCCATCTGGTAAAGGTAACCAAACACTGGAGAAGCCCTCAGAGGCTGCCGAACCTGCTGGCCTGCTCTTAACACATCCTGGCTCACCTCTGCTCACTTGGCCTCCTCTCTAGAACACCCTGCCAGGCTCCCCTTTGCCCGCTCACCAGCTTCCCACCCCTGCTCAGGCTGCCAGGGGAGGAGCTGACCCAAGAGTCTTCCTTTTCTGATGGCCACAGCTGCCCAGGACCACACCCATGGACAGGAGGCTGGCTTTCAGGTGCTTTATTCAGAGGCTGCGGGTTTTTACTTCATTCAGCTATTTCTAGCCCTGAGGTCTCCACCAGGTCTCAAACAATCTGCACCTAGTTTTCTTATCTTCCTCACATCCTCCCACCTACCTCAGCTGTTGATAACACCTGTTGAGATCAGGCATGTGAAAAAGACTTTGTCAATTGCACACACAAGACACATTTAAATCCAAAATTAGTTTTCCTTCAGCTGCACTCCTAGAGCTCACAGGGTATTCCCCACATCTCATCTTGCTTTGTGATTGTGTGCCTAAGAAGAAAACAAATGACCTAGTCCTTTCTCTTTGATCTCATGGACAGCTCAGGGAGACCGAATATACATCTGAGGAAATCCTGGGAATGCATGCTAAACGAATTTCAGCTAAATTCAGAACACATTTAGTGATCTCCTGCTGTATGCCAGACATTTGGGATACCAAGAGATCTGAGTGCAATTCTAGGACAAAGGCTTCCTGGTCTGCAGGTGGAGTTTGCTGGGTGGAGAGGTGGCATAGTATTTGATTAGAGCTATGCTATGTGGGTTCATAGCTATGCTATGTGGGTTCAAATAGTGAAGCGTGAGACAGAGACCCTGGAGTTGCTCCACTGACTATGAACTTGGGCAGGTTAAATTGGACATAATAGCAGAGGGTGGTGTGAGGATTTAATGAGTTACTATATGTAAAGTTCTCAGAGAGGCGTGTGACACAGGAGTACTAGCTGTTGCTATGACATAAACAAAAAAACCCATAATTTAATAAAGGGTAGCAAAGTCCTATTAGATTTAATCTGTCTTTGAGGTGATGGAAGCAAGCCTTAGGGTCCGGATGACATTTGTGCTGTGCCTGGAAAGATAAGGACAGAAGGGAGGTCAGAAGGGAGACGAGGAGGACATTTCAAGCAGAGGGAACCCCATGAGTGAGAAAGGCATGGCAGATTCAGGAATTTGTGCATGGAGAAGTTGGAACAGGTAAACTAATACAAATAAATTGATGTGTTCAAGTGCTCAGAATGAAGAGGAATCATGGAAGGGAGGGATCAGCTAGAGAGGAGTGACCAAGGAAGGCTTAGGGAGGCAGAGCCATTTATGCATCTAGGGAAGGAGTGAGTCATAAAGGAGCGTAGTTTGACAGAAAGAAGTGGAGGGAACCAGGCGACATGGAGATCCTGGGTGGGATAATGAGGAAGGGGACTGTGGAGATTAAAGAAGATGGGAAGGGTGGGTGGAAATAGTTACAATGGCAGCTTGAGAGGTAAGATGTACAGCAGTTCTGAAAAGAACAAGGGGCCTGAGTTCACACTGTGCTGAGAGGTCAGAATGGTCACCGTGGCTGAGCACTGCAGGATGCTTTTCCCTGTAAGGTGGGTGGCCTCCCACATCCACCCCCTCAACCTCAAGTCAAGTCAGCCAGGATCCAGAGAGTATTGGGAGAGAGGGAGGGAGGACGAGGTGTGAGGGCTGGGCTGGAGCGCACTGTAGCAAACCTGCCCCCCTGCTCCCTGCACCCCGAGGCCTGTCTCCCAGCCAAGATCCCTGCTGCAGAAAGATGCTCAGGACTCAGTGTGTACCTTTGGCTGCTTCCAAGCAGTTTATAATGCTGAGTCGCCTTGTGCCCACATCACCTTTTCATGAGGTCAGTGTTACCAAGAGGCCCAGTACACGGGGGAGGAAGAGGCAGAAGACCAAAGGAACTCAGCACTTGCCTCCAGTGATGAGTCAGGGAGGACAGCAGCGACACCGAGTTCCCAAGCCCAGTTCAGCAGCTCTTGAGGCCACTCTGCAGTTTCCCTTTGAAAAGAATCTCCTAAGTCAAAGATCACAGAAACTTAGTCACTCTCGTGCTTAAAATCTGTAAGGTGTTGCCTGCCTAATCCCTACAGGACAAAGTTCACATTGCGGAATGCGGTTTACGGCCCTCCATAGCCTAGCTCCTGTCTCTAGCTCCAATCTGGTTTCTCACCATGCCCCACCCTCGTATTTTATGGAGTTCCTCTCAAACCAGACGGTTTGTGATGTCGATTTCTTAGCTCATGCTGATTCCCTTTGCCCAAATTCTCTTTCTACACTGACCCCATCTTATCCTTCACTTCCTGCCCTTACTCCATCCTTTAAGATTTTACTGAGGTGTCACCTCCTCTGGAATTTCCCACCTGAATTGTATCCACCTCCTTAGTTAGATCCACCCCTTCAGTGTACTTATAATTATTCTATTTCACACTTACCCTTTTGTTTTGTAATTATCTGCTTACATATCTGTCTCCCCAATTTGAGCCCTTGAGGAATGATGACTGCATCTTACTCATTCTTTCCCTAGTGCCCAGGTCATAGAAAGCACGTGGTAAGTGTTGAAGAAAATAATTTGATGTTAGAATCAATCAGGTAGCAGTGGGTGAGATGTTCTGCTAGAGTTTTCTTGGTGGGAGCTTCCTGTTTCAGAAACTTGCCCCATGGCTGGCCAGCAGCTGCTGTTACAAACATGCTCCCTATGCAGAGCTGGAATCCTCTTCTGAAGCTACTCCATCAGTCTTAGCTTTGGCCTTTGAAACTATCCCAAATGATTTTGATCTCTGCTCTGCCTACAGGAGAGGGTTTGGAGGGGTTCTAGTCAAGACCCCAGAAACCCGAGAACTGGATTCTGGTTTAGTGCAGGAAGCCTAAAACCTTTTAGTTTGTCGACTGCTTTCCACTTAAGGGAAGAATTTTTAGATAAGATACCAATGATGCCTTTCCAAAGTGCATTGCTGATTTACGCCAGAAGCCGACATCTAAAGCTCCATCATTTTATAAACATGGAAGTAACTGAAGATACAAATTAAATAATATATAATATTATACACTATGTAAACATATCATATTACACAGTGTATAATTAATAATAGATAATATATATTATACTATATACAATAACATATATATTATATATAATATATAACAAATATACACTCTTATTACTGAATAGGTAAATTATATAATATATAACAATTATATATTACTTAATTATCAATTATAAAGGTAAAGGTATAATTTAAATGTATATTTATAAATTATATGATATATGATTTTATAAAATATAAATTTATATTTATAAATAAATACAAATTTAAATTATAAATATATATAATTATGTATTATATAATTTATATATTCAGTAATAGTGTATATTTGTTCAATCTTACAAAAATACTGTGAGGTAGATGTTATTTTCTTGTGGAAATGAGGAAACTGGCTCAGAGAGGTTAACTGAGGTGTTGAAGGTCACACAGCTTATCTTGGAACTCATTACTGATTGCTCTTCTTATACACCATGGAGATTCTTTGACCTCATGATGGATCCACTGTGTTAATGGTCGTTGGACTTTAATTCTCATTCTAATTTCTACTCCACTTCTGCTTCCTGACTGTCATAGCACAAGTGGGAGCACTTATTTGGCTGCATAAAGGTTTCTCAAGTGTCAGTGACTCTGGAGTGAAGGGAATATTCTGGCTAATTGCAGAAGCATTTTCCTAGAGGGCACAGTGAGGTCATATTCTGGATCTTAGTAAGTGCACATGAACAGCTGTCTCTAGTTAGAACTTTGATCTTTAATTTCCATCCATGGCTTATACAACCTGAAACAGAAATGCAGTTGAATTTGTTCCAACCTCAGCCTGCTTTTCATTGTGTCAGAGAACAGATATATAGAAGACCATCATACACTTAAATCTCTGTATAACAAATGCAGTGAACAAGACAATCCTCATTCTTACGCATTAATTAAGAGACTTAATTGAGATCCCTACTCTTCCATTGAATGTGACCGTAAATTCTTCCAGTCCTATTTTTTTGATCTGTTCATTAAAGGTCATAACAGTGTTTACTTTATAGAGTGGTTGTGACAAATAAACAAGATAACACATGAGAGCATGTGGCATGGTACCTGGAATATGGTTAGCTCTTAGTAAATATTAATGTGTATATAAGGTATTACTTCAGTAGATGCTGGACACACACACACACACACACACACACACAGATGGAATGTTGGATTAGATGACACCTACAGTTCTACAAATCTCTCCTAAAATGTGGAATATCTCTTTGTGTATCTTCTCAAATGTTTGGTTTATGTCCCACATTCGTATAATAGAATGCTTGGTAAATGCATGATGAGAGACGAAATGTATGGAAGATTGAATGAATAGATGGAAGGCGGATTTGAGTGACTAAAAGCAAAAACAAATCAAACAGGTACCAAAGACATCTGCACCCACTCTGTCCTGGTCAACCAAGAAGTGTGTTGTCACAAAACAGTGAGCAATGGCATCCAGTCTATTGCGCGGAGTTTGGACAAGGCTGGGAAGCGCCTGACCCAGGGGATGGTTCCAAAAGCAGTCACTCACAATATCTTTCTTCCTGTGATGCCCACAGCAAAACAGGAGCCACCCATGCTATTCTTCGTTGAATTTTTCCCCTCTAGCTTTTTCTTCATCTTTGGATTTAGTGCTTCCTTTTGTTTTGCAGGCCATTTTCAGGATCAAGTTAATGTACTTACCTATGTTGGCAGAATATTTCAGGGACATTTGTCCTGAAGTAGTCCAGTGGTGACAATTCTTTACACTATTCTTTCAGTTTAGACTTAAGTCTGTACAGTCTAGGCAAGGAATTATCATTTGTTGATCCTTCTCCATGTAAAAGGTCTTTACAGTCTAACTCGTCTCATCTCTATAACAACTCCAGGTATTACGAGCTGTGTTTTACAGTTTAGGAAACTGAGGTTCAGAGTGGTCAAGTAACTTATCTGAGATCACACAGCTTCTAAATGGCAAAGCCCAGACCGGAGCTTATGACTGCCCAAATCCAAAGCTCTTAACTCTCTTCTCTATCACATTGTTTTCCAAGTAAAATGTTAGTGTTTTCTTTCCAGAATCCAAACTGCCCGACTAAACTTGTTATTTTATTTTTCATCCAGTTCTTTGGATGGTTTATGGCTTCACTGCTAACATACCATTCTGAAAATGACAGCTTCAGATTTCTATTAGCTCCATTACTGGTGATTCATGGTGATTGAATGGAGCTTTCCTTGGGGAATTGAGATTTTATACTTTGGGCATAAAATTTCTCTTCCTTTTAAACTGTCAGCTGTGAAAGTGAAAATATAAGAAAGTAAGACCTTATTTTCTAGTAGCATTTGCTTTCAGTGATCAGGCCTTACTTGTAGAATTACTGTTAGTCAAGAAAGCTTTCCTTTCAGATTTCTTCCTTCAAGATGCATGTTATATCTTCTGAGTGGTTACTTACACTTTCAGTTTTATAGAACTTGACATCTATCATGGCAGTAATTCATTGCCTGTTGATACATCTATTTGGCCACTGAAAGGAAGGAGAAATAAAGGAGAAACTGACTCATAGGCTGAACCAAGAATAGAAGCACCATTTAGTATTCCAGTCATGCTTCATTGACCTAGTGCTGGACAGAAGTGTGCCTCAATCAAAAGTTCAAATGGAGTGTTTTTATATTTTTGATCAAAGCTGAAAATATGGCTACATTTCACTTTGCAGAATAAGCATATGGCTGAAATATTATTTGAAAATATAAATGTAATTACATGTTTCAGTTGACTTATACTTTAAGGGCTGATTGGTCTTGAGTTTTGATTGACTTCCAGTTGGCAGGGACACCTAATGCCTTAACAAAACCTTGAGCCCTCTGTTAGTTAATTCATTTTAGTCAACAAATATTTATTGAGCATCTGCTATGTGTCAGGCACTATTCTAAGCCCTGGAAAGAGAGCAGTGAACCAAACAGACAAAAATACTTACTCTTATAGGGCTTAATATCTAATAGAGAATATAGATTATAAAATACATAAATAAAAGACATAGCACCAAGCACTGTGGCTCATGCCTATAATCCCAACACTTTGGGAGGCCAAGGCAGTCTGATTATTTAAGCCCAAGAGTTTGAGACCAGCCTGGGCAACATGGCAAAACCCCATCTCTACAAAAACAAAAATTAGCCAGGTGTGCTGGCATGCACCTGTAGACCCAGCTACTCACAGAGGCTGAGGTGGAGGATCATTTGAGCCCAGGAGGTAGAGGCTGTGGTAAGCTGAGATCATGCCACTGCATTCTAGTCTGGGTGATAGAATGAGACCCTGTCTTAAAAAAAAAAAAAGAACAGTTTTAGATACTGATAAGTGTTAAGGAGAAAAAGCAAGGAAGGAGGCTATGAGATATCAAGGAAAAGGTGAAATTTTAAAAAAGGTTTCCATCCAGGGAAAAAAGATCACCGAGGAGATGACTTTTAGGTACAGATTCAAAAGAAGTAAGAAGCCAATTATGCAAGTATCTAGGAAGAAAACTTCTGGGTAAAGGGAATAGTAATTGCAAAGCCCAGAGGCATGAGTGTGCTGAGGAAGAACTAAGGCTGGTGTGGCTAGAGAAGGGTAAATGAGGAGAGTAGCAGGAGATGAAGTAGGAGAAGTGGAGAAGGAGACAGCAGATCATTTAGATCCTTCTGAGCTGTTTGTAAAATATTGGGGTTTTACTGTGTGTGGAGTGGGAAGCAATTGAGCAGGGTTCTGAGCAGAGAGCTTTGACATGATCTGACTGACATTTAAATAGGGCCATTTTGGCTGTTGCATTGAAAACAGAGTTATGGTGTTAAGGACAGAAGCAAATAAACCAGTTAGGAGGTTTCAGTGATCTGACAAAAGATGGTAGTATCTTGGATCAAAATGGTAGCAGTGTATTTTCTGGATATATTGTGAAGAAAGAGCTTATAGTCTTTGGAGTGAGAGAAAGGGAAGAGATGACTCCAAGGGTTTGGGCCTGAATATCAGAAAAATGGAGTTGCCATGAATAAGACAAGAATACAAAAGGAGGAGCTGTATTGGGGTTGTTTCCAGAACTCAAGTTTGTTCATAAGAGCAAGAATACAATAAGGGTTGAGTATCCCTAATGTGAAATGCTTGGGACCAGAAGTGTTTCAATTTGGGGATTTGTTTTTTTTAATTTTGGGTTTAGTATTCGAATATCCTAAATCTGAATATCTGAAATCTGAAATGCTTTAATGAGCATTTACTTTGAGTGGCATGTCAGTATTTGAGAAGGTTTGGATTTTGGAACATAATGGATTTTGGATTTTCAGATTTGGGATGCTCAACCTATAGTGGTTACCAGGGGCTGAGGGTGGGGAAGATGGAGAGTTGTTGTTCAGTGGGTGTAAAGTTTCTGTTACACGAGATAAATCAGTTTTAGAGATCTGCTATATGATGTAATGCCTGTAGTGACGATATTGTATTGTGGAGTTCAAAATTTGTTAAGAGAGTACGTCTCATATTAAGTTTTCTTACACACACACACACACACACACACACACACACACACACACACACAAAATGACAAAAGGAAAGCATAGGAGGTGTTGGACGTGTCTCTTTCCTTGGTTGTTGTGATGCTATTGTGGGTATTTGCATACATCCAAACTCAGCACATTAATTATGTGATGAGTTACTGCATATTTATTGTACATTTATTTCATCACATTAAATATGTACAGTTCTTTGTATACCAGTTATACTTTAATACAGCTGTAGGAGGAAAAGGTACTCAGTTTTGGACACTCTTGAGTGTGAGATACCTTCAGGTATTCAGTTGACCTTCAAGTAAGTACAGTCTAGAGGTCATTGGATGCTGATCATGTAGCAGGCACTTTTCTAGTGTTTTGTCTTTTCACATGTAATTTCATGTAATCCTCAGGACCATTGGAAATAGGTACTATTATTATCCTTCTTAGACAGAAGAAGAAACAAGCCCAGAGAGGTTATACTACTATTCCACGTTTACACAGCTAAGAAGAGGTGGGGCTGGGGTTTTAACCTGAGCTGTCTGACACCAGAGCACACATGGACTACTTCTGTTATAAACTTGTTGATGTGTTGAGTGCGCTGCTATTGAATGCTCTTGAATGAAGTTTATCTTTTAAAAGTTCACGTGTTCATTTACCAGGGTTTTATGGAGTGTGTGTTTCCAGTTCTGGCAGTCACACGCCCATGAATATCAGAGGCTCACCACCTCCAAGTGTACCTTTGTGGCTATAGGAAGGGTGGGGTTATTATAAGTACTGCACTGGGCTGAGGATGCTGCTTCCCCTTGTGCAATCTTGTTCTATTCCGATCCATCTTGAGCTCTTCCTAGGGTCCTTATGCAAGCAGACATTTTCCATAAGGCACTAGGTTGGAGCTGGGAAAAATGGATCATCCCAAAACTGTGTTAACTCTGTTGAGCAACATATATTGTCTCTTGCATCTCAGTGAGTGGCAGAGATAAGAGGGTAGGGGATAGGGTCTTGTGTATCTGGGGGTATGGAGCCATTGCTGCCAGACAGGCTGGTGGATTGGATGTGGTGCATGGGCCTGAGGACAGCCCAGCTCCTGTCTCAATGCCAGCTGTCCTGGGGGTGGGGAGGTGGGTGCGCAGGCCAACTACACCCTCCAGAGCTCTACCCCTTGAGCAGAAGTGGCAGACCCACACATCCATCATCCAGCCCTAGTCTGTTCAGGAGCTCCTTCTCGGCAGCCATCTTGGCTCCCAGGAGGGAAAGCCTGAAGAACACAGCAGATGCTTAAACTTAATAACCCAGCAATGCAATAAGACCTACTTTGGGACAAGAAGAGGGACTTTGCTCTAACTCAGAACATATACCTTCTTGAAGGTGCCAAAATTCATTTTTCTTTTATGACTGTTTTTGTTTTGTTTTGTTCTGTTTATTTTGAG
The DNA here is from genome assembly GCA_031835075.1 of Saguinus oedipus. Classification (NCBI taxonomy): domain Eukaryota; kingdom Metazoa; phylum Chordata; class Mammalia; order Primates; family Cebidae; genus Saguinus; species Saguinus oedipus. The sequence goes on from CM063178.1 coordinate 130,117,603, forward strand.
ATGGAGTCTCACTCTGTCGCCAAGCTGGAGTGCAGTGGCTTGATCTCGGCTCACTGCAATTTCTGCCTCCCGGGTTCAAGAGATTCTCCTGCTTCAGCCTCTCGAGTAGCTGGGACTACAGGTGCACACCACCACACCCAGCTAATTTTTGTATTTTTTAGTAGAGCAGAGTTACACCATATTGCCTAGGATGGTCTCGATCTCTTGACCTTGTGATCTGCCCGCCTCGGCCTTCCAAAGTGCTGGTATTGAGCCACCACACCCAACCTTTATGACTGTTTAGTAAGCTAAAGTCCTTCACCCTTGCAACTTCTTACATTTGTTCTTATATCAGCTTTATCGCAGCTTTGTAAATGTGCCTTCCCTGTACGTTTGTGAGACAGCAGCATTGGTTTCAGGAAATCTGCTTGCTGTTTTCTTAGTATTTATAACGATGGGAAGGAATTCGTCCAAGTCAACTTTGTTGATTAAATGGACCAGGATGCATAAATAGGATCCCCATAAGGAAATGGCTACTGTTGATATTTCTGAAAGACTGGGCATTCACTACAGTCTCGGGACACACATAAACATGGGGAAAGGAATACCAAGTTTGTAAACCATAAAAAAACTTTTGTTCTCATTTTTGGATGTCTCCATTGTATCTGGAGCCATAGTACCCATCATTGTACCAGATAGATCTCTTTCATAGATATGAGGTATTTGATGACCTTAGTGGACAGATTTGCCTCCTATATGAGTCCTGTACAGACTTATCTGCACTCTGGTGCCCAAGTTTCCATCATCTACCTAAGTCTCTGCAAGACCGCTTCCTGACTGGTTAACCCATTCCATGGTTCTCCTCTTCACTCCTTTGGAAACCCTTCAAGACTCCCCATTGCTCTTCAGAGAAGGACATAGCTCCTTATCATGCTCTACAGGGTCTGGATGGTCTGTTCCCTTCCCTTTCCGGCTTATCTGGTTTCACTCAGCTTGCAGGTCTTTAACTTGGCCACTTTGGCTTCTTTCTGGTTACCTTTTTTTTGAGACAGGGTCTTGCTCTATCTTCCAGTCTTGGGTGCAATGGCGTACTCTCAGCTCACTGCAGCCTCTGCCTCCTGGGCTCAAGCTATCCTCCCACCTCCACATCCCAAGTAGACCACAGGCATGCGCCACCACGTCTGGCTAATTTTATGGGTTGTTTTGGTTTTGTTTTGCAGAGATGGGGTTTTGTCATGTTGCCCAGGCAGGCCTCAAATTTCTGAGTTCCAGTGATCCTCCCGCATCGGCCTTCCAAAGTGCTGGGATTACAGGTGTGAGACACCATGCCCAGCCTACTTTTTTTTTTTTTTTTTTTTTTTTTTATGTCCATGTTCTCTCCCAGCATAGATCTTTGTATCTGCTGGGTTTTTTGTTGTTGTTGTTTGTTTGTTTGTTTTTTGCCTTCCATGATATTCCCAAGTAGGTCAAGTGTCCATGACACTCTCTAGTAGCACCAAACACACTTTTCTTTGCTAGTAAGTTGCAATTATACATTCATTCATGTGACTAATTGAGCGCCTCCCAAGTAGACTCTAAGTTCCCTGAAGGCAGGGACTAGCTATTGGTGTTCACCATTGAATCCTCATTGTCTTAGCATAAGGGACAGCAAACTTGCTCTGTGAAGGGCTAAATAGTAATTATCTGGGGCTTTGTGGGCCACCTCATCTCTGTTGCAACTATTCAACTATGCTTTTAGCACAGAACAACCACAGACAATCCACAAATGAATGAATATCACTATGTTCCAAGAAAATTTAATTTATGAAAACAGTTGGTGGGCTGGATTTGGCTCATGAGCTGGAGTTGGCCAAACCCTGGTCTAGCATAATTCCAGCACTTAGTTTGTGATCAAAAAATGTTGTTGAACAGTAAGCACTTGGCAAGTGTGGACTGAGCAGTGGCAGTAAGATGTACAAGCTGCGCAATCCTGTTCCTGTGATGGCACAGCAGCCTAGATCTAGACGTACAGATGGTTTTCAACTGACCTGTTTATTGTCTTGGTGGTAGTGGTTATTATTTACAATATTTAGTTTTTTATGAGTATAAAAGTAACATATGCTCCTGGTAAAAAAAATTTTTAGCATTCTAGAGCTGTATAAAGAAAAGCTCCCATTTCTCAAAGATATCCAGTCTTTATAGTTTGTGCATATGTATGTAACATTTAGAAATTTCCATTACACTTACAGACACATGGACTATTTCATACCTTTTATTCTAGTTCCAAAGGTTTGGCATTTCTTTGAACTCTATGAGGCTGCATCTAACAAGCCCCTCAAACAACCCCCATATCAATGGAGTAGAAGAGTGTAGGGACCTCTTTAGTGGGTGAGTTTGCACATAAATGTAAACAATTTACTTTATTAACCCTTTTTAACTTAGAAGACCTCAGGACTTTAAATATAAAGTCTACTTCATCATATTTTCCTTTTTAATTTTTCTTTATATTTTTTTCTTCCACAGACATTTTCGATTGTCAAACTTCATTGCATTTTTATTTCAAGAATACGTAATATGTAACTCACAGGTGGCTTGAAAAAAATCCAACCTTCCTTCCCCTTCCTTGTTCCTGCACAGAAGGGCATTATCCTTTTCTTCTTAAAGAAGAAGAGGCAGAGGCCCAGGGAGTCACTGGTCTGCCCAAAGTCAGAAGGCCAGCAAGCAATGGAGCTAACAGATCTCCACATTTCTAATCTGGCGTTCTGTTACTAAAGCCTACTGCCATTTGGCCTCACATTTAGAGGGACTTGAAGAAGAGCTACTGTCATAAAGCCCAGGAGAAAACCCAGGAGAGAAAAAGGGAAATTATTTTGCCTGAGGGCAGATTTTATTAACCTCAAATTATATTTATTACATAGCATTGAGAAGCAGATGGCTCTTTTCTGCTTAAAAGAAGAAAAGAAGAAGTGGTAAGCTTAAAGACTGGAGAAAGATTTAGGTTGGATACAAATAAGCCATTTTCTGATAGTTAAGAGTTATTATCTTATGGAAAAGAGTTAAGGGCTAAGTCCCCTTTAATGATCTTTAAAATGAAGGGTGAATTTTGCCAGTTGCCTTTGGAGAAAGGCTATTTATTATGGTTATTATCTTGTGTAGAGACAGGCTATGGACTTTCCAAGTTTTCAGGTGAGATTGACTCATAATTGAGTTGGCAGTGATGTCTCTCAGACTGCAATTCCATGCCCAGGTAGTTTATTGGCTGGGCTTGTTACTGCTGTCGCTTTCACTGCTGTCAATACAATTCCTCCCACAGTTAAAGAAAGAGGAGTAGTAGAGACAGAGTGTGTGTGTGCATGTGTGTGTGTGTGTGTGTGTGTGTGTGTGTGTTCTCATTCATTTCTACTATAAATGTGGTCACAACCAATGAAAGACAAGAATTTATAATGACTTTGTTCCCTTCTCTGCCAGTGAACTGGGGTTTAAGAAGTAGGCGTGGAATTACAGTGAGCTTCAGTAACAGAAAGAAGCTCACCTTGTTTATTTGTTTGCTTGGTTATCTATTTATTTATTTATTCATTCCTGGTCAGCAGCTCTAGACTCATAGTGTTGCAAAGGATTAGTCGTCAGACATCCAGCTGCTACTGATATCATCGGGGTCATTTTCATCAGCATCAAAACCATTTATTGAGATCTTAGGACTAAATTAAGAAATAGGAATCCAAGACGTCGTCCTGGAACAAGACACAGTCCCTGCCCCTGGGTGTCTTATTACTCAATCGGGAAGGCAGATCATGACCAAGAACTGCTTTACCTCTCTCTCACTAGATTGTTAGCCGCTAAGGGGCAAGGATTAAACATGCAGAGTGGTGTTTTGTATTGGGAGTCCCAGCTCTGCCATTTGTCAGCTGTGTGACCTTGGAAATACTATCAGATCTCACAGACCTCAGTTCTCCATCTGTGGCCTGGGACTAATAAATTGTCCCCATCATACAGAGGAGTTAAGAAGATTCAGGGAGACAATGTGTGCAAAAGGCAGTTTGCATTGTGCCTAAACACTTGGCGCATATATGTTAAGCATGTTGAATGAATTAAGTAACCTTTGCTTCCCAGACTGTCTGACCTGTATACAGCTAGGATGAGTGAAATGCTCCTGTGTCTATGGAGTTATTGCTACAGTGCCCTTCATTTCACACACTCCTGCTCTGTCACTGCCTTGCCCGTGATTGGCCTCAGCTCTTAGTCTGAATTCAGTGGCTCTGTGAGATCCTCCGTTATTGTTGCCCAGTCTTCCCTTTAGAAGAATTTGGTAGAAATTTCTTCTCTTTGTCCCCTGGGATACCCCTCTGATCTGCTCCCAGACTTCTGGGATCAAGACAACTTGTCCTGGTTGGACGCGATGCTTCATGCCTATAATCCTAGCACTTTGAGAGGCCGAAGCTGGTGGATTGCTTGAATCCAGGAGTTTCAGATTAGCCTGGATGTGGTGAAACCCTGTCTCTACTAAAAATACAAAACGTTAGCCGGGCATGGTGACATATGCCTGTAGTCCCAGCTCCTCGGGAGGCTGAGTGGGAGGATCACCTGATCCCTGGAGGTGGAGGCTGCAGTGAGCTGCGATTGCACCACTGCTCTCCAGCCTGAGCAACTGGAGTGAGAAACCCTGTTTAAAAAAAAAAAGAAAGAAAAGAAAAGAAAGAAACAAAAGATTTGTCTCTTCATTTGTTTCCCAGTTTTAATCCTGGAGTTTAGAAGTTTCCATTGCTTGCAAGGTTCCTAACCCTATTCTCTCAAGGGCCTTATGGGGTTCTCATAAGATTAGTATTTCTGATATTTCAAACTCATTGATGCATGAATCATAAAACTTATCCAAGCTTACTCAAGTGAAGGGCAGGACTGTTGAAAGATACCACAGGTAGATTCCCAGGCACAGAAAAAGAGATACACACTGAGCCCAAAGGAGCCAGACTTGGGAACCTTCCAGAAACCAAAGGGTCCCACAGCATCTTCAGGGTCTTTTTCCTATCCTGTCTCTATCTTCTCTCTTCTAAACAGTTTGGCTTTCCCATGGGTCAACCTGGCTGCCAACCACAACGTGCATCTAGGAGGCTTCACACACTTCACTGGCTGTTGTCAGTTGCTAAGTTTCTTACATTGAAAACCCAAGGGAGCCATATGGTTGGCTGCTGGCCAGATTGGGTGGCCCTTGGTTGTGACTGTCATGGAGGTGGGTGGGAGAGGGTCATGTGTAAGAAATGCTGCTCTTTCAGAGACAATGTCAGAAATACTTGTGGATATGATCTCCCAGGACTGGGGAGTTGGGCCTTGGAAAACATTTCACTAGGGCTGTATCAATCAGGGGCCAGGCTGGAAACATATGGCACTTTCAAAATAGTCTATCCAACAGGGTTTAATGAGGAAACTACAGTTGTTTCTTGGTATCCATAAGGGATTGGTTCCAGGATTCCCTGTGGATACCAAAATCCTTGATGCTCAAGTCCCTTGTGTAAAATGGCATAGTATTTACAATAATTTAGACATGTCTGCCTGTATACTTGAAATCATCTCTAGATTACTTAGAATACCTAATACAATGTAAATGCTTTGTATATAGTTGTTATACTGTTTTGTTTTTATTTTTTTTAATTTTTTTTTTTTTTAAAGTTCTGGAATAGCTGGGTGTGGTGGCTCACGCCTGTAATCCCAGCACTTTGGGAGGCTGAGGCGGGTGGATCACGAGGTCAAGAGATTGAGACCATCCTGGTCAACATGGTGAAACCCCGCCTCTACTAAAAATACAAAAATTAGCTGGGTGTGGTGGCGGGCGCCTGTAGTCCCAGCTACTCAGGAGGCTGAGGCAGGAGAATTGCTTTAACCCAGGAGGCGGAAGTTGCGGTGAGCCGAGATCGCGCCATTGCACTCCAGCCTGGGCAACAAGAGTGAAACTCCGTCTCAAAAAAAAAAAAAAAAAGTTCTGGAATACATGTGCAGGATGTGCATGTTTGTTACATGGGTAAATATGTGCCATGTGGTTTGCTGTGCCCAACAACCCATCACACGCATGCATTAGCTTGTTTCTTTTATGTCCCCACCCCCCCACCCTTCCCCAATTGGCCCCAGTGAGTGTTATTCCCCTCCCTGAGTCCATGTGTTCATTAATACTAATTCAGTTTGAATAATTAGTATCATACAATTAGCATTAATACAATTTTTGTATTTGAAGCAAACTGAATTTTGAAAACTATTGATTTAAGGTGGCATCACTAATTTCCTGCAGTGGCTGTCAAGGCAGGGGTGTAAATTCTTCAGAGAATGATCAATGAGAATCTGATGAAGAGCTAGCCTTCCTAATTTACAAACATATTGGAATCACCTGGGGAAATTTAAAAACACCCTAATACTGGGGGTTGGGGGTGAGGTAGGCACTCTTTTTATTGGTTTAAGAGGTCTGGGTGAGGCCTGAGGATATTTTTAAAGCTCTTAGGTGATTCTGATGTACAGCCAGGCCTAAGAACGTCTGATCTTATCTGAACTCAGAAGGTGGAAAAAATTAGAAATGGAAGCTTCTCAATGTAAGGGACTCCTCTGAATTCTGTACCACACAGTCAATGCTAAGAATAATTGCTCTGGAAAGGAAAGCAGAGTGCAGAGTGGAAAACAGGCTTCTGTGAGTAATGAGGAAGGAAACCAAAGAAGACCAGGGATGATGTAACCTGAGAAGGTGCGGCAGTCTGGAAAGGCCTTAAAGGAGTCCACACACTTTTTTTGTTTTGTTTTTTGTTTGAGATGGAGCCTTGCTCTGTTGCCCAGGCTGGAGTCCCGAGGAGCAATCTCGGCTCACTGCAACCTCCGCCTCCCGGGCTCAAGCGATTCTCCTGCCTCAGCCTCTTGAGTAGCTGGGACTACAGGTACCACCACACCCGCCCAACTAATTTTTTGCGTTTTTAGTAGAGACCATGTTAGCAAGGATGGTTTCAATCTTCTGACCTTGTGATCTGTCCTCCTCGGCCTCCCAAAATGCTGGGATTACCGGCATGAGCCACCGTGCCTGGCTGGAGTCCACACACTTTCTTAGGCTCCCAGGAGGAGCCTGAAACTCCAGACTCTGTGTTGATGAGCAGCAGAGGAGTCCCCCAAGAGTCTGTTTTCCCCCAGGCCACCCATTAGCCTTCACACAGGCCTTTCTTGCCTGCATTTATTGCCCAGTTTGGAGTTGGTGAATTTAAAACATTCCTCCTTTTATTTTTATTTTTTCAACTTCTCAAGAAAAAGAGAAATCTGAAATGCAAGTAGAACACGCACCCTTTCAAGCCTTCTATCTTCTGCCCTCTGATTGAGGAGAGAGCTCTGTAGCCATTTGTCTTTGTATTCCCACAGTTTGCCAACACCTATGGGTGTGCACAGCACAGGCCAGAGCTGGAAATGCCTCCTTCTTCCCACAGCCAGGAAGGTGTATGAGTGGTGCTGGGAGCCCAGAGGAAGGGTGATTCACCAGAGGAAGGCGGAGAGGACAAGGAAATGCTCAGCTAAAAGGCCTTTCAGAAAATGAAAAGCTCGAATTTCTCTTTTTAAAAATATACGCACACACAAAATAGAAAGAAAAACGAGCATTCCCCTAATTCTTCTAAAGCCGTTTCTATTCCCAAGAGGATAAAGAGTATTTTAGATGCCAAGCACAGAAGATTTTTTTTTCCTGAAATGAGTGGGTTGGAACCTGATTTCTTTCCTGAGAGCTGAAAAGGCCTTATGGTTTATTTCTCCTCAAATGTCCTTAATCTGCTGTGGCCCCACTAGCCTCCCGCTTCGTTGTTGAAAGGCAGCTCCTTCCCTTGCTGGGTATTTTCCATGGCAAGTAGGTTCTCCTAGGGCTCCCCCAGCCTCAGATTGAGTTCATCCTACTGTGTGACTGTGCAGAGGACTTTTAAGCCCCTGTAGGCAGCTCTGATAAGATTATCTGATGTTCCTGTTATCAGCTGCACTCATGATCTCCTCTAAGGAGGGGCTCTTTGACCCACCTGATGACAGCAGCAGGGATGGTGGCATTACTTTTACATCCCAGTGTGTGTGAGTGTGTGCCTGTATTGTAGTTCACACAGCAGAAACAAAATGGGAACACCCACTGTTCAGCTCATTCTATTATGTTAACTCTTGAAAAATAAAACTCTAAGGAAATAGCGTCTTTGTCCCACGGAGTTGGATAGCTCCCTAGGTCATCTCCTTCCTGACCATAGGATCTTGTCTGAATCATCCTCTGCATGTGCTTATCTAGCCTCAGCCTAAAATTCTCCAGGGGAAGAAAACTCCACCCTCCATGGTGAGTCATTGCAGAGTTTAATAACCATGTTGATGATCTGTTGTGGGGACCACCTTTTCCTTGCAGCAGACAGAGGAAGAGAATTAGAGGAGAGCCAGTTCTCTGTGGAGACTCATCTGCAAATTGGAGGCAATTCTATGCACATCAGAAGATTATTGTGGGGCTCAAATGAGATCATTCTTTCAACTAATGCCAGTGACTTCCTGGAGTGCAGGACCATCATGCTAGGTGTGGGAACACAGGGATAATTGGGCACTGGCCCTGGCCCTTAAGTTCAGTGGTTCAGTGCCCTTCATTTCACACACTGCTGATGGATACACACACCATCTCAGTGCAGTGGCAGACTCCGCTGCTTTGTCCTTGGAGGTCAGCCTGCCAAACTCAACTGCCCACTGTGTCCTACATGCTGAGGTGCTGTCTGCACTCACACAAGCTGCCCATCCACAGCTGGGCCACACCTGGCCTGCCACTGCAAGCTGCTGCCATGCTGCTTTTTCGAGTACCCAGCCTTCTCCTGCTTCCCATCACCACTGAGCCTGTCTTGCTCTTGACCTACACCTGTGCTGCCCAGTCTCTTCACATCAGTGGTCCCATTCGCTGTCACCTGCAACCTTGGGCCCATGCCCACCTGGATCTCAAGTTCAGTTGCTTCAATCTGTTTGCAGGGACAAGGCTCCCAGGGTTCACCTAGGCCAGTTCTTTTTCTGTTCTTGTCTCTGGACTGCAGATCATTGCTGGGGATATAAGTACAAAACCTCAATCCCTGGCTTCAGCAGAGCTGCCCTGCTCCACTTGTCCTGCCTGTACTTCTATGGGGGTTTCCTTTCTTTTCAGCAGCCTTTCTCCCCCCGCCTTCTGCAAATTCCCTGGCACAGTGACCTCAGGAGACTAAAGACATTCCCAATTCTCCCTATGCTCTTGGCCCCCGGCCACCATGGCAGAGAAGCAGACCACCACTTCCCTAGTAATTGCCAACACCTGCCCCCGCATCTGCCCTCCCTTCATCCTCTCCTGAGTTCTCAGAAGAGGCTGACTCCTCTGTGGGCTCCCAATATCATCCCCTTGTTCTCCCCCTTCTCTTGTTCCATTGCTGCCATCATGGTCACCAGTGTACTAATTAGCAGATACCTACCAGGAACCTGCCAAATGCAGTCTCCTTTATGACTTAGGCAAAGAGGACAAGAGATGATCCCAACTTTTGAGAAGTCCACAGTCTGTGAAAATACTAGGGGCAAAGGCACAGCATCTCACTCCCCAGTACACTCGGTTCCTTTCTCTGTGACAACTCTTTTCTCCTGACTTTCAAGTCCGTGTGTGTGTGTGTTGGGGTGTGTGTGTGTGTGTGTGTGTGTGTGTGCGCACGTGAGCATGCGCACTTTTTAAAGTCAGTGGTCAAAGTTAGTAACATATTACAGGCCCTACCCCTTTTCCATTCTTCCCACTCACTCGTTCTAGCCCTCTGCAGAGAGTCCTCATCCTCCTGTGCATTCTGAGACATTCTGTCACTCCCCTTCTGCTCTCCGGGCTACTCTCACTCCATTGTCCCATGGTGTAGTCCCCTGACTGGCCTCAGTTGGAACGCCTGAACTCTTTCTTAGTCTTCTGGCCCTGTGGGATCCTCTGTCACATCAAGACACTTGCACAAGGTTGATGCTGGGAAGGGAGTTAAACTCCCTAGTCCCTGTCATGTTGCTGAGCTATTTCAGAGAAACAGCTTATGAAGATGACATGATTATAGCCCTAGAGAAGTTGAGAAAAGAGTGGTTGGGCCAAAGGAGGACAGAAAAGGAGTGGAGGAGGCCAATGAGCAGTGTTTGTACTGGAAGGCTCCAAAGCTTCATGCTTGTGCTCCCTGAGGGCCACTTTCCACAAGCAGCTACTCCTCCCTTCTCAGTGACAAACTCCCCATGGAAAATCTGCACTGGTGACTCTGGTCCCTGACATTTGCATGGATTTTGCAGTCCAGAAGTCCTTAGGGTTGGGAGTCTGTTCAGTGCCTCCCTGCTCCTCCAACCCATTCCCTTCTGAGCGTTCCCCCTGGGATACTCTAGAATAGAGGTTCCCAACCTTTTAGGCATCGAAGACAGGTTTCATGGAAGAGAATTTTTCCATGGACCAGGGAGCACAGGGATGGTTTGGTGATGATTCAAGCACATTACATTTATTGTGCACTTGATTTCTATTATTATTACTTTGTAATCTATAATGAAATAATTACACAACTCACCATAATGTGGAATCAGTGGGATCTCTGAGTTTGTTTTCCTGCAATTAGACGGTCCCATCTGGGGGTGATGGGAGACAGTGACAGATCATCAGGCATTAGATTCTCATAGTGAGCAGTCAGCCTAGATCTCTTGCATGCACAGTTCACAGTAAGGTTTACACATGAGAATCTAATGCCACAGCTGACCTCACAAGAGGTAGAGTTTAGGCAATAATACAAGTGATAGGGAGTGGCTGTAAATACAGATGAAACCTCACTTGCTCACCCACTGCTCACCTCCTGCTGTGTGGACTAGTACTGGTCCATGGCCCTGGGGTTGGGGACTCCTGCTCTAGAGCTTCAGGTAACCTGCCCTAAGATGCTCCGTCATGCAGATACTCAAGTAGCCCAACTTTCCAGAGTTCCCTTTACCTTGCATGGAAGGTGATGTTTGTTTATACCTGTAATCCTCTTGTCCCCAAAGCCTGAGGTCCCATTCTTCCCCTGCCTCTACCAACAGACTTCTCAAACAAGAGGCCTCTTGCTGCAGTCTCCTTTTGCCTGTACTCAGTCACTTCCACCAACTGTCTTCTTTCCTGAGCCCTTCGTCACTACTATTCTCTAATCACCAAAGGCGTGAGCCTTAACTCCATCCTTCTCTTTCCTCTCTGCAGCAGGTGGCATACACTGTTGATCAACCCCTAGCTAAAGCTTTCTCTTCCTGTGACTGTTGACCTGACCCTAGACAACTGATTCCCCTTACAGCACCATTTGTGTCTCTTAATTGTTCCCTTATCCTGTTTTCTCATGGTGTATGCTCTGTGGCTCTCAGCATTCCCTTCCTCATTCTGAGGCTTGGGCTGCTGCTGGCATGTAGTTAGGAGCTTTGAAATCAGAGAAGCTGGGCTTAAGCCCTGGTTCTTCCACATACTTTGTACTGCCTGAGTTTCAGTTTTCCCATCAGAGATGGTAATGATGCCATTGTATGGTTACGTGAAGGGTAAATGGGATGCAACAATGTTTTTGAAATTTTAGTCTGATCCCCTGCTACCCTTTCCAAGTAACCTGTCACTATTCCTTACCCAGTGTCCCGTTTGCACAGGCTGCCTGTTTCTGCCCTTAAGCCTCTGTGTAGAAATCTTGCCAAAGCTTTACTGACCTTTCTCTTTCACCAAACCTGTCAGCATCTTGTACGTCCTTCAAGTTCCACTTCAGGTGTGTTTCCTCCAAGAGTCTTCCCTGACTGCACTCATTGGGCCCTTGCTTCCTCTGAAATTCCGTTGTTTTTTTCTTCCTAACATTTATTTAGCAGCTGATATAAACTGCATTATGCTATTGTTTTTCTTTGGATTTTCTGTTTAAATTTGTATATATCTGTTTTGTGTCCACAAATAGATAGTGACTTTCTTGATGTGAAGGCCCATTTTGAGGCATATGTAACAGTGATTAAGAACACCGGCTATGGGGCTGGACTTCCTAAGTTGGCACATGGTTCTGTCACATACTAACTGTGTGACCCTAGGCAAGTTACTGAAACTTTTTTTTAAATTTAACTTTTTTGTGGGTACATAGTAGGGTACATAGTATATACATTTATGGGATATATAGCGGGTACATAGTGTATATATTTATGGGATATATAGTGGGTACATAGTGTGTACATTTATGGGATATATAAGATTTTGATACAGGCATGTAATGGTATGTGGTAGGTATATATATTTGTGGGGTATATGAGATATTTTGATAGAGGCATGCAATGTATAATAATCACATCATGGAAAATGGGATATCCATACCCTAAATCATTTATCCTTTATGTTACCAGCAATCCAATTATACTCTTATAGTTATTTTAAAATGTACAATTAAAGTGTTATTGACTATAGTAACCCTATTGTGCTATCAAATACTAGGTCTTAGTTTTCTTTTTTTCTATTTTTTTGGTGCCCATTAACTATCTCCACCTCCCCCACACTCCCTGCTATCTTTCCTAGTCTCTAGTAACCATCCTCTTCTCTCTACCTCCATTAGTTCATGTTTTGATTTTTAGATCCCACAAATAAGTGAGAAAATGCAATGTTTGAATTTCTGTGACTAGCTTATTTCACTTAATGTAATGACCACCAGTTTCATCTAGGTTGTTGCAAATGACAGGAACTGATGCTTTTTTATGGCTGAATTGTACTTCATTGTATATATGTACCACATTTTCTTTATTTATCTGCTGATGGACACATAGATAGCTTCAAAATCTTAGCTATTGTGAACAGCACTGCAACAAACATGGGAGTGCAGATATCTCGGTATCTCTTCGATGTACTGATTTTCTTTTTCTTTTTTTTTTTAATTTTTATTGCATTTTAGGTTTTGGGGTACATGTGCAGAACGTGCAAGATAGTTGCATAGGTACACACATGGCAGTGTGTTTTGCTGCCTTCCTCCCCTTCACCCACATTTGGTATTTCTCCCCAGGCTATCCCTCCGCAGCTCCCCCCCGCTGCTGTCCCTCCCCTATTCCCCCCAATAGACCCCAGTGTGTAGTACCCCCCTCCCTATGTCCACGTGTTCTCATTTTTCTCACCCGCCTATGAGTGAGAATATGTGGTATTTCGTTTTCTGTTCTTGTGTCAGTTTGCTGAGAATGATGTTTTCCAGATTCATTCATGTCCTTATAAAGGACAAAAACTCATCATTTTTGATTGCTGCATAATATTCCATGGTGTATATGTGCCACATTTTCCCAGTCCAGTCTATCATCGATGGGCATTTGGGTTGGTTCCAGGTCTTTGCTATTGTAAACAGTGCTGCAATGAACATTCGTGTGCATGTGTCCTTATAGTAGAACGATTTATAGTCCTTTGGATATATACAACATACTGATTTTCTTTCTTTGGGACATATACTCTGAAGTGGAATTGTGGCATCATATTATAGCTCTATTTTTAGTTTTTTGAGGGACCTTCAGACTGTTCTCCATAGTGGTTGCACTAATTTATTTCCCACCGACAGTATAAGAGGGTTACTTCTTCTACATCTTTACCAGCATTTGTTATTGCCTATCTTTTGCATATAAGCCATTTTAACCAGGGTGAGATAATATGTAATGGTAGTTTTGATTTGCATTTCCCTGATGGTTGATGATGTTGGGCACCTTTTTATATGTCTGTTTGCTATTTGTATGTCTTCTTTTGAGAAATATCTATTCAAATCTTTTGCTCATTTTTTATTATGTTTGATTGATCAATTGATTGATTGATTTTGAGACAGGGTCTCACTTTGATGCCCAGGCTGGAGTGTAATTGCACAATCTTGGGCACCACAGCCTCTACCTCCTGGGTTCAAGTGATCTTCTCACCTCAGCTTCCTGAGTAGCTGAGACTACAGGTCTACACCAGCATGCCCAGATAATTGTTTTTTAGAGATGGGGTTTCACTATGTTACCCAGGCTGATTGCCCATTTTTTAATAGGATTATTAGATTTTTTCCTATGGAATTGTTTGAACTTCTTATAATGCTGGTTATTAATCCCTTGTCAGATGCGTAGTTTGCAAATATTTTCTCCTATTCCGTGGGTTGTCTCTTCACTTTATTGTTTCCTTTCCGTTATAGACGCTTTTTAACTTGTTGTGATCCATTTATCCATTTTTATTATGGTTGCCTGTACTTACGGGGTGTTACTCAAGACGTTTTTGCCCAGAGCAGTGTAGTAGAGATTTTCCTCCCTGTTTTCTTGTAGTTTAATAGTTTGAGGTCTTACATTTAAGTCTTTCATTCCTTTTGATTTGACTTTTGTACACGGTGAGAGACAGGGGTCTGCTTTCATTTCTCTGCATATAGATATTTAGTAAGGTTTCCACTGAAAAGTATGCTGACAGGCATATTGGAGCTCCAGTGTGTTTTATATGTTTCTTTTCTCTTGTTACTTTTAGGATACTTTCTTCATCGTTGACCTTTTGGAGTTCAGGTAAATCACTTGGTCTTCTTTGGGTTAAATCTACTTGTGTTCTATAACCTTCTTCTACTTGGATACTGACATCTTCCTCTAGGTTTTGGAAGTTCTCTGTTATTATCCCTTTGAATAAACTTTCTAGTTCCAGCTCTTTCTCGACATCCTCTTTCAGGCCAGTAATTCTTAGATTTGCCCTTCTGAGGCTAATTCTAGATCTTGTAGGTGTGCTTCATGGTTTTTTTTTTCTTTTTCTTTTGTCTCCTGTGACTATGTATTTTCAAATAGCCTGTCTTTAAGCTCACTAATGCTTTCTTCTGTTTGATCATTTCTACTATTAAAAAGACTCTGGGGCTGGGCGCGGTGGCTCACGCCTGTAATCCCAGCACTTTGGGAGGCCGAGGCGGGTGGATCACGAGGTCAAGAGATCGAGACTATCCTGGTCAACATGGTGAAACCCCGTCTCTACTAAAAATACAAAATATTAGCTGGGCATGTAATCCCAGCTACTCAGGAGGCTGAGGCAGGAGAATTGCCTGAACCCAGGAGGTGGAGGTTGCAGTGAGCCGAGAGATCGCGCCATTGCAATCCAGCCTGGGTAAGGAGCGAAACTCCGACTCAAAAAAAAAAAGACTCTGATGCATTCTTCAGTATGTCAATTGCATTTTTCTGTTCCAGAATTTTTGGCTTGATTCTTTTTAATTATTTCAACCTCTTTGTTAAATTTATCTGATAGAATTCTGAATTCCTTCCCTGTGTTGTCGTGAATTTCTTCGAGTTTCCTCAATATAACTTTTTTTTAAATTTTCTGTCTGAAAAGTCACATATCTCAGTATCTCCAGGATTGATCCCTGATGCTTTACTTAGTTCATTTGATAAGGTCATGTTTTCCTGGGTGGTCTTGATACTTGCAGGTGTTCATCTGTGTCTGGGCATTGAAGAGTTAGGTATTTATTGTAGTCTTCTCAGTCTGGGCTTGCTAGTACCCATCCTTCTTAGAAGGCTCTGCAAAGATGTGAAAGGCCTTGAGGGTTGTACTCTAAGCTGTATCTGCTTTGGGGGGCGTCCCAAGTCTAGTAACACTGTGGTTCTTGCAGGCTCATAGTGGTACCACCTTGATGGTCTTGAGGTGAGATCAGAAAGAATTCTCTGTGTTACTAAGCAGAGTTTCTTGTTCTCTTCTCTTACTTTCAGACAGTCTCTCTCTGCTCTGAGCCACCTGGAGCTGGGGATGGAGTGACACAAGCACCCCTGTGGCCACCACCACTAGGACTGCTGGGTCAGACCTGAAGCCATCATAGTACTTGCTTCACCCACAGCCTGCTGTAACCACTCCCTGGCTACTGCCTATGTTTGCTCAAGGACCTTGGATTCCACAGTCAGCAGGTGGCAAAGCCAGCCAGGCCTGTGTCATTTCATTCAAGGCAGTGAGTTCCCACAGGCCTTGGGCATGTCCAGAGGTGCCATCTGGGAGCCAGGGACTAGAGTCAAAAACCTTAGAAATCTACCTGGTGTTCTAGTCTACTGCAGCTGAGCTGGCATTCAAGCCACAAAATGCAGTCCTTCTCACTCTTCCCTCCCCTTTCCAAAGGCAGATGAGCCTCACCCTGTGGCCACTGGCACCACAGTCTCTTGGAGAGTACTGCCAGGATACTGCTGCCAATGTTCCCTTTAGTTCCAAAGTTTCTTAAGTCAGCTTGTGGTAAATGTTGCCTGGCCTGGGACTTACCTTTGAGGGCAGTAGGCTTCTCTCTGACCCAGGGCAGGTCTAGAAATGCCATCCAAGAGCCAAGTCCTAGAATCAGGGGCCCCAGGAGCCCACTTGATGCCCTCTATGGCTGAGCTGGTACCTAAGGTGCATGATAGAGCCCTCTTTACTTTTTCCTCCACTTTTCTTGGACAGGAGAACTCTCTCCCTGTAGCCACCACAGCTGGCATTGTGCTGAATCTCACCTGAAGCCAGCAAATCTCAGAGTTTCCTCTAGGGCCCATGACATACTTACCTAGGTATTGCTGCTGATTATTAAGGGCCCAACAGCTCTTCAGTTAGCAGGTGACAAATCCTGCCAGGACCAGGTCCTTCCCTTCAAGGCAACAGGTTTTCTTCTGGCCCAGTGTGTCTAGAAATGTCATCCAGGAGCTAGGACCTAGAAAGGGGCCTCACAGCTCTGACGAGTGCCCTATCCTGCTGTGGCTGAGCCTGTATCCAAAATGCAAGGACCTAGAAAGGGGCCTCACAGCTCTGACGAGTGCCCTATCCTGCTGTGGCTGAGCCTGTATCCAAAATGCAAGACAAAGTTCTCTCCACTCTTCTCTCTCCTCTTCTCAAGCAGAAGGAAGAGGTCTCTTTTGGAGCTGTAAGCTGTGCAACGTGGGGTTAGGGGAGGGGTGACGCCAGCACTCCCTTAGCTGCCTTGGCTGATGTCTCAGTAGGTCACATACCCCCTAGATCACTGGCTCTGGGCCCAGTTCAGCACTTGGACTCACCTAGGAGACTGCCTTTCAAGTTTATTTAAGGCCCATAACACTTTAGCCCACAGTGGTGAGGCTTGTGGAGAGTCAAGTTCTAGCCACTGGGATTGGCACCTTTTCTCTGGCTAGGGCTGGTTTAATGCTCTCCCTCCATGGGCAGGGATCAGCTGAGTTTGATCCAGTTTTGCTTCCTGCTATAACAAGGGCACCGCTGAGTTCAGTGCCTCACAATTGCTGTACTCCTCTCTCCCCAGTGCATAGAATTGCCCTCTGCACCATGACAGTGCTGCTGGGGGATGGAGGGTGGTGTTGGTGATTCAAGATTGTTTTTCCTATGTCTTTAGTGCCTCTTTTAATGACATGAAGTTAAGACAAGGTACTGTGAGTGCTCACCTGATTTTTGGTTCTTATGAAGGTAGTTTTCTGTGTAGGCAGTTATTAAACTGGTGTCCTTATGGGGGAATGATCAGTGGAGACTTCTATTCTGCCATCTTGCTGTGTTCCCTCTTCATTTTCTTCTTCAGTGACTGAATCTCAATGTGCCTCAGTTTCCTCACCTGTCTTGTACATGGTAGTAATAATACATAGTTGTTGCAAGTTTAAAGGAGAGAATAGTTAGCTCAGCCCCTTCCTGATTTATTAACAATACACATGGAGCTCATAAAGAGTGTTTGGCATACAGTGCTTAATAAATGGTGGTGGTTGTTATTTTCAGTTTCCATTCTTCCTCCTGCAGTGCTAGTCATCCATAATACAGGCTTAACAAATGTTGTTGAATGGATGAATATTTCCTCTCTAATACTCTTTTTAATTTTTCATTGTTTTCCTTACATGCATATAAAAATGTTGTTTCTCCTCATTTAATTCTGAAACAAACAAAACAAAAACACTTAGGGATTTAAATAGGTTTTACTGTCTGATATAAGGAAACAGACCAATGCTTTGAGAGAAATTTTTTTTTCTTGGTACAAAATTTCAAAAGGAATTTATTCTAAGAGTATTTATGGGGCAGGAGGCTAGTAGAGTGAAGACAGCTGATTTTTCTAAGACCTACTTAACATGTTGAAATTATTAAGACATTTTTCCATTAAATACAGGAACTGTGTCAAATTACATTGACAGTCCAGAGGGATTAGGTCAGCTGGGAAGTGGATAAGAGAGAGCTTTGTGTGTTCCCCTGTCTAGAGATTCCACTGGGAAACTAAAGAGGAAGATTGGTGGTGTGTGCAGATGGGCAGGTATAATCCAGAAATTGCTATTTGAAATAACCTCTTACATCATAGGTCTATTTTTATCTTTAGGGAGCAGTGTTGTCAGTAATTTACTGTAATTGCAATAACCAGATCATTAAACCATGTCTGTAGAGACCACATAAGAATACATCTGCCCTTTAAGTGACAATGTATCAAAGGATATACTAAGACTATTTTAATCAAATGATATTAATATTTTTATTTTTCTATTTTTTTTCCTTTCTGAGACAGAGTCTTGCTCTGTTACCCAGGCTGGAATGCAATGGCGTGATCTCGGCTCACTGCAACCTATACCTCCCTGAGTTCAAGCCATTCTCCTGCCTCAGCCTCCTGCATACCTGGGACTACAGGCATGCACCACCATGCCTGGCTAATTTTTTTTTATTTTTAGTAGAAACAGGGTTTCACCATGTTGGCCAGTCTGGTCTTGAACTCTTGACCTGAGATGATCCACCCACTTCCGCCTCCCAAAATGTTGGGTTTACAGGCGTGAGCCACCATGCCCAGCCTATGAATTGTAATACACGTTCCCATAGATGAAGTGGGTATTTAGGGTATTTAAGTTTCACATACGGGCACACACATACACACACACACACACACATGCACACACACACACACTTCTGCATCCCTTCAGAAAATGAGAGCCTACCAAGGTATACTTAGTTGTTTTGCAGAGTTAAGTGATCATGGTAGTGGTCAGCTGGGAGGTGGATAAGACAGAAAGAGCTTTGTCTGTTCCCCTGTATCTAGAGATTCCACTGGGAAACCAAAGAGGAAGCTTGGTGGTGTGTGCAGATGGGCAGGTATACTCCAGAAATTGCAGTGTTGTCAGTAATTTATGGTAATGATTCAGGCTGTTATACTGATTTTATTTAGATTTTTCAGAAGACTCTTCAACAAAAGTTATTAAACTATGAGTCAATTTGGGATCAGAAGAAAGTTTTGTCATAGATTAAAAAACTGGTCTTAAAACAGGGAGACAGCATGGTGGGCTAATGGGCATTTCCCTCAGTAGAAATCAGTTAGCGTGGTATTAAAAGGTCCTAAGGGCCGGGTGCCATGGCTCACGCCTGTAATCCCAGCACTTTGGGAGGCAGAGGCGAGCAGATAACTTGACGTCAGGAGCTCGAGACCAGCCTGGCCAACATGGTGAAACTCCTTCTCTTCTAAAAATATAAAAATTAGCTGGGCATGGTGGCACGAGCCTGTAATCCCCGCTACGCAGGAGGCTGAGGCCAGGAGAATCACTTGAACCCAGGAGGTGGAGGTTGAAGTGAGCCAGTGTCAGGCCACTACACTCCAGCCTGGGTAACAGAGCAAGACTCTGTCTCAAAAAGCAAAATAAAATATAAGGTCCTAGGATTTAATATATTTTTATAAATGATATGCTAAAGTGACTTCATAATGTAATGTCTAGGTTTTTTTTGACAACTGCAAGTTGCAAAAGATAAAATTGACAGAAATGAATTTCAAGGAGATAGAAATACCTGCATGAACAGATGAAAGCGTTATGGGTAATAGATAATACAAAGGAATTAGTAAGAAAACTGAATCAGATTGTTTACAAAGTGGCCAATGTGATTTAGGAAAGGGCTAAGAGTCCCTGTAGCCTACTGTTAGTGAGAGGCTTCAGCCTATGTAGTTCCTAGCTACCATCAGTAAAAGTGCTGAAAAATACTGTCCTACTCATAGCAAACATTGATTCAGGGGGTGGTATAAATACCGGAAAGAAAAAAAAAAAGAAATTTAAGCAGAGGAGATACATTTTGCCATGATAAATCTATAATGAGTTATAAAAGGAAATAAGGCATGCTTTATGAGAGATTTTTAAGCCTGGAGAAAACATCTGGTCAACTGAGCAGATGTAAAATCCCTTTCCTTACGCTGCAAACACATAGAATATTAGATAAAATATATCATTTTTCTGGCCGGGCGCTGTGGCTCACGCCTGTAATCCCAGCACTTTGGGAGGCTGAGATGGATGGATCATGAGGTCAGGATTTCAAGACCAGCCTGGCCAAGATGCTGAAACCCCGTCTCTAGTAAAAATACAAAAATGATCCAGGTATGGTGGCACGTGCCTATAATCCCAGCTACTCGGGAGGCTGAGGCAGGAGAATCTCTTGAACTCGGGCAGCAGAGTTTCCAGTGAGCCAAGACTGCACCACTGCACTCTAGCCTGGGCAACAGAGCAAGACTCTGTCTCAAAAAAAACATATATATATACATAGCCACACAAATTTTTAAAAAATATTAAATTCATGTTTGTGCAAAAAAGTAAGAAAGGAAAATTTTCAAGTGCTAGAAATATATAAGAAATCCAGAGCCAAAGCCTTATGTGGGAACCCACGAGGAACCTAGGGACTACGACTCTACACAAGCCTGGGGATGGGAGCCAAAGCTACATACATACCCTGCTCATACCATGGAGCTGAAGTAGACTCGTTGCGTAAAGATGGGATCTGAGAAAGTGTTGTAGCCCTGGTGAACCGGGCAGTAAATTCTGCTGCAAGTTGTTATAGGAAGCAGCTAGCCACACCACCTCATGAGTGGAGACACCCACCTTCCTGAAGTGGACCTACAGCTGCACCTTTCCTTTGTGTGGCTTCATATTTGCTCTGCTTTCTCCATGAGAAAACCCTGAACTGAGAAAATAACTCAGCAGCTGAGCCCGGTTCATTGAATTCTGTAGGGGTCTGGCAGGGACAACTTCAAAAGCAATCCTGTTGGGTTTTGGTTGTTTTAGGCTTTTTCAGCAAAATACTATGGACCTCTCATAATGATAAACTCATCAGCAGAAATTGCAAAGTACTTAACTATACACCCCCTTTGAAGTCAACCAGTAGAAGCAACAAATAAACTGAAAAACCAAATAGAGAAATCTTAAGGGCACTTTAAAAATCAATGTGTCTAAACTATTAAAAGATAAACACAGAAGAATTTGAAATAAAATAGACATACTAGACAAACAAATCATTGAAAGGGAAAAAGTTCCATTCCTGCTACTAATTTTTGGAATGCAGGCAATTTTTCATTATTCTGTGTCTTGGTTTCCACATCTGTAAAATAAAAATATCTTCCATCTGTTATATTAAAAGCATTAAATTGAACTGAAAAATATTAGTCTCCAATCTATCTCCCCATCACTATACAGGTGTAGCCAGATATTCTGTCTCAGTTTTAAACACTGCTCTATCTTGTTATCAAACCATAGAACTAGGTTTAGGGTTCATAAAAATATAGTAAACATCGATATAAGGGTCTGAACAAGGCAGGGGGAAGGGAGGGGAAGATGTGCCCCAAGCTGCCTGTATTTCTGGAGCATATAGTTTAGTTACTGCTTTGCCTTGGAAGGCCCAGAGCAGGGGGGTGCACAGGACCCAGTGTAGAATTGGGCCATGGCCTTCCCAGCTACCTTGCTTCCATCCTGGCTTATTTCCTGTGTAAGTGTATGGGAAAGTTCCCCGTGGAGTTGGGCAGAAAAGGCCTTACCTGGTTGTCAGGTGCAAGGCCATGGCTGAAATCTGAAGCTCTACAAACCCAAGCAGTCTAAGAGGATGCAGAAATCCACTGTAAGTCCTGGTTTCTCCTTAACAACAACTTTGTCTCTTACACATGCACACACATTCTCTCTCATTTACTTCTCTTTCATTTGCTTCCATTTTTTAGCCTCCCCTCTTCTCCTTCTGCCTCTTTCTTTTGCCTCCTTCCCCTCCTCATCCAAGTCACTCTTCTCTGCTTATTTTTTAGGCCTTTCATCAACCCCTGTAGGTACATTTCACCCTTGGATGGCCCTTGGGCTAAAGACACTCCAGCATGCTCCCCCTATGCTCTGCCACAGGGTTACTAATTCAAAAACAATCTTTAGTTTCCCCTAGAAGGAATGAAGGCATTTCACCAGGCTAAATGCAGACAAAATGCCCAAGTAACCATGGAGAAATGTGCATCTTGAAATTCCTAACCTTACACCTAAGTCTCCATAAATCTTGGCTTTGCTGTATCCTGATCTTATGATTCAGAAATGAGGCTGATGTTTCCTTGAGATGTATCTTTCAGGTATAAGAGAGCAGAGACAGCAGCTTTACCAAATGAATGAGCTTCTTTTGTCTGTCCTACAAGGGATATGGTGGCAGTGGAGAGCACCTAGGTTCATGGCTCTTTCAAAGAATGGGGTAAGGCACGGAATGAATGAGTAGGGTCAGCTGATAGATTACTCCATTAGGCTTCAGCAAATATTCCTGCTTTTATACCAAGTCACTCATCCATTGCCCTATGCATACATGCATGAGAATGTCTTTATTTGCCATTACAGAGCCAGAGAGATGCACAGTTGGATTGCCCTCAGACTAAGGTACACAATTCCTATGGCCTTGACTTACTTCCCTGAGGGTTTATTTTATGTTTAGTGAGTAGCACCAATTTTAGGGAATCAGTTAGTGGGAATTTACTCATTTTAATTAGGTTTGTATTTTTAAATTTCCTTTTGAAACTAACACATTATGGGTTGATGTGCGTAGAGAGGCACGAGGAGAGAAACAAGAAAACAGAGGAAAAAATATGACTTGAATCCCAAGGAATCAAACAGCCATGTTGACATGTCATGTCTTCACTTTCAAACCTTTTTCTTGAATACTCGAAGGCTTTTAAAAAAGTGACTATTTAATTTTATATTCTGTTCTTTCTTTTCAACATTATCACATATATTTTCTCATCATTATGAACCCCTTTATAATTCTAAGTGCTTTTTAATGACTTTTTGAGATGGGATGTCACTCTGTTACACAGGTTGGAGTGCAGTAGCGCAATCTCTAGACACTGCATCCTCTACCTCCTAGGCTCAAGAGATTCTGCCACCTTAGCCTCCTGAGTATTTGAGACCACAGCTGTTATCACCATGCCCAGCTAATTTTTTGTATTTTTTTGTTTTAAATAGCAATGGAGTTTTGTCATGTTGCCCAGGCAGGTCTCAGACGCCTGAGTTTAGTTGATCCACCCACCTCGGCCTCTCAAAGTGCTGGAATTATAGGCGTGAACCACCATGCCTGGCCATAATGTTTTTTTAATGAGTTATTTCTTTGATGGATATAGCATAGCATTATTTACAAAACCTTTCCCTGTTTTTGAAAATGTGGGTTGGTTCCACTTCCTGCTATTATAAACACTGCCATGATGACCATCCCAGGGTATAAAGATTAACAAGAATGCCTTGAGATTCCGGTATGTGTCAGGCCTTGGGCTGGGTCCTGGGGGAATATATATGGTCCCTGGTGTCAAGAATTTACAATTTATTTTGGGGGATAATGACATAATCCTAAGCACTTTCCTTTTGTCTTTTCAGATTGGTAAGAGGAAAATAATCCTAAATAATATTGAATTTTTAAAAAGAAAGCAGAACCAAGAAAGGATATATGTATTGATTGCAATTGATACATAGCACATATCTAGATTGACCAAGACAGAAAATGAATTGTTGATCAAAGAAATATTGGGGAGATTAAGTTCAAACAGCAACTAGTCTAATTTGAATTTCAGTTTTGCCTGACACATGTCTAATAACTGACACAAGACTATACATTTTCCTTCATGTGATTTAAATGCTCTGATTAGAGTTGATTGTTTCTCATAAATCTGAAAATGTGTAAACATTCATTGGGAACATGTCCATTAAATTGGAGCCAACATTGGTGGCTGATTTTCTGAGTCGCAGTTGTGGCTTTATGGGCCCATTGAGATCTACTCTTCCCTTGTTTTCTTCTGTATAATTACTTTGAAGCTCATGGAAAAGTTTTCCAAGAAAGAATTAGGAAGTTCATTAAACTACAACAGATTTTTATTTTTGTTTTTTGAGACAGAGTCTCGCTCTGTTGCCCAGGCTGGAGTAAAATGGTGCAATCTGTGCTCACTGCAATCTCTGCCTCCCAGTTCAAGTGATACTCCTGTCTCAGCCTCCCAGGTAGCTAGAATTACAGGCACCCGCCACCATGCCCAGCTAATTTTTGTATTTTTAGTAGAGGCAGGGGTTTCACCATGTTGGCCAGGCTGGTCTTGATCTCCTGATCTCAGATGATCCACTGCCTGGGCCAAAGTGCTGGATTACAGGCATGAGCCACCACACCTGGTCCCAGACTGTAACAGATTTTACAAAGAACATCACGATGGTGGGTGTGTGTGTGATTGAAGGGGTGTTACTGTAGAGCGGGGTGGAATAAACACAGGTAATAAACTAGGAAACAGTCTATCTGAAAGATGCTTTAAAACACCAGGATTTTGGTATATTAGAATAAAGTGTGTGTGTGCCAGAGAACCAAGTTCTTCCAAACTCAAGCATTTGAAGTAATAGAGCAATGGTGACTTCTCCAGAGTCTGGGCAGGATGATTCAAGTGCTGCCTCTGTGCTGTGAGCAGGAATGCATCTTACTACTTGTTTTCTTATTTCAGATCGATGATCCCCACAGCAACCTTGAGGAGGTGATTAATGAGGCAGAGGCCATCACCTCTGTGAACAGTCTGGGAAGCAAGCAAGCCTTGAATACAGATTACCTTGATTCTGATTACCAAAGAGGACAGCTGTACCCGTTCTCCCTTAGCAGTGATCTCCAGATGGCCACATTTACTCTCACAAATTCAGCCCCGATGACTCAGTCCTTCCAGGAACGGTGGTACATGAATCTTAATAGCCTAATGGACCGGGCTCTGACTCCACAGTGTGGCAGTGGGGAAGACCTATATATCCTCACAGGCACAGTGCCTTCAGACTTCAAAGTTAAAGACAAAGTGGCAGTCCCTGAGTTTGTTTGGCTGGCGGCCTGTTGTGCTGTCCCTGGAGGAGGCTGGGCCATGGGCTTTGTCAAGCACGCCCGGGACAGTGACATCATAGAAGATGTGATGGTAAAAGATCTTCAAAAACTGCTTCCATTTAACCCTCAGCTATTTCAGAACAACTGTGGTGAAACTGAGCAAGACACAGAGAAAATGAAAAAAATCCTGGAAGTGGTTAACCAAGTCCAGGATGAAGAGCGAATGGTGCAATCTCAAGAGAGTTCTAGTCCCCTCTCCAGCACCAGGAGCAAGAGGTCTGCTCCATTGCCTCCAGAGGCATCTGAGGGAAGTAGTAGCATTTTGGGAAAACTCATGGGCTTCATTGCTACCCCATTCATCAAGCTTTTTCAATTAGTTTATTACCTTGTGGTAGCAATCCTGAAGAACATTGTATATCTCCTGTGGTGTGTTACCAAGCAGGTGATTAATGGCATAGAAAGTTGCCTTTACCGCCTGGGCTCAGCCACCATCTCATACTTCATAGCCATTGGGGAAGAGTTGGTGAGCATTCCCTGGAAGGTGCTCAAGGTCATGGTCAGAGTCATCAGGGCCATTCTCCGGATCCTTTGTTGTCTGCTGAAGGCCATTTGCCGAGTTCTGAGCATCCCTGTTCGTGTCCTTGTGGATGTGGCCACTTTCCCTATGTATACCATGGGTGCTATTCCAATTGTGTGCAAGGACATCGCAGTGGGCCTTGGTGGCACTGTCTCACTGCTCTTCGACACTGCTTTTGGCACCCTGGGTGGCCTATTTCAGGTTGTTTTTAGTGTCTTCAAGCGGATTGGCTACCAGGTTGCTTTAGAAAATTCTGGGGAGTTATAAACTCAAAAAACTAATAGTATCCAGTCACAGTGAATTTGAAAACTGGAATATTTTGTCTTTACAATGGGTTTCTGTTCACTCTCAGATATCATTCTATTTTGGCCTTTGGTGAGGACATCTGCTTGTTTTTGCAAAGGAAGATGGCAGAATTTAGACTTGACAGAGGAGAAATGCTCAGGGTGAGATTAGGTGTAGTAATCTGCTGTTTATCTCCAGTTATATGTGCAAACTTCCAAGCCACTAATAATTTCAGTTATGCACTCTGACACAGATGACCCCCTAAAATGCACTGGTATTTATTTCTGATAAGTAAAAATTACAGGGGAGGGAAGTATTAGAAAGAGAACAACTTTAAACCGAAGGGTTTCTGAGAAAAGGAGAAAGGGAGCTTGTTCTTTCCATTGCTCTTTGTAATTTAAGGCAAAACAGATTTTAAAAAACTCTGCAGCCAATTTCTTGGCATTTGCTTCTCTTTCTCTCCAACGCAGCTGACCTTGGTGGGATGCAGATAATGCCTCTCCGTTGAAATAACGTTGTGGGGATGTCAAATTTTCTATATCTCTTAGCTTTCCATGGTTCTCAAGGACAGTATGGTTTCCATTTTCCTCCAAAGTTGAAGTTTGCTACAATTTTCTTTCAGGTAATGATAAGCATTTAAAAATCATTTTAGGTAATAATAAGCATTTTATGCCAAATGTGGCATAACAGAGTTTGAATTGAAGGGCAAAGATTTTCTTTTTTGGGGGGGCCCCTTGAGTGGTGGAAAGAAGAGAAGGTGGACAGCCCTGCTTTTAGTAGGTGCTGCAGATCCAAGGACATCTTTGGCCCAGTCTGTATTAACTTGGCATATATCCCTGCCTGACAAGGTTGAACTGAAAGATCTATATGTTAAACTAACATGAAAATTCATATTCTGCAACATACTAGATTTTTCTAATGCACTGAGTAAGTACCTAGTACAGTAAGAACACTCTGACTTATGTCCCTAAATGATTGTTTTGGTACAACTATATAGTAAAGAGCTACAAAATAAAGATAAAAATTATTCTGTCCATCTCTGGAAAAATATATATATAAAATACTTAGTAATAATTAACTCTTAGGTAATTAGAAAAAAAAATTAGGAAATTATTTTTTATAGTATGTTTGAGGCTACAAACATAACTCTCCCATTAATACAAGTTAAACATGAGAGCTCATTCCCATTTTTTTTGATCACACACTTGTCATTTTAAATCTTGCACTAAAAATGGTAACAAGAAGGACCAAACTTTGTTTCCCACAACTGGGATGGAATCATCTGGATTTTTCTGAATGTTTTAAAGAATTGCTGAGAGATAGGTAACAGCTAAGTATGAAATACTGATCTTGGGGCTACAGCCCAGGATCAATCAGAAAGTTAGATGCAGAAATTCAGGTTTCCAAAAAGGAGAGAAGGATACATCAATCATTTGCATGGGGGCGGTGGATGAGAAACACAGTGTAGCAAGAGTTACATTTTGCAAAAAAATTGCAGAGTCACACCCAGAGTAGAACAGCAGCCAGCAAGCTGTCATCCTGATTAGTCTGTGATGCAAGCAAGCTTAGGGAGTATGGGTACCACTTGGGACCGTGCTAGGAAGATATGCACCAGATTTATCTAAGAAACTTAAAGCAGCATTTTATCAACACTTGTCTTAGGTAGCATAAAGTTTCAATGTCCCTTTATTTCAGCAGTGTGAAGGTAAATGGAAAGGTGAGGGTTTGACTTGGTACTTATTGGTCAAGAATCCTGCTGGATAAAGAAAAGGAATTTTAGAGGTGACCAGAGGGACAGTCCGTCCAAACTATTATTTGATAAAGAATTCGAGGCCCAGCAAGGCAACAGGCTAGCCCTCAGTTTCGTGGCTAGCTGAGAGTATATCAGGAAGCAGTGTTGTTTGCGCATCTCCCATCACACATGGGATGTCAGACATGGGAAGTTTGTGCTATTATTCAGCTGCCTCCCTGGACCATGGCAAGATTTCCTCATCCATCAAACAGACTCCAGGCCCTGACTAATCAGCTGAATTTGGCATGTGTGATGAAAACAATTAGCCATCCATGTACAGCATTATGCTTACTGCATCCCATGGAAACTTCTTTCCCTACTTGTACATATTTGCATACTGAAAGGCCCGAAAAGGGCATCCATGGCAGCTTGAGCCCCTTAGCACCTGTGCAAGGACCACAGCATCCAAACAGCTTCTTGAGAACCATTTGGGAATGTCTTCTTTTTCACATCCAGTTGTTTAGTGTCCGTTTATTTTTGTGTGGTCTGTTTTGAAATCTAAAAAGGGACAATAAAGCAAAAAGTATCAGTAAGGTTAGGTGGCTGAGACCCACTGCCCTGAGCTACTCGTGTGGCTGTGCCTCTGTGTCTCTAGAACTATCTGCATTAGATCTGAAGCTGTAGCAGGTGGCTGGATTGCTGGCCTGTTCCTGATGAGCTACATTGGGCTTTGAGATATGAGTTGAGGTGGATGAACCCCAACTCTGGCTTAAAGATCTTTCTGTGGCTCTGTTGTGTTCTGAGGTCTTGGGGAGGTCAGCTGCCTCTTCCTCATTATGGAGCAGATGTTTTAGTCTGTGGATGAGCTATGCCTTTGGACACTCCTCTTTTCCATTGTGCCTTTTGGATGTTGGCTTCTCACTCAGCATCGGCACTTCTGCCTAAATGCAGGCTAGGTAGTTGGGAGAAGGAACCAAAGTGAAGCACCCTTCATTTGTTCAATCATTCGTTCATCTGTCAAACACATATTTGGACATCAAAGTTGCAGAGATGAACGATGCATGGATTCCATCTCTAAGGAGTTGAAAATCTAGTGGAGAGAACACATGGTACAATCCTACTTGTAACACATCAAGGACAAGTAAGTGCTGCAAGAAAGGTACTAATAGCATGCTCCTTGGAACAGAGGAAGAAAAACTACGAAACCATGGAAATTAGGGAAGCCTTTACAGAGGGTGTGACAAACTCAATTTGACATTTTCAAGCTATGTACAATGCTATGCACTTTGCAGATGTTCAATAAAGTAATTATTGACAACGCATGAGCAGTTCTGTAAAATATCTGAAAGGGGAGAATTCTGATGGTTGAAGTGAGGCTTGGGGATTGTGAATTTTGGCCAATTTCTTCTTGATCCACATCAAGCAGCTTCCAGTCATATCTGATTTTTGTTCATTTCTTTAAATGTGTGCATCATACATGAGAAAACATAAGTCTGGATCAATGAAACAGGCCTTAGAACTATTTTTCAATGTTATTACTCTAAAAAGCTGTTTGGTGCAATAAGCGTTTTTGATACATTTTTCATAATTAAGCACCAAAGACTTACTGCTTCACTGAATCTGAATCACATAGAAAATTATAGAAACACTTTTATTTGTTTGTCTATTCCTTAGGAACTCCCACAGTGAGAGAAATTACAAGCAGTCTCTGACAGGGGCTAGTCCTCTCTGTGACCTTTAGCAGGGTGATCCTCTGGGGTGGAGGTGGCAGTAATTCTTGGCTGCCTTCCCAGTGTGGGCAGCATCTTGCCTAAGCTCACCACAAAATACATGTTTTTCCAAATGTTACACGATAAGCAATATAGTGTGGACTGCTTGACTTTCATTAATGGGTTTTCAGTCTTCCCATTGTCTCTCTCTATAGGTATTTTCCCCCAGGTCATGATTGATGTCTAACAACACTACACTCCAAATCAATTTTTAAATTTAAATTTCACCAAAGAAAGTGCTCATAATCACTTGTCGTCTTTTGATTATCCATGGTGAAGGGGTGGATGTAAGATGACTTCTGGAGGCCGGTACTTCCTAATGGTTAAGAGCCCACGCTCTAAAGTCAAAATGGTATAGTCGCAAATCCTAGCTTCCCCACTTAACTGTGTGATCTTCCGCAAGTTACTCACCTTAACTTTCTCATCTATACAGTTATGATACCTACCTCAGAGGGTTGCTATGAGCGTTAAATGAGTTAATGAACATAAAGCATTCATCATTTACCATGCTTGGCACATGGTAAGTGCTCAGCAAATGTTAGTTGTTGCTAGATCTGCTGTGGGCGATGATATTTACACTTCCTGGACAAAATTGGTTGGATGGCGCCTTAGAGGTCAGGATGTTTCTAGATCAAACTGGAAGGACCAGGATCAAAGTAAGATCTGAGAGTCAAAGTCATGAATGAAAGTGAAGCAAGCCAGAACCTCATCAGTGGCATCCATGATTCTGAAGGTACAGGTGAGGAGAATCAAAACTGAAACTCAGCTTGTTTCCAGCACTATTGAGTTTTACTTCATACTCAAGCTTCCAAAATCCAAACACATTGTCAGCATCTGCTTTGAAGGTAAGCACTGCAGGTAGGATGTGGCAACCCAAAGATGGCAGTGAGAAAGCAGCAGAGCCTCTTGGACACTGTGTCTGTGAGTGTGGGTTGGTGGGGGAAAGGCAGATGATCATTGTGGTACAGGGCCTTGGGGTTCACTAATTTAGTTGTCCTGTGACACTTTTGGGAAAGTCTTCAAACCTTTGTGAGATTTAATTCCTTATCTATAAAATGTGGGTAATAAAAATATCACCCCATAGGGTGTTTGTGAAGATCAAGTGAAACTAGCTTTGCAAACTATCAGTTATCATAAAAATACAAAGATTCATAATTATGTTTCCAAGGTTGATCCTATTTGTTTAAAATTTGGTGCATACTTCATTTTTTAAAAGGTGAGTAGATGCAAAAAATTAAAGTGGTTATTCAGAAAGCACAAATGGCTTAGCTAGAAACTGGGTTTGACAATACATTTTGAATGTTATGCCTTGAAAATGTAAGATCCTCAGAATGCTGCATTATTCATCCTAAAATCCTACTTGCTTAAAACCCAATCAATCCCATCTTCAGTAGACTCCTCCACACACCTCATGCAAATTTGCTTTTCTCCTTTCTGGGTCGGCTGAGTCGCTGAAATGAGTAGTAGGCACTGAAATGAAAGACACCGTATGAGTCGTGTAAAACCTGAAAAGGAGCAAGTGTGAGACCGTGAACAGTCATGGTGAGTCTCTGAGAACTGGCAGAAGCTGCCCAGACTGCCCCTGCCAGCCTGCACACTGAAGGCCAGCTCAGGCCTGCCACTGACGTCTGTCCCTGCGATCATCAGACAGCAGCTTCTAGGATTTAGTTTATTTAGGCCGTACCAAGTGTGTGTTTCTCCAGCATACTTGCTGATTTGGCATATCCAGAAGTATTTTGTTCACTGCATCTAGAAGCAAACCTCCAGGGAAGTAGAAGTCTCAGAAGTGAGGAAATGGCAGGCTTGTGGAAAGGGGAGAGGGTACCCGGAACACAGGAGCCCTGAGTCCCCTCCTCTGAGTTACTGTACGTTTTCTGGATGTCATCCTTGGTATATTTGCAAAACAAGAAGAGAGGGACCATCTCTAGGGTCTTTTCAAATTGCAGGCAGTAAATCCTTGCTTTTCAACAAGTACTTTCTGATTGAGATTCTGATTGAGTTCTATCAACTTATCTCTCCTATGTGAGGGTTACCAAAAGCCAGAGAAATTCCCCAGGACATTATCAGGAAAGACAGGTCCTGATTAGTCCTGAAAACATCATTATTTTTATTATTCTCACCAGCATTTCTTCTCCCCAGACTCAGAGAATTAATTAGCGGGGTTGCCCTTAGGTAGTGGCCGACCCGAGAGTAAGAAATGTTAGTAATGCTCCTGGCTTCTGTTTAACACCCTCAGTAGCCCGAAGTGTGGCCAGAAATCTCACCACTTGGCACTCTTCCTGTGGGCCAGGAAAATACAGATCATCTGAAAGAGGTTAAAGAGAGAAAGGCTTGACAACCTGAACTTTAAATATTTCGAAGTCCAAAGCTACATCCCCAGCCCTGGAAAATAAATTCATAAGGTTATTTTAGCTCAGTGCCATTAAACAATAACTTACCTAAGGCCTCATTTTCCATCCTGTTCCAGTCAAACAAACCTGCTCATGGCCTGGCTTCCTATGTTGGTTTGCCTCTCTGGAGCAAGTACACTGAGCATACAGATTTCAGACTCTCTTGGCAATGCTAAAACAACTTGAACAAAGTAGCTGCTGATTATGTTTTGGCTTCCTGTGTAGCTTAAGAACATACGATGATAACGGGAGTGCTCTGGTCTGTATATCAGCTCTATTTTTAATGTAAATTAACAAAATGTCATTGTAGTGTTGTCCTCAATCTCTTGTGTGTCCTAGCATGAATCCCTTTCTTAGAGCCTCATTGCTTCCAGAAGCTCAGCAGAGCCCACATCTGAGCTCTCAAATCTGGAAAATGTTTCAGGTTGTGGTATTTCAAATCAGCAGAGAGAATTCTGCACACCCTCCGTTAGCTTTCCCTGAAATACCTCTGCCACATTTCCATCTCCTGTCTCGGACTCACCTCTAAGCTGTGCAACCTCTATCTGTGAATCGAATGTCACAGGATGTGTTGAAAAATCAGTAAAAACTCATCCTCTGCCATTGGAGGGCAGAATGCCTTAGTTTGGAATCTTCAAGATGGCAGAATGCATTTGTTAGGATTCCTTTGCTTGGATGCAGTAGAAACCCCTCTCAAACTAGCCTTGCCTCAAATTTACTGGATCATGTAACAAGAATTTAGAAGGGACCTCTTGAATCAGGGATTCAAATAATGATAGAACTCTATCTGTCATCAATAACACTGTGTTGTCTTCATTCTCACCTGCAGTAAATGATATGCTTCATACACTGCGAAGCACAGGGAGCTCTGAATATTCACCCTGGTGGTCTCACATCTGGAGAAGGAGGAAAGCTCCTGTGTTAGTTCTGGCTAGGAGAATCCTCAGGAAGGTTTCTTTTTCCCAGTTGGGTACATGCAATCCTTGGGTCAATCACTGCGGCTGGATGGGTGCAGTAAGACGATTGACCCAGACTGGGTTATAGATCCCTGTGATGGTGTTGGTAGTTCTCATAGGAAGGATAGAGAAGAGGGTGCCAGACAGATATCCACAATAGTCCTCATAGACTGACTCACAGCTTTATTTAAGACACATAATGATGCCCTTTACATTTATTAGGTGGCTTTTAACTTGGGAAGCTCTTTCACATTTATCAGTGGACTGCATCAGAACCACAGATGTGTTTGGTTTCTCTTTTCTCTTAAAAACAGAAGCTATGGCCAGAATTTCCTCAAGGACTTAACAAGCTAGAGCTGAGTAGACAGGGGAAGCACCCTACAGTTTGTCACCGTCTCCATCGTATCTCTGTTGCCTCTCTGACCTGACCCACTGCTCATTTCACTTACTTACCTGGCTCCTGTAGCTTTTGGGTTTGCTGACTCGCAATGTGATCTCACATCATTCACATCTATTCTGTGAACACTAATTATTCCCATGTTATTTTAAACCAAGATTCAGAGCTTCAACTGACTTTTCTATGTTCACACAATTAGAAGGTGAGACCCAGAACCTCGATTTTAGAGATGAAGACTGTTCAGTCCCCTGCACACGGTTGTACCAGTTATGTACTAGTTTCATACCTGCTATGTGAAGGGAGCCCTCTAGGGTTGTGCAGTCAACACTATATGTGGAAGCCCTGAGGCTATTTTCCCTTCCATTTCACCGTAGTTATAATGCTGTCTCAAAGTTAATTGAAATAATGCACTTCCTTCAACCTTTATGGTAGAACAAATACTCATAACTAAGTGAAATGATAAATAATCAGATTGGAACAAATAATTCAGTGAATTATGTTGCTAAGTCTTACCGAGACAATGGTAAACCTTGTCTGACTTATGGAAATAATATAGTTAGGTCTGCAGGAGAGAACTCACTCTGTAAAGTCCACAACTATTTTAGGAGTGATTTTATTGTCTTGAAGTTTTTCTTGCTATACAAATAACCTTAATCTCCCAGTTTCCATGTGATTAAAATGAGAGGTTTGCATTCAATTTTCTAGTAAGACAGTGATGCTTAATCCTGATTGCACGTTAGAATCGCCAGGGAGGTTTTATTGATTTTTTTAAATTAATGTTAGGGTCCCATCCCTAATGGTTTTAATATAAGCTTTAACAAAGAAGACATACAAATAGCAAAACGTATATGGAAAGATGCTCAACCTCATTAGTCATTACAGAAATGCAATTTAAAATCACAATGAGATCAACTATACTCACTGTATAGTATAAAGTAGACCCAGGCAAAAATGGTGAGGATATGCAGCAACCAGAGCTCTCATTTAATGTTGGTGGAAATGTAAAGTGGCACAACCACTTTGAAGTTGTTTGCTTCTTAAAATGATAAACCTATGCCCACCATATGATTCAGGCTTTCCACTCCTAGGTATTGATTCAAAAGAAAAGGGAACATAGATCCATACAAAGACTTGCACGTGTATGTTCAGAGCAACTTTATTTGTAACCATCCACAACCAGAAAAAAAAATGTCCAGCAACAGGGGAACAGATGAACTATGGTATCAGCATACAATGAATGCTGTTTATCAATGAAAAGGAACTGACATGTATAGCCACATGGATAAATCTCAAAAAAATTCTGCTGAGTGAAAGAAGCCAGACAAAAAAAAGACAACATATGATATGATTTCATTTATATAAAATTCTAGAAATGTGGATTAATCTATTAGATTAATCAGATCAATGTTTTCTTGGTGATGGGATGGGGAAGTAGAGAAAGATTACAAAGAGCATGAGGAAACTTTACAAGATATTGTATATGTTCATTACCTTGAATGTAGAGAAGAGTCAGGATGTATATCTGCCACTGTGCATCAAACTGATTGTTAAGTATGTAGTTTATTGTATATCAATTATACTTCAATATGACTGTAAACAATACTGATGCTTGGATCTCAGTCACAAAAATTCTGATTTAATTGGTTTGGGTGGGATTTGGCATCTGTAAGTATTAAAAACATCACCTGTGATTCTATTGTACAGACAGGGTTGGTTCTGTGATTTTAGATTCTTACAACTTGCCCGGGCCAGGTAGTTTAGGAGAAACTTCCCCCATGTTTTAACTAAAGCAAAAGGGGATCATCCACAAGAGCTGCTGTTCATGCATACAAAGTGCTCCAATCAATCACCTTGGTGCTCAAGGCTCAGGCCTGGCCTCTAGAAGATGGAGCTTCTTGGCCTTTCACAGAGTAAAAGCCCCCTCCATCCCTGCCGTATATCTGTGTATTCCAGCTGGCCTGATGCCCTCTTGAGACTTCATTTTCCCTTCAAAGCTGCCTCTGGTGAGCATGTCAATGATATGTAAACTATATAAAGATGTCAGTTTGTATGTGTGGAAATAGTGTGACTTGCTCCAGCCAGACGCCTCCTCATAACACCTGTCAGTACAAGCTCGGGCAGGATAAGAGGCTGACATCAGCTACTTATAAGGCAGCAAACTGCAGATCCAGAATCCTGAAAAGTGGAGAAGAAATGCTCACCACTCTGATGGTCCCAGTGATGGCAGCAAAACTTAACCAATGGCATTGACCAGGGGTCATGGCAGCTGGGAACTCCAGCTAGGGGGCTGCTGCTTTTGGCCAGTGCTCTACTCCACCCAGAGACACAGGGAGAAAAATCTTGTTTCAAATTTGAAAACTTCTTAGTAATGAAGCCAGTCACTTAAGCTCTTTTTGCCTTTATTTCCTCACTTCTAAAATGGAGATAACATGATCTTCCTTGTTTACCATAACAAGGTTATTGTGGGGAATCAAATAAGAAAATGGATGTGATCATGCCGTATAAACACAAAGGCATTATTATGTACCATGATTATCCTAGTGTTTTATAGAAGGGAGCAGTAAAGGCATAGACTCACTTGTAGGAAACTGGATGAGCCTCCCAGAGTCTGCGTGGGTGTGAGGAATGATATCATTGCAATTTCCAGAAACTGGATTTGCTGTTTCCATTACTTGAGTAAAACCATACTCATAATGATAAGGATAAGAATATCTACAATGAATTGTATACTTAGGTCTAGACACTGTACTAAATTGTACATCTATTTTATTCTAAGCTTACAGAGGAGGGCACTGAGGCTTAGAGAGGTTAACTACCTTGTCACACAGCCAGTAACTGGACTTGGGTCTTGACATACCAAAGTCATGCTCCAGAGCCCACAGCTGTAATAAGATGAGACTTCTCCTACAAGGGAATGACTCTCAGCTCAGTATTTTAATAAATAAGCTTTCTGCAGGTATTTGCTCTCAATCTCAAAGCAGACAAAGCTGTGCTAGGAGACAGGTGCTTTGTTCTAGAATTTTCTGTGCTATCTGACTATGACAGAAGGTGTTTATGATTGAGTTTTCAATGTAAATATTTTTCCTTAGCCTCTAAAAACAAACCCAGTGAAATAAGAGTAGGGTTATCAGCTAGGTTGCAGAACCTAGGGTGATCTGCCTTGTAGAGTTTATGGTTAATATTCATTTGTCGAACCTTCATGCCCACCAGCCTGTATATTAGATACAAAGGGTAGAACAAAAACATAGTCATGTACCTGCTATTACAGTGCTTGTACCAAATGCTTACATACTGTGGCTGGGGAGGTCGGAAGAAGACTAAGATAGCAAATAATATGGCAGACAAAGAGCTAATGTCCTTAGTATATACACAGCTCACAAAAATGCCTAAGAAGAATGCTGTCACCATTGTGTTGTTGTTATATAAAGTCACAGTTTATCTTTTTGAAGAGAATGAGTTTATAGAAAGGCAGATTAGGAATGTAATCTTTCCCATATGACATATTTTCTTTGTGTGTATTTTTATTGTCTGAAAAATAATTTCATGGGCAAAGGATTTCAGAATATGAGTTCTCATTTTGAGAAGGGAAAATGCGAAGTTGTTACAAAAAACTTATCTTTAAGAAAGAATTCAGATTGACAAATGCATTCAGCCAGTCTGACTAGAGGTGAGGTTGTAGAATGGGGTGTCTTTCTTTTTCACTCCCTGGCCTGAAATGCCATTATTGCAGACAGGTGCTCAACTCCTGGCTTCCCTGAGTAATTCCAGCCCCCATTTCAGGGGTTTGATTTCAAAGGAGTGTGGAGAGTCACTTCCAGGAAAATGAAGCTCAAGCAATGCTGATCACAAGCTGCTGGAGCTGGATTCCTTCTAAGGGGCATGCCCAGGGACTCTCAGCCCTGCCAGTGTGACAGAAAAATGGTACAGATGGGAAAACTGCACTCTCGCTCAGGCTGATCCCGGTTCATGCCCAATGTTCCTTTGAGAAGGATCAAGGTTTCCAGCTGGACTGGCAGCCTGAACTGCCTCCTGCAGCTCCCCTTCCCCCATTATTCTCAAAGTCGTTTAACCAACTTTCCAGAAACCATCCATTGATTTTCCAGTACGTTGGTCAGTGGAGATGAGATTGAGTCAGGTGAGGAACCCATCCTTGAAGAACTCATGATAAAGCTGTCCCTCTGTTTGAACAGTTTATCAAGTGTCCTTGCCTCCTAGCTTGTTTGCTTCTACATTCCCACAACAATGTGGCCCTGGAGAATGATTCATTTAGTGCCAGCTGCCGCATTGTGTGGTGAGAAGGGAGAGGCCATAGGAAAAGTGCTTTTGTAATAGCACCCTCCTTTCTAACTCCGCTGGCAGGCTGTGAGGCAGGGTGTGATGGCCAGCTGCAGATTTCTGATACTGTTGTGAGTGCTCACATGCCACAGCCCCTTGAGATTATAATAATGATAAGGATAAGAATATCTACAATGAATTGTAGATATGTGCAATGCCATGATTCCCTGTAGAAGAGTTTCACACTGCTCCACTCAGAGCTCCAACTCCAAGCTATGGGTTGGACAAAGAAGACAGGGAAGGTGATCTAATCACCAACACACATCTCATTTCAGTACATTTATAGAAGGATGGACTCTCAAAATTACTCACTTTGAGAAACTGGATGCTGTATAGATGTTGTCTCCAAATGCTAACATTATGTAAGGACATGCCATTGCCTTCTTCACAAGGAAGAGGAAAAGCATTTTTCCTTGTTTGGCTTAGGTTGATGATGTGAAAAGAGCACAGAATAAATCAACTATTAAATAGTGGGAAACTATGTCCATCACCACTGAAGGAGATGGTGTTTTGAATATAATGAAAATGTAACTGATCAGTGGAGAAGCTCTCAGGCTCTGTCTAGATTTTGTTTTAGCAGGCCTTTCCCCTGAAAACTGTTTTATCTTCAACCTTCATCACACAAATACTCTTTCCCTTGAGTGAGGAGCATAATTAACCATATGGACATTTCCCCATATCTAGTCAGGCTTAGCTGGATGGGCATAAACAATGTGGATATGACTAAGGTTAATTCCATTATATGAATTGCTTGTGAAACACAGAGGAATCCCCTTAGGACCTGAAAAAGGAGTTTCCCAAAGTTGTGAGGCCCCAAGTGCACCTCTCCCTGCTTTCCCTCAGAGCACTGACCTGGCACCTGAGAAACAGGGTGCACCTGTGGATATGGCTTCTCCTCCATGCCCACTAAGTCACAGACTCAAACATGCTGTTGCTCCGGTGGGTACTCTACCACTCTCAGTCATCACATATCTGACATGTCAGTTGTCACTGGTGCTGAAGAGCACTTCAGATTCAGTAGCAAGCATGGCAGGGCTAGTGGCAGCAGGAGGATGGAGGTTGTGAACTATCATGTGCGTGGACCATGGTATGATCTGTCTTCACCACTAAACTGGAAAACTGAGGATGATGATGGAAATTTGCCTGTGGATATGAGATGGGTGGGGACACAGATGGATCCCTTTTGGACCAAGAACATGGAAGCAGGAATGAAGGCCTGTACTTCCACAGGCATTCTTGCCATGACTCCATGGATTCATCTCTCTCTAGGAATGCTGTCATGATTTCCAAGATCCTTCTCATCCTACGAATGATCAGAAAAACTCCTCAGACCCATCTTCCCTGAAGAGGATCCATCATAAACCTCCAGACACATCAATCTAGGAGGGCCATTGACTCCTCAGAAGCAGTGCAAAGTAGAAGAGCAGCACATAAGCACTCCCCAGGTGCATCTCTTGCTGGAGAGAGAATCATGACTTCCCAGATCTATTGCTCCCCTCCCTCCTTCAGGAAGACCTATCTTAACTCTCCAGCGGATACATCTCCATCCAGCAGGACCTTCCATGATTTTCCAGGTTGGCTTCCAATATTTATCACTTTCTACCCAGAACCAAAAACAAGTGAGATATGAAAAAGAGCCTTTAGCAAGTCTTTTCCACATTAGAAGAGCCCAGGAACCTCTCATTTACTCCCAAAAGCAGCAGATACAAATACAACTCAGACTTCTTTCCACCATGAAAAAATAAAAAAAGCAAACAAAATCTCATTCTGAAAGGAAAAAGTACCATGACTTTAAAGGCTCTTTCCCAGCCATGGCGAACTTCAGATAAGCTCTTTGCTTAGAAGTCACACTCTGGATTCTTCTCCCCACCAGAGTGGGCACGGGAAGTCTTCTGACTCAGATCCATCTCTTTGTGGAATAGATCTTGGCCCTGGAGCTCTGATTCTGGAAACAGAGGAGCAACTCTTCTGATTCCAATCTGATCTCCAGCTCCACATGGGTCAAGTTCCTGGAAATAAGGCTGAGAACTTGCTTTCTTGCAGCCCAAACTGACAGGCAGTGAAAACCTTAGGAGCTTAGGTGAGCCAAAGAAACCATGGAGTTTGAAACCATTTAAAAATGACAAAGCCATATTTTAGTAACTTTAAACCAGATTATTTAGACCAAAGGAGAAATGCAGAGAAGATGAGGAGTCCTTCCAGTGGGGAAAGGGGCTGGTCCAGAGCCAGCCAGAACAATAGAATGTGGAGGTGCAGAATCCCCTGGACTGCTATATGAATGAACACTTGGACTGATTGCTGAGGACAGGAGAGAGGAATCCTATGGCCAAACTGACTGAGAAGAATAAGCCTAAGGAGATCAGAGACAAGAAAGTGAGGCCTCACTGCAGTGGTCTGGCACCTCCTTTCAACGAATTCAATATCTGGCTTGGACACCACAAGGATGGAGGGAACAGATCCAGTGTGTCTGACCCAAGCCAATTTGCAGGTGCGCAAGCAAGAAGAGTATGAGCATGGGGGATGGACCTTTAGCTGCTACATCCATCTTGGCTAACAATCGGGGCTTACCAGATAGGCAGCAGCTTGTTGGGCGTCAACTTTTGTCCTAGGAGAATTTGGGGCTTGAAATTCTAATTAGGGGCACCCTGAACTTCTCAGCTATTCTAGTATAGAGGAAACACTGATTTTTCAGTACCCTTTAGGACATTTAGAGTTCATTCTACTTAGAGTTTTTCTCTAGTTTATTTTTCTTTCTGTAGCTTAACATACCCATATTTATTAGAAAAAGGAGAAAGCCCCCCTAGTGTGTACTTTTAGCATTAATAAGGCAGTGGAGCCAAGACCAGAACTGGGGAGTGTTCTCTTCCTTAGAGAGCAGTCAGCAGCACAGAGAGTGTCTCTGGCGGTGGGCTGTAAGGACCGCTGACATCAACAAGATCCCACATTTTATGAGCAGTAACTTGGGTTCAAACAAATGCAAGTTTATAACAAGAAGGTGAGTTTTGTAACACATACTCAGGGAAAAAAAGCAAATAAAATCGGTCAAGATAAGACAAAGAGAAAACATCCCAGCCAATGCCAGACATGATGGAGATGAAAAAGAATCTCTTTAGGCTATAAAATGACTAAACAGAGAAATTTGCAGAATGGCACAGCCTCCTCTTCCAGATTGACTGTTTAGAGATTGACAGGGGCATCATGCCCTGTCATTGGTTCATTTCTGCTTAGAAACAGGATTAAAAGTTCCTGGACAGGTGCCAAAAGTACCACTGACCTGCAGTGAGTCTCACAAGACCATCGCCTTCAGGGTGTCGAGCAAAGAGGCTGGCCAGGCAAGTTTCAAACACACTGGCACAGATTCTCTCCACTTCCACTTTAAGAGGGTGGCTCTACCACCGGACCTCCTGGCGTGAAGAGGCTGCACTCCTACTGAGAAATAGTTTTCCTCCTTGGCCGTCAGGGCCCTCAACTTTTGCCGCCACCGTCGCATGTGGTCCTACAGCCTCAGAGCCTGAGCTACTCCTAGTCTTGCATCTGCAGCTCTCTGATTCTAATCCTGGCATCAGGAATCCACCACCAACTTCTGGGATCTACCAGTTTGTAGTATTTACCCTTCATTGCTGACTTTCACACCCAGGCCTCGAAGTTCACCCACCAACCATTGCATTTTGTCTCCACGTCACAGGGGTCTAACAGCTTCTGGGTTCACCCCTGCCTGTTAGGATGCGCCCACTGACCCAAGTATATGCTGATTCTCAACTTCCCATTCCTCCCCTTTTTCCAAATGAAAAGCTCCACCCTTTCCCCCCTCAAGCTTTCTTTTTTTTTCTAATTTCCCATCTTTTTCTCCATAGGGAAGTTTTGGTGATTTTATATAGGGGACTGCACTGTCCCCAGAGTTGTAAATAAATTCTGCCTCCCACCCCATGATGTGAATACACTGTCACAACAAAAACTAAACTAAGCTGCTAAATGAAAGAGCCCTGTACTCTACTGGTTTGTATAGACTACGATTACAGCCCTGCAGAGAAACAATACAAACAAGTAATAAGTTTCAAATAAGAAGGAGGAAAATAAAGAGGAGAGGCGATTAAACGGAAACCAAGCAAGGAAGCGAACTTTGTCTAACCACGCGCATTCTCCCGCTCCCAGGACCTCGTGAGCGGTAGATGAAGGCTCTCAGCGGGTTCGGCTGAGAATAGAGGGCCCAATTCAGATGACTCTGCTCTGCTCTGGTGAGTTACCCCCTCTGTTTCTCAAAAGGAGAAAACTAGAGTTTCCTCTGATATGACACTAAACTTACGTTTATTATTTAAAATTGAAATTCTAACCCTTACATTTGTGTGAAACTCATGGTTTGTGAAACAGTTTTAAAGATAATATTTAGAAGTCATAAAACACGGCTCTCCGTAGGAAACTGTGATAGCTCATAACTGTAGCAGCTGCCAGCTACTTGGCTGTAGTGGACTCAAAGTGAACTCATCAGTGTTTTTTTTTTAAACTGATTTTACCTGCCTATTAAAGCCCCAGTCTATTAAAAACGTAGTGCTACTCATGAAACTTGAGAAAGCAGCTTACACTGCTAACTTGCCCTGATGTAGTTGTTTGAAATAAACTTGAATTAAAGGAATCTCTGGCATTTTTCTGAACCCACACAAAATGAGATGCATTTGTTTGGTGGCGTTTTCTTCTCTCTCTCTCTCTCTCTCTCTCTCTCTCTCTCTCTCTCTCGTTTCATTTTATATTGGTGGCTCTAGATGCTGGGGCCTCAGATGCTGGGGCCTCAATGATGAACAAGATCCAGCATTGCCCTTAAAGAGCCCAGAGGCTGGTGTTAAAGAGCCAGGGAAACCCCTCCTTCCTTGACAAGGTCAGCTTTAAGCAGAGATGGGTAAGTGGATGTGTCAGGAGCCAACATCGGGATATGGAGCAAGAAGGCAAAGAGTCAGAGAACTGCCACTCAGAACACAAGCTGATGCACAGAAAATGTATCAGGAGGATCCAGAGCACCAGGAAGCTAAATCAGCAGAGCTGCCTGACAGTGAGATGACTCACCCCATTCCGTGTGCAGGAAATGCATCCCTCTTCTTTGTATCCTCTCTGCCTGCACATAGGACACTGGGCAGAAACTGTCCATGTGTCTGCCTCTGGCACTGGGCTGTGTTTTAGTTCTCTTTCTATCCCACTTCCTTACATTGCCATCTACCACACTTTCTGGTGCAGAGCGGGGCTTAATAAATAATAGTTGTATTAAATAAGCATTCAAGAAGAAATGTCCTCACTAAGTGCGAGGTTGAACTAGAATATTTCCCAAATTCTGCTCTACTTGGAGATTCTATGATTATATAGAGAGCCTGGCATGGGATAGGTGTCCACTAAATATTGATTCAGATGGTGTCTGCTTAGTGTTAGTTATTTGTGCCCATGTTTTATCTCCCATATAATCAGCTTACTTTTCTCTGCAACTGCATTAATCATTTACTAAGCACTTTAGTAATCAGTTTGCATGCATTGTCTTACTTGATTTTCACACAACCTTGGGAGCTAGTTTTAGTTTTAGTTTCTATGGCTGCATGACAAACCACTCCATAACTTAATGGCTTAAAACAACCATTTATTATTATCTGTCTTGGTTTGTATGCTAACTGGGCTCAGTTTATTTCCATTCTTTTTGGGGTCCCAGATGTGGGCTCATGCTGCAGTCATCAGAAGGCCCAAAGATGCTGGATGTCAGGAGGGCTCAGTTGGCTGGCAGTTGATACTTGCTGTTGGCTGGGACTGTTAGCCAGAGCACCTACACATGGCTTTTCCAAGAGCTCAGGCTTCTCACAGCATGATGGCTGGGTTCCAAGAGGAAACATCCCCAAAGACCCACATGGAATGACTTAGCTTGTATGATGCAGCCTTGGAAATCTCAGACCATCACTTTTGCCACATTCCAATGCCCAGGTAAGTAACTGAGGCCAGCTCGGATGCAAAGGAAGGGGAATTAGATTTCATCTACTGATGGAGGAATGGCAAGGTCATTTCTGAAGAGCAGCTGAGATGGAAAGTATTTTGTAGGCATTTATGGAAAACGCCATCTGCCACAAGTAGTTACTATTAATATCTCTTCCTACAGATGAGGAAATTTCACAATGACTTAGCTAAGTTACATGATTAGCCTCCTTGTTCAAGGTCAACCAGATCCAGATGCGATCTAAGATGCTTTGATAGCCATTTGGTAACCATTATACTTCATTCAGGATAGTGTTCTAAAACTTTAGTAAGGAAGGAGTTGCCCCTTTCAAAAATGCAGTATTAGTTTCAAGAATATGAAAATACATACATTCTGGTAAAATTTATGGAGTAGAAATATAAATTCTAATAACACTTGGGATGCCATGTTTAATAAATATTACTGAAGGAGGAGCCAACATTTGTTGCACTGCTTCAGTAGGCCAGGCACTCATACACTATATATAAACTCATTTAATCCTCAGTTATCTTTTTCCCCCAGATGAAAGTGAACTTTAGAGGGATTAAATGCCTTGCCCCAAACCGCATAACCACTAAGCGACAGAGCAAGGGTTTGGACACAGTCATGTCTCAGGCTGCATTCCATGGGCTTTCCACTTAGCTCCATGTTGCAGGCTGGGCTCCCCAGGAATCAGTGTCTGAGATGAAAGTAGCATGCAGGAAATTAAAAGAAGAGTGCTCCGGGGGAACACATGTGGGGAAGGGGAAAACACAGGATCGGGCAAAGGAGACGGTGGGCTGTGAGGCAAACAGTAACTCAGCCGGTTCCCAGAGAGCTCTGAAGCTGAGATAGCCCTTCAGAGTTGTCTTACCAGGGACATGGAGTCTGCCCCTTTATTTCCACCCCTTTCAACATGGAAAGCAACATAGTAAATGGTTGCTGAAGACTGAACTGTAAGGAGAGGCAGCATCACAGAGGGGAGAAGGCATAGACATGTAAAGGACAGCTAGTTCAGGCTCTCAACAAGAAGAATCTTTCCTGCAAAGGACTAGGATATTCAGCACCCTCACTACTATATAATCCTCAAAAGGTGAAGCCAGCTCTCTTAGCCCAAAGTGCTATGATGAATGCTGCAAGTCCCTCTGTATAACCTGTGGAAGGAATCCTCAGAGTAGGCAGGTACATTTTTAATGTTGTTGAGTTTAGATCTGGCCCCAAATTGAATCAACTTACAGTATTGAGTTTGTTTACTCTAGGATTCCAAA
The DNA here is from genome assembly GCA_031835075.1 of Saguinus oedipus. Taxonomy (NCBI): domain Eukaryota; kingdom Metazoa; phylum Chordata; class Mammalia; order Primates; family Cebidae; genus Saguinus; species Saguinus oedipus. The sequence continues at coordinate 130,162,217 of CM063178.1, forward strand.
TCATGTGACCATACACCCAATGATGACTTCCAAAAAGTAAGTAATTCAGGAGCTAGTCACACCTAGAGGTCGGTGGTGTTAGACAGTTAGCTAACAAGACGTTAACAGCTATTCATAATGACAGCAATCTTCAAAGGGTAGAGTCCAAAGTGAGTGGAATGCAAAAAAGGAACCATAGGTTCCCCAGATCCCATCCCTTATGTCTCTGCCTGATGCAGCCTCATCTCCAACCTCTGTGGAGAACAAGCAGAAGCAAAAGAAGGGAGAATTCAGTCAATGGAGAAGAGGAAAAAATGAGAAAATGTAAGGAAATGGGACTAATTTATTAAATACATGCTATGTCACCTACTTCTTATTACCACCCTATGAATTACTATAATCGCAAGCTTTTCAGAAGAGGAAACTGAGATGCCAAAGGACCAGTTGATGGGAAAAAATAGGAGAGAGAAGAAAAACAGTGAAGGGAGGAGGGAAGGAGGGAACTGGAATTGGGCACATTTATCAGGAAAGGGGGACAACAATTTTTAAAATGTTGCCAAAGCTCCCTGCATGCTGCCAAAATACATGTTCCCTCCATTGACACCCAAACTGTGAGAAACCAAGTCCCCGGACTATGGTCCCTTAGTGACCCCACAGCCACCATCCACTGCCCTGAGCCTTTAATGATCACACTCAAACCAGGACCGGCTGTAGCCTGTGTGGACACGTGTAGGTGCTGCCAGTAGTTCGACAAGGAGAAATACCATTATTCATAGCACCCCTAAAGTTCTGCCCTTCTGCAGAAGACACGGGAGGGAACAGTTCTCCTGGGTCCTGGCAGTGGAACTGAGACTGGTGGGAGCACTGAGGGAGGATTGACAAGCCAGAGCCTAAAAGGAGAGGACCATCCTGGAGGCACACCCAAGTAGAAGGCACTGTCCTCTTGGAACCGAACGAGGAGGCAGAGGACATATGAGGCTGGGTCCCCCCAAACAGTCTCACTGTGACTCTTAGTGCTACCAAGCAACCAAGTAAGTGAGGCAGGTAAAGAGGGAGGAAGGTGGTGGATGGAGTGGGAAGATACTATTTACTGAGGCAGGTAGAACTGGAGTCAAGCAAATGCCAGCCAGCCTTTTGGAGGGTTTGGGTGGATAAGGGACAATGCCAAAGACAGCATTAATTTTCAATCGTGGGTGGTGGAAAGACGTATGTATGTATGTATGTATATGTAATTTCTCTACGTCAGACAGTGCTGGGTTTGTGCCCTCCTCTGTAATTTACTGATTGTGGGATTTCACACGAAGCACAAAACCTAAGTGACCTGATAATCCCTGTCGACAGGGCTTCAGGGAGGACCCAAGGCTGGCAAATAGTCATACTAGTTTCAGGAAAAATCACACTCCCTCCTTGTGATTAGGAAGGCTGCTTTGTTTTCTTCCCAAGCAGAGACCTCAAAGAAGAGTGTGACTTGTGGCTATCTTTGGAATGCTCTAACGGGAGGGAGCCCTGAGCTAAGGGGAGGGGCAGATCGGCCCTGGGAAGGCGAGCGACAAAGGGGCATTGTTTTCCTAGAGGGCAGGCTGGGGCAAGGCTGACTCCATTGCCCTCCTGGGCGTGCGCAGGTTTGCTCCAGGGAGAAGGCTTCCATCCTGGGCCACGATAGCCAACCCAAAACAGTTTTGTCAAAATTAAAGAACGCAGGAAAATGTCAGCGCCCGTTTATTTCTCCTCGGGTAGGTGGGGGAGAAAGCAGCTCCTTTTTTCTGGGCTGGATGGAGTCTCAGGGAGGGGGCCAGGTGACAGCATTGCCCCTTCCTCTCCAGCTATTGCGCACCTTTTGGAGCCTCGCTCAGCTTGCTCCCCGCGGCGCAACACGACAATGCTGCCACCCACAACGCACAGACCAGAAACCAGGATAGACGGAAGCCTGGGATGGCCTGCGCAAACCCAAGGTCTCTCCTCTCGGTGAACCCCACGCCCAGTCCCGGGAGAGGGAGCGGATGCGCATTTCCGGAAGCTGGGACGGGCAATCTTACAGTTGCAACTGGAAAAAAAAATATATATATATGTGTGTGTGTGTGTGTGTGTGTGTGCGCGCGCGCGCGCGCGTGTGTCTGTGTGTGCGCGCAGAGTGCATACGGTGCCCATCTACAAGGAAAACTGGCGGCTCCTTTGACAAACAACTTTGAGTCCAGGGAGGGCGGAGGTGGAGAGAGATTCTCTGCTTGGATAAGCACTCTCTTTTGGGCTTGTTGGCCGTCTCCAGGGTCCCGGAGGCGCCTTGGCGTCCTTCCCAGGGCTCGGACTCCTTTGAGAGAATCAAGAGGAAGGTGTTGTTCCCTAGGACTCGAGGCGGGCCCCACCTGCCTCCCGAGGTCGGCAGGGAGCTATTGCAGCAGGGTCTGCCCGTCCGACGACGGCGGATCCAATCTGGGGTCCCGCCGGCGCCGACCCGACCCCCACCTCTCTCTCGACGCCCAATGGCCCCTCACATCTTTGGTGACTCTCGCCGCCACAAGGAGGGTGAGATCAAAGAGGTAGCGCTAGGCCAGGAGGGACAGCCAGGGCTCCTTCCGGCGGCCGGCCTCAGGTCCTGCCTCCCGGAGCGGGCTTTTTGGCCTTTGGGAGTCAGAGCGAAGCCTTAGACTCCTTCCAGAAAAATGCACCCTCATCTACCCAATTCTGCCCTACCCTCTGGAGCTCCCAGACGCCGCTGACCACTTGGTGGTGCCAGAGCCCACCCATGGAAGGGCCGCTGGTGGGGGCCGGGTTCGCCCTCTCCTGGCCTTTACCGACCAGCGCGCGGGGGAGATTCTGGCAACGCCCGGGGTCTGCAGACCTTAAGCGGCCTCACCCCGGTGACCTCCCCGTGAAAGGTTGGGCGGTGCTTCCACGCTGAGGGCCACTTGTTAATTTGAACGAGAAGGTGCTGCCGAGAGTCCACACATGCGAATCGGCCTGTGGAATGCGCCTCCTCCCCAGGGGCCAAGGACTAGGGGAGGCCTGAGCGGAGAAGTTGCTGGAAGACCGCAAAGTAAGAGCAGGGGCGTCTGAGGAATCGAAGGTGCAGCGACATCAGGCTCCATTAACCGGCGGACTCCCAAGGTGACCAGATACTTCCGAGAGCCCCACAGCCCGCCCAGGCTTTTGTCCTCGCGTCTGGGATGCGCTCCGGCGCCCTCCGTCTGCGATGCGTTGGTACCTCCAGTCGGGTGACGGTTGCGCGAGTCTGCTCTGCGAACTGTGAGATGATTTCACAGTTTCACCCGCAGAGGGCAACCTTATTCCAAGTTCCTGAGCGCCCTAGGGCTCTCTCCCCTCCCTGCTTAACTGGTGTCTTTCAGGTTTACAGTCGTTTCCTCCCGGTCTCAGGCACTAGGCATTTCCAGTAGATCCAGCAGGTCTGGCTTTTCTCACATACGCAGTACGAGTTAGCAGAGTGTGAACTGGGTCTGCTGAGGAGTGGCTGTCCGTTTATTCCTTCTCATTTTTTAAAAATGTATTTGGACTCTGGGGTACATGTGCACATCCTGTATCCTGCAGGATTGCTGCATAAGTACATACATGCCTCCCCCTCCTCCCCGCCCTCCCCCCACACCTAGCCCTGTGAGTGTTGTTCCCTTCCCTATGCCCAAGTGTTCTCATTGTTTATCACCAGCCTATGAGTGGGAACATGCAGTGTTTGGTTTTCTGTTCTTGTGTCAGTTTGCTGAGAATGATGGTTTCTAGCTTCATCCATGTCTCTATAAAGGACACAAACTCATCGTTGTTTATGGCTGCATAGTATTCCATGGCGTATATGTGCCACATTTTCCTTGCCCAGTCTATCATCCATGGGCATATGGGTTGGTTCCAGGTCTTTGCTATCATAAACAACACCACAATGAACATACGTGTGCATATAAATCATTCTGATAGAATGATTTATAATCCTTTGGGTAAATACACAGTAATGAGATTGGGCGGTCAAATGGAATTTCTATTTCTAGATCCTTGAGGAATTGCCACACTGTCTTCTATAGTTGAACTAATTTACACTCCCAACAACAATGTTAAAGTGTTCCTTTTTCTCCACATCCTCTCCAGCATCTGTTGTCTCCAGATTTTTCAATAATTGCCATTCTAACTTGAGTGAGATGGTATCTCAATGTGGTTTTGATTTGCATTTCTCTAATGATCAGTGATGATTAGCATTTTTTCATATGTTTGTTGGCCACATATTTGTCTTCTTTTGAAAAGTGTCTGTTCGTATCCTTCGCCCACTTTTGAATGGGTTTGTTTTTTTCCTGTAAATCTGCTTTAGTTCTTCATAGATTCTGGATATTAGCTGTTTGTCTGATGCACAGATGGAGAAAATTTTTTCCCATTCTGTTGGTTGCCGGTTTACTCTAATGATTGTTTCTTTTGCTGTGCAGAAGCTCTTAAGTTTAATTAGGTCCCCTTTGTCTATTTTGCTGCCATTGCTTTTGGTGTTTTAGTCATAAAGTCCTTGCCTGTGCCTATGTCCTGAATGGTTTTGCCTAGGTTTTCTTCTAGGGTTTTTATGGTGTTATGTCTTATGTTTAAATCTTTAATCCATCTGGAGTTAATTTTTGTATAAGGTATAAGGAAGGGGTCCAGTTTTAGCTTCCTGTATATGGCTAGCCAGTTTTCCTAACACCATCTGTTAAACAGGGAATCCTTTCCCCACTGCTTGTTTTTGTCTGGTTTGTCAAAGATCAGATGGTTATAGATGTGTGGTGTTGCCTCCAAGGCCTCTGTTCTGTTCCATTGGTCTATATCTCTGTTTTTGTACCAGTACCATGCTGTTTTGATTACTGTAGCCTTGTAGTATAGTTTGAAGTCAGGTAGCATGATGCCTCCAGCTTTGTCCTTTTTGCTTAGGATTATTTTGGCTATGCGGGCTCTCTTTTGGTTCCATATAAAGTTTAAAGTGGTTTTTTCCAGTTCTGTGAAGAAGGTCAATGGTAGCTTGATGGGGATAGCATTGAATCTATAAATTACTTTGGGCAGTATGGCCATTTTCATGATATCACCTCTTCCTAACCATGAGCAAGGAATGTTTTTCCATCTGTTTGTGTCCTCTCTTATTTCCTTGATCAGTGGTTTGTAATTCTCATTGAAGAGACCTTTTACTTCCTTTGTTAGTTGTATTCCTAGGCATTTTATTCTCTTTGTAGCAATTGTGAATGGGAGTTCACTCATGATTTGGCTCTCTGTCTGTTATTGGTGTATAGGAATGCTTGTGATTACTGCACATAGATTTTGTATCCTGAGACTTTGCCAAAGTTGCTTATCAGCTTAAGGAGGTTTTGGGCTGAGTAGATGGGATCTTCTAAATATACGATCATGTCATCTGCAAATAGCGACAATTTGACTTCTTCTTTTCCTAACTGAATGCCCTTTATTTCTTTTTCTTGCCTAATTGCTCTGGCTAGAAATTCCAATACTATATTGAATAGGAGTGGTGAGAGAGGGTATCCTTGGCTAGTGCCTGTTTTTAAAGGGAATGCTTCTAATTTTTGCCCATTCAATATGATATTGGCTGTGGGCTTGTCATAAATAGCTTCTATTGTTTTGAGATACATTCCATTGATACCTAGTTTATTGAGAGTTTTTAGCACAAAGGGCTGTTGAATTTTTTTCAAAGGCCTTCTCTGAATCTATTGAGGTACTCATGTGGTTTTTGTCTTTGGTTCTGTTTATGTAGTGAATTATGTTTATAGATTTTCACATGTTGAACCAGCCTTGCATCCCTGGTATGAAGCCTACTTGATTGTGATGGATAAGCTTTTTGATGTGCTGTTTTCCAACTTGGATTCATTCTCCCCATCACATTAAGGTATACTGATCAAGTGTAGACTAAGTTTTTTCACATAATCCTATAGTTCTTGGAGGCTTTATTCATTTATTTTCACTCTTTTTTCTCTAATCTTGCCTTCTCATTTTATTTCATTGATTTGACCTTCTATCTCTGATATCCTTTGTTCTGCTTGATTGATTCAGCTGTTGAAACTTGCGTATCCCTCGCAAAGTTCTCATGCTGTGTTTTTCAGCTCCATCAAGTTGTTTATGTTCTTCTCTAAGTTGGTTATTCTAGTTACCATTTCGTCTAACCTTTTTTCAAGATTCTTAGTTTCTTTGCATTGGGTTAGAACATGGTCTTTTAACTCAGAGAAGTTTGTTATTACCCACCTTCTGAAGGCTGCTTCTGTCAATTCATCAGATTCATTTTTTTTGTTGTTGTTGTTCCCTTGATGGTGAGGAGTTGTGATCCCTGGGAGGAGAAGAGGTGTTCTGTTCTTTGAATGGTTTCATCCTTTTTCTGCTGGGTTTTTCCCATTTTCACGGATTTATCTTCCTTTAATCTGAAGTTGTTGATTTCAGGAGAATCTCTGAGCAGCCTTTTTTTTTTTTCTATTGAGGTTGGAGCTGTATCTTTTTTGGCCTGTAGAGGGCGATGCTGGGCTCTCACGGGTTCAATCAAGTTGTTGGGTGGGTGGTCCTTCCCTGGAGTTTGTTTGCAGGTGAGATTGGCCACGGCGTCTCCCCCCAGCTCGATCTTCCTGGATGGGGACTAGCTGGTGTGTTTGCTGCCAAGCTCTCTTGCAAGGGCTTCAATTTGAGTTCTGTGGAGGTGAGGCCTTCTAGGCCTTATGGTCTGTTTCCCTGCTTTCAACTCTGCCTCCCTCTATGAGATGGTCCGTCCAGCTGGCGTCCAAACTCCCGTCCAGGTCCCTGCCACACCACCTGGCGGTAGCTGCTGCTCAGATTTGCATCGACTGCCCACAGCACACCTCACCGTCTGGCAGGGCTCTCATGGACCGTGGGTTGCAGGAGTGATGAGGTAAGCACAGGGTCCGAAAGGGAGCACCGAGGGGTTTAGCCGGCTGCACGTTTCAGGTAGGTACGAGCGTCACCCCCACCCCCTCCCCGCCGTCTTGATTTGCCTCCCTGGGCTGCTGTCGCCCTGCAGCTCCTTCCCTGGGCCTAAATTCAGTGCCCAAACCTGGCACCTTGTTTGGAATTGTGAAGTCCTCTAGCCCTCTGAGTCTCATTCGCTGGGAGCTGCATTCCGGTGCTGGCTTGTCTCCGCCATCTTGGCGCCGGCACCCCGCCCCACCTCCTGCCCCGGCAAAAAAAAGAACTGTTTATATTTTAAGGAGCTTCACAGCCTCCCACATAAGGAAAGCAGATAGGAACTGATCATATAGGGCTTTGTAGATGTTTTAGACTTTAGCCTTACTGGGGAAAGACATGGGGAGCCATTCGTGGGTTCTTGAGCAGCAGGTGGACATTGCTTTTCACAAGAACCATGCCGGCTGCTGTTTGGAGAATAGACTGCAGGTGGTGACTGCGGAAAATGGAGCCGGAGATCCAGGTGAGAACCAGGTGAGAGAGAGCTAAGGCCAGGGCGTGGCTCTGGAGGTAGAGAGAAGCACTCAGACTCTGGATATGTTTTTTGAAAGTAGGTTAAAAAAGATTTCCTGATTGTTTGTGAGACATGAGAAAAAGACAGGGATCAGGGATGACTCCAAATAGCTGGAAGAACAGAGGTGCTGCTGGCTGAGATTGGAAGATGTTGGGGTAGAGGGGTAAGAGGTCTTAATTTTGCGTATTTTAGGTTTGAGATGTCTATTAGAAAAACAAGTGGAGAGGTTGATTGGGCAGACGGACAGGTCTGGAGAGGGCTGGGCTGGAGATAGAAATACGGGTTGCCATGATACAGGCATGGGACTGAAAAACTCTCTGCCATGGGCCAGAGAGATCATCAGACGGTGAATAGAGACAGAGCAGGAGAAGCCCTGAGCCCCAAGGTCCCCAACATGTACATGCAGTCTGTTTCCTCTTCTCAGCTACAGTTCTCGTGGTCTTGTCTTGTTCACAGAACCTGCTCAAAGAGCATCTATTAAATGAAGGAACCCAACTTTCATCACGTGTAAAGTAAACATCATTATAATCCTACCTCATAAGGTGGTTGTCAGAAAAAGTTAAATGCAGTAACAAAAATGAAACCGCCTTATGATTAGTAGGCACCTGGTATATTTTTAGAGTGTAGGCTTCATTATCTCATTCTCTACGGCTTGTATTACTTGACTGTATCTTCACAGTTTCTGATGCACGTGAGGCAGACACTCTTGTTCTCACGTTATTGATGAGGAAAGTAGGATCGGTGAGACAAAATAAGTCCTTGAAGGTGCATATCTAATAGTAACACCAGTGGCTGACCTGTTTGAGCACATCTGCATCAGGCACCGTGTTAATGATTTTGCATGTGTTTGTTATCTGGCAACAACACAGCGAGGTGGGGATGATTATCTTCACCTGCACATATGAGGAAACTGACACATAGAGAGGGTGGTTAACTTAGCCAAGGTCCCATAGTAAGTGGGTGGCAGAGCCTGGGTCATGACGCAGACCTCCCCATCCTGATTCAGTGTTCTTTTCCAACCCTCTTAGCTCCTTTTCTTCATCCTCCTACTAGATTCCTGCCAGGGCCAAGCCTCACCACTCCTTCGTTGAAATTGGCAACATTCCTCTCTCTCCAGGTTTCTCTCCTACCAAGCCTACTTGCTGCAGGATATAAGAGTTCAGTCACTCCTTGGGAACTATCTGCAGGTCCAAACATTTTGGCTTATTGTTCCCCCTTTCCGGGAAATCCTTTCACTTCCTCTCTGCCTTATGAACTCCTGTGTGTTCCTCCAAATTCTGGTGAACTCCTATGTGGTTTTCCAAATCCAGTTAATATGTCACCTCTATGGTGAAGCTTTCCCTGCTTGCACTAGACAAGAGGCATGACTTACATCATGTGACACTTTATTCGTAGATCTATCAAAACAAACTGACAGTTTCCTATGGGTTTGACTGATGTCCCTGTAAAATTGTGATTTTTTTTCTCTCCAAAAGGTTTTTATGTTTTCATGTCTTTTTATCCAACATGCTGTTTGATTCATGACTACGTAAATGAATGAATGACCCATTTACAATCACTATCAAAGCAAATTTATGGATATCAAATACTCTTTTAGAGAAGAGGAAATAGGCTAAAAGGAGTAATTTGCCCAAAGTCACTCAACTGATTAAATATTGGAGCTTTGTCGGGTATCATTGTGCGTGCCTATAATCCCAGCTACTCGGGAAGCTGAGGTGGGGGTGGGGGGGGGGGCGGGTGGTGGTGATTGCTTGAACTCAAGAGTTTGAGGCCAGTCTGGCCAGCATAGTGAGAACTCTGCCTCAAACAAATAAATATAAATGAACAAATACTGGAGTCTGAGCTCAAGAGAGGTGAGATTTTGTTTGGTGAACCCAAGATTTCACACGACTATTGCTTCCCTCTCTGCCATCCAGGGTCCTAGAACCCTCCTCCAAATGCTCCTGCAGGTGGCAACAGAGGCTAAGAAAAGGTGAAGCATTCTGGCCAGAGCCCCGGAGACCAAAAAGAAGCTGAGCTTCCCGAGAGCAGGGGCAAGGTGGCTTGAAGAAAGCCAGGCCAGAAGGAGCATTTTATGCATCCATCATTTGTCACCCAGAAAGAAAAGGTTTAGACAGTTTTAGTGTAAGTATTAATCATAAAATTGACATTGAAGAAAGGAAAAAGCAATTGAAATAAAAGGACAGTAAATAACAAAATATCTTACAGGAAAAGCTATACCGTGTGCCCCAAGACACTGAGCTGGAAAGTAGCAGGAGTAGTCAGTCTGGGGCCGTCAGCTCATGTTATCTGCACAAGGGGTCTCTGTCTGATCTTTGGGCACAGAGAAACAAAGTCCAGGTATAGTACATTAGATAGGATGAGAGGGTGTTTATGCATGGACTCATGGCCACCTGCAGGGTCACAGCTTCTGGCTCACTGTCCCCAACTCTGTCCTAAAATACATTTTTACCAATGGCTTGCTGAAAAAAACAGGAAAAATTAGCGAACTTGCCAAGGACAGGCAGCTCTGAGTGTTTGCCTCTGTGGAGAACAGGGAATTGTACAAGTTTGAGCCCTGTGGGCCACCGGGGAAATGGAACAAAGGATCATTTTATCTTTGTGTTCAAAAGATTTAAACAAGGACAGCATGGAAGAGACATGGCTTTAGTAATATCGCAAGTGGAAAAGAATGGGGCTGGGGCATTTATTACCACAGCTGACATTGGTGCAGCATTGATAAGGCATTTTCCTTACTCCTCATGACACATTAGAAGTGGTAGCGGGGAAACCAGGGCTGGGAGTATCTTGTGTAATTAAGTGACAGAGCTGTCGTATGAATTGCGTTTCTGTAACCCTGGGATTACTCCTCTTCTTTGGCTCCCCCTCTCTAACCAAGCTGCATGCTCTGCTGATTCTTTTTTGAGAATGTCTCTCACCTCCAATCCAGCCATCCATCCTGTCAAAGGAGTGCACTATCTGTGTCTTTCTGAGACTATTGTACAACCTCCTCATGTAATCTCATTGTCTCTTTCCTCCCATTAATTTTCTGTAAGCCACATGAGCCAGATTACTAGATTTAGCAAAAACAAAACAGAAAGCCAAGATACTCAGTTATATTGTTACATTTGAATTTTAAAAATGAATAATTTTTATTGTATGGGACATACTTATATTAAAAATTATTTGTTGTTTATCTGAAATTCAAATTTAGCTGTGCATTCTGTATTTTACCTGGCAACCTTGATAATCATGAAATACCATTTCCATCATTCCAAAAATATCCATTAATTCCCTTTTACCTGAAGGACTGGGGCCTGGAATTTTTATAGGTAGGTAACATAAACATATGAATTAAGTGACTAGTTGCGTAACTAACTGGGGCCTGGAGCTAAATTCAGAATTGAAGAACAAATGACCCCAGACATTCAAATTCAGACTTTAAACATATATAATCAACTTAAATAAAAGCAAAAAGAAACACACACACACACACACACACACACACACACACACACACCCCATGGTCATCCAAGAGTCTGGCTTCCAATCTGAAACCAGGCCAAACCACTTGACCTGGAATTAGAGGCCTCTGATTGGGCCTTCTGCCCTTCACTCTCACGACTCTCCACCATGGGTCCTCCCATCTCTCCTCCACTAGCTCATCATGGATGGCCTCCTTCACCCATAGCCATCTTCTCCCCATGCCAGTCTCACAGGCCACTCAAGTCCACAGTGAGGTTTCCCTTTCCATGGTCAATTTTGACTCCTCTCTGTCCCAGGGACACCTTTCGTGGTCACATCATTTTTCTCTCCAACACCCCAAAGGGGATCCGGAAGTGATTCTGAGAGGCCCCTACCATATGCCAAGTCCTCTAAACAGATGTTTGCTTATTTTTGTTCCCTCTTTCCTAGTGAGATGGTGAATCACTCAAGGGTAACAACCCAGTCTCATATGATTCCATATGGTATACTGAGCTTTGCTATAACATCCATGCTCAATATATACTTTCTTACCAACAGGTCTAAGAGTGTACAAACTCATGAACTCAATGACTGCAGACTGGAAGTAAAATCATAAGCCAGTGCTTCCCCCACCCCTACGCTTCCTTTGCACACCTCTGTCACCTCCCAATTCTTGGGCTTAAATAACATCTTTTTTTTCCCCCAGAGCTGATAAGAACTTACATTTGAAAGAGGGTTCCTTTTTTAGTATCAGTCTTGCTGGGTAGTTGTGCCTTATTAGAAAATTATCCACAGAACTTTCAAAGGCCTCCTCATGAGCATGTTGAACTGAGCCAGACTTGGAGCTTTGAATGGAATGCCATTTAATCTTGCCAAAGCTCCACCTTTTGTTTCTAAGGAGGGAAAAAGTCTAAGGAACATAGGTGACTTGGGGACCATTTACACCCAGACCTGATCTGCTAGGGAAAGGTTTGGAATCCTGGAAATACGCAAATTAGATACTGAACTTGGAAAAAGAAAGAGACAAGCACTGGCCAGGCAACCTTCAGTTTTGCTAACGCTAGAGATTTTGAAAATATTATCCCCTCTCAAGATTCCTTGGCCTGCCTAGCTGTGTTCTGGCTGAGATGTGCTGAGCTGAGATGGGCTGGGCTGGGCTGCCGGCTCCAGCACTGGTTTGTAGGCAACTGTGCCTTCAAAGAGCTCTGTCTTCAAGACTTCCTCCAGCTCCAGATGCCACAACTGCCTCCAGGAGCTGCTGGGCCAGGAAAGGTCCTTCTGGAAGCCCACTTGCCCTTTGAATTCTGTTTTTATTTTTTTCTTTATAAACAGATTTTCTTCATTTCAGTGGGAAAAGGTGTCATGACAGCTCTGTGTCTCTCTTTTACTCTTTGGCTCCAAACCTCTTCATGGGAAAAAATGGCTTCTCTTTTTTAATTGAATGAACTAGAAGCGGTTCACTGTTATTCCTCAACTTCAAAGAGACTGTGTGAGGCCCCTTGGCCAGGACTACAGGGCAGTATTTTTTAATCAGAAATTACGACCAAAAAGAATAGGAGACCAGGACACATGGGTGAATTTTACTGAATTAGTGGTTTTCCTTAACTAGTCTAGTTTTGGTGTGTGAGAGGAAGAAAGTTGCAAGTGCTTATGGGCCAGGTACTGTGCTAAGAACTGAGGCTGCAGAAATGAAGAAAATGCAATCCCGGGCCCTCCCACGTGATGGAGGAAGTGGTCTTCGCACCCTGTGGGTAAGGAGTAAGGAGTACACAGTGTGCTGTAGTGGTTAGAAGCACCAGCTTTGTCATCACAGGGATTAGCTTGTTCCCTGGTTCTGCTGTGGGCTGTGTTGCATTGGGCAAGTTACTTAACTTCTCTGTGTATTATGTTGTACATCTTAAAAATGGGGTTAGTGATAAAATCTGTGTTATAGGGTTCCTGTGGGGATAGTAAGTTAAAGTACTTAAGCTCAGTGCTTGGCACTTTGAGTGTTTATTGCTCATTGAGAAGGTGTAGAGGAAGTATATGGGCATAGATAGCAAAGTGCAGCTGACTGCTTGGGTGAGGCGGGGGCTGCTCCAAAGAGGAGGTGACATTTGCTTTGCACTCTGAAAAATAAGTGGGAGTTCAGTAGACAAGGGTAACATAAGGGAACCCAGGCAGTGGGGAGCGTGGTCAGGGACAGAGAGAAGGTGATGGCTGGAAGGAGCAGTAGAGATGCTAGTGTGGCTGCAGCCTGGGACTCTCATGTGGCTTGAGAGAAAGAAGTAAAATTACAGGCTGAGTCTAGAAAGATGAGTTCAGGCTAGACAGGGAAAGGCTTTAAACTTCATGCCATTAATTCATTCATATAAATCTATTATCCCCATAAAGATGAAGAAGGAAGGCATTAAAAAGATATGTAATTTTCCAGGCATGGTGGATCATGCCTGTAATCCCAGCACTTTGGGAGGCCAAGGCAGGTGGATCACTCGAGGTCAGGAGTTCAAGACTAGCCTGGCCAACATGGTGAAACCCCATCTTGACTAAAAATATAAAAAATAGCCAGATGTGGTGGTGGGTGCCTGTAATCCCAGCTACTTGAGAGGCTGAAGCATGAGAATCGCTTGAATTTGGGAGGCAGAGGTTGCGGTGAGCTGAGATCATGCCACTGCACTCCAGCTTGGGTGACAAAACAAGACTCTGTCTCAACATCACTGAACCAGCAAGGGGCAGAGCTGGATGTTGAGCTTGGGTGTGTCCGGCTCCAGAGCCTAAACCAGCACCTGACTTCGTGCTTACTCACAATGTCTATGGCTGCTGCTTTAAAACAGCACTTTCCATTTGCCTTGTTAAATGAGATTGTATATGAATTATACTGCAGTTTATTTTTAGATAAATAAAAGAACCTAGTAAAGGAATCTGACATGGACCTTAGGTGAATATATATGCCCTTAGGCTGGAGTGTATTTCAGAAAGCCTGGGTAGGGAACTTGGGCGGTATCCCCAAGGCTCAGGCCCTAAGAAGGCTTGGCCATCTGATACCCTGGTTCCATTAGCACAAAATCACCATGATAACCTCAGTTCACATTTCTTTGGAATCTGTTTGGCAGAGCTGTGCAATACCTGAAGCTCTTAGGGTCATTTTGCTTTGATCAAGGGCTTTGCTCTTATAGGGGCATCTCAGATCAGTGGTGGAGGTCACCAGGCCTTGGAGAAAAGCCCAAACATCTTCCAATGGGACCAGGCCCTCTGATAGCATCTTTCCAACCCTTTAATGGTCAGCTGGGCTTTTTTGTCCTGGGTCCATTCTGAAGTTCCTCACTCCCTTCATTTCAGAGACACTCACTGCTCAAAAACACTTAGTCTTCAGGTCCCTGGCACCTCCTAGGAAGTACCTGGGGAGAGAAGAACAGGGCTACAGGGGGAAAGCCAGGCAATTCCCCTTCTCCAAACACTTCCCTGTCTATCATGCCTTTGTGTCTTCAATGCCAGAACTTTAAGAAATTGCCAAGGATTCCCTGACATTCACCCTGGGACAGCTGCCGCTCATAAGCATCCTAATGCAGATCAGCAAAGAACTCTTCCTTGCCCCACAATTCACTTTTTTTGTTAGATAGGGTCTTGCTCTGTCACCCAGGCTGGAGTGTAGTGGCACTAGCTTGGCTCACTGCACCCTTTGCCTCTCAGGTTCCAGAGATTCTCCTGCCTTAGCCTCCTGAGCTGGGATTACAGGAGTCTGCCACCATGCCCGGCTCATTTTTGTATTTTCAGTAGAGATGAGGTTTCACCACATTGGTCAGGCTGGTCTGGAACTCCTGACCTCAGATTATCCCCCACCTTGGCCTCCCAAAGTGCTGGGATTACAAGCATGAGCCACAGTACCCAGCCCACAATTCACTCTTATTCTCTGTCTTTCCCTATAACACTGTCTACAATTTGTAGTTCTATAATTTTGTGATTTTCTTGCTTACTGTCCACCTTCTCACTCCCCTGACTATGAGTTCCATATAGCAGGGGCCATATCCATTTTATTTCCTGTTGTAGCCAGATTGAGGACTGGGGGAGGGGCCACGTGGTCTTTTCTTTTGCAGCTCTGGCAGTTCCTTTTCTCTCTCTCCTTCATCCTCACTAGTGCATCTCCTCTTCCTGGCCTTTCAGTGTTGGAGTCCCTCAAGACTGGCTCTTAGGTTGCCTTTATCTCTCGCTTTGTCCTGAACCCCACCCAGGTACAAAGCTTCAGTTAGTCTACCTGACATCTTTGTAGATCTTAACGGCATCTCAGATTCCCAAGTTACCAAGGCAATATGTGTGATCTTTTCCCTAGAACTTGGCCTTTTCCCAGTGTTCTCTGAGTAAATGGCTCCATCAGGCAGCAATATGGGCTAGACAGAAACCAAGGAGTCATCCTGACACCTCCTTATTGTTTACCCTCCTCCAAAGCCAGTCACTTAGACATGTTGATTCTTACCTATTGCTCAAATCCACCTACCTTGCCCATCTCTGCAGTACGTATTGTAGTCTTCACTGCCTGCTCTTTTCACATGACTAGCTTATTAATGAGCCTTCCTGCTTCTGTTCTGGTCCACCTCCTTTCTTTGTGCTCCAGCCAAAGTATCCTTGAAATGCACATCTGATCATTTTACTATCATTACCCTACTGCACACACAGAATGTAAAATCCTCCAACAGCCTCCATTGCTCTTACAATAAAAGTCAACATCCAGCTGGATGCAGTGGCTCATGCCTGTAATCTCAGCACTTTGGGAAGCCGAGGCAGGCACATAACTTGAGGTCAGGAGTTTGAGACTAGCGTGGCCAACATGCTGAAACCCATCTCTGCTAAAAATACAAAAATTATCTGGGCGTGGTGGTGTGCACCTGTAGTCCCAGCTACTTGGGAGGCTGAGGCAGAACTGCTTGAAGGCAGGAGGCAGAGGTTTCAGTGAGCCAAGATTGCACCACTGCACTCCAGCCTGAATCAACATGGTTAACATGGTGTCAATATGGTGACAGAGAAAGACTCCATCTAAAAAAAAAAAAAGCCAAATCCTTTGTTGTGTGGGCTTTAAAGGCTTTTGTAGCCCAGATCATACAGTAAGCTGACTCCAGTGATGCACTTTTTGGCTGATCTCTTATGATCCCCTAGCCTCTGGCCTTTGTGTTTTGGGGCCACCTCACTCTGGCAAGCCACCCTCTTGGGCAGTGTCCCTTCAAGACAGCTCCAGCCTGTTACCCTCCAAGGTCTTCTCTTGACCTACAGAGAGCTCACGTTTCTTTGCTCCGCCAAATACCGGAAGGACAATTGTTCTTGTGGCTGCCCTCTCTCTTGGGCTAGCCTACCTATATATATACGCAGCTCAAGCCACCTGAATGCTTTCTTTTAGATTGGAGTTGAATGCCAGTCTATATTGTCCTTAAAATCCACAAGATTTATATAAATATTTTATAATGAACTCCTTGAAGGGAGCTGGAACTCAAAGCATAGCACATTCTAAACACATCCTCTCTTCCTGATCTTCAGCCTCCACTCTTTCGTAGCCAGGAGTGAGGTTGAGGTAAGGCCCACAGAATGGGTTTGGGATCACGACTTTTGCAAATTCTTAATGTGCCATCATTTCACTTTGCAGTATGGAAACACATTGCCACCTCTTGAATGAATCCTTCTGGAGCCGTGGCCAGTACTGAGTAGTTCTATTTACAGAATCCTGTTTTAGAAGATGCTCACTTGATGGAAGGAGTCAGTTAGAATCTACCATTTTCAGACAAGAAGGGGCATGTTCCTTTTGAAAAAGCTGGGTAGGTGCAGTCCTGAGCAGTTGGAGGCATCATAACAGCACCAGGAAGCTGAATGGGAGGACATAGGGTTAACCTGGCTCCTTTACTGATATGCCTGATGCCTGAAGTTAGAATGAAGGTCTTTTGAGACTCCTAACTTGGCCCTACTTTTTTTTTGAAATTTTGTATTTTTTTTAAATTTATTTAACTTTAGGTGCATGCTATATCTGGCATTTCTCCCCATGTTATCCCTCCCCACTCTCTCCTTTCTCTCCACCCCACAACTGTCTCTCCCCTGCCCCTGTGAACTCCTCTCCCTGAGTCCACGTGTTCTCATTGTTCAACACCCACCTATGAGTGATCACATTTGGTGTTTGGTTTTCTGTTCTTGTGTCAGTTTGCTGAGAATGATGGTTTTCAGATTCATCCAAGTCCCTACAAAGGACATGAACTCATAGTTTTTTATGGCTACATAGTATTCCATGGTGTATGTGTACCACATTTTCTTTGTCCAGTCTATCATTGATGGACATTTGGGTTGGTTCCAGGTCTTTGCTATTGTAAACAGTGCTGCAATGAAATATGTGTGCATGTGTCTTTATAGTAGAACAATTTATGGTTCTTTGGGTATATGACCAGTAATGGGATTGCTGGGTCAAATGGAATTTCTATTTCTAGATCCTTGAGAAATCGCCAAACTGTCTTCCACAGTGGTTGAACTAATTTACACTCCCACCAACTCTGTAAGAGCGTTCCTATTTCTCCACATCCTCTCCAGCATCTGTTGTCTCCAGATTTTTTAATGATCACCATTCTAACTGGCATGAGATGGTATCTCAATGTGGTTTTGATTTGCATTTCTCTAATGACCAGTGATGATGAGTATTATTTCGTATGTTTGTTGGCCTCATGTATGTCTTCTTTGAAAAGTGTCTGTTAATATCCTCTGCCCACTTTTGAATGGGGTTGTTTGTTTTTTTCTTGTATATCTGTTTTAGTTCTTCGTAGATTCTGGTTATTTATTAGCCCTTTGTTAGGTGGGTAGATTGCAAACATTTTTTCCCATTCTGTTGGTTGCCGATTCACTCTAATGATAGTTTCTTTTGCTGTACAGAAGCTCTGAATTTTAATTAAATCCCATTTGTCTATCTTGGCTTTTATTGCCATTGCTTTTGGTGTTTTAGTCATGAAGTCCTTGCCTATGCCTATGTCCTGGATGGTTTTGCCTAGGTTTCCTTCTAGTGTTTTTATGGTGTTAGGTTTTATGTTTAAGTCTTTAATCCATCTGGAGTTAATTTTAGTGTAAGGTGACAGGTAGGGGTCCAGTTTCTGCTTTCTGCACATTGCTAGCCAGTTTTCCCAACACCATTTATTAAACATGGAGTCCTTTCCCCATTACTTGTTTTTGCTGGGTTTGTCAAATATCCAATGGTTGTGGATGTGTGGTATTTATTCTGGGGCCTCTGTTCTGTTCCATTGGTCTATGTCTCTGTTTTGGTACCAGTACCATGCTGTTTTGATTACTGTAGCCTTGTAGTATAGTTCGAAGTCTGGCAGTGTGCTGCCTCTGGCTTTGCTCTTTTTGCTTAGGATTGTCTTGGCTATGCAAGCTCTCTTCTGATTCCATATGAAGTTTAAAGTGTTTTTTTCCAGTTCTGTGAAGAAGGTCATTAGTAGCTTGATGGGGATAGCACTGAATCTGTAGATTACTTTGGGCGGTATGGCCATTTTCACAATATTAATTCTTCCTAACCATGAGCATGGAATGTTTTTCCATCTGTTTGTGTCCTCTCTTATTTCATTGAGCAGTGGTTTGCAGTTCTCCTTGAAGAGGTCCTTTACATTCCTTGTTAGTTGTATTCCTAGGTATTTTATTCTCTTTGTAGCAATTGTGAATGGTAGTTCACTCTTGATTTGGTTCTCTGTCTGTTATTGGTGTATAGGAATGCTTGTGATTTCTGCACATTGATTTTGTATTTTGAGACTTGCTGAAGTTGCTTATCAGTTAGAGAAGATTTTGGGCTGAGACAATGGGGTCTTCTAGATATACAGTCATGTCATCTGCTAATAGAGACAGTTTGACTTACTCCTTTCCTAATTTTATACCCTTTATTTCTTTTTCTTGCCTGAGTGCTCTGGCTAGAACTTCCATTACTATGTTGAATAGGAGTGCTGAGAGAGGGCATGCTTGTCTAGTGCCTGAGTTCAAAGGGAATTCTTCCAGCTTTTCCCCTTTCAGTATGATATTGGCTGTAGGTTTGTCATATATAGCTTTTATCATTTTATGATGTGTTCCATCAATACATAGTTTATTGAGAGTTTTTAGCATGAAGGGCTGTTGAATTTTGTCAAAGGCCTTCTCTGCATCTATTGAGATAATCATGTGGTTTTTGTCTTTGGTTTCATTTATGTGATGGATTACATTATGGATTTGCATATGTTGAACCAGCCTTGCATCCTTGGGATGAAGCCTATTTGATTGTGATGGATACGCTTCTTGATGTGCTACTGCAATCTGTTTGCCAGTATTTTATTGAAGATTTTTGCATCGATGTTCATTGTGGATGTTGGCCTGAAGTTTACTTTTTTAGTTGAGTCTCAGCCTGGTTTTGGTATCAGGATGATGTTAGTCTCATAAAATGAGTTAGGGAGAATTCCTTCCTTTTGTATTGTTTGATACAGTTTCAGAAGGAATGGAACCAGCTCCTCTTTGTACGTCTGGTAGAATTCAACTGTGAACCCATCTGGACCTGGACTTTTTTTGGTTGGTAGGCTATTGATTGCTTCCTCTACTTCAGCCCTTGTTATTGGTCTATTCAGGGTTTCAACTTCCTCCTGGTTTAGTCTCGGTAGCATACAGTTGTCTAGGAATTTATCCATTTCTTCCTGGTTTACCGGTGTATGTGCTTAGAGCTGTTTGTAGTAATCTCTGACGGTAGTTTCTATTTCTGTGGGATCAGGGGTGATGTCCCCTTTATCTTTTTTTTATCGCATCTATTTGATTCTTTTCCCTTTTCTTTTTTATTAATCTGGCTACTGGTCTATTTTGTTGATCTTTTAAAAAAAACCAGTTCCTGGATTTATTGATTTTTTGAAGGGTTTTTTTGTGTCTCTGTCTCCTTCAATTCTGCTCTGATCTTAGTTATTTTTTGTCTTCTGCTAGCTTTTGAGTTTTTTTGATCTTCCTCCTCTAGCTCTTTCAATTTTGATGACAGGGTGTCAATTTTAGATCTTTCCTTGTTTCTCATGTTGGCTTTTATTGCTATAGATTTCCCTCTTGACATTGCTTTAAAGATGTTCCAGAGATTCTGGTAAGTTGTATCTTCATTCTGATTGGTTTCCAAGAGCATCTTTATTTCTGCCTTCATTTCATTGATTATCCAGTCAACACTCAGAAGCAAGTTGTTCAGTTTCCAAGTGGTTGTGTGGGTTTGAGTGTGTTTCTTAATCCTGAGTTCTAGTCTGATTTTGCTGTGGTCTGATAGACTGTTTGTTATGATTTCCATTCTTTTGCCTTTGCTGAGGAGTGATTTGCTTCCAATGATGTGGTCAATTTTAGAGTAAGTGCAATGTGGTGCTGAGAAAAATGTATATTCTGTGGATTTGGGGTGGAGCGTTCTGTATATGTTTATTAGATCCACTTGGTCCAGCTCTGCATTCAAGTCCTGGATATCCTTGTTAATTTTCTGTCTTGTTGATCTGTCTAATATTGACAATGGAGTGTTGAAGTCTTCTACTATTATTGTGTGGGAGTCTAAAATCTCATTTTAGGTTGTTAAGAACTTTCTTTATGTATCTGGGTGCTCCTGTGTTGGGGGCATATATATTTAGGATAGTTAGCTCTTCTTGTTGAATTGATCCTTTTACCATTATGTAGTGTCCTTCTTTGTCTCTTTTGATCTTTGTTGGTTTGAAGTCCATTTGATCAGAGATTAGGATTGCAAACCTGCTTTTTTTTGTTCTCCATTTGCTTGGTAAATCTTCTTTCATCCCTTTATTTTGAGTCTATGTGTGTCTTTGTATGTGAGATGGGTTTCCTGAATACAGCACACCAATGGATTTCGATTTTTTATGCAGTTTGCCAGTCTGTGTCTTTTGATTGGGGTGTATAGGCCATTTATATTCAGTGTTATTACTGTTGTGTGTTAATTTGATCCTGCCATTTTGTTACTGGCTGGTTTTCTTTCCCATTAGTTGACTCATTTTCTTCATTGCATTTTTGGTCTTTGCCCACTGGTTTGCTTTTGCAGTGGCTGGTACTTGTTCCTTTCCATGCTTAGTGTTTCTTTCAGGAGCTCTTGCAGGGCAGGTCTGCTGGTGACAAAATCTCTCAGTAATTGCTTGTCCATAAAGGATATTTTTTCCTCCTTCACTTACAAACCTTAGTTTGGCTGGATATGAGATTCTGGGTTAAAAGTTCTTTTCTTTAAGGATATTGAATATTGGCCCCACTCTCTTCTGGCTTGTAGGGTTTCTGCCGAGAGATCCACTGTGAGTCTGATTGGCTTCCCTCTGTGGATGACCTGACCTTTCTTTCTGGCTGCCCTTAGCATTTTTTCCTTCATTTCAAACCTGGTGAATCTGATGATTATATGTCTTGGGGTTGCTCTTCTTGAGGAATATATTTGTGGAGTTCTCTGTATTTCTTGAATTTGAAATTTGGACTGCCTTGCTAGGCTTGGGAAGTTCTCTTGGATAATATCCTTGAGTGTGTTTTCCAGCTTGGATTCATTCTCCCCATCATATTCAGGTATACTAATCAAGCCTAGGTTAGGTCTTTTCACATAATCCCATATTTCTTGGAGGCTTTGTTCATTTCTTTTCATTCTTTTTTCTCTTGTCTTGCTTTCTCTTTTTATTTCATTGAGTTGATCTTCAATATCTGATATCCTTTCTTCTGCATAATTGATTGAACTATTAAAACTTCTGTTTGCTTCATGTAGTTCTCCTGCTGTGTTTTTCAACTCCATCAAGTCGTTTATGTTCTTCTCTAAGCTGGTTATTCTAGTTAGCATTTCACCCAACCTGTTTCCAGAGTTTTTGGTTTCTTTGCATTGAGTTAGAACGTGTTCCTTTTGCTCAGAAAAGTTTGTTATTATCCACCTTCTGAAGCCTGTTTCTGTCAATTTGTCGCACTCCTTCTCGATCCTGTTGTGATCCTGTGTTGTTGAGGAGTTGTGATCCCTTGAAGGAGAAGAGGTGTTCTGGTCTTTGATGGTTTCATCTTTTTTGCACTGCTTTTTTCCCATCTTTGTGTGTTTACCTGGCTGTGTTGTCAGGGAGCTGCTTGATGAGGTCACTTGTCTGCCTGCGGAGGCACTACTGGGTTTTTAGGGACTCCTTCAGGTTACTAGGGAAGCTTCCTGTGTCCTTTTTGTTTATACTGGGAGATTAAGCCTGCCTCTTCCGCTGACCTGTGCGGGCTGCTACGTTGTCAAGAACGCCGTCCTGTTGCTACAGAGGCTTCCTGTATCCCCTCTAATGGGCTGTGCCCTTCCTCCACTGGGCTGGATCATTAGGGTTCAGCTCAGACTGTGGCATTGGCTGTGCAACCCGCCAGAGTCAGAGCTTCAGCCCTCTGGGGTTTGTGGGGGAGGGTAGGGACCCGCCCAGCCGCATCCTGCCATCTCCCACTTTCAGCTTCCTCTTTCTCCAGTCATGGGGTAGGGGCGGCCCAGCTGCTCCCGCTTACAGCTCCCTCTCTCTCCGGGCAAGAGGAGGGGGCAGTAGTTCAGTCTGCAGGTTCTCCCCGCAGCCTTTTGGGCTTATGCGTCTGTTTACGTCTTTATGCAAATCTGGGACACCATCCTGAATTATTATTCAACTCTGTGCTTATAATTCCCGGCGCTTGACTGGCAAAGATCTCCTGTTCTGTATATTGCTGAGGCTTTGGGGGAAGCGCTGTATCTGGACTGGAGTGCCAGAGGGGGAGCCTTCAACTCACGGTCAGATGCACTTTCTGGGTGAAGCAGCACCCCTCCCCACCTTGGTCTGCCCTGAGTGGGCTTTGCTTACTGTCAGACAAGACCCGTTGAAATGCACCTGGTACCTTGGTTGGAGCTAGAAGAGCTCTGGATTTCTGTGTCTCTCTCACTGGGTGTTGTGTGCTGGAGTTGTATCTATTCCGCCATCTTGGATCCCCTTGGCCCCACCCCTTTTTAGTCTCTCACCTTCCCAGTCATTCCCTGTACCTCATATAGGGTCCCTCCCCAGCGATGTCTCCTGGCCTCAGCCTAGAGGAGCTGCTTGTGTCAGAGATTACTCTATAAGAGGCATCCCCCAACCCTGGGCCACAACTGGAGACCTAAGTGCTGCTTTCACCCTGGCCAGGCTGGACAGCCACACTTCTCTTGAACATTACCCAGAATCTCCACTTCGATCAGGTGGTAAGAAGGATCCTTCTCTCTTGCCCAGAAGTCCCATGGCTGTCTGGGCCTTGCCTCTCACTGAGTCGTTGGTCCATTCACAGGTTATATCTCTCTCATCTCACCAAGGTCAGCACTGGACAAATTCATGAAGGAGATGCAATTTGTCAGAAGTGCTCATGACCACAGGGAGGCGCATTTCATGCACACTGCTGTAAATTGGCACAACATTTCTGAAAAGCAATTTAGAAATGTGTATCAAGAGTATTAAGGGTGTTTTTGTCGTTTGAGAAATTCCATTTCGGTAACTTCCATTTCAAAAGCAGTTTCTAGCAGATTTGTAATGGGGAGTTTATTTTCACCTTGGGAAATCCATCTTTGATGTCGCGTCTTCTGAATTCCATTTGATTTGCTCCTTTAATAACTTCATGAAACTCTGTCAGTTTCCCAGTTATATATGGAGCACAGAAAAAGAGTGTAGGCAGTCAAGGTGGATTTAAGGCTGTGTAACTCTGTGAATAATGTTGTCTAAGAGAGAGGCTGCTCCCAAAAGACATATGGTTTCCAAAAGCAGACTGGTGTGGTGCTGAGTGAGTAAACATTGTGTGGGGATCTTGTAAAACGGGAAATTTTATGAGCCCCTCACCTCCCATTCTGATTCAGCAAGTCATGGTGGTTTTCAGGAATGTCTATTTTTAACATGATTTCCTGTAGATTTTGATGCTCAGATAGAGGTCTGATAATCACAGTTTAGAATGTAATCTACCATAGTCTATTTCATTTTTAAGAAATTCTACTAGATCTTATTTTCATGGAATATTGTATGTCACATGGGATTCATGCATTCAAAAAAATATCTGAAATACTAGACAAGCATTCTCACTGCCAAGTTACAGGGAGGAGTTCATTACAAAAAATACTACATAACCCATATGCCACACTTTTAAGTGCACACACTGCAAACAGATACAGAGAAATCTAGAATGACTTCAGTCTGCAACGTATTTTGCTCAGTAGCAAGCAGAGGCACTTTGTTTTTTTTCCTAGGGGTCATGTGACAATGGGCACCTGCTTCTGTTTCCCCTTTCCAGCCCTTCTTAGGCCCCATCCTAAAGAGGTGGTCTTAGAAAAAGCTACGTTTCTTTTTTCTCATTTCTGCCTAATTCAACTGTTGTCTTTCCAGTCCACCTGTAGACCGGTTTGGTACATCAGAGCTGCAATTATTTTTGCTGTTAGAAAGATACTCTTTTGGGTAGAGTTAATAATACAATTATGGCCAGTGGTTCTCAAAATATATCATGCATTGAAATCACCAGGAACACTTTTCAAAACCGAAGGCCCTGGATGCACCTCAGTCCAGTTACATCAGCATCTCAGGGTGAGGGTTGGTTCTCAGGTCTTCAGATGATTCTAGGTGCAGTATGGTTGAGAATTACTAATTTGGCCTAAGTTCCACCTGGGTTAGCAATAAATGTAGCAAGGGCCAGGTGTGGTGGCTCATTCCTGTAATCCCAGCACTTTGGGAGACTGAAGAGAGTGGATCACAAGGTCAGGAGATCAAGACCGTCCTGGCTAACATGGTGAAACCCCATCTCTACTAAAAATACAGAAATTAGCCAAGCTTGGTAGCAGATACCTGTAATCTCAGCTAGTAGGGAGGCTGAGGCAGGAGAATTGCTTGAACCTGGGAGGTGGAGGTTGCAGTCAGCTGAGATCACATCACTGCACTCCAGCCTGGATGATAGTGTGAGACTCCATCTCAAAAAAAAAAAAAAAAAAAAAAAGTGTAGCCTGAACTTTCATTGAAAAGTCAGGAGAAAAAGCTGTCTTTCCCTTGTGTCCTACCCCTTTCATGATTTCATGATTGCCTCTGTGGCCACTTGTCCTCCTGTGGTTTGGTTTGCTTTTTTAAAAATTCTTTTCTTTCCTTACAGTCTTCCATTATTCTTCTATGGTATGTACCTGTATTGAAGTTTTATCACTTTTAGACCTGGAAAGCACCTTTTATAATCTAAGCATTTTTCCTTGGAGTATGGCCATGTTATCCAGGATACTTTAAAAAAAAATAGAGGTTCCTGGTCCTTGTACTGTACTCACTAGATCAGAACCTTTCTCTCTCTGTCTCTCTCTCTCTTTCTCTCTATGTATATACACATATAGGGATTTGTTAGAGAAATTGGTTCACATGATTATGGAGGTTGAGAAGACCCACATTAGGCCATATGCAAGCTGGAGAGCGAGGGAAGCCACTGGCATGGCCCAGTCCATGTCCAAGGGCTTCAGAGCCAAAGAAGCCAATGGCGTGGCCTAACTCTCAGTTTGAAGGGGAATGCCAAGACTCCAGGGAGACGCCAGTGCAAATTTCAAAGTCCAAAGGCCAGAGAACCTGGAATTCTGACATTCAAGAACTCCGGGTAGGAGAAGGGAATCCTAGCTCCAGAAGAGAAAGTAAGAATTTGCCCTTCCTCCATCTTTTTGTTCCATCTAGGCACCCAGCTGATTGGATGGCACCTGCCCATGCTGAGGGCAGACCTTACCCGCTCAGTCCACCAACTCAAACACCAATCTCCTTTAGAAACACCCTTGGAGACACAACTGGGGCAGCCCAGTAATTCTAGTGAAATGCCAGAGCTCTTGATTTTCCCTTTCAGCAGAATGGAGATGGACTCAGTGCCACTGAAGTGCTGAGGATAATTAATGCTTGAGTAGCTATCTGGGTATCCTTTAACCCAACCAAGTTGACACACAAAATCAACTGTCACACTCAGTGATTCTTATATTTGAATGTTTGAGTATTTCTGTCTTAATTGCACCAGTCCACTTACAGATACAGTCATGCTTATGGTCTAAAACACTGAGGGTGAAGGCTTAAGAACAAGCTTGGCTGGGTGCGGTGGCTCACGCCTGTAATCCCAGCACTTTGGGAGGCTAAAGTGGGCAGATCACAAGGTCAAAAGATTGAGACCATCCTGGACAACATGGTGAAACCCCATCTCTACTAAAAATACAAAAATTAGCTGGGTGTGGTGGCACCTGTAGTACCAGCTACTCAGGAGGCTGAGGCAGGAGAATGGCTTGAACCTGGGAGGCGGAGGTTGCAGTGAGCCGAGATCGCGCCACTGCACTCCAGCCTGGCGCCTGGAGACAGAGCAAGACTCTGTCTCAAAAAAAAA
The DNA here is from genome assembly GCA_031835075.1 of Saguinus oedipus. NCBI lineage: Eukaryota > Metazoa > Chordata > Mammalia > Primates > Cebidae > Saguinus > Saguinus oedipus. Next base: position 130,188,366 of record CM063178.1, read on the forward strand.
AAAAAGAACAAGCTTAATAGGAATGTGATACATTTCAACTACACAAAGGTGAACAAGGCAGAGATGAGCAAAGGGCTGATTATTAAGTTACCAACTATAGTGACTCTAGTTTAGAGATATAAGTAAAAATCCCTAAGACTGTCCAGGGCTATCCTTAATAGACGGTGATATAAGGAAGAAATTTTCCAATCCAGCACTGATTACCTCCAGCATTTACATTCTGTCAGTTACCTATTGCTAGGACAGTGCTGTACTGTGTAATATACAACCAGAAAACATCAATGGTGCACAACAGTAAATATCACGTTTTGCTCATGAGTCAGTGGATTGACTGGGTGATTTTGCTGGTCTAACTGGGTTTGATGGGGTACCTCCATGAGTTTGCAGTCAGTTCTAGGTGAGCTAGTTGACTTTACTGGTTTTGAGTTTTCTCATGTGTCCTTAGCCTTTGCCAGAGTATCTGGGACAACTTAGCTTGCTCCAGGTGGCTTATTCTCCAGCAGCCTAGCCCAGGCATGGCAGGATCCAGAAAGACAAAGTGGAAGCATGCAGTCTCTTAAAGCCTAGGTCTGCGGCTTGTACATTGTCACTTTTGCTGCCTTCTATTGGCCATTTCAAGTCACAGGATGAGGCCAGATCCAAGAGTGGAGAAATAGACTCTACCTCTTGATGAGAGAACTTATAAAGTCACATTCCAAAATGTGTGAATATGGATTTATGCAAACAATCAGCTTCATCCACTGGGGCCAGTTATGTAAACAATCAACTGCATCCATCACCCAAGCTTCACCTGTTTACCTAACGGCTAGTTATAAGGCATTAAGTTCTGAAGGTTATCATACTGCTCCCAGGCATCAGAAGAGTTGGTGTGCACATACCTGGCAAGGTAAGGCCTTGCACGTCAACAGTTTGCTTTGAGTATCTTATGCTTTATCAGTGATGTACATCAAGGGGGATATGCAATGTATTCAGGAAATTATTCAAGATATTCAGAAAATTCTCACGTACTCAACAGATGCATTATGGTTACCTTGAAGATCCTGTCTTTATGCTGCTCCGAAATTCTAGACTGTCTCTGATTGCCAAGAAGATGCTGTTGTTTCAAAGTGGGACACATCATTGTGCATTGAATATGGCTCCATTTAAAATCTGCTCAATCTGGCTTTCACTTCCTTTTCTAAGTGAAGAAATACAAATCCCTTAGCCTACAGCCTTTAGACACTGCACTGACTGAACTCTACTATCCAAATTCGTCTTGTGCCGTGAAGTCCCGCACATATGGCCTGAACACCACACTCTAGATTTTTGTTTCCTCTGTCTCTTTTACCTTCAACATGATGTTCCTCAGTCTCTGCAAATTCAAATCTTAACAACCCTACAGTGTCTTCTTAAATATGGCCTTCTGCTTAAAAAACCCTTCACTGATAACCCCAGACAAAAGTGTGTTTCCTCTTTATGTTTCAAAGAGATGGAAAAAATAGCAAGTAAACTCAGACGAATTTGAGAACGGTTCTACCATTCACTTACTGTTAGACTTAGTCATGGTGCTTCCTTTTGCTATACCTTTTTCTTAACTTTCTAAAATGGGGATAATACCCACCTGCAGGGTGATTATGATAAACATTTACAAGGTCCTTGATAAATGATGGCTGTTTTTATAACCCCATATACAAGTAATTACCTTCTTATTTTCTATATTAATGCCCAACCAATGCCTGTGTTACTGTCGCTCCCTGTGCTTCCCTCTTAAGGACAGGAGTTATGTCTTCCTTCTGATTACTCTTCTCTGCATTTTACAGATGAGGAAACTGAGGAACCACAAGATTAAGTAACTTGTTTAAGACCAGACAGTTGGCAGTACTGGAGTTGAGATCTGATTGTATTTTACGAACCGCTTTCTAAACCCTACCCTGTATATACTGCCTTGTCTTAGCCTGGCTTCCCCCTGGAAATAAAGCCTGAGACCAATGTTTATTTGAGATTGGGTTGAAGGAAGCAGGCAGGAGTGAAGGACAGGGGGAGTGAAATAGGAAAGGGACAACTGATAGAGTTGGACTGGTGCTCGATCCCACCAAGCCCTCTAAGTTTCAAAACTGGCTTGGGGAATGAAAGGAACCACCGGTTATGGGTTAACCAGAGTTAACTTCTTGCACTTTTGGCTGTGCATACTTAGTGGAAAGGCTGTAACCTCTGGCATCCTACCAAAAGCACTCAGGGAAGCCCCAAGGCAGGAGGCCAGAAGCAAGCAGTCCAGGGCCACAAGAGCAGTATCTGTGAAAATTGGTCAAAAGCTTGCAGAGAATTGGTTGCCACCATACCAGCACTGAAGTTAAAGATGGGCAAGGTGACTGTAAAGGTGTGTGCAAGAGGTGTACACTACATGCCTCGTAGCAAGGAGAGAGTCAATGTGTGCTGAAAAGTACTGTAACCAGGAGAGTTTTCCTGAATTTCACCTTGATGTGAAGATGACCGATTTATTTATTTTAGGAGCATACCTGTGGAGGAAGGATTATTAAGAATTTTTGTCAAGGCCAGTTGCAGTGGCTCACGCCTGTAATCCCAGCACTTTGGGAGGCCGAGGCAAGTGAATCACTTGGTGTCAGAAGTTCAAGATCAGACTAGCCAACACACTGAAACCCTGTCTTTACTAAAAATACAAAAATTTTGGTGGTGCATACTTAGTGGAAAGGCAGTGCCCTCTGGCATCCTACCAAAAGCACTCAGGGAAGCCTGAGTGCTTGGGCATGGTGGCGATGCCTACAGTCCCACTACTCGGGTGGCTGGAGTGGGAGAATCACTTGAACCCATGAGTTGGAGGTCATGTTGAGCCAAGATCAGGCTATTGCACTCCAGCCTGGGTGACAGAGTGACTCCATCTCAAAATAAATAAATAAAAATTCTTGCCCTCAAATTCCTTTTAAAGATTTTTATGGGAAGACTTGGGCTCACTTGTGTTTTGAAACATGTCAAGTAGGTGAGATTATGAGAGAAGAAACATTTTCTGAGATGTTCTTCTAAACCCACTGAAAGGGAAGCCCGTGTTAGAAAGTTACATGCATTTAAAAACTATGACTTGAATTCATGATTTTTTTTTTTTTTGAGATGGAGTCTTGCTCTGTCACCAGGCTGGAGTAAAGTGGCGCAATCTCGGCTCACTCCAACCTCTGCCTCCTGGGTTCAAGCGATTCTTCCGCCTCAGCCTCCGAAGTAGCTGGGACCACAGGCGTGTGCCACAATGCCCGGCTAATTTTTTTGCATTTTTAGTAGAGATGGGGTTTCACCGTGTTGGCCATTGAATTCATAATTCTTACCACACAGTAGAACATTCCTAAAATAGAAATGCAACACAGCTTTAAGTTTTCCTGAGTCTTCCTTAGGATCAGCCCTATTGTTCTCTTAGAATTTTTAGACTTTAAATTTACAGGTACTGATTTTATCTCTTGGTCTGTGAATCTTCCCCTCAGGTACCATCCTTTGAATAAAAAGTCCATTTAGGACTGGAGGAAAAAATATATATTTTTAAAAATTAAAATTATTGCACATAAATCAGAAAGGAAAGTTATCTAACCTTGTCTGGAACATGGATTATCCTTTTACTTTTCAGTAAAATATCATGTAGATAGCGTGGTCATTTATATTATTCAACAAGAAACTTACCCTGAATTAAGGTATTGAAATTCAATAGAAAAAATGATGTCAGGAAGGCCAGAGTTTGAATCTCCACTGTGCCATTTCTAAAAACTGTGCCAACTCTTAGGCAAGTAAAGCTTTCTATGACTTAATTTTCTCATCTATAAAATGAAGACAACATCATTGCAAAATTATTGTGAGGATTTGTTCTTCACAAAGTTATGAGGATTAAATGAAATTGTATATGTGAAAGGACAAAGTACACACATAAACATGAAATTTTTTTTACTTTAAAAATAGCTCAAAGTTAATAAATTCATGGGAAAAACTAGTGTCAAAAAGCCTAATTTTGAATCGGGAGAGGACTTGTAGAAGGACTGGGTTGTTAGCTGAGTTTGGCCCAATGTGCTCCGTCCTTGGTCTCCCGCTGGGGTTGCATATTATTGAAAAAAAAAAAAAAAAAAAACAGACTTTTTTTTCTTTTTTTTTAGAGAGACAGGATCTCACTGTGTTGCCCAGGCTGGTCTTGTACTCCTGGGTACAAGCGATCCTCCTGCCGAGGCCTCTCAAACTGCTAGGATTACAAGCGTGAGCCACCACACCCAACCAAAAAAATAGTCTAATCAGCAAGCAGCTGGTTTCTACTGATCTTCCATTACAGCTAGACATATCACACAAAGGAAGAGATCTTGCCTTTGTGATAAATTTTTGTGTAATATGTGAACTAAGATAAATGAAAAGTCAGGTTCCTTAGAAAACCTTGCACAAGACTGCACATCCCTTATAGCTTCCCAAAAGCCTATTTAACATTCCTTAGAAGTCCTAACACCACTACATGGTACACATGTATCATCTTCCTCTCTCCATTAATTTTTCTTTCTACTTTATATGAAATAATAACACTATTCTCTGGGCTTGTCTATCCAAACTCATTGTGCTATATATTTCAAATACATTAGTACATATCACCTAATTCTTAACCATCCAAGTAGCTATTACTCCTGATAGAATGTAGTGCAGAAATTAAAGATCATAGAGATTAATTTACTTTCAAGGTTGCAAAGCTAGTAGAATATGGAAAAAAAACAGGTTTTGGAATCCAGGCCCTGACCCTATGTTCAGTGCCTCTTTCCTTATTCTAATTATTGCTTTGGTTAACAAGAGATAATAATTAAGTTAATTTGCCTCTTGCTGAGATCACAACTGATATTTTAAAATGTAACAGTAACTATACATTTTGCACACCTTACACTATCGCAATATTCCACCAATGGAATATTGAGTGATAAGAATTATCACCAGGAAACTATGGGTCAGGAAAAATACAGTGAAAATAATGACTCCTATAATTCTGGTATCTTTAGGAATGCATGTCTCAGTAATCAAGCAGAAATAAACCAAGTGAGAATGCTACTCAAATATAAATAAACAAAGTAGGCAAATGATTGGTGTTCAGTTTTGCCAATTTTATTGAACCAATAAAATTCCTACTAATAACAATGAAATAAATTTCTGCAAGTATAAATGTGATACAGTTTAACAAAACCCATTGTTCTGTACCTATAAATAGATTTTTAAAATGTCATAAAAAGTGCAGTTATGAATTGTTAACATGTTAATACACAGTTCCTTTATTTCAAATGTGTTTGTCTTGACTCACTAACAGTTCCTTCTGCATCTGTCCAAATAATATTACCCATCCCTCCAAAAAAAAAGAGGCATTAAAGCACTAGAATATTACAGATAAACTGATCCATTTAGGTCAGTTTTAGTCAGAACTGTAAAATCAGCAACATAAGAAAAACAAAACCTAGTAATACATACAAAAAGCTTTCTTGCATTCTACAACCTTCTTAACTGCTGACTTACGTGGAGGGCATTAAGAGTTGAAAAGGCTTATATGGTTAACTACCTAGACTATAACTACAGGAGGGTCTGGTTTGCCAGAACAAGTTTAAAGTGGCTGTTTATTAAGTTTGCTATTTTCAGAATAGAAACTATAAATATAAGACCGCCATTTGACACTGAAACTTGTGTGAATCCTAAATTGCATCAATTATCTATTTGATAAAAGCTTATTCTAGTTTAAAACCTTATAGAGTAGGAGACTGATATATAGAGCAGTCTTAAAGATCACGTCATCTGCCTTACATTAGTCCACTCATGTGCTTCGTAAAAAAAAAAAAAAAAAAAAAAAAAAAAAAAAATTACAGTAACAAAGCACAGGACTACAAAGGCAAAAACATCACAGCTTCTGATTACATTGAATAAAAAGTACCAAGGAACGCAGAAGATAATTCTGTATTAATACTGATGAATTAAAGAACTATAATAGACGTTTCACAGCATGCTACATATATCGCTCACAACTTAAGGATAAATGTCTAACGTTGAAAGTCAAGAAGTTGGCAATCTGATTTCATGTGCAATTCAGCTACCAAGTCTTAATATATACATTCATTATGTAGCTGTCCTGCAAAACCAGGATTTTTTTTTTTTAAAGGAGTTTTCAAGTTCAACTTCTATTTCATAAGTTAAAAGATACATCCAGTTCTTCCATGACCAGGAAAGTTATTTTCAGGCTTAAAAGAGCTAATCCAAGTAGCAAGGCCATGTTCCAAGTTGACCTGACAGGTTTCTTTATTACCTTGCTCAGACTGCATGTGTATGTGCCTATACTAGCAGCACTGAGAAGATGCCAAACTGGCTGTGGTTTGCTTTCTCTATCTCTTATTTTGGGTTGAAAAGAGTAAATGTGAAGAGAAAAAGGAAGGGGAAACTATATTTTCTCTCTACAGAAGACTAAATAATGCAAAGGAAATATTTGCACTAGATATGTAGTTTGGATCACTTTCTTGGTGAACAAGGGTACCATTTAACTTTTACCTTAGAGAACCAGCGAAATTCAGAAAGCAGAAATCTCTCAACATTACAAAGGAAACTTCTTGGCCACCCAACTAATAGATTTCTTTTATTCTACCTTTTGATCCTTCCTTATTAGACTTGGGGAGCCAGTTGAAAATGTGCAACGATATTAATTTAAGAAAGATGTATATTAAGTTTTATTCTGTTTCATAATATATGGACTTAACTAATCAGGATTTGTGAACAATATTTTAACACTAGAGACCAGAGAGATTCTCTCCGATATTTTTTTCGGTAGAAATTATACATTCATTTTTTTGTTTTTTAAAGAGGTTTACTTGAGGGGTGCAAGAAAATAGACTGTTTTAGCAAAATTTACATAACAAAAATTCTATTCATATTTAGACTTACTAATGTTTGATGTCCTGTAAACTGTAAAGTTGGGCATTTCTTCTAAAGGCTATTTTGTGGTATGCCCTGCACCATTTCCACAAGCATTCAAAAGAATCAGATACTTATTCTCTGTTTCCCCCCATATACGTATATAAATATATTTTTTTTTCATTCTGTACTTCATGGTGGTACAGTCATAATTAGGTTAAAGCAAAAATGAACACTTCATGGCATATGATTTAATACAAACCACCTCATTCAGTCTCCATTATTAAGTCTCATATCTTAACTAGGACATCAATTCATTCCTGAGCCCTTAAAGGCATTTATTGGATACTACTATCAGGTTGAGTTGCTCATGAATGAGATGGAGAACATCCAAGTATCACAAGAAATAATAATCTATACTTTCAAACAGGATGGTTCATCAGGTCAGACAACCGTCTATAGTGTCCCATGTTAGAAACCTGACATAATTTAACATCTCTGAACAACCTCAAGTGCACCTAGCTGGAGAGGAAGAACTATTACATCTTCTTCCTCTTTGCATTTCCTCTTCCTTCTGGATATACCTGATGTGTGGCTAGGAGAATAAAGACTACAAACTCAATGCATTTATTTTCTTTTCATCCCATAGAACATTTTTTCCTCCCATAAGAACAAGATAGGAACAGAAGCTGGAGGCTTAGTCTAACAAAAGCCAGTCAAACCCTTATGGACCCAATCTTGTGGTATTTTATCTATATTATAAATCAAATGGGCTTCTGTGATCCCATGGGACCATCTAAATACCCTTTGCCTTATGTCCTTCTATTAGAAATGTGTTTCAAGGCCCAAACACCACCAATAAAACAAATGTCTGGAACATCACCCTATTTGTATGCCAGACATTTCTCATTCCACTGAAGGGTTACAAGTCATTCTGGATTGCTGGAGAATTTTGACTTTACATTCAAATAGCTTGGACTAATAACAGTATTCATAACCTAATACAAATCCAAGTTAGGATGGCAATTCAGTCACTTTAAAATCCTGCTAAATACTTGATTCTGCATAATAGAAATAGTTCAATTTCTGTATCATGTATAAATATAAAGATTCCTACTTAGATAAAGGCAAAAAATTTTATGATTTATTTAAAATATGGAAGTTGTACTACTGAATAACAGTGAGTGAATCCATGAAAAGGTTGGATACTCTGAATTTATAGGCTCTTTGGGGATGAGGTAGAGGAGAGCAAGATATTTCGGCAGCTCGGAAAGGGTAGAACAGAATAGGGTGACATAATTTACACTTGATACTGCATAACATCTGGTAGAGTGTCTAGGGCAAAGGTTAGCCAAAATATAGCTGGATGGTTGAGAGATTTAAAAGGAGTTGGGGTGAATTCATAGTTTCAATGAATGGAGAAAAAGGAACTCAGAAAAGTAAATGCTGGTGACTATCAGCAGGTGGCTGGTGATGTTTGGTTTGGATTGCGAAAGCTGTTCAGACCAACATGGGCTGAGGGGAGGGGAGGAGAGTGAGCATGTAGAGGTTGAGGCACTTGGAGGAAGAAGCAGGCAGGGAAGGGTGGGCTGAATGCAGGCAGGAGCACCCACATGGGAAATATTTTCTCTAGATTAGGTGTATGATGCTGAGGGCAGCCACACTCTTAGCACTATGTTCCTTGTATTTTTTGAAAACCTTTCCTTCCTCATAGGGCTCTGCCTTGACATATACCTCTACCTCTATTATCCATTTCACCCCAGCTTTTTTTTGTTCTAGATCTCACCTGGGCGTATTCTAGGTCTGTTAACTAAGCCAAATTAGCATTGAATTAAGCTCCACATACAGTGGGCATGTAAGTTCTGTTGACTGAGATAAATACATTCATGTTACAGTACTGCTTTGAAGAAAGACTATTTGATTCTCAGTCTCCAGAGGGATATAATAGGGAAACACAGTTTACGTTGACGGCCACCTAGAATAGGTTCTGATTACATAAATTAGGTAACTTAAAACTCAATCTGAACAGAGGAGCCACGTCTTTCAGTATGCTGTTGAATTGTATGACTAAGCAAATGTCATATAGTATTTATATAGCATTATTGTTATATATCCTTTACTCCATGTAAGACCATCTCTTTGCATAAAAGCAGTCCTATTAAAGAGAAGAATTTAAGGTCCTGCTTTCCAGAGAAATGATTTAGAATTGTCTTTACAACCTAAAACACTTTATTTTGCTAACACAGTGCAAATCATTTTTAAAACATGCACTAAAATTTATTTTTTCCATGATGAATTGTCCTTAGAGTTGAAAAGAATCTTACCATCATATAGGCATACACCCTCCCTTCACTAAAAATGGTGAACTATTTTAAGTACAGATCTTTGTTGATCATTTTATTTTGCTGTGGCATAGAAATCTAAGATTTTGAATTTTAAAAAAAACTTTATAAGGGGGAAAAGGAAAAAGAAGCTCTGGAATAATAATTAGCTTTCAGACACATTTAAAATCTTTAGGAGACATTGTAACAAACAGGAGCTCTGGTTCAAATTTTATAGGATTCTTATATAAAACTTATATTGAGTTTTCTGTTGTAAAAACAGCCCTGTGTTCCTCTGCCATTATTTGGGCTTAAAACTATAATTAAAGGCCAAGGCCATGCCCCAGGTTCCATGTTAGCTATCTTTTATTTTAAAAATACTCCAAATGGGACAAATTTGTACTGGGACTGAGACAATGTACTTAGTTCAAAAAGGTGAAGGAGGTAATAAGCTGTCTGAAAAGCCTCTTTTCCCCTTATGGTCACACATCCACCTGAAGAACCCTCGTCTGAAGAAGCCAATGAGGCACCTGCCTGGCTACTCCCATAGTCAGGTGGGTCAAACAACAGATTATTTTCAGATGGGAGAGTATCTCAGTATTTCTTAATGTGATCTAGAAATTACAAATTATCATTGAAGCTGGAAATCTTGAAATTCCCAAGTAAATAGACATTATTCAAGCATACACATCAGTGGACTATTAGACTAATTTTAACATAATAAGCAAAGAATTAAAGAATTCACATTCACATGTGCTTTTCTCACGTACACTCGCACATTTAAGTTTGGCACAATGTGAGCGCAAGGTGGAGATTAGCATATTGCATAATCACATCATTATACCAATTGAACCAGATATCTCTTTTTAAAAATATCACATTTTAATATAAAAAGCTATACTATAAATTACTACATAGTAAATTCAATACTCTGAAAAAATACCACCCTGGAAAACCGCATCAGATTTCAAGTTTGCATTGGATAAAGAGAGTTAACAGCAAACTCGTTGTAAAATGGTATTCACAACCTGAAATGCTGTGCATGCTGCGTATTAGTAGGTGCTTTAGCACCTTCAGAAGTCAATTCTTCTAGGCTGGTTCACTGAGGTTCATAAATATATTGTTTTTTTGTTTTTGTTTATAGTTCCAAGTCAACTTATTTTCCTGACTATTGATGAGATAGATCAACGCTGAGCTAAAAAGAAACTTTGCAAGGAAAGAGATCTATTAAAGGCACTAATATTTTCATAGCCTAAACTCCAACAATTTACATTTCCAGGGAAAAAAATAAACAAAAACTAAGTGGCCATTTTAGTTACTTAAACCTTGTTTCCCCTTTTGGTCTAAAGCTCATACGATGTTCTGTGAGAATTTCTCCTCCTTTTCAATACATACAAGTCATTTTTTATCCTGTTATACAGTTCACCTGCACAAAAACATAGGGCTATTAACTGAAAGCACATAGTAAAAAAACAAATTCAAGAATAAAAGGCATCCTCAACTGGAGAGTTGTAAAGTTAGGGAAGTCAAATGGACATTTATGTTGCCATTTGTGTTTTGCTATTCTCCTATTTTCTTTGTATTACAGATCTACATAATGTGATATTGAATAAAACATACGGCATATGTAATAAAACAAAAGAGATATGGCACAAATTCTCTGAATAATCTCTTTAAATAAATCACCCTGTCTTTAAAAATATTGGTGATTTTTTCCTCACATGGAAGATTTCAAACAGGATCCTGGAATCTAAAAATGCAGAACTACCTTATGTTAATAAGTTTACAGTCATCTTTGTTTTCCTATCTAGAACAAAATCTAAAAGAAAGCAACCCAATGTATTGTACCAGAAGAGGATGATAAATGGAAGAGGAAAATGATTTAATGAAATACTAGTTCACAATTCTTTCACAAAAGAAAAGTTAAATCCTGTATCACAAGTAAGTCTAAAATGAAATCTTTGAGGGAACTCTAACGGAACATTTTTCCTCTATTTACTATGAAAAAAATGGTTATGTTTTCAAAAATTAGCATGTATGTGTACAATTCAAGTCACCCTTAACTAACCAAAAAGTATTTAAAAAGCAGTGCAGTTGTGTCCTACTGGATAGTTGTAAGCATCTCTTTAGGCACTTCACTGGTTCGTTGACATAATACAAATTAAAGCTATAAACACATAATGTTGTGCTCTCTGAAGATAGTCTAATCAAGCAACGTAAACCAATGCAAAAATGTGACTTTTTGGCCGCTTATTCCTCCCCTATGACTTGGTATCTTTTTTTAATCAATTGTCCAAGGAAATTTTTATGGGGAAGGGAAGGGAATGCTTTGGCATTGTGAAAGGAACGTTGTTCAATCCCAGTAAGGTAAAACTGAAAATAGCCTGTGCAATAAAGAAATTTTTTCAAATTTCTTTATGGCTGTGTTTAAAAGGACACTTTTGCAGTGACATGACAGGGGGAAAGTTTAGTTGAGTATTTTTTGAACATATTGCACTCTGTTTTTTTGTTCAATCACATTAATGCATAGAAACACAATTTTTACCTTTGAATAATAAACTGTCTAACCTATTATAAGAAGAAAAATCATGGAAAATAATTTCTAAAAGCCTAACAGGAAAAAAATAGGCATATTAACCTTCCTTTGCTTAACAAAATATAGAAAACAACTATGAGAAGGGAAAAATGTGCAAAGAAAATTTTTGGTCAGTCTTGTGTGGGTACAGGTTTATATGTGCCAACTAAATGAACTATAAGCAGCACTGTGAGCACTGATTATTTAAGATGACTGAGGATTACTGTCAGTGATAGGATTGTGTATAATTCCACTTTTAATATATACATCTGATAGGAAAACTGAAACTTCTGTTTTAGAAGAGAAAGAAAATAGCTGAATTTGGCATTTCAGTAGCATGCTATAGAATTCATCATGATTAATTTCACATTAAATTATGGACAATGGCTGTATCACATTTCATGTTATCACCAATAGCAGTAAAACAACAACAAATGAACAAACGAACAAAAAAAACAGTGCCTGACAAATAATCTCCTGGGGACACAAATAGGTGTCCAGTGAGCAGCTTAGTTCAACAGCGCATGCTTTTCCTCCACCAGATTTCGGACACAACCTTAAAATTTTAGAATGGCCAGAGAGGTCATTCTTTGCTGAATTTCAATATCTGAAAAACAATTGCTTGAGCAGATTGTAAGCGCTTGTCCTTATTGTTTAAAAAAAAAAAGGGCGGGGTTGGGGGGAGAAAAAATACACATACACACAACCCAAAAGCGCTGAAGTTAAGCATTAATAAGCCAGATTTGTGATTTATGATCAGTATCCAAAACTCCAACTATAAACAATGCAAAGTAGTGCTCCTCAGTATTATTTTTGCAATTGTTAGTAATGTTAAGCATCAAGGAAAATAAAACACATCATTGCACATTACAGCCGCAAAAACAAAAACAAAAAACAAACGGCTAAACTTTGACACTAGATAACTGAATAATTTTTGATGCTATATCACAAATAGCTTCTGATGTTTATCTTATGTGAAAGGTCTTTACACATGTATGACATTTTCCTTGGGTGATACTTCAGGTCAAATGCCGAGTTATGGCACGAAGAGCATAAAGAAGTTCAGCTTGCATTCGTGCCTCCATTAAAAGTAGATTGACATGAACCTAGAAGCGAAAATGTTATCAGTTTAGATTATAAATACCTAAAAAACTTTAGACTTTTCTCATACATTAGACATTCACAAAGGTTTTTTATGTGTATATAAGCAATATACAAACACACGCCTAGGCGTATTTATCCCTGTTCGTGATGCGACACTCAACCTGTGTCTGTAAAAAATGGCTCTGTGAGCAGTAAAAATAACCCATAAAAATCTAAAAAATTCTGATAACTTTACAAAAATAAAACTTTATTCTAATAAAGTAAATCTTTTGGATTATAAACAAAAAATCAGCCATTCATTTTATTTTTACAGCTTATGCTTATCCTGAAAATGCTTTAAACAATTTTCCTAGTATTTACTTGAAAGATACTAAATTGAAAATCTGATGCTTAAACTTTCTTATTAGTGTTTGATACTTGTTAGACATACATAGCTTCCCTAGAACATTTCTTTTGGAGTCACATCTCAGCTAGTAAGTTAAAACGAGTACCCATAAGTTTTCTTTTAATTTGCTACAAAAAAATGTTTTAATATTATATTATTTTGATATATTTCTACCAGTTGGATATGTGGTTGGATATATTCTCCTGATGAGTAAAGAGAATTTCTAGATACAATGTAGAAAAGGAAGAAAATCTAGAGCAAACATATAAATAGGGGATAAAGACCCATCAGGGAGAAATGCTAGACATAAAATGGGTATTTACCTGATGTGACTGGCTCTAAGACTTCAAAAAATCTGCATGATCTTAGCAGAGAATGTTATGGCCTCAGTACCTAAAAATCTGTTAGGTACTGAGGCCATAACATTCTCTGCTAAGATCATGCAGTTTTTTAGTGAATGTTTCCTTAAAAAATTTTCTTACTCTCAAGCTTCGAAACTGTGGTATAAAGGAGATTTTTGAACTTAAAGGTTAAAAGACCTAGGACTTAAGGCCAACTTTTATACTATGATGTTGATAAAGATTCTTAACATTTATTAGGTTTTAACTTAATGCTTCCTATATATTTATTTCAAATAAATATTTTTATGTAACAGTATATTTGGCTCAAAGGTCCTCAATTATATTGTCAAAATATTAAATTACTATGATGGGGTAAGAAAATATTGTCTTTTTTTTTTTTTTGAGAGACAGTGTCTTGTTCTGTTGCCCAGGCTGGAGTGCAGTGGAGTGATCTCAGCTTGCTACAAACTCTGCCTCCCAGGTTTAAGTGATTCTCCTGGCCTCAGCTTCCCAAGTAGCTGGCACTACATGCATGCACAACAACGCCCAGCTAATTTTCGTATTTTTTAATAGAAATGGGGTTTCACTATGTGTAGGCCAAGGTGGTCTCCAACTCCTGACCTCAAGTGATCCACCCTCCTTGCCCTCCCAAAGTGCTGGGATTATAAGCATGAGCTACTGCACCAGTTGAAACCATTTTCTTAATAGGTTAACTCTATTGGTTAAAGAATCTCTAAATGAAATATAATATATAATTATACCTAACACAAAATTTCAGTAGGTCTGATTTTTATTAATAGAACTGTACACAGTTTTCAAATGTACTTTGAAGATATCAATACTTAGATCTAATATTTCGAAGGCTCATGCTAAAGTTTTACTTTATACACTATGTTGAACAAAGCATATAACCAACATTGGGGTTATTATTCAATAAACCTGAATTTAAAGAACATTTTAAAAACCCAGATAGTGGCCAGGCATGATGGCTCACACCTCTAATCCCAGCGCTTTGGGAGGCTGAGGAGGGTGGATCACCAGAGGTGAGGAGTTCGAGACCAGCTTGGCTAACATGGTGAAACCCTGTCTCTACTAAAAATACAAAAAATTAGCCGAGTGTGGTGACAAGTGCCTGTAATCCCACCTACTTGGGAGGCTGAGGCAGGAGAATTGCATGAACCCGGGAGGCAGAGGTTGCAGTGAGCCAAGATTGCACCACTGCACTCCGGCCTGGGCGACACAGCGAGACTGTCTCAAAAAAACAAAACAAAAACCCAGATAACCAGATGATGCCACTTCCACCTAAATGGCAATAATTTATCAATATTTTCATGTGTCATTTTTAATAACCATGACTTCCTATCTGAAGAACTGTCTATAGTATAGTGCTTAACATTGAAATGCTTACTTTTTCTGAGTGTTTGAACTGCCGCCAGTAACTATCATACATGCGCTTTGTAGTTCTCTCAGGATAGCAGGTCACTGTCTTAATGTAAACCTTCAAGCTTCTTTCAAGTAATTGATTAACTTCTCCGTAATCATAGTCATCATACCTATGAGCAATATAACAATAGCTTTATAATGACAAAATCAAACTATTTAATTTCTAAAGTTATGGACATTTATTGTTTAGTAATTAAATACTAAAAGCTTATTAATTAATTGAATCAACATATGTTTACTGAGTGCCCATTGTGTGCCATGCATCCTTCCAGGCAATAGTGATATATTAGTGAACAAAATAGACAAAAATTCTTGGTCTCATGGAGCTTAAATTTTGTTGAAGAAAAAAGGAAAAACAATTAAAAAGATAAACATATTGTAGTCAGATGGTGATATCTGCCAGGGAGAGGAAATGGAACTTGGTCTGGGAGGAGAGGGGTTGTTATTTTAAACAGGGTGAGCAGGAAGGCTTCTCTGAAAGGTTGATACTTGAACAAATACCAGATGGTGGTAAAGAAGTAAGTGTTAAGGACTTGAGGTAGGAGTCAAGTGTTTCAGGGAAGAGGGAGTAATCACCGAGTCCCATGCCGCCAAATATTCAAGTAAGATAACTGGGAACTGACCACTGGAAGTAGCTATATGGAGGTCACTGGCAACCTTGGTAAGAGCAGTTTTGTTGGTTGATAGGGACAAAAGTCTGATGCTGTGAACAGATTGAAGAGAGAATGGGAGATGAAAAAACGGTGACAATAAAGACACAATTTTGTCAGAGAATTGCTTTGCATGAAAGCAGAAAAATGAGGCCATAGGCCAGAGGGAAATGAAAGGTGAAACTCAGATTTTCTTTAAAGATGGGAGAAATTAAAAGTGTGTTTCTATGCTGATAGGAAAGATCCAATAAAGAGAATAAAGCTGATTATGCTGGAGAAAGAAGGGAGTGTTGCTAGAACTGAGATCTTTAGAAAATGAGAAATGGGATTTTGTGCATAAGTATATAGGAACACAGTAATAACAGCAGAGACAACAGAGTAAGTGAGCACAGTTCCAGACAGGTAGGTAAATGTGGTATTGGGAGCTTGTGGAATTTCTCTGTTATATTTCAGTTAATTTTTAATCCAAATATAATGCTTAGTTTAAAAAAAAAAAGAATATCTTGATGAATTTATGTAAGCTTCATTTTGTAGCATCCAACAGATAAATATACCCACTATAACATTTATTGCCTGTATACAATACATATTTATTGCGTTTAAATTGAGCTCCACTAGTGTTTATTTTTCTTAAGTAGGTAGACATTATGTATATGTGTTTTAAAATGTATTGACTCTTTGATAACATTGTCTAGCATGGTAAATGGACAAATAGCTTGGTATTACATACGACCGTAATCTTTTACATGGAATATTGTGCTGCTGTTGATTTATCAGTAAATTTTGGAGTTCTTTAGCTAAAATTATAAAAAAAATCCTTCACTTAACACATTGAATTCGAATTCTCATAAAGTCTTTCTGATCTATGATCAAGTTGAATATATTTGTAACGGTAGTTCTTTTCTGTTTGCTAATCTATCTCCATAAAAGCCTCAAAATCACAACTCAAAAAGGCATATTCTCCAAAAAGTGCTTTCTTGATTAGACTTCAATCTCATTTACTCAGTGTCCTCTCAGTGCTAATGTTCTAAATTTAGAGGCCATTAATTTATATTGGCTGATATGTTTCATTTCAGTGTTATATGACCTTATATAAGCTTATGAAGGCACAATCTATTCTAGTTTTGTTTATACCCTAATTACCATTCCTTAAAAAATAATTTTTAAAAAACAAAACTATACAAACCACAATTTATTATAGTGATCTAAAGGGACACTACACATGTTTTTTTAAAACTCATCTCTTCTTCCAGGAAGGATTCTCAAATTTGATCTAATTCTATCCTATCCCCAATGATTACTGATGCTTTTTCCCCTCCATAGTAAATTTATATGTGCATCAATGTTGACTCATAACACTTAAGAAAAATGCTTCTCCATAAAGTGAAATTTTTAAAATCAGAAGTCTACTTGTAATATTTTCTTCCCAGAGTCATATACTTCTAAACAGGACAAAAATAAAACTCATGCTTGAACTTTCACTTAGAGATGTATAAAACTGTCTCTACAATGAACATACCTGATTCCAAACATACAGTGAACATAGTTAAATAAAGCTCTGCGCAGCATGGTTGTGTCAACATCCTCATGGGTGGCCATAGTGTTATATGTGAGATTGTAGACCATCCGAAACTTTTCATCAAGAAGATGCCCAATGTCAGAATAAAGTCTGTTCACCAGGGAGAACCCATGATTTTCCCAGGTATAGTCCTAAAAGAATAAAATGTATTTAATTACAAAGTGGGCATTTTCCATGTAAATTCTATGTCTTTATTAAATACAACTAATGAAGCAAGTATATGAGGAGATTTCTAATTGAGTTCTAGGTTTGCAGCTTTACTAAGGTTTTACCAAGAACCCTTCATATCTGTTAGATCAGAGTGTCAGGATGTTTCTTCATAGGGTATGGGATTTGCCATATTCGTGATGAACTCTGGTCACCTCCTATCGTCAGGTACTATGCACGTTATGCCCTTATCTGAAGGGCCCCAGGAAATCTTGAAATATACCTATGTGAACAAACCTACCCAGTGACATGGACAGTTAGCAGATCATCTAAAATAACCAAGAAGGAGTTTGTCATAGTTCAATCATATACCCTCTTAGGAGTCATACCACTGTGGTGGCTATTTCCTAGGGGTGAAGATTAGAGTAACCCTGAAGCCCCTGACTACTAGTGTATGATTTTATTCCAAGAAAGAGTGACGTCACTTGTTTTCCTTCTTCCCCTCCAAAAAATGGTATAAACATTATGCAAATACCATGTAATAACAGCAGTAACTGAATAAAGCAGACTGTTTCCTTTTGTCTTCTTAGGAAGAAAAATATTGAGATAATTATCCATGTATTGGGACCTCCAATTAGAGTAGGCTAAAACTAGGTGAAATAAAAAGATTTCTAGATCCTATCAAAAAATATTTAGATGCCATTTTTTTACATTTCAACACCTGACAGTTAAAATGACAGTATTTTCTAGTTTCTCTGAATTAAAGACAAATTATACCTGAGCTCGGAATGTTGGCAAATGCTCTTCTCCTCGTCTGGCAAAGTCTTCATACCCAAAACCAGGGTCTTCAATATATCGAGAGACATCAGATGTTATAATCATGTCATCTTCAAACTCTAAAGACAATAATAAACAATCGAGTGTTAAGGATAATGTACATGGTTAAGACAATAAAACGGAACTCCATTTTCTTCCACTTGTTAGCTTTTCCATGGATTTCTAAAGTGAAAACATTGACTTCTTGACTTAAATTTATATAAAATATATACTGCTAAATTTTTAAATATAATTGCATTACCAAATACTGTGGCAATCTTACCATGTGACTAGTTTTCCAGGTAAACTGACTAAACTGAAATATCTAAACAGTGGTAGCAAAGGATCAATATGCTAGTTTTACTAATTTAGAAATGGAAGATAGCATAGGCCTGTGAATATAAAGCTTAACCATTTTTTTATTTTGTTTTTCTCTCTCCAGGGGATGAACTGGGATGAGAGGAAGGAGAAGAGATGAAGGTGAAAGACCACTCTGAGTCTAAGGGTAAACTTTGTTAAAATTACATGGTGTTTTATCTTGATGCATTCACAGTAAAACTTAGTTCAATATAGTTTATTTTTAGCTTACAAAGAAGCACATAGGGAGAAAGATCAGGAAGGACACTCAATGGGGAGGAGAGCAGACTTTTGGATGCCATTATCATTATCTTAATTCACTTGAGTGCTAAATAGGGGAGGCTCAGTTTGTGAATATTTACTAGTTTTATGCCTAAGATATATGCACTTTTCCATGCATATGAAAACAAAAAGTACACAACATATGGACTAATCAGCTTATGATTAGAATATTACCAATGCAGCATTCAAGAAGATAGCAAGGCAATAATAATATTTTAAGAAAACTGATTTCTACATACTTGATGACATTAACAATTTACTACTGAAAAAGTTTAAATGTCCAATGTCTATTAATTTATGTAAAAATAATTCTATCTCACTTTTTATTTTAGGTTGGTTTGTCTTTATAATTACTTTTTTTCTGATTTTAACCATTAAAAGGGAATGAACAAGCTTCATTTACGAGCTTCAAATCTAGAAAATGAATATGTATTTCTCAAAAAACTAGCTCTTTCCCTGAAAGGAATAATATTTTCATTGTAAGTATTTTAGTATTAAATGTCACATTTCATAAATAATAAATAGTAAAACAGTATTATGGTATAATAAACGCTATAATTCTTAACGGAAAATTTTGAGAGGCTTAAAAAACAATTATGTTGAGAGGCTTAAAAAACAATTATTAACATAATTATCATTATGTTAATTCTTCCAAAAGAAAGACCTAGTAGTAATACTTCATTATCTTTAATCTTTGCTATTGTATGAAAATCCTAACAATAAGTATTCTTTTCTCACAAGTTTTCAGCTGTCTTTAGGTCACTGCTGTGGACTTAACTGGGTGCTTGATAATCACAGCAGGAAAGACTTACGTACTCTGGCTACCCAATTTTGGATACATCTTATTAAAGCTCTTACCAAACTTCTTTATTACATATAAAGAAAAGAGACTGGCGTTTATTGAGTACTTATGATATACCAAATACTATACTACACACTTAGTATCTGTTTTTTGTTTCATTACTACAGAAAGAAATATCCATTTAAGAAATAAATTAACTGTAACTTACTAATACCATTGTCAGTACTGTAACTGTGTCAATAAGAAATACAATGTGTAGATGTATAAGATGATGTGAAAAACGTCTAAACATTAAATGCTTAAATTGATCTGAAGCTTTTAAGTGATTTTTCAGTCAGTCCTGTGAAGAGAATTTTCAGGCCTATCCCCGGCCCAATCCCATAACCACTTTATTTTCTCCTTGTGCTTCAGCACTCTACTCAGGTCAACAGAGCACTTTTAAAATGGCATTTTCAATGCATTATTTCTTAACATTTATAAACCAGCTTATACTTTCCTTGATTCAGTTCATTACATAATAATAGAACTGAAGCAAAATTATAAAATGTAGGAGCAATCACTGAGGCTGCTATGAAAAGGAGTTTTATAGGTTGCAAAGTAAAATCAAATCAAAAACAGTAAATAATAACTAAACTCTATGAACAGTGTCTCTCTAGAAGTGGTTTTTCCTTTGACACCGCACAACCAAGTGGTTTTATTTGGCAAATATTCATACTGGAGTTGACTATTACATAGTTGGTTCTTTGGTTTTTGTTTTGCTCATATACATTTTCCAAGTTGTATGATTTCTAACCATTTTAAAATAAACAGTAAAAAGTAAGTAGTCAGCCAAATAAGAGAAATGATCCTAAGAAAAATCAGTATGCACCAATTTTTAATTTAGGAGTTAATTAACACCTGTTTCCTAGACAATTTTTATTCACAGAAAGAAAATGTACAAAGGTTCTTCAATCCACAAATACTTTTTTCTTAAATTTATCTTAAGAAGTTAAAATTAGCACTCTGATCATTTAACCTAAAACTCTAGTTTTAATTATATCTAAACAAATATTTCAAAGTCTGTACTCAAAAGAAATAGTATTTTGTTCATTATCTGCATTATTCTGCCCCTAAGAAGTAGCTACTGACATAATATAGGAACGTTCTGTTGCAGTAATGTAATGCCTACCTGGAAAAACAAAAAACAGTAAAAGCTTTTTGACCAAGCTACAGAATATGACCCCTGTAGAATACTTTAAACACTTATTTTCTTCAAAAGACTTGAAAAACTATTCTTAGAATCCTTACAGAGAATCTGGAATACTTTATAACACTGGTCAAACCAAGACTTTTTTTATACAAAAAAAAAAAAACAAAAAACCTTTTTATTTCTATTTTAAAACATGGTAAGTCTATACAAATGACTCAACTAGCTGTTGTACTGAGTATTTTTTCTGTATTTTCTTTGTGCAGCCAGCAAATTTGGTACTAACAATGATTAAGAGTGAAATATATATATATATATATATGAGTGTATATATGCATGTATACTGACATTATTTCCTTGAAATATCCTCTCCTATTAAAATTATAATTTTTGACTAAGGTCCAAGACTTGCTAGTCAAAATTCACTTTTGAAGGCAGTAGTCTGCTTAAAGTTTTAAGAAAGTAGAGACTGAAATCTAAAATTTAATATTTCAAAAGACCTACGATAAATAAAACATTGATATTTTTCAAGTTTTGGTGATCTTAATGAAGCTCATGGAAATTAATTTCTGAAAACACACAGATATTACTAACTTTGATAAAAATGATTACATTTTTAAACATTTGTTTACCTAGAAGGTTCATCATAGATTATTTTCCTTCACCCTCACCTGTTCTCTCTAGCTGATTTTTATAATCAACTTTTAATTTCTGTTCCCAGTTATATGCTGATAACTTTTAAAATTCTACCTTGAACGTGAAGCCCTCTCCTGATTTCCTATCTCTTCTACCCTTTGTATTCCAAGAGTGGTTTGCATACTAGCAGCACTGGCATTACTTAGAGGCTTGATAGAAATGTGACCTCTCACACCCTACCCTAGACTGATTCAACTTCTGCAACTCAGCAAGATTCCCCAAGTGACTCATATGAACACTGAAGTCTCTGAGAAGCACTGTGCAAGACATTTCCAAACTGGCTGTTGTTTTATAGACATCTCTACTTGAAATGTCCAAAATATAGTAGGTTACATATTTCTTAAGGTTAGCAAGATCCTTATGGTAGGGCCTCTACCTACCTAACCAGATTTCTCTTTACACTACCTGTTTGATGATGTACATCCTAACAGCAAAGAACCACTTGTTCTTGGACCCAGCATCCTGTTTTCTTACTATTGTGCTTTTGCTCGGGCCTGGATGCTGTTTACCATGTCCTTCTGTGCCCCTCAGCCATTACCTGACTCCCCACACTCAACTGTATTGAAACTTATCTTAGAGCCAAGGGCTCCAGGCATTCTTCCTCTAGGTTCCGCTTCTGCCTACACCCTTTGCCTATCAAGACTGGATTCAGTGCCCTCTTCTAGGCTCTTACATCTTTCACATTCTGCTATGTGTTGCAATTATTATTATTATTTGCTACTAGAATGAGAGTGCCCTGAGGGCAGGAATCATGTTTTATTTAGCCTTAAAGCCTTGGTACCTAACACCATGCTGAAACTATATGGGATATTCAATAAGTGTTTGCAGAGTGAATATTAAAGCAATAACCAAAACACTGAGTTTCTTTGTTTGCAATTTCCTGCTGACTAGAGGCTGATTTTAGTGACAGTAATCTTCAATGGAATAAATTAATTACAAGGATTAAAATGATTACTCAATTTGGTAGTAACGTTTTAAATTAAAAAGATCATCGGGAGAAATGATAGAAAGGGTTCTTGTTCTTTCTGGTAAAACTGGGAACTACTGATTAATGTTTTATGTTAAGTTACAGCTGAAACAATTCTCAAAATTTAAGAAATTGATGAGTTTTAGGCAGTAGTTTTGAAGACATCTTTTAAATCAACAGAACTCTATTTTTTTTAAAAAAAACATGTTATATGTGATCCCAGCTACTTGGGAGGCTGAGGCAAGAGAATTGCTTACACCCAGGAGGTAGAGGTTCCAGTGAGCCAAGATCGCACCACTGAACTACAGTCTGGGTGACAAAGTGAGACTCCTTCTCAAAAAAAAAAAAAAAAATGTAGATGGATTACTTTTAAAGGGTTTAAGCTTTGTATTGAGTCTGTGTTATTTTAATATCACTATGTGGTCTTCAATATCTTTCTTAGTTGTATTTGAAAAGTTTCCTCCCTATTTCAGTCTCTTCGAGTGTTAGAAAAATTGTTTTCAAGAATACAGCAAAGAATCTCAGCTTTTAACACAAAATGAATTTCTCCATTAAATTCATTCAATTCAATCTAAGAAAATGACCTAAATGATACATTTTTATAGAATTCCAAAGAAATGTAAATGCAAGCACAGTGTAACTTTAGAACTAATCTGGAAAAGCAGCAGTGTGAGAATAATCTTCCCACACACACCCCACCCACAAAAAAAGGCAAAGATTTTTAAAAAATTTATCTATTGAAACAATATTTCACTTATCATTTAAAAAAATCACAAAAGTAGGAAAAATTAAATATGCCCATCTAACTTTATAAGCAACTTATCTACTTTAAATAACATTTTATCCAGGATAGGGTATGAACTACAAAGCTGAAAGTTTCTCTCAACTCAATCTGAAATACATTCAAGGATGAACAACCCTGAGGGAAAGCAATAACGTGAGAGTAAGGTAGAAGAGGAGAACTAAATAAGAGGAAGATGGTGGCAGAATCATTTTTACATACCCATATGGAAAACACTGAAGTTGCTCTGTCAGGGTTCTAAGAACAACTAAAAGGAAAAGAACACAAAAAGGTACCTGAATGAGGAAATGAATGAAAAGTATCTCCAGAGACCACAAAAAGACTTTCTTTCTTCTCCTTCTCAAAACGAGTGCTCATTTCTTCCTGAGATGCCTCTTCATCTTCCCTTTCTTCTTGAAGTCTTTTCATCCTTTCCATTAAGGCCTCTAGCTCACTTAGAGAATCAACAATCTGGAACCAAATAAGATAACGTTGGGTGCTATTAATATTAAAAGTGTTCCAGTAAATGTGTCCACCTCCCAACGTCACCTAACTATGTGCAGTGGCACAGGCACAGTTATTAACTTTTTAAGTGAGTTTTTCACCAATTTCAAAGGGAGTCATGACAGGTTCCAACATTTTCAGAAGTATGATTTTTTTCAGTTATAAATATAAAATCTTATAAGTATATATGTATGTGTATATAAAATCTAGAATTCTAGGATTTGCTATGTATTAAATAGTATAGTTTAAAAATGAGACAGCACAATTTTTTAAATTTTTGCTCTCAGAAGATATGTTTTCCATTGGTTGTTCCAGCATCTTATAAATACAAGTATATTGTTTTGTGATCTACTATCCAAAGGATCTAACATTAAAAGCATATGATCACTAGAATGCATCACTGTTTAGTCTTTATGATTTGCAGTAATTTGTATTTGCTTTAAAAGTCTCTTTAAGATAAATCAGAAATTTTTACAGTAATAAAAAGTATGCAAAAATACTTTAAGTATATAATATCTAATTGGAGAACAATTCTCTCTAGCTATTTTTAATATTAGAAGTTTAAAGCAAAAATAGTAAAGAAAAATGGCTAAGAAAACTAACCCCAAAGTTGCTGCCTGAAAGGGATGCATTCTCTATGTTGTTGTCATTAGCAAGATCACAAACGCAGAAATTGTTCACTGATATTAGCCTGAATCCATTGGAGATTTCTGGATCTCTCTCTGGATTGATACCACTACCAAAAACAAAGCTTGCCAAAGCATGATAATGTGCCAGTAGAACCACAGCATGTACCAGTTCAGGCAAAGACCAATTATTTTCTCCAGTTTTGACAAGTTTCTGAAATGAGAAAGCAAATCAGAGCAAATATCAAAATTCTAGAATGCTACAAAGCAATTTCAATGAAAATCTACTAATTTTCATATATCCATTTATACTACTACAACAAAACTCTCTTTAAAAAGTGTTTCACATGTTAAAGATATGATTTTGGCCAATGCTCCATTAAAACTACCATGCCTAACAATACAATTATATCTTACCTTCTTCTAAATCTCTTATTATCCAATAGATCTTCTGCTTCCAAAGCATTTTTTATATATTATGCTATTTTAATGAAATACTTTCAGAGAATCAAAGAACACTGAAGGTAGATAGGACTTTAAAGATTATCGAACAAAACCATTCACTTTAAGGTTTATTGGAAACTTCATCCCATAAAATCATGAAAAACCCCAATTCAGCAAGACAAATTTCAGTTATCCTCTAGCCATCTTCTAATAGAGAAAGACCCTGCAGCAGATGACAGAAAATGTAGACTACTACCTCACATTTGAATAAGAATTTTAAAAATTTCAAAGCACTTTTTCATATTCTGTATTTCACTTGACCTTCCAGCTGAATGATGGGATCACAAATGAAGCCATTAAAAACAGTAATTCCTCCACCCGCTTTGTCCAAGAGTGAATTCCAGCAATTAAAGAATCCCTGAGGGATTCTTTCCCATTGGTGTTCATTTTCTCGCCCTTTCTCTCTTTTACGGTGTGCGTGTGTGTGTGTGTGTGTGTGTGTGTGTGTGTGTGTGTGTGTGTGTGTGTGTGTGTGTGTGTGTGTGTGTGGTGTGCGTCGGGGGGAATCTCATCCCTCTCTTTTCCCCTGTTTCCAAATCTAAAACTTTCATTTGGCTTACTGAATGGCTAAAACAAAATGAAACAAAAAAATAAAACTGCTTTGTTTTGCTTTACTCCCCATTATTTAATTTCACACACATATATAATTTAATATATTACCAAAAGCTCAGGGAAAAGAAAAGAAAATCAGTCAAATTCTCTCACCCTATGGCGGGGGAGATAGGGAAAGATTTGTTAAAGAACAAAATTACAGCTAGATAGAAGGAATAAATTCTGGTGTTCTATACCACTGTAGGATGATTAATAGTTAACAGTAACATACAGTTTCAAATAGCTAGAAGGAGGATATTGAACATTCCCAATACAAAGAAGTAATAATAAATTAGATGATGGGTAATTAATCTGATCTCTATACGTTACATATATCAAAATATCACGATGTACCTCATGGATATGTCAATTAAAAAATAAAATTTAAAAAGAGACATTAAGACAAAAATATCATTATTGTAATCTGTAATAATGTAAATAAAGGTCATTATTTAATAACAAAAGAATATACACCAGAAAAATATACTTGCTTTATATCTCTATGCACCTAACTTTGTAGCCACAGAATGTATTAAATGGTTTCAATACTGACTGAAAAAAATTCTACCACTCTTTTATGTATCTTCTTTTCTCTATTATAATTATAACCACATATATCTCTATTTTTCTGATTTTCAAATTTGACATTTTGACGTGTTCATTTTTCATAAGGCCACACTGTCATTAATTTTTAAACAAGGCCTATACTATGTATCAATGATGTACATAACTACTTCTCCTTTCCTGTAACATTATTCACATTCTAATTTTGTTTTATTTGCTTCTATAAATAGTATCTTCATGCTATAGTTTTGTTCTTATTTTAGAAACATTTCCTAATAGGATTTTTAGAACAAAGAGTATTAATATTTGTATGACTTCTGATAATACTGCCAAAGAGCTTTCCAAAAGGATTGGTAGGATTTACAATGCCTTCACCAATCTTTGCAGGATTATCATTAAACCTGAAAGGACAGCCAACACTCATCATCTCTAATTTCTTGCCTCACATTCATTTCTGCTTTAAAAAATTCATTACAATCTGGTTCCGATTTCAAGCAAACTCCTGAAGCTACATTTACTAAGATTACACATGACCTCCCAAATGGTCAAATCTATTTCTTTTTAGTCCTTATTTGATCTCCACAGAATTTACACTGTTTACTTTCTCCCTTCTTGACATTAATTTCTCTTGACTTCAACAATTACACATTTTGGGGAGGCAAGTACACTTTCTACCCTGAGATAGACCCTTCTCTATTGCTGTATTTCATCCACAATCTTCCTTCCTTGTGTAATATCTTTTAGGATGGGCCATTCATTCCTAGAAGCTGACCTCTGCTTATCTGTAAACAACTATCCAATTTTACTTTTAACTCACATTTTATCTTGAATTAAAGACCTTTATTTCCTTTAGTAACCAGACATCACTTTGTGGATGTCATTGCTTGTTGCTGTCAGCCTGTGTATGCTCATGTCATGAAGACGGACACCTTAGTCATTCTCTTGTCCTATTTATTTTCTCCATCCTCATATCCTACCAGTCACCAAAGTCCTGCTTATTCTCATGCAGAATAATTACTATAATCTTATCCTTCCTATATATCGCCCATGCCTTTAAAAAACAAAGCACCTCTCAGGTATAGTACTGTGACTGGTCTCACTGCTTCTAGTCTGTACAATCTGTAATTTATCTTCTATATCACCTAATGTATTTATTTTATAACTTGGCACAAAAACATTTAATGATTCTCAATTCTCTATCATATTGATCTCCATGGTCTTGTGATCAAATGTACTTCCAAAAATAACAATTGGGGATGTCTAACCCTGGATATTATGTGTATTTATTTGTAAATTTATATACATAAAATATATTTTATATAGAATATTTCCATATGTATACTAGAACAACATAAAATACACAAATACAAAAATTTAGAATATACACAAATATTTTGTAATATTTTGGAGAATTTTCTTGTGTATACCCTGAGTACCATAAGAACCCTGATGACCATAACTTTCTGAAATAAAATACAAATTCTTTAATACAGTATTCATTGGGTCATACAATATGTTCTCAATTCTTCCCAGTTCCCCCCTTACATAAACATCCCTACACTTCAATAATCTGAAACTGTTGGCTATTTTTCCAATATACCATAATATTAAATACTCTATTCTTTCTCTGAAATGCCCTGCTCTACTTGAAAACTCCCACTTGTTCAAGACCTAGCTCAAATGTTACCTCTTTCAGAAAAGAAACTTTCTGGTCCCATTCTCTTTGTTTATACATTCATATTCTGTTGTGCAGTGATTATTGTCATTACCCTTTTCTTCTTCTTCTTCCCTAGACTGCAAGCGAATCCATGGGCAGGGTCTTTATCTTTCCCCACCAAAGTATCTGGCACAGAGTAATTAAGATACGACATTAAAAATAATGATTAGGCTGGGCATGGTGGCTCATCACGCTTGTAATCCCAGCCCTTTGGGAGGCCAAGGAGGGTGGATCACAAGGTCAGGAGTACAAGACCAGCCTGGCCAAGATGGTGAAACCCCATCTCTACGAAAAATACACAAAAAAATTAGCCAGGCACGGTGGTAGGTTCCTGTAATCCCAGCTGCTCAGGAGGCTGAGGCAAGAGAACCTGAAGGTTTGAGGTTGCAGTGAGCCGAGATTATGCCACTGCACTCCAGCCTGAGTGACAGAGTGAGACTCTGTCTCAAAATAAAGAAATAAGATTAATTCCTCTATCTAGATAACGTATTATCAAATCAGAACATAAATCTAAAGACAGCATTGTGCTTCAGATTCCCAGGCAGATTATCAAATCTGAGAGCAGACAGACTGATAAACACTATGTTTGGTTGAAAGGGCAAATAACAAAATAGTCTAACGAGAACATAAAAAAACCAAGGTCATTTCTATGCATTAGAACAGAGATTTTAAGAAGTTTCTACTGATAATTTAAATGATAGCTCCCATCTATTGAATAATTACCATGTGCCAAGAATAGTGCTAAGCATACTGAATAATGACCTCATACTGTAGGGCTTTGATGGAAGCACCATCAGAAGTACAAGTGCTCTCACAGTCAATCACGACAACTCTATTTCTCATCTAAGCTTGAGTTTTAAAAGGCATTTAAGCATTCACACACCAGCTGGCAAATCACTTTTTTATTTGCAAAATCACTTTTTGAGAATCTAAAAATCATGAAATGTTAGAACTATAAAATAATTTAAAACTCATTTAATCTAGCTCCCTCATTCTGTAGAGGGGAGAACTGAAGCCCATAGAAGTTAATTTACTGAAAGGACACAAACTTGTAACAGAGTACAGACTAGATCCCAGGCATCCTATTATGCTAGTGTATTTTCTTTGTTCTACCTACTACTTAGAAACCAAATTTTCTCATAGCCATTCACCAAAGTACTTGTATAAGCTAATTCATGATTAAAGAGAAGTATTCATTTATGCTTAATTAAACCCACTGACTTTCTAAATTTATCTTTTCTACAATTATTAAGACACTTATTTATATTTCAAGCTCCTAATAAACAAGTATTTAAAATTAAGTCCTAAGAAAATTCCTTTTTATTTCAAAGAAACAGTACCTGAATGTGCTCTTTTGTGATCAGCCAAGGTCGGTGTGCTAGCAGCTTATTAATTTCATTAAGATTTTTCAGTCTTTGTGGCACATACTCCAAACCATTCAACCACTCAGCAATACCTCCAGTCTTTAAAAATTCATCCACATGCATGTTTATTAAGTAAGAACACTGATGTCTAGCTGCAGCCTAAAGCACAAAGAAAAGAATTCATTGATAAAAGTATCACAGTAGAGTTTCATTCCACTATTTCTAAACAAATAATTCAGATGGAGTTAATGATTTTTATAGCCAGTACCTCTTTTCTTATAGAATCCTTTTTCTAAAACGTCCATCGTAATGATGTAATCGATTCAGTACATGAAGCTGATACTTGTATAAACAAATAATTGTCACCTGAAGCCAATTATTTCCTTGTCTGGAAGTTGGTATAGATTAAGCCAGAGCCCACTTTCTAGCTATGAATAGGAAATACACTTCCTTTTCAATATGATAAATACATCTACTATATTCTACTTAAAACATGAAATCTCATTAACTTATATTCTAATAACTCAGAATTTATCCAAATTTGAGTACTTCTCTTATCCTTTTTAAGATAAATGTGACTTCAGTCATATTTGCACACATCCTCCTACTCAGATGACATGGAAGCTCACTGACCCTTTTCTTCCTATGCAGTCAGAATCAGCCCTCAATCGACCTCTTTTTTCCTCAGGGCTGCTTCTCAGTAAAACAGTAATATTCTTTCTATTCTCTGCATCTTATTTCTGTTGCATTTTGTGAGCATTCTAAGTCTGCTTTCAGCCTTACTGTCATCAAAACCTTAAGCTATAATTTTAGCTCAGTCAAGTTCATCATTCAATAAAACATGGAA
The DNA here is from genome assembly GCA_031835075.1 of Saguinus oedipus. Classification (NCBI taxonomy): domain Eukaryota; kingdom Metazoa; phylum Chordata; class Mammalia; order Primates; family Cebidae; genus Saguinus; species Saguinus oedipus. The sequence goes on from CM063178.1 coordinate 130,218,391, forward strand.
TGTTGGTTTTGTTGTTGTAGTGTAAAACTTCAGTGAGACTATAAAAAAAGACAACCAAATCAAATGTGGTCAAACTTAATCTGCTAACTCCTGGCTAGTTATGCCAGCCCTATCAGTCCAGTTTCTTCCCCAACTTTTCCAAATATATAGCACTTGCATCATGTTCTTGTTCTTCTTTTTCTCCATTAAAGTCCAACACACAGAAAACTTTATAATTCTCCCTGACCTCTGATGCCTGCTAATAACTAGTTAACCAGTTTGTATTAAGAAATATACTTAGAAGTGTTATAATTCATTCAAGATTCTTCTCTCATTCAGATTCTCCATTAATGCTGACTGATAATTTCCTCTTATTTGGCCAAATTAGTGATATTCTTTATGTATAAAATTACTAAGAAAAAATGTCATGAACTTAGGTTTTTATAAAAACAAGGTATCAAGAAAAAAGACAAAACTCGTGGGATATTATTTTGCATGCTATAAGGGTCTTTAATTGTAAGAGATTAAATATGAAAAAGATTTTCTTGAAAATTAAATGAGAAACATTAAGTGCATTAAGTGGCTTAACATATTACAAATGTATCCAAGAAACTTGGTATTCAAAAGGCCATAGGCTTCTTCAATTCCTAAATTATACTTAGCTTTATACACACATGCGCACATACACATATTTTGGAAGGGAGAAAGAATAAGTGAGGAAGGTATTATCTGAATACAGGAAAATAAGTACCTACCATTATTGCAATATAGTGCCTGTATGGTAGAGGAAGGGGACCATCCATGCGTAACATGTAAAACTGGCTCCGCAAGAAAGACTCCAGGTACTGAGTGTGTAAACTCATGACCTGGGTGATGTTGTCCAGACGACCAGATGTAGAGTATTCTTCCACAAGAAAGTTAGTACGTTCAACCACTGTGTTTGCTTGGACAACCTTATAACCAAACACAAAATAAAGTGGCTATTGAGACATAAACACACCCTTGGTTTACATAAATTATGCCACTATTGAAGCAAATGAATATTCACTTGATATTAATAGACACTGAAATTATGCAGTTGCTCATACTGGAAACAGAAATTTAAAAAAAAAGCACCATTCATTTTTGGCTCTGGTACCACAATTTATTGAACAACAAATGTTAAATTATCAAACATTATATACACAGCTATGAAAGTGAAGAAAAGCTGCTTCCATCTGTTTTGCCAGATTTTTCAGGGCCCATTTGCCTGTCCATTGTTACACCAATGTGTGCTGAAGCACAAGCAGCAGCATCTGATTACGTACATTTACAATTTCATCTCATCAGCCTATGAAGATGAGCACATCATTTTTACACATATATTTTCAGTCTAATCCTTTGATTGCTTTTGTGATTCAACATAAAAAGAGCTTTCTCAAGTCTTGTCAGGGACAAAGGAATATACGGTAATTTGTAGAAAAGTGTTAATTGAAAAATTAATGAGGACACTTGAATACTATTATTTCTATCTTGAGCCTAACAATATTAATTACTAAAAACAAGGCAAGTTATTAAAATGGACATTCTCCATCCTAGGAAATCAAAAGAGTTTTCTCAAAAATAGATTATTTATATATAGCTTCATACACAATGACAGTTTGGGCATCACACCAAGAACTGGCTTCGAAGGTGTTAAGAGCTTATTAGCACCTTGTAGAAAGATCTAATCCTGTGGGAGTTAATGGACATGAAATGAATAATTCTAGGTGTGGTTCATTGCTTATTTGTATTTCAGATTTAGAGGTCTAGACTTATCTTAGAGATAAGGAAACAGATAAGAGATTAAATTCAAGCTCATGCACCTTATTAATAACAGAGCCTGGTCTAGAATCCAGATTGACTAAAGTTCAGACTAATGATCTTTCCAAACATCCACACTGCTATTAAGAAACTGTTTACTATTCAGAGCTGACTTCACAGTCTTTTTTGAAAAATAAGTACAAATTATACAAAGGCACTACTGACTTAGGGAAATTTAATCCCAGAGGAAATATAATGTTTGAAAAGTATAAATTGTGAGGAAATGTTAATTATAACGGTATAACTCATTATGGAGCCAAGTATATTTTGATTTGCTCACTTCCCCACCATTTTGTCAACTACAGGGACTAAGACAATTAAAAATATAATGTGATCCAGATGAAAGACATATAATTATGAATGGAATATTTGTTATTTTTGTTTTCCTTTCCCCAGCAGAAGTTTCTTCTAACTGGATGCTTAAGATACATTAATAGATCCATATGATGCAATGGATCCTAAAAACCAGATTATCTTCAAAGATATACTGTGAAAAATGACTGTGCTTCAGGATGGCTTTTTATGTATTAGGCAGCCTCAAGCTATCTGAGAAAAACAAGCATAAGCAGGGCTGTTTCTCCAGTGCATGATCCTCACCCAGTTTAACTGTTGTTACTAAGCTCCCAAAATGTTAGTCACTTTGGATTTGCACTTAGTGGTAAAGTCACTAAAAAAGTGATTTGATAATGAAAAAACGGTTGACTCTGACAATGATCTGGTATTATCTATTTCTACTAGTCCAATGCTTGGCACATAATCAGCACTCTATAAATATCTGTGAAGCTGAAAAGAAAATATCTCCATGGTTTTGTGATATGTGAATAAGAAACTCAAGAGCAAAATATATTCTTACTTCCATATTAAAAAGAGATATTCTTTGATATAATAAAATTATTTTTAAATCATATTTTGTATATTTTAAGACAGATAAACTTACTTCCTTCTCTGGAATAAAGGCACTTGGTCCTCTTGTCAAGGGTTGAGATACTCTGATTCTTTTATCCTATTTTTAAAAGAAAAGTTTTATCTATTAGTGATGAATTTCTAAGAAATGTTAAATTTGTACACATTTATTGCTAAGGTACTAAAATAAATACAACAAATAATTAAATAAAATTATGTGTAACCAGAATAAGTGTAGGGTCTCAGATCAAAGAAAACCCATAGGGCCACTGTGTGGATGAGATAATGGGGCAAATGCCTACCATAGTGCTAAGTACAGCACAGCATCCTGAAAATGTTATATCCTTTAGTCACAGTCTATACTATAGACTTTAAACCCATATTTGATATACCTGAAAACCATTAACCTCCATAAAATTGTGTCTTATAGTAGTACTCTGTTAGACATCAATTTGAAAACTAAAGGTTAAATTCAAAGAGAATTACGTAACAACTCTCCAAAGCAATTACCTAACCTGTGTTTTTTTTTTTTCCCTAAAAAAGCAGTAAGTGTCTCTAATATGAAGTTTTGAAACTTTTAAGAAAAATGTAAAAATTAGAGGGAAGTTTAGTTCAATATAAAGAATGGAGAATATACTAATTTTAATTATTCTATTTGCTATTCTATTGGTGGTATTAACAATTGATAGATTGCCAATGATATGTCTGAGTGCTGATTTAAGTTTTTAAAAATTCTGTTAACTTTTTTAAATTGAAAAATATTTTAGTATCCTCATTTAAGTGTGATATAAGCCATAAAAATTATAATCGGAGAATAGGGTCCTGCTTCTCTCCCTTCCATTCTTCCCACCTTACTAGGCAATCTGAGTCTTTTTTGGTCCTTACAAACAGCCTACCAAACACAAAATAGTTATTTAAATTTCTTAAATTCTTTACTTCATTAGGAAGCAGTTACAAAAGAAATTGGTGAAAGCAGGTAGTCGGGCATTCAACATGATTTTTTTTCAGAGCCTAATCAGATACTGCGATAGACTCTGAGGATACAGGGTGAGGCAAACAGAGAGACTCTCTGCCCTCATGAGCTTAGCACACAGTCTTCATCAATTTTCAAGGTTTTGTTGAAATAAATATATTAAACAATAATACTCTTAACCTGGTAAAGTTTCAGAAATAACTAGGCATCTAGGTTATATTTACAAAATGATGACAAAGGCCTCAATCTCCTGGTCAACTATACTGGAGGAATGCATGTTAAGAGGACAAAGGATTCATATGTTGGTATTTCTTGTCTATGTCAACCAAATCTAGATTTACCCAGAGAGAGAATTTACAGGAAAATAACAGGTTTCTTCCTTTTGCCAGCCTCCACAAGATACAGAAAAAAAAATTTGAACACTCTCTGTATAACTGAATTAACTACGAGGTTATAGTAAGCTAGAATCATACATACCACTGTACTCCAGCCCAGGTGACAGAGTGAGACCTCATCTCACTAAACAACCACAACAAAAAACTTAATGTAGTAGTATATGAAAAGCAATTTTCTGGACAAGTATTTATTTCAAATGAAGAAAGCAGTTGGAAAAACTCATTACAAGGAAAAATTACAGGTTTGAGGTTGAAATCTTTAAATAATAAAAAATACATAAAACTTAAGAGAATACATAGGGGGAGCAAAACAAACTATTTTACATTAAGATGCACAGTGGGATTTTGGAAACAAAGAATGATTTATTAAGTTTGTTTATGAAAACCACAATTTGATACCATTAGCAACTAAATTTACCTTTAAATATTTGATATTATTATTTTGAATCTTTTTCTGAAACAGAAAAGATTTAAATCTGTAAAAACATTTTCACTATAAATGGAACTGAAAGGTACTGCACTTAAATGAATATAACATCCCTTAGTGTTTAGCAGTTGAAAAAAAGCAACTTAATTTCATCTGTGTCAACATTGATTTCTTCATTTATTTAGCAAACATTAATTGAGCATTTACAATGTGCTAGGCATAGTGAGGACACAAGAATTAGACTGGAAGAAATGCATACAACTATGGCATATGACATACACCACAGCAGATGCATACAAAAAGTGACAAAAGAAGACATCATTTTAGCAATTATCATTTACTTAGTCATTTTCCTACTGTTTAACATTTTATCTATATGTAGTTTTCACTATTATAAGTAATCCTGCGATGAGCACCTTCATATAAAAATACTTGGGACATATTTTGTGGTGTTTACAATAGTTTCTTTAGGAGGATTCCTAGAAGTGGACTTACTGTGGTTTGGGTTATAAATCTCTTTAAACTTCTTGTTGCTTACTGCCAATATGCTAACAAAAATGTCTTACCAATTTTATTTTCATCAGCTGAGAAAAATGTCCACTTAACTAATTTCAAAAGAAAAATGCAGCATCCAAAAATGTGTTTGAAGCATTTTATTGCATGCTTATTTGTAGTAAAAAGTTCTTAAGCAGAGACGTGGATCGGATATGTGTTTTTAATGGTGTTGAGGGTGACATAGCCCTGGGTCTGAGAGGGAAAAATCCCAGCTGGGAAGCTCTGGTAACAGTCCAGGAGAGAGAAAATACGGCCTGACCTAAAACATTTGTTTGTATACTGAACATAAAGGAAAACTGACACAATTTTTAAGTTTTACCATCACGTATTCCTTCCTCAATTATATTTTTCAGTGTTGCCACTTTTCAAACGATCAGCTCAGTTTCTGCTTCTCCATGAGGAGAGTCTTTTCTGGTAAGGACTCTACTACTATATTGTCTCAGTTGGTTGCTCTGTATATTCACAGGAAGGTGAAAAACAATTTTAAAAATGATCAAAGCTGTTCATAAATTCTACTTTAAACACATTTCATTCTGAGAATTTGTTTCTACCCACTTTTCTATCACTGTATGCTTTTAAAGTAAGATCAAATACAAAAGAAATAGGAGGGACTATATCAAAAATATTGATTTTTTTAAAGATAAGACCATAAGCTAGAGTTCTGGTCAAATTATAATGTCTTTACCCCACCTTTTTTTCAAATCCCAAATGTCCAAGGACCAAGTTCCTACTTGACTCATACTCTAACTTTTCTGAAGTCTCTAGACCTATAATGCCCAACATGGTAGCATCAGCCACATATGGCTAAATTTAAATTAATTAAAATTAACGAAAGTTAAAAACAGTTTCTCAGCCACATTAACCACATTTCAGGTGCTTGGTAGCCACATAGAGCCATGGGAACTCTACAGGACAGTGCAGACATTTCTATCTTCCATTGCAGAGTTCTACTGGACAGTGCTGCTCTGAACTCACTTGGTTTTCCTTTTTTCAAACTACATTTTCAGACATTTTTATAGCTTTTTGAAATGTTAAATGACAGCTCTGCAGAGTTACTGGTTTGATGGTCACACCTACTCAATCCCAGAACCAAGCATTTTAGTGTAATTGTGGAAATGCTCTCAACCAATCAACCTAATTTGCCCAAATAGGGGCAAATAAGGAAGAAAAAAATTATTGGCCAGTGTCAAGGATCCTTGTCTCAATTTCTGCTTATATTACAGTCTCCAGAAAGTATCAAGGGCACATTGACTTTCCTTCCTTCTTTCTTCCTTTGTGGTAATACATACCTACATATGTACATACGTACATTCAAAACACCCAAGATTTACCCTCTTAAGTGTACAATCCCAGTATTGTTAACTATATGCATAATGTTTTACAGAAGAGGCCTAGGACTTTTTCATCTTGCATAACTAAAATTTTATTGCCATTGAACAGCAACTCCCATTTCTCCATATCCCCAGTTCTAGGAACCACCATACTACTTTTTGCTTTTTATGTAAACAGTCTTCAGATCACAGCTGAGATTCTCCCTATGTAATCCCCAGCTTTCTTACCTCTTTGCACAAATCAGATCTACCTCCTTCTAGGCAATTCTCTCATTGCTGAGCTTCCATATCACTTTATCTCACAATCCACTAACTTCTTTGATCATTTACTTTTATATGTTTCCTAGATGTTCCTTGCATCTCCTTCTTTATAATTATTGATTCTCTCAAGTCAATGTTCTCTTCTATGGCTTCAATATTCTTTCCATAAAACAAAGTTCTACTCACATTTATTACGGTCACTATATTGTAGGGAAGACAATGGAGCAGATGAAGAAAAAAAATAAGGGCAAAAAATATGAAAATGAGTAACCCATCCAACTGTCTCCTGAATCTTTTATATCTAGAGAAGAACTAGCTAGCTCTTCTCTGCCCTCCAGTCTGGCTTTGGGTATTTTGTGACATCACCTGGATCCAATATTAGCATCTTAAAATCAACATGGTTAAAACAAATCTTCTATCTCAAACCAGCTGTTCCTCCTTACTTTCCTCTGTAGATTATAAAATCACCACATATACCAGCACCCCTGGCTCAGATTCACAGTTATCTTCGACTCTTTATCCTAGGGGCCTGCATTCAAACAGTTGCCAAATCCCTTTTACCAACTAAATCTTTAAGTCATCCTTTCCACAGCCCCTTCTCAGTTTTAAGATTTCTCTCATGCCAAGAAATCTTTTCCCCTCACAACTGAGAATAATGTCAATTCTAGGCTGTAGCTTTTCCCCATTGTTGGGAAGCTCTGAGAAGACATCACATAAAAATTTAAAACACTTAAAGCATAATATAAAATATTTTTATTTTTCTTCTGCTTATTTTCCTCAATGTCAAAAATGACCCCAAAACTAAAACAGCTATAATATATTTTCTCAACAGATGCTATCTGATTAGAAAAATGCAAGGGTTGCTCTATGCTATGAGTGAAAATAAGCAGTGGCTGCACTAATTTTTAGGAATAATATTGCCAAATTTTTCTCTAAATATTTAAACTAAAGCTACTGTCTTACTTGGGGGAATAAACGAGTTTGATTATTTAGTCCAAGATCTAGTGAATCTTACACATGGCTTTTAAATAATAAATCTTGTTCAGTTTCTGTGAAGACCCAAAGCGAGTTCTAGAGTTTCTTTTGCTGTCAATAGCCACATGTACCTATTTAAATATAAGCTAATTAACATTAAATAAAGTTAACAATTTAGAGTTCAACTGCACTAGCCATATGTCAAGTGTTTAACAGCCACATGTGGCTACTGGGTACCATTCTGGACACTGCCAAAGGTTCTATGGTATAGTGTTGCTTCATAATATTGCTCAGCTGCTAGGATAATGCAAAGATATAAAATGGCTACAAAATCAGGAATCAACATAGCATAATAAACATGTACTGAAGTACTTTTATAGAAATAAAAAATTGATTTGGATGTTAAAACTGAAAAACCTAATAAAACCTTTTCAATTAACCTTAATAGAAAAGTTGAGAGATACTATTCTTCAGTCTTAATTTGATGACAACTTTGAAATCACTAACTAAAAAGAATGAAAAAAATTCTCTAAAATGTTGACTTGTGTTAAAAAATGTAACTTTAAGAAATTTAACCAGTAATAACTTTAATCATGATTTTCAAAATTTACTTTTTTTAATAAAATCCCGTGATTTTAATCAAGAAAAAACTAGTTATATAATAGAAACTCACACCTTCTATGTGTCACTTGTAAGTGCTTTAAGAGATTATTTTACAAGGTTTATAATCTCAAGAACGCTACGATTAGGAAAATTCATTTTTACAGATACCTCATTATAGCTGAAAAAAGTTATGTTTGAAATTCATCAGTTTGGATTATGCTTAAGTAATAATCTGCTGAAAAACAAAACAATGAAAGGATAAAGATTAATTATATTTAGAAAATTACTTATTTTGACACTTAACAAGCTAAGCAACTTATTAGATCTCTTTATATAAATTGATCCCAATAGATTTTTAAGATATTTGTATTTGGAAGTTAGAAACTCTTAAAATGTTAAGTCTTTAGGAGCAATCAGCAAATTACTTGCCCCTAAAAGACTGACTTCCAAATAAAATAATTGCTGCACTTTAAGCTACTAAATGCTTTATAATAAATTATTAAACAATATTCACTATCTTTTTCAGTATATTTCATTAGAAATGGAAAAGCAAAAACATACATTTCTATCCATTAAGATGTAAGGTTGCTTGTAATTTATTTCCGTAGAGAAGAAAAATATTGAGCAAAATGTGTAATTAATTTACATAGAAACACTTAAGGATTTTTTTTTAAAGAAAATCCGTTCAACATATAAAATATACCAGCAAAGTAAAATTTGACTCCATAGAGTAGCCACAATTTTTAAAGATATCCTTAGAAGATAATTTAATAGTGTCAACATTCTTTTTTAAATGTACTACAATGACAAAAATACCTTAAATACTGCCCAGCCTACCCTGCAGTATTAGAAATCACTCTCTGGCCGGGCACGGTGGCGCATGCCTGTATTCCCAGCTGCTCGGGAGGCTGAGGCAGGAGAATTCCTTGAATCCGGTAAGTGGACGCTGCGGTGAGCCGAGGTCGCACCATTGCATGTGCCCCAAACAAAATTTTTAAGTGTGAATGTAAGAAAGACAATTGTAATGGTATATATAAACAGTACATTTCAGTTTTTGACTTTTTGTTGTTGTTGTTATAGATATTCCATTTTGGCAGAAACACTGTAACCAAAAAAAAAAGTAGGTATGAGTAGGCAGCTCTATGCTATGAAATAATGCTGATGTAACCCCAAGTGAGAAAACAACAGGTTTTAAGTGAATTATAATGGATTGGTAATTTTATAGTAAACTTAACTTTAAAGACAGTCACTGACTGGAACATAAATTCTGTTCCCAGAATTTATATTTATAAAAGAAAAAAAAGAAAAATTTATAAGAGAAATTTATAAAAGAAAAAAAAATAAAAAAAGAAAAGAAAAATCCAAAAGACGATTTAAAAAATTGTGACTTCTCAACATATGCCAACTACTGGCACTAGCGGAAGTAATGTTTTACTTTGAAAAGCTTCCCAGGGGTCATTAAATAAGACATAATGGAATTGTCCATTTCCTCAATCTTAAATCCCTTTCCTAAATCATAACTCCACAATTCCTTTAAGGGAGATTTTCTCCCTTTATCAGGAACAATACTCTGCAGAATTTTTTCTCTCTCTTTTTTTTTTTTCCGGAGAGGGAGTTTTGCTTTTGTTGCCCAGGCCAGAGTCCAACGCTGCGATCTCGGCTCACCACAACCTCCATCTCGCGGGTTCAAGGAATTCTCCTGCCTCAACCTCCCGAGTAGCGGGGATTACAGGCACGCGCCACCACACCTGGCTGATTTTTGTATTTTTAGCAGAGACAGGGTTTCTCCACGTTGGTCAGTCTGCTCTCGAACTCCTGACCTCAGGTGATCTGCCCTCCTCGGCCTCCCAAAGTGCTGGGATGACAGACGTGGGTCACCGTGCCCGGCCTACCCTGCAGTATTAGAAATCACTCTCTGGCCGGGCACGGTGGTGCATGCCTGTATTCCCAGCTGCTCGGGAGGCTGAGGCAGGAGAATTCCTTGAACCCAGTAGGCGGACGCTGCGGTGAGCTGAGGTCGCACCATTGCACTCCAGCCTGGGTGACAGAGTGAGCCTCCGTCTTAAAAAAAAAAAAGTTCCTGCAGGGAAAAGAGGCCCCTTGGGAGTATTCTCCCAGCTAACCTGAACTACTCAACAGTAGGAATTCTCGACCTTTTAAGAATAGGAACCTGTCATTTTTCAGTATTTTCTCTACGCTCTGCCATCCTACCTTCCCAATCCCAAGCCCCTCCCGCAGGGCAGGCTGAGACACCCGGATTGTGATTTATATTCAATATTAAAATATGTATTGATGTTTATGAGATTACAATAATTGAGATCCAAGGTCATTCCATAAGAAAAGATCTGAAAGCAGAAAATGGCAATGGCACTAAGGGTGAGAATCTTTTAAATTACACCAACATCTCTTCTTTTACTTGAAGCTGGAATGGTTCAAGCAACCACTGAGCATCAGAAGCCCAGCAGATACTTACAGGGGTGTCAGAAATTCACTGATACTCCAAAGAGCACTCAAAATTCTACTTCATAATGGGGAATCTCATCTCATCCTAGAGGCCTGAGACTTTAAGAGTGAACTCCTTTTGACTGAGCTATTAGAAACAAGGCTATCAAGTCCTTCCTGCAACAGTTTTACCTCTGGGTAGTCATTTGAGGAACACTGAAAAGTTCTTATTACTAATAGTGTGAAATCTAGCCTTCTTCAACAATATATAAAAAATTCAGTTTTTAACTTGAACTCACAACATTTCCACTCAAAACTACTGTAGGTATCAACTGTATTATAGCAATTTCTTTAACTCCTCTGTCTCTACTGAGTCATCAGTTCCTTGCAGGCTGGCTGTATAGTACTTTGTTCATCTTTGACTACTTCAACCTTAGAATGGTGTACATGTGAGGCAAACTTCTGTTCTAGTTTTTACAGCTTTATGTAATAATGGTCATTTGCATAGCAGTATTTATTTTTTCTATTTCACTTTTCCAAAAGAATTGTTTCTAAGAAATAATATATTATGATTAAGCAAATCTCATTAAAAAAAAAATCTTGGTGTGCTATTTAGTAAGAACCATTACATAATTTTACTTGTTTTAGCCCAAAGCTACACAAGCTCACCTAGTGAGTACTCTGGAAATGGTAGCAGTACCAAATGAGTAGTGCTATTATTAGTGGAAACTGGCAGTAGTATTTATTGTAGTAGAAGCAGTTAAGTATTCAAAGATGAACAGATCCATCCAAGTACTAAAAGAATTAAAATGCGTATCCATAGAGCATTTAATTCTTTATACCCATTAAAATACGTATAAAGAATTAAAAATGCATATCCATAGAGCAAAGGGAAGCTAATGAGTTTATTTGGATTGCAGTATAGCTGAGTTTCTAAACAAACTTTTGCTTGGCTAGTAATAAATCCCTTAATTTTTACTCATTAGAACACATAGTGAACTTGTTCAAAGTGCAAGCAAGTTTTTATATTTATACACTGACTCTGGAGTGGCAAGCTTCTAAAAACAAAAGGACCACTTCAAGGTAGCCCTACAACCCTCTACGACCCCAGCATTGTACAAATCTACAAAAATGTAAATAATTAAGAACGAATGCTGTAAGAGTGTCTTTAAACTATACCATTAGCATTATACTACTAGTTTAGTCCTTTAAACTGGAAATAAATCTAAAATCACATTCATGTCCAGTGTCACTCAGAGGCAAGTGGCAAGGAACATACTTTTCCTATTTTCCATGTAATGCCACAGAGTGACATAAATCAAAGCTAGAGTCACCTGTAAATTTAAAAGGTAATTGGTAGTTTTAAAATGACTTGTCTTTTCTGTGCTATGTGGAATTTAGCTATATTTGAACCAGTGTATTCCCGAGGATCTGCATTCCATTTTCATCTCTATTGAAATGCTATCTATACTTCCTTTAAGCCTTGTCTGAAATACCAACTCCTTTGGTCTTCCTTCACTCCTGCCAACTTCCAAGCTTTTCTATGAATTTAAATTTATTTTTCTTAAGATTCAGTTATATTGTTTCTCTCTCTTATAGCTCTTACCAGGTAACATTATTTTATCACTCCTTTCAGACTATAAGCTCCTTAAAGAGTAGGATCAATTTCTAACACAGTATCTGTAGCAATACAGATCAGCAAAGTGAAAATAATGCTTTCTCATATATTTTTTGAATGGAATTAAGGCGATAGGAGTCTGGCTACAGGCTCTTTCATTCATTTCTCCTCCTTGAACAGAACAAGCACATCTTGTGGATTTAAGGAAATTAATGTTCTCTGTACTCTTATTAGAAACACCAGTAAGTTAAACCAATATATAAGACACAGTCCTAAAGATCAATCTACTTACTATCTTCCATGTACCCTGCCTATTTGTTTTCTTAATTAAAACAAATATCTGTAATTTCTTATAATTAATACCACTTTCTTAGAAATCAGTAATACTGTGTGCTGTGACACTAATCTTGGGACAACAAAGTCTCCTATATAAGCTTTTAAGTGTTGAACACTTTCTAAGGAGCTAAGAGCTAAAAAATACAGTTGTTGAATATGCTAGTAAAATTTTTAGCTAAAGCCCAAGAAAATGAGGAGGTAACTATAAATCCTTGTAGCTGAGATAATGCATGTCCATCATAAGCACTTAATTCAGTGGTTCCTTATTAACATAAAGACAATATACTTTTCTACCACTAATTGTAAGATCTGGTCCCAAAAAAGTATTAAGAAGGGCTTTACTTCTATATGAACAATTTTTTTAAAGTTTCTGTATTGTGTAATAATAAAACTTCACCTTGAATTTTAGAAAGCTTTACCTATTAAAATAATGTCTCAATTAGATGAAAAGAAATTAAAACTGGAGGTTTTAGAAAGTAAAATTCCCATTAGAGACAATTATAGTTATATAACATTCTAATATTACTCAGTAGATGGTTGATAGTTACTAGTACCTTGGAGAAACAAAAACACAGTGTGAATGTAGTTACCTGGTGTGTTAGGGAAAGTGGAGTTTTAAATCAAGCTTCCATATTCAGCATCTACCAGCTTGACCATAAGATTATAAAATCAAAAGGCTTTAAGTTATTCCAATGGAACACAGAATGACGGGATGGTTTTCAGATTTTTCAAAACACAATGATAGACAAAATATAAGTCACTTGCTCAGCTTAGAGGAATCAGGGAAAATGCATGAAATGCACTTGATTTCTAGAGATTTACAAAACAAACAATGAACATTTAGCCATATGAAAACCAACACTTCTTTACACACTGAGTCACAAATAACAAGAACTCATGTTCTCATTTAAATTGAGAAAGTAGCTTTCACACAGCCTCCCAGGGTAACAACTGTGTAAATTCAAGTATTTTTTATTTTACTTTGAATTATATTAAACTTCAGCTTTAATGAAACTTAAAAGAACAGAAGTCTTTATACCTAGTTTTAAAAGAAGCAGTCATGTTTTCATTTTTGCCTGTAATAGAATAAATGATCTGATCTGTACAGTAAATGCACAAAGACTTCGTTTCTGCTTTATTTTGTCAATCCCCAAGTCTATAAGCAAAAAACTACAAGATTGTGTTTTAATGTGCACAGGTAAACTTAAAACCTACTGAAATCAGAATTAAAACCATTCTTATGCTCACTTAAGTAAACAGGTCACAAACGTCTTAATATCAGGATGTTTATATAGTCTTAAAAATTATTGAACCCTCTGCTTCTGGGCAAGGAGTGGTTTGCTGGTGTGGACATCTATGTCCATGTGAAGGGTGGTGGTCATGTGGCTCAGATTTATGTTATCCAGCAGTATGTCTGCAAATCTCTGGTGGCCTATTACCAGAAATACATGAATGAGGCTTCCAAGAAGCAGACAGATCAAAGACATCCTTATCCAGTGTGACTGGATCCTGCTGGCAGCTGACCCTGTTGTGGCAAATTCAAAAAGTTAGGAGGTAATGCAGTTATATGTGTCCTTATATTTTAAAAATACATACTAAATTATACAGTGGGTAGAAGAAAATGAGTTTTGAGATTTAATTATTTCAGGAGCAATAATAGCAACACAGGATTGATGAAGTTTAAGAGTGAGAAAATTTTCCCAGATTAAATTTGGTCACAGATTTACAAAGCTTCATTACATAATTTTTTCTGCTTTTGTATTGCTTGAAATTTTTCATGGTAATTTTTTAAGTGACTAGCAAGGCACTTAAGATAAATAGGCAATACAAGTTAATGAAAAATGAATATTATTAATAAACCTTACACTGAAATTAACACTGTAACTTCTATAAAAAAGAATTATTCATTTGATTTTTTTAAAAAGCTCTGTTATGAACAGAATGTTTGTGTTCCCTTCCCTCAAAATTCATATGTTGAAATCCTAACCCCCAATGTAATGGAATTAGGAGGTGGGGCCTTTGGAAGGTAATTAGGTCATAAGAGTAGTCTTCATGAATGGGATTAGTGCCCTTTAAAAAAAAAGACCCAAGCGCTCCCTGGCGCTCTTCTGCCCTATTGAGGATACAGTAAAAAGATAGGTGTCTATGAACTAGGAAGTAGACACTCATTAGACACAATTTGCTGGCACCCTGATTTAGGACTTCTCAGCTTGAGAACTGTGAAAAATGAATGTTCATTGTTTCTGCCACCCAATCTTCGGTTTTTGTTATAGCAGCTTTCATGGACTAAGACAAGCTCATTTCCTGGAAGACCTTGAACTAAGTACTTGAAAATACAAAGATAAATCAAGCATAAGTGCTGGCCTCAAGGAAATGCCAGGTAAATAAGTATGGATGCACAATTACAATATATGTTAGGAGCTATAATGGGAGTAACCAAAATAGGAATGCCTCACTCTGCCTGCAAGAGTATGGATTAAAAGTCTTCCAGATTAGATAAATCTTGGGAAGGAGTAGAAATTTGTTCAGGAGACCTAGAAAAGGATAGTTAGGTCTATGAGAATACACCACCACCAAAAAAAAAAAAAAAAAGAAAAAGAAATATAAAATACAAAGACATGACACATTGAGGGAACCATGTTGTTTTACATGATTCCTGAAACTTTCTCAGAGAATAAGACTAGAGACATTAGCAGGAGTCATATCATGAATGTCATACTAAAGAGCTTTGATGTTATATAAACAATGGACAATCATAAAATAATTTTATTTGTCTTTTAAGAAAATATTTCTGACATCCATTAGAAAGTGGAATGGGGAAGGGGAGGCTGGAGGAAATATGAGCTATTAGTAGGCTACTATATTATCTAGGCAAGAGAAGATTTGGGTTAATTAGGCAGTATGGGTTAAAGAAAAATAATTATATTGACAGCTACTTAACGAGACTAAATAGAATTGACTGACTAATGGGATATCAGGGTAAAACAGTGAGAGAAGTCTAGGATGTCTCAAAATTCTGAATTAGATGACTGGATGAATGAATAATGGTGACACCAACTGATATAAAAGAAATCAACACAGTAAGGCAGCTTAGATTTAGTTTGATTCTCACAATCCAGGGATATATGTTTATAAGACAGCCATGTGGAAGGATATGGGTTTCAGGGAGATGAAAGTGTCAAGAATCACGTGTTTCATTATTTTCGCATTTAAAGACCCAAACTTTTATTATGCATTACACTCTAATATTTAATAACAACTTTATACTAGGTTATCTCACCACCTGTTCACAAACTTTTTCTCAGTGACTCTAATTTGCTTTCTATTTCTAACACTACTACCCCAAGTTAGCCTATTATTTTATCCCTAGCTATTGAGGGGGTGGAGTAGGGAGAAGAACAGTAGAGACAAAAAGGCAAATCTCCAACATTCTGGCTCTTAATCTAACTTTTTAACTTTTGTTTTCCATGTGTTCCCCTATATAAACACTTTATTTCAGCTACAGTGGTCTGCTGACTCTCCAAACATTCTTTTACTTATTATTCCTACACCTTACTTAGTTCCTTTGTTCTTGAGCCTCTATGTAGAATGCCACAACTCTTCATAATTTACTGCATTTCTAAGTAATCACATAAGCCTCAACACAGTTCCTAAATTCTGTATATTGACTCATTCAAACCCACAGTGAGTTTTCTCATCTTCTGAATTTCCATTTATGATACCTGGTATCATTTTGTGAAAGAGAAAATAAACCTCTTTTATACACCTTTTTATAAAGGTGTTTATCTTCTCTTTCACTAATTTGATTATAAAAGAAGTGTTCCATCTTAGTGACTAATTCAAATCAGGTGCTCAGTGACTAATTCAAATCAGGTGCTCAGTAAATGTTGATTGATAACATACTATTTCTATATATTACTCAGTCTATTACACATTTAATAATATTAGAAACTATTTTGAACAATAACCACCTTAAAATGTTTTCTGGCATCCTGGATTCATGCTGGTCCTAAAATACACACACACACACACACACACACACACACACACACAATTTAATAGAATTACTTTACAACATCCTATCCTGTTTTGGCAAGAAAATTCTCAGAGTGCAGTTTTTGATAGAAAGAAAAAGCTATAATTATGCTATAATTAAGATCTGTGAAAGTAATTATCTTCTAATAATCACAAAGACTTCCTTTAATTTGTCATTCTCCTAATATCTCCTCCCATTTTCCAGATTACTTTGCATACAGATGCTATTCAGGCCCATTTGTTTTCTTTATCATTCTTTTTTGGTAACTTAACTAAGGATAACGGGATAAAGTCCTTTGCCCGTACTTAAGGTTTCAATGTTAGCGTACTAAATCAAGTTTTTCAGTTAGCTCAAAATAAACAGAATCACTCCTATGACCTAAACATTACTACTTTTTAAGCACTGAAAGGACACGGACTAAGCATTCTAAGTTTAAAACACTTTCAAATCAAATCAACCAACCAATCAGTACATACGAACTAAATTCACTGTTACACAGCTCATGTAATAGCTCTTTTAAGAACAGAAAGTGTAAAAACTGCCTAAAGGGGTTTACAAACTAGTTGGTAAAATGAGAGACAGACACCCAAAGAGTAATAAACAAAATAATATATAACTGAATGCTAGCGGTAAGGTGATAAAATGAAAAGGGTACTAAAACCTGAGTTATTTTCCCTTCTTAGCACTGAAAGAATCAGTGCTTTGATCATTTTTGATCATACAAGGAATCAATTTTCACATTTGAAAAATGAGAGAGAGAGAGACATTCCATGAGGCCTTTTGGCATTAACATTCCATGGTTATATGGAACGCTGTGAGAGATTCTAAATGCCAGCAGAAAGTTTTCGGAAAGAAAATAAGCTAAATGCTTTAAAATTACTTTCCCGTTATTTTGCTAGTTTAAAAAATGTTTTATTTTAAAAATAATTTTACTTAACCTATTAATAAACTGATAGGTTCTGAATTTTTGGTAAAATGTTATAAAACCAAGATTAGAAAAAAGCTCTATTGTATATATCACATAATTTACATAATTTCATAGCAGAAGAACTGTAATTTTAAATGTATCTAAAATTCCCTTAAATGTTGTATACTCTATGTTCTCTCTCCCACCCGCCTTTTTTTTTTTTTTTTTTTTTTTTTTTGTAGAGACAGGGTTTAACCATGTTGTCCAGGCTGGTCTCGAACTCAAGAGTTCAAGTGATCTGCCTGCCTTGGGTGCTGGGACTAATGGCATGATCCACCGTGCCTAATCACTTTATGTTCTTTATAAATGATCCAGTTAAGAAAGCATACCACACACTGCCATGTGTGTACCTATGCAACTATCTTGCACGTTCTGCATATGTACCCCAAAACCTAAAATGCAATAAAAATTAAAAAAAAAAAAGCAAGCATACCATACTCTAAAAAAAAGAAATAACAATAATAATCTATTTATTATCAGGACTTATGGTATTCAATGATTTTCTTCTTTCCCTAGTTTTTTAATAAATCAAGGGATTATGCTATGGTATTTTATGTAAATGAGTAGTCATTTAAATAATCTTTATATGATTAATAACCTTTATAATCTAGTAGTATATGAGTGACTTTTCAAAGTCCTTACATATATTTATTTTAAAAGTGTATTAAACAATTTTAGCTTCAGCATGAAGTATTACTGGGCCTGTGTATATTAATGAGTTTTAACTTTACTGTTTTGTAGAGAGTTCATATAATCATAACAGGACTTTACAGCTGTTCCTTTCCAAGAATATAATCGCCAAAAAATACATAATTTCAAGAAGAGCTACATGATCATCAGTGTACTAAATGTGTTTATAAGTATCAGAGCATATGAGTTGGCTGGTAGGTAGTAATGCCTCACATAAATGGCTGGCCATTGGTGCTGGTGTTGGCTAGAGTTCTTTGCTTTTCCTTCAAGTGAGCTGCTTTAGCCACCTCCAAATATGGTAGCTTGGGTCCAAAAGGAAACATCCAAATGGGCAAAGAGTAAAGCTGCAGATCCTCCCCATGAGTTTGTATTGTTAGGTTTTCAAAAGCTACTTTTACTTTCGAAAGCAAATAACTTTTGTTTGCCTGGCTGTAACTCAATAATTTCTTCATATTATAGCAGGAATAACTCTTGTATTTTTTCAGTAGTTACATGAGTGGTAAGAAGACCTAAGAATTAAGGTCCACATGACAAAGTACATTTCCAAATTAGTAAAACTAGTCCAACGATAGTTTTTAGAGGATTTTAAAAATAATTAAATGGTGATTTTACTTTATGCTCAAGAGAAGTGGTAAAATTATCAAAGCAAAGTTAGGTCACTCTTACCCATAATGCGAATAAAAGTATTTTTAATATGATTGGATAGCTATACATAACTGTTTAACCTGCAGAATTTAGTTGGCAAATGTTTTTAAATAGTTTTAACAAACCAACAGATGTGCCTTTCAGATAACTCATATAAATACAAAATTCTTTTTGTTACTGCTATTTCATTTCTTAGAGATAAACATGAAAGTACCAAATTAGAAGGCTATATGAAACACAGGCACCAGCTTAATTTCATTAATAGGTACTGAAATAATATTTAGTCTTGTGTGCCATAACATGAAATATAGATTCATAAGTCTTGAGAGATAATATTCTTCAAGATTATATGGCAACTGGGTCCTTTTCCATAAAAGTTGACAACTTTTTTCCCCCCAGAAAATGTATGCTTTTTCTAACATAGAGAAAAAGATGACACTATTTTTCATATTACAAATTAAAAAATGAAAATGTTCAAAAAATACATATTTTTCAAAGAAAATAAAAAGTAATATGTTGTAATAATAGTCGTGCAGTATCTAACCAGCAGGTAAATAATCTTTCAAACTTTAATTTACTCTTTCATAAAGTGAGGATGGGATCTCAACTTCGTAAGATTGTTGAAGATTAAATGAGATAAGATACAAAGGAAAAAACCCATTATATCAAGAATACAGTGAACATGAAATGAAAAATAGCCCTATATTCAAAGTTTCACTAGAACCATTTCTGGCAAGATTTACTAATTTACCTCTATTCTAGATTGTGCTTTTCCAAGAGCTTTATTAAGAAATAAATTATTAGTAGTACTACACCCTCCCCAGTACCCATTTGTGGGCACTTTCCTTCTGCCCCTGTAGGTTTTTTCTTTTTCTGGTTCTAAAAGTAATATTTCCTCAAGATGGAAAATAAAGTAAAAACAAGCAAACAAAAATTCATTATAATCTCACCATACAAAAATAACCATTTTTAACATGATGGTTTCTATCTTTCTAAAACATTTTTCTAAGCATACATACATATATGCATAAATGTAAAATTATTAAATATGGCCAGGCACAGTAATTTTAAAATTACTAAAACTTAGTAATTTTAAATGTATATGCATAAATTTAAAATTACTACATATGGCCAGGCTAAATATGGCCGGGCACAGTGGCTCATGCCAGTAATCCCAGTACTTTGGGATGCCAAGGTGGGAGGATCACTTCAGGTTGGGAGTTCAAGACCAGCCTGGTTAACATGGTGAAACCCTATCTCTACTAAAAATAAAAATAAAAAAATAGCAGGCTATAGTGGCGAGCACCTGTAATCCCAGATGCTCAGAAGGCTAAAGCAGGAGAATTATTTGAACCTAGGAGGCAGAGGTGGCAGTGAACTGTGATTCTGCCACTTCACTCCAGTCCTGGCAAGAGAGTAAGACTCCATTTCAAAAACTAAGTAAGTGGAAATAAAAAATATAAAATTACTAAATAGAAATGGGAATTTTATACTATTTTATAATTTTCTTTTTCTCCATAATTTCCTCCAAATCCTAAATTTTAAGAACTTCACAATAATTAATAGTACTTTTAATTATGAATTTAGGTGACAAGTTCATGACAGCTCTCTATAGTGCCTTCACAGATGGCATACTTCAAAGACATTTATGACCTATAATTATCTAATTATATTTTTAAAAAGAAATAAAACTACTGAATTTCTAAACCAAATTTATCACATCTATAATCAGGACTTACTAAATTAATCATACTATTACAATAATTAACTAAATCCAATAATAAAAAAATAGAAATTGTCCTAATTTTCAATTACAGTAATTCGATTATAACATATGTGCCCCTACTATGCAAAATCATATAATAAAAATCACAGCAATTATGGGGAAAAATGAGGTTAAGGGCAAAACACTAAAAAAACCTGCACGAGTTATACATTTAAAAAAAAAGAAATCTAATAAAGTATGGTACCACAGTTTTACACAGGTTAAATTGTTAAGAAATATACAAATAGTACAATAATATATGGCACCCTACCTTGAGAAAGAAAATTGCTTATGGAGGTGGTTACTGCAAGGCCTATAGCCTATAGGCTATGAATAAGCAGAAGAAGGATGATCTGAAATAAGATGGAACAGTGTAACACCAGATACGAATGGATGGAGCTCGTAACACACTGAGGAACTAAGATAGAGGATAGATGTTTGAAGTATGTATCCTAATACACAAAATTCCTGTTATACTCAAATTATTCCCTAATACATATATTGAAACAAATCTGCATAAGTGTTATAGCAGAACTGTGAGCATTTTGCATTCTACCACTACATCACTTAAGCATAGCTCCTATTAAAATAAAAAAGAAGACTAAAGAAACTTATCATCCCAATATACTAGATTCAAGACTCTAATAAACAGAGGTTAAATTGTTTGTATTTTTAAAAAGTTAATTTGACAAAGTTCACAGGCAAGATAAAGGGAATGAGAGAAACTCAAACTTGGTAAATCTGCTTTTAATTAGGACACAGAGTTCATTATAAATAACTCTATAAATAAATATTCTTCTTCTTTATATCAAAGATTTGGCCACACTAAAAGGAAAAAACAAAAGCAGCTAGTTTACATTTGCATTATGTGAAATGCATTATACTTGCATTTTATGAAAACAAATTCAGAGAAAGATATCCAGTTTTAAAAAGAGAAATGAAAAGATGCTCTGACACAATTACAGTGGTTACTGCAAGGCCTACAGCAGAGATTAATAAATATCTATTTATTATATATTAGCTATTCCTAAATAGGAAAATAGTAATAAATATCTCAGATAATCAGTAATTATTTCCTGGTACATAGAAAAATATGTGTGAAAACAATAATGACAAACCAAGTTTGGAAACTCTAAAGTTGTAATCAAACCAGCAAAATTTCTATTGACCAA
This sequence comes from Saguinus oedipus, assembly GCA_031835075.1. Lineage (NCBI taxonomy): Eukaryota > Metazoa > Chordata > Mammalia > Primates > Cebidae > Saguinus > Saguinus oedipus. Next base: position 130,240,306 of record CM063178.1, read on the forward strand.
AAGGTTTTTATACATTTTTAAGAAACACAGTTAAAATTATTCACAGCAAACCTGGTCTTTAGAAATGATGATCAGTAGACCATTCCTTCCAAACAGTAGTAAAATCCAAATTATCTTAATATTCATTCTGCTTTTAAAGGTTCTTAAAGAGGAAACCAAATCCCTTACCTCTCTCTGTAAAGACTATGTCTATCTGCTCTCAATCACAAAATGCAAATGTATTTACCTATATCAGAGTTTGTAGACTAATAAATGAAAATATGAAAAATGCTCATCATCACTGGTCATTAGAGAAATGCAAATCAAAACTGCATTGAGATATCATCTCATGCAAGTTAGAATGGCGATCATTAAGAAATCTAGAGACAATAGATGCTGGAGAGGATGTGGAGAAATAGGAACACTTTTACACTGCTGGTGGGAGTGTAAATTAGTTCAATAATTGTGGAAGACAGTGTGGCGATTCCTCAAGGACCTAGAAATAGAAATTCCATTTGACCCAGCAATCCCATTACTGGGTATATATCCAAAGGATTATAAATCATTCTACCATAAGGACACATGCACAGGAATATTCACTGCAGCACTGTTTACAATAGCAAAGACCTGGAACCAACCCTAATGCCCACGATGATAGACTGGACAGGGAAAATGTGGCACATATACACCCTGGAATATTATGCGGCCATCAAAAACGATGAGTTCATGTCCTTTGTAGGGACACATATGAACCTGGAAACCATCATTCTCAGCAAACTGACACAAGAACAGAAAATCAAACACTGCAAGTTCTCACTCATAGGTGGGTGTTGAACAATGAGAACACAAGGACACAGGGAAGGGAGCATCACACACTGGGGTCTGTTGTGGGGGAAATGGGGAGAGAGCATGGGGAGAAATGCCAGATATAGGTGATGGGGAGGAAGGCAGCAAATCACACTGCCATATGTATACCTATGCAACAATCTTGCATGTTCTTCACATGTACCCCCAAACCTAAAATGCAATTAAAAAAAAAAATAGGCCGCCGCTGCCTCTGCCCACCGGCCACGTCCCATGTCCCCGCCCCCCCCCCCCCCCCCCCCCCCCGCCTCACCGCTGCCGCCGCCCGAGCACAGCGCTCCCGCAGCCCAACGCACCCTGAGCGTGGGCCCGTCGTGCCGTTCGCCTGCCCCGGGGCCCCCTTGTTCTCAGCCGCACCGCTGCCGCCATGTTGGGTTTGGAGCTGCAGCAGAGCCGCAGCCCCCACCGCTGCGGGTGAGGGAGGCCGCGAGCGGAGCCCACCCCGCCCCGGGGCCCAGGGAGCGGGGCCGCCTCGGAGTCCCGCCGTCTTCCCGGCCCGCCTCGCATCCAGCAAGCCAGCCAGCGAGCAAGCACCGAACCCTGGCTGCGCCTTCTGCTCCCAGCCGGAGCTAGCCCACCGCCGCCAACCCAACCACAGCCTGCAGCGGAGACGCAGCGCCATGGCGGAGCAAACCTACTCGCGGTCCTATTCCCTGGTGGATTCCAGTCAAGTGTCTACATTTCTGATTTCCATTCTTCTTATAGTCTATGGTAGTTTCAGGTCCCTTAATATGGACTTTGAAAATCAAGATAAGGAGAAAGTAATAGTTCTTCGGGGTCTTTCAACGGCAACAGCACCAATAATAGCATTAAAACAATTGACTCTACCCAGGCTCTGTTCCTTCCGATTGGAGCATCTGTCTCTCTTTTAGTCATGTTGTTCTTCTTTGACTCAGTTCAAGTAGTTTTTACAATATGTACGGCAGTTCTTGCAACTACAGCTTTTGCTTTTCTTCTCCTCTCGATGTGCCAGTATTTTAACAAGACCCTGCTCACCTCCGAACAAGATTTCCTTTGGTTGCTGTCATTCTCTCTGTCATGCTCGTCTTCATCTGGGTTCTCACTGGCCACTGGCTTCTCATGGATGCATTGGCCATGGGTCTCTGTGTCGCCATGATCGCCTTTGTCCGCCTGCCGAGCCTCAAGGTCTCCTGCCTGCTTCTCTCAGGGCTTCTAATCTATGATGTCTTTTGGGTATTTTTCTCAGCCTACATCTTCAATAGCAACATCATGGTGAAGGTAGCCACTCAGCCGACTGACAATCCCTTTGACGTTCTATCCCGGAAGCTCCACCTGGGGCCCAATGTTGGGCGTGATGTTCCTCGCCTGTCTCTGCCTGGAAAACTGGTCTTCCCAAGCTCCACGGGCAGCCACTTCTCCATGTTGGGCATCGGAGACATTGTGATGCGTGGTCTCCTGCTCTGTTTTGTCCTTCGCTATGACAACTACAAAAAACAAGCCAGTGGGGATTCCTGTGGTGCCCCTGGGCCTGCCAACATCTCTGGGCGCATGCAGAAGGTCTCCAACTTTCACTGCACCGTCATCGGATACTTCGTAGGCCTGCTCACTGCTACTGTGGCATCTCGCATTCACCGAGCTGCCCAGCTGGCCCTTCTCTATTTGGTGTCATTTACCTTATTGCCACTCCTCACGATGGCCTACTTAAAGGGCAACCTCCGGCAGATGTGGTCTGAGCCATTCCACTCCAAGTCCAGCAGCTCCCGATTCCTGGAAGTATGATGGATCATGTAGAAAGTGACCAGATGGCCATCATGGTCCTTTTCTCTCAACTCGTGGTTTTGTTTCCTCCTAGAGCTAGACTGGTACTCAGAAACGTACCTGTTTAAGGAACTGCTGTGTGACTGGATTTGGCATTTAAAGGGAGCTTGTTTGCAGGAGAGAGGTACAGGAGCACTGTTTGGCTCCTTCTCTTCCTGTGGATGCAGAGGTGGGGCCCCTTCCAGAGGGACAGGCCTCTCCCCAGCGCTCCTTCCTCCCTTCTTTTTATGGATTTGCACCAGACTGTTACCTTGTGGGGGAGATGGAGATTTGACTGTTTAAAAACTAAAAACAGCAAGGAGTCTTTTTAGACTCCTTTTGAACACTAAAAGGATGAAAAAAATTAGCAAACTGAAGTTTCTTCAGTGAACCCTCAATAACTTTGGGACCAGTTTCCTATGGGGGACTCAGTTTCAGAGAACCGAGACAGAATCTCTTCTGTCGTTATATCCTTATTTCCTTTTTTTGGATTTATTAAATATTTTCTGTGGTGTGAAGTGGAAAAAATAATAATAATAAATGAAAATATAATCATCAGAGGACTTGAATTAAAAACTTTGGCAATTAGTAAAAATAGTAGTTCATTTCTTTAAAAAGGCAGATAGGAAAGAATAGATCCAGGATGGCTGATCGCTAACAGCTCGGGACTGTAGCTCCCAGTGAAAGCCCAGAAAACGAGAGGACGCCACACTTTCAGACGAATTTTCGTCGCTCACGGACCAGAAGATTTCCAGTGGAGGAGCCCCACAGGTCACCAGCAGGACTCTTGTGGCTGGTGCAGCGGTTTTGCCCGCGCCTTGGCATGGCAGCTCTTCATGCAGAGTAAACGGGACTGGTTCCCCTACTGACTGGTGTTTGGAGCTCTGGGAAGGCAGAGCTGCTTGTTACGGACTCAAGAAGGAAGCCAGACCAGAGATTCCCAGGCAGAAAAGCACCATCAGTCTTATCACTGCTGTTTTGGCCAGCGCAGTGGGTAGCTCGGATTCCAGCACTGGGAATTAATAAATTGGACGTCCACTCAGAAACCTAATTAGAAAGGCGGTAATTAAAGACAACAGATGGATAAATTCATAATAAAGGGAAGAAACGAGCCTAAAAAGGCCGAGAATACCCAAAATCAGAACCTCTCTCCCTCTACAGGAGATTGCAGTTCCTCATCAGCAACTGAACAAGCCCTGATGGAAAAGGACTGTGTTCCATTATCTGAAGTAGGCTTCAGAAGGTGGATGATAAGAAACTTTTGGGAGTTGAAAGAACTTGTTCTAACCCAATGTAAAGAAACTAAGAACTTTTAAAAAGGTTTGACGAAAGGCTAAAAAGAATGGACAATATGGAGAGGAATATAAATGATCTAATGGAGTTGAAAAATACAACACGAGAACTTAGTGAAATATGCACATGTTTGAATAGCCGAATTGATCAAGCAGAAGAAAGGATATCAGAGGTCAAAGACCAACTTAATGAAATAAAACGAGAAGACAAGAATAGAGAAAAAAGGATAAAAAGGAATGAGCAAAGTCTCCAAGAAATATGGGACTATGTGAAAAGACCTAATCTACGTTTGCTAGGTATACCTGAATGTGATGGAGAGAATGAATCCAAGCTGGAAAATACTCTTCAGGATATTAACCAGGAGAATTTTCCCAATCTAGCAAAGCAGGACACTATTCAACCCAGGTAATACAGAGAACACCACAAAGACATTCAAGAAGAGCACCCCCAAGGCACATAATCGTTAGATTCACCAGGGTTGAAACAAAGGAGAAAATACTAAGGGCAGCCAGAGAGAAAGGTCAGGTTACCCACAAAGGGAAGCCTATTAGACTTACAGCAGATCTCTCAGCAGAAACCCTACAAGCCAGAAGAGAGTGGGGGCCGATATTCAACATCCTTAAAGAACAGAACTTTCAGCCCAGAATTTCATATCCTGCCAAACTAAGCTTCACAACTGAAGGAAAAATAAAATCCTTTATGAACAAGCAAGTACTCAGAGATTTTATTACCACCAGGCCTGCTTTACAAAAACTTCTGAAAGAAGCATTACACACAGAAAGGAGCAACCAGTATTAGCCTTTCTAAAAATATACCAAAAAGTAAAGAGCATCAACATAGAGAAGAATTTACATCAACGAATGGATAAAATAGCCAGTTAACATCAAATGGCAGTAACCCTAAATTTAAATTGACTAAATCCCCCAATCAAAAGATGCAGCCAAAACCTAACGGTATACTACATCCAGACCCATTTTATATCCAAAGATACACAAAGACTCAAAACAAAGGGTTGGAGAAAGATTTACCAACCAAATGGAGAGCAAAAATAAACAAACAAAAAGCAGGAGTTGCAATTCTCGCATTTGATAAAACAGATTTCAAAGAAACAAAGATAAGTGGTAAAAGGATCAATGCAATAATAAGAGCTAACAATCCTAACGCCCAGATACATAAGACCCATAAAGAGATTTAGTTAGACTCAACGGGACAGAAAATTAATAAGGATATCCAGGACTTGAACTCAGATCCGGAACAAGTAAACTTAATAAGTATTTATAGAGCTCTCCACTTTAAATACATAAAATATTGGTCGGCCATTATTAATACCCATTTTTAGAATAAAGCAATATTCCTGTTCTCTCTCCCTCTTTTTCTTTTTCTTTCTTCCTCTCCTTCTCTCCTTTAAAAAAAAAAATATTTGTCTTTCTGTGCCTGGGTTATATCACTTAACATAACGACCTTCAGTTGTATCCTCAGTGCAGCAAATGACATGATTTCATTCTTTTTTATGGCTGAATAGTATTCTGCTGTAAACATATACTACATTTTCTTTATCCATTTGCCTGTTGATGGACACCTGGGTTTATTTTATGTCTTTGCTATTGTGAATAGTGCTGCAATAAATGTATAAGTGCAGGCATCTCTTTGATATACTGATGTCTTTTCCTTTGAATATACACCAGTAGTGGAATTGATGAATCATAGTTCTATTTTTAGTTTTTTGAGAAATCTCTATATTGTTTTCCATAGTGGCTTTACTAATTTACATTCCCACCAACAGTGTATGAATTCCCTTTTTTCCACATCCAAAAAAAAAAAAAAAAAAGGCAGATCATTTCTGAATTGGAAATGGGGTAAAACCTCACATATCTATATGCTTTCCTTTTATTTCTGGGCATTGAGTTTTTTTTTTTTTTTTTTTTTGAGACCGAGCTTCACTCTTGTTGTCCAGGCTGGAGGGCGATGGTGCAGTATCGGTTCACCACAACCTCTGTCTCCTGGGTTCAAGTGATTCTCCTGCCTCAGCCTCCAAAGTAGATGGGATTACAGGAATGCACCACCACACCTGGCTAATTCTGTATTTTTAGTAGATGGGGTTTCTCCATGTTGGTCAGACTGGCCTCAGGTGATCAGCCCGCCTCAACCTCCCAAAGTGCTGGGATTACAGGCATGAGTCACTGCGCCTGTCCAAGAATTTCTATAATATCTTGGTTGAAAGAAAGCAAACATTGAAGTAAACAATCGAGGGAATAGTTGCTATAGTTTTAAGCAAGTTACCTTATGTATCTAATAATCTCATCTATGAAATGAGGGTAACAGCACAATACCTCATAGGGTAAGTGTGCTATAAGGCCTAAAATTGAGGTTCGATATTATATAATCCCTTGACATCTGGTAAAATTGGGAGGATCTTAAATGCTAATTGCAAGTTCCCCTCACCTCCCCACCTTGCTCATGGGGATAAGGTCCCCTGGCCAAACAGCTCAACCTTATCAAATGAACCAGGTGTAATTTCTACTTATTCCTAGGTGGCATGTTTCAGTTCACTGCCAGTTCATGCAATTATGTAAACAACCCAATCATAGCTTCATGTAGAAACTTGGAGCATCTCACCCTCTTTATTCTACAAAGCCTGTCTCTCACTGTCACTGGTTCTTCATTCTGTTCCAGAGTACAACTTCCAAGTGCACTGCATGGTGTAGAGTGTCCTTTTCCCCTGAGCCTAATAAACCACTGTTGATCTCATCTGCCCAGTGTTAGGCATTATATGTTCAGCCACCGCCATGACCCAAGGGTGGCAGTCCCTCCCATAGCAGTGGGTGAACTGAAGGCTATTTAAACAGGCAGGGAAAATATTATGAGTAAATATCTGTAACCTCTTAAAAGAGTGTGACATTATCTATACAACTATAAAAGTATCTGCTATTAGATTATGCAATATTGAGTTCCTTAATACAAACTAACTAGCCAAAATGTTTAGAAATTATCTTACAAGTTAAAGATTTAATTAGACTGGGTTTAGAAAACTATCAACTGGCTCACAGTAGGCCTTTAATTCAATATTTTGTTCAATAAATGACCCAAATTATTAGAAATGGAAAATTGGAAAGTAAAACCACTTACATAAAAAATACCCATTTATAAAATAACTGGTTATAGATACTTTATAATGTGATTCTATAGCACATTTTGCATTTTTGAGGATTAAAATACATATTTTTAAAAATCATTAAAAATAGAGACAGTCCATTGAAACCACATACTTTTGCTTTAAACATAAGAACAAGTATTTAACTACCCTTCTTTTCCATACAGTAGTATATTAAATTGAAACATTATCCATGCTTGCACAAGAGAATATACATAATAATCTATAACCACTACAAAAAGTTAAAAGGTATAATTTCCCAGTTTTAGCTATTTTTATAGTAATTCAGAAAACATCTTTCTCTCTAACCACACAGTAAGTTCTCTAAAACCTAGGTCAGATCCCATACACCTTTTCTTAGTCTTCAGAAATCCTAGTATACATATTAATTAAATAATTCTAAAATTACATTATTTTATAAAGTAGCCATCTTTTTCTATTTCAGTTCCTAATGGATAATATCATTAGATTAACATATAGTGCTCAAATTATGTATCTGTTAAGTTCATGAAATTTACACAGTAAGTTTTATTATCTAACATACGGTATAAAAGTAGAGCAATAGAACTGCAGCTATCTTTTGAATTCATCATTAAGGAGAACTAATATTCTGATGAAATATTAATAAGCCCATCAGATTCCTAAAGAGAATGATTGATATGACAACATACAGAAATATGCTATAGATAGGCACAGTACCTTCATTCGTTTCCAGATTGTATTTATCTATGTCTACGCATCCGAGTCCTCAATAGCCTCCTACACACACATTATTATTCCCTTGATGATTTACCCATAGCTACTTTGGGTATCTATTAAACCTGTGAACATGTGTCTTTATCTCAATGCATCTTTAATTTGCCATGTCATTTGAATCTGCTCTCTGTACCATCTATCACTTAAATTATTTGTTCTCTATTATTTCAAAATGGTAATAGCTTTTTAAATTTTTATAAAATATATATTTATTGTTAAAAATAAAGCACAATGAAGAGAAGTAAATGGTAAAAATAATCTCCTGAACCCCACCACCCAGAAATTAATACTGTTAATTTTTGATACCTTCCTTCTGTATTCATTTTTAAAAATGAAAACAAAAATCTTCATATGCTTAAAAAACAAAAAAACTGTCTTTTCCACTCAATAACCTATTATACCTGTCCACTTTTATACATAGATCTATATCCCATGAGTTGCCCAATATTCTACTGTATTTATGTCACATAATTTACTTAACCAATTCCCTCATTAACAGTAACCTCAGAGTAGTAAGCATTTACTGAAGATACTTTAAAGATAAGAGCTTATTCAACTGGAAATGAGCCATATATGGACATAAGATTTAGTCAAGGAGGAAACAACTACAGAAAGGAAAAAGACAAAGTAAGATTACAGATGACAATGTGGTCTTATTCTTAGCTTCTAATATACAGCACTGTCACTGACCTTTACTGAAAGCTAGGTGAACAAGCAGCTAGAATCAAAGGGCTCTGCCTCTTAAGTAAGTATGGATGCAAGAGTAAAGAAGGGAGACAGATCGCCAGTGGAGTCTTTAAAATAATTTGTAGACCCCAAATCGTAGGAGTTGCCTAGGAGAAAACTGGCATAATTTGTTAAGCTTTTATTTTTAATCTTGTTATTGCTTCCAGTGTTCCAGAGATAGTTTTATTTAAATGTAATTATGAATGACCCATAATTTAGTCAGTATTTTTATTCTTTATGAGAGTAAAATTACAAACAGAGCTAGGCAACCCTTTTTTCTCAGGCATGGACCCCATCCTAAAAATTTATATCTAAGCTTCTCAAGTTTTCTATCAATTGGATAGAAAGATAATCATTATCATTTATTAATTCAAAGAAGGAATTCTATAACATTTCAAAATACTCAAAAGTCCTATGTAAAAGAAAAAAAGATTAAGTTCTGCTATCTTAATCAGTCATGCAATAACTGAGAGGAAATATTCTCATCCCTTACTTTTGCCATCCTGCTATTTTAGACCATGAAAATGCTTTTTAAAGTTTCCTTTTTCATGAGACTCAAAGTCAAAAGCTGACTCTCCATTGCCATGGAGACAATTCTATTTAAGGTAGTATATTAGCCCTTTCCTCACAGAAGGAGGATAGAAAAATGGTCAATAAAAAAGCATGACTTACCATGGTTTAGAATTCAGTAACTACATATGCTTCTGGGGCAGCACATTCATAAGGAAATTTGGAATTGGAGTGGGGGAATTTAATACAGCCCGCTATTCACATAAGTAACACCAATACAGGTTAAATTTTAGTACTTAGAGGCAATATGAGGAAATACCCATTACCTCAAAATTAGATGCAACCAAAGAACAAAACAAAATTACTTATAGTTACTGTCCTAAATAGAACTGCAACTAACTGAAACAATCTTTGCTTTTCAAAGAGCAATCTTCTATTTATCTATGGTCCATGTATAATATACATGCCATGGGTTTCTTTTGTTTTCATTTGTAGGCTTCCTGTCTCCAAATGGAAACTTTCTGACACTCACTCCATTTTTAATTGAAGAGTGAAAATAGATCATATATATATATATGAAAGATCATATATATATATATATACACACATATATATATATACACATATATATATATATACACATATATATATATATATATATATATATATATAAACAATGTATCAATCCCAAATCTGTCATCGGGACAAATGTTATCATTTCTTCTTTGATTAAAAAAATGCTTTCTTTATGAAAGCTTAAAATATCAGTCTTACTTGAAATAAAAATAATCTAAGATAGAAAGACCTACCAGAGTCTACTAATGTTAGTGCCAAAACACTTACTTTTATGTAAGCAAGCACTTCCAAGAGATATTTTCACTTGATTTCAGTCGTAAACAAGCTTTCAAAACCCGATTCCTTTTTCCCCTAAGCTAAAGTTCAGAATGTAGCACGATAAAGTAAGACATATTTTTCTTTTCTTTGAGTCAAAGTATTGCTCAGTCCTCCACACTGGAGGGCAGTGACTGCGATCTCAGCTCAATGCAGCCTCCTCCTCCTAGGTTCAAGTGATTCTCCTGCCTCAGCCTCCCAGGTATCTGGGACTACAGGTACACACCACTGTGCCCAGGAAAATTTTGTATTTTTAGTAGAAATGGGGTTTCACCATGTTGACCATGTCAGGTCTTGCACTCCTGACCTCCGGTGATCTGCCTGCCTCAGCCTCCCAAAGTGCTGGGATTACAGGTGTGAGCCACTGCCCCTGGCCAGTAACACCTATTTTTCTTACAGTTAGAGCATATTATAACTGAAGGTCTCAAATCTGTATTTTTTAAAGCAAGCAAAAGGAATCTTCCTGATTCTAGCACTGGTACTGCCAGTATCATCTGTCTCAAACAACTGATAATAGATGTTGAACTAAAAACAGTTTTAATTTGTGAAAGCATTTGGTTAATAATACTAGACCAGTGGTTCTAAATTCTTAAGAGTATCAGAATCACCTGGAAGGCTTGTTACACTACAGATGGTTAGGTCCCATCCCGAGAATTTCAGAAGATTCAGCAGGTCTAGGGGTGGGGGGTTGGGGGTGGGGCAGTAATCTAACAAACTCCCATATGATACCGATGCTGCTGGTTCTAGAACCACACTGAAAAACCACTGTCCTAGACATTCAATAAAGTGATTCTCCTATGGAATTGTTATGCCTTACTGGTAAATACCTAAACCTTTCTCAAAATCAACCATTTTAAATAAAACAATAGCTTCGTTCTGGGAAAGGGGAGGTAGGAACAGTAAATTGTAGCAATTTGGGAAAGATATTAATTCAATGAAGACCAAGTTAAATTCTTAAAAATTGTTATCTAGTTTGGTGAACTGCTGAATTACAATGACATTCAAGAAAATAAACACCTGACATGTAGTAAATGGTCTGTGTCCCCTGTTAATTCAACTGGCCTTAACAAACAAATATCTATTATAAAATAATGAAGAGGAACTTAGTATTTGAATGTAAATTTTTCCTAGAAATAACTGTAAACCAATTTTGTGTTACATATGTTCTAGAAAAGGTATGTATCAAGTTTCTGTGAATTCGATCTAGCTTTTCTACTGACTTAAGTCTTCATTTTAGAAATCCTTTATCTTGATTGATACACAACAGACAGCACACTGCATTTTAGTTTCTAAGTGCTCTACACTTTCTGTCAAATAGTTGACGATCCGTAAACACTACAATGTGTTAAGAAGACTATAAAGGTTATATAAAAAGAAATAGCCTTTTATAGTAATAATGAACTTTTTACAGTCATGTAATGTATACCTATCTCTGAAAAGGCAATGGACAGGTTAGGCATGCTAGAGGACATATTACTTCATTTTTGTGACATCAGGATACTTACAATGAATAACACAGTGGTTTATTAAATGCAAAATTTACTAAATATACACTGTCACAGTGAGTTCAAATTTTAGTAGCATCTAAAACGAAAAATGAAATGCTGCAGAACATTGATGGCAGCATCCTAGGTAATTTCTTATTCTGTGTTTTTTAGAAATCCAATTGTTTCTATAAATATCTATGTAACTCTAAATAGTTATCACTGAGGTACTTATTATCAGTTCTTTCCATTTTCCATTGTGACAAATATGCTCTCCACATTAGCTCTAATAAAAATCTAATAGTAAAGGAAGACAAAAATCTCACAGATGTTAGCAATAATTAGTAAATGAGGAATGATAAACAAAAAAACACAGATATCTTGGTAGTTTAAAAATTTAACATCAGGCTGAGTGCAGTGGCTCACACCTGTAATCCCAACACTTTGGGAGGCAGAGGCACCTGAGGTCAGGAGTTTGAGACAAGCCTGGCCAACATGGTGAAACCCTGTCTCTACTAAAAATACAAAAAATTAGCCAGGCGTGGTAGCAGGTGACTGTAATGCCAGCTACTTGGGAAGCTGAGGCAGGAGAATAGCTTGAACTCAGGAGATAGAGGTTGCAATGAGCAGAGATCTCACCACTAAACTCCAGCCTGGGCAAGAGGAGCAAAACCACTGTCTCAAAAAAAAAAAAAAAAAAAAAAAAAAAGTTTAACATCAATTAAGAGTAAAACATTTTCTACCACTATATGCTTATACATCACGGGGAATTTTTTCAAAACCACATGCATTTAGATTAGTGATTACTTCACAAGATAAAAGAGAGTAAGAAAGATCATCCATTTCAATGTATGCATTTTCTGCATTTAATTCTCCCATATTTAATCACAAAACTACATAAAAATAACAAGTTCATCAAGCAACTGACTCCCTACCAAATCCAATTTGAAGGATATGCATATTTTATTAAAATGCTTAACTGTCGGCTGGACATGGTGGCTGAAGCCAGTAATCCCAGCACTTTGGGAGGCCAAAGCGGGCAGATCACTTAAGGTCAGGAGTTCCAGACCAGCCTGGCCAACATGGTGAAACCCCACCTCTACTAAAACTACAAAAATTAGCCAGGCATGGTGGTAGGCACCTATAATCCTAGCTTCTTGGAAGGCTGAGGCAGGAGAATTGCTTGAACCTGGAAGACAGAGGTTGCAGTGAGATGAGATGGTGTCACTGCACTCTAGCCTGGGCAACAAGAGCAAGACTCTATCAAAAGAAAAAAAAAAGCTTAATTTCAATTCTCATTTCAAAGGAAGAATTCTGACTAGGGCTTGAATCTTATATATTGCATTGGTTGTGTCATGGCTTGATCTGGGTATCATTAGTTCTCAACCATGGAAAGCATCATACACTGATGCTTTCACAAATGTGCATCCTCGATAATGGTGCCACATCAATTACATTGATTAAATGATCAGTGTGCAATTTTAAAAGCTTATCCCCATAAAAAGTATTCTGGGCTGGGCATGGTGGCTCATGCCTGTAATTCTAGCACTTTGGGAGGCCAAGGAGGGCAGATCACGAGGTCAGATCAAGATCATCCTGGCCAACAGGGTGAAACCCTGTCTCTTCTAAAAATACAAAAATTAGCTGAGCGTGGTAGTGCATGCCTGTAATCTCAGCTACTCGAGAGGCTGAGGCAGGAGAATCACTTAAACCCAGGAAGCAGAGGTTGCAGTGAGCCGAGATTGTGCCACTTCACTCGATACTCTTCTGCCAGGTGCGGTGGCTCACACCTGTAATTCCAGCACTTTGGGAGACTGAGGCAAGCAGATCACAAGATCAGGAGTTCAAGACCAGCCTAGCCAATATGGTAAAACCCTGTCTCTACTAAAAATACAAAAATTAGCCGGGCGTGGTGGCAGGCACCTGCAGTCCCAGCTACTCAGAGGCTGAGACAGGAGAATTACTTGAACCCAGGCGGTGGAGGTTGCAGTGAGCCAAGATCATGCCACTGTACTCCAGCCTAGGCAATAGAGTGAGACTCTGTCTCAAAAAAATAAATAAATAAGTATTCTGAATCACTTGATTTTCCATTTTCTAATTACTGACATCTACCACTTCTGCTCATCAGAGGAAGGGTTTGTTTCTGCTGAATTACCTTCCTTTTACAACACTTCCAATACCAACACTCACATGTTCCTGCATCAGGTACCACTTTTTTTTGTCCCCTCTGGAGTAAGTGTATGGTTCATTTATTACAAGACACATTTCTTGAGCACCACACTATATTAATGTTGGTTGGGAAGGTAGGTAGGAAATTAGGATTTTAACACAGTAAGATGATTAGTTCAAAGCTTTACAATTGTTTACTATAGAAAAACTACTATGCTTATGTATATGGCCTGTAAAGTCCAAAATATTATTACCCAGCCCATCACAGAAAGTTTACACAATCCTGCTCTTGACTGTCTGGTCAAGTGAAAGGCATAACCTTGAAGATCTCTCTGAGACCCAGATGTATGTTAGAAGTTATCATGCTACCTAGGTAAACACCCTGATGTTTTCAGTCTAAGTTTGTTCAGTGCCTAACAGGTGAAAGCACTTAATGTTTGCTAAATGAATAAATAAATTAGGATATTCATATAGTACTCAGTGATGTATAAATGTTAACAGCCTTAACATTTCTTCAGCCTAAGAATCTGAAGGCCAGTAAAAGGTAGTAACACTTGACATAGAATTCTGATAAGCACAAAATGGCAATCTGTATAATTTTATGAAGAAAGAAAACTTTCTACATTCCTATCTACGTAAACATATATTTACCCTCATTTTTAAGAGCACCAAATACTTAATAGGTTTCTTGTGTAAGCAAAATACTAGTTTATGCAAATTTTGAGTGTTCAATAATGCACTCTGCCTAAAGAATATTCGAAACTAGAGCTTTAGTTATTTTTAATAGCTATGCAATATAAAACCTGATCTCATAAGATTATTAACTATATAGGTCATACTCCATTAAAACAATAAAACTACAATACAAATAGGTATTCCACATCCCTACTAAGGATTCATAATTTCAAGTAACATACAAAACAATTTTAATAAAAGAATTTGAACAGTATATGGGATTTAGTGCTAAGGTATCTTACTTTAGCTTAAATGCCATTTATCTTTATTAAAGTTTTTTTTCTTTAGTGGAGCACATTTGCTGTACTGACTTGTTTTACTTTACTAATTTACACCAAACAATTAAGAAATACATATTAAATTTCATTTTATATCAAAGAGGTACTTTCTTCATAGGTGAAATATGATTTTTCATTTGTGTTACACACAAAAATAAGTAGTAACAAATATGCCATCCAACTTAAAATTCACCATACTGGGCCCAAGCCTTGGTCAGTACCATGTGAACAAGGATAAGCCAGCTTGATAGTGGCCATCAGTTGTCCCGAAATCTTATTACCCTACTTTATCTCTTTCTTCATTTCAACTCCTATCTAAATACTGGATGGAACTTCATTAACACAATTTTTCTATTAGACACAGCAATCAACTGGCAAACACATCCTTGGAGTAAACATATTGAAAAATATTTTTTTGCCAAAATCATTACCTTTTTAATGTTGAGTAAACAAGTTAGGAAAGAGAGTCTCCAGTGAAGCAATTACTTGAATTTCAGGATGTATGTTCCTTTGGAAACAGTATTATACCTAGTGGTTAGGTTTCTAGGCTAATTAGCAAATGCCTGAACACACCCGTAATATTAATAGTACTCTGGAACTTAACCACGTATCTTACTGTGTTTCTATGGAAAACCTCAGAGTTCTAACTTAAAAATAAACAGCAGAACCACATCTCCCCATAAATCCCTCTCCCTAGCACAAACCTTTTGTAAGACTGGAAACTCTTTGAGACATAGGTTTCTTTGCTTCTTTTTAGCAATATTTTTGTCTCAACATATAATGAAAGCCAAATGAGTGGTGGAAATGAGCATTCATGTTACTATTTACCTTCAGAAATAATTGTTTTACTGAAAAAAAAAATTACCAAAAGTAAGACTGTTTCTTAGAGGTCCAATTCAAGAGATACATACTTAAACTCAAAATGTTTCCAGATAATATCGTTTTGTCACAGACAATAGAGCAGTATTAAATGATTCAGTGTTATTGAACTAATTAATGACTGGTTGGCAGGAGAAGGAGGGCAAAGTATGCTGGTAAGTTAGGGGAAAAAATCCTGAGGTTAAGAAAGAATGGTCACATAATTGGGATTTATACGGATAAAAGAGATAATTATATAGGTTAAAATTGTTCATAAAAACTTCAATGTGTTTCTCAATTAACTTTATAAAATGATATTTTGAATTTCTAATGTAAAAATAAAATACATATGAATTTGAAATCACTCCTATAAACTCTTGAATAATCAGTTTCGTTAGTTTTACATTTTACAACAGACTTTCACACAAAGAAAAACGTGAAATATGAGACAAGGCAGTGTTCATACCTGTATAATGAGCTAGGCTTTTGAGTTCGACCTGATTGCAAATCCTGAGTCTGTTACTTATCGGTATGATAACCTTTAAGAAGTTAATAAAGCTGTGTGAGCCCTAGTTTCTTTATCCAGGTTAATTGTGAGGCTTGAATGTGGTAACACATGTGAGCTTAAAATGCTTAGCATCAACTATAGCATATAAACAGTATTCAGTAGAAGATACTGTCATTATAGATATAAAATGTGTTTTGAAAGGATGAACCTGGAGACCATCATTCTCAGCAAACTGACACAAGAACAGAAAATGAAATACCGCATGTTCTCACTCACAGGCAGGTGTTGAACAGTGAGAACACATGGACACAGGGAGGGGAGCACTACACACTGGGGTCTGTTGGGGGGAATAGGGGAGGGATGGCAGCGGGTGGGGAATTGGGAAGAGATAGCATGGGAAGCAATGCCAGATATAAGTGAAGGAAAGGAAGGCAGCAAATCACACTGCCATGTGTGTACCTATGCAAATATCTTGCATGTTCTTCACATGTACCCTAAATCTAAAATGCAATTAAAAAAAAAAGTAAGAGTCATAACCAGACCTGGTGGCTCATGCCTGTAATCACAGCAGTTTGGGAGGCCAAGGTGGGCAGATTATTTGAGGTCAGAAGTTCACTCCAGCCTGGCCAACATGGTGAAATCCCATCTCTACTAAAAATACAAAAAATTAGTTGGGTGTGGTGCCGGGCACCTGTAATCCCAGCTACTCAGAAGGCTGAGGCAGGAAAATCACTTGAACCTGGGATGGGGAGGTTGCAGCAGAAATCCTGCCACTGCACACCAGCTTGAGTGACAGAGCAAGATTCCATCTCAAAAAAAAGAGTCATAGTCTCAGATAATTATAATGATCTTCTGCAAAACCCAGCTTTAGTTACCCATGAGGTAAATGTGATTTTCTAAATATTCAGTATATTGATAATTGAAAATATAAATTTCATTTCTTCAACTGACCAGTTCCATCTTTTCAGTATAGAAAGATGTAAAAATAAAATATGTATCTAGAAAGAAGACATATCCTTCCATTACAAGTAGCTATTAATTAGCAGAGAAAAAGAAAATAAGTCTTACTAAAATACATAGTTTATACTTATAAAGAAGTCTCTGGTGGTACAAGAAATAATACGGCCCTAAATCTGCTATTTTTATTTTTGGTCATATCTATTCACATATAATATTTTCAATACACTCTTCGTAAAACATATGGTTAAATGCCTATCATGCCTATCATACCTTATTAGAAGTTTTGAGCAGTATAATGCAAGATATTTCAACCTGCCTAAATAGGAATAAAATGTCTCATAATATTCATGTGTCTCTCAAGGGGCAGCCAATATACTGGCCTATAAAATAAATGACTCACTTCTGGGTGGATTTAAAAAGTAAAGGCTAGTTACAGGGTAGTCTGGGCTTATGAACAATTTTATTTTACACTTACTAAGGGAGTACCTGGTGGCTAAGGGGATCACAGCTGGTTTGGGAGACTTTCAAAGTAAAGGGCTTGTGAGGAAGTAAAGGCTAAGCCAGAATTCTGTAGTCAAACTGGAATCCTAGGCTCACCTATAATCTTAGAAGTTTGAAGGTATATCCTTAACTACTCTAACACAGCCATCCCTTTAAAAATACTAGCAGATTCCAAGAAATGGAGCAAGTGTCCATTTAAAAGCAATGGCCACTTCACATTTCGGAGAAGGATCAGTAGCTAAGGCTGGTGTCTTGACCCTGTCTCTTGGTGGGACATTTTTGCTCCCTATCACAATTTCCTTCAAAAGTGATATGACATTAAATTTAAAGATTTTCATGGCCATAAGGATGACGAAATGCTTGAAAGCAAAAACAAAGAAACAAAACTCTAGGCACCAATGCACTCAGTGTACTTTCTCAAATAATTTTTGCTACTGCACTTCTGAAAGTGTTTCTTATAGAAAAGAAAATAAAACCATAAAGAACAGACATATTTTGGAAAATAAGGAAAGTTTTCTTATTTGTTATCTTGTATTGCATATAATGTAAATATACTACTGATATTTTCAAGATAAATGTCTTTAAATCAAAATCCTATTTTGCTAATAAACTCTTGATTAACTAGATCCAAATAAGAGGCAACCTAGTAGGAGAAAGGTTTATGTAATTGTTAATTATAATTCAATATGCCAAGTGCAATAAATGCAGTGCAAGTGAATAGCATGGCAGTTTAGAGGATAGAGGGAGAAGGAAGAGAGTTGGAAGATTAGAAAAGGCTCTTTGGAAATGTCATCAGACTTTTGAAGAACATCTTTGAAAGACAAATAGGAATCCTATATGGTAACTACAGGTTTAAATTATATGCAATATACATTTTTTTAATAGTTTATATCACACAGGTTTCAGGTAACTGTCATAGGGATACATGACTAAACGTTTTGGCTTGGTAATGCATTTACTTTATATAATGAATTCCCCTTCCTTCCCACTATCACTACTCCTATCACAATGATGTCTAAGGGACAAGTTAGATACAGGTAGTCACTTGTAGGTCTCACCAGAGCTAATCAGATAGCGTAAACAGACCCTTATGCTTATGCCTTCAAGACCACACTGAATGCAGGTAGTTGGTGGCTGTCATAGCTTTTGTGTATAGTGTATCACACCCCCTCCACCCTGCCCTCTCAAATCCACCACACACACACACAATAGAAAGTCCACTACACCGTTGTGGATTTATTAAGGAACTCCCACATTCCAAGCTATCCTTTCTCCTGTTTACAGCAGTGTTTTTGTTTTCCTGTCTTAACAACGCTTGTTATCAGGACCCTGCATTAATAGTTCTGTCTCTTCTCTCTGATTTTTTCTTATTCCTTCTGCTGCTGCTGGTGCTTCTCCCACACTTCTCAGCTTTCAAGGCAACCAGGCTAACCTTGCTACTCAGGGTCTTTCTTTCCTTTGCAGCCAAGAACCAATCAATTAGTTATAATCTTTGGATTTGACCCTTCTTCAGCTGTTGCACAGTACTAAAGGAGAATATTCCTTCAAAGCGAATGAACGTTGTTTTTTTTCCCTCCCTGATTTCTATCAGATACAAAGATGCTCATGAAAATTAGGGAAAGACCATTTTCAGTTAGCCAGTTACTGTGGTAGTAGAGAAGCTTCTAGGATGTCACTGAAAAGGTGGCAGGCAGCATCTGCAAGTGATAACACACACCAAACAGGGGTAACTGAGTTGGCCTTATCAATATTTTCTGTCAGTGGTATTAAGCTTTTTATTTTCCCCATAGAATTACATTTATACATACCATATACTGGCATCAGTAGTAACTCCGGCTCAGCAGTTCATAAATGTCTTGGTCTTGGAACCCCTTCACACTCTTAAAAATTATTGAGGACCCCAAAGAGCCTTTGTTTATGTGTGGGTTATAACTGCTGTATTTATTGTATTAGAAATTAAACCTGAGAAAACTTTTAAATGTTTAATTCATTTACAGTAGTAATAAAATCTATTACATGTTAACATATATCACAAATTTTTATGAATATAATTGTATTTCCCAAAACAAAAAAAGCGAGAAGAGTGATATTTACATTTTTTTTGCAAATCTTTTTAGTGCCTATTTAATACAAGACAGCTAAATTTTCCCCATTCAATCTGTTGTGATACGTTTTGATTGAATTATGTGAGAAAAATCCAATCTGACACAGCTACATAGTTGGAAAAAGAAGGTAAGTGTATTTTCTTTGATACCACACTAAAACTCAACAAGTATAGCTTCTTAAAGGTTAACTGCAATGTGGTATCTGAAATCATATCCATGATCTCAACTGTTTATATCACATTAAAATCTATTTGTACATTTTCAAGTTTGAATAGATTTTACCTATATATGATTTTGATAAACATTTCTTCAAAAATGAGCAAAGTGATCCTGAAAACTAGAGGAAAACAACTGACAATATTCATTGCCAGTGATAAAAAGAATGGTCAGATCCAAAGATTACCTTATTACCATTACACTCTTATTGGCTGCTTTTGGCTGAAAAGGAAAGGAAGACCCCAATTAATAATGTATTTCTGTGTTGATCATTTGAAAAATACTGGTTCAATGAGTTATGTAGATCTTTCAGAATTGACAATTTTTTTATACATTATCAAAAAATTATTCACTAATATCATACTTGATATCAAGGGAACAGCTTTTAAAAACTAGGATGCTTTAAGGCTACTGGTGGCAGATACATATTTTCAAAAATTCTAATTTTTCCTTGAAAGCTTGAATTTTCTCACTGGCAGCAAATATTGTCAATTACTTTCCTTGAATTTTCAGGATCACATTACTCATTTATAAGATAATGTTTATCAAATACCCAGGTCTCAGTAACCAAAGTTTGTCTGACAAGTGCTGTTTCAAGCAAAAATGGAGCTACAGGAAAAAGTGACTAGTTCAGCTTGCAACTAAAACAACTGCACATTTTCCCCTTGAACCAAACAGTTTGCTACGCAATGGATGCACTTTATACACTTGCCATTTTGTCATACAAGATATTAAAAAGATGGACACAAAAGGGTCAAGATTTAACAAAATTTAAATTTTTACTGCTTCTTCAAGGACTTTAAGTGATACTAAAATTTTTCCCGCATTGTTGAATGTGCGGTGGTAAAGAATACAGTGGTAACTATCTGGTGCCACTATCCTGATTTACACTAAAGGCTAGCATAGTTTTACCCCCACTGCTTTTGCACTCAGTGAAGAAAGTAAATAAAGTCTTTGTATAATCATGAAAACAGTTTTGACCTCTCAGGCCTTCTGAAAGGGTTTTGGACCCACAGGGATCCTAGGACCACACTTTGAGAATTGCTGCTTTATCTTACTAAGGAATTAGCCAAACAACCATTAGATAAAAGTAGCCAGCTTACTCTTCTACTCTTTCAGTTAATCTACAATAGTATGTCAAAGATTGGCTAACTTTCATGTTTCCAACCAATATTACCTGGAGAATCCTAGGTACCTTTGGGTATTCCACAGATGCTGAAGCTGGGAGTAGGGATATTCCCTATTAGAGGACAATTAGAGTAGGGATATTCTAATTGCAGAGGACAATTAGAAACAGCTTATTAGAAAGGCAGTATTAAGAATTAAATGAATTCCTTTGTTTATTAGTTGTATGACAGAGACCAAGCCACTTAAATCTTCTCAGTTTGTGAGAATCAACTGAGATAATGTGAAAGTACCCCAAAAACTGTGAAGGTCAATACAAACTTATTATGATCCAATTCTTTCAAATGAAGAAAATTAAAAAGATGAAGAGATGGGGAGAAAAGATTAAGAGAGTTTTACTTCCATAACTCTACTCTTAAACTAAAATCATTGAAATTTTTTTGCTTTACTAGATTTACCCCCACTTTTATTAAGCACAATTATCCTTAACTCTTAGTCTTTTCAAACTAAATACCAATTCCCCTTATCTGCTGATGTGTCAGGGAGGCAATTTAATTATTTGAGAATCAAAAGCCAATGCCTTGAATTACTATTTAAGTGCCGGGGTGGGAAAGGGGCCGAAAATACAGATAGAAACATGGAAATCAAAAATAAGTTTAGAAAAGTCTTTCTGACTAAAAGCATAATTTTTACCTCTCATTTATGGGCAATAATTAAACAGGACAGAAAAGTGAGTATTAACCAAATTAGTATGTATTGAAATATAGTCCCATAACACAGAAAGAACCGAGATATTCTGGAAAAATGGAAAAATATATAGACTTGTCCTTTTCTTTCTTACAGTTGTACTTCATGGTTTATAAAGTTCTTAACACACATCTCTCTCCAACTATACAGCAACCTGTAAGGCAAGTAAAAATTATCAACATTTTACAGAGAAAACGCTGCTTCGAAATCAAAACACCTGTCAAAGACCTAACTGCAAGAACATCTATGGCTTCCAGTATCACTACATTAGTAGTTATGTTTTGTATTTATTAAATGGTGGGGAATTGGGGAAGCAGCAGTACTCTTTTTACAAATTAAATCTTCTATTGAACCTGAACTATACAGCATATAAATATACCAAGCAACTTTAATATTTTTGTAATAAAGTAACAACTATTACTAAATTTTTGTTCTCACACGTCAACATTTAACGAAATATGGAAGGAATTCTTTTGAAAAGGCCCTCATAATCAATGACAGTCTTTCACATTCATGACACAGTAACAAAAAAAATTCAAGTTTCTGTACAAAGATAGCAGAACAAATTGTAATTCAAGACCTGCACAAGAATAATTTTGTAATAAAAGATAATGGTGGTAGACACCAGTGTGTTAAAATTATGTACACATATTTGGGGGTACCCATATTTTTAAATTACAGTTTTAAAATAAAACACACTTAAAATTTTGAGACAACTCCAACATTTTAAAACCCCAAAGAATCTTAAGAGTGTATATGAAACAGTTTGAATACCATTGCATAAAGTTTTGTCATCGAGAATTTACTACTTGATCTCTGCTTAGGCTACTTCAGATAATCAAGCTGAAAACTGCCTTTGACAATCAAAAATATGTAACACAAGAAAACAGATTAACCAAGGCATAATATAACTAGTGGTCCACAGATAGAGTTAATACAATCTATTGGCTAAATCATATAAAGTTGCTATTACTTAATTTTGACTATAAAAATGAGGCTCATATGGTTCAATCTAGTATTTTTCATTTTGACAATCTTTGTTTATAAAACCATCAAAAAGTTGTGAAAGTATATGATCATATGAGCAGTGAGAAGTATAATAACAATACAAAGATATAGCACTATAACTATCTTAACATTAAGAAAGTTTAAATGTTAGATCCTGTAAACACAGAGCACAAAATTATTCATTCAAGTAGCACTAACTGCTCAATACTCAAAAGTACATTGTAATATGCCACTTTTTTATTTACTAGAAGATGAGTGGACTGATAATTACCTCCCTTCCTTAATGTAGTTTGACATATCACTTTTCAAATTAAAGGATTATGTTCTTCTGGTTACCACTAGAATTTCTTCAAGTAAAATATTAAACTTAAAAACTCATTAACTTTACAAAATAAATAGGAGCATTTCCTCTTTATTAAAAACTTTACGGAACTATCTTATAGACAATGGAGCAAGTTAGACTTAATCAGAGTTATAGATTTTAGGGTAGTTTTGATGGTTCATTTACTTCTGGATATGGTTTACCTCTCCATTCTTTTTACTGACCTAAGGTTACCAAATTAGGTACTTTCAATATTTTAGTATGTCTCTTTATTTTGGAGGACACTAAATCAAAACTGTAAAGCGACTTCTAAGAATAAAGGTGATTCTTATAAAATACACAATTCAATATTCAGGTATTGTGTTAATCCAAATTATTTCAATTGAAGGTGAATTCTGTTCCTCTTGAAGTTCCCCTAAAATTCAAAACATTGCAACAAATTAAGCCACTTAATTAGAGAAAAACACTTTCTGCTACATATAAAGGTGACACTTCTTCCATCATTACACAGAAACATAAAAGCAAAAGTAATTCACACTGGATCAGCATGAGTTTCATTCTTCCATTATGAATTACACTGAACAAACATTCAAAATGCTATGACCCACCTACCTATACTACTGAATATTAAACAGAAAACAAGATAAATTCAAAGAACCACATTTTATGACTTTTCATTTAGAGTTTTATCAACAAGAAAGACATGTCTTTATTAGAAATAAACTCTTCATTGCTATTTTAAGAATGATGAAACATTCAAAATGCTACATACTGATTCTCTTAAGAGCACTTAAAAATGGCACTCTTAAAAAGCTGCAAATGTTGCCAAGTCATGTTATAACTGGCTCAAAGAATCCCATTTCCATTAAGTTATTTCATGCCACTGCATGAATCAATATTAAATACCTTGGAGTTACTAAAAACTGGAATACTGGCAGGGATGTGCACAGCAATTATAAAATATGAAAATGTGAATACGCCTTTTCCACATGTTTCTTTTAATAATGGCTAGAAATGAAGATGTTCTTTCTAGGTAAACAGAAATAGTTTATTGAAAGCTAAAGGAAAGATGTAATATCTTAAATGCCAGCAAAGTGTCATGGATCCATAGCCACAGCTCTCTCAAAAAAAAAAAAAAAAGTGAAATACATTTTGAAGCCTAATAATACCTCCAAACATTTTATTAGCCTAACATATTGCCAAAGGCATTTAAAAAATATTATCCAAGTCAATTCAGTGCTTTTTCCTTCTTCAATTAAAAAACTTGCTCTCATTTTAACCAGGCTGAACTTGAATCAAACGTGTCTTAAACACACATTTTTTTCATGTCAAAGACATAATATCAATTTTAAAATTAAGAAATAAAATTTTTTGAAAGCTAAGTTCAGATGACATCTGGCCCTGCAGTGAAAGAGTTAACATTCAACTAAGCTGATCTGCACTTCTGATCCATTACATTTCTCACAAGCTGCCCTACAATGAGCTGAGCAAGTATCAACTGTAATTTGATCCTAGAGTTTATGGGAAAAAATAACTGCACATACTCAACATGCACATTTAATAAAAATCTGTTTCAAGAGAAACATATCCAATAAACACAATTTAAGGCATATTTAACTGTTCAATTAACGCCAAATCTGCAATCCCTTTGCTCTCACGCTCTCAAATAAAATAGGAAGAAAAAAAAAAGCAGCAGCCCTACTGCAGGGAAAAGAGGCTTGAAAAACAACTTTGATTGGCACTTGGCCTGACCCACAGAGGAAGAAAAACAGTTTTTGGACAAAGAGCGCAAATATTTGAGCTTGCTTACTTATGTGCCTTTTTTTCTTTCTTTCTTTAAAAAAAAAAGTAGAAAGAACAATCCCAAAGTGAACTGTATTTAGAGAAATTGACTAAAAACGATACCATATTCATCTCCGCTTTCAGTCCCGATGCATTTGCACAGCTCAGCAATTTTAATTCATTTGTAGTGAACAAACTGAAGCATCTCACCTAACGTTTCCACTTAATAAAATGTAAAACGAGTTTGAATACGAATAAACTATAATATTACTTTGGGGCAGCTGTTAAAATGTGATAAAAAAAAAGAAATAAACTCCAGAGACTTTTTTTTTTTCCATTCCCTTCCCCATCCCTCTCGCCCTTCCCCACGGGGTGATGAAGCCAAGTAAGCTAAACAAGACTGGAGTAAACTTTCTATCAGTCACTCTAGGCAGCAGCAATAAACAGAAATCAGGTGTGCCTGATTTTTCTGGATCAACACCGGGGGAGGAGGGTGCTAAGAAGGAATAACCCACATCCACCTTAGTCTCCTCCTCCCCCAACCCCAGCCTCAGAAACTGGCCAGGTCGAATTGCATTTCTCATGGGCATAAAGTTCAAGATGCTTTACTGGTTTCTTTCGAGACTGAACTACAGGCACAGGACCACCATCCAAACAGAAAACGGGGGTGCTGGGCAAGGCGCGCAAGGCAGAAGCAACCGAATAAACAAAAACAACACTCGCAAAGAGGGGCCAGGTTCCTCCGGATCCGACCCGGCTGCTCTGATTTCACACCGACCTCCATCAACAGCTGAACTGCACAGGGAGGAGGATCGAACTGGTCCCTCTCTCCTTCCGCCCAAGGAGCCGACCCGGCATAGCAAGGTAGGGAAACGAGCCGGAAAGGAGACTAAAAGCACCAAAGAAAAAGAAGGGAAGAAAAAATATCCCAATCCCGCCGGACTTGGATAAAAAGCAGCAGCAGTCCAAACCCTCCCGCCCTCAACCCACGCCCCCCTTCTCAGTCCCTGCGGAGGGACGGTGCACGGGGATACCTCTGGGCCTCCCCAGTGCGCGCCCGAGGCCGAGCTGCCCAAGCCCCGGCCGGCAGGAAGCGACCCTCGCCGGCAGGACCCAGAGCCGAGCGCGTACCTTCCGCAGCACTTTCCGGCAGTTGGTACACAGCAGGTAGTTGGCAGCGGCCGACGGGCTGCTGCCGCCCCGGTTCATCGTGGCTGCGGGCTCCGAGGCGAGAGCGGACGGAGGGCCGGGCTGTCACTGCGGCCACTGCGGGGCCGGTCCGTCCCCGCGCCGCCAGCCGCTATTCCCCCTCAGCCTCCTCAGGGCGGGATGTCGGGAGGAGAGGCGACGGCCGGAAAGCGAGCGGCAGTGCCTGAGGCGACCACCGCGGCAGCTGCCCCAGCGACGGCGGAGACGGCGGCGGCTGCACCTCACCGGCCCGTTGTTCCACCCGCCCCCATCCTCCAAACCCCCCGCCCCCGCCAGGCTAGGACGAGCAGCCACCACCGCTGCCGCTGCCGCCGCCGCAGCAGCAGCGCCTCAGTGCAGCCCCGCCTCCGCCGCCCCACCACCTTCACCACCTCCACGCTCTGGTACCGCCCCTCCCGCCAATCGGACAGCTCCGGCTACGCCCCCAGGGCACTAGCCCGCAGCCAATGAGCAACGAGAGCCGGACTGGGAGTCGCGTCGACCAATCGCAGGGGCCGAGGACGCCTTGAATCTCCGGGCAAGTTAAGTTTATCTCCGAGGCTCGGAACTGCAGGGATATGGCGGTTAGCTAAGTAGCAGGGTAACAAGGAACAGTTTGCTCTCCTCTGCCAATAAGAGGACGAGGGTGTGTCATATGCAAATATACCGCCCTCCAAACCCACCCCCAAGACCAGCCACGCCCCCTTCTCTAGGTCCCTGCAGAAATGGTGAGAATGAGGTAAATAGTTGGGAGCTAGAGCTCGCTAGAGAGTCTAAGATAGAGCTAAATATTTCCTGATCTCTCGAGAAAGGGGGAGGGGCGGAGGAATGAAATGTTCCTTCAGGGCAGTGGTTAGGCTTCTCTCCACCAAAATCTAACTTTAGCTGTGAAAAAGACTGCAGTTATGTAGCACTTTGTATCCAGGGATCTCAAAGAACTTTATGCATCATTTATTGTGAACCTTGTTTTGCAAAGACTTCAGTTACTTGAGGCTTGGGAGGCGGATGGGGGATAAATGTCTGAGTTATATGTATATTTATGCAAGTAATCGAGTTTGAGGGGAGAAACACAAAACCTCTGGTTTAGCGGTTTCTTTCTCTATGTAAGCACCTTCTCGCAGTTATCTTAAGAGATGAAAGTTTCTTTACTTGTCCAGCACGAAAAGGCCAAAGGGTCTTGTTTTCTCGCCCAAAAGTCCTTCCTGAGGCAGCTGTTCGGATACACGCAGAACAGAGCCCTGCTCAGAAAGAAAGGTTCAGAGAACAAATTGCCTTTTAAAACTATTAGACCAAACCTGCCTCTTCCAAAGCTAAAAACTGTGAGTTAGGGTTTTAGCGTCCACGTTATGCGGAGAGAAGGCAGACGTGACTGGGGAAAGCGCAGGCTGAGTGTTGGGGGGTAGACGGGCAGTGGAGCAGACGGGCAGTGGAGCCAGTTCTCCTGAAGGGGTAGCAATGCGCGCGCGAGTCCAATGCGGGTTCCCGATGCTGGACGCCCGCAACCTGCTCCCGAGTGAGAACAAAGGCAGGCGCAGAGTGAAAACCTGATTGGTGCCGGGTTCGCACTCGTGTGCTTCGGGCCTCAGAGATAACTTGCATCGCCTACTGGCACGGAGCTGTGCTCACTGGAGCCTAGCTCCCCACTCGGCCATGGCCGTGGCCACAGGACCATGCATTATGACATCACCTGTTTTCGATTTTTAGAACCTAATCAGCATTCTAGGCTTCTCCTCTTTTAACGGTCTCTAGTGTACCAGGATTTGTGAAGGCTTGCAGATCGTAGAATGCGGAGATGATTTAAAAGAACGGTTTCACTGGTTTGCATTTCTTTCTTTTTAATTAAAAAAAAAAAAAAAAAAACTCGTTTCCTTAGGGATTCAGGGTGGTGTTATGCAAAATGGGAAAGGTACACTTGGAGGAGCTAGCAAGTTTAGCATATCAAAGCTATTAGACCAAATTGTGCGATTGAAACTGCCAATCTCATTTCTCAACAGCTGTCTCCTCTCTGTCCCTTTTTAGAGACCAACACATATAAACCAAGTCTACACAAGGAACAAAGGAAATGGAAATCTGCTGGTGTCAGGTTTAAATAGATTAAAATAGAGTAGAAAACCCCAAATGAGTCTAAGTTATGTAGTTGGGTAAAGATGTTGATCCATTTAGCCAGTGTTGGCTAAAGGTCACTTGATGCTGTGTAGACATATATAACTTAAATAGCAATAGTGTGGGGAAGGTGCTTAAGATTCAGTTAGAAGAAACTGTAAAAGCAACCGAATTCAGAAAAGGAAGGAATTACCACATGCCCTTCGATGCAGAGAACCAAGAAATCTAAGGAGAAAGTCAGCAAGGCACAGTTTTTCTAAGAAACACATATGTGTCCCCATTTAGTGGTAAATTTCTTGGGCTATATTCTTGGCTGGTTCTGTCTTTTAAAGCAGATTTTTATGTTAGTACATTTTAAAGGAAAGGAGAAATTGAAGGATGAAGTGAATTTTTGCGCAGATTGAATTTTCTCAAGTAGTATTTTAAATTCATATTGTTTTCTAGCACATTCTTCTTATAACCTTTTCTTTTTTCACTTGACAGCTAAAAATCCTTTCAAAATGAAATCCTTTAAGTTCTTTAGTAACTCAATCCCCCAGAAAGTAAAGCCAAGAGAATCTAGCCCTATACAATAACACCCTCTAACAATGATTGCTAACAGGAGATTTTAGAGGATGAATATCTTCAATAATATATGGTCACATACATGTATGTGGCAGGGAATACAGATGTTTAAATACACATACATGTATGTGACCATATGATGGCTCTCTCCACCTAATTCCTCCAAACTATTATAATATGTACTGTCTATAGTGCTATTTATTTAGCAGTTAATCATGTATTGCATTGTGACATTTCTTATACTGAACCATCATATATGTGTTTATGTACTGCCCTCAACTACTCAATGCCAGCTCCTTATTCCTAACACAGTGGCCACCCTTTCTGGTCTGTCCTCACACACTCGCTCCCATCACACTTGTTCTCCTCTCCCATGGAAATGTCCAGTTTTGGATGTCTCCTTTCTCTTCCATTCTTCACCTGGCTTTTCTTCCTTTCCTAGCCAGCTGAATACCATAAAGAGAATGTGATTTGCAAACCCAGGAGGGAAGGGAACGAAAGCCAGTTCTTTTTATTTTACATAGAACAAAGAGGAACTCCACCCTTTTGTTGTCTGGTATGTCTCAAATGAGAAAGAACTTTAGAAAAGTAGGATATGAGTGAAAATTACAACAAATATTAAGAACTACTTTTTAATTTTTTTAACAAAAGTTTATTCATAAATATACAACTCTAAGACAACACTTAATTCCAGCTATTGGTGGCAAAAGATGTTATGGCAGGGAATACAGATGTTTAAATACAGATGAAGTAAAGGACCACCATCTTCTCAGGGACAAGGAACAGCTTACTTTTTGCCAGATTTCTTAATTCCACCTGAGGCCAGGGGCCCCTGCCCCTTGGCCTTTGCTTTTAGCTCCTCAAGTTTCTTCTGCTCTTCTTTTTGTTTCTGCTTGAAAGTCTTATCTTCCTCATGCATCTCCTTGGCCTGCTTCTTGGGCTTCTGTTTCAGGGGCTTCTTGCCACCTTCCTGGATGGACATGGCACCTGCTGCCCCTTCCTCAGACCCTGCCACTGGACTACTTTTTAATTCTTTTATTACAAAATTAGGATGATACTTCATTAAACATTGCATATCATTTCAAAGCTGTTATAATCATTTTGCTTACTTTGAAATATTCTTTTAAAATACGATTTTTTTAAAACAAGGAATCCATAAAATCACATCGCTTGGATGTACCATAACTTACTTAATTCTTATGCTACTGTTGAATGTGTAGGTTGTTTCAGGTTTTTCATGGCTATAAATAATGAAATAAACTTCCTGATATGTAAGTTTATGGCAGCATCTCTGATTCCTAGGCCTGGAATTTCTGAGTAAAGGGATATACATATGTCTTAAGGCTCCTGGTGCAACTTGCTAAAATATTTTGTGGAAAGATTTGAATAAGAACACAGGTGAGAGCAATCATTTGAAAGCTGTAATTCTGCATAAGGCCCCTCAGTATTCCACATAACTCTACCTATAATCCCTTTCCTTTTTCCTTCTTCCTGGTGAATATCTTCTCCTGTTGAAACATTTGCTGAATGAAGCACTTGTCCAAGTGACCGTAGTACCCCTGTATACCTCTTCTTTACCAAAAAGCTCACTATGGACATGATAGATTTAAATCCTGTTTTCTCATTAGACTTCAAACCCCTTGAAGGCAGGATAAAGTAACATTTACTTTGTATCCTTGGCTCCTAACTCACTCTATAGGGAAGTGCTCAAAAAAATATTGGAGAAAGTAATGAGTTTCACTCTTTAAGTGCCCCAATAAGTGTGAATTGAATTGTTCACAGAAATCTGCTACTTAGAAGCAGAGAGTTTAGGTTCATCTTCTTATCTCTCACCAATTCTTCTCTGACATTGAACATATTAACTATTACGGGTTGGCATCATTCTCTCTTTTATAAAATAAAAGTTGTTGCCTACAAATCAGAGGTGTAGGAAGGATGAAGGAAAACTTCTGGGTTCAGCACTTTTGAAAGAAGTTACCCTGTTATTAATATGCTGTGACTTTTGAACTTGAAATTGTTTACTACTTTAGATATTCTCACTCTATTGACCAAAAAACTGAGATGGTCTATAGTTTCTAGATAACGAGTTAATTGAGAAAAATCAATTACTAAAGATATTTTTTAAATTCCATATCTTGGGACAATAAGTCATTTTCTAACATTTTGCCTCTTCCGGTTTCTTTTTCTTTCTCATGGGTACACCCGAAGCATTTGGACTTCTTTTTCTTTCTCATGGGGACACCCGAAGCATTTGGATTGCTTGGAAAGTGCTGCATTATTTACACATTTACAAATACTGTAATTTGTTTCTTGCACAAAGGAATTTACACTTCACACAATTGTAAATTGATTGCTCCCTTAGAGCTGTTAATTAGATTCCTGCTATTTTTTTCATAAGGCTCAAGACCAATACTACTCCAAAGGAAAAATAAGAGGATCTGTTCCCAAAAAGACCACTACTTTAGTTCCCATCTTATTTCACCTCTTCAATCCCCCACCTCCACTAAGATTATTCTTATCTAAGCTCGTTTTTCAAAACAACAAATATTCCACCAGGACCCAGATTCCTGTCAGCTTTCTTTTCTAACCTTTCAGATCAGAGTTTTCTGTATTTAAACTCTGTATAAAGCAGACTACAAAAGGCCTACAGATGTGAAGGGTGTGGTTTATTTGTTTGGCTTATACAATGTCAGCCACCATGATGCTTTTTAAATTTTTTTTTGAATTGCTTTCAAATATTCACAATTTAGGATTTTTTTTACACCCAAAATCTAGATTTCCAGTTTCTTTAGAAAAATTATCAGATCTGGTCACACTGGGCTTATTTCCCCCCATGGCAACCATCTGTCGAGCTCCATACCTGCTATTTGGTTTGGACTAAAGTCCCTGCCAATCCCTAGGGGTTAAATTTTTCCCACTTTATTTCTATTATCTTCTCACCCTTTGTAGGGATTTGAATATGCAACCTCCATAAACCTTCTCCATTATCTAAATTACTGATGTTAGTTATCACTGTTAACTTTATCAGAGAACATTAATTAAAAATAAATTTGTCATCTCTTTACTATAACAAAAGCTAAGGAAATATGCAAGCAATATTGTGATGTATGATGATGTCGGGTACCCTGAAAAAATATATATATGTATATTGATATGGTTTGGCTATGTCCCCACCCAAATCTCAACTTGAATTGTATCTCCCAGAGATCCCATGTGTTGTGATAGGGACCCAGGGGGTATAATTGGATCATGGGAGCTAGTCTTCCCCATGCTATTCTTGGGATAGTGAATAAGTCTTATGAGATCTGATGTGTTTATCAGGGGTTTCCTCTTTTGCTTTTTCTCCATGTTTCTCTTGCTTCCACAATGTAAGAAGTGCCTTTTGCCTCCTGCCATGATTCTGAGGCCTCCCTAGCCATGTAGAACTGTAAGTCCAATTAAACCTTTTTGTTCCCAGTTTTGGGTATGTCTTTATCAGCAGTGTGAAAATGAATGAATACACACACACACACACACACACACATATATATACACTATATATATCTCACAATGGGGAGGAAAATTATCTAACTAAGAAGGAACTACTATGTCCTTTATGTTGCTAACTTCACTTCTTATCCTTATTCTGCTCAAATCCCTATTCTAATTGTTGTTTTAGGATAAAGGAGCCACAGGGAATGAGGTAATATTGAAAGAGCAAGGAAGCCAGGCCTGATGCATTGAGAGTGTTTTATTTGATGGGCAATCACATAGAGGCTAGCAGCCCTGGCTCTGGAGTTAAACATCAATTTGAGTATTGACTTTGCCTCTTACTAAGTGTATGACCTTGGGCAAATTACTAAATTTTTCTATGTTTTCAATCTCCTCATCTGTAAGATGGAGGAACAATGCTACCTAACTCAAAGGGTAATTGTAAAGATGGAGTGAAATAATGCATTACAGTGCTCAGCAAAGTGACTGAAACATTGTAAGCCCTAAATAAGTGCTTGCTGTGATCTGACATGATATAAAGGATGTTATAGTCGCCACATACTGTGTGACCTTGGTCTAGTTACTGAACTTTTCTGCATCTCAATGTTTGTCATCTGCAGAAATGAAGATATTAAGATTAGCTTTGTCATAGAGTTTTTTGAAGATTAAACAAATTCTACATAAAGCACTTTAAAACAATGCATAGCTTATAATAAATGCCATGTAAGTTATATATTATATACCATTGTCAGGAGTCTTTTTTGTTATTTTTTTTTTTTTGAGACATAGTTTCACTCTTGTTGCCCAGGCTGAAGTGCAATGGCACAATCTCAGCTTACCACAAGCTTCACCTTCCAGCTTCAAGCAATTATGCTGCCTCAGCCTCCCAAGTAGCTGGGAGTACAGGCATGCACCACCACACCTGGCTAATTTTGTATTTTTAGTAGAGATGTGGTTTCTCCATGTTGGTCAGACTGGTCTCGAACTCCTGACCTCAGGTGATCCTCCCTCCTCAGACTCCTGAAGTACTGATATTATAGGTGTGAGCCACCGCTCCTGGCCCAGGAGATTTTTTTTTTTATTTGCCTTTTTCTTTTTTCCAGTGAAGATGTTTGATTTTGGGATACTTATCTCAAAAGTAAGATAATATAAGGTAGTAGAAATAGCACTGTACAGAATGTCAAGAGACCTAGGGTTTAGTTCAGTAATGCTGTGAACTATGTGATATTAGGCCACATCTTCCTTGTCTATTAAATGTGGAAGGGTGATTAAATTGTGTCAAAGCAGATCAGGTTTTGTGGGGACCAAAACTTATATGCTATAGGAACCTTCTTTGAAAAAGGAATGTAAAATCTTGGCTGCAAAATTATTAATAGTTATGAAACTGAATACTCACTTAAAATTAGAAATAAAATCACAATACATTTTTAAAAGATGAAAAAATACTATAAAATCACAGAACCCAGATAAATAATATATTTTTATTAACTGCCTGACACAACCCTATATTACTTTTTCCCTTCATCTTTTGGGCTGTATATTCCAATTTCCTCTTCATATGTTAATGACTATTTTCTTTCCTTTTCTTTTCTTTTTTTTTCTGGACGAGGTCTTGCTCTGTCACCCAGGCTGAAGTGCAGTGATGCAACCTTGGCTTACTACAACCTCTGCCTCCTGGGATCAAGCAATTTTCCTGCCTCAGCCACCCGAATAGCTAAGACTACAAGTGCATATCACCACACCTGGCTAATTTTTGTATTTTTTTTAGTAGAGATAGGGTTTTACCATATTGGCCTGGCTCATCTTGAACTCCTGAACTCAGGTGATCCACCAGCCTCACCCTCCCAAAGTGCTGGGATTACAGGCGTGAGCTACCGTGCCTGGCCTATTAATGATTTTTGTAATACTATCTTTTTTAGAGGGACTGGAAAGATAATTCAGTCTTTCCCCTAGCACACATTCCCAGTGCTGTGTCCTAGGACATATGTGTATCATGAAATACTCTGTAATCTTACATCTTTGTGATATTATGTCTGGTGAATTGGCCCAGTGGGCAGTGGGAGTATTCCTAGGACCCATTCTTTTATTGGGACCACTGGAAATAACAACCGTACCTGAAATGACTCTGATACCCATAAATATAATTCATTAAACTCAAGCTAAAGGTATATCCATCTCAACTTCCCCTTAACCAGATCAACAGTGATACCCCCAGCTTCTCCAGTGCCTCGAGCATGAGGGAGACTGTGAAGGATGGAAATTGGAATACAAAGAAACTGTGGTCTTTACCAGTAGTGGTTATAATAGCTTACTTTTGGAATGTTTTTAAAAGTATGACCATGTGAGTAAATTGCTTGGACCTCTCCCAGGGCCTCACAGGGGCCAATGCTAGTGAGAGACCCTAAAGTTTAAACTTTATTAAATTCACGATTAATCCATGTCTGAGTAGAGAATTTCAAAGATCTCTTTAAACTCCATAATTTTGTGAATTTGTTTTGTCTTAGTATATTTTAATGAGAATCTAGTGGAAACAGTGTATAGGAGAAGTAGAAGAATTTTTTCAAGTAGGTGGGGAAAAAGTAAAAGCAGCTCTATTCTTAGATATCACTAGAGTTATATTGGTTTTCATTTGTCCTCTCAGGGATTAATTTTTCTGTTGTCCACAGTCTTCTTGATCTTCCAAATCCACTGTCCAAAATATTCAATCCTTCTTCAGAAATGAGGAAATTAAGACAGAAATATTATATAAATATATATTTAACTATTTAAATATTACATATATATTTATATATATATTTATATATATATAAATATTATATTTATATATATATTTTTATATATATAAATATTATATTTATATATATATATAAATATTATATTTATATATATTTATATATATTTATATATATAAATATAATATTTATATATATTTATATATATTATATTTATATATATTTTTATATATATAAATATTATATTTATATATATTTATATATAAATATATTTATATATAAAAATATATATAAATATTATATTTATATATATTTATATATATATTTATATATATTTTATATATAAATATATTTATATATATAAATATAATATATATATTTATATATTTAAACATTACTGTAAAATATACTGACTGAGTGTTAAAAAGGGGAATAGATTAATAGAATAGAAAAATTCACACAGGCATAAGGCAGTTTGGAAGTAGGATATGGTTAATGAAAGTACAAAGGAGTTATAATTTGTTGACTTAGAAGTCTTAGATAAAGTAGTTTTCTATTGTAAGGAATTTACAGGAAATTGATATAGGACATAGGTGGGGTTGAAGGAGCCCTTTGAAGGGAATAATTTATATTTCCACTTTCAGATCTTCTGGATGTGACTATGGCACATCCAGACTTTGAGCATCTTTAGGGACAAAGATGGAATCTAAGAAGTGCTCAAAAAACTCACTGAATGAAATGATTGGATATATTAGAGTTTGTTAACCAGAAATCAAGTGAACAGATTATTTTAATCAAACAATTCCCAAATGTCTTAAAATTGTAAATATATTTTTATACAAAGGTAAAATTTGCCTTATGAGCAAGAAGACACATTTCACAAAACGTATGTGAATCATGGCAACAAAGACAGCAATTTCAAAGATGAAATGTCTTGAGATGATGCATTCTCACATGAACAGCAAGCTTGGAATCATAGCAGCAACTTTTGAGATTCTGTAAAGCTGCAAAATTGGATAATTATGGTTTGAAATATATGCTGTCCAGATAATGCTTTATTAGTCATTTATTTACTGAACCCTTACCGAGTAGTAAGTCCTGGTGATAAAAGTAACAAAGGACAGGCTTATAATCTAACAGTGAAACTGTAGTATAATCTCTGCATTGGTACAGAAGAGAATAGAAAATAGAATATAAAAAGGGTTATCAGCAGAGTCCTGAAAGATCTTCTGTGCATTTATGCCTGTAATGGGTACATCTCAGTGGTAGTGTCGAAGACATATGATGCAAAACTCTTGCTGTGTTTCAGTGCAATTTACAATGTCAACAGGAAGATAGGCTTAACTCCTATAAATACCAGAGAACAATACAAAACAGTATATAATGAAATCATCTCCTAATTCCATGTTCATTACTTCACTCATGCCTTCAAGCACTCTGTGTTTATGAAGTGCTTACTATGTGCCAGCCACTTGACTAGTCATGGTGACAAGTGATGAACGTGAGTCAGAATTTGTAACCTAGCAGAGAAGATGGACTTTAAACAAATAATGCCAGTGTGTAACGAGTGTCATATACAGAAAACACAGGAAGGGAACACAAAGATCAGGGTAGCAAATCTGCTCTAGGCCTCCCTGAGGAAGTGAAATGTTAACCCAAGAAATGGGCTATCTCCTGGTTTCCAACAGTAACTCCCAGATACTCTACCTAGTAGGTCCTTTCCAAGTGTTCCAGTTCCCCATTTTAATATAGTTCATGTTCCAATTGCAAAACTCCTGTGAATGCTGGCTTTTTACATTGCAGTAAGCAAACTTTCAAAAGGAGTGCAAATCTTCCTTTCTTTTCTAAGGGGCACTATCCCTATTAAAAATTCACCAAAATTTTAATATCTTTTTCCAAATTAAATAATATCACTTTATTATCTAACATTTAGCATTTCACACTTAGCCCCCACTCTGCTGAGTTCCATTTGTGTGTGCAAGTGATATGTGTGCACCTTCTGACAAGTACATCTATATTATCTGTCTTAAGACAGTAAAGTACTTGATGATAACCATCATATTTCTAATCTATATTCTGTAATCCCCACCATCCTCATGGTAGTGATAATCATGATAGATATAGTAATAGAAGCAACCACTATCATTTACTGAGTACTTAGTATGTACCAATAATTATTCAATAACCTACATACATTATTTTGCCTAATATTTATAAACACCTATGAAATTACTATTATTATCTTCATTTTACATGTGATTTATAGGAATTGAAAGTTTGGTCCGAGTCACACAAGGTAGAGCTCTGATTTGAACCCAGATCTGCTTGATGCCACGAGCATTTACAGTGTTATAAAATCATGCTTTGGCATTATTCAGTTAGTCATTTTTATAAATATTCTCTGAACTAATTATCTCTGTTAGGTAATAAAACTATAAGGTAAATCTCTCGTACACCCACCAAATATAGCTCACTGGACACCTATTGAAATAAATGCTATGAACATAGACAAAGACCCATATCCATTATTCTCTATTCTAGTATTTTATTACCTACTGGCATATTATGTTAAAAAAATTTTTGGGTGATCTTTGGATAAGAAAAATACTTTTGTTGGCACTCAAGTCAAAATTCCAAATGTTCTGAGAT
This sequence comes from Saguinus oedipus, assembly GCA_031835075.1. Taxonomy (NCBI): domain Eukaryota; kingdom Metazoa; phylum Chordata; class Mammalia; order Primates; family Cebidae; genus Saguinus; species Saguinus oedipus. Next base: position 130,277,739 of record CM063178.1, read on the forward strand.
ATAAGTCTGAAGATTCCTAAGCACTTGGCTAGTCATGGAGATGGACATGATAAAGTTGATAAAATTAACAAGGGTAGAAGAAGGAGGTGCTGTTGGTACTTTCACATGATATATAAAGGTAAGTACAGGTCTAATGCAATGAGCTTGGATTCGATTCTCTAGAAATAAGATGAATAAACTTGTTTCCACATAACCTGCCAGCAAATTCAAGATGTTCATATCAACCTGTCCTATCCACAGCCTCCTCCAAATAAATCTTTCTGCTGGTGGCCTTATTCTAAATAATCATGCTCTGTACTATGTGAGTCAACCAAGGAATAGACACTTGACTCAAATACAGTCATTCTGTAACCTAGTCATCCATCTGTGTGGACTAGCTCAAGATGATAATCTGAGCCAATCAGATTCCTTTCTTGGAAATTTGGCATCAGGAAACTATGATACTAAGCCAGTTGGCAGCAAAGTCAGATTGTAAAGGATGTCATGAACCATATGCAAACTAAAACGAAGAAGGAACAGAACGGATAGGAAGTAAAGGGTGAGGAAGCTGGGCGGGGAAGGAGGATGGGGCAAGACACAGAAAGCAAGCAAAGAAGCTTAAGACGCTGGTATTTAGAGTTCCTTAAATCCTGGTGCCTTTCCACTTCCAGTCCTTGTGTATTTTTGTAATAATTTTCTTCACGATCTAATCTCCTCCCATTTCTGATTTTGTGAAGTAACTTAATTCTGTTTCTTTCAACCGAAAGAGACTGATGGAAATAATCTTCCTTCATTTCAATGTCAGGTACTTATACATATGAAATATTACCCTTAGTTCTCATTAGTAAATGGATGTGAAAGTCAGGACATTCCAAAAGAAAGAACTAGAACTTACTGAGCCAGAAAACCCCCATTTCAGTTTTTACACAGAAAAATTCTTACAGTCTATGTTTTACTAAGAATGTTTGCTGTGCAAAAACCTCAAACTTTTTAGAACCTTTTTTTGTTTCAAGTTAGAGAACAACAATCAGTAATCTATTACCCAGAGTGCTTCTCCTCTCCAGGTTTCAGATTAAAGTGATTCTAGTATGTCTGTGCTACCAACTGCCTACTCAGAAAACTGAGAGACAAAGGCTTTCTCCCTTTCCACACATTATCCTTCATTCAGACTTAAGGCCTCCAGGTCCGGTTTAATGATTTCCCAGAGCTTATGAACAAAAAAGAAAAACAGCGCAATAAAAACAAAAATCAAAGTTAAATCTCCTCAAAAGCTTTTAAGAAGGAAGTTGTCAGGACAAAAATAAAGGGAATGAGGGCACTTTACGTCAGGAGGCAAATTAAATATCACTGTGGTAGCCTCTGTGGGGTGGTTATAAAGGGGACCAGGTGTATACTAGGAGGTCATTTAGTTTTGGAAATGTAAACATGTGTAAATGTTTTAATTTCACTCAACTTGCCAGAGGTAGAATGTCCCTGGACAACTAACTGATATGTTTCTTTAGGGTCAATTGCTAACTTTAGAGGAGACTCAGCTAATCACAGTAGAGCTGGACTGTTCTGGTTTTCCATTCCTTTGTATCGTATTTCTCATCTCTGCAGGAGCCACTGCTCCTTCCTTTCCTTTCTAAATCCATCTCTCTCTCTCTCTCTCTCTCTCTCTCTCTCTCCCCCCATTTTCCCCCTCTCCCCCCCTCCCCCCGCCTCTCTCTCTCTGCCACTCTATCTCTCCCTAGTTTATCCTGGATTCATGCTGAGCTCAGCAACCCTTGAACTCATTTTCTATCTGATATGTGAAATAGTTCTTAGGATTCACTAAACCTTTGGAAAATAAAGAAGGTACTTCGCTCTGCCTTCTTTCAGGTATGGTGAAGAAAAGAAAATGTCCTCCCTGGGCAGTACTAGATGGGTTGTGGTTGTGCTGGCCTTGCTCTTGATGAGATAGCACTACTGTTATTTATGTGTATACCAGACCTGTCACTTTGCATTTTCTATTCTCAGTGAAGACATGAACATCTAGGCATTCCACTTGTCTATGGGGAACTAGAATGTCCAGGAATGGAAGCAAATGGAAACATTCTCATTATGCAAGTGTAACTAGCTGTGACCTACAATGTATTGCCTAAGACTTCTATAAGGGTAAACTTGAAAATTTTCTGTTATTTTTTTTTACCTCAATATTGTATAATCTGGTCACTGTTCAAAAACTCTTCAAACTTCACTTTTCATTACTTTATAGGTTTTTTTTTTTGGTGAGGAGTAAATTAAAAGACATATGTAAAGCACTTAGAATAGTGTCTCTCCTATCATGAATATTCAGTAAATGTTAGCTATTTGTATTATTTCTTAAAAGTTGCATACAAAAATAATATATTTTTTAAATAGCAATCAAAATTTACTTGAATCTTAATGTTTGGGGTTCCCTAGTACCATTTAACAAGACAGTTCGTTTTGATTTAAAAGGGCCTCAAGTGCTTGATACCACTCAGGGTTTATCATTAAACATCTTTATTGCACTTGTGTTTGCAAAGTACATTTTTGTCTTCTGTTAGTCTATCCAGTCACATTCTAAGAAAACTTAGCATCAGTGATACTGTTGAATAATGAAGACGCTAGGGTCATGGAGAAATTAAATGGCACGAATATATTCTTCATTCTAAACTCTCTGTAAATGAATAAAGATGATTTCTAAAATGTGGCTTTACATATGTATGCAGGTGAGTATATGTGTACACACACATACACACATGTATATATACCTTTATGTGTCCTGCTTTCAACAAATTCTTTTTTTTCTAAGCTAAAGACCATTCTTTAAGTTTTTAACTGAAAAATAACAGTTTGCCAGTTAATGAAAAGGAAATATTATTCCCATTGAAGAGCTGGAACTCTGAGGTAGAGTTATTTGGAATACTTCAAGAGCTTTGTCTACTAGCTTAGCTAATGATTTCTACTTTTACTCTGCAGCAAACAATTACCTTTTGTGATATGAACAAAATGTAAAAGATAATATACCCAATATATTCTGTATGACTCAAGGAATAATCTACGCATATTATAAATAAGTCTGGTTTTTATAAATATGGGGCCAGGCTGAGAGAGTCCCCTTGGTAGTAAATAGCTAAGCATATTTAAGCATGTTCCGAGCACCACAGTTCTTCTGAAAGGTCTTCCTTGTCTTTTACGATTGCATTCTGTCTGTAGAAGCCTTTTTGTAAGTCTGGCTTAGTCATCAAGCAAAATGCCTTATTTATTTCTGGTTGTTTACAAAACCATAGACCCATCCTACAGGATATTTATACTGTTGTCTATCAAAGCATTCACCAGAAGAAGAGAAAAGCAATTCCTCCACTAAAAATATTGTGGCCTATGAATTATGAGAGCACATGAAAAAGTCCTGCTTTACCAGGTCATAAGTAAATGATTTTGTTCTCTTGAGTTAATGATGCAACTCGTTTAGGTTGGTTTCGCCTTCCTCAGATGTCATAAACCTAATTTCTGCCTTTCACCTGTAGTCCTTAGCTCATTGTGCAGTGACATCTCAGGCAAGAGGGGCTGAAGTAATGTCTGAGTTCAGTCCTCCTAAGAATATTGAGAAAAGTTTCTTCCTTTTTCAAAGAACTAGGGGGTATATTTAGCCACACAAGAATAAGTTTCTAGATATGGAGGGTAACCGAGAGGGGTAACATTTTTCTGAGTGGAAAAAACAAAGGAAAGGTAGATGCCTTTATGTGTTGGTATCACAGTTTCCATAGCCCTGGTGCTTCCCATTGTAGCTTTGAAATGAAGACCAGCAGTCCGTTCCCCTAGATAAGGCAACAACCAGGGTGAGTAGAGGCTGGAGCTATACCCTACCTGCTCTGAGCCAGCTCATCATTTTGTTCTCTTTGCCTTTTGCCTTCAGGGCTCCAGCAACATCATTCAACCCCATTCTGGAGTAAGATTAGGTGAATTCGTCAGAGCCCATGGATCACCACTGGTGACACAAAGTCAGAAGAGCTCACACGTCATTGGGACCTAGGACTCTGAGGAATAAGCAACTTCAACAATGTTACATGATTTCAAGGCCTTTTCATGTCTCTTGCTTTTGGCCCTGTCACATATATCTGATCTACTTCCAATTTTTCATGTCCCAGTCTCCTAACCCTTTTATTAATCTGCTTCTTTCTAAACCATCTGCCCTACTTCCTGCCACCTTCTAACTAGAGCAAACTGCTAAACCCTAGGACCTTTGCTCTATTGTTAAATTCTCCTCAAAAGTCATCCAAATTATCCTGGTAGCAAAGTAGAAGAGTTTAAAAATGTTTTTGCAGTAAAAAGCCTAGAGATGACTTACCTAAATATGTCCTAGTTGCCACCCGTGGTTCATGCTCCTGCCAGAGGGAAGTTATTGGTGGGATTTTGCCTAGACATACTTTGGTCATCCTGTGTTTCATGCTGCCCATCATTAATCGGCTATTGTTTAAGCAAATGAAAGCAGGTGTCCTTGTGGAGTGGTGATGGAGACATTGGTGGCATTCACATGGCTGAAAACTTGCAGCTCATCTCTGGAATCACCAACGAATAGAATTCCAACCCCAGAATGTTCTTCTGAAAGAAAGACCATTTTCATTGCTAGACTCTAAGCTTCATGAGGGCACACACTGTGTCTGGATTCTGTTCATTCATGTATTTGAGGTGACATAGAACGATGCTTCACCTATTGTACATGAATAAGTCTTCGTTAATTTAAATTCGTACCTGATGAAGTTATTACTCTAGCACAACACGAAGTCCTTTTCCATTAAATAGCACAATGTCAATTGGATATGGCAGGGTAGATTTTAATGTGCTAATTTAAATAAACACAGAAATGAAAAGATCATTATATCCATCAGGGGCCTTTGAATAAACATTAATTTATAAGGGCTGTAAATGTATCTCAGAGAACATGATTAGGAGCAAAGTAGAAATAAGTAAAATTTAAGGAAGATCTCAAACATGAAAGGTAGTGGATCAAGATAAAATGCATTTTTTTAAATTATAGAGATGCAAAATTGATAGAGTTCTCTGCTTAACTGAAATACTAAGTATTTTTCTCAGGACCTTAGCACCATCATTGCTCAATAAAGTAAAATAAATAAAATAATTGATTTAGACTAGATAAGATCCTTCTAAATTTAAAAAGGAGATTATGACTGTAAATGATCAAAAATATATAAAATATAAATTAAACTGAGAACTTTATTCTTTCTTTGGGGAATGGGTCTAAGCCTAGAACAAAGGATCTTAATCTAAAACACTGTACTGCTTTGGATCTTTGAATTTCCTAAAACTGTGCAAAATTTTTGTATATATATATTTTTCCTGAGGAGTAAGAATCTGCAGTTTTCATCAAATTCCCAAAGGGGACCCCAGAACCATAGAGTATAATCTTTTAAGATATCTCATTATAAGATTTGGCAGATCACTTTGAATGTGTCAGGTATCATGCTAAACATTTATATGTAATAACTCATTTAACCCTAACTTCATAATACCGCTGCTTTTCTAAGAAGTAAGTTAACATTCTCAAATTCATACAGCTGATACATGGTGGTGCTGGGATACCATCTCAGGCTGAATCAAAATGCCCTGCTTTTATATATCACATAGAACTATCTTCCTTTTGAGTAGACAGAACATTTGCCAAGAACCAGAGGCTTTTCAGTCTTAACCATCGTTTTCCATTTAAATCATCCTTTATATAGTAGCAGCCTCCTAAGGATCCTAAAGCCTTACTACATTCAAGAGGCATTCCCCCACGGAACAAGCCTTCTAAAGCACAGAGGCAACCATCTCCAGACTGGTCCCCTCAGTTTTTTTCCATTGCAAAACTAGCCTGCAGTAAGCATAATTTTGTCTTAACTGTCTATTCTAGACTCAAGTCTGGCCACATGGCACAAATGGACAACCCATACACTTGGAGAGCCTCCAAGAAATCCATCCCAAGCACTGAATGGTCCTGGCCCTATTTCAAAATTTTACTAACGTTCCACAAATTGTGATTCCAGACACGTTATACCTTGCTCCCCAGGATAATGGAAGGCACAAAAGAGGCAGAAATTAAAATGTCAGTCCAGCTGGGTACACAACATGGGCCAACGATGACAATGGAACGCATTGCCTCCTAGGTCACCTGAGGGTGGTACATCTGTGCTTTCTGTAAAAGAGTTGACAAAGTAATCCAGAGCAGTTTTCTCGATGTTCCTTAACTCACTGTTAATACAGTGTGCTACTTAACAATAGCAACTAAGATTTGACAAGCAACAGGAAACATTTTAAAAAATAGGTGAAAAGCTGAGATCAGAATTCCAGTGAACTTTGTAATTCAGCTACCACTGCCATTATTCAGGAGCAAAATAACTTGAAATATATGATGGAGGCTGGAGTGGCAAGTACGATAAAGCATTGCTATTCTCTGCCCAGGAAAAGAGTGAGGATCATTCAAATCTTTTCATTAACTTCAAATTCTGAAGGTTGAGTCACATGCCATGTCATTGCAGATAGAAAAAAGAATATCCACAGCACAGGTGACACCTGAGAGGTCATACACCCTGGGAGAAAAAGCTGAAAGCATCAATCTGAGAAAAAGAAGTGAAACCCAGGACCCATATCAGAACTATGGATGACATAAGGGATTGAGAGGGTGTGGCATTCGAGACACTGGCAATATCCTCACTTTTCTCCCTTTTTGTTCTTTACAATCCCAACCACTGACATAAGCCACTTGTTTGACCTGAACTAATCTGTTATGTTTTCTGTGCCTCTGAAGGTGCCGATTTCAGTGTCTGCTGTGTTACAGTGGTATCTTTGCTGAGTTTGAACTGGATACTCCAAGCAAGTAGATGCCTTTTCTTCAGATATGCCAGGAAAAAAACCTGAAATTGCTTCAGCAAAAATAACCTTTCTGCCATCTTCATCAAGTTAACGTGGAAAACTGATATTTAGTCATGAAGGAGCTTGATTAAACTGTTTCACTTTATCATTTTACATCTTGATACAATAATATGTATACAGGTTATTTTCTTGCAATACTTCTCACCTTCTTTGCAATTGTTTTTTTGCTTGGCTGCCTTCTCCACGAGATTATATGCCTCATGAGGACAGTTTTTCTCATCTTTATATCCTCAATACAATAATGTTTTGGAAGAAAAATGAATAAAGTCCATGCAAAAAAAGTCATCTGGTCTATGTCACAGGAATAGTGAATTCTTATCAGGGTAATCAAATATGAGTTGCATTACTCAGGAGTTTTTAATAACCAGTGGTTGTAAACTGAATTTTTTATCATGTATTATGTGTAAATGTAATGTTGAATGTAGTTGTAAGTTTCAGGATAGTAATTAGTGTTCAGGCTGCAGTAGGTAACTGCTACTTTTGTCATTCTTTGGGTAACTCTTAGCCAGCTTGGGTTTACGAAACTGCCCCCTCCCTTGCACTCAGCCCTGTCCTTGTTCTAGGAGTCTCCTCCCTGAGATGCAGTGGGTCTAGCATTAGCATGTGATCCTCTGTTCCTCCAGGGAACAGCCCCCGCTGCGGTCATGAGGCTTCGTTCATCCATACACTCAGCTGGTCTTGTCAGAGGAGCCCCTGAGTGGGAGGCTGTCTTTTGCTTTGGGGAGAAATGTGCTGAACCTGTGGGGCTCCTACACTGAAGCCACACAGGGAAAGGTGGGAGTGGGGAGAAAGAGAAAGAGACAGAGGGTCCTGATGACACCATTAGAGGCTTTAAATCACCCACAACTTTATTTTTTCTGTCATTTGCCACAAAAATAACACTAGTACAGAGACTATGTTATGTTACTTAGTTTTTATATTTTTAAAATAAAGAGCTCATTTAGATGACTCTTAGCTGAAGTGAAGTTTGGTAGGTCTTGGTCTTATCAGGAAATGTGTTATATTATTGGACTAAAATCTGCTGACCTAGATACAATGTTCCAGCTTCCAAAGCTACAGAAAACTCAAATTCGTGTAATCTCTCTTCCATCTGACAACTCCACGTGAAGAGAGAACTTAGGTCTCATTTTACTCATTGTTTCATTCAATAAATATTTACCGAGTGTCTACTATGTGCAGACACATTTTCTTCTCCAGGCTGTATGTTTAGACCATTCTTTAAGCCATTTCTCGTGTCACAGATATGCTGGACCAATACTGCTGCTCTTTCCTTAGAAGGACTCCCCTGTGTCAAATCATCCTTTTTAAAAAATATGGAACAGATCATGATAGCATTAATTCATTTGTGTTACACATTTCTTAGGTCCTAACCAAGTGCAAGGCGAGAAGACAGCAAGTATGAATGAGATACAGTTTTGTGATTGAAGGACTCACTGCCCAGAAGGAGCAGGCAGCCATGTAAATAGGCCAGTCAAGCACAGGCAGCTATAACAGAACCTAAATGAGAAAGCAGCCAGCTTTTCTTGGAGAGGGGAATCCCTAAAGAGCTTCTCACACAAGGGAGGGAAGTCAGGAGAGGAATGTAGACCTTTGACAAGTGGACAGAAGTGGAGAAGGTATCCCAGGAAGAGTCAGTGGCCTGAGCAGAGATAGGAGGAATGGATCAGCCTAGTGAGTCCAAGGAATTGCAAAGGCTTTAATAGGGCAGAAATGTGAAATGTGAGATAAGGGTATAGAAGAGGTAAAATTGGAAAACTATTTGGGGATAAGCTCATGATAGAGCCTTGAATGCCATGCCAATGCCTTGATGACCTTGGATTTTTTTTCTACAAGTTGACAGGGTGCATCTAAAGTTTTTAAAGAAGGGGGACAACATGATTAAGTCTATATTTTAGAATGATACTTTGAAAATATGCCACCCATGGGCTGGACCTCTAGGAAACTGACGCAGAAAATCCAGCTGGGAGACTAGATTATCCGGATGAGAGGTAACAAGAAATGCCACTATGGCAATAGCTGTGAGGATGGAAAGCTGGGGGATGGTTTAAAGGCAGTGAAGATGAGAGGCCAGGCTGTGCAACAGGCCTTTGCTGCTCAAAGTGGGTCAGGTGACCAGTAGCATCCGAAGCACCTGGAAGCTTGCAAGAAATGCAGGTCCTCAGGGTCCACCCCAGACATACTGAATCGGAAGCTGCAGGTTAAAAAGATCCCCAGATCATTCACAGGTACATTAATGTCTGAGAAACACTGACCCAGGTGCTTGGCATACAGTGGTGAAGACACAAGACAGCTGAAGTTCCTGCCTTCCTGGAGGTTCCACTCCAGCAGGAGTGGAAGAGGTGAAGCAGGTTAAACACGTGGAAAGTGTATGTGCATGTGTGTGAGTGTGAGAGGCTGCAAGCAGTGCTCCATGAAAAGAGGCTGGCACTTGTGCAGACTGGAAGGAATTGAAAGAGTGGAAGCAGTAGGTGAGCCAGGAAGAGAGCAGTGGGAAGTGGGGCTTGAGGTCAAATGGGGAAGAGGTCCCACCTTCTAAATCATGCAAAAGATTTTGATTTTTATCTTAAGAAGAAAATGGGAGGAGAAAGCCCAGAACAGTGTCAGAAAGACTGTACATGAGAGAAAAACTGAAACAGCCTTCTCTGGTGGTTCTGACCACAGCCCATTCATTAGTGGAGCCTGTTCCTTTGGGCATTCTTAGTTTTGACTCTGTTTCAGAAAGATATATTGAGCACATACTCTGTTTTAGGCCATATGCTAGACAAAGAAGAGATATTAAAATATCTAAGATATGATCCCTGCCCTTAAGGATATCACAGTTTAGAAATGACATTTTGCTTCATTAAAGAAGCTAATAGTCAAACCAAGAACTTCCAGTGAACCATTCCCGTGTCTTCACACATGGAGTGCTTCTGAACCAGTTTTTTCACCTCCTGTTCTTATACACTTGATTTTTTTTAATACAAATTTTTACATTTTTCTTGGTTTCAGGCCATCCTCCCAGCCTGCTGTATCTTTTTGCATCTTGCTACTAGCTCTCTCTTCCAACTTTATGCTACATTCAGATCTGATGATCATGTCTTCTTTTTGTTAACTCAAGATCTTATTTAAAAAATGGATCCAGCACTTTGGGAGGCCGAGACAGGCAGATCACTTGAGGTCAGGAGTCCAAGACCAGCCTGGCCAACATGGTAAAACCCTGTCTCTACTAAAAACACAAAAATTAGCTAGGCATGGTGGTTTGTGCCTATAATCCCAGCTACTCAGGAGGTGGAAGCAGGAGAATTGCTTGAACCCAGGAGGCAGAGGTTGCAGTGAGCCAAGATCATGCCACTGCACTCAAGCCTGGGCGCCAAAGTGAGACTGTCTCAAAAAAAAAAAAAAAAAAAAAAATTGGTGACAGGTCTCAGAGGGTCCTTAAGCCCTTTAGCATGGCACCAGTAGAGATTTCTTTCCAGGTGGTTCTTAATCGATTGGTCAGTACCTGTAGGGTACCATATAATGTTTTTACCTGGGAAGCCTCTCTATTTTATAGCTGGAAATAAGTGCCCTATTTATGGGCACCCACAGCACCTGTGAACACCTGTGCCACACTATTTGTGACATTGCATTTTAATATTGTTATGTGTCTGTCAGTATGGGGCTACCGTTTTATTCATCACCATAGTCTCAACATTGAGCACAGCGTATTGCATGTGACTGACACTCAATAAACAATGTTCAGTGACCTAACCTGCATGATTTCTATGGACTTTCCGAACACCCAGGCTATCTGATAAATTTTGAGGGTTAAAATATAAAATTTAGCCTTTCTGACAGTTCTCAGGTCTGTGGCCAGTTTAGCTCTATGTGGTTAGGAACTGGGTCCCACATTTTTGCGTTGGTGTTGGCTCCACAGAATCATACACTTAGGTCTTTGGAGCACTTCCTGATACATCATAGGAGTTACCAGTGTCTTCAGATCATCTTAGAGATTCTACATATGATGCAGGGAAATCAGGAGAGAAGAGATGTGTAACCCCCTTATCACTGATCTCCAGTTTCATGGGCAGGACATGTAGAAAGAGCCTGGAATTTGAGAATAGAACTCTAGTTAACAGTTATACTAAATATAATAAAAACTACAATTTAATTTGGGAAGGCTCATTGAAAGTGAAATAAGAAAAATATCTTCTTTTGATGTAAACCGTCTTGAGATATTGATAGTTTTTCATTCTGTCCCCATGTGTTTTGCCTTCTTCTTTGATTAACTAAACTATGAGTACCACAGATACTCATTTTTGAAATTTGCTTTCATTAATTTCTCTCCATCTTTTTTTTAAGGTACCCGAGTTTCTATCAGTTTGGCAAAAATACTCGGCAACATTTACTGGGATTTTTGAATATCTCAGATCCAGTCCTGTGTTAGGGATTTTATAGATATTATCCTATTTAATCCTCATCTATAAGATGCAGGTACGTTACTCTGCTTGATTTATTTAAAAAAAAAAAAGAAAGAAAGAAGGGAAAAGAAAAGAAATAGACAGAGGGAGGTTAAATCATCCCCACTCGTTTCTTGGTTTCTGTCTCTCCCTGTAGTCTGCTGGTGTTTTGCAGAGCTGAGGCTTGAATGGGACCTGATTCCAGAGGCTGAACTCTTAACCCAGCACACAATTTTGCAAAGGGCTCAAAAACATAGAATGCCATGCTGGAAGTGTCCTTAGAGATCATCTAGCTTAGAACATAATGTCTAGTTGTGGACCTGATTTGCTCTTACTTTTTGGGCAAAATGAATCTCCCAGAGTAAAAAACAGGTAAGGGAAATGGATGAAGTGGGAGGGGGGCCGAATGGGTTCATTCCAAGTCCCAGACTCCTAGGACAAACTTTCATGTCCAGAATTTTGTTTTTTTGTTTATTGTTTGTTTTTGAGTCAGAGTCTAGCTCTGTCGCCCAGGCTGGAGTGCAGTGGTGCCATCTTGGCTCACCACAACCTTCACCTTCTGGAGTTCAAGCCTCGAGAATTCGAGCCTTGGTCTCCTAAGTAGCTGGAATTACAGTCTCCTCCCACCACTCCTGGCTAATTTCTTTATAATTTTAGTAGAGACAGGGTTTCACCATGTTGGCTGGTCTTGAACTCCTGACCTCAAGTGATCTACCCACCTTGGCCTCCCAAAGTGCTAGGATTACAAGTATGAGCCAGTGTGCCTGCCTGGAGTTTTGGAATTCGATGGTACACACATTTTTTTTAAACCTCATTAATGTCTTTCTTCATCATTAAAATGTTTGTTTAATAATCATGTGAGGTTGGGGTCTAATTTCAGTTTTAACTGCCACTAACAATGTGACCATAGGATTTTATTGTTGTTTTTGTTCAGCATTTACTGTGCCATATTTTAAGACACACATTTGAGGCAAAAAAGATAGCAGGAACAAAGGTGTGGTACGTCCACTGAACAGGGAGGGAGAAAGCTGGATGTGGGAACTGGCCAGGTTCACTCTGGGGAGTCTATGAGACAAAGATTCTGTTTTTCTGCAGAACAAACTCTGTGTTACCTTCAAATAACACAGAAAGACAAAAATCAGTAAGTTTGTATTTCCACAGGCAGTGAAAATGTGAATATCTGAGTGGTGTGAAATGAAGTCACTTTCAGAGAAAACATTTTGCTGAAACTGAAAGTGAACTATATATGCCTAAGTCATACACAGAAAGCAGGAGACCTGTCCAGGGGACACGCAGCCCCACAATGTCCCCTCACCACTAAAAAAGGCAATCGGAAAATGAAAGAAGAATGCAAAGTACATGGAATCAGCTATGTACATAGTGAAATATAAGTCACAACACTATGTGTTTTGGGGTTACAGTCATAAAGATCAAGATAGAAAATAAAAACATTCACCTCTGTCTGAAAAATCTTCCTCCCCCACTCTTTCATTCCTTTCTTCCAACATTTCAGTCACTCACGCCTTTTTTGAAGGATTCGTTGTCTCATTTAAAAATAAAGATGAGTAAGGGAGTATGGTTTTCACCTGAGCAAACCAGATGTGACAGGCTCCGTGAAGTATATCCATGTTTTCCTGTTCTATTTATGTAAAAATAACTTAGGGAAGCTGAAATATTTTGTGTGTGTATTAAAAGTTAAAGAGAAGAAGGTTTTGGAGCAATGAATGAGATGAAAGACAAAGCTGAGCCAGGAAAGATGAAAGCCAAGCAAGGGTGGTTAATCATCCTAGCCAGAGATAAACAAGAGAAATCCAGTGCCTCCTGATAGCTGAGGAGCCCCACTATCCACCATGGAAATGTCTCTGACATCTAAGTTACTGAGCTGGTTACTAAGCCTGCTATTTCTGCTCTGTCAAAGTCATTCCATTAAAACTTAAAATAAGCCTGCAACTGGATAATCTTATCCCTCACAGAAGCCTTATGTAATAAATGCAAATGTGCATCTGAATTATTAGGCTTCTATTTTTTTCCCTCAAAGCTGCACTTAATCAGTAAAAGCTTGTGAAAGCCTAAAGATTTCTAAAATAAATGTGTATCTAAGCACATCTCCAATGTTGTCTTGAGAGCTACCAAGAGGTTTGGAAGAAAAGGCCTTGTGTGAAGAACAAGAATTGCTGGGTTCTAGCACTGGTTTAACTACTTAATTTGGACTGGTTCTTGCAAATCGCTTAAGCTCCAAAGGTTGAAAGATCCTATGTCTGAGTGAAAGGAATTCAGAAACTAGGATTAAAAAACATGGGTTTGAGTCCCAGCTTTGTCATGTGCGAGCTATGTAGCTGGCAAAGGATTTACTATTTGGGGCTTTGTTTTCTTATCTATAGAGTGGGGAAAGTAAGAGTAACTAATTCATAGGACTGCTGTGAAGAACATAGGAGGCATTGTATATAAAAAAGTTATTTGCACACTGTAAAGGGCAACAGACAGGTTGGCCTTTGCCATCACTTCCCCAGTTTACCTAAGGCTTACAGAATGCTGGGAAAATAAATGAGAGGTAAAAAGGCATTTTTAATAGAAAGTCCTAAATATGACATCACAATTCCTTGTAGCAAGTGAAGACATAGTTTAATTCTGACGGTAAAAGCAAATGAACTAATCAGAAAGCCAGCCTCATCTAAGAGACGTGCAAGACTGTAGATCTTCCATCTACAGTCAAAGGCAAACGATAAGGTTTTTTTCTTATTCTCTTGCATTCTAGAAGCTGTTGGGGGTTGGGTGGCTTGGAACAGAAACTGCCACACAAAAGCATTTGCTAGATTACGGCATGGGGGTTGGGAGGGCGCTATAATGTAACAGGCATAAGATGACTGAAGTGATTACACAAAAAATGGTATCTTCCAATTCCATTTGAGCTACAATCTGATTTCGGAGTTGAATACAACAACATCCCCTTCACAAGAATCTGAACTCTGTATGAGGGCTGTGCTGCATAAGTTTTCCACCCAGCAACAGGATGATGTCAGCGGCCAGGGAGAACGACCAATCAGCAGGCAGAATGAATCAGAGCGAGCTGGGATTTTGCTCAACTGTCTCTTAGCAAAGCAAGCTGTGCTCTGAAGTGCAGGGGTTATTTGCACTTCCTCTGCACTTGAAACTGAGCCTGAATGGCTCTTTAGCTGAAAAGATACCAAGGAGTGTGCAAGCAGTTAAGATGATCTGCATCCAAGCAGCCAGTCTCATAAGTCATAGAGTCATATTTGTTTTTCTGAAAGTATTTTTTTGCAATAAAAAATTCAGCATTAATAAATATTCTGAAGTCTTGATTTATATGTTGTGCCTTATAATTGCTTGAAACCTGTTTTGTTTCAGGCATTGTGCTGCTGGGCAGCTCTTGGCACATCAGCTACAAGTAAAGTTCAATACTGCATCTTAGAGAGTTTGAACTTGCCTCTGATGTTTCAAGTCTTCTCTTTAATGACAAGCAGCCTGGAAATCAACAGCCATTTCATTTCTGTGGCAAAAGCGCTAATTCTCCAATTACACTAAAATGTGTTCTGTGTGTGCTTTAAAACTAAGTGTAAGCTGGAAAGATATGATGTGACTTGTAGATACTGTCTCATGGGTGGGGGTGGGGAAGGGGCTTTGTAGCATTTCTCAAAACATGAAGCTATTTCCCAGAATTTTGTCAGTTTTTCTGATCTTAGTAGGCGGTGACAGCTGTATTGGAAAAGGGTGCAATCGAAGGGTTAAACCTACCTACCTGACATCACCTTTTACACATCCCAGGTTGATTAGACCTCTCAGGCTGTTTCTCACTGGTTTCATCTGAGCACAATTTCTGTGCTAAGGCTAGAAAGCAGTCTTTCCTGTGAGTGGTGAAAACACATGCTTCCAAAAGAAACTATGTATCTAAGACAGGGAGTGAGTTTTCATCTTGTCTTCTTTCAGAGTCCTTGGTAGGTCTCAGGAAGCACCATGGACTGCCATTTCTTAGCCCAGACCTACTGCATCCTACCCTTCCACAGTTTGCTTCTTGGCTGAATGCCTCGTTTTCCTCATTACTGAAGTGAAAAAGGGTTTACAAGGCTAACTAATTTGAACTAATTAGGGACGGGCTATTCTGAAATATTAAGAAGGCTGAATTTGAGAATATTCCTTTAAGAAAAGCAGACATTACATTCAAAGGTTGGTAACAGGCTGGAGGAGAGTGCACAGGTTCCAGAGTTTAGGCTCTCCAGCGTTTGAATCCCTGCTCTATCCCTTACCAGCTCTTTGCTGCCAGCCACTTCTGTATCCCACAGGTGCAAACTGGGGCAATGCTTAGCTCCAAGGACGGTTGTGAAGATAAACAATCTCTCACCACTAAGCACAGGCAAAACACATAGTAGCTACTCAATAATTCATAGACCCTCCACCCGCTTTAAACTGGAAATAAACAACTTGTTGGCTAATAGAAATCCCAGAGGAACCTGCTTTCACAAATACTGTAGGATTTGTAATTAGCATGTAAAAAGACTGCTTCCAGGCCTTGAAAGCATGTTGTCCTTTAAAGGCTCTTAGGCAGACTCAAGAAGCCTTGTTTGCCGTCTAGCATTAATTTGCTTAGCAAATTCTCACTGCTAGGGCAAAATTAAATTTCAGTTTAGGCTCTGTTTGATTGACCACAAACTCTAAATGAAGGTGGCTTTAGTGTGATCTAACTTTCGCTTGTTTGGGAGCCTTTGAATTAATGCAATGGGCCCTCAAGTGATTCTATAAGGCCCTGGCACCTCTTTACAAGGAAGACGTAAATGTGAAGTATCTGAACCAATGCTGTTATCTCCATTCCCCTTCCTCATCTGAACATCCCTTTAGGGTGCTTCTGGTGCCTAGAGAAGTTTAGAAAAGCTTTGGACAGAGCAGAGCATACTAGGCGTCTGTGCAGAGGTGAAAGCCCTGGGAAGGTATGAGGTTATAACAGCTGTAGAACCCAGAGACTTCTGGAGGAAGTTGGGTAGGGGATGCATTTCCTGGGTGAGGGCAAATGAGCTATTTTGGACTCTTTGGTTCCTCATTAGTCAGTAGTCAAGAAGACTACAGAAATGGCAACATTCTGCTATTGCCACTGATCCTTTCTCCTGAGAAATGCATTTGCTGACTGAGATATAACTTTGTAGATTCGCTGTCCACTTAAGACTTAGCTTACTGCAACACAGAGAAGGTCTCTTTTGTCCCACTGTACAGAGAGATAAACTGACAGCCTCTGGGTAAGCTTAGGGACTTGTGAAAGATCACATTAGGACATCAGGATGGAGATACTGAATGTGGAAACAATGAAACAGAAAGTTGAGATCTCCAGACAGTACCTCCATTATTCTAATCACTTCACGACAAAATGGAGAAGTTAAAAATGAGTACCTTTAATCAAGAGTGCAGAACCTGCCTATTTTTGAGTAATTGAATTTCTGTATATTGCCTCTAAGAGACCTTCGCCTATATTTGGGCAAAAGGAAGCCAATTCATTCCAAGAGTGTCATTTTTCTTTTTTGTCAGAACAATTTGATATGGAATCATGGGTTAAATAAATTTCTTACTTGGAAAGGTCACATTATTTGGTAATATAATTAGATAATATGAGGTATACAGGAGTAAGGTGGGTTCCTTATTCAACACAACAGATGTCCTTATGAGAAGATGACAGCCGGGCGCGGTGGTGCATGTCTGTAATCCCAGCACTTTGGGAGGTCAAGGTGGACAGATCACCTGAGGCCGGGGGTTTCAGACCAGCCTGACCAACATGGAGAAACCCCGTCTCTACTGAAAATACAAAATTAGCTGGGCATGGTGGCACATGCCTGAAATCCCAGCTACTCAGGAGGCTGAGGCAGGAGGATCGCTTGAACCTGGGAGGTGGAGGTTGCAGTGAGCAGAGACCTAGCCATTGCACTCCAGCCTGGGCAACAAGAGCAAAACTTGGTCTAAAAAAAAAAAAAAAAAGAAGAAGAAGAATGCAGTGTGAAGGCAGGTGCACACAGGAAGAAAGCTGCGTGAACACAGAGGACTGGACTGGTGCATCTATAAGCCAAGAAACCCCGAAGATTATTAGAAAACCATCAGAAGCCAGGAAGAGGCAAGGCAGGGTTCCCTAGAGGTTTCAGAAAGAGTTTGGCCATGCTGATGCCTTGATTTTGGACTTCTCCAGAAGTAGGAGACAATAAATTTATATGGTTTTAAGCCACCTAATTTGTGGTACTTTGTTCCAGCAGCCCTAGCAAACTAATATATATACAACAACAACCAAAATGACCAGACTGGGAAAAGCTGCCAGCTATGTGTGATTTTGAGCAAATAACTTGACCCCTCTGGAAGAAAGTTTTTTTTACCTGTGAAATAGGAGTGGAGTAGGTGACTTAAAAGGGCTCTAAAATTTTTGAGAGTAGGTAGTATCTCCCAATGTTTTATAGCCTTCCTTCTGATCTACGCCTTGGCGCCTTCCCATCTCTCTGTTTCTACTTGCTTATGTATTGGTTCAGGGCCCAGTTATTTCTTGCCTGGAAAACTGTAAAACTTTTCTTGCTTTCACTCTCTCACTGTAAAACATAAGTGCCTGTGGAATCTTTGTAGACAGAGATCTGATAATGTAATTCCCCTACACACCCCCTCTACAGCTAATGCTGCTTACAGAATCCTGTTCAAACTTTTTGGCTTGACACCTGGCTCTTCACATCCAGACCAAACACTGCTCTTCAGGTTTGTCTCCCACAAACTCCCTTCCAGTTCCCCTCATGTCCACACTTCATGTGTTCTAGCCATACTAAAATATTGTCATGAACTTCTCTTTTCTTAAATCCTGCACCCACCTGCTCTTAGATACTTCCCACCTACCCTTTTATTTTCCACAAAACAGGGAGCAATTTGAGGAATTTGTTTCTTTCACTGTTTTTTTTTTTTTTTTTTGAAATAGGGTCTCCTCTTTCATCCAGGCTGGAGTGCAGTGGTGCAATCATAATTCACTGCAGCCTCAATTTTCCAGGATCAAGCTATCCTCCCACTTCAGCCTCCCAAGTAGCTGGGACTTGGGCCTACACCACCATGCCCACCACCATGCCCAGGTGTATACCACCATTTTTTGTAGAAACTGGGTTTTGCCATGTTGCCCAGGTTAGTCTCAAACTGGGCTCAAGTGATCTACTCACCTTGGTCTCCTAATGTGCTGGGATTACAGGCATGAGCCACTGTGCTCGGCCTGTGTTTGTTGTTTTGAGACAGTCTTACTCTGTTGTCCAGGATGGTGTGCAGTGGCATGAACATGGCTCACTGAAGCCTCAACTTCCTGGGCTCAAGTGATCCTCTCACCTCAGCCTCCCATATAGCTGGGATTACAGGTATGGGCCACCACACCTGGTCAATTTTTTGTTTTTTGTAGAGATGGTGTCTTGCCGTGTTGCCCAGGTTGGTCTTGAACTCCTGGGCTCAAGCAATCCTCTCACCTCAGCCTCTCAAAGAGCTGGGATTGCAGGCATGAGCTACTGCACCTGACCTCAATTCACTGTTTTTTCTCTATTCCCTAATACTTTCCTCAACATATAGTAAAAACTTGATAAATATGAGTTGAAGAAAGGAGTCATTTATTCTTCAAGATGCATTTCAAAGATTTTTTGTAAATAAATACCTGAGTGTACTCTGTCACAATTTTCTTAAATCAGTTCTTCCATCTGTCAGTCTCACCAGATCCATGCATGGTGGTTTGCACTAAACTAAATAAATGTGGTGGTAGATGGACAAATAAATAATAAACAAGTTCTAACTACTATAAATGTTTGTATGTACTGTTGTTTACTGTGAAAATCTTCAGCTCTTCTGAGGTAAGTGAAAAAATTTAACCCCTACTCAACCAACTTGACTTGTTTAATCAGATTGTGGCCCGATAGTGGTTTAGTTCAGTCAGTCAGACTGTGTGCAGAAGGTTGGTTTTCTCAGTTACGCTCCTATTTGGGGTTAGTTATCACCTCAGCATCAGATGGTACTAGGAAACTCTGAAGGGCAAGGCCTCCCCTTCTGTTTCAAGGGCAACAGAGTGAAAGAGTGCAGAGGGGTCAGCACAAACTCAGCAGAGTAGTCAGCAGTTCAGCCTGAGGGCGGTGGCCAGGAGCTGGGTAGTGACTAGAAATGGGTTCCTGGCAATGTGGATCTCTGCTTTGGTAACCCCGTCTTTCTTTTCTCCATGGGTAAGTTTGGGCAAACAAGGCCCCAGGTGGGTGGGGAAGAAGTGAAGCCTCCTGGGAAGTGATGCACACACTCCTCCCCAGCAGATATCTTTATTGGAAATGGGTCCCAGCTCAAGGCTGAGCTGCTGGGCTTAGTCTTACACACAGATCAGAACCATTGTTTGAATTATAAAGATAATGACTATGTATTGGACACTTACTATGTGCCAAGTTCTCTCTCTTTGTTTCTGATTTATGTCAAGGTCAACTTAAATCTGCAAGTCAACTAACTGCAATATGGGAATTGACATAGAAAACTGTTAGGTGATGTGCTGAAGGTCACACAGCTTGTGAGTGGCAAATACAGGAATGTAACTCAAGTCTGTTTGACTCAACAGACCTTGCTCTTGACCAATAAACATGCTTTCTCAGTCCATTGTATTCTATCAGATGTATCAACTGATTAATCAACTAAATAATATTTATTTAATGCCTGCTATATTCCAGGTACAGTTGAGGTTCTGGGGATAATGTGGCAACCAAGACAGATAAAGTCCCTGCTCTCATGGAGCTTACATTCCAGAGAAGGGAAATAGATGATAAAAATATATGCAAACAAGCTGGGTGTGGCTCACACCTGTAATCCCAGCACTTTGGGAGGCTGAGGTGGGAGGATCACGAGGTCAGGGGTTTGAGACCAGCCTGACCAACACAGTACAACCCCGTCTCTACTTAAAAATAAAAAAATTAGCCGGGCGTGGTGGAGTGCACCTGTAATCCCAGTTACTTGGGAGGCTGAGGCAGGAGAATCACTTGAACTCAGGAGGTCGAGGTTGTGGTGAGCAGACAGGCTGCCATTGCACTCCAGCCTGGGTGACAGAGTGAGACTGTCTCAAAAAAAAAAAAAAAATATATATATATATATATATATATATATATGCAAACAAATAATTTTAGTGAATACTAAGTCCTATGAAGAAAATAAAATATGGTAAAGGATAGAAAGTGTAATTGGCAGTTTCTGAAATCATCCCCAATAATTTTTGCTTACTTGTATCTATGCCCTTTTATAATAACTTGATGTGCATGGACCTAGTAACTCACTTCTAATGAATCAAATACGGCAAAGATGAAAGGATGCTCTAAGAATAGGTTACAAACAAACTTTGTAAAGTATTTTGAAATGTTTTTTGCATATAAGATTCAGCGAGATGCACATGTTACATTCAGTAACATTACTATATTATTTTAAGTTACATTAAATAACAATTTGCCTTAGAGACAAACTTGGGTCTTTTAAAATATTTTGTAGGAAGAACTCCTCTAACTATTGATATGCCTGCTAAACTTTCTTGAGCTGAGACCAACAGATTTTATGTCTTCTACTTAATTTGGTTTAATGTCCCTGCCCAGGTCATTCTAAGCTGTCAGTGCAGACAGCGAGCCCATTTTGATGTTCTCCAATAACCCAGATTTCTGAGAGCTAGAAGTATTAAAACCCTGACCTTGACTTTTATGGGTACTAAAAGGCAATATTAAGGCTTTCAGGGAGTGTTTTTGATATGCATTTTCTCAAGCTATAAAGAAATATGGAATAGGATTTTTTTTTTCAATTAGACTAGGCCCTGAACAAGAGTTTAAAAATTAAACATTTATGAATAATAAATATACAAAAAAGGTATAATCTCAGAAGAAATAAGAGAAGTGTAAAGGTAATGATGAGATATAATTTTTCACCTTTCAAACTGGGGAATATAGTGCTTAATGCATATAGGATTTAGTAAGATGCAAAATCTTAAGCAGCTCATGTAGGATAAATTACTGGAACAACTTTCCAAGTGAAGTAGTTAGTCATATGTGTCAAGATTCTTAAATATATTCATCCTTTTTGACTCAGTGAAACCATAGTGTCCTTAACCCCTCAACTGCAGCTGGTCCTTTATCAATATTTATGGAATTAATTAAATTGGATATAAAGCTAACAAGCTTTAGAAAGTAATAATCAGTTATAAACGTGTACAGGGATGTTTATTGAACATTTATTTTAACAGAAAAAATGTAAACAACCTGAATGCCTAAAATAGAAGTTTTATTAAATATATTATATATAGAATGTTCATTTGATGGAATATTTTTTGTCCTGAAAATGAGGACTAAATTTTTTTAATAAGATGGAACAACATGAACAAAGATCAATGTGTTAAACTGGGTATATCATGGTCCCCAATATGTGCATAGAGAAGGCAAATACATAGCTATACATAGAAAACAAATAATTTACAAGGAAATCCTCCAAAATCTAAGTAGAAGTCTCATCAGTGATTTTGTTGTCTTCTTTATACTATAATGTCTATATCATTTTCTACAATAATCTTGATTTATACTAAGTATTACAAAAAAATTCAATATTACATGTATTACAATGTATGCATTTTAGCAATAATTTTAAAAATCTAAGCCTCTAAAATTTAGACCATTAAAACCGTGAATCATACATTGAGCCAAAAGTTTACAGTAAAACACAAACACTCTCTCTCTCTCTCTCTCTCCCTCTCTCTCTCTCTTTTTTTTTTTTTTTTGAGATGGAGTTTCACTCTTGTTACCCAGGCTGGAGTACAATGGTGCGATCTTGGCTCACCGCAACCTCCACCTCTTGGGTTCAGGCAATTCTCTTGCCTAAGCCTCCTGAGTAGCTGGGATTACAGGCACGCGCCACCGTGCCCAGCTAATTTTTTGTATTTTTAGTAGAGATGGGGTTTCACCATGTTGACCAGGATGGTCTCGATCTCTTGACCTTGTGATCCACCCGCCTTGGCCTCCCCAAGTGCTGGGATTATAGGCTTGAGCCACTGCACCCAGCCTTCTCTCCCTCTCTTTTGGTTTTCCCCAAATGTTAGAATCATGATAGTTTTTCCCCTTTTATTGATTTTAAACTAGCTGAGTAAATTTGTGTACACATAGGAGGAGGCCATGTGGAACCATGGTGAAGAATACATTTTCAAGAACTAGGCTTTGTTAGTTTAAACCTGGGCTCTGACAATTACTCACTGAGTGATTTTTGGCAAATCATTTAACCTCTTGGTGTCTCAGCTTCTCTATCTGTAAAATGGAAATATTAATAGTATTTATCTCATAGGAAGACTGCATGTATTAAATGAGAATAGTATATGTGAAGCACTTAGAATCATGCCTGGCACATGGTAAGTGCAACCTGCGTTTTCTCTTTGCCATTGCATGCTTTCTAAACAAGCAGAGCTCTGTTTAGTGTCCAAGGTTTGAAATCCAAACCCTCTACCTGCCCACCATGAACCAAGAGGAGAGGCTTGACAGTAAGGCTTCTGAATTATTTAGATGTCCATGTGTACATGATTTATAGATGAAATGACAATAATGATGAAGTGAAAGTGAAGCTTCAATGTCATAGTCTTTTAAAGCAAGCATTTTGAAATGTGCTTTATTATGGGCACTTGGAATTCTCTTGCCTTTAAATGTCCAAAATAATATCAAGCTCTCAGTTCACAAAGGGGTTCTCTCAACCCAAATGGAGAAGCAGAAAAAGCACAGAAGTCTTGATGCCTGTGAAATACAAGTATCTTTCTTTGAACACTGAGTGGACATTTGAGAGGTCTAGATCATATTCTTCTTCCTCCTCCCAGAAGTCTCCTTTCACCTGCTCAATTGCAAGACTCAATTCCTCTCCTTTTTCTAGTGCTTCTTCATGACGGTTGCCACTTCTATCTTGTATTGTGTGTGTATCAATACAAATTTCATATATCAATACGAATTTCATATTTTATTCTTCCTGACATCACTTAACTATCCCTAGCATAGGAAAACCTGAGTAGTAGAACTTCAATTTTTTAATTAAATCACATAATAAAAATGTAGATATTTAGATCTGGGGAAAATTTTTCTAGATGACATTTCAGAGCTGAAGATATAGCAGTATAGCAAAAACTAATTTGCAGGCAAAGGGACCTAGGGTTTTAACCACTCACAGGCTGTGAGACCTTGGGAAGTTTTCTAACACTTTTGACATCGTCCTTATTTCTAAGAATGAGGATAACAATGTCTGTCTCACAGAACTGATAATAGGATAGAAAGAAATAATTGATTCAAGTGGTTGTCACTGATAACACTAGTGAAAAACCTTGTTCAAGGCCACATTGTTTGGTAACCGCTAAAGCCACTGCACTGCACTTTCTTCGTTTGTTTTGAATCAGCTGTGAGGTTTTGCCTAAATACTGTGGCTATGATATGAGGATTTCTTCTAGGAGGAGAGGAATTGAGTCAATAGTTTGCTATATGCCAACAGCTTTCTCTGTAGCTTTTGAAGCTACTCCTGGTGATGTAGCCTATGGAAATGAGCTGACATAACCTTCTCATGCTTCAAGTACTCTTGAGTGCTTTCTGAAGATCTTGCTCACTTTACTCTCTTTCATTCAGAACTCAACCACCAAGATATTTGGAAATAGCAGATCAGATCACTGGACAGAAAACCTCTGAGAAATAAGAGAAGCATTCACCTGTTTGGGAGAATTGGAACTTCTGGTCACTTGAAACTCCTTTTATTATGAAGCTCTCAGACCAAAGGGCTAAATGGACATATAGCCTTCCTGTGAATATTGCAGGAGATACTTTAAGTGGCACTTTAATGTCCCATGTGTGCTACTGTACCTCTGCCAAGTGCTGGCAAGGACACTAACTCAGGATCTCCCACTGGTCTATCAATGGTTTTTTTTTTTTTTTTTAATTTTGGACAGTCCCTGTCCCTAAATAACAAGACTTTTCAAATGAGAATAATAAGGGTGCACTTCAGGCTTGATCCTACTCTTTTGATCTATATCTTACAAAAAAGTGCAAACCAACCAAGCAAATTTGCTTTCCAGAGGAAAGAAACCTCTGTGAGGACCTACTGTGTGCTGACACTGTTGGGCCCTCCATTGTTATCCCATTTTTTACTTCACAACAGTCAGGTGCCAAACAACATTATGCTCATTTTACAGATGAAAAAACTTTAATTCAGTTTACTTATTTGCATCATGCCATGCATAAATCTCAAGTACTGGAGCTAGGAATCAAAAATTTTTTTTAACTGCAAGGTCAATATTTTTTTGGTTGCACTCTACATCTCATTTTAAATTATTTTCAGGCAGGTGTGATGGCTAATGCCTGTAATCCCAGTACTTTGGGAGGTTGAGGTGATAGATTAATTAAGTCCAGGAGCTCCAGACCAGCCTAGGCAACAGGGCAAAACCCTGTCTCTAGAAAGAAGAAGAGGAGGAGGAGGAGGAAGAAGAAGGAGAAGGAGAAGGAGAAGGAGAAGGAGAAGGAGAAGGAGAAGGAGAAGAAGGAGAAGGAGAAGATTAGGAGGAGGAAGAGGAGAGGGGGAGGAGGAGGAGGAGGAAGGGGAGGAGGAGGAGGCGGAGGAGGAGGAGGCGGAGAAAGAAGAAAAACACTAGCTGTGATTATTGGGATGATGGCAGTTATGTGTGATCCCAAATACTTGGGAGGCTGAGGTGGGAGGATCATTTGAGCATGAGAGGTCCAGGCTGCAGTGATCTGTTAATAATTAATAATTATATTATTAATTGAGACAGGATCTTTTTCTGTCACCCAGGCTGGAGTACAGTGGTATGAATAATAATAATAATAATGATAAATTATTTTCAGAGTGATGTTAAAAAAGAAATCATTTGTGTATTCATTTTATTTAATAAACACCTATTGAATGAGGAGTGTGTCCTTGATATAGAGGAGATAGAGCTCAAAGACAGTTTTCCTCTTACGAAGGTTACTCTGCAGTGCCTTCCCTATTTTAAGGACTGTGTGGCTTTGCCTCAAAGGTCAACTGATTCTATTCAAATGTAGTTTCCTCAGGGATGACCTTGGACAAAATCACAGCAGTCACCAGTGCCATCATATGTTGAAATTGTGAGTTTTTAGAAGGTGATTTACAAGTTAGTTGTTGGTTGAGTGTGTGGCATATAGAAACATGAATGGGTTGGACCTATTAGGTGTGTGGGGTGTGGCAGATGGGCTGTCACTTCAAGAAGTTGGGCTGTCACTGCATGTGACATGGCAAAACCCAAATTAATGATGAATACTCTCCTAGCATACACTCTCTGGACAAAGAAACTGCTGGCAACACATTTTTCTAAATGTAGAAACTGAATTTGTTAAAATTTATGGAGAAAATGTTTTCCGCTGATAATGTGTATCAAAAGGGATGTGTAAAGTTTTAGCAATGAAGGCTGGTACAGGAAAACTGTGCCCAGGGGAAAGCCAGTGCATGCTGTAGGTCACACTGTTTCCTCTGTTGGCAATGAGGCTCTTGTCCCAAAGTCTATGGTGGTATGACACAGTTGTTGATAGCCAGCCTCTTTGGAGTTACACAGAGTGGGATTCAAATCTCAGCCTTCTCATTCACTTACACGCTCATGCTCAGATGTTATTTTGCCTACAAGAGCTGTTCCCTCAACTGTAATAATAGCTCCTACTTCTTCCTTTGTTTGTAAAGATCAAATGAAATGATTTCTGTTAAAGTTGGCTAGCTCTCAGCAAATAGTAAACAACATATACAGCTGAGTGCATTGGCTCATGCCTGTAATTCCAGCACTTTGGGAGGCCAAGAGGGGTGGATGAACTAAGCCCAGGGGTTCGAGACCAGCCTGGGTAACATGGTGATACCTCATCTTTACAAAAAAAAAACCACATATATATAAAATTTGGCCAAGGGTGGTAGCGTGTACTTGTAGTTCCAGCTACTTGGGAGGCTGAGGTGGGAGGATCACTTGAGCCTGGGAAGTGGAGATTGCAGAGCCAAGGTTATGCCACTGCACTCCAGCCTGGGTGACAGAATGAGACCCTGTCTCAAAAAACAAACAAACAGAAGGAGATATGTGGTAGTAATTTTAATTAAGTATTAGTTGGTGGGAAAAATCAGCATAGGAATAACGAAGATATTAAATATTTGTCATACTTTCTTGTTTTGTGGTAACGTAACTTTTTTACTTTATTTTAACATCCTGCATGTCTACTATTAGAATGATTTTGGAATTAACTCACATAGAATGTGAGCTCCCCAGGGCCAGGAACTTTATCTAATCATTTGTATGTCTCCTGCACCTAGAAGAGTGCTTGGTCCATAGTGGATAGGTATTCACTGTATTTGTTGAACGAATAAATTCATTCAATCAGTCACTCAACCTTTCATATCCACTGCAAAGTTCTGTAAGCATTGTGGGAGACACAAAGGGGAATAACAAATTTCTCTCTTCAGCATATTATCCTGAATTGAGGAAGATAAATGTGTAAACAGAAAATGACACTCCAAAATGACAGTTTAAATAAGATAAGAACTCTAAGGTGAGACTTTGGAGGAGAAAGAGCGATATGGGAAAGCAGGAGAAAAACTATAGGAAGTTATTTGAATTGAGCTTAAATAGATAAGAAGAATATTGACAAGTAGAGACGATGTGGGTAGGGAGGGAGAGTAGGGAATAGAGATGGTATTCCTCGAAGTAAATATTATGAGCAAAAGTATATTTGCAGGAAAGAAGCAGGTATGTTTGGAGACAAGGAGAATTACAATTTTACTAACAAATAGAATACCAAAGGGAACTTAAGGACAAGAACTATGTTTCCAGAACACTTTGTACAGAGCCCAGAACCTCATCCAAGGTTCAGTAAATTAGCTATGAGTCACTGAAATGGAGTGCTCTCGAAATGAGCATCCAGAAGCCCAGGGAGAAGATTGCTTAGCCACAGAAAAGAAAGGTCTCAGGCATGGGGATCGCTACAGACAAGAGATGAAGCAAGGTACTGATTATCACATTGTTTCCAAACCCACCCACCAGCAGTGTCTGGGAGGATTTCACCACATTCTAGGATATTAGGATTTTGGAACACTAGGTGTATTTGCTTGAGACTCACCTGTCTCTGCATTTTGACACTAAATAACAAATATTGATGCTTCCATTACAGAATTCATCTGTTTATAAGAGCATGCAGTTCTAAAGAACATCTGTATAATACAGAGCTGTGTCTAGCTGGTGACATCCGGCCTCCTAATCTTGGTGATTATTAGAGCAAAACACAGTCTAAATTCTGCACCTTCAAAGAATATTCAACTGAGCTGCAGTAAAGAAACTTTGGATTGTCTTCAAGTGTCTAAGATTTCTATATGACAAGATCAATCCCCACGTCATTTCCTCCTGCCTGGGTTAGTGAGAACAATAATAACAGGTGAATTTTAGTGAACACACACAATGTGCCAGACACTGTGCATTATCTCATTTAACTTTCCCAATGCCAGTGAGGTGGCTTCCCACTGTCATATAATTGAGAAAATGAGGTTCTGTGAGATTGAGAAGTAAAACACAGCTTGGACTCAAAGCCAGGTTTATTTGATGAGCTAATTGCAGTGCATTGCAATCACAGAGATTTGGAAAAATTAAATAAGATTGTATTTGGTAGAAACAAAGAACTGAGGGGCAATGCAAAACTTCCTTAAATTGGGGCTGATTTAATGGGGTGAAATGGGGAGGCTCAGACTGAATAAGGGGTAGAAGTCAAAGGTCACCAAATGGAGTAGAGATAATTACAAAAGTAACAAGCTCCTCCTTTTCCTTACAAGGCAAAAACAGCTTCTCACCCCATTGTCAGGTAGGGGTGGCAATTTCAGACTGGCTTATTGTCTTTCTAGTAAAGGGCAGATATTTTCAATAAAATCCACATAGTGCCACAAGGGCAAGTCTACCAGGCATCCCTGTACCTGTGATACAGCCCAACTTGAATCCTCGACATCCACCTTGAGTAGGCCTCTATTGTCATTCTAATTAGTCATTCAGCCTGGGAATTCACACTTTCCAGACACAAGCTAAGTGATGTAGTTTGGATATTTGTCTGCTCAAATCTCATGTTGAATTGTAATCCCCCATACTGGAGACGGGTCCTGGTGGGAGGTGTTTGGAACATGGAGGGGGATCCCTCATGGCTTGGTGCTGTCTTTATGATGATAAGTTCTTGTGAGATCTGGTCATTTAAAAGTATGGGGCACCCCCCAACACACCCTCTCTCTCTCTCTTTTTATCACTCTCTCTCCTGTTCCTGTTTTCACCAAATGATATACCTGCTCCCCCTTCACCCTCCACTGTGACTGAAAGCTCCCTGAGGCTTTACCAGAAGCTGAGCAGATGCCAGCACCATGCTTCCTGTAAAGCCTGTAGAACTGTAAGCCAATTAAACTTCTTTTCTTTATAAATTACCCAGCCTCAAGTATTTATTTATAGCAATGCAAGAATGGCCTAATACATGAAGTTGCCAGACACATGCATAATGTAAGGAGCTTATGCTTCTCCTGTCACACCCAGAGTGATGCACTTCATGGAGTCAGCTCAGCCTACCAGCCCAGATCTGCAGCTACCTCTGAAGTGCAGGGAAAAGAAGGGAGGTGGTCATGTGGATTTTGAGGCTTCCAAGCAACAGGCAATCAAGAAGGAAACTAAGAAGGCAAAATAGAATTAGCAGTTGCAAGATTTCCAGTTTGGAATTAAGTCAGCAGAGTGGAGTAGAATAGAGACAAAACCCTCTATTCTAACAAAGAGAAATGTTTTTGTACGGTTTAATGTTTTGATATTGAAATGTAAGCTCTCTTAAACCTGTTCTGAGTGCTCGTGGCTTTAATTCTGTCAACCCCAAGCTCTTATAGTATGGATTTTATATTTCTGTTACCATTTGGCTTGAAGTTTGGAGTGGGATAGAAGCAGAAAGCGCCCCACACAATTAAAGTGAACTGTGAAGGTGGAAGGGAAGTGGCTCAAAATGCAGTCCCTGCTCAGCAATATTTGCGTTGGGGGCAAGAGCAAACAAAGCCAAACGGAAACCAGATCTCTGAGTAATCTGCCAGCTGAGAGATGCCTCAGTAGGATAAACAATTGGCTAAGTATTCAGACTCCGAGGTACATCCAGGAATGGCAATCTGTTCATCATTCTCCTGTCTAAATGGCTTCCCTTTGCTCTTAGAAGAGAAATGAATATCTTTAACGCGACACAAGGCCCTGTACAATCTGGACCCTGTCCTCTCCATCACTGGGCTGTAGCCACATTGGCTTTCTCTCAGCTTCTGGGACATGCCAGCACCATGCTTCATGTTGTACCCCATCCTCAAGTTTGCACATGCTTTTCTGCCTTCCTGCATGTTTACTGTTCCCCTCTCTTCACTCCACCAAAAAACAAAACAAAACAAAATCATCTCTATTCCTCCCTGAAAGAGGATGTTAGCAACGTGAGTGCAGGTACCATGTTGTTCTCATTCACACTCTGTCCCCACACCTAGAATCGTACCTGGCATGTAGTCAGTGCTCAATCAATATTTGCTGAATGAATGAATGGAGCCAGATTGTTTCAAACCGTCACAGTTTCATCACATAATATGGTTCTGTTGGACAAACTGTATAAACACAAAGGCTGGTTACATAGCATACTTCTACAATACATTGCAAACTAGATGTCAGTCAATCAATGACTTGTACCTATGGGATGCCAAATGCCATGCTTGGTGCTGTCAACTTGACAGTTGAACAGTTCTCTGAGTTCAAATTCTCCAAAGAAAAGTCTTAATGGTGTGGGGGGCTGGGAGGGAGGGCAGGGAGAAAGTCTAAGGAAAGTGCCCTGTGCCTTTCCCACATGAGGGAGAGATAGAGAGGAATTGAGATGACAGTGGTATATTTTCAAATTCAGGCAGTGAACCAGCTCATAGGGATAGAATATCTTGGATTCAACATTCATTTAGTAACTAAGTATTGAGAATTTACTAGATTGTCTGGTATAAGAGTATCAAACATGTCTGACAAACCTGGTGGGACTGGGAGTCTGATCTGCAGAACCATCTGGGCTGGTGCTATAATAAATAATTGATTTCTGGCTTCAGTGGGTCCTCAGTGCTGCTAGCCTCAGTGCAGTGTAGCCTTTTGCTTGTCTTTGTTCAGTGTCCTCTTCAATTTCTTCAGTGACCTTTCCAATTCATCACCATTTTCATTTGACCCTCTACCTTGACTCCATTCTACTCATATTCAACACATGACCTCAAGTCCTACTTCAAGAAATCTGAGGTCATCAGGCCTGAAATGCCTCAATTTTCTCCCTGTAAGTGTATATTTAGCCTCATCTCTACCCAACTTAATTTATTCTGCTCTGTTTTAGAGATTGAAGAGTCCTTCTCTCATTCCAGTGTTCTTTAAAACTGTAAGCCTTAATTGGTTAGTGGAGCATGAAATCAATTTAGTGGGTCGTGACTAGCATGCTTTAATGAAATAAAATAGAACAGAAAAGGAAATATCAGTGTACATAATATGCAGTAAGGGCAAATATTATCTTGCAAACTTTGTTTTATGTATATGAAGATGTGTATATCTTTGGGAATGTACTGGGTGTTTAGTGAGATATTTTCCTTACAGTGGACTATAGCCAAAATTATTAAGAGTACCATTCTATTTAAGGTCATTCTCTCCACCTATCACATTTCAACAGAATTCCCTTTGACTATCTTCCGTATTCTTTACATATTTAATGAATTACTTTCTAATGGTTCTGTTCATTCCTCTTATAATGCTCTTTAATTTCTTTCTGCGTAAAACTGTCCTCTCTCAACTTCGATTTTCTTCAACTTCTGTTCTTAGTCAAGAAGTGCAATCCAAGCAATAGCTTTTCTTCCTTCCTCCTGTGGCCCCCATGCCATTAACATTTCTTCCTAAGAGGTTACAAATGCTCTTTATGTTGCTAAATGGAAGGCATATTATTTTAGGCCTATATTAGTTGCATTTTTGTGTTTCCCTGTCATTGTTGGCCACCTGCTTGAAACTTTACATTCTGGATTTCTTTCCTGGTTCTTCTTCTACCAATCTGATCATTTCTCTGCTGCTCCTTCATGAATTCTTTATCTTTTTCCTGCTCCTTAAGCTTGGGTGTTCCCCAGGGTCTCAATCTTACCCTCTGATCTTTTCCCTTGATCTGTTTTGCTGGCTTCATCTTTTCTTCCAACAGTTGATGATGCCAAATCTATATAACCAGCACTTTATTCTTCCCCGAACTTTTTTTTTTTTCAATATCAAAATGCCAGCTAGGTTTATTTTATTATCCCACAACACATCTCAAACTGAGCTCATCCTTGTCTCCAAACACACTGTACCTATATTTCTTCGACCAAGCTGTTACCTGCATCTAAAATGCCCTTTCATGCCTTTATTCACCTGGCTAACTCTCATGTGTCTTTAAAATTCATCTCAGCTATCACCTCTTTAAGGAAGCCAAGATGTGCTAAAAGTTCCACATCACCTGTGAATCTCTTTAATCACTTACCATATTGTGTCAATGTGGTTTGTTTTCCTGTCTGTAGATTGTAAGCATCTTAAGGCCTGAGAAATTTAAATAATTTTTGTGCTCCTAGAGCATTATAATGTGCTCCAGCATATTATAAGTATTCAATAAATATTTCCTAAAACTGTTGTCATGGGGGAAAACCAGAACCCATCCCATGAATTCATACTCCACAAACAGGCCATCAGATAATTTCGAATTAGCCTACTCCAGGTGGATTTATAGCCTGATGTGCCCTATTGGTCAGCTTTCCCAGATTTACTGTATAATTGTTCTGCTTAATTGCCTTGTGCTGTGTAGATCTGGATATAGATACAAAGAGGAAACCTGATATCAAAAATTAGGACTCAATTAGCTGTTAACTAAAACTAATGACTTTGAGAAAAGACATGACACATCTTATAAGTTATTGAGTTTCCCAAAGGAAAAGAATCAAGATTTGGCCAGATTTGTTTAGAACCTCATTAAAGACACTCTTTAAAATTGTATCACACCCATTACTGGATTAAATTATACTCTCAAATTATTGCCAATACCAGTTTATTCTGTTTTCTATGGCAGACCTGTAATAGAGTTGTAGCACGTTTGTCTAACCTTATGAGTAAAATGCTGCTGTGTTGTTGCTGTGGCATTAAACTGAAAGGTCATTCTATTCTTTTTGATGGTCTCCCCTACTTCCTTCACTACCTTTGTATTTTTGATGCTCCGCTGTCATGCTCTTATTCCATTGTTAAAATCTAGGGAATTGAGAAATTGATGTTGGGAACTAGGTTCAGAGACCTTTTTTTCTATCAGCTTCTTAGAGGTTGGGTTTCTTTGAGCGTGGGGAGAAGGCAACTTAGTCTATGTGATTACCATGAACTGCTTAACAAATACTTGAATAATGAGAGCATGCTCTGTTGATTTCATTACTTCTAATAATGCTCACAGCGAATGGTGATTTAATTTTCTCCCTCATGAGTTGATACGTAGGATCAGAGGGCCAGTGATATATCGAAAATGCTGTTGTGTCATGATTTGAATTTATGGTAATTTAGACTTCTCATGTTTACTCTGCAGCCTCATCAGGATCCTATATGGGCTCAAAAATAAAAGAGAAGCCCGGATAGTTGTAGTTCACTCTTTAAAAATATAAATAATTCCATGTATTAGACTAGCACTGTGTAGGTTGCCAAGAGTTTTCTATTACATTTAATTCTCCAAACAACCCTCATCATCACTCCTGATTTACAAATGACTAAACTAAGGCTCAGAGAGGCTAGCGTGGCTTGTGCAAAGTCACTCAGTTAGCATCAGAGCAACGATGCTGTTTGAAAGGCAATATTTTTTCAACACTCGGCTTTTAAAATTTCCTTTTAAATCTAGTTCATTGAAATACTAGTTTAAGGGTAATGTATTTTGAACACCTAAATCTATCAAAAGCTATTATCCAAGAATAATTATTTCTTTCTTATTTCTGGTTATTATAAGCCATTTATTGAAGTGGACTTCTTTTAATGCTTTTATTATTTCCTGGCTTTCTCTGTAATTAGTGAAGATATAGAAATGTTCTCAATTTTACCTTTTGGGGAGGTTGAGATGAATTTAGTTGTGTTCACTTCATCCCAATCCATTAATTAATTTAATGATTTAAAAAAATCTCCAACCATTCGGTCTTCATTGGGCCCATTATGGAGTCAGACTGTTAAAGCTAGAAGATGCAAGTGACCATTGATACGGTTAGGCTTTCTGTCCCCACCCAAATCTCATCTTGAATTGTAATCCCTATAATCTTCATGTGTCAAGGGAGAGACCAGGTGGAGATAACTGAATAAAGGTGGCCGTTTTTCCCTCGTTATTCTAGTGATAGTGAGTGTTTTAATGAGCTCTGATGGTTTTATTAGCTGCTCTTCCTCCCTTACTCGGCACTTATTCCTGCTGCCTTGGGAAGAAGGTGCCTTCCTTCTCCTTCTACCATGATTGTAAGTTTCCTGAGGCCTCCACAGCCATGCCCAACTGTGAGTCAATTAAACCTCTTTCCTTTGTATATTACCCAGTCTCAGGTAATTATTTATAGCAGTATGAAAATATACTAATACAACCATACAATCCCAGGTATGGCAGGTCATATTGCTTATCTCTCCTTCTCACTCTAGTTCATTTCTCTATCAATGAGTTAACAAGGATTGTGAGGCTGTGTTAAGCTCAATGGGAGCAAGTGCTATAATTGATTAACAGTGCCAGCTGCAGCTAATCACTGGCCTCATTACTGTTCTGTGTTAATCCTTGATTTCTCTTCCTTTTGATATTTATCTCCAATCTGTCTCAAAGTCCAGTCACCTAAAGTTCTCAACTGTATCCTGATTCTGATTAATTTTCACAATTTCTACATCTGTTGGGTATGCTAGGTTATTCTGTGGGAACGAAACCCCACTTCTCTGCAGTTTAAATGGCAAATGTTTCCTTATTACTCAGGCTGCATGTCCCTTGCATATCAAGAGGAAGCTCTACTCCACTTCTTTCTCACTCCAGGTCCTTCACTGGAAAGACTCCACAATCTGGAATGTCCCCAGTGACAGTTGGAGGAGTAAGTAGGCACAGAGAAATCTCACCTAGCAATCAGGTTCTTTAGTCTGGAAATGTTACGCATCATTTCTGCTTCTAACCCATTGGCCAGAACCAGTTACATTGCATCACTTAATTATAAATGGAATACAAAAGAATTCTTCGATGTGCTTGGAAGGTGAGGAAAACAGACGTAGGTGAATGTTAGAATTCCAGTTCACTACCATCTCTCACCTGGATTCCTAAAGCATCTTAACTAGTTTTTCTGCTTCCACTGTGGCCTCCCTGAAGGGCAACTAGAAAATTATTGAAAATATAAATCAAAACATCTATCTCCAGCTAGTCATTTGATACATAAGAATTCTCTTTTGGGAGGGAAACTTCTATTGTGTCCACAGTACCTTCTGTGTTGCCATATATTCCTATGACAGGAATGGGTCAGAGCATCTTCACACAGAACCAGATGGAAGTGGAAAAGCAGGAGTCCTTATGGAGGGTGGTGTTCTATGCTGTTCTCTTGTGGAGAGCACATGAGGGGTTGCTGTGAGAGAGGCAAAGATATGTCAGCTATTGTATGGGGTCTTTCATACGGATGAGGATTGTGGCCTTGCTTTCATTACTCAGATCACATTCCCTGTGCTAGCTCTGCTGGTTCAGCTTGATATGAGAATATAAGGAAAGTAAGGAGTGGCTTGTTTTCCCTCCATACAGGGCAAGGGCAAAATAAGCGATGAAGTAACACAAGGACATATGACTTTCTTCTTTCTTATCTCCTGCTTCTGGTAACTCAAAAGTCATCTTCTTCCAATGCTTTGTGATGGAAAGCAACCCTCAAAAATCTTTGCCAGTATCTTACTTAATATTTGAAGCAGTATCTTACTTCATCTGTATTACTTCTCATATTATTCAGACTAAAATGAGCCTTATGGGCACAGCTACCTATACCAAGAGGGAAATATTAACAGCATAGAGAGGAAAATAAGCTATGCCCTCAAATCTGATCTCTCTGTGATGCTTTCTGTTCTTCAGTGCTATTATTATCTATTCTCTGATCCCAGACTCTGGGCTCTCTTGCTCCACCCTTCCTGTACTGACTGATTTGTTTGGACCTGACTTCTGATTATTTTAGATTTATGTTGTCTGTCCAACGTTTTTAGTCTTGAATACTTCTCCAGAGGCACTACTCAGATTTTTCTTCTGTATAATTTCATTTCACTTCATCTGTTCTATTTTCCTTGATCATATATCTGTCCTCAACATGCTTTCAATAATAATACCAATATATTTTATATACACAGGTCTCAACATGACATACATTTCTGGAGAGAACACTAGGTTCCATCATATCACCATACTCCAGAAAGAAATATTTTGAGAAATAAAATTTACTTAATTTGAAAAAGCTATTACGGAGGTTCTGAGATTCTTCACCATAGAACTTTCATTTCATAAAGTGAATTCACATAAATACAGAGCTGAAAGAAACCCTAGCTCTCTAGTTTTATTCTCTTAATACACAATTTTGAGGAAACTGAAGCCAAGAAATAATAAGCTAAATGTCAAATATTACAAAGTTATCTTGCATTGTACTAGAAGCCAGGCCCCCAGGCCCAGGGTACTGGCCTGTCCACTTCGTGATGTTGTCTCTGAGTTTCACATTATAATCATTACTGAAGATATTGATACCCAAGTATTCATTTTTACAGTGTAAATATATGTTTGGAAAGCTTTGGTTTGGAAGATTTAGCTTTAGAGCATGGAGTTGTTCAAAATAAGAAAAAAAGTATATCCCTCTACAGAATGTACTTAAAAATTTTATCTTTTATATATTGAAGATCACCTTGCAATTCTCCTTTTTTATATTCGACACCTATCTGAAATCCCCCTTTTTGTATTTTATTTTGTGATGCAAAGTCCATTGTTGCCAAATGGAAATCAAATCTAGATAGGGCCTGACAATCTGGAGCATTGCTTTGATACAAACAAAAAATACCAATGACAGAAAAAACATAGAAATTCATAATCTAACGTGTTTCTTTCTATTAATTCCTCTGAAAGAAACAGAGGCATCTATGAGCCACAATTGCACTATAATTTCCCATTCTATAAACATTATGTTTGTGTTTTATTATTCTAAGCCACATTTGGTCTATAATACATCTACCTACTATTTATCGTTGCTTACTTGGGCTAGGCAAGAAATTGTAAAAGTGTTTACATCTTCAAAATCTCCTTTATGAAAACACAATATATTTCCAAAAGACAGGTCACTAAAGCAAAGTAGTCCAAGTATCCCAAGGAGAAAAGTAGTCTCCAAATTATCCATTTCTCTTGATATAAAATTCTTTTAGATTTTAGTTCAATATATTAGTTATTCCAAATTCCATTTTCTTCTGGTCTATGAGGCTGCAAAGGCTATTCTGGAAAGCTGATCCCTCTTCACCTATACATGTTTCTACCATATTCTTGACCAGTAGAATCAGACAAAGCTAGTAAGAGACAGGAATCAAAACAGTTTTCCATCAGTGGCTCATTGCTCTCAATGACAGTGAAAGCTGTGGATTTGGAACAAGATAACAATTCCAAAGTCTAAAGCATGGGGAAGGAATTTGAAATGGTTGTGTCTGATGAAGATGTGCTATGTGGCCTTGTGGAATATCACTCAACGTCTGGATGTCTTCATTAATCAACAGAAAAGGTCAACAGATACCTGCTTCTTCACAGTGCTGAGAATTTACTAAAAGGTCTGATG
Organism: Saguinus oedipus; assembly: GCA_031835075.1. Classification (NCBI taxonomy): domain Eukaryota; kingdom Metazoa; phylum Chordata; class Mammalia; order Primates; family Cebidae; genus Saguinus; species Saguinus oedipus. The sequence goes on from CM063178.1 coordinate 130,314,911, forward strand.
GCACTGAAAAGTACTGAAAGACTACCTAATACATGAACTCCTAAGTCAGACTTTCATGAGAATGTGAAGGGAGAGAGCCAGTTTGGGAAAGGTGAGACTACTTGATTACCTTGAATTTTAGGAATAGGGCAGTTATGATTAATTGCATATTCTGCTTGACTGAGGATCAGCCACAAAACCTCTTTTACTTATTTTATTGTCATTCAAAATGTTTGTAAGATAATGGACTTTTGCAATAATGAAGAATTATGTGAGACATTGAGATTCTGGAGTTAAGTAGATTGACGTTCGGATCCCACCTTGACCATGTAGAATGTATTAAGCAATTGATTTAGCCTCTGTGAGCTTGAGTAAATCAGGGTGATAATTGTCATGCAAATTGGTTATGAAGGTTAAAGTAAATTAAATTTCTAACTGACTATAAAGCCTTAAAAATGGTGCATGGCACATAATAGATAATAGATAACTCCAAATGTCTTAGGTTGGGTTCTTAAGACACAGAACCTGAGACAGGGATTTTTTTTTTTTTTTTTTTTTTTTTTTTTTTGAGACGGAGTTTTCACTCTTGTTACCCAGGCTGGAGTGCAATGGCGCATTCTCGGCTCACCGCATCCTCCACCTCCTGGGTTCAGGCAATTCTCCTGCCTCAGCCTCCTGAGTAGCTGGGATTACAGGCACGCGTCACCATGCCCAGCTAATTTTTGTATCTTTAGTAGAGGCGGGGTTTCACCATTTTGACCAGGATGGTCTCGATCTCTTGACCTCGTGATCCACCCACCTCGGCCTCCCAAAGTGCTGGGATTACAGGCTTGAGCCACCGCGCCCGGCCGAGACAGGGATTTTTATGCCAGTGATTTATTGGGAGAGTGCTCTTAGGTAAAACTCATCAGGGAGGGAATGAGAGAAGAGGAATGAGGAGGGAACAGATGAAGATTTGCACTTGCTTTGATCCCTTGAGGAACTCTAAATGGTGAATGACATCGCAAAACCTTCCCACACTGAGAGGTGCTGTGGGCAAGTGGTGTGGGGGCACTATTTTGGAGCCCTTCATCAACAAGTCATTCGCTACTGGCCACCTCTGGAGATAATGTGCAACCTCCTGCGCCTTTCTGGGAAAGATGTTTCCGGCCACTGAGGGCAATTCTCAGGAGTAGTGGGCAGCTCTGAGCTGTTAGCAAACAACACTTACAGCAGCTGGGGGATAAGGGCATTGGTCTGGTGAAGGATATGGGCAGGGCAGTGTCTTCTATACTAAAGACAGCTGGATGCTTAATGAGGACAGAGGCTATAGCTCGTGTGTTTTTATATTTCCTATTCATTCATTATTCAATCATTCTTTCAGCAATTATTTATTGTGTGCCACCTCTATTCCAGCCACTCTTTAGGCACATGAGCTACATCAATGAATAAAATGAAGATCACTTCCAGATGGAGCTCACATTTCAGTAGGTTCAGTAGGCGAGAAATCATAAGCAAACAGGTATAGAAATAATTGCATATCATATTATATGATGATAAGTACTAGAGTAAATGGATAAAAGCATTGTCTTTTCATCATTAAAAATGTGCACCATTTCGACACTTGATTTCTAAACTCCGGTCTCCCTACAGAGTATTGTAGATGTTTATTGTATAGAATAACATAGGCATAGATTTTTATTTTATTTTATTTTGTAGTGGAAGAAACCTTAGAGATTAAGTTCAAGGTTTGCTTGAATTTGCACTGATCTCAATATATACTTTAATTTGGTTTTTGCCTATAGGTTTGATAGAATCTAATTTCTCTATTTGTTTTTATTTCCTCCAAAATTGGAGTTTTGACAGTTTTTAGTTCATTATGCTTTCTGGCATTTTGAACTCATTCATTTGTTCACTAATTTTATAAGCAGAATTTAGTGCCTACTATATGCAAAACACTGATAAAGTTTGTAAAGGGTAGGACAAAAATCTCTGCCTCCAGGAGCGTATAATATACTAGGAAAGATAAGTTGGGTATACTAATAGCTCTGCCATAAGGAAGAAAGCACGGGAATCAAGAGACCCACATATGGAAGAGTGAGAGATTACTTGTGGCCAGCAAGGTTCAGAGAAGCCAAATGGAGGAGGTTTCCCCTGGGGCTCAAAGCCTGGCTGACATACAGATACTTGGACATGCAGGTAACAGGCTTTTGGAGCAGAAGGAACCTATAACCAAGAAATAGAGGCAACAAAAGGCTAAATGCATTTGCAGGAAAATGAATAGCTCTGGCTGGGTCTCACTCCTGAGGCAAAACAGTGAGTTAAAAAGATAAATGTATGACTCAAAAGAGAAAAATTTTAGTCAAAGGTGTTCTAGTCAAAGATTTTTTTGGTAGGAAGAAACAGAAACCCACTTGACTTAACACACTTAGAAGGATTTAGTAAAAGAAAACAGGGAGATTGCACAAAATTCAAGATGGGGAAAATACAATTGGGCTCATTAAAACTTGCAGCAAATTAGGAAGTTTCAAGGGCTCTCTTTGCATCTCCTGTGAGATGTTTTGTCTCTAGTTCTTGTCTTCAATTCTCCTTAATTTGTCTGCTGCACCCTTCTCTTTCCCATACTGGTTTCCTGTATTTACCTTACTTTTCTGATACAGATACTTGTTTCTAATGTCTGGTGATGAACAAAGGCAATCATTTCCAGGTCTTGTGGTACAAAGTTTTTGGGAGATACCTGAGCCAAGTCACCTGGCAGTGGAAGGCAGGCATCGGGAGCTTGCTGCCCACTCAGCAGATTCTGGGCTGGGAGCCTTTGCAGGGGAATTCTGGCAGGGCGGGCCGGATGGGGGACTTGTCATGCAGATGGCCTGGCTGAGTAGCTCCATTCTTCAGGAGGAAGTGGAGAGCCTAGGAAACTTTCTGAGTAGGAGTTTCCAGTTCATTTATTATTAGTAGTATTACTTTTGGCTATTTTTGCTTTCTCAGTTTTATGAACTGCTAGCAACATTGGTTCCCTCTAGAATTCTGTTAACTGTGCAAACTTGTACATCTGAAAACAATGAGTAGATGGCACCAAAGTCTCTCAGAGACGCAATTACATTAGATGCCCCTGGTCTGGGAGTGTATATGACAGCTCCTCACTAAACTCACTACCTTCTGTTGAAAGTACATGTCTTAAGAATTTATCTCCCTGTGAGATTGAGGGTTCTTTTAAAGCAGGGACCACATCTTAGAGCCTAACATAGTGCCTGGCATATAACAGAACATGAATAAATATTTGTTTCTGTTTTTCTGAGGAGTGTGTCTCTCCCAATGTACTTTAACTGTATTTTTGTTTAATTGCAAGTCCGCAAGAGGGCTTTATTGTTTCTTTTCAACGTCCTGTTCTGCAGCTTCCTTGGCTCTTTTCGCTCGAATGCGAAGAGCCGGGTGTTGGCACGGGCCATGCGGAGACTAGCGAAGGCTTTGCGAATCTTCCCGCCCTCAGTGATGACTCGTGCTTTCTCCTTCTTATAGACACTCCGGATGCGCATGACCGGTCCCATCAGCTGGGTGGCAAGCTTCAGTTCTTCAGCAGAACTGCCGCCCTTCTGGAGGGCTGAGGCCTTCCTGAGAAACAAGCCGACTTTGGAGCGGTACTCAGGGACTCGGTGGACTTATTCCGCCTCCTCAGATCCACAGAAATGCCAGTGGTCCAGGCCACCCTCTTGTGAATGCCGGCCACCCTGAGCTCCTCCAGGCTGAAGCCTTCGTGTGGTACCGAACCGTGGGGCAGCACACGGTGGGCCGAACGGGCCCAGACGCGGGGCGCGGGGCTCTGCGGTGCGCCTTGGCTTGCCCGGCCTTGCGTCTACGTATCTTCCGGGCCGGCGGGTTGAACCACGTGGCCATGCGCCGCTGCCAGTGCTCGTGGAAGTGGGGCTTCAAGATGATGTCGTTCCGGCTGGGCGCCATGGCTGCCTACGGCCCTGCGGCTCCTGCGCAGGACAACAGCCGAGCCGAAAGGAAGCGGCGCTGCAACGCCTAAACTGTATGTTAAATGCATGAATCCGTACATACTTAGGAATGAAGCGCTGGCGCCCACACACCGATAAATTAGAAAACTGTCAAACAATGCTTGTCTACCCCAGCTCTTTCCCTAAGGAAACAATGAGGAAAAAATGGGACAGGCTCTGAAAAGATTTTTGACATTGAAATCAGCTTTGTATTTGAATTCCAACTTGCCATTTACTGGTCAGTTGGAATGAGGTGGGGCAAGTTACTTAAAACATCTTAGCTTGTTTTCTCATTTGTAAAGTGGAAATAATATGTATTATTATTTATATACATGCAAATTTGTGTGAGATCATGTATCTTAATTTTCAAGCAAAGCACAGTGTCTAAAGGTTAAGTTCCAATATTTATAGTTATTGCCATTATCCTTGTTGGTGCCAGGATTTCATACCATTAAAAAAAGGTGATATAATTTTTTTATAAAAGAAAATTATGAGAAAGATGGGAGTAGGCTACTAACTGGCATTATAACATCATAATTAAGAATACATTTTGTTTCAAAATTGTGTCTCTAGCAACTCAATTTTGTACTCTGTAAAATGGGGATAGTAACAACACTTGCCTTTAAAGCTTGGAGAGAATTTACCTAAAGACTGCATGTACAGTACTTAGCGTGTGGTGCCTGGTGCATAGAAAGTTCTCAATGAAGAGTTTTTATTAGTAGTGGTCTCTCTCTTTCTCTCACATATCCACACATCACCGCTACGAAATCTATCAAATACTTTGTCTTTGCTTCAGCTGAGTTTTATTCCATATGGACCACAATTGATTAATAAACATTACAGGACAGGTGGAGAGAGAGAGAAAGAGAGAAGTGTTTGTGTATGCATATAAGGGAGAAACATCTAAGACTATCTCAAGATTCAAAATAACTGTTCCAGAGACCCTGGGCAAGGGCAGTGAAAAATCAAAGCAGCTAAATCCCCCTGAATCCCAAACCAAGTGTTTACTCCTTAGCAAAACAAAGCTGCTGAAAGAGAATCAGCAGAGCAAAAGCAAAGACTTGGAAAGTAATTTTGAGAGATATTAGGGGGAGTTGTAAAGAACCTGTCCTTTCTAATCCCAGAATTGCTGAAACTACAGAAAAGCTAGTGGAAATTAACCGTTTGTGTCACAGAGGGAGCACCACATGCTGCTTCCCTTCCCTGGAGAAAGAACAGCAAGCAATTGCTTCCCCTTCCCGAGTGAGGCCGCTGAGCTCAGCTTGTGCTCACTTGGGCTCTCTAATGAAACGCAATTTAACAAGTCAGGTCCCAGCATACTTAACCTTTGGACCACAGATACCTATGTTTCTCTGGAGAAAGAGCCAGTTGTGCTTTTCTTAGTGACTGTGATGCAACCACTGAAAGGAAAAAAAAGGCTTATACCCACTACGATTTTGCAATGGCTCCAACAAAGAGCTTAAAAGATTTCAGATGCATTCGGAAATGAAACTCTGCTGGTCCTCCTGAGCCAGCATCTCTTCTGAATGCCAGAGGGACTGACAATGACAAAACCCAGACTCAACCGATGATGCAGGCGTGGTGGTATTTGGGTTGTCTAGTCATGACAAGGCATAAACAAATCTCTTTGCCACCGTTTGCATGTGAAAAATGGCATCTCATCAGGCTCTCTACCTAGCTCCACTGGCAAGTTGTCCCAGTACTACCACCCCCACTCCCTGAGTGGCTCTTTGGGAAACTGGCCTTGAATATAGAACATGGAATTTTTTAAAGAGAATAAATGTGCTAATTCCCTGTTTGGTTATATAAATATTTCTAGTCAAAGGTAGACTGACAGTAAGGGATTCAGGACAGCTGGACATGAGGTTGGCTCCTGCTGACATCAATGAAAAGGGGCAGATCTCAGAGATGGGGTCTGACTTTGAAGGAAATGAAAACTGAGAGCTTGCTACAAAGATTTTTTTTTTTAAACTAAGGTGCTTGTAACAATTGCTTCTGGTGTGTACAGGGCTCCCTGTCTGTGAGGGTTAAGTCCAAGACCCCCAGTGGATCTTTCAAACTGCAGATGGTACTAAATCCTATATATACTATGTCAGTCACTCTGATAACTGAGACTACTAAGTACCCAGGAAGTGAGTACTGTGCACAGTATGGATATGCTGGTCAAAGGGATGATCATGTCCCAGATAGGAAGGTATGAGATTTCATCATGCTGTTCAGAAGGGCATGCAATTTAAAACTTGTAAATCATTTCAATTCTTGAAATTTTTTGTTTAATATTTTCTGAATGAAGTTGACTACTGAACCCACAGATAAAGGGAACTGAAGTTGACTACTGAACCCACAGATAAAGGGAAACTACTATACTCTTTTTTTTTTTTTTTTTTGAGATGGAGTTTCACTCTTTTTGCCTAGGCTGGAGTGCAATGGCATGATCTCGGCTCACTGCAACCTCCGCCTCCCAGGTTCAAGTGATTCTCCTGCCTTAGCCTCCTTAGTAGCTGGGAATATAGGCGCCAGCCACCATGCCCAGCTAATTTTTTGTATTTTTAGTAGAGATGGCTTTTCACTATGTTGGCCAGGCCAGTCTTGAACTCCTGACCTCAGGTGTCTCAAAGTGCTGGGATTACAGGCATGAGCCACTGTGCCCAGAAACTGTACTCTTTAGATGATAAGAAAGGAACTGTATTTCTGTGACTTGGACAAGAGAAACTAAGGGGAAGAGTATGTGACAGAGGGGCTGGAATGAAGCAGTGGTGGAATTTTGTGACCATTTTTGTAAGGGAATGGAGACTTACACATGGAGGATACTAAGCTCTACTTTGATTTGCTTTACTTCACGTTCTGGGGTATGAGTTATAAAGAAATGCATTCTCTGTGTAATTAAAAATGCGTAGGATTTTGTACCAATTAGTCTGATTAGGCAGAGTAAGAAAGTATTGCTCAATAAATATTTGCTGAATTGAATGTTACATTGGTTTGATTGAGTCCCCCAAAGTTAATGTGTTGGAAACTTAATCTCCAGTGCAACAGTGATGAAAGGTGGGACCTTTAAGGTCACGAGGCTCTACCTTCATGAATGGATTAAAACAGCAGTGGGTTAGTTATTTTGGGAATGGGTTCCTGATAAAAGGATGAGCTTGGCCCTCTTGCCCTCTCTCCCATGTGCTCTCCAGCCCTCTCACTTTCTGCCATAGGATGATCTAAACAAAGGCCCTCACAAGATGGCAGCCCCTTGGTGTTGGACTTCCCAGCCTCCAGAACTATACAAAATAATTTTCATTTCTTTATAAATGACCTAGTCTGTGGTATTTTGTTATTGTAACACAAATTGGACTGAGACAAAGGCTCACATTTCCAGGCTCAGATTTTTGTCACTGTGACTATGTAATGTGAGTCTCATTGTAATATGACTCACTGACAAAATTATACACTGCTGCACCACCCACCTCAACAAAATACTGCACGATGACAAAGCCTCTGATGAGGGAGAATTCAGGCTGCTTGCATATCCCACCTGTATAGGGGCCACCTTCACAGCCGGTGGGTGGTAAAACAAATGAAGTGATAACTGCAAAACACAGAAACCTAGGTGGTCACTAGTAGACCCCAAACAACCAGAAGATGAGAACAAATTACTCTGAAAAATGATGGATTACCTTTACACTTGCCCTCCTGTCTTTAATAAAAATTTATTTATTTGCTTTCTATCTCACTATGTAAATTTGGCTTAGTTAGGATTTTACCATAGAGCTTCATATCACAAAACTAGATTTTGTGATATGAATAAAAAAGAAAGACATGAAGGGAAAAGAAAGAACAGAGGAAGAGGAATGGGGTAAGAACAACATAATTTAAAGAAAAAAGCAAACAGCTTTAATGAAGTCAGAACTACAATGAAGTTGGCTACTCATAAGCTAGAAGCCAAATTCTAGCCATATGCAAATCAAAAGGGGATTGTAGGTATGTGTACACGTCTGTGCATGTATGCACATGTCAGAGACAGGCACAGTCATAACAGATAGCCTCAGCACATGCCAGTTCTGTCACCCACAGTGGAAACTCAGCCATCCTAGAAGTTTCTTCTTTCCTTTCCCCCAACATGGTATAAGTTACCAGGTTCTGTGATTATCTGCCTTAGCCTACATTCCACCAAAACAAAACCTGAGACAAGTCCTATGTATAGTGGTTTAATATGAGAGTGGACCTAGGGAGCAGGGAAAGGTATAGCAGAGTGAACAGACAAGGAGCAGAAAGCCAAATCAAGGTTGCATTACTGAATTGGCCACTGCTGCACATCTTTGATCCTGTGGGATCTTTCTTGTGAAATGTATCAGAATTGTCCATGTGGAGAACTTCTCCCTACTGTCACTCAGCCATGGCCCCATGGGTGTTAGCACATATTATTTTTGGCTTGTGCATGTGAGACTGCAGAGTGGGTTCTTGGGGGCATTCCATGTAGTATCATCAGGTCAAGAAGCATGGAGTACATGGCCTTGGCTAGGGGCATATGCTCTGTTTGGACCTGCCTAGAGCTAGTTGAAGTCTGCAGAAATGGTGATGGCCACAGTGGTCAGAGTAAAGGGTAGGGAAGGATTTGAAATAGCACAAAAGAGGTATGTAACTTTTTCCCCACTGTCACTACCCTAGTTTAGGGCATCTCTTGCCTGAATAATTATAGTAACCTCCTAACTGAGATCCTTGTCTGTGAATCTCTTTTCCTTCAAGCCCACCATGACTATACTAGCAGGATCATGTTTCTAAAATTCAGAATTCTGATTATACTCTTTCCTTATTAAAATGCTTCTCCTCCCTTACTCTTTTCTTATTTGTACATTTTGTACCTTTGTATGTTCCTTGACTTTCTTTTGAAGTTCTGGTATAACACAAGAAGGTAGTTTTCAAAATCTTCCCAATATTCCTCTGGCCTCATTTCTCACCTCCTCCAAACAAGCATCCTTCAAACCATCCCTGATGTGTGAACCTGCAAGATGCCCTATGATCAGAGAGCCTGCCTGCTCTTGAGTGTCTCCTTGTCAACCTGCCTCAGGACCATCCCTCAGCAAACTCTTCGGGAAAACCAGGCAGCTCTTTTACTCAAGGGTTCAGTTAATCAGCCCTAAAGAGTACAGAGCCTGATAATTGGGAGTTGTGGGGGTAGCGGTGGTTTTGCTAACCTGTTCCTCCTCACCAAACAAAGGTGCTCCTATTTCTAGTCCCTCATGGCAGCAAGCTCATTCTCTGCCTTGATCCCCCCATATTGTCTCTTTCTTGAAACTTCCTTTTTAAAATCCTCCACATGAGGTGATCCACCCCAACCTCTCCTTGGGGAAAGGAACATATCTTGGGAAGATCTCTTCATGGCATGGAGTGTTTAGGGAAGGGGGTGGGGAGGTGATGAGTTCCACCTGAATTTACCTAACATTAAATTATAATTTCACAATTGCAAAATACTTAAGTTTAAAAATTCTAAAGATTATATGGTCTATTCTTACCTGAGAAACATTCCTCAGTTAAAATGACATTGAGCCTATTAATTGCAAAATAATGACTCTGGCTTTATCATGCTAAGGGAGGAAGGTAAGCTCTATGAGGGCAGGATTTTTTGTTGCTTATTGACTGTTTTATCCAGAGCACCTGGAAAAGCCCCTGACACACAGCAGGACATGCTCTTCTTTCTGGAATTTCTTTTGTTACAAAATACCTTGATTTGTGCCTTCCTTAAGTAATTCTCATGGCTGGTAAGGATGTGGAGGATGTGGAAATGGTATCTCAATTCTGTCAGTGGGTTACAATTTCTAATGATAACTTTATGACAAACATTAAAATGAATGTATTCTTTTTTTTTTTTTTTTTTGAGACGGAGTTTTGCTGTTGTTACCCAGACTGGAGTGCAATGGCATGATCTCGGCTCACCGCAACCTCCACCTCCTGGGTTCAAGCAATTTCTCCTGCCTCAGCCTCCTGAGTAGCTGAGACTACAGGCACGCGCCACCATGCCCAGCTAATTTTTGTATTTTTAGTAGAGACGGGGTTTCACCATGTTGACCAGGATGGTCTCGATCTCTTGACCTCGTGATCCACCCGCCTCAGCCTCCCAAAGTGCTGGGATAATAGGCGTGAGCCACCGTGCTCCGCCTAAAATGAATGTATTCTTATGTGGTTATTTTTCCCCCCCAAAAAAATAGAAGTCCACAGAAGGAACTCTTTCATCCCAAAGACATTTCCCAGTTTCATGTTCTGAAAGCTGTCACTATTGACAGGCTGTGTTTTTAGTTTTACTGGTAACCACTCAACTTTGGAAAATATACTTGCCCTTCTGTTTCTTGTTATCATCAGCTGGAGAGAATTATTGATATGAAAGATAAGGAAGTAACACTACATCATTGCCCACTCAGATGCCTCTTTCTCCTTGTCTCCTATTTTTTCTTTCATATTTTACTTTTCAAAACAATTTTTTGATTCAAACTTTGGGAGCTTTTTTAGTGTTTTTTTTTTGGGTATCTAAATTGTTTTGAGTTATTTTGGGGGGTCTGCTGTATTCAGCATACTCCTATCCACTTATTAAATTTCTTAGATCTTTTAATTTCCTGTTTGGGACTGGCTATTCCTTTTTATGTAGCATTCTGTTCTTGTTTAATTGATACAACATCTTGAATATCTGAGGATTTTAATTAAAATTGTTTGAAAAGGTTCTTTCTCTTCCCTGGATTCTGGATTATCTCTGTTTCCTTTGTGATTTTGGTCCTTTTCTTTACATGCTGTTGGTTTTCTTCCAGTATCTGTTGATAATTTTCAGTTTATATTTATGAGTGAGAGTTATGCCATTGGCTATAGTTTCTCTGCACCTGTATAGATTCTTGGATTAAAGAGCTACTTCTAGGCTCTTTATAAGTAGGTTTCCCTCCAGAAGGCAGTTTGGGGGTTCCTACTTACACTTGCAAGGGAGGATACTTTATTTTGGTGGCAGAGAACTTAGGAAGTCGGTATTTTGCTTAAGGACAGAGTTGCCTTTCCTTGTAATTTCTTAATTTGTCCCTCCCCATCCCCCTAAACACACTATTGTATATCTGCGTAGGGGGATTCAAGAACTACCTAAAGCCCTAGTTTTCTTTTCTGATACTCTCACAAGGTGAATTTTCCAGGAAGATCAATTATTTTTCTTAGACAACCATTATTCATTTTTATTTCAATGAAACATTTAAAGGAAGGAAATAGATGTGAGCATTAAGTCTTTACATTATATACCACATTTTTCTTTTACTGTATGTAGATGCTAGAGTGATTAATAAAACACATTTGTTCAAAAACATTACTAAACATGTAGTAAATTTTGCTGTTATATGTGTTCTCAATTCGTAGATGCCAAAGCTACAACTATTTTCATGTAAAGTTTTAAAAAAAACTCTTCGGTGTTAAAATTTCTCAGCAGGGAACCTCTATCTTAGTTACAGTGTCAATCATCTGGGGGTGACTCCTGGAATTTGGTGCATGCTTGATGCCTTAGTGCTGCCTTCTCTGTTTCAAATGTCCAGCTAATCTCTTCTACTTGCAAAATCCTACCATTTTGAAGGTCTAGCTCAATGATCAATTTATTTGTGAAGTTTCTCCTCATGCTCTGAGACAGAATTAATTGCACCGTCTTCATTATTCTCTGAGCACTCTGTCCATTCCTCTAGCATAGCAATTACCGCATTATATGATTGTTCTTTACATTCTCTCTCATTCACTGCACTCCAGTCTTACTTATCTTTTCACTTGTTAAATTTCGAATACCCAATGCAGAATTAACTTGTTGGTTCATATTGAATTGCAGATTTTTCTTTTTTCTTTTCTTTCTTTTTTTTTTCTTGAGACAGAGTCGCACTTTGTTGCCCAGGCTGGAGTGCGGTGATGTGATCTTGGCTCACTGCAATCTCTGCCTCCCCGGTTCAAGCAATTCTCTACCTCAGCCTCCTGAGTAGCTGGGATTACAGGCGTGTGCCACCATGCCTGGCTAATTTTTGTATTTTTAAGTAGAGATGGAGTTTCACCATGTTGGCCAGGATGGTCTTGAACTCCTGACCTTGTGATCCACCTGCCTCAGCCTCCCACAATGTTGGGATTACAGGCAGGAGCCACTGCCACCAGCTGACAAATTGCAGATTTTTCTCTTATCGAGGAGAGAGGGAGGAGAGAGGAGAATATGTCTCTTTCTATTGTCTAGAAGTTCCCTTAGGGCAGACCTTGTGTTTACCATTGGCTTTGTATTATTCATTCATTCATCCATTTGCTGAATTTAATGGATGAATGAATTTAGGGGTGCGTATGGTGTGCCAGACATTGCATCAGTCCTTAGAAAAATGTGGAACATGGTAGACAAGGTCTCTGTCTTTATGTAGTTTGCAATCTTCTGGGCATTTCACCAGATTGCTAAGTGACTCATGTGGAAGTCACCCCAATGGCATGTCAATAGATAATTAGTCAATGATGTTTGTCAGGTATTTCTTATGCATTCATATCAATGCTGAGCTTTGTAGGTAGATTCTTTCTATAAAGAACTTAGGATGTAAAAATTAGTAGAGTTCTGTACAAAATGGCGTAAAGACTCAGTAAATTAGATGGTTCATAATACAAAGACATTAGCTGTTTAGAGAGTCTTAGGGGTCAGTTTGTCTGGAAATACCACAGCTGGGCATACCAGAGGCCTTTAGATGATCCGCTGAAGCCCTTTTTCTCGGCTCCCTCTACCTCCGGTGCCTAGCATGCAGACTTGCCTAAAGAAAGAGTTTTAACATGTTTGCTGTGGTTGAAAGCCTATGCAACTGTATGTGGATCCAGGTCCATGGCCAAGTTTCACAGGAAATGGTAATGGACTTGAGACCTGAAGAATAAGGAGTACATAGCTTGTGATGGGGCACAAGAGGATTTCAGATAGACCAAGAATATCTGTGGAGGCCTACAGATATCTGTGGAGGCAGAAAGCAGGGATTTCAAGGGCTCGATTTTGTCAGTATGGCAGGAGAGCAGAGAAGGCAGTGTGGGAATGTCAGGAGATGAAGCTGAAAACACAGAAGTGAAATCATGCAGGATTTTTTTTAACCCTGCTGGTGTTATGTAATACAGGTCCTCTGCCTGCATAATGCTCAATTATGGTGACATTCTCTCTGACCTTGATGTGTTATAAATTCATTTTTGATTTTAGGTTTTGCTAACATAAACATTTACACACACCCACACAAATATACATTCAAAGTTATATAAAAGAGCACTTGACATGACCCCTTTTGTGCCAATATGAAATCCTCTGGTGACAAAAAGTTGACAATTCAGGGGTGAATGATTACTTTGTAATGTCAACAAAAGAGTAAAGCCATCAGGTCTTAAGACAAAATGAATCTGTTGAAGGAGAGGGAAAATGATTAAGGATGAAGACGACGCTCAAGAAAAGATTATTATGGAAGATAGGAAATAATATCCAGTATAAAAAGTACCCTTGATTTGTGACTCAGCTCCAGCGTATAGTGAGTTCTATTCTTGTGTCTGTCACAGGAGGAATCTAGGTGGGACCTCATCCTCCTCTTCTAGTAAGATTGCAAAAGGGAGGTGAGCTATCCTATTTCTTTTTGCAAAACAACAGACCTTGCCTGGGAAGAGTATATTAGTAGAACAATTACAGCTGCATACTTAAATATGCAGACAGCTTTCAATTACTGGAATGGAGAGAGATGAGAGAATGTTTAAAAAAAAAAAAAGCCTAACAGCAGATAATCCAAAAGTCACTGAATCTTGGCTTTTGAATAAATTGCTTTGTTTTCTTGCAGCAGCAGATTTGTGTTCCTAATTATGCCTTGCTTAAGCTAATATTAAAATGAGCTTGCATTCCCAGAGAAAGCACACACCAGCTGGGCAAAGAAAAGAGAGGGTCCAAAAGCTTGGTGAGTGTTGGGGTAGGGGTAGTCCTAGCGGAAGTGGTCTAGGACTGAATATTTGCTATAGTAATAAAATATAACCCTTCCCGGCTCTTTCCAAATCACATAAATACCCTGTAGCACACAAATACACATAAACACACAGGAAAATGTATTATTGCTAAATCCAGGAACTAAATAAAAGCAAGCACAACTTTGCATATAGTGTAGAAAATAATTTCTTGTTTAAGATTATCTTGCATTTCAAAAACCAAATTGCCTTTGTTATAACTTAGTGGTGGGGGGAACCACATTTAAAAGCTGATTGACCTCTGTGAAATTTAAACTGTAATTATCACTTAACCTGTGAAAACTCTGGCAATATTATAACAGTAAGTCCCTTCAGAACCATAATTAAATTTCTGCCTGTGGGATATATGGATAAATCCTGTAAGAGGGGCAAATCAATTATGTGAACATTTAAGTGAGCCATAAAATTCAGGGTTCCTTCTGGAGATGAGAGCTCCTAAACGTTATTTGAGAATTCTAGGATTATGTCAAAAGAATAATTATATCATCTTACTCTAGAAATAACTAAAGCTGATTACCATGCCTGGGAAGTGAGAGTCTGAGAAAGTATAATCATAGTCACAGAATTTAGACTGAGAGTCAGAGAATATTAGAGAGCTGAGAGGCTGATAAAAGTAGCCGCTAAGATTTACTTAGTATTTACTATGGGGTATGCATGGATTTAGTCCAACCCTTTCTCTTAGAGGTAAGGAAATTGAGGTCTATGGAGGCTTAAAGACTTAGGCAAGCTGCCGGATTAGGAATGGGCAGAGGCAGAACTAGAACCCAAGATTTCTGACTCCTATTCCAGGGCTTTCCCTCTACTCCAGACTCGTTCTGTGCGATAGAAGATCCTATTGATCAATCATACCCTCAGGCCTTTTTTTTTTAATCACATAAATGTGCTGGGTATAATGGAAAAAGCATGAACTTTTTCCTAACCTGGATTTGATCACTTGCTTCTTACTAGAAAGGGTTTGACCTCCTGAAGGACTGCTGTGTTTCTCTGATGCTTCCTGGAATAAAGTCCAACATCCTTGCTTGGTCTGCAAGGCTGCTGCTGGTGGCTGAGGCTGTACTAATCTCACGCGCTTTACCTTATGACGGTTTCACCTCTGGCCTCTGCCCTACCTGCCCTGGCATGTTTTCCCTTCTTTGAAGGGCCATGTTTCCTTCCACAGTTGAGGCTTCATGGTGCTGGTGTGGGGAGTGCTCATTTGTCCCTCTCCTAAGAAATTTCTCGGGTCTCAACTTCCATCTCACTTCCTCAGGGAGGTCTTCTTGGATATCCAGACAGGCTCCCTCTGCTACCTGTTTTCACAGCATTTTCACTTGCCCTTTGTGTTTCTTCTCCCTGCCATAATTAAGTAATTACTTGTGTGGTTGTTAAATTGATACTCCCTTACAAGGATGCAAGCTCTGTGAGGCAAGGACAGGATCTTTATTGTTCATTTTGGTGTCCCCAATGCTGAGGTCCCTAGGAGGCACTTAAATATCATATGAATGAATGAACCCACCTTGAACCTCAGTTTTTTTCTTCTACAAAGTAGTTATAACAAGCATCGGGGATTGTCAGTGTTAAAAGGTATATTTATTTAAGGTGTCCTGTTCCACATTAGCAGCAGCATAGAACTTGATAAATGTGATTTCCATTTTATGCACCTTTTTCCTTCCAGGACAGTGCCCTGAGGCACCGTGACTGCTGAAACATTAAAAAAAAAAAAAAATGGAATTACCTTCTGGATAGTTTAGGTATAAAGAGTATTTTATGAATGCTGTGTCCTTGCATCCTGGTTGCCTGCTGATGGTATATGCGGCAGCTCTCCATGAGACAGTGTATCTGATAAAACAGGGCACCT
Source organism: Saguinus oedipus (assembly GCA_031835075.1). Taxonomy (NCBI): domain Eukaryota; kingdom Metazoa; phylum Chordata; class Mammalia; order Primates; family Cebidae; genus Saguinus; species Saguinus oedipus. Next base: position 130,330,685 of record CM063178.1, read on the forward strand.
CACTCTGCAGCTGGACACGATAACACAGCACTTACTGTAGGCATCATTCTATCATTCTTTCGGGGTCAGAACATGAAGCTAATCCTCCTGCTGAATATGAAACAGATGAAAGGGGCACAGCTGCTCTTCTCAGCTGGTGAGCTGCTGGAGCTTGAACCGCTGTGGTTTTCAGGTGTCTTTTCCTCCCAAACCCAGACGGAGTGACAAGGAGGTGGCTCGGAGTTGTGCTTACTGGAAGCCCCTGGCCATGCTTTCCTTTGGAAGGAAAAGGTTAGTTCTTTTCCTTCCCCCGCAGCTAGATCCGGACTCCCTGAAGACAATGAACTTTGTTTCTTTCTCAGCAGTCTCTCCTGTGGATTGTAACTCTCCTGGAAGCCCTTGACCCTCTGCTGCTTTGGAACCTGGGGAGTATGGGAGAGGAAACTGATGCTGAGTTGGGGCCTGTTTTTTTGTTTTTAAGATAAGGAGAGGTGTGATGCAGCATGTTCAGGGATGTCAGCAACAGAGAAGGCATGCCACAAACTCTTTAGGAACAAGCTATGGATGGGTCAAGTTTGGGTTTACATTAAAGGGAAAGGAAACATTTTATTGTAATTTAAGGCAATAAAGCTCGTGTTTAAGGTCATGGGTATCAAATTAGATTTAGAACCAAGACTTGCCACTTATCTGTCTGGCCTTGGGTGATTACTTTACCTTTCTAAACCTGTTTACTCATTTGCAAAGTGGGTATACTTTTAGTACCTGTCTTGCAGGGTAGGGATTGACAAGTCTTTTCTGAAAAGGGCCAGAGGGTAAATGTTTTAAGCTTTACAATGCTTTACCATCTTTGTATCATATTCTTTTTGTTTCTACAAACCTTAAATAAAATACACATTTAGCTTGAGGGTCATGCAAAGCAGGCCCAGGGCCATATTTGGCATCCCCTGTGTAGGGTTAGATGAGTAAGCGAGATAACATATATAACATTGGACTCAGTGTTTTATCTATATATGTTATGTATTGATCCATTACATCGGACCTAAAACATAGTGAATTCTTGGCCGGGTGCGGTGGCTCATGCCTATAATCCCAGCACTTTGGGAGGCCGAGGCGGGTGGATCACGAGGTCAAGAGATCGAGACCATCCTGGTCAACAAGGTGAAACCCGGTCTCTACTAAAAATACAAAAATTAGCTGGGTTTGGTGATGCACGCCTGTAGTCCCAGCTACTTGGGAGGCTGAGGCAGGAGAATTGCTTGAACACAGAAGGTGGAGGTTGCAGTGAGCCGAGATCGTGCCATTGCACTCCAGTCTGGGTAACAACAGCGAAACTCCGTCTCAAAAAAAAAAAAAAAAACAACTTAGTGAATTCTCAATACGCAGTCAATGAGATTATTCACACCTGGTGACTGTGTGGAAGGCTAACTAAGGGGAATAGTCAGAGCCTCAGGCTTATAAACTCAGCAACCCTGCCACACACACATCTAACAGAACAGAAATTTACAAAGGAAATTGTAACCATACGACTCTGCAGAACCATTAATATGATCCTCATTGTTTGACTGAAAGCATTTGAAAATTAATTATTAAATGCCCCTTTCTGAGGGCCAGCTGGGTGCCAAGCCTTGGCCATGCACCCCTTGTGCGTTATTTCAGTACATTCCTGCTGAGTAGTTTTTGTTGTCCCTGTTACAGAAGAGGAGCAGAGGCTTGAGGAAGGGAAGAAAACCAGTTCGGTCTGCCCAGCGCCTCCTAATCTCTATTCTCTTTTTAATATACATGCATTTGCATCATCTTTTCTTCCCTGACTCTGAAATAGATGGCCACCTGCTGAATGGAATTTAATGAGTGGTTCTGTCAGTTCCTAATTGTATACCTCCTGTGTGCCAAGCCCTGTGCTACACACTGGAATTTTTTTTGAAGGAATAAAACAGTCTCTCTTGTTAAAGAGTTCAGAGTCTAGCAGGAAAGACACTACCTGTATAGCAAATCATAACGTATTATGAAAGTATTCTATTAGTCATGCTTGGCAGAAACTTACCAAAGTCAGGTCTGTCTTTTGAAGGCCATTGTGACCATGCCTAGATTTGCACTAAAAATACCCAGCTTGGATCCTGTCATAATCTCCTACTCCAATATAAAATCTTAATCGGCTCCCTGTTACCCACAGAATGAAGCTCACACTTCTTGGATTCTATTCAAGGCTTTATACCAAAGCTTCCCAGTGGGTGTGCCAGATATGCTGAGATGCTGATCCACCACAGCAGCCTTGTCCTTTTCTGCTGATGTACACTACACATATGATCACTGTTCTACACCTGCCTTAATCTGAAGTGGTTTGGGAAGAACTGTTTTTTACGATCTGTCCCTGACTCCTTTTCCTGCCGAATTGCCCTCAGCTGTCCCAGTGCTCGTGGTGTCTGATCACTGGTTCTTGTGCATTGTCCATGTGTTTCAACTTCCACACCTTTGCTCGTATGGTTGTCTCTGCCTAGAACTCCTGTCATACCATTTGACAACTTCTGCATTGCTTTCAAATTCTTTAAAACAACAGTCCATAAACTAGGTCTTTCATGAGGCATTCCCCAAGTTCATTGTCCCTTGAACTTTAATAGTGTCTTACCTTTTTTTATGGCACATGTCTTCTGTTATATCTTTAGTAGTAAAAGGACCTAGTGCTGCTGAGTCTAGCATGTAGTAGGGCTCAGGTGGCCAGCCCGCCTCTCTTTCCTGCTCTACTCATGGAATCTCAGGAAAATTACTTATATCAGTGGCTCCTAAACATAGCTGCACATTAGAATTGCCTGAAAAGGTGTTTTGTTTTGTTCTTTAATATCAGGATGACCAGGAAATACCCCAGACCAATTAAATAAAAAACTCTAGAGGGTTGGTTCCAGCGTCAAAGCCCCACAGGTGACTCCAATATGCAGTCAGGGTCAAGAGCCACTGTTTTAAACAATCTGAGCTGTGTTGCCAGAGTTTTTCTAAATATTAAATGCAATGTTTACAAAAGCTTGGCCCAGTGCCTGGTGCATAGTGAGTGTTAATTGTGTTAGATTTTACCCTGGGTTTGAAGGCCATTGTGACCATGTCTAGATTCGCATTTGCATTAAAAATACCCAACTTGGATGCTATCATAATCTCCTACTCCAGATTGTTGTGTTATGTTTTACACTGGTAATGGTAATGATGTCTTGCACATAGTAGGTATTGAATAAACACTGGTTGAATGAACAAATATTTCTTAGGGAGGCCCAAGAGGAAGCCCCAGAAGGTTGTTGCTGAGAAATGGCTTAAATGAGGAACTAAAGGTTGTGCCCGGAGAAGAGGCATGGGGTTGGCAGAGGGGCAAGTGGTCTATCCTGGGGGCAGGCCATGGTGGGGGTGGGAGCGGTGTTGACCTTTACAGTTTTGACAACAAAATAAAACCGAATAAAAGTCAGTCTGCTTTTTGTTATCACCATGCACTGGAAATTCCTAGCAACACCAGTGATAAAATGTTTCTTGCAGGAGCGGACTTCTCCCACCATCCCTGCCCCCACTTCCCCTTACCTTGGTAGCTACTGGCCTGTAGCCCAGCAGGAAAGGACTGAAGAGCTCTTATAGTCAGCATTATTAATGAGCTAAATGGCTTGAGAAAGAAACAAGGGAACTGTAAATTATATTTATAAATTAAGTCATATAAAGCTGGACTAAGTAATTAAACTGTGCACCCATAATTAAATACTTGTATAGCATTTGGGCTCTGAGATTTCTTTCCGCTGTAATAAACTAGCTTTGACCTCAAAAGGGTTGGCGGTCTGTGTGGCGAGCTAATAACTCAGAGTTCCTGGGCGGAGTGGTACCAAGGTCACTGTCTAAACAGAAGGATCCTTGAGGGATATCCATGGATGGGGTCAAAGAGATGGGTCAGTGATACACAGCGCAGGTGATAAGTGGAGAGAAAGCCTTGCACTCCTGCGAACCTATGAGAAGCAATATTAGCATCCAAGATTAGTGAAGGAAGGCCAAGAAGCAGGCCGAGCATAAAGGGAGGGCTTTCCTATTTTTGGCCCCAGACAACCCTCCCACTTTCATTTCCTGTTCTCCCCTTCTGCTGCCCCACCTAGAGCCCCAGAAGTCAATATGCATTCTTTGAACACAATCTACTTCTAATGTTTCTCTCTGCCTTTGCCCTTGTCATTCCCTGAGTGTCCTTCCTTTCTCCTTTCCTCATCTAGCCATTTAGTCTTTTGAGATTTAGCTCCTAGGTGCCTTAGGGAGCATATTTCTGGCTCACTTTGGCAGGTGATAAGTATTCCTCTGGTTCCCACAGTGACATTGAGGTATAATCCTCAGCAGAACCTCTCCCTGTAAGTCCCAGGGACCAAAGACCCTCTTACTAGTTGCTAAAAGTTGCTTGGCACAACGGAAGATGCTTAATACTCATCTGCTAAGTGAGTAAATGAATGAAGGATAGTTCTGTGAAGAAAGAGGTGTTATTCTTATTTTTTAGGTAGAAGAGCTGGACTGTAAGCTGGGAGCTATGTTTTATTCAACTCTGTATGGGCAGTAGCAAGGTGCTCTGCAGACAGAAATTGTTCCACGAATATTTGCTAGGTGATCAGGAGACATCAAAAGGAGATATGCTTTGCCACAAATACCCCTTATCCCAGCTTCTCGCCCCCAAATAGAGTAAGAATACTGCTAGCACAAATGTCAGTGCAAACTAATGTTTACAAAGCATCACTCTCTGTATTAGCAAAAATACATAGGAGGAGACCAGGAAATATAACCATATCTAAGGATGAAGTGAGATTTCTTGGGAGCGGTGGCAGGAAAGAAATGGGAAAGAGGGATGCTGGAGCCTGGGAGGCCCAGATGTGGGAATTCAGGGCAAGGGGGAGTAGAAGACTCCCCCTTTTCTGATGAAAAGAGAGCTAGAGCAGCCTTAAAAAGGAGATCACAAAGGAAATGAGGAGTGAAGAGGGCACAGTTAGGTTTGAGGGGAAAGTGATCAGCTGTCAGATAAACTATGCAAATGACAAGGGAATGTTTTCAGGTTGAGAGAAGGACGGGGAGAGAGAGAACTGGAAGGTGAGGGCACTGAACCAGGAGGTGCTGGGAGGAGTCCAGGGCTGAGGCCCAGCTGACTGTGTTGATTACAAGCACCCAGGTGGTCCAGAGATACACCAGGGTTTGAAATCTGCTGGTAGTGGTTAAAGAACTCAGACTCTGGGCTCACATCAAGCTGCCTGGGGTGAAGGCCTGTGTTGCCTTCCTTATGTGGGACCTTGGGGAAGTTGCATCATATCTCTTAATCTCAGCTTCCTTATATGTATCATGGGAATAGATGTATCTACCTCTTAGTATGGTTGTAAGAAATCAATGAGTTGTCCTCTTTCACTAAGGACCCGCCAACATGGGCCGCGTTCGCACCAAAACCGTGAAGAAGGCGGCCCGGGTCATCATAGAAAAGTACTACACGCGCCTGGGCAACGACTTCCACACGAACAAGCGCGTGTGCGAGGAGATCGCCATTATCCCTAGCAAGAAGCTCCACAACAAGATAGCAGGCTATGTCACACATCTGATGAAGCGGATTCAGAGAGGCCCAGTAAGAGGTATCTCTATCAAGCTGCAGGAGGAGGAGAGAGAAAGGAGAGACAATTATGTTCCTGAGGTCTCAGCCCTGGATCAGGAGATCATTGAAGTAGATCCTGACACTAAGGAAATGCTGAAGCTTTTGGATTTTGGCAGTCTATCCAACCTGCAGGTCACTCAGCCTACAGTTGGGATGAATTTCAAAATGCCTTGGGGACCTGTTTGAATCAATGCTGTATTATTTTCAATAAACCTGGGACACCACCAACAACAACAACAACAAAAAGAAATCAATGAGTTAATATATATAAACAGTGCGTGGTACAGGTTAAATGCTCAATAAATATCAGCATATACTTACATGTAATATCGAATTTGACATTTGACACACAGAAGATTCCATGTTTTTCTGTGCCCTTTCACCCCAAGAAAGGGGAATGCCAAAAGGGTCTCTGAGCACCCCCTTTTTCTATAGATAGCAGATATAGGAAGTTGAAGGGAAGAACATTACACATTTCTTAAGCATTTTTTTTCATTAGGCTTCACTATTTTTATTCTGTTATGAAGTTTTGTGTTGCCCAAGGGGGTGCACAACAGCCAACTGTGTATCCCTGGGGAAGTGAATTGTCCTCTCTGAGCCTTAGGTCACCCATTTATAAATTTGGAAGGATTGTTTTTCTAATTCCTAATAGCCTTTCTCATCTAACATTTCATGATGCCACTAAGTATAAATCAGTCAAGGCCTGAGGTGGGAGTGGAGGTAGAGGTGGGCACTGGCTGGGGACATCTGGTTGCTTGTCAGGTCAGGGAGCTGCCAGGTTGCAGTCTTCAGTCTTAGAGTTCCAGAGAGTACTCAGAATGGCTGTATATCCTGCGCTGGGAGAAGGGTAGAGGGATGATTGTCCCAGCGGTTCTCTGTTCTGGTCACCACGTGGCCATGAAACTTCTATTGGGGAACAGGGCAAGTATAAAGAAGTAATGCAGGGGGACCCTGCAGTCATTTGTCTCTCTGCAGCCCTGAATTACAGGATTGCCAGGTATGAATTAGATTAGGTGCTGCAATGTTATATCAGAGCAGATGTCCTATCGTGTAAATCCCGTCAATATCAACCCTTACAGGCTTAATTAAATTGCAAAAAAATCACACCCTGCACTCTCTACTTGAGCCCTCATATTTATTTAGGTCATCTATGATTTGAGAAAATATCCTTTTCAATACCCAAAGGCTCCTTTCTGGACCTCTCTGCCTTTTTCTCTCTCTCCCTGCAGACATGTTTTGCTGTAAATACTGCAGCTCAGTGCTGAATCACAGATCAAAGCATTTCTTCTTCATTCATCTTTTGAGGCCAAATTGCAATTTATAATGTCTGTGGTTTTCACTAATCAGTTTCCATGCCATCTCACTTTAAATCAACAGAAAGCTGCTCACAATAACACACTGAAGCTGCTCCATGGAAGCGGAGAGTGTAATTTGAGCACTGCATTATTGAGTCTCAGTACCCACAGGTAGAACTGTCTGGGGCCTTTATTATACCCAACATTAATCTCGGTAAACAACTTGTTTTGATGAAAGCTGAAAGCCAGATGAAACAACGAAAATTCATGGTTATCAGAAAACAAAAACGTGATCCCTTTCTCCTCCCACCTCTTGTGATACACTTTCCTGTGACATCTAAGGCTTTGACAATTTGGGCCCCATAAAGGGAGGGCAGAAGTCAGGTTGTTTGCCTCAAAGAACATGTTGATAGACCGTTCCAGAAACTTTTGAGAAGTGGACATTTGCAGAGCTGGGGGTCAGAGTCTAGGGCCTGGGAGGAGTCCTGGAGAGCTACAGGTTTTATGGTTTGTTTGTTTTTTTCCTCCTCAGAAGAAATCATTCCTAAAGGCAATTATTATCCCTGGTTATTTATTCCCAGCTGCTTATCTCCTGGGAACAGAGCTGACATCCATTGTGGTCATCCTCAGCTTCTCGGGTGAAACACAGTTCCTTAGAGACTCCAGGATCTAAGGCGGTGTGATGGACCAAGAGTACATGCACTGATGGAAAACACTTGCCTGGATAAGCTAGGGTTAAATACGCCATGGAATAAAAACCATACTGTTAAGTACATCAATTTTTTCACAAGTACTGGATGAAAATAATAGTATGAATAATCTTTATTCTTGTTGAATTTCTCTAGGGGACTTTAAGGAGCTTAGTTGTCACTCAGGCCAACCAATGGAAGGTTGATGATTTAGCATCTCCAAGTCTAGGAGTGCCTCCGGGTTTAATTTCAGGCCCAACTCCCTCCAGGCTAATAGAATCTGCCCTACTTTCCCAGAGAGGAGCCAGTAAAGATCTCCTTGTTGGATCTTCTGGGAAGTACACTAGCCACAGAAAGGTAGCGGGTAGGGGGAGACCTGGGGGAGGTAGCAGAAAGTGTTGAGGGTCTGGGGAGACAGGGAAAGAGGAGAATTTGATTAAAATTTCCAGTTCGGTCTTCCCTGGGAAGGAGATGCACCATCATAAAACTATACAATGTGCTTTAGTTTACAAAGCAAATTTAGATTAAAATGTTCTATATGATGTAAGCCAGGAAGGAGACATTATCCTCATTTTATAGATGAAGAAATCAAATCTCTGAGAGATGGTGGTAATTAATTGCCCACAGTTACACAGCTATTAATACTAAGGGGCAAAGGGAAATCTTCAAAGCCAGTGTTTCTGTCTTACTCCAGTCTGCTCACAGAGACTAACCAGGCTAAGTTTAAACCCATCACTGAATCAGCACAGAGCTGGTACTTGCAGGTCATTCAATCCACACTGTAACTGACTGAAGTAGATGTTATTATCTCTGTTTTACAAATGAGTAAACTGAACTGTGGCGCATTTAAATCTCCTTCCCAGTGTCAGACAGCTAGTAAGTGGCAGAGCCTGGATTTGAAACTAAGTCTTCTGATCCTAAATGCAGCACTCTTTCTAAGTCACCTTGTTGGATATTGGAAAGTCAATCTGAAAATAAAGAACATCAGTCTTTTGCTATCCTGAATTATCTGGATCCATTGTCTATAGTAGGAAACTAATGAAAATTTGCCTCTACTTTTCTGTAGAAATACAGGATTGTAATGAAGTGTCTTTTGCCCTAATTATGTGCAGTTCAATTATGTCCCTTCCTACTGAAGACAAAGGTTGCTTTATGGATGTGCTATGTAAATGTAGTTGAGGGATGATGATTTTGTAATAAACAGGAAGTGGGTTGTCAGGGTCAGATAATAAGTGGATGAGGACAGGGCAGGGTAGGGCAAGGTGGGAAGGAGTGTGCTGGACTCAAAGGTCTCATATGGTTTTAAAAAAGAGGTTTGGAGAGAAGGCTGCCTAAAAGCAACTACTGGAGACACAATGCATGGTAAAAAGCACAGGAGTGGATAGATCTCCTCCCAGAAGGGGAGATCTAAAGCGGAAAGTGGTTCTGAGAATGGAATGAAAGCAAGGCCTATCTATCTAAATAACTTCATACGCACACACCACTGTTTTCCTAACCTGAAGCCCTGGGAAAGTGCCCTTTTCCAAGAGGTAAGACAAAAGATGACTTAAGGAATTATTGATTAAACTCAGCCTGTCAGTGAGGCATTGGAATTGGGACTTGTTAAGAGAAAGATGGAATGGAATCCAGAAAAGCAAGAAACTGTTACGGCGTCTGTAGTTTGGGTCTGAAAAGGAGATTTGCATTTGGAACCCTGTCAGAAAGGACCTGAAGCTCAAAAAGCCAAGGCAGGCAGCTAAGCCAAGGCATATTGCATCTATCAAGTAACCAGCCAGCCAGTAGTGAAGCCAGCTGGGTCAGGAGCTAGTCTGCTGAGTGGAACTGTGCCAGGTGGGAATCAGTGACTAACCTGGGGAAAATATTTATAATTTACTTATCAGTAAACATCATGTACTTTGAAATGTGGCATGTTGAGGTCAAGTAGATTTTCTCTTAATGGCTTCCTGAGTGCATTCTGCCTACAGATTCACAGAAGAATGAGAAGCAGGGAAGGGAGAGTGTCAAGCTACAACCCCAACACAGTACCTCGAAAAAGAGAAGCAGACTGTACCTGCAGTCAGGAGGGAAGTTGAGGCTCATGGCCTGATCAGTGATTTGGTCCCTAAAGTCGACAGTTGCCTTGGTAAGGGTAATCTCGTTCATTGTCATCTAGGGGAAATTATTGGGATGTCAGGTTTTAGTTTCGTATTTGTTAGCTGGACTTTACAGAAAATTAATGGTTATGACTTTGATCAGTTTAAAGGTAAGTGGCTCTGCGGAAACATTCTGCTCTTTAAAACTTGGGGTGTTTCTCAGAATAGTATCCTGTCCATTTGGCCTAGCAAAAGTAGGGAGTCAGGGAAGTAGGTATGTTAATCTGAAGTACGACTCACCTGAAATAGGAGTGAAACTGGCTGGATTATGCTACATTCTTTTCTTTGAAATAAAAAAAAAGGACGCCCAAGAAATTATTCAATCCTTTCCATATTAGAATATAACTGACAGGTTGATTTAGACAAAAGAAAAGATATGAACAAAAGCTATTCAGTCAGAACATCTGCAGAAGCTGCAATCAGACCACACAGTCAAGATTTTTTCAAGGACAATTAACATTCAGTACACATTGATCAAATGCCTCTCTTTGGGCAGGCACTGTGCTTGGTGCGTGGGGTGAGGGATGGACAGTCCTTTTCTTGTGTAGAAACAAACTTGTTAACTGCTAGCATGAAGCAGAATCAGATAAATGGAATTAATGGGTTTGGGGAGGGAAATTGGGGTTATAATGAATTCTGACCCATTACAATGAAGACTGTTTTGTCTGGTTGTGATTTGATGTGAGTAAATTTGGGATCTTTCCACTAGGCAAGAAGAGAAACACTGACAGTCAGAGAATGGGCCTGTAATGTTAGAAAGCCAGGAGAGGATTGATGCGGTTGCCAAAGCTGGAATGAAACTAGAGGGGAGAGCTCCATGCTCCCATTTTAGACCTTTACGGAGAAATGGTGTGGCATTCAGTTAGGTCCTGAGGGTAAGGAGCATTTGCATGACAAGGGCTTCTCAACTTTGACACTGTTGACATTTGGGCCAGGGAGTTCTTTGTTGTAGGGGGCTGTCCTATGTGTTGTAAGATGTGCAGCAGCATCCCTATCCGCTACCTGCTGTGACACACTCTACCCAACCTGTGGCAATCAAAAATGTCTCCAGACATTGCCAAATATCCCCTTTGACCTTCAACAGCATAGCTGAAGGTGAGAAGAAATGTGCTTCTGCCAAAAGGACCCTTTTAGTGAAGGTTCAGTGGTGTGATTCTGCCTGGTTGGAGAATGGTGGCCATAGGATGTAGTTAGAAGAGGGACATAGGAAGAAAAGGGTCTGGAAAGACAGTTTAGGGCTGGTTGAAAGTCTTGCTAATAAATTGGTCTTGATTTTGCAGGTAATTTGGAGAGCATGAGGTTTGAGAGGAGAGTGACAGAAGAACCTGGCGGGAGTATTGGAGATCTGAATGGAAAAGCGAGGCAGTGAGCACAGAGGACAGGAGGCTGCACCTGTTCAGGTGAGAGGTAAATTGAGCTAAATTTAGTGAGGATGCAGAGGAGAGGGTGGGCATGAGAGACATCACTCAAGGATATCTGAGACTTGGTGACAACCAGTATGTAGTGGGTGAAGGCAAAGAGAAATTATATGGCTGAGAGGGAAGATGATGTCTTTGACTTAGATAAAATGTGAAGAGAAGGACAGTCAGATCAGGCATTTAGAATGGTTTCTTTTTTTCTTTTTTTTTGAGACGGAGTTTCGCTCTTGTTACCCAGGCTGGAGTGCAATGGCGCGATCTCAGCTCATTGCAACCTCTGCCTCCTGGGTTCAGGCAGTTCTCCTGCCTCAGCCTCCTGAGTAGCTGGGATTACAGGCATGCGCCACCATGCCCAGCTAATTTTTTTTGTATTTTTATTAGAGACGGGGTTTCATCATGTTGACCAGGATGGTCTCGATCTCTTGACCTCGTGATCCACCCGCCTCGGCCTCCCAAAGTGTTGGGATTACAGGCTTGAGCCACCGCACCCGGCCCAGAATGGTTTCTTAAACCCCCTTTTGTTCACAACTTCAGGTGGGTATGCAGGAGTTACTCAACATATCTTTTTGTGGATCTTGAATTGCCAGTTACTTGTTCAGGTGGTACAAGTCACCTGTTTAGTAGGGCAAAGACAGAGGTTTGCGTAATAATAATAATAGCTACCATTTACTTAGCACTTACTATATGTTAGGCACTGAGCCAATATTTTACACACTATCTCATTCAATATTCAAGCAGTCCCACGAGGTAGATACTACTTTTGTTCCTACTTTAGAGATAATTTCATTTATCACATATTTATTAGGTGATTAATCTATGTGCCAGGCACTGTTTTGGGCATCCAGGATATATCAGTGAATAAAATGGGGGGAATAAGTCCCTGCCATTGTGGAACTTACCTTTCAGTGGGGAAACTAAAATGAGGAAACTAGGACCCAGTGAGATGTGGTACCTGCGTATCCACCCAGCTAGTGCGTGCTGGACAAGATGAGGGCAGCAGTGTACTTGTGGTCAGGCCCACTTGAGCACCCACGTGGACACAAATGGGAAATTCCCTTGCAAGGCAGGCACAAAAGAGGAAAGTTTACTGAGTGCTGGCACGTAAGGACTCTAAAACCCCAGAGGCTAGAAGTGAGGACAGGTCGTCTGGCTTCCTGATTGACAGAATTACTGAATTATCTGGAGTTCATGTGTTCTCCTGGGTTCTTCCATAAGCAGAGATACATGGGCAGCGTACTCACAGTTCTGTGCAACTCTAATCAGTCATGTGTCATTCCTGGTTAATTGCCAAGACCCCAAATATCAGTTAAGAGTCCACAAGAAATAAGGGGGTTAGTGGAGAGCTGTGTTGATCTGCCTTTAATTTTACCTAGTTTAGATATTTGACACTATTTGTTAGCTGCCCTGAGAGTAAACCAAAGTAATCTCAGCTGTAATTAAGCCCATCATTCGTGCACATCCTCAACTCTATTCTGGACTCTATAGGCTGTCCTTGCTTACCTATTTAAGGTTGTCAGTGCTTCACACTGACCAGGGGCAGTGGCATCATGGCTACCATGATCACATTCCTCTCTTAAATAAGCTGAGAAAGGACAGGCCTGCTTTTTGCACATTTGGGTGGAAGCTTTGTTTCTTCTCAAGAAAAACAGGGATAGAAGAGGGTATTTTATCTTGCTTTCCTCTTGGGAAAGAGGAATGACTGCCTTGTGTTATGCAGGCCTCGGGGCCTGTGGTCTGAGGGTTTCATCTGTGACATGAAACAATTCAAATAGCTTCTTCTAGAGCCATGGGAGTTCACCCTGTCAGTGGCGGCCACTGCCCAGCACTGGGGAGGAATAGCCAAACTGATTGTAAACAGAATGCATAAGACCTGGCCTTGGACCCTTGTACCTTTAAATTAGTCATGAACTTTAAAACCACAACTGCAACAATAATACAAGTGTTTGCTCATATAGTAAGCAGTCTGGAGTGGGATATGGTGCTGGTATGACCGAGGCTTAACACCATCCTTTAAGACCTAGGTTGCTTCCTACCTTCCATCCTGCCACCGTGATGTTGGCTTCATCCTCACCCTGATGATAAAAGAGCTGAACTTCCAGCCATCACTGCTGGGCCAGTCATGGCCAGAGGAAGAAGAAAGATTTTCCTTTTCTATTTTACATACAAGGAGACTGTCCCAGAAGCCTCCTAGCAGATTTCACCCTCATGTTGGATCAGTCAGAATTAGATCACATGCCCATTTCTAAACAAAGCCTTGTCGAAAGGAAAGGGTCTGCTATGACTGACTTGTAGGCAAACCAGAATCAGCATCTGGAGGTGGAATTGACATCAGCTTCCTTTGAGGCCCATGGCTGTGTGAAGGAGGGTGAATACCTGAACCAAAGTGCATTTCTATTCAGGTGAAAGAAGACAAGTGGGCAATAGATCTTGGATAGGCAACCAGGAGTATTTGCCTCAACAGCTAGCCATGTGGCTCTCACTGGTTCAGAGCCTCCAGAGAAGGGAAGCAACTCACCCTTGTGTCTTCCCTCACTCAGCCCTACCCTGAGGCCCCAACATCTGATGCATTTGGATTGTGCCAGCTGGAGGCTTGTGTTTTCTTATTTTGTTCTGTTTCTAATGCTAGTTATAATCTTACTTTGTATTTAGGAAAGGCCTTTCTTCCAACAAGCTCCAGGCACTTTTATAGACTTGATGACCTCTGCTCTGAGAATTATTATCTTCCATTTATGGAGGTGGTGTGATGGTCATGAGGCAGCCCCAAAGGCCCAATCTGGAAGCACAACACATCCTGCTCTAGGTTTTCTAATGGGAGTGACAGGCTGGAAGGACTAAGACTCCATCCATGAGGACGGCTCTGGGTGCAGAGGTGTGGTCTGTTAACAAAAGCTTCCTTTGTGCTGACTGGAGTTTCTGGAAAAAGTTAGCTCTCCAACAATCTTGGAGAAGTACTCAGTGATTACATAGAAGCAGAAAGGCTGAAGTCAGTATTTGTCTATCTTGGCTCATTCTAGTTCATTCCCTTGCCTCTGGGGGAAAATCAAAGGGATTCTTTCAAGAAATATTTGGTCCCTTCCCTATGCTGGCCACTGTGCAGGCATTGGACATATAGTCCAGAACAAGAGACAGTTCCTAAGCTCAAAGAGCTCACAGATTGTGGGGCAGAAAACTCAAAAACTAGGCAATTACAATGCAGTGGAGTAAGTGCTTTGATCCCCCTCTTCGGGGTGCAGGGCTTCCTGGAAGACCTGCTGTTAAGGCTGAGATTGAAGGGACAGGGAGGAGTGAAATACTGTGTTTCCAAGCAAGACATGCCTTACCTGAGGTTTCTCAAAGTTTGAGGAGCATTAATTTTACAGAATGTTAATTTAAATCATTTTTTAAAAGAAAGCGTAGATAGATAAATTTGGGGAAAGGTGGGGTAAGCAATTTGTAGGATTTTGCAGAGCTTTTGATAACTGTTACTAGTGATAACCATGAACCTCTGAGACAGATGTGAAGTGGATGTTTGCCCTGTCATGCTTGACTATAAAATCTTTTTCCCTCCATCTTTCCCAGATGAGTAATTTTAACACTGAGAACTTACAGCACTGTAACTGAGTTGACATTGAGGGTAGGGGCAACAATAGCCCAGAGGAAGCATCATAGTTCTGCTTTAAAAATATAGAGGCTAGCTTTTCATATAATAACTGTGTTTGTTTTAGGAGCCTATTTACATTCTTAAGCAGACTCCCCTAATAAGTAGACTCAGTCATTTGTAGGAGAAATAGTCTTTTTGCAGTAAGTGGGTTAGCAGTGGCCATGTGGCCCCATTTTCTGGCCAATGGGATAAAAGAGGAAATATGCTAAGGGCTTATGGAGAAAGTTTCATGCTCTAAGAAAAAAAAAAGGAAGAGGTAGCTTCTCTTATTCCTCTATATATTCTCTCTAAATGCGATGGCTGGAACTGTAGAGCCATCTTGCCAACAACTTGAGGATAAAACCAATACCTAGATGACAGAGCAGAGACTGAAGCTACCCAATACCCAAGTCTTTGATGACAATATTGAGCTTCTGATTAACCACAAACTGGAGGCTGTCTTAGCTATTGACTTAACTTTGACTTCTTGTTATGTAACAATACATTTCCCTATATTTTAACTATTTTTAAGCAGGCCTTTCCATTATTTGGAGTTAGAAGCATCTTGGCTAATAAACTTTCCTATTTTAATCTTTCCTCTTTAATCCTCCTGGCATATTTAGTTATTTCCTTGATGAAGGTACATAACAGATTTTCAAAGTGGAGGTAAAGTTGTCCTGGATGCAGGTGTCTGAGGCAGCAGGTGGTACATTAGTGATGCACAAAGGTAGTTCCAAGACTCATCTGGTTTAGGCAAATGAGGACGGTTGTGGGCTGACGATCTAGTGGGACTGGTTAATACAGTGCTTGAAGGGTTGAACATGGGTCTGCTGAAGACACCAGCCAGGCACCTGGAACTCAGGATTTAGTCAGGGCACAGGAAGAGGAGAAGAACTTGTTAGGCCAACTATTCTGAAAAAGGCCTGAACTCCCCTACAAGATTTTCATGTACTCAGTCCCCCTCCCCACTTCTATAGTCACCTGGGTGGTGTGGGCAGAACTTTTGCTGCTTTAACAGCTCTCTCCCCACTTCCCCTCCCTTTGCCTTCAGTAATGTCCCTTTAAGTGTTTTGTGGCTTATTTCCCTTGGCATCACTTTATTTTTAATGGTTCAAATTTATATGTATACATATTCAATGAAATGTCTCTTTTTTATGTACAGGCCTGTTGACATGATTTATTAGCAATTCTGTCCATTAATTTTCTTAAACTATCTTAACCCCTTTCAAGAGTATAGTTCAGTAGTATTAAGTATATTCACATGGTTGCAAAACAGATCTCCAGAAGGTTTTCATCTAATGTGATAGTCAATTTTATTTGTCAACTTGACT
This sequence comes from Saguinus oedipus, assembly GCA_031835075.1. NCBI lineage: Eukaryota > Metazoa > Chordata > Mammalia > Primates > Cebidae > Saguinus > Saguinus oedipus. The sequence continues at coordinate 130,346,771 of CM063178.1, forward strand.
ACGCCATGGTGTACCACGAGGTACCCAGATTAAACCTTATTTCTGGGAGTGTCTTTGAGGGTGTTTTCAGATGAGATCAGAATTTCAATCTGTGGATTTAGTAAAGTAGATTTCCTTCACCAGTGTGGATGGGCATCATCCAATCTACTGAGAGCCTGAACAGGGCTAAAGGTGGAGGAAGGGAGGATTCGTCTCACTTCTGCTTGCTTGTTTGAGCTGGCACATCAGTCTTCTCCTGACCTTGGCCTGGGATTTACACCATCAGCTCCCCTGGTTCTCAGGCCTTTGGACTTAGACTAGAATTACATTCCTGGCTTTCCTGGGTCTCCAGCTTGTAGATGCCAGATAATGGGACTCCTCATCCTTCATAATGGCATGAGCTAATTCTGCATAATGTCTGTGTACATATATATGTACATCCTGTTGGTTCTGCTTCTCTGGAGAACCCTAACACATCTTGCAAAATTGAAACTCTATACGTATTAAACAACAACTCTCCTTCCCCCCGCAACCCTTGTCCCTGATAACCAGAATCTTCTTTTTGTTTCTATGTATTTAATGACTTTAGGTATCTTATGTAAGTAGAATTATACAGTATTTGCCTTTTTGTGACTGGCATGTTTCACTTAGCATAATGTCCTCAATCCAACATGTGACAGGATTTTCTTTCTTTTTAAGGCTCATGTCCCATTGTGTGTATGGACCACATTTTGTTTATCCCTTCATCCATTCTTCTGCCTCTTGGCTATTGTGTCTTGGCATCAATTTTACCTTATGTTTGGGTTTCTAATTCTGTTGCCTGTGTTTCACTTTAACCAGATTTCTCTAGGGAACGTCCTAGAAGAGAATGCCCGAGAGACATCTCATCCTCCTAAGAATGATCTTGCTAGTGAACTTTTTCAAGAAATAATTCATTTAGAAAAGAATGACCCCAAACAATTCATATGTGCTCTATGTATAAAGTAAAAGGCGAGTATCTTTCCTTTAATGTAACTACTCCATCTCAAGTCTACTCTGTAGCCATTCAATACTCCAGCTGAAATGGAGAATTAGAAAATTCATTGTGTTACCCGTAAAGGGTAATGCAAACTCAGTATTAAAAAATTGAAAAGCTGCAATAAAAACTACCACTGAATTAGGTCATATTTTATGCAGGGTCCACTACCAGGCATTTTAAAGATACTCTTTTTAATCTACACAACTCTTTGAAGGAGACATTGGTAATATTTCAAGTAAATTGTAGATTGGTGAGAGGACATGCCTTCCCAACACTGTCATTTCACTGTGCGCAGTTCCACCATAGCCTCTGATTTATTCGCCATGAATAGGAAACTTCACACCCACAGCGAAGCAGGGCAGAGCAGGTGCAGCCCACTTTGGTGGGCTTTTCCTTTGCCCTGAAGTTCCTTGTGGGCTGCTCAGCTGCCAGTGATGCTCTCCACATGGGTAAGGTGTCCGATGCTGTCAGAGCTGGGAAAACATCTCAGTTCTTGCCTCACTGTTGCTCTTTTATACTTGGGCTCAGGATTACAGCACCATTGTAGAAAAGCTAAACTAAACTTTGTATTTCTAGTAAAGAGAATGTTTACAAACATTGGACTCACTCGGTTTGTGAGCTAAACAGCATAACCAAGGCTATAGAACAAGTCTCATTTTCTAGGGTTCTGAAAACTCCTTTCTCTACAGTTCACTCTTAGGAGCTGATTTAATCTCTTCTTACCTTGGTGATTCTAATACAGATTTGGAGATGATGGCAAATTTATTTCCCTATGGTTTACTTATTTTTTTATTTTTATTTTTAAGATCTCCAGTTTGCAGTTGAAGAAACTAAGCCTCAGGGAGATTATTTCACTCAAGGCACAACATTTAGTAAGAAAGAGTCAGAGATACAATCAAAGTAGCTGTCAACCAAAGTGGACAGAATACAGATGGGTTTTGGACTTGGAAGAGTTCCTTCTTATTTTTGAGTTTCACTTTCACATCTAAAACGAGAATAATAGTTACTACGAGGATTGCTGTAAAGATTAGAAGTAATATGTGTAAAGCACCAAGCTCAATGCCTGGCTCTTGGTGTGTGGTCGATAACTGGTAGTGATTATAAATGGTCTGCCTGACTCCAAAACCTTTGAGCTTTCCTTGAAACGACAGTGAACTTGCCACAGAAATGTAAAAAGGAAAAAAAGGAAGGAAGGAAAACCATCAAATCATCCATTCATCTATTGTTGCATTCCCCTGAAAACCAAAATCATTAGTTATGTGGTGATTTTTCCCGATTCCCAATTTCATTCTTTCATTCTATGGAGTATTTTACTGATAGTTGTAATCACACTGTGTATATGACTTGTTTAAGGATTTCCTTTTCACTTTTCATCTCATGCTATGATGAACTTTAATGTCTGATTTCCTACTACTGGGTTTTGTGGGAACCAACTGCCCTAGCGATTAGAAGCTTATGTAGCAAAACCCCTTTGGGAGCCATGGCCTCTCCTGCATGGTGAGTAGGAGCTAAATGCTTCTTCATTTGTGAGTGACTTTGAACTACTTTTTCAGAGCTGGAGCCACACCTTGGCACATTGGTATCTCGACCTTCACCAAGACTTTGTCCTGTTAGAATTTGAGAGCAGATGCTTCTTCCTCTGAGACAGCTTCCCATTTTTCCTCCCTTAGTGCTTTTATCTCACTCTTATCACCAGTGCCCCAGATTCTCTAGTCATCAGCCTCTTCCTCATTTGCTGCCTACACAGTCTGACCCTTGGCTTAGTTCTTTCAACACAGTGCTTGCCACCACATTGGGATCTTTTATCCCTCTACTCCTGGAGATCTCCACTGGACTCTGCTTCAGCTTCCAAATTGCTAAGCTTTACTGAAGCAAATCTTGCAGTTGTGCAAACTGAGGCTGCTAACAAATTCACACCAACTTTAGCTGAGCTCTTACTGTTGGGTAATACCATAGCCTATGTCTTGATAACTGCATGCAGAATTTTGCTCAGGCATAGTTCCAAACCTGCTTCATTATTCTCAGCCTCCAACTCTGCCCCAGGCAGGCCAACAAGAGGATTCTTCCTTCTCTGGGAAGTGAAGGCATGTGGGGATGCTCCCTCAACTTTGCTTTTTTCTCTTTCAAATTTTCTTTGTATCTTGAGCCTTTTTTCTTCTCTGAGAAGAGTTCTGTCTGATTTCCAAAGTTCCTCTTATCTCTTACCTTCTTCCTTAAAGTTGACCTATTAATTGCTCATTTCTTGAGAAAATGTTGAATGCATATATCTTGACTATTTTTCACATGTTTAAGTCTCTCTCACTCTAAAAATGAAACACAAAAGCAGTAATAATAATATAATAAACTATTCATTTAACTCTACTTCCTCCTCAAGTCATTTCTCTCTTCCTTCTCTCACCAAAATGGCTCAATGACTAGACCACCCCCACTCCTTCCTTTTATCTTGACTTTTTCTTTTACACTTTTTCCTTTCCTTAGTAACTTCAAAGAAAGCAATTATTTTGCTTTCTTTGAAGTTACTAAGGGTCTCTCATTCTAGCTAAATCTTACATCCTTCTCTTTCTTCACTACCTTTATTCAATTCAACAGATATATATTGAGCCCCTTGCTCCCCACTGGGCACAGAGCCCACTCTTAGAGAGACAGACTCAACCCCTGCCCTCCAGGAGATCACAGTCTCTGTAGTCAAAGAACACACTTTGAAGGTCTTCAGTGGATTGGGGGATAAAATAATCAGGTGGTCTTGTGGATCAACTCTTCCCCTCTCTTCCTGATGCCATGACTCTGCATTCTCCTCTTTCTTTTCTTGTATCCTTAGACAGATCTTTTTCTGTATTCTTTACTGGTATCCTTTACTGATATTTCTTATTTTTTCCTGGAAATGGAAGCATTTACCAAGGTTCAGTCCTTGGCCTATTTCTTTTATTATATACCCCATCTTTCAAGATTTGCCTTTGTCACCTCTGTTTCACTAGCTTTGATTCCCCTCATGCCAATTTGCTCTCTGATTTTGGACTGAAATTGTTGTAGCTTGCTAGATATCCAACTAAGATATTTCTCATGCACCTCCCACTCACAGTGTCCAAAACTGAGCTCATCTTTTCCTCACCTCTTAGGCATTTCCCCCAGCACATGGACCTCCTCTGAGAACTTTCTCCACCCGAGATGGGTGTTAACTATGTAATCCTGCACGCTTGGCTGTAGCTGGCTGGATCTGGTCTCCCAAGGATATGGAATTGTGGCAAGGAGTAATTCATTATGGTTTAACTGGGAAGTGATATAAACTCAGAGGTGATGCTGCCACTGTGAGATGGCCATCTTTAGTCATGAGTGTGGAGATGCAGAGAAAGTTTATTCATGAAAAAAAGCATGAATGCAGCAGATAGAGTCAGGATGTGAGACTGTGAGACTTAGGATGACTCGGCATCACCAACGAGGGATGTGGCTCCTTTCTGGTTCTGCCAATTACTGATTCTGGTCCTTTGTGAGGTTCAGCTATACTTTCTGCACTTAAGTTTTTGGGAAATAATCATATATTTTTATAATAAATTATTCCTTTCTACTTAAGTTAATGTAAGTGGGGCTTCAAATGAAAGAGCTTTGGGTATAACACCCCCAAGCCCAGATATACCCTCTTCATTCCATTTCTATTTCCATAATAATAAGAATGCTCTTTTCTCAGTATTCACACCAAAAACTCCCGTATTATCTTTGGCATTTTCTTTACTTTGTTCCAACCTCTCCATTATATCCCATTAACTATCGTGTCCAATGGAGTCTATTTTTCATATTGTTCTTGAGGGAAAAAAAAATGTTCTTAAATTTGTCACTTCTTACCATTCTTCCCGTCACCTCAGGCTCACTGCCTCTTAATGAGACAATTAAAGATTCCTTACTGATTTTCCCACTTCTCGTTATTTTCTCCTCTAATCCTTCAAAGATCTTCAAAGCTTGTTCATTATACACTGAATTAATATCGTACTTCTCACCTGAATTTTCATGTCCCCTTTGGCAGTTTACCTCTTATGGTCTGAATGCGTTCCCCAAAATGTGTGTTCAAGTCTAATGGCCAATTATAGAGTAGTAAGAAGTGGGGCCTTTAGGAAGTTATTAAGTCATGAGGGTGGAACCCTTATGGATAGAATTAGGGTTCTTATAAAAGGGCTTGAAGGAGTTGGTTTGATCTCTTTTGCTCTTCTGCCGTATGAGGACACCACCTTCCATTCCTTTTGCCCTTCCGTTCCTCCTACCATGTGAGAACACCACATTCAAGGCACCATCTTAGAAAAATAGTTTAGAGCTCTCAGCAGTCACTGAATCTGGTGGCATCTTGATCTTGGACTTCCCTCCAGAACTGTGAGAAAATAAATTTCTGTTCTTTATAAATTACCCAGAATGAGGCATTTTGTTATAGTTGCAGAAATGGACTGAGACAGTAACTAAGTATCTACCTTTTCATTCTTATCTTAGGCTTTCCGTCCTTGGAGGCGGTGTTAGTTAATACCTAGTGTCAACTTGATTGGACTGAAGGATGCAAGGTCTTGATCTTGAGTGTGTCTGTGAGGGTGTTGCCAAAGGAGATCAACATTTGAGTCAGTGGGCTGGGAAGGCAAACCCTTAATCTGGAGGGCACAATCTAATCAGCTGTCAGAGAATATAAACAGGCAGAAAAATGTGAAAAGGCGAGATTGCCTACCATCCCAGACTTCCAGACCTCAAACATCAGACCCCAGGTTCATCAGTTTTGAGATTCCGACTGACTCTCCTTGCTCCTCAAGCTTGCAGATGAACCACTGTGGGACCTTGTGATCATGTAAGTTAATACTTAGTAAACTCCCCTTTATATATCTCTCTCTATCCTATTAGTTCTGTCCCTCTAGGGAACCATAATACAGAAGCCAACGTATAGGAAGCACACCATCATTTATTGAGTGCTCTGTGGTTACAAGCCATGGGTTCCTGCATTTTCCACTGCGGTTCCCTAGCTTTCTGCCCACATATTGTAAATAGTCCTTTTAAAATAAACATCCCTTGAATTGTTTTAAAGTGAATGTACCATTTCTTCCTACTGGGTCCTTGACTGGTAGAGGGCAGAATGATAATAGCAGCTATCTGACATTCCTGTTTTGAGAATTAAATGTTTTCACTTATGCTTTGTGTTAAAACAGTGCCTGGCACCTAGTAAGCTCTTAGTAAATGTTGACTCTTATGAGCACCTAGTAAGCTCTTAGTAAATGTTGACTCTTATGAGCATCGTCCCTCATCACTTTCTTGTTTTGCCTTCTACTCTGTAGATTAACTGAATAGCAGATTGTTTCTTAATACTCCCTGCACCTCATCACTGCCATTCTATGAGATGCGATTTTGGCTGTCAGAAGACCACCCCCCTTTCTTTTTCTGCTCATCTTTCACACTCCACTTAAACATTTTCTTTACTGACAAGCTTCTTCCCTAGCCAGTTAACATGTGTCTTCATTTGAGTCCCCACAGCTCTTCCCGCCCTCTCTCTCTGTGATTTCTACAATCCATTTCTTCTGAGATTTGTGTGTTCCTCTATGTACCATTTCCTTCACCACTCTGTTAGCTCTTTTAAGGCAGAGATTCAATCCTCTTTACTTTTTCTTCTTTTTCAATACTTTGCCCTTAATCAGCCAAAGAAAATTTAATACCAGCCTCCCACAATCCGTTCTTCCCATAGCAGCCAGAATGATCTTTTGAAAACATAATTGAGATCATGATGCTCCCCTGCTAAAATCCTCCAGTGACTTTCTTTTGCACTTGGAATAAAATCCACCCCTCCCACTGGTGTTTACAAAGTCAAATCATCTTCCCCTACCTGCGTCATCAACCTATCTAGAGATTCCTTGAATATACTTATCTTGCTTCTATTTTAGAGGCTTTGAATATCTGTCTCCTCTCCCTAGAATAATATTTTTTCAGGTTCCTGCAGGATGGGCCCATTCTTGTCACGCAGCCCCTCAGTTTTTATGTCACCTTTTAAGAGCGGTCTTTGTAACTTTTCCATCTAGTCTAGGGTGACTATTAAGCTACTCCCCATTTTATTTCATCATCCTATTTACATTGTTTTTTCTGTTTTTTTTTTTTTTTTTGAGATGGAGTTTCGCTCTTGTTACCCAGGCTGGAGTGCAATGGCGTGATCTCGGCTCACTGCAACCTCCGCCTCCTGGGTTCAGGCAATTCTCCTGCCTCAGCCTCCTGAGTAGCTGGGATTACAGGCACGTGCCACCATGCCCAGCTAATTTTTTGTATTTTTAGTAGAGACGGGGTATCACCATGTTGACCAGGATGGTCTCGATCTGTTGACCTCGTGATCCACCCGCCTCGGCCTCCCAAAGTGCTGGGATTACAGGCCTAAGCCACCGTGCCTGGCCCCCTATTTACATGTTACACAACACTTCTGTTTGATTTTCTTAAAACAGCCGTATTGAGATATACTTTACATACCGCAAGATTCATATATCTAAACTATGCAGGTTGGCCCAGAGAGGGTCTCTCATGCCTGTAATCCCAGCACTTTGGGAGGCCAAGGCAGAAGAATTGCTTGAGGCCAGAAGTTTGAGACCAATCCGGGCAACATAGGGAGACTGCATCTCTACACACATTTAAAAAATTAGTTGGGCATAGTGGCACATGCCTGTAGTCCCAGATACTTTGGAGGCTGAGATGGGAGGATTGCTAGAGCCTGCAGTGAGACATGATTGTACCACTGTCCTTCAGCCTGGGTGACAGAGTGAGACCCTGTTCCCAAAAATAAGAATAATAAAATAGAATACATTATGAGAGTTTTGGTATATTTATAGAATTGTATAACCCTCAAATTTTCATAATTTTAGAACATTTTCATCACCCAAAAAGAAACGTTATACCCATTAGCAGAAGGAGAATGTTCCATTTCCCCTTCCTTCACTCCTTGCTTTACCTTCTAGCCACTGCAAACTGCTAATCTACTTTCTGCCTCTACTGATTTACTTATTCTAGATCTTTTGTAAACATAGAACTATATAGTATGTGGTCTTTTGTGACTGGCTCCCATCCCTTAGCAAATTTTTTTTTTTTTTTTTTGCCAATCAATGAGAGCTTGTAAGGTTGCTGAGGTTGGTTGGCTTTGAACTCTTGGCCTCGCCTTCGCAAGCACCATGACATCCGGCCGGAGCCACTTTGGGCCCCAGCAAATTTTTGATGTTCATAATGTCATAACATAAATCAGTACTCATTTCTTTTTATTGCCAAATACTGGTCCATTTCATGGACCTGCCAAATCTTTCATACTTTTTTTTATTAGTTGATAGTCATTGTGTTGTGGCTGGCTTGTTTTCATTGCTTATTTTTCTGTCCCCCTCCATGACAGAGGAGAAGGGAGCTCATCCATGTCTGTCTCATTTGTTGCTGTAAAACCATGATTGAAGCTCTGTTTCTCATCTGCCCATGAGCTTCTCCCACTTCTGCTGGTTACAGACTGTCCTCCCCACCCTGTATTCTCACAGGGGCCCACCAGACTTGAGTTGCCAGAGCCCATGCTCCCCCGTGACAAAGAAAAAGGGGTTCTTGGGCCAGGAGAAGGAGGCCATGATGCAAGGAGAAGCGAAGGCAAGAAGACGCAAAAGGCAGTTGAAGGGAGCGCCAGGTCCCAGCTCCCTGAAGCCTTAGATCCCATCGCTTTGCTTTGACTGAGCTTCTCCAGGCTCTTCCCAGGAAAAGGAATCAATAAATGTCTTTGTTCCTTTGGCCAGCTTGGCTTGGCTTCCTATTACTTGCCACGGAGAGAGTTCTGATGAATACAAATTGGCTTCTACTCACCTAACTGGTCTGGTCACAGGAACAAATAAGATGTGTCGAGGGTTTCCCAGATGAGAAAGTATCTTCATGTTCATTGTTTCATTCTACCCTTTTAACAGAGGAATGTGTCACAAACCTAATTTTAAACACGAGGAAACCAAAGATTGGAGATATTGAGTGATGGGCTTAAGTTCACACAGCTTACAAGTTGCAGAGCCAGGCCTCAAAACCAGTGCTCCTGGCTGGTGGTTCTGTGTTCCTTGCCTACTGGCCACAACCTCCAGCTGGCCTTGGGAGGAAAAGGGACATTTGCCCCTGGATGTTTTGGTTGTGCACTGAGTGCCTAGACCAGTGCCTGGAGTGTTTACTGAAAAGTGGCTGCATTAATTTGACCAGGTTAAGGGGTGAAAGCAGGGAGTGATCTCTGCAGGTACCTTGGATCCAGTGTAAGTGTCTCTGGTTATCTGAGGATATGATAACCAGAGATATGAAGCAGAGTAAAAGAGAATCTGCTGGAACAAGTTACAAAATGAAAATCAAACTTAGCAGGGGCCAGATGCAAAAGGAACAACAAAGGGCCATGTCCTCTGTCTTCCTCCAGTCCTTTCCCTCTTCTCACTACTTGCTCAAATGTCTGTCCATTATAGATCAGTCCAAACTAAGGAAAACAGTAGAACGTGTTCAAGGACCTTTCCTGGGTTCTGACTATACCTAAGGCAGGCTTTCTAGAGATGTACATCCACATCGAGAGATTGAGAAGAGAGAATCTGACATTACAGTTTCTGTCCTCACCTCTTGCCCTCCTACTCCCTCGTCTCGCTGCGTACTCCTGGCCTGCCCTTCCTTTAATATGCCTCTCTCTCATCCGACCTCAGTACTACAGCTGTGTAAATTTGTTCAACATGCCTCAAACTGGCCACGTTTGCCCCTCTACATATTTTTTGTTGTTGTTCTCAGCCTGAAAAACTCTTGTTCATCCTTCAAAGCCCAATTCATGGCCAGGTGCAGTGGCTTACACCTGTAATCCCAGCACTTTGGGAGGCTGAGGTGGGTGGATCTCTTGAGGTCAGGAGTTCAAGACCAGCCTGGCCAACATGATGAAACCATTTCTCTACTAAAAATGCAAAAAAAAAAAAAAAAAAAAAAAAAAATGTGTTAGCTGGATATGCTCACTTGAACCCAGCAGGTGGAGGTTGTAGTAAGCCCACATCATGCCACTGCACTCCTGCCTGGGCAACAAAGCAAGACTCTATCTCAAAAAAATAAAATAAAATAAAAATTAAAAAAATAAAGCTGAACTCAAATGATACCTCCTCTGAGACTCTTCCCTAGGGATTCTCCTTCATCTGAGCTTACACAGTATTTTATAAACATCATTTTGCAGCACTTGCCAAGCTGTCTTAGCTGTGGCTGTCTTAGCTGTTTTCTTACCAGAATACATTCCTTAGAAGCTTGGCTATGTCCTTTAAATTTTTGTCTTCTAGCCCCAGCCCAAAATCTGGACATAGTAAATGCCCAGTAAATGCTGAATTTCTGTGAATAAAGGTGTCATCTCCTGGGATGAAGGCCAGAGACTGGAAGAATGAGTGCATTTAAGAAACTTTTGTTGGCCAGCCTGGTGGCTCATGCCTGTAATCCCAGCACTTTGGGAGGCCAAGGTGGGTGGATCACCTGAGGAGTTTGAGACCAGCTTGGCCAACATGGTGAAATCTTATCTCTACTAGAAAAAAAAAAAAAAAAAAGGTAGCTGGGCATGGTGCTGGGTACCTGTAATCCCAGCTCCTGGGGAGGCTGAGGCAGAGAATCACTTGGACCCGGGAGGCGGAGTTTGCAGTGAGCTGAGATCATGCCATTGTACTCCAGCCTGGGCAATAAGAGCAAAACTCTGTCTCAAAAAAAGTAAAAGAAAGAAACTTTTGTTGACATCTTCTCTTGAAAGTTTCTCTCATATTATGACTTGAACAAAATCATTAGTACCACAATCAAGGCAAGTGAAACATTCTTGGAGCAGAAATGCTTAAAGAACCTCTCTGGTTATGAGTTCTTCTTTATTGATAGTACAGAGAGAAGCACTTTTACATTCCTGCTTTGGTTGCTCTTTTACAGCTTGTATTATGAAGGACATTATTTCGATCTTCATTTTATGGCAAATGATGTGGAGAGGAGATATATCCAAGGTGATTTTATTCACTTACTGGGGTGCTGTAGCAGCTATAGAATGGGTGGTTTGAACAATAGAAATGTGTTGTCTCACAGTTTTGGAGTCCAGAAGGCCAAGATCAAAGCATCAGTAGGGCTGGCTCTTTCTGATGGCTGTCAGGAAGTTCTGTTCCATGCCTCTCGCTTGGCTTGCGGTGCTCTGCTGTCAGTCTTCGGCATTCCTTGGCTTGCGGAAGCATTACCCTGATCTCTGCCTTTATGTTCACATCATGTCCACTCTGCAGGTCTCCAAGTTTTGCATCTGATAAAGACACTAGTCGTATTGAATTAGAGCCCAACCGAAGGACCTCATTTTGACTGTAAATAGGTCTGTAAAGACCCTATCTTCAAATAAAATCATAATGTTAGGTACCATGAGCTAGAATATTTAACACATGCATTTTAGAGGAACACAATGCCACTTATAACAGTGACCCTGAGAACTGCTGGCTGAGTGTAGTGCAGACCCAGAGTTCTAAACCCAGACTGGGAGGAATAACAGGCAATTTTCAGTGAAGTCTGGGCCTCTGCCTTGAGCCCATCCCCTAATGCCAGTAAGACTTTATTGTGCTACTGGAGTACTTCAGAGGGACAGATGCTGAGAACACTCTAGAAAATACAGACAAATATTTATATAACTGCATCATTTCAGGTCCTCCTAGGGTGAATGAACCCAAAATCATGGCAAGAGAGACAGAGGTAGAGAAATGAGGTGAGAGAGAGGCAGAGCAACAGAAAATAAACCTACTTCTAAGTAAAGGTAGATTTTCCACAAGGCAATAAAGCTTAAGCTTTCAGAGCTACTTTTTTAAAGCCCTGTACTTAATTTTGTATGCTTTTGCCAAAGAGGGACCTTCCCCCAAATGATATAAAATTCAGGCTACTCAAAACCTGGATCTGCCTTGCTTCTAACGAAAATGCTTGGATGTGGCTCAAATGGGACAAAAGAATTTCCCCTCTCCTTTATATACTTCCAAAGCAAGGCTCACCTGGGCTTGCTTTCTCCAAGTCTTGCTTAAGTAAAATGCCTCAGCTACCATATGCTGCATATAAGACAGTGTTGCCTCCTCTTGCTCTATCTTTGTCCACTTACGTGGAATGGGCCTCAGTTTCCTTGCCTGTGAATGGCAACTTCAGAGTCTTACCACAGCTGATTGGTCCCTGGCAGTTATTCCTGAACTAAGCGTGGAGCCAGAGCCCAGGATGGATACCACTGGAGCCAAAGGAAGTTCAGGAGGAGCTGCCACTTTGTCCAGCTGCTGTCTGAGGGATGCACTGACACAGGCTGGGTATGGAGAGAGCAAGGTGACAAGCTCATTGGACAGCTGGGCCCCTCCCCTGCCGGCAGCTTTCCCTGGGGCAGCAGAGGCACTGGAACTGCTGAGACGGAAATCATCCTTTAGGAAAATGCTACTCAGCACACTTCGCAATTTTTGTTTCTTTGAGCTTTGCCCTGATCTTCTCTTGTTTCTGCCTTTCCCCTTCCCTAATGTGACTGTGGAGCTGCATGCCTGCAGAACTGCTCCTGGCCAGGGCTGGCTTTTCATTTGCAGGTAATTAACTTGGCAGAGACGATGGTATTTCATAGTTACGGTTGATTGATCAAAATGTCAACTATCTCATTTCTCAAAAATGTTTTGTGTGTGCTGTATTTTTTTCTCTTAAGCACACAGTGTCTATTTGAATTTCTCTCTCTCTTAGATGAGATACATTTGTACCATTTGGGCAACATAATTGATGTCTTCCATAATCTATCTCACAAGTCACATCCCAGAATTTCAAAAGGCCTGGGGTAATAGGCCCTTCAGGATCAATAAAAATTTACTAGTGTGACACTTAGGGTTTGATCAGCAGAGCTGACATTACCCTATTCTTAAGAGAACTATGTGACAGGGCTTTTAAAAATGTCATTACTTCAAATAACTAAACAATTAAATCAGGTGGACATTCAGTGATTGCTTGGTAGTTGGAAGTTATCATGGCTAGAAAACCCCCACTTCGAATCAACTATATATTCACGAAGTCCAATCAACTCTGAAGGCATGGCCTAAGAAATAATTATCCCTGTTTTGCTGATGAAAGCTTTGAAGCATAAAGAGCAAGTGACTTACACAGCATTATATTGGTTCATGCATGTAAGTCACAGACCATAAATGAAATACTTAGTTGAGTATTTCTGATCTCAGGCTAAAAATGAGGGCATGTTATAAAGGCTAGCAGTAAAGCATGTAGGAATGTATGAAGAATAAGACCAAGGTGTGGCCAAAACTCACAGACACCAGAACCTCAAGGTCATTCAGAATCTACAGTAGTTCCAAGGACGTGTTTAAACTGTTGCTCTCACAACAGAAGTTTGGACTCTCATTCTCTGCCAATAAAGTTATTCACTACTCTCCATCCCATCCACTTCTCTTTTGACCATCTGATTGAAACTCACCCTTTTTTTCCTCCCATCAAATTCTATTGTATGAATAGTACTTTGGAGGTAGGCCCTCTTAAAAATCCACAGACCAGTCTCTGGACTAGTTACATCTGGGTCCTTGGTTCATTTGGGTGTCGCTTGGGTAAGGGTGCGGTCATGTGGTACAAAAGATGTGCGCATCATTTAAGTCACAGCTAGAGGCTACTCTTCTCAGCCAAAAATGATGAGTCCCTTAGGAAGGGACATTAGGGAGGATAGATACCTCTGAGTGACTTTCCACTCTAAATAACACACCGACCTAGCCAAAACGATTTCCCTAGGCAAGTGATCATTTATGGCAAGCATGTAGCAAAAGGGCTAATTTAATTTATCTTCTGGCTTCTTTTAAGAGAAGGGTAACTAAAGATGGGTTCTTTCAAGAGAAGGGTAACTGAAGATGTCAATTTGTGGGATCACCTTATAAAGCTATGAGACTTTAGATTCCAAAGGAAGAAAGAAAGAAGAAAGTAAGGTAAGAAAATGGTTAGCAAGGACTGATATTTATGGTATTTCAGCAGTAACATTATATAGTTAATGACTAGATGTAGGTGCCCAGGACATACAATTATTCACCATGAGGCCTTAAGCAAGACAGTTCATGGCTTGAAGCCTGGTTTGTTTCTGTAAACAGGAGATGATAATAGCATATGCCACCTACCTGCCTCTCCTGGGGTGTCTGAGGACAAGTTAACATTTGTACTGTGCTTTGAAACTCTGGGATGAAAGGTGTGAACAAACTACAAAGAGGTATTATACTTGGTGATTTGCACTGGGTCTTGAGCCACTTTGGATTCTTGTCTGAAACCAGACTTGGCACATGCAGTGGGAGCATGTAGGGTAAGGTCAGGAGAGCAGATGGGGTGCCCTAGGCCATGCCCCTGAAGAAAGGGTCTATGGGGTGTTACCTTGGGAGAAATCCAACACTGAAGAGAAAGTGCCTCAGCCAGGAGATTTACTTTCTGATAGACTAAAGGGTACAGGAGCTGTGACTTCTCTTGTTTCTGATTTGAAAAAAAAAAAGCTCTTCAAGCAGTAAGATTGGACCTAGTGCAACAACTCCCTGGAGTCTTGGTAATCAAGGGGATAACCCCAAGTCTGCCTAATTTCTTGCTCTTGCTCTTCTTAATTTCTCCTTCTAATCTCCATGCCCACTTGCAGTGACTGTCTCTAGGCAGAGGCTAGAGAGATACTTATGTAAGGTTCCAGCCAGACAGATAGAAGTTTCATAAACATCAGCTCTTAGACAATTATCAGTGCCTCTTGCCCCACCTTGTGGGCGGGCCTCCTTTTCTCTTAATTTTCCTGTTTTAGGTGGTCCCTGATGTCCATTTTCATTTACTCCTCTCACCATTTCCATGGTGGTGTGTATGACTGGCTATTAGTAGCATCGGTGGGGGGGGGGGGCGCCCAGTGTATAGTTTGCTCTGGGCCCTAGAACCTGCTGGGGCATGTACCCAGGAACTGGACATTCCCAAGTCTATGGCAAACCCAGCTGTCTTCATTTAGCCCCTACCTGCTTCTGAATTAGGATCCCATGGCCTTTATTTGTTTCACCCGCTCACATCCACCAGTAAAACCTTGATTATTTAAAATGTCTGGTGAATTAGGTAACTAGAAGTGACATTTAGAGTGGTAGGTTTTAATCCAAGCTTCCCCCTTTCTTATCCCTGGTGTGCTTGAAAAGTGCAATTAACCTCTGAATCTGAGTTTTCTCACCTATCAAAATGAGGTAATAATGCCTATCCTACCTATCCACAAGAGCATTTTGAGAATCAGAGGGTTTTTAAAGTACCTGAAAGCACTTTGTAAACTGTGAACCACTATGCAAATGTTAGTGATTATATTGAAGATGGTCATTAGTTTCTGGACTTATGCAGAGATCATTGTACACAGACGATAAACTGAACAGGATTTAAATTAGTTAATTAAATTGGAGCTTTAAAATGCTTTTAATGAAGTCATTCAGAAGCAGCAGGGCCCAGAT
This sequence comes from Saguinus oedipus, assembly GCA_031835075.1. Lineage (NCBI taxonomy): Eukaryota > Metazoa > Chordata > Mammalia > Primates > Cebidae > Saguinus > Saguinus oedipus. The sequence goes on from CM063178.1 coordinate 130,362,209, forward strand.
GCAGATATCTGAACCTCCACGCACATGAAGAGGCATGTGTGAAGGGCATTCAGTTCTTGGGATTTGTCGGCATTGATGATAACGCATGTATGATGAGCTTAACCTTTATATTGATGCTGTTTGACTCTCTGGTGATGGGTTTCCATCTCTGGAGCTCTGCCACAGGGGATCTGGTATCCAAGGGCATGTGGTTAGAACTAGATTCTAAGGGTGGTGGGAAACCATTGGAAGATTTAAAAGCAGAGGAATAACCTGATCTACTTGCCTATCTCTGAGGCTAGTTTTAGCTCTTTCTCATCAATTCTGTGAACTTCTGAATGGAGTTCCAATAATCCTTTTTCTGCTTACCTTCACTGGAGTTGGTATCCATTGTTTGCTTACAATTGAGAGTGAAGGGACTGCTTGGTGGGGGGCTTTCATAGTCAACCAGTGAGAAATGATGGTGGCTTGGACTGAGTATGGTGGTAAAGATGGAAAGAAGTAAATGGAATGAAATTAAGATGGTGTTGGAGGAATCGGCACTAGAATTTCCTAGTGGTTCGTGTATTAGTCAGCTAGGGCTGCCTTAACAAAGTACCACAGATGGGTTGGCTTGAACAACAGAAATTTATTTTATTACATTTCTGGCAGCTAGAAGTCTAAGATCAAGGTGTTGGCAGGGTGGGCCCCTTCTGAGGCCTCTCTCCTTGGCTTCTAGATGGCCATCTTACTCTGGTGTCTTTGCATGGTCTTCCTGCTGTGAGTGTGCATGTCTGTGTTCAGATTTCCTCTTTCTCATCCTTATAAGAACTCATATCATATTGGATTAGGGCCCAATCTAATTACCTCATTGTAACTTAAGTACCTCTTTAAAGACCTTATTGCCAAATGTCATAATATGCTGGGGTAACTGGAGTTTAGGACTTCAACATGTGAATTTCAAGGGGATATGATTCAGCCCATAACATGTGGTAAGAGGGAAAGAAAAATCAAAGACAACTTGATAATTGGCTTGAAAACATTTGTACACATTTGTCTAAGCCCATAAACGGTCTGGAAGGAAAGGTGCTAAACTTTTGTCGGGGCTGATCCAAGAAGTCACCTGGAGTCATGGTGAGGGCAGGGCCTTCCCTTTATATTTTGTACCCCCTAAATATCATTTTTGTCATACTTCATAGTTTATATACAAAACAGTGATTACATTATGAATACTTATTTTTTATGTTCTGATTTTGTAAATAAGATATTAAAATGCTTTAAAAAGAAACTGGAAAATATGGGGAGGTATTTAATTAAAGGCAGAATTAGATTAATGGAAAATATTTGGGTCCATTAAAAAGTCACAGGAACAAATAGAATTGATTGACTAAATTCAAAAAATGTTAGTATTTTGAAGGGAAAAGATGGGATGGGGAACATGGGAAGGTTTTTAGTATGGAAATCATCAATCCTTTCACTTCAGAGCAGAAAATTTCACAGCCAAGCAGCAGAGCACTGTGTCCCCTTTGATAGCATTTTTTGGGGTCCACAGCTATCTAGAATTGAGGCCAGCAGCTAGAAGGAGTTTATCTACATGGAATGAGGTGTCCCCAAGAGAGCTTGTGAGCAGGCTGTCCAATCTTGCTGTCTCTCCCTGGCAATCTGGCTTTGGGGAGGCGAGGGGAAATAGGTCTCAGCTGTGGGGAGCAAGTAAGGAGAGCTGCTTACCAAGAGCTGTGGAAAAAGTTCAAGCTGCCAAACCAAGTGTGGTTTGTTAAGACTCAAAACTGAGTTGAAATAATGAATCTGCCTGCAGGCCAATTTGCTCATTTCAGAGCAAAATCCTAAGGAGGTGAGCTCAAAGCAGAATCAAGTCTAGGTGGCGAAGCGGTTAACAGCCAAGGTAGGCACAAGTGACAGCATGAAGAGTAGGTGGCTGAGGACCCTGGAGCGGGCCTGGAGCAGGGGAGCTACGGTCTTCAGCCATAGGTGGAAGTGTGGCTTGGACAGTGAAGACTTTTTTTTTTGAGATGGAGTCTTGCTCTGTCGCCCAGGCTGGAGTGCAGTGGCATAATCTTGGCTGTATCTACAACCTCTGCCTCTTGGGTTCAAGCAATTTTCCTGCCTCAGCCTCCCAAGTATCTGGGACAAGAGATGCATGCCACCACACCTGGCTAATTTTTGTATTTTTAGTAGAGACTGGGTTTTACCATGTTGACCAGGCTGGTCTCAAAATCTTGGCCTCAAGTAATTAACCCACCCAGGTCTCCCAAAGTGCTGGGATTACAGGCATGAGACAACATGCCCTGCCAGTGAAGACTTCCTGAGAGGAATGGACATCCTTTTTCCTTCCCAGGGAGTCTCCAGAGACCCAGAGGCCCATGTCTGAGGGAAATAAAGACAGAAGTCTGGTGGACTCTATTCAAGATTCACACGTTCATCTGTCTGTAAGCAGACAGGGAGAGTCTCCAGGGACTATAGGAACTTAGTCAGCTTGAGCAATCAGCCTGTTTTACAGCCTCTTGTTTTGTTGCCTGTTTTGTCCTAAACCCTATGTGGAATGTGGTCACCCAGTTGGTTGGCACCAGCTCCTGACAGACCCTGGCAAATTATACATGAACCTGAGTGAACTTTCCTCATTACCATGCCAGAGTCCCCGCCCCCGGAGGAGCTATAGCCTCATGACCATAATATACGACCTAGGTGCTGGTGTGATGACTCACTACATCTCCACCACTGGGACCCTTCCTCTGCATGCACTGACACTTCCTCTTTCCTCTCCATTGCCCCATTAAACCCTCCTGTCACTCTCCCTCAGGGAGACACTGCCTTGGAGAACATGACAGTGCTCTTTTACCTGGGACAAATAGTAAAATGCTTATTGCAAAACCTGTGTTCTTTTGGAGAGTTGTTACTTGCCAGGCAAATGAACCCCATTTTTTTTTCTGGTAACGTATTCAGACATGTATTTAGCAGTACCGGACTATAAACAAACTCTACACCAATGTCATTAATTCAAATTAGCTTTAAGGGAACATTTGCAAAGAAAATCATTTTTATAAATTTCCAACGTGTAAGGTAATGAAAATGAAGCTAAAAGGGTGTTACCAACTAGAGGTTCTTTGAGGATCAGCTTTTAAGGAAAGATGACAGTAATTTGTAAGTAGAATAAAAATGTTTACATGTAAATGGAAGCTGCTGTGTTTCTTACAGTATGTTTCTTCAAGTAGGCTGAAACAATTGGGCTGAGATTTTGTTTATTGTCCTCATTTACTTAGCAAACTTTTCTTCACAGATAGCATGAAGCTAACCTTCATTTCAGACAATATCTGGAATAGCATGTATTTTAAAATAATAGATTTCCTTTTCATAAGAATTGTTTCTATTAACTCTAACCCAATGAGAAGAAAGGTATAGCAGCAGGAAGAAAAAAAAGTGTTTATACTGGTCTACATAAAAATCATAATCTAAGTTGTCGGATGTTTCAAATTATTTTAATTTGTTTTTACCAGGGCGGATAAATCAGAGTTAAAATCCAGAAGTCGCTGGAATAAAATGGTAAAGTTGAAAACATGACAACACAGTTGCAAGGCTTCACTCCGGAAGCTTCATTTGAGTTACAGAGGGCAGTGGTGGTGGGAATCGTGTTCAGAAGAACATCCTTAAGGTTTCAGAACTTGCTGAAATAAAAATACCAGGCAGAGCCGGAATACAGTTTCACGTTCATCCCAGTGGCTCAAGTTCACCCCGATGATTAATTACAGTCTTGTTTGCCTGGTGTTAATAAGGCTTCCAAGAGGCTAGGCCCCTCCTCCCCACCAAGCTCTGAAGTTATTCTTCATTTTCAAGCACTGTGATAATCAACCAGAAAAAAAATAATAGCGGCTCTAGAGACCTGCTCCAACCAGCTCTCTTGCTTGTTCTCTTTGCATCTTTTCTCTGACCTCTTTATCTCACATGCTTCCCCCATGTGCAGTTTCTCCTTAGGCTGTGTAAAACACACACACACACACACACACACACTCTCTCTCTCTCTCTCTCTCTCTCTCTCTCTCTCTCACCTAAACCCCTTCTTAGACTCCCAGAGAGCTTAGCAGAAAACAAGTCCATGCTTGTGGGAAGCTTAGGAAGGCCAGCCCAGGAAACCAAGGCTTCGGTGGCTGCTCGCCACAGCTTTCTGTTTCCTACCTTGCCAGATGGTTTCCAACCCCCTTTCAGTTCCAGAACGGCCTAAAGCCCAGGGCGGGCAGCCTGCCTCCCCGGAGTGACATCTGTGTTTCTAGGAAGGCAGTCTTCTGCTTCTCTAAGACACTCTCTACTCTTCCTGCTTTGGCCTAAAAGCCTGCACCGGGAGAACCTTGCCTTTAGCGGAGGTGATAATCCTCTTCAAAATGCAAATCTCCCTGGGAGAGGGGACAAGTTGTAGTTCATACATCCTTTGCACTAGACGGGATGAATTTCTGAACCTGGTAGAATATCAACTCACTTGGATCCTGTGGGCCCATAATATGGAGGGACTAAACTCTTAGTACAAAGTTAAGAGGAATTCCAGCAATGATTGATAAAATGAATTGAAGTACCCTGAAGAGAGCACTCACAGGGTAGATCTGAGACTGTTCTCCTAATACTCCCATTATGGCTCTGGTCTGCCTAACTATTGCAGTATAGTAGCTTTTTTTTTTTTTTTTTTTTAACTAGACTATCTTCCTGCAGAATAGTAGGCCAAGATTGTGTTTGTCATGACGGTCTTCTCAGTGCTGAGCATGGTGTGTCTCAAACCCAGTAGGCCCTTAAGGACTGTTTGAAGAACGAATGTAGGAATGAATGGCATGTTGGATGAAGCCTCCTTCATCAAGAGCAAATTCTAACAACTTCCAAGCATGTTTATCAAACCCGGCCACTCTGAAACAGTGACATTGGCTGTCACCTGTGTCCAGACTTGCCGGGACTTCTGAATCTGCCTTTGTACAATACCCACTAGGGCTCTTCACATCCCTCTGGGGGCTGTGCCAGGGCAGCTGCTTTCCCACCCAACTCACTCCCCAGTTGGGTTTCTGTTTTTTTTTTTTTTTCCCCAAACCTTTCCACCTGGCTTGGAGCCAGGGAGGCCTCTAAGTCACACTCAGAATTTCCATGACAGTAAATAGACTAAATGAAGCCCTTTCCAGCCCCTGAAAGAGGCCTCTTCCAATTCCACCCTGTCTGGCAGCATTTTTGTTCCCCCCGTTTTGATACAGGCCTGTGGAAGGTCAATGACTCCTTTAAAAATAAGGAAAACATGGACAAGCGCCCAGTTTCGAACTTGCTGACAGTGCAGTTCTCTGCAGCCAGCCCACAGTTCTCTGCTGAAGCCTTCACAGTGATTTTTCACAAAGGGCTGCAATCTATTATGCTGCAGTTGACTGCCACATTCAAATGTAAAAACAGATCCTTGGATCAACACCCTATAAAAAGCCAATAGAAATGTGGTAGTGTTCTTTCCTGGCTGGAGCCAAGAACTTTCTGAGGGAGGAATCCTTTGCAAGCCAGCAGCTTTGTACCTGTGTGGTTTCATTGTAACCTGATCGATTCACAATCTCAGCAAACTGTGGAGGTTGCAGGTATTAGCCCCCTCATTGCATCGATGAGGATCTAAAGGTGCTGAAGGGACTACTCACTAAATGATTTTCACCAAATCAGAGCTCTTGGAAAGACCCCTCGAGGTCTTTAATTTTATCCAGCTTCCTCCCTGTTTTCAGTCTGAACTAAGTCATTCTGGAAGATGGTGCTTTAAAACCTCTGCTCAAAACATGCTCCCTAGCTAAAATACAGCCACTTTCCTAAAATAAAACAACATGCCTTCAGTGCAGAGATCCTGGCTGAGCCCAAACAAAAACAAAGTTTCCTGCCTGGGAAGGAATGTCCAAGGGACATTGCTTACCATTGGTGCATAAAATCCACACAGGAAAAATGTTAGTTAAGAAAGATCAATTGGAATGCTTGAAGGTTTGGAAAAAAGACACCCATATTCTCTTTCCTGTCAGCCTGTCGCCTTTCTCCTGTTGTTCCCCCATTCCCCAAGTGTGTCTTAATGCAGTGAGGAGTGCAGTGTCAGGAGTAGTTGCATAACTAGTTTCAATATGTTTTGCTGAACTGTAACTACTGGTGGTATGCCACACTGACATTAGCCCCACAAACTCATCCCCTCCCCACAGGACTGTCAAATTACTGTTCAGATTCTGTCTGCTTTATTTGTTCACCTATTGGCAATTACCTTGCTGAGATCTTCGTTTTTCTCTTCCGTATTTTTAGCTCCTTATGATACTTGTAGCAGGATGACTATCTCCTATCTAGCCTTTGCTTTTCAGAGTTTAGCAAGCCTTGTTTTGGCTGAGTGTGTGGAAGTAACTTTCATTGTGCAGCAAGATTCCTTTATGCCTGCTTCAGCCAAATGTATGTTGAGATTTTGTTTTTTGTTTGTGAACTCGTATGTTTATGCAGATAAACATACTTACAGCACACACAGGCACAAATACACACACAGACATACTTCTCTCTAGTTTAATTTTTTAAAATAAGTTTTATTGAAGCATTATTGATAAAATATATATATTAATATGTACAATTTGATGAGTTTGGACATATGCAAACACCAGTGATACCATCACCAAAGTAAAGGAAATAGACATATCCAACACCTCCAAAGGTTTATTTATGTCCCCTCCCCCACTCTCTTGGTGGTAACATCACTTCACATGAGATCTACCCTCTTTATGAATTTTTAGGTGCACTATACTCTATTGTTAACTACAGGTACTATGTTATACAGCAGAAAAAATACTCCATTGCATGTATATATCACATCTTCTTATCCATTCATCTGTTGATGGACATTTGGGTTGATTCTATATCTTGGCTACTGTAAATAATCCCTAATTTAATTTTGATCTAAACAAAATACACATTAAGTATTGAATCCTGTTCTTAGGTCCTTGGTCTGTGGTCAGATGCCAGTACCTGTATTATATCACATTCCTTGTGTCCATCAAAGTACCTGGTACATGCTAGACACCTGATACATGTTGAATGAACAAAGAGACAAATGGATAAATGGTTTCCAGATCAATTTTCAGGCTGGGAGAAAATCTAAGAAGAAAAGAAATAACATAGAGGTGCTGCTTTCTGCTTCATCTTCTGACACTGATTTTAGGGAACTGGGGGAAGGGGACCATATGCAGGGAACAATGGGGAGGGAGGGTACATGCAGGAATGTGTCTCCTTCAGGTCTGCACAGAGCTGTATCCTTCTTGTCATTTCATTTTCATTTTAACTATTGCCTTCTCAGAGGACCTTTCCTGACTACCTCGTCTAAAGAAGCTTTCCCACCATCCATTACCATTCCTTTTTTAATTTCTCATATCACCTTTCTTAATTGTCTTTATAGCACTTTTCCCCATCTGAAATGATTTTACCTATTTGCTTATTTATTGTCTGTAATTTCTTTCCCCTTCCCCCCAAAAAAAAGTATTTGAAGAAAAGGACCATGTCTGTCTTTTTACTGTGGTATCCCTACTGCTTAGAAGTGTCCAGCCCAGCGTAATTTTTCAATGAGATTTATTAAATGGCCGAGTAAATGAATCCCCCTTTGCCTGGTTACAGAATCCCGGAGGGAGATATCAATAGGAAGTGGGTCAAAAACTAACAGCACAGCTTCTCCCAAACCCGTCTTTTCTCTTCATCTGTTTCCCTGACTGGACCCACGAACATCTCACATTATCTGCCCTTGAATGCTCAGTTTTATGGTCTAAGCAGCTGGTGCCAATCCCCAATGCCCTTGCTTTCTGGCTTCCACAGCTCATTCCTGACAATGTGGGCTAGGAATTGTTGCCTTTGACATGCTGACACCGGTGCTCCCATCGGCACAATTGCTGAGCGGATAGTCCCCTGCCCTGTCCTGCGCGCTGCCTTCAAGCTGTCAGCCCTTTCCCACACCACACAGCTGGCACACATGGAAATGGAGCCCTGACACGCCCACATGGGTCGCAGCCTCTGGGTTGAATAGCTTACGGCTCACCCCAAGCTGCCTCAGATGTTGCTCCCTGACTCATTCCTCATCTTCCTGCCATCTGTCTCCTTGTCCTGTTTTCCCACTTAGGCTCCCACAAAGGCCTTCAGCTTTGACCTTTGGCTCCTTTCCTGGGCCACAATTGGTACTCTCCCTCTGGCAACAATATGGTCAACCAGCCTAAGTTAAATGGGATGCGCCCTTCAGCCTGTTTGGTTCCTCCAGTGCTGTGGCAAGCCCTCCCTCATCCAGTCTCCTCCAGGCTGTTCCCTTGGTCATTACAGTACTTTCCTCCCTCACCTCTCTGGAGGCATTGGCTCTGTTATGCCCAACAGCACAATCACTTTTCTGGGCACCAGATTGGGCACTTTATTTCTTATGAAATGATCAGCATAAATATATACACTTTATTGTAAACTTGGTGTGCCAACCATGGTAAGAAAAGAAAAAAACGTTGTGTGGTTTTGTTTGACTATCTTAAAAGTTCTTAGAGTGATTTATCAATAAACTGATCTTAGGAATGAAAAAAAACTAAAGCTCAGACACTGAGTAGTTTTCCTAAGGTTATACAAATAGAAAATGGCAGAGTGAGGATTTGAACTCAGGTCTGTCTGACCCCAGAGCTAGTCTCATTACAGTACTATACTATCTTTTTCCACTGTGCCTTTACTTCTACACCTTCTTGGAAGCTTCTCTTCTTGCTCTGGAGTTAGACAGTCCTGAATTCAAATCTCAACTCAGAGGGCTACTCTGGCTATATAATCTTGGGTGAATTATTTCCTTCCTAGGCCGAGATGTGGCATGAGAAAGGCATGGGAACTTGGCCTTTCTTGACATCTGAATCTCAGTTCTGCCTAGACATTGCCTTTCCTCTAAGGTTAATAATAATGGTAACTAGCACTGCTATTCCAAGCAACTGCTTGCTGATGCTATTACTCCTCCTCCTCCCCTTTGTCCTCTAACTACTATAATATATTGAGTCCTTGCTATGTGCCAGTCAATGTTCCCAGCACCTTTTAAAATTTTTTTTTTTGAGTCAGGGTCTCATTCTGTTGCTTAGGCTGGAGTGCAGTGGTGTAATCATGGCTCATTGTAGCCTTGACCTCCTGGGCTCAAGCAATCCTCCTACCTCAGCCTCCTGAGTGACTGGGACCACATGCATCCACCACCATGCTTAACTAAGTTTTCTTTATTTTTTGTAGAGATGAGGTCCCAGTATATTGCCCTGGCTGACCTTGATCTCCTGGGCCCAAGTTATCCTCCTGCCTTGGCCTCCCAAAGAGTCAGGATTACAGGCATGAGCCACTGTGCCCAGACTTTACCCAGCAAATTTATATACATTATTTCTATTTAGCCTCTACAACCTTGTAAAGTAGATATTGATAACATAGTCACAGAGAAGCTAACTAATTATTAATAATTATCAGCTAAAGAGTGGCCTAGTTAAGATTTGAATGCACATCTGCCTAATTCCAAAGCCTGCTTTCTTTCCCCTGACATCTTTCAATTTTTTGAGTGGGCTGATAGAATTGCTTCCCACTCTTCTCTATGATTGACTTCCCATAAGCACACTATTAGTGCAGTAGCAAAGGCAACCTACCAGGTACTTAAGAATTTAAGGGAAATTAAAATGCTCCTATGTCTTTAAAACATTGAAGACCTATAGTGGCCTACCTTTCAGTGGTAAAGTTCCTGCATAGGCGACACTTGTTTTATGAGGTCATGATGTATAAGGTCAGACACCAAAAGGAGATTGTGTTTTCCCCTTTGCCATGATTTTCTGTGTAATCACTCGGGCCAAGCCCTATTCAATTGATAAAGCTGGTGCAATCATCCTCACTTCTGATTACTCTACATCAGTTTTACGTTGTGGTATGAGAAGGTGAAATGCTACTCCACATAAACCATGCCAACTACTGACAATCTCTATTGGATCATCTCAGAGTACAGGAAAATAATGGCCACAGTCAGCATCTCTGAAATATTGAGCCATCTAAAATGGCATTGTGAGCAAGAGAGGTAATCTGTGCCACCACATGATTGCCTCTTTTGCACTTTCCACCATATCTCTTAGGAAGGACCCTAGGTGTGCTGCCATGCATAGCAGAGGGCTAAGCTGAGGTGTTCACATACACTCTGGAATCCCCTCCTTTCTCTGAAAGAGGGTTGAGTTTTCTAAAATGTTTTTCATGAAGAAAGCAGTAACAAAGCAGAGCTATGTATGTTGCCCCTGGCCCTGTTTTCATTGGGTTTTACGTTAGTTTCCACTTATGAATGAGCTTAATGATGCTCATTGAAAAAGGTCTTTTGATTTTGGGAAACACTGTGATTCTCAATGTTATGACAGTGGGAGGAAGCTGTCAGGGTGGAGAAGGGTATTCTTTCCATTGGAATTGCCTGGGAGACATCTTCAAATTAGAATACATTTTCCCCTTTCTCTTGCAGGGACCATTTCTTCAGTTAAGAATTACAATACCCATAGTGAACTGATACTATATGTACACATGTTTGGGGACAGCTATTAGATATGTGGAGATAGAGAAAAAAATTAAAATATATTGTTCTAACTTTTGCATTCCTAAGGGTAGCCTTTAAAATATGGGGCTTAGGTGAGAATGTACAGCATAATATTGGTGAGGAGGCTTAGTCTGGTGCCTAGAAGGCTAGAGGCTTTGGGAGCCTCCACACACAATGTTGTGGCGTGGACCCTGATGTTCTCAAGATAGGCAGAGGTAGAGCTAAGCGTTTAGGGGCTTTGTGGACAGTAGAATGAACAACAGGAAGCATTAGCAAGAGAGGAAGACCACTGAAGACACTGAGGTCGACAGGCTAGTTTGTAGACACATGAGGCATCCTAACAGGGATACCCATAAATAATATGTGTATGTGGAGTAGAATACCACTGTCATGCAGGTGGGCATGATCAAAGCAGAAGATACTTTGGTTACATAACTATATGCCAGGCCAAGTGATAATGATTAGTGGGGAGTGTTTCAATCTATACATGTTTGAGAAACGAGCCTTGTGCTTTAAACCATCCCAACCCTTACCTCATTAGGATCCACACTTGCTGTTGACCTCACTCTGCACTTGGAAGTCTGAGTGAGTGATTGACCAGGGCAATGGAGGTACTCCTGCCATGTTGCTGCCAGATTATTTCTTCTAGCAATTTTTATTGAAAGGCTCTGTTGGTCTCTGCTCTTAGATATTTTCTTTCCAATAATCATCCAGCCCTCTCTAACAATATCTTCTGTACTTGGCTGCTCCACTCATTCTTCTCTTTTCCTTAGTTTGTCCTCCCACTCAAGCCATATTTCCACCTGAGTGTTGGGTGTATTTCAACCTGTTGAGACAAGGAAGAGGGGAGTGAGAAGCAGCTGACATGAGGCTTTGCCACCGGCTCACATCTGACTAAAGGGCAAGTTACAACCTTGCCAAGCCTTCTTTCATTTTCTAATCTTTCCCCTGGGGATCCAAATGCTGAGTTACTGCCCAAAGGGTTAGTGAGGAGATGCCTTTTAAAAGCCAGTAAAATCATTTTGAGATGTTGAGGGCTGTGCTCAGGCCCAGCAACTCGTGGTCTTTTTATTATGCAGATAATGAACATAGTGCAGGCCGGGCTGGAGGGAGGAGCCGGCAGCAGGTTTGGAGCTGATGCAGGCTTATAAAGGTTACTGGGAAGTCCTGACTGGCAGCACAAGGTTAAAAAATAAAGAATTAATTTCAGAACATCCACATGGAACACACGTATGAAGTAATGAAAAAATGTGGCATTACATTCAGCAAGAGCAGGGTTTCAGTTGTGGTTTCAATGCTAGCGTTGGGCAAGTCACTTTCTCTAGGTCTCAGTTTCCTTTTGGTAAAATGGGGCTATGGCAAAATCTATCTCAAAAGGTTGCCATGAGGATTAAAAGTGAAAACAGACCTATAAAATTTGGCACATGGTTGTGAATCCATTACTTTCTGTTCTGTTTGCCTTATTTATTTTATTCTTTGGTGCTTATTCTGAAATTTTAGGAATCAAACTAAAAAAAGTTTTTTAATCAAATGAAGAAATTGAATCCTGGAGGGTGAAGCAAGATGGCAAAATAGAAAGCTCCACCATTTCTCCTCCCCAAGACACCAAGTTGTACAACTATCTACATAGTAAAAACACCTTCATAAAAAGCAAAACTCAGATGAGCACTCATAGGTCTGGTTTTAACTTCATATCGCTGACAGAGGCACTGAGGAGATAGAGAAAATAGTCCTGAATCACCGATACCACCTCTCCCCAACCTCTGGCAGTGGTGGCCTGGTATGGAGAGCTTCTCTGGGTGCTGCGGGAGGAAGAACACAGCTACTGTGAGTCACTGAACTCCATACTGTTCTGTCAGAGCAAAAAGAAAAAGTGGACCGAATTCAGCTGATGCCCACCTGCAGAAGGAGCATTTAAAACAGCCCTAGCCAGAGGAGTCGCCAGTCCCAGCAGACAGAACTTGAGTGCTTACAAACCTTGCCACCAAGGGCTACAGCACTCTGTGTCACCAAGTAAACTTGAAAGGCAGTCTAGGCCATAAGGACAGGCTCTCTTAGGCGAGGCCTGGGGCTGAACTAGGCCTAGAGACAGTGGACTAAGGGAGCATGTGGCATACTGAGACAGCATCTGGGGAAGCCAAGGGAGCTCTGGTCTCAACCCTCCCCTAATCCCAGGCTGCACAGCTGGTGACTCCAAAAGACACCAAGAGACCTCTTCCTTTTTCTTGAGAAGAGGAGAGGGAAGGATGAGGAGGACTTTGTCTTGTGTCTTAGATGCCAGTTCAGCCACAGTAAGATAGGGCACTGGTCAGAGTTGTGAGGCCCTCGCTCCTAGATGACATTTCTAGACATACCCAGGGCCAGAGAGAAACTGCTGCCTTGAAAAAAGGGCCCAGTGCTGACAGCATTCATCACCTGTTAACTGAAGAGCCCTTGAGCCCTGAATAACCAGTAGCCATACCCAGGTACTCCATTGAGGGCCTTAGGTGAACCTCTGAGACTTGCTGGCTTCAGATGAGATTCAGCATATTACCAGCTATGGTGGCTATGGGGAAAAACTCCTTCTGTTTCAGAAAAGCAGAACAAAAAGTAAAAGGGACTTGTACCTTAGGTACCAGCATGGCCACAGAGGGGTAGAGCACCAAGAGAGCTCTTGCAGTCCCCAATTCTAGGACTTGACCCTTTGAAAGCATTTTTGGACCTGCCCTGGGCGATTGAGGAGCCCACTGCACTGAAGGGTGAGTCCCAGGACAGGCAGCGTTCCCGACAAGCTGCCTTTAGAGACCTTGGTTTATAAGGGAACATTAGTGATAGTCTGGCAGTACTCATGGCCTGGGATGGCAGCAGCTACGGGGTGAGGCTCCTCTACCATTGAGAAAAGGAGAGAAGAGTGGGAAGGGCTGTATTATGTGGTTTGAGGGCCAGCTTAGCTGCAATACAGTAGAACACCAGATAGACTTGTGAGGTTTTTACTCTATTCCCCGACTCCTAGACAGAACTTCTGGACCCATATGGGGATTAGGGGACCTTGCCACCCTGAAGGGAAGGACACAGGCCTAGATGGCTTTTCTACTTGCTGATTATAGAGCCCCAGGGCCTTGAGGAAACATGGGCAGTAGCCAGGGCCTGGTTACAGTAGGCCTTGGGTGAGGCCCAGTACTGTGTTGGCTTCAGGTCTGACCCAATGTAGTCTTGGCATTGATGGACACAGGGATGCTTGTGTCACTCCACCCCCAGCTTTATGTTGCTCAGAACAGAGAAAAAAGCCCTGTATGTTTGGGAGAAAGTAAGGGAAAAGAACATGAGTCCCTGCTTGGTAATCCAGAGAATTCTCCTGGATTTGTCCAAGACTATCAAGATAGTACCTCTGAGTCTATAAAAACCAGAGTGTTACTGGGCTTGGCATGCTCCCTAAAGCAGATACAACTTAAATCATAATACTCAAGTCCTTTAAAAATCTGAAAAACCTTCCCAAGAAGGATAGGTACAAGGAAGCCCAGACACAAAGACTATAATAAATACCTAACTCTTCAAAGCCCAGACACTGAAGAACCTCCAGCAGCATCAGCACCATCCAGAAAAACATGACCTTGCCAGATGAACTAAACAAGGCACAAGGGACCAATCCTGGGAAATAGAGACATGTGATAGAAAGTTCAAGAGAGCTATTTTGAGGAAGCTCAGAGAAATGCAAGATAACACACAAAAGGAATTCAGAATTTCAGATAAATTTAACAAAGAGAATGAAATAATTTGAAAGAATTAACCAGAAATTTTGGAGCTGTAAAATTCAAATGACATACTGAATAATGCATCAGAGTCCTTTAATAGCAGAATTGATCAAGCAGAAGAAGAAATTAGTGAGCTTGAAGATAGGCTATTTGAAAATACACAATCAGAGGAGACAAAAGAGAAAAGAATACAAACAATGAAGCATACCTACAGGATATAGTAAAGAGCCCCAAAAAGGCGAATCTAAGAGTTAAAGAGGAGGTTGAGAAAGAGATAGGGGTAGAAAGTTTATTCAAAGGGATAATAACAGAGAACTTCCCAAACCTAGTGAAAGATATCAATATCCAAGAACAAGAAGGTTACAGAACACCAAACAGATTTAACCCAAAGAAAACTACCTACCAAGAATGAACCAGGAAGAAATCCAAAATCTGAACATAATAATAACAAGTAGAGATTAAAGCTGTAATAAAAGTCTCCCAGTAAAGAAAAGCCCAGGAACAGATAGCTTTACTGCTGAATTTTACCAAACATTTAAAGAAGAACTAATATCAATCCTACTCAATCTATTCCTAAAAATAGAGAAGGAGGAAATACTTCCAAACTCATTCCACAAAGCCAGTATAACTCTGATACCAAAAGCAAAGATACATTGAAAAAAAAGAAAAAATAAAAGAAAAGAAAACCACAGGCCAATAGCTCAGATAAATACTGACACAAAAATTCTCAATAAAATACTTGCAAACTGAATTCAGTAATAGATTAGAAATATCATTCATCATGACCAGGTGGTATTTATTCCTGGGATGCAAGGATGGTTCAACATATGCAAGTCAATTAATGTGATGTATCATATCAATAGAATGAAAGATGAAAATGTTAAGATCATGTCAATCGGTGCTGAAAAAGCACTTGACAAAATTCAACATCCCTTCATCATAGAAACACTCCAAAACCTGGGGATAGAAGGAACATACCTTAACATAACAAAAGCCGTATATGACAGACCCCAGTTAGTATTACACTGAATGAGAAAAACCTGAATGTCTTTCCTCTATGATCTAGAACATCACATGGATGCCCACTGTCACCACTGTTATTCAACATAGTACTGGAATTCATGCTAGAGCAATTAGACAAGAGAAAAATATAAAGGGCATCCAAATTAGAAAGAAAGAAGTCAAGTTATCCTTGTTTGTAGATGATACAATCTTATATTTGGAAAAACCTAAAGATTCCACAAGAAAACTATTAGAACTGATTAGCATATTCAGTAAAGTTGCAGGATACAAAATCAACACACAAAAATCAGTAGTATTTCTCTATGCCTATAGTGAACAATGAGAAAAAGAAATTTAAAAACTGATCCTATTTACAATAGCCATAAATGAAATTAAATACCTATGAATTAACTGAACCAAAAAAAGAAAGGTCTTCTAATGAAAACTATAAAACATTGATGAAAGAAATTGAAGAGGATACCAAAAAATGGAAAAATGTTCTGTGTTCATGGGTTGGAAGAATCAATGTTGTTAAAATATCCATACTTCCCAAAACAATCTGCAGATTCAATGCAAGCCCTATCAAAATACCAATGACATTCTTCACAGGTATAGAAAAAACAACCCTAAAATGTATGTGGAGCCACAAAAGACTCAGAATAACCAAAGTTATCCTAAGCAAAAAGAACAAAACTGGAGGAACCATGTTACCTCTCTTCAAATTATACTGCAGAGCTATAGTAACCAAAACAACATGGTACTGGCATAAAAACAGACACATAGACCAACTGAACAGAATAGAGAAACAGGAAACAAATCCACACATCCAGAGTGAACTCATTTTTGATAAAAGTGCCCGTAACAGACAATGAGGAAAAGACAGTATCTTTAATAAATAGTGTTGGGAAAACTGCATATCCACATATAAAAGAAATAAACTAGACCTGTATCTCTTGCCATATACAAAAATAAAATCAAAATGGTTTAAAGACTTAAATCTAAAACCTCAAACTATGAAACTACTATGAGAAAACATTAGGGAAACTCTCCAGGACATTGATCTGGGTCTTGAGCAATACCCCACAGATACAGGTAACCAAAGCAAAAATGGACAAATGGGATCACATCAAGTTAAAAGATCCTGCACAGCAAAGGATACAATCAACAAAGTGAAGAAACAACCCAAAGAATGGGAGAGAATTTTTGCAAACTACGCATCAGAAAAGGGATTAGTAACCAGAATATATGAGGAGATAAGCTCTTCATGTGCCTTTTAACTATTTCTGTTGAGCTCAATTTAAAATATGTGGTTCTTTTCTGTGAAATTGAATCCCTATATCTTTCAGAGTAGTGACTGGTGGAAAAAATGACGTATTCAAACTGGAAGGAGACTTTAATGAAGAATCTACTCATAAGATTGTGGGCAGAGTTTAGGGAAAACAACAAAGGATGGTGCTGTATTCCTGGGCTTGCCTTATTGAATCGCCTTTACTACCCTATACCCTTAGGGCACAAAGAGGAGGTGTCACCAGAATGCAGAGAAGGTACCTGCATACTGAGAGCCACTTAACAGAAGCCCTCAGAAGGTAAGGACAGTGTGCAGCAACCCAAGGGCGAGGAAGCAAGAAGAATAAATACCCCAACCTTGCTTTTCTCCCTCTCTCTGATTACTTGCCAAAACATACCAGTAACCAAACCAAACAGGAGGGCAGGGGACACATAAGCATGGTGATGAAGTCTACATGGGTCAGCCTCCCAGGACAAAATAGAGTAGGGTAAAGATCGGATCAGGGAGTGCAATTGGGCCCTCTCCCCACTTCTTGACTTATACACCCTCCAAGTACACATGGTCACATAGATGATCCAGTCCCACTAACATAGGTCAAGGAGGAAAGATGAAAATACTTCATTTTGGGATTGGATTCACATAAGTTTTTAGGATTAGAATAGCCTTATTCTACCAGTCTGGCTACTACTTTGCCAAATTGGAATTTTGTGCTAAAATTACCAGAGCTTGAGAGCAACAGACATGCCTCTTACTGTATATATGCAGTGACACATGCAACCTTCATGTCGAATATGAGTCTTGGGGTTATTTGAGGGTCAGGATGCCCAGGCTCAAGCCCTGGTTCTGAAACACTACCAGTTTCGTGATTCCACACATGTTCCTCCACCTGCTTGGGGGTCAATTTTCTTCTCTCCTCTCTGTAGAGCTACCTTGTTTCTTCTCATTCTGTCATCCGGTGATTCTATTTTCATTTTTTTCCCCAGTTTTACTACTCTGACAGATTTAGGGTCTCTTCAGTTTTACAGAAAACAACCACCTATTTTAAAATTGAGCTCAAGAGGTATTGTTAAAGTATGTGTGAATAGTTTATCTTTGAAAAGAGAAAGTAAATAAGCCTCAAAGTAAAATTTTAAAAGTATCTTAAAAGTTTTTAGCAGAAGAAAAATCATCTCCTCTGCGAAATTATTTTCTCTACCATTTATTAAATATTTTACTGCATTTTCTGGGCATTCAAAGATGAACCAGACATGAATTCAGTTCTCACAGAACCTCCAGACTGCGAGGGAAGAGGAAACAGGCATAGGAAAAATGACAAGGTTGCAAAGGTTGCAGTTATTTGAGCTGGCTTTTGAGAATTGTTAGGATTTTATTTTTTTTCTTTTTTAAAATTAAATTTTATTTTTAAAATTTGCATATAATAATTGTACATATTTATTGAGTACATAATGATATTTTCATACATATCCTGTATAGTGATCAGATCAGGGTAATCAGTATACTTATCATCTCAAATATTCATCATTTCTTTGTATTGGGAACATTCAATTTCCTCTTTCTGGCTATTTGAAACTATATAATATTGTTAACTATAATCATCTTACAGTGGTATAGAATACTCATTCCTCCTATCTAGCTGTAACTGTGTATCTTTTAACAAATCTCTCCCTATGACCCCTTCCCTCATGTTTCCCAGCCTCTAGTATCTTCTGTTCTACTTTTTCCTTCTATGACATCAACTTTTCTAGCTTCTGCATATGGATGAGAACATGCAGTGTTTAGGTTTCTGTTTCTGGCTTATTTCTCTTAATGTGTCCTCCAGTTTCATTCATGTTGCCATGAATGATAGTATTTAATTCTTTTTTGTTGGTGGATAGTATTCACATTTTCTTTGTCCATTCATTAGTTGATAGACATAGGTTGATTCCATATCTCAGCTATTGTGAATAGTGCTACAATAAATATTGAAACACAGATATTTCTTTGATATATTGATTTCCTTTACTTTTAATAAATGACCAGTATGGGATTGCTAGATAATATGGTAGTTCTATTTTTAGTTTTTGTCATTGTTGTTGTTTTGAGACAGACTTGCTTTGTCACCCAGGCTGGAATGCAGCAGTGCAATCTCAGCTCACAGCAACCTCTGCCTCCCAGCCCAAACAATTATCTTGCCTCAGCCTCCCAAGTAGCTGGGATTACAGGCACACACCACCATGCCTTTTTAATGTTGTATTTTAGTAGAGAAGTGTTTCACCATGTTGATCAGGCTGGTCTCAAACTCTTTACCTCAAGTAATCCACCTGCCTTGGCCTCACAAAATACTGGGATTACAGGCGTGAGCCACTGTGCCCGGCTTCTTGTGTGTGTGTTTTTTTTGAGATGGAGTTTTGCTGTTGTTACCCAGGCTGGAGTGCAATGGTGCGATCTCAGCTCACCGCAACCTCCGCCTCCTGGGTTCAGGCAATTCTTCTGCCTCAGCCTCCTGAGTAGCTGGGATTACAGGCACGCACCACCATGCCCAGATACTTTTTTGTATTTTTAGTAGAGATGGGGTTTCACCATGTTGACTAGGATGGTCTCGAGCTGTTGACCTCATGATCCACCCGCCTCAGCCTCCCGAAGTGCTGGGATTATAGGCTTGAGCCACCGTGCCATGCCAGGCCTGTGTTATTTTTAAACAAAAAATGTTGAAACATCCATGAAAGGGAGCAGTAAGATTTAAGTTTGAAAAGTATGCTTGGGTCAGATATAAATGAAAGGATAAATGAATCACACCCCGGAGTAAAAATACTAAGTTGAAATAGCACCAAAAGGGATTTAGGTACTTATGAAAATGCCAGTTTGTCATAAAGCCTTTAGTCCTTGAAGTGGGTTATCAACAAATGTAATGGAAAGTCTTAAGTGTGGGATTCTAAGAACAGGACAGAGCTACCTCAATGATGATATACAAACAGTCATGCCTGGAACAGGGATGAACATGAGGGAAGAAGGAGGGCTGGTTGAAATCTAAGACTTCTTGAGGCCACATTCTGGACTTATAATACAGTGTTAAAAAAACAACAGAGATTCTGAAGTCAGATGGTATGGGTTTGGATGTTTGTTTTGGGTTCCCCAAATTCAAAATGGGGCTGAAATATGATTCTTGTGGCTATTCAATGCCATAACATATTGAGAACAATTATCACAAGATTGTTTATGTAACTAGACATTCAAAAAATATTAGCACGCATCAGTTTTTTTAATAATGTTTGAATGCCATAATAAAGCAATTGCTTCTTTTAAAAATCTCACTTTTGCGAGCCCCAAATTCATGTATTTTCTCTTTTATGCCTTCTTTTAGTTAGTTGTTGACACCTAAAGAGCATGGTTTCATTTCAAAGTTAACACTATCATGCAATACACAAAAGTAGATATTTTGCAAATACACTACCATCCATGTCCTTAAATTTTGAAAACCTATTTCACTTAATTATAGCATTTTAGGTATCAGTGAGAACTATCTTCTGATCATGTGGATTTTTATTCTCACATCAAATACCCATGAAGATTGAGCATTCTTCCAGTACTAGGCTTCCCTGTATTTTGTTATTAAGAGAAAGGGGTGGTGGGACCTGGACTCTGGTTTCCCACATTTGTGATATTCCTCAACATATGAAATCCTTTCTCTTCTTCTTGTTCATTTGAAACACAGAAAACAGTTTCATCATATGGTGTGTTGATCTGAAGAGTCCGAGAAAGGGTGAGAGTTCCCTGTGGAATTGTAACTAGGAACAGAATTTAGTGGGTGGGCAGTCATAGTCCCAGAGGGTTTTCATGTGGTTAAAAAAAAAAAAAAAGTAAGAGGTGCAACTGTGGTATTAAATAATTAATAAGAAAAAAGCCAAAGGAGGAAAACACTTTAGGAATGAGTGGCTGAGACGACACCAAGCCCCATATGATTTAGGAGTCAAGCTGAGATAAATTGTAGCATTTTTAAATTTTATGTCAGTTTATTAGAATTTTGAGCTGAGAACATGGGACTTGGATAGGTAAAGTCATTTTCTCAAAGTAACCTAACTATTTAATGAGGATCTCAAGTTAGAACCCAGACTTCTATAGCCCAGTTCAGATCACCATCCTCTGTACTTAAGTGTATTTGGGAATTTGGAGATATTGTTAAAAAAAATAAAAAGCTGTATGTAGGCAGAATGAGGTGAAGCATCTTTTCTTCTCTTCCGATTAGTCTAGGCAGTTTTCCTGGTTTAGTTTTAAGATTATGACTGTTCTACTGACATATATATGTATGTATGTTCCTGGACAATATTTTTCAGCAAAGCATGTTATAAAATCACTTCTGACAATTCTGTTCCTGGTCAGAATGCCTGAAAACTACACTGACTCCAGATTTCTAGCATGGCCAAGAGACCTGGATGTAGCCAATTTTAAAGTGTTTTATCCACTGGGCACAAGCAGTGCCATCTGCCTCAGCAACTCCATGTACCTATATTTTTAGAGGCATATCCGCAGAGCCAACAGTTTGCCCCAAGGCTATAACAGGCTTCCTATACCCTCACTTCCCCAGTCTGACTTATCCGAGGCTATCTAATTAGCTTCTCTATGTCCTAGTCAAGTCTTTATTCTCACCACGATACCAGAGAACAGAAAAAGATTGTATCTGTACATGTTCTAGTAGGAAAGGTGTGCTGTAGCACAATCTAATTTCACAGAACTGGGACTCTATCCTGGGCTAGGATCACAGGCCATGCATTAGAAGGTCAAAATCTTGGATCAGATATGGCTTTGTCTTTCAAAGGAATTATAGTATCATAGGCAGAATTACAAATTCAACACGAGAAGGCAAAATGCTATAGGGGTGGACTGAAGTGATAAAAATGAAGAAATCACATCAAGTTGAAAGGATTTCAAATGATTTTGTTTGCAATGTAGCACTGAGATGGCCTTTGAAGAATGGATAGGATTTTATGGGCTCAATGGCCAGAGGAATGGAGGAGGGATGTTCCAGACAGAGGGACAAGCAAGACCAAGAATCAGCCGCAGTGAACTTTGGGCCATGGTCAAGAAACACTGAATAGTTTATCTGGACCAAAATTTTGTGTAACAGTGGGAAAGAAATGGGAGATAGAAAAGATGGTTAGAATCATATTGAAAGAGTTGAACCTTAAAGGTTTTTTATGAGAAACGTTCTTGAAAAAGAGATTCAAACTTTTTTTTTTTTAGGTGGACAGCAAGTCAAGTTATTGGTTCATTATTATGAGAGGGTAGCACAGTGGAAGCCCTTATGAGTGCAGGGCCCGCCACTTGTCCAGAGGGCCACGACTGGGGATGTACTTAACCCCACAGCCATCTGGGATGAGCCGCTTCTCAGCCACCATGTCTTCAAATTCATCGGCATTGAACTTGGTGAAGCCCCACTTCTTTGAGATATGGATCTTCTGGCGGCCAGAGAACTTGAACTTGGCCCTGCGCAGGGCCTCAATCACATGCTCCTTGTTCTGCAGCTTGGTGCGGATGGACATGATCACTTGGCCAATGTGAACCCTGGCCACAGTGCCCTGGGGCTTTCCAAAGGCACCTCGCATGCCTGTTTGGAGCCTGTCAGCACAGGAGAACATCTTGTTGACGCGGATGATGTGGAAGGGATGGAGCCGCACTCGGAATATGAAAGCCATCTTTGCCACAACTTTTCACCATGTACTTATTGGCACAAATTCGGGCAGCCTCCAGAGCTTCAGAGGAGAGCTGCTCATATTCATCCGATACCATGTGGCCACAGAGTGGAAACTCATCCACTTTTGCCTTCTTCCGCCCCAGGTCAAAGACGCAAATCTTGGCATCAGGGACACCTCGGCAGAAGCGGGACTTTGGGTACCGCTTGTTCTTACAATATCAGTAACAACGGGCGGGGCGGCGGCCCATAGCAACACCAGGATCTTCAGTGGCGTGCCGAAGGGAAAGAGGAGATTCAAACTTTTTAAATGACTCTGAGGTTGAGGATAAGACAATGTGTTCATTCAGGTGCTTAGGAGGGTGGCTGTAATGAATGATCTGGGCTAGACCCATGGGAAATCACTTGTTCACATTCAGGGAGTGCTGGAGCTAGAGTCTAGGCACAGCCTCTGTGGAAATGCTGAGGGAGACTTCGTTGCTTTGGAATGTTTGACCTTACCTGGTTCTGTTCCGGATTTCTGTCGTTGTTAATTTCTTTTCCCTCCTCCTTTTTGGTTTACTTTGATGGCTTAGTGAACATGGTACAAGATGTTCTGAAGGAACAAATATTGCTGCTGCTAAAAACACAGTACACCACTCCCAAAAGCTGCATCCTGTACAGTTTGAATGTTGTGAGTACTTAGAAGCTCTTTTCGTGATGAAAGCCCTTAGCTGAATTTTGTGTTTTGGAATTTAACCGAAGAAGTGGAAGACTGCAAGAGCAAAGTTACCTGAATTACAGGATGCACTTTGTTAAAACTGAATCAGTGTGATTTAGTTGTATTTACATGGATACTAAAAACGTACTCCGTGTTAGAAAACAAAAACACACAACACACCAGTAATCTGGGAGCCTTCTAGCATTTTCTTCCCTAAAATGAAGCAGGACAATAAAACTGTCTTTGAACAGGACTTAATTTACACTTTAGGAAAGTTGAGAATGTTAATAACTATAGAAAGACCAGGCAAAATAATCAAGCTGATCCCAGATGTAAACTATGCAAACAGGGGAAGAATTGTGTGTGCTTTTGTAAAGAAATGACCCAGAAAACAGCATTGCACAGCGTTGTACTTTGTGTTCTACCACTTTACAAAATATAAGTCTTTGGTGGTTTTTAAAGTTATATCATGCACCAGTTACTCTTTTCTAAATTGCTCTGGGACATAGTAGGGACTCAATTGATCTTTTGTTGAGGGGATGAGTGGAATCCTGATGCATCTAATAATTTTTTAAAAATCTGGTGCTTTAGGTGGAAATGTAAGCAAAATAAATAGATCAGAAAAGTTATATAAGTATGTTATAAGGGACTGGGTAAAACATCAGCACTTGGAGAGTTTCGGCAGCTGTTAGGAAATGCAGCCAGAACAACCATATTGGGTTCCCAGGGGAAGAAGAAAGGCCACTCCCTTGCCACAGCACTGAGCACCTGTTTTAGTAATCAGTGTCCGCCTGGGGTTTTGCAGCTAACCTTTAGCCCTGAAAGCACCCATTGGTTTGTAAAGCCTTAGGTAGTTTGGGGAGACCCAGGATTAAAGTATCTGATTTATTTTAGGCAACATTTGTGTATTCCAAAGGGCACTTGTCCACAGGTATCTGTATTTTTTCTGTATTCTCTCTTTGTCTGTGGGGTATAGCTCATCATCTAGGAAACTCCATGCCCTGGGTAGAGTTTTAGAGGACGTACACTAGATGCAGACACATTATTATATTTAATCCATACTACAACCCTCTCTTCCTTGTTTTATTAAGGATCAGAGAGGTTATGTGACTTGGCCAAGATCACCCAGCTAGAAGATGACATAGCTGAAATTCCAACCCAATATTCTTGGCTTAAGCACAGTATTTTCGTCTGTTGCATGGTGACAGATGCAGGCTTCATTCTACCTTCACTGCCAGGGCAGCAGGGCCTTTCCTGCTTCTGCACTTTGGCGTCAGATCAACTGACTGGGGATCAAATTCCACTCCACTGCTTCTTGCTACATGACCTGAGGCAACTTGTTTAACTTTTCCCAATCTCCATTTCCTTCTCTGTTGATGAGACTCATGATTCCTCTTCATAGGCTTTTCCTTCCTTTACATAAAGCTGAAGGTCAGGTCGTCTGTGTTGGAAAAAGACTGAGTTAAGATGCTATGTGCAAGTTTGTACAAGGCAAACTCTTCTCTATTGTGGCAGCACTGTGCTTGCTCTAAGCCCTAGATTTGAGAGAAAAGCAAAGCTCTGGGAGGGAGAAGTTAGAGCCTCCAGTGGGTTAATTTCCAGCAGTAAAGTCAACTCTCCCTGAGCTCCTTCCTCTGTCTAGGAAAAGGCCATCCTAACACCTGTCGTAGGGATGATCTGAGTATTCACTGCGATTGTGCATATAAAAGCTCTCAGGTCTCCACATGCAAGCCTGGAACCTGAAAGTCTGAAGTCCTGCTTGCCTCGGCTGAAGTCTCCCACACCCTGCCTGTGTTCACCATTGTCCCTAATCACCCAGCAGAGCTTCCCACAAGCCCCTCACCCAACCCTGCCATCTTAACTGTTCTTATGATAATGTAAATACCTCACCCAACCCTGCCATCTTAACTGTTCTTATGATAATGTAAATACCCCTCACCCAACCCTGCCATCTTAACTGTTCTATGATAATGTAAATACCTCTCACCCAACCCTGCCATCTTAACTGTTCTTATGATAATGTAAATACCTCGCACCCAACGCTGCCATCTTAACTGTTCTTATGATAATGTAAATACCTCTCACCCGACGCTGCCATTGGAACTGAACTTGTATACTCCTTGCCCCTACCCCCCACCACTGTAACTAAACTTACTCTGCAACAACCTCACCCCCCAAAAAACTACCCAAACCTATAAAACCAACTCCCATCCCACTGCCCTTTGTTAATGCCCTTTTTGGCCTTGGCCCACCTGCACCCAGGTGAATAAACAGCCATGTTGCTCACACAAAGCCTGTTTGGAAGGTCTTTTCATTCAAAGTGTGCATTTTTCAACAAAAGCCCTATGTGGATTTTAAATCATCATATAGATACTCATTCTCATTATTGGAATATATTATTTCCAAATCAGGCCTTCCAGCTTAGACTTTTCCAATTCCACATGAGATCTCCATTTTCTCCTCTACTGGGAGTAGAAGATTACCAAAGAAAGAAAAGGTAGACATATGCTCGGGCTCCCCATTCACTACTCCCTATCTCCTTCTTGCAATCCTGTATTCTGGGGCTTTCTTCATGATGGGGCCTTTCACACAATCCTCCTCTTCAAGCTGGGCAAGCCTGCTCTTGTCTCTCTTGTCCTTCAGGAGGAAGTAGTAGAGAAGATGTAAGTTTTTAAGGATTCATTTGGGGGGATGTGGAAAGAAGGCAAGGGAGAGATGAGAGGGAGGAGGTTTGATTCCACACCATCCCCAGCCCTTAGTGAAGTACTTGGCATCCTGAGAGGTGCTTTGTAAATACTTATTGAATGAGTGATTGTGTTAAGTTGGTAGCAGGAAGAAGGGCTAGATATAGAGAGCTGATGGAAAAGCATGAAGTTTGGCCAAGGAATTTTGCTGTTCTCTCTGCTGTTTTCAGACAGGTTAATGTTAGACCGCTCTGGAAGCTGTAATTGATGAGGCCAGATTCATAGGACCATAAACAAAACTCCCTGTTGTTTTCATTTCTTTGTCTTGCAGACAAATGCATCAGCTATTTGAAAAGCAAGCCCAGAAAACAACTGACAAACCAAACAAATCCGAGAGGCTCAGCATACACATTTTTCTCTTCTAGAAGCTCCAAAGTGCTAATACACCATTTAATTCAAATCTGGTGACATTCAAATGTAGAAAGCCAACGTGAGTGAGTTACACGTTGGATGCCTCCTCTTCCACAACTCCCTCCCCTTGAATCATGACATTGGCAATTTCAAATAAGAAGCAATCCCAATGAAAGGTCATGAATACCTTTTCAAGGTTTTTCTTCTTGTGGGCCCGCATACTTGTAACTACCTTCTTTCTCCTGAACCAGGCTCTCCAGTCAATTAAGCTGTTCATAATCAATATATATATTTTTTTACGTATTTGAGGATTTATATCCTGCCAACTTCCAGAAGGACTTAAGAGCCCTTTAACATTTCAGAATAAAATGAGGAAATAAGGGATAAAAATAGAACCTTATAAAATGAGTGAGGGAATCGTTGTTAAAAGGCACCTGAGTTGATCTAATTCTTGCAGCTAGCCAGTAAACTAAATCCCGACTTTACTTGTGGTTAAGAGTAAAAGGGAGCACACGCTGCTTACATAGCTCTCATTGCTGTGTCAACTTGGAAAAAGAAAAGTAATGTACGAAATGATTTGTAGAACTAAACCATTTTTTAAGAGCTATTTAGATAAAAAAGACACTAGAATTATTCTGCTAACAACCTCAAGAGAAGTCTGTGCATATAAACACTTACTTCCAGCAACCCCTTGGGCCCGCAGCCATTCTGGCCTTTCACTTAGTCGCTTTGCTACCATGTTTCCCTCTGCCTGGAATGGCCCTCCCAGGAGTCCACTCACCTTCATCCAGTCAACTCTACTCCTCCTTTCAGTTTCTGTTCTATCAAAAGAGCCATCATCTCCCATTCAGATTGGGACAGATCCCCTTGTTACAGGGTTTCAGAGCACCTTGTACTCTAAATAATGACACCAGTGAGTGAGTATGGTAGGTTACTGGATGTAAACTACCATACTCACTACAAAGTCATAGTTACCTACCACAGTTTACGTTTACTCACTCACTGGTGTCACTATTTGGTGTCTATCTTCCCCACCAGACATAAGCTCCCTGAGTCCAGGAACTGATGTACTTTTCTCACTTCTGTATCCCCAGCACCTCATACCAAGTCTGTACCATGTCTGACTTTTGGTAATAATAATGATAACAGGATAATAATTATAATAACTAAAATTTATTGAACGGTAGGAATTCTCGTGTTTTTTATCTAATGATTGGAGTCTCAAATAGCCCTTTATAGTGCGTAATATTGTCATCCTCCTTTCATAGGAAAGGGACAGAGGTGGAGCTTCAAGTCTAGGCAAACTGCCCACGATCACAGAGCCAGCAGATAAAGAAGCTGGAAGGTAAATCACAGTCTGGTTCCCGAGTCTGACCTCCTGACCCCTGCGGTCTGCTGCTCCTTGGAAATGCACAGTAAATATCTGTTGAATTCAGGAATGAATTCAGATCATAATATGGCCCAGGAATTTTGCTTTCTTATCATCTAACTTAATATAGAAATAGCATCTGAAAAATCAGAATGAACCCTACATTTGACAAACCATTTCTCTGAGCTCTCACGTTGATTACTTATCGGAGCATTAAGCCAGGGCCAAACCACAGGCAATTAAAATGATTGAATTATGTTTTTAAAAATGACCATGGTAACTCTAGGGTGAATGGGCCAGCTGCCTGCCTGGCATAAAAGTCCCGTATCTAAAGTGTATGCAGGTAAATAGGAGCTAAGCTGTCATTTTGTTTTGAAACGCTGAGTTAGATTTATAGTCTCTTCCAAGAGAGGAAGAAGGAGAAGTTAGATAAGTGTTTGCTGCATTAAAAACAAACCAACATCAGCATATGGAATCATTGAAAAAGTTACCAGGTAGTGTTAGAATCAGTATTTTCCTCAAAAGAATGTGAACTCTTAGCAAGCTCTCCCACATGCAATTGGGCAAGACAACAGAGTTCTACATAGGACGACTGAGAAACATGATGTGGAGGTGGAAGATTGTTAATACTGTTTCTTCTCTACCAGTCTCTGTAAGGCCTATGGAATATCTGATGTGAAGTAAAGCCATATCCTAGCAAGCCGGCTAGAACTTGATCTTTGAAAGATGTACTTACATGTACAAAATGCCTGTTGGATACGGTTGTTGATGACTAAGCATTCTAATATTGGGAAGGGATTTCCTTTTGATATATTTGTTGGAGAGTTGCTCTTTTTATATGAGCAAGGGGCTAATATACCCACTTGTTTCCAATAATCACATACTAATTATATATCTTGGTAGCATGGAATCTGTTTATACACATTTCGGGCCAACTCATTCAAAATATTTATGGAGAGCTTAGAGTCCCAGGCATGGATTGAAAGTCAAAGACATGGTCCTGCTCTCAAGCTGCTTCTGGTTCTTATAAAAGTTTGTAAAAGTAACATTCATTCATTTGTTTGGTACCAAACATGTGCTGGACCATACAAAGAAGTTAAAGAAAGACAGTGCATTACAGCAGAAAAAGTCCTGACTTCGGAGTCATGCAACTTACTGCTTATCAACTACTTGACCTCGGGAAATTTATCTGAACACTCAGATAATCAGTATCCTCATTTGTAAAATGGAAATCTCATGCTTTGCAGGATTATTATATGGAAAAGAAAATAAATATCATCTAGCACATAGGCAGTACCCATTTGTTTAACACACGATTCTCATTCGTGAAAAGCACCATCCTAATGAAGGATGGAATAAACAAAATTACATCATGAGATTTTGATATTGCACAAAATTGACATTGAGCAAAAGTGCAGAAGTGCAACAAAGAGCAAGGAGCAAACTCCCTCTGCCTGAGCAATCAGGGAAGTCTCCCTATAGGAGGCTACTTCAGAGGTAGGCAAGGAAGGATAAGTAAGCTTTTGTAGGATGGAGAAGGGGAAAAGTTTTTCAAGCACAGAAACAAGAAACAGTATGTGCTGCTTGTCGTGGGAAAGTCAGTGCAATTAGAGGGTAGGTTTTTGTGACTAGGTGGGGCCAGGGCACATCATAGGAGATGAAGCCAGAAGGAGTGATCAGTTACAGACTGATCATAAAGATGTGCGTAAGATAAAGTCCTAATAAAACAGATCCTCTTCATTTTATTCCTAAATGTTCTGTTTTTAGTGACAGATTCATGATTTTCACTGGCAAATTTTTTTTTTTCATTTCCCTGAGAAATTTCACTTTATTCATTCTTTGAACATGTATTTCTGTGTGTTCTTAGAATTCAACACTAGCTCAAAGTTTCTGAGAATTCCCTGTCAGCCACTTAGACAACTTGGTATAATTCTCTGTCACATCTGTCATGCTTTCCTGTCTTTCCAAGCTGGCATTGTCCAGGCTCCCATGCCTCCCATGGGGGGCACAGATGCATCTCAATTGGTCTCTTTGTGCAGAGTGGACGGGCAGGTGTGAGCATGATTGATGGCTGGCTTACATGGCCACAGAGGAAAAAGGCTCTGGTCATTTTCTTTTCTTCTTGAGGCTCGATCCATACCTTCTACCCAGACTTTCTTGTAAGAGAGTTTCATTGAGTTGCCACCCTTGGAATTTTTTATTAAGTTGTTCAGTTGTCAAATACAAACACATTTGAAAAAAACCCGAATTTGATTCAGATCCTGAGAGGAGAAATGATGACTGAAGCTTGAATGACTTTTCTTTTTATTTCCATATTAAGTCATGCATCACAAACTATGGTACAGGGCAGTAGTTGTGATGCCAAATGTGTATCCTAATGGCTAGGGAAGCTTTAAAAAAAACCACCCCCTGGGCCTGACTCCCACCCCCAACCAGAGATGTATCTTCCTTCAGAGGGTGTCTGGGGAGGGAAACCTGGGGAATCTGTGCTAACAATCAATACTTTGCAGGCAATCTTGTTATGTAGCCCTAGGTGAGAACCTACTGGGGGAAGGGGATGCTATGATACATAATCTTAGTTCCTGTCCCTCCACTCCACCATATCCACCTGTCCTGTCATTTAGCAGATTCTGTTGAACATAGACTGTGTGCCCAGATGGTCTTAGGCACATGGGACAGATACAGTCGCAGTCCACATAAAGCTTACCTTCTAGTTGGGGAGACAAACAGTAAATAAGACGGTTAAGCAAAGCATATTAGCTCCCTCCCCAGACATCCTCTAAAGATACGTCTCTTGCTATTTGCCAAGGAGAAAAAAAAATACAGTGGATAGTGTATTTACTTCTTTACCTCCCACTCTCAACTTATCCAATCTGGCTTTTATTCCTCGCTTTGCAGATTGTTCATTTGTATGGACCCAACTCTGTCCAACCTGCCAAATGTAGCGGGCACATTTAAGTCTTTGTCTCTGTGGTATTCAGTATGAGGCGTTACTCACAAGTACTGTGCCTCTACAAGTTAAAAAAATAACTTATTTTAAATTGTTTTCACAAATATACCTAAGATAGGCAGTATTATTTAAATGGAGGCACACAGAAGTGAAATAGCTTGCTCAGGTTCACACAGCTGGCAAATAGAAGAGTGAGCATTCTTCTCACTGTCGACTCTGCCTTTCCACACCAAGTTTCCCTGTTACCACCCTAGGCTTCTTTTATCTCTTCTCTCATCATTCACTTTCTAACAGCTCCCAGGCTCATCTTCCTCTGCTAGCCCCTTACATGCAGGCATTCTGTGCTCACTCTCTCCACACTCACTCTGGACTATCTCTTTAATGCCCCCACTTTTCTCTATGGTCCATATTCCTGGTGACCTCCAAATTCACACTGTGGGGCCAGACATCTCTTCTGACTTTCCAACAACCTAATTGGTACATGCACTTGGATATCAGGTAGACATCTTCCTTTATGCATTTAATAGGAGAGTGCCTAATATGTGTCAGGTGCTACATGGTTATTGCAAATATTATGGTGAACCAGGCAGATGGGGTCTCTGGCTCATAGAAGTTACTGTCTAGCAGAAAAGTCAGACCGAATGCAAAGACTTCCCCACATGAACTTAAATACTGTCTTCCCTCTCCCCTGGATAATTACTCAACTTCCTGTTTTCTCAATTTCAGTTAATACCACAACCTCGGAGTTGCCGTTAATTCCTTCTTCTTCCAGGCCTATATCCAAGTCTCTCTTTTACGAACCTCTTGACTCTGTTTTGTTCTTGCCGTTACCACAGCCTCGGGTTCATTTCCCACCTGAAAAACCTGGTTGGCTTTCTAGCTGGCCTCCCTGTCTCCAGTTCTACATGCCTCTAATCCATTTGTGACTCCATTGTTTTCTAAAGTGCAAACTCGATTGTGCTCTCCCTCTTTATATCCTCCGGTGGGGCATCTGTCTGATGACTTCTCCTCTCTTGTGATAGTGGATCTTGTTTTCATGAGAGCCCATTTCACGTGGCTGGCCCAGCTCCAACCACCTTTTTATGCACTCCATGCTCCTGGCCACAGTGATGAGTTTCAGAATGGGCAAGAAGAAGCCAAGAAGAACTTTCATGTATAAGTGTTGAGATGGAAATAGTCTAATTCTTGCTCTGAAATCTTAATTGTTTCTTTTTCTCTGCATGGGGAGAATCTCTCCAAATGTGAATGCAGTGCATGAAAAGAAGCTGACCTGGTCAAGACAGAGCCTCAGGAAATTGTTCAACCTCCAGTATGATTTAGTTGCGCATGAAGTGGGCTTTACTCATGGACTTTACCAATCATAGGGGTCAATATATTTTCCATGTTAGAATCCATTGCTGCCACTTAATTGCTATGTAACTTTGGACAAATTATTTTACCTTTCTGAATAACAATGTCCTTATCTCTAAAATGGGCATAATAATAACATCAACCTCACAGGACTGTAATGAGTTTCAAATGAGTTAATGCATACAGAGAACTTAGAACATTCCTAATTGTTGACCATTGTTGTTATTACCATCACTTAGCTGAGTTTGGTCTTGGGTTTCTTTAGCTTGTAACTGGAAGCGTCGCAACAAATACCAAGTCCAAACTCCGTATCCTGCTTACAAGGCTGATTTCTAGCCTACTCTTCAATGGCTCCATCACAGTCCTTATGCCACTGCCTTACTTGTATTAAATTTCCAAAGCTCCCCATTTATGCTGTTTCAGACCTTTTTCTAGGTATACAATGTTCTTTCTGCTCAAAATTCTTATCCCCATTCACCCAGAAAAGTCAGGTAAGGATTCTAAGCAGCAAGAAGAAGCGACTAACTAAGGATGCCAGGAGTTTGGGGTCTGGTTTTGCCATTGATTATCGGCTGTCTCGGGACAAGTCTCAACAATTTGGATCCCCTGCATTGAAAAAACGATTCTTTCTTGATTCTCAAATGTACTTCTCTGTGAACAGAGCTCAATAGATTCATTGACAGTCAAGGATTCCTTACTCAGCTCATGTTTCAGGTGAGGCAAAAATAATAAGTCTAGTGTATTAGGCCATTCTTGCTATAAAGAAATACGTTAGGCGGGATAATTTATAAAGAAAAGATTGACTCATGATTCTGAAGGCTGTATAGGGAGCATGGTACCACACATCTACTTGGCTTCTGATGAGGTCTCAGGAAGCCTTTAATCATAGCGAAAGGCAAAGGGGGAGCCAATGTATCATATAATGAGAGTGAGAGCAAAAATCAGAGAGTAGGAGGTGCGACACTTTTAAACAACCAGGTATCACTTGAACTCAGTCATTACCAAGGGGATAGCACTAAGTGATTAGTAAGGGATCTGCCGCCGTGATCCAAACATTTTCCACGAGACCCCACCTCGAACACTGGGAGTTACATTTCAACATGAGATTTGGTAAGCACACAGATTCAAACCATATCGGTTAATTAACTCTCCCTACCTCCCAGTGCCGGAATGGAGAAGACAGACTTACATCACAGCAGGAAGAGTGGGCTCCCTCGAAACAATCTTCTGAACAGATAGGTGGTGACTCTAAGAAAGGCATTTAGGTGACTCTAAGGTATATAAGAAGGGCATTAAGAAGGATGTGCTTCCTTTCTTAGATCTTGAGAAGGGACAAGTGAAATTTCTTCTCTGTCATGTTTCCTGGTCCCCGCACCTGCCTTTCTAAATATTCAAGAGTTACACAGTCTAACAGCAGCCAAATGAACTATATCTTCAAAAGCAAGAATAGTTTTCCATTGTCTCTAATGCCTGGCTAGGTTTCTAGAATATTTGGGAATAGTAGTAAAATAAAAATGTTTCTTCTGTATTTCAGTGGGAAGATACTGTCTCTGGGTCTGCATCCCAGAGGCTTTGTTTCACTGTTGGAGATGAACAAATGTAAATAATTTAAAGCATCGCCCCAGTAGTATTTTCCTCATTTACATTTTATTTCTATGTAAATTTACCTCAGGCCTGAAAAGGTTTGTCTCTGGCCTAGGATAAATGGCTGTTTTATTGCCAGAGTCCAGGCTGGCCAATTTCCCCAGACATTGGCTAGCTCCTGGGTGGTAGAGTTTGGCTGAAAGACATCAACGCAAACATAGTCTCTTTTTCCTTTGCCTGAACTACTATTCAAATGAAGATTATTAAAAGGATCTAAATGTGAAAATGTTATATACCAGCAACAGACACATCCCCAAGTATGTGCACATGGCCTAAATTAGACCACCTAAGTAGGCGGTGTGCAACCTAGAAATTATAAGAAAGGAATTGGATAATGAGAGGCAGCAGTCCGTGAAGCCAGCCCACCGGCAGAGCAAGCACAGCATCCCTAGAAGGGTTTCCTCGAGGGAGAAATGGAAGCATGTGGCATAGGAGTGGGAAGTCGCCCCCTTGTTTCTTTCCCTTCTTTTCCGCCGGACTCATTTCCTCTCAACTTCTTATTCCTCTCAACTACTCTGTAAGGAGTTGAGAGGAAATGAATCTGACTCATAAGCCCAGACCCCATTAGCTTCTGAGGTCATGTTTTCTTTGAAAACATTATCTTCTTTATTAATATGTTTAATAGAGAAGGACCACATAAACATTCAACCCAATAAAAAATAAAAAATATATCATAGAGTTTAATGATTTCTGCCCCCGCCGTCTCCTTCATTTTCTGCCCCCTAAGGTTTCACCTTCCACACTTTTTGTTTATGAAAATGTGCACATATATATATGAGGGGGATGATTGGTACTTGTTTTTATAAAAATAGAACCGTATTTATTTTTCTGTAGTCTGCTTTACTTAACAAGACATCATGGGATTCTCTCTGGGTTAATAGATATTCATCATTTTATTTTTTAATAGCTGCATAATATTTCCTATTAAAGACATACCATAATTTAATGAACTATTTCTCAATCAATATTCATCTAAAAGTAAACAAAAATAGCAATAAGCATTCTTAACATAAATATGTGCTGGCAATTTTATTTTTATAGGATGAATTTTCAGAATTGGATTATTGGGTTTGTGTATTTTTTAATTTAGTAGACATTTCTAGTTTATTTTTCCAAAAGGTTGTAGCAATTCAAGCCTTCCCAGAATATAGGACAGTGAAAATCTCCCCCAGTTTTTACCAATTCTGGGTTTTGTTTTCTTTTAGTTTTGCCCATGTGATAGGCCAAAAATGATGTCTTTAAACCTACTTTATGCTCTCTTGATTACAAGTGAGGTTGCTCATCTTTTCATGGACTTCATTATTTCTTCCTCTGGGAATTCTCTTATCCCTTGCCTGTTTTTGTACTGAGTTGAAGTTGTCTTTTCTTACAAATTAAAAGAGCTCTGTGCACTAGGGAGATTAACTTTATGTCTATCATATCTGTGACAAAAATTTCCCCCTGGACATCACGGGTATTTTGACTTTGTCTACTTAATCTTTTACAATAACTAAATGTAGTCAAACACTATATGTTGGTGTTTCCTTGATGGCTTCTGGATCTCTTATCTTACATAGAAAAGTCTTCCTACTCCAACATTATATAAGTATTATCCTAAATTTTGTTCTAATGTATATTTTTTTCACTAACTCTTTAATTTGTTTGGAATCTTTTTTTGTGTATGGTGAGAGTTAAGAATTTCTTTCTGTTTTCTCCTAGATAGCCAACTATGTCAGCAGCATTAATAAAATAAACACATTTTCTCATCAACATGTTCCCTTTGTCGTATATGAAGTTTCCACATATACTTGGATTTATGTTCTGAACTCTTTATTCTATTTTACTAGTCTGAGCCAATGTCATTATATTTTTACTGTAATGGCTTCATGAAACATCTGATATTGAATAAGGCAAATCTACCCTCATGATCCTTTGTTCTTTTTTATTTTTGGCTAGTCTCAGATATTTATGTTTCCATTAGAAATTTAAACTTATTTTATGCATTTGCCAAAAATTGGGATTCTGTTTGAGATTGCACTAATTCTGGAAGAACTGCTGCATTAAAGATAAATAATTTCTATTGAGAAAATGGTCTATCTTTTGCATTTGCTAAGAATTTTTTTCACATCCATCAATAAGATTTCATAGTCTTTTTTATCATTGACCCTATATCTTTCTTGCTAAATGGATTCTTGGATCGTTTCTTTTGTGTTGATATTGTGAATGGATTGTTTGTCAAGTTGACTTCTAATGCCTAACTTTTTTTTTTTTATAATTTTTATTGCATTTTAGGTTTTGGGGTACATGTGCAGAACGTGCAAGATAGTTGCATAGGTACACACATGGCAGTGTGTTTTGCTGCCTTCCTCCCCTTAACCCACACTTGGCATTTCTCCCCAGGCTATCCCTCCCCAACTCCCCCTCCCGCTGTCCCTCCCCTATTCCCCCCAGTAGACCCCAGTGTGTAGTACCCCCCTCCCTGTGTCCATGTGTTCTCATTTTTCTCGCCCGCCTATGAGTGAGAATATGTGGTATTTCCTTTTTTGTTCTTGTGTCAGTTTGCTGAGAATGATGTTCTCCAGATTCATCCATGTCCTTACAGAGGACATAAGCTCATCATTTTTGATTGCTGCATAATATTCCATGGTGTATATGTGCCACATTTTCCCAGTCCAGTCTATCATCGATGGGCATTTGGGTTTCTAATGCCTAACTTTTAATGGTTTGATCTCTCCCCTAAATGGTGTCATGACTTCAACCCTTCTCAAAGTGTTGCCCAGTTACTCACAGACACCCACTTTGGTGCTTCCTGCCTGGTCTGTTCTTGCATTTACTGGCAGGTGTGTGCTCTCCAGCTCTGACTCTCTCTTGCTGTTCCCTGCCGCTTGTGAAGCCCCGTTGCCATGGCAGAGGCACCATCATAAGCATGATAACACCATTGCCAGATCCCCATCTCCAGGGACTTCTAAAGTTGTACATTTTCAGGGGGCCCAAGTGGTTCTGGGTCTCATGAGAGAATGACCTTTTCCCTAATTCCAGGCCACATCTCATCCCCTAGTTCAAATGGCTCTGCTTGTTCTCAGAACCTTCCAAAGTCGTGCTCCCACAGTTCCTGCCCCTCTTCTGAGGAACAGCTTTTGTTCCTACCCCTCCTCAGAGCCTCTCCAAACCTTCCCTGCTGTGTAGGGCACAGAAGCAAGAACAGCTTTTTCTTCTCAGCTTAAACCCATCCTTACCACCCCCAAATTAGAGTAACATAGTTTCTCCAAAGTGTAACTTTGCTTGTCCCAAGAGTTAAAATCTGTGTTTTTAACTCTTGAAAGTCTCAGGATTACTAAAGAGCTCCATTAGAGCAGAAAGTTACTTTGCTTATTTAGATAACAACCCAAAACCTGATTGAGTTTTCGCAATCAGAGAAAGAGCTTTTTTGGAGGTTTAATCTCCACCTATTACAACACTGAAAACAACTGGAATCTTTAGAAATGTAGGGTTCTCTCCCTCTTTCCTCTTGGCAGCAAGGTTTCAAAATTCACAGGTCCAGATTTTCCCAGGAACTATATCCAGGGTACTGTGGGCTTCAGCTTCCTTCCATCTTTCTCTCCAGCTACGACAGGGACTCCAGTCAACTAGGTGGCAGAGGGAGGTTTGCTTACTTCCGTGTCTGTTTAGGGACTACTGAGCCTTTTTCATTACACGTGATAATAATGTAATTTATTGAGGATCTCATATATATTATTGCATTCAGTCTTCATAACAATACTATACAAGGGGATTAATTTTACTTTTTCCCCATTTTACTGATAAAGAAGCTGAGGTTGAGAAGGGCGAAGTAAATTGTAGAGCTAACAGTGACAGCAATCTAATTCAAACTTAGGTCGTACTCCATAGTCTGAGCTCTTACCTGTGGTAATATATCTTAGGGAACAGGGAGGGTCCTAGCACAAACGGTTCATCTGAGTGCCAGTCCCACCACTTCCCCCTGGAGTCTTGACGCAGAGGACTTGAACAATTCCTGTGGTAAAGCTCAGGGCCTTCCATTTCCCCTTTTTATCGGATAAGTCAACTGACTTCTGAGTCTTTGTTACATGGTATTATTATCAGGTTCTTTGTTATGTAGTTTAATTGTTTCTGTGTTACAGTTTAATACATGAAAGCTCAGAGACTTTACAAATTAAAGGGGAAGGGTATTGAGGTACAGATTATAAAATTTTTGTTAGGAATGAGGTTTAGAATTGGTAAGCAATCAGCTATCTCAGAAAATTATTCTCGATCATTTCATTGGTTGTAGTTTGTAGTTTGACTTACATTTAATGTGTAAAGGTTTTCTTGTTAATTTCTTTGGTTTATATATAAAATTTACAAATTGATTTTGATTTCTAGTTTTATAAGAGCTATAAGCTTAAAATTTTATATCCAGTGTTATTTTTGTTCATATATATGTAACACTGTAATAAAAATAATTTACATCAACATTGCAGATTTCCTGAAAATACTTCCCTTTGTAAGTACATTATTTACAGAAACACTGATACAAAGCTTCTCACTGGATCCTCCCTACAGCTCTGTGAGGCATATTTTCTCATTTCAGTTTATAGATTAAGAAACATGGGCTCAAGCAGGTATGCGGGCAGCCCATTAGAGCAGATGCAGACAGTGACAAGGCCAGACACAAATCAGGGTCTGAGTCAAAATCTAAGGCTCTTTTCCAGAAACATCTTCATTTTAGCAATAAGACACTATTTCACACTTTCGGCAGAAATGTTATTTATTATGTCTCTTCTTAGGGCAACAATGTTCACATTTGAGGATTTAGAAAATAATTCCCCTGAGAAATCTAGTTCAGCAAGGCTGAAAAAATAGGCAGCATCTAAATTGTATTTACTCTATAGTTTAAAAAAATATGTAAGTCATTTGAGTGATATGGTGCCCCCATGTGCTTTGCAGATGAAACTTAGAGGAGATTGCGGTGTTGGGGGAAGCAGACAGGAGGATCTGAAGGAGGAGGGCAGGAAAGGGTGAAGCAAGAGTTAGAATTAGAGTCCAAGTGTTCTCATCAGGAAAAGAGGGAGAAGGAGAGAAAGAAGAGGAGGCCGGAGAGCAGACAGGGGAGGGGAGAGGGAGTGGGAAGAGGAGGAAGAAGAGGAAGAACAAGAAGTCAAACTAGTAGTAGCTGTAATTGGACTAGATCAAGTTGATAATTCTAGAAGTATGAGAACTATTTTCATTATTTTTAGAAGTTCATCATAAGGATACGTGGGGTAGTTAAAACATCAGGCTTCTTTGTTTTGGCTGTAATTATATTAACTCAGTGGGGGTATCCCTGCTCATGCTGAGTAGAAATTCAGATGAAAAGTTCTAAATGATTTAGATTAATAAAGTTAGAAAAATAAAGGTACTATCCACAAAGTCTCATTTGTTGAACAAATAACATCTTCAAAAACATGTATTCATTCCATCAGTAATTATTGTGCATCAGCTAGGTGCCAGGCCGCGTGTACACTAAGATAAGTTACATATTATCCCTCCTCAAGGGCAGGTGTTGCATGTGCATTGGGGTGGAGGTTGATGAGAGACACATGCCAGCATTTATAATTCAATGTGAAAATGCAATGAACGCATAATGTATGGAGGATTAGGGGATTGGGAAGATTTAAGGAAAGAGGTTCCTGACTTGGCCTGAGAGGTGAGAGTCCAAGAAGGCTTTCTCCAGGGGTTACGAAATGAGTTAAATTATACAAAATGTGTCAGTGGGAATGGGAGGGAATTCTGACCCAAGGGAACTATGCCAGCAAAGGCCTAGAGGTGAAAAGCAGCATGGTGGTTGGCAGAGAATTCTGTGAGCAGTTCAGTGTTGTGTGTGCATAAACTGTAAAGCAAAAAGATGTAAGAAGTCAATAAGGGGCCGGATATTGGAAGTCACTTGCATAGGGTGACCATAAAATGTATCATCCAAACTGGGTTGCTTTTGAGAAGTAAAAGAGGATACTTTATACTATAACCAGAGGTTCAAACATGTAAACCTGGACATATGGCTACCCTATTTATAGACCATGTGTCACAGCTTAGACTTCTCATTGAGTGATGTGGAATCATTGAGAACTTTACAGCAAAAAAGTGACATAATGAGATTTTAGTTTTAAAAGATTTTTTAAAATAATAGATCCATGTCTGTTGGATTACCAAAAAAGGTGTTAGATACAGGAAAAGCTGTATCTTCTTGATGCAGTTATTCAAGAAATCTTGCTTGAGAGCTGCCACGTGTGGGCACTGTACAGGGGTTAGACCTCTAACACCAACAAAACCAGAACCAATTCCTGCCTTCAGGAGTTAACAGTGTGATGGAAAAGACTATGAATAATTAAATAACACACAAATAATTGTAGAATTGCAAATGTGGCAATGCTATGGAAGGGTGGTAACTGGCGCTATAAGAAGGTATGATGGGGGCTGGAGAGGTCAGCAATGAGCAGTTGAATCTTACTGAAGAGAGAAGGGAAGAATCTTCTGGAAAGAAAAAGAAGGTATGCAAAGATCCTGTGATGAAAGGTGTGCAAGGCCTGACAAAACAGAAATGAACTGTTGTAATTTGTCGGCAGCAAAAATTTCATTATATAGTAACAGATCACATGCTGTGTGCTAATGTGGTCCTCCCCAAGAACAGTATACTAGGCAGCGAGCCTCACTCTGAGCCCCTCTGACCTAACGTGTTTCTCAGTGGCTAAATTAACAACACAACCTCTATGCCTCCTAGGTGGAAACAGGAAGCAAATGGGTAGCAGTGTCCATCCTCTTCTGGGTTTATCTTGTATATACCTTTCACACTGTTATTTGCTGAACCAGTAGTGTAAGCTGATATTTAACCACCATCAACAAAAAAACGCAAGACTCATTCCTCACCTATTTCAAACCCAGGCCTGCCTTTATTGGCCAGGCTGGCACAGGAGAGAGCACAATCAGTTGGAGGGACTGTGGTGGGGAAAGCAGTGGGGTTTGAGAGGGAGTGTGAAGCAAGACCGGTCCAGATATACACACAGGGGCCAGACCAAATGGGCTTTGCATGTTATGTTAAGCAACTGTGTTTACATCTCAAGAACCATGGGAAGCCAAAGATGATCTTTCAGATCTTCAGTCAAAATGCTCTATAAAGAAGAGCTAAGTAATGGGTAAGAATGGAAGCTGCCATACCGGTAAAGAGGGTATTGCAGAGGTCCAAGCCAGACATGATGGTAGCTCTGTTTAGGGTGATAAAGTAGAGGCATTTGGTACTCACCAAATACCCAGTTTTTCCTGTGCATTTCCCAGTGTACCTTGGAATTAAATTTGTTCATGTGACTAGTTCTAGCCCATGGCATAGGAGCAGTATTGATGTGGGTCACTTCTGGGTAGAGGCAATAGAGGAGCTGGTTCTATCTCTCTCTTCCCTTGCTGTAGTGATGCTGGGGATCCTGACTCCCAGAGGGCAGAGCTCCAAGATGGAGGAGGGATGCTTGATGTGTATTGAGTCCTGATGAGAGAGAAGTAAGTTTTTGTTAAGACACTGTGATTTGGGGCTTTCTTGTTACTAAACCATAGACCAGACACTTTTGGGTGATACAGGTTGTCGATGATGGAGACAGAGAGAAATTGGTGGATTTGACTGAGAGATGTTTTTGAAGTAATTCAGCAGTCCTTGGCTATAAATTTGTGATGGAGCTGTGAGAAAAAGGGGGGTGTGAAGGACTCCTCAGTTTCTGGGTGCATGTTTAGGTGGATGGCGGCATCAGTCACTGACACAGAGGACAATCAAGTTTCTAAAGATAGACCACATAGGCTCACATCATCTCCAGAAGGAACATGGAACAATGGGAAATGGGTTCTGACCCCAAGTGAAAAAAAATGGGTAGGTTTTCAGTAAATATTTATGACTAATATCTGCTGCTATCTAGTTGTGATTTTAGATAATTTGCTTCATTTAATTGTTGCTTAAATGAATATAAAGGGATAAGAACCTATGTCTATATCAGGGCTTATTTAATTCTGAAGCTCAAATTATGTTAACTCAGTAACATCTGGCCACAAAGTTAGGACTGTTTGTTGGTACTAGGCAACACCAGGAGTATGATTACTGATGCACAACCTATTGTTGTGAATTCTTAGAAGTGCTAAGGGGAGTTTTGTTGAATGATAAACTCACTGTAATGGAAAGTTTTATTCTTAACCCAAGATTTCTCCGAACTTGAAAACTGTATTAGTTATCAGTTGCTGCATAAAAAATCATTCCAAAATTTAGTAGCTTAAAACAACAAACATCTATTATCTTAGTTTCTATGGAGTAGGAATCCAGTTGTGGCTTAGCTGAGCACCTCTGTCTCAAGGTCTCTCACAGGTTGCTGTCAACCTCTTGTCTGGGGCTATGATCTCACCTGGAGAAGCATTTGCTTCAAAGTGTATTCATCTGGTTGTTGGCAGCCTCAGGAGATTTGCTTCCAAGTTCATGTACATGGACTGTTCCACAGGCTGCCTCTGCATGGTAGCTGGCTTTCCCCAGAGTGAGCAAGGGAAGCAGGAGCACTTAAGACAGAAGTCACAGCCTCCATATAAACTAATCTTGGAAGTCACTATTTTGCCATAATCCCATTTACTTCTTCTGTATTTTCTTTATTAGAAGTGAGTCAGTAAATCCAAGAGGAAGAGATCATACGAAAGCTTGAAAAGCATGACCTACCATTCTGGTGACTTGATTTATAGAGGGGAAAGGATTTATGGATCTATTTGGCCAGAGAAGTGCTGCTGTTTTCCTTTTATCAACCACCTATAAGCCACCAAAATTATGGATTTGCTGCCACTGGGATGAATTATGTAAATTCTCGGCTTGTTGACATTTTGTTTACTTTCTTCTGGGCCAAGCTCTCCAGAGACTGGATGACTAGAATTTCCCTGCCAAAACACGGGGGTTCACAGGCCACAGTTTACCATGTTTCTAGAATGTTTTCTTGGATGTTGCCAGATCTTTGGTACCTAAAGTCTTATCCTGGGGTTGGGCCACTTGAGGTTCTGTGGAATCCCAGGCATTTGCTTCTGGTTAAAGAATGGGGTAGGTCAGAAGGCTTCCCTTTTAATTAATTAATATCTGAGCTGACCCAGGGATAAGAGTCTCCTTCCTTTCTTCCTTCCTTCCTTCCTTCCTTCCTTCCTTCCTTCCTTCCTTCCTCCCTCCCTCCCTTCCTTCCTTCTCCTTTCTCTCTCTCTTTGCTTTTTTTTTTTTTTAATTTGCTACAACTCATATTTGGCTCTTTTTAGTGATATAATATAGTAAATGATTATAAGCATTTGGGTTCTCAAAAGTAATAACCTAGAGAAGAGTCTCAGCTCTGCCTCTTAGCTGTATCATCTTAAGCTTTCTGCAGCCTAGTTTCCTTATTTACAAAATGAGAAAACCACCAATGTTTATCACATAGGGTCATTATGAAGAGCCAGTTAAAGCATGAAAAGCACTTACAGAGGAATGATCCAAGATGGCTGATCGCTAACATCTTGGGATTGTAGCTCCCAGTGAAAGCGCAGAGAACAAGAGGACGCCACACTTTCAGATGAATTTTTGTCGCTCACGGACCAGAAGATTCACAGTGGAGGAGCCCCACGGGTTGCCAGCGCGACTCTTGTGGCCGGTGCAGCGGTTTTGTTGGTGCCTAGGCACGGCGCGGCAGCTCTTGGTGCAGAGTAAACGGGACTGGTTCTCCTTCAGTCCGACGTTTGGAGCTCCAGGAAGGCAGAGTCGCCTATTACGGACTCAAGAAGGAAGCCAGACCGGAAATTCCTGGGCAGAAAAGCACCATCAGTCTTAAACGCTGCTGTTTTGGCCAGCACAGTGGGTTGCTCAGATTTTGACCCTGGGAATTAACAAGTTGGATGTCCACACAGAGACCTAATTTGAAAGTTGGTTATTACAAAGACGACAGGTGGATAAACTTACAACAATGGGAAGAAACCAGCGTAAAAAGGCTGAGAATACTCAAAATCAGAATGCCTCTCCCTCTACAGAGGATCACAGTTCCTCATCAACAAGGGAAAAAAGCTTGATGGAGAACGAGTGCATTCCACTAACAGAATCAGGCTTCAGAAGGTGGATAACAAGAAACTTCTGTGAGTTAAAAGAACATGTTGTAGCCCAACATAAAGAAACTAAGAACTTTGAAAAAAGGTTTGACGAAATCCTAATGAGAATAGACAATTTAGTGAGGAATATAAGTGAATTAATGGAACTGAAGAATACAATATGGAAACGCCTAAAAGTTTGCACAGGTTTAAACACTCGAATTGATCAAGCAGAAGAAAGGATATCAGAGGTTGAAGATCAACTTAAGGAAATAAAACAAGAAGACAAGAATAGAGAAAAAAGAATAAAAAGGAATGAGCAAAGACTCCAAGAAATATGGGACTATGTGAAAAGACTTAATTTACGTTTGATAGGTATACCTGAGTGCGACGGAGAAAATGAATCCAAGCTGGAATATATTCTTCAGGATATTATTCAGGAAAACTTTCTCAACCTAGCAAAGCAGGACAATATTCAACCCCAGGTAATACAGAGAACAACACAAAGATATTCCTCAAGAAGAGCAACCCCAAGGCACATAATCGTTAGATTCACCAGGGTTGAAATGAAGGAGAAAATACTAAAGGCAGCCAGAGAGAAAGGTCAGGTTACCCACAAAGGGAAGCCTATCAGACTTACAGCAGATCTCTCAGCAGAAACCCTACAAGCCAGAAGAGAGTGGGGGCCAATATTCAACATCCTTAAAGAACAGAACTTTCAGCCCAGAATTTCATATCCAGCCAAATTAAGCTTCACAACTGAAGGAAAAATAAAATCCTTTGCGAACAAGCAACTACTCAGAGATTTTATTACCACCAGGCCTGCTTTACAAGAGCTTCTGAAAGAAGCATTACACATAGAAAGGAGCAACCAGTATTAGCCTTTCTAAAAATATACCAAAAAGTAAAGAGCATCAACATAAAGAAGAATTTACATCAACGACTGGATACAACAGCCAGTTAACATCAAATGGCAGTAACCCTAAATTTAAATTGACTAAATCCCCCAATCAAAAGATACAGCCAAAACCCAACAGTATGCTACATCCAGACCCATTTCACATGCAAAGATACACAAAGACTCAAAGGGATGGAGAAAGATTAACCAACTAAATGGAGAGCAAAAATAAATAAATAAATAAAAAGCAGGAGTTGCAATTCTCGCATCTGATAAAATAGATTTTAAAGCAACAAAGATATAATGGTAAAAGGATCAATGCAACAATAAGAGCTAATGATCCTAACACCCAGGTACATAAGACCTATAAAGAGACTTAGAGTCAATGAGACAGAAAATAAATAAGGATATCCAGGACTTGAACTCAGATCCAGAACAAGTAAACTTAATAAATATTTACAGAGCTCTCCACTTCAAATACACAAAACATACATTCTCATCAGTACCACATCACACCGACTCAGAGGTTTAAATGAAATATTGATCGGCCATTATTAATACCCATTTTTAGAATAAAGCAACATTCCCATTCTCTCTCCCTCTTTTTCTTCCTCTTTCTTCCTCTCCTTCACTACTTTTTTTTCTTTCCTTCTCTCCTTTCAAAAAAAAAGGAAAGAAAAGCACTTACAGCACTCGATAAACAAAAGGCATTCAAAAATGTT
This sequence comes from Saguinus oedipus, assembly GCA_031835075.1. Lineage (NCBI taxonomy): Eukaryota > Metazoa > Chordata > Mammalia > Primates > Cebidae > Saguinus > Saguinus oedipus. Next base: position 130,407,195 of record CM063178.1, read on the forward strand.
CAGTATTATTAGTGTTCTAACTCTTCATGTCCCAAAGATGCTTGCTGTGTCTGAAATGTCACATATCAACGCAGACAAAGCTATGAGAGAATAGAGCAAAGGCAATGATTCTCCCTTTTTTATTACATCCTGTTTGCCACCATAAACCACACACTTTGCCATTTTCCCTGCCCCTTTCTCCTCCTTGTCCCTTTTCTTCTTTCCCCTCTCTACTTGTGATTTTCTTTGATTGTATGGCATAGAATTAGGATTGGAATATTTCTTCATGTGAGGTATATGAAAGGATATGAGAAGGATGTGTGTGCAACGTGTGAAGAGATAAATTGCCCTTCTCTTCCATCTCTGCCTGATAAAATCCTCTCTCTTTCTTTTAAGACTCATTTTAAACAGGACCATTTCTAAAAAAAATTATCTATACCCTCAACACGTGTGACCACTAACCTCTCCTTTTCTACCAACAACCTAATTGTATTTTCATTGAGGTGTTTGACACACAACATTCAAGTTTTAGAGCCAGTGAAATGCAGATATTGTTTTCAGTACAGCAAAAGACCCCTACACTCTGATTTCTCAAATCACATTCCAAATCCTATTTAGAAAAAGAAGCTCTCAGCCGGGCATGGTGGCTCATGCCTATAATCCCAGTACTTTGAGAAGCCGAGGTGGACAGATCACCTGATGTCAGGAGTTCAAGACCAGCCTGGCCAACATGACAAAACGCTGTCTCCACTAAAAATACAAAAATTAGCTGGGCATGGTAGTGGGTACCTGTAATCCCAGCTACTCAGGAGGCTGAGGCAGGGACAATTGCTTGAACCCAGGAGGTGGAGGTTGTAGTGAGCCAAGATCATGCTATTACACTCCAGCCTGGGCAACAAGCAAGACTCCATCTCAGAAAAAAAAAAAAAAAAAAAAAAAAAAAAAAAAAAAAAAAAAAGAAGCTCTCATTATAAAACTTGCTTTCCTAATAAGTTGGTAATTCATCAGCCACCTTGATGAGCCAGAGGGAAAATCCCTTAAAGGTCACTACTCATATGAGAAATGTGACCCCCTGGAGGCTGTGTGGTAGGGCCTCAAATCGAGGCCAGGCCTCATGAAATTCTTAAATTTCATGTCCCAGCCTCATGAAATTCTTAAAAACAACTATTTCCAAAATTAGAGAGGACACCTCACAGGACAGTTTGGCAGTTTGTAAAGAAAGGGATGAATACTTCCTAAGGAGGAATTTCTGGGACACACCAAGCAACGGAATAGAAGAAAATAGGAAAAACAGAATCGTCCAATCAAACTGAAAGTTCAGTTCCCTCTAGCCTGAAGACACCTTACATAAAAAACATTATAAAAACGTGTCAGTTTGCTGAGAATGATGGTTTCCAGGTTCATCCATGTCCCCACAAAGGACACGAACTCATTGTTTTTGATGGCTGCATAATATTCCATGGTGTATATGTGCCACATTTTGCCTGTCCAGTCTATCAGCGATGGGCATTTGGGTTGGTTCCAGGTCTTTGCTATTGTAAACTGTGTTGCAATGAACATTCATGTGCATGTGTCCTTATAGTAGAACGATTTATAGTCCTTTGGATATATACCCAGTAATGGGATTGCTGGGTCAAACGGAATTTCTATTTCTAGGTCCTTGAGGAGTCTTGCATGTTTTTCACATGTACCCCAAAACCTAAAATGCAATAAATAATAATAATAATAAAAAACATGTGAAACAAGCAGTAAATAAAATCAATGACTTTAACATATTGAAGAAAGAGAGTCTAACCCTCACCATAAGGATTTTACCAACATGATTAGTAAACATTTATCATAATTTTTAAACCATAAAATTTGATGTTCCTTCTACTTCAGGTTTCTACCAAGCTCTATTGTAGTGTATGCTATGGAGTTACCAAGCTTCCTCCTCCAGGATGGCACTGTCTCCTCAGCTGTCAGGGGTGCTGCCTGCTGACTACTCACAGCTGAGTGAGGAATGACCCTTAATGCAATGAAGATGCCTCACCTAGATGCACAAAGTTATGCATTCTCCCTGTGGGCGGATTGCACCCAATGGCCAGTTGATGTGGGGGGTACAGAGGACTGCCAGCTGGGCTCAATTCAATCACTCGGAAGGGTCATCCCTGCTCTAAAGCACCCTGAGGGTAGAGCTGAAGCTTTTGCTGCAACTGCCTTGCAGTTCAACTTCTCCTTCTACCTGTTCCTGCTGCGCTTCCTCCCTCAAAGACACTGTTGAGGCTCCTGCATGCAAATCTCTGCCTCACAGTCTGTTTCCCAGGGAACCCAATCCAAAAGCCTTCCATTTAATCTGATATAATAGTTAATAAAGAAATTTACAATGTCTCCCAAACCTGTGCTGACAACTTTCATTCATTATTTCTTTTAATCTGCATGACAACCCTATGAGTGGTATTTTTATTCTCATTTTATAGTTGGGGAAATGGAGACTCAGCAAAGTTTAATAACTGCTCAATGTGGTCTAGCTACTAAGCAGTAGAATTATACCTCAAACCTAAGTGAGGATTAAATGAGATCACATCTTCAAATACGTTGGTGCCTGGCGCAGGGTCGGTGTTTAGTAAATGGTAACAAGCATTATTATTATCAGGCAGGCCTAACCAGAGATTTTCACAATCTGGACCATTTATCAAGAGTTAGAACATTTAAACACACTTCAGCAGACCAGCCCACATAGCATACAAATCCGAATCTCAGAGGTTATCTTAGAATGTTATGAGAAATGAGTAGGCAATGGCCAAAAGAGATGATTACATTATGAGTGATAATAAAGCCAGCTGTTTATCTTGTCACAGAGGCATGTAGGTTGCTTAGGCAATAAACAGATTGACGCTGGAGATGTAATATCTTGAAAAGCAGCTAGGCTTTAAAATACAAGCTGATTCACTGAGTAACATTCTCCCTAGATCCTTGCACAGAGTTTTGCTTTGAGTGTTGCTTCAGTCAATGTTTGTTAAGTGCTTGCATCTGGTTGCTGGCAAGATTCAGCTGCCCAGTTCAGAAGCATATAATAAATATTTCTGTTAATTATAATGATGAATATTGTACAAGCATAAATATTGTGCTGTGTTTTATTTCTTTCATGCAGAGTTGAGGACTATACTATATTCAGAAGCTCAATTTGAGCCTTTCTTATTGAATTTTAACAAAGTAAGGACCCTATATTTAAACTGGTGCTGCTGATATGAGAAGACTATCTTTCAAACCAGATTTAGTGAAGTGACTAATGGATTCCCTGTGGCTTAGAGTCAACCCTGTTATCGTCTTGATGGATACAGCCATAGACACTTGCAACAACTGCCAGTACCCAGGTGGCAGGTCCAGAGCAAAGCTGCCTGACAGGTTTCTCCACATGACTGGATGAAACCAGTTTAATTTCCTCTGGTTCTGTTGCTTTCTTCTGGTGGGAGTTAGTCCAGGCAAATCAAGCTGCTTACTGAGTTTCTTACCTTAGTGCCAGTTGCCTTCTACTCTCGGGAGGGAGAGAACCAAGAAGAAGCTATGATCACAAGTGCTTTGACAGCTTAGGTAATTTGAGAAACAACCAGAAGAGTACATTTTGTGACAGAGATTATAAGAGTTTATAGTAATTCAGGGATGAGAGAGAATAATTTGGAATAGAGGTATCTGGAGAGGTTCTTGTGATGCCTCTATCTCCCCAAGGACTTACTTATTTTTTCCATAAGGTTTGATTAAGCACTTTCTATTTCCTAGAACCTGTGTTGGTTAAAAATGATTCTGACAATAAAAATAGTCTCTGCTAACAGTGGCTCACAGTTTAGGCAGAAAGATAGATTAAAAGTAAATTACAACTGTAGTAATGTGGTTAAATGGTAAAATAGAGGTATGAACAAGATGCCCGGAAAACAGAAGAGGAAGTATTTTACTCTGCCTCGAGGGGCCAGGAAGGTTTCTAGTAAAAAGTGATACCTGAGCAAAGGCTCAAAAACCGACTTGGTGTTCATCAGATCAACAAAATAGAAAAGGCATTCCAGGTAGAACAAATAGCATGTACCGTGTAATGCAAGTTTTTTTTTTTTTTTTTTTTTTTTTTAACAAAGGAGAGAATATTGGGCAAACTCTAGTTGCACGAGTTTCCCACCTGTAAAAATAAGGGTTGAATGAGATGATCTCTAAGGTTCCTTTCAGCTGGACTATTCTATGATCCTATGAGAGTCCATGATTTTATTCTTGTTCCCACGTTTTCAGAGGTTAATTCCTACTGTTTCCAAATCATTCTTTTCCTCCTTTTGTGCTTTCTTTTTTCATTTATCTTAGACAAATTCTCTCATTCACTGTCCTTTCTACATTGAAACAGGGTCAACCTGTTTATTGCCTATTGTTTTCTAAGAGATTATTTGCTCAATGCATATTTATGTTCAGGGCATTAATATTTAGGTGAATACTTTCTGAAGGCCAAAAGGGAATAAGAGTAAATACATTTCTGCTAGGGACTTTTGGCAGAGCCAAATTGTCAATTATTTGAATATTTATTTAGCTGTTCCCATGAGCTGGCAGTGTGCTTGGCACAGCAAAGTTTATAGGGAAGGGCGAAAAAGAATACCTTTCATTAAGGCAGTATAGCCTGGTAGGGGAGGAAAGTACATACATAATAAATATTATGCAATAAGAAGCAATCATAACTAATTTAATGCAAAAGATAACTTGGAGAATAAAATGCAAAGAAATGTGCATAAATTATTTGAAGTGTATAATAAAAGCATAATAATATTTTTATTAGATAATGGACAATCATGGAGTCTTTGATAGGTTAAAGACAGAGGTACAGTTCTCTCAAACTTCTCTGCTCAAAGAAATGACAAGGAAAACAAGAAAAAAAGGCTAAACAAAAAAAAGTCAGGTAGAAATCACCTGACCTTTTAAAAATGGTTCTGTAAAGAGAATGAACATAAGAACAACAGTGACAATACCCTGTTACCTGCCTTTCAGAAAATTTAACCAAGTATTTTCACATAGCTGTTCCATACCTTAGTCAAAGACATCACTACCTCCAAGCTACAGGCTGCTGAATTCTATTAATGATTATCTCTTGAACTAGCTCTTAATTTTCCATTTCCATTGCCTTAAGTTTACATGTTCTCTACTGCCTAGATTTTGCAGAAGTGGTTCTGTTCTGCCTGCTTCTGCTCCATCAACCACCTGCTTCAAAGAGAGCTTTCTGGACTGCCTATCTGACTTCGGTCCTTTGCTACTGAGGAGTAATTTGGCTTCTCAACGCCTGAAGAAGAAAAGTTGAAACTCTTTAGCTTGACAACCAAGACACTCTGTCTTGAAAGTTTGACTTTCACCTGCGCACTGGTCTTGAAGTGCCTTCGTTTGTCTGTGTTTAAATCATGATTTATGCCATTTTCTCAGCATGATCTCGTTCCTTGTACCACGAAGTCTTTGTTAAACTCAGTTCCCTTTCTGGGGATGGTCCCATACCTTCATTTCTACATGCCAGTCTTGCCCTCCTAATTGTAAAGAGCCAGGAATACTACACAGAACCCCAGATTAGGGGGCTTCTGGCCTCAGAGAACAGCTGGAACCAGAAAGCAAAAAGTCAAGGGGGTTTTCTCTGTGTGAGCCTCTCAAATCAGGTGTTCTGGGTACAAAGCCCAAGCTTATAACAAGAATGCTCTAATATCTTCACAAGTGTGTGAGAAATTCACTTAAATGGGTGGGGTTCTGCTCTTGGTATAAAGAGGGACTTAGACTCTGATAAACAAAGAACATTATTAAAAAGATTAATTGAAATCAACTAAAAGCTTTAGATTCCAAACAGTGCACATGAAACAAGTGGGTTGTGATGAAGCACTGAGTTACTCCAGGGAGCTGGGACCCTCATTAGAAGACTCAGGAGCACAACCTAAGTAGGTAGGTCAGCAGGTTTCCAACTCCAGGAAGGAACTCAGGAGAGCTCTGCATGGGGCTGCAGTATGATGCAATACCAGTAGTAGCTGAAGTGAAGTAAAAGCAGGTTGGTGTTTATATTTTTAATTTCTGCTCTGTAGTATATTTCTATTGATTCCAACATGTATAATGTGCTATTAAATATTTATGCTGTAATTCCAACACCCTAAACTTTCTGCATTCATCGACAGGCAACAGAGTAGAATAGTTGAGAACATGGGATCTGAGTTGGAATCTCAGCTCTGCTGTTTACTGGCTGTATGACCTTGGGCAAGTAACTTAAACTCTCTGTTCCTCAATGTTCTTGTTAGTAAAATAGAGATAATATTATGAGAGTTAAATGAGCTATTCAAAGTACTTAGAATAGTGCTTGGGACAGTATAAGCACTTTACAAATATTGGCTATTAGTATTGCTATATACATTCAGATGTCATTTGATTTAATCCTCATAACAGTATTCCAACATGAGAAGATGATGATGATGACAATGATCATTATTGCCATTTTATAACTGGAAATAAGGAGACTTATATTGTAAAGTGACTTTTTCAGAGTCACACAGCTAGGACTTGAAGGAGCTGGTATACCAGTTCACGTCTTCCAAATCAAGGTCTAGATATTTTATAATTGCTTTTAGCAGAAAAATTTGTGTTGTCTGCATCAAAAGGTAAAGAGTCAATGGTGCATTCCTAAAAAAAAAAAAAAAAAAAAAAAGCAAGTCCAGGCTTCCTCTGTCCAACCTAAGATCCCACTCTTCCCCTAATGCGAGGTGAGGGACTTCAGTACCTAACAGTAATGAACTCAAACCCAAATTCATCAAGAAACTATAAACCTTAGATGGCTGGATGTCAGTAAACATTATCTGAAACTCAGATGGTTCTGAATGTGTTTGGTAGCATTTAAAAAGGAAGAATATAATTTTACTTTCAAGCAAGTAAGTTAGTCTTGTTCAGTGCAGAGGTATAAGCTTTGGAAAAATAAGGATTTTCTTTCCTTTCCATGAAAATAGAAATCTGGTTTGTTGAATGATTTATGAAATGATTGTAAACAAAGAAACATTCATTGAGTCGGTCATCATTCATCCAATATTTATTGATCACATGTATGCCAGGCACTGTATGTAAGACATACTATTCTTTAAGAACAGATTCTACTTAAGGAACTGCTAAACCCAGGAAGTGTCCAAGCAAATGTAGCACTCGCTCCCCTGTTAAAACCTGAAAGCAATGACAAAGCTGCCCTAGTTTACACTCAGCCAGTCTCTCACTGACTTGGGTCAGCCTGTCCTTCCAGGAAGGAATCAATCAATAGCGCTAACATGGTGGCGAAGACTGATGATAGATTGCTCCTCTCATCTTCTTTTCCCACAATCTCTGCCCATGTTATCCCTTAGCCCACAAGTAAATGATAGGGGTTACACATGTATTTCTCCCTCTCCTCATTCTGTAAATCAGTCTTTCTTCTACTGCTGATCAGAGTCCATTAGCCTTGCCTTGGACTCCTACTGGTTCCTGGACACATGGAGTTCAAAAATATCCTGGTGATGAAGTTTGTATTCAGTGAGACACTTGTATCTGCTTGTAAGAGTGTGCTCACTTTGGGACCCAGGATCTTCAATCCTGCAGATCCCAAAGTTATAGGAATGCAAAAAATAAAATTTCCAAGTGGATTAAAGGGAATTATAGGTGAATCACTTTTGATTCCACTCCTTGATTCCCAGGTCCATGTTTCTTCCTACTAGGAATACAGCATCATGTAGAGATTTTAGACTTAATGCACAGACTGCATCCTGAAGAATAGTGCCCTACTCTGGTACCACCACTTGCATTAGTCCAGGTCCTCCCAGAAGCAGACATCAAGCCTGAATTAGCTATTAAAGACATTTGTTACAGAAAATACCTGTGAGGGAAAATGAGGATAGACTGGAGGAGGCTGGGGGAGCCCTCAGACTATGATGCAGGTCTACTCTGTGAAGGATAAGGGAGAGGCAGGAAGAAGTTGTCAGAAAATGTTGTCAAGGTTGACAGAAAATCCTGAAACTCTGAGGGATGGCTGTCTTAATATTCCTGCTACAATTATTGGTATTGTTTGGGGGCAACCTGTAGGAAGTGAAGCCCATGGGAAGCATGGGGGCTTGATGTATACAGAGTGGTGGATGTGGACACTGGGGGACTGGAGGACACCTGTCAATTATATATTCATAGTAGGATTGCTAAGAGGTGCATGTTATATTTTTGTGGTAAACACAACTCTGTTATAAGCCCTGGGGACACAAGAGTGAGCAAGAAAGATATAGTACCTGCTTCAGGGAGCATATAGTCTAGTGGGGGACAGTTAAGCAGTCACAGCTTAGTGTAATAAGTCCCATGAAGTACAAAGGCAGTGGTTTCCAGCCCAGTGTTGGGTGATGGGGAGCAGGGCTCAGGGAGAAATTCCTCAGGGGCCATCCAGTGTGGTAGTAAAGAGTCCAGACGCTGCATGGATTTGAATCCAAACCTCTCTACTCTCTAGTTCTGTGCTCTTGGGCAAGCTTATTATCTCTTTGTGTCCAAGTGTTCTCATCGACAACGTTGGAAGAATGTAGTACCTACCTCATAGCTAGTTGTGATAAAATCCTATAATATTTCTATAGACCACTTAGAAAAGCAGAGTCACGCAGTGCCCAAGCACATTACTTGTTACAGCACAAAGTTTGATGGGATTGAGGGTAGCTCTGGGTCTGGAGATGTGGGCTGGCCAGTTTACAGAGAGCCTGATCTGCCAAACTAACCTCTGTTCATTTTCCAGGAGTCAGGGAGCAGCAATGCATGCCCAAGAGAACTTGCCACCAGTGTCTTTATGATACCACAGGGATGGTACCTCCAACCTGCTATCAGCTGGCACTGTAGATAGAAAAGCTTCTCTGGTCCTCAGGCCGGGAGTCTCTGTTCTTTCTGGGCATTGTCAATTCTTGCACCAAGTCCTTTTCATGTAGGAAGTAGCCAAACACATGTAGCACTCGCTCCCCTGTTAAAACCTGAAAGCGATGACAAGGCTGCTCCGGCTTATGTTCAGCCAGTCTCTCACTGACTGGGTCAGGCTGTCCTTCCCAGAAGAAAGGATCAGGTTATCCTCACCTGCACAAGTGGACCCTGGGGCCTGTATTGGTTTTGCTTCTTTTTTGTCCCTTGCTATTTGAAGTTTGCCTAGCCCACACTTGTCTGGCAGCCTTGGGTTTCAACTTCACAGTTGTCGATATCTCCTAACAATCTGTGAGGCCTGGAAGACTTTCAACATCACTTTTTATTACTTTAAAAAACTTTTTAGTAACCAATTTACAAGAACTAACTTTGTGATAGCTTCTGATATTAGAGGGCTCAGGAATCTATCAGCCCCAGGGGCTTAAACCCTGCTGATGAAATAGGTGTTATAAAAATTTTTTTCAGTTGAAGACCATTTTATAACAACCGGCAGATGAACAAAATATCATTTGACTTAGACTCTGACCTGAATTGTGATTGCCTAACTTTTTTTTTTTCAGTTTTCTAGTTCACCCCACAGAGTTCGAGTTGCCAGAATTACCAAGCCCTCTTTCACTGCTTGGAACTCTAATAGGAAGGGGGAGATATTACAGATCAGGATATGGTACATGCACCTTCTTGCAGCAGAATGAGTGGAAGGAGGGTAAGGGAACTTCTAGTTACTAAGCTTCTGCAACGGACCCGCCACTCCGCCAGATAGTTTATATTTATTATCTCACTTAATCCTCGTAACCTGTCTTTGAGGTGTGTACTCTGACCTTTGTTTCATGCAAGAGCAAATAGAGATTCAGGAAGAATCTCTATTTGCTCTTGCATGAAACAATTATCCCACTAGTAGAAAGGGGAAGATTTGGTGTTTGAGCTTCAAATCCTTTCTACCCTCTTTCCCCTAGTCTACCCAATTGATTTTACTACTTCTGCCCAGTTACCTCCATCCTATGACTGGTCATCCAGTATTGAAACCTGTTAGGTCATCCTTTTATTAAAACCTTTTATCCTCATCCAATTGCCAGGTCCTGGTGTTTCTTTTTTCACTACATTTCCCTTGTATCCAACCTATCCTTGTGGACACCCTGCTGGCTCAGACTCTTCTCTCAAAATAACTACAGTAATTGCTTATGTAATCTTCCTTTCTTCAGCCTCCATCTTTGTAATTCATACTGTAGAAGGATTTTCCTAAAATTGTGTTCTGGAATTATCACTCCCCTGCTTGAAACCCTTCGGTGCTCTTCCTTGCCAATGGCAAACAATCCCAAATCCCTAGTTTGACATTTAAGAGCTTTTGCAGTGAGTCTCCACCCCACTCCTTGTCTCTTGTCTCTCATAATTCTTTTCAACATGAAACCTCCATTCCATGCAGACTGATCTACCTGCCACCTCCAGAGCATACCAGGAGCATTCCTGCCTCACGGCCTCTGACTGCCATCCTCTCTCAGAATACTCTTCTGTGTCCCCTCCTAGCAGCACTCATCCCCTAGTCCCCAGTTGGAAGTGTTCTTACCTTTTCTTGGTACCTCTCTGTACTTGTACATTTGCACGGAGCAAAGACCACTGAAAAAGTCGGCTGCCTTTTTACAGGTAAGACCATTTTCCCTGAGACTTGGTAAATGTTTGAAGCTAAGAACTTGAAATTCTCCCTAATTCCCTTCCTCCTACTGTGTCTATCATAAAAACCAGGTGCACTGTAGGTACTCAATCAAAGTAAGTTCGTGACTTGTAGAGAACCAAAAGGGAATGCTTTCAAAGGCGTCGTGGTCAAACATCTAACTAGCTAATGCTCAAGGCCAGTGTCGGTAGGAAATGACAGTCGTGTTCTGAACTCTGAAGCCAGCAGTGTCTCCCTGAATTGGCACAGTAGCTACTGACTACTTCCGAGCAGCCTCTGTTTACAGAGCTCTCCCAGCCCTACTGGGTATCTTCCAGATATGCAGCTCTGATGATCTTACTGTTTGCTTCTGAGGCTCTTCCCTTTCTCTTTGGTGACTTTTATTCTTTGCTTCTTTTCCTCTACCCTTCTTATGACTTCTAAAAGGCTACTTTGTGGTGGACAAGATCTGGCCTAATCAAGCTTTTGGGAAGTCACATTCCAGGTCTTTTTAACCAGGACAGCTGTCCTAACATATCCCAAAGAATTAGTGTAGTTTCCAGAGAGTGTGGGCCAAACTCTGGCTTTGTTGGGTAAGGAGTGTTTATTTCAGAAAAGACACAGAAGAGCAACAGTGACAATAGAATGCTGCTGAGTTTTGATTTTGTAAATGCTGGTTCCTTTTTTTTTCTTCTATTTTTTGTTTTTACCCCTATCAGCCTGCAAAGATCTGTGGGTTCCCACAAACATTTCCCACAAACTTTTCTCACAATGGGACAATGCATGGGGAGGTAGGGCAGAAAAGATGTAGGCCATCTACTGTGGGCTGCATTTAAATATTTATTAATTTTGTTTTCTGGTTCCCAGACCTATTTATTTCTGCCTTCAGCTTTAGCCCCAGGCCTGGATTTATTTTCTCGATGAGGTGACTATCATTAGAACAATTCATCACATACTCTGAGAGGGCTATGCAACCATACAAACATGGGCAGGGCCCATCAATGTAAGAGTAACTGGCATTTGGACGGCATGCCTCAGACTCCAAAGCACTGTTATGTATATTGTTACAGCCAGTCCTTGTATCAACTCTGTGAAGTAGGCCTTACTGTATTTGGAAACTGAGATAAGGTGTGGGGGAGAACGACTCAGTGTTATTCATATGGTTGTTCTGTACCAGACACTGTGAGGTGCTTTTATGTATCATCTTACTAAATCCTCACAAACCCTTATGAAGTTAAGGATTAATATCTGTATGTGTGCCTGCATCCCTGGAGAGAGCGAGCTACCAACTCTTGTTTTCACTGTCCCATGTAAAGCACGGTACTAAGCATTTTATGTGCATTCTCCCATTTATTCCTCATTAGCTTTCACACTCTTCCCATGTTACTGATGAGATAACAGCCACTGAGAACTTTAGTAACTTGTTTAAGGTTACACAGCTATTAAGTAACAGAGTTAGGAGGTCTACTTAGGTTTGCAGACATCAAAGCCCAACTCTTTTCATTTCTCCACTAATGACTTACGCTGAGGTCACCCACCTGGTAGGTAGAGAATTCAGTGTTTGAACCTATGACCTTGGTTTCCAAGCTAGGCTCATTCTTCTCCACTGCACTGCTGCTTCCAACTCAAGAAAGACAACTGTGATATAGTTTCCTAAATACTGTGCTAATATCTAATCCGAGAAAGTAATGCAGTTTTTTCAGGTCCAAGGAGAAAAAAAAAATGAATTCATTCAATTTTTTTTTTTTTACCATGCCATAAGATTTTTAATTATGTATAAACATCTTAACATATCACCCAGGGACCATTTCACCCGCTGCTCTGTTTGGCTGCCAGTCTTTTGTCTCTCTCTTCAGCAATGGTGAGGCGGATACCCTTTCCTCAGGGAAGAGAAATCCATGGTTTGTTGCCCTTGCCAATAACAAAAATATTGGAAAGTCGAGTGGCAAAGCTGTTGCCATTGGCATCTTTCACATGAACCACATCGAAAGATGCAGGGTGCCTCTCTCTGTTGGTAATCACACCAGTTCTTCCCAGGTTAGCACCCCCAGTCACCATACACAGGTTACCAGTGTCAAACTTGATGAAATCAGTAATCTTGCCAGTCTCCAAATCAATCTGAATGGTATCATTCACCATGATGAGGGGATCAGGGTAGCGGATGGTGCGAGCATCATGAGTCACCAGATGAGGGATTCCTTTTGTACCCACAAAGATTTTTCGTACTTTGCACAATTTGTACTTGGCCTCCTCAGGTGTAATACGATGTACAGCAAAGCGACCCTTGGTGTCATAGATCAGACGGAAATTCTCTCCCGTCTTGTCAATGCTGATGACATCCATGAAACCAGCAGGGTAGGTTATATCAGTTCGGACTTTGCCATCGATCTTAATGAACCGCTGCATGCAAATCTTCTTTACTTCATCTCCTGTCAGGGCATACTTAAGTCTGTTCCTTAGGAAAATGATGAGGGGGAGACACTCTCTCAACTTGTGAGGACCGGTGGATGGACAAGGAGGAAACACACCGGTCAATTTATCCAGCATCCAATGCTTTGGAGCTGCCATCCGCTTCAGATGCTTCTTGGGACCACGAGCCATGGCTGCGTTAGGCAAGGAAAGAGGACCTTCGTCTTCTGGTGAGCGTAGAAATTCGAATTCATTCAATTTAAAAGATTCATTTTTATTCTGAGATTATGCTCTTTCAACCTCTTTTTTTTTTTTTTTTTTTTAAACAGAGTCTCACTCTGTTACCTGGGTTGGAGTGCAGTGGCATGATCTCGGCTTTGCCTCCCAGGTTCAAGCAATTCTCCTGCTTCAGCCTCCTGAATAGCTGGCATTACAGGCACCTGCCACTAAGTCCAGCTTTTTTTTTTTTTTAATTTTTCGTGGAGATGGGATTTCACCATGTTGGCCAGGCTGGTCTTGAACTCCTGACCTCGTGATTTGCCCTCCTCGGCCTCCCAAAGTGCTGAGATCACAGGTGTAAGCCACCGCACTTGGCCACTCTTTCAACATTTTTAGGTGTTAAATGTACCTTATTTTGCAAAATAGTGATATAAAATAGGAGGCTTTTTTGTCCTATTTTAAAACTATACTCTTTTTTTCACAAATAAAATGTTAGACAAGATGCCATCGACTCAAATTTCCCTGCTCTTCTCCTTTAAATGCAAATGACTACCCTGTAAATAGTTCAACATAGAACCATAAAAGGTTTCTGAAAGGAGTTAGGAAAGTGAACTTATGGCTGGGTGTGGTAGCTCACACCTGTAATCCCACCACTTTGGGAAGCTGAAGCGGGTGGATCACGATGTTAGGAGTTTAAGACCAGCCTCACCAACATGGTGAAACCCCATCTCTACTAAAAATACAAAAATTACCCAGGTGTGGTGGCACATGCCTTTAATCCCAGCTACTCAGGAGGCTAAGGCAGGAGAATTGCTTGAACCCAGGAGACAGACAAAAGTTGCAGTGAGCCAGATTATGCCATTGCACTCCAACCTGGGCAACAGAGCAAGATCCTGTCTCAAAAAAAGAAAGAAAGAAAAGAAAGAAAGAAAGAGAAAGAGAGAAAGAGAGAAAGAGAAAGAAAGAAAGAAAGAAAGAAAGAAAGAAAGAAAGAAAGAAAGAAAGAAAGAAAGAAAGGAAAGAAAGGAAAGAAAGGAAAGAAAGAAAGAAAGAAAGAAAGAAAGAAAGAAAGAAAGAAAGAAAGAAAGAAAGAAAGAAAGAAAGAAAGAAAGAAAGAAAGAAAGAAAGAAAGAAAGAAAGAAAGAAAGAAAGAAAGAAAGAAAGAAAAAGAAAGAAAGAAAGAAAGAAAGATGAACTTGCTAGAGATCTTAGGACCTGAAGTAAGACACCATGGTGAGTTCTCCAGCTTTTTAGTTTTTCAGTGTGAGGTTCATAGACACCGCCCTTCCCCCTGATCAGCATCACCTGGGATGGTGGTTAAATGGTATATGGGAGCCCATCCCAGACCTTCTGAATGTGACTCACAGGAGTCTGCATTTTTGATAGCCACTGCAGGAAATTAGTGATGTCTCCTTAAATCAATAGTTCTCAAAATTCAGTTTGAATTAGTTTTAATACAATTAGCATTAATACAATTTTTGTATTAGAAGTAAATTGAATTTTGAGAACTATTGCTTTAGGGAGGCATCACTAATTTCCTACAGTGGCTGTCAAGGCAGAGGCTTAATTTCTTCAGAGAATGATCAATGAGAATATGATGAAGATCTAGCCTTCCTAATTTACAATCATATTGGAATCACCTGAGGAAATTTAAGAACATCCTAAGGCTGGAGGTTAGGGGTGGGGTTGCAACTCTTTTTATTGGTTTAAGAGGTCTGGGTGAGGCCTTAGGATATTTTTTAAGCTTCCAGGCTTTTTACCCTGCTGCCTGGGACTGGAGAAGGCTGGAGAGGTCTGCCAGAGCCTTGCATCAGGCTGTGATACTCCCTAGTACCCCTGGCAGTCTCCAGTTGTACCTAGTCTCTCCTGGCTGTTTTCTCCAGCCCACGGCTATGTGCTTGGTTCCACCCCTGGGGCTGGGCAAGGAGTGAAAGGCCTGGGGGCAGTGCTTACCAGCTCTGTCCCACAGGCTTTCTCAGGTTTTGGTCCCACAGATAATATCCAAAGGATAGAGAAGGTGATCAAAAGCAGAGAGAGAGCTTGAAGGTAAATAAACTGTGCTTTTAATTCTTGCTGGACTGCGCTGCTTAAGAGGGGTTGTGTCATGCTTCTGAGGTACCACTGCTTTTCCCTGCAGCCCTGCCTGGCTGTGGCTGCTACAGGTGTTCTTAAAGAAACCGGAGAGAATGGGGCTGGTTTTACTCATGATTTTGAGGTCTTCTTCTCCGGCTGTACCTCTTTCCTGGCTATACCCCTCTTCTGGTGTACCTCTCTCCTGGCTGGCTCACCAAAATGCAATATTGGGGTTCAGGGTGCCCTTAGCTCCCCTGAGAAGATGTTTCTCCAGGTTCTTGGCCCCCTGCCCTCTTCAGAATGAGAGAGGGGACCACAGTGCAGTGTGCAGTAAATGCCAGACTCAAAAGTGTTTGTAGAAAGTGATTTATTTTTTTAGAGAGAGAGAGAGAAACAGGAGAAGGAGAGAGAAACAGCTCTCACACTGAGTGAGAGAATCCAGAAAGATGGAATCCAGGAGATGAAAGCAGCTTCCACAATGAGTGGAAGGGAATAGAGAGAGATGGAGTTTAGGAGGGGAAGACAGGCTTCCACGAAGGGAGTGTTTGTGGAAGGGGACTCCAGAGTGAAAATCCAGGAGAGAGAAAGATGGCTTCTAGGAAGGGAAGAAAAAAATCTTTAAACAACTAAACAGAATTGAATCATGCATTGTTTATATGGGTATAACAATCAGAATTTTGATTTCTTATTCAGACAAAAAGTAGCACAGGCCAGGCACAGCGGCTTATGCCTGTAATCCCAGCATTTTGGGAGGCTGAGGTGGGTGGATCATGTAAATCAGGAGTTCAAGACCAGTCTGGCCAACATGGTGAAACCTTGTCTCCACTAAATATACAAAAATTAGCTGGGTGTGGTGGCACATGCCTATAGTCCTAGCTACTTGCAAGGCTAAGGCAGGAAAATCACTTGAAGCTGGTAGGTGGAGGTTGCAGCAAACCAAGATCCAGCCACTGCACTGCAGCCTGGGTGACAAAGCAAGACTCTGTCTCATAAAATAAAAATTGTTAAAAAGTAGCACATTTTTCAAGTACTGCAAAAAAGAACTGTCAGCTGCAACCTCTGTCAATTACAGAGTATCCTTCAGGCATGAAGGGGAAATACAGATATTCTCAGACAAAAGAAAACTAAAAGAATTTGTCATTAGCAGTTCTACATTTTAAAAATGGCTAAATGGGCCGGGCGCGGTGTCTCAAGCCTGTAATCCCAGCACTTTGGGAGGCCGAGGCGGGTGGATCACGAGGTCGAGATCGAGACCATCCTGGTCAACAGGGTGAAACCCCGTCTCTACTAAAGATACAAAAAATTATACAGATCCCTATTTTTACCCATTTTATTGAAAGTGATGAAATATAAATACTAGTAAACAGTGACAAGTAATATCTGTGATAGTAATGTCTGCGATAACTACTAAGAAGTAGTAGTAGTAATGCCTGTGATAACTACTAAGAAAATTATTCAAAGCAATATATTCAAAATAATATAAATAAAATACTATACAATCCTAACCAAAGTTAAATAATCTAAAGGAAGGAAAGAAAAAGAAGAATGAGAAACAGAGTAAAGGCAGAAAATAAATAATAAAACATCAGATTTAAGCCTTAACATATCAAAAATTAAATAATTACTTTAAATATAAATGGTCCAAATACCAATAAAAAGACAGATAATAGCATATGGAATTTTAAAAAATCCAGCTCATTCTATAAGAAGTTTATTTCCAATGCAATGACATAGGTAAGTAAAGAGTGAATGAAAGAATAGAACAAGACATGGCATGCTAACATTAAGTTTTTTTTTTTTTTTTAAAGTGGCTGTAATATCAGATAAAGCATACTTCAGAGCCCCCCCCCAAAAAATTGCTAGGGACAAAGAGGGACATTATATATTGCTAAAGGGTTCAATACACCTAGGAGGTATAATAATCCCAAATGTGTATATACCAAATAAGACAGCTTCAAAATACATGAAGCAAAAATAGATAAAGCTGAAAACAGAAATAAACGAATCCACAATTATAGTTGGGAACTTTGGCACCCCACTCTCAGTCATTGACATAACTACTAGACAGAAAATTAGCAAATATGTAAAAAAATAGACAACACCATCAACCAATAGAATGTAACTGACATTTATAGATCACTATACCAAACAACAGCTGAATACACATTTTTTCAAGTGCCCATGAAACATTCACCAAAGTAGACCATGTTATAGCTTATAAAACAAGCCTACAAACTTAAAATAATTGAAACCATATTGAGTTTCTTTAAGTCACCACAATGAAATTAAACTAGAAATCAATGAAAAAAAAGACAACAGGAACATCTTCAGACACTTGGAAATTAACACACTTCTAAACAATCCAGAGTCAAAGAAGATGCCAAAAGAAATAAAGAAGCACTTAAAACTGAATGAAAATGAAAATGCAACATAGCATCATTTGTGGGATGCAGCTAAAGCAGTGCAGAGAGGGAGATTTCTAGCATTGAATGCTTACATTAAAAAATCAGAAGGATCAGAAACCAATAATGTAAGTTCATGCCTAAAAAACTAGAAGAAAAGAGTAAAATAAAATTAGGGCAGGCATAAGGAAAGAAATACTAATGATAAACTAATAAGCAAAAATCAACAAAATGGTAAACAAGAATAAAGTAAGAAAAAAAAAATCAATGAAGCCCAAACTTGATTCTTAAAAAAATAAAAAGTTAATAAAACTGATCAACTGATAAACCTCTAAAAAAATAGAGAAGACGGCCGGGCGCGGTGGCTCAAGCCTGTAATCCCAGCACTTTGGGAGGCCGAGGCGGGTGGATCACGAGGTCAAGAGATCGAGACCATCCTGGTCAACATGGTGAAACCCCGTCTCTACTAAAGAAACAAAAAAATTAGCTGGGTATGGTGGCGCGTGCCTGTAATCCCAGCTACTCAGGAGGCTGAGGCAGGAGAATTGCCTGAACCCAGGAGGCGGAGGTTGCGGTGAGCCAAGATCGCGCCATTGCACTCCAGCCTGGGTAACGAGCAAAACTCCGTCGCAAAAAAAAAAAAAAAAAAAAAAAATAGAGAAGACATACACTAATATCAGAAATTCAAGAGGGGCTATTACTATAGATTATATAGCCATTGAAAGGATAATAACGGCATATTAAGAACAAATTCATGCTCATTAGTTTGCCAACATAGAAGAAGTGCACCAATTCTCCCAAACCTGCAAACTACCAGCACTCAACCAAGATAAAATAAATAACCTGATTAGTTTTATAGCCATTAAAGAAATTAAAATTTTAATTAAAAAGTCTTGAAAAGGATATCCTTAGGCCCAAATGGCATCACTAGAGAATTTTATCAAGCATTAAAAAAAGAATTAACATCAATTTTAACAATCTCTTCCAGAAAATAGAAGATGAGTCAATACTTCTCAACTTATTTTATGAGACCAGGGTTACCTTGATACTAAAGTCAAACAAAGTATACACAGAAAGGAAACTATGGACCAATATCTCTCCTGAACTTAGATGCAGGAAATCTTCAAAATAATGTTAGCAAATTAGAGTTAATTTTATATTAACACATGAAAAGGGTTTTATATATATAGAGTAAGTGGGATTTTTTTTCCCAAGTATGCAAGACTGGCTCAGCATTAAAAATCAATCTATCTGATATACCATATCAACAGGCTAAAGAGGAAGAAGAAGAAGAATGGTATTATCATATCAATGTACATAGAAAAAGCATTTGACAAAATCCGACATCTATTCATGATAAAAGCTAACCAAGTTAGGAATAGAAGAAACTACCTCAACTTAATAAAGAGCATCCACAGAAAAAAAGCCTACAGGTAATCTAAAGGAAGATTTTCACCATACTTAATGGCAAAAGACTGAATGTTTTCTCTAAGACCAAAAATGAGGCAATGAGGTCTTTCACCTCTCTTATTAAACATAGTACTGGAAGTTCTAGCTAGTGCACTAAGGCAAGAAAAAGAAATAAAGGCATTCAGATTGGAAAGGAAGAAATAAAATTACTCTTATTTACAAAGGCATAATGTTTTACATAGAAAATCCCGAGGAACTTTAGAACCAATAAGTGAGTTCAGCAAGGTTGTAGGATAGAAGCTCAACAAGCAAGCATCAATCACATTTCTATGTATTAACAATGAACAAAAAATTAACTCAAAAGAGATCATGGACTTAATATAAAACATACTATAGTTTGCAAGATGTTCTCATTGAGATAAACTGGATAGGAGGTACACAGAATTTCTCTGTATTATTTCTTACAACTGCATGTGAATCTATATGTCAAAGTAAAAATTTAATTAAAAAGTAAAATGTTGACAATATTTTTAGTCCTCCAAATTATTTTAACCATTTATCCAGATGAAATCCAGACATCTTAGAGTTCCTGACCTAAAGTACATAAAACAGTGATCTTGGGGAAGGAGACCT
Organism: Saguinus oedipus; assembly: GCA_031835075.1. Taxonomy (NCBI): domain Eukaryota; kingdom Metazoa; phylum Chordata; class Mammalia; order Primates; family Cebidae; genus Saguinus; species Saguinus oedipus. Next base: position 130,426,884 of record CM063178.1, read on the forward strand.
GTTTTAAATCAGAGTAGACGTCTATTTGCTGCCTCAGTGCCTTAGCTCCCACCAACTTGCTAGTGATCTGGTAATAGCAGGACCCAGCTTAAGAGTGTGGATGAGTCAGCACAAGCCAATCCCTGTTGCTTAACAATATACAGATGAAAGATCTTATTTTTTAATTTTGCTATGTGCCATATACATCATTTCATTTCAGGATCACAAGAACCCTATGAGGTAGTGACTGACAAAGCTGGGCTTGCAGCCAGATCTTTCTGAATCCAGAGCCTGCTTTCTTAACTACTATATGTTACCACTCTGGGCCATTGTGCTTATACTGGACGTATGCCAGTCCTTTCTGTGCAACAGGAACATTTGAATTGAAAATGAAAGAACAATCCACCCAAAGAAGACAATGTCAACCTGTCTCTACCCACCTTGCAGCTGGAGCAGCCCTGTTAGTGTGTTGCAATCCAAAAGCCACTGACTTTAGCCCCAAGAGCAACCACCAAGGACTTCTGCATCTTAGCATGTAGATATAATTCCATCTGCTTGAATAGGAAAAGCAAGCATTTTCTGCAAGTATTGCCTTTATTCCTGGTTTCAGAGCAGTTGGTTTTTGTTTTTAACACCTTTATCAAAGTATAATTTACATACCACTAAATCCAGCCATTGTAAATCTATAGTTCAATGATTTTAGTGACTTTATAGAGCTGTGCAGTTGCTACCAGTTTTAGAACAGTTCCATCACCCCAAACAGGCATCATATTTTGATCACGCCTGTTTATCGTTATTCCCTGTTCTCAATTCCTGTCTTAGGAAACCACTGATGTACATTCTGTCTCTATAATTTGCCTTTTGATCCATTTGGGCCTTTTGTGGAATTTCATGTGAATGTAATATGTGTTTTTTTGTGTCAGCTTTCTTTAACTTGTGTTTTTGAGTTTCATCTGTGTTGTAGCATGTATTAATAGTTTGTGCCTTTCAACTGTGCACACATATTCCATTCCATTCCATATTTTGTTTATTCATTCATTCGCTGACAGATATTCTAAACTTAAGAATAATACTGCTATGAACATTCAGTGCACGCTTTTGTGTGGATATGAATTTTTAATTTCTCTTAGGTAGATTCACAGGAGTGAAATTGATAGCTCTGTAAGCATATGTTAACTTTTTAATAAAGTACTAAACTATTTTCAAAGAATCTGTACCTCTATTTATTAAAAAATAAATTTTAAATATTTCAATACAGAAAAATAAAACTAAATCAAAAATATTTTCTAATTCTACTGCTCATGAAACCCTAACATTTATTTTAAACAAAATACATGCATATTGTAAGACAATTTGAGTAGTTCAAAAAGGATTTTTAAATGTGAGGTTTCTTTCATTTTTAAAAATATATTTTAAAATTTCGTTTTAACTTCCAGCATACATGTACAGAATGTGCAGGTTTGTTACATAGGTATGCATGTGCCATGGTGGTTTGCTGTACCTATCAACCATCATCTAGGTTTTAAGCCCCACATGCATTAGATATTTGTCCTAAGGGTCTCCCTCCCCTTGCCCTCCACCCGCTGTGTTGTTCTTCTCCCTGTGTCCATGTGTTCTCATTGTTCAACTCCCACTTATGAGTGACAACATGTGATGTTTGATTTTCTGTTCTCATGTTTTCTGAGAATGATGGTTTCCAGGTTCACCCATGTCCCTGCAAAGGACATGATCTCATTCTTTTTATGGCTACATAGTATTGCATGGCATATATATGGCACATTTTCTTTATCCAGTCTATCATTGACGGGCATTTGGGTTGGTTGCAAGTCTTTGCTATTGTGAATAGTGCTGCAATGAACATACATGTACATGTGTCTTTATAGTAGAATGATTTATAATCATTTGGGTATATACCCAGTAATGGGATTGCTGGGTAAAATAGTATTTCTGGTTCTAGATCCTTGAGGAATGATCACACTGTCTTCCACAATGGTTGAACTAATTTACACTCCCACCAACAGTGTAAAAGTGTTCCTAGTTCTCCACAGCCTCACCAGCAATCTATTGTTTCCTGACTTTTTAATAATTGCCCTTCTGACTGACATGAGATGGTATCTCATTGTGGTTTTTATTTGCATTTCTCTAATGACCAGTGATGTTGAGCTTTTTTTCATATATTTGTTGGCTGCATAAGTATCTGTTCATATCCTTTGCCCACTTACTGATGGGGTTGTTCATTTTTTTCTTTAAATAAGAGACTTCTTTCTATCCCTAGGCTATTACCCTAAGATAACCACTGTTAATTTTTTTAATCTTTCAAAAAATTTTTATGCATACCCAATTATATGTTTTAGATATTGGTCAAATGATACCATACACATTGCTTTGCATTATCTTAGTTAATATATTTTGGAGATTTTCCCATATCAGCACTTATAGCTCTAACTCTTTCTTTGATTTTTAATGGCTTTATTGGTGCATAATTGACATGTAATAAACTGAACATATTTAAAGTATAAAATTTGATAAGCTGTTTTTTAAAAGTTTTTCTTTCAATAGTTTTTTGGGGGAACAGGTGGTGTTTGGTTACATGGGTAAGTTCTATAGTGGTTATTTCTGAGATTTTAGTGCCCCCATCACATGAGCACAGTACACTTTACCCAATGTCTACTCTTTTATCCCTCACCCCTTCTCACCATTTCCCCAGAGTCCCCAACATTCATTGTCTCATTCTTAAGCCTTGCATCCTCATAGCTTAGCTCCCACTTATGAGTGAGAATATATAATGTTTGGTTTTCCACTGATGAATTCCTTCACTTAGAATAACGGTCTCCAATTCCATCCAGGTTGCTGTGAATGCCATTATTTTGTTCCTTTTCATGACTGAGTAGTATTCCATGGTGTGTGTGTATATATATTTCATGGTGTGTGTGTGTGTGTATATATATATACACACACACACACACACACACACACACACACACACCATGAAATACTCTCCCTATATATATAAAGTAATATTCCATGTGTATGTGTGTGTATATATATATGTGAAGTAGTGTAATAGTAGTGTGTGTATATATATGTGCGTGTATATATATAAAGTAATATATACATGAAAATGTGGTAGATGTGGTATATATACATATATACAAACACACGTGTGTGTGTGTGACTTTTTTATCCACTCATTGATTGATGGGCATTTGGGTTGGTTCCATATTTTTGTAATTGGGAATTGTGCTGCTATAAACATGTGTGTTTAAGTATTTTTTTCATATCATGACTTCTTTTTCTCTGGGTACTCAGGCAGATGGCTGGATCAAATGGTAGATCTACTTTTAGTCCTTTAAGGAATGTCCACACTGTTTTACATAGTGGTTGTAATGGGTTTACATTCCCATCAACAGTGTAGAAGTGTTCCTTTTTCACAGCATCCCACCAACATCAGTTTTTAAAAAATTTTTTGATTATAGCTATTCTTGCAGGAGTAAAATGGTATGGCATTGTGGTTTTGCATTTCCCTCATCATTAGTGATGCTGAGCATTTTTTCATATGTTCATTGGCCATTTGTATATTTTCTTTTGAAAATTGTCTATTCCTGTTCTTAGCCCACTTTTTGATAGGATTATTTGTTTTTGTCTTGATGATTTGTTTGAGTTCATTGTAGATTCTGGATATTAGTCCTTTATCAGATGCATAGATTATAAAGATTTTCTCCAGCTCTTTGGGTTGTCTGTTTACTCTGCTGATTGTTTCTTTTGCTATGCAGAAGCTTTTTAGTTTAATTAAGTCCCATCTATTTATCTTTGTTTTGTTGCATTTGCTTTTGGGTTCTTGGTCATGAAGTCTTTGCCTAAGCCAATGTCTAGAAGGGTTTTTCCAATGTTATTTATCTTCTAGAGTCTTTAAGGTTTCAGGTTTGAGATTTAAGTCTTTGATCCATTTTGAGTTTATTTTTGTATAAGGTGAGAGATGAGGATCCAGTTTTATTCTTGTATATGTGGCTTGCCAGTTATCCAAGCACCATTTGTTGAGTAGGATATCCTTTCCCCACTTTTGTTAGCTTTTTTGACGATCAGTTGGCTATAAGTATTTGGCTTTATTTCTGGGTTCTCTATTCTGTTCCAGTGGTCTATTTGCCTATTTTTATACCATGCTCTTTTGGTTACTCTGGCCTTCTAGTGTAGTTGGAAGTTGGGTAATATAATGGCTTCAGATTTGTTATTTTTTACTTAGTCTTGCTTTGGCTTTGCAGGCTCATTTTTGGTTCCATATGCATTTCAAGGTTTTTCTTTAGTTCTATGAAGAATTACGGTGATATTTTCACAGGAATTGCATCAAACTTGTAGATTGCTTTTGGCAGTATGGTCATTTTCACAATATTGATTCTACCCATCCATAAGCATGGGATGTGTTTCCATTTGTTTGTGTCATCTATGATTTCTTTCAGCAGCATTTTGTAGTTTTCCTTGTAGATGTCTTTCACATCCTTGGTTAGGTATAAGTATTTTTCTTTTTTTTTTTTCATTTTTTTTCGGAACTATTCTTGATTTGATGCTTGGATTGATCACTTTTGGTGTATAGGAGAGCTACTGATTTGTATACATTAATTTTTTATCCTGAAACTTCGCTGAATTCATTTATCAGTTCTAGGAGCTTTTTGGATGAGCATTTAGGGTTTCCTAGGTATATGATTATATCATCATCAAACAGCAACAGTTTGACTTCCTCTTTATTAATTTGGATGCCCTTTATTTCTTCCTCTTGTCTGATTGCTCAAGCTAGGACTTCTAGTGCTATGTTGAATAGAAATGGTGAAAGTGGGCATTCTTGTCTTGTTCCAGTTCTCAGGGAATGCTTTCATCTTTTCCCCACTCAGTATAATGTTGGGTGTGGGTTTGTCATAGATGGCTTTTATTACCTTAAGGTATGTCCCTTCTATGTCAATTTTGCTGAGGGTTTTAATCATAGAGGGATGCTAGATTTTGTCAAATGCTTTTTCTGCATCTATTGAGATAATCTGTGATTTTTGTTTTAAATTCTGTTTATGTGGGGTATCACATTTATTGACTTGCATATGTTAAACCATTCCTGTATCACTGGTATGAAACTCACTTGATCATGGTGGATTATCTTTTTGACATGCTGTTGGATTTGGTTAGCTAGTATTTTGTTGAGAATTTTTGCACCAGGGATCCAGGGATATTGGTCTGTAGTTGTTGTTGTTATAACCTTTTCTGGTTTTGGTATTAGGGTGATACTGGCTTCATAAAATGATTTAGGTAGAATTCCTTCTTTCTATTGTAAAATAGTGTCAATAGGATTGATATCAGTTCTTTTTTGAACATCTGATAGAATTCAGCTGTTAATCCATCTGGTCCTGGATGTTTTCTGTTGGCAATTTTTAAAATTACCATTTCAATCTTGCAGCTTGTTATTTGGTCTGTTCAGAGTTTCTATTTCTTCCTGGTTTAATCTAGGAGGACTGTATATTTCCAAGAATTTATTCATCTCTTCTACGTTTTCTAGTTTATGCACATAAGGGTGTTCATAGTAGCCTTGAATGATCTTTTGTATTTCTGTGATATTGGTTGTAATATCTCCTGTTTCATTTCCAATTCAGCTTATTTGGATATTCTCTCTTCTTTTCTTGGTTGATCTCGTAATGACCTATCAATTTTATTAATCTTTTCAAAGAACCAGCTTTTTGTTTCATTTATCTTTTCTTTGATTTTTTCAATTTGGTTTAGTTCTGTTCCACCTTTGTTCTTTCTTTTCCTCTGCTGGGTTTGGGTTTGGTTTGTTCTTATTTTTCTGCTTCCTTGAGGTGTGACCTGAGATTGTCTATTTGTGCCCTTTCAGACTTTTGAAGTAGACATTTGAGGCTATGCACTTTCCTCTTAGAACCACCTTTGCTGTATCTCAGAGGTTTTGATAGGTTGCATCACTATTATCATTCAGTTCAAAGAATTTTTAAGTTTCCATCTTGATTTCATTGTTGACCCAGTGATCATTCAGGAGCAGGTTATTTAATTTTGAGGGTTCTTTTTGGAGTTGATTTCCAATTTTATTTCACTGTAGTCTGAGAGAGTACTTGATAACTTGATCTACATTTTCTTAAATTTGTTGAAACTTGTTTTGTGGCCTATTATATGGTCTGTTTTGGAGAATGTTCCATTTGTTGATGAATAGAATGTATAGTCTTCAATTGTTGGGTAGGATGTTCTGTAAATATTGTTAAGTCCATTTGTTGTAGAGTATAGTTTAAGTCCATTGTTTCTTTGTTGACTTTAGATTTTGATGACCTGTCTAGTGCTGTCAGTGGAGTATTGAAGTTCTCCACTATTAGTTGCTGTCTATCTCATTTCTTAAACCTAGTAGTAATTGTTTTATATGTTTGGGAGCTCCAGTGTTAGGTGCATATGTATTTGGTATTGTGATATTTTCCTGTTGGACAAGTTTTTTTATTATTATATAATGTCTCTCTCTCTCTCTCTTTTTTTAACTGCTATTGCTTTAAAGTTTGTTTTGTCTGATATAAGAATAGCTACTCCTGCTCACTTTCATGTCCATTCACATGGAATATCTTTTTTCACCTCTTTTCCTTAAGTTTATGTGAGTCCTTATGTATTAGGTGAGTCTCATGAAGACAGCAGATATTTAGTTGGTGAATTCTTATCCATTCTGCCATTCTGTATCTTTTAAGTGGAAAATTTACTAACATTCAGTGTTAGTATTGTGATGTGAGGTACTATTCTATTCATAATGCTATTTGTTGCCTGAATACCTTGTTATTTTTTTTCCATTTTGTTATTTTTAATAGGTCTATGAGATTTATGCTTTAAGGAGGTTCTATTTTGGTATATTTTGAGGATTTGTTTCAAGATTTAGAGTTGCTTTTAGCAATTCTTTTAGTGCTGGCTTTGTAGTGGCAAATTCAGCATTTGTTTGTCTGAAAAAGACTGTCTTTTCTTCATTTATTATGAAGCTTAATTTCACTAGATATAAAATTCTTGGTTGACAATTGTTTTGTTCAAGGAGGTTAAAGATAGGGCCCCAATCCCTTTAGCTTGTAGGGTTTCTGCTGAGAAATCTCTTCTTAACCTGATAGGTTTTCCTTTACAGGTTACCTGATGCTTTTGCTTCACAGTTCTTAAAATTCTTTCCTTTGTTTTGACTTTAGATAACCTGATGACTATGTGCCTAGGAAATGATCTTTTTGTGACAAATTTCCCAGGTATTCTTTCAGCTTCTTATGATTTGGTATCTAGATGTCTAGCAAGGCCAGTGAAGTTTTCTTCAATTATTCCCTCAAATATGTTTTCCAAACTTTTAGATTTCTCTTCTTCTTCAGGAATACCAATTATTCTTAGGTTTGGTTTTTTAACATAATCCCAAACTTCTTGGAGGCTTTGTTCATTTTTAAGAAATTATTTTTTCTTTGTCTTTGTTGGATTGGGTTATTTTAAAAGCCTTGTCTTTGAGCTCTGAAGTTCTTCTATTTGTTCAGTTCTATTCCTGAGACTTTCCAGTGTATTTTGCATTTCTCTAAGTGTGTCCTTCATTTCCAAAAGTTGTGATTATTATTTACTTATGCTATCTATTTCTCTGGAGATTTTTCCATCCATATCATGTAACATTTTAAAAAATTTATTTGAGGTAGTATTCACCTTTCTTTGGTGTGTCCTTGAGTCACATAATAACCTTCTGAATTCTTTTTCTGGCAATTCAGAGATTTCTTCTTGGTTTGAATCCATTGCTGTTGCAATCTTTTTTGGGTATTTAATAACCTTGTTTTGTCATATTGCCGGAATTGTTTTCCTGGTTCCTTCTCATTTGGGTAGACTATGTCAGACAGAAGATCTGGGGCTCAAGGGCTGCTGTTCAGATTCTTTCATCCGACAGGGTGCTCCCTAGATGTGGGTGCTCAGGGATGTGGCTTCCTGAGAGCCAAACGGCAGTGATTGCTATTTCTCTTCTGGATCTAGCTGCCCAGTGGAGCTACCAGGCTCTGTTCTGGCAGCGGGAAGTGTCTGCAAAGCGTCCTGTGATATGATCCATCTTCAGATCACTTAGCACTGGATATCAGCACCTGCTCCAGTGAAGGTAGCAAAGGAGTGAAGTGGACTCTCTAAGAGTCCGTGGTTATATTTTTGGTTATTGTATTGATAGTTTTGTGTTGGTTGGCCTCCAGTCAGGAGGTGCCACTTTCCAGGGAGGATGCAAGCTTGCCGCAGGGGGTCCTGGATAAGTTTCCCATTCAGTGGGCAGGGCCATAGAGCTTCGAAAAGATTATGTCCTTTGTTTTCATCTACCAGGGCAAGCAGAAAAAGACCATCAGGTGGGGACAAGGTTAGGCATGTCTGAGCTCTGATTCTTGTTGGGCAGAGCTTGCTGCAGCTGCTGTAGGGGATGGGGGTGTGCTTCACAGGCCAATGAGTTATGTTCCCAGGGGGATCATGGCTGCCTGAGCAGGATTGAGGACTTTCCCCAGGCACCAGGCATTCCCACTGGGAAAGCAAGCAGGGCTTTCAGGTTTCGAACCTGTCCACCTGCCATAACTTCAGTGCTATGTCTGCACTTCTGGTTCACCTCTCCCCCAGATTCTGTCCAGGACACTTCCTGGACAGTCAAAATTGTTACAAAATTCAGCTGGAGGTTTCCTTCTCCCTGTGGTCTTTCCCCAGTTGCACTGACAGCCCTTCCCAAGGACCCCTGTGAGACAAAGTCAGAGATGGCTTCCCTGGGGACTGAGACTGCCCACAGAGTTCTTCCCATTGCTTCCTCTACACCTGTATTTCACAGAGCTCTCTAAGTTCATCTCAGCTCCAGGTAAGGTCTAATCCTTCTCCTGTGATCTGGACCTTCAAGTTCGTGTTCAGGGGCGGACAGTCCCCTTTTCACATTTTCACATTTTGGATACTTAACAGGTTTTTGGCTGTCTCCTAGAGCCTGCAGCAGCAATGTGCTTCCTTCAAAGGGTCTTGCGGATTCTCTCAGAACTACTGGTATGTTCCTGCAGTAGTTCTTGCAGCAAAAGTTCACAATGTGAGTCTCCATGTGCTGCTCTGTGTATTTGAGTGGCAGCTGCAAGTTAGTCCTTATCTGCCATTTTCTCTAATCAGTTTTGACATAGGTACACATCCATGAATCCATTACTTCAATCAAGTTAATGAATATTTCCATCACTTCCTGAAAGTTTTTTCATGTTTCTTTGTAATCTTTCCCTTTCCTTCCTCTTCATTTCTTCCCCTCATTCATAGGCAACCACTGATTTTTCTGGCACCCCACACTTCTGTCTAGAGTTTAGTGTAAATGGAATCATGTAGTATGTGGTCTTTTCTCTTTGCATCTTTTACCGAGAATAATTATTTTGAGATTCATCAAAGTATATCAATAATTCATTGCTTCCCATTGCTGACAGTATATCATTGTATGAATATATCAGTTTGTTAATCCATTCACCCTTTGATAGACATTAGGATTGCTTCAATTTTTTTTCTATTACAAATAAAGCTCCTATAAGCATTTGTGTACAAACTTTTGTATAGACATATCTTTCTTTTTTATTGGGTAAATCCCTAGAAGTAGAATATCTAGACTATATGGTAAATATGTGTTTCACTTTTTAAGGAACTGCCAAACTGGTTTCCAAAGTAGCATACCAGTTTACGTTTTTATTAGTAGCATATGAGAGTTCCAGTTGCTCTACATCCTGTTTATGTCTTTAAAAGTTATATTTGGTTCCTTTTTATATCTTCAACGTATTTTATATTTTGAACATATAGAATGAAATTATAGTAACTATTTTAACGTTCTTGTCACTAATTCTCACATTTTCAGTTCTGCTGCAATTGACTGCTTTTTCTCTTTATTATAGATTGTATTTCCCTGTATCTTTGTGTGCCTGGTAATCTTTGATTAAATTTCGGACATTGTAAATTTCACCTTCATGGGTGCTGCATATTTTGTTTATGTAAATACTTTTGAGTTTTATTCTGGGACACAGTTGAGTTTCTTAGAGACTGATCCATTTGGGCCTTCCTGTAAAGATTGTTAGGTGGGACGAGACCTATGTTTAGTCTAGAGCTAAATACTCCCCACTACTGCAAGCCCTTTCCAAAAAAATCTACCTAAAATGAGTTGTGAGATTTTTCAGTCTAGTTAATGGCACTATTCCAAGCCTTGTGTGAATGCTATTATTATTTTCTCTAATCCTTTTGAATGGTTCTTTTCACAGACTGGGTAGTATCTTTGCCCACATGTATTGATCGATACTCTGCTGATTACTTGAGGGGAAACTGCTACTGATTTTCAGAGCTTGCTTTCTGCAAAACTCTTATGTCTCCTACAGTCTGTGCTATGAACTGTGGCCACCTTGGTCTCTCCTCAGACTCTCAGCTCCATCCGTTCAACTCAAATGTCAAATATTACAGATGCTCTATAATTTGCTTAATCATTTTCCTGTTGTTAGATGTTTGGGTTGCTTCTTTTGTTGTTGTTGTCTTATTAATTATACCTAAGACTATCCGAATATATGTATATTGACCAACTCTTGCAAATACAACCATATCATAGGGTAATGATCAGCAAAAAAGGTACTAGCTATGTAATTATGATAGATAATACTAAATTATCTTCTAGAAGCCTGCATCAACTTACACTTCATGGAAAGCATATGAAAATGACTTTTGACCTGTATCCCTGCCAGCAATGTATACATCAAACTTGAGATTTTTGCCAATCTGATAGGTTAAAAAAATTGGTATCTCATTGTTATTTTAATTAGCATTTCTTTAGTTATGAGTGAAGCTTAGCAGCTCTTTACATGTTTGTTGGCTGATTTCCCCATTTCCACCCAGGTAATGTGCTGAACAGATGACTCCAAAGCACAGACCTCCTTTGTAACAACTTGCAGTCTCTTCTGTAACTGATGGCTCATCTCCCTCAACCACACACATACAGTCTTCATGGATTTCCTAATTTCTTGAGATCTTTAGAACTAAGTCCTATGCCTTCACTGTAAAAACTGGTGACATTGCCCTTCTAAATGAATATGTGGATCACTATCATGGTACAAACTCTTGAAATTATCAACTTCAGGTGGCTACAAGGAAGCAAAGTTTCTCTGTTTGCCTCAAGTGATGGGCCTCTTGAATATCTGAAAATCAGCAATGAGGCCAATCTGCAACCTTCTGGGTTAATAGAGCTTGTAACTGCACAACTTCTGTTATCAAAAATCCAATTCAAGCCTACGTCTTATGTCAAATCATTTAGAATTTTGATGGTTTTCTGGCCCAGTGATTAAAGTGATTTACAGGGAAGAACCCTGAACATCATCAATCCTGAATCCATAACAGTATGACTTTAGCCTGTAAGAAACTTCTAGAATCCACATCTACTTAGCCTCAAAAGCTATAGCTACAGTCACTAAGATGAAAGAAGGTTCTGGGGTCCTGGAACAAGGGAAGGAAGATTGGAGTCAATGACTCTTAAGACCTTTTCTGATTTAATATTAGATAAACTTGCTCTGTCTTGAGCTACTCATAGCGATACTGTTTCCTCCATCACCTTCCAGATCTGCAGTAAGTCCCTGGAATTAAAGAACTGCCAATTTGTACTGAAATATTTCAAGACTATCCTTTCTCCTCTGGGTATATCCCAGCTACACCTTGTTTCCTCTAGAAAAGCCTTTAGATTGGCTCTCTTTTCCAGTTATGTCCATCTTCACCTTTATGTCACACCTGGAAGCGCTCTTTTCACAAGGAAGAAATGAAAAATTCCTTTCATGGAAGAAAGCAACAAAGCTTAACATCTATTCAGTATTTTTTCTTTGGGTCCTGATGGCATTACTTAAATATTACCATAAATGCATAAATAAATGACTGAAAAATAATAACAGCTGCTATAAAGCAGGCACTGTTCTAGTCACTTTATGTGCATCATCTTTTTGCTTTTACCTGATTCTTGTAAAATGGACATTAATAACGAATTTTTAATTCAGGGCAAGCCAGAATAATTTAAGTCAAAATCACACAGCTAGAAAAGGGCAGGGCCAGGTCTTTTAGATTCAGAAAACTGCTCTGTCCATTATATTGCAGTATCTACTCTGTGCATAGCACTATGAATTTTCGAAAAATACATTATTTCCTTGACTTCATGAACGTTTAATTTTGCTCATGGGGGATGAAGTTGACTTTGAAGGAAAATTAAACAACAGTGCAAAATTACATTGCTGGAGAGATTAGGCATAGAATGATTATGGCAGCTGCTAGGTTTATAGGAGAGAGTCTAATACCTACAGGAGGCTTCATGGAGACAGCTGCTCTTAAAGGATGTATTTTGGGGTATTTTTTAGATATTTAGAGAATTTGCCGGAATTTATTCAGAGAATTATAAGGTGGAAAAGAGGTAATTGAGAAGATTGCTTATGGCATGAAGTAGGGACTGTGTCTACAGACAAATACACACACATGCACACACTTACATAGTAAGTCGTCACTGCACATAGCAAAGCGTCTGCTCACTGGTCACAGAGTGAGCTCAGTTGGCAAATGTGCACAGCCTTTGGGAATTAATTCATTGTGGTTTATTCATTTTTTTCAATGATACTCATAAGCCAGGCCCTGAATGATGCCACTGGTCACACTCAGTGAGAAACAAACTGGGCTGTGTATATAATCTGTGATGGATCTGCAGAGCAGGAATAGAACTACTTATTCCAGTATTTGTAATGAGGGTGTTTTCTGGTCCATTTTCCCACCTATTTCTCAGCAAGGGTAGTTTCTACACTAGGTCAAGTCTGGGAATGCAGGCTTTTCCAAACACTAACAACCAGACTATACCTCCTCAAAGAATTGTGAGATCCCAGACATGGATCACTAGTCATAGAATATTATCCCTGGGAGGGCCATTGTAAGTCAATCATTAAACTAGATGACTTCACCTCCTCTTTGGAACCCTTCAGGAGCCCCTGTGATTGGAAGGTTAAATGAGTATTTCAAATTCAGGGCAATGTAGGCCCTTCATCCATACTTCAGCAAAAGTAGTTCAGCTTTTATTTACTTAATTTATTTGTGCTGCTTCACAAAACACATTTCTCCAAACTTAAAAACAAAGTTTGCTGAGAGCTGGTCTGGCCCTATTTTTCATGTAGTCAATGAAGACCAAGACCCAAAGAGGTAAAGAGACCACCCAAGCTGGCTACTTAATATCTAAGCAGGATCTAGGTCTCCTGTTTCCTTGTAATCTGTTACCAGATCCCTGACAGAAAATTTAGATTCAAATATTTTTTGCTTTATTTAATCTCCCTCTCCTCTTCTTCCTCCTTTTATTCTGTCTCCTCTTCCTTCTCCTTCTTTTGACTTTTATTACAGAGGTAGCATGGACATCAGTTCATCCTACAATTACTTTTCTCCTTCCTTTACCCGACTGTATCTCCTCTTGTCATTGTTGCCATCCAATATATAGAGTGTCATTAAGAGGGCATTGGGAAGTTAGAGGTTGACTATTGGTTAATGGCAAAATGGTAAGCTTGACTCCTCCAAAGATCTGTAACTTTCCAACATTTCAACAGTTTGGGCAGAGCCTTTCCTCGCTCCTTCCACTTTCTGCTTTTGCCAGGGCTTGCCCCACCTCCAGCCCCAACCCCTTTGCCCTCAACTACTTGAATCAATAATTAAGCCCCTGTAGCCAGAAAGTCGAGATGCCTGAAAATTGTAGTCTGCGGTGCTACAGATGGGAAGTTCAAAGTCTTCCTACCTGTTGAGACCTGAGCTCAGGTTCTCAATAGCTGATGAGGTCAGCAATGTTTATGGCAAATGCAGTAAGTGAAACAATAGCCTCCAGGTTGTAATACAGGCCTTGGCAGGCATGTGACAGAGAAGGTTTGTTATATGCTTAAGGATGTGTTGAAAACTCCATTAATTGAAAGCAGGGGAGTGTGGATGGGGTAGAGCGGGAGGCAGCTAGGCAATTCATTGCATTCTTTTTTATTGAGTTTAGCTTGATGGTGCTCTAGCATGTGACTGCTGGTTATCCATTGCGAAAAAATTTATATCATTAAACATTGGGAGTTTGAATTGCATTCAGAGCACTTCAACTAAATGAAATTCCAGAATATCTACTGTGTTTGCATCATAACACCCTTTTGAAAACACTGTATTATAAAAATCAGGAACTTAGTGTCCTAGTATTTTTGATTTGGTTAAGGAAACAAGATACATACCAGAAATAATTAGAACCTAATTTATATAGTTTTGGAAGCTATTTGGTTTTATGATTGAAATTTTCTGCCTAATCATGAACTGCTCTTATTTTCAACTCAATTTAACAAGGTTTTATTGTGTACCTATTTTTTGCTAAGTATTGTACATACAGTACAGTCTAATATCATGAGCATAAGTTTAGAAATAGGCCGAGTTTCAAATTCTGACACTGCTATTTACTAGTTGCATGATTTTAAAGAAACTTCTAGAGTCACTGTTTCCTACATAATAACTTTCATCTTTTAGGATTATTGTGTTAAAACTATAGCTTAATGTGTGAAGTCATTTAGCACAGTGCTTAGTGACATTGGATGAATGATGCTTTTGTTATCCTAGGCATTATGAAGACTACAGAAATGAGCAAGAGATAATTCCTGCTTTCAAAGAGTTCATTATATATATTTAATACTAGATACTACTAATAATTATAAACAAGAATGCCAGAGCTGAGTAAAGGTGACCCAGGACATTTTGCCACTTAAATTTAATTTGAATTTGGTTCTCCACTTACTTTTGGGGCTGGTAGGTTTTGTACTTGTTTTGTGAGGCAAAACTATATCAATAACCAAGGGGAAAACTCCAAAGTTCAACACCTTTCTTTTTACTACTACTAGACCTAGCATATATGGGATGGCAGAAGAATGTGTGATCCAGGACAAATGGAAATAAAGCTCAGCTAACCTCTCATCATTGTCTACATTTTAAACTAGGACATCTGCTTTTCAGGACTCTTAGTGAAAGTGACAGGAATTGACTCAAAGTAGCTTCAGCCAAGTATCACATATAGTAGAGCATCACCTCTACTTGAAGAAAGAGCTTCCAGGTTAGTCCAGCATGGGTCATATGGTTGTCATTGAGCCAGTTCTTCTAATTACAGGGATATTGGTCTCTAATTGGCCAGGTCTGGTCAAATGCTTTTCCTTTTGCTGTTGCTGGTTGGCCAAAATCAGTGGTCATCTCACTGAGTCTATTCTGCCTAGTGAATTACATGTTCTCTTGGAGAGCTGAAACTCCTGAAGGAGAAATCAGCTTCTTGAGACCCTGCAAAACCTCACTGATTCTCCAAATTTAACTGAGGGCAGTGGCCTTAAGGAGATTTTTGTCATACAGAGACTACTAATTTGGAGGAGGCTGTAGACTTGAGTAGCCCATCCAACTCTATTACACAATTATTTTGGAGAGACCTAATTTCATTGACCGCTTACTCTGGGAGATCAGCTATGTTCCCCTGAGCCAAAAGTCAAACGTGGCAATATTAACACTGGACAGAAGAGAAATGTCATAAATAGCCAAATGCCTCCATGCTCCTGCACAGCCCAATGCATCACAGGCACAGTAACCTTCTAGAGTTTTCTTATAGCTGTGGGCTGTATCTTGTCTGTTCTCATCACCACCACCACACCACATCATTGTCAATGGGTGTTTACTATTTTCCTGCTACCAGGGATGACACCATGGGTAGATAGACAGTCACCTATATAGTATGACTTTAAACGTTATAAGAAAATTCCCTCTCCCTTTCCTAAATTATTTCAGCCACCCAATTATATAATCTGAAAGTCATACCCTCAGTGTCCTTCTTGGAGATTTTTCTTGAGAATGAATCCTATTGGAACACTAGGCTGAGTGAAAAGAAAAGTTACTTGTGTTCACTTTGACACCAACTGACTGCAACCAAATGCTGGATGACTTTCACTTTGGAGAATCTGTTTTCTCAACTGTCAAACTAAAAGTTGGAGAGTACGTGCAAGATCCCTTAAAAGTAACTTAATAAGGTGCACACAGCAGGTATTTGAAGAGGGCTACTTGGTCTTTGCTTCTCCTTTCCCTCTTCCACCTTTACATTTTGTGATTCAGTGTCTGACTTCTTGGCCTATTCACTCATTATCAGGAAGAAGAACAAGAAAGTGGGATCTGAGATGACAGAATTTTGGTTTGGAAGAAGGAAGAAGTAAAAGCATAAATAAATTTTGGGTTACTGTCCAATAATGTTGTCTTTTGTTTCAAACACTTAACCTAAGCCTGGTAAAAATGCTAGATGCCAGGATGCAGCAATCGGAAGTCAACATTTTAGAGGTTATTCATGAGCCACTCTCACCCTGATCCCAGGACCCTCTTTTGATAATCTGTCCCTATCAATAGCCAGGACTTTCAAAAGTAAATTTCTCTGGACATATGAGAGACAGAGGAGAGAGGGAGGGAAAGAGGAAAGAAGAATAAGAGGAGGAGGAGGGAAAGAAAGAAGAATTTAGAGTTCCTTGGAGAATAAGAAAAAGGGGGTCAGAAGAAAACATGGAACAGAGGGAGCAAGAACTAGAGCAAGTGTGTGTGTGTGTGTGTGTGTGTGTGTGTGTGTGTGTGTGTGTGTGTGTGTGTCAGAGGGAGAGAGAGAGAGCCTAAGAGCAAGCAGTCACTGTTGAGAGAAAGCAGTGGATTATGGCAGAGTATCATGGGCAAATTCCCCAGAGTTTGGAGGCTAAAGAATAATTCAAGAAGGGAGATGACTAATGTTCAACTTAAAGTTGTTTTTGTTGGCTCTCTAGTTGGGATATTAGAATCATAATCATGGTATTCACAAATGTTTCAGTGTTTAAGGAATTTATTTTATTTTGCTTTTGTCTTGTAATTAAAGGAAGGGCATGAGGTTTGTTTCTGTATTTCTCTAGTTTGAAACAAAGAGAGTACTTTGGAGGCAACATAAATCCCCCAAGAATCGGCAGAAATATTTTAAAAGGCTTTGAACTTCTACAAGACATGAAGTAGTCATTCTAATAAACTTTGTGTGGGTTTTAAATGGTTAGATGACCCTAACTGACATTTGGGTTACACACTTAAGGCACCCAGCATAGAATACATACTAGTTGTGCCTAGGAGGTGGCCTAGCTTAAGTGCTGCCTGGATGCAACGTGTGCCCAAAGAATGGCTACGGATTCCAGTCCAGTCCAAAGACCAGCCTGGCCTAGACCCTTAGTCTCCTTCCTCCTTCTAAGCCTTCTTTAAGTTGATTAAAGTGGACAGCCTTCCCTGTCTCTCTTCCCACAAAGAAACTTCAGATTTTAAAACATTTTTGTTATTATTATTCTAATCATCTTTTTGCAGGTGCTTATGTTTTGCAAAGATGAAGAATGGAACCAGGCTATAGTGATTCTCTCCTAACTTGCCTAGCAGTGCACCTGGTACAGGTATGGCAGATGTACCTGATAGCAATAACTATGCATACCCTGAAAAATGACCCTATGATCTAAGCAGAATGTGTGTTCAGAGTTATGAGGTAAGGAATCTGGGAGTAGCCAACCTAGAGATTCACTCCTTATCTATGAAGGACATTCAAACCCCTGACCCATTCCTTGGAACACAGGCTGTACTGGGGATCAGGGCCCTTTGTTTTGAGTTAAATGAGGGTTGCTAGGTGAAGGGTGCTAGGTAGAGGGAGCTAAAGTGAAAATGCTCTACAAACTGTATGCTTTTTACAAGGGGTAGTGGTTCTCCTGTCCAGTCCACAGCCACTGAACGGCCCCATATCTAAGTCCACAATAAACCCTGTCTTGTTCACTGGTTCCTGGTCTCTTCTTCAGCCTCTTGGACATGGTGCTATCCCTATTGGAGTCAATCGGGGTCTGGGATGACAGTACTTAGTGTACATTAATTAATGTAGTTTGATGGGGCTGAATCATCATTGGCAACTCTCTGTGAATGAGGAGGTGCCTAACTGCTGCACTACCAGGCTTGGGTTATAGTGTCTGGGTGACTCCCCCTTCCTGCATTTCCATATTCCCACAGTCACTGACATTTATCCAGGTCAACCAGTTCTCAGGCTGGGCTCTTTCCACTATGTCTGGCTGTATCCCGAACTACAATGTTTTACTGTAAGCAATGACTATAAATCAGATAGTGTAAGGAAAGTATAAACCAAGCTGGGAATTCAGATCTATGAGAAAGAAAACACTCTCTTGAGGAAGGTAGAAATGACTGAAAAATGTTAAGTGGATGAACAAACTTCAATTGCTTCTTTGACTCACGCTTCTTGTAAAAGGGCTCCAATGTCCTAAAATGATATTGCCAGGGTATACAATGATTCCCTTTCCTTCCTCCACCATTGTTTCCAGTCTTGCCTGTGTTCCTATAGTTGACCCTGCCATAATGCTCTCCCTCCTCCATTTTGGCACTCTAAGCCTTATCCACTCTTCCAGCCAAGATTATTAAGTTCCACTGGGGCAGAGCCCTATCTGCCTTGTTCACTGAATATCCAGTGCCTGGTGTGGCTCTCCACAGAGGAGGGGGAAGGGGAAGGAAAGGGGATGGAGACTGTACTAGCCCATACTATTTCTGCCTTCATTGAACAATTGTATTTATAGTCACTTCCTAATGGTAGAACTGAAGGCTTCCCACTGTTTGACCTGAGTTTGTGACAACACCTTGGAGGCAGAGAATTATACTTTACTATTCAACACTCTTCCAGTTTCTCTTAGGTTCTTAGTAAATACTCAAGTGAACGAATGGCTTATTTAGAGAGCTCAGTTGTGGGCTGTGCTCAGGCCCAGTGTTCTCAGCACTCAGTATTGCTGTTCTTTGTTAACTACAACCACCCTGACTGTCCACTCCCAGCAACGTTATGGAACAACAGGACCCTTGGAGCTGCCAGGGAGAAACACAGCCAAATTCTACTCCTCATGTCCCTCTGTGGAAACAACTCACAATGACTTTTACTATCTGAATGACACCACCTGCCTAAAACTTGAGGCTCAATGTTAATATTTTCATGGTTATTATCATTATTTTTAATTCAATCAAATAGGGATTTTATTAGTTTCAGGGGGAAGACATTGCTATATTCATAGTATTCAAGCTGTACCTACTGGTTAAAGATCATCTGGCTTCTCTTCACAATCCCAATGACCTAGAAACTACTTTAAACTCCCTAAACCTGGTTCTTTTTCTCTAAATCAAGCTGTAGAGAAGGCAAGGAAAAGTGATCTCTTCCCTGGCCCTTTTGCTGGTATAGACCCTCTACACGTTGCGCTCCCCTGGCTTGTTATAACCCCTGGAGACCTCGTTCTTTACCTGCCCAGGTAATTAAAATAATTTTCCAGTACTACACTCTGCTATTTCCTCCTTTTGCAGGCTCCTGGGTTTCTAATAGTTACTTCTGGACTCTTAATTTGGAAAACTGTCCAGACTCCATTTTCAGGTATATCAGGCTCAGATCTTGCATATCTCTAGGATTTGCAAATCTAAATTTTGGGTGCCCTTAACCCCACCACTCTCCAGTTTCCAGGTACACATCCCCTTCATCAGTCCCTCATTGTGGGGAACTTCATATAGGTCAGGTATTGGGTCCCTGTTACCCAGGGGAGGAAAATATAGGCAAGTGTTGTTAAAATGTAAGGTCTAATCTATCAGGGGTGGAAGAAGTGGTTCCACTGATATGAGTTGGTTCCGTCTTACCTAGCTCCTTCAAACTGTCCAGGCCCCTCTGGCCAAATGCACCTTATAAAGGTGGTTCAGTACCCTGGTGGGCTACATCAGCCAGTTTCTCATCCTAATTCTGTTTGCCTTCTGCATGCTGCAACTCACTACGTTATTTTCTTATTCCTTATTCTTAGACTCACCTTAATCTTCACATTTGGCCCCTGACTCTGCTTTTGGCTATAACCATGGCTCCTCTCAGCAAAGCTTCTGGTCTCACCTTGGTTTTGACTCAGGTTGCCTGAGGCTTCCCTCGGCCCTGGCATCCTTCTCTCCATCCACTGTCCTGCTGGCCATGCTCTACTGGACCTGCCCCGAGAGCTAGAAGGTCCAGTCAGAATGAGGGGTCTTTCCAATCAGATTCTAGGGTTCTCTAAGCCCAGGTTCAAATAAAGGTCAGAAAGTATAGTTCTGACAAAAAGAATCCTATTGGTTTAAGAACTCAGAGGACAGATTGGACACAACGGAAGAAGGAACAGAAGGAGCAGTTAGGAGGAGGGTGGAGATTATCTGCGTGGTGAGAAGGGAGGAAAGAACAGAATTACTGCTACTTGGGGTACTCCTATATTTAATTTTTACTCAGAAGATTGTCACAAAGGTGATTTTTGGAAAGAATTTCTTGGTTATAACATTATAGAAACAGTGGATTTGACAACTCCAAACTGGCGAAAATTGTAGGCACTTGAGCCTGAGCCCAAAGAAATAGAAGGGAGAAATCCTATGGCCTTTCTATTTCCTCCTGCCTCCTTCTCTCCTTCTGCCACCTGTCAGCAATGAGGGGTGGGGACCGTGGGAGGTTGTTTTTTGAGAACTGCACACACTTTATCAGGTTGTCTGAAAATCTCGGAGGAACTGTCACTTGTTCGGTATCATATAATAAGATACTGTAGAATCGTGATTTTTTTTTTTCTTTCTTTAAATGCCAGAGACAACCAGCATAGGTTTGTGGGGCAACTACCCTTATTCAGAATCGGCAAAGCAGCGACAAGGTGCTGAGGTCAGCCAGGTACATACAGTCAGTTTCTTCAGTTTCTTTTGTTTGCTGTCAAGGGTCCATTCCTTATGTTGGTACCGAGTAGGTCTTTGTCCACCTGAAGGTTGCCTGCATTATTTCTGTGGGCAATAGGGTACTGTGCTTGCAAATGTATTTGTGTGAAATCAGGGACAGAACCTGCTGCTGTGATATGTAGTCAGTTGCCAAGACAAATTTGATGTTGGAGCAATAACATACTCCATTGGCCCAACGATTTTTAAACAGACTCTATTTCATCAACATGCTGAAGTTAGTTAAAAGGATCTATGTGATGGGGTAGGAGAACTGCCAGGGGAAGGTTGATTGACTGACTAGCATGGCCTGGAAGGACAGTGACTTGATAAAAGGCTAAGGTTCTGGTTCTCAGCCTTGATCGGAAGAGCATCTATTCATTCAGCATCTTCTACCCCCTCATGCCAGGTACTTTCACATAGTATTTTATTTAAACCTGACTGCAAACCTGTAAAGTATTATTAGCTCCAACTTACATGAGACTCAGAAAGTCAGGCAACTTGCTTCAAAATCCATAGCTAATACCTGGTGGAGCTGGGATTCAAACAAATGTTTTTTTCACTCCAAAACTGGTGTGCTTAATTACTACACAATTTATCTATCCTTACAGAATCCAAAATTGGAGCAATTAGTATCCTCAGAGATGACTAGACTTTTGGTGGAAAACAAGAATTACAGAACTCACAAGAGACTGCTGAGTAAGACACATGGCTCATTTGTTTAACTCTGTAGTGAGCAGAATGCCAGTGACCCCTACAGTGGTGAGAGATCCTGGGAGCTGAGTCAGGAATCAGGAAGTTATTTGGTGTGCAGGAATGAGAAGATGGTGAAGCTCTCTGACTGCTATCATTTAGAGTTTTTATGGCAGTTCCATTATATAGGCATGATTGATTAAATCATTGACCATTAGTGACTGATTCAACTTCCAGCTCCTCTCACCTCCCAGGAGGTCAGAGAGTGGGGTTGAAAGTTCTAACCCTCTAATTCTGCTTTGGTCTTTTTGGCAGCCAGCTCCCATCCTGAGGCTATCTAGGGACTCTCAGCCATCTCATAAGCAAAAAGACACTCCTTAATAGGAGTAATCTGTGGAGATTCAAAGGGTCTTAGACGCTCTTATGTCAGGAACCCAGAATGAAGTCCAAATACTTATTTCTTATTATGTTACAATATCACTATTGTATTACAATATCACAATGGGCTTATATTCTAGTGGCGAAGAGACAGGCAATAAATAAGTGGTTGAGTAAATTACATATTGTGTTAGGGGATGGTAAGTGCTGTGAAAAAATAAAAACATAGAGCAGTGTCTCAGATTGGGTTCACCTCATAGAACATCCTGAGACAAGGGCTTTGGTGCAATTAGCTTATTAGGAGATGATTCCAGAAAGCATGCATAAGGGAGAAGGGAAATAGAGGTAGGAAAGGGAGAAAAGCTAGTTAATTGTTTATTAATGAGCAGGGAGCTCATAATAGTGTAAACATCTAGGTTATTTATCCGCCAACTCCATCCCTCATTAGCTAAGGGGTACCTCAAAGGACATTAAATACTCTCCCCTTCGAAACTCTCCCTAGCAGGCCTTGCAATCTTCAGCGGTGCAGAAAACCCTCAGAAAGTGAACAGAAATGTGAGATGCCTAATGAGGAAAGCTGTCAACTTGTGGGGAACTGTTCACTGCAGCCACATGTGACAGCCAAGGATGGGCTGAGGGATTATGTGCAGGATATTCACCATGTCTGCTACAGCAGGGCAAAGGAGATCAGAAGTGCAAAGAGGTGGAAGGCTTGTTGCAGTTTTAAATTGGGTGGTCAAAATGGACTGATGAACAAGATGACATTTTACAAAGACTCAAAGGCTGTGAATTTCTGGAGAAAAGCATTTCAGGAAGAGCAAATAGCAGTGCCAATACCCTAAGCTGGGATCCTGGAGCATTTAACTCTTAGTAAAGAGACTAAAGTGATTGGAGTCCAGTGATCAAGGAGGAGAGAACTAAGACCTAAGAGTCAGTAGGGTAATACAGGCCTAGAGCATGATAGACCGTGGAGGACATCATGAAGATGTTGGCTTCCACAGTAAATGAAATGGGAAGGAGTCAGAGAATTCTGAGACCTGTTTTGTTGTAATTATCTGGCAAAGTCAGTTGATGCTCTTTCTGGGGCTGCATTGTCATAGGTTCTGGAGTGCAACCACAAGAGAAACAGAAATTAGAGGCCAGACAACTCTCTCAGGTAGTCCAGCCTGGGTACATGGAACAAAAGCAGATGTGGTCTTCCCTTTCTTAAGAATACCTAGTGAGTTCTGTTGACTGGAAACTTAGCCATTAGGTTCACTATCTTTGAGGGCTTTTCATGTTGGCCATTCAATAACCTAAGAGAGTTGAATACTGGGCTTGTGGAAGAAGTTTCCGCGATATGAGATGAAAAGGAATTTTGTCTTGGTTATTATCTACAGTATTTTTTGACTTTGTGTTTTCAGAATTAGAACAGTTTATTTCTTATAGGATCCTTCCAAGCAGAAAGGGGATTGAACAGGTAAATAGTGCCAGTGGCCACATACCATAATGAAATATAAAACAGGTTCAACATTGTCTTCCAAGAAGATAAATTAACCAAATAACTTCGGAAGAAAAGTATGTAGATGTTAGCTCTCATAGAAGATAAAAATGCTTGATAGATCCCATTACATTAGAAGAAAATATTAATAAAGAGTTTAAACATTTTTATAATGTTTACAAAACTATATTGTGATGATGGAACAATTGATTTGATAACGCTGGCCAAGTAAGACTTAGTGTATTGTTTCATGGCAAGATATAAATTAAAAAACAATATAACCTATGTCAAAGTGTGGACCTCAAAATTCTTATTAATATAACAAGTTAATTTTTTCCTTTTTCTTTTTTTTTTTGAGAAGGAGTCTCACTCTGTCGTCCAGGCTGGAATGCAGTGGTGTGCTCTTGGCTCACTGCAACCTCCACCTCCCAGGAAACCCTCTAGGATTAAGTTATTTTGTTTAGCTGAGCTTTGCAGCTCCTTAAGAGTTATACTCAATGAAAATATTGGGCCCATTTGGGTCTGCTGCAATAATATCTCACTGGTAGAAAATGCTTAGTCTTCAGTGCTTCAAACTCTGCAGAGCACTTTTCTGTAGACCTGTGCTTTAGAATCATCTGAGGCCACTTATTAAAATGAGAATTCCTGGGCCCAACCTAGATGTACTGAATTTTAACTTCCAGGGATGGAGCCTAGGAATCTGAGTTTTCAATGAACTCTCCAGGTGGTTATTATGTACACTGAAATGTGAGAATTGCCATCCTAAAGAAAGGGCAATAGGACTTTGGATGAACTCAACACAGAGTAGCTGATTGAATATATGTGCTTTTGTTTCCCTGGGACTTCAGGTTGCATGTGCTTGCATTTACACTTCTATTTCCTCTCTTCCAAACATATTAACATTTGCTATCACATAACAGTTCTATATTTCATACTTCTTTTCAAATGACTCTGATACAATTGACTAGCCCATTTCACTGAAATAAAATTGTTGGTCTCATGGTATTGTTGCCCTGGGGAAGTTTAGAGAGCAGTTAGGAAATACTGGGCAAATGGAAGTTGAATGGCTCCCTAACTCCACTAAGCACCATTGAATTTTAGTTGAGACTGGGTGGAGAGAGGAGAATCATAATTGAAATAGAACTGTGGTTAACAGAGGTACATAATAAAGAACAGATGTTACACTAGGCAGAATGTGCCAGGCTATGCTGTGGTGACAAATGTCCTCAACTCTGTTTCATGAAACAACAAATATTTCTCACACACGAATCCATTAAGGTTTCAGGATACTCTCTAAGAAAGGTGTCACATGTGGACTCAGCAGTCTCGGCTTCTTGATCTTATAGTTTCACTAACTTTTTTAGTGAGAATTCCTTCATGCATGATCAACACAGCAAAGGAAGAGAATGAAATATAATCTATATTTTTCTTCTTCTTCTTTTGAGACAGAGTCTAGCTCTTTTGCCCAGCCTGGAGTGCAGTGGTACAATGATAGCTCACTGGAGCTTTGAATTCCTGGGCTCAAGTAATCCTCCTGCCTCAGCCTCCCAAGTAGCTGAGACTACTGTCATGGGTTCAGGACACCATGCCTGGCTGAGATACAGTCTTATACTGGTAATTAAATGCCCCTTCCCACAATCCATTGGCCAGAAGTAGTCATTATGGTCTTGTCCAACTGCAAGGACAGGATCGTTTGTGGAGAAACAAAAATGTCCACTCTGCCCTGGAGGAGAGGAAGATAAAATGGGAAAGCACTAGCAATCTCTACTACAGATGCTCCATTTCAGTGGAGAATCACAATCAACTGTGATTCGAGGCAATGGTTTTCACTAGGGTAAAGGGATAGAAAAAAAGGATATCTTGGCTTTCTATTAATGACTCTTTCTCTCTCTCCTCTCTCTTTTGCTCCATTCCTCCTTTTTTCAAACCTTGATTTCTTTTTTTTCTTTTTTCTTGGCATCAGTTTTTTAAAATTATTAAACTTTTGGGTCATAAAATGACCTGAATTCTTGAAAGGCTTTATGCTACATGGTGCATACTCAAGGTAAAAATATGCAGTGGTCACTCATCTAGCAACAGATGAGAAGATACTTCCAATGACTCTACTCTTAGGATAATTTCTAAACTCCCTAATGTGGCTTACAACACTCTTTTATCTAGACCTTGTTTACCACTTTCCAGCCCCAAATCTCACAAATGCTCAAATTTTTATATACGAAAGAATCATCTGGAAAGTAGATCAAAAATTTAGATTCTCAGGCTTTATCCTCAGAGATTAGAATTTAGTACATCTGGAATGGAATCTAGGAATTTACATTTTAATTAGTGGTCTCAGATGATTCTAAAGCAGGGTTCTGCAGACCACTTCTAGAGAAGTGCTTTATAGCAAATGAAGCACTGAAGCCTAAGAATTTGCTCTCGATGCATTCTTTTGAATGATAATGTTCTCATCTCTGGATCTTTTCCCAGGTGGTTGTCTCAGGCTGAATCATTATTCTCCTTACCAATTCTGTACCTCCACTTTGCTCCCCAGCTTGACTAACTACCCCTCTCCCTTCAGGTCTCATAGATTAACTTTCTCTGGATGATATTCTTGAAACTCAAGCCCTCAAGTCTGGCATTACGTGTATCTTCGAGCTGCTCTTATAATGGTCTGATGTACCTTTATGACAGCACTTAACTTCTCCTATAATAATTTCCTGGTTGCTATTCTTGTCTGTTACTAGAATATAATCCGTTGAGTGCTGGAAACATGTTTATCATGTTCATCATTATGTCCATTTTCTAGTACAGTGACTAATACATAATATGTGCTCAAAAAAGGTGGCCAGAAGAAAGATAAAGGAGAATTACTTAAAGGTAGTAAGGGCAAAAGATCAACAAAGTTGTGCAAGGAATCAGTAAGATGGACCCAACAGGTAATGGTGTGATATTGTTTTAGGTTTACAAGGCATATTTGGCTAGGCATGGTGGCTCTTGCCTGTAATCTCAGCACTTTGGGAGGCCGAGGTGGGTGTATCACAAGGTCAAAAGATTGAGACCACCCTGGCCAACATGGTGAACCCCATCTCTACTAAAAATATAAAAATTATCTGGGTGTGGTGATGCATGCCTGTAGTCCCAGCTACTAAGGAGGCTGAGGCAGAAGAATCACTTGAACCCAGGAGGTGGAGGTTGTGGTGAGCCAAGATCGTGCCACTACATACCAGCCTGGGTGACAGAGAGTGATTGACTGTCTCTTAAAACAAACAATACCTAAAGTGAATGGAACATCTTGTACAAATCAACATATTGGTTGTGTTTAATGCATTCAAACTCACCAGAGTCACAATAGGATCCTCCTATTCATCACCGTCTAAGCCCAGTAACCTCTATGACTTACACTTTTAAGTGGTGAGACCATTTTTCTTCCCTCACAGACATCACACAAAAATGACAAAGACAATAAGAAATTATAACAGAAACTTTAATAAAATTAAGAGACTTGTGTAACACAACTACATAATATCCAAAGACAAAGTAGAATGTCAAGAACTTTGCAGAGTGGAAGAAGCCTTGATGGTAAAGGGAAACACCCAAATAAGCAAGCCCTATGATCCTTAGGTCCGAAACCTGCTCTAGAAAAGTTAAAACAATACTTTCCAACTCATAGTTGGATGTTAATCTTTCCTCCAACCCCAAGAAAGAAGGGAAGCTTATACTTTTGTGAAATGAAACCAAAATAGACCCGACTTACCAGGCACAAAGAAGGAGAAAGACTGTACTGAACACAAACTTCATACCGAATGGCGAGTCCCCAACATTGTTTCTCCAGTCCAACTCGTGGGATGTCTTGTACTATTAAGCAAGAAAATGTGAAAATTCTTTTCCTGGAGAACCCAGAAGATCTCAGAATCAAGACCTCTGGATTTAACATTTAGGACACGCACTAATAAAAATGCTGACTTGCTACTCAGTGGCTCTGCAGTGAAGCCTATTTGTTAAAAAAAAAAACATTCTAATGCACAGAAGACTTCATATCCACTTTTTAGTGCTTCACAACTAAATACCCATGGCAAGGTTGTCAAGACAATTAAGGGAAAAGAGGTCTTTCTTAAACAAATATTATTGCAACAACTGAAAGTATGTATAGGGTGAAAGGAAGTTTAACCCCTACCTTACTTGAATCTCAAAAAAAATTGATTTGAAGTGGATCATAGATCTAAATTTAAAAGAAAACTATGAAGTTTCTAGAAAAATATTTTTACTACCTTGGGAGTAGTTGCAGATTTCTTAAAACACAACCCCCCACAATTTTAAAACGTAAAAAACTTTAGACAGGTATTTTTCTAACATATATTACTATGGTAATAGGCTAGGCAAGCTACAATGTTTGCTAGATTAGGGGTACTAAATGCATTTTTAACTTGTGATATTTTCAACTTAACATGGGTTTATTGGGATGTAATCCCACTCATGACTCAATCATAAGTCAAGGATATGGAAATAAATGAATTTACAAGGAAAATGTCTGAGTAGTAAGTGATATTTAGAGAAGTTGAGTGATAATACAGGGAATATTTTAGTTTGAATGGTCAAGGAAGACTTCGCTAAGGAACTGGCATTGAAACTGTGAATAAGGGTAACCATTCACGCAAATGGAGGTGGGGTAGAGAAGGCAGAGTCTTGACAGAGGAATAAACTTGGCCAGTTAGAGGAGCTGAAAGGTCAAGCAGTTGAAATGTGGTGGGTGAAACCCAGGGCTTTGGAAGTCCTGGCGAATGGTGTTAGTTTCTGAGTGTAATCAAAAGCTGCTGGAGTGCTTTAACCAGGGAGGCACATTATATGACTTATGTTTGTGAAATACCACTCTGAATAAGGTGTGCAAAATGGAAAGGTGTGAAAGTAGAAGCAGGGTTATGAGTTCCAAGCTTACTAGGGAGAGATGAAGTGGGGCTTGTGTTAGATTAGCAGTAGTGGATGGATTCAGGATGTGTTTTTTTGTTTTTGTTTTTGTTTTGAGACGGTGTCTCACTCTGTCACCCAGGCTGGAGTGCGGTGGTGCCACTTTGGCTCACTGTAAACTCCGTCTCCCTGGTTCAAGTGATTCTCCTGCCTCAGCCTCCTGAGTAGCTGGGATTATAGGCAGCTGCCACCATGCCCAGAAAATCTTTGTATTTTTAGTAGAGACGGGCTTTCACCATGTTGGCCACGCTGGTCTGGAACTCCTGACCTCATGATCCACGCGCCTTGGCATCCGAAAGTGCTGGGATTACTGGCATGAGCCACCACACCTGGCCCAGGATGTGTTTTTGAGGGAGAGTCAATAAAATTTGCTGATGGCTTTGGGGAAAGGAGAGAAGAAATTGAAAGAATGAAAAATAGCACCAATATTTTTAGCACTACCAGTAGTGCTATCTACTAAGATAAGGAGAATTGGAGAAGAAGACAATTTAGGGTAGAAAATAGGCAGTAGTTCTATTTTGGCCTTGATAATTTTTAGATATCTTTTAGACATCCATGTAGAACTACTGAATAGATAATGGGGCACAGCAATGTGGAGTTCTGAGGAAAGACTAGAGCTGAAAATATTGAGAGTCAAGGGACATCTATCTTTCTATAGATGATATTTAGTATATTTAGAGCTGTGGGACTAATGGTCATAGAGGAGGCTGTGTAGACAGGTGCAGCTCCATAGAAATATAATGCAAGTGACATATGTGAGCCACATAGGTAATTTTAAATTTTCTGGTAGCTATATAATAAGTAGCCATATTGTAAGTAGCCATATTAAGCACACTAACAAAGTAAAATGAAGCAGGGGAAATTAATTTTAATACAATATATATTATAATTTTAATATTTAATCAATATAAAAATGAGATACTTTTTTTTTGAGACAGTGTCTCTCTCTGTCACCCATGCTGAAGTGCAATGGCATGATCATGGCTCACAGCAGCTTAGAAATTCTGGGCTCAAGTGATCCTCCCACCTCAGCCTCTGGAGTATCTGGGACTGCAGGCATGGGCCACCATACCTGGCAATACTTTACATTTTTATTTTACAAAGGCTCTAAAATCTGGTATGTGTATTTACACAGCACATCTCAATATGCAGTGCAAGTATGTGACTAGTGGTTACTGTATTGGAGGAAGTTTGTGATAGAGGAAACCTGAGCATGAAGCAGAGGTTGGAAGAAATGTGGACTTGACCTCTTTTGTTATCCGTTTTAAGATAGGAATACTACAGCATTCTTGTGTGCTTATTGGGATAAATTAGTAGAGAGGGAAAGATCCATAATGCAAAAGAGAGAAAGGATAATTACAGGAACAGATTCTAGGAAAAGGCAAGAAATTGAGGCCCAGGGCAAAAGTATGGGGATCACCTCTGCCAGGAGCAGGGACGCTTCATTCAAACCAACATGAGGGGAAACTGAGCATCTCCAGTGCAGGCACGGTGGAGTTTGGAGGTGTGAAGAAGAAGTTCTTTGTTTAGTGTTTGCTTCTTTTTTTTTTTTTTTAAGTGAAATATAAGACAAGGTCATGAGTGGAAGGGCACAGGTGCATGAAATATGAAAAGAGAGAAAAAAACCAGGAAACAGTTTTGAAGAGTGAAAATGGTTAGATGTCTACATTAGTGCCTATTTGTGATTTGCAATCGTGTGTTGTGTTTCCATCTAGAAACATTCAGCTGGGTGGACTGCAGGTTTGGAGTAGGAGATAGTAAGGTTTAATCAGGTTTGGGCTTAGCCTGGTTGGTTCTGCAGAAGGAATGGAAGCTGATGATTTAAGAGTATTTATAAGGAAATGATTATAATGGCCACAAACTCTTCATTGGGCAAGGAAGAAGGAAAGAGTAGTTGGTTCCTGAATGTGGCTCCAGTGGATGGTCATCTTGAGGAGATTAAGGAATTTTTGGAGTAAAAATATTTAGAGGAAGTAAGCCAGAAGTATAAAAACTGGTGATTAAAAAACAAAACCCCCCCCAAAAAAACAGGGCACTCAAAATTGAGATCTTCGAGAAGATGACAAGGTCAAGGACATGATTGTAAGGTTAGATAAATGAGGTGGGATGAAGGAATAGATCATTGAAAGTGAAGAGATTGAGGAACAAGCTGGCCAGAATCATGGATGGATGATACACATGAATATTGAAGTGTCCAAGAACGATGGGAGTAGCGGTACAACGACAGGCAGTCTGGTGCTAAAGTCACTGGAGAAGGGGGCCCTCTGGGGTTTGGAGTTAACCATAACAAAGGGCTACTGGGTCACTGAAGGACCTGGGGATATTAAAGGCAGGAGGAAAACTATTTTGAAGTTAAACTTGGAAGCAAGGATGAGGTGTGAGAAAGAAAAAAAAAATAGCCTGCACCTAGGAGAGTAAGGGTTTAGGAGGGCAACAGGTAGAGGCAGTGTTGCCGGCATTGACAGGATACGATCTACATAGAAGGTGACATAAGTGGTACCTTCCCAAGTTGTGCAACACATCCATAGTGGGAGGGAGAAATTCAGAGTAGTTAATAAATGCTGGGACATTTTTCTGATAATACAGCATGAGTTCCAGTGGACTCCCAGAAGGGGTGAGAGGATCAGATCCATGGATATGCAAAGATGGCAGGAGATGAGCGCCCAGGGGATTATGGGTGGCCCAGGGGGGCTCAAGCTTCCTGTGCTTCCTCAATACTTCATTCACAGATTGACCTAGATTCTTAAGTCATCTGTGCTGCTCAGTGTAATTTTCCCAGGCCTCTTTTTTGATAAGATTTTAAATCACAGGATTGAAGAGAATTTATCTCCAGAGCTCTATTTGCAGTCAGCAGCAGCCTGAAATAATTTAAGTGTCAGTGTTTTGGAGTCAAATCTCCCCAGAACAGGCGAGGTTGGGCAAATTTGTGTGATTTCTCATCATTGTTGTTCTTCTGCTTGCCTCCAGAAGCATGTAACAAAAGGTCAGGTTACTTGGAAATATGCCCAGCTGCTCATGGGGGCATGGTCGTCCCCAGTGTTGGTTTGAGCATTTCTTCTGTTACAGTGCCTAAGTGTTTCCATATGACTTCACCCTGAGCCTGCATTCATGAGAAGAACTTATGCAGTCTATGACCCTGTGTGGAGAGTGTCTCTCCTTTCTTTCCAGAAGTGGTAGAGTTTTTTGAATTACCAACAAGTCCTAGTAAATGCTATGTGCCTGCTTTGGAAACCTTTGCAAATGGGGTGGGAGCTCAGAGAGCTTGAATTGCTATGGCATACTACCCAGAATCCAAAGTCCTTGACCTGGACCTTATGTCATCATGTTCAACCTCTTTGAAGCACTTGTCACAGTTGTAATTCTACAGTTACTTGTAGTAGTCTATAAATACTATCTCTGAACATTTGACTGTAAGCTTTATAAGGGCAGAGACTCTTTCTTTCATTCTCACTACTATTCCCAGCACCGAGGAAATTTGTAGATAACATTTACAAATTGCAAAAATGAATGAATGCTTGCACCTCCTTGTTCTATATCATTGTCCGCCCAGTAGCTTCCCACATTCTTGCTGATCTCAACTTTCCTCCCAGCTGCCATCCAGATCTGCCTCACTCAAGGATGCCCTGGACTCCGAACCACCCTTCACTTCCTTCCTCTGAAAACTAAGTCTACGCCAAGCTAACCAGTCCCCTATACACATTCTGTCCACTCAGAGACCTTTCAGTTATGGCATTCCAGCATCAGCCAGCAAAATATATCCTATCCTGGGTTCAAATCCTCATTCTAGCATTTAGCTAGCCGTGAAACCCAGAAGGAAACTTGGCCTCTCTGAGCCCCAGTATTTTTATTTGCAAAATGGTGATAGTAACATTACCTACTTCACACAACTACAAGTTGAACATCTGAAAATCCCAAATTCAAAATGCTCCAAAACCTGAAACATATTGAATGTTGACATGATGCCACAAATGGAAAATGCCACAAATAAGTACTTAACACAAACTTTGTTTTATGCGCAAAATTATTTGCCCAAAGTTGTGTAGCTTAAAAAAGGGAGCCAGGTTGGAACAAAGTCCTGGAATCTTAGCTGTTAACTACTTTCTACATTGCCTGCCTTTCTTTCTTTCTTTGATGATTTTCATTCCCATTTTTTTTATGATTTCAAATCTCATTTCCTGATTTTTAAAATTTGCTTTTATGCCTCTATCTGTAGAGCTCAAATGTTTTTTTAAAAGAAGACACAGGAATAATACATGTATACATATATGATGGTATTCCCATGCTTTTTTCTTAGTTCAACATAGATGATGAAGGAGAGAAGTGGAAATAAATTGGGAAACAATTCTCCATTTCATTTTCTGTCCACTTTCTTCTTTACAGAAAAGATGAGTACCTTCACAGATACACACACAAACTCACTCAACTCTAGACCAAATACAGAGAAAGCAAGCAAAGAGTTTAGGCATCATATGCTCTAGAACGCTGGCAGCATGAATTAACATAGTGTTTCCATGGCTCTTTGTGTTTTCTAAATTCATTTACTTCATCTACAAAGGCTGTTATGCATGTGTATGTGCCTGTGCATGTGCACGTATTTCTGTGTATTTGACTGCAAGTTTTGTGACCAAACCACATATTCTCTGACATCACAGAATGTCTTCAACTCTTTTTAAAACTGTATTTTAACTTTTTAATTTTTCCCCAAAATTCAACCCCCCCATTCTCTCTCTCTGTCACAAACAAATGTTTGAGCAAAGAATACTTATAGCAAATGCATATTGCTGGTTACCCGCCACCCGCTCCTCTGATAACCCTTCTCCCTTTTAGTTTAGTGACTGAGCTCTGACTTTATTTGGGGTGGTGATGTGCTTAGCTTAAAGGCTGTTTTTCAGCTTTCCTTGCAGCTAGGAGTGGTCCATAAGACCAAGCAGAAGCTGATGGGTGGAAGTTCTGGAAAATCTCTGGAGCAAAACATAGATAGCTCTTCTTCCACCTTCTCCCACCTTTTTGCCGAGCATGTGGATATGGTAAATATAGCTTTGGTAGCCATCTTGGACCATGAGGGAACATTAAGGATGAATGCCTGGTGCTATGGTTAAAGGAAAACAAAAATAGAAAGAGGTGTCATGTCAGCCTTAGATTGCATAACTCTAGACTTCTTTCACATTTCAGTGAAACTAAGTTTTATCTCTTTGAAACCATTGTCCTTTCTGGTCTCTGTGGCTAGAAGCCAAGCACATCTTCTAGCTGGTAGAGTATTCCATAGTTTGTTAAATTGGATGAAAAAAAATGATTATCTGAAAAGAATTTAAATCTTGCATCTTCATCTTCTGGGTCAAATAGTGAACCCAAAAGATTGTAAGTCAAGAAAAAGAAGAAGATTTTATTCTACCATAAAAAATAATTAAAACTTAATATCCCACTCAAGAAGAAGAATATCTCCCAGAAGATTTTCTGATTTAAAATACCCATTCATTTTAGTTAAGTGTTTTCCTTTCACGAATTCTTTCTTCCTCCTGGGTTTATTAACAGAATCTATCAATTTTACAAGGCATCTTCAGAAACTAGCTCTCAGTCTCGCCGCACTTAGAATTTTGAGAAATCACTGAGCAATCTACATTTTTCTCTATTGGCACTTACAGGAAAGTCTATATGCCTCCTTGTGAAAACCAAATGCTTTTCAACATAATGGGTGTTGAGTGGGTAGCACTCTGCAGCCTGAAAAACACAACAGTGGCTAAAAGGATGTGTGAATTATGAAGATCTTATTGTTTCGAGTTTCTTGGGAGGCTTGGATGTTTTCCTCTCTCAAGATTCCTCTTGGTATATCATTAATTCCTTGCAGTGTGAAACTGGAAACAGGGAGATTCAAGGAGGTAAGAAAAGTGAGGGGGAAAAGTGCTTAGAATACAGTAGTGTGCTGTAAACATTTAACAACTGGCTGGGGAGTGGGGAGCAAGACTGATTTGTGGTGTTTGCCAATTTCTGTGGTGTAAGTATGTGCACCATGGCTGATTTCAAACTACAACAGCCTAAGAGCCGGCTTGTAAATTTCTTGAGAATTTAACAATCCGCTCTCAGAAGCCTTTGGAACTATCTCCAGTATTTCACTGCAGGCACATCCTCTCTCTCAAACTTCCCAACAGTTTTAGGAGGAGGTTTTTATAGGATCATGTTAAAGGTGCTGGAACAGAGGCTACAAGATGTTAAGTAACTTGTCTGCAGTTATTCGACATTTGGCATTGGGGTTGAGATTTGCACCCAGGCCTGGCTGACTTCACACTTGGGTTTTGAACTCCTTCATTAAAAGAACATGGATAAAATGCAAGGAAATCAAAAAGAAGACAAGGAAGAGAAGAAAGGCAACAGTAAGGGGAAGCTTCAGGCTAAGGCTAAGCAGATTGCTAAGCCGTGTAGCAAAACACAGCTCAGCAAACTGCTGCCAGAGTCAAGTCCATCCTGATGACCTGTTTTTGGATTGCACAATGGTTTTTACATTTTTCAAGAATTGTAAAAAAATCATAAATAAAACAAATAAGAGTATGTGAGAGGGGCTGAATGTGTCCCACAAAGCCTAAAATGTTTACTCTCTGGTCCTTTCTTCCCTGCACCAGGCCAGGCATGACTCCTGGGCCTCACTACCCTGAGGTTAGCTGTAGGCAAGAAGGAAAGGGAAGGAGCCCAGCCTGTGGTAAAAATCTCCTACTGCTACCACCATTTGACATGGATTATCTAAGTTAATTCTTTAACCTAAGAGATGGTTTGCACTTGTCATCTCCATTTTAGCCAGAGGGAAAACTGGCTCAATGATTAATTCACTTGTCTAAATTTCCAGCTAGGAATTGGTAGAGATCAGAATGGGTCTCCTGGGATCAGACATAAACTGAGAGCTCCGACTTAGGGTTTTTGGCCTCTAAAGCCTTGTGCCACCATGGGTATCGCCTTTTCCTCCAGGATTCAGCCTCCAGATTCTTTGAGCTGCCAGCCAGAATCTCATGATCTAGCAGAAGAAGAGGATGCTCCCCTACAACCAGATGGTTTGTACAATACTCTCAGAAGCCCAGGGCACGTTAGGAATATGGAAGAGGAAGTGCTACATTCTACCAGTGAGCTGAATTTCTAGGTTTCACAGAGGAGGTGACAATAGCTGGTCCTGAAAACAAGGCTGTTTGGAGGACAGTATGAATGATCCCTAGGAAGCAGGAAAGAATGAGCATTCTGGGAACCAGTAGGCGGTTCTCCAAGTAGATTGCAGCATAGAGTTCACGGGGAAGAGATGGCAGGGCATTTCCCTGGACAGCTAGGTTGGAGCTACATTGAGGAGGGCCAACTTCTTTATCCCACATGCTAGCATTCCTCAGTTGCTAGGGTTAAGACCACTTAGCAGATGGAAGGAAAATGGAGAAAAGCATAAATTCGTTGGAATGAAGTGAGATTACATATGTGAAAGTGCCTTAAACATGTGAAAGAGCCTATTGATACTCAGGATGTCCAATACAGTAAGAGAAAGATCTGGCACCAACAGAACCATGGTATACCTCAGCATTGAGTTTTTAAATTAAATACTTAATTGAATAGCCAGAACCTCTCATACAATTAATATTAATCTTCAGTTAACTAATACGAATCCCAAGAAGGTGAGTGTGCTGGTCCTTGGTCTATTTGCTATTGAAGCCAATCTGCCCCTCCCTGCTCTGCTATGTACAGGGTATCCTCATCAGGGTCTGTGTGTCCCAGGTTCTGATGTCACTTGAACTTGGTTTCTGTAGCCAATGAGAAGCACTGGGAGGAGTCTGAGGGTAGGAGGAAGGGAGAATTAAGGGCATCTCTCTCTGCTTGCATCAGCAGCTACACCTCCTCTGAATCCCTCTTGATTACCCCAGACAGCCCCACTGTGGTTTCAGCTTCCAATAGGTGACCTGGACCCTGGGCTCTCATAACCCCACTGCCTCCTTTTTCCTTGCAGTCTTGGTATAGCAGCAGCCTGCTCTTGATCTCTGAGTGGCCTCACTAGCCCTTGCTGAGTTTTCAACTTTTCTAGCACTTGGGTAATTAATGTCTTGGTTTAAAGTTCCTCTGGTTTTAATATTCAGTGATTATTATCTTTCTGGTTATCTTTTACTCTAGTAGATTGTCTTAGTCTGCTTGGGCTGCCAAAGCAAAATACCACAGACTGAAGGCTTAAACACTAGAAATTTATTTTCACAGTTCTGATGGCTGGAATCCCAGGATCAGAGTGCCCACATGGTTGGGTTCTGGAAAGGGGTCTCTTCCTAACTTGTAGATGTCCCCCTTCTTGCCTATGTCCTCACAAGGTGAAAATATAGAATAAACAGGCTCTCTGGGTCTCTTCTTATGAGGGCACTAATCCTCTCATGAGTGCCCCACCCTCAAGACTTCCTCTAACCCCAATTACCTCCCAAAATGCCATCTTCAAATATCATTACACTAGGGGTCACATCTTCACTACATGAATTCGGTAGGGATACAGACATTCAGTCCATAACACAGGTATTATTATTTTTCAACTTTAATGCTGCTTTGCAGAATTGGAAACTGAGGTTAGGAGAGGCGAAGTATCTTTCCAAAAGTTTTAGCTAGTAAATTACAAAATTGTTATTCAAATCCAGGTCTGGTTGCCTTGAATGGCATACTGTTAACTATTATACCAGATTGCTTCACAATGTGTCTGCAAAAGAATCCGGTAACATGCTAACACAATACTATCAAATTCCTATGACTTCTACTAGCTTGTGGGAAATGGCCTATGCTAATTAAATCACAATAAGATTGATGGATTATTTTAAAATATAGCGCTAACATCTGTATCTCTTTACAGTTCACAAAAGGCTTGCCTACTCATTACTTCATTTCCTCATTTGATCTTTACAATATGCTTTTCAGAATGGAAGGACAAATCTAGACAGAAACTGAAGGTCAGAGAGAGCAAGTTAATTGCTCCATGTCACACAGCCAGTGAGTGACAGAGGAAAGGAACACTTAAACCCAGACCTGTGGCTGTTGATGCTGGCGCTCCGCATCACACCAGGTATAGGACTGAAATGTTCTTTAGGGATCTACCAGAATAGGAAAGGCCTGATTGAGTGGGAGCTGCTTCTACTATTATATTACACTTCCTGTCCTTGGATTCATTTACTGGATTTTCAGATAAGAGATCTGAGGGCTTGCCAGTGTACCACGTTGCCTCTTTGAAGTTACTTACTTCAAGGGAAGCTCTGTTCACCAGAGAAGGGGCTTTCTAAGTACAGTGGGTCAGAAGGGTTTGCAATGAGAACATCCAAAGCACTTGCCTGATGGCAGCTGGCTCCCCTGATATTTTAATGATCCCATATGTGTAAAAATAGATACCTCCAAAGCACTTGAAGGCATTTTGTTCTCTTAAAATAGGTTAAAACATTCCTCCTTTTTGTTTGCACTTTTAATTTGCTTACCAAAACCTCTTGGCATTTAAGGTCTAGAGTAGAAAGTGAGCTTAAAAATCATTTGAAAGATAATGAGGAAACCGAGGGATTATAAAGTTTTACTGTCTTATTCAATTTCACACAATTCATTGAGATGTAAAGATTATTTGATTAACAAGTGAGTTTTCTCTCTGTACATTTAATTGTATTTTGGGAGTTTGGGAAGAAAGATGAATTAATTAAAAAGGGGAATCCCATCCTCAAAAGTGTACCATCTAGTATAGAAGTTTAGACATGTACCCTCACCAATTCTTATATATCAAAATAAATAAGGAAAATATAGTGAAGACATAATATGGGCAATAGTAGTAATTCAAGGTCTGTCTGTGGAAATGGTCACCAGTTTTGACAGTTTTAAAAGAGTGAGATTTTGAAGTATAAAAACTACCACAAATGAACAAAGGCTGTGCTGAGGGAGCTCTGCTTGTGGCTACATTGGCCTTTGGTGTTATCCATCTGACTTGCAGCAAGTTTCCTAAATTAAGTTCCCAGAGACCTCATCCCTTCACAACAGATATGGCCTTCTCAGGCCTGTGAAGGATTCTGGGCTGCTGCTTGCTGAATGTCCTGTTTTCACTGTTTAACTCAGAGTCATTCTCTTAAAGCCACAGCAGGTAGCTCTGGAGGGGGTTGGAATCTGGCCTTCCCAGACAGGAAAGAGAGAGCTCCTGGTGCCATGGGATTCCTGGAGTGTCGCGTCACCATCTGGAAACCTTTGTGGCTAGTGGCACCTTTGTTCAAATTTTGCTTAGGCCCGCTGGGCTTGTTCTGCCCACTTGGCCTGGCAGGCTGTGTTTGGTCCATGCTACAGGCTTGGACCCCACGTCTGCCAAGGGTGAGCCAGGCGCAGAGTGGCAAGGGGTGTGTGAGCAAGCGTAGAGTCCAGCCACTGTGCGCAGCCAGGCATGCTGGCTATGGCAGGGAAGGCAGCTTCAGGTGCAGGCACAGGTGCTCGCTCCCTGCAAGGCTACTGCTGGACCAGGTGTACTGCAGGCAGTTTCCATAGCTGACACCAGGGAATGCAGTGGCACCTGGAAGCTTGGCGATGCCAGGAACTTCAGAGCCCCAAAGAGGGTATGTGTCTCTCAGCCCTGGCTCAGGGAGCTCCTAGGTCTGGGCTCCCCAAAGGGCCACAGTTCTTCTCTCCTTCTTTGGTCTCTCCTTCTCGGCACCTGCAACGTGGGGAGCCAGGGGTGTGTTTCAGCCCTGTTTGTGTTACAGCTCTTTTAGCTCTAATGTTTGACAGGCCCTGAGTTCCTGTCCTGATTCCAGAAAGAATGAGGTACACAGACAAGTGGAGGGTGAGGAAGGTGAAGAGGAGCTTTATTGACCAATACAGCAGCTCAGAGGAGACCCACATTGGGTGGCTCCTCTCCACGAGCAGGGTGTCCCGACAAGTGTCTCACTTTTCAGCAGAGAGGATCCTGGAGTGGGTATCTCCTCTCCACAGCTGGTTGGCCCATCGTCTCCTCCAGTCTGGTTGAGTCCAGGGCTTTTATGGGTCTCAGAGGAGAGGAAGTATGTGCAGATTGGTCCATGGGTGGCTATGGGTAAGCCCAGAAAAAGTACCACAAGTTCCCACTCTGGTTTTGGGGAGTCCCCAGGCTCTGTGGAATGTGCAGCCAGGCCACATCTCCCACACTGTGGTCCCCACGCTTCAGGCCCTCTCCAGCTTGGAGGTGGGACTTCACCGGGGACCTGTTCCCTTTCTACCCAGGAGCCTGTTTGCCTGCTGCCACCATTCATGGTGCCCACACTGTTCATGCTGGGGGATGCCTGCACGCCAGAACCAGGTTGCCCGCAGCTCCCGCCTCGGCCTCCCTCCGATGCTCATTGACACCCAAAATCCAAAGGGGACCAAGGTGGCAGGGGGCTGGCATATACCTGGCTGGGCTGTGACAGGGTCCGTGCTCAGCCCCAACCTTGCTCTGATATTGGAGCAGGTGCCAGGAGCAGGGAGAGGCCAGGCAGTGGGAGTAGACACCTCTGAGCCTGCAGGGGAAGGGGGGCCTTCCCCAGCCCCTAAGAGTGCAGAGATGCCAGGTCCACAGCTGTGGCTTGGCCGGCTG
This sequence comes from Saguinus oedipus, assembly GCA_031835075.1. Classification (NCBI taxonomy): domain Eukaryota; kingdom Metazoa; phylum Chordata; class Mammalia; order Primates; family Cebidae; genus Saguinus; species Saguinus oedipus. The sequence continues at coordinate 130,466,690 of CM063178.1, forward strand.
CAGCTGTGCTCAGGAAGGTGCAGTTCCTGCCTGCTTCTGGCCCCCACCAGCTCCATGGAGTGCACAGACTGGGTTACACCTTCCCCACTGCAGCCAGTGTCATGGCAGCAGCTATTCTCATGGGCCACCACTGCCATCAGTAGTACATAGGATGTGCTTTGTGAGAATGAAGACTTGGGCCTGAGTTGGCTACGTGGGCTCGTACTTTACTTGCTTGGGTCAAGGTATGGATGGGACCCTAAGGCAGCCTTGGGGACAGAGGACAGGTGCAGGGGGTACAAATCAGGCTGGATGAGTATTTTTAAGGTCAGTTCAGGGGAAGCACTTATTCTAAGCTTCTTGTGCAATGGGTGGAACATCAGAGATAAGGGGCATAAGAAAACAGTACCAGGGAAGTCTGTACCATGCAAACCCTACTGTGTAGAGTTCTATCTTGGTGGGATCAGTCTTTGCTCTCTGCTGGAAACTGCCTCTTCTTTTTTCCTTCCAACAAAATCCCTCTCCCTCTCTGAAATATTGCTGGCTCCTTTCTTCCCTTTGATTCTAAATGATTCTCTTCCCTCCCATCACCTGTCCCTTACTAGCCCCCTCAAAACACAAATGCGTACAGATAAATAAGCATATGTATATGTGCTTCTTCCTACCAAATGACTCTTGGTTTTCAGTCTGGTTTTAGAGAGTGATGCTAGCCTATGAATCTGTGCGGAAAAGCCACAGTACCAAGAAATGATCCTCTTCGTGGATGGATGGAGATATATCCATATCCATATCCATATCCATATCCATATCCATATTCATATCCATACCCATGTCCCTTTGTCTTAGAAGGTTGCAGTGGATAAACTCTAAGGTAGCCCACGGTACCTGACTTCTGATGTTCATGTCTTTGTATAATCCCCTCCCCTTCAGTGTTACCTATGTTTGCCTCAATGAATGTAATGTGGCAAAGGTAAAGAGATGCACATGATTATGTGCACGGGATTGCATAACCCAGCCCCATAGCACCCATCTTGCTAGGGCCTCTCTCTCTCTCGCTCTCTCTCTCTCTCTCTCTCTCTCTCACACACACACACACACACACACACACACACACACACACACACATTCTCTCTCTCTCTCTCTCTCTTAGTTGCTGCCTTTGAAGAAGTAAGCTGCCATGAAAACTATAGCTGCAAGGAAATAAATTCTGCTAACAATCCAACAAATCTAAATAGGAAATAGGTCCTTTCGTATTTGAGCCTCTGATGAAAACCCAGCCCTGGGTGACACCTTGATGGTCACATTCCTGGCCCACAAAAACTGTGAGCTAATAAATGTGTATTGTTGTAAGCTGCTAAATTTGTTGCAAATTATTATGCAACAATAGGAAACTAACATAGGTTTCAGTAGGTGGGAGCAGGATGCACTAATACAGAGACTCCTGGAAAGAAGGAGAAATAGAAATGGAGGTGTGACAAAGAGAAATAACAGATAGCTTTACACTCGCACAGTGACGATCTTTTATGTCTTTTGTCAATATTTCACTAGCAAACTAACACCACTCCCTCAACCCTCAAGTGTTACAAGAGCTTTATTGACATCAATCCCTCCATTCATTCAATGAACATTTATTATATGTCCATCAGTGTATGAGTTCTGCTACAATGGGATTTAGACTCCTGGTGGGTGCTTCCGCATATACTCAAATAAGTACAGATACAGCGGTGTCAGCTTTAGTGTCCTGAGACACTAAAGCCCTCTGTATCTGTGGGTTCTACATTGGGATTTGACCACTCAGGTAGAAAATATTTTTAAAAAAGGCATCTGTACCTTTTTAAAAAATATAGGTATAGGTATAGTCTAGGTATAGACTTTTTTTCTGTCGTTATTTCCCAAACAATATGGTAAAACAACTATTTACATAGCAATTACATTGTATTAGGTGTTACAAATAATCTAGAGATGATTTAAAGCATGTGGGAAGATGTTTGTAGGTTATATGCAAATTCTGTACCATGTTATACCAGGGACTTGAGCATCCATAAATTCTGAAATCTGAGAAGTCCTGGAACCAATTGTCCTTGGATGCTGAGGGATGATTGTATTCAGAATGATCCCTTCTGGCCATTTACTCATGCAAGTTACAGTCTATTGGAGGCCATCGACAGTAAGTTGCAATCATAAAACAATTGTATAAACCCATTTATGATAAGGGATATAAAAGTAAATACGGGATTATCAGAGAGCAGTTAGTGGAGGGGACCTAACCTAAGTAGAGGAGTCAGAGATGATTACCTAGAGCAAACAATACAGAAGGTGAGTGTTGAAGGACAAGAAGGGGCTTGCCAGGAGGGAGGAGTGGGAGTGGGAGAATGGGCTCTGTGGTGAGATTCTGCCAGAGGAAAGGGCATCCTCAAGATGATGAGGAAAGAGACAACTTGGTGTTTTCTAAAATATAAACAGAGGTCAGTGTGGTAGGAACAGCATGGGATAGTGGGGAAGAAAGAGATTGACAGTGGAGGACCTCGGAAATCACCTGTGATTGTGTTTTTATTCTGAAAACTTTTAAATGTGTAGATAAAGGACAATTTTCTGTCTCCATTAGGAGAGTTTAAAATGGGGAAAGGCCATGGAAGGCCAGGAGATATAAGGACCATGGACCTTGGCAGGGCACAAGAAAGATACAGAGGGAGGTAAAATGACTATACTGCTGTGGGAATCAGGTCAGAAGGCAGACTCTTTAGGTAGGCGGCAAATAAGCTCAGTTTAGATAGGGAGAAATGGGAAATTACAAAACCCAGGTTCTTGGAAGAGCTCGAAAGGGAAGAAGAACAGGTTTATTGTTCACCTGAGATAGAAAATGATACCAGTAGCTTCTTGGGCATCCAGCAAAAAGCACTAAAGGGAAATTTTGACCCAGGCATCTTGGTAGGATTTTTTAAAAATGAACAATAGAGTAGAATTGGTTACCATTTCATGCACCTGGAGTTGCACATCTAAGTGTGGTCTAGCAGAGAGACTCTCCAAGCTTGAAGGCTGTAGGCCTGAGTGTCCTGGCTCCCTTCCTAAGCAGTTTGCCTTTGGGCCAGTGATTTAAACTGTCTGGCCCTGGTCACCTCCCTGTGTATGGGAGTAGATTATCTCAAAGGTTCCAAAAGGGAGGATTATTATATCTTCATAGATTGTCGCTGCTGGTGACAGTCAATCTCATGAAGACTGGCCTGAGAGTAAATAGTGGGGTTCAAGATCTTAGGAAGAAATTTTTGAGGCTGTAGTCAAGAGAAGAATTCCACCTGAAATGGTACTGGGAAGGCAGGGAGCTGGAGTTCCAAGGCTCTGGAACTCTGCAGTGTGCTGCTATGACCAGTGCAGCCTGCAGAGTTAAAGACAGTGTAAAGTCAACTGCCTCAATGACTCAATCTACTGTTGTTGCTTTTTTTTCTTTTATCTGCCCAATTTGCCCAAGTCCTTAGGTTACATTATTATTCTTATCATTAATTCCTGCTTTACAGTGCTGCAGTTTTAATTAGATTCATTTCCTGTTTTCCCCTCTCAGGGACCAGTACATGATGTCTGATGGCTCCTAAATGCCTGGGGAGGGTGTGATAAAGAAACAAACTCTGTGACTGGGTAGTTCAAGGAGAGGGGAGGGTACCCAGGTCAGGATCGGGGTGAAGATGGGAGAGGAAAGAAGAGAGCCCAGCAGACAAATATCTTAACTGTTGCTTCCACGTGAGCACCCAGTGACCCAACCATGAATAATGCTGTTGGCTTAGAGAGACCACCCCCTAGTTGAGTCTGGACTGTTTCCCTAGCCTTGCATCAGCCTTGTTATTTATCTGAGTCTTCATTTCCTGGATGGTTTTGGCTGGGAAGAACTTCTTTAAGCATAGATATGCCAGTCTACTGTTAACAAGGTCAGAAGCTACAAAATGTGTTTGCTATTCCAACCTTGTATTCCCACCTTATTATTCAGACCTGAAGAATAAGGAGCTTGTTTGACCTCAGTGTTGAGGTCTCTGATCTTGTAGATGTCAGCCACTCTGGGATGCTCTGTGGGAAAGTGAACTGTTGCATTTTTTAGGATTCAATTTTATTTTTTGTCATAAATTTTTTTTTGCAGGGAAAAGCCTTCCAAAGTTCCAGTCCAAAGATCAAGACACAGTATAGCATTCAACTGTGTTCAAATGTGCCTCTCATTAGCTGTTTGATCCTGGCCAAGTTATGTAACCCATCTAATCTCAGCTTCCTCTCTGGTAAAATGGAGCTAATAATATCTACCACATGGAAGTGCAATGGAAAATAGATAAGAGAATGTATATTCTGATGCCAAATAGCTAAGTATTATCAGCAGTTTAGATCCAGGAGAGCCAAAACCAACATTGTAAGGATCTGTGTAGTGAGGAAGGAAAAGAGAAAAACCTCAGTTATGAAGGTGCATAACGTAGTGGGTCTAGAATGTATGCTTTAGAGTCAGAACTAGGACCAACTCTCATTTCTGTCATTGACTAGATGTGTGATATTGGGAATTTCTTTAATTTCTGAGCCTCAGCTTTCTCATCTGCAAAATGGGAATAAAAATAAGATATGCCTTATCAGGCTGTCTTGAACATTAAATGAGATAATGCTTTGTGGCTGAGACTTGCTAGATAACTAACAAACCTTTTCCTTTTTCCTCATGAGTCACCAACAGACCACATTTTCCAGCTTCCTTGCATCTAAGTGAAGCTTTGTGACTAAGGTCTGATCAATGGAATGTGGATAGAAGAGATACAGGCTACATTATCTAAGCCTTATTCCCAAGGCTTAGATATTCCTTATTCCTTATAATCCTCTATGCCCTCTCTTTCCTCATCTACTAGTAGATTCAGAGGATCCAGAAGAGAACTCTAGGGTTCAGAGAAGGCAGAGCCACTGTATGGGAGGAGCCTGGGTCCTTGAATGACTGGAGCATAGCACTTCACCCTCTGCCCCTCTCAACCTGTATTGGATTATGGTTTAACTACTGATATTTTAGAATTGTTTGTTAAAACAGTTAATCTGTCCTGGTGTGTTTATTTTCATAAAGCACATGGTAATTATCCAATAAATATTGGCGATTATGATTATTTACTCCCTGGCTGGAATGGCTGAGTGAGCAGATCCAATCCTATCGTGCTTTAATAAACTTAATACAGCAAGTACATTTTTATTCTCTCTCCTGGCTGGAATATTGACTCCTAATCTTTGGATTCTCTAAAAAAGAAATTAATAATGTCTTCATGTATTTGTCTCATTCATAAATATTGACTGCATGCCTACTCTTTATATAGTTTTGTTAGGTTCTAGGTAATGCAGAGATAATGTCTTCATGAAATCTTCAGTTTCACAAAGACAGAGTGGTATGCAACTAGCTCTATTATGTAGAATGAAATATGTGCTTTAACTCTTACCTTATCATCATAAGCTGTGGCCTGTAATACTTCCTAAGAAGTCTATAATACTCTTTTAGAGTTCAACCCAGGGTAGGATCTATGGGAAAGTTTGGCCACTTTCCTGGCAACCTAACCTCAACTTTCCATGGTCAGGAAAAGAGAAGGAGGGTTATGTGGGTTATGCTGTTGTTTCATTGAAAACCACGTATGTGTTTACATGGTGCTGCTCTGTGGCCTCTAGGAGCCTTCCCAGCCCCTCCCTTCCTTTCTCTCTTCCTCCCCAGGATTGCGTGGCATCGCTGTCGTCTCTTGGAGTCACTCATCTGTCCTGCTCTCCCAAGGAAGGGTGAGTGAAGGCTCTGCTGTGACAATCTAGTGCCTATTCCGTTCAACTTTGCCTCCTCCTTTTCCCAGAACTCAGCTGTTTTATTTGTAAAATAGGCCAGATTAGATTGGAACTCAGATCATTGGATATATAGCATTTCCTTCCATGCATTTCAAACTGCACTAATGAATCAAGGCATTCATTTTGCTGAGCCTGAACCCACACAAGCCTTCACAAACTCTCTCACTACACACTTCCCGGCAGCTCTACCAAGCTGTCAGACTTGGCTCCAGAGTCAGATGATCTCCAGGCATCTTTGGTCGCAACAGTAACAATCTCTCACCCCCTAAAACATTTGTTAAGGCACTTTTAGATAGATAATCTGATAAGCACTCTGAGCGTGGGGTGGCATCTATTATTTTTGTGCCCTAACCTCACTGTGCTCAGCTCTCAAATCTCAAGGAAAGCTCAGCAAATATTTGAGAACTGAAAAAGACCCTGCTTCTCCTGCCCACTTCTGATCTTTGCTTCCATTCCCTCCCCAGTATGTTTTTTCGCAGTCACAGGTCTCATTCTCACTGCCTGTTTGACCTGGAACTACGTGAGCTTGTAGGTTCATCTAGTCCATCCCTCTGCTCCCAAACAGGCGGCTTCACATTCCAGCACTGACAAGTGCTGAGCCTGTTGAAGAAGGACAGCTGTCGGCTCAAGAGCCCTTTCTTGGAATGCCTACTGGTAAAACCAAGTTCATTGGGCCTGTCTGCGGGTGACTAGTTGGCTTAAAGGATTCCAAATCCTGCCCGTGGATTTTTCCTTCTGAACATATCATTAGATCTTAGGGTGTGCCAAACCAGCTCGGAGGCAAGGCTTTGTCACTGTGCCTTTTCATTCATTGTTATTTTTCAGACAGATCTGTTTCTCATTGACTGGGGCCTGTCGGGCCCCTCCCTTGCCTTGTCATGCTCAGAACAGACTCTTTGGCTGCCCTCCAGGGACCGCGCTGGCCCAGAGGTGCTGTCGCCTGCCTCTCCTGACTGGTGGGGACAGGCCTGAGCTAAGGCTGCCTTTGTTCTTTCACAGTAAGTTGTTTTCCCTTGGGCTTGGATGGCTCAGCAAAAGTTATTGGATGCTCAGCAGGGTGGGAGCTGTGAGCTGCACAGTTTATATTGGAAACTGTGTACATTGTTCTGGGTCATCTGCATGGTGCCAGCATTTTTCTGTTTTGTCTGACAGGGTGAATAGTATGGCATGGGAATGGGGTGGGGAGAGGGTCAGGCACTAGTCCACTCAGTCTGCCTCGCATCGTGCAGGGTGTTTTACCAGCAGTGCCAGTGCCGGCCCTGGCAAAGGAGGGGAGTGACCCAGGGAGGGCATTGGTGAGAACGCTGTTTAGACTCAATCTTTAAAACCGTAGACACCTTCAGGCACAGGCAGGGTGAAAGGAAAAGAGAGATGACAACAGGAAAACAAAGATGGTAACAGATTCAGGGGTATAGGAGAGAAGGTAGAAAACAGGAAAGTGCTTCTTCAATGAATCCCTTCTAGATATTGCTCCAGTCATATCATTTGAGGTCCTACAGCAATTTTTTTTTTTTTTTTTGAGACAGAGTCTTGCTCTAATGCCAGGCACCAGGCTGGAGTGCAGTAGTGCAATTTTGGTTCACTGCAACCTCTGCCTCCCGGGTTCAAGCAATTCTCCTGCCTCAGCCTCCCGAGTAGCTGGGACTACAGGCGCACGCCACCACACTTAGCTAATTTTTGTATTTTAGTAGAGATGGGTTTCACCGGGTTGGCCAGGATGGTCTCAGTCTCGACCTCGTGATCCCCCCACCTTAGCCTCCCAAAGGGTACAGCATCTATTATGTACACCAAATCATGCACCTCATGCTGTAGACAGGTGTGTGACTTAAATACTGCTCTAGGCTTGCTTTCCCCTCAGAGGTTCTCCTACTCTTTGGCCTGAATTCTACTCCATAGTGAATGCCTATCAAAAGCTCTGTGCTGTACTCTATGTCTCGCAACCTCACTTCCTAAGGATTCTTAGGGCTTCCACTCCTGAGACTGTGTGGCCTCCCCGATTGCGTGTCATCTACCTCAGAGCTGCCAATTTACTTGGGGGTAAATAAAATCCACTTGAGCCACAAATGTCACCAATGCAGTGAGTTCACTAAAGAGTTGGGCGTTATCCCAACACAGTTTCTGGCTGCAATCTTGCAACTAGCTCTTCTCTTTCTACTTTGCTATCTTTCTCCTAAGTGTACGCCTCCACCTTCTTGCATTTCCTTCGGTGTGAAGCTCTTAACTCTCTTTTCACGTCTGACACTATTTGACAGTGAGGATTTTCCATGCCAGCTTCTGGAAAGTAAATACATGTCCTTCCATTTGGATAGCACTTTACAGTTTACAAGATGTTTTCATAAACCTCATTGTAGAAAAATCTTCACAACAATCTCATGAAACTCAGATTATAATCCAGCTAATTTCTGCATTTTAAATCTAGGTTGTTTTCCCCCATGTTTAGTGACCATCTACCTCTCAAGAAGAACCAGGAACTTTTGCAGAGTGAAAACAGGGAATGGGTAGCTGGGTGTCTGAGGGAGGGGTAGAGGGTGAGAAGATTTGAGCGGTAGAGGCCTGGGTGGTGAACAATGCAAATCATACAGAAAGGTTCTTACTTCAAGCCACCCACATATTTTTCTTTCTGGGGATCCAATATTTGCCTGTTTGCTTTTGTTTTCTCTTTCATCAACCATAGCTTCTGATCACAGTTACTCTTCATTTACTCACTCATTACTTCATTCATTCCCTTGCTTGTTACCCAACATTTCCTGGTATCTACAACATTCCAAGCAGTGGTGATTCTCTTTCCTGGACTGTGGAGAAGCATGGGCCACTGCACAGGCGTGGGGCTGAGGTCCCCAACCTGGGAGCCAGAGACAGCCTCATGGAGAATTCTAGCAGCAGGAGGTGAAAGGACCCCTCCTCTCCAGCAGGTCAACCTCCTATTTTTCATGGACATCCTCAGGCAAAAACTAAGACCATATGTTTTTCTATTACTATACTTAAGATTGAGGAAAGATGTATCTTCACTCCAAAGAAGCACCCAGAGCCCTCCACCTTCCAAGAATTCCTCAGCCGGAAGCTGACTGCGGTGGCGACGCAGCTACTCCTCTTTCGTGTGCCTTCCACACATGGCTTCCGCATCACCACTTCTTGCTTTTTCCTCAGTCTCATTGGTGGTTGCTTCTCAGGCTTTGAATCTTTCTCCTCTTCACATTGGAGGGCTCCAGGGCTCAGTCCTTTGTCTTTTTTTCATCCCTCACTACTCTCTCTCCCTCAGTGATGCATTTGCTCTCAGGCCTTTAAACACCACCCACGTGCCAACAACTCCCACTTACTTCTCCATCTCAAATCCAGGCTAGTATGTCTAACTGTGTAACGGACGTTGCCACTTTGATGTTTAATAGATACATCAAGTTTCCTATGTCCAAAAGAAGCTCTGAGTTTTCCTCATAAGCCTACTTTGCCCACCACTTTCTCCATTTCAGTCGATGGCCAGTCTGCTTTACTAGCTGCTCAGGCTGAAAGCCCCTAGAGCCATCCTTGATGCCTCTCTCTCTCTCTAATTCACATATAAGTCATTGGCTCAACTGTAACCTAATCTAAAATTGGCCACGCCTTAACCCCACCACTAGCATCCCTTCCCAGGTCACCATTTTCTCTCCTAGTCTGTCACAACACTTCCTAACCTGTGTCCCTGCCTCTGTCCCTACCCCCTATAATCTATGCTCAACACAATTGCCAGAGGAATCACTTTACATATAAATCAAATCATCTGACAACCCATTTTTCCTTCAAATTTTAATGGCATTCTTTAATACTTGGGATAAACGTCATTAACAATGGTAGAGTAAATTGATTGCATAAATGGCTGCAGTTATCCACCCCTTGCAAAGCAACTGTGCAGCGCCTCCCAGCAAGAGGTGGTGTCTGTTCCTCACCTCTTGAATCCAGGAAGGCTCTGTGATTTCCTTTGACCTGCAGAATGCAGCTTAAATAAGTAGGTGCCACCTCTGAGTCTGGGCCTCTTGGAACCCTGCTGTCCCCATGTACACAAGCCTGGGCTAGTCTTCAGGATGATGAGAGACATGTGGTCTAGTCATGCCCTTGCCCTAGCTGGCAGCTGGTCAACAGTCAGATATGGGAATGAGGCCACCACTCCAGACTGGCCAGCTTTGAGCAAAGCCAAGACCTGATCCTCAATGTGCAAGCCCAGCTGAGGCAAGCTTAGCTTTGTCAGGATCATCAGAGCTCAGATGAACCATAGATAGACTCTTGAGCAGTAGAAGATGTTTATTGATTTGAGCCGCTTGGTTTTGTGTTTTTTTTTTAAAATACAGAATTACTGTGGCAAGAAATAACTGATATAAATGGCCTACAAGGCCTTATGTGATCCACAACTCCCCTTACAATGCTGACTTCATCTGCTACTTTCTGGAAGGCTTGGTCACCATGCTGGAGCCACAGTAGCCTCTTGCTCTTCCTGGACTACACCAAGCGTGCTCCAGCCTCTGGCCCATTGCATTTGCAGTTTCCTCTGCCTGGAATACTTTGCTCCACCTACCCCATGGCTACTGGCCTCACTTCCTTGGAGACCTGCTTAAATGACATGCCAGCAACAGTGATATTTGCAGTATCTTCTAAACATTTTGGCATGAGGACTGACTAATCACAACAGTCAAGACTACAGAGCAGGATGAGGGACTTGGCTGTCCCCTCCTGAGCCAGGAATTTATCTTTCCATGGCTGAGCTGGGGGGAAGTATTCTAGAACAGGAGCCAGGACAGCCAACGTGGTGGAGAGGGCAGCAGTAGAGGGGCTTCAGGCCATGCTTGTCTAACAATTGGTAAGGAGATACTTTAATATTTCAATAGCAAGTGTGTTGATCAGTTCTGATCATCAGGGTGGTGTCTCCCATCACCCTGGCCTCATCCCCTTATCCCAGGGTACTCTCTGGGTCCCTTATTCAACTTAATATTTCTCTAAAGCGCTTTCTATTGCCATCCAATTTGTAATATATTTTTCCATTTACTTGTTCAGTACTGTTCTATACTTCTCCTCTTTCTAGAAGACTGCTCTCCAAAGAAAGTGTCTGTAATGATGAAAATGTTCTATTTCTGAGTTGCCCAATGGGGTAACCATGTCCACATGTGACCATTGATCACCTAGGATGTGGCTGTGGCACCTGAGAAAACTGGACTTTTAATTTTATTTAATTTTAAGTAATTGAAATTTAAATAGCTACATTAGCTAGTAGCTACCATACTGGACAGCACTCCAGATTGTAAATTCCATACAGTAAGAACTTAAAAAAAATCTTATTCACTACTATATCCCCAGTGCCTGGAACAGATGCTGGCATTTAGAAGTTGTTAAATACTTGCTTGCCGAAGGAATGAATGAATATGGTGAGCTGGAGGGCAGTAGATTGCAAGAGGAAGTGTCCATGACAAATGCTTTAGTACCCTTTCAAGGCTGTGAGTGTCATGGAGAGTGGCTTGGGGGACATAGAAGGTGGCCTTCTCACCTGCTCCCCACAGCCTACCAATTTGGTGGAATATAATGAGCAGGAGAAGATGCCATACCTGGATCAGGGTGTATTTGTTTCTCATGCTCACCCCAACCAGTTGACAAATGGGCTAGGCAGAAGAGAATGTTTTCTCTGGCCCGTCCTTGTGGAGTATCAGTGTGGGGAAGAGACACTCTGTGATAATGAGGCTCTCTAAGCGTCAGTCATTAGTGTCACCTGTGATGCAGCTCATGCTACATGATCATTCCCCTACAACCACACTTCGAACTTTCCTTTCCATTGTCCCTATGGGGCCAGGAGACTCAGCAGAGACCCACCTCCACCCGTAGCTCAGGCAGTGCTCAGTGACTCTGGTAACACAGGGGACCAGTCCCAGGCACACCAGCAGCAATAGATTCCCTGTCACTGGTGTCTGCATATCCACTGCTGACCAGTATTAGCTAATATCATATCCTTACAAAGCCATTCATCTTGGCAGTGCCTCTTTCACTTTAAAAAGTTTTCTATTAAGTTATAGAAGATGTGGCTGGGTTCAGTGGCTCACACCTGTAATTTCAGCACTTTGGGAGGCTGAGGCGGGGGGATTGCTTGAAGCCAGAAGTTTAAGACCAGTCTGGGCAACTAGTGAGACCCTCTTTCTATCTACCAGAAAATAAAATTAGGCATGTGACTATAGGCATGGTGGCATGTGCCTGTAGTCGCAAATACTGGGAGGCTGAGGCAGGAGGATCCCTTGAGCCCAGGAGCTTGAGGCTGCAGTAAGCCATGATTGTACCACTGCACTCCAGCCTGGGCTATAGAGTAAGACTCTGTCTCAAAATAAATTATAATATATGATGCATTATGTGATCCTCCTAACTGCAATGCATCAGACATTGTCCTAAGCACTTGACATATCTTTTTACGTTGATGCCTTGTAACCCACAGGGCAAATATTACCCTCACTCATGCTGGAACCACAGAGGCTGAAGGATTGGTCTGTTACTCTCAACAAGTTTAGACCTTGGCAGTGCCTGGGTAAAGAAGCAACAGGAGCCTCATTTCCCAGAGCCTTCAGGAATGCAACACAGGCTGAGCACCTCCTGCCACCTCCTGACAAACATGTTTCCAGTGGACCGGAGGCCCAGCCGGGAAGAGTGTTTTCCCATAGTAGATAATCACTTCTCTCTCAAGCAATCAACCACATGACAATTTCCAGGCCGAGAGCATGAGGCTGCTGTTGTGGGAGTATTTCCCGCATCCAGTGGAACAATACTTACACACTGGCCTCATTTCATGAGAGCTGATGTTTCCCTCATGACAGAGTTTGAAATTCTTGGAAGGAGATGGAACTTTCTAGGGTGAAGTCCAAAGAAAGCTGACACAGGTCCTGCTGCAGGGCACAAATGGAGGGGCTTAAGCCTCCTGCAAACCTGAGACCTTCTTGATGAATTCTGGGCATGTTAAGTAAGGGCTGAGAAGAGAAGGGCAAAGCAGAATGTGCCAACCCGCGGTTGTGTGATTCAAAGCAGAATCAAATTAACTCATGGAGTTGGATGGTTTCCAGATTGCCTATAAATGTCATAGAAATGCAGAGGCAACAGCATGGCTGTAGTCCGTCTTTTTTTCATTTTTCTTTTGAGTCTTTTTTAGAAGTTGGTTTCAGCTCAGTGTATCATTGAAAATACTAACAATAGCTTACTGTTGAATAGCGCTTTGTAATATATAAAATGTTTTTCACATCTATTATCTCAATGGATCTGACACTAACCTTATGAGGTAGACAAATCTGTTATTAATAACTTTGTTTTAAAAGCGAAGGCACTAGGTTTCAGTGAGGTTAAGTGATTTGCTCAAACTTACCTATATTATGATAATAAGTATCATTTATGGAGTGCTTAAGTGCTTTATATACATTATCCCATTTAATGCTCACAGCTCCCCATGAGGTGGAGATGTTCTTTTCCCCAGAAACACAAGGTTCTGAGCAGAGGTGCCTGCCCACAGCCAAGTCACCAGCTGGGAAGAGGTGGAGCTGGGGCAAGAACTCAGAGTCCCAGCTCCGACCCGTGTGACTTGAAATCTTGTACCCTTCCCAATACATGGGGGAAGAGTTATGCGTCCAAGGCATTGTTTAAAATAAGGGCTGAGCACAGTGGTTCATGCCTGTAATCCCAGCACTCTGGGAGGAGAAGGCAGTAGGATTGCTTGACACCAAAAGTTTGCGACTAGCCTGGGCAACATAGTGAGACCCTGTCTCTACAAAAGATATAAAAATAAAATTAAAAAGAATGAGAGGTGAATTGTCTTACTAAGAAGGCTGACACTTTTACTGGGCAAAGGAGGTGGGTTAGAAGGAATCCCAGGGGTGATAGGAAGAAGAAGGGTAAGGATCTGAGAGGTGTCCCAAGGGTGCAAATGATGCTGCTGAAAACTGTCAGTATGAGTCCTCATGGGGTCAGAGACACAGCCTGCTCCCCAAGGAAGGGACCTCATCATCTTATTGTCCCAGAAACCACTGGGTGCTTACTACTTACTTACACTAAGTAGTAAGTAGTTGCTGGATAAATGGAAGAATAAATAGGTCTTAAATTCATGAACAAGATCAGAAAAAGGTGAAAACGTTTTAGCAACTATTTAATAAAAAAATTAATAAATAGTCATTTTTGATGACTCCTCTGTTCCTGGGTAAATGCTGTTTATTACCGACATGCCAAGTGGTTGGTTAAGGACTTGCCAAGCAATATCTCTTCTCCTATTGTAATAAACACATCTCCTCTCATCTCAGTAGGCTATAAACATGACATGAATTTATTATTATTTTAAAATCACTGTTTCCAACAGGGCTTTCTTGGCCATTTCTTCCAATTCCTTGAGGATGTTTTGGGCACAAGGTATATTTTTGGGTTGTTCTTTGTTATTAAAAGCACTGTCTAGTTTCAAACCTCAAACTCAGCTTGAAGCTCACTTTCTCCTTTTCCTCTAGCATAGGCTACTTGGGGATAAGGTGGGCAGGCAGGGTATAGCCCAGCTCTGAGATGCTTCCTCACCATCTCCTTTTCAAGGGCTAGCTCTTCTGGTAGGAATGGGGGCAGATTATGAGAGAAATTGAGATGTGATCTTCTGTAACCAGCCATGGGGTGGAGGCCAGGTGTCCCAGGCCCTGTGGTGGTTTGTTCTGGCTCTGTGCTCCTGCTGACTCTGCTGCAGAGTAGCAATGAGGGCGGGAAGGGCCAGTGTAAACACTTCACCTTGATTCTTTATGATCAAGGACCCTTCAGAAAGGGGACCCATGTCTCCTGTCTGCCCTTCCCATTGTTCACATTCCCAACCCCTATTCCACATAGAGCTTTGCCTTAGTTGGCCAGTATAGGATTCCGATGTTCTCCTCTAAGCCATGGGCTCCTTCTAATAGGTCTGGAGAATGCACAGAGGTCATCATTCCCATGCTCCAGTGGTCAAACAGGATAGATGGAAGGCTTCCTCCATCTTCTTCCCAGGGGTGGTAAACCAGGGTCCCTTCTTACCTTGCTGAGGCAGGCTCTCAGCAAGCTTACCTCCTTCAGAAATCTCCATAAAGAAGTAGCACCAGTCTGTATGTTTATTTAGATCTCAACTCAACCCTTCAGGGTATATATGGCAAACGCTTCCAAGAACTTCCTCATTGTGCACTGCTTAGTTCTTGTGGCAATTCCAGGTGGACTTGCAGATTTTGCATTTCAGCAAGAGTTTAGCAAGGTGGTAACAGAGCAGCTTCCTCTTTTTGCAGGTACTCTCATATCCATGAGTAATTCTCTTACAACATCAATGTTTCCCTTGCCTGTGGGGGAAGTATGCCTCTACCCTTCCCTGTTCCTAACCACTGATTGCACACAAGGCCACAGACCTGAGTCTCCCTCTCTTTTCTCTTCCTTTTCCTCCATCCTCTTTGCATAGACCAAAGGGGATAATGAGATACGGTGCTAATGGTTGGATTTTCCTATGACAGTTCTGCTTCCCTTTAGAAAGTTGGGAGTCAGGGCAGACAGGGTGATGGGTTACTCCAATTATGAGAGGTACTCTCTTTTTAGTTTCTTTTAGCTTCATTTAGGTGCGGTTTATATGCAATCCAGTGAATCCACTTTAAGGGTGTATGTAAGTGTGCATCTGAAAATTTAGTGACTGTGTAGCTAACACCACTCTCGAGATACAGAACATTTTCGTCACCCTTGATATTTCCCTTGTACCTCATCCCAAACTCTCCTTTCAGTTGTTGTCGTCTGTGGTCTCCACTTGCTCCTATGGAGACACTCAACGTCCTTCAACATTTTTAACAAAATTTTGATATTAGTAGTTAGTGTTTTTATTTTTAAGAAGATGAAACTGGGGCTTATACCAAATTACTTTTCCAGGGAAGGAGAGGAGAAAAGCATTAGCCAGGAGGGAAGACTAGAGTAAAAGATGATGAGCCCGTGTTGGAAAGGTCTGCTGTGATAAGGTGGATCTGACCTTCTTATGGCAGACATAAGTGAGGGCCCAATGACAGGGATCTTCATGGGCCATGCTATGCTAACCTTTTAGTGCTGGAAATTAAAACAGCCTCCTATGTCTAGTTAAAGTTTAATTTTTCTATCCCAAAATGATGTGTGATCAGAGAGATACTTCGTGTGTGTGTGTGTGTATGTGTGTGTGTGTGTGTGTGTGTGTGTGTGTGTATGTATGTGAGAGAGAGAGAGAGTGTGTGTGTGAGATTGAGAGAGAGAGAAAACAGGTGGAGTGGGTGTGTAGAAGAAAGAGATGGAGGGAGGGAGATAATGAGAATGATTACATATGGGTGCTCTTGGCAAATATCCCTCATCCAAAACTATCTCTCATTGGCCTGTCAGCTGCCCAAAATTGTTTACCATTGTAGAGTTTATCCTTCATGTACAAATTAATGTGGTAATGAAAAACACATTCCCCGGATGCATGATTGGCAATCAGAAAATCAAATCCTCGCCTTGATGCTCTCATAAAAGTCTGTGAATTCTGTCTAAGTCATTTCTTTTCCCTGTTTCTCATAAACCTCATTTGTAAAATGTGCATAATAACAGTTGTCTTAATACGGTAAAAGGTCTTGCAAAAGTAAGAGATATTTTATAGCTGGTCTTTTGTTTTCAGGGCTGGAACTTGATTCTTTTTGCAGTTTACTTTCTTTTAGATCAAAGAAAGGCCCAATAGTTACTGCTGATTTGTTATTTAAATAAAGAGCAAATATGTCTCAAAATATAGAGGTGTTATTTAGAATGATTCTTTGTTTTCCCTAAAGGACATTTATTTTATCCCTGTCAAAGCAAGAAGGGAAAGGAAAAGAAATTTAATTATCAGAGAGAGAGGCTGAGAGCAATATTCTTTTTAATTATAAAAGTATGGGCAGGAGCTATGTGACCGCTTTTACATCTCTATCACTGAATAAGCATAGAGAAGTAGAGAATTTTAAAAATACTTAAGTTAAATATTTGCACATACAAAAGAATAGCATGCAAGTAAAGTATTTTTAAAAAGACAAAAATGAACACCTGCACACACCACCATAGTGTAAGAATGAAATATGTAGCAACAGGTCATTAAGCCCTCCCTGATTAATTCCTCTCCCTCCCCAGAGTTAACCTCTCTGGTGAATATTGTTTTTTTCTTTCCCAGGGCTTTTTTTTTTTTTCTTTTTTTTTGCTTTTCCTTTTTTTAAAATTTATTTTTTATTTATTTATTTATTTATTTATTTATTTATTTTTAATTTTTATTGCATTATAGGTTTTGGGGTACATGTGCAGAATGTGCAAGATAGTTGCATAGGTACACACATGGCAGTGTGTTTTGCTGCCTTCCTCCCCTTCACCCACACTTGGTATTCATTCCCAGGCTATCCCCCCCCAGGGCTTTTTTTATAAAACCACATATGGTACTATTATTTGACTTGTTATAAGTGGGCTGATGCTGAGTGTGTTATTGTGCAACCTGCTTGTTCGGTCCAGTTTTGCATTTGTGAGATTTATGTATATGGCTGCACATCATCTCACTCCACACATTTTCAATTCTGCATAGCATCACGTTGTATGACCACAGGTTGGTTACTGTCCTTCTGTTCGTCAAAACTTTGGGTTGTTTTCTGTATTTTTCGTTATAAACAATGCTGCTTTGAACATTCTTTTTAATGTCTTCTGATGCACATGAGCAGGAGTTTTTCTAGGTCGTCTTCGTCCTAGTAGTGACACTGTCAGACTTCAGTAAGACATGCTTGACTTTCCTAGATAGTGCCAGGTAGGTTCCAGGATGACAGTGTCAATTTAAACTCCTACAACAGTGTATAGGGGTTGCCATTGTTCCTGGATCTTGCCAATTGTGTATTGTCAGCCTTCTTAACATTTTCCAAACTGGTAGGAATAAAACGATATCTCACTGTGATTTTACTGAGGACGATGAAAATATTTGCATGCCTATTTATCAATTGTTTTTTTCCCCATTGTCATTGCATAATCTATTCTGTTGCAAGAAATTTAGCAATTCCTTATATATTTTATGAATTAGTAATCTTTCATTGGTGATATGATGCAGATACTCCAGCTTCTGGATTTTATTTTTATTCCCTTTGTGTTATCTTTTCATGAACAGAAAAAAACATTCTTTTCATTAAGGAACAAAATTCTTATGTAATTTATCAATCTTCTTTTACAGTTGGTCTGTACTGTAGGAAGTCCTTCTCTAAACTGAAGGTATATTCTCTTAGATATTACTCTAAAATTTTATGTTTTGCCTTTTACCTTCATGCATTAATCAGTTTACCCTGAAATGTGTTTACCATTTACCTTCATGAATTAATTAATTCAGAATTGATTAGATTAGGTAGTAATTCAGTTGCATTCTTTTCCATAAGTATAATTGACTTTCTCTGCACCATTTACTGACTAGTCTTTTCTTTCCTTACTGGTTTGCAGTGACCCCTCTGTTATATATAAGGAGGGCTACTTCTGGGCCCTCTCCATTGAACTGTTTGTCTCTTACCTGGTCAATACCACTCTGTCTTAAATTTCATACATTTATAAAAGTTATACCTTTATAGGGCTGGGCAATCCCTTTTGACACCACATTCTTCTTCTTCCATAGGACTTTTTGAAACTTCTTGGCCTTTTGTTTTTCCATTTAAATTTTACAATAATGTTCTCAAGTCCATCCTATTGGGATTTTAATTGGAAGTGCATTAAATCTACACAGATGCACTAAGGAGAAATGACATCCTTGCCACAGTGAGTCTTCCTAATCTAATTACATAGTTTTTAATAAAGTTTATAATTTTTTCCATGAAGTTCTTACATTATTCATTAGATTCATCCCTAGGTATTTTTTACATTTGAAGATTTTACAAAAGACATTTTAAATTATGTATTTTGATCTGTACAGGCAGTATATAAAATACAGTTGATTTTTTATATATATATATATATATTTTTATTTTAAGGAGCAGAGAGTTTAATAGGCAAGAAGGAAGGGAGAAGGAAGTAGCTCTCCTGTACCGAGACAGAGGGAGGGGGGCTCCAAAGCTGAGAGAGGGAACCCCCTAAAGAGAGAATCTTTTTTTAAAAAATTATTTATTTATTTATTTTTTTAGAGACGGGGTTTCACCATGTTGGCCAGGATGGTCTTGATCTCTTGACTCATGATCTGCCTGCATTGTCCTCCCAAAGTGCTGGGATTACAGGCGTGAGCCACTGTGCCTGGCCTTATATGAGTTTTTTAAATCTACAAAGCCTGCTATATTTTCTTATTATTATAATGGTTTTCATTAGTTTCCCTTGGTTTTTCTATATGGCCAGTTGTGTCAAATGTAAAAAAAAAAGATTTCTAATCTTTCTAATATTTCACATTTTACATTTATTTATTTTTGTGTTATTTGTATATCAACTATGACCTCCAGTACAGTATTGAATGTAAATAATAATGATCATTTTTTATTATTATTACTCTGAGACTCTGTCTCCCAGGCTGGAGTTCAGTGCTGCAATCTCAGCTCATTGCAATCTTCGCCTCCCAGGTTCAAGCAATTTTTCTGTCTCAGCCTTCTGAGTAGCTGGGACTACAGGCGTGTGCCACCACACTCAGCTAATTTTTGTATCTTTAGTAGAGATGGGGTTTCACCATCTTGACCAGGCTGATCTCGAACTCCTGACCTGTTAACCCGCCCACCTTGGCCTCCCAAAGTGCTGGGATTACACTGAGCCTGGCCAATAATGATAATTCTTATCCTGATCTTGGTCCTCCTGGTCTTACAGGGAACGTGTTTGTGTTTTACCATTAAGTATTATGTTTGCAATTAGTTTTGTTGCTGTCACTCTATATCAGGTTAAGACAGTTTTCTTCCCAGTTTGATAAATTTTCTTCATGAGTATGTGATAAATCTTGCATAATTGTTTTCTGTATCTGTTGAGATGATTGATGCATTCTCTCCTTTCACAAGCTAATTTGAGAAATTATACCCTGTTATTGGGATGCTGCATATATTGGCTAGCTGTTCTCCCAACCCATTCTTTTTTCCCTTGGGCACACAGCAAACTACTTCCTGGCTGCTCTTGCAGTCAAGTGGCACATGCACCTGAGTTCAGACCAGGGGACTGTGAGTGATGTGCTCCACTTCCAGGCGTGGTCTAACTACCTCCTATGTACTGTCCTCGCTCCTTGCTGTTCCACAGCGGATGCGCATGAGCACAGGACTTGAATGCTACCTACTGAAGGTAACAAAGCCAGAAGAAGTTGAGAGGTACGTGGGTTTCTCAGCCTCTCTCCATGGCTCACCCCCTTTGGACATGAGCTACAAATAATCTTTTATCATGTGAGTCAGTATACAATTTAGAATTTAGTGCAGCCGTCAGCTGACCCTACCCAGTATAGGAAAAAACAGATTTGATCTTAATGTACTTTTTAAGCATTGTTATACATGGCTAAATTTAGTTTGCCAGTATTTCCAGTGCTTTTCTTAAGATTTCTTGGAACTAATTGCATGAATGAGACTGACCCACACTTTTATTTTTCTCCTATTGTCATCAGTTAACTCTCAAGATTATGCTAGTCTCATAAACTGAGTTAGGGAGTGTTTCCTCTTTTCCGTGCTCTCAACTAGTTTGCATATGTTTCTAATTATTTTTTCTTTTCATGTTTAGTAGAACTTTTTTCAGCTTGCTTTATCTGCATGGGAAGATTGTTTTTAAAGATAGTTTTGTGGTTATTGGCTCAGGATTTTTATTTCTCTTAAGTACATTTTGGTAAATTATATTTTCTAGGGATTTGTCCATTTTATCTAAGCTGTCAAAGTTTTGATGCAAAAAGTTCTTCATATCTTCTTATCTTTTCAATCTCTATCAGATACATGCTTTGGCTCCTTTATGTACTTTTTCTCCTTTTTATTGATCAGTCTTGCTGATGATTTGTTGATTTTATTAGCCTTTTCAAGTACTAAATTTTTGCTTTGTAGATTTTCCCTTCATTTCTGCTCTTTACAATTTTCTTTCTTCTATTTTCTTTGTCTTCATTGATTTTATTTTTCTAATTCTTAATTTCAGTGCTTAGCTTATTAATTTTTGACTATTTTGCTTTTTAATGAATAAGTTTAATGCTATAAATTTCTCCCCAAATCACATTATCTACATCTCATTATGCTTAAAGATAATATTTTCCTTATTGTTTTATTCTAAATATTTAAAAATTTTGCCTCTTTATTTCTTCTTTGGTCTATGTATTACTTAATTTCCAAATGTAGTCTTTCTCTAGTAATTTGTTATAATTTCTTAATTGTGCTATGATTAAAAAAAACTTGATCTAAATTATATCAATCCTTTAACATTTGCTCATTATCAGTAGAGTGGAAGTTCTATCATGAAAATGTTAAAGGTGGAAGACCAATTTATGCAATCTCTAAAGAAACCAATGTCCAGGGAGAGTGAGGGGCTTAAGTTACTATTACTAGTTAGTAGCAGGGCCGGAACATTGAAAAAAGGTTTTTTAACTTCCCACCAGTGTTCATTTTACCAGAGTTATCACCTTCAGGACAAGCTAAAATACTCTTGCTTGTTTTAAACAAACATATATATAAAACGTATGTATCACTATATGTAAACTTCACACACCCAATAAAGCACATATATCATTTGGGTGATTCTTTTTTTTTTTTTTCATTTGGGTGATTCTTATTTGTGTTAAACAATGAAGAATATTTTATTTTTGTTCCATTAGTACACTAGCTACTACAATGTTGAAGTACCTAGACAAGCCTGCTTCATATTTTCAAACAGAAAATTGATTATTTTATTGATAAAATTATCTTTCGACTTGGCCCAAGTGATATATGCATTTTATTGGATATGTCACATACAGGCACATGTATATTAATGTAATGTATGCACATGTACATATATATATACACACATATATATGTATTCTCATTTAATCCCCATAACAATTCTATGGGGTTGGAACTATGACCCTATTTAAAAGTGAGAACTAAGATTCGGAGAGAGTAAATTATTTTTTATAGAATTAATAAGAGAAGCACTGAAGGAGTTAGGGAGATGCATTCTATCCTCTACTACCTTGTAGTTTTGTTGGGCAAAAAAATTTAAGACTCATCAATATCATGAAAATGGCCATACTGCCCAAAGTAATCTATAGATTCAATGCTATCTCCACCAAGCTACCATTGACTATCTTCACAGAATTGGAAAAAAAAAAATCTTATCTTTCATATAGAACCAAAAAAGACCCCACATAGCCAAGGTAATGCTAAGTAACAAAAACAAAGCTGGAGGCATCATGCTACCTGACTTCACACTATTCTGCAAGGCTACAGTAATCAAAACAGATATATAGACCAATGGAACAGAACAGAGGCCTCAGAAATAACACCGCACACCTACAATCATCTGATCTTTGACAGACTGGACAAAAACAAGCAATGGGGAAAGGATTGCCTATTTAATAGATGGTGTTAAGAAAACTGGCTAGCCATATGCAGAAAGCTGAAACTGGATCCCTTCCTTACACCATATACAAAAATTAACTCAAGATGGATTGAAGATTTAAATGTAAGACCTAACACCATGAAACCCTAGAAGAAAACCTAGGCAATACCGTTCAGCATGCCCATAGGCATGGGCAAAGACTTCATGACTAAAACACCAAAAGCAATGGCAACAAAAGCCAAAATAGACAAATGAAATTTAATTAAACTAAAGAGCTACTGCACAGGAAAAAAAAAAACTATCATGGGTGAACAGGCAACCTATAGAATGGGAGAAAATTTTTGCAATATACCCACCTGACAAAGGGCTAATATCCAGAATCTACAAATAACTTAAACAAATTTATAAGAAAAAAACCCCATCAAAAAGTGGGCAAATGTTATGAACAGACACTTCTCAAAAGGAGACATTTATGCAGCCAACAAACATATTTAAAAAAGCTCATTATTACTAGTCATTAGAGAAATGCAAATCAAAACCACAATGAGATACCATCTCATGTCAGTTAGAATGGTGATCACTAAAAAGTCAGGAGACAACAGATGCTAGAGAGGATGTGGAGAAATAGGAACACTTTTACACTGTTGGTGGGAATGTAAATTAGTTCAACCATTATGAAAGACAGTGTGGTGATTCCTCGAGGAGCTAGAACTAGAAATACAATTTGACCCAGCAATCGCATTATTGGGTAAATGCCCAGAAGATTATAAATCATTCTATTATAAAGATACATGCACATGTATGTTTATTGTAGCACTGTTCACAATAGCAAAAACTTGGAACCAGCCCAAATGCCCATCAATGATAGACTGGATAAAAAAAAGTGTGGCACATATATGCCATGGAATACCATGCAGCCATAAAAAAGGATAAGTTCATGCCCTTTGCAGGGACATGGATGAAGGTGGAAACCATCATTCTCAGCAAACTAGTACAAGAACAGAAAATGGAACATCACATGTTCTCACTCATAAGTGGAAGTCGAACAACGAGAAAACATGGACACAGGGAGGGGAACATCACACACCAAGGCCTGTCGGGGAGTGGTGACTAGGGGAGGAGAAATACCTAATGTAGTTGGGGTGATGGATGCAACCAACCACCATAGCACATGTATACCTATGCAACAATCCTGCATGTTTTGCACATGTACCCCAGAATTTAAAGTACAACAAAAAATAAATTAAGACTAACACAAAGTAGCTAAATACAATTAAGTTAGTAGAATAGCGGGAGAAAGAGTGGAAAGATGGATGGAGGCCATATTTATGAAGCTCATAAATGCAAGACTGAAGAGTTGATTTTTATTGTGTGTAAAAATAGCTATAGATAGAATTTATTGAATGGGCACACTGTGCTCATCTCTTTAAAACATACTCTCATTTTTATACATATATCTTTCCTGTGAAGTTGAAATTATTTCTGTTTTACAGCTGAGGAAACTAATACTTAGAGGGGTTAAGAAATTTATCCAAGATCACATGGCTAGTCAGTGACAAATTAAAGATTTAAACTGAGGTCTGTCTGATTTCAAAGACTGTGCTTTTAACTGGAGGCAAAATTTGTGAAGAGTCAAAAGCATGGATTTGAAGTATGTAATTCTGAGTTCTGACAAAGGTATATACCCATGTAACCAGGTCACCAAACAAAACAGAAAGCTTGTTTCTGTCACCTTATATCTCTTCCAGTGAATCACCACCTCCTGACAGATAACCAGTGCTGTGGTTTCCATCACCATAAATAAATTTTGTCAGTTCTGGAACTTCATATAAATGGAAGCATACAGTGAATATTCTTTTATGTCAACTTTTTTTCATTCAGCTTCTTTTGAGGGTCATCCATGTTTTGTATGTGCCAGTAGTTTGCTTTTTTAAATTGCTGACTAGTGTTTCATTGTAAGATTGTACCATGATTTATTTATCCTCTCTGATGTTGATGAACATGTAAGTTGTTTCTAGTTTGGTGCTGTTAATTATAAAACTGGCATAAACATTCTTGTATAATCTTTCTGTGAACATATGCTTTTATTTCTCTTGGATAAATAACTCGAAAATGAAATTACTGATCAAAGATTAGGTGCAATTTGTAAGAAACTGCATTTTTTTTCCCGAAGTGATTGAACTCCTTTATACTTCCAACAGCAAAAGAAGAGTTCATATTGTTTCACATCCTTGCTAACATTTGGTATTGTCAGTCTTTTTAATTTTAATCACTTTAGTGGGTGTGAAGTGGTATCTCATCATGCTTTTAGTTTTCATTACCCTCAAGATTAATGGCAATGTGTATCTTTTCATGGGCTTATTAGTCATTCACATAGAAATTTGTTGTTGTTAAGTGTCTAAGATTTGTGGTCATTTTTGTAGGGTTATTTCTCTTTTCCAATTGAGTTGTAGGAATTCTTTATATATTCTGGTTTCAAATTCTTTATC
Source organism: Saguinus oedipus (assembly GCA_031835075.1). Classification (NCBI taxonomy): domain Eukaryota; kingdom Metazoa; phylum Chordata; class Mammalia; order Primates; family Cebidae; genus Saguinus; species Saguinus oedipus. The sequence continues at coordinate 130,491,427 of CM063178.1, forward strand.
GGATATACACAAAGCAAATAGTATTAACCGGTTTGTGATTTGCCTCTTAATTTCTATAATGGTGACTTTGGGTGAACAGAAGTTTTAATTTTGATGAAATGAAATATTACTTTTATAAGGGTATAGATTTTTTGGATCCTGTGTGATCTTTACCCACCCCAAAGTCCAGTGATGTTCTCCTAAATTTTCTTTTGGAAGTTTTATAATTTTAGCTCTATGTTTACATTTGTGATTCACCTAGAATTAGCTTTTTAAGTGGTATAGGGTAGGGGTAGAGGTTTATTATTTGTTGTTATTTTCTTCTTCCATGGGGTTATCCAGTCGTTCTAGCATTATTTGTTGAAAAGACTTCCCCTTCCCCATTGAATCACTTGCATATTTTGTTGAAAGTCAATTGACTGTATATGTTTGGATCTATCTCTGCACTCTTAATTCTATCCTACTAATACATTTTGTCTAGCTTTACATCACTTCCAAACTGGCTTGATTTTTATAGCACTGTAATTTATCTTGGATTCAGGTAATGTGAGTCCCAAAAGTTGTCAGTAATTTTCAAAATTCTTTTGGCTATTCACATCCAAATATTTACCAAGTGTATTTATGTCACACTTCTATTTAAACTCTGGAATCAACTCTAATATTTCTTTTATTTTTCAGAGTAATCAAGTATATTAGTAAGAAGGGGGAACAAGGAATTCAATCTGTGACTGACTGTGAACAATCAGTTGAGATAACTCACTATTTTCAGACCAGCCTCAACTCTAAATTTGTATTGGAATTGCATTGACTCTGTAGTTCAATGTTGAATAGATTCTACTGCTGTATATTGATTTGTTATCCTGTGACCATGGAAGAGTTTTGACTAGTGCAATGAAATGATCAAAGAGGCATTTCAGAAAAAAATGAGCAGAAGAATTGCTCACTGATATATTGATCAGATGCATCCCATAAGGATATGTGAGCCTTACCTTGAGGCGTAACCATAGATCATAGTTCTGACCCTGTAGTAGCTGCCTATACATTTGAGCTCATATCAATTGTGTTAGCTCTTGGGCCAAAAATGTAGATAAATCGTTGAGAACACATCCATCACTTAGAATGGCAAAACAACTCAAAGCATATACTCTAGGAATGGAAGCACAGTAGAGTCCTCTTCATCTGTGAAGATTGGTTGAACACTCCTATTAAATTGTACTCGGTGCCAAAGCTCCTTTACACATAATTTGGTAGTGGTGAAGTATATGCGTATGAGGGACTGCAGATTAATATCCCTTATCTAAAATGCTTAGGACCAGAAGCATTTCAAACTTCAGATGTTCTTAGAATTTAGGAATATTTGCATATACATAATGAGATATCTTGGGGATGGGACATAACTCTAAACAAGATTTATTTATGTTTCAGATACACCTTATACACATAGCCTAGAGGTAATTTTATACAATTTTTAAAATAATTTTTGTGCATGAAACAAAGTTGGTTACCTTAAATCATTGGAAGGCAAAGGTATCACTATCTCAGCCACCCATATGGATTATCTGTGGTTGTCTGGCATCAGCATCATTCCTAACTCTGAATTTATGTGCTACCAATAAGCAATCACTTTCTTACAATTACTCACACATAAGTACTTAATAGTAAATGATATACCATTAATACAGTGAAAACTTAATGTGTTCAGGGTAACTCAGCAGCACAGTAGCATCACCAGAATACCTGTTTCCGCTGTTTAACAGCAGCAACAGCAAACAACAGCAGGCTTTCAGTCTCCACCTATGATGTGTTTTCATTAAAAGGCTTCATGTACACTGAATTTTATTTCTAAGGGAAGAAAAAACACCAGAAGCTATTGAGGGACCAGGAAGGGGGCCCTCTAAGGAAGAGGAGGTATTTTGATAGATGGCTTTTTAAGTTGTTTTCTCCAGAGTCATTTGCCTCATTAAAAATGGTTTTTGCCTTAGAAGTCTCTCTTTGATTTTATAAACTGACATGATTTCTTGTTCTGTTGTGAATGCACACTGCTCTAGGCCTTCATTAATCCAATCACACATTTTCACTATGTTGTCCATAGATACTTTTTCTGTGGTGTCAACAACATCACCACCTTATTACATTTTGGCTATTTTACCATTAGTCAATGAATGAACAACTTGAGCCTCATTATCGATGTGAATAATTTCATTGATATCCACTTCTTCCAGCTTGCTGATAGACTCTGAAGGTATATTTTTTGCCAAAGTAAAGGAGGTCAGGTTTTATTTTTTTCTCACTTGACATATAAAGTTTTTCAGAGTCACCATTCTCTTCATCATCACTGAACACAGTCATAGGCTGGAGGTTATGCCAGGCATGCACAACTGTGTCTTTAGTCTCTGTGCACCAAGCATTGGCAATAGTATACATGACATCCTTCATGCTAAACTCCTTTTGAAAACCTTCCACATTTATACCTCTGTTCAGAGCTGCTAGCTTGCTTTTCAAAAAGTGTTTTTATATTTACTTTTCATTGATCGAAGGACACTCTGATCACATGGCTAAGCTAATGAAGTCATATCTGGGGGAAAGTATATGGCATAAACATTATTTTTAATGAGAATTCCAGCTGAAGAATGAGCAGAAAGTTGCCAGGGAATAATAAAATCTTTAATCATCTTTCAGTCCAGTTTCCCTGCAGTAAGCCTGAGTGACTGGTACAAAATGTTTGTGAAACCAATCAGAAAGATGTTCCTGGTGATCATGCCTTTTTGTTAGCATAATAATGGACTGGTAAGAAATTCACTCCTGGCCGGGCGCGGTGGCTCAAGCCTGTAATCCCAGCACTTTGGGAGGCCGAGGCGGGTGGATCACGAGGTCAAGAGATCGAGACCATCCTGGTCAACATGATGAATCCCCGTCTTTAAAAATACAAAAAATTAGCTGAGCGTGGTGGCACGTGCCTGTAATCCCAGCTACTCAGGAGGCTGAGGCAGGAGAATTGCCTGAACCCAGGAGGCGGAGGTTGCGGTGAGCCGAGTTCGCGCCATTGCACTCCAGCCTGGGTAACAACAGCGAAACTCCGTCTCAAAAAAAAAAGAAAAAGAAATTCACTCCTTAAAAACAGTGAAGATGCAAGCTGCTGCCTATCACAGTATGTTTACACTTATGTGTGCCTGCCGCATTAGCACTTCCCAGCTCAGTTATTCTGTCTTTGGCATCCTTAATTTCCTTAGAAACTGTATCATCAGTGGTAGTCAGTGTAGTTCCAGGGCACTAATGCCAAAATTTCATCAGTAATGACGAAGGTCATCATCAGTGATGACCTTGGCAAATTTGTTCATGAATTTCTTTATTACTTCATAACCAGCACATGCTTTACTATTACAAATCTTTAAACATGTAATACTATAGCTAAAAAATGTCTGCAACCAGCCTGTTGAATATTCACAGTTCCCTCCCATTTAGTTCATCATGACAGATCTTTGCTTGTTTCATGATCAGCGCATCCTAAGTGGCCTGTGTTCCTTGCAGCACTGATGGATCTACTCTTTTAAAACACGATCGAAATCTTCCTTTTTAGCTCTTTACACTGTTTTTCTATTTTTCATTAACTTCTGTTTATCACTTTCTATGTGAACTTCAACAGTTTATCCTTCTGTTTCTTCAGGTCATATGTGGTGGTCATTTCAACACCATACTCTTCTAATAAGACATTTCACGCATATATCACTGTTCAGTTTCTCCCCAGTTTAACTTTCAGTAGTATAGATAAATATAAATCATTCTTCTTTTTTAAATTACTGCTACCCATAGGGGTATCTACTGGCCTTTTTGACATTTTGACATAAAATATTTTTAACAATATTTTACAATACATATCAGAGAATAGGCAAAAACACACAGTGAGTAATGCATATTGGTCTTATCCCCACGTGGGGCATTGTGGGAAACCTACCCTTGGTGTGCCTGATTATCACAATGTCATTTTATTGTCCTTTGTGGGCATGATTGCATGGGGGAATCTGGGCATCATCAGAAAAGATGGGGGCTTGAAGAGTCTTTTTTCCCTCAGAGATGCCAAATAAATGATGTGCGGCATGCCTGCATTTTGACTGCAACCCATCACGTAAGTTCAGGTCTTATTTCCACGTGCGGCGTCATGTGTGTGATGAAAATATTTCAAATTTTGGAACATCTCAGATTTCAGATTTTCACATTAGGGATACTCAACCTGAATATATTTTTTTGAAGCTCAAATGAATTCTGAGAGTACTCACTTATACAAGTTTTTCATCATCTGTTCATTTTTTCCATCCCAACTTTTTGGTAATGGCTCAAGAATCTAGTGAGGGTCCTCATAACTCTGTATTATATTTTATTTTGCCCTCTGTGTATCTATCTTCATAAATTACTAGGTTGAGCTTGGGAGAACTTCCAAATTCCTCTTTGTGTTTTTTTTTCTTTGTGTGTGTATGAACAATCTAAAATGTTCAGCTTTAAGATTACTATTTTACTAAAGCAGGGAGATTGATAGAAAGTTTTTGATTTCCTTAGAAAGTAATGAGAAAAATAAAAACATACTTAGATTAAACATCCAGTTCTTTTCTTTCTTTTTGGTAATTCACCTTATTTTGATAAACAAAATTTCATGCTGTTCCTTAACATGGTTCAAAATTTTAAAATTAATTATATGCTATGAATAAAAACAAACCATACAACGGTTGGAAAATATATATATTTTTAAACTGAATACTCAGGAAGATTCTGACATGCCCCTTTTCTACTAGTTGAAACACATGGATTTTAAAGAATTATGTGCAAAGTATCCCTCCTGGTTTTGAACTACAAAATAATGCAGAGTATAGGTATGATTCACTGGTGCCTTGGGACAGCAGACACTGTGCATGGGTTTATAAAATATAGACTTTTGAGCTTGACTTCTTTGCAAGTCACCTTATGCAGCTCTGATGATGTTTTCATTTATAGAACTTTTCAAAGTTTGCCTTTGTGTTATAAACTTATTACATATAGAGGCTGGTTTAAGGAAAGTTAGGAAACCTTTGCCTTTAACACTTCTGAAAGGGCCCTAAGGGGTAATCTAATCCTAACCTATCACTTCATATTGAATAAATACCTAGAGAGGGTGAGTGACTTGTGAAAGCCACACAGCTAAAGCCTGAGATTGGATGAGGACTATGTTTCTTGATTCTTTTTTTTTTTTTTTAAATTTTTATTGCATTATAGGTTTTGGGGTACATGTGCAGAACGTGCAAGATAGTTGCATAGGTACACACATGGCAGTGTGTTTTGCTGCCTTCCTCCCCTTCACCCACACTTGGTATTCATCCCCAGGCTATCCCCCCCAGCCCCCCCCCGCTGTCCCTCCCCCCCTTTTTTTTTTTTAAATTTTTATTGCATCTTGATTCTTTAAGCAGGAATATTTCTATTGCCCTGTGTGGTTTTCATCTTTTACTTTTAGATATTTATCCAACAGGACCCTGATATCCTTATCTTATCCCTTATTACAATGCCCTACTGATCTTTCCAGCACTTATCAACCCCCTTCATCTTTCAAATTGACCCCCTCCTGTTTCCTTCATGACCTATTCTTAGGGGTCCTATCCAGGCTTAATATTGAATCTAAAGAGCCAATAATGTTTATGACTCAATATGTTGTTCCTTGTTTGAAGTAGCTTCAGTGCCTTACCTCATATAAGCAACTATCCATAGTATTCCTAAGAGTTAAATTTACTGAATTCTCACTATGTGCCAGACACTGCTAAAATTTTATATAAATTATGTCATGTATATTGCATGCATTATGTCATTATCTCATTTGAGTAATGACTTATAAAGAGGCAAGTCCAGTGAGTGATGTATTTAGAGACAGGTGGTGTTATCCTGCCCCATTTTTAGTGCTATCGCTCAGGCAGTAGCCCTGATGCCCTGGGAAGGGAGCCAACACATGAGAGGAGCCTGTCTTGTCTTCCAGCGTCTTCAGCTCTCAGCCCAGTGAGTCTTCTGTGCATGCTGCTGGGTGAAATGAGCCAGAACTGCTCTGCTGGACAAGATTCTCACAACTGGGGCTGCTAACATGCCCCGGTATTCCCATGCTCTGAAATTCATTGTTTGCCACAACTCGGGAAACAATACCCAGGCCACAGGGTATCATGTAAGGCTTAAATAGAGAAGTATGTAGAAAAGATGCCTTGGATGCAGAATGTCCATGGTTGTCTATTATCTCTACTAAATAAACTTGAGGGCAGGAAAAGAGAATCAAACTGGTTTTTGTGAATATTTTTCTGCTGCTGTCAGGTCTCCCTTCTTGTATATTCAGTGAAATGTTCCTGTTGATAAATGGAAATGTGTAAATGAACAAGAGCCTGCATAGAATTTAACACTAATTGGAAGAAAAATAATACCTACATATACAAGAAGTAATTAGAGACCAGGATAAGGATGAAGTAGGTCACAGGAAGCTAGAAAATAGAAACCATTTGCAAGGGAGTATGTGAGCCAAAGCTAGTAAAGTTAGAGAAGCAAGTGGAGAGACTTGAGCACCAAGGAATAAGATAATACCTTAAGCATTGATGAATTGACCTGAAGTAGACCCATTCATTATAACTAAAAATAGTGAAATGGACTTTGGCTCAAATATTTGTAGGCCACTATGTGAAATGACAATGAGACTTTTCTAAGGTGGCTTCAGAGAGCAGAACTGGCGCCAGTGTACCAAGCTTCAGGAAGGCAAAGTTTGGCACATTATCTGAAAGAGCTTTCTAACAATCACTGCATCTGACGGTGAGCTGGCTGCCTCAGGAGCAGAGAATTTCCCAGTGCTGAAATTGTCCAAACAGAGTCAGGTGACCACTGGGAAAGGAATGTAAGCAACAGATATGGAGGTTAGACTTGGAGAGTTTAAGATCATAGGAATCTGTATTTTTCTGAAACCAGGAGAACTCGACAACTCTCTAGTTTAAAATAAGAATAAAAACTAGGCCAGACATGGTGGCTCACGCACGTAATCCCAGCACTTTGGGAGGCAGAGGCGGGTGGATAACCTGAGGTCAGGAGTTTGAGATCAGCCTGACCACATGGTGAAACCCCATTTCTACTAAAAATACAAAAATTAGCTGGGCGTGGTGGCAGGTGCCTGTAATCTCAGCTACTTGGGAGTCTGAGCCAAGAGAATTGCTTGAACTGGGAGACGGAGGTTGCAGTGAGCTGGGATCACACCCCTGCACTCCAGCCTGAGAGACCGAACAAGATTCCATCTCCAAAAACAAAAACAAAAACAAAAAGCCAAGTTGCAAGATGAGATGAGAATGACTTTGCTGATGTTCAGAAAGAGGCTGGGTTTTGTACCCATACAGATCCCAGCTCAAATTGCAGCTCTGCACTCACTTGCTGAGGGACCTCAGAGTTTTCTACACTCTCTTGGATTCATTCTCTTCTCTGTCTATAAAACAGTGCAGTCACAGATACCCTAGAATGTTCCAGTGAGCATTAAGTGGTATATCTCATGGAAATTGTCCTAACACATAGTAGAAGTTTAATGAGTGTTAGCATTCTTCCCCTCTCTCTCTTTAAGCAAGAATTAGAAATGTGCCCCAGGGAAAGGTTGAATTTAGAAAATCCAAAGCTATAGAATCTCTAAGAACAGCTCTGAGAAGTAACCTCCTATGGGAAACAATGTTGACCTTACTCTACGTTAGTCTATATTGTATTTCCTTACCTGGGCCTGAGATCCTGGAGATCTTCCACTCACTTGAATAGCAATTTCTTGAACCATCTCAATGGCCTGAATTTAAATGGCTAAGAATCAGTTAGTACTAGCAATTCCTAAAGAAAAGAAGAGAGGGTTAGTAGCTGAAGATCATTTTTCCAAAAGGATATCCCTTCCCCTAAAGCTTAGGCAGCGACAGTGAACAAGGATAGCAACACAGACCTCCCGGTATTGTTCAAAATACAGAAAGCAAAGTAAAAGTTGAGACAAATAGTTAAGACATTCAGTTCACAAGCTTATCTATTCCACATGGATCTGGGTTTGGGAAGAAGCATATTTTATTCATCTTTTTCCAAAGGTCTAGACGTAACTGAGCTTGTCTGGGAAATTTTGTAAATGTGAGTTCTTCCTGAAATTGTAATGTGTGAATGGATTATGGTGCCCATCACATGTTATCACGCTAGGAGGAGACAGACAGAGGAGACTATGAAAAACTTGTTTACAAAAGGAGCATGAGCAGGAGGCAAAGGTTGCAATGAGCTGAGATTGTACCATGGCACTCCAGGGCGACAGAGCAAGACTCCATCTCAAAAAAAACACAAAAGGCTATGGGGCATTGGATTTGATAGAGAATCATTGATTTGGTCAGTCCATGCCTGACGTTTCATTGGTTACTCACAGTGGGGAGAGGGCCATGATCTAAGATAACCTAATAAAGCTGAAGGAAGGGCATCTGTTCTGTAAGTGGGAAACCATCTCTTTCTCGCAATGCTCTCAACAGTTAGTGCTTGCAGCCATCTTGTGACTGTGAGAAGACCCAGGGCTCTGGGGCACTGGAGTCAGTCTTGAGACACACACTTGGAGATTGCCCCGCGTGTGGACTTCGGTATGTTTAATAATATATTTCTTTATTGTTTAAGCCAGTTTTAACTGTGTATCTTAGAATTAACACCAAATGTATGCTAGCTGTAGAAAGTGAGATGGGAGACTACTGGTTCTCATTATAAACTTCTCCAATCAACTATTTAAAAATAAATTCTATTGTATATATTTGAGGGATACAACACAATGTTATGAGATGGTAACATGGTTACTATAGTAAAGCAAATTAACATATTCATCATCTCACTTAGTTATCTTTTTTATGGCAAACACAGCTAAAATCTCATTTGGCAAAAATCCTGAATACAATATTATTAACTATAATCCTCATGTTGGAAATTAGCTCTCTAGACTTGTTCATCATGCATATCTGTTACATTGTATCCTTTAAACTACATCTTCCCATTTTCTCCCAGCCTCCATTGATTTTCTTAAAACACCATGTACTTGTATGATTTTGATTTTTAAAAAACAAAATTTTAAGAAATCCTCATTCTTTCATAAGTGGCAACCACTGTTTTTAGTAGTAGATTTTAGTCTTTTTTATGCGTCATACAAACTGAGAAGAGCTTGGGTTCTTGGAATTTCAAAAGCTAAGTCAGCCACATTATTTAATCTGTTTAGTTTAAAAAACAATCAATTCTGTAAAAAATTTAGTCATGTTAAACCTTTTAACTCTCACATAAGGACAAACAATACTTTAAATATCTTCATTATTTCATGTTCTAACCAGTTGTGTGGCATTATGCAGATAGGGGATATTATAACATTAGAATTTAGTGACTAGCAATGTCGTATCAAAATGTGATTAATACATCCTGCGGCCAGAATTCAATGAAGTAATTTAAAAATGCTCCAGAAATAGCAAGCACTCCTTACAAAAAAAGGGTCATATTCCCGGAAAATGTGACACAGCTAATGTCCATCAACTGACTAGTGTTCATTAGCATTCAACACATTAGTAGACTGCCCTTCTGTGAGCACTTCTGTTCTTAATTTACAATGCTTTGTAGGGTAGTAGAAATAGCATGTTTTTAGAGGCCAAACATGGGCTGATATCACAACTTGGACACTTGCTAAGTTGGCATCTTTGGGCAGGTTACTTGATGCCTCTAAACTTCAATTTCTTCATCTATGAAACCAAACTCATCCAATAGATTGTTGTTTAGATAAAATTTATAGATAAAGAGCAATGTGCCTTCACGTATTAATACATGCCATTTTCCTCTCTTTCCTTTCCCCTGATTTTCCTCATTAGACATTCTGAGAACCTCAAACATTTTTTGTTTTAACTAATAAACGTTCAAAGGGAAGAGTGAATGTAAGTGTGGCTTGAGTGAAAGGAGATTTAGATATGTCTGTAAGCTGGTGAGGCCAGGCATCAGCAACCCTGTTTACAGGACTCTGAGGAGCCTCCTGAGAAGCCAAGCTCTGTGCCAGTGGGATCAGACACCACTGAGCATGTCCAAGGTGCTTGTAGGCTTGGACAACAGCAGTCTGATCCTGAGACACCTGCACGGAGTTTATCATCCCAGGGGAAGGTTGTTACAGTAAATGTAGATCACAGTTTTGTTTCATTTTGTTTTCCTTGTCAATATCTGAATCCTACAACAAAGGGCATATTAAAAAGCAGAAATTGTTTTTCACTAAATTCTATAACTCATGGAGATGGGCATGCTGCTTGAGGTCACCTTCAGCAGACTGGCAAAAGAAGCCTAAAGTCATTCTTTCTCTTCCAAGCAACCTATCCCGTGTCCCCCTCCCTGTCTTCCTCCCACCTACCCACAATATAGTCTTGGCACTATAAGAGCTCAGAGCATTGGGTGGGAGGTCCAGCAAAAATATGAGGGTTCAACAGATGTGGAGGATCAGCAGTGGCACCAGCAGGGTACTTCTGAAAAGCAGTAGAGGAGACCTCAGTGCACAGAGTGGGACACCTGCATTCGGGAACAAGAGTGAGGGCTCATGTGTTCAGCTACGTATATGAGACATAGGCCTCCAAAAATGCTGTGCTGCAAATGCACTGAGCTCTTTTGGGCATGAAGATATTCCTAGAAAGATACATAGAAATTGTTGTAACTCATGATTTCTAAAAGTATATTTATGGAAACATGTGTATATCAATATAATAAACCCTGAAGTTTGGTTATTTTGTGCCTGCATGAACTTTTTAGCATCTGAAAATTATGAAAAGCAACATGTTAAGTCATTTATACATTTCATTTGTACAACAGTAGCCCTCCGGGTGGGAGGTATAATTAGCCCCATGTTACAGATGAGGCTCTAAGGGTTTAAGTGTTTTAAGTTAATCCAGTCATTGAGCAGCTGAGTTGGGATTTAAACTCAGGTATTCCCAGCCATAAACCTGTGTTCCAAACCACTCTTCAGCGTTTCTCACATGTCTCAAGGTCACATGGAATTCTAGTTTAAATGGATGATGGAGCCCATGTCTAGGGCCTTGATGTGGCAGCATCATTACCACCTGGGAAATGAAGCATCCCAGGCCCCAGCCCACATCCACTGAATCAGAATTTGCATTTTAACAAGCTCTCCAGGCAATTTGTATACGCATTAAGGTCTGGGAAGCACTGTTCTATGTTGCATTCATCTTCTCTGTCCAGATACTTTTCAGATATAACCATTTGGTATAAAAGCAGTAGTTAACTCATTGTGTGAGATAATCTCACAGCTTTGAGGAAGGATTAGCTAATGCAAAATGTATTCATTTCTTTCTCTGACTGGACCGAGTTTACATGATATCAAAACAACTAGTTGAAAAGTGTACAGTTCAGGCAAGCCAATTATCTTGTACCATAGTTGTACAAAAAAGACTCTTTTAAGTAGAAGTCTACATTTCAAAATAAAGCACATCATTCACAGTAGGTGCGTGAATAGCAACAACCAGCATCTTTCTTTAAGACAAGGCCAGATGACGATTCCACGCCAGTCATGCCTTCTCTCACCGTAAGGTCAACCCAGCACGAAGTCAGACTCGCATCAACTGGTTGTAGCTTATTTGTCTAAGGAGACAATTCCAGAATAGATCATATTCATGAGACTCTGTGTCTCCAAGGATTCCAGAAATATTAAGCTTTGAATTACTTCTTTACAAAACCCAGAACAAAAAGCTGTGGATTGCTGAGTGTCTGAAGAATTTGTGGTAATTGTGGTAGAAGAAGTCATTTTTTTTCATTGTTCCAGGCTTTTGGGACTCCCTGACCTAAGCACATTGTAAGGGAGAACTTCAGTTAATTGGCTCCTAAGATGACAATCCGTATGAAATCTAAGGTACATGCTTTGCAAAAGAGTTCATAAGTTTGGTTTAAAACCCATTCCTGGATGAGATGGAAGGAAACCAATTACCCGAGAATGGTAGTGATAATGAAGGCAATGTTATGATTCACTAAGAAGAGCCTGGTTATGAACAATGAACACTGTGGCATATAAATTACCTAAGAGCAGAGTTTAATGATGTGTTCTTTCTTATTAATTGCTCCTTTGGTGACATGGTCTATAAAAGTTATATTTTTTAACAAGAAACAAAAAGAAGTCCACTGTCTCATCTTCGTCTTGGCAAATCTTACATGTTGCTAAATTTTATGACCTTGGAGTGTCTTTACCTAACCTAGCATTTATTAGTGTGAACTGAAATTTGGTTTTATATTTTGTATGATAATCATGAGATATGATCCCATGTAGAATTTTCATAACTTGAAACAGTTCTCTACTAAATAGCATACGTTGAATTTTATGATTTAGCACTCTGATTACATTCACTTATTCGAGGAAAATGTTCTCATCTTTGACATTATCTCTTCTAAATCAAATCCAAAGTAAAACTTATTTTGTCTAGATTAATATATTTTGGGGCATAGGCTGGGTATACATGCAGCTGCTGAAGCAGACTGTGGAGAGCAGGATATGATCATTTTGGCCACTTTCCCAAACTATCCCAATCACAGAGACTACATGCCAGATGGAGCGGTGCAGTGGCCACGATGAGGGGATCGCAGCTCAGTCAATCAGCGGGCATAACTGACATCCATCCAGCTTTGCCAGCTGGTGGGTGAGAAGAAGTACTCACATTTACAATAATGTTTCCTACATTTCCACGGCTCTGGCCCCCTGCCCCCAACATGTTCACATGAGTATTCCAGTTCATTTCAGAGGTGCCCAGCTTCAGATATTTCTGAGGTTTTTAATGGGATTTATATGAGTAGCTGGAAAATCCTTAGTTCCCTAAAGTGTATAGTCCTGGGAATGTTCACTCTTTCCTCAAGAGCCTTTATGGGAGGAGGAATGGCTGCCTCATCTTGAAGCAGAACCACCGCTTGTAGCATTTGTTCAAGACCTTCTGCTCTGGGAAACTGCCACCACCCACCCCCACCCCGCAAGCCCTGGTGTTGCTCTTCTCTGTTGTTCACTTGTGCCTGCCCAGAGTCCTGCCTCCTTGTCCCAATGCACCATGGTCCATGCAGTCGCCAGCTTCCTCTGAGCCACCTACCTCTGGGCTGTTTCCATCTGGGTTTCTGGTGATTTTTTTTTTTTCTCCACCCATGAGAGAACTGACTTCTCTTTTCGTGTTCCTCTCTCTCTCTCAGGAAACATTTTCAGAGCAGAGACATGTGGGGCTCTGGCTGACAAGTTTCTCTTCTATTTAGCAAGTCTTCTCCTTCACAGAGCACAGCCTCATACAGTATTTGAACAACTGCCCCAACACTTGAGTGTTGAGGGGATCAAAGGATGGGCTTTGCTGAGTGAAGCTTGTTCAGTAACTTTCAGAATGCATGGCCTTCTGGTAAAGGTGGAGTGGAGAAAGTGGAGAATTGAACCAGACTCTGAGGCCAGTATGTTGCTTCTCACTCTCTGCTTGTTGAACTGAGGATGACTGAGCCTGCAACTTAGAGGTTGCCTGACTTCTCTACCCAGTCATAGGTGAAACTAGGAGGGCAGTGAGGCATGGCTTGGTGGAAGCAGAGGAGTGAGGCAACGGCAGCTGAGTCTGAGCTTTGACTCAAAAGTGCTACCAAGTTGCACCAGTATTCATCATCCATTCACTTTGTGAATGTAGTCAGGATGACAATGGCACTTGTATCCCAGCAAGAGATTAAGTTATGAGAAACATGCTTTTCTAACCATTCATTCATTCACTTAGTATTTATTAAGTGCCTACATTGTGTCAGGAGCATATATAGTGTGAACATATAGAGTATAGATAGATAGATAGATGCTATGGACTGAATGTTTTTATCCCCCTTTCTCCCACTAAACCCTCAATAAATATGTTGAAATATAATTCTCTAATGTGACTGTATTTGGAGCTGAGATTTTGGGAGATAATTAGGTCATGAGAGCTCTCCATAGGATCAGATAATAGAACCAAAACCCTTATAAAAGAGACCCCAGAGAACTCACTTGTTCGCCCTCTGCCATGTAAGGGAACAGCAAAAAGACAGCCATCCCTGAACCATGAAGCAAGTTCTCACTAGACACTGAATCTGCTGGCACCTTGATCTTGGACTTCCCTAGCCTCCAGAACTATGAGAAATGTATTTCTTTTTTTATGAGTCACCAGCCTCTGGTATTTTTGCTGTAGTAGCCTAAACATGCCAAAACAGTATACAGTACATGGACATAGTATACAAAACATACTTTACTTTCCATGGAGCTGGATGTTAAACAAACACACAGATAAATATATTCATACAAATTTTCTGATGCTTATGAAGGAAAATAACAGGAGACAGCATAAGAAGGAAGTTAGGGTAGATCTCCCTGATTAATTATTATGCTACCTTATATAATGTTGCTATGAACTAGGCATACATATTTACTCATGTAATCCTCAAGGAAACCTTATAACATACATACTATTAATACCTCCATTTTACAGATGAGGAAACCTACAAAGATGTTAATTAATAAGCCCAAGTCATATAACCAGTAAATGGTAGATCCTGGATTTGAACCCAGTAAATACTGAGGCTTAAGAACGAGTAAAATAGAACTACATGAAGAGTGTGTAGTTTTTCAAACCAGAGAACAGCATGTGTGAAGGAGGCAGTGATAGAATGGGGCATTTTAAGAGGTGAAGAAGGCCAGTGATCGTAGTGACCAAGAGGACAATCACAGGACAAGAGGTAAACTGAGGCCAGATTATGTAACTTTTTTTCTTTTGAAAGTTATAATTTACATAGAGTCAGTCATATTTTTAGTGTATACTTTTGTAAGCTTCTATATGCCCATATAGTCATGTAACCACCACTAAAATTAATATGTAAAAGAGTTTGAGAACCTCAAAAAAAGCCTTTAGTGCCCCTTTGTTAACAAAACTCCCCTTCACCTTCTCTTATGTTTCTTCTGACCCTATGATTTGACCGTTACAAAAATGTTATAGAAAGGGATATATAATGTGTAGCCTTTTGCGTTTGCTTTCTTTCACTTGGTACAATGCATGTTTTTTTGTTTCTTGTTTTGTTTGTTTCTTGGATTCAGGGAGTATATGTGCAGATTTGTTACATGGCTATATTGCATGATGCTGAGGTTTGAGGTTTGGATGGGCCCATCACCCTGATAGTCAGCATAGTACCAAATAGGTAGGTTTTCAATGCTGCTTTCTCTCCCTGTTATATAATATATGAACATTGTGTAATGTTCATAGCAACATTATATAAGATACACTAGGAGTATCTATTGCTTTTATATTTATGTCCTTGTGTATTCAATATTTAGCTTCCACTTATAAATGAGAACATGTGATATCTGGTTTTCTGTTGCTATGTTAATTTGCTTAGGATAATGGCCACCAGTTGCTTCTATGTTGCTGCAAAGGAAATGATTTCTTCATTCTTTTTTTGTTTTTTTTTTTTTTGAGACGGAGTTTTGCTCTTGTTACCCAGGCTGGAGTGCAATGGCGCGATCTCGGCTCACCGCAACCTCCGCCTCCTGGGTTCAGGCAATTCTCCTGCCTCAGCCTCCTGAGTAGCTGGGATTACAGGCACGCACCACCAAGCCCAGCTAATTTTTTGTATTTTTAGTAGAGACGGGGTTTCACCATGTTGACCAGGATGGTCTCGATCTTTTGACCTCGTGATTCACCCGCCTCGGCCTCCCAAAGTTCTGGGATTACAGGCTTGAGCCACCGCGCCCAGCCTCTCTTCATTCTTTTTTATGGCTGAATAGTACTCCTTAGTGTATAAACACTACATTTTCTTTATCAAACCACTGTTGATGGACAAATAGGTTGATTCTACATCTTTGCTATTGTGAATAACATGATAATGCGCCATAGTAATGCATGTGTCCTTTTGGTAGAACAATTTATTTTTCCTTAGGTATACACCCAGTAATGGGATTGCTGGGTCAAATGGTAGTTCTAAGTCTTTTAGAAATCTCCAAACTGCCATCCATGGTGGCTGAACTAATTTCCATTCATACCAACAATGTATAAGCATTGCTTTCCTTCTGCAGCCTTGCTGCATCTGTCATTTTTTGATTCTTTAGCCATTCTGACTGATGTGAGATGATATCTCATTGTGGTTTTGATTTACATTTCTCTGATGATTAGTGATGTTGAGCATTTATTCATATGTTTGTTGGCCATTTGTATATCCTCTTTTGAGAAGTGTCTGTTCATGCCCTTTACCCACTTTTAAGCTGGATTATTTGGTTTTTTGCTTGTTGATTTAAGTTACTTGTGGATTCTGGTTATTAGACCTTTGTTGGATGCACAGTTTGTAAATATTTTCTCCCATTCTGTAGGCTGTCTGTATTTGCTGTAGGTAATTTAGGTTGCTGTGCAGAAGCTCTTTAGTTTAATTAGGTCCCACTTGTCAATTTCTGTTCTTGTTGCAATTTGAAGTCAGGTAATGTGATGCCTCCAGCTTTGTTCATTTTGCTTAGAATTACTTTGGCTATTTGGACTCTTTTTTACTTCTATATGAATTTTAGAATAGTTTTTTTTTTTTTTAATTCTGTGAAAAATGATGTTGGTATTTTGATAGAGATAGCATTGAATCTGTAAATTGCTTTGGGCAATATGGCCATTTTAACAATATTAATTGTTCCAATCTATAAGCATGAAATATTTTTCCATTTATTTCTGTTTTTTTCTCATTTCTTTCAGCAATGCTTTATAGTTCTCCTTGAAAAGATTTTCACCTCCTTGGTTATACATCTCCTTGGAATACACTTATACTTAGATGTATTCCTTGGTATTTCTTTTCTTGTTTGTCTGGCTACTGTAAATGGGATTGTGTTCTTGATAGGCTCTCAGCTAAAATGTTATTGGTGTATAGAAATGCCACTGATTTTTGTACATTTTTTATATTTGTATCTTGAACCTTTACTGAAGTTGTTTATCAGTTCCAGGAGCTGTTTGGTGGAATTTTTAGAGTTTCCTATGTATAAAATAATATCAGCAAAGAGAAGATAACTTGATTTCTTCTTTTCCTAATTTTGCCTGATGGTTCTGGCTAGCACTTCCAGTACTATGTTGAATAGGAATGGTGAGAGTGAGCATCCTAATGCATTTGAAATTCATGTTGTGTGTCTCAGTAGCTTGTTGCTTTTTTTTTTTTTTGCTGAGTAGTATTCTGTGGTGTGAATGTACCTCAGTTTATTCATGCAGCAGGTGAAGGACATTTGGATTATTTCTAGTTTAGAGTAATTATGAACAAATCCACTATAAACATTCAAATTCAGATTTATGTGTGAACATAAATGTTCATTTCACTTGGGTAAATACCTAGGAATGAGTTTCTGGACCATGTGGTAAATATATATATTTGGCAACAATTTCCCAAAGTGACTGTACATTTTGCACTCCCACCAGCAACTGATAAAAATGTTTTTGCTTGTTTGTTTTTGTGACAGAGTTTCACTCTGTCACCCAGGCTGGGACACAGTGGTGCAATCTTGGCTAACTGCCACCTCCCAGGCTCAGGTGAACCTCTCACCTCAGTCTCCTGAGTAGCTGGGACTGCAGGCATCTGCCACCATGCCCAGATAATTTTTGTACTTTTTGTAGAGATGGGGTTTTTCTATGTTGCCCAGGCTGGTCTTGAACTCCTGGGCTCAAGCAATCTGCCTGCCTCAACCTCCCAAAGTGCTGGAATTACAGGCATGAGCCACCATGCCCAGCCAGTTATTGTAAAACAAACAAACAAACAAACAAACAAAACCTGTAGGCTTTGAAATAGGTGTGTAGTGCTATCTCCTTGTATTTTGAATCTCCATTTTCCTAATCAACATTTTCCTATGTTGAGCATCTTTTCAGGTACTTATTTGATAGTGTTGTTCAGGTCTTCTGTATTCTTACTAATAATTTCCTTTCTACTTGTTCTATCAATTATTGTGAAAACAGTCTTGAAGTCTCCAACTAAAATTGTGAATTTATCTATTTCTCCTCATTTTATAAGTTTCTACTTCATGCCATTTGAAACTCCTTGTTAGGCACATACACACAGAGAATCATTATGTCTTTTTGGTGAAGTGAGCCTTTTTAACATCATGTAATCATCTTCTTTATCTCTCCTAAAATTCTTTGAAGTCCACTTTGTTTGATATTAATATGGTCACTTCAACTTTCTTTTGACTAGAGATTTTAATATGTGTATATATTTTCATCTTTTATATTTAACATATAATTTAATTTAAAGGCAGTTTCCTGTAGACACTGTATAGTTTTGGGTCTTGCTTTTTAATCCAATTTGACAATCTCTGTTAATTGGTGTGTTTAGACCATTTATATTTAATGCAATTATTATTATTATTTTTGTTGCATTTTAGGTTCTGGGGTACATGTGCAGAACATGCAAGATAGTTGCATAGGTACACATGTGGCAGTGTGATTTGCTGCCTTCCTCCCCTTCACCCACATCTGGCATTTCTCCCCATGCTATCCCTCCCCAGCTTCCCCCTCCGCTGTCCCTCCCCTATTCCCCCCAATAGACCCCAGTGTGTAGTGCTCCCCTGCCTGTGTCCATGTGTTCTCATTGTTCATCACCTGCCTATGAGTGAGAACATGCGGTTAATGCAATTATTAATATGTTTGTAACAAAATGGACTACTTGTTTCTATTTTTAAAAATTATTTCTCTTATAATGTCTTGCTTTGAAATGAATATTGTTACTTTTTTTTCACTATTGGCTTACACATTTTAATAATCTTTTTAGAGATTGACATAGGGTTTATAATACACAAATTTAATTAATCATAGTCTATCTAATACTTTACCACTTCAAGTATAATATTTGAATGTTACAGTCATATACTTCTAATTTTTCTTTCCCATCCTTTATGCTACTTTATATATACTATAATGTATTTTAAGTTTGTACAACAGTTGTTATTTGGTAACCATGATTGGTTTCCAGACCTCCCATGGATATCAAAATCCATGGATGCTTAAGTTCCTTTATACAAAATGGTGTAGTATTTGCATATAACCTACTCGCATTCTCTCATATACTTTATTTATTTTTATTTTTATTTTATTTTTAAATTTTACTTTAGTTGCATACTATATCTGGCATTTTTCCCCATGTTATCCCTCCCCACCCCCACTGTCTCTCCCCTATCCCCACCAATTGCCCGCAGTTTGTGATGCTCCTCTCCTTGAGTCCACATGTTCTCATTGTTCAACACCCACCTATGAGTGAGAACATAAGGTGTTTGGCTTTCTGTTCTTGTGTCAGATTGCTGAGAATGATGGTTTTCAGATTCATCCAAGTCCCTACAAAGGACACAAACTCATCGTTTTTTTATGGCTGCGTAGTATTCCATGGCATATATATACCACATTTTCTTTGTCCAGTATATCATTGATGGGCATTTGGGTTGGTTCCAGGTCTTTGCTATTGTATGCAGGGCTGCAGTGAACATACGTGTGCATGTGTCTTTATAGTAGAACGATTTATGGTTCTTTGGGTATATACCCAGTAATGGGATTGCTGGGTCAAATGGAATTTCTATTTCTAGATCCTTGAGAAATCACCACACTGTCTTCCACAATGGTTGAACTACTTTACACTCCCACCAACAGTGTAAGAGTGTTCCTATTTCTCCGCATCCTCTCCAGCATCTGTTGTCTCAAGATTTTTTAATAATCGCTATTCTAATTGGCATGAGATGGTATCTCAATGTGGTTTTGATTTGCATTTCTCTAATGACCAGTGATGATGAGCACTTTTTCATATGTTTGTTGGCTTCATATATGTCTTCTTTTGAAAAGTGTCTGTTAATATCCTTCACCCACTTTTGAAAGGGGTTGTTTTTTTCTTGTATATCTGTTTTAGTTCTTTGCAGATTATGGATATCAGCCCTTTGTCAGATGGGTAGATTGCAAAAATTTTTTCCCATACTGTTGGTTGCTGATTCACTCTAATGATGGTTTCTTTTGCTGTACAGAAGCTCTGAATTTTAATTAGATCCCATTTGTGTATCTAATGGCTTTTATTGCCATTGCTTTTGGTGTTTTAGTCGCAAAGTCCTTGCCTATGCCTATGTCCTGGATGGTTTTGCCTAGGTTTTCTTCTAGTGTTTTTATGGTGTTAGGTTTTATGATTAAAGTTTTAATCCATCTGAAGTTAATTTTAGTGTAAGGTGACAGGTAGGGATCCAGTTTCTGCTTTCTACACATTGCTAACCAGTTTTCTCAGCATCATTTATTAAATACGGAGTCCTTTCCCCATTGCTTGTTTTTGTCAGGTTTGTCAAAGATAAGATGGCTATAGATGTGTGGTGTTGCTTCTGGGGCCTCTGTTCTGTTCCATTGGTCTATGTCTCTGTTTGGGTACAAGTACCATGGTGTTTTGACTACTGTACCCTGGTAGCATAGTGTGAAGTCTGGCAGTGTGATGCCTCCAGCTTTGTTCTTTTTGCTTAGGATTGTCTTGGCTATGTGGGCTCTCTTGTGATTCCGTATGAAGTTTAAAGTGTCTTTTTCCAGTTCTGTGAAGGCCATTGGTAGCTTGATGGGGATAGCGTTGAATTTAAAGATTACTTTAGGCAGTATGGCCATTTTCACAATATTAATTCTTCCTTACCATGAGCATGGAATGTTTTTCTATCTGTTTGTGTCCTCTCTCATTTCCTTGAGCAGTGGTTTGTAGTTCTCTTTGAAGAGGTCCTTTACATCCTTCATTAGTTGTATTCCTAGGTATTTTACACTCTTTGTTGCAATTGTGAATGGGAGTTTGCTTTTGATTTGGCCCTCTGTTTGTCTTTATTGGTATATAGGAATGCTTGTGATTTCTGCACATTGATTTTGTATCTCGAGACTGCTAAAGTTGCTTATCAGTTTGAGAAGATTTTGGGCTGAGACGATGGGGTGTTCTAGATATACATGTCATCTGCAAATAGAGACAGTTTGACTTCCTTTCCTAATTGCATATCCTTTATTTCTTTTTCTTGCCTGATTGCTCTGGATAGGACTTCCAATACTATATTGAATAGGAGTAGTGAGAGAGGGCATCCTTGTCTAGTGCCTGATTTCAAAGGGAATTCTTCTAGCTTTTGACCCTTTGGTATGATATTGGCTGTGGGTTTTTCATATATAGCTTTTATCATTTTATGATACATTCCATTGATACCTAGTTTATTGAGAGTTTTTAGCATGAAGGGCTGTTGAATTTTGTCAAAGGCCTTCTCTGCATCTATTGAGATAATCATATGGTTTTTGTCTTTGGTTCCGTTTATGTGATGGATTACATTTATGATTTGCATATGTTGAACCAGCCTTGCATCCTCGGGATGAAGCCTACTTGATTGTGATGGATAAGCTTCTTAATGTGTTGTTGCAATCTGTTTACCAGTATTTTATTGAAGATTTTTGTGTTGATGTTCATCATGGATACTGGCCTGAAGTTTTTTTTCTTAGTTGAGTCTCAGCCTGGTTTTGGTATCAGGATGATGTTGGTGTCATAAATCCCTCCTTTTTTATTGTTTGATATACTTTCCTTCCTTTTGTATTGTTTGATACAGTTTCAGAAGGAATGGAACCAGCTCCTCTTTATATGTCTGGTAGAATTCAGCTGTGAACCTGTCTTGACCTGGACTTTTTTTGGCGGGTAGGCTATTGATTGCTGCCTCTACTTCAGCCCTTGTTACTGGTCTATTCAGGGTTTCAACTTCCTCCTGGTTTAGTCTTGGTAGAGTACAAGTGTCTAGGAATTTATCCATTTCTTCCTGGTTTTCTGCTTTATGTGCATTGAGTTGTTTGTAGTAATCTCTGATGGTGGTTTGTATTTCTGTGGAATCTGTGGTGATGTCCCCTTTATTGTTTTTTATGGTATCTATTTGATTGTTCTCCCTTTTCTTTTTTATTAATCTGGCTAGTGGTCTATTTTGTTGATCTTTCAAAAAACCAGATCCTGGATTTGTTGATTTTTTGAAGGGTTATTTTGTATCTCTGTCTCCTTCAGTTCGGCTCTGATCTTAGTTATTTCTTGTCTTCTGCTAGCTTTTGAGTTTTTTTGATCTTCCTCCTCTAGCTCTTTCAATTTTGATGATAGAATGTCAATTTTAGATCTTTCCTTTTTTCTCATGTGGGCATTTACTGCTATAAATTTCCCTCTTGACAATGCTTTAAAGGTGTCCCAGAGATTGTTAAGTTGTGTCTTCATTCTGATTGGTTTCGAAGAACATCTTTATTTCTGCCTTCATTTCATTGTTTATCCAGTCGACACTCAGAAGCAAGTTGTTCAGTTTCTAAGTGTTTGTGTGGGTTTGAGCGTGTTTCTTAATCCTGAGTTCTAGTCTGATTTCACTGTGGTCTGATAGACTGTTTGTTATGATTTCCATTTTTTGCAGTTGCTGAGTAGTGATTTGCTTCCAATGACATGGTCAATTTTAGAGTAAGTGCAGTGTGGTGCTGGGAAAAATGTATATTCTGTGGATTTGGGGTGGAGGATTCTGTATATGACTGTTAGGTCCACTCAGTCCATCTCTGCATTCAATTCTGGATGTCCTTGTTAATTTTCTGTCTCATTGATCTGTCTAATGTTGACAGTGGAGTGTTGAAGTCTCCCACTATTATTGTGTGGGAGTCTAAATCTCATTTTAGGTTGTTAAGAACTTGCTTTATGTATATGGGTGCTCCTGTGTTGGGTACATATATATTTAGGATAGTTAGTGCTTCTTGTTGGATTGATCCTTTTACCATTATGTAGAGCCCTTCTTTGTCTCTTTTGATCTTTGTTTTTTTTTTTTTTGAGACAGAGTTTCGCTCTTGTTACACAGGCTGGAGTGCAATGGCGCGATCTCGGCTCACTGCAACCTCTGCCTCCTAGGTTCAAGCAATTCTCCTGCCTCAGCCTCCTGAGTAGCTGGGATTACAGGCACGCGCCACCATGCCCAGCTAATTTTTTGTATTTTTAGTAGAGACAGGGTTTCACCATGTTGACCAGGATGGTCTCGATCTCTTGACCTTGTGATCCACCCACCTCAGCCTCCTAAAATGTGGGGATTACAGGCTTGAGCCACTGCACCCAGCCCGATCTTTGTTGGTTTGAAGTCCATTTTATCAGACTTTAGGATTGCAACCCCTGCTTTATTTTTGTTCTCCATTTGCTTGGTAAATCTTCTTCCATCCCTTTATTTTGAGTCTATGTGTGTCTTTGTATGTGAGATGGGTTTCCTGAATACAGCACACCAATGGGTTTCAATTTTTTATGCAGTGTGCTAGTCCTTGTCTTTTGATTGGGGTGTTTAGGCCATTTACATTCAATCTTACTATTGTTATGTGTGAATTTGATCCTGCCATTTTGTTACTGGCTGGTTTTCTTTCCCATTAGTTGACTCATTTTCTCATTGCATTTTTGGTCTTTGACAACTGGTTTGCTTTTGCAGTGGCTGGTACTTGTTCCTTTCCGTGCTTAGTGTTTCTTTCAGGAGCTCTTGTAGGGCAGGTCTGGTCGTGACAAACTCTCTCAGTAATTGCTGAAAGGATTTTATTTCTCCTTCACTTATGAAGCTTAGTTTGGCGGATATGAGATTCTGGGTTGAAAGTTCTTTTCTTTAAGGTGTTAAACCCGAGCCAGTTTAAACAGAAGCACCATGCACTGAGTTTGTTGAGAGTCCATCTTTATGCCAGCGTCTGAGAGTCAGCTGGAGCTCAAACATCTTGGCCATGAACAAAGGGCAGTTCACATTTTTATACCAGTTTAGGTTCGGGGGTGGTAAGCAGATTATTACAGAAGCAGAAGGAGCAGGTTGGGGAGAAGTGGGGGGGGCTAACAAAAAGTTCTATTTAAAATTGTTTTTTTACTCAGGATGTGGGGTGGCAGTGTGGGGTAGCAGTTACACGGTTACAGATACAGGATGTACAGGGCCGGTGGGCCCTGTTTCTCAGAAAATTGTTTACAAAGGTGCCAGGTGTCTCAGACTGCAAGTTTTGGAACAGAATGCCCTACATAACTCAGGGTGGGCAAACATAGCTCAGGGTAGGCAAAATGGAGTTGGCAGGATTGTTTAAAATGTATTCATTATAGCCAAGCTCAAGCTAGGGTATTTCAAAGGATGTTGAATATTTGCCCCCACTCTCCTCTGGCTTGTAGGGTTTCTGCTGAGACATCCGCTGTGAGTCTGATTGGCTTCCCTCTGTGGGTGACCTGACCTTTCTCTCTAGCTTCCCTTAGCATTTTTTCCTTCACTTCAACCCTGGTGAATCTGACAATTATGTGCCTTGGGGTTGCTCTTCTTGAGGAATATCTTTGTGGAGTTCTCTGTATTTCTTGAATTTGAATTTTGGACTGCCTTGCTAGGCTTGGGAAGTTCTCCTGGATAATATCCTGGAGTATGTTTTCCAGCTTGGATTCATTCTCCCCATCATATTCAGGTATACATACACCAATCAAACGTAGATTAGGTCTTTTCACATAATCCCATATTTCTTGGAGCCTTTGTTCATTTCTTTTCTGTTTTTTCTCTTGTCTTGCCTTCTCTTTTTATTTTATTGAGTTGATCTTCAGTCTCTGATATCCTTTCTTCTGCTTGATTGATTCAGCTATTAAAACCTGTGTTTGCTTCACATAGTTCTCATGCTGTGTTTTTCAACTGCATCAAGTCGTTTATGTTATTCTCTAAGCTGGTTATTCTAGTTAGCATTTTGTCTAACCTTTTTTTTTAAGGTTTTTGGTTTCTTTGCATTGAGTTAGAACGTGTTCCTTTAGCTCAGAAAAGTTTGTTATTATCCACCTTCTGAAGCCTGTTTCTGTCAATTTGTTGCACTCCTTCTTGGTCACGTTGTGTTCCCATGTTGTTGAGGAGTTGTGATCCCTTGAAGGAGAAGAGGTGTTTTGGTCTTTGATGGTTTCATCTTTTTTGCGCAGTTTTTTTCCCAACTTTGTGTGTTTACCTGGCTGTGGTCTCAGGGAGCTGCTTGATGAAGTCACTTGTCTGCCTATGGAGGCACTACTGAGTTTTTAGGGACTCCTTCAGGTTACTAGGGAAGCCTCCTGTGTCTTTTTTGTTTACACTGGGGGTTTAAGCCCACCTCTTGTGCTGACCTGGTGGTGCTGCTGGGTGGTCAAGAAGGAAGTCCCATTGCTACGTAGGCTTCCTGTGTTTTTTGCTAAAACATGTAGCCCAGTCCCACCCCTCTAATGGTGGGTTGTGCCCTTCCTCCACTTGGCTGGATCACTCAGGGTTTAGCTCAGACTGTGGCAGTGGCTGCACAACCCGCTAGAGTCAGAGCTTCAGCCCTCCCAGCACCACCCAGCGGTCTCCCCCCTTTCACCTTCCTCTCTCTCTCTGGTCATGGGTCATGGGGTAGGGGCCCGCCCAGCTGCTCCTGCTTATGGCTCCGTCTCTCTCCGGGTGGCAGAGGGGGTGGTAGCTTGGTTCATAGGCTCTCCCGACCGCCATTTGGGCTTATGCATCTGTTTAGGTATGTGCTGCAATCCAGGACTCCATCCTGGATTATTATTCAACTCCACACTTATAATTCCCAGTGTTTGACTGGCAAAGATCCCCTGTTCTGTGTATTGCTGAGGCTTTGGGGGAAGCGCTGTATCTGGACTGGAGTGCCAGAGGGGGAGCCTCTGACTCACCGGTCAGATGCACTTTCTGGGTGAAGCAGCACCCCTCCCCGCCTCCATCTGCCCCGTGTGGGTTTTGCTCACCATTGGACCAGACCCATTGAAATGCACCTGGTACCTCGGTTGGAGCTACAAGAGCTCTGGATTTCTGTGTCTCTCTCGCTGGGTGTTGTGCACTGGAGTTATGTCTGTTCGGCCTTCTTGGAGAGTCTTCTCATATAATTTAAATTATCTCTAGATTACTTTCAATACTAAATACAATGTAAATGCTATGTAAATTGTTGTTATACTTTGTTGTTTTCTATTTGCATTACTTTTTATTGTTTTAAATATTTCAATCCACAATTAGTTAAATCTATGGATATGGAACCCATGGATACAGAGGGCCAACTGGAGTATAAATACACAATTGTTACCATTATTTTTACTTTGAAGAGTCAGAAATTTTTCAGAGCAATTAAAATAATTTTACATTAATGCCACTTACAGTACTTTTTCTTTGTGTAGACCCAAGTTTCTGTCTGTATTATACTTTTTCCTTAAGAACTTTTAGCATTTCATGTAGTGCAGGTCTTCTTGCAACAAATGTCTCAATTTTTGTTGGGAAAATATCTTTACTACTCCTTTATTTTTGAAAGATATTTTTGCTGTGTAAAAAATTGTCCAGGTTGTAAATTTTTAAACACACTTTAAAGTTGCCATTCCACTGTCCTCTGGCTTGAATAGATTTAACAAGAAATCTACTGCAATTTTTTTTATTTGTTCCTTATATGTGTGTGTGTGTGTGTGTGTGTGTGTGTGTGTGTGTGTGTTCAAACACACATGCACACATGTGTATTTTCTGGATGATTTAAAGGCTAGCCCTTTTCCTTTGTTTTTTTAGAAATTTTAATATGCTATGTCTAGAGCTGTGTGTGTGTGTGTGTGTGTGTGTGTTTAATGTATCTTGCTTGGTGTTCTCTGAACTTCTTGGATTTGTGGTTTGGTATCTTTTATTAATGTTTGAACATTCTCAATATGTCTTCAAATATTGCTTCTTTTTTTCCTTTCTTTCTAGGATCCAGTTTCATGGACTGATATTGTACCATAGTTCTTGAATACTCTATTTAAAAAAAAATTTTTTTTTCATTTGTATTGCACTTGAGTAATTTCTAATGATCTGTCTTCAAGTTCACTGATTCTTTTCCTGTTTTTTTTTTTTTTTTTTTTTTTTTCAGGCAACTGATGAGACTATCAAAGGCTTTCTTCATATATGTTCCCACATTTACTATTTTTAGCATTTCTATTTCTTTTATTCTTATAATTTCCATCTCTTGGTTGATACTACCTATCTGTTCATGCATGTTATCTATCTTTTAAACTACAGTTTTTATCACATTAGTCATATTTAGTTTTATTATCCTGTCTGATAATTCAGGTATCAGAGTCTAGTTCTGTTGATAACTCTGTCTCTTGACAGTGTATTTTTTCTTGCTTCTTTGTGTGAATCATAATTGGGGTGAAAGCCTGACATCTTATGTAGGAAAGAAGAGAGTGTAGCAAATCATATTTATTTTTGGAAATAGGCATAACTCATCTTTTGCTAAGTATTAAGTGTGGAGGGTTGAAATAATCTAATCAGGAGTTAAGTTGGCTTTGTTAGTGATGTGTTTACCCTCAGCATAGCAGAGGCTTCAAATTCATCTAGCATTATTTTGTGTTTAGGGTTAGGGATTAGTTTCTGGAGGGTTTTTCTCAATGTTCCTCTTCTATCTATAGCTTTAGATTTTCCCTGTGACCCTATGCCTTGAGGAGAGAGCTTTTCCCCATGCTCTAGCATCACACCCAGCAGTAGGCTGCTGTTGCTTGTTTTTTAGTGCTTTCTTGTCTTGTTTAAGGGCTAGGACGTAGGTGTTTTCTCTTGTTCTAGTTTAGCCTCAGTCTCAGGCAGACAGTGTTCCTGGGTCTCAGCGGTAGGTGCTTCTTGGTTATCCTGCCCCTCCTCATTGGTAAAGGATCTCTGAGGCCCTGTTCTGGACCCAGGACATTTTCCTACCCTTACTGGAGAGGTAAATATTTTCTCTGTTTTTACCCCAGCTGCAAAGGGTCTTCATCTGTGCCCTGAGGGTGATAGAGTTTGTTATGCTTCCATTGGAAGCTTAAGGGTTTTCTGTGCCATAGGGGAGACAGGGAAGAAGAACCATTCAGGAGTAGTCTCGTGCTTTCTTTCTTGCAGTATCTAGTGTTTTTCTTCCCTAAACCTTCACTATCTCTCACATGAACACTCAGTGAGAGCTGAGGGGAAAAAAACTGCAAAAAACGGGTTGCAAATTCTGCTTGTGTCTACAGCTACTAGGAGATCTGTAATCTAATGTTAGCTCATCTGGACTAGAGGTTGTTGTTAAAAATAAAAATAATAATGTTAGCTCGAGCTTGGCCTTTTATAATTTGTTAAAATATTCAACTTAGGGGGAGCGGGGGAAGATGGCAGTGTAGAAGCAACTCAGGATTGCAGCTCTCAGTGAAGGGGCAGAGGGTGAGTTAACATCGCATTTCCAGACGGATCTTTGTTGCCCACAGAATGGGGAAATTCCCAGGTTTAGGAGAGACACGGGACACCAGTGCAACTATTTCAGCTGGTGCAGCTGTTTCGGCTGGCGCCGCAGTGCAGTGGCACTTCGCACAAAACGCACTGGTCTGGGTGCCCTTTTAAACTGGCAATTTGAGATTTGGGAGGGCATATTAGCATATTCATCTGATTTAACGGGACTTGGACAGTGAGCCAGGCCAGGAGATTCCCGGGAAGTGAAGTGTGAGCCGGCACAGTGGGTCGCTGCACGGGAAATCACACAGATCCCAGTGCCCTTTCAGCAGGTGACTGAAATACCTGGGAGAGAGTCAACCCTTCAACTTAAAAAAAAAAAAAAGGGCTCTGAGGCAGGGAGCCAGGTGATCAGGCTCAGCGGGTGGGTTTAACCCCCACAGGGACAAACAAAACAGCAATTTGAAATGCTCTGGGTTGAGAGTTTCACGGCAGGCACAGCTGAACCCAGGACGGTGCAGCTCGGTGGGGGAGGGGCATCTGCCATTACCGAGACATTCCGCCCCTACTGAGGTACTCTCCCATTGCTGATGCAGCCTGCCATTGCTGAGGCAACCCGCCATAACAGAGAGACTCCGCCAATACAGAGGTGGGCCACCGTCACCACAGCAGTTCTGACCACATCCATATAAGCAGGACTACAGGGAATTACACTTGGCAGCAGGGTGGAGCCCATGGCAACAGGGCAGAGCCTATGATAGCAGGGTGCAGCCCATGGCAACAGGGCAGAGCCCACAGCAGCAGGGCAGAGCCCACGGCAGCAGGGCGGAGCCTCGGCAGGCAAATAGTGACTAAACTGCCTCCTAGCTGGTCAGGACAGTGCAATGGTTACTCATAAATAAAGCTCTAACTCCCCAAGACAGAGCCTCTGAGGGAAAAAAAGGATTTTATGAGTTCTGCTGCAGCAGACTTAAACGTACCTGCCTAGCAGCCCTGAATGGACAATGGAGCTCAAAGCTCAGCACTTGTCCTCCTATAAAGTACAGACCATCTCCTCAAGCAGCTCCATGACCCCCATATACCCAAAGAGTCACCTCAGAAAGGACTGAGCAGACTGACATTTGGCAGGCATTGTTCTGGGACAAAGATAGCAGAAGATGAAACTGGTAGCATCCCTCACTGTTCTGCAGCTGCTACAGGTGTACCCCAGGCAAGCAGGGCCTGGAGTGGACCTCAGAAATCTTACAGCAGAGGGGCTAGACTGTTAGAATGAAAACTAAGAAACAGAAATACTTCATCATCAACAATCTGGGCATCCACTCAGAGACCCAATTGAAAAATCAGCAACTACTCAGATGACAGGTGGATAAATCCACAAAGATGGGAAGGAACCAGTGCAAAAAGGAGGAAAACACCCGAAACCAGAACATCTCACCTCCTACAAAGGACCAAAACTCATCACCAGCAAGGGAACAAAGCTGGACGGAGAATGAGTTTGATG
This sequence comes from Saguinus oedipus, assembly GCA_031835075.1. Classification (NCBI taxonomy): domain Eukaryota; kingdom Metazoa; phylum Chordata; class Mammalia; order Primates; family Cebidae; genus Saguinus; species Saguinus oedipus. Next base: position 130,521,072 of record CM063178.1, read on the forward strand.
AAATGATGGAATCAGACTTCAGAAGGTGGATAATGAGAAACTTCCATGAGCTAAAAGAACATGTTCCAAATCAATGCAAAGAAACTAAGAACCTTGAAAAATTTGAAAAAAGATTTGAGGAAGTGATAACAAGAATGGAGAACTTAGTTAGGAATCTGAATGAATTGAAGGAGCTGAAAAACACAACACGAGAACTTCGTGAAGCATGCACAAGTTTCAACAGCCGAATTGACCAAGCAGAAGAAAGGATATCAGAAGTCGAAGATCAACTCAATGAAATAAAATGAGAAGCCAAGATTAGAGAAAAAAGGACAAAAAGGAATGAACAAAGTCTCCAAGAAATGTGGGACTATGTGAAGAGACCTAATCTACGTTTGATAGGTGTACGAGAATGTGACGAAGAGAATGAATCCAATCTGGAAAATACTCTTCAGGATATCATCCAGGAAAATTTCCCCAACCTAGCAAGGCAGGCCAATATCCAAGTCCAGGAAATACAGAGAACACCACAAAGATATTCCGCAAGAAGAGCAACCCCAAGGCACATAATCGTCAGATTCACCAGGGTTGAAATGAAGGAGAAAATGCTAAGGGCAGCCAGAGAGAAAGGTCAGGTCACCCACAAAGGGAAGCCCATCAGACTCACAGCAGATCTCTCAGCAGAATCTACAAGCCAGAAGAGAGTGGGGGCCAATATTCAACATCCTTAAAAAAAAGAACTTTCAACCCAGAATTTCATATCTAGCCAAACTGAGCTTCATAAGTGAAGGAAAAATAAAATCCTTTGCAAACAAGCAAGTACTCAGAGATTTTGTCACCACCAGGCCTGCATTACAAGAGCTCCTGAAAGAGACACTACACATAGAAAGGAACAACCAGTACCAGCCATTCCAAAAACATACCAAATGCTAAAGAGCATCAACAAAATGAAGAATCTGCATCAACTAATGGGCAAAACAGCCAGCTAGCATCAAAATGGCAGTATCAAATTCACACATAACAATATTAACCCTAAATGTAAATGAGCTAAATGCACCAATCAAAAGACACAGACTGGCAAATTGGATAAAAAGCCAAAACCCATTGGTGTGCTGTATCCAGGAAACCCATCTCACATGCAAGGATACACAAAGGCTCAAAATAAAGGGATGGAGGAAGATTTACCAAGCAAATGGAGAGCAAAAAAAAGCAGGAGTTGCAATTCCCGTCTCTGATAAAATAGACTTTAAAGCAACAAAGATCAAGAGAGAAAAAGAAGGACATTACATAATAGTAAAGGGATCGATACAACAAGAAGAGCTAACGATCCTAAATATATATGGACCCAATGTAGGAGCACTCACATATATAAAGCAAGTTCTTAACAACTTACAAAGAGACTTAGACTCCCACACAATAATAGTGGGAGACTTTAATACTCCACTGTCAATATTAGACAGAACAACCAGACAGAAAATTAACAAGGATACCCAGGGCTTGAACTCAGACCTGGAACAAGCAAACCTGATAGACATTTACAGAAGTCTCCACCCCAAATCCACAGAATATACATTCTTCTCAGCACCACATCACACCTACTCCAAAATTGACCACATAATTGGAAGTAAAGCACTCCTCAGCAAATGCAAAACAACGGAAATAATAACAAACAGCCTCTCAGACCGTAGTGCAATCAAGTTAGAACTCAGAATTCAGAAACTAACTCAGAACTGCACAGCTTCATGGAAGCTGAACAACTGGCTCTTGAGTGGATAAACAATGAAATGAAGGCAGAAATAAAGAAGTTCTTTGAAACCAATGAGAATGAAGACACAACATACCAGAATCTCTGGGACACATTTAAAGCAGTATCAAGAGGAAAATATATAGCAGTAAGTGCCCATATGAGAAGCATGGAGAGATCCAAAATTGACACCCTATCGTCAAAATTGAAAGAGTTAGAGGAGAAAGATGAAAAAAACTCAAAACCTAGCAGAAGACAAGAAATAACTAAGATCAGAGAAGAACTGAAGGAGATAGAGACATGAAAAACCCTTCAAAAAATCAATAAATCCAAGAGCTGGTATTTTGAAAAGATCAATAAAATAGACAGACCACTAGCCAGACTGATAAAAGAGAAAAGAGAGAACAACCAAATAGACGCAATAAAAAACGATAAAGAGGAAATCACCACAGATTCCACAGAAATTTAAACCATCATGAGAGAATATTACAAACAACTCTATGCACATAAACTAGTAAACCTGGAAGGAATGGATAAATTCCTGGACACCTGTGCCCTCCGAAGCCTAAACCAGGAGGAAGTCGAAACTATGAATAGACCAATAACAAGATCTGAAGTTGAGGCAGCAATTAAGAGCCTACCACACAAAAAAAGCCCAGGTCCAGATGGGTTGACAGCCAAATTCTACCAGACACACAAAGAGGAGCTGGTACCATTCCTTCTGAAACTATTCCAAAGAATCCAAAAAGAGGGAATCCTTCCCAATACATTTTATGAGACCAAAATTATCCTGATACCAAAACCCGGCAGAGACTCAACAAGAAAAGAAAACTTCAGGCCAATATCCATGATGAACATAGATGCAAAAATCTTCAATAAAATACTGGCAAGCTGATTGCAACAGCTCATCAAAAAGCTTATCCATCATGATCAAGTAGGATTCATCCCGGGGATGCAAGGCTCGTTCAACATACGCAAGTCTATAAATGTAATTCACCACATAAACAGAACCAAAAACAAAAACCACATGATGATCTCAATTGATGCAGAGAAGGCCTTTGACAAAATTCAACAGCTCTTTATGCTAAAAACCCTCAATAAACTCGGTATTGATGGAACATATCTCAAAATAATAAAAGCTATTTAAGACAAACCAACAGCCAATATCATACTGAATGGGCAAAAACTGGAAGCATTCCCTTTGAAAGCCGGCACTAGACAAGGATGCCCTCTCTCACCACTCCTATTCAATATAGTACTGGAAGTTCTAGCCAGAGCAATCAGGCAAGAAAAAGAAATAAAGGGTATTCAAATAGGAAAGGAGGAAGCCAAATTGTCTCTATTTGCAGACGACATGATAGTATATCTAGAAGACCTCATCGCCTCAGCCCAAAAACTCCTGAAACTGATAAGTAACTTCAGCAAAGTCTCAGGATATAAAATCAGTGTGCAAAAATCACAAGCATTCCTATACACCAATAACAGACTTAAAGAAAGCCAAATCAAGAACCAACTGCCATTCACAATTGCTACAAAGAGAATAAAATACCTAGGAATACAACTTACAAGGAATGTAAGGGAACTCTTCAAGGAAAACTATAAACCACTACCCGATGAAATAAGAGAGGACACAAACAGATGGAGAAACATTCCATGTTCATGGTTAGGAAGAATCAATATTGTGAAAATGGCTATACTGCCCAAAGTAATTTACAGACTCAACGCTATCCCCATCAAGCTACCATTGACTTTCTTCACAGAACTGTAAAAAACCACCTTGAACTTCATATGGAACCAAAAGAGAGCCCGCATAGCCAAGTCAATTCTAAGCAAAAAGAACACAGCAGGAGGCACCACACTACCGGATTTCAAACTATACTACAAGGCTACAGTAATCAAAACAGCATGGTACTGGTACCAAAACAGAGATATAGACCAATGGAACAGAACAGAGCCATCAGAGGCAACACAGCATATGTACAACTGTACAGTCTTTGATAAACCTGACAAAAACAAGCAATGAGGAAAGGACTCCCTGTTTAACAAATGGTGTTGGGAAAACTGGCTAGCCATGTGCAGAAAGCAGAAACTAGACACCTTCCTGATACCTTACACTAAAATTAACTCCAGATGGATTCAAGACTTAAACATAAGACCTGGCACCATGAAAACCCTAGAAGAAAATCTAGAAAAAACCATTCAGGACATAGGAGTAGGCAAGGACTTCATGACCAAAACACCAAAAGCATTGGCAACGAAAGCCAAAATAGACAAATGGGACCTAATCAAACTCCACAGCTTCTGCACGGCAAAAGAAACAGCCACCAGAGTGAACTGGCAACCAACAGAATGGGAAAAAATCGTTGCAGTTTACCCATCTGAGAAAGGGCTGATATCCAGAATTTATAAAGAACTCAAACAGATTTACAAGAAAAGTAAAACAAACAAGCCCATCCAAAAAAGGGCAAAGGATATGAACAGACAGTTTACATAAGAAGACATACATGAGGTCAACAAACATATGAAAAAATGCTCATCATCACTGGTCATTAGAGAGATGCAAATCAAAACCACATTGAGATAGCATCTCACACCAGTTAGAATGGCGATCATTAAAAAATCTGGAGACAACAGATGCTGGAGAGGATGTGGAGAAATAGGAACACTTTTACACTGCTGGTGGGAGTGCAAATTAGTTCAACCATTGTGGAAGACAGTGTGGCGATTCCTCAAGGACCTAGAAATAGAAATTCCATTTGACCCAGCAATCCCATTACTGGGTATATATTCAAAGGAATATAAATCATTCTACTATAAGGACACATGCACACAAATGTTCATTGTAGCACTGTTTACAATAGCAAAGACCTGGAACCAACCCAAATGCCCATCGATGATAGACTGGTCTGGGAAAATGTGGCACATATACACCATGGAATATTATGCAGCAATAAAAAATGATGAGTTCGTTTCCTTTGTAGGGACATGGATGAATCTGGAGAACATCATTCTCAGCAAACTACAAGAACAGAAAATGAAACACTGCATATTCTCACTCATAGGTGGGTGCTGAACAATGAGAACACATGGACACAGGGAAGGGAGTACTACACACTGTGGTCTATTGGGGGTAATAAGGGAGGGACAGCTGGGGCGGAGCTGGGGAGGGATAGCATGGGGAGAAATGCCAAATGTGGGTGAAGGGGCGGAAGGCAGCAAAACACACTGCCATGTGTGTACCTATGCAACTATCTTGCATGTTCTGCACATGTACCCCAAAACCTAAAATGCAATAAAAAAATTTTAAAAAATATTCAACTTAACCAAATTTTTCTGACTAACTTGTGTAGTAGGCCAGAGCTCTTATCTCATCTGTCCATGAAGGCACCTGTCTTAGGTTTCAGGATAGTTGGTTGCCCTGCTACTTTGATGGGTTCAGTTCCTTGATGTGTTCAAGAGGGTTTATGGTTCTAAAGATTACATAGTCTTTTATTCTGGTAAGTGTGGGAGTAACTCCAATTTCGACTTGCTACATGGAATCCAGAAGTCCTCTTATGTAGAACTTTTAAGTCATGTTAAAGAGTTTATATTTTATCCCATATGCAACAGTAAGCCAAAGAAGGGTTTAAGCAGAGGATTGATTGGCCTGGATTTATATTTTTTTAAGTCACAAGTTTAGTATTTACTGGGCTTCTGCTATGTGCCAAGAACTCAGGTTTCCAAGATAAATTTTAAAATGGCGAAAACAGTGTCCTCAAATAGTTCAGAATCAAGCATATTAGTCTTACTGACTATATCAAATAACTAACAAAACTCAGAGGAAAGACTGTAAGTGAATATCCAATCACAGTGCTCTGGGAGCATTAAGGAAGGAAAACTTCATTTTGGCACACAGGGTAGAGATGGTAGAAAATGTTATATCTTAAAATTTAAGCAGGATATTTAAGCAGGATTCAGAAGAACCTCGCATAGGGTAAATGTCCAAGGTTTTCTTATGAATTGCTTTCTAAGTAACATTATTTTAATTCTTTATCTTATATTTTTGGGTAATGAATTGCTACAAAGGCAAGAAAAATATTCAGGTATACCAACCACCACCAACTTACTTTTCTCAAAAGGCATCTCTAGGCTTCGATGTTTATATATGATGGCCGATTAACTGATATAAAATAATAGAAATTGTTTTAAAAATTTTGGGATATGATATGTATTACTGTAGTTCCCAGGCTGACTTACTATCAGACTTCCCTTAAATGCTTTTACAAATGGAGATCTCTGAGATCCAAAGATTCTGACTCATGTTGTGGAGGCCAGGAGTCTGTACTTTTTTGAAGGTCTTATGGTGACTCTGAAGACAAGCTAGTTTAGGGCAGATTGTTTCTCATATTTACAGTCTTTTCATTTTAGTTTGCATTTCTCGAAAAGCTGATTCTGACACAAAGACTTGAATCTAGATTGTTTTTTGGAAGGTAACCTCAGGAAGCATAAATGAGGACGTGGGGAAAGTAAAAGAGAAAAAGGAAAGAAGTCACTACAGGGTGAGTAAATGAGTGCATTGCTTCTTGAGACATATGGGGCTCAGTCCCACTGAAACTTTCTGAGAAGCCCGTATATAGTCCTTCCTGAAAAGGAAGCCTTTGACCATGTAACTCGGTTTGCTTACCATATTTCAACCACTATATCTCTGTTTTTGGGGACAAGCACCAGACCCAAAGGTTCTGCCAACCAATAAATTAGCCAGTGTCCTATGTGATACAAAACAAACCCACTTGATCAGATTCTCTCGGAAGAACAAGGAGGTTGGTTAGGGATGTTTGAAACTGAGTGTGATATGATGAATTATGGATGGCTCCATGATAATCAAGTTGAAGAGAGAGAGACTAGAGATATCATGAAGATAAATGGAAAGGTCAGTCTCAAAAAATCTCTAAGGTATGGATGACTTCTCTGTTCTTGTTCCTGTGAGCCCAACTGAATAAAGTGTACCTATTCTTCTTGAAACTGAGTTGTCATCTTTTCTTAGTGCCCATGCAGATGTATCCTTACAGAAAAATTCCCATTACTTCAGGCAAATTGATTGGGTCAGAAAAGGTTTGAATTACGCAATTAATGAAAGTAGCCACAGAGCCACAGATGGAAAATAGGGTCTCAGCATCCACAAAATAATCTCATTATAAATACCTTTAAAAATCATGGAGCAGATCATCAGAACCTGATTGTAATATAATTATAATGATTAGTTCTAAGTGAGAGCAGTTTTTCTTTCTATAGTACTATTGAATCTGTAGTCAAAACAAACTGATTGTAAAGCTATTTATGCCCACAGGCAAACTGTAAAGAAAGCAGAGCCTATTTTAAAGAAATTCTTCTAATGTATTTCCAGAAACCTGAGCCAGTCGGATTGTTTTTATACATGTGTCCTGATTCCTCACATAATCCCTTCGTGGGCAAAACATTTTACCATTTTAGATTTTTTTTTTTTTTCAGGATGCAATGAGAGTGAAAAGTGCAGTGCCCTGCATTTCTTAGGCTGGGTCTGGTTGTCAGCTTCTCACAGCCAATTATTAATCCCCAGGTAATCCTCTGGTCACAGCTGATCTTTGGAGCAGAGAACTTGGCCCACTGCAATTGCCCCAGGCCAAATTCTGTCTTTGGAGGGACTTGCTGCTTTTGCTAAAGCCTGTTGGAAAGGTACCTATTCATGCACATAGGAAACTGGAAGATGTATTTTGCAAAGAATAGCTCTCAAGAGGAAAGAGTTGCACAAACTGGAATTAACAGAGAAAAGGGAAACTTTATTGTTTTTATAATGCCTATAATACCTGGTATCCCAGGTGGTCTCCCATCCAAGTACTAGCTAGGCCTGACCTTGCTTAGCTTCTGAGATCAGACAAGATCAGGTGCATTCATGGTGACATGGCCACAGATGAAGAAAGGGAAATTTTTAATGACTCGAGAGTATGGACTTCGATTATATTTATTTTAACAAATATTTATTGAAGACCCACTATGTGTTTAAAGCTGGGCTCAGCACTATTCAAAGATAGAGAGAAATGTAAGTCCCATGATTTTCCTCAGAGCCTACACAAAATGAATGATTAATTATTAATAAACTAATATTTCTTCAGCAGTACATAATTTATGAATTGCATTTACATGTGTGTATGTATGTGTATATGTATTATGCACACATATTTGTATGCATTATATCTCCCATTTAGTTCTCACAACAACCCTCTAGGTAAGTGGTATTATCATTACTCATACTGCAGGCATTAAAAAAATGAGTTGAGTAAACTTGTGTACACTATGTCACTAAACTTAACATATTATGTAAACAAACCTGTATATGTGCTCATTATTCCCAGTGAATGAGGAGCTGGTGAACTTAGGCAGGGTTCTCTTCCCCTTTCTATTGGCAGCACCTAGCCCATGTTGATTGCTATTGAAGCTCAGCCCCTGGCCTCCAGGTTGTGCACATGGTTCCAGGATGTATTGTCCCTGCCTCTGGAAGCTGCTTGTCAATCTGCACTCCTGAGGCCTGAGATCCCACTGCCCCTAGCTGTGCTGCATTCTTCAGATCCCAGATCAGCATGCTCTGCCCACTGCCCTCCTCCCATTGTTCCCTCAAACTGCCTGACTACAAAATATCTGCTAAAAGTGGATGGTTTTGGCTCTCTCAGAGGGTATCAGCATGTTTCCCATATTGGTTAGTTCATCAGAGCTGAGGAACACAGGACAGCAGTCCAGACACTTCTGGGACCTATCAGTCCCTATCCTCATTTCTCTACGCTATTTCATTTGCACCTCACAAGAACATATATATTATTACAGATGACAAAATAGGTTGTAAGAAGTGATTTGCCCAAGGTCACATGACTGGCAAGGAGCAGAGCTGGGATTTGAAGCCAGGTCTCTGTCTGTCATGCCTAATTCCTTAAGCACTAAGAATAAATATCTGGATTTCTTACCTTCCTGGATGCCCTTGTTAAAGAGCTCGCCTTGCGTTGGAATGTTGAGTAGGAGGTTTAGAGGATGTGATAAATCTGCCCAAGATCAAGGTGTTGAAGAGTGCGTACTACTATTGCAATGACTCATTTCTTCTGTCATTTTCCCCTCTCCAGACTCTGAGTTCCTTAAAAGCTGGCTGGGACTGGGCTTTATTTACTCATGCCTTATGTTGAGCATGTTGCTTGGAATAGAGTAGGTACTCTAAAAATGCTTATTAAATTAATGGATTTTCCCTCACATGCAATTTGATCTTGAGCATGTGGCCTATAAGTGCTGATGTTCCAGTTAGCTTTTCCCTCCAACTGCAAATAATTTAGTAAATAGCTATCACACACCTAAAATGATAAAGGAGGAGCCACACTTTTGAAGGAAGCACACATGGGATGATTTGGTTGGCATCCATGTACCCTTTTCAGGACCTTCAGTAAAATAACAAAGGAGGGAAGGCTGATCTTTGGCCTCCATCTTTCTCTTTCAGTGCCCCTATCCTGTGTCCTGAGTCATCCTCTCTTTTGTCATCTAAGAAACAGATGCTGCCCTTTACAGGTCAAAGTCCTACCTTTCCTCTTTAACTGATCCATGTTCAAAAGTTTCTCCCTCCTTCCACACCCTCATCATATCTATATCCCTACTGGCTAACTTCTGCTAAGTGTCAAATTATTTTATTATGTAATTTATAGTGACAGACAAATGACTAATAAACATCCATACCTTGGTTTTCTTTCTGATTAAGAAAAAAATGTTTAAAGTTATTTTTAAATAGTAAAATAAGAGGAGGTATTACTTTTCTGGTTGCTGAGGGTAAAAAGTTGAATCGAGCCAAGTCCTTGCCCTTGTTAAAAGACAAACTTCAGATAAATTAAATTTAGCAGAGTTTATTTCTGCAGAAAACAATTCATGAATTGGGCAACACTCAGAACCAGGAGAGGTTCAGAAAGCTTCACCCAGCTGTCTGAGTGATGAGCTTTCACAGGCTGGACACAGAAACACAGTAGAGACATCACCTGATTGATTGTCTGCAGCTGGCATCCACCTTACTTGGCCATGATGTGATGAGTTAGCTGCTTGTGACTGGATAAACCTTGGCTGTTTTTTACAGTCTTAAGTTAGCTTTTGGTTTGTTTATGTACCAAGTTAGATTGCAGTTCATTATGTAGGAGCTCAAAGTACAGAGATAGCCTCAGGCTAATGGTGTACTGCTTATATAATTTAGTACCCTCATGAAACTTACATTCTTAATGCAGAGAGACATGCAAGAGAAGGAAAGACATAAATAGGAGAATTAGCAAGCCCATTTAGGTCTGATCTTATGCATCAAGACCTTCAGTAGGGGGTCTATTGGGAAACTATGGATACCAGGTCACACACTATGGTTTTACATTTTGCAGATAAAGAAACCAGGGCATGTAGTGGTTAAATAACTTGCCCAGCATAACTAATTAATTAAGTGACAAAGTTAGAATTATTTCACAGGACATTGAGTTTATAATCTTTCCATGACACTCACTGTAATTTTCTTGAGAGCTTAAACCACAACTTTTTTTTTTTACATTTAGACAGCAAGTATTAGAAAAATACAAAAGTTATCTGGACGTGGTGGCAGGTGTCTGTAATCCCAGCTACTAGGGAGGCTGAGGCAGGAGAATCACTTGAACCCAGGAGGCGGAGGCTGCAGTGAGCCGAAATTGGACCACTGCACTCCAGCAACTTATACTGCTGCTGTAATGAGGGCGAACATGCTGAAGAACCGTGTGTGGAACTTTTGTTAACAATGAGATTTTGCTTACAAGGATTCCTCTATTCCATCAATATTTTTTTTTTTTGTGTGTGTGTGTGTGTGTGTCTGTGTGTCTGTGTGTGTATATGCATATGTATGTATGTGTGTTTGAGACAGAGTCTCACTCTGTCCCCCAGGCTGGAGTGCAGTGGTGTAATCTTGGCTTACTTCAGCCTCTTCCTCCTAGGTTCAAGTGATTCTCCTGCCTCAGGCTCCCAAGTAGCTGGGATTACAGGTGCCCATTACCATACCCAGCTAATGTTTGTATTTTTAGTAGAGACAGGGTTTCACCATGTTGGCTAGGTCCATCCACATTTTGATGAGAGTGTTGGAATTCCTGTCAGATCCAGAGCTGATTGATCCTATTTGCCTTGTTTTCTCTTGCAGTAACTACCTTTCAAGAATCTGATTGGAGTCACACTGGAACTTAGAGAGCTTGTGCCTTGAGCTTTGAAATTCACTGAGCAGGGAGATTGGAGACAGTTCTTAAAAAAATAATTAGCTCAGTTGACCCCACCTTTCCCTCCAAAGCCCCAGGAGCTTGGCTGGAGTAGCTGTGGACAGTGTAAGGCAAGCAATTGAATCCATCCTGCTCACCAGTCATTAGTCAGTAGGCAGAGTGCTTTTTAACAGAGTGAGCTGTCTGCCCTTTATGTACAGAATAACCCTACTTCCTGGGGTCATGTCAAGAAGCCTGGTGTGCTGATCTAAGCATTACCTCACTACCCCACGGGAGATTCATGGGCCCTGGAAGGAGGATCCAGGCTGGTGGAGAAACTACAGCTCATCCTACCTGCCCCAAGGTCAGGCAGCCAGGAGACAGTCTGCAGACCTCTGATAGCAGGGTCACAAATCAGAAGACCTAAGCTCAAGCCCCATGCCTACATAGTCACCTTTATGGGTTGATGTAGGCAGGCACATCTCTCCTGGGGCAGTCACACACATTTATTGATGTGGAAGCACTGATCTCATTGCTTTTTAAATAACACACTCTCTTGCTAACTCATTAAATCTCAGTCATTTGCAGCTAACTTCCCAGAAATCAGGAGAAGGAAGTTACCTTCTTCTTAAGGTCTCTAATAAGACCTTGACATTACAGAACACCTTCCTGAAAGGACCTCAAAGCTTTAGTATCATTCATTCGGCCCTCAATTTGCAGGTGGGAAAATGGAGGCATCAATTAAGAAACTTGCCTGCAGCACAGAGTGAGTATGGGGAGAAAACACAGAACCTGCAGCCAGCTAGTCTGGAATCCTTCCTAGGAAGACCTTTCCTTATTTGAGTTACAGAAGGTGCCAGGTCCTAGCATAATCATAGAGTGCAAGCAATTTCTCCATCCCTGCAAACAAACATAATTGATTTTCATTCATTTTAAAATAACCAATAGTAACCGGTTTTTCAAAACAACTAGAAAGACCCATGGGAGTTTTCCTTATAGATTGTCTGATATTGTGTTGGGGTTGTGAAGGATGGATTTGGAGTATGTAATTTTTTTAGATGGAGTCTCACTCTGTCACCAGGCTGGAGGGCCATGGTATAATCCTAGCTCACTGCAACCTCCGCCTCCTGGGTTCAAGCGATTCTCCTGCCTCAGCCTCCCAAGTAGCCGGGACTACAGGCATGTGCAATCACACCCAGCTAATTTTTGTAGTTTTAGTAGAGACAGGGTTTCACCATGTTAGCCAAGATGGTCTCGATCTCTTGACCTTGTGATCCACCCACCTCAGTCTCCCAAAGTGCTGGGATTACAGGCGTGAGCCACTGCACCTGGCCAGAGTGTGTAATTTTTAAAGCATTTGCATCATATGCTAGGCCAACATTGTATCCAATGTTTTCCTTATAGTCAAGAGTGACTTCTAATTTACCTGTAATTCATTGATACAGTGTTCAGACTAAAAACCTTGGAATCATCCTGGAGTCCTCCTCCTGATCCCAGCAAGCAGGAAATCCTATTGCTTTCACCATCGAAGTAAATCCACAATCCAACTACTTCCTACCTCAGCTGTTGCCCCCATTGTCATCTGAGCCACCAAGATCTCACACTTGGATTTCTGAACTAGCAACTTGATTCTTCTCCTTTGAGTCTATTCCCAACATAGCAGTGAGAGTTATTATCTTAAAATATTAAGTTACATCATTTTACTTCTCTGCTAGAAAACTCCAATACCTTCTGGTCTTCCTCAGAGTAAAAGCCAAAGTACACACACACACACACACACACACACGCACACACACACGCCTCAAGACTCTACATGCTGAAGCCGTCCTCGGAGCTGGCTGCTGCCTTCCCTCTGTGAGCTCATCTTTCTCCCTTGGTGACTCTGTTCCATACTTGGGCCCCTGCCTATTCCTGTCCAGCACAGTTCTACCTCAGGGCCTTTGCACCAGCTGTTTCTTCTGTCTGGAATGTTCTTTCTTTAGGTAGCTGCATAGTTAACTCTCTCCTCTCCTTCAAGTTTTTCTCAATTTTCAAGATGACAACTCTTTCTTACACTAAGTCCACAAAAATTATAATAGAGGTACTTTTTAATTAATAAAAATATGTATCATTGCTTTCAAAAATAAAAGGGGGCTGGGCACAATGGCTCACACCTGTAATCCCAGCACTTTGGGAGGCCGAGGTGGATGGATCACTTGAGGTCAGGAGTTTGAGACCAGCTTGGCCAACATGACAAAACCCGCTCTCTTCTAAAAATATGAAAATTAGCCTGGGGTGGTGGCAGGCACCTGTGATCCCAGCTACTCGTGAGGCTGAGGCAGGAGAATCACTTGAACCCAGGAGGTGGAGTTTGCAGTGAGCCCAAATCGTGCCACTGCACTCCAGCCTGGGTGACAGAGCAAGATTCTGACTCAAAATAGAAGGAGAACTCTCAGTACAACAGAAACAGTGAGCACTTTCTGAAAGATAGAAAGCAATGAGTTGGATTAGAACAGGAAACTGAAGCCCAGCCCATGTGAGCAACAGCCAAGTAGAGAGCATTGCCATGGAAAATAGGGCCAGAAAAAACTTGAAAGAAGTGAAACAATCAACTATGCAGATATGTAAAGGAAGGGCATTCCAGACAGAAGAAACAGTTGGTGCAAAGGCCCTGAGGTAGACGTGTGCTTGGAAGGGGCTCCACATCTAGAAGCAGTGGGAGCTTGGACCAATGGAGAATTCCTAAGATAGCTGCACCTTTAAAACTCTGCCTCAATCTTCCCAGAGAGCATGTGGGGCCCAGATCCCTGGTATCTAGACTCCAACATGACAGATATTGAGGGGGATAAGGAATGGGGAAAGTTTGGCCACTGCCTTTAATGAGAAGGAGCTCATTGAAAACCTTAAACAGAATGGTTTAGATGCATGGTTTGAGCACAAGTTAAATTTCAAAATTCTGTAGAAGAAACTGGAAGACTGGAGATCAGGGCAGTGAGTTTAAAGTTTAGACTCCATGTAAAGGCTGGCGTGGGCTGTCCTTTGAGGCGTGTCGGTCCCTGTGAGTAAGAAAAATATTTGCCAAACAGGAGAAACTTCTTGGGGAGAAAGGATAGGGTATGCACTTTCGTGAGGACAGAGGCCCTGGTCCTTTGGAGTGGTGTGAGGAGGATGCAGGCGAGAAGGGAGGAGAGTGCTGCGCAGAGCCATCTTTGGAAGGGCACCCACCCCTGTGACCTGGTCCTACTCACCGGGGGTGGGCTGAGGGCTGCCTTTTCCCATGCACTCATGCCAGTAGTGCAGTGAAAGAAAAGCAACCAGGATGGAGAAAGGAAATTTCTTTTTGTTTTTAAATAAGTGAAAAACTCACTAGTTACTTGTATTTTAATACAACTTTAATATTTGCTTAATATATGTAGCTTAAGACACACAAAATTAATCACATAACATCATTTTTAATAGCCATAAATGATAACTTATTACAGGAAGTGAAATGGAGGGGTAGGTCTTACCAATATCAAAGTATAAGCATATGACAGATAAATATTTATAACATACTTTAACTGTTTAAAAAAAAATCAAAACTGCCATGAAGATGAAACCTACTTCTACTACTTAATAAAACTTTCTCTCACCCACATTTCTGTTAAGAAAATCCTGGCCTCCTGCCCTCAGCTGAGTGGTTCCCCCATTCCTTTTTGGAAAATGTCCTAAAATGGCTTTGTTGCCCAATAATTGTGTGGGACAGGATAGATGAGTTGAGGATTGATCTTAATGTAGAACACCTAATAAAACCACCTTTTTTTTAATCTGTGGAAAAAAATGTGGACTCATCATCTTCTTTTTCTTTTTTCCCCCTTATTTTCAGAGTCTGATGAGATCAGGTCCTCACTTCCTGTATGGCCATTCATTCATTCTCTCATCTATAAACCACTTATTTACTGCCAGACCCATGCTAGGCTCTGCAGATAAAACAATAAGCAGAGCATGGTAGCTCACACTTGCAATCCCAGTACTTTGGGAGGCCGAGGCAGGAGGATCATTTGAGCCCAGGAGTCCTAGGTTGCAGTAAGCTAGGATGTTGCCACTGCACTCCAGCCTGGGCAACAGAGCAAGATCCTATCTCAAAACAAAACAAAAAATAATATGATATGGATCATATCTTCAAGAATCTTGCTGTTTGGTAGAAAAGGAAGGCAATTCAGATCCTTCCCAGACAGGGTATTAAATATCATTATTGTAGTTTCCATGAGTGTTCAGTGAAGGCATGCTAACCAGCCTGGAGCCAGTCAAGGAAGGGGTCCAGGTATACATGCATCTAAACTGATTCTGGATTCAAAGAGAAGAAGGGAACATTTCAGGCAGATGGAGTGGGTTGCACACAAGAGAATATTGTCTATGTGGAAAACTCTGAATCTTCTTGTGTGACAAAAAACTTCTCTGAGTCTTCCCTGGAGAAGGATTCAGGGGGCCTTCCCTGGTATGGAGATTCCACTTCCTCCTGGAAGCCTGGCAAGTCTGTGGTTGGGCTTCATGTGCAGTAGTCCCCGCCTTATCTGTGGTTTCATTTTCTGTGGTTTCAATTACCCGAAGTCAACTGCGGTCCAAAAATATGAAATGGAAAATTCCAGAAATGAATAATTCATAAGTTTTAAATTGCACGCCATTCTGAGTAGTGTGATGAAATCTCACTCCATCCTGCCTCATCCTCTCTCGACATGAATCATCGCTTTGTCCAGTATATCCACACTATATACCCTACCTGCCCATTAGCCACTTAGCAGCCATCTTGGTTATCAGACTGATTGTGCACTATAGCAATGCTTGTGTTCAAGTCACCCTTATTTTACTTAATCATGGTCCCAAAGCACGAGAGTGCTGTGCTTAATTTATAAATTGAACTTCATCATAGGTATGTGTGTATAGGAAAAAACAGGATATATAAGGGTTTGGTACTACCATCTGTTTCAAGCATCCATTGTGGGTCTTGAAATGTATCCCCCATGGGTAAGGGGGGACTACTGCCTGGCTTCTCTCCCATTGCTTCCATAAGGAAGGCACATTTCACTGCAGCTCAGAAATTTTATACATTAATGGTGAATTCTAAAAAGAACTCAGATGTGAGTAATGTATTGTGATAAGGCAAGTTGTCCAAAGCCCTTTCCACATGGGGGAAGTCTGATACCTGGGAGGCACTACACAGATGCTGCTGTTACTGCTTCTGGAATACACACAATGGCCACTTAGCATTGGCTCCAACTGACAAGAGGCCTCCAGTGGGAAGGAAATGCAAAGCAGATTTCTCTAAGAGAGTAGAAAGCTCTGTTTCCTATTGTCCCTGAGTGATGTGGTTTGTGGGGCCCTGGAAGACTTGCCTAGACCATATATCTGCTCATCAGTTTCTTGAGTTCCTTGATGGTTAAGGTTTTGAAGACATCTCTGAAAAAATACAGATGCTGTTAGGGTGAGATGATTCATTAAGCTGGTGTCTCATGGTTACAGTAAGCATGGATTCTTTGATACCAGACAGGATCTGAAGAATAGGAAACAGAAACTGGCAAGATTTAAAGAAGGTAATTCAAAAGGGTACAGAGCATAGGATAAGGCAGGTGGGGGTAGGAAGAGGCTATTTATGTCCTTTGGGTGAAAGGTTCTGCATGAGAACAGAAACTATCAAAAGAGCAGGAAAACAAATTTTCCTACTTCACAATTTTGACAAGGGCAAGTTTTCATATTGAAAAACTGGGAACAATACATTTTGTCATCCTTGGGTCAATAGTACAACAAATGGATTCTATCTCAAGGAAAGTAGGAACATTCAGAGGTGACAAGAGCTTAATATTAGGTAGGCTTTGGACCATGAACATCAGGGAAGTCTTAATGTAATTTAATAGTGACACCTGGCGTCGTGACCACTTTCCTATTTGTGGTTTAGAGGTTATCGGACACCATACCTCATTCTTTTTCACCTGCTTCTCCCCTATGTATTAGTTTCCTATTGCTGTGTAACAAAGTACTACACATTTAGTGACTTAAACCAGCACACATTTAGTATCTCACAATTTCTGTGCATCAAGAGTTTGGGTATGGCTTAGGTGAGTCCTCTGCTTCAGGCTCTCACAAAGCTGCAGAAAAGGGGTTCAACCACCCCGCGCTGTCATCTGTAGTTTAACTGGGGACGCCATGTCCAAACTCATTCCCGTTGCTGGCAAAACTTATATTCTTATGGCTGTATGACTTCAGGTCCTAGAATTTCCCTACATTCCCTAGAGATCACCCGTAGTTCCTTTAACAAGCCAACGGTTTACTTCAACAAGCCAGAAAGGAGAACCTCTTGCTCCAGTCTAAGATGGAGTCTTACATAAATAACCTAAAGTAATCCTGGGAGTGGCACCACCAACTTTCCCAGAGTCCATTGCCTAGAAGCAAGTCACAGGTGGAAGTGTGTCCCACCTACATGTAAGTGAAGAGGATTATACATGGTGTCAACACCAGGGGGCAGGAATTAGGTCATAAGGTCAGTTCACCTTCAGAATTGTGCCTGGGGTGGCTTCCCCTAATGTTCTCCCCTTCATTACATTCTTATCCTCTACCCGTAGGGAAAATCTTCAGACCAAAAAGAACGTTATTACTGAATCTATAATTTTGCCTGATACATAAGCTTGAACTAATCATCTTATAACACGAAGGCATTTATATCAGAAGCTTCCATCACCTTGGTGATTTTCCCTTCAATACCTGGGAGTAATACTTTGAGCTGGAATCTGCATGTCATTCTGAATCTAGGCTTGCTCTCTTGCCTCTTGTTCCTTCTATCCCAAAGTATCTGTACTTACAGCAGCTCCTCTCTCAGAAAAACAATTTCACCACAGTATTTGGCATCTCGTTTTCCTTTCTTGACTGAGTGCATGATGAATGGGCCCATCCCAGGAGGCTGTTTTTCACCTGCAGTCTTTGAATTATTACGTCACTGACCAGCGCCGCCTACTCCATCTCCTTGCACTCTTCATTTCCCCACTAATACTTTTTCTCGGGAGTCCCTGGTTTTATCTTTCTGCAGCTCATCTGCCTCCAGGGAAATTATCCTCTGTAATTTAGCATAGTCTGCACCGTGCCTTAATTCCGAGGAATGCTTTTCACATAGTCAATGAAAAGGTAGCAGGCTTAGAAAAACACCACCAATGGCAACCTAAGCCCCAAACAGCTGCTGGTGCAGCCTGATGAATACGGCGCTCGCTGGAATTGTATAGCACGTCTGCATTTCTCACATACTGAGCAGGAATCTAATCTTTTTTACTCCTGCTTTTTTTCTCTCTCATGCATTTGTTCAACTCTCTTCTTTCCACTTTATCATAGTCATTAGTTTTGGCCAAATGTTTTAGATCCCATAGATCAGAATTTTCCAGTTTCTACCATGAAGCAAGAACTCTGATACATTACCTGGTGGCATCTCCCACGTAAGACCAATACTTCCTGCTGCAAAGGGGCCAACTAGAAAACTATTCCACTTTCCTCTTGTAAAGGGATTCGTCATGGCTTAAAATAATTCCACCAGCTTCCAGAAGCTTCTTTCTCCCAGCATGTTTAGCAGCAGGAAGAGTCAAATGTTCTACAGTGCCTATGGCTCACTCCCTATATACACAAACAGGTTTGCTGAAGTCAAGGTTTTAAAAAATATTCCAGCTAAGATCAGAAAGTCATGAATGTTTTCAACTTGACATTCCTACTTTTCAACCAACTGTTTTTAAAGTCTATTGGCTAAGTCTAAGCCACTGACTACATATATACATATTTTTGAAGATAGAGTCTTGCTCTGTCACCCAGGCTGGAATGCAGTGGTGTAATCTTGGCTCACTGCAACTCCACCTCCTGGGTTCTCAGCTTCCCAAGTAGTTGCAACTGCAGGTGCACATCATCACACCTGGCTAATTTTTTGTATTTTAATAAAGGCAGGGTTTCACAGTGTTGCCCAGGCTGGTCTTGAATTCCTGAGCTCAGGCAATCCGCCCACCTCAGCTTCCCAAATTGCTAGGAACCACTGACTATTTGAAGCTGTATTTGTAGGAGGCTTCTTTTCTAGGCCACTAGGAGACCTTTTCAGGAAATGATTTTATAACTCTGTATTAAATTCATCAATAATTATGAGTGTACTGCAGTGTGTATTGGCAAGACTAAACCTTGTCTAGGTGTTCGACATAAGAAACAATGCTTAATGGGTTTATTCTCAATGGGTAATAAGCATATAGCCTGCAAATACTACTTTTAAAGACACATACACAGATAATATGTAATATATATAATAACTACATATGGTATTTTAGGTAATATTTAGGTTGTATGATATATTGACTCTAGTATGTATTGATATACATATTTTTATTTTATTTATTTTATATGTGTGGATATAGATGTAGATGACATAGATACAGATATGTAACCAAAGTAATGCTTGCACACTGACAGTAACAATTCACAATCCCATCCTGTGGCCCACTCACCTCTGTGAATCCTGCTCCTCAGAGATAATTAATTTTTAATGGTCCCTGATTTTATGTCCTCTGTTGGTTATCCTAAATAATATGCCTATACTGTTGTTTCAGTTGTTGTAGACTTTAGAGTTTTGGCTAATAGCTTCACACTATGACCTATGAGGACCTAGCTCCTGTTTTCCTCCATCTCTCTGTCTCTGACAAGGTGTAAGTTATTCTCTTCATCTTTGGTGTTTTGAAATTTTACCATACTGTATGAATAACACCTTGTTTATTATGCTGGGCACCGTGTAACCCCTTTATATTTAAAGATAACTTCCCATTGTCTCTGGGAAATATTTTGTTTTTGATCATTTTCCACCTTCTGTTATCTCTGTTTTCTCTAAAATTATAGTTAATGAAATGTCCAATCTCCAAGGATTGATCTTTAATACCTCTTATTTTCTTGTTTATATTTTCTTCCTAACTCCTCCCTCCTCCTTGTTCTATTTTCTAGAAACTTTCCTCAACTTGGGTTTATGCTCCATCTACTCTGAATATTCAATTTTGTCAGAATACTTTTAATTTCTAAAAAAAATCCTTTTTGTTCTTCAATTATACTTTTTTTTTTAAAAAAAAAAACCATTATCTTCTTGTTTTGTCCATGCCACAGATTCTTCAGTACTTCTCAGTACACTAAAGCAGTTTTGTTCTGTAAGTCTTCTTCTACTTCCCAAGTTCTCTTTTTCCTCTAGGGAATAGCTGTTGAGTTTATCTTGGTGTTTCTCTTTCTGGTTGTAGGCTTTCCTCAAATGTCTGATGATTTTTGGCTGTCTCTTCAGACATCAAACTGAGCAATAAGCAGACTGCCCAGGAGCTCTGTATATGCCTGTAGGTGTATCCACTAGTAGACCTTCTCTAAGCTGAGTGCTATGGGACCTCCCATGATGGTAGAGAGCCCCAGGGAACAAATGAGGAGGGCCTTATGCTAGGTCACTAACACCCATGCTGGCTACCCTAGTTCCTCCCCAAGCAGAACATTCTATTCCATTAGAGAACTCTCCAATTATTTTGCTTATGGGCAAGGACCTGGATTTATGTAGCATGTGGGGGCGAGAGAAAGGTATGGCTAGGGCCAACTGTTTCTATATATAAACCTTTGACTGACTTCAGCTTACCTTTGTCCACCCACCTTTTTGAATCCAGAGCCCTTCTTGATTTTGTCAGGTAGGTCAGCTACTTCCTGTGTTGCAGTATCCTGCACACATTCAAGCTGAAGTTCCCACTTTTCAAGGTTGTGTCTTTTTCCTCTCTGCTTCACTACTTGACATTATTCCTTCCACCTTCTGAATTCTACACATTTATTACAATTTCTCATGGCTCTCTCATATTCATTTTATTGTGTGAGGCTGTTTTGCTGTTCGAAAATATATTCTTTTTTTTTTTTTTTTTTTTTTTTTGAGACGGAGTTTCACTCTTGTTACCCAGGCTGGAGTGCAATGGCGCGATCTCGGCTCACTGCAACCTCCACCTCCTGAGTAGCTGGGATTACAGGCACACACCACCATGCCCAGCTAATTTTTTGTATTTGTAGAAGAGACGGGGTTTCACCATGTCGACCAGGATAGTCTCGATCTGTTGACCTCATGATCCACCTGCCTCAGCCTCCAAAAGTGCTGGGATTACAGGCTTGAGCCACTGTGCCCGGGCCTGAAAATATATCCTTTTAATAGGGTCTCTGCAAAAAAGAGGTGATAGACACATAGGTTCACTGAACAATCCAGCATGTGAATCACATAGATCTCCAGTTGTTTCTCTTGTACGTCTAGATGAGGTTAATGACTGCAAAGTCCTTTTACTCAGAGCTGTATGATATCAACGAAGCCTGAAGTGATTGGACTCATCCTAGAATACATTACTTTAAAAATTTTCATGATCATGCATGTCCTCTATAAATGCAGATCATAATAGCTGCCTTAGATGATTGTTATGAGAATTAAAGGATAACATAAATGTATAAACTTGCCTAGCATAATACCTAGATCATAGAAGGAACTAAATTGATATCAGTTCTTGCTCCTCTCCCTTGTCACCTGCTAAGTATGAGTGTTGGCAGAAATTACTCTGTTGTCTTTTAAATTGAAGTCTTTATATGATCTCACTCCCACTTCTAGTAGCAGCTGAAGATCTCACATGCACTTTGTATAGATTCTTACAGGGGACTCTTCTAGAGATTTGAATGTTGGGGTTGCTGATTCCTTTTTGGTTATTGTTAGCTGTAGACTAAAGATAATAGCTCACTGGGTGGGTTTTGGTTATTGCAATTTCTTTCTTCTGCTTCTTTATGATGATTATTATTACTATTATTTTGCCTTTACCACTTGAACTCCAGTTAGGTAATGGAAGGAAACTAACTCTCCAAATTTTGTGTAGCTAATGGATTTTGCAATCACTGGTTTTAGATATTTCTTTTAATAGACTTCAATTAATTGCTTCATTTAGGAGGAATTAGTAACCACTGAGTCCAAGTGATGAAAGAAGGAGCAATGATCCTGTGGTGCCAGAGGTAACTCCAGCCTGGAGGACACAGTGCTCAGCATCAGCTCATGAATCAAGAATGAACTCCATACTGTAACTAAGCCCAGAAACATTATCCCGACTCAAAGCTTAGTTGACACATGCTCTGGGCATCATTAGCTGGTTAGGTCTTGCAGAAATATGAGGATCATGGCCAGGCAGAGGCCTTTCGAATGATTAATTCATTCCCTAAGCCATCATTGGCTAAGGCTCTGCAGTCTAGGGAAACTGTGTGATGAGTTGGGATGAGCAAAGCTTAGAAATAGTGACCTTAACCGTACCCTTGGCTTTTGTTTCCTTAGGTGAATTACCTCAGTTCTTTAAACCTTGGTTTCTTCATGTGAAAAAAAGTAAGAAATAATATTTACCACATAGGACTGTGGCAAAGATTGAATTTTAAAGTGCATAACAGTGTGCTTAGCACATAGTAGATTCTCAGTATATATTAGTTGCTGCCCTGTTTACCCTGTACCTTTCTAGCTTTTCCTATAAGGAAACAAGACAATGATTACTAGACTAGCCAGGGCTGTCTGTGTAAACACTGAGGAGCCCAGGCACTGTTTGGCTGCATCTCAGCCTTTAAAAACTTGCACTCCTCATGACTGGTGACTCATGAAAATGATGGGCCTTGGAAAATAGGAGCACAAATTTAGAAAAGAGAGAATTGTAAAGTGGATTAAAGCTATTTACAAACAGAGGCATTATACAATCAATGATCTTTGAGTTTTAATTTCTGAACAAATACATAGGACCCAAAGTTTTGTTTAAGGCATTAGAAAATCATAATTACTTTTCTTCGATCCCACAGAAATAGTGGCTCTGTTCTTGTTCTTTCTTTTTTTCTTCAAGATTGAAGATTTTTTCTTGAGGTTGAGGAGATGAGGAAAGAAAGTGTTCTCTGCATATTTAATTTACAGGGAATTTATCCCTTCTCTGGCTGATGACAAACAACTCATTATAAAAACCATGCAAATCATTGTAAAAACTAGAAGAAGGAGAAAAAAGGATAGCAGATTTGTGAAAAAGGGTCTTTAAGCCTAGTTAGGGAAGACATCCAGAGAAGAATAGAACCAAACAAATACAAAATGCTAGAATTCCAAGGGCATAAGAACTGTGTGGGTGGCTGAACCATTTTTCCATCCCCTGCCAGGATGTCTGAGAGAAACTTCAAGATAAACAGGGCTAGTACCCCTAAGGACATTTTTTGATGCTTTCGCATAGATTTCAAAGACTATTTTGAAGAGGTTGTGGGGCAGAACAGTACTCATGCATATCCAAATCATTCTCTGCCTTCTTGGCAAAGAAGTTGGGCAATTTCTTTCTTTCTTTTTTTTTTTTGAGACGGAGTTTCGCTCTTGTTACCCAGGCTGGAGTACAATGGCGCGATCTCGGCTCACCGCAACCTCTGCCTCCTGGGTTCAGGCAATTCTCCTGCCTCAGCCTCCCAAGTAGCTGGGATTACAGGCACACATAACCGTGCCCAGCTAATTTTTTGTATTTTTAGTAGAGACAGGGTTTCACCATGTTGACCAGGATGGTCTCGATCTCTTGACCTCGTGATCCACCCATCTCGGCCTCTCAAAGTGCTGGGATTACAGGCGTGAGCCACCATGCCCAGCCAGAAGTTGGGCAATTTCTAAAGTCAGCCTACTGGAAGCTCAGAATGGGTATACCGATACATTTTAGAGGTTTTCAACTCACAATGCACTTTCAGTTGCATGAAGACCTCACCTACTGAGTTTATTTGAGGAGTTAAAAAGCACCCCCTACTGACTCCCCATATTCCCAGTTTTAAACATGACTCTTTCACTCCCTTCACTCTGCAAATCTGAAAATCTGCTGTGGATTCATTTGTTGGTCTCAAGATTTTGCTCCCTGTGGAGATTCCAAATCTTACCATGAGCCAGTCAACCATTCTTATTAGTTTGCCTGCTTTGAATGAATATATTAAATTCTTACTTGACAGCCAGTTTTGATGAAAGGGGTAAGATGGAAGAAACAAGAGCATCCTTGCTCCACTGTGGGAAGGAACTTTCATGAAATGAAGAAATGCTGGCTATTCCCTTACATAATGCATCATTTTATTGAGAGTCACCCTCATTTCTATCTGCAGCCTCACTTTCCACTTCAACTAGGAGGCATGATTTGAGTTGCTAAAGAGGCACTGTAGGACGATGGTCAAGTCAGACCCTCCTAGTTTCACATTCCAGGTTTCTCTACTAGCTGTAACACCTTGAACAAGTTAATTAAACTTATTGAACCTCTCTCTCTTCATCTTTACAACAGGAATAGCAAGGGCTGCTATGTAGGATTATTGTGAGAATTTAATAAAACAATGTATGTCAAGTCTTTTGAGTAGTGCCTGGTATATAGTAAAAACACAAAAAATATTGACATCATCATCATCATTATCATCTGGTCCTGGTAGGTATGATCTGTGAGCAGAAATTATTTTTTTACTAGTTAATCCATGACTTAGGTAATTTAAATCATTATTACTAGACTAGCCAGACCCAGTTCTGTTTGATCCTGAATCTTCACTTGTCTTTCCTAGAGCTATGAAAAGTAAGCCACACAAACTGCACCACCCTCTTTGGCTTTAGGGATGGGATCAGACTAGTAAGAACATGTGCACATTTGTATGATGTCTCCTGGATCTGAAACACCTCCCATAAGTCTCAGCCTTACTGAAGATCCTAAAGCTATGGAAAAGAAGCTATAAATAACCAGAGAGATTTGTAGATAAATTTAGTTGGACCTAGACATCTGGAGTGGCTCTTCAAGAGGTACTAACTATCCTCCTCTTCTGTTTTAAAACTTGATGTGTGGGTCTCACGGGACAAAAAGACCAGTAACAAAGGTTTTGGCCTGCTTTCACATACTATGGAATCCCTTGGGAACTTTTTTCTTCAAGGTTTACCCACTACGTGAATCTGACCCCATGATGTAACATTTGTGAACAGTTCTGTACAAACAAGGACTTGTTTCTCTCCCTCCCTCTGATCCCTGTGGAATTTTCAGGGATGAACAGTCTTTTTATCCTGAAATCAAGCAGGAATAAGTCTATCTTGACTTCCCTTTTCACTGCCTTTCCTCCCTCATTTTTTTCAAAATCTTAATTTAAGGATCTGGAGTGAATGAGAGAGATCTTGATTTGTTTGTGGTGTGTAAAGTTGAAAGGAGCCAGAAAGAAAAGGAACCATTTGCTAATCTCAGGAGACTTGGAAAATATGTTTAAATCTGAGAAATTAATTCAAAGGCACATCTTTCTAGTATGTACAAGATGAACTATTTTTTAAAAAATCAAAATTGTTCTTCCAAGAGCCTCCTTGAGATTTATTGGAAGACCATTGAAAGTCAGTCTAGCAATGCAAATTTAGGGTCAGGGAACTCAGAACACCAATGTGGTCCTGACTTGGCACAAATGGTTTCTAACTCAGATGATGACTTAAGATATGATTCAGGTAATTTAGATATGACTGA
The DNA here is from genome assembly GCA_031835075.1 of Saguinus oedipus. Classification (NCBI taxonomy): domain Eukaryota; kingdom Metazoa; phylum Chordata; class Mammalia; order Primates; family Cebidae; genus Saguinus; species Saguinus oedipus. Next base: position 130,546,526 of record CM063178.1, read on the forward strand.
CTTGATTCCCCCATTCTGTGCTCTATGAAAAGTTCGATGCCTTTCCACAATTTATGCAAATCCCTAGGGAACTTACACACTCATGATCACCTTTGAGCTGAACAATTTACACTCAATTTCAGTTCAGTTCATGAATCTTAAGCTGACCTCACTCTGAACCATGTATGTAACATAACTTCTTTCTCTGATTTTTAAGAAAAATCCACTCAAATGGGCCTTTTTGAAGGTTTATGAAGGTACAAAAATAGATAGAAAGCAGCATAAGCAACTGACATTTCCTTATAAGCTGTATCTTTCCTTAAAAAAAGTATTTTAGATACCCTCCAACTTGAACACTCTCTTCCCACCATGCTGCTAGACCCTCCCCTCCCTCCTTTCCTACCTGAGCTGTTTCTATGGATGATTTACTGTGTGTTCTCTCTTTCTTTCTTTTTTTTGTTTCTTCTCCTTTTGATTGTCTCCTGCTAGTCTATGTTCACAGGGTACCACACTTTCAACCTCTTAACCCCAGTGATTTATTAAGATATTTTCCTATATAAAAGCAGTTCCTTCCCAAAGAAAAATACTGGAGAAAGCCAATAAGATAATAATTGTGTTGAAACCTTTACAAATATGTTTGGAAAGGTATGATCGTTTAGTGAAAAGTGACTCCAATCTTAAATTAATTTGTGGAAAGCTCAGTCTTTCAAGGACTGATATGTTGAATCTACAGGCAATATGAAAAATTCTTATTTTGGCTTTCCAAACCATTTAAATAAAATAACACTGAATTGTTCTTCTTTCCACTTGGCACCAGGATGGACAGAAAAGGCTCTGTGAGATTTCTTTCCATATTGAGAAGGATTATAGCCAAGCTATTTATTAGCCTCAAAAGGAAGATGCATACCACATGCTTTTAAGCTGCATGCTGCCGTCCACTTGTGTCTAGGTCTTGTTCCCACATGGAATGCATACATAAACATTCATATTCATCACACATCAGAAGAATCCCTTGTATTCATGGGGGGAGAGGCGGACACTTATATTGGCATAATTTAGAAACATGGAGGAAGAGCCCTTCTGTTCCCAAATAATCTCTCCAATTTTGTTCTGACTCCTACAATTCCTTTAACACCAGATAAAGTCCTCTACTCTGCAATTTGATATAGGACCCAAAATGCAATCCAAGAGTGGAGGAGCCTAGGCAGTGCATATTCATACATAGATGTGAATTAATATCAGATCTCTTTTCTTGAGAGCTATTTTTGTTGTCGTTAGGAAAAGAAACTCCAAGATCCTTGAAGTAAGAGGAATTTTAAGAGGAGAAAAGGAAAGAAAAACAATGTTTATTGACCACCTGCTTTATGTCACTTAATGTTCTGGGATTTTGCCTATGGAGTATATCTTTTATAACTCCAAAAACACTCTGAAGGATGGGAAAGATTGCCTTTTGTACTGAGCTACATCTGCCCAACTCTTAGTCATCCTAACCCATTTCCTAACCATAATGCATAATTCAGCAAACATCTATAGACACTCCTACCCCTTACACATGCACATAAACACAACTATGTGCAGAGCATCTGCAACGGATCAGTAGGAACGTAAAAGCAGCACTAAACAACATATACTTACCCTAGTTTCCACTTGTCTCTGTTTAGACATGTGCAAAAAAGAGCCACTCTTGTATACCTGAGAGAAAGGAACTTTAATATTTATGGCTGTGTAGGGGATGGCAGGGGAAAGAAAGCAGAGTATGAAGGGGATAGAATTGTGACTATTCTTCCTCTGTATAAGGCAGAGCCAGATTGTGTGTGTGTGTGTGTGTGTGTGTGTGTGTGTGTGTGTGTGTACATGTATGTACATGTGCTTTCAATATATGAATAAGGGTGGACAACATCGGTCAGCTTAAAAGCATGTGCTGCACTCAGCTATTACACCCTAATAATGGCTTGACCAAAAACTTCCTTTCTAGGGAAAGAAATCTCACAGAGCCTTTTCCTTTGATTCTTATGCTATGTAGCAATAAAGAACAATCCATAGTTCTATTGTTAAAACACTCTACAGGCCTGGCATGGTGGCTCATGCCTATAATCCCAGCACTTTGGGAGGCCAAGGAGGGTGGATCACAAGGTCAAGAGATTGAGACCATCCTGGCCAACATAATGAAACCCCATCTCTGCTAAAAATACAAAAATTAGCTGGGCATGGTAACACACACCTGTAGTCCCAGCTACTCAGGAGGCTGAGGCAGGAGAACCATTTGAATCTGAGAGGTAGAGGTTTCAGTCAGCCAAGATCACACCACTGCATTCCAGCCTGGCAACAGAGCAAGACTCTCAAAAAAAAAAGAGTCTAGAAAAATATTAAGTAAGGAGTAATTGTTCACAGGCTCAACATAGCAACCCTCTCAAAAAGGAGCTTTCTCTGGCTCACTTTTGGGGTTTTTGAACCTCAGGTGGAAAGGATTCAGAAGAAACAGATGATTTAACTGTTCAAGAGAAATTTCATTATGCAGCTCAATTCAAGCACAACTGTTGCTGGGCCTGGTGGCACATTGTGACAAAGAATAGCATGCTCCATCCCCACCCCTATGTCACTGCCAAGGGCCCCAAGTACAATGAATTCTAGAAACATTCTAGCACCTGAGGACTGGGGAGGTTTGGGAGAATGTAAAGGAGGTAGTCCAGATGTGGACATTAGCATTCTCAAGATGGGCCATGAGTGTGGAAAGTCTTTTGCCTTCTGCTTTGCAAACAGCCGATGGAGGGGAGGGGGACAGCAGGAACTGGAGCCAAAGAGAGGACTGAGCTGAAGCCACTTGGTGACTACAGCTAACAGACTCTTACAAGGAAAATTGCAGGAACCTCCTTCAGGGACTCTCAGATACAGTACATCCTCACTGCATGTCACCCACAGGTTCTTGGAAACTGTAACTTTAAATAAGAGGACATGTAACAAAACCCATTGTATCATAGGCTAATTGATAAAAGCAAGAGATAATTCCTGTGACATAATTTTGGTCACAAAACATCACTGGACTTTTAAGTAAAGACCAAAATACTTCTAATATTAAACATTGAAAAAATATGAATTACATATACATTTAAGAAAGATTGATAAAAACAAGTGAGACAATTATCTACCCAGTTTTTCCAGTTCAGGACAGCAGGTAACCGGAGCTTATCCAGCAACTCAGGGTGCAAGACAGGAACCAATTCAGACAGGATACCCTCCCATCACAGGGCACACTCCTACGCTCACACTCATTCACACTGGGACCATTCAGTCACACCAGTGAACCTGATGTGCACAGCTTTGGGATGTAGGAGGAAACTGAAGTACTCAGAGAAAATCCAGGCAGACATGGGGAGAATGTGGAACCTGTAAACTCCACACAGACAGTGGCACCACTGGGATTGATTTTTCTCTCATCAACGTTACAACAAAACATTGGTCATGGGAGAAGTTAAGGCTCCTACCAGGCCCAGGGCAATAATCAAAGAGATTTAGGTGCTGTCCCATATCTTTTGTTGTCTGCACTTCAACTTCAGAAGCTTCCTCAACCTCAGCATGTCTGGAGCTAGACTCTTTTAGTTGATGATCAGGACAATTATGAGAGGAGTGACCTCAGGCATATAGACCTCCATAGCTCTCGGTGCTTCCACACAGCAAACCTCCATACCCCTGTGCCTTGCAAAGCATCCATGAAACATCTCCCCCTAATTATACGTATGTCTGATGCTCCCTCACAGCCCTCACCCCATAGAACTCAGAAAGGAGTCATAGGGACTGGGCCAGGAGATACATCCTATAAGAAATATCACGTTCTTCTTAGAATTATCCCTCTTCTCTACCTCTAGTGCTTTCGAGTCCATTTGTCAGTCTGACTTTTCCTTTGGGCTAAGTTCTCTCATAATCTCTCATGCAAATGAATTGTTGGCAGAGTCATCCATCCAACCTGCCAGATATACTTTGAGATGTCTTAATCTCACCAGACACAATTTAGGTCAAGGTTAAGAAGACTAGTAAGATTAGATAGAATCTTGCTAGTGTCAAAGGACCTGTCTGGCAGTTTCAAAGTCTCTAGCCACATTGCTTTCTCTCTAGTGACATGAGGACCCTCATTCAAAGTTTACATCTTTGCAGAGTTACTGGGATGGGTATGCAGATTGTGTGTTCCTGAATCTATTCTTTCACATAAAGAACAATTATGTTCTTTAACATAATTGCTAAAATAGTGATATAACCTCTAGAAATAATGACCTATGGTAGCAGCAAGATAGGACCAATTTACTCCAACTTAGAGAAAAGGTAAGATTTTACAGAAGAAGTAAATTTGGAGTTAGGTGTTTTAAACAGAAGCAGAATATCAACAAGTGAATGGGCAGTAAAGGCATCCATTAGTTCATCCATTCTAACAACATTTATTAAGATTCTGTTATGTGTCTGGCTCTGTTCTAGGCACCAAATATATGTATAAATAGGACATCATTCCTGCCTTCAAAGAGTATGCAGTACATGCATCTTGGGCTGAAGATACAATGTAAGCAAAGGCACAGAGTTCCACAGGTATGTGGCAAGTTCAGTGAACAATATGACTAAGACCTATGGCCCACTGTGTGTGAAGGCATGTAGGAAAATACCGAGGAGTATAAGGCAGGGAAAAAGTCTGGGGACAGAACACAGATAATTTTAATACTGCAGTAATAAGTTTAAAGTTCATTATGTGGGCTATAATAAGTCATTAGGGGTTTGGAGTTGAAAAAGGGCATAATCAATTTCTATTTTAGCAAAAAGCATTCCAATTGCCAAAAAAATGCCAATGGCTTCTCATTACTTGTGAGTTTAAGACCAAAATCCTTAAAGGGGACTCAAAGACCTTGCAACGTCTCCCTTTCCTTGCTGCATGTGGACTTTACTGATCTTGTATTATCATACCATGCCACTGCCTACCACAGGGCCTTGGCACAGTCTGTTTCATCTTTCAGGGAAGCTTTTTCCTTTTACTTAACTTCTTCTCCTTCAGATCTCAGCTGAGTCATTATTTCTTTGAGAAAGCTTTTCCTGACCTCTCCTCTACTTCTAGTCCTTACTAGGTCTAATCCCCTAGTGTATATGCACAATGGATTTGTGATCTTTGGTTACTCTCTGTGTCCTTCATTAGGCTGTAATCAATGGCAGAGACTCTGTTTTGTTCATCATTTTTCTCTCCAGTGCCTACGACAGTGCCTGGCATATTGTAGATATGCAGTAAATACTTGTTAAAAGGAAAGGAAAATAATAGAAAATCTTTTTAAAATAACGTTGTTAAAAATGGTTGTGGGTGAGGGGTTTGGCTGTAGGCATTGTAATCACAGAAGAGGCTTCATCTAGTGACTTCATAGTCAGGCATGCAGTTGTAAATTAATAATAAACTCTCCATGTGGCAGTCATGGAATCATCAGAGTGAAAAGTCTTTCTCTAGCAGCTGATTAGGCTGAATTCATGGGCTGATTAATCTGTCTCTCCAGGAATCATCTCAGTCCAGCACTTGGGTGTGAAAAGGCCCTATTGTTTTCCATTGGTTAATTAAGTACAATGGCTGGTCACACATCAGAAAGGTGAAGGTATCATATTGAGTGAGAATGTGCAGAGAGTGGAAATGCAGTGTATTTTAACTGTGTGTGAATAAAGGGGTTAACATTTAAATTACAGAAAAGAGACAGCCCTAGGAAAATTGCTTTATCACAACTGTCTCTGAAATTGTGAAGGGTTAGAATAAGTGGGCTGATGAATCTGTACTTCTCCTTTACCGCTGACGACTGCGTGAGAGGAAATGGATTCAGTCTTCAGGGAGAGAAATTTGAACAAATTATTTCTCGACAAATTTCCAGAGGGAACGTGTAAAGTCTTTGTCTCTGGATAAAGAATAAAGGAGGACCAGTAACTGTCACTGTCCTGCCGATGAGCATTGTCCTGCCTTAGAATGCTGTGGGTTGTGAGGAAGGTACACACAGGTCCCCTAACCGGCACTTCCAATATTAGGATTATGTTTCCATGCAGGGTTCTGAAGCCATAGAATGATAGCTCTGCATGACATTTCTTGTTTTAATCTGGTAATGCTTTGCAAACCCCATGAATCATCAAATATGCCATGCTTGAGAGATTTTGACAAGTTTTATGAGTCCACCCAGTGCTATTTATTTTTATTCTCTTTCATTCCTTCTCTGTGGGGAGGAGCAGTTTCAAGGGCATCCTTCACAGAATTGGCCAAATGCCACAGTGGCAAATCTAACTCGATCATCCTGAGGAAAGGAGTAGCATGTTTTGCTCTTGCCAACTCCCTAGTATGGCATTAACATGATGGAAGGAGTCAGCTATTTGTACACCCAGTAACCAGGGCAGATTCTAGGAACTGGGGGTGAGCAACCAAGACACTCCTTTTCAACATAAATATGCCGTGAAGGATCCATGTGTTTGTTGGGAATCTACCTGTTACACTTTTAAGATTCACCCACAGGCTCTATCCAAAATATTTCCAGCATGGCACGGTTCCTGAATTAGCTTCCATGATAATTCCTTCTTTGGAGCCTGGCACTGAAGGAACTATGAAAAGGCAAAAATCACGATATGGAAATAGTAGCAAAATAGTGCTATTATTTTTATCATTTAACTATTAGTTTAATTGGCTTAATTATCTAAGTCTGTATTGTCCAACAGAGTGGTCACTGAACACATGTGGCTACTGTGCATCTGAAATGTGACTAGTGACTAAATCATCACAGTCTCTTTCATTGTAATTTCATGAGATTTTGATTAATGCTAAATCCCAAAACACAATGGGAAATCTATGGTCCATAAGTTTGATAAATTGGGTGTAAAAACAATTAACATTGTTCTATATTGCATAACTTTTAACATGCAAATGTTCAATATGTCTTTCTCAGAAGGGGATGTTATAGGCAATTTAACAATAATATTTAAGCACAGGAGACATTTTGTTTGTTTCCATGGGATATCTCAAGGAATACCATTTGGGAAATAACTCTCCACTTAGAAAGGACCAGGATACAATAGGCAGAGAGCACTGAGATCTATGGCTTTAATGAGAGATGTGTCTCAAAAGCAGAGCCCTGGACTATAAGCTGCAGGGAGTTTGGACTTAGCTTCCTTGCTGTGTACTTGTTCATGAGGTTTTGAGGAACTTTGGTATCTCACCAACTTCACCTGTCACATTCACTCCAACCTAACCTTAGTGTCACTTTTCCTCTTCTGAAGGATGAGTGGGTTTGACTAGATGAGTTACATGATCTTTTCCAGGTTTGAAATTCTATGGTTCATTCATTCTGATGCAAATCTTTGAAATTTCCTACCTTTTTAACGCTTTCAACCCCTAATTGGATAATGTTTGAGTAAGTCAGAATATATGCCAAGGCAGCATACAGTGGATCACAGACATTTTTTTTTTCTCCTTTGAATACCTCTTAACTATAAGGGAGGAAAGCAGCCCCTGAGGAGAAGTATACAATCCTGGGGGAACCAAAGTATACAGTCTTGGTTTGTGAGACCAAACCAGAAAGTGGAATGCAGAAGCTTGAAGAAAAGGTAAAGCCATGGCTTGTAAGTAAAGTGGTCTGCAAGGACTTTAGATGATAGAATTTTTCCTGATGATACTATCTAACCCCTGAAAATAGAGAGAAGTGACATATTCACTGATAAACCAGGAGCAGAGAGTAGCTGGTGAGGTATCTGTGTGTAATTGAAAGTGGTATGATTAGAATCAGAGGTACCAGTCGTTGACCATAGCAATTATCCAAGTGAGAGGTGTTGGCCAAGGAGTATGTTTAAGTGTTTGGCTTGGACAACCAAGATGGAGGTTTTCATTCCAGGAAAGAGAAAGTAATGAAGACTGTGCAGGTTTGAGGATAAGATAATAACAGCTTCAAGTTAGGACATGAGGACTTTGAGATGGCTGTGACGCGGTCCAAGTGGTGATGCATAGTAGGAAATTGGGGATCTAGGTCTGGATGTTAACGAAGAGGACTTAACAAGAGGTAGTCAATATTAGAGGAGGAGTGGCTCAAGAGGCAATGCGGGCTAATGGTTCAGAGAGGGACCTTAGGAATTCCAGCACTTTCCCGCTGCATAACTTTGACCAAATTACTTTACAATTGTAGTTTTTACCCAATAGAGTCGTTGTGATTATTAAATGATGTAGTGTATGTAAAACATGCAAAAGTATGCATGGCGTTTCTAATAAACATTATCATTATGGTTTTCTTCTTTTCAAAGATAAGGAAAATAAAGCTAAGAGTAGATATATAATTGGCTGACTGTGACACAGCTACTAAGTGGCAGTGTTAAGATTCAAGTCCAATTCTTCCTGAGACACATCCAATGTCCTTCCCACTATATCACTGCAGCCAAAAAGCTTCAGCCATTCAGTGGCTGAATTTCAAATAGCTCCTCATTTGTGAAATGAGAATATAATATTATGTACTTTATAGGGTTGTTATAATTTTTATAAAGCATTTAGAACAAAGTTTGGGACACTGTATGTGCTGTAGAGTGTTTACTATTATTAGTAGTAAATAATAGCAATAATACTAGTAATAGTAATAACATTTTTTCTACATTCTGCTGTCTGGTAAAATAAAACTGCCTCCATTTTAAACGAATTCAGGCAAGACATATTTGGGCTACAATGGGGTAAGTTGAAGGAATCAGCAGGGGTGGGTCATATGTTCCCTTTGCATCAGGGAAAGATGAATCCTAGGAACATTGTGAAGGAGCTGAGTGGAGCTGGCAAGGCAAGGCCCAATCACTGTTATTCTTTGGTCTGAATACATGGGCTTGGGAGGGGGTGGGTGAATTAGGAAGACTTCAAATCTGCACATCTGCAGTGACAGCACATCTGGGGTCAACTGAAACACACTTTCAAAAGGAATAAATACTTCTAAAAAACAAAGCTTGGAAGACAGGCAAATGGAAAAATGAGGCCATACAAAAAAAGCACAAGTCAAAATAAACCTGACTCCTGGCTTCCTACTCTCTGATCTGCTCATGTAGCTTCAGGATTTGTTTATGATTGTTTGCGTAGTTGAGAATCTCTGGGGTTTTTTGATTGTTGTTCATTACAAAATTCAACACAGTGGGATACAAGTTTTATGTTTCTATTCCCATTTTATCAGGAAAGAACAGGGTGAAAACTTTAATCTCCCCCCTACCCCCACTCCCAACATTGCTGAGATGATTTCATGCCTCATAACAGAAGTAATTTTGTGATAATGACACAAAGGCAGCAATTAAAAAATATTGCTTGTTTCAGGGCCTATAAATTGGCTGTTGGTAATTGACAACAGAATGTGTTTTCTAATCCTCTGAAATGATATCTTATTGCAAGCTGGCATGGTAATTACTGTATTTGTACAGTACCAGAGGAGTTCCAGCCTGAGTTTGACAGGGAGTTGATTAAATCACCCAGGTGTAATTGAAGGTTTTGATTGCATTGCCTCTGAGCTGATCAGCATTAGTAATAGCCTGGCTTTCTGCTGTCATGTGTTTTTAGAGCTGGTGGTATATCAGCCCTTTCAATCTCCCTCCCACCTCTCAGCCTCTGTTGTGCCAATGTCAAGAGAGAGCCAAGAGAGCTTCTCAGCACAGAGAAAATGAGAACAGACAGCAGATCCCTGGTGCTGGACTTGAATGACATCATTTGAAACAAAAAAGAAACCTGTTTCTCACTGCCTGCTTTGTTCCTTTAGATGGAGAGGACAGGGACTATGGCAGTCACAAGACGTGGCTTGCACATGGCCTGGTCAGTGCAACATAAGGACATATGTCATGTAATGCAAGAAAAGGGTTTTTGCTCATAATTTGCTCCTTTAGTGCTTTCAATTTTTTTTTAAAGAATCACTTCTCAAGAGGGAGAACTGAATTTGTCAATCTTAAATGGAACATTTTAGTCACTTATCAAGAGAGATCTCCTGCCTGTATGCTATGAAGAAGCTCTGATTTTGTTGGTATTATTTCATTTACTTACGTGGTATTTTTTGAGTGGTTTTTGAAAAAGCACGTTGCATAGGAGAAGGAAAGATAAAATGCATTAATAAACTCCAATACAAAGCCAAACATGATAAAAGCCTTACAAACTATATAAACTAACTGAGACAGAAGTACAGAAAATATTCACATCTTACATACAGATTTACTGGCCATCAGCTAAGATTATCTATGATAAGGAAGTAAATAAGATTTTTTCGCCTTTAAGATTCTATAGTCTGATCAAGAAAACAAAAATAACGAGTATAAAATGATAAGAGCACTTGTTTTTTACTTTTTGTGGAATATTTCTCAGTTTTCATAAGAACCTCTGTGGTAGGTACAACTTTCATTTTCATTTCACAAATATAATGGATTAAATAACAGAGGAATTAAATAACATCTCCAAAGCAGAATTGGAAACTGGTGAATTTGCAATTTAAGTCAAGGTCTTTTATAGTAATCCGGCAAAATAATTGTTATTCCCATTTACAAATAAGAAAACAGAGGCAGGAGAGATTAAGCAAATTGCCCAAGTTGAGCCATTAAAAAGCCGTCAAGCATAACCATAATCCAAAGTGGAGATAATTAGATGTTTTAGCATATTCAGGAAATGTGTTTTGTGAGCACCAAGAAAGGGGGAAATAATTCAAATTGGAGTTAATTAAGCAGCCTTCATAAAGAATTCAGCGTTTGAGTTGAGACTTGAGAAGGAGAGATTGAGAGATCCAGAGGTCAAAAAGGTTTCTTAACACTGGGGAGGGCAAATGCTAATCAACCAGGGTTCTTTTGCTACCTGTCATCATCAAATCCAACAGAAAAGTTGGACCAAAAGAGAAATTTTAAAAAAGAAAGTTTTCTGGCACAGTTGGGAAGTTTGGAATCTCTGTGGAACTACTTTTCCCACTCTCACCCCTCCCCCTCCCATTAGTGTAAAACACCAAGCACTGGATATAAAATCTAGACTCTTCCTTCCATTTATTAACTCTGACGAATAGTCTCCAAGCCAGCTTCAGCCCTGTTTTCTGGAACCCGTTAAAACTTGCAAGAAGATCCTTCTTTCAGAATTCTGGATTTTTTTTTAACTTCAAGAGGAAAATGGAACCCAGGATCAAAGGGCTACGCATGCTCAAGCGTGCACTCAGACCCAGAAGACATTGGGTCATTTCTAGGGGAGGTTAGAAGAATGTAATGGGACTTGGGGGTTCCAGGTAGACATTCCAATATGTCTAAATGTTGCTTGAATGTTGCTTCTGATGTGAACACTACAGAGGGGTGAAGGTTTGGGAAGAGGATGACATCTGTGGGCAGATCTGCCTCTAGTCAGCCTTTAAAAGCCAACATTTGTTATCTGAACTTATTTCCTCAGGATCTCTGCTGGGGAGGACTCAGCTTTGTCTCCTTACCAGCTGCACATCAGGGTACCACCATATGTTCACCCCTCTGCAGTGCCATGCAATGCCACTGGAATGTGAGGCAAAAGAAAACATCTGTAGTACTGATCATATCTTTATTTATGTTTATCAAAGAATATTAATTTAGATTTTGTTTTAAGGTGCCCCTTTTAATTTTGTGCCTGAAGCTAGTGCCTCTCTTGCCTTACCCTAGTTCCCACTGCACCCTTCTCAAAGGACTGAAAAATGACTTGGTTCACATTAGCACAGAAAATGGCAAGATTCCAGTGTTTTCTTGGACTAGCCTTCACCAGACAGTTTGCATAGGAAACAAAGCCCAGCTTGGGGGTCATTCTTTGTTCAATATGCTCAACTCTTAGGAGTCAAGTCTAAGTCTTCAACTAGCTTTTTGAAGACTTGCTAGACTAAGACTTGATTGGTGACAAGGATTTTGTTCCACTACCCAAGTCATTAGAAGAGTCCTAGGACATCTCAGGCCCAGAGCCCACTGCCACCTCAGCTCTGTTACGTTCTCCTGTTATTGTTTACAGTTGTGTGTTGGCAACCAGAAGCCAGAGCCCTACAAATACTGTCAGAATATACATATATTGTCATAGTACATGTAGAAGAACAGAAATATCAACTAATACAGTAACTATTCTCTTTGGGGAATAAATACATGGAAAATAAGTGAACAAATGGAAAAAAAATATGACAGAAATGTAGGACATTCCAGGAACCTCCTATGGCATGGCTATTGGCCTATGCTAGTTTGAATGCTGGCAATGACAGCACACTCACATACTAACCTTAAAATAGTGAAGATGCTGTTATAGGATAGTAATGATCACATTTTTAATCAGCACCTACTCTACTTAGCTGTGCAACAGACATGTAAATTTTTTTAAAATTTTTTTATCTCCATAGGTTTTTGAGGAACATGTGGTATTTGGTTACATGAGTAAGTTCTTCAGTGGTGATTTGTGAGATTTTAGTGCACCCATCACCCGAGCAGTATACACTGAACCCAATTTGTAGTCTTGTATTCCTCACCTCCCTCACACCCTTCCCCTGAGTCCCCAAAGTCCACTATATCATTCTTATGCCTTTGCATCCTTATAGCTTAGTTCTCACTTATGAGTGAGAACATAAGATGTTTAGTTTTCCATTCCTGAGTTACTTCACTTAGAATAATAGTCCCCAGTTCCATTCAGCTACAAATGCCATTAATTTGTTCTTTTTTTATGGCTTAGTATATTCCATCATATATATATTTTCCATCATACATATTCCAGTATATATATATGTGTGTGTGTGTATATATATGTGTGTGTGTGTATATGTATATATATGTGTGTATGTGTGTGTGTATGCCACAATTTCTTTATTCACACGTTGATTGATGGGCATTTGGGCTGGTTTCATATTTTTGCAATTGCAAATTATGCTGCTATAAATGTGCATGTGCAAGTATCTTTTTCATGTAATGACTTACTTTTCTCTGGGTAAGATACCCAGTAGTGGGATGGCTGGATCCAATGGTAGTTCTACTTTTAGTTCTTTAAGGAATCTCCACACTGTTTTCCATAGTGGTTGTACCAGTTTACATTTCTACCAGCAGTGTAGACATGTTCCCTTTTCACTGCATCCCTGCCAAAATTGTTTTTTAAAATTATTTGATTTTAGCCCTTCTAACAGGAGTAAGGTGGTGTCACATTGTAGTTTTATTTGCATTTCCCTGATCATTAGTGAAGTTGAGCACTTTTCACATGTTTGTGGCCATTTGTATATCTTCTTTTGAGAATTGTCTATTCATGTCCTTAGCTCACTTTTTGATGGGATTGTTTTTTTTTCTTCTTAGTGTGTTTTAGTTCCTGGTACATGCTGGATATTAGTCCTTTGTCAGATGTATGATTGTGAAATTTTCTCCCACTCTGTGGGTTGTCTATTTACTCTGCTGTTTCTTTTCTTGGGCAGAAACTCTTTAGTTTAATGAAGTCCTACTGATTTATCTTTGTTTTCGTTGCATTTGCTCTTGGGGTCTTAATCATGAAGTCTTTAAGCCAATGCCTAAAAGGGTTTTTTTAATGTTGTATGCTAGAATTTATATAGTTTCAGGTCTTAGATTTAAATCCTTGATCCATTTTGAATTGATTTTTTTATAAAGTGAGAGAGGATCAATTTTCATTTTCCTGCATGTGGTTTGCCAATTATCCCAGCACCATTTGTTGAACAGGGTGTCCTTTCCCCACTCTATGTTTTTGTTTGCTTTGTCAAAGATTAGTTGGCTGTAAGTACTTGACTTTATTTCTGGGTTCTTTATTCTGTTCCATTGGTCTATGTGCCTATTTTTATACCAGTATTATGCTGTTTTGGTGACTATGACTTTATAGTATCAGGCAATGTGATGCCTTCAGATTTGTTCTTTTTGCTTAGTCTTTCTTTGGCTTGCAAGGCTGTTTTTGGTTCCGTATGAATTTTAGGATTGTTTTCCTAGTCTGTGAAGAATGATGGTGGTATTTTGATGGAAATTGCACTGAATATGTAGATTGCTTTGGGAAGTATGGTCATTTTTACAATATTGATTCAACCTATCCATGACCATGGATGTGTTTCCATGCAGTGGACATTTAAATTTCTTTGCCATTTTTTAAAAGCTTGATTTCTTGCCTGTTAAAATGGAGACAATTAAATCTATTCCCAAGGTTTTGGTGAATATTAAAAATAAATTGTGGTAATTTTTATTATTGAATTAAATTCAAAAGGGATATAGAAGAAAAATTAAATGTAGTCCCTTCTTAGTGTCTTGACCCAAAAGTAAATGGGAGGTAATCCTGTATTTCTGTACCTGTTGTTTATATAAAATAAATAGATGTATAATATTCACATTTTAGTACTCATTAAAGTTTAGTATTTAAGAAAATGCAAGAAAAAAGGCATTATATTCATTTAATATCTTTTGAAGGAATCACAAATGCTTCTTAAAAAATTTTAACAGATGCCAAAGAAGAAAATACATTACAGTTATATATATATGTATCTACTAATTATATGCATTAGCTTTTTTTTTAAACTGTACTTTAGGTTCTGGGGTACATGTGCAGATTATGCAGGATTGTTGCATAGGCAAACACGCCACAAGGTGGTTTGCTGCCTCCATCCCCCCAACACCTACATCTGGCATTTCTCCCCATGTTATACATACCCAACCTCCCCACCCCACTGCTGTCCCTCCCTTGGTCCACCCCCACAATGGACCCCAGTGTGTGATGCTCCCCTCCCTGTGTCCATGTGTTCTCATTGTTCATCACCTGCCTATGAGTGAGAATATGCGGTGTTTGATTTTCTCTTCTTTTGTCAGTTTGCTGAGAATAATGGTTTCCAGATTCATCCATGTCCCTACAAAGGACACAAACTCATCATTTTTTTATGGCTGCATAGTATTCCATGGTGTATTTGTGCCACATTTTTCTCATCCAGTCTATCGTCAATGAGCATTTGGGTTGGTTCCAGGTCTTTGCTATTGTAAACAGTGCCACTATAAACATACATGTGCATGTGTCTTTATAATAGAATGATTTATAATCCTTTGGGTATATAACCAGCAATAGGATTGCTAGGTCAAATGGAATTTCTATTTCTAGTTCCTTGAGGAAGCGCTACACTATCTTCACAGTGGTTAAACTAGTTTACACTCCCACCAACAGTGTAAAAGTGTTCCTACTTCTCCATATCCTCTCCAGCATTTGTTGTCTCCAGATTTTTAATGATCGCCATTCTAATGGCAAGAGGTGGTATCTCAATGTGGTTTTGATTTGCATTTCTCTAATAATCAGTGATGATGAGCATTTCTTCATGTTTATTGGCCTCATATATGTCTTCTTTTGAAAAGTGTTCATATCCTTCTCCCACTTTTGGATGAGTTTGTTTGTTTTTTTTTCTTGTAAATCTGTTTTAGTTCTTTGTAGATTCTGGATATTACCCCTGTGTCAGATGGATAGATTCCAAAAGTTTTTTCCCATTCTGTTGGTTGCAGGTTCATGCTAATGATTGGTTTTTTTTGCTGTACAGAAGCTTAGGTCCCATTTGTCTATTTTGGCATTTGGTGCCAATGCTTTCGGTGTTTTAGTCATGAAGTCCTTGCCTATGCCTAGTCCTGAATGGTTTTGCCTAGGTTTTCTTCTAGGGTTTTTATGGTATTAGGTATTGTTTATGTCTTTAATCCATCTGGAGTTAATTTTAGTGTAGGGTGTAGGAAGGGGCCCAGTTTCTGCTTTCTGCACACTGCTAGCCAGTTTTCCCAACACCATTTATTAAACAGGGAATCCCTTCCCCATTGCTTGTTTTTGTCAGGTTTTTCAAAGAACAGGTGGTTGTAGATGTGTGGCATTGCCTTCAGGGCCTCTGTTCTGTTCCATTGGTCTATCTCTCTATTTTGGTACCAGTACCATGCTGTTTTGACTACTGTAGCTTTGTAGTATAGTTTGAAATCAGGTAGTGTGATGCCTCTGGCTTTGTTTTTTATGCTTAGGATTGTCTTAGAGAGTTATGTAGGCTCTCTTTTGGTTCCATATGAAGTTTAAGGTAGTTTTTTCCAGTTCTGTGAAAAAGGTCATTGGTAGCTTGATGGGGATAGCGTTGAATATATAAATTTTGGGCAGTAGGGCCATTGTCACAATATTGATTCTTCCTAATCCTGAGCATGGAATGTTTCTCCATTTGTTTGTGTCCTCTCTGATTTTCTTGAGCAGTGGTTTGTAGTTCTCCTTGAAGAGGTCCTTTAAATCCTTTGTTAGTTGTATTCCTAGGTATTTTATTCTCTTTGTAGCAACTGTGAATGGGAGTTTGCTCATTATTTGGCTCTCTGTTAGTCTGCTTTGGTGTATAGAAATGCTTGTGATTTCTGCACATTGATTTTATATCCTGAGACTTTGCTGAAGTTGCTTATCAGTTTAAGGAGATTTTGGGCTGAGAGGATGGGGTCTTCTAAATATTCAATCATGTTGTCTGCAAATAAAGACAATTTGACTTCCTCCTTTCCTAACTGAATAACCATTATTTTATTGCTTACCTAATTGCTCTGGCTAGTACTTCCAATACTATATTGAATAGTGGTGGAGGAAGAAGACATCCTTGTCTAGTACTGGATTTCAAAGGGAATGCTTCCACATTTTGCCTATTCAGTATGATATTGGCTGTAGGGTTGTCATAAATAGCTTTTATTGTTTTGAGATATGTTCCTTCAATACCTAGTTTATTGAGAGCTTTTAGCATAAAGTGCTGTTTAATTTTGTTGAAGTCCTTCTCTGCATCTATTGAGATAATCATGTGGTTTTTTAATTTGGTTCTGTTTATGTGGTGGACTACGTTTATAGACTTGTGTTTGTTGAACCAGCCTTGCATCCCCATAATGAAGCCTACTTGATCGTGATGGATAAGCTTTTTGATGTGCTGTTGCAATCGGTTTGCCAGTATTTTATTGAAAATTTCTGCATCTATGTTCGTCATGGATACTGGCCTGAAATTTTCTTTTCTTGTTGAGTCTCTGCTGGGTTTTGGTATCAGGATGATGTCGGTCTCATAAAATGATTTGAAAAGGATTCCCTCTTTTTGGATTGTTTGGAAGAGTTTCAGAAGGAGTGGTACCAGCTCCTCTTTGTATGTATGGTAGAATTCAGCTGTGACCCCATCTGGACCTGGACTTTTTTGGGTAGGTAGGCTCTTAATTGCTGCCTCAACTTCAGCCTATGTTACTGGTCTGTTAAAGGTTTCAGCTTCTTCCTGGTTTAGGCTTGGGAGGGTACAAGTGTCCAGGAATGTATCTATTTCTTTCAGGTTTACTGGTTTATGTGCATAGAGTTGTTTGTAGTAATTTCTCATTGTAATTTGGGTTTCTGCGGAGTCTGTGGTGATCTCCCCTTTATCGTTTTTTATTGCATCTATTTGATTCTTCTCCCTCTTTTTTTTTTTTTTAAATTAATCTGGCTAGTGGTATATTTCAATGATCTTTTCAAAAAACCAGCTCTTGGATTTATTGATTTCTTGAAGGATTTTTTGTGTCTCTCTCCATCAGTTCTGCTCTGATCTTAGTTATTTCTTGTCTTCTGCTAGCTTTGAGTTTTTTTGATCTTGCTCCTCTAGCTCTTTCAATTTTGATGATAGGGTATCAATTTTAGATCTTTCCTCACTTCTCATTTGGGCATTTATTGCTATAAATTTCCCTCTAGATACTGCTTTAAAGGCATCCCAGAGATTCTGGAACATTGCATCTTTGTTCTTGTTGGTTTCAAAGAACATCTTTATTTCTGCCTTCATTTCATTGTTTATCCAGTCAACATTCAGGAGCCATTTGTTCAGTTTCCATGATCCTGTGCGGTTCTGAGTTAGTTTCTTAATTCTGAGTTCTCATTTGATTGCCCTGTGTTCTGAGAGACTCTTTGTTATGATTTCTGTTCTTTTTATTTGCTGATGAGTGATTTACTTCCAATTATGTGGTCAATTTTAGAATAGGTGCCATGTGGTGCTGAGAAGAATGTAGATTCTATGGATTTGGGGTAGAGAGTTCTGTATATGTCTATTAGGTCTGCTTGGTCCAGATCTGAGTTCAAGTCCTGGATATCCTTGTTAATTTTCTGTCTCATTGATCTAATATTGACAGTGGAGTGTTAAAGTCTCCCACTATTATTGTGTGGGAGTCTAAGTCTCTCTATACATCGTTAAGAGCTTGCTTTATGTACCTGGGTGCTCCTGTATTGGGTACATATATATTTATGATTGTTAGCTCTTCTTGATGCAGCAATCCTTTTACCATTATGTAATGCCCTTCTTTGTCTCTTTTGATCTATGTTGGTTTAAAGTCCATTTTATCAGATACTAGGTTTGCAATGCCTGCTTTTTTTTCTGCTCTCCATTTACTTGATAAATCTTCCTCCATCCCTTTATTTTGGACCTGTGTGTGTCCTTGCACATGAAATGGGTATCCTGAATACAGCACACTTATGGGTCTTGACTTTTTATCCAATTTGCCAGTCTGTGTCTTTTGATTAGGGCATTTAGCCCATTTACATTTAAGGTTGATATTGTTATGTGTGAATTTGATGCTGTCATTTTGATGCTAACTGTTCGTTTTGCCCATTAGTTGATGCAGTTTCTTCATTGTGTCAATGCCCTTTACCATTTGGTACATTTTTGGAGTAACTGGTACTGGTTGTTCTTTTCTATGTTTAGTGCTTCTTTCAGGAGCTCTTGTAAGGCAGGCCTGGTGGTGATGAAATCTCTCAGCAATTGCTTGTTCATAAAGGATTTTAGTTCTTCACTTATGAAGCTTAGTTTGGCTGGATATGAAATTCTAGATTGAAAGTTCTTTTCTTTAAGGATGTTAAATATTGGCCCCTACTCTCTTCTGACTTGTAGGGTTTCTGCCAAGAGATCCCCTCTGAGTCTGATGGGATTCCCTTTGTGTGCAACCTGACCTTTCTCTCTGGCTGTCCTTAGCATTTTTTTCCTTTGTTTTAACCCTAGTGAATCTGATGATTATGTGCCTTGGTGTTACTCTACTTGGGGAATATCTTTGTGGTGTTCTCTGTATTTCCTGGACTTGAATGTTGAGCTGGCTTGCTAGGTTGGGGAAGTTAAATCCTGGATAATATCCTGAAGAGTGTTTTCTGGCTTGGATTCATTCTCTCCATCACATTCAGGTACACCTATCAAAAGTAGAGTAGGTCTTTTCACATAATCCTATGTTTCTTGGAGGCTTTGTTCATTTCTTTTCACTCTTTTTTTCTATATTCTTGCCTTTTTGTTTTATTTCATTGAGTGGATCCTTAATCTATGATATCCTTTCTTCTACTTGGTTGATTCAGCTATTAAAACTTGTGATTGCTTTGTGAAGTTCTTGTGCTATGTTTTTCAGTTCCATCAAGTTGTTTATAACCTTCTCTAAGCTGTTTATTCTAGTTAGCATCTCATCTAACTTTTTTCCTAGGTTCTTAGTTTCTTTCCATTGGGTTAGCACATGTTCTTTTAGCTTTGAGAAGTTTGTTATTACCCACCTTCTGAAGCCTGTTTCTGTCAATTTATCAGATTCTTTCTCTATCTGTCTTTGATCCCTAGCTGGTGAGGTGTTGTGATCCCTTGGAGGAGGAGAGACGTTCTGGTTTTGGGTGTCTTCATCCTTTTTGCACTGGTTTCTTCCCATCTTAGTGGTTTATCTACCTGTGGTCTTTGTAGTCAGTGACTTTCATATGGGGTCATTGAGTGGACAATGCTTTTGTTGATGGTGAAGTTATTTCTTTCTGTTTCTTAGTTTTCCTTCTAACAGTCAGGCCCCTCTGCTGTAGGACTGCTGGAGGTCCACTCTAGACTGTGCTTGCCTGGGGTTCACCTGTGGGGGCTGCAGAACAGTAAAGGTTGCTGCCAGTTTCTTCTTCTGTTAACTCTGTCCCAGAAGGGTACCTGCCAGAGGTCAGCCTGAGCTCTCCTTTATGAGGTGTCTCTGGGTATAACAGGGTTGGGGAGCTGCTTGATGAGACAGTCTGTCACTTATAGGAGCTCAAGTGCTATGTTGGGAGCTTCGCTGTTCTGTGCAGAGCTGCTGGGCAGGTACTTTTAAGTCTGCTGCAGCAGGACTCATAACTGCCTCTTTTCCCAGGTGCTCTGTCCTAGGATGGTTGACTTTATCTATAAGTTCCTGTCATGCTGCTGCATTTTTTCATAGATGCCCTGCCCCACACAGAGTAGTCTAGTCACAGTCTGACAGCAGGGGTGTTGCTGAGCTACCGCAGGCTCTGCCCAGCTGCTGTGTGAATTGCCTTGGTAGTGGCGGACTGCCTCGGTAGTGGTGCTTGCCCTTCCCTCACTGAGCTGGACTGTCCTGGGTCCAGTTGCACTTGCTGCAAAACTCTCAATCCAGAGTGTTTCAGATTTCTTGTTTTGTAGGGGTGGTACCTGCTGAGCCAGGTCACCTGGCTTCCTGTTTCAGCCACCTCCCTTTCAGTTGAATGGGCGGCTCTGTCTCCCAGGCATTCCAGGCACCAGTTGAAATGGGCTTCCCGGATTTGTGTGAGTTTCTGTGCTCCAACCTGGCACTGGGTGAAACTGCCATGCTGAAAACTCATGGTGCTTTTCAGCCCAGGAATCTTTTGGTCTGTGGGCAGTGAAAATTTGTTTGGAAATGCAGTGGGCACTCACCCTCTGCTTTTTTCTTGATGGGAACTGTACTCCAAAGCTGTTCCTATATGGCCATCTTGGATCCTCCACAATAACTTTTAGAATAACAAGTTTAATCTGTCAAGATTGTGATGATTAGAAATAAGATTTTATTGGGCAGATCCAAGATGGCCAAATAGGAACAGCTCTGGAGTGCAGTTTGCAGTGAGAACAATGCAGAGGGTGAGTGATTACTGCATTTCCAAATGAGTTTTTACTGCCCACAGACCAGTAGATTCCTGGGCTGAAAGTGCCACCAGTTTCCAGCACAGCTGGTCCAGCAGGTCTCTGCAAAAAGTCTCACACAAAACTGGATGGCCATTTCAACTAGTGCCTGGAATTCCTGGGAGACAGAGCCACCCATTCAACTGAAACAGGGAGCCAGGTGATCTGTCTTGACAGTTTCCACCCCCACAAAGAACAGCAATCTGAAATGCTCTGGATTGGGAGTCTCGCAGCAAGTGCAGTTAGACCCAGGATGGTATAGCTCTGTTGGGGGAAGGGCATCCGTCATTACCAAGGCAGTCCACCATTACCAAGGCTGCTCTAACTATACTTCTGTAAACAACACCACAAGAAAGTTCACAGAGCAGCTGGGCAGAGCCCACGACAGCTCAGCAACACCTTTACAGGCAGACTTTGACTAGGCTACATCCTTGCTGGCCTGGGCAACTCTGAAAAAAGGCAGCAGCATGTCAGGAACTTATAAATAAAGACCCACCTTTCCAGGACAGAGCACCTGGGGAAAAAGGCAGTTATGAGTTCTGCTGCAGCAGACTTAAACGTACCTGCCCAGCAGCTCTGAACAGAACAACAGAGCTCACAGCTCAGCACTTGAGCTCCTATAAGGGACAGACTGTCTCCTCAAGCAGCTCCCTGACCACTGTATATCCAAACAGATACCTCATAAAGGAGAGTTCAGACTGACATCTGGCGGGTATCCTTCTGTAATGAAGACAACAGAAGAAAAAACTGGCAGCAACCATTATTGTTCTGCAGCTGCTGCAGGTGATCCCCAGGCAAGCAGAGTCTGGAGTGGACATCAGCAGTCTTACAGCAGAGTGGCCTGACTGTTAGAAGGAAAACTAAAAAATGAAAGAAATAACATCAACATCAACAAAAAGGATTTCCACTGAGAGATCCCATCCAAAAGTCACCAACTACAAATACCACAGGTAGATAAAACCACTAAGATGGGAAGAAAGCAGTGCAAAAAGGATGAAAGCACCCAAAACCAGAATGCCTCTCCTCCTCCAAGGAATCACAACTCCTCAACAGCTAGGGAACAAGGCTGGATGGAGAATGAGTCTGATGAATTGACAGAAACAGGCTTTAGAAAGTGGGTAATAACAAACTTCTCAGAGCTAAAAGAACATGTTCTATCCCAATGCAAAGAAACTAATAACCTTCAAAAAAGTTTGACAAAATGCTAATGAGAAGAAACAGCTTAGGGAAGAATACAAATGAATTGATGGAGCTGAAAAACACAACACAAGAACTTCGTGAGGAATACGCAAGTTTCAATAGCCAAATTGACCAAGCAGAAGAAAGGATATCAGAGATTAGGATCCACTCAATGAAATAAAAAGAAGGCAAGATTAGAGAAAAAAGAGTGAAAAGAAATGAACAAAGCATCCAAGAAATCTGAGATTATGTGAAAAGACCTAATCTACATTTGATAGGTGTACCTGAATGTGACAGAGAGAATGAATCCACATTGCAAAACACTCTTCAGGATATTATCCAGAACTTCCCCAACCTAGCAAGCCAGGCCAAAATTCAAGTCCAGGAAATACAGAGAATACCACAGAGATATTCACCAAGAAGAGCAACCCCAAGGCACATAATCATCCAATTCACCAGGGTTGAAATGAAGGAAAAAAATGCTAAGGGCAGCCAGAGAGAAAGGTCACGTTATACACAAAGGGAAGCCCATCAGACTCACAGCAGATCTCTCGGCAGAAACCCTACAAGCCAGAAGAGAGTAGGGGCCAATATTTAACATCCTTAAAGAAAAGAACTTTCAATCTAGAATTTCATATCCAGTGAAACTAAATTTCATAAGCGAAGAAGAAATAAAATCCTTTATGAACAAGCAATTGCTGAGAGATTTCATCACCACCAGGCCTGCCTTATAAGAGTTCCCGAATGAAGCACTAAACATAAAAAGGAACAACCAGTACCAGCCATTCCAGACATGTACCAAATGATAAAGAGCACTGACACAATGAAGAAACTGCATCAAATAATGGGCAAAACAACCAGCTAGCATCAAAATGGCAGGATCATATGCACACATAATAATATTAACCTTAAATGTAATTGAACTAAATGCCCCATTCAAAAGACACAGACTGGAAAATTGGATAAAAAGTCAAAACCCATTGGTGTGTTGTATTCAGGAACTCAATCTGTCATGCAAGGGCACACATAGGCTAAAAGTAAAGAGATGGAGGAAGATTTATCAAGCAAATGGAGAGCAAAAAAAAAAAAAAAAAAAAAAAAAAAAAGCAGGTGGTGCAATCCTAGTCTCTGATAAAATGGACTTTAAACCAACAAAGATCAAAAGAGACAAAGAAAGGCATTACATCATAGTAAAAGGATCATGCATCAAGAAGAGCTAATGATCCTAAATATATATGCACCCAATACAGGAGCACCCGGATACATAAAGCAAGCTCTTAACGACCTACAAAGAGACTTAGACTCCCACACAATAATAGTGGGAGACTTTAACACTCCACTGTCAATATTAGATCAATGAGACAGAAAATTAACAAGCATATCCATGACTTGAACTCAGATCTGGACCAAGCAGACCTAATAGACATCTACAGAACTCTCTACCCCAAATCCATAGAATCTACATTCTTCTCAGCACCGCATGGCACCTGTTCTAAAATTGACCACATAATTGGAAGTAAATCACTCCTCAGCAAATGCAAAAGAACAGAAATCATAACGGTCTCTCAGATCACAGTGAAATCCAATGAGAACTCAGGATTAAGAAACTAACTCAGAACCACACAGCATCATGGAAACTGAACAAATGGCTCCTGAATGTTGACTGGATAAACAATGAAATGAAGGCAGAAATAAATATGTTATTTGAAACCAATGAGAACGATGACACAATGTACTAGAATCTCTGGACACCTTTAAAGCAGTGTCTAGAGGGAAATTTATAGCACTAAATGCCCACATGAGAAACAAGGAAAGATCTAAACTTGACACCCTAACATTAAAATTGAAAGAGCTAGAGGAGCAAGATCAAAAGAACTCAAAAGCTAGCAGAAGACAAGAAATAACTAAGATCAGAGCAGAACTGATGGAAAGAGACACAAAAAATCCTTCAAAAAAATCAATAAATCCAGGAGCTGGTTTTTTGAAACGATCATTGAAATATACCACTAGCCAGATTAATTAAAAAAAAAAAAGAGGGAGAAGAATCAAATAGATGCAATAAAAAAATGATAAAGGGGAGATCACCACTGACTCTGCAGAAATACAAATTACAATGAGAAATTACTATAAACAATGCTATGCACATAAACCAGTAAACCTGAAAGAAATGGATAAATTCCTGGACACTTGTACCCTCCCAAGCCTAAACCAGGAAGAAGCTGAAACCTTTAACAGACCAGTAACATAGGCTGAAGTTGAGGCAGCAATTAAGAGCCTACCTACCCAAAAAAGTCCAGGTCCAGATGGGGACACAGCTGAATTCTACCATACATACAAAGAGGAGCTGGTACCACTCCTTCTGAAACTCTTCCAAACAATCCAAAAAGAGTGAATCCTTCCCAAATCATGTTATGAGACTGACATCATCCTGATACCAAAACCCAGCAGAGACTCAACAAGAAAAGAAAACTTCAGGCCAATATCCATGATGAACATAGATGCAAAAATCTTCAATAAAATACTGGCAAACCAATGGCAACAGCACATCAAAAAGCTTATTTATCACCACCAAATAGGCTTCATTCTGGAGATGCAAGGCTGGTTCAACATACACAAGTCTATAAACGTAATCCACCACATAACAGAACCAAATTAAAAAACCATGATTATCTCAACAGATGCAGAGAAGGCCTTGGACAAAATTCAACATCCTTTATGCTAAAAGCTCTCAAGAAACTAGGTATCAAAGGAACATAAATGAAAACAATATAAGCTATTTACAACAAATGTACAGCAAACATCATACTGCATGGGTAAAAACTGGAAGCATTCCCTTCGAAATCCAGCACTAGACAAGTATGCCCCCTGCTACCACTCCTCTTCAATATAGTATTGGAAGTTCTAGCCACAGCAATTAGGCAAGAAAAAAATAAGTAAATAGAGGGTATTCAATTAGAAAAAGAGGAAGTCAAATTGTCCCTATTTGCAGATGACATGATTGTATATTTAGAAGACCCTATCATCTCATCCCAACATCTCCTTAAACTGATAAGCAACTTCAGCAAAGTCTCAGGATACAAAATCAATGTGCAAAAATCACAAGCATTTCTATACACCAATAACAGACTAATAGAGAGCTGAATCATGAGAGAACTCCCATTCAGAATTGCTACAAAGAGAATAAAATTCCTAGGAACTAACAAAGGATGTAAAGGACCTCTTCAAGGAGAACTACAAACCACTGCTCAAGGATATAAGAGAGGACACAAACAGATGGAGAAACATTCCATGCTCAGAGTTAGGAAGAATCAATATTGTGAAAATGGCCATACTGCCCAAATTAATTTATAGATTCAATGTTATCCCCATCAAGCTACAAATGAACTTCTTCTTCCTCACAGAACTGGAAGAAACCATCTTAAAGTTCATATGGAACCAAAAGAGAGCCTGAATAGCCAAGACAATCCTAAGCAAAAAGAACAGAGCCAGAAGCATTACCCTACCTGATTTCAAACTATCCTACAAAGCTTCAGTAATCAAAACAGCATGGTACTGGCACCAAAATTGAGATGTAGATCAATGGAAAAGAACAGAGGCCTCTGGAACAATGCCCCACGTCTACAACCATCTGATCTTTGAAAAGCCTGACAAAAACAAGCAATGGGGAAAGGATTCCCTGCTTAATAAATGGTGTTGGGAAAACTGGCTAGCCCTGTGCAGAAAGCAGAAACTGGACCCCCTCTTGACAGCTTACACTAAAATCAAGTCCCGATTAAAGACTTAAACATAAGATCTAACACCATAAAAACCCTGGAAGAAAACCTAGGCAAAACCATTCAGGACATAGGCAGAGGCAAGGATCTCATGACTAAAACACCAAAAGCAATAGCAACAAAAGCCAAAATGGACAAATGGGACCTAATTAAACTCCAGAGCTTCTGTACAGTTAAGGAAAGCATCATTAGTGGGAACCAGCAACCAACAGAATGGGAAAATATTTTTGCAATCTACCCATCTGACAAAGGGCTAATATCCATATTCTACAAGAACTAAAGCAGATTTACAAGAAAAAAAACAACCCATTCAAGAGTGGGTTAAGAATATGAACAGTCACTTTTCAAAAGAAGATATTTATGGTGCCAACAAACATATGAAAAAAAATGCTCAACATCACTGGTCATTAGAGAAATGCAAATCAAAGCCACATTGAGATACCATCTCACACCAGTTAGAATGATGATCATTAAAAAATCTGGAGACAACAGATGCTGGAGAGAATGTAAAGAAATAGGAACACTTTTACACTGTTGGAGTGTAAATTAGTTCAACCATTGTGCAAGACAGTGTGGTAATTTCTTGAGGACCTAGAAATAGAAATTCCATTTGACCCAGCAATCCCATTACTTAGCATATATCCAAAGGATTATAAATTGTTCTATTATAAAGACACATGCACACTTACGTTCATTGCGGCACTGTTTACAATAGCAAAGACCTGGACCCAACCCAAATGCCCATCAATGATAGCCTGGACAAGGAAAATGTGGCAAATATACACCATGGAATATTATGCAGCCATAAAAAATGATGAATTCGTGTCCTTTGTAGGCACATGGATGAATCTGGAAACCATCATTCTCAGCAAACTGACACAAGAACAGAAAACCAAACACCACATGTTCTCACTCATAGGCAGGTGTTGAACAATGAAAACACATGGACACAGAGAGGGGAGCATCACACACTCAGGTCTGTTGCGGGGACTAGGGGAGGGACAGCAGGGGGTAGGGAGGTTGGGGAGGGATAACATCGGGAGAAATGCCAAATATATGTGATGCAGGGACAAAGCCAGCAAACCACATTGCCATCTACGTACCTATGCAACAATACTGCATGACCTACACATGTACCCTAGAACCTAAAGTGCAATAAAATATATATCAAAAACAAAGAAAAAAGAAATAAGGTTTTATTGATGTGCAGTATAACCCTTATAGTTTTATATATTTTTACATTTAGCCATCATTCTACCAAATCTCAAATAAATCTCACTTGATTGAGACTGAAAGATGCCATTGTTTGAGTTGGGGTGAGGGGCTAGGGGAATCAATTTTAAAAAGAAAAAAAAAGCATCAATGTATGCCATTGTTTTATCCACTGACATACAATGAGGAAATAAATTACAGGAAAAGGAACAGAGCAAACTATTTCTTATCTTCTATGAAACTGACTTAAATGGGTAAAGGATTTGACAAAGGCTGCACAGCAAGTAATACCAAGTTTTGGAATTGGTTCTTCAAATTCCAAATTCCATGGGTTTTCCACAGCTTCAGTGCATAAATGGTGTCTCTACTTCTCATTTCCAAATAATTTATTGGCTTCACCATCCCACTCCACTGTTCTGCTCACCTCTCTCTCTATCCGTGACAGCTATTTTTCCAAAGTCATTAATTAGAAGGTAATTGCAAATTCAAATCCAATTACATTGATACAGTCTATGTTTTTGTCTGCTCTTTCGCATTCTACCATGCATGACTCCATCCTCCTTCAAACTTTTTTTTTTTTTCCTTAATCTTGATTGTAAACAAAATGACCTATCCAGTTTTTCAAATCAGAAACCTGGCAGCATCACTGTTTTTAATGACTCCTCTACCTTTCTCTTTCAAACACACACACACACACACACACACACACAATCACTGTTTGTTAGGTCTAATACATCTTCTAAAGATCCTTCTAATCCCCTGTTCTTGATCTCAGCTCTCTTTGCCTTTGTAGCTTCTCTCTTGCATGAAATCTACTGCAACAACGCCCTACATGTCTAATTTGTTTTTAAGCCATCTATCTTTTCTCCATGCTTCCAACCATTCCATTCTTCAATAGACCTCAACACATGACTCCATGGAAGACACAAGCAAAAGAAGAAAGGTGTGTGCTGTAGTTTGGATAATTGACCTACTAAACCTCATGTTAAAACTTGATCCCCAATGTTGAAGATGAGGCTTAAGAGGAGGTTTTTGGGTCATGGAGTACATACCTCATGAACAGATTAATAACCCCCACCAAAGGGAGAGAGAAGTGACTTCTCTGTTCTCCCAAGAGCTAGTTGTTCAAAAGAGCCTGGCACTTCCTCCTCTCTCTTGATTCCTCTTTGGCACTGTGATCTCTGCACACATTGGCTCCATTTTGCCTTCCACCATGAGTGGAAGCAGCCTGAAACTCTCATCAGAAGCAGATGCTGGTGTCATGTTTCTTGTACAACCTGCAGAACCATAAGCCAAACAAACCTTTTTTTCTTTATAAATTACCCATTCTTAAGTATTCTTTTATAGCAACACAGATGGACTAAGGCAATGTGCTATTATGTGGCTGAATATCCAACACATCTTTAATGAATCAACAGCCCTTAGAAGGGATCTATACTTCCAGAGGCACCATTTTATCTGCTGTATCTTTCCCCACTGCCTCCTCTCCCCCCAAGTTCTTTATATTCTTCCAGGAAGTCCAAAAAGAGGTAAGATGAGCACAGAGAACTACAGGGAAGATATAAAATTAGGTGTGGGCTACAGATGAACCGCAGGATGATGGAAATAGCACTGGGCTTGAGTCATATCTCAACCCCTTCCTAACCATGTGACTTTTGGCCTGTCCCTGAATTTCAGTTTTAAAGTAGTGTGATAATTACTAATACCTGCCTCTAAAATCATAATGAAGTTTAAAATAAATATTAAATGTAATTAATGTAAGAGTACTTTGTATATTACATAAACTTTAGTTATTTTATTATTAGGATACAAAGAGAAGGAAATTTGAAAACTATAGCTATAGATAAAGAAAAGAGCTGGGCACGATAGCCCATGGATGTAATCCCAGAACTTTGGGAGGCCAAGGCGGGCAGATCACCTGAGGTTGGGAGTTCCAGATCAGCGTGGCCAACATAGAGAAATCCCATCTCTACTAAAAATACAAAAATTATCCCGGTGTGGTGGTGCATGCCTGTAATCCCAGCTACTCAGGAGGCTGAGGCAGGAGAATTATTTGTACCTGGGAGGTGGAAGTTGTACTCCAACCTGGGCAACAGAGTGAGACCCTATTGCAAACAAACAAACAAACAAAATGACAAGAAAACAGTGGCAGTAAAATAAGTGAGATGCATAAAGATAATGTGAGATGCAGTTGAAATTGCTTAATCCCATGGTTGCTGTCAAATTGACAGAAATTACACCTAAGGTTTACAAGCAGAAGTTTAGACTGTCCTTGGTTGGAATTCTCTCTTGTTACTAGTTAGGTCCTTTAAACAAGTTAACAATGCTAAAATTATAAGATAATAATATTTTCTAGCCTTTATTAGTATATGTGCTAGGCACTGTTCTAAATGTTTACATGAATTATTTGTCAGTTTCAGTTTCTTCATGTATCAAAGGCACCAGTAATTATTGTACCTTCCTCATAAGATTACCATCATAATGAAATAAATTAGCATGATGCTGTTCATATAAACACACTAAAAACATAGCAGTCATTATTAGCTCTGAAAATACTAAGGATAAAACCGAGTGAGTGGTTATACATACTTCTCTATATTCCTCCTGCTAAATAAAAGCAAAAACTCTGGATGTTATATGTAAAATAAACATGAGAAAGCTCACAGATGGGGCACAGATAGCAGAGTAGGGACCTGAAACTGGAGATCTAATGTGACAAGTTTCTTGGGTTTTCTTTTTGTCTCATATATCCTGGACTTTAAACCAGGAGGCCAGCAACCAGAAATGCCAATGGGAGCACCAACAAAACCCCAAGAAAAGCATGCTGTCTTTAGCTAAATGAACAGCCTAGCTAGACAGAAAACTTTAGACAAAATCCATTCTCTCCTAGTCAAACACTGCAGAGAAAACCCACAGTCTCACCCTCATCAGCAAAGGCAGAGGAGGGTAGCCAACATTTCCACCCTTGCTGGTCTGTAACATGGCGCTCGTACACCACCTCCCACCCTGTAGTATCAGAGAAGACAGAGTAGGGACCTCAGACTTTCATTTGCATCCCACAAATATGAGATACCTTCCCCCACACCCCCACCAGAGCATTAGTGAAGGCCACATGTAGACTACATCTGTCAATAACAAGGCATTTCTATCTCTCCCATCTGAGATAGTATAAGAGGAAGAACTTAGAATTTTACTCCCATGTGATAATGATGAGGAAGTACTCCCCCATGCTCACCCCACCACTTTCCCTCCCTGAGCAATGTCAAAACAAGCCTGCTGAAAAAAAAGAGTTAACTAAGATACAGAAGTTCATGACAAAATACTAAAAATGTTTATATTTCAATTTAAAAATCACACATTGTACAAAATACCAAGAAACTCTTAATTTGAATGACAAAAATGAAACAACATGCACCAACACTGAGATGACACAGTTATTGGACTTATCGGAAAGGAATTCTAAAGCAGCCATGATAAAAATGCTTCAGTGAGCAATTATGAACATGCTTGCAACAACTGGAAAGAAAATCAAAAGTCTCAGTAAAGAAAGAGAGGATACGAAGTAGAGCCAAATTGAAATTTTAGAACTAAAAAATATGATAATCAAGATAAAAACTCAGTGGATAGGTTCAACAGAGTACTTGAGAAGACAAAGGAAAGAATCAATGAGGTTGAAGGTGGGACAACAGAAATTACCCAACCTGAACAACAGAGAGAAAATAAAGAGAAAAATAAACAGACCCTTGGAGACCTGTGGGTCTATAACAAAAGACCTCATATTTGCCATTGGACACAGGACAAGGAGGAAGATAGTAGGGATAAAAAAGTATTCAAAGAAATAATGGCTGAAAATTTCCCAAATTTGGGGAAAGACTTGAACTTACAGACTCAAGAAGGTGAGGGAATTCCACACATGATAAGTTCAAAGAAACATCACACTTAAACTTCTGAAAACCAAAGACAGAGAGTATTGAAAGCACTTGGAGAGAACTGACACGTGATCTACAGGAGAAAAGTAATTCCCATGACAATGGATTTCTCATCAGAAACTGGGAGACAGAAGGAATTAGCACATTTTTCAAGTGCTGAGATAAAAGAATTGTCAGCACAGAATGTTATATCTAGTGAAAATATACTCCTACATGAAAAGGAAATAAAACTTTCCCAGAGAAATGAAAACTAGAAGGATTTGCCACCACAGACCCCTTTCAAAAGAATGGCTAAAGGAAGTTATTGAAACAGAAAGGAAAGGACTTTAAAAGAATCTTCAAACATCTGGAAGGAAAAACAAAAAGATCTAAAAATAGGAATAAATTCAACAGTCTTTCCTCTCTTGAGTTTTCTAAATTGTGCTTGATGATTAAAGCAAAAATTATAACAATTTTTGATATGTTTCTCAGTGTAGGTAGAGAAAATGTTTAAAGCAATTACACTGTAAACAGGACAGGGTAAAAGGTACTTAAAAGCATGTAGGAGTTCCATGCTTTATTCAGACTGGTAAAGTTTTGACATCAGTTGACTTTGATAAGTTACGTGTGTACAATATCAAGCTCACAGTAACCACCAAAAAATCTATCTCAAAAGATACACAAAAAAATGCTACCAATAAATAAAAATGGAAGTCTAAAACCTATTCAAGTAACCCATAGGAAGGCAGGAGAAAGAACAGAGATGAAAAGAAATAAAATGGCTGTTTTAAGCCTTGACATATCAATAGTTACATTAAATGTAAAAGGTTTATGATTCCATTTATATAACATTCTTGAAATGAAGAATTAAAGAGATGGAGAACAATAAGTGTCTGTCAAGGTTTAAAAAAGGTGGGAGGAGGTGAGCGGATGGAAATATAGAAGGTTAGCCTATAAAAGGGTAGCCCAGGAGGCTTCTGTGTTGATGTTATATGTATCTTGATCTCAGTGGTGGTCACATGTATCTACACATGTGATAAAATAGCATAGTACTACACACACATACCATCCCAGTGTCAACTTTTGGGCTTTGATACTATAGTATCAAAGTGATACTGTAGTATCATTATATAAAATATAGCCAGTAGAAGGAAATGGGTGAAGTTAGACAAGGGACCTCTCTGTATTATCTTTGCAATTTACTGTGAAACTATAATTATTTCAAAGTAAAAAAGTTTATTTATTTGTTTGTTTTTAAAGTTAGTACAGAAAATAGCAGCAAGTAAGGCACTTATGCTTGTACCCTCCTCAAGAGTCAGTGTTAAGTAAGGATTGAGTGAAACCTTCAACAATTATAATTCCCTTTAGATTTAATTTGAGTTTATTTTTAAGAACTTGCATAGAGAATGGGTGATTCAGTGCCCTCCCTTGACTGCTAAGCACTTGAAGTTGCTTGTACAAAAAAAAATAAAAATTTCATAGGTTGAACATACACAAGTCTATAAACATAATCCACCACATAAACAGAACCAAAGACGAAAACCACATGATTATCTCAATAGATGCCGAGAAGGCCTTCAACAAAATTCAGCAGCCCTTTATGCTAAAAACTCTCAATAAACTAGGTATCGAAGGAACATATCTCAAAACAATAAGAGCTATTTATGACAAACCTACAGCCAATATCATACTGAATGCACAAAAACTGGAAGCATTCCCTTTGAAATCCGGCACTAGATAAGGATGCCCTCTCTTACCACTCCTATTTAATATAGTATTAGAAGTTCTAGCCAGAGCAATTAGGCAATAAAAAAAAATAAAGCATATTCAATTAGGAAAAAAGGAAGTCAAATTGTCTCTATTTGCAGACAACATGATTGTATATTTAGAAGACCCTATCAGCTCAGCCCAAAATCTGCTTAAACTGATAAGCAACTTCAGCAAAGTCTCAGGATACAAAATCAATGTGCAGAAATCACAAGCATTTTTATACATGAATAACAGATTAACAGACTAACAGAGAGCCAAATAATGAGCAAACTCCCATTCACAGTTGCTACAAAAAGAATAAAATACCTAGGAATACAGCTAACAGAGGATGTAAAGGACCTCTTCAAGGAGAACTACAAACCACTGCTCAAGAAAATAAGAGAGGACACAAACAAATGGAGAAACATTCCATGCTCGTGGTTAGGAAGAATCAATATTGTGAAAAGGCCATACTGCCCAAAGTAATTTATATATTCAATGCTATCCCCATCAAGCTACCAATGACCTCCTTCACAGTACTGGAAAAAAACTACCTTAAACTTCATATGGAACCAAAAGAGAGCCCAAATAGCCAAGACAATCCTAAACAAAAGAACAAAGCTGGAGGCATCACGCTACCTGATTTCAAACTATACTACAAAGCTATAGCAATCAAAACAGCATGGTACTGGTACCAAAACAGAGAAATAGACCAATGGAACAGAACAGAGGCCCTGAAGGCAATGCCACACATCTACAACCATCCTATCTTTGACAAACCTGATGAAAACAAGCAATGGGGAAAGTATTCCCTGTTTAATAAATGGTGTTGGGAAAACTGGCTAGCTATGTGCAGAAAGCAGAAACTGGACCCCTTCTTGACACCTTACACTAAAAGATGGATTAAAGACTTAAACATAAGACATAACACCATACAAATCCTAGAAGAAAACCTAGGCAAAACCATTCAGGACATAAGCATAGGCAAGGACTTCATGACTAAAACACCAAAAGCATTGGCAACAAAAGCCAAAATAGACAAAGGGGACCTAATTAAACTCCAGAGCTTCTGTACAGCAGAAGGAACAATCATTAGTGTGAATCAGCAACCAACAGAATGGGAAAAAATTTTTGCAATCTACCCATCTGACACAGGGGTAATATCCAGAATCTACAAAGAACTAAAACAGATTTACAAGAGAAAAACAAACAAACCCATCCAAAAGTGGGAGAAGGATATGAACAGATCCTTTTCAAAAGAAGACATATATGAGGCCAACAAATATATGAAAAAATGCTCATCATCACTGATTATTAAAGAAATGCAAATCAAAACCACATTGAGATACCATCTCACACCAGTTAGAATGGTGATCATTAAAAAATCTGGAGACAACAGATGCTGGAGAGGATGTGGAGAAATAGGAACAATTTTACACTGTTGGTGGGAGTGTAAACTAGTTTAACCATTGTGGAAGACAGTGTAGCGCTTCCTCAAGGACCTTGAAATAGAAATTCCATTTGACCCAGCAATCCTATTACTGGGTATATACTCAAAGGATTATAAATCATTGTATTATAAAGACACATGTACACATATGTTCATAGCGGCAGTTTTTACAATAGCAAAGACCTGGAACCAACCCAAATGCCCATCAACAATAGAGTGGACCAGGAAAATGTGGCACATATACACCATGGAATACATGCAGCCATATAAAAGGATGAGTTCATGTCCTTTGCAGAGACATGAATGAATCTGGAAACCATCATTCTCAGCAAACTGACACAAGAACAGAAAATCAAACACCACATGTTCTCACTCATAGGCAGGTGTTGAACAATGAGAAAACATGGACACAGGGAGGGGAACATCACACACTGGGGTCTGTGTGGGGGGCCTAGGGAGCTACAGCAGTAAGGTGGGGTGGTTCGGGAGATATAAAATGGGGAGAAATGCCAGATGTAGGTGACTAGGAGATGGAGGCAGCAAACCATATTGCTATTTTTGTACCTATGCAACAATCCTGCATGATCTACACATGTATCCCAGAACCTAAAGTACAATAAAAATAAAAAATAAAAATAAAAATCTCTCAGAGGCCATTGGGCACCTTTGAATTTGGCTGGATCAGATCTCAGAACATCATCATGCACAAATATTTAACCACCGGCCAAATGTATCATCATAGCTGTTCAATGCTGGGGTAGGGAGAGGGTGAAAAGGGAGATTAAAAGTGTGATACATTTTTCACACAAGAAATGCTCCATTTTCTTATGACTGAGCATGTTCTCATGCTCTGCCAACAACAATATTCAGCTCTGAGATTTAGTTTTGGATGATAAAACCGTCAGCACTTTACAATGCTAGTTTTTCCACTGCACGAACATGGAAATTCGATTACCTTCTGAGAATGAAAAAAAAAATGGGCTCAACTCTGTGGCTAAAATTGTTTGAGAACATCCATGAGTAATCATATAATTTTGTGTGGCAATGGGGTATGCATAAATTGCATTCATATCTAATCAATTACACTGTCTTGCCCGAAGAAATAGTGCTAATGAAAGGCTCATGTAATAAAAAGAAAGTCCAAGCAGCATGAATTTGTCAATGTCTGCCCAGAATTGTACAAGAGAGAGAGACACTGGGTCTCAGTTAAGCAACCCTACTCTGACCCTGTGCCCTCTGGATCTGTCATGTTATCTGTCTTCTCACTTTTTAGCCATGACACATGGCTCTCTCTTCTGTTCCCATGTGTCTTTCCCGAAATAAACTATCAGTACTTCTAAGGCAAGACCTCGCGCTGCTTCCATTCATTCCTATCAATATATTGGTGAAGTGGGCTTTTCTTTCTGTTTTTGGGTAAAAGCTAGTTTACTCTATAAAAAAGAAAATAAGGCCAGAAATTACAATGACTTGAATAAAAGAGAAGGTAAGTCTAGCAGCGAGTTGTGCAATCGGAGGAGATGCTCTGCTCCAAGGACCCAGGTTTCCTCCTTCCTATTGCTCTTCCATCATCTGTCTGGGTCTTGCCAAGTTGGGGTTACAGCCTGTGGGAAAGGGAAAGATGAATGAAGAAACACGTGTCCAGTGTTCCAAGTCCATATCAAAGCTCCCAAGTGGCACAACTACTCACCTCCTAACACATGGGTTTACCTGGCTATAAAGCAATTGATAAAATGCAGTCTCTGGCTCTATAATTGGGCTATCATGACTGTAAGAATAAAAGAGACATTAGGTACTGAGCAGACAGTTATTTTCCATATTTTCTAGATAGCCACTATCTCCCTAGAGAGTCCTTGCTTCCAACTCAGAAGTTTATCTGTGTCCTGGCATGTTGAAAAAGTTACCCATACCAGTAAGTCAGTAAAGATAGAGTCTCTATCTTTACTGACTTACTGGTATGAATAACTAACATTTTCTATTAATGTTTTGTGAAAACTATATTAATTTTTTTCTGTTAATGTAGTTTTCACAAAACATTAATAGAAAAAATCAACCAATCTAACAGGTGAAGGATGGACGGAGGTTCCAGTGTAGGCTTTTCTGTTGTTGGTTCCAAGTCCCCTACCATTCCTCTGAGATCTTGTTTTCTAAAATTTAAGGGCTTTTTTCTCCCTATTTTTCAGCTTTGGTCTTCCCTTCATGAAGTAATGAAGGAGGACTGCAAAGTTGAATGAAAGAAGGGAGGGCCACAGGGGCAGAAGAAAATTACAGCACAAGAACAAAATTAATAGCAAAATTAGTAGCATATTCTTTATTCATCTTTATACTCTCAGAACCTAGAACAATGCCTGGCATATGGTAGGTCGCAATAAATATTTCTTGACCTGAATTATGTATCATGAGAGCAAAGGCAATTCTGAATTAATCTTCTCAATACGAAACAGGAGATTTTACTCGACCTTTTGATCACTAGCCATGGCAGTGAGATCCTGCCAGGTATTTAGTAACAAAGCTTTTGCTCCGGAAACCTCAAGTACAAATCAACCAGACACTGAAATAACAGAGATCAGGGCTCAGCTTGCTTCTATATTCCAAACAAAAGATAAGCTGTTCCCTTTAGACAAATAAACCGCAGTAAGTTTACTGTATTATTGTATCAACAACAAATAACATGTTGATGGCCAAAAAGAAACATGTAACTGTTTATTTAATCTATCCACTTTGCACAGATTTCTGATAAAGTTACACAGATCTCATTTATCCCTCAATTTGTTTCTGACAGACTTCTAAAAATGTATGCCTATTTTTACTCTAAGGGCATTTGGTGAGTTTTTCATATAAATTCAATCATTTTCATCTCTTAAAGACCTTCTTTTTTGTTAATTAATTGGAGGCACCCTTCCTGGGTATACTTGGTCTTAATCAGTTCAGGACTTATCATACTTCTTTCATCTCACAAAACGATTCCATTTTCTAAATAATAAGAACTTTCAAAGGAACCTTTACATAGCTTTTCTGGACATGTCATACCTAGCACAAAATATTACATCACAAATCAGAGCCAACTTTTTTTTGCACTTTATACTTTACAAACCATCCTTTACCTTCATTATCTGATAATTTTTCACAACTTCTTGAGGTATTTTTATTATCAAAATTTTATAGATCAGGAAATTAGAACTCAGAAATTGGCTTTCGGTGACACAATCAAGATCCAAACTCAGGTCCTCTGATTCCAAATCACTATGCTTTAAATTTTCTCCCTTTTGTGCTTTTGTTTGTCATTAGAAGTCAAAGTTGGCCATGGACATCTTCCCATAAGCTGTCATTAACCATGAAAATATATAAAGAACAAAAGGACTCTTTCAGAATCAGTCCAGAGACATTTGAGATTTCTTCGAGTGTTGTCAGCATAGAGGGTACTAATCTTTGCCTACTACGACATGTGGTGAGAAGCATATTCCATGAGAAGGGCTGACTCTGGTCTTCTACTCCCCAGCCTCCCAGTTTCTACTCCCAAATAATATAAAATGAAGCTGGCTTTTGTTTTTAATCTAAATCTCTGATTCCAGAGATTTGAACCATTAATATGCTATTCCATTTCCCTAATTGTATTTATAGTCTTCAAAAATATGTTAACACATGACAGATGAAGGTTATCTTCTGAGAACTATGAATTAAAAGGTGAAAGTAACAGGTTAGGATCTAATGAAGGTATTTAAGGATAGAATACAAATTTTTCATTCCAACACTACC
The DNA here is from genome assembly GCA_031835075.1 of Saguinus oedipus. NCBI lineage: Eukaryota > Metazoa > Chordata > Mammalia > Primates > Cebidae > Saguinus > Saguinus oedipus. The sequence continues at coordinate 130,584,378 of CM063178.1, forward strand.
ATTGGTTTCTCTCTGTGATTCATAGTGGTAGACAGGAAGAGGTTACATGGTTAAAAGTTTTAAAGGTTGAAAAGACTCCTGCAAGGACAACTGTGAGTTTTATATAGTGGTCACTTTATAGGAATACTTTGATCCCTATCAGACACAGTTACAGAAGGAGGTCTGGAAGGAAGGAGACGGAGAACCATCATAGAGAAGGGATTTTTATATTTTAAGAATATCTCACTCATAGCGGGGTGTTGAACAATGAGAACACATGGACACAGGGAGGGGAGCATCACACACTGGGGTCTGTCGGGGGGAAATAGGGGAGGGACAGTGGGGGGTGGGCAGTTGGGGAGAGAAAGCATGGGGAGAAATGCCAGATATAGGTGATGGGGAGGAAGACAGCAAATCACACTGCCATGTGTGTACCTATGCAACAATCTTGCATGTTCTTCACATGTACCCCAAAACCTAAAATGCAGTTAAAAAATTTAAAAAAGAAAAAAGAATGTTTGTTCCTTTTGGGTGACCCTTTGTCAAGAAGTGAGTTCTTCCTCAGGAATTACTGGAGTAGATGTCTTTTCTCCCAAATCATTGTTCCTTTTATTAATTTCTGAGATGCTTTTTAGCATCTCCAGTATGCCAGACTGTGTGTTAAATGATGAGAATACAATGATGAATAAAATGTGGCCCCTGCCCTCAAAGATTTTGATGCCTGGAGAATGAATGGAATAAAATTTTCGTGTGGTAAGGGTCAGTTTCAGTATATTGTGACCTTGGAAAGGATCCTGCTCAAAGCCTTCATGACGAAACCCACCCAGGTTTTGAGGATCAGGAAAGGCTTCCTAAAGGAGTAACACCTGAAGTGGGTCCTGAATTAGGAATCAGGAAACTGAGCACAGACTGGATGCATCAAATTTGTTTTCAGAGGGCCATGGGTGTAAAGGAAGATGAGGAAGCTCAAAGCCAATGGCTTTCACTTAACAGGTTCTTTCAAAGACCCTGAAATGTGTTCACATGGTCATGATTTTCCCAAAATTTGCAAAAGTAAGATATCATAGTTCCAGCAGATTAAGAATCTTTTCACTTTCCACTCTGACATTCCCTCCATCACCCATCCTCTTCAGTCAGGTGTGCTGGAGTGGCCACAGGCATTTTGTAGAAGCTGAGTTGGGAATACTTTGAATTTGCATTGAGTGGGATAAATGTATTTATTTCCAGTGTCTTCCTTTTATCTCTTCTATTCCACACATACTTCCATGCCAAAAAACATGTTTTCTAGCCATATGACCTTGAGTCCTCCCACCTGTATGTTGTCCCTCCCCCAAACTCTCCTAAACAAACTCTACTATAGGAAAGGTTGAACTATTTTTCTGTTCTTTCTCTAAAGAATAATGTTACACAACTGTTATCTCGTGAAGAGCCAGTTACAGCATATGCAAGGAATAATGTAGAAAAAATTATGATGGAGGGTGTGTTCAGAATATAATTAATAAAACTAGTATGTTTTTAAAATGTGAAAGTTATGGTATTTGTCAGGGTTTTTTAAAACTTCCTATTTGTTGTAATTTTTTCTTATTCTAAATGGATATTTACAACTGTACCTAATTTTATACTTGTAATTGTCTATTTCTTTTATTAAAGTGGACCCTGCAAATTGTATAAGCTCTGAGATCTGTAAACCTGGGGTCTGCCTCTGTCAGAAACATGTTACCTACACTTGAACTCCTAGCCTCGATTCTCCTGCCTTGTCCTCCTGGCATGCTGGGATTGCAGGCATGGGCCACTGTAAACAGTTTGGAGATTTCTCAAAGAACTTAAAATAGTGCTACTATTTGACACAGCAACCCCATCATTGGATATACACCCAAAGACACATACACCCATATGTTCATCACCACACTATTCACAACAGCAAAAACATGGAATCAACCTAGATGTCCATCAGCAGTGAATTGGATAAAGAAAATGTGGTACATATACACCAAGGAATACTACATAGCCATAAAAATGAATGAAATCATGTCCTTTGCAGCAACATGGATGGAGCTGGAGCCCATAATTCTAAGGGAATTAATGCAGGAACAGAAAACCAAATACCACATGTTCTCACTTATAAGTGAGAGCTAAACATTAAGCAGGCATGACATAAGCATGAGAAAAAGAAACACTGAGGACTACTAGAGGAGGGAGTGGGGGAGTGGGGAGTGACTTGAAAAAGTGCCTGTTGGGTACCATGCCCACGATCTGGGGGCAGTATACCCATTAACAAACCTGCACATGTACCCCTTATATCTAAAAGAAAACTTGAAATTAAAAAAAATATATAGTAAGTTGCCTGCATAGTATCTATCAGGCTGGTTACAATAGGGAAATGTGTAGCCAGGAGTTACCATGGCAGCCAGCATGAAGGTAAGAGGTGTCCAATGGGGTCACTGATTCTAGTGAAAGATGGCCTGTGTTTTAATCTGTAGTACTGCATCTTCTCTATCTCTCTTTTCTCTGATGTGAAAGGGATATCAATCATGTATCTGAGGAGTTCTGGGACTGTAGAGCAAATCAGCTAGCTCCAAGCCCTAAATTCCTTTGAAGTCAGTCTCTTATGAAACACCATTGGGAAAATTCTGGGACCCTCCAACATCATTCAGTAATGATGTCTTTTTGTCTCTTTCTCATAAGAAAAACTGAGGTTAATAGCCTGTAGCCATTGTTCCTGAGTAATTATTAAAGGAGTAATAATTTTAATATTAAAAATGTTATTTTCTCTTTTGCCTTGGTCCACTCTCCATCTATCTACTTGGGGGAAGGTTGAGACTTGCTGGAGTAGGCATAGAAAAGATAAACATTGAATTAAAATGCCATTTCTGACATTAGAAAAAAAAGGATTATGCTGCAAGGCTGGGAAAACTTGCAAGCAGGCTACTGAGAAAAGACTTCCAAAATTCCTTCAGCTTGAACTTTAGCCTGGCAAAGCCCAAGCCTGGAGGTATCAGTGCATAGAGTTTTCTCAGCCTGATTTCCACCTAAGGCTTGACCAGAGTTGGAATAAAACACAACTTTGGGGAAAAAATCACCCTTTCATCCTAGAGTGATGATAGGAAGGAGGGGAGAAGATAAACATCTGATGGCACCCATATATATCCTGTGGATGGAAGATGAAGGAGGGGCAGTGCTTAGAGGACAATAGGGAGAACAAAGCTCCCCATCACCAGTCTGGCCTGCAGCCCCATCAAAGTAAACTGGGTGGTACAGAATGGAGAGGCAGAGAGAGGCCTTAGGGGTCAATGTTTCTGGGCCATCCATGGCTTTCATTGGAGGAGCCTTGACAAGACAATAGCTGAGAACTTTGATTGAAGGGTTTGCTGTGGTTAGAGTTTGAGTGATAGGCACAGAGAATCACCAGATAGATCTATGGCACTTCCAGGAGCAATGGAGCAGTCAGATAGCCTTGGAGTTATGACTAGGAATGCATCTAGAAGTTACTCAAGCCTCAGACTCCAGACTCAAATGCCATGAGAGTTTAGGTGGACAAGGGATATCACCTCAGACACCAGAGGAGAAGAGGCAATGAGGCATGAGATGTCAACTGTTTTCCATGATTGTAAGCATGCTTCAGCAGGCAATGGAGAGACTACTGATATCATAGAAAGACTTAATACTGCCTGAAGGTTCTGCTTTAAAGTATTAAAATTATGAAATCAGAACAGGCTTAAGCCAGATTATACATCTAGCTAATAATGTTTTCCATTTACCATGAGTAGGATCAGGAAAAGGCTAGATTAGTTACGGGTGAAATAAAAATGTTTCCCCCACGCATCTAGTTTGGGGCGTTTGACTTTTCCCACCATGCAACACAAATGACTCCCAGATTTTGTGAACACGTAGAAAAGACCCTTGCTGCCTTGTTTATACCCCCTCAACCTACTCTGGAGGTCACAGACAGACAGTTTCTAGGCCTGTGGATATCTTCCTGTGTCTCTTTGCTTGATGGCCTTCAAACAGCCATGAAATCATGCTTAGTCTGAGTAAGGCAGGCCAGGCTGAGAGCTGGTGCCTGAGGAGCAACCCTGAGCCGGCAAGGAACTGGTGTTTATGGATAACAACCCAGCTCTCTCTCTCCTCAGTGGGACAATTCTAACTTACGTTCTTGTGGCTGCTATGAAAATACAGCCCTCAGATCTCTACCCCTGCATCTCCTTTGCAGTGACAGAGTTCCCCAGATGGATGCTCTGCTGTATGGAGCTTATGCCTATTGGTCAGATATTCCACAACCCTTGGCTAGTGGTGCTTCCTCAGGCTCTGTGGGCTGCAAAGGCAAATCCATACCCAGAATATATATCTGTCCCTGTGAAGGCAAAGCACAGGCCTTTTCAGAATACAAGGCCCCAGTGTAGCTGTCTTGACACTGAGATGGTCTCTTGGAGCAGTAGGGATATATCAGAGGCTCTGCCTTGCTCACTGTTACTAGCGGGTTGGATGTGCAGAGGAAGCAGGAGCTTGTGGTTTGGTAAGTGTGTGTCACTTGTTGGGCCAACATGTAACTTTGTCTGTGCCACTGGCCACTCCATTCATGTGTACAAAGTGCCAGTTATTGAGTGACTGATAAAAAAGGCTGGCTAACATCAACTAGCTGAGTCATTCTGTCTGCTTGGTTATTCTGCATGTCTTTCATGGTGGATGCTTTCTGGCAGATGTTTATATATAAAGCAAAATCTTTACACTTCATGCTCACTGTACATCCACCCACATGCCTCTACCTCAGACCTCTTTGTCCTTAGTTTTCAGCCCTTTTTGTTTCTGTTATTATTATTATTATACTTTAAGTTCTAGGGTACCTATGCAGAATGTGCAGGATTGTTACATAGGTACACATGTGCCATGGTGGTTGACTGCATATATCCCCCTACCATCTTCATTAGGTATTTCTCCTGTTAGCCCTCCCCAATCCCCCCACCCCCAGCTATCCCTCCCATAGCCCCCCCACCCCTGACAAGCCCCATTGTGTGATGTTCCCCTCCCTGTGTCCATGTATTTTTATTGTTCAACACCCACTTATGAGTGAGAACATGTGGTGTTAGATTTTCTGTTCTTGTGTCAATTTGCTGAGAATGATGGTTTCCAGATTCATCCATGTCTCTGCAAAGGACATGAACTCATCCTTTTATATGGCTGCGTAGTATTCCATGGTACATATATATGCCACATTTTTTTTATCCAGTCTATCATTGATGGGCATTTGGGTTGGTTCTGGGTCTTTGCTATTGTAAACAATGCCACGATAAATATACATGTGCATGTGTCTTTATAATAGAATTATTTATAATCCTTTAGGTATATACCCAGTAATGGGATTGTTGGGTCAAATGGTATTTCTAGTTCTAGATCCTTGAGGAAGCATGACACTGTCTTCCATAATGGCTGAAATGTTGTTGTCTGTTCTACATGAATGCAAAGTCTTTCTAATCCTTTTTTCTAATTGGAATAGAAAACAGCACATATGTAAAATCAGTGGCTACATACCATGGATTTAAAGGCATATTAATCTTTTCTAGCTACAACATATGTCTGGCAAAGGAGCTGCAACTGGGGCTACTAGTAGGTTATGCCTTCAGTGAATTTGTTATGCCAATGAAGTCATTCATTCTCCATCATCCATCTGGTTTCTGCAGGAGCCAGACTAGCATATTAAATGGAGACATGATGATTACTACCACTCCTGCATCCTGTAGCTTTTTAATGGTGGCCCTAACCTCTGCTGTGCCGCAGAGGATGTAATACTGCTTTTGATTTACTAGCTAGGCTAGGGTCATGGGCCATTTCACAGGTATCTACTTATACTTCCTCACTGTAATAGCTCTTACCCTATAAGCAAATGACCCAATGTCAGGGTTATTCTAACTGGCCAGTATATCAGTTTTAATTATACACACTAGGACTAGGGAAACAGCCATTAGGTAGGTTCCTGAACCTACTGAGTCCACTGGGAGCCATATTTCAGCCAGGACTCCATATTATCTGGCTCTCCTAAGCTTTCTTTCTAACAGAGGAGCCATAATGTGCTTTAGGTTTCCAGCTACCTATGTTGACTCAGACCCTGTCTCCAATAGTCCTAAAAAATAAAATCTGGGTATTTCCATTTCCATGATGTATAGCATCTAATAATAATTATAAGTCCCTTTGGAAGGAAACTCAAATAATCATCATAATTTATATTTGCTGTGGCATCATAGATCCCTGACTCCTAGAGAGCTGACCTCCTCTTCAACAAATGAGCTTCTGATCTGAAAACTGGCTGAGGTCCAGGATCATGGCATTTACTGGGTGACCACCTTCAGTCAGTCAGTGTCCTGCTCCTCCACTCATTTGTTCTTTTTCTTTTTGGTTGTAGATGTTTAGCAACATCTTTGTTGGCTGTTCTATTTTGCTCATATGGATGCTAAGCTCTTTTAACCATCTCCACAACTCCTTATGTGTCAGCCTCCTTTCCTGTCATGATGGTAATTGTGGGCTCCTGGCTTCCAGTGGTTGAGTGCTGTACCTGGTCTTTATTACCTGGGCACTGTATCATTCCCATGGCTATTAAAACTCGGTGACTTCCTCACCTATCATCAGCCTGCAGAGGATAGACACCACTGAATTTCTCGGTGATGTTGGTGGTCTCATACCTGTGCATGCCTGACAGCCTTCATGCAAGGCATGTCCTCTGGACCCTCCCATGAAGCATACTCTTCTAGTGTGTCTTCTGGTCTCACAGAATATATCCATGTCAGGATTCTCACTTTCCTCAAACTCTTTGTTTCTTCCTCTATGCTCTATCAAGGAAACGTAGGCACTTCTGCTTCATTCAACATTAGCTATCATGTTTTCGGAGCTTTTAAGAGCTACCCTAGCAGCTTTTGGGATGTTAAATCCTATGTCCAAAGAAAATGCCCCCATATTAATGAACTCTTATTTGTCCAGTTTTATATTTCAGCTCTCTGATCAAGTACTCTCCAAACTCCATGGTATAGCATTATCCTGCTGACAAATGCTAGCTAATTCATGAAAATTCTTAGGTAGAGAGTTTCAGTCCATCCATTTCAGGCTCAGCATATTCCCTATTGGGTTATGCTAGCATTTAATCTTAGTTATCCCTCTGACAGCCAGCATAGGAGACTGGGGAAGCTCTAGAGGAGGGCATCTGTTGCCTCACAAGAAAGAGCCCTCTGCAGCATCTTCCAGTGCATTGAAATGCTAGCTCTTTCTCGGGACGAATGAATGAACCACCTCTGCAGGTTCGAGGATGTACAGAGGTCTGCAGAACCCATTCCCTCAAAAACCTTCATCCAGATGTCCCTATCCCATGTTTCAGAGTCCCAAAGTTCTCCTAACTAGGGTCCTAAGTTTAAAACAACAGACCTTCCTGAACTTAGCATTCAGATGTCCTTTGATCCCTGTAACTCTGTCAGATCTTCAGTCTCCTGTTCAGCTGGGTGTGCTTTCCACTGCTAAAGATGAGTGCTTCTTTGTAAGCTACCAAAAATGCTTTCTGGCTCTCACATTTAGCCTTTTACTACTTGTCAATAACCTTCTGTTTTTCATGCTCTTTGAGGTAACAGTATGTTTTAGCAGTCTTCAGCCAACTCTGCTGTCTTTGCAGGCATTTTCCCCCAGATCTTTCAAATACCTGAACAGTTGCACCCAGAGTGGTGATCTTTTCCACTAGGATATTTTTTCATGTCACCATTGGTGACATTGTTAGCAAATGAGCTACCACCTTGTGCACAGGACTACACAGGCCCCTGTCACCACTCAGGATGGAACCCTCTTTGTCCAGTGAGTATGAGCATGCCTGTCCCAAGGCCCCATTTTACTGTCTTCTTGGAAAACTCTCAGTACCACTGTGTCCATTTAGATTATTTAGGAAGTACTATAATATGGGATTATAGTTGTAAGAGATTTGTTATGGGAAATGCCCCTGAGGGAAAAGACTGCATTCACGCTGAAGTCACAATTCACACACATTAGCTCCTAGCCAATGACTAAGAGCAGCTGGAACACTAAGGCAAAGCTCGCTTCTGAAAGACATGGATCTCCTCTGGCAGATTGCTTTGGCCCCAGGATTCTTTTTGGCTGGGATGAATTTTTCTTAAACTGCATTGTAGGCTGAGAGTCATCCTGTATGACCCTCTTTCCTTCTTTTTGTCCTTCACAGGGGTGACACCTCCATTTTCATCTAATAGCCCTCCCCACCTTCTCTGCTGCCTCCCTTGTTTCCCTCAGAGGCATTCATTCCACCAAATCTCTTGCACATCTGATGCTACCTTGGAGCCTGCATCTTGGAAGACCCAGCCAACACATAGTCTCTCAGAGGAACCCTGATAGGTTTGTCTCACTTGCCCTAATGTGACTTGATCATTAACACACACTTTATTAGCATTTCTAGCTCCACTGCTTAACTTTCCAACTGTCTTATGTGTTTCCCAGGATCTCCTTTCAAATAAAGTACTAGCACCCAAATGCTTGTCTCAGAGGCAGCCTTCAGAGAAACCCAGACTAAGACAATCTCTCTCTTAAAAGGTAGCTACTTAAAGAGAACAAGTAATTTCTGCAAATGGTTATTTGCTAAAAATCTTTTATTTTAGAGAATCTTTCTTCTTCTTTATGCTTCTTTTAGAGTTATAATAAGTTATTATTGGATGTCATTTAAGGTGACATCCTTAAATCTTCTTCTTCCTTCTAGCAAGTTCAAACACAGACACAACCCCTCTACTCTTTAAAACCACTGCCTTGCCACACCCATGGCCTTGTCTGCAGGTTGTGGCAAACCCTTCTGAACTCCTTCAAAGATGAAGGAACTATGTCTGCTCAGCCATTCAAGCCATTTCAACTTTGAAATAAATCCTACCTTTGGTAAAAATCAGGTGGTCTGTAGCTCTGGAGATCATGAAACTTCTACTTTACTGTGAATTTTAAAATCTAGCTAAGATGTACCTTGGAAGTATGTGGAATAAATGGTTATTTTTCACAAGTTCTTATAAACTTCATATTTAATCCTTAAAATTCATGAAGGCTTTTTATTTTAATAGGAAAAATATCCAAAAGATCACCAATTAAAACTGATATGGTGGAAAATATGCTTTGTTTCCCTAAGACTTCATGTTTTCCCTCTAATACTAATGCATACCCCAGCTTGAGAACTGTGCTTTTGTGTTGGAAAGATTCCCCTGCCCAAAGACGTTTTCTCTGGGGTCCAAAGAGAAAGTGAATTCTTGCCAGTAGATATATGAATGCACATATGAATATACATGTATGCAGGATATAAACTCTGCTTTGTTCAAGGAAGTTTCCAAAGATGTATGTGTGTGTGTGTGTGTGTGTGTGTATGTGTATCTCTATATATATATCCAAAATGATGAGAAAAATAGAAAAAAGAGAATAAAGCCAGCTGTAAAGTGAATCTGTGAAATACATGTTTCTAAGACTTATGCACCAGCATGAACAGCAATAGAGAAAAGGAAAATTTAATCAAACCCAGGGCAGCACAAAATGTGAGGGGAAAATAGAGAAGAGATCCTCAATAATGCCAGCCTAGAGAAGTGAATTTCTGAACAAAAAAAGTCACAAAAACTTCTAAAAAAGTTTTCACAGTTAAGATAGCAAATCCCACTTGATAAAAGGCCTTCATGTTAAGTAAGTATAGAGCACTCTCAAAGTTGCTATTAGTCAGTCTTGCTAGTGAAGTCTCAGCTAAAGTGCTACTTTCTACTACTGTCCTTAGGAAAAAACACCTGAACTTGGTTGAACCAATTATTCATCTGATTCTTTTTTGGTACCTGATAAAAGATGGTCCATAAAATAAATATTACCTGGTTTGGGATCTTGAAAGTGTCATACTTGGTTGGTCCGCCTCTCCCGCTACCCACTGGGATGAGTGGTGGGAGGTGGTTCCATCTTGGCAATAGAACAGCAATGCCAGTGTTCTACAGAACTGGCACATGTACAGGGATGCTGAGCTCATAGTTGTGCCAACTCTGCATGCGCCACTATCTTTGTCCCTAATTGCACTTTGCCTTTAGCTACTCATTTATAATAAAGTGTCCTGAAACAAGAAGCATAACAAATTTTAGGAGAAATTCTGGCAGGAGTACAGATTGGCTCTCTGTGGTATATACTATACCCTCGGGGTGGCAGGTGAGGCTGTTAGAAGGATGAAAAATCCAGCAGTGTCTTTGTCAGTCTTTCTGTCAGGAAAAGACAGTGGCTGCTCAAGGCAAAACACATTAATCATTTATAGAGAGACTCAGATATAGTCTTCTCGTCTCAGAAAATGGCACCAGAACCTGCCCAGTTACTTAGGCTGAAAATCTAGGAGTCATGATTCTTTTTCATTTTTTCTCCCTCACATGCCATATCCAAACCCAAGCATGTCCTGTCTTCTGTGTCTCTGAAATCACCCTGAGCTCAAGCCCTTCTCTTTGCCTCTGCAGCTCTCACCATGATGCAACTACTATTGTTTCTTACCAGTCTGCTAAAACTACCTTCGTGTTGGTTACTCTGATTCTTTCTTGCTCCCTTAGGATACATCTTCCTTATCTTCCACTGGTTATCTTTTTGAAATGTAAAATGGATCAAGGCACTCCTCTGCTTAAGAACCTAATGCCTTTCAAATAATATCCTTAGTTCTCACTCTGGTTTACAGTGCTCTGCCAAACCTCACCTCTGCCCAACTTGCTGAATTCATCTTCTGCCTCCTTTTTTGCCATAGTCCAGACACATAGGGTTTTCCCCAAGTTTTTCCTCATTTCAGAGCCTTTGCACTTTCTATCTGCCTCTGCCCAGATCTTCTCATCTAGAAATGTATTCAAATACTGCTTCTTTGCCCAAGACTTTATTGACATGCTTGTCCAGAATAATTTTATATCATATTATCCTCTTTTATTATCTCTGTACCCCTTGCCACTAACTGAAATTATTTTATTTTCTGTCTCTCCTCTATTTTTCTGTCTAGAAAGTGGACTCCAAGAGGCCAAGTTTTTAGTCCCAAAGCAGCCTGGATCAGTGCTTGAGGCATAATGGGCAACCGAAACACATTGGTTAAATGGATGTATGAATCAATCAATCAATCAACTGGAACTCTGTTTTTAATTATCTGACAAAAAAATAAAACCCTGTCATCTTTAGTAGGTCTAACATGGTGATCAGTGTAGCAAAGTGATATTTCTGGGACAAGTCTTTAGGGGTAAAGTTTTAGTGACAGATGAAATCATTCAGATAATTTGAAGGAAAGAATGAAATTTCAGTCAGACTCCTATGACAGGATAAAAAGCTTTCATGGAGTAACAGGAACATGCTTATGTACCTCCAGGATGAGAATCCAGGATGGAAAAAATGATACCAATGAGTCCTTTCTTCCCCTTGATCCTTGCCTTAACCTGACTCTACAGAAGAGGAGACATGGTTAGATTCTCTAGGAAACAGACTCTGAGATAGAGTTGGGCATCACTATGGTCTAAATGTTTGTGTCCACTCAAAATTCAAATGTTGAAGCCTAATTACCCATGTGATTATGTTTAGGAAATGGGGACTCTGGAAGGTGATTAGGCCACAAGAGTAGAGCACACATGATTGGGATTAGAAAGTCTTATAAAAAAAGGCCCCAGAGAGCTGCCTGGCCTCTCCATCAAGCAGGGACACAGCCTGAAGGCACCATCTTTGAACCAGAAAGCAGCCCTCATCAGAAACCAAATCTGCCTGTGTCTTGATCTTGGACTTCCCAGCTCCCAGAACTATGAGAATTAAGTTGTTCTTGTTATCCACCTAGTTTAAGGTATGTTTTTATAGCAGCCGTAATAGACTGGGACTTGTATGAGGGAGGTTTACTAAGGACTGCTATTGGAATCAACACCTGTAGAAGTGAAGAAAGAACTGTGTGGAAGGAGAAGTTGAGCTGTGATTCAGTTTCACTGGAGACCTCAGCCAACCCTAAAGGGAGTTTTGAAGCTGGAATGACCCTTCAGGGTTATCCTGAGATGGGAAAAGGAGGCCAAGTTCTTATATTTCTACTTGGAGCAGTCATGCAAGCTGCTCTGGAAAGGGGCACAACTTTGGGCCAAACCATCCTCTTGAGCAGAGATCATCCCCATAAGGGATGCTGGGCATCTAAGCCAGCAGCATTCCCAGCAGATGGGAGGATCCCATCCCCATGGGAGAATCTAGGTGATGTATCTCAATGTCCATCCCAAAGCCCAGAAATGACTGAACTTAATCTTCTCTCACCAGATACAGAAGGAATGAAGAATTTCTGCTCTCTGCTTTGAACTAACATTACAGAAACACATGGCACTTGGGGACATCCTAAAATATGTCATTTAGTAGCTTTTTTTTTTTTTTAACTTTTTTTCTTTAAGAATATAGATGGAATTTTTCTTACCTTTCATTTGTATAAGAATCATCCCCCAAGCTTTGAGATTGACAAATAAAAATTGTACCAATTTAAGATGTACAACATGTTTTGATGTATGCATCACAATGAAGCTAATTAACTTATCCACCACCTCACATTGTTACTGTACGTGCACGTTGGTGTGTGTGGTAGGAACACACACCTAAGATCTATTCTCTTAGCAAATTTCAAATATACAAAATATCATTTCTAAACTATAGTTACCATGATATATATTAGGTCTCCAGAATGTATTCATCTTAAAACTGAAAGGGCATACTTGTCTAGTGCCAGTTTTCAAAGGGAATGTTTCCAGTTTTTGCTCGTTCAGTATGATGTTGGCTGTGTGTTTGTCATAAATAGCTTTTATTATTTTGAGATATGTTCCATCAATACCTCGTTTACTGAGAGTTTTTAGCATAAAGGCTGTTGAATTTTCAAAAGCCTTCTCTGCATCTATTTAGATAAGCATGGGATTTTGTCTTCAGTTCAGTTTATGTGATGGATTACACTTATAGATTTATCTATGTTAAACCAGCCTTGCATCCCCAGGATGAAGCCTACTTGATCATGATGGAAAGCTTTTTAATGTGCTGTTGCATCTGGTTTGCCAGTATTTTATTGAAGATTTTTACATCAATGTTCATCATGGATATTGGCCTGAAGTTTTCTTTTTTAGTTGTGTCTTTGCCAGGTTTTGGTATCAGGATGAGGTTGGTCTCATAAAATGAGTTAGGGAGAATTCCCTCTTTTTGTATTGTTTGGAATAGTTTCAGAAGGAATGTACCAGTTCCTCTTTGTATGTCTTTCTCGCCATTCCTATTTAATATAGTATTGGAGATTCAAGCCAGAGCAATCAGGCAAGAAAAAAAAAAGGGTATTCAAATAGGAAAAGAGGAAGTTTAATTGTCTCTATTTGCAGACGACATGATTGTGTATTTAGAAGACCCCATCATCTCAGCCCAAAATCTCTTTAAGCTTATAAGCAACTTCAGCAAAGTCTCAGGATACAAAATCAACGTGCAGAAATCACAAGCATTTCTATACACCAATAACAGACAAACAGAGAGCCAAATCATGAGTGAACTCTTATTCACAGTTGCAACAAAGAGAATAAAATACCTAGGAATACAACTAACAAAGGATGTAAAGGACCTCTTCAAAGAGAACTACAAACCACTGCTCAAGGAAATAAGAGAGGACACAAAAAGATGGAAAAACATTCCATGCTCATGCTTAGGAAGAATCAATATTGTGAAAATGGCCATACTGCCCAAAGTAATTTGTAGATTCAATGCTGTCTCTATCAAGCTACCATTGGACCTTCTTCACAGAACTGGAAAAAACCACTTCAAACTTCATATGGAACCTAAAGAGAGCCCGCATAGCCAAGACAATCCTAAACAAAAAGAACAAAGCTAGAGGCATCACGCTACCTGACTTCAAACTATACTACAAGGCTACAGTAATCAAAGTAGCATGGTACTGGTACCAAAACAGACATATAGACCAATGGAACAGAACAGAGTTGTCAGAAGTAATGCCACACATCTACAATGACCGCATCTTTGACAAACCTGACAAAAACAAGCAATGGGGAAAGAATTCCCTGTTTAATAAATTGTGTTGGGAAAACTGGCTAGCAGTGTGCAGAAAGCAGAAACTGGACCCCTTCCTGACACCTTACACTAAAATTAACTCCATATGGATTAAAGACTTAAACATAAGACCTAACACCATAAAAACCCTAGAAGAAAATCTAGGCAATACCATTCAGGGCATATGCATAGGCAAGGATTTCATGACTAAAACACCAAAGCAATGGCAACAAAAGCCAAAATAGACAAATGGAATCTAATTAAACTTAAGAGTTTCTTCACAGCAAAAGAAACAATGATTAGAGTGAACCAGCAACCAACAGAATGGGAAAAAATTTTTTGCAATCTACCCATCTGACAAAGGACTTATATCCAGAATTTACAAAGAGCTAAAGCAGATTTACAAGCAAAAAACCAAACCCATTCAAAAGTGGATGAAGAACATGACCAGACACTTTTCCAAAGAAGATATTTATGAGGTCAACAAACATGTGATAAAATGCTCAACATTACTGGTCATTAGAGAAATGCAAATCAAAGCCACATTGAGATACCATCTCACTCCAGTTAGAATGGTGATCATTAAAAAATCTGGAGACAACAGATGCTGGAGAGGATGTGGAGAAATAGGAACACTTTTACACTGTTGATGGGAGTACAAATTAGTTCAACCATTGAGTGTGGCGATTCCTCAAGGATCTAGAAATAGAAATTCCATTTGACCCAGCAGTCCCATTACCAGGAATATACCCAAAATATTATAAATCATTCTATTATAAAGACACATGCACACATATGTTTGTTGCCACACTGTCTACAATAGCAAAGACCTGGGACCAACCCAAATGCCCATCAATGATAGACTGGGTAAAGAAAATGTGGCAAATATACACCATGGAATACTATGCAGCCATAAAAAAATGATGAGTTCGTGTCCTTTGCAGGGACATGGATGAATCTGGAAACCATCATCTCAGCGAACTGACACAAGAATAGAAAACCAAATACCACATTTTCTCACTCATAGGCGGGTGATGAACAGTGAGAATGCATGGGCACAGGGAGGGGAGCATCATACACTAAGGTCTGTTGCGGGGTGGGAGTTTAGGGGAGGGATAACATGGGAGAAACACCTGATGTGGGTGATGGGGAGATGGAGGCAGCAAACCACCATGGCATGTGTGTACCTATGCAAGAATCCTGCAAGATCTGCTCACATATCCCAGAACTTAAAATACAATTAAAAAAAAAAAAAAAAGAAAGGGCCAGATGATAGGGAAAATGGATAGATTTGGGTCAAAGGGTATACAAACTTCCAACAACTGCTTTTAAAAAGAAAGCCTTTGTTCCTGTTTTGCTTTTTCTTTTTGTTTATTTTAGTTTGTTTTTCCTTTAGGACATAAAAAGTATTTTTAGTCTATAGCTAAGCTCTTTTCAATCTAAATCCATGCCTTTAAAATTGAGTCTTCTCATTAAAGTGATTCTCTTCCATCCACACTGAGCTTGGTTACTTCAGGTTCTCTAGGACCCAAAAGAGTGTATCTAAAACGAATAATTTCTATAAACTCAGTAATGGCCAAACTAGTTACAAAAGGTGACCTGAGAAAAATCTATGATGAGTGTACTTCTAAAGTTCTCAAAAAAGGGAGTAATTAAACCAACTGCATTATTCATGTTATTTGCTCTGCTCTTTTTCTTAAATTCAGTCTTATGTCTTTGATACACAATTTCTATTTCTTTGGACCTCAAAGTGTAATGTGTTTTAGAATAAGCTGGTATGCTTTGGAAAACAGATTAATGGACCCCATTCCCCATAGAGTCAGAAGATCCAAGCAGAACCCAGGAATCTGCATTTTAGAGAATACCACAAGGCCGAACACCTGTAATCCCAGCACTTTGGGATGCTGAGGTGGGCAGATCACGAGATCAGGAGTTCCAGACCATCCTAGCCAATATAGTGAAACTCTGTGTCTACTAAAAATACAAAAATTAGTCGGGCATGGTTGCATGCGCCTTTAGTCCCAGTTGCTCAGGAGGCTAAGGCAAAAGAATCACTTGAAACTGAGAGGCAGAGGTTGCAGTGAGCCGAGATCAAGCCAGTGCACTCCAGCCTGGGTGACAGAGTGAGACTCCATCTCAAAAAAAGAAAAAGGAAAAGAAAACACCCCAGATGATTTCTGAGGTAGGTAGCCCAGAGACCATACTTTGAGAATCACTAAGTGTGGTGATTTATTTCATGGGCTGGCAAACGCTATTTTACTAATAAAATAACACTTCCAGTGATGGATTCTTATAAGCAATAAAAATAATGTAATTTGAGCAATAGCTTAAAGACAAGGCTTTTTTGCCTTTCACAATTCCTGGGGACTCCATTCACAAAAACACAATGGAGTCACGCTCCAGAGGGTCTGTTCATGTTGTATTCTCTCCCCTGCAAACCGTGCTGCTAGCCTGGTACAAGTGGTGGCCCTGTCAAAGGAAATGCAAACATCTCAGTATCAATGAAATGCCTGCATCTTCACTCAACTGCTGCCAACACTGGTTTCATTTTATGTAGCAAATGGCAATGATGATTCTCTCATCAGTAAAGTTACAAGCCTTTTCGCAGTTCCAGGTGGAGTCCATTCCCAGATACACTCTGGGGAAAGAAAATCTTTTCTCTCCACCCCACCCCGTTCACACCATGTTACCCAAAACATAAACTCTTCCCAATTTATCCCATGAACCCCACTGCCATCTTTCCTGGATGACTTGAGCCTCTCCTTTAATGGAGGTGTGAAGGAATTCTTGGTATTTATTATCTTTCTTTTAAGCTATTCATGCAAATGTTTCTCAGGGACTATTTTCTCTAATTGGCAACCTCTAGCTTCCTTGATGGGTTAGACTCTTTTGAATATTTGTAAACCATCAAACAAATCACGACATGTCATGAATATGGTTACACAGATTTACCACAATTGTAATGTGCCCAACCTAAGGAAACTGTTTCCTGCCTAGGGTTAGGTCAAGAAAGGAACCATATTCACATTTGCTATCAAAAGCTCCGTTCTGAAGAGTAGCTGTGTAAATTAATCTCTCATCAGACTTCTAGAAGATAACTGTCTACTTGAAATGCATCAGATACTGTACCAAATGTGCTGCTTGCATGAACTCATTCAATTCTCATTAAAATCTCCAGAAGAGAAGTACCATTAGTCTTCCCATGCTGTAGACGAGGAAGCTGAGAAACAGTTGCTTTTTAGAAATCAAATAACTGGCAGGGCCACAATTTGTACCCAGGTCTGTATGATTCCATAAAATTATACTTTCTAGAACAAGAATGCAGCCTATATTGTGAGATTTTGTTTTCAGGTATCACAAGGTTTCAACTGCCCATAAGATACCTTTTCTCAGTCTTGCTTTTTTAAAAATTCATATTATTACACAAATTACTTGATTTGAGACTGTATTATTAGATAGCCATCATTAAAGCAGAAATATAGCCCAAGAGCAACAAGGTTTTTTCCCACTTTACACACAATCATGACTAGAAAACATTCCTGGAATAGTTTAAGAAATAAATCGGTCTAATCCTGAAACATAGAGAATCAGAGGCCTCAGGAAAGAGACTTAGGATTACTGGTCAATTTTGATTAGAAAAAAAAAGGAAAGTTCTGAAGATTTAAATCATTGATTAAATTTCACCAAACATCTCTGGGCAGCTATAATTAGCAAACATGCTTTTAGAAGCAGAATTAGAGGAAGGGGCACATAATGTCAAGTAAGGAGAT
Source organism: Saguinus oedipus (assembly GCA_031835075.1). NCBI lineage: Eukaryota > Metazoa > Chordata > Mammalia > Primates > Cebidae > Saguinus > Saguinus oedipus. Next base: position 130,602,155 of record CM063178.1, read on the forward strand.
GTGCCACCTAGTACACATTTAGCCTACTTTACCATTTTACTTCCTTCTTCACGGTCTTCTTTCTAATTGCACATTCATAAATGGACATGTCATGCACAGCTTCGAGCTTTCCAATGGATTGCCAGTGAGCTTCTTTCTCCAGATTTGGCAATTAAATGCTTAGTGAATACTTAAAACGTGTCCCTACCCTGGTAGACTGCTCCCCCATCACACTTTATCCCCTATGCTGCTTCTCCAAAATTCACATCATTATCTGAAACTATATCCTATTATGTTGTATTATATTATGTTCTACTATGTTATTTCTTTATTATATGTCTCTCTTTCTGGACAGTAGATTCCATGAGAGAGAGCTTCATCAACTTTGTTCACCTCTCCATTACTAACACATAAAATGGTCCCTGAAATATAGTAGGCACTCAATGCGTATTTGTTAAATGAATGAATCAGCTATGGTATGGACTGCTATGAGAGGTATTGAGGGAGTTAATATATACCATTATTTAATGCTTACTATCTCCTAGGCCTGTTCCATGCACTTCACATTGATTAACAGCTTGAATAGTCATTACATTTCTATGAGGTAGATATTATTACTAGCTTCATTTTACAGATAAAGAAAGTGAAGTGCAGAGAAGTTAGTTAAGGATGTCAAAGATGTCAAGAAGTTTTCAGGATGTCAAAGGAAGTTAGGTAACTTGCTCACAAACCCAGGAAGTGTCAAAGCCACAGTGGAACACAGATTGTCTGGCTTCAGGGTTCTGTTAAACATTATGATAAAATAAGACAAGACACTACTGGTTTGGGAAGAAAAATCTTGCCCACACAAAAAAAATAAGTTCATAGTGAATAATAAATGAAGGTATAATCAATACATTTTCTAAAGCTGAGATGAGAGAAGGTTCCCGGAAGACCAAAAAATAGCTTATAAAGAATCTGAGATTTGCACTGGCTCTTGAGTAATGTTTTGGCTAGTGATGAAGGTCTCTTATCACTGAAGCCCCAGTGATTACAGTAAAAAAAAAAAAAAGCAAGTTCCAGTAAAGACATAAAGGATTCAATGACACACAGACATCTTTTTGAAGGTTCTGTTTGCCTTGGCTTTAATGTATTTACTGATGTTTATAAGAAAGCAGGGAAAGTGAGAACAAAGAGTAAGGGAATGATGATGTCAGTCTTCTGAGATGGTTCTGGAGAAGACGGCATTGCGTCTGGGACACCAGTAGCCTAGGAGTCAGGAGTTCCTCCTGGAGAAAGCAGGATAATCAAAAACAATGACCCTGCCTCCCTACTCTGTCCTCTGTGATGAGAACTGAGTTATAAATACCAGTGTGTTTAGAAAGTCAGAGCTTTGTTAATAAGGACTCATCTGCACTGGTTGGGAATTTCCTCTGTCATGTCCAAATTTCAATGCCTGATTCCCCACTGATTACTCTGATGATTATCAGGATGTCAAAAGTTTGGCATTGCTGTCACTGAGAACTGGGATTGCTCATTTTCTCTTGGGTTGGGGTCTTCAAAGCCAATGGAAGGCGACAGGGTTTCAATGAGATGGAAAATGTGTGAGAAAACAACATACAAGGCATGGCTCCCATTTTTGATATCCGCATCCAAGACTGGGCCACAGGACTCCAGTGGTGGTGCTTTCAATCCCTTCTATTCATCAGGGCAGCAGGATTCATGATTCAATGAGCTACGAATTAGAATCCTTTCTCTAGAAAATTGGTTTTTGAAAGTGCCTAGTGGGTATGACTAAGAGGTTTTGTGCACTGGGGTTTCAGTTGATGTTTGTATTTTTTCTTATTATGACTTGAAGGAAAAAACCAGAATCTAAAATTAGCCCTTGTTTTTTCAACTTGGAACTTTATGAACACATCAGCAGTGGAGTGAGTGAGTGTGTGTGTGTTTTGCAATAAGCAATATTACAATTTCCTGACATTTTCATTGCTGTTTCTTGACATATTTAGTGAGGCTTTAAAGATTTCTTTAGAGAGAAAAAAAGGAAAAAAATGGCTGTGTTCCAAATCACCATATGTTTCCAATTGCAAATTCAAAAGCAGAAGACAGGCTTAACTTAAGCTGTACAGCCTTTTGCGGGGGTTATGATGCTGGCGAGGTAGGTTGTCTTTTTACATTTATTTATTAGAATTTCAGTGTTATCTAATGACATAAAAGGAAAATAGCGCATTTAGCAAATATTTGTTGAGTGCCATCTATGTGTAAGACATTGGGTCAGGGAGGGTGTAATCTAGTTGGGGATAAAAAAATATTAAAGAAAGCAAATGTCCAAAATAGAATGATAAATGGATAGCATTCAGCCATAAGTTCTCCAGGAGATCCAAGAGTTAGGAACTGACCTGGTAAAAGAACAATTCATAGAAGAGGTAAAACTGAGCTGGATTTTGAAGAGGGACAGTAGGACATTTCAGGTGAAATGAACTACAGGGTCAAAGTCACAGTGGTGAAGCTGTGCAGTCACATTCGGATTGGTGACTGCATCTGTGAGGCTGAAACTGAGTTTCCATAAGAATGGGGAACGAATAATGGAGAAAGATGGGAAAATTAGGTAGAAGTCACATGATGATTAACTAGAGTGACAGGAGTGGTGTACCATTATTATTGTTGTTTAGATTTCATTTAGTCCTAACAACAATTACTTGCATTGGGTATTGATTATAAGCCCCATTCCATAGATAAGGAAACTAAGGCTCATAGAGGCTAAGAAGTTGCCCAAAGTCAAATAATGAATTATTTGGTTAAACCAGATTTGAACTGAAGTCTGTTGGATTCCAACTCCTCTTAACCTTTCTAGCTAAGGTGGTTAAGCAGGCTTGAGTGGTAACTGCTGTCAGCCAGTGGGTGATATTCCAGCAAGAACAATTATGTTTTCAAGCAGGATGAGGAAATTAGGATGAGTAAACTAAAGAGCAGCTGCCTGGACCTAAGGTGACCACAGGGCACAGTGAAAGTAGCAAGACCCCTAGAGCTGGCATGGTCTGGATTCACCCTCAGAAGGAACCTCATCACTTTGCCTTGGAGTTGGACAGTTCTTCCATATGAATTTCCCTGGCAAGCATTTATTAAAAAACAGACACAGGGTAAGGAGTTAGAGTAGTTGAGGGAACTTGGAGCCACGAAGACCATACATTTCCCATTTGAGTAACTGTTCTCTTTGGAGCACTTATGATTTCTAAGACTGAGGTTCTTGAGTCTAATCTGGTTATCAAATGCTCTGAGGTACTGTGAGTCACTGAGTGATAGGGAGCTAGGGCCTTAGAGGCCACTGTGTTTGCAAGTAACACATTTCTGATTGTAAACAGTATTGTTTCACGTTACTGAAAAACAAGGCGCTGAAGTGGCTACAAGCATAGCTAGATCGAGGTGCTCAAAACACAGATGTAATTTGTCTTTCTCCATCTCTCAGCTCTACTGTCCTCAATATTGATTTATTCTCAAGCCAGTTCTTCAAATGGTGACAAATATGACAAAGAGCAGCTTCAGACTTACACCTTTCAGTCCACCTACCCCAAAGACATGAGGGTAGTGTGGGGGTAGGAGTATTCCTTCCTCTAAAAAGGCAGCAAGGCTCCCAACACTAGGTTCAGGACCCAACTAAAGTCACATGCTTATTCCTAAACCAAGTGGCCACTTCTGGGTCACAAGACTACCCCCAGAGTTACGAGATGACCCCACACTGCATCCAAACTCCATGGGAAGAGACTGAGACATGGATGGTTCTCTATGGGAAACTGGGTCACTGTTACTAAAAGAACAATGGTTACTGGTCAGTTGTCATGACGTCATAATGTTGAAGGCACTGTTGATAGGAAGAGTGGAGAAAGAGCAAGAAGAATAGGAAAAAGGGAGTCAGCTACCTGTATGACACAGCAGGAATGGCTTCTGGATTTTCTATTTTCTATGGCAGGCCTGAGTCTCAGAATATCTTCTCTAGTCCTGTCTCTCACAACTTCCCTGCTACACCCTTTGCCCCAATCTTGCCACACACACTGGGCTCCATCACCCATCCAGGCCTTTGCACCAGCTGCTCCTCTCTCTAGAATGCAGACCCACCCCCCACCCCAATATCCACCTGGTAAATTTGTACTTTCATATCCAGAAACATATCTCCCAGCAGAACATCAAACATTCTTCTTTCTCTGCTCCCATAGCAAGTTAGCTTTCTTTTTTTTTTTTTCTTTCCTCCTCCTCCTTTTTCTTCTTTGAGTGACCATTACATTTTGTAGGTTTGCTTTGGGAACAGCAGGCCACCTTGATAGATTCTAATGGCATATTGAAAACATTGTTTTCTGATGCCATCTGTAATGGAACAAGAAAAATGCAGCCCTTTCCCATAAGACATGTATACATGTGAGAATTAATATCAACCCTTCATAAAGTCCTATAGCAAGGTCTGTGACCTGATTTTCTGCTTAGTTTTCTTAGAGGCCCAACTCTGTATTCTTCATGGAGCATAAATGTCTTTTATAGAGGTATCAAAAAATAATATCTTCTAGAACTTTTTAACAAGATTACTTTAGATTCTTTTCTTACTGCTATGGTTAAGTGCTAAGTAACCCTTTGAGTTCCCTTCTATCTGCATTTGAAGTGACTTGATCCTCATCACAAAAGCTGCCTAATCAGATATTGTAATTCCAAAGACCATTACGACAGGCTTTAAAAGATGGTAGAATATTCCAGGTTCCAGGCTTGTCAGTATGGAAGTCAATAGCCACTGTTAGGTAAGCCAGCTTATTGCTTACAAAAGACCATAGGAAAGCCTTCTTGGGATTAGTATTTTTGCCATTATTTTTTACAATGTGGCATATTTGAAACAGGAATAGTCAGACACTTTATAATGCTACTTTATAAAGCCACTGACACCCTCAAAGCCCTACCTCTTCACTGGCCAGAACTCTCACCTTTTGTAACTTACAAGAACTGACAGTGAGTTTGCCAAGCTCCCAGAATGCAGCAAGTCCTGCCCAACCAGCCTGTCAGAGAGTGAGGTGATTTATAAGCCAGAGTGTGAGGGAACCAAAAGTCAAAACATAAGGGAAAGCCTCTGAGGAGGACAGCTAAAAATAACTTTCCTTCACCATTCTGTGATATTCTGGGCACAGGTTTAGCAAATAGCCTGCTGCCTCGTTCCTGTGGAAGCCCACTCCATAGCCAGAGCAGGCACTGACAATCCAACAGGACATTCCTTCTCCTGGGACCTGAGCTGGGGGTCATCATCCTTCTCATCACAGCCAAACACTTCAGGAGGCATGTGAGATGAAGCCCATTCTCCGTGGTTTGAATATCCCTTCCGAAACTCATGCTGAAACTTGCTACTGGAGCTTCATGTTGTATCCCCAGTGTGGCAGTATTGAGAGGTGGAGCTTTAAGTGGTTGTCTGGATCATAAGGGCTCTGCCTTCATAAATGAATTAATCCATTCATAAATTAATGGATTGATAGGTTATCATGAGAGGAGAACTGATGCCTTTGCAGGAGGAAGAGGGACTTGAGGTAGCATGTGAGCACCCTCAACCCCCTTGCCATGTGGTACCCGGTACCCCTGTGGGACTCTGTAGAGAGTCCCCACCAGCAAGAAGGCCCTCACCAGATGCACACTGTCAACCTGGAACTTCACAGCCTCCATAACTGTAATAAATAAATCTCATACCCAGTTCCAGGTATGTTGTTTTAAGTAACAGAAAATGGGCTAATACATAATTCTTCTCTTAGAATACTTTTCTATGGCTTTCTTTGTATCCTAGTATACTTTTTATTTTAGTATATTTTCTATTCTAGTATATTTTCCAGTTCTAACCAAATCTTGCTGATTCTCTATTATTTCTCTTTTCCAAATTCTACTCGAGACTGTTCAGCATTCCATACAGTTAAGCATTTATTTGTACTCTGTTTATCCTAAGGCTTTTCACCAAGAGTGTAGGATCTTTTTTTCTTTTTATTTTATTTTATACTATTTTTTTTTATTGCGTTTTAGGTTTTGGGTACATGTGCAGAACATGCAAGATAGTTGCATAGGTACACACATGGCAGTGTGTTTTGCTGCCTTCCGCCCCTTCACCCACATTTGGCATTTCTCCCCATGCTATCCCTCCCCAGCTCCCCCTCCACTGTCCCTCCCCTATTCCCCCCAATAGACCCCAGTGTGTAGTACCCCCCTCCCTGTGTCCATGTGTTCTCATTGTTCATCACCCGCCTATGAGTGAGAATATGTGGTGTTTAATTTTCTGTTCTTCTGTCAGTTTGCTGAGAATAATGTTCTCCAGATTCACCCATGTCCCTACAAAGGACACTAATTCATCATTTTTGATTGCTGCATAATATTCCATGGTGTATATGTGCCACATTTTCCCAGACCAGTCTATCATTGATGGGCATTGGGTTGGTTCCAGGTCTTTGCTATTGTAAACAGTGCTACAATGAACATTAGTGTGCATGTGTCCTTATAGTAGAATGATTTATAGTCCTTTGGATATATACCCAGTAATGGGATTGCTGGGTCAAATGGAATTTCTATTTCTAGGTCCTTGAGGACTCACCACTCTGTCTTCCACAATGGTTGAACTAATTTACACTCCCACCAGCAGTGTAAGAGTGTTCCTATTTCTCCACATCCTCTCCAGCATCTGTTGTCTCCAGATCTTTTTAATGATTGCCATTCTAACTGGTGTGAGATGCTATCTCAATGTGGTTTTGATTTGCATCTCTCTAATGACCAGTGATGATGAGCATTTTTTCATATGTTTGTTGGCCTCATGTATGTCTTCTTTTGTAAAGTGTCTGTTCATATCCTTTGCCCTTTTTTGGATGGGCTTGTTTGTTTTTTTCTTGTAAATCTGTTTGAGTTCTTTGTAAATTCTGGATATCAGCCCTTTGTCAGATGGGTAAACTGCAAAAATTTTTTCCCATTCTGTTGGTTGCCGATTCACTCCAGTGACTCTTTCTTTTGCTGTGCAGAAGCTGTGGAGTTTGATTAGGTCCCATTTGTCTATCTTGGCTTTTGTTGCCAATGCTTTTGGTGTTTTAGTCATGAAGTCCTTGCCTACTCCTACGTCCTGAATGGTTTTGCCTAGATTTTCTTCTAGGGTTTTTATGGTGTCAGGTCTTATGTTTAAGTCTTTAATCCATCTGGAGTTAATTTTAGTGTAAGGTGTCAGGAAGGGGTCCAGTTTCTGCTTTCTGCACATGGCTAGCCAGTTTTCCCAACACGATTTATTAAACAGGGAGTCCTTTCCCCATTGCTTGTTTTTGTCAGGTTTATCAAAGATTGTATGGTTGTAGATATGCTGTGTTGCCTCCGATGCCTCTGTTCTGTTCCATTGGTCTATATCTCTGTTTTGGTACCAGTACCATGCTGTTTTGATTACTGTAACCTTGTAGTATAGTTTGAAGTCTGGTAGTGTGATGCCTCCCGCTGTGTTCTTTTTGCTTAGGATTGACTTGGCTATGCGGGCTCTCTTTTGGTTCCATACGAAGTTCAAGGTGGTTTTTTCCAGTTCTGTGAAGAAAGTCAATGGTAGCTTGATGGGGATAGCGTTGATTCTGTAAATTACTTTGGGGACTATAGCCATTTTCCCAATATTGATTCTTCCTAACCGTGAACATGGAATGTTTCTCCATCTGTATGTGTCCTCTCTTATTTCGTTGAGCAGTGGTTTGTAGTTTTCCTTAAAGAGGTCCCTTACGTTCCTTGTTAGTTTTATTCCTAGGTATTTTATTCTCTTTGTAGCAATTGTGAATGGCAGTTCGCTCTTGACTTGGCTTTCTTTAAGTCTGTTATTGGTGTATAGGAATGCCTGTGATTTTTGCACATTGATTTTATATCCTGAGACTTTGCTGAAGTTGCTTATCAGTTTCAGGAGTTTTTGGGCTGAGGCGATGGGGTCTTCTAGATATACTATCATGTCGTCTGCAAATAGAGACAATTTGGCTTCCTCCTTTCCTATTTGAATACCATTTATTTCCTTTCCTTGCCTGATTGCTCTGTCTAGAACTTCCAGTACTATATTGAATAGGAGTGATGAGAGAGGGCATCCTTGTCTAGTGCCAGATTTCAAAGGGAATGCTTCCAGTTTTTGCCCATTCAGTATGATATTGGCTGTTGGTTTGTCGTAAATAGCTTTTATTATTTTGAGATATGTTCCTTCAATACTGAGTTTATTGAGGGTTTTTAGCATAAAGGGCTGTTGAATTTGGTCAAAGGCCTTCTCTGAATCAATTGAGATCATCATGTGGTTTTTGTTTTTGGTTCTGTTTATGTGGTGAATTACGTTTATAGACTTGTGTATGTTGAATGAGGCTTGCATCCCCGGGATGAATCCTACGTGATCATGATGGATAAGCCTTTTGATGAGCTGATGCAATCGGTTTGCCAGTATTTTATTGAAGATTTTTGCATCTATGTTCATCATGGATATTGGCCTGAAGTTTTCTTTTCTTGTTCAGTCTCTGCCGGGTTTTGGTATGAGGATGATTTTGGTCTCAAAATGTATTGGGAAGGATTCCCTCTTTTTGGATTCTTTGGAATAGTTTCAGAAGGAATGGTACCAGCTCCTCTTTGTGTGTCTGGTAGAATTTGGCTGTGAGCCCATCTGGACCTGGGCTTTTCTTTGTGTGGTAGGCTCTTAATTGCTGCCTCGACTTCAGACCTTGTTATTGGTCTATTCATAGTTTTGGCTTTCTCCTGGTTTAGGCTTGGGAGGACACAGGTGTCCAGGAATTTATCCATTTCTTCCAGGTTTACTAGTTTATGTGCATAGAGTAGTTTTTAGTATTCTCTGATGATGGTTTGAATTTCTGTGGAATCTGTGGTGATTTCCCCATTATCATTTTTTATTGCATCTAATTGGTTGTTCTCTCTTTTCTCTTTTATCAGTCTGGCTAGTGGTCTGTCTATTTTGTTGATCTTTTCGAAAAACCAGCTCTTGGATTTATTGATTTTTTGAAGGGTTTTTTGTGTTTCTATCTCCTTCAGTTCTGCTCTGATCCTAGTTATTTCTTGTCTTCTACTAGGTTTTGAGTTTTTTTTATCTTGCTCCTCTAGCTCTTTCAATGTTGACGATAGGGTGTCAATTTTGGATCTCTCCACTCTTCTCATGTGGACACTTATTGCTATATATTTTCCTCTTGATACTGCTTTAAATGTGTCCCAGAGATTCTGGTATGTTGTGTCTTTGTTCTCGTTGGTTTCAAAGAACTTCTTTATTTCTGCCTTCATTTCATTGTTTATCCAATCAACATTCAAGAGCCAGTTGTTCAGTTTCCATGAAGCTGTGCGGTTCTGAGTTAGTTTCTGAATTCTGACTTCTAACTTGATTGCACTATGATCTGAGAGACTGTTTGTTATGATTTCAGTTGTTTTGCATTTGCTGAGGAGTGCTTTACTTCCAATTAGGTGGTCAATTTTAGAGTAGGTGTGATGTGGTGCTAAGAAGAATGTATATTCTGTGGATTTGGGGTGGAGACTTCTGTAAATGTCTATCAGGTTTGCTTGTTCCAGGTCTGAGATCAAGCCCTGGATATCCTTGTTAATTTTCTGTCTGGTTGATATGTCTAATATTGACAGTGGAGTGTTAAAGTCTCCCACTATTATTGCCTTGTATTTCTGGGTGCTTCAGTATTGGGTCCATATATATTTAGGATTGTTAGCTCTTCTTGTTGTATCAATCCTTTTACCATTATGTAATATCCTTCTTTGTCTCTCTTGATCTTTGTTGTTTTAAAGTCTATTTTATCGGAGACGAGAATTGCAACTCCTGCTTTTTTTTTGCTCTCCATTTGCTTGGTAAATCTTCCTCCATCCCTTTATTTTGAGCCTTTGTGTATCCTTGCATGTGAGATGGGTTTTCTGGATATAGCACACCGATGGGTTTTGTTTTATATCGAATTTGCCAGTCTGTGTCTTTTGATTGGTGCATTTAGCCCATTTGATACTGATATTTTGATGCTAGCTGGCTGTTTTGCCCGTTTCTTGATGCAGAGTCTTTATTTTGTTGATGCTCTTTAGCATTTGGTATGTTTTTGGAATGGCTGGTAATGGTTGTTCCTTTCTATGTGTATTGCCTCTTTCAGGAGCTCTTGTAAAGCAGACCTGGTGGTGACAAAATCTCTGAGTACTTGCTTGTTCGTGAAGGATTTTATTTTTCCTTCAGTTATGAAGCTCAGTTTGGCTGGATATGAAATTCTGGGTTGAAAGTTCTTTTCTTTAAGGATGTTGAATATTGGCCCCCACTCTCTTCCTTTCTTGTAGAGTTTCTGCCAAGAGATCTGCTGTGAGTCTGATGGGCTTCCCTTTGTGGATGACCTGACCTTTCTTTCTGGCTGCCCTTAGCATTTTCTCCTTCATTTCAACCCTGGTGAATCTGACGATTATGTGCCTTGGGGTTGCTCTTCTTGCGGAATATCTTTGTGGTGTTCTCTGTATTTCCTGGACTTGGATATTGGCCTGCCTTGCTAGGTTGGGGAAATTTTCCTGGATAATATCCTGAAGAGTATTTTCCAGCTTGGATTCATTCTGCTCGTCGCATTCTGGTACACCTATCAAACGTAGATTAGGTCTCTTCACATAGTCCCACATTTCTTGGAGACTTTGTTCATTCCTTTTTGTCCTTTTTTTCTCTAATCTTGACTTCTGATTTTATTTCATTGAGTTGATCTTCGACTTCTGATATCCTTTCTTCTGCTTGGTTAATTCGGCTGTTGAAACTTGTGCATGCTTCGTGAAGTTCTCGTGTTGTGTTTTTCAGCTCCTTCAATTCATTCATATTCCTCTCTAAGTTGTCCATTCTTGTTATCATTTCCTCAGATCTTTTTTCAAATATTTTTTCAAGGTTCTTAGTTTTTTTGCATTGATTTAGAAGATGTTCTTTTAGCTCATGGAAGTTTCTTGTTACCCATCTTCTGAAGTCTGATTCTGTCATTTCATCACACTCATTCTCCATCCAGCTTTGTTCCCTTGCTGGTGATGAATTTTGGTCCTTTGTAGGAGGCGAGGTGTTCTGGTTTCAGGTGTTTTCCTTCTTTTTGCACTGGTTTCTTCCCATCTTTGTGGGTTTATCCACCTGTCATCTGAGTAATTGCTGATTTTTCGATTGGGTCTCTGAGTGGACACCCAGATTGTTGATGATGAAGTATTTCTGTTTCTTAGTGTTTGTTCTAACAGTCTAGCCCCTCTGCTGTAAGACTGCTGAGGTCCACTCCAGGCCCTGCTTGCCTGGGGTACACCTGTAGCAGCTGTGGAACAGTGAGGGATGCTACCAGTTTCTTTTTCTGCTATCTTTGCCCCAGAATGATGCCCGCCAAATGTCAGTCTCATCAGTCCTTTTTGAGGTGACTCTTTGGATATACGGGGTTCAGGGAGCTGCTTGAGGAGATGGTCTGTACTTTATAGGAGCTCAAGTGCTGAGCTGTGAGCTCCATTGTTCATTCAGGGCTGCTAGGCAGGTACATTTAAGTGTGCTTCAGCAGAGCTCATAAAACCCCTTTTTTCCCTCAGATGCTCTGTCTCGGGGAGTTAGGGCTTTATTTATGAGTATCCATTGCACTGTCCTGCCCAGCTAGGAGGCAGTTTAGTCACTAATTGCCTGCTGAGGCTCTGCCCTGCTGCCATGGGGTCCGCCCTGCTGTTGTGGGCTCTGCCCTGTTGCCGTGGGCTCAGACCTGCTGCCGAGTGTAATTCCCTGTAGTCCTGCTTATATGGGTGTGGTTAGAACTGCTGTGATGATGGTGGCCCGCCTCTGTATTGGCGGAATCTCTCTGTTATGGCGGGTTGCCTCGGCAACGGCAGGCTGTGTCAGCAATGGGAGAGTACCTCAGTAGGGGCGGAATGTCTCAGTAATGGCGGACACCCCTCCCCCACCGAGCTGCACTATCCTGGGTTCAGCTGTGCCCGCCGTGAAACTCTCAACCCCGAGCATTTTGAATCGCCATTTTGTTTGTCCCTGTGGGGGTGGGACCTGCCCAGCCTGATCACCTGGCCCCCTGCCTCAGAGCCCTTTTTGTTTTTTTTTAAGTTGAATGGTTGACTCTCTCCCAGGTGTTTCAGTCGCCTGCTGAAAGGTCACCGGGATCTGTGTGATTTCCCATGCAGTGACCCACTGCACCGGCTCACACTTTGCTTCCCGGGAATCTCCTGGCCTGGCTCACTGTCCAAGTCTCGTTTAATCAGATGAATATGCTAATCTGCCCTCCTAAATCTCAAATTGCCAGTTTCACAGGGCACCCAGACCAGTGCATTTTGTGTGGAGTGCTGCTGCACTGTGGTGCCAGCCGAAACGGCCACACCAGCCAAAACAGCTGCACTGGCATCCCGTGTCTCTCCTACACCTGGGAATTTCCCTGTTCTGTGGGCAACAAAGATCCATCTGGAAATGCGGCATGAACTAACTCTCTGAGCCTTCACTGAGAGCTGCAATCCTGAGTTGCTTCTACAGTGCCATCTTCCCCTGCTCCTGAGTGTAAGGATCTTAATGTGCTCTTCTGTATCCATAGCTTTCACAGTACCAGCCAGATTATATATGCACAAATAACTTGTTGATTGGTTTCATAAGTTTTGGCCAAATAATTTAGCTGCTGAGTAAGGGGGAAGGAACTAACATTTATTTACCAATAGCTGTGTGCTAGCTGCATTACATACATTATCTAATTTAATACTTACTATAGAACTTTGAGGTGTTATTCCCATTTTTACAGGTTAAGACACTGAAGGTCAGAGAATTTACAAAACTTAGTATAAAATATACCCCAGAAGAACTAATGAAGAACTTAAGAAGAGATGGCAGTACTTAAAGAAGCCCCTCAGGAAAAACTGTGATATATAAGACAACTCCATGTTTTCAGAAATGAAATTCAGTTTACTCGATAAGTTCCATATTCTGATAATGAAAGAGAAAAGAATAAATCAGAACTGCTGCAGAGGCCAGGCATGGTGGCTCACGCCTGTAATTCCAGCACTTTGGGAGGCCAAGGTGGGTAGATCATTTGGGGTTCAAGACCAGCTTGACCAACATGGTGAAACCCCGTCTCTACTGAAAATACAAAATTATCCAGGCATGGTAGCACATGCCTGTAATCCCAGCACTCGGGAGGCCGGGATTACAGGAGAATTGCTTGAACCCAGGAGGTGGAGGTTGCAGTGAGCCAAAATCACACCACTGCACTCCAGCCCGGACAACAAGAGTGAAACACTATCTTAAAAAAAAAGAATTGCCATAGAAAATTCAGGAAATGTGCAATAACAGAGAAATTAAAAGCTCTGTGCTGTTGATGGTTAAAATTGTGCATTTTTATGCTCATTTTTTCCAACAAAGATTAATAACGCACAGTTCTCAGCCTCCAAGAGCTCAAAATCTACTGAATGAGAAAGATCAAAACATAAACAGATAATTATGTTACATAAAGAGAGATGAAGGATAAAATATAGTGAGGATAATTCAGGGGCCTCAAAGAAAACTGAATCTTGTCTGAAAGGTCTGGAAATCTAATTGGAGAATTGAAACTGTGTTTATTTTACTCACAATTATTTCACAAATACCTAGAATAATGCCTCATTCCTAATATGTTTGGCAAATATTTGCAGGATAGTTGAATGAATACATGAATGAATGAGCTTTCAGTGTTAATGCTGTTGATGAATTATCCAGACAAAGAAGAAAATCTTGGGAAAGTGGGCTCATGGAGTGAAGCATGGATAGTGTTATAGGTAAAGGAACTGCAGAAGCAAAGACACACAGGAAAGAAACCACATAGCTTGGGTAGAGATTATGATTAGTCTTACATTGCTGGAGCATAAAATAGGCAGATGAGACTGAAACAAAATGGAGCTAGAAAAATACATCTGGGTCATATTCAGGGGTTATATTGGAAATCATTGACAGGAGATGCAGTGTGGGCACCAGGCTTCAGAACAGACACTGGTCCAAGAGACACCCAATGATGACAAGTGTTATTACCTTTTTAGAGGCTTGGTTATGGGAGGAAGTCTGGGGAGCTTGGCGGTGGAAGCTAGATTAGATGGAATGGGATCCTGAGATGAAGGGGAGGAGTTGGACAGGATCCTAGACAATTCATCTAGAGTAACCAGAAAGAACGCAGAGTCTATACACCCATAGGGAGATGTGGTCTGAAGCTAATGGAAACTCTTTTAATTGCTTCTCTTTCCACAGTGAAATATGAAGCCTGGTCTCCAGCTGAGAATGAGGATGGAGTAGGAGAAGCTGGTAGTTTTTTGAGGGACAAGAAGGTATGGTGTAGTCATGTAGGAGAAAGGGAGGGTAAATGAAGTAGGGCATGCAATGGGGTGGGGACAGAACTAAAACCTGCTTGAAGTTAATATTCATGAGACTAAAGTAAAGTTTATCACTATGATTCTGTTTTTCTCTAGCAACATGGAGCTGCGTGAGTGCTGGTGTGTAGGAGGTAGAGTGTTGGATTTAAACAAAACTGTGTTTTTTCAAAGTGGATGTGAATTAGAAGCTAAGCCTGATGCTATAAAATTACCTATAGTGTTTCAGTTAGTCTGTATTATGAAAAGGGACTGAATTTCGGATCTTATCTCTTGAGTCAATTTCACGTAAGTGTCCTGCCACCCTGCTGCTCCTCTTTGCACCTAAGCTTCTTGAAAATACTGTCTACATTGACTGGCTTAGTTTTCTCATTTCCCATTGAGTTTTCACCTTAGTTCTCTGGATGTTCCATTTAGTCTTAATTGTGAATTCCTTTTCACTTGCTCATCTCTGCCTTACTTCCTACCCTTCAAGTTAGCTCTGGGATATCACATCCACTCCTATGGTTTTCATTACCATATGCTTGCAGAGTGTTTCCAAATCTGTGTCTCCAGTTCATCTCTTCTAAGCTTTAACCAATCTCTTCCACTCCTTACTGGATCTAATCATTTGGATGTTCTTTTCACACCACAAACCAAATATCCTAAATAATTTATATTTCACCCCAATATATTCCTCTTGGAGTATTTACTATCTCAATGATTCTACTATCCACCACTTTGTTCTAGTTAGAAGCCTGAGAATTCACTCATCTTTTCTCTCTCCTCATCACATACATTTTATTAATCATCATGCAACCATCACTTCTACCTTCTCTATATTTTTCTAAATTTCCCAAATTGCTGGCAATGAATGTGTAATCAGAAAAATATCTTCATTAATAACAATAAATATTTTAATGTTAATTTGGATTTAGTGCTCATATCACCTCCACACCTCTGGAAAACTTACCACAGACATTTGGCAAAATTGCATTTGTCTCTATGGACAGCCTGACAGCTTTTGGCTTCTGCAAAAAAAGAGTGGGGACAGAGCCATGAATATTTAATTTGTTTCTCACTGAATTGTCCAAAAAGAAAAAAAAAAGCAGGACTGGAAACACCACCCACTGACCTGCCCTAGTTGTACCACTCCACATTCTCACATTTCATAGTTGGGGTCACGAGAGAAAAGCCAAAGCAAAACTATGAGTCCTTTATCTTACTTTGTCAGAGCCTTCCATAGGCTCCTGGGGTGAGAATGTACCTTTCCATTTAAAGCCACCATGCTTCATAACGTCTAGAAGCAAAGCAAGCTGAGCTGCGTTCTTGGAAAATGCTGGGTAGCTGGGGCATATCAAAGGGAATTTGGATTGGTTTATGTGGTTTGCAAATTCTTGGGGGCAAAAATGCCTTCCTGTTGCCTTTAGAAACTATCATCCAGAATTGGAAAGATGGTAAACAACAGGAACTCCTTCACCATTTGGTTTGCTTCCGCTTTGTACTTAGCTAATTATTTTATGCTAACAAGAGAGCATGTTTCTCCATAGTTAGTTTTTTTCTTTTTTTTTTTTTTTCTGAGGCTTACTGCAACCTTGGGACTTTTGGAGAGGAAAGCCAAATCAGCTCACTTTCAGTTGAGGCACAGATGAAGCCAGGTGCCTTCTGCCAGGCAAACCAATGAGAAAGCTTTCTCACCAGCTGGGTGAAATCATTTGGTATGTGATTAGCCATCATCCAAGGCTAATAGTACTATTATAAAAGTGCAATGTAGTCATTGGTGGTCATAAATTTAAAGTGTAGTCAGTAGTCATGTCCACTGTCCCCACTCCCAATCCCCAGTATGTATCAGTAACAAATGTATGGGCGAATCTCTCCCTTCCTTTCAGCCTTAGCAGGCCTTTGGGTGGTAACATCTTCTGTTCCTCTAAATCTGCCACTTATCTTCTATCTGCTTTCTTTATTTTGAGAATTTCTTCATTTACTATTTTCTCTTCTCCTATTTCTTTTTTCCCCGTGGATTAATACATGTTTCTATCCCTTTATTATTATATAATTTTAGCAGGAGTTGAGGAAGGAGAGGAGATAAACCAGTGGTATCCATCAGTAATTTTTAACCAGAATCCTTAATTAATTTTCTGCTTATGTTTTTCCTCTAAACTTTTAATTCCTTCAGGGCAGAACTGGGTTGATTAATTTCTGTCCTGACCACTCTGTGCAGTGCCTAGCATTTTCAGTAATTCTTATTGAAAAAAGAAAGATGGAATCAATTTATCCAAGAGTCTTTTTGCCAAGCTAATACCTAGAACAGAATGTATGCTGTATATATAAAAGTTCAGACAGATAATGATTACAGAGCAGAAAATGATGTTAGGATTTGGGTCAAATATGCTTTGGGATGTGCAGAAAGGCCAAAATGCATTTTTCTAAATTGTGTTTTCAGAGATTTGATGCTTATGTTTGACTCATATGTACTTAGATCTCCAAGAAAAGTTTCCTATTGCCCAAGGGTGGGGACATGTTTATGTGCAAAATGCCTTGACCCCTCACTGCCCTGTCTCTACCACTGCTACCAACGCCCCACCATAGTTACATCTTCTCTGAGTTGTTCTCTGAGGATAAGGGTGTCTGCCAGCCTGAACTCCTGGCTCAGGCAGTTGAGTAGGAGAAGAGGTGGGTGGTTCAGTAATTTATTTTTGCATGCTTGATTTAAACCATCCCCTTCTCACCAAATGGGAGCTTTCAGCTATTAGAGAAGACATGCAACCCCTTTTGTCTCTGTACCTTTCAAGCTGCAAAGATGCTTTTCACCAGATTAAAAGATTAAGGCTCCTTCCAGAATTCCAAACCAGCTGGTTCTGAGAATTTTAAATGTGCCTAAAAAAGCATCTGTTCTTTCCATGATACTTTTATCTTCCCTTTATACTAACCAACTATTCATTTATGTCCACTAAGGCTGATAAATGGAGAATCTATCATTTATAAACCCAAAGAAGAACCCCAGCATTATTTTTCTAATTTTGCTGATTTCATAAAGACTATAAAATCAGGCTTTCTATCCTTGTTTTGAGAGGCTGCCAGCCTGACATGCTCAATATTGACTGCAGCTATCTTTCTCAGGGTGAAACATGGCATTTGCTCAAGAACTTGGCTTATGTATTTTGAGAAACTTAAAGCCTTGAGAGGCTTTCTTGAACTGGTATTTTGAAGCTTCCTAATGCCCCAATTAAAAAGGTTTGTAGTTTTCTCTGAGTTTTGCAGCTCAGCCCAGTGTAATCTGGATTGGGACAGTTCCAGGAGAGGAGGTCAAAAAAAGTGCAGATTCATACATAATGTATGTAGGTTTTAATAAGCATCCTTTCATACTACAGCTTGTTTTCACGGCCTCTCATAAAAACCTCACAAGCCACAGCCACTAGGACTATTATTTTGTTAAAAAGAGTAACAGAAGGAAATGTTCAACCCTTGGCAATCTAAGTTGCTCCAGGAATTAAAATGTCCTTATGAGGATGCCTCATAACAAAAATCTGTACTCCATGGCAGTAATCTCCAGTAAAACTGGGTAAACTCAAATCGTTTCAATTTACATAAAACTTGAGAAATTCCAATACCCACTTCCTATTTATAAAATGAAGATAGATTAATGCCCAATGGAAAAGGTGGTTAGAGCAACTACTACTAACCCTAGAGATGGAATAGGCAAGAAGATATCATTTAAACAAAACAGACTATGAAAAACAATTTTTAAGTTGATTTTGTTTAATTTTAATTTTATTTTCCTTTATTTATTTTATTTTTTGAGACTGGGTTTCACTCTGTCACTCTGTCACCTAGGTTGGAATGCAGAGGCACAATCATAGCTCTGCAGCCTTGACTTCCTGGCTGGGCTCAAGTGATCCTCTCACCTCAGCCTCCCGAGCAACTGGCACTACAGGCATGTGCCACCATGTCTGGCTGTGTGTGTGTGTGTGTGTGTGTGTGTGTGTGTGTGTAGACAAATTCTCAGGCTGGTCTCAAACCCCTGGACTCAAGCAGTCCTCCTGCCTCGGCTTTGTAAAGTGCTGGGATTACAGGTGTGAGTCACTGCGCCTGTCTGAATTTAATTTTTATTTTATAGAGTGAGGACATACAAGGTTTGAATGGAACTTAAAGAATACATAAAATATTCTCTATGAAAATCTATGGAGTTGGAAGAGAGCATTAGGAAAAATACCTGATGCATGTTGGCTTAATACCTAGGTGATAGGTTGATTGGTGCAGCAGATCACCATGGAACACATTTACCTATGTTAACAAATCTGCACATCCTGCACTTATACACCAGCTGTTAAAATTTAAAAAATAAATTAAAAAGAAAGAAAAAATATCTGCTTAGTGGTATGGCACTTATTACTGTTGGTTTACTTAAGACCACCTCCGTCCATTCTTTCTCAACCTGGAACCCTTGGGAATCTATCCCTCAGCACCATATAAAGTCATGTCAGACTTGATGAAAAGAACCACCCTTTCCATTGAATACACCTAGGGCAAAACACCTAGAGCAATGGACCTGGAGCTGGGTACAATACTGAATGAAATGTTGAGATGTCTCCCTTTAAGCAGCAAATAAATGTATTTCACGTAGAGATATAGTCATCCAGTTACTGGATAACCTCCAGGGAAAGGGAACTCAAAATAGACCACTCCATTCCTGGTAAGCTCTGAATGTTAGGAAATATTTTCATTATAAACAGCTGAGTATTAGTCATGAAACTTTCAGTTACAAGTCACAGCTCTTCAACTCAAATTTTCATGATTTTTAAGAATGCAGTAATTGAAAAGTCCACCAGAAATGTTTACCCACAGCTGAATCCAGCAATTCGATGGCCCTGGGAAGACTATCTGACCTGATGTGTGTCACACATACATCTGTCAACCAATCACTATAGCTAGGAGCATGGAGGATTCTGACCCACCAGTTCTTGGTCAAACACTCATTCCTAGGGACTAAGTAGGTGGGGTGAAATGAATCAGCTCCCCTTAACCACAGGGCCAAATAGAATTACTATGAAATGAGACTATCCCCCAAAAAAGGACCCTGGATAGTAAAAAATGTTTCAATTGCCCCATATATGCCCTCCCCCCCACACACACACATGATGCCTATTCCTCCATCTGTGACAGGAGAGAAAGGACATGCCTCTTTTACCAAAGGAGATACTTGGCTGGCCATGTTTCCTCATCTAGCTGTAAATTGAGGTTCTCCAAATGACAAGCATTCTTTTAGTGCAGAACCAGGTGTGGCTCCTATGGACCTTAACCCATTACTAAGTGATGATTTATTAAAGTATTCCCCCACAGGAAAAATGTGTTCAATTTAAAGGGGAAATAGAATATTACTAATTCAAAATCCCAGTTGGAAAAAGAAGTTAAGGCAGAGGTCTGCATCATTTCTCATGTGGGGGACAGAATTAGTGAGGAATCCCCACCTGCAGTGGACTAAGACAGCTAACCCAGCATTCCCAGTTCTGCTTCTTCCTTGTTGTCTGTGGCCATGTCCAAGAAGAGTGTTGGATGATCTCTCTGTGTGGAACCACTCTCCTTTAGCAGATCTAACAATTCATCTGCTAAGGGTGCAGACCTGGAGCATTAGGGGATTTTTAGACTGAGAAGTTACAGGCTTGGGGTTTTTCTGGTAGTACAACTTCCTTAAAAACTGAATCAATAAGTGGCCAATTTGCTAATAAACAGTGCCAAAGATCTTATTGACTGAGCCATGGTCTTTGAATATGTACCATGTCCTTAGGGTTTCTGTGTCTTAGAAATAGACCTTGCTCTTTACTATCCTTCTAGCTCTCAAAAAGCTGCTTCCATTTTGTCCCTGCCTCAGAGCAACTCAAAACAATATGCCAGACAAGGTAAGGCACAAGTAATTTGAGTAAAATATACATCAGGTGGTCTTTGTACATTTCTCTGGATCCTCCTGGGTTCCAGTCTTATCTCCTGCTATTTTCCCACCTCTCTGCCTGGCTCCTACCAAAATTTATTTGAGGTAGAAAATTCAGATTTTTCAATCCTGTTAATGGCATGATTATATGACTCTCAGATACCTTGGATTTCTCAGCATGGACAGAAAGGTCCTGTTTGAGCAACAAAATGTCACAGGGAGAACTTTGGTGGGCTCAGAGTTACATATCCATCACTGAATATCTCCCTGTATTAGGTGGAATATGCTGACTAGACTGGGTCATGTGTCTGGTCCTGGTGAGCAGGAAGGAGAAAGCAGAAATCATTTTCACCACTAGTACAGGGATAGTGCCTCTTGTACCCAGACCCACACATCCTACCTGTTTAGCCATCTGCAGTACCCAGGTATAAAATGACCACACTTAGCCTCAGTGATATTAAACATCTGTGGCTTTCCTTCCCCAAACCTTTTTTCCCCACCTGGTGGGATGCCTGTGAAACCTGCTCAGCTACTCTGATGCGTGTGCAAACTGGACATCAAAGAGACTTCATACTCCATGGGCAACCCTGACTGGAGACAGGAGCCATGAGCCAGTGGATAAATGCCTTCCCTTTGTGGACAATTTCATGGCACCTTCTACACAGCTCCCCACAGGGTTTTAGTAGGACAGATGCTTTTTCTCCTCCATTTTACTCTTCTCAGATCTTTACTCTTTTTCTGTGAGATCACTTCTCAGAACAAGTCACCTGCATGTTGAACCTTGTTTGGAACCCAGCTTTTGGGGTGATGTGGACGGAACATGACTATTAAGGAATGAGACACAAATAGAGTGTGTCTGTTGGAATCATGGTTAGCATCATGGCTAACTTGAAATAAAACTGTACTCATATCAGAAATGTCTGGAGTTTGGTGTATGTTTTGACTCATTTGGTCCTCACAGGTCAATGAGATAGGTGCTATTGTACGTATGTGGGACAAGAAGGATAAACAATGTTCCCAAGGCCATGCAGGCATAAAACAGAGGAAATAGGACTTGAACCCAGGTAGTGGGCTCCAGAGTCTGTAGTTCTCATTACCACACTATCCTGCTTGTCAGTTCTCAGATTTGTCACATGGTCTAACTCCTCTTTGATATGTTTGCTTAGGAATATTTGAAGACGTCTTTTAGGTTTTTCATGACTTCTCTAGTTTAAACTAGGTATACGTCCCTACAGATATTTATTAAGTACTATGTGCTGAGCAATGTGACAGGCATTGAGGAAACAGTAATGAAGAAAACAGACCTTCTGGCCGTGAAATGCTTACAGACCATTAAGGGTAGCGACAGATGGGAGGGAAACAAGGAATGCCACAGATGTGTGACAGCATTAAGATAAGTGTCTACACAGCCTTAACAGAAACACCTGGCAGTGCAACAATCCCAGACACTGGAGGTAAGAAGGTGACTGCTCTGGTGACAGAGCACTGGGCATAAATAAAGTAGGGGGGTCAAGGATGTCACCATGTATGGGGCCGGGACACCTGAGTGTCGGTGGTGCCTTCACTGAGAGAGAGAGAACACAAGAATGAACACTGAGGAGAAAGGTAGCTGCTACAGAACTTGGTATCTCCTCAAGGTTCTTCATCCTGTGGTGAGTTCATTTTTAATGCACAAGTGTGGATGTTTGCAGGAACTACAAGTGTAGAATCCTCGATTTTTTTTCCCCATAATAATTGTAAATTCTGTCATTCCACCTATGGTAACCCTAATTCTGTCAACAAATACATGTGCTATTCTACTAAGCCCTACGTTTTTGTCAGTTTCCCTTTTAGTGAACCTTGTACCATTCCTCACGTTGTTCGTGGATGGTTTGCTTGGTTTTGTTTGTTTGTTTTTTGTTTGGGGCTTTTCGTTTGTCTCTGCTCTTGTCAGCCACATTGCACTTACAATTTTCCTACCGAGCTGGACATCAAGCAGCACTTTTTATTTTTTTTTATAATTTTTTCATTTCTTTTTTGCTTAAATCTAGGAGTATATTATATAATATACTCTATAAATATATAATGTATACATTTAATATATATTTAGAAATATATAATATATACGTTTAATATAGATTTAGAAAATATACTTTTTAAAATATATAAAATTACATGAAGTTGAGTTCGTTAACTTGTCAGAATCATTTTGATCTCAATGTTGTTCCTGTATATATATCTTAGCTTTTCCTCCAATTTTGTGCCATGGATACAAGCTATAGTTTTAACGAATATGAGAGTAGGAAAGGTTTCCAAAATTTACAGGCATATGTTATCTTAACTCTAAAAAGTAGTACAAGGATCCCAGGAGAGGCAGGCCAATGAGATTGCTATTAATTTCTGGCAAAATTCTAAAATGAATTATTAAATAGATGTTTTGATAGCCTAAGCAAAGAAAGTGCTGATTGCCTGAAAACAGCATAAGCCCACTAAGAAAAAATATGCCAAACTAATCTAATTTTTTTCCTTCCTGGTGCTGCTAGAGACTAAGAGAGGAGAGGACTGCTGTAGACATATGCTATGTGAATTTCAGCAGGGAATTTAACAAATTCATTCCTTGCAGATGAGATACAGAAGAATGGACAAAATTATAGCGGAGAAAGGCATCTCAGCTAAGAGTATATTATTTAGTTGAAAGAGTATGAACCAGGGATTCTTGTCAAAATGGTGTTGTGAGTTCCCTTCCCTGTTCAAATACAGCAAAGAAAGATATAATATGAAAGTTAGAGGCATAGCCTTGCTCAAAAACAAAGTAACTTCTCTGTCCACCAAAGAAAGAATAGAAGCATACAATGCCAAATGGAATATGAAGCCTATAATTCTAAATACAGGCAGAGACAGCTGGAAGTTTGAGTACTACAGGGTAAAGGAACCTCAAACCATCCATGTATGCATATGCGGGGCAGGGGTGAGGGGTGGAATATGTAATCAGTGTTTGTAAAGGTTGAATTTACAGATTCTTTTACAAGAAAGGCGAGAGAAGCTTGGAGCTAAATAACCCCATAGCAAATAACCTACTGGAGGTGAGTAGAAGCTCTCTGCTCTAGGTGGGGTTTTCCTTCATTCTGTCTACATCATGCTTTTGTCATTTGCCTCACAACTGTAGCCTTTCTTGTCTCTGCCAAAGGTAATAGTAAAAACAAATAAATAACATTAATTTAGCATTCAAACCAGAAGTCAGCTGCTCAGGACTCTGCACTTAGGTCACACCTGTTTTCCAGGGCAGGAATGTGGGCCAGACGCTCCTTGAGGGAAGACTGCATATGTCAACCACTACTTCTTATATTTAAGCCTAGGAAGAAATGGTGCTGACCAGTAGATATTTGTCTCCCACTTGCCTGTTTCAATGCTGTTGACTTTTACATTGCACCTTTTCTGGGGAACTCCTATCGGTGCGTGCAATACTTTCCAAGGTGATTCCTATTCAGTTACATGGTATTTGAACCTTGTCATATATGTCATATATGAAAATATATGAATTTGTTTTAGGATTCATTCTTCTTTAACAACCACATGCTCCATTGGGTTGACCGTGAAGGGTTGAGTATCACATCAACCCTTCAACCCAAAATTCAGTAGAAACCTGTCTGGATTCTGTTGTAAACAAAATTGTGTGGCAAGCTGGGAATTCTGTAAAAACATGATATTCATAGAAAACCCTGAATATGCACACATAGTCCACAGACAACTCCAGTAAACTATTTAAATGAATACCAACCGGTGCTGCTGTGATCATTTGATTAAAATCCTGGTTTGACTGCTCACATATATGTTTCCTATTAGTGTGTGATTTCCAGTTGCTGCAGTGAAAGGTAGCAGTCTGCTGAATGCCAGGATGTGGGAAAGAATAAACAGTGCTGTTGTTTTGCAGTGGGAACTGGCCAGGGAAAGCTGACACCCTGCAAAACACACCCATCTCCTGCTTCCCTAGGCCAGAAAAGATGACCTCTGGCCTCTCTTTGCAAACTTAGTTACAGAGTTGGGAGGAAGAGATTCATGACCACCAAGAAAGGTGAGTTACTCACATATTTATAGATGTAATACTCTTCTTATGTTCCTTTTCCCCCCAATCTTCAATAAATCATCTGAAATATAAAAAGACTTCTGTGCAGCCTGATGGAATAAACACTTCTGGAATAAATTTTCTTTCTCCATTTCTCTAACATCTTTCTTATGACATTTCTTTTTCCACAATTTATCAGTCCTTGTCTGAACACCTGACCCTAACTAGCCAATGAGTCCTTTCCCTGTAGTTTTGGAATTAGGAAGTTAGAGAAGTCTAGCAATCCTTCCAAGAGGTAGATACTGTAAGATATAAAACTTGGAAGTGTCATGCCCACTGCATCCCATGCTTTCAGTGTTGTGAACAAAACAGAATGAAATTCCCGTGAGAAGCCCAGACAAGAGTAAGAGAGAAAAAAAGAGAGAGCTCTGACATATTTTCTTGTTTACTCGTTTTCTTGTCTAGTGACTACTGACATCCTTGTTCTTCCCATAATTTGGTTGTTAAATAATCTCTTTGATTTAATGAACAAAATATTAATTCCCTTTAAATATTCATTCAAGTTTTAATACTGTCATTGCAGCCAAAAGGGCCAACTAATACAACATTAAAATTCTTCCAGTAGGAAAATATCTTTTGTCTATGATTAGATTTTTCTACAATGCAACATTTGGACCCATCAGGATGGGCAGATTTGCCAGTACCACACATAGATGACAGTGCCCTTCTCACCCTTGAGAAGACTCCATTCTATACATGCTTCAAGCAGGACACTTTTCCTGGAGGAGATTATATAAAGTTACACCCATGTACCTCCACTCATCTACCCTTCCTTTCTCTAAATGCTCACACATCACCTAACCTAAGGAATAAATCTGTCTTGGCCTCATTCGAAGTAGGCAGCTGAATTAACTAGAATTTTAATCATAAATGTCAGTCAAAGAACAAAACGGCTTGGTAATACCTTCCAAAAGAGTAATTCAGAGCCAGAGGGCTTAGGGCAAGGGCATCTCCAGAAAACTGTATTGGAATCTCTGGACAGAGGACGGATAAGAGGTGCACACTTGAGAAATACTCATTTGCATTTATTTGTCCCTTCCCAATGTTTACATTACCGACTTCTCAAAATGAAAACCTAATTCCGTCTAGAGTTTACAATTTCTTACTACCAGTCTATTTATTCCTAAAGACAAAAATCCTAGCTAGAAATGGTCCTTAATGAGAAATGTATGCTAAAGCCACTCAGAGTACAAGGGTGCTTGCCAAGGCCAGCTAAACAATGGTTTGCCAATTAAATGGCATAATCAATTATATGTTTAAAACTCATTACTAATAATAAAGAACTGAAATTTATATATTGCTTTATAAAATATAGAGGACTAAAAACATCTCATATCACTTTTACTCATCTTCACTCTTCTATGTTTTTTTTTTTTTTTTTTTTTTTTTGAGATGGAGTTTCCCTCTTGTTACCCAGGCTGGAGTGCAATGATGCAATCTCGGCTCACCACAACCTCAGCCTCCCGGGTTCAGGCAATTCTCCTGCCTCAGCCTCCTGAGTAGCTGGGATTACAGGCACGCACCACCGTGCTCAGCTAATTTTTTGTATTTTTACTAGAGACGAGTTTTCACCACGTTGACCAGGATGGTCTTGATCTCTTGACCTCGTGATCCACCCGCTTCGGCCTCCCAAAGTGTGGGGATTACAGGCTTGAGCCACTGCGCCCGGCCTCTGTGATTTTTTTGAAGGGAAGAAAAATGTAAAGATACTACCTTTCATTATAACACAAGAAATTGGATATAACCCTAGGTAAGAGACATAACTCTAGGAAAAGTTTCATATGTGAATATCATTAATCATATCTGTTAGAGAAAAAAAAGAAGGTAAGAAATTCTGAACAAAGGGTGTGCTAGAAGAGGCCTGGGCCATGGAATGATTATATACAAAGATAATATCACATTTATAATGGTGAAAATCTGAAATAAATTTAAATATCAAACAACAGAGGATTACTTAAATACATCATATAATGTAGATGCAAGTTGAGATATTGATTAAAATCTGTGTCTTCAAACACTAATGACATAGGAAAATCCTTATGATATACTAGGAGTAAAAATGGCATACTTTTATGATCTCTATTATAGAAAAGAAGATAAGAAAGCAAATTAGAAATATGTCAAGATGTTAACAATGTCAGGACAGTGGGATTGTGGGAGATTTTAATTCTGATCTCCTAACTTTTCTGTATACTCCACATTGCTCTGTTGAACATATATTACTTCTATACGTGGGGGTTGGTGAAAATTTGTTTAGAAAATAAGAATTAAGGACCACAGGTTAAAATTATTGAAGGAAGTGTACTGCTCCCCCAAATCTGTCCACACCAAGTCGAATATATACGAGCAGCCAAGATGTTGGAGGAGGTAAATTGAAAGGGTGAAATAGCTCCACATCTTAACTGGAAATTAAGATTGTAATTCTTCACATTTTACTCTTTCTCTCAGTTGGAGCAGGATCACTTTAAAATAGGTACTCTGTTTCCCAGACCAAAATCAAACTGATTTTGCCCTCTCACATTTACCCTTCTGATACTAGTGTTTTCTGCCTTTCAGTTCTACTCTGTTGCTACTTTCTCCAAAAATCAAAACAGCCACTTGATATATTTCCTAGTTAATAGTCTTTACTAGAATGGAGATGATTAAAAATGACAAAGGAGGGCCCTACACATTGCTAAGGCTTAATGTAACACTGAGCTGACTTCTGGTGTTCCTTTCTCCAATTTCTGTCCTCTTTCTATTCCTTTCTTCACTCACCAGCTCTGTTCCCTCCACTCACCAATGATAAACTCATTCTCACTAAGGGGTAAGACTCTGTGCAGATATTTGATCCCACAGCAAGGCCTCCTTTCCTCATTCAATATCCTCCTGATTCTCAAGTTTCTAAACACAGCCTATTTTGCACTTCTGCTATCTGATGCTCTACTGGGATTTAGAAAAAGTTTTAAACCTACGACTTAAAAAACGGATTTGATTCCTGGCTCCACCAAACTACAAATTAGATGGCCTAGAAACATTTCTTAATCTCTTGGCATAATATTTCACTATCAAAGATGATAGTAATATTACCCAGATCATGAATTATGTTAAATAATTTATTAAATATTTTAGCACAGCACCTGGAGGATGTTCAATATATGTTAATTGAATCTAAGTCTGATTTCTGCATAGCAATCTATGAGAGGCAACAACACAGAATATAGCGAACATATGAGCCAGAGATTTCTGGTTTCAAACTCCTAGTCTATCATTTATTAATTATGTGAACTTGGATAAGTTTCTTAGCCTCTCAACATATTAAGTTCTCAATCTATAAACTGGGAGCAATGGCATCTACCCATTGTAATAATTAAGTGTATTTGGAAGCAAATGCACGATGAATGCCCATTACATAGAATGCATTTAATAATAATAGCAACATTATTATTGTTATTATTGAGGGACCAGAAGGAAAACTATAGTTGAAGACTCTCTAAATGAAAAAAAAAAGAAAGAAAGAAAGAAAAAAAGACACAAATTAGAAAAGATTTTCAAATTTCCTTTACTCTTAAAATTCACCCAAAAAAAGAATTCCTTGTTAACAGAGTGAACATGAAGCTATTTTCTTTCCTTCATCCCCTGAGATGGTAGCAGAAATGGAACTGGTGAACAGGCCCAATTCAAACAAAGATAGCTACAGGAATAACATTGGGAGAGACACAAGGTTTGTTTTGGCAAATAGAAGAGATTTCTGATTGTTTGGTTTTCTTCTCTTGGAGCCAGTCAGCATCTGGCTTTGAGAACTAGGGGTATGGTCACCATATGGCCCACATTTTTCTAGAGCAGTCACAGTTTAAAATATTGAGTCATGTTGCCCCCTTAAGAACAGTTGTATGGATCTTTTTATTTGCAGTTCAGAAAATATGGTCATAGTCACTACAGAAGTTTGTATTTCACCAGGTAAAAGCAGAGATCACAGGAAAATAGGGACAGGTCATGAACTACAGAAAAATAAGCTGAGTTTTTTTTTTTCCTCTATATTAACACTCTCCTTACACTTAATAACAAGTGCTGGTTTGGCACTTTTCCTCTAAAAAGCAAGGTAATGGGTTTTCAGGGTCACTGTGACCAATCCCACGTCTTTGAACAAAGTCAGGCAATTTTCAAGAGATTTCAGCTCCATCTAGTTTGGTAATTCACTATTGAGAGAGCAGAGCAGGTAAGGATGTGTCAGTAGTAGCAACAACTAGCATTCATTAGTTTATTGAGAGATTATATGTGCCAGTCCATGGCTGAGCGTTCTACATGCATTAGCTCGTCTAATGCTTGCAAGAATCCTCTATGCAGACACCATTATTCTCTCCTTACATGAAAACAGACTCAGAGAGATTAAGTAACGTGCTGTCACATGACCAGTAAGTGACAGAGCTGGCATACAAGCATGATTGATCCCAGGATTTCTCAGTAGGTAGAATCATTATATATTTAAACAGAGTATTTTTCATACAGGAAGGTTGAGGGTCAGGCCTAAAATTTCTGGGGTGATCATGCAGCTGTGGGAGTATCACACAGGCTACTGCTCACAGAATGCTACTGCTCACAGAAGAGCGATTCTCCCTAGGAGTTGTTTTTCGAACAGGAAAACTCTTGGAACCAGAAATCCATTATGTGAATGTAAATTTGTCTGGATGGGATTACTAGAGATGTGCAAACCCGGGGGTGTTTGGGGTTTGGCTACACATTATGTTCTATTTTTCAAAGGTTCTGGGAGAGGCAAAACTCAAAACATGTTTCTGCACAGTAATTATCCACTTTGGTTTCAGATCCATGTGTATTTCTAGAGGAACTAACAACCCTGAACCTGTTTCTTATTTTAGTGGGTGCCCCTCACATAAATATTCGCAGACAGAGCAGGCCTACAGGAACTGTGGAAGTCAGAGGAACCAAACTCAGTCTAGCAAGAACAGAAAAACAAAGCTAAACATGTTTAAGAATCTCCATCTACCATGGCCTTGGCTATGCTGCTAATTAGAGCAAGTCATTGCGTGGGAGAAGGAGAAAAAATAGCATATTGAGTGCTTGCTATGAAAGCCACTGCTCTTGATAGCATCCTCACCCTCAGGGAATTTTCACTAGGGAGATGATAAAGACCAGTGAATAGGTCATTTCACTACAGTGTGGTTAAAAAGACAGGGTTCCATCAGAGCACAGAGACAGAGCATTTAAAGCCAATCTTGACAGTGTTCCAGTTACATATTGCTGTGTAACAAACTACCTCCAGAATGTAGTGGCTTGAAACAACAGCCATTTATTTATATCTGTTGGTTCATGGGTCAAGCATTTTGGCAGGGGTCAGCTAGGTGATTCTTTTCTTTCACATGGTGTTGATAAAGATCACTGGGCAATATGCAGCTAGGGGACTGATTCATCTGTCAGATCCCAGATGGCTTCAGTAATGTGTCTGTTTCCTTGCTGGGAATAATTCAATTATATTGGTCAAAGCAGTCACAAGTCTTCCCAGGTTCAAGAGGAGGGTATTTAGACCCCACCTCTCAGTAGAAGGACTACTAAAGAATTTGTAACTATGTTTTTAAATTATCACAGTCATATCTACTACCATAATTTTCTTTTAATGTCTCATGTCTGTAAATATATTCACCTCCAACTTCCTTCAGAAGACCATCAGATTCAGGTTTGAGATTCATAATCTCATCATCCAAATTAGATCCAGAAGAAAATAAGTCTCCATGGGTTAAGTTTCTTTGATATGGGGTCTTCTCAATCTGAATACCTATAAACTTAAAGGTATACTTTTTTTTTGTCATTCTCACAAATACCCAAGATATTAAAAAGAGGCAGGGCACAATAGAAGGCATATGTGAGTCCCTGGTTCATGGCAATTCTGAAACTCAGTCAGGAATGTGTCTGTTCCTTAAGTGAGACTTACTCATGCTCTCTGACTCACTGGTTAATTCTCTGGGCTCTTGGGTCCACCCTCTGAGTTATTCTAGTCTATGTTTTCAGCTGAGTAATTTTCTCAGTGTGTTTCTTGATCACAGAAGTGTAGAGATTCAAATCTTTGTCTTTTTTGTACTGCTTCTGAATCTTTCAGTCTACAGTTTGAATTCCTTCAAAAAGGTGGTGGGTTCTTCCAGTCAGTTTGTACTTCTATGACAAAATATCTGAGAGTGGACAATTTGTAAACAATAAAAATTGATTTCTTACAATCCCAGAGGTTGGAAAGTATAAGGTCAAGTTGCAGCAGGTTTGATGTCTGGTGAGGGCTGCTCTCTCTGCTTCAAGATGAATGCTGTGCCCTCACATGGTGAGAGAGCAGAAGAGAATCACTCCCTCAGGCTCTTCTGAAGTGTTTTGATCCCACCCATGAAGTCTTCGCCCTCATTATTTTTATTTATTTATTTTTTTGAGATGGAGTTTCACTCTTGTTACCCAGGTTGGAGTGCAATGGCGTGATCTCGGCTCACCGCAACCTCTGCCTCCTGGGTTCAGGCAATTCTCCTGCCTCAGCTTCCTGAGTAGCTGGGATTACAGGCATGCACCACCATGCCCAGCTAACTTTTTGTATTTTCAGTAGAGACGGGGTTTCACCATGTTGACCAGGATGGTCTCAATCTCTCGACATTGTGATCCACCCGCCTCGGCCTCATTATTTAATCACCTCCTAAACGCTCTGCCTCTTAATACTGTGACACTGGCCACTGTGTTTCAACATGTGAATCTGGGGAAACACAGTCAAACCACAGTAGTTTCTTAGGTATCAATTTATAAAATTTGTTTAAGTAAACAACAGCCACAGTCACAAATATCTTAATTCATAAGTGCTTCTCAACTTTGGGTTTCTTGAGCTACTGTGAGACAAAGCCCTTAAGAGTCCCAGAAATAAGCCTGGGTGCAGTGGCTCATGCCTGAGGCAGCTATTTTAGGGGACAGTAGATAGGAGTTGGACATGACAGCTGGGGTGTCCTCCTGCTGGTGTACAAGGCCCTCTGCAATGTCAAGTAAAGAGATAGGAGACAAGGCGAGAGCTCCAGGTCTGCCAATACCACAGTGTTCTGGCCTGGAACTCTGAGGAGCTCAAGAATTCTAAGTTTGAACCAGGCCTTCTAAGCCCCTATACAGTTATATTTATCAAGGCATTCAGGTAGAGCATATTTTAAGAGCAGTTTGACAGCTTGATTTATAATCTTACATATGGCATTTGGGCTCCATTTGTACTATTATCTTGGGAGCTTCAAGAGGCCTGAAGATTGTTTACACCAAACTAAGTAGTTTATATTGTATCTTGAGGGCAATGTAGAATATGGAAAGATTTTAGTCAAACAAGTGTTATTGGTTTACTGATATTTCATAAGAACCTAGAAGGGAGCCTGGAACACTGCAGACACATTGTAAATATTTTTGAGTGAATGAATTGCCATTTGAATTTTAGAAAGATCACTCTGGTGTGGTGTGGGGAATGTTTTGAAGAACAGGATTGGAAAGGAAAAGACTAGTTAGAAGGCTCTAGAAGCAACCCAAGGTAAGAGGTGTTGGTGTCCTAACTCAGCTGTGGATATTAGGATGAATAGAATTAGAAGGAAACACATACATCCACTGTTGTGTTTGTCAGACTATGTTATGATTTTTTCTTATGGGTCCATCTCCCATAACAACTATGACGTCCTTGAGAATAAGCCATTACTTCCTTACCACGTTATTCTCAATGCCTAAAATTGGCATATGGTAGCCATTTGAAAA
Source organism: Saguinus oedipus (assembly GCA_031835075.1). Taxonomy (NCBI): domain Eukaryota; kingdom Metazoa; phylum Chordata; class Mammalia; order Primates; family Cebidae; genus Saguinus; species Saguinus oedipus. The sequence goes on from CM063178.1 coordinate 130,634,194, forward strand.
AGATTTGTTGAATTAACTGATTAATGCATGAAAGGATTAAAATTTGTAATTCTCACAACAACCTTATGAGATTTGCTTATTAGGTCAAGAAAACTACGTCTTGGATAGATTAAATAACTTGGAATAAAAGCTGAGCATCTACATGGTCCACAAAACCCAACATGATCTGGCCTCTCCTACATCACCTGCCCAACATTCACTCTCATTCACTCCATTTCAGCTACACTTACTCTATTTCTTTTAATCCAATGCCCATCTCACTGTTTTGGCACTCATTTTATTTCCTCTGCTTTTTCCTTCAGCTCTTTGCTTTCCCTGGCCACTTTCACATCTTGGCTCAAATGTTACCTTTCCAGAAAGGTCTTCCCAGGCCATTCAATACTAAACAGATCCTTCTAAACAAGAGACAGAGTAAATCACATGCCATCCTATTACCTTATTTTACTTTCTTCATAGCTACTACAGTATCTGAAATAACCTTGCTTATGATGTATGATGTATGTATTGTTAGCCTTTTTATTTCCCACAAGAAAATAAGCTCCTTGAGGGCAAGACTTTGCCTATCTCTTCAGGAACTGAAACACCACCTGACACACAATAGACAATAAGCTCCTTGAGGGCAAGACTTTGCCTATCTCTTCAGGAACTGAAACACCACCTGACACACAATAGACAATCAGTAGGTATTTAGCATCCATTAATGACTGGATAAATAAATGAATGAATGAATGGATGAATACTCTTGAGAAATTCATAAGGTTTGGAGGCAAGATTTGAATACATCATCATCTGACTACAGAGTCCTTGCTTTTCTGCCCATGCCTCTCATAAAGCTTCATGAAATACCATAACCATCTATCTTATTCATGAAATCCCAGGACCATCTGTCTTATTCACCACTATATTTCCAGCCCTTGATCAGTGTGTGGCATATAATAGGTGCTTAATAAATATTTGCTAGATGAATTAAATATGAATTAACATGACTATCTTAAAGAACCTGCCACATTACTTTATAGTCACAGGGTAAATAGGGTTACTATTACCTTGACCAGGATACCAGGAACATAATAGGGTTTTATGACTTTTGATGAAATACACAAGACTCTAATTCTAACTGTCTCAACACTATCAAGCCACATAATTGGGAGACACACTAGAAACTCTTATAGTTGTCCAGGCAAGAAATGATGAGAATCTGAACTAGGACTGTAGCACAGGGGATGACAAGGAGGAGCTGCAGATTTAAGAAGGTGTTAGGAGTAAAACAGGCTGGGCTAGGGGATTTATTGAGTGTGGTGTGTGGGGAAAAAGTAGCCATCAAGTTTCACACTGAGTGTGCAAGCTGGATTACAATGAGCTGATGGGCAGCTACAATTTGGAACACGGAATGAGTAAGGTAGGATGGAGATTAGAATATAATTTGGGGATTCAGGGAAACATCAATGTTACATGGGAGGCAGTAGAGCCTATTTGTAAATTTATTAGAATCAGATGGGAGTTAGAGCAAGAAGATATAAGGAAGAGAGACTGAATGATGGAACAAGACTCATAGATGCTTAGAAACTGTTTAATAGTCCCTGTGTGTGTCTAAATGCATGTATGGTGTTTAGCAGCATCCAGGAGAAATGGCTTTTAAAATAAGGTTGCTCATTTCTTGCCCTTCCCAGGCTGCAAAGAGCACCTAACTAACAGGTGATATAGAATTTGAAGTTCAAAGACCAAGTCTCCTCTAGGAGTTATTGTTCTGAGTGCTTTTCTTAAGGAGATAAATTACTGAATTAGAAATAATGCAGGTTGGGCTCAGTGGCTCATGCCTGTAATCCCAACATTTTGGGAGGTCAAGATGGAAGAATTGCCTGAGGCCAGGAGTTTTAAGATCAGCCTGGGCAATATAGTGAGACCCCTCTCTACATAAATAAAAATAAATATTTACTGGGTATGATGGTGCACACCTGTAGTCCTAGCTACCAGAAAGGCTGAGACAGGAAGTGTGTTTGAGCTCAGGAGTTCAAGGCTGCAGTAAGCGAGGTGTAACTGCACTCCTGCCTGGGTGACAGAGCAAGACCCTGTCTTCAAAAGAAGAAAAAGGAAAAGAATAATGCAATCTTCAAGAGAAAGTATGGTTCTTTGAAAAATTTTTATTTCACTTTAAGAAGTTATTGGCAATATTAAAGTAACTAGGAACATTAATCACCACGTACCTTCTTCTTGCATGCGGGCACGTGTGTGTGTGTGTGTGTGTGTGTGTGTGTCTGTGTGTGTCTGTCTACAATCTTGAGAATCATAATATTTTGGTCAGAGACTGACTGCATAAATGATGGTGGCCCCATGACATTATAACAGAGTTGCAACATTCCCAGCACCTAGTGACACTGTAGCGGTAGTAAGATCGTAGCATAAGCATTACTCACATGTTTGTGGTGGTGCTGGTGTAAACAAATGTACTGTGTTGCTAGTCACATAAAAGCAGAACACATACAGTTATATATAGTATCGAACACTTGATAAGGATAGTAAACAACTGTGCTACTGGGATAGTAAACAACTGTGCTACTGGTTTAGGTATTTGCTATACTGTAACCTTAATTATTATTTTAGATTACACTCCTTCTACTTACAAAAAGATTTTTCTTAAAAAGTTAACTGTAAAACAGCCTCAGGCAAGTACTTCAGGAGATATTATCAAAGAAGGCACTGTTATCGTGGGAAATGACAACTCCATCCATGTTAGCGACCCTAGACACCTCCCAATGGAACAAGATGTAGAGATGGAAGACAGTGATTTTTTTCGATCCTGATCCTGTGTAGGCCTATGCTAATGTGTTTGTCTCTTAGTTTTTAACAAAATCTTTTAAAAGTTAAAAAAAAAAATAGCAAAAAGCCTATAGAAAAAATGATATAAAAATTTTTGTACAGCTATATATTTATATATAAACGTATACATAAAGCAAATATAATATTTATGCTTTAAGTGTTATTACCAAGGAGTCAATGTTTCTTAAAATTTAAAGTGTATAAAGCAAAAATGTCACAGTAATCTAAGCTTAATTTATTATTGAAAAAAGAAATTTAAAAATGTGGTACATGTACATCATGGAATACAATGCAGCCATAAAAAAGGACAAGATCAAATCCTTTGCAGGAACATGGATGGAGCTGAAGGCCGGTACCCTTAGCAAACTAATGCAGGAAGAATAAACCACATACCACATGTTCTCACTTAGAAGTGATACCTAAATGGTGAAAACAGACAGACATGAAGAGAGGAATAATAGACACTGGGACCTACCTGAGGCTGGAGGGTGGGAGGAGGAAGAGGAGCAGAGAAAATAACTATGGGCTACTAGGCTTAGTACCTGGCTGACAAAATAACCCAAACCTATGATATGAGTTTACCTGTAAAACAAATCTGCACATGTAGCCCTGACCCTAAAATAAAAGTTAAAGAAGCAAATTTAAAAATTAATTTAGTATAGCCTAAATGCCCAGTGTTTACAAAGCCTGCGGTAGTGTACAGTCATGTCCCAGATCTTCACATTCACTCACTACTTATTGCCTGACTCACTCAGGGCAACTTCCAGTCCTGCAAACTCCATTCATGATAAGTACCCTATATAAATGTACCGCTTTTGAATATTTTATACTGTATTGGTACGGAACCTCTTCTACATTTAAGTATGTTTAGATACACAAATACTTACCATTGTGTTACAATTGCCTGTAGTAGTCAGCACAGTAACATGCTGTACAGGCTATAGCCTAGGGGTAATAGGCTATACCATGTAGTCTAGGTGTCTAGTAGGCTATACCATCTAGGTTTGTGTAAGCGCCCTCTATGATGTTCATACAATGATGAAATCACCTAAAAATGCATTTCTCAGAACGTGTCCCTGTTGTTAAGGGACACATGACTATAGGTAGATAGAGCGATAGATAATAGGCAGGTGATAGAGATGGGTGATAGAGAGAGAGAGAGATTAGAGAGGATAGATAGATAATAGATAGATGATAGATAATAGATGAGACAGATAGATAGAGATAATAGATAGACGAATGAACCTATCTAATAAAAGGACTGTAAATTAGCGTAGTTTACTAATTGGTTTACTCCTCCAGTCACAGGACACGGGAGGCAGGCACAGAAGCACGGGAGGCAGGCACAGAAGCAGAGCCCCTCCAAGCCCCTCCATGGTCTTTCCTGGGCACGTGGCTAAGGCAGCGTGGAGCCACATCACATGCCTTTCTCCTGAACTTTCACAGGAGATTAGCTTTTGCTTCTTGGATAACTGAGTAAGTCGAAAGAAAAGATGTTTGTAACTAACACCAAAGAAAAGTCCATTTGTTCTCAAGACACTGAGCATGTTGTTCAACTCAGTGAGTTCATCTATGCATTTTTCTTGGACACTGCAAGGGTCATAATGGCAGCAGGGTGACAAGGCACTTCGTTCAAGTCATGCCCATTCAGGCTGCCCCCAGGGCAGGATTAACTTAGGCAGTTGCTTCTGTCCTTCTCTGGGTTTCAAAAAAAAAAGACACAGAAGAAGGTATCTATGCATCTTGCTTCTTTGCTCACTTAGCCTCTCTCTATCTTTTTCTCTTTCTCTCCTGCCTTTGGGACAGGGATGACCTCAGCTTCCCTCATTCTCAATACTACATTTTCTTTCTTATTTTGATGCTGGGGCCCACGGGCAGTGCTGCTGGCAAAGGTGAGTCAGCTTGAAAACAGAGAGTCCTCCAGCCCCAACCTGGAGCTCAGGACCATGGGAAAATGGGGAGAGCAGTAAGAGTCTCAAAGAGCCAAATCTAATCTCGGTACTCAGGAGTCAGGAATTCTAATCCTTGATTCAATCTGATTGCTGCTGAGGGTCAAAATTGTCTAAGTACTTTAAGGTGGCCCCAGTTATGGGGAGTTCTTATCCTAATAAGGCCCACCCAGAACAGCATACAATCAATTAGATGAGAAAAAAAATCTCTCTTAATCAGTCATGTGTACAAAGATTAATGTCCAAGGATAAGTACTACCATATTATTTATAGACTCGAAAACTGGAAACAATCCTAAGTATCCACAATATGGAATTGATTAGATATATGCATGAAACATACCTAGAAGGAATTTATGCAATCATTTAAAATCATGTAGTATTGAATATTTAACAATATAGGAAAATTCTCAGCATAAGAACATGTAGTGACTAATCCCAAATTATAGAAAACGTGCAATTGTTTGCAAAAGGAAAGAAAAAGGAATATGTGGTAAGGGTTTTTTTTCCTACTTGATTTTAAAATTATTTTTTCAAATGTTCAACAAGAAGCTTGTTTAATTTTTTTAAGTAGAAAAATAATACTATGTGAAATAAATCAGTCATTTCTGGTTATGGTGGTTCACATGCAAAAGAACAAAGTGTGGGGGTATTTTTGTGTAACTGCTTGGAAACCCAGTAAATCAGGTAATCAAGAATTTACTATGGGAAACTGAGACACTGACAAAAATGATTTGTATAGATTTGTGTGGCAAGAACCGAAGGCTCACTTTCTCTCCAAGTCAGGACCTATTTCAGGAAGAATGTCTGGCATTAGTATTTAATGCCCTAGTGTTACCAGAAGTGAAACTATTGTGCTTTCTCTATTTCTGGTATTTGTGTTTTAAGTCTTATCTCCAGTAAGATCATAAAGGCTCTATCATTTCTTAAGAAACTTCAGACATTGGTAAGTATATGGAAGGTGTGTGTAACTGGTTTTATAATGACAGCAGAAGATCCAGATTCGGAATTCTGAGCCTCGGGCCACGACTTTGCTAGCTTACTAAAGTATCTGAACTTCAGCTGCTTCACCTGTAAAGATGGAGATGATGCTAAGTACTTCAGCATGTGGTCCTGAAGATTTATTCATTTAATTAAAAAGCATGTACTGAACAGCTACTTTGTACTATGCTAGACACTTAGGATGTAATGGTGTCAACCCCTATCCTAACACAGTTTACAGTCTAGTAGGAGACATAGGCAGATACAAAGAAAATTACAAGAGAATGTGGCAATTGCTATGGTGGTGGCAATGCAGCACTGTAGAAACACATAAGAAAGAGAATTAATCTGGAAGAAGTGGTGATATCTAAAATAAAACACCGAGTATGGGCAGAACTTTTCCAGGCCAAGATGGGGAGAAGACAGTCCAGGAGAACTGAAAAAAATGTGTTATAAGGCCTACAAATAGCAATGGAGAAATATAGAAATTAATTTAATGAAAATTAAGTAGTTTTAAAGTGCTTGAACACATTTACCCAAACTGTACTACTTAGTAAAGCTCTAATGTTATAAATCTTTGTGTTAGGTTAAAACATACTCAGAATTTTAATTGATCATATATAAAGATCAAAAAGTTTATTCATCAAAATTTGCTAATAATGGGTAGTGGAAAATGCCTATGCATACAATGAATAATGTATCCGAAGATGTCTTGGTATTTCAGACTCTAAAAGAAAAAATACGCCACATTTTTTTTTTAAGTTTCTTGTCATCCTGAGTCATTTTCCTTACATTTGCTGCTTCCAACTGCCCAGAGATAGATGATGCTGGGCCATGCCCATTTTACGCCATTGCTTTGTGGCCAGATACAACTGCACACATAAAAACATAAGGAAAATGTGGTATGGGGCCATATTTTAGGCATCTTGTGGCCAGGAAGCTCAGTATAAAACAACAGAGGGTTCTGATAATGGTGCAGTAGAAAGGTGATAGATAAGAGTGAGAGTTCCCGGTCTCACTCTATTTTGGGGTGGCCACACTACCCATGGATACTGTATTCAGCTGTGGGTATCATACTTTAAGAGGGCTATTGAGAATCTGGATCCTGTTCACCATCAGGATGTAGAGAAAACTTGACAGTCTCGGGAGTAATGATGGAAGCAATAGGGCAGCTTATTTGGAGGAGATGAACACAAGACAGTACAGCTATCTTCAAATAGAAAAACAACAGTCATATGAAAAGAAGCAGATTTACTGTGGCTGTGAAGTGTCACAGAGAACCACAGAGAAACATTTCTGAGAAAACATTCAGCTCAGTAAAAAGGATCACTTTATAATAATGAAAGCTGGTCAGAGATAGAATGTTACTAATAAGGGGTCAGTTCTCTATTACTGTGTAAGCAGTAATAATGGATGACCTATGCCAAGATTCAATACTAACCTACAGGATACAGGTCTTCCTATACTAAGATTCAGTAATATCTTACCATCTTAGGTGATAGCTTAGAAAAGATTCTAGCATCATATGAATAATTAGACTATACAAACTCTAAGTATTCTTCCCAATCAAAGATGCTGGTTTATTCAGAGAAAATAATAATCACAATATCATTATTATTATTTTCTCTGAATATATCAGACAAATATACATTATATATGTGTATTATTTTAAAAAACATTTTCTCTGAATATACCAAATATGTATATCATGTATATTTGTCTGGTATATTCAGAGAAAATAAAAATAACAATATCATTATTATTATCATCACCAAAAACAACAAAGATTGAAACCCATTCTTACTCTGTAGAAAGAAACTGTCCAATACAGTAGCCACTAGCCACAAGTACCGTTGAGCACTTGAAATACACCTGGTCTAATGTGAGCTACACTGCCTATGTAAACTACAGACCAGATTTAATAATTCTTTATATAGATTACATGTTGAAATAATATTTGGAATGTATTTGATTTAAATAAAATGTACTATTAAAATTAGTTGCACTTGTTTCTTTTTATTTGTTTAATGTGGTTGCTAGAAACTTTAAAATTATGTATGTGGCTGACCAGAATGGAGATCATTATTCCTGGCTTGCCCCAGGTTAAGATCACTTCCCACATGTACAGTCTTGAGACAGAGCTTTTTTAAGGCTTCTCCAAACTCCCTGGGGCAGGTTATGGGCCTACAGGAAACCCAGAGCATGAAACCCGGTAGCCTGGGCCTCGTACCAAACCTGACTATAAACCATGACGGGGAACAAGCTGTGCTGAACTCAGAAACAAGCCCAAAGAGATCAAACGGCTTTAATTCCTTAAAATACTCAGCTGAAATATGACCAAGAAATGCCTTCAAATTGGAATTGAACCTACCTACATATTTCCTAAAACTAGTGAATAACCGTGTCACACGGAGACAACATTAATTGGATTTGTGTCCTTGCCGGTAACCAGGTACAAAATATTTACCAATCCTGTGTATTTTGGCTTCTGTCATAGAGACTGCTTTTATAGCAAAACGAGTAAAGTCAGCACTCTTTTCTACTAAGCAAGCATAAATGGGTGTTCACCATTCACAAGTAGGTGGAACTGCCACATCCACATTGAGACAACCTCAACAGATGGGGTGACTTTTTAACATGCTGTCAGACTGCGAGGCCAAAGACCTCAAGGTTGAAGAGCATGTCTCCGGCATCAGAAGAACCTGTGTTTAAGTTGCTGCTTTTCCTGCTGACTGCTGTATAACCCTATACAAACTATATAATTCTTCTAAAGCCTCAGTCTCTGTATCTCTAAAGTAGACATAACACTCACTACTTCATAACTTCATATAGGTATCGGGAGTAGTTAATGAGTATATGTGTGTATATATGACACTTAGCATTGTGTCTGCTCATCACCCTCATTCTCGTCCTTACCAATGGCCCCAGTTAGACTATGAGCTCCTTAGGGCCAGGGCATGCCCACATTCGGTTATCATTCAACAACTGTCTACTGAGAGCTGGCTGTGTATCAGTTCTGTTCTAGGTGCTGGACATATGGAAGGGACAAGACTAGCAAAGTCTCTAAGTTGTCAGAGTTTATATTTTACTGGAAAATTATACATTAACTAATTTGCAAATAAATACATAATTTCAGCAATAATAAGTGGTAAGAAGGAAGGCAGAGCAGGATAAGGGAGCAGGGTATGACACGAAGGAGGATAAGGGATAATTTCAGCAGCAGCAAGGATGCCAGGGTGGCTTCTCTGCACAGAGATTTGAATGAAGTGACGAAGAAAATATGGAGAAGGTCTGAAGGGAGGATGTTCCAGAAAAGGAAGGAGCAAGTGCATGGCAGGGAAGAGCTTGGTGCTTTGAAGAACAGCAAGAATGAACAGAGTTGGTAAAACAAACTGGGCAAAGTGGGAGCTGTGATCAAATGGTTAGTTTTGGCAAGATGGAAATCACTGGTGACCTTGCCAGAACATTTCCAACAGAGTTTGGGGACATAAATGTGACTGGTATCAGTTAAAGGAAATATGGGAGGGTAAGAGTTAGAGACAGATATACCATATTATATATGTAATATATATGTAATATATATTACATATATAATTATATAGTATATAATACTATATTATCATTATATAAATATATAATTATATTATGTAAACCATATTATATACTCTTTGGAGAGCTTTCATATAAACAGAGGCAGAGAAAGGGGTCAATAGCTAAAATGGGAGCTACTGAAGCGAGTTGTCTGTGATTAAGAATGATTCTGCAGAGGAGGGGAAACTATCTGTGCAGGAAAGACAGGGAATAACTTCAGGACAGCTACAGGAGCAAAGTCCTGGAGAAGATGAAAGGGGACAGGAGCCAGTTCATGGGGAGAGATCCTGACCCCTGGCAGCAACTGTTTTTGCATCCAACAGAAAGATGGCCAGAATATGACTGAATGCAGGCAAGGTTGTCAGTTGGTGGTGAGTAGATGAGAAAGGTTTGATGGCTTCCATTCTCTTAGGAGCTAAGCGGGGCTATGAGGGAGAAAGGAGTTGTGGAGATCACAGTTGCCGGCTCTTGCATTGAAAGTGGTGCCTATGCAAAAGCTCTCAGAAGTCTTGATGACTATCCAAAAGAGTTTCAGCTACATGACTCACAGGAGGAGAAAACACCCGTTTCCCTTTCAGCTTTATTCCCACCTTTCCCCTGCCTTTTTATTCTCTCCTGCACCTGCTGAGCTTGGCTCATGCAGTTGTCATTTCAGCTCAGATCAACAAGCACAGTAAGTACTTGTTCCATGACATGCCCATGCTAGGTATGGCCATATGGAATTGAATCCATTGACATAGTTGATGCCCTGCTGAGGCCACCATCTTGTCTAGCTGTCTAAAAAGTAAGCAAAAGGTTACAGTCCTGAGGATATGTGCTTTGGTGAGAGTCCTAATGAGGGTGCCCTGGCCATTTGGATTATCACAGAAGATTTTTCCTGACCTGAGTCTCCATCCCCCTCAGACACAAGTATCTCTGCTCTTGTCTTCTCCAGCCATCTTAATTGTTCCTCACTTTTAATGTCCTTCTCAGATCCCATCTCCCCAATCAAAAGTGATCTCTCAACATCCTGACTTTTTAAAGGACACGTAATGGTGCCTCATCCAGCTGCTCTACCAAGTGCTTCCCTCAGGAGAGATGTCACTGGTATCTGCAATTTGCCTCCAATCTGGAACTGTGGATAAAGGAAGGTTCAGAGCTCTCCTTGCAGCTACCAACTAGGGGAGAGTGTCAGGGATGTGGGGGAAGGGTTACAGTGGGAGACAAGGGGAGGGGCCAGGGTTAGGAGCCCATCCAGATTCTTCTCGTGCTGCTCTGTGGAGCTCTGCTGAGTGCTCAAGTTTCATTTAATATGTCTGAATAAAGAACTGAAGCTGCTGTCCCGTGGGGAGGCCGTGGGCAAGCAAACATGCTGTGTGGCACATTCACTTAAGGGAGAACAAGGGTGAGGGTTGTAGGGCTGTTTTGCAGGCTAAACCACCAAATCACTTGCTTGTCTCAAGTAAGTAAAACAGGCCAGAGGCTTTGTAGAGGGTCCTGAAGCCCAGGGAGCATCATTAAAAGAGCTCTGGTATGTGTTTTGCTCAAACCATAGCAAATACTTGCTGTGTTCCCTTACAGCTATAATTTTTAAAACTTGCTTGGAAAGGTCCATCCATACAATGCCATCCACCGTGGTGCATGGATTCTTTCTTCCTCCTACCCCATATAAAAAGGGAAAGTTTAGCCTGAGCATGCTAGGAAAGATCATTTCGTCCCTTATTCACCTTTTTCTCTTCTCCTTTGTCTTCTCCTACCTGACAAAAGAAATGCCTCAGAAGAAACCCACAGGCTTGAAGGTTAAGAATAAAAATAATATGGAACATTTTTTTATGAGTCCAGTTCATTTTGAGATTAAAGGTATAGACATTTGGTATGCTGACTTTACTGGCATGATAGCCCAGGGCTGGGGGCCAAGGGTGAGCTCATGCTGTAATTTCTTTACCTACACAAGACTGCGGCTAAAAGCAAAATGCAATCCAAATCACTTCACTAAATAGGCTACGAGAGTGTGAGGCTGAGCCAGTCTTTCTTTAAAGCTATAATTGCTTCTCTACCCACACCGTTTCTCCTCATCCAAAGGCATAGGATAGGAATTTCCATGCCATTCTAGAAACATTTCAGATGAAAAAACATTTTCAGTGATGGAAACATGACAGAACTGTCCAATGAACATGAAGATATGAATGTAAATTATAAAATCCACCTCCATCTTTTTCTGAGACATAAAAATGACACGTTTCTTATCCAGATAGAAGCTAAAAACCACTACTATGCAACATACCAGTAATCTACAGTGAACACTTTGATCTCCCTGAACATGTAAAAAGCCCCATTCAGGTGTGCTAATTCCCAACCAGGATAGAAAGGAATAGATTATACTACCTGCTTCACACTGCAGTCTCCATACTGAAAGTTGACATGCTGCTGTGATTTAAATACTCAGAAAAATGGGAACATAAAGTGAAAGTTACATCTTTTTTCATATTCCTTTCTCCAGAAAGCTTTTGATTGTCCTAAAATTTGTGACTTTTTTTCTCATGCTTCTCACAGCCACCTTTCTACAGCTCGAGTAAATATCTTTGTTTTCCCAGACATCTCCTGAGAGTCCTGGAAATATAAGAACCTGATAATTTAAGTTTGGGTACCTGGCATGTAAGAGGTACTCCATAAATGACTGTTGGACAAATGAATGTATGAATGCATGAATTGATCATCTTGGACAGTTTCAGATAATGACTACCTACAGTCATATAGAGTTTGCTCTCCCTGAGATAGAATACAAAATAAAAATAAAAAATAATATAAAGGTAAACATAGAAGTACCCATTCTTAGATGATATATCAATTGTAGACCATGAAGAGCAATGTGGAAGTGTGTCCATGGTACGGGGAGTAACACAGAGTAACTGCCATCTCACACATTCTCTTTTGGTGTCATTTTAAGAGTCTCAACACAGCTCCAAGCATTGGCCTGACTTAACATACTTAACCCTGACTTAACCCAGAAACTGGGTACAGTTTTCTGTTCTTAGGGGAAATATCTGAGGTCTGGTGGGAGTCAAACTTTCAGAAGTATTAAGTTTCCAATTAACATCTCTGTTGAAAAGCCTGGAGTTTCCCTTTCATAGTCTCATGGTCTTCCCAAGTGCCTATCATAGTTTCCATTTTATCCACTGAGGCAGAGAGATGCACAGCTGACTCTATCTCTGGCCCAGGGCCATGCCTTTCAGGAAGAAATACAAGGCCTCGGGTACCCACCTCTGCCCTCACCCTATAAGGTCTTGATTCCCATTGGTAGAAGGAAATGCAGACCATTCCCCTAACTGTTTAACAGGCCTGGGGCTCTTGGCACAGTTCTTGCACTATCCATCCATGATTAACAAGAAAGGGGTCAGGAATCCTGCTTAACAAGGTTTTAGAATCCACCCCTTTGAGGTACTTAGAGCCTTGCTCGTGATTATCTACTCAAACTTATCTAACCTTCGCAGAAGCACTGTGCCTTAACCTCAGGGTGTCGAAAAATCTGGATAGGAGAACACGGTATAAATTCTAGCAAAATAACAACTGTCAGCTTTCAACCATCAGCTGAAAGGGCTCTGCTGTGAGCAAGCATCAGGACTGGACATGGAGTTCTTTTGAGGACAAGACAGGTAGAATAAAGAGCAGCAGGCAACAGAAAGAGGCCGTGATGGAATGCCTAAGTTAGTAGATGACCAATGTACCTGATCTACTGAACTGTCTCATAAAACAGTTTTCTATTTTTCTGTCATTGTCTGTGCTCTGTGGATTCTTTCTTTTTCCTTAATGATTCCTTGAGTGATTCCAAAGCTTCCTAGGTTGTTTTTTTTTTTTTTTTTTTTTTTCTTTTTGAGATGGAGTTTCGTTCTTGTTACCCAGGCTGGAGTGCAAGGGCGCGATCTCGGCTCACCGCAACCTCCGTCTCCTGGGTTCAGGCAATTCTCCTGCCTCAGCCTCCTGAGTAGCTGGGATTACAGGCACACGCCACTGTGCCCAGCTAATTTTTTGTATTTTTAGTAGAGACAAGGTTTCACCATGTTGACCAGGATGGTCTCAATCTCTTGACCTCGTGATCCACCCGCCTTGGCCTCCCAAAGTGCTGGGATTACAGGCGTGAGCCACCGTGCCCGGCCCTGCTTTTTAAAAAAAAAAACAAAGAGACTTAACTAGTCCAGTTGAAAATCATAACCAATTTATTTGCTGTCTCTTCCTCACATCTCCTGCATGAGGTAGGCTTGAGGAATCAGAGTGGAAAGCCAGCCTGCTCATTCCTGTTTTATCCTACTCTATCTCCTTGGAGACTGGGGGAAAGGGTGGTCAATATCTGGTTCCAGGACACCTTTCCTGGTTCTCTTTTCAAGACCTAAGGTCTATGGTGTTTGAGGCTGCTTGTGAGAGCAAGGGAAATGGAGCCCCTGGTGGTGGTTCCTGCCTGATGGATGAATTATTTCACTAACACTGACCATGTGGCTGGCATCTTCTGTGTAGCACAAACATTTACGCTTGCCCTTTGGAGGGTATATGTATGTACTCCTTAAAGGGTCTGGTAGGTCTCCCCACAGCCCAGTTTTCTCACACAATTCAGGTCTATGCATTGTTCTAATCAGGGAAGAGTCCTACAGAGGCAGAAACTAGTTCTGAACATGTCACCATCGTGAGCTGTGGAATATAGTATCTGAGGCAATTAGCACTGTAATCAGAGACAGAGGTCCACTGCCTTTTCACCACTTAACCACTGTGAGCCTCACTTTTTCAATCTATAAATCGGGGAAATTATGTTTATGGAGTTATAATGAGAAGGACCATGGGCTTGTGAAGTTCCACTACCTGGGTTCAAATCTCAGATCCAGTGGTTAGTTCCTACCTGTGTAATATTAGGCAGAGCTTACTTTTGAGACTGCTTTTTCATCTGTAACATGAAAATAGTATTTTAACTCCCTTGTAGGAAGACATAAGAATTAAATGAGTAACAACATGGAATTTTATCTGAAACAGTATGTGAGACGGAGCTGTGTCTGTTATTGTCATTAAATATGCACAGAAAGTGCTTAGCTTGAAGCCTGGCACCTGCTAGTAAAATTATGGAGCAGAGAAGGGAGTATCAAGTACTAGGCCCTGCACTAAGGTGATTAACATAGGATATGCCTCTCCTTACTCCCTTGCCTGGCTTTAAACATTTCCTTGGCATTTGCCAATGCTCTTTCCACCATGTTCATGCCTCTTTGGGTTTGTCAGCCTCCCGAGGTCTGCCTGAGAACTCAAGAACCTGCACAAGCCCAGGCAGCGCTATTTCTGCCTTGGGAGCCAACTCCATCCACCTCCAGCTGAGTTACCTCCCCCCAGAAATAACACACTGTTTGCCCAGAGGGCAGAGCTCTGTTTATCCCATAGTCAGACTCTAAAGGCTTCCACTCAGCAGATTTCCTCTCTGTCTGAGAGCTCGGGCCCAGTCAGTGATTGCTATTTCTGCATCATCCCCAATGTGGGATCAGACACATATCTTAGGCAACTGATTTGTCAGCAGCCAGACTTGTACTTTGAGTTGTTTTTCTAGTGTGGATATAAATTAATACCTCTTCACCCACATTCTCGAATTCAGACTTCCTTGTGACCAAGAGGCCTAATAGCCTCTGCATTGTGCGAACCGTGCCTGCCAGTCCCGCCTTATCTCCCCTGAACTCCAGTCAAAACAAATTACAGATCCAGGAGGCACCATACTCCCCATACCTCCAGGGCTTCACAAATGCTTCTCCTCTCTCTGCACGAACCTCCCTCCCTGCCATTACTTCCACCCATGATGAGCTTGTAATGATCTTTCAGAATCCATTTGAGCTTGTATTCAGTCTTTTAGAACTTACCCTCCCTGGGACCACTTCAGAGTGCTGCCTTTTATTGCTTTCCCAGTTGGGTAAGGCGCTCCTCCTTGACTCTACCATACATTGTGGCTTATGCCTGTTACTGTGTTATGTTTAAGTTATATTTTGCCTTTCCCACAAGACTGTGAATTATTTACAGGCAGTTATTTTATGTTCTGTAACTCTGTATCCCTACTACAACGTCTCTAGCAAAACACTGTATAGAGTTGGCATTAAACAAAGAAATGGAACCCTGAGTGAATTTTCAAAATGGCTGCCTAGGGTAACTCTGTTGACTTGTAGCTCAAAGAACAAAAAATAAATAAAAATAAAAGAAACCAATCTCTACCATAGAACTTACTAAAGTACACCAAATACACAGGGAAAACAAAGTGAGCTCTGTAGCCATAGAGAAGGCTCTGTGAAGAGATACAGAGACCATGATGTCCTGTCATTCTTTCATCTTTCCTGATGTTCCAGGATTCCTTCTTTTATCATTTCTATTACGTGTATATAATTTTCTTCAGTTATTCTGTTAGGGTATGTCTGTTTGTGATAAATTCTATTAGTTTTCCTTTATCTCAGAAGGCCTTGATTTCCTCTTCATTTCTGAAGGATGTTTTCCCTAGATGTAGAATTCTCTTTTAAAATTTTTCTTTTGGCACTTAAAAATAGTTGTGTCACTTTCTTCTCAACTTCATGATTTCTGAAGAAAAAGTCTCTGGAATTTTAATTGCTTTTCTCCTGTAGGCAATGTATCATTTTTCTCTGGTTACTTTCAAGATGTTTTCTTTGTATTTAGTTTTCAGAAGTTTGACTATGATGTGTCTTGGCATGGATACCTTTGGGTTTATCTTGTTTGTATTTCATTCAGCTTCTTGAATCTGTAGGATTAGAAATGTGTTTTTGCCAAATTTGAGAACATTTCAGTCATTATGTCTTCGACAATTTTTTCAGCCTTACATTCTTTGTCTCTTCTTCTGAGACTTCAAAGATATCAGTGTTAGATATTTGGTTATAGCCTTCATGTCTCAGGGCTCTATTTTTTTGTGTGTAATTTATTTTTCCTGTTGTTCAGACTGAGTAATTAATTCCATTCTTCTATCTTGAAATTCGCTGATTCATCTTTCTGTCCTTTTAATTCTTCTGCTAAACCCACAGATTGAGGGGTTTTTTCAGTTTAAAATTTTTTAGTTCTAAAATTTCTACTTGATTCTTCCTTATGTCTTTTATATAATTGCTTTTACTTCTTTTTCATTTTTTTTTTAATTTTTTTAATTTTTATTGCATTATAGGTTTTGGGGTACATGTGCAGAACGTGCAAGATAGTTGCATAGGTACACACATGTCAGTGTGTTTTGCTGCCTTCCTCTCCTTCACCCACACTTGGCATTTATTCATTTTTTATGTATGTTTGTAATTGGTCTTTCAAGAATTTTATAGTAGTTGTTTTAAAATCCTTGTCAAATAATTCCACATCTGTGTCTTTTTGGTGTTTGCATCTGTTGATTATGTTTTTTTATTCAAGGTGTAGTTTCTCTTGTTCTTGGTATAGGGATTGTTTTCAATTAAAATCTAGACCTTTTGGGTGCTATGTCATGAGACTCTGAAAATTGTTTTTTCCATCTTCTGTTTTAACAGGCTTCCTCAGAGACAGTGCTGATGAACTATGCAGTTCAAGTACAGCACAAAAGCAAATGTACAGCTTCAAGCGCTTAACTAGAATACAATATTTGAAATCAATAAATTTTTGCTTTAGGAAGTTAGAAAAAGAAGAGCAAATAAATAGAAAATAAATGTTAAAAATAAGAATAGAAAACAAACACTATAGAAAATTAACAAAGTCAAAAGCTGTTCTTTTAAAAAAAAAAATCAATAAAACTGTCAAACACCTAGGTAGACAAGAAAGAACAAGACAGCAAGGAAGGAAGGAAGGAAGGCAGGCAGGAAGGAAGGAAGGCAGGCAGGCAGGCAGGCTGGCTGGCTGGCTTATGGAATTGTCATTACAGGTCTAACAGATATTAGAAGAATAATAAGAGAATACTATAAACAATATTAGGCCAAAAAGATGGCAATTTAGATAAAACATAAATTTCTATGAAAACACAATTTATCTAAACTGACAACAAAAAAATCTGAATAGTGATGTATCTATTAAAGGAATTGAATTCATCAAAAATATTCCAAAATAAAATTTCTAGTCCCAGATAGTTTCATTAGTAAACTAAATTAAAATATAAGAAATAAATAACACCAATATTACTCAAACTTTTTCAGGAAATGAAGGATAAGGAAACATCACTCAAACTATTTTATGAGGCCAGTATAATCCTAATATTAAAAACTGACAAATATATTACTCCAAATAAGGAAATTTAAAATCAAAATTCCTCATGAATATAAACAAAAAAAATTCTTAACAAAATATTAGAAAACCAAATCCAACAATTTAAAAGAAAGTCAATCTATCATGACCGAGTTTATTTTAATAAAGCAAGGCTAGTTTAATATTCAAAGTTATTTTTTTCAATGGAATTCACTATAGTAACAGAATAGAAGACAAAACTCATGCAATCTTGTCAATAGTTGCTAAAGAAGTAATTGACAAAAATTTAATATAAAATAATAATAAAACTTAGCTAACAGAATAGCAAGAAATTTCCTCAAACTGATAAAGATGTCTACAAAATAGCTGATATCATATATAATGACAGACTGAATACTTTCCACCTATACTTGTGAATAAGGCAAAGATCTATGTTTTCACAATTTCTATTCAATTTTGTCTTGCTGGTCTTAGCCACTGCAAAAATAAAATAAAAACCCTCTACAATTCAGTAATTAGTATACAGACTACCTGATCTGAAAAAAAGGTAAAAGATTTGCATAGACACCCAAAGAAAATACATGAACAGCAAATCTACACAGTAAAACATGCTCAGTATAGCTAAAGTCAGAACTGAGTTGCAGTCCTGGCCCAGTCACTTACTTCCCATGTGATCTTGGACAGGTTTGCCTATTTGCCCTCCTATGCCTCAATTTCCTCACAAATAAATTATTGATTTTTTTTTTTTCGCCAATCAATGAGAGCTTGTAAGGTTGCTGAGGTTGGTTGGCCTTGAACTCTTGGCCTCGCCTTCGCAAGCGCCACGACATCCGGCCGGAGCCACTTTGGGCCCCAAATTATTGATATTAATAGAACCTACTTCTTAGTATTCAGTGAAGGACTAAATTTAGAGTTTAAATAATATAAAGTGCTCAGAAAATGCCTGTCCCATAATAAGTTGGTTATAGTTACTGTAATTATGCAGACCTCCTTGCCTGGAGATTTCACCTAGGAGGACTTCTGACAATAGTGCCTTTCCTATGGCCACATATATTGTATTTTCTAACCTCCTATCCCAGGAAAGAGGAAGGCAATGGGCTGTGATGGGGGTGAGGGGGCTTGGCCAGCTTAAGTTTTGGCATGCTATTTTGAGCATTAAATGAAATAATCCTCATAAAGTGCTTAGTTGTGTGCTTGGCACTCAGGCCATACTCAATAAATGTTATTTAGTGCAGATTTTTTTTCCAGATCCCTAGCACAAAACTGAGTTTATAGATCATGCTGTAAAATTAATGCTGAATAAATATATGGTATTTAAACTTAAACATCAATGCACAGGGGATTGTGTCTCTGGCTCTCTTGCTACAGCAACTAGGACTCCCAATAGCACCCCACAAATTCACTAGATGCTTAATAGGTATTTTTTAGTTTCCTCTGAAGAGGAATAAGAAGAGAATATTAGTCCATTGTAGCCACTTAGCTGCAAATTTTCACAGGAGCTGAGGTTAGAGGTTTAGTGGGAGTAACACTAAATGTTTCAAGCTTTCTTAGAAAACCACAATTACGTTGATTACGCATTGTCAGTGGAACATTCACTGGAAGTCATACCCCTGTGAGGGACTGAGTGGTGATGAGCTTTCTCTAATCTGTCCAAAAGATCTCCCTAGGTTTCTCTCATCAGAAACTGGCATTTGAGAAAGCGCAGCCCAGGGTTAGGGGTGCTGTCTGTGGCTACAGAACACAGTGAAGCTAAGAGGCCCATAAGGGGATTAAATCTATGACCTGCTCCTCATTAGCACAATGTTCTAGCTGACTGGGAAATAATGCAGACTCCTTGAGTGTTAGCAAATACTGACCTACTTAGATATGAGGGATAAAAGCACACATTTTCCCTCCGACATCAGCACAATCTGTCTCTGGGAATTGAAAGGACAGAGAAAACCCTTTTACAGAGAATTTCTGGGTCAATAACTCTCATCTCATGCTCCTACAGTAATTACTGGATTATGTTCCCCAATTATTCTCCTATCCAATAACTGCCTCTCCACCTACCCACCCATGTTCCAACAAGTATTAGACAACGTGTCAGGCCATTTGAGGCTCCTGTGACATCAGTCATCTCCATACAACTAGATCCCCCTGGCCAGAGCATTTCCATCTCCTACCAACCCCACCATCCCCACCACCTTCACCACCACAGCCTCTGCTCCCGGCCCCCACTTATCCAGCCAACACGTGCTCATTTCTCCTGTCCCAGCAAGCTGTCCTGGAAGCCTTCAGGAACTCTGACACCTGCATACAGACCCATCTATGTACATCTCTGCACACAGTACTCTCCCATCCCAGTACTTACCACACCATACTTCCATGGTCTGTATTCTCTTTCCCCAATCCCCAACACTATAAGTACCTAGTACAAGGACTATGTCTGGTGCAGAGTTAAATCCTATCTACTCTGTGCCTGGCCTGAAGTAGGAATTCAATAAATATTTGTTAAATGAATGGATGATGAAAAAAATTCCCATTTTCCTTTTATATATTAAACTTCTTAAGTTAGGCTAAGTAATATCTGAAAATATTAAATAGTACTTACATCTAACCATCCTTAAGGGTAGTCTTAAGTCTTGACATTTACTGAAGGAAGATGAAAAAGTGTTTTAGAATCACACAGATCTGAATTCCTAGGTGATCATTAACTACGTGTGTTTCAATTTTTCTGAATGAGAATAATAATACCTACCTCACAGTTATTGAGAAGGTAGAAAAAGATAATATAAGTTTCTGCCACTCAAAAACATTAGTATGTTATCTCTATTCTATTCTTTTAATGAGCTTTCTCCTGAATTTGTCTGCCCTATTCATTGTACACTAAATACTACATTTTTATACACACACACTCTTTCAAGTTAATATATGTTAATATGTTTATATACATACACATATGCTCTTTCCATTAACTTGTAAAATATATGTATGTGTGTATATGTGAATGTGTGTGGTGTGTGTGAAGACATAGATATATAGATATATTTGCTTTTGTATACTTTTTTCAATTAACTTGGAAGAGTGTATGTATATGTGTGTGGGGTGTGTGCTTCCGTGTGTGTGCGTGGTGTGTGTGTGTGTGTGTGTGTGTTCCTCTAGCATATCTGTTTACATATTAAACTTTATAATAGACTTCCCAAGCTTATCGTGGGAGCATTAGGGAGATAATGTAGAAAAGCACACAAGTTCCCTATACATAGCAGGCAATCAATCATGTTTTCCTTCCTTCTTTCCTTTCTTTTTTTATTCTTTCCTTGCTTTCTATTCCTCTTAGCATAATTATTCACTAAATATTGATTAAGGGATTATATCCCTTATTCAAATTATATCCCAGTTTACATGGCACAGAGAGGGCACCTGTCTTGGTCCATTTAACAAAATACCATAAACTGTGGCTTAACAACAGAAATTTATTTCTCGCAGTCTGGATGCTGGAAGTCAGAAATCAGGGTGCCAAAAAGGTTGGGTTCTGATGAGGGTCGTCTTCCAGATTTGACTACCTACTTCTTGCTGTGCCCTCACATCGTGGAGGTAGTGAAGGGTCTCATTCTGGCTCTTTTATAAAGACATTCATGCCATTCATGAGGAATTTGCCTCCATGACCTAATAACCTCCCAAAGTTCCCACCTCCTAATACCACTACCTTGGGGGTTAGGATTTCAACATATAACTTTTGGTGGGACATAAACATTCAGACCATATCAACACTCAGCAAATAACTTATTAAATGTTCATAGAATTCAAACATATAATATTATTTTCACTGTATCATTATTATGGATACCCACTATATTTTTAAGGATCAAAACAGCTTCTGAACAATGCAAATTGTCCTACAGTTTCTAGTTAACAATAACAACAAATATTTCCCTTCTTCAAGGAGATTTAGAGGATGAGGTCCTTACATTACCTTCTCAATGAATATTTAGGGGAGGAAAGAAGGTCTTCTTTACAAGATAACCTTATTCTGGAAATAATATTCTTATAGGAACAACATTTTTATATCTGGGGAAGCAGATTTGGTAATAAGATACAAGTTATGTTCGGATAATCAGATAATCTCTGAGGTCTCTTTCAGGGAAAGATGGGTCTTTGCTAAGAATAACACTATTCTGACGGCAATGCAGCTTCTAAAAAGTGAGTTTAAGCTGGAGAGTGTTCCACAGTGATTTCGTAAACACTGATAGAAGCATTCATATTCTGAACAAATAAATCACACTTTATACACAATAAAGAGGGACTGACAAAATCAAATCACAAAAATCAGTTCTCTGTCTTGGAAGGGTGGGAAGGGAATAAGCATATACACTAGAGAGAAGTATGATGTGGGGCTAGGAAGGAAGACAGTAGGGATGGTATAACATTTTGACTTTGTGAATTCTTTAAAGTTAATTGGTATTTTTATCAAACTAATATCTGCACATAAGGGCAAAATTTTAAAAAGCCTCTAAGACATAATAAAAGACAGCATAATAATAAACAAATACATATTAGATACAACAAACATAATAAAACAATAAAAAAGAGCTCTAGCCCTCTTCACCCTCAAGAGGCAATCGCTTTCACTTTTTCCAGCTTTTTAAAAACCTGGTATTGACATTTGTATTTCTAAGCAATATGCTTGAATGGCTGTTTTTACTTCCACCAAATTCTTTAAAAAAAAAAACAAAAAAACCCCATATATTTCTATTTTTTATTTTTATTTTTTTGAGATGGAATGTTGCTCTTATTGCCCAGGCTGGAGTGCAAGGGCACAATCTAGGCTCACTGCAGTCTCTGCCTTCCAGGTTCAAGCGACTCTCTTGCCTCAGCCTCCCACGTAGCTGGGATTATAGGTATGCGCCACCACACCCAGCTGATTTCGTATTTTCAGTAGAGATGGGGTTTCACCATGTTGCCCAGGCTGGTTTTGAACTCCTGACCTCAGGTGATCCACCCACCTCAGCCACCCAAAGTGCTGGGATTACAGGCGAGAGCCACCATACCCAGCCTCGTTAAAAAAAAAACTATATTATTTCTAATAGAAAATAAATGCAGATGTACAAAATCTAGAACAGAAGATTGGAAACAAACTAGACATTTAGTCGAGTTCGGCTGGTAAAATTAACTATATGACTAGTTCGTTTCCAGCTTTTGCTCTCACAAAAACACACTGCAATCAATATTCTTATGTTTATATCACTGTGTATATATTCAAATATAGCAGTAGGATATATTTTTCAAAGGAGAATTTGTGTCAAATATTATGTGCATTTTATATTTAGTAACTGTCAAATTGCCATCTATTGAGGTCGTATCAATTATAGCTCCATTAGAAAAATTAGAATGCTCCTTTCTCTACAATCTTATCTACAGATTATTGTCACATTTTTGATAATGGTCAATTGTCAAAATGTTATCTTGGATTTAATTTGTATTTCTTCTATATGAAAGGTTTAGCATACTTTCATATGCTTAGAAGTCATTTATAGTTACTTTTCTATGACCTATTTATTCATAGATTTGATTCTTTTTGAGGATTTTTAGCCTTCCTTAAGAGAAATTTACACATTAGGAAAGTATCACTTTGTGACATAAATTACAGTGATTTCTTTTTTAACTGTTTATATTTTCATGTAAAAATGTTTTTAATGTAAACTTGTCATTTCTTTCTTTTAAAAGTCTATTTGATTCTATCATGTTTTAACTTATCAATTTTGACTTTTTTTTTAAATTTTTCTGACACATGGTCTCACTTCATTGCCTAGGGTGGAGTGCAGTGGCATGGATCACAGCTAACTGTAGAATGCAGCCTCAAGCTCCTGGGCTCAAGCAATCCTCCTACCTCAGCCTCCCAAGAAGCTCAGACTACAAGCCAGGCCACCACGTCTAGATAATTTTTTGTGTTTTTTTGGAGAGATGGGTTTCTCCATGTTGCTCAGGCTGGTCTTGAACTTCCTGAGCCTAAGTGATCTGCCTGCCTTGGCCTCACAAAGTCCTGGGTTGACAGGCATGCACACTGAGCCTGGCTCTGGGTATAGAATTCTAAGTGGAAAATCATTTTGACTCAGACTTTTGATGCTTCCTCCATTATTAGGATAATATTGCAATTGAGAAGACTGATGCTATTTTGATTACTATATCATTATATATGGTATTTTGTTCTAGACTTTTAAGATATTTTTATATCTGGGGTTCTGACAATTCTAGAAAACGTGCTTGTTGGGTCTTCTTTTTTATTCACTGTATGAGGTACTTAGTAGGCCCTTTCTTTCTGAAGACATCAGTTCTTGGAAATTTTCTTATTTTTTTGATAATGTTCTTCTTTTTATTTTCTTTGTTCTTTCTGAAACTACTGAAAGTTAAAAGGCCTCCTAAATTAAAAAAAAAAAAATTCTTAATTTTTCTTTTCTCTCTTAATTGCCATGTCTTTAACTTTTATATTTGTTTCTGGGAAATTTTTATCAATTTTATTTTGTCATCTTTATATTCAAGCTTTTAAACACATTTATTTGAACATTTAGTGTTTTATTTCTTTTTTGAACATAGAAATTTCTATGTAAACAATAATATTTGCTGGGCATAGGGACAATTTTATATCTTTTTCTTTCTTCCTTCTTTCCATTTTCCTTTTCTTCTTTTTTAAAAATTATTTATTGTGCCAACTAGTGCTTCCAATATGATGTTGAATAAATGTGTAAAAATACTTTCTTTGTCTCCTTTTTTATTCCCAATCTTATGGGAAGCTATTCAGTTTTCCACCATGAAGTATGAAATTATTTGTATATTTTCATTGATGCCCTTTCTTAGGTTAAAGAAATTGCCTTCTCAACTCAATTCTGTAAGAATTGTTATCATAAACGGGTTTTTAACTTTCTCAAATGGTTTGTGTGCTTCTACTGAAAGGGTCATGCAGTTCTTCCCCCTTGTTTCAGATATGGTAAATTACCCTGATTTTCAAATATTAAAACCATCTTATATTTCTAAAATAAAATAGAAATTAGTCATGATATATTATGCTCCTTACGTATTTCTGGATTAAATTTGCTACTAATTTTTAAGGATTTTGAACCTATACACATGAGGAATATTTACGATTTTCTTTTCTTATAACAGTCTGTCATACTTTACTTCAGTGTCATGTTTGCCTTTCAACATAAGTAGGAAGGAGTCCATTAAGGACTTTTTCTCCTCTGTTTTCTAAAAGAATTTGATTAGAGTTGGTATTATTTCTTCCTTAAATGTTTGATAAAATTCAGTGGTAAAACTATCTAGGCTTGGGGTTTTCTTTGTAGATATTTTTGAAAATCAATTAAATTGTTTAATGAAAATACATATATTCATTTTTTTCTATTCTATGTCAATTTAGTAGGTTTTGTTATGCAATTAATATGCCCATTTCATCCAGTTGTCAAATTTATTTTATTATTATTATTTTTTTTTTTGAGACAGAGTCTCGCTCTGTTGCCCAGGCTAGAGTGCAGTGGCATGATCTTGGCTCACTGCAACTTCTGCCTTCCAGGTTGAAGCTATTCTCCTCCCTCAACCTCCCAAGTAGCTGGGATTACAGGCACCCACCACCATGCCTAGCTAATTTTCTATATTTTTAGTAGAGATGGGGTTTCACTGTGTTAGCCAGAATGGTCTCGATCTCCTGACCTCGTGATCTACCTGCCTCAACCTCCCAAAGCGTTGGGATTACAGGCGTAAGCCACCACACTGGGCCAAATTTATTAGCCTGAAGCATTTCAGAATAGTGCTTAATTTTCCTCTGAATGTGTGAATGATCTGTAGTAATATACTTTCACTCATTTCTGCTCTTAATACATTAAAAAATTTTTTGTTAGTCCTGTTAAGCGATTATTAATTATATCATATATTTTTTTAAAATCTTATTTTTTGGCTTTCTTAATTTTCCCCATTGTTAACCCTTCTGTGGTCCCTCTTTTCCACAGTGTTGCCATTCTGCCAGCCCTAAACCTCCTGACACCTCAAGCCAATAAGACAGCTGCTTTCTGCCAATCCAAGTTGTGTTAATTGGGAACTGACTTCAGGAAAATAGCCACCAACTCACAAATGTCACTTAGTACAGTTTCCATCTTTCAGGAGTGGAATGCTCCCTAATTTCTGCCTAAGTTTGCTGCTCTATAAAGCATTCTAAGTGTGTGTGTGTGTGTGTGGTGTGTGGTGTGTGTCAGAGAGGGGGAGGGAGGGAGGGATAGTGTGTGTGTGTGTGTGTGGTGTGTGGTGTGTGTCAGAGAGGGGGAGGGAGGGAGGGATACAGTGTGTGTGTGTGTGTGTGTGTGTGTGTGTGTGTGTGTGAGAGAGAGAGAGAAGGGAAGGGGGGGAGGGAGGGATAGAGTGTGTGTGTGTGTGTGTGTGTGTGAGAGAGAGAGAGAGAGAGAGAAGGGAAGAGAGGGGGAAAGAGGGGGAGAGGGGGAGAGAGGGGGAGAGAGGAGGAGAGGGGGAGGGGGGAGAGCAGGAGAGGAGGGGGGGAGAGAGAGAGAGAGAGAGAGAGAGAGAGAGAGAGAGAGAGAGAGAGAGTGTGTGTGTGTGTGTGTGTGTGTGTAGCTTCAACTTTACAACTGTTAGTTATGGAAGGTACAATCAGACCAGCTGCATTGTCATTACCACAGGCCAGGGCTGCTTCTCCTTTTTGTTTTAAAGAAGATCATTGAAATTTCTTGCCTGCAGTTAGTTCATCTACCATTCTCTTTGTCCTTGTACATTAATCCTTGTTTTATTTATTTATTACCATTTTGATAAGATTTTAGAGGGTAGCAAACATAAATGCATGTTGTCAAGCCTTAATTTTTAAACAACTCTTTGGGATTCTATGTATTTTAAAAATATACAGAACTTTGAGAATGGAAGCTAAAAGATACATACATTTTGTCTCAACTTTTGGCTGTCCTTGGAAAACTAAGGACTGGAAAATTGAAGGACCAATGAAATCAGATAGAGAATATGATGTTTGTTAAGAAGTGAAATATGAAAGTGTCAGTAATTTCACAAAATCCATTACAGCACAAGTCATGGATGCTTAAGATAAGCCCTCATGACTTACTTGTTACTTACATTTTTTAAGCTTCTGTTTTGTAGATTAGTAAATAAAACGATTCTCAAGTTCAAGATTAGCAGGAGATTTCGAAGTAATGTATATTAGTTTCTTCACCCAGAGAAGGCACTGAAAAATAATAGCCAATTCTTTTTGAATATTGATAATGTTTTCTGAAAACACTCATTTTGTCGCACACAGGAAAGCAAGTCACAATTATTACTAAATCCTAACAACTAATGAGAAGTCTAACATGCTACCGATGTTTCTCACACCACCACATTTTCTGTATTATCGCGCAGGTATTTTAACTCTGTTTTGATTTTGTCTTTTTTTCCTTGCATGCCTCGACTTTGGAGTCCGTTTCTCCTTACCTTGAGTTGCTATTGCTCTGAGGGGCTTCCCGCTTGACTCTACTTTTATGTATCATCCAGTAAAAATAGCTCTGATGACAGACAGACATGTTTGGGGTTTAAAAATAATCTTAAAATGTAGAAGCTTTGCTCCCAAAGGCAAGACTGTTGGGAAAATTTACTTTTCATTGTTCCTTTGGTGTACATGGTCTGCCTAGAAATTCTGAAGGATACATAAATCCCTTTAGGCTTAAAGGAAATGGCTGGCCATTAAATTCTCAATTAACCCTAAAAGGATCAATTTAATGTGGAGAAAACATCGCACATTTCTCCAGGCACACTTTTACAGAGCCATTGGCAGCGCTGGAGGTTGTATAATGACAGAATATCATATATGTCCAAGAAATATTTCTACACATGAATGTGGCAAAGAGAATTTTCCTTTCAGAATAAAACACAATATAAATGATATCCTTTATTCACTAAACCAATATTTTCAATGGAGTAGAAGACTTTATTTCTAAGCTTCCAAAATATTTAGATACTATGGTGAAATTCACATGGACAATAACTGATTCACTAAGCTAGATTTTCTCTTCTCTGCTTTGCAAAATTATTGTATTTTAAGGTCTTTCTCATAAAGTTACTTTGCTAATGAACCCCAGCAAATTATACATTCCCAGCTATGTTATCAGAGAACATTTTTTTCTCTGCTGTGGTATCTATATTCATAGAGGTTTGCATTGTAACTCAGAGGAAGTGTGTGGTCCCCATATAGTCTTTTCATAATGTACCAGAATCTTGGTCATCCATCTACCAGTCAGAGACAGGTTTACCACGAAGCTAGAAAATCTCAGGCTTCATGTTCCACACACTCGTGTAGGTCCCATTCAAGATGCTGAGAGGAGCCCCAGTGATGTGTTCTGATAGTATTTGTTTTGTAAACTTTGCAAAGCTAAAATCGTTTAGTCAAAATTGACTAAAACCATTACCTCTTATCAATGCCCTGTATGCTCTTCTACACTTTCCCTATCATTAAGAAGCATTAGAGTAGCTGATGGCGTTTTTAATATCCAGAAAAGAGGAAGCTGAGTCAGACATATATTTACATCAGTATTTACGAAATTCACAGTCACTTCCACGTACAGTTATTTCTGGCCGTCCCAAGTTGCCTTCTAACAATTCTCCTGAAACCTGCTGTGCCAACTCATCTATCAGGACACAAAGGTGAAATATAAAATATATCCTGCAGTGCCTGGCATTAAAAATATGTGTAAAGTGGAGGAGAAATGGGTGTAAATATGTGAAACAGAATCTAGTCGGTGGAAAATTCTTCCAGTAATCAGATATGAAAAATCATAAGTAGAAAGTCTGAGTCTCATCAATACCTGGTCAAAATGGACACACTCTCCTGTCAGGAATATAGACAGTAATACAGCAGCATATAAAAATATTAATACACCTTACTTATTTTCATTCTGATAGAACTTGAGGAAATAAAACTAATTAGAATTCTAATGATTATCAGAATTACTTGTAGAACACAAATCAACAGCAGTATTATAACAGCAAGTTTATCTGCGTGTAACATTATCACATTAGTGTTGATGAAAAACTCTGTAAAATATTTAAAGGTTTATTTTGAGCCAAATACAAGCAATGACAGTCTGTAGTACAGTCTCAAGAGGTCTTGAGAACATGTGCCCAAGATGGTCAGGTTATGTCTTGGTTTTATATACTTTAGGGAGACAGAATTATTAGTTCATTTTTACTCTGCTGCTAAAGACACACCTGAGACTGGGAAATTTACAAAAGAGAATGGTTTATTGGACTTACAGTTCTGCATGGCTGGTGAGGCCTCACAATCGTGGTAGAAGCCAAGGAGGAGCAAGTCACATCTTATATGGATGGCAGCAGGAAACAGAGCTTGTGCAGAGAAAGTCCTGTTTTTAAAACCATCAGATCTCGTGAGACCCATTCACTGTCAGGAGAACAGAAGGGGAAAGAACTGCCCCCATGATTCAATCACCTCCCACAGAGTCCCTCCCATAACACTTGGGAATTATGGGAGCTATGAGATGAGATTTAAGTGGGAACACAGGGCCAAACCATATCACAGAAGTTACAGGCAAAAATAACACATATAAAGTATACCTGCATTGGTGTTCAGTGTGGAAAGGCAACACATCTCAAAGCAGGGGGCTTATAGATCATAGTGTATTCAGTGGGTTTTTGATAAGCAATTGGTTAAAAGACTTAAGCTTTGCCTGAAGAGTTGAAGTCAGCAAAAAGAAATGCTTGAGTTAAAATAAGGGGGACTGTGGAAGCCAAAGTTCTCTTTAGGCAGATACAGCTTCTAAGCAGGAGACTTCAGAGATAATAGATGATGAATGATAAATGACTTTTTTTGGAACTTAAAAGGTATCAGACTCTTAGTTAAATCTCTCCTAGATCAGGAAAAGACCTAGAAAAGGAAGAAGATTCTCTAAAGAATGCAAATTTTCACTACAAGACGGCTTTGCAGGAACATTTCAAAATATGTCAAAGAAATATATTTTGGGGTAAAATATCTTAATATTTTTGGAGGGCCTGCTATCTGTCACGTGATACCATACCAGAGTCAGGTTGGAATTTGGTATCTTATTGCTACAAAGAGTCATTTTGTCAGTCTTACAAACGGCATTACACTTCATGTTAATGCTGTTTGCTGTGCCCAAACTCCAAAGAAAGGGAGCATAATGAGGTGTGTCCAACATCCCTTCCAGTCTAAGGCCAGAACTCGTTTTTCAGGTTTCTACTTAGCCAAAGTAGCATTCTAATTTTAATTACAATTTAATTCTAAATTTTAAAAAATTGCTAATGTTAACCAAAAATAAAATTCTAGGTTCCTCAGCTGACTGAACAAAACCGCAAGGTTAAAAAAAATATTTAAAATTTTTTAATTTTTTAATTTTTAATTTTTTTTATTTTAACCAGTGTGTAGAAGAGAGACTAAATTATCTTTGTACAGAGATATATATGTTTGTATAGAACGCCATAGAAATAACATTAAAAGATGTTATCACAGGAAGAGGCAATCAATGTACATGAAGCCAAGAACTGTAAAAATAAATTATTATAAAGGACATGTCAAACAACTTATTAACAAAAACATTGTTACTTTTTAAGATTTTTCTGATGTTGATGGTATTTGTCAGCTTTTTAAAGTTAATAATTTGTTGTGATCTATTTTCAATGTCTAATAAATATTACATCCATTTCTAAATCTCTATTTATATTCTTCTCTTTTTTCCTAAAATGGATATCCCACATTCTGTAAGCTTCAGGCTTCATAAGACCTAGATCTGCCCATGCCCCCTTCAGATGATTTCTCCTGCCATTCTGGTGCTGTGGGCTCTGTGGGTGCATATCCCAGTTCCTCCTGGGCCTTCTACTCCTCCCACCCTGTCTAATCTTGCTACAGTCTCCGAGGGGCTGCTACATATCCTTTGGGAAGTCCGGGTCTCCTCTGCTTTCCAACTTTCATTCTGAACTGAGGGTTACTATTGTCACTGCCATCTTTCCTCACACCTCACTGTAGCGCTTCTTTCCTACACCTTCTCTCTCAGCCTAGGGAATCTTACTGCAAGTCAAAGGCAGGAAAACTGGCTCTCAGATGGCACAACATTCTTCCCCAAACTATTGTTTGTGGCATACACATAAGCCCTTTCTTTCAATCTCTTCAACAAAACTCTATTTTGAATTCAAAAGCTGAGAATTGACTCCTTTGTTCTCTGAGTTCTGCCACAGCCATCTTTCCATAAATGCCTGAAATAGGGATTTCCCAATCAGGATGGGCAGGGAGGACAAAAGGAATCATTAGAAGAAAACTTCATCATTTAATATCAACAGATTTCCAAATGCCTGAATGTTTAAAATTGTGTGAATGAAACTTCCATGTGATTGATGGAAATGCTTAACTTTTAAATCAAGATCATTAACCACTTACATATCTACATTCACAGAAATATAAAAACGTTGGCTAAGTTATCAAAGAAAATTTCTAATAATTGATATTTCTGAATTAACCATGACATTCTGAGATGGACAAATATAGCAGAATATTGTGTAACACCCTCCTTGCTTTTTCTTGAATATGCCTTTCTAAGTTAAAAAATTTTCAAATCTGTTCTTAGATACTGCATTTCTTTTTTTTTCTTTTTCCTTTTCTTTTCTTTCTTTCTTTCTTTCTTTTTTTTTTTTTTTTTGAGACGGCGTTTCCCCCTTGTTACCCAGGCTGGAGTGCAATGGCGCGATCTCGGCTCACGGCAACCTCCGCCTCCTGGGTTCAGCCACCCGAGCAGCTGGGATTACAGGCACGCGCCACCATGTCCAGCTAATTTTTTGTATTTTTTAGTAGAGACGGGGTTTCACCACGTTGACCAGGATGGTCTCGATCTCTTGACTTCGTGATCCACCCGCTTCGGCCTCCCAAAGTACTGGGATTACAGGCGTGAGCCACCGCGCTTGGCCAGATACTGCATTTCTTTATTTGTGTGTGTGTGTGTGTGTGTGTGTGTGTGTGTGTGTGTGTGTGTGTGTGTGATTCTGATTGTAAAAAGAATTCACATTCATGGTTGTAGTTTTAGAAAATATGAATAAATAAGTACATGTGATTAGTACAAGCCTTAAGGGTCACTGGTGTGTGTACATCTGTATGAACCTGAAATTATGCCCTGTTTGTTGTATTGGCATATAATTTTTTTTACTGTATAAATATTCATCAAGTAGAAATATTATACAATAATTAATTTAACCAATTCAACAGGTTTTGGTTTTGGTTTTTGAGACCGAGTCTCACTCTGTTGCCAGGCACCAGGCTGGAGTACAGTGGCACGATCTCGGCTCACTGCAACCTCCACCTCCCAGGTTCAAGCAGTTCTCCTGCCTCAGCCTCCCAGGTAGCTGGGACTACAGGCACACACCACCACGCCCAGCTAATTTTTGTATTTTTAGTACAGATGGGGTTTCACCATGTTGGCCAGGATGGTCTCCATCTCTTGACCTCGTGATCTGCCCACCTCGGCCTCCCAAAGCGCTGGGATTATAGGCGTGAGCCACCGCTCCAGGCCTAATTCTATAGTTTTAATCTTGTTTAATTTATAACTGATCACTTTTAAATAACACTATTATGAACTTTCTAATTTATAAGTCTTTGTGTGCATTTATAATAATTTCTTTAGAATATATTCCTTGGAGATACAGTGTCAAAAGAAATGTAATTTTAAGACTTTTATTATATATTTCCAAATTATCTTCCAAATGTTATCAATTTTCAATGTGATGAATATATGAGTATCTCTTCTCACACACTTTTGACATTAGTTATTAATATTGTCCAAATCTTTACCAGTTTGAAAGATCGAAAAATAGAACATAGTGTATCATATTTATCCTATTTGAATTTCTTTGATTACTCACGCACCCTATATGTAACTGTTTTCTCAAGGATAATTCTAAAAGGAAATCCACTCCATGAAGCATAAATGAATAATAGATTATGGTTCTATGTTTCATTGAGATTTTCCATCGAGTTTTATATTTATTTGGCTAATTATTTTATATGTATGTTTTTAAGTTTTTATTTATGTAACTAGTTATTTAAAATGTGTTTGTTTGGGTCATTTTAAAGGCTTTTTAACAGATATTTGTGAAGGAAGATATGAACCATTATTGAACTTGGAGAGCAAAAATAGCTAATATAACAGTGATAAAAGAAAAACTTCAGCCAAATTAAATTTACAACAGTTTAACTGAGCAATGAGCAATATGTGAATCGGACAGCCCTCAGAATCACAGCAGAGTCACAGAGACTCCAGGGATGCCTTGTGGTCAGAACAAATTTATAGACAAAAAAGCTAAAGTGACATACAGGAATCAGAAGTGAGGTACAGGAATCAGAAGTGAGGTACAGAAATAGTGAGATTGGTTACAACTTGGCATTTGCCCTATTTGAACGCAGTTTGAACATTCAGCAGTCTATGAGTGGTTGAAGTATGGTCCCTGGTATTGACCTTTAACTTTATTTAATTTAATACAATTCTTTAACCCTCTAACCCAGGGGGTTATTCACATTCCCATACCTTCTTATAATGTCTTACAAAAATACATTTTATTCTCCTTACACACCTTGCATGTAAACTTATTTTTTCAGTAGTCTCAATTACATATTACAGTGTTAATGCTTAGTGACTTTTACTTTTGGTGAAAATCTTGGTAAGTAAGGGATTTTAATTACGTATTAGATGTAGAGCCTAGGACCCAGACAAAAATACAGATAAGGTCTGACACTTTGTCCCAGCGCTTACCTAGCTGTAAAACAGGCAAGCTATATAGTTAAGAGTCATAGCAGCATTTTATGAAGCATTTAGGAGACCTAGTCACCTTTAAATTGTACAACATTTCTGCCATAAATTTTCATAAATTCTTTCCTAATTTAGACAGACCATATACAATACGTTTAGACTTTCTGACTTGCCCTAAACATCCCTCTTTTTAAACAACCAGTCATTTTACTTTAGGATAAGAATTTACCATACAGCATCATTTTTTATATAAAATCTCTTTTCTTTATAACCTTCTTTGCATAGCAATGAAGGGGCATGGCTAATTCTATATATCCCCAGGTCTTATTTAGAATTTAATGTCTCCAAAAGAAATTGAACAATATTCAAAATTCAAAGCAGTTTATGACTTAAAGCATTTAGCAAACCTAATATCTGAACTGCAAAATTTAGATAAAATGTCTTTATTTTATCCATAATCTGTAAAGCTGTTTTTATTTTACTTGCAAAATGTTTAAGCACTCATTTTTGTTTAAGCAAATTAGAGCTCATTTATATAAACATATAAACACAACATATAAAATTACACAGACAGAGAATACTCCTACAGTAGTTGTAAGATTTTTCATTTGCCAGTTTTTAAGTTTCTTAATTGGTTATTGGCTTTATGGTGAAGCCCTTGGAAGAACAGGGCCAGGAAAAGGGTTTCTGGTGCCTCCTGTCCAGAACAGGAGACCAGGCTGTTAGAGCTTAAATATCCACTTTTAATTAGTTGACTTTTAACCCTAGCACCCTTAATAACATCCTTTAAAATTTTTTTATTACCCAATCTTAGCCAGGCTAAATGGCCAATATTTCTGGCTATTGAACTTTTACCAAGGGTAACCTCCCAGGTGCTCAGAGAAAGGAAAACTTAAGATAGTACATGGAGAAGACACTAGTCAAAGTAATGCAGATAACCCAAAAAGGGCTTACTTCCTGAGCAGGGAATTGAACCTGGACCACCAGCATAAAAGGACAAAAACCTTAGCTACTGAGCTATAGCACACAGCAGTCTCTATTATAATTTTCAGAGGAAATCTAGAGTAGTTAATTTTGAACTTGCAAAGGCTTTTAACTACTTAAGATAATCTTTAGAGCTAAATATGTTATAAACCCTAATATTCCTGTTCCCTGGAAGGCGGAAACCAAAAGAAAGTACTGCCACATGGTTGCAAGGTCAAGCTCCCAAGGACGTAAAACCAGATGGAGATAAACAGTGATTTTTACCATTCATTCGACCATTTTCCCAGAGAGAGAGAAGCCAGAAACCTGACTAGTAAGAAATTCATACCCTTTTGCTGGCATGCCAGGCTTCTGGGTTCCCTTTCCCTGAGCTCCCCTAGTGACTCAACTTGCCACACCATCACAGTGGGGCCAAGCCACATCATAAAGCAAAACTTCTCTGTTCTGGCCAGAGTAAAATATGTTTGACAAAACACAGATATTAGCCACTCTGATTAGCACCCAATATCAAACTGGTAAGCCTCAAACTTGCCCCTGCTTGGGCCCCCATCATTGTTAATCCAACCTCCGACCAGGAGTTTCAACCTGTGGTCTCTGGGCAACATGATCGCCCTGAGTAACAGAAAAGATAAGAAAGGGAAAGGAGAAAGAGAAAAGCATTGCCTGTGGCAGGGTGGGGAAGGCGAAATGATCAGGGAGGCCAGCGAAAGTTCCAACCATTGCAGTGACACTGGAAGGTTCAGGTGGCTGCTTCTGGGTAGCAAAGGGATTTTTTCCAGCAGTCCCATCATCTCTTAAGTTTCCCCTTTTAGGGAGGAAAGATCTCCCCATATCCCATGATCCTGTACATGCCTACTCCTAACATCCATAGCCAACGCAAGGCAGATTATCCCAAAGAGAATAGCAGTTGACATGCTGTAGTGCCAACATTCTTAGTCAAAAGGGACTTTACCGACAGCCCCTCATTTTTAAAATGCACTTCAAAGCACTGTTGTTCACTTCCACTGTAAGTTATCTTTAGTAAGATTTTGCTGTTTCTTTAAGACTTTGCTCCTCCCAGGCCTAAAGTATAAGCCAGAAGGAACTCAGTTTTCCAGAAATTAAGGATCCCAGTTTTACCTAAAATATTGACTTTACACTCAGGTTCTCTTGATTAACTTAGCCAATGATTTTTTTCCTACCTTAGCATGCAAGAAAAATAAAACAAAGTGTGTATAACACAAAAAGTCTATGAATTTTCAAAAGCCAAATTTTATAACCCCTGCGGTATTATGCTTACTACCAGTTCCTTTCTGACCCAGTCAGATGTAAGAGGCCTCTACCTGGATCCAAGCCAGTTAATTCCCAGATCAAATCCATTCCTGAACCCAGTCCAGTTTCTGCAGTGGCTGCAAACCCAGTATGGGTCAGAAATTTGCTCAAAGGAACTTGGAGAGCTCAAAACATGAATCCGTAGAGCTCAGAAATCTGAGAGCTTACCTAGGATCCCCAACTGCTCTGAGAGATCAACGGACACAAGTGGGTCCTGCAGGTACCTTGCGTGTTCACTCAGCCTTCCTGGGATTGCTAGAAGCTTCACTTCGGATCCTGCTTTTGACACGTACTGATAAAAGAAAAACTTCAGCTGAATTAAATTGAAAAGAGTTTAATTAAACAATGAATGGTGAATCGGGAAGCCTCCAGAATCACAACAGATCCACAGAGACTCATGGGGTGCCTCGTAGTCAGAACAAATTTATAGACCAAAAAAAGTAAAGTGATGTACAGGAATTGGAAGTGAGGTACAGAAACGGTGAGATTGGTTACAGCTCAGCATTTGCCTTATTTGAATGGAATTTGAACATTCAGAAGGCTGTGAGTGGTTGAAGTATGGCTGCTGAGATTGGCCAACGCTCAGCTGGTGTTACAGGTGCATACTATTAAGTTAGGTTTTCAATTTTGTCTGACTATTAAGCTAGGTTACAGTTTATCCACAAGGACTCAAATATAAAAATACGTAGTCCTTCTCAGGCCATATTTAGTTTGCTTTAACAGTTAAGACTATCATTCTGGTGCCCTACAACCTCCTCACCCTGAATCCAAACTCTGCCACATAGCGTTTGCAGGGCTTATGGCAATTTACTTCACCTGTCGATACTTCAGTTTATCTGCAAAAGATAGCTGATGATAAAGACACTGTCTCCTACAGCTGTCATGAATATTAAATGGATGATCATTCAAAGGGATAAGCAAACAAAAATTATTCAGTGCTATTGAACTGTGGTTTTAAAATTTGCAACAGTACTTCACATCTCATCTATTATGGTCTCCTGTATTTAAGTATGTAATAAGGTTAAACCCTTATATTATTATTATATAAGTCTCAAATGTTCACGTTTGATAACTTTACAAGGAATTCCAGCAGCTATAACCCTTATGCCAAAAAGTTGTTTCATTGCTTATTAGTTTTTTGTGAGACATAGACTATTGAGTTGTACCACAGGTAAGTCACCTCCTATGTGAAATCATCTTTGACCACTCTTCCCTGATCCTAGCCCAGCCCAGTTATAATTAATTCTTTCCTCCTCTGGTTTCCCATGACACATTATTTATCCTTTCATAATAGCAGACATTGTAGCCACATAGCCCAATTATCATTTTAAAAGTTTGTTTCCCACACACAGGTAGCTTTCCAAGACACTGACTATGTCTCACTCACTCTGTTTCCCTAGTGCCTCACAAACTTTCCAGCACATGGCATGTCAATTATGTCTAAACCATGAGTGAATGAATAATAGAGGTCCATTTGGGACACTCAGGATAAAATACTTTGAACAGGTCCAAATGTAGGGAAATGCAAAACAGATACTCATAAGCCATAGGCAGTGAACCACATGGAAAAAATATTTGAAACAATGATTTTTAGACATTGGACGATAGGCAGTAAAACAAGTGAAGTAAGCCCTATAGATTCCCAGATTTTCACTTAGTAGACCATGCTTCAGAGGGAAGAATCCAGAGGCTAGGAGACTCACTTAGTTGAAAAGAGGAATCAGAGAGCTCTGGACCTCTGCATAAAGGTATCCTTGAATCTTTAGTTGAGTGCTTTTCTGCAGACCTGAGAAAGAAGCCACAAAGACTGGGGAATCACCAGGAAGCAGGGGGTTGAAAACTCCTCATAAAAAGCTGAGAAGAGCTGGTGTTCTTACCAGCCAGAATGGAAAGATACTATAATACCTTGGTTATTGAATAGAATTCTCAGGACATCACCTTTGCGTAAGAACAAAATTATCCCCAGATTACGGGCTGCTCTAAATGGCAATTTTAAAATCCTAAATCCAGTCTCAAAAGAATAAAATTGATTTCAATACCTTAACTCATTGTCAGAATAAAGTCTCAGGGTATTTAGAAGAATGAGAAAAAAGAATCACACCGAACAATGTAAAATTCATAATGTCTAGCATCCAAGAAAAATATACTGGAAATGTAAAAAAGGTAGAAATATCTGACACATAACCAGAAGGATCACCCAATAAAAACAGACACAAAAAAGACAGAGGTGGTAAAATTAGCATAGAAGGACACGAAAACAGGTATTTTAAATAAACTCTACATGTTCAAGTAGAAGAAAACATGAACATAATGAAGAGATAAATGGAAGGTATTAAAAAATGATCCAAGTAAAACTTTTAGAGATGGCTACAAGGAAAGATATATTGAGAGGCATTAATACAAAATTAGACACTAAAAAGAAATGATCAGCAAACTTGATACATAGCAAAAAGCTATCCAAAATGAATATTAGCAACCTGTGAAACAATATCAGGCAGTTAAAATACATATAATTAGAAAACCGATTTGAATTAATAGTACTCAAAGCTATTCCAAATTTGATAAAAATTATAAATGCATAGATCCAAGAACCCCAGAGTAAAAATAAACAAAACCATACCAAAGCACATTATAATCAATATATTGAATATAGTGATTTTTAAAAAATCTTAAAAGCACTCAGAACTTCAGAACTTCCCTTCAAAAAAAGAGTTACATAGGAACAAAAAGAAGAATTAATGCAAACTTTTCACAGCCACTTATGCAGCCAGTAGACAAATGACCAACACATTTAAAGTATTGAAAGAAATAAACTACTAACTTAGATATCTATTTCAAGAAAAAAAACCTTTCAAAAATGAAGGCAAAATAGTTTATTAGATAACCAAAATCTAAGATAATTCACCACCAATAGACATGTACTACAAGAAACATTAAAAGAAATTCTTCAAACAAGAAGTAATGATAGCCAATGCTAATTTTTATCTGCAGAAAGAACAAAAAGCACTGGAAATGATAGAAATGTGAGTAAACATCTAGGAGTTTTTCAATTTTTAAATTTCTATGAAAGAAAATTGACTGTGTAAATGTGAAGGATAATAATATATTGTTGAATTTATAACATGTAGCATAAAATGTATGATTAAAACAGCATAAAAAATGAGAGGGAGAAAATAAAAGTACACTGTTGTAAGGTTCTCAGACCATTATAACATGAAATGTTATAACATTATTTCAAGATAGCCTCTAGTAATCCAAATACACAATTTGTAAACCCTAGAGAAAGCACTAAAATAAGTAAACAAACAAATAAATGAAACAGAGATTTAACTAAGAAATCATAAGCACACTTGAAAATGATAAAAAAATACTCATTCCCAGGACCTGGAGATGGGCCCACTCACTCTGCTGCCAACACTGCCACTTACACCCATTTACATGTGCCACCTGGAACCTGGAGACTGGCTTGCCCAGCCCATCGCTGCCACTGCTAAAATCAGCAAGTGCCACTTGGAAACCTAAGGCACTGCCACTCCCATCACCTATGTCGGGGATGACGTCCAGGGACCTCAGGACCCACTCACACATCTGGCACACTGCTACAACTGCCTGTACATAAGCGAGATTTTTGGAGGTCCAAGAATTGGCCCACCTTGACCCAGTAAAACCAGTGCCTGTATATGCCATGGAGTGGCCCAAGTTCAAGCACATTCTGCCTGCCACTGATACAGTAGGGCCTGAGAGCTGGCCCACTCAGCATACCCATCCCCAGCAAAGCCTCACTACAGCTTCTACTAACAACCTCAGCCAAGCCACTGAGGAAATCACGGATTCCTCTGATGCTATTCACAGCTGAAGAAATCATCCAGAGCCTACACTATTGCATGCACTCTGAATCAAAGCTAAAGTACTCTTACCAACCATCAACATATATATGTCTTCAGGAAAATGTCTTCCTCTATGAAAGTTAATTAAAAAATTAAAAAAAGCAATTGTTACATCAGATGCACAAATATCAATATAATGACAAGAGAAACATGAAAAAACAAGAAAATATGATGCTGCCAAAAGATCACAATAATTTTAGGCAACAGGTCTCAATCCAGAAGAAATTTATAAATTCCTAGAAAAATAATTCAAAATATTAATCTTGAAGAAGCTCTGGGAGGTCCAAGAAAATACTGAAAAACCAAGCAGAAGAATCTCAGAAGTTGAAGACAGGTCTCTTAAAATGGCCAATCCAGAAAACAATTTTAAATGAAGAATAAAAAAGAATGAGCAAAGCCTGCATGACATAGGAGACACAATAAAGTGACCAAGTATTCAAATTTTGGGGATCTCAGAAGGCAAAGAGAAAACTAAAGGGTTAGAAAACTATTTAACAAGATAGTAAATTAAAACTTCCCAAGCCTAGCAAAAGATGTAGACACCCAGACTGAGGAAGCCCAGAGATCCGCAAATACATACTGTTCAAAAGGTCTTCTCAACAGCACATTGCAATCAAAATGTCAAAAGTCAAAGACAAACAGAATTCTCAAACACAGCAAGAGAAAAATATCTAGTCACCTGTAAATGAATCCCCATCAGACTAACAGTAAATTTCTAGCAGAATCCTTACATGAGAGGAGAGAATAGGATAATATAGTCAAAGTACTAAAAGGAAAAAAATTGTTAGTCAAGGATACTAAACTCAGCAAAATTATCCTTCATAAATAAAGGAGAAATAAAGACTTTCTCAGACAAGCAAAAGTTCAGGGAATTCATCACCATTAGACCAGTTCTACAAGAAATGCCAAAGAGAATCCTATGCCTGGAAGTGAAAGAAAAATATCTACCATCATAAAAACACACAACAATATAAAACCGATTGGTAGAGAAAAATACAAAGAAAAGGCTCAAATAATAACACTATGGAAAACCACCAAACCGCAATGATAAACAAAAGGAGAGAAAGAAAGAAACATAGTATATACAAAATAATCAGATATCAATCAACAAAATGACAGGAATAAGCCCTCACATATCAATAATATCCTTAAACAGAAATGGATTCAATTTTCCACTCAAAAGACATAGGCTTACTGAATGGATAAAATATATATATATATATATATATATATATATATATATATATATAACCCACTGGAACACTCATCTCATCTGTAAGGCCACATACAGACTGAAAGTAAAGGGATGGGAAAATATGTTCCATGCAAACAGAAACCAAAATCAAGCAGTAGTAACTATACTTATATCAGATATAGCAGACTTTAAGCTAAAAGCCATACAAAGAAACAAAGAAGGTCATAATATAATAATGAGGATATCAGTTCAGCAAGAGGATATAACAATGCTAAACATACATTCACCCAACACCAACCCTAAAGAAATGAAGATCTATGCACTTCCTGATGCCAATAAAAATAATCCTTTTAAAGAAGCTTAGTGTGCTACAAAATAATACACAGTCAACCAAACAAATCTTTAAAAAATGAACAAATTAAAAATTTAATAAAGAGATAAAAACCATATAAAATAAATAAAAAAGAAATTCTAAACCTAAAGAACAAAATAACTGAATTTAAAAATTTCATAAAGAATCTTAATCGTAGATTCAATTAAGCAGAAAAAATAATCTTGAGCAAAAGATAGGATTTTTGAAAGTAATCCATTGGAGGAACAAAAAGAAAACAGAATGAAAAACTAAAAAAAAAAAAAAAAAAAAAAAAAAAAAAAAAAAAAAAGAAGAAGAAAGAAAGAAAAAGAAAAAGCTTATGGGACTTACAGGACAAT
The DNA here is from genome assembly GCA_031835075.1 of Saguinus oedipus. NCBI lineage: Eukaryota > Metazoa > Chordata > Mammalia > Primates > Cebidae > Saguinus > Saguinus oedipus. Next base: position 130,675,579 of record CM063178.1, read on the forward strand.
ATCAAGCAAACCAACATATGCATTATGGAAGTTCCAGAAGGAACAGAGAAAGAAAAGAGGGCAGAAGTCTTTTGTAAAGAAATAATGACTAAAACTTCTAAAATCTGGAGAGAGAAATGAACACCCAGATCCATGAAGTCTGAAGAACCCCTTTACAAGAAATCCTAATGGGAGTTCTTCAACTTGAAATAAAAGGACTCTAACAACATAAAAATATATGAAGTATAATACTCATTATAAAGGTAAAAATATAAGCAAATTCTGAATACTCCAACACTGTAAGGGTGGTACATAAATCATTTTTAACTCTAGTATAAAAGTTAAAAGACAAAAGTATTAAAAATAACTGTAACTACAGTAATTTTTAATTGATACATGATATATAAAAATAGAAATTGTGACATCTAACATAAAATGTGGGAGGAGACGTTAAAGTGTAGCATTTTTGTATGCAGTTAAATTTGTTACTAGCTTAAAATTAACTGTTAGAACTATAAGATGTTTTATGTAAGCCTCTTGGAAACTACGAAGAGAAAACCAGCAGTAAATACACAAAAGATGAAGAGAATAAAGCATACCATTAATCAAAGCATAAAATTTATCAAATCACGGGGCTGGGAGCAGTGGCTCATGCCTGTAATCCCAGCACTTTGGGAGGCTGCAGCGGTTGGATCACCTAAGGTCGGGAGTTCAAGACCAGCCTGACCAACATGGAGAAACCTCGTCTCTATTAAAAATACAAAATTAGCCAGGCGTGGTGGCACATGCCCGTAATCCCAGATACTCAGGAGGCTGAGGCAGGAGAATTGCTTGAACCGGGGAGGCGGAGGTTGCAGTGAGCCAAGATCATGCCATTGCACTCCAGCCTGGGCAATGAGAGTAAAACTCCGTCTCAAAAAAAGAAAAATCAAATCACAAAGCAATACATCTATGGAGGAAGAATAAAATGAGGAAACTACAAAAAACAGTCAGAAAATAAACAAAATGGCAGTGGTAAATCTTTACCTATCAATATTACTTTAAATATGAATGAACTGAATTCTTCTATCAAAAGATATACAGTATATGAATGGATTAAAAAATAAGATCCAACTATCTGCCTAAAAGAGATCATTTTAGCTTTAAGGACACAAATAAGCTGAAAGTGAACAAAAGGAAAAAGGTATTCCATGCAAATGGTAACCAAAGAGAACAAGGATGGCTGTAATTGCATTAAATAGACTTTAAGCCAAAAAACTGCAAAAAAAGACAAAAAAGGTTATTGTATAACGATTAAGGATCAATTTATCAAAAGGGTATAACTATAAATATATATCTCCTCAATATCAAAGCACTTAAATATATAAAGCCAACATTACAGAAATGAATAGAGAGACAGCAATTCAATGATATCAGGAGACTTCAATGCCTCACATTCAACACTGAGTACATCATCCACATAGAAAATTGATAAGGCTACAGTGTTGAATGTCACTATAGATCTAATAGACATATATGAAACATTTCTTCTAACTGCAGCAGAATACACATTCTTCTCAAATACACATAGAAAATTCACAAATATGTGAAAATGAAACAACACACTCCTGAACAACTAAAGGGTCAATAAAAATATCAAATAAGAAATCAAAAAATATCTTAATGACATTGATATCAACATCTTGATGAGAAAGATGACAAATAAGAATGAAAATACAACATATCAAAACTTATACAATGCAGTAAAAGCAGTTTATAGGGAAGTTTATAGTGATAAATGCTGACACGAAAAAAAATCTCCAATAAACAACCTATCTTTACACTTCAAAGAAGTAGAAAAAAGAAATACAAACTAAGCCCAAAGTCAGTAGAAGATAAGTATTAATAACAAAGACCAGAGCAGAAATAAATCAAACAAAAACAATAGAGAAATTCAAAGAAACTAAAGGTTGGGTTTGTAAAAATATAAGTAATATTGCTATATCTTTAGCTAGTCTAGGGCAATTCAAATACATACAATTATAAATGAAAGAGAAAACAATATACTAATACTACAGAAATTCAAAAGATCATAAAAGACTCTGAATAACTATATGACAACAAATTGGAAAACTTAGAAAAAATAGATAAATTCCTAGATGCATACTATCCACAAAAACTGAATCATGAAGAAATAGAAAACCTGAAAAGAACAGTAATGAGTAAGAAGATTGAACTAGTAATCAAAAGTGTTCCATGAAAGAAAAGCCTACAACCTAATAAATTCTACCAAACATTTAAAGAGAAAGTAATTACAATCTTTCTTAAACGCTTCCAAAAACTTGACAAGGAAACACTTCCGAACTCATTTTTCAAGGTCAACTTTATCCTTATACTAATGCCAGGCAAGGACACTACAATAAAAGAAAATTAAAGGCCAATATTCTTGATGAACTTAGATGTAAAAATCCTCACCAAAGTACTAGCAAATAAGATTCAACAGCATATTAAAAAAAAATTCACTATGATCAAGTAGGAGAAATTCCTTGGATGCAAGGATAGTTCAACATACACAAATTAATAAATGTGATATAGCACATTAACAGAATAAGGGACAAACATCATTTCATCATAAAAACTCTTAATAGATTAGGAATATAAGGAATGTACCTCAACACAAAAAGGCCATGCCCAAGCTAAAAATCATACTCAAAGGGTGAAAAGTTGAAAGCTTTTCCTCTGAGATCAGGAATAAAAAAGAATGCCTTCTCTTGCCATTTCTATTCAACGTATTTAAATTTCAATAACATTTTTTATAGAAAATGAAATCCTGAAATATTTTTTCATAGAAAAAAAATCCTGACAGGGCCCACGGACTGACGCCTGTAATCCCAGCACTTTGGGAGGCTTAGGCAAGTGGATCATGAGATCAGGAGTTCAAGACCAGCCTGGCCAACATGGTGAAACCCCATCTCTAATAAAAATACAAAAATTAGCTGGGCATGGTGGTGTGCACCTGTAATCCCAGATACTCAGGAGGCTGAGGCAGGATCATTGTTTGAAACAGGACCCAGGAGACAGAGGTTGCAGTGAGCTGAGATCACACCACTGCAATCCACCTGGGCTACAGAGCAAGACTCTGTCTCAAAAAAAAAAAAAAAAAAAAAAAGAGAGAGGGAGAGAAAGAAAAAAAAATGACTAGAATTCATCTGGAACCACAAATGTCTCCAAACAGTCAAAGCAATCTTGAGCAAAAAGGACAAAACTAGAGGCAATGTACTTCCTAATTTCAAATTATGCTACAGAGCTATAGTAATCAAAACAGCCTGGTACTGGAATAAAAACAGACATTATAGACCAATGGAACAGAATAGAGAACCCAGAATAAATCTATTCACTTACAATCAATTGCTCTTTAACAAAGCTGTCGAGAACACACAATGGGGAAATGACAGTGTCTTCAATAAATGATGTTAGGAAAACTGGATATTTATCAGGAAAAGAATGAAATTAGTCCATAATCTCATATCATATTCAAAAATCAACTCCAAATGGATTAAAGACTTAAATGTAAGACCTTTAAATGGGTGTATGGATAAAGAAAATACAGTCTGTATGGGCGTATACATATCTCACACACACACACACACACACACACACACACACACACACACCCCAGAATACTCTTCAGCTTTAAACAAAATAAAGAACAAAAGAAAGAAATTCTACCATTTGCCACAACATGGATATTGAGGATTTTTGCATCAGTTCATTATTGGGGTTTCAGAGTTTTACCTGTTGGTCAGAATCATAGATTCCACGTTGTACTCTGTGTAATGCTATTAAAGATCCGCTCTGATTAAGCAGCTCACTTTATACCTACTACCTGGATATTAAGGTTTTGTAGAAGCTTCTAAAATTGTGTGAAGCAGAAATTCATTCAGTACAATAAGCAATGTACATGGTATTGCAGGAAAACAAAAATACCTGTATAAAAATATCTTGCTTTCAATTGGCAGAGGACAGCCTTGAAATCTAGAATGTCTAATTAATTAGCTTAATGTCACAAACCAAGTAAAAAATAAGAGGGAGGAAGGGACAGTGGGTTTTGAAAGAAATACTATAATTTCATTTATGGTTTTGTGTTCTGTGAACCCTCTTTTCCTCTTTAATGTAGCCATAGAAATATTCCCCCGTTTGCTATTTCATAGTGAGTGCCTGTTTTGTACATCCTTGAATCAGGCAGTTTACTGAGATTTTCACTATGGACTCCATATTTCGTTCTGATAACAAGCTGAATTGTTAGACACAAGGTGGGAGTTTCTCAAGCAAACAAATGAAATAGTTGGAAAGACCCTTACTGCGGTCACAAAGCAGGCCCTCCAGAAGATTGGTCTTTATTTCTAACCTCTTTTTGGAGATCGGCAAGAATAAATAGTGCTTCTTAAGAGAGTGTATGTGGGTGGTGGCTGCATTGGTGGTAGAGCTGCATGTCAGCATATTGATTCAATGGAAGTACACAAGCTTTGCCAAGGCAAAGCAGACAGAATGGAAGCTGCTAGTTCCAGGACAAAGCTGGAATAGGTGCTGGGAATTTTTTCTATCCCTTGATGGGGCAAGAAAGCAGCTCTTGCCTCCTTCTTTGCATAACTACTTAACAAGTCCATTAGCAGTTGAAGTGAATAGGTCTTTACATGGTTTTCTTTTCAGTGAACAGAGAATCATCCTGGTTCTTGTTTCTTCCAGTGGTGAAGGACAAGGCAGAGAGGAAATGTATGCAGTCACTGAAACAAGTAAAGATGCCTGGCTTTATTAGTTCGTTTGCAGTCATTTATTAAATGTCCTAACATGAAACAAGCACACTGCACTATGCTTCACAGAGAAGGACTAACATAATAGCAATTACTATTGCTAATTTATTATGCATTTACACACCTGAGTCGCTACGCTAATGGTTTTATGTGTATTATATTTTATTAATTTTAATACAATATTTTGAGTGTTATTCACATTTCCCAGATGATAAAATAGATACTTAAAAGGGTTAGTAGCTCGCTTAGAGACAAAAATATACTAAATGACAAAGCCAGGATTGGAAATTAGTTTTGTTTAATTCCAGTGTCTACTCTAAACATTACTCTAAATGCCTTCTAAAAGAGGCAACGCAGTTCCTAATCTCAAAGCAATGTTTTTGTTTGTTTGTTTGTTTGTTTTTGTTTTGTTTTTTTGAGATGGAGTTTCACTCTTGTTACCCAGGCTGGAGTGCAATGGCGTGATCTCAGCTCACCGCAACCTCTGCCTCCTGGGTTCAAGCAATTCTCCTGCCTCAGCCTCCCGAGTAGCTGGGATTACAGGCACGCGCCACCATGCCCAGCTAATTTTTGTATTCTTAGTAGAGACGGGGTTTCACCATGTTGACCAGGATGGTCTTGATCATTTGACCTCGTGATCCACCCGCCTCGGCTTCCCAAAGTGCTGGGATTACAGGCATGAGCCACCATGCCCGGCCAAAGCAATGTTTTTTTGTTTGTTTGTTTCTTTTTAGTATAATTAGCTACCCACTAGATTTCCAGGCAGTCAGAATTAGCAATATACCTCAGAACTTGGCAGAATTTTGATATTCTTATGGTTTCCATATCACCCTTTTCTACCAAGTTGGGAAGAGCTCCTCAGTTGTAAGGGGAATGCCGTTGGTAGGGACCATCCTGTCCTCAGCTCTCCTGCATTCAGTGATTTTATGTTCAACCCATACCCTCTCCTCAGCTCACAGAAGTAGACCCAAGGGGAAGTAGACCCATGGGTAAAACTTATGCAAGTAAGTGATTCACCATTTTAGGCTAGAAGGACAAGGTTGGAATTCAGAATCAAAAATGGGTTAGCTCTAAATAAGGATGCTAAAGGAAGCTCATGTCTGTTAATAGGAGCTGCCTGATAGATTATCAGAAATGTGCTGGGCTTAGAAACAACTGTGACTAAGTTACAATATCAAATATACTTAGTTAATGGCCATTTTATTGATATTTGCACATATAGACATATTTAATATATACATTTATACTCAAATATGCATATATACTCAACATATGCATATATGCGTATTTTTTCTCATGTATGTATATGTTGAGTATTTATTTTCAAAAATGCTTGGGACCAGAAGTGTTTTAGGTTTTGGATTTTTTTTATATCTTGGAATATTTGCATAGATATAATGAGATATATTGGAGATAGGACCAAAAACTAAATATGAAATTTATTTATGTTTCATATATATTTTATACACTTAAACTGAAGGTAATTTTGTATAACATTTTATATAATGTTGTGCATAAAACCAAGTTTGTGTGCACCGAAGCATCAGAAAGCACAGGTGTCACTATCTCATCCACTCATGTGGACAACCTGTGATTGTTTGGCTTTACTGTCATCTGACTGAACTTACATGCTACCGATAGCAAACATTCTTTACACTATTCACACTTAAGTACTTAACAGTTAAAAAATGGCATATTTTTAATATAGTGAAAAAACAGTATGTTCAGGATAACTAAGTCACATGGTAGCATCGCCAGAATAACTGTATTAGCTGTCGAACCACAAACACCACCAGGCTTTCAACTGCCACCTACTATATATGAATTAAAAGGTTACCATAAACTGGATTTTATTTTTGTAGGTGAAAAGAAACATCAGAAGCAGTTGACCAACCAGAAATGTGTCCTCTAGGAATGAGAAGTAATTCCCTGGATACTTTTTAAAACGTTTCCTCTGGAGTCATCTGTCTCATTAATGGTTTTTGTCGTAGGGATTCCTTTTGATTTTATAAACTGACATGATTTTATGTTCTGTTATAAATGTATGCTGTTCTGGTTTTTCAACAAGCCCATCACACATTTTCACCATGTCATCTACAGGCATTTTTTTCTGCAGCATTAACAACATCTTCATTGTCACTACTATCAGAATCACCTTGATTCAGAACCATTTCAATTATTTCACCACCAGTCAATGAGTATACAGTTGAGCATCACTATCAATGTTAGTAATTTCTTTGATATCTACTTCTTCCAGCTTACTGATGGACTCTAAAAGTATATTTTTTTGGATATGTAAGGAGGGCAGACATTTTTTCTCACTTGACAGATGTAATCCTCCAAAGTCACACTCTTGTTCATCATGATCACTGAGCATAGTCGCAGGCCAGGGTTGTGCCAGGGATGCACACTGTGTCTTCAGTCCCTGTGTTCCAAGCATTGGCAACAGAATATACAGCATCTTTCATGTTAAACTCCATTTGAAAACCTTCCACACCAACACCTCTGTTCACAGTTGCTGGCATGCTATTCGAGAAAGCGTTTTTGTATTAACTAAGTATACCCTAGTCACATGGCTAGATTAAGGAAGTCACATTTGGGGGAAAGTACTTACATGGCATAAACATTATTTTTTGTGATAATTCCAGCTGGAGGATGAGTAGGACAATTGTCAAAGTATAACAAAATCTTGCAGTTGTTACCCAGTCCAGCTTCCCTGCAGTGAGCACAACCCGCTGGTACAAATTGTTTGTGAAACCAATTAGAAAAGATGTCCCTTTTAGCATGATAATGTACTGGTAAAAAAAAAAAAAATCATACCTTGAAAACAGCAAGGACATAAGCTTTTACCTACCACCGTAAGTTTACACATATACATGCCCGCTGCAGTAGCACATCCCAGCTCAGTTGTTCTGTGTTTGGCATCCTTAATTCCTATAGCGATTGTCTCTTCAAGTATAGTTAGTATCTTTCTGGGGCAATAACACCAAAATATTGATGCTCCATTAGCATTATAGACTTACTCTATCTTCAGAATTTCATTAGTGATGACCTTGGTAAACTCATCAATGAATTAATTTCTTCACTGTTTCATAATCAGCAGATGTTTTATCACCACATATCTTAAAACATTTAATTCTGGAGTGTCTTTTAAAAACTTTCTGCAACCAGCCTGTTGAATATTTATAGTTCCCTTCAATGTTCAGTTTGTTGTCACAGATTCTTTGCTTGTCTTATGATCAGTATACCCTCAAGTGGCATATGTTCATCGTGACACTGAGGGAGCCACTCTTTTAACACATAGTTAAAATCTTCATTTGTTAGCTTTATGCAGTGATTTTCTACTTTTAATTAACTTCTGCTAATCCCTTCCAGCATAAACCCTCAAGAGTTTATCTTTTTGTTTCTTCAGGTGACATATGGTGGTCATTCTGACACTGCAGTCTTCTGTTTCACCTTTATATTACTGTCTACTTTCTCCAACAGCTAGACTTTCTGTGCTATATGTAAGCATAAATGCTTCCTCGTTTTCTTATCACTGTTATCCACAGGGGTATCTACAGGCTTATTTCAACATTTTAAGCATTATCCTTATACTACAGAACAGAGAATAAGCAAAAAACACAGTGAGTAACAAACACAGGTCTTAGACCCATGTGGGGCTCCTCAGGGAACCTACTGTTTGTTGGTGGATCCAGCCTGCAAATGTGCCATTTTATTGCTCTTAGCAGTGTGCTGGTGTAGAGGAATCTGGGAGGGCATAGAAAAATATATCACAGCTAAAGGGGGCTGAGAGGGTCTTTTGTCCTTTGGGGATGCTGAGGAAACTGTGTAAACGGTGTATTATACACCTGTGTTTTGCCTGTGACCTATCACATGAAGTCAGGTATGGAATTTTCCACTTGCAGCATCATGTCAGCCCTCAAAAAGTCTCAGAGTTTGGAGCATTTCAGATTTCATATTTTTGGATAACGGATGTTAAAATATCTATAAATATTCAGGTATTTTGGGAATCCATCAAGCATATATCCAAACACATTTTATAATGAGTTCTACTGATCAATCCATTTGAAGCTTCCAAAGCTATCTAAATGCTTGCATTATTTTATTCACTCTTATGTGTTAGGCATAGAATGAAACTTTAAAGAAACAAGTAAAAATATGTTGTTCCTGTCCTCAGGGATTTCAGTTGCCATTTAATGGTTACTTTAAACACAAATCTCGGCTTTTCTCTTTGTCTTTTTAATATAATTTGTAACATATTTTCAGTTTAACTTGGGATTTGCATTCTCTGCAATATATTAGACTAATTTGATGCTCTGAACAAACTTTCTGATGCAAATAGCTAAAACATTATGCATGAGTGTGTGTGTGTGTGTATGTGTGTGTCTGTGTTCTAGATAGTGTCTCACTCTGTTACCCAGGCTGGAGTGCAGTGGTGCAATCTCAACTCACTGAAGCCTCCATCTCCTGGGTTCAAGCAATCCTCCCACCTCAACTTCCCAGTAGCTGGGATTACAGGTGGGTGTCAACTGGGCCAGCTAATTTTTTTTTTTTGAACATATGGAAGGTTATATACGGCACATAAGAACGTAGACAAAACTTACAGAACATGCAAAGTAGAAAGTCTAATGGTAGTCTCCCACGTAAACCTGAGGCCTCCGGGGATATAATTTCCTCTCAGAAGTGGACAGGAAGGAGACTTCTCTTTTCACTTTTGCATTGGGTAGAGGAGAAAGAAAAATCTCTTTAAGGAATTTGAAACTGTAATCTTGACTTTACACAGGTTTTTGGACCAAGTTCAAACTTTCTGTGTGGTCAAAAAAATATTCCAATGGAAATTTTAATATAAAATATAAAATGGTCCTGGATTTTAGTGCCTAACCCCCAAGTGATAAGAAGTCAATTTAAATTTTCTCAGAAAAACATTCAATTTCAACAGGAGCTAAAAGAATTCTGGCAGATAACAATCAATCCAAGGAATATGAGCTAATAGCCAATAATTACAAATACACAGGTCAACAGGGAACCATGAATAAGAACCAGCAGAAATAACATTGCAGAATCAGGTAAATAAAAAAATTCTAGGTACTGGAATTATCCGATGCTAAACATAAACTAAGAATGTCTGATATGCTTGAAGAGAGAAGTCCAAAAATATAAGCAAGAACAAGACTGTAAAAAGGATCTGAAGAGAAATAACTTGAAAGTTAAAGTGACAACAAAGTAAATGAAATTAAACATTAAATGAATTAAATAGCAGATTAGAAAGAGGTGAAGAGAGACTTCATGAAAGCATGATAGGATCAAAGAAATTACCCAGAATGTTTCTGAAAGATACATATTGGAAATACGAAAGAAAGATTAATAAAATTAGAGGGCAGAATGAGACGGTCCGACATACTCTAATCAGAATTCCAGAAGGAAATAACAATGAGAATGAGGAAGAAACAATATTTGAAGAGATAATAATGAAGAATTTTCCAGAAGGATACCCCCTTAGACCCAAACAGTATAAACAACAATAAATCTGCACTTAGACATATAATCATAGAATTTTAGGGCACTGAAGACAGCAGTGAGGTTTTAAAAGCAGCCAGTAAGAGAAGTTTAACTTGAGCTTGGTTTGTCACCTCAAAACAAACTGAAAGTAAATCAAAGTTTTCCCCCCAAAAATGTTATTTTTAGTAAATTTTTTAAATTATGTTTTTATTTTTTGAGACAGAGTTTCACTCTTGTTGCCTAGGCTGCAGTGAGGTGGCATGATTTCAGGCATTACAACCCTGCCTCGTGGGTTCAAACAATTCTCCTGCCTCAGCCTCCTGAGTAGCTGGGATTACAGATGCCTGCCACCACACCCAGATAATACTTGTATTTTTAGTAGAGATAGGGTTTCATCATGTTGGCCAGGCTCATCTCAAACTCGTGACCTCGTGATCCGCCCGCCTCAGCCTTCCAAAGTGCTGGGATTACAGGCGTGAGCCACCATGCTCAGCCCTTTAGTAGATTTTAGTAAATTTTTGAATCAATGAATGAACTATAAGCAACAGACTGAAGATTACAAAATCTATGTTTTTAAATATCAGCTATGCAAACAAAATGGAATACAGTCTTAATGAAATTCCTGATTGCAGCATTTGACACGTATTCACTTTGAAAATTGGATAGGAAGAAAAGCTATATTGTTGAAATTTTGATCATGCCTGTATTGTTATGATAGATCCATAGCTAGCCTCTCAGGCTTTAAGCTCCACACAGTGCTACCAGAATAACTTACACTAATTACTACTTTTGTCTTGTTGCATGGCTGATTAGATACTTTCAAAGATGGTGGACTTCTGAACACATCACATCAAAACACCTCCCAGAGCTATTGAACAGCAGTACTGATTAGTGGCTGGACCCCAAAGTTGGCTGGATTTGGGTTTAGTTTTACACCTACATGACCTGTAAAAGTTCGTAATGTATTTTTAATCCTTACTCTTCTCACCTGCAAAATGGAAATAATAATAGCATTTAAAATCTGTTTTAAGGATTTAAAAGTATCATGTATATCAAGTGTTTTATACAGCACTGGCTCAGAATAAATTATCACTGAACTTGGTTATTGCTATTAGATAATCATGCTAATATTAGATAATGATTTTAAGAATCATTTTTTTTCTTCTACTGCTGTCAGCCCACATCTTTCTTTCTCTCAGGCCTTGCTGAGGTCCCACAACACCAGCATCACCTAGAAATTTGTCAGAAACATAAATTCTTGGATGTCATCCTAGATGTACTAAATCAGAAAATCTGGAAGTGAGGCCCAGCAGTCCAAATTTTAACAAGAGCTCCAGGTGAGTTCTGATGCACATGAGTACTACTGTTCCAACCACTATACCAGAAGCTCAGCTGTCCTCAGTGAGGGGCTTTTGTAAACATGTAAAGCAGCTTTTGGTAGTCACAAAACTCGATGATTACTACTGGTAATTACTGGAGACAGGGATGCTAGATGTCTGCAAACATCCTACAACCTTCACCTTCCTCTGCACCTATTGAAATTCTGCATAATTTCTGAGGCTTGGCTCCTTCACATTTCATCTTCTTTATCCATTTTAGCCCAGACCATTATCTCTCTAAGGACATGGCTACATGCATTATGCATAGTTAATATTATCTCATTTGTAATATTCTCAAAGAAGAAATCTATTACTTCTTTTTAGGTAGGCAGCATTCGTTTATTGGCTAAGAACATAGACTAGGGAGCCAGAATGCCTGGGTATGAATCCTAGTTCTGTGACTCCCTTAGCATGTAACCTTGGGTCTTGCTACTTACCCCTTCTGAGCCTCATCTTTCTCATCTGTATAACAGGATCATAATGGTGCATGCAGCAAAGGGTTGTTGTGAGGATTAAGCCTTTAGAACAGTGCTTGGCACAAAATATACAAGTGTTGGCTGTTATTATTCTTTCTGCTCTTAAGCACATAATGTGAGGAATTTACTATTAATACATGCCTCATACATTTCACTGATTAATTAGCTGGTCAAAAAACCTCTGAATTTATTCCCAACTCAACTGTCAAGTGTTCATTAGACAACTCAAGGGAGTCATAATCACCAACTTGAAACCAAAAAGCATTGCTATGTAGAAGGAAAATTTGGTTTATTCTTTATTGTTTGAGAACATAAGGTTTGAAACTAAAATTTTATAAAGGGTGACAGAGTGCATTTGCCCTGTGTGTTCCTGCAGTTATCTCTTCCTCCTGTTGCTGTGACAGTGGAAGTCAAGGACTTGGAAATTTGGGATCCCAGCCATCTCTTTCCATTTCTTTCTACATGAGAGATATAAATGAGAACACAATCATAGTTCCAGAGCCTCTGAGATTCTTTTTATTTGATTCATGTTCTTCTTAATGGTTTTGCTCAAAAAGAACCTTGTTTCCTGCCAATTTCTGATGGCTGCCCTCCATTACCTGCCCTTTTGTTTCCCAGAAGCCCCTAGGCCGTTAGCCTAAGTATGCATCACTGGCAGGGACCCTACCTTTGGCAGCACTAAGCACAGCATGGACAGATGAAATGCACCTTGGAGCCTGCCCATCCAAACACGGAGAGCATCCAAGGCTTGAGGTGATGACATAGCCTGAGGTGGAAGGAGTACATAGGGCTCTCAACAGTTTTGTAATAATGGCAAGAGGAGGAGGTGGCTCATGAATATAAAGAGGAAGCACTCCACAAGTAGGCTCTGGTTTTGTGAGGAAGCCTGAGAATAAGGCAGGTGATTTAGGCTTTATGTTGAATGTGATGTTGCACGAGCAAAGGTGGCCAAAAACCCCTGGGGAAGGAAAATACTGGTCTTACAGCTCTTACCATTGGATGAAGGAAAAGAACAGAGGACTATGCTGTTATCCATTATCTGTGAGACTCCCTAAAATTAAACTCTTACTTCACTACGTAGTCATTCAAGCAGCAAATTAGTTCATAAAGTAATCTGATAAATAAACATCTTGGAAAACATTTATGCCAATAGCCAACATGTATTAAGCTATGGTACCAGGAAAGAAAATTCTAGAAATGGTTATTTATCTGTTGATCTTGTAGCTAAAAGGAAGAGAAGGAGGAGAAAGGATTACAACTTTGTCTCAGCCGAGACCTTCCTTGGCAGGACTGTCCTTAGTTGGGCTACTTGGTGGCTTCCATTCCTTCAGTTCATCCAGGAGAGCTCTGACTGGTGAATGGACTTGTACTGCTGAAGCTCATGAGAGAGATGAACAAAATCAGCCTATTTTTAAATTAGATTAAGCTTAGACATAATAATGCCAAGGAGATTGATAATCACATGAGCCGATGGTATCATTTTTCTACCCAATCACAAAAATGGACAAAAGAATATACCCTTTCACAAGGAAAACACGAAAATGGACAAAACTGTATGAAAACATGCTGAATCTCAATTATCATCTGAGAAATACAAACAAAACCCACAATGCAGTAAGACTATGTAGGTACCCAAAAAGCCAAATTTTTGAAGATGACAAAAAAAGAAAACACCAAGTAGTTGGTAACATGGCAGTGATGGATCAGTGAACCCAAACATTGCTCCTGGAAATAAAATTGTTAGGACAACTTTGGAAAACTTTTACAGTATCTACTAAAGCTGGACATGCATGGACTCAAATCTCAGCAACTTCACTTTGATGCAACAGAACCAAAAAACATGTACAGGAATCTTCATAGCAGCATTATTCACAAATGCCAAAATTTGAAAACAATTCAAATATTTCTCAGAAGTAGGAGGGATAACTATACAGTGGTATGACTGTGGTAGAATAGTAGAAAGAAATGAAAAAGAGCAAACCATTACAACATTCAGCACAAGAGATGACCCTCACAGAACCAAAAGGGTCTGAACCACATGTTAGCATTCACTTAAAGTTGAAAAACAGGGAAAACTGTGGTATTAGAAGTCTACATCGTGGCTATCCTTGGTTAGGAAATAACCGAAAGGAGTTAAAAGGAGAGGAGCTTAGGTGCTAGTAATGTTCTTTTTCTTTAATTGAATGTGACATGTGTTCATAAAAATTAGCCAAGCTGTACCCTTGTGATTTATGCATAATTCCATTTGCTACACATTGCTGTTTCTCAACTAGGCTTCAGTTTGCCTCCCAGAGGACATTTGGCTATTTCTGGAGACAGTTTGGATGTTACAACTAGAGGGTATACTGACATCTAGTAGACAGAGACCATCCTATAATACATAGCACAAACACACAACCTCCTATGACAAAGGATTATCTATACAGCAATAAAAGTAAGTGTGCAAAATAAAATAGCAATAGAATAATAATAGTGTGGAGAGCTTACACAACACTAATGTAAGATGTTTATAATAAAAGCTGAGGTGCAGTTATACTGTGTTCACTCATGCTACACAAGTCAGCAGTCCATGACAATCTGTGGTAAGCCTATAACTACTACACGAAAAGTTCTATGCAGCTATGGAAAAGCCTCATAGTCAGTGAAGGAACAAAGGCTTAAACCCAGGAAAAATAAATGTATTTTCATTGGATCCCAATGAGTGTCCGTAAAGTAGTGTCTGGGAGGGAAGCTACTGGCTATTTTATTCTCTTTCAAAACTCCAATGTGTTGCAGTTACTACACAGAGTAAGCACTCTTCGTTGAATTTATGAATGAACAGTTCTCCCCGAGGCCCTACCAACCATACACATCATTCTGTCATGCAACAGCCTTGCACATCTGTGTCTCTCCAACTTCCCCAGCTCCAAATTGACCCTGCAAATGCCCTGTATCCTATTAGATAGCCACCTAAATTTTCTGATACATAAATACCAAGGTTTTAATTGTGGCAGTAGACTTATATGCTACCAAGTTTCACAATTTAATTTTGAAAGGGTCAATTGAAAAATCAGTTTTCTAACCCAAAGAAGTAATGCTAGAAATCTGATACACTTGTGGCAGGCCTACAAGGGAGAAATATAAAAAAGGGCAGGGAGATTTTTCCATGACACCCAAATCAAATACTGAAAAGGGTTGCCTTTGATGAGAAGTCACATTACTATGGCGCTTACTACCACAGGAAAGAATTTCAATGAGAGTATTTATGAACATATATCACACATTGATGGGATCTTCAAACATACAAAGAAATTGATCTACATTTAGGATAAAGTATGTGGAAGCAGGGGTACTCACACTGAAATGTTTGGAGATTGTTTTGACATTTCATGTACGGTAGATAGAATAGTACCCCCCACCTTCAAAAGATGGCTGATGTCTGTGTTATCATTTCTGGAACATGTGAGTATGCGGGGTTAAAAGGAAAGGGGTAATTAAAGTTGCAGAAGGAATTAAGGTTGCTAATCAGCTGACTTTAAAATAGTGCCATTATCCTGGATTATATAAGTAAACTCAATGTAATCACAAAAGTCCTTAAAAGGAGAAGAGAAAAATAGAAAAGAACCAGAGACAGCAGCATTAGAAGTATTTAGCCCAACATTGCTAGTTTTGAAGATGGAGAAAGACGGTCATGAGTCAAGGACTATGGGAAGCCTCTAGAAGACAGAAAGGACAAGAAAATTGATTTGCCCCTTTGAGCCTCCAAAAGGAACACAGTCTTGCTAATATCTTGCTTTTAGCCTAATGAGACCTATTTTGGATTTCTGACCTTCAGAACTATTAGATAATAAATATGTTATTTTAAGCCACTAAATTTGTAGTAATTTGTCACAACAGCAATAGGAACTTATGCACTATATTGATGCATTGTTAGGCCATGAGTCACTCAAACAACTAGTAATGTAATCTTTTTTGACTTTTGAGTATAATTAAAGGGAACACATATACATCCAAAGCTACACATGGCATACACACCCTTGTAAATTTTAGTCTCTTACATTTCTGCTCATGGCATTCCTCTTCTAATTTGATCTTGTTACCAGAATTCAAGGATAAACCTGGGCCACAAGGGATTGGTTGCAGTTACCAAGAGTTAATTGAGAGATAACAGAATGCCCACACAGGTTTATCTACATACATTTCCTGGGATTAAAGTCAAATTGTGCAAATGGAGAGAGAAAAGCATGTTTACTCTCTGGCAAAGGAGATAGCTTCAGAAGAAAGTTGTCCATTTGCTGACAAAGTTAGTAATTTGCAGATTTGCAAAACTAGGGCACAAAATACACACAGGTGCAAACAAATATCTGTAAACCAAAAAAGTGAAACAAGTAATTTGAGATGGCTGGGAGAGAGCCAATTAATTAATTCCATCTCCAGGAATATTGCAAAGCCAATCTATGATGCAGGTTAAAAAGCAAAATCACAGACTGGCAACAAAGGGGTGGCTTAGGAAGGCAGAAATACTTACAATCTTCATCAGCCTCATAGCCCAAATCACCTCTAAATACACATCTAACCCAAGTAAAAACATGATTACTATGTAAACTCAACTTCAAGCTACTGCCACATAAATACTTTCAAGCAGTGTACCTTTCCCCAAAAGCAACTTCAGAAGAGTACTCTGTCCATCCACTATTCCCACTAGATCATAGCCCCCAAGCACTTCCTAAATGGAATTCTTGAGGTGCCATGGCTCTCCAGAGAAAGAAAGAAAGAAGTGGTAAACTGAAGCAACAGTAGGATGTCAAGAACTTGGAAACAAAATAACAAGATTATTCCTATGGTTTGAATGTGTCCACCAAAAGCATGTGTTGGAAACTTAATTCCCAATTCAACAGTGCTGGAAGGTGGGGCCTAATGAGAGTTGAGAATTCATTAGGCCATGAGGGCACAGTGAATAGATTAATACTGTTATTGCAGGAGTCGGTTCATTATAAAAGGGAGAGTTTGAATCCCTTTTGCTTTCTTTGGCTCTCTCTCTTTCTCTCTGTCTCAGCCCTTCTGCCTTTTACCATGGGATAATACAGCAAGAAGGTCCTCACAAGATGCTGGCAACTTGATCTTGGACTTTCCAGCCTCCAGAATTGTAAGAAATTCATTATAAATCAGCCAGTCCCAGGTATTCTGTTATAGCAGCAAAAATGGACTAAGGCAATTACCTGAGAGAAAAATAAAATGGACACACTGTCTCAAAGCTGGTTTATATGTTTGCCTTTAAAACTAAGACACAGGCTGGCAAGCCCTAGTTGTAAGCAGATTTAGAGCATAAGTATATTCAGAGAAACATACACCAAGAAAGAGACTGTTCATAAAAGAAAGTATTTTAAAAAAGAACACAGAAGCAAATTTGGTTGAGCTTACTCAACCCCTGTCTAGAAGAGAGGGCCCCTTGATTTGTGAAGAGTGTTAAGTCTGTGTGCCAGGTGTGCACCCTTGAAAAGAGATGGCTGCCTCAGTCTGTCATGTTCTGATGTAACTAGAGGGGTGATTTATCTAACTTCCCTCATTCTGATTATATGTCCACCAAATAACATTTTTATATTTGACTATAGAGAGGAAATGCACTGGTCAGCAACCAGGAGCACTTTATCTGCTTAATATAGTTATATTCTCATCATAAATTCCCTGATTGTTATTCTAGTTTAATAACTATGCACTGTCTTTCCATCTGATTAACACTCATCCCATAAGAGCTCCAAGAGCCATGGGTTCTTTGTCTTACAGGGAAGGATTTTGCCAAGTGTTAGTTCTCTGGGAGTGGTTATAATTCTCACCAGACCACTTGTCTTGCCCACAAAATTGTTGGGATTATTTTAGAGGCTTTGGAACTGTCTGAGGTAGTGTTTATGTACCACTATGACTACTTTGTTTTGAGCTGGCTCCCATTTTTTCTCAGCAGACACCCCAAGCCCTGCTCTTTCAAAAACCCCATTCTCCCATCAGCTAAGAAGCACATACTACTAAGTAAATACCAAGGAAAGAGAGACTTACTCATGAATAGTAAACTAAAACATGAAAAAGAATGGGCTGGAAATTAAACAGAACAGCTTAGGGAGTGCTTGCCAAATGAAGAAATAAGGAGACCAAAGTACCTGAGCCTTAGTTTCTATTCCAGCTCAGCTATGTGTAACCACCTTTCTAGCCTGGCAGAACTACTAAGGTCTATGATGATCTAATTTGATGTGTGTCCTGGCTAAAAAAATACTAGTACTCATAACACTAGTGTTTACTTTTAATTAAATTATTTTTATCACAATGCTATTTAAATATATGTGCAAACATAATCTGGGTATAAATTTCTTATGCTCACACAACTATGAACTTACAGAACCAATATAATTCACATTACCTCTATTAATTTAATGTGACCGAGGATGCTACTTGCTGAAATAAGATCACTCCATTCTCTGTGACTATGGCCCTGAATGTCAGAGCAGGAATCTTTTTGGTTTGGCAGCCTATGGGACTGCGTAATTTGAGGGAACTTAATGTTCCCATCACAGTTCTTTATTCAAGTTACTATGAAACCTTTACTCATAGCTTGCATCATGATGCCATTGCCTTCTCTAATATATTAATTTTTTCTCTGATCTTTTCCTTTCCACTTAAGGCCAATAAAGTTGTAAACACAAAAGCAAACTCCAACACAGAAATTATGTGGCACTACAAAGGTGGGCATTTGATGACTTAGAA
Organism: Saguinus oedipus; assembly: GCA_031835075.1. Lineage (NCBI taxonomy): Eukaryota > Metazoa > Chordata > Mammalia > Primates > Cebidae > Saguinus > Saguinus oedipus. Next base: position 130,694,437 of record CM063178.1, read on the forward strand.
TGTGTTTAGATTAATGTGCTAAAAGTTAAACACAAATTTAATTTCAATTACTGTGAAGAACCTACATATGCTAGTTTGAGTAACTAGTAAATCTAGTCCCTTTCTTGACCATCATGTCAGGCTTTCACTCCCTCACTCCTAATATACATGAAATATGTAAGACATAAAATCAATGTTTCCTTTCTGCTTTCAGTTCACAAAATGGTTTAGGCAACCTTATGCTTTTTTCTTTCATTTTGAACTCCGCAACTCTGTGCTTCTATTTGAGCAAGGTTATGTAAGTCATCTGGGGATATTCATGGATCCATCTTCTCGAGGAAAGCTAAAAACTGGAAGAGAATGAGATTTGTGTCATAGTGCCCATTCTTTGGTTTTGTAAAAGAGCAACAGCCTATTATTAATGGAGCAGAACAGCAGACAGGACTGGAAAAATTCCCCAGCTGTTTATTTTTCCCTACTCATGCCTGCTAGAGCAGAACTTAAACCTCCCTTTGCATTCTACTCCATTTTCCCCTTCCCTTGGAATGTGAAGTCTACTTTTAGGATGGAAGGAAATAAACCTTAAAATGTTAAAAACTGGAAGTGTTGGTTACAAGATCTTCTGGCATATCTGCATCAGTTTTGCATCTGATCAAATAACTTGGGAGTGGAGTATGGCACTAACAATGTTCCAAAAGACCAAAGAACCTTATTTCCTCAATGCCCACTGATTGAAAGTGCCACCTTTCACATATATAAATTTCCATATAAATGCAGATCAGATGCTGAGCTCCATGCTGCCACACTAATCTATCAGTCTATTCCCAGGAGCATTTAACCATTTTAAATACTAGGAATCCTAGTCAATATGGTGAAACCCCGTCTCTACTAAAAATACAAAAAATTAGCATGGTGGCACATGCCTGTAATCCCAACTACTCAGGAGGCTGAGGCAGGAGAATTGCCTGAACCCAGGAGGCGGAGGTTGCGGTGAGCCAAGATCGCGCCATTGCACTTCAGCCTGGGTAACAAGAGCGAAACTCCGTCTCAAAAACAAAATAAAAAAAATACTAGGAATAGACATGTACGTCTAGATATTATCTCCTTGCTTTCTAATTTTTCTTTCATAATCTTTTTTCCCCTTTGCTCTCTACATTTTTGGAAATGTTAACATCTTCATCTCTGAGATTTATAATTTGGTCTTCAGGTTTAAAAAATTATCAATCATGATTTTGATTTATAAGAGCTATTCTTTATTCTTCCTTCTTCATTGCAGCCTGTTTTGTTTTGAGGTGGCAATCTTTTCTTAAATGTCTCTAACTATAACATTAGGTGTTCTTAAAGTTCTCTGTTTCATGGGTCACTGGTTCTGATTTTATCGCTAAGTTCTTTATATTTTTATTGTTGCTTTTCCTCAGATATCTGTATATTCTTAATATTTTAATTAATCTGATCTCCATTTTCTTTCAATTATCCAGAAATTCTTTTACGTTGCTATTCTTTATATCACCCTTTCTCAATTTTCAGCATTGTTATGAATGTATTGATTTCAAAGTATCTTTTCTCTGATTATATTGAGGATTTAGGAAGAAGGGTCAGTTTACCATCCTGTAATAATTTATTAATTTTTAAAGACAAAATTTAGGGCTTTTCTTTAAATTTTGGCCAAACGTGGGGATTTCATATGTCACACAAGGGTGTACTTTCAACCAATTGCCCACTGATTTGAAATGGTCATCTTCATCACATACTAAACTTCTCCACAAATGTAGGTTTATTTCTGAACTTCATGCTGCCTCACTAAGCTATCCGTCATCTATTTCTATATCAGTAACATGTTTTTAAAATTAATTATTGGTTTTCTTACTCCCATTTGCCCAGCAGGTATCCACTTGCCAGTTGGAAGGGATTGTGAAAAAAAGAAAAATGATAATGCAGACCAGTAACATATCTTGAAAAATGTTTTCCTCTTGCAAACATCAATGAACAGAAAAGCAAGTGGTTATGTAAGATTTACAACATTTCCTGAACATTTATGCTAACCTGCATCTTGTCACAAAGTATATATAGCAAATAGTATCTTTAATTTATCCTCCCAAATAGTAAGTAATATCTCCATTACTGTCTCCATTCTACGGAAAAAGCAATCAAAGCCTGGAGAACCTTGAGTAATCATCTTACTCAAAATTACCCAATTAGCAAGTATCAGGACTTCAACTCTGATCTCACTCCAGAACTCAGACTCTCACCACTATACAACACTTTTTATTCAAGGAATGGACCTTCTTTTTTCATGTATTAGAATGCCCTTTATTAACTAGCTTGACCTGCTGCTCTAAATGAATTAGAAAACGAGTCCACTGCTGATTGCCACACTTGTGGAAGGCAGACCTGTATCCTGAACATGTGTGCAGAGCAAGATAATTCAAACACTATGACACCCTCCATGAGGTTAGACTCAGCTTTCTCTGCTTGTTGGTCTTTGCTTCTCATACCAAAAGGTCTTCAGGCCCACAGGCTATTCCTTACTACATCTACAAGATATGCCACAAGCTTAAATTGATTTTTTATGTGTAGGTATGTGACAAATACAATTATGTAAAAAAGCACACAGAAATGAAAATACATTAATGAGACAATCTTATAGGAAAGCATTGATTTAAAAATCTATTCTGGAACACTGTCTTCACAGATTTCAAGAGTAATAAAACAATTTTATTTATTTAATGTATTAAATGTGGCATCCTGGATTAAAGAATAATCAACGATTCACTTCTAAAATGTATGTTGATTTATTTTAAGAGTTTCATTTCCCCTTTTGTCCACCCCCAATGGCCTAAGAATGTGTGAAATGGCCAAAAGGAAGGAATTGAGGAACAAAGGGCCTGGGTAGTGACTACTAAAGAAACAGCTGGGGTTAGATAACATAAAAGCAAACTGAAGGCAGGAATCAGAGAAGAGAGTGAAAAGAAAACAGTTCTTTTCTGCTTTCAACCACTCTAAGAGGTAAGGGTCATAAAACAAGAGGAGAAGCCGCTTGAAGTAAATAACATAAAGACCTGGGAAGGATAAGACAGGAGGAGGGAAAGATGGACTAGGGAGATAAAGAATAAAGGGAAATGAAAGGATTTAAAAGCAAACAGGAAATTCATCTAAAGAGGGCAGACAGGGAAGGATAACAGCTGAGGTTTAAGTAATATGTTGGCCAGATAGAAACATTATGCTACACGCAGATGTGAAACAGGTCCCATTTCTAAAAGCCCAAGAAAAAAGGTTGCACCTCATGTAAAAAAATGAAAGTTAAACTTGTTCAGTTACTGAGCTCCGATATCTTTTACCTTCCCCATTTCCCAATGCCTGTACAAGTTTTAAATCCAATATTTATGGTGATTTAATTTGGTTACAAAGACTCATAGGGTAAGAAATTTTAACTTGACCTCCACAGCCTAGATCCCAGAAGGCCAACGTCTCAGACTGGCCAGTCACCCACTGATCACACTCAAAGCAAAACTAATTATCCGAAACTTAAAAAATAAGATAAGAAGAGCACTGCAAGATCTCTCATCACCTATGAGAGAATTTTCTAACAATGCTGCTGCAAGTTATCTGATTCTCTAGGGCTATCATTTAGTTCAACTTAATATTTGTTATTAATTAGGGCTCATATACTGTGTATAGCTAAGTGTTAACTTGTAGAAGATTGATCAGTTGTGAGATATTTTTGTCAGCAGGGATAAAAATAATAATTGCCCAGTGAAAAAGATAACATCAGAGGCTACCATTTTATTGGCCCTCTCGGATGTGTACAGTTTTGTATAACTTACCAACCTTATTTGAGCATTTATTCTTTCACGAACTATATATACTTCTTTCTTTCAGAGTCTCCTTTACCAATCCTGTTGTTTTTCTCTTTGATGCTTAAATCTTTGACCCATGCTCAATATATATTTAAATAAGTTTTTAAGTGTTTAAAATGAATACTTTGACAATATCATCAACACTAATAACACATATTTAGCAGTATCTTACTATACACCAGACATTGTGAGCAGCCTCACATTTAATCCTCATGACCTATGAGTTTGGGTAACCTGAGGCCTAAAGAAAATAAGTAATCTTCCAAGATCATCCTTGAGCAGAGGAAGAATTAGAATTCTGAGATAATTTAATAGGAATTCTGTATTCTTGTTATTGCATTGTATTTTTCTGCTAAAGTACCACAGCAATGCCTACAACGGGCAGGAATCTCGCAATGACAGGAGGTTCTGGAAAGTCACTGAAGGTGGAAGTTGGGTGCTCATGATGGGAGTAGTTGGTAGAATGGGTAAAGCTTTTAGAGAACTAACTCGCTGATTTTGTGTGATGGAGGGTATCATCTCCATTTAACAGATGAGGAGAATGAAATTCAGAGAGAACTGTTTCCAAGTCACCCCACCAATACGAAACTGAACAAGAAAGTGGAACCTCACCACCAGCTCCCCAGCCCAGTGTATTTTCTGAGGCTCTCTCTGCTTCTGAACAGATGGTCAGCAAGTTCAGCCTCATTTGTTCCACTTCTTAGTTCCAAACTATGGCTACAGCTGCCATTATTTCCTCTTTGTCCTGGATCTATTTGGCTTTGAGATTTTTATCTTCCTGCTTTTGTCTTTGACATAATGATCAGACAACATTTAATTTGGTCTCTGGTTCTCATTTATTTTTCTGGCACTGGTCCCAGAGATCAACTCAAAGGAACAACACACAGTCATAAGGTATCAATGGCCTGATTTCTATCAGGGCTATCTGACACTGGAGTTCAACATTCCCCTCCTGACCACCACCGGCGCACCGCAACAGTACAACATATGGACACAACCTTTGTAGATATGCTACCCACTTACCTGCAATATGAGTTTTAACCATAGAAGTAGGTACAGTTAATGGTAATTATTAAACAGATGGACTACTCTGAACAGTAAATACATGGCAAGAATTCCAGCTGAAAGCAATGCCTGCCTTAACTTCTTTACACAAGAAGTCTTAGATATTTTTTAGAAATAAGGAAAAGGATAGAATTCATCTCAACATCTATCTGCATTTTGTTTGCCAGTTTTAGCTCCATGAATACCACCTGGGAGTACTCAATATATGACTAAGAGTATCAAGCCAGGTGCAGTGGTTCACTCCTGTAATCCTAGCAGTTTGGGAGGCTAATGCAGGCAGATCACCTGAGGTAAGGAGTTCCATACCAGCCTGGCCAATGTGGCAAAACCCCACCTCTACTAAAAATTGGCTGGTTGTGATGGTGGGTGCCTGTAATCCCAGCTACTTGGGAGGCTGAGGCAGGGAGCATCACTTGAACCCAGGAGGCAGAGGTTGCAGTGAGCTGAGATGGCACCATTGCACTTCAGACTGGGCAACAGAGTCAGAATCTGTCTCAAAAAAAAAAAAAAGAAGAAGAAGAATATTAATTCACAGTAATTAATCCAGAACCAACAAACCTATGAATTCATTCCCTGAAATACCGAGGCATATTATTTTCAATAGCACTGCACTGTTTTTTGCAAGGACCCTGGCCAAGTTACTTTTCCTCCCTGGGATCCAATGCCTTCACCTAAAGGAGGACTTGAAGTTCACAAATCTCCTCAGTTCTGACTTCTTGATTTTGTACTACATCTATGTTATCTACATTCCTGCTAATGACCTAGAGAAGAAAATGCTTTCTGCTATGTCATCCCTATAGATAGTATTAACAATTCACTTAGGATTCTCCTTAGGAGGAAAGAGCTTGGAAATAAAGAAGAAGAAAGGGGAATGAGAAGGAAAGTGGAGTGATAAATGGATGGGAAAGAAAAGCCAATATTTATGGATTTCTACTGTATTTTAAGCTTTGTGCTAGGAACTTGCACTAGGTAGTCTCATTTAATTTTCATAACAATTTCAAAAAGAAGTTCTAATTGTCTCAATATATGTATTTTTTAATTTGAGACTGAGAATGGAAAAAAATTTGCCTCATATTACTCAGCTAGTAGTTGGTAACAATTCAAACCTGTTGTCCAATGTCAAAGCCCATCAGGGTGTACTTTCCATCTCACCCCTTAGAATCTTCACATATTAGGGTATTTTGAAATAAGCGCTGAGAAATCTCGCCTCCGTGGTTCATTAACTCGACAAATCTAAAGGGAATTTAAATCGGTATGCATATTTTTGTTGGTCACCTACCGTACGCCAGATGCTGTTCTAGGCACAGAATATACATCATTGTAGATTAAAAAAAAAGAGTCAGTGTCCCTCCCCTCATAGAGTTTATGGTCTAGTGGAAAAAACAAACTCTAAGTAAGAAATTAAAACTTACATATGAAGAAAAGAGTTTTGACAACACAGAGGAAGGAGTTCAAAACAAGTTCTAGGAATCAAGAGAAGGTTTGTTGAGGAAATAAGTAAGAGTTAAACTAATAAATGAAGGATGAAGAGTTAACTAAATAGATATGAAGGTGTCATTTCATGCCTGGGCACAGCCTGTGTAAAGGCTTGGACATAAGAGCACAGTATAGTAGAGTAACTCCCACATGAAACTGCTATGAAGAATAACTGGTACATAAAGCAAGGAATTTGTTCACTGGAGAACTTGAATTTGTGTGCATATGTGCATGTGTGCATGTATGTCAACTCACACATGCATACTCAAGTATTTTTAAACTAGCCACACAGCAAAGGTAATTTTTTTTTAATTGTACTTTAGGTTCTGGGGTACATGTGCAGATCATGCAGGATTGTTGCATAGGTTCCTGTCGTGCTGCTGCCTTTTTTCATAGATGCCCTGCCCCACATGGAATAGTCTAGTCACAGTCTGTCAGCAGAGGTGTTGCTGAGCTGCAGCAGGCTCTGCCCAGCTGCTGTGTGAACTGCCTTGGCAGTGGGGGACGCCCTTCCCCCCACTGAGCTGGACCGTCCTGGGTCCAGCTGTGCCTGCTGTGAAACTCTCAATCCAGAGCGTTTCAGATTGCTTGTTTTGTGGGGGTGGTACCTGCCGAGCCAGATCCCCTGGCTCCCTGTCTCTGCCCCCTCCCTTTCAGTTGAATGGGCGGCTCAGTCTCCCAGGTGTTCCAGGCGCCAGTTGAAACAGCCGCCCAGATTTGTGTGAGTTTCTGTGCAGCGACACAGCAGCTGCTGAAACCGCCATGCTGAAAACTCCTGGTGCTTTTCGGCCAGGAATCTCCTGGTCTGTGCGCAGTGAAAATTTGTTTGGAAATGCGGTGGGCACTCACCCTTTGCATTGTTCTTGCTGAGCAATGCACTCCAGAGCTGTTTCTATTTTGCCATCTTGGATCCTCCCTCAGGTAATTCTTCTTCAAAGTAACGTTTATTTAGTATTCCATCACTTAAGCCAATGTAAAACCTACATGTTCCCTATGCATCAGCATAATCATCAACAGAACGTATTCATAGGTTAAATACACAATTTTCTAAGATAAACAGACACATTTCCTAACTCTAGAAATTTAGACATCAGTGGTTACTTCTTAGGGGTAATGTAGATGAGATATCTGCATGATGAGATAAATTATGAGGAGCTTCCCAAAGCCAAGAGTCCATGGTTCTAAAATGAAGCACCAGTGACACAGGGAGAATCTGGAGAACATTCACATACTTAATAAAACAATCAGATTAATATATTTTAAAACTGTTCAATAAAAGGTAAATGCTCCCTGAGAGTGATCACCCATCAGAGGTGGGTATAAGAAAACAAAGAAATGAGTGTGGAAGGTTTGGGTGAAATGGATGGGCATGGGGGAAGTCAAAATCTTGGAAATTTTGGGAAAAATCTGTGTATTAAGATGAAAGAAAGATTTCCATTTCCAGTAAACATGGAATAACAGAGAATAATCTTGACTTTCTCTCTCAATAGATAGGTAGAGATAGATAAAGATATATGATGTTCATATATAGTATGGTATGTGTATGTGTGTGTGTGTGTGTGTGTAATTTTTTTAAGAAGGCATTCAAGCATTTGACATTAGGCAACAAAACACAGTGATCTGTAAGACACAGGAAACAAAGGAAGTAAAATCTACAATTTCCTAAGCTTACTTTCTGGAGAATCATTCCAGGTTGTGTTGTTAGGAGGGGAAAACCAGGTAGAGACCAGTGTCCTCCTTAAGTTAAGAGATAAAGCTAAGGGTCTGAGGAAGATAAGAGAGTTACAGCTCTCGAAACAGTGCAAAATTGAGGAGAAAAATTTACTCAGAGCAAGAACTCAGGAAAACTTCAGAGCATTTGTTTCCACTGTTCAGCAGGGTACTTATCAATACATCCATGTGAGGGAAGCTACTTAATGTTGGAGAAAGAACCATTCAAAAGGATTAGATGGAACAGTGCCCAGGAACTGTGTTCTCACCAGCAAGGCTGGAAAAACGCATAATTTATGGACCACTTGGGAGAGTACTCAGGAAGGTCTTTCCTCAGTAGGAGGAAATAATTAGCTTTCAACTGAGCCCTAGTTCAGATCCACCTAACAAATCATAAAAACAAAGCCTAAAAAGATCAAATTCTTAACAAGTAGCTTGTAACTCCAAATGGCCTAAAGTGTAGATAATTAGAGTCTTCAAAAGAGAAGGAGAGTAAAGGCAGAAAAACTAGTTTCAGAAATAATGATCAGGAATTTTCCAGATTTCATGAAAGTTGTATATCTGAGAAACTCAACAAACCCCTAGCACAAGAACCATGAAGAAAAACACATCCAAGCACATCACAAATTGCTTTAAACTAGTAATAAACAAAAAAAATCTTAAAAGCAGCCAAGAAAATAGTATTGCTGTGAGTCTTGCTGAACTTCCATGTATTGTACTGTGGGTCCACCAGAATTTGTGCTCATGGGGTTCTGAAAATTCTGTATGCAAATGAGATGGCAAGAAATGATAGACACACATATGGCATGTATCTCATTTGCTCATGTACATGGTTCATTGTGCCATCAGACTTTCCCTTATATAACTCAGATTCAAAGACAAATTATTAAACATTTCAAGATGGCAACAGCAGACTTTCTATTGCGGTTTAAGTTACTATCATTTCCTTTTGGAAAACTGCAACAGCCCCCCTAACTGGTTCTGTGCTACCACTCTTCACAGCCCCCAACTTTATTTTAGTCCTCACAGAGCTGCTGGATTGATTAAAAGAATAATAATAAAGAGATATTGTCATTCTTTTGCTCAAAATCCTCCAATATTTTCTTCTTACCTATGTATCACGCTGGCCCTCTTCTAGTCCTGGACAAAGCCTATTTCCGTATCGGAGCCTTTAAAAGTGCTGCTTTCCTTGACATTAGTTTCATATGACAGCCTGTTTCTCACCATTTGGAAATCAACTCAAAACTGTATCTTCAGAATTAAATAAATTATGAAACAAAGGAATACCACACAGAAATTTAAAATGGAAGTATATAGATATTTACATGAAAGAATATTCACAACATAAGTGTAGTTTGCAAAACCTTATATATAATGGTATCCTATTTCTGTTCTAAAACAAAAATCAACCACAAGTACATACAGAAAACAACCTGTATGAAAAGAATATGCAAAAAAGTAACAGTACCTATCTTTAGAGATGGTGTTTCAGAGGACTTTTTCTGTTTTCTACATTTTGTGATCTTTTTGCAGTGAATGTGCATATTTTATGTGATCTTTGAAAGTATAAATGAATAAAAATTTAATACTATGAGATGTTACCCTGTGAAGAACCTTGCTTGAACTACCTTAGCTAAATTAATTAATCCCTTTCTCGTCACTTTTCTTTCCAAAGGTACTAATTACATATGGGTTGCAATAATAGTTGTTCGTATTCACGAGTATTTACTTAGTGTCTGACAACTTGTTAGATTCATTAGACTCATTAGTTAACCCTCACAGCTAACCTCACCTATGAGCTATGTATCATCATCATCACTGTTGTTATTAGTACTATAATTCTTTTACAAAGGTGGTATTTCAAGGCTCAGATTATTTAGATAATAATAAATTGGCCAAAAGTCACACAAGAAGTAAATTGCAGAACTGGAATTCAAACCTCTAGCAGTCTGCCTCAAAAGTCGATACTATATTGTCTCTCCTCACTCCGAGAGAGTGTTCTTGATTTTAGTTAGCACATATTTTCTCAATAAATTGATACCAAATGGAGGAGTTAGGAAATCCTCACCATTTTATTGTCATAGTCAAAAGAACATAGTCAAGCAAGAAAGGCAATTTCAAAATTATTTAAAACTCTGATTAGAATGTCTTGAATATCATGAATAAAATGTACAGTCTGAAACTATATTTCTTTACCATGTTTTTGTCCTCACATCCACTATTCTTATTCCTTCCAGATAGTACTCCTTCAACACTTAGATCAAGTGCCTTTATTTCTTCATTTCCCCCTATTTCTCTTAATTTTTCACAGAAAAGTTCAAAAGAAATCACCTGGAAACTTGGAGGGTTGAAAAGAAAAAGTGACCAAAAAGACAAAATTATAAGCCATTTGAGTGGTCAGAAGGAGGTAAAAGGCAAGGAATACTCATTCTATGAAGTTTTATCTCCATCACACATGGTTATAACCACTATTATGTGAGGGTTTATGACTTTTCTTTAACAGCATATAAGTGCATCATTTGACTCAGAAGTGTGGGGTACTATGGTATAACCTTTGAAAACTGTGTTTGGACCATAGAGCAGAGATTAATAAAAGCCAGAGCGAGGAGAACTGACTTCACAGAGGCAGTGGGATTGGAGTTGAATCTTGTCAGATGGCTTTTTGGGTGAACACAGAGAGTGAGGTGAGGACTTCTAGAAGAAGAACAAAGTCACCAACATGAAAACAAGTAGTCTCCAGAGGTTGGCATGGACAGGTGCTAGGATACCCACACACAGTGGAATTTTCTACAAACAGAAGAGGCAAGTACTGGTTTTATTCTTGGTTCTCTTACCACAGAGCTGATGTGCCTCCAGTGTATTATCTTGCAAAGAAGGATAAAGGTGTCTTTCATCTTCAGATTTTTTTTCTAAATTTGTTTTAGTTTAGAAAACTAAAACTGGCTGGGCGCGGTGGCTCAAGCCTGTAATCCCAGCACTTTGGGAGGCCGAGGTGGGTGGATCACGAGGTCAAGAGATTGAGACCATCCTGGTCAACATGGTGAAACCCTGTCTCTACTAAAAATGCAAAAAATTAGCTGGGCACGGTGGCACGTGCCTGTAATCCCAGCTACTCAGGAGGCTGAGGCAGGAGAATTGCTTGAACCCAGGAGGTGGAGGTTGCAGTGAGCCGAGATCGCGCCATTGCACTCCAGCCTGGGTAACAAGAGCGAAACTCTGTCTCAAAAAAAAAAAAAAAAAGAAAAAGAAAACTAAAACTGACTACAAGCCCATTGCTTTTCACTAAAAAATAATTGAGTACTTACCCAGATTTCTAGTCATAGCTTAGCAGCCAAATGGACAGTAGATTAGGGAAAATATTTTAAGATAACTAGAAAACCTGCCTTGGGGTCTAATGAGTTTCCTGAAAATGAGTAAGCAGGTCACATGGCTTTATTTAACAGTAATTTTTGACAAGGCTTTTTCCCCTTTTTCTCATTTTTCATGGAAATTTCGAAGTCAACACCGATACAATGAATAAACCACTCTGGGCTTGTTAGAGCTACAGTCAACAGAAATACTGTCTGCTTGATATCTCCTTTAGAATAGCCTGCTTTCAAAATATTTTTTTAATCTTGCTTAATGCTCACAGGTTATCTCTAAGAATATAAAGTCGTCCCTGGCTGACATATTTATAATTCATTTTTCAACAAATCTGAAACTATGTTCACAAACCATAATCTTATTTTTTCTAAGTGGCCTCGAGGTCATTTACTTTAAATAAAGTACCTTCACCTTTCACTTATTAGCCAGTAAATCTCCTGACTAATTTCATATTTGAGGCTTCAATATTTTTGTTATTCCTTAAAGTCTTTGTTCTTTTATTTTTTTAGGACTCTATTACATGTCTCAGTTGATATAGCTTACTCCCTTGTTTTCTCATAATTTTCCTGATTTCTTTCTTCAAAAATTTAGCCCAATTTTTCACTTTTTTCATCAACAGGTGCTTTCTTCTCTCATCTTGCATGAAAACCTCTACTTTTTTTTTTCTTTTTTCTAGCAACAGGTCAGAAATTGGACCTTCCAGAAGAAATAACAAAGGAGGATCGTCTTAGTTTGTCAGAGAGGAGAAGCACTGGTAAGCACTCCTGATTACCAGAGCTCCAAGGAAGAGACTCATAAGTATAGACTTTTTAGGGTGAGCTGACATCAACACCCTGAGCAACACCTATCAAGTCTTACCACGTGCCTGAGTCAGGATTTATAGGACTACTTTAATCCAGAAGGAGAAACTTCATGAAAGTAAACAGTAGTTCACTCAGTATCAACAAAATGTAATTTAATTAATTAGGACTGAATGAAATTAATCAGCAAAATCTATGTGTGGTTATTTGTTTTAAAATATTAGTAGTAGTGTTTTTCATTTTTTTTTCTGATAAGCAGACAAGGTTTCCTTTTTCTTTCCTTTTGATCTATTTCTCATGCCGACTTTAGCAGGCTGTATTAGTGCAAACTGAAAGGAAACACTCCTTGAATGTTTGCTTATTCCTACTGGCCCCTAAAATTAGTAAAAATATCCTCCTAGACTTTATAATATATATTTTAAACTAACGAATCATCAGGGAAACTTAAAAATGATAATAACTCTGGTTCCTAGAATTCAGAAAAGTGATTTCATATCAGGTTAAGCTTAGAGAAATCGTAACTGACTTTTGACAAAAAAGAAAGAGGTAAGATCCTACTTAAATCAGATTTTACAATTTCCAAGTTTTAATTCATCTATAAAGAAAAAACTACACTGACAGATGTTATCTCTGGAATAATCTATATGATCTTACAGAAAATATATAAAATACTAATTGCCTTGTCTACACAAGTATTTAAAAAGTGAATAGATATTATTACAACAACCTGAATTGAGCCTCCTTATCTTTAATGACAATGTAATTATTTATACGGGATTTTTAGGAACTAGTCCTTTTGCTGGTATATAAATGGACAGAGATAAATTGGAAAACAAAGTCATGCTTGTATTGCCATGGTGGAGAATAAATCCCATTTAAATCAGGTATGAAGGGCCTACCACTAAGGAGCAAAGGTTGTGCTTTCTATGTGGAATCAATACCTACCAAGCCCTCTGAGGAAGTCTATGGCTTTCAGCTGACAGTAAAGAAGGTCACTTCCTGGCAGGCCAGGAATCTCTCTGAATTGGCGGATGTTGCAGAGGCAAAGCTTATTACAGTTGCAGTTACTGCAGGTAAAGCCGAGTGGAGAAAAACTTCTTAGTCTCTTAGCCTCAGGAAAGATAAGCTAATCATAGCAGAAACAAAACTGAAACAATAAAGACTGTTGAAAATGCAACCCTAGATCCTTAGATTCTTTATAGAACCTCCAGACCAAAATTAATTAGGGTTTCTCTCTAGTTTTGCTGAAAATACAATAAAAGTGTTTATGATCCAACAGTTCTTGCTATCTACATGTAAATAAATCAGGCCAAAAAGAACAGAACCTATACAATGTACTACATACAGTAACCACCACTGAATCTGGTATAATAATATAAATTACTGTACCATTAGTATTGGAGTCACGGCTGTGTATGTAGGCAGCATATTAAGCCTATGTCTAACTTCATTTATCTATAGAAACTGTAGAAAGCAATTAACAAGTTAGATGAATGTGCTTAGTACAAAATATATGAAATCATCTTTTTATGTGTGTGTAACTACATGTGCATACATTCATTATCAAGAATAAAATTCAGCTTTTTGTGACGGTACAGGCAATGTTCAGGATAATTTATCTAGAACTTGAAAATAAGGAAGAAAAAAAAAGACTATGTAATCTTTTAATGTCCTACTAGTATCATTTTTCTGGTGCATCTGAGAGCCATCTGAGTCTCTCAAGAAATGTAATTTTCACTAACATTTTTTTAGAGCCCAGATGTTCTTTTACCTAACTTAGTATTCTTACTTCAGCATTCTGATTTACACTGTTTATGTAAATCCTAATTTCTCATATTCTCACTGAAGTAGTTTTACCATACTAAAGGCCCTTTAACCACTTAAATACAATTCTGACACATGCCAAATATCTCCTTTTTTAAAATTGTGGTAAGAACACAACATAAGTGCTACCCTGTTAACAACTTTTTAAGCATACATTAGTGTTACTAACTATAGGCAAAATATTGTTCAGTAGATCTCTAGAATGTATTCATCTTGCATAGCTGAAATTTTACACCTGTCAAACAGCAACTTTCCACTTCCTCCTACCACTGGCTATGAAAACCATCATTCTACTTTCTACTTCTTTGAGTTTGACTATTTTAGATATCTCAAATAAGTGGAATTATACAATATTTGTCCCTTTGTGACTAGTTTATTTTACTTAGCATATATCCACAAGGTTTATCCATGTTCTTACATATGACAAGATTTCCTTTTCTATAAGGCTTAAAAATATTTCATTATATGTATATTACATATATATATACACACACACATATATACACACCACACGTTTTGTATACACACATTAATAGATGGATATTTATGTTGTTTCTACATTTTGGCTATTGTAAATAATACTGTAATGAACATGAGAGAGCAAACACCTCTTCAAGATCCTGATTTCTAGTCTTTTCAATAAATACCCAAAAGAGGGATTCCTGGATCATATGGCAGTTCTATTTTTAACTTTTCAAGGAAACTCCATATTGTTTTCATAAATGTTATACCAATTTACATTTTCACCAACAGTGTACAAGGGTTCCAATATCTCCACATTCTTGCCAACAACTATCTTTTTTAAAAATAATACCCAAATGCAAATCAAAACCACATTGAGATACCATCTCACACCAGTTAGAATGGCAATCATTAAAAAATCTGGAGACAACAGATGCTGGAGAGGATGTGGAGAAATAGGAACACTTCTACACTGTTGGTGGGAGTGTAAATTAATTCAACCATTGTGGAAGACAGTGTGGCAATTCCTCAAGGACCTAGAAATAGAAATTCCATCTGACCCAGCAATCCCATTACTGGGTACATATCCAAAGGATTATAAATCTTTCTATTATAAAGACCCATGCACACATATGTTCACTGTGGCACTGTTTACAATAGCAAAGACCTGGAACCAACCCAAATGCCCATCGATGATAGACTGGACAGGGAAAATGTGGCACATATACACCATGGAATATTATGCAGCCATCAAAAATGATGAGTTTGTGTCCTTTGTAGGGACATGGATGAAGCTGGAAACCATCATTCTCAGCAAACTGACACAAGAACAGAAAATCAAACACCGCATGTTCTCACTCATAGGTGGGTGTTGTACAATGAGAACATATATGGACACAGGGAGGGAAGCATCACACACTGGGGTCTGTTACGGGGAATAGGGGAGGGACAGTGGGGGTAGGGAAGTTGGAGAGGGATAACATTGAGAGAAATGCCAGATATAGGTGATGGTGGGATGGAGGCAGCAAACCACATTTCCATGTGTGTACCTGTACAACGATCCTGCATGTTCTGCACATGTACCCCAGAACCTAAAGTGCAATTAAATATATATACATATTAAAAACAAAAAAAAAATTCTAATAGGTGAGGTGATACATCTTTGTGGTTTTGATTTGCATCCCCTGATGATTAGTAATGTTAACATCTATTCATATACTTGGCCATTTGTATGTCTCATTTAAAGAAATACCAATTTTAGTATTCAGGTCTTTTGCACATTTTTTTTAAATTGTGTTATTTGGTTTTCTGCTATTGAATTCTAGGAGTTCCTTATATATTTTTGGATATTAATGTTTTATCAGATATATGATTTGCATATATTTTCTTCTATTGATTTTTTTACTTTGCTTCCTGTGCAGAAGCTTTTTAGTTTGATGCAATTTCACTTACCTATCTTGGCATTTGTTTGCACGTGTGCTTTTGTTATCAGATCTAAGAAATCACTGCCAAGACTAATGTTATGAAGCTTTTTTCTATGTTTTCTTCTAGAAGTATTTTATAGTTTCTTTTCTTTAACTCTTTAATCCACCTTGAATTAATTTTGGGGTGTGATGTAAGATATTAGTCTATTTCTGTTATTTTGCCTGTAGATATCCAGGTTTTCCAACATCAGTTGTCAAAGACTATCTTTTTCATATTGTGCATTCCTGTCACCTTTGTCGAACACCAGTTGACCATCCATGCTTGGGTTTATTTCTAGGCTCTGTATTCTGTTTCATTGGTCTATGTGTCCATATTTATACCAATACATATACAGTGTTGTATATTTTAGCTTTGTAATATATTTAGAAATCAGGAAGTGTGATGCCTTCAACTTTGTTCTTTTAGCTCAATTGTTTGGGCTATTTGGAGTCCTTTGTGGCTCCAAATATACTGGTTTTAATTTTTCTGTTTCTGTAAATAATATCATTGGGGTTTTGATAGAAATTGTATTGAATCTGTAGACTTCTGTGGATGGTATGCACAATTTAACAACATTGTCTTCCAAACTTATGAACGTAGGATGCCTATTCACTTACTTGTGTCTTCTTTAATTCCTTTAATCAATGTTTTATAGTTTTGAATGTACAAGTCTTTTACCTCCTTAAGTTTATTCCTAAATATTTTATTCTTTTTCATTCAATTGTAAGTAGAATTGTTTTCTTGATTTATTTTAACACAGTTTGTCATTACTACGTAGAAATGCAACTGGTTTTGGTATGGTGATTTGTATCCTATAACTTTACATAATTTATTCCAATAAAGTTCTTTGTAGAGTCTGAAGGGTTTTCTACATGTAAGATAATGTCACCTGCAAACAGAGAACATTATACTTCTTCCTTTTCTATTTGGATGCCTTTTGTTTCTTTTTCTTACCTAATCACTCTGGCTTCCAGTACTATACGGAATCAATGTGGTGAGAGTAGGCCGCTGTGCCCTGTTCCTGATCTTAGAAGAAGAGCTTTCAATTTTTTACTATTGAGTATGTTGTTAACTGTGGGCTTATCATATATGGCTTAACTTATGTTGAGGTAATTTCCTTCTATTCCTAGTTTGTTACATTTTTATTATGAGAGAATGTTGAACTTTCCCAAATGTTGACCTGTGTGTATTGAGATGACTATATAAGTTTCAATCTTCATTCTCTTAGTCCGGTGTATCACATTAATCTATTTTCATGTTATTCCCTTAGTATGATGTATCACATTAATTTATTTTCATATGTTAAATTTTTCTCACATTCCAAGGATAAATCCCATTTGATCATACTATATGACCATTTCAGTGTACTGTTGAGTTCAGTTGCCAGTATTCTATTTATTATTTTTGCATCTTTGTTCATCAGGGATATTCTTTTCTTCAAGTGTCTTTGCCTAAGTTAATATCAGTATAACACAAGTCTCGGAGAATGAGTTTAAAATTGTGCCCTCCTCTTCAACTTTTTGGAAGAGTTTGAGATACAATGGTGTTAATATTACTTTAAATGTTTGGTAGAATCCAGCTGTGAAGCCATTAGGTCCTGGATTTTTCTTTGTTGATAGGTGTTTTATTACTGAGTCAATATCCTTACTAATATGGGTCTGTTCAGGTTTTCTATTTTTTTAAGACTTAGTCCTGGTGGGTTGTATGTGTTAAAACTTTATCAGTTTCTTCTTAGTCACTCAATTTGTTGATATCTAATTGTTTATACTAGTCTCTTGTGATCATTTTTATTTCTGTAGCATCAGTTGTAATGGCTTCTCTTTCATTTCTGATTTTATTTGTGTCTTCTCTTTTTTTGTTCTAGTGAATCTAGCTAAAGGTTTGCCAATTTTTAAATTCTTTTTAAAACACCAACTCTTAGTTTAATTCATTTTTTGTCTCTTATCTTTCTTTTATAGTCTCTGTTTTACTTATCTCTGCTGTAATATTTATTATTTTCCCCTTCTGTTAACTTTCAGGTTAGTTTGTTTTTTCCTTTCTAGTTCCTTCAGGTGTACAATTAAATTATTTACTTGATATCTTTCTTTTTTAAAAAATGTAGGTGTTTAAGCTATAAATTTCCCTTATCATACTGCTTTTGCTACATTAAATAAGTTTAAATTTGGTGTTTTATTTGTTTATCTAGAGATATTCCTGGGTTTATATTTCTTCTTTGGCCCATTGGTCATTCAAGAGTGTGTTAATTTCCATATAACTGCGAATTTTCCAATTTTTTCTTCTTTTGACTTCTAGTTTAGTTCCAGTGTGGTCAGAAAAGATACTTGAGATAATTTCAATCTTTTGAAATTTGTTAAGACTTGTTTTGTGTCCAAACACGTGATGTATCCTGGAGATTGTTCTGTGTGCTCTCAAGAAGAATGTATTCTGCTGCTGTTGGGTAGAATGTTCTGTATAGATCTGTTAGGTTCACTTGATTTATGGTATTTAGTTCCATTGTTTTCTTATTGACTTTCTCTCTGAGTGTTCCATCTATTGTTGAAATTTGAAGATTGAAGTCCCCTCGTATTGTTGTATTACTGTTTATTTCTCCCTTTAGCTCTGTTAATGATTGCTTATATATTTAGGTGTTCTGACGTTTGGTGCATATATATTTACATTATCTTGAATTGAGCACTTCATTATTATATAAATACTTCTTTGTCTCATTTTTTAATTTTCTACTTGAAGTCTATTTTTTTCTGCTATAGGTATAGTCATCCTTTCTCTCTTTTGGTTACCATTTGCATGAAATATCTTTTTATATCTTGTTACTTTCTGCCTATGTGTGTCTTTGAAAATAAAGTGGGTCTCTCGTAGGCAGCATATAGTTGATTTTTACTCTTACCCATTCATCCACTCTATGTTTTTTATTGGAGCATTTAATCTATTTACACTTAAAGTGATTATTTATAGGAAAGAATTTGTTACTTCCATTTAAAATTTTTTTTCTGTCTTGTAGCTCTTTTGTCCTTCTTTCCTTCTTCTTCTGTCTTTATTTTTTCATTGATTTTTGTAATGACCTGCTCTAATTTCTTCATCTTTTTATTTTGTGTGTTCTACACTGGGAAAGATGGAGTTTTTACCTAATGCTAAGATACTAACACAAAGAGTCAAAGAAAATAAAAGAGTAGGAAAACATAATCCAAACAAGAAATAAGATGAAACTTCAGAAACCAACCCTCATGTTACGGAGATGTATGAATCCCTGGACACTAAATTTAAAATAATAATTATAAAGAGGATTCATTAACTCATAATAAACAAAGTAAGAATTTTAACAAAGAGATATAAAATACTTTAAAAGAAAGAAATTGAAATCCTGGAGCTGAAGTATATAAAAAATGAACTGTAAAATTTATGAGAACATTTCAATAGTAGAGTAGGTCAAGCAGAAGAAAGAATTAGTAAACTCTTCAAATTACTCAGTTGGAGGAGCAAAATGAAAAAATAATGAAAAGTAATGAAAAAATATTAAGGGATTTATTAGACACTATCAAGTGGACATTGGTGCATTATGGAGGTCCCAGAAAAATAAGAGAAAGGGCCAAAAATCTTATTTGAAGAAATAGTCACCAAAATTTTCCAATCTGAGAAAGAAAGTTGGCCTCCATGTATAGGAATACCAAATTATTCGAAATAAAATAATCCCAAAGAAATCTGCACTGAGACATATTATAATTGAACTGTCAAACATCAAATATAAAGAGTGAATTTTGAATACAGCAAGAGAAAAGCAACTTTTTACATATAGGGGATCTTTTATAAGACTAACAGAAGATTTCTCAGCAGACACTCCTTCAGGCCAGAAGAGAGTAAGATGATATATTCGAAGTGCTGAAAGAAAAAAAATAAAACTTGCCAAGCAAGAATACTATGCCCAGCCAAAATATCCTTTAGAAATAAAAGCAAAATAAAGAGTCTCCCAGAAAAACAAAACTAAGGGATTTTATCACCAGACCTACTTTACAAGGAATGCCAAAGGCAATTATTCAAGTTGAAATGGAAGAATGCTAAACAGCAAGATGAAAACATATGAAAGTATAAAAGCAAATATATAGACAAATACAGAAGACTGTAATTCTGTAACTATACATCATATATCACTTTTCAGTCTAGTATAAAAGCTAAAATACAAAAGTATTTAAAATAATTATAACTATAAAAATGTTAATGGGGCCGGGTGCAGTGGCTCACGCCTGTAATCCCAGCACTTTGGGAGGCCAAGGCAGGTGGATCATGAGGTCTAGAGATCGAGACCATCCTTGCCAACATGGTGAAACCCCTGTCTCTACTAAAAAATACAAAGATTAGCTGGGTGTGGTGGCGCACGCCTGTAGTCCCAGCTACTTGGGAGGCTGAGGCAGAGAACTGCTTGAACCCAGGCGGCGGAGGTTGCAGTGAGCCAGGATTGCGCCACTGCACTCCAGCCTGGCACCTGGTGACAGAGTGAGACTCTGTCTCCAAAAAAAAAGTTAATGGATAGACAATATATTAATAAAATATGCAAACTGTAACATCAATTTAAAAAGTGTGGTGTGAGAAAAATAAAAGTACAGAGTTGTATGCAATTGAAGTTAAGCTGGTATCAGCATAAAATAAATTGTTACATCTATAAGCTATTATATGTAAAACTTCTATTAACCACAAAGAAAAATATCTCTTTGGAAAAGAAGTTCATGTTTAATCATTTGAAAATTATGATTTGCCAACTTTGAATTCATATACCATCTGCTGTCTATACTTATAACTTGGCACTATAAAAAAATAGAATCTTTAATTATTAGTTTTCTTATTTCTTTGTTGCTGATAGCCCCCCTGCTCATTGATGTCCTGAGCTTCTTGAGAGCAGGACTATGTCTCATATTCCTTTATAAACCTATTATCTTCACATGAGCTGTCTTAAATCTTATAGGCATTTACTTTAGTTAGACCATATAGGTCAGAAGAAAGATAGCTTTGCTTAGAATATCTTAAAAGAATGGAATTAATTGCAGAATTGCATGTATCCTGGGGCTGGCAAGCTGCTGACATCTCATTACCAAGTCTTTCCATGTTTTCTTTACAATAGCTTGAAACACTCTTTTTACCAGAATTACTCCTACTTATTAATTAGATCTGAGCTTAAATGACCAGTTCCAATGGGAAGTCTTTCTTGAACTGTTCAGACTAAGTTAGCTGTACCTGCTGTGTTCTCCTGCAGTACACTATATATTTTTCTATCAGAGCACTTACAACATTTTAAAAATTAATAATCTGTTCAGTTTTCTGCTCCATGTTTGTCTTGCTATTGAATCTCTAAGTCCCACATTGTACAATAGGCACTCAATAAATGTTTGCTGAATAAATAGTTTCTCTTGGTGTTTCTAATTCTCTCCGCAACAATCACTGTCTTTCTTTGGCTACTGGCTGACTTGTTGTTTTAAATCCTCTTGCTATAGTTTTACTGCGTTCATAGTATCTGCTGTTTTATAACATCTACTTAGCTGTTATCTATCCTGATACTTCTCTTTATTTTCCTTACAAGTGTATGCCATTCCCTCACGTCCCTGATACTTCTTCATGACTACTTTCTGTCTATACTCTCAGTTTTGCATTCTGCTTCTCACAGTTTTCCAGTGCAAATTCCAAATAGAGAGAATCTGGTTTCTTCACACCAGGACATATTATGGATGTTCTCAGTGTTCACCTCTAGTCAATGGCTATAGCAGAGGGCAGGTCAACACAGCAGTAAATATGGCTCTCTAGATCCCCTTTACAGTAAGAGGCATATTTTCTTAGAAAGGATTATGGGTATGGCAGCCACCATAATTGAAATGTGTTATATAATTGATTATCAAAGAGAATTATAATTCTTGCCATTTGGTTCCAAAAATATACATAGTCTCAAATATACAAAAATCAGGTATTTTATCTTCACAATATACCCTCTAAAAGTGCCAGAACAAGTACTTTCTTCCTTTCATCACCTGAGGTAGTCGGCACAGAGAATCTGTCTAACTGTCTGAAGATCATATAGTTAGCCCAACACCTCTTTATTATGGCAGGGGTATTAATCTTGGTAGCTGGGCCCTCTTTCACATACTCAGTCAAGTTTCCTCTCACTTCTCAATGCCCAGAATACCTGTCCAAGTGAGCCTCAAAATGTTCAGTTTTTGTTAAGAAGAAATTGAAAGAATGGAAATTACTGATTGAGACTCTTAAAAGTTTGGCTTGAAACTTCTGTGGTTATCCTCAAGTAATACAATTCAATTCTTCCCACTCCCTCCTTTCTCAATAATAAATAACCAAGGCTATTAAGATTGAACAGAACTTTGCATTTATTTTTCTTTTGACCATGAGATGTCTCACTGAGGAGTTGCCATGGAGACTATGATGTCATGAGCAACACAATGTGCTACACTGGAGCCCCAGAGAATAAAAGTTAGGGTTTCATAGAAGCATTTTCTGGGTAAGTTTATTGCACTTAACGAGAAAATGGAAACTTGACTTGGAAAAAACATTTCTAAACATTGCACACTGCTGAAGGTCAATTGGTGTGGTCATTGAAAGCTTCAGAGAGAAAAATGACCTTACAGTTTAAACACACCAACAGGCCAGAGTGAGGGAATAAAGAGTGTGCGTCCAAGCTAGCTGCTCTTCGGACAGACTGTTCCCAAGTTGAGAATCGCCCGATTTTTGGTGGCATACTAGAATCTATCTATTGAATATTTCAGTCATGTTGGAAATTTACGATTAATAAAAATAAGCTGAGACTAAATAAATCAGAGTATATGGTGCTTAGCAGAGCCTTCTATGTGCTCAGGACCACATAAGCTGTGGTCTTCTACAACGTTAAGTATTAGACACTCTTCCATGGGCTTTCCAACTCCAATCCCTTTTTTTTACACTCAGTCTTTGCCACCCTGGTCATTTTGGTAGCTCATGATCAGAGGTCTTTTTTCCCGCAGAAGTCATACAGACTACAGTTTTCCACAGGGGGAAAAAAAAAAAACACCACAATCCTAAAGGAAAAAGAAAAATGGAGAAACAAAAGAGACCTCAGATCAGACAGCTGGGGGTGATAACACTGAAAAGAAGCAGGCTTCAAGACTGAAATAGGTATTATAAATAGTAGATGTACAGGATGAGCAGGTATATACACATCAAAGAATCAGCACGTTCCTGATATACCTTGGGATTCTTTCAGATATACGTGAGAGTGTTACGTTTGAATTTAAGAGTTGTAACCATGAAATTCTATATGAGAAGGATTTTAAAGAAGATAAAATTAAACCAAAATATATTTCCTGTAATTAAAAAAACTACATAACTGAAGACCTATTTATTTCTTACCTGTTTTAAAGTGAAATTTACATAATATAAAATTTATAATTTTAAAGTGAAAATTCAGTGGCATTTAGTACATCCACAATGTTGTACAAACACTACCTCTATCTTCTCTCAAGACATTTTTATCACCCCAAAGTGAAACCCGATATAGATATTAAGCTGCTACTCCCCGATTCCCCTATTCTGCAACCCTTGGCACCTGCCAATCTATCTATTTATATGTATTTATTTATTCGGGATAATTCACATGAGTGGCACCATACAATATGTAACCTTTTAGGTCACGCTTCTTTCACTTAGTGTGTTTTTGAGGTGATTCTTTGTGGTACTTTATTCTTTTTTGTGGCTAACATTTTCAGCATATTGATACCCCACAATATGTATTTATCCATTTGTTTATCCATTCATCCATTGATGGGCATTAGGGTTGCTTTTAACCTTTTGCTATTGTGAATAGTGCTGCTATGTACAGGCAATTTTTTGAATATGTGATTTCAGTTCTAGTGAATATACCCTTAGGAGTAAATAGTTGGCTCATACAATACTCCTGTGTGGAACTGTTTATCGCAGTTGCCGAATCATATTACATTCCCATTAGCAATGTACGTGGATTCCAGTTTCCTCACATCCTCACCAACATTTGTTACTTTTCGTTGTTTATTTTTCATAGCTATCCAAGTGGGTATAAAGTGGTAGGCCACCATACTTTTGATTTGCATTTTCCATAAGGTTGAACATCTTCTCAGGTTTTTGTTAGTCATTTGCATAACTTTTTTGGATAAATGTCTATTCATGTTCTTTGTCCATTTATAAATTGTATTATCTTTTTGTTGTTGAATTATGAGTTCTTTATATATCCTGGATGTTAATTGCTTATCAGACATATTATTTGCAAATATTTTTCCATTCTCTAGGTTGTCTTTTTGCCTACTTGATAATATTCTTTGATTCACAAGCTTTTTATTTTGATGATGTCCAATTCGGCTATTTTTCTCTCTTTTGGTGCTTTTAGTGTCATATCATAGAAGCCATTGCCAAACCCAGAGTCATAGAGATTTATGTTCTTGCTAATGAATTTTATACTTTTGCATTTTATATTTATATCATCAATTCATTTCAAGTTGATTTTTGTACATGGCATGAGGTAGAGGTCCAACATTACTCTTTGCCTATAGATATAAAGTTATCTTAGTATTATTTGTTAAACAGATCATTCACCCCCATTGAATGCTGTTGACATCCTTATCATAAATTAATTGGCCAAAATTAACGAAATTTGTAACGAAAGAGGTAAAATACTTCAACATTGCTTTAAGAAATCAAAGTTGACTTAAATAAATAAAAAGACATTTTGTGTTCATGAACTAGAAGACAATATTATTACTATTTTTCATTGTATTTCTTTCCATTCATTTTAGATTCAAGAGGTACATGTGCAGTTTTTTTATGTGGGTAAATTAAGTGTCTCTGTTGGGTGTACGTATAATTTTGTCACCTAGGTAATCAGCATAATACCTGATAGGCAGTTTTTCAGTCCTCACCTGTTTCCCACCCTTCACCATTAAGCAAGGCCAGATGTCTACTGTTCTCTTCTTTGTCTCAGTGTGTACTCAGTGTTTAGCTCCCACTAATAAGTGAGAACATGTGGTATTTTGGTTTTCTGTTCCTGCCTTAATTCACTTTGGATAACGGCCTCCAGCTCCAGCCATATCGCTGCAAAGGATATGATCGTGTTCTTTTTCATGACTGAACAATACTTTATGGTATATATGTACCACATTTTCTTTATCTAATCCACCATTGATGGGCATCTAGGTTGATTTCATGTCTTTGCTACTGCAGATAGTGCTGGGACAAACATACAAGTGCATGTGTCTTTATAGTAGAATGATTTATGTTCCTTTGTGTATATACCCAGTATTGGGATTGCTGGGTCAGATGGTAGTTCTTTGAAAACTCTCCAGACTGCTTTCCACGGTGGCTGAACTAATTTGCATTCCCACCAGCAGTGTATAAGTGAATACTGGTCCCAACAGAACAATACTCTCATTGGTGAGATAATGGAGACCAGAGAATCAAAATTTACTTGCCCCAAATTATATAATTATCACCAGCAAGCTAGAAGTAAAATCCTGACTTCCCTAACTCTATCAATGCTTTGTTTTACTACACAGTTCTGTTTCTGCCCTGCATCAGAAGGAAGAAGGGCAGGAAAACTCTTAATTTGGGGAGTGTTGGTGAGTGAGGAAAACTCTAAACTGAATATATCTTTCATGTCATTATACTTCAAGAGTTACTGCCAAGGGGCAAGAGGTGACAGTGAGAATTAAACAGAATTTTTTGCAGTTTCATGAATTTTCCACTGGAATGCCCTGATGAACACCAGCTGTTTCATCTTCTGGGTATGTTGAGATTTTTTTTTCTGCTCAATGTTTATTGTATGCCTGCAACGTACAAGGGGATGTTGTATTCTGCTGCTTCACTGGCTCCACTGGAGTTAAATAATAATACTTTCCAATTATAAATAGGGTGCATATGGGTGATATGGGAGGTATTCTCTGTTGGCAGAAACCTATAGCTTAAAAAGAAAACATGAGCCAGACTACAGGGAAGTAGGGAAGCAATCTGAAACCTGCTTTTCTTCCTTCTCCTTTCGGCACTGCAGAAGGCAGGGCTACTGCCCTACAGAGCAGGCATGGCCTATGAGATGTTGTTGCTGGAGAGACACTTGTCCCCTCAGTGACCCCTCTGAGTAAGGTGTAGGAAAAGCACAGGCTTAGGAGACAGAGATATGAGTTCGAATCCCAGCTATGCTACTGCCTAGGCATTTGACCTGAGACAAGTCACTCAAACTCCATGAGCTTCACTTTTCTCATGTGTAAAGGGGGAATGATAACACGTCTCATATAAAACTTTTATGAAAATAAGATAACATACAAGTAAAGTAATTAACATATACTACATTTGGAATGTAGTATATGTTCAATGCATAGTACTCTTTATTTCACTTTCTTTGGTTTCAGTTCTCTCTCCACTGCTGACCTAAGCAGTCAGCAGAGCTGAGCTCAAAGTACATGACATGGGGAACTTACATGATATGGCTTTTGCAGAGCATTCTCCCACTTTAGAGGTCTAGGTTGTTTGAACATCAAGAGAGCCGCCCCCTCCCCAGCATAGCCTGAGTCCCGACATGGCTACTTTCTGTTCCTTGGCTGCCATAACTTATCACCAAAAATGGCCAAACTAACCCTTTTGTTGTCCAGGCTCACTTTGTGCAGAGCCCTATTGTACTTGTAAACTGTCTTTTACTCCATTGGAGTAGAAATATTTTGCTTTTGACAGCTAAATTAAAATTTTCCAATAACACGGTTGGTAGTTTCTCTAACTGCATCATACAGTTTGGCCTTTAACTTTAGATATTTGTTATTCTGTAACTTAACTTTAGGATTTTTATCTCCTTAATCAGACTGGAAGCTGCTCAGAAGATATGAGATGTCTTATATTTCAGTATTCTCCTGTTGTACCTCCCACAGTGTCTTCAAAAGACACTTTTTTACTTCCATGAAAGCCAATTTGGGTAAAATCTAAATTTAATCCAAACTAAAAGAATTATTCCTATAGCAGTAAGGTAAGACCAGATGGACTATTAACTTGTAGGTAATGGGAGTAATATTAAGGAGTTATCTTTGCCAAAATCTTGGCAGCCAACATGATTCTCATCCACAGAACTCTTTAGTACTTCCTGTCAATGGCCCTGATTTGGCATAAGCTGGCTCATTGGGCTAGTTATCATTTTATACATGTACACTCAGCCTTAAGCTCTTTGAGATCAAGAACGTCTTCCTTTGATCTTTGTACCATACCCTGCATGTCTAGCACAGTGCTGACCACATTTTAAGTGCTTAATAAATGTTGTTGGTGGTGAGTGACATATTCTACCATTGAAGTTGAGATGACATTGAGATGCCCATGAGAACTTAAAAATAAGACGTCTCTTTGAAGGTTAAACTAGTAAATCAGTTCTGAATGGATATGATCTGTTATCTCCAAAAAACACTTTATAAAACATTATGTTCTGAAAACAGAAGATCAGAGACAGGAAAACCCATTTATGAAAAAAACCCTGGAACCTCATCAATTATCTTAACTGATTTATTTTAAAAACAGAATGAATGTGTAAACAAAAGAAGTCAATGCACATGGAGCCTAGGAAGAGGGCCAGAGAGCAAAAACTTGTCAATGTTGGTTCATCATCATCCCAAGTAGAGGAACTTAATGTAGCCACTAGAATATTCTCTGATGAGGTGGCGTCACTGTTCATGGAGCTGCCTCAGCACCTGCCCTAGGACATCTCAACCTTTATCACTGAACTCTCCCCTCTATAAAGAAGAGACTGTCGAGCTCATCATGGTGTCCCCAGCATCTAACATGGTGCCTGGCATGAGACAGGTATGCAGGAAAATATTTTTTGAATTAAAGAATATTCTATTTATTTAAACATTAAAATTTCATTCTTCTTTATGTTAATTTAAAACTAAAACAAAATGTTATGTCCTATGTTATGAAAATGGAATTCAAATTATTCCAAATTGAATATGCTTTGTCCATATCCTACATCCTACCTCTCTTCACTGGAGCACACTTACTCTCCCGGGAGAGCAAGCCTGGCACTCCTTTTTCCAAATGCCTCCCAGGGTCTTTTGATCTGGGGTCCACAGACTGGATAGTGCACCTAATTTCCTCTGAACCTCTGCTCATGAAGGAACAACTGCATTATTATAGCATTTTGTCATTTCTAAAAAGTGAAGTCTATGTTTTCACATTTTTACATTTATAGCATTTGTAAGCATCTTCCAACGAGCACATTTAATGCTTAGTTTTGTTGTCAAAAAAATAGCAATTAACCCATGGTGTAATCTAATTATTAGTAACATTTTAAAATCATAGAAATATAGCAACTCAGTTTCCTATGTAC
The DNA here is from genome assembly GCA_031835075.1 of Saguinus oedipus. Lineage (NCBI taxonomy): Eukaryota > Metazoa > Chordata > Mammalia > Primates > Cebidae > Saguinus > Saguinus oedipus. The sequence continues at coordinate 130,722,780 of CM063178.1, forward strand.
TTTAATAACAGAAACAGGGGGCATGGATGATAATTACATAAAATTTAGTCACTGGAAAGAAACAGCTACTTTACAAATGAATAATTCAAATTCTGATTAACATATTTATCTCCTGTGAGTTCTTTCATCTTGATTAAGCCCCAGAGAGAACCGGTCAAGTCTGAGGCAATGAGCAAATTAACTTCCTAGTGACACGCGGTTCTGCTCCTCCCCACCGACCAGGAGGCCTCTCAGGGCAACAAAATGTCTCCTCTCTCATTGACATCTGAGTTCAGCCTTCTCTAGCCAAAGCACAATGATTTTCATTCAGTCTAAACTTTTTCTGTCATAAGTAGGCAAAGTGACAGGAATTTTCCAGGGTAACTACTCTGGGGTACAATGGAGTAAGAAACTAGGTAACGATTAAGGTATTTTTTTTACTCTGAATCTGCTCAATGAACTTTCAAATCATGCCCTTCTACTCAAAATTAACTATCTCCAGATATGCCACCATCCACCCCTTTTCTTACTTCCCACCTGACTCCTGACACCAACATTATACCCCCAGCTGCTCTAATGGTTGCTGGGTGCCAAAGACATCACATAGAGTGGATACATGCCACCTTCACTATGAATCGCTTCCTTCATGTCCATTTTAGACCACAAAGCAATGGTAATTGACATCCTTTTAACTCCACACTAAAACTCTCAGTGACACCACTTCTATTTCAGGCTCTCTTCTATTTTGAATTCCTCTTCGAGAAAGACTCTCAAACTCACTCAAAACAAACCCTGCTGGGAGCCTGACTATCTTAATCCTCTGGAATCTCTCTACTTTAGTTAGGATGTAGATTGAGCTGCTGTCACAAAGAGACAAAATAATGGCCTAAGATAAAGTTTATTTCTGTTATGGGGCAGTCCAGAGGTAAGCAATCTGCAGTCCTGAACACAAGGGTACATATCTGGGTCCCAAGCAGCTGCTTCAGTTTGCATCATATCCTTGCCATTAGGATGGAGGAAAGAGACTGGGGAAATGTAAGCAAAACTAGTAACTGTTATTCTCTTTCCTCCTTCCCATGCAAAGCGTGTGCATCCTGACTCCATATCCAGCCGTGTGTTCGGTCCCTAGTATAATACCAGAATATTTAAAAGCTAGCTATTGTTCTCTAAAGGGCAAGGATATTTCTAGCCTTGGCAGTCTTGAAGAATATTTCTAGCTTTGGCAGCCTCTGGCTGGCTCCCTAATATGTGGTTGCTGCCTTCTATTCCATTAAGTTCTCCTTCCTCAAACTTAAAAGTGTTCAAATTAACTTGGATCAGGGCAACAGCATCTTCTTAAAAATAATGAGAATTGGAAAAGGAACTTTTAATAAAACACACACTAGGAAGCAAATTTGTTTTATTTATCTGTTTGCATTTATGAATAAATGCAGATAAAGTATGATAAACAGTGCCCTGTGCTAAACCCTGGGGGTAAAGGTGAATTAAGCAGGTGTAATTCTTATATTGGACATCTTTCATGTCCACCCTCCACATTTTTCTGCCTTATCTCTGCCAGATGATATCAGTGGGTTTCCTTGCCCTCAGGTTCCCAATAGAAACTGGGAGGGAGAAAGGAAAACGAAGTTGGGCTATCTGTGAACCTGGCCCCCTCTCTGTAGAGTCAGCTTGGTTGACTGACTCTACAGCCAATTCTGCTAGCCAGCCCTGACACATCTCTCAAAAGGGGCTGCTCCTCTGCATATGAATTTCTCCCTCTTTGTAGATCCACTGAATGCTGCCTTCTCTTATTTACCACTAGAGACCTAGGGTGGCAATGGCCTCACTCTTACTAGTTCTGGGGAACTGAATCATCCCCTGTAGTGTTTCTATATATTGCCCCTACCAGTGTAACTTTCTCTAAGATTAAGCCTTGCTCAAAGTGTCCTTCGATCATGTGCCATCTTTTCCCTGTCTAATGAAGTTTCTGTTCTCAGGGAATTTATTGTTGGGTGCACGGGGACAATCAACAGACATATAATTACAAATTGTGATAAGATCCATGAAGGAAACAAAACAGGTGGCATGAAAGAGAATAACAACTTGGGGTCTAATTTAGATAGGATAGGATGGAGATGGCATTTAACTCAAGTCCTGGAGTATGAGAAGGAGCCAGAGTGGATTCTAGGCAATGAAGGAAGAATTTACAGAGGCCCTGAGATAGGAGAGAGTTTAATGCACTTAAAAAATGAAATATTTTCAACAAAGATGCCAAAAACACACCATAGGGAAAGGACAGTCTCTTCAATAAATGGTGCAGAGAAAAGAGGAAGTCCACATGCTGAAGAAAAAGATTAGACCTTAACTCACACTATCTACAAAAAGCAACTCAAAACGAATTAAAGACTTACATGTAAAACCTGAAGGTGTAAAACTACTAGAAGGAAACACAGAAGAAAATCTCCATGATCTTGGTCTGGGCAATGATTTTTTTGGATCTTACCCCAAAAGCCCAGGCAACGAAAGCAAAATTAGGAAGAGGGCATTGCATCAAACTAAAAAGCTTCTGCTCAATACAGTGAAGATATAATCAACAAAACAGAAAAATTTATTTGCAAACCATACAGCTGATAAGAGGTTAATATTCAAAATATATAAGAATTATATATTACAACCTAATAGTAAAAAAAAAAGAAAAGAAAAGCTCAATAAAAAATGGGCAAAGGACCTGAATAGACATTTCTCAAAAGAAGACATGCAAATGGCCAACAGGTATGTGAAAAAATGTTCAACATCACTAATCATCAGGAAATGCAAATTAAAACCACAGAGATATATTATTTCATACCTATTATAGTGGCTATTGTCAAAAAGACAAAAGATAACAAATGTTGACGAGGATGTAGAGAGAAAGAACCCCTTGTATGCTGTTGGTGGGAATGTAAATTAGTACAACTATTATAGAAAATGATATGGAGATTCCTCAAAAAATTAAAAATAGAACTACCATATGATCCAGCAATCCCACTTCTGGGTGTATATTCAAAGGATATGAAATCAATGTCTTGCAGCAAGAGCTGCACTCCCATGTTTATTGCAGCACTATTCACAATAGCCAAGATATTGAATCAACCTAAGTGTCCATCAGTAGATGAATGGATAAAGAAAATGTGGTATATGTACACAATGGAAAAATAGCCTTAAAAAAGGAATGAAATTCTGTCACTTATGACAACATGGATGAACCTGGTGGACATTATAAAGTGAAATGAATCAGACACAAAAAGACAAAAATACTGCATTATCTCACTTATATGTGGAATCTTAAAAAGTCACTCTCTTGGAAACAGAGAGAAAATTGTGGTTACCAGAGGCCATACAGTGGGAAGTTGGGGAGATGTTGGTCAAAGAACACAAAATTTCAGTTTGAAAGAATAAGTTCAAGACATATATTGTACATTATGATGACTGTAGTTAGTAGCAATATATAGTATACTTGAAATTTGCTAGTACAGTAGATTTTAAGTGCTCTCATTACACAAAAAAGATAAGTACATAAGGTACCATGCATCTGATAAATCGCTGATTTAATCTTTCCACAATGTGTGTGGAAGTGTGTGTATACACCCACGAACACATCATATTGTATGCCATGAAAATATTCAATTTTTACTTCTCAGTTTTTTTTTAAAGGCTGTAAGAAATTCACATGAAAGAAACATAAATGATCAATAAACCTATGGAAAAAAAGATCACTGTTGTTAACTGGCATGAAATAGAATTGAAAAACTCAGTAATCTTAGATACAGACTCAGAAATACTTGCTTATACTGGTGTTTAGAGAATTTTCTCAGCCCTGAAAATTATATATAGGCTTTTATCACACTTTTTCTAATTTCTCAACTATTAACATATTAGTTTAGCTAATATTTAGGGGCTTTTAAATTGCCATATGAACAAACAGTGATTCTGGTAAAGACAATAGTCATTTATGGAAAACCTTATTTTAGTCTGTACCCAAAATAAAGCTCAGTCAGACCCTTTTCCAACACCCCTGTTTCTCATTAGTTTTCCAACTGAAAACGTTGTTCATTCAAAAACTCAATTAGCCAAATCCTCTAATGACTCCCTTTCCATTAAAATCTGCCTGACTGTGATGTATCGCCAGTGAATGCCCAGCCCCAGAATGCCATTTAAGAGTCCCATGGAATTCAGTATTTTAAAATCAGTGACACTGGACAAGGAGTCAAGGACTTGACTTCTCTCAGGCTTTTCTTTAAAGAAAGCTTTTGGCTCAAGCCTCAGTCCCCTCACTTTATCTTTCTGTTGAAAGGGCTGAACTAGAAAACTCTAGGGTCCACCCCAACTCTGATAGTTTTTGAGTCTGAATAGTAACCATCAATCTCACTAGAAAAGATCTGACCTCCTTAAAATAAAATATCTCATTCTTGACTACTCTGATCCAAGCTTTTAGAATGATAAGCCTCTCTCTATCCTGTTCGCTGTTGGCATTATTTCTTCACCATTCTTGGTTCTTGACTGTGAAATAGCAAAGAGGACTTTGGCCCTTAAGAGACACAACACAAGTGGGGGATGAGCATTTACAGTGTTTACTAATCTTCTCACTTTCATTTTATTAAAAAAATCAGTGTTTACTATTTCCTCTCCTTCCTCTCTATGCACATGCATGATTCTCTGCATTGATCACTTAGCTAGAGAAACATTGACTCCAGTTAGAAATTAGTATGCTTTAACTCAATTTAATAAATAGAATGCATTTTTGGTGGGGAATATTCAGTAATTGTATATGTTTACAAGTTATAGTAAATATAATAATAAGGCATACCTTATTGCCATTGCTTAATCTTACCATTTATACAGTCATTCCACATTTTTTTCATGCTCCTAGTGCCAATCTCCTAAAATCAGCAGAATAGCTACTTTATATGCTCATGTTACAAATGAGAGTCTGTGACTCAGAAGGATGAGTGACTAGTGCTAGTGCCCAGTGTGGCAGATGGGGAGAAGATGTGTCTTGTCCCTACTGATCCAATGGTATTGATTTAAATGCCTACAAAATGGTTCATAAAGGAGTTTAAAATTTTAACTTCCTAAAGAGTTGGCTCACACAAACATGGAGACTGGGAAGTCCAAAATCTGCAGGGTAGGCCCTCCAGCTGGTGACCCAGGGAAGAGCTGATATGGCAGCTCAAGTCTGAGGGCCATCTGGGGCACAATGCCCTCTTCCTTTGGGGACCTCTGTCTGTTTATTCTTAAGGCCATCAACTGATTGGATGAGATAACAGATTCTCCATCCACTCCAGGATCATCTCATGGGATGAGAAAAACAGCTTGAGAAGTATTGGTGTACTGAGAAAAGTCCTAGACTAGACATCAGGAGTTCTAAGTTGCAGCTCCACCCTGCCACTGAATGCTCTTGGCAGGTTGCTTTTAATTCTTTTAGCCTCCAAGTTTCAATGTGTAAATAAAATGATTGTATCATCCAAGAGCTCTCAGATTCTTTCCAGCTCACATTCTGCCCAGCTCCAATATTCTGTGATTATCCACGACAGAGTGAAGAGAAATATATGATATTTCCTGAGAAGTAACAAAGCACTTCTTGATAAAACGAAAGAAACCATATTTGTACAGTCCTGTATACGTAGTCTTTGAAGGTATTTCTTCCAATTTCTGCTTAATTCACACAACCCTGAGAGACAGCAATATTTATCACGCACCTTTTACAGGTGAGGAATGCTTCTAGCAGGCTTCCCAGACTCAGTATTGCTTTCATATCCTCCTCCACATAATGTCAGAGTGATATTTCTAAAACTAAATTTCTATCCCTTACTAAAAACCCTTTGATGGCTCCCCATTGCTTATCTAAAAAAACCAAGCACATTATCCCAGCATGTAAGACCTAATTACCTCCCCATCCTCCTTACTCATAACTCCTTACAGAGACAGCTAAAAGGAGAGCCAAGGTAGAGAAAGACTTTTTAGAATGAAAGATTTGATATTTGGGATCCTATTGATAGGTTGATAGGAAAAAACAATGGCAAGGGAGATATTGAAGGCACAAGCAAGAGAAAAATTTCTTCATGACCAAGCTCATCTAAGTCTGAAAGCCTTCCTTGAACTCTAACACACACACAGGCTGGATGAGGAACACTACCCCTATTCTCCCACACACCCTGTGTACACCCCTGTCATAGCATCTACAATACTGAATTGAGATTCCTCATTTATGGATCCCTTCATCCCGTACATTTCAAGCCACTCTATGTGCTTCCCATTGCCGCTGTTACAAATTACCACAAACTTAGTGGTTTAAAACAACAAAAATTCATCTTACTATTTGGGGGCACGGGGATAGAGTCCAAAATGGGTCTAATAGCTAAGATCAAGAACAAGATTGCATTCCTTCTGGAGGCTCTAGAAGAAAATCCATTTTCTTGCCTTTTCTAGCTCCTATAGGCTGCCTACATTGCTTGGCTCTTGGCCTCTTACTTCACTACGACCTCTGTTTCCATTGTCACATCTCCTTCTCTGTGCCCCTGCTTCTTCTGACTCCCTTTTTCCCTCATATGGACCCTTGTGACAACACTGAACCCACCGAGATTTAATCCAAGATAATTTACCAATCTCAAAATCCTAACTTAACTATATCTACAAAGTTTCTTTCGCATATAAGTTAATATATTCACAGGTTTGGGAGATTAGGATGTGGACATTTGACAGTGGAGAAGGCTGTCAGTCTGTCTAACATAACCCTCCGGGGCAGGACCATGTCTTAGTCATTCTTACACCTCAAATGCCTGCATCATAGTAGCTGCTCAATAAATGCCAGCCCCCTTTCTGTCTATACTTTATGCAGCACTTTCGTGTATGCTTCATTCAGTGTGCACAACTATCATGTTGAGGGAAAAATATTGTTATTCAGGGGAAAGTGCACCAGATTAAAAATAGAAAATCTAGGTTCTTAATCCTAGGTTTCCCCATTCTCCAAGTGGGAAAACCAAGCTCAGGCATTTAAATGACTGTGTCATGTCCAAGTGGTAATGCTAGGACTTTGAGCCCACTTTGCTTCCATTTTAGGACACTAATTCATCAGCATAGACAGGTGGTGTTGTTTCACTGTATCATGAAGGTAGGTGAAGATCCTGATTCAGGATGAGAACTGATGTTAGCATCTTATATCAGTTGAGAGGGTGGGATGGAGTGGATATTTGTAACAGTCGTACCATCTCCAGAGGTTACATATATGGATTTACTTAATGAGGAACCCTAAAGAAGTTAAGCTTTGCTCTCACTGAGTAACTTTCCTTTTACCTCATTTGATTTCCTACTGTTTATTTCCTCAGGAAAGAATAATCCATGAACTTTTGGACCTTACAGTGCCAAATGTAGGCCACACTTCCCTGTATTGTGTTGCTTGTGTAATTCCTGACATTAGCATAAGCCTCAGTCCAAATGAGGCTGTTTTGTGTCTTCTCTGGAAATTTCCTTTGGTGCTCAGGCTGCCTGTAGTTGGCCATGTGGATCACAGATAGTCATTCTGTTTTAGTTCACCATCGGGCTTGCCAGCATTTAGAAGCCATATCTTGTCAGATCAAACTCCCACCTCTGGTTCTTCTTTATTTCTCATGGAATACCCTTTGACTAAAAATCCACTGAAAATCCACATAGAAGATTGAGTCTTCCAGGATATCCACCTAATGTCATTCTTAGCCAGTAAGTAGATAAAATTTAAATCAAGTATTTGAGACAATTTATGTTTTTATCAATACACATTACTTTAGTCCATGAACCATTTTTACTTTAGTTTATCTTAATTTTCTTTTTAAAGACAGGGCCTCACTTTGTTGCTCAGGCTGGAGTGTAGTGGTACAATCATAGCTTGCTCACTATAAGCTCAAATTCCTGGGCTCAAGGGATCCTCGTACTTCAGCCTCCCAAGTAGCTGGGACTACAAGTGTGCACCACCATGCCAAGCTCATCCTACTTTTATTAATACACCTTACTATTAACTATATTCCACAATGCCTAAAAACTTCAACCATTCAGGATAATCTTGAAATATTTTATCATTGGCATAATCATTATTTCATATCCTCCCACAAATTTGTTCTTTTTCCTCTTGTATTTTTGTATCATTATCCTACTTTCCATTTACATTCTTTCTGAAGTTTAAAAATTTAGTTACTTTCTTTATCCTTGCAGTGAATGTAGTTGTTTGGTCTGCCTAAAATCTCTTTTTCCTTTTCCAGGTAACTGCTTCTACCCACTCAGAAGAAAATCCAATTCTGTGGAAACTGCCAGTTATGGTGACCCACTTACCTGAGCCCAACCCCAGCCCCCACATACACACACACATATACTCACACCACCTACCACAGGGCTGGGCCAGTGACCAGAGCCAGGGCAGTTATAATCTGGATATAGCCTGTGACAGGCTCAGGACCTCAGGTGTGCCAACAAAACTTTCGCTGCAATTTGTATGGATTGAAACAGGAGAAAAGTTTACCGCTTTTTTCTCCATGGTCACTGAGCTGGGAAGATTTTTATTAAGTTAAGAAGTATGGAGCAATGAATAAGTCACATGAGCTACCTTGGCCATGTTGCATAGAGAAAATCTATCTGCCCCAGGAGAAAAGGGCACCATCAGGCAAAGGGGAGCAGAGATGGAAGAGATGCAGAGAGAATCCTGGTCCCCAGCTAACTGTGAGGCCAGCCACGCTTTACTCTTTCTAGTTGCATGAAGTAAATAATCTCCTATTTCCTTCAGTTGATTTTACTTGTATTTTTGTTACTTACAATTAAAAAAAAAAAAAACCCAGTGCCAGCTTTTTCCCAGTCCTTACTGTTTTCACCTTTTATACCTAGAATGTTTCAACACAATTTTATATTTTCTTCATGCTAATTTTAAATCCTAAATCACTTTTAATCAATTCAGAATCCCTCTCACCACCCCTGCCAATTCATAATGGAGAAACAGAAATACATTATTCTAGAGAATTAACAACCCAAAGACATACTTTTCCCATGAATGAATTAGACCTTCCTGGAAAACATCACCCCTAATTCAGGTCTGTACATTCTGGTATGCAGCACATGTTGAATACCAAGCACCATTATAATAGTTGATAAACAGCAAAACCCTGGCTAAGTGGTGCCCTCTGGATCCATTAGACTTCTGGAACAGCTCCAGGTTCAAAAATGACTGAACTATTTAAACAAAACAAAGCAAAAATCTCTCAGTTGTAGAGAAGCAATTTCTGAGAACAGCCAACATCAAATGAGAGTCAGAAATGCTTAGGATCTAACTCGTCCCATGGCTATGAAATGAAAGAAAAGTTCTCATTGGATGGCAATACCTATACATTTCATTATCCAAGAAACATGAGTAAAATGACAGGAAATGCGAGAGGCTAGAAAGACAGAATGTAGAAAAAAAGAGAGCAGGAATGACAAATATGAGTAAATGTGGAGGCAGTGGTAAAGACGGACTTCGGATGTGGTGCCGGCGAGGTGAGCAGCAGACACCTCCACACTGTGTAAAAGGCTTGCCAGGGGAATGAGCTAGGAAATGTGGCCAAGGCCATGGGAGCCCAAGGAGAGCGCCAGCAGGACACAGCAGATGTGTGCCCACATGTGGTGGGGAAAGAGGAGAAGCCTATGCCCCACTCTCCTTGAAATATCCGTGGGGTCTCATCAAAGCCACAACACCTGATACACAACTTAGCAGTCTACGGAGGTGTTCCCTGTTTACTGCATCAAGTCAAAACTAAATGACAAAACTGAGCCATAACAGTAACTTTGCTGGCACCATATTGGGAAAAAAAAAAAAAAAAAAAAAAGCCTGATATCTTAGCGAAGCCACTCCTTGACTTAAATTGCATTTTTTAAATGGAAGCTAAAGTGTAAAAATCTAAAATGTATTTAAAAATTTTAAAAGAGAAAACAGATTATATGTACCCAGTTGCTCTATCTTGAACTTGACTGCTGTATTTTTGCTTGTTTGTTTGTCCTGGGGGAGGGGCAGGGTAGAGGGGAGCATGGGCAAAGGCACTGTTGTGAGAAAGAAGGACCTCCCAAAGGTCTGCAGAGAAAGTGAGGGGAGGGCATTTCCTTCTGGCAAGCAATAAGCTAGGTGCTCCAGGAGTAGTAATGCATGTGGAAAAACTTAAGCTTTCCCTTTCACTCTTTTCTTTGTATTTCCCAAGTCACTGATCACTTTCGTTAACTATTCCAGCCCAGCCAATGCCTTATGGGAATTAAGAGAGGGGCCTGTTTCTGTGATGAGACAAATCAGTGCAAGGAAATCAGCAGAAGCCATGAGAAGTTGGTTACAAAACAGCAAAGGCTGCCGAGGCACAGAGAAGTCATCTGGAACAAAATGACCAGTTGAAGGGAGACACCACAACCAGGATAGATTTGTGGGGCACATGAGTGTTCTTGGGGATTATCAGAAAAGTGTGGGGATAGGTTATGAGAAGATACTACATTTTCTGTGCATGTGGAAAGGATTCCCACATTATTATTATTATTATTATTATCATCATCATCATCATCATTAGTATTATTATTCAGATTAAGTGTGACCTTAAAGGCTGGAGAACTCAAGGACATAAAATCTACATTGAGAAGCCAGAGGAACACTGACACATGCAAGTCAATCCAGACAGTATTGCTTATCTACCCTCTATGACACTGATGCCCAGAAGAGGAAGCTACAATAGTTTTTCTGAGCATGCAGACATATAGTAAAGATGCATCTTCCACAAACAAAAATTTACACTACTTTTTTATGTTTTCAGCCATATAACATCATAATTATTCTATTTCTGGTTCAATGCTCAATGGAAAATTATAATGTTTTATGAATAATTGAAGCTGACTGAATCATGTACATTTTTATCAGGGCTAATTTTGATGTTTCATACAAAGGTATGGCATCAAAAGGCTAAATATAGTTGGAAAAGAATTATTAATTCACATCTCATAAGAAAAGTTGCAAGTAGAAGATTAATATTTGGAAGATGTGTTCACTGTCAGTAGTGGAGAAATCAGAGGAAAAGTAAGTCATACTCACATGACAATACATTTCATAAACCATTAAAGTACAGAAACATTTTTTATCATATAAATGCTCCTATTATATTAAAATAAGTTATGGCATAACTTGTACACCTATAAAAGGGACTGGTCACCCCTGAAGTGTCTGAAGTCAATTCTAAAGTCAGTCGTTTAAGAGGCAAATCTGGAAATTTGCAATCCAGAATAAATGAGGCTGCTTTTGAAAATGGGGCTAACATTATATCCCAACTATTATGGAACCCACTAATGTCAGCTGGGTTTGTGGGCTCCTGAAATGAAGATTACATTTCCTAGTCATCTTTGCAGATAGGTGCAACCATACGACCAAGTTCTGGTCAAAGAAGTGGTGTGTACATCTTTGGAAAGTGTCCAAAAAGGGAAAAGGCATGATCTTCCCCTTTCTTTTCTTCCTTCTTTTAGCTGATATGGGCAACAACTGGAGCTTCAACAAACCTCTTGGACCACACGCAACACCCTCAAGGGATGGCAGAGAAGAAAACTGGAGGCAGTTTGTTCATACCATTCCTGTATGGTAACCTCCAGTTTTTACATGAGACAACAAAATGTTCTGACTTTAGCTGCCATATTTGGGTTTTATTCCACAAAACACTGAAGCCAATTATAATAAATACAAGGGAAAAGTAAGACTGTCTCATGTTCCTGACCTGGGCTTGGAGGATGTCAATATCTAAGAAAGTTTTTTTTTTGGATGATACATTTAAAAATTAATAACCAACTCACGGAAATAAGCCAAGTACTAGAGAGTTAGAGATTCAAATAAATCATTTATCTCTGGAACACAGGGGCTGGGACAGATTCTGTAAGATGCTGCAGCAAGTCACATCTTATGGGCCAGACTGTTTAGATTCTTCCCAGTGTGATTTCTTCCAACTCTCCATATTTATTTCCCTGCTTTTCTCCTTGAGCAGTTAGCTAAATTTTGTTTTGTTTTGCTAGGGACAAAATTAAAAGGAGAAGAGCCTCCCGACACTTGCATACCTGTGTGAAGCTGACAGTAGAAAAAAACAAGAAATCCCTAAATGAGTGATTCCCACCCCCACTACAGGAACACCTTCTTAGAACAAATATTTTGTGATCGATCCTCCCTTTGCTATACTAAAATAAAATTCAAAGATAATATAACCTATCTGCACATATGAAGAAATTAGTGTAAGTATTAAACTATATTATCAAAGGAAAATAGTTGATGATAATGATCTTTGATAAGTAAATGCTCAAGTATGATCATGCTAGAAGACAAAAGTGCCTCCACATTTTCAAAACGTTCCCCAGGGAGTGTACAGTATGCAATGCCCTACATGATATGGCACTTTCCTACCTTGGGAAGTGATAAAACTTCAGGATCAGAACAATGTCTCTTCCTTTCTATAAGAGCTTTTCCTTCCAGAGACAACCTTAAAGTGCTTGGTTTTGTTTTCTTAAGAAATGGAACATTTTCTTACAGCAGTGTTACTTCAAATGGGTTCTGTAGCAAGTGAATTTCCTGTTAACAGGTGTTTTGTTAAAGAAAAATTATAGTCTAATTGTTCAAGAAATACTAGTTCCAAATGAAATGTTTTGTCTTGCTTTATGACATTTCAGAGTCTTGAAGTTTTCACTGTGCACTGTGAATCTAACTCCCAGAGTATTTTATCACAGAATCCTTTTCCATTGGAATATCTCTTGGTCCATGGAAGAAACTTAGAAAACACAGTCCTGTCAAAGACTGCATCAACACAGACAAGAGAGGCTTTTTGGAGGATCAGAAATCTACTTCTGAAAGAGCAGTCTTTAATTGACTAATTGATTTTGCATGAAAGTGGCCATGTAAAGCTGACCTGGAAGTCATGAATTTCACCATGTCTCACTCAACTGTCGTGAGAGAAAGGCAAATGGAGGAAAACAATCTGACATCAGAAATATTTTCAGAAAAGCACAATTTTAATGCTGCTAGTGGTGTTGGCACATATTTGAGCTCATATTTTACATCACATGGATCTACAGCTATTTTAACAAGACACTGCAGAATTTATCTGTTCATAAAGTTGACAATGAGGCATTAGAAAAGGATATATGTTGATCAATATCTTTAAAGAGCATACTTTTCTAGTAGCTTCAATAACATTTACCATGCCTAAAATTTCTGTTTTGTATAATGACATTTTTACAATCACTGTTTTATTTCATCACACAGCCCTTCAATGAGCTATCATTAGTCCCATCTTACAGATAAAGAACCGGCATCTCAGCATGAGTAAGTGCCAACGTCATAGAATTTTTTAGTTGCAGAACTTGGACATAGCCCAGGTCGATCCTGCCCTAAAGCCCATGTTTATTCCACCGTCCCCTTTGATCAAGGGAAAAATTTTAGAATGTTTTCCATTAAAAAAAATCAGTTACGGCAATTACAAGTTAACCATGAGTTATCAGGAAAATAGCCATCCACAGGTACCCAGAATCACTCGTTCCGTGAGGGTACCATAGCCAATGATTTAGTGTACTTATTTTAAATGACAGACCTCCTCTGAACTGCCGAAAAGTTTACAAGGTCTAAAATACCATCATGTTTTTCTTCCTCTTTCATTGTCACCTGGTTTAAACTTCAAGGTGTGTTCTTTGAAAAACACTTGTTTCCAGTGACTCATTTTGAAATTACTGATTTCATCTTCCTTGTTCTTTGCAAAGCCAGGAAAAGAGATCAAGACCACATTGTTTTCACCTTCAAACACAGTTGCCCTGTAACCGGAAGAGTCCAGAACTGTTTTTGTTAATTCGTTGAATAATGTGTTCATGTTTCATCTTTTCACAAGAGTAGAAATCCATTCTCAGAATAGGGCTCCCTGCTTACCATCTGCTTCATTCACCAGCAATTTTCAACCAACCTGTCTGGAAAGAATTCACTTAACGCAGGCAACATACTTACTGAGCATCTACTTTGTACCAGACATGATCTTATATTCTCAAAAGACAGAAATGAGACAGATGCAATATTTTCTCCTTGGAGTTTTCACTTTAATGAGAGGGACATAATGATAAACATGCAAATTAAAAATTGTTCTAGATAGGGAAAAGACTCATGAAGAAAAATTTTAAAGGGTGACATAGCATAGAGTGAGTCAAATGAGAGATTTCTTTAGATTGGGTGGTCAGGGACAGCTTTCTAAGAAGGAAACATCTGAGCTGAGACTAGAATGATAATGAGACATTATCCCTCTAAATGGGGTTTTTATAAGCTGTCTTCCTTTGTTGCCAGTGTCTTCTTAAATGGAAACAGAGTAGGCACCTGCACCAAACTGAATGAAGTTGCGAATGTTCTTAATAGTGAGATCATAATGCATTCTAAGACAAGCTAGAGAACGTCCACGGAATTCCTAAGAAGGATGGTTTCCAATAACAGTCTGACCTACTGACTCTCACCAGTCTTCACCTCTTCTTCATCACCCACTGGCACTCTTTATTTTCCTTTCTGAGGAACCTATCTGTCTTGATTTCAACCAACAGCCACCTAGTCAGTCAACCCTTGGATGTTTACTCATCTCTAGGTATACTTGCTTTTTACCTGAGAGATTGAAGAGGCAAAAGTTACTGAAGATCAAACAAATGACTCTCAGCTGGTAGAATTTTAAGTAGAACCTCTCTAATCTCAACACATGGGCTAGTTCCTTTCCTGTGGCCTGCTCTGTCCATTGTTTTTTCATATTTTCCATCTTAAAAATTCCCTTCCCCAGGAAACTGTGGCATATGCTACATGGATGAACCAGGAGGAGATCATATTAAGTGAAATAAATAAATCATAAAAAGACAAATGTTATGTGATTCCACTTAAATGAGATACCTAGAGTAGTCAAACTCCTATAAACAGAAAGTAGAATGATGGTTGTCAGGGGCTGGGAGGAGAGAGAAATGAGGAATTATTATTTAAAATAATAGAGTTTCAGTTTTACAACATGAGAATGTTCTGGAGATTGGTTGCATAAGAATGTGAATATAATTAACACTTCTGAACTGTACACTCAAAAGTGATTAAGTTGGCAAACATGTGAAATCGCAATTTAGAATTTTTTTAATTATTAAAGCTAAAAGAACAAGTCAGAGAGAAGTGAAGCATAAAAGAGATTCAATACACTCCAGCCTTGAAGATGGAGGAGTCTGCAGAATGAAGAAATCACACGGCCTCTATAGGATGGGTTCAACCAGCAAACAGGAACCTCAGTCCTATAAACATGAGAAACTATAAGGAACTGAATTGTGACAACCTGAAAGAACTTGAAAATGTAGTCTTCCCCAGTCCTGCATTTGAGAGTCAACCTGACGCCCTGATTTCAGCCTTGAGAGACCCCCAGCAGAAAACACAGTTGAGTAATATACAAATCTGTGAGAAAATAAATGGACATTTTACACCATGAAAAAAAAAAGATCCCTTGTTGTTGTTGTTGTTGTTCTGAAACAGTGTCTCACTCTGTATCCAGGGCTGGAGTATAGTGGTGCTATCTCAGCTCACTGCAACCTCCACCTCCCACGTTCAAGTGATTCTCCTGCCTCAGCCTCCCAACGAACTGGGATTACAGGTGCCTGCCACTATGCCTAGCTGATTTTTTGTATTTTTAGTAGAGATGGAGTTTCACCATGTTGGCCAGACTGGTCTTGAACTCCTGACCTTGTGATTTGCCCACCTTGGTCTCCCACAGTGCTGGGATTACAGGCGTGAGCCACCACGCCCAGCCAAAAGATCCCTTGTTTTAACCTAAAGCTACCCCCTTCCATGAGCTACCATCTCATTTCTCCTTTACAGACATACTATTTGACATTCAATGTCAACTTCATCTCTTTCATCAACTATACTTTCCCCCAAAATATCAGTGGCTTTCTTTAGTTCCCAGTTCCAATGGGCATTCTAAACATTTTCTATTACTTGACCTTTGCGATACTTAATGCTCCTAATTTGTCCTTTACGAAATATTTTCCCCTTTGGACTTTGTAACTCATTCTTCTGGTTCATCTAACCTCTTTTGCTGTTTCCTCCCAATCTCCTTTGTACATTCTACTGTCTCTGGCTAAGTCTCAAATTTGTTGTCCTACTGGGCTGTTTTATTTACCCTAGCTTCTCTCCTTCATATATTCTTCCTGGAGACTTTTATTCTCATTCACAACTTCAATTCTTGCCTATGTATGTTATTATTGACTCCAAACATATTTCTCTGGCTTGTACCTCTTAGCTAAACTCCAGATCTGTGTATCCAACTATGTATGGGGCATCTTCACCTAAAAACTCTGAAGATCTTAAAATTAATATGTCTAAATCATTCTTTCCTTACCAAAGCTGCACCTTTTCTTGCATTTTGCCTTCTTGAAGAATGAGTCTTCAAACTTAATCACTCAAACTAGAAGAAAAGAGGTGTTGTCTGCACTCCTCTTTGCCCCTCAAAATCTTTGCCACAATCCACTTACACAGTTCTGATAGATTCTACCTCCAAACTGTCTCTTGAGTCTATCCCCGTTCCACCCTTCTATAGCTACTGTTACTTTCTTAGTTCATGATCTAATCACTTCACACTTGATTATGGCAGTTACTTCCTGTATTCTTATTTCTTAAATTTTCACCATATTTTCAGTTTGCCCCACTGCAATTCATTCTCCACCCTGGAGCTATCTTTCTAAAATGCAATTTTCTTCATTAAATTCCTTATTAGCTCTGCATTTGTTCAGGATAAAGCTCAAATTCTTTTCTTAGTATTTAATGCCTTATAAGATATGGCACTTGTCTAATTCACAAACTATGCCTCTGTCTTTGTACCTACTTGGAACATACTAAATTCTTACCAACTTAGTGTTTCTTGTCTCCATTCCTTTGGATATGTTTCACTTATCCATAATTACCAACTCATTCTTCAAATTTTAGCTTAGTTATCACTCTCTTGAAATATTCTACTTAAACAATTCCACAAGCAAAAAACAAATAACTCAATTCAAAATAGGCAAAGGATCTGGTCAAAGTGGCTCACTCCTATAATCTCAGCACTCTGGGAGGCTGAGGCAGGTGAATCACTTGAGGTTGGGAATTCGAAACCAGCCTGGCCAACATGGTGAAACCCCAACTCTACAAAAAAAAAAAAAAAATAGGCAAAGGACATAAACAGACAGTCTCAAAACAAGATATATACAAGCAGCCAGCAAACATGAAAAAATGCTCAGCATCACTAATCATCAGAGAAATGCAAATCAAAACCTCAATGATATACCATCTCACACCAGTCAACATGGCCATTATTAAAAAGTCAAAAAACAACAGATGCTAGTGAGGCTGCAGAGGAAAGGGAACACTATTGGTGGGAATGCAAATTAGTCCAGTCACTGTGGAAAGCAGTCTGCAGATTTCTCAAAGAACTTAAAACAGAGCTACTATTTGACTCAACAACCCCACTGCTGGATATATACTCAAAGGAAACTAAATCATTCTACCAAAAAGACGCATTCACTCATATGTTTATTGCTACACTATTCACAATAGAAAAGACATGGAATCAGTCTAGGTGCCCATCGATTGTAGACCAGATAAAGAAAATGTGGTGTATATATATGCCATGGAATACCATGCAGCCATTAAAAAGAATAATATCATGTCCTGTACAACAACATGGATGCAGTTAGAAGCCTTAACACTGAGAGAATTAATGCAGGAACAGAAAATCTATAAGTGCATATTCTCACTTATAAGTGGGAGCTAAACATTGAGCACACATAGACATAAATATGGAAACAATAGATGAACAAAAGACACTGGGAACAGTTAGAAGGGGGAGTTCAAAAACTACCTATTAAGTACTATGCTCATTACCTTGGATGATGGGATCCATACTTCAAACTTTATCATCATGCAATATCTCCATGTAACAAACCTATACATGTACCCTCTTGTGTCTAAAAATAAAAGTTGAAATTTCTTTAAAAAATTTGGCCAGGCGCGGTGGCTCAAGCCTGTAATCCCAGCACTTTGGGAGGCCGAGGCGGGTGGATCACGAGGTCAAATGATCAAGACCATCCTGGTCAAAATGGTGAAACCCCGTCTCTACTAAAGATACAAAAAAAAGAGCTGGGCACGGTGGCGTGTGCCTGTAATCCCAGCTACTCAGGAGGCTGAGGCAGGAGAATTGTCTGAACCCAGGAGGCGGAGGTTGCGGTAAGCCGAGATCGCGCCATTGCACTCCAGCCTGGGTAACAAGAGCGAAACTCTGACTCAAAAAAACAACAAAAAAAATTAAGTCAGTTTTTTTCTCTTTCGCCCAAGAATTGATGTGCATACCTGGTCAAGGAAGCAAACAGTTATCTTCCCAGCAAGTCTGATGCTTACACATGTGATGTTCAAATGAAGTACCATAAAGCTAGTTTCAGGCTCTATTTTGAAAAGCAGCTCTTTCTTTTAATCATACATTTTAAAATCGGTGTCAGAATGATACATAAAAAGGGCACTAGAAGAAGTACAGTGAATTTATCAAATGCTTCATGGGGGTGCAGCCGGTCGAGCATTTAAGACTGAGCTCTCATCCCCATTTCAAGCTCTGAAGCATCACTTTGATCGATCTTACAGCCTTGGAATATGTTATTTGGGGAAAAAAGTTTTATAAAGTTCGAAATGTATTTATAAAAGTGAATTTTCTATGATCCTTGTATGAACGATTGTCCTAATGACAAATTTCCTTGTGAACCCTCCTTGCGCGTCTGTTACTTAAAACAAGTTGTTACTTTGGTCACCAGATTCTTTCTGAGACTCGTTGAGGACTATAAGCCTGAAACAGAAAATAGCTTGATAATGTTATTAAAATGCAATACTTTGAATTTAGGCACAACTAATGTTTGAATTGTCTCAGAAGGATTGTTAGATGGGTTGGAGCTACAGAAAAGTGGCTCTGAAGTTATACTCCCTGTGTTTACATCCTAGCCCTGCTACTTTCTAGTTGTATGACGTTAGAAAAATCAGTCCCCGTCTGTGTACCTCTAGTTCCATATCTGTAAAATGAAGTTAATAATGGAAGCTATGTTATAGTGCTGTGGTAAGGATTAAATGAGCTAATATATGTGAACCTTTCTGAGGAGCGCTTGGTATGTAGTGTTGAGCTCAGTAACTGATCGTTGTACTATTATTATTACTTATGCATGGACATCCCGATCCTTGAATGTATGGATATTATCCATAAGGGCCAGCACTACTCCTAGCCAACTCCATAAAAATAAGAGCTGTATGGTTTTCTCTTCTTAGCAGCCTAAAGCAACACAGCATACATGTAGTCCTTGCCTTTATGAAGATCCACTTGCAAGACTGGACACTCTTGTCTCATCAATCACTGTAGAACTCAATTGTTTAGGAACTCAGAAACTTCCAGAATGATGCTCAACCATCCTCTCTACTTCGCATGTGCTATATTCCCTGCCTAGGGGTGTAAATATTTTATTTTTCTTTGGGATCCTCTCTTGTCCTCTCCATTGGGCCAAAGGAGGAAAGAAAGTGGCCCTAAACCTTGCTTTTGTTTTTCTTATATTAGGACACAAAGTTGAGGAAGACATCGCCCCCTGGGAGATTTTCAGTTAAGAAGGAATGACAGTACAGTGAACCTGTGGTTACAAGAAAAGTTTGAGTTGGTATGGCAGTGAATAATTTTTTAAAATTTATTAATGATTTTTTCAGTCTTCCTTGCATAAGGCTGTCCTCTTCTAAACCAGATACACTGTTACATAACCTCTTGGAAGATTTTGTTGTAACTAGAAGCAAAGAAAAGGTCGCCATTCAGCATTTGACTTGCATCGGAGAATTGTGAAGTTCATGGCAAAGCTGGGGTCATAAAAGCCAGAGTTTGCTCAGAAATCAAGGTATTTCTAAAGGGGAACAGCTTCCCTTTCCATATCAGGAGTAAAGCTTGAAATTTGAAACCTGTAATTTTACTAAAAGCTTTAGATAGAAACGTTTGTATTATATTGTATCGTATTATATTACCATATTGTAAAGCTTTTATCTTTACTCTCTATGTAAACCTTAGATAGGAAATATAAAACTCCTAATTGAGTTTCAAGTAAAGCTTAGATAGCAAAATTTTTCTTTGAAGAAATTTAAGGATTCTGATTTAAGGGAAGTTGCCATCTATCCAAAGAGTAAAAATAAAGTGGTAAGGACTTCTGACTTGACTGATAGAAATCAGACAGGGAGAACAAAAAAGACTAGACAAGGGAGGCCTGACACGGTGGCTCAAGCCTGTAATCCCAGCACTTTGAGGGGCCGAGGCGGGTGGATCACAAGGTCAAGAGATCAAGACCATCCAGGTCAAAATGATGAAACCCCGTCTCTACTAAAAATACAAAAAATTAGCTGGGCATGGTGGCGCGTGCCTGTAATCCCAGCTACTCAGAGGCTGAGGCAGGAGAATTGCCTGAACCCAGGAGGCAGAGGCTGCGGTGAGCCGAGATCACGCCATTGCACTCCAACCTGGGTAACAAGAGCGAAACTCCGTCTCAAAAAATAAAAATAAATAAATAGTAAAAGACTAGACAAGGGAGAAGCTGATCATGGGTCCCTGAGTTTATCCCCAGCACAGGGGCCAAGTAGAAAGAGAATGGAGGATTTTACAGCAACAGAAATTGCCACAAAACCCCAAGCACATTGAGACAGAAGCCACAAGCATTTTTTCCATGCTAGCGCCCTGCTTTCCCAGGCTATCCAAGCTGGTCTTGGAGTGGTAGAACAAAGGGAGGTGTCCACAGAGACAGGCCTGCTATGGGACAACTGACTCTTGTGGTGCTTATATGATGCGGAAGGAGTCCAAAAGCTCCGTATGCCTCGGGGAATATGGACCATGAGTGCCGACTGGTGAACTTACTCAAGGCAATGACAGGACAAGCTGGGGTTGGAATGGAGTCACTAGGAATCTGAAGTACAGCAAGAGCCAGTGTGGGGCCTGATCAACAGGAGATGATGGCCAAACACTTTAGGAGCTGTTTCAGAGAGACTCAGAACTATGTTTCCCTCTGCTCTCACACCACAGCAGCAATCATCAACATAGAAGAAGACTTCTGTGACCAAAGTGGGGGGGGTTCCCCACATGCCAAGCAGGGGACACCAGCTGGGTGTCCTCTAATCAGTTCTGACATTATGTACCTGGAAATAGCACCAAATACCACAGATTGAGGCCTCAGTCCCACAAGACTGCCCCCTTTTCCCACCAGCCTCAAGTCCAGGCCTCCAAAACTTCTGACCGATCAGCTTCAAGTTGGGGTTCCCATGACCCTATTTGTGAGTTTGATTAATTTGTTAGAGTATCTCACAGAACTCAGAGAAACATATTTACTGGTATGTTATGAAAGATATTTTAAAAGATACAAATAAACAGCCAAATGAAGCGAAACATAGGGAAGGTCTGGAAGCATGGACAACTGTGTCAAAATGTGATTGTACAGAAAGGATACGACCTGAGTAAACCCGGCAAGGCCTGCTCAGGGTCTTCTGGGTCTCTCTGTGCAGCGTTCCTTCCTGCAGAGTATGGGGTAGAACCCACTCTGGAATGAGGTTCTTATGACCCACAATCAGATGAGAGTCCTGCCTTGGGCAGGTGAAAAAGGACAGGAGACGGTCAGAGAGAGAGAATTCCATTTTCTGAGGCATGCTTCTGAGGCCTGAAGCATCCCAACGTTGTGACAAAAGACTGTAACAAGGATTATGAGGCCTGTGAGCTAGGAACTGTGGACAAAAACCTGTGTGTGTGTGTGTGTGTGTGTGTGTGTGTGTGTGTGTGTGTGTGTGCGCACGCATGTGTGTGTGTGTGTGTGTGTGTGTGTGTGTGGTCATATCACAGGAGCCATCATCATGCCTCACCCATCCTGGAGGAATGCAACCTGAGTGGTGTTACAGCAGCCAGACACTTCTCAGTAGCAGCTTTAATGTGAATAGAGGCTGATTCCCAAAGACCAGGTGAGATGAGCTTAACTAGAACCTCAGAAGCAAGCAAAGAAGGACAGCACATAAATTGCCCACCTCTCCCCTGCTTCCTGTATAGTATTAATTCCCAAAAACCTTCCCTTTCTTCCAGACTCCATCTACTCCTTAGAGAAGGGAGTTAGAACATTTGAAGTGTCTGATTATTTATCCAAAAGAGACAGTTTCCTTCAAATGCACACGCTTATGGTTTTCCAACGTTGCCAGAAATTGCAGAGCCACATAAAATCAGCCACTCAAAAATGGAAAAGTACATACTCTGGCTCATCTGTATCACAGGTTATCAAATTTGACTCCTCTGTACTACAACTGAGTATGGACACTGCTATAGGAACTAAGAAGGCCATTTTTTTTTCAGACTACAGAGTTAGAAAAGGCTTCCCACAGGAGTAACATTGGAGGTGAATTTTGAAGGGCAAGCAGGAATTATCCAGCTATGAAGAAGCAGAAGTGTATTTCAGGAAATGCAAAAAACATGAGTCAAGGGACACTGGTAAACAAGTACAGCTTGTCCAGGGAAAGCAAAGTTGTCTGAGAGAAGGACTGAGTTTCTATGCAGAGAGAAATCAGGTTGAACAAGAAGGCTGCAGGGCCTGCCTATGGCCAGGAGGGTTACTGCTAGGGCCCCTGAGTAGTTGGAGGATGAAAAACAGCCTTTGCCCTGCTCTCTGAGGGCCTTGTGTACTGCACAGCAGAACAGTGTACACCCTAAGGATGAGACCACCCTTTAGAACGCAAAAAGGCTTGATTCTTTAGCTGAGCCTTAAATCACAAGGCTTCCTATGCCTGGAGGGGGTGCCTTCTCAATTTTGCACAAAGGCATTATGTGCATTAGCAGGGATCCTTTAAATATGGTCAGATTATGGAAGGCCATGCAAGTTACTTTAAAGAATTTGGTTTTGAAGGAAGAACAGGGAGGAGCCACTGCAGGGTTCTGGGCAGGGGTATGACATGGCAAAAGAAATTATTCCGGCAGCAACTGTCTGCAAGACAGATTGGAGCTGAGAGACTCAGGAAGTTACCACAGTTGTCCGGGCATGAGGCAAAAAGGGAAATTTTATGGTATCCATGGCAACTGAAGGGGAAAAATGTGAAAATTATTTTGAAGGCAAACACAACGAACTTGATTACTGATTGGGTATGAGTGCATGGAAGAGGTAGCAGTAATAAATGACTCAGGGGTTTTGAGCTTAGGAAGCTATGAGAATAAATCTGAAATGGGGATGCTAATCAGGAGAGCTGCTTTGAGGGAGAAAAGAGAGAGTTTGGTTTAAGACATGTTGAATTTCACATAATGATGAATTGTAGAAATGGAAATGCCCTCTATACATTCAAAAGGGCAAGACTAGGTCATTATTCCTTTTTTCATTATTTTTCTTTTCTCTCCATGATTTTTGCATACACCTTATGCTTTTTCTCTGAGGGATTTTTGGAAATGAATTTACCACTTCCCTTACTTTTAGTAAGCTGTGAAGAAGATCATCATTATCATCTACAACCTTGTCTTCAAGTTAATATAAAGTATTAGTCAACGTGTTTGTCACTTTTGTAGACACAGATTCTATGCCTTTGAGAGATTTCCACTCTGAAACAGCCAATATTTGCAGGATCAATACATAGAGAACAGAAAGAGTAGAATAATAATAATTGAATAATACCTACATAAGATTAAAAGTAGTATTCACACTCTACAGGAAGAAACAAAGAAAGAGGAAGGACTGTGCTAGGTTAAGACCTGTGGTCAGGATACTGGTGGTTGGTGATAAGAAGAAAATTAGCAAGAATTTCTTTCTGGACAGGACTAATTTAAGTCATCTCCTTATGAAGGAAAATGGATTTGGGAAACTCTTTACATAATAATTATTACTTTGATTCATCTAGGACTTAGCACTTTATAACCATCATCTTATCTTCTCCTTGGATTGCAAACCTTGTGCAAGACCATGTAGCTATTCTGCAGGAAAGCAGGGCCACAAACTGAAATTTTCAGCACACCAGATTGAGTCACTTGAAGACGAGAAACAACACAGTGTTTCATCAAGAAATTCAGCTACTTTTTAAAAGATCGGCATGTAAGAATTCAAAAATACTGTTGTTGAGGGCAGCTTCTTCAGCAAGCTCTCCTTTCCTGCCTTTCACAAACAGAAGTCCTTCTGTATGAAAGATCACACGGTAGGCTGCCCATCTCTGCCCATTTGAAAAGCACATCCCTTTACTCACACATTTCTGTTTGTCTCAGCCATCATGTTCCTGGATTTCACAAAGAAGGAGTTGTTTCTTACACAGAGCAGTTCTGTGAGTCAATGTGAAGAGAATTACCTGTCATATCACCTCCCACTATCTTAGAGAGGAGGGTCAACTTTGATCAAACAGAGAGAGGAAGAAATGTCATGTTTTCTCTCTTGATTTTCCACATTATTAATTTCCATTATAGTTTAACACTGTGGGTCCAAATCTGGGCTTGCAGTGAGGCAATCTGGTTCATGTTTCTGTCCCATTGATGGGCCAGTTGTTTGCTTTGCTGTTAAAGAGATTTAGTGAAGTCTTTATGGACGTTGAGAAGATTAAAAAGCTTGATTGCAAGATGGTGCCTTCTGGACACAGACACCATTCACAAAGTCCGGTGGTGCTAGCGGAGTTCCACTTAACACCTATGGAAAAGTCTGCATCCATTTAACTTTCTCTGTAAGTTGTAGAAATCAAACATTCACTTTTTACTTACATAACATGTTTTCTTCAAGTTTCCTTTAAATTGTTCACTATACTAAATAGAGGGACTTTAAAAAAAAAAGAAAAAGGAATCTTTATCTTTTGCAGTTACTTCAATGTATGAAAGCTTGATTTCTCTGCTACCCACACAGTTTCCTCTGGGGCTTTAGCCTTACCAGTATTCTATGACTCACTGTGTTACTTTTCATAAATAGATGCTAAATACCATCCCTGATTCTACTGGAAATGGCAGATAAAAATATTCAAGGAAAAATTTTAACTAATGCAGTTAGATTTGAACTATGCGAATCTCCATCAATTTCTCATGTCTCCTTTTTTCCCTCCTTCTCTTTCTTTTTTGTTTTCTGCTCACCAACCTGCTTGTCATAAACAGTGGTTGTCAAGCTCTGTCACATAACTCTGTTCTCTTCATTTCTCACCCCCCACAGTGTACTGTATAGCCTTTTTATTGGAAGAAGGAAGAGTCATATTTGGTCCTTCTCCCCTTTTCTCTCTTCTCCTTTATTTGCCCATTCTAACCCACACTGCATTTGTTCCCCTCCTGTTTATTCTTCCCTAGATGAATCAAGTGTCACTATGGCATGCCTAGTTCAATCAAGTGTCACTACTGGCCTCAGAAAAAGGTACTTCCTCCTTCCGGAGACCTAGCTGAGTTGTCACCTTTCTTCATTGCAAAGATTCCTGGGAATCCTTAAGGGTAAGACTCAAGAAAAATAAAGATACCCAGGGTAATTTCAAACCAGATTTGAAAGCAGAAACTGAAGACAGAGAAAACTACTACATTTAAGATGGAGGCTTAACCAAAGCAGTGAAAAAGAAACAGCATGCTTTGGCCATAGATAACACATTCTTCCAAGAACTTTGTTGGAAGACAGTTTCTCTGTAGGACCCTCACTTTCTGAAAATCTTATAATCAGAGACACTGACTTCTTTTGTTCTAGAATATGTTTTCAAGAATTCTACATAGAAAGTAGCCTTGAAATATACAGAATGTACCTCCTTTGAGGCACTGAATTCTTTTGTTCTGGAATATCTTTTCAAGGATTCTGCGTAGAAAGTAGACTTACAAGATACAGAATTTACCTCCAGCACAAAGGGCAGGCATGCTTACTACTCATCGCATAGTAATGGATTTGAGTTCCCTGGTTTCAGAGTTCCTCTCTTGTCATGTGGCCCGTGTGCAGGTGTCACCTGCCTTCTTCACGTCACCCTGTGGAAATTGGGGCTCAGGGAAGTGCCATAAGAAAATTGATACTCTGCTTATTGCTGTCGCTCTGAGTAATAAAATTCTTTGTTTCCAACTCAGGAGTCTTATGTCAGCATCTATGAAACTGTAGCGGGCTAATGTATTAACTTACAAGTAGGATAAAATCTCAACCCTTCACAGTTTCTGATAATTTCCAGACATTATGATTTTTTAGACTGTCAGTAGGAATATTAGGAAGATGAAAACTTGGGAGCTAAAATTTCTTCTCTATCAACATTTAGAAATAGTTCAGCATACCTCCCCCTCCTCACTCCCACCTCCATCTAGTCTAATGTACCTTCTTAACCTCAATAATAAAGGGCTCTAATGGCCCATTTATTCAATAGAGTGGATTTCTAAAACCCATTTTCAGATTACAGTTTGCATGCCAGGATTACACTTGTTTTTATTAATAGAGAAAGGAGTCAAGCAGCTGACTTTTCAATCATTTAATCAACAAATGCATCCTGAGTACTTTCTTACTACTGTGTTAAGTGCTACATAAAGCAGCCTCAGTTATTGAAACATCTTAACTTCATTCACTGCAATAAAGAAAACTTTCCCTGTCAAAAATAACTTAAAGCTCAAGCCATTCATTCTGAAAGTAACCAAAATAAATCTTTTTTTTTTTTTTTGAGATGGAATCTTGCTCTGTCGCCCAGGTTGGAGTGCAACAGTCCAATCTCAGCTCACTGCAACCTCTGCCTCCTGGGTTCAAGCTATTCTCATGTCTCAGTCTCCCAAGTAGCTGGGATTACAGGTGCCCACCACTATGAGGTGGGTGGATCACCTGACGTCAGGAGTTTCAGGCCAATCTGACCAACATGGTGAAACAATGGCTCTACTAAAAAAACCACTTTTTATAAGAAGTCCTTTTCTTAAAAAAAAAAATGTTTTAAAATCTCCTGGGTTATAAGAAGTCTTTTAGGCTGGGCACGGTGGCTCATGCCTGTAATCCCAGAACTTTGGGAGGCCGAGGCAGATGGATCATCTGAGGTCAGGAATTTGAGACCAACATGGCAAAACCCCGTCTTTACTAAAAATACAAAATTAGCTGAGTGCAGTGGCGTGAGCCTATAATCCCAGCTACTCGGGAGGTTGAGGCAGCAGAATAGCTCAAACCCGGGAGGCAGAGGTTGTAGTGAGCCGGGACTGCACTACTGCACTCCAGCCTGGGCGACAGAGTGAGACTCCATCTCCAAAAAAAAAAGGAGAAGTGTTTTGGATGTATTACCTCTAGTCTATCTCTCTTGCAAACAGAAAGAGAACTTCAGAACCCACACTTAATACCTTTCTGATTTTTAAAACCTCTGACCTTCAGGAAACTCAAAGACTAAAGAAAGAGTCCAGACCTACCAAGCCAACATCCTTTTGCTACTGCTGATTTATAATAATAAACAAATAAAACATTACTATCTGTCATTTCCAGTTAATTCAATTCATGATAACCATTATTTATTGGGAGAAAGAGAGCAGTGAGTCATGGGGAGGCTTTAAGAGATGGGAAAGGAGCCATATGAATACACACACACACACACACACACACACACACACACACACATTTTCATATGAACTTGAATCATGGCATTTTCTAAGCAATGGTGCTTGAATGCTAAATGCATTTTGCAGTTTAACAAAACGTTTTCACTTGTCTTCAATCCTGCTAAGTCTCTGTGTTCCCCAGTTTAGTCCAGAATTTAACCTCTGACCCAACATAATTGTGACCACTTCAATTTCAACCAAGTCTTCAGAGAGAGATTTAGGAAAATCGGTGCAACTTGTTTATTTGGTGGGGAGGGGATAAGTGAGAAAACTTACTGGATTACATTCCCAGGGTATGCAGCAACCACCCATTAAGATGTGGAAGGGTTTATAGAACAGTCCCAAGTCTTGCATTCTTTCTGTGGGGGTGGGGGAGCCCCAAAAGCTATTCTGTTTCCTGTGACCTACCGCACCATTCAGATTGTTTTTTAGCATTACTGCGTGTTTTCTCTGTTGGTTTCTCTTTAGAAGAAGGGCTACAAACATTCAGCAGATAGAGAACAACACAGGCTCCACTGCCTGCTGTCTTGGCCTCATTCCCACCCTAATATGAGAAAAGATCTTGTCCCAGGTTTGCATAACTGCACAACTGCATTTTTTAGGGAAAAAAGAAAGGTTATTCTATGCACACCAAAGAGATGGAGGAAGATGCCTAAGCTGATAGCATTTTCACAACAGAAAGACTTTTAGGTAGTTATTGACTTGGAATGTGTTCCCTTCTCGATTAAAAGCTAGAGTTATTTCTGTAACTACTCACCATGCCTGCACTGAATGAGAGCTGAAAAAAAATGAAATGAAGCACAGGAAAGAATTAAGTCATTCCTAGGTGACCAGTGCTGTGAGCTGACTGAGAAAAAGAAAATCTCTAAGAGTTCTAGCATGACACAGATCCAGGCAGTTGTACTTAGGAAGAAGAGTATTAGAACTAAAGAGATTCAGCTGAAGAAACTCAAGGTGTAAACTCGAAGCAATTGCAGACAGAAAGCCTCAGACTCCTCAAGTAGTTTAAGAGCTCTGATTCAAGAAATAACCATTCTGGGCCAGGCACAGGGGCTCGTGCCTGTAATCCCAGCACTTTAGGAAGCCGAGGCAGGTGGATCACAAGGTCAGGAGATTGAGACCATCCTGGCCAACATGGCGAAACCCTTTCTCTACTAAAAACACAAAAATTAGCTGGGTGTGGTGGCACTTGCCTGTAATCCCAGCTACTCAGGAGACTGAGGCAGGAGAATCATTTGAACTAGGGAGTTGGAGGTTACAGCGAGCAGAGATCATGCCACTGCGTAGCCTAGCAACAGAGCAAGACTCCATTTAAAAAATAAATAAATAAATAACCATTCCAATAGAGACCTATGGGGAACGTGGAATAGTGTCACATAAAAAATAATAAAATCACATACTAGAATTAGATGAACAGGGGATGGGAAGTGAAGATCTATACATGGGCTAGGCAGAGATATTTCCTTTAGGTATCCCTGGATAAATCTTTTATCAGTTCTGTAATAAGATAGGAAATACTGCAATTGCTTGATTATATATTATTTGTAGGTGGGTGGTGGGGTATGTGTGTGTGTTTGTATTTGCCTGTTAACTATTTAGTTGAACCTAGTACATTCCTGGTATGGGTTTAATTATTCTCTTTCATTTGTGTAACATCTTATCCAAACCCCTGCCAAGAAAATATCTTGATGAATAATTATCTGGACTGGATCTGCCCAGTGGAAAATCACAACCAAGGTTCTGGTGGCAGGGAAAGCAAACCACACTAGCAACAGCCCTTTCAGAATGTTGCTTTAGCAGGATTATTCCTGTGTGAATATGCCATACTATATACTAGAAATTTAGTATATTTCTATATACTGCAGAAGAAGGGCTGCAGAAGAAGGGTCCCAGGAGATTTTGTTGTAGTATGTAACTCTCCTCATCGAGGGTGTGATTTGACAGAACTAAATGGCCTCCCCACCCTCAAATCACCTCCTTCATCAGGCTGCCATATGCCTGAGATTCTTCTCTCCCTTTGTTAAAGCAAGCATTGTGTTAAAATGCAATTAGAGGGAAAAGGGGTGATTAAGAATTTAGCCATTAGCTTCTACTCAAACACTGAAGAGAACATTTCCTTAGATTAGGTACCACGGGATCTTGAATATAGTGAGCATATTTTACAAATCTAAAATTGGGTCAAGTGGTTGGATAAGTAAAAATGTAATTATGAACTTTTAAAATTTTTGAACTCAGTACCAGAAGAACTGATATATGAAGTTCCCCTAGGCATGGACAAGTGTTATTCTAATGGAGAAGAGAGGGAGAAAAGGCAGTGGATCCAGGTGGAATGGAATACTTCAGGCCATCATTGCAAGAGAGCATCATGGAATTCACAGAGGAATGGGAAGATAGGAAAGGACAGGGAAACAGCTGCCTCTGAAAAACAAAATGTCACAGGGCTGCCCTAGGTGACCCTAATGTTTCCATTTAGCCCTGAATATTTTTACTGCATTCTTCAGGGGGAAAAATAGTAAAGGAAAAGTAAACAAAGATAAAACATCCTACGCCCTTGAACATAAAATAAGGAAAGAGTTGATGTTCAATCCAACACTTCCTGAGTTTCTACTCTGCGTCAACCCCTGGGTCAGGTGCTATCCCTGCACTGGGCCAAGGACCAGGCTATTGGGCACGTGTTACCATAGCAACATGCTACTGAGAACACCTCATGCCCCACTTACACTGAGTCTTCTAAATATTCCCAAGGTTCGTCTCAAGCAGAAATAGATTTTTCTTCACACTTCTAAGAAAGGACCCAATTATTTATTTATTTATTTATTTATTTATTTATTTACTACCATATTTATTTAGCAATATTATGCAAAACCTAAGTGCTAGGAAAGAAAATATACCTTCATCGGGCATGCCAGGTGTTTTTGTTTGGAAGACAAACAACTACCAGACATCTGAGCAGAATATCAAGAGCTCTTAATCACATTTTCAATTTCATTTGCCAAGATCAGCTTGCATAATATATTGAGGACCTAAATTTCCCAGCCGTCACTCCTCAAAACATCATGAAAGAGCTAAACAAAGTGAAAGTGGCAAGTGATACAGGAACTGAGGTATGGCAATTCTTTTAACCGGCTGGGAAGCTCCTGATTTCGAATTTAAGGATAGAGCCGCAGTCTGACCTTGCCTAGTCAGGCATCCCTGGCAGCTACCGACCTGGTTAGAGAGCGCCCCCTACTGTTCCTCCTCTTTGTCAGCTCCAAGCATGCCAATACCCAGGCCGACTCACGGTTATAAAGCACCAATGGGACAAGTGTGTCCTGGACTGTGAAATAAATTGAGAGGAAGAAAAAGCCAGCCTTGGAGCTGGGCAAAGAGGATTATATTGGAGGTTTTGAAGGAGGATTTTGAATTTCTCCTCACCACCTAGACCCCTGGTCCTAGGATACTTTCCAGGAAGATCAAACATGGCTTAATCAAGAGCAGAAGAATCTAGCACCAGAATTTCTTTACCCCTGATCACACATAGAAGAACAAGAGACAATCAGAAGGAAGGAAAGAGCAAGCCAGAGATATAGAACAAAGGAGACACCAAGAGAAAGAATCAAAAAGGAAAAGAAGTGGAGAGAACAGAAAAGGAGTTAGGCAGAAAACAATAGAACAGTCTATTTCCTTTTCGCTCCCTCCTCTTTTTAAAACAATGTTTCTAATGAAATATTTTCTAGTTTCTTTCTTTTTTTTTTTATTACATTTTAGGTTTTGGGGTACATGTGCAGAACGTGCAAGATAGTTGCATAGGTACACACATGGCAGTGTGATTTGCGGCCTTCCTCCCCTTCACCCACATTTGGCATTTCTCCCCAGGCTATCCCTCCCCAGCTCCCCCCACGCTGTGCCTCCCCTATTCCCCCCAATAGACCCCAGTGTGTAGTACCCCCGTCCCTGTATCCACGTGTTCTCATTTTTCTCACCCGCCTATGAGTGAGAATATGTGGTATTTTGTTTTCTGTTCTTGTGTCAGTTTGCTGAGAATGATGTTCTCCAGATTCATCCACGTCCTTACAAAGGACAAAAACTCATCATTTTTGATTGCTGCGTAATATTCCATGGTGTATATGTGCCACATTTTCCCAGTCCAGTCTATCATCGATGAGCATTTGGGTTGGTTCCAGGTCTTTGCTATTGTAAACAGTGCTGCAATGAACATTCGTGTGCATGTGTCCTTATAGTAGAACGATTTATAGTCCTTTGGATATATACCCAGTAATGGGATTGCTGGGTCAAATGGAATTTCTATTTCTAGGTCCTTGAGGAATCGCCACACTGTCTTCCACAATGGTTGAACTAATTTACACTCCCACCAACAGTGTAAGAGTGTTCCTATTTCTCCGCATCCTCTCCA
Source organism: Saguinus oedipus (assembly GCA_031835075.1). Lineage (NCBI taxonomy): Eukaryota > Metazoa > Chordata > Mammalia > Primates > Cebidae > Saguinus > Saguinus oedipus. Next base: position 130,754,724 of record CM063178.1, read on the forward strand.
GCATCTGTTGTCTCCAGATTTTTTTAATGATTGCCATTCTAACTGGCGTGAGATGGTATCTCAATGTGGTTTTGATTTGCATCTCTCTAATGACCAGTGATGATGAGCATTTTAAAATTTCTGAGCGCACTTGTTTACCTTTGCTACAATTTTCAGAATTAAGCACTTTCATGGGCTGGGTGTCGGGAGCTAAGGATCACTGTCAGTGTTCATTTCTGTGTGATTTTGCACTGCTGTTTGCATGTCATCATTGAGGCGTTTTGTTGTTTGTTTGCTCCATCAGCTTGTGTTTGTTGCAAAGCAGCTCTGCTGCTGTCTGTCCTCAGTTTCTGGATCCATGTCACTGCTCACACTACCTCACTGACATCTTTCCAAGACTACATATCAGGACCAGGACCTAAACAGGTTTCCCTCCCTCTAAAGAAGCACTGTGAGGTGGTGAAGTCTGGCCCCTCCAAGTAATTCTTGAAAGGGGCAGGTAACAACAAATTATTGAGGGCATTGGGGAACAGAACCATCACAGGTTTTCTTATTTAATGTACCTAATAAAATATGGATTTGAGAGGGGCTAAGGTATTGTCCAGAGTCAAACAGCTAGTAAGTAACAGGATTTGAACCTGTGGATCCCAAAGCTCATTCTTTTCCCTACATTACACTGTCCCAGAGCTCTTGTAGCTCTGCCAATCTAGGTTCTCTCCAAGAGAAATATTCCCCACTTGCAAGAATTGGTAGAACTGTTCACACTACTGAAATTATTATGTCTCTGGATTTCCCTTTTAATGGGTACATGTACTCGAAATTGCATAAGGTAAATGTAGCGGAGTGAAACTACCGTGTAACCATAACTACCATATAAGTGTTGTGAGTGATTCTTTGGAAACCAGCCTACAAAAATTCTGAAATCATATGAAAACAGACCTTTTTTATTCTCCTGGGAAGCAGATGACGTCCTTTTTTGTGCAAAGCGCACTAAAGCAGTAGAGTGCTGGTGAGGTGCTGATAAGGCAGCTCCCTGTTGGGAATATGGGAGCCCTATGTAGCGTTTGCTGGTTTCTGTGGTGGAAATATTTCCACCATGGCAAAATATAAGCTACAGATATGACATCACCGAATGCAGAATTGGGGAAAATTGTACTTAGTTAGCTCTTGTGAGCCCACACAAGCTGGCTCCAGCATGCAACAGCACTGAGGTCTGTTCACCCATCACTAGAATTAGACTGCACATGCACATCAAGGAAGAGAGCCTATAACAAGTACCATGACAAGCAGGACAGGGTGAAGAGTGTCAGTTCTGGAGCCCAACTGCATGTAGGTTTCAAAGCCCAGCTTTGCCATTACTAACTGAGAACTTGGGCAAATTTTTAAATATTCTGTGTTGCACTCATACATAAAATGAGGACAGTAACAGTATTCATAAGGTTCTTGCAAGAATTAAATGAACTGATGAATGAATAGTGCATATAAACATTCTGGACGCCAAGAGTTTAATACATATTACCTATTGTTATATTTTATATGTTTAGGTGTATAATACCCTACTAAAGATCATCTTGGCAATACCTCAAATAAAGTTCAAGAAGAGTAAGAATGACTCTCACTGTGGACTTCACAATTTCAGTGCTGAGCAAGTCAGTGAGAGTGATGGGAGTACTTTCAATCCCTAAGAATACTTGCGTCTTCAGGCTCAGACGCTCAGCTATTCCATGGGCAACCTCCCTGCCAACTCCCACTGTTACAGAAAAAGCCATGGCAGCTTTTCAACCAAGATTTTTAGACAGGAGAAAAGTTTCACCCTTAGGTAGAGAGCAAGGAACTATACAATAGCTGGATCTACCTGGCACTGAATAGTTTGGAATAAAGAATAAAACACTTTATGAATATATGTTCTTCAGTATCTTATAATTAATGTTCTTATTATTTAAACCAATTTATAAAGGTCTTACTCAGAAAAAATAAGGCCTTCTTGATTCTGGTAGACACTGAGACATACAGTCCTATTCAGAGAGAGAAAAAAAGCAATGAGTTAACTAGGCATATGACAGAATGAATCAATCTTTCTTTTACTTTTCATGTCTACTTTTTGAAAATGCACATGATTATCTTTTCCATTCTGGCTCCATTCCTAATAAATCGCATTTAAGATTTTATTACCTCCTGCTTGGAATATTAAAGCCATCAAAAATAATGTCCAGATTATAGTTTTGTTCATAAGTTATTTTATTTATTTTTCTGTCTAACACCAGCCAGGCACTGCTTAAGACATGGGGGAGTCGGGGTTGGGGGGTGTCCACTGGTAAACAGTTGGATATAATTACTGCCCTGAAGGAGCTCACATTGTGTTAAGTGAGAGACGCAGCAACCAAATCAACAAATAAATACACATGATAATTTTGGATTGTGGTCATTTATTTGAAGGAAATAAAGATGATAGGGTAGAAAGGAGGCATCAAGGAGAATCTCTTAGGTGAGGTCTTATTTGAGCTGTGAGAAGGAATCAGCCCTTTGAACAGCGAGGAGAAGCACGTTCCCGCCAGAGAACTGCAGGATGAAAAGCCATAGGCAAGGAAGAGCTTAGCATGTAACTGGAGCACACTCCTCCTCTTCCATGCTCTCTTTCAATACCTATTACACACCCGCTGCTTTATCTTCCTAAAATGTCCTTTAAGAATATCTTTTATTTTAAGAAGCTGCAATGGCTTCAGAATTCCTAGCAATTCAAATTCTTTGCCATGACTTTTGGAGCCCAGCACCTTGTACCCCATTCCACTTTCTGGGCTTTATCTCCCACTAATCGTCTGTACTTGCACCAAGTCTGCACCAAGTTGGATTCCTCATCATCTCCTATATTGTTTCTCACAGTTTTGCTCATTCCATTTCCATTGGCTTGGCTTCATGACTTACCCAGAAGCCATGTGTTTTTAAGGGACTAGTTAAGAATGTTTTTCTCTATTCTGGCCTGCTTTCTTTTGAATCTTCACAATGCTTCATATCATTCGTGCTCAATACCAATAACTCATCAATTACACTACCTAGTTGTTTAATTGTAAGTTGACTTATTTATTTCTCTTGTAAGTTTTATTATTTCATTCATGGCTGGTTCTCTAAGTAGTCACATGCTTTGAGGGTAACATCCCCAGAGATTTTTAAGCTCCTAGAGGGCAAGCAGTGACAGCTGATATTTATTCATATCATACAGCACCAAGAACATGGCCTTGGATATAATAGGCCTTTCTCTTGATCTGATCATTTCTACTCCATGACTTCTTTCATTGCATTTTGCGTAATTCCTCAGAGGAACTTATCTCTATAAGAGAACACTTAATTTGGTTGCTAATCACATATCCTGTATTCTTTTAGCCTCTCTAAACAGTGGACATTTGCTCTCCAAATGGCTGGTTCCTTCTCATAGCTCAAATAAGACCTCACCCAAGAGACTTTTCTTGATGTCTCCTTTCTACCATATCATCCTCTTTATTTCCTTCATACGAATGATCACAATCCAAAATTATCATGTTTGTTTATTTGTTAATTTGGTTATTGCTTCTCTCCTTAATCCATTGTGAGCTCCTTCAGGGCAGGAATCATCCAATTGTTTACCACCGTATCCTCCCATGCCTTATGCAGTGCCTGGCCTGATGGAGTGAGTATAGGCAAAAGTGGGAAGAGCCGATGCACATGAAGAATTGTCTTATTTGTTTCCAGAGGTTCTTCACCATTAATAACTCTGAGCTTAATTTCAGTTACCCAGACATATTATGGAAATTTTTTAATTTCTTGTTTTCATTAATGTTTAGCAACAAATTAATGAATATAGCCAGATATCAAACATATATAAAATTTTAAGATCATATATTTTATAGAAAGAGAAAACGGAGTTCAGTTCCCACTCCACCATTTACATCTCATGTAACCTTAAATCATGCCTCCTGGTTTTATTGAACTTATTTCTTCAACAGCAAAATCAAGATAATATTCATCTAATGGGATTTTTGTGAGGATTAAGTGAGTAACATGTGTAAAACACTTATCACAGTGCCTAATAGTAAGGGTAATTAGTAGTATCGTTTAGATTCAAAAGGCCTAGCAGGGAGCTAGCCCACAGGAAGGGCTCATTATATAAACACATGTTGAAAGAAAATAGAAGAGACAAGAATAGCTCCATCCCATCCTAGACCCCATAACAGACCTAGTCTGACTAAGCAATGGATGTTAGGAATATGTGAACATTCATCTTTAGGCCTTGGTCTTTGATGTCCAGCATTTGTCCACTTACGATAACCTGCTCTTCCTGTTCTCACCTCTCTCGCTCTTTCTAAACTCTTCCCCATTTCCACTCCTGGTCTCTTCTGCTTTGATTAAACAGTGGAACATCTCCCTCTGTTTTGACACTTGTGCTCTTAGACCCAGTGGAACACCTGGGTCCACACACTCTTGACTCTGGGTGAAGGTTGTTCCCATTCTGTCCAGGGAAGCCCTTCTGATCTCACCGAGAGAGAGAGATGGGCCACACTCATCCAAATGAGTTAACTAGCTGAGAAAAGCAAAAATATCAGTCATCGATTTAAGAGATAAATACATATTCAATTTTGTAATCATATTTTTACTGGTTGCTAGAAAATAAAAGTATTCCACATTTTTATCTTGTACATTCACCTGTCCACTGTTAGAGACTAATGTTCACTATTGTTAAATCTTGAATGCAACCCATAATACAAATCCTATAGACGTGATATACCAAAACCTCTTGCAATGGAATGATTATTACACACATATTTGGGACCAAAAAGGTGTGAACTTATTGAAGCTTGTCCTTGGTTTCTTTTAACACCATTCCCTAGAAAACTGTTTCTGAGATTCATTGCTTTCCCTATTATTCTGCTTTCAGCCAGTTGTGAATTAATATCCCTCAGGTGTGGACTGACATTGCCTTCAGGTGTTTTAAGTGCAAAAAAAGTCTAAGGCTTAAAATACAATACCTCCTGACGGTATTTACACTTTTATATGAGGCTATTGAAAGAAAGCCCCCAAAGAATGACTCTCTCAGGGTAAGATTTCAGATATCTTGAAAAATTTGAAAATTACATCTGTCTCTGAAATTACATCATTTGTGGCTCACTTACTCCATCCTCCATGAATGTTAGAGTCCAGACAAAGCAGACAGTAAGAAACAGAATGATCGAGGTGAGTACATCAAATATGTAGCTCTCTTCTTTCACATGACCTCTGAGGTCAGAAGCAGAGTCATTGGCTCCCAGCTGCTCCAAGAAAGTTTTAGAACAATCAAGTCCAGCTGTGAAAAATCCTCTAATGGTTTGGCTTCCAACAGCAGTTTTTCTGTGAAAAGTAACAGCTCCTTTTCCTTAGCTAAAACCTGAAAAGCCTGTGCTCTCTGTAAAATCCAAATTGGCCAATGATTTTGAAAGAATATTGATACTGAAACCACCAACACAGAGAGAAAGCAGAAATGTCCCTTTTGGCAGCAATATGGCATGTAAATACTGGACATAAAGGTATATATTTCGTCATACTTATTATTTCCAGGGGGCTAAAGGCACTCAAGTTCAGTAAGCTCCATGGTCCTAATAGCCTAATATTATGTATTTCTCATGCCGAATTCAATATTACAAAATTCACCAGCTCATTTTGCTAATGAGAAAAAACGAGTCATGACTTAGAATGACCATAAAGGAAAACTAAGGCGACCAGTAAAAAGCACAACAGAATATTAAGTGTGGATGTCACTCGGCTGAGACACCAGAGTATCATAGCAAGGGGGTGGAGTTGTGGTGGATGCTGAAAATGGCTGGGTAGAGACCCTCATGGGAGACCAGAGATGAATGTGGCCAGAAAACAAAAAGACCATGGGTAGGAGGTAGCAATTAAATCCTTCTCCTAAAGCATATTAGGGAGCAGTTGAGCCACGGGTATCAGAATGAGCTCAAGCAGAATGATGCCTGTTATATTTAGCTATTATAGGCAACCAAGGTTAAAGGCTCTCACCAGAGGAGAAATACAGAGATGTGACGAGAGATTTCCAGTTTCACATAGCAACCCCTGGAATGATGTTTTATCCTAATTAAAGCTTAATATAACTCTGTGGTAAGAGTTTCTTGCCCCATATATTCTGTTATATACTTCTGAACAACGGAAATGTGCTGAGAAATATTCCACAAAACTAATTGCTTGATAAATGTGTGCAAAAACACGTAACACAGAGATATTAAACAGGAAAGCTGAGAGAAGCTCTGTGCTAAAGTCAACAGAATAAAATCAAACCAAAATGGTACAGAGTGTGGGCTAATGCAAAGAATGTCAATCCAGGTGGGTGGTAGGAAAATGGAATTATCTCTGGCGTCTTTCCCAAACTACACACACCCACCCACACATAGATTCTGGGCCCTTAAGGGAAACCTCCCACCTTCCCACCCCTCCAGAGATACAGTGCCACTGATAGACTCAAACTATCAGGTGCATTGAGTGAGAAAAAAATTTTAGAACTATCGGCAAAATGGGAACAACCACTGGGCTACAGTCCAATGGCACTGGAATTGAATTTGTCACTCATACTAGCTCTTTCTTTCAGACAGTTGTTTAAGCTCTTTGCTCCATTTCCTTGTCTTCAAGGAAAGGGGGGACAGTGAGAGCTAATTCCCAAGTTTAAACATTAATAGGATTATCTATGTGATACTGATATTAAATGTTAGTAACATCTGAATAATACTGTGTCATTCGCAACTATCTATGTTATTTTAGAAAACAACTATGTCAGATTCTACCCCCTGTTTTTATTTTATTTCATCTTATTTTTATTTATATCACCTTCCCCTGGTTTGTACTAAAAGGATATCCTGGACTGTATGTTATTAATGTTTGTGGAAAGAACGCTCTCAAAGGAAAGACTCTTTCCTCTATATCCAATGAAATCATTGGCATAAAATTTAGGAAGTAAAGAAGAAATAACATTCTTACAATTATTTAATTCAACATGGAAATTTCCTTTAGAGTAAACTTTTTGCTGATATCATTGGCTCAGAGTAAAACTACTGAATATAAACATATGATTCCCGTATTAATAGAGCAGTTGTTAAACTATACCAACCAACCTGAATTTTATTATCATTTTATTCTCATTGGTGCTATCAATTAACGAAGTTGGACAAATAATTTTCCCACATTACAATTTAGTCTATCCAAATGCCTAAGGAATGCCACTTGCCCATCAAAAATAAATAAATGTGACATTATTCCATTGTATAATACCACCTTATAACTAGGATTCTGTAAGTCCACCTACACATCTAGGGATATAGACTTATATCCCTTTCAATTTATATATTCTGAGTAATATGTATCGTAGTCAACATTGGTATGTTGATTCCATATCACTTGTTTATGGATCAGATGACAAGATTTTTCTAATACTGAAATACTCCTTTTTCACCTAATGATTTATTCACCTAACTGAAGTTAACTGTGTTCTTTGGGAATCCAAGGTGGCCATTGGTGAAACTGACCAAAAAAAAAAAAAAATTCATCTTCTTAGAATTTTGCAATGTAATTGCATTCATTTTGGAACCTTTAGAACCCCAGAGAAGAGTTAGGTATAGAAAGAAACTCTAAAGAGTATATAAGACATCCAAAAGATTTTCCCCTTCCTCCCTGTTACATAAGTTTTTGTCTCAACCCACTTAAATTCTGAGAAAAAAAATCAATACTGTTAAGTGAATATAAGTATGGGTTTATCATTGTCTCTCTAGGTAGAATTATTCCCAGGTTTTATAAGTTCCATTTCTTTAGCTGCCGAAAACTACAATTTTATTTAGCTAAGATTCAGAATATTGGGCCGAGTCAAGGTGAACATCCAGTAAAAAGCTTTGGAAACACTCCAGGGAGAAAGCTGAAGACATTAATCACTAGAATAACAAATGAAATGGAATTGTTCTAGAATTTGGCTCCTTCACTTCATTTTCCACCTCTCCTTTCCCTGTGGTCTTTTGGATTCAATTCTGGTCTTAATTGGTCTAAACAATAATACCAAAGAGAGCAGAAACTCAACATTTACTTTTTTTAATCTTGACTCTAATCAAGCAAATATGACAATGTTTCTGATACCTCTTCTCAAAGATTTTTTTTTAAGTTCTGGGATATATGTGTAGAATGTGCAGGTTTGTTTCATAGGTATACATGTGCCATGGTGATTTGCCACACCTGTCAACCTGTCATCTAGGTTTTAAGTCCTGTATGCGTTAGGTATTTGTTCAGTGCTCTCCCTCCCCTTACCCCCAGCCTCATGACAGGCCCCAGTGCGTGATGTTCCCCTCCCTGTGTCCATATGTTGTCATTGTTCAACTCCTACTTAAGAATGAGAAGATCCAGTGTTTGATTTTCTGTTCCTGGGTTAATTTGCTGAGAACACCTGAAAGCTTTGAAAAATCAGATTATCATTAAGAGATAATTCTTAAACCCAGAAATTTTGCCCAAAGAACTTCCTTCTCTGGAGTCCTAAAAGAACAAATTAAATACTCCTCATAAATATCCAAGTGCAAAGGGTCATTTATAACACTGCTGGTTTACAGATGAAGAAACTAAGATTCAGGAAGTGTAAATGATTTACCTTGGCATGAAGCTAGTTAATAGAAAAGCAAGTTGTTCTTTACTCTTACTATCTTACTTTTTTGTTAATCATTTATGCATAAATCCTGAATACCTACCATATCTATGGCACTAAGGGCTGTGAAAGGTACAAATCCAAAAAATTCATGGTTCCTGTTCCCAATATTATTATTAGATACTTTAAACACTGTAATAATGATCATGGCTATATATCAAATACTCATTACATGGGAAAAACTGGGTCAATGTCATGGTCACAGACATTATCCTCTTGATATGAGTGTTAGTTTCTTCAGATGAAGAAAAAGAAACTGGCATACAAAATGTCGTGTAATTGCCTCAAATCACACAATTCATCAGAAGCAGAGGTCAAATTTGAACTTACATTTGCCTGATTCCAAGGCCTTTGCTCTTAACTACATCATAAGCTGATGTTGTTCTACAGCTGAAACTTAACACTTATTTCCAGAGATAATGGAAGATACTGAAAGTAAAAGAAATTTCCAAAAACAAGGTTTATAAACTCAAGAATCATTTAACATAGGGGACCTATAGAATTTTATCACCATAGATGGGTTGAAAATGAGAGGATATTGAAGTAGAGGTTTTATTTAAGAGTGGGTCTACCTAATTGCCTAGTAAGAAATGAAACCAAATGACATTTCAAGCTTTCTTCTATGCTATGACTTTAAGAAAAAACAATAACAACCAAAAAACACCACCACCTATGACAACAGTCTTCTGTGTTTTCCCATGAATTCAAATGAGCTAAAAAGTAATAAATGCATTGCAAATAAAATAGCTTTGCAGCGCTGTTGTGAAATGTGATTCCGCAGAGATACCACAGAGTCTGTCGTTGTAAAGCCTGGTACTGTAGTTTGGACAAAGGTGTATGTTTGTGTGCAGTGACTAAGCTTGTGCGGGAGCGAGGCAACCACTGCAGACAGCTGAGAAACATGCTCATGTTGAAAGACCCGTGTGATGGTTGGCATCCTGAAAGAGACAGATGTTTCCTCCAAGAAGAACGTTAGAACAAGTGGCCTGCTGACCTATTCAGGCTTGATTCCTTAACTGCATCTCACGGTCCTACACACATCAGAACTACTGAGACAATTGTCCTCCCCAATTTGTATCCCAGGAAAACGATAGTGCAGTGAATTAATCACAAAAAGTTTCATTTGATATTTATTGTTTTATGTTTTAGTTTTTAAGATGTTCTCATGTTCTCTGAGACTTGCTTTCAAAATGCTGCCTTTGTTCACATGTAGAGAGCCTACAGTGCTCTCTACAATGCTCCACTCTCTGTACCTTTTTTTCCCCCATAAAAACCATCCATCTCAAATTCACTTTTTAAATTTTTCTCTTCCCCAACTAAACTATATGCTCATTTCATGGCAGGGAGCATGACTAACTTGTTAACCACAAAATCCCAAGAGTCCAAACATAATGCAAGACACACAGAACTCTCAAAAACAACTTTTCTCAGCACTCCTGAGAATACCTACAAGACATTCTCAGATATACCAGAGAGGCAGAGCATAGATTGTCTTCATTAGGCTATTTGAACAAGATTGTTCATTCCTTCATTTATTCAATCAAAATTTGGGGTTTATATCATATGTCAGTCACTGCTCTAAATGACCAGGAGGCTGTAATGAAAAGAAAAAGAAAATTCCCATCCTAATGGGGTTTGCATGTTAGCATCACTATAGTTTAAAAAGCAATTGAAAAAAAACCAAAGTACTTGAACTACAAAAACCATTTTGTTTGCAGATAACACAACACTGATAACTCAAGTTCCTGGGTCTGTAGAATAAAAATAAAATTAAAGATTAAAAAACAGCCAGGCACAGTGGCTCACAACTGTAATCCTAGCACTTTGGGAGGCCGAGATGGGCAGATTACCTGAGATCGGGAGTTCAAGACCAGCCTGATCAACATGTAATGAAACCCCATCTCTACTAAAAAAATAACAACAGCAACAAAATATTAGCCAGGAGTGGTGGCACATGCTTGCAATCCCAGCTACTTGGGAGGCTGAGGCAGGAGAATCGCTTGAACCCAAGAGGCAGAAGTTGCAGTGAGACAAGATCTGCCACTGCACTCTAGCCTGGGCAACAAAGCGAGACTCCGTCTCAAAAAAATTCAAATACACAAATAAATTAGTTAATTAACTAAAATTAAAAAGCATTGCTAAGGATCTCACAAGTTTTCTTCTATCTTAATCAGATGGGGATTGTCCCCATAAAACCAGAAGAATTTTACCTCTCAATTAAATTAATTGAAGTACAACTTAAAGATATCAAATCTGCTGTAATAGATATGAAAGCTAGTTGTGTTCCACTCCATGCCCACCTTTTTTGTCTGACATTACAAGCTCTCCAATAGCTTTAGCATAAATTCACATGTTCTATTGTTTTTTGCCACCTCTCAGGTTCCTGAAGGAATAGGCATCAGGTTCTAATAAGAAAGAAACATCTGGAGTGTGGGAAAGTTCATCTAAAGAAGAAAAGTGAAAATAACATGCATTGAACTGTTTGGTGTACTAAGTAATGATTGGCATTTTCCCATGCATCGTCTTTTTAAATCTTTGCAATAAACAAACAACAAAGTACATTATATACCCCCATTTTATTATCTACCAAATGAGGAAATAGGATAAGAGGTAGAGATGCAGCTTTATGTATCTATAGAGAGATTTATGGCTTTTGCAGTGGTCAGAGCACCTAAATCACTAATTAACTCCCTAGCAAATTTATAGGCTGACATAACAAGAGAATAAATGGTCTCATCAGATACTGAGGAATCTTGTTGTCCATAACCTTGTGCCAAAAAAGAAATGGGAAATCATTAGACCAAAGAGAATGGCCATCTACCTTCTAATTCACCCAGGGAAGATTTTGTAGAAAAAATGGGAACTGGCTATAGTTGATACTATATAAAGAAATCCTGGCTTTTAAAATTCTCCACTCTCTTTCTTAAGAGCATCCCTTTTTCTTTTTTTTCTGTCCTTAAGGTATGAAAATTTTCTCCAGCTGAAAATACAGCTGTCTCACAGAAACACTGCATAAGAAAATTAATAACAATAAACCCCAGAGGAATCAGGGAAGTGATGATATGGCTGCTTTATGCATTCCTTTTACTGAACTGGGAACTCACTTTAGGCCCCACTTGCTAAATGCTAAGAGGCCAGGGAGTAGCACTAGGGCACATAGGAGAGAGACAGGATGGTGGGAAGGAGAGAACAGAAATGGGAGCAAAGGGAATTTTAAAAAGAGGAAAGGTCTCTGGACAGGGCTGGTCCAAGGAAAAAAACTGAAGGCCAGCGGAGAGGCTTTATCATAACCCTCTCCATTCCCCTCTCTATTCTCTACTGTCTCTTCATCACCCTCAGCTCCTACCCCTCCCCAGCTCCTCTAATTTCCATCCTCCCATCCACCTGAAACAACAAATGCTCCAGACCAAGAGTTAGTTTTGTGTTTACAATAGAGCCTCGTTTTGCACAAATATACCTCATATTCCAATTTTAGAACCTAGTCTTACCACTATTTTTCCTTATCCCCAACCACAAACAAATCTATTAACATGTATTGAGGATATCATAAAAACCAGACTGGATTATAACCGGCAGGGAAACTTGAGAATGGACACTATTCCCCATTCTCCTCCAGAGAATTAATACTTACTGCAAAGGCAGAATGCTGTAAAGGACAAGACACCAGTATATACACTTTTTTTTTAATTCTACCTTTGGTCTAGATCAACGGTAATCAAGTTTCAATATGCTTAATAATTACTGAATAGCAGATATCACAAAATCATTTACACTATAATTCATAGGTAATTTAAGGTCATTTCTTCTCTTTTTTTATGAAACAAGGTCTCACTCTGTCACCCAGGCTGCAGTGCCATGGGCAATCTCACCTCACTGCAACATCCACCTCCTGGGCTCTAGCAATTCTCATGCCTCAGCCTCCCAAGTAGCTGGGATTATAGGCGTGCACTACCAACCCCCACTAATGATTTAAGGGCTTTTAAGCAAAATTTTTGTCTCTGCAAAATTTTGGCTCTACAAAATTTTTCTCTAGTTTTGACTTTCAAACATGCCCAGCTGCAAAAGGTCACCTCTACTATAATACATTTTTCTCAAAAGCAGGTTATAGCATTTGAAATACTCTCTAAGGAGCCTATAACCACCAAAGATAAGAACAACTCCTCATATCAAATCTCATATGTCTCATGTTTTACTCTCTCAGGAAAATCCTATTCCTCTGCTAAATTACTGCAGCTCAACCAATGAATTAATCTGAATTAAAATTTGTATGTTTCCTGTACTTAAACAGCACCTATACTTTACATAAGACCTTAGTGCCTAAATCCAAGAGATAAGGAACTGTGGGAAATTCCAAGCACTTTGGCAGAATCAGGAAGGGGAATACTTGAGTTAGGAAGTCAAACAGATTTTTAGAACCTCTTTAACCATGCCTTATAGGTAAGGGCTTCCTCATCCTCCAGGAGTATTGTTCATGGCACACTCTGCCGACCTTACTGACAGTTCTCATGCAACAGCTGGTGAATGACAGTAATAGCGGAATATTTGCCTGACTCTGAGGGAACTTTATGGGAATTAAGTAGAAAGGGGAGTTGAACAGAAGAGACCTGAGAACCCTAAAGCAGAGATAAATCTTTGGAGAAAATACTCTTCGGACTGCTACCACCCCAGTTCCCCATTTGTTGAAAGGGAATAGGATGAAATCAGAAAATCTTGTAGCTAAACTTCTGAGATCTATCTCATGTACACAGACAAGTACACAGAAATAACAGATGCCAACGTGATCCAGCAGGTCTGGCATACTTTGCCGTTAGAAAGTGTTGCCTAGTGGGCCGGGCGCAGTGGCTCAAGCCTGTAATCCCAGCACTTTGGGAGGCCGAGGCGGGTGGATCACGAGGTCAAGAGATCGAGACCATCCTGGTCAACATGGTGAGACCCCGTCTCTACTAAAAATACAAAAAATTAGCTGGGCACGGTGGCGCGTGCCTGTAATCCCAGCTACTCAGGAGGCTGAGGCAGGAGAATTGCCTGAACCCAGGAGGCGGAGGTTGCGGTGAGCCGAGATCGTGCCATTGCACTCCAGCCTGGGTAACTCTGTCTCAAAAAAGAAAAGAAAAGAAAAGAAGAGAAGAGAAGAGAAGAGAAGAGAAGAGAAGAGAAGAGAAGAGAAGAGAAGAGAAGAGAAGAGAAAAGAAAAGAAAAGAAAAGAAAAGAAAGTGTTGCCTAGTGCGCTATTCAGCAGAACATCTACTAAAATTGACAGTGTTGCCCTTAAGAGGAGGCTGGGGCCCAGAGCCACCTTTGGCCAATTCTGGACAGGAAAAAAGATGACAATGGGAGCACCCATTTCAACTGCCACATCAGGAAACCACAAATGTCTACTCTATCAGTCTAGAGAACCCACCAATTCTGTGCCTTTGGGTAACATTTTTAGGTCATACTTAGTTGGGCAACCACTCCCTTCCCTCTACAAGGCAAAAATTGATACCCTACCCATCACGGTAGCATAGATAACTGTATGCATGGTGCACAGAGATACAGAAAGCTGAATACGGTATTTTGCAGAGCTTTGATTGCAGCTGAAAATATATATAAAAAAGATGGCTAGAGATAATAAACATCTTTGAACTCAAAAGATTGCATCTGAAATTTAGGAACTAGCAGAAGAAATATAGAACATTCTATACAACTAGATGAAACCCCAGGAAGAAAGTAATCTATCTGCACAGTGGGTCTGGGACATAAATAGTGTGAGGTACAGCAGAGTAGGCAAGTCAAGCCCTGCATAAGGAACCAAAATAGAAATATTTTCCCTTGGTCACATCTGGCAGAGGATTTTGCCAGTTCCTTGGGGTGGAGGAATCAAAATAGATACAAGAATATAGAATTTTAGGTTTGTTACATATTATTGTGATCTTATTCATTCTAACTACATAGTAAAGCTTATACACTTTTCATTTTATAATATAGATTTGCTAACGATTCATTAATTCTTTTATACTCTTACTAAAATCAAAGTTAAAGAATTTCTCCAGGTATTTAAAAAGATTTCTGGACTGAGTGAAACTTCACTAAATTTTGCAGTCAAGATTCTGGTATCTAGACAAAAAGTATAGATGAGCAGCGGGTGTTCTTCTCCTAGCTCTGTGTTTTGCAAACAGCAAATGTAATAAATAAAAAGGTATATTTTCTCTTCCAGTGATCCATAGATTTTCTCTAATTATTGTAAGCATTTAAAAGATGTAATCTTGTAATCTCATGGTCAGGAAGTAGGGTTGCTTTTAGTATAAAGGTGTCAGAGCTGGACATAGAATGACTTCCATCCCAGCCTTATAAACATGGCCCTGTATCACCTGAGCTCATGAGTCCCACAGTGCCTGGACCCCCAAAGACCTGCTCATGCCCTCAGTACCTGCCTTTGGTTCTGAAGACTCATAACTTTTTAAAAAACACCTCTTGCCAATGTAAATTTTGCTAACTCTACCCAATAAAGTTTGCTCCATTATTGTGAAATAACAATGGTAAGAAAAAGGAACAACTGTCACACTGATGGCCTCAGTGTGATTTCTCGTTCTACCAAACTCTATTGTGACTTGGTGAAGTTACTATTCTTCTCTGATCCTCAATTTACTTACTTGTAAAACAAGGGTTTAGTCCAAAAGATGATCTGTATACATTTCCAAGGGAGCATGAGTGAATTATACCTTTGTCTGTGAAAAATTCATCCATTTAACAAGGGAGACATAGACCACTACCACCTATTAGAATGGCTAGAATCTAAAACACTGTTAATACTAACTGCTATCAAGTATTCAGAGCAGCAGAAATTCTCATTCATTGCCGGTGGGAATGAAAAATGGTATATCCACTTTTGAAGACAGTTTGGCAGTTTCTTATGCAATGAATACAGTCTTAAAACTAATTATGCTCCTAGGCATTTCCCAACTGATTTGAAAACATCTGTAAACACAAAAACCTGCACATGAAGGTTTATAGCAAGTCAATTAATATTAACAGTTGCCAAAAAGTAGAAGTAATCAAGATGTCCTTCAATAGATGAATGGATAAACAAGCCTTGCTATATCCATGCAATGGAATACTATTCAGTGATAAAGGGAATGAGTTATCAAGCCACAGAAACATGCATAACTCCTAAGTGTATATTGCTAAGTAAAAACAGCAAGTCTAAAAATGCTGCACAATGGATAATCTCAAGTATGTAACATTCTGGAAAAGGTAAAACTATGGAGATGGTAAATAGTTCAGTGGGTGCCATATGTTCCAGCAGAAGATGGGGTGAGTAGGGTTGAACAGGTGAAGTATGTGGGATTTTGGGGGGTATGAACCTCTCCTGTATGATACTGTAATGATGTGTACCTGACACCATGTATTCCTCAAAGCCTATAGATCATTACACCTCAAAGTATCACTATAAATTATGCAAATGTTTAAAAAATCATTTAGGAAGTCAGAGGATCTCAGAATTGAATACAGATATAACAAAGGTTTGTAATATTTTAAATGCATGAAACAACGTCAGTAACTGGGGTGGGGGATTAGGTGTGACTTAAATAACTTTGGAAATGAGTATAGTCCATTAAGTCTAAAGACAAAAGAGATTCTGTGTACTCTAGTTAACAAAGTATTTTCCCTCAAGAGTGTGGGCCAATAATTCTGAAACTAATATACATGAATATTTGAATTGAGGAATTAAATAAATGGATGGTGTGAGGTAGGTGCCAGGTTCCTTACTGTTGGAGTTAGAGGGTACAAATAAGCAAAGGGAGGAGCCTAGAATGATCCATGTGTGATCGGTTAGAGTTGGAAATATCAATATAAACTCATGTTTAGATTAATACAGATACAGATGGTTACATATAGAAATGTTTATAGATATGTGCATATATGCCATTGAATATACACACATCTCTCCTTGCTTTGTCTTCTGAGATGGCCTAGAAGCCATTACACCCCAGTTGCAACAAGCACAGCTAGTTCCCAGATCTTGGTTTCTAATACCATTCTCCAATAAAAGGAACTAGCGCCCCCTGGCAAAATTACTGGTTCCAGAACTTTAGCAGAAAATATGCAAGATGAGCCTGAAACACCTTGCAATTATAGAAAGTAAAAAAGTGCTCAAAGAAAAACAAAACCCCACAGTGATGGGGATATGTCAAAACAATACAAGAGGCAACTGAAATATCTCCCAATGGCCAAAGTTGGAATTATATGTGCAAAAAAATTAATAAAGTAGGATTAGATTCTAAATCAAAGTATAAAATAAATATTTATGACTACACAGTCATATAAATGACTGATAAATAAATTAAAGAGAAGAAATAAACATCCTATGCAGAAGAATTCCAAATAATTTTCAGAGATTCCACCCTAAAGGAGGGGGAGCACAATACACAGCTACTAAATGTGGGCTGCACACAGTGACTTTCTCTCAAGAATACAATAAGGAAAAGGGCATAAACAAACAACTTCCCAGGGGAGAAACCTGACAAATACTACCAAGCCAGATCAAGGCTAACATCAACAGTGATAAATCATATTGATACAGTGTACCCTTGATATGATATAACGACAATGGCATTTTACCTCTGTGGTCATCCTTTCCAAAACACATTACCCAGTGTAACAACGGGGAAAACACCCAGACAAATCTTAATTGTGGGATATTCAGCAAAATACTTGACTTATTTGTTTTTGCTGCCGCAACATAATGCCTCAACAGTGACTGGGTAATTTATAATGAACAGAAATTTATTGGCTCACAGTTCTGGAGGCTAGGAATTCCGAGATCGAGGGGCTGGCATCTGGCCAGGGCCTTCTGGCTACATCTTCCCCTGGTGGAACAGTGAAGGTCAAGAGAGGGCAAGAGGGGGCAAAGCTCACCCTTTTATAATGGCACCAATCCCATCCATGACAGGGAGCCCTCATGACCTAATCACCTCTTAAAGGTCCCACTCCTAATATCGCTACAATGGCAATTAAATGTCAACATGAGTTTTGGAAGGGACATTTAAATGGTAGCAATATCTAAGTAGTGCTCCTCAAAACTATGAGGGTCCTCAAAACAGGGGAAATCTGAGAAACGTCATAGCTAAGAGAAGACATAACTACTAAAGGTAATATGATATGCTAGATTGGATCCTGGAACAAAAGGAAAAAAGAACATAAGGTAAAAAAAACTAAGTACCGAATACAGTATCCAGTCTACTAAGTAATAATGTATCATTATTGGTTCATGAATTGTGAAAAATGTGACATATGAATGTAAGATTTTTTAATAGGGGAAATTGAGTGTGGGGTATGTGGGAAGATGGACCTATTTTCACAATAATTCTACAGATCTAAAACTTCTAAAATAAAAATTGTATTTTAAAAGTTATTTCTACATTGAAAAAATGCTGTTATGGTTTTGAATTATGCTGGGCTGTACTTCATATAAAGCATGAGTAAAACAAACCTGGTCCATGCCTTCAGGGAGCTTATAGTCTAATTTGAAGCAGTGACATTGAGCAACTAAATAAGATAGAAGGACTGAACCCATGTTGAGGTGTTCATGAAGTCTAATGGCTGTAAAGGCTGAAGTGGTTTCCTGAGACTGATCCAAATCCTTCATTCTAGGCCTCAGAGCCACAGGCTGTCTTTGACCTGAGCCAGCAAACACTGTCTGCTGATGACAAAAGAGACTGTGGAAGGTGGTACTCGTAAGACTGAATCAACACATTAGAATCAGAAGACTCAAGATCAAATTCATGTTGTCTCCTATTTGTCATACCAGTTCTTTGAGCCACAATTTCTTCACCAGTAATTTAGCTAACAATAACTACCCTGTAGAATTGGTATGAAGATTAAATGTGATTGTACAAACTGCCAAGCACATGTAATGTCCACATTCAGTGGCTTAGCTAGGACCTCACACAAATCTTTTTATTTATTCCAGAGCATGTTCTACTCCAACATGCTGTGTTCTCTTTTCTCAGAAAGATCATGAACTATAAGTTTGTTTTGTATGGTCTCCCCTCTCCCCCTAAATATGCCTCTCTCTCCTTAAGAGGTCTTGTCTCTCCACACCTCACTTCCTTATCAGTAAAAGCCTTGTGTACAATGATGCTATAACTCAACAGATCTTCCCAAGACTGGAAAAATTATGTTTCTAGTTGCTTTGCTTTCACACAAGGAAACTCAATTTATCTTGTGGAGGGTGAAAGAAAGTTTCAGTCAATTTATTTCTGGAAGCAGGGAATATGCTGTGGAGAAAGAGTAAAAACTAGAGAGAACATTTAAATTTAAAATCTACAAGATGCTATCTCAATTTGTATGCCAGTAATTCAGAATTTTTGACAATTCAGAGAGAATTCCCTATGGTTTATTGAATAAAAATAAAACCTAGCAACTCCAATGCAATATATTTAGTGGTATATTCTAATTATATTAATTAACTTGATAGGAAAAAAGCCTATGTTAAATTATATTTAATATATAAAAGCATACTTTTTAAGATTTTTTTATGTATTGGCTAATTTAGACACAGTCTCTCTGGATACATGATGTTATATTGTATTAGTATTACCAAGCCTGCCACAAATAACTATGTATAAAATAATGCCAAAAACAGTGTCATCAGAATAGAAATGAAAGGAGAGAGCAGTGCTTAGAACTCCAAATGAGAGGATGTTCTTGTGTGAGCAATCATCAGCAAGTCATAAAAATATATTTAAGTCCAAAATACAAACACTGTTTAGTAGTCAGGAAGCCAGCATTGCCTGTCTAATCTTAATTTTAGTCTAATTCAGTTGATGCTGTCTAGCACCTGTTGAAGAAATGGATGTTTTAACAACTTCCCCAGCCCTTGGTAAAGGAAGAATTAAACATTACCTCTGTCATCCCTTTCTCCATTCTGAAACTTGGCTGAGTTAAGGACTATTTATCTAGGTTTGACACTGATAAATTCAGATATTTATTCATAATATGAGTCTAGAAATCAGCTTTCTATACTGATAGTATATCCAGAAAAAAAAAATCATCTGTATCAAATGCTAAAAAGACTACAAAGAAGACTCTGATGGAAATACACATTTTATCACATTCACAAATGAATAAATATATCTTTTATTCTACTATAAATTTGTATTCAATTATATCATCATTTTTTTCTCTATCAGTTTTAGCTTAAATGCAATTTGAAATTCTTTCATAGAGTACTTCCAAAATTACTATGGAAAGAATTTAAATTTAAAAATGTTACAAACCTAACTCCTATAGAAAAACAGACAAAACTCACAATGTCCTTTTGTTTACTATTTTTGCTATTAATACACTACATTTTATAGACTTCACATTTTTCAATGCCTTTTCATAATATTACATCACTGATATATTTTATAGATGATAATATAATTTAAGAGACACTAAGAGTCTGAATTGAAGTCATACAACAAAAAGTGATGAACGCAGGACCAGGCTGCAGGTCTGGTTGTGAAGTTTGTGCTGTCTGCAACATAACAGCAAAGCTGCAAAGAGAGTGATTTATCTAAATGACATTTTTAAATTTACATATTTATAAAATATAAAACAAATCATGAGACTGAGAATGTTAAACTTTGAAATATCAGAGGAAAATAAAATTACTGATCTGTTCACTTAATTAATGTGGACAACAAATCACATCAGAGAAATGAGTAGAGCTCTCAACATTAATCTGAAAGAGCTTCATTGAGTAGAATAGAACTAGAAATGAAGTGTTTGGGGACAATCTTGGATATTTGGAAGAAATGAAATGATTCAGAACATAAAAAAAAGTGATTATATTCAGAGAGAAATAGACCACCCCTTCCTGCTACACTTGTATCAGTTGAGATTTCTTTTCCTTGGAAGTAACAGACACTATCTTAAGCTTGCTTAAGCAAAACATGGAAATGTATTACAAGGATCGTATGTCTGGGGCTCATGATGCTAAAGGCTATTTTTAAGCATTCTTTGTGGGAATCTAAGAAAGGGAAGATGCTGGAGGAAAGAAGAAACAGCTCAAAGGAGGACTCAGTGGGTAGAAACAGCTAACAGATGTGTTTCTGAATGCACAGAGATGCTCTCTAAGGATTCCCACTAAAGTGGGGAGTCTTGGGCAAGGATGGGAATTGGTAAATCACTCCTGCTTTGTAAATGAGAGGAAAGGAGCCAACCACTTGTGCATTATGCTAACGTGACTCCATTTCTATCAACAGATTGGTGAGGCCTGAGGACATGGGTTACACAGATACCAGGGGTGTGATACAAAAGAGAGAGGGAATTTTCCACACACCAGTGGAAAGAACACAACATGAGATTTCCGTAGAAAGCTGCCCACATCAGTGGTTTTGGCAGGATTGAGATTGCTTTAATACTGGGGAAAGCAGGGGGCAGGAGGCAGGAGGGAGCCAAGGCAAGAGCCCTGGGCAGCAGCATCTGCTTCTTTGGCACTGGGATATTTGGCAGCAGAACCTACCCTAGGCAGCAGAGCTGGGCTGGAAAGAAGTAAAATGATAGTGTCTGGGGGCGGGGATGTTCTCGTGAAATATTCTGAGAATAACTCAGAAGTAATCAGTAAAGATTTTAAAGGAGTCTGGTGTGAACGAGGCAAAGCCAAAGAAATACCATATTTGTACTGCCATTCTGATGCTGTTGGCTTAGGAAACATGCTGTATATATCACTAGATATATGTGAATATCTTTTTATCTCTCTATCCATGGAGCTCTCTGAGTATTGCCTCTTTACTATACTATGTCATGGTACTTAATGGTAGGGAAGTTGTTTTGTGCATATGTCTGCCCTTTCCTGAATGCCTTGTGACACAATGCAGGAATTCAAATTAAATCTATCTATGACAGTCCTGATGCCTCACAAATATGTGATCCCTTCCATGTCATTTTTACTTTCACTAAAGGATTCTACCCATGACACTAGTCAAGATGTAAGGAAGTTAAACATATGGAAGATAGCAACAAATATCTTTTGAAGCCCAGAACACATTGATTGGCACTCATTTTAAAAGACATGTCTCTTGTTATGTAATACTTAGATTCCTGAAAAGTTGATATGTTGCAATGAAGTGTATATAAAGGCAGATGGTATTTAAACACTGATTTTAAAAAAAATCTGTAGTGGATTCATTTGAAATGAAATAATCACTTCTCATTAATTTTCTTTGTAGATTTGTATTGCCTCCATAGTAGGTCTGCAGAAAAGGGTAGAACAAAGCAGAGTGAAAAGAACATGGGTTTCAAGCCAAATAGACTAATAGATCTTTATCTATAATTAACTAGCTTTGTGAGCTTGAACATATTTCTTAAATTTTTCAGCTCAGTTTTCTCATCTAGGATTATTACTGATCTCACAACTTACTGTGAGGAATCATGTAAAGAACTTGCATATAGTAGATAGATATAGCTAGATATAGACAGAGATGACATGTTATATATATATATATGTATATATATATATGTTTCTCTCTCTATGTAAATATAGAGAGAGATACTGTGACAAAACTCTCAATGCTCTTTTGTTTGCTATTTTTATTATTAATATTTTATCTTTTATAGACTATATTTAAATGCCTTTTCATAAAATTCTATCATTGTCTGCTTTATAGGTGATGAAATAATTTCAGAGATACTAAAGTCTGAATTAAAGTTATACAATGAAGAGTGATTGACCCAAGATCAAACTGCAGGTGTCTTAGCTATATAGTCCCTGCTATCTCCAACATAGGGGACATATATGTATATGTGTGTGTGTGTATACATATGTCCCTACAACTATAGCCATCTTTACGTGTGTATATATACATATATGTGTGTGTATACATATGCCCCGACAACTATATCTAGCCATCTTTATGTATGTATATATATATATATACACACACACACACACACACACACACACACACACACATATATACAGTACCATGTTTCTTTGTTTCCATAAAGAATGACATTTCTAGAATTTTTAAAGTGTGTATACAGAAATAAAAGTTAAAAGAAAATATGCAACACAGTCAAGCCAACCACCAAAAATTCTAATATTTTGGATAAGAACTATTAAATGTATACTTTTAACCATTTTCAAATTTTACTGAAATTAGCATCTTAGACTACTATTTTATTACTACTTAAGGTTCACAGCTTCACTTCAGTTCTAAATGAATAAATGAATGAGATGCAACTTTTTTATATTCAGTACTTTCATCCATATGAAAACCCTATATGGTTTGGCTCTGTGCCCTCATCCAAATCTCATCTTGAATTGTAATTTGACTTGTAATCCCCAGGTGTCTGTTGAGGGAGGGTCCTGGTGAGAGGTGTTTGGATCCTGTGTGTGGTTTCCCTCATGCCATTCTTGAGATAGTGAGTAAATTCTCACGAGATCCGGTTGTTTAATAAGTATGGGGATCTTCCTGCTTTTTGCTCTCTTTCCCTCTCGCCTGCTACCATGTAAGATGTGACTTGCTTCCCCTTCAGCTCCCTCCACAATTCTAAGTTTCCTGAGGACTCCCCAGCCAGATGGAAATGTGAGTCAATTAAACCTCTTTCCTTTATGCATTACCCAGTGTTGGGGAAGTTCTTTATAGCAGTGTGAAAACAAACTAATACACCAATGAAATGCACAGTTAATAACCACTAAGGGTATAGACTGTACTGAACATATCAGATAAGATTTTATTGAGAGCTTTCTCCTTCATTGGAATTATATAACCAGCTTCCTTGAAAATCCTATTTTTTATAATTGCATTAATGTTTTAAATTTTGAAAACAAGTTTGCTCAAAATAGCAATGAATTCCCAGAGTCAATTTCCAATGGCTTTTCCTCTTTTATAACATATGTAGTTACATAGATGATATCATCATTAGTTTCTGTTTAAGGTTTAATATTGATATATTTGCAATTGATAAATGAGCCCCAAATCTATTCAGAACTAATGCATGTCAATTGCTAAGTTTTTCTAAAGAGGAAATTAGAATAAATTTTGTATGGCAAAATCACTGATTTGCATTCTGTGGCCTTAGCTAATTTCTACATTAATGTGGAAGAACTATAGGGAATCATTTCTGGAACACATCTGTCATTAAGTTTGCTAAAAGATTGTTTGAAAGCTTAAGGGGCTGAAACATGAGTTGGAATATGTTCCTCAATGTTGGGAACTCTTTGTGTCAAACAAATCTGTCAGAGTGTTTATTGCTACATAGGACATTAGTTCATATTTTTAGATTCTCATTAAATCCAGTAAAGCAGGCGTCTGCATAAACTGAAATTTCATTGATATGCTTGTTCTGCATATAGATCGAAATTATATTGCTCCTTATTATTGGTAATGCTTTCCTTAAAAGCAGAATCTTACAAGTATTTTAAGAACTTGATTTTAAAAAGCTCATTAGTTTCACTACAACTTACATAGTCCCATCCTGCTCTTCCAAATGTAGTTTCATAGAAGAAAAAAATCAAACTTTACCAAAATTTTGATGTAGCACCAGCCAACGTGCCACACTGATCTCAAGTGTGTCAAATCAAATAACTGAATTTGAGATTTAGAAATAATCCCATAGACTATCACATTGCCCAACCTATTTATTTTAATATGAGCAATTTAAAGCCAAAAGCTATCACTCTCATATGTCTCACAGCATCAAATACCGACATGTCCAGTTTTGTGAGCTATCTCAACTCACAGGGAAATAAAAGCTTTGGGTTTTTTTTCCAGTAACGGGTACCCCTATACTCTGTTGAACACACAGCCCTTCAATACCATACTTCAGTCTTTACTGTTTCCCAGGCTTAGAAACAGGATCTCTTAAGGCATCGTTCTGGCTCCATGACTTTGTAGTCACTTTCAGTGGTAAAAATAATCACATTTTGGATTTTTAAGTCACTGATGTTCATTTAACTGCAATCTCAAATTTGATCAAAAGCCTCTTTCTTTTCATCCTAGCACAAGCCAAACACATGACTCTAAAAACTTGAGGGGAGAGCAAAGAGAGAAAACAAGGTCATGTCTCTCTTCTTTACCCTTCTCCATCCTGCTTCCTATCTTCCTCTAGCCTTGAGGCAGAAAAGGCAGAAGAGCCTACGTCTCCTCTCCTGTACCTGCCCATGCTGAGGTTTTCATCTCTTTTCTGTTGGTGTCCTCTCCTTTCCGTTGGTGTCCTCTCCTTTCCTGCTTAACATGGGCAGGCCTGCAATCCCTTCAGTGTGGTTAATATCCAAATATCTGTGGAATTCCTCTTGTTTTCCATTTACACTCAATTCCTTGTTGATCTCACCCAATCTGATGGCCTTTAAAAACAGATATATACTAAAAATTCCCAACACCCAACTGCCTAATCACCATCTCTACTTGCATGCTCAACAGGCTTCTCAAACTTACTATGTCCAGAAAGCCTTCTCCACCTGCCATCTTCCCCTCTCAGCTAATGACAATTCCATCTTTCTAGTTGCTCAGACCAAAATTTAAAGTCACTTTTTATTCCTCTCTTCCTCTCTTAACTCATGTCCTATCTTTCTACAAATCCCATCAATTCGACTAAGACATGTATCCTCTTCTTGCTATCTCTACTGCTGTCACCCTTGTTTCAACCATCACTAGCGCTAGCCCAGATTATTCCAGTGGTCTTCTGATGGATCTGCCCAAGTCTTTCTCAGCGCAGCAACCAGAGCGATCTTACTGAAACACATATCAGACCAATAATTCATGCCCTTTGATAGCCAACATGCCTTACACGATGCACTTCATTCCCTGTTATATCTTTGGTTGCATCATATGCTACATCCCTCCTTGCTCACTCCACACCAAGTTACCACCAAGTACCCTGATTTCCTCAATAAACATTACAGTCACATGTTTGTTTGTTTATAATTAAGTTATAATTTACATAAAATGGGCAAATCTTAAGTGCTAAGTTCATAGTTTTGACAGTTCTACAGGCCCATGTAACCACCATCTGTATCAAGATAGAGAACAATATTATGTCACCTCAGATTATTTTCCAGTCAATTCCAGTCCATACTTATAAACAACTACAATTTCAATTTCTGTTACCAGAGATTTGCATTGCCTGTTTTTAGACAATATAAATGCAATCAAATGGTATGTATTGTTTTATGTCTAGCTTTTTTTTACTTAACATAATCTTCTTGAGATTCATTCATGTCGTAGTATGTATTCATAGCTTTCTTCTCTCAATTAATGACTAGTATTTCATTGTATGAATATATTACAGTTCATTTTTACATTCTTCTCTTGATAAATATTAGGGATGTTTTCCATTTGGGGCTAATATGAACAAAGATGCTATGAACATAGTGTACAAGTCTTTGTGTACATATGTTTTTATTTCTCTTGGGTAAATACCAAGGATTGAGATTACTGGGGCATAGGCTAAATGCATGTTTAACTTATAAAGAAATTTTGCCTTCTAGCCTTTGCATTTGCTGTTCCCTTAACCTGGAATGTTCTTCCTCTAGGTGTCTCATGGATAACTCCTTGGCTTCCTTGTTTTGCCAAAAGCCACCTTTTAAATGAGCTCTACTCTATGCAATCCAACTCTTTCCTCCATCTCAACCCTAGCACTCTCACTATTTCCAGATTTTCCCATAGCAATCTTCACCCTTTATCGTGCTATATAATAATAAATTATTATTATTGATTTTTTTCTCCCACCAGAAAGAACAAAAGGGCTTTTAAAAAAAATCTCTGTTGTTTATTAATGTGTTAACATTGCCTAGAACAGTGCCTGACATTTAAGTAGACAGTCATAAATAATAGTTAAATAGAAGGAAAGAAAGAAAAGGAGAAGAAGGAATGAAGGGAGGAAGGGAGGGAGGGAGGGAGGAAGGAAGGAAAGAGGGAAGGAGGGAAGGAAGGAAGGAAGGGAGGGAGAGAGGGAGGGAAAAAGGAAGGAGAAGCAAGGGGGCAATGTCTGTGGTGTCTCTCAGAATGCCAGGTCATAGATGCTCTATGGGACTCCTCAGGTCTTCGTAGCTGCAGAGGTAGTAACCCAGTTGTTCCTAGTGCTCACTCTTGTCCCATGTGTGCTGTCTGTGCGCTTTCCAACCTGTTCCTCTTCAGCACATACAAGGTGTTCTCTTGTGTAAAAAGCCTCTGTATTTGGATTTTGACATAGAGTTAAGAAAATGTCTCATCCATCAGCAGTTAATCTGCTTGGCTCCTGATTTAGTGTGTCTAGATGTGTCTATCTGGTCTCTCTTTTCTCTTCCTCCAAACACACACCACCCAACTGTGAAGGGAGTTTCAAGCTTCTTTCCATGTCCCATAAGTAGCACAAAAACCCAAACCTCAGCCCTCCACCATTTCCTCAGATCTTAAAGGCTCTATTTCCAGAATTCCTCCAGCTGAATAGACTAATGGCTTGTTTTTTTTCAAAGCATTTACTATGTAGAATTAGCTGTTATTTGCGACATATCTGGCAGAAAATTCTAGAAAGCTACATTTCTTTTGCCTTCTAATATAAGCTCTTACAAATAAAATGGCAAAACTAGGATTGCTATTTACTTATTAAGTCCTCAACATTTGAGAAAATTAGAAAGAGGTAATGGGCACCTGTGGGGGCAAGAGCTATTTGAGAACTCACTAATCTTTCCACTCAGTTTTGCTGTGACCCTACATCTGCTCTAAAAAAAGATAAGTTTATTAACTTTTTAAAAAAAGGAGTCGTGATAGCTCTGCCTTAAAGATAACTGTGAGTCCACGTAAATAAAAAAATCACTGCCTATTCATTTTCTTACTGGTCCACTAAAGTGAACGTGAACTCATTCAGAGTTTAAGCCAATTCTCTCATCAATGAAGTCAATGTTTATTACAGTTTAACAGTGCTGCTTGTCTCAGCAATCTTAAAGTGCTTATATCTGTGCCTGTTTCGGTCAGGGTATAGCCAGGAAAATGTAATTTGCTTTAAGTATTTACAACAGAGGATGCATAATACAGAAAGTTGGTTCTACAGATGATAAAGAAGCAGAGAAGCCAAATGAAATTGTGAGAGGAAACCCTTAGCAACATCAGGAAATCACTCCTCTCCCCGTGCTGACTAGACAAAGGGAGATGACAAAGTTACCAGAGTCCAGGTGTCAGGGTTACTCAACAGAAGCCGGTTTCAAGGCAGGTCTGTCAGACAGGAGTTGTGCCATGGAAAATACATAACCTAGCTGGAGATAACCCCAAAAATGTATAACTGAAGAGAAATTCTCTGGTACCTTTATTTCTGTCACCGTTCAGTCTCCTGCAGGTCTTCCCACTGTCCACACACAGTCTGGAGCCCACTGACACACGAGCCTGGGAATCAGCCTGCAGGGATCAGCCCTTCAAGCAGGCCAACAGCAAGGAATAGATCTGAGGGCAGCAATCAGCACTGTGGCAAGGCTAGAATAAACACACAGAGCAGAATTTGAAAAACCTTCAAAAATTTCTATCAGAGTGGATGATTTTCTGTATGATGCTATTTCAGAACATTTCAAAATACATGTATTAGCATAAGGAAGGGTTAATGGCTCATGCTCTATTAGATTCAGAAAGAGAAAGAGACGAAGGAAGGAAGGAGGGAGGAAAAGAGGGAGGGAGGGCTACAGGGGAGGGAGGGAAGGAAGGAGGGAGGGAGAGAGAGAAAGGGAAGGAAGGAAAGAAAGAAAGGAAAGAGAAAGAAAGAAAGAAAAGAATGAATAATTTACTTAATGGTAAACATTAATAAAATAGATCAATACTCAGGCAAAGCTTGAAAAAGGGAGTCTTGTTTTATTCCATCCCACCACAATCCTATTCTCTTGGCGTCCTATGGCACAGAGATTAGCGGTAGTGAAGTGGAGAAAAGAGGTTAGAAGTTTCCATGTTATTTCTGGCTATTTCAGTCGCAGCATAGAAAAAAAAAAAGATGAATAGTGATAGTTCAGATCTTATCTTGATACTAATCTTGATGATTTGTGTACTTTTGGAGACACGATACCAGTAAACATAATTGGGAGGTAAAGTTTCTTTTTCTTCTATTTGACATCATGAAGTTATTTTAACAAAAAGAAATTCAGCCTAAAAAAAGGTTGTGCTGCTAAATTCAAGTGTTCATATACTTAAGTCTATAATTTACTGGGCACAATATTATGACAAGACTAACAATAAGATCATTGTTGCATAAGCACTGTGATAACTTAATGGGCAGTAGAGAGTGCCTGGGGTTTTGGTTCTAAGACATGAGTCTAAGTACTACCTGGAGTACTTTTCTGTCTGTGTATCTTTGGAGAAACAACTTGATGACTCTGAGCCTCCCGTGATTTGAAATAAAACAACTACAGTCATGGTACCACTCCACAAAGCCATTGTGATGATTTAATGAAATAAAATTTGGTGGCACTACAGCACAAACGTTTGGCTTCTGTTGTTTTCCTTTTTATTTTGGGGACCCAGGAATAAGCCCTCCTTCTAGCCAATGAAGAAACACCAAACACAAACATTATGTAGTCAGAAGCAACCCGAAAATAGCTACTATATAATTACCCGAGTCTTGAGAAGAGAAAACAATTTCGGGATTAGAGCAGGAAAAACACAGACAATTTTCTATGCCTTCTCAAATGCAACAGCTGAAAGAAGACCCATCAAACTCACTTATGGCACCCAGCTGCATGACTGCATCTTTACAGCCCTAAGGATTCCAGATGTATGGGGTTCACCTGGGTCTAGGAAGCACTCAAAGAAGCTAAACAACAATTTCCCACAAAACAGTGGACTAAATAATCAGAAGAAGAAATGAAAATCACCTGGACAGTTTTGCCTTAAAATAATTGACACGGGGTGGGGAAAGGTAAGTATTATAAGTACTTTCTTGCTGCAGTTTTCTCATTCAAATGCCTCCAGGGAGGCAGTTTTTCCTCCCAGTTCTGGTTTTTGTTGAGTTACTTTGCTTTCCTCTCTAAGTCAGACCCTGAAAATGACCTTATTGCAAACCCACCCACTCTTCTTCCCAGAGAATTCTTTTATTCATAAAACCACTTTTTCTTTTTTTCCACGAAAGTACCTCCATGTTAGTCCTTTGGAGGAATTTAGCCAAGAATTTATCTTCCAACGAATATTTGCTGAAGGCCTACAGCATACCACGCATGCTCCCTTCTAGGCACTGTGGGTACACCAAGAAACAGAGGAAGATCTCTGTACTCACGGAGCTTTTATTTTCTAGTGAGGGAGACAGACAAGGAACAAGAAACAGACAAGAAGTAGATGACACAGGGTGCTAGGAAGTGATAAGTATTATGGCTTAAAACAAGGAACCATGGAGCAGTTCCAGGAGTGCTGAGTCAGCGGCATTGGTGAGAGAAGTAAAAAGTTCCTTGTGTCCTCCCAACTGTCAGCACACCAAAGAGTTACATTTCTGCAAAGGCACACAGCCCTTTTCCTGAAACAAGGTTTCATACTAGCAATGAATAGCTTTGTTTCTTTCCTATTCAAACAAGTAATGAAATTATACATAGCAATTTTTTCTCTTTTAATTTCCACATCTGATTGCGTGGAGCTACATATTAGGATACCCTGGTTTCTATATGCATTAAATTCCATTAGGGTTAATTTAGCTTTTCTATCTCCCAGTCCTCGATCTTTCCACCTTTCCTTCACAAATAGAATAATTATCAGCTCATGTCCTATGACATCAGAACAGTGCAACCACTTTCTGCATTCTAGCAATTCAATTCTAAGACTTTCATTTGATTCCCTGGACCTCATTTGAACTTCCGTGGGTACAATCCTATTTTAATAAAACACATACTGACTCTGGGAAAAATTGCAAAGCAGGTGAAAATGGGGTGGGAGCTGCTCCACAATTCATTTCTCAGGCTCTTAACTCATTTATTACAGGAATTTCTTTCTCTTTGCTTCCAGTTGATAGTGCTCAAGTAGTTCCCTGACTCAAAGTTTACACCGTATGTGGCATTACCTTGTGTGTGTCTCCCCTTCTCAAAGTTTACACCATATGTG
The DNA here is from genome assembly GCA_031835075.1 of Saguinus oedipus. Classification (NCBI taxonomy): domain Eukaryota; kingdom Metazoa; phylum Chordata; class Mammalia; order Primates; family Cebidae; genus Saguinus; species Saguinus oedipus. The sequence continues at coordinate 130,785,402 of CM063178.1, forward strand.
GCATTACCTTGAGGAATTTCCATATAATAACAAAAAAGTGTTTCATCATAATTAATTCACACACAATTAATACAAGAGAAATTTTTCAATTTCTATTAGGGAAGGGAGTTTCTGGCTTCATCTTAGCTAGCTTTTTATCTCCAGGGCTTAATACATGTTAGTACTCATATACATTTGATGGATGAATGAATGGAAGAGAAATATTAATATATGAAAATGTAATCCTGACAGAGGGAAGAGAATGAACAGTATCTATTTTGTATTTAATTGGTTGAAAATAGTATTGGGACCATATTTCTCCTAGGACCTTCTGCTTTATCCCCTCTTCATCACCCTTTTCTTTCACAGTATGCTGTTTGGCATTTTGTCTGCCTGTCTCTGCCACTGGACTCTGAAATCCTTGAGATGTCAGATATGTTTGGCAGTTTTATCTCCTGTCACTAATATTTGGGGTGGGAGAACACTTATTTCCCCACTGCTTGTTTCCAACTACACAGGATCAGGAATTTCTAATCTCCTCCTCAGAAGAAAAAAAAGCATGGGAGGAGCTTGTGATGTCTCTCTAGGCGCTGCCTCACTCCTCTCCTATGGCTTACTTCATTGGAAAATGTGGGACAAGAAACCATCATACTCACCTCCGTTACATCCACATCTCCTTTTGGACCAGGGCTGCCTGCAAGACACCCATATTCTCTGCAACTATCATGGAGTAAATGTATGGAGGGGGCTGGAGAGTGAAGGAGTTCTACTGCTCTTCTAGGGCCTAGAAGAGGTGGGTGGGTAGATGAGTCTGCCTAATCCAGTAGTAAAGTCTTAGGTGGCCCATTGAGGATGCCATTTTTGGAATGATGGCACTGAGGCCCGGAGTGCTTACATAGCTTTGCCAAGGTCACAATGACCAACTGGCTTTGCCGAGATTTGAACCTAAGCACTTTGGTTATAAAACTCTTGAACACAATACCCTATTGCTGCTGCTGCTTTTTTTTTGTTTGTTTGTTTTGTTTTAATTATTTTCACACTCTCTAATCAGCTTTACCAAAAAAGCCAGTTTTACATCTCTGTCAGATTCCTGCATCTACTCTTGAATGTAACACTAGCATAGGGCCGGCCTGGCTCATTATATGCATTCAAAAATGGGTGACTTTAATGAAATGATACTATCAGAGTCCTTGCGATGCTTGAATGAAAAAGTGAAGAATGAGCTAGATCACAACAAGGTCACGCTGATGCTTGAAAAAATGTAGAACCAGCTCTCATCCCAAAACTCCAGGAGTCATTAATTTATTGGATACTTTAGAGAACAGAATCAGGCGAGGGTGAGGTGAAAATGTCTAACACTGGCTCTTTGTTTCCTGCCTCCACTATACGATTCAGGTGTGTAACCTGAGCTGGGGCACATCCTGACAATACTTGATATCTTTATCCTAGGAATTTCTTCCGAAAGTGTAATCTGTGGGTGTCCACTGAAGCAAGACCATTTCAGGAAAAAATAAAGAAACAAAAAAAGAAGAAATAGGGCATTGTGTTCAAGAGTATGGGTTCTATAACCAAAACGCTTAGCTTCAAATCTCAGCAAAGTCACTTGCTCACTGTGACCTTGGCAAAGCTATATAAGCACTCCAGCCCTCAGTGCCATCATTCCCAAAAGTAAAGACAGGTCTTAGAACAGTTATGCAGATTATATAAAGCAATCTATATAAAGTATTTAATGTAATAAATAATATATAGGTGCTCGATAAGTGCTGGTTCCCTTACATAAGCTTGATAATTTTATTACCTTTTTCTCTCAGAGAGTACCAATACATGTAAGGCTACCTAGGACGCTGAAAAATCCTGCACCAAAGAAATGCATTCAACCTTGTTCAATGCAGCACCTCTGGGTTTTTAAATTATTTTTAACATCAAGACAAACACTTTGGGCAACACTGCCACAAGTCTGTGAATTTAGCCGAGGTCACACACCTAGTGACCATCAAGCCCTAAAGGAAGATGCAATTCAGAAATATACCCCCATTTGGTTGGTATTCACCATCTGTCTTTTAATGTCCAGTACTAAGCACAGGCCTTAGTTAATTGAACATGCAAAGTGGCACCCACAGGCAATGATCTCAGTATATATTTTGAGTTATCAGCCAAAGAAATCAGAGATGAAAGCAACATCTAATGGCTGAGAATACATAAATAGCCATTTCCACTCACTTTCAATTACCCTGCAGAGGAATCTGGTCACAGATGAGCTCAGTAAATTCACAATATGTTATCCTCAATAGCTAAGCTGAGTAAAATCACCCTATTTGTTAGAACATTAATCCTGTAAAAGCATTGCCATCCTTAATCATTTTATGGCTTCACATTGCTTAATGGTAAAGATAAGAGGACCCCCCGCCCCCCCGGCCCCGAGATGTCCAGGTGTGACCTTCAGTGAGTCAATGCAGACAGTCTCCTGATAAGACATATGGATGTTGTACGGCCTAGATAGCCAGCTTACAGCAAGTGTGGTCAGTGTTCTAACTCTCATCTGCACTATGTGCCTTTCACAAAGTCATCCCGGAAGAATTTCCAGTCCTTTGAAAGTGGGAATTACAATGTATTTGTTTCTGAATCCATAATGATTGGCCTAATATCAGATACATGGAAGTCACATATTTAACAAAGTGATAGTAGGCAGTTGATGTCAGCAAATACACACATTCATATGTACATACATAAAGAATGGGGTTCTTTTTTACATTTCTGAAGCGGGAGGTGAAGGCACTCTTCGCTTGATTCTACCTGTGAGGGGAGCAGTTCTGAAGTGCTGATACCTTCAGAGCTCAACAGGCAGAACTGTGGAAAGCACCATACTCTATAGGTTTAAATCTTAGATCTGTCTCTTAGTAGATGTGTGACTTTGGGCAGTCTAGCTAGTCTTTCTGTGCCTCAGTGACCGAACTGTCAGACAGGAGTGATAATCAAGGTTGTCATGAGATATAAATAAATTATATACAGCTATGCACCACATAACAATGTTTCTGCCACCAATAGACTGCATATACAATTATGGTCATAAGATTATAATGAAACTGCGCTATACAGGTGTACTATTTTTTTAATCTCTCTTGTGTTGTATTTTTACTGTATTTTTTCTATGTTTAGATATGTCTAGATACACAAATACTTGCCCTTATGTTACAATTGCCTACAGTATTCAGCTTAGCAACACACTGTACAGGTTTGTAGCCTCACAGAAACAATAGGCTAGACCATCATATAACCTACTATCTAGGTTTGTGTAAGTACACTCTGTGATAGTCACACAATGACAGATGGGCCTAATAATCCATTTCTCAGAGGACATTTCTATCATTAAATAATGCATAATTATCTATGTAAAATATATACATGTGTGCACACACACAAATATTTGTATACAGCATGTGTCTAAATATATGGCACATACATATTTATATATATGTGTGTGTGTGTGTGTGTGTGTGTGTGTGTGTATAAAATCTGAAAGAAATGTGTAGTACACAATGAACACAATCTAAGCCTGGGCTACTTAAGGTTGAAAGGTTGACAGCAGAACACTAAGGAGTTCACGAACTCTTGCCCCCATGTAAATTATTGTTTCTTAATACTTTGTTCCCTTTTTGCATCTTTTAAAACTCACTTCTCACAATGTAAATGCAGCATGAGGGGCTAAAAGCCTGACAAGGAATAGCATATATTTGTCTGGCCTTTCCCTCGACTCAGATTTCTCTGCGACCTGTAGAAGTGTTGTCTGGCCAAGAACATTAGTTTCCACTTGTGCCTTCCTTTTCCTTCATCCTGGGGTTAGCTCATCACATCTCCCACTGCTTGGAGGTCATAATAAATTCTAGCCATACAAAGCCCCCATCACTGTACCAAAGGAGCTATATTCTCCTCCTAACTTAAATAGTGAATCAGTGTAACATAAATTTATATGACTAGTAAAATAGTTGCTGCTAGCTGACCAGTGCTAGCAGCAACTATTTTGTCATGTAAATAGTTGCTCCTTGAGCTGTCAGGGAGTCATGCATTGTTGTGGTCTTTTCTTTTTCCCAGAGAAAAAAAAATATTTTTTTTATATTATTTTGTTTTATTTTGAGATGGAGTTTTGCTCCTTGCTCACCTTGGAGTGCAATGGCACGATCTCAGCTCCCGGGTTCAAGTGATTCTCCTGCCACCGCCTCCAGAGTAACTGGGATTACAGGCATGAACCACCAAACGTGGCTAATTTTGTATTTTTAGTAGAGACGGGGTTTCTCCATGTTGGTCAGGGTGGTCTTGAACTCCCAACCTCAAGTGATCCGCCCACCTCGGCCTCCCAAAGTGCTGGGATTACAGGGGTGAGCCACCACACCCAGACTGAAAAAATACTTTTTAAAAAATCAACTTAAGGTATAAATTGTATACAATAAAGTACACCTATTTCTTACATGTATAGTTGAATGAGATTTGACAAATGTATAACCTGTGTAACCACAGTATTCAATACATTTTCATCATCCTAAAAAGTTCCCTTGTCCCCTTGGTAGCAAATTATACCCACACTAGTCTCCAAGCAACCACTCATCTGTCACTTCAGTTGAGTTTTGCTTTTGCTAAAATTTCATGTTTGCTTTTGTGTATTCTCTTTCATTCAGCATATTTTTGAGAGGCATTTATGCTGTTACATGTTTCAGTACTTTGCTCTTTTTCATTGCTAAGCAGTAATCCAGTGTGTGAATATACTACAATTTGCTTATTTATCCACCTATTCATAGACATTTGAGTTGTTTGGTGTTTTTTTTTTTTTTTTTGGCTGTTAGGAATAAAGCTGCTATGAACATTCACGTACAAATTTTTATGTGAACATATGCTTTCTTTCTCTCGGGTAGATTCCTAAACAGGATGACTGGTCCTACGGTAATTGCATTTAATTTTATAAGAATATATACCAGACTGTTTTCCAGAGTGTTCTATCATTTTATATTCCCATAACTAATTTATGAGTTACAGTAGCTCCACATTTTGTAAACACTTGATATTGTCAATCCCTTTAAGTTTAGTAACTCTAGTGAATGTGTGATTGTATCATTGTGTTTTAATTTGCACTCCCTGATGATTAGTGATGTTGAGCATCCTTTTTGTGTTCATTGGCCATTTGTATATCTTCTTTTATGGTGAATCTGTTCAAATCTTTTGTCCGTCTTCTACTTGGGTTTTTTATCTTCTTCTTATTGAAGTCTAAGAATTCTTAATATGTTTATATACAAATCCCTTGTCAGATAAACTTTGAAAATATTTTTTCCATTCATATTTGTCTTTTCATTTTCTTAATGGTCTTATGAGCAAAATATTTTAATTATGATAAAGTTCTATTTTTCCATTTTTCTTCATGTTTAATGCTTTCTGTGTGCCTAAGATATCCATGCCAACACAAAGTCACAAATATTTTTTCATATTTTTCTTCAAAAACTTTCACATGTTTAGCATTATGTTTAGGCCTATAAGTCATTTCAAATTATGAAGTAAGGTGTGTATGGTGTTTATTTTTTTAATGGATAACCCAGTGGTTCTAGCATCATTTATGGAAAACAGTGGGCGAAAGGCAATTCTACACACACACACACACACACACACAAAATCTTCTGTTTATTGATTTATATGTCTATCCTTTCACCAATACTACATTGTGTTTATTGTTTTAGCTTTTATAAATTTTAAAAGTAGTTTAAATCCTCCAATATTGTTCTTGTTTTTCAAAATTGTTTTGGTCATTTTAGGTTCTTTGCATTTCCATATAAATTGTTCAATCAATTGACATTTCTAAAAAAGACATGCTGTGACTGAGGTAAAACTCTATATCATGTCACGGGGAATTGACAGTCTTAACAACATGGACTCATCCCATTAGTGAATATGATATATTTACCATTCATTTGTCATTTTTTATTACTAAGCAAGGTTTTGTAGTTTTGAGGGTTTATACTGTACATTCTTAATATCTTTTGTTAAATTTATCTCTAATTATTTTATCTTTTATGCTAGACTGAATGGAGTCACTTTTATTGCATTTTTCAGTGATTCATTGCTAAAACATACAAACACAATTTTTTTTGTCTACTGATTTGTATCCTATAACCTTAATAAATCCGCTTGTTAATTCTCAGAACTTTCTTTTAAATTCCTTAGAGTTTTGTAGATACATGATCATATCACATGTGAATACAGACAGCTTCACTTCTTCCTTTCTAGTTTGTGTATCTTTTTTCTTTGCCTCGTTTTTTGCATGAATTAGAAACATGATCTACGACTCTTGTAATGCTAAATAGAAGTGGTAAAAACAGAAATACTTGTTATACTCCCAGTCTTAAAATTGAGTCTTTTATCATTAAATAGGATGTTAGCTATGTGTGTGTGTGTGTGTTTTTTTTTGTAGATGTCCTGTATCAGGTTGAAAAGTTCCCTTCAGTTCCTAGTGTGCTGAGCTATTTTACCATGAATATGTGTTGTATTTTTCCAATGCCTTTTCTGCATCCAATGATGTTCATAAGATTTTCTTCTTTATTATATTGATATGGTGAATGGTAATGATATTAATTAGATTTTTAATGCAAATCAACTTTGCATTCCTGGGATGAATCTTCTCCATTCTATATCATTTCTTTAATGTACTACTGAATTTCATTTGCTTGTAATTCATAGAGTAATTTTGTGTTAATGTTCATGAGGGACATGGGTCTATAGTTTTTCTGTAATGTATGGAAAGTCATTTGTGGAAAAGACTGGGTGCAAAGGAAACTCAACAACACACACACACTCACACACACAGGTCTGCTTTTGTTATCAGATAAGTCTGATACTATGGTTTAACTTTTTGTTCCTTTCAAAATTTATGTTGAAATTTAATACCCAATGCAACATTAATGGAAGGCATGGCCTGTAGAACGTGATTGATTAGGTGCTCTTATAAAAGAGCTTGACAAACCTAGCCTTGTTCACCAAAAATTCATCCCTTTTTGTCCTGCCACCTTCTGCCATGTGAGAACACAACATTCTTTTTATTCGGAGATGAAATGTTCAAGTCATCATCTTTGAAGCAGAAACCTGACCCTCACCAGGTGAGCAACCTTCCAGCACCTTGATCTTGGATTTCCCAGACTCCAGAATTGTAAGAAATAAATTTCTTTTCTTTATAAATTACACACTCAAGTATTCTCTTATAGAAGCATAAAACAAACTAAGACAGTTGGCCTCATAAAGCAAGTTAAGAAGTTTTCTTCTGCAACTGTTTTTCAAATAAGTTTGTATAGGACTCATATTATTCCTCAAATATTTGATGAAATTCATCAGTGAAGCAACCTAGAAAATCTGTAGTTTTGTGGGAAATATTTTTATTTTTAATATAATTTATTTAATAAATATAGGACCATTCAAATATTCTATTTTTACCTGTGTGGATTTTGGTAATTTATACTGTTCAAGAAATGTTTATTTCATCTAAATTATCCATTTTTGACATAAAATTGTTTATAATATTTCTATTTTCCTTTCTATGCTTCAGGGTCTCTAGTGATGAATTCTCTTTTATTCCTGATATTGATCATTTCATTTGTATCTTTTCTTTCTTAATTACTCTGGCTGGAGGATTATCCATTGTATTAATCTTTTCAAATAATCATCTTGTGGTTTTACAATTTTATCTGTTTTTCTACTTTCTATTTAATTACTTTCTGTTCTTATCTGTATTGTTCTCTTCCACCTGTTTACTTTGGGTTTTATTTGCTTTGTAGTGCACAATATGCAGTCTTAAAATAGAAGCTTAAATCATAATGTGTTTATTTATTCTAATAATATTTTTTGTTCTGAGTCTACTTTAATATTAATACAATCACTCTTTTAATTAGACGTTTTCAGGGTTTTTTTTTTCATTCTTTACTTTTAACCTAATTTTCTTGCAGTATCAAAAAGCTGAGTATTGCTTTTTTAAAAAATCCAATCTAACAATCTTTGACTTTTATTTAGGGACTTTAGGCATTTCAATTTTATGAATTATTAATACAGTTGGGTTTAAATCTGTGATCTTACTATGGGCTGTTGACATTTGTCAGAATAGATATTTTCCCTCTCCATTTTTGAGCGAAAAATTTGCTTAACATAAAATTTTGCGTTAACATAGTATTTTTATTCTTTCAGCACATTAACTCTGTTGGCCTATGTATTGGCTTATACCATTTCGTATGAAAAAAGTCTGATATCATTCTTGTCTTTGTTCCCCTTTACATAGTATACAGATCTCTTTTCCTCTGGCCATTTCTAGGATCTTTATCATTTTTCATGTTTTTCAGAAATTTGATTAATGTATGTCTTGGTGGATTTTTGTCTGATGTTTGTATGACTGTACATTAATTTTATGGTTTTTATCAAATTCGGAAGTTCTTTTTTCTTTATTTGATCTAATACTTCTAAAATCCCCCATTTTTCTTCCTGGATTTTAATTACATAAATGTAGATCACTTGAAATTGTTCCAAAGACTGCTAAAGCTTTGTTCATTTATTACCTTTTGTTCTTTCTCTGCTTCCATGTGTACAGTTTCTATTGCTACATTTTCCATTTCACTGACCTTTTATTCTATAGTATTTAATCTGTTAGGTCACCTCTGCAATATTTTCACTTTCTATATTGATTTTTCATTCTGGAAGTTCCATGTGCTTCAGTTTTTTAATATTTATTCTTTCCTCACTAATTTTGTTTTTAAAAAATTCTTGACCTACTACTAAGGTATGAGTCTTCCAGGGTCTATATTTAATGTTTAATGAGGTCTCATCACTTTTGGTTGGAACTCAAGTAACTTTCAGTCATATATGATCTCTGGAAATGGCTTATTTTGCAGCACCCTAGTGGTTCCCTGCTTAGCACTGAGTTTTCATCCTCAGCATACATTGCTTAGTTTTCAGCAACAGACATAAGTGATCTATATGCAATTTTCTGGTGCCCTTTCTCTGCATGGCTCCCTACTCTCCAGTTCCCCACTCTACAAACCACAGCTACCTCAGCCTCTCCAATCTGCAGTTTCTATGTCTTCAACACAACAAGACCACTGAGTTCTGTTTGGGTTCTCCTGCTATGTGCTGTCCATAAAGTACAGAAAGCTGAGATCATTTTAGGGACCACATTGCTGATTTATCTTCTTTTGAGGATCACAGCTTTGTACTACCTGTTGTCCAAAGTCTGAAGACAGTTGTTTAATTCATTTCTGTACAATTTTCTAGTGTTTTTGGTAGGAAGGCAAGTCCAATTTCAGTTACTTTATGGAAGTCAAACACTGTGGTTTGATTACGGTTATACTCTAGGCAAAATAGTTTCTGATTTAAGTAAAATTCACATTAATCTACAAAGGACAACCTTGTCCTTCAAAGACCATAATAATCCCTTTTTTTAAATCATTGAACAGACTTTGAGGAAGCACAAAGAACAAATAGTCAAAGGTGTTCATTTTGGCAGTTTTCATAATAAAAGTTTCCGTACTCTTTTCATTTAGCAGCAGTCTCCAGGCTAACCACATTTCCTCACCTGCATCTTTGGTTCTGGACTCCTATGTAATACATTGTGCTCCTACTTTTTCCAAAATCAAAAGAATTTCTTGCCTAATTATCCATTTGTTCAGCGTCCAACTTCCTATTCAGGGACTATATAGATGGGCTCCAGCAGTGGTGGGAAGACTAGCTCAACTCAGGGTTTATTGCTTTTTATCAAGGTAACACCTGTTCTTTTCAACAAATGCCTTCTAGAGACAACAGTTCTGCCTTTGTTGTTTAACCCAAAAGAAAAGAACTAAGCAATTCAGGTAAAGAAATAATCACTCCTCTTGGCTTGTCATTGAGACTAAACATTTTAATCAGATGAGGCTTTAAAATAAGTCTTTGGGAAGATAGTTAATAGAACTGGAGAACCTTTAATAACATTTAACCAAAATATATGTTTCTCCTTCTAGTATCTGGAAGAGCAATAGAAGGAAGCATTTAACAATTCCTATCTAATTGACCTCCAAGGATGATGCAGTTGTATGTGGCAAGTATTTACAGGTTGTTTTGTTTTACTATTTTAAGTATTTCATTAAATTGAATGTTTGGAATAATTTATTTATTTATGCAAGAAATGTTTATTTCACTCTTACTTTGTTTCACATGCGTTGCGCTAGCCATTCCCTAGTGATGAATTAATATGGCTTCTGTCACCAAGGAGCTCACAACTTCTTGAAGAAGCAAAACATATAACTGGGTCACTATAATATAGTGTGAACTCATTTGATAGAGACATGCTTAGAAAGCTATCTGAGTACAGAAGAGAGATAAATGCTCCATGCTATGAAGAATTAATCAAAATCTTCCTAGACCAGGTACTATTTCAGTAAGAGATTATGGACAGTATCCCTGAGTTTCTCAGGATTGAGACTGTTTTGAACTAGTAATGTTGTAAGAGATACAAGGAGCATTGAATAAAACTTTACAAAATGAAATGACTATCTGTGAGGCCTGTGAGAAAGTGCTGATTTCAAGCTAAAGGAGGATACCCTCAGCTCAATGCTCAGATCATTATCAGAGATAAAGAAAGAAGGCAAGAGAGCAGATTTGATGTAGTTAACTGGTTGAGGGAGCAAGACAGAAGTCTGTTAGAGGGCTGAGTTATTACAGCCAACAAAGGAGAAATAGAATTGACTAACGAGCATGTTCTTTATACAGCAGTAATGCCTAACCTGAGATTTGTGAATAGGCTTCAGATGTATTGGAGGATATGAACCTCAGCATCCCTGAAATTGTCTTCACATTTTTGGATATGTGCACATATGCACTTTTCTGGGAAAATGTTCCATAGCTTTGATCAGATCATCAAAGTGCACATAGCCCCTAAATATTAAGAATTACTGCTGCATAGTAACTTATCATGTAATAGCAATGAGTTATTAAACCAAAAGACTCAAATTTGAGATATGCATCCTCCATGATCTAGCTGTGTGACCTTGAACATGTCATTTTATGCCTCTATGCTTAAACTTATCTGCCTACCTGTGGAATTATTGTGAAGGTCAAAGAGTTTCATCAAATAAAAAGTGCTACCGTTGTTATCTACAAGGACAACAATTTACTTAAATAAATGCAAATACAATTTATTGGAAGTTCCTTATTACTCTTAAATATGGCAAATCCATTCTAGAGGTTAATACCTATCCGTGTGTGTGTGTAAACTTTCAAAAAATTTTCCATGTGAAAGTTTTCAAACATACACAAAAGAAGATAAAATTATATAAAGAACTCCCACGTACCTCTCATTGGTTTTCATAATATCAACATATATCCAATCTTGTTCGCCTATAATCCCATCTCTTCCTCTTTCCCTTACTGGATTATGCTGAAGCTAATCCAAGACATCATTTTATCTACACATTGTTTAGGGTATTTCTTTTTTCTTTTTTCTTTTTTAAATTTTTATTGCATTGTAGGTTTGGGGGTACATGTGCAGAACATGCAAGATAGTTGCATAGGTACACACATGGCAGTGTGCTTTGCTGCCTTCCTCCCCTTCACCCACACTTGGTATTCATCCCCAGGCCATCCCCCCAAGCCCCCCCCGCTGTCCCTCCCCCATTCCCCCCAACAGTCCCCAGTGTATAGTAGACCGCCTCTCTGTGTCCATGTGTTCTCATTTTTCTCACCCACCTATGAGTGAGTATATGCGGTATTTCTTTTTCTGTTCTTGTGTCAGTTTGCTGAGAATGATGTTCTCCAGATTCATCCATGTCCCTACAAAGGACACAAACTCATCATTTTTGATTGCTGCATAATATTCCATGGTGTATATGTGCCACATTTTCCGAGTCCAGTCTATCATCGTTGGGCATTTGGGTTGGTTCCAGGTCCTTGCTATTGTAAACAGTGCTGCAATGAACATTCGTGTGCATGTGTCCTTATAGTAGAACGATTTATAGTCCTTTGGATAGATACCCAGTAATGGGATTGCTGGGTCAAATGGAATTTCTATTTCTAGGTCCCTGAGGAATCGCCACACTGTCTTCCACAATGGTTGAACTAATTTACACTCCCACCAACAGTGTAAGAGTGTTCCTATTTCTCCACATCCTCTCCAGGATCTGCTGTCTCCAGATTTTTTAATGATCGTCATTCTAACTGGTGTGAGATGGTATCTCAATGTGGTTTTGATTTGCATCTCTCTAATGACCAATGATGATGAGCACGTTTTCATATGTTTGTTGGCCTCATGTATGTCTTCTTTTGTAAAGTTTCTGTTCATATCCTTTGCCCATTTTTGAATGGGCTTGTTTGTTTTTTTCCTGTAAATCTGTTTGAGTTCTTTGTAAATTCTGGATATCAGCCCTTTGTCAGATGTGTAAACTGCAAAGATTTTTTCCCATTCTGATGGTTGCCGATTCACTCTAGTGACTGTCTCTTTTGCCGTGCAGAAGCTGTGGAGTTTGATTAGGTCCCATTTGTCTATTTTGGCTTTTGTTGCCAATGCTTTTGGTGTTTTGTTCATGAAGTCCTTTCCTACTCCTATGTCCTGAATGGTTTTGCCCATATTTTCTTCTAGGGTTTTTATGGTGTCAGGTCTTACGTTTAAGTCTTTAATCCATCTGGAGTTAATTTTAGTGCAAGGTGTCAGGAAGGGGTCCAGTTTCTGCTTTCTGCACATGGCTAGCCAGTTTTCCCAACACCATTTATTAAATAGGGAATCCTTTCCCCATTGCCTGTTTTTGTCTGGTTTATCAAAGATAATATGGTTGTAGATATTTTGTGTTGCCTCCGATGCTTCTGTTCTGTTCCATTGGTCTATATCTCTGTTTTGGTACCAGTACCATGCTGTTTTGATTACTGTAGCCTTGTAGTATAGTTTGAAGTCTGGTAGCGTGATGCCTCCCACTGTGTTCTTTTTGCTTAGAATTGACTTGGCTATGCGGGCTCTTTTTTGGTTCCATATGAAATTCATGGTGGTTTTTTCCAGTTCTGTGAAGAAATTCAATGGTAGTTTGATGGGGATAGCATTGATTGTGTAAATTACTTTGGGCAGTATAGCCATTTTCACGATATTGATTCTTCCTAACCACGAGCATGGAATGTTTCTCCATCTGTTTGTGTCCTCTCTTATTTCATTGAGCAGTTGTTTGTAGTTTTCCTTAAAGAGGTCCCTTACATTCCTAGTGAGTTGTATTCCTAGGTATTTTATTTTCTTTGTAGCAATTATGAATGGCAGTTCGTTCTTGATTTGGTTCTCTTTAAGTCTGTTATTGGTGTATAGGAATGCTTGTGATTTTTGAACATTGATTTTATATCCTGAGACTTTGCTGAAGTTGCTTATCAGTTTCAGGAGCTTTTGGGCTGAGGTGATGGGGTCTTCTAGGTATACTATCATGTCGTATGCAAATAGAGACAATTTGGCTTCCACCTTTCCTATTTGAATACCCTTTATTTCTTTTTCTTGCCTGATTGCTCTGGCTAGAACTTCCAGTACTATGTTGAATAGAAGTGGTGAGAGAGGGCATCCTTGTCTAGTGCCGGATTTCAAAGGGAATGCTTCCAGTTTTTGCCCATTCAGTATGATGTTGGCTGTTGGTTTGTCGTAAATAGCTTTTATTACTTTGAGATATGTTCCATCAATACCAAGTTTATTGAGGGTTTTTAGCATAAAGGCCTGTTGAATTTTGTCAAATGCCTTCTCTGCGTCAATTGAGATAATCATGTGGTTTTTGTTTTTGCTTCTGTTTATGTGGTGAATTACATTTATAGACTTGCGTATGTTGAACCAGCCTTGCATCCCCGGGATGAATCCTACTTGATCATGATGGATAAGTTTTTTAATGTGCTGTTGCAATCGGTTTGCCAGTATTTTATTGAAGATTTTTGCATCTATGTTCATCATGGATATTGGCCTGAAGTTTTCTTTCCTTGTTGAGTCTCTTCCAGGTTTTGGTATCAGGATGATGTTGGTCTCATAAAATGATTTGGGAAGGGTTCCCTCTTTTTGGATTATTTGGAATAGTTTCAGAAAGAATGGTACCAGATCCTCTTTGTGTGTCTGGTAGAATTCAGCTGTGAACCCATCTGGACCTGGGTTTTTTTTGTGTGGTAGGCTCTTAATTGCTGCCTCAACTTCAGACCTTGTTATTGGTCTATTCATAGTTTCGGCTTCCTCCTGGTTTAGGCTTGGGAGGACACAGGCGTCCAGGAATTTATCCATTTCTTCCTGATTTACTAGTTTATGTGCATAGAGTTGCTTGTAGTATTCTCTGATGATGGTTTGAATTTCTGTGGAATCTGTGGTGATTTCCCCTTTATCGTTTTTTATTGCATCTATTTGGTTGTTCTCTCTTTTCTTTTTTATCAGTCTGGCTAGTGGTCTGTCTATTTTGTTGATCTTTTTGAAAAACCAGCTCTTAGATTTATTGATTTTTTGAAGGGTTTTTCTTGTCTCTATCTCCTTCAATTCTGCTCTGATCTTAGTTATTTCTTGTCTTCGGCTAGGTTTTGAGCTTTTTTGATCCTGCTCCTCTAGCTCTTTCAATTTTGACGATAGGGTGTTAATTTTGGATCTCTCCACTCTTCTCATGTGGGCACTTATTGCTATATATTTTCCTCTACAGACTGCTTTAAATGTGTCCCAGAGATTCTGGTACGTTGTGTCTTCATTCTCGTTGGTTTCAAAGAACTTCTTTATTTCTGCCTTCATTTCATTGTTTATCCAATCAACATTCAAGAGCCAGTTGTTCAGTTTCCATGAAGCTGTGTGGTTCTGAGTTATTTTCTGAATTCTGAGTTCCAACTTGATGGCACTATGGTCTGAGAGACTGTTTGTTATGATTTCAGTTGTTTTGCATTTGCTGAGGAGTGCTTTACTTCCAATTATGTGGTCAATTTTGGAGTAGGTGTGATGTGGTGCTGAGAAGAATGTATATTCTGTGGATTTGGGGTGGAGAGTTCTGTAAATGTCTATCAGGTTTGCTTGTTCCAGGTCTGAGTTCAAGTCCTGGATATCCTTGTTAATTTTCTGTCTGGTTGATCTGTCTGCTATTGACAGTGGAGTGTTAAAGTCTCCCACTATTATTGTGTGGGAGTCTAAGTCTCTTTGTAAATCATTAAGAACTTGCCTTATATATCTGGGTGCTCCTACATTGGGTCCATATATATTTAGAATCGTTATCTCTTCTTGTTGTATTGATCCTTTTACCATTATGTAATGACCTTCTTTGTCCCTTTTGATCTTTGTTGCTTTAAAGTCTATTTTATCAGAGATGAGAATTGCAACTCCTGCTGTTTTTTGCTCTCCATTTGCTTGGTAAATCTTCCTCCATCCTTTTATTTTGAGCCTTTGTGTATCTTTGCATGTGAGGTGGGTTTCCTGGATACAGCACACCGATGGGTTTTGGTTTTTTATCCAATTTGCCAGTCTGTGTCTTTTGATTGGTGCATTTAGCCCATTTACATTCAGGATTAATATTGTTATGTGTGAATTTGATACTGCCATTTTGATGCTAGCTGGCTGTTTTGCCCATTGGTTTCATGTACATTCTTCATTTTGTTGATGGTCTTTAGCATTTGGTATGCTTTTAGGATGGCTGGAACTGGTTGTTTCTTTCTATGTGTAGTGCCTCTTTCAGGAGCTCTTGTAAAGCAGGCCTAGTGGTGACAAAATCTCTGAGTACTTGCTTGTTCATGAAGGATTTTATTTTTCCTTCACTTATGAAGCTCAGTTTGGCTGGATATGAAATTCTGGGTTGAAAGTTCTTTTCTTTAAGGATGTTGAATATTGGCCCCCACTCTCTTCTGGCTTGTAGAGTCTCTGCCGAGAGATCTGCTGTGAGTCTGATGGGCTTCCCTTTGTGGGTGACCCGACCTTTCTCTGTGGCTGCCCTTAGTATTTTCTCCTTCGTTTCAACCCTGGTGAATCTGAGGATTATGTGCCTTGGGGTTGCTCTTCTTGCGGAGTATCTTTGTGGTGTTCTCTGTATTTCCTGGAGTTGAGTATTGACCTGTCTTGCTAGGTTGGGGAAATTTTCCTTGATAATATCCTGAAGAGTGTTTTCCAGCTTGGATTCATTCTCTTCGTCACATTCTAGTACACCTATCAAACGTAGGTTGGGTCTCTTCACATAGTCCCACATTTCTTGGAGATTTTGTTCATTCCTTTTTGTGCTTTTTTCTTTAATCTTGATTTCTCGTTTTATTTCATTGAGTTGATCTTCAACTTCTGATATTCTTTCTTCAGCTTGGTTAATTCGGCTATTGAAACTTGTGCATGCTTCGCGAAGTTCTCGTGTTGTGTTTTTCAGCTCCTTCAATTCATTCATATTCCTCTCTAAGTTGTCCATTCTTGTTATCAATTCCTCGAATCTTTTTTCAAGGTTCTTAGTTTCTTTGCACTGGTTTAGAACATGTTCCTTTAGTTCACTGAAGTTTCTCATTATCCACTTTCTGAAGTCTGATTCCGTCATTTCGTCACATTCATTCTCCGTCCAGCTTTGTTCCCTTGCTGGTGAGGAGTTTTGGTCCTTTTTTGGAGGTGAGGTGTTTTGGTTTCGGGTGTTTTCCTCCTTTTTGCGCTGGTTTCTTCCCATCTTTATGGATTTATCCGCCTGTCGTCTTAGTAGTTGCTGGTTTTTCAATTGGGTCTCTGCGTGGACACTGAGATTGTTGATGAAGTATTTCTGTTAATTAGTTTTCCCTCTAATGGTCTATCCTCTCTGCTGTATGAGTGCTGAGGTCCACTCCAGGCCCTGTTTGTCTGGGGTATACCTGCAGCAGGTGCAGAACAGTGAGGGATGATACCAGTTTCTTTTTCTGCTGCCCTTGTTCCAGAATGATGCCAGCCAAATGTCAGTCTGATTAGTCCTTTTCTGGGGTGACTCCTTGGATATACAGGGGTCAGGGAGCTGCTTGAGGAGACAGTCTGTGCTTTATAGGAGCTCCAGTGCTGAGCTGTGAGCTCTGTTGTTCGTTCAGTGTTGTTGGGAGGTTGTTTATGTCTGCTGCAATAGAACTCATAAAACACGACCCTTTTTTTTTTTTTTCCACCCTTAGATGCTCTGTCTCAGGGAGTTGGGGCTTTCTTTATGAGTATCTGTTGCACTGTCCTACTCCACTAGGTGGCAGTCTATTCACTATTTGCCTGCCGGGGCTCTGACCTGCTAGTGCGGGTCCACCCTGTTGCTGCCTGGCGGAGTCTCTCTGTTATGGCAGGTTGCCTCGGCAATGGCAGGCTGCGTCAGACCTGGGCAGTACTTCAGTGGGGGTGCACTGCGTCAGAGATGGTGGACGCCCCTCCCTCACCGGGCTGCACCGTCCTAGATGCCGGCAGCAAAACTCTCAGCCCCAAGCGCCTCCAGTCGCCGCCATGCTTGTCCCCGTGAGCGTGGGACCCGCCGAGCCCGATCACCCAGCTCCCTGCCTCAGAGTCCGTCCTCTCTCTCTCTCTCTCTTCCTCTCCCCAAGCTGAAAGGTCGACTCTCTCACTGGCGCCCCAGGAGCCTGCCGATAGAGCACTGGGATCCGTGTGATCTCCCGTGCCGCTGCCCACTACCCCGGCTCAGATCATGCTTCCCAGGAAACTCCTGGTCTGGCTCATTGTCCAAGTCCCGTTCAATCAGATGGACATGCCAACCTGCCCTTCCAAATCTCAGATTGCCGGTTTAACAGGGCACCCAGACCAGTGAGTTCCGCACCGGGTCCCGCTGCGGCGCCGGCCGAAGAGGCGGCGGGAGCTGGCTGCGTTAGCCGGCTGCACTAGGGTCCAGTGTCTCTCCCACACCTGGGACATTCAACACTCTGTGGGCATAAAAGGTCCATCCGAGAATGCGGCTAGGACTCACCCTCTGCGCCTTCACTGAGAGCTGCAATCCTGAGTCGCCTCTACGACGCCATCTTGCCTCCTCTCTCTGTTTAGGGTATTTCTTAACAAATAAGGACCCTTTTGAAACAAAATAAAATTAACATTTTTAGTGTAACAACAATACTATCATTAAACCCAAATATTAAGTAAATCCTCAATATCATCAGTGTCCAAATTTCCCTGGTCGTCTTCTTGAAGCAGGATCAAAACAAGGTTCACACTGAGCTTTTAGCTGCTAGGGCTCCAGAAGTTAACTCAATCTCTACTTTTCCAGATCTTCCCATCTAGGGCCCTAAATGCTCTTACTTTTAGTTCCTAAGTAACATGCCAGAGATTGTAGCACCAGCCTCAGCCATCAGCAGTTGGATCCAGGAATGATTTTTGTTATCATAACCCATATCAACAGAGATCAGCCTGATTTTCTTTTGGTTTTTGCCTTGATTTCTCTTATTTGACTATTGTTTTCATGACTATATGTGGTGGCTTTAAAACCTTGCTACAAATTATTTGACATTCCTCCCATTAAAAAGTGTTGGCTATACCCTACTTGAATCTAAATTAGTTTTGACTGCTTTATCCAATGAAGTACAATAGAAGTGAGACATAGATTTACAAGGCTGGGCCACGAGTAATCAGGGAGCATCTATCTTTTCTGCAGGAACAGTCCATCATGCTGTGAGCAGCCCAGACCACATGAAGAGGCCATATGTAGGCATTCCAGTTGATAGTCCCAATTAAGCTTAGTCTTCATGGTATATCGCCAGTCAACATAACTGTGGTTAAAAATGTTTCCAGATGATTCCAGTCCCTAGCCATATGAGTTATTCCAGATTTTGAGTCTTCCCAATAGAGACCCTAGTTGAGCCCCTTTAGCTGCCATCTTGCGTCCCCGCATGTGTGCGCCTAATCTCAGCTGGTCCACCCGAGACCCCCTGAGCACCAACCCTAGTCCCCCGCGCGACCCCTTATCCACTCCGACAAGATGAAAGAAACAATCATGAACCAGGAAAAACTCGCCAAACTGCAGGCACAAGTGCGCATTGGTGGGAAAGGAACTGCTCGCAGAAAGAAGAAGGTGGTTCATAGAACAGCCACAACAGATAATAAAAAATTTCAGTTCTCCTTAAAGAAGTTAGGGGTGAACAATATCTCTGGTATTAAAGAGGTGAATACGTTTACAAACCAAGGAACAGTGATCCACTTTAACAACCCTAAAGTTCGGGCATCTCTGGCAGCGAACACTTTCACCATTACAGGCCATGCTGAGACAAAGCAGCTGACAGAAATGCTACCCAGCATCTTAAACCAGCTTGGGGCAGACAGTCTGACTGGTTTAAGAAGACTGGCTGAAGCTCTGCCCAAACAATCTGTGGATGGAAAAGCACCACTTGCTACTGGAGAGGAGGATGATGATGAAGTTCCAGATCTTGTGGAGAATTCTGATGAGGCTTCCAAGAATGAGGCAAACTGAATTGAGTCAACCTCTGAAGATAAAACTTGAAGAAGTTACTGGGAGCTGCTATTTTATATTATGACTGCTTTTTAAGAAATTTTTGTTTATGGATCTGATAAAATCTAGATCTCTAATATTTTTAAGCCCAAGCCCCTTGGACACTGCAGCTCTTTTCAGTTTTTTGCTTATACACAATTCATTCTTGCAGCTAATTAAGCCGAAGAAGCCTGGGAATCAAGTTTGAAACCAAGGTTAATAAAGTTCTTTGCCTAGTAAAAAAAAAAAAAAAAAGAGAGAGAGAGAGAGAGACCCTAATTGATACAAAGCAGAGAAAAAGCATCCTTACTTAAGTAGGGCACCACCATCTGAAATCCTCAACAATAAAAGCTTTTAGCATAATAAAATGATTTATATTTTATTCCACTACATTTTTGTGGTGGTTTGTTATACAACATTGGTAATGACCCTAGGCTGGACATGGTGGCTTGTACCTGTAATCCCAGCACTTTGGGAGGCTGAGGCAGGCAGATTACTTGAGGCCGGGAGCTCCAGACCAGGCTGACCAGCATGGTGAAACCCCATCTCTACTAAAAATACAAAAATTAGCCAGGCATGGTGACACACGCCTGTAATCCCAGCTTCTTGGGAGGCTGAGGCACAAGAATTGCTTGAACCCAGGAGGCAGAGGTTGCAAAGAGCTGAGATCACACCACTGCCCTCCAGCCTGTGAGACACCGGAAGATAAATTTATTATCTGTTGCAAATAAATATATAAATAACGAACCTAGTTCTTGCCATGCCCATTTCTTTGGAGGACTAAAAACCCCAAACCCCAGCTTCCATGCTAAGTGACCGTGATTTCAGCACCCAGCTAAAGCGTGGACTGAGAGACCTTATCATTCGTCATGAAGAATTTAAAATAATCCTCATTTCTAATGAAGTAATTCACTCTGGCCCTTGGCTGTGTCTGTCAACACTAAGTCCAGAGGGTCTTGATTCAATTTCTTTTGCAAATAAACCTCCAGATGCTTGGCTTTGTGGAGGAAGGCAGAGGAGTTCAAACAGTCTATTTTCAATCAGTCTTCCTTCATGCAGCCCATCCTCACCCCTGCCTCAAGTTCCTGGGACGTGCAAAGTCAAATCGTTGCCTTGTTGTTGGCACCCTCCTCTGCAAATACTTACATCTCCACTATATTCACTCTGCCAAGTTGGAACCACTCACCCATTAACTTTTGCTCTTCTAAAATATTTGTGGGCATTTCGACTTTTAATTAAACTTTAGTGATCAGAAGAAATGATCTTCCTGAAATTACTGCTTTTTCTGCAATTTGGGATGTATAAAGTTATCATACTTTTACTTTGTATATCCATGCTAAAGTTTATTATTATTGTATAATTATTTCTATTTACATAAGTTGAAGGTTTTTTCTAAAACTGAAAAGCTCTTAAGCAGCACTTTTTAAAAATGCACACCCATCTAACTTTTACAAATGTATAAATATGATTATATTCTTGCTAAATTCTTTTTTTTTTTTTTAATGAGAGACAATCTCACTCTGTCACCCAGGGTGGAGTGCAGTGGTGTGATCTCAGCTCACTGCAACCTCTGCCTCCCAGGTTCAAGCAATTCTCCTGCCTCAGCTTCCCAACTTGCTCCAGAATGGGATTATCGGCTCCCACCACCATGCCCAGCTAATTTTTGTATTTTTTTTAGTAGAGACGGGGTTTCACTATATGTTAGCCAGGGTGGTCTCCAACTCCTGACCTCAGGTGATCCATCTGCCTCAGCTTCCCAAAGTTCTGGGATTACAGGCATGAGACACTGCACCTGGCCTCTTGCTAGATTCTTATAGCACCATCTTTGGTCTTCGTTTTCGTCTTCCGTTTCTCTCCATCCACTCTACATTACCTGCCACTTCTCCCTTCCTGTCATTATTTTTCAATTTTGTTTACTCTTTCTGATTTTTGCTGCTGTTTTGAAGATCAAACTGCTTCCAGTCCAGCTTTCCACTGACATTTTGAATGTTCTAGCCTCTTTTCATTAATGACTGCCTATCTTTTCCTGCCCTCATGATCATGTTCATGTTTTCTTATTTTATTTGAAAAAATAATACCATCTATTTCTCCCACCCCAGGGGTTCTAGTCTATTTCCTCCTCATCCCAGTCTGTTTAAACCCTTAAAATATTGTTTTGTGGGGGGCTGCCTTGCCCACACAAATACGCCCTCTATTTTTCCACCAATCTAGTCCACTCTTATCTCTAACAGATTTGGTTGAGATCGTTAAAAACCTTTGCTATGTCTCTGCTTTTTGAAGAATCCACATTTAACCTTCCTGATCTTAAAGAATCCTAGTCTGATATTCTTTAGATTTAAGGATAAATATATCTTGCAGGCTTCATTGTTCATCACTTTTCCTGTCCACTACATCTCTACATTGAAGTTTTCTTTTCTAGTTCCCTTGCTTGGTGTCCTTTCTAGATTACTTTCTTCATATAGATAGCTTGGGTGATATATTCTCTGATGATACCCATATCAAAAATTCAAGTTCTTTCATCTTGTCAGGAGAATGATACTTGGCTGGTACAGGATTCTGAGGTGGTAAGTCTTTTTCTCTAAGCAGTTTGTGGGATACTAGTTCACTGTCACTTCTTGTGTTAGAGAAGTCTGATTCCTTTTCCTTTACAGAAAACCTATTTTTTTTTTTCTATCAGAAGCTTATCAGAATTTTATCATAAGCCTTGGGATACAGGTTATATCTTTTTCTTAAAAAAATAAATCCTATTAGAAACATTGATTCCATCTAATACACAGACAAGCCTTTCATCAGTTCTAGGATGTTTTCTGCTATAATTAATGCCTCCACTCCTTCCATTCACTTTTAATGTTTTCTTTTAGATTATCATTACTTTGCATGTCTGGACTCCTTGATCTATCTAGCAAAAAAAAAAAAAAAAAAAAAAATTCTTTTCTCATCACATCTACTTTGCATTTGGGATATACTTCCTGTTATTATTTTCCCAGGCCACTATTCCAATTTCAGCAATGACTATTCTATTTACTAAATGTTTGGTGGAAAAGTCCTCCTTTTTAGGCATTCTTTCCCCCTGTATGTGTGTAGTTCTTCGAGTGGTTTTTATTGTTTCCAGTTCAAGTGCTCATTTCTCTTCGTCAGCATTTTTAGGTGATTGTGCTTGTGTTACTTGTTCTGCTGATCTTCCTGTGTAAATGCCAGGCCCCACTGGATAGGTGCATGTCCTTGGTAGTAGCTCACACCTATAATCTCAGCACTTTGGGAGGTAGAGACAATGGACTGCTTGAAGCCAGGAGTTTGAGACCAGCTTGAGCAGCAAAGCAAGGCCCCATTTCTACAGATTTTTTTTTTTTAATTAGCCAGGCATGGTGGTGTGCTCCTATAGTTCTTCTCAGGAGCTGAGGCAGGAGGATCACTTGAGCCCAGGAGTTTGTGGTTCCAGTGAGCCATGATTACACCACTGCACTCCAGCCTGGGTGGCAAACAGGCATCCCTGTCAAAAAAAAAAAAAAAAAAAAAAAAAAAAAAAAAAAAAAAAAAATTCTTATCCCTAAGATGTAGGGTGTGAAAGGGAAATGGAAGGAAGGAGAAATTAGAAATGAAAAGATATTTAAATGACATAATGTCTGCTGGATCTTCTATAGATCTTAATTTAACAAACTAAAACATGGTCTCAAGAAAATTTGAACCCTGATAACTGATAATATTAAGAAATTATATGAGATAATGAAATTACAATTTTGTTTTCAGAACAAATATTTGTTTAGAAACATATATTAAAATTATATGATGATTAGGATTTCCTCAGAGATAATTGTGGGAAATTGGGTACAGATACAGATGAAATAAAATTGACCTTCAGCTTGCGTAGGAGAGCTGGTCTTCTTGCCCTCTCCATGTAACCTCAGATTTTTCCCCTCCATGTGGTCTTTCCATGTGGCCTTTCTAGCAGCACAGCTGGGCTTTGTATATGAAGGTCTCCCAAGAGTACAAAATTGGAAGCTGCCAGATCCTTTCAAGGCTTAGGCACAGAACTGACACAGTGTCACTTCCTTTGCATTATACTGGTTAAAGGCAGACACGAGGCTATCCTAGGTCAATGCAGCAGGGAACTACACATGGTGAGAATACTGGAAGACATGATTTGTGAGGTAATTTGGGGGGGACTGGTAATTCATACCATATCTGTGTATGAATTAAAACTTTAAAGTTTTAAAGTTAAGATGTTTTCTCTTTCCTAACTGAGGATTACTGAAGGCCAGCCATTTGCAGTAGGTGCAGAGAGAGGTCCTGGTCATTCTCTTCCCCCACTTGGCATTTATACTCTTCCTCCAGTTGGTCAGTTCCCCCCTCCCCCCCCCAGCTAGTGCCAAAGCAGGGGGAAGCTGGAGCAGTAAGAGAATTTGGAGTTTTTACTTAAATGGTGTTATTATACTATAGCTTTACTCTGAATCTGGCAAATGTTTGGGGCTGATTCCCTCTTCTGTGATTGGACAGGTGGCTGAATTGGTGCTTTTATGTGCTCTTTTGAGATCTCCCTCCAAGTCACTGGGAACTGTTTACTGTACTTTCCATAGCATGGACATTTTTCTATGGCTCACCACTGCCCTAAAAGCTCAGGTTTTATCTCAACTATTCAATAAAGACTTTCTGCTAGAACTCCCTCATGGCTCATCTCCCACCCACCCAAAGCCATCACCTTAAGCAAAAGTTTGAGATGTTTATCACCACCTGCAGAGGTCTGGCCTGCAGACCCTGACTCGACCCATTACAGTGACTCAAGTGGGCTAGGGATAGACATCAGCTGTTTTCAGAGGATGACTGCAGCCAACGGACCAAGACCCCCTGTACATCCACACAGTAAAATATTTCATAACAGAGTTTCTAAGTCAACATGGTTATGAATAATTAACACGGTTAAAAGAGTGGTTTTACAAATTATAAAAGCTGTAGGTTCTGGGCCCAGAGTAAACCTATTAATGAGTAATCCCCCTTTCATCTCCACCTGAGAGGGACATCCAGCACAAAGTGTACATGAATAAACAAGAGTACAGACAAAGGGATGTGGGGTAAATAGACAAACTGGGAAAGCCTTTTATCATCCTATCTATTCCCTAGTGATGAACCAGCTGCCTTCAGCCTGCCCCAATAAAACCTTTCAGCCTTCCAAAATGTTTAAGAATAATCTATAACTTTCCCTGATATTTTCCATAATATTTTGCCAGCTACCCTGAGTGAATCTCAACAAAATTTAAAATAACTCCAAGCCAGCTATACCCATTTATCCTTGACTCAACAATCTCTGAGGATGGATGATGATCTCGATGTGGTAGCATTTTCTTTGTTGTTACCATCAGAAAAGCTGGCCAGCTCTGCCAGATTTTAAGATTTTCAGGGGTAGCTGGATACCAGTCCATGTTGTCCTCCACTAAAGGGAGGGAACTTACCAAGTTCTTTAAGTGAATTCATTGAAAATCTTCACTTCTGATAGGGAAAACACTGCAAGCCTATCTCCATGGATGGAGAGGAAGTGCTTACATCTCACTTCTCTCAAAATCGTTTCCTAAATACCACTCTTGACCTCTTTAGCCCCTCAATTCTGGTGAGGAAATAAGAATTGTGCCCTGAATTTTCAGCAACCTCTTTTTTACAAGTGCCTGAGGGTGGCCCACCTCACTTTGGTATCTATTGGTACCTCGGTGTCTCAATCATAAATTTCCATCTCATATCCTGTGGTAAGTGATCTGTATGCCCAAGCTGAATTCACAGCCCTATTTCCAAATAAAATGTTTGTTTTTCACTCCTTTTCAAATGCTCCTAAAGGTTTTCTTGTTCTAGTACTTTGAGATAGGCATATGGAGAGCCTAGCTATTGAGGTAACATAGAAAATGTGCACTTTGTTTGTAAAATGAGTCATACTACAAAATCCTCCTACTTCTTTACCCAAAGGAAAGATTAAATACTGACAAATGTCCTTTTATCCCTCCACTCTACACAACTACTCACATACTTACAGTCTAGGAAACTGCCATTTCATTGACAGAGATGATCAGAAATTGTGAGTCCATCTTGGTAACCATAGGAGCAGGCAGCTGATGACATCAGAGGTCTGCACTGCGGTTTCTGTGTGCTGAGCTGCTATGCTGAAGGAAATCAGAGGGTGATGTAAGGAAAACACTCTTAAATACCTTTCACTCCTTTTGAAAGGCACTTGGAAATGATTTCTAAAAGTCTCTGAATTCCGGCAGCCATTTTTATACCTTCAGTTTGAATAAAATGTATATTGCAAAAAGAACTTAATTTGAAAAGAATGCAGATTTCATTTTACATATATATATATATATATATATATATATATATATATACACACACACACACACACACACACACACACACACACATATATATTATATATGTATTTACTGGTTATGAGTTTTGACTATTAGTTTGACTATAAAAGCACCTAGCTAAAGAATGGTTATGCCATAACCCCAGACTAAGTCACGCTTGTATAAAGTCATTTTAATATAAACAAAAGTTGGATGCTGGCTTGGTGTTTTGTTTTTGGAAGAACTCTACTTTTCCCAAAGCCCTAACTTCCTTTCAGCTACTTTCCAGCTTTCTCAGGTTACCTCCTCATTGCTGTATCACCCCATCATTGTTTTTATTTTCACTCATTACTTTTAAGGTATCTTTTAAACTGTACAATTTTTCTAGCTGCATTGATAAAATTAAGAGGAGGTCACAACAGAAGGTGAATGGCCCAGCCCTTATAAACCCTTGCTGTCTCAGTAGAATAACCCTCTTGAAGAAAAATTAATGTCACATAGAATGTGCAAAAATGAGCAAAATCTACAAAGAATGATTATTTAGGAGGCATTTAATACATGCAATGGCTTAATTCAAGGTATACCATTTCTAGCCCAGTGGGTAATCGAAGCCTCAGGCTATATCATTCATGGCTGCACAAGTTGTGTACTGTACAATTCCAGGCCTCCAGGGGTGCACTGACAATGAAAAGCTCAATAATGCAGTGCCCATCTTATGTCTCTCTAGGAGACAATGGCTTAGTTGGAGATAGTGGGCTTCTGACTTAGAATTGACGATTTCCTAACCTATTATGTTGCCTCTGGGTATAGTGGGTGCAGGAACTTCCTCACAGATAGATGAAGGAGAGACCAAATAAATGTTGCACCTGGTGTATCGGTAGGACTGGCTTTAGAGGAAAAGAAATGTGCACAAAAAATCCAATATGGAAATCTTTAAAGCAACTCCTTAAAATAGTATTTGCAAATTCAAAAACAATCCATCCAAATACAAAATTACATTTTAAAACTCACTTTTATCGAATTGAAAAAATGTACACTGGAATTGTAAAAAACCAATTGCATCTGAAAATGGGTTACCATATATAAGAAAACATTCTGTTATAAAGAGTACGAGAATGCTTGCTCTTATTACAGTGACTTCTGTAACAACGAGCGAATGAAAACACTGTATTATTTAGTAGTGAAGCCCTCCCCCTAGTGGACATAGGTAGGAATGTTAAGAAAGGGTAAAATCTTTTACATACATTTTATTTCCTCTTAATATTTACAGAATAAAAGAGGTAGGGAATAGCTGCTGCAGTGTGGTATAAAGACTTTCCTTAAAGGAATTTTAGGCCATTATATGAGCTGAGATGTAAAACAATTTTAGAGTTTTGATAGAAAAGTTGGTTTGGTCTGTGTTCCCTCCCAAATGTATATGTTGTATTTTCATCAGCAAGGTAACAGTATTAGAAAGAGAGGCCTTTTGGAGATGATTATGTCATGAGAAATCTGCTCCAATGAATGGGATTAATGCCCTTATAAAAGAGGCCCCAGCGAGCTGTGTTGCCCTTTCCAAGGTGTAAAGACACAAGAAGGCCCTGTTTATGAGGAATGGGCCCTCAGCAAACACAGAATCTGCCAGCTGAGTTTACTGACATTTTCAGTTAACCAGTTCTTTACTGCATAGGGCTGTTTTGTGCATCGTAGAGTGTTTACCAGCATCACTGGCCTCCACTCACTTGATGATAGTCCCCAACCCCACCAGTGTAATAAAAAATGTCTCCAGACATTGCCAAATGTCCCCTGGGGAGCAAGATCACTCTCAGTTGAGAACCACTGGAATAGAGGGATAACATGATATGACATCTTTTAATAGGATCACTCGTTGAGAACAGACTGCAGGCAACAGAAATACCATTTAGGAATGGAGATGACCAAAAGAAAAAAAAAGTCAAATCCTGAAGTTAGAGCTGGCAGAAATTTTCAAAGAACAGGTATAAAGTGAGAGAAAAAGAGTCCACGGTAATAACATCAAATATTTTGGTCTGAACAACTAAAATTGAGTTGCCATTAACAGAGATGGGAAGACAGCAAAGTGGCTGGCTTGGTAGTGTTAGGAATGGAGAGCGCAAACATGAAGCACATAATGTTAAAGGTGTTAATTGAGAGCCTTTGCAAGACACCCAGATAGAGATATCAAGTTTCATTGAATATAAAGTATGGAAATTAGGGGGAGGGGTCTAGGCTATTTTAAATTTGGGTCATTAGGCTTACAGGTAATATTAATGAGTTTACCTAGAAAGCAAATGTGTTTAAAATTAAAGAAGAAAAACAGCCCTGAACAACTCCAACCATTCCATGTAAGGGCTATGAGAAGGAACCAACGAAAGAAACTGAAAAGCATCAAGAAAGGTAGGGGGTAAAACAAAACAAAACAACACAAAACAAAAAACAGGCAAATGTGATGTTCTAGAAGTCATGAACCTTTGCACACATTTTTTCTCTTTACACAAAATGGTTTCATCTTAGTAAGTCCCTCCCTAATGTAAACATTTGTGAATATCTGTACTATATTATACTTTCTACAACAATTTACCTGGCTGTCTCTTCTAGATTGTGAGCTCCTGGGAATAAGATTTATCTTTGCATCTCTGTAGCAATCAGCATAGTGACTGGTACATAGCACATAATACATGTTCAACTGATAATGAAATTTAACAAAAAATTCACCTCCCTGAAATAAAAATGTCCTACAGTAAGATATCACTCATTGAGATTCTCAATTTAAAATTAGCAAAAACTCATATATAATTCAAATAACTGTGACATTTAAATTATGTGGCACCAAGGACACAGTCACCAGCATCTCTCATGTTTGATCCTACTATGAAAGGGATACCAATCCTTGCGTCAACTTCAACCAGTGTCTCAACTTTTGTTTTATATATTGGGACTCCTGATTTTATTAAAAATAAAGGGCTTCCATGGCTGAAAACTATGATGCCATTAATCAACCCTAATATTCTATTTTCATTGACTGCATCAAGGGACATGCTCGAAAGTTGAAAAGACAATTAGCTTTTATATACCTTTATGTGTTTTTAATTGATTAAAATGCCTCACATGTACAGCTATGAAATGACAACAAATAATCGTTGTTGTTTTACTGTGGAAATTGCTTTTGTTAAGTGGAAAGAAAGGAAGGATGGAAACAGGAACCAGAATTATACTGTGGCATGATCATAGCCATTACTCATAATGTTGCAAGAAAACTAAATCAGAAACAAGTATGTCCCCTGGGAGAACTGTGAGTGGTCTTTTATTTCCCCTTATTTGTTCTTTTTTTCTTTTTTTGGTACTGTGCATATTTCTTTTCAATGAAGCATGTATTGCTTGAGTGTAACTTGGCAAGGGTGATGGTGGTATTGTTATGAAAAAAACTTATACAAAAGTTTAATATAGTATAATTAACCACCATATACATATCACCCAGTTTCAAAAATTAACAACTCACACCCAATCCTGTTTCATTTATATTCTCATCCACCTCCCTCCTTATATTATTTTCAAGCAAATACCAATCATCACCATTTCACTGTAAATATTTTAGTAGGTATCTCCAGGACTCTAAAGATAGCTGCAATACCATGATCGCATCTGAAAGGTTAACAGTAATTCCTTAAAATCATCACATAACCAGTGTTCAAATTTCCAGTTCTCATACATGGCAAAAATTTTTAATTTAAGATCCATTATCAGGCTCACATATTCTGATTGGTTGATATCTAAGTACCTCTTACACTACAGGTTTCCCCTGCTTGCAAGTTACTCAACAATTGTGCCAACTGCATCCTTTCGGTGTCATTCAACATGATCTTCCATCCTATTTTAGGTGAAATGGTAGATGCTTTGTCAGATTTAGGTCTGATTCTTTTTTTTTTTTTAATTTTTTAAATTTTTACTGCATTATAGGTTTTGGGGTACATGTGCAGAACGTGCAAGATAGTTGCATAGGTACACACATGGCAGTGTTTTGCTGCCTCCCTCCCCTTCACCCACACTTGGCATTTATTCTTTTTGGCAAAACTTCATAGGTAGCAGTGTGTTCCTCCAACAGAAAGCACTTAAGAACGTGTTTGTTTATTGTCAGTAGCTGCTGACCAATCCTTATCTCCATGAGAGGTTGCAAAATAGCAATGTTGCAATTCCATCGTTCCTTTTTCATTAGAATAGAATGTTTTACAGAGAAACAACCCTCCATCTGCTACTTACCTACCCAATGGTATAGTTTGTATGGGAAATGCAGGAAATATTAAAATGATAGTTCTCAAAATGTGAGCACAGGGCCAGAAGCAGCATTATCTGAGAACTTAGAAAATTCTTAGGCTCCATCCCAGACCTACTGAATCAGAAACTAGGGATAAGGTCCAGCAACATGTGTTTATCATGTCCTCAAGGTAACTCTGATGCATACTAAAGTTTGGGAAACAAGTGACTACACCTTTCCCACAAGTCTGGGAATGCCCTTGCTAAAAGCCATTAGCTTTTACTATACTTTAAAAAACCAAAGTTAGGTTCTGGATTTTTTCCCCAAGTATATTATCTGCCCAACTAGTCTATAAATGAAAGAATTACACCTTCAACTTTTAAAGTATCAAACAACCTAGCGTGGTACTAGTCACGTTCCAAAGTTTTCAAAAATTTAACTACATATAGCTTGAAATACTTGCTCAATTAAATGCACATTTCTTTCTTTCAGGAAAATGCACTGAAGTGGTCTGAAGGAACAGATAGGCAAACCACTTCTAATGTCTGGCCTAAACCCCTAGTTTCATGTTATTTGTTGTTTAAGACTTCATACTGGGAAAAGGAGGCAAAATGTAGATAAAGCTATGGTAAGTTCAATAATGGTCCCCCAAGATGTCCATGCCCTTTCCCTTGGAACCTGTGAATACATTACCTTATATGACTACAGAGACTTTGCAGATGTGACTAGGTTAAGAACTTGAGATGTCAAAACTATCTTGTTTATGCAGGTGGAGCCAATACTTTTCTCATAAGGTCCTTATAAGAGGGAACAGAGAGAGAAGTTACGATGACAACAGCAGAGACAGATTTCAGATGCTACAATTTGGGCTTTGAAGATAAGGGTCACAGAATGCAAGGAATGCAGTTCTAGAAGCTGGAAAAGGCAAGGAAACAGATTTTCCCCTAGAGCCTCCACAAAGAACAAACCCTATCAACACCTTCACTTTAGCCCAGTGAACCTGATTTTGGATTTCTGGACTCTAGAACTGTAAGATAATTAATTTGTGTTGTATTAAGACACTAAGTTTGTGGAAATTTGTTACAGCAGCCACTGGAAACTAATACAAAGCCTTTGACAAGTTTTTATTGTGAAATACTGGATCTAGAAAAAAGTACAAAATGTCAACAGTCAGATGTGTACAAGTACAGTATTTCAATAGTCTATACATGTGAACAGCTTAACAGGTTCACTGCAGAATGCTTATTTAGACCAATATAATCTAAAAAGGACTGTAATATTCACAGGCTATTAATACATAAATAACTTGAGCCAAAATGACCCTCACTGGTTAATGCTAATTAATAGTGGAAAACGGGCTAAAAGCACAATACACCACACAATATTATCTCTTACAGGTCCACATTTAAAGAATATGAGTTTCTCATGTCAAAACACTACAGATCCAGGACTGGGACTGATTTACTAGTTTATACAATTGCAAAAAATTTAAGTTATAAGGTCATAGAATAAGAGAGGGTATTTAATTAGGACTAAATACTGTGAAGCCCATGAAAGGTTTTTAGCCTTGGAATTTACAAAGCTAAATTATTAGACTGTTAATGTTACCTAACATTAAAACTCAATTGCCTTCAATTTTAATATTAGCTAACATTAAACTATTTTTAATTTTGATGTTAGCTAAGGAGAAGGACAAGGACAACTTTCTTTTGTAGATTCTCCAACAAGGTATAAGAACTATCATAAAGTAAAACCATAATGACCACTGTGGATTGACAAATGGCTATGAAACAGGAATATAACACATTACAAATTTCAAAGAAAGGTAGTAACTATTTTATGAATTTAAGCAAATCCTGCAAACGTTAAAATCCATGTTAAGGCATTGTCTATCATGGTTGAGAGTACTAAATTTAAGATTATTATTACATGAAGATCCCATAAAAATAAACTGTTTAGTTTACAAGATTCTGACTGAATCTTTTTCTACCACTTGAAAATCACCCTGTATTATGTTTTCAAAGTGAACAAAGAATTATTTGGTATCACTTTATAATGAACTATAAGAAAAGTTTACTGAAACACGCAAAGTTAAAAAAAATTGTTACAATCATGTGTTAAGAAAGCCAATCTTTGATATATTCATAATCAATGCTTGTATAAAAACCTTTAAAACTGATATAAGTAACAGTTTATATGAAGCAAATTTATCTTTGCCCATAAATTCCTAAAAGAAACAACTCTTTCACTCTACACAGTGTATCCAACAATACTAAAATCAAACTAAAATGCTGAACTGATAATAACTAGGAGATAAATTCCATTTCAGGCTGAAAACCACTGGATCAGAATATAATTAGTCAATAACTTCACATAACCTATCCCACCCTACCTTAACCTTTTATAGACAATTTTAAAGACTTTGAGACAATTTACTTATAGTTCCTGAATCTCATAGTAGATTCCAATTTATTCAAAGATTATCATAGATTGGATTAAACGGTTAATTTTTTTCAGATTTGCTTTAAATTAAGTATGGTGTACATAAATATTAACTTAGATAATCACACACAGGGAAAGAAGATATATGGATCATTGTAGAAACATTAAAATTGTAAAGAAATTTTATAAAAAATAATAAAGCAAAACATGTAACTCACAAAATATGAATATGAAGCCATATGACATAAAAAATAAAATTACTCTTTAAGAAGCAATTTAAAATTAAATCTTTGAGGAACTATTTTGATATAAATGAATTCAAAGACCAACAGCTTCCCTTATCACACAGAAATCACAAAATTTTCTAAAGTCTATATGCATTATCAGTTAGTTCTTAATGCAATCTCAAACATTTTACTAGCAATTTTGATTTCCTTTTGAAATAGGCTTCTGTACATATGCATTTATATACAAACATTTATTAAACATGATTTTAAAACAAACTGTATGTACAAAAGATCAGCATTCCTATAAATAAAAACATTAGGTGGCAAAAAGGCACTTGTAAGTAAAAATCTACAGTTTTTACAAAACAGAAACACATTTTACCTTAGATACTGTACAATAAACATTAATTCCTATACCAATAATGAAAATGTTAGGTTACTAACGTTAATGATATAATTTTAAAAAACAAATTTACATATATTTGAAGTTCATTTAATAAAAGCACCATGATTTTCTCCTAAATTCACGTTGATGCAAAGTAAAAACACAATTTCCAAAAAACCAGTGTTCACCATTTGTCGAGTTTAAAAGTTTTTGTATTTCTAAATTGAAAACTGTTTGTCTGAAATTAGCATGGTGTAAAACAAACAAACAAACAAAAAAACAGAACAAAAAACCCTGCTGCTCTGACTTCTTAAACCATACCTACTCTATTATTGCATGTTTCGTTTTATAAAGAGCACTACTCATGCACTCCTTTACAACTGTTTAATACTATTGCTGGCAAAAAAGTTCCCGGATATCAAATAATTAAAAAGTTACTTCAAACCAGTTGAAGTTTTATTTGAATGTTTTACAACTTAAAAAATGCTGTATATCAATTACAAAAGTGAATTGAAAACACACCAATTCATTTGGTGTGCAAAAATATTTTTCTACTACACAGAATTTAGGGCTTCACAGAATTTTTTCCCCCTAAATTTACATTGTAAGAAATGCTAAGCAAATTACTTTCTCAAGGAGATGTTAGTATGCTTCCACTTTTGTCAAATTTTTTACCCTTTGACAATGCTGCAACCTGTTTGAGTAGTTCTCTGTTTTTGGCCTGTGGGAGACAAAAACATTCAAGATTAAAAATGTTTGAAATATTAAGTCATGCTGGAGAATACTACTTATTTAATACGGTTTTCATTTCTGTATTTATTTCACTGAAGCACTACATTAAATCAGAGAGTTGATACATTTACGTTCATCTCTTTAAGAATGAATATGCAGAAGGAAAATTCTAGATTGTCTCATCAGCCCGCTTTGTAAATAATATTATAAATAAAATTGTTGTCCAAAGATACACAATTGGTTACAAAAAAGGAGACAAAGTGAATCCACTTAAAAGAATGTCTAAATTTTAATAGGGAAAAAATGTTTGGACCTTTTATCTTAAAAACATGAAAACTATGAAAACAAGTTGTTATTTACAATCAACAAAATGAAAGAATGAATGAAGATTTGGGAGGAATATTTCCTGGCAAGCTGTATGAGGTCTTTTTTCTATGTTTACTCTCTTGTATAACAAATTTAAGAAGTCATTTTTGCAAAACCTATTCAGATTGTGTCACTTTGCCAAAGGCACTCAATGATATTCAATTTTTTGAAGCACCCATCAGAATCACTCATTCTTATCTTATTGTTGTTCCTTTAATTACCATATAGTCATTTGACACTGGTTTTAGTGTGACTTGAGCAGTTCCACATCATTTCCTATTTCATGAAAGCTTGAATTTTTGCAAAGATTCAAAATTCACTTCATCATCTGACTTGAATTTCATTATTAAATGTCCATCCATCACTAGTTTAGTGAGGAGGAATGTGTAAGTTCAGTGAATATTTTCACATTTTGGCTGCCTTTGACACCTTATTCAGTCTCTTAAATGTGAAAACTTGGATAGTAGGGATTCCTATATATACAAATACATTAGTGATCAAGCATTTTTGTAGTCTGAGCCAAAATGGGGAAAGTGATGAAAATTGTTTGAAACCTGAACACTATCCTAAAATTAATATGTTTTTAAAAGATACTCTCTGACTTACGTTTCAACACCATTTTCCTTCACAGGTTTGAGGAATTTTTTTTATCTCGACAGACTTTTTTAACCTCAGTACTTCATCTTTTACTCTAATTTTAGCTATCTATGACCAGATAACAACCTGCCTTCTCTGTATGCCATTTTATAGAGGTTTCATGAAATAACCTTTTTCAAACTTTGTACTTCCATTCCCTCACCCTTCTCCAATCACTCTTGCTAATTAACACCCATGACCTCTAAAATGCAAACATTCTCAGTACTATCTGTGTGCAAATCAAATCATTTTTTGTGTTCAGATGCATGATTAATAGGACTTTCCTATTTCGTCATTATTAATAACTAAGGTGGTAATGAAAAACTTCAATATCTATTTCAAATTTAGAAAACCATCAAGAACTGAAAAGGATTTTTACTTTCCTTTAAAACTAAACAGCTTGAGAAACTCACAGGAAAAATTAAGTGAGAATATCTGGCAGGTAGGGGAAATAAAGAAGCACATTTATCTTCAATTGGTTCATTACTCAGCTAACCAGTCCCTGTCAATACAGTAGTTTAAATTTTTTCTTTACTTTTAGCTACATGTTATTTAATTTATAACCATAATAAACACACTAGCTAAAAATAAAAATTTGAGGAACATATATGTATGCAAATTTGACTCAAAAAGCTCTTTACCAGGTCTGTAAGTTATACTTATGTAAAAATTTTTATACTGATATACTAAATAGTTAAAATGTGAATCTCCAAATTATTTTGTCAATCATCAATAAGTAAACAAAAAAAAGTGTTTATAATTTTTGTATTTTAAGTACAAAATACAATAATTTGAACATTAGGTCTTAAAGCTTTAGTAGCTAATTTCCAGTTTGCATTTAATATATTTGTATCACTAATAGTTATTTCTTGATAAATTACATAAATCTTTTAAGATAAATAATACAATTGTTAAGTATAAGTCCAAATTTATCTTATTCTAATATGAATTCCTTAAAAATGAATTTTATAATGCAATATTTCAATATATATACATTTAAATTTTTTAAATCTAAAATTACTTCCTTTTGCACCCAGCAAAAATATTTAAAAATCAATGATATTTTTTACAGACTCTTAAGAAAGATAAATTTAAAAGTTTAGACATGTTGATCTAAAGGAAAGAGTATCAGGATTAAGAATTACATAGATCCTGCTTTAAATCCTGGTTTACTTACCTGCTACATAACCTGGAGAATATTTTCTCATTTGTAACATAGTAACTCCACCATCCAAACTCAAAATGAGTTGAAAGAACTTATCAAATATATAAAACACCTAGCCTAACACAGTTACCGGTACATAGAAGGCACTCAAATGTTATATCCCTTTCCCTTTTAACCACTTACCTAATTAAGTGAATTACAGAGTTTTACTTCATATTCTCAGTATTTTCAATATTTGGGGGTTACATTTGGACAATTTTTTTCTTGTGATGTTCAGTGCTTTGTTGTAGTTTGGTGGTTAAAAATATTTACTAGCTCTAAGATCAATCTTGTGTCACAAGATTCCTTATTACATAAAGATTAAAAAAAATTACCTATATTTCCTCACCGCAGTATAGAATGCTACTAGTACCACTGGCTGCTAAAGGAAGCAATGTAAAAAGACGGCACTCAGTGTGACAGACTGCCTGTAGCCATTAACACACACACAAAAATAACAGGTAAGTTGTCTGATAGGAAGGATGAAATAGAAAATCTGAGTGACCTGAAGTGGTGGGAGCCAGTGTTTAACAGGGAAAAGTAGTTAAACTGGAGTCAGAAGATGGAAACTTCTATGTCACTGCTTACTGTGTGATCAGTTTCCTCTGTAAAATGGGCAAATCACATAACTCAGTTTTTGTAACAAGTAAGACAGCATACATAAAATCATGTCAAAATGTCCTATATTTTCATATAAATAGTAGTTACTTTTATATTATGTGAAACATCAGTTACCAACCAAGAGGAGGTAGGCTTAAGACATCAATTAGGCTAAGTCAAAGAAGACCCCATGTCTTTGCAACTATTTTAAAAAATAAAAACCAAAACACAAATTGCTCTTTTGAACAGTGGGAAGTACTAAGTTAAAACATATCTAAGTACCTCTTGCAGTTATTCTGTTATCTCATTCTGGATTTACTTCAGAGCTTTGGTTACATCACATTAAATCAAAGACCATCAGGTGAAAGATTCTGTTCAAGACAATCATTCAGCATTAATAACTGAATAAGAAAAATAGAAATAACATAAAACTAAAAATAATACTTGCTGGTAGATAAAAAACATTAATACATAAGAATCTGATATATGATAGGAGCAATCTCTCAGAATGAAGGGCAGATGGGGATTTCCATAAATCACCACTTATTCAACAAATCATTTGAATGCCTACTATGTCCCAGGTTCTACATGAGGTTCCTTTTCAACCATCTTTGTATAGTAGTATGATCACGATTAAGACCAATCTGTATCTTGAATTTCTGCAAGTTCCTAAATTCTACTAATTACAGCTACTTACAAAGACATATTAATACAAAACCAAAAGAAAGTAACAGCAAATATCCCTTGATGCTACAATGTGAAAAATACAAAATGAAACAGGGCAGTATTAACTCCTTCCTTCTGAAGCTGTACTCTCCTAAGTCTGAAGTCTGTATGCATTCATCTTCTTTTAAGATTTAAAACTTCTTAACCTTAAACATTACTAAAGATTAATTTTACAAACGTGAGACTATGTAAATCAAAGAGAACATGTTATTAATTTAGTGTGGTCTGATTTCTAAATTTATAAAACCTAGCTGAGAACAAGCTTAATATAGTAGCAATCTGTATTCATGTTGGATGTTCACCATCTCTGCATGACAGACATCAATCAGATTGTTACTGTGTTGACACCTGACTTCACCATTCAGTTGTTCTGTATACTTAAAATGCTACTGTGCAGTACTCTGAGGTTCAGGTGGATCACTACCTGTTAGCATTTAGTAGAACCTTATTTGGCACTTGGCAAAGTGCTTTGTAAACATTTTTGCCACTTAACGTCCTAAGAACTGGTTTTATACACACACCTCCCTTCCCATTATCTAGAAGGAAATATTAATACGAAGAATGGCTGCTACTGAAGACCTGCTTTTCACCTTATTTTCATGAGTCTGATTTTTAATTTTTTGCTCTAAGCCCAATAATCAATTGAACATACACCAATAATATCCTACTCTAAAAACCCCAATTGAAGTTTAGGCAAAAGTTTTCAGGACGAATGTATCAAATCACCTTTCAAGTAATTTCAAACAATAACTTCTAGTGGGATCAAGATTAAAAATGACTATAAAGTCAAAATCAAAACTGAAATGCACCAACGCTGCAAAACCAGGGCTACCAAAACAATCTAAGTCAATGAGTGCTGTTACTCAAATTCAGCCCTCCTTGCCTAACATTTTATGTAAATGATGGTAGTTACCTGAAGTTGTTCCACAGTTTCTTTGTGAGCTTTTTCCATACTGTTCATTTTTGTTCTCAAATTTGACTCCTGGTACTGAAAGTCTGCCTTTAGTTCAGTTAACTGAGAGATTAAAGAAAAAAGAGACATATGTATGTATTTGCACACACACACAAACACACACCATTATATGTAACTTTCACAATAAACTCACAATTCATTACAAAAGTGGAAGATGTTCTTTACAGTTTCCTGAATGGTACAACCTATCTAAAATTTGTTTTGTGAATTGATGAAATCTACCTGCTTTACAATAGTGTGATTTTAATGCTAATACCCGACCATCAGTAAAATTTTTGAGTTTTCTTTTTTTTCTAAACGTAGCTTGACTGGGAATAGAGTTTAGCAACTGGTATGCCAACAAAAAAAGCTTAACGGCTAGTAACTTGGAAAATGTCTCATTCAAAAAGGTACTTCAATAACATTTATAACAGTATAAACAAACATTAAAACTAGTTTAAGGGTAAAATAATCTTTCAATGCTTAAAGAAAGAAATTTTACACTGGGCAATATTAAAAGGGATGGTCTTTTCAGCCAAAAGCTACACTGTTTTTATTTTTAAATTTATGTCCAGGATTATGTACACAACCACCTAACACGAGGTAAAAACAGAAAACAAAGCACAGAAATACAACTACATCAAATGAGAAAGGAAAGAGGGTTACTATAAAATTTGGGCTAATGTAAGAAAAAAAATCAGTGCTCTGAGAAAGGCTACATAATTTTTTCATAAACATAAATGACATACATAAAAGCATAACATCTCATGACTTCAAACCAAAGAATAAGTTATTATGTAATTTCACTATTAGAGCCATGCAGAAGCAGCTGCAAGTTATTTTTTTAACATTTTTCATTATGTCAGCTTTAAAGGTTTACACATTCTTTTGTAATTACCCAGTAGCTAATAAACTGAAAGACACACAACAGCAAAAACAGAAAATCATAGAGTCTTATATACTTATTTTTCCACACACACAAAAAAAGCCCTTGCTTTTGTCAAATTCAAAGTATAAGTAAGTTCTCTCTCTCTCAAGTTTCTATATTCACAAAAGATTTTCTGTTCTGAAATGCCAATTCACGCCAGATCAGCTAAGACAATTACTCTATTCACTATACTGTGAGTTGCCCCCAACTATGAACTTCTGGAAGATAAGAATTATGTCTTAATTATTGATCTTTGCATCCTTATGAATTAGTTCGGTGTCTGGCTCTAGAATAGTCACTGAATAACTTTGTAAAATCAATTCAGGAAAATAACTTTGTTGTCTTAGATTTATAAGAAAAAGCTGCAAATTTGTAGCTATTTTAGGTTTACCATTAGAATTTTTCTTACAACAATGCTAATTTCAATCCCCATTAGTATTTTGGTTTTTTTAAAGAGGAATACTAACAAAAGCAGAAAACTTCAACTGCATAAACAAAGATAATACATTTTATGATAGAGAGGAAAGAAAAATCTAGTATAATTCCTCTTATGCTAGATAGGAAAGAAAAATCTAACAGTCAATATTCTATAACTGATTACTACTTGGTTTAAAAATCATTGCAATTTTGCAGTAAACTTGGCATTTTATTTAACTTTCCTCAAGGTTAATGCAGATATACCTGGCTTGTCTCTAAAACTTTGTACATAGAACCAATTTCCATAAAAGCTCATTAATTTAAAAAATACTGTCAATTAAAAAGAACCATAAGACAAAGACACCCACAACCATCCTACTTTTATCTTGTATGTCACTCTAATTTTCATATACTGAATTTGCTTAAAGCGAGGTATAAATGTATTAAAAATTAAGTCCACTAACCATCAAGGTGTGGGAAGATGTAACAAAAGTTATTGAATGCCAGAAGTAAAAGCCAGCTGATTCAAGTCTGTTACTATAGGTACTCATAGATGAATATGATTCATATATGTATCCATAGTAAGGTCTTATTCTTTTAAAAAGAAATGATTTTGGTGTTCTAATGCATGATAAATCTGATACAGGTAAAACTACACTGTCTGGGACCATAAACAAGTACAAAGATGATCAAACATCAGTAATAACCTCTATGAGGGCTTTCACATGCCAAGAGCTATAGTAAATAAATGCATTTTCCTTAATCATCACAGCCATCACTTGAAATAGTATTATGCTCTCATTTAAATGAGAAAACTGAGGCCCAAAGAAGTACACGTTCTGCTCCTGGTTAGAGAGAAAATCTTAGAACTGAGATTTGAATCTAAGTATGGCTAAATAACTTCAAAACTGTTTACTCTTCCATGCCTGACCACGATTATGCCATCCTGATTTCATAGCACAAGACCTTAAATCTGTCTATAATTCTGTTAATATTCCTGTTTTTGCTAAATGGATAACACATTTGATATTCCTCTTGATTTAACTGATATATACACTTACTTCCTACAGAATGACCTTTTAGACATCTACTGCAAATTACTGATTACCACAGGAAATTCCCATACCATTCCTTTTCAGCAGTTATTTGATCTGAATTCATATAAATACAAGATTGGAATATCAAATACTATGTTCAAACTACTTTCTTAAATCACAAAAGTTTACAAAATATTTCATTTATATCTCATTTTTAAAGTATTAGACCTATTTTTAAATAACATGTTTACTGAAAATTAAAGTTTAGAAACTATATACTAATTAAGCTCTCAGTTAATTCTTACAACTAAAATTCTGAAAGACCATTTTTTTACCTATCTTCATGAGATGGCTTGGGGGGCGGGAGAGCTTTTGTAATTTGTCTTATAAAAATCATGCATACCAAACATTACCAAATTATTTAAAAAGACTAATAAAATTTGTGATTATTAAGCAACAGTCAAGACATAATTCTTATCAGGCTTCAAAGAACGATGTTTTTACCTTTTTATCTTTTTCTAAAATGGTCTGGTCTCTCTGCTGTAAGAGACGCTTAAGTGACATCACTTCTTCTTTCAGTTGACTTATAAGGACAAAATTGTCTGTTCCCCCACTATCTGCTGACTGATTTATAGAGCTACTAAAAAGAAAAAAGTAAAGCACAGTTAAATGAAGTAGAAAGAAAATTAGCAGGTGTTCAAATTGCATAAATTAGACAATTCCACAAACATCCTTAAGGCTAATGCAAAAAAATATGTACCTGACAGAAATGGATGCAACTGGCAAATTACCTTACTAATGGCACACATTACATACACCTGCAGAAATATAATTCAGTATTAGCTTTTAGGGGGTCAATACTTCTAGTGTAAAGCAATAGGCAGCCAATTTGTACAGTAACATCAGCAAACTTTTGGCTAATGAACTAAAACAAAGTCACGCTCATATTTTTAATCTAAAAACATTTTCTAAGCAGGTCAATTTAAAATATCACAATTAGATTTGTGTTTCATTGAAGAATAAAGATAAAAATAATGTTCTCCATTCAAATTTGTTTTCTTTTCAAAACCCAAATTTATTTCCCAAATAGAACAACATAGTTCAGTGCCACTTTCTTATTGCCAAAATTAAGTTAAAAATTTTAAACTGATATATGTTTACTCTTCTAGGTGACTCAAGTCAATGTAGAAAATACCTGTTTCTAGTTTTTTAGCTAGTAATAACTGGCAATCAACCATAACTATGCAACTAAGCTGAATTTTCACAACACTAAAATAATTCATTTTTACCTATCTCCATTAGATGGCTTAGATTCCAATTTGGGCTTTTTCTTTGGAGTTTCATTCTGAATTGCTGCAGAGGATTTATGGCTGAAACCAAACAATAAGAATAATTAGAGTAAAAAGGACAGAGGAACCAAATGATAAGTTATTTATCTTCCACTAAAATATTACTGAAAATACTATTTTTGTAAGGCTTAAGTAACAAAGTTAAAGGAGTATCATACACTTATAAAAATACATTTCGAAATACTTCAGAAAATACAGCGGTGTATTTACCTCTGTTTCCACAGTCCCTGCTCTTGTTCTGGACTTAGATTGCTGATTCTGAAAAATATATAAATGACATCTAATAACGACATTCATTTAATACATCTAAATTTAACATTCTTTCTTGATGGATACAAATTATATGTTTATAATCTTTTGTTCAGAGAAAGACATATTTAAATTTTCAGACTAAGCTAATATTGAATAAATCACAGTCTGATGAGACAAATTTTAATCAAGTGACTACTGGCCATCTTAAGTTCTTCAATAATTCTTTTTAACCAGCATCTCCACAGTTCAATTTAATATCATACAAAGGGTGGAGTATACAGGCACAAAAACTACCACAACAAGATTCTAAAATTATAAAGTCTAGGTATCACTGTACTTTGGCTGCCCGCACTAATTCAGACTCAAAATTTTAAAGCTTTAAAATCTTTAAAGCTAAGGCTTTCCTAGTAATTTAAGGTAGAGATTCTTCCTTTGGA
Organism: Saguinus oedipus; assembly: GCA_031835075.1. Lineage (NCBI taxonomy): Eukaryota > Metazoa > Chordata > Mammalia > Primates > Cebidae > Saguinus > Saguinus oedipus. Next base: position 130,828,040 of record CM063178.1, read on the forward strand.
GTAACTCAAGTTGCTCATAATAGTATCCCTATTTAAATGGGGAAATACATTGATTTCTTTGATTCTTTTTCAGTTTTCTTAAAAATCCTCTTCAAAGTCCCTAGATCTCTCATTAGTATTCTGGAGAAGTTATGCTGAAGCTATTGGGAAATTTCATAGTAACAAATGATTTTACTTTTACTCATAATTAATACTGTAATACTCCTTTTCTATTTTGACATACTAATAATCACTTTGTAATTCTCTATGAATCCTACTTTTTTTCCTCCTATACTTGGCACATCAGTCAATCCTTTACTAACCCCTAGTTTATTCACTCCACATATAGAGTATCTCCTATGAACCAGATGCCATGTATTTATACAATTTAGAAGATATTGGAAGACCTAAGCTGTGACCTCATGCAAATTACTTAACGTCCATGAGCCTTGGTTCTCTCATATGTAAAATGGATGTAATACATACCTTACACTGATACGAGCATTAAATGAGTTATATATACAAAAGCACTTAGTACAGTGCTGGCATATACAAAATAGATATATGCATACATGTGTCTAAAATTTACTATTGGTTCAGCTGTAGAAGTTTTTTAAGCAAAAGAAAGAAACAGACCTTAAGACTCAGCTGTAAACCAATACCAAGTTGGGGAAAAACAGTAATAATTCCATCAACCTGAGTTCTTCTTATTTGTGAATGGAAATCCTACTGAGGGATGCAGTTGTCTTTTTTTTTTTTTTAACAAATTTCATTATAAGCATAACAAGCCATACATGAATTAACAGCACTAACCATATCTCAAATAATAATCACATTAATATGACTGATAGAAACATTTGGAATTCCTATCTTAGCTTTCTGAGGGTTGTCCATTCCTAGATTCAGATCCACCTTAGTGCCACCCACACAAATACATCCCCTACTCTAGCCAATCACCATCTATCACAATATATATGCTCCTCATTTTCAGTCTAATCTATTGAACTCAAGATAGGACCCTATAAACTAACTATTATCAAATGGTCAATAGCCATCAAATAGAAAATAGTGTTTGTGGCCGGGCACAGTGGCTCACACCTATAATCCCAGCACTGTGAGAGGCAGGTAGATCACAAAGTCAGATCAAGACCATCCTGGCTAACATGGTGAAACCTCGTCTCTACTAAAATATAAAAAACTAGCCAGGCGTGGTGGCACGTGCCTGTAGTCCCAGCTACTAAGGAGGCTGAGGCAAAAGAATCGCTTGAACCCAGGAGTGGAGGTTGCAGTGAGCCAAGATCGTGCCACTGCACTCCAAACTGGCAACAGAGCGAGACTCCATCTCAAAAAAAAAAAAACCAAAAAACAAAAAACAAAAAAATAGTGTATTTCTTACATAACCAAAAGTAAAAAAATTGAACACTTTCAATTTCAATACTGTATTCTTTCCCTTTATTTTTGAAACCTGTCATTGTTTTCAAAAATTTGGTTGCTGTCACATACTTCAATCTTCACAAAAATAATCTGATTGTGTCCTTTTACATCATGCTAACACATATTTATCTGTAAAGAATAGAGAAAGAAGACATTTTGGCAGTCTTAGGAGTATGTCTAACATTGCTATTATAGTATATAGTTGTAACATTATTTCTTAAAGCAAGAAGCAAAATCAAGGTAGACTTATATTCCTTTGCTCCTTGAGATACTCTGATAAAAAGATCACAAGATTTCTTCAAAACAACCAGAAGACAAGGTATTGCATTGTAGTCTAACCAATGGTAGAATTAAACATGACTAACCTCAATGTAACCTCATCATCTAAAAGGTGATTGAATACGGTTTAGAACAAATCTTACTAATTAAGAGCTATATTACATTCCAAAAATACTGCATTTGTTCCAAAATTGGTGGGCATCAATTTTTTTTTGTAAATTCAGTTTTAAATTATCTGAAACTTTAAAGACTCTTAAACAAACAATAAATTCTTCTGAAAATGGGCATGCCTATGTCCCTGTTTTTTCCATTTTAATTTGTGTTTACATGAGTTTAATTTGTATTTTAATGTTCTTGTTTGTTCCATGAAGACTAAAACTGCATTTTAAAAAGCCTTTATACTATACACATCAAGGGTTAAGGTACTACTACTACTACTACTACTACATAACTCCTTCCCCACAGGTCACTTTAAAAATCAAGTACAGGTGACCCTTGAACAACCCAGGATTGAATTGCATGGGACCGCCTATACAAGAACTTTTTTTTTTCCAAGCAAATACAGATCAAAAATACAATATTTGGAAGATGTGAAACCTGCATGTATAGAAGGCCAACTTTTCCTATAGGCAGGTTCCACAGGGCCAACTGGAGTACATGCAAATTTTGGTCTACGAGGGGGTTCCACATCAAATCCCTCAAGCATACTGAGGGAAAACTACAGTTGTCTGTTTTTAAGTAGGATTAAAAAAAAACAGCAAAGTATCAGTAGTTAAAAATATTTCTCACATTTTGGGAACCACAAAGATTAGAAATGCTTCTATCATAGCAACAAATTATAGTATTAAAATACGTTCTCCAAACCCAGTCATTGGTTGGTTTTGGTTTGGTTCTAACAAAACAAATTGACCACTGAGATAAATATAATTTTTGAAATATAACCTTAGCAATTATTTAAACAAAAAAGAAAACTGAGGCTTTTGATAAGTTATTTAAGTGTTAATTGATGTACTTGTATTTTGACTTTATATGATTATAATTTTATAATTTCCTAAATGTCTGACCCGTATTATGGTAAATAGCTAAACTTATTCCATGTGTGTAACATTATATACTGAATAAAATGGAGACATGGCCTTAGACACGCAAGAAGCCTACTGTGTACAAAAGAAACTAGACTAGCACACAGTAAATATCTGCACCAAGTAAACACCAATAAATGGCATTAAAATGCCAGGAAGAATTTTAGAAAATGACTTCAAAATACTTACTTGTGATGGCTACTGCTGTGACGATGGTGATGGTGATGATGGTGGTGATGATGTTTTGGATGATGCTGGTCTTTCTCAGTAAGAGATGAAGAAGATGAATTTGAATGTGATGATCCCAGGCTCTTCCTTTGTTCTTTCGTCTTCTGTAAAACTCTTTTGTATGATAAAGTACAAAGCCAGCATAATAACTTTCCATCAACCTTTTAAGAAAATAAGTGTATTAAATGTACCCATATAAACTGACTGAATGAAACCAGATAAGATAAACCACTCAACTTCTATCTATATTCCACACATAACATGCACAAATGCATGTATGCACATATTCACAAATCGTTTTGCAAAACAGACGTAAAATTGGACTTTACTAAAACTTGGGAAAATACTTGGTTGGAAAATTATAAAATTAATGAGGACGACACACAGATTTCCATTAGTTTTGGGGCATTTAATTTGAAGAAAAAAGACATGTTACCTTTTTTCTTATTCCAGGAGAGTAAGTATAAACTGACTGATATACTTCAAAGAAATACAGCCTCAATTCTTAAATCACTGCGCAATTACTAATAAAGTATTTCCGACTACAGTAACTATTGTAAATTTACAAAAAAACAGAAAAGCCTAAATGATATAACACAGTTGACTCTCATTGTTATTCATTTCCTATTTGTGTATTTGCCTACTCAATAAAATTTATCTGTGATCCCAAAAGTCAAAATTTGTAGCATTTTTGTGGCCACTGCATACATATAGAGTGGTGAAAAATCTGTATTTTGCACATGTTCCCAGCTGAGATGTAACAAGGTGATGCTCTGCCTTGTTTTACCTCTCAGACAGGTATCCTTTTCACAGTCTATTTAGTGCCACATTTTTCAAGTTTTTATAGTCCCAAAGAGTACTGCCGAAGTGCTATATAGTGTTTCTAGGCTCAAGAAGGTTATAATGTGCAATAGCAAAGACACGGAATCAACCCACATGCCAATCAATGGTAGACTGGATAAAGAAAATGTGGTACATATACACCATGGAATACTATGCAGCTATAGAAAGAACAAGATCATGTCCTTTCCAGGAATGTGGGTGGAGCTGGAGGCCACTATCCTTAGCAAACTGACAGAAGAACAGAAAACCAAATACTGCATGTTCTTACTTATAAGTATGAACTAAACGATAAGAACACATGAACTCATTGAGTGAAACAACAAACACTAGAGTCTATCAGTGGGTAGAGGGCAGAAGAGAGAAAGAATCAGAAAAAATAACTAATGGGTATTAGGCTTAATCCTGGGTGATGAAATAATCCGTACAACAAACCTCTGTGACACAAGTTTACCTATATAACAAACGTGCACATGTACCACTGAACTTAAAAAAAAAAAATTAAAAATAAAAAAGGACGGGCACGGTGGCTCACGCCTATAATCCCAGCACTTTGGGAGGCCGAGGCAGGTGGATCACGAGGTCAAGAGATCGAGACCATCCCGGTCAACATGGTGAAACCCTGTCTCTACTGAAAATACAAAAATTAGCTGGGCATGGTGGTGCGCGCCTGTAATCCCAGCTTCTCAGGAGGCTGAGGCAGGAGAAATGCTTGAACCCAGGAGGCGGAGGTTGCAGTGAGCCGAGATAGCGCCATTGCACTCCAGCCTGGGTAACAAGAGCGAAACTCTGTCTCAAAAAAAAAAAAAAAAAAGAAAAGAAAGTTAAGAAGGCTGTGATGTGCCTTACAGAGAAAATATGTGTGTTACATAAGCTATGTTCAGGTACCCTTAGTGCTGTTGGCCATGGGTTCAATTAAATTTATTGACAGTGTATATTAAGTAAGTTGTCTTCAAACAGTAACACAAACAAAAAAAGGTTATATATTGATCCACTGACCAACGTGAACTTAATCCTATATTTCTCTTGGGCAATGCTTCAGTACAGTAGTCCCCCTGATGAACAGTTTTAGTTACCCATGGTCAACCTTAGTCTAAAAATGTTACATACGATATGATATTCTGAGGGAGAAAGACCATATTCACATAACTGCAACTAGAGTAGGTTATTATAATTGTTCTATTTTGCTATTATTTTTGTTAATCTATTATACCTAATTTAAAAACTAGACTTTATCCTAGGCATGTATGTACAGGAGAAAACACGGTAGAGTTCATTATTATCCCCAGTTTCAGGCATCTATTCCATCCAGGTGGTGTTAGAAGGTATCCCCCAGGATAAAGGAGGGTACTATTATATTCACTTGTGGGAAGTTTAAAGAACTCCTATAAATAATGACAATCAACTGTACCTGTCTCAGAGAAGAGAGAGAGTGTTTCCAAAAGTACTGACTAAACCTTTAAAAATAAAATCAAATTTTTAATCTGTTTGTTCACATCTATTCCATACAGAGTATTCCAAGATATGTATGGACCAGATGTGCTGGAGGGACAGGTCTTATAACAGGGAATATACACTGCTGTGTGGAGACCTGAGGAAGCCCCTCAAAGAGGACTTCTCCAAATCAGCTAAAATTGATAGGCAACAGAAGGCCTGTGTGAATGCTGATCGGCAGAGGAATATCACATGAACACATATGCTTACTATATTAAGTCACTGTAGGTAAACAAAAACAAACAGTGGTTTTAAATATGAGCCTATATCAAAAGGCACAAGAGTAACTGAATTTTAGGTGCCAATGTGCCATCAGGTATTTTTTTCACACAAGCAATGTCAAGTAACCAGCAAGGCGGTAAAGTAAAAGAAGTTATTTAACAGTAATTAGTTAAATCTCCTGAACCAAATGTGGGATAATCAAACAGTACAGAATAGCCACCAAAGAATATTTTTTATAGTACATGAATCACAAAAGGACACTCACTATTCCTGCACTTTCATCTAACTACTTGTTTTCATGGACCCAAATAGATCATGTCTCAGTAGCGTATTAATTATAATTTCCACCTTGTTTGGCATTTTATTTAATTTCTAGAAAATGTCATAACATAATAAGGCATACCTTTCTTCTTCCTTCCTCCTTCCGATCAAAAGCACATTGCTGTTTGCACTGTTCACAGGTCTGAGGTGGTCCATATTTTTTTTCTGAATTTGTGCAACGCTGACACTTGGTACCAATAAATGCTGCAATTATATTACAGTACTGACAAGGCTTGGGCTGAAAAACACATACATTTTATATGAGACTTTTAGAAACATTAAATATTTGTTGCACGGCATATACCCAGCATTACAGACATATTTCTGGAATTAAGAAAACCCATATGTAAAAAATTTGTTCTCTATCAAGTCTGTTGTCCTATCATATGAAATAACTTTTATACTGTATTTCCATGCATTCAACTAGTATTTACTTCTAGTCATAAAACTATTACTCTAAGATTATGAGACATAGATTTCTGATTTGCACAGTCTGTTAGATAATACAAAACCTACACATAAAAACAGTTTCAAAGAATAAAAATAAAGGTATACATGTATAGAAAACTCAAGAATAAAGAATTTGAGGAAATGTCCTTTTACTAATTTAATATCCTAGTTAGCTTAGTGACCGTATCATTTACTCAAAAAATATTAACTTTTCATCACATATAGGTATAAATAATACAAGGAATATATACTATAGGCAAGTTTTCAACTTAAAAAAAATGGGACCAGCATATCCAACATAAACCATAAAAACATACCTTGATTTTCTTTGATACTCAAAAGATGATTCAGGACAGTTTAGAACATTAAGGTTAGCATTTTTGACCAACAATAAATAATATTGGTATAATATACCTACAATGATTGTAGTATACATCTAAGACAATTTGTACTAGGATTGTGTCATAACTTCTGTGAATAAATATCTTAATTGTGCTGTTTTATAAAAATAGTTCTGAGGAGGTTGTTCTGAAGTGGGCTAAAGTCTGATCACACAAATTTTATGGATATAAATTTGCTCTATTTGAATCTTTAAAGAATAGCTTCACAAATTTCACACTGATATTGAATACAGGTAAAACATGCATATAATTTAACTATTTTTAAATATTGTTACCTTTCCATCAAAATGTCTACAGAAACTTTGTTTCATAAAATATCATATGTTGAAATATTTAAGAGCATAACAATACATAGTTTCTAAAAGGTCCAGCTTCATGAAAAGTATTAACTGACTAGTAACAATGACATGAAATGAAAACCTAAGACATACTTACCGTCCCAAATTGCTTCACATTTTGAGCACACTTCTTACAAATTGTGTTAGTTTTGCTGAAAAAGAAATTGTATATAAATCATCATATTCATGCAGCTTTCTAAGGTAATTAGCACAATGTCAAAATAAAATGAGTGAGTCAATAGTTTGTAGGGCTTAAAACTTATTCTAATATGGACCACGGATTTTTTTCAAAAATACAAGAATCTTTTCAGGGTTGTTTCACCCAAATTAAGACAAATGTTTTAATACATGTTTATTGCGTATTTCTTTTTGTAAAGAAAACATGTTTCCTACATAGCTCCCAAATCTTCACACTTGTCACTATTAACCCACAGCACTACAATACCAACGCACACCTAGCCTTCCAGTTGGCTATTGTCCAACATTATAATGCCCACACCTACTTAGGAAGAAATTATTTGTTCTTCTCTGAGGCTACTTTCTGTATATACTGTTAGAGTGGAACTCACTGTTAAAAAACTTATGTACTACTCTTCCATGTAACAAATTACTAGATTTCACCCTTCGAAGGCATTTGGTAACACTACAGATCTTTCCTCAGGTCAGTAATTGCTTTACCATATTTTTTTTTTAGTTTAACAGTAACTGTTTACATTTGCATTTTCATTAGCAAGGCTATACATTTTCCATGTAGTAATTCATTCTTTCTCTCATATAAAATCTAACTGTAAATTAACAACCACCAGTTTTTTTGGCAACATTCTCCCACCATATATAAAAGGTTTACAACTTAAAATTTCTGAGGCTAAACAGTTTTTTAAAAATACTTTCATAAATATACGGCATTATAACCCCCAGGTATTCTACACAGACAACACTTCTCTTTAACAGTCAAAAACTGTTTAATATACAAACCTCTCTTGCTGAAATTCTGATCTGCAGTAAGTACATTTTACAATAGGATGTGCAATCCGACATTCCTGTAATAAGACAATACATCAGTCAGTATCTATTTGGAAGTCCCAAATCTCACTTTTCTAGTAGAAAATTGTTTACCCAACCTAGTGAAATGTCTAAAACATTGATAAAATGTGGCCCCAACGTAAAGACCTGGATGTTTTATCATATAAGTGGCCAATCACAGTATAATTCCTTGGGGAAGGCATAGGTGTCTTTGTCTTTAGTAGACGTTGGGGTATATTACAGACAAATTAAGAAAGCTGTCAGGGCCGATTCCAAGGATTGGTTAAATGTGAAACTACTTATTATTTTGCACCGTTGCTCACAGACAGCATCTTGGCTTTAATGGGATGGGAGGAGCTCCAAATCATAGAGCATTCTGTTCCCAAACCAGTCGCTTCGCTTTCCTGGACAGGGAAGAAGGATGCCATCAGCTTTGCGGCTTCGGGTTCCTAGCAAGAAAGTGCAAAAACCGTCCCCTGCCTCCTGGTGGAAGAAGAGGACAGACCAGGCAGAAAACCGAGATGAAAACATCTCCACCCCGGGGTCTCTGCGGCATAGACAGGTGGCTGCCTCACTCAACCCCACCCGAGACCCCCGGACGCTGACGGGGCCCGGCACCGTCCTGGGCCGCTTGAAAGGGGGTACGATTCTGCCTCCCTCTCAGGGGCCGTTCCCAACTGATGCTCAAGCCCCCGGAAAAAGGGGTCCCCCAGTGGGGAGGCGAGGGCTCCAGACTCCCAAACCCCTGAGGCGCCGGCGAAGAGAGAGGGACTGCAGCGCAGCGGCCACCCGGCCCCCATCGGACTACAGCCGAGGATACCCATCCCGCCCGCCTCCCGGAGCCCACGGACCTTGCAGAGCTGCTGGCCCTGGGAGAGCTCCTCGAAGGGATAGCGCTGGGTACACTTGGTGCAAGCGTACAGGGCCGAGGCCGCCATCCTGCTCCTCAGTCTCCTCCTCCGCCGCCGCCCGCTCCGAGGCGGGGCCCTACGGAGAACTCGAGAGCCGCTGCCGCCGCCGGGGCCGCGGGCTCCGGCTCCTCCTCCTCCCCCCTCCCCCTGCCTCGCGCCCACCAGAGCCTCGCCGTGAGAGCCCAGGGCTCCGCGGACGGCGCCACCGTCTCCCTCCGCCTCCACTTCCGCCCCAGCCCACCCAGTGACGCCGTGCCAGCCGCTGCCGCTTAGGCCCCGATAGCGGCGGAGGGAGACGAAGCGGGTAGCTGGTTGCTGTTTAGCTCCGCGGCCGCGGATCCGCTTCCTTCTCGGCCTCCCTTCCCCATGCCTGATTGGCTGTGGAGGCCATCGCGTCACTCGGTGGCTCCTCCCAACTCCCAACTTCCGCGACGCAGGGAGCATCCACAAAGGGAGGAAGTCGCTGGCCAATGACAGCCGGGCGCTCTCAACGCGCGAAATCCGCTTTGAACCTGTCCCGCCCAAAGGTCTGCGGTCGCGGCTATTAACAGCCAGTCCTAGGTTTGAGTGAGAGCGCCTCAATCCAATTGGGCAAATGTTCGCGAAAGGCTCGCTCTTTGCCGCAACTCTTTTTTCCCTTGCCTTCTATTGGACTAAGTCATCAAGTCCCTCCTAATCCTATTTGTTATTGGCCAAAAGGTAAGTACTTCACCTGGAGAGGCATCCCCGAGGCAAACTCACACTCTCTCCTGCGTGTAATCCGAGGGAACTCGAGGAGTGCTTGAACTTCGCCTTCGTTTTTGTTCTATCTCCATTATTCCGTTCAGTTGCCACTGGCGACAACACTACTTACCCACGCTTCTTACTGGAGGAGGCCCGCCCCTCCATAGAATCCCCGCAGAGCCGGCCAGTAGCCCGCAGCGTTGTCCGCCCCCAGCAGGCTCCGCTACGCGCTACCTTGTGACGTCACCGAAGGAAAAGGCGGATTCTCTCCTACTACCGGAGACGTCTGCTGTTTTGATTGGCTAGGGAAGACGTCCGTTAGGACGTGTTGCCCGTTCTGTGTGCTCTGTGAGCGTAGGCGTTTCTGAGGGTGTGTGTGGCAGGGGTTTCCAAAACCAGCACCAGCACCCTTGCCCTTTTCCATCAGGGGTTTAGCTTAGGGTCGCCCCTGGTGGGCGGCTCCCGAGTCTTGTAGAAGACCACGAGAACCCCTGGGCAGGCTGAAAGATGGCGGCGGCGTCTGTCTCTGCGGCTTCTGGTTCTCAGTTTTCGGTAAGAAGAAGTTGGCGCGAGTGGGCCCCACGTCGGCCCTAAGCTTCTCTTTGAGTTTCACGTTTTAGGGCGCTGACAGTCCAGCTTCTGACCCCATTCTGGAGGACGGCGGGGGCGCCTAGATTGCCCCGTGCTCCCCAAGTTTCCATTCTCTGTTTCTCTGTCGAGGCTGCGCCCTTTGGCTTCCAGTGAAACTGGGCTGGCTCTTGTCAGTTCCCCATCCCTCATTCACCTTTCCGCGTAGCAACCTCGGTTGCGTAACATTCCCAAGGCTTGGCTGGGACCACTGCCCAGTCCCTGGCTCGCGAAATCCTAGTTCCTTTGGTCACGTGGCTTTAGCAGCCCCTCTAGGAAACCCTCCAGATCAGGTAGGCACGCCGGTGTGTTTGAGAGATAGCTACCGGGTAGTAGTCCGCCGTCTCTCGAGCGCTTACTAGCCATTGCTTATGCTGTTTCTTAGACCTGCAGTGCCTCCCACTCTCATCTTCTCATTAACTTTGTTGTGTGATCCTCGTAGCCGGAGCTCGCTCTTCTCACCACCCAGAATTACTAGGACTAATGTGGAAATGCAGTTTCGGAGAGGCGACAGGGGAATTGAATTTAAATAGTAGTTTTGCCTCCTGAAAGGTCACTAGCCAGTTTAGTCACTGCCATTTGTCATAGTGGCGTGTCTAACGCTTACGTTTTTAAAAACTGCGGCGTAAGGAAGAGATAGGAACTAAATGTGACAAAGGCAAGGTTGGAGCCCTTGCCTGGGCTGAGAATATCAGGACAAAGATATTTTGTAGAATCTAAGGGGGAAAGAGTGGGGAACTCTAAGAAAGCGTTGCCACCTTGGAGAAGTCAGTTTCAGCTTTCAGAGACTTGTTAGAATTTGTAATAATGGGAGCAGAAGTATTACAGTGTTTGAGCAGAATGGGAATTACAAGTTTGCAGAGAGGTCTGGAGAAGTTAAGAATTAATGAAAGCAACAATTGAAGTTATTCAGGATTAGGTCAGTAAAAGAAAAAAGTAAGATAAGCTATTAGAAGTGTCATCAGATGGAAGATGGATGAGATTTTATTGGACATGTGATTAAACTTGGGGAGAACAGGGCTTTTTACTGCTCTCAAAAGTTAAGCACTTGGACACCGAATAAGGAATACTCATAAATGTTGAATTGAGTCTGGGTGTCGTGGCTCATGTCTGTAATACCAGCTACTAGGGAGGGTTAGGCGGGAGGATCACTTGAGCCCAGGGAGTTTGAGGCTGCAGTAAGCTATGATACTGCCACTGTTCTCCAGCCTGGGCGATACAGTGACCCTGTCTCTATAAAATATTAAATAAATGTTTAATTGAGCTGCATTATGCCAAGGCCTCCTAGCTGAGCATTGGCACTGGGATATAGTTAGCTCTTAGTACTTACTGTAGCATTGACAAAAATCCCAAAGACTGTTTAGTAGGAAAGCAAATACATTTTTTTTGCTAAGCTCAGCTTTAATTACATTCTAAGTATCAGGGGTATACTAAGAATATCTAGGATTCTCTACAAATCAAAGTATAACAACCAAAAGTTAATCTGCTACATCAAAATGTCTAAATCTGATACATCAAAATGTCTAATTTGGAAGTTACCATTTCTCAAAACAAAATGACTAACTTTAGTTGTTTTCTTAGTGCATAATAAAAGGTCCTGCTTAGATGTCCCATCAGAAATAAGGCTGCCATTTCCAACAGCATTGGAAAAGCACTTAGCTTAACAAACAGCTGATCTTAACATAAGGCAGCATTAAAAAAAGGAAAAGAAAACTTGTTAAAACTATACCATGAACTGAGAAGGCAACTTATATTCAGATTTCAGGGTTGTGAAAATTAACAACTTATATTCAACTGTTTTTGACATTGATAAACCCATACGGAGCCAGTTATAAGTACATCGAGATGCTTTATAGGCAAGGATTTTTTAACAGGTAGATTCATAAATAACCATCTTTAGGAAGTAGGGACTGTGTAAATCTCAAATGAATGACGTGGAAGTAGGGCAATAGGTTTCAGTTAGGTCTAGGTAACATTGAGTGATTGCTCTTGAGTTGATAAACCGGAATCATGGAAAAAGCAGGAAAGCAACTATGATTGGGCATAATGAAATTAATTCCATATAGAAGTATGGGCAGCAAAGTGTTGAAACACACAAGAGTGTCTTTCACATCAGCCTTGTAATGTTTTCACAACCCTGGTGAAAACGCCCTGTTACTTTGGACTTAATGAGCTAATCTCTTCATTTGTCTCTGACTTTTTGGTTAGGTCCTTCAATCAAGCTGTACAGTAGCTCCATATTAATTTCCCTTAAAAATGTTTTATGGCTGTCTTATACATTATATAATATGAAACATAAGATTTACTTTTTGAGAATAATAATATGAATATCTTGATGTTCCTTTTTGCGTTTTCTTCTTTTTCCTAACCACACCCACCCACTACACATTTTTTTTTTTTTTGAGCCAGAGTCTCGCTCTGTCGCTCAGCCTGGAGTGTAGTGGTGTGATCTCTGCTCAGTGCAATCTCTGCCTCCCGGGTTTAAGTGATTCTCCTGCCTCAACCTCCTGAGTAGCTGGGATTACAGGCACGTGCCACCATGCCTGGCTAATTTTTGTATATTTAGTAGAGACAGTGTTTGTATATTTAGTAGAGACAGGTATTTAGTAGAGACTGTTGTCAGTCTGGTCTCTAACTCCTGACCTTGTGATCCCTCCGCCTTGGACTCCCAAAGTGCTGTAATTACAGGCGTGAGCCACCACAGCCGGCCCCCACGACACATTTTAAGATTATAATAGATGGTATTTATATAGGACTATCTGGCAAGCATAGTCCTTAAAGGCACTTTAAGCACTTATCATATGTTAACTCATTTAATCCTCACAATAACCTTCTGAGATTGGCATTAATATTTCCTTTTTTAAATGAGCAAAACGAGGCAGAGAGAGGTTGAGTCAAAGTTATCTAGCTAGTAAACAACAGTATCTTGATGGGCTTTGGAGTTAATGGGTTTTGTTGTTTATTTGTTTGCCAGATACTCTAAACAGTCTTGTTCTCATTCTTATACGCTGTACATGGCAAATGTTTCGTATGGTCTCACAATTCTTGGAGATCTCCAGGACCCTCTCAATCTACGAGATCCTTCTGTAATGACCACGTTTGTGGTAGACTAGATTTTCTTTAATACATCAAGCAAAATAATATATCCAACAGCAAATACAGAACTAGATAAGAGAATCCAACATCCTTACTTTAAGCCAAACATTAAAGAGTGGCAGAAATGTAAAATAGTGCCGTTCTTTTCACTAAATTTTTTTAGAGTATAAAGGGGTCCAGAGGGAAAAAGTTTGCAAGGGGCAACTGTAGAGCACTGATTTTTTTTTTTCCCCCTCAAACCATAGGCTAGGCTCTGGATTACAACTCAGTAGTGAGTCATGGTATATGTACTGTGGGTCAATCCATATCATTTTCAAGAAAGGAGAGAGAGAAAACAGTTGAGCATATACAGCTGAATGAATTATCTGGTTCACAGAGTATGTGCGTCTTCAGCTTTACTCAGTCATACTAAATTGTTGTTACCCAGTGATTATACCACCAGTCCTCTTTATTCTGTGTCTTCCTAAATGGATGGGATTGTCCCACTTGTAAATTTTTGCTGTGTATGTGAAATGGTATCCTTTTTCTGATTTGTGCTCCTCTAATCATTGGAGAAGATGCACCCTGTTTTTTTCACACCTTTACTAGTCTTGTGTGTGTGTTTTCTTTTGTGAAATACCTGTTCATGTCTTTTGCCTGTTTTTCAATTGGATTGCCTATTATTATTGATTTATAGGCATTTTTTTTAACATATTGTGATGTTAATTGTCAGTCTGTTAAGACTGTTCTGGCTTGTCTTTGATACCTTTTGATTAATAGTTGTTGTTACTTTTAATGTAAAATGTGTTAGTCTTTTTATGGTTAGTGATTTCTGTTTAAGAAATTCTTCTTTTCTCCAAGGCGTTGGTTGTACTCTGTATTTTTTCCCTATATATTTTAAAGTTGGAGCCTTTTATGTCCTTAATTTACTTGAAATTAATTTGTATGCTGTGAGATAGGGATTCAGTTCAATGGTTTTACTTAAAATACACAATTGTCCCAACACTACTTGTTGGAAACTCATCCTTTCCCCAATGATTTCCAATATATTCATTTCTGTATGTGTATGGGTGTGTTAGCCAACTGTGTGTTTCTTTGTTGTGTTTGTCTCTCCTACTTAGATACCCATTGTTTTAGTGATTCTCCTCAGAATCACTCGGGGGAGGGAGGGTCAGTCACCTTCCTTGTTACTCAAGATAAATATTAGCTATTAATCAGTCCTTTGCTTTTCTTCAGTAGAAATTCTAGAACCTGCTATTGGAATTTTGATTGATATTTTCTTGAATTTCTAGCCTAATTTGGGTATAACTGATATGTTTAGGATATTGACCCTTCTGTCTGAATGTTCTGTTACTCCAGTTATTTAGAATTTTAACATTTTTCAGTACGTGTATACTTTTGTGTTTTGTATATTGTTTGTTCATTTTATTTCTGGTTTTTAATTGTGTGATATATATTTTCATAAGTTGCATTTTCTAATATATAAAATTACTGACTCATGTATCTATTTTATTCAACAATCTTAATTCTCATAATTGAGAATTTTTTTTCTGTTGAGATGGTCATAATCTAAAATTGGGATTCTTCCTTTTCAATCTTAATATCTTATTTTTTTATCTTAGTGTGCAGACTAGAATTGATGTAGATATCTTTGTCTTGTTCCTTATTTTAAAAGGAATATTTCAAGTTTTGTACCATTAAGTATGTTGGCCATGTTTTTTTGTAAAACTTCATATTATCATAAGGAAATAGTTTTTCTTTTTTTAAAAAATAATGGCTGGATGTTGAATTTTATTGAATGCTTTTTTACATTTGTTGATTATATTGATTTTTACTTTGGGTATAACTGATATGTTTAGGATATTGAAACTATGAAACATGAAACTTTGTTTAGTTTCAAACATGAAACTTGGAAACTATTGCATTGATTGCACTGCTCAGAGCTCTACATCACATTCTTCCATCACTGGACCTTGACTTCTCCAATTTTCTTTCATTCCACTTGTGTACACATACCCTTTTTCCACTAAACTAATGTATTCATTAACATGAAAACAATTGCTTTTCATACCTATTTCTAGTTTGCCTGTCAGAATACATATCAATCTATAAGACCAAGTATCGATGTCAACACTAATAAAGACCTTCCTTTACCACACTGATAGGAAGCAATGTTCTGTTGAATGCATCTGAATTTAATTTACGCTTAGTCTCTCTTACATGCAGTTTAGCAGTTCCCATCTACTCTTTTGTATTTGAATTCAGTCTACCTAATACCTTCCAGCTATGTTGCATGTTCTGCTTATAAAGACAGCAAATTATATGCATTTTTAAATTATGCTTCATACTTTACACAGTGTCATAAAAAGATGTTAAATAAATATTTGAATTATGTGTTCCTAAATGAGATACTTGCCCTAACAACTAAGGCTGCAGGAAAGATAGTGATCAGGTTAAACACTTTTCCTTTAATCCTGAAAGTTTCTCCTACAATCATATTTTGGTTGGAATAATTTTTACTGAGTGCTTAGAGTCATGGAAAGAGTAGTGGATTGGGAGTTAGACTTGGGCTCCTTTGTACACAGCCTTCCTATGATATTTGTGCTATTTGTTAAACATAAAGAAGCCTAAAAGCTTTTGGTGATCTCTTAAGGTGTCATAGTATCTTGTTTGAAAAGGACAATCTTTTATAAATAATACTCAGTTTCCCATTTTGGGGAGGAAATGTATAATTGATATTCAGATTTATTGAGTAGAATAAAGTTCATTTGCTAGAACTTAGTTTCTCCAGCAAATATCCTACACCAACTAGGTGTCCTACAATTATTTTAATTCTGACACTACCCAGATAAAGCTTAGACACCCATACATTAAGGGGCTCAATTTCACACGACTGCCCACCTCCAAGTCAGTCAAAGTCCTGAGTATTCCCAGAGTATCTGCATTTCTGCCAAGCTAACTAAAAATTAAGGGATTTCTGCAACTTTCCAAGAATAGCTCACAGTACTCAGGAAAGACTATACTTAAGCAATTTCAGTTTTATAAAAGACACAACTCAGGAACAGCCAGATAGAGGAGACATAGGGCAAGGTGTGAAAGGGTTTCTATACCTTCTGTGGGGCAGCATCTTTCCAGCATATCGGTATGTTCAACAATCCAGAAGCTCCCAAAAACTCATTATTCAAGAGTTTTTATTGAGATTTCATTACATATGTACATAATTGAGTAAATTATCCACTGGTCATTGGGCTCAATCTCAGCTTCTTACATCCCCTGAGGTCAGGGTGTAGGGCTAAAATTTGTAACTCTTCCTCCCCCCCGACCCCACCTCACCAGGCAGAGTGTAGTGCAGTGGTACAATCTCGCTCCACCACCTGGGTTCAAGCAATTCTCCTGCCTTGGCTTCCTGAATAGCTGGGATTATAGGGCACACCACCACACTCAGCCAATTTTTTTTGTATTTTAGGTAGAGATAGAGTTTCACCATGTTGGCCAGGCTTGTCTTGAACTGCAGACCACCCTCAAGTGATCCGTCCACCTCAGCCTCCCAGAGTGCTGGGATTACAGGCGAGAGCCACCACTCCTGGATGAAATTTGTAGCTCTTTATCTAGTGCTTGGTTTTTCTGGCAGCCACCTCCCAGAAGATACCTTCAAACCTGAAGCTATCCTAGGGGCCCTACCTTGAGTCCCCTCATTAGCCTAACAAGGACACCCCTATCACTTAAGAAATTCTATGAGTTTTTGAATCTGTATCTGAAACTATGGACAAAAGATAAAATACATTTTTTGTTAGACCGCAGGACATACAGATAATAAAACATGTATACGTCATGAGGGCTGATATAAAATAGCAAGTAAAGGGTAAGTGCACTGACATACAAAATATAGAACAGAGGTAGTTCCGTTTTGGAACTAGTTTATTATTCAGCTAATCACATAATTAATGTTATTCTTGACTGGGCAGAGGATGTTCAGCAAGTCACTTGGTATTTTTGAATGTTAGATACGATTCTGGTGGGTTGTAAATAACCAATGAAGACCTGAGGTTCTCTGTGACATATTTAAATTAAGCTATGCAATAAGTCAGGATGCTTTGCAAGACCTTTGACCATATTATAAAGAATTGAAAACTCATCCTATTTTCCAGTTATCTCTAAAACCAGATGCCAATTTGCCATTAAGTTTGGAAAATGACAAATATTAGTCTTTGTTATATATGAACACGCTATAGTAGACTTAGCACTTATTTGAATACCACTTTAAAGACTTGTTTCTACTCTGCTAAGCTTTTTGTCTCCACTTTTGATTTTCATAGCCATAGTGTATTTTATATTTACATAAATAGAAAATGTTTTATATTTGCTTTTTTAAATAAACTGGAAATCTGCATAATTTTTAACATGGAAGTAAAAGCTTTAATTTTAAATAAGATTTAAATACAGTGCAGGTATTTTGATAGCCTTTGTTTAAGGAGATTGTTTTGTGCTGTTGTACTTTAATGAACAGATTATTCTGATACTTTATAAATAGATGTCTTCAAAGGTAAGAATTGAAAAATATAGTTTGTTGGGGCCTTTTGAGGAAGGAAAGTGGATGCTGAAAATTTTGAACAGCTGGCAGTTACTATCTTCCACCCTAGCCCTCAGCTTCTTATTATACTTCCCCCAGTCTAGGTTCATCTGTCAATAGGAAGTCACCTACAACAAATGAAACTCTGCAGTTAGCATTCCTTACGTTGAAATTATTATGTGAAATCCTAAATTTAACAGAATCTCATTCATGACAGAATGGTGTACTGTGGAAATAAAGTTTTGTACTTGAGTGTTTGATGGGCCTTAGTGTTTTCTAATTATTTTCTTTTTTCTTAATTAAATGTAAATTATTTGAGGCAAGGACAGTGCCTTATTTTCTTTCTGGAGTTTTGAATACTATAAATATTCAAGTAGTATTTTGTTGATGGGGAATAGAGTAATTAGTCATTTGTAGCAGTTTCTGGTCCTGTAAAATTATGTACTTATTTTTCTGAATGTATATTTCACAGTACATATTTTAACTACTGCATTTACATTCATTGTATCATTTAAGTATTTCTGCACAGTATTTGTATTGAAGTTGTGTGAACATTATTTCCTTTCTATAGTGTCTGCCTTATGGCCGTATTTAGACTAATATGAAACACAACTTTAAAAGTTGTATTTCTTTGAAATAAATAATGGTTGAATTCTGTTGTTTATAGTCAGTAGATTTTTTTCTGTTGTCTATATGAACAGTCTAGTTCTCAGTCATAAATATTTGTGGTTTAAATCTGCTATTTGTGGTTCACACTTTTGAAAGATAATTTGTGTCTTTATTTTTCAGAACATCCTAACTGAACCATCAAGGTCTAATGGAAGTATGGTTCAGCATTCTTCATCTCCATATGTTGTGTATCCATCAGATAAGCCTTTCCTTAATAGTGATCTACGACGCTCCCCAAGTAAGCCTACACTTGCCTATCCAGAAAGCAACAGCAGAGGTAATCGAGCCTAACAAAATAGATGTTACTTGTGTTTACTTGCTGCTTTAAAATTCTTAATTTTGTCCTGTATTATTTTGCAATTAAAGGAAAATGTATTTCCCCTTTGCTTTCAGTTTTTAGCCCCCTCAAAATATTATGCTTTTCTTGTATTCCTTATATTGACTGTTAAACATCATCATCCACCAAATTACTTATGCTAAAATACTTTTTTTTCTGATTAAATTTTTTTTTTATTGCATTTTAGGTTTTGGGGTACATGTGAAGAACATGCAAGATTGTTGCATAGGTACACACGTGGCAGTGTGATTTTTCTGCCTTCCTCCCCTTCACCTATATCTGGCATTTCTCCCCATGCTATCTCTCCCCAACTCCCCACCCCCTGCTGTCCCTCCCCTATTCCCCCCAATGGACCCCAGTGTATAATGGTCCCCTCCCTGTGTCCATGTGTTCTCATTGTTCCACACCCACCTATGAGTGAGAACATGCGGTATTTCATTTTCTGTTCTTGTGTCAGTTTGCTGAGAATGATGATCTCCAGGTTCATCCATGTCCCTACAAAGGACACGAACTCATCGTTTCTTATGGCTACATAGTATTCCATGGTGTATATGTGCCACATTTTCCCAGTCCAGTCTATCATCGATGGGCATTTGGGTTGATTCCAGGTCTTTGCTATTGTAAACAGTGCTGCAGTGAACATTCGTGTGCATGTGTCCTTATAGTAGAACGATTTATAGTCCTTTGGATATATACCCAGTAATGGGATTGCTGGGTCAAATGGAATTTCTGTTTCTAGGTCCTTGATGAATCACCACACTGTCTTCCACAATGGTTGAACTAATTTACATTCCCACCAGCAGTGTAAAAGTGTTCCTATTTCTCCACATCCTCTCCAGCATCTGTTGTCTCCAGATTTTTTAATGATCGCCATCCTAACTGGCGTGAGATGTTATCTCAGTGTAGTTTTGATTTGCATTTCTCTAATGACCAGTGATGATGAGCATTTTTTCATATGTTTGTTGGCCTCATGTATGTCTTCTTTTGTAGTGTCTGCTTCTATCCTTTGCCCACTTTTGAATGGGCTTGTTTGTTTTTTTTTTTGTAAATCTGTTTGAGTTCTTTGTAAATTCTGGATATCAGCCCTTTGTCAGATGGGTAAACTGCAAAGATTTTTTCCCATTCTGTTGGTTGCCGATTCACTCTAATGACTGTTTCTTTTGCCGTGCAGAAGCTGTGGAATTTGATTAGGTCCCATTTGTCTATTTTGGCTTTTGTTGCCGATGCTTTTGGTGTTCTGGTCATGAAGTCCTTGCCTACTCCTGTGTCCTGAATGGTTTTGCCTAGATTTTCTTCTAGCGTTTTTATGGTGTTAGAACGGTTGACTCTCTCCCAGGTGTTCTAGTCGCCTGCTGAAAAGGCGCCGAGATCTGTGTGATTTCCTGTGCAGCAACCCACTGCGCCAGCTGAAACAACGTTGCTGCTCGGGAATCTCCTGGCCTGGCTCCCTGTTTCTGTCCCCTGTTTAATCAGATGAATGGGCGACTCTGCCTTCCCAGAGCTCTAATTGCCCGCTTAAAAGGGCAACCAGACCAGTGTATTTTGTATGGACAACCGCCGTGCCGGGGCGCCGGCAGAGTAGCC
The DNA here is from genome assembly GCA_031835075.1 of Saguinus oedipus. Classification (NCBI taxonomy): domain Eukaryota; kingdom Metazoa; phylum Chordata; class Mammalia; order Primates; family Cebidae; genus Saguinus; species Saguinus oedipus. The sequence continues at coordinate 130,848,627 of CM063178.1, forward strand.
ACACTGGCGACCCATGGGAATATCCTGGTCTGTGGGCAATAAAGATCTGTCTGGAAATGCAGCGTCCACTCACCCTCTGTGCTTTCACTGGGAGCTGCAATCCTGAGCTGCTTCTAAACCATCATCTTGGATCTTCACTAAAATACTTTTAGTCACCAGTGACTGCTCTGTCATCTCCACTATTAGTCCAGAATAAAGACCTTTTTTTGCTTCTGAAATATACCAAAAGCCTGCTGGTTCTTTTGTGTTTTTGTTTTCTCATTGCTTTGGTTTAGGCTTTCATCATCTGTAGCCCAGATGTTCACAATACATTCTTCATTAATCTCCTTGCCCATTTTCTCCTCCTCATCCCCAGTTAACAGCATTTCTGTCATTTCTCATTATCCATCATCTCTTCCACAGAATTAAAGTTTTAGCATCTCTTCATGGCTTACATACTAAATTCCTAATTTTTCATAATGTAGACCCCATCTGTCTCAACAACCTTATCCCTAACATGTCTTCTGTTTTTACCTTTCCCATCCTATTTTCTGGCTACTTTGAAATACATTTGTTCTGGAACTTGTCATCTGTATTAATTTTCTCGTTGCCTTAACAAATTGCCATGAACTTGTCTTTCAATACCACGTATTTGTCATCTCAGTTTTTTTGTGGGTCAGAAATCTGTGTAGGCTCATCTGGGTCCTCTGTTTAGAGCCTTACAAGACTGAAATCAAGGTGTTTTCTGGGCTTCTGTTCTTTACTGGAGGCTCCAGGGAAGATCTGCTTCCAAGCTCATTAAGATTCTTAGCGAAATTCAGTTCCTTGTCATTGTAGGATGGAGATTCTGTTGCCTTGCATACTCTTACCTAGGAACAGTCTTTGCTCCTGGAAACTGTCGTCATTCCTTCATGTTTTCCTTATGGTATCCTACAGTAACAGTAGGTAGAGTCTCTTTGTGTTTCAAATCTCTGACTTTTGCTGTTGCATTTCTTTAGCCACAGCTGAAGAAAATTTTCTGGTCATGTTATCAGATTGGGCCCACTCAGATAATGAAAAAATGGTTCTTATATTGAATTTGTTAATCTTTTAGATGTTTCTTCATCTGTATTTTTAAAAATATACCTATCTTATACTTCGTGTATGTGTGAAGTTTAAATGAAATATTTTTGCTTTATTTGGGATACTACAGCATTACCTTTTTTAAAAAGATGTGTTTAATCACTAATATTGCCACAAATATATGTGTTGATGATTCTCCAGGTAAAAGAAATGTTGTATTTTTGGCATCATATGCTAAACAGGCAGTTGTAAATTAGTTGAGGAACTTTTTGTTTCAACTGGGATATGTATTGTAAGTATCCTAAAAATCTCAGAATGAAACTGTTTTGTAAACTGAACTGATTGCACAGTAAAATACCAAGTAGGTGACGATATCCAACTACCAGTTTAAATCCTAACCTATAATGGGTGCTGAGAAGTGTTTGCTGCAGTAAATGTAACTAACTAGTGTGATGTCTTTTAAGAATTTCAGTACTCTATAATCACTAACCTAGAAGCCTCTTTATTATAAGATACTGTGTCTCGATAATGAAAATTTTAATTTAATTAATGATTAAAGCAATTGATAATGTTCTATACATCAGAGTATAGCAGATTGGCAGTTTAAGAAAATTAAGTTGCATGACATTCAAACAGTATAGATTTAAAAAGCAAAAAATAATAATAAAATAACAAACCCACAGTGGAGCAAAAATCAGTTTCAGTAAGTTTCTTATTAAATAACAAGCACAAAGCAAAATATCCATTTAACAACGTTCTAACAGAAACACAAAATCTAAGAATTAGATATTAATCCTTCAACTAGATACAATCTAGTACTGATCTTTACACTCATGAAATTTTTAAAAAGTTCAAAAAATGACAAATTACTAACAGTAAGAAAAATTAAGAAGGTAGATACATTAACAGAGTCAAAATTTTTAGCACAGCATGTTACTAATGCAGCTAAATTATGCTTAAGTGCAACATCAGTGGTCTTAAGAAATAAGAGGAGATGGAAGGAGAAATAAGATAAAAAGTAACCTTCAAGACAGTAAATAAAGCTTTTATGTCTTTAGAACATGGTGGTGTGAACTGTTTAAGCAGTGTCTCCGGATAGTCATTACAATCTAACAGTGTCCCAGGATAGTCATTACAATCCACTATCCTTTTATAATGTGTGTTTTAATCCAACGATACTTACTTTCCAAATGGGAAGGGAAGACACGGAAGTCACCATCCCTTTCTCACCCAGAAAAGAAGTAAAGGATGTGAGATATGAACAAATACCAAGAGAGTTCTGAAAAGACATTTGCGGGGGACCGGGATAAGTGTGTGTTGGGGAGGTTAGAGGAGAGGAAAACCTCTCAGAGGAAGAATGAGATACTAGATAATCTGAGCTGTAAAGAATGAGTACAGTTCTATAAGAAGAAAATTTCAATGAGAGTACAGCATGTGAAAGGTTTATAAACCTGATACGATTTTTATTGCTTCATCAAGGACAGTTGTGGCTTAGTTTTTTCTTACTGGGAATTTATGACAATGCCTAAAGTGAAAAATACAGTGCCAAAAATTACAGTTTAATAATTACTACCTTGATTTGAGCTAAAATTAGGAATTTTACCCAACAGTGCTTTTGCATCATCATTGGCAAACTTCAAACACAATGAAAAAGCAGAGTCTTACTATTAATAGTATTATAAAAGTAGTGGTGACCTCACAGACCCTGGGAAAGGCCTCATGAGTCCTGCCCTCAATGTGCCTGTGCCCCACGTTTTGAGAACCACTATAATTAAGGATATGAGTATGTCCAGAATATTATCTCCTTCACCTTGCAGAGTGCTTCACATATCATATGTGGTCTGTATGTTTGTTGGACTGAGGTTTACACCAGAAGTAACTCTAAACTGAAGCGGCAAGACCGAACAGGAAACTAAGATAAGATTTATGCATATTTTGTTGTGGGAATGAGGAAGACAGAGAAATCTTTGAGTCTGAGATTTCTAGTGTAGATGATTAGTAGTGTTATGATTAAGACAGATCACAGAAAAAAGTATACTTAGGAATTGATGATATAATTTTGGCTGTATCAAATTTGAGATGCCTATGAGTTAGATGGAGATGAATAATAAGCAACTGAAAAGTCTGACGTGTAATAGAGAATGCTGCACTGATGAACTCAGGCATCATCAAGGATACAGTAGTGGATGAAGCCCATGAGTATAGAGGGGTTTCTCCAGAAAAAGAAAACAGAAAAGAGCTTTGGAAAATACCACCATTTAAACAGTAAACTAAAAATTAGGAAAAGTCAGAAGGTGGAGAACTACCAAGACAGCAATACTGGAGAAATCAAAGATGCATACTATGGATCTGGGTTTTTCCCCCGTCTTAATCTACAACTAACCTGTCTTTTGTTAATGGCAGAAATGTCCCAAGCAATAAATAGACCCAGGTGGACCTGAAGAACATTAGACTCGAACATGGCTGGTACTTTGTCCATATTTTTTTTTTCCAGCTTGTTACTAACTTCATTTTTTCTAGCTATGGACCAGCTTTTTCTGCCTAGCAGGGAACATTATTAACAATTTTTTATTTTAAGTTGAACCAGATCTGGATTTGATGTTTCAGACAAAAGTCCCAAGAAGACAAGTGTTGTCTCTTGTGACAGACAGCACTGTCTGTCAGATTTGTCAGACAGATCTGTTAGCCAGATTTGTCAAAGGGTAATAAAGTTGTAGGTATAGCCATGTTGAGGGAGGGGAAACTCCGAGAAAAAGAGATATAAGTCAGGCAAACAGTTCCAAAGATATATGCTATACTTCATATAGCAAAATATAAGAAAAATTCAAGGAAACAAAATTAGGAAATATATAATGAAAAATGTGAAATGTTTCAGGTATGACAAATCTGATTATGTCACCTCAAAAGCCAATAAATGCTTTTTAAGTAAAACCTGAAATAAAATGAAACATAAAAAATAGGGCCGGGCACAGTGGCTCACGCCTGTAATCCCAGCACTTTGGGAGGCCGAGGTGGGTGGATCATGAGGTCAAGAGATCGAGACCATCCTGGTCAACATGGTGAAACCCCGTCTTTACTAAAAATACAGAAAATCAGCTGGACATGGTGGCGCGTGCCTGTAATCCCAGCTACTTAGGAGGCTGAGGCAGGAGAATTGCCTGAACCCAGGAGGCAGAGGTTGCGGTGAGCCAAGATTGCGCCATTGCACTCCAGCCTGGGTAACAAGCGCGAAACTCCCGTCTCAAAATAAATAAATAAATAGCTACCATACAAATAAAAAGGATGAAAGACAGCACTACTTTCAAACAGAATAGACAAATAGCAGCTTCATGTAATAATAAATAAAAGCAAATAATACCTAGTTTAAAAGCGAGAAGGAAAAATACATAAGTACAGAAATAAAACAAGTTTCAAGCTAGGACAGTAAGGATGGAACTAAAGGTAGAAACTTTAGGGACTGTATTAGGAGTCTTGGCATTAGGTGTAAGCCTTAAGTGTTGGGGTATAGTAGCAGAGATTATGAAATTTTAAATGTGGGTAGGGACTGGAGAACAAAGCTCTAGGCCCTCATGAGGCAACTTCTGGAACACTTTGAAAAGCTGGGCATGATGAGAGTGGTCAAAGCAGAACTGGAACACTGCAGCCCGTGGTCTTGGGAAGAAACTGGATTAAAAAAAAAGTCACTTCTGACAAGTCAATCCAACCCAATTTTATGTGCTGAGTTGCATACGTGAAGACTTGAATACGTAATGAGAGCTATTACAATGTTAGTGAAAACACTTAGTATTATAAATTGCATTTAAAGTGTGCTCATATGTAAATATATGACAGTGAATAAAGCGAAATCTTACATATGAAAGCATTTTTGAGATCTAAAGGATTTCAATAAAGTGTTTATAATTACTACACCTACATGGTAAGATTATGGGTGTAATTTTTTTTTCCTTTTCAGTCGTGTTTTCTAAATTATCCTCTGCACTTATTCAATAATTTTTTGAACAAGAAAACAATAAAATATTACACATTTAAACAGGGATATATAAGCCATTCAAGAATACATAAGAGGAAAGCACACACCCCACCTTGGGTCTTTTTGTTAACCTAGCATGTCCCTGTGATACTACAGTTGCTGACAAAGAACAAAAATGAAATGTTCCAGCCAGTTTCAATAATAAATATAGATGCAGAAATAAAATATTAGCAAAATTGTGTACTTTTGGGTATAATTTAATAAAGGAATGCAAAAAGTGTTTGATATTACAAAGTGTTTAGTAAATTTGCCTCTGGTTCAGAAGAGGTTAAAAACAATGGACATTAAAGGACATTTAAAATTTTAATTTTCTATTATATTTATCTGATGATTGCAGGTATATAAAAGAATTGTTCCCTTTAGCATTAATCTTATATCTAGACTTCTCTTTTAGTTCTCAGTGTCTTTTCAGTTGATTTTTCAGGTTTCTACTTGTTTGTATGTGTGTTTCATGTTTGTATTTTTCCAGTTAGATTGTAGTCTCATTGCATACCAGCAAGAATAAGCTGACTACAATAAAATGGTGTCTTATTTGAGGCCTGTCATATCCTAGGCACTAAAAAATTTGGAGAAGGAATGAACTATGTTAATAAATGGACAAGAGTACTTTGTATTGAGTAAGAGGACTCAATTCTTAAAAGATAGCAGCTCTATCTTTTAAAAGCGAGAAGGAAAAATACATAAGTACAGAAATAAAACAAGTTTCAAGCTAGGACAGTAAGGATGGAACTAAAGGTAGAAACTTTAGTTCCCGATCTAGTGTATAGTTTAAATTAGTGTTTAGGCAAATGATTCTGAATAGTTAGTTGGCAAGAATAGTTTGGAAACATTTTAAGATTTATATGATATAGGTGACTGGCAGAATCAATGTTCATGAAGTTTTAATAATTGAAATACTGGCAGTAATTCCCTAATATTATTAAGGAATCCAGAATAGAAGAAAGATCTGAAACTGTCTGAGGGTATGTATGTAACAAAGAATTATAGTATCTAATATATACATACGTGATTTTAGTATATGATCAATTTGGCATTTCAAGTTTTTATTTCCTTCAAAAATGCTTTTCCTATGACTTAATGAATTAAATGTAAACATGATAAGTATAATAAAAAATACAATGTTTATCTGATCTTGAGTTTGAGAAGAACTTTCTAAGTATATAAAGAAAGAAAACATGATGGGAAAGAATGTTAGGTATACCGCTTTAAAAAATCGTAACATCCATACATCAAAACTAGAACTAAAGGCAGATAATAAAATGAAGAAGACTTTTTCCTGTAGAAAAATGGGCAAAGGAAATTCATAAAAGGGAGAAAATTGGCCAGTAATGTATACGAAAAGATTTATACTTTAGTGGAAATGGAAAATCACCAGAAGTAGTGTATTTTTCTCATTAGAATGGCTATGAATGTTCTTTGACCCAGTAACTTGATTTTTTTAGTTTTTAATTATTGATTATTGGAAAATCTTTCAAGACTCATAACATGAGTGAATTCTCACTGTATAATAATGGTAAAGTGAAAAACCTTACATGTATTTTGTCTCAATTTATTTTAGAGATATAGAAAAAAATTTAAAGAAGCAAACGACCAGTCATTACCTCTGGATAATGGGATTATTGGTTATTTTTCAGTGTGTTTTTCTGTGTCTTCTACAATACAGCAGTTAACATAATTTTATAATCAAACTTGAGGGGGGGTTTAGAATATACTTAAAATGCAGATTTTGAAAATAGTATTTTTTGGTTCTTGACTGTTTTTAACAGTTGGATTCTACAGGTGCTTTTATTAATAAAACAAAATGATTAAGATAGTAATGTACCTCAGGACTATTATGTGAACTTTGTATGATTGGCTAAATTTTTTGACACTTTACAAAAGTCTTTGAAATTTTTTTTACCATAATAAGGGTTTTTTTACTTGAGTAACTAGAACATTTCAAATACTCAGTGTCTTTAAATTGATTTTTTAAAAAACAAATGTGAGATAATTAACATTTTATTGTTCCCCAAGAGTGATCCTCCACTGGACTCACCCATCATTTATTTTTTATTTAGATGAGTTTATTCTTTTTTAATATACTTTGTCCATATATGCTATTGTAGTATTTATGTTTGTGTTTGTACTTGGCAGCCATATTTTCTGCTCTTAAGAATCTTCAAGATAAGATTCGTCGCTTGGAACTTGAAAGGATTCAGGCAGAAGAAAGTGTGAAAACCTTGTCTAGAGAAACAATTGAATACAAGAAAGTCCTGGATGAACAGATACAAGAAAGGGAGAATTCAAAGAATGAGGAATCAAAGCATAATCAAGGTTTGTTTAATCATGAAGAAAATTAAATTCTGTCAAAATAAGTGTTGTGAAGTATTAAGTATTCTAAAAAAAAACTACATTAGTGTTTTCTAGTGGTATCTTCAAAACTGCATTGTATTCGGGTGCATTTTGAGGAGCAAGTCCTGTTATACATTCTATTTACTTACTGAATGCAAGGCTGATTTGACTAGCATGTAGAAAGAGAATGATTTAGGTAATCTGAAAAGGCTTTTAGGTGTGTGGAAGGTGTTTTTGTGTACACAGTAGATTCAATTCCTGTTAACAGCTCATTCAAACTATTTTATTCATGAGTTGACTTCTGCTTTTCTTCTGTATTCTTTTTAGAACTGACATCTCAGTTGTTAGCCGCAGAAAATAAATGTAATTTATTAGAAAAACAACTGGAATACATGCGAAATATGATAAAGCATGCAGAAATGGAGAGGACATCTGTCTTAGAGAAACAAGTAAGTAAAACACCTCATAGACTGACACTCAAGAACAGTTAGTTATAGGGAAAACTAATTGAATAAAGACTTATTTTTTCTCTCAGTGAGGACTAATGGTGCTGTTACAGCCCAGGACTGAAATTTCTTGGCATCAGTTATGAAATCTAAAGATGTGATTGGCTTTTTTTGTTGTTATTGTTGTGTTTGATAGAGTTTTACTTAAACTGGAAAAATACAGTTAACTGTGAGGTGTTTTACAGTTACGTCAGCTTCTTGGAGTCTACATTATAAAAAGTGTAAATAACCATATACCTCTGTCCCTCTGAAATTTGTTCAATGACTCAAGGGATATAGCAGATTTGAAAGTTCTTTATACTTTTTAAAACTCTTTAGAATTGTTATTTAGCATAGCATTTTTTGTGCTTTCTTACATCAGAGGTCTTTGTATTTAGGTAACCTGCACATTTGTGAGAAGATATCTGCAACATCAGTCTCAAATTGATTGATTGGTTCATTAGAAATAGTCTCACTCTGTCACCCAGGCTGGAGTGTGTGGCATGATCTCAGTTCACTCCAACCTCCACTTCCTGGGCTCAGGTGATTATCATGCTTCATCCTCCTTAGTAGCTGGAATTACAGGCAGTTGCCACGATGCCTGGCAATGTATTTTTAGTATAGATAGGGTTTCACCATGTTGGCCAGGCTGGTCTCAAGCTCCTGGCCTCTAGTGATCAGGCCGCCTTGGCCTCCTGAAGAGCTGGCATTATAGGCATGAGCCACTGTGCCCAGCCTTGCATATATTTTTATATGCTTACTCCTTTTCCTGTTACAAATCTAGAATTTGAATTCATTATCAGTGCTAGCTTGTGGACATCTTAACTCTATTATGCAAAATTTGAATGTTTATAAGCTTAATGTTTATGCTGGATGCTCTGCAGTGTAAAAAAAAAAGAAATACCAGGCAGTTGTGCCCCAGTATTCATGAGTGAATTGGTTCTGACACCTCTGTGGATCTCTGTCTCTACTAAAAAATACAGAAATTAGCTGGGCGTGGTGACGCCCACATGTAGTCCCAGCTACTCGGGAGACTGAGGCAGGAGAATTGCTTGAACCCAGGAGGCAGAGATTACAGTGAGCCAAGATCACACCACTACACTCCAGCCTGGCAACAGAGCGAGGGTGTGTCTCAAAAAAAAATCCAAGGATGCTCAAGTTTCTTATAAAATACTGTGGTATTTGCATATAACCTATACCCAATCTCTCATATACTATAAATTATCTTTAGATTACTTATAATACCTAATACAATATAAATGATATGTAAATAGTTGCTATACTATATTATTTGGGGAATAATGTTAAGAGTATAAATCTCTGTATGTTTAGTACAGACTCAACCTGCTTTTTTGTTTTTTTCTAACATATTTTCAAACCACCGTTGATCGAATCCATGGATGCAAAACACACAGATACAGAGGGCTTACCATATGTGTTTTCTACCGTCAATCAGCTTTCAGTCCTTGTTGGAGAGAATTAGACTTAAATATTTGAGCAATCATACAATATTTGAGAAAATGCCTCAGTAATTACTTCTTATGTGTGCTATAGGTCTCTTCGCTATGTTATTGGGTTTATTTCAATGATTATATTTTTTCATTTTTATTTAGGTCTTTTTCCATCCACTTAGTTTTGTTCTTAGATTTTACTGTTACTCTGTGCTTTTTATTCCTTCCCTTTATTAAACTCTGAACATTATAAACAATTCTCAATTTTTTTAAATTATTTGATATTTGCAAATTGTTAATCCTCATTCATTTGTCTTTATTGATTCTCCCTAATGATATCTTGTTTTTTTATGGGAACTGTTTTTTTTCCTTTTTTTAAAATTATTATACTTTAAGTTCTGGGATATGTGTGCAGAACGTGCAGGTTTGTTGATAGGTATATATGTGCTATGGTGGTCTGCTGATCAACCCATCATCTAAATTAGGTATTTCTCCTGTAGCTATCCCTCCCCTAGCCCCTGACAGGCCCTGGTATGTGATGTTTCCCTCCTTGTGTTCATATGTTCTCATTGTTCAACTGCCACTTCTGAGTGACAATATGTGGTGTTTGGTTTTCTGTTCTTGTGTTAGTTTGCTGAGAATGATGGTTTCCAGCTTCATCCATGTCCCTTCAAAGGACAAGAACTTACCCTTTTTTATGCCTGCATAGAATTCCATGGTGTATATTTGCCACATTTTGTTTATCCAGTCTGTCATTGATGGGCACTTGGGTTGGTTCCAGTAAACATACGTGTGCATGAGTCTTTTTTTTTAAAATTTTTTAATTTTTATTGCATTTTAGATTTTGGGGTACATGTGCAGAATGTGCAAGATAGTTGCATAGGTACACACATGGCAGTGTGTTTTGCTGCCTTCCTCCCGTTCACCCACACTTGGCATTTATCCCCAGACTATCCCTCCCCAGCTCCCCCGCAACTGTCCCTCCCCTATTCCCCCCAAAAGACCCCAGTGTGTAGTACCCCTTCCCTGTGTCCATGTGTTCTCATTTTTCTCACCTGCCTATGAGTGAGAATATGTGGTATTTTGTTTTCTGTTCTTTTTTTTTTTTTTGAGACGGAGTTTCGCTGCTGTTACCCAGGCTGGAGTGCAATGGCGCGATCTCGGCTCACCGCAACCTCTGTCTCCTGGGTTCAGGCAATTCTCCTGCCTCAGCCTCCCGAGTAGCCGGGATTACAGGCACGTGCCACCATGCCCAGCTAATTTTTGTATTTTTAGTAGAGACGGGGTTTCACCATGTTGACCAGGATGGTCTCGATCTCTTGACCTCGTGATCCACCCGCCTCGGCGTCCCAAAGTGCTGGGATTACAGGCTTGAGCCACCGCGCCCGGCCCCGTTTTCTGTTCTTGTGTCAGTTTGCTGAGAATGATGTTCTCCAGATTCATCCATGTCCTTACAAAGGACAAAAACTCATCATTTTTGATTGCTGCATAATATTCCATGGTGTATATGTGCCACATTTTCCCAGTCCAGTCTATCATCGATGGGCACTTGGGTTGGTTCCAGGTCTTTGCTATTGTAAACAGTGCTGCAATGAACATTCGTGTGCATGTGTCCTTATAGTAGAACGATTATAGTCCTTTGGATATATACCCAGTAATGGGATTGCTGGGTCAAATGGAATTTCTATTTCTAGGTCCCTGAGGAATCGCCACACTGTCTTCCACAATGGTTGAACTAACTTACACTCCCACCAACAGTGTAAGAGTGTTCCTATTTCTCCGCATCCTCTCCAGCATCTGTTGTCTCCAGCTTTTTAATGATCGCCATTCTAACTGACGTGAGATGGTACCTCAATGTGGTTTTGATTTGCATCTCTCTAATGACGAGTGATGATGAGCATTTTTTCATGTGTTTGTTGGCCTCATGTATGTCTTTTGTAAAGTATCTGTTCATATCCTTTGCCCATTTTTGAATGGGTTTGTTTGTTTTTTTCCTGTAAATCTGTTTGAGTTCTTTGTAAATTCTGGATATCAGCCCTTTGTCAGATGAGTAAACTGCAAAGATTTTTTTCCATTCTGTTGGTTGCCAATTCACTCTAGTGACTGTGTCTTTTCCCGTGCAGAAGCTGTGGAGTTTGATTAGGTCCCATTTGTCTGTTTTGGCTTTCGTTGCCAATGCTTTTGGTGTTTTGGTCATGAAGTCCTTGCCTACTCCTGTGTCCTGAATGGTTTTGCCTAGATTTTCTTCTAGGGTTTTTATGGTGCCAGGTCTTACGTTTAAGTCTTTAATCCATCTGGAGTTAATTTTAGTGTAAGGTGTCAGGAAGGGGTCCAGTTTCTGCTTTCTGCACATGGCTAGCCAGTTTTCCCAACACCATTTATTAAACAGGGAATCCTTTCCCCATTGCTTGTTTTTGTCTGGTTTATCAAAGATTATATGGCTGTAGATATGTTGTGTTGCCTCCGATGCCTCTGTTCTGTTCCATTGTTCTATATCTCTGTTTTGGTACCAGTACCATGCTGTTTTGATTACTGTAGCCTTGTAGTATAGTTTGAAGTCTGGTAGTGTGATGCCTCCCACTGCATTCTTTTTGCTTAGAATTGACTTGGCTATGCAGGCTCTCTTTTGGTTCCACACGAAGTTCATGGTGGTTTTTTCCAGTTCTGTGAAGAAATTCAATAGTAGCTTGATGGGGATAGCGTTGATTCTGTAAATTACTTTGGGCAGTATAGCCATTTTCACGATACTGATTCTTCCTAACCATGAACATGGAATGTTTCTCCATCTGTTTGTGTCCTCTCTTATTTTGTTGAGCAGTGGTTTGTAGTTTTCCTTGAAGAGGTCCCTTACGTTCCTTGTAAGTTGTATTCCTAGGTATTTTATTCTCTTTGTAGCAATTGTGAATGGCAGTTCATTCTTGATTTGGTTCTGTTTAAGTCTGTTATTGGTGTATAGAAATGCTTGTGATTTTTGAACATTGATTTTATATCCTGAGACTTTGCTGAAGTTGCTTATCAGTTTCAGGAGTTTTTGGGCTGAGGTGATGGGGTCTTCTAGGTATACTGTCATGTCGTCTGCAAATAGAGACAGTTTGGCTTCCACCTTTCCTATTCGAATACCCTTTATTTCTTTTTCTTGCCCGATTGCTCTGGCTAGAACTTCCAGTACTATATTGAATAGGAGTGGTGAGAGAGGGCATCCTTGTCTAGTGCCGGATTTCAAAGGGAATGCTTCCAGTTTTTGCCCATTCAGTATGATATTGGCTGTTGGTTTGTCGTAAAAAGCTTTTATTACTTTGAGATATGTTCTATCATTACAAAGTTTATTGAGGGTTCTTAGCATAAAGGGCTGTTGAATTTTGTCAGATGCCTTCTCTGCGTCAGTTGATATAATCATGTGGTTTTTGTTTTTGCTTCTGTTTATGTGGTGAATTACGTTTATAGACTTGCGTATGTTGAACCAGCCTTGCATCCCCAGGATGAATCCTATTTGATCATGATGGATAAGTTTTTGTTTTTGTTTTAATTTTTTAAATTTTTATTGCATTATAGGTTTTGGGGTACATGTGCAGAAAGTGCAAGATAGTTGCATAGGTACACACATGGCAGTGTGTTTTGCTGCCTTCCTCCCCTTCACCCACACTTGGCATTTATCCCCAGGCTATCCCTCCCCAGTCCCCCCCGCTGTCCCTCCCCCATTCCCCCCAATAGACCCCAGTGTGTAGTAGACCCCCTCCCTGTGTCCATATGTTCTCATTTTTCTCACCCACCTATGAGTGAGAATATGCGGTATTTCTTTTTCTGTTCTTGTGTCAGTTTGCTGAGAATGATGTTCTCCAGATTCATCCATGTCCTTACAAAGGACAAAAACTCATCATTTTTGATTGCTGCATAATATTCCATGGTGTATATGTGCCACATTTTCCCAGTCCAGTCTATCATCGATGGGCATTTGGGTTGGTTCCAGGTCTTTGCTATTGTAAACAGTGCTGCAATGAACATTCGTGTGCATGTGTCCTTATAGTAGAACGATTTATAGTCCTTTGGATATATACCCAGTAATGGGATTGCTGGGTCAAATGGAATTTCTATTACTAGGTCCTTGAGGACTCACCACACTGTCTTCCACAATGGTTGAACTAATTTACACTCCCACCAACAGTGTAAGAGTGTTCCTATTTCTCCACATCCTCTCCAGCATCTGCTGTTTGCAGATTTTTAGTGATCGCCATTCTAACAGGCGTGAGATGGTATCTCAATGTGGTTTTGATTTGCATCTCTCTAATGACGAGGGATGATAAGCATTTTTTCATGTGTTTGTTGGTCTTATGTATGTCTTCTTTTGTAAAGTGTCTGTTCATATCCTTTGCCCATTTTTGAATGGGCTTGTTTGTTTTTTTTCCTGTAAATCTGTTTGAGTTCTTTGTAAATTCTGGATATCAGCCCTTTGTCAGATGCGTAAACTGCAAAGATTTTTTCCCATTCTGTTGGTTGCCGATTCACTCTAGCGACTGTTTCTTTTGCCATGCAGAAGCTGTGGAGTTTGATTAGGTCCCATTTGTCTACTTTAGCTTTTGTTGCCAATGCTTTTGGTGTTTTGGTCATAAAGTCTTTGCCTACTCCTAGTCCTGAATGGTTGTGCCTAGATTTTCTTCTAGGGTTTTTATGGTGCTAGGTCTTATGTTTAAGTCTTTAATCCATCCGGAGTTAATTTTAGTGTAATGTGTCATTAAGGGGTCCAGTTTCTGCTTTCTGCACATGGCTAGCCAGTTTTCCAAACACCATTTATTAAACAGGGAATTCTTTCCCCATTGCTTGTTTTTGTCTGGTTTATCAAAGATTATATGGTTGTAGATATGTTGTGTTGCCTCCGATGCCTCTGTTCTGTTCCATTGGTCTATATCTCTGTTTTGGTAGCAGTACCATGCTGTTTTGATTACTGTAGCCTTGTAGTGTAGTTTGAAGTCTGGTAGTGTGATGCCTCCCGCTGTCTTCTTTTTGCTTAGGATTGACTTGGCTATGCGGGCTCTCTTTTGGTTCCATATGAAGTTCATGGTGTTTTTTTCCAGTTCTGTGAAGAAATTCAATGGTAGTTTGATGGGGATAGCATTGATTGTGTAAATTACTTTGGGCAGTATAGCCATTTTCACGATATTGATTCTTCCTAACCACGAACATGGAACGTTTCGCCATCTGTTTGTGTCCTCTCTTATTTCATTGAGCAGTCATTTTTAGTTTTCCTTAAAGAGGTCCCTTACGTTCCTTGTGAGTTGTATTCCTAGGTATTTTATTCTCTTTGTAGCAATTGTGAATGGTAGTTCGTTCTTGATTTGGTTCTCTTTAAGTCTGTTATTGGTGTATAGGAATGCTTGTGATTTTTGCACATTGATTTTATATCCTGAGACTTTGCTGAAGTTGCTTATCAGTTTCAGGAGCTTTTGGGCTGAGGTGATGGGGTCTTCTAGGTATACTATCATGTCGTCTGCAAATAGAGACAATTTGGCTTCCACCTTTCCTATTTGAATACCCTTTATTTCTTTTTCTTGCCTGATTGCTCTGGCTAGAACTTCCAGTACTATGTTGAATAGGAGTGGTGAGAGAGGGCATCCTTGTCTAGTGCCAAATTTCAAAGGGAATGCTTCCAGTTTTTGCCCATTAAGTATGATATTGGCTGTTGGTTTGTCATAAATAGCTTTTATTACTTTGAGATATGTTCCATCAATACCAAGTTTATTGAGGGTTTTTAGCATAAAGGGCTGTTCAATTTTGTCAAGTGCCTTCTCTGCATCAATTGAGGTAATCATGTGGTTTTTGTTTTTGGTTCTGTTTATGTGATGAATTACATTTATAGACTTGCGTATGTTGAACCAGCCTTGCATCCCTGGGATGAATCCTACTTGATCATGATGGGTAAGTTTTTTAATGTGCTGTTGCAATCGGTTTGCCAGTATTTTATTGAAGATTTTTGCATCTATGTTCATCATGGATATCGGCCTGAAGTTTTCTTTTCTTGTTGAGTCTCTGCCGGGTTTTGGTATCAGGATGATGTTGGTCTCATAAAATGATTTGGGAAGGGTTCCCTCTTTTTGAGTTATTTGGAATAGTTTCAGAAGGAATGATACCAGCTCATCTTTGTGTGTCTGGTAGAATTTGGCTGCGATCCATCTGGACCTGGGCTTTTTTTGTGTGGTAGGCTCGTAATTGCTGCGTCAACTTCAGACCTTGTTATTGGTCTATTCATAGTTTTGCCTTCCTCCTCGTTTAGGCTTTGGTGGACACACGTGTCCAAGAATTTATCCATTTCTTCCTGGTTTACTAGTTTATGTGCATAGAGTTGTTTGTAGTATTCTCTGATGATGGTTTGAATTTCTGTGGAATCTGTGGTGATTTCCCCTTTACCGTTTTTTATTGCATCTATTTGGTTGTTCTCTCTTTTCTTTTTTATCAGTCTGGCTAGTGGTCTATTTTGTTGATCTTTTCGAAAAACCAGCTCTTGGATTTATTGATTTTTTTTGAAGCGTTTTTCGTGTCTCTTATCTCCTTCAGTTCTGCTCTGATCTTAGTTATTTCTTGTCTTCTGCTAGGTTTTGAGTTTTTTTGAACTTGCTCCTCTAGCTCTTTCAATTTTGAAAATAGGGTGTCAATTTTGGATCTCTCCACTTTTCTCATGTGGGCACTTATTGCTATATATTTTCCTCTACAGACTGCTTTAAAGGTGTCCCAGAGATTCTGGTATGTTGTATCTTCGTTCTCACTGGTTTCGAAGAACTTCTTTATTTCTGCCTTCATTTCATTGTTTATCCAATCAACATTCAAGAGCCAGTTGTTCAGTTTCCATGAAGCTGTGCAGTTCTGAGTTAGTTTCTGAATTCTGAGTTCTAACTTGATTGTACTGTGGTCTGAGAGACTGTTATGATTTCTGTTGTTTTACATTACTTCCAATTATGTGGTCAGTTTTGGAGTAGGTGTGATGTGATGCTGAGAAGAATGTATATTCTGTGGATTTGGGGTGGAGAGTTCTGTAAATGTCTATCAGGTTTGCTTGTTCCAGGTCTGAGTTCAAGTCCTGGATATCCTTGTTAATTTTCTGTCTGGTTGATCTGTCTGCTATTGACAGTGGAGTGTTAAAGTCTCCCACTATTATTGTGTGGGAGTCTAAGTCTCTTTGTAAGTCATTAAGAACTTGCCTTATATATCTGGGTGCTCCTGTATTGGGTCCATATATATTTAGGATCATTAGCTCTTCTTGTTGTATTGATCCTTTTACCATTATGTAAGGACCTTCCTTGTCTCTTTTGATCTTTGTTGCTTTAAGGTCTATTTTATCAGAGACGAGAATTGCAAATCCTGCTTTTTATTGCTCTCCATTTGCTTGGTAAATCTTCCTCCGTCCCTTTATTTTGAGCCTTTGTGTATCCTTGCATGTGAGATGGGTTTCCTGGATACAGCACACCGATGGGTTTTGGTTTTTTATCCAATATGCCAGTCTGTGTCTTTTGATTGGTGCATTTAGCCCATTTACATTTAGGATTAATATTGTTATGTGTGATTTTGATACTGCCATTTTGATGCTAGCTGGCTGTTCTGCCCATTGGTTGATGCAGATTCTTCATTTTGTTGATGCTCTTTAGCATATGGTATGTTTTTAGAATGGCTGGTACTGGTTGTTCCTTTCTATGTGTAGTGCCTCTTTCAGGAGCTCTTGTAAAGCAGGCCTGGTGATGACAAATTCTCTGAGTACCCTCTTGTTGGCAAAAGATTTTATTCTTCCTTCACTTATGAAGCTCAGTGTAGTGTGGCTGGATATGAAATTCTGGGTTGAAAGTTCTTTTCTTTAAGGATGTTGAATATTGGCCCCCACTCTCTTCTGGTTTGTAGAGTCTCTGCCGAGAGATCTGCTGTGAGTCTGATGGGCTTCCCTTTGTGGGTGACCCAACCTTTCTCTCTGGCTGCCCTTAGTATTTTCTCCTTCATTTCAACCCTGGCGAATCTGACGATTATGTGCCTTGGGGTTGCTCTTCTTGTGGAATATCTTTGTGGTGGTCTCTGTATTTCCTGGAGTTGAGTATTGGCCTGCCTTGCTAGGTTGGGGAAATTTTTCTGGATAATATTCTGAAGAGTGTTTTCCATCTTGGATTCATTCTCTTCGTCACATTGTGGTACAGCCATCAAATGTAGGTTAGGTCTCGTCACATAGTCCCACATTTCTTGGAGATTTTGTTCATTCCGTTTTGTGCTTTTTTCTTTAATCTTGGTTTCTCGTTTTATTTCATTGAGTTGGTCTTCGACTTCTGATATTCTTTCTTCTGCTTGGTCTATTCGGCTGTTGAAACTTGTGCATGCTTTGCGAATTTCTCGTGTTGTGTTTTTCAGCTCCTTCAATTCATTCATATTCCTGTCTAAGTTGTCCATTCTTGTTATCATTTCCTCGAATCTTTTTTCAAACCTTTTTCCAAGGTAGTTAGTTTCTTTGCATTGATTTAGAACATGTTGTTTTAGCTCAGTGAAGTTTCTCATTATCCACCTTCTGATGTCTGATTCCATCATTTCGTCACACTGATTCTCCGTCCAGCTTTGTTTCCTTGCTGGTGAGGAGTTTTGGTCCTTCGTAGGAGGTGAGGTGTTTTGGTTTCGCGTGTTTTCCTCCTTTTTGCGCTGGTTTCTTCCCATCTTTGTGGATTTATCCACCTGTCGTCTTAGTAGTTGCTGACTTTTCGATTGGGTTTCTGAGTGGACACCCAGATTGTTGATCATGAAGTATTTCTGTTACTTAGATTTCCTTCTAACAGGCTAGCCTTTCTGCTGTACGACTGCTGAGGTCCCCTCCAGGCCCTGCCTGTCTGGGGTACACCTGTAGCAGCTGTGGAACAGTGAGGGATGCTACCAGTTTCTTCTTCTGCTGTCTTTGTCCGAGAATGATGCCCGCCAAATGTCTGTCTGATTAGTCCTTTTTTGAGGTGACTCTTTGGAAATACAGGGGTCAGGGAGATGCTTGAGGAGACGGTCTGTGCTTTATAGGAGCTCCAGTGCTGAGCTGTGAGCTCCGTTGTTCATTCAGGGTTGCTGGGCGGGTGTATTTAGGTCTGCTGCAGCAGAACTTATAAAACCCCTTTTTTTTTCTCAGATGCTCTGTCTCAGGGAGTTGGGGCTTGCTTTATGAGTATCTGTTGCACTGTCCTGCCGAGCTAGGAGGCAGTCTAGTCAGTATTTTTCTGCCGAGGCTTCGCTCTGCTACTGTGTGGTCCGCCCTGCTGCCGCGGGGCCCCGCCCTACTGGGTGGGCTCTTCCCTGTTAGCAGAGTCTCTCTGTTATCGCGGGTTGCCTCGGCAATGGCAGGCTTCTTCTGCAATGGGCGTGTACCTTAGTTGGGGCAGTTTGCGTCCGTACTGGTGGATGCCCCTCCCCCACCGAGCTGAACCGTCCTGTATCAGCTGAGCCCGCAGTAAAACTCTCAACCCCGAGCGTTTCTAATCGCCCTTTCGTTTGTCCCTGTTGGGGTGGGACCCGCTGAGCCTGATCACCTGGCTCCCTGCCTCAGAGTCCTTTCTCTCTGTCTCTGTCTCTCTCTCTCTCTTTTTTAAGTTGAACGGTTGACTCTCTCACAGGTGTTTCAGTTGCCTGCTCATAGGGCACTGGGATCTGTGTGATTTCCCGTGCCGCGGACCACGGCATCGGCTCAAATCACGCTTCCCAGGAATCTCCTGGTCTGGCTCACTGTCCAAGTCCTATTTAATCAGATGGATATGTTAATCTGCCCTCCCAAATCTCAGATTGCCGGTTTAACAGGGCACCCAGACCAGTGAGTTTTGTGCGGGGTTCTGCTGCGCCGTGGCGCCGGCCGAAACGGCCGCGCAAGCCGAAAGGGCTGCCCTGATGTCCCGTGTCTCTCCTACACCTGGGAATTTCCCCATTCTGTGGGCAACAAAGGTCTGTCTGAAAATGCGGCTAGGACTCACCCTCTGTGCCTTTACTGATTGCTGCAATCCTGAGTTGTTTCTACCGTGCCATCTTGGAAATCCTTCCTCTGTTAAATCTCATGTGTCTTTACAGTAAAATGATTTATAATTCTTCGGGTATATGCCCATTAATGGGATTTCTGGGTCAAACAGTATTTCTGGTTCTAGATCCTTGAGGAATCGCAACACTGTCTTCCACAGTGGTTGAACTAATTTACACTCCCACCAACAGTGTAAAAGCATTCCTATTTCTCCATGTCCTCTCCAGCATCTGTTTCCTGACTTTTTAATGATGGCTATTCTAACTGGCATGAGATGGTGTCTCATTGTGGTTTTGATTTTCATTTCTCTAATGACCAGTGATAATGAGCTTTTTTTCGTTTGTTGACCACAAAAATGTCTTCTTTTGAAAAGTGTCTGTTCATATACTTTGCCCACTTTTTGATGAGGTTGGTTGTTTTCCTGTGAATGTGTTTACTTTCCTTGTAAATTCTGGATATCAGCACTTTGTCAGATGGATAGAGTGCGAGAATATTCTCCCATTCTGTAGGTTGTCTGTTCACTGTGATGATAGTTTCTTTTGCTGTGCAGAAGCTCTTTAGTTAGATCCTATTTGTCAATTTTGGATTTTGTTGCCATGTCTTTTGGTGGTGTAGTCATGAAGTGTTTGCCCATGCCTATGTCCTGAATGGTATTGCCTAGGTTTTCTTCTAGGGTTTTTATGGTTTTAGATTTTATATTTAAGTCTTTAATCTATCTTGAGTTAGTTTGTGTATAAGGTGTAAGGAAGGGGTCCAATTTCAGTTTTCTGCATATGGCTAGTTTTCCCAACATTTATTAAATAGGGAATCCTTTCCCCATTGCTTGTTTTTGTTTGTCAGGTTCATGAAAGATCAGATGGTTATAGATGTGTGGTATTATTTCTATTTTGTTTCATTGGTCTATGTATCTGTTTTGGTGCCAGTACCATGCTGTTTTGGTTACTGTAGCTTGGTAGTATAGTTTGAAGTCAGATGGCATGATGCCTTCAGCTTTGTTCTTTTTGCTTAGGATTGTGATGGCTGTATGGGCTCTTTCTTGGTTCTATGAAATTTAAAGTAGTTTTTTCTAATTCTGTGAAGACAGTCAATTGTAGCTTGCTGGGGATAGCATTTAATCTATAAATTACTTTGGACAGTATGACCATTTTCACAACATTTGTTCTTCCTGTCCATGAGCATGGAATGTTGTTTTATTTGTTTGTGTCCTCTCTTATTTCTTTGAGCAGCGGTTTGTAGGTCTCCTTGAAGAGGTCCTTTATCACTTATAAGTTGTATTCCTAGGTATTTTATTCTTTTTGTAGCAATCGTGAATGGGAGTTCACTCATGATTTGTCTATTATTGGTATATAGGAATGCTTTTAATTTTTGTGCATTGATTTTGTGTCCTGAGACTGCTAAAGTTGCTTATCAGCTTCAGAGATTTTGAGCTGAGATAGTGGGGTTTTCTAAATATACATTCGTGTCATCTGCAGACAGAAACAATTTGACTTCCTTTCTTCCTGTCTGAATACCTTTTATTTCTTTCTCTTGCCTAATTGCCCTGGCCAGAACTTCCAGTACTATGTTGAATAAGAGTGGTGAGCGAGGGCATTCTTGTCTTGTGCTGGTTTTTAAAGGAAATGCTTCCAATATTTGCCCATTCAGTATGATGTTGGCTGTTTGTCAAAAATAGCACGTATTATTTTGACATACATTCCATCAATATCTAGTTTATTGAGAGTTTTTCCATGAAGGGGTGTTGAATTTTGTCAGAGGCCTTTTCTGCATCTGTCGAGATACTCATGTGGTTTTTGTCATTGGTTCTGTTTATGTGATGGTTTACATGGACTGATTTGCGTATGTTGAACCAGCCTTACATCGCAGGGATGAAGCTGACTTGATGGTGGTGGATAAGCATTTTGATGTGCTGCTGCATTCGGTTTGCCTGTATTTTATTGAGGATTTTCGCTTCGGTGTTCATCAGGGATATTGGCCTGAAATTTTCATTTTTTGTTGTGTCTCTGCAAGGTTTGGTATCAGGATAATGCTGACCTCATAAAATGAGTTAGGGAGGAGTACTCCTTTTTCTTTTGTGTGGAATAGTTTCAGTAGAAATGGTACCAGCTTGTTTTTATACCTGTGGTAGAATTCGGCTGTGAATCCGTCTGGTCCTGGACATTTTTTGGTTGGTAGGCTCCTTATTACTGCCTCAATTTCAGAACTTGTTACTGGTCTGTTCAGGGTTTTAATTTCAAACTGGTTTAGTCTTGGGCAGGTGTACATGTCTAGGAATTTATCCATGTCTTCTAGATTTTCTAGTTTATTTGCATAGACATGTTTTTAGTATGCTCTGATGGTAGTTTGCATTTCTGTGGGATCAGTGGTGATACTGCCTTTATCTTTTTTATTGTGTCTATTTGATTATTTTTTCTTCGTTATTACTCTAGCTAGCAGTCAATCAATTTTGTTGATCTTTTCAAAAAACCAGCACCCGGATTCTTTGCTTTTTTGAGTGATTTTTCATGTCTCTGTCTCCTTCAGTTCTGCTCTGATCTTAGTTATTTCTTGTCTTCTGCTAGCTTTTGAATGTATTTGATCTTGCTTCTCTAGTTCTTTTAATTGTGATGTTAGGGTGTCAATTTTAGATCTTTCCCGCTTTATCCTGTGGACATTTAGTGCTATAAATTTTCCTCTAGGCACTGCTTTAGCTATGTCCCAGAGATTCTGGTACATTGTGTATTTGTTCTCATTGGTTTCAAAAAACTTACTTATTTCTGCTTTATATGCCCAATAGTCATTGAGGAGCAGGTTGTTAAGTTTCTGTGTAGTTGTGTGGTTTTAAGTGAGTTTCTTAATCCTGAGTTCTAGTTTGATTGCGCTGTTGTCTGAGAGACTATTATGATTTCTGTTCTTTTGCATTTGCTGAGGAGTGTTTTACTTCCAATTATGTAGTCAATTTTAGAATAAGTGCAATGTGGTGCTGAGAATCATGCATATTTTGTTGATTTTGGGTGGAGAGTTCTGTAGATGTCTATTAGGTCTGCTTGGTCCAGAACTGAGTTCAAGTCCTGAATATCCTTGTTAATTTTCTGTCTCATTGATCTGTCTAATATTGACAGTGGGGAGTTAAAGTCACCCACTATTACCTTGTCTCTTTGTAGGTCCCTCAGAACTTGCTTTATGAATCTGGGTATTTCTGCTTTGTGTGCATATACATTTAGGATAGTTAGCTCTTCTTGTTGCATTGATGCTTTTACCATTGTATAATGCCCTTTGACTTTTTTGATCTTTGTTGGTTTAAAGTCTGTTTTATCAGAGACTAGGATTGCAACCCCTTCCTTTTTTGCTTTCCATTTGCTTGATAAATATTCCTCCATCCCTTAATTTTGAGCCTGTTTGTGTCTTCGCATGTGAGATGGGTCTCCTGAATACGGCACACTGATGGGTCTTGACTCTATCCAGTTTGCCCGTCTGTGTCTTTTAATTGAGGTATTTAGTCCGTTTACATTTAAGGTTAATATTTTTATGTGTGAATTTGATCCTGTCATGATGGTAGCTGGTTATTTTGCCCATTAGTTCATGCAGTTTCTTCATAGTTTTAATAGTTTTTACAGTTTGGTATGTTTTTTGCAGTGGCTGTTACCAGTTGTTCCTTTCCATGTTTAGTGCTTCCTTCAGGGGTTCTTGTAAGGCAGGCCTGGTCTTAACGGACTCTCTCAGCATTTGCATGTCTGTAAAGGATTTTATTTCTCCTTAGCTTTGAAGCTTAGTTTGGCTGGATATGAAATTCTGGTTGAAAATTCTTTTCTTTAAGAATGTTGAATATTGGCGCCCACTCTCTTCTGGCTTGTAGGGTTTCTGCCAAGAGATCTGCTGTTAGTCTGATGGGCTTCCCTTTGTGGGTAACCTGACCTTTTTTTCTGGCTGCTCTTAACTTTTGGCCTTCATTTCAATCTTGGTGACTCTGGTAATTATGTGTCTTGGGGTTGCTCTTCTCGAGGAATATCTTTGTGGTGGTCTCTTTATTTCCTGAATTTGAATGTTAGCCTGTCTTGCTAAGTTGGGGAAGTTTTCCTGGATAATATCTGGAAAAATGTTTTCCAGTTTGATTCCATTCTCCCTGTCACTTTGAGGTACACCAGTCTGAGGTTTGGTCTTTTCACATAGTTCTGTATTTCTTTGAGGCTTTGTTTGTTCCTTTTCATTCTTTTTTTCTCTAATCTTGTCTTCACACTTTATTTCATTAAGTTGATCTTCAATCTCTGATATCCTTTTTCTGCTTGATCGATGCAGCTATTGATATTTGTGTATGCCTCACAAAGTTTCTTGTGCTGTATTTTTCAGCTCTGTCAGGTCATTTATGTTCTTCTCTAAACTGATTATTCTAGTCAGCAATTCCTCTAATCTTTTTTAAGTTTTAGCTTTCTTGCATTGGATTAGAACATGCTGTTTTAGCTCAGAGGAGTTTGTTTTTACCTACTATCTGAAGCCTACTTCTGTCAATTTGTCAAACTCATTCTCTGTCCAGCTTTGTTTCCTTGCTGGCAAGGAGTTGTGACCCTTTGGAGGAGGAGAGGGGTTCTGGTTTTTGAAATTTTCAGCCTTTTTGAGCCTGTTTTTCCTCATCTTCATGGGTTTATCTACCTTGGGTCTTTGATGTTGGTGACATTTGGATGGGGTTTCTGAGTGGACGGCCTTTTCGTTGATGTTGATGCTATTCCTTTCTGTTTGTTAGTTTTCCTTCATTGCAGGCCTGCTAGAGGTCCACCCCAGACCATGTTTGTCTGGGTATCACCAGCGGAGGCTGCAGAGCAGCAAAGCTTGCTGCCTGTTCCTTCTCTGGAGGCTTCGTCTCAGAGAGGCACCATGAGATGCCAGCTGGAGATCTCCTATATGAGGTGTCTGTCGACCCCTGCTGGGAGGTGTCTTCCCATCAGGTGGCCCCAGGGTCAGGGACCCACTTGAGGAGGCAGGCAGTCTGTCCCTTAGCAGAGCTTGAGCGCTGTGCTGGGAGATGTGCTGCTCTCTTCAGAGCCGGCAGGTAGCATTATTTAAATCTGCTGAAGCTCCGCCCATAGCCACCCCTTTCCCCAGGTGCTCTGTCCTAGGGAGATGGGAGTTTTATGAACCCCTGGGGTTGCTGCTTTTCTTGCAGAGATGCCCTGCCCAGAGAGTGGAACTTTTTTTTTAATAAGGAAAAGTTATATAGTGATCTAATTTTTCATATTGTGGAAATTCTACAATAAATTCCTCAGTTGTATGGGCAGCCTTATGACCCAGTTGTAAATTTCCCTTTGGTTAGACTTTATAGTTTTCACTGGTTCTGTCTGGGCAGAGTGGCTCACACCTATAATCCCAGCACTTCAGGCGGCTAAGGCAGGCAGATCACTTGAGTACAGGAGTGTGAGACCAGCTAAGGCAACAGATTGGGTCCAGGTCCCTACAGTCTATCAATCAATCAGTCAATAAAATAAAATCACTGGTTCTGATCCAGATTTATGTTACTGTATTGGCTTGATATTGTTGATCACTGTAGATTATATATCACCTAAAGTTTTATATTGTGTTCCTGCACATTTTACATACCCTGATTCCAGTAATGCCTTATGTGATATTTGACTTCAGTATCCCTTCATTTGCTTTCTTTATTTCGTATCTGAAGATTTTCCTTTCTTGATTTCAAAATAGCTCTGTAATTGTATTAGTCCATTCTCACGCTGCTATAAAGAGCACCCAAGGCTGAGTAATTTATAAGAGAAAGAGGTTTAATTGACTCACAGTTCTGTCAGGAAACTTACAGTTACAGTGGAAAGGCAAGCACACATGTCCATCTTCACATGGTGGCAAGAGAGAAGTGCAGAGCAAAGTGGGGAAAAGCCCCTTATAAAACCATCAGATCTTGTGAGAACTCTATCACGAGAGCAGCATGGGGGAACCCACCCCCGTGATCTAATTTCCTTCCATGAGATCCCTCCCTCAAAACGAGGGGATCACAATTTGGATAACAATTCAAGATGAGATTTGGGTGAAGACACAGAGACAGACCACATCAGTAATCATATTATTATTGTGGTTGCTGTGTTTGTCTAACATTTCTGTAATGGATGGGCTGGAGAAAGGGGTCAGATTAAGACAACTTTAAGATGTTTTGACTAATAGATATCTCAGAGACAACTATTAGTTATATATAATAGATGTCAAGAGCTGTTAATATCTACTAGGATATAGATAGAAGGGAATAAGTTGACACAAATTCCTGATTAAATTATTGCTTCATATTAATTTGTCATATTCAAATTCCTGTTAATATGATACCTATTATTATAGCCTTATGACACAGTTTACAAGTTTAGGCACTTCCTACCAATAGTAGACCTTGAGTTAGTCTGTTTCAACTTATCCGAGTATAATGGTTTACAGATGGATTACTTGAGGTTAGTAGTTCGAGAGCATCCTGGCCAATGTGGTAAAACCACTTCTCTACTAAATATACAAAAATTAGCTAGGTGTGGTGGCAGATGCCTGTAATCCCAGCTATTAGGGAGGCTGAGGCAGGTGAATTGCTTGAACCCAGTATGCAAAAGTTGCAGTGAGCCAGGGTCATGTCACTGCACTCCAGCCTGGGTGACAGAGCAAGACCCCCGTCTCAAAAAAATAAACTATATAGGAGGCAGTCTTTACAAATCTTTGACTCTAAACTTGAAAAAAAATTTTAAAAGAATATTTTACATAGAATTCAAAGGAAATATGAAAAGGTAGATTTCAAAACCATAACTTTTACCCTAAGTTAGAGATTCACTTACTTAAGAGGACCAAATTAAAAGTATTGTCTGTGTGTGCAGTCTAGATGTCCAGTATATCCCTGCTATCCCAGAGCATAAAGATAATATCACTATATAAAACTACATATTGGGTAACTAGCTACAAATTAAGGCAACTGAGGTAAGAATAGTATCTACTTAGTCATTTATTGATGCCCCCATGGTTTCATCTTAATGTTATTTTCCTAGTAATAGTTCTTGAAAGGCCAGACAAATAACAGCATAGTCTGATGTGTCAGTGTTTTTGTTTTTTTGATTGTCAAATTATCAAGTTGTATTGAATATTGTTTTTCAGGTTTCCCTAGAAAGAGAACGACAACATGGTCAAACACATGTTCAGAGCCAACTTGAAAAACTGGATCTTCTTGAACAGGAGTATAACAAACTTACCACAATGCAGGCCCTTGCGGAAGTCAGTGCATGTATCTTTTTATTGTTAACATGTATCAGGGTATTTTTTTAATGTCAATTATTTTGTATCACTGGATATTTATAGCATTAAAAATGATCTTAAAATTAAGTCTATTGGAGTTTTAGAAAGAAAATATAAATTTGGAGAGAATGTTCACATTTTACAATCTTGGTGGGCATGAAGGAATTCATTATGAAAATGTTTGTTAAAAATTAAATGTTTTTGAGTATTTTTAAGGCTTACATCACTTGGTTTAAGTTAAGTTGCTCTCTGAGCTAATTTTAATTATTTCACTTGGGAGATATATAATATTTCATACCACTGAGAATGAAGTTCCAGATTTAGCCTTTATATCCCTATTTACATTCATACAGTGCTGTGTTCTTTGGCCATAGATTTTACTCATAATTTTGTCCAGCTAAATGGACAAAATAATTGAACACAAAGGAGGAGATGATAAATAATTGAACACAAAGGAGGAGAGCATCATGGATGCTGTCCAGCTCAGAGCCCCCATTATTACAGTGATCTAACCACCTTAAGTTGACTAGGATAAAATTTACATGTAACTATGCTGCTATAATAAAATTTTACAGACACTTAAAATTTTTCACTGTTATTCCTTTTGATGTTTTTATCACTAGAAAAAAATGCAAGAGTTAGAAGCAAAACTCCATGAAGAAGAGCAGGAAAGGAAACGCATGCAAGCTAAGGCAGCCGAGGTAAGTTAAAATGTGAGAAAGTGGGCTCTTCATATTTCTTACCTCTTTTTATTTATACGTAAACAATTATTTGGGTATCTTATATTATTTATGTTTTAGAATAGTCCAACATATAAATTTTCAGGTGTAGATTAATACAGAAAATTATGAACAAGTATTTTTATAGACAGTAAAATTTGAACAATTTTTTAGCATGTTTGTAATTGTGGAGTTTCAACATTTTAAAAAATGACAGACTAAAAAAAAGTCAGAGACTATACACTGAAGAAGGTATGTAATCCTGTAAAATTTCTTATCATGGCCACTTTCAGAAATATTTAAAAGCTATCTTTCAGTATCTCACTTACAGGTACTTCTTTGGTGGCCTCAAGACACCAGGACAGAAGTTGAGGTAGTGGGCTGCCCCAGTAGCTAATGACCCAGACCAGTTAACAGAAGCCATCACATGAGGAAATTGACCTCTGCTGTCTCCCTGTTTTGGATTTTATCCCATGCAGTGGCCATCAGATAGAATAGGTGAGGCAGTTTGGATTCACAAAAGCACTGAATTTATATGTACCAACCAGAACTGCATTTCTAGGAGATATACAGCAAGACACTGAAGTAACTCTGACTTACAGACTCAGTAAAATTAAATTTTCATGTTTTTAACTGAAGACACTCTCCTTATGAGCTTAATTACTCAGATTCCTCCCAGATACTCCTTTGCCCCTTCCAGGGTCTTTTATTTTTATGAAGTTCGCATGTATCTTTTTTTGTATGAACACAAGAATCAGGTCCTGATTCCAAAGTACAGCCTCTGCAGTTCAATCTGTGACCAAAGGCCTACAGTGTCTTGGGCTCACTTCATATATGTGATTACAGGAATATAAACATTATATCATCTTTGTTACCTTGTCTATTTCTTCTATTGCTTCTCTAAATTAATTGACTTATTTTCTGTCTATTAAACCTGATGTATTTCCTTCTCAAGTATTTTTACCTTCTGATCAATTTGCAGATTTATTGTTACTGTTTTTCCTCAGTGTGCTTTCTGAGTTATATAGCCACATGGCTTAATTTTTGACCAACAGATTTTCTTTGCCCATTTTCTCTTTAGAGTTGGTCACTTCGCTGTCTTCATTTCCATACTTGTAACAGACAAACATGGGTTGTGCTTCATATGCATTGTGGTGTTGAGTACATTATATGTGAAATACAAAATTTAATAAGTTCCTTATTTAATGAATTTTTAAAATAATTTATGGTACTTCAGTTTTCTCCTTCATTTACCAGGCAACACATAGGGACCAAATTAGTTGTTGCTGGTAATATATTATCAGTAAATATTTTGAGTTCTGATGGTAAACATTATTGTACTGAAAGAGCAATGAGGGATAGATACGTGGTTCCAATTCTAGCTTTGGACAAGTTATGTATTCAGAGCCTGGATTTTTACCATTGATAAAGAGTGATCTGCTGAGGTCAGGAGTTGAAGACCAGCCTGACCCCGCTGGTGAAACCCTGTGTCTACTAAAAATTCAAAATTAGCCGGGTGTGGTGATGCATGCCTGTAATCATAGCTACTTGGGAGACTAAGGCAGGAGAATCACTTGAACCTGGAAGGTGGAGGCTGCAATGAGTCGAGATCACACCATTAAACTCCAGCCTGGACAACAAGAGGAAAACTCTGTATCAAAAAAATAGTGTTCCACATTTTACATCTTCTTGGTATTGGGGTGGTCACATGAGAATAAAAAATAATGAAAGTGCTTTAAAATGTTTTAAAACTGTAGCACACAATAAGGCAGCAGCTGCTGGGAAGAGCTAAATAAACTGAAAGTGATAATACTCAAAGTATTCTTGTATACTGTTTATATTCATTGACACCATAAGTCTTCTAGAGTAGGAATTTCCTGTTCCTTGAATTATGTCTAGTCAATTTACTATGTATAAAGCAATGTTAGATGTATTGGGAGTTTATAGTTGCTTATTGAGGGTAGAGATTCCTGTATTCCTTTTTTCACAGAATTGATTTTTTCCCCAAAGCATGCAGTCATGTGGGAAGTATTAGTGATAATCTCAGCATTTGTTTTTACGGAATCCACTGGTTCTGAGTATTTGTTCTGGCTCCATTATAATTTCCTGGGGAACTTTTAAAATAATTTAAAATATGAATTTCCTCAACCTGGAAGACCCAAAGTCATGAATTCTGGACAGGCACCTAGCAATCCAAATTGTTCTCATAACTGCAGACAGTTTTGGTGCATATAGGCAGATTTGAAACGACTGTTCTAGATAGGTGTTTTTTTAAAAAGGAAAGTTGAAAGTTGGCTTAGTAAAAAGAGCAGTCTTTTTTTGAAATTCTTAGCAAGTGCTTGTGGAACTTGTACCATGAAGATAGGATATTTTAAAATTAGTATAGTTACTAAGCTTCTAGAGAAAAGGGCTTGGTAGTATTTGCCTGAGAGCTTCCACTTGTTTTTTGTTTTGGGATTTTTTGGTTATAAGTTTTCAGTTCCTTTTCCTTATACAGTAAGTGCATGGCTTTTTAGAAAGGGAAGAAATGTATTCTCTTCAGCTGTTTTGTGTCTGGCAATGTAGTAGATGTCATTTTCGAAAAGAGAGAATATTGAAGCAATGGTTTGGAGTAAGATACATTGCATTTAACTTGTTTGATAGAATTTATGGAGTAACTACAAATACTGTGGGTAATGTGTTCCATGCTGAAGAAAGGACAAATTATAACAAAGTAGTTGAGACTGGTATTGATTTAAAATATTTAAACGTTGATAGATTGGCTAAAGACATAGTTATACAGCTATAATATGTTTTTCAGTTAGATACCACCATTGATTTTTACAGGTTTTTTACATGACACATCTTAAATTTGAGTCATAGCTTTTATTTCTACAGCATTAACTTTAGGCTCTCATTTTTCCTAGTTGCAGACTGGTCTAGAAACAAATAGACTTATCTTTGAAAATAAGGCAACTCCACGTGTTCCCAATGCAAGAAGAATTAAAAAAAAGAAGTCAAAACCACCAGAAAAGGTATGAAAACAGAACCAAATCAGGCAAAGTGCTGATTACTTGGTATAGTTTATGTCAGAACACCCATAAACTGTGGTATAGTACAACCTTGGGAGAGTAAATCTTTCATTCTCAATTTCTTCATTCAGAAGGTGGAGATAAGTTATACCGACTGTCCATACAAGAGTAGCATTACTATTAGTACTGCATTATCTTGTGCTGTTACAAGGTTTTATGTATATGTGTACTGATTTTCTACTTAGAGTGTAACTGTTGCTTTGTCAACTGCTTTTTTCCCCCCAGCCTTTCTTAGGCTGCGGGGGAAAAAGGATACTTTGATAAGTACTGTTAGGAGCTGGCTTATGACCAAAATGCCAGCTATAGATAAGGCAAGTAGTAGCCCATTAGTTAACTGAAGTTTCAAGTTACTCTTGTATAGTCAGTGTTTATTATCATGTGAATAAAATAAAATTGTTTTCCTTTTCTTTTCATTCAGAAAAGTTCTAAGAACTATTTTGGTGCACAGCCACATTATAGATTATGCTTGGGTGATATGCCATTTGTAGCTGGGAAGGTGAGTTGGTCAAATTCTCAATCCTTCTTGTACAGTGTTGATTCCTTGAATTGAATCTCTGCATCTGCAAGTTTGTCTATAAATGGTAGGAACATTTTTCTGTCCCTTTACCAGTGTGAATCATAGTTACGTGAAAATGAGATGCAGGGAGGCTTTTTGGGATGGAGGAAGCAAGGAAGAGATGGGGAGGGTACCTTAAAGTAGTTAAAGTATACGTGGAGGAAAAGTGATAAAAGTGGAGACCCTAAGTTGAAGAAGGTGTCGCTTCAGATAGGGGTCAAGGAAATAAGAAATAACATGTTTGTAGCATTGGAATTTTAGTATCAATCCTGATGATTTATATTTAGATATAGATATTTAAATAAGCATATAGTACATTCTGCTTGTCCTTACATCCACATCATTTCTAGGACTAATTCTCCAAGAAGCAGTCATACATACACTTGAATCTTTGTTTCTTCAGCACTTGAATATAAAGATATATTGTCATATATCAACAAGTACTGAATGAAATGCCTAAAACTGTGTTAGTTGACACTATGTAAGCTATTTGTGTTGCTGATAGTTTTATGTTTAGATTCCAACCAGATTGTCATTCTAGCATCTTGGGAAATAAATGTTCTTTTGCATTTTATATTTGTTTATATTTATTTGTTTTAAGCCCCTAGTAAATTTGCAATGAAATCATGGGGAATAGAGTACATTAGTGGTGACAGGCATTTGAAAAAAGTACAGTTGACCCTTGAACAACATGAATCTCAACTCTGTGTGGTCTACTTATAAGCTGATTTTCTTTTTTTCAATAAGTATATCAGAAGAATTTTTGGAGATTTGCGGCAGTTTGAAAAAACTTGCAAACTGTAGCTTAGAAATATCAGAAGTTAAGAAAAAGTTGGTATGTCATGGATGCATAAAATTGTCAGTACTAGGGCATTTTACCATTTACTACCATAAAATATACACAAATTTATTTTTAAAATTAAAATTTATCGGCCGGGCGCGGTGGCTCAAGCCTGTAATCCCAGCACTTTGGGAGGCCGAGGCGGGTGGATCACGAGGTCAAGAGATTGAGACCATCCTGGTCAACACGGTGAAACCCCGTCTCTACTAAAAAATACAAAAAATTAGCTGGGCATGGTGGCGTTTGCCTGTAATCCCAGCTACTGGGGAGGCTGCGGCAGGAGAATTGCCTGAACCCAGGAGGCGGAGGTTGCGATGAGCCGAGATCGCGCCATTGCACTCCAGCCTGGGTAACAAGAGTGAAACTCCGTCTCAAAAAAAAAAAAAAAAAAATTTAAAATTTATCAAAACAGTTTGCACACAGACACAGACTACATGGCACCATTCACAGTCCAGAGAAATGTAAACAGAGATAAAGTTGCACTATTAAATCATAACTGTATAAAATTAACTGTAGTACATACTGTACAATCCTGATAATTTTGTAGCTACCTTGTGTTGCCATTGTGATGAGTTCAAGGGTTGGAAGTAGTCACTTAAAATACTATGTGACACTAATCTTATATTTAGATATAGGTGGATATTTAAATAAGCATTAAAACAATGTTCTCTAGGCAGTTGCGTATTTTCCATCATGTTTAACACAAAACAGTAAACCTTGATTAATACCGTAGAATGATGGTGGAAGTGCTCCCAAGAAGCAGAGAAAAGTCATGACATGATGAGAAAAAGTTGCATTGCTTGATATGCAGATTGAGGTCTACAGCTGTGGTTGTCCACCATTTCAAAATAAATGAATCCAGCTGAAGGATCATAGTTTAAAAAAAAAAGCAGTGCTAGGCATGGTGGGTTGCACCTGTAGTCCCAGCTACTTAGGAGGCTGAGAGAAGAGGATCACTTGAGCCCAGGAGTTCGAGGCTGTAGTGAGCTATGATTGTACCACTGCACTCCAGCCTAGGCAACAGAGTAAAATCTTGTCTCTAAAAAAAAAAGGAAAAAAGGAAATTTGTGAAACTACCAACTGCACATACTCTAGCAGGTACCAAAACCTTGTGCTTTTTGCAAAATACCTTTTTATCTCATTGAGAATGCAACTTTTATGTGAATGCAGGATTGCTATAAGAAAGGCATACTTATAGATGCTAATATGATTTGAGAAAAAGGAAACTTATTATATGACAACTTAAAAGGAAGGTGAGGTATCTAAAGCTGGAGAATTTAATTCCAGCAAAGGATCATTTGATAATTTTAGAGATTTGGCTTTAAAAATGTCAAGATAGGAGAAGTACCTTCTGCTGATCAAAAAGCAGATCAGTCCCAAGATACCATTAAGAAAATCATTGAGGAGAAAGGGTATCTTCCTGAACAGACTTTTAATGTAGACAGAAGTGCCGTATTCTAGAAGACCATGATGCCACAAAGGATATTTGTAAGTAAAGAAGAGATGCAAACACTGGGATTTAAGGCAGGAGAAGATACGCTAAATCTGCTGTTTTGTGAAAACACAGTCGGATTTACAGTCAGGACTGCCCTTATTCATAAAGCTGCGAATCCCTGAGCTTTCAAGGGCAGATATATCCAAATGCCAGTCTTTGGTTTTACGGTAAGAATGCCCCTTTGAGAATCCTTTTTCTAAACTGGATCCATCAGTGCTTTGCCCCTGAAGTCATGAAGCAATTTGCCGGTAAGAGACTGCCTTTTAGGGGCCCAAAGTGGCTCCGGCCAGATGTCGTGGCACTTGCGAAGGCGAGGCCAAGAGTTCAAGGCCAACCAACCTCAGCAACCTTACAAGCTCTCATTGATTGGCAAAAAAAAAAAAAAAAAAAAGAGACTGCCTTTTAAAGCCTTTTTAATACTAGGCAATGCCGCTAGCTACCTAGGAGCATGGAAGTTCAACATCAAAGGCACGGAAGTAGTCTTATTTGCCCCTAAACACTATGTTTCTAATTCAGCTTCTAAATCAGGAGCATAAGAACCTCTAAGGAACGTTACATAGACTATAGAAAGGGTTCTCAATGCTGTGGTAGAGAACCTCAGAACATTATGAAAGTCTGGAAGGATTACACAGTTGAAGATGCCATCATTTTTATAGAAAAAGCCATGAAAACCATCAAGCCTGAAATAATTCCTGCTGAAGAAAATCATGATATGCATAATTTCATAGGATTTATGGCAGAGCCAGTCAAGGAAATCATGAAAGAGACTGTAGATATGGCAAAAAAGGTTGGAGGTGAAGGATTCCAAGGTAGGAGTCTTGGAGAAATTCAAGAGTTCATAGAAACCATGACAGAGGAATTAACATAAGATGACTGGGATGGATATGAGTGCTTTCAAACCAGTAGAAGACAACGAAGAAGTAATGTCAGAAAACAAATTGACATTAGACAATCTGGCAGAAGGCTTCTAATTATTCAGAACTGCTTTTGAGGTTTTCTTGTGTTTTGTTTTGAGACGGAAGTCTCGTTTTGTCACCTAGGCTAGAGTGCAATGGCACGATCTCAACTCACTGCAACCTCCACCTTCCAGGTTCGAGCAATTTTTCCACCTCAGCCTGCCAAGTAGATGGGACTGTAGGTATGCACCACCACACCTGGTTTATTTTTGTATTTTTTTGATAGAGGCGGGGTTTCACCATGTTGCCCAGGCTGCTCTCGAAATCCTGACCTCAGGTGATCTACCTGCGCTGGCCTCCCAAAGTGCTGGGATTATAGGCGTGAGGCACTGTACTCGGCCTGCTTTTGACTTTTATGACATAGACCCTTCTATGATACATCAGTGAAACTAAAGCAAATAGTGGAAGAAGAATTGGTGTCATAAAGAAACATTTTTAGAGAAATGAAAAGGTAGAAAAGTCAGACAAATTATGGTGTATTTCTGTAAAGTTACACCGAATGTGCTAGCCTCTCCTGCCTCTCCTTTCACCTTCTACCTCATCTGCCTCTGCCATTCCTGAGACAGTGAGACCAACCCTACTCTTCTGCCTACTCAACAGTTAAGATAATGGGGATGAAGGCCTTTATGGTAATCTAGTTGACGAATAGTAAATATACTTCCTCTTCCTTAGGATTTTCTTAATATTTTCTTCTAACATTAGAATATAGTTTATAATGCATAAAACATAATGTAAATGCTTCTAGTCAACAGCAGGCTATTAGTTACATTTTAGGGCATTCAAAACTTTTATTATAGTTCTCAGTTATATAAGTGGGAGCTGAATGATCAAAACACATGGACACATCGTGGGAACAACATGCACCGGGGCCTTTTTGGTGGGGGAGTTGGTCAGCGGGGAGAGAGAGCATCAGGAAGGGTAGCTAATGGTTGCTGAGGTTAATGCCTAGGTGATGGGTTAATCTGTGCAGCAAACCACCATGGCACACATTTACCTATGTAACAAATGTGCATGTACCCCAGAACTTAAAATTTGAAGGAAAACAAAAGTTTTATTATAGCAGAGTTTTGACTGCATGGGTGGTCGGTGCTCCTAACCCCTCCATTGTTCAAGGGTCAACTGCATATTAATAAATATAATCAGGACAAGAACAAGAGAATGTTTTAAATTTTTGCATATTGAAAGTATACTTGTAGGCAATTAGTATAATAAATGCATATTGCAAGTTACAGGCAAAATTGCAGTTACATTGATTTTTGAATAGTGGACCAGCCTTGCATTGCTGTAATAAACCCCACTTGGATGCGATATATAATACTGCTGCATTCAGTTTGCTAGCTAACAATAGAAACTAAGATTAGAAGGAAAGCATGTGTTTAGCTTAGAATGGTTCCAAATCTGGCTAGTCAGAATCAACTGGAGGACTTAAAAACACAAATTTCCAAACTCTAACTCTGCAGTGAGTTTGGTGTGCTGCTTAGGAACCTACATTTTAAATATGCTGTCTAATGGTATGTATGGAGCCAAGTAAGCCCAGCCATCTATTTGTAAAGTGGAATAGCACATTAAGATTGTTGTTTTAGTGTTTAAAACAAAAATATTTTTGAGGAGTTTATCAGGTTTTTCTTACACGTGTTATAGACATGTATTTAGTGTTTCTTAATATTCCAAGATAGAGAAATGAATAATAGTCTCTACCACCTGGATGTACACTGTTTCATAGGTGAAATAGATACGTGAAAGCAATTACAGTATATTACAATAAATGCTATGAGAGAGATATGTAAAAAGTGTTATAGGTGATCTGGAATGGACTGATTAATTACCTGGCAGTTTTAAGGAAGTCTTTAAAAATAACATGTTTGAACTGGGTTTTAAAGAATGATCTAAATGTCAAAAAAAAAAGGTCATCTGCAAATATGGTTTGTTCATAAAATGGAGAGAAGTGGGGGACGATAGGACATGCGGCTAGAAAATGTAGGTTGCAGCTCAATGATGTGTATGTAGGGCCTTATTTTCCATTCTGAAGCATAGTTAGTGGATTTATATCAAAGGATTTCAAATAGAAGAACATCATGATCAGACTAATATTTTTAGGATTTATATACTATACTTTGTGGAGTGGAGAGTTCTTTTTACGTAGGCTTAGGCAATAAAAAGGAGTGTAGAAAATACAGCTTCAATTATTTCTTTCATCATTTTTCTTCCTTTAGTCCACAAGTCCTAGCCATGCTGTGGTAGCCAACGTTCAGCTTGTCCTGCATCTAATGAAGCAACACAGTAAAGTTTTGTGCAATGATCGAGTTGTCAGCAGTATTCCTTTGGCAAAGCAAGTATCTTCACGACGTGGTAAAAGTAAGAAGTTGTCAGTAACACCTCCCTCCTCCAACGGTATTAATGAGGAGCTGTCAGAAGTCTTACAGACTTTACAGGATGAATTTGGGCAAATGAGCTTGTGAGTTGTTGGTTTTTTAATTCAACTTAGCTCTAAAACCTCATTTTTTTTTAAACTTGTTGACTTTATTAATCTTACTTTCCCTTTGTTCAGCAAGTATAGTTGAGCACAATCCTTATACCAACCAAGTTACTGAGACTTTAACAAACAACTAATAAGGTTAAAATCTGTCTTTTTAAATACTGTTAAGTGTTTTGAAGACCAGTGTTTACACTAAAGTTTTATTTATTTGAGAACTTGATATATACAGTTATTCATCACTGATGACAAAGATGTGTTCTGAGAAATATATAGATGATTTATTTTCTCCCTGTGCTAACTTAAGAGTATACCAAGCTTATGGCCTGTTGCTCCTAGGCTATAAACCTGTACAGCATGTTACTCTACTGCTGAGTACTATAAGCAGTTGTAACACAATGGTAAGTATTTGTGTATGTAAACATATCTTGGTACAGTAAAAATATGATATTAAAGTTTATGGGACCACTGTTGTATATGTGGTCTGTTGTTTACTACTACATCATCATTGGGTACCTGGCATTACATTCATTTTAGCTAAACTTAACTGGTAAGTTAGGATGTGAGTATTTGAAAAACAAGATTCATCTCTAGACTTTGCTTTACATATACAATAGTCTTTTGGGGAAAATAAGAATTTAAAGAATTATCTTTGAAATTAAGAACTCTTGAATTTGCTTCCAGTGCCTTTCTTTAACTTTTTATTTCGTATTTTCAATTAAAAATCTGTTGCTCTATTCAAAAACTGGATTCATTTTTAAACACAAGGAGCAGTAACCCCATAATGAGTAAGGTATAGTATACCTAACCGTGAAACATAGAAAACTTAACCATGTTCTACTTCTGCTTTGTGTGTAGTGATCATCAGCAGCTTACAAAACTTATCCAGGAGTCACCAACTGTTGAACTGAAAGAGAACTTAGAGTGTGAATTGGAGGCATTAGTGGGAAGGATGGAAGCAAAAGCCAACCAAATAACTAAAGTTCGAAAATACCAAGCCCAGGTAACTCAGTTTTCCTTCACTCAAGTTTCTAATGATTAACAAACAACAACAACAAAAAACCCTTTAATTCAAATATTAAAAATAATGACACTAAGTGTATTACAGATAAATATCTATAGGAGATACTTCTTTACTGAAGACATTTGTTCATTAGGAATTGGTAAGTGGATTAGGGAAGATGCTGTCTTTTAGTCACTTAGCATATTCATCTAAGATACATCTTTCAAATACTGACTGTATTTAATATTCTTTATGAATAAGCTTTAACCAGTTCTGAGTTTA
The DNA here is from genome assembly GCA_031835075.1 of Saguinus oedipus. Lineage (NCBI taxonomy): Eukaryota > Metazoa > Chordata > Mammalia > Primates > Cebidae > Saguinus > Saguinus oedipus. The sequence goes on from CM063178.1 coordinate 130,886,591, forward strand.
TCCAAGTAAGTCTTTTTAAAAAGCGCCTGGAAAATTCTATTTCCGAAGCAATAAGTCACACATTAAAAATGTGAAATATATTTGTTACTAATCATTTTATATCAGCCAACAATGTCGTATCTACTAGACACAGTGGTGACATCACACTGAAGGATTTTCATTCAGAGAGAAACATGATTCATGTATTTAAGAGATTACTGTGGTGACCTAGGAGTAGGGTGATGGGATCAAGGCAGAGAGGCTCAGAGACCAGCTATAGACATATCAGAGGTGGTCAGCAAGATGTTAGTTGCAGTTGGGCAGAGGTAAACAGATTTGAGGTATGTTTTGGAAGTAAAAAAAAATATTTGGGGTTACTTGCTGCTGGGTATCATGTAGGAGAGGGAGTTAGCCAGGATGGTGATTTCACTGACTGAAATGGAGAAGGCTGAGAAGTTCTGAGAGCAGAACAGCTTTGTTTGGCTGTTTATTGGTAGCCATATGATAGACACAGTGCCAAGTGCTTTGAGTATATCATCTCATTTAATCTTCACAAAAGTCTTATGAAGTGTGTATATTCTCACATTATAGATGAGGATGCTAGGCTACATTTTCTGGGAAGTATGCATATATCCTCAGTGAAATTAAATAACCTGCTCAGGTACCAGCTCACTGGGAAAGGGCAGAGCTGGGATGAAACGGGCCTTTTCAACTCTAAAACTTGGGCTTTTTTTTTTTTTTCTAAGTCAATGTATGAAAAAAAAAATACAAGCAAATTATTCCTGTAGGAGAAAGGAGTAACGGTCTAATTTGTTACTTATACTAATTGGCCTTATTCTTTTTTTATTTTTACACTTTGAAAAATACATTTTAATCCAAAAGTTTTGCATGTTAGCATTTAGAAAGTATTCACAGTGTTATTTATAATCAATTTTAGTATGTTGTGAATAAAGAGATAATTATGTACATGGAGCTACCTACAGTTGTTTCTTTCCAACTCACAAATCATAACTGCGTAGACAAAGGGTAAGAGTTAAAGCTGCTGCAGCTCAAAATTATTATGATCAACTTAGATTCTGCAAATTTTCCCAGGGTTGAAAAATGCTGGTTAAATCAGGAAAGAGGAGGAAGCAAATGAGTATACCCAACTCCTGCATTTTACATGGTGCTCCCTTACTTAACTGGCAAAGACCTGTACCTGAATTCTAGATAATTTCATATACAACAGGCCTCTTATTATGGGTCCATAGCAGATGGTTTAGGGTAGACATTTTAAAGATAAAAATGCTAATGGCCTGTCAATGACTTTCATCACTGCCCTATCTTCGTTTTAATGGTAGTCAAGAAACTCTCAAGCGGGACACCTGATGTGAACATGTTTCCTCTGTGGCTTTGGTGAAGCTCACTATCTGCAGTGTAAAATCTTATGGTTTGATTGGAAGCCTCATTTTGGCTAGAAACAGTGAAGAGCAGCGCTATAAAGATCAGTGGAATGGTTCTGAATTCCTGTTTGCTACAGAAGGATTAGATGAAAGTTTTTTCTTTTCTTCTTTTTTTTTTTGAGACAGAGTCTTGCTCTATCGCCCAGTCAGGAGTGCAGTGGTGCAGTCTCAGCTTACTGCAGTCTCCGTCTCTGGAGTTCAAGCAATTCTTCCACCTCAGCCTCCCAAGTAGCTGGGATTACAGACACACACCACAATACTCAGCTAATTTTTGTATTTTTAGTAGAGGCAGGGTTTTACAATGTTGGCCAGGGTGGTCCTGAACTCCTGACCTCAAGTGATCCACCCACCTAGGCCTCCTAAAGTGCTGGGATAACAAGTGTGAGCCACTGCACCCGACATAGATGAAAGTTTTAAAAAGTCTAATAAAATCAGCCACTTTTCTTATGGTTAAAGCACTAAAAAGCTGTCACAACATTTTTGAGATGAGAATAAGGCTTGTGTGGTTTTATGATAGATACCGTTAGTCATTTTATTTAAGCAAGCCCTTGATCAGTCATCTATACCTTAATATTTTGTTCTTAAAGAAAAATACAATCCATTTTATGAGTTTCTAGAAATAAATAATGGAGGAAAAATAGATACTACTTGTTCCTAATGGTCTCTCTGGAAATTACAGCTTTTGCCTGGGAAGATACACATATATAATGTAGTTTAACTTCAAAATATATTTCATCCTATTCTATCCCTTTTATTTTATTTATTTGTTAATTTATTTTGAGACAGAGTCTTGCTCTGTCGCCCAGGCTGGAGTGCAGTGGCACAACCTCGGCTTACTGCAACCTCTGCCTCCCGGGTTCAAGCAGTTCTCTTGCTTGGAACACCAACATGCCGGCAGCAGATTGGCTAAAGTAAAAATAAAGCTCACCTATTTTAAATTATTCTAAAAATAATGGAACAAAAATAAAGTTCTTTTCATAGTATTAATATATCACCATTACATCTCTTCATCCATCTGGAACTTGCTTCTTTGCCTGCTCAGGCTAGTTTCTAGAATTCCTTTCTCCTCTTCCCCAATTTGTGAAAATCCTTCCCATTCTTCATTCCCGTGTCTGATTTTTTTGCCTCCTCCATGAGTCCTTCCTTCAGCTCTCCTTGTTTCTCACTCACCCTGTTCTGTACTTTGGCAACACTGCCTTAATTTAGGACAACTAGAATTGATCTGTTTACTCATGTTTACTTGTTTGTATATTTAAGCATATATTTGTTATTCATGTTTAAGTGTTAAATGACTAGTGCAGATTTTTAAGTCTTTAAAACCTAGAATGTATTATTTCAGTTTCACCTAGCATGAGAGTTACCCTCCTTTTCGTTGTCAGAAAAAAAAATATGTTCATTAAATTCTTCTTTTCCTTCTTGCCTTGGTTATTTGATACAGCTGGAGAAACAGAAGTTAGAGAAGCAGAAGAAGGAGTTAAAAGCTACCAAAAAGACTCTTGATGAAGAAGGAAACAGCAGCAGCCGTTCTTCGGGAATCACAGGGACCACAAATAAGAAAGATTTTATGAAACTGAGACCTGGAGAAAAACGCAGAAAAAACCTTCAGTTATTGAAGGACATGCAAACCATACAGAATTCATTACAAAGCAGTAGTTTGTCTTGGGATTACTGACTTATAACGAGGTCATAAATTTTATTCAGATAATCTGTACCTCATCAATCAGATGTTGACAATTTACTTCCCAGGTCTCATACTAACTTATGTTGGAATTAATTTATAGCAGGTGTTTAAGGGACCCAGGCTTCATTACACACGCTTTTAGTGTATGCAGCATGACTCAATGTTAAAGCATTTAAACAGAAACCAGGGGAGTTGAGAAAGCCTGAGAAACCATACATTATCTTGTTTTGTTGAGATGAGTTTGCTGTACTGATATATTGCACTTTGTAAACAGATTACCAGTTTTTTACTTGTGGGTGTGATTTTTAAAAAATAGTTCTTTATAATTAAAATTAGGTTTAAAATTTCAAAATATGAGACTATGCCATAGGCAGTGCTTGCTTGAAAAGTCTCATTTTTAAATCTTTCCCTGGAATAAAGTGCCCACTTCCCCTTTCCAAAGCAACCATTAAAGATACTTTTTGTTTCTATTATTGGTGGAGTTTTACTATATTAAAAAATTTATATTTAAGAGGATTTTTAATTTTGCTTTTTGGCATTTGACTTTTATCAGTATTAAGTGGACCTGCTTTTTAATCTATTGTTAATTTTTTAAAAACAAGCAATTTTAAGTTACATCTGTAAAAATTATAAAAGGATTTTTGAAAGTATAAACAAATTATCAGCAAAATAATTGAGATTTTGGAGTAAAGTGAGAGTGGGAGAGAGAAAGGGGTATGCTGTAAGCATACACCTTCATGGTTCTTAAATAATACCTGTTCTGTAATCATGATACTCACTCAAGGCATAGTGGTTTCTAATCTCAAAACTCAGAGAACCTTTGAATTACTTGCTTTTACAGGTGTACAGTATGAGTGGATTATGAACTGTGCACATAATTGTTATCCTATTCATATAATTTCAACTAGATCAAGATGTTAACCTTTTATAAATTTGAAGTCAATAAAGCACCCTTTTTAAGGAAACACTGAAACTTTCCTTAACAGCCTGTTAATAAGGGCTTTGTGATAAGCTCTGAAAACATGCATTTCTAAATAGGACATCAATGTATTGACGACGAGAAAAAACTAGTACTTAGTTGCCATTCTCATGCTTACATAGAAACAGAGCCAAAGAATATTAGATTTCCTCATGATATAAGGTAATCCAAGAATGCAAATGAACATGTTAGCCACATATTAGAGGAATTCCTTTTATATGCCTCCCCTAGAATTGAGTTTAAATTCTTAGATTATATCCAGACATCCAGCATGAGTTGTCATGGCTTCCTGGACACCAGGCATGTCAGGCTTTTCTATAGTAACAGGTTTTAATTTAGGATCCTTAAATAGATTTGGGGGTATTATTTATGACTCTCCTGAAATAGTAAACTTGGGTTTGTTTGTCCAGTTTTCTAACGAGTAGGTTTGTAACTTGATTGAATTAACCATGAGCCCACAGCCACAAGGAAAGTGAGAAGCAGTGCTCTGGTGACATGATAAATATATTTGTTAACCACCATTTCAAGTATTAAAAACTGCTGGTCTTCCCTTGTTTGAATTTCAGGTCACGAAACTGTATAACCATCATTTGAATTGTAGTGGCTCTGAGTCCTCATTAGAAGGGTGACTGAATGATGCTAAAGCCCACCCTATTTCTCAACTAGGATTCAAACTGATGTAACTACTCCAGTTTTTTGTACTCTCAGGTGAGAAGTGAAAACAAAATACTGCTTTAGTTTTCTTATCTGCAAGTTACAGTAGAGGAAGGTCATCCATCCACTTGTGTTGTAACAGAGCTTTATTGCAGTTCATTTCAAATAAGAAAAGTATGTTTACAGACTTGGGGTTGACATGTGAATTACTCATTCCAATACAATGTGTGAACTGCAGTGGTAGAAGCCATATTCACAATGCTGTGGGGGCACAGAGGAAGGTGGGGATGTCAGAGAAGGCAGTCATGAATCAGGTAACTTCCCAGAGGAAGAAATGCCTAAACTCTAGAAAATAGTAGTCTCAAGGGAGAACAGTTGTTCCAAGTGCACAAGATAGATTGAACAAAAGTGGGGAAGTAGGAATCTGCAGATTATATGAGGCAATTGTGAACAGCAGAATAGCATTGGTACATAAAAGTTGAGGTATGCAGAGACTAGGTCGAAGGAGGCTAAGGAGCTTCAGTTTAATCATACTGGTCTCTGACTTTTGTAACCCTAATGATAAAGGGAAAAAAATTACACCAGCACAACCAATAGACATATAAAGTTATGAAACACGTAACTGTCAATTCAGGTATTTAAAGTTTTGTTTGTGTAAGTATGTAAAAAAGTGCTAGTATTCCCCCTTCCACACACACCAGTGGTATGTCTTAAAGATTCAAGTGCATGTATTCCATATTGGGGACTTCTGCAAAAGGTGAGGGGAACCACTGGAAGGTTCTCAACAGAGAAGTGACAGGGTTGTATTTAGATTTCCCTGGCTTTTGATGGGAATTTGAAGTGGATGCAAGTATATTAAGACTACAAGCTTTAATTTCTTGATCTCTTCAGCCATTCTACATTCTTTTATGTGGTGTCAGACTAAGATAATAAGAGTTTAATGAGGAAAATGGCAGATGCGTTTGTGAAATGTTTGGAGTAGAAAACTTAATACTGATTTGCTAACCCTTAAATGCCTTGTTAAAAAGCTTCTATTTCACACAATTACCAAATAAACCATTCTGGTACCAATTTTGCTAAATTGGATAGAAACTAGTTCCTCATTGCAAGACCAAGATGGAGGCTAAGGTTCAGACTCCCTGTATTGTGAATTAGTAAGTGAAAAAACGCTGTTTATTTTCATTGTTTGAATGGGTGTTGGTTAAGGAAAAATGGGTACAAATTGAAATTTTCATTTGGGGTACATATTCCTCCAGTAATTTCCAAATATTTCTGGGGGAAAAAAGAAAATTAAGGCAACTTTGAACAAGAACAAAATTTAAAAGTCAGTTGGAATTTCTTTTAATTAAAAGACCAAGGGACAAGAAGCTCCTTTGTTACAGTACATTACATATGGCTCTTACATAGAGTAAAATAGACATCAGAGTCAGATGTTTCTACCAGCACCGAACTCTTACTTATAGCAGGTGAACAGTGAAGCAAGATTTCTTTTACTGGCTTTGGGATTGTAATACATCTTTTACATGCAGTATGTTCTTTGGTAGACTTAATCATTCAGTGGAATTACAGAATTTGCAAAGGAAAAAAATGTAATGTAAAATTTGAGCATAGTACTTCTCACCATAAGCTGTTGTTTATACAGACTTGAGAAAAAAAAATGTCAGTCCTAGTAAGATTTTTAATCTTAAAAACTTGCCAGTTTGCTTCTGTGTGTTTAGACACACAAAACAAATGAAATAAAGTGGAGTAAATCATTAGTTTTTAAAAACCTTCTATGATGTTTCTGGTAACTGGGCTAATATGAAGGGCATGGAATTCTCTGAACTCCTGTATGGCTACTTTCTCCCCTTTGTCTTCCCCCAAGTATATCTATAAGGCCTCCCATTTTGTATCAACTTTATAATACACCTTAAGAAGGTAAATAATGACAGCAGTAATTTTTCAACTATGACTATGCCGTAATATCTTCAACACTTTGCCTTCTATTGTATGAAGAATATGGAAGTTAAAAAAAATTGGTCAAGGTAAATCAGAAAGGGATATCAAATCATTTTGATCTGTCATGGCATCAAGACCCAATATATATGATGCCACAGAATTTCAGTGTTGGTTTCCAAACTGTTCCTCTGCATAGTGACCAGAGTGTATTTCTAAAATGGTTTTATTTTAATATTACCAGATGGCAAGATTTATAACAGTATTTTCCATTTAATAATAGAAACTTGTTCCCACTGTGGATCCAGGATTGAAGTATTTTAATATTCCCTGGATACTTAAAAGATTAGTGTCATAATCGTGTAATTACATATGGAGTTATTTCACTTAAGCGACCTGCACTGTTATAGTTCTAAACTCATCCTAGAGAGATTTAAAATAAATAAAGTGACTGAACCTTCTCTCATGGATGGGTTCTAAATTTGGAAGACTTTCTACTCAAAGCTGCCAGTGTAATCAAGAGTGTGTAGCAATGATGCCCCTGATTATACAATCCTTTATACAACAGTTTGGACTGGAGTGACACACTGTGCAGGAGAGCTGGCTCTCTCTGAGGATGAGGTTGATCGGTTGGAAATCTCTCTCTGTAGTTCCTCTACTTTTTTCTGAAGCTCTGCTCGTTTAGCAAGAAGTTCTTTATATCTGTTGTGAATAGGTTCCTGTAAGAGCAAAACATAGAATCATTCAACTAGGCAATCCTGTCCAAAGCCAAAGTCAAATCATTCCCTAAATGTTGCAGTGTATGCTTTTTCAGCTGTTGAACCACTGGCACCTTTCCAACCCATCAGTGAAGTTAAATACAGAGACTTTAGACACCACTACTCTTTTCACTGGCTTTCCCAGTGACCCTGAGTACTTCCAGAGAATACTTACTGCGTAGATGCTCCTGAAATTGGTACTTTACCAAATACAACAAATATTTAAGACAATTAAAAAACAGTAGTCAGAAGATTCCCTAGCAATTAGTTGTAGGTTTTTAGCCTTGAACAGTTCTAAGTAGTTAATATTCCATAACATACTGAGAGTACACCAGAATTTTGTTCAGCTATTAACTTTACTAAAGCTACTTTCTTCAGCTTATTAAAACAAGTCCCCTAGAGGTTATCCAGACAGAGGAGGGAAGATGCGAAAAAACAGATAAGTGATTTGTCCAATGTCATATAACCAGTCCTAAGAACCAGGTGTACTGATTATTCTGCCCCAGTGTAGTACATTTTCTACTATATCATTGTACTTACCGGTGGGTAAAGTTGTAAATATGCACAGATAATCTTTCTAGCTGCTTTTAACAAAACAAAGTTGCACTGCATGGATGAAAACTCCTATTGTATATTGTACAGCACATACCTGTGGTTTCATCCGTGGATTCCACCTTATGTAATATCCCACCCAGAGCTCTAGGTGGCGCATGCTGGCTACTGGATAAAGGACATGATTGGAATAGCTCCCATAGAGAGGATTAGTGAAGTCTTCCAGCTGGCTATTTATGTAAGACCACAGTGACACAGTCCTTTTAGGAAGATTCTGTAGGCAGGAAAAATAGGTAAAGATTCTCCACCACATAGGCCATTTACACTTTAGATGAACTTTGTAAAGAAGTATTTTGTAGTCATTAAAATCTCTTTAGAGGAACAGAGACTTTTCAGTGATAAACCAAGTTATATAAAATCAGAGGGTACTGGAATACAGTCTCCAGTTCTTCAAAGATATAACATATGACCCAGCAATTCCACTCCTGTACATATCCAACAAAACTGAAGACATATGTCTATACAAAAACTTGGTTACAGATGTTCAAAGCAGCACCAGTCTTAATAGCCAACAAGTGAGAGCAACCCATAAGTCAGTCCAACTGATGAATGGATAAGTAGAATATATGTACATAATGGAATATTATTCAGCCATAAAAAGAAACAACACATGCTATAAAATGTATGAACCTTGGAAACATTAAAGGAGCAAGGTTTACACATTAAATGATTACACAAGGTTTACATATTAAATGGTTCCATTTATATGAAATGTCCAGAGGCAAATCCAGAGACAAAAACATTAGTGTTTGGCAGCAATGAATGGGGAGTGACTATTAACCGCTTTTCTGAGGTGATGAAATTTTCTAAAATGAAAATGTGGCAATGGCTATACAACTCAGACACACTAAAAACCAGTCAACTATAAAATTTACTATGAAAGTAAATTTCATGGTATGCAGATTATCAGTTTAAAAAGTTCTTTTTTTAAATCACCACTGATTCTTATCCAAAGCTCTCAAAAACAAAACTATCTTTGGAACTTAGTTATGCTATTTCTAATGAACATTCCTTAAGTTATTGAGTGACTGCTATGCATAGAAATACTGCATGCTAGACAATGAAGACATAGGTGAATTTAAAATTTTAATACCTGCCTTTAAGGAAATCTAGGAAACACTACATAGCAGTTATTGTGGTATTCTGTATGGCTTATTTAACATTCTTCATAATTTTACAAAAGTAGACATTAACTTCCCTGAGTGAACTGTCAAAGTAAGTGATAGATCAAAGACTTGAACCTAGCAGCTGGGCTTCAGTGCAAGCACTTATTCCTACTATGCTTTACAAAATAAAACATAAACTACTTTATAACCACATTTTTTAGAATAAAAGTTGATGCAGAGGGAGATACCAATCAAGATGATTAAGATGTTGATACATGGGACAGACAAGTTTTGAGAAGTAAAACTTGAAATGTAACTCTTAGACCATTTCTTCTTAATTCCAACCCCACTTAACAGTGCTGTCTATGGGGAAAAAAGGGATAATGAAAAACTTTAACTTTCTACATATTATCTTTTCAGTGTTTGAATTTTTTTACAGTTATTACTTGACAAGTTAAACTCAAAAGCTTAACCTAAAATGTCTCATTCATAAGTTGAGAATATACTTGGAAATTTGAACTGCCTATTCACTCAAATGTACATTTTCTGCCAAATTTTTCTGCACCTGCTTTGAACCCTTAAGAACCCTTCCTTCCTTCCTTCCTTCTTTCCTTCCTCCCTCCCTTCATCCCTCCCTTCCTGTCTTCTTTCCCTCCTTCCCTCCCTCCCTCTCTCCTTCCTTCCCTGCTTCCTTCCTTCCTTCTTTCCTTCCTCCCTCCCTTCATCCCTCCCTTCCTGTTTTCTTTCCCTCCTTCCCTTCCTCCCTCCTTCCCTCCCTTCCTGCTTTGAAGGATTTCCGTTCTACACAGAAAAATTGGTATACTGTTGCTCCTTAGATTTCACATTCTTCAGTTCTCTTTAGCAGAAACTACTTCCCACCCATGAACTCATAGCAGACAGTTAACTAGCACCCTCAGCCTTGTGACAAAGGTACTTCAGAATAGATCAGGTCCAGATACCTGGAAGGAAGCAATCAGTATTGTAGCATGTAAGATAAAGTGTGACCCAAAAGAATGACTTCAGTTGTGATCTATCATAGAGTACATTCTTTTAAGGAAAAGTATATAGTAGAGATAGTATGGGGAGAGTCATGGTTCATATTTTACCTCTTTTCCTCTCTGTTGTTCACTATTGCAGAGGAATGTTCCAAATAAGCAGCTGTACAGGTGATCCAAAATGGTAATAAGAAAATACTCATTGAATTCAAATGCCGTAGGAAACTGCAAATTGAACATCACAAACATAAATTAAGACATTCTTTAAGCATATTCATTCCTATCATGGGTAGATCCTTTAAGTTAAACATTCAAATCTACATTATTCCAAACCATTATGGCATTATCTGTATGGTTTTCTTTTCAAAAATTGCTTTATCACTTTTCTGATCATGATGTTTCTGTATATGCTGTATCTGCTAACCCTACACTTGCAGGCTGAATTTTGACTTAGGCACTTCTAGGCATTCTCTGCCAAAAATGACCACAAATATTAAGACTCTCTAAATTTTCAACAACATAGTTTTCTTTTTTAAGAATTACAAAAAAAAAAAAAAAATGCCAATAATGTTCTCCAGAAAATGTCACCAATACCCTAAAGTAAACATTTAAGTAAGGCAGATAATTTACAAGTCAACCAGCCTATTACCTATTTAGGTTGGTGCAAAAGTAACTGCAGCTTTTGCCACTGAAAGGGCAATTATTTTTACACCGACCTAAAGTTTTCAGGGACCATCCATCCCATCAAACCAGAGTTCCTTATAAGCTACTATTTTGGCTGCATCTAACAAAAAGAAAAATTACTCTCTAACCCAAGCCAGGGACTTGACTGGATGTTAGTTTTACACAGTAACACAATTTTAGGGGACTAATCAAATGAAAATTATAAACCCCCGAAAGTCAGAAGGTTTAGTTTAATCCATCTTATCTATTTCAGAATTATTTGGAAGCTTCCATGTAAGATTCTACCAATTATAGGGCTGTGTGTGATAAATTCTATAAATACTTGGATTGCAGACTGTGAAAATACACATTGCTTCCAAATTTTTATTTCTTAGAAAGATCCCTTCCTTTATAGTGGAGGAAAATAGTATAAACAGCATGTAAATGGAATAAGGATGAAAACAACTTTGCCTTGAAGTTTCCTAAAATTTAGCAAGTACACACAGGGTAACATGACAGATTTCTTAAACAAGAAAGGGCACTTAACTAGGCCTTGAATAATTTTTGTGGCTGTGAAGCTGAATGAAACATGATCAAGCAGAAGATGATCAAGCATTGCCACAACAAAAAGCCAATTGTAAGAAACTTTGTGGAATCCCATTTCTTTAGAAAATAAGTCCCATCTCCTGTATTTGTTCACACTGTTAACAGCTTTATTATTAGCCAAATATGAATACATCCTGAATCATTAAATAGCAATCTCAAGGATCTAAGCCTGCGATTAATTTTTCATCTTCTTGGCAAAACTGTTAGCTCAGTTATGAGAAGACAGCTTAATCAGTAGGCATTTCCTCACAAAGAAACTAAAATAGCAGGGCATTAACTGCAGCTATTGCTTTTAAAATTATAAGCAGAAGAGAACTATTTTGTTTACATGCTTAAAATCTAAAAGGCCCTTCAACAACTGCTTCCTGATTTCAGGACTGAGGTGACAGAGATGAGGACGGAAATAGGAAGAGAGGTGTGGAATCTGGCTCTCATAATTGGTTCTGTTTTGACAAATGTGCTATTCAAGTCTCTGTACTAGTATTCAAGTATTTATAAAACTGATGATTGCTAACACATTATGACTAATATGCTTTATGTTTGGGAAGAAAATATGCAGAAAAACATAGGTGTATAAAATACAGATGGCTATAAAGTATTTTAGGTTCTATCAAAAATACAGATTTAAACTGATTTTCTTTGATTTAGTGCCAGGCTCAAAATTAGAGTAAAACTGCTTTTAGATAGAGAGCATATAAAAAGTTAACAAAATTAAAATTACTAAGGAAGAAATGTATTAGGATGTATTCTCCCGTCCAAGTGTTAACAAGGCCCAACCTTGCTTTGCTTCCAAAATCAGATGAGATGGACACATTCAGGGTGGTTGGCTGTAGATTACTATGTACTCTTCTTTGCAAGAGTAAACTGGTAACTGGTAAATGTGGTTTTTTTCCTAACATGTCAGAACTAATATATTCAAGCACATTATTTCCTTCAAGGTACTCACCTTGGAAAACAGTACACACAACCATCAACAAAATACCAGGTTTCAAAGAGCTTTCCTACTCCTTGGATGGCGAATTTAATTTTTGCCAATAGTCAAAGGTTATTTAAAACTGAATATGGTAATAGTCAAAAGTGGGGTCCCCTACGGTTTTGGGTCATATATTCAAAAAAGGATTGGTAGAAACTTACATAGTTGAAATACTGTCTCAAAGGCAATTCCAAAGGAAAAAGTCAAACATAATACACGAAAGTATTATTAAACATTGTTTAAGTATATAGCACCTTTCCTTCCTCCTACTGCACAACATACCAAAGGTCTGATTTATAAAAGAAAACTGAATTGTATACACCTTTTCAGTACACATGCTGAAATACTTGTCTCATATTGTAGTCATATCTACGAAATGCTTCATTTAACCCAACATGTTTCTAAATAATTCACCGAAGTAGAAATGCTTATAGAGGCAGAGGACTATTAAGTATAGAATTGATGATTATTTCCCCGGATGATTACCATTAATTTTATTTAAATAAATAGCATTTTATTGAAGCTAAAAATATGCTCCTAAATATGATCCAAAGCCAAGCAGAGCCAGCAGTTGCTCTACTTTAAATTCATGTGGCAATCTAAGTTAAAAACAATTCAGACTTCCAGTTGTTTGGGGTCTCATAAACCCTTGGATAAATAATGAACTTACTTCCTAATAAGCTGCATTCAACTGGGTTTTGAGATCATTCTTCTCCAGTTAGTATTAAATCATATTTTTAAGTCAGTGACCCTTTGCCTCATTAAAAAAGTGATCCCATGATAAACGAGGTGTTTTCTGTCCCCTCTGTTCTTTCCAAAATATTACATTCATTTATATTAATATTTCAAGTTAACTTTTTAGAAGTTCTAAAAGTCCTAATAGTTCTCTCCATGCTAAAAAAATTTTTAAGAACTAAATGTAATATGTGCCTATCTTGTTATACTTTCTATATATTTTTCCCCTAAAAATTTTCAGAAGGAACAGATTGAGATGAAACAAAATAACAGTTAAAGTTACTTAAAAGATTTTGTTTTGCTTGTGTTATCTAGCTTATTTTTCTCCACTCTCAGCAATATAAAAATGGCTTCTAGGAAACGTCTCAGAAATTATTATCAATGCTGCTCATTGAAATGCTTATAGAATCAAATTGTCAAGTGTTTAATATTACCCCCAAATAACAATCTTTAACCTGACTCATAACATAACAATAAATAATAGCTCTCACATGGACATGGAGACTTTACAAGAATTTCCGTTTAATGATCTATAGGATAATCAGTGACCAAATCTCCCAACTCTGACAGGGAAATTGAAAGGAGATGTGTAAGAATAGATAGCCCAGATAAGTTACCTGTCTTGTCATCTGCCAGACACAGTCAATAAATTGAAGAAAAACTGGCGATCTGTCTGCATCTGCATGGTTCTTATCTCCATGGCCAACTCTCTGAAGCAAAAAGGTGAAATATATGAACTTAGGAGGATTTTTCATTTTTTGATGGAAATAATTGTTTTAAAAAATTATAGTTGGTCAGTATTCTAAAAATTTTCAAAGTAGGGTGCTGTGGTTCACACCTGTAATCCCAACACTTTGAGAGGCTGCAGCGGAAGGATCACTTGAAGCCAAGAAATCGAGATGGGTCTGGGCAATATAGCAAGACCCCATCTCTACAAAAAAATTTTAAAGCTGGGTATGGTGACGTGCATCTGTAGTCCTAGCTACTCAGAAGGCTAAGGTGGGAGACTGGCTTGAGCCCAAAAGTACAAGGCTACAGTGCACTCCAGCCTAGGTGACAAAGCGAGGCCCTGTCTAATACACATAAAAATTTTCAGAAAGTCTTAAAGAGCATTGAAAAGGAAGCAGAAATCACCTGTTATCCTGCCAAGCAGAAATCTTGTTAACATTTTTGACATGCATACTGCTCAGATATTCTCTGCATGAGTGCTCATAATAGGAATTATTACTCTGTTTAATAAATGAAACCCAGATCCTAAAAGGTTGATAATGAAAGACAGAAGCAGTCAGAACTCAAAGGTCAGGTTTTTGTCCTGGAGATTTTAATTTTTCTCTGAGAAGTAACAGTTCCATGGACACTGGACTCAGCACCATTCTCTGTTAATACCTTGACCAGTGAGTGAAGGGTACCCCATCCTGTCTTAGCACTAATGTGTCTTCATCAGGAGGAACCATATTAGCACACATCTTAGAAAACCTGTTAAAAATGCTCGACATCAGCCCTCCGAGCAGGCAGTTATCTACCTAGTTTATCAGTTAATTTCCTCTGTTGACCTTTGACTCAGTTAACTGAAACAGAATCCTGTTCCTTAACCCAAAGCAGGAATTCTAAAAGTGTGGTCCACAAACATTCAAGGGCTGTGAGGTCAAAACTATTTCCATAATAATAAGACATTATTTACCTTTTTCAGTGTGTTGGCATTTGCACGAATGATGCAGAAATTATGAAAGTTAAAAATTATGGTGCCTTAGCAGGCATCAAGCAAGGCAATGCTTATTATTAAAACTGTAGTCAGCCAGGTGCAGTGGCTCATGCTGTAATCACCACACTTTGGGAGGCCAAGGTGGCTGGAACACAAGGTCAGGAGTTTGAGACCATCCTGGCTAACACAGTGAAACCCCATCTCTACTCAAAATACAAAAAATTAGCCAGGTGTGGTGGCACACACTTGTAGTCCCAGCTACTCAGGAGGCTGAGGCAGGAGAATCGCTTGAACCTGGGAGGTGGAGCCTGTACTGAGCCAAGATCGTGCCACTGCACTCCAGCCTGGGCAACAGAATGAGACTCCTGTCTCAAAAAAAGAAAAAAGAAAAAACCTGCACTTATAGCCACTGTATTCTACCCTACCAGATCCTCACAGTTAAATAAAAGGAAAAAAAGGCAATTTATCTTTTGCTAGAATACTTAAGGCAGTAAAAATTACTAGTTTTATTAAATCTCATCCCTTGAGTACACTCTTTTTTAATTGCCTGTGTGACGAAACGGGAAATATATATAATTCACTTCCGCTGCATGTAGTGTGGTAGAAGACAGCACTTTTCATCATTTTTACTTGAAAGACAAATTAATACATGCACTGTGGTTAGTAAGACTTAGACTTTTTTTTTTGAAAATGTACGATGTGAATTACCACTTGAAAACAACTGACAGTATTTGTTGTCAATGAAGAAATTCAAGCTTTTGAATGAAAAGTCAATGTTTAGAAAACTTTTGCCCACCACAATGAGCTTAAAAATACTTGAAGGCTTTTCTGACAAAATCAATGGTGATATTAACAAGTATGATTTAGAACTTTATTCTCTGAAGAGTTTGTTTTAAATGTCCTTTTCATGATAAGTGCATTTTGTAGAGAACTGCAAAATGTGAGCCATGTGAATAAACACCCCAGATGCCCAATTTTATTTAACAGTTCAAGTTGAAAAGAGCAGACTAATTTTAAATGTCTGTTCCTTTCAAGTTAAAGCTGACCCTTGAACAACATGGTTTGAACTGCATAGGTCCACTTATATGCAGATTTGTTTCAGCCACATGTAGGATGCGGAACCCACATACACAGAGGGGGCTGACTTTACATGGTCCCTCAGAGCCAACTTAAAAACTTGAGTATGTGTGAATTTTGGCCTGTTCATGGGGTCTGGGAACCAATCCCCCACATACACCAAGGGACAACTGTATAAACACTGCTAGTATACTCTGGTAACTACTGTATATTAAAGGTTAACATTACAGACAGCATCTGGGTAAATACCTTCTAAAAGTCTTTCAATTATTTAGGAAAATACCTGGCCAGAAACACCCATGGTCATCACTGACGTTTCCCATAGAGATCACAGGAAAGACTTGGTCAGACGCCCTGGCATATAGCCAGCTCTGGCTCCAGACTAGTCATGTTAGGATATCCTAATGCTTTCCAAAACAAGCAAAAACGTTTACCCTGCTAAATAAATGATCAACTTTAGATGAAGATCTCATTTTTAAAATGCATTATTTTCACATGCCTTGGTATGAGATGCATGTAATACATCAAAAGTCAAGGTTCTTCACTTACTAGTTGAAATCGATGTCCAAAACTTAGCCATTCTTTTTCCACAAGGACTTCAAATCCTCGGATGGTTCGATAGTATCCATCCAACATGAGCATGGCAAGGGCAGTGAGCTGAGCTGTGCGATCCCAGCCGTCACTGCAGTGCACTACCACAGACGTCTTCCCTGACTCTACTTTGTCAGCAATCCTAAGAGCCCCTGCAAGAATAAGCTGGAAAATAGATTTTTTAATAAATTGGTTTTTAAAGTTAAATACTTACTTCTTCAAAATTTACTAATACAGTTTTATGAGGGATTACTATTTCAATAACATGAGTGAAACATTCGTCCCTTCCTAAGAACTTTTTTAAGTGGTAGAAGATATATAAATTTTGCTTTTAAAACTAAAAAAACCTCATAATTGCTGATTCCTATTAATTTGCCCAATGAAATAGCCAAATGAAAAGTACCTTTGGGTGCTAAATAAATCATGGTGTAAGATTCTTCTTAGAAGAATAAAGTTCTAAAGAGATCTGTTTCTAAGAATCATCAAATATTCTATAATCTATTTAAATAAAAATAAATGATATGGCAACTGAAGCCTTTTTATGATTTAAAACAATGCTTAACCAAATTGGGATAAGTATCTGAAAGCAATAATACTGAATCTCTTCTAAAATATTCAGTAGCATTTATTGTATTGTTTTGACTGAAGATTTTTATGTCACAGAGCATAAAGCAAGCACAGTGTAAACTTTAGAGTGAGCTACTTTTCTGTAATGCTATGCATGAAAATTCACAGATTAATGCCAATCTGTTATTTAAAATAACTTCAGCTCTTATTTTTTTTAATATGCAGAAATCCTTCACAAAATAGCTTACCTTTTCTGAAATCCATTTTGAGTTAAAACTAAACAGAATTAGATATAACCAAAACACACACACACAAAAGTATAGTATCTTTAAAAAAAAAAAAAAAAGGACAATACAGCCCTATTCTTCTCTGCAATGGCCATATCATATAATACTTAAAAAGCAGCATAGTTCTACATACATGGATGAGAATGAAAGAAAACAGATTAAACTTGGAAATATGACAATCTCCCCTTGATCATAGTTGCGAGCATATCCTGGAAATGGGGTAATATGATGATCTTGATATGTATCAGAGTCATGTAAGCATGAAGTGCCTAGACCACATTCTCCAATGATTCTAAATTCAGTAATTTAAATAAATTCCACCTATAATTCAAGTACATATACAGAGTTAAGAATCAGGTTAGTTAAGTCTGATCACGAAGCGTTTTCCTGATTAGGAATCATTCATTCATTCATTAAACATTTATGGAGTCCCTTACTAGAGAGACACTGCTCTTGGTATGGGCCATATAGCAGTGAACAAAGTATTTGCTTAATCAAGTTTATATTCTATTTGGGTGAGGCCCACCAGTCACAAATAAACAAGGAAATATACAGTATATCAGATGGCAATAAGTGAAAACTTTCCATAGAAGTTACACGGAGTGCTGGTAGAACTGTTATTTTGTAAAAAGTAGCTGAAAAAGGCCTCTCTCAGAAAGGTGATTTGAGCAGAGACTAGAACAGAAAGTGAATAAACTTTCTTGGTATGGTAAGGACTGGAGAAGAAGAAAGTAGTTTCGCCAAACTGTATGTCTTATACATCTAAGGAAATTTGATTCTGTTATGGCCAACCCTTTAGAGAGCATGTTGTACCTGCAAATTAAGTATTTGGAGTTTTCAGAATCAAACATAACCATTTATGTTAGTTCCAAATCAAGCCTGAGGCTGTATATTTACATATCACATAATTTAATAAATGGGCCATATGAACATTTATTAATTTAATAAGTGGGCCATTAACTAGTGTTTATACTTTGTGATTTTCAAGCTTCTAAGCTTCTCAAAGGGAATCAATAGTCAAAATCATCTAATTAAAATTCTTATTAGTTCAGTTTGGTTTTCTCTTCAATTCTGTCTGAACTTTATAGATTTTAATGTGAGTAGAAATCTCCTCCTCCTTAACATGAAAGATTGTATTTCCCATTAACTCATAATACTTATATATGTGGTTACATAAGTATATATATTTGGTGAATTAAGTTACTGACAGACCATATCTGAAAATATGATAACTATGTTAACAGAAATAACAGTTTGGTGCTTCAAACATTAAATGAGCATGTTAGGTAAATTAGCACTAACGTGCTCTCCACAAGATTTAGCACTCGGTGTGGCTCATGCAACTACTCTACCTCATTTCTCTGATCAGAATGGTTTCAACTTCACAAATCACGCAACTAGTATTTATTGGGTACTGATTCACACAGTACCCTAGCCCCTCTCAGGACAAAATATATATATAGGATTTATCCAGTCTTGGTCTCCATAAAGTACACTGGTTGACACACAAAAGCAAACAAAGTACAGGTTAGTACCTGATTAGATGGAAAGACAGAGTAAAGAGTTCAGAGAAAATGGAAAAAGATGCAATCTGGGAAGACTATGTAGAAGAAATGAAATATGAAGTAGAATCTGAAGGATGGTTAGAAATCAGATAGGATGGGAAAAAGGGAACAAAAGAAGTAAAACAGAACCAAATGCACAATATAAAAAACTAATTCATTCAAACATCAAGATTCAGTAGTAGTTCCAATTATCAAAGCATTTACCCATTTTTCATTGTTTAGAAAGGTATCTTCATGTTAATTTCAATTATAAGTAAAAAGCTAATAGAAACAAAAGGGTAGAGAAAGTCTTTGGGATATCGTAACACACACATACCTTAATATGTTCTAGCCAATGAGTAGATTCCAAGTTAGACAACCAGTGAGTTTCCTCAATGTTGGGGTACACAATCTCCTTAAGTTTTCGTAATGATTCTCTCATGACATGAATATTGTGGATATCCAAAAAAACGAGTTCAGCATTTTGATAGGCATCTTCACTTTCATAACCTCCACCCTTTGCCTAGAAAAAAGCACACATCATGGAAAATCATAAATTAATGCACATCTGTAAACAGGTGACATAAAATTTCCAATAGCATAAAAGATAATACATATTACTGGAGACCAGGAAAACTCCACAGGAAAATGTGGGTAGTTCAGGACAACTTACTTAGCACAACCACTCGCTACCTCATCTTCTTCTTTACAAAATGAATATACACTTAACTCTGAGTTCCTCATGTGGCCATTATTAAAATTAAATGTGAAACACATATGAAGGTATTTAAACATTGTAAAGCACTAAATTTTCCCTGCCTATACTTCAGTCCTACCCAAGCATAATTTCTTACAGAAGACTTCCCTTCATATTTACTGAAATTACCAGACTGTTAAGTTTCACGTGCTGGGACCACATGTCTGGTGTGCCTATGCTTCTTCACATCCCTGCCTCTTTACCTCATTTTAATCTTCATATCTGAGAAATACATTATTTGCAATCAAAATGACCTACTTCTTTTTTAACCACATAATTCTTTTTAAATAAAAAGACGGAACAAGTATAAAAGCATAGAATGCTATCATCATCAGTGTCCTCAAAGACTTAAATCTACAGCTACAGAATAAAATGAGGAAATATTTGGTGTTCAAAATAAGCTATGGCTAGAAAGAAGAACCTCATTTTTCTGGACTTAATCTTTTTATATTTCATGAATAAAATATTCTATCTCCAACCTTACTCATGTATAAAATCATACTTCTTAGAACCCTAATAGAAACAAAATAGAAAAATACTGGAACAGCAAATATAATTATATAAAATTAAGTGATCGGCTAGGCGTGGTGGCTCACGCTGGTAATCCCAGCACTTTGGGAGGCTGAGGCGGGCAGAGCACGAGGTCAGGAGATCGAGACCATCCTGGTCATGGCGAAACCCCATCTCTATTAAAATATTAAAAAAAAAAATTAGCCTGGCGTGGCAGCATGTGCCTGTAGTCCCAGCTACTTAGGAGGCTGAAGCAGGGAATCACTTGAACCCGGGAGACGGAGGTTACAGTGAGCCAAGATTGTGCCACTGCATTCCAGCTTGGTGACAAAGCAAGACTCTGCTTCAAAAAATAATTAAGTGATCATATGACCCATATCTTTTAAAACAACAAAACCTATCAACTCATAACCAGCAAGAGATTACCAAAAGAACAGCTTCCTTTCTGATACTGAGAGTCTGGGAAATTGTTTAGCACAATAATAGAAATAACAGTGTTTCATTGGATACCTGTTAACAAGGATTACTTCTAAGGAGTGGGAATAAGACAGGGACTTTCAATTCAAATTTGTTGCAACATTCTAGAAAGATAGCAGTGGTAACAACTATACAGAACCTATCACAGAAACACACAGAATGAAATTGCCCCAGAATCAGGTATCAGTGATGTTTGTATGACTTTGTGAATATACTAAAAGCACTGAAATGTACATTTTAAAAGATGAGCACTTTTCAATAATAGTTCCTGCTGCTGTAGTTACGTTGTTATGTCTTCTCTCTCCTTCCTTCCTTCTATAGATTTTGTCAGCTGAACCAAAATTTCAATTTCCACAATGTTAATATTTATTCTACTGGAACAATCAACTATAGCTGACTGCCAATTCGTCAGTCTAAATAACCTGTTCAGGTGGAGGGTGGTCAGAAGAGGGCACCACTAGTCACTGAGAACACTAGTTCACTATTCCTAGAGCAGTACTATACAGGGACTTCAGTGAGTCATAAGCTCACTTAGTTGTCAAATTTGGAGGAGTGGGAAACTAAGAGTAACTGAATACCTAGTTAATATGTAAGTAAGCATGGAGTTATGTATGTTTTTATTAAGTGATTTTTGCTCTCAAACAACACTTTTAACTATTATTATTCTCATTTTTACCAATAAGCAAATTGAGGTCTAAAAAGGTTAAATAACCTAACTCAAACTCACACTATCAAGTCGCAGAGCCAAGACTAGAACCTACATCTTTACCACTGTAGAATCTGAGATCTTTTTACAACACTGTGGCCCTGCCAAACTCAGCTAATCCATGAAACCATAATTATAATTACTAAAAGACCATCTGACCTTATTGGCAACAGCATTAACACTTGGCCGAGCATCAAATATAAAGATTTTGTGAGACTGGGCATTAGAATCCATGATAGCTTGAAGGTATTTTTCATCTTCTTTGCTTCGCTTTCCACTCACTCCAACCATGGGCTGGCTACACCGAGTGATTGTGGCTTGACTTTCAGGATGAATCCATGATAAAACCTTAGTGTGGAAAAAAAATGGTAACATACCTTTTACATAATTCTCTGTTTATAATTCTCAAAAACAGTACTCAACAACGCTCTGTTTTCTAACTGGATCCAAAGCCTGGCCATGAAAGGATATCTGCGGCTGCTAGGAAAAATCATCACCTTCCTTTCAAGCCAAGTCTGGCATGTGGAAAACTTGGTCTAAGTCTTATATTGATTTAGGAAAGTCATTGATTATTGGGAAGTGTTATCTCCCAAAAAACATACTTTGAAACAGGGCTAATTACCACCACTTAGTAGTAAAACTGCTCAGTTCTAAAAGTCTTTAGAATATATGAATTTTGTACCTAAAATTATTTAAGCTCATCTTTCTAAAATCCAATCATTCATCATAAATTTGTAGGATGTTCTTCTTTCTAGGACTTAAAAGAACATTTATGATCATGACTGAGAAGTGTACAGTAAGATAAAGAAATAGGGACTAATACACAGAGCAAACCTTCTCAGTAAAGAATCATGGAATTCTGTGCATTTATCTAGTACCCATATCACACTCTCCAGAAACCTCTTTAAGTCTTTCCTCCAGTTTTAACTTTACTAAATAAATCAATCTCCAATATCCCCATGAAAGATC
This sequence comes from Saguinus oedipus, assembly GCA_031835075.1. NCBI lineage: Eukaryota > Metazoa > Chordata > Mammalia > Primates > Cebidae > Saguinus > Saguinus oedipus. The sequence continues at coordinate 130,908,896 of CM063178.1, forward strand.
TCCAATATCCCCATGAAAGACCTGCTGTTGTGGCTATTTGTTATTTGTATCTTGAATCCATTCTCCCACTCATTAATCTCAATATTGAGTAAAAAAGCACTTGCAAAGGCTCATCAAAACTTCTTACTGGGATACGGCCTCTTGATCTGAAGGATGCTACTCTCTTTAATTCTTCATCAGGAATATTTGCTGGCACAACCAGGAGGGCAGGGTATGTATCACAAAGTTCATATCGTTCATTTATCTTTGTTATTCTCCAGCTTTCATTTGGAATTGCCTACATGTGAAATGAAACATAAGACACCTTATCTAACTAAAATATTAAAAGACACCAGGACAGAAGCCATCCTGTTCATCTCTCTGACCACTACTGTCCATCCCTTAAAGTGTTAGGATAGCTGTTGTCTGCCTGTGGTACCAGGCTTTTAAGATTAGATATTCTAATGTAGGGATATGTATTCATTTGTGGAACTCAATTTGATGTTAATATAACAGACATTAATTCACTAAATGCTAAGCATATTCAGGGGGAGGAAGGAAACAGTTAAGACTGCAAATGTTCCTATTCTTAAAAGAGAACAAGGTCTCATTCAGTTAGACTGGATGACTGACTTTGTTGCCATTCATCTATACAAAGAAATATCAGAGGTCAGGCACCAAGTATCCACCAGAGTGGTACATATACAGTTATCACTTACATACCTTAAGTACATTTTTCACTCAGGCATTATATTACTAATGGGATGTTGTTAATCTAAAATATATTAGAAAAGCAAGGGAGTAATGGAAGGCAAAGTGACAACAGGCAACAGGTAACAGAAATACTTTTTAAAAACATATCAACTGTTGAGCTCCCATGTGGTCCTTCAATATCTGCTATTTTATAAATAGTATACTATGTCACATATAGGATCACTTAATAAGACAACTGAAATTTTCCATCCTTCACTGTATAGAAAATAAAGCTATTATATTAAATGATTAGACCAAGAAAATCTATTTTAAATTTTATGATCTCTGAAAATTCTTATCATCAAACAGAAAAAAACAGAACTGAAAGTGAAAAATACCTTTATTGACCATTTATTATGTGTAGGCACTTTGCCAGCCTCTTTACATCCAAACATACAGATCTGTTTTATTGTACTCAGGTTTCATTAACTTTACTTCATAGATAGAGGAACTATGGCACAGTGTGTAATTTAGCCAAAGCTACACATTAGGAAGTAGCAGAAAATTCCATGAACATGCCAAATCTATCCTTTTTATATAAAAATACGTTATTCCTCAAGAAAAATTTGCTATCCTGGTTCACTAAATTGTTGTAAAAAACTCAAAGAGCAGAATATATTCTCCTTTAAAGCAGTATTTCTCAAGCTGTTGCCAAACACCCAAAAGGTTGTTAAAATTAAGAAAGAGAATTCCCTTCCAGCAAACACTCTCAATAGTGTTTCCACTTATCCCTAACTGTGTTCTGTGTCTTTATTGGCACCTTACATCCTGTTTACCCCATATAATTAGCCTGGTCCCAGTTTGCTTCCTGTGGTCCACATCTCTCCCTCCCTCCTGCTTTCCTCAACCTCAGATATTCTGGACAACGGTAAGATGAAGTTAAACCCTGCATCGGGCCACTCCTCTTTATACAGATTTTTACCCATGACTTGATTTTTCTTTTTTTCTTATTTCCACAAAAGGCTTAATTAGAGGTTTTTAAAAATATATTCACAAGCTGGCCGGGTGCAGTAGCTCACGCCTGTAATCTCAGCACTTTGGGAGGCTGAGGCAGGCGGGTCACTAGAGATCGAGTTCAAGACCAGCCTGGCCAACATGGATGAAACCCCATTTCTACTATATAAAACTTAGCCAGGAATGCTGGCACATGCGTGCAATCCCAGTTACTCAGGAGGCTAAGGCAGGAGAATTTTTTGAACCCAGGAGGTGAAGGTTGCAATGAGCTAAGATCAAGCCACTGCACTCCAGCCTGGGTGACAGAGCAAGACTCATCTTAAAAAAATACGTGTGTGTGTGTGTGTGTGTGTGTGTGTGTGTGTGTGTGTGTGTGTGTAAACTTAAAAAATATATATATTATAGCATGTGAAATATATATAATATATACATTATATAATATATACATTATGTACATATACATTATATAATGTATATATAATTTTACATAATATGTATATTATACATATATTTCACATGCTATCATAAAAAGTACAAGTAAAATAACTTGAATTGGCAAGTTTAAAGAGATGGTACTCAAGCAAGAAACCTGGTTATCATCTTTAACGCCTCCTTCTCCTTTATCCTTACATCCAATCAATGACCAATTTCAATGATTTTTTTCCTCCAGAAATACCAGAAGTTTGCTTACTTTTTTCAATTCTTACCACCACTTCCCTAATTCAGGCCATGATAACTTTTCTCCTGTCCATCTACAATCCATTCTCTACACTGCCTCCACAGTCATCTTTTAAGATGCAACAAAAGGGATCGTGTCATTGCTCTGCTTTAAATCAAGGGTTACCGATTGCTCTTTATATAAAGTATGAAGTCCCTTACCAGACTTAGCAAAGCCCTCTATAATCCTGCTTTCTCCAGATCTCTCCCGTGCCACTTTATGCTCTGGTCTAGTCTATATCAAACTTCTTTTAGCTCCCAAATGGCTTCACGTTCTCTCCCTACAGTATTTGCTAGTATTTAGTAGGTATTATATGTATTTAATAAATGCATGAATGAATACATCAGTGAGCCATATGAAGTTTCCGTAAGAAGCAAAATTAGTTTCTGAAGTTTTCTTAGAAAACATGCAGTCAGAGCAAAGAGGGTCAGATCACTTGAGAAGCATACATCTGAGAGCCTGATGTACCATCCCCCAACCCAGAAAGGTACTCCCATCTCTCTCCCACCCCACTTCCCATATCCTTGAAAAATCACTACCAAGAGTACCACGGTTCCCATGGGGAATGTCACATTCTTCAGGTAAGTAGCGGGGTGGTAAAAGAACAACTGGCTTAATGGCTACTGTCCTTCTCATTCTCAGATAAGCTGACACACCTAAAAGTGCCTTTCATGCAGAAAACTGGAACTGGCTAACCCTCAGACACTCTCTTTGTAGACAGTACTAAAAATGTACTGACAATTATTGATCTTTGGTATATATTTTTCTACTCTCCAAGCAGAATCACTGCCCTTCAGTTAATGTGTCCACTTGTCAGATTCAATTTATTATACAACCAAATTGAAAGGTTCATAGCTTTCTTAGTTACTTACATTCCAATTCTAAGGATAAATTCTGTTTCCCTTGACTGAAGTGACTGTTTTCCAAGTTTGTTAAGTAATGCATGTACCTTCTGTTGGGTATTTCTGCAGGAGACCATGCTCATTATCTTTTTTGTTTGTTTCTTGAGATAGGGTCTTTGCACTCTTCACCCAGGCTGGAGTGCTGTCATGCGATCACAGCTCACTGCAGTCTCAACCTCCCAGGCTCAAGCAAACCTCCCACCTTAGCCTCTAGAGTAGCTAGGACTTCAGGCATGCACCACCACACCAGGCTAATTTTTGTATATTTTTGTAGAGATAGGGTTTCACCATGTTGCCCAGGCTGGTGTTGAACTTCTGAACTCAAGCAATCTTCCTACCTTGGTTTCTCATAGTAAGTGCTGGGATTACAGCTGTGAACCACTGCACTGGGCTGCTCATTATCTTTATACAGATTTTTACCCATGACTTGATTGTTTTTTTTTTTTTTTTTTTGAGATAGGGTCTCACTCTGTTGCCCAGGCTGAAGTGCAGTGGCGCACTCATGGCTCACTGCAGCCTTGACCTCCAAAGGGCAATCGATCCTCCTGCCTCAGCCCCCCGGGTAGCTGGGACTACAGGCATGTGTCACCACACCTGGCTAATTTTTGTATTTTTGGTAGAGATGGGGTTGCATCATGTTGCCCAAGCTTGTCTTGAACTCCTGGGCTGAAGTGATCCTCCCACCTTGGCCTCCAAAAGTGCTAGGATTAGTGTGAGCCACTGTGCCCAGACTGATGACTTGATTTTTCTTGGCATTATCCTATCCACAAGTTCCATAGTCCTCTCTATAATCACTACATACTGTATATGTCCTTCAACAGTAAATTACACATTCTCCTATATGACACACCTAAATGGTTATTAATAGCTTTGCCCATTTTTATTTTATTTACTTATTTTTTGAGACATCTATTAATGTATTAATAGTATTAACCTATTGCCTAAGTTTGAGTGCGGCAGCATGTTCATGGCTCACCACAGCCTTGATCTCCCAGGCTCTGGTGGTCCTCCCACCTCAGCCTCCTAAGTAGCTGGGACTACAGGTGCACGCCAGACCTGATTAATTTTTATTTTTTGTACAGATTGGGTTTCACTGTGTTGTCCAGGCTGGTCTCAAACTCCTGGGCTCAAGCAATCTGCTGGAATTAGAGGTGTAAGCCACTGTGCCCAGCCTCTGCCCATTTTTCAAAAGATAGAGTCTAATTTTTTTAGCACTATTATACTTATATCTATTGAATGAATGTGGCTTTCATTTTTCTAGTGGCAGCACATGACAAAGCCAGTCATGATACCTGTTTTCAGAGCCTTACAATATAACAAATATAATAATCATGATTTGGATAGATTTTACAGTTTACCAACTACCTTTCTATATGTTATTAATCCTACAACCATAAAGTAGTATCTATCACCAAGTAAAAAATAAAGACATTGTGACATTAATAACTCATTGAAGAGCCTACATCTAAGTGTGAGAGTAAGAACTAGAGCTAAAATTTAAAACTAAGTCTTCTAAAAATGTCGTAGAATTAGAATGTAATGCTAATTCCAAAATTTCATGAATATGTTAAAAAGCAGACTGTATACTTTAAAATAGTAAATTTTATGGTATGTGAGTTATATCTCAATTTTAAAAAATAGGAAGATCTGTATGTTTAGAGGTGGTACAAAAAACAAAGTATATTAATGAAAATAGAAAGGCACAGAAGAGTGTACATGGCATGCTACCATATGCTTAAAAAAACAATATACACTTAGGCCAGACACAGTGGTTCACGCCTGTAATTCCAACACTTTGGGAGGCCAAGGCAGGCAGATTATGAGGTCAGAAGTTCGAGACCAGTCTGGTCAACATAGTGAAACCTATCTCTACTAAAAATACAAAAATGTAGCCAGGTGTGGTTGTGTGTGTCTGTAATCCCAGCTACTCAGGAGACTCAGGCAGGAGAATTGTGAACCCAGGAGGCAGAGGTTGCAGTGAGTAGAGATCACGTCATTGCACTCCAGCCCAGGCAACAATGTGAGACTCCATCTCAAAAAATAAAAATAAAAGTGGCCTGTTAGCACAGTAAAGTATAAGGCCTGCAACTGCAAGGTTGCTGGCTCAAATCCTCAGTGGAGCCAGTCTTAAATTAAAAAAAATAAACAATAAACAATATACACACATACATACACAAGCTTTGTAGACATGAAACCTCTGAAAAAATACTCAGGAAACCAATAATATCATTTCCTAAAGGGAGGGGAACTGGGATGGCTGGAGGGGACACAGCGTCGTTCTGGAAGGAAAACCTACCTTTCAGTACACCCTGCGGAACCTTTTGAATTTTGTACAGAATGCAAATATTACCACTTCCTTTTTTGTTTAAAGGGAGAAAATGAATACTTTTTTTTAAAGGAGGAAAATGAATACTCTGATACTTTATCATTAGTCCTTAATTTTAAAAGATCATCTTCATTTTCTTCTGTAATAAACTTAAAATATATCCAAGAAAAAAATCTTAAAACTATTGCTTCTAACTACAAATACAGTGTCCTCTCTGTTAGACCTTTTATTTGACTCTGAGACAGTTTCTCACTGTGCAAAAAAAAAGAAGCCAACAAATTCATCTCGTAAGTCAAAGACCATAAAGCATCCATACTATTTAATGTAGAAGCCAATGCTCTATTCTTACTGCCACAGTTCCTAATCTCATAATTCTCTTTCTGTATGGGTCTATTGTTCAGTTACAGTTATTTTTTCTTTTCAATAATAATTTATTTCTTTTCTTTAGACAGAGTTACCTCATCTGCTTTCCAAAGTTCTACACTGAACGCTCCTGGGACAGCAATTTCTTCCCAGATTACCAAAGAGTAGTCCTCATTTTTATAATTTATGAAGATGCCTGCTAGATTTTTTGGTTGCTTAGTCATCTTCTGACGTTAGATTTCTGAATTACCACGAATCTAACATGTTTCTTATATACTCTTTTTATAAACTATGGCTTTTAGTTGATTCCCATTTGTTTTGTATTTTATTTCCTATTTTGCCAATTAACGGTATAACTGAATGAGGAAATTCCACCTTCACTTTCCACATGTGAGTGTAGTAACAAACTCCACTTTAAGTCATTTAGGTATCCTTAGCTCTCTGGTGGTGGTTCTTTACTCTACCTGGCTTTGTGAAACAAAACCACAATAAATTAGAAATGTTAAAATTAAAATGCTATGTTTGAAATCTAAATATAAATGTACAAGCAAGAATTTTCATATTTTAATTCTATACTCTAGATGACAAAACTAATGATTACCAAGAAATAATTGGTATGTCTTAAATTCTCAAGAAAGCATACCGGACAGGAGGAAAGTTAAAAATAAAAGACTATTTTAGGCGGAGCTTAAGTAATACAGTATAGAGACTCTTTTGAGAAGTGGTATACTGAAGGAAGAAAAGGAAGAATGATACACTAAAACACGGATTTCAAGATTGAATTCTGCTTTAATCTCTTGATGTGGTGAATTACTGTGGTATGAGATATACTGGTTTTCATACATGGTTCCACCCAGCTTTCTTTGTAATGAAAAGAATACAGAATACTAAAAATGAAAGAAAAGAAAGTACATACCTGCCTTCTATACTCTAAAAGAGGGTCATAGAGCTTCCATCCATTTTCAGGGAATACTTCTTTATATTCAAAAGCAAAAAGAGGCTACAAAAAAGTAAACAAAGTTAAGAGCTAAAAAAGATATTCACAAAGGTAATGAATCAGAAATGTATCCATATATCCAAAGTTTTCATTTATTTATCTGCAAAAATAGTTTGTATTAACATCATTTTTTGTATTATAGTTTTTGTTTTATAATTTTGAAATTTTATTTTTTTAGGTATTTTTCAAGCATACAAAAAAGCACAGACACTTGCCAACAAAACTTATCAAATATTAACATATCATTATATTTCCTTCATATTATCTTTGGTAGCTTTTGTAGGTTTACTTTCAAATAAAGAAAGACATTACATTTAAAAACAACTATGATGCCAAAAAAAAAAAAAAAATTGAACATGAGACCAACATTGATTCCCAATTGTATTCCTACTAACTGTGCCCTTGAGATAACTGCTTATCTGATGCCTCTTTCATTGCTAAAACAGGGATAAATAATATCCATCATCATAGGCTACATAGAAGTGAAGTGACATAAACGTAGAAGTCTAACACTATTGATAGCACATAATGGGAACTCAGGGTTTGCCTACTCTTACCTCCCAAATTGCTAGTCTTAACTGGCTCCCAATTAAAAAGGAGATTTCAAATCCTAATGAAGACAACAGATAGCTTTTCATTATGGAAATGCCCTGAATAGCAAGATCATATAATTATAAAATGTTAGTGCTGAAATGGACCTCAGAAAATCAGCTAGTCCAGCTTCCTTATTTCACACCTAAAGAAATTGATCTAGGAGACTAGGTTACACCCACACCATACATCTGATTAACTATAAAAGCAAGGATGTAAATGTGGAGATTCTAGATAGCCTAGACAACTTTCTTTATACTACATCAATAATTATAGCACAAATTTTCCAAAATCAGGAAATATTTTACCAGGTTATTAGAGACAGGAAATGCATATTTCATTAGATTCTCAAATATGGATCTTCTTGTGCGCCCCTCAGGTTTATGAGCAAATCGTAAATTCCTGATATCCTAGAAAGATTTAGAATCCAAGTTAATAATTGTTTGTTCACCACCTACTTAAATGAATAAACAAGGTTCCTTGGAACTATCTTGTAAAATGTTAAGATCTGTGAATATGGGATACGAAAATAAATCAGACAACAGCTCCTGGATGCAGGGAAATTATGATGGTTTATTGGGAATAATTGAAAGAAACACAAGGTACTCTACTACAAAGAAGAATTTAGAAGGCAGGAAATTTACCTATGTTTATGGACTCAAAATAGGCCAGTGAAAAGGTAGTATTTGATGTAGGCCCTGGAGATTAAAAATATTACATCTGAAGATTAATATCATGACTGATAGACACTATCAGCATATGTTTTCCCTGTGAAAGCCCATTTTCTGTCATAAATTTCCTTATTAATAAAACCTGATTAGTAGTTGTTACATTTCATGTGTGTCTTCATTTCCATTATATCTGGTGATTATTTTCCTACTATCCCTTCCCAGGGTTCATTTGCATTGTACCTTCTCTTCTTAAGTCCCCTGCTACTAGACTTAATAGAACTAAACCCTGCCTAAAGGTCTTCCTTCCTACACTCCATAACCACATTCTTCCACCATCTACTGATAATCATGAACTCTGAATGGTTTGCTTTATATTATCCAGGCTTTTACAGTCAGGTCTAAAGACCAAGGTTCCCTTCCATTTGTCCCTAAGCAATTGTCTATGCTCAGGCTGAATGCAAATATTTATGTTCTGATTTACTGGTATCCTAATAGCACTTAGAAAAAAACTGGGGATTAAGATAATTTTAAGGGTCAGGCATACTGGCTCATGCCTGTAATTCGACACTTTGGGTGGCCAAGGCAGGAGTGACACTTGAGGCATTTCTACTTCTAAAACAGTGGTGGGGAAAAACTGATATTGCAGACTTTTCCTATGTTCTTATCTACTGGTATTCTTTAAATGCATTGATAACTTGAATGAAATCTAAATCGTTACAAATTCAAGACCAGCCTGGGCAATATAGCAAGAGCTTGTCTCTACAAAAAATTTAAGAAATAAATTTATAAGAAAATAATAATTTTAAGATTGTTCATTTTATTTAAATGTTCTAACCTAGGCAGAATTCAAAATAGCTTTATTATGCCTCATTTTGTAGAACCGCACACAAAGCCACTCCATTACGATGTACCCACAATACATAAGTAAAACAGTATATTATAAATCTGATCCAAAACTATAATGCTAGCTTTACTATCTTTTAAAATAAACATGTGCAGGAACCTAACTTGATATCTTGTTTTCCCTCAGTAAATATCTTTATAACTAGGAGATACTCAGAATCATTCTGTTAACCACAGAGTTCTCTGAGAGGACCACGTCAGGGGCCTTACAAATATTTGTGTTTATTGATAATGATCCTGTTCCCTGTAAAAAAAAGTATTTAAAATAATTAAGATCCAAAATTATGTTTTTACATCCTCTTACAGTCTATGTGCTACTTACTATTAGACTATAGAAAAGTAATCAAGAAACAGTGTGCTTGACCCATGATTGACAGTGATTACACTCACAGAGCCCTTCTAACAATAATGGAAAACCACAGGCCAGGCACAGAGGCTCATGCCTGTAATCCCAGCACTTTGAGAGGCTAAAGTGGGTAGATCATTTGAGGCCAGGAGCTCTAGACCAGTCTGGCCAATGTGGTGAAACCCAATCTCTACTAAAAATACAAAAATTAGCTGGACATGGTAGCATGCGCCTGTAATCCCAGCTACTCAGGAGTCTGAGGTAGGAGAATCACCTGAACCAAGGAGGCAGAGGTTGCAGTTAGCTGAAATCAAACCACTGCACTCAGCCTGGGCGACAGAGTGAGAAAGAAAAGAGAAAAAGGAAAAATAAAAGGAAAGGAAAGGAAAGAGGAAACTACAAAAATAATTACTAAGTCATTAGCTTTAATACCAGAGTCACAAAACTTCTAAGATTAGCGTAAGAAAGTATCTTGAATTATACACATGCTGTTTCTTTCAGCACTGTCAGAAAAGCAAAAGAAAGGAACAATGCGATATAGAATAGGCCTTAATAACAGTGACCTGGAGAAGTGGTAAATATCTATAATTTAATGGTAAAAACATAACAATCTATGTTTCATTCTAGTATCAATGCATTTAAAGAATGCCAATAGATAAGAACATAGGAAAACTCTACAGTATCAATTTTTCGCCACCATTGTTTTAGAAGTAGAAAAATTGTGAGAACTAGAAATAGAAAAGATAGGTAATGATGAATATATCATATTTAGTTTTCCACTACAAAGTAGCAGAATTTCTCAGAGCCTTATGTTGCTAATTTGTAAATTAAAAGTAATAATGTCTATTGTGCTTACCTCATAGGATTTTTATAAGGCTCAAAGTGAAATAATGAATGAGGAAGTATCTGGTATCCTGTAAGTATTATGTGCATTAAAGATAGTCATTAGTATTAATATTATTTTTTAACACAGGGCCTTGCTCTGTTGCCTAGGATGGAGTACAGTGGCACCATCTTGGCTCACTACAACCTCCATCTCCCAGGTTAAAGCAATTTTCCTGCCTCAGCCTCCCCAGTAACTGAGATTACAAGTGCCTGCCACCATGCCTGGCTAATTTTTATTTTTCAGTAGAGATGGGGTTTCATTATGTTGGCCAGACTAGTCTCAAACTCTTGACTTCAAGTGATCTGCCCACCTCAGTCTCCAAAAGTGCTAGAATTACAGGCATGAGTCACTGCGTCCGGCCAAGATGGTCATTATTAAAAATGTTATGAAATTTGTGAATATATCAAAATATGTAGACTGAACTGGGCCCAAAAGAATTAAGTCTAATTCATGAATCACCTTTTCTGTTACTGCTCAATTTTGTTTTCTTCTGCCAATGTCATATTAGAATAAAATTTCTAATTGAAAATCCATTTCATATTTTGGAAAGCTATTTCAAAACAGGGGTTTTATTTAATGCAAAGCTTTTCAAACCAAAGAAAATCACATACATAACATTTACCTTACACACAGTTTCTAGTCCATAAGAATTTTCACCTCGACTAGAAGCACCACCAATTTTTTCTACTCTACTTATCACACCAAGAGAAGCATCTAAAACAAATGGAGGATCCTAAAGGAAGAAAAAATAATTAACACTGAGCAATTAATACTGTACAATTATATAGCTGATCAAAATCTGAATCAGAAATGCTTTAATTAGAAATGATCAGAAATTAACAAAACTAGCTGTAAACAGCACACTCACGTACACACAAAAATCTAATCCAAGTCTTACCCGTTCCATGCTCTTGAAATATAACCTATAATTCGTGACAGTCAGAGTTCCTCGTACAGCACCAGTGAATGGACATATATAAGTTACATCTTTGGCTGAAAAGGCAAGAAGTCCACAGTTTACTATACATTGCGTGCTATTAAAACCTACTACCTTATAAAATTGTTGTGATTCCTAGACTAATTTTTGCTGAAAAATCACAGAACCAGTGATTTCCAGAGACCTAAGAATCCTGAAACCCAAGCTTCCATCCCTGCACTAATCTGGGGAAGAAACACAGAATTAAATGGGATGGGCTGAAGAGGTGGAGGGACTTCTCATCCCATGAGACAGAATGTAAGGAAACAAAGGCGCTGCTAGCTTGGCTAGATAAAACAGGTGTGGGTAGCTGCAGCAGATAAGGGTGAAAGTGCTGGCAATGGTGATATCAACAATACGCATGTCAAGGCACAGTCGCCATCATCTCATTGCAGTTTCTATGCAGCCTCACCAATCTCCTGATCTTCCTGTTGCCCACAGTCCACTTTGTCAACATTCTTCTAAAAATGTAATATCCAAAACATATGTTACTCCACAAACTCCTGATCTGATTACTTATGGGGAAAATTTTATAGGTGAAATGACACACATTTAAAATATAATTTCTTAGAAAAATAACAGTATAAGAAGAGGATATTATAATGATGACCAACCAATGCCAGACTTTGTAAAGAAATAATCACAGGTAAAGTTTTATTAAATAATAAACGATGAATCTACATGGCATTATGTTTTGTAAAATATGCATTAACTAATTATGCAGGATGACTTAGGACTCAGTATCTCAAAATATTATTTAAAATGCCACAATTCATAATGTCCAGTACATGGTTTTTATATCTTAAAATATTTATAAATTACTGGTATGTCATTATTATAACACATCAGCAGATAAAGGAGTATCTTCATCATTCCAAGGAAGTAAGGAGCAATTCTACGGAGCAACAACTTTCTAAGACCCTTTCAAGGGGCTTCTGGGAAAACTCGGGGCCATGAAACATATTTAATAAGGTATTACAACCTCCTGACTTTGGTTCTCATTCAACACTTTAAAGGACTGGCTGCTTTGTATGGAATCAGAAATGAGACTGATCTTTTAACAGTCATTTCTAACCTTCAAAATAGTTCCCTTGGGAACAATTTAAGTATAAACTAAACTTTTTAAAATTATTATTTCCAATGCATATTTCATTTAGAGGAAAGCTTTTAGAATTAAATGAAACTGTCATTATATAAAAATACACAAACTTGCTTTATACAAATTTTTTTTTCCCTTATGAATTTTTACCTCATGTAGGAAAGCTTTATTCAAGGTTAAGAAACACATTTCTGGAATCCTTCTAGAGTCAGTTTCCTTAATCATGTAAGAAAAATCAGCTTTATTATCCCATATCCCACCACAGGAATGTCATTCTCAGGCCAGTGCTTTTCTGTTAATACCTTTCCCTTTATTCTAAAATCATGAGATAATATAAATAAAAGTGCTTCTAAAATTCTAAGTACAATACAAAAATACAAGGGTTTATACCTGTGTTACTATTATCATCATTAGTCTTTGCTTTGTTCTGTACCATCTATCATTCCTCAAGAGATCATGAAAATGGAGAAAAGATAAATACAAGAAATCCTGAGAGACTGACTCCTCTAGGTCAGTTACCTGACTGGATGTTAGGAGTCCAGAAAAAAAAAAAACAGCAGTTTAGCATGATAACCAGATTTCTGACTTGAGTAAATGGACAGCTGGTATTGAGGTCAACTGAGAGAAAGTAAAAAAAAGAGTAAGTTTGGCATTAAACATGATGATTTCCATTTTGGGTATGTTGGGTATAAGGTTCCTACAGGATATGAAAGGATGTGTGTTTAAGATAGAGGTATCTGTTTACTTACATTAGGACAGCAGTTCACAGTGGAGATACAAATTTTGGAGTCATCAGCCAATATACGGCAAGTGATTACTAATTTAGATATGGTCAACCGAAAATAGTGCATAGGAGGAAAAAGGGAAGTGGGTCAAGGATGAAGTCCTAGGGCGTGCTGCTATTAAAGAAAAAGAAGCCAACAAATGAGACTGAGTGGTAACTTGAAGGTCTTTAATAAAGCCGTATTTCATAATGGGAACTGCAATTACAGCATTAAGTTTAGAATAAGAAAAAAGAAATTGTCGCAATGCTAGATATAACCTTATTAGCTAGATTATCTCTCTATACCTTAGTTTCCTCATCTACAAAATGGGGTTAATGTTATTCTCAAGAATATACTCTTTGAGAATGACTGAGATCGTAAGCACTCAATAATAATAATTACTGTCATTATATAATAGCCAATGCTGAAAAAATTAAGTAAGTAGTTCAGACTGGGAGCTTAGTGTATACATAAGGCTGAGTGGGGAAAAGAAAACGACTGAGAGTTTATTCAGTTAAGAGTCAAGAGCAAGAAAAGACAGATACCATGCTAAAGACTGGGAAGCTAAATCTAGTAAATAATAATCCATCTAGAGTATATGTCCTCCCTTTGGTTTATTTTTACACGCAGAAATGACATCTAGCCAAGTAAAATTAAGCATTTGTTTAAATCCTTTTTAAAAATTATGATTGGTACCAAAATGAAAGATGGTAGCTATATTAACTAAGAAATAATTTACTTCATTCTTCTAACATTACTTTATTTCTCAGAGTTTATGAGCAGATATCTGCAGATTATCACATGGATGAAACAAAGCAAAAGCATGAGGAAAAAAGAACAGCTTAGAAGCTCATTTTCAGTTTCTAGTCCATATTATAAATATTAGGCTGGGCAGAGAAAGGCATCTACATACAAACAGATGCAATGGAGATGACATATTTCATCCAAAAATTAACCTGAGTTTATTCAGAGAAGACATAAAGGAGGCAAACAGAAGAGAATGTGTTTTAAGAAAAATTACTTGTGTAAGTTGACAGTTCGATGTTTTTAATCTAGGCAATTCAGTATCTGAATACAGTAATTCAAAATGCTAGAATTTTCCTTCACAGAATTCAGTAACAGTTTTAGCAAAAAGGCCCCTACATTTAAAGACAATAAAACAAACAAGAGAAGAGGCAAAGTATAATTCAATTTGCACGTTTCCCAGTAGTCCAAACACAAACGCTGGCAGCGGATATATACCTAGGTCTGTAAAACACACTAAGATGTCGGGAAGGCTGCAGGTGAAGAGTGCTGCCAGACAGGAGGTGTCTCTGACAGCCAGTTTATTCTCTGTATGCTGAGAGTACCGAACAGTCCGCACAGTCAGAACAGAGAAGGACATTAAGCAAAAAATACCATTACGGACCCATGTCTTTAATATTTTCTCCTGGAAGCAAGGGTGGTTCTTCCATTTCTGCTAACTTGTTAGACTCCCTCAGGACCTGGGGTAGGAAGGACAAGAAAAAGACTTTTTATTCAAAGGCTACTTTTTCACTCATATTTCAACTGAGTATCCTTGCTCTTGAAGTTAAAACATCATATCATATACACTATTTTAAATCAAATCTTTCAAACTGTAGTGTTGGCATGTATAATATGTGAAGTTACTGTTTTTCTAGAAAACATTTACTGAGTGCTTAAATAATATCAAAGCAGTCCACATTTGCTGCACAAAAAAATTTACATGTTTTTGCATTGAATCCTAAGACAGCCTAAAGATAAGGGAGGTATTATATCCTCATTTTACAATAAGGAAAAAGCAGCCGATCTTAACTAATTAGTTCAAGATCACATAGTTAAAGTGCCAGTGTGTAGATTTGAACTACAGTTGAATGGATTCCAAAGCCCATTCCCTCTCCACTAAGCCATGTTGAAGGGCCACAGTACATTTAAACTCAGATAAAATTAAGTTCTTATGTAGATTTAATGTTTAAAGAATTTAGAAATGATGTTGATAAAGAATCTTATTGAAAAAGAGTTTAAATAAAATCATGATCAACAAATGTTATCAGGTAGTTTTCTTGTGAAGGATGCTGCACTGTATTCCAAGAATGTGGATATAGAAACACAGTTCTCTAAAGGTGTTTCAACCCAGAGAACACAAAGTTATACACATATAACCCAAACTGTTACACGCTAAATATATCCTCCATTAACTACCAAAAGGCTTCCTCACCTCCTCCCACGTCTTTAACTGTCAAACAGTAAATTTCAGTCTCCAACCCCATTAATTCCTCCATCTTCTGCAATCTGGCTCACCTGTGACCAATAACTAAGAACTATAAAGAACAAGTTAACTTATATTCAATAAATTTGCAATCTAAACAAATTCATTCTTTTGAAAGTTTAACAATTTGCTTCATAATGTAACACACATGTATTTTTTATGTACCATATCTAAACTTCAGAAAGGTCATCTTTAAAGGTCATCTTTTAAAAATGCTATCTAGTTGCCAGTCCCTAAATAGTCTTATATAGTCATAAAAGAAGACAGAGGAGGAAAGGAGCACCAGCCTATGAAGATGGAGTTAAGGCAAAAAACTGCCATAAACAAAAATAGACCTCTTGGGTTCAAATGCTGACTGCACCACACACTAACCTGGTACTCTTAGGCAAGGTTTTCAACTTCTCTGTGCCTCATTTTCCCCATCTTTAAAATGGTGACAATTATAGTACCTCACGTAAGTTGTTATGAAAATTAAATGAGTTAATACATTTAAGGCACTTATATCAGTGTTAACACATAAGATGTATGTAATAAGTGTTGTCTATTGTTAATAATAAAACTTCAAACTAACAACTGATTGATTGCTGGAATCTGCTAATAATTCTATTAATTATGAAAGCAACAAAATTAGACCCAAAGATACAAAACAAATATCAGTGTATACTGAAAAAATCAAATATGTGCAAGATTATAGAAAGAAAGATGCTTTGTTTTTCCCCCAGTAAAGTATGGGTCACTTATAAGGCTGGGTAGTAGTTCCCATATTGCATATGTATACCTTCTCATGGCTGCTACAGCACTGCTCCACATGACTTCCTCTTTTTCTACATTTCTACATTCAGAAGGAACCTGCGACTCCTGGAAAATATTTATGTTCTGTATATAAGGGATGAGGGTAGTTCCAGCAAAGTCACACAGAAATATGGGAGATGCAATCCTTATAAAGCTTCATAAAGTCAGAAAAGAGACAGGAAACCTCATGCAAGTAGCACATTTGAAAGCCACACATAGGCTTTCTTATATTCTCTCTGACTAGAATGTCAAAGAGTAAGACGATGAAAAGAAGCAATACAAGATCCTTTGTTTGTCCAGCAGAGCTGCTCTAGATGACAGCTTTTAAAAACAGGCATATGCTAAAGGTTGTATATAAACAACTAATTCTACACTGGAGATAGGAAAAGCAACTCCAACTAGAACTCAAGTGAACAGAACAGGGACAAGGGCAATCTAGATCCTGTGTTTGTTGACAGATTCTACAAAAAACTATCCTTAATCAAACAGAAGAGAAAAGAGACTAGGGAAAAAAGGCCAAAAAAAAAAAAAAATTACAAAGACAAGAGAATATCAACCCGAAGCTTTAAAAAACAAACAAAAAAAAGCAATAATTCTCTATAGGCATTTGTACAAACATGTATAAGGTACCTGGCACAATCTAAAGGAAGCAAGCCATATTTTTTAAGAAACAGAAAGAGAAGGCCCAGTGCAGTGGCTCATGCCTGTGCTCCCAGCACTCTAGGAGGCCAAGGCAGGTGGATTGCTTGAAATCAACAATTCAAGATCAGCCTGGACAACATGGCAAAACCCTGTTTCTAATAAAAGTGAAAAAAATTAGTTGGGTAGCCATGATATCGTGGGTCTGTAGTCTCAGCTACTAGGGAAGCTGTGGTGAGAGGATTACTCTGAACCCCAGAAGTCAAGCCTTCAATAAGCCGTGATGCACTCCGCTGCAATCCAGCCTAGGAAATAGGAGTGAGACCCTGCAAGAAAGGAAAGGGAAAGGGAAAGGGAAAGAAAGACAGACAGACAGAGAGAAAGAGGAAGAGAGAGAGAAAGGGTGAAAGAAAGAAAAGAGGGAGGGAAGGAAGGAAAGAAAGGAAAAACAAAGGAATAAAAGGAAAAAGGGAGGGAGGGAAGGAGGAAGGGAGAGACAGAGTACAAACAGAAAACCATAAGGAGAGAGACACAATAAGACGAGAAATGTGTGAGAATGACTACAAGGACATTTAAAAATGTAATAGCAGAAATAAAATCTGTATGGAGTTAGTAACAAATTCATATTATTAACATGATATTAATACCCACCTGTTAGCAACTATGAAATAAACATAACTGCACCATAAAGAGATCTGGAAAATACTGTGAAAATGGAAAAAAAAATACAGATAGTCCCTGGCATACAATGGTTCAACTTACAGTATTTTCAACTTACAATGGGTTTATGTGGCTATAACCCCATCATAGGTCAAGGGGCATCTGTACTTATTATTCACTTAATAGAAGCGTCAACAGATGTTTTCAGTGTTTTACCAAAATGGCATATTCACATAGTGTTTTTCTTCTCTGCTCAAGAGATTCCCTATATGACACACTTTCTCTAATGCTCATCAAAAGATTAATATTCCAGAAGGCATGTTATATAGGGAACCATAAATCAATCTCTCTCTGACTCCTAACTACAATATTCTAGATTTAGCCACAGAATAGTAAGCATCTAACTGTTCTAAGGAAAGCAGCAAATCTTTTCCCTTTCTTTCATTTCTTATGAGGACTGAAGACAGCAGCAATACTCCAAAGGTCTGACACAACTTGGGAAAATTAACTGATTAATGTTTACCTGAGAGAATAAAGGAGATGGCTTGAGAAATAAAAATGGAGTAAAAGTTTAGGGTTTCCTAGTGAAGGGTTTCAAAAAAAAAGAATAAGGACTTTAAAACGTTACATGAAAAACACCTTCAGAAGAGAGTCCCTATCATATGGGTCCATTTATATTAAATTCTGCAACAGACAAAACTATAGTAGGAAAAAATTCAAAATAGTTGTTGCCATGGGGATGAAAATGACTGTGGTCTGAGAAGGGGGCATGATGAAAGTATCTAGGGTGACAAGTTCTATATCTTGACAGGGATTAGGGTTCCATAGGTGTATGCATTTTTCTAAACTCACAGAATGTACAGGTAAGATTTCTGTATTTCAATAGATAAAAGTTTTATATCAAAAGAAAAACTACATATCCTAGTTATTTGCATGCTGACATATTTAGTTGGAAAAGCACTGTCTGCAATTTACTTTGAAATGCATCAAAAAGTAAGCTAGATGAATAGATAGATGGATACACAGATGATAGATGTGAGATAAAACAAGGAAGTAGGGTAAAATGTTAATGAAAGAATTCTAATAGTGGATGCAGCAGGGTCCTTTGTAAACTTTCTGTTCACTAATTTTTATAATAAAATACTGCGGAGAAGGTAAGGATTTTAAACTTGACCAGTCATGTTAAAAAAAAAAAAAAAAAAAATCTCTGGAAACCTTTGATGGGGCAGATGGTATGGTCAAGGAGGGTACAGAATTGAAAAGAATGAAAATGAAGTTATGATAATCTAGGAAAGAAATAGAATCCGGGATTAGTCTATGGTGGTAGAAATAAAGAGGAATATGACATATTGGAAAAGTGATCAAATTTGACCCTAGGCTTATAAAACATATAGAAGCAATTATATGAATAATACTTGATGATTTTACTTGAGAAGAATTACATCTCAGATATGTCAACAATGGAAGAGAAAAAGCAGATTTCAATGAATAAATGAAGTGAGGTCAAAACGAGGAGCAACTCGAAAACACCAGGAACCTATCTTCTTAAAATGGGGGTTAGGATACAACATGCTCTCACTCATAGGCGGGTGCTGAACAATGAGAACACATGAACACAGGGAGGGGAGCATCACACACTGGGGTCTGTTGAAGTGGCTAAGGGAGGGACAGCAGAGGGTAGGGAGGTTAGGGAGGGATAACATGGGGAGAAATGCTAGATATAGATGATGTGGGGGGAGGAGGCAGCAAACCACCTTGCCATTTATGTACCTATACAACAATCCTGCATGATCTGCATGTGTACCCCAGAACCTAAAGAAATTTTGTAAAAAAGAAAGAAAAACAATGGGGGTTTGGAACCAAGAGAGCAAAGCCAGTCTGGTCCATGAGGTTTTTCTGCCTTCACATGTAAATATCTTTAGTGGAGAATAAGTTACATAACCCTCAGACTTGAGGGAGAAGAATTCACTCCTGGAGAAATCCTCAGGGATACATTTAGCACTTTCTCTTACTGAATCAAAATAATGTCACTAACTGGCTATCCAACATGTTTTCTATCAGATGCATCAGAACCCTGCCTGCCTCTGATGCTCTGGCTGGTAAGATTCCATAAATGTGCTCTTTGATAGCATTTAATACAATATTTCATCATTTTATTATCAAGAAAAGTCTGATAAAAATCTTATTAAAAATCTTACTTGAAAACAAAAAACACAAGATTCAAATTTATAATTCTTTTTTTTATTCCTACTAAACAGTTTGGTATTGCTCCCTTCCATGCCTGCTTCATCATGATTTCCTTCCATGCCTGCTTCATCATGATTTCCTTCCATGCCTGCTTCATCAAATTATTTTCAAACTGCCCAGTAATTTTCCATGTGATTTTAACTTCTCTTTCACTCCCTCTCTCCCTTTCTATGCTCTCTCTCTCTCTCTCTCTCTCTCTCTCTCTCTCTCACACACACACACACACACACACACACACAGGCACATAAACACAAAACTGCACTCTCTCTCACACACACAACTAGGAAATTACTATAAACTGGATCTGGAAGTTGGCAAGTTTAAGAGTCAGTTTTCAAGTGGAACAGTTAGATAGTAAATAAATAGGAAAGAATTTGTCTGAAATCTGCAAACCACTAAATAATAATCACCTGAAAGGGAAAAATGTGTCTATATAGTTATAAACTATCCTCCAGTTTTTTTTTATGTACCGTGCTAAAACCCAGATGAGGAAAAGAAGGATTTTCTTAGTAACTTATTTTTTGTTGGATAATCTTTCTAAAGAAAACGGTTTATATCAATTATACTTTATTCTTTTTTTTCCTACAACTTAACTGACAAATGACAAAGTAGGCAAATGAACCAGGCAAACAAAAAATCTAATAAGGTAGAGCCACAGATGGCATCTGGGATAAATCATATTGGTTACACATGTGAAAGTACATCCAAGTTCAAGCACAGGGAAGCCCTTTCTTTTTATAACACACTCAAGGACACTTTGGCTTTTCAGCTGAAACCACAACTAGCAAAAGCTGGACAATGTTACAACACCATCCACGATTCAATGACAACAAAAAGGATGACTATCTGAAGAAGAACAGTCTAGAAAACATAACTTCATGCTATGGGTTGAACTGTGCCCTCAAATAATGTTGTTGAAGTCTAACCGTCAGTGCCTTAGAATGTGACCTAATTTGGAAACAGGTTGTTGCAGATGTAATTTGTTAAGATGAGGTCATACTGGCATCGGGTGGGCCCCTAATTCAATATGACTGGTATCCACGCAAGAAGAGAGCAATGTGAAGAAACAGGGAGAATGCTCTATGAAGATGGAAGCAGAGATTGGACTGATGCATTTACAATCCAAGGAACATCAAAGATGGCTGACCCTCATGAGCAGCTGTGAGAAAGATATGGAAGAGATTCTCCCTCAAAGCTCTCTTGGTTGGCAGGAGTCAACCCTGCTAACACCTTGATTTCCGATGTCTAGGCTCCAGAACTATGAAATTTCTGTTGTTTTAAGCCACCTAGTTTGTGGTACTCTGTTTTTATAGCAGCCCTAAGAAACTAATATGCCTAATATCAATTAAAAATTTCAGATTTTCATTTTAAAATCCAAGTTTTCATAATTGTGAAAACTTAGAAGCAATCTGACCGTTAGTAGGTGAATGGATAAATGAACTGTGGTATGTTATACAAAGGAATATCATTCAGTTATAAAAATAAATTAGTTATCAAGCCATGGAAAGACTTGAGGAATCTTGAAAGCATATTACTAAGTGAAAGAGCCAATCTGAAAAGGCTGCACACTTGATGATTCCAACTACATGACATTCTGGAAAAGGCAACAATGTGGACAAAGAAAAAGATCAGTGATTTTCTGTTCATGGAGAGGGGAAAAAGAAAGAGGTGAGGCAAAGGGGATTTTTAGGATACTGAAACTATTCTACATGATACAGTAACAATGAATATATACCAGCATACTTTTGTCAAAACCCATAGAATGTATACCTCAAAGTATGAACCCTAAAGCAAACTATGTATTTTAGTATTAAAATTAAAATGTATCAATATTGTTTCATCAATTGTAACAAATGCACCACAATGCAAGGTACATTCAATGGTATAAATGTCAACTCCTTCACTTTTCTGCAAAAACTTCTACAAAAAATCCTGTATCTCTAAAGAGTAACACATTATTCTATACATGAGCTAAGTCATAATTTAATGCTTCCTTGACTCTCATATTTAATCTATTTCTAAATGTCATCATGTCTCTTCCTTTCATTCCCCACACCACTAATATAGTCCCACTTTTCCATCCCTCAGGACTAGCCCCACACCTTCTGATGTGTCCTTCTGAGCTATACTACAGGCAGTCCTTTCCAATTAATGATGGTTCATAATAGATTATCTGACAAAAACAAATAAAACAGAAGATAAGTAGATATAATATTAGATATAATATTATCTAAATTACTTTCATTTTGTCTCATACCAAGGAGAATGAGCCCATCTTATGTACTGTTTTTAGAAGATCATTATTCATTCAGTGTTCTTAGCACCCTTGAAAGATAAGTAGTATTTATATGCCCATTTGTAAATGGGGTGATTGATCCTTACAGAAGTTAGAGTACTTTTCCAAGGTGACATATATCTCCCAACAGCAGCTGGAATCAAACAGATGTCTGATTACACTAAGACCATGATCATGACATGATAGCATCCCAAGCAAGCAAGGGATATGAAGGACCAGAGGCTGAGAAAGAGATCAGAACCAGAGGTAAAAATGTGGGAGTCATCCAAAAAAGAGATGACAGCTGAAACCAAGAAGAAGAAAGAGGATGTGGAAGAGAGTGGGGAAAGCAAGGGATGAAGAAAACTTTAGCATTACCCCACTAATAAGAGAAGAAACAGCAAAGATACAGAGAAGGGGAGGGCAGATGAGAAATGAACCACGTATTGTCACCACAGTTGAAACCTGGAATCATCTTTGACTCCTCTCTCCCTATAATCTGCAATGTTCAGTTACCTCTGTGTACATTACATTTACCTATAATTTTTGTTAAGATTCCTTCTTTACCAACCATTATGCCATTATCCTAGTACATGTCCTTTAGCAACTTTTACTTAGAATTATTCCAATAGCTTCCAAACATGTCTCATTCTTCCCATTCGACCTGCTCTTAACTAATATCACCTGTTTATATACCCATTGCCTCTTCTATCACTCCACCTACTATTGTCAACAAATGGGAATTTATTATTCACAATGTTCTGTCCTTGGATTTTGAATCTATCTTGAAAAACAAATGGAGATCCACCATTCATTTCATACTGCGCATATTCAATAGTAAACATATAATCTTAAAATAATCCTCCCCACTGAAAGGCATTTATATTGTTTCCAGACTTGCCATTACAAACTTGAGAATTATCTTGTCAAATTTTAACCATATTATTTATAAAATAAGCAAAAATTAAAATCTTAAAAATATTGAGCTTTTCTGTTCAAATACAGGGTATGTCTAAGTATTCGTCTTTATCACTCATCAGTTTAAAAGTTTCTTCATATATTTTCTGCATATTTAAGTTTATTCCTAGATATTTTACATTTTTAATTATTATAAATATAATTTTTCTTTCTCTTATGTTTTATATGTATTTTTATAATAGAAAGCTATAATTCTTATACATAAATTTTGCCTTTTAGTGTGCCTTGTAATTTTTTGTTGGAAGTCGGACATGTAAAAGGTACTAGGTAAAAAGAACTGAGGTAAACAGGCCTTTGGTGATGTGGTGAAGCAGGAGGGAAACTGTAAGATATTCGATAAATTACTCGTGTGTTTTAGGAGCAGCTTATATTTTCCGAACCGCATATATGTCTATAATCAATATATAGTTGTTTTGTGTATTGAAACTCACTTAGGTAGATAGATATCATTCTGTCATAGAATATACCACAATTTATTAATAATTATCAAATGATTTATACTTACCATGTTCACAAATAATGTGCAATTAATGCCTTTATTCCAGTCTCTTGGAATAAATGTGGGACCTTCCACATGAGTAAAACTGGAACTGCTAAAAAGAATGAGCGTTTGTAGATATTGCTTTATTTGTCTCTACTGTGGCTGTTTGAGCACTGTGTGAGAATTCCCACTGACCAACTTCTCCAGCAATACTTGGTGTATTATCATATTTGTTAACTTTTTTGATCTAACAAATGTGAAATAATTTTTCTCAGTTGCTTTAAAAATGACATACCCCTGATTCCCTGACTATAGTAAAGTTTAACATTTTTAAATATATTGATTAAATATTAAGTATATATTTTTCCTTCAATTTCTTGTTCATAGACTTTCTCAACTTGCTATTGGGTTGCATTTTCTCTTATTAATTTGTAGATGTTCTTTGCATATTTCGATACTAATCTTTATCAATTACACATATTCTTTGCAAGTCTACTATCCCAAAATGTGATTTGTCTTTCCAGTCTTCACATATGGAATCTGTCACACAAAATTAGTACATTTTAGCACAATAAAAATAATAATCTTCTCTTTAAAGGTAATACTTTAGAGTCTTATTTTAAATATTCTTCCTGATGCCATAAATCATAAAAATATCGTCATATATTTTCTTCTAAAACTTTACAGTTTTTATTTTCAGTTTTAGGTTTTCAATCTAATGAATTCAGTTGGTGTGTGTGAGTTAAAAATCCAACCTCTTGGAGGGGATTTCCAAGATGGCGTGGTAGGAACAACTCAGGATTGCAGCTCTCAGTGAAGGCGCAGAGGGTGAGTCCTAGCCGCATTTTCAGACGGACCTTTTTGCCCACAGAACGGGGAAATTCCCAGGTGTAGGAGAGATACGGGACATCAGCACAGCCCTTTTGGCTTGTGCGGCTGTTTCGGCCGGAGCCGCGGCACAGCAGCACCCCGCACAAAACTCACTGGTCTCGGTGCCCTGTTAAACCGTCAATCTGAGATTTGGGAGGGCAGATTAACATAACCATCTGATTAAACGGGACTTGGACAGTGAGCCAGACCAGGAGATTCCTGGGAAGCATGATTTGAGCCGGTGCCATGGGCCGCGGCATGGGAAATCATGCAGATCCTGGTGCCCTATCAGCAGGCAACTGAAAAACCTGTGAGAGAGTCAACCATTCAACTTAAAAAAAAAAAAGAGAGAGAGAGAGAGAGAAAAAAACTCTGAGGCAGGGAGCCAGGTGATCAGGCTCGGTGGGTCCCACCCCCACAGGGACAAAAAAAATGGCGATTCGAAACCCTCGGGGATGAGAGTTTTACTGCAGGCTCAGCTGAATCCAGGACAGTGCTGCTTGGTGGGTGAGGGGCGTCCGCCACTACGGACACATTACACCCCTACTGAGGAACACGCCCATTGCTGATGCAGCCTGCTGTTGCCGAGGCAACCCGCCATAACAGAGAGACTCTGCCAACAGGGCGGAGCCATCCACAGTAGGGCAGAGCCCCGCGGCAGCAGGGCGGAGCCTCGGAAGGCAAATAGTGACTACACTGCCTCCTAGCTGGGCAGGACAGTGTAACGTACACTCATAAAGAAAGCCCCAACTCCCTGAGACAGAGAATCTGAGGGAAAAAACAAGGGGTTTCATAAGTTCTCCTGCAGCAGACCTAAACACACCCGCCCAACAACCCGGAATGAACAATGGAGTTCACAGCTCAGCACTGGAGCTCCTATAAAGTACAGACCGTCTCCTCAAGCAGCTCCCTGACCCCTGTATATCCATCACCTCAAAAAAAGGACTAATCAGACTGACATTTGGCGGGCATCATTCTGGGACAAGGAGAGCAGAAGAAGAAACTGGTAGCATCCCTCACTGTTCCGCAGCTGCTACAGGTGTACCCCAGACAAGCAGGGCCTGGAGTGGAACTCAGCAGTCGTACAGCAGAGGGACTAGACTGTTAGAAGGAAAACTAAGTAACAGAAATACTTCATCATCAACAATCTGGGCGTCCACTCAGAGACCCAATTGAAAAGTCAGCAACTACTAAGATGACAGGTGTATAAATCCACAAAGATGGGAAGAAACCAGCGCAAAAAGGAGGAAAACACACGAAACCAAAACACCTCACCTCCTACAAAGGACCAAAACTCCTTACCAGCAAGGGAACAAAGCTGGACGGAGAATCAGTGTGACGAAATGATGGAATCAGACTTCAGAAGGTGGATAATGAGAAACTTCAGTGAGCTAAAAGAACATGTTCTAAATCAATGCAAAGAAACTCAGAACCTTGAAAAAAGATTTGAAAAAAAATTTGAGGAAATGATAACAAGAATGGACAACTCAGAGAGGAATATGAATGAATTGAAGGAGCTGAAAAACACAACACGAGAACATTGTGAAGCATGCACAAGTTTCAACAGCCAAATTGACCAAGCAGAAGAAAGAATATCAGAAGTTGAAGATCAACTCAATGAAATAAAAAGAGAAACCAAGATTAGAGAAAAAAGAGCAAAAAGGAATGAACAAAATCTCCAAGAAATGTGGGACTATATGAAGAGACCTAACCTACTTTTGATAGGTGTACCAGAATGTGATGAAGAGAATGAATCCAAGATGGAAAATACTCTTCAGGATATTATCCAGGAAAATTTCCCCAACCTAGCAAGGCAGGTCAATACTCAACTCCAGGAAATACAGAGAACACCACAGAGATAATCCACAAGAAGAGCAACCCCAAGGCACATAATCGTCAGATTCGCCAGGGTTTAAATGAAGGAGAAAATACCAAGGGCAGCCTGAGAGAAAGGTCGGGTCACCCACAAAGGAAAGCCCATCAGACTCACAGCAGATCTCTCTGCAGAAACTCTACAAGCCAGAAGAGAGTGGGGGCCACTATTCAACATCCTTAAAGAAAAGAACTTTCAACCCAGAATTTCATATCCAGCCACACTGAGCTTCATAAGTGAAGGAAGAATAAAATCTTTTGCCAACAAGAGTGTACTCAGAGAATTTGTCATCACCAGGCCTGCTTTACAAGAGCTCCTGAAAGAGGCACTACACATAGAAAGGAACAACCAGTACCAGCCATTCTAAAAACATACCGAATGCTAAAGAACATCAACAAAATGAAGAATCTGCATCAACCAATGGACAAAACAGCCAGCTAGCATCAAAATGGCAGTATCAAATTCACACATAACAATATTAACCCTAAATGTAAATGGGCTAAATGCACCAATCAAAAGACAAAGACTGGCAAATTGGATAAAAAACCAAAACCCATCAGTGTGCTGTATCCAGGAAACCCATCTCACATGCAAGGATACACAAAGGCTCAAAATAAAGGGATGGAGGAAGATTTACCAAGCAAATGGAGAGCAAAAAAAAGCAGGAGTTGCAATACACAAAGGCTCAAAATAAAGGGATGGAGGAAGATTTACCAAGCAAATGGAGAGCAAAAAAAAGCAGGAGTTGCAATTCTCGTCTCTGATAAAATAGACTTTAAAGCAACAAAGATCAAAAGAGACAAAGAAGGTCATTACATAATGGTAAAAGGATCGATACAACAAGAAGAGCTAACGATCCTAAATATATATGGACCCAATACAGGAGCACCCAGATATATAATGCAAGTTCTTAATGACTTACAAAGAGACTTAGACTCCCACACAATAACAGTGGGAGACTTTAACACTCCACTGTCAATATCAGACAGATCAACCAGACAGAAAATTAACAAGGATATCCAGGGCTTGAACTCAGACCTGGAACAACCAAACCTGATAGACATTTACAGAACTCTCCACCCCAAATCCACAGAATATACATTCTTCTCAGCACCACATCACACCTACTCCAAAATTGACCACATAATTGGAAGTAAAGCACTCCTCAGTAAACGCAAAACAACTGAAATCATAACAAACAGTCTCTCAGACCAAGTGCAATCAAGTTAGAACTCAGAATTCAGAAACTAACTCAGAACCGCACAGCTTCATGGAAACTGAACAGCTGGCTCTTGAATGTTCATTGGATAAACAATGAAATGAAGGCAGAAATAAAGAAGTTCTTCGAAACCAATGAGAACAAAGACACAACATACCAGAATCTCCGGGACACATTTAAAGCAGTCTGTAGAGGAAAATATATAGCAATAAGTGCCCACATGAGAAGAGTGGAGAGATCCAAAATTGACACCCTATCATCAAAATTGAAAGAGCTAGAGGAGCAAGATCAAAAAAACTCAAAACCTAGCAGAAGACAAGAAATAACTAAGATCAGAGCAGAACTGAAGGAGATAGAGACACGAAAAACCCTTCAAAAAATCAATAAATCCAAGAGCTGATTTTTAGAAAAGATCAACAAAATAGACCGCTAGCCAGACTGATAAAAAAGAAAAGAGAGAACAACCAAATAGATGCAATAAAAAACGGTAAAGGGGAAATCACCACAGATTCCACAGAAATTCAAACCATCATCAGAGAATACTACAAACAACTCTATGCACATAAACTAGTAAACCAGGAAGAAATGGACAAATTCCTGGACACCTGTGTCCTCCAAAGCCTAAACCAGGAGGAAGCCGAAACTATGAATAGACCAATAACAAGGTCTGAAGTTGAGGCAGCAATTAAGAGCCTACCACATAAAAAAAGCCCTGGTCCAGATGGGTTCACAGCCGAATTCTACCAGACACACAAAGCGGAGCTGGTACCATTCCTTCTGAAACTATTCCAAATAATTCAAAAAGAGGGAACCCTTCCCAAATCATTTTGTGAGACCAACATCATCCTGATACCAAAACCCGGCAGAGACTCAACAAGAAAAGAAAACTTCAGGCCAATATCCATGATGAACACAGATGCAAAAATCGTCAATAAAATACTGGCAAACCGATTGCAACAGCACATTAAAAAACTTATCCATCATGATTAAGTAGGATTCATCCTGGGGATGCAAGGTTGGTTCAACATACGCAAGTCTATAAACGTGATTCACCACATAAACAGAACCAAAAACAAAAACCACACGATTATCTCAATTGACACAGAGAAGGCATTTGACAAAATTCAACAGCCCTTTATGCTAAAAACCCTCAATAAACTTGGTATTGATGGAACATATCTCAAAGTAATAAAAGCTATTTATGACAAACCAACAGCCAATATCATACTTAATGGGCAAAAACTGGAAGCATTCCCTTTGAATCCGGCCCTAGACAAGGATGCCCTCTCTCACCACTCATATTCAACATAGTACTGGAAGTTCTGGCCAGAGCAATCAGGCAAGAAAAAGAAATAAAGGGTATTCGAATAGGAAAGGTGGAAGCCAAATTGTCTCTATTTGCAGACGACATGATAGTATACCTAGAAGACCCCATCACCTCCGCCCAAAAACTCCTGAAGCTGATAAGCAACATCAGCAAAGTCTCAGGATATAAAATCAATGTGCAAAAATCACAAGCATTCCTATACACCAATAACAGACGTAAAGAGAACCAAATCAAGAACGAACTGCCATTCACAATTGCTACAAAGAAAATAAAATACCTAGGAATACAATTTACAAGGAACGTAAGGGACCTCTTCAAGGAAAACTACAAACCACTGCTCAATGAAATAAGAGAGGACACAAACAGATGGAGAAACATTCCATGTTCACAGTTAGGAAGAATCAATATCATGAAAATGGCTATACTGCCCAAAGTAATTTACAGAATCAATGCTATCCCCATCAAGCTACCATTGAATTTCTTCACAGAACTGGAAAAAACCACCATGAACTTCATATGGAACCAAAAGAGAGCCCGCATAGCCAAGTCAATTCTAAGCAAAAAGAACACAGCGGGAGGTATCACACTACCTGACTTCAAACTATACTACAAGGCTACAGTAATCAAAACAGCATGGTACTGGTACCAAAACAGAGATATAGAACAATGGAACAGAACAGAGGCATTGGAGGCAAATCAACATATCTACAACCATATAATCTTTGATGAACCACACAAAAACAAGCAATGGGGAAAGGATTCCCTGTTTAATAAATGGTGTTGGGAAAACTGGTTAGCCATGTGCAGAAAGCAGAAACTGGACCCCTTCCTGACACCTTACACTAAAATTAACTCCAGATGGATTAAAGACTTAAACATAAGACCTGGCACCATAAAAACCCTAGAAGAAAATCTAGGCAAAACCATTCAGGACGTAGGAGTAGGCAAGGACTTCACGACCAAAACACCAAAAGCATTGGCAACAAAAGCCAAAATAGACAAATGGGACCTAATCAAACTCCACAGCTTCTGCACGGTAAAAGAAACAGTCACTAGAGTGAATCGGCAACCATCAGAATGGGAAAAAATCTTTGCAGTTTACCCATCTGACAAAGGGCTGATATCCAGAATTTACAAAGAACTCAAACAGATTTACAGGAAAAAAACAAACAAGCCCATTCAAAAATGGGCAAAGGATATGAACAGACACTTTACAAAAGAAGACATACATGAGGCCAACAAACACATGAAAAAATGCTCATCATCACTGGTCATTAGAGAGATGCAAATCAAAACCACATTGAGATACCATCTCACGCCAGTTAGAATGGCGATCATGAAAAAATCTGGAGACAACAGATGCTGGAGAGGATGCAGAGAAATAGGAACACTCTTACACTGTTGGTAGGAGTGTAAATAAGTTCAACCATTGTGGAAGACAGTGTGGTGATTCCTCAAGGACCTAGAAATAGAAATTCCATTTGACCCAGCAATCCCATTACTGGGTATATATCCAAAGGACTATAAATCGTTCTACTATAAGGACACATGCACACGAATGTTCATTGCAGCATTGTTTACAATAGCAAAGACCTGGAACCAACCCAAATGCCCATCGATGATAGACTGGACTGGGAAAATGTGGCACACATACACCATGGAATATTATGCAGCAATCAAAAATGATGAGTTTTTGTCCTTTGTAAGGACGTGGATGAATCTGGAGAACATCATTCTCAGCAAACTGACACAAGAACAGAAAATGAAATACCATATATTCTCAGTCATAGGCGGGTGAGAAAAATGAGAACACATGGACACAGGGAGCGGGGTACTACACACTGGGGTCTATTGCGGGGAATAGGGGAGGGACAGCAGCGGGGGGAGCTGGGGAGGGATAGCCTGGGGAGAAATGCCAAATGTGGGTGAAGGGGAGGAAGGCAGCAAAACACAGTGTCATGTGTGTACCTATGCAACTATCTTGCACGTTCTGCACATGTACCCCAAAACCTAAAATGCAATAAAAATTTTTAAAATAAATAAATAAATTAAAAAAAAAATCCAACCTCTTACTTTTTTTAAATTTAAACATGGCTAACCTAGCATTGCTAAACAAATAGTTCATTCATTCTTTCTCACACTGATCTCTTATACTACATCTGTCATATACAGAGTTCCTAAACTTGACTGATTTATTCATATCCTGATTTACTTTAGCTTTATGTCTAACTGGGTGAATCTCCCCACTTTATTTTTCCTCTTGGTTAATCTTGACCTTTTACCCTTGTATATAAATTTTAGAGTCAGCTATAATTGTGCCAAGTTCTGCAAAACAAACTTTTTAATTTTTTTGAAATTATATTCAATTAAGATATATTTGAAAATATTTTACATCTCTAGGCTATTGAATTTACTCATCCATTTATTTAGATATTCTTTTAGCTTCTTTAATAAAGTTTTCTATAAAGTTCGTCTACATCTCGTTTTAACTTATTCCTAAGTAAGGTACTTTTGTTACTGTTATAACTGAAATCTTCTTTAAATCACATTTTCGAAGCATTTTTGCTAAGGTACAGAAGCATGATCTTTTTTATGTTATCTTGTATCCAGCAACAGTGCCAAGCTATATAATTAGTTCTGGTAGTCTGTATATAGATTTTTCTCAGATTTCCCAGACAATCATCTACAAATAATGAAAGTTTTATTTATTCCTTTCACTTCTTGTATCATTTATTATTTTTTCTTTTCTTATTTTACTGGCTAGGATTTCCAGCATAATGATGCATAAAAGTGGTGATAGTTTCATTTATTCCTTTCATTTCTTGTATCATTTATTATTTTTGCTTTCTTATTTTACTGCCTAGGATTTCCAGCATAATGCTGGATAAAAGTGGAGATAGTAATCATCATGTTACTAGGCTTAAAGAAAATATTTCTAGACTTTCATTATTAAAGATGAGGCTTATTGTAGAGTTCTGATGGATATCCTTTATCTGGCTAAGGTTGGTTTTTTCAATTGCTAGGTTCTTAAGAGTTGATATTGTTGGTAAGGGAGGTGAAGGTGTTAATTATAAATAAATGCTAACAATAACTTCTTCTCTATTAAAATAATTACTATCTGACAGACACTGCTCACTAGCTAACATATGCTTTGTGAGACTCCTTAACTCATTCTAAATAGATCTGCATATTTCAGTACATATCAATATCACATTTATGAACATAGTCTAGCTAAAAAATAATCCAAGTTTGATTCATAAAGAAAATATGCATAACACAAATTTTAAAGAGATAAGCACATTTGCCTGAATTAAGCCTATTAAGTATTTCAAGGCAAGATAGATGGTTAAGAACAAAATATATCCTTTATTGTATATATGTATATAAGACATCTAAAACAAAGACATAAAAGACATAATTCTATTTCATATTTAATTCTGATTTGTGGACAAACATCAGTATAAAACCACAGGCTTCACAAAGGAAAGCAACTACTATATAGTTTGACTTTTATCTTTCAATCACCACCATTTGAGGCACATACTTTAATTAAAACCCAATGCTACAGAAATTATAACTAATAAATAAGTAGAGCTGTACATTTGAATTTTAAAATCCTCCATTTTATGGGATTGATTCTCCAGTGAGCAAATAAACAACCAGACATAAGTTCTCTGAGTTCTAACTCTACTAAGTGGCAAACTTCAGAAATATGTTCTAGTAAAACGAAGCCTAATTTTAAAAACTGCAAATGAGTTATTTCCTTAAATTGCATTAATTAAAATTATATATAAAAGAATTTGATAAGTTTTAAAATTGAAATTAAGTAAGTTTTACTTCCAGGGGGAGAACAAATGAAGCAAAGAGAAAACACTACAGTTATGTCACTAGAAAAGCACAATTCAATTTACAAAGCTAGGATTTGTGCCCAATTTTTCCGGGATTACATCTGTATAAGACTTTTTCCATAACAAACAAGAATAACAAGGCAAAAAAGTAAAACAAATAGAATTCCACTTGAAAAATCAAAGTTCAACATATATCTAGACTATTTCTCTCCCTAGCCCATTTTCCATTCTGCTTTACTGATGCAGAGGCAAATCTTGTTTGAATACCAAATTCCTTACAGAAAAAGCTTTCATATTTAGAAAATGCCATTTTACAGTACCTGTAGCAAAAAACCTATACAATTTAATATTTTAAATGAAACTGGATTAGCTTTTCAATGTATTATGTTCTCTAAACTTTCTATGTAAAAGCTGTTACTAAAAAGGAGCTTCTAAAATGTGACGGCTCAGGACATGAATAAGCAATGAGGCTTTGTGAAGAACTGGAAGCCTAGAGGTTAACCAGCTTCAAATCATCTGTGAATGATAATTTTCAAAAACACTACACCAAACCCTTCATCCACACCTAACAGTCAAACCATATTCAAAATGCAACACATAGCTATCTGTAGTTAGTTTTGCCTATAATTAAAACACTACTATTTTATGGTTGCTAGAGGTATACACATGAAAAGCAATCATCATCAATTAACAAAATTGAGAGAGGAAATCAAATTTTATTATAAAACTCTCCTTTTCTGATTACTAGAAAAGCACTTCTCAAATATTAAGAAAGTAATATTGAAACCTACTATATTAATTCCCAAAATATATAAAAGATATTCCTTATTGATTAAGAAAATTTCACTTAGTATTTTAAAAAGCTTAGCAGCAAAATCATGGGAGGGGTCTCTCCCTGTAAATGTACCTTACAAGAGTATGAATGACCTGAGATAAAATAAGGGCAACAGCCAACTGTGTCACTAAGTACATGGTTTAGTTCACCCTTTCTGACTGTCAGGTTTCCCATTTGTTAAATGGGAGTAACAACTGGATCACAGGATCGTTGAGAAAGCTAGAAGAGGTGAGGCATGTCTGAATATCTATCACAGTAGCAGGCTAGACTTTTATGTTTTCAATTATTAGAAACACATCACTTCTCCCACCCCAACCTTCCCCACCCCCTGCCCACCGCAAAAAAAAAAAAAAAAAAAAAAAAAAAAAAATCCACCACAGGGCTGTTGAGAAAGCTAAAAGAGATGAGGCATGTACAAATATCTATCACAGTAGCAGGCTAGACTTTTTTTTTTTTTAACTATTAGAAGCACATGCCTTCTACCACCCAACCTTCTTTCTAAAAGAAATCTACCTAATAGATTTGAAATCAGGCTGCATTTTTAAATGATACTAACACTTAATTTAATGTTACTGATTCATCTCCGTCCAGCAGCTGAAGACTATAATTCAAGTAAAGATATATTGAACAATTAAAGATACCTTTAAAAATGAGAAAATTGGGTAACATGTAGCTTAACACCATATTACTTTTCTTTTTTTCTCTGCCTCTTTAGGCACTGTCCTAGGGAAGAACAGTTAACCTTTGTTGCCTAAAACCATCTTCTTAATTTAATAGCTATCTGCTTATTCAGCAAATAAAAATTCTCTGCGGGTCCTCCTAAATTGTGAAAGATGCCAAATTAGTAAGGCACTAATGGGATACATTGAAAAAATTCCTGCAAACAGAATTGATGTATAAATTTGACAGACTCCCTTTGTAACCTGGTGCTAAGGTAGTCATGTAACTGAGGACATTTATGTCTAACATTTAACCTGAAGGGACAGGCATAAAGAGGTCTATTCCAAACAAATTTGTATTTATAATCACCATACCCATCATATTACCTCCAAATTGTACAGGTGCAAAATGATATTTTGCTTCAGAAAGAAAAGGCTTTATTATTTTCTTTTGTAAAAAAGTAATAACTAAACACATATAGTGGCTAGATCTTGGTTTCCAAAAAAAGGAACCAGGACTCCTATGAAAACTAGATGATGATTCTAGAACTGAGGGAGGAAACATGTATTATGAGTCTGGAACATCTTGTGTTGCCAGAAAGTAAGGAAATGCTCAAAAAACAGCACAATGATGAGAGTATGGCAAAGGACCAAAGACCTGACTCAAAGAACTCTCAATCTGAAGCTGGAATCAATAAAGTAGTTGTGGTTGTAACAAAAAGTATACAACAAATATCCATGAGTCCATAATAAAATAAAGCTTAAACAAATCAATAAATGGGAGAAAAATCTCCCATGCAGAATTGAAAAAAAATGTTATCAGATGTTCCACCTTCAAGGAGGTAAAGTATAACCCCCTACTCCTTAAGTGTGGGTTGTGCATAGCAACTTCTTTCCAAAAAGTACAGTATGTGGGTGGGTGAGGGGCACAGGGAATAATTACAGTGAAAAAAACTAACATCACCTCAACCAAGAGATCAAGGTTAACATCAACAATGATAAGTCATGTTGATAATATGTACCCTTAATAAAACGTGATAAAATGGCACTTTACCTCTGTGATCTTCCTACCCAAAACACATAACCCCACTTGAATGAGTAAAATGTCACATGGTCTCTAAGATATCATCAAGTCATCAAAAACAAGATACCGTCTGATATAGTCATAAAAAACAAGAAAAGTCTAAGAAACTGTCCCAGTCAAGAGAAACCTAAGGAGACATAACTACTCAATGTAATATGGCATCCTGCTAGGTGGGATACTGGAACAAAACGAACATCAGGTAAAAACTAAGGATATCTGAGTAAAGTATGGACTTTGGCTAAAAATAACCTATCAATATCAGTTCATTATGTAGAACAAATGTAGTATACTAATGTAAGATGTTACAATGGGTGAAACTGGAGGTGAAGTATATAAGAACTCGATGATCTCTGCAATTTTTCTATGCATCTAAAACTGTTCTAGAATTAAAAGTCTAAGAAAAATTAGAAAACCTTACAATATTTTCTGTACAGATTGACAGATGCACTATAGCCCTCATTTTTTCCAAATGTAAGTCAGACATTCAATATTTATTTATTTCCTCAGGTGTCCTGAGTAAATGATGGAAGTCTACATGCAGAGATAAGCTGATAGTGGAGAATCCTCTTTCATCTGCCCATTTTCAGCACCCTGTAATGTACTGTACCTCACACGTATGTCAAGTTAAGTAGTTTAAACTAACTCTCACAAGTACACACAAATGGTTTAAAATGTTTCAGACAAGAATCATCGGTAGAAAATAACATATAGGCATAAGCAAGTAGCAAAAGTAGCATTCCTTCATTCCTAGTATGAATTCTTTCAGTCACAGTATGAGGTTAGTCATTGTTTAATGATGCTTTTTCCTAATAAAATCTGACCAAAATTAGGCCAAGACATTTCAAAATTATTAAGAAGCCCATAGGCCCTTGGTGGATTTTTATTAATGTAATGAATGAGGAAATATTAGATACATACATATGTTTTAAAGCAGTAACGACTTGAGAAGCTACAATGGATTTATAACCATTCTTGTTAACAATGAACCCTGCTCTTTGTATGCTTCAAGATAATGTCTAATGATATCATGAAGCCTTCATAATTAATACAATATATATCCAGATTATGAAGATAAGCCCTTCTAATTTTTAGTGATGTTTTAAAGCATATTCCCCATCTAATATTTTATGAAATTTCACAAAAGGTAATAAGAAATATACAGAAGATTTTACAGACATTGTCTTCTTGTTGTTTTGACAATGAAATGGTTGAAAAAGATATAAGTATCCTCAACATATGCTCAACAGCAAATGACTGCATAATGTTTTAGATAAAACTGCATAAGTGTAACCAGTGAGAGAAAGCAGCCAGCCAGTTGTTTGAAATAAAAAGATTCTGACATGCTGTCCATCATGTGAGAATACAAGAAGACATACCCTCATCAGATTATGGATTTGCCAATGCCTTGATCTTGGACTTCCCACCTTCCAGAACCATGAGATATAAATGTGCATTGTTTTGTGTTTCTTAGAAAAATAAAGATTATGAAGTAAGGGTAAAGGGTTAGCACTACACATGTAATTCATTTTCTCAATTATTCATGGACAAGCAGTTATAGAAAAGCAGATGAATCCAGAAATGCAAAGTTCCACAGGGTATTGCTAACGTGGTTAATTTCATAGAAATGAGACCTTTAATAAATAGAGGAATACTTACAAACTATAATGAGATGTGTAGGAACTATCACACAGTGTTTAAGTGACTTAGCTCCCGAACTGGACTGCATGGGCTGGAACACTGGCAATAGAATTTATTAGCTATGAGATCTTGGACACATTACTTAATCTCTACAAGTTACTATCATCTGTAGAACGCTGACAGAATTGGTGAGAGTTTTACAAGAGATAATTCATGTATAGCACTTAGAATAATGCTTGGCACACAGTATGTATTCAATAAATGTTAGCTATTATTGGCTGTTATATGAATAATCATAAAAATCTTTTATACTACAAAAAAATTCATTAATCATCT
Organism: Saguinus oedipus; assembly: GCA_031835075.1. NCBI lineage: Eukaryota > Metazoa > Chordata > Mammalia > Primates > Cebidae > Saguinus > Saguinus oedipus. Next base: position 130,946,154 of record CM063178.1, read on the forward strand.
TTTGGCAAAGAACTTAGAGGTGATCACCGCAGAGATGAATTACACATTTTTCTTTTACAAATAAGTAAGCCTTCCAACTTTGCTGGCCTATTCTGGGATATTTTGTAGACCTAGGATCTATGAGAATACTCCATCAATATCTCCTGCTAAATTAGTTATACTGATAGCATTGGCCACAAATATCTAACTGAAAGTACTTCATCAGAAATTTAAAATAGTATACATACCCACAAATCAGGAGAAAAGTTGTCGGCAGAAGTTGAAATGGAATCTGATGATACAACAGAAGCTGATTTTGTATGCACTGAATTCTCTGAATGAGAAGTGGAGGCACTATAAAAATACAAAAGGACAGTATGTTGGAAAAATGGGGGCAGCAAAGACCAATTTCAGACATTGTATTTAATATAACTCCATTATTTATTATAATTTCCACTGCCACCTAAGTTCTGCTTTGCCTATTCAATCTTATCTCTAAATCTTAACAAATTATAAATGATTCCTTCTGGGTCAAGTATTCTGATGACCTAAGTTCCCTCTGGACAGACTCCCAATACTCATGAAGACACTCCAGGCTAATTCCTCATTTTTATCCATTCACTCACCCCATTCCTTCTTTTTATCCATTCATCCAAAGAACATTCATTAAGTGGGCCAATGTACAAAACCATTACACCAGGCACTGTGATTTGGAAATAAATATGATATCCTCCCCATGTTCATGAAGCTCAAAAGCTTGTGACAAAAGCAAATAAGCAGTGCAATGTGATGACTCTAAATACACCCACATACACACATACACTCACGCACAAACACCCCACATACATACAGATATCTTTGGGAGAAAAGAAAAAGAAGCAGCCAACTCTGGCCAGGAAGTTCAGGGAAGATGTCACAGAGGAGATGATATTCAAACTGAGCCTTGAAAGATAAGAGATTATCAGGCCAACAAACAAGGAAATTTCAAAAACAAACAAAAGGCAAGTATGGAAGCATCAAAGTCGATAGAACATCTCAGACACTACAAATAGTTGAACAAGGGTGAATGAATAAAACAGCAGATGAGGATGGAAAGGCTCTTCTTTGTACCTTCCCACCACATCAAACAACCCTGTGTTGAATATCTACTTCTTCCATTATAAGCAATCAATCTGCAGTTTTACTTTCTTAAATTCCTATAAAACTTTTTTTTTTTAGACAGAATTTTACTCTTGTCACCCAGGCTAAAGTGCAATTGTGCAATCTTGGGTCACTGCAACCTCCGCCTCCTAGGTTCAAGCAATTCTCCTGTCTGAGCCTCCCAAGTAGCTGGGATTAGTGCCCCAAGAACAAAAATTATGCCTTTTTTTTGGTGCCAGGTACCCACCACCACATCTGGCTTAATTTTTTGGGTATTTTTGGTAGAGATGGGGTTTCACCATGTTGGCCAGGCAAGTCTCAAACTACTGACCTCAGGTGATCTACCTGCCTCAGCCCCCCAAAGTGCTGATTACAGGCATGAGCCACCATGCCCAACCGAACTTTTATACCTGACCACATCAACTAGTGCCCCACGAACAAAAATTATGCCTTTTTTTGGTGGGGAGGGGAGCAAGAAATGAGGTCTATGTTATCCAGGTTGTTCTCCTCGAACTCCTGGCCTCAAACAATCCTCTCACTCAGCCTCCCAAAGCATCAGGATTTCACACATGGGCTACCATGCACAAACCTACTTCTTTTTTATTTTCCACAAAACCTATTTCAGGACCTGTGTACACTGTTAACAGGTATTATGTTTGTTAAATTTTAAAAAACTATGACAGTATGCCACAACTGAAAGTTAAAATTAATTAAGGTAAGATCAATAGGGGAAAAGGTCAAATATTTTGAATTGAGTCTTAAAGTTCAGATTTTTAAAAATGAATTTTTCTAAAGCATATTAAGAGTCTTTCTTACACCAGAGGTCAAAATTTTTTCTCTAGATTTTAATGAAATACTTTACCTTAGAGTTGTGATATTTAAGACCCATTTAGCTTTAAAATAAACTCCATAGATGCATTACAAACCTGTCTATGACGAGAATAACTAAACTACTTATACAATGTGAAAATCACCTCCCCAAAAAAGAAACTGTCACTTCATTTAAATGAATGGAAAAATGGTACTCCAGTGCAAATACAACACAGTATTTCCAACAACCTATGCTATTATACAAAAAAGCAGGCATAAGAAATTGTATTACATAGTTTTATAATGTAAGGAAAGAAAAAGTGACACACCATGAATATTTTCCTTTTTCTTTATAGCTAAATTCTGATTGAATGTCATTTGCATTAAAATAACAGGTAAAATAATTAAACTTTAGGCACAGTATTTTGACAGACATTGTTGGCTCTCTATTTGAAATAGATTCCCCTTTCTCCCTGACTTTGATCAGGTGGTGCCCTGACAAAGCTAAGAGGCTTGCTATTCTCTTCCTTGTGGCTAGGAGAGCCATGTGAGTCAATTCTGGTCAGTGGGATTTAGTGGAAAGTCTGCTAATGGTTATGGAAACCTTTTATTTTCTTAATAAAATAAGGGCAGAAACAGCAGGGCACTCTTTATCTGTTCCCATTTCTCTTGCCTGAAACAAGAATGTAAAGTTTGGAAATACAAGAGCCATCTTACAAACATTAGCAACATTAGGCCTGCTGAGGACAGGGAGCCAAAGAATAGGATGAGCACGTTCTTGTAGCATCACTGGGCCAACAATTGTCTACCTCTGGAATTCTTGCTATGTAACATAAATGGCTAAGCACAGCTGTGTGTGCCTGTAGTCCAAGATGCTCGAGAGGCTGAGACAAGGATCGCTTGAGCCCAAGAGTTTGAGACCAGCCTCAGCAACATGGCAAGACCCCATCTCAAAAAATTAACAATATTAAATTAAATTTAAATTTTTTAAATAAAATAAATGAACTTAAAATTTTTAAATCACTGCAGTAGAGTCTATTCTATACAGTCAAACACAATATAGCAATCAACATCTCATAAAGTCTATCTGGGGCAAGTTCAAATGTATAATGCTATTTTATATGCATATGCCCTTCTGGGAGAAGAGAAAAAGGCAATCAAGTATAATTTGAAATTATAAATAGTGTATTTTCTAGAAAAATAATATTGACGGAAAGAATATTGTAGCACATAACACCAAGAAACCAAATGGCTCTCTGGCTGGATGTGGTAGCTCATTCTACCACATGTAATCCCAGCACTTTGGGAGGCCAAGGACGGGTTGGATGGCTTGAGCCCAGGAGTTTCAGACCAGCCTGGGCAACATGGAAACCCCCTCTCTACCAAAAATACAAAAATTAGCCAGGTGTGGTGTTACATGCCTGTAGTACCAGCTGCTTGACAGGATGAGGCATGAGAATCATTTGAACCTGGCAGGCAGAGGTTGCAGTGAGCTAAGATAGCACCACTGCACTCTAGCCTGGGCAAGATAGTGGGACTCTGTCTCAAAAAAGAAAAAGAAAAGAAACCAAATGGCTCTTTAGCATGAAAATATAAAGTAAATAAATCTAAGAGAAATAAAATAAACACATCCAGGTATTGCACCTTAAGCTTTGCAGTCTCAGATTCAAAGAATCAGTCTTTCAAGCAAAAGTGTGGTAAATAGCCTTTAATTATTAACTTCTCTTTTCAGACTCACACAAACGCAAGTAGATATTATAATCCACAACGTTATAGTTGAATAAGCACTAATGTATATTTCTATATAACCAGTCTACAAATGGTTTTACTCTCCAGGCAAATACTGAGGAGCTGAGGGGCACAGCAGTGGGAATACATCATAGTACGATTCTTGTGATTACAGCAGTAACAGAGAGAGACAGAAGAGAGGGAGGGAAGGAGAGAGAGTGCACAGGAGAGAGGGACAGAGAAAGAGAGAGAGTAAGAGCAAGAGAGAGAAAGCAAGAGTAAGAGCAAGAGAGAGAAAGCAAGACCATGAGCAAGAACGCACACAGGCATACAGGAACGCAGTAGACATGTTAAAACATCTGGTATAAATGTAAATGCTGCCTTTAGTAGCAACTCAGACTGAAGGTGGCCATGGGCACACTAGGATACATAGTTCTCTTTTCTGTAGTTGTTTTTTTTCTTCTGTCATACTGGCTCTGTGCATGCTTGTAGTCACCATAGCTACTGGTATAACACACTCTAATTTCCACTGCTTTTTTTCTATTTCTCCCTGCTCATCTTGAAGTCAAGCTCTCTATGTTTATTTTTTATGAACTGTTCCACAAACAAGCTCTGTATTTCCCAAAATTCATGGCTTTGCCTCAGGCCTTTCCAAAGTAGAATGTTCCTTTACCCCAATCTATTTAATAACATCCTACCTACCCTTTAAGACCTAGTTTAAAAAACTAGCTTCTCCAAGAAGTCTTCCCCAGGTCTTCCAGGTCTTTGGAACTAAACTCTCAGTCTTCTACACTTTCATAGACTTTGTCTATAACCACACTTAACACTTTCCACATTAGACTACAGAACTTTGGTTACATGGCCACCTCCTTTGTAAATTACAAACTGCGAAAGAATAAGAATCTTGAAATTGGCAAGGCATTTGAACTTGGAGCAAAGTATGCAGTCCCTAACCTCAGTAAGTAACCAATACCATTTTGGTCCTCAGATTTCCTACGCCTACGCACTTCACCCCAGTGCATCCAAATATTCCTTGTCAAACTGGGCCTCTCTTCCAAATGCTAAAATTTCTAGTCAACTCTGTCGCATATGTTCATTACCATAGTACGTGTGTTTCCTATAACCACTTTTCTCTAAGTCTTTCTTCAACTACTAACTCTCTTCCTCATCTTTATCTGAACTTTTTAGTCCACAGTGAATAAACTCTCCTACATCTTCAACAGGATTCTCTCCTTCACCTCTGCCTCAGCTGACCTCCCCTCACAGGAATTCACTTCCCTGCAGCCTTTAATAAAAGACTCTTTTCTTTTCCCACATCTATCAGAGCCCAAAGATGAAATAAGCATTCTCCCAGCTGAACTCTCAGGTTTCTACATTAGTATTATTTTTGCATCTTCACATATAAAAGACTTCTTCCTCTAAGGTTCATGGCTTCTCAGTATACAGCCTCATTGTTACTATCACCCAAACACCTTTAATCATTCCTCCTCACTCACTAAGGGTTTTTTCATCTGGCTTACTTTCTTCTCCAACATTTCTTTCTAATCCAAAGCTGCCATCACTACGGGAATTCTATTATCCATAAACTATCAACAACCTAGCTCAAAATTCCTCAATTCTTATATCCCTCATACACATTCCCACTTCAGCAATGTGCATCTTGTCATCACACCTTGGACTTTCTCATTTCTGGGAATTACCCTTCTACTATAATCTTAAAATTGAGGAAATTAATCTTTGACCAGATGCTGACCCTTTCTAAATATTTAACTTTCTTAACTTCCCCTACATCTCATGTTCAACCTAATAGAGATACCCAGACACTCAACCCCTCCATTTTTTATTATCCTTCATGATGCATTGCCCTCTCTTGCCTACTTCACTTCCCAACCATCAGTGTCCTTATATCCGTATCCATTGGTCACAACTGCTCTACTAATCCCTAAATGTGGACCAATATAACCATCTTTCTTGGCTACTAGTAAATCTAATCTTCAAACAGGGGCCACTTAAGACTTAGGATTAGAAACATCACCTAGGCCCAACACAGTGCTCAATGATTCTCCCATTTCCCAAGTGACTTTTTAAAACAATAACCATCTTTTCCCCACACACAACTATCACAACCAATCAATCCAAAGTCCTGTCCAGTCTACTTCCCTACCATCCCTTGGGTGTATCTTCTCTCTTTCCTAGTTTTTACCGTCCTAACACCGTGTCTGTGGACTACTGCAAATTACTTGTATCTTTTCTCCCACTCATCCAATATATCATCCCAAGCCAAAACCAAAGCGATCTTTCCAAAACCCAAATCTGATCATATCAATCCCTTGCTTAAATCTTCATTGATTCCTCCTCACTGCCTACAGAATCAAGCCAAAACTCCTCAGTATAACACTCGGTTTTCCAAGATCTGTCCCTTGTTCTACATATCCAGCTGCAGTTCTTACTCATCTGGAGCCACTAGGAATGGCTTGCAGATTTCTAGCCATTTCATGCCTCTGTGCCTTTGATAACCCTATTGTTTCTGCCTCTAATGTCCTTCATCATCTTCCATGCCCTTTGTCGCATCTATCTTGTAGACATAACTATTGCTTCCTTTACCATATACTGTACATATTTCTATCATAATACCTGTAACATTTTACTGCATTTACTCACCTAAAAGCTCCTCTCCCAACATATTTTTGTTATTATTTACTACTTCAAGATTCTTTCTTTACTACTATCTTCTGTGAGGAAACAACCTTCTCAAAATAAAACATGTAAAACATCGAAAAAAGAATATATGGGCCGGGTGCAAAGGCTCATGCCTGCAATCTCAGCACTTTGGGAGGCCAAGGCGGACGGATCACAAGGTCAGGAGACTGAGACCATCCCAACCAACATGATGAAACCCTGTCACTACTAAAAAATACAAAAATTAGCTGGTTGTGGTTATGAGCACCTGTAGTCCCAGCTACTTGGGAGGCTGAGGCAGGAGAATGACCTGAACCTGGGAGGTGGAGGTTGCAGTAAGGCAAGATCGAGCCAGTGCACTCCAGCCTGGTGATAGAGCAAGATTCCATCTCAAAAAAAAAAAAAAAAAATGTGGCACATATAGCTATTATTATTTATGACAACTGAGTGTTACTGCACACATATTATCCTCAAGTCACATTAGTTACATAAATAAAATTTTAATGGCAAAAGTTTGAAGACAAGAACTATAATTTGTGGACTAACATTTATAAAATAAAAAATTATGTCTCTTGGATGGCATTATGTAAGAAGTATTAGGAAAAGAAATACTGGCCAGGTGTGATGACTTACCCGTGTAATCCCAGCACTTTGGGAGGCCAAGGGGAGCGAATCACGAGGTCAGGAGTTCAAGACCAGCCTGGCCAATATGGTGAAACCCCATCTCTGCTAACAATACAAAAAATTAGCTGGGTGTAGTGACCAGTGCCTGTAATCCCAGCTACCCAGGAGGCTGAAGCAGGACAATCACTTGAATCCGGGAGGCGGAGGTTGCAGTGAGCCGAGATTGTGCCACTGCACTCCAACGGGGACAACAGAGAAAGACTCCATCTCAAAAAAAAGAAAAGAAAAGAAAAATTCCCACTATGGAAGCATGTGTCTTGGCACGCAAATGCAGTTTAAAAGTGAAACTATCATAGAAGATAAAAGTTATCAAAAGAGTTTCTCATGAAATTTTGAGGAAAAAGAACTCCAATTTGAAACTGATTGCTTAAAATTACTTTTCTTCTATATAAAGAAAGACTCTTAAGTTCTAAAAAGGACTAAAAAGAAGATAGTACCAATGGAAACATGTACATGATTATATCATCAATAACTTTTCTCTGAGAAAATAAGAATAGAAATTGAATGTTCTTTTTCCAGTTACTGTTTTCTACATTACATTTCCCAAAACTGTTTACTTCCACTGACAGACACTCAAATTACGTAAGATAATTTCCATCAAGAAACCATTTTCTGTTGTTTTCTTCCTCCTTTCCTTTCTTTGAAACCTAAATATCACTCTGCTTTCCCAGTTTCATGTCTAATTCTTCTCTCTCTAGCTCAACAAGACTTGACTAAGTATGGCCAAAATCAGCTCTTACCTGGATTCACTCAGGAATTTCAGTCTCAGGTCTAACAAATTATATTAAAATATACAAGAATAACTTTTTTCAAGCATCATACCAATAATTCTTTAGCACTTGTAGTGATTATGATGAAGATACTTGTATTGGCTGGCACCCAGATGCTTCTGAATCAAATGAAATCTGATAATCACAGCTTTCAGTGACAAGGATCTCTGCTAATGATCACCCATTCCTAATTCTAGCTTACATTTTACTCCAATTAGGTAAACCTTTCCCTTACTGCTGGCCCTGAGAATCAACCCCCTTACTTTCTACTTTGAAAGTCTTTTAATTTAGTCTCCATAACACTCTTCCCTTCAGACCAACTGTGGTTTTGCCACCTAAAACATCTATTAAGGTTTCTTTTTCCACAAGAAACCAGTCCCAAGTTAATGTTACTGATTCTTTCTAATGAATTTAGTCATTTCAAGAACCTATGCATTTGTATTCACAGTAATGTTTACATTGATTCACTATGTTTATATTGATTTATTATATAGCAGTGTATACATTCCTTGAAAAAATTTCAACAATTACTACTCCTTTCTATATACAAAATACTGGGTTATGAAATAATATCTGCACTTGAAATTTCTCCCCAATAACATTATACCACACAAACATATCAATACCACCACAAGAGGTACAAACAAGGGCCAGTAGGAGGGAAAAAAAAAACAAAGGAAATGGTTAATAATTACAACTAGAGGAAGCCAAGAAATGTATAAAGCTGAACCATTTGAAATTGCCATTTTTATAGGTCAGATGGCCAAACATCAACTGTTTCAGATTTCACGTGCTAATGAAGGAAACAGAAAAAACTGAGGTTGGGCTTTTAATTAATGAATGAATCAGATCAAGGCTTTGGAAATCACACACATGCAAAGTAAAAATAAAGGCTTGAGAAACTACAAGGCATATTTTGTAAATAAGGAGTTTCTGCAAACTAAACAGATAAAAGGCTATAATTTGATGAATTCTAAATGCCAGGCTTAAAAGCCTGGCTAACAAAAGGCAAGGGGCATACAATGAAACACTACTTCATACACACTATACTGTCTATAATAAACTTTTTTTAAAAACAGACAATAGCAGGTGGTGGCAAAGATGTGGAAAAATTGGAACACTCATGGGCTGCTTGTGGGAATGTAAAATGGTATAGCCACTTTGGAAAACAGTCTGGTAGTTCCTTAAAAGGTGGAACACAGAATTACCCTATGACCTAGCAATTTCACTCCTAAAAATAAATCCAAGAGAAATGAAAATATTTTTCCACATACAAACACACTTGATTATTTACCAGAGAAAAACAAAATATATATAAAACTCACGAATGTACATGAATATGTATATGAATGTTTACAGCAGCATTATTCATAATAGCCAAAAAGTAGAAACAACCCATGTCATTCCCCTACTTAATATCCTTCAATGGCTCCCTATTGCTCCCAAGATAAAGATCAATACCTTACCACAGCCTCAAGTTGCTACATAATCTAATCCTTGCTGCCTTCTCCAGTTCCTCTTGTGTATCTTTCTCTCCCCTTGCTCTGCCCAGTTCAACCACACTAGCCTTCTCTGAGATTCTAAAATTAGCTGGCCCTCTGCAGGGAGCATGGTTCTGCCAAAGTCTTCGCAACTGAAATATCACCTCCTTCGGAAAATCCAATCAGATGTTCCAAACAAAACCAGTGGCCCCATAGCCACTCTTGTAGCACTCTGTGCTTTTCATTCTTTCTACTTAGCACCAGTCTCTTCTTTACGTATCTTTGCAAATGTTTGATTAATGTCTTTTTTTTTTCTTTTGAGGCAGGGTCTTGCTCTGTCACCCAGGCTGGAGTGCAATGGTGCAATCATAGCTCAGTGCAGCCTCAAACTCTTGGGCTCAAGTGATCCTCCCCACTTAGCCTCCCAAGAAGCTGGAATTATAGATGCAAGACACCACGCCTATCTTATTAACAACCATGCTTCCTAAGACATTAAACTTCAAGGAGAAGGAATCCTATTGGTTTTGCTCAACATTCTATTCTTAGGACCTAGCATAGCACCTGGTGTAAAGTAGACACTCAGTAAATATTTGTTAAGAAATGAAAGACTGCATGAGAATAATCAGAAGATTGAATTATTCTAATCAAATTCACTGGAGGCCACCACTAGGGCATGCAAGACAAAATAAAAAAAGAAATCTGTTAAAGAAGTGAGAGGGGTGAAACTTGGGTATGGGAAGACGGAAAGTCTAGTTTTCCTTCTTGAGTTGTTATTGTGTACATATTATTCTGTATACCATATATCATGTCCCATTCCCATCAAAAGACTTCCTAGGATATTGAGACAAACATTTATTTTAAGAGGTCAGCTTAAGAGAATGACAATCTTTAAAAAAAAAAAAAAAAAACTGGTAGGAATTGGTTTTTGACTATGTTATTTCCACTGGGGTGGTTAAATACGTTGTTGGGAATTGAGAAACCAGGATTAATCCTATCTAGCTAACAGCAGTATCCTTGGCCCATTACACTGTCACTCTGTGAAAAGTGCCAATTAGACTGTTAGTGGTTCTTAACTGTTTTGGTAGTCATAGACCTCTCTGAAAATCTCGTGAAGCTATTTTCTGAATTGCTCATAATGTTGGGGATTTAAAGGTTAAGAATCTTGGCTCAGATGATCCCTTTTAGTTCTAAGGTGGTTCAGAGCTTCTGAAATGAGTCTTCTATCTTTCTAACATCCATACAATATGCAGATAAATGCTAAAAAAATTAAATAAACTTTTTATATACACACACAGGCACACATGCATGTGTGCTAAAATAGCTTTATATTTGAACATTTTTAATATTGTAAGTATGTAATCACAGTCTTAAATATAAAGTTAAGACACAAAGACTAAATAGAATTCAATATTGTGTTTCTTACAATAGAGTCTTTAAGAGAATATTTATGTCAAAGGGAAACTAAATCCAACAACTACATATATTTCAGGAGCTCTGGACTATCACTGTGCAAATTCAACACCCTTACTTACAACAGAAATGACATCTATCAACAAATGTTAGCCACAATTCCTTTAAATATTTTCATTGTTTATATTATGTGATTTTACCAGAAAGTACACCTATTTAGCTAAGTAGTGACTCTATTTCAAATGTCTTACATTTCAAAATATATCCACAATAATTCTGGGGAGAAAGATACCCTAACAACACATACACAGTTGGCTCAGTAACTCTTCGAAATAAATAATTTAATCAGACTAAACTGGACCCGACTAACATAAACTCAATTGACTCCAGGATATCACCCTTGCCGGTGTTCAACAAGGTTATGCTTATAAGTCTTCTTATTCTGTGATTCACACACTTACTCTAACCTTGCGACCGTGACACACTGGAGCTGGCTATTTGCTTCAGTGGCCTGCCTGACTCACCTGGAGTACTTTTCTTCCAACTTGAAAAAATGGAAACACTTGACTTGGAGTAATCTTGGTACTTGCATTTCTGACAACAAACTCATTTTTCTTTCAAATACCACATACGGTTTTACTTGACAAGTCTCCTCAAATCTGTAGACTACATTCCATTCTTAGAGTTTAGCCATCTTCCACATTTCAGCGAAGTGTCTATCATCATTGCTTCCATTTCTCAATGCCCACTCACTGCTTAATCTCTTGGAATCTAGCCACCATCAAGTGATGCCCTGAAATAGTTGTTTCTATAATTACTAATAGACTGTTTTTTAAAAAAATGTTTTCTTTCTTAGTTCTGATTCTATAAATGCTCATCCCCCTCAGCAGCATATTATTTTGGTTACCCCATTTCTCAGTTTAACCAATGCCTTTTTTAGTGCCTACAATATGCAAGATACTACTCATCTAGGAACCCTTAGAGATACAGAGATAAGTATGACCCTTGGGCATTGTTTATATTATGTGATTTTACCAGAAACTATACCTATTTAGCTAAGTATTGATTCTATTTTAAATGTCTTACATTTCAAAATATATCCACAATAATATCAAGGAGAGAGACCACCTAACAATACTATATATGAAAAGTTCATATGAAGTTTTAATTTAGAGGCTCAAGAAAGGCTTTTATGAAAGAGGTAGTATCTGATGTTAGCCATAAGATAAAAGAGGGTCAACACCTCTCAACAATTTCACTAACCAAAGGAACAGCATGAAAAAGGACAAAGTAGGAAATTCAAGGCATATTAAAGTTACTAGAGGAGTCAGATCACTTTTGTTGGAGTACAGAGTACTTATAAGGCACAATTAGAGATAAGCCTGAAGAGGTAGGTTTGGATTACAGTGTAGAAAGTGCTGAATAATAAATTGATATTTCTGTAAGCACTGAGAGACCTCTGAAAATTCCTGATTCTAGGAAGACTTTTAACAATAAGACAAAGAATGGATTACAAGGGAAGGAAAATCTGTTAGAAGACTATTAGGAGCTCTTCTTAAGTCAGAGGTACAGAGCCTAAACTAGCAGTAAAAATAAAATAGGAGTGGACATATGGGACACTTTGGAAACAGAATCAATAGAATTTAGCAGCTGACTTGACATGAAAAACAAGGGAGAATAAAGGATCAAAATATGATCCCCAGTCTTGCTGACTAAGTAATCATTATGCCAAATTAGACAGTAAAGAAGAAAATAGGTCATTTCAGGAGCTGCTGATTTCTGTCTTGAAATTTTTTTTAAGACTGAGGTGGTACAAGGACAAAGTATTTTAGATTTTACTTGATCATATATTTGTTCATTCATTCATTTAGGCAATGTTAATTTACTACTTATCAGTGTCATATGAGTGCTCTATAAAGATATATATGTAAGGCTGGACACAATGGCTCTTGCCTGAAATCCCAGCACTTTGGGAGGCCAAGGCTGGCAGATCATCTGAGGTCGGGAGTTCGAGTCCAGCCTGATCAACATGGAGAAACCCTGTCTCTACTAAAATTACAAAAAATTAGCCGGGTATAGTGGCGCATGCCTGTAATCCCAGCTACTTTGGAGGCTGAGGCAGGAGAATCGCTTGAACCCGGGAGGCGGAGGTTGTGCTGAGCTGAGATTACACCACTGCACTCCAGCCTGGGCAACTCCATCTCAAAAAAAAAAAAAAAAAAACAAGATATATATGTAATAAAACAATGCTATATATGCTCCCAAATTATAGCCTCATGGGAGAGGCAGACTCCTTTTTAACTGTCTATGAATCTCACTACGATGCATGCTTTAAGAGTGGTTTTAAAAAAAATGCAGGAGCATAGAAGAGAAAAGGAATAAATATGACTAGGAAAATCTATACAAGCTTGAAAGATGTCATATTTGCCGGCCAGTGACCTGTTAGTAAGATTTGATGGTGAAGAAGAAGAGTAAAAACATTCCTGATGGAGAACAGCTTAAATAAATCATTTGGGGAAACCTATGTGACTAGGCTTTGTGGAAGCAAGAAAGGTTCAAGTTATGTTCTGTGAATAAACCTAGATACCATGCTAAAATTTCATATTATATTCTGAGGACAATGGGAAGCCATCAAATATTTCTGAGCAGAAGTGTCAAATAGTTCTATAGGCAGAAACATTTTGCTCAGGTTATGCAGCATCGATTGGGAGAAAAGTTCTAGAGGAATTTGGGTCAGTTAATAAATTATTGTAATAGATAACAGAATGAGGCCACATAACGACGAAGATAGAAAATATAGAAGAGTGAGCAGGTTTGACTAGGATGTGGTATGTGGAAATAGTGCAAAATATTTTGACATCATTGAACTTGAGGTTCTTGCAAAATATCAAAGTAGATATATTCATTAAGCAAGCAAAAATACCACTTTAACATTCTATGGAGAGGTTACAGCTAGGTGACAGCTAAATCAAATCCATAAAATTGAATTATGTAGCCCAGAGACAGGATATAAAACAAGATTTAAGATTTAGCAAATGGAACTATTCAAAATAAGTAGTTTACACTACCTAATACTACAAAGCAGTCAAGGAAAATAAGAGAAAACTCCATTGGACTAATTAATAAAATGTTAAATTAATTACAATGTCAATACAGTCTCTATAATATTTTAGAAATACTTATTTAATGATTGAAAAAGTTAAGGTATGGAGGAATGAACTCCATCAACTTCTTGCCCTTTCTTCAATACACTTAACTATCCAAACACACCCCTCCTTCCCATTATAGATAACATTTCCCTGTTCAGTTTCAAAGCCAGTCCTTTCTCTCATGTGCATCATTCTGCCCCATCCACTCTATTTTGGAAGAGGGACGTGTGTGCGTGTCTGTGTGCGCGTGCATGCACACTCACATGCATACACTTTACACAATACTGGACATTTAGTAGAAACTCAATAGTGATTACCTGAATCTATGTGAGAATTATTAATAACACTCAAACTGAACTCTACCCTCAACTACTCTATTGACTGTTTTCTAGATGTCATTAATGACCTCAGGAACAAATCCAGGGGCCTTGTTTCTCTCAGTTCTCACCTTCCTTAACCTCTGTGCATTATTTGATACTATCATCACTACCTGCCTCTTGAAATTCTTTGCTCTCTAACCTTCCCTTGTCATTAAGACGCACTAGCTTTGCTTTGACTCTCTCCTTTTCTAGGTTTTTTTCTTCCAGTTGCTCCCTAAATATAAATGCTCTTGAAAGCTCTGACCTTGCCTCTTTTCTCTTTTTAATTTCTCTCTGAAATATCATGAATTCCCACAGCTTCAGTTATCACATCTGTGCAAATGATTTTCAAGCTTCTATCTTTAATCTTCTCAGTCCCACATTCACAAATATTGACTACTAGTCAAAGCATTCAACTAACTGGCCCCATAATCTCTTTCCAGCCTTATTTCTCACTGATTCTGCTTGGCTACTGCCCACATCTTTCAATGACACTAAGCTGTACAATACCTAGAACTATACCAAACATTTCTAAAAACTGTCCCTTTCACATGCAAGTATAGCATTAGCAGTCAACTATCCTAACAGCCAATCAAGAAATTATAGAATATTAAAAATGTAAGGGCCCTCTGAGATCATGCTAGCGAAACTCCATCCCTTCCCTATTTACAAATAAAGTATAGCCCAGAGAAGTAAAGTAAATGGTTTGGAATATAGAATCAAATTAGTGGCACAGCCAGAGAGAGAGAGAAAGACAGACAAATAAGCCAATACATATTTGGATCTCCTATTGACTAACTCATATAGCTTCTAATATGGAGTACAGAACTAAAAGGAGAAATGCCCTCAAAGTGCTTATCATCTAACTAAGGAGATAGAGCACAAACATACAACCCAATATTTATTTTTATTATATAAACTCACTGCATGAAGATGAAGTTCAGTTGAGACCAATAAGAGAATGCTCCTTGGAGCACATAAAGCTTCACTGGATTTGGAAACAGTTTAAGAATGAACTGCCGAGGAGGATTTCCAAGATGGCACCGTAGAAACAACTCAGGATTGCAGCTCTCAGTGAAGGCGCAGAGGGTGAGTCCTAGCCGCATTCTCAGACGGACCTTTGTTGCCCACAGAACGGGGAAATTCCCAGGTGTAAGACAGACACAGGAGGCCAGTGCAGCTGGTGTTTAGGCTCGCGCGGCCAGTTCAGCCAGCGCCGCAGCGCAGCGGCAGCCGGCACAGAACTCACTGGTCTGGGTGCCCTGTTAAACCGGCAATCTGAGATTTGGAAGGGCAGATTGACATGTCCATCCGATTAAATGGGACTTGGACACGGAACCAGACCAGGAAATTCCTGGAAAGCGTGATTTGAGCTGGTGCAGTGGGCAGTGGCACGGGAGATGTCACAGATCCCAGTGTCCTATCAGCAGGCTACTGGGGTGCCAGTGAGAGAGTCAACCGTTCAAACTGGGGAGAAAAAGACAGAGAGAGAGAGGACGGACTCTGAGGCAGGGAGCCAGGTGATCAGGCTCGGCGGGTCCCACCCTCACGGGGACAAGGAGGGCGGCGATTGGAGACCCTCGGGGTTGAGAGTTTTGCTGCGGGCTCAGCTGAATCCACACCGATGCAGCCCGGTGGGGGAGGGGCGTCCACCACTACGGATGCAATCCACCCCTACTGAGGTACACGTCCAGTGCTGACGCAGCCTCCCATTGCCGAGGCAACCCGCCATAACAGAGAGACTCCGCCAGCAGGGCGGAGAGCACCACAGTAGAACAGAGCCCCGCAGCAGCAGGGCGGACCCACGCTAGCAGGGTGGAGCCTCGACAGGCAAACAGTGAATAGACTACCCCCTAGCCGGGCAGTACAGTGCAACAGATACTCATAAAGAAAGCCCCAACTCCCTGAGACAGAGCATCTGAGGGGAAAAAAAAAAGGTGTGGTTTTATAAGTTCTGCTGCAGCAGACCAAAACACAGGTGCCCAACAACCCTGAATGAACAACGGAGCTCACAGCTCAGCACTGGAGCTCCTATAAAGTACACACTGTCTCCTCAAGCAGCTCCCTGACCCCTGTATATCCAAAGAGTCACCTCAAAAAAGGACTAATCAGACTGACATTTGGCGGGCATCATTCAGGGACAAAGATAGCAGAAGAAGAAACTGGTAGCATCCCTCACTGTTCCACAGCTGCTATAGGTGTACCCCAGACAAGCAGGGCCTGGAGTGGACCTCAACACTTGAACAGCAGAGGGGCTAGACCATTAGAAGGAAAACTAAGTAACAGAAATACTTCATCATCAACAATCTGGGCATCCACACAGAGACCCAATTGAAAAATCAGCAACTACGAAGACGACAGGTGGATAAATCCACAAAGATGGGAAGAAACCAGCGCAAAAAGGAGGAAAACACCCAAAACCAAAACACCTCACCTCCTACAAAGGACCAAAACTCCTCACCAGCAAGGGAACAAAGCTGGACGGAGAATGAGTGTGACTAAATGACAGAATCAGACTTCAGAAGGTGGATAATGAGAAACTTCAGTGAGCTAAAAGAACATGTTCTAAATCAATGCAAAGAAACTAAGAACCTTAAAAAAAGATTTGAAAAAAGATTCGAGGAAATAATTAACAAAAATGGACAACATAGAGAGGAATATGAATGAATTGAAGGAGCTAAAAAACACAACACGAGAACTTCGCGAAGCATGCACAAGTTTCAACAGCCGAATTGACCAAGCAGAAGAAAGAATATCAGAAGTCGAAGATCAACTCAACGAAATAAAACGAGAAACCAAGATTAGAGAAAAAAGCACAAAGAGGAATGAACAAAATCTCCAAGAAATGTGGGACTATGTGAAGAGACCCAACCTACGCTTGATAGGTGTACCAGAATGTGATGAAGAGAGTGAATCCAAGCTGGAAAATACTCTTCAGGATATTATCCAGGAAAATTTCCCCAACCTAGCAAGACAGGCCAATACTCAACTCCAGGAAATACAGAGAACACCACAAAGACACTCCGCAAGAAGAGCAACCCCAAGGCACATAATCGTCAGAGTCACCAGGGTTGAAATGAAGGAGAAAATGCTAAGGGCAGCCAGAGAGAAAGGTCGGGTCACCCACAAAGGGAAGCCCATCAGACTCACAGCAGATCTCTCAGCAGAGACTCTACAAGCCAGAAGAGAGTGGGGGCCAATATTCAACATTCTTAAAGAAAAGAACTTACAACCCAGAATTTCATATCCAGCCAAACTGAGCTTCATAAGTGAAGGAAAAATAAAATCCTTCACAAACAAGCAAGTACTCAGAGATTTTGTCACCACTAGGCCTGCTTTACAAGAGCTCCTAAAAGAGGCACTACACATAGAAAGAAATAACCAGTACCAGCCATCCTAAAAGCATACCAGATGCTAAAGAGCATCAACAAAATGAAGAATCTACATGAACCAATGGGCCAAACAGCCAGCTAACATCAAAAGGGCAGTATCAAATTCACACATAACAATATTAACCCTAAATGTAAATGGGCTAAATGCACCAATCAAAAGACACAGACTGGCAAATTGGATAAAAAACCAAAACCCATCGGTGTGCTGTATCCAGGAAACCCATCTCACATGCAAGGATACACAAAGGCTCAAAATAAAGGGATGGAGGAAGATTTACCAAGCAAATGGAGAGCAAAAAAAAGCAGGAGTTGCAATTCTCATCTCTGATAAAATAGACTTTAAAGCAACAAAGATCAAAAGGGACAAAGAAGGTCATTACATAATGGTAAAAGGATCGATACAACAAGAAGAGCTAACGATCCTAAATATATATGGACCCAATACAGGAGCACCCAGATATATAAGGCAAGTTCTTAATGACTTACAAAGAGACTTAGACTCCCACACAATAATAGAGGGAGACTTTAACACTCCACTGTCAATAGCAGACAGATCAACCACACAGAAAATTAACAAGGATATCCAGGGCTTGAACTCAGACCTGGAACAAGCAAACCTGATAGACATTTACAGAACTCTCCACCCCAAATCCACAGAATATACATTCTTCTCAGCACCACATCACACCTACTCCAAAACTGACCACATAATTGGAAGTAAAGCACTCCTCAGCAAATGCAAAACAACTGAAATCATAACAAACAATCTCTCAGACCATAGTGCAATCAAGTTAGAACTCAGAATTCAGAAACTAACTCAGAACCGCACAGCTTCATGGAAACTGAACAACTGGCTCTTGAATGTTGATTGGATAAACAATGAAATGAAGGCAGAAATAAAGAAGTTCTTAGAAACCAACGAGAATGAAGACATAACATACCAGAATCTCTGGGACACATTTAAAGCAGTCTGTAGAGGAAAATATATAGCAATAAGTGCCCACATGAGAAGAGTGGAGAGATCCAAAATTGACACCCTATCATCAAAATTGAAAGAGCTAGAGGAGCAAGATCAAAAAAGCTCAAAACCTAGCCAAAGACAAGAAATAACTAAGATCAGAGCAGAACTGAAGGAGATAGAGACACAAAAAATCAATAAATCCAAGAGCTGGTTTTTCGAAAAGATCAACAAAATAGACAGACCACTAGCCAGACTGATAAAAAAGAAAAGAGAGAACAACCAAATAGATGCAATAAAAAACGATAAAGGGGAAATCACCACAGATTCCACAGAAATTCAAACCATCATCAGAGAATACTACAAACAACTCTATGCACATAAACTAGTAAACCAGGAAGAAATGGACAAATTCCTGGACACCTGTGTCCTCCAAAGCCTAAACCACGAGGAAGCCAAAACAATGAATAGATCAGTAACAAGGTCTGCAGTTGAGGCAGCAATTAAGAGCCTACTACACAAAAAAAGCCCAGGTCCAGATGGGTCCAGAGCCTAATTCTACCAGACACACAAAGAGGAGCTGGTACCATTCCTTCTGAAACTATTCCAAAAAATTCAAAAACAGGGAACCTTTCCCAAATCATTTTATGGGACCAACATCATCCTGATACCAAAACCCGGCAGAGACTCAACAAGAAAAGAAAACTTCAGGCCAATATCCATGATGAACATAGATGCAAAAATCTTCAATAAAATACTGGCAAACCGATTGCAACAGCACATTAAAAAACTTATCCATCATGATCAAGTAGGATTCATCCTGGGGATGCAAGGCTGGTTCAACATACGCAAGTCTATAAATGTAATTCACCACATAAACAGAACCAAAAACAAAAACCACATGATTATCTCAATTGACGCAGAGAAGGCATTTGACAAAACTGAACAGCCCTTTATGCTAAAAACCCTCAATAAACTTGGTATTGATGGAACATATCTCAAAGTAATAAAAGCTATTTACGACAAACCAACAGCCAATATCATACTGAATGGGCAAAAACTGGAAGCATTCTTTGAAATCCGGCACTAGACAAGGATGCCCTCTCTCACCACTCCTATTCAACATAGTACTGGAAGTTCTAGCAAGAGCAATCAGGCAAGAAAAAGAAATAAAGGGTATTCGAATAGGAAAGGTGGAAGCCAAATTGTCTCTATTTGCATACCACATGATAGTATACCTAGAAGACCCCATCACCTCAGCCCAAAAACTCCTGAAACTGATAAGCAACTTCAGCAAAGTCTCAGGATATAAAATCAATGTGCAAAAATCACAAGCATTCCTATACACCAATAACAGACGTAAAGAGAACCAAATCAAGAACGAACTGCCATTCACAATTGCTACAAAGAAAATAAAATACCTAGGAATACAATTTACAAGGAACGTAAGGGACCTCTTCAAGGAAAACTACAAACCACTGCTCAATGAAATAAGAGAGGACACAAACAGATGGAGAAACATTCCATGTTCATGGTTAGGAAGAATCAATATCGTGAAAATGGCTATACTGCCCAAAGTAATTTACACAATCAATGCTATCCCCATCAAACTACCATTGAATTTCTTCACAGAAATGGAAAAAAACACCATGAACTTCATATGGAACCAAAAGAGAGCCCGCATAGCCAAGTCAATTCTAAGCAAAAAGAAGACAGCGGGAGGTATCACACTACCAGACTTCAAACTATACTACAAGGCTACAGTAATCAAAACAGCATGGTACTGGTACCAAAACAGAGATGTAGACCAATGGAACAGAACAGAGGCAACGGAGGCAACACAACATATCTACAACCATATGATCTTTGATGAACCACACAAAAACAAGCAATGGGGAAAGGATTCCCTGTTTAATAAATGGTGTTGGGAAAACTGGCTAGCCATGTGCAGAAAGCAGTAACTGGACCCCTTCCTGACACCTTACACTGAAATTAACTCCAGATGGATTAAAGACTTAAACGTAAGACCTGGCACCATAAAAACCCTAGAAGAAAATCTAGGCAAAACCATTCAGGACGTAGGAGTAGGCAAGGACTTCATGACCAAAACACCAAAAGCATTGGCAACAAAAGCCAAAATAGACAAATGGGACCTACTCAAACTCCACAGCTTCTGCACGGCAAAAGAAACAGTCACTAGAGTGAATCGGTAACCATCAGAATGGGAAAAAAATCTTTGCAGTTTACCCATCTGACAAGGGGGTGATATCCAGAATTTACAAAGAACTCAAACAGATTTACAGGAAAAAAACAAGCCCATTCAAAAGTGAGCAAAGGATGAACAGACACTTTACAAAAGAAGACATACATGAGGCCAACAAACACATGAAAAAAATGCTCATCATCACTGGTCATTAGAGAGATGCAAATCAAAACCACATTGAGATACCATCTCACGCCAGTTAGAATGGCGATCATTAAAAAATCTGGAGACAACAGATGCTAAAGAGGATGTGGAGAAATAGGAACACTCTTACACTGTTGGTGGGAGTGTAAATTAGTTCAACCATTGTGGAAGACAGTGTGGTGATTCCTCAAGGACCTAGAAATAGAAATTCCATTTGACCCAGCAATCCCTTTACTGGGTATATATCCAAAGGACTATAAATCGTTCTACTATAAGGACACATGCACACGAATGTTCATTGCAGCACTGTTTACAATAGCAAAGACCTGGAACCAACCCAAATGCCCATTGATGATAGACTGGACAGGGAAAATGTGGCACATATACACCATGGAATATTATGCAGCAATCAAAAACGATGAGTTTTTGTCCTTTGTAAGGACATGGATGAATCTGGAAAACATCATTCTCAGCAAACTGACACAAGAACAGAAAGGAAATACCGCATATTCTCACTTATAGGCGGGTGAGAAAAATGAGAACACATGGACACAGGGAGGGGGTCTATTACACACTGGGGTCTATTGGGGGGAATGGGGGAGGGACAGCCAGGGGGGAGCTGGGGAGGGATAGCCTGGGAAGAAATGCCAAGTGTGGGTAAAGGGGAGGAAGGCAGCAAAACACACTGCCATGTGTGTTCCTATGCAACTATCTTGCACATTCTGTACATGTACCCCAAAACCTAAAATGCAATAAAAATTTAAAATTAAAAAAAAAAAATCAACTACCAGACAGTAACTATCTTTAAGCCTATTTCCCATAAATATTTTTATAGTTTTTGAACAACAAGAAACAAGGAATGCAATCCACATGAGAAAGCTGGATTAGTAATTTAATCCCCCATTTAGAATTTACTATCCATGTGATACTATAAGACCTGATAGTAAATGAAGATAAGGGTTCATGACAATATGATATTATCTCATAGAATTTTACTGTTCCTTGACTCCTCATCCACTGTTTAAGACTGCTTCATTGTCTTTAAACCCACTACTTAGCAGCTATAAGACCAAGGGCAGGGTGTTCTACATCTCTGAATCTCAGTTTCTTTATATGTAAAATGGCAATGAAATATATACTTCATATAATTGGTTATTTATTTAGCTCCTTGTGCTCCAGACAGGCCAACCCATTTCCCTATCCCCTAGCCTCCATCAGCAGGAGTTTAAAAGGGGCATTGGAAATCTATGTGCTCTGAGGAAGTAAGACCATCCTACCATATTTCTGTTAGCCTCTCTAATACCATTAGCAAGAGTGAAGTGGAGTTCCCAGATTGTGAGTCCCTTGTACAATATTACCCCTCCCTCCCTTCAACATCATTTGTGTTTTAACATGGGCAGTCTTACCACAGTCCATATTTAAAACTGTAAGGGCTAACATCATTATACCCATTATCTCTATTTTCAACAGTTCTCACAAGTAGTCAGAACTACCATATTCTGATCCCCCTTCTGCCTTTACCTCCCATTCACTCCCTATTCCTATGTTTCTGGATTTTAAGGTTAATCATCAGCAAAATGACCTTTAGCTCTTCTCAAATGGCCTTTTTACCTTTTATGCTTACTGAAGGCTAGTTTCTACCTGAGAATACTTCCCCAACAGCCTTCTCAAACAGAAAAGTAAGTCTTTTTATTTTCTCTCCTATACTCCCCTCCCACTACTAGGCCTGGAAACTGGGCCTCATCCCTCACTGCCACTTTCAGATTCTTCCACCTCTCTGTCAAAACCCCAAGTAGTCAACCTCATGCCATCAGCCTACCGCATGTACCACCCTCTTTGCTGAGGTCATTTATCTGTCTCTAAGTCACTCTCTCTCACTCCTTAAGGCTTTAGCTTCAGGCGCACCATCATTCTTTCTAGTACTACCAACTGCTGTAATTCTTACTGATTCCAATTTCACATAAATGAGCATTTAAACACCTTGGCTACTCAGTTCCTTGAAATTCTCTTCTGCAATGATCTTGTCTTCCATTCTACCTCAGTCATTCACCTCAATGATCATACCCTCAGGACTGGAATTACCAATTAATTGCAATCGTTCCCTAATTTAAATTTCAAACACTCTACTCTCAGATCACCAGCTCATTTTCTCTAGTACCCCCATCAACACCTAAAATGGTTGAATTTCATCAAAACCTCCAGTGATCCTACTACCCTCCATTGTATCTATTTCATGTCCTCACTTCTTGCTTTTCCCGGCTTTTAAAATTCCATGCCTGTTATTACAATCATTCCCTTGCTTTTACTTACTTCGTAGTACTTAAATGGCAACACAGAAATTGGTTAAAGCCAACTTTCTGGCTATTCCAGACCTGCACCCACACAGCTGAATGAGTCTAGAGAAAAACACACCACAACAGAGCATGGACTCACTTTGAATTCATGGCCACTTACCTCAACTAGACCCTTAATACTGCCTGGATATCACACACTTCTCTAGTTTATTCACTCTCTCATTACCTAGATAACTATTTCATATATTATTTGCTTTCTTCACCCTCTCCACCCTGAATTTCCTAGATGATATGACTTCCTGTTTCACTCAAAAATACAGAAGCAAATACAGAAGATTTTCCACTAGCTCTCTAAATACAACCTGTGTGCATATGTGTACACGTATTCTGCCTTGCTTTCTCTTACTATGGAGAAATCATCCATCCTGCCATCTAAAAACCCCTCATTAAATTCTATCTCCTCTGGTTTACACAAGAAAATCTCTCCAGCAATACTTCCCTCCAGTTACTGTATCATAAAGTCTTCCCTCTCTACTCAATCTTTCTAATCAGCATAGAAACAAATTATTTCTCTCATCTTAATCCCTCCAGATAGTGCTTCATTTCTCTGAGCTTCTTTACAGCAAAACTCACTGAAACAGATGTCTATGGCTGGGCGCGGTTGCTCACGCCTGTAATCCCAGCACTTTAGGAGGCCAAGAGGGGCAGATCACGAGGTCAGGAGAACAAGACCAGCCTGGCCAACATGGTGAAACCTCCTTTCTACTAAAAATAAAAAAATTAGCCGGGTATGGCAGTGTGCTCCTATAATCCCAGCTACTCGGGAGGCTGAGGCAGGAGAATTGCTTGAACCTGGGAGGTAGAGGTTGCAGTAAGCTGTGATAGCGCAATTGCACTCCAGCCTGAGCCACAGACCAAGACTCAGTCTCAAAAAAGAGAAATGATTATATGTCAGAAATGTTTGAACCAGAGCAACTCCATCTTGAAGAGGGGTAAGTAAAATAAGGCTGAGACCTGCTGGGCTGCATTCCCAGGAGGTTAAAGCATTCTGAGTCACAGGATGAGATAGGAGGTCCGCATAAGACACAGGTCTTAAAGACCTTGCTGATAAAACAGCATGCAGTAAAGAAGCTGGCCAAATCCCACCAAAACCAAGATAAGACGTGACCTTTGCTTGTCCTTCCTGCTACACTCCCACCAGCACCATTGACAGTTTACAAATGCCATGACAATCATGAATAACCCACCTCTTGTTTAGTATATAATCAATAAATAACCATAAAAATAGGCAACTAGCAGCCCTTTGGGGCTGCTCTACCTAAGGAGTAGCTAGCTGTTCTTTATTCCTTTACTTTCTTAATAAACTTGCTTTCAGTTAACAGACTTGCCCTGAATTCTTTATTGAGCAAGATCTAAGAACACTCTCTTTGGGTCTGGATCAGGATCCCTTTTTAGTAACATATATGCAGTGCTTCCAATTCCTCACTTTTCATTTTCTCCTAAATCCACTTCAGTCAGGCCTTTGCCTCCATCACACCAACAAAAATGCTACTGTCAAGGTTATCAATAATCTCCACTTTGCTAAACCTGTTAATACTTCCTCCTCATCTATCAGCAGCATTTAGCATAGTTGATCACACCTTCCTCCTTGAAACACTTTCTACACTTGACTTTCAGAACACTATACTCTTACAGTTTTTCTCCTATTCCCTAGCCAATCCTCTCAGGTCTCCTGTAATTATTCCTTCTCACCTCCTTAATCTGGTAACACTAGAGAGTCCCTAAACTCTCTCAGTCCGTGAACTTACCTTCTCTATGTACTCCTCCTCTCCTTACTAATCTCATCCAGCCTCACAGTTCTCTGATGTGAAAATGCTGTCTAAACTGTAATATTCTTATACACACACACACACACACACACACACACACACACACACGCCCCACAACACATACTATTGCTTAAAAACAAAAATGCAGGTTGGGCAAAGGGGACCAGAATCCTGTAATTGACAATAGTGCTAAAATGAAATAAATGAAGTTACTGTTAAAATGCATAAGATGCAAATTTGGAGCAAAAAACAAATATGTATGGGGCTAAGAAACAACAGTAATTTTTGCAGGAAAACTTTCCAGATTATTCCAACTCCTTCTGGATATACACCTCCCTCAGCACATTCATCTTTAATTCATAGCTATTTAAAACTGGTTCTTTGCTAACGTTTTCAAGCAAATTTATGTTTTCTAGTTTGGTAAAATATACAGACTCAATAAATACTTGTTTACTCAGAAGTGTTTCTAAAGAAAAATCAGAACTCTTTTAGAGATTAGCATTTACAATATATCCACTATATTAAAAACAACGGCAATAAAAATAGTAGGCCAGATCTATTCATACCAAAGTAAGGGGATAATATATAGGCTTAAAGTAAAGGGATAGAGAAAAACCTACCAAGCCAATGGAAAATTAAAAAAGAAAACTATGGCTTGCTATTCTAATTTCAGACAAAACAGACCTGGCCAGGCACAGTGGTTCCACCTGTAATATCAGCACTTTGAGAGGCTGAGGCAGGTGGATCACTTGAAGCCAGGAGTTTGACACCAGCCTCGCCAACATGGTGAGACCCTGTCTCCACTAAAAATACAAATGTCAGCCAGGTGTGGTGGTGCACGCCTGTAATCTTACTATTCAGGAGGCTGAGGCACAAGAATTGCTTGAACCCAGAAGGCGGAAGAGAAGGCTACAGTGAGCCGAGACGGTGCCACTGCACTCCAGCCTAGACAACAGAGGGAGATTCCGTCTCAAAAACTAACAAACAAAAGAGACTTTAAACCAACAATGATTAAAAGAGACAAAGAAGGGCATTATATGATGGTAAAGGGTTCAAATCAACAAGAAGACTTAACTACTCTAAATATACATGCACCCAACACAGGAGCTCATCTAGGTTCGTAAAACAAGTTCTTAGAGACCTACAAAGAGACTGAGATAACCACGCAGTAATAGTGAGAGACTTCAACACCTCACTGGCAATATTAGATCACTGAGGCAAGAAACTGACAAAGATATTCAAAATCTTAACTCAAGACTTGATCAAATGGACCTAACATACATCTACAGAACTCTCCACCCAAAAACTTTCTTCTCATATGCACATGGCACATACTCTAAAATCTACAACACAATCAGCCATAAAACAATACTCAACAAATTCAAAGAAACCAAATTCATACCACCCATACTCTTGGATCACAGAGTAATAGAAATAGAAATCAATAGTAAGACAATCACTCAAAACCATACAATTACATGGTAATTTAACAACCTGCTCCTGAACAAACAATGAAATTGAAACAGAAATCAAGAAATTCTTTAAAGCTAATGAGAACAAAGATACAACATACTAGAATTTCTGAGACAGCTAAAGCAGTGTTAAGAGCTTTTATAGCACTGAACCACCACATTGAAAAATGAGAAAGAACTCAAATTGACCACCTAACATCACACTCAGAGGAACTAGACAATCAAGAGCAAACCAACCCCAAAGCTAGCAGAATAACCAAAATCAGAGCTGAACTAAATGAAACAGACACACAAAAAAAACATACAAAAGATCAATGAAAGTAGAAGTTGGTTCTTTGAAAGAATAATTAATATAGATAGACCACTAGATAGACTAACAAAAACAGAGAAGCTTCAAATAAACACAATCAGAAATTACAAAGGGGACATTACCAACCCCAAAGAAATATAAAAAACTCTCAGTGACTACTATGAATACCTCCTCTTAGACCCAAACTAAAATTCCTGGAAATATACAACCTCCCAAGACTGAACCAGAAATAGAAAACCTGAAGAGACTAATTCCAAGTTCCAAAACTGAATCAGTAATAAAAAGCCTACCAACAAGAAAAAGCCCAGGACCATATGGATTCACAGGCAACAGACAAATTCTACTAGATGCATAAAAAACAGCTGGTACCATTCCTATGAAAAGTGTCCCACCCTAGAAAAGGAGGAAGGACAGACTCCCTAACTCACTTTGAGGCCAGCGTCACTGTAATACAAAAACCTGGCAGAAAGACAACAAAGAAAATTTCAGACAAATATCCCTGATGAACATAGCTGCAAAAGTCCTCAGCAAAATACTAGCAAATTGAATCAAGCAGTGCAACAAAAACCTAACCCACAATGATCAAGTAGGCTTTCTCCCTGGGATGCAAAGCTGGTGCACAAATCAGTTAATTGTGATTCATTGCATAAACAGAACTGAAAATAAAAACTATATGATCATCTCAATAGATGCAGAAAAGGTTTTCAATAAAATTCAACATCGCTTCATGTTAAAAACCCTCAACAAGTTAAGGATTGAAGGAACATACCTCAAAATAACAAGAGCTATAGCCGATATCACACTGAATGTGCAAAAGCTAGAAATATTCCCCTTAAGAAACAGAAAAAGACAAGAATTCCCACTCTCACCACTCGTATTCAACATAACACAGTAAGTCCTAGCAAGAGCAAACAGGCAAGGGAAAGAAATAAAAAGCATCCAAATAAAAAGAGAGGAATTCAAACTATCTCTGTTTGCAGATGATGTATTTTATACTTAGCAAACCCAACAGTCTCTGCCCAAAACTACTAGATCTGATAAACAACTTCAGCAAAGTTTCAGGATACAAAACATGAATGTACAAAAGTCAGTGGTATTTCTATACATAAACAAAATCCAAGCTGAGTGCCAAATCAAGAGTGCAATCCCATTCATAATGCCTATACAAAAATAAAATAAAATACCTAGGAATACAGGTAACCAGGAATGCGACAGATCTCTACAATGAGAATTACAAAACACTGCTGAAAGAAATCAAAGATGTTCCAAACAAATTGAAACACACTTGATGTTCATGGATAGGAAGAATCAATGTTGTTAAAATGACTATACTGCCCTAAGCAATTTACAGATTCAATGTTATTCCTACCAAATTACCAATGATATTCTTCACAAAATTAGAAAAGACTATTTTAAAATTCATCTGGAACCAAAAAGAAACCCAAATACTCACAGCAATTCTAAATAAAAAGAACAAGTCTGGAGGTATCACATTGCCCAACTTCAAACTATACTACAAGGCTACAGTAAGTAAAGCAGCATGGCACTGATACAAAAACAGACACACAGACCAATGGTACCGAATAGAGAGCACAGAAATAATGCTGCCCTCCTACAATCATCTGATCTTTAACAAAGTTGACAAATCCAAGCAATGAGGAAAATACTCTATTCAATTAATGGTGCTGGGATACTGGCTACCTATATGCAGATTGAAACTGGAACCCTTCCTTATACCACATATAAAAATCATCTCCAGATGAATTAAGGACTTAAATGTAAAACCTAGAACTATTAAAATGCTTGAAGAAAACCTAGGAAACATTATTCTGGTCACAGGCCCTGGAAAAGATTTCATGATGAAGTCATCAAAAGCAATTGCAACGTAAACAAAAATTGACAAATGGGGCCTACTTAAACTAAAGAGCTTCTGCACAGTGGGCGTGCAGGCACACACGCACACACACACAAACAAAACCTATCAACCTACAAAATGGGAGAAAATACTTGTTAACTATCTATCTGACAAAGGTCCAGCATCCAACATCTATAAGGAACTTCAACAAATTAAGCAACAAACAAACAACTCCATTAAAAGTAAGAAAAGGACTGGACACAGTGGCTCATGCCTTAATCCCAGCACTGCGGGAGGCGGAGGCAGGTGGATTACCTGAGGTCAAGAGTTTGAGACCCGCCTGGCCAACATGGTGAAACTCCATCTCTACTAAAAATACAAAAATTAGCTGGGCATGATGGCACTTGCCAGTAGTCCCAGTGACTAGGTAGGCTGAGGCATGAGAATTGCTTGAACCTGGGAGGTGGAGACTGCAGTTAGCCAAGATCATGCCACTGTACTCCAGCCTGCGTAACAGAGCAAGACTCTGTCTCAAAAAAGAAAAAAAAAAGTAGGCAAAGGACATGATTAGACACCATTTTAAAAAATATATACACACAGCCAACAAGCATATATGAAGAAATGCTTAACATCCCTAGGGTAATGCAAATCAAAACCACAATGAGATACCACCATCTTGTACCAGTCAGAATGGCTTTTATTAGTCAATATATAACAAATGCTGGTGAGCTTGTGGAAAAATAGCAATGCTTATACACTGCTTGTGGGAATGCAAATTAGTTCAGCCACTGTAAAAAGCAGTGTGTCAATTTCTCAAAGAACTTTAAACAGAACTATCATTCGACACGGCAATCCCATACTGGATATATACCCAAAGGAATAATCATTCTACCATAAAGACACATGCACATGTATATTCTTCACAGGACTATTCACAATAGAAAAGACATGGAATCAACCTAGATGCTTATCAACAGTAGACTGAATAAAGAAAATGTGGTACATACACACCACGGAATACTACACATAAGAAAGAACAAGACCATGTCCTTTGCAGCAACATGGATGGAGCTGGAGAGTTCATTATCCTAAGTGAACTAATGCAGGAACAGAAAATCAAATACCACATGATCTCACTTATGAGTAGAAGCTAAATACTGAGTACACATGGAACTCAATGTATATTTAAAGAAGGAAACAACAGACACCAGGGCCTACTTGAGGGTACAAAGAGGGCAAGTATCAACAAGCTACCTATCAAGTACTATGTTTATTACCTGTGTGATGAAATAATCTGTATACAAACACCTATGACACAAAATGTACCTATATAACACACCTGCACATGTACTCCTGAAACTAAAAGTTTAAAAATAAATAAATACCATAAGGAGATAAATGATTTATAGGGAACAAACATTAAATAAAGAAATATTTGAAAATATTAAATCACTAGAAAGAATTAAAAGACTTGTGGAAAAATCACAAAATGTCAAAAAAAAAACATAATTTTATTTTTGACAAAAGCCTAATTGGATAGAATTTGTGCACAAAAATGAAAAGATGATATATAAAGATACATGGTTCATGGTCCAAATATACTTTTAAAATCACTATAAGGCCACCTCTCTCTCCTGCCAAAAACAGATTTTTCTCAATTGTATACTTAACTAAGAAACACAGCTATGTATCCATATTTCATTTAATTGATAGGCTACATACATATTCATTTCTTATGTCTTATGAGGCCTCTGTCATCATGAAAATGGTCTCCAAAATGGAGCAGGAAGTTTTGAGCAGAGAAGAAATGGTGACATTCAAAGGCCATAAGGAAGACTTGAGAGGTGAAATCACTATACAAGATGGTCTCAAAGTTCAAATCTAAGATTCTACGACTCAGAGCACAAACACAAAATTCTACGATCCCAGATGAGTGAAGAATCACAGTTCTAAATACTAGAAATAATTGCTAAAGTATAGCTTACCATTTTTAAAGTCCCTTTATCTCTTGATAGCCAAAATACCCCCAATTCTTCCCTTCCCCCATATATACATACACATATACATACAAACTATTGTCGCATTTGAAAATGTGATTAAGAGACTTGCCTTTCAACATAATTTAATTATACTGCATAAACTTTCCCCATAGAAAGTTTATGCCTCTCACACAGCCACATCATAAAAATCTTTTCCTCATTCCCAATTAGCATGAATACTTCTGCCCAAACCATTAACTAGCATTAAGAAATTAAATTACAATTACTATTCCCTTCTGTTCCTATGAATTCTTTAATAGAGCTACAAAAAAAAAAAAAAAAAAAAAAGCACAAGGCTCAAATATCTAAGCCATAAATAAACATTAATTACTTTCAGGATAACCTGAATTAGTAAGATTCAAAATAATGGAAAATTAAATGTACTTATAACAAAAACCATCATACCTTCCCTCAAGAGCACTAACATCTTTATCTCAATAAGTTGTATATATTATGTCAAAAGATATGTATAAACAAAACACAACCCTTAGAAATTAATGAAGTGGTGATAAAGAAAATATTTTCTCAAAAACAACAAAACTTATCAGAGTATAACCAGCACTCTGAAACATATACATACATGCACGCACATGAAATAATAAGACTTAGGTTTATAGTAACAGAATAACGTAGTGCAGCACTACTCTGCCTTGGTTTTCTAAAAGCCCTGCCACCATTTCAGCCAGAAAGGGATCTTTCCACCACAAGATCAAAACAGTAATCCGATCATCTGATTCTTAGTCATTCCCACACATTTACTTCTCTGCTGTTATTATAACAAAGGGCTTTTCTCCTTGGTTACACTATGCTTAAAAACAATGCTTCACCCTTTTGGTCTCAAAAATTCTACTATTTCGAAGGGTAGCATTTAGGTGAACAGAGTAATACAAACTAATTATTGGTGGGGGAAAAGGAATTACTCTCTATATGCTTTTCAACATAGAATCAATAAATAAGACAAAGCACTCTTGTTTATTTTCTTGCTGTTGTTTCATTTAGATTTTGTTTTTAGTTACAAATATTCCTTAAAAACTTGCAAATTAAGAAGATTACGTCTAAACAAATGAATTTTGGTACCTACTACGGAAGTATAATTTGACTCAAACTCTGGACTTATAAAAATCCCTTTTAATGCTACAAAGGCAGAAAAATCTGTCTCCAGATAGCAGGGGATCAATTATCACATCCAAATATTCCACACCTCAAGCTTCCTTGGAAGGATAGAGACTGAGGTCTTCCACCTCCAACTGAAGGCCTCAGCCATCTTCCCTCCTGCCCTCTCCAGAGCAGGAACTTCCTAAACCACCTTTATTTTTTTTTAACCTCTCCTCCATTCCACAAACATTTACTGATACCATCAATGCACTAAATACTGTGGACAGAGTTCTCTCTTAATTTATAAAGTGATAATGATACAAGATTGTAATAAGGATCAAAAACCAAGACCTATAGAAAGTTCTTAGTGTTAAATACTGAACAGGCAGAAAGTGTTCAACAAATAGGATTGTGGAAATACAAGAGCAGAACAGGAGGTCTACATTTAAGAAGGCAGCCATTAATTAAATTAAAATTAACCAAAGCATAAGGCCCTGTAAGTACTTTTCATTCAGCTCTATACTGTAAAATGTTTTCATGTGCACTAGGAAAATTGAATATGCATACTTTTAAACTTAAAAGTTTTAGTTAGTGATGAATCACATAACACAAATATTGGGGAGAATTTTTAAAAATATATATATATAAACACACACACACACACACACACACACACACACACACACACACATACACCCACACACACCCCCTACGTGATTTTTTATATATTCAGTCAGAAGCCTGACACAAAACTTCAATCACAAAACCAATTTCACCACCAGTATTTTTCAACGGAACTGTCAGAAAGAAAAGTATTGACCCTTTCTGCCCCACTGGTTTGCTAGATGGTTAATGGAATTATCAATACTTTATTGTCAATCACACCAACACCTGAAGGTACTTCACAATAATGAACAGAATCTAGTATTTATAATTCAACAAAAATATTTCTTGTAAGAGGGAAAAAGTATTTCTGAAAATTAAAGATGCAGATAAACATACCAACAGTATATACTCTAAAGTGAAAGCAAGCTAGAAATTTATAAACAAATAATCTGTCTTTTCATATATCCTAGTAAACAAATGCCTCTAGAGGATTTAGGAGAGGCTGAATTTCTACCGACCATAGTCCATTACAGTAAGATCTAAACCACTTGCCTTAAACTGTTTCACTGTTACTGCCAATTCAACTTTTCTTCAATGTTCCGTAGAAAGAAAAGATTCTTTTTAAAAAGTTATTTTCTTGTAAGTAATGTCCTGAGCACATACACAGCATGTTTGCCCAAGAACATTAAAGAATACCTTCTATATTCTGACTGTGAACAAGCTTTTCTAGGAATGCAAATTTTGCTCTCAATACTTACACAATGCACTACAGTGTCATAAGCACTGTTCATGCTCTATTAGTCATTCTGTTGAAGATTTTATTTAAAAAAATAATAAAATGCCTGCAGTGTGTATAAAGCATTTGAGACACAAAAGACTTACTGTCAGAATATTTGCAGGATCCCCAAAACAGAAAAACCCCCACAAAACAAATTAATTTACAATTTTTAATTATGTTTAAAAATGCTATGCCAGAACTCTGCATTCAAATTTACCAATTCATAAGATAAAAAAGATAATATAAATGATCACCATGGCATCTGACTGACAGAAATGAGAGACATGTATTCTTCAGAGAAACAAAGGGGATTTGAGCTCTGGGACAGCCTTCCAACTGGCGCATGTTGGCACTTAGTTTGGAAAATCCCAAGGTTCTAAGGTACATGTGACCCTGGAAACAGTTATCAATTTATTTCCAGGTCTATCAATTACATTTCCCAAACTAAAACACAGGCATATGATTTAACAATGCAGCAGAAACTCTGAACAACCAGTTTGTATAGAAAATAGTTTACATATGTCCTTCTCTCCAGAGTATTGCTTCTCCAAAAAAACTTACTGGGAAATTTAAATAAACAGGTGAAAGCCAAAGTAATCTGCTCAAAAATGAATGTGTCCCTGGGAGATAGGGGTGAGGACTGGAGGGCAGGAAGGACCTTGAGTTCCAGCACCAGTCCCATAGCCACAGCATCCCGTTTAAGGAGCTTTTCAGAATCTGTTCAAAAACCTCCGATTCAAATTAAGATGATAGCTCAAATTAAAACATACAGATTCATAAGTAGCCTAGAGGGAAAAAGTTCTTTAAATATCACTTAACTGAGAGAAGAATCAAACTAAACTGAAAACTTGTCAGATTATTAGAGCTCTGAAATAAACTCTTTGATCCCAAACTGAAGTATATAGGCAGAAACACTGAGAGGAGGTATTTATTCCCTAAATACTTGCTCACCAAACACTTTTACTTGGACCAGAATAGAAAATATGGAAATTTATACTTGAAAAATGATCTCTCACGTAATTTTCTCACCCCACTTTGCAAACCTGAGTTCATTATTAAAATTAGAAAGTCACAAATCCATTATTTTTGCTGTCTAGATAGATATATTTTGTTTTTCCAAGATAAGCAAAACTGATTATTATACAATTAATCTTTCAGTACCTTTCAAAGTAATGGGATGCAATTTTTCTGTACAAACTTCAAAGTCATGTAAGTGAAGTTAACACAGGTGGTTTTTTTTCAGTTACTAAGTTAAAACACTCAGTAGGAAAGGTAGAACATTCAATGTCTTTCTCTTTGCAGTCCAGAAAGGTTAAGCTAAAAATCAAAATATTGATATTACTCAGTGATCCATGCCTGCCAAGGGCATCTGTCCCTAATTTTGAATACTCTTCCCTATTTACCAGATCAGTTGTTAGAAATCATAAACTAGAAAACCACATAATAGATAAGGTTCCTTTTTAGAGCTATTTATATACACAATTTGATTCCATGG
This sequence comes from Saguinus oedipus, assembly GCA_031835075.1. Classification (NCBI taxonomy): domain Eukaryota; kingdom Metazoa; phylum Chordata; class Mammalia; order Primates; family Cebidae; genus Saguinus; species Saguinus oedipus. The sequence goes on from CM063178.1 coordinate 130,980,873, forward strand.
TTATGAAAAAGAACAAAGTTTTTTAATGGAAAGAAAATGTATAATTGTAAAATAAAATAAATTTATTAGAAATCAATAGGCTATTTTTAAATGACTTTTTAAAAAATCTTTTTTTTTTTTTTTTTTTTGAGATGGAGTTTCGCTCTTGTTACCCAGGCTGGAGTGCAATGGCACAATCTCAGCTCACCGCAACCTCCGCCTCCTGGGTTCAGGCAATTCTCCTGCCTCAGCCTCCTGAGTAGCTGGGATTACAGGCATGCGCCACCATGCCCAGCTAAATTTTTTTTATTTTTAGTAGAGACGGGGTTTCACCATGTTGACCAGGATGGTCTCGATCTCTTGACCTCGTGATCCACCCACCTTGGCCTCCCAAAGTGCTGGGATTACAGGCTTGAGCCACCGCGCCTGGCCTAAAAATCTTATAATTAAAATATATCTCAAATTATTTAAAAAAAAAAAAGAATGATGGCATTGCATCATTAAACTTTCTAAGAATTTGAGAATTACAGAGTATTTCCAAAATTAAGGTAACTAGATTTACTAATATAAAGTTACAAATCAGTAACTATCAATATACTATACACAATACAATATAAAATATACACAATACTAAAATTAATTCAAACTCTTATAGTTCAAAAATATTTTAAATGTCAGTCCCTCAGAGATATTGTGAATATCGACTATATAGTATTATAAATATAATAAAATAATTTCAATTTTTTAAAGTTTCTGGCTTGGTATATAAAGCATCAGATTCTGTACAAAGCAAATAAAATCACTCCTAACTAGTGTACTTCATAGAATACAAAGAAAAAAAATTTTAACAGTAAACTGCTCATAGTATAGCTTATCAAGCACCTACTATTTGCAAAACACTATAAAACTTGTACCTACTATTTCATTCAAAAAATAAAATCAGATCCTCCTTTCTTTAAGCATAAAACTTAAATCCAGGTAGAAATAATATTGTGGATATAAAAAAATTTTTTTCTTTCCTTCACCAAGTCTATCATCCAATGATTTCAATACTGGAATCAGTCACATATCTGACTAAAAATGAAGAAAGAGTATGTTTTTCAATTACATAACCCATATGCCCTCTTAGTTTTTTTTTTTTTTTTTTTTTTTTCAGGAACAGTGATGGATTGGTTATAATCTTATACATGCTATAAGCAGAGGGTTCTATAGACATGAAATACAGTGAAACTATGTGGCCCTGCAAAAAAATTATGATACTATATGGTAAAGTCTAGAACTAGGAATTAGGAGATCATGACTGACACTAAATAGCTCTGTGATCTTAGAGGAAACCACCACCTTTCCTGGCCCTCTGACATTTACTGTGCTTTTGGGTAAATTATTAGAGTTCTCTAGATCTATTTCCACATCTGAAAATTTTTGGAACTAGACTAGAATCTAAAAGCATCTGGATCGGTGGTTCTCCAATTTTTAAACGCAGACTTCTAATGTCACCCTTACTATTCAGAATGTTCAGTTCACATTGTAAACTAGGAAGTCAAAAGTTCACCAAGTTCGCAGTTAACTGAAATACACAGGTGGTCCACAGCAACACTTGAAAAACACTAACTGGATGATCTCTAATGCCTCTCAGAGTATAAAAAGATGATATGATTCAATTCAGCACCAAGCTTTTAGGAATTCAGAATGTAGCACAGTGTGCAGGGTATAGATGTTAAACAATTATTTATAGAAAGAAAGAAAGGAAGGAAAAGAGGAGGGAACAGGTAAAGAAAGAAGAGAGAAAGGGAAGGAAGGCAGCTAGCTAACTGGTCATATTTTTGGCCAAGAAACACACAAAACAGTAATAAAATTATACTTGAATAACATACACAACACACATCAATAGCTGGAAAGCAAAGACTTCAGTATCTATCACATTTTGCATGTAACATGAACCCTTATCCTCTTCTCAAGTCAAACTGCAAAGTGCTAAGAAGGAAAAAGGAAGGAAACAGAATACGGATGCCAAAAGAATTCTAATGGAAAATTACTGGATACTGGATGACTAAAACTTAGTGGCTATTTTCCCCAAGCAGAAGATAACAAGGAATTTTAAGGACAGGGACTTGGAATTGGAACTGAAGTTTGAGGTTACTGGTTACTCATACGTGCAAATTTCATTTGGGACAATATATAATCCAGAAATATTGTTGGCAATATTAACTTTTGTCCATTTTTTAATCTGAATTTTCCCATTCACTTACATTATAATTTTTGAGATGTTTTATCTTCACTTCTGATGATCTTCAAATGTCAATGGCTCTTAACACATTAACTGTAAACAAACACAAAGGAACTTAAAGGAATTCAGAAATTTAAGGAACCCTAAAGTATTCTAAATCATTGTGCAAAGGCTGTAGGGAAGGGAATGGTGGGGAGGAGGCTTTGGCAATTACTTGCTTCATATTTTATATAATCTTCAAAATGTAAAACTGTTCTTTTGAATGAAATGATACTACCAATACTATCCTCTTAATCATCAGGCAATGAATGAAATAATACTATCCTCTTAAACATCAGGCAAAGAAAAAAACAATCCTATTTTCTGTCAGAAGGAAAAAAAAATTCAAAGATAAAGAAAATTCTCTCCAAATGCAAACACTCTCACTTGGTGAATGTACAGTGTATTTTTATCCTTCACCAGCAAAATAGCAGGTCGAGGAAACTCACGTCCTCATCACTACCACCCAATCAATCTACCCTGGGACTGCCCTCTAACTACAAAGCTTTAGTCTGGACCTGAGGCACCAGATCTTCAGGCATGTGTGTTCTTTATAGCACACAGAACCTGAAGTGAAACAGATTTGAATTCAAATGTCAGAGTGCCCTCTTTAATCTTCAGTTTTCTTCTCTGTAAAATGAAAACATTAACACTCTCTATACAGTTATGAGGATTATATGAGAAAATTCATAGAAGAAATGGAACACCATGCCCAGCACATAGTAAGCATGCAACAAATGTTGTGCTATTTATATTATTATTGTGTTTAATATTGATACTATTAATTTATTACTGTAACTGTCTACCACTAGGAAAGCAAGGCTTGTCCCAGGTGTTTCTATTTTGAGGCAATGCTTTGGGTTATAATAGAAGAAAGTTATCTTATACTGGTAACAGAGAACATCTGTACCATACAAAATTTCATTTTTGAACTTTACTGGGTTTCTTGGCTCAGCTCAAGAATATAAGACTTGTAATCACCAGCCCATCATCAGCCAGTTATTTTCCCTTTTGCTAATGCATAACTTCTAGACAAGGCCTCCTCCCTACCTCAACAGCTGCTCATTTGCTGCTATCAGTAAAAGCAATTCTGCCGAGAAGTGAAATGGATATAATTCTGACTTAACGCCTATTAAATCCTCTGAGCCTGACGAATAAATGTTTTAGCAATCCAGAGGAGACTTATATACATACCAACTTCTATTCAATTCCAAATTATTAAACTCCTTATGTTTGCAATTATATGCTTAAAATATTAATATTAAAGTTAGGTGAAAAAAGAATATGTAAGACAGATATCTCTGGATTTTGAATAAAATGTTTCAGTGAAGGATATAAAAAACAAACTGAGTATTGGCAAAAGCATTCATAAACTAAAATGATCAGCTTTATTTATTTCCATTATGGAAAGCACATCCTTACAACCGAAATGAAAGAAAATACCTAAGTAGAACCTGATGCAATATTCTAGAAGAGGATAAAATACATGAATACATTGCTTAAACGTCAAACTGGAAGTAAGCAGAGTAGGCCATCAATCTCATTACCACTACTACTTTACCATGTAATTCCTTGAGCTCTTCAAGTGAAATACAAAATCAAATAGCATAACAATAATTCATTTGATTTCTATTTCTCCATCACTTAATGATCTTGCAATTATTAAATGTATCACTTTGATTTTATGGTTCTAGATTAGGATTATAAAAATCTGATCCAAGACAAGACACAAAAAAATAGAAAGCTAAACTTGAGAGTTCAGAGTGCTCCAAGATACAGTTCTCTTTCTGGGTCTGCAATAATATATTACCTCCTCTCTTTCAGTGTTTTCTATTTTGGTCATTGCATTTGCAACTCTAAGAAGCATCTCTGGCATAAGTGAAGTATTGCGAACTTTAAGTGGAAAATAGCTTTCTTTTAAATAATACATTTGTGTATACAATGGGAAAAGCTGCTATGTCTCCAATACCCATTCTCTCCTATACCTTAGTGACAGACCTCCAAATTTAGCTAATCACAAAGGACTCACAGAAGATACTGCCTATCCCAGCCTTTCTTGTACCTACGTATGGCCATGGGACCATCTTCTAGCCAAGTGGATGTAAGCTGAAAAAAAAAAAAAGACGTGACTGCCAAAAAGTATCCTTTAAAGAGAGAGAGTATGCTTTCTTCTTCCCTTCCTCCGGAAGATGTAATAGCTACAGTTCCAACAATAATTTTGGTTCATGAGATAACCCTGGAATGTAAAAGAATCTGGGTTCTTGGTATTTCAGATTCACCAGATCAGATCTGTATTAACTATTTCCAGGCTTTTATGTGGGAAAAAAAAATTAATGTCTCTTGTATTAAGCCACTGTCAGTCTGGATTTCCTGTTATGCTCTGTTAAACCTAAAGTGTAATTTAAAAAAAAAGAATTTTCCAAATAACAGTGTTTACATTGTTAAGTATACATTGTAAAACATATTTTACAGTTAATTTTTAATATATTTAATACATAGCATCTGCTCTTATTTACCTAAGACTAAAAATATTTAAAGAGCCCAAGAGTTATTCATACAAAGTAAGAGTCTTTGAAAGAATGAATCTTCACCAGTGATTATTGCCATAGGTCCTTCATACTTGGGGAAGAATTATAAAGCTTATTAACAGTTTATATTAATGACAACATTGGTACATATGTAGAAACATATTAGGAGGGACAGACACAATTAGCTTTGTGTAATAAAGCTACAGGAAAGGGAATTGAAATTATTATTTTCAAGAAGGCATCTTCCACAGTCCCTTTTAATAATCTTCTACCAACCTTATCTTTTTATACAGTTCCATTTTTAACTTGACTTCCTGTGGAAAGCAGGTTTATAAAATCATTTCCTATCCTTGACTCTTGCCTCTAAGAGTGTTTAATTATTATTTACTGATTTAACTAAATCATACAGTAGACACAAAGATAGCAAGTACGTTACATATTCAAAACCATCTTCCTTACAAAGGAAACATATTCCACACTAAAATCTGGAGAATTTCCATTACTCAAATCCTAAATCACATGCAATCTTTTTGGCTCTGGTGATTTTGAATACAACAGCTTTAACTTGGCAGCTTTCCAAAATAAACTTACTGCTTTCTGGTCATCTGTATCCAGGTTATCTCCTTCCCTTGGGCATAATCCAAACTTTACCAGTTCAGGTGATGGCCTTGTGGAATTACTTCTTCATAATACAGTTGACCCTTGAACAACACAGGAGTTGGGGTGCATTGCAGTTGAAAATCCCCATGTAATTTTGACTCTCCAGACTATTCCCCAAAGTTAACTACTGATAGACTACTGTTGACTGGAAGCTTCCCTGATAACATAAATAGTCTATCAAAACATATTTCGGGCTGCATACCAATATACTGTACTCTAACAATGAAAAAAATGTTATTAAGGCAATCATAAGGACGAGAAAATATATTTACCACCCTTTAAGTGGAAGTGGGTCATCATAAAGTTTGTTATCCTCATTGTGTTGCACAGGCTGAGGAGGAAGAGGAGAGAGGTTGGTCTTGCTGTGGCAGAGGTGGCAGAGGCAGAAGAAAATCCACATAAAAGTAGATCCAAACAGTTCACACCCATGTGATTCGAGGGTCAACTGTACCTTTGTTAAATGCTTGTTTCCACTAATCTTTCTCACTAAGAATCTATTTTTAAGAAAAAGCCTAAAACACATATTCTTGTTTTGTGTTACTTATGGTTGAGAAAGAAAAATGCCTTAGTAAATGGCCTAGAAATCAAAACTAATAAATCTACAGGAGATGACTTTTACCTTGTACTACTTAACATTTTTACAAAAATGCTCTCAAGTAATAGCTTTACAGTAGCTCTATCACAGACCTTAACTTAGTTTTAACTAATGTTGATTGCATTATAAAAGGCACCAATTAGCAAAAGATCCAAGGCAGTGGTTCTCAAACTTTAGTGTCCATCAGGATGACCTGGAAAGATTCCTAAAACATTAACAGCTGGGCTCAACCCCTAAAGTTTTTAATTCAATTAGGCTCAAGGTAGGGCCCAAAAATTTGCATTTTTTAAGAAATTCTGAAGAGACACTGATGCTACTGGTCTGGAGACGAAACTCTGGGAACTACTGATCTACACTAATAGAAAACTATTGATAATAGCATAAGGAAAAATATATACAGGACCCCATCTCAAGTTCAGTATCAACTTGCATGCTTTAAACATGTCCTTTCTGAAGAGCTAGACAATTACTAATTATTTCAGAGCAATATTGGTTCTTATCTAAAAGAACTTAGATCTTTGATGGTTTTTAAATAATGGAATCCAAAATAAGTCATTTTTAGTCTAATATGGTCAATGTTTGATGCAAGGTGCTACTAATAATGCCAAGATTATAGGTTCAACCTGGTAGCTTTACTCTGTTCTACAGCTATAATTTCTACCCCTAATCTTGCCAGCTGTCTGAGAAGACGTGCCAAGAATGACAAAGGGAATGGGTAAAAATGTGTGATTGTACACAAATCCATCACCACTACTAGAAAAACAACATAAAAGCTTCTTTCCTACCAACATATCACTTTTTATCTTTTTGAGATAGGGTCTCACTGTCTTGCTCAGGCCAGAGTACAGTGGCACCATCATGACCCATTGCAGCCTCAACATCCCCAGGTTCAGGTGATCCTCTCACAGCAGCCTCCCAAGTAGCTGGGACTATGGGACTACAGGCATGCACTACCATGCCCAGCTAACTTTTTATTTTTTGTAGAGAGTGTTCTGCCATGTGACCCAGGCTGGTCTGGAACTCCTGGGCTCAAGCGATCCTCCAGCTTCGGCCTCCCAAAGTGCTAGAATTACAGGCGTTAGCCAATGCACCTGGTCTCCAACAAGTCACTCTTAAGTGACCTTGAGGCTAAAATTCAAGATAAGACCTTGCAACAAAATGCGTTTTAGAAATCTACAAAACTCTTCTACTTCTTCAGGCTGTAAGTATAATCAAAATCCATAGAAACAAAAATTCAGGAATTGCTGTTTTTTAATGATGATAATTTTAAGGCAGGTATGCAATTTAGAAATGCAATTAGTTGAGAACTACTTTGAGTATGTGCACCTTCCCTTTGATTTTTTTAATGGAATTTAAGTGTAACTATAAGATGTTCATCAATGCTAATGAAATTATATACTAGAAACTGAGAAAATCAGAATAATCTGGGATAAACAAGTATGGTACCCAGAATTACTAAAGCCTGAGGGTACATAAAGGATGACAGGAATACACATTAAATAAAACGACTAACAAGCTAAGTTAGAGCAAAAGGGTCTAAAGTAATCAAGAGTAGCAGATGGATAAATAGGTAGTTGCAGAGGATGTAATAACCTCAGTGTGTATAGGACTGGACACAGAACAGATAATGCAGCCAGTAAAATCAGCTCGAAATGTCCAGACTCTCCCAGAAAAATAACTTTAGCTTAGACCTGAAATTCCAAGTGTTCAGGCCAAATTCAACAGAAGAAATCCTTTTTAATCCTTTGAATGAGAACAACAAATAAAACCAGTGGTGAACATTCTGTCAACATTCTTTTATTTAGTTGTTCACTGGGCACCTATTTGGCACTAGATATCTTACCATTTGATTATGCACAATACAAAGTAATCAAAGAAACTCATTAAAGCAGTACACTTTATAATAGAGTATAAACTGAAAAATGGAAAACCAGACTAACATGGCAAATTATTACCAATATAATGTCAAATTCTGCTGTGTAACTCATTACAGTTCTGAGGCTCAGGCCTACTCTTATCACATCTGACCTACAATATTATTGTATCTATATTCTATAAAGTCACACTTATATCAAGAATCAGAGTACACCCAACAAGAATAAAATTATGGAATATAGGTAGATTATCAGGAAGCTGAAGTGAATTTTTCCATAACGCCCTCTTTCTGTAGGGATAGACATGCATGAAGAATGGCCAACAGCAAGATATACAAGAGTTGCTGAACACTTTACTAAAGTATGGCAATATTAAGCAGGACTCACCAAAGACAATTGTTTTTCTCTATTTTTGAGACAGAGCCTCACTCTGTTGCCCAGGTTGGAGTGCAGTAGCGTGATCTCAGCTCACTACGACAACTTCTGCCTCCCAGGTTCAAGTGATTCTTGTACCTCAGCCTCCCGAGTAGCTAGGATTACAGGCGCATGCCACGCCCAGTTGAATTACTTTTTTGTTTTTTAAAAATGCAGGATGACATAACTACAGCTGATTAGGAAGTTAATCTCTGTATATCACATGAGGAATGAAATTGCTCTTTTGTGGGCAAAGGCATTAGGCCTATGATGACCTAGAAGGCATAACTGGAAACAAGAGCAACTCTGAAATGACTAGAGATACTTAATAAGATTCATATGCTTAGTGTGAACCACATATTGCACAACGGGCCTTTCATCCAACTTCAATGGAGTATGTCATTTTCTTTCTTTTTTTTTTTTTTCTTGAGACAGAGTTTCGCTCATTACCCAGGCTGGAGTGCAATGGTGAGATCTCGGCTCACCGCAACCTCCGCCTCCTGGGTTCAAGCAATTCTCCTGCCTCAGCCTCCAGAGCAGCTGGGACTACAGGCGCTCGCCACCATGCCCAGCTAATTTTTGTATTTTTAGTAGAGACGGGGTTTCACCATGTTGACCAGGATGGTCTAGATCTCTTGACCTTGTGATCCACCTGCCTCGGCCTCCCAAAGTGCTGGGATTATAGGCATGAGCCACTGTGCCAGGCCTTCATTTTTTTAAATATTTTTATTTTAAAAACTTTTTCTTTTTTAGAGATGGGGTCTCACTGTGTTGCCCAGGCTGGTCTCAAACTCCTGGACTCAAATGATCCTCCCACCTTGGCCTCCCAAAGGGCTGGGATTACAGGCATGAGCCACAGTGCCCCACCAAGTATGCCATTTTCAAAAAACAATGGGCAACCACATGGATTACTGTATTCTTCTTCCTACTTCCTAGAAAGGCTTAAGACATCTAATCAATACATTTAAACATAACACATAATATTTAACTTGAGTTCATGTAATAATAAAAGTACTTAAAGAAATTAGAGATATTACCACCTTCAGATAGAAATTTGACTAAAATGTTTTACTAAGCTACAGAGAAAGATGCAGTTATGTAGTTACCATTTACTAACAAACAAGGAGCATACATAATTATTTCCATGAACAATTTTCCTTGTAGCTAAACTCAGCAGAAATTTATGTCAATCCATGTGTGAAAGACATTGTGACACATTTAGCAATATAATTAACTATTACTTTGCCAGAGACATCAAAACAAATTCACAAGGCAGTTTCTCAATTAGGCCTCTGTATAAAAACAGCAAGCATAAAAATAAACTACAATTTAAGGGCATAATTTCTGCAAAGACTGAGACACTATATGCCAAACAGCAATAATTTTGCTTTGTCGAAGGCTAATGAAACAAAAGAAATAACTTAAACAATCTAGACAGACACTTAACATAGCTATGAGACCATGGCAGTCACTCCTGGCAATGCATTAGAATCACCTGCGATGAAGTGTTAGATTAAGTTTAAAATTAATCTTTCTAACTAGTGTCTATAATGTATCTATTACATACTATTGATTAAAGAAAGTGCCACAAACAAGTATGATGATTAATGAAATAAGATATATATAGAATTTAGCAGGGAAACTTCCATACTGTTGACATTAAGTAAATGTTATTTTCTACCTTCCAGAGGAGAGTAATGAAAGCTGGCATTCTGGTTATGAAAAATAGGAGTCACACTTATATTTTTGTCCATAGAGGATGAGGCTAATCTACTATAATCACAATTCTTTCGAGGAATACTTAATTTTCTTAAATTCACGTAACAATTTTTTATGAAGAAAATACATATATAAACTTTAAACTTGCTGGGCTTTCTTTTTTAGGAAGTAAGTATGCAAAAGTGGCACCTTTAGGTATATTCGTTTGTAATAATAAAAGACATTTATTTAGTTAATTGCAAAAATCCAAACCAAAGTTATTTGCAAAGGAATTATCTTTAAAATTAGTAAGAATGCATTTATCTTAATAAGTATTGTCATTAAAATTAAAAAATGACAATTTTAGAGTTCAAAGGGACCTTACAGATTTTGTAGATCAAACCTCTTGTTTTAAAAGATGAGAAAACTGTAGACTAAAAAGGTTAAATGATAAGGGCCAAAGAGCTAGCTCAGCAAGAGACTTCAGCATGGGAACTTCCTAACTTCCAGTACCTCCTTCTAACAGTAGGCTGCCTCTTGTGGTTCTAACTCCTCTGCCTTGGATAGGGTACTGGTGGCCTCTGGTTCTATTCTGAGGCATAGCTGTCATTTGTAACTTTCCCATAAAATTAGAATTTTCCAACCTGTTTTCTGAATGAATAATTTTACAACTGAACATATTAATCCTCAGCTTTCTAAATTTCAAAGCAATAAATAACAGAATTCAAAAAATACTTGATTCACACGTGCAATACATATAATCAAACTGCAAAGGAAAATCCTCCTCTCCTGGATAATTCAGTTTACATCTATCACATGCTGAGACTATGTTAAGTGCTGGAGATATGAAGATGATTAAGATATGGCCCTTGTTCTCAAATATAATACCTTATATCCTGGGAGGAAAAAAAAGTTTAAGCTAACAATTATAGTGTGCTTGTTAAGGACTGAAAAAGGACTGGGCAAGAACCTATGGATGCAGATGGAGATTTAGAATGATGGAATCAGTGGTTCCCCAATGAGGTACTGAACAACAATAGGGAAAAAAAAGGCAGTAACTACCCATATTTAGCAGAATCCAAAATGAATTATAGTGGAGCCACTTCAATTGATTTGAGGAGAAAATGAAAATTGCGTTTTCACACAGCAGTTATCAAATAACTCTCTAATAACAATTAGACTATTTTTCAGTGGAAAAGAACCAGATTGTATCGTGGCTGCATAAAAAGCAAAACGCAGGTCTTATATTATTTGTTAGTAAAATGTTTAATCATTATTTTTAAATCAAAGAAAAAGACTGCATCCAAAACACGTCTAGTTAATATTCATGAAAGCTCTCTGCAAAGCTGCATAAAGTCCTCCTCAAAATTCCAGGATACAATTCCCATCTGTTACAAGAGAAATGACAACCTGGAGAACCAGTAGCCCAAGAAAAGAAAACTACCACTTATTTTGTTTTCTTAAACCTATCACTGGGGATGAAAACCACTCATATTCCTTGATACTGATTTTCAGCTGGAAGATTTAGAAAAGAGAAGCACAGGAGACACTTTTATTTACATATTTAAGTAAAAGGAGAGGCGAGAAGAAAATCAGAGTGTAGAGATAAGAGTGAAAGAAATTGAGAAAAGTGAAGCCATCAAAGAAAGAAAAGGGTTGGGCAAGAACCCAAAAACCAAAGACGTAAGAAAGGGTGGACGAAGAGACACTGACTGAAGGATGGTTTTAGAAAAAGTGATACAGAAAGACAGGAAATGAGGGGGAAAGAATGGGGCGGGGCCGTCTAAAAAAAGACTGAGAGGGAATGAGAGACAGTAGAAAGTAATTAACTAAGGCCACCTTCATCGGGGACAACACGAGATCGGAATATGAAAGGTAGAGGAATCTATAAAGAAGCAGCGAGTTTAACCTCCTTTTCCTCAGCCTCCACGCCCCAAGGAGGGAGGCAGAAGTGGGTCCCAAGTCCCGGGGAAGGAATTCCGGCGCAGCCTTCAGAAACCACAATCCGCGACTTGGGGCAACGTCCAGCGGGTCCCCGGCCCCTCTCCATCCCCGTCGGCCGCTGGGCGGGGCCCTGGGCGTCCTGGTTACCTGGACAAGGAGTCCACGCTAGGCGGCCGAGCCGCCGCCGGCTGGGAGCCAAGACTCTCGCAACTCGAGCTCTTCTCCATGGCGCGGCAGGGGCAGCAGAGGAGAAGGCTGAAGCGGTCTTCGCGGCTGCAGGGCGGGAGAAGCAGAGGGCGGAGTGCTTCGGGCAGGGGCCGCAGTTAAGCCAGCACCGGCCCGGGAGGGAGACCGGAAGCGGCCATGTTCCCCCAGAGTGCACCGCGCCTGGAGGCTGCGGGGGAGCGGGAAGACCCCACTGCGCGGCTCAGACGCCTTCCCCGACGCGCAATACTCGCGGTGTCCGGCCGCGCGACCTCTGGGCTTGGGGAAAGGGAGGTGGGGGCTTCCAGAGTGAGAGGGTCTGGCGAAGCGGGAGGGATGGAGGACCAGACCCTTGGGGAAGGAGGAGGAATCCTAGGTATAAGAGGAATGAGGGAACATTAGGCAGGAGGGTCTCAGGAAAGAGATAAAGACCCGAGGCCAGGAGGATGATTGAGGCAGGAATGTGGAGATCAAGGAAAACATAAGGACGGGATAATGAGAGAAAAGTGAGGGAAAGAGGTATGGAAGAGGGAATGGGGTGGAAACTGATAAACATAAAAAAAAAAGAATTATACAAATTATACACATACACTGCAGGATGCGGTGACATTGGATATTCTACCCAAGTAGAAGGCAAACTTTTACCGATTTTTCCCTGCCCTTTCAAATTCCCCTGCCTAGCAGTAAGGGAGTGTGGAGGGATAGAACTGTGATAAGAGAAAAGGAACTGGGTAAAGGGGAAATGCTTCTGCTAGGATTTTTGTGTTACAGAGGACACAGGAAGGCCATAAGAACACCATAAAGGAGTTTTTCTGATTGAGATTGAATCCCAATCATCTCATGTATGGGGTGTAAAATTATGCAAAGATTATTCCTTTTTTAAAAAAAATCAGATGATCCTTAAGAGAAAAAATTTCCTTGCTAGGAAAAATAAAATTATATTAATTTAAATTCTATTTAATTTACAATGTACAACTGATGTATTTTAAGAAACCTTATAGTTGCAGTGCAGTGTTGACTTGCAAGTACATTCCCCAGAAGAACAACCTAGCTTAGTTGTGCTTTGTGTAAGCCAGAGTAGTTACTGATGAATGAGTATGTGTTTAACCACAAAAGGCTTAGCCGTTCTGTTCCTTTTTGCAGTTTGGCAAGGACTGACAGCCACTGATTGTTTTTATTTCCATAATTTTTAAGAGACGTTAACTGTACTCTAGGCAAAGGGAGTCGATAGAAACATTCTTTAACAAACTTAAATATCTGTAATGACTCATAGAAGAATTTCCTGATTTCTTCACCATCTCTACCTGCCTTCCAAAATGCTGACTCACTGTCAGCTACTTAGATTTCTTAAGTATGGTGAAGACTGATGAACCCTTGAATGGGAACCTCCGTACTTTGTTCTACCCAGTTTATTCCTAGCATTGTGTTAATAGAACCCTCAGAACCTTCTGCCTGATGTAACAATGTGCGCATGGTTCTACCTAGTGATTAACAAAGAACAGTGTAGTTCAAAACGTAGAGATGTTGGAACCAGACAAACCTGTGTCAGAATCCTGGTTCTGTCACTACATTTGCTGTATGCTTGTGGTTAAGTTGTTTTTCGTCTCTAAAATGGGAATAAAAATACCCATATAATAGGTTGTTTTCCTCTATACAGAGTCGGTTGCACAGTATGGTCTCAGTAGTTAGATCTATTATTACTTGTTTTTCCACTGAACTTACTGCTTTACTTCTAACCTGGCTGGTAAAATGGTAACTTCTCAGAATGAAAACACAAGCAAAGAATATCAGCTGAAAATTAATTAGTGAACTCTAATTAATTAATACACTGTAAGTGAAAAGAAAAATGAAAAAAATGGTTAACTCGAGACCTTACCAAAAGTTATTAATTTTCAATTTGTAATCTGGGCTATCTTTTCTCAGACTATCTGCAGGAAGGAACAGTGTTTTGTTTTTAATTTCTAAACCATCACCAACCAATACCTTTTTAAAATATAAGAAAAATTAATCACAGTCGGCCCTTTATACCCGTGGGTTCCATGTCCCCAGATTCAACCAACCACAGATTGAAATTTTTTTTAATTGTAAAAATTAACAATAAAAATAATACAAATAGAAAACAATACAGTGTAACAATATAACATTTACATTGTATTCGATGTTATAAGTAATCTAGAGTCGATTTAAAGTATACAGGAGGATATACATAGGTTATTTGTGGATGCTGTGCCATTTTATATAAGGGACTTGAGCATCCTTAGATTTTGCTATTGTTGGGGGTCCTGAAACCAATAACCTGAAAATACTAAGAAATAACTGTACTAGGAAAATAAATTTAAGAAAACGGTATGCAAAATACAAGGCCAAATTGTTTATTAGATTTAACAGGTACTACTCTATGAACGTTTCGTAAAACTTCCTGAACATTTATTCTCATATTGCCTTTATCTCATCATAGACAGACAACAGTTCATGTGTGGATACTACACCAAAAAACTGTTGAGATCTGATAAAGTTGCAGAATACAAAATCAACATCCAAACTTAGTTGCATTTCTATACATCAATAATGAAATAGCAAAAAAAAAAAAAAAAAAAAAATCAAGAAAGCAATCCCATTTACAAATACTACAAAAAACAAACAAACAAACAAACAAAACAGAAATAAGTTTAACCAAGGAAATGAAAGACCTCCTCAAAGAAAACTATAAAACTCTCATGAAGGAAATTGAAGAAGATGGAAACAAATGGAAAGACATTTCATGGTCATGGAACAGAACAATTAACATTATTAAAATGACCATACTACACAAAGCAATCTACAAATTCAATGCAATGTCTATCAAAATATCAGTGTCCTTTTTCACAAAAAAAGAAGAAAAATTCTAAAATTCACGTCAAACTAAAAAACAGCCTAAATAGCAAAAGCAATTCTGAGCAAGAAGAACAAAGTTGGAGG
Organism: Saguinus oedipus; assembly: GCA_031835075.1. NCBI lineage: Eukaryota > Metazoa > Chordata > Mammalia > Primates > Cebidae > Saguinus > Saguinus oedipus. Next base: position 130,995,993 of record CM063178.1, read on the forward strand.
CATCAGACTATCTCTCTTCAAAATATAAATAAATATAAGGCTATACCTACAGCACAGTATTGGTATAAAAACAAACACACATACCAAAGGAACATTAGGGAGCATCCAGAAATAAATACATGCTTTAACAGCCAACAGATTTTGGAGAGACATCAAGATTATCCTTACACTGGGGGAAAGATAATCACTTTAATAAATTGTGCTAGGAATATTGGATATCCTATGGAATATCCATATTCAGAAGAATAAAATTGGACCCCTGTATCTTACCACATACACAAATCAACTTAAGATGGATTAAAGACTAAAATGTAACCCCTAAAGCTGTAAAATAACTACAATAAAATATTAGGGAAATACTTCAGGACATTAGGCAATGCTTTACAGCTAAAACATCAAAAGCACAGGTAACAAAAGCATGAATAGACAAATGGGACTACATTAAAGTAAAAAGCTTCTTCACAGTAAGGGAAATAATCAACAAAGTGAAGAGACAACTTGTTGAATGGCAGAGAATATCTGCAAACTATCTGACAAAAGATTAATATTTAGAATATATAATGAACTAAAAAATCTGAACAGTATAAAAACAAATAATCTCATTAAAAAAATAGGCAGGCCGGGCACAGTGGCTCATGCCTGTAATCCTACCACTTTGGGAGGCTGAGGTGGGCAGATCACTTGAGGTCAGGAGTTTCAGCCCGGCCTGGCTAAAATGGTGAAACCCTACCTCAACTAAAAAATAAAAAACTTAGGTGGGCATGGTGTCACATGCCTGTAATCCCAGCTACTTGGGAGGCTGAGGTAGGAGAATGTCTTGCACCCAGGAGGCAGAGGTTGCAGTGACCCAAGATTGCACCACTGCACTCCAGCCTGGACAACAGAGTAAGACTCTGTCAAAAAACAACAACAACAACAACAAAAAACAAAGGCAAAGAGGCCCATGGCTGTAATCCCAGCACTTTGGGAAGCAGTGGTGGGCAGATTACCTAAGACCAGGTGTTCGAGACCAGCCTGACCGAGATGGCAAAATTCCACCTCTACCAAAAATACAAACAAACAAACAAACAAATTATCTGGGCATGGTGACAGGTGCCTATAATCCCAGCTTCAGGAGGCTGAGACAGGATAATCCTTGAACCTGGGAGGTGGAGGTTGCAGTGTGCCTAGAGTGCACCACTGCATTTCAGCCTGGGAGACAGAGTGAGACGCCGCCTCAAAAAAAAAAAAAAAAAAAAGGGCAAAGGACATAAACAGACATTTCTCCAAGGAAGACACAAGAATAGCCAAAAGGTATGTGAAAAAATGCTCAATATCACTAATCATCAGGACAATATAAGTCAAAACCACAGTGAGATACCATCTTATTCCAGTCAGAATGACTGTTACCAAAAAGATAAAAAACAGATGCTGGTGAGGATGTGAAGAAAAGGGAATTCTTACACTCTGTTGGTGGGAATGTAGATTAGTACAGCCAGTATGGAAAATAGTCTGGAGATTTCTGGAAAAAAAAAAAAAAAAAAACCTAAAAATAGAACTACCATATAATCCACCATTACCCATTCCTGGGTGTTTATTCAAAGGAAAATAAATTAGTTATCAAAAAGATACCTGCACCCCATGTTTATTTAGCAACACTATTCACAGTAATAAAGATATGGAACCAACCTACATGTCCATCAATGGTCAAATGAATAAAGAAAAAATATATATGCAATGAAATACCATTCTGCCATAAAAAAGAATGAAATCATGCCATTTGAAGCAACATAAATAGAATTACAGGTCATTATGTTAAGTGAAATAAGCTAGGCACAGAAAGACAAAAATCACATGTTCAACATCTCTCATATATGAGAGCTCAAAAAGTCAATCTCATGGAAGTAGAGAGTAGAATGATGGACACCAGGGGCTAGAAGGCTGTGTAGAGAAAGAGAAGTTGGTTACTGAGTACAAACATACAGTTAGAGAGAAGAAATAACTACAGACCGGGCGCAGTGGCTCATAAAATTTCAGCACTTTGGGAGTGCAAGGGCAGGTGGATCACTTGAGGTCAGGAGTTTGAGACCAGCCTAGCCAACACAGTGAAACCCCGCTCCACTAAAAATACAAAAATTAGTCAGATGTGGTGGTAAGCACCTGTAATTCCAGCTACTTGGGAGGTTAAGGCAGGAGAATCGCTTGAACCCAGGAGGCAGTTGCAGTGAGCTGAGATTGCACCACTGCACTCCAGCCTGGATGACAGAATGAGACATCATCTCAAAAAAAAAAAAAAACAAAAAATAGAGCAGAGGACTTGAAATATTCTCAACACATAGAAATGGTAAATACTCAAGGTGATGGATTTCCTAACTACTCTGACTTGGTCATTACACATTCTATGCATGCAGCAAAATATCACATGTGCCCCATAGATATGTATGAATCTTATATATCAACTTGGAAAAAAACAGAGAGAAAATGAAAATGATAAACACATTGAATGACCAAGAAGAAATAATTAAAATAGAATAATTTTACAGACATCTTTACACCAAACATTTATAATCTTAAATAAATAAATAAGTGTTTTGAAAGAGAAACATGCCAAAATTTACTAAATAATAAATAGAAAAAAAAAATTTTAAAAATCATGAAAACCTCTCCCTCAAGTATTTTTATGGATCAAGTCTTAACAGATTATGAATTATTAAGAAAGAGGAAAAGAAAGCTGCTGAATCCATTTTATGAGGTCTGTTTCACATAGGCCTTCCCTTTGTGAACATATATAAACACCAGTGAAATTCCAAATGAAATATTACTTAAAATAGGGTGATGTCAACAAGAGGCCAGACTTGGAAGATGCAGGCTTTTCTTTTCCGACACAGATGTTGACTTAAAAACAATGTACAAACTGGGCACAATGGCTGCTCACTCCTGTAATCCCAGCATTTGGGAGGCTAAGATGGGTGGATCACTTAAGCCCAAGAGTTTGAGTCCAGCCTGAGCAACATAATAAAATCCAATCTCTACAAAATATACAAAAAACTACCTGGGTGTGGTGGCATATGCCTGTAGTTCCAGCTACTTGGGAGGTTGTGAAAGCAGGATTACTTGAGCCCAGGAGGTCAAGACTGCAGTGAGCCGTGATTATGCCACTGTACTCCTTCCTGGGTGACAGAATGAGACCCTGTCTCAAAAAAAAAAAAAAAGTACAGACAAGGAAACCTGTGTGAGAATTTTAGAGATCAGTTGAGAAGTTAAAGCAGATTAAACCAAGAGGGTATTCCAGAGAAAGGGGTAGAAAAATTTATAGCATTTGGCATACCTGTTTATCATCCTTTCCCTAGAAGGCATATCATGGAGCAATGGGTGGGGGGAACACTCCATACTCTTTATTAGGGCTTCTTCCTGTGGATGAAAGCAAAAAAGGGGACTTTTAAAGAACATGTTTTGGCCTTTCTGGGGCTGGTTTTGGTCTTGCCTGACTCTGAGCACTGATGGTATTGATGCCAGAGCTTGGAGCCTGTAATAGAGGTGAGCAGCATGTTATAGCTGCATTTCTACAGGCAGACACCAAAAGAAGCAGGAGATAAGAAAAGATGTTAAAGGTCCTAGAACTTCCAGCCCAGCTGATTAGTAAAGGTCTTCTCTTGCACAAAACTAACATGCAAAGACTGAAAGAGATAGTTGTTTCTTTTAAATGTCATCAAAAAAGTTACAAATCATGAAAAGAAAGTGTAAAACATAGCCCAACCAAAGAAATGAATACAACTCCAGAAACAAGCTCTAAAGAAGTTCAGATTTATGAGCTGCCTGAAAAAGAGTTTACAATAACTGTTATAAGATGCTCAATGAGGCCGGGCACAGTGGCTCACACCTGTAATCCAAGCATTTTGGGAGGCCAAGATAGGTGGATCACCTGAGGTCAAGAGTTTGAGACCAGCCTGACCAACAAGGTAAAACCCTCTCTCTACGAAATACAAAAAAAAATTAGCCAGGTGTAGTGGCCCCTGCCAGTAATTCCAGCTACTGGGAGGCAGAGGAAGGAGAATCACTTGAACCCAGGAGGCAGAGGTTGCAGTGAGCCAAGACAGCACCATTGCACTTCAGACTGGGCAATGTGATGAAAATCCATCTCAAATAAATAAATAAATAAAATTGAAAAAATAAAGGGGCTCAATGAGCTAATACAGAATATCAATAGATAAATCACAAAACAATGAATTAACAAAATGTGAATATCAACGAAGTGATAGAAGCTATTTTAAAAAGGAAACAATTTCTTGAGTTGAAAAAACAACTGAAAATTCATTAGAGGAATTCAACAGCAAGCTTGATCAGGCAGAAGAAATAATTATTGAACTTGAATACAGGTCATTTGAAACCATTGAGTCAGAAAAACTAAAAGAAAAAAAGGAAGAAAAGTAAAGAAAACTGTATTAGGCTGTTGTTGCATTCCTATAAAGAAATATCTGAGACTGGGCAATTTATAAAGAAAAATGGTTAAATTGGCTCACAGTTCTGCAGGCTGTACAGGAATCATATTGTCCACATCTGCTTCACTTCAGGGGAGACCTCAGGGAGCTTTTGCTTGTGGCAGAAAGTGAAGGTGGAGCAGGGGTCTCATATAACAAAAATGGTAGCAAGAAGGAGAGTAGGGGGGAGGTGCCTACACTTTCAAACAATCAGATTTCATGAGAACTTATTCACTATCACAAGGATAGCACCAAACCATGGAGGATCTGCCCCCATGACCCAAACCCCTCCCACCAGGCCCCATCTCTGACACTGTGAATTAAATTTCACCATAATTTTTAGAGGGGGCACATATCTAAACTATCTCAAGAGCCTAAGGGAATTATGGGACTCTATCAAGTAGATCAATATATGTATTCTAGAAACTAAAGAAGGGGAAAAGAGAGAGAAAGAGGCAAGGAGCTTATTTAAAGAAATATTGGCTGAAAACTTCCCACATCAAAAGAAACAACGAACATTAAGATTCAAGAAACTCACAGAACTTCAACTAGGATAAATTCAATAAGAATCACCCCAAGACACAGTATACTCAAATTGTCTAAAATGAAAGACAAAGAGAGAATCTTGAAAACAGGAAGGAAAAGCAATTTGACACATAAAGGAGCATCCTTAAGATTATCAGATTTTTCCAGCAAAAACTTTACAGGCCATAAATGTATGAGATGATATGTTCAAAGTGTTTGGCCACACCATTCTTCAAAGATTAAGGAGAAATTTAGACTTTCTCAGATAAATAAACACTGAGAGAATTCATTACCTCTAGAACTTATCTACAAGAAATGCTAACAAGAGTCCTTCAAGTTGAAGTGAAAAGATTGTAGACAGCAACACAAAGCCATATGAAAACATAACTTTTTCCATAAAGGTACATATATGAACAAATATAGTAACCTGTCCCACTGTACTTTTGATGCATAGAATTTAAATAACAAAGACATTTTAAGAACTATAAATCCGTGTTAATGAGTTTACAATATATAAAGATGTAATGTGATATAAGTAACATAAAGTGGAGGGGGAGTGGAGCTAGAAAGAAGTAGAGTTTTGGTATATGATTGAGGTTATTATCATTTAAAATAGAATGCTATCATTTAAATATGTTTTATGTAATTGTAATGGTATTTATAAATAAAATATCTATAGAACATATACAAAAAGAGAAGAAGACATCAAAGTATATAACTACAAAAAAACTCAATGAAACATAAAGGTAGGCAGTAAAAGAGGAAAGAAGGGAAAAAAGGCTACAAAACACAGAAAACAACAAAATGGCAATGGTAAGTCCTTCACTATCAGTAATCATTTTAAATGTAAATGAATTAAACTCGACAATCAAAGGCATAGATTGGGTGAATGGATTAAAAGAACAATATACAAGTATATATCACCTAGAAGAGACTTACTTTAAGACTACATTCATAGTTTGAAAGAGAAAGGATGCAAAAAAGATATTTCATGCAAATGGTAATCAAAAGAGATCAGGGGTGCCTATACTAGTCCTAGGTGAAATAGACTATACCAAAAACCGTTATAAGAGATGAAGAAGCCTGTTACACAATAATAAGAGGGTCAATTCAGCAAGAAGATATAACAACTATAAATATTTACATACTAAGCCTCAGAGATCCTAAACATTTGAAGCAGCATTGCACAGAATTGAAAAGAGACATAGACAGCACCACAATAATAGTAGGGCACTTTAACAATTCCCTTTTAATAATGGATAGAACAACAAGAAAGAAGGTCAATAAGGAAATGGAAGACTTGAACAACAGTGTAGATCAAATGACCTAACAGACAGACATAGAACCCGCTGCTAAATGACAGCAGAACATGTTCTTCTCAAGTGCACATGGAACGTTCTCCAGGATAGACCATATGTTAGGTCACAGTACAAGTCTTAAAAAATTAAAGAATATAGAAATCATACAGTATCTGTATGATTTTCTAATAACAAGTATCTTTTCCAATAACAAGAGAATAAAACTAGAAATCAATAGCACAGGGATTAACGAAGAAAATAGAGGACTCAACTAAAATCAGAGATGAAAGAAGCGACATTACAAATGATACCAAAGAAATGGAAAAGAGTGTACTATGAACAATTGTAAGCCAAAAAATTGGATAACCTAGAAGAAATTAATAAGTTCCTAGAAACACCAACCTACCAAGAGTAAATCATGAAGAAATAGAAAATCTGAATACATAATAAGTGAAGAGACTGAATAATTAATCAAAGATCCCCCCCCTCCCCCGCCAACAAAGAAAAGCACAAAATCAGATGGCTTCACTGGTGAATTCTATCAAACATTTCAAGAACAATTAACACTAATTCTGAAATGCTTCCAAAATAGTTGAAGAGAAGAGTGACCTCCAAGCCCATTCTGTGATGCCAGCATTGTTACCCTGAAACCAAAGCCAGACAAAGACACCACACAAAAACTACAGACCTGGTGAACTACATTTTCTGAGAAACATGGTTGCAAAAATCTTAACAAAATAGCAGCAAACCACATTCAAGGACACATTCAAAGGATTATATTTCATAATCAAGGGGAGTTTATTCCTTGAATGCAAGGCTGGTTTAACATATGAAAATCAAGGTAGGCTGGGCAGGGTGGCTCATGCCTGTAATCCCAGCACTTTGGGAGGCCAAAATGGGCAGATCACGAGGTCAGGAGTTCAAGACCAGTCTGGCCAACATGGTGAAACCCCTCCCTACTAAAAATGCACACACACAAAAAAAAAACAAAAATCAGCTGGGCGAGGTGGCTCATGCTTGTAATCCCAGCTACTCAGAAGGCTGAGGCAGGTGAATCGCTTGAACCCAGGAGGGAGAGGTTGCAGTGAGCTGAGATCATGCCACTGTACTCCAGCCTGGGTGACAGAATAAGACTCTGTCTCCAAAGAAGAAAGAAAGAAAGAAAGAAAATCAATGTAATACATTGCAGAAAAAGCATTTGGCATGAGCCAATGTCCTCCATTATAAAAACACCCACAAACTAGGAATAGAAGGAAACTACACCAAGATAATGAATGCCATTTATGAAAAGCCCATATCTAACATCATACCTAGTGGGAAAGACTTGAAGCTTATCCTCTAAGAACAGAAGCAAGGCAATGAAACCTGCTCTAATCACTTCTATTTAATATAGTATCAGAAGTACTAGCTAGAGCAAGTAGGCAAGAAGAGTAAATAAATGTTATTGAAATTGGAAGGGAAGAAGCAAAATTATTCTTTTTCCAGGTGACATTACTTTATATGTAAAAACACTAAAAATTCCACAATAAAACTGTTAGGGCCAAGCATGGTGGTTCACACATGTAATCCCAGCACTTTGTGAAACTGAGTTGGGAAGATTGCTTGAGTATGAGAGTTCAAGAATAGCCTGAGCAACAAGGTGAGACCCCCCAGCTCTACCAAAAATCCAAAAATTCAACAGGCATGGTGTTGCACACTAGTGATTCCAGCTACTCAGAGGCTGAAATGAGAAGATCATTTGAGCCAAGGAGGTTGAAGCTGCAGTGAGCTGTTATGTGCTTCTGCATTCCAACCTCAGCAACAAAGTGAGACCCTGTCTCAAAAAACAAAACAACAACAGTGGCTCATGGCTGTAATCCCAGCACTTTGTGAGGCCAAGCTGGGCTGTCATATGTGAATTTTCAGTGCCACAAAAGAAGTAGCACTCAAATATAAATTTAATTTTCACAGCAAGGCAACTTTACTTTCTGCAGAAAGGGTGCTCCTGTTTGCCATCTTGCCATGAGAGGACCCTGAACAAAGGAGGTAGGGCCATTTATATCTTAACATATCTGCCATACTGCTGTGTCCTGATTCCATTGGCTGGAACTGGACTTCACAGTCTAGGCTGCACCCAGTTGGCTAACAAAACTATCCTAAAGAGGTAAAGGCAGACGAGAACAAAGGAAAGAGGAAGTAACTTGAGGAATGCTTAGAGAAGCAATAACATTTCCAAATAAGGAAAGGAAATAAGCCATGCCTGGGCTTGTCCAGGCATGTCAGGGCAAATATCTAGCTAGGCTAAACTGCACAAACTAAGAACACTGGATACACTTATTTCTTCATTATGACTAACAGCTACTTTAAGATTATTAGCAAAAGTTTTAAAATAAATTAACCTTTGAGGAAACTATTTGTAATGAACTAAGAAGAAAGCTTTGAAGAGGAACCTTTTATTTTATCTTATTCCCTACACAGGTGGGTCATTTAAAGTCAGGAGTTTGAGACCAACCTGGGAAACATAGTGAAACCTCATCTCTATTAAAAATACAAAAATTAGCCAGGTGTGGTTGTACACACCTATAATCCCAGCTACTTGGGAGGATGAGGCAAGAAAATTGCTTGAACCTGGGAGGCAGAGGCTGCAGTAAGCTGATATTGCACCACTACACTCAAGCCTAGGCAATGGAGTGACACTCCATCTCAAAAGACAAACAAACAGGCCAGGTGTGGTGGCTCATGCCTGTAATCCCAGCACTTTGGGAGGCTGAGGTGGGTGGATCACCGTAGGTCAGTAGTTCAAGACCAGCCTGACCAACATGGAAAAACCCCATCTCTACTAAAAATACAAAAAATTAGCTGGGCGTGGTGGTGCATGCCTGTAATCCCAGCTACTTGGGAGGCTGAGACAGGAGAATTGCTTAAACCTGGAAGGCAGAGGTTGCAGTGAGCCAAGATCACACCATTGCACTCCAGCCTGAGCAACAAGAACAAAACTCCATCTCAAGAAAACAAATAAACAAAAAAACCCAAGGAAACAAAACAAAACAACAAAAAACGGTTAGAATTAATAAATGAAATTAGCAAAGTCGCATGACAAAACATACAAAAGTGTTTTGCACTTCTGTACATGGGCAATGAAAAATCTGAAAAGGAAATTAGGAAAACAATTCCATTAACAACACTACCAAAAAGAATAAAATATTTAAGAATTAACTAGCCAAGGAGATCAAACAGTTTTATACTGAAAACAAACCAATGTTGAAAGATATTAAAGCAGACACAAATAAAGAGAAAGACATTTGTGATCATGCTTTGGAATACTTAATATCATTAAGATGTTCATATTACCCTAAGTGATCTATAGATTCAGAGCAATGCCTATCAAAATCCAAGAGCATTTTTCACAGGAATAGAAATATTCACCCTAATATTGATTAAATCAGCAAGTGATCCAGAAAGCCAAAACAATTTCAAAAAAAACAAAAAAACAAAAAAACAAAAAATCAGTTGGAAGACCCATACTTCCTGTTTTCAAAATATATTACATAGCTAAAGCAATCAAAACAGAATGGTGCTGTTAAAAGATAGACATGTAGACTAATGGAATAGAATAGACAGTCCAGAAATTACCCTTGTGTATATAGTGAAATAATTTTCAACAAGGGTGCTGAGACCACTCAATAGGGAAAGAACAGAGTTGGCAAAATTGGATATCCAGATGCAAAGAAGAAGAAGAAGAAGAAGAAGAAAAAGAAAAAGAAGAAGAAGAAGAAGAAGTAGTTGTTGGACTCTTGACCAGGAAAAAAAACATAGAGGGAAAGCATGATGACATTATACTTGACAAAGATTTCTTGCATAAAACAACAAAAGCAAAAACAGAAAAATCAAACTTAAAACGTTTTGTGCATCAAAGGACACAATAAACAGAGTGAAAAATCAACATGCACAATAGAAGAAAATATTTGCAAATTATATACCTGATAAGAAATTAATATTTGGAATACATAAAGAATTTATATGACTCAATAACCAAAACCAAACAATCCAATTAAAAATGGGCAGCTTGATTTTGCATTTCTCCAAAGATGGTATACAAATGGGCTAGGCACAATGGCTCACGCCTATAATCCCAGCACTTTGAGAGGCTGAGGCAGGTGGATCACCTGAGGCCAGAAGTTCAAGACCAGCCTGGCCAACATAGTGAAACCCCACCTCTACCCAAAATACAAAAATTAGCTGGGTGTGGTGGCTGGAGCCTGTTATCCCAGCTACATGAGAGTCTGAGGCAGAATTGCTTGAACTTGAGAGGTAGAGGTTGCAGTGAGCTGAGATCATGCCACTGCACTCCAGCTGGGGTGATATGGTGAGACTCTTTCTCAAGAAAAAAAAAAAAGATGAGCTTCTAGGGGAAGATGGCGTTGTAGAGGCGACTCAGGATTGCAGCTCTCAGTGAAGGCACAGAGGGTGAGTCCTAGCCGCATTCTCGGATGGATCTTTTTGCCCACAGAGTGTTGAAAGTCCCAGGTGTGGGAGAGACACAGGACGCTAAGCCGGCTCACGCAGCCGATTCAGCTGGTGCCGTAGCGCAGCGGGACCCAGAACGGAACTCACTGGTCTGGGTGCCCTGTTAAACCGGCAATCTGAGATTTGGAAGGGCAGATTGGCATGTCCATCTGATTGAACGGGACTTGGACAGTGAGCCAGACCAGGAGTTTCCTAGGAAGCCTGATCTGAGCCGGTGCAATGGGCAGCGGCACGGGAGAACGCACGGATCCCAGTGCCCTATTGGCAGGCTACTGGGGCGCCAGTGAGAGAGTCAACCATTCAGCCTGGGGAGAGGAAGAGAGAGAGAGGGCAGACTCTGAGGCAGGGAGCCAGGTGATCAGGCTCGGTGGGTCCCACCCTCACGGGGACAAGCAGGGCGGCGATTGGAGGCACTCGGGGCTGAGAGTTTTGCTGCCGGCATCTAGGACGGGGCAGCCCAGTGGGGGAGGGGCGTCCACCACTACAGACACAATCCGCCCCATCTGAAGTACCACCCAGGGCTGATGCAGCCTGCCGTTGCCAAGGCAACCTGCCATAACAGAGAGACTCCACCAGAAGGGCGGAGCACTCCACAGCAGAATGGAGCCTTGCTGCAGCAGGGCAGACCCACGCTAGCAGGGCGGAGCCCCGGCAGGCAAATAGTGAATAGACTGCCTACTAGCAGGGCAGGACAGTGCAACAGATACTCATAAAGAAAGCCCCAACTCCCTGAGACAGAGCATCTAAGGGGGAAAAAAGGGGGGGGTTTAGGAGTTCTGTTGCAGCAGACATAAACACATCCTCCCAACAACCCTGAATGAACAACGGAGCTCACAGCTCAGCACTGGAGCTCCTATAAAGCACAAACCATCTCCTCAAGCAGCTCCCTGACCCCTGTATATCCAAAGAGTCACCCCAAAAAAGGATTAATCAGACTGACATGTGGCAGGCATCATTCTGGAACAGATAGCAGAAGAAGAAACTGGTAGCATCCCTCACTGTTCCACAGCTTCTACAGGTATACCCCAGAAAAGCAGGGCCTGGAGTGGACCTCAACACTCATACAGCAGAGGGGCTAGACCATTAGAAGAAAAACTAAGTAACAGAAATACTTCATCATCAACAATCTGGGCATCCACACAGAGACCCAATTGAAAAATCAGCAACTACTAAGACGACAGGTGGATAAATCCATAAAAATGGGAAGAAACCAGTGCAAAAAGGAGGAAAACACTGGAAACCAAAACACCTCACCGCCTAAAAAGGACCAAAACTCCTCACCAGCAAGGGAACAAACCTGGATGGAGAATGAGTGTGACAAAATGATGGAATCAGACTTCAGACAGTGGATAATGAGAAACTTCAGGGAGCTAAAAGAACATGTTCTAAATCAGTGCAAAGAAACTAAGAACATTGAAAAAAGATTTAAAAAAAGATTCGAGGAATTGATAACAAGAATGGACAACTTAGAGAGGAATATGAATGAATTGAAGGAGCTGAAAAACACAACACGAGAACTTCGCGAAGCATGCACAAGTTTCAACAGCCGAATTGACCAAGCTGAAGAAAGAATATCAGAAGTTGAAGATCAACTCAATGAAATAAAACGAGAAACCAAGATTAAAGAAAAAAGCACAAAAAGGAATGAACAAAATCTCCAAAAAATGTGGGACTATGTGAAGAGTCCCAACCTACGTTTGATAGGTGTACCAGAATGTGACAAAGAGAATGAATCCAAGCTGGAAAACACTCTTCAGGATATTATCCAGGAAAATTTCCCCAACCTAGCAAGACAGGTCAATACTCAACTCCAGGAAATACAGAGAACACCACAAAGATACTCTGCAAGAAGAGCAACCCCAAGGCACATAATTGTCAGATTCACCAGGGTTGAAATGAAGGAGAAAATACTAAGGGCAGCCAGAGAGAAAGGTCGGGTCACCCACAAAGGGAAGCCCATCAGACTCACAGCAGATCTCTCAGCAGAGACTCTACAAGCCAGAAGAGAGTGGGGGCCAATATTCAACATCCTTAAAGAAAAGAACTTTCAACCCAGAATTTCATATCCAGCCAAACTGAGCTTCATAAGTGAAGGAAAAATAAAATCCTTCACGAACAAGCAAGTAATCAGAGATTTTGTCACCACTAGGCCTGCTTTACAAGAGCTCCTGAAAGAGGCACTACACATAGAAACAACCAGTTCCAGCCATCCTAAAAGCATACCAAATGCTAAAGACCATCAACAAAATGAAGAATCTACAAGAACCAATGTGCAAAAGAGCCAGGTAGCATCAAAATGGCAGTATCAAATTCACACATAACAATATTAACCCTAAATGTAAATGGGCTAAATGAACCAATCAAAAGACACAGACTGGCAAATTGGATTAAAAACCAAAACCCATCGGTGTGCTGTATCCAGGAAAACCATCTCACACGCAAGGATACACAAAGGCTCAAAATAAAGGAATGGAGGAAGATTTACCAAGCAAATGGAGAGCAAAGAAAAGCAGGAGTTGCAATTCTCATCTCTGATAAAATAGACTTTAAAGCAACAAAGATCAAAAGGGACAAAGAAGGTCATTACATAATGGTAAAAGGATCGATACAAGAAGAGCTAACGATTCTAAATATATATGGACCCAATACGGGAGCACCCAGATATATAAGGCAAGTTCTTAATGACTTACAATGAGACTTAGACTCCCACACAATAATAGTGGGAGACTTTAACGCTCCACTGTCAATATCAGACAGATCAACCAGACAGAAAATTGACAAGGATATTCAGGACTTGAACTCAGAACTGGAACAAGCAAACCTGATAGACATTTACAGAACTCTCCAACCCAAATCCACACAATATACATTCTTCTCAGCACCACATCACACCTACTCCAAAATTGACCACATAATTGGAAGTAAAGCACTCCTCAGCAAATGCAAAACAACTGAAATCATAACAAACAGTCTCTGAGACCATAGTGCAATCAAATTGGAACTCAGAATTCAGAAACTAACTCAGAACCACACAGCTTCATGGAAACTGAACAACTGGCTCTTGAATGTTGATTGGATAAACAATGAAATGAAGACAGAAATAAAGAAATTCTTTGAAACCAATGAGAATGAAGACACAATGTACCAGAATCTCTGGGACACATTTAAAGCAGTCTGTAGAGGAAAATATATAGCAATATGTGCCCACATGAGAAGAGTGGAGAGATCCAAAATTGACACCCTATCATCAAAATTGAAAGAGCTAGAGGAGCAAGATAAAAAAGCTCAAAACCTAGCTGAAGACAAGAAATAACTAAGACCAGAGCAGAACTGAAGGAGATAGAGACAAGAAAAACCCTTCAAAAAAAATCAATAAATCCAAGAGCTGGTTTTTTGAAAAGATCAACAAAATAGACAGACCACTAGCCAGACTGATAAAAGAGAAAAGAGAGAACAACCAAATAGATGCAATAAAAAACGATAATGGGGAAATCACCACAGATTCCACAGAAATTCAAACTATCATCAGAGAATACTACAAACAACTCTATGCGCATAAACTAGTAAACCAGGAAGAAATGGATAAATTTCTGGACACCTGTGTCCTCCCAAGCCTAAACCAGGAGGAAGCCGAAACTATGAATAGACCAATAACAAGGTCTGAAGTTGAGGCAGCAATGAAGAGCCTACCACACAAAAAAAGCCCAGGTCCAGATGGGTTCACAGCTGAATTCTACCAGACACGCAAAGAGGATCTGGTACCATTTCTTCTGAAACTATTCCAAATAATTCAAAAAGAGGGAACCCTTCCCAAATCATTTTATGAGACCAACATCATCCTGATACCAAAACCAGGCAGAGACTCAACAAGAAAAAAAAACTTCAGGCCAATATTTATGATGAACATAGATGCAAAAATCTTCAATAAAATACTGGCAAACTGATTGCAATAGCACATTAAAAAACTTATCCATCATGATCAAGTAGGATTCATCCTGGGAATGCAAGGCTGGTTCAACATACACAAGTCTATCAATATAATTCACCACATAAACAGAAGCAAAAACAAAAACCACATGATTATCTCAATTGATGCAGAGAAGGCATTTGACAAAATTGAACAGCCCTTTATGCTAAAAACCCTCAATAAACTTGGTATTGATGGAACATATCTCAAAGTAATAAAAGCTATTTACGACAAACCAACAGCCAATATCATACTTAATGGGCAAAAACTGGAAGCATTCCCTTTGAAATCCAGTACTAGACAAGGATGCCCTCTCTCCCCACTCCTATTCAACATAATACTGGAAGTTCTAGCAAGAGCAATCAGGCACGAAAAAGAAATAAAGGGTATTCAAATAGGAAAGGTGGAAGCCAAATTGTCTCTATTTGCAGATGACATGATATTATACCTAGAAGACCCCATCACCTCAGCCCAAAAACTCCTGAAACTGATAAGCAACTTCAGCAAAGTCTCAGGATATAAAATCAATGTGCAAACATCACAAGCATTCCTATACACCAATAACAGACTTAAAGAGAACCAAATCAAGAACGAACTGCCATTCACAATTGCTACAAAAAAAATAAAATACCTAGGAATACAACTCACAAGGAACGTAAGGGACCTCTTTAAGGAAAACTACAAACCACTGCTCAATGAAATAAGAGAGGACACAAACAGATGGAGAAACATTCCATGTTTGTGGTTAGGAAGAATCAATATCGTGAAAATGGCTATACTGCCCAAAGTAATTTACACAATCAATGCTATCCCCATCAAACTACCATTGAATTTCTTCACAGAACTGGAAAAAACCACCATGAATTTCATATGGAACCAAAAGAGAGCCCACATAGCCAAGTCAATTCTAAGCAAAAAGAAGACAGCGGGAGGCATCACACTACCAGACTTCAAACTATACTACAAGGCTACAGTAATCAAAACAGCATGGTACTGGTACCAAAACAGAGATATAGACCAATGGAACAGAACAGAGGCATCGGAGGCAACACAACATATCTACAACCATATAGTCTTTGATAAACCAGACAAAAACAAGCAATGGGGAAAGGATTCCCTGTTTAATAAATGGTGTTTGGAAAACTGGCTAGCCATGTGCAGAAAGCAGAAACTGGACCCCTTCCTGACACTTTACACTAAAATTAACTCCAGATGGATTAAAGACTTAAACATAAGACCTGACACCATAAAAACCCTAGAAGAAAATCTAGGCACAACCATTCAGGACATAGGAGTAGGCAAGGACTTCATGAACAAAACACCAAAAGCATTGGCAACAAAAGCCAAAATAGACAAATGGGACCTAATCAAACTCCACAGCTTCTGCACGGCAAAAGAAACAGTCACTAGAGTGAATTGGCAACCATCAGAATGGGAAAAAATCTTTGCAGTTTACTTATCTGACAAAGGGCTGATATCCAGAATTTACAAAGAACTCAAACAGATTTACAGGAAAAAAACCAGCAAGCCCATTCAAAAATGGGCAAAGGATATGAACAGACACTTTACAAAAGAAGACATACATGAGGCCAACAAACACATGAAAAAATGCTCATCATCACTGGTCATTAGAGAGATGCAAATCAAAACCACATTGAGATACCATCTCACGCCAGTTAGAATGGTGATCATTAAAAAATCTGGAGACAACAGATGCTGGAGAGGATGTGGAGAAATAGGAACACTCTTACACTGTTAGTGGGAGTGTAAATTAGTTCAACTATTGTGGAAGAGAGTGTGGTGATTCCTCAAGGACCTAGAAATAGAAATTCCATTTGACCCAGCAATCCCATTACTGGGTATATATCCAAAGGAATATAAATCATTCTACTATAAGTACACATGCAAACGAATGTTCATTGCAGCGCTGTTTACAATAGCAAAGACCTGGAACCAACCCAAATGCCCATCGATGATAGACTGGACTGGGAAAATATGGCACATATACACCATGGAATATTATGCAGCAATCAAAAATGATGAGTTTGTGTCCTTTGTAAGGACATGGCTGAATCTGGAGAACATCATTCTCAGAAAACTGACACAAGAACAGAAAAAGAAATACCGCATATACTCACTCATAGGCGGGTGAGAAAAATGAGAACACATGGACACAGAGAGGGGGTCTACTACACACTGGGGTCTATTGGGGGGAATGGAGGAGGGACAGTGGGGGAGGCTGGGCAGGAATAGCCTGGGGATGAATGCCAAGTGTGGGTGAAGGGGAGGAAGGCAGCAAAACACACTGCCATGTGTGTACCTATGCAACTATCTTGCACATTCTGCACATGTACCCCAAAACCTATAATGCAATAAAAATTAAAAAAAAAAAACAGAAAAAAAAGATGATATATAAATGGCCAGCAACATATGAAAAGATGTTCAATATAAGTAATTATCATAGAATTGCAAAGTACAACTGCAATGAGATATCATCTTACACCCAGTAGGATGACCACTATAAAGAAAAAAACCCAAGAAAGTACAAGTGTTGGTGAGTACACAGAAAAAATTATAATCCCTTTGTGCATTGTTAGTGGAATTGTAAAACAGTGAAACTGGTATTGAAAACAGTATGGAGGTTCTTAAAAAAATTAAAAATAGAACAACCATATGATCAAGCAATCTCCCTTCTGGGTATGTATCCAAAAGAACTGAAAGTACGCCTATGTTAATAGCACTGTGCATCATAGGCAAGAGGTGAGGGCAACACAAGCAGCCACTGGTAGATGAATGGCAAACAAAATGTGGTACATACTTACAATGGAATATTTAATTCAGCCTTTATAAAGAAGGTAAACCTGACATTTGAGACAACCTGGATGACATTATACTAATAAGCTAGTCACACACATTCAAAAACGTTGTGTGATTATACTTACCTAAGTATCTCAAATAATCAAACTCTTAGAAACAGAAAATAGATTGTGACCAGCCTAGCCAACATGGTGAAACTCTGTCTCTACTAAAAATACAAAAATTAGCCAGGCATGGTGATGTACACCTGTAACCCCAGCTACTCAGGAGAGTGAGACAGGAGAAACCCTGGAACTGGGGAGGCAGAGGTTGTGGTAACACAGATGGTGCCACTGCACTCCAGCCTGAGAGACAGAGCAAGACTCTGTTTCATAGAAAAAGAAGAAAAAAAAAAAAAAGGCCAGACCTAGTGGCTCACGCCTGTAATCCTAGCACTTTGGGAGGCCAAAACAGGCAGATAATGAGGTCAAGAGATTGAGACCATCCTGGCCAACAAGGTGAAACCCTGCCTCTACTAAAAATACAAAAATTAGCCAGGCATGATGGCACACATCTGCAGTCCCAGCTACTGGGGAGGCTGAGGCAAAAGAATTGCTTGAACCCAGGAGGTGGAGGTTGCAGTGAGCTGAGACCTTGCCACTGCACTCCAACCTGGTGACAGAGCAAGGCTGTCTCAAACAAACAAACAAAAAAACCCCAGAAAATAGAATGGTGGTTTCCAGGGGCTGGGAGAAGGGCAAAAGGGGAGTTGATGTTCAGTGGGTATAGAGTTTTAGTTTTGCAAGATGAAAAAGTTCTAGAGACATTGCACAATAAGATGTGTCAGCCTAAATAACAAAGAAACTCTCTAAACGGAAACAATATTTACTTGGGAATAGGGCAGTGCAATAAGAATAGGCATGCCAGAGTAAACTATGTACATATTTAAGGAGGTAAAGAAAGACAAAGCTTCTTAAAGAAACAATATGGAGAAGCCAGGTGAAGTGGCTCTTGTTTATAATCCCAGCACTTTGGGAGGCTGAGGCAGTTGGATCACTTGCGGCCAGGAGTTTGAGACCAGACTGGCCAACCATGGCGAAAACCCATTTCTACTAAAAATACAAAAAATAGCTGGGCGTAGTGGCACGTGCCTATAATACCAGCTACTGGGAAGGCTGAGACATGAGAATCATTTGAACCAGAGTGGCAGAGGCTGCAGTGAGCCAAGATTTCATCACTGCACTCTAACCTGGATAACGGAGAAAGACTCTGTCTCAAACAAAAAAAAAAAAAAAAAAAAGAGAGAGAGAGAGAAGAAAAAGAAAAACAGATGAGGAAGATTACATAATTATTTTGAGATAACATCTTTGGCTACAAAGATCAACAACAATAACATCGTTCTGAGTTTGGACAGGCAGTTGCTGGGCAGACGTTTTCACAGTATTTTTTGTGCAAGATTGGGATGTCCTTTGTGCATGTTTGCAGTTTTTAGTCTTTTGTGATAATTTTGTTATCCTGCATACAAATCTTGCCAAGACACATGATCCACAACAATTATGAGATAATAAATGTGTGTTAGGCTGCTAAGGTTGTGTTCATTTATTATACAACAATAGAAAAAAATAC
Organism: Saguinus oedipus; assembly: GCA_031835075.1. Lineage (NCBI taxonomy): Eukaryota > Metazoa > Chordata > Mammalia > Primates > Cebidae > Saguinus > Saguinus oedipus. The sequence goes on from CM063178.1 coordinate 131,015,168, forward strand.
AGAAACTTACCTAAACATTGTATTTCAAGCTGCTTTTGCAGTAGGTGTGGCCTATGACAAAGTCCTGGTCAATCAGAGAGGAGCCAAATATAGGTGTGCAACGTCTGGATCATTATTGTAAAGGGAAGTGGTGGCCATGCTTTTAATTCTTGTGGATATATTCATGGCCTTCCTCAGCTCTATTTTTCAGGGTGACTCCATTTTGATTCTGACAGCTTTCACAGGTACACACAGTTAACACTACTGTACTGTATACTTTAAAATGGTTAAGATGGTAAATTTTATTTTATTTAATACAAAAAGTAAAAAAAGAATCTGTCATATGATCCAGTAATCTCACTTCAGGGAATATATCCACAAGAATTAAAAGCATGGCCACCACTTCCCTTTACAATGCATCTAATTAATAGAACTGATGTCATAGTCATAATTTTATATCTAAGGATGTCTGAAAAATGTATTTTGTAGCTTTCCTACCTCTCCAGTTTCAGGAAGCCCTCCACTACAATTCATCCCTTTGGCCTTTTCACTTTCTTTTTTCTTTTCTTTCTTTTTTTTTTTGAGACAGAGCCTCACTCATTCACCAGGCTGGAATGCAGTGGCACAATCTTGGCTCACTGCAACCTCCACCTCTCAGGTTCAAGTGATCCTCTTGCCTCAGCCTCCTGAGTAGCTGGGACTACAGGTATGTATCACCACACCCAGCTAATTATTTGTATTTTTAGTAAAGACAGGGTTTCCCTGTATTGGCCAGGATGGTCTTCATCTCTTGACCTTGTGATCTGCCTGCCTTGGCCTCCCAAAGGGCTGGGATTACAGGCATGAGCCACCACACCCAGCCTGGCTATTTCACTTTCATAAACACCATTCTACTGATACTTAAACTTCTATGTAATAATTGCAACAACATATGCTTCTAGTCATAATGAAACTATTCATTATTGAGATAAAAACACATTTCTATAAAAGGAGAAACCCAAAATGTCATCGGTGTCTGTATCTATCTCTGAATGATGTTTACTCCATTTCTAATTAAATCACAACCCTGACATAATATCCTGTAAGCCAAGGATACTATGGCATTGAAAACTAATATTAGGCCAGGCGTGGTGGCTCATGCCTGTAATCCCAGCACTTTGGGAGGCTGAGGCGGGTGGATCACGAGGTCAAGAGATCGAGACCATCCTGGACAACATGGTGAAACCCCGTCTGTACTAAAAATACAAAAAATTAGCTGGGCATGGTGGCGTGTGCCTGTAATCCCAGCTACTCAGGAGGCTGAGGCAGGAGAATTGCCTGAACCCAGGAAGTGGAGGTTGCGGTGAGCCAAGATCGCACCATTACACTCCAGCCTGGGTAACAAGAGTGAAACTCCGCCTCAAAAAAAAAAAAAAAAAAAAAGAAAAGAAAACTAATATTAATATGATTGAATAATAAAATCAATCAGTCATACTATATAAAACAATAGAAGAGAGATAAATGAATGAGGAAAACATATACATAACAGTACAAAGAAGAAAATATAGGCCTTATTTTTGTAGTTTATCACCAAGACATTGATTGCTACTTATAATTCTTTCTTCCAAAACTCCTATCTTGTCCACTTTATTCTCCTTTATTATCTCAGCTAGTTGCTGCTTTTTCCTTTTTAGATAATCTAAATTTTGGTTGCTGAAAGATGTGAACATATTATAATTCCTGCCTGTACTGTGTTGCTCTAATGTTTCATTGTCTTTTGTCATTGGATATAGCAGTTTGATATAGTTTGGATGTGGCCCCACCCAAATCTCATCTTAAATTGTAATCCCATAATCCCCACATGTCATGTGAGGGACCCAGTGGGAAGTGAGTGGATCATGGTAGCAGTTTCCGCCGTGATGTTCTCATGATAGTGAGTCCACATGAAATCTGATGGTTTTATAAGTGTCTGACATTTTCCATGCTTGCACTCACTTCTCCTTCCTGCTGCCCTGTGAAGTCCCCTCTTTTGCTTCACTTTCTGCCATGATTGTAAGTTTTCTGAGGCCTCCCCACCAATGCAGAACTGTGAGTTAAATAAACCTCTTTTATTTGTAAATTACCCAGTCTCAGGCATTTCTTTATAGCAGTGAGAGAATGGACTAATACAGTAAATTGGTACCACAGAATGTGGGGTGCTGCCATAAAGATACCTACAAATGTAAAAGCAACTTTAGAATAGTAAAGTATTCCAAATTCAGGCAGAGGTTGGAACAGTTTGGAGGGCTCAGAAGGAGATATGAAGATGTGGGAAAGCTTAAAACTTCCTAAAGATTTGTTGAATGACTTTGTTCAACACATTGTTCAACAAATCAGTGGCTTATTAAATACTGATCGTGATATGGAGAAGTCCAGGCTGTGGTGGTCTCAGATGGAGATAAGGAACTTGTTGGGAACAGAAATAAAGGTGACTCTTGCTATGCTTTAGCAAAGTAACTGGCAGAATTTTGCTCCTGTCCTAGAGCTCTGTGAAACTTTAACTTGAGAGAGATGATTTAGGATATCTCACAGAAGAAATTTCTAAGCAGCAAAGCATTCAAGACTTAGGTGTTCTTAAAAGCATTCAGTTTTATGAAATCACAAAGAGATAGTTTGAAATTGGAACTTATGTTTAAAAGAGAAGCAGAGCTTAAAATTTTGAAAATTTGCAGCCTGGTGATGTGATAGAAAAAAAAAAACAATTTTCTGAGAAGAAGTTCAAGCTGGCTACAGAAATTTGCATAAGGAATGAGAAGCCAAAGTTAATTGCCAAGACAATGGTGAAAATGTCTCCACGGCATGTCAGAGGTCTTCAAGGAAGGCCCTTTTATCACAGGCCTGGAGGCCTAGGAGGAAAAAATAATTTCATGGGCTGGGCCCAGGGCCTTGCTGCTTTGTGCAGTCTCAGGACTTGGTGCCCTGCTTCCGAGCCATGACTAAAAGGGGTCAATGTGCAGCTCAAAACATTGCTTCAGAGGGTGCAAGCTCCAAACCTTGGTGGCTTTCATGTGGTGTTGGGCCTGTGGAGGCACAGAAGTCAATAATTGAGGTTTGGGAACTTCTGCCTAGATCTCAAATGTATGGAAATGCCTGAATGTCCACACAGAATTTTTCTGCAGAGGTAGAGCCCTTATGGGGAACCTCTGATAGGGCATTGTGGAAGGGAAATGTGGGGTCAGAGCCCCCATACAGAGACTCCACTGGAGTACTGCCTATTAGAGCTGTGAAAAGAGGTCCACTGTCCTCCAGACCCCAGAATGGTAGATCCACTGACAGCTTGCACTGTGAAACTGGAAAAGCTACAGACACTCAACACCAGTCTATGAAAGCAGCTGGGAAGGGGTCAGTATCCTGCAAAGCCATGGGGCAGAGCTTCCCAAGACCATGGGAACCCACTCCTTGCATTGGCATGACCTGGATGTGACATGTGGTGTCAAAGGAGATTATTTAGGAGCTTTAAGATTTAATGATTGCCATGTTGGATTTTGGACCTGCATGGAGCCTGTAGCCTGTTTGTTTTGGCCAATTTCTCCCTTTTGAAATGGGTGCATTTACCCAATGCTTGTATCCCCATTGTATTTTGGAAGTAACTAACTTGCTTTTGATTTTACTGGCTCCCACGCAAAAGGGACTTGCCTTGTCTCACATGAGAATTTGGACCTGGACTTTTGGGTTAATGCTGGAATGAGTTAAGACTTTTGGGGACTGTTGGGAAGGCATGGTTGTGTTTTGAAATGTGAAGACATGATATCTGGGAAAGGCAAGGGGTGGAATGACATGGGTTGGCTTTGTCCCCACCCAAATCTCATTTCAAATTATAATCCCCATAATCCCCACATATCACAAAATGGACCCAGTGGGAAGTGATTGGATCATGGAGGTAGTTTCCCCCATGCTGTTCTTGTGATAGTGAGTAGGTTCTGACAAGATCTGATGGTTTTATAAGTGTCCGGCATTTCCACTGCTTGCACTCACTTCTTCCTGCCACCCTGTGAAGAGGGTGTCTTCTGTTTTGCCTTCTGCCATGATTGTAATTTTCCTGAGCCTCCCCAGCCATGAGGAGTAAGTGTGAGTCAATTAAACCCTTTTTCTTTACAAATTGCCTAGTCTCAGGTATTACTTTATAGCAGAGTGAGAAAGGACTAATAAATAGTTCAAAGAAGCACTTCAGGAAGGGCCCCTAGATTTTAAATGATTTTTTCTTGTCTTTCATTATTTAGCAGCACCCCATATCTTTTTGATAATCAGGATCAATTACTTATTGATTCAGTAACTTATTTTTTACATATTAATTCAGCAATACTGGGATCTCAAAATGAACTGATGAAAGTCTTAAATTCTGCTTTTGTGAGATTACTGTTATCTACCCTAATGAATTTTTCCACTCCTTGGGTATTAAACCTGTAATCCAGAAGAGAAGGAACAAACAATTTGCAAATAGGTAATTCAGCATAATAGTGAATGAAGCCACTCTCACTTCCACATCTTCCTTGAGTTATAGATCCACATATGTCTATGGGAGAAAAAGCATTATGTATTGGAAGCTGTCTCAGGGGATGTGTTGTATTCTACAGGGAAAAACATTAACCTCATACCATATAGTCCCCTGGCCAGTGTCATAACTCAGTCTTGATTATAACATTTATGATTCTTGTAATACCAGTTTCTTCGGGCAATAAGGCACATGGTAAAACCAGTGAATCCAATGGACAGTTTGCATTGTCTCATTTTAACTGTAAAATGAGTTCCTTGTTCAAATTCAGTGTTATGTGGGATGCCAATGGCAGTGAAAAGACATTTAGTAATTCCAAAGAAGTTGGTGCTGGGCAAAGCATGGCAAGCAAAGAAGAATAAATGTCTGGATAAGTGTCTATTCTTGTGAGGACAAATCATTGCCCACTTCATAATAGTGGAGATTAACATAGTCAATCTACTACTAGGTGACTGGATGCTCCTTCCAAGGTATGCTACCATATGCTTTTTTTTTTTTAATTTTTATTGCATTATAGGTTTTGGGGTACATATGCAGAACGTGCAAGGTAGTTGCATAGGTACACACATGGCAGTGTGTTTAGCTGCCTTCCTCCCCTTCACCCACACTTGGCATTTATCCCCAGGCTATCCCTCCCCAGCCCCCCCCACTGTTCCTCCCCCATTCTCCCCAATAGACCCCAGTGTGTAGTAGACCCCCTCCCTGTGTCCATGTGTTCTCATTTTTCTTACCTGCCTATGAGTGAGACAGAGAGAGTGAATTTGGCCACCAAGAACTCAGCATCAGCTTTTGTTGCTGGCAGATTAGGTATTTAGTGATGAAGATTCAGCTTTGCTAAAAGAAAGGACATATTTTTCCATCTATCTTTAGCTCAATTCTTGCCACCATGACCAGGTTGTTTATAAGCTCATTGAGCAAGCATTGGTGTCGCTGAGAAAAGAGACCCACTAATGTCCACAAAATAGGATGTACCATCATCAGATTAGTGAGCGCCTCCTCTCTCATGGGTAACTAAGTGTCCATTCACATACAACACAAATTTCTCACACTCTGGGTCTATTCCAAGATGTCCATCTACAACCTCTTCCTCACATTTCCTTGTCACCAGTCCTCCAATATTATTTCTTCTATTCATTTGAACATTTGACCAAACAGCCTGATGCTGACCATAAATTGGTATAGAACTGAAATTCAGGTCATGTCTCCTTACAAGCAAAGTGAAAAACAAAAGAGATTTCACTAGCACAGAGCAGAAACTAGAGTATCATCTGAATGTTGTTTAATATTATTTTGAGTACAAAGTAAAAGATGATAGAATAGCTCAAAATAACACCATAAATGGCTAAACAGAACTGCAGTAAAAATGTAGATGTGAATCTGTATATTTCAAAGGCCAGTGAATCTGTAAATATATTTTATAAAATCAGCCAAATAAATTACATGTTCTCTCTTATAAGTGGGAGCAGCTAATTAATGTGTACACATGGACATAGAGTGTAAAATAATAGATAATGGCAAATCAGAAGGGTGAGAGACTGGGAGGGGTACGCAAAATGAGAGATTACTGAGTAAGAACTGTGTAGACCAGGAGAGATCCAAGATGGCCAATTACTAGCAGCTCAGGATTGTAGCTCCTAGTGAAAGTGCAGAGAATGAGAGGATGCCACACTTTCAGATGAATTTTTGTTGCTCATGGAGCAGGAGATTCCCAGTGGAGGAGCCCCACAGGTCACCAGCGTGACTTGTGGCTGGTGTGGTGGTTTTGCTGGTGCCCTGGTGGAGCAGTTCTTAGTGCAGAGTAAACAGGACTGGTTCCCCTTTTAGTCGACATTTGGAGCTCCAGGAAGGCAGAGTTGCCTATTCAGCTGATTGAAAAAGGGACTCAAGAAGGAGGCCAGGCTGGAGATTCCCAGGCAGAAAAGCACCACAAATCTTAACACCACTGTTTTAGCTGGTGCAGTGGGTTGCTCAGATTCTGGTGCTGGGAATGAACAAGTTGGACGTCCACTCAGATACCTAATTTGAAAGTCGGTAATTACAAAGATGACAGGTGGATAAATTTACAATGATGTGAAGAAACCAGTGTAAAAAGGCTGAGAATACCCAAAATCAGAATGCCTCTCCCTCTACAGAGGACCACAGTTCCTCATCAACAAGGGAACAAGGCCTGATGGAGAATGAGTGCATGCCAATAACAGAATTAGGCTTCCAAAGGTGGATAATAAGAAACTTCTGTGAGTTAAAAAAACATGTTCTAGCCCAATGTAAAGAAACTAAGAACCTTGAACAAAGGTTTGATGAAATCCTAATGAGAATAGACAATCTAGAGAGGAATATAAGTGAATTATGGAAATGAAGAATACAATACAAGAACTCCACAAAGTATGTACAGATTTTAACAGTCAAATTGATCAAGCAGAAGCTTTCTTCTGCTTGATAGAAAGAGGTTGAAGACCAACTTAATGAAATGAAATGAGAAGACAAGATTAGAGAATAAAGAGTAAAAAGGAATGAGCAAAGTCTCCAAGAAATATGGGACTCTGTGAAAAGACCTAATTTATGTTTGATAGGTGTAGAGAATGAAGAGAATGAATCCAAGATGGAAAACATTCTTCAGAATATTATTCAGGAAAACTTTCCTAATCTAGTAAGGGAGGACAATACTCAAATACAGGTAATACAGAGAACACCACAAAGATATTCCTCAAGTAGAGAAACTCCAAGACATATAATCATTAGATTCACCAGGGTTGAAATAAAGGAGAAAATTTTAAGGGCAGCTAGAGAGAAAGGTCAGGTTACCCATAAAGGGAAGCCTATCAGACTCACAGCAGATCTCTCAGCAGAAAACCTACAAACTAGAAGAGAGTGGGGGTCAATATTCAATATCTCAATGAAAAGAATTTTCAACCCAGAATCTCATATCCAGCCAAATTAAGCTTCATATATGAAAGAAAAATAAAATTTTTCACAAACAAGTAAGCACTCAGAGATTTCATCACCATCAGGCCTGCTTTACAAGAGCTTATGAAAGAAGCACTATACACAGAAAGGAACAACCAGTATCAGTCATCTCAAAAACTTACCAAAAGGTAAAGAGTATCTCCATAGTGAATAATCTATATCAACTAATGGGCAAGATAGCCAGCTAGCATTAAATGACAATATTAAATGCACAAACATCAATATTAACCCTAAATATAAATGGATTAAATGCCCCAATCAAAGACACAGACAGGCCAATTGAATAAAAAAGTCAAAACCAATTGGTACACTGTATCCAGATCCATCTCATAAGCAAGGACACATAAAGACTCAAAACAAAGTGTTGGTGGGAGACTTACCAATCAAATGGAGAGGAAAAAAAAACAGGAGTTGTAACTTCTGTCTCTGACAAAATAGACTTTAATAGTAACAAAGACTAAAAGAAACAAAGAAGGACATTACATAATGGTAAAAGGATTAATGCAACAACAGGAATCAATGATCATAAATATATATGCACCCAATATAGGAGCACCCAGTACATATGACAAGTTCTTAATGACTTGTAAAGAGACTTGGACTCCTGCACAATAATACTGGGAGACTTTGACACCGCATTGTTAATATTCGACAGATCAATGAGATAGAAAATTAACAGGGACATCTATGATTTGAACTCAGACTTGGAACAAGTAAACTCAGTGAATATTTATAGAATTCTTCACCCCAGGTCCACAGAGCATACATTTTTCTTAGTATCACATTACACCTATTTTGAAAGTGACCACATAATTGGAAGTAAATCACTCTTCAGGATTGGCATAGCATTTCACAGACTTAAATGAAATATTAGTTGGCTGTTTGTTATTTTCTTCCCTTATTCCTTCCTGCCTCTGCTGTTAAGCACAATTATCGGCATAAAAGAGGTTTTTTAATACCTATTTTTAGATTGCATTCCAGCCTGGGCAATACAGCAAGACTCCTGTTCTCTCTCCCCCTTTCTTTTTCTCTTTCTTTCTTTCAAAAAAAAAAAAAATGAGAGATTACTTAATGAGTACTGTATTGGTTCATTTTCACACTACTGATAAAAATATACCTGAGACTGGGCAATTTACAAAAGAAAGAAGTTTAATTGGACTAACAGTTTCACGGGGCTTGGGAGGCCTCAGAATCATGATGGAAGGCAGGAGGAGCAAGTCACATCTTATGTGGATGGCAGCAGGCAAAAAAAAAAAAAAAAATTTTGTGCAGAGAAACTCCCATTTTTTGAAACCATCAGATTTCATAAGACCCATTCACTATCATGAGAACAGCATGGGAAAGACCTGCCCTATGAGTCAATCATGTCCCACCAGGTCCCTTCCACAACATGTGGGAATTATGGAAACTACAAGATGAGATTCAGGTGGGGACACAGAGCCAAACCATATTATTCCATGCTTGGTCCCTCCTAAATGTCCTATAATCACATTTCAAAACCAATCATGCCTTCCCAACACAACAATCCCTGAAAGTCTCAACTCATTTCAGCATTACTCAAAAGCCCAAGTACAAAATCAAAAGCAAGTTAGTTATTTCCTAGGTACCATAGGGGTACAGCCATTGGGTAAATACAGCCATTCCAAATGGGAGAAATTAGCTAAAACAAAGGGGCTACAGGACCCATGCAAGTCTGAAATCCAGCAGGGTAGTCAAATCTTAAAGCTCCAAAATAATCTCCTTTGATTCATTTCTCACACCCACGTCATGCTAATGCAAGAGGTGGGTTCCCATAGTCTTGGGCAGTTCCACCCCTGTCACTTTGCAGGGTACAGCCTCCCTCCTGGCTCCCTTCACAGGCTGGCATTGAGTGTCTGGGGCTTTTCCAGACACACGATGTAAGCTGTCAGTGGATCTACCATTCTGGCATCTGGATAATGGTAGCCCCTCTTCTCACAGCTCCTCTAGGCAGTGCTCCAATAGAAGCCCCCTCTCTGTGGGGGCTCTGACCCCACCTTTCCCTTCCATACTGTTCTAGAAGAATTCTCCATGAGCACTCCACCTCTGCAGCAAAATTCTGCCTGGACCAGGCATTTCCATACATCTTCTGAAATCTAGGTGGAGGTTTCCAAACCCCAGTTCTTGACTTCTGTGCACTCGCAGGCTCAAGACAACATGAAAATTTTTATGGCTTGAGGCCTGCAGCCTCTGAAGCCACAGGCTGAGCTGTTTATTGGTCCCCTTCAGCCACAGCTGGAGCAGCTGGGATGCAGGTCACCAAGTCCCTAGGCTGCACACAGCACGGGGACTCTGAGCTTAGCCACAGAAGCCCTTTTTTCTCCTAGGTCTCTGTACCTGTGATGGAAGGGGTTGCTCTGAAGACTTCTGATATACCCTGGAGACATTTTCACCATTGTCTTGGTGATTAACATTTGGCTCCTTGTTACTTATGCAAATTTCTGCAGCCAGCTTGAATTTCTCCAAGAAAAATGGGATTTTCTTTTCTATGGCATCGTTAGGCTCAAAATAACACCATAAATGGCTAAACATTTTTTTTCCAACTGCAAAGTTTTCTTTAATCATTCAACTCATTGCAGTATTCCCTCAAAGGAAAAAAGTCAATAATAATGTTCAAAGGTAGCAATTGCAGAGAAGTAAAATACAAAAGTACTTTTGTTCCTTGTACACTTACAGTGCTTCATTTTTCTTCTGAAAAACAATATTTTTCCCCAAAGTTTGCTTAGATAAGCATCTTTAAGATGAACAGAATAAAGCAAGTAATCAACTAGAACTCTGTTTCAAATCTTCACATACCTTTATTTTAAGATAACCCTCCTCATTAGAGACTGGGTGGCAGTGAGGTGCAGAGTGAATGGAAGATACAAAGTTTAAATTCATTCAAAGATTTAAGAAGGCAGCTTTGTTTTTTAAAGACCTATGGAACAGAGATGGGGAAGGCTTTTTAACAGAATAAAGAACAGAAAGAAAATTTTCCAGTCTCTAGGACAGTTCTCAGAAAGGCCAGATATATGTGGCTATTATAAAAGTCTGTGAGATTCAATTTTTAAAACTGAATGCAGAGACTTCCTTGAGAGGAGAAGCAGCACTAATTTCACAGAGACTCAAGTTCTGACCACTGGGTGGTCCATTCCCTTCTGGCTGGGGCTGTTATAAATGCTCCCTTGATGGGCAGGCATCAGCTGAGTTTGGTCTGGATTTCCTTTCTAGTTTTTGGTTCTTGTGATGGTACTTTTCTTATGTAGATAGTTGTCAGGCTACACATTTTCTGAGCTTTTATGCTCTATTTTCCTAATAAAACTTAATGCCTTTAACAGCACCCAAGTCACATCTTGAATGTTTTACTGCTTAGAAATTTCTTCCACCAGATACCTTAAATCATCTCTCTCAAGTTCAAAGTTTCACAAATCTCTAGGGCAAACATATAACAAGAGTCACCTTTACTCCAGTTTCCAACAAGTTTCTCACCTCCATCTCAGAAAACCTCAGCATAGAGCTTATTGTTCATCTCACTATCAGCATTTTTGTCAAAGCCATTCAACAAGTCTCTAGGAAGTTCCAAACTTCCCATATTTTCTTGTCTTCCTCTGAGCCCTCCAAACTGTTCCAATCTCTGCCTGTTATCCAGTTCCAAAGTCGCTTCCACATTTCTGGTTATCTTTTCAGCCAATGCCTACTCTACTGGTATCAATTTACTGTATTAGTCCATTTTCACACTGCCAATAAAGACATACCTGAGTCTGGGCAGTTTACAAAAGAAAGATTTAATTGGACTTACATTTGCACATGGCTGGAAAGTCCTCATGATCACAGCAGAAGGCAAGGAGGGGCAAAGCACATCATATGTGGATGGCAGCAGGCCAAAAAAAAAAAAAAACGTGCAGAGAAACTCCCAGTTTTTGTTGTTGTTGTTGTTTTCATCTTTAGATCAATAATCTTCTATTTTGTTATTATTATACTTTAAGTTCTGGGATACATGTGCAGATTGTGCAGGATTGTTACATAGGTATACACATGCCATGGTGGTTTGCTGCATCCATCACCCTGTCACCTACATAAGGTATTTCTCCTAATGTTATCCCTCTCCAATCCCCCAACCCCCTGCTATCCCTCCCCTAAACCTCCCACCCTCCAATAGGCCCTGGTGTGTGATGTTCCCCTCCCTGTGTCCATGCATTCTCATTTTTCAACATCCACTTATCAGTGAGAACATGTGGTGTTTGGTTTTCTGTTCTTGTGTCAGTTTACTGAGAATGATGGTTTCCAGCTTCATTCATGTCCCTGCAAAAGACATGAACTCATCTTTTTTTATGGCTGCATAGTATTCCATGGTGTATATGTGCCACATTTTCTTTATCTAGTCTATCATCGATGGGCATTTGGGTTGGTTCCAAGTCTTTGCTATTGTAAACAATGCTGCAACCAACACACATGTGCATGTGTCTTTATAACACAATAATTTATAATCCTTTGGGTATATATATACCCAGTAATGGGATTGCTGGGTCAAATTGTATTTCTAATTTTAGACCCTTGAGGAATCACCACACTGTCTTCCATAATGGTTGAACTAATTTACACTCCCACCAACAGTGTAAAAGTGTTCCTGTTTCTCCGCATCCTCTCCAGCATCTGTTGTCTCTAGATTTTTTAATGATCACCATTCTAACTGGCATAAGATATTATCTCAACGTGGTTTTGATTTGCATTTCTCTAATGACCTGTGATGATTAGCATTTTTTCATATGCTTGTTGGCCACATAAATGTCTTCTTTTGAAAAGTATCTGTTCATGTCCTTTGCCTACTTTTTGATGGGGTTGTTTTTTTCTTGCAAATTTGTTTAAGTTCTTTGTAGATTCTGGATATTAGCCCTTTGTCAGATGGGTAGATTGCAAAAACTTTTTCCCATTCTGTTGGTTGCTACTTCTCTCTAATGATTGATTCTTTTGCTGTGCAGAAGCTCTTAAGTTTAATTAGATCCTATTTGTCTATTTTGGCTTTCATTGCCATTGCTTTTGGTGTTTGAGCCACGAAGTCTTTGCCTATGCCTATGTCCTGAATGGTATTGCCTAGGTTTTCTTCTAGGGATTTTATGGTGTTAGGTCTTATGTTTAAATCTTTAATCCATCTGGAGTTAATTTTTGTATAAGGTATAAGGAAGGGATCCAGTTTCAGCTTTCTGCACATAGCTAGCCAGTTTTCCAAATACTATTTATTAAACAGGGACTCCTTTCCCTATTGCTCATTTTTGTCAGGTTTGTCAAAGATCAGATGGTTATAGATGTGTGGCATTACTTCTGATGCCTCTATTCTGTTGCATCGGTCTATATCTCTGTTTTGGTACCAGTATGTGCTCTTTTGATCACTGTAGCCTTGTAGTGTAGTTTGAAGTCAGGTAGCATGATGCCTACAGTTTTTTTTGTTTGTCTGTTTGGTGTTTTGTTTTGTTTTGTTTTTTTTTTCCCCCTTAGGACCATCTTGGCTATGCGGGCTCTTTTTGGGTTCCATATGAAGTTTAAGGTGGTTTTTCTCAGTTCTGTGAAGATGGTCAATTGTACTTGATGGGGATAGCATTGAATCTATAAATTACTTTGGACAGTATGGCCATTTTCAGGATGTTGATTCTTCCTAACCATAAGCATGAAATGTTTTTCCATCTGTTTGTGTCCTCTCTTATTTCCTTGAGCAGTGGTTTGTAGTTCTCCTTGAAGAGGTCCTTTACATCCTTTGTTAGTTGTATTCCTAGGTATTTTATTCTCTTTGTAGTAATTGTGAATGGGAGTTTGCTCATGATTTAGCTCTCTGTCTATTATTGGTGTAAAAGAATGCTTGTGATTTTTATGCATTGATTTTGTATCCTGAGACTTTGCTGAAGTTGCTTATCATCTTAAGGAGATTTTGGGCAAGACAATGGGGTCTTCTAAATATACAATCATGTCATCTACAAATAGAGACAATTTGAATTTCTCTTTTCCTATTTGAATACCCTTTATTTCTTTTTGTTGCCTAATTGCTCTGGCCAGAACTTCTAACACTATGTTGAATAGGTGTGGTGATAGAGGGCACTCTTGTCTAGTGCCAGTTTTCAAGAGGAATGCTTCCAGTTTTTGCCCATTCAGTATGATATTGGCTGTGGGTTTATCATAAACAGCTTTCATTATTTTGAGATACATTCCATTGATATCTAGTTTATTGAGAGTTTTTAGCATAAAGGGCTGTTGAATTTTGTTGAAGGTTTTTTCTGCAGCTATTGAGATAATTGTGTGGTTTTTGTCTTTGGTTCTGTTTATGTGATAGATCATGTTTATAGATTTGAGTATGTTGAACAAGCCTTGAATCTACAGGATGAAGCTGACTTGATCATGATGGATAAGCTTTTTCATGTGCTGTTGGATTCAATTTGCCAGTATTTTATTGAAGATTTTTGCATCAATGTTATTCATGAATATTGGCCTGAAATTTTCTTTTTCAGTTATGTCACTGCCCAGTTTTGGTATGAGGATGCTGTTGTTCTCATAAAATGAGTTAGGGAGGATTCTCTCTTTTTGTACTCTTAGGAATAGTTTCAGAAGAAATGGTACCAGCTCCTTTTCATATGTATGGTAGAATTGGGCTGTAAACCCATCTGGTCCTGGACTTTTTTTGGTTGGTGGGCTATTAACTGCTGCCTCAACTTCAGACCTTGTTATTGGTCTATTCAGGAATTCAAATTCTTCCTGGTTTAGTCTTGGGAGGATGCAAGTGTCCAGGAATTTATCCATTTCTTCTAGTTTTACTGGTTTATGTGCATAAACGTGTATGTAGTAATCTCTGATGGTAGTTTGTTTTCTGTGGAATTGGTGGTAATATCCCCTTTATCATTTTTTATTGCATCTATTCAATTCTTATCTCTCTTTTTTTTATCAGCTGGCCAGTGGTCTATCTGTTTTGTTGATCTTTTCAAAAACCCAGGTCCTGAATTCATAGATACTTTTTGAAGGATTTTTTTTTTTTATGTCTCTGTCTCCTTCAGTTCTACTCTCATCTTAGTTATTTTCCTCCAGTTCTGCTCTGATCTTAGTTATTTCTTGTCTTCTGCTAGCTTTTGAATTTGCTTTATCTTGCTCCTGTTGTTCCTTTAATTGTGATAACAGGGTGTCAATTTTAGATATTTCCTCACTTCTTATGTGAGCATTTAGTGCTATAAATTTCCCTCTACACACTACTTTAAATGTGTCCCAAAGATTCTCATATGTTGTGTCTTCATTCTCATTGTTCTCAAAGAGCATCTTTATTTCTGCCTTCATTTCATTATTTATCCAATAGTCATTTAGGAGCAGGTTGTTCAGTTTCCATGTAGTTGTGCAGTTTTGAGTGAGTTTCTTAATCCTGTGTTCCAATTTGATTGCACTGTGGTTTGAGACTGGTTGTTATGACTTGCATTTTTTGCATTTGCTGAGGAGTGATGTACTTCCAATTATGTGGTTAATTTTAGAGTAAGTGTGATGTGGTTGGTGAGAAGAATGTATATTCTGTGGTTCTGGGGTGGAGAGTTGTGTAGATGTCTATTAGGTCCACTTGGTCCAGATCTACATTCAAGTCTTTGATATCCTTGTTAAATTTTCTGTCTCATTGACCAATCTAATATTGACAGTGGAGTGTTAAAGTCTCCCACTATTATTGTGTGGGAGTCTAAATCTCTTTTAGCTCATTCAGAACTTGCTTTATGTATTTGAGTGCTCCTGTATTGGGTGCATATATATTTAGAATAGTTAGCTCTTCTTGTTGCATCGATCCCTTTATCATGATGTAATGCTCCTCTTTGTTTCTTTTGATCTTTGTTGGTTTAAAGTCTATTTTATCAGAGACTAGAACTGCAACCCCTGCTTTTGTTTTGCTCACCATTTGCTTTGTAAATCTCACCCCATTCCTTTATTTTGATCCTATGTATGTCTTTGCACATGAGTTGGATCTCCAGAATACAGCACACCGTTGGGTCTTGAATCTTTATCCAATTTGCCAGTCTGTGTCTTTTGATCAGGGCATTTAGATCATTTACATTTAAGGTTAATATTTTATATGTGAATTTGATCCTGTTATTTTGTTACTAGGTGGTTGTTTTGCCTGTTACTTGATGCAATTTCTTCATTGTGTTTATGCTGTTTACCATTTGGTATGTTTTTGCAGTGGCTGGTATCAGTTGTTCCTTTCCATGTTTAGTGCTTCTTTCAGGAGCTCCTGTAAGGCAGGCCTGGTGGTAATGAAATCTCTCAGCAATTGCTTGTCTGTAAAGAATTTTGTTTCTCTTTCACTTATGAAGCTTAGTTTGGCTGGATATGAAATTCTAGGTTGAAATTCTTTTCTTTAAGGATGTTGAATATTGGCCCCTAGTCTCTTCTAGCTTGTAGGGTTTCTGCTGAGAGATCTGCTGTGAGTCTGATGGGCTTCCCTTTGTAGGTAACCCAACCTTTCTTTCTGGCTGCCATTAGCATTTTTTCCATCATTTCAACCGTGGTGAATCTGACAGTTATGTGCCTTTGAGTTGCTCTTCTTGAGGAATATCTTTGGGGTGTTCTCTGTATTTTCTGGACTTGAATGTTGGCCTGCCTTGCTAGGTTGGGGAAGTTCTCCTGGATAATATCCTGAAGAGTGTCTTCCAGCTTGGATTCATTCTCTCTGTCACATTCAGGTATACCTATGAAATGTAGATTAGGTCTTTTCACATAATTTCATATTTCTTGAAGGCTTTGTTCACGTCTTTTCACTCTTTTTTCTCTAATCTTGCCTCCTCAATTTATTTCATTGAGTTGATCTTCAGTCTCTAATATTCTTTCTTCTGCTTGGTTGATTCAGCTATTGAGACTTATGTATACTTCACAGAGTTCCTGTGCCATGTTTTTCAGTTCCGTCAAGTCATTTATGTTCTTCTCTAAGCTGGTTATTGTAATTAGCATTTTGTCTAACCTTTGCATTGGGTTAGAACATGCTCCTTTAATTCAGAGGAGTTTGTTATTACCCACCTTCTGAAGCCTGCTTCTGTCAATTCATTGAATTCATTCTCCATCCAGTTTTGTTCCTTTGCTGGTAAGGAGTTGTGATCCCTTGGAGGAGAAGAGGCATTCTGGTTTTCACAGCCAGCACAGCAGTTTGAGCTTGACCCAGGAAGGTTATGCTTGGTTGGGGGAGAGGTATCCACCATTATCGAGGCAGTTCTAACCTTGCCTGTGTAAACAAAATCACATGAAAGTTTATACAGCAGCTAGGCAGAGCCTGCAGCAGCTCAGCAATACCTCTGCCAGCAGACTGTGACTTGACTCCCTCCTTGCTGGGCAGGGTATCTCTGAAAAAAGGCAGCATCCCATCAGGGACTTATAAATAAAGCTCACCTTCCCAGGTCAGAGTACCTGGGAAAAGGAGAGATTGTAAGTTCCACTTCAGCAGACTTAAATGTCTCTGCCAAGCAGCTCTGAAGGGAGCAACAGAGCTCCTAGCATAGCACCTGAGTTCTGAAAAGTGATAGACTGCCTCCTCAAGTGGCTCCCTGAGGCCAATATATCCTAAAAGACACCTCATACAGGAGAGCTGTGGCTGACATCTGGCGGGTACCCTTCTGGGAGAAAGCTACCAGAGGAAGGAACAGGCATCAATCCTTGCTGTTCTGCAGCCTCTGCAGGTGATTCTCAGGCAAGCAGCATCTGGAGTGGACCTCCAGCAGTCCTATAGCAGAGGGGTCTGACTGTTAGAAGGAAAACTAAAACACAGAAAGAAATAGCTTCAACATCAACAAAAAGGACATCCACTCAGAGACCCCATCCAAAAGTTACCAACTTCAAAGACCAGAGGTAGACAAATTTGTGAAGATGGGAAGAAACCAGCAAAAAAAAAGCAGAAATTTCTGTTTTTTGAAATTCATTAGATCTATCTTTTGAGACCCATTCACAATCATGAGAACAGCATGGGAAAGACCCACCCTCATTATTCAATCATTACCCACTGGGTCCTTCTAACAACACATGGAAATTATGGGAGCTACATGATGAGATTTGAGTGGGGACACCATAAAATTATATCAAGTACAACATACATTATTATTCCAGTGATGAATACACTAAAAGCCTTATCTTCACCACTATGTAATATATTCATGTAACAGAATTACACTAGTTCCCTATATATTTATATAAATAAAATAAAACTTAAAAACCAATCACAAAAATTTGGATTACAGTGGTAAATATGACAGATATATTTTCAAAAAGTCACCACACAAATATAATTTATTCCACTTCTTACAATGTGAGGTTGATAAATCTCCATCAAGAGATGGGATTGATGTTCTCTCCCCTTGAATCTAGGTTAGCCCATGACTAAAAGAAGTGATATTTTGTGTTTTCTGAGGTTAGGTTATAAAAGATATGGCTTTTATCAGTCTCTCTATCTCTAGACAGAGCAATAGTCAGTCTTGGAACACAGTGACCATGTCATGAAGAATATCAGGTCACTTGGAGAAGTCATATGTAGACATTCCAGCTAACAGCCAACATCAATCAGCTGAAGTCCTAGCCAATATCCACTTTCAACTACCAGACATGTGAGTGAGCTAGCATTCACATTTCTGGTCCTCAGCCATCAAGTCTCCATCAAACTTAAACTATCCAAATGAGGCTCCAGATGTCCTAGAACAGAGAAAAATTATACCATCTGTATCTCATTCAGAATATGTGAGTGGCTGTGTGACTATGGCAGCTCATGACTGTAATCCCAGCACATTGGAAGGCTGAGATGGGAGGATCTCTTCAGCTCAGAAGTTTGAAACCAACCTGGGCAACATAGGAGAATTTGTCTCTACAAAAATAAAAATTTAAAAACTAGCAAGTGTGGTGTGTGTGCCCATGGTCCCCAGTTACCTGGAAGGCTGAGCTGGGAGACTCATTTGAGCCTGAGAGGTTGAGGACTCAGTGAGCCATGATTGCACCACAATACTCCAGCCTGGATGAAAGAGCAAGACTCTGTCTCAAAAGAAAAAAAATGTGAGCATAATAAATAGTTGTTTTACACAACTAAATTTAGGGTGATTTTGTTATATAGCCATGGATAACCAGAAAAGTAAACATCTAAAATGGGTCTTCATTGTGAATAATTA
The DNA here is from genome assembly GCA_031835075.1 of Saguinus oedipus. Classification (NCBI taxonomy): domain Eukaryota; kingdom Metazoa; phylum Chordata; class Mammalia; order Primates; family Cebidae; genus Saguinus; species Saguinus oedipus. The sequence goes on from CM063178.1 coordinate 131,033,762, forward strand.
TCTCAGTTCACAATGTATTATTACGAAGATTTGACAAAATAGGCATGAAGCTATCGAAGATTATATGTAATTTTCAAATTCACAATATAGATTAAGATTTTTTAAATTATTTAATGAACAATAATTATATGCCTGTGATGTAGATGAATAAAATGAACTCATAACAAAGGAACAGGTGACTAGCTCCATATAGAATTATGAGGGATTCTTGAGGTAATATCCTACTAAATTATTAAATATAAAAAAACCACTCAATGCTCACAAGATCACAATGAAATAAGTACATTCATATATTATTGAGAATACTATAAACTATAGCCATCCTCTTAGTAATAAGACAAAATATAGCAAAATTCATAAAGAAATGCATACCAATTTATCCAATTATTCTTTTACTAAATATTTATCCCCAAAAATGAGTGAGAGAGAGAAGAGAGAGGCAATGAGATATTAATTACAGCATTATCTTTAGAAACAAACAATAGAAATGCCCAATAAGAGAGAAATAAGGTACATTTAAATAATGAATTATAGCCATTCAAATAATGATTAGAAAAACTGTATAGAATCATGGATAAATGTTTGTGGTGTTTTAAGTGAAAGAATATAAGTAGCATGTACCCCATTATTACAATTACAGAATATATATAGTCACATTGATTAGAGCTAGATGAGGAAACATTAGAAGGCAAAATGAACAGAATAGAGAGCTAGCCAAGAAAAGTTTTATATATATATGGGGATCAATTATATGGTTTAAGTGACTTCAAATCAGCAGGGAAAGAATGAACTTAACAAAAAATGGTGTTGGCTGTCTATTGCACTCAACATTAAAAAGACAGAAGATAGACAGATTTTTAATTTCTTTTTCTCGAGACAAGACTCTAACTCAGCCAGAGTAGAGTGCAGTGGCACCAAGTCTGCTCATTGCAACGTCTACTTCCCAGGCTCAAGTAATCCTCCTACTTCAGTCTCCCAAGTAGCTGGGACTACAGGCATGTACCACCAGGCCTGGCTAATTTTTGCATTTTTAGTAGAGAAGGGGTTTCACCATGTTTCCCCGGCTGCTCTCAAACTGATGGGCCTCAAGAAATTGGCCTTCCTTGGTCTCCCAAAGTGCTGGGAACCACTGTGCCTGGCCCAGATAGATTTTTTTTTTCATCAATCAAAACTATCTTTTTATAGATAGTTTGAGATACAAATCTAACTATATTTACTACAATTAATAGAAAAGTAGAAGTATAAATATAAAATGCAGAATACTATTTTTATAATTTTTGGATAAGAAATATCTTAAACAAATCAGAAAACTAGAAACCAAAAAGGAAAAGACCAACAGATTTGAATATATTAATACATGAAGCTTGTTTCTGGTAAGTGATAATATAAACAAAAATAAAATAAAGATAACAGAAAGAAAATATTTATTACACATAAAATAAAAAGAGGAAAATAACCATACTATATAAAGAGTGTCTACAAATCATAGGAAAAGCAACAACTCAGCAGAGGACATAAAAAGATATTTCATGGAAAAAATGTAATTATCCAATAATATGCAAAGTAAAATACAGTTTACCTTGCTGCCAATAAGGAAGAAAATTAAAATAGTAATGACACCGTGTTTACTAAGCAAATAGAGAAAATGGACTTACAATAAATAGTATTTATTTGCAAGCATTCTAAGAAAGACACTCATATACTGTTGGAGGATGTATAATTTGGCACAGGCAGTATCTGTCCAAATTTCTAATATGCTTTTCGATCCCAACATTGCACTTAACAGGATTCTAGCTTGGTAAAATATTCTAACATGTGCATTAAGAATAGTGTTTGGTGAAGATGGCGCTATAAAAACAACTCAGGATTGCAGCTCTCAGTGAAGGTGCAGAGGGTGAGTCCCCATTTTCAGACAGACCTTTGTTGCCCATAGAACAGTGAAATTCCAAGGTGTAGGAGAGACACAGGAGAGCAGCGCAGCCCTTTAGGCTTGCATGGCTGTTCAGCCGGTGCCATGGCACAGCGGCAGCCCGCACAAAGCTCACTGGCCTGGGTGCCCTGTTAAACCGGCAATCTGAGTTTTGGGAGGGCAGATTGACATGTCCATTTGAATGAATGGGACTTGGATGGTGAGCTAGACCAGGAGATTCCTGGGAAGAGCGATTTGAACCAGTGCAGTGGGCAGCTGCACGGGAGATCGCACAGATCCCAGTGGCCAATCAGCAGGCGACTGGGGCGCCTGTGAGAGTCAACCATTCAATTTGGGAAAAAAAAAAAAAGAGAGAGAGAGGAGGGACTCTGAGGCAGGGAGCCAGGTGATCAGGCTCGGTGGGTCCCACCCTCACGGGGACAAGCAGGGAGGCAATTCGAGGTGATCAGGGTTGAGAGTTTTGCTGCAGGGTCAGCTGAATCCAGGACGGTGCAGCTTGGTGGGGGAGGGGTGTCTGCCATTACGGATGCAATCCACCCCTACTGAGGTACTGCCCACTGCTGACACAGCCTGCCATTGCTGAGGCAACTAGCCATAACAGAGAGACACCGCCAAGAGGGCAGAGTGCACCACAGTAGAACAAAACCCTGAGGCAGCAGGGTGGACCCGTGCTAGCAGGGCGGAGCCCTGGCAGGCAAATAGTGAATAGACTGCCTCCTAGCTGAGAAGGACAGTGCAACAGACACTCATAAAGAAAGCCCCAACTCCCTGAGACAGAGCATCTGGGGGAAAAAAAGTGGGGGGGTTATAAGTTCTGCTGCAGCAGACACAAACACATTCGCCCAGCAACCCTGAATGAACAACGGAGCTCACAGCTCAGCACTGGAGCTCCTATAAAGCACAGACCATCTCCTCAAGCAGCTCCCTGACCCCTCTATATCCAAAAAGCCACCTCAAAAAAGGACTAATCAGACTGACATTTGGTGGGCATCATTCTGGGACAAAGATAGCAGAAGAAAAAACTGGTAGCATCCCTCACTGTTCCGCAGCTGCTACAGGTGTACCCCAGACAAGCAGGGCCTGGAGTGGACCTCAGCACTCGTACAGCAGAGGGGCTAAACCATTAGAAGGAAAACTAAGTAACAGAAATACTTCATTATCAACAATCTGGGCATCCACTCAGAGACCCAATCGAAAAGGCAGCAACTACTAAGACGACAGGTGGATAAATCCACAAAGATGGGAAGAAACCAGTGCAAAAAGGAGGAAAACACCCAAAACCAAAACACCTCACCTCCTACAAAGGACCAAAACTCCTCACCAGCAAGGGAACAAAGCTGGACGGAGAATGAGAGTGACGAAATGACGGAATCAGACTTCAGAAGGTGGATAATGAGAAACTTCAGTGAGCTAAAAGAACATGTTCTAAATCAATGCAAAGAAGCTAAGAACCTTGAAAAAAGACTTGAAAAAAGATTCGAGGAAATAATAACAAGAATGGACAACTTAGAGAGGAATATGAATGAATTAAAGGAGCTGAAAAACAAAACACGAGAACTTCGCAAAGCATGCACAAGTTTCAACAGCCAAATTGACCAAGCAGAAGAAACAATATCAGAAGTCGAAGATAAACTCAATGAAATAAAAAGAGAAACCAAGATTAGAGAAAAAAGCACAAAGAGGAATGAACAAAATCTCCAAGAAATGTGGGACTATGTGAAGAGACCTAACCTACATTTGATAGGTGTATCAGAATGTGAAGAAGAGAATGAATCCAAGCTGGAAAACACTCTTCAGGATATTATCCATGAAAATTTCCTGAACCTAGCAAGGCAGGCCAATACTCAACTCCAGGAAATACAGAGAACACCACAAAGATATTCTTCAAGAAGAGCAACCCCAAGGCACGTAATCATCAGATTTGCCAGGGTTGAAATGAAGGAGAAAATACTAAGGTGAGCCAGAGAGAAGGGTCAGGTCACCCACAAAGGGAAGCCCATCAGACTCACAGCAGATCTCTCGGCAGAAACTCTACAAGCCAGAAGAGAGTGGGGGCCAATATTCAACATCCTTAAAGAAAAGAACTTTCAACCCAGAATTTCATATCCAGTCAAACTGAGCTTCATAAGTGAAGGAAGAATAAAATCTTTTGCCAACAAGCAAGAACTCAGAGATTTTGTCCCCACCAGGCCTGCTTTACAAGAGCTCCTGAAAGAGGCACTACACATAGAAAGGAACAACCAGTACCAGCTATTTTAAAAACATACCAAATGCTAAAGAGCATCAACAAAATGAAGAATCTGCATCAACCAAGGGACAAAACAGCCAGCTAGCATCAAAATGGCAGTATCAAACTCAGACATAACAATATTAAACCTAAATGTAAATGGGCTAAATGCACCAATCAAAAGACACAGACTGGCAAATTGGATAAAAAAACAAAACCCGTCGGTGTGATGTATCCAGGAAACCCATCTCACATGCAAAGATACACAAAGGCTCAAAATAAAGGGATGGAGGAAGATTTACCAAGCAAATGGAGAGCAAAAAAAAGCAGGAGTTGCAATTCTCATCTCTGATAAAATACACTTTAAAGCAACAAAGCTCAAAAGACACAAAGAAGGTCATTACATAATGGTAAAAGGATTGATACAACAAGAAGAGCTAATGATCCTAAATATATATGGACCCAATACAGGAGCACCCAGATATATAAGGCAAGTTCTTAATGACTTACAAAGAGACTTAGACTCCCACACAATAATAGTGGGAGACTTTAACACTCCACTGTCAATATCAGACAGATCAACCAGACAGAAAATTAACAAGGATATCCAGGACTTGAACTCAGACCTGGAACAAGCAAACCTGATAGACATTTACAGAACTCTCCACTCCAAATCCACAGAATATACATTCTTCACAGCACCACATCAGACCTACTCCAAAATTGACCACATAATTGGAAGTAAAGCACTCCTCAGCAAATGCAAAACAACTGAAATCATAACAAACAGTCTCTCAGACCATAGAGCAATCAAGTTAGAACTCAGAATTCAGAAACTAACTCAGAACCGCACAGCTTCATGGAAACTGAACAACTGGCTCTTGAATGTTGATTGGATAAACAATGAAATGAAGGCAGAAATAAAGAAGTTCTTTGAAACCGAGAATGAAGACATAACATACCAGAATCTCTGGGACACATTTAAAGCAGTCTGTAGAGGAAAATATATAGCAATAAGTGCCCACATGAGAAGAGTGGAGAGATCCAAAATTGACACCCTATTGTCAAAACTGAAAGAGCTAGAGTAGAAAGATCAAAAAAATTCAAAACCTAGCTGAAGACAAGAAATAACTAAGATCAGAGCAGAACTGAAGGAGATAGAGACACAAAAACCCCTTCAAAAATCAATAAATCCAAGAGTTGGTTTTTTGAAAAGATCAACAAAATAGACCACTAGCCAGACTGATAAAAAAGAAGAGAGAGAACAACCAAATAGATGCAATAAAAAATGATAAAGGGGAAATCACCACAGATTCCACAGAAATTCAAACCATCATCAGAGAATACTACAAACAACTCTATGCACATAAACTAGTAAACCAGGAAGAAATGGATAAATTCCTGGACACCTGTGTCCTCCCAAGACTAAACCATGAGGAAGCAGAAATTAAGAGCCTACCACACAAATAAAGGCCTGGTCCAGATGGGTTCTCAGCCGAATTCTACCAGACACACAAAGAGGAGCTGGTACCATTCCTTCTGAAACTATTCCAAATAATCCAAAAAGAGGGAACCCTTCCCAAATCATTTTATGAGACCAACATCATCCTGATACCAAAACCAGGCAGAGACTCAACAAGAAAAGAAAACTTCAGGCCAATATCCATGATGAACATAGATGCAAAAATATTCAGTAAAATACTGGCAAACCGATTGCAGCAGCACATTAAAAAACTTATCCATCATGATCAAGTAGGATTCATCCCGGGGATGCAAGGCTGGTTCAACATATGCAAATCTATAAACGTGATTCACCACATAAACAGAACCAAAAACAAAAACCACATGATTATCTCAACTGACGCAGAGAATGCATTTGACAAAATTCAACAGCCCTTTATGCTAAGACCCCTCAATAAACTCGGTAATGATAGAACATATCTCAAAGTAATAAAAGCTATTTACGACAAACCAACAGCCAATATCATACTTAATGGGCAAAAACTAGAAGCATTCTCTTTGAAATCCGGCACTAGACAAGGATGCCCTCTCTCACCACTCCTATTCAACATAGTATTGGAAGTTCTAGCCAGAGCAATCAGGCAAGAAAAAGAAATAAAGGGTATTCGAATAGAAAAGGTGGAAGCCAAATTGTCTCTATTTGCATACCACATGATAGTATCCTAGAAGACCCCATCACCTCAGCCCAAAAACTCCTGAAACTGATAAGCAACTTCAGCAAAGTCTCAGGATATAAAATCAATGTGCAAAAATCACAAGCATTCCTATACACCAATAACAGACTTAAAGAGAACCAAATCAAGAACGAACTGCCATTCACAATTGCTACAAAGAAAATAAAATACCTAGGAATACAACGCACAAGGAATGTAAGGGACCTCTTCAAGGAAAACTACAAACCGCTGCTCAACGAAATAAGAGAGGACACAAACAGATGGAGAAACATTCCATGTTCATGGTTAGGAAGAATCAATATCGTGAAAATGGTTATACTGCCCAAAGTAATTTACACTATCAAAGAATCAACACTATCCCCATCAAGCTACCATTGAATTTCTTCACAGAACTGGAAAAAAACCACCATGAACTTCATCTGGAACCAAAAGAGAGCCCGCATAGCCAAGTCAATTCTAAGCAAAAAGAATACAGTGGGAGGCATCACACTACCAGACTTCAAACTATACTACAAGGCTACAGTAATCAAAACAGCATGGTACTGGTACCAAAACAGAGATATAGACCAATGGAACAGAACAGAAGCATTGGAGGCAACACAACATATCTACAACCATATAATCTTTGATAAAATTGACAAAAAGAAGCAATGGGGAAAGGATTCCCTGTTTAACAAATGGTGTTGGGAAAACTGGCTAGCCATGTGCAGAAAGCAGAAACTGGACCCCTTCCTGACACCTTACACTAAAATTAACTCCAGATGGATTAAAGACTTAAACATACGACCTGGCACCATAAAAACCCTAGAAGAAAATCTAGGCAAAACCATTCAGGACATAGGCATAGGCAAGGACTTCATGACCAAAACACCAAAAGCATTGGCAACAAAAGCCAAAATAGACAAATGGGACCTAATCAAACTCCACAGCTTTTGCACGGCAAAAGAGACAGTCACCAGAGTGAATCGGCAACCAACAGATTGGGAAAAAATCTTTGCAGTTTACTTATGTGACAAAGGGCTGATATCCAGAATTTACAAAGAACTCAAACAGATTTACAGGAAAAAAACAAACAAACCCATTCAAAAATGGGCAAAGGACATGAACAGACACTTTACAAAAGAAGACATACATGAGGCCAAGAAACATATGAAAAAATGCTCATCATCACTTGTCATTAGAGAGATGCAAATCAAACCCACATTGAGATACCATCTCACGCCAGTTAGAATGGCAATCATTAACAAATCTGGAGACAACAGATGCTAAAGAGGATGTGGAGAAATAGGAACACTCTTACACTGTTGGTGGGAGTGTAAATTAGTTCAACCATTGTGGAAGACAGTGTGGTGATTCCTCAAGGACCTAGAAGTAGAAACTCCATTTGACCCAGCAATCCCATTACTGGGTATATATCCAAAGGACTATAAATCATTCTACTATAAGGACACATGCACACGAATGTTCATTGCAGCACTGTTTACAATAGCAAAGACCTGGAACCAACCCAAATGCCCATCGATGATAGACTGGACTGGGAAAATGTGGCACATATACCCCATGGAATATTATGCAGCAATCAAAAATGATGAGTTTATGTCCTTTGTAAGGACATGGATGAATCTGGAGAACACCATTCTCAGCAAACTGACACAAGAACAGAAAAGGAAATACCACATATTCTCACTATAGGCGGGTGAGAAAAATGAGAACACATGGACACAGGGAGGTGGGTACTACACACTGGGGTCAATTGGGGGGAATAGGGGAGGGACAGCCGGCGGGGGGAGCTAGGGAGGGATAGCCTGGGGAGAAATGCCAATATGGGTTAAGGGGTGGAAGGCAGCAAAACACACTGCCATGTGTATACCTATGCAACTATCTTGCACGTTCTGCACATGTACCCCAAAACCTAAAATGCAATAAAAATAAATAAAATAAAATAAAATAAAAAAGATGGCTGTTTGGCTGGTCGCAGTGACTCTCACTTGTAATCCCAGCACTTTGGGAGGCTGAGGCAGGTGGATCAACTTAGGTGAGGAATTGGAGAGCAGCTTGGCCAACATGGTGAAACCCCGTCTCTACTAAACATACAAAAATTAGCTGGGCATGATGGTGCATGCTTGTAATCCCAGCTATTTGAGAGGCTGAGGCAGGAGATTCGCTTGAACCATGGTGGTGGAGGTTGCAGTGGAGATTGAGCCACTTCACTCCAGCCTGGGTAAAAGAGTGAAACTCCAACTCAAAAAAGAAAAAAAAAACATAAAAAAAAGAGATGGGTGTTCATTATAGACACACACACACACACACACACACACACACACACACACACAAATACAAAGAAAACAGCTTAACTGTTCATTTTAAAATAATGCATGACTGTAGAGCTACTCAGGATCTCTAAGATATTTTGTTTGTTAAAACAAAATAAAGTTGTCCAATAAAATATTTGATTACTATATATGTGGAAAAAAAAAGATGCCCTTTAATCCGTGTATATAAATACTTATTAAAAGATCTTCAAAGGCAAGTGTCAAACTAATAATCATGTTTACCTCTCAGAAACGAAAATTAGTTTAGTTGAAGAAGGTGAGTACAAAGTGGAATTTTAGCATTCTACTTTATATATTTTGGTACACATAAACTTTTACTATTAAGCACGTATTTGTATATTGAAAAGCAATTGAACTAAAAATGAAAGTCAAGAAGCAAATGTATTATAAAGGCACCTATAAATGATCTTTAATAACAATCATTAGATCAAAGCATTATTATAAGCAATTTTCAAGCTCTTTTCTAAACATGATATTATCACACTTTATCTTCACAACAACCCTATGAGGTACAGAAGTAGGTAGATAATACTATTCTTATTTTGTAGTTGAAGAGACATTGTTAGAGACATTAAGTAATTTGCCATATTTTGTACTCTTGTATTTACTGAAAATGCAGCCTCTTTCTTCCTCATGAGAGAGAGGCAGATGTAATTAGTCTGTCTCATAAGTGTGCTATATGACAGTTCAAAAACACACACAGAGAGGCATCTGGCTTCAGCCTTTTTTGCAGAGTTTGAAGATTTATAACAATACCATAGACTGAGAATTGTGAGGAAAACCAAGATAATTAGAACTACTTCAGGGTTATAATATAATCAAATAAAATATAAATGTACTTTACAAACACTAAAATGCTATGCAAACAGAAGTTATTACTGTGGTCTCTGTTGAGCAGCAGATGGCTTAGCAGAACTTGAAACGCTGAGTAGAATTCCAGCTCTAATACTTCCCAAGCATGTAAATTTAGGCCATTTAACTTCTCTGAGTTTCTGTAAAATGTAGCTAATATTCTTTCTTCCCCATCCCCATATTCCTACACAGGAATGTGAGAAATAAGTGAGATGATACATATAAAAGCATCTATGTAAGTTGTACATGCTCTATGTATACTAGTTCTCTATGAAATTCATTTTAAAAAAGAGACATACAGCATAGGTCAGACCAAAGCAAAGCAGAGCATTGAGCATTGCTAAAATGTTGGTGGTAACTGAAGGCCCCAGTGCCTCTAATTGTTTCTGGTGACCTTGGAGATAGGTTAAAAAATATCAACAGGCTGAGCTATTTGAAATAATTTTTAAAGAAAAGCTGTCTTTGTGTTTGAGTATGCTAATGTAATCATTTCAGGCAATGATCTCTGTGACTGTGATTGAATCTAGCAACTGTCACTCTTGCATTGAGTAAATGAATTTGTCTCAGTTTGATCACTGCTCCTAAACTACACAGCTGTGGACATGTTGCCTTCCTTCTTTGATTCACTAAAATTACTTTCATATTCATGGTATTTTCATGACAGCTTGATATACTGCTTCAAGCACTGGTGAGTAAGTAAAGGATTTCCAGCATCTAGGGTAGGATGAATTTGCTGTGGAAGAGGATACATCTTGATGTACTGCTATTGAATCACCTGGAAAGTGTTGAATGAACAGTTGAGCTTTGGTACCTATTTTCAGTGTCTAATGTTGGGTATCTAATGTACATCACACTTATGTGATATATAGAAAATAAATATAAATGTAAAATAATATATGATATATAAAATATGTTGTACATAAGATAAATAGATACATAAAGTTGCTTATACTTTCAAAGTTATCTACTGCATTTCTACTCCAAGTTATGACAACAAATGAGATAACTACTTCTCTTTGAACTTAATTGAAGTTTGTGTTTTGAGCTGAAAACTAATCTAAAACCCACACCTTCACCTAGGATTATAATCTCTTTGAAATATTCAGACTTGAAGATAAAATTCAGTCATGTTCAAAATGACTTGAAACTTCTTTTTGCTTCTTTCTCCCTTGCCATAGCCAGATGAGTCTGACGTATCTTTGCTAACAACTTTTCTATCCTAGTTAATGCTCTCACACCTCCTTTAAATCTTTGCTCAAATGTGTCCTTCTTCAGGCCTAACTTGAATACCCTATTTTAAAATTTATAGACGTCCCTGGACTCACTTCCTTTATCCTTCTCTAATTGTTTCTTACATCACTTATCAACTGTTTCTTGTCCTATAATGCACATAATTATTATATCTGTTGTTTATTATCTGTGGCTCTTAGCTATTATGTAAACTCCATAAAGGAATCTTGGCTGACTTTGCTTACTGATATATCTCAAGCATCTATAAGAGAGCTTGGCACAAAGTAGATATTTAATAAATATATATTTGAATGAATGAATAAATAAATATGTTTCATAGGTGCCTCTTCAGGAAAAAGAAAAACATTTTTTTTGAGACAGAGTCTCACTCTGTCACCCAGGCTGGAGTACAATGGTGTGATTATGACTCACTGCAACCTCGCCCTTCTAGCCCAAGTAATCCTCCCACCTGGGCCTCTCAAGTAGCTGGGACCACAGGCATGTACCACCATGTTAGGCTAATTTCTTTTTATTTTTTATAAAGATGAGGTCTTACTACTTTACCCAGGCTGGTCCTGAGCTCTGGGCTCAAGCAAACCTCCTGACTCAAACTCTCAAAGTGCTGGGATTATAGATGTGAGCAACGCTGTTCTCAAGAAAATTGTTGATCTGATTTGACAATGCTCATGAAAACATCATCTAATCACAAGGGAAAATGGTATTCATGGAGGCTATGTTTTGGGTGAATGATTGACTTTCTGAAGAATACGTTCTCTTGGTAAAATATGTGACTAAGTTTAGTTCTAAAATGTATATTCATTTCTTTGGAATGCTTTTACATTATTTGTGATTTATAATACCCTACTAGTTCACAATATAGCATCTGTGTGGTTATATGCAAAGAGGAAAATCTAGAAACATTTTTTGTATTATCTGAATACAGACCTTTGATCTCTGTGTTTAAATTTCAAAGACTGGACTCTAGAATCACAGTGCTATGTTCTTAGATGCTATTCCTATATTCCAAAGGTCTTATGGCAAATGAAATACTGATTTTTTAAAAATAAGATGTGAAGTTAGAGGAAATCTTAAAAAACAGTGACATGCTTAGCAGTAATTTGATGGCAGAGAAGAAACATCAACAATATGCTTCTTTTTTCTCTCTCACATCTTAGGGTTACAGTTTCAAAATATGTAGACTTCACATAGGTATTTCCTAGGCCAGCAACATTTACGTAAGGTAAACTTGAATGGAAAATTGAGGGGAAAAAACAGAGAAAGGATTGATTGTGAAGTGTTGCTCTTCAGACTCGTACATGGCACAATTTGTTTAATTAAACCCTTGAAATATAGCTTAGGATGTAATCAGTCAATTCTTTACTGAATGCAGATTCATTAGGAATATCCAAACAAGTCTAAACAAATGCAATTTACTTAAAAAACAAAAACCCAAACTAAACAAGAGAAACTAATGAAAGATTTTTGACTTAATAGCTCATGTTTGTTCTAGAATAAAGGAATTTGCTGGATAGTTACCCTCTTCATCTACACTGTATTTCAGTAAATATTTATTGAAACTCTCTTTTCCGCAGAGGTTTTAAGGTGGCTCAAACAAAAGCTACATGAAATTAAAAGAATAAAAGATCCAGAGCAAAGATTAGACCGATATGCCAATGTTAATAGAATCTTAAAATTTGGCCCTGAGCTTTCTGGCAACTATATATAAAATTAAACACACAATCAGTTATATCATTCTCACTGTCAGGAAGGAAGAAGCACATGAGTTGTTCAGACGAAATAGCTCTTCATAGCATTGAATTAAACACAAAATTTCTCAGTGAAATTTTACATAAAAGATAGAGGAATATGTAAAATTACTTCATATTTTACATGACTGTTTCTTGTGATGATTTAAAAAGTAAAAACAGAGGACACAATCCTAAATAAGTACAGGATCCTTTGTGAGCACTGGATAGGAATAATTAGCTAAACTTAGGGGTGGAAGTAGGCTTCCTGGAGGAGTCGATACATGAAATTAATATGCATAAGTTATCTGGGTGAAGAATGGCAGGGAAGGGCATTGCAAGCACAGTAAACAGTACACCAATTCTTTGCTTTTCTAGTACACTGATGTTCAAATATTATGACAGAATTCGAATTTGGTTTCTTGTTTACATGAGTAAACAAGACAGTAAAAAGATACAGACACTACCATTCTAAAAACCTTAAGTGAGAAATTCCATCTTAACCTAAATTTGGCTTGGTTCTCATGAGAAAAGATGGAAATTGGTGAAAATGACTTGTAGGTCACATAGCTTAACCTATATAATGTGCTCACACCCTTGCAACATCCCTAACATATAAAAAGGCTCTAAGACGGGATTAGGAAAGCATGAAGTCCTCAAAAGAACAAACTGGATCCTTCATTAGGTGGTAGAGCTTCAGGAACAAGGAATATGAGGATTGCAAATGGGACTACATTGGAACCTTCACAATCTTTTAATCTTCCATCCCACAACTCTAGAGAAATAACGAGTAAGGAAAATTTTCTAGGTCACTCATTTCTATCTTTGGTAGCCAATTATAATGAAGATGATTTCTAGAATGAAGAAAGCATGAATAGATGGCTTAGAATGGCTCCATTTTGAGCCTGTGAGAAGAGCAAAAGACATAGGTATGGCTGACATATTTTCAAGCCCGATTCAATAGAGTAGATGATGAGATGGGAATTTCAGGCTGAACCTCCAGTTATAGATAAAGAATATTTATTTCCGGGCCGGGCGCGGTGGCTCAAGCCTGTAATCCCAGCACTTTGGGAGGCCGAGGTGGGTGGATCACGAGGTCAAGAGATCGAGACCATCCTGGTCAACAAGGTGAAACCCCATCTCTACTAAAAAAAATATAAAAAATTAGCTGGGCATGGTGGCGCATGCCTGTAATCCCAGCTACTCAGGAAGCTGAGGCAGGAGAATTGCCAGAACCCAGAAGGCGGAGGTTGCGGGTGAGCCGAGATCGCGCCATTGCACTCCAGACTGGGTAAGAAGAGCGAAACTCCGTCTAAAAAAAAAAAAAAAAAAAAAAAAAAGAATATTTATTTCCCTAAATTGTCATCTCTGGATGCCTTGATAAACTAGTATAACCGCTGTGGATATACTAGATAAAATAAATAAGATAAAACTTAGAAATTGGGGGTAATGAATGTGGGAGGACTAATATTTGTATATGTAAATGATCCTCTTTTAATACTGTTTTGAACCAAGGTGAATCAAATAGATACTTGGAAACCAATTGATAAGAGGATTTTAAAAGTCTAGTTTTGAACACATCGTGCCTTCTTAATTTAAACTGAAGGCTTAAAATCATTCAATTTACTTGCTGAAATTAATCCTGAGGTGTTAACTAGCTATATGATCCTGAGAAATTTATTTAATTTCTTTTTGCTTCAAGTTTTACTTCTGTACACAAGTGATGATAATATCTATCACATAGTTTTAAAAATATGAAATAAGTTAGGACATGTAAATTCTTCTAATAGTGCTCATCATACAGAGAAAACTTTAAGTGTTAATTATTTAAGTTATGGTTGTTGTAGAGACACCCCTGAACACAGACCTTCTCATTTCACTTCTTCACAAGAATAAACATCTATTGAATATGAATGTTTACTTATTTTTACCTTACCATAAAAAATAGCACTTTTTTCACTGCTAAAATGGATTTTCTATAGGTAAATATAATTATCCAGTGTGTAGATTCAAAGAATTCAACACTAAAAGGAATAGGGTGGAATTGGAGTCTTTTAAGGAAAGATGGAAGGACCTTACAGAGCCAGCCAGAGACAAAATCCATCCAGCTTCCATTAGCCGGGATGTGGACTATCCTCACAGTTTCCTCTGTTATTATTAGTTGCTTGGCATTTAACACATTTCTGGAGCAGAAAGAAGTAAGAAATAAATATGATGTACTCATCAATAAAAAGATGATGCAAACTATAATAATTTTAAAAAGCATTTATCAAACAATGTAAAGTGTGAGAAGTTAAGGAAAATAAAATTAGATGATAAAATGAGATATAGAAATAAAATGGAATGAACGGAGAAACATTAAAAATCAAGGATATACAGAAGTCTCCTCCTTATCTGCAGTTTTGCTTTCCAGTTTCAGTTGCACACGGTCAATCTCAGTCCAAAAATATTAAATGGAAAATTCTAGGGGTAAACAACTCATGACTTTTAACTTGTTTGCTTTTCTGAGTAATGCCCAAGAGGTGAATAATCCCTTTGTTCAGCACAGCCATGTTGTCCATGCTACCTGCCCATTAGTAACTTAGTAGCCGTCTTGGTTACCAGATCACGTGTCACGGTATCTCAGTGTTTGTGTTCAGTAACCCTTATTTTACTTAATAGTGGCCACAAAGTACAAGCGTAGTAATGCTGGTGATTTGGATATGTCAAAGAGAAGCTAAAAAGTGCCTCCTTTAAGTGAAAAGGTGAACATTTTTTGACTTAATCAGGAAAGAAAAAAGTTGTATGCAGAGGTTGCTAAGATCTATGGTAAGAACAAATCTTCTGTCTGTGAAACTGTAAAGAAAGAAAAAGGAATCTGTGCATAGTTTATATAGAGTTTGGTCCTATCTACAGTTTCAGGCAGCCACTGTGGTTCTTGGAGTGTATCTCCTGTGAGCTGGGTGAGCTGGGTGAGCTGGCAAGCCTGTAGTCCCAGCTACTCGGGAGGTTGAGATGGAAGTATCACTTGAGCCCAGGGCTTAGAAACCAGCCTGGGCTACATAGTGAGACTATGTCTCAAAAAAAAAAAAAAAAAAAAAAAAAGGTAAAAAAGTGAAAAAGCATATAGGTTAAAAGGAGGAAACAGTGTAAAAAGGTAATCAGAGGTTTCAAATAAAAGTAGAATATAATGTCTAGAAAATGTCACCTACATTGTCCTCTGAAGTTCTCTCAAAGACTCCTTAGCCACATTCACTTAGAACATAGACAAGAATTCCTTTACCCTGTTTTATGCCTTAAGCCTCGAATGCTGTCATTTAAACTATAGCTATCAATTTATGCAGATCCAAAATCTTCCCGCGAACACAGCAAGTGAGGTGTTTCCCCACTCTGGCCTCTTGTGTTAAAACTTTAGTTTCTTGGTATCATTTTTACTGGAAAAATATCCCATGTCATGTGAGGAAGTGCTCCTCAAGCTTGTGCAGTCTCTGTGTCACTTTACTCAGGCAAAGCAAACAAACAAAAGTAATCTCTCGAAAGAGTGGTGTTGGGCTTGAAGACAAATCAGTAAAATGTTGGTTTTTCAACTATTATGTACAAAGTATTTTTTTATTGTGAATACAAATATATCAGTGTTCGCATTTTATAGAAATTAATATTATTTAAAGGTCAGCCAGAATATATACTCTTAGGGTAAACTACATAGAACAGCATTTGCCTAATTATACCCTAATTATATCAATTAGGGTTATGTGATAAAGGCCATATAAACTTAGAAAATTCCAGTTTCTAAATAAGTTAAACAGTTTTGCTTGCTAGAGAAAACTTTCAAAACACCTATATCTTTTATATTTCTCTAAGAATGAGCTCTAGTACCTTCTATACTAACTTGACAATGGAATCCCTTTGAGTGTATGTTGCAAAGCCCAGAACTAACATTTCATGAAATACACTTTGAGAAACAGTTTCAAGAGAAAGAACTATACAGAGAGATGGAAAATCCAACTCTCTAATCAAGTCTCTGCAATGTCTGAATTCAATTGTGTTACTAAAGGAATAACAGAATTTGAAAAGTAGTCTGACATTATATTGAAATGGGAAGAGAAGCATTATATCTGGAAAAGTGACAGAGCTAACTGAACTTTCTTTTTAAATTCTGGACTCTATGAATGGAGCACTATATGTTTTTAACTTCAAAATTTAAAGTAGTTTGAACATGCTTCTTTGAGGTAAAATATGCTTTAATATGTTTTGAGTCTAAAATAAAAGAAAATACATAGACATACGCAATGTCTTATTTATTGAATAACTGACTTCTAGGGTCAGTTAAATTTGGAGATCCAAATCTTTATCTTTTTTTCCCCAGATTTTCAGTTATTCTCTATATGACATGAAGAGCTCATGTCATTGCACAAGTGCAAATAACTTCTTCAGGAAAGAAAAACTGCTATGAAACATGCCAATATTTTATGCCCGAGCTGAGACATATGTGCACACAATTGACATTCAGAACTCCGTGTTATACATGATTTCATAAGCCTTTGCATATTTTGCTTTCAAAACCTATCATTATTAGTTTAAAAGAAAAGTGAAACTTTTTTTTTCAAATATTATCTACTACCTTTGAAATGTTAAGTGAGAATCTTTGAAATGAGCTTTGGAAAAAATCTTGAATAATCTACATCATCATAGACATGTAACACTCAAATGAATTCACTCAGTCACTGACCTTTAACAGCTGTGTTTTTTCTTATAACCTTTAATTTTAATATTTACAACTCTATTTTAGTGTAGTTATAGTGCTCTCTCTATGAATATACTTTCTGGATTAAAGAAAGGACACAGAATATTTTTCCATAATAAAGTTGTCGTTTGGGTTGAATTGTCAAAATCTAATCCTCATAACACCACTCTCATTTGATTTTGTGAAATGAAAAAAGACATCTACTTTAGCACACTCAGAGCAGGATTAAGACATCTTTCAAACCTTCTGATCACTCCAAACATTAACAAAAATGCCTTGCTAACTTTAACCAAAAGACCAGATGTAGAATAATCTTCTATTTTTCCAGTAAGTATTGAAAGGCAGGATTATACAAATGGAGGCACACATACATAAATGGGGGTGATCTCTCTCTGTATCTCTCTCACTATTCATATATACTTTTTTTGTTAGTGCTTTGAAAAGTGACATGTTGCTTTTAGGTTAGTATATGAATGAGTAATGAGTAAAACCTACTTTGAAGATTACTTAATGTTCTATTCATTCATATGGGAGATAATCTTTCTTAATATTTAAGTTTCATGTTTTTCAAAAGTAAATGTTAAAAATCGTTTATTTTTTAAACATATACAACCTCTTTGCCAGTCTAACTTCACTTCCTGTTAGTCTCCAAACAAAGCCCTACACAATCTTTATTTCCTTACCATTTAGTAGAGTAGATGTCCTCTTACATGATGTGAATAGAACTGGTCACTGGTTAGTTAATTTAAGAAAGAAAAATAAAATTGGGCTAAACAGAATTATGTATGCATGTATACAAATTATACACATACATACATATATATAAATTATATTTTTTCACTTGAAACATAATTTTAAAATTTATTTTTAATGTAAATCTTATAATGTGCCAGCATTCACAAATCTTTTGATGTTAGGGCCAAGGCCTTTCTTTTTGGTATGGTTTTATTCTCTGAAGTCTTTCTTGCATGAATCACATACATAATGCATTTTCTGATTTCAATTTCTGGTTTCATTAAAATGGAATGAAAACTTAAAGACACTTGCAAAGCAATTTGAGTGCAAAATCCTCATACTTAATGATATATTGGTTGATCAATTGCAATACTCCTTCTGTTTTTCACATACTTAATTTGACAGCATTTAAATATTGTTTATTGTGAAACATATTAAATACACAAAATATAAATAACGTCTGTTCTGTGATGCTGCCTCTGAAAGTGGCAGCCATCTCCTATACAGCATCATGGCCACACTCCAACCCCTTGTGAAGCCCAAGATTGCAATAAAGAAGACCAAGAAGTTCATCCAGGACAGACCACTATGTCAAAATTAAGTGCAACCGGTGGAAACCCAGAGGTATTAACAACAGGGTATGTAGAAGATTCAAGGGCTAGAAGTTGATGCCTAACACTGGTTATGGGAGCAACAAGAAGACAAAGCACATGCAGCCCAGTGGCTTCTGGAAGTTATCGGTATCTAACATCAAGGAGCTGGATGTGCTGCTGATGTGCAAAAAATCTTATTGGGCTGAGATTGCTCACAATGTTTTCTCAAAGAAGAAACACAGCCATCATGGAAAGAGTATCCTAGCTCATCATCAGAATCACCAATTCCAATGCCAAGCTGCACAGCAAAGAAAATGAATAGACCGGTTGTATGCACGTTTTACTTGTGTTTAAAGAAAACCATAAAAACTGCCAAGAAGTATATGAATGAATTAAGGAATAAGAAGATCACAAACATTTGCATACACAACAACCAGGTTAAGAAACAGAACACTACCAACTACCAATACCTTAAAAGCTCTCTTTGTTCCCCAGAGGCAACCATTAGGCTGGCTTTTATGAGAATCAGTCTCTTGCTTTTCTATTGGGTTTTGCCATGCTGTATCATAAACCAAAAAGTATTGGAGACAGGTCTCAATCAATTTAGAGGTTTATTTTGCCAAGGTTAAGGACTATGACCTGTGACACAGCTGCAAGAGGTCCTTCCTGACAATAGGTGCCCAACGTGCTTCGGTTGCAGCTTGGGATTTTATATGTTTTAGGGAGATAGAAGTTACAGGCAAAGACATAAATCAATGCATGGAAGGTATACCTTGGTTCAGCCTGGAAAAGTGGGGTATCTCGAAGCAGTGGGGGAGTTTGGTGGCAGAGGGACTTCCAAGTCATAGGTGGATTCAAAGATTTCCTAATTAGCAATTGGTTGAAAGAGTTAAGCTCTGTCTGAAGAGTTGAAGTCAGCATAAATAAATATTGAGTTAAGATAAAAGGAGAGGTTGCGGAAGCCAAGGTTCTTTTCATGTAGATGAAGGCTTCAGGTAGACAGCTTCAGAGAAAATGTCTCTTATTGGACCTTAGATGGTGTTATACTCTGCAGAAAAGACCTAGCAAGAGAAGGAGGTTCTCCATAGAATGCACATTTCCCTCACAAGAGACAGCTTTGCAGGGCTATTTCAATATAGGTCAAAGAAATATAAATGTGGAGGTTAAGTACTTTAACTTCCCTCAAGGCCGCTATTTGTCATGTGATGCTATACCAGAGTCAGGCTGGAATTGGTATCTTACTGCTACAAAGAGTCTGTTTCATCATTCTTAAGATTTCTGTTTTAATGCTAATGCTGGTCAGATGTGTCTAAACTTTAAAGGGAGGAGTGTATAATGACACATCTGACTCCGTCTTCCCACCATGGCCTGGCAAACTTGTTTGTCAGGTTTCTCTGGGATCCCCTTGGCCAAAAAGGGGTCCATTCAGTTGGTTGGGGAGCTTAGAATTTTATTTTTGGTTTGCAGTATGTATTATTAAATAACATTTTGTTTAGTTTGGACTTTTAAAATAATTTTTAAAAATAGAATCAAGGTGTAGGGTTTTTTGTGAATGACTTGCTTCTTCCATTCAACATCATGTTGATGTGTTTAGTTCATTCCCTTTCCTTGTAGCATTACATTCCATTTTATGACAATACCTCAATTTACCTCTTCTACTATTGGTGGACATTTAGATTTTGTTTGTTTAACTGCCCCCAAAGTAGATATTAAGACAAAGATTTGCATGTAGGGAGCTTATCTGGGAGGTGATACATGGAAGCACTGTGAAGGAGTAAGAAAGTGAGACCTGGAAAGAATAGCTAATAAAGCAAGTATTTATAAGCAGATTACCATAATGAGCAAATGGGCTCATTCTCGTTGGGAACTCTGAAAGATAGTGTGAAACACACATCAGACTTATCCACTAAAGGAGATGGGGATATGGGTTATTTATCTGCCATCCTAAATTGGCTGAAAGCCCCTCTTGGGGCAGCAACTCTCTTCTACTTAAGGCTTGTCCCAAGTATTTTAAAGACGATGCCCTCAACCAATTATCAAGAAATACATAGGGGACAATCATCTTGACAGCAGCTGTCTAGGATAGGTTGAGGCAATATGGCTGGAGCCTTTTTAGGATCTGGTACTGCAACCCCCTGCACCCTTCCGATCCACTCAAGCCTCACACTATGTTCACTCTATGTTGTCATTGACTCTTCAAGTTTTAAGGTACAGGTACCTGAAAAAAAGAAGAAGAAGAGAGGCTTAAATTTAGGTTGAGAAAGTACCAGTCCCTACTGCTGTAGTTGTTCCTGAGGCTGTCAGTTGATATGCATCATCTCCCTCCTTTACCACCCACGGTAGACTTCTCTTGGTCAGCACATCTTTTGGATGTTTCCCTTGGTGAGTGACCCAGTCCTTTATCTTTGAGGGAACTGAGTTTCTCATTACCTTGCCCTTTTCAAGGCTAGGTAGTTGCAATTGCCCATGTGCTATTATCATTAGGCATGGAATTACCAAAAGGTACTCTGGGGAATTCTGCGTTGGAAATAGTTGACAACTTTATATTATAGTATCTTCCTGTCAAAGAGCACAATAATTATCTGTTTGGTCTTGAAAAATGTTCTTAATCAGAATTTGATAATTTTATGCCTGTAAAGCTCAAAACATATACATATATATCCACACATATCCTAGATTTTGATGTTACTGTGAATATGATTTTCAAGTTATGCTTTTTAATAGTTGGTGGCATATAAAAATTGCTTTTGTGTGTTGACTTAGTTTAAAAAAAGTTGAGAAATGTGGGAAGGCTTTTCTTCAGGTTGCTAGATGGTTCCTGGCTGATTAAGTTGCCTCCAGTTGCCCCTTTTATCTAATACCCTGATGTCCTCCTCTACTCAGGCTCTCGCCAAAGCGTGACTGCTGTGGAACTCAGACTCTCCCAGAGATTAAAAAGGAAACTTGTGAGGATCCGAGATGGCTGAATACGAACAGCTCTGGAGTACAGTTCCGAGCAAGAACAATGCAAAGGGTGAGTGATCACCACATTTCCAAATGAGTTTTTACTGCCCACAGACTAGGAGATTCCTGGACTGAAAAGGACCATGAGTTTCCAGCACAGCTGTTTCAGCCAGCACAGCAGGTCTCTGCACAAAAACTCACACAAACCTGGGCAGCCGATTCAACTGGTGCCTGGAATGCCTGGGAGACAGAGCTGCCCATTCAACTGAAAAAAAGGGGGCTGAAACAGGGAGCCAGGTGATCTGGCTTGGCAGGTCCCATCCCCACAAAGACCAGCAATCTGAAATGCTTGAATTGAGACTTTCGCAGCAAGCGCAGCTGGATCTAGGATGGTCCAGCTCTGTCGGGGGAAGGGTGTCCGCCATTACCAAGGCAGTCCACCACTACAAAGGCAGTCTGCCACTACTGAGGCAGTCCACAATTACCAAGTCAGACTGCCATTACTAAGGCAGTTCTAACTATACCCCTGTAAACAAAACTGCAGGGAAGTTCACATGGCAGCTGGGCAGAACCCATGGCAGCTCAGCAACGCCTCTCCTGGCAGACTATAACTAGGCCACCTCCTTCCTGGGCAGGGCATCTCTGAAAAAAGGCCCCAGCATGTCAGAAACCTATAAATAAAGCCCCACCTTCCCAGGACAGAGCACCTGGGAAAAAAAGGCGATTATGAGTTCCGCTGTGGCAGACATAAATGTACCTGCCTAGAAGCTCTGAATGGAACAACAGAGCTCCCAGCTCAGCACTTGAGCTCCAATAAGGGATAGACTGTCTCCTCAAGCAACTCGCTGACCTCTGAATATCCAAAGAGACACTGCCTAAAGGAGAGCTCTGGCTGACATCTGGCAGGTATCCTTCTGGGACAAAGATAACAGAAAAAGAAATTGGCAGCAACCCTTACTGTTCTGCAGCCACTGCAGGTGATCCCCAGGCAAGCAGGGTCTGGAGTGGACCTCCAGCAGTCCTACAGCAGAAGGGCCTGACTATCAGAAGGAAAACCAAAAAACAGAAAGAAATAACTTCAACATCAACAAAAAGGACATCCACTCAGAGACCCCATCTGAAAGTGACCAACTGCAAAGACCACAGGCAGATAAATCCACAAAAATGGGAAGAAACCAGTGCAAAAAGGATGAAAACACAAAAACCAGAACACTTCTCCTCCAACGGATCACAACTCCTCACCAGCGAGGGAACAAAGCTGGATGGAGAATGGGTCTAATTAACTGACAGAAACAGGCTTCTTTTTATTGCCAAATAATACTCCATAATAAGAATGAATCAGATTTATTTATCCATTCATCAGCTGATGAACATTGGATTGTCTCTACTTTTGACCATTATGAATAATGCTGCTATAAACATTCATGTACAAGTTTTCACGTGGACAACATATGTTCTCATTTCTCTTGGTCATATACTTCAGAACAGAATTGCTAGGTTATAGAATAATGCTACTTTTAAATTTTTTTTTTTTTTTTTTGGAGACAAGGTTTGGCTCTATTGCCCAGGCTAGAGTGCAGTGGCATGATCTTGGCTCACTGCAACCTCTGCCTCCCGGGCTCAAGCCATCTTCCCACCTCAGCTTCCCTAGTAGCTGGGACTACAGGTATGCACCACCATGCAGGGCTAATTTTTGTATTTTTTGTAGAAAGAAGTTCTACCATGTTGCCCAGGCTGGTCTTGAACTCGTGAGCTGAAGCTATCCGTCTACCTCAGACTCCAAAAGTACTGGGATTACAGGCATAAACCATTGTCCCTGGCCTGTTTAACCTTTTGATGAACTTCTAGATCTTTTTCCAAGTGGCTGGATCATTTTACATTCTCACTAGCAGCGTATGGGGGTTCCAATATCTGCACATCTTTGCAAACACTTGTTGTTGTCTGTCTTTTTTATTGTAGCCATCCTAGTTGGCATGAAGTATAAATACTACATCATTGTGGGTTTAATTTGCATTTCCTTAATGAATCATGATGATAGTGAGCATCTTTTCATGTGCCTATTGGCTGCTTATATATCTTCTTTGGTAAAAAGCCCATGCAAATGCTTAGCCTGTTTTTAAATTAGATTGTGTTTTTGTAAAATTGCAAGAGTTTTAAAACTATTTTAGATGCCTCTTATCAGATGTATAATTTGTAAATAATTTCTCCCATTCTATGGACATTTTTCCATTTTCTTGATGGTGGTTTTGAAGAACAAAAATTTTGAATTTTGATGACGCCCAATTTATCTATTTTTTCTTTTCTTGCTTATGTTTTTGGTGTCATAACTAAGAAACCATTGCCTAATTGTCATGAAGATTAAACCTGTTTTCTTCCAAGAGCTTTATTAGTTCTAAATTTAGATCTATGAGCCATTTTGAGTTAACTTTTGTATGTAGTGTGAGGTAGGGGTCCATCTTCATTTTTCTGCGTGTGGATATCCAGCTGTCTCAGAGCTCTTTTTGAAAAGACTGTCCTCTCCCCACCCTACCAATTGTCTTGGTACCCTGTGAAAAATCAAGTGACCATAAATGTGAAGAGTAGACACATAGATCCATGGAACAGAATTGAGAGTCTATTCCATGGATGTGTATGTCTATACTTATGCCAGTACCACAGAGTCTTTATTTCCATAGCTTTTTAGTAAGTTTGGAAATTCCCATTTTATTTTTAAACATAGTATTGGGACTTTCAGTGTATTTCATCTGCATCCTGCCGTAAATGTAAATCAAACTGTATTTACTCATTTATTTACAGTAGAATACCATTAGTGATCATTCCAAATAACTGAGCTTTTTCCATTTCTACTGATCTATTTCAGGTATAAAAAGACATTTAAAATAAACAATATAACAACCATGTAATCACTATACAGCTTAGAAAATAACATAACACAATTATTATTAAGCTCTCTGTGAACAATTGCCCAATCACATTTCTTATAATCCATGTATTCAAAGATAATTGGCATTTTAAATTTATATAATTCCCACTCCTTCTTTATACTCTTACTTACTGTCATTTCCAACCACTGCTCTACTATATATCCTCTCCTATAGAGGCTATATTTTAAACACAGACACCTAGCCTCGCTTGAAGATCTGAAATGTCATAAAACATATTTCATAGCTAATGAAGTATAGTTGTAAGTCTCTGGCTTGGGTGATCTTTCCCAAATGAAGACCTAAAGACTTGCTATAGATATTTTGCCCTTCATATCTTTTTCCATTTTTCTAGCTTGGAACATATACAGGAGGCTGAGGTAACCATCTTGTCACCATCAGGTGACAAGAATGAGGAAGAAGGCTTTTATGTACCACCATGGCAGAGATGAAAGGTGAAAATAGCACCCGATTGCATTGTTAGACTCCTGTTCCTGGTCAGGACTGCCCACCCAAATCCCTTGTTCCACAAGACAAAAACTACATTTCATCACATCTAAGATGCCATTGATTGTAGGACACATCATTATTCTATATACCACTAAGAAAATGCTGCCTAATATACAATAATATAATATTTTCTCTTCACATAAATTGCAAATGATTACCTAATTTTACAAATAAGAAAATATGAAAAACGTGTTCTTAGGGCCAATGAAATACTTTAAAAACACTTCTCTGTTTATACTACCATCAGTTGGGGTTTCAAATACTTGCAGATGAACAGTTCCCTAATTGATACTGCTCTATAATAAATGGACAAGTTTAGATTAATGTATTTGAAAACAGAGAAGGAGGAAAATCAGGCTTTGCTGAGAAAGCTGCAGGCCTGTTATATCAGACCTGGGCCAGTGTATTGGCAGATGTATTCCTTTCCCTTTTTCTGTTCTGATCCGTAATGCACTCCTTCAGACTATGTTCCAGCTGAGTTCAGCAAATGACACACATTTGCTGGAGAGTGAAAGAAGATAAGTGAGGCTGGGGATTGTATTCCTTCTCCTCCCTCTCTGTCATAAGTGATATTTTCATTAACAGCTGAAACTTCTCAATGCGTCGGCTCCTACCAGACAGGCCAGACAGTGTTGCAGCATATGCTTAGTGATTGATCCTGGCTCCTTGTCTTTTTGCCCTTTCATCCTAGAAGCTGTGCTCTTGATCATTTCTGAACAGTTCTCACCATCCTCTATTCGGCATCTCTGCTGTCCATCACCTGTATAACCAATTCCTTGCAATAAAATCTCTCTGACACATGAAATATTTGAATTGGTTTTTGTTTCTCTAATTATAAATCAGTTGAGAATTTTTAAAGAATACCAAATTCTCAATCCTAAGCCAACACTATTGCATACTAAGTCAGAGAGATGGGAATGGTAGCAGGAAATACGACTGGGACCCAAGAGAAGTCTGAGTCTTTAGGCCCCTTTCAAGCACCTAATACAATATAATCTCCGAGGAAAGAGACAATTATTCTCAATGTAAAATGCAACTGGCATGTATCCTGAGGAAAGAAGAAAGTTTTTATGTCTCTTCTCCTGCAACCTGTTGATTTGAAAGCTCAAGGCAATATAGGTTTTACTCTTAAGATGTTATCGATATATGTTAGTTTCTCTTCCGAGTAGAACTTATCATTAACATTATCCTGTCTCTTTCCACACTGAATGTTTATTGTATTCATTGGAGGTGAATAAACATCTTTTGGGCTTAGGTTGCTGGTCCTTCTTTACTTGGCAAAAGAGTTTACCTCATATAGGTGTGCTGGTCTAGGAGGTGAAGGCAGTAAACAGAGGAGATTTAGATTGTCTCTCCAGGAAGAAGGTGAGTATGTTTGGATTATTAGTGAGATTTTGTAACTTAAGATATGGGGAATACAATGTATATGAAAATAGGGCAGCCAGAAAAAGGTAGTAAACATTTGTGAGGTTTTTTTTTACATCTATTTCTCTATTTATTTATTTTTTTCCCTGACAATAACAACCTGATTTTCCTTTGAGAAATTACCCCTTTCTTACCTTCAGTGCATTCGGTTTGGGTGGTATTAACACTACCTGTGCCTACAGGGATAGGCATTTAATTCAGGCCTGGCCAATTAGAACACTGTACCTCCTTGGCCAAAGTGATTGTTGAGGGATGGGTACACACCCTAATTAAAGTCTGTGAGACACACAGTTAGGTCTTTTGGAAGGAAAACATTCACCTCTGTTTATGCTGAAATTGGAGTTATGAGGATGTTAAATCTGGAGCTTGTCAATCATTTTGCAAATGTAAGAGAAGGACATGCCCAAAGATGGAGCCAAGACACAGGGAAGCAAAGGTAAGAGACATAAAAAGAACTGATTCTTGAAGACATTGTTGAGCTGCTGTATACAGCCATGCCCAAACCCAGTATCTCCCAGAAGTTTTAGTTATGTTAAACAGTATGGGAGATATGTTTTCTTTCCATTCTCCTTTTCCCATCCTCTACCCTCTTTTTGCTGAAAGAACACCAAAAGAAGTATCTATGTATGTATGCAGTATTTTATATATTATTGTCTCTTTCTCCCCCCTTCCTCCTTCCCTTTTGCTGAAAGAATGTTAAGTATTACAGAAAGCATCTGTATATTCTTGCACGTCCTGGAGCTAAAGATGACTTAAATTTGGTAAAAGATAACTTAAAATGCTATTTACATAAACAAATAGAAGCTCTCTATCGATATTATTGCATGCAGATTGGCATTTTGGTTTTAAAAATCTAAACAATAGCACTGTTGTTTTAAAAATCTAAGGTCAAAGGGCTAGACACGGTGGCTCATGCCTGTAATCCCAGCACTTGGGAGGCCAAGGCGGGTGGATCACAAGGTCAGGAGTTCAAGACCAGTCTGACCAACATGGTGAAACCCCATCTCTACTAAAAATACAAAAATTAGCCATGTGTGGTGGCATGTGCCTGTAGTCCCAGCTACTCAGGAGGCTGAGGCAGGAGAATTGCTTGAACCTGGGAGGTGGAAGTTGCAGTAAGTCAAGATTATGCCACCCAGGCTGGGTGACAGAGCAAGACTCTGTCTCAAAATAAAAAAAAACAAAAACTAAGGTTAATACATTTTCTTAATTCTCATGGTACAAGGTTTTGGTTATTTTATTGCTGCCAAGGAAGATGATACTAGGGCACTCCTGGTACTTTATGATATTTGGCTCTGTGTCCCCACTCAAATCACATCTCAAATAGTAATCTCCATGTGTTGAGACGGACCTGGTGGGAGGTGATTGGATCATGGTGGGAGGGTCCTCCCATGCTGTTCTCATGATAATGAGGGAGTCTGCATAAGATCTGATGGTTTAAAAATGAAAGTTTCCACTGTGTACTCTCTCTCTCCTGCCACCATGTAAGACATGCCTGCTCCACCTTCACCTTCCACCATGATTGTAAGTTTTCTGAGGTCTTCCAGCCATTCAGAACTGTGAATCAATAAACCTCTTTTTTTCATAAATTACCCAGTCTCAGTTACTGTGTTTATAGCAGCATGAGAACAGACTAATACACTCTATAATAAGAACTTAGGAAGGATACTAGAAGCTGTTACACTGGCATTTACAAATCACAAAAGTTCATTAATATATACCCAATGGAGTATATTACCCAAAGTATTGGTTTTCTCCTAAAATAAAATTTCTTTGTTTTAGAAAGGATGCTAGTGAGTCTTTTTTGGCTAATTTTCTACTTAGTATTGGAAGAAAAACTAAGGGAATATAGTGATATTTCAGTCCCAAACCCTCTTTTTTTGGATGAGAAAACAGCCACAGAAATGTAAAAGAGGAATTGTGTATAAAATGATTAACAATTTGAACAGCCTTTGGCAACCACAGAATGGGAAGGAGCTGAGTTGTCCTCTCTTTTGTACTTACTTTTCCACTCTCAGGTCTACTTCCATGGCTACATAATGGGGTTCATAGATAATATTAGAATTACACGTTTCTCTCTCTTTTTTTTTTAATGAGACGGAGTCTCTGTCTGTTGCCCAGGCTGGAGTGCAGTGGCACAATCTAGGCTCACTGTAGCCTCTGCCTCCTGGGTTCAAGCCATTCTCCTGCATCAGTTTCCTGAGTAGCTGAGAGATTACAGGCATGTGCCACCATGCCTGGCTAATTTTTGTATTTTTAGTAGAGATAGGGTTTCACCATGTTGGTCAGGCTGGTCTCAAACTCCTGACCTCATGATCTGCCCGCCTCAGCCTCCCAAAGTGAAATGAGCTGTCATGCCTGGCCCACATTTTTCTCTTAATCTGTATGTATATTGTTTATTTTCATTGATGTTGACTTTGTTTATTTCCTATCCAACTTTCCAGGCTCATTGGAACAGGGACTATATAAAAACGTCCATTTCATTATTGCTTCATTAATAATGCTAATAAAAAAGATGTCACATACTTTTTTAGTAGAGGGGAAAAGGACAATGGGAGCTTACCAACATATTTAGATAGCAGTGAAGGAGAATTTGGAATGGTTGTTCTTGCCTCCTCTAAATGCCCATCTTATTCTCAACCTCCTTAAACTCTCAAGAAGGGCTATGTAAATATGTCCAGTCAGGCTGTGTTTACCTAGCCTGTGTTCACTAGCCTGGTCTGACCAAATGCCACACAGCGGGGCAGGCAAATGCCCACAGTGCCTGAGAATTAGGCTGTATTTCCCCCATATTTAGTAGATACTATGCATATGGAATATTAATACAAACTTTAAGTGAACCAAAGAAAACTGAGACAAGTCATTTCACTTGCTTAGAAACTTCCTAGAAACTAAAGTTGCCTTTAAGTATCCATTATTATGAATAGTTCTCAGAATTTTATATAATGAAGCAATAATATTGTTAATAACTGAAAGTATGATTTCATACAGGATAACTACTTCTGCATTTTTAAAACAGTTTTTTTCACATGAAATTATACACAATACAACAGACTTGTTTTATAAGTTGAAATCTTTACCATTATGGTACGGTTACAGTAATTCAGGTAATATTAGTGCATTCACTTACAGAGGAGTTATTTATTTTCATAGGGCTTAACACAAAGCCAAGACTAAATTATTTGTTTAAATTGCTTTCTAGGCTTTGACTTAAAATAAAAAAGAAAAATTACTTCTAACTCCTCTCTGTGTCAGGATGATAAACAATGCTGACAATTAAGTGGTCTGGTATTTCTATAAAGGGCAGATTGTATTCCAATAGCTCTTAAGTTGTAAATCCTAAGGTTTTAGCTAAACATGCTATCAAATTGTCATTATCTCTGCTTTCAGGAAAATTATGTCATCTTTGGTAATAGGCTGCCAACAAACAGAAACTACAGAGTACACCATGTTTTCCCAAAGAATCCTGTATTTTAATGAGTAGCTGAATAAATAGACATTAATTATGAAATTCACATTAAGATAGAAGAAAATCCAAACATTCTGATTGCTTTATCTCTTAAATTTGATAACTACTACAAAACATACTTTTTATGTTAGGGTAAAAATAAGCCAACTCACAAGAGTGTAACTGGTTAGTGCTGGCAGATATATACAGTAACATGGAGAAGCCATACAATAAAAGTGTTTATATGTACATCATTTTTTTTCTTTTTGCATGGAGAAATGCTGTCTTATAAAATGGGAAAACACACAGTAGACTACATGCAACAAGGACCAATACAATGTGCACAGCAGAATAATAAAATAAGACACAAGAACTATGGGTTTAAAAAAGAATTTGGGAGCAGGACAAAAAACTAGGATTGAAACCTGGAATGCTTTCTTATTGAGGTTTCAGAATATAAATTTGTCTAACAAGCCTCTTGATAGTTTTCAAAAGTTCTCACTCAACCACCTATGGTTTAAGTGTAGAGCTAAAAATAAACCATCATATTATACAAAACTTTGTATATTAGCATACAAAAGGTAGCAATTTGCTTTTTGTATCAAATATAACCTTTCGATAGTATATTTATTTCACATATGTATAAATATAACCCAAAGAATATGTTTTAAGTATTTCTACCAAAATATTCTTTACAAAAGTTTACAAAACAAGTAATTTATTTATATTTACAACCTAGCACAGGTAAAATTCTGGGCCAGTGATGTTGGTATTGGGTAACAGATGGAGAGTGCTTCTAGACATTAAGATTGGGAGAGAGCTTTGCAGAATTTTCAAAGTGTGTTCTTTTTGTTTTGAAAAGATGTTGAAAGACTTGGTTATTAAATAACTTCAGCTAAATTACATTTGATGCTTGAATATGTGAGTGTATGATGGAAAGGGCTGAAGATAACCTTTGCTCCTCTGTACTTAGGAAAATGATAGTGATATTTTGCATTCATTCCAAATCAAAACATATCTTCCCCATTTTACAGCGGATTTGTATGTGGGCACTGAGGTTAAATGACTCAACGGAAACTCTTAGATATAGTGCTCAGCCCTGAGGGACGAAACCTGGATATGAAGAGTCCACTTAGCATGTGGCAATGATTCATCACATCAGGGACAGAAGAATGAACAGACCACATTCCATTTCACTGGTCACACAAATCCAAATAATTTGTCCAATGAAGGACAAATTGTTTTCCCTCTTGATTATGCTTTCCTTCAAATCCCGTGAAATAAATTTGTACACACTTGTACTTGCCACCCCTGGTTCTTATCTCCAACCAAAACATGATACTTTCTAATTTCGGTTTTAGTCTCCAAACGTCCTTTTTTTTATAAACGAGCCTCAGTCATCAAAGTGAGTAGGGAGGAAGAGGCTCAGTTTCACTCATCTTGGGAACAAATCAGCAGGCATCGATCATAATAAGCAACATCCCAGGTTATTTGTAGCCAAATAAATCTCCTTTATAGCAATGTCCTGTGGGTTTTTTAAAAAAGTGAAATCCAATGCAGATAGGTGTGCACCAATATTTCAGTATGATTAGGATAAGTCTTTGTTATAGCTCAAATTTCATTGGAATGGATTCAGAAATTGGTTGTGGAAGCCAAAATCAAATTGCAGAGCTCTATATTTTTGTTTAATCACTAGACACAGCATCCCACTGAAGTATAGGATTGTGGGAAATTGCAAAAGTAAGGAGTGAATCTGGGGAAGAAATTCTGTAATCCACTGGATGTTTTCTAGGTTCTCTGACTTTTTCTTAATTAGCACATTGTTTGGTTACTCCAAACAAATCTATAACATTTCAATCTATCCTGCAAGCTTCAGGAAAATTAAATGAAAAGACACAGTGGAAAGGTTAAACCATATCTATCTATTAGCGCAAATTAAGGAGTTTGTTGCTTGGAACTAGTACCTCCTCATGACATGGGTTTAAATAAACTACAAGTTCTATTACCTTTTTTTTTTTCAGGGAAAAAGAAACTTGGGAAGGCTATTTTACACAATTAATTACACATCAACATCACAGTTCTGTTTGGGTAAATTGGCTACTGTGTCCTGGAGTTTAGACAGGGAAAAGTGATCCTAATGTTTTACTTTCAGGTGTAAGATTGAAAACAAGAATTTGGACCAAATTTTTCATCACTGCAGTTACTTTTTGCTTTCCATTTTTAAGCATGTTATCTTCATGTAGTCCACCTGAACATTAACAGTTCAGCCTCTACAAAGTTTCAGTAAAATACTGCCTTTTAGTGCCTGGAGGTTGTAAATTGTTTCCCCTTTCTTCTTCAGGAATTGTTCCCCAAGATTTCATCAAGATTGATGTCTTTCATCCAGTCATCATTACCAGGCTCTGTCTTCAATAAAGAATCGATGAAATCAGCATCACTGTTTAGGGCAGGGCCCATGTTATCAGTTTGTTGGGTGAGGAAGTCAAAAGCTAAGTCACTGCTGTGGTCAGTTCCTTGAAAAGCCCTGGAACTTTGGTTGGATGAAGGAAAATTGCTGGGTGTCAACGATGATGGCTGATTGATGACTGTCCTTGACTGATTCAATCCTGTTCCTGACTGATTCAAATTAGGCAAAATCTGTGTGCTTAGCTGATTGGGTCGGAGATTCAGACCCCTGAGTGGACCCATGGTTTGTCCATTTAGTGTTTGGCTCATTTGGTTCATGGGTCTCATTTGCACTGCTGGTGTTAACTGGTTAGGAGGAGCCACTGCCCTCTGGGAAAATTGCTGGCTACCTACTGCCTGTTGCAATGACTGATTTGGGGTATAGGCTGCAGCTGTACCTGTGGGGAAGCGGACTCCTGTAGATGTCAGGGCTTCTTGCTGTTTTGTTGTTGCTTCTTGAGAGGCCCAGTTTGGTGCAGTGGTGCTGGATGTGATCATTACATTTGATGTTCTCTGTGGTGGCATGCTTGCCATACTGTGGGCTAAATTTGGTCTCAATTGTTGTGAATTGCCAACAGATCCAGCTCCAAAAGTGGTTACATTGTTATTATTACTCGGCCCTAAGGTAGGTGGACGTGGCATCATAGGGCTGTTCTGATTTCCTATCAATTGCTTTGGGTTTCTCTGTTGGGTCAACTGATTCATTCCTGAAGTGACACTGTATGTGCTAGGTTGGTTACAAGGCAAATTCCCATACATCCCCATGTTCTGAACTGCTGTAGATAATGATGGCATTCTTGTCCCATGAGAAGTAGACAGGAGGCTGGAATTGGGAGTTAAAATGGTGTGTGTTGAAACTGGGTTTGCCAAAGCCTGGTTAGAGTTTAAGCTTATTGTGGATGAGCCACCTGAGAAAGAGAAGAGAATTGTATTAGTTAGTAACTGTGTGTTATCTCCTCTGTAATTGCACTTCTCAATAACCCATCAATCTGAAACTACTTTCAGGTATAAGACAATTTAGGCGAAATAATCATCAGATAAATTATGTAACAAGACAGTTTTTGGGAGGAAGGAGCACTTGAAGTCACTCTTTGGTTCACAATTTTACACATTACAAAAAGCAGACTAAAATAGTTCTTAGTTTTTCAGTTTTATTTTATTCCTCTTCTGAAGTCATTGAAGGGAGGTAATAGTCAATCTTCTATTTGGAATTAGCTTTACTGTGTTCCAAGTCCAGAGACTACAATCTTGATTAGCCAGCTCTCATGAAATCCATGTTACTATTTACCCCAGGTCCAAATAAGAAAGTGAAGATGAATGCTATACATGGCTCCTAGATTAATATTCCCAAACTTTGGCCTTGAAAATCATGTCTCATTCTTTATCTGAATCATTCCCATTCAAGGAGCTGCCCCAATCACTCCCCAATGTTCAAAGC
Organism: Saguinus oedipus; assembly: GCA_031835075.1. Classification (NCBI taxonomy): domain Eukaryota; kingdom Metazoa; phylum Chordata; class Mammalia; order Primates; family Cebidae; genus Saguinus; species Saguinus oedipus. Next base: position 131,067,455 of record CM063178.1, read on the forward strand.
GTAAATCTCCATCTCTTTAAACATTTGTAATTCAACACTCTAGACATTAACTTCATAAAGAAAGTCTTCAGTTCTAGGAGGTGTAGTTACTATTGAATTGTTACTCAAGGCACTGTGAGCCACCTTTGCTCATTTCCATTCCTCACTGAGCCCTATCTTTTCCTCAGGGATCAGGTTAAGGCTGAAGCTCCTCCATTAAGCTTTCCTTTATCTTCCAGCCTCCTCTCTCCAGCAGTATTTGCCCTTTGAATCTGTCATTTAGCACTTAGTATTGGGCAATCCATGGAGCCTCAAAGTGCCTGCCAGTGAAACTGATGCCTGTCAGTAACTGATAGGATATTGATAGAGACAGGAAGCAGACAAGGGTCTCACCCGTGCCCCTGAAAAACCCTGCCTTCAAACCTAAAACAGCCTGAAAGCTGAAAAACTGGACTGCTCGTCCCAGATGAAGCCCTTTTCTGACTGATTTTTTCTGAATAATGCCCACCTGTGCACTGGGAGGACAGGCTGGAGCTTCGTGCCATTTGCAGCAGGGAGGAGCCTGGCCTCTCCTGTTCCTGTGTGGTGACCTGGGAATTCAATCTGTGAGGTGGGAAACCTGCTAGCAGGACTCTCTCTCGCTTTGCTGAGAGTTATTTTTTCTTTTTGCCTGATAAATTCCATTTTTCTTCACCCTTCTGTATGTCCACAAGCCTAATATTTCCTGGCCATTCATGAGGGCCTGGTTTTAGCTGACCTAAGGAGAAAGTTCTGCAACAACACGGGACAATGTCTAAGCCACAGATTGTGGAATAAGGGCTTCACATGACAGACAGTGATTAATCAATACACTGAAATCTTCTTGACTTCTGGAGGTTAAAGTCATCATGAGGAAACATTTTTGGAGGCAAATATGATCAGAGAGGGCCAGAGTCAGAGATTCTGAGAAATACAGAGCTAAACACACCTAAGAATATCACGATGCAGTGGATGGGCAGAACATGCCTGCAACTGCCTGTAAACTTAGGCTATCCCCTGCTGCTTAAGGATACCTAGGTTGTATACATCCTGAAAGACTGAGGGCATAATGAACACACTAACCTTGCTATTTATTTATAAATCTGCCCCCAACTAGACTACATACCCCTTGAAGGCAGGAGCAGTCTCTTGTATCTCCTTGTATCTGTGTAGTGTATTGTGTAGTGGGCAGTGTTTGATGAAGAGAGATAAGAGCCAGTTAGGAGACACTTGAACAGTAACTGAGACCACACACAATGCCAATAAGATTAAGCAACATCATCTATGTATCTGAAGGTTTCATATCAAGGGAATTTATATTATGAAAATGCTGTGGGATAAAATATAGAAGTTTTAACAATTATCATCTGTAGTCGCCCTGTATTTTAATAATATGCCCTAAGAAGGTTTATAAGGAAAACAATATTTTTAAACAACCAGAATAGAATTTCCACAAAGATAACAAAATAATAATAGTTAATATTTAAAACCTCCTAACAGGTGATGAAAACTGTCCCAGGCTTTTCATACTCCATTTTTAATATCAAAATCTAGGAAAGGTAAGTATTATTGTACCAAGATTGAAATTTAAAAATGAATTTTAAAAGTTTGTATTGTGTTTTGTTGCTTATTTCATTATCAGAAGACATGGGAAGTGCAATGCTCTAGAACAGTGATTCTGACCCACTGGAGTGTCAGCTATTGGATGCGAAGGATTTCTCCATTACAAAAATGCCAATATTGACTGTGGAAGAGACTTCTAGGTGCCTACCCTAATATCCAATCCCTATGTGTTCCTTAGAAACAGAGCGTTGGTTTTAGAAAGAGAGCAATGTGCTCAGCTGAAAAACCATACTTCTCCAACTCCCTTGTTGATGGGGTGGATGGTGGGGGCCCGGGGGGGATCCAGATGAATCAGTTCTGGCTAAGGGAATCAGATTTCTTTTCTTTCCTCTTCCTACCTGGAATACATGTATGAGAATAGTGATGTGGTGGCTACCGGGCAGCCCTTAGGACAGAAGCCACATGCTGAAAGAGATGGAGTAGAAAGATAAAAGAAGCTTCAATTCTGGGTAACACTGTAGCACCATCAAGCCAGCCCTAGACTACTATCCCTGGGATCCTTTTATATGAGTGGGAAAAGAAAAACCTAAATATCTACCTTGAATATTGTATAATATTTCAAAGGGCTCCCAGCTTTCCCAAAGCTCACTCGGGCCATGGCATAAAAAACTATGTTTCAAATACAGTATGTACTACATAACAATGTTTGGTCAAGAAAGAACTGCATGTATAACTGTGGTCCCATAAGATTATAATGGACCTGAAAAATTTCTATGGCTGTATCTTAGAAGACACTCAAAAATAATTATTAAATGTATTCACTGACCACTTACTGACACTCAGTGCAACTTTCAGTCCAGCAAGCTCCATTCATGGTAAGTGCCCTATACAGATGTAACATTTTTTTATCCTTTTAAAATCATATATAAAAGTCATAGTAAATGCTTTTTACTATGCTCTCAATAATTATTTTAGAGTGTACTCCTTCTCCTTATACAAAAAGTTAACTGTAAAACAGCCTCAGGCAGGTTTTCAGGAGATATTTCAGAAGAAGGCATTGTTATCATAGGAGGTGACAGGCTCCACGTGTCACTTTCCAATGGGTCAAGATGCAGAGGTGGATGACAGTGACACTGATGATTCTGACCTTGTGCAGGCAGGCCTAGGCTAATGTGTGTATGTGTGTGTTTGTGTCTTAGTTTAAAAAAAAAGCTTAAAAATTAAAAGCAAAACCATAAAATTTTAAAGTGAAATAAGCCAGGCACAGAACCACATGTTCTCATTCATATGTGTAAGCTAAACAAGTTGATCTCATAGAAGTAGAGAGTAGAATTCTGGTTTCTAAAGGTGGGGAGAAAAAGTTAGAAGGAAATTGGTTAATGTACACAAAATTACAGCTAGAGAGGAGGAATAAGTCCTGGTGTTCCATAGCATTGTAGGACAACTATAATTAAGGATAATTTATACTGTTTTCAAATAGTGAGAAGAGGCCTTTGAATGTTCCCAACACAAAGAAATGATAATGTTTGATGTGATGGTGACCCTAACGACCCTGATGTGATCATTACACACTGGTCCATGCATCAGAGTATCCTACTGTACCCCATACATAGGAACAATTATGTGTCAATTAAAAATAATTTAAAAATTATAAGAAAATAGAAAAAAGTTTCTAGAATAAGGATATGAAGAAAAAATATTTTTGTATAGCTGTACAATGTGATTATGTTTTAAGCTGTGCTATCACAAAAGTCCAAAGTTTAAAACATTTAAAAGTTGTAAAGCAAAGCAAAAAAAATTGACATACAAGTTAACTATTGAAGAAAGAAATTAAAAAGAATAAGTTTAGTGCAGCCTAAGTATACAGTGTTTACAAGGTCCACAGCAGTGTACAGTGATGTCCTAGACCTTTGCATTCATGTGCCACCCACTCACTGACACTCAATGAAAGCTCCATTCATGGTAAGGGCCCTATACAAATGTACCATTTAAAAAATCTTTTTAATCATATTTTACCGTACCTTTCCTATGTTTAGATACACACATACCTACCATTGTGTTACAACTGCCTACAGTAGTCATCACGGAACATGCAGTACAGGTTTGCAGCCTAGGAGCAATCGGCTGTGCTACACAGCCTAGGTATGCAGTGGGCTAGGCCACCTAGGTTTGCGTAAGTACTCTCCATAATGTTTGTACAACAAAATGCAATTCTCAGAACATACCCCCGTCATTAAGCAACATATGACTGATGAATTTGGGGGACTTTTGGGGGACTTTTGTACTTACCATTTATTTTTTACTGAGAGAGCTATTAAGAAGATTTGCTTTGTGATTTAAATGGGGTTCACCTTTGTTGTTTTTGAGAGACTGTGAAAACTTGATTTGCTTTTCAAGTATTCCTTGGTGGCAGGACCATTTGTCTTTGAAGGGGAAACCTTGGAGGTGGGCTCAACGGTGGATAAAAAAGACTAGGGTTTGTGAAAGTGATACAAGTGCCCACCTAAGAGGGAGAAGTGTCTGCTTACCTTCTACTACCTGGGTTAAGGTATATCTTTGGGAGGACAATGATTGAACGTAACAGAAAAATATTTAGCTCTTTTGAATTCTCGGAGGTAATCCAGAGAGTGGTGAAATACGGGAGGCTAAGCAAGAACTGATGAAAGGACTAAAAAGTATTTAAGAAGTCTTGGTATGAAAGCCAAATGGGAGTTAGAGATTCTAAGAAAAATATTACGGTCAAATGTGAGTTAAAGGGAAAAGGAATTATTGAAAATTGAAGTTGTTTTTTTTTCCTTTCACAGCTATGATTTTTATTACTTTTTAAGAATACTTACCAGAATACTGAGCAGTTGGTTGCACATTGCCCACATTTCTTCTTTGGTCTTTGTAATCTGGAGGTGGCCTTGACAAATGTCGGTTTATCTGATCTTGTGGAGCCATTTTCTCCTTGAGAAATGATATGAGAACAAATGAAAACATATTAAATTGTATCATTCCCTTTTCACTTGTGAAAATGCATGTAAAATTTTGTAAATTTCAGAAAAGAACAAGTTTGCAATCATGGGTTACAAATCATGACCTTATTTCATGTCTCTGAATTATGAAATAATTTTTTCAATTTCAATAAACTTCCTGTATGCAAGTATCATTTCTACTTCTCCATAACACTCGACATGTGTTTTGGTTTTAGTAACTACTCTTATTTTATTTTGCAATTTGATTTCAATGAGAACTAAATTTTTGTGTTTTTCAAGATTCTAATTTCTAATTTTATGTTGTAGCACACCTGATATACTTTGGTAGGTACCTATATATAGTTCTGGTCCCATAGTGTGGGGAAAGCATAGGAGTAGGGTTTTCAGATAAAATACAGAACACCTGGCATTCTGTATTCTTATTTGTTAAATCCGATAACCCTAAGTAGGAGGAGATATCAGGAGATAACAAACGGATAATGTTATAGGCACTATGTCAATGTTATCTCTTTTTTTTACCTCCTCATAAACAATTCTTAAAAGTAGGTATGATTATTTCCACCTAAAAAATAAGGAAATGGAAGCCTTGTTAGGCAAAGTAACTTGCTCAAGATCACAGAGTGGTAGAACTGAGACCAAATCCTGAGTCCAAAACTCAGCTCTTCGCTGGCGCACAGTATGAGGGCCCCTTGCTACTCTGTTTCTCAGCTCCCCATTCTAAAAGCACAGGTTCCAAAGCCTCCCTTCATTTCTTCCTTCTGGAATCAGTCTTTTGATCTTTAGAATAGGCGAGTTTGGAAGCTAAGAGAAAAAAATAGAGACATTCTTTTAATATGTCAATATCCCCAGCCAGAGACCACCAGGAACACAGCTGTTGGGTTTATTACTTGCTGCAGCAAGGAAGAACACACAACATGAGGGGCCACAGGGTATCTCAGGAGGAGAAGGTTAGAAAGACTCTGTCCTAAGATTTGGACTCTGAGTGACTTAGGGAGGGTCTAAAGAAATGGGGCTTTGTTCTACATTGGAAGATGTCAGAAAGTAAAGTCAATTCTAATTGAATAAAGAAGTAGCTATCACTCATTTAACAAGAGACGGGGGTGTTCGGCATTTTGGAGGTTGCACAGAGACCTTGTTTGTGTCTGTTTTTAGACAAAATTATGAAGTCTTATTTTGTCTCATTTTATCACGATCTCAGAGCAACCCTGTCTGAGGTTGACAATCTGTAGGATTGTTTATACCCAGCAGAGAACAAAATGGCTTGGCTGTGAGTGTCATATCAGCTTTGGGAATTAAGGGCTGCTTTTTTTCTTCTTTGGTATGGATCAGGGAGTTTTTAGAATTACTTCACTGCAATTTTGTATGCACACCAAAGCAACCTCAATTTTCAAGATAAAAATAGTCAGCATAGGTAGATAGAGAACACTGGAATTATAGAAAGGTCAACAAATAACAAACTTTGTAGTAGATATATGGGTAAATTAGCTGGAAGACAAATGTGTACTGCCTAACTTAGAACTGACTTAAACCATGTGTTTCTCAGTTTCCCATCAAATTCCAGACCCTCTTAGTAGAATAAGTCTACTATAAAGGAGGGGAAAAAGCCTTAAAACAACAACAAACCAAATTTAAATTCTTGTTGCTAAGAAAAAAGCTTGAAAGACACAGTTTTTTGCACATAAGTAATTCATATAAAACACAATTTTGATGAGCTAAGTGTAAATGAATCAGAAACATATGGATTACATTTATTTTAAACATGGATTTATAAATTAAGGGAAAAAGTGGTTGGTGAAGTGCTTTTTGGTTTTGCCCAACCCCTAAATGTTTAAGAAACAGCTTGAGATGTTCCATGAACCCAAATGTGGTGATGTTCAACCAGCCCTGTTGTAAACTCTTGTATAGGATGACAGTTTTGATTTTTATCCCAAGCATGGGACTTCCTGAAATTCCCTTTTTCCAAAAGCATCTGTCATTCTTTCTTATGTAACTAGGTGTTTCTACTATTGATATGGAAGAAGAGAAGGTGTGTGTGTGTGTGTGAGTGTGTGTATGAGTGTGTGTGTAGGTGAGAGAGAGAGAGAGAGAAAGAAAGAGAGAGAGAAAGAAAGAGAGAGAGAGATAAAGAGAGAGAAGAAGGTCCTTGACCTCCCATCATAGACTATATTGCAAAATAACTATTGACTTTTTTTTTAGATGGAGTCTCGCTTTGTCACACAGGCTGGAGTCCAATGGCATGATCTCAGCTCACAGCAACCTCCACCTCCTGGGTTCAAGGATTCTCCCACTCAGCCTCTCGAGTAGCTGGGATTACAGGTGCCTGCCATCATGCCCAGCTAATTTTTTTTAGTAGAGACGGGATTTCACCATGTTGGTCAGGCTTGTCTACACCAGAGGGCTAAATTGTTGTTCAAAGAATTTTCATATATACATACATATATATGTGTGTATATATATGTATATATATAAGTATGTGTGTGTATATATATATGTATGTATGTATGTATGTATGTGTATATATATATATATGTATATATGTATGTATATCTCCAGAAATTTAGGTTTCTTAAACTACTTGTACACAAATGAATTAGAGTAATAACCTTGCATATGGACATAACATAGAACTTCCATGTTGTCCCTTTGTGTTGAAGAGCAGTAAAGACTAGACAGCAATACTGAATAGAGATGGCTACATTTTGCAAAAGAATGACATTCTCATTCTGTGCAAGTATAACCATATAGGCCATTCCTGAGATTACTTTTCTGCAATATGAAATTTAATTTATGAACTAATATCTAATGATAACCCAATCTCTTGGACCTGAAAACCCATTATAGAAATCATTTGTTATCATATGTATCTGTTCTGTTTCAGTTTCTCCATCTGAAAAAATGTGAGATGTGGATAATTATAGGACCTCCCTCATATTCCTATTAATTCTGTGAAAATCCAGCTTGGTGCCTGGAACACAGGAGGTGCACAATGGGTGTTGGTAATTATGATGTTTGTTGTAAGAAGTACTATTCATGTCTCTTCTTTGTGCCTCACTGGTAGGAGAATAAAAGAGAATAAAGATAACAAACTTTCATGAGAAAGTCTCAATTTAGGTGCCTATGTGGCCTTGCCAACTGACTGCAAAGGACCACAAAGCATATGCTAATGTACAGTGGTATCAAAGACCACATCTTCCTGGATATGCTAAAAAGCACAGACACCTTCAATGGTGTCCAAACAAAGATAAATGCGGATGGTTTTTAAAAATCACAAAAATGGCAGCCTCATTCATCTCACACAGTTTAATGCCACTGCCCTTTGCACCTGTCCTAGTGGTGACTTCAACTGGGGCTCAGTGGGAGTTAGGCCAGTGCCAGGCCAGGACCCTTAGGGAATGTGTATGCTACCACTTCCTTGCCTTTTAACAAGAGCTGAAAATCAATCTGTGTGTGTTATAATTCATGAAACTAGTAGTATTGATGGTAGTGATGAAAGTGTACCCAGTAAGTCAACCTTAGATTATACATGTTTCTCTCTATTGCCCTTGTTCCTTAGTTCTTTAGTTTATAAGGATAAAAATTGGGAGGGAAAGGGAACCGGTGGAGGACTGGAGTTTTCAAAACTGTGATTACTAGAAGAAACCAGTTGTGTCACTTTGTGATCCAGTCTGTGACTGCCTTAAACTTTATGGCAGTACTCAAGGTCATCTGTAATCTTATTTCTCACTATTCCTTAGTCCAGGTCAGATAAATTTATTTCTCATTATTTCTTTTCACATATCCTGAATATGAAACTTATTCCACTTGTAATTCCTTAAAAAAATGTGATTGTTAAACTGTGTTTACTTTTTATCAGGGATTAAATATTTCCTAATGCAATCTCAAACTAACCTACAAATTCACACCCAGGCTACACCTTTCGGTGGCTGGGTGCACCCTCCACCTAGAATAGTGGACCCCACCTACTCTGTCTATCAGAATCCTACAGCCTTTCAAAATCAGTGTCAAATTCTACCTCTTTGAGAGACTATCCTCAATCTTTTCCGGCTGGATTTAGTCTTTCTATTACATTTTCTCTTACTATTTTTATACTTTTACTACAACACAAATCTGAATCTAGTGCTTCCCCTTGTGTTAAATCCTTAAAATCTCTTCCATTGCTTTTCAATGTAAATTCTGGTCTTTCAAGTCTTATCCTCCCGGCTCTTACCTCTGGCATCTTTACCCAGCACTTCCCCATTCTTGTACACACTCAATACCTTGGCAGGCATAATATGTAGCATTCTTTATTATCCCTAGGTCTTTGAATATGCTGGTTCTTCTGGCTAAAATAACCCTCCTACTCTCCTCTAATCTTTTACTCCACTTTCAGATATTCAGTGGAGAGAATGTTCTTTCTGAATCATTTCTAGTAGTACCCAGAGTATAGCATTTAATCACATGCATTATAATTGGCCAATTTATTTGACACATCCTCAGTTGGCTCAAGGCTTCTTTAGGGTGAAGAGAGGATTCACCTTGTTTATGGCTCTACCCTCATTGCAAATTAATATTTACTGATAATTATAACATGTCACGCCCTGCATTTCTGACTCTCACTATGAAGCTCCTTGAATATAAGATTATTTGATTTCGTTTTTCTCTTTTCTGTGTACCTTAGTTCTACTCACCTGGAGATGGTTTCTTCTTATTTCATTTGGCCAAATAGTTTGAAGGGAGACAATGAAACTAGGGCTGAGCAGATAAATACTGAAGCAGGGTTAATGCATGGGTAGTGTGTGAGAAGCTTATCCTTCTTAAAAAGTCAAATATTAGGTTGGTGCAAAAGTGATTGTGGTTTTTGCCATTAACAGTAGTGGCAAAAAACCGCAATCATTTTTTGCACCAACCTAATAAATACAATGCAAATGGGGAATATATTTTATATTTTCTTTTTAAAAAAATCCCCCATTGTGAGTTGCTTTATTTTGGAAGCCAAATCTTCATTTTGAGACTCCATGTTGGCTTTTAAAATTGTTTTTAAAACTCTTATCTCTAAAATCAGTTTGTATTTGAGTTGATTCAAGTTCAGTTTACTACTTCTGCCCCTAAAGCCTGGGGAACAACAGTGGTTTATTTTGCCTGATTCAAATGCCCATGTTGGTTATTCTAGACATTCCTGGGCTGGGCTGGGCAGGGCTGGTTAGCAGAGGTGCCATGCAATCCAAGTGTCTCACAACTGTTAAGTCAAGTTTTGTTTTGTTTTTTTTTTCTTCCTCCTGCAGTACACTAAATGTATGGAATTATCCTCTCTTACAGTCAGGATGCCTTTGTTGCTGTCATATATCAGGTACAGTAAATATAGATAGAAAAGAATAAACTCTCTCTGTTAGGTCAACAGGTTGGTTCAGTAGAAATTAAGAGAAAATTTTACCGCATCAGCCAGCATCTGCTGCTGGAGAAGAAGTTGCTGTTTCTGCTCCATGATCTGCCTCTGTAGAGCCTGCTTCTTTCCCATCAATTGCTGATTCAACAGTGATTGCTGGGAGTTCATGTAACCACTTCCAGTGTTTGGATTTGAGCAGGGGTTGGGACTTGGACTGGGGCCTGTGTTCTGGCCTACCACAGAGTGTTGATCCTAAGGAAGAGAAAGGGGGGAAGGAAAAGCTACTGTGAATTTAAAAAAGAAACGTAGCACAAGGACTATATACTCAGATTCCAAACATTTTTCATCTTATTAAAGATCAAACATGGTTAATGGTTTAGAGATCAGAGAATCGCTTTTTAAATGTAGAAGAAATAATTGCATATCACAGCAACCAAAGCAGCTGGGTTAATGATATTAGGGCACTGGAAAAGCTCCCATTGGACTCTGATGGTGGAACTTCCACATTCCAGAAGGTGTTTATGGAACCTCAAAGAAAACTACCATAAAAACATATGGCAAACCTCTCAATTTCTCAGGAATAAACACCATAGTGTAACAAATCCTTCCTTTTCCCAAAGTTAGCATGTATCATTGCTGATCCTGCAATGAAAACCATATTTTAATTTATGTGTTTAAAAGTTGAAACCATTTTGGACAGAAAGCATTTTGCCTTGCCCAGCTCTCTGTAACAGAAAGGCAGGAAGACCTGTGAGTTTCTGTTTTATACTCAAACTTGGAATGGACTTCACTTCTCAGGGGCTTGTTAATTTTGTTTCCCAGTCAACACTTCAGGTATCTTGGTACAAGAATCTCAGTAAAAGAAAACCTGCCACACTGACAATGAGAAAATATTGATGAAAAACTCAGTCGTGTATCAAATAACATTGGGTCCTAGTGAACTGCCTTTCTAATGAGAGGTCTCTACCAATTTTTTGGCATTGACAAATCAGGACTCTTCAAGACAGTAAGCTAAACCCAGTCAAATATTCTCATTAATTCCCAATGTGTATTTAGGATTGAGCTCCATACTAGTACACTAGTAGGGTTACAAGAAGATTAGTAAATATGTAACCATATTTACTCTAGAGAATTTATCACCCAAGTGAGGGACAAATGCTTACACGTATAAGTACAAGAAAATATAAAATCAAATTTTAGATTATATGATATAAACAGTAAGTTAAAAATGGTTATACTTTGATCAGAATGATCTGGGAATCAGTTTATAAGTCAGATGTCCTGGCCTTGTCCCAGGGATTCTGAGGCTATAGATAGGAAAACCTCCTTAGGTCATGCTTATACTCATTGGTACAGGGAATATGCTTTGGGAAACACTGATTATATGGGAACAAAAGAAATCCAACTCTTTCTCTCTTTTTCTCTTATTTTTTTATTTTTATTTTTACTAGGCAAAGAACTTTATTAACCTTGGTTTCAAACTTGATTCCCAGGCTTCTTCGGCTTAATTAGCTGCAAAGAATGAATTGTGTATAAGCAAAAAACTGAAAAGAGCTGCAGTGTCCAAGGGGCTTGGGCTTAAAAATATTAGAGATCTAGATTTTATCAGATGCATAAACAAAAATTTCTTAAAAAGCAGTCATAATATAAAATAGCAGCTCCCAGTAACTTCTTCAAGTTTTATCTTCAGAGGTTGACTCAATTCAGTTTGCCTCATTCTTGGAAGCCTCATCAAAATTCTCCACAAGATCTGGAACTTCATCATCATCCTCCTCTCCAGTAGCAAGTGGTGCTTTTCCATCCACTGATTGTTTGGGCAGAGCTTCAGCCAGTCTCCTTAAACCAGTCAGACTGTCTGCCCCAAGCTGGTTTAAGATGCTGGGTAGCATTTCTGTCAGCTGCTTTGTCTCAGCATGGCCTGTAATGGTGAAAGTGTTCGCTGCCAGAGATGCCTGAACTTTAGGGTTGTTAAAGTGGATCACTGTTCCTTGGTTTGTAAACGTATTCACCTCTTTAATACCAGAGATATTGTTCACCCCTAACTTCTTTAAGGAGAACTGAAGTTTTTTATCATCTGCTGCGGCTGTTCTATGAACCACCTTCTTCTTTCTGCGAGCAGTTCCTTTCCCACCAATGCACACTTGTGCCTGCAGTTTGGCGAGTTTTTCCTGGTTCATGATTGTTTCTTTCATCTTGTCGGAGCGGATAAGGGGTCGCGCGGGGGACTAGGGTTGGTGCTCAGGGGGTCTCGGGTGGACCAGCTGAGATTAGGCGCACACACGTGGGGACGCAAGATGGCCTCTCTTTATTTTTTTTTTAAGAGACAGAGTCTCACTGTGTTACCCAAGCTGCAGTGCAGTGGCACAATTATGGCTCACTGCAGGCTTCAAACTCCCAGACTCAAGCAAACCTTCTACCTTAGCCTCCCAAGTAGCTGGGATCACAGGTGTGTGCCACCTCACCTGGCTAATTTTTAAATTTTTGTAGAGACAGGGTCTTACTATATTGCCCAGGCTGGTCTCAAACTCTAGGGCTCAAGTGATCCTAGATCCTTGACTTCCCACAGTGCTGGGATTATAGGTATAAGCCACTGCACCTGGCAAAAAAATCTGTCATTCACCAACTAAACTGTGTGAGGTTACAAGACATAAAGACATAAAGCAGGGAGTTGGGTGTGGTGGCTCACGCCTGTAATTCCAGCACTTTGGGAGGCTGAGGTGGGCAGATCACCTGAGGCCACAAGCCCAAAGCCGTGGCCTTGCTTTAGTAATCCCTGGGGCTACAGAGCTCACCAGCTGCCTCAAACACAAAGGGTTACAAAATCATCCTAAGGGTGACCATCCACTGAGGCTTATTATCAGCCAGTCACTGCATTCAGTGCTTTATCTCATTCACTTCTCCAACAAAACAGTAAGAGCTTGTATTATCATCCCAATAATTTATCCCTGTCCCAATTTTGCAGATAAGAAACTTGAGCTTAGAGAGATCACATAGCCATAAGTGGCCACGAAGGATTTGAAGCCAGGTCTGTCTGACCCCACAACTCTAATTCTCAATCACTATACTTCACTGCATGTCATCTGAGACAGGAAGTATTGAGAAGAAAGATTTCTGTACTTTAACCTGGGCCAACCCATCAGTTCATGCAGCCCTCTTCCCAAGGTTGAGCACCCTCAGGTCAGGGAGGTAGAAGGAAGTGTTTTGGACAGGACAGGGGAGTGAGGCCAGGGTGAGGAAATTCTCTTCACTAGTTAGTAAAAAATGATTACAGCCATCTCTAAAGAACATCCTTTGTGCAGCTTAAGGAAGCCATCCCCTAATACATTTACACTTCTGTGACCAGTCAGTTCTTTCAACCTTAAATCCATTATGACTTTTGAACAAGATTTCACCCCATGTGTTCTATAAGCCACTAGGAACGTGGGCTTGGAGACAAGCACCTGAGAGTCATTGACAGAATAGTAGGAGATGGAAGATCTGTGAGCTGAGTTTGTGGAGGGCAAAAGGAGGAGGAAATGCATGGAGGATTGGGGGTTGAGCCTTTGGGTGCACCCTGACTAAGGACAGGGAAGCAGAGCCTGTGACAGGGAGAAAGAGGCAGGATCAGGGAAGTGTAAAGACAGCTGGAAGTGGTGGTGGAAGACATCAAGGTGGGAAAGAGTATACTGGAGACAGTAGCTTGCTTTCTACTCTCCACTTGAACCAGAATAGAAACAGTCTGCCCTTCTCTTTGATATAATTTAGTTTTATGCAAGACTTTCAAAAGAATTTCATGTTTGTTTGTTTGTTTAAGTAGCTGACAAGCACAGGTGGAAAAACTGCAAACACTTTTCTGTTCGTCTTCTTTACATTGCCACGCAATGGACAAGACCATAAGCTCTGGAGATAGGTCCTCCTTGGTTCATACCCCGGTTCTGACACTTAGTTGTGTGATGTGGCAGAAGTTCATTCCCCTCTCTAAGCCTCAGTTTTCCTATCTGTAAAAGGGAAATAATAACAGTACGGACGTCAAGGAGTCCTCACAAGAATTAGAGGAGATAATCTAATACCCAGCACATAGTAAGCACTTACTAAACAACAGCGGCTCATTCATTGTTAGTTATTTCTACACGTAAGAACAATAGTCTGTTTTTGTTTGTTTTCACTGCGAAACAAAGGAGACAGAACTTGCAGACTACAAAAAGCTGTTCTGTGTCAAGTCTCTCAGAAATGGAGAGGTCTCAGTTATATTGCAGATTATGAGCCACCCAGGGATTTGGGGAATTACCTTCATCCTCCTACTTGAAGATGCCAGAAGATGGGTGGGGTATCATTCTCTGATGGGCTGTCCTTTGGGGCATGCTTCTTTCCTCTCAGTCTCAGCTCAGGTCTCTGTTAACTTTGTTGTTTGTTATTCTGGTTTTTATTCTTTTAACACCCAATTATTTATGAATAGTGCAATCAATGCACATTTAGTAAGTACTGTGCCTTAGTTTCCTCATTTGAAAAATAAAGGCAATATATTAATTATTTGACAAGATAAATTTTAGAACAGTGCCAGGGACTTAGTAGAGGTGTTTGATACACTTTAACTATTATTATTTTGTTATTCTTGTATTTTTAAATATTAGAGAGATGTTTTATATCCAGTGAGTCTTGTGAAGGAGCTCACACTGTAAGTGTTCCTGGACCACAGATGTGGTGTGTTTGGCCCCCATCGTGTTTGAAACACAAATTGCTCTTTGTGCTCTCCAGTTGGCCACAGCCTCTAGTACTCCTTCTTTTATTATACCCACCCATTTTCCTCATTTCTATCACTTGCCTGGTCCATGTCGGTCATTTGAGTTTAAGATCTCTGGCATAGAGTTCATCTGGGAAGATAAGCTACACGCACCACACACTCCACGTATGGACTCACCCAAAGTTATGACACCAAAAAGCAATGCATGATCACTTCCATTAGGTTGTATGATACCTACTAATGTCTTAAAATTAAAACCCAGATCACGGCACACATTTACCTATGTAACAAACCTGCACATCCCACACATACCCAGAACTTAAAAGTTGAAGGAAAAATACATAAATAAATAAATCCCAGATCAATTAAGGCCTAGTCTAGTCATCCACGAATATATCAATCCATTAGTGCATTTGACAATGTATATTGAATGTCTAGTCTGTATATTGAAAAGCAATTTTTTATTTTCTAGAGACCAACATGTATTTAGAAAAGGGGAAAAAGAAGAGAAAGAAAAGAGGTAGGCAGAGTGCTCAATGTTGGCAGAATTGATGAACTCCAAAATAATTTCCAGAGAAAACCACCCTTTTCTAAGATTTATAAAAGATCTACATGCCAGGAAAATGTAACTATGCCTCTTTCTCTCTCTTATCAAGCAGATAGACTGCGCTAAATGTAGTTTCATTCCTTCAAGATACCAAAAGATACTTTAGGACCCTTTTCCCTAGGGTCTGGAGGGTTTTCCAAATTTGAAACTAGTGCTAGGGTGAAGGGAGTTGCCCTGGAATGGAGGAAAGAATAAGAGATAAACTCTTGCAATTTCGTAAAAGATTTTTAAACCTTGTAGTTTCTAGCTCATGGGTTTTACCATGTACCTACTATTCACATTCTTTGAATTCATGATTGAAGTAATATTTTGCTGCTGTTGCATTTTTTTGTACTTATGTTTGCTATAAAACACAAAATACCTCCTTATACAGGCTTGCTGTCATTGCCAAGATGTTGTGCAAACTTTAGTACATAAAATAGTTTAACAGAAAAATCTGCTTCAATGCATTGGCTTTGATTTTCATATTCGGCCTCACTCTTTGCCTTAAACTCAACCCATGGAGAACTTAATAGAAATCATCTGTTCTTTCCCCAACACACATTTTCTCCTGAAGGGCATATGACAGCCATGGTAAAAATGGCACATTCTCAACTGACAGATGAGAGTATGTGCATATGTGTGCATTCATGTGTGTGTGTGATTGTGAAAGAAATGGGTATTTCCATCAATGTAGTCTTTCACATGATAGAAAACCCAGTTTTCTAGAGAAACTGTAGTTAAAGATTGATTTGGCAGGAAGGAACAGTCAATGGCTGGTTCAAATCATGAACTTGCATGGTCTTTCATTTTATGTGTTCTTTTTCTGTTTTTACCTATCAAATTACAGTGTTTGATTCTAACCTACAAAATAGGTTCTGGTCCTATCCTCCTGGGTTTTAAATCAATTATGAGTACATAGTAATATATATTTATTGTACACTTTTAGATAGTTTTCCACGTTTGTGAGTGTGTGTATGTGCGCATTTGAGATTTTAAAGTCTTTTTATAGTATTAGTCAATGAGATAGTGTAGCATCCTAGTGCTTAAGTAAAGATAAAACTTCTTGATCCTGGTTTTAACGCAGCACAGGACTGCCAGACCAATTAAAAAATGTTTGTATTCTTTTAAAAAGTTTCTATCAGTAATCAGCCTGTCTTTAGAATTATTACCTTTAGTGTACTCTTATTAATTAATTCAACAAATATTTATTAAGTATCTATTGTGCATCATGCATTCATCTGGGCCTTGGGAATGAAGCAGTGAAATGATACTAAAAGGACTTCTCATGAATCTAAAACAAAAAACATTTTTATGAGTTTTAGAATCACAATCTCTTAGTGGGATACATCTTTTTCTCAAAATGCCATCCTATCAAAAAGCATCTGAGATCTTCATTTCAAAATTTTTCAGCTGCATGCAAGTGGTCCCGAGCTCACTCTAAGGCCCACTTGTGAGCATCCTCTTCCACTCATGCTTTGGCCCTTCATTAGAAATTCACTGCTCTGTCCCTAACCACTGCTAGCATTTAGTCATCCCATCTTTGCTCTTTCACTCTGAGAATGTTTTAAAATTATCTCAAATCAGTAGTGAGGATTTCATAATACATTCATATATGTATTTTTTTAAATGTTTTCATCTTCCTCTGTCATTTAAGAAGAGGCCAGATATTCTTGATCGAATTGCTCAAGAATTTTGGACTCAAATTCATACAGATACTAGACTCTTTGTATGACAAAAGCTTCCCTATATAGCAAAGCCTCTATCTACTCAAATTTCTATTTGTCTGTCTGTCTGTCTATCTATCTATCTGTCTATCTGTCTGTCTGTCTATCCCATCCATCCATCCATCTATCCATCCCATCCATCCATCCATCCCATCCATCCATCTACCTATCTAACCTCCTTACCTGTCCATTCTAGTCCAAATCTCCAAACTGCAATTTCTTCTATCACATCCCTAGCACATGATCATTCAACCTCTGCTAAATTTACAGAAACATTCTTCATATATTATTTGGAATGCTCTTCAGAATTCCAGGGTGCTATTTTTAATAACATATAAGCAAAGAAAATGCTTTGCACATGATGGCTTTCATTCATTCACTTACTTTCCAAAAAAGCAGATACTGACTATGTATAACCTATGTACCAGGCATTTCACAAGGTGCTAGAGAAATGAAGATAATTTGGACATAGTTCTTGTTTACAGGGCTTTTACCTTCAAGGAGAGAAGACAGTCATAGTCACACCCTAGATTGTGGGCAGGGCTTTATTAGGAGGGCAATAAAGTCCATGCAGCCTGCTGGAAAATCCTGGCACTTGCCTATACTTTTAAGTTTTCCAACTGTGCTACTGATGAACCATCTATTTCCTAGAATGGTCTTAAGGATGTTAGAAGACCATTTGGTAAATCAGGTGTATGATGACTGAATCTTTTAGCTTGAGGCAAACAAAACATGCTCACAAGTTAAGTAAGCTCACAAGGATGCTGGATGCACATTGTAACTTATGGAAAAAAATCTGATTAAAAATGCTTTCCCTAAGTTTATATTTCATTGGTTTAATATCTTGTATATGGATCACCATGGGAAGCACTAGCTCACTGAGGTTGCAAACTATGTCTACAAACATGGAAGACAATTAGGAGAACACATGAACTCTTTTAAATAGGTACCCTTTTTCCTTAGAAGAAAAATTACCTGTCCTCTGTATTAACTGTGTTTCTCTCAAAGGCAGTTTGAGTCCTTTTGAAAAACAGTCCAAATTAAAAAATTAAGAACAAACCCTACTGTCCCAGCCATCGACCACTGAACTCATCACTACCCTTTTCTTGAAATTTTCTGGGATAAATCATTAAAGAAGTAGTATGTGTGAAGAAAATCTTGTAAATCTCAATAACCAACAGCAGAGGATAGGCCTGGCCACTGGGTATTACTTTGACCAAGTGTCTCTGTAAATCATGGCCAATATGTGAGAGATCTTTACAAAAGATATTCACTAATAAAATCACTGGGATTACCTCTTCTTTCATTTCAGTGGAACTATAAGGACTCTTCAGGCAGGATTGATTTCACCAAAAGGTAGAATGGGGTACAAAATATCCCTAGCTTCACTGAAGTGTATATGGAAATATTAAGGCACATTGGATTCAGTCAGTTTTATACTTAAAGCAGTTTTGTGGGCTGAACAGTGACACAATAACTTTCACAAAGCAGGCAAAGTTATTGGGCAGGTATTGTTCTCTCAATTTAAAACAATCTCTACAAAATATTTGTCTTGTTCTAGGCATCTGGGTAAAATAGCTCTCTGTTTCTCTTATTTTGGAAGGGAACTATATAGTGATTTTTTTCTCCCCATAAAAATGAAGTAATGTAAATTACTTGAGATCCGTGAGAGTATTTTGGCGTGGGATGACTGCCCTTTCTTTTTCTTGGCTTCTAGAGCTAGGCATCTGCAATTTGCAAAACAAATTCAAGATAAAGTACCCAGCTGGGCAAGTCTGTACAGTAGATCTCACAAACTGGTTTGCTATTCAATCAATCTTTCTTCTCTCTTTCCCTCTTTTGTCTTTCTTTCCCCGTCTCAATGAACTAACTGCTCAACTATTTCTCTCGGCTATTCATCTTCGGAACTGTCTGCTGATGAAGCCATTTATTTATCTCTGTGCCTGAGAAACAAGTTGCCTGAACTGTTTCAGATTCCCAACAAACTGGCAGGCCCACTCACTCAAAGTTATTTATTTGGGGCATTAATAGTGAGGTGGCTGTGGGTGGCCAGAATAATTGAGCAGTTCTTCTTTGACACGACGACGACAACAACAATGACAACAAAATGATTGTCAGGAAATCATCCAGGAAACAGCTGATGAACAGAAAGACTGAAGGGATGAAACCCTCCTATCTTCAGGTTACCACATCCTCCAGTCTTCTATTCAAGGGTCAGCAAACTATGGTATGACCACCTAATCCAGCCTGCCACCTGTTTGGTAAATAAAATTTAATTGGAACACAGTCACGCACATTCATTCATATGCCTGCGGCTGCTTTCCCACTATAACAGAGTTGAATAGTTGTGGCAGAGACCTACGGCACACAAAGCCTAAAATATTTACTATCTGCTCCTTTACAGAAAAAGTTTCTCGACCCTTGCTATACTTGGCTGTGTTGAAAAAATAATGTGAGGTACTTTGGTCTTTTATATTAAATTTTTAACATGCCTTAGATGAAGTACCCAGCAATCCTTTGAGGTAACTGGCAAGTTGAAAATAAGAAATATTTATCATAAACTCTATTTACAATAGCCCTCCACTCCAGGAAGCAACTTACAGATCTTTCATCCAACTTTATTTTACAGATGAAGACATTGCCCAGAAAGTCTAAGGAATTGACTTGCACAGGGTCACACACCTAACTGAGATATGAGGAACACAGATCCAAATCTGGGAAAATATATTAAGAAGAAATAAACGGAAAAAAAAGTCTATTTGCATGAAAGAAATGTAGCTTAACTGATAGAACTTATTGGGAGTGAGAGGTGGGGTGGTGGAGATGTTGAAAGGTCACGCTTGAAAAAAAACAGAAGAAAGTATTTGGTTTAGTATTATTCTTTCCCCTTCACAATTGTGAATAGTAGCTGCTTTTCCCTTCTATTTAATAGGGAATTTTCTTTACTTGCTCAGTACCTTCTCCTCCACCCTGCAAGGAAACCCCAATCATATATTTATAATCTGTTTGTTTCAAATGATTAGAATACATTTTGTAGTCACTATAGAGTTTATCCTTCAGATGTTACCTAATTTTTAAGTCACCAGGACACTGTGTCTATTCTTAGCCTCCGGGGTAGACACGTATTAGGGGTTGGCACAGAGACTAGTTCCATGAGTGAGAAAGCAGCATTCAGTGGGAGAGTGGCCAGGAACAAAACGTCAGTGGGTCAGGGTGGAGTGGGAAGAGTTTGGTAATCAGGGGAAGGAATGAGAAATTTTTCTTAAAAGAGAAATTCTCCAATTTTAGAAGGACTCTTGTGTAAGGCAGATTTCAAATTTCTGCTCTATAAGTTGGCTTTTAGCTTTCTGCCTCTAGAGCAGTGGTTTCAAACATTGATTTGGATCATAGCTCCTTTTGAGGATTTCAGATAGCTATGAATTCTGCCTCTCCTCCCATCCCCCAAACACACATGCAACTAATAATTTTGTCTACAATTTCAGGGAGTTTACAAATTCTCTGAACATCCACGGACTATCCATAGAGCTCAGGTTGAAAACTGAAGCCCTTCCACTCCCCACCTCAAAGGTTGGTATTTATGAAAGCAATAAAATGATTTTTCCCTTGGATACATCCTCTACACTGTATCCCAGCTTAAAATCATCCATAGCTCCTCACTAACTTTGGGATCACATCCTAACTCCCAAGGAGAGCATATAAGGCCTTCCATGATCTGGCCTTTGTGTCTTTCTCCGTATTATCTCTCAACAGATCCTTTCCTCACTCTGTACTATAGTGATATGAAACTAAAGGCAGTTCTCCAAACCCACAGAGCTCTTTCTCTTCTCCAAATGTTTGTATATGGTCATATCCTTTCTGCCTAGAACACTCTTTCTCTGCCCCTTCCTACCATGTGAACATCCATTTTTTTCTGGGCTCAACAGGGATGTCATTTCTTTTTCAGGGAGTCTTCTCTGACCACCCAGAGCTGAGTTAGGTATCCCTCTCCTGTGCTTTTGTAATACCCAGTACTGGCCCATTAGGCAGCTCTTGTCACTCTATATCACAATTGCTTGTTTGCTTATACCTAGCTCCCATTTTAAGTGCTTGAAAGGCTGAGACATGTTCACTGTGAAATTCCCAGGGTATAGCAGACTCTCCATAGATGTTTTCTGCATTAAAAATACATGAATGATTGAAGAAGCAATGTGAAGGAAAAAATGAGGACAGAACTTCCTGCTGTGAGGCACATGGGGTGAAAATGCTGGCACTTCTCAAAGGCAACTGGAAAACCAAAGTGGGGGAGAGAGGCAAAGGTTGAGCAACGTTGTTGAATCCAATGTTGTTTTTATGGGTGTGCCACCTTAGAAGGGCCTTTAGCAATAAGAATGTCTTAGGAAGGAAAAGTTAGTGGTGAATGATGATGGGGATCATGACGACAATGACGATGATGATGGGGCTAATGAGGATAATAATGGGGAGGATCATGGGGATGATGAGGATGATGTGCATGTGTTGGAAGGCAGGGAGAAGGCACACTGATGGAGTAAGGGTTTTACTAGTATTAACAGTTCTCATGTTTTGAAAGATAAATGCCAAGCCATGTGTTGAGGGCCTGCGCTTATTATCTTAATGAGTCCCCACAATAATTATTTTTTAATTACTATTCATATTTTAAAGATAAGGAGACACAAGTTACAGAACTTGTCTTTTTTCCCCACATGTATGCCTTTAAAATCAAAAGCACTTTAAAGGCTACTGAGCTTAATAAACAAGATAACAGACAAAATATAAATCTATTTTAAAATCCCTCTGTTTGAAAAGCAGTATCAGTGAGCAGGCAGCGATAATGAAAGGTGGGTTCTGGGATCAGGCAGACCTGGGTTCAAATTTCAACTCTGCTTTTTTCTATGTTGTATAGGGGTAAAATATAATAAATTTTACTTCAAATGATGGTTAAGAACAAAGAGCATAAAGTAAGTGAAGTACTGGTATGCAACAGGTTCAAAACAAATATTAATATCTACACTTAAGTCAGTGTGATATTAACTGAATGTCATATGAGTTTTCTGAATATCATACATGTAATGCAAGGCACTACATTAAATGATATACACTTTCTGATCATCAGATAGCGACAGTAGCATGGCATTTCTAGTAATAGTAACAAATCAACAAACAATAATAATCCAGAAATGTTCTTACTTAAACTTAGTAATAGCTGAGCATTATCACCACTGCCTCTACCAACTAAAATGAGATGAGGAAATTATGTTTAAGAGTAATGTTATCTTTTGTTGAGTTTATTCTACAAAGTGAATACACTATCAATCCCCTTTTCTTTTCCCTTTGGTATACTGTATATCAGGCCTATACTTTCTCTTCACAAAAGCATTCATTTCAAAAGGATATACATTAGAAACTAGTTTTATACCCTAAAATTGTCCATTCCTCTAGAAATGTTTGGAAAGTATTATGGTTTTGGATAGGACAAGTTACCAACATTTTCTGTTCTCATTAAAAGTGAAGGCAATTGAGTAAACAAGTAGTGATGGAGACTGAAGAAGGGGTAGATGATACCACAGTTCCAAAGAAAGAAAATCCCTTTTAAAGGGTTAGTTCTTAAATCAAAATGATGGCCAAATTATACATGAAACAAATCTGGAATAAAACAAATTGATTTCCAAAGATGGCTTCTTATACCTATACAAAACATAAGATCTTTCCTTTGGGAATAAAAAAACCCAGTGACTAATTTTGACTCTGGAATTTTAGCTTAATGACAATTGTCTAGACTACTTGTAGCTGCTTGTTATATTCCGCATGACAGCAAAGCAAGAAATCTTAGAAAATTCTCATATGTCTCATGTGATATCCCATGACAGTATATTATAATAATGAAAAAATGTAGCTTTGTAGTTAGAATGCCTATGTGTAAATATTTGCTTCACACTCTACTAATTGTTTTTCTTGGACAAATTATACAATTTTGTGTGTTTTAATTTCTTGTCTATTATGGAGTAAATAATAGTGCCTTCCTCATGAAATTGCTGTATGGCTTGAATAAGATCATGTAAATAAAATATGTGACACAGTCTCTGGCCCCTGTGAGGTGTTTGGTATGTTTTAATGATGCGGTCTCCTCCAAAATTCCTGTTGAAACCTAATCCTCAGTGTGGTGGCACAAGAGATGGGACCTTATGGGAGGTGATCAAGTCATGAGGGCTCTGCCTCGTGACAGGGATTAGGTGACCTTATGAAAGGGATTGAGAAAGTAAGTTCAGCCCCTTTTTGCCCTTCTACCTACCACCATGGAAGAATGCCACCATGAGAAGGAACCATCTATAAAACAGGCCCTCACCAGACACCAATGCAAGTGCCTGATCTTGCACTTCACAGCCTCCATAACACTGAGATATATATTTCTGTTCTTTATAAATTACCCAGTATGTGGAATTTTGTTATAGCAGCACAAATGAACAAGACAGTTTCCAAGAAATGCTAGCATTTATTTTTAACTATTATCTGCTCTGACAATTTTTACTACTTCTTATCACATCTACTGACATTTAATTTATTCTTCTAGAAATCTGCTTCATGTGAACTGGAAATCTTTTAAATTTTTCAGTCTTCCCCTATGACTTTTCTAGGCCTTACTTTCTTCAGCTTTAAGATATGGAAGTTAGACTATAATTTCTAAATTCCATTCTAGTGCTAGAATAGTTGAAATTCCATTTTTATTTAAACAAAGGAACAACAAATACCACTGTGATGAAATAATTTGATTTTTTCCATTGAGTCAAACATATAACCTATCAATAAGATATGTAAAGATTTTGCCTCTATAATGAACAAATAGTAGATGGATTCAGTTGAGGGTGGAGAGTGGGGGATGAAACTGGTTGTCTTCTGAAGACACTGAAGTAAATACACTGAAGCTTGGGAATGGAAATGTTGAATAAATGTATTAGACTGAATTCTGGACTCACTTTTCAAG
Organism: Saguinus oedipus; assembly: GCA_031835075.1. Taxonomy (NCBI): domain Eukaryota; kingdom Metazoa; phylum Chordata; class Mammalia; order Primates; family Cebidae; genus Saguinus; species Saguinus oedipus. The sequence continues at coordinate 131,091,364 of CM063178.1, forward strand.
GCATAAGGTAGAGTTCTACAGCTTTGGTAATAACGTCTGACTTTTCTCAACTGATTCTGTGAAAAGATTCCTATTTTTCCCTAATACTGTAAAAAGAATACAAAACATTTTGCTAGAGATAATTTTTATGCTTTGAATCTCCATTCTGCACTAAAATATATAAAATGTATTAACTTGCAAAGTAACCTACAAATTTTGACATATTTTTTCTTATGATTAAATGTCTCGGTTATTGCAGGTTGTTTATTAGACATGGAAATCTAGGTGCACAAATAAAATGTAGTGACTGTGGTCAGTATCTTCGAATGTGTTTGTTTGGTCTAATGTGACATGATTGCTTTTTTGAATGTACTATTATAATGGCCAGAAAGGACATTAGAAAAGGAGCCATGTGTTCTCTGTTAAATGTAGTTCTGAAGTCTCTCTTGGATTAGCAAAGCAAGCCACTAAATACTTCCGTGGGACTTCAAAAACGCCTAGTTCTCCTTAAATATCACTAAGGGATGAACTTCAAAAGATTAGAGGTTTCACTTGGATCTATTCCCAGAAAATCAAGTTATTTACCAAATCTTATTTATGCAAACTATATAAACACATTTTGATCTGCAGAGTACCAAAATGATGTTTTAGAAAAATGATAACCTTAAATGAAAAGTCTACTGTGGAGAAGAGTAAGGAAAGTCAACGTTATTTTGGTCTGATTATTTTGTCTGTCTACATTGATCAAATAAGTGGTACCACTACTGCCAGATCTGATGCTACTCTATGATTTTGAACATAGAAAATACTACCTAAATTTTTTATTAATTCTGTTGAGCAGTAAGATCAGGAATATCTTCTATACCTACACACCCACGAGTATTTTAATGTTTCTGTTTCTTTTTGTTTGAAATTACAAGACTAGTAGACTAGCGAGCCTAAATTATTTCTAGATATCAGTTATTTTTAAAGGCTTTTTTCTCCTACAAAAATTTCTAGTATATCTTTGGGTTTACAGAATGCCTCTTTACATTAATTCATCAAAGTAGAAAATTCAGAATAAGGCAGGTCTATCTTGGCAGCATTCCAACCTAGGTAACGTATCACTTGAATCCTGTGAGACAAGCTATGACCATAACTTGCATTTATCCCTTAAAGTATATATGAATTATTTATTTACATGTATGTTTTCTTTTACTATACTTTGGTTATTTTAAGAATATGAACTGTTTTACTCAATTACGCATTCCTATTGGCATAGATAAGCCTGACAGAAACTAGATATTAAGTATATATTTCTTGTTAAGTAAACAAATAATCACTTGAAAATTAGATAAACTTCATTTATAACATGATTTATAATTATTTAGATATTATTATTATTATTGTATATTTTTTGAGATGGAGTTTCACTCTTGTTACCCAGGGTGGAGTGCAATGGCGCGATCTCAGCTCACCGCAACCTCCACCTCCTGGGTTCAGGCAATTCTCCTGCCTCAGCCTCCTGAGTAGCTGGGATTACAGGCACGTGCCACCATGCCCAGCTAATTTTTTGTATTTTTAGTAGAGACGGGGTTTCACCATGTTGACCAGGATGGTCTCGATCTCTTGACCTCATGATTCACCTGCCTTGGCCTCCCAAAGTGCTGAGATTACAGGCATGAGCCACCGTGCCCAGCCCCAATTATTTAGATATTATTAGGTAACATGTATATAAAAAATTTTCAGTGAAATGACAAATATCACTGAACATGTCTTATCATATAACATGTCTTACCTGGAAATACTTATTATTATTTGTCCATTCAATGTACTATATAAACCTTTTTATTGTGATTAAAAGCTTGAATGTAAATTCAGCACATACAGATTTATGTGAACTTTTAACCTTTTTTTTTCCTCAGCAGTTTGGGTAGGTTGGTTGTATTGGATTCTGTTACTTATAACTGAAAACAGATCCTTGATTTGAACGTAACTGTCCAGTGATTTTTCAATTTGGTAAACATTTGTGGCTTATGTTTCTCACTGCTGATCAAGAGAGAATGCAGGAAGGGAGGCTGATATATTGTGCAGTTACCAATGTTTACATTGTCTTGTACTTTCTAGATCCATGTGGTGCCTTTTTAAAATGATATACATTGGGGACTGGAACAACTTTTCAGCTGTTGGCTGGATCCAAATAACAGTTCATTGAGTACATATCTGAATATTTCTAAATATTTAAATCAAAACTGTGACTAAATTTGAGCCAATTAGATCCTCTTTAGAATTTAAAAATAGTTATCTAGCCATCCTCAGAAGAAAAACATAAACAAATTTTAAAAACTGCCCGCTTCTCTATAAAGTTAACAGAACTTGGGTCAAGCATGAGAAATGCCACACCACTGAATATCATAGAAATTGAAAAAATCAGTCAACTATTTGCTTCATGGACATGTTGCCAAATAATTGGCCTAAAAATTATTTAACTAAACGAGTGGGGTCAACTAGCTGTTTTGGTATAAAAAGAACAGCTTGATTATCTCATCCCAGGACATAATTTCCTTGATAGATTTTTGGTTGAGGCTCTTTGTATTTATCTAACCTTTGCCCTGTATTCACTTCAGTTTTCTTTTTGAAGGCACAGCTATATTGATACCACTGAGATTCTAGCATCAATTTTAAAAGTTGCTTTTTGCAAGGTATTGGGCAAGAAATAGTACTTCATTTGAAAAAGGTGGTATGTTAATAAATATTTTGAGGGTTAACTAAATGAAAGCATTTTAAGTTCTTTGGAGACAAAATAATATTGTTAGATGTAATATTAAGATGCAATTGACTAGCCAGTAGATCAGGTGGAAGCAAGGTCAATCCAGTTCCTTTAACCACTTAATGCTAAAGATGGTCATTCCCATGTATAGCAGTCCTTCTGCACCTCAGTGCTGCAACTTTTCCTTTACATGTTAATTAAATCTAAATATTTTCTCACATATTTTCTTTACTCTACCTTGATCTAGCAGTTAGTTTCTTGGTTTTTCCCCAGGTAATACGCCATTCACTCAGACACCCTACTGCTGCTTTCTATACCAGGAAGGTGCTAATCTTTGGATTTAACTTGGTCCTGGTCATAAGAGAAAGTGAAATGCTTTCCTTTTTAGATATAGTAAAAGCACTGAAGATCTGAATACTTTAGTTTATTTCAGTAATTTAACACATTCATTATTTACAAAAGAAATCAAAGAGAGGCTACTGGTATGTGGTGAATAACTTCCAGTCAAATCTAACATTAGCAGAACCAACTGTGTACTTACTACTATACTACACTGCTCTCCAGAGGGTAGAAGAAAACAATGTAAGTGTTGATATCTTCACTTCTTAGAGAAGCCAGGAAAAGTAAAGTAATTTACCTGTAAACATTTGTTACAATAAAGAAGGGCTGTAGTGCTTTTATTTAAATGCAAATAATAATTACAATGTTGTACAGAGAGTGATTATTTTGATACGTTTTTCCCCCAGTCTAGTAGGCCAGCTACTAGAAATACTGTCAAAGGTCATCTGTTCAAGAACCAGTCTTACAAAAAGGTCATGTATTACTTAATGTAAACAGCTATGGTCAAGGTTAAAAAAACAATCAAGCCTAACAGGCTTTATAAGTCATGGGTTATGGAAAGATGTTCCTTAGAGGGTTGTAGTTCTATGAACTGAATCAGGAACAATTTGGAGCTTCAGGGATGATCTACTTACTCCAATCTGTAATTTGTCTTAAAAGACCAATGATAGTTGTCACTATCATTGTAAACCTTCTGATTTCTATGTTAATTATATTACCCCATTATAACTTCAATAGATAGATATTGTGTTCAGAGAAAATTTATGTTCTATATTCTAATTATATGTGGATACATATTTAAACATAGAAGCAAGACTATAAAAATTGAAGTGTTTATAAGTTATACATTGTGAATATTTCTAAGAAAATCAGATGACTATTTAGAGATTAATATAAAAAACTGACTTTCCTGTGTGGGAAGATTTAGAGAAATCTACTAGAAAATACGGGGCAGATCAACAGGCCAATTCCCAAGTCTCTTCCTACTTTTTTTATATGTAGGGGATATTTACTAAGAGACATGTCCTTGGGTTAGACAGGATCACTTCTGGGATCAAGTGGAACATTCATAGTTACCTGTAGACCAGGCAGAGGCACAGGATGCTGACAGAGGCTACATTTTAGACCTCTTGAGGCACAAACAGTCGCTACTCAACTTCCCTGATTACAATGAAGAAGGGTTCAGAAGAGTAGGAAACGAAAAAACGGAGAGAACAATAGAGACACCTAATATTTTGAAGCAAATAGTTAATATACAGATGTAAAAACACAAGAAGAGTTGCTTCATGCAGACACATCAAAAAACTATAGCAGATTTTATTTGTTAGAAAGAGAGAGCAAGAGAGAGAGAGAGAGAGAGAGAGAGAGAGAGAGAGAGAGAAATATTTTTGGCTGGAGATAATAGGCATAATCTGAGAATATCACTAACAGTTTTAGTTATTCTATATTAGGACTTTCATATAAGTATATATTTTTAGTCATTTCATGATAATGATGCAATGATGTTTATAAAAATTTCAGAGTTTTATAAGGTCACTTTAATCTAGAAAAACATTTTTTAAAATTTAAAAATACTACGTTTTTCCTCCTTTAAAATGTTCCATTGATATGTTATTGCAGTAGAATAAAGATTCAAAAGCAGTTATGCTTACTATTTCTCATCAGTCAGAATGGCTCTTATTAAAAAGTCAAAATAGGAGAGATGTTGATGAGGTTGCCGAGAAAAGAGAATGCTTATGCACTGCTGGTAGTACAGCCACTGTGGAAAGTGGTTTGGAGATTTCTCAAGGAACTAAAAATAGAACTACCATTTGAGCCAGCAATTCTGTTACTGGGATCTACCTTAAAGGAAAGTAAATCATTCTGCCGAAAGCCACCTGCACTTGTATGTTCACTGCAACACTGTTTACAAAAGCAAAGACTTGGAACCAACCAAGCTACCCACCAGTGTTGGATTAGCAAGAAAATGTGGTACATACACACCATGAAATACTACATAGCCATAAAAAAGAATTAAATCATGTCCTTTTGTAGCAACATGGATGCAGCTGGAGGCCATTATTGTAAGTGAATGAAGACAAAAACAGAAAACCAAATACTATATGTTCTCACTTATAAGTGAGAGCTAAACACTGAGTACACATGGACATAAAGATGGGAACAACAGACACCAGGGACTCCAAAAGGATGAGGGAGGGAGAGAGGCTAGGGTAGAAAAACTATCCATTGGGTACTATGTTCACTGGGTGACAGGATCAGTAGAAGCCCAGACCTCCTCATGATGCAATATAACCATGGAGCAAACCTGCACATGTACCCCTTGAATCCAAAAACAAACAAACAAAAATGGTCACGGAAAAGTCTGCAAGCTATAATCAATGACAGAAGAAATTGAATTGTTTTTCTTAGTCTTTAGGAAAATGCCAAGACACATTCCCACCTCTTACATGAGTTGGTGGTTTACAAATATAATTTGCAAAACGCAATTTAATATTTTATTTATGAGAGTAAAGAGAAATGGTAACAGCTTTAAATTTTGATTCTTGAATATCCGTGCTTGTTAAAAAGAAAAGGTGTGTGGGAGTGTTGAAGGGTTTTTATTCCATTACTACCATAAAATCTGCTTTTATTTACTTCTTTTATAATCAAACTTTTAAAATGTTTGCTAAAATCTTATAAATCTCATACACCAAAATTCAGTGAGCCAAACTCTTGGTTATCGTTTCTCCGTTTTTGAGCTGCAGTAGCATTTGGTAAACAGAATGCCCAGAACCTCCTCTGAAAGCGCCACTAGCAGGCACTGTGAGAGCATTTTCATTCAAGTTCATTTGACTCGGGCAAAAAGAACAGCGGCTTACATCAACTGAGGATCAGTGAACACAATCTCATAGCAACAGACACCAAAACAGTCCCTCATTACAAGCCTTGTCCAACAATCAAGTCTTTAACGAGAACAAAGGTTGACAGTGATTAATCATTAAGCGGTTCCCTGTTCCTTGCCGCACGTGTTCGCAGCAGCCTCCTACAGAGGCAGTCTGGCATGTTTCCTGTCTCTGTGCTCCACTATGCCATGTCTGAAGGGACGCCCAGGCAGCCTTCTCACTATTTTAATTTCAAATGCTAAAACATCTACAGAGTCTCTATGTGCACATGTCTTGACTTTTATTCTGAGCCTGGCAGACTCTGAATGGATATAGGGAGTGTGAACATAATAAGCCGTTAACTCCACATCTGCTTACTAGATTATGTTCAAAGACAGTATAAGAAATTGATTAAACACTGTTTTCTAGAATAAACTTTTGAAATCTGTTTCCTTAAGCAACAAAATGATAAGTTGATATAATTTAGTTGTGCAGTGAACATAAGATACCTTCACTACTGTTTCTACATAAAAATAGGTTCTGTGTTGTCAAAGCACCATGCTTTGAAAAGCAACAAAAACATTTTCAGAAACCTCTTTCAAATAATTCTGTTTCACAAGGAAATAGAATTAGAAAGCCAACTAATGTTGCTATGATTTTAGTCAATGTTCCCTTTCCCTGTGTGTTTTTAATTACCTGTCTAGGCATTATTTATCTATCTTAATTGGTCATGCAATAGTGTATGAATTCATCTTAATAGACTAACTTGGAGGGTTTTTGTTTTCTTTCAACATGTCAATTTCACTGATGACCATGTTGCCTGTAAACTACTAGGACCTCAGGTGAAAAGAGAAAAGTTATGAGATACAGATTTCTGAAAGGTGAGGGGCAAGGGTTAATGGAAATTTTTAAAATGATCAAGGGAAGTAGGTTATATAACAACAAATACATTGTTTTTCCAATAACAAATATCACATTTAAGAACAACAAAATGAGGCTAACCCTAAGGATTCTTTGTGTCTATTAACTTCTCTCTTCAAATTAATCATAATTACATAATATCAGGTCTCCAGCAGCTCATGTAGAAGATTATAACTAGTCCACCTACAATATACAAGCTAAAGCATAACATTGAACCACAAAGTGATTCAGGAGTGCTGGCAAGGAAAGAGAGTGGTCCCTTTAAATAATATGGAATGGGGGAAGGGAAGTGCTGGGTAAAGAAAGACAGGTCTCTGGCTAGGGCTCCATCCCCACAGACCTAGGTGAGGACAGGCATTTCCTGCCCAATGTTGCATTCCCCAGGACCACCCTGGCCTGCCATACCCCCATCCTGGGCCTATAAAAACCTTAGACCCTAGCAGGCAGACACACAGGCGGCTAGATGTTGAGAGGAGCACGCTGGCAGAAGAACACACCAACATGGCACTGGCAGGCCATCTGCAGGACAAGGTGGGGCACTCAGAGGAGAGCTCAGGCCACCGAGCAGCCCAGGGAAAGAGCATCTCCCTTCTGGTTCCCCCATCTGCTGAGAGCTACTTCCACTAAATAAAACTTTGCACTCATTATTCAAGCCCACATGTGATCTGATTCTTCCTGTGCACCAAGCAAGAACCCAGGATAGAGAAAGCCCTCTGTCCTTGTGATAAGGAAGAGGATCTAACTGAGCTGGTTAACACAAGCCACCTATAGACAGTAAACTGTAACACATGCCCAGAGGCTTCAGGAGCTGTAAACATTCACCCCTAGACACTGTCGTGGGGTCAGAGCCCGGCAGCCTGCCTGTCTTTATGCTCCCCTTGAGGTTTGAGCAGTGGGGCACTAAAGAAGTGAGCCACTCCCCCATCGCATGCCCTGCGAGGGGAACAAGGGAACATTTCCCATCTCAAAAGTATAAACTATGCAATTCTTCTAATATACTCAGCATTTTAGCATAGAGCTGCAATTTCTTTAAACTGAGTATATTTACTGAGGAAATGGAAATGACAATGCCATTCTACAAACAAAAAGACTACCTTATTATTGGTAACTAAGCTCTTCACACGAATCCTTGTGACAGGGATGACATAATGGTTGTTGACTCACGTTAAGATCAAAGCAGCCTGAGAGGAAACCACACTCAGAAAATGAACATCTTTAACCACGGGCCTCCTGGAATCAGCATTGAAAACTCACATTAGTGAACTCTGAACTGAGAAGGAAAACAGTGATGAACTATAGAAAGAAAGCCTTTAGGTTTTCAGGTGGTCTCAAACTATATTCTTACAAACCAACCAATCTCATTATTTTGACTCAATTCAACTTGTAGTAAAACACTCTTTAACTGATTCTCTGTTACCTCTGTAGCTCGGGTATGTTAACTTCACCTCACACAAATATACTTTCAGAACAATACTTAACTTGAACTGGTCTGCTTATCCTCTTTCTCTAATTTGAAGCTCCACTTGTAACGTCTGGGGGCTATGTCAAACTCTTAGAACAAAGACTTAAATCAATTACAAGTTAAGGGACTTAAAACTATGTGTAGATGGCATGGAACACTGAAGCAATTTCCAAATCATGGGGTATGCAAATCTCAAAGAAATCCCAATGCATGCTTGAGTCATTAATTCATCAATAACTATAATAGCTATCATGTGTTAGAAACTTTCTTTGTATCAGTCCCTACACTGGGCACTTTATACACGATCACATTTCATAACTGTAATAACCGTCTACGTACTAACCACACTATTAGTGTCTCCCGTTTATAGATGAGAGAACTGACATTTGGAGAAGCTAAATATTTCATCTAGTCAGTGATTGAGCCAAACATCTAACTCAGGCACCCTGACTCCAGAGCCCTGCCATACTATCAGAAAAGAAGTAATACAAAACCAAGCCAACCAGAGCCCTTGATCTAAAACAGTGGTAAATATATACTGTTGGCACTTAATATGGAAACATGAAGCAATTTAAGCTACTACATAACAGTACAATTTGGTTATATAGGATCTGCATTTGATATAGGAGTAATACGATATTGATTAAGTAGCTTCATTTCTCCAAACCCCAGTTTCCCCATCTATAAAAGTGGTAAGGTGCCTAATTCCCAGGGTAGCTGTGAGTTTTAATTGAGATAGTATCTGTAAAAGTATTTTGTAAACACTGTTCTCCAGATGGTTGTTCATTATGGTTTACTGTGAAATATAAAAGCATGAAGCTTCTGGCATGTTTTCTATTGGGCCAATTCAATAGATGTGGAAAAGCAAACAGTAAAATGAAAGTGCTAAGAAGGAAAAAAAAGGGCAATTCACAAAGACAGACATATTAGTAATGAACCATGTATGCCAAAATGTGTAGAAGATTCTTCACGCCATGGGGAAGACACAGCCAAAGTGACCTGAAAAGTAAGTGAATTTTCTGCAGGCATTATGGCACAGACACTAAGAATATGTGCTTTGTACTTAGACAGACGTGGGTTTAAATCCTGAACAAGTTACTCCAGTCTTAAGGTCTCTAATGTTCTCATTAATGAAACTGAATAATGAATGTAGGGATTAAAGGAGATAATGCATATGAGGTGCTTCATAGTGATAAGGCTCAGTTAATATGGTGACTATTATTATTATTTAACTTCTCAGGTCAGGGAAGAATGAAATTTTAGGAGAGGTATGTATTAGAGATAATACACGTATGGCTTCCACAGTCAACCCTCTCTTAGGCCCTAGGGAATGCACATAAAAGAGGTATTTGGGGCATACCTCTAAAGGTTGCTTCTAAAGTCCTTTTGTTCAAAACTTAATCTTTATTTAAACTCATCATCCTCAATGATCTGCTCATAGCAGGACTTCCAACTGGGTCTCTGTATCTTATGTAGATAGATTGTTTGGTTCAGTAAACTGTGCTCCAAATTACACTATGAATCTGGAACTGCTTTCTGACTGATCTTGAGAACAGACACAGCCTACGTGTACATAGGGGGAGGGTATGTGGGCAGTTCACATCAGGAGAGAGCAGAGAGCAAAAAAGTGAAGGGGAGGGGAGAGAAAGACTAGAAGATGAAAGCTGGAGATCAAAGAGTCATTCTGGCCATCCTGCTCCTAGCAGCCACAGGAAGCTCTCTGGAGGTGATCAGATTACAAGATTACCACTTGCATCAGATTCAAGACCCTTGCCAGACCCCTGTCCCTCCACCATGCCTCTCACACCCTACTTCTGTTGATGTTTTGGAGTCCCCACCTCTGCTAAGTGTGAAGGGAGCACACACCATCCTGTCTAGCAGAGATACTCAGATTCTAGGAGGAATGCTTTTTGTGGGAATAAAAGCTAACTATGATGACATTTTACAAAAACTTTTGGGAAGAAGAAGGGCTCCTATGTTAATATAAACACAAATATGCATATTGCTCCTCTAGGTTTAGTTTGTGTGGAATTATGGACTTTAGGAACATTAAAAAAGGGTCCATATACTATATATTGTTAGTATCCTTTGGTTATGCATACCTTGATTTCTGAAGAAGTGTGTGTAACTGAAGTCTTAAAAACCAAAGCACACTGGGAAACTTCCCTCCCTCCCTCCCTGCCTCCCTCCTTCCTCCTTCCTTCCATAACACAAATATATTTGAATTCCTACCGTGCCTACAATAGTTAACTGGGCTTACAGCAGTAAATAAACCAGAGCTCTGGCCCTCATGAAACCAACATTTTAGTATAGGAAGACAGTTAACAGACATTTTAACAAATAATATATGATGCTAAATACTCTAAAGAAAAAGAAAACAGGGCTGGAGACAGGGTGTGCTGCTGGTACAGGTAGGAGTAGGTAAGGTGATCAGAGAAGACTTCCAGGATAAGATGACACGGGACCTGGAGGAAGTGAGGGGAGAGCCTTGTGCACAGTGGAGGGATTTCAAGTCCCGAGGTCTTCAGGTGGGAGCATGTTTCATCTACCTGAAGCCCGGCAAGCAGGCCACCGTGCTACTGTGCAAGAAGAGGGAAGACTGGTGGTGGGGCACAGGGGTGGAGAAGCAGGGGAAACATGATCCTGTGGGGCTTTGTAGGCAACTGTCAGACTTTAGCTTTTACTAGTATAGTAAGGAAAGCCATTAGAGGATTCTGAGCAGAGGAATGACATGATATATGTTTTAAAGATCACTCTGTCAGCTATGTGGTGAATAGTTAGTACAGGGAAAGAAGACCAGTAAGGAAGGCTACTGGAATAATTCAGAGGTAAGATGGTAGGGGTTTGGACCAGAGTGACAGCAGTGGGAAGTGGCTGGATTCCAGAGCCATTAATAAGCAACTAAAAGATTTTGGCCTGAGCATAGGGAAGTGAGTTATCATTTTCTGAAATGGGAAAGACTGTGAAACAGTTTTGATTTTTGCAGGGAGGGAGTTGGAGGAGTTGGAAATAGGGAGTATAACTTGGCATATGTCAAGTTTGAGATGTTATTACACATCCAAGTGGAGGTGTCAGGAAGGGAACTTGATATATGAGTCTGGAGTTCAGGAGAGCAATATAGGCTAGAAGTAGAAATTTAGGAGTTGTCAGCATAGAAAAGATTTTTTAAAGTCATGAATTTGGATGATATCACCTAAGGTATGAGTACAGATGATGAAAAGAAGTCCAGCAACTGTCCTCTGCATACCCTATTGTTTGAAAGTCTGGTAGATGAAGAAGAAACAAGATGAAGAAACTAGCAAAGGAGAGTGCAAACCATGAGTCAGTTGTGTTCTGAAAGCTAAGAGAAGAAAGTATGTCAAGGAAAGGAGGTGACTAATGGATTCCATGTTCTTGATAAGTTAAGCTTATCAAGAGATTCAAGTAACTCTCTTGCCTCAGCCTCCCAAGCAGCTGGGACTAAGAGACCGGCAACCAAAACTGGCTAACTTTTATATTTATAGTAGGGATGGGGTTTCACCATGTTGGCCAGGCTGATCTTGAACTCCTGACCTCAAGTGATCTGCCTGTCCCACCTCCCAAAGTACTGGGATTACAGGTGTGAGCTGCCACGCTTGGCTTAGAGTCAGGAATTGGCAATATAGATTCATTAATGGTTTTGACAAGAGCAGTTTCATTGGAAATCTAGAGACCAAAACCTGATTGAAACGAGTGTGAGACAAAATGAGAAGAGAACTAGGGAGTTAGTATTTGGGGATAAATTTTTTCAAAGACTATGGTTGAAAGGCAGAAAAACAGAGAGGCAGCAGAAGAAAACATGGAGGTTTTTTTGTTTGTTTCTTAAGGTGGCTTTTAGGTTTTATGCCCACAAGAATAGTTTAAAGAAAAAAATGGCAAATGCCTTAATGTAAATTCTTCCCCTTATTTTTTCTGCTTTATAATGTATTTAGTATATAAGTTTTGATTATATATACTTAGTTATATAGCAAATAATACTGACAATAAATGTGGCTAGTCAGGTTATAATAGTGCCAGTGACAGTCTGGCTATCATCCTGATCATAACAATAATTTTGAATGTAATCTCTATAGGGTGTGGTCTTGAATACCTTGCAACAGGAAGGTATTAGCTTCAACATGAGGTCCTCTGGGTAGGAATGCATGCTGAATGTGCTCCAAGAATCACAGACAAGGTTTTGAATAAAGTACACTTAGAGCCATACTACGGAAAAATGTTATGGAAAAAATTAGCCACTCACTCACTTGAGATATAACTCCTGGCATATCAGATTTTATTTGAGCTAAGGGAACCCAACTTTCTGAGTCCTATAAAACTAAATTTAAATTTCCCATTTTAACTATTTCAGCAGCCAAAGGCTAATAATAATAATAATAATAATAATAATAATACATATGGAGAGCCAGACACCAGGCAGTGAACAGTGGATTGAGAAGCTACTGGAAACAGTCTAGCTGGGGAACAGGTCAAATTTAGAAGACCTTAATACTGGAAGAATATGATTATACATCACAGTCCATTTTAAGTAAAACTTTTATTCAAAAATCCAGCTACTAGTTTATACATTATTCTCCGTACTCATGACTCAAAGTGCAGACTTTGGTTGTCCCTGAGTCTCCTAGCATTGGAGTTTATGCTATTCAGTTGTTAAGTTCTGTTTAAAGAGGCTGTGAAGCACTTTAGTTAATAGATTCACATTCTCTGCAGGGCCAATGTGGGAGGTACAAGTCAGTGAAGGGGAGTGGACGCAGATGGAACAGCTCTGCACACACAGCTTTAGTAAGGGGAGAAGGAAGAACAACTGGGAAGGTTTTTTGGATCCTTACTTCACTTCTAAACTGCAACAAAGATCAACAATTATGCCCAAGAGAATTCCCAGACAAAAGTGCCGTCAAAGCTCCTCTTCGCTCCATTTCCCCTCTCCTTCATCAGATTCTCATTTTTGAAGAGCAACTCTCTTCTGCATAGGACTCTATCATCTGCTTCTGCTGCCAGTTTCTGAAGTCTAATCCACAATTACCTTCCTATTAGCACCACATGACTCAGATTTATAAAGGCCTCCTTGATATCAAAATGCATCTAACTTATGGCCAATTTCTCTTGTTCTCAGCTAGGTCAGGACTTTTCAAACTTTAATGTGCATATGAATCACTTTGGGATCTTGTTAAAAGGCAGAGCCTTATTCCGTAGGTGTTAAGGATGGGGGTGACTGGGGCACTGAGTTTCTGAATTTCTAACGAGCTCCATGTGACAGATGCATTGGATTCTCAGGCCACACTTGAACCGATGAGAAGCTCAGTGACTCAAGCTTCCTGGATGAACCACTATGAGCTAAGGTGGTAGGGATTTATTGTTTGTCTGCTTTCAGAAAATGTTTACAGTTTTCCAGTACATTTTATACATTAACCAGATAAATGAATAACACAGGAATTTTTAGGTCTTAGTGGCAGAGTGTAAGGAAAAAAATTTTTGTAGAATAAGAGAGACAGAATGGCCATTACTCCCTTTCAAACTGAATTACCTTTAAGTCACCAGAACTCTAGATCTAGACTTGAGAGGATAAAACCAGAAACTCTCCTCTTTGAGGTTTAGTCTCAAAAGAGTGGGGACAACTATGCTATATGGATAGAAGGAATTAGAGGATATCTGGTGCTCAGAGTTATTGATTTCCTCCCTTTTTTTCTTCTGTGGTGTGTGTGTATGCATATCTGTATTTATGAGGAGAGTTACATGTACATGTGGCAGCCTTCCTCAAATTGATCATTTCACCCTCGAGGCTAATCAGTCACCTCTCTATGTGCTTCCATAGACCCCTGGGTTTCTCCCCACTGAAGCTGCTGTCACACTGTATAGGTTTGTTCTCTTCTCCATTAGACTGAGAGCTCTTTGAAGGAAGGGCTGTGTCTGGTCACCATTGTATCTACAACCACCAGCATGGCCTTGCTTATAGTAGTGCTCAATAAATATTTGTTAAATGAATGGAAAATTCGATATATTTCAGGTTTCTGTAACTGATGCTTTAGTTTCCAACTAAGGGTGAAGACACCAATCCATTATGAGCCCAGTAGATAAAAGCCTCCTTCTGGGCTACTCATTGCATGTCTGTAGTTCTCTACCTACCAGGCCTATGGTAGGACTGCATATCCTGGCCTCCTTGGGTGACTGGGACTTCTGGTTAGCTCAAGCCAGTGAGGCGTGAGCTGAAGTAATGTGTGTCACCCTCTGGTTAATAATTTATTCGTTAATGTGAGCCACTTGAGGACTCATTTTTCTCTTTGGTACAGCAACTGGCAATGTCCTGGTTGGTGGCTGCTGCATCACCGATAGTCCAAGAGTGACTATAATGGGCAGAACTCCTTCCCTCCATCGTGTACAAAAGAAAATTGTTTTAGCCATTGAGATTTTGACATTATTTGTTACTGCTGCATAACCTCACTTATCCTGATTAATACAGATTGTGAGGGTAATGCCAAGAACTGAGGGATGCCATGTCCTGTCTCTTTCCAGGACCAGCATTCTTCTTTGCCTTGAAGCTGGGCTTCAGGTGCAACCCGGATCCAAGACTGTGCTTCTGAAAATAAGGCTTTGCCTCTGTTCTTGAAACAAAGTTCCTACCTGGTTCAGGTTGGAGGATTCCTGCAATGTGTCTGTGACTAAGTTGGGGTCTCTGTAGGCCAGGCTCCCTAGGATGGGAGGAGCTGCCTCACCTTGGGCTGCCACCCTAGGACTGGCCTGGATTTCTATCACTGCTCCTGCTCCTCCAGCCATGTGATCCTTCCATGGGTCAGGGCACGGTGAATAAACTGCATTGAATTTCATTTTGCTCATAACACTATTCCCACTGGTTATCTGGGTCTGTATCCTGTCTGCCACAATCAACTCCATTACTAGCCCCTGTCCTGAATCTTTCCTGAGATCCCAGCGCCTGTCCTATTATAATCAGGGAATTCTGTCCCAGTTTCCTGCCTTTCTCCTTATGCCCTGAATCATGCAGCTAAATGGGCCATGTGTATCTGTGTCCAGAGACATAGCAGATGGGATCCTGGGGATTAAGGTAGCAAACAGAGAGCAGAGGGCTTTTAGAAGGATTAGTCTTTCGCCTGGTGGGAGGGTAGAGAAGGACACTAGGGAGCTGATTTGAAAAGGGTCACTGGGGCCCATAGCATATGTGACAGTGGTTGGATTTAGTCAGCCCTCACTCCCTGTCTATCTGTCCCCTGAATATGTGCAGAGGAAATAGCAGTAGGCAAAGAGTCAAAAACCATGGGTTTGAGTGCTGGCTCTGCCGCTTACTTGCTGTGTGACTTTGACAGATCAATTAACTTCTCTGAGCCTATGTAAAATGAAGCTAATTATATATGTCTAATATTGCCAATAATGAGGCTGGCTGGGATCTCACTCACAAGGATCAGGTGAAAGGATGTGTGAGGAAGCAAGCATGTGGCCCATTATAAAGGGCTTTATTCAGGTAAGGCAGCATTATGACAATGAGGATTTTTGGAACAGATAGGCAGATGGACTAGGCCAGCAGACATGAAACTCAACCTCAATAACGGTGATGATGGCATCTTTGTGTTTAAATAGAACCAGGCAATTATCACATTTCAAAAAATGATTGCTAGAGATACTGTATCTGAAGAAGGCCAGACATGCAAGGGCTCCCCAAGACTGGGGCTGGGTAGAGCTGAACAAGATTCAGTGAGGAAGAGAGTTCAGGAAAAAGAAGTTAGAACAGGACGGAGCACCTCTGCAGAAGGCAGGCTGGAATGCACGATCCCTGGCAGGCCACTCAGCCAACTAGGCTACTGATCAAAAACTCGGACTTTCATCAGTCAGGGAGGTTCAACCACACTGCTTCCTTTCCTGATTTGCAGTCGCGATGGGCAGAGGTACAAGGGGAGAAGCTGCAGAAACAGCACTGTCGTCCTATGATGGAGTCACAATTTGCATATTTTGTTGCTGGGTAGTCTTGAAGCCTCTGGGGGACCTCATTTCTCTTATATTAATTCCCAGTGCACCCATTTGCTGAGCCTAGCCTTACCGCCTCGCCTTTCCAGCACGGTTCCCACACATGTCAAAGCTTTACAGACTGCCCGGTAGCCAGAAAGGAGCAGTTGGCAAGGCTCCCCAGAAGAGAGCTTGGACCACCCAGCTAGTGAGATGACTGATGTGGAATGTGGGATCATGTTGTTGAGCAGAGCAGGCCCACAGTGCCACATGGGATGTCCCATCTGTGGGCGTGGGATCAAGGAAGCTATCAGGGAAATGCAGATAAACTCTATGAGGGGTGGCCACTGATTACAAGGCCTTTCCACCTAGTGGCTTTTCCTGTACAAGCAGTTCTCATCTCAAACTGCTCAGCCTTAGAGAAAACAGAACATGGCTGAGAAACTCTGAGCAAGGCAGAAGGTAAGAAAGTTCAGGGAGAAAGTGAGGGAAGATGGGGGAAATGTCAGGCTATTAGGATGAGCTACCTCTATCAAGCGGTAGTGAACAAGAGGCCAGTTTTGCTGAATAAGAACAGAATCACCTTACAAACGGATAAGCCGCTGCAGAAAAGTGACAGATTAATTAAACTGCAAACTCTCTCAGTTGTCTAGGTCTGGAGAAACTTAAGATATAGGATGATCATAAAAACAGAGAGTCCAGATATCAAAGGCAGAAAATAGCTGAGGCAAAGACCAGGGAAATGCTGGGAAGGAGATTTTGGCAGTATTGTGGAGAAGCAAAACAGTGAGGGGAAGATAGATTTTTTAATAGATGATTAAAATTTTTCTCCCAGGGAAAGATACTTTAGGTTGAAAATGAAAGAACTGCAAGAGTAGAAAAGATTATTTCTGCAAATTGTCTGAGCTTTGGAGAAAGAAAATGGGTTTATAGCCCCAACTTCATAACTTCCTAATTGTGCAATCTTGTAAAAGTAGTTTGACCTCTCTATGCCTCAATATCTCTCTATACAAACTAGAGATCTTAGCAATGTCAAATCACAGGGCTATCATAAGGCTTAAAACAGATCTTGCATATGAAGGCTCTTGGTAATCTGTAAGGTTCTCAACAAATGTTAGCTTTTATTATCACAGAATTTCTTTATTTTCCTCCCTTATATTTTACACTTTCGAAGTGTGCAGACATGCACTCCTGTTGCTAAAAGCCACAAGTATTTGTTGAGTAGGCTGGTGATAGGTAGAACTAAAAGGAATAATTGGAAGACTTCCTCTGGTTACCTCTTCTGGTTTCCTACTGAATACAGAATACATTTCAAATCATTTTCTACGGCAGTTATGTCTCCCCAGCCCTGTTCCTAAGGATCATTTTTGGCTGTCACCCATTCCCTTTACGGAACTTCTCTGAATGGTTCAGATATTTTCATGCCCTGGCAACTATGGGAATGTGGTGCAGGAGGCCCAGAATGCCCTGCCACTCCCCCTGCTCACTTCTTACTCAGCCCTCCACATGCAGCTCTGACGCCACCTTGCCTGTGTCAAATTGGCTCCATCCTCTCAGTGTTCCCACAGTGCTCCTCTGTTCCAGACTTTGTTATATGCTCATGGACTGTTGGTGGGAATGTAAATAAGTTCAGCCACTGTGTCAAGCAGTTTGGAGATTTCTCAAAGAACTTAAAAGAAATGACCATTCAACCCAGAAATCCCATTACTGGGTATATACCCAAAGGAAAAGCAACCGTTCCACCAAAAAGACTCATGCGCTCACATGTTTACCACAGTGCTATTCACAATAGCAAAGACATGAAATCAACCTGGGTGTCTGTCAACTGTGGATTAGATAAAGAAAATGTGGTAAATAAACACCATGGAATACTACACAGCCATAAAAAAGATGAAAATCATGTCCATGGCAGCAACATGGATGCAGCTGGGGGTCATCATCCTAAGTGAGTTAATGCAGGAACAGAAAACCAAATACTGTATGTTCTCACTCACAAGTAGGAGCTAAGCATTGGGTACACATGGACATAATGATGGGAACAACAGGCACTGGGGACTTCTAGAGGAGGAGAGAGGGAGGTGGACAAGCAATGAAACACTACCTATTAGGTGTTATGCTCACTACCTAAGTGACAAGATAATTTATACCCCAAACCTCAGCATCATATACTCTGGTAACAAACCTGCACGTGTATCCACTGAATCCAAAATAAAAGGGTAAATCATTTTTAAAAAGATTCTGCCAAAGCCTCTGATATAACCATTATAAAAGCAAACAACAGACAAACCCCAGATAACATTTATTGAGGGCTTATAATGTTCCAGATATTGTAAGAGGCACTGTACACAGACGATTTCACATTCTTCAACGAAAGTTTTTCTAAGGAGGAAACTGATCCTCTGAGGGGTTGAGTAACTAGCCCCAGTTAGACTGAAAACAAGTAATTAACAGTTTTTAACCACCATCTGGACTGCACTGTTATGTGCTGTTCATTTATCAGTCTCCTCCGATTAGACTAAGAGTGTTCAAAGAAGAGAAATCATACTTTAGCCAGAAGTGTACCTGCAGCCCTGCAGTCAATGTTTGCTGAAGGAAAAGATAAGCGGGCTCTCATTTTGAGTATAAGGTGAGTTCATGAAACAACCCTAAAATATCAATATCCTCTGTACAATGAGATCATTGGGACCATCAAAGAGAGATAATAGTCAGGTCTGAATTGGATCCTTGGCCACCATTTTAGGTCTGTCATCCTCTTAGCAACACTGGTAAGAGTACTGGCTTCTACTGTGGTGAGCTGATGCATATGTGATAGATAAACCCAACCCTCTCTTTCTTCACAGGTGATTCACACACCTCTGAAGGAGTCAGTAGCATACAAGGAAGGCGGTGGGTGGGGCTGTAAGTCTCCCCTTATTCTTTACCCAACCCTCTCTACGTAGTTTCCTCTTCATAGTGATCAAAAATATTCCTTTTGGCATCTGTTTGCTCAGCACACATTTCTAAAATTGAACAGGATAAAAAAGAATTCCTTTATATTTATATGTAGTAGATGGAAAGGGAAAGGAGGGATGAGTAGGTACAGCACAGGAGATACAACATGCGAAGGACTGAGATGGTCCCAGCATTGCCATGGGATAAAAAAATAAAAGGTATCCTATACATTTGTTTAGCATCTTGGCAAATAAATAAGTAAATACTCTAATAGAATCTTCACTATATTGCTAACACCTATAGCAGTCCTTGGCACATGGTAAGTAGTTAATAATTGCTTCATGAATGGATGAATAAGTAAACCAATGAATGGATAACGTTGTAGAAAGCTTATTTTTATGCCTCTGGAATTTCTGGCTAAGGTGACAATGCCCAGGATTGGGCTGATGGGACTTTGACTACTGAGTTGGCTACAGTCGAAAGATAGCTCTCAACAACAAACCCGTGAACAACCCTTACATTTTGTCATTCATGCATTCATTTATTTATTCATTCATTCACTTACCCATTCAGCAATTTTGTTTTTTTGAGATGGAGTTTCATTCTTGCTGCCCAGGCTGGAGTGCAGTGGCATGATCTGGGCTTACTGCAACTATCACCTCCCAGGTTCAAGCGATTCTCCTGCCTCAGCCTCCTGAGTAGCTGCGATTACAGGCATGTGTCACCATGCCCGGCTAATTTTGTATTTTTAGTAGAGACAGGGTTTTTCCATATTGATCAGGCTCGTCTCGAACTCCCAGCCTCAGGTGATCCGCCTGCCTCGGCCTCCCAAAGTGCTGGGATTACAGGCATGAGCCTCCGTGCCCGGCCAAATTCAGCAAATTTTTAGAGAGTGCTAGTAAAGCTAGGCACTATGACAGGTGACATACAACTCTGAGAAGTATATGCTGTTATAACCCCAATTTTACAGATGAGTAAGCTGAGTCTCAGAGTAGTTAAGTAAATTCTCAAGGCCACACAGTATGTGCCCACGCTATGATTTCGACTTGGGACTCTGATTCCAAAACTCCCTTGTATTTTCTCCTTTACACTGTTTCTGACCTTAAGGAACTCAGAGTTGAGCACAGGAATGATCTGGAAAATAAACACAATGTGAAAAGTGCTCTGACAGAGGTAAGGACTGAGTGCAGTGGGACCACAGAGGAAGGATGTTTAACTCAGATTTGGGGAGAAAAGACTCCGGAAGGGACACTAGAGGAGATGCTATTCTCATTCTCGGAAGAGGGCTGGGCGTGAGAAGCAGAGACACAAAGGTGAGGGGAGCATAGTACGTTCTTTTTCACTGTTATTTTATTTTTGAGACAGGGTCTCATTCTGTCACTCAGGCTAGAATACAGTGGCACAATCATGGCTCACTGCAGCCTCAATCTCCTGGGCTCAGGTGATCCTCCTGCCTCAGACTCCCAAGTAGCTGGGACTACAGGTATGTGTTACCGTGCCTGCTCATTTTTGTAATTTTTGTAGAGATGGGGTTTTGCCATGTTGTCCAGGCTGTTCTCCAACTCCTGAGCTCAAGTGATCTGCCCACCTTGGCCTCCCAAAGTGCTGGAACTATGGACGTGAGCCAGGGCACCCAGCCCATTTTTCTTTATTTTGTGTGAATGGATTTATATGTAAACAAGGTCCCAATAATGTCTAGCTGTCAGCATCTCTTTCTGTCCATTATTTGATCAAGTTTAAGAGAAACTATCCCACAGATATTGTACAAATGGTAAGTATTGGGTATTTGGTCTGGACCTTGAAAGTTTTAAAAATAAGATTTTTCCTCATATTTTGCTCCCTCAAAACATGTATGCTGCCACCTGCCACAACACTGTTGCCTGTGCTGTTCTCTGCCCCAACAACTCTTATTTCTCTCTTATAAGCATTTTCCCACTTTTTCCTCATTTCTGCACCTGGCTAATTCCTACTCATTCTTTGAGCTTTAAACTCCACTTCCCCTGGGAGGCCTCTTCCACCCCAAAATTAGTTTAAGTATCTCCTAATATTGTTGTCTAAATGCCTCTGCCATGACACTCATCAGACTCTTTATCCCATTTACTTATCTATCATTCCCTTTAAACATTATGCCCCATGAAAGCCTATGACTGCCATTTGACTCCCATATCCTTAGTGATCAGCAAAGTGCCTGGCACATAATAGGCACTAAATAATCAATATCCATAGAAATAATACATGAATGTGCATATATTTGATAAGGTTTTTTTCTTCTAGAAAATAAAAATTAAATACTCAGCTAAGTCTAATATCTGGACCATAGAGTCAGACTGGAGAAAGGAGAAAAAAAGAAAATTATGTGTTCTGAAAAGGGGCAAAGTGAAACATGACACAGTATAAAATTGCTGTGTCCTTTATTATATCTCTTTACTGTATTATTATGTTTACTTCCTGAAACACATAATAATTTTCCAGGTCTTATCAACAGTAGCATCCTATATTCATGTATTCCCAACACACGGCCCATTTTGTTTTTTCTTAAAATGGCTATAAAAAAATGGCATTCATCACATTCAGGACAGTGTTGCTTTTGCCAGATTTATGGGAACGGAATAACATAGAGAGGAAATCCTGAAAGTCAGAGGTGCACTCTCCAGGCTCCACTCACTCTCTTCTAAACATTTGGAACTGAATTTTACATTTTTAAGTGGATCAATTTCTCATTTCAGCCCAAGTGTCCCTGTCTGTTTCTGAAATTTGCAACATCTGCTAGTGAAGAGTGAATCAGCTTTATTATTTATTTATTTAACATCAAATAATGAAAAAGAAAACTTTGTTGAAGGACTATGGATTTTAAATTTGTTCCACGAGACTATTTCAAGAAATTACCTTTTAACTGCTACTCATCTTGTTTGTGCAGTAATATTCCCCTGATAGGGATGGACCGTGATCTAAGAGATTTTTACACTGTAAAAATATAAAATCTCTTCGATTTTTTTTATATTGGAAGATGAGTCTCTCTTCCAAAGACAATATCCAGGTTTCTAGTTGTTTGCCATCTTAAAGAGATTCTTTACCTATGTGGGAGATGAAAATTTCTCCAGTTTCTAAAATCGAAGTCATAATTAAGCAAAACTATGTTTCCCGTGAACAAAACTTTAGAGAATTACTTTTAGATAATTTAGTTTTGAATTGTTGGAACAGGATCACGAATGGTACTCGGAGAAAACTCTCAAAAATAGGCTGGGTTAACATCTCTCACCTATATCTGTCCTCCCACCTTCTTCTCTGCTCCTGTTCTCTTTGTGGACTGGAAATTCCCACCATTAGTCATTTACTGGCTTAAAGCTCTGACTTTCTATGTTTAGTGGAGCTTTATAAGTTTCGTGGTAGGGCTTTGGGAATGATGAAAGATTTCAGGTGCTCAAAGATGGGCCTAAAGGTCATATCCAGAAACCCCATCTCATGTCAAGTAGAGTTTTTTGTTTCTGTTTTTGTATGTTACCAGACCACAAAACATTTTTGGAAAAAGTGTTCTGCTAATTTTTTAAAAAGACTCACTTTAAAATTCACAAGGGAAGATAAAGTTCAAAAATAGCTAATATAATTTTTTTTAAAAAAAGGAAGATAAGATAGGGTGAATTACTCTACCAGTTATGTGATGACTTATAAACCATTGTAATTGAAACAATATGAACTGACTTTGGAAGAAATGAATAGATGAACAGAATAGAATGGACTAGGGATTCCAGAAATAGATTCACAAATATATGGAAAATTGTTATACAAGAATAATAACATTACAAATCCATGAGGAAAGAATGGAATATTTAATATATGCTTCTGTGACAACTGTTTATCCAAATGGAAAAAACAATTACATCTTTACACCATGCCATGCCCAAATATAGAATTACAGTTGAATTTCCATCAATATCCCTGGGAAAACAGCTCAAAACTCAAGCTATATAGGTGGTGAAGATCATTCAGGTTATACTGAGTGTTCTACATAACCCAGTTCCAGAGGAAGGCGGGGACCATTGACCTGACAGAGAACTGCCAGGACTCCACTTAAAGTCAGCCAAGCAGGCAGAAATATTTCCAGGGGTAATTTCACTGCTTTTGGAGTGCTAATACAAAACTGGAACCCAAGGCTATATCAATATCCCAAAGGAAATGGTGCTAAGATGCTATAGATCTCAGTGTGAGTGTCACTCACTACGTATCCTTGTTCTCATTAAAAGTGAACAAAGAATTCATGCATTCTGTCTTTCCTTCTTCTGAACACCTAGAACATTCCTAGCGTTGGAACATGAAGTACACAGAGATTAAGAATTTGGTTAGGATTCACCCAAACCTGAGTTTGAATTCTAGATCTAACTCTAAATGACCTGGGAACAATAGTATCACCTACGTTTCCTAGGTTTACTATAATAATTAACAGAGGTAATACATCTCAAAAGCACAGCAAAGTACCTGGTATGAATAAGTGCTCAACAAACTTGTGCAGTTATTGATCTTTTCTCTTGTATTATACATTTTGATGTTTCTGTTCTCACTGGATACCAGGTTTTTTACACATTTATTTCATTGAATCCCATGAGCTAAGGGTTATTATTTCCATTTAAGAGTTTGTGTGTGTTTGTGTGGTTTTCTCTCTTCAACAAAAACTGTAAATTAGTGTTTTCCAAACTATACTAAGGTGAAAAACAAACTAAACCAGTTTATTTACTGCAGTGCTTCTCAGAGTCACTGATATGCCAAGGTGTATTGCTAATTTCCAGAAAAGAGTATTCCTTAACATAGTTGATGACCAAAACAGTTGTTATTCTCAGAACATAGCATGGGAAAATGTACAATAAAGATTCACTGAATGAATGGATCCAATTTCATGCTTCTTTTTGCATGCCCACAGTGCATGGCATGCTTTGGGTACAGGCAAAGTGTTTAATAAATTCCAGTTGCTTGATTTATTTATGCATTAAATAACCCATATCTTTGTACATCAGTGGGCCACGATGAAGAGATGCTATCTCTCTACCTGAAAGTGAGCCCACAGTTTTAAATTTCCTGAAATTAAGAATGTTTGGGATCAAATCCTGGCAAGAATATGGATCAACTGGAACACTTGAACACTGCAGACGGACGGTAAAGTGGTGCAGTAACTTTGGATAACAGGTTGGCAGATACTTATAAAGTTAAATATACATTTACCATATGACCCAACAATCCCACTCCTAGGTATTTATTTAAAAGAAATAGAAAGTTATGTTTCTGCTGGGCATGGTGGCTCACACCTGTAATCACAGCACTTTGGGAGGCTGAGGTGGGCGGATCACTTGAGGTCAGGAGTTCAAGACTAGCCTGGCCCACATGGTGAAACCCTGTGTCTACAAATATACAAAAATTAGCCAGGCTTGGTGGCAGATTCTTGTAATCCCAGCTACTCGGGAGGCTGAGGCAGGAGAATTGCTTGAACCCAGGAGATGGAGGTTGCAGTGAGCCAAGAATGAGCCACTGCACTCTAGCCTGGGTGACAGAGTGAGACTCTGTCTTAAAAAAGAAAAGTTATGTTTCCACAAAAATCAAATTGGAAACAACTCAAATGTCTCTCATTTGATGAATAAACACACTATAATATATTCATATAATATAATACTACTGAGCACCAAAAATAATTAAATTACTGATACACAAAATCACAAGATTGACTCTCAAATGCACTATGCTAAGTGAAAGAAGCCAGTGGCAAAAGGGTATATACTGTCTGATCCATTTAAACCAAATTGTACACTATAGGGATACGCCAGTGGTTGCTGGGACTGAAGGAAGGGGAAGAGGTTGATTACAAAGGAACATAGAAATTTACAAAGGTGATGTAAATTCTATTCATAGTTTGTGGTTATGTTACATACCTATACATTTGTCAAAACTTGGGGCACTTATGTACTCAAAAGGTGAAATTTATAGTATGCAAATTATAGCTTAATTTTAAAAACAGGGAAACTTTCCCTTGAAATGGTCTACAGCTTATTTTACTTCTAAAGACAACAAAACTAATACCTGAGATTTAAGCACTTTCTAAAAAATGGCATGGAATGTGCTAGTGTAAACTTCTAAGATGACTGCTGTTGACAGTTTCCTCACATTTTCCTGGCATTGCTCAACCTTACCTTGTATCCAAGTTGTTTCCAAATCATTACCTGCCCTGGGGACAATTATTTTTACTTCCACTTTTGCAACATTTATCATGTAGTACCTTATATTATAGTTATTTCTCTGCCTTATCTTCTTAGGATTGTAAGTTCCAGACAATAAAAATCCATGCTTTACTTGTATCTACCACAGTGCCCATTAAAATGCCTGGCAGGAATGCTATAAAAATGTTTAACAAATAAATGAATTGATGCTTAGGTAACAGCTTCAAGTCTGCAAGTCCTTCAGAGACTGTGAGCTCCTTGAAGACAGGACTTGTGTGTACATAATCTTGCACTGGACATGACACACTGTAAATGCTCAAAAATGTTTGAAGAAATGGATTCCAGCAGATTCGGATTAATTTTGTTTTGGATGGTGCATGGCAGAGAACTGACTTGGGGGAAAAGTTGTGGTCTGGTGAGAGAGCACATTGAAGAGGAGAGTGTACCCTGGGTCATGTCTGGGAAAACCTAGTGACAGAGGGTAAATGTACAACCTTCCAGGTTGCATTGGCTAGGTTTCATCTCTTATCATGAGATTTTTTTCAGAGAGCTCTTGGAAGGGAGATATTCAATTTGGATCCAGTTGGAATTACTAACAGGGGATGGGCTGCAACACGGCAGGTTTCCAATTGTGTTTCTTAGGCTTGAAACTCTTCCCAGAATCAAAGATGAGGAAGGCTTCAGTTGTTAGGCATGAAAACAAAAAACACTTCACAAAGGGTTTTAAGGAAAATCTTTTCTTTCCTATTATTTTTATCCCTTACTCCCTATTGTTGGCCAATCCTCGAATTTTAAACTCTTTGAGGTAAAGAGCAATATTCCTTATAGCTCTTTTTCTTAAACTAAGTGGAAGCATTGAATCTATTTTATTGGATACATTTAATGAGGTTTTAGTTGTAATAATCATGGTTAAATAGTTCAACATCCAAAACATTCTAGTACTTTAGGTGGCCTGAGGGGAATGCGTCTCATAAAGATATGTAATAACATAAAGATCACCTATAAAGTTTGGGTTTTATACTGTTTGTATCTAATGACTAACAACAAATCCAGAAGCACAGAATCTGACCCTCATCTCTCTGTCCTTTCATTGCTTCTAAAACAGCACAGCCAGCCAGTTAGGGCAGTAGGTCAAATACTTTGAGCTCTGTCTGTGTGTGTGTGTGTGTGTGTGTGTGTATGTGTGTGTGTGTGTGTGTGAGAGAGAGAGAGAGAGAGAGAGAGAGATATTACTTCTGTTTAAAAACATTTGTTATTTATTAAACCACTTAATTAAAAATAATTCCATCGGCTTACTATAAAGCTCCTTTTCTAATGCAAAAAATTGTTGTGGAAGTAGAAAAGTAATAAGAAAAGACTTGGAGCTTTTCAAGTTTTGCCCAGAACTTCATCTTTTTTGTTGAGCATTCAAAATCATTTAGCATCATGAGAAATCTTAAAGGCATATTCTAAAAGGAAAAGACATGGTATCTCTGAGAACTGGATTCAGACTATCCACCATAAATGGGAGGTCATATTTTGTCTAGATGGCATATCAGGGGATCAGAGTTATTGATTTGATCATATAAGACCAGTTCGCTTTTTCTTGGACTCTAATCATTCTAACCATATGGTTTTCAATATAGGCCCTTAGTCACACGGGGAACCATACGAGAGGTTTAGTTTAAAAGATTAAATGGTTTGTCTGCTTTCTGAATTATTTGAACCCATCCTCATAGGCAAAGATTCTGGAATTAAGGACAGACTAATATCATCACTGGGTAACATGGGAAAGCTACTATGAGGAAGTGGAGGTGGGATTTAACTCCCAAAGAATGAAAAGAGTTTGCATAACTACCACAAAGATAAAATATTAGACTGTGGAATTGTGTGGTACCCTCTAAGAAGGCAATCAGGGTAAGTGTGAGCTAGGTCAAGAAAAGGTAGACTTACAATTATCCAGAAGCCAAGCTAGACTGGAAGAAAGCTCTTTGAAGCCAACCATAAGTAATTTTGATTTTAAAATTAGAAATAGAGTGTCTTTTTAAAAAGCAGTGCGTGTTTTAGGTATGCACATTATTTTCTCACAGCACCTCCTTTTGGAACAATCTGCTCTGCCTAGATCAATCAAATTCTTGTTTTTTGAGGATGTGGATTCTATTGAAGATAGGAGACTGGGTCTGTCAGGTGTTAGCTCCTGGCACTGGAAAGTCATGTGGAGCAAGAAATAGTATCTTGGTAACCCAAAGTCCTGTGCAGGCTGAAGTCACTGGGCAAAAGTAACTAATATCTTTGTAGAGTAATCTTCAGAGAAGAATGAAGCAAGAGATCATGAGATCTCAGAAGGAAAGAACCACAGAGACAGGGAAGATTACTGACGTACTTTCCCATTTTTTGGTATTCTCCCAACATTGAGTCTCTAAGACTCTACTGTATTCTTCCAGGAAATCTTCATATATTCAAAAGAGACTGGGGAGATTTCTGTTCCCTGAAATGCAAAACTGCGTCACATACAGAGAGATGAAAGGGAGACAAATTCAAAATCAAAAGGCCTCCATTCGAGTCCTAGCTTCATGTGACTGTGGGCGAGTTATCTAACTTCTCTGGTACATGTGTGGGGCATCTGTGAACTATGGTTTACGACATAGTCTCCTCAGTGGGGTTACAGGGATTAAATGTGAAAATAGTCTGAAAGTGTGCCTGTCATCCAATGAAGCCCTCAAAAAACAGAATATCTGAATAAAATGATGCACAAATATAGCAATTTAAAAAAACTTTACCACAGTATTATATTTAATTAAAATAGATTTTTGTGGAAAACACAGCTATTCTTTGAGACACTGCACACGTAATTCTATAATAAAGTAGATAAATGACAAATAGAAAATCTCATCTAATGAGTGGCTTAACCCCACCAGAATGACACACAAAAATGGACAAAATCAAAAAGCTGGGGGAAAGATAGAGGTATAGGGCTGAAGAAAATGATGGTATGTCTCAGGTTTTAAGGAGGGGTAGAAGAGCACTTTAAATTCACTCCGGAGGGTTTTATTTTCTTTAACAACTAGGAGAGATGGATCTTTCACTCATTTAAAACCCTTCTAGCACTACTCTGTGCAGGAATACGATGGTAAAGAACACACGATCACCGTTCCTGACTCACAGGCCCTGGAACAGGTCTGGTCACCACCACAATCACAGTTGCAGTGGACGGTGAAAAAGCACTTGGTGTGAAAAGAAGATTTTCAGAGCTCACAACAGGATAGTAAATAGGGATACATAGTGATTTGGAGGTTTCATATTCTTTCTTTCCTACTTGGCCCATGATGAGGGAAACTAGATCTCAAGATCCAAGAATATGCTGAATTCATATCTATTTAAATTTAGATATTTAACCAAGAAGCCCAAGAGTTATTATTGTAAAAATAACTCCAAGGCTGAGATGTTGTGATCCAAATTCCTGAAAATTGTTAACCCCCAATAATTCCTACTGCCTTGAATTCTCCGGGAATGACGGTACCTTTCTAACATCCGGGTGTGCTGCAGCCAATTTAAACAAGATAAAAACACCTTCCGTGGGTTTCTCCCTGTAGTTTCCACTCAGCTCAGAGGAGTGTAATCCTAAACTAGGAGCACCAGCTTAGAGAAGTGAAAGCTGAGCAGATAATTTTGAACTGGATCCATCTTGGAAATTTGATCGGAGTCTGAGAACACCGCCTAGGTTGTTCCCGCACTGCAGTCAGGAGCCAATGCACCTGGGCTCTTGCCAGTACTTGCTTTTTGCCCAGCCACCAGATGCATTCTGGGATATTTCTGCCCACAAGCAAAACTTTGATTTGTTTTTCTTCACAACAACTAATGCCACAGGGGAAAAAAAAAAAAAAAACACCACACACAAAAACTCTGCCTTTAAACCTGTAAAGCTAAATGACACACCCATAATAAGAATAAGTGCTCTTTTCCCCTTTAAAAATCACCAGTGGCAACAAGATCTTTGGCTAAACTTGTCTAAAAGTCCAGGTGTTCTCTCTTGCTCTTTCTCTGGTATATACACATGCATTTTGAGACAAACACCCTTATACACAGTTGTAAGACAGCTTCAACTTTATTTGACAGCTGTTTGCAAATTTAGCCTTGTTACTGAAGCATGCATTCACCAGCTGGCTGGTGACCATGGAAAACTAATAAATACTTAAAGAGGTCTCCAATCAGTGAGCAAAGAAGCACAGATTGATACTATGACTTCTGAGTTGTGAGGCAATCACCAGTAATATAAAGCAGGCCAATTCACAGAGGATGTGTAAAGGGGAAGAGACCAAAAAACACAGGTTAGAACCAGCAATTGGCTGGATCTTTTCTTCCAGAGGGAGCTGCATTCAAAGGTAATTCACCCACAGAGCCTGGATGTGTGTCTCCAGCCAGGAGCTGTCACTGGGCATTCTAAACCTTGTTTCTGTTTCCTTGACTGCTATTTGTTTATTTCAAGGCTCACAAACTTGCCTCTTGATATTTTCACTCCCAATCCTGACAGTGACAAAATATCCCAAGAGATAGCTTGGCTAGTAAAGATCGCTAGATATAGGCTAAAATTAGGCAGGGTGGGGCTGTGAAAATATGTATCGTATTAACTTAGGAAACAGAATGGTGAAAATCCACATTCTTGTGACATAATTAGAATAACAATGTAATATTCTGGCATCTATATTTTACTCATAAAAATGTGAAAGCAGGTAAATATTAAGAATTCAATAAATATGTACTGAATATAAAATGAAGGAATCTGAGGAACATGCTCCAAATTGAATTCTATGGAATTCTACCATCTTGTGCATTAGTAATGTGTGTTGTATGGGAAAAGGAAGTTTGTGGTTAAACAATGCATTAGGCCGGGCGCAGTGGCTCACGCCTATAATCCCAGCACTTTGGGAGGCTGAGGCAGGTGGATCACGAGGCCAAGAGATCGAGACCATCCCAACATGGTGAAACCCCATCTCTACTAAAAATACAAAAATTAGCTGGGCATGGTGGCGCACGCCTGTAGTCCCAGCTACTTGGGAGGCTGGGGCAGGAGAATTGCTTGAACCCAGGAGGTGGAGGTTGCGGTGAGTTGAGATCACGCCACTGCACTCCAGCCTGGTTAACAAGAGCGAAACTCTGTCTCAAAAAAAACAATGTATTAGACATTTTTTATTTGCTTGTTTTACTGTGGGACTTAGCAACACCTGTATTATATTGATGTACATATCTTCAGCATTCCTTATACTTATTTAACTACAGAAGCATTTTGGTGTATGCGGTGAAACTAGACTTTGCATAATTCAATTTGGAATGTATTCTAGTGAACACATCTCAGGAAATGTTGATCTAAGAAAAAATGCAAAATAGACAAAAATTACGACTAGATCTGGAATAAATTCAATGTTTTAAATTGGTTCGATGATTCAATCACTTAGAACTTTCTCATCCAAAGCAATGTGCTAGGCGCTTAAGTCCTATCCAGAGGAATTCACAACACGAGACCCACAGACCAAGCTTGCTCTTGCTGCATGGTGCTTGTACTTGCTGTTTCCTCTGTCTGGGATGCTCTTCCTCATGGTCCTTGCTTTATCTGGGTCTCTTCTCCAACGTTGCCCATAGAGAAGTCTTTCCTCATAACTTATCTAAAATAGCACTTCCATCACTCTCTAACTCTGTACCTTGCTTAATTTTTTTCAAAGTACCCAAAATGATTTTATGCATTTCCTTATATACCTATTGTTCATCTACACTATTGAAACATAGCCCCATAAAAGACATAACTGTTTTGTTCAACCTTGAATCTGAAGCACTTAGTATAATATGTGGCATTTAGTAGGCCCTTAATAAATACTTGCCAAATGAATGAATGAATAAATAAATAAATGAAAATAATTCCAGTCCGGGCATTGTGGCACATACCTATAATCCCAGCACTTTGCGAGGTCAAGATCCCAGCACTTTGGGAAGCCTGGGCTTGAGCCCAGGAGTTTGAGACCAACCTAGGCAACACAGTGAGACCCCGTCTACACAAAATGTTTTTTTAGAGAATTAGCCATGCACGGTGACGCATGCCTGTAGTCCCAGCTATTTGGGAGGCTGAAGCAGAAGCATCACTTAAGCCTAGGAGGTTGAGATTGCAGTGAGCCATGATTGCACCACTGCACTCCAGCCTGAGTGACAGAGCAAGACCTTCTTAGTAAAAGAGGGGAGGGGAGCGGAGGAGAGGGGAACAGAGGGGAGGAGAGCAGAGGGGATGGGAGGGGAGCAGAAGGGAGGGGAGGTTGAGGCTACTAAGAAAGGCTTTATGGAGAAGATGGCATTTGAGCTTTGCATTGAAGATGGGAAGTTTTCTGACATGGGGCTAACAGAATAAATAGTTTAGGATGAGAAAGAAAGCTTAAATAAAGGCCTAGAAGCAGCCTTGAAAAAGTAGCCTTTAGACAGGCAGGAAGAGAGGTCATCATAACCTGGGGCTAGCAGCCTATTTGCTGCACTGGAGAATGAGAAACTGTCAAAGCAACACAAGTCCTCAAACCAGGGTTCCCCTTGGAAGTCTAAGCCTGGCCTATTCTATTCATGTTTTTCTGGTTCAATAGTTTGTTCATTCATTCTATTATTTATTATGTGCCAGGTACACTTCAAGGTGACTGATGGAGCAGATGTAAAAATCCTTGCATTCGTAGAACTTAATCTAATGAAAAAGAGAATATAATAAATGTCATAATTATAGCATGTATTACAAGGTGGTATTACAGAAAAATAGAGTAAGGGAGATGAAAAGTTTTGGGGTAAAAATTACAATTTCTAAACTTTCTATTGCAGTATAATACACACAAACACAAGTATATCATTAATGTGCAACTCTGATTTTTCACACAATATATGACCTTTATGTAACTAGCTTGGAGAACAAAAACAGAACATTACCAACAGTCTAAAAGAACTCCTTGTGCTCGTCTCATAACTAACCACCTTGCCTAAGGTAACTATTATTCTGTTTTCAATTAGCAGAGCTCAGGTCTGTTTTGATGCTTTTATATATATAAATGGAATTGTACATTATGTGTTTTTTTAATAAGGCTTCTTTCTCGTCAGCATTATGCTTGTCAGATTCATCTATGTTTTTTCATGCAGTTGCAGATCAATCATTCATTCTGACTGCTGTATAGTATGTTCCAGTATGTGATAATACCACAATTCATTTTCCCTTCCAATTGCTGATGGGCACTAGGGTATTTTCTAGTTGTTAGCTATCCGAAATATTGCTGCTGTGAACATTCTGAACACATGACTTTTGGTGAGAGTACAGATTTTTAGGTAGGTTGGTTACAGCAGGGCTCATTAAGAAGGTGATATTCAAGGACAAGTACGGTGGCTCATGCCTGTAATCCTGCACTTTGGGAAGCTGAGGTGGGCAGATCACTTGAGGTCAGGAGTTCAAGACCAGCCTGGCCAACATAGTGAAACCCTATCTCTACTAAAAATACAAAAAAAAAAAAAAAAATTAGCTTGTATGATGCTGGGTGCCTGTGGTCCCAGCTACTCAGGAGGCTGAGGCAGGAGAACCACTTGAGCCCTGGAGGTGGAGGCTGCAGTGAGCCAAGATTACACAACTACACTCCAGTCTGGGTGACAGAGCAAGATTCCATCTCAAAGAAAAAAGAAAAAAGGAGGTGGTATTCAAGCAAAACTTGAAGAGTCTACATAGGTTAGCCATGGTCATCTGGAGGAGGAGCGTTCCATTGCGTTCCAATTGGTAGGAACCTCCGTAAGGCAAGAGTGTGCCTGATGTACGAGAAACAGCAAGGAACCCAAACTAGCTGGAGGGAGTGATTTTTTTTTTTCTGAAACGCCTGTAAATCTGTCCTTTCTCCCAGTTTCCATTGTCTGCCTGGATCTGGGTCCTTTTCTTTTTGTCTTTTTTTTTTTTTTTTTTGAGACAGAGTCTCACTCTGTCACCCAGGCTGGAGTGCAATGGTACGATCTCGGCTCACTACAACTTTCACCTCCTGGATTCAAGCGATTCTCCTGCCTCAGCCTCTCAAGTAGCTGAGATTACAGCCATGTGCCACCCAGTCTGGCTGATTTTTTATTTTTAGTAGAGACAAGTTTTCTCCATGTTGGTCAGGCTGGTCTCGAATTTCCGACCTCAGGTGATCTACCTGCCTCTGTCTCCCAAAGTGCTGGGATTATAGGTGTGAGCCACCCTACCTGGCCACCTTCTCTCTTTTCTCAAGGACTACTGCAGTAACCTCCCCTGGTCTTCCACACCGAGGTCAAAGCCACCTTTCTCAAACCCATATGTAATCATGTCACACTTTTATTTAAAATCCCAATGTAGTTCCCTACTCTATAAAGTCTAAAACCTTTCTCCTGAAAACCAAAGTCCTTCAGCACTGGCTTCCGTCCTACCCCTTTGTCTTTAAGCCAGGCCTGCTTCCCCATCTTTCTCCATCTCCCTTATTTACCCAGTGTCATACAGCTCCACTAAGTCCTTGCTGAGATGATGCTTCTTACCAGCCAATCCTTAACATTCTTTTATTTTTTGAGATGGAGTCTAGCTCTGTCACCCAGGCTTGAGTACAGCGGTGTGATCTTGCCCACTGTGCCCTCCACCTTCTGGGTTCAAGCAATTCTTCTACTTCAGCCTCCTGAGTAGCTGGGACTACAAGCATGTGCCACTATGTCTGGCTAATTTTTTGTATTCTTAGTAGAGATGGGGTTTTACCATGTTTGCCAGGCTGGTCCCAAACTCCCGGCCTCAAGTGATCTGCCCTCTCAGCCTCCCAAAGTGCTGGGATTACAGGTGTGAGCCACCACCCAGCAAATCCTTAACATTCTGTAGTCTGGGTACCACCTTTAATTTAGGACTGGGTCCCCTAGGGAACACACAAAGAACACCCTCTTTATCTTAGATCAGCTAACTTATTACTTTACTTTTATATCAACGGAAGGAGGGAAGGATCAACAGCTAATACTGATATAATTTTACAAACAGGAACACAAAAGATCAGACACGTTAGCAAATGGGTTTTGGTCCTTACTGGCAAAATTTGCTTTCTCTCTTAGAATCAGCCCTATGACTAGAGAGTACAGACAGGGAGTCCAGGCAGAAGGTCCAACCCTCCTGTCCAGGAACAGAAAAGTACTTCAAAAGAAGGAACAACATAAAGAAGCCTTATAAAACTTCTCAAGTGGAAACAAGAAAAAAAAAACTCTGCCATCTGGGCTACAGAGAAAGAGCTACAAGGGCTGCCAAATATACTTTAATGGTCACTGGTGGAAACCCAGTCTCCCCATATAAAGGGAAAGGATTCCGGAACTCACGCTGCACACAGATGGTAAAGTAATTTGCATTTAATATAAAATTTTTTCCCATCAGAGGAAGACCAGAATTGATGAGAAATCCCTGTTCATTTCCTCTGGTTAAAACAACAACAAAAACTAAATGGATGATAGAATGTCTGGTTGAATAATTCAACTATCACAAAGGATTTTTGGGGCAGGCAATGATTCTGCACGAAGCACTGCACTAAACAATAATGATGCCACGGAGGTGACTATGGGGCAGTTTTTCTTTCTAGGAACTTTCAGTTGAAAGGATTAGAAAAACACGCAGTTACTATCCTGATAGGAAGAAAATGGAGAGTAGACTTCTAACAACGGCATTCAAAGAAAGAGTTTTCTAAGTGCTGGTGGTAACTCTGGTAGTAACTTCTATAATGGACTTAAAATAAGTAGATGAAGATAATCATCTATGTCGATAAGCTGAGTAAGGGCCCAGAGCCTAGGGCCCATGGAGACAAAGGCAGGTGTGGAGTATACAAAGCCAGAGGGAAATCCTGGAAATCACACCTTGTTGGAGTATGAAGGTTAAAAGCTAAGTCAGGTAGGAATGCCAG
Organism: Saguinus oedipus; assembly: GCA_031835075.1. Taxonomy (NCBI): domain Eukaryota; kingdom Metazoa; phylum Chordata; class Mammalia; order Primates; family Cebidae; genus Saguinus; species Saguinus oedipus. The sequence goes on from CM063178.1 coordinate 131,126,667, forward strand.
ACTGTGTTGCTAACCACGGAGCTGTATAAACAAAGGGAACCAAGCTGTGGGACAAGAACAGGGTCCCAAAATTCTTGGTTCTCAGAAGTGCTGGGTTATCTGGCTGGGCAAGAGGAAGGCATGCCTGGGAGAGTTCCGGAGGTGGACTCTAGGTGCCAGCCAACAGTTTTCATGTGGTTGCACTGATGCTCTAAGTATTTTGTAGAATATGGGACAGAACACGCAACCTATTTGTCATGACAGGTAGGGTGGTTGTAAAGATTCTTTGCTCCCAGTTTTTCTCTTCCCTGCCTACTGCACGAATTCCACCATTCTTTGGGTATAAAATTCCCCCATTCTCTCCCTTCCTCTCCTTTCACATGGTTATTGAGTATATATTATGTCCCAAGCATTGTGCTAGGCTTAAGAATTCCTATTAAAACACAAAAACCCTAGGAGAAACCTTAATCTTGGCACACAGAGAGTGCTCAATAATTATATTTGGAATGAATGCATGAGGCCATGATTAGCCAGCATCTTAGAAAGGATTGCGACTGCAAGCCAGGAGAGAGCAACAGTGAAGGTAGCTGGGATGATGCACAAACATTAGCTGCTGAAAAGAAGTGAATCAAGAGAAAAAGACGTCCATTGGCAGGTTTTTCTGACTGTCCAATTTTGTCCAGAGATGAATCTGTCTCACCAATTTGGAAATGAAAGTTGTTGAGAAGAAACTAAGTCATTAAAGTCCTTGAAGATGAGGTATTTTTGTCGTCATCCACTATAATGAAAGGGCTCTTGTTCCAGATCGAAGTCTCAGGATGACTTTCTGTGAATCAGGATATGCCTGCCCTTGGTGTCACTTGATCCATGCACACTCTCTGGACAGGATAACTGAAGATACAGTCATGAAGGTTATGTCCACACCAGTACACTTGGTTGAAGAAGCAAGTTAAGACTGAAATATATCCAGTCTGCACTTCACCAAGCCTTGAACTCAGAGTGGGTGGGGGAGATGGAGGGGTTAGTGGTAGATATATCCTAAGGAAGAGGAGTCTTTTTCTAATTTGCTCAAAGGTTTTCCTGTATCTGGAGACTTAGGTTAGATATTCCTGGTCACCCGTACTGAGGAAAGTCATTTTTGTTCATCAAGTTATATATTAACTGTTGGAGCTAGAACAAAAAGCCATTCTTTATCTGCTGTGGGAGAGTATAGTGTTTGCTTACTATGAAATGAGAAAAGAACTGGGGCTAAGAAGCCCTGGGTGAATCCTGGTCCTACCACTTCCTCCTTGTGTGGCAGAGGGGAGTTCGCCTCTGAAGGTTATAGATTTGGGAATGTCTGAGAGCTCTCCAAATCTCAGATGTCTATGATTCTCTCCTAATACCATCAAAGATTAAGTCCTTTACCCCTTCCATATTCCATTCTTACCATTCATAACCAGTTTTTAAAAAAGAAAGACAGTGCAACTTAACCTGTATTCTTAAGTTGTGTGGTATGAATAGATTGGGGTCAGAGTTATCGAATTACACTGTGAAGACATGTTGAGAGAATTTACTTTCTCAGTTACTCTGAAAAGTAATCCAAGGGTTGAAATTGCTAATCAAAAGCTACCACACAAAAGAGAAAATGAGAAAGAAAAATTGGTGTGTATCAAAAGCAACTTTTGGGCTGAACCGAAAATCTTTGGTTCAATCTAATTCTTAATTTATGAACAGGTCACAGAGAAAACAGAATTCACCAAATAAAAGAGATATTTTGGGCCAGGCGCGGCGGCTCATGCCTATAATCCCAGCACTTTGGGAGGCTAAGGCGGGTGGATCACAAGGTCAAGATATCGAGACCATCCTGGTCAACATGGTGAAACTGCATCTCTGCCAAAAATACAAAAATTAGCTGGGCATGGTGGCGCGTGCCTGTAATCCCAGTTACTCGGGAGGCTGAGGCAGGAGAATCGCCTGAACCCAGGAGGCAGAGGTTGCGGTGAGCCTAGATCGCGCCGTTGCACTCCAACCTGGGTAACAAGAGCAAAACTCCATCTCAAAAAAAAAAAAAAAAAAAAGAAAGAAATATTTTGTCACTCAGATAGCTTAGTTAAACAGAGAATACCCTCCAAGTAGATAAAACTTCCTCGTAGAGCCTAGAAGATAAATCAAGACAAACTGGTGACCTCAGGAAACATTTGGCTGCCAGAGTGATGTAATAATGGGAATTTTTCCCTCTTAACCTTTTGCTGCCTCTCTTTATTTCTCTCCCAGTCAGCACACTTCTGATTTTTCCATTTCTGTTATTGTTTTTGGTTTTGCCTTTGGCTTTCTGTTTTGCTAGGTCTTATTTCTGAACGAAAGGCTGCTAACCCACAGAATTTACTTTTAAAAGAAGTGAATGATCTCTTTCTCCTTCTCCTTCACTTGCCTCCTGCCATGGCAGCAGGCAGCCTGGCTTGGTAAGAGAAACTGGCAGGAGTTTTCTGGGTTGAGGGAGGAGGAGAGAGGGGAGCAGGCACGGGGCAAGGGGGAGGATTCTGATCAGCGCAGGTGAGGTAGAGGCAGAGCTAATGAGAAGCATATGCCGCCAACCATTTTAAAGGCAGGCTGGAGCCAAGAGACGTGATGAATTGCAAGAATGTGTTGTGTTCATAGCCGGGGAGCTGGCAGAAATAGCCCAGCTAAAGGACTAGGATGGAAGGGTTTTTTTTGTTGTTGGTTTTTTTTTTTTCTTTTAAGAACTCAGGCATAAAAATACATTTCTCTTTGTCAGCAAAATGTTCTAGTTTCAAAACTATGAATGGTAGACTACCTCTGTCAGACTAATGCTTTTCTTTTCACCTCAGATCACTGTAAGATACAACTTACCTTCAAATTAAAGGAAATACCTATACAAAATGGACTTAGATGATAGCAGGTCTGAGCAACTTGGGACATTTTAAATATACAGGACAATTCTAGCCCCTGGATTTGAACAGGTGAACTCTGCTTACATCAGAAGGCCCTGAGGAGGACAGGTAGAAACGGAGTGAAGGGCCAGGAAGATTTATTCCTTCCCTTCCTTTTCTTTCCACCCTCTTTCCTTCTCTCCCTCCCTTCCTTCCTCCCCAAATTATTTGTAAAGCATCTTCTAAGTGTCAGAGTCCATTAGGGAAAGATACAATGGAGAAACAGAATCTAGGTATCACCTCTAACACCTGTGCCCTTTAGATCACTCAGGAAGTTGACAGAGGCTTTCTTTCACCATAAAGCTCTCTCAAAATGTTTAGTCGGCAGAATCGTAGTCCCTACTTTCCAACAATAAGTTTGTTAGGATTGACTCTTAAGTAAAACCTTAGCCCAAGACTAGATCAGGACCTTACAATCAGAAGACTGTATGTTTAAGTCAAGGCTCTCAATAAATAGGTGGAAACCAGATTTTGCCTTTGGGACCTTCTATCTTCTTTTTACATATCTAAGTTTGCTTGTGTTGTTCCTGGCCACTCAGTTTACGACTAACAGGAGTAGAGTGTTCACATAGATGTCGCTCACTCCTGCTTCCCCTAGTGCCTGGCATAGGGTTGACACTTAATAGCTAATTCAACAGTTGCTGAAAGAATGAATGAGTGCTTTCCCTTCAAATGCCCCTGTTCTAAATTTCCTTTCACTTTCTCGTTGCTCAACTAACTCACCTCCCAACCCAAACTCCAAGTAGTTTTATCTCAAATCCTTGTTCTATCACTTTATAATAAAAATACTTGATCAAATCACCAAATTCACTGAGCTTCAGTTTCCTCACCTTAAGGTCGGGTTAATAAAATGTACTCTACAGGTATGCTTTGAGGATGCACTAGACAATGTAGACGCAGAATGCTTAAATAAAATGCCTGATCCATCTCTTGGCATATAGTGAGTATCCCAAAGAGCCTGATGACCTTTCTTCCTTTCACCCTTTCTGATAATCTCCAACATGTATTAGGAAAAAAAAAAAATGTAGTTACAACAAGTCTTGTTGGCCAGGCGTGGTGGCTAATGCCTGCAATCCCAGCACTTTGGGAGGTCAAGGTGGGTGGATTACAAGGTCCGGAGTTCGAGACCAGCCTGGCCAAGATGGTGAAACCCTGTCTCTATTAAAAATACAAAAATTAGCCAGGTGTGGTGGCAGGGTGCCTATAATCCCAGCTACTTTGGAGGTTGAGGCAGGAGAAACACTTGAACCTGGGAGGCAGAGGTTGCAGTGAGCCGAGATCGTGCCACTGCACTCTAGCCTGGCTGACATAGCAAAACTCTGTCTCAAAACAAAACAAACAAAAAACCCCACACAACAAAAACAAAAATAAACAAGCAAAAAAACAAGTCTTGTTAAGTATGAATAAGGAATGGGTCTATTCCTTCTAGACTGTAAATCCTTCTAGACTGTAGTAGAAAATATGGAAATGGTAGGTGGGGTAGTTTGAGAAGCCAAGACCTTTTAGGGTTCCTTACCTACTCTGTGCTACCTCCATCCTCCACATTGTGTTTGGACAGCCAGTACCCACTCTAGTTACCCCAGCACTTCAGATCAGGTGTCATAAAAAGGTGCACCACTTTTAAAAGGTTGCTGACTCCCACATACACTGCAATTATCATTACTCTAACTGAATTTAATGGGTGAGCAAGTTAATAGAAAACAATGAAATTTGGGTCAAAAAATAAGAATTTATAGAAATCAAAATGTATTACAAAATTACATGATCAAATAAAACAAAGTAAATAGGAAATGTTCATTCCCTGTTTTTCTTTGATATACCACATAAATAAAGTATAAGAGGAAGAAATTATTCCAATAAAATCCACTTTTAACTCTTTTATACAACTAATTTTTTGCCCTGCAATTTAGGCCAAGAGAAAATGATTTCAAATTAAAATTTTAACACATATAGGTAATTGTATTTATGTAGCTATTTTCCCAACCAAGTACTAACCAGGCCTGACCCTGCTTAGCTTCTGAGATCAGATGAGATTGGGCGTGTTCAGGGTGGTATGGCCGTAGACTATGTAGCTATTTTCTAAGAAAAATGTCTGAAGAGGAATTGAAGGAAATAAATTATAAAATTTCATTACATTTACCTTCATTGGAAGATTATGATGGAATGGATTTCTTAAACTTTCGTAAAGAAAGTGTTATTTTATCTGACAGAATCAAAAAGTCTTTCTTTTTTTTCCCCCTCTCTTAGATTGGCATGACCTACAAGAAAATATCCATTTATGGTTTCCAAATGCCAACATGTCTACATTTCTATTTTTTTTTCCACCCCTCATGCAAGTTTTAAAATTTACTTGACAATTAAACTGCCTAATTTAGAATTTTGCTTGCCAATTGCAAATTCTTTCATTGCACAGATCTATGAATTAATCAGAACAAAGTAGAAAAGTGCTAGCCACAGTGGAAGAATTTAGTTTAATTTTTCTTCTTGGCAGGAATATGTGTTCAAGTACATTATAAGTAGACAAAACATGTAGCTGAAAAGTTTTTGGAAGAGCTATTAAACTTTCCACTATAATGAACCAGTGATGCCTCTAATATCTCAAATGGGATTCCATTGATTTGGAAACTGTTCTCATGTTATTTAGCAGGTCATCAAGATAGATAATGAGTTGTAATTACTATTTCCTTTAAAAGGACTCTGACAAGATGAGCTGCAGAATGGTGACTTCAGAACCGGCATACTATGCTCTAGTTTTCTTTATTCCTCTTTGTACATTACGCCCTTTCAAAATCGTTTGTATTGTCAACTCCATTTTAGAATAGGTAATAATATAAAGTAGAGAAATTTACATAAAATGAAAATTTCCCTTTGTCTCACACATATTTTCATCCAAATTTAACTTTCTTTCCATTTCAATAGTCCCTTTGCTTTTTTTGATAAAAGGAGGTAAAAGTAATTTTCAAAGGAAACATGGAATCTGTTCCCACTGTGTGTCTAGATTGGCTTAATAGGAATAATGCATAGTTTATAAACCATCCCCAAGAAGATATCACTGAACACAGGACACAGAACTTGGACTAACACTAAACCTGACTTAAATTTTGGCTCTGCCACGTACAGCTGAGTGACCTTGGGCAGATGTTGTAATCTCTCTGAGCTTTGGTTTTTGCTAAGAAGGATAATAATACTTGATGATTAATTAAGAGAGCATAAGTAAAGCATTTTTCACAGGCCGTGACACACAGTAAGAATTTTAATAAACAGAAACTATTATCATCCAGGCAGAGGAATAAATGGAGTACTTAATCCTCTTACTAATGCAGGTGTGTGCTAACTGAACTCTCTAACATCTCATTCATGTGGAATGGCTTCAGAGTTTAGTGGTTCTCACTGGTCAAAATGTCCCTAATTACTTATAGCAAAAATGTTTATTATTATTAATAATTTAAATTGGGGAAGTCACAACTTCTCTGAGCTACTCACTTAAGTAGATCAAACCCCATCCAACCGTGTTGGAATTCACTCACATTCTTTCCAAGCAGTAAAGCCACCATAGGTTACTACTATGGTCCTTTCAACTTTTTACCTCTTTGATCTCATTTAGTTTCATTCTATCCTCACAACAACCCAGTAAGGAAGGGTAACACTCAAAAGATCCTTCCTGGTGTGACTCCTGGGCTAAATTAATAATCTGTTAAGATCATACAGATCTAGGGAAACTGACATCCCTGGGTATTTATACAAGTAAGTGCATGTGTGAAAGAGCCACCTACACTTGAGTTTTTAAGAAAGGGACTGTTGGTGGGGGCTGATGTGAAGGGCAGGCATGGGGTGAAGGATCACTGGGCTTGACTCTTGCTTGTTAGAGGGAGGACACAGAGTGGCAAATGTGGCCATGTCTGTATTATTCTATTCTGGGACATATTTTTGGCATATATGACATGTAAGAATGAGTGCTTCCCAGGGACATTGGATGGGTTTCTCAGGCTATGTAGTAAATAACTATTTGGATGGTGCAGACAAAGAGTTAACAAAAACTCTTTTCCTTTTTGCATGAGAATCTGACCTTTGGTTAACTTCTTAACTTGGTTTCCCTGGAAACAGATAAAGATGGTATGTGTCAACTATGTTACTAGGCAACATTGCATATGGTAAAAATGACCCCTCATTGGTAGAGTGCATCTGGACTGGGAGAACTACAAATGAACTGCAAATACCTGCTGGCTATGCCTTGGGCTTCCCTGAGTGCAGCAGTTCTTGTAACCAGCATGTCTCTGGAAAGGACCTTGCAAACTATGTCTATGGAGTTGTTACAAGAGTTATTAATTCCTATGGGAAATAAGGCTGGTAAGCAAAGGCAGTTCCTTAAACTGCCCAATGTGGATCTCATCATCTGGCACCTGAGCTTCCACACCTCTAATTCCAGAAGAATACCTGATGCTGGCCTCCTGGCAAGGTATATTTCTGATCCTACCTGCTGCTGAGTAGAATGATGTCAAATGTGATGTGTGATAGTCTTAGGAGTCTACGTGTCTAGCTGAGTCTAAGAAATCCCCCTGCTGGATGTTGCATGTTGGTTTAGTGTCATGGTGATTTCCTATAGGTAACATGTGAGGCATGACTGGAAGAGATCTGAAAACAAGGAGGTCTTCTGTAGTGTCTTTATCTACATAAACTCAAATTAATTCATCCATCCATGTATCCAACCATCTATTCATCTGTCCAGTATTTGTTTAGAAGCTACAATGTGGTAAGAATTATGGCAGATAAAATATATATTTAAGCGTCTTTCTCTCAATTAGTCCTCATAGTCTGGAATGAGAAAAGGTATATATTGATTATTAGTAATACCAGGAATACTAATATCCAGTATTTATTAAATACCAGATACTTTGTTAAACCTTTTACATTTAATCTTTAGTTTGACCTTTTCATTTAATCCTTAATGAGAATTCTGTGAAGTATGTATTATCCTACCTATTAATACTAATGTGTATTATTCTACACATTTTGTAGACAATGAAACTAAGGCATGCAGAAGCTGCCTCAAGGTTACACTCCAAGCACAGCATCTGAGCTCAGGCAGTCTGACTCTAGATCTCACACCCTCAACTAATACGTTATTTAGTGTGATGTACAGCTAAATAGATGTTTACACCAAGGACTTCATTCAACAATATTCTGTGAAGGTTCTCCCGCCTCCATTTTCCCATCTCCTCAAACGCCTGAAAGCCCACCAGTTAAAATTCATTTGCGTTAACAAGTCACCATAGAGGAGGCATCAGGAGAACTGGGGAGATGGACAAAGAGCAGAAAAAGGGCAAACTTTACCTGGATTTAACTCTCTATCAGTTCGATCCCTCCCTGTCTCCAGAGATGACTAAACTACTCTTTGATACCACTTGACTAGCTTCCTTGTCCAGTTCTGAAGCGCCTGGATCACAATTGGGCAGAAGTGAGCACTGTGGCATTGTATGTCTTCAAAGATTCCGTTTAGAAACTAGACCATGAGATGAAATGAAACAATGCATGTAAAATGACTACAACTGTGTCTGTCATGTCTTAAACACTCTATGAATCATAGCTATTATTATTCTTTCTTCCTGTATTGCTTGCAAAATGCTACAAACTATCAGAAAGTCAGATATCTCAGTGGCTTTAGCACTTAGTATTCCTTTCAGTCATATACATTCTTTGCATGTCTGTCAGGAACATTTGTTAAGTACTTGTTGGGTGAACCAAGGTAGGGACAAGAGAAGGAATAGGGAGCCATATTCATCAATATCCTCATGAAACATTTAGGAACACATACTAGGAAACTTAAAAATGCATTAAGAACCATTACCATGAGGCATCTACCACATGGAAATTGTCAGCTGTCCAGTTCTTACACCTCCAGAAAGGGGACTGTGTTGACTACAGAGAAAATTTGCTATTATTAATGCTTACCAAGCTAAGTTCATACAGAAATAAGTAAGAGAGTCAGCAGTCACCCTCCTCTTTGCCACATTCCTTGGACGTAACGACACCATTCTGCTTCTGCCCAGTTTTTAGTAAACATGGCCTTCACCATCAGCCAACCTTAGTTTCAAAGACTTCTCTGGAGAAACCTTAATGCTGGGCTGTGGTTCCGTTTTATCCAGAGTTGTCTTGTCTGACATCACATTGATACCCAGTATCAATGTCATTTGGATCTTTTCTGGGCATGGAGTCTTAGACCAATTTTCCACTTTGTGAGTTTCCTTCTACCCCTAAAAGAACAGAGAAATGCTCTCCACATTCTGCTTCCAGAGCTGTTCAAGTCTCTCTGAAGATTCAGTACCTATTCTAGATTTCTTTGGCTGAGGGTTAGATTCTGAAACATTGAGTTCTCTGGCTTCTTTGCCTAGAATGAGGCCTAGAGCCAGGAATGATCTAAGGCAAAGATCTCCGAAGAAGGTCCCACCTCAGGTGATGAGCCTTGCCTGGCCTGAAGTCTAGGGTGAGACATAAGTGCTGGACCATCAGCATAGCTTACATTTACAGAACAAACCAGAACTCCATTCAGCACTCCACTCAGTCCATCTGGCAAACATTGCCAAGCAGATAGTTGGCAAAGACAAGATGTCTTCCCTTGACAAATTCAAAGTCATTGATTGTCTATGTAACACAGAATACATTAATTAGTTCATTTTTATAAGAAAGGAACATTGATTCTCAAACTCTCATAGAAGAAATGTTCACCACTTCCTCTAGCCTGGAGTCCTAAATTGTCTGACTCAATGAAGAAAAATGTCAACTGCCATCAGAGCCTACTCAAATGAAAACTCCGTAGCAGAATGATCTTGATTATCTCAGAAATCCCTGACAGAAATGGAAGCAATATAAATAAACGTAAAAGAAAATAGAGCTACTGGAATCCAACTACAAATTATCTTCTCCCCGACTTTCTTCCAATAATCCAGGGCAAAAGAAGGAAGGTGGTTTTTGTGGCAGAGAATAGACCAGCAGCTGTTCAATATCTTGCCAAGAGGGGAGAGACTTATTAGAAACAATAGCCAACAATATGTCCTGTGGGTTGGGAAACTCAGCCAGTTTGGGGAGCCGGGGCAGTCTGGAAGAAAGAAGGAGGGTTAATGGGCTGGGGGATGACCAACATACCAGAGGATGAATTAGGATGATAGAAAAGACTATCAAATTTTCATGTGTACTTATGTTTCTATTACCTCATTAGGATGATTACATAATGTGACTCCATTTATAAACTAAGAGGGAAAGAAAGGGTAACATTCTCCTTAGCGGTGGCTGACGTGAGACATTAACATACCGACAAGTCATGTGGGCAAACAGTTCATCTGTTTGGGAGCATCTTTCCTTTGTCTCTTCATCTATTTGGTATTTTGCTCGCTCCTTCCCTACTTTTAGCCACAGATGTGTATCTGTGACTCAGAAATGGAAATGGAGCTGACAACTTGGGTGCCCTTCATGTAAGAAATTTATGGAGTCTGTTGTACCATTTTATATTCCATTGAGAGAAAAAAAAATGAACAATCTTACATGGGTTCCTCACTACTTCCTCTCTGCAATATCCCCAGAGGATTTCTTAGCAAGATGTAGATTGCAATTTTGAAGGTTCTTATTTCTTAGGACATTTTTCTACATGTGGGGAAACGCCATTCTTTTCACAGACTAACTCGTCAGTGTCCTAATTCTAAGTAGTAACTCTAGACAGGGATATTTTGGGGGGATGCTGTTTATGGATATACTATTAATTTGTGCCTTAACTTTTTAAATAGCTCACTAGGACAGTAAAATTCACTGGGTGATATTTAACAAATGAGGAAAATGGGCTTCAAAAATGTGAAACAACCTGTTCTGATAGTTAGAGGAGGAGGCCAGACTGTGGTCCCGCAACAGCAGGAGTTACACAGAACACGACTGTAATAAACGATTTCCAAGGGAGGTTAGACAGTTTAAGGAGAATCTCCTTTACGCATGTGTTCTTCTAATGAGGGAGCACTGTGGGGAGTATGGTGGTCTTAAGCAGAGACCAATTCTATTAAAGGGTCCCTCAGAGAAAAAAAAAAACAGAATTAACTATTTAGTCTGTATTTGTCTTACATGTGGTTTTAATTTGATATACTTACCCTTTATTTCCATATAACCATATTAATCCTCCTCCATTTTCTTATATTACTTCTGGTTTTGATTTCAGGGGCTTCCAAAGGCATTTTTGCAGTTATCCTTTCTCAGAAGATGTGCACTTATTTTGTTTGTTCTTATCATTGCAAACTAAATAAAGAGTTTGAGGATCTAGCATCGCATGTGAACAGGAAGGGATGTCTTTATCCAGAGTAGAAAAAATGAATTTTAAATATTTCTACTGTAGACCGTAAATTAGGGAGATTTCACTCCACCTGGGGCCTGGGAAGTAGTATTTGCTTAAGTTACAATCGGTCCACACTATACTGTTCCGAATGTTTTCTGTTCACATTATTTTTGGTTACAATATCTTAACTATCCAGCAGATGGCATCTGCTTCAAAACTCTCATAACTTCCATTTACATTTCAGGACAAACAGGATACTGATAAATTGAAACCTCCCTTAATTGACTTTTCTACATTTAGTATCTAGAAAAGGTTGTTGGAAATATAATTAAGGGTAGATCATTCATTCTCTTTCTTGGTAAGAGTCATACTTCTCTCCTTCTTGGCATGCCCATGGCACTATCATGGACACCTAGGAAAATCTCAGTAATCTGAAGGGAAACAGAATCAGAATTAAACCCACAAGCTCTCTTTACAAATCTATTACTTTAGTTACTTTCAGCGCTACACAAGAGCTTAGTATTAGTGGCAGATTTAGACAAACAAAGCTAATCTCAAACCTCCTCTAAGGGAGAAAGAGGCAGGGGGAAAAAAAAAGAGCCAGCCCCTCCAAGAAGTGAGGGGTAAATGAATACACAAAGCTTTATGCATCGTTACCATACAGAGCCTTTTCCCTCTGTACTTGGTATGAAAAAATGGGTGTGATTGAATGACTTCTAACGTTTAATGACACCTTTGCTCCAGTTCTTTGTAAAGCTCACACATGAATACACTGATCCATTTCTAGATGATCCTGGGGCCCCCCATCCTTTTGTGTCAAGCACAAAGGAAAAGGAGAGAGAGGGAGAGACAGAGACAAAGAAACAGCCCATGTAACCCAGCGCTGAACATGATTTAAACAACCAACTTAGTAAACATCAATCTTAGGCTGTGTTATGTGAAATGGAGTCATACTCCAAAAGAAATGTTGGCTACATTTAAAAGATCACTTTGTCTAAAGAAAATGCCAAGTTGAATTTTCATGTAGTAAGTCATCTTTCTACGAGAAGCTGACAAGACAAAAGCAACAAAGTGAAAAGGTGAAAAATGGCTCATTTGAAAAAAAATAATAGCGTTATAACCTTTTTTAAAAAAGGGTCTGGTTTTCTTGCTTTATATTATTTGTCAGGGATCAATGTGCCTATGACAAAAGCAAAGGGTTAGAAATCAAAAGACTTGTGTGACTTGCTGTGTTACTTTGTGAATCATTTCACCTCCCTGGAAGGCAGTTTTCATCCATGTAATATAAGGGATGGAACCAAATTACTTTGGGGTTCACCTTCAATTCATGTTTGTTCAAACAGGCCATCCCTGCAGCCACAGGGCAGCCTCTTAGCTCTCATTCGTCAGTGTGAGTCATAAGAAAGGATGGTGGAGCTTGGATAGTGGTGGGGTCTGGAGCTAGTCTGCGAAAACTGACCCATTGGAAAGGCATGTAGTACTGAAACATTTTAGAATCTTTTGGGTTGCATGCTCTCTCTTTTAGTTTTATGGCTATTTTCTGAGAAAGAAAGAGAAATAAAAAAGATAAAGCCCAGGTTGGGAATCTAAAGCCTTTGATATGAATCTCTTTTGTTCTAACTTTTAGCTCAAAATAAAGTGCATTTGACTACTCAATTCTTTATGTATAGCATCATGCACCTTCATTAATCTCTTTAAGTCTGGAATTTAAAAATGTCTGATATCTCCTGCTACAGTCACTGTTAATATACACAATGGATTCTTCAGAAATGAGGGTTAGAGTATCTGAAGCAGGAGAATACTGTTTTACATGGAAGCTGAGAGTATACAGTATCAAAAAAATGTATCTCTGACATCTTGGCTTCCAGAGAAATATACTTTCTTTGTTCATTCACAAGTCTACTCTATTTCCACCTCAGATTTAATTATCCTCCCAGTTCTCATTTGCCTATGTGTAGGCTACCATTCACAATACATCAAGCCCTACATGTGGGAGGCACAAATCTTTTCATTCAAAAAAATAATAACGTGGACAAGCCATTCTGACTGCATAGTAAGTGCTTTAGACAAAGGCAATAGAATGTTAACTGTATTCCAAGAATACCAATGTCCTTGAAATGCAATTTGCTGTTTGGTTTATTGATCTATATCAGCAGTATAGACTTTCAATGATCTAGTTTCACCTGAGTTTGCTGATAAAAGAAATGAAGCCGAGAAGTGTAAAGAGTTTGTCCCCAAATCACCCAGATCTACAGTAGCAGAAGTAGAACAAGAACTTGAGTGTTTTTTTTTTTTCTTTTATAACGTACACACTAGAATCAGCTATACATCCATGATTGCCATGGAGGCCAGGATCTCACTACTGCTGTTCATTCTTTCTGTTTCTCTGTCTCTGAAATTTATTCTTTCTCTTTGAAGCAAGTTCTCTATGAGCTATTTAGTTCCTGATTTGAAATTGATATCCTTTGCATGCCTCTCTCACATCCTTTAAACTCTTTCTAAATGCAACTTAAGCCAAAATAATGTCGTCTATCCATCCATCCATCTCTTCAATATCCATCTACTCATTCATACATCTATTCGTCTCTCCATCCATCTACCCATCTCTCCATCCAAAAACAAACAGCCTCTGAGTGCTGAGTCCTGACCTAGGCCTTGCAGCCAAAATAAAATAGTGTTGTTCCTCACAAGGCTCATAATAGAGTTGAGTTTGCTCCTCAAAATTTCATACTATCTTTCTCTGACTACTTACAAACTTAGATTATCTTAAAAGAATAATGTTTTAAAAACGTATACAAGTTTTGTAGTCTTTCTTAACAATTATTTTAAAAAGATTCACGTTATTACAACAAATGTTCCACTTTCCTTATTTTCTAAATACAGCAACACTTCATCTATTTGGCTTTGGCAGAGAACGAGGTGTTCCACAAAAGTAAACTCTGTAGACCACTGAAACCAAAACTTCTGAACAGAAATCTTCCTTAAAGTATATTTTCCACTTCTCTGCCTTTGGAAACAAAATATACCAAACATGATTTAATCTTCTTCTTTTCACACAACCGAGAGTGATCTTTAAGGAAAACTCACTATCATACTGGACAGGGATATTGTTTCACGTCAACCTTTCCAGGTTTCTCTTTTAATATCGGGCAGTTATCGCTTTTCACAGCAAGTTATGCTTCCTTCCAGCAGGCCTTTCATGAACTCTTCTAATTTGCAGGACCAGGAATCATATCAGAAAATTCACTAAAAATTAGGTCTTAAATCTGTGTCAGAGCCAGGAAGGCCTCAAGTAAGAATGTGAAGTAGAATATCCACATGGTTTTAATGAGTAGATTTGGGGACCAAAATTCCACACTATTTTCTTCTGCCTACTTCCAAACTGAGAATGATGTAGAGAGGGCTGGGGATACCATGGCTTCTGGCAAGCTGGCCAGTGCCTGTCAGCCTGATTGGAGCCTTTCATCTTCCCAGAAAAGAAGGCAATGATGAGGCCATCCAAGTCCAAGCAGTTTTAAGCAAGAATGAGATTGCCTCTTTGAGGTACCTTGTTTAAGTGGAACCCAGTCCTTTCCATTCCTGTTGCAGGAGCCATTAGAACTCTGCCCATTTATGTGCCAGAATATCTCCTGTTCCACGAGTATAGTCCAACAATCCCAGCTTCTACTTATAGGGCACCTACTGCCAAGTCCTGTGCCAAGCCCTTCCCTAAAACAAGATTTCCTACATTCCCCACAACTCTGAGAATGCTATTATCCCATTTTAAAGGAGAAACTTACAGCCTGGCCAACATGGCATAACTCTGTCTCTACTAAAAATACAAAAATTAGCTGGGCATGGTGGTACACGCATATAACCCCAGCTACTTGGGAGGCTGAGGCATGAGAATTGCTTGCACCTGGGAGGTGAAAGTTGCGTGGGCAAAGATCGTGCCACTGCACTCCAGCCTGGGCAACAAAGTGAAACCCTATCTCAAAAACGATAATAACAGTAATAAAAAATAAAGGAGGAGCCTGCGGTACAGAGAGTTTAGGCAATTTACCTAGGGAAAGTTAGGAAGAAGGTACCTTGGACTCTTAGCGTGGTTCTCTTTGTCACAGATATTTACATGCCTAACATGGTAATTCTACAAAACTCTGACTAAAATGGATGATAGAATTTCATGATCATTCTAAATTTATACCTCGTAATAGCACTAGGTTGTAAGATAAGAGCCGCATGGCCATAGGTGAGTGGATAAAAAGCAATAGTTTAAAAATCAATCTGGATTTAAGCTCATTCCTTGTCCATTTGCAGACTTTAATTCAGATTTTTAAATCCCCTGCTTCCTTGTTCTCTGTGCATGGTTTACAATAAATTGTAAGGCTGAGGAAACAGAAAGAAGTCCATGCTATGTAATAAACACAGAAGTGGATAAAGCTATCCTATCTCATGTACAAGTTGAGTATCCCTTATCTCAAATACTGGGGACCAGAGGTGTTTCCAATTTCTCTTTTTTGGGGGGATGGGGTTGGATTTTGGAATATTTACATTATTCTTACCAGTTCAGCATCCTAATCCAAAACCCAGAAATCCAAAATTCTCCAATTAGCATTTCCTTTGCACGTCATGTTGACACTCAAAGTTTCAGATTTTGAAGCATTTTGAATTTTGGATTTTTGGATTAGGGATACTCAACTTGTATTTCAAAAATGTTTATTGGGAGCTGGACATGGAATAGACATTTTCCTAGTCACAAAGTACTTAAGGATGGAAAGAAAGTGGTCCTTCCCCTTGAGCATCTGACAGCTCCATGGAAGATACAGGATTGTAAGTAAACCACTAGATCAATGTGTTAAATGCTAAGAGGAATAGGCTAAAAGGTGCTGGGGGATCCTAACATTTATCTTTGCTGAAGGCGAAGATATTCAGTGAGCTAGTAGGTCTAGTTGGTTGAATAAAGCCAACAGGGAAGAGGAAGAGTACTTCAGGTCCAGGGAACAGCACAAAGGTATGAAGGAATAAGAGCTTCAAATGGTGGAAGCCATGAGCTATTATGGTAAAATGAGGCAAGAATCTTATGTGTTCAAGTTGAAAATAGTTTTGCAAAGTCATCCCACTGTAATATTGACTATTTTTATAAATGCAATAACTAAATAATTATATGATTAAATTAAATTCAGGCACCATTTTAATTAGACAAAACGTACAGTTAAGCTTTTTGGAAAAACTAGTAAATTATACACTACAGTGAACCAGTGATGCATCTAATATGCCAAAGAGTATTCAATTGATTTGGAACCTATTCTTGTGTTATTTAAAATGACTTCCTTCATTTACAATTTTTTGTCCCTATGTCTCTATATGTGTATCCAAACTTGTTAGACTAAGTGTTCTAATTTTTTTTCCAGAAAAGGTCACTGTTTATGTTATTGCCCAGTACAAAATCACCCACATATCTATTTTCTGACATTTCAAATATAATAGGAACACTGATGCATGCACAGAGCCACAAGTCTAAATGAAAAGAACTAATGAGAAGAAAATGGGAATTTAAGTGAAAATTACACGGTAGCACACTTCTGTGAGTACAAATGTGCTACAATTCTTTAAAGCCGAGGCCTTGTTTATGAAGACCAAAGTGCCATATTCAACGTTACTACTCTCTGGGAGAAAATCAGGGTTCTTTGGCAATAAAATCACCTCTTTAAAATCACTGCTAAGTTTTAGTTTACTAGACAGTGGTCTTGTGGCTGAGATCTAAGAGTTATTCCTTTCAATATTGTGACAAAGCAGTAGCTCAATGGATAATATAATTCTGTTTTTTGGAAAACATAACTTGCTTTTCATGAGGCCAGTCTAAAGAAGCATTCTTCTGTGTCATAGAAGGAGAGACTGAGAATTCAAGAGGTTTAGTGATTTCTGAGTGTGATGAGAAAGTGAACCTAGAATCAGCCTTCTTGATCCCCAAGTTATTCTGGCTCTGAAATATAAACAGACACATACATAAAAGAAAGCAAAATGAAGGGCAACTGTGCTTTTGTGTATCTGATGATTGGGAACAATCATTAATTGTCCTATGATTTCTCCTTAAGGAACTTCTCTGCAGGTTCTCGAATTCCCAAGAAAATATTCACATAAGGGATTCATTTAGAAATCCCCTGAATCCGTTTTAAGCAAAATGACAGTTATTCTTTTGATTAAAAGAAGTAGTCTGCTTGGATTATTCTTCCCCTCTGGCTTTTCTGGATACAGAGATGGTGCAATTTCAACAGCTGGGTGAAGGACAAAAGCTCACATGACAGAGTGTGCATCGGAAGGTGACTGAATGCTGTTTTAAATGAGCCAAAGGCAGGAAAGCCATGTAACACAGGTTCCTTTTTCTGAACAATGTCTCAGGAGAGGAAAATATAAAGGTGAAAACAAGTTTGAGAAGATAAATACAGTTCCCTGTTAAGTGCTTCAATTGTTCAAATAGAGAGAGAGACCAGAAATCAGAATTGTTTCCCTGGAATATAGGTGTCTACTACCAGCCCAGTTTTGACATCAGAATGTCATGACATGAATAAAAAGCAGAAGATCCACAAATCCTACAAGGCAGGTCACTTTCTTCCTAGACGAAAAGCATAACAACCTGTACTTCAGAATTTCGAAAGAAATTTTTTCAGATAAGAAATTTCCATTTCAAACAAAATTTTTCTTTTTTCTTTCCTTTCCTCCTTTTTTCTTCTTCCCTTCTTTTTTTCCTTTTTTTTTTTTTCATTTCTTAATTTTACCTCTCTGTTATGGGAAAGTATCTTAAATTTATCCTGCTTACTCTAAATACACCTCATAGATACATGTTCCAAGTAAGCTGAATCAGATGTTTAACGTGAAAGCTCTATTCAGCACAGACATTTCACTGAATATAAGCCACATTACAAAAGAGGAAACTATCACACCATGAGAGATAAGTTCCCACTTTCAGCATCATTTAAAGAAGAAAAAGCTATTTTAAAGAAAAAAATGACTATTTTAACTGTATCTTAAAACATTCTACTGCTTTAGTAGCCTTTTCTCATAAATTTAATCAAGTAAGATAAAATAAGTTGAAAGTTAGGGAAGGTTAGAGTATGGCACTTTTTTCTTTTTGCCTTGGTTTGTGTTACATGGAGTGACTCAAAGGAAACAGAAAATTACTCCAACTGTGATGTGGCATTTATAATAAATGGCTCAACCTCATATTGCCCAGACACTAGGAGATTTAACTGGTAATGCCAGTGAGATGATGTAGTATTTCCTGTACTGTTTTACTGCAGTGAAGCACAGGTAAAAAGTTCACAGCTGGAGGGGGCGTATCGGAAGTGCTCTGCAAAGCTATAAGCTTACATAGGCATCCAGCTGGAAATAACCTTGGAAGAGTGGAGGAGGGAAATACACATGGTAATGATTTAAAATTTACGGAATGTGGATTTTAGGGGCTACAATAAGGATGGCAGAGGTTTCTCTCAAAGGGTTTCTGGAATATGGAGTGGTAGAAGGAAGAGAAACCTAGAATCCAGTTAACATAAGCTGGGAGCACTTTAAGAGTAAGCCCGCTAGTTTACTTCTCAGGATATGGGGGGCGGCGGGGGGTGGGGAGTGCCACTTCCCACCAGCAGCTCTCCTCATCCAAAGGGTGGCCAGCCCATTTTTAAGATCTGTTTCAAATGTCGTATCACAGAGATGTGGTCACTCCCTTTTTAAAAATTTTTACCTAGAATTTTGTACCTAAGAACATTTTTTTCTTCCTGGGCCTTCTTTATGGCCCCTTCAACTTCTGCTGCCATGAGATTATACTGTTTTGATGAAGGACTGTGTCTTACTCATCTCTATTATACTGAAGCCAAATATGATTATGTTGCCAACCCCCCAACCCAATAAAAGCTTTTCAATGGCTTCCATTGACTTTAGGATAAAACCCCTAACAAACGCTTTAGTATGGCTTATCCTTATACAAAGTCCTTTACGATTTGATGCCAGTCTCAGGCGACCCTTCGGTCCACCTCTCTGGCACTTCACTGATCTTTTCTTTCCCAGCACATTTCTGCTCTCTCACTTGTTGGCCTTGCACATGCTGCTCCTTTGCCTGGAAACATGCTGTCTATTCATCTCCACCTCTGTTGCCGACTCTGTCCTCAGGGCTCACAATCTTCTGCAGGGGCCCCTTCCTTAACCTCAGACAAAGTGATGCATCTCCACGCTTTTATCTTTCTCCCTCTCATAACTCATTCTTTGTTTTTATTAGTCATTTAGTATTGGTTTTCCCAGCTAGATTGCAGGTTCTGAGAAGTTGGGGGCTGTCTCTGCCTTTTTAGCACGGTTCCCACAGTGCCTGGGGCATGAAGCTTGAATACATGGTTCTACTATATGAAAATTCAATAAATTTTATTTTTTGATTTAGTGAATGATTAACAACCACCATTAACTCAGTGGTAACTATGTGCCAATGAGTATGTTAAATACTTTATACTCATTATGTCACAAAATCATCATAGTCCCATTGTTACCCATAATATGTATTGTACTCTGATTTATAGAAAAGAGAAAATCAAATCTTAGAGAGGTTGTTAATTGCCCAGGACACATAGCTTGAAATGAGCCCAGGGCTGCTCACTCCAAAGCCTATGGCTTTTTATGGAGCTATACTATTTCTCCAATTCCTATCCAATAAATGCTCATTAAAAACAGAACAAAACAATAAAGTGTAAAAACTTGTGACTATATATCAGCTTCTTCCGGTTTGAGAATCTGTGTGTAATTGCATTTGAGTTGCAAATTAAGTCTAAATTTTCTTTTTTTTTTTTTTGCCTGTTGATACAATGTCTGTAGGACTAGAGTTCAACCGAGGGCCCCAGTTCTGTTCAGATGCTCCCTGTGTGATTAGAAGTGAGATGAGTTCATGTCTGTAAAAGAAGCCAAGAATGGCCAGCACAACTTTTACCTAAGAGGTCCAAGCCTCCTCACTGGCTGGCCGTGGGATGTTGTTATACAGTGTCTTCTAACTCTATTTTCCTGAAGATACATGATTCAGTGTAATGTCAGGTTAGTACCAAGCTTCCTAAGTATGGCAATGTTTACCCTACAAATTATGAAAAACATAAAATTAGGTCACAGCACAGAAGCTCAATATAAGAAAATTCCCAACCAGCAGGGTGATTCAGTAATGAACCATCTGTGTTCCTGGATGGATCATCTGTGTTCCTGGACAGATGGATAGAAGCACAAGCTAGTGGTCATTGGTCAAGTCCGCTCTAGAAAATAATGGGTTCACTGGTCACGTCTCCTCTAGAAAATATTCATTAGACAAGAGAACTTCTAACGTTTCCTCAGATTCTCTGAGAAGGAACTTTTGATGAAAATTTACATAAATTATGCTGATAGCTTATCTGAATGTGGAAAAATAGTTGTATAGTGTATATATGAAGAGCCCAAACTTTGGATTCGGATGTTTCTAAGTTCAAGTCCTTACTCTGCTCTTATAGCTATGTATCTTTGGCAAATCTTTGGACTTCTTTCTGCCTCAGTTTTCTTTCCTACAAATAATAAAGTTCACTATTGTATTTGTAGAGGGTAATATATTCAGACTGTGGAATACACTTACCAAATGCATGATTTTGTGTAAGTTAATTAACCCACATGCACTTCAGTGTTTCATAAAATGTGGCAGGTAATAATATCTTTTTCAAAACATTGTGTGAGGGTTAAATGAACTAACAACATAAAATGCTTGGAATGGTACCCAGCACAGAATAAATCTTTAATTGGTTTTAATTATTAATGTTAATATAATCTGGGAAACAACTGATTTTTTTCCCACTTTTCATACAGAAGTTTTGTAAACTTGATCATTGCCATTTTGCTTGAATTCTAAGTGTAGAATAAAAGCTAAAAGTTTAAAAGTAATTAGAATTCATGTCATAAACCAAGAAGCCAACATCTTAAAAGGTACAGTGTTCTTAAAAATTAGAAGGAATGTTTTTGTGTCAAAGTAGAGAGAAAATAGCTTTTTCCCAGAACCCAAAATATCTGAACAAAATCGATCTTTAAGAAAACAATTTGGAAAATGTTCTGAATACATCTGATATATTTTTAAATGCTTAATCACATTTTAGAAAGCTTTAAAAAAGTTGTTAATAAAATTGCCCTGGTTTATTAAATATTTATTCCACAGCCAATACAAAAAAAATAGAGACGAGTTCTTGTATTATACCCAGGGTAGCAATTGATATTAGTTTTCATGGCATATCAAGGCAAAGCATGTGATTAAAAAAAAAAATCTCCTGTGTCAGGCCTGGTATACAGCACTCCCTCTCTTTCTCTAGTGCATGTGTGTGCATGTGGAGACACACACACACACACACACACACACACACACACACGGGAAAGAAGATAGAGCAAAGAAACTTGGCTTAGCTGTTAGCTTCCCGGAGTTCTTTGGATGACAACATATAGAAACTAGCAAGAAGAATCAAGATTCATTCCACAAATCTCTCCAGTATCCATAAAGGATGATCCAGGTCCTGTCTGATTCTGGGAGTTGCCATTTATTAAGCGAACTTTTTATGTGCCAGGAACTGCAGTAACTGGTTAATATAAATGGTATTACTTAATCCTTATAACAATCACATGTGGTGGGTATTATTCTCATTTTACAGTGATGAGATACAGAGAATTTAACTAGCTTGATCACAGTCACACAGCCAGGAACTGACAAAGCCAGGATTTGAACCAGAGCCTATCTGACTACAAAGCTTATGCTGCCAGTTGCTGCTCTGTGCTGCCTTGTACTGGAAGAGCACGGCAGAGCTGGTGCTGCTGGGGTAGGGCAGGCTCCCAGCACTCCACCTGCTCTTGTGCTGGGCCCAGGCGCAATAGAAAACTGGATAGGTTGGGCTTTGACCCATTCTCCTGCATCTAATCCCTCCTTTCTCCCCATCTCTTCTAAAGAAAGATTGAAAACTCATTCCAAGAAAAGTGTCAATGACTAGTAATCACCTAATTACCCGTCTTATGGCTCTGGAGCTCAACAAGCAGCCGCACCAGTGGTTCTTCAGGAACCTTTTCCATAGTGGGTAGGAAGAGGTATCTTGTTCTCCTTACGCCCAAGGCTGGCCCTTCCTACCACTGTCCTTGCTGATCTAAGCATCAGTGCTGAAGGGTCCTGTCAATGAGTCCGTACACAATGAGTCCCTTGTGTCATCATGTGTTAAATGATCACTGGGGCTGGCACACACTGTCATTCTGAGGGCACAAGGCAGAGCCCCATCTTTGTCCAGGGAAAGCCAGAAACTCCTGAAGTGGGAGAAGATCAAGGTCTTCATCCTCAAAGGACCCTCTGCCCACTGTGGCTCAATGTGTGTGGGAGAAGTGACACAGGGGACAAATATAATTAGACAGGTGGACTGGACAACACATACGTAGCCTTGAGCTTCCTATCTTTAGATGCTTACTCTATATTGATGTTGAATCTAATGATGTTTCCTTGGGTAACAGGTGAGACCTAAAATGAGTCCAGAGTCCATTGACTCCTGTAGGAATTAATTATAATAAAGAGTAGGATGCAACGTCTTTTATTTGTTTGACAAATATTGATTAAGCATTTATTATGTGTCAGATACCCTTTGCAGTGCTAGGAATATGACAGTGAACAAAATGAGGAAGGCTGCTGCTTTGAGGCTACGTAACTTCTAGTGAGGGCAGACAGGCATAACCACCACCACAAGGAAACAGAACAGAGTATCCAAAGCAGATAAAAGCTATGGAGACAAATGGGTCCCGAGTAAAGAGGAGAGGTGCAGGGGGAAAGGAAAGAGCAAGGACTCTGAGAGGGCATGCACTTGGTGCATTCTGGGAAGGCAGGAGCGACTGGAGGATAGAGAAATAGAGTGGAGGGAGCTGTATAGGAGCGGTGGGCAGTGTGTGTGCACACACGTGCGTGATGTGGAAAGCTGATCTTTAGGGTCGGTGAGACTTTGCCTTTTATACCTAGTGAGATGGGAAACCAGTGGAGGATTCTGAGCAGGGAAGAGACATCACAGAACACACGGCCAGGGTCCCTTGTGACATATCACAAACAACACCTAACATGCCTTCCTAAACCAAAACACTAACCTGCCCTTCAGAACTCTTTCTTCTGCTGGTAGCTGCCATTTGCATGCATTTTTTTTCAAGCCATAGGATCTCCAGAATCAACGCTCATCTGTCCAATGTAGCCTGACACTATTTTAAAAGCAACTCTTCAAGACACGGACTGCCTTTCAAAACGCCTTCTTCTACACAACAGAGCACACATTTAGAGAAGTAAGAAGAGGCCATTTCTATCCAAGCAAACGTATTTCTTGCAGCCAATAGCATAGCTTTGTAACAGTAATGTTTCTATTTGAAAGAGTAAGTCTATCATGTCAGTAACAACCCTTTAAAACACAGTTATCACATGATCTCCTTACTCTATGCAGAATAAGTCAAGACCCAACAAATGAAACACTTCTCCTGGAAATTATATCCCATTTCTAAAAAATCATCTTTTACATCTGTCATTGGTAAACCAGATTTAGAACATCAGAACTGCTGCAAAGATTCATTATGAGAAATCTACTGAGGGTCTGCTGAGTTCTTTGAATACGATATTTCACATTAATATGGACATTAAAACAGAGACATGAGAATGCATGACTGCCTCTCTTGCTCTAGTTTTCATTTCAAATCCGTATTAGTTATACATTCCCAAAGAACAACTTACAATACGATATTTTGCAAGCTTGTGTTTTCAAATTGCTGATTTAAAGGTCTTCTTGGCCTCCAAACAGAATGCTAACATTTTTTTCCTGCTCTGTTGGCCTGAGGGTGGTGACAGAATTGAACATGTTTATAAATAGGGCCAAATAAATTGAAAAATTTTTCCTAAGAAAGAGAGTTTCATGAAGAAAATACCTGCCCAAGTTTGTTTTTTAGAAATCCCTTATCCACTGATCCACTGACATTTCTGGTTCAACAAGTTTTCTTCTTAATGTAGTTAAATGTCAACAAAAGTGTTACTGCTTAATTATCTAAGTATCCTGAGTCATAATAATGCATATATCACTTCACTTAGGAAATGTATTGTTTTAAATTAGATTAAATTAAATCTGTTTTCACCAGAATTCTTACTCTGCCAGTGGAAAAAATAATTTTCCCCCGATGACATTCTCTACTACAATAATTGACGTGGGTTCATTCTCTTTGACATTACATAAGGAAGTCTGACTTTTCAAATACGGAGGTAAAGCAAGTCTACGAACTTCACTTTTGGTACTTCCCCTAGAATAGTAGTTCTCAGCTCGGATGCACAATAGAATTTCCTGGGGGAGCTTAATACACACACACACACACACACACACACACACACACACACACACACACACAGAGAGAGAGAGAGAGAGAGAGAGAGAGAGAGAGAGAGAGAGAGAGATGCCCAGGCCCAGCCTGAAGAGACTCTGACTTAATTGGTCTTGGGTAGGTCTGGGCACTTTTTAAAAGTACGTATTTTAGCTTGAGAACTATTGATCAAAAAGAAGGGATGATTTTGCCTTCCTTCTTTCCTCTTTTTTTTTTTAAAGAGACATAGTCTTCCTCTTTCACCCAGGCTGGGCATGGTGGTGTGACCATAGCTCACTGTGGTCTCAAACTCCTGAGTTTATGTGATCGTCCTGCCTCAGCTTCATGAGTAGCTAGGACTACAGACTACAGGCATGTGTCACCAGCCCAGCTAGTTTTTAATTTTTTTTTCTGTAGAGATGGGGTCTCACTGTGTTGTGCAGTCTGGTCTGTAACTCCTGGTCTCAGGCAATTCTCCCACCATGGCCTCCCAAAGTCCTGGCATTACAGGTGTGAGCCACTGGCCTGTTTTCTTCCTTTCTCCCCCTCCTTTCCTCTCTCTCTCTCTCTCTCTCTCTCTCTCTTTCTCCTTGTCTTTATCCTTCTTTATTTTCTCCTCCTTTTTCTTCCTTTGTTTTCACCTACAGTGACTATTTGAAGCATTTCTATTTTTTAATTAAGTTAAAATTGGCTGGGTGCAGTGACTCATGCCTGTAATCCCAGAACTTTGGGAAGCCAAGGTGGGCAGATAATTTCAGCCCAGAAGTTTGAGACCAGTCTGGGCAACATGGTGAAAACCCATCTCTACAAAAAAGAATACAAAAATTGACCAGGCGCAGTGGCTCACGCCTGTAATCCCAGCACTTTGGGAGGCTGAGGCAGGCAGATCAGGAGGTCAAGAGATCAAGACCATCCTGGCCTCATCCTGTCCCAACTTAAAAAATAAAAAAATTAGCTGGCTGTGCACATGCTTGTAGTCTTAGTCACTGGAGAGGCTAGATGGGAGGATTACTTGAGCCCAGGAGGTTGCAGCTGCAGTGAGTCACCATAATGTCACTGCACTCCAGCTTGGGCAAGAGAATGAGACTCTATCTCAAAACTAACTAAATAAATAATAAACAAAATTTCAGATAAATAATATTGCAACTTTAGAAGATCGAATTACACTATAAGTTAGAGAAAAATCATATTGTTTAGACCAGTGGTTCTTGATTAATTCATATTTTCACATTCACTTTGCAAATGATGGCAGCGGCCGCTCCAGACAGCCTGCCACTGCCATCATGCCAGCTGCAGCATAGAGGCACAGCTGGGGCTGCATGCTCGATGGAGCCTGTGGAGCTGGGGACAAGTGGGAGCCCCATCCCTTTTGAGTTGGAGGTGCTCCTAGGGTGCCACTGCAGCCACCCAAACTGCAGTTGCAGACCTGAGCCTTCCCACTCCATGGAGCAGGCCTGCCCCCTACCCTCTCTAGGCTAGCTGCAGCCACCCAAACTGCGCTGCACACTCAGGCATCCCTGCACTCTTGGGGGCCAGGAAGGTTGCTCAGAGTGCCTGCTCCTGCTGTCTGGCTTCTTCCTGCTGTCAGTGCCTGATCTCAAAGAAAAGCTGAGGCCTAGTCCAGGTGCCATGAATGGCAACAGGAGGCAGGCAGATTCCGGGGCAGAAGGAGGTGGGTCCCTGGTGAGGCCCTGGTGAGGCCCCACCTTCAGGCTTGCAGTGCCTCTGGTTCAGCTGCAGCCTTGCAGCTCCTGTGTGGGCACCTGGAGCTGCCCGCCCCACTGCCATGTCTGCCTGCACAGTTACCAGACCCCATGCTTGTTCACACACCGTTTGCTGCTCCATGTACTTGTCCTTGGCAAGCATGGGATCCAGGTTGTTATTGTGAGTTTAGTGCAGCCTGCAGAGTGGGCGGAACAAGCCCAGTGGGCTGAACAAAAACTCAGGCAAAAGCGCCACTGGCCAGAGGTTTCAGGCCCAAAAAGCCACACCCCAAGGATCCTGTAACACAACTATAGGATACACACAGCTATGTGTTCAGTGCAGACAGCAGATAAATCTCATTTTAACCTCAGGGGTACTGACTACAAATAGTCTTTGCCTTTTTTCTATTGTGTACCTCTGTCTTCATTGGTTAACTTTTTGTTACTTCGGCATCTCTTGTGTAGCTGAGACTTGAATACACTTGAAGGTGGAAATAGGTGAGCCCTCCATCTAGGTATTTAGATGAAGGCTAAGGTGCCTCCTGAGTGGAGAAGGTAGGTAGAGGCTTAAACTGTATTCCTAATTTATTTTCAGTTATTTAGGCATATATGCAGAATGGGACAAGAGTCAGAAGGAAACCACGTTTTCAGGAAGGACTAAAGTTTCCCAAGGAAATAAAACCATGAAGAACTGTAGAGTCTGGCATAAACAGAGTTCTTCAGCTATAAGACCTCAGGGTCAAAGGGCAGTGGTTTTGCCAGGATGACGCTGGGCACCTGGAAGTGTCCTGAACCAGCCATCCTGACTGTATGTGACCTATGGAAGGAAAGAGCTGAGTGGAAAAGGGAAGAGATGTCACACTAAACTTGGAATTACTTTGAAATCCACAGCCCATGAAGATGTGTAGCTCCAGGCTGCACTCAACTCACAATACCAACCTGGATCCCATGCTTGCCAGTCTTCCCACAGTGTGGCCTGGAGTGGCAGCTGCTGATATCGCACAGTTGCTCCTACTTATTTAGGAGAGCTTGTCAAACTCTTTATTTTGGACTCCCAAATACTTGGGATATAGTTGAGGACTAGGAATAACTTTGCACGGGATTAAAATTCTCAAATGAGAGGGTGTAGTAGAAAGGTTGTAACCTGTAAGAATCTGGTCTTAATGTTCTATAACCTCATTTGGACTGGTATGCTGAAAAGACTCATGGATGTTAGGTACACTGGATTTTATTCCATCTTTGAAATTCCCCAGTCACCAAATCTCATCTCCATCTTTATTATTCCAAAGGCCTTGTTTTCTTTTTCCTCCCCAATCCATCCTGCATATGGCTAATATAGAGAGATACATTAAAAGAGGTCACCATGACATATTGCCACTGGCCATTCCGAAGATTGGCTGTCTTCATAGAAAATCACCCCTTAAGGCAGACTTCTCTAATTGCACCGGTGGACTGTTACAGAGGAGTCCATCTTCAGTTATTTTGATTGTTGAGCCAACTATACCCTAAGACCTCAAAACGTGTATTGCATTAAAAAGCTTTTCTGAAGTTAGGTGGGGCATTAAGATTTTGCAGGACATAGAAATGCACTTAATTAGTTCAGCCTTCAAATAATTATTTTTTAAAAAACTGAAAATTTCAAGTAGCTACAGAATATCGCTACTTCTCCGGCTGACATTATTTCCAATGTTCAGTGTCCTTATATAGCCCACTTGCCAAAAAAAAGTTCTTGTTATAAGGTTAAGGCCACATTTCTGTGTAGTTAAAACTTTGCTTCACAGTATGTCCTGACTGCATATAGGTTAATGGAGCACTGCATGTTTCTTACATAGTATTACCTGTAGACTTGCTAATACTCAAATTCTAGAGATTCACTGGGGGATGCAAATGGATCCAGCATTCATCCTGAAATCAGGAGATCATAGTTCTCATCAGGGTTCTGAGTAGTGAATAAACTTAGAGAGAAGCTATTAAATTTCTGTTACGTATGTAAAAAGGGAGTAATGATTTTATTAAGAAACAGCCCTAGGATTCACACCACCTCTGATATTCTGAACCTAAATTTGAGTATTTACATAGTCTACATAAAGTAAGCTCTTTCGCCTTAACAGACAAGGCAGCATGCAGGTAAGGAAGAAAGGGAAGAAGACAGTCCCCTCAACTTGAAAGAGCTCGCTGTCAAGGAGAGGGCTATTTACTAGAAGACCTACCTCATTTTAAAAACAGATCAACTACAAAGAGAACCCTTGATGGGATCGGAGATCCAACCTCATGCCAAAATGACCGTGTGTTTAAAGCAATGACGCCAAAGCCGGCCTCTCACCCTGCTCTGCCAAAGGAAACAAGAAGGCAAATCCACAAGTCTCCCAACGTGATAAACTCCATTTGTCACCCTCTCACATGTGTCTCCAAGACTAAACTTGTCTCTTGGTGGCTCCATTTCAGTTAAGTACTTTTAGACCTCAGTCCAAACCCCTTCTCTTAGGATTTGGCTCAAACTATTGATAATCATAAATTTCCATATTTATATTTGCAATCTGTGAGGACTTAAAAAAACTATTATAGAAACCAAGTACAATCTTAAGGAACAGACTGTGTATTTAATTTACACAATGAAACTTGGGATGTAGCATTAATACTGGAACAATACTGAATCATTTAACTGAAGTGTAGTACATCCGTTGTGCTGTAAATCTTTTACTTGCATGTTTTGTGCAAAATCACCACTTTAGCCTTGCATAAAAGCTTTTGTTGGCATTTATAGTCTCCTGTCCCTTTGATATCTCCTCTAAAGAAGTTGGATTTCCTTGTTGCTAGATTCACTTTTAATTAGAGGAGTCATGGCAGCTGAGGACAATGACAATTTAATGGAGTGAAGCCAATTCACTATCTTGTGGGGAAAGAGTATGATGTGGTTGGCAGTGCCGTCCACATTCCAGTTAGCTGAGTGCTGTAGAATATTAACACCAGCACTGTAACAAAGTAGGTGATATGGCTCCAGTTGGCTATTTGTTGACTTATTTGGTAAGTTCCAGTACTGTGCTTAGAAGGTACAGGTAGAAGGATCTGTGTAGATCGTGCAGTCTAATGGCGTTCTGTGGACGTGTGTTCATTTCTCAAGAAGTTTTTGTTTGCTAATGGGACTGAAACAAAAAATAAGATTCATGCAGGGAGTTTACCAAAGAGTTGAATTTATTCACATTTCAAGGACCATCACTTACTCTGACGTTGTTTTCTTCTCAATGTGTTAAGGCTAAAATATATTTTTTTCATGAAAGATGGTAATAGTAGGCAGTAGTTTTGATTTTTAATGTACTTTACACAGAAAAATGAAATATAGCAAATCCATGTCAGCTTCTGTATTATAAGATGTAAATCTAAAAGTCTGAGGACCATTCAACTGTCAATTTCACTGTAGGGAAACTGAGGCATGCTTGCATGCAGTCACCCAGCTAGTCAGTTCCACTGAAGCCATGTGGCCTTTGATAAGTTCAGATTCTCAAAACACAGCAGGTGTGCAAAGGTATTTGCTGTACCTAACAAGTTCAAAGAGTTACCCAGAAACTATTGTTGTGCTGTTTTCTGTTTATAAAACTCTTATTTGCAGTCTTTTTGGTCACATGAGAGTTTCAGCAGATATTTGCAAGATGTAATTACCTCCCGAAACCCCAAGGAAATGCTATCAAAAGATTCACGTCTTCAATAGATTCTAACCTTAGAGAGGTTAAAATGTGGAGCAGTCCACATTTTGTGCAGATGACAATGGCAGCACAAGGTCACCTGAAGTCATTCACCTTTGCAACTGCATTTGGGTTCTATATTGTCTGCATCAGGCATGAGACGCCCACCGGGTGCTGTGAGAGGAGTAAAAAGCAGTGCTGACAGACGTCATCATACAAAAAAGGTTTCAAATCATTTTTGACACCAGAATAAAAGTTAGATTCCCGTGTCTGAGATTTCGAGTTATCTTTCTAAATGGCTCTCCCTAATCGAATCAGCAAACCCTCAGGGAAGAGCCTTCACTTCCTTTTGTTGGTCTGTTAAGCCAAGCACACCAAGAGTGGTCAATAAATAATGCTACAGGAGTACTGGAGGCCAGGGAGAGGGTGTTGCATATTTTGCTTTTGCTTTTTCCTCTGAAAAAAAGATGAATTAAGTGACAGAGTGGCAAAAGGAATAGGCAACAAAGAAACATAACCGGGAACTTGAGTGTGACTCTAAATTTCACTCTTTAAAGCTTTAATGCAAATCCAATTATGTATTTGCTTTCAGTTCTGAAGCTGAGAAATTCAGCGTTAGACATTACAAAGCTAATACACAGATTTTCTAGAGACGATATTGATAATATTTCATGTTTTCTACCTGATATAATATTCCCCCAAGTGAAATCCATGGCCTATTATTATTGATATTGTGCTATCTTGGTAGCAAATTTGAAATGTAAGGAAATAGGATTCTGTTCATTATTTTTTATCAGTAAAATTAATGAATCAGACAGGAAGCTGATGTAGGTCTGTTTTATCACTAAGGTGCTAGGAAGTTCAACCTTCCTTTTGTTCTTCCTTTCGTGAAGTTTGACAAATTGTATGGTGTCTATGATTATCTGTCTGTCTCCCTCTCAGGCAGGGCGGGGATTCTATCTTCTCTATTTTCATATCCTCCAAGAGCTAACACAAGCTCATAATATTCCATCAACCAATAAGCACATATTTAAGCACCTACAGAGTGCTAGGGAGTGTGCTGGGTGCTGGGGACTAAAGGAAGGAAGACCAGTGATGAAGACAGATAATTCTGGAAGGTATAATGTAAAAGGTGAGAAGAGCTGAGCTAGGGGAAGTCGGGTGGGGGTGGATCTGTCTGACTGGCTTCCTAAAGGAAGTGATGTTTAAGGGGAAACCTGACTGATGAATAGGAGTTTCCCCAAGTTCTCTTTTTCTTTGTCTTTTCAGGTTACTGGAAATGCTGGTGAGGTTTGTGGCTGGTATCATAATGTTTAATGTATCATCTGCTACCATGGTCAACGTGACTCTTACTAATTAGCGTTCAGATAGCACCTTGCATATTGATTGTATGCTAATGCATCTGAGCCAGTTGGCCTTGCTGTGTCACATTCTCATGCTTCTCCGAACGTGAATACTGAAGTGAAGCCTGGGTGGCCCTCCTTTGTGGATCATGTATCTCCCACATCTCTACTTTCAGAATCAATTCGTGAATACAGTCTCCTCTCTCCTGCAATGCCCAGAGAGAAGAAGTTCTTAATTAAAAATATTACAACAGAAAGTTATTCTGACTCTTGCCAAGAGGTGTGATCCTCACAGTCATTTGAAATGTCATCGAGCTGTGTCTCAGAGATGCTCAGGGGTGAAAGAAATATGTGTAAAACCTGCAGGTTTGAATGGTGTGCATCTTGTAAAGTATGCATGAGCAGAAACACCAGCCTCGCAGAGAGAGAAACACCAGCTCCCCTCTTATTCTGTTTACTGTTTTCTTTTGGGAAATTTAAAATTGATTCCATGTGTACTATAATGCAAGCAATGGCGCAAGGCTGCTCTCTTTTCACACACACGAGCTGCCTGCTTAACTTTTCACAGCAACTTCCTCCACTCAGATGGGCTGTGGTCCCTGGGGGAAGCCTCGGCATCTGAATTTGGCAGGGAATTCCGTTCCCATGGAAGTCAGGGCTGCCCTCACACTCTTAAGGAACAGCCTGGCAAGGTTCTCACATATTTGCCTCTGGCTTCGCTACAAAATATCTACACTGAAGGTGTACAGAAGAGGGGTCTCTTCTAACACTCCCAAATCATGTTGTGGACCCACAGGCAGTTGGGAACGTCTTGCTTTGAATTTGAGGAAAATTAGATCTATGTGAATCTTCACCAGGCCACAGCTCAACCTTCTTGCTGCTCTCTATAAATGAATGTTAGCAGCACTTTACATATCAAAACTGTCCAAGTGGGACCTGACCTTTGGGCCTTTGGATCCATGTTGAATTCATATCCATTAAGATCTGACCCCAATTCAAGTGTTCGGACAAATGAGAAACAATTTTACAATAGCAAAATTGGGCCCTCCCACCCTCCCCCACAAAACTGAATGAAATGCAAGGAGGAAAACAAATGAAGATATTTGTGAGAATGACTGACTTCCTTCTGCAAACAGAAATGGGCAAGTTATCAGAGTTAAAATTGCCTTATAAAGTATCTTTATACAGCAGAAGAGATGATCAGAAATGCATTTTTTTTGGTACAAATTTTCTTTTATTTCTCCCTTGGTATCTCTCTTTCTGACTTTTTACCCCATCTTTTTTTTTTTTTTTTAGGACATTCTCGCTCTGTCACCCAGGCTGGAGGCAGTGGCGTGATCTCAGCTCATTGCAACCTCTGCTTCCTCCTAGGTTCAAGCAATTTTCCTGCCCCAGCCCCCTGAGTAGCTGAAACTATAGGCACATGCCACCATGCCCAGCTAATTTTTGTATTTTTAGCAAAGCAGGGTTTCACCATGTTGGCCAGGCCATTTTTAAACTCCTGATC
Source organism: Saguinus oedipus (assembly GCA_031835075.1). Lineage (NCBI taxonomy): Eukaryota > Metazoa > Chordata > Mammalia > Primates > Cebidae > Saguinus > Saguinus oedipus. Next base: position 131,159,473 of record CM063178.1, read on the forward strand.
TCAAGTGGTTCACCCATCTTGGCCTCCCAAAGTGCTGGAATTACAGGCATGAGCCACCACGCCCAGCCTACTCCATCTTTTTGACTGTCTTCCTGGCTTTGACAATGTAGGCAGTTTCAATTTCATCATATACGTGGGTTGAAACTTTATTTTAGGAATAATCTGGGATGTAAGAATACCACTGCTTTTTTAAAAGCAAATCATTTTGTGGACTGTACTCAGATATGCAAAACACAGCCACATCCACTGAGTTCTCCCTCCCAGGGCTGGTGTGGAGTCGACAGTACACCCTGGTGGGGATTCTGGGTGCGGCTGCAGTGGTGGTGGGCCCTGTCTTGCCTGGTTCTCTTTTTATAGGCCACAGAAATACAACTGATGACTCAATTGTTACATCTTGATGAATGAAATAAACAAAATTCAGTCCCCAACACTGGTATGGATGGGCATTCAGGCAGTGCCTATGCTGCAAATGTCCATGCTATAAAGAATCACTGGAAATGAAGAGCTCTGTGCTCCTTCCATGGTGTTGTTCTGGCAAATCTCCTTTTCCTTCTTCCCCTGGTCTGAAGGATTATTCCTCTCCTCTATGAGAGTGCAGCTGAAGATGCTCATAGTCTCCTCCTTTCAAACCTGGAGGCAGGCTGAGGTGGATGCCCCTTCTCTGTGGTTTCCATAGCAAAGTGCTCTGTGCACATCTGGGACTCACATTTCTCTCATTCTGCAATTCTCCATTTCACTAAATAGATTGTATTTCTGATTCCACCACCGTGCCTGGCTCAATCAATGTACACTGAACAAATCTCTTTTTAAGAGAATGTTATATTCTAGAAATCGGGGATAGTATGCTGTATTATCATGGATAGTTCAATCATAGATAGTTCATATGCTGTGTTATTATGGATAGTTCAATCATAGTTCAATGTCATGTAAGTCAAACAAACTTTGTATAGTGGAGCAGGAGGACTTAATGTACTTTCTTCACATTGTTTCTACAGGGGAAGTGTACTAGATATGCCAAACAACTGAATTAAAAATGAATTTCTGGAACTCAACACTCAAAATCAGAGACTGTGCAGAGAGCACGTATGTACTGCTAATTTCTAACTAAACGATAGGGCTTCTGCTTCTGAGAACAGCGATACTGGAACAGAAACCAAACGCTGCTAGAGGACAGTGCTAGGAGTGTGTGGACAAAACTGTCTTCTTGTTCTAGTCCATGCAACTTCCCTTGATTAATGAGAGCCATGTCTAGGTGAGAAAAGCAATCAGAGGGCTTCAGCTGTGCCAGCATAAATGGAATGCATCAATAGTATTGTTGATTGCACATGAGACCTGTCAGTAGATTATCCACTAAAAAGCAATGATTCTACCTTTTTCATTCATTTTTAAATCCTTACCTATGTTTTCACTCCTTGTGCTGACTATTCTCCTTTTTTTCCAACAAGGATAACAATTCACAGTCAAGGTGTGGAGCCCTGAGTAGTCTGCTCGTACAGTTTACACCCAGAAGTGTGTATCATTCCTTCTACATAGGGACTTTTCCACCTGTAACTCTGAATATCGTTTAGGCAGGAGCTAAATGTGATATATGTCAGCTAGTGAACTGACTGGCATAGAAACCCAAATCCACCAGGGAGAAAGGCAAAACTACGGACATATTTTCAGCTGTAACCACATCAGACTGTAATTGCCTAATGCCTAATAAACTGGGGGGATAAAGAACTGAAATCTCCTTTAGAAATAACTATTTTAGAATTTCATGGAAAAAAAATCTAATAATAAAGCTTGAGGTGCTTGGGACTGTGAAAATAATTTAAGTCTTTAACCAGACTTAAATTATATACATAGACATGTATATTATACACACATGTAAAAAGGGAAAAATTGGGCCAGAAAAATAACAGTTATCCAACATTGGACTAAACATATGCTTGAGCAAATTTCCTGAGGGCAAGGATTGTATATTTAAGCTTTCTGGCTGAGAGATGCAGAGTGTGGAAAGTGGCTAGAATCAGATAAGCATGGATCTGAACTCCAGTCTGGCCACCTGCTAGCTGTTTGACCTTAAGCAAATTACTAAACCACTCTACTCTTGACCTCTTCATCTGTAAAGAGGAGAAAAGTCTTCCTATTTCCTAGAAACGTCATGGAGAGAGCATTTCACACATAGTAGGTGGTCAATAAATGAGGCTTACTTCCTCATCCCTTCTTTGCATACTCTGTGGCACAAGACACCACTAGGAAGCTTCTAACACCTTCCCCTTCACACACCCTTGGTCAGAAAGCTATCATCAGATGAAATACAATAAAATGAGAGAGTAAACAAACAGAGAGACAGAAGGGATCCAGAAACAGGGAAGCTGAAAAAGGAAAGGAGTGAAGGGATTCTATGTATGGTGACAGGAAGTCATAGGAGGACAGCTGTATCAGCAGGCCTAGAGAACACCCATTCTGGCTGTGGCTGGGGATGGAGGGCTCCTGTGGAGACAGGTTTGTATCAATGTGGAAAATGTATTGAGAAATGTTTCATGAAGCTGTTAGATGGTATGACAAGAGAGCCAGAGATTTAGGGAAACCTCACAAACTAAAGAAAAGTTAGGTACATAACCCCTGGATAAGAATTAAACTACAGTATACTGCTTTTCTCAGCAGTAAATACTATTTATTGCTTCATAAATTCTGGAAGCACTGATATGAACTTAACTAAATTTTTTATCTGACTACATCATGGCAAAAGGGGAGAGAAAGAAAGGGTTGAAATAGAACTAAAATCTTCATCTAGTATAGTAAGATACAATGGATACTGCCTAAAATTAATTAATCAAGAGGTACCAGGTACAGATGCATTTAGGTACGTAATGATCAGTACCAGAAGCAGCAACATTCTTAATGATGAAAGCGGTTTCCTCCTGAGACTAAAAAGAGTGAGGGAAAAGGGGCCAGGAAACAGCTTTTGCATTTTAACATTATTTGTCTTTTTAAACTATGTTCACGTGTTACTTTGATAAAGGTAAGACTCAAATTTAAAAATGAAGACAGTAATTGCATTTTGGAATCATAAAATCCAAAATAATAGAAAAAAACTGTAACAAAGGCAATGAGCAAGATGCGATCACTCAAGGTAAAATCCTTAGCTGCAAGTTTGGGTCCAGACTTCCTGTATTACATCTTCCATTCCCATGCCCTTCCTACCACACACATACCGCACTTATTACATTTCTCATAGCAGTGAGCATGGTTTGTCACATATATGTGATTAAGTATTTGCTGAATGATAAATAACTATACCAATTGCTAAATTATTTTTCCATGATGATTTTGAATGAGTTTAATCTGGGAAGTGCAGGTGTCATACCTGGAGTTCCTCGTTTTCTTCTGTCTGCAGGAGTAAGATTATCACATATTAAAAGGTTTCAGAAAGCTCTCCCTGTAACCTGATTCTGAGCTAGACACTCCTCAGGTCTAATCCATTTTACACAATGCATGGGTGTGCCAGAGACTCATTTGAAACAACTGATATTTGAGTGAGGCAATGTAATGTGCATTTTAATTATGCATTCCTGTAAGGTTTGTATCCCCTATTCATGGGTTAAGCTACAACACTGGTTTGCAAACTGTCCTGAAGGAACTTAAAGTTCTGGGAGGTGCCTTAGGAAAATCCTGAAAAGGCAGCAGGTGAAGGAGTGGGGAGGAGAATAAGGGATGAAAGAAGTGTTCTTGCTAAAAGAAAGTGTGAAAAACATTGACATACATCTTCAGAAAACATTATACCTATAACCACATTATCTCAGCTTCCTGGAGGACAGTCTTTACTGAATTAAAGTTTAGCGTTCATAATATATGAATATAAATATTCATAAAATTCATATAAGATTTTATAATGCAGCCTAAAAACAGCAACATCAAATAATATTCAGATAAGATTTTATAATGCAGCTTAAAAACAGAAATATCAAAGTCAACAGTGTCATGGTGTCTTTCCAAAATTTCCAGTAGAAGATTCCATCATGTTACCTAACTCCCCTGATGATAAATGTACCTTTGAATTTATTTCCAGGAAAAAGTTTGCCTCTATTTAATGAACGTGTATGGCTTTCATATATTTTTTAAAACAAAACAAAACTTCTGTATTCCCACATCACTCCTTTTGACTTCAGCTGCTTGGAAACTCAGAGTTAAATGAGGGCTCACTTTTGGAAATCATGCATTGCAAGTATCTGCTAACATTTAATTTGTATTATTTTATTGGAAGGTGCTTATTTGCCACAAGAGGCAAGTTAACTTTTGTCAGTTCCCTCCAAGGCGCAGGCCCTGTGTTTGCTGTATACTTCATGGGTTATTTCATGCACCATGGAAAATTTGCAACGATCCTGCAAAATAGGTATTGCCATTCTAATTTTACAGATGACACAGCTTAGTTTCAGGGAAGTGAAGTAACTTGGCCAGAGTCACATAGACATGAAGATACTGACAGTATTTTTGGAGTAACATATAATTTCTCAGTAATGTATATTTTAGATTTAAATTAATATAAAAATTATTCAAACTCATTTCATTTCCTTTGATTTTAAGATCACACAGGCTACAGTCTATAACATAAACACACACTCCCACTGCAAAACTTTCCCGTCTTTCCTTTGCCCTGCCTTTTTTCCCTTTTATCTTTGCCTGTATATTGACAGTTTCTCTCAGGTACTGTGTTTGCCCTTGGTAATACAAAGATCAAGTACATATAGACATGGTTTCAAGGAGCTTGAAGTCTAGTGGAGGAGTTATGGTATGGACTTAACTACAACTCAAGGTAGAAAGCAATGAATGTAATGACGGATGCCAAATGCTTTGTGAGTTCAGAGATGGGAAAAAGAAATTTCATGGTCCCAACCCTCCAGGAGTTCATAGTTCAGTGGACCACAGACCTAAACAAAATTATAATACAGTATGATAAGAACTATACCGAAAGGTTTGCACTGTGCTGTGGGCACTAGAGGGAGAAGAAACTAACTTTGTTTCATGAAAAGGGGTAATTACAGCAACAGGGACACTCAAGGAAGGTGATGGAGAGGGTGAAGGGCTGGGGTTCCAAGATACTAGCAGAAGTGCCTAAGGAGGTGGACAGGATGTCATAGCCAGTAGGGATCAGGCCCTGGAAGGACAAAAGGCATTCATAGCGAGGAGAGCTGATGCTGTGAAGTCAAGCCCCAGGAAATGATTGGACCTGCAGTAAAGCTGCAATTCCAGGAAGAAGGCCTGGCAAAAGCAACAGAGACAACTGGAACCCCAGCTACTGGCCTCATCCCTAAGGAGTATGGAGAAGGTAGAATTTCTTACATATACTGTCCAACTACCATCTGGAGGGACAAGGTAGATGGAAAGGAGGAGGTAAAAAGGAGAATTACGGTGTCAAAGCACAAAGGCAGCAGCAGTGGAGACAGAGATGTGTATGGTCACGCAGTGGCGTCAGCAGTAGCACCTGGAAGGGAGACAGAAAGTGTGCTGACTGCAAAGGTTCTGAGCCTGGTTCCGAGTGGGGCTCAAAGGGGTACAAGAGTTAATGGAAAGTCATTTTTGAAGAATGCTGGGTTTTGAGCATGTTTGAAGATAGAAAGGAGAGAATAAAGATGTAAAATACAATGATTGATGGAATACATCTTCTGGGGCAAGAGCTGAAGTTCAATGTCAGCCTCTGAGAAGTGGGAGAGAATGGGACAGAGAACAGGTAAATTCTTGACATTCTGAGGTCAGCAGGAACTGCCCCCTCCAGTGTGTTCTCTATCCTGCTACTAGAGTGCCTTTTATAAAGGGCACTTTTGATTCACTGACATTCGACACATTTGAATTAATCAGTTACCTTTTGCCAGGCGCAAGTTATATTTCTGCTTAAAAACAATCAATGCAGTTTTTTTCATGACTTTCCATGGCCTTCAGGACGGGAGAAAAAAAAGTCACTTGGAGTATCTCAATGAAACTCTCTCACTTTACCTTCACCTATATGATTCTTCAGAATATAGGCCAGTCCAGCCCCCATCAATAGCGCCTCTTCAGAATTCCATCCCGTAGATTTGACCCATGGGTTAGCTGAGAGGGAATTCTCTGCTTTCCGGCTCTGACAATTAGACCTGGAAGGACTAGGACTCAAACTAAGACTAGGTCCATGGGCAAATGATGTTTAGAGGGCAGACGTGGTATGCAGGAAGGTGGAAGTGCTAGCTCCTGTTCCCACCTTCTGTGGGGTGAGGGGCTCTTAAATCCCCAGAACAGAAGAAAGGATCATAAGTCAATGGTATAATTTATTTGTCCACTTGTTCAACAACTATGTTTTGGCTCCCTGCAACATAGTAGATGTGTTAGGGGTTGGAATACACGGTGAATAAGACAGAGACAACCCCTATATTCAACTAACTTGCAGTCTAGTTGGGGAAGATTCACGAGAACAAAGATATATGGGGGTAATACGTGCTCAAAGAGAGGAAGCAGAGGGATCTGCCAGAGCAAATAAGATGGGAGCTAATCCAGACTGGGAGGCCAGGGAAGGTTTCTGGGGGAAATGATGTCTTAGCTGAGACTGAAGAAAGTTTAGGATTAGGTTAGCCAAGCCGAGGAGAGCAGAAGAGTGTTCCAGTCAGAAGAAACAGTGTATTTGAAGACCTGGGGGTGAGAGAAAGCATGACACTTCTCAGGAACTGGAGGACATTTATTATGAAGGTTGCCAAGTGCAGAGTATATATGAGTTTGGAGAAAGGATGGGTAGGAGTCAAGGGAAGAGAAAGGCTGGGAATAAAAACCAGTGACTTTGGAGAGCTTGGCAGAATTCAGATAACACAGGGCTTTATAAGCTCCATATGGAGCTGGACTTTCTCCTGAGAAAATGAAGTCTATTTAAAAGTTTTATGCAGGTGATGACATGATCAAATTCCTATTTTAGAATCCTCACTCTGGTTCCACATTGGCAAGACTGGGAGGAGGCAGGCCAGGTAGCAAGCACAAGAAGCAAGTAAGGACAATGGTCAGAAGCTGTTCTGGATATGTTTTGCTCAAGGGCATGTCCATTCAGGACTCATTCATCTATGCCACAGACTGAGGGATGTGGAGATGGGCTGGCCAGCTTATTAGTCTCATGCCTCTTCCCAGCATGGATCCTCTCCCAGGAAATGTCCCTTCATCACTGCTGCCAATAATAACTCCATTGGCTACATGTACTCACTCCTGCTCCTTTAAGGCCTGCCATGAAACAGTCTCAAAAAGGTCAGGGAAAATAGGCTAGTTCAAAATTGGTCCGTAGGGAAAGGACAAAGAAGAGAGAGTACAAGCTAAGGGGAGAAAGAACTGGGCAAAGACTCAGAGACACAGAGTAGAGATGTGAGCCAAAGACCAAAGACCACACTCCTGTGCTCACCCACACAGACCTGTGGACTACCAAGTAGGACCCGATAAGCTCCCTGTTTATGAAATTCATGTTTCATAAAAGCAGAGCTGAACTTAAGACCCTGTGGAAAGCAAACAGTGGAAAATGCTAGTGGTTAAGGGTGGAAGGAACTCACGGTAGAATGAAGGGGAAACAGATCAACCACCCCCATTCTTTCATCCTCGGGACTTTGAAAACTTGATTTTGCAGGATGCACAGGGAAGTAGTCATTGGCTTCCCTCTATTATGTTTGACTTAATTTATTGCTTGGAGAATTAGGCACCACTTTATTATTCAGATTCACTGCATCAAATGCAAACATTCAGCCAGAGTTCTCTAATTAGTATCCAGAGAGCTGCCTAGTCTGTGCGTATGTGTGTATGTGTTTAAGTTTGGTTTCTCTGCTGGAAACACAATGTAAAAGAGTTAAGATGATTCACTGACATTACATCTCTCTGATCCCAGTAGTCTAAACATTTGTACAGTCTTCTGTTTGAAACCCAGAACTCCTTATAGTAAACACCTTATGAATCTCAAGTCTTTGTGCCTAACTTTAATTAACCATTAATGTGCAAATTTACTGATGAGTGCACTGGCTAAATGGATTTTTGCCTCCTTTGGATTTCACAAAAAGAACCACCACCCCCTTCTACCAAACTGATAACAACTGACATCTGATTAGAAAAGGCAAAACTAATTAGAATGAGTGCAAAGGGGATTGTTTGAGTCACCTACATTAATGCACATTACAGTTAAATATCTGTCAGATTTTCCATTAACCCTCTTGCATTTCCATCTCCAGGTTCAAATCTATTTCTTAACCCTACACCCTTTCTTTCCCTAGCTGAAAACTTGGTATTCAGCAGGCTAACTTACCACTAATGCTTTAAATGCACAGCTCTTGTTGATGGATGTGACACACAGACAAAGACCTTGGAATGAGAATAATAGAAGCCATCCCCCTAACTGTGGAGTTGAACCGTATGTATTATGATCCCAAGGCTAACATGTTCTTCTTGTTATTGTGTTTATTTCTTTATTGAGGGATATGAGTTAATTGTTGCTTTACACAAATTCACACCATTGTGCTATTACATACTAGGATCACAAAATAAAACAGAAAAGAAAGTAGAATATTCAGAAAATAGAGTTCTATTCTGTGAAAGGTTAAAATAACATGTTTAAAATGAAAACTTGTTGACTTAGGGGAAATGTCCACGTGATTTTTGCTCACTTCTTATATAGAATGGATTGTTAAGGATTGAGAAAATGTAATGTAATTACCCAATGGGAATTCATGAAGTAATAGAGACAGATACCTCCTTCAGATCAAAAGCTCAGCCAGGGAAGGAACCACGTTTTCCTGATCTTTTAGATTATATGGGTATGAAAGGGGTCATTTAATCTTTTTATCCCCAGTTCCTGGCACATTGTAGGTGCTCAATACATTTTCACCATATGAATGAATGAAGCAAGAATTATGGTTTCATCCCATTGTAAATCTCTAACAGGGATCCTAAAAAGGTTCTTAAATTCAAATGGATGATGTTAAAAAGAAAAAGAATGGAAACTTTTTCTTTATTATGTAAAATACCTAAGAAAACTCCAGAAATGTTTGCTTTAAAAATTAAACTGCATTCTCACTTCTTTGTTTTTTTTTTTTCCTTATTTTAATCTGGGAACGGAGGTACCAAGAAGCCCAGCAGCAAATCAGCCTAGCAACAGAAAGAAAAATAAGCCTGCAATATGATGAAAATAGCTCAAATTGAAAACAATCTGATTATTTAATTTCTTAAAAACTGAAAATTGTATGCTTCCATTACTGCACCACAATTTCTTCTTTGTTCTCAGGTGTAGCATCAGTGTCAAGAACTGTGCCTGGCAAATAGCAGGCAGACAATAAATACGATTTTAAACAAGTGAATAGAAGCTTAGCCAGAGCTAAGAACAGAGCAATGTTCAGTAAGTTCACGGCTCCTGGTAGGCAGATCAGGAAACTGAGAGATGTGTGGATTCAGATAAGTCAAGGTCAGTGTGAATTTGACTAAAGATCCCTCCCTGTATTGGAACTGACTTAAATTTTGCCTGAGGTGGTGATTTTGCCTGGGACTGTAGAAAACAGCGAAATTTCCAACATGTATCATACAGAAGGCCCTGACATCACAACCCAAACCATCTCTACCTATTTCCTTAATTTAGGCAGCATAGTAATTATGAGCACTGGATGTAAAATTAGGGCAATTACTAACTGTAACCCTGAGCAAGTGATTTGATCTTTCTGAGCATCAGTGTCATCACTTGTGAAAAACAGTTGATTATATCTACCATTTGAATATTCGTATAAGGCACAGAGTTAGTGCTAATGTTAAGCCAATCAACAGAATAACAACAAAAGAACAAAAAAGATACGAAGTTCCTCCTGGTAATTTTCCAATCATGATTCTTCAATACTAATTACATCAACATATGTATCTGGAAATTCACTTTGCATCCTGGTCAAGCACTAGTTTTATGGAGTATTAAAGACAAATTTTTCTTTCCTTTTCAAACTTAAAAGATAAATGGTGAAATGTCAAAGATAAAATGAAAATGTAAACATAATGCTCCTGGTCTCTCACTGACAACACACAATATGTCTGTATCAACCCTACTCCTTCTTGCCAAGACTCAGCCAAGGTGAATTATAAAGATATCATCTAATGGTCAAGAGTCATTTGCAGTGATCACCTAGCATCTCTTGAGTCTCTATCCCATCTTCACTACAGATTTCATGTCATTGTATTTGCCCTTGACCGCAGGTATGTCCATTTTTATTTTGGCCTCCTTGAACAAGTTCACAATATACTGACTAATGTCTTTGGCCCTCCATGCTCCTGACTTCCTGTACCCTATTCTAGCCTATAAACCCAAACTTTGGCACCAGCCTAATTTGGTAACCCTTCAGCCAACCTCTAGGATCCAGTGAAGGAGTGGCTTGGATGCTATATTACTACAAAACACTAAATTCATGACTATTTTCTCATTGGAAAAGGCATTTCCAGCTGATACAAGATTTCTATTTCTTCTCTGGCAATTTCATTGAACAATTTCAAGGACTAAGAGGTACTGTCAGCATAAGAGAGTTACATTGATTTCTCCACTGCCGCCCAGGTCAATTTGGAAACAATTTTCTGGGTATTCATCCTTAAGATCGGATATATACAATACTACCTTAAAGAAACGGGGCAGAGAACATTAGGAGACATGGCTGATTTACACCAAGGGTGTAATATGATTTAGTGAAGGATAAGCTTGGCTAGGAAGAGGGAGTAGGGTGAGGTTATTAATATATGATTGAGGAGCTTGGCTTTAAACTAAGGAGGCAATGTACGAATTTATGTTTCAGTCATAACAAACCATCCATTCACTGGCTGCCTTCCCTCCAAGAAGTTTTAGAGATGGGAGAATTCTAAACCAAATATAGAATCCACTTGAGTTGCATGGATCCAATGTTAGAAAATAATTCACACTTTTAAGTGACTGATTATATAGCTCTGAAAAAGATCACTTTTTGGTTTAAGAGGTAAGCACTTTTGGCTTAAACTTCATGTGCCCTGATCAACCAGTAACTCTTTCACAACTTAAAGAAGTGTTCAGTGACCTGACAATAAATCAAAAATACATGCATTACATCCCTGTCTTACCCTCTCCCTTAATCCTCAAATCAGGAAGGGAAGAAAATTATAGCCAAGAGGTATCTCCATTTGCCAAGCTACAAATATTAGCAAGACAAGAGTCTGCCAAAGACATTTTGTAAAATACTAAATAGCATTTGTTCTCCTAGTTTCTAGAGAAGAGATTACTTAAAACCACCCCAAGCATGGAACAATAGGGATTTATCAAACAATGTTATTATGCTACATCCATCTCCTAGACATCATTTACCTATAGGAAAATAGAGGTAGGTACATAGTAAAGGGGAAGCGGCATAGGAATCTCCCACATTCAGTCTCTAGCTGAAAATGAGGATCTGTCTGGGTTCAGAGTTCTGACAGGTAAAGAGAAGGCCACCTCTGCATATCTACGGGGTAAACTGCAAGCAACTGATCAACAAATTCAATCAACAAATTCAAATCTAATTTGTAGCAGAGAACCAAGATTTCCATCAATCACAAGGCTAAAGAGTCCAAGTAACAAATCCCATAGTAAACAGTCCTATGTTTGACACAAAGTGAGTATGACAAGCAGAAACACAAAAATACATGACTAGTGTTTTCCTTTAGGATGTTTTAGTTGACAAATTTAAGAGTTGCTTAATTCCAAATCCCCCACCCTACCTATGATTTTGGTCATGAGTAATGGAGATTTAGCTGTTCTGGCATGAGAATAGACATTTGCACTGTCTTTATAGATGGTAGAGTTAAAACTACTCTCTCTGAGTTGAGAATACATGCCAACACACTAGATGAGAGAATGAGAATCAGAAGAACCTTAAAGTATGTATATCAAATAAAAATTGCTTCTCAAAATAAACGTCTTAAGAAGGAGCTCACTTTCTTTAACTGCCTTCTGAGAAAGCTCACACACCATACTTGCAATGCAGTCTTGCTACATCATAGTTATCCCTTGGTTTTGACCCAAAGCAGCATTACCTGGCTTGACTGTTTGCAAAAATTGCCTTGATAGGATGAATGTTATAGTGCTGGTAATAATCTACCAAATGTGCTTTAAGCCCTGGAGACAATCCCCAGAGAAAACTCTGTAGCTGTATTGAACAATAGCATCATTATTAGAATGTGTACACTTCCCTCCTAAATGTGAATGCTTTTCAAAGGTAATACTTGACTACAGAGCTGTGGTATACTTGCTGAAAACTCAGACACATGATTTTGGAATCATATGTTATGGGATTATTGAGTTGGAAGAGACAATGTGGTTCAGTCTTAAAGCTGGAACAAAGCTTTAAATCGGTGGCTATTCTCTGCACAGAAGAGAGGTCCTTAACTTGAAATGCTGCCACATTTCCATCATTTTTTAAGGGCCTTTTGGAAGAGATGAGAATTACCTCTGTATCGTATGTGTCATATGCCCTAGGAGAATGTAAAACATTATCTAAGGCTTTGGAAGATGTTTGCTGATTTGGCCATCAGCACCCATTGGTGTGCTTGGGTCCTAGAAACTTGGGTGGGGACTAAGAGGTCAGAAATATGGTTTACAGTTGCTGATATCAGCAGTATCTCTGGAAACAGGACAGAGGATGTTGGAGGTGGCCGGGAGGCTCCCAGAAAAGGACTGATAGGACACCGAAGATCTATATTTCCTGTTGTAAGTTGTTTATTTTGGTTAACTCCATAATGTTTACCCTCAGGAATGCTAACAATTACACAGGTGTGTGTGTGTGTGTGTGTGTGTGTGTGTGTGTGTGTGTGTGTTTAAAATTTCTTTAGCATCTCTAAAGAATAGAGATTTAGGATATGTTTTTATCCCAAAGGACTTAATCTGCTATGTAGATTATGTAAGTAGGGCTCCACATTAGCAGAATATTCTTTTTAAGAATTCCACAGTGACCTATAAAGATCCCAGCATATCCTATCTGTGACCTGTATATCCTAGTGGCTAAAAGTATAGGCTTAAAAGTAGATTATCAGAACCCTGTAGCTGCTACTTATCTGTGTGACTTTGGAAAAGCTATTGAACCTCTCTGTGCCTCAATTCTGTTACCTGTAACATGGAAATAATGGCATTTCCCTCAAACGGATGAAAAGAGATGCCAGAAGTAAGGGAGGTGGAAATCATGCTGGTTATAAATGCTAACTTATTGCTATCTCATTATTTATAATTTTCATTTTTATAGTCAGAAGTCTGGGCCTAGAAAGGGTAAACCACAACACACTCAAGCTGCGGGATCATGGAAGAATTAAGGATAATTCTCTTTTATTTCCCCAATACTCTTTATGTTAGGATTTGGGATTTACTACAATGCCTCTCCTATACAATAGGAGTGCCTGTTTAAAAACAACATTTGGTGGTTTATGACTCTTGCCATAATCATAATAGTAATCAACTTATTCTAGACTCTGGGCTGAGAATTACCTCATTTTATTTTCAATACACCCCTAAGATATTTTCTTTTCACTCCTATTGATAGGTGAGGAAATAAGCGTAGAGAAGATCAGTGAGTTCCTTGAGGTGACCCAGCTAGGAATGTCAGAGGTGACCAGCTAGATGAATCTGAACCTACATTTATCTAAATCAAAGTGCCTACATATAGCATTAGAAAATGGTACCACAACTTGTTTTTAAATGCTCCCAAAATTGCCTGGGTTAAAAAAGAACTTTTGTAAAAAAATTGTGTGTGTGTGTGTGTGTGTGTGTGTGTGTGTGTGTGTGTATGTATGACTGTGCTCCAAGTCCATTCTCCATAATCCATAATTTTTTAAAAACCCACTTCTTAAGTGGAAGAGAGCTGAAAGCTGTCCTTAGTGCCTAATTTTTTAATCTTCATTGAGTCTGGTGTTCTGGCCAACATCTAGGGCAAAGGTTAGCCTGGACAGAGTTTGTGGTGTTTGTGGCATTCTTTTCTGGGCAGTAGCCATGAAAACTACTCTAGGAATGTTGTTGGAATTAGGCTCTGTACCATCGCACTGTCCTGAGATATTATTCTGACATATTATGTTCTGTCTTTGGGCTTAGACAGATAATGTAGACCTGTCAAATTACACACACAAAGCAATATTCAAAGTTCCTTCCTTCCTTCCAGGAAGAGTCTTTTCTTTCAAGTTCCCTGGGGATCAGGGCTTACTCATCAGTATGTGCTCTGGAGGCACAGAGCTATGTCTTCATACTGCTCATATCTGGGGTGGAACAAACCTCTGTTTTATGTTAACCAAAGGACATAAGGTAACCTGAGATTTTTTTTCTCTGTTTATTCATGATGATTTCATCCTTTAACACTTAACTCAGACATTACTTTTCCAGAAGCCTTCCCTGATTTCCCTGTGCTCTCATATCATTATTCTTTCTACCTCGTATTAAAATGGTAGTTTAAAATCCTGTCTGTCTTTCTTTACTGTTCTTGCAGACAGGGATCATGTTTTATTTAGGGCTGGTACTCGGTCCACATGAATCACAGGGAGTCATCACAGGACCATTATGATGGATTGGGCATTTAGATATTCTAGTTGGTTGGTGCAGGTATAGATCAGTCATATAATACTCAATCCCACCTCTGGCTTTATTCCAATAACTCAGCATAATTACGACATCTCGTACTCAAAAAGTGCATGCTGACTTAATGACTAATTTACTGCCTGGATAAATGACCATCTGATTGACAACTGGATATGTCACTAACGGCACACATTATAATGCTCTATTCTAAGACCTTTGATCATTACAGATCACAATGACAGTGATGCTCTACAAGGAAGTTCTAGCCCTTGCCCCAGATGCCCCAAATGAACCAGGCTTTCTGAGATCTTCATATGACTCCATCAAGACCACTACTGTCTTTGGTCTTGATCTAGTCGCAACACAAACATAATGGTAACCAAAGCATAACAATCAAGCTAAATGGTCTCTGGGAACTCTGTATTTGGGGTAGTAGAGCCGCCCTTACCTGTCTTTGTTGTTGGGAGACTTGATATCCCATTCCTGCGATGGGCTGATTCTGCATTTGCTGAAGTAGGATCTTTTGCTGAAGTGGCAAAGGTGACCTTAGCAAAGGCTGGCTTGGTAGAGACTGGGTGGGCTGAGAAGATGGCTGTTGCTGCTGCTGCTGCTGCTGCTGCTGTTGCTGTTGTTGCTGCTGCTGCTGTTGGGCTGAAATTGAGCTCTGCTGCTGTTGCTGTTGCTGCTGTTGAGCTGAAATTGAACTCTGCTGTTGCTGTTGCTGCTGCTGTTGCTGCTGCTGCTGCTGTTGGGTGTAGTGTAGGAGAGAAGGCTTGTTCTGGGAAGGCAAAACAGAAGGCATCTGCTGGTTTGCTTGATCTGAGTTAAAGTGAAACAAAGGCTTGGTGTTGCCCTGACGCGGCTCCATGGCTGGGTGCGGGTTGTTAATAAAACTTCGACTGAGATCCTGAGGCTTTTGCTGCATGAGCACATCCAGGTGCCCTCCCTGGGCCGAGGGGCTGGCCTTGTACATGTAGTTAGCCATTACTTTTGACTGGCTGGGGCCACCAGCTACCCCAGACATGGGGGAGCTCTGCGGGCTGAATGTCTGCTGACCAAAAGAAGGGCTGGGGATTTTCTCCTGCCCAAATGGACCTGGGGATGGTCCAGCAGAAGAGGACAAGGCTGACCAGTTGGTAGGCTGGTGCTGCTGCATCCGGGCATGCTGCTGACGATTGGCAGCTATCTGTTTGAGCTGCTGGGCATGAGACACTTCCTGCCAGCTTGGCAGGGCCCGGCTTGCTCCTGAACCTGCCTGAGGCTGAGTCTGGCTCTGAGGGACTGAAGGGATTGGAGATGAGGTGGAGAGGG
This sequence comes from Saguinus oedipus, assembly GCA_031835075.1. Lineage (NCBI taxonomy): Eukaryota > Metazoa > Chordata > Mammalia > Primates > Cebidae > Saguinus > Saguinus oedipus. The sequence continues at coordinate 131,175,335 of CM063178.1, forward strand.
CAGAGTTGGCCATGGAGAATGCGGGGCCAGCTGATGGGGGCCTCAGCTGAGGAGAGCCTGAGGGCCCCTGAGTCAGGCCCGGTGAGTATTCACTTTTGATCACGATTTTCTCCATGGGCAAGGAGGGCCTAGGTGTGCTCCTCTGACTTTGCTGACCCAAGTCAATGTTAAATGGGTCATCCTGCTTTATGGTGGCATTGATCATGTTCTCCAGTTCAAGGTCACTCATGGGAGGCACAGATATGTTGGTCAGTTCATTGAAGAGTTCCTGCAGCTCAGGATCCATCAGTTGTTCGCCAGGGTCATCTCCGTATCTAGTAGAAAAAATATTCTCTTGGGTCATTTGGCCATCCATGTGCTTACTGCAAGACAGGGTCTCTCCTGGCTCCTTCTTTACCTCCTTTAAGCCCATGTTAAACAGGCCATTGCCAGGAGGATGTGTATGGGATGGCAGAGTGTTAGTCTTTCGCAGAGGGGCTTGGCTCATAGGCAAGGTCCCTGACATAATCTGACTTTGTCCGTTATTTACTTGGAGGCCACCTTGTCCTGCAGAGAGATTCTCTCCAACACGAATTCTTTTGATATCAAGAAATGAGTTGTCCACAAAGCCATTGGGCCGCTTGCTGTTGGCAGGAGACAGGTTAACTACCTGTTTTCTTTTCAAGGAACCCTGGAGCTGAGAGACAGAAGGGAATAAAAAGGAAAAATATGAGATATTAATCCAGTCATGCTTCTAATAAAAAGTAATGTGATATTTCAATGTTTCTTCTAGTTATACACAAGATTCAGTTGTTTTTTTTTTTAAAAAAAAAGGCACAAAGAGAACAGAAATGAATCACAGCCTGGAATATAGTGAAACTCTCAGTAGCACAAAGAAAACAAAATAAAAATATTTCTGGAGGAGCGGGTCAATTAGGTTAGAGGTCACAGTGGTTCCCATCAGTGGTTCATAGGTCAATGGATAAAGATTCCTTCAAATATCATAAGAATTTATTCACAGTACCTAAGCTTAAAGCATTGTTATTTTCTGGAGCAGGCCAAAATATTCCACATACGTGCACACACAACCCCTCACAGCTATAGATGATCAGAGTGTGCACAATTTTAACCAAGATAGAAAACACTCACAAGTATAAAGCTGGGACCAAATCTCTAGTTGCTTTTTTTCACAGACTCAACCCCTTCATCACTACTATCTTCTAAGTAAGTAATTAGTATAGTTCTCAGGTCTAAGGAGATATTCTATTATTGTTCATCAATTTTTCTTCCTATAATTCCACTGCTTTGCAGCCAAGCCCATGGAGCAAAAGCCATGAGATGATCCTTCTCATATGAGGTACTTTAAGCACTGATTTTTCTGGGAATTCATTTCTTCTGTTTTCTGTATCTAAACCTCATTACCAAAATGAAAGTGTTCATTGGTCAGGCTCTGGAATCAGACTAAACTGAGCTCAAGTGCCAATTCTGTCCCTGGGTGCTATGTGATCTCAGCAACTGGGTCTCAATTTTCTAATCCAGAAAATGGGGACAATAGCACTTAACTCATAGGAAGAAATGAGATAATGCATATAAAAGTTTAGAAAGTGCCTGTTATGGTAACAACTCAATAAACAGCAATTTATATTTATTTATAGTAAGTATGGCTTACTATATTCTGAAAGGGAAGTATGTCTCTGAACAGGAAGATGCATAAGTTTTTCATGAATGTTAAAGTGCTTCATTCACAACCTAGCAATCAGATTATATTTTAAGAACCTTAAAATTTACAGAGAAAGGCTTAACAGCCATATAATAGCACTAATACATTAAAAAGAAACATAAAACATTCATCATTGGTCCTCCGATCCTTGTGGATTTGTGTCTAAAGCGAGAGACCCTATCTATCAAAATGTGGATTTCCCAGTGCGGCAGACCCACTGAAATTATTCAATATTTGCTCAGTATAACTGCAAAATACCTGAGGCAAAAAAAGACATTTCCCAGATAGAAAATTCTATCACTTCTCCTTTCTTCTCTTCTCACTTAAGCCTACTCTCTCACCTGCATGAAGATTTCCAGGTAGACTAATCAAGAAAATGGAATTAACATAACTGAGTATACATTACATACCAAACACTTAAATATGGTTACTTTATTTCCCTTAATCTGCACAACAATCCCATTAGGAAGGTATTATTAGCCTTAATTTATATAAGAAAATCAATACTCAGAGAGGCTAAGTAACTTGCCCAGGATCACACAGCTAGCAAGTGGGCTTTAACTCAAGGTCTGTGTGGTTCTAAAGCCTATGCCATTTACACTCTAACATGCTGGAATTAGCTCGTTTAGTGCGAGGTCAACCTATGGTTAACCTAGTATGAAGGCAGTAAGTACAGAGACATCCTAGATTTCAGGTAGAATGATGAGGAATACGGGAATGGCCAGGATGTAGTATAGGGCTGGATGGGAAAAATCTGCTTTTTGTCATCTGGCTCATCAATACCTGTTTCAGCCATCCCTTATCTGTAGTTTTGCTCACTCACAGGTGGTAAACAGTTATAGTAAGTAAATGTGCCATGTGGGTAAAACAGATTATAACCTTATATCATTGCTGATTGGCAATCAGAGAAAGGAACCTGGCCCAAGGACGAGTGATTAGTCACTTTCATGGGAATTTTGGATTTGGAGAAAGTGAGACCAGGCTCTCTTTAGGTGGCTGTATAGTGATCTACAAAACTTGTGAATTACTGTTCACAAGGATCCACAAGGATCTGTTTCATTATGTTAACTAGAGCCATAGAGAAGGAAATCTGTAGAAAGAGAGAAAAATGAAGCAGAGGAGAGACACATGTTTTAATATAATTCAGGGGCTTGTTTCCAATCTCAAGTCTGCTCTGCATTTCTCTTTGTTTTCCTCGATACACTGATACACTATGGAATCTTTATAATGAATGAACTTCCCTATTGCTTAAGCTAATATAAATTGGGTGTGTGTTACTTTCAACCAAGAGTTCTAACCAAGTTCCCTGAGACTTCATGTTCAGTGGAGAACAATTTGCAGCAAGGGGCTGGGCATGCTTTGAACCTGGGCGTGAAGCATCCCCTCTCCCCCATCTCTGCCGTCTCTGTGTGATTTGCTGACTCCTAATCTTGTCTACTCACTGGTGTAGACATCTTCACAGAACATGGCCAGCCATCACCACATTCAGCAGAAACTCAATGTTGCCACTGTCTGTCTTCATGGGGTCAAGAACACAGACCAGAGAGAGTCAGCCATGTTGCTTCTAATTTATTTCAACATCAATTGCATTTTGAAGGTTCTTTCACAACTAGGAAAGAACTAACAAAGGAGTGCATTCTTTTTCCAAATTTGGGTTATCACCTTTGATTTATTTTCCACTGCTTTGAAAAAACCTGTTCAGCCAGATTCTCTCACTGCTCTGGCCACTCCCTGGGCATTGCAGTCAGTACACACTCTGGGAAACAGCACTCACACTTTCTTTAAGCCATGAGGATTGTAGAGACAGTCATGATAACTGTGTAATCATGAGTCATTTACTGAAGGTCTGTGTGTGAGATATTGTACAAAGCACTTTATATGGATAATCTTATTTAATTCTCACAACTCTCAGAATCTTCACAACGCTATATAAAGTTGATACTATTTCTCCCCCTCCCCCATTTTGCAGATGAGAAAACAGGTTTAGAGATCGAGTATCATTTCAAAGGACAGACAGAGTAAGCAATGAAGCCAGGAATCAAACCAGGCATTCCTACTACAGAGCCTGTACTCTGTAGTAAGTACCACCCTAGGCCCTGATGGAGGTAAATGGTACCCACACCCGTGTTTTCAGGAAGCCAGGGATCTCATCCTGATTCTGCCATTAACTTGATTTGCTACTTTAGGGAAAATATTCTACTTTTCTGGGCCATAAGTTTTCTTCTCCTTTATAAATGGGATTATCTCTGAGATCATTATCCTGCCCAAAGCCAGAAAATAACAAGCACTTAGGAAAGGAAGTTTGTGTTCTATGCACGCTGTGCGGTGGTGTAAGGTCACCACCAAGCACAGATGGAGGGATCCCTCAAGATGGGGGACAGAAGAAGTGATGTGTGACTTCACTGTGATAAAAGACATCCGTCAGAACTTCACTGGACATGATATTTTACCAAGAGAATTTTGGGGATAGGTTGTGCCCTGCCTTCCAGCAGTTTCTAATCTAGTTGTATCACTGAGGCCCACCGAATGCATACATGCAGTAGGCACCAAGCTACTGGCATTGGCACCATACAATCCAAATGATTCTCAAACATCACTTTTTGCTTTGAAATATATCCTCTGCTGGACTAAAATTCTTCTATTAGATACATGGGTTTGAATTATGGTAGAGAGTCTCTCAAAATATAAATACTCCCTAAGCAGTAGAGGAGGAATACAGTCATTCATACCTCAAGGAGAAATAGTTTATGAGAAAATTCAATGCCAACTTACCAGAACAAGGATACAGCCCTAAGGCCACAAGACCTAATCAGGGGAATGGTGTGGAATAAAGGCAAGAGTTTAAATGGAGAAGGATGGGGCAGGCCTATGGGAGTTGGGAGCTCCACACTGTGGACCTTTTGGGTGGCTGGGAGAAAAGAGAAGCGGGAAGGGAGAAGTATTAGGGCAGTAATGTCCTGAGGGCCAGCAGGACCCAAATCTTCCAGAAAACAGTTAATGACACTGGAAAGGCAAAGGGAAGACTCTCCAAAACAAATCTCCCACCCAGGGCTGACCTACCCATTAGGCATGGGAGACACGGTGCCCAGTGCTCACAACAGGTAGCAGAACCCACAAAAATGGATTAGTTTATTTTAGAACAGAAGGGGAAAAAATGAGAGTTTAGGTTAAAGAACTGTTTCAATATATGTTAATTTATTTATGTTCATGCCAACATGGTCATAAAATATAATTTTTAATATCTTTTCAAGGAATGAGGGGCTTTAAAGGCAAGAGTACCTATGGTCTATGAAAGCCTCTCACCTCTTAACTACTGTGTACTGAATGCTTATTCTAGACAAGTGCTCTGTGGTGTCGTTCTTGTTTAATCTCATGGCTCTCTGAGGCTTGCATTCTTATACATCCATTTCATAAGTGAAAATATTGAGGCTCCTGACATTAAGATTACACAGTAAAGATATAGAGGCAGGATGCCAGCCCAGACATGTCTGGTTCCAAAATCCTAATTCGGAAACACTAGCCATACTGCTCTCTTCCCTTTCGCCCTCTACCTTGCCAAATGCTGACAGTGTGCTGGACACAGTGGACCCAGACAGCCAAGACAAAAGACCAATAGAATGAAGATGCATTGTGAGCACAGGGCAGGGGTAAGGGCATTCGGGACACAGGGGGTTGGATGGCAAGGAGAGAATGATGACATCATTGGTGGGAGGTTGATGGTGAAAGCTCCGAGGCTCCAGTATAGAAGAGGGAAGAGACAAAGGGTCATTCTGTCAGTCGAAAAGATTTACTAAGCACCAGAGAGAGTTCTGAACCATGTCCTATCAAATCATCCCTGGCATGAGGGAAATATGCAGATGATTAAGCCAGCGGCAGGATGTAAAGGCTTCCAATCAGCACTACCTCTCAATCTTCGCACTTTTTCCACTACCTAGGTGGGTAAGAAGCATTTTTTTTATTTTGCATGATAAATCTGTTTCCCACAATTATATTTAATTAATGAGACTGTGCATTTAATATCACTCTTTCACTGGCCATCTAAGGAAGGGGCTTGTTTTGGGAACGATTTTCAACAAGGCAAGTCCAGTCTGGTTTGCAGATGACACTGAAATCACTGTACTTTCTTATGCTGAGATCCAGCAAACTGTTTCTTTTCACTCCCGTCCTTGTTCTCATTCTTCCATTTGAACACCTAGATGCTATTTGAGGCCTGCGGTCTCTGCTGGGGGAAGGCACAGGCCTGTCCCAGGCAGGGTCCAGACACAGTGGCCTGCCTACCCCAGGGGCTGGAGTTGAAGGTTTGAGAATGCCTAGGGACAAGGAAAATCCAGTACAGCAGAACTGGGGCTGGGGTCCTCAGTAAACTGCTTCTTTTTAAACAGCTTCACTTTAGCAAAGGACTTGAAACATAAACTTTCTGGAGGAATTTGAAAATGCCATCATTGCACAATCCTCTGGTTTCTGTTTCTTCCCCTGCTCCCTATCCTTTTCCACAAAATAAATGCATTCTTTGTCTCCTGTGCTGCCCTAGAAACATGGAATGTGCCACACAAAGGTAACAATTCAGTCCATAGGTCACTTTCCCCCCCCAAAGTAGACTTCTGTCTTTCTCAACCAGGCATAAACACAAGAAGCAAATCTGCCTCTGCCTAGATACTCAAGGGAATATCTTGGTGCCATCATCTGTAAACTTTCCTCAGGCTATTTTACTCATGGCTGATTAGAGATAGGGTTGGGGACAGATAACATCAGAAAGATACCAACCCAGAAGATAATATATGACTCTTGATTTGATTCTGGAAGTAAAAATGTCAAGGATCCAGGAATAGCAAATTCTAGCTCCTCATGCACTTGGAGGTGAGAGCAATTCCTTCCTACCTTTCCAGCCCCAGCATAAAATAGGGTTTTTGGGCTTTTACTAAAGATGGAAAAAACCTTCCCTTCTTATTTGGCCCTGTCAAGTTCTTAGCTTCTGTGTATTACTAGATATTATTTTATGGCCACAGAGTACTTCAGTTTGCCCAACCAGATTTTAAGCTCTTTTGAGGGTGGGCGTTGCCTTACACTTCTCCAAGTTTCTTTCAGTACCCACCACAATGCTAGACATATTCTAGGTGTTTAAGTAATTATTCACTGACCTCAGTGCCTGGGAAGCTGGATCCTTCTAACTATTGAGCGAGAGCAGTAAAACAATGCTAAAAAGGAGGCTGTGGCTTGTGGGGAACATTTTCATACCAAATTCACAAGCAATTTAGTTCCATTAGAATTTTGCCTGAGTGATTATTTGCCTTCTGTTTTCACTTTAAAAAAATTTTAAATATATTTTTTAGTAGAGATGTAGTGTTGCCATGTTGCCCAGGCTGGTCTTGAACACCTGCGTGCTAGCAGTCCTCCTGCTTCAGCCTCCTAAAGGTTACAGAGATTACATGTGTGAGCCGCCATACCTGGCCATTGATTATTTTCCTTTAAACCTGAAGTCACGAGAATGTGAAGGCCTCAGAACTGGAACCGTGAAGAAAATGTAACTGGGACTACAGCCATGTGCCAACACACTTGGCTAATTTTAAATTGTTTTGTAGAGATGGAGTCTCACTATGTTGCCCAGGGTAGTGTCGAACTCCCGGACTCAAGGTATCCTCCCATCTTGACCTCCCAAAATGCTAGGATTACAGCTGTGAGCCACTGTGCCTGGCCCAAAATAGCTACTCTTTATAAAGCCCTAGATAAAGCTTTAGATAGAAGCAGGAACAATGCAAATTCAGGTTCTAGGTAGAGAAAAGCAGTCAACATACTGCCCTTTGAAGGCACTAAATACCAGGCTCTCCTATATTCAAAATTTATTTGATGCCTTCCCCCCTCCCCTTTCTTAGATTTAATGGTTGGCTTGTGAAAGAGTTACTAAATGACTTGGAATTTGCCTCAGAAACACTCATCATTACAGGGTAGAGAAAAGGCACTTCATAATAGCATTTTCTCAGCTTGGACACTTCCATCACTTCTGCATGAGAATGTTCCAAATGTATCTTTAAACAACAAAATAGTCATTGAGGAGGAGGGGAAGGGAACCAGTGCAACACTACGTCCGAGAGGGAGACATCCTGTCTTATCAAGATAAATGGGAGGCCGCGGGTTCCAGAAAGAGCACAAGATTCAACTGCCAATAAACCTGGGTTCCTGTATGTTCTTGTATTCTTATTGTTCAATACCCGCCTATGAGTGACAACATGCAGTGTTTGATTTTCTGTTCTTGTGTCAGTTTGCTGAGAATGATGGTTGCCAGATTCATCCATGCCCCTACAAAGGACATAAACTCGTCGTTTTTTATGACTGCATAGTATTCTATGGTGTATATGTGCCACATGTTCCCTGTCCATTCTATCATCAATGGGATTTGGGTTGGTTCCAGGTCTTTTTTTTTTTTTGCTGTTGTAAATAGTGCTGCAATGAACATACGTGTGCATGTGTCTTTATAACAGAACGATTTATAATCCTTTGGAGATAATATACCCAGTAATGGGATTGCTGGCTCTAATGGAATTTCTATTTCTAGGTCCTTGAGGAATCGCCACACTGTCTTCCACAATGGTTGAACTAATTTACACTCCCACCAACAGTGTAAAAGTGTTCCTATTTCTCTACATCCTCTCCAGCATCTGTTGTCTCCAGATTTTTTAATGATCGCCATTCTACCAGGCGTGAGAAGGTATCTCAATGTCATTTTGATTTGCATTTCTCTAATGACCAGTGATGATGAGCATTTTTTCATATGTTTGTTGGGGAGTTTGGGGAGGGATAACATGGGGAGAAATGTCAGATGTGGGTGATGGGGGGATAGAGGCAGCAAACCACATTGCCATGTATGTACCTATGCAACAATCCTGCATGATCTGCACATGTACCCCAGAACCTAAAGTACAATTAAAAGAAAAAAACAAAACCTGGGTTCCAAATGCTGCTCTGTTCCTATTTACTGTACGAGTCTAAACCAGTCACTTACCTTACCGGTATGATATGAACAGTAATACCCCATGTCTCAGGGTTTTAGTGGGGATTGGCACAGGCACGTAAAAAGCATCAGCATTATTCCAAGCTCAGAGCAGAGCTCCATCACTGGCAGCTCTTTTTCAGTAAGAGAGGCACAACATGAACCTTAGCTGGTCTGACACTTCCCACTGTCATTCTGACTGCCCTATGGACCAGGCATGTGCTAGAAAAAGAAAAAATGAAGGTTAAAAAAACGGATTTTTTTCTCCTCATCTGTAACACTGAATTTGTTTACCCATTCATTCAACAGATACTTAGCACCAACTGTATCTTCTATAAGGGTGCCTACGTCATAGGATTATTGCAAGGACCACATAGTTAAAGCTCAAAAAGAGCCCAGAACATTGCTCTTAAAATACTGTTTGTAATTAGTGTTAGAATTAACACAAAGAAAGAAACAAAAAGGAGTTTATCAGTCTGTCTGGACACATAGTAAAAAATAATAACTCAGTATAATCACTGTTCTGAAGACTTGTACACGGCTTTATAGTTGTAGATGGGAGAGACTCTACCTGATGAGAAAGCTAGGAAAGGAATCCCACTCCCTTACAGTGAAGTACCCCTCAAATATTCCAATGAATATAATGTTTCACATTATGATGTTCTGCTAGTGTCAGTGTAAACAAAGCTTGCTGTCCAACAACAGGAGGATGTTTATATTAAATTAAAAGTTAAAAGTAGAGTCATTTTCCCATCTAGTCTGCTACATTAAACATCATTCCAGATCCATTCAGTGATAACCAACAGGATCACCCTGCTGACTATGTCCTTAGTCATCCTGACTAGTTGCTGCAATTGTTATAAAGCAAGGACCCTAGGGGCCATTCGGAGATGGACCCTCTGCGTTTAACAGAGAAATGCACATCATATTCTGTAAAAGCCTGAAAAAGCCAGCTGCTTTGTGCATGAAATACTTTAACCATGACTCATTTCTTACCCGAAATATATCAAAGCAAATCCAAAGTAAATGCTATGTCTAAAATGTTGGCAATTCTCATGAAATCTCTAAATGCCCTCCTCAGCAGAATACACAATGCATTAAGTATCATTAATCAAGTGGCTTCTCTCTCTCCTTTCGCTTGGAGAAACCAGTCTGGAAAGCTTTCTGTAAAAGGCATACCTCAAGGTCCATCCTACTTTCCCTCAAATTTTTTCTCCCTGCTTCAATGATTTTAGCACTTTCTCTCTTACATTATTCTTGGTACTTGATTCAGGTCTGCAAGTTTTTCACTTCAGTATGATAATGGAAGCCAACCGAAGAGACAGTGTCATGTGCTTCTCATCCACTCCCACATGCCCATCCAAACTCTTTTCCAAAAAAGCGCTCAATGACTGCCTGACAATGTGACTTATCAGGCATTCAGAGGCCTGGGAACATCAGATGAGTCCGTTTATAGGGCATCTATGTTTCTCTGCCATTGGCCATGAACCATGCCCCCTTTATAAGCCATATGGCTGATTCTTAGCAACTCTTTGTCCAACTGTAGAGGGGCCAGTGTATATATCAGCAAATCCCATATGGCAGGGAGAGTGCCTAACACTGTTCCAGGGTTGTTTATTCATTATTTTGGGGTTTGAACATGGCTACCAAGAACTACCTTTTTTTTTCGTTAATAATCTGAAACACAGCCACCCCTAATTTCATGGCTGCATTTCTCCCTTCATCTTCAGTGGCTTATGTAACTTAAATGGATATGAAAGAGCCCTGCCCTATCCTTCCCTATCTCTTTCTCTCAGGTCACATTCTTCATTCTTCTTCAGGCTCCTTCTGCTTTAAGCGCTGTGAGAAACCGAGTATTCTCCATCTACATTCCGTGAATCTGACCCCGTATCTCGCCTCTCTCTTGCCCAATGTGTTCTCTGTATAGCAACAAAAAGGGATTTCCTTCTCAACCCAAGCTCCAGCTACACTACTTTTTTTGGCTTTGTTTTTAATTCTAAGAACACAAAAGATTGTTTCCATTTTAGCTGCAGGTCTTTTGCACAGACTGTTCCCTGTAACTGAAATCAGTCTAACGCCCTGACTTCATGTAACTTTTCCTACTCTTATCATAGTTAGCTCCTCCTTTTCCTTAAATCTCAACTTAATGTGAACCGTCACAGAGATATCCCATGGCCATTCCATCTAAAGTACATTTTCATGTCTCCTTTTGGTCTCCTGCTTCCTTTACAGTACCGACTACAATTTCCAAATGTTTTTATCAATTAGCTTCCAATTTTTAAGTCTGTCTCCACATACTATAAAATAAGCTGTAGAAAGGGAAGCCTGAGCCATGTTTGTCTCATTGACCGCTGTATCTCATTCTTAATATAATCCAAATAAATATAAAATAAAAAATAGTGTTTAAAGCAAATCAAAATGTCTAGAAGAAAACACGACAAGATGTTGGAATACTTTCTGGTGGAGGCACGATGACAAATTTCTCTTCTTTGCTCATATATCTGCACTTTCCAATTTTTCTACATTGAACATATATTACCTAAGTAATTAAGACTGAAGTGAACATTTATTCAATACATCTGTCCTTGCTAATTCCCCTTCTCTGGGAATCCAACCCCAAGTTTCCTAGCAGAGGGCACCTGAAGTGGAACATTTCATTTACCCCAGCAGACTGGATCAAGGTAGACATGTGACTCAAGCTGACCCTTTTAAATGCTCTCCTAGTAATCCAGAATTGAAACAAGGTCTTTTTAGCAGTATCCGTGGGCATTTGAAATAAGATATATGGAAGGCCGCCTATACTGTAGACATTCACCGTCCCGCACAGCACAGGCAGGGAAAGCAAGTCTAAAGAGATAAGAGAATAAAACTCACGCACAAAGAGAAGGTAGAATGAAAACCTAGATTGAAAGAAGAAGGGGAGAGGAAGAAGTGAAGAGGGAGGGGGCAGTAAAAGGGGGAGGGAGAGAAATATCCTGAAAACTTTTCAGTTCCTAATTCCAGAACTTTGGGAGACTCAATTATATCCACTACAGTAGAAACACCCCATAACCTTCCAATTAATGTCCCCCTCTCCCAATTTTCTTGCTTGAGATACTTTAAGAGAGCTTTTATTACCTGCAACAAACAATTCCCAAGTAAAACAAAGAAAACCAATAATTATACTCAATGGAGTTTTCATAAGATAAATGCATAGTTTTCTTAATTAAAGTTTAAATGCTGGAGAAAGGCTAAATGGGCACATTAATTTTGGTTTCTCTTTCAACTTTCCACATGTGGTCATTAACCTCACTCTTCCATGTCCTTTGTAAAAGAAGAGCATTATGAATGAAGAAAGAGAGGTGCTGTTCCATGACAGCAGAATTCCAACAGGGTGTCTATTGTTTCCACATCTCTCTACATGGCGTTCCCAGGGGAGGTCTGAAGATTACATCTCCACCAATTCTCCCCTCACTGCACAAAAGCATTCTGAAAACAAAACTTCAATCTGAATCATGTTTGGACAACCCAGACTACAATGTGTTAACTGGTTTGGATAGAATCACCTGGAGACACAGGTAGGATCCTGAGACATTTTAAGAGGTCCCTGCAATTTCAGGCTCATCTTTAACTCCATTACAAAGGAATGTTAAGCAGCATTTAGAAGGTAGTTTGGCAAAGTAACCTGCAAGCACCAAACAGCTTCTTTGATGTTCTTGGCATTGATGTCATCATTCTTTTGAAAGTTTTGAAGAAATGTTTTTCTTATAGCAACTGTATCTAGGCTCAATATAAAGTGTTGATATGTGTTTTCTCCAGGCTAATGTTAGCCTGAGTAACTATGAACCATTTAGACAGATACTCTCTCAGAAGGTACCTCAGCTTTCACTCCAGTCTATGTTTATTTTCACATCAAAGACACATCTAAGGGGAAATTGCCTAACTAGCTCTATGAAATATGAAATTTACTAAGATATTTGGTTATAATGGAAAAAACAAAACAAAACAAAACCAAAACGTACCCTCCAGGCAATTTAAGACTTTCATGGCTGGAAACGAGAATTTTTAATGGCTGATAGAAAAGTTCCTTTGCTTTCTATAAGTCCTTCATGCAGACTTTTTAAACCAGGCATTAAAATCCCACTACTTGCCATTTACGGAAAACGTTTCTTGATCATTTAAAAGATGTTGCATGGAGGACAATAAAGCCTTTATAGTGTTTGCAGTTCAACTCTTCTTTGAAGCAATGTCCTATAGCAATACAATGCCCCCACTTTGATCTGACTTGCTCAGCTCAGTAATTATATGACTGAGATGAATTCTCCACCTGACAGATTCTAATTCTTCATGTGTGGCCATATTCTTTGAAGAGGAAAAAAAATACCACCTCACCTATATTGAAAAATAAAACTTTTAGCAGGTCAAAATTGTGAATCAATGGTAATTCTGTGTCAAAGCAGTGAGCCCTCTTCATGTGATGAGAACCACTGTTTTTCAGAACATGCTTAAGATTTTCTTGAGGCCTATCTTTAAACAAGAATATGTTACAGTTCTTTTCTATGAATTCATTTGATGATGAATCAACATTCATCATCTTAAAGGAAAGCCAGCAGAGTATACTAACCTGGGCCTTGGGTATCTGCTAACTGACTGCCCCTGATTAGAAGGAAATATCCACCCGTTCTGAATGGGCATGAGATAATCTACTTTTTATGTCTACTTCAAGGAGCTCATTCTGTATCATTCCTTAAAGAACACTTTACAGTGTTGCTTGAGTGTGCTTAAAATTTTAAAAGCACAGACTTAACTCAGTGAGTCCCTAATCCTCGAAAATATTACTGCTGTTGATTTTATTTGCCTTTAAGATACAATGCAGGGCAGATTTAAACAGACAAAGCTCACCAGCTACAGCCTTGTAAATTACTTTTAATCCAAGATGTCAGCAGGATTGATGCCACTGGGAGTTTATCCCCCCCAACCCCAAAACATACATTTCTTCACTGTACCGCCTCATGATTAATACCTTGTATCCACTAGTTAGATTGCTAGAGGATAAAGTGCTTCCTTACACATGACCACTTCGTTGCATTTGTCATGGCTCTAAACATGCCATTGTAACTATGAACAGAGTCCTTTTTTTGACTAGTGTATTTTCTTTACTAGCCTCAAAGCCCAGCTCCAAACTCACTCCTCAGAGTCTCATTGTGATCACTGCTCTATTATTTTGTGCCCCTGAAAGCCACTCAGTCCATGGTTTGCTTTTCTTGTGTATTTCATGTTTTCGGCTTATAACGCTTATTACGTCTTTTGCAATCCCCCGGCAAGATTATAAACACCATTTTGTGTCTCTTATTATCTATTGAGGCAACATGTTGTACTGGTTAAGAGCCCAAGCTTTGGCATCAGAGGTCTGAATTTAAGTCCTTGTTCTGTCCTCTGTCAGATAGGAGCTTTGGGGTAGTTTATGTAATCTCTCTGGGCATCAGTTTCCTCCTCTGAATAATGGGGTTAATGGTTCCCAATTCAGTGGTTGTAGTGTGTTTCAAATAAGATAATGTCTTAATAAATGCCTGTGTGACATTGTAAAATAATAAGAAACATATTTGGTCTCTGCCCTTGGGTCCTGGCATGCAGTTACTAAAACGCTTGGACTCTCCAAAGTGATAAGTGTTTCTTTGTAAGCTAATGAGATGACTGATGGCTGGGGGCTCCTGGATAGCCTCAGGTTGAGGGCTGGTTGCCAGGGAAACCAGCCTCCTGATGAGAGGTTTGGGACTTTTTTGGCTTCACTACCCAACCTTGAGGGAGGAGAGAGGGGCTAAAGGTTTTTTTGATCACCAGTGGCCAATGATTCAATCAATCACGTCCATGTAATGAGGTCTCCATAAAAATACAAAAGGACAGAGTCCAGGAGCTTCCAGGTTGCTGAACACCCGGGGGTACCTAGAGGTGGGGCACCCAGGGAGGGCATGGAAGCTTTGAGCCTATTTCCACTGGCCTTGCCATATGCATCTCTTCCATATGGCTGTTCTGTGTATCTCTTATAATATCCTTTATAATACTGGTAAATGTTAAGTGTTTCCCAGAGTTCTATAAGCTACTCTAGCAAATGAATCAAACCCAAAGAGGAGGTCATAGGAACCCCAGTTTATAGCTGGTTGGTCAGAAGCACAGGTCACAACTAGGGCTTTTGACTGGCATCTGAAGTGAGGAGCAGTCTTATGGGACTGAGCCCTCAATCTGTGAAATCTGGTGCTCTCTCAGGTAGATGGTGTGATAATTGAGTTAATTTCCGAAACACCCAGTTCATGTCTGCTGGAAAATTGCTTGGTTGGTGTGGGGACTTCTCCACTACCACCACCAAACTCCTGGTATCACAAGTATTCTGTGATGAGTGAGAGTAGAAAACACACTTTGGCTTTTACCATCTTTAATAGTCAGCTGCTATTTTTATTAGGTCTTCTGGGTATCCCACAGAACATAGCATTCAGCATACAGCAGAAAAGAGAAGGAGCAAACGACATTTATTGGGTGACTACTTAACAAAAGACACTTTTTAAATATCATCTCATGAATCCCAGCTCCCTTTCTTACTAGTAGCGTGACCTTGGGCAAGTCACCTAACTAATGTACCTCAGTCATCTCATCTGTAAAATACACAGACTCATTAGCTTTACAGGGCTGCGGTACTATAAAGATTAAATAAATACATGTAGACTGCTTAAAGCAGTTTCTACCAAAAAGAAACTGACCAGTAATACCAGCTATTATTACTATTAAATCCTCACACCAACGATGAGAGATGGATAAAAGAAACTTTTTTTTTATTTTTGAGACAGAGTCTTGCTCTGTCACCAGGCTGGAGTGCAGTGGCACAATCTCGGCTCACTGCAATCTCTGCCTCCTGGGCTCAAGCGATTCTCCTGCCTCAGCCTCCCAAGTAGCTGAGATTACAGGTACGCGCCACCACACCTGGCTAATTTTTGTTTTTAGTAGAGATGGAGTTTCACCATGTTAACCAGGATGGTCTCGATCTCCTGACCTTGTGATCCACCCTCCTTGGCCTCCTAAAGTGCTGGGATTACAGGCATGAGCCACCGAAGAAACTTTTTTATAGATGAGAAAAACAAGGCTATAAAAGTATAAGGAGGCTGGGTACAATGGCTCATACCTGCAATCTCAGCCCTTTGGAAGGCCAAGACAGGAAGATTGCTTGAGTCCAGGAGTTTGAGACCAGCCTGGGCAACATGGCCAAACCCAGATTCTATAAAAAATACAAAAATTAGCCGTGCGTGGTGGTGTGCATCTTAGTCCCAGCTTCTTGTGGGGCTGTGGTGAGAGGACCACTTGAGCCTTGGAGAGCAAGGCTGCAGTGATTGAGTGTCTCAAAAAAATGAAGTGTAAGCAACTTGACTAAGGTTGTCCAGCCAATAATTGAACCGGATTTTCCTGGCTGAAAATCTATGCTCTTTACAAGATGTATTCACTAGAGGAAACATCCATTTCATTCTAGAGGGTTATTCCAGGGAAGCACTATAGAGATAAGTAGACCCTCAGAGAACTACACATCATAGGCAGCGCTGAAAGTGAAGCGGGCCTGGGAAGAGTGGGTATAAGTGAGCTCCGTGAGATACAGAAGTCCTGTCCGGCTTTGATGCCATGCAGAAGAATGTGGCTTAATTAGGAAGATCGTGGGCAGGCATTAGTGGACCTCAAGCAGGGGAGTGACAGTAATGAATTTTAAAAAATAACTCTAACTACCAAATATTTATGTGTGGGTGGGAGACAGGACAGCTTAGGCCTGAAGATGGATAAGGTGTCAGCACTCAGTAACAGAGAGTGAAAGCTGGACCTGGGCTAAGGTGGTAGCAGCAGACACGGAGAGAGTGAGAAAGAACTTAGGAACCAGAAACCAAACCAAGTTTACGATTAATTCTATGTGGGAAATGTAGCAGAGAGATAGGAATTAGGACTAAATACAGATTTCCGGATCAGTGACTGGGTAGATGATGGAGTCATTTGCTGCTGAGGAAAGGAATGTAGGGAGAGGAGTGTGTTTCATGATGGGGTTGGCAGGCAAGCAAATGATGGGTTCAAGTTGGGGCATGTTGAATATGAGATGTCTGTGGGGCATTTAAGTGGAGAGACATCCCCGGCTAGTGAGATATTCAGGTTTACAGATCAGGAAGGAACTTTGATCTGTCTGTGTAGGTTGGGTCGAAACCCACATAGCATTGGCTGAAGGAACAAATGTGGCTGTGAGTGTCCAGATGAATTGTGAGGAGTGAGAAGAGAAAAGGGTGGGAATGAAACTCTGGGGAACATCAAGATTTAAGGAGCCAGGGGGAGAGGAATAAAGTGGAGGAGATGAAGAGCTGAAAGATTATGAAGGAAAGAAGAGAGCACTTCAAGGAGGGAGTGAGCAACCTCATCAAATGCTGCGCAGGTCACCTGTGACAGGGCAGAGTCATATCGGTGGCATCTGGCATTTGATGGTGATTGGGGACAGGCACCAAGTTGCAATGTTTTGAGGAGTGGATGGAAAGTCACAAAAAGGAAACAAAGTGGGTATATTATTCTTCTTAAAAGCTTTACTGTAGGAAGAAGAGAAAGGACAGTGGCTAGAGGGAGTTACAGGGTAGAAGACTTCCTCATCATTTTGAAATCTTTCACAGCAGGTGGTGCAATACTTGGGATTTTGGAGGGACACAGTTAAACATTCCTGAATGGAGAATTCTGTCATCTTGCCTAATTCTTTCACTTCATCTTGTTCCTTTTCTTCCATATTTTCTTCCTCTTCTCTAACCCAACAGGAAATGCAGAGAGGCTGCAATTCCTTGATCAATTACTAGGTGGAAGACATAGAGTTTGTTTCTTCTGCAGTGGCTAAACAGTTTGTATGTAATAGGAACTTCAGTATGCACTTGAAGTGGAAAAGATAAGAAAGAAGCCAGGTCACAAGAAACATAGATATGACAGAGAAAGCATTGATGCTGCATTCAGGTATTCCTTTGGTTGGGTTTTATTTCCAAATAAATATAGGTATATGGCAAAATCTTATTCAAGGAACAAAATAACTACTCCATGGGAGGCTTACAGAAGAGATGGATGGCACTGAGTGGATTCAATGAAAATTTTGGTAGGATATATTTTCAGGAAATCTAAGGATACTAAAAGCCTATTGAAAATAGTATCCAACTTGATCTTGATAACCAAAGATATTTCAAAGCATCAGGATTGGGTTTAATCGCTTGTTAAATTAAGGTCACATACGGGAATTGCTTTAGACCAGACAGTTTCATGCTCCTGAATAAAAAGGCTCTAAAAAAGTTTGATCTTTGAATGCCTATCATGTATTATCAAGCCTATCATTTTCTCCATCAAAGAAAATATAGTCAGAAGTCAGAAAATAAGGGAGTGGGAAGGGGGAGTGGACAGGACAGAACAATCTAACATTTCTGCATCAATTGAGACCATTCTCCATTATCTGTACTCACATAGTAAGCATACATCACTTTATTTCTTGCTTTTGCTTCTTATCATATTTTTACACTTTCAGTATCATTAAGTAACACCCCTTTTTCCTCCATGATAGCTGGTGTCACAGGTGCTTTTTTCCTCCTTTTTATTACTTTTGGCAGTAGAGAGAATTTTTTCCTCTCCCATTGACCCATACCCATTCCTAGCAAATTCACTGCTTTATGACAAGTGCCAACATGGTCATAGGCAGTTGCAATTTATCTTTGCACGCAGCTGGTCTGTGTGCATGCATGTCTGTGTGAGTGTTCTTCTCTCCCATTGTTTGGCTCCTTTTAACTCCACTCAGATCTCTCTAATCACAGTTTGGAATTCACCTGAATTTCCCTGCTGTGAGAGCTGAAAAAGCTGACATCAAGTTGCTAAGACCACAGCTCTGAAAAGGAAATAGCACATCTTTATTGGTGGAGCACATTAAAAGAGGTGAACGTGAGGTTTTTAAGTAAGATGCTGCATACGCATAACCTCTAGGTGCTTGACGGTGACATTGTCCCACATGTTGGCCATCTCCTCCATAATTAAAGAAAAGCTTTGAAAAAAGAATAGAAGTGTTTGATTTTTCACACTTAAACATTATTCTGGGAATTCAGAGCCCACAGCTTGCTATGCCCAATCCAAAGCATGGAAATTGTTCACACAAATCCTTTCATGAGGCTGAGGGAGACTTCAGCATTCCAGCTATTTTCTGCTCTGAGGGAAAAATATTAATTTCTTATGATTTCTTATGTGTCCATTCACAAGAAGATTAGTTTTCTTTCTTAAAAAAAAAAAAAAGCAAGTTGCTATAGTGACAATCATCTATCACAGAGACCTTACCTGAGTACTTACAAATGCTGCTTGTTAAACAAGCAGCCCCTTGTGCCACACGGAAGGCCAGAGAGGAACATCAGTATATCAAGATTGCCAAAGATTAACTAAATGGTGAAAATAAAAAATATTTTAAAAAAATGGAAATGGAAGCATTAATGGATGCTTTCATTGGACAGGGCACTCTATACATAATGCAGCTATTTCTCTACCACAAAGCCAACTGAATGATTTCATAGTGATCACACCTGACAGGGCCTTGAAGAAAGCAAGGAAGAGGAAATGAGCTTAGGCCATTCCCAAAGACAGTTTGATGTCCGGTTTTTGCTACAAACTCAGCAGCCATGTTGTGTGGCATGAAGCATGACCTGGGGCAGTGTCCATCTCAAGAGACTGGCCTCAGGCTTGCTGCTCAGAGGCCTTGGAGGGAAAGCAGGGCTCAGCCCCAGAACCTGTGTACATCCAATTCCTTTTCCTGGGGGTAGCTGGACTAAAATGCCTGAGCCATTGGTTACGCTTCCTGACTGACTTACGCAAATGTCACCAGGAGTATTTGTGCAACAATCATTACAGTCTATGAAGTACTAACAGGATATGAAAAGCCATCACAGAACCAGAAGGAGACCATTTTTCCCTCCCCTCTGATTCTACTTTCTAGGCAGGATAGGCCTCTGACCTCCCACTCCTGCCCCAGCTTGACCTTCCATGATCGTGTGTCCGCTATCTATGCATTAGCCATCCCTTTCTTCCATAGGCCTATTAGTTTGAAAGAATAACTGATAATACATTCCTAAGGCCTGATTGACTCATTACTTTTTGTGATATAAGGAACATAGCTGACTTAATTGAAAGTGTTCTCAGAAAGAAACAGAAAAAGGGAGGCAAGAAAGAAAGTGTGAGGGCCACTCGGTCAATGGCTGAGAAGAAACACTGGGGTTTCCCTTTCTGGTTGTGGGCTAAGCAAAAGCTCACCCTCTGCACTAGGGGTTCTCTCTGCATTTGAGTCATGGAAAATCAGCGAGCAAATAGGCAACAATGCAGAAATGTGTTTGGCTTCATCTTTTATGAACAATCTGAATTCAGTTTGTATTTTGCAGCAAAAACAAGGATAGTTCTTTCTAGAAGATAGATGGGAAGGAGGAAGAGGAGGAGGAAAATAGAACACAATAGAAAAGTCTTTTAAAGACAAAAAAACACTTCGTAGCTTTCTTTTTAAGTGACAAGGTAGGGCTACTCACATTTAATCATGCTGTTCTAAAGGAAGCACATTGTGCCAAAATTTCTATGAGGAGAACTTCACTGCCCTGCATTGTTTTATTTCAGACTGCTCTTTACTTTGAGTCTATATTTTCAAATTCTTTCTTTGAATATTTATGCCCTTAGGCAGACATATTAACTCATTTTACATTGAGAATCTCATTACATCAAGTAAAAATCCTAAGCCTGATAAAATGATTTACCCCCTCAATTTAACTTTTATTTTAGTCTCCTACCAGCTTCCCTGAAGTAGATTTGCTGCCAAGCTATAATACTATTTTAGACTGAGTCATCCAAGCACACTGAACAGCTTTTACTCTGCTCCTAATGTTTCTCCATCCCCGTTGTTTGGGAAAAAAAAAAGGAACGTGTTTTTCTGTGGGTTTGCATTTGAAACGGTTACGAATGATGAAGAAAGAAAAATAGGAGGCTTTAATCCAGGGTGTTTGGCCCCTAGGGAACACAGACTACTCTTCCCCATCTCTTAACTCCTTAAAGGGAGTCAGTCGTGCTAGACTTTTTAAGCTCTACTGAGGCCTTGAAACCAGTGAAAGCATATGAAGGCGGTTATATAAGTTTAAGTACACAATGCTTCATTTATTCACGGAGAGAAATTGAAATCATTCATAGAGAGTGTAGTTGAAAATACCTACTGGAAAAATTAAAAATAAAAATAAAACATTTGATGATTCTGCTCTAGGAAATTGACATACCATCTTCAGAGCTGGAGAATTCTAAAAAAAAACCCAGGGAAACAGGCCTTGGTTTTTTTAAACATTTAATTCAATTATTTTTAATTTGTTAAATTTTTTTCAGAGACGGAATCTTGCTACATTGCCCAGGCCGGTCTTGAACTCCTGGCCACAAGTGATTCTCCTGCCTTGGCCTCCCAAAGTGCTGGGATTACAGGCATGAGCCACCATGCCTGGCCCTGGGAATCATGTCTTCTGAGGGAAATCCTGACCATTCCTTGATGGTTCAGACTTTGCCATGGGCAAAAGATATTCCAGACTGAGAAATGCACCAAGAGTCTTGGTGAGAAATCAGTGTAGAGGTACCAGATTTCAGTTTCTATCACCTGATTTCATCATTTGATCCTAATCTCCTCAACTTCTGTTCCTTCTCACTCCCTCTCCCTCCCCACTCAGAAACTCAATTTCAAATGAATTCATGCAAATCAACCCCACCTATCTCTGCTTTTGCAAGTCCCACTCTCCAGGCTCTGGCTTCTGTAGCTTGTGATCTCATATACTCACACCCTCCCTAGACTCTTACTGATTTCTACTGTTGGCTGTGCTGATGGGAAAGCCCAAAATATTTTTGGAAATAAAGAAGTAGCATCTAAAGTTTCACCAGAGAGGCTTTCACGGAAAGGGAATTGTGAATACTGAGAAGTGTTGCCGGCCTCCCTCCTTTCTGAACTCCTTAAGAGCTGGTTAAATGGCAGATTTGAGGTCCCCACATAGGTGTCTTTGTCAGTAAAGGTTCAGGCCTCATCTGTTGAGCTACCATGGCAAGGATTCAGTATACTTGGAATATTGAACAAAGCCAAGAACTCTGACAACAATATGCAAAGAAATAAACAGGAGTAGGGCAGGTGGAGAGGGAAGAGGTAAGCTGGTTGGGATCAAAAACACTGTTGTCAGGATCTCTAGTGGGGCAGAGGCAGCAGTATGGAGCTTGGTTAGCAACTGAGTTGTCAGAGGTAAGTTTCTACTGAAGTTCTTCAGGAGAGGACATGAAAGTTCATGAGCATGCATAGGTCATAGATGGAAACTGCAAACGAAGATACGAGGGATTTCAAGGATAGTTATTAAATGTTTGGTGCTGTGAGGTAGATTATTGGTCTTTTTTTTTTTTCTGTAAGAGACAGGGCCTTTCTCTGTGCCCAGGCTGGAGTGCAGTGGCTTGATCGTAGTTTGCTGTAACATCAAACTCCTGGGCTCAAGAGATTCTCCTGCCTTAGCCTACAAAGTAGCTGGGACTACAGGTGAGTACCATCATGCTTGGCTAATTTTTTTTTTTTTTGGTAGAGATGGGGGTCTTGCTAGAATTGCCCAGGCTGGTCTTGAACTCTTGGTCTCAAGCAATCCTCATGCCTCAGCGGAAGCACTGGGATTACAGGCAAGAACCACCACACCTGGCGGATTTTTTTTTTTAAAACCTCATTCATACTTCAAGTAATCCTGGCTCAGATATTAAATTAATTCAACTGACCAACATGTGTCTCACCTGTTACCTCCTGCAGGGTCTGATCAGTACAAGCATTTGACAAATATTGAGTACCTACGTGTGAGTTCTGTTTTACATGTGTGAGATTTTGTTGGGAACAAGTGGACAACAGTCTCTGTGTTCAAGGAGTCACTGGAGTTCAATGGGAAAGACTGACAATCAATGAATAAACATAAAATGTCAGGAAGTGATGAACGCTCCAGAGAAACATAGAGCAGAGCAAGGGAAGAGAGGGTGTTCTGTTTTACAGGATGGTCGGTGATAGCGGGTAGATACCTGAATCAAAAGAAGGCAGCTACAAGCATTCCAGGTCCCAGAATCTCAACTTGGGGCACTGAGAAGTAGAATGGACCAAGTGAGTCTGATCCCATCTTAGTGTCTATTCAGGAAAAGTTTTTATAGGTTCTGGAAAAATCTTTGATGAACCTGAAGAGCTCTCTCAGCACAACTATGAAAATTAGACTCTGGGTCTGAGAGGGTCTCCCCAAGGCTGGTAGACTTTTTTTTCCCCACCCTGCCAAGTCTGAGGCCAGGAAGCTAGGTATCTGCTGGGATTCTAATGTGGCAAGAGAGACAGCAGAGGGGCACTCAGTTCCTATAAATAACATATGCTGTCTTAGTTAGAGGCAGGGCAGTGCTTCTTGGGTTCCCTTTATACTGCTATAAGCGTGAATATTGCACTTCTGCTTGAAATTCTACATGCTTTTTATTCCCCATCAGACACTAACTGTACACTAACATTTGCATATGTCCTTTCTCACTGGGTGGGTTCTTACATGGACTCAAGGTACTCTATGCTTCATTCTCTGGGGATGATAGAAAAGAGATGACAAAGAGAGCACTCGGATATTCCAACCTCAACCTGCAGAAGGGCCATATTGTAACACTGAAGATTTGGACTCTCTTGGCTCCCTGTATTGCAGTGAGACCCAAACACAGTTGGCCTGTAGCACAATGTACCTTTTCTGTGTTCTACTCTGGTCTGACAACATGGCAAGTAGGAGGTCCTGGCTTGTGTGTGTAATTTAGAGACAGGTTTTGTACTCAACTGCTAAGCTTTCTGGTGTTCAGCCACTGGGACATATGGAGCTGAACTCTCAGAATCTCTGCAGGATTGGGAGGAAGAAGGTGGAAAAACAAACCAGGTTTCCAAAGTGTCTCTACTAAACAAGTGATTCCTTTAGCTTGAATGTGCTCCCCTCAGTGGAATATGGTGCTGATTCATATGTATGGCAAAGGGAATGAGGATTCCAATTTTTAGTTTATCAAGAGAATTACCCAATAATGGATACACTGAATATCTACTAAGTGCAAGGTACTATAGTAGCCTATAATGTGGTATAGCCTAGACTTAGAGCCTGTACAATGCCATTTTATAAAGAGACAAAACTGTTTCCATTCTCCTCACAATGACTGCCAGCCAAGGCCTCTGTAAACTGCTAAGTTTACTTTGCAAAATGCAAAGAGAGGTAAAGCTGCATACCTTCTCTTATCTGTAACTACCAGAATTGCCGGCCTCTGTTTACCGGTACTGACCAGAGTCAGCACCCCCAGATAACTCCATCCTGGCGCTAAGTAACTAAAAAATCTGTGGAGCTCACACCAGCCCAAATAATGTATAAACTAATGTTTATCTTGACCTCTGTAAACCACTTAAGTGGCAATCGGAATGACAAAAGTCCCCTGGCCCTTGGAATGTCTGGAGCCCCCCTCACCCTCGTCTCAGCCTAGGAGGTGATTGACAGCTTTCATCCCCATCTCCACTCTTCACCCCCACTCCCAAGGTGGTTTTGTGGGTATAAAAAGGTCTTGTCACCTTTCTTTTTCTGCCACGGGTTGGAGAGACGTGAATCCTCCATGGTCGCCCGCAATAAACCCTGCAATTTGGCCTACTTTTGTCTTGGTGTTGACTTTCTGTGCTCGGTCAGATACAACAATAAAACGAACACATAGAAATAAAATAATACATAGCACATGAGAAAACAAAAGCTAGGAGCATTTTCTAAAGAACAAAGGCAAAGATATCAGCAAGAAGTTAATGAGTACTACTAATAAATGGTGAACTGAATTGACAGCCATTAATTCAGGTATCTGAATGAACTGAATTATCTCCAGAAGGTTAAATTCCAATCTTTTCTTTGTGAGATTAAACAGAGACAGTTTAAGATAGATGAAATTTAGACAAGGAGAGATGTGAGGGGAGGGCTTCCTAAGGGAAGTGAATCTACAGCAAGTGTGGGGAGAAAGAAAATAAAAAGTATATGAAAGTCAATAAGGTATGGGCACAACACTAGCCTTGCAAATTTCCGTAACTGGATTACCTTCACAAAGCAACATGGCTCTGGACTCCTTGATATATCCAGTATCTGTCATGCTGCAAAGCTCTTTTTTATTTTTATCTTTGAGACAGGTTCTCACTCTGTTGCCTAGGCTGGAGTGCAGTGATGTGATTACAGCTCACTACAGCCTCAACCTCCTGGGTTCAAAAGATCCTCCCACCTCAGTCTCTTGAATAACTGAGACTATAGCCACATGTCACCATACCTGGCTAATTTTTTTGTACTTTTTATGGATATGTGGTTTTGCAACATTACCCAAGCTGATCTCAATCTCCTGAGCTCAAGCGATCTGCCTGCCTTGGCCTCCCAAGTGCTGGGATTACAGACATGAGCCACTGTGCCCAGCACAAAGTTGTTGTGCTGAGAAAAGGACTGCAGCAAGAATGAAATATGCAAATAAGCAATCATGAACATCTACCCCTTCACTACTCTGACAATATATAATCTTCCACTTAGATTAGACTAAAGATTCTTAGAACAAATATGGTCTATAATCTGCTGAAAGCTCACTATGCTCCAATACTTAAAATTGCACTTAACGAACAATGAAGAAACTCTGCCATCAAGGGACAATCAGTCTTATAAGAAGAAACCTGGAAAAGGCCTAGAAAACAATTTGGTCTAGGGCTCTGCCTTTTACTAGGTGATGCCAAGCCATCCCAGAAACACTTCTGTTCTCTTCTTTATATACATATATATACAGATCAAAGACTTCCAAAACTACCCTGATTTTGTAAGAAATAATTGTGATGAATAAGAATCTGTCATTCTGTTGAATTCAGCCAACATCTGTGAAAGTGAAACCTATAATTGTAAGACACTGGGCTTGTGTCACGGCAGACGCAAAGTTGACTGATATTTGATTCCTGTGTTCGGGAAGTACATCATCTGGTAGAGGAAGCAAATATGTATACAAATATCTATAAATCAAGGCAGTGAGGATAGGGGATCTAGGAGAGCGTGCTAAACTACAAGCTACTTGAGGAAAACAACTGTCTTTTTCGCCTGCAGATTCCCAGAGCTTAGCAATGCCCAGTGATATGGTTTGGCTCTGTGTCCTCAACCAAATCTCATCTCAAACTGTAATCCCGTGTGTCAATGGAGGGGCCTGGTGGGAGGTGACTGGATCATGGGGACAGTTTCTCCATGCTTTTTCTTGATAGTTAGTGAGTTCTCAGGTTTAAAAGTGTACTCCTCGCTTTGCTGTCTTTCTCCTGCTGCCATGTAAGAAGTGTCTTACTTCCAGTCAGGCCTTTTGCCATAACTATAAGTTTCCTGAGGCCTCCTCAGCCATGTGGAACTGTCAGTCAATTAAACTTCTTTTCTTTATAAATTACCCAGTGTCAGGTATGTGTTTATAGCAGTGTGAAAACTGACTAACACACTCATCATGTAGTAACTTCTCCATGAATGTTTGTTGAACTAAGAAAGGCAGGCAAAGGGCTAAAAGAAAACAATATGGAGAGACAGGTTCAGAATAATGAAGGTACAAACAATCTTCTGGTTCTGATTTAGGTCTTGAAGGGAGGAAAAGAACAGAATAAGTCAAGAAGTGATGCAAGAAAATCTCCTGCCTCTTGTTGCTTGGTCTGTAGTAAACACGAGTATGTCTAAAGAACAGCCTTGTCATAATATTTCTACATAATCAGATACAAAAAAATACTTCTTTTTTTTCCCTCTAGGCTAAACACAACCTCCCCCTTTAACCTTTCTTCTTAGTACCTTTTTCCTATTGTTCCATTCCATGCTTCTGCTTTTACTCTGAACCCTCCCATAGTCTCTCCATCCTAAAAGAATAACTCCTCTACCTCTGTTGACTCTTAGAATGTATAAAAACATTTTTATGTCCATTACTGTATTTGATTCTCATAATAACCCTGTGAGGTGGGTCAGGAAAGTCACAGTGTCCCTATTATAAGCAGAAATAAAGGCACTATTATGGTAGACAAAATGGCCCCTCTAAAGACATTCATGCCTTAATCCCTGGGACCTGTGAATATGTGACCTTACATGACAAAGAGACTATATTCTATAATTTAGTTAAGAATCTTGAAATTAAGTGTTTACCCAGATTATCCAGATAAATGCCATGTAATCACAAGGGTCCTTACAAGGAAGGAGGCAGGAGAGTTGATGAGATTTGAAGATGCTCAGTGGCTTTAAAGATTGAAGGGAACCATGAACCAAGGCATGCAGACAGCCTTTCAAAGCTGGAACAGACCAGGGAACAGGCTGTCTTCTACAGCCTCCAAAAAGAAGGCAGCCCTGCCAACACTGATTTTAGCCCAGTGAGGTCCATTTCCATTTCCAGCCCCTAGAAGTGTAATGTGATGTATTTATGTTATTTTAAGCAACTCAATTGTGGTATTGTTATAGCAACAATACAAAACTAATACACTCACAGTTTAAGGACTCACTGAAATTCTCACATAACTCACAATTATCAGAGCTAGGTCTAAAGCTCTTGTAAGCCTGGCTCTATTTACCACTTAGCTCGTTCTCTTAGAGCCACCACATTTCCTTTAAAAAACTACTTCTTTCCCACACATCGTCTGCCTTGTTTCTTTCAAATCACTTATCATGATTTGTAAAAATTTTATTTATTGAAATATTAGTTGTAGCTCTCCTCTTACCAGAATGCAAGTTCAATGAGAGGGCATGGGCCCTACATTTGCTCACCATTGAGTCCCTAGTGCCTATAACAGTAGCCTGACAAATAGATATTTGTGAGAAGATTCAGATCCTTAAGGTATGAGGATGCAAGAGCTGAGTAGAGCCAGAGAGGCTGTGATGGTGGCCCAAGGTCCACTGCAGATCTGAAGGGTCAGGAGCCATCTGTATGCTTCTTTGGGAAGTTGAGAGGGAAACTGTGTGATTGGTTGCTGTCCCTGATGACCCTAACAGAAGTCCTCTCCACATGCTCAGGATGAAGCCAGAAGCCCAGATCCTGACAGATCACACCATGGTGACACTTTACTCCTCCATCTTCTTCCTTAGTAAGCCTATCTCCCAGCCCCTTAAGTACTTTGTTTCTACTCTGCATCTAATTGCTTCTGGATAATTATATCATTAACTCTTTGTAATGAATAATAAAAAATAAATCACATCTGTGGAGGGCTGTGGAGCAAGATGTCAGGGTAAGCAGTTGTCAGCTATTTTCCTTCCTTTGTCCTCATTCCCCTCCTCTCTCTAATCTTCTAAATTAGAATATCAGCCAAGTGGGGACCAAGAATTGTATTTTTAAAAGAGTCCCTGGATGCTGATGATGATCAGTGAAGTTTGGAAACCACTGACCTACAGGGTGAGCATCCTCAGAGACTAAAGGAGAAACTGAAGAATGAAGTTAAATTACAAAGATCTACATGTTTACTTAGTTCTTGCCTTCACATTGCTCAAGGGATAGTATCTTGCTCTTCTCAGTAATTTTAGGGCAAGTGCTGTGATTGTGAACCTCCAAGATGGGAAAATGGTACAATAGTCCCCTGGGAGGTAGCCAGATTCATAACTAATGAAAAAGTACTAATCCGAAGGCAGCCAGAGTCAGGAGGGCGTGCAGGATAGTTTGGATGCTGTTTCAGGTCACAGGCTCATTTCTGTAAGGAGAAAGAGAGACAGAAAGCTTCCTAGATCCCCTACTCTGCACCAGCCTTGAAGAGAATCCAAATCTTCTCTGTGGCCCTGGGAGACCCTGGCTTCTCAGAGTTGCTGGCATCCCAGTGGTCTCAGATCTTGGTCAGAAATAAGCAGATTTCCAGGGATATTTATTACAGTCTGTTTCTACTGATATATAGATGTTCAATACTTGTTCAATTATAACTTGAACTGCCTGCTATGGGGGAAGCCATTAACACAAGGAGACAAGATTCCCCAGTAACAGGAAGGAAAGAATTGGATTTGTCCAGTGGATATTAGCAGATAGCAAAAAGCATTTAACAGACATGTACTTTGGTGCAGTGTCAATAAACTCTCAATAAACATGCTTCAAAGAAGCACCATATTATTATTATTTTTTCCTTGCTTCAAATTTCAATTTCAGCTTCTCAAAGTGTTCTTTATTAATCATAATGAACCTATCCAGCATTAATATAAAACTGTTGTGATTAACAGGCTACTGCCTTGGCATCCTTCAGGTCACCACAGTGAGGCATTCCTTTTGGCAACATAAAGAAAAAAAGAAAGACTGCTAGACAGAAATGGGACACCAACACCCTTAACTTTGTGTCCATTCCATATTCCCATCTGCTATGATTTTAACTGGCCTGTGAACTGACCTGTATGTGTTAACTACTGCCCTGGGGCGAAAGCACAGAAAACCTCACAATTCTCCAGATATGTAGATACAGCTATGCCTTGGCCTCCTGACTTGTAGATAATCTCTCTGAATTTCTAAAACATGATCTCTACTAAAGGGGTGGAAAACCTGCGGGTTTTTTCCCCCCTAGGGTGATTCTCCAAACTCTCTACCCTGGAGCTGCAGAAAGTCCTTCAGCCTACTTAAGTGCCCTACTGTATATGGGTTCTACAGACCAGTCACAAAGAGAGGGAAAGAAAATCAGACGAAGAAGAGCTGCATAAGAAATGGATGTAGACGCCTGTAATCCCAGCACTTTGGGAGGCTGAAGTGGGCGGATCACAAGGTCAGGAGATTGAGACCATCCTGGCCAACATGATGAAACCCTGTCTCTCCTAAAAATACAAAAATTAGCTGGGCGTGGTGGTGCATGCCTGTAGTCCCAGCTACTTGGGAGGCTGAGGCAGGAGAACTGCTTGAACCCGGGAGGGGGAGGTTGCAGTGAGCCGAGATGGGGCCACTGCACTCCAGCCTGGCACCTGACGACAGAGCAAGACTCTGTCTCAGAAAAAACAAAACAAAACAAAACAAAGAAAAAGAAATGGATGTAGGACAAGAAGGGAGTTGCATAAGAAATGGATATAAGACAAATGCAAATTTTTAGGCTGGTGTGTGTGTGTGTGTGTGTGTGTGTCTGTGTGTGTATGCGGTTCTTTTCTCCCCCATAGAAAATATAAACAATTCAGTTGTAAGAAATTCTATTTCTAAGATTGCGGTAAACTATCACACCTGTAGGCTTTTATTTTTCACAGAGGACCCTGTAAAATCCAAGGCAGCAAATCAGGATTCGGTGTGTTTTAGAGGGAATGCAACCACAGATTCCAGCCAAGAGGGAAAAGCTCAATTATACCATTCTTTACATGCCCAGTCCTGTACTCAGAAAGCCCCATGTACGTGAAATGTGATCCATGATTACGGCCAGGGCAGAGGAAACAAGCTGCAAGCCCCTGCATTATGCACAGTGAATATACTTCACGGTGTTGGTGCTGGAACAGCAGGTCTAATACCTGCTTGCCTGATGGCATGATGAGCAAGTATTTCTGGGTGATGTCATTACCTTTCAGGGACTGTATTTGACTCAGGAACTGGCTGAATCCATCTATTCAAAACCATTCAATGCTGAGGGTTCAGCCTTCTACTCTTGGATACTTTTGTGCACAGGACAATCAAGGAAGAAGGTCTAAGACGATGAGATGACCATGTTTGTTTCTCTCACAATCTCTTACTGCCGCCACTGCTGGAAGCATTCTTTCACTCCCCATTCTTCCACACCACTGACAGCAAAACCAGCTCCTAAGCAGCCCTATAGAGGAAGGAACAACTAGATGTCCAAAAAATGTCATCATAATTTACCTGAGCAAGGTGTGCTTGAGAGACATTCACAGTCTTGTTTTCCTGGTAATCACACATCTGCACTTGACCGAGCTCCTCTAGGTCAGGGAGTTTATCTGGCTGTTCACAGGGTCCTCCACACCCCATCCAGAGACTCCCACCTAGTAAGAGCTCAGTAATGCTTGTTGAATAAAGAGACTGGCAATTTACCATTTGCCTCTGATGTGTTTAATGGCGCACATGTGTCTAGATGTCTACATGCGGTGTCCCCAGCTAGGCTATGGTGCTTCCGTCATGTAGAGAGAAGTCTGAATTCAGATATGATGACATTTTTAGAGCTTGCTTTATAGTAAGGTTGTATCGGTTAATCAGTTTCCTCTGGAGTTACCCAATGGTGGAGTGGAAAACAAGGGAAGTAGCAGCCACTGCAGCCTTTAAAAATAAGAGGCTTCTCTAAGCTGAGGAACAGTGCCCATAGATGGGGAAGGGAGGGAGAATGACATGGGCTTCACAGACAGAGATTAAGAGCAACCCAGCTGGGCGTGATGGCTTATGCCTATAATCTCAGCACTTTGGAAGGCCGAGGCTGGCGGATCATCTGAGGTAGGAGTTTGAGACCAGCCTGACCAACATGGTGAAACTTCATCTCTAATACAAAACATTAGCTGGGTGTGGTTGCATGAGCCTGTAATCCCAGCTACTCGGGAGGCTGAGGTAGGAGAATTGCTTGAACCTGGGAGGCAGAGGTTGCAGTGAGCTAAGGCTGTGCCATCGCACTTCAGCTTGGGTGAAAATCGAAACTCCATCTCAAAAAGAAAGAGTAACCCCAGGAGGTGTTATGATTTAGAAATGACTGTCACAATTCTCTGGGCCACTGATTCCTTCATAATCTCCTCAAGGTTCTGTTTCTACCAATGTTCCAAAAGACATTCATCTTCCCCCCTCTCTTCCACACACAGCGTTCCTCTGTGTTGGAAGTGGGACGTAGGCATGAATAGGATGTGTCTCTGCCTCTGGGTACTCACAGCGCGGTGGGAGGAGTGGTGTGTCAGCCACACAACAACTAACTAATAAGGAGAAGAGAGAGTCTGATTCTGGCTTTACTACCACTTTTTACCAAGTCAACCCCAGGTTACTCATCTGCAAAATGTAAATCATAATACTTACTTTACCTAACAAAGAGGGTTGAGTTGTGTCAAATATTTATTGAGATAATCCATAAAAATGCACACTCAAAGGATAAAGTTCTATAGATGCCAGCCCTCCTCCTCCTTGTCATCATCATCATCACACCACCATCAGCATTACGATTTTGTCTATTTAAACATGCATGTATGTATGTGTGTGTGTGTGGGAGAGACTGCACATGTGCGGATGTGCATGCACCTAGTGAAAGGGCATGAAAGAAGGAGGGAAGGAGACCACAGATCAGGAAAATACTTCAAAGGGTGAAACCAGGAATCAAATGCTAAACCTGCCACGATTTACAAAAAGAAGCTACTTATATATTATGCTCAGATACAGCTTTCTCAAGATACTCTCAATCCCGGCTCCTTTGGCTTCTGCTTCCTCCCGTGTCATCCACTGGTAAGAATGAGTGATGGCTACATTAATTGACACCTGTCTCCTAAATTGGGCCTTTTGTTACATATCACATGAGCCCCATTTTATTATTTATTACCTCTTGATAAAGCATTATCTGCTTGTGGCCATTAAGCTACCACTTTGGAAGAAAATACATTTCTGGCTTTTCCTAAGGGAGTTAATGAGTTGCCCTTGAATGATCTGAGAAGTTCATTATTTCTACAGATTATTAGGGGTAGAGGCAGAGAAACAACTAAACTGAGAGGGGAAGAGACAGACACTGGACAGAGACTGTTTGTGGCTATTCAAGCAGGAACACTTTGCCTTGCACAGGGTGACCTTCAGGCTGTGGGATCCCTGAGCCACACTGTGCAGGGATGGCACAAAAATATTCTGCCCATCTCCTAGTCTCAGCATCCTGGGACTTGTGAGGGGAAAGTGCAAGAGAGGCATGGGGTGACATCTGTAACACAAATGGGTGACTGCTACTGGAGAAAGGCTCTGAACCCCACTAGACTAACATCAGTTTTACAAAAGAGGATGGTGTCTTGCTCTTCTCAGTAATTCTAGGGCAGGTGCTGTGACTGTGAACCTACAAGATGGGAAAATGGTACGATAGTCCCCTGGGAGGTAGCCAGACTGACATGTGTGTACCAAGTCTCTCTGGGGTCTGGGCAAGTGGACAGGGAAGAGGCAGGTTCTGCAGTGTGTGTGCTGGGTTGGCACACATATCACAAAATCCCAAATGTGTCAGTACTATCTGCCTGCTCTCCATTCTCTGTGCCATGAAGAGTTCATGCTATTTATGACCCCAGCAGCCCTTGACATGTTACTAATGGTAAAGTGAAAGGCAATGAGTAAAGGTCGTCCAGCAAGAGAAGCATAAAATGAGGCTCTTAATCACCTCCTCTTCCCTTTGCTTGTCATAATCCAGGAAGGCTTTTTTGTACAGCATTAGACCCAGCAATTATATGAATCTGGCCATGAGGCTGATGAAGAAAGTTAGGGATCAAAGTGTTCTTTATGGGACACTTAACCTGCTGAGAAGCAAAAGGCATAGATTCTGGTTGTAACTGTGCCATTGGGCAGGATAAGAGTGGGAAAGAGGCCCACAGTGGTCCCTGGCCTACAGAAACCCCTAATTCACATACAGAGAAGGAACTTTGACCTCAGGTCGAGCCTTTCCTGGGACACCAGGAAAAAACTTTCCTTCTGATACAGTCATAATACTTTTGTGACATGCTGATTTATAAGCCCTAACTATGCAGTTAGCATCTGTGATGTGCAAGGCGTTATTCTGGGAGTTCTGAGGGATACAGGTCATTGTCACTGGTCTCCTGGAACTCAGAATCTAGTTAAAAAGATAAACTATAGAAACAGAAACATAAGATTTTCTGAAAGAAAATGACAGCAGTAAAAATAGTAGAGAGGCCAGGCACAGTGGCTCCCATCTGTAATCCCAGCACTTTGGGAAGCCGAGGTAGGTGGATTACCTGAGGTCAGGAGCTCCAGACCAGCCTGACCAGTATGGTGAAACCCCATCTCTACTAGAAATACAAAAATTATCAGAGTGTGCTAGCATGCACCTGTAATCCCAGCTACTCTGGAGGCAGAGACAGGAAAATCACTTGAACCCAGGAGTTGGAAGTTGCAGTGAGCCAAGATCGTACCACTGCACTCCAGCCTCGGTGACAGAGCGAAACTCCCTTTCAAAAAAAAAAAAAAATAGTAGAGAAAGCAAGTACTGTATCAGGATTCTGATGGGTGAGATGTTATTTTAGACCGAAAATTAAAGAAGGCTTCAGGCAGCACATTGCGCTTGAATTGGATCTTGGAGACTGGGAAGCGCTTTGACAGTGGAGAGGAAGACAACTATTGCAAACTGACTGAAACTGATTTATATTATATGTAATATAAATCCAATTATGTATTCATTGATTCATTCAACAAATATCATTGAGCAGTTCTCATTTGCTGGGCACTGTGCGAGGCCCTGAGGATACAGTGGTGAACACCACCACAAAAACATGAACTAAGCATGATGACAGTGCATGTGGGTACAGGCATCTCGGGGGCAGATGGTGGATACCAGAAAAAGGCTTGAGCAGTATGGCCAGTGCAGTGACCTCAGGTGCAGTTCCTACAGGCTACCACAGAACACAGTCTCCTCATCAATTGTTGACCTGGTGTTGGTGTTTCCATCTGCAAATTAGGGAAACCACACCTGCTGTTTCTTGAAACCATGTGTAAAGTCTGGCTTGAAAGGTGCAGAACGCTGATGGGCAAAATTACCTGAGTGGTTACATGTGGTTTCTCTGTATCTGTTTCAACTGGATGGGTGATTTGCTGAACGGCACCCAAGGAAATCATGCTAACAGGTTGGCCAATATGTTAAGATCATAGCTCTCCCTGCCTAGTGCCATTTCAATTATTGCTCAGTTAAATGAAAGTGTTTTCTCTGGATTGAATGGTCCACTATTGTTAGATTACTTATTAAAAAAGACTGATAGGCTGAGGCTGTTTTCACTTAGGATTTGTATAACATGTTCATAACTGAAATGGAGGGTTGCCATAGTTACCTGTGTGAGCTGTTAAACAGAGCACAATCTCTACTAAAATCTCTCCATGGAGGTCAACTAGACATTTTCCATCAGTGCCAAATAATATGCTGGCTAATGGAAGTTAATGAAATTATTAAAGGAGTAAAAGAAATTGAAAATAAAGTTAATATGAATATATTTTATATTTAAATATGTTTTAGTGACCAGCCATTTCTGTGGGGTTCTAACCAGCTGGAAACTTTGGAGTAAAGCTAGACATCTGGAGAGAGGTTTAGAGTAAAAACACATTTGGATTTTGGCACAGATTACCGCCTTCGAATCCAGCCCATCATTAACAGCTTCTGTACAGTATTGTTCTTCCTCCAGGGGCAATAAAAATGAAGCAAACCTTTGTTCAACCTAAACTTCCTTTCTTGGTCAGCTGTTCCAGCTGACTTCCCATCCTAGTGGCCCTACTGTTCCCATTGGAAACGTCAGAATGGAGAGAACCACAGACTGCTTGCTTTAGAAACGGCATGTTCAAATGCAGTAATGCCAGAAAAATATAGACATTCTTTTTGAAATAATCACTAGCTTAGTGCGTCTTAAACCTTAGTGTGTATAGATGTGATCCGGAGTTCTTGTTATCCTATAGATTCTGATTGAGCAGGTACAGGGTGGGGACTGTGTGCCTGTTTCTAAAAACTCCCAGGTGATATCAATACTCCTAATCCTGCCGGGCACAGTGGCTCACAGCTGTAATTCCACCACTTTGGGAGGTCGAGGCACGTGGCTCACCTGAGGTCAGGAGTTCGAGATCAGCCTGATGAATATGGTGAAACCCTGTCTCTACTAAAACTACAAAAATTAGCCAATTGTGGTGGCTTACACCTGTAGTCTCAGCTACTCAAGAGGCTGAGGCAGAAGAATTGCCTGAACCCAGGAGGCGGAGGTTGCAGTAAAATGAGCCGAGATCACGCCATTGCACTCCAACCTGGGTAACAAGAGCGAAACTCCGTCTCAAAAAATAAAAAAGAGGCTGAGATAGGAGAACTGCTTGAACCTGGAAGGTGAAGGCTTCAGTGAGCCAAGATCGCACAACTGCACTCTAGCTTAGGCAACAGAGTGAGACTCAGCGTTAAAAAACAAAAATACTCCTAGTCCACACACCACAACTTGAGAAGAAAGGCCTAGTTTGTTTCATCATTTGCTTATTGGAATCATCATATACATATCAACCTGAAAGTGCTGCCACACCATCTTCTTGCTTGACACACATGTGATCTGTCCCACTAACAGAGGTGTTAGAGTTTGCTGACACTAGGATATTACACAGCTACCTATTTATCAGGTTCATGTGGCATGGTGCTCACAGGGCTCTCCAATACCTTTTGTGGGATTGTGCTTTCAATTTACGATTATCACTCTTAATAAACATGTAAATAGCTCAAAAAACAAGTAAACCTGGAAACAGCTAAATGTAGAGTTAGTGACATGTTTCATCACAGGGCAAACCGATTTTTAACTAATCTTTACTCTTTAGCAATGAATGAAGCACAAATCAAATGTAAATCTGTCAACTCAAGGCAAACCATAATTCACTGGCAGGTGGTATTGACAGAAAAAGTACGGAGTATTTGTGAAGTCCGAAATTGTTATTTATATAAAACATGGAGTTTCAGTAAAGCTCAGGCTGAAATTTTACAGTATAGTCTACTTTTGAGGACAATCCATTCATTGTTAGGCATTTTGTGTGTATCTGGGGGTTGGGGTTAATCTATACATTAGCCAAATTAGCCAACTACATGTTACAAATCTACTAGACAGTATCTAACTCAGTATTTACCAATAATCATACATTGGAAAAAGGTGCTGACGGAAGCCGCTATGTTCAGCTTTGCATTATTTTATACCAGTCTGTAAAATGGACACCTCCTTCAACATACATACTGAATTGGTCAGATTCTCACTTTAGTTTTTTTTAATCAATGGATGTTCTAAAAATAAGAAGAGGTTTCTTTATTCTAGACCAGTAGTTCACCTGGAGGACTTTTAAAAGCACAGATTGCTGGGCTTTACCCCTAGATTTTCAGATGTCTCCTAAGAATTTGGCTTTCTAACAAGTTTCCCGGTGATGCTGATGCTGCTGGTCCAGGAACCACACTTTGCGAACCACAGCTCTAGATCATTACTTTACACACTTGGTTGCATGCTAGAATCATCTGGGAGCACTTTTGAAAATACCAACACCTGTGCTGAAATCCAGACGAACTAAATCCAAATAGGGAGAGAGGTGGGTAGTGGAATACAACTGTGGGTAATGTTTTGTTTTGATTTAAATTTTAATTTTAGATTCAGGTGGTACATATGCAGATTTGTTTCAAGGATATATTGTGTTATGCTGAGGTTTGGACTTCTCTCTCTTTTTCTTTCTTTTGAGATCGAGTCTCACTCTGTCTTCCAGGCTGTAGTGCAGTGGCATGATCTTGGCTCACTGCGACCTCTACCTTTCGGGTTCAAGTGATTCTCTGCCTCAGCCTCCCAAGTGGCTGGGACTACAGATGCGCCCCAGCATGCCTGACTAATTTTTGTATCTTTAGTAGAGACAGGGTTTCACCACGTTGGCCAGGCTGGTCTCGAACTCCTGACCTCGTGATCCACCGCCTCAGCCTCCCAATGTGCTGGGATTACAGGCGTGAGCCACTGTGCCCGGTCCTGGGCTTCTCTTGATCCCAACATCTAATCGTGAACATAGTACCCAACAGGAAGTTTGTTAGCCCTTACTCCTGCTCCCTCCGTCCCTCCTTTTGGAGTCCCTGGTGTCTTTTGTTCCCATCTATATGTCCATGTGTACCCATGGTTTAGCTTCCACTTATAAGTGAGAACATGTGATATTTGGTTTTCTACTTCCCAACTATTGGTAATTTTTAAAGCTCCCCATTCAGAGCTAACCGTCAAAAGGCTAAGAACTACTAGGTATAATGGAAAGTTACCATCTTGCAGCTGAGTACAAAAACATTACCTCAAGCTCATCTTAGCCCACATATATTATAATGATTCTGAGAGTGTAACTGAACAAAATAATGGGCAGATAAAATGTTCCACAGCTATGGAGATATAAGCCTGCAAATATTTCAGCTGTATCACCTAATTTGAAGATTATCTTCCTGGCATTTACTGTGTGTGTGGGTGTTTGGCACTTGGACTCCAAAAAGGCTGTCAGTTCTCCCAGTCAGTGCTTCTTGTGCAGAAGAGAAACCAGAGGATCCACCTGCTTCACTAAATCCATTCCTCTCAAGGGGACTTCCAAAAGGGTGTCATTTTTTCTAGTGAAATCATAACATGGTTCAGAAACTCAAGAAGGATATGTGATACTTCTTTCTGATTCCTCAGTCAACAGCTTTCTCTACCTCCTGTCTCATCACAATCTTCCAGTTGGCAAGAAGTTAGAGAGGGATAAGTAAGAAGATTCCAAAATGCTCTAAGCTTGCCAAGCCATAATATGTACCATGGCTTACTGTTTTAATCTTGAAGAAAGGATCCAATCTAGGGACATGAAAGATGAAGTAAAATCTATAAGTTGGATTTTAGTTGCTTTTAAGAATTATTTGCTATAGTTAGAACATCTGCCATTCTTACACTCAAGGCTTGAGATTTCTTTACAAGGGGAAAACATTAAGATTTTAAAGTTCTAAATAGAAATATTCTCCATTTCCTACAAATCATCCTTCAGTCTTCGCCTTAACTTCTTGGAGGGGAATATTCTACTTGACCCAACTTTTTTTTTTTTTTTTTTTTTTGAAGTAATTACAATGTTATTTTCTTTTCTTTAAAAATGGAACTAAAGTACACTTCCTATTAAATTCCACCCCTTGTCCTACATCAATTATCTAGGACCATCCAAAAAAAGCCTAATTCTTTTTTGATGTTAGAAACAGTTATTAAATGCCTACCATACCAGGCATGGAATGAAGTACAAAGATGAAATAATCTGTCTGGGCGCGGTGGCTCAAGCCTGTAATCCCAGCACTTTGGGAGGCCGAGGCGGGTGGATCACGAGGTCAAGAGATCAAGACCATCCTGGTCAACATGGTGAAACCCCGTCTCTACTAAAAATACAAAAAATTAGCTGGGCATGGTTGTGCGTGCCTGTAATCCCAGCTACTCAGGAGGCTGAGGCAGGAGAATTGCCTGAACCCAGGAGGCAGAGGTTGCGGTGAGCCGAGATCGTGCCATTGCACTCCAGCCTGGATAACAAGAGCAAAACTCCATCTCAAAAAAAAAAAAAAAAGAAGAAATAATCCTTTTAATTAGGGGTAGGAAGACAAAAGCATAAATTTCATAACAGAGATAAAAAATCTATAGCAAGTGTAATCAGAACTAGCAGAAAGACTGAGAACTACCTCAAAATAAACAGTATTTAAGATGTATGTTGGAGAATGGGTAAAACATCAGCAGGATAGAAATAAAAAGATATTCCAGACATTCCTGGGAAAGAGAACAGCATACATAAAGGCAAAGAATGATAAAAGGCTTAATCCACCTAGAAGACATAACAATTATATATGCACCTAAAACAGAGCTTCAAAACATATGAAAAATTCACAGAATTGAAGAGAGAAACAATAAAAATACAAATAGTTTGGGACTTCAAAACCCTACTTTCAATAATGCACAGAGCAACTAGATATAAGAAAAACAAGGGAATAGAAGGCTTCAACAACACTATAAGCCAAGTCGAGCTAACTGAAATACATAGACCATATACTCAACAACTTGTTACACACTCAAGAAAATAATACATGCTTTTCTGAAGTGTACATGAAACATTCTCCAGGATAAACCAAGAATAGGCAAGTTGATAGATTCAGAAAGTATATTAGTAGTTATAAGAATGCATGGAAAGAGGAACGTGAGGAGTGACTATTAATGGACATGGAGTTTCTTTATAGGGTGATAGAAGTGTTCTAGAATTAGAGAGTGGTGATGGTTGCATACTTTTAAAAATTGGCTGGGCATGGTTGCTCACACCTGCATTCCAGCACTTTGGGAGGCTGAGGCAAGTAGATAGCTTGAGGTCTGGCATTTGAGACCAGCTTGACCAACATAGTAAAACCCCATCTCTACTAAAACTACAAAAATTAAGCCAGGCATGGTGGCAATCACCTGCAGTCTCAGATACTTGGGAGGCTGAGGAAGGAGAATCACTTGAACCCGGGAGGTAGAGGTTGCAGTGAGCTGAGATTGTGCCACTGCACTCCAGCCTGGGCAACAGAGTGAGACTCTGTCTCAAAAAATAAAAATAAAAATATACTAAAAAGCCAATGAATTGTACATTTTAAGGTAAAAATTTCCTGGTGGGCAATGATCACATCTGTCTTGCACTGAAATGGAAAACATAGCTCATGGTGTATGCACATACATATTTTGTTCTCACCCACCTCATATACAGAAAAAGATCTCCAAAAGCTTACCCTAAGAGCAGAAAATTAGGAAAAACTGAATACGCAAAATAAGGTCAGGCATTTGTTGCAATAACTTACCCTTTAATTCATTTATTCAACGAACAGTTATTAAGGACCTATTGTGTGCCAGGACTGCAAGGTGGTAAAGATTCAGCAGTGAACAAGACAGACAAAACAAGGCAGAGTGTGCCCTGGTAAATCTAATTACCTCAGAATTAACCACATTTCAATTTTAGACATCAAGTACAAGCTGGAAAAGATAGTTATTTTGGCATTTTTAAAGTTATAGAATAATTATTTGATTCATACACTTGGAAGAAAAAGTATTTGATAACAGAAGATCAGCATGATAGCAACAAGAAAGTAGAGCTCAAACACAGGAATCTGTTAATGTGTGTTTGCCTTGTTCATAGACAGATAGGAGGCATTCTGCAAACATAAACCTAGAGTGGAGATGGATACGGCGTGTTCTTAGCTTTCTGACAACAGCCATGACAATGTTTCTACCAAATATGTAGCTCTGATTTCATACCTAACAAATAACTTACCTGGTCATTTGTCCTCTCTACCTGTAGGAAAGAATTAATTCGTCAGTGTATTTGGGTGTTCTGGTCTGCTGTATGTTACAGTTCTCATTGTAGAGGTCCAAGTGGTATTTGGGCTTACACGTTAGTCTTTTCTGAGTTTGACAGTATGAGCTATTTCCGAAAGTTTGGTAACATTTATATTAAATTCTGTAACATGTTGGCCATGCCTAACATACTGCTACTTTCTGATGCTTATGGATAAAATATTAGAGTAAAAATTAAAATATGTCTACTTAAATGTTACATCTCATTCAATAATACATAGTAAGTGCCTGCTACATGGCATGCTATTCGGCAAGGAGATAGGTGGATATAGGATGTGTAAGAGAAAACATCATCCTCAAGTGGGCTTTCCTGGATAAAGATATTTCTTGATAACTTTTATCCAAGTTACTTAAATTTCAAAAAGAATGAAAAAATCACAAGGGAGCCACTGAAAGAAAACATTCTATTAATATAAAATAAATATACTCCTGTGTCAGTGTTCTGCAATCTATATTCCGACGTCAATTTTTGTTGAATGCCATTTAGGAAAACGTAGTTATGTAAGCAAGGTAAAATATTTGCTACGTTTTCTTATCATTTTTAAATTTGTCATTCTCTTATTGATTTTAACATTTCACAAGTACCCAGATCTGCTATTTTTCAGCCATTTACATGTCTTCATGCATAGGAGTGGGAGCCCATATATAGTCATTAAACACCTTGATTCTATTCCCTATGAAAGACCTGTGTGAATATTCAGCCTTCTCTAGGTCAACCTGTCAGAAAACCAGTTTAAGAAAATAAAAATATTAGAATATGGAATATTTAATAAAATATATTTTATGTTTTTAAGAACCATATTTGTACTTCAAATGAGGAATATGAGAATATAATAGAAACCTTTAAAGGCTACATATATTACCAGATAAGAATGGTTAATAGGCCAGGCATAGTGGCTCAAACCTGTAATCCTAGCACTTTGGGAAGCTGAGGCAGGCAGATTGCTTGAGCCCAGGAGTTTGAGACCAACCTGGGCAACATGATGAAACCCTGTCTCTACAAAAAATACAAAAACTAGCTGTGTGTGATGGCATGTGCCTGTAGTCCCAGCTACTCAAGAGGCTGAGGTGGGAGGATCACTTGAGCCCAGGAGGCAGAGGTTGCAGTAAGCTGAGATCATGCAACTGTATTTCCAGCCTGGGTAACAGAGCAAGATCCTGACTAATTAAAAAACAACAAAAGAAAAGAAAAAAAAAAAAAACAGAAGAAAGAATGGTTTATAATTAGACATTGCTGATAATTATTATTTTTAGTTGTTTAGTGCTTTATAGCTCATAAGGCCTTTGTGATGGATCTCTAAGACTTCTTTAAATTCTATTAGTCTCTGAATATAACTTACTGAAGATTACACAGCTAAGTATAAACACAGGACTCTTATTTTTTTCCTTTAAAGTCCTTATTACAAAATAAATACAAAGTACTTTGTTTACTTGTTTATTCGTCACATACTAGGTTAAAAGTTTTAGGTGAGCAAGCACCACACCTGCTTTATTCCTCATTGCATGCCAATGCCTGGAACAGTCCTTGGCACGTAATACATTTCTGACACATTTTTAATGAATTAAGGGAAGATATCAAATGTCTGATTCTACTGCATTCCTCCTTATACAACATTAGTGAGTACTTTAGGATTCTGGTATTATTTATTTGCTTAGAAGATCATGCTTCCCATATATTTCAAATCAGTCAAACTTGTTCAAATATTATACTGAAATTTAAAAAATGAGTCAAGGAAGTTTTGCTGTATGTAAATTAGTCTATTCTTCTTTCCTTCAAATTCTATTTGACATGTCCAACTACTTGATACATAGAAATTTTATAACAATATTCTCTATTTTTACTTACCAAATTGTAGTAAAAAGTAAATGGCATGTTTCAACTAATCCAGCAGCATTGCCTTTCTTTCCTCTAGCTAAGAGGGAAACAGAAATGGTTGCCATGGAAAGTCATAAATACCACTGGCTGCTATTTCCTTATTTGCTACTCTATCATGTATTAGGAGAATAAACAGCAAAAGCTCCTTCTAAAAGTTGAGTTGCAGGCATGTGCAGGGCATTACATCCAGAGCTTCTGCAGTTCATTAGGTCGCCCAGCTATCGCAGAAGTAGGGATGACAATAACAGAAGACATCTATTGAGCATTTTCCCAATGCCAGGTATCGTACTAGCAACATGCTATAGGTTGAATGTGCCCCACAAAGTTCACGTGTTGGAAACTTAATCCCCAAAGCAACAGCGTTGAGAGGTGAAACCTTTAAGAGGTGATTAGGCACAGTCTTTGTGAATGAATTAATTCTGTTACTGTGGGAGTGAGTTAGTTATCATGGGGAGTGAGTTCCTAATAAAAGAATAAGTTTGGCTCCCTTCCCCTCTCTCTTTTTTGCCCTCTTGTCCGTCCACCTTCTACCATGGAATGACACAGCAAGACAGCACCTCACAAGATGCCTGCTCCTTGGACTTCCCAGTCTCCAGAACTGTGAGAAATATACCTTCATTCTTAATAAAGTACCCAGTCTCAGGTATTCTGTTATAACAACACAAAATGGACTAAGATGATACATTATCTCATTTCATCCTCACACCAGGCTTATCATTTTGGCCTGATATTTCACTCTACAGGAAGAAGTTGATACTTAGAGATGTTAAGTATTTAAAGTTCACTCAGCTAGTAGGTGACAGAAGAGAGGTCCCAAATCTTTTTTTTTTTTTCTTAACTGTGGTAATGATTTTATAGTATTTTTGTGCTGGAAATAACTAACCAAATGAAACAAAACTGAATAATTGCTTATAGTAAAGGTCAGCTTTTTCTTATAATTTGCATAGCTTTATATCCTAAAAGTTGGCATGTTGTTTTCTATCTTTAGAGGAGTGACTCATCTGGCTCTCTGCTCAGGGCTGTATTCTTAATTCCTAATAGTGACATGCATAGAGTCAGAATATCCACACATTGAACAGAATATCCATACATTGAACAGAATATCCATACATTGAACAAAATGAATCTCTTTCTCTGATTTC
This sequence comes from Saguinus oedipus, assembly GCA_031835075.1. Taxonomy (NCBI): domain Eukaryota; kingdom Metazoa; phylum Chordata; class Mammalia; order Primates; family Cebidae; genus Saguinus; species Saguinus oedipus. The sequence goes on from CM063178.1 coordinate 131,219,091, forward strand.
TGATGCTGGGGTTGGGGAAGGAAAGGATGAGAAGGCATGCCTTGTAACCCAGGTCTTTCTGATCCCAAAGCTTGAATGGGAATGGCATTTTTTTGGCATCCTCTGCCACAGGCCTTGGAGAATCACTTGCTTCTGGTCCCTTGGTCAAATTAATCCTGCCATATTCACCTGATCTCAGGAGGCCCCTGTGGGTATCAGGGAATGGAACTTGTAAGCCAGAGGTCTTACATTGCATTTTACCTTTCTGTTACTTCCTTAGGCATTAAACCAGGGGATTATTTTAACAACAACAACAGCAACAACAAAACACCTTATAAGATTATATTTTGGGAGGCCGAGGCACGCGGATCACTTGAGGTCAGGAGTTTGAGACCAACCTGGTCAACATGGTGAAACCCTGTCTCTACTGAAAATACAAAAAAAATTAGCCAGGCATGGTGGTGTGTGCCCGTAATACTAACTACTCGAGAGGCTAAGGCAGGAGGAGAATCACTTGAACTTGGGAGGTGGAGGTTGCAGTGAGCCAAGATAACACCACGAAACTCCAGCCTAGGCAACAGAGTGAGACTGTCTCAGAAAAAAAAAGATTATATTGAAATGAACTGTGGTCTCCTTGCACCTAGCTGAAAGTCTGGGACACAGTAGCTACTTAATAGATTTTTTATTGAACTGAATTAATTTTGAAGTAAACTTTGATAACCAATCCCATTGATAACCAGCATAGCACCAAGCCAAGCTGCACGGAGGTGCCAGTGAACTCACTTATACATGACATCTAAACACATCTAGGAATCAATGTTTTGATCTAGAGCAGGAAGAAGTCCAAGACTATAGGTAGACATATTATTTGAAGAAGTCCAAGTTATATCTAAATATAAATCTATACAGTAAGTCACAATGATCTAAACTTTTCCCCCTTACCATCAGGATTCTCCTCTTCCTTTTTTTTTCTTTGCAGAATGAGCCACATAATTGCTTCAATTGGCCACTTCCCTCTGACAGATGTAGTTATATGTATATATGTAATACATACACACATACATATATATGAGTTAAAGTCAATTTAGATAACAACTGACAAGAAATTAAATATTTAAAGATGTTGTTGATTATGTAGTTATCACAAATGTCTATTTAGCATTCCATATTGGAAAGAAAACCCCACCACGATTATCTCATCTTGGCAGTCTTCCCCCACCCCCCAAATTACAACTGCTACATAGTTACTTAGAGCCTTAATTCACAGTTGTTTATTTCCTGCTTTCACATCCAAAGTTGGGGAAAACAGACCTTGGTGAATTTCAAATTTCAGAGCTAATAGCATCCGTCTGGTATGGTAGGTATTTATTTAACTTTAATACGAGAAGTTGGGCATCTGTTTTTCTTTCAGCTGATGACACAGTTCATTTTCTCCTCAATAATAGAGAAATTTCAAAATTCATGAAAGCCCACTTTTTGCTTCATTTCCTGTAAATAACTTTACACTTACTTCAAAGCTGACCTTTCACTTAGATCAAAATCCGTGTTACTAAGACCTTGCAGAGAAGAGAACAGAATCAGTTGAATGAACATTAAAATAACTGTATCTTGCTTTATTTACTGTACCCTGAACACCTTTGAAGGGTTGTAATTTCTGGGGATGCCCTGAGCACTCTGAGTGAAGTATCTGCCAAAAATCACATCTGACTAGTGCCTTGTTATTTTTTTCCACTGCTGTTTTTTAAAAAGTGCCATTAGGGAAGCTTAACTACAACAATTCTCTTTCAGTGTCGTCAATTTTCCATGAGTTCAGGCAGGCCACCGCACAGATCTCAAATACACAGAAAACTGTAAGTGGAAACCGGGTTAAAAGGGAAGGAAATGTTGTATATACTTAATATTATAGAAATCAAGTATAAAGAAAAGGCTGCTAAATTGTAGAGTGTAATCAGGTTAACCCTATTGACTGGAAACAGAATTCAAATTACCTTGCACTTGGTTACTGGGAAGAAATTGAGGAGGCTTTAAAAATAGACACCACTGTTTTGGCCTTTGTTTAAAATAGTAATTCCCAAGACTAAATTTCTCTTACTGTCTCTTTATACGCCTGGATCAAAAGAAGCAAATCTGACTGGTTTAGAAAAATCTTTAGGGAAAACCAATTCCTTTGTCTCTTCAACAAAGACTTTGAATAAGAGTCTAAGTTTGCTTTCGCCTGTGCATTTTAAGAACTGGACAACACATGTACTGGGAGCCAGAAAGAGTTTCCTCACATAATCTAGGCCTTGGAATTCCTTTGTTTCTTGCCTTTCAGATGGAAGAAGAATAACAAGTATGGTATTGTCCACAAACTCATTGACCACTCAGTCTCCATTTTAATATACTGTATATACGCTGTGTGAGTGTGTCTAAAAGACTGTGGGCAGGAGAAAGAGAAGAAACTGCGGGTGTTTATGGTTAATATTAATCATTTGGATGATGAATATTATTATTAGAAAATTAGAATTTTATAATTGTATTAAACCTGAAAATTATTAAATATATTGATCTTTAATACTTGGTTCCTAAGACTGTTATTTTTTAACAATCTTTTTTATGTGCTAATTATCTGAAAGGGTAGTCTGTTTCAATGAAATAATTCCCCCTTTCCATCCTTTTTCCCACAGTATTCCTGCATTCATCAAGAGCAATGTCTTTACAACTGGTAGGCTTTTTGGCCTCTGTCATTCCTATTTTGAACAAAAAAAAATGATTAAAAAATGACTGTGGTAAATGTTACCTAACTTGGAGTTATCAGTACCAAAATAAGTCCTTCACATATTTAGGCCAATAAGAACACAGGATTCTGTTTTGTTGTATACCTCAAGATTCTTCTTTTGTAATCAAAGATATGAACACCCCAAAATGGTAACATGAAGCAAGTGGAATGCAAGAAAATGAAGAAAAATATACTTTCCTGTAGTTCATGCTGATACCTGTATTTGTTGGCTGAATCCCTGAAAGCTATTCCTTTGTCTCCCTCTTCAAGTGCTAACTTCCAGACCTCCACCTGAGCTCATGTTACTGCCCCTTGCCTAGGAGATCTTTGTATAGTTCCTAACTCTGAAGCTTTGTGGCCAAAGGAAGTTATTTATACCATCTGTAAAAGAGGGAGCAAAATGGCTGCTTTTTATCTTGTGTTCCACAAGGGTGCTCAGGAAATTTATGAAAAATCTATTCGAGTGACTGCTGAGATATGAATGTTGAGCTCCTAATGGCTGCTAATGGGCGATCTTATTGCACTCTTCCTGTTTTCCTTACCCCCAAGTGGTCAGCCAGCATCCAGAGAGGGTAAGAAAGATGGGGGAGTTGGTGAATAATGATTGCTGGGTAAACCACCAGGGACTGGATTTGATAATGCATCCTCACTTGGAAGTGCCTGAGTTGGAAGCCCCTTCGAGACATAGTCCAGGAAGGCCCCAAAAAGCTTTCCAGGTAGAGATCGGTGAGTTTTTATGATCCCCAGAACTTGGGAATCCTCCTGACAGCTTTATATTGTCCTAGGTTGCTTGATTTATCTGACTGAGTCCCTTACCTTACATAGACCAGTTTTCTAAAACTCGGGGGCAGATGCTTGTCGTCTACCATAAAATGCTGCTAAGAAAGAGATTTCACAATCCATTTTAAAATTTAATTTCTCTTTAGCCTTCCAAAAAATATGAAAAGTCGCTAGTTACATTTTCTCATGTAGTAAATTCCAGAACTCTTGTCATTTGATACTTACAATATCTTACAAGGAAGATATGCCGGAACCGTATGGTAATAAAACCTTTTTCCGTATATGTTTGTAATGTTCCATGAACCAAATCAGCTTTCCTAATACAACTTTGTACAGAGGTCAGATATATCAGATATATTAGTCAGATAGATAGTGGCCTATCGCTTACCACTGTTAAAAGATATCAGTATCCAACAATTATCATCTCAAATATTGGCTACATAACCGTTCCTTTTTTTGATATATTTAAGAAACAGTAAGAAATCTCCAACCATGTTAAATTCTTTACGAAGAATCACAAGAATTTTTTGATCCCTAGAGAAAGGTGATTTGACAGCAGGAAATCTGACCTCTGCGGCTACCTCTTCCCTTTACCTACTCATAATCATTTTGGTCAGCAACAACTTGTTTTTCATAAAGACAGTGCAGATGCTCAACTTCTCAGGGCAATACCGGATGATGGCAAAGACCAAAACAATACAAAATACTCAAGTAAAGGCAAACATTAAGGGCCTTTGAAATTTCCATCTCTGTTGCCTATTCCCACTCTTTCCACCCACATCTACTCTCTGTGTTGCAATGAAGGCCTGGGTATGTGGGTAGTAATGACTGCATAATTCTATCTTTAAAGAATCTATTGAATTAAGGAAGCTGCAGAAAACGAGGAAAACTTATTGAAAACCATCAGAACAAAAGTTCTCAAACCCAAGTAAATTGCTGCTAAGGCTTGTCATTGATGATGTTTCACTTTATGTGGTTAATTGCTTCCTGCCTCCATGGATGATTTTTATCAGTCTTTATCAACTTCTGTTTTGTTATTAATACCCAGGCATTGGCATGGTTCATCTGGTACTCCATTAGACTTGTGGCAAGCACAAAAGCCAGGAGTAAGGGAAGAAAATTAATTGCTTACCATGTTAATGTCAAATCATTTTCACCTTCTTGCCTTGGCCTGATCTCACCATACTGTTGACAAATTATATTTTTCTTGTTAGTTATTTAACCCTCAAAATCTTAAAATCAGCCCAGTTAGACGAGGAAGAAAAGGTAGCAGTAAAACCACTGTTATTGCCTCTGGTGAGGTATGTAGTTTTGGACTAAGGCACAGTACTTCTGCCCAACATGAGCAGAAGCTGAGATGAATCTAAGCCAGCTTTGATGAATGGCCAGCAGAAGACAAGATCTTGGAGTTTCCTTGAGCAAACCATAAGAAGCTACTCTCTAAATTTTTCTGACTTTAAACCAGAGCTCTTACATGCAGAGGCACTTCTTAGCTCCAGTTGATGTAGCCTGGAGCAGTGCTGCCCCTAGACGTCACTCACTGTGTAGTTCAGTAGTTCTCAGAGGACTATTCCAGATCCACATGACAGATATATCCAGAGTACAGAACGTGAGGGTCAGGTGGCTCATCCCTTTAGCGCCCAGAGGCCAGTCTGGATTAGGGTAAGCTTATGGGCTAAAGAGGTCAAATATATTTGACTGGCTCCATCTATTCTTATTCCATCACGGTCCAAACTAGGAGCTGTCATTTTAGGGACACACAAGAACATCACTGTCTCTGTCTTTCAAATGGCTTTCTTTGCTGCTTTTGACTCAGGACTAGGTTGGCCAGATGTAAGTAAAAAGAATAGGATGCCTAGTTAAATTTGAATTTCAGAAAAACAAGTAATTTTTTAGCCTAAATATGTCTCATGTAATACTACTGACCATATCTTTATTGTTAGCTATTCAATACTCAAAGGCTTAAGATAAGCCCAGATATATAGGGTGGGGAAAGAAGAATAACATGACATCCTTCCAGTGAGATGCTCACTTTTAGGCTGGAGTGCAGCACATTTTTAGTACAAATATGTCCCATGCAACATTTGGGACATACTGAAAAAAAAATCATTTAGTGTTTACCAGATATTCAAATTTAATTAAGTACCTTGTATTTTACCTGGCTGACATCTCTTCTGAAATACAAAGGAGCAAAAGATTGCCTATGGACAGATAGTGTTTTACCTGTATACTACAGAATTAGCCCCAGCTAGAGCTTCAATTGTGCTTACCAAGAGAACAGGGCGTATTTAGGTCTGTCAGATGGAGAAGAGAAATCCCACCAAGGTCCATTTAAATGAGAAACCAAAGAGTATCCTGACAAAAAACTTATCCTGAGGGATGACAGCCAAGGTAAATGAGTTTGAGGCACTATCATAGAGAAAGGGGTGATTCTGAGCAAAGAAGACCTCCTCCCTCCAATTGCCTTCCTTCTCCACTCCTAAGGACCAGTCCTATGTCTTGGAAATGAGGACAGTGAAACAAAGACACAGTGCATAAAACAAACAAAGTAATGTAGCACTGGAATCAGGGGTTTCTGCATCAGCAGGGAGCACCATCATCATGAAGCTAAGACCGCCTCCATGTCCATATCGATGGGCACTGGCAGCCAAGCTGGGACTGTGGCCAACATCACCAACAAGACTGTCTCTGCAGGTGCTAGAGTGAGGCTTCACCACCTCAGCAATCCGGGCAGGATGACAGAAAACTAGCCAAGGCGATGGGGTGATCAAAAAAGCCAGTATCAGAAGATATTCATTTAATTTACATTTACTAAACACTTACAATGTGGCATGCAGTCTGCTATGTGCAGCTAATAATACAATGAAAAGATATGATCCTTAACATCATGGTGCTCACAATCTAGTGCAGGAAAGGAACAAGCTTATATAGAATCTCAATATTGTATGCACAGAGCTATAATAATTTGCAAGCACATATGAGGGGCACCTAACTCCTCTTCAGTTTGGTAGAGTAGGTTTTCTGAAGAAATTACTTCTATGTTGAAGTGCAAAGGACCAGTAAGAATAATTCAGGAGGAAGAGTCCATTTGAGATGCCATTTTCTCATCTATTTGGGAGAAATCTGAGGGTGCTCGAGTTTCCATTTGAATAGTGGAAGAATTAGGGAAATCCTGATTTGTGAATGTTATGAGAAAGGGGGATGCCCCTTTCTCATCTATTTGGGAGAAATCAGAGGGGGCTAGAGTTTCCATTTGAATAGTAGAAGACTTAAGGAAATCCTGGTTAGTGAATGTTATTCTGACTCTTTTTCCTTGTTAAGCTTGTATGACTGGAGAAATACCTACCACTCGCTAATGGCTTAGTCTGAGAGTTAACATTGAGAAAATACCGTGCTAAGCATTAAATGACATGGAGATCTAAGATCTCATAACCCTTAGGTTCCAGAACTATGTTATTGCAGATTCTCTATAGCACCTCACCAGTCTGCTGACATTACATAGGCAAATAGTATTCTTTGCCCTATATTTTGCACTTTGAAGCCCTCTAATACTAAAGAAGTACTGCAAATGTCAAAGAATGAAATTATCCTTGTTTCCCATTGTCAGATCCAGGAAGGGATCTCATATACAAAAGCAAGCGAAATGCAGCATTGATGAGGTTATTGCCACTCCTCTTGAAGTTATCTCTCCATCAGGTTTTGCAAAAACTGATTTCTCTTCCTCTGATCAGAGCAGCCTCAAAATAATAGGTTTCAGAATAAGAAAACAACTATTTTTTTTGTTTAATCTTAATAATAGGGCATTTCAGGTTTGTCTAATGAAAACCAGAAGCTGATGATCTAACACAATCATATACAAGCTTTTGTGCAAAAAGAAATAGTAAAATAACATGGGACCCTGTCTAAGTAAGACTTACAAATGATGCCAGCTAAATGGGAAAAAATAGCAATAACCTTTTAAAACATTAATTTAGACTTTTATTGGAATACAAAGGATCTCCAGTGTCTGAAAGCAGGCATTGTCTCTCTTTTTTTTATTTCAATAGAACTGTGGCTTGAATACAACACAGCAGGGTGTGTGTTTTCTAAAGTTGGGTCATTATCAGAGTGTTCACTGCTGTTTGCCAATAAGCCTTTATTTGGCAAAGTTTAAAACTGCTGACAAATGGGATTCTTCCTGTAGCAGTATAACGTGGTACAGCTAAATATGCCTAATTACAAAAACCCTCCAAGGGTAGTCAAGAAATCTATGCTTTTGAGAAGATTCAGATGGACAGTCCTCAAAATATTAATAGGAAACAAGAAAATCTTTGGCCCCTTGGTCATCTCACTCCTACTCCTGTCATGATAGATTTTAAGTTGCAGGGACCTGTGAGATTATTCAAAACAATGTCTAGTTTTATTCAAAGCTACAGGGATTTCCCATTTCCATAAATTTCTCTGGAGACATTTAAGAGGCGGTTTTCACTTCTGCACACTTTGGTCCGTGGGTTTCTGTGGGCGTGTGTCTATAACTTTCCTTCCCTGTTCTAAGTTGTCCCTGTTCAGAGACAAATAAATTGGAAAATTATTATCCAAAACTCCTAGCAACATTAATTCCTTGCACATATTTTGTGCTTTTAGACTCCAAGAATGACAGTAGACAATCTCCTTAGTATTGGGAAGAGGGACCAATGTCAAATCATTTAATCACAATCTCCGTTTCCAGGAGCCCCTCTGAAAGAACAGAAGCCTCACTTGAACTGGATTTCATGGGAAAATCTGTGCCGTGAACCTTGCTCTCTAATTATAGCTGGGAGAACCTGAGGTTTGTTTGGAATCAGATGTAGCTTTCCACTACCATAATTACACATTTTATTTCAAACACCTCACTGCAGTGTTTGAAGATGCTAGCACAATTGCACTAAGTATCATCCTGGAATTCTTGCTTGGGAGGTCTGGTAGAGAATGTCCTGGAACAGGACAGCAACTGAAATGAAGAGTTTAAAGGAGTCTCATAATTTCATGGCTGGAAGTATGACATAAAGAAATAAGCAATGGGCTTTTTATTCAGAGCTGGGAGTTCTCGTCTCAATTCTGCAGCCTAATGAAAGAAGGTTTAACCAGGTAAAACAATTAGCAACTGAGATCACACTGCTGGGCAGATGCTGAGTAACATCAATTAGAGTCTCAAAGGACTTGAAACAAATACATACATCTAGAGAAGAATTTTCATAATGTAGTTAGGAAGAATACTTATTGAGAAAAAAAGTTAGTATCTGTAATCCAGTACTGGCTAGCATGCTTGGTTATGGTTAAATCTTCCAGTAAGCCAAGAATGAGGGGTGGAAAAGGAGGGAGCTTGGGACCAATATAATAAGTGGTGGAAGTGGGTTCTGTTTAACAGTATGTGGAGGAATTAATCAGCTCCTTTTCACAGATTTAGGGCCCTCACTTCTATATAATTCCCCAGATATTTGCGCTACCTGCCCGCTTCCCGTCCATGTAGCTGATTTTAGAAGAGAGGGAGCACTGGGCTTATTAACTGATGAATGGCTCTATTTTTACTTTGGAATTACAGAAAGTGGTGTAAATTGAGAATAATAGAAATATTAACAAATAATAATAATACTTGCTCTCCTGTTTTAGATCATCTGACAGGCTATATAATGAGAGACAGGGTTTCATCCCTGCAAGTTTTAGAAAAGAGACCAGATATATACCAAGTACTACTCTAGGCACTTCAGAAACATTTTTGTTTCTTAAACTAATCCCGTGGAATAGAAATTACTCTCCTCATTTTAGATTCTAGGGAAAGACGGGAAGAGTCAAAGGTAATTTGGAGTGAAGGCTGCCCTGATCAACTTCCAATGCATCTGGTTATTTTAATTTCATCATTTCCTCAGTGCTATGGAATCTCTGTGATCCATTAATCATATCAATAATAATGCCCTACATTTGAATGGCATTTAATACTAATAATTTTCAAGAAAGTTTCACATGCATTACCTCACTGGATTCTCAAAAACAAGTCTGTGAGTTGGGTAAACAGGAATTATTACCTTCATTTAAAAAATAGTGATACGGAAGCTCAGAGAGGTGGCATGCTTTATGCAGGGCTAAGAGCAGAGTCCAGCTTCGGTTAGAACTAAGTCTTGCTTCCTGTTTTCCCTCTGGAGACCTTGAGGAAGACAGCAAGCTGCCAAATAGCTACCATGATATTGCTAAAAACCCTGTACCAGCTCATGGACAGTAGTCTCATTAAATGCTCAAGATCTTTGGATGAAAACCAAGAACTCTGTATCTCTGTAAAAATCTCTACAGAAACATTTTTCTCTTTCCTCCGCCTCCTCATTTAAATGCTAAAATATTTACAGGGATAGGTCAGATAATATCATGCTGCCTTGTGAATTTTTAGGGAAAAGATGAGGAGCACTTGATAAGGCTGGGAATTTTCAACTGCCTGGCACGGTGGAAGAACTATTTGTCTAGGAGTTAAGACGTGGGTTCTGGTCCGTCTCCTTTACTTATTAGCTGTGTAACCTGCTACTTGTTGTGTTAAATTCTCTAACAGTTTCCTAGTTTATTAAAGTACTGTCCTGATAAAACTGTGATGTGTGAGGGCTTTTAAAAACTGTATACTTGTTCGGGCGCAGTGGCTCATGCCTATAATCCCAGCACTTTGGGACACTGAGGCGGGTGGATCATCTGAGGTCAGGAGTTCAAGACCAGCCTCACCAACATGGTGAAATCCTGTCTTTACTAAAAATATAAAAAATTAGCCAGGGGAGGTGGTGGGTACCTGTAATCCTAGCTTCTCAGAAGGCAGAGGCAGGAGCATCACTTGAACCCGGGAGGCAGAGGTTGCAGTGAGCTGAGATTGTGCCACTGCACTTGAGCCTGGGCAACAAGAGCGAAACTCCATTTCAAAATTAAAAAAAAAAGTATACGTGTGTGCGTGCCACACACAAACATGGTGACATTCGTATGATCATATAAAATATGGATGATTTCAATCTACTCCTGTAACCACAAGGTAAGGGAAAATGTTTACATGTCCATATCATTGTGCTAGTGTGGTATCTTACATAGGAGCAGCATCAGGATATAATTTATATAGTATTATTGGTAGCAGGAACTTAACTGTTTGAAGGTAGCCAGATAGGTTTCTTTTCTTTTTCTTTTGAAACAGAGTTTTGCTCTTGTGGCCCAGGCTGGAATGCAATGGTACGATCATGGCTCACCGCAACTTCCGCCTCCTGGGTTCAAGCGATTCTCCTGCCTCAGCTTCCTGAGTAGCCAGGATTGCAGGCATGTGCCACCACACCCAGATAATTTTGTATTTTTAGTAGAAACGGGGTTTCTCCATGTTGGTCAGGCTGGTCTCAAACTCCTGACCTCAGATGATCTGCCCACATCTACCTCCCAAAGTGCTGGGATTACAGGAGTGAGCCACCACACCAGGCCTCAGACAAATTTCTTACAAGAAAGTCCATCTCGGGATCCCTGGGCAGTCCATGAGATCTGGTAGGTTTCAACAAGAGAAAATGAGGAACCATGTTCAAGGCCAGTCTGGCTATACGTACTTACTACTTGCTCATAGTTGAAATGATTTTGAAGAATTGTATACACTATTGCTATTAGCAGTGAATCAGGGAGGCAGGACAGGAGACAAACCATGGGGCTGAGAGTCAGATAGGGGTGGGTCCAAATCTAAGATATCACCTGCCAGCTGTATAAGTCTGTTTTTTAACCTTTTTGACCTTCAGTATCTTCAACTGTGTGAGCTGATCACACCATATCATAGTTTACTTTGAGGATTAGATGAAATCTCTGTGTAAAGGACCTCAAATACTTGCCATGAGATAGGTGCTCAGTAAATGGCAGCATCAGGATTTTCTATACTCCTCCTCCTGCCACCAGGACTCTAAATACAGCAGTGAGGCAGGATTATGGCATCCAGACTTCAAGATTCCCCTCCTGTGGACAGTTGTTCATTTGGGTTTGTAAGAGAGAAACAGTTTGATGTTTAAAATAGTGTTGATTACTTATTTTTCTTGAGATTCTTTAAAGGTGAAAATAGGCAGTTGGCAGCCCTTTTTAATGTAGAGGCAATGAGAAAAATGGTGACAGACCAATCTGTTTTGGCACACTCTTTGCTGAAAATGAAAGGCCATGTGGTCTCATGGGGACCATGAGACTTGAGCTCAACCTTTCAGCTACCCCAGAGTGAGATCATGTTCTATTCTTTATTTATTAAAAAACCATTTATAGAATATCCACTTACGAGTTAGTATCAAACTCACTGTAGTGTACTTAGTACCTGCCTCATTGTAGGTGCAAGAAAATTTTAATAAGTAATTACAGGCATGACTGAAGAAATGATACTGTATATGCTATATAGCTAAACTTTTTTGTCAGTACTTCCTTTCTATAAGATGAGTGATATGGAATGTAATCTCCCAGCTATGCTCAAATTCCCAAATTTTAACTTCTGTATTTACAGGGCTTTAGATACAATCTAAGTCCATACATGACTGTAATATGGATACATAAGTTTATAGCATAACCCTTATTTTTATACTTCCTGCACTTACCATTTTTTCAGCCTTTGTCCTTGAATTCATAACAGTCTTAGGAAATGATTCATGAATGCATTAAACCCTCCCTTAATCAGATATATGAAAAATTATACTATTAGTTTCTATTTTTTTAAATCATAGATCTGGCTTACATCTTCTGTGGTTCAAGTCAGAATCTTTTGGATTCAACTCTTCCATGAGCAAAGGCTATGTGTTTTAAGCAGAAAAAATGTCTTTACCCTTGCCACATAAGTGAAGAAACAAAGACAATTTAACTGAAACTTTCCTTTTTTCTTTCTCTCCCTTGATTCCTGGCTCAACCCCTTCTTGAGCAAATTTTGCACCAAAGTAAATTGGTTACAAAGAAAGGAAAATGAATTTAGAGATGATTCAGTTTTTTTCACTCCAGTATGATTTCCAAATCTATCATAGGCACGTTTTGGGGGTATTGTTCAGAGCAAAATATGCACTTGGGGTACCCCTGTGTTGTGTCTTAAAAGGGGGATTGTTTTTGCCACAGGACATAGAAAAGAGTGGTCTGATGCATGCTAGTCACATCACCTGCCACTCTGAAAGAATGGTAAGGGGCTTTAGGCATGATGAAAATGAGGAGTAAAATGCTGGGTGTTTATCTCCAGCATTCCAGATAGAAATATATCTCTGTCCAATGAGAAGCATCTCCTTTAACAAGACTGTGGTGCATTCATCCCTCCTGCATATACATGATGAGCACACCTCATCTGTCACGTCCAGACATGTTAAAAGGAACCCTCTTCCCCTGCTCCTTTCTACTCAGAATAAGTAATTATGAAAAACAAATCATTGCCATGTCTCTTTCTTTCTTCATTTTTATTGGGTTTTGTCTGCCTGTCTCCCATGGACATAAAGAATTATTCTGTTCATTGAGATTCAGTGATTTTCTTTGGGGGTTTGTTTCAGATAAAACAGAAGGTCTGATTTTGTCAGGCATGTAGCTCTGAAAGTCTCTTAGAGCAACTATACATATGAATTTGAGGGCAAAATGTCACCCTCCAAGTGAACTGAATGGAGAAACACAATAGAGGTCTGTTAAAATTCTGCTTTGGGTAACACACATGCACAAAAGCCTAGATGTGGTCCTTCTTTCTGAAGGCCTTATAGGTGCCTGTCCACACTATTAATTGCAGGGTGCCTGGCTGCCTGCAGCTGAATATTTCTTTCTGTTTAATGTGTTGCTTTCCCTGAAAGGTTGGGGATCAAATTTGAAGTGGAGAAATGTCCTTCTGGCCTGAAAAGTCTTAAAATTCTGAAAAATACTCTCTCTCTCTCTCTCTCTCTCTCTCTACCTGATAGGAGAAGGCAGGAAGAAGGAGTGCATGTGTATGAGAAAGACAGAAAGCACTTGTGCAAGCTGATTATTATTTCATCAAGTGGTTTGGAAACCAAAGGACAGATGAGTTGAGACCAAGCTTTAAATCCATCTACATTCTGATAAATGGGATTCATCCAAGGAGTTGAGACCAAGCTTTAAGTCTATCTAAATTTTGATGAATAGGATTCTGCCCTGGTAGGAAGCCTCTAGCACAGGCACAAAACAGGCCTGGTTAGTATGGATGCGAAGTTGATTTCTGAATCTTGTCCTCACATATAGGCCTATAGCTTAAGGTGGCATCTCAGACCTCGTCACTTTAGGATCTCCCTCTTGAAGCCTACAGTAATCATCCAGGATGAACATTGCCTTCCACTGTGGCATGCGACCTAGTGATGTGCCTCCTCCATGGTATCACAGAAGCTCTTCAAAATTGAAAAGTAGGCCAGGCATGGTGGCTTACACCTGTAATCTCAGCACTTTGGGAGGCCGAGGTGGGCAGATCACGAGGTCAGGAGTTCGAGACCAGCCTAGCCAACATGGTGAAATTCCCATCTCTACTAAACACACACACACACACACACACACACACACACACACACACACACACACACACACACTAATGGACGTGGTGGTGTGCACCTGTAATCCCAGCTACTTGGGAGGTGGAGGCAGGAGAACTGCTTGAACCCAGGAGGTGGAGGCTGCAGTGAGCTGAGATCACGCCACTGTACTCCAGCCTGGGTGACGGAACAAGACTTTGTCTCAAAAAAAAAAAAAAAAGTTGAAAAGTAAAATTGTCCTCAGTCTGTCTCTGTTTGCCTCTAGCTGCTCTCTGTCTCCCTCTCTGTGTCTAAATTTCTCTGCTGATCTCTCCCTCTCCCTTTGTCTCTCCCCGGCTCTGCCTGTCTCTCTGTCTTTATTTGATCCATCACCATGTTCTTAACTGTCACCTCAATGCATATGACTCCTAAGTCATCATAGCCAGTACTAAATTAGAAGTACAAGTCTTCTAACTTGTATTCCAAAACATCTAACTACTTGTAGGATATCTTCACCTGAATATTCTATACCTCCCATTATCATGTACCAAACTAAATTAAATTCGATATCTAAAGAATTGACTTTGCTATCTCGTTAACAATTTTTAACAAATACAAAAGCTGTTGCCATCACAGCAAGAAAAGCTTTGCTCTTCCTCCTGATTCATACATCAAACATTTACTGAGTCTTTACTAGCAGGGGTGACAAAGTCGCAAAGCTGAAAATGATAATCCCTGCTCTCAAGAAGCTCAGCTTCAAAGACAAGTGTGTAATCAGAATATACAGCACTTGGATATGAGACCTCGCAAGATAAAGTGAGAGCACATAGAAAGGATACCTGACCCAGCCTGGGAGCAGGGTATGAGTGAGGGTGCGTGGAAAGACTTGTGGGAAGAGCTGACACTTACCTTGAATCCTAAGGGTTGTGTAGGAGTTAATCTAGTAAGGGGATGGAGAGAGACGTTAGTATTTCTTGAAGTATTGGTAACAATACACAAGCCCAGAAAGACAGCCTGGCAACTACGAGGAACTGCAAGTAGTTCAGGATGATGAGAGCAGAGAGTTAGGGCAGGGACGTGCTCAAAGCACCCACGCCCACAGCTTTGGGGTCTCAGACTCATTAATGAGGGCCCCATTCCCCCTAGCCCTGCATAAGATAGTATTCAGCCCTGAAACTTTGACTGCTATCAGATATTCCTCTTCTCCATCCCTGTGGTCACTACTCTAGTTCAGACCTGCTTTACCTTTCTGGGGCCACCATACTTACCCCTGCTTGACGGTTTCCAGGCCTCCCCACTCTAATTTGTTTGCCTCCCATTACAACATATTTCTGAAGTCTCCCTGCTGAAAGCGTGTTCTACAGTCTAGCAGCATCAGCATCACCTGGGAGCTTCTTAGAAATGCAGAATCTTAAGCCCCTCCCGAGACCTACTGAAACTGAATGTATACTTTAACAAACTATCTTGGTGATCTGAATGCACATTAAAGTCTGAAAAGCAGTGCTTTAAAGCACAGCTCTGCCTATATCCCATCACTGCTGAAACACAAAACCTTCTGTTGCTCACTGGTGCCTGCTGAATACACTTAAAATTCCGTCAGCTAATTTCCACTTCCTTCCAGCCTACCGGGACACTTTCCTTTCTCAGATCATGCTCCATCCATCCTTCCTCAGCTCCTGCCTTTGCCCTTGCCTGGGACATTCTCTCACCTCTCTTTACCCTTCTGATCCACAGGGCTGAGCTGAAATGCAGCCTCTTCCTTGATTTCTCCAAGGGGTGCCTCTCCCATCATTGGGCATCCAAAGTATTTCCACTATTTCTTCTTAGTCTGTCATATCTGGCAATACGGTTATGCATTATATTTTCTGACAGCTAGTAGATACAGTTTCTGCCGTTCAGGAGCTTTCAGACTACTAGCTTATATAACTGGCCCTTGATATGGTTTGGACATAGTTTGGGTATGTGTTCCCACCCAAATCTCATGTTCAGTTGTAATCCTTCATGTTGGAGGTGGGGCCTGGTGGGAGGTGATTGGATCATGGGGGTGGATCCTTCATGAATGGTTTCACACCAACCCCTCAGTGCTGTTCTCATGATGGTGAGTAAGTTCTCACATCTGGTGGTTTAAAAGTGTGTGGCGCCTTCCCCAACTTTCTTCGTCCTGTTCCTGCTCCTGCTTTGCCTTTAACCATGAATAAAAATTCCCTGAGGCCTCCCCAAAGCAGATGCTGCCCTGCTTCCTGTAGAGCCTGCAGAACCATGAACCAATGAAACCTCTTTTCTTTATAAATTACTCAGCCTCAGGTATTTTTGTATATCAGTGAGAGACTAATACAGCCCTTATGATTTTAGTTCATAGATAATCAATACATATTTTTAAGGTAAATTATTGAAAAAATGGTTATAGCCAGGCACAGTGACTGTACTCCCGGCACTTTGGGAGGCTGAGGCAAGAGGATCACTTGTGCTTGAGGCTAGGAGTTTAAGATCAGTCAGGGCAACATATTGAGATCTCATCTCTACTAAAAATAAAAATTTTAGCCAGATGTGGCGACATGCACCTATAGTCCTAGCTACTTGGGAGGCTAAGGTACAAGGATCACTAAGCCCCAGAGTTTGAGGCTGCAGTGAGCTACGACTGCACCACTGCACTCCAGGCTGGGCAACATAGTGAGATTCTGTCTGAAAAAATGTTTGTAATAAAAAAGTGAAAAAGAGTAAGTGCATATTGCTATCGACAGCAAAAGAAATGTAAACTCATTCAGCACTCACTTGGTAACACCCAACAAATGACCTCTACTGGATTTAAATGACAAACTGAGAAACAACTTATTCCCAACTACTACAGCTATTAAAAATATAAAGGGCTGGGCGTGGTGGCTCATGCCTGTAATCCCAGCACTTTGGGAGGCCAAGGTGGGTGGATCACAAGGTTAGGAGTTCAAGACCAGCCTGGCCCATATGACGAAAGCCTGTCTCTACTAAAAATACAAAAAATTGTGGGGCATGGTGGCATGTGCCTGTAGTGTCAGCTACTCGGGAGGCTGAGGTAGAAGAATGGGCTTGAACCCAGGAGGTGGAGGTTGCAGTCAGCCAAGATAGTGCCACTGCACTTCAGCCTGGACGACAGAGTGAGACTCCATCTCAAAAAAAGAAAGTGAGAGAGAGAGAGAGAGAGAGAAAGGAGGGAGGGAAGGGAAGGAAGGGAGGGAGGGAAGGGAAGGAAGGGAGGGAGGGAAGGGAAGGAAGGGAGGGAGGGAAGGGAAGGAAGGGAAGGAGGGATGGAAGGAAGGAAGGAAGGAAGGAAGACACAGAGAAGATGGAACATCCAGTTGAAGTTCTGTCCAAATGTTTAAGTGTTAAAACTCTGCAGCTCTCACCTTAAATATCATATAGCACATGGCCAGCAAGAATTCTAGGTGTATAAAACTCATTCTCTCTTTTCTTCCAACTAAAGTGAGGGACCATGGGGGCTAGCCATAAACCCTTTGATCATTTTCTCCAGTGTATTATGTGAAATTTGTTTCAGTCTCCTGACGCATGATCACATTTACCAGAAATATTCCTTAGAGCCAATCTGTATAAAGCAAGGAAGAGTCATGGTGGGTGTAGCAGAAACTTGCAATGTTTCCAGGCAAGGAAATACTGTGTTCACAGAATGCTGATTTGGTAAAAGAAGGAGAGGAGTTTTGCTAGGAGAATACCAATGTAGTTTAACAATGCAGCTCAAACACGTCGGGGCATTCTAGGTGACCAGCTCTCAATGACAAGCCCTCAAGACAAGCAGCCTGCCTGCCAGAATCTCACAGATTGGATGCAAGCAAGGGAAATGCTCCATCTATCTCTCCCAAGGTGGAGGAACCAAGGAGGTTACTGCAGTTATATTAAGTGATTCTAATTATCACATTTCTACAGCCAGAATGCAGGGTAGTTTTACCCACTGATTCTCCCAGCAGGAGCCAGCAAGAAGAAAAATTAAGAGGATGCTTTGGAAATCTTCTTTGTTCATACTTAAGTTCATAGATGGTCAAGCTATAAAATTGAGGCCCCTTCTGGATTTTCTGCTTTGTTTTAGATTTTTTTTGTTTTGTTTTGTTTTTTTTTGCATGAGGTCCCAATAAGTTCAAAACAATGAGGCATGCCTTAGTCCCAAATGCTGCTTGCTCCTAGGCCTGGACCTTTCCTTGTCCTATCAAAACATCAGAACTTGTAGTGGTATTATTTGTTAGGAGGACCACAGGATGGCAGTGAAGCACGTGGTCCCTGGAGTCAACCTTTCTGGGTTCAAGTTCTTACACTCCCTCTTCCTAACTGCAGCATCCTAGCAAGTCATTGTAACCATTCTGCCTACTGCATCTTGCCTTTCTTTCACATTTTGATATCTTTAGCATTATGAATTTCTTAGGATTCATTTTGATTTTTTTAAAGTATTACATTAAAATATTATCAATCTTGATTACTGAGGTTTTTGACATTCTCCCAAATTTCTCACCCAAAGCAAGTGAGGTAGTGGCCTGTGTTTCAGTTGCCTCATCCATAAAGGAAAGTTAAAATTAGTGGCCAGGCACGGTGGTTCATCTCTGTAATCCCAGCACTTTGGAAGGCTGAGGCAGGCAGATCACGAGGTCAGGAGATTGAGACCAGCCTGGCCAACATGGTGAAACCCTGTCTCTACTAAAAATACAAAAAATTAGCTGGGTGTGGTGGTGAATACCTGTAATCCCAGCTACTCAGGAGGCTGAGGCAGGAGAATCGCTTGAACCTAGGAGGCGGAGACTGCAGTGAGCCAAGATTGTGCCACTGCACTCCAGCCTAACAGAGTGAGACTCCAACTCAAAAAATAAAAATAAAATAAAATAAAATAAAATAAAAATAGTATGATGTCACTGGATTGTCACAAGGAATAAAGAGGGTAATATGCTTGCAGTGTTTAAAACAACACTTTGCAAAATATGTGAGCTCTTGCTATGATTTTCTTTGACTCTGCAAATCTGTTCTTCCTACACTAGAGGAGGCCTACCTTAACAAAGCTTCTCAAACTTTAACAAAGAATCACCCAGAGAGCTTGTTAAAAACAGATTCCTGGACCCTGTTCCCAGAAATCGTGATTCAGTAGGTCTTGGGCAGGGCCTGAGGGTTTGCATTTCTAACAAGCTTCCAGGTGCTGCAGCTACTCTGGGGACAAAACCTTTGAGCAGTCCTGCAATACAGAAAATGCAATTGGAGGGCTCCCTATCAAATCTTGGATGGATTTGCCATCAGCACATACACTTACTCCAAATAGTAGCCGCTCCGACCAACCTCCTCTCAGATATTATGCAGGTTCATTCTGGAGAAATAGAATCAGTTGCCAGTTGTCTCTGCAGCTTTTATCTGTATATCATAATCTTTCCTTCAGAACTTATAGGCTGTCTTATCAGTGCTTATCCTGACTTTGTAAATGAATACTTAGAATAACACTGGAGAAGTTTCTGAGACCACCCAACAACAAAGTATTTTCAGTTATTGGTTGGTGAAGAGGCCCAGTATCCCAGTTCAGTTCAGTTCAACAAACTCTCACAGGTGCCAGGCACTGTGGATAAAAAGATGGAAGGACCCAGGATATCGTTACTCAGAGTACACAGTCCTTTCGAAGAGAGGGACACACGAACATTAACTTATGATTGAGGATTACATGTGACAAGATAGTAACATGCAGAGAGTGCTGTGGAGGAGCAGAGAGGGCACCTGAACCTATCCTAAAGGTGCCAGGTAAATGTCCTGGAGGAAGCGTTAGGTGAAGTGACCCTTCTCCGTTTCTGAGGGTTACTGCCAGTGGCCTGTAACACCCCAGCCTCTTGCCTACTGATTGACTCTGCCAGACCTGTTCTGGCTCCTGATCCTCCCCCTTCTCCCAGGGAGTGCCTGCTGGCAGGGAGCAGTGCTCTGCTAGTCCACGTGGTAAGTCTCACCGAGCAGGCCCTCCCAGATGCCTGTGACTAGGTAAATAAATCTGCCAAATTTGGGACTTCAGTTGCCAAGTTACATCTTCCACCTTGGCCCTTTTTTAAATGAAGAATAGTGATGTTTCATTTGGAATTCAGGTGGCAAAGAGCAATGCTCTATATTGGGATTCCCTTCAAAACTACAAAAAAGATTAGTAACCAAGCTGGGCCAGAAAGGGTGAAGAGAAAGATTAGATGAGGATGAGATTCTCATTTAAAGAAGCGGTCCTGAGAATGATGATGGGGCTGAGAAATATTTAGTCCCACCCTGTCTTCTTGTTGGTCACATTCCTTGAAATGGTCCTTTTCTATGATGACATCTTGTGCATTTCTCTGAGCTCTATTTTCCTCTAAACAATACTACCGACTTCATAGATGCTCACAGGTGCTGTAACAATTCAATAACACACACACACACACACACACACACACACACACACACACACACACACACACACACGAGGAAAGTCTCTGGCTACTTAGAACACCTGGTCCAATGTTTAGCTGTTGTTCTGCAGGTTGCAAAGCACAGTGCTTTGTTTCTAAGTTGCTCGGTGATGAATGCTTACTGGAAGCCTAGTCACTTCTTCAGAGCAAGGGAAAGAGAAAGAACTGTCCCTGCCCCACCCCTCCTGCTCTCCTTGAATGTGTACATTCCAGAAGCAAAGGCCCAACAAGCCAACTCATGGACTAAACATTTCTAGCTATGCTGCTGGACAAAATGACTGCAGCCTGAATAATGGCTCTTGCCTGATATGTGACTGGGACGTAACTGCAGTGTGGCCTCTGTGGATTGGGAACCATCAAGTATTACAAGAGGAAACATAAAAGAAAACACAGCACATAAACAAGCTCCCAGGATCACTGACATAACAAGCTTCTTTACTTCACTACGTAAAACCCACAGAGGAAAAGGGTTGTGCTGACCGCCCCCCACTGGTTCCTATTTCCAGCTCATGGAAGAATTGGCCCTCTGCCTGTCTGCAGACAGGAAATGCTCCTGGTTTGCTGACATGCTTCGCCTCCGTAACCCAGGGCTTCCATCTGTCCACATGGTCAGATTCTCTCCCCCAACCACACAGAGGAGTCTGTTTTCTTCTGACCCCTTCTGCTCTCATCTTCCCCTCAACCCCCTGCGAGCACTGGAGGTGGCTCACGCTGGCCCTGTGCCCAGGCAGCCTCCTCCTCCTCCTCCCCTCACACACCAGAGGTTCATGAAATTAGTCACTTGGACTTTCCATGGTTTCGCTGAAGGTCACTTGCTTTAACTGTCAGCCGGGGAAGAGGCATCTCTGCGGGGAGTTGCAGGGCCATGGTCTCCCTTTTTGAGAAGGAGGCTAGCTCTCATTGTTGGAATAGCTACCCCTGGACAGCGCCCGTTTACTGCCCTCCAACTAGAAGGCAAGAGCTCCCTCCAAGACACTGAGGAGGAAGTCAGTTCCCCAGTGACCACTCATGCTTCCATCCTTGACAGGATAAGGCGATTGCTTAAGCCTTTCATGCTTCATTTTTTCCAACTAGGAAAACAAGGATACTTTTCAGATCACAGAGGTGATCTGAGGACATAGTAACCAATTTCTGGAAACCACCTTAAGTTTGACAGGAGGAGGTAAAGAACGGTCACAGTTCATCCAGAAGCACTAAGATTAAATAACAACAACAACAACAATTCGATCTGTTTTGTTGGGGATGAAAAGCAAATTACCAGTGAAAGCAAACCTAGGTCTCTTTATATAATGTTTCATCTCTGAGCTGGAACTTTAGTATTATGAGGCAATAAAAACAAAACACAACAGAATCCTAAACGCGATGTTCTTTTGGCCCTGTGTCTAGCTTGCAGGGGTGGTGGACTCGGTAACTGTGGTGGTTTTAAAGTCCCCAGTCATGTCTCAATCAGGCAGTCAAGGCAGACTCAGAAGGCAAGAGGGTTCAAATTGTTTCTCTGGCAGTGCTGAGATGATTCAGCAGAGGAAGAAAGTGCCAGAAAGGCCAACACTATAAGAAGAGATTGATAAACATTCTGTGTTTTGTAGGGCTCTCGATGCTGACATTTGAAGGATGCAGTGAAGTTTGAAAACTCCAGTAGGAAAGATGCATGTCAGAATGGGTCATACCTATATGATCCACAAGCTTGCTTCCTTTCTTTTCTTTCTTTTTTTTTTTTTTTTTTGAGACGGAGTTTCACTCGTTACCCACGCTGGAGTGCAATGGCGCCATCTTGGCTCACCACAACCTCCACCTCCTGGGTTCAGGCAATTCTCCTGCCTCAGCCTCCTGAGTAGCTGGGATTACAGGCATGTGCCACTATGCCCAGCTAATTTTTTTGTATTTTTAGTAGAGAGCGGGTTTCACCATGTTAACCAGGATGGTCTCGATCTCTTGACCTCGTGATCCACCTGCCTCGGCCTCCCAAAGTGCTGGGATTAGAGGCATGAGCCACCGCGCCCAGCCTTTCTTTTCTTTTTTTTTTTTTTTTGAGATGGAGTCTCGCTGTGTCACCCAGCTGAAATGCAGTGGCATGATCTCGGCTCACTGCAACCTCTGCCTCCCAGGTTCCAGTGATTCTTCTGCCACAGCCTCCCAAGTAGTTGGGACTACAGGCATGCACCACCATGCCCAGCTAATTTTGTATTCTTGGTAGAGATGGGGTTTCACCATGTTGTCCAGGATGGTCTCAATCTCTTGACCTCATGATCTGCCTGACTTGGCCTCCCAAAGTGCTGGGATTACAGGTGTGAGCCACCGCGCCTGACCCACAAGCTTCCTTTCCAACAGGAAATGACACCTGGTAGGAGAAAGGGGCTTTCCTACTTGATGTTCTCATGTCCGAAGTTAAGGGCTTCCCGAAACACCTTGGAGCTTTGCCTGTGAAATCACATAAAGTGTATAAGGCAATGCTTATCAGCCTGTCTCACTGCTGGTGGTCTATGGAGGAACAGCAAGTGCTATGGTAGGAGAATAATTTTCATGATGGAACTTCATGGGACTTTGGCAAAATGCCACCAGCCTTCTGACCACTTAAATGTTACCTCTCCCCACCACCATTCTTGTCAGTTCACTGTCAAGAATAACATGTTCATGGAGTATGCATAAAAATCATTAGAAATAGCTATCTGTTAAGTATCTCTTATATGAAATTTGACTTTTGCAAGTAAAAGGGTATTTTACTTACCTGTATATATCTATGATCTAGCTATTTATCTCTACATCAGTATTAGATATATCTAATCCCTACATCGAATATACAGGTGATAGATAAATAGATAGATAGAGCTCGTATATGTGGGTTCTAAAAGATTTCCATGGCCAAAAAGAATCCAAATAAAAAGAAAGGTTAGGAATATGTATTTACTGTTTATATTGCCTTTGTGGGTAAGAACTTCTACAAACTCACTACCTGATAATTTAAGATTACATTTTGTTTTCCTTTCCTTTCATTATTTTTACCCTCAAATTACCTTTTTCAAGCTTCAAGGGGTGGTCTCTAATTCTTATATCCCATTCCATTTTAATTCAGTTCAAGGAGAATTATCTATTGTGTTTCCAGGGCTGTGGTTTCGGAATTCAAAAGAAATATAAATCACATTTCCTGTTCTCAAGGTATTCCAAGTCCTGCGGGGAAGGCAAGGCTAAACAGAAAACCTGTTTGAGAGAATATAATTCTTGCTAAAATGAATTACATGGATAATAGGAGCTACAGAGTCCTATTCGCTCTAAGATTTGGTGAAAAATCGTAGTTTATTTACAGAGGGAAGAGTCCGAATTCTCTTGGTCTGTTAACACGTGTTGGTTTCCCTAACACAGTGGACCACCCAGTTGTCCTTCTCTAGCTCTGTTTCATTGATCCTGGGGTGACCAGGCCCACACACAGAGATGGGCTCTGCAAGCAACATGCTGCTCAGGTTGACCATCTGCCCAGGTTTTCCTGTGTGGCATAGGGCAAGTCCAGAGTAGCCCTCAAAGGGCAGCTCAAGAGGAGCTGCAAGGGAGTCTGGAATTGGCATGGATCTCTACTCCTAAAGCCTCCTACTTATCTGTATATACCTATGATCTACCTATTTATCTCTACATCAGTATTCCATATATCTAATACTTTAAGAGATAGAAAAAGCTCCTCCTGACATCACAGACTTCTTTTGGCTGGGTGGAGGCTAAAACTGACAAGTTATAATTTATATATGAAGTCTACTGCTTAATTTCACAGAGGAACTGTCATCAGATTCTAGAAAGAATGGTCAAGAGCGAGGCTACCTTAGGGAGAACTCTAGTCTGGGCATTTGCTGCCTGAAAG
This sequence comes from Saguinus oedipus, assembly GCA_031835075.1. Classification (NCBI taxonomy): domain Eukaryota; kingdom Metazoa; phylum Chordata; class Mammalia; order Primates; family Cebidae; genus Saguinus; species Saguinus oedipus. The sequence continues at coordinate 131,243,334 of CM063178.1, forward strand.
CCCACTGAGGTCTTATTAAAATTCTTATTTCGAACAAGTATTATCCAAATGCCTGGGTAAAGATAGAGTATGGTAAGAGGATGTGGATAAGGCTACATCCTCCCAGCCGTACCTTTCAGGAAAGGATATAAAATCTACTGTGTTAAGAGAATAAAATCTTTGGGAGAAATGGTAAATGGTAGAGGAGAAAGTGTGAAAATCCCAAACAGTGTGCCTTTGGGCCTCTCTAAAATGAGTGGAGCTTGGCTTTCTGTTTCCTGTTTTTTTGTTTGTTTGAGATGGAGTCTCACTCTATTGCCCAAGCTGGAGTACAGTGGCACAATTTTGGCTCACTGCCCAGGCTCAAGGAATTCTCCTGCCTCAGCCTCCCAAGTAGCCAGGACTACAGGCACGTGCCATCACGTCTAGCTAATTTTAGTAGAGACAGAGTTTCACCATGTTGGCCAGGATGGTCTTGATCTGTTGACCTCGTGATCTGCCTGCCTCAGCCTCCCAAAGTGCTGGGATTATAGGCATGAGCCACCATGCCTGGCCTGTTTCCTATTAACTAGTAGGGAAAGGGCTTCTTCTGTTTCTTATGATACACAGATTTGGAAAATATTGATTTGTAAGGAATCCCTGAGGGGTTAGTGAAGTTAATATGATTTTCATAAATACAAGTTGTATCAGAACTTTTGTCATAGAAACTTGAGTGGAAAGAACAGCAGAAATATGAAAAAGGAGAAATCTGTGGTCAGTTTTTACTTAGATTCCATGGTCCCTTTTGACACTTAATGCCAAGCAGTAATCTTTCTAAAATATAAGGCTTACCAAATGGCTTGCCATCCGCTGTTGGATGCAGTCTCCACAGCAGTATGTGCAGTGCCTTTAAATCATCAACTTTAAATTACCTTTCCGGGCAAATTTGTTGTTAGTCCCTTACCCTGTCTCCTGTGAAGCCAGTTCACTTACTGACCATGCTTCTAAACCACTGATTCTTAAACTTCAGGGAGTATCTGAGTGACCTGGAAGACTAGTTAAAGTACAGCTTTCCGGGCCAGCCCCATTTCTCCAGTGGGGCCTGGAAATTTGCATTGCTAGTAAGTTCCTAGGTGAGGTGATAGTGATGCTGCTGGTCCAGGAAAAAACTACAATTTAAAAACTCCAAACCCACTGCCTCTACTTTGTACACCAGATCTACTTTGTTTAGAGTAATATCTTATTCTGAATTTATTATAGTTATTAATAGCTGCATGCTCTGTACTGTTTATTGCCTTGAATCAGGAAAGGCTATATGTTTTAATAAGCTTTGTATCTCTCTTGCCTGCCACAGTGCTTTTCCCCGATAGAAAGAGATTAATAAGCAGTTGTATGTTAAATCAGCAGGAAACCAGGCAGAAGAGATGTCTGTCTTGTGAGCTTACAAAGAAGCCTTGGAGTGCTTATGTTTACATGATCTCACAGAGTTATTTACATCAAGGCATGGGGGAAGAGCCCCTGATCCCTTATTCTTCAGTGCAGCCTTCAGGGTGCTTTCCATTTCTTCTCCTCCATTGGAAGGTATTCTGAATTATCATTTGAACCTGGCCTACAGAATGGGCTTCTGAATCAGAAAGCTCTGGATTTTAATCCAACATGATACTTATGAATTTTATGGCCTTTATCAAGTGACTTAACTGAGTTAACTGAAGTCTCAGTTTTCTATTTACCTTTTTGTTTTTTTTTTTGAGACGCTGTCTTACTCTGTCACTCCGGCTGGAGTGCAATGGTACAATCTTGGCTCATTGCAACCTTCCTCTCCTGGGTTCGAGCTATTCTCCTGCCTCAGCCTCCCAAGTAGCTGGGATTACAGGCACTTGCCACCATGCCCAGCTAATTTTTTGTATTTTTAGTAGAGATGGGGTTTCACCATATTGGCCAGGCTAGTCTCAAACTCCTGACCTCAGGTGATCCACCCACTTAGCCTCCCAAAATACTGGGACTATAAGCATGAGCCACAATTTTAAAGTAGGGACTAACACTCCCCAATTTACAGATTCGTTTTGAGGATTCAATAAGATAATGAATAGAATCTATGTAGCCCTGTGCTTGCTACACTGTAGGTCCTCTTGCAGTGTCTATTACTGATCATAAGTGCACACTTGGGTGAGAGCACACAGTGTGATTTGAACCAGAGCCCACGCCCCCTGTGAGTGACCCTTGGTGAACATTTGCCTGTTAATCACTCTGCAGGGTTTGACAAACAGTTGCAGGATAACTGGAGGGGCACTGCACCTTTCCCTGAATATCAGTGACCTCAATTTCTGCCAGGGAAATAAATCTTCCATTTTAATATAATTTCTCAAGAGTCAATGAAAACTAGGAATGTCACTGAAGGAAGCCACTAGAAACTGCAGAGCTGAGAAGAGTGGGAAGCGTCCCTGAGGACTGCTCTCTGAGAAGATGCCTCTGTACTGCAATCGGGAACATTTAGAGCCTGAAACGGTAGGAATGTGGTAGGGAAGGCAAGGGAATTAAATTTCCTCAGCCTCCCCCACACAAATCAATCACAAAGGAAACAGGCATTTGAGGGAAAATTTCCTTTAGAATGTATTTTTCTATTTGTATTTCTATTACCTCATCTCATAAATCTTATTCCCTGCTAGTATGACTCCTTGAGCAGAACAGCCCGGATCTTTTCCAGTCTCTTAATAGGTTCATTTTTTACTCTGCAAAATGGACAGAGGAATCTCGGGATCTGGCAGATGGGGAAGTTGCATGTTAGGGGACTGGCAGGGGGTCATTCACTTCAGATTGAGAACAGGGGCTGTGCAGCTGACCCTCCAACTGTCTTCCAGGTACTGGAATAGTTGATTTCCACGCCAAAGGAAGAATTTGAGGCAATAAAAACATGATCACAGGGTCTACTCTATATGTTATTTAAGATTGTCTTTCACGTTCAGCATTCCTATGTCCTGAGTTTTACTCCACAAGTATAGAGTTCGTTTGCTATTCCACTGTTTGCATAGCATCAACAGGTCCAGAAACATCCCACATTTTACCTTCCAAATATAACTCCCAGTTTACCTCCTATCTCCCAGATCATAAGAAACTGGACAATGAGTTTTGGTTTGGGAAATATAATCATGGCGATAGATGCCCTTCATTTTGCAGATGAGGAAAGGTAGATCTTACAACACATTGGTGCCAGTACCACTGGGCTGAAAGCTAGCTCCTCAGAGCCTCAACACATGGCTCCCTTCTACTATACCATGCAGCCATCATACTCATTTTCAGCTCTTGAAAACATGTTTTAAATTAAGAAGCATTGAAATGCTGATAAGACATCCCAGATCCCAGCCTCTGTCTGGTTAGAGAGAAGAAAAATCATGTAAAAGGGCATGTCCATAACCTCACACACGGAAGCAGTCTCTTAACTCTGCTTTTATCAATCTTTTTTTTTTTTTTTGCAATGAACATATGCAGTTCTTTACATGCAGAATCAGGTCTGACTTTTTTTTTCATTCATAAGAGGCTCATAAAGTCAGGTGCTGGTACCTCCACATGGTACAAAACAGAGTATTTTATTAAAAAACTAATAAGATGCGGGGCCCAAAGTGGCTCCGGCCGGATGTCGTGGCGCTTGCGAAGGCGAGGCCAAGAGTTCAAGGCCAACCAACCTCAGCAACCTTACAAGCTCTCATTGACTGGCAAAAAACAAAAATGAAAACAAAAAAAAACTAATAAGATGCTCAGATATCTTCCAGACCAGATCTAGCTATCTCTGGTAACTGCTATGTTCCCAGAATTGTAGTACATTTTAGGTATTAGAAGTTAATAAAAAGATAGGCCAGGTGTGGTAGCTCACACCTGTAATTACAGCACTTTTGGAGGCTGAGGCAGGCGGATCACCTGAGGTTGGGAGTTCAAGACCAGCCTGACCAACACCGAGAAACCCCATGTCTACTAAAAATACAAAATCAGCCAGGCATGGTGGCAAATGCCTGTGATCCCAGCTACTCAGGAGGCTGAGGCAAGAGAATCGCTGGAACCAGGGAGGCAGAGGTTGCGGTGAGCCAAGATCGCACCACTGCACTCTAAAGAGCGAAACTCCATCTCAAAAAACAAACAAACAAACAAAAATAGAAGTTTATAAAAAGGTAAAAACCCTGTCCTCATGGAACTTACAGTTGAGCTGAACTACCCTGAACAAGGGGGTCTGGGGAGGGCTCTTTCCTAGGCTGCCCTAGATGCAAAAAGCCCAGAGTCTGGCACAGTTTAATTAAATGACCATCCTTCCCAATTAGCCATGAAAAACACGGCTTGTGTAGCTATGTCATTATCATTTCCTGCTTGGATTAGTGTAATCCATGATATGCAGGCCTTCTGTGCTCCAGCATTTCCTCTGGGGATTTGCAACTTTTGCAAAACCCAGCTTTAGAATGTTGGCTGGAGCCAAGACTTCATTACTCACATTACTCCTATGCCAAGCAAACTTCACGGGCTTCCTTTACAGTGGAGCACAGACTATAAATGTTCTGTAGTTTAAAGAGATGAACAGAAATCTTTCCCAAACCTGGGATGTCTCGGCAGTTTAAGTATACACTTCCCTCTCTTCAAGCAAAAATTGGCAATTGCCAGCCCCAGACAAGGTATGTGTTCATCTCTCATTCCCTGTCAAAAAAAAAAGCTGCATGCTGTAGAAACGATTCAGGCCTTCAGTAGTTGATGAGGCTCCTTTCTATCAACTCTTCTAGCTTTTCTAGTTGTCTCGAATGGCTACTTCCTTGGAGACTCCCTTAGGTAGGTATAGGAACTATTTGGTGGAGATATGGTGTCTTATACCCACAATATCATTCTTTCAATCATAAGCTCTTATTTTCTTCAGAAACAAAATAATCCTGGAGATCAACTAGAAATATTTCAAATGAGAAAACTGAAGCTGACAAAGACAAGGTACTTAGACAAGGTCACAGCTAGGATTAGAACCCAAGTCTCCTAACTGACCTACAGAGCTATTCCATCTTCTCCACCAAATAGTTCCTATTCTGGTGACCTGTGCCATATATCTAGTCTCTCTCTACATTTTCAGCAATGACCATTTGTATCTGTAGGTTGTCCAGCCATTTGAGGTAGAGTTCTGGAAAGGGTTGTGAGTACCAAACACCACTTCTCATTGATAATATTGCTGAGGTAATATCTCAAAATAGAGTTTCATTGCTGGAGCAGGGAGAAGTTCATTAAAGGATATTCTACCTTCTGAAAAAATACCAAGCTTTTTTTTAGATGGACTTTTGCTCTTGTTGCCCAGGTGGGAGTGTAATGGTGCGATCTTCGCTCACTGCAACCTCTGCCTCCCAGGTTCAAGCAATTCTCTTGCCTCAGCCTCCTGAGCAGCTGGGACTACAGGCACCCACCACCATGTCTGGCTAGTGTGTGTGTGTGTATGTGTGTGTATTTTTAGTATAGATGAGGTTTCACCATGTTGGTCAGGCTGGTCTCAAACTTCTGACCTCACTCAGGTGATCCACCTGCCTCAGCTTCCAAAAGTGCTGAGATTACAGGCATGAGCCACTGCACCCAGCCAATACTGAGCTTTCAGAAATCCAAACTGCATGAAACAGATGAAAGGGCATTATAGTGCCTTCTGGTTATGGGTCAGTCTATCTCTGTGAATCTAGTCACAAAAGCACAGAAATTCAGAGCTGAAAGCGACTTCAGAGATTATCTTGTCAACTCTTTCAGTTTAAAAGTGAAGAAAGCAAGACCCAGAGAATACTAAAGATTTTCTTGAAGCTACAGAATTAGTTACAAGGAACCTGGGCCTCTCCTTTTTCTCCCTGTCACACAGTCCAGTAACACAGTCCTATGGGACCTGATACATCCAGTGTTTCTTCCATCCCAGTATTTTACCAATGATACTGTTGCTATTTAGCTTTCTATAAGGAATTCTGAAGAAAGAAGAACATTTTCTTGATCTTGTTTTTAGAGTGATAAAGACTTTGACAAAGTCCCAAACTCACCTATTCCATAGCAGGAGGCACAAGCTAATGTACAACAAATCCCTGAACATGACACAGAAAAAAGAAGAAAACCACCCTAACATGATCTCAAAGAAAGTAGGGTCAAAGATCTGATGGGCACTGTTGACCATATACCTTTTGATGTATAATGCTTAAGAAAGATAGTGTATCACCTTCATAACTAAAGCAAGCACAAAAAAAAAAATGTCCAAATCAGTTTCAAGGGCAATGAGCCTCCCAACAGAACTGATTAGGGGAGAAACCCACCCATCCTTTCCATTTTTCTCTTCATTGAACTTGTGCAATGTATTTCCATAAATGTCTTAGTGCCTAGAACTTTCAAGGGCAAGAACTCTTTAAATAACTTTCCACTGTAAAAATAATAGACCACAATTATAGAAAATTTGAAAAATACACTTTACAGAAGAAAACAAAAGAGATCTATATAGCTACCATCTGTAAATAAATTCTGTTAATTTTTCAAATGTATCTCACCACTGTTTCTTCTAGGCATGCATGTGCATAATATTTTTCAGGTAAATTGGCCTCACATCATTGCTTTTTAGTCTGCTTTTTTCCTTACATATTGCAATTTATTAAAAAATATATATATTTTTGGAGGGGGGCTTCCAAGATGGCGTCGTAGAGGCGACTCCAGATTGCAGCTCTCAGTGAAGGCGCAGAGGGTGAGTCCTAGCCGCATTCTCGGACAGACCTTTTTTGCCCACAGAATGTTGAAAGTCCCAGGTGTGGAAGAGACACGGGACACTAGAGTAGCCGGCTCGCGCGGCCACTTCGGCCGGTTCCGCAGCGCAGCGGCACCAGGCACAAAACTCTCTGGTCCGGGTGCCCTGTTAAACTGGCAATCTGAGATTTGGAAGGGCAGATTGGCATGTCCATCTGATTGAATGGGACTTGGACAATGAGCCAGACCAGGAGATTCCTGGGAAATGTGATCTGAGCCGGTGCAGTGGGCAGCTGCAAGGGAGATCGTATGGATCCCAGTGCCGTATCAGCAGGCTACTGGGGCGCCAGTGAGAGAGTCAACTGTTCAGCTTGGGGAGAGGAAGAGAGAGAGAAAGAGGGGGGGGGAGAGAGAGAGAGAGAGAGAGAGAGAGAGAGAGAGAGAGAGAGAGAGAGAGAGGACGGACTCTGAGGCAGGGAGCTGGGTGATCGGGCTCAGCGGGTCCCACCCAGATGGGGACAAGCAGGGCGGCGACTGGAGGCGCTCGGGGCTGAGAGTTTTGCTGCCGGCATCTAGGACGGTGCAGCCCGGTGGGGGAGGGGTGTCCGCCACTACTGATGCAATCCGCCCCTACTGAAGTACCACCCAGAGCTGACGCAGTCTGCTGTTGCCGAGGCAACCTGCCATAACAGAGAGACTCCGCCAGAAAGGCGGAACAAGCCACAGCAGGGCGGAGCAAGCCACAGCAGAACGGAGCCCCGCAGCAACAGGGTGGACCAGCGCTAGCAGGGCGGAGCCCCAGCCGGCAAATAGTGAATAGACTGCCTCCTAGCGGGGCAGGACAGTGCAACAGATACTCATAAAGAAAGCCCCAACTCCCTGAGACAGAGCATCTAAGGGAGAAAAAAAAAAGGGGGGGGGAGTTTATGAGTTCTGTTGCAGCAGACATAAACACATCCTCCCAACAACCCTGAATGAACAACAGAGCTCACAGCTCAGCACTGGAGCTCCTATAAAGCACAGACCGTCTCCTCAAGTAGCTCCTTGACCCCTGTATATCCAAAGAGTCACCCCAAAAGTGGACTAATCAGACTGACATTTGGTGGGCATCATTCTGAAACAAAGATAGCAGAAGAAGGAACTGGTAGCATCCCTCACTGTTCCGCTGCTGCTATAGGTGTACCCCAGACAAGTAGGGCCTGGAGTGGACCTCAGCACTAGTACAGCAGAGGGGCTAGACCATTAGAAGGAAAACTATGTAACAGAAATACCTCATCATCAACAATCTGGGCATCCACACAGAGACCCAATTGAAAAATCAGCAACTACTAAGACGACAGGTGGATAAATCCATAAAGATGGGAAGAAACCAGCACAAAAAGAAGGAAAACACCCGAAACCAAAACACTTCACCTCCTACAAATGACCAAAACTCCTCACCAGCAAGGGAACAAAGCTGGATGGAGAATGAGTGTGACGAAATGACGGAATCAGACTTCAGAAAGTGGATAATGAGAAATTTCAGTGAGCTAAAAGAACATGTTCTTAATCAGTGCAAAGAAACTAAGAACCTTGAAAAAAGATTTGAAAAAAGATTCGAGTAAATGATAACAAGAATGGACAACTTAGAGAGGAATATGAATGAATTGAAGGAGCTGAAAAACACAACACAAGAACTTCGTGAAGCATGCACAAGTTTCAACAGCCGAACTGACCAAGCAGAAGAAAGAATATCAGAAGTCAAAGATCAACTCAATGAAATAAAAAGAGAAACCAAGATTAGAGAAAAAAGTGCAAAAAGGAATGAACAAAATCTCCAGGAAATGTGGGACTATGTGAAGAGACCCAACCTAAGTTTGATAGGTGTACCAGAATGTGATGAAGAGAATGAATCCAAGCTGGAAAATACTCTTCAGGATATTATCCAGGAAAATTTCCCCAACCTAGCAAGACAGGTCAATACTCAACTCCAGGAAATACAGAGAACACCACAAAGATACTCCGCAAGAAGAGCAACCCCAAGGCACATAATCGTCAGATTCACCAGGGTTGAAATGAAGGAGAAAACACTAAGGGCAGCCAGAGAGAAAGGTCGGGTCACCCACAAAGGGAAGCCCATCAGACTCACAGCAGATCTCGCGGCTGAAACTCTACAAGCCAGAAGAGAGTGGGGGCCAATATTCAACATCCTTAAAGAAAATAACTTTCAACCCAGAATTTCATATCCAGACAAACTGAGCTTCATCAGTGAAGGAAAAATAAAATCCTTCATGAACAAGCAAGTACTCAGAGATTTTGTCACCACTAGGCCTGCTTTACAAGAGCTCCAAAAGAGGCACTACACATAGAAAGAAACAACCAGTACCAGCCATCCTAAAAGCATACCAAATGCTAAAGAGCATCAACAAAATGAAGAATCTACATGAACCAATGGGCAAAACAGCCAGCTAGCATCAAAATGGCAGTATCAAATTCACACATAACAATATTAACCCTAAATGTAAATGGGCTAAATGCACGAATCAAAAGCCACAGACTGGCAAACTGCATAAAAAGCCAAAACCCATCAGTGTGCTGTATCCAGGAAATCCACCTCACACACAAGGATACACAAAGGCTCAAAATAAAGGAACAAAGGAAGATTTACCAAGCAAATGGAGAGCAAAAAAAAAGCAGGAGTTGCAATTCTCGTCTCTGATAAAATAGACTTTAAAGCAACCAAGATTAAAAGGGACAAAGAAGGTTATTACATAATGGTAAAAGGATCGATACAACAAGAAGAGCTAACGATCCTAAATATATATGGACCCAATGCAGGAGCACCCAGATATATAAGGCAAATTCTTAATGACTTACAAAGAGACTTAGACTCCCACACAGTAATAGTGGGAGACTTTAACACTCCACTGTCAATAGCAGACAGATCAACCAGACAGAAAATTAACAAGGATATCCAGGACTTGAACTCAGACCTGGAACAAGCAAACCTGATAGACATTTACAGAACTCTCCACCCCAAATCCACAGAATATACATTCTTCTCAGCACCACATCACACCTACTCCAAAATTGACCACATAATTGGAAGTAAAGCACTCCTCAGCAAATGCAAAACAACTGAAATCATAACACACAGTCTCTCAGACCATAGTGTAATCAAGTTGGAACTCAGAATTCAGAAACTAACTCAGAACCGCACAGCTTCATGGAAACTGAACAACTGGCTCTTGCATGTTGATTGGATAAACAATGAAATGAAGGCAGAAATAAAGAAGTTCTTTGAAACCAACGAGAATGAAGACACAACGGTACCGGAATCTCTGGGACACATTTAAAGCAGTCTGTAGAAGAAAATATATAGCAATAAGTGCCCACATGAGAAGAGTGGAGAGATTCAAAATTGACACCCTATCGTCAAAATTGAAAGAGCTAGAGGAGCAAGATCAAAAAAGCTCAAAACCTAGCCGAAGACAAGAAATAACTAAGATCAGAGCAGAACTGAAGGAGATAGAGACAAGAAAAACCCTTCAAAAAATCAATAAATCCAAGAGCTGCTTTTTCGAAAAAATCAACAACATAGACCACTAGTCAGACTGATAAAAAAGAAAAGAGAGAACAACCAAATAGATGCAATAAAAAATGAAAATGGGGAAATCACTACAGATTCCACAGAAATTCAAACCATCATCAGAGAATACTACAAACAACTCTATGCACATAAACTAGTAAACCAGGAAGAAATGGATAAATTCCTGGACGCCTGTGCCCTCCCAAGCCTAAACCAGGAGGAAGCCAAAACTATGAATAGACCAATAACAAGGTCTGAAGTTGAGGCAGCAATTAAGAGCCTACCACACAAAAAAATCCCAGGTCCAGATGGGTTCACAGCCGAATTCTACCAGAAACATAAAGAGGAGCTGGTAGCATTCCTTCTGAAACTATTCCAAATAATTCAAAAAGAGGGAACCCTTCCCAAATCATTTTATGAGACCAACATCATCCTGATACCAAAACCAGGCAGAGACTCAACAAGAAAAGAAAACTTCAGGCCAATATCCATGATGAACCTAGATGCAAAAATCTTTAATAAAATACTGGCAAACCGATTGCAACAGCACATTAAAAAACTTATCCATCATGATCAAGTAGGATTCATCCCGGGGATGCAAGGCTGGTTCAACATACGCAAGTCTATAAATGTAATTCACCACATAAACAGAACCAAAAACAAAAACCACATGATTATCTCAATTGACGCAGAGAAGGCATTTGACAAAATTCAACAGCCCTTTATGCTAAAAACCCTCAAATAAACTTGGTATTAATGGAACATATCTCAAAGTAATAAAAGCTATTTACAACAAACTAACAGCCAATATCATACTTAATGGGCAAAAACTGGAAGCATTCCCTTTGAAATCGGGCACTAGACAAGGATGCCCTCTCTCACCACTCCTATTCAACATAGTACTGGAATTTCTAGCCAGAGCAATCAGGCAAGAAAAAGAAATAAAGGGTATTCAAATAGGAAAGGTGGAAGCCAAATTGTCTCTATTTGCAGACGACATGATAGTATACCTAGAAGACCCCATCGCCTCAGCCCAAAAGCTCCTGAAACTGATAAGCAACTTCAGTAAAGTCTCAGGATATAAAATCAATGTGCAAAAATCACAAGCATTCCTATACACCAGTAACAGACTAAAAGAGAGCCAAATCAAGAACGAACTGCCATTCACAATTGCTACAAAGAAAATAAAATACCTAGGAATACAACTCACAAGGAACGTAAGGGACCTCTTTAATGAAAACTACAAACCACTGCTCAACGAAATAAGAGAGGACACAAACAGATGGAGAAACATTCCATGTTTGTGGTTAGGAAGAATCAATATCGTGAAAATGGCTATACTGCCCAAAGTAATTTACACAATTAATGCTATCCCCATCAAACTACCATTGAATTTCCTCACAGAACTGGAAAAAACCACCATGAACTTCATATGGAACCAAAAGAGAGCCCGCATAGCCAAGTCAATTCTAAGCAAAAAGAACACAGCAGGAGGCATCACACTACCAGACTTCAAACTATACTACAAGGCTACAGTAATCAAAACAGCATGGTACTGGTACCAAAACAGAGATATAGACCAATGGAACAGAACAGAGGCATCGGAGGCAACACAACATATCTACAACCATATAATCTTTGATAAACCTGACAAAAACAAGCAATGGGGAAAGGATTCCCTGTTTAATAAATGGTGTTGGAAAAACTGGCTAGCCATGTGTAGAAAGCAGAAACTGGACCCCTTCCTGACACCTTACACTAAAATTAACTCCAGATGGATTAAACATAAGACCTGACACCATAAAAACCCTAGAAGAAAATCTAGGCAAAACCATTCAGGACATAGGAGTAGGCAAGGACTTCATGACCAAAACACCAAAAGCATTGGCAACAAAAGCCAAAATAGACAAATGGGACCTAATCAAACTCCACAGCTTCTGCACGGCAAAAGAAACTGTCACTAGAATGAATTGGCAACCATCAGAATGGGAAAAAATCTTTGCAGTTTACGCATCTGACAAAGGGCTGATATCCAGAATTTACAAAGAACTCAAACAGATTTACAGGAAAAAAACAAACAAGCCCATTCAAAAATGGGCAAAGGATATGAACAGACACTTTACAAAAGAAGACATACATGAGGCCAACAAACACATGAAAAAATGCTCATCATCAGTGGTCATTAGAGAGATGCAAATCAAAACCACATTGAGATACCATCTCACGCCAGTTAGAATGGCGATCATTAAAAAATCTGGAGACAGCAGATGCTGGAGAGGATGTGGAGAAAAAGAAACACTCTTACACTGTTGGTGGGAGTGTAAATTAGTTCAACCATTGTGGAAGACAGTGTGGCGATTCCTCAAGGACCTAGAAATAGAAATTCCATTTGACCCAGCAATCCCATTACTGGGTATATATCCAAAGGAGTATAAATCGTTCTACCATAAGGACACATGCACACGAATGTTCATTGCAGCACTGTTTACAATAGCAAAGACCTGGAACCAACCCAAATGCCCATCGATGATAGACTGGACTGGGAAAATGTGGCACATGTACACCATGGAATATTACGCAGCAATCAAAAATGATGAGTTTGTGTCCTTTGTAAGGACATGGATGAATCTGGAGAACATCATTCTCAGCAAACTGACACAAGAACAGAAAAAGAAATACCGCATATTCTCACTCATAGGCGGGTGAGAAAAATGAGAACACATGGACACAGGGAGGGGGTCTACTATACACTGGGGTCTATTGAGGGGAAGGGGGGAGGGACAGTGTAGGGGGCTAGGGAGGGATAGCCTGGGGATAAATGCCAAGTGTGGGTGAAGGGGAGGAAGGCAGCGAAGCACATTGACATGTGTGTACCTATGCAACTATCTTGCACGTTCTGCACATGTACCCCAAAACCTAAAATGCAATAAAAAATTAAAAAATATATATATATATATATATTTATTTATTTATTTTTGCAAGTGGTTCTGAAACTTTAGTGAGCCTCAGAATCATCTGGAAAGGCGTGTTAACACACAGAGTGCTGAATCTCAATCCCAGTTTCTGTGTGTTGGCTTTAGAGCAGAGATGCATAATTTGCATTTCTAATAAGTTTTCAGAAGATATTACTGATGGTGTTGGTCTGAGGAACACACTTAGAGAACCAAAGTTGTACCTTAACATAATTTTTTAATGGCTATATTCTTTTGAGCAGGTGTGGCATACAAGAGACATCAGGGCTTTTTCCAATTTTTCACTGTAATCAACATTTACTTTTTTTAATATCTGTTTCTTTTTTTAAAAAGGCTTTATTGAGGTATATTTAACATACCATAAAAATTCACCTATTTTAAATATGCAATCATTTGATTGGTTCTTTAAGATAAATTCTAAAAAGAAGAATTGCTGGTTTAAAGCTTATGGGTTTTTTGAGGTTTTTGATACATATCGACAAATTGTCCTCTGAGGTTGTACATAATTACGTTCTCACGGCCGAGTACCAGAGTCTCATTTTCTGATTTCCTGGGGGCAACTCGGGGTATTATAGTTTTTAAAACAGCTTTACCAATTTTAAAGGAGAAAAACAGTATCATATTGTTGCTTCCATTTGTATTTCTTTGACATCAATTGAGGTTGAACATTTCCCCCATATATTTATTTGACATTAGTATTTATGACTTTGTAAATTGCTCTGCCTTAGGCAGGATATTTGTGCAGGTATCATGCACAGCTCGAGACCATGAGGACACAAGTCACCTTAAGGACAGACTAATGGACACAGAAATACGCTATGTAAAATATCATTTCCCTGCAATTCTCACTGAATGCCAGCATCTCTGTCTGTTTCTCTCTCCCTCCCTCCATCTCTCTCCATCTCTCTCTCTCTCTCTCTCACACACACACACACACACACACACACACACACACCCTACATTATGAAGGACTTTCAGGCTGTGGGAAGCCCCAGGGATTGCAATAACATGCTAGACTAAAAACTCCCATCTGAATTGAGTGAGTCAGTATTCTGTGAACAGCCAACTGAATTTAAAGGATAAGCGTGATCATGTTTGTTTAGCTAATTTTAAAAGAAAATGGTTATTTTAGTTAAGTTCATTTTCTTCTTGTTTTCTACTCTGCTTTGAGGGTGGGCAGACTGTCTGATAGATGTTACCCTTGCACAGCGGAAGTTAGAGGAAAGAGAGCCCAAGGAGACAGCTGTAACTGCTGAGGTTTGAAGTTTCCCAATTGGCCACCACAGAAGGCTTAAGGTGGAATATCAACAGCTAAAGTATTGGTGAAGAATTCTGCATCCTGGGGTTTGTTGACATTGACCAGGATGGGGAAAGGGATGTTATGTTATGTCACTGGTGAAGGAGAGCTGGTACCCACAGCATCCAGTACAAAGGCACTGTCTGTTTTAGGTTTCAGCCTAGGATGCAGTGAACTGTCTAGAACTTTTTAGAGGAGTTTCATTTTCCTAAAATTCTTCTGAATAAAAACAAGGTGACTCCTCTATTAGACCACCCTTATTTAAAATAACAGTATCTTGTCCTGCCTTACTGACTGCTCACCCGCTAAAGGCTACTTTTCATGAACACATTCTTAGTCCTCTCCTCTTCTCCCTTTATGCACATTTCCTGAGGGATGTTCTCTGCTCTGGTCGCTTCAACTCCCTCTCTGATGCTGATGATGCCAAAGCCACAACCCCATTTGAAAACTTGCTGTTTGGTCATTTTAATAAATGCCTGCTAGGAATTTCTCTTCCCTAGAAGGACTGGCAGGTGACTCCAACCTAAACTATTTAAAACTGAGCTCTTTAACTCTCTCCACCTCATTCTTCCCTTTCTTGGAATCCTTATTTCAGTTAATGGCATGATCATTTGTGTTAGAAAATAAAGTCTAGGCTGGTCACGGTGGCTCACACCTGTAATCCCAGCACTTTGGGAGGCCAAGGCAGGCAGATTAAAGTCAAGAGATTAAGACCATCCTAGGCAACATGGTGAAACCCCGTATCTACTAAAAATACAAAAATTAACTGGGCGTGGTGGCACACACCTGTAGTTCCAGCTACTCAGGAGGCTGAGGCAGAAGAATCACTTGAATACAGGAGGCAGAGGTTGCAGTGAGCTGAGATCGCACCACTGCACTCCAGCCTGGCAACAGAACAAAACTTCATCTCAAAAAAAGAAAAGAAAAGAAAGTTAAGTCTAATCTGGACACTCGCAACTCACGTGAATCCTGCCTCAGACAAGTGTCTCTGATGGGTCCTCTTTTTCTGTTCCCAATGGCGAGTGCAGTCACTCAGACCTTCCAAATCTCTTGCTCTTACTCCTTCAATCTTCCTGGGTGGACTTTCTCCTGCCGGACTTCCTCATGCCGATCCACTTTATGCCTTCCACACTGGCCCCCAGAGGTATCTTCCCATTAGAGAAATGTGATAATGGTCACTCCCCTGCCTGAGGAGGCTGCCCAGAGGACTAATCTAAATTCTTTGGCACAGAGCAGAAGCTCTTTCACTATCAGCCTCCTCTTTTTCCGCCCTCCTCACAGCAGTCCCATCACCTCTCCCAGGCACCTTTGCTCCTTTCACTTTGAATCTCTTTTGCCAAAACAAGTTATTTGTAGCCGTTTACCCCTCCAGGCTGTGAGCATGCTCCTCCCTCTTATTGTCACAAAATCTCCTCCCCATTCTTCAGTACCAGCTGCAATGAATCATCTCATTCATTCATTAATTCACTCATTCAACGTATTTATTATGAGCACCTATTATTTGTAAAATAAAAGCAGCCAGAAATCCTGTTATCACTGAACCATATATTTTTCTGGAAGCCTTTCTTGAAACCATTGGCAGTTAATTTCCTCCTAACTCATAGCGTTCTGTTCATACATTATCATAGCAGTTAACAAGCCATATGTAATGACCTATGTAGATGTCTGAAGTCTGGATTCCTGCTGAAACTGTGAGCTCCAGCGGTTGGAGCTACGAGGGTTGCTGCAATGATTGAGTCTTACTCCTCTCCAGCTTTGAGGAGACTACTTCACATAGTGCTTAAGCTCATGGGTTCTGGAGCTGACTACATGGGTTCAAACTCTGTGCCATTTATAAGCTCTCTAACCTTGAAAATTTTTCCTAATCTCTGTGCTTTGGTTTGCTCCTCTGTTGAATGAACATAATAGTAGTAACTATAAAGTTGTAAGGATTAAATGAATTAATTTATGAAAGCAACTAGTATAGAATATGATAGGTGTTCCATCTTTGTTAATTCCATTATGGTGCCTAGTAATAGAAAGCCTTCAATACAAGCTAACTGAATTAGTAGGTAGATATGATTTAAACATAATAGGATTGCTATGTATCTATCTACTTATCTATCTATCTCTAGTCAAAGACCATATCATTTCATTTCCAGGAATGAGAATAGAGGAGAGATGGAAGTCCAGTCAGCTCAGGGCAGTGGTTCTCAGGCTTTAGTGTGCTTTAAAATCTCCTAGGGAATCCACTAAATTTTCATATTTCTGCCCCCTTTCTGATTTAGTAATTTTGGAACAGATCTCAGAACCTGCATTTCTAATAAGCCCCATGTGGATGGAGGGTTGTTGAATCACACTTTGAAAAATACTAGCCCTTGAGAGATCTCTTAGACGCCTTTCCTTATCGGGGGTCCCAGAATGACACACTGTCCCCTGCACAGGGACTCAAGAAGTCCTGCTGTTCAAGGTGGCATGGTGCCCTGTGAACCTCAGAGGATCCTTCCATCGAAGACCATCAGGGAGGAAATGAAGTACATAAAATTCAGTAGGCTGAGATCAGCTACAAAGGCATCTGAGTCATAAAGTTGTGCTGGCTGGTGCGGGGATTTGAGAAACATTTCTGTATAATCCTCTTGGGTTCTTTCACAAGAATTGGCAACACAGCATTGGTACTTAGGATGCCTAGTGGTTCTACTCAGGTATGAATTTCACCGTAAGTTTCATGTAGGATTAATGTATTATTATTAATCTACCACAAATTACTGACGTGACTTTTAGCAGGCCACTTTGCCTTTCTGGCCTCTTCATTAAACGGTAAGTGCATTAAGTTTCTCTTAACCTTCTAACATTACTGTTCTGACTCCCATGCAGGGCATTACATACTACTGACAGAAGGCCTGAAACAGTTAATAACCTTGAGAGAGAAGAATTTACTCTGTATTAACCTCAGGTTCAGTTTCCAAATGTCAATCAATAGCAACACACCTGGATTTTTAAAGGTGAAGAGAGAGTGCCAGCTCCACTGTGCAGCCTTATTCAGCACTCGGCTGTAACAGGAATGAAAAAGCACACCTGAAACAAAGACCCATTCTCTTTCCTCCTGCTCTGCCCGCAGCAAACCTGTTCCATCCCACTTTCTCCAAATGCTGCGTTTTCCTGCTCCCAGGCCCTGTGGATGAGCAACCCAGGCGGTGAGTGCTTGAGCTACTCCCTCCTAAAAAAGTCCTGCTGAGATCAACCGTAGGAAGTAACCTAGTCATGTCCTTGGAAGCAAATTGAAAGGTACTAGCAACAGTGAGTTCATGCAAAGCCAATTCCCATTATTCCCTTTATTTCTGTTATGCCAGCAGAATGGGGCAAGAAAGAGGAACAGAAAGGAAAGTGAAACTTGATTCTTCTAGTGTTACCTAACATGGAGCAACATCTCCGGTTCTGAGTTATTTTGCTGTACATTGTATAGAGGGCTCCACAATAAAAATGGCTTCTGTTTGTTTCAAGAGGATCCAGGTTCAGAGAATGCACAGCATCACGCAGTCCCTTTCCACTGGTTCAGGCACAGCATGCGCTACAGGGCACATACCAGGCATTGTGCCCACGTTCTATGCTCCAGTGTCCACTGGGGAGGTATTTTCCAACCTTTTCACCAATGAGGGAATCCCAGCTTTTCCTTATTTCTCCCTCCTCTGCCCATATCATAGGATGAAAGAGTTTTCTTCCAAATTGCATTAGCAAGTAATTAATGGAATTTAAAAATTAATAAGACACAGATAATGGCTAATCAATGCTTCTCATCTTCACCAGAGTGCCAGTGTAATTATTTTTATCATTCCAGTGAAAAGCAGAGAAAATTGGTCTTTCGGTGAGTTTATTCAGTCTTATCACAGATACAGTTTGCTTTCTGATAAAGCTTTTTAGAAAATTGAAGGTAGCTCAAAGAACCTCAATTATTCCTTGAACACTACAATTTGACAGGAAGCTTAAGCAAGATGAGTGTAGATTCTCTTCCTTCACAAAGAAGGGGTAGATGGTTGATGCATGGATTACCAGGCAGCAAAGGACAGACGAATGTCTTGGCTAATGCATGGGGCTGAAGGCTGTGGAGAGAAAGGATGAGGGAGGAGGGTGGCTTCTGTGCATAGTTTCTACTTTTTTTTTTAAACTACTGGTGAGAAGGAGCAGACTAGTTGAGCCCTGGGTTCCCACTTGTCAATCCTCTCTCTCACCTCTATGTCTTTTCTTCTTCATTTCCTACTGCCTCCAAGGGAATTGATGGTGGGATCAGAAAGAGGATGGAGTAAGAACCACTGGAGGGAAGAGTAAACTGGGCTATCAGATTGTATGTGTGCTGAGAAGAATACACACTCTTCACTGTCTGCAATTATTATCTAACCATGATATGTTGTCAGCATATTGCATACGTGTTTATACCTCCCCCAGACCGGGCATGCTTCTCTGCCTTATTCCCCTCATGCTTCAAGACTCCTTCCAGTCTGGGTAGGTGCTCCTCTTCTGTGTTCAAGATACTATATTTATTTATTGGTTCGTTTTTCTGACCTTCCCACTCTACTCTGCAATCCAGTGAGGGCATCTCTATTCCCAGGGTCCCAGTAAAATGCCTCCACATGATTCATGTTCAAGAAATACATTTTAACACATTAATGAAAATGTATGTAAATACATGTCAGATAAAGGACAGTGTTCCTTCTGGTTGTCAATGCAGTCATGGGAATAATAAAACAGAAAACAGGTACCATCCAAACTGAAACTGCAGTGAGAAAATAAACAACATGGCAAAGTACAGTAATGAGAGTCAAATCAGAGCTGGAGATGAGGTGATGGCAGAAACCAAATCATGAGTGGCAGATGCTAAGGGATATGTGTTCAGTAAAAGGCAATAACCAGGAAGCAAGCAAGGGCAAAGGAGGTTGTGCATTCTTCATGGGAGGGAGGCATCTGTGGAAGGCCCCTGCCTGCCTCCTTCTCCATTCTCAGCAGCATCCTTTGGAAGCAGCACTGCTGGTGTGAAGAGGGCTGCGATGTTAACTCCTAACTCTGAAAACTCTGGTGAAACTGCTGCTTTGACGTCAGAGACCATGCCTTCCATGTCTTGGGTATTCCAACAGTATTGTCCCACAGTGCCTTGTACAGAGAGACACTTGGGCAAAGCCCTGATTCAACAGAAATACAAAGCACAATATATTCTGATAAATATACCTGGAATTTTTGGTTCATTTTGTACGCTTAAGTATCCAAAAAGTTTAGACCTCTGCTTATTCCACAGTTGGTGCTCAGTAAATATTTCTTGAATGAATTAATGTTTAAAACCTCATTGCAGACCATTCTTTCTGTGGCCAGAGTTAAGAAGTATTTTTAATTAACCCTTATCAAGGTAGCTTATGGCTCATTAGCAAAGCCATAAGTGGATAATAGATCTTAATGCAGGTGCATTCATCACTTGACGAAGTGCATCAGAGCCAGATTGGTGGTGTTCAGAGAATCTCCTTCTCAGGTAACTTCTGTGCTCATTTCTGAGGCAATCTAAGCCTGCTACTGTTTCAAGATTTGCATACATTAGAGCAATAAGAAAAGAGCTTCTTTTCTCAGATTGGTCTCTGTTCATGTCCTCTTCCATGAGAAGGAGGGCTCTGTGCCTAATGCTACATTTCAGAATTTAGAGTAAGACTCAGTGTCTGTAGCCATGCATTTTTGTCCTGAAATGTTACCCCTGAAATCAATGACATGAAAACACAATATGAATAGTGGAATAAATTTCATATGAGGTAGCATATGTGTTAAAGGCATTTACAGTCCTAGAGAATGTGAGTTTACATTTCACTTGTCCTGCTACAATGCTCTATGGATTTACTCAGCTGGTTTTAATGATAATTTTTTAAGTGGTAGGAATCCTTTTCTGTGTATATATTATGGAATGAGAGACTCTTCCAACAAGAATTTAACACCAGCAGAACACATGTGTACAGATGGAAAAACATGAGTAATTCTCTTTCATATGATTTTCCAGCCTCTCAATATGTAGAAGACCACACACTGAATTGGAGGCAAAGTGCCTTTCAAATGGGCATCCTTTTTGCCAATTGACATGGATGATAAGATTCTATGTCCTTCTTAATATCCTTTCCCTCCTTGCACGCCAGCATCATTGGTTTTGGCATTTACAAGCCATCTCTTGCCTGGTTCTTGCCTATGCAAACATACTGCACCTCTTTCCCTTTTACAGAGGGGCTCTGGGGCCCAGGGGCTGTTGGGGAGATGTGTCCCAGAGCCCTTGGACACAAGACTACAGCTATCAACCACAAACATCTTGAGGAAGTGTTTCACCACTGAAGGAAGAGGCTCAAACGTAGAGAATAATTTTTCTATTTCTACCATGACAGGAAGCAAGAAAGAAGAAAAAGCATTCTAAAGAACATGACCTTGTAAATAAGAAGCCAGAGGGAGGAGTTGATTTTCAGTGGACAGAATTCCATCTTTAACAGGTTAAGTTTCAGGAGCCTGGGAAGTCCTGGAGATAAAGGCCTGGAGCTCAGGGCAGAATCAGGTCTATGCTGGAGAAACTAAGATTTTCAGAACCATCCACACAGAAACCGCAATTCTAGGGGAGGAAACGGGTAGGAGACTGAGCTGAAGCTGGACTCTATGGTCATCTACCACTAGGAGGGCACAGGAAGAAGCATTCAGTGAAGGAGGCAAAACAATTCATAAGAGGAAGAGGAAGTGCACAAGTTCCTTGAATGCTATGCAAGCCACAGGAGAAAGAATTTCAGGAAGCAAGAAAGTAGACACTCAGCAATGGCAGAGGCCCAGAGGTGTTGAGAAGGTAAGGACGGGGACTTCTTTGTCTTGGTTTCTTTTCTCCTGTCCGCCAACATCATTATTACTCCTCGTTACTTTCTCTAGCTCCAGCCTCACTCCAATAACATTTTGATTAGAATTGCTTCTCCTAAAAGAGGCAGAAGATACGTATTATTGGTTTTGCTCTGTTATTTTTCAGAAGTATGGCCATTTTGTCACCTGTTTCTCTTCAGGTCAAGGGGACAACAGGAAACATTTGTGGCATATCCCCCACATGCTAACCATGGAGTGGAGTAAAGCGGTGATGAAAACATTTAAGCAGCAATGACTTTGCAAAAGGTGGCAACAGAATTGTGAAGGCAGCGGAATTGATCTTGGGAGCAGATCCCATCCCAGTCCTTCTACATGGCATGAGGGACAGGTCAAATTTGCCTCTCCTTTCCTTCATTCCCTCAGATGAAAACCCTCCCTGGCTCACCCAGTTGTCATGAAGTCACTTAAGATCTAAAGTCCTATTAGAGGGATATCTTACTTTCTTGTCCTAGAAGGTTCATACCAATCACATATCCTCTGTGAAGACTCTCCGGGGACACTGCCATCTATGGTAATTTCCCTCATCTGAAATTCTCTAGTCAACATTTAGACATTACCCATTTCATTTTATTATTTTTTTAAGACAGAGTCTCGCTCTGTTGCCTGAGCTTGAGTGCAATGGCGTGATCTCGACTCACTGCAACTTCTACCTCCTGGATTGAGGCAATTCTCCTGCCCCAGCCTCCCAAGTAGCTTGGATGACAGGCGACCACCACCATGCCCAGCTAATTTTTGTATTTTTCATAGAGATGGGGTTTCACCATGTTGGTCAAGCTGGTCTCAAACTCCTGACCTCAGGTGATCCGCCCGCATTGGCCTCCCAAGGTGTTGGGATTACAGGCATGAGCCCACATCCAGCCTACCTATTTCACTTTATTATTTAAGTACCCACAAGCATAAGTGAAAGAATCTCCTTGAGAAGATCAATGGTGTCATACACTTGTGGGATACTCACAAAGCCTGAAGCATATTCAACTGTGAACCTGAAGTAAATGCCTCTTGTGGTACCTACGATCATTCGAATCTCTTGCCACTATTTCCCTCTGATAGTGGATCTGTTTTAAGGGACATCTTGATTTGGACTTCAGCTACTGTAATATTCTTGGAGTGCAGAAACCCTAAGGCACTATTTTATAATTGCTATTCAGCATTTCCGAGCACTTTGGAAAATGTGGTACAAAGCAGCTCCTTCTTAGCATGATATACAAGCAACATTAAACAAAGCAGGAAGGGGAAAACTAGAAGGAAGGATGGCCCAAACTCCTGGGCTGACAACTTCTTAATCTAAGCCTTCTAATAATTACCACAAAGGAATATTTATTTTAGGAGTCTTGCATGCACCTTCATTTCTTCCTCTACTGCTTATTTTGTGACCCAGAAAATTTTACCATCCTTGCAAGAATAAAGGAGTATCAGGTTTTCTTGCAACAGAGATGCTATTCCTCATCAAGGGAAATGGAAACCAAATTAAACTTTGTTCTGCAATTTTAAAAACATATCTCAAAAGTAAGCCAACAAAAATCTCCCTGGCTCTAGTTGCATTAGTTTTTTTATGATGTGCAGAGCAAACCACTGTAGTAGCCCCATGGAGGTACCACAGACCTGTCATACTCTGTAAGAAATCGGAAGACCTGGGCTTTACCAACATCTTTCTTCACTTTAGCATTGTTTGTCCTCAGCACAACAAGGACATGGAAAGTCAGTTTCTTATGCATGTAGCAATACTTTTGGAGTACAGGGGTGTGATCTCAGCTCACTGCAACCTCTATCTCCTGGGTTTAAGCTATTCTCCTGCCTCAGCCTCCCAAGTAGCTGGGACTAGAGGCACTTGCCACCATGCCTGGCTATTATTTATTTATTTATTGAATTATAGATTTATTTATTGTATTTTTAGTAGAGACGGGTTTTCACCATGTTGGTCACATTGGTCTCGAACTCCTGACCTCACCCGGCCTCCCAAGGTGCTGGGATTATAGGCATAAGCTATGGCGCCTGGCCTGAAATCTCAGTTCTATGACTTACCTGTTGTGAATGCAAAATATAGATTGCCTCTAATTCACATAACATGTTGAAGAATAGAAGCATAGGAAAAAAAGATACCTCAATTTGTATATGCTTTATTGTTTAGAATATGCAATCACAGGAAATATCTCCTTTAATCCCTATATCTACCTTTTGAGATAAGTATGAAGACCCAAATTTTACTGATCAAGATGAGGTTCGGAGATGCTGAGTCATTAGCCCAAAATCCTTGAAGAAGTCATTGTCAAAGCCAGTACTTAAAGCAAAGTTAAATCGCCTGTCAAATCCACACATTTTTAACCCCATAAAGTTGTCTCCATGTAAAAACTTAATATTTGTTACAATTCATCTTTATGGAAAGATAGAGTTCAATGTTTAACTCAGAAAACTGAATAAGCTATCAATCACTGAATGGTTACTGTAATATGCTAGATACTGTATTATGTGATTTATATACACTGTTATACTTAATCCTAAAATGATGCTGAGAAAAAAATCATTTTAGGGAGTAAAGCAGGGGGCTCCTCTTGAGGTAGGAGAGAGCTAAGGTGCCCTCGATCTATTTTGGGGTGCTGCTGATGGTCAGTAGGAAGGACTGCTTTCAGATGGGCACAGAGTCTTCTTGGCACACTACAAAAGCCTTCAACCCAGCTCTGGTCCTCTGAGAGTCCTATGAGAAAATGGAAAAGGTGAGACCACCTTTCTCAAGCCTAATCTTGTTGTAACTGAACTATGTCTGATGAGGAGGATGGAGGTTGGCAGTTATGGAAATGACATCAAGGGCTTCTAATTAAGGCCACTGGAAAGTGGGAAGGACATGGCTCTGGTAGTTGAGGGCTGGATGACTGTCAGGCACTTTAATCTTTCCAGGGTTTAAAGGGACTTGGGGGAGCTTTGATGTAGTGATACTGATAGGTGGGATCCAAATAAAAGACTGTTTTCCTGATTGGCATGCCACCAGGCAGGGGAAATAATGACTGAGCACGCTGTATGCCAAGCACCATCCTAGGCACTAAAAATGCAGAGATAAAAAGGAGAAAATATTGCTACCTTTGTAGGACTTAGGGTTTAATGAGGAATAAATACACCATTCATGGTCCTTTTTTAGGTCACCATGGCCTGGAGAGGCCAGAATGACATATGTAGAACAGACATGAAAATGTTTCAGGAGAATGCCATTGTACTGAAAGTCTCTCCAGATATACTGCTGCTTTAACTCTTGATTGAACCATAAAAGTGGAGTCACCCCCAAATTGCATGGTGTTCTCAATTACTTGAGTTCAGTTGTCACAGGCAGGAGGCCCTTGGAGGATTATGAATCATTACCTGTACCATGTTATTAAATGGGAAAAATACATTCTAATAGAATGTGACTGTCAATTTTCAGGGGCATTACAGTCCCCTGGGAACTGAACTGCATCACAAGAGGACAGGGATGTCACCAGGAAAGAAGCAGGCACGCATGTGATACGTACAATCAGTTCTTTTCACAACATACCTGGTAATGAGGCAGGTTTTATCCAAAATAGCATTAGGAGTACTTGCAGACAACTGTCCGAGTGACAGGCCACTGGGTGTGTCGAAGTTTAATATTAAAGATCTGATAATATGGTGGGGGATGGGTTTTTATTTGGGGCTGAGTCTCCCCAGGCCATAAAATATACCTAGAAATACACTCTCTTTCATAGAGAAGCTGCAATGATATTCAGTCTCTTTCTATTATTTTCAAATGCATTTTTATCTGATCTAAATATTTGTCCTGAAATTATTAGCAACTCCAAGACTACATTTTGTCAAAAGGATTTCCATGAAAGATAGGATAAGGCAGGAGTAGTGGGGAGAAGTGAACATTTGAGAGCAGAAATATAGCTTGGGAATAATAATTTCTTCATTTTTGGAATTCACAAACTGGTGTTTTTGAGGGAATTCTTGAGGGAAGTGGAAAAAATTGAATATCTAAAGACCTTAGTGGTGTGTGTGTGTGTGTGTGTGTGTGTGTGTGTGTGTGTTTAAATAAGATCTTGCACCTGGGTTACAATTTAAATCCTGATGAGATCTACAGTTTTGTACTCTCTAAATTAAAAATATATATATCACAATCCAAATAAATGTTTCTTTCTGGGGATTTTCCTTTTTTTTTTTTTTTTTGCTGACACAGCCAGGCTGAGACATGAACACTTACAAAAACTGTGGGAAAACACATTGAAAGTGATTAGAAAAACAATAAAAGACATCCTCCATGGGTTTGTGCAACTCTCTCAGACAGTTTTATGGGGAGGATCAAAGATGTGGGCCTCGACTCTGTGATAAACCGAGGTCAGCTGCCATGATGAGGACTTGGTTTCACATGAGTGCCTTGTTTTTAATGCCCATGGAGAGAGAGCAGGCGCACAGCAGCTGACTGAATGAAGGGCCACCTCTCTGAAATCACCCCTGACTTTGATCAGGAGGCAGAGCCAGGGGTGGAACAAATATATTTGATCTGAAGAGTTAAATTCTCCCTCAGCCAGCCTTTTAGGAATGACCTACTGTGCTGTAAGTCATCAGCCACAGAGAAACATCAGTTCCTCCCTGGCATATGTCAGGAAATGGCTGCAGGAGTGATTCCCTCTGAGGGGGAAAAGGGAGCTGGGCAACCAATCGCCTAAAACTACCAACACCACATAAAACCAGAGGATGTCACAAAAGCCAGCTTTAATCAAGCTTGATTGTGGAAAACATGAAAACACATGCAGCTGCAGCACAATATCTTATTAATCATCACCAGTGTTCCAAGAGGTAGGTGTTAATTGTCTCTTGTGCTTCTCTGGATATGTCTGGTACCCGGTTTTGCTGTTAACTTGAACACGGATTAGATATGAGGAGGAACAAAAGGATCAGGAGGATTTCTAGGCAACACAATCTCTTATAAAATGACATGGCTATTGGGGGAAGAAGATAATGCTCTGCAGAATTCTAATTTTGACCCTCTTTGGAAAAAGGAATCCAATTTTAATAATCATTGCCCGATGAAATGGTCACCCTTGCAGTGCTGCAGGCTGTACACGTGCCTGAATTTGATTAGACGGCATCCTGAGAAAGGGTTCATCTGCCTTTATCCCTGAGTGCTTACAGTCTGCGCGAGCGTCTGTCAAGTCTGAATTATTCTGCCTCGCATTATATTTCTGCCCGGCAACATAGTGCTGCATGTTGTGACAATGACCTTACCTTCCAAACACCTTTTAAACAAAATGTCTGGTTTACCCGGGCTCATTATAACTAGATATGCCAACTGTTATCCTTCAATCTGAAAAGAGGGAAATAGTTCACATGTCGAAAAGGAAGGATATGAATAGATGTTACAGAAGCTAGAGAATGGAGAAAATACACGGGATCAAGAAACAGTATCAAAGAGAAAAACATGACTTTGGGGTCCACAGCCTTCTCCTTTTTGTTCTTAACCTGCCAGTCCTTCCTTATTTCTTTAACCCCCCGTTCCCAAACTTAATGATGTCAAGATTTCTGTTTCTTCCCTCTCAAGCCTACATATAGGAAAGAATGTAATATCGAAATGGGATGAGATGGCTGAGACTCAAGTCCAGGCTCTTTCTCTAATCAGCTTGGGACTCTGCACACGTCAAGATCTTGCTCCAGGTCTCTGTAGGTTGGATAATATTTCAGATTCTTTCAGCTGCAAACAAAAATAAGAAATGAAAAGCCAGCAACCATCATTCCTCCTCCAAGCCATCTTAGT
The DNA here is from genome assembly GCA_031835075.1 of Saguinus oedipus. Classification (NCBI taxonomy): domain Eukaryota; kingdom Metazoa; phylum Chordata; class Mammalia; order Primates; family Cebidae; genus Saguinus; species Saguinus oedipus. The sequence goes on from CM063178.1 coordinate 131,270,480, forward strand.
ATATGTGGCTCAGGAGGGACCTGTGAAGCCATTAAGGTCCAAGATGCTGCTTTCCCCTCCAACTCTCTCTTTCATGCCACTCTCCTGGGACATCTTTGTTTCCCTTGATGTGTCTGCTCCATTCTCCTTTCACTGGTAACTCGTCAGTTTTCTCACAGAGAGCCACCTTGGGTCAGGTGCCAATCCATGGTTCAGCCAGTGGCCACCTTGGCCAACTAAGAGCTGGCATTGCTTTCTGAAGGTGCTCCAGACAGGACCATCATTCAGAAAGAGAAAGCAGAGAAAAGCAGGTGCTGTAAACATAGTGGTTTCAAAATCTATCCTAAAGGTCCATTCTAAACTAAGAAACTGGACTTTGAGAAAGAAGGTTTGGGATCCCCTTCTGGAGTAATACTGAAGAATGCAGAATTGCCTAAGGTTAGAGCTGAAGACCTAGTGTGGGGAGTAGTGATACCACAGAAGGGAAAACAAAGCTGCTGCAAGTTTGTGATGGATGGTGTTTTTCTAAAGGACCACAGCAATACCTCCATTTCATAGGCCCTTCTGGCGATATGATTTTGACACTCCTCCCTCTGAGAGGTGAGTCTGTGTTCCCTCCTCTCAAATCAGAGCCAGAATGTGTGACTGCTCTGATCAACAAAATAGAGTGGCAGAAATGCTATGTGACTTCCAAGGCTAGGTTATAAAAAGGATACAGCTTCCACTTGGCTCTCTCTCTCAGGATGCTTATGCTGGGAATCCAGCCACTATGTTGTGAAGAAGCCTGGGTCACAGAGAGAGGCTACATGTAGGTGTTCTGGCTGACAGCTCAAGTTAAGATCTCAGCCAACAGCCAGCATCAACCACCAAGCATGTGAGTAAGAGAACTTTCCTATGACTCCAATCCCTCAGCCTGTAAGCTACTCCGTTCATTGCATCTTAGAAGTTTGAATGGAGCCATTTCTTCACTCTCAAGCCTACATATAGGAAAGAATGTAATATCAAAATAGGATATTGCAAATGGAGCCAATCTGGACTGACTCCTGCTTAAATTATAGCTCAAGGGCAAAATAGATGTTGTCATTGCCTGAAACCACTAAGTTTTGGGGCAATCTGTTATGCAGTTATAGGAACTGGTACTTCCACTGTCTATGTTAAAAATTTTGCCTAAGAAGAAGGCAGCTACACCTCCAGAAAAACTACAAGTCTAGTGGTTGAATTCTGGGGTCCCTACAAGGCAGAAGCTGCTTGGCTACTACTTGTCTTATCCCTGCAGTGCTTCATTAGAGGATAATTAGGAGTTGGCCCTCCAGATCAAGACTATTTTTTTTCCTTTACAATAAGATAAGATCTCTGCCTTTCTTTTGAACCTTTGCAAACATCAGCAGTATACTTTGTGCAACTACTGTAATAACCAAAACACTTTCCATTAGTAGAAAAATCTTCCTTTACTTTCTTCTCTCTTTGCTCTGCCACCCCCCTTCAACTCTTTACAGTATGTTCTTTGAGAATAAGCTCCTAAGATGCAAAGAAATTACAGCTTTTGGCCAAATGTCAAGGAAAGCTGACATCACATAGAAGAATGGTCATTAATACTGAACACTCATCCATAGTGGCCTCACGCACTGGGCAATGAATGCTGATGGCCGTCAGTGACCATCATATCTCAAACTCAAAAGATACTGAGTAAAACCATTTGTACTGGAATGCTTTAGTGAAATACATGATCACTGATCAATTCTTTTCTACATTTGTCCTCAGCCATTTTTTTCTTTATATATCACAACCACTATCTAATTCAGTGAAAATCTTCCCTTATATTGCAAATTTCCCAGACTCAGTTTTATGTCTCATCCTTGCTCCCTTAAGTGTTAGAATTGCTTTTTCATTTGCAGGAGGTATGAGGGAAAAAGACAAACTAGCTTTCAAAAGACATGGTGGAAAATAGATCATACATTCAAAGACCTGAGTTTTAATGCCACTCCTTTGCTGAAGTTTCTTATGTTCTTCTCTGTGTGCTTCCATCTTAACTTCTATAAAATTGAATCTAAGACCTGCCTTACCTGCCTCCAGGTTTTGGTTTGTTTGCTTTGTTAAACAGGTATAAAAGCACTTTGGAAAATGTAATGTTCCACAAATATCCAAACAATGGATTTGAGCATAAAAACAACCAACTATATGAAATTTTGGGTTCTCCTAGTCTGGAGCCATCTGCATTCAACAAATGTCTACTTAGGGCTTACTGTGTATCAGGCAGATCGCTAGGGACTTGCCTGTGTACTAGCAGGTTTCATCTCTTTCCACATTTCTTTCCTCACAAACTGACCTCTCATCTGATCGACGTGATTCCCCTCTTCATAGAATTAAACCACAAAAGCAGAGTATGGCTACTAAAAGTTGGTTAACTTCAACAAACATTAGCTAAGAACAGGCTGGCTAGTCTTTTCATTACAGTATTTTATTTAATCTTCTTAATAATGCCATCATGCGCATGTCCCTGTTACTGTTTTATAGATGAGAAAGCTTAAGGTCAAAGTAGTTAAGTAGCTTGCTCAAGGCCACACAGCTAGTAAGAGGGTAAACCTGGGATTCAAACCCAGGTGTCACTCTAAGCAAACTGTTCTTTTCATTTCAACATAGTCCATGTTAGGATGTTTGGTCTTGCTGGAGAAGGAATGGGATGGGGATCTCCTTACCATCCATTAGAGGAACAGAGTTGTTGCTGTTGTTATCATACCAGTTAATTATGGTGTCACAATAGGAAACTTTTGGAACCTCTTTCTTCTTGGACATCCTTTTCTTTTCTCTTCTTTTTTGAGACAGAATCTCACTCTGTCACGAGGCTGGAGTGCAGTGGCACGATCTCAGTTCACTGAAACCTCTACCTCCTGGGTTTCAGTGATTCTCCTGCCTCAGCCTCCCAGGTAGCTGAGACTACAGGGATGCACCACCATGCCTGGCTAATTTTTTGTATTTTTAGTAGAGACAAGGTTTCATCATGTTGTCCAGGCTGGTACCTAAGCACCAGCATAGTGATCCTCAAGTGACCCACCTCAAGTAATTCACCTTACTCTGCCTCCCAAAATGCTGGGATTACAGACGTGAGTCACTGCAGCTGGCCTTGAACTTCCTTTCTAAACATGTTTGATATCCAGCATATTTGCTAATATTTTCCAAAGTCATGAATTTTAGATTTTTAAATTTCCTTTTTCTTTCTCCCCTCCCTTCTTCTTCCCTTCCTCCCTCCTCTCTCTCTCTCTCTCTCTCTCTTTCGAAACAGGGGCCTCTCTCTGTTGCCCAAGCTGGAGTACAGTGGCACAATCACAGCTCACTGCAGCCTTGACCTCACAGGCACAAGTGATCTCTCTCACCTCAGCCTCCTGAGTAACTGAGACCACAAGCACATGCCATCACATCCAGTTAGATTTAAAAAAAAACAAACAACTTTTTAGAGACAGGATCTTCCTACATTGCCCAGGCTGTCCTCAAACTCCTGAGCTCAAATGATCCTCCCACCTCAGCCTCCCAAAGTGCAGGGATCATAAGCATGAACCACCACACGCAGCCCATTGCTTTTATTAAGACTTCATTTTTCAGAGCAGTTTCAGGTTTACAGTAAAATTCTGAAGAAATTACAGAGTTCCACATACTCCCAATGTTGCATTTTTACATGATTATTTTTCTCTATTTCTATAACCTAAGGGCACACTTTTCCTGCCTTCCTATTGTATTTTTTTACTAATGTATTATCTAATTGAAATGAGCATACCCAGTACATTTACTAGAATTAGATGTGAGACTCAGAAATAAATCTGCAGGTTTGAGTTTTAGACCAACTATGGAAAAGCTACCTCAAATATGTGGAGGCCAGAAGTTTGCATCTGCACTCTATTGAGCAGGGAAAGATTATGCACTCAGCTCTGCCCTTCAAAGATGGTACTCCCGGAGCAGCACCACATATCTTGTCACTGGGCCAGGCCAACCAAAGCCCTAAGAAGCAACGTTAGAAAAAAATGCATTAACAATACAAAGGCGGTGATTTCAACCCTTTCTAATTCAGAGCCTATGGATTATTCAGATTCCAAATGGAATGCAAGCAACTCTGAATATAATCATTACTTCTGCAATTGTTCAATATTTCTGGGATTTTTCAAAATTAAAAAAATGTTTTTTAAAGTTTATCCAGGATTCAGTCTTGGCTACAAAGTCATGGGTGGGGGGGTTGTGATTTTTCTCCCTCCCAGAAGAACTATCATAGGAAAAAATGCAGAAACTTAGAGTTCCTTCATCATGCTGTTTAGATTTTATTCATCCAATTGGCACACAAAAACCACTACATAAAGACTTTGAGTGCCCTGATTTAAAGAAATCCATGAAGTGTATGATTGAGAAATGGTCCACAGAGGCTGAGCTGCTCTCAGTGGAGCTCCTTATTGTAGTGAGAAAACTCAGGACAAAACTCCATCCCGTGTTACAACCACCTCTGGGACTTTGGTTACACGCAGTTGTCAGAAATAATAGGACTTCGGTGGAACTGCCCTTCTAGAAAAGGAGCAGTGAAGTGTTACAACCAGTCTGCTCTCTCTCAGTTGCACAGCTGTGGGCTGACCAGGTGTCACACTGCGGGTTTTTCTCTCTTTATAGCCTGTTTCCAATATGTTTTCACAGGTGCTAGCATAGGCGGGCAGTGTCTTCCAGAGAGGCTCAGCCATGTTCATGGGGGCTGAGTGCTGGGTCTTTCACAGAAAAAAACTGCTGTCAAGGAAATTACTCATGACTGGAGGACTGTTCATGCCCATTACCCAGCCCTGTCCACACAGACACTGCTACTAGTTTGGGGTCTAGATGACCACGTGGGCCACAGACCAGCAGCACTGGCATCACCTGGGAACTTGCAAGAAATGCTGACTTTCAGGCTCTGCCCCAGATCTGCTGAGGGAGAAGCTGATTAAGCAAGATTCTTAGGTGATTTGCATGGTATTGCTCAGTGTTCCTCAAACTTGAATGTGCATATGGAGTCCAGACTTGGGTTTTAGAACCTTGTGTATGCTTCACCACTTTCTGGGCCCTCCAGTCTTCTGGTCTTTGTTTTTATACATATTTCTCAGCCTCAATAGCTTGCATCTGTTTCACCTTGTGCTACAGTGCAGATGGAGCAAGTGTAATATGCATAGCATCAATGCATGGTGCTCAGACCCACAGCATAGGTATCAATAGAAAGCACCTTTCAAATATAGACTCCCAGCCCCTCCCCAGACCCACTGGATTAGAATCTGCATTTTAACAAGATGTATGATTTATTTACACCTTGCAGTTTGAGGAGCCCAGGTATATAGAACCCACAAATTCTCCTTTTCGGATAAACAGTATAGTTTGCTTTCTTACTTTAACAAACTGCATCACATACCTGCACACTAGAGAAAATTATACAGCCATATAGCATAATTAGGTTTGCTCCTAAATGAATTACATATTAGCGATTACAAATTGCCTATCAAATCACAGGAGAATCAAAGTACTTTCTGGAGTCCCTAGAAAGAATAGATATACAAAAGTATACTATAAAAGCGGGATGAATGCCTGGCCTGGGGGCTCATGCCTGCAATCCCAGCACTTTGGGAGCCCGAGGCAGGCAGATCACCTGAGGTTGGGAGTTTGAGATCAGGCTGACCAACATGGAGAAACTCCATCTCTATTGAATGTACAAAATTCACCAGGTGTGGTAGTGCATGCCTGTAATCCCAGCTACTCAGGAGGCTGAGGCAGGAGAACTGCTTGAACCCGGGAGGTAGATGTTGCGGTGAGCCGAGATTGCGCCATTAGCACTCCAGCCTGGACAACAAGAGCAAGACTGTCTCAAAAAAAAAAAAAAAAAAAAAAGGTAGGATGAAAAGAGGGGCAGATGCAATAATTATTTTGTGAATGCTGGCTACTATGTTAAGTAACTCACATGCACTATATTTTCACAACTCCACTAGGTAGGAAATAGCATTATCCTCATTTTACAGATGAGAAACTGATACAGAGAGCTTGAAATCACTTTCTCACTGCTACCTAGTAGGTGAGTGTTAGAGTGGCAGGGACCAAATAGCCCCCAGCTTTAGAGCCCAGCCCCTTAACAACTATTAGCCAGTGTACCTCATAGAGAGAAGCTTTTTACACAGAGGCTACCATGCCCACAAATATCACTAGCACAGCATGATTTCATTGATGATACTGAATTCAAAGACACAAGTTTCACTGATTTTAAAATTGTGACTCAAACAAACCAATGTGAATAGTGCCTACAGGCTTCCTTGCTACTGAACTGTGGTCCATTTTTTGAAACATTCCTGGTGTCCTGAGTCATGTTCCTTTAACCTTATTTGAAATTCCCGGTATCTTCAGTGGGTCTCTGATGAGTCTTTCTTACTACTATGAATCAAGTTGTCTCTGCACATTCATTTGAATACTCTCTCCACATATTTTTTAGAAGCTAAGTGTGATAGCTAAATGAGATAAAAAATAAAGTGTGGCATAGAGTAGATGGTTAATAAAAGCCACTATTTGTGGCTGGGCATGGTGAATCATGCCTGTAATCCCAGCACTTTGGGAGGCCAAGGTGGGTGGATCATGAGGTCACATGTTCGAGACCAGCATGGCCAACATAGTGAAACTTTGGTTCTACTAAGAATACAAAAAATTAGCCAGGCATAGTAATGGGCAGCCTGTAATCCCAGATCCTTGGGAGGCTGAGGCAGGAGAATCGCTTGAGCCTGGGAGGCAGAGGTTGCAATGAGCTGAGATTGCACCACTGCACACCAGCCCAGGAGACAGTGTGAGACTCTGTTTCGAAAAAAATAAAAAGTAAAAAATAAAATAAATAAAAGCCAATGTTATTTTTGTTATTACTGATTGAACATAGTTTCCAGATTGCTGGTTTTCTCAGACTTTCAAATTAACTCATTACCTAGATGAGAAAAGAAATATATCTGGTATTTTCTTTGCACTTAGTAGGTGCTTTAGAAATATTTTATTTTAAATAAATGAATGAATAAACAAAAGAATGGAGGCATAAACTTAGCTTTGCTTAAGGAATCACTGCTGAGACTATCCCAGGTTGTCTTGGAAGTAAATGCTTGAACTCCTAGCATCATTTATCTAAAGTGATTAAGAAGTTTTAAACAACAGTGTTGTTTAAACTTCTAGGAATGTCCACCTATTACCGTCTTTCTCCTCTGCTCTGATATTTTTCACTCCAGTCTATGGACTAAGTACTCCAGGAGAGGTGTCTGCTTCTGACTCCAGCACTGTGCATACTGATTCATTCAGCTGGCATTTGGCCTGGCCTTCATGTGGCAGAGGTATCCTTGGCCTCTGGTTAAGTGGAGTTGTCCCTCTGATGTTTCTGACTTGGCAATGAAATCTTAGTAACCAGAGTCATCACTACAGCACCCTGCTATTTAATCTTTGCTGGAAAGTGATGAAAACAGACCTCACTTGTATGAGAACTCTTAGGTTTAGTGAAAGCAATGTGAGAAGTCGCCAAGTTTGTGCTTTGAAACAAGCACATGTTTGAAACCTTAGGTCTCTTTTTCTTAAGCTTTCCCAAGTTGGAAGCTTATAACACAGACACAAAAGTCTGATTTAAGCAGTTCCTATAACCTTTCTAATTTCAGATTTTAAAATCTGCTTTTGCTTGAATAGAAAATGGAAAGCCAACAAATCTCTCTCTACCCCCATCCTTCCCTGAATAACCTAGATACTTAAGCAATCCTTCCCTTCCCTGGGGGTGTGACTGCACAGTATTATTTTATTGACTCATAATTAAGAACTTCTGATGGGAAAACCAGTCAACAGAGTAAAATGGCTTGGGGGGTCCCACAAGCAAAGAGAAAGCATATATCCCTATTACGGCAAGCACAACAGGGAGAAATGAGAAGACCTCACAAAAGAAAATCTCAAAAATGTTAAGTCCTTTAAAAAGTGAACTTAAGGTCCTTTTTGAGGAAGTCAGTTTTTTCCCCTTCTCCGTAATGTGTAATGAAAACGTGAGGGATAATCTGAACTGCTCTAAGATTTCAGGGAGTGTAAGAGTGAGTGAAATTGTGTGTGGGAGGGGACTGACAATGGAAAGTTGGTGGTGAACACAGACTGTGGGCAGAAGGAAAAAAGCACATGTGAAACATCTCTGAAAGGAAGTGTCACAGGAAAAACTTCTGAGGCCACATTCTCTGGGGCTGGTCAGAGCAGCACCAAAACTGCCGTGCATTTGTTCGACATTAAAAAAAAAATCCTGCTAAAGAAACAAGCAAAAGATTTCAAATGTCCAAAGAGCCACTGATGAGAAACCATTACGCTTTTAACTGAGCAAACATTCTTGGAATTCAGTCACATCTTATTAGTAAAGAGAAGCTTCTAGCTCAGTGCTAGGAACTTTTTTTTTTTTTCAACATCTGGTTCCACTCACGGAAATGACTACCTCTGCAGCCATTATTCACCAAACATATCTAGTTTAATACCAGAGGTGCTTTGCCTCTTGGTACCTTGAGGTCTGATTTGACGAGTCTGGTAATGCATATAAAATGGATTTCCATTATCCTATTACAGCCAATAGGATCTAATCTAGAATTCTTAGTGAACAATTTTTTAAACAGTTAGCCATTTTGTACAGCACACATTTTGTGCTTATAATCTACTTCCTAGGAAATCTTTATGTATTAAGTTAGTGTTTTTACATACCAATAGTTACTCCTAGGAGAATATACACTTTTAAGATTCATTTAAAACGGATGCTCTGAATTCTGCATTTGAAATATCTGAAACAAGCTTACACACAATTGTGGGATAGACTGGGAAGAAAAGTAGTCTCCTACCACTATGACTAATTTCAGGTATTTGAAAATCTACAGCTTTGAAACTGCAGCACTACTGGTTAATTTGTGACAGCAAATCTGCTTTTCTTCTGACAGATTTACTCATTCCTGTCATGTTTCATTATACTCATGCTGCGGACACACAGCATAAGTTATTAGAACGTGAAATCTACTTGCTCCTTTGTTTGTTGGCCATTTTGTTTTGGTTGTTTCGATCTGATCGTAGGTGTTCTTGTTGAAATATTCAGGAACATCTGTGGGAAGTTAATTCTTCATTCAGAAAAGAATCCATCACAAGAGGAAGTAGCTATAAAAACTGGAACTGGGATACTTATATTTTTATTCAGTTGGCTTAATTTATTATTCTAAAATACTGAAGATGACTAAAGGAATGTTTCTTCTAACGTTCAGAGCCAAATAATATAGGATTGTACATGGCTGAGGTTAAAAGTAGGTGTTACTAGATGACACAAAGATCAGAAAAAATCTTAATTCCTATTTTTCTATTTCCTTTTTCAAGGAAGTCATTTCACACTGAAAATTTGTTAAGAGTAAATTTTAAAAGCCAACATGGATGAAGACATGTTAATAGAGCACTGAAGTTTTCATTTTAGTGATCAATATGGAGTCTGCAGTATCCTGGTGTACAAAATGTGGGCATCTGATGTGAGGTGAGGTTTGGGGGAGGGGTTGATGGGGGATATACATGTGTTAAGCACTGATCCAGACTTCTTAGGTATTACCTCATTTAATCCACCCAACAGCCCTAGAAAGAAAGTATTGTTGCAGATGAGGGGATCTGTTCGTGAGAAAGTTTAATGAACTTGTCTGAGGGAAAGTTAATGAGGGGAAGAATGAAATTTTGAAATCAAGGTTTGCTGGACCACAGAATCCATGATGCTACTAGTCACCTCTTTTAGATGGATTCATGATGAGTTATACATTGATGTCTAGAGCCAATCTGTGAAAGAATGATGAGCCAATCTGTGAAAGAATGACAACCCATAGGGGACTTATGGTAAGGCAGGGAGCTCATGTCTCCCAGTCTTATTTAATACTTTGTGTTGATGACTTGGTGAAAGTCATGAAAGCATGCTGAATAAATTTATCAATTACATGGAACTGGAGCCAATAAAAGTATCTGGGGTAAGAGAATCAGGATAAAAATGATCTCAACAAGCTGAAACCATGAGCCAGTCCTAAAGAGATGATATTTAATGAGGATAAATGTAACTCCCTGTACATGGACATAAAATATCAGTTGTACAAAATGAGCAGAATTGGAGAGAAGTGATCTAGCAGGGACTCATGTGTAAAAACATGTAATTTCTACGACTCAAGTTATCAAATTTTTACTAAGGGCCTATTCTGAAAGAGACAATGGGGTACAGGGAGTTTTAGTTGACAGTAATTTTAATGCCAGTCTATCAACGTAGCTGCCAAAACAATGTAATCTGAGGTTACGTTTATAAGGTTAGGCTTTCTCTACTCTCTTCTTGTCAGACTATAGTGGCAACACAGCATTCAGTTTTGTGTACCTCTTTTTAGAAGGAGGATTGCCAAACTGATACCTGTTCAGAGGACATGCCAGGCTAGAAGCAGAAAGAGACTGAACTATTATTATGTACGAAAGATGAAAAGCAGTGAGGATATTTAGGCAGTAGAGGAGTCATCACAGGGGAAGGGTACGAACAGAATTAGGTGAAATTCTACTATGTGAAAGGAGGCTCAACTAATTGGGTATAGACCCAAGTTCTTGTCTAGGACAGACACATGGGGTTTTATGAAAAGAGACTCGGGGAATGGACTATTATGTGAGTTCTGACAGTGACAGTGTTAAAATCCAGCTGGAAGGCCACTGGATTGGACTGTTCTGGCAGGAATTCCTGCATGGAATGCTTTCCAACTGGGTGGTATATAAGGTATTTCTCACAAATTCTAACTATGTGAAGGTTACACTGCTGCAGTTTCCTATCCCATGAGTAAGTAGAGTCTAAAGGAGGAAAGTAGAGGCTTTAAAGTCAAGTGAGCATGAGCCTTCTGCAAAGCCAAGGGTCAAGGCTGGCTGGAAAACAGGGCTTGGAACCTGGGGCACTAAAACATGGTGGGTTGGATGGGCATGTCAGGGAATCATATGGTTTCTGGGAAGGATGGGATTTGTTCTCACTTTTGAGAAAAGGTGCATGTAACACTTGCCAGCTCTCCAAGACCAGGTTCTTAGAATTCCCAGCTTTGATCCTTTGTAGCAAGGAATGTCATTGTGGCAGATCTGTTTCTAAACTGTGTCCAAAGAAGAAGGAGCCCATAAGGTGCCGAACCCTAGGTCAGTAGTTAAGATCACTGGGACACAGATTTCTTAAATGTACAAAGACCTCAAAGGATGCTTCCAATCATAAGAATCTATGATTCTAAGAAAAATGGAGGTTATCTATGATGAGTTTTGTTATTTTATAATCACGTCCCTGTCTTCCATACTAAGTGTTGCTAGTACAGCGAAACTGTTTGAAGATAATTGCTCTCAAAAGATCAGGAAGAAATCTGTCAATATGCAAGCATTACTTGGAATGACCCCTTCTAACTGCTCTAAGTCTTCGAATTATCTGGAGGCAAATAAGACTACCTTCCAGTGTTATTAAGGGCAGGCAGGTTACCCATACGTGGAATGACCTATTGTTGGGACATATGCCAGCATGAATGATCAACTGCAACTAGACATTGCCTAGTGACCGTGAATCATGGAGATTTACCTGGCTTGCTTCATACAGGCTATCTGACCCTGCCTTTGTGTGTACCAGAATTGAATCATCTTAAAATCAAAATTCTGGTAGAGCATATGCCTTAAAATAATTCATTAGACTGTGAACTCTAGGAATCACTTTGTGGATCTGGCATTAAAACCCAAATAAGTGGTTCAGGAAACATTTTATTCATTTTCTGGCTCTTGCCATCTTCCATTGATTAAAATATGGTGTTAGGAGAATAGAAATTGTGTGGCATTGTTTCCACAGCTAGAAAGACACTATTAGTTTGATTAGTTTGCAATATCTACTTGGCAGAACACTGTTAAAGACATGCTGATAGATCTTAGTGAGCTATCTTATTTGTATGACATCTTTAGCTCCAGAAATAAGAAGATACAGTAATAAAACACTGAATTCTGTGAGATTCAAAAAGACACATTGTATTTTCTGGAACATATGCAAAGCAGCAATATATTTACCAATTTCAAACGAAGTGCTCTCCCTTGTAACAAAATGGAAATTTATCTTTGAAGAGCAAGATGCTTTATTTTTCTTTAGTTTTTATCCTTTTCCTTATGAAATGCAAGAAACACATATTTGACTTACCCATTTACTTTAACCAAACAATCTCCCCATTTTTAAATGTCTGTGTATACTACTTTGACCTGCATTTTAAGAAACATATCAAAAGTAGCTGACAATTTCTACAATATGGTTTGTTCCTCTTTTCTTCTTTCCTTTCTACTTTTCACTGTAGCAGAGTCTGGAGAGGGGATAGAATCCAGAGTGGAGAGGATCCTAACCTCCTATTATCAAAACCTAAGCATTCTTTTTATGTCCTTCTTACTGTCTAAGTGGAACCCAATGAGACAAAGCATAAGCCTCTGATCCATCAAATGGTAAATGACCTAGAACTGGCCTCAAAATAAGAAACAAAAAAAACATAGTTGCAGAAATAAAACAAAGGTCGAGGCTCTAATAGCTGGCCAGGCGGTCAGTTCAATAAATTCATGCAAAGAAATAGTCAACTGAACTGGAGCTGGGGTGGGCAGTCTGGGAAGTGGAAGGTGGCGCTTAACTAGACAGTTCCGGCTACTGGATTAATGGGTCACTTTAGTCCCAGTGTTTTAACTGATTATACTGTGTATACCTAGGTGAAGCTTACATCTGAATACTAAAAGTAAAGGTGAATGTTTACAGAACTCTCCAGATAATTTGGAAAAGAGGGTAGCTAGGGGCTCAAATTTTGTAGTGTGACTCTCTCCTCTGTTTGAATCTGCTAGATAATTTCCTCTGTTTCATTTTGTCTGAACAAAAAAACAAGCCTCCTTAATGCAAAACAGTTTTCTGCAGGAAAAAAAAATTTGTTGGATTAAATAATTTATTCTCTTTAGTTTACAACCTGAGTTGGATAAGATAAAATCTAGAAAATCTACAAGAAAAATAACCACATTTCGAAATGCAGCCTTCTTTTGTTCATAGGAGCTAAATATGTCTCTTCTTTATTAGCCAAAGGCACAAGAACTAAATACAAAATTCCTTGGGGAAAAATGTTGCTATAGGGCTGAGTCCACTGGCTTCTTTCCCTTTCTTTATTCTCAGGAAGAAAAGACACCACCGAAGGGAAAGCATTAAAATCCTTCTGAGGTTCAATTCATGATCCCTCCCTGCCCCTCAACCTCTCCAGCTTCTCTGACATTTAAAGGAACACTGTCAAATAGGTGAGGCTTTATATTTGAAATGAAAGGCTTAAAAATTCTTAACAATAGATACAATTCTTTGACATATATGCTTGGAAAACAGATAAAAAATATTCACATCTTGAACTATTTTTTTTCTGATTGTTTCTATGTGGGAAAATGTAATTAGAAGAGCTAAATATTTTGAACAGTATAGACATCTGAGTTATATAAACCAAGCCTTTCTATCTCACATTTTACCTCATAGGCTTTCTCTCTCTCTATCTCTCTCTCTTTTAACCTCTGAAGAACCACAAGTCATGCTACTGAATATTCATGCATTCAAATTTTTTAAAAAAGGGAAGGAAAAACAGTATCATTCTCTGTAAAGCCCTGTGAATCTACAGATGAAGCCACAGTGCTCCCCTAGATTTTACCTATGTTTACAAGACCACCTAAATTCACGGCTTGATCATACTGGGGAGCTTCAGTGTAGGGTAAGAATATTGTCCCAAGAACACCCGAAGGGGTAAGTGGATGAAGGAGGAAAGCTCAGAGGAAGAACTTCCATCAAGGATCTAAGGATGGTGGAGTTCTCCATCCAGAAAAGTACAGAGGAAGACAAATGTCATTCTTTCATCAGTTCAAAAACTCAGAAAACTAAATATAAATTCTCTGTGCCTTCTGGGTGTCTGTTTCATCAAGAAAATATTGACTCAATCTCTGCTACCAAATGTACAGGCAGAAAGTAGAAACAGAGTGAGGTGTGACATACTATGAACCAAAAGAAGTAAGGTGAAACTTGCACTGGGTAACCAACTAGTACGTATACATCCACAGAATGGATGACCTGTGTGCATATAATTGCGAAGTCTTTTAAACTTGGTCAAATGGCAAGGGCCAGATCTGTTTACTTGCAAATGGGCTATTAGCAGTTTATTTGAAAATTATACCCTGACTACCATATTACTATCAATGTAGCAAAAGTGACATGTTCCATCACTCTCTTGCTGATTTATAGTAAGTCACAAAAGAGTTAATATCCTCTCTCCCTTAATCCCTAAAGCAAGTAGGTTAATAGTACCAGTGGGTTTTGTTTATAGAATTGAAATACTGTTGTTGTATATGTCAAGAGAATTAAACCTCTCTGATTATCTATACATTTTTAAATGCATAATTTCCTTGCATAGATATATACCTGAAACAAAGACGAACAAATTGAGCATTTAAAAAAAATCAACTAACAATTACATTGCTAGAGAGTAAATGTAAGTAAAAAGTGACTACGGTTAATTAATGTTTTGCACACACATTATTAGTGACTGCGTGCCTTTAAAAACCAACATGGAGGAGACAATGAGATCATTGTTCATGTGTTTCCCTGCAGCGATCAGGAAAATAAATAGTTCATCCCAGTTGCTTGTGTGATTTTCATTTTAGGAAAGGTTTGTCATTTTCAGTCAGCTTCAGAAAAGGACTCGGCTTAAAAACCCTTTTTCAAAGTGACCACTGTTTTGGGCTGCATGAACATAAAATCCCTCCTCTTGGGGAAATGCTATCTTGTTTTCCTGGATATCAACTTTCTGATGATCCCAGGATACCAAGAAAAGCAGACGTGCAAAAAAATCACACGCGGGGATTGACCATTGAAGTCAATCAGAAATAATGCAAATGCAAAGCTGTGTGTCTTGCCCATTTAAGGGCAATACCAGGTTGGAGAATAGCATAGTAGCTCTAGTGAATAACAGGGATGCCCCATCCACACGCTGGTAGTAGGAGTTTCACTCCTTAGGTCTGAATTACTTCTCGGCTGCCCCTTAAACTCCAAATAAGAGATCACTTCTATCTGTGATGTCTAGGGTTAAATAAGGCTAAGCAAAATTATAAACTCCATGTATTTTATTCTCTACCTCCTACTTAGAATTCATAGTCTTTCCTGTTTCAAACCATTCCCTTTTAGTTCACACCACCTATACCTTCTATAGCCCAATGGCTGGTACCCCCAACCCCACCGCTGGCTTTTTTTTTCCAATAGGATCCAACACATCTCTACGTGAATTTAAATTAAGTGTTACTATTGTGGTCCTTGTGTTTGAGGCCTCTTCTATAAATGTGGAATGTTAAGCATCAGGAGGCAAATGGCAGTAGGTGTCTGAGGGCAGGAGTTTACTCAGTGCCTGTAAAAGTCACTCCAAGAAAAGGCAGAGATGGGTGGCCTGTCCAGGTCACTAAGGTCTGGGAGGCCAAAGCTGCTCCTATACAAATGCTGCATGTGGTGTGGTAAAGACCTGAATTGCTGCCCTACTTAACTCAGATTCACCATTGCTTTTTCCAGAATAGATAACGAAGACCATCAAGATTTATGTCCAGGGACACATTAGCAATAGTCTATGGACCAACAAGCCCCTTGCTCCTCCTTCAACATAACTAATTTTGAGTAATAGAAAATAAATCTGGGTCACTTTTTTGTAGCTGTAAATCCAGCCTCAGTAATCCTGACCTCCATTAACATAGCTAGTATTTCAAATTCCGCCATAACAGCTGCTCTGACTCTTTGGGGGCTGGGGCGCAATCCAAGTAGCCTGAGAAGCAATGGTTTCGCATGCTTCAACCCCACCACTCCAGAAAAAGGGTAAGGGGCACTAGGGCAAAAGGGAATCTCTTCTTTGTTTTCCATTTCACATTTTTCGTACCTTTATTGCTTCTCCCTCACCCTTAACCTGTATCCCCCTTCAGCTGACGCCTGGTTACCTTCTACCATGTCTAACATTATGATCAGTCACCTACTATGTGCCAGGCAGTGTGCTATGTGTGAGGAAACCAGACTCTACCTACTGGGACCTTCCAGTCTAGCTCACAGCCACATCATTAAAGAAGCAATTGCAGCCATTGTATTAAGTGCTGGGCCAAGGGAGGTGCCAGAAGTCACAGGAGTCCCTCCTCTGAGGAGGTGGAAGTGAAGGGGAAGTGATGATCCTAGATGTGTAGGACTTAGGTGAGTGTAAAAGTGAGGACAGAGGAGAGTGTTCTAAAAGAGGGAACAACATGGTCAGAGTTCTGGAAAGAAGAAAGATTGGACATATTTGAGGAAGCAAAAATGTTATCTAGAAACTGGAGTAAGTAAACACCAAGTCAAGAGGAACTGGGAGATTGGCAGGTGATGGAAAGCCACTGAAATAGATTAATCTGGGAAATGATATGGTCTATTTTGCATTTTAAAAGATCACCAATGGGGGTATGGAGAATGGGCTGGATGGGTTGTAAGACTAGAGCCAGGAAGACAGGTTAGAAGGCTATTGACTCTTTACAGACACTGCTTTAACCCCTCTGATGACAGTGACTTCACTTTCCCCAGATTATTAGACCTCAAGACTGCTCTGAGAAACAGAAGATGCTCCTTTACCTATTACCTTAAGTTAGGCTCACCAATTTAGGGCTAGGAAATTCTAATTCTACCAGCTAGGCACACACAGAATCACTTGTCAAACACTCTAAGTCAGATATGTCCTCCCTATGTCTTTTCTGAGAAAGGAGTAAATTCCCAGCTGAACATCACCACTTCCCTCATTTGTTCTCAGATGACACGGTCCATAACCTTCAAAGGGGTAGTCCCAGTCCTCACAATGATTCTGGTAATTTACTCCTGAATTTACTGGTTCACACGTATCTATTTTGTAGTATGGTTCCTGAAACTGAAAAACCTACCCCAGGTAAGCTGTGAACAGAGTTGAAAGTCTGCCACTGCCCACAGAGGGACGACTAGGCTTCCGGGAAGAGGCGAAAACCCTGGCAACGTTCCGGAAGGAAGAACAATATCTATGCTTCCCTTCTTGATGAGTCCTACCATCCCTTACTTTTGGCTGGTCACATAACTACCCAATATAAAGGCTAAATTTTCTAGCCATTCAACAGCTAGCGGTGACAGCGTGACTAAGATTTACCTGGAAGTATCGTGTGTGACTTCTGGGAAGGGTCCTTAAAGAGACGGTAGCCCATGCTGTTGTTGCTGCAGCTATTTTCTCCTTCTTCCTGACTGGACCTCTAGCAGCCGTCTTGTCCATGACAGGGAAGCCCCATGCTAAGGTGGGCAGAACAGCAGAAGAGATGGAACGTGGATCCCCGACACTGAAGTGTCTCCCTCCTGGTTTACCTACCCTTCTTCTTTTACAAGAGACAGAAACAAATATTTATGTATTTAACCTACTATTAGTTTGCATTTTCTGTCACTCACACCCAAATGCAAATCTGACTGATATACCTTCCATGTTTCAGATAAATTTTTTTTGAGCAAGTGATGACACAGATGAGTATTTCTTTGTTCATTATGTAGACTATGTTCTGGGAATGTGTGCGGGCTATGGCGTCTCCATTGTTTGGGGAAACTCTTTGTCAGTACTTCTAAGGTTTTACCGTCCTCTCTTAGTTTAAATTCCCATAACCAATAAATACCCTGAGGCACACAGTATCACCAAATCTAACTATGCTTAGTCAAAAAGGTTTCTGTTGATTCATGTGAATATGGATCAGAGGAAAACAGTGACAACATTAATTGGCAGAAAGCCAAGTCTACCCAAAAGTTTCCACATTTTTTATAAATGATGAAAAAAATATGAATGCAAAAGTCCCTCTATATTTTATCAATTTGGACTAATGCCAAAATGCAGACCAATCATTTCATCAAGTACATTCACCTTCTAGTTCTACTGGGAAGGAAATCACTTAATAGCATAAAGAAAACATTACTGAAAATTATCTCTAGAGTGATGAGGAGGGGGAGGGTGTCCAGGAATCAACTCAGGCAAATTAAAAAATAAAGTGTGACTACTTTAGTATCAGAGTAATGTAGTTATATTATTATCACCTTTGGGACACAGGAAGAACCTTAGTTCAAACAGATGAAAAGATTAGTCACAATAAAAATGTAAACACAACCCTAATTAATGATTTTGCTCACAATTAGTCTCTGTATATCCTCATTAACACGCTTAATGTTCTAGATAACTTTAACATCCCTTGGTCAGGAGAAGCCACGGCTGAGCTCTGCATGGCCCAGCTGCAAAACAGATATCATCTGTAGCTTGCATTTGCTCAGATTCCCTGTCCATTTCTTGATTTAGAGTAAACACAATTCTTCTAACAAGCTACTAGTGAGACTTCATTCTTTTTTCTTCTGTTACTCTTTGAGGAATGAACGGAATCTCTCCTGGGACCTGTCCTGTGCCTAAGAGCAAAACAAGCACAAAAGTTCCCACATTTGGTAAACTAAGAGCCTGACAGATTTCATCAGAGAAACATGTACTAAGTTACTGTGGCCCTCACAGCAACACCCCTGCATTTTAATTATTTCCTTCAGGTCATGGCTATGCCTCAATCCACCATGTCTTCCTGCTGACATCTTAGGAGCTTCTGAACTCTGACAAGTTAACATCTGTAATAGCGCAAAGCATGTGTATTTGGTAGAGGGTAGTGGGGGGATATGGGTGGAGAAAGGTTGAAATAGCTTTAAAGATCTGACTAAAATTGGCCACTTCAAGAGAGAAAGCAAATCAATGGCAATCAAGAAGCAAGGCAATCAGAGGGCAATGGTACCATCTCTTCATCACATACCATGAACCAAGAGGTGACAATGAAAGAGGGAAAATGGAAAAGACAATTCTATATAACAAAAACAACCAGGAAGACAAGCTTTATTTCTGAATTTCTTTGGTTTTGTGTGTGTGTGTGTGTGTGTGTGTGTGTGTGTGTGTGTGTGTGTGTGTATATATATATATATATATATATATATATATATATATATATATAGAGAGAGAGAGAGAGAGAGAGAGAGAGAGAGAGAGACACACACTCTGTCGCCCCGGCTGGAGTGCAGTGGTGCAATCGTGGCTCACTGCAACCTCTGCCTCCCAGGTTCAAGTGATTCTTCTGCCTCAGCCTCTCGAGTAGTTGGGATTACAGGTGACCACCACCACACCTGGCTAACTTTTTTGTATTTTTAGTAGAGACAGGGTTTCACCATGTTGGTCAGGCTGGTCTCGAACTCCTGACCTCAAGTGATCTGCCTGCCTCGGCCTCCCAAAGTGTTGGACTTACAGGCATGAGGTACCACACCCTGGCTGGTTTTATGTTTTGAAAGCAATATTTCATAAGATTAAAGTAATATTTAACTCTTTTGAAACAAAAAAAACTGCTTCTGTTTTTTAATAAAAAAAGAAAAGTCTCATTTACTTATGACATGAAATCTGAAATACATTGTAAAGGATTTTCATGGACAGATTCTTTAGAGCAATAGATATTTAGATCGTTCCATATAACTACTTACCATAATTATTTGCATCTACTTGATGGATATATAAAACATTTCCACTGTGTAGACTCAAATATTTACAAAGGGAAGTGAATCTCTGGGTATTCAAGAAAAAACGGAGAAAGAGCAGGAGAAAGTTAAGGGGAGGAGGAGAGGGAGGAGGAGAAGAATGTTTAACTGGCTAAGAGGACTGTTTCCTCTTACTATAACAACATTTTTCCATGTACAACTACAACAGAGGCTCTGGATGCTTTAGAAATCTATTTAGATTAAGAAACAATTATGCTTAGTTTGGAGTTTTGTTCACTATGTTTCAAATTCTGAGACTGCTAGGACTATTCCACAATGGCTTATATCAAAGACCTATTGGTAGACAAAAAAGTAAAAGCATTTGTGAATAAATCCAAAAGTCTTTGAGTAGAAAAGCTTGTACAGATCAAGTAGAGTCATATGAAGACCTAATAAAAGGATTTTAAAAGTCTCTAATGGAAGCATAGTACCATGAAGTCTTCATATTAATCACAAACAGGAGGAAAAATTAGGAAGAGTGTGTTTTCTACCATCATGGGTGAAGTAGAAAAAAATCATATAAGAATTGATGATATTTCAGCTGTTTTATTGGAGTAATCAAGTCTACATGAAAGGAAAAGCATGGTCATCAGTTATGGAATCCCAGGTAGGATCAGGCATGCCTTAGGAAAGAGCTAATTACTTCAGTAGATTTCTTCAAAGTCTGCAAAAGTCAGGGATTAGGAGAATGAAGGTAAAGCTTGCTTTGGGTAAACAGTGATGTGAAGGAAGAGCCATTAAGATGGGATCCACTCGGTGACTATGCTAGGTTCCAGACAAGTTTTTTTTTTTGAAACCGATTTTTGCTCTTATTGCCCAGGCTGGAGTGCCAATCATGACCCTACTATGCTGAAACTTCTCTCTCAAAGGTCATAGAGTTTACTCATCAAATTCTGCAGCCTTTTCTCTGACATTTTTTTTTTTACCTCTTTGCTTGCACATGATACTGTTGACTACACCCTCTTCACTCTCTTTCTTTCTATTTTTTTTTTTTTTTTGAGACAGAATCTTTCTGTGTTACCCAGAGTGGAGTGGTAGTGGCACAATCTCAGCTCACTGCAACCGCCACCTCTCAAATTCAAGTGATTCTTCTGCCTCAGCCTCCTGAGTAGCTGGGACTACAGGCATGCACCACCACACCCAGCTAATTTTGTATTTTTAGTAGAGAGAGTGTTTTACTATGTTGGCAAGGCTAGTGTCAAACTGCTGACCTCAGGTGATCCATCTACCTTGGCCTCTCAAAGTGCTGGAATTATAGGCATGAGCCTCACATCCAGTCTCAGATCATACTTTTTACCTGTAGAATGTGAGCTCCCAAAGGAAACACCTAACAAAGTGCTCTAAACACAGTAATAAGGCAATAAATATGTTGAATAAAATTAATCCAAATTGCCTTTTAAAATCATTTATGAATGAAAGCATAGCAATTACAAACTTAACCTAGCAGGCTACAATAATATAACCAAACCCCAATATATTCATTTAATCAACAAATACCTACTGATCACCTGATAGATGCCAGGCTGTGTTTTAGGCACTGAAGATTCAGCCATATGCAAAACAGAAAAAGTTGCTGATTTTGTGGTGTTTACACATCAATAATAAAGGCATGGTATATCTGAACAAATTACCTGAATTTAACATTCTCTAAATAATAGACATTTTAATGATTTTTCAAATAATTTCACCACAAACATACCAATTAACTAGGTATTTCACTTTCTTAGGAATTGCTGGCTCTGGAAAAGAATGCAACAAGTCCTATCAGATTATTCCTTAAAAATGTGCAAAGTGGGGCTAGGCATGGTGGCTCACGCATTTAATCTCAGCACTTTGGGAGGCCAAGGTAGGCAGATCATAAGGTCAAGAGATCGAGACCATCCTGGCCAACATGGTGAAACCCCATCTCTACTAAAAAAACAAAAAAATTAGCTGGGTGCACGCCTGTAGTCCCAGCTACTCAGGCTGAGACAGGACAATCACTTGAACCTGGGAGGCGGAGGTTGCAGTAAGCTGAGATCGTGCCATTGCACTCCAGCCTGGTGACAGAGTGAGACTGTCTCAAAAAAAAATGTGCAAAATATTTGTTGTAAAATCTGGCTGTACATTTCTTAGGCTGTATTCATAATTAAGAATTTTTATTCAGTTTTTTTTAGATATAAGTTAGCCAGCAAGCTGCCAGGAGCAAACCATTACAAAAAAAGTAAAAGAAAAAGAAAAAGATAGCATCCTTTCTCTTGAGACACTTATATTCTAATGCAAGAGGTCAATAGGTCACAAGTCACAGATAAGTACACTTAAACACAAATGACCAAACATGAACACAGTTACTAATTCAATCGCAAAATGCATATGTGGTGTAGAAACTGAAATAAATCTGTAATATACTTTGGAATGAATGAATCAATGCAGGTCAGCCATGTATGAAAATACTTAGCCTTCCTCAGGATCTATTTGCTAAATGCTTTCAAAAAATTTAGTGCAGTTATTCTCAATATGAGTGCAAAACCACATTTTAAACAGATATCTTTCTCCTTTCTAATCTACTGTAGTAGTGAGTACTCTGACAGGAAATAGATGGTGCACTTGACTTAGGAAAATTTGTGAAGGGGTTAAGGACTAATTATTCAAGTGTAAATAGTATGTGGGGGAATCTCCAGGGATAGAGTAGGAACCCAGGGCTAACCACAGAGACTCTGTCTCCACCCCTGGGCCTGAAGGATTGAAGGAGGGAGAGGTTTCTGGAACTAGGGAGAGAGTCCTGTGAAGCAGACTGCCTAAAAAGGAAGCAAGGGCCTTTTGGTCAGAGCAGAATAAAAAAGGGTTTAGGTGCACTTGGAGGGGCAAATCAAAGACCATGTGACATGCACCACACATACTGTTGCCCACCCAAGTTAATTAAAGACTCCAGTTGGCCAGGTGAAACGGCTCATGCCTGTAATCCCAGCACTTTGGGAGGCTGAGGTGGGTGGATCACCTGAGGTCAGAAGTTTGAGACCAGCCTGGCCAACATGGTGAAACCCCATCTCTACTAAAAATACAGAAAATTAGCTGGGCTTGGTGGCAGGCACCTGTAATCCTAGCTACTAGAGAGGCTGAGGCAGGAGAATTGCTTCAACCTGAGAGGCAGAGGTTGCAGTGAGCTGAGATCATGACACTGCATTCCAGCCAGGGCGACAGAGTAAGACTTTGTCTCAAAATAAATAAATAAACCAACAACAAACAATCAAACAAACAAACTCTAGTCATTCAAAATTTACTGAGCACCTACTATGCACCAACCCCTGTACCATGGAAGGACTCTAAAAGAAGAGGTCATTGTGTCTGTTCACAATAATTCAGAGCCTAGTGTAGATGACAGACATACAAACAGACTAATGTGCATTGATTTAGGCAAGTCCTATAACAGAAATTTGCAGAAGTGTTGTCAAAACGAAGATCGTTGAGAAGGAGCTATCCTTTGGAAAGGGACATTACTACAGAGTTGCTGACACACAGCCTTGGCCAGTAAGATCAAGTTAATTGTATTCAAGATAATAAAGAGGTCACTAGGCCTGTAATTCTATTGGTATGTTTACACAGATAAAAGCATATGCATTAAGAGGTCTCACCAAAGACCCCAAGAGTTTTTGTTTTTGTTTTAAACACAATTTATATCAGAAATAGTGCAATGCAGTCATGTTATGTTGAAGGAATCTGCTTAAGTTCATACAGCCACTTAGCAGAGAGAAAACACGAGGACTTAGGTCTCCTGGCTTCCTGCCAAGGTGAATCTTAGCGGTGTTATATGTTTTGGATGTAATTTTAGGTGCACCTAAATTAAAATAGTTACCTTTTTCCTCTCGTCATTGCTGTACCACATTTCATTTCTCTTTATCCTTCATTCTTATTACATTGATTGGAGGGTCTCTTGAAATTGGCATCAGTGACATGCTTAAGAATTGAAAGCTCAGAGTCCTGTATCTGTCACTTAGCAGTAAATTTCAGTAATGTGTTTTTCACTTTACTTTCTGTGGTAGCCTGTACTTTCTTGGTGTAATTTCTTTTCATATAATGTGTGAATTTTACAGTATGATGTCAACATGGTGAAATGCATAACCATATGGTTGCCACATTATCCAATGCTCCAATCTGTGAATTGCATTTTGAGCATTTACTGTAGTGACCTAATTGTTGCCATTCCTGGTTAGTAACAATTATTCAGACTACTTTAATGCAGCAGACTTACCAATATATTCATTTACTCATTTCTGTAAGACTGTGAGTGACCATCCCTGGGCCTTAACATGATGTCTGGTATGTTGCAGATTGCTCTATACTTGTTTAATCATCTAAAACACATTTAGCATCTAATGTCTAACATGTTTCAGGCACTGCAGTTGGGATACAAATATAAATATGACATAGTCACTGCCTTCCAGAGGCTCGGACTTAGTTTAATTCAATTTTGCTTTTTTTAGGCAGACTAATACTGTATGATAAAATAGAAGGGACACCTTCAAACATGATAGAGTGCAGTTGTATGATTCATGTTGCTTAAACTAGAACCTATGTAGCTCACAGGCTGAACTTATTTGGCAAGCAAAATAACTGCTTTTACAACAGCCCAAATGTCATGCTTCTGATGGTATGCCTTCTGCTCATCTTCTAACTGATATGATTGATGGCTGGAGGTTGCCTGGTCATCAAAACCCTTTTCACTTTTTCCCCTCAAAGATCAAAGATGTGCTTTCCTCCATCCACCCCTACCTTCTATGTTACTCCTTAGGAAAGATTCCCCAGTTTTGGCTTAGAGCTAATACAGGTGAGCATTGAGGTTCGTTCCTGCACTTTGTTTTCAAACTTTCAGGTGTTTTGCTCACATTGTCCATGCAAATTTTTACACACTGAAGAAGAAACGAAGTTGACTTTTGTGCCTAAGGAAAAACTGATGTCTCTGGTAAAAATGATGCCTTATATGAACTTTCTGGTTCTAAAAGCTTTCTTAATTTCAGTTTTGACTGAATTTTTTTTTTTTAATTGAGCAGGTTAAGCAGTAGAAGTTTTTATGTGTTATCTAGAGATAGTTCCTTGATTTTTTCAAAATGGTTTGTGACCATGGGAAATACGTATAGCTCATGTTATCAAAAAGGATTTTCTTTCTGCGACATGAATATTTGGGGTGAGAAGCAGTAATACAGGAGAAAGTAAACAATTCTGCTGATTGGTTTTTTTATTATTGCAGAGATATAGAAATGGCCAGAATGGCTATCAGTAAGTGAAGGGTCATCAGGAAACCCATTTCATTTTGTGCTTTTCAGACCTAAAGTAAAAGAGTACTGACGCTTTCTTCTTTTATTCTTGTCTGCAAAGTCCATACATAAAGTCAACTATGTGAGAAATTAAAGCTGCCTTGGTTATGGATTTTGGAACAGCTCTGCAACTCCACAATATTATTTATAAAATACTTTGGAAATTTCTGGAAAAATAGTTATCAAAAGAAACACCGGGAAAACAAATGGTTTCAGAAGAATCTTTTTGGAATATTAAGTGTGGTAAATAAAAGACAAAAGTTATATAGACCATGAAGTGTTACAAGCATAAAAAAGGGGAAGGGACAGATTATCACCCAACCTCCTGAAAAAACACAGTAAATTTAAACCATAACATTCTTTGAAGGTGACTTAAGGCAAGATGTTAAGTCTGCTTCCCTTTTTGTTTTCATACAAGAGATTTACTCTGTCCTCTATAAAAGGACTTGCTTTCTTATAACTGCACCAGTTAGACTTCTCTATTATAATCTGGAAATATATGGCTTTGGGGTACTCCAAGCACAGCTTTTGTTGTGTGCTCTTTCTGCTGTGCAAGGCTGTGCTGCAAAGGATGTCATTTTAGCTATTCACTGGCCCATCTTTTAAGCCCCTTAAAGGTTATAGGGCAAATTCTGTCTAAATACTCAATAAAAGCCAAGGTAAGGTACCATCTTAGATCCAGGAACTCTTTTAGTTCTACTGGTCCTTAATTTATGCTCACAATTTCCCAAATTCGTTGGTAAATTGTGGTCCCTTTAATGATATTGCTTCATCCTTCAATGAAGTTGATTATAAACAAATTGCAGCCAGTAGCCAAACTCAGCACAGATTATACGCAACTACATAACTGCCTGGGGGTGCCTCTTTTTACCCAAGCACACCTTAGGCGAGGCTGTGTTCTGGCATGCTGGGTAATAACACCCAGGCCCTCTGCTGTGCTGCAAAGGATGTCATTTTAGCTATTCACTGGCCCATCTTTTAAGCCTGCTCTGCCTGAGAGGTAATTGGGTGCCTTAGGATATGCCAACACAGTCAAAAGAGAGACAGAAGTGAAATCCACTTTACCATATGGGATATAACTGCTGTCCCTTAAAAATTGTCTAGGCTGTATATGCATGGCTGTGAGTAAACCAATGATGATTACAAAACGCAACAAACACCACACCAACTAATCCAAGGGCTCTGCATCTTGCCATTATCAAATAAAGAACATACTTTCAGGGTTTTATTGTTTTTAAGGTGGATATCCTGGCTTGTATAAACATATATGGTCATCACTAAAT
This sequence comes from Saguinus oedipus, assembly GCA_031835075.1. Classification (NCBI taxonomy): domain Eukaryota; kingdom Metazoa; phylum Chordata; class Mammalia; order Primates; family Cebidae; genus Saguinus; species Saguinus oedipus. The sequence continues at coordinate 131,296,681 of CM063178.1, forward strand.
AGATGCCTCTCTGTTACAGAGCCAACAAAGAACTTTTTTTTAAAGCCCTACTTCCTCCCCAGGAAATGGTGTATATTCAGAGAGGAAGTTGTCTTCCTGTTTTCTCCATACCAACACTCTTGCTAGGCTTTTTTCTAAGCTCCCAAACTCAGAGTCTCCATCATATGGAACAAACTCTTCTTAGCAACTGGCCACATGTTTTGCTGCAGTGACTTAAAAAAAGATTTATTTTCCTTAAGTCATGAAAGTATTATGAGTCTAATTTTTCATCTACTGTATTCTTAAGTACTATGTACCCTCCCAATCTCTATCTTATTCAATCTATAATAAGGGTATTGGACTCATCCAATGGGGTTATTCTGTCAAAATTCCTTGCAAAGTACATCAACTCTTAGTTTCCCAATTATGAAAGAAACTTGACAGGGCACCTGCTTTTTATTATTTCAGTGTTGTGTGATAGAAACCCAATGTGTCTGGCACCCAAGAATGAAATATAATTCAAGAACGTTTTGTACATTCTGCTCTAATGTTTTAGCATTTCAGCATTGACTTCTGGGACTATTAAACAAAAGAATCACTTGGAAACAAACAGAAGTCTTATTCTTTAGTTGTTACAGTCAGTTAAGGAACTCTAGTTTCATTTATTTCATGTAGAGATACTTGAAGTAATAAAGTTCAGATAAACCTGAGAATTAAGGCAGGGCTAACCCCAGATGATATTTTAAATGAGATGAATTTTGAGTTTGTTAACTTACTAGTTTGTTAATTCTGGTAATATGACAAAACAAAGCTCTTCAGCACCCCATAAAGATAACACTAGCTCACCAGCAATGGATCAAAACCAAGACGAAATCTCTGAATTGCCAGAAAAAGAACTCAGAAGGTCAATGATTAAGCTAATCAACTAGGCACCAGCAAAAGGTGAAGTCCAACTTAAGGAAATAAAAAAAAAATCATACAGGATACAAATGGAAAAATCTTCAGTGAAATAGACAGCATAAATAAAAACCAATCACAACTTCTGGAAATGAAGGACACACTCCGAGAAATGTAACTTGCTAGTTTGTTAACAACTTGTTGTGTCAATTATCTGTTAAGCCAAGATTTTTCGAAGTGTGGTGGTCCAGAAGACCTCCTACATCTGAATCATCAAAGTACTTGTTAAAATGCAGATTCCTCAGTCTCCTTCCAGAATGTCAAATCAGAATCTATGAGAGTAGCTCTAAGAATCTGCATTTTTGGAATATTCACAGTTTGATTACTGAAGAGTGTGATAAAGACATAAGGGGTAATGGTTCCCAGGGATTTTACTTGTTCACAGAGAGCAACCAAAGGCTTGAAAACTTGTAACTTTTTTTTTTTTGTCTTTTAGGGCAAGGTCTTTTGGGACAAGGTATCTTCTGTACATCCCTCAAATTTTATAATAAAGGCAGCTCCATCTTCATCTACTTAAGAATTAAACTCTAGGGATCAAAAATCAAGAAAGGCTCGGTGTGGTGTCTCATGCCTGTAATCCCAGCAGTTTGGGAGGCCAAAGCAGGTGGATCACTTGAGGTTAGGAGTTTGAGACCAGACCAGTCAACATGGTGAAAACCTGTCTCTGCTGAGGCAGGAGAATCACTTAAACCCGGAAGATGGAGGTTACAGTGAGCCAAGATGGTACCACTGCACTCCAGCCTGGGTGACAGAGCAAGACTATGTCTCTAACAAACAAAAAAATGTAAAAAAGTATCAAGAAAGAGATAAATGCATTCTTTATTGGTATCCTTTAACATACTGTATTGGGTAGATATTCTGAAGATAATTAACCTGGCATTATAAAATCTGTAGGCTCCTTTAATTGTAATTATTTTGAGTACATTTCCACTTTAACAGTGTCACAAATCTATTTTTAAAATGATCCTCCAGCAGGAACAGAAATAAGAACAGTTTAATTTCTTATATCAAGCAATAGACCTCAATGTCTCCCACTATGCATAGAATAGTTAAGAATAGTTTAATAGTATATTAGTGGTCATTCCTGGGGGCATACTTTACAGTAAATGTTCAAGATTTTAATAGAAAAGCAGACTCCAAATGAACTGAAGTGGTGGATTTAGACAATCAGTAGTTAACAATACCTAATGTCAAAGATTCTCAATTTTTTCTTTTGTTCTCAATAAGGACTAAAATATGTGCCTTATCATTTCATTTTATTATTATTATTATTTTTTTGAGATAGAATCTCACTCTGTCGCCCAGGCTGGAGTGCACTAGCACGATTTTGGCTCATTGCAACCTCCACCTCTGGGTTCAAGCAATTCTCCTGCCTCAGCCTACAGCTGGGATTACAGGTGCATGCTACCGCACTCAGCTAATTTTTGTATTTTGGTAGAGATGGGGTTTTACCACATTGGCCTGGCTGATCTGGAACACCTGACCTCAGGTGATCTGTCCACTTTGGCCTCTCAAAGTGCTGGGATTATAGGCGTAGGCCACCGCACCCAGCTGCCTTATCATTTTAGATATGTCCAAAACATAGTTTATATAAATTTACCAAATGATTTATCAATTACTTACTTATTAGTATAGAATTGAGGTAATTTAAAGGTATTCATTCATTTAATATAGAACAACCCATCAGGTCTATGTTCAAATAGCTCTAAAACTTGTTAGGTCCTCTGACTGTCATTTAATCTTTCTAAGAATTATTTACTCATCTGGAAAACAGGAGTAACAAGAGAAACTGTGTCAAAGAGATATTAGGAGGATTAAATTATGTGTATGAAGTACTTAGCACAGCACCTAGCATACAGTAAGTGCCCAATAAATGTTAGTTACTATAATTATTATTTTCTTATATCTAGGCACAGTGTTAAACAATGAACTGCATACTATGACACTTTTATAAAACCAATGTAATATATAGATTTACTGTTTAGTTTTAACACTATTTTACTCTATAGCATATGTAAATATAATTGGTTTAATTATTAATTCTACAATTTGAAATTTCTTTGTCTGTTCCTTTTCTGGAATATACTACTTCCATAAACTACACATGAAGCTGACTTTTTTCTATCCATTTATTGGACTACATTTAGATTTATATCCTCACCTGTTTTTGGATCTTACATAATAATCAGAAATTTGGAGTCAGATTACCTTAAGTATAATGGTTAACTTCTAAAGAAATTTAAGTGAATTAAAGTTAAATAAACTTTAAAGAAACCCAAAAGTTACAGAAAGTCTTATAAGGTACATACACATTTTTAAAATCCTAACTTTACACTCTTAGCATCTTGATGTGATATCAACAGCATTTATGAAGACACTCTTTGTTAATTAGTTTATGGGGTGTTAGGTGAATTATTTAGTACATGATTATCAAAAATCACATATTTAACTATAAACATTGCATGATAAACAGTATTCCTCTGATCTTAATAATTGTCATAAGTACATTACTTCAACAACTGTTTATTGAATTCCTTTTGAGTAGAAGACGTTATGCAATGTGATAAGGTCACTGAAATTGAGAAAAAAAAGAAAAGAAAACCCTGTTATCCAATTTGGTGAGCTCAAAGTCTTGTTAGGAGACACAGATGTAAAAAGATATGATAATACAAAAATAAGAATGAAGTACTGACTTGCAGGGGCCCAAAGGAGAGTTGTAAGAGATGGGAAGATCAGAGGTATGGGGGCATCTCTGAGGATGTCACACATCTCATGTCAGGCAAATACTTGAGGAAAGGTGCAAGTTAATTGTAAAGGAAACACAGGGGCCGCAGAGTACCTAGTGGAGTGGATGGAAAGATGCTGGAGCTCTAATTCTGGAAACTGCACATATATCACAATAGTTTGGATTCTTCTCCAGACACTAGTTGAGGATCAAACATTTTTCCTAATAGAAGATCAACAAAGATAAAATTCAGTTTTGAAAGTTATCTGTGGTGGAGTACAGAGGGAAGATTAGATAGAATGGAGAGAACTAGGCCACAGAGGAAAGTCAGGAAGCTGTGGTGAAAAACGGTAAGTGCTGAACTGAGGCAACTGTATCAGTAATAGCAAAGGGATGCCAGGTTCAAGAGATATTTCAAGATGAAATAAAAATGATTTGAAAACTGGATCTATATGGAACTTGGATAAGGAGCTGAGAATGCTTGATTAGGCTATAGAAGGAAGAGTGTGTGTGTGTGTGTGTGTGTGTGTGTGTGTGTGTGTGTGTGTGTGTGTGTGTAGAAGGGGGACTGGTAAGCTCATTTGTGGATAGGATTTTTGATGTGCCTGTGGGACACAGGCAGAAATATTTAAGAGACATTGAGATCTGGCAGTTAAGTGAGAAAGTTAAGCTAAAGATAATGGACTTAGGAGTCAGTGTCAGATAGATGGTAACTGAGGACACACGAGTGCCTGTGATCATTGAGGAGAACAGGCAGAATCGAAGACAGACAAGGACCTAGAGAACGTAACATAATTTAAGGGATTACCCAGGAAGAGAATCCAGCAAAGAAGGAGCAAGTAGAGCAGAGAGAGGCAAATGGCAATCTGGAAGGCAAAGTCATGGCAAAAACTGCAATTACTTACACACCAACTTAATAATAGAAGAGATTTTTTTTTAGGAATCAAAGACTGTCATCATCTTATCAGTCAGCAGCAGTGGGTGAGCCTCCTCTCAAGAGACCAGGCTGCTAACAAGGAGTTAATTCACTGTCACCACTCTGTCACCATCTCCAGTAGAAGTGCTAGCAGAAAGAAAATAGTCCCATGATAGAGATGGCAGAAGAGAGAAAGAAGGAACAAGACGTTTAGATAACATATACATGAGTCATCAGCCCATAAACAAGAAAAAGCAACATGACCATTCCTCTGACATAAAGGAGCAAGAAGAACTCTCAACTAAAAAGAAGTCTTCCTAAGAACTGAGGCAGCATGATAATTTAAGCGGCACTGAATCCCTGCAGGCAAATTGCTTGGTGTAACTCAAAAATGTTTATTGATGAATGAACTTGGGTAAGATACTCTACCAGCCAGAGCCTTGGTTTCCTCATCTTACAATTAGGATGAGTGGGTGACATACATTCTATGAGGCTTTCCAAACCAAGCATACTAAGAACCCATTTGGTCCTCACAAGTATCATACATGGTAGGAACTAATTTTAGCCTATTTTACCAGTGAGGTAACCAAGATACAAAGAGTTTAGAAAACTGATCCACACAGGAAAAGAGTAGAAAAGCTATGCTTCAAATTTGGGGCTTTCTGACTACAAAGCCCATGGGCTACAGCATCCCACTGGAGCACTTAGAACTTTTAAAGTACTTAAACATTCTTTTTTTTAAAATGCGAAGCTGTGAGGGAAGTTGGATAGGTATTCCTTCCTGCACAACAGGGAAAGAAACTGGGAATTCACCTACAACTATATGTTCAGGTCTCCTAATTCTACTCTATGATCTTTTAAAGGCCTGTAAGTACATTAAATTAAAAAACACTAACTTTGAGACCAAAATTAAGATCTTGTAAAGAAACTACTATTACTCTTATAACTATATAAAATATCTTTTCTTTCTAGAAATCATAGTACCCCATATGGAAATAAATTATCTGAGATTCTGCCTTAAGAAGCATAGATGGTAGTTTAAGTATAGCCCTCTAAAAAGTAGCAGCTTTTCCTACATCATCTTACTAGTTAATCTTCCTGGGAACAGGCTGATATTTACTCATCCCAAGAGAGTGCTGAATTGTCTGGACTCCAAAAGATACCAAGAATAAGGTTTTAAGTTCCCCACCATTAGTCATCACTTGGAGAAAAGTGACAGAGCTCTTTACAGATGCACTGCCTTGTCTTTGCCCTTAAAATGGCAGTTGAGACAATGTTCAATGAGTTTAAATTAGGAAAAGTCAGTAAATAATGCTCTCCCTCTCTTAAAAGTGATCGGTTACCTGGGTAAGATGTGAAATACTTGGTGGTCTCCAGACGACAGGATCAGATAGGCTAACAATGAATTTGAGAGCTTTGCAAAGAAACATTAGACAAAATAGATCAGGTTAAAGTGGACACAAATGCCCAGCTAGAAATTGTAATTATTTTCCTTCCCATTCTTGGAACAAAGAGACAATTGTAAAATATATTTTATATGTATTTATGCACACATATACATATATACAAATAGTGAAGGTATCTCCTCTTCGTGTTTTTATTGATGCTCAGAATTTCTATGGAATGTAATATATGTGTAGTTCAATTAGCTAAATAATAAACAGTGAATACTTCCTTAGAACTAGGAAAAACCACATTTCTAATATAGGTCTTTTGAGGCCAAGCCTAGGTTCTTCTGGTAAACTGATATTGTGGATAAAATACGTTTTAGAGTCATGAAATTCTGGATTCAAATCTTAGCACTTCCTCTTATAGCTCTGTAGATCCAAATTACTTAAAGACCTTCCAGTTTTCAAAACATCTGTAAAATGGAGAAAAGAGCACCACCTTTTGGGGGTTCTTAACAAAATTAAATGTGATAAGGAATGTAATCTCTCCAGAACCCTTAGTTCCCATTTTCCTGTATTGCCCCCTATTTCTTCTGTGATCCTGTACAACAAAACAGGAAACATTTGCTGATGCTGGTAAGCCATGAGCTCAATTCCAAAGCAGGAGGTTTAAATAACCAAGAAAACTCCAGGAACTGATGCCATTATTTTCCTGATGAGAAGCACTCACAGTCATGCGAAATACACTGCACACTTACTTCTAGGTCATTGGCCAACAGTTTTGTCTTGAGTGGCAGTGATTGGCTATTCATATTACCCTCCAAAAGCAGCTCTAGTTTAGTAGAAGTTGTCAAGTAGCCGACGTGTGCTGAAAACTATAGAAAGTCACCCTTTCCTCAAGTTCTTAATTGCATCTATTTGTTTAAAAAATGTCAAAAATGCACACGCTCTGACCTTTCTGAGATTTTGAACTCAGATCCAATGAGGAAGTAGAGCCTGAGGATTAGGAAAGAACCATGAGTCACTGGGAGTTGGCTATGTGCCTCATCTAGTTGATCTTAGAAACTTGAGATTGGGTCCAGTGGTTCCCTCACTTTCTTTCCCTCACTAATTAAAAAGATCTAGCCCATAAGAGATGTCTATGTGCCCTTTTCTTGCACTAGGAAAAAGGGAAATCTGCTTAAGAAACTGCTGCTTGCAGCTCATGAAATTATGAGTCATTTGTGTAGTAAAGTAAATTGGCCACTTACATTTGTACAAAGTTGAAAAGGGGGTGGCCTGGGGAATGGGGCAATTCCAACTCAGAAATAAATCATCTGAGAGGACTGTATGTCCCTTGAAATGCTGGGGCAGGTTTCTGGGTTAACAGAGAGCAGGTCCCCAGCACTGATATCCTTCCAAGTAACAAATCTTCATTAAGGCCTTGTGACCTCTTTAACACCAGCATGTAACACAGAAGAGTTCAGGTCAGTGTGCTCTGTCTTCCACTTCCTGTTATTTTTACTTCTCTGCTTTGTTTCATGCTTTTAAAAGTCTTTACTAACACTTCTAGGGGCAGCTTCTGAATGAGACAGTGGCCAGTAATTTCTCTGATAAATACACATTGTTGTCCCCTCTTTGGAGATGAGGAAATCCAAGGCAGGAAATGGTCAGTGGCTTGTTCAGTGTGGTGTAGAAAGGTGGAGACAGATCGACCTCATCCCCACGAGCAGTTCACTGGTTAATTAAGCTCACTGAACCCTGCTGCCACCTGGAAATGGGCCCTGGGCTCCCTCCTGCACTTCCTCCTCCACACCTGCAGCTGAACAGAGCCCAGCTGCGGCTCCCCTCCTCGGCTGCTGGCTGCCTCTGCTTTGGCTGGTTGTTCCCTCTCTTTAACCCATTTCTTCTCACTCTTGGACTTTTTATCCTCTTCAGTCAAATGACAGATCCAAGTCCAGAAATTACAGAGCCACAGATTGGGACAACAAAGGCAATGAGACTGTCTTTCTAGGTTCTAAACTTAGGCCCCAAAGGACTCCCAAATACATTTCATAAAATTATTATCTAAAAGCACAGGGGAACAAGTTTAAGGCTAAGACATGCACTGCATATTTTGAGGCAGAGTTGCATACTCAATTTGCTAAAAAAAAAAATTTTAGCATCATGTTTGCAGAGTCACGTATCCCAGTCCACGAGAACTACACAAACTGTATCTACAAAAGTTGGTAGCTGGTAATCTCTTTTAGGCATGCTTAGACCAGAAGAAGATATAAAACTGGACATGGGAGAAGGGCTGTCAGTGTTGCACAGAAGAAGAACCAGGATGATTTTAGCCTACTCTTCAACCTAACCCTACACTCATACTCAGCTTTTCTTTTCAGTCTGTAGTTGGACTTTTCTGCCCTAACTCTATGGCTCTGATGAACTACCAAGAAGAGGAAGTTACTGCTTTCTTCCATTTTAATGCATCTGTTAAAGCTCAACTCAAATTTCACCTTTCCCATAAGGATTTCCTCAACGCTTCCCAGAAAATTTTACTTCCCTTCTCTTGACTGCTCCAATTTTTACTATTGGTACTATTAAATTCGTAGCTTTGTAATTTGGAAGTTTTACATGGGTATGTCTGGTCCTGGTATTCTATTTATCTATATTCCCCCAGAGTGTCCAGGCCATGATGCACTCCAGATCACTGAATAAAATGCTTATGGATCATTTATGTGTGCTGTGTATCACAGACACTCTGTTCTGAAAATAAAAAGCAGAAAGAGGTTTAGTCCCTGTTCTTAGGAATTGTGGAGCCCATTGAGAGAGGAAAGCAGGGAAGCAACTGATCAGAAGCCAGTGTGATGTGCTTTTTCACAGAGGGTGTGAATACAGGGCTGGAGCAACACAGCGCAGCGGCACCCAACTCTGGGTAGGACACTGGGGAGTAGAGGTGAAAGGGTGATTTTTGAATTGAGACTTGAAAAAGCAAAGGTTCTCCAGGAGACAAAGGACTGGGGCAATTCCACTGGGGGCAGGAGGAGGTGTACAAGCAAATAGGTATGTGAGAGGCCATGAAGCAAAGTATTCAGAGAATTAGGAATATGACTGGGGACCAGGAAGAGTGAGAGCAGGATGGTGGCAGTGGAATGAAGAACCAGACCAACATGGTCTAATTCAGTGGATGCATAAGCGCGTCCAACATACTTTGCTCAGTGCTCATTACATGTTACATCACTGTTCCTATTAAGGTATAGTAAGTATTTACTTAGCTATTTCACAAGCAGTCAATTTATACTACTTCCATGTCACTGGAAATATTTCCCTTGATCCTTGCAAATGCAGTGAAGGAAACTGAGAATGCTCATTTCTATGCATTTACAAAAGTACTCCACAAGTGCAAATGCACTGTCCATCTAAAGAACTAAAAATATAATAAGACGTGGTGACTGTCACTCCAAGGTGCTGATGATACAGTTCACACAGCACTAGATGCTGCTCTGCACTGCTCCCACTCGTAGCATGGTATGCAAATAGACACCATATTTAGATTCCATGCTTCTATCCAGAGAACACTGTCCACTGATAATTTATTCTAGCACCTTCCTTCACTGTGTTATCTGTGCCTTTGCTTTATAGTTTCCTATTTTACAACCCCAACCTTGAAGTCTTCCTCTCTTCTTGAAGGTAGAAAAGAATGAGATAGAACAGAGAAGCTTGTAGGAGTAGGTGAATAATGGTTGGCCACTTTCCTGGTAATCATATAGCTGAGCATACGTTACCTTGATGGAGTGAACACCTTTTGAAACCACAGCTTGGTTCACATATGTTATTAGTATTAGATTTTACTATGTAGCCACTGTATTAATTTATACATCATCATTTTGACCATTCATCCTTAGAAGTATTAACCCAGTGTAATTCAGTACGTCTTTGGTAAACCTTCCATAGGAAGATTACGAAAATTTTAGTGATTATGAACTATCTAGGCTTAGCAGATGTTGGTAATCTATGGGAATCATGACCTGAAAAGATTAATGTCTAAATGTGATTTAAAATCCCCCTTCAAGACTCCAATTTACCTTTCATGCTTTGCATTCTCTCAAAGTACATTTCTCTCCAGAATAATTTTTCCCATTAAATGATTCCAGGCAAGCTCAATATTACATAGGTAAACACATTTGCTTTGTGCTGTTAAGGCACTTGCATTAATTCCAAGTTGTTTTGAAAAATTCACTAGAAAAAACGTTTGAGTGTGCCTTTTGAATTTTTCCACAGCAGTGTCAGTGACAGAAGGCAGCTGTAACACTGGCTTTGACTTGGTTTAAAGGCTGATATTTGACTCCAACTCCAAAAACAATCATCATTCTTCTAATTCAATCCTAAGGCACCATGCCTCCTCAGTGAACCCCACTTAACTGTCATCTTTAATAGGGGCATTACTTGGAAATCCAGTTTTCAGCATGTCCTTTTTTATCCTCAGGGTACACGGCATGAAATGCTTTTTTATCTTGATGCAGAGCAAGTGACTTACTTGGATCAACTGACTACTATTTTGAGGCCAGAATTTCTTAAATGAATAAAGTATAAAAACACAGGGATTTTGGGAAACAACTAGGGATAAATAGAAAAAAAAAAAGAAAGAAAAATACAAGGATTTTATATTGTTTCCACAAAATTACTTCGGTGAGGTAACTTCCTGTCCCATTGGTATCATTTTAAAATGGAACATATTTTATAGGAATGCAAAATACTGACACTTTTTCTTTTTGTTTTTTAGTTTATTTGAGGTCTTCAAATAGAGGAGTATTTACATATGCCAGAAAATTCAAATCTCAGAATTTTCCCTCCAATTCCTTTCTGGGTAGGTTGCCAGATAAAATATAAAAGCCCAGTCAAATTTGAATTTAAGATAAACGATAAGTAAGTTTTTAAAAGTTTTAAGTATTTCCCATACAATATTTGAGACATACTTGTACTAAAAGATGATTCATTGTTTATCTGAAATTCAAATTTAACTGAGCATTTTATATTTTTATTTGCTAAATCTGGCAACCCTATATCTGGGGGCACTTGAATTATGATCAGAAGTACATTATCTCCAGATTGTAGGTCTGCAAAATTCCCAGAGGACCATTCTTTTCCTGGGTATGTGCAAAAGTGGAGACTGTCCCACAGGCCATTCCCAAAGGCCCTGAGGCCATCTGGCCCAGGGTCTAATGGATCTAGACAGTGGAGATTAACCAGTTCCTCCTTTAAAGTATGTAAAAAAGCTTTAAAACAACATAAATAATGCCCTTCACATACTAGGCACTCAATGTATTTAGGTTGAAATCTTTGCTATTCATTAGTGCCAATCAAGATGAGGAAGGAGATAAAATATGACGTCTTAGAAACCATTCCTGTACATGCCTTACTCTCAATCTAAGCACTTTCGGATTCTTCAAAAATCAGCTGTAACTCCACCTTATTCAGGAGGCCTTTCCAGATCACCTCGGACATGAGTTTTCTGCCATCTCACCTCTCCAGCATTTATCATTCATACTAATCATTTGATGTCTAACATATTTTGCTTAATATGTTAATCATCCTTTCATTTATAAATTCTCTCAGAAAAACATAGACAGTAGAAGCCTTGGATTGTGATTTACAGCAGGAGGCTAGGAGTCGGACCAATTTTGGTTTCAAATGCTGCTCTGTCCCTTCTGAGCTTTGTGATCCTGAACAAACACCTTCTCTGAGTCTTAGTTTATTATTATTAACTATTATTATAAGACAGGGTCTCACCCTATCTCATAGGCTAGAGTGCAGTGGCATGATTTCAGCTCACTGCAACCTCCCATCCTGGGTTTAAGTGATTCTCATGCCTCGACCTCCTGAGCAGTTGGGATTACAGGTGCCTACCACAACACCCAGCTAATTTTTGTATTTTTAGTAGAAACGGGGTTTTACCATGTTAGTCATGTTAGTCAGGTTGGTCTTGAACTCCTGACCTCAAGTCATCCATCCACCTCAGCCTCCCAAACTGCTGGGATTACAGGTGTAAGCCACTGCCTCTAGCCATCAGTTTATTATTTTTAATCCCTCAGTAAAATGAGAATATTTCATCATATTGTATGAAATGAGATGATGCAAGCATAGTGTCAACTCTTGGGCAACACAAAGACACTAAATGGTGGCATGTTGTGACTACTGCCATGATCTTTATATTAATGGTACTGTCTTCTTTTAATCTCCCACAGTGTCCATGGGTTATCGGGCCCTATATGAACTGATTGAAGGATCTTTGCCTGAGAGTTGACAGAGGCTCCAAAATCCTGGCTGTCTAGAGAAAGGGGTGGGGAAACACTGCTTGTAAACAAATGACTGACCTTCCTTCACTCTCTTAGGGTGCAGACTTCTTTCTCTTATTTTTCTTTCTCTGTGCTCCTTTAAACCTGCACATTTGAGCCACTGCCTTGTACTCTGTTTGGGATTATGTGAGAATCAGGAAAACTTCAACCGCCTTAGAGATTTGTTTCCCTAGTGGCACCGGACATGGTGAGCCCTCCTGGGACTCAGAGTCACCACACACTTCCTGCCTTGCTCTTTATTGACTATTTGCTGCCTCTTTATTTTTCTCTAAGTCATCAGTGAGGAAGTTGCGTAATTTTAAAGCTAAGCTAAGGGGGAGTCTGTTTACTGCAATCTGGAGTCATACATATTATTTATCTCCTTTTAAGATTTTAAAAAATGCAATGTAAAGTGTTCCTATAAATGTATAATTTTTTTTTGTCATCCTGGGGTATGCATGAGCTTGGGTTTTTAACATTTTTGTTTCTGATTGTACTATAGGCAATAAAGTAACCTGGAAAAAAGTATGATTTCTTTAATAGTCATCAGACATAAATTTCAAAAAATACAAGTTTCAAATACGACCTCTGAATCCTCTACTGGATTTTTCCAAACAGCAAATTCAAAATCTTTTAAATAAAAAGTGTAAAAAAACAAAGCATCAAAACTGAAAGGAGTATGCCTTTCTGGGTTGTTCATTCATCAGCATAGTATCTGTAAAACTGTAATCTCTTGGAACACTAAGGCCAAAACAAATTCATTTTTGGATCAGTACCCAGTGCCTTTGTCATGACAGGTATTCAATAAGCATTGGTTGAACCAATTAGTGAAAAAGTATTTATTCAACAAGTATGTATTGAGCATGGAGGAGATGTATTTCTATAAAATGAGTTCACAGTACATAGTATTGTTATCACTATGGTGATTAATAAATAATAATTTCACCACAACACTGTGATGCAGCCTCCAGCAGGCCAGTGACATAAACTGGAAGTTTGGGTGACAAAGTTTACAGTTTCTGATTGTTTAGACTTATAGCAATTAGCCTTGGCGTGCCCATTGTTAACCACAAAGAACATGTTCCCAAGTTTCCACCTATGCACTTCTTGATTAATAACTTTAAAGTCATTTCCAACCTACGAGGACTCAGACATAGCCCTCGGCCTTTCCTGTAGCGCCGGGTTTGTCTTCATGAACAAAATCACACTTCTGCAGCTTGCAGTGTGACCCATCTGCTTCGTATCCCCTGTCATTTTGGGAACAGTGTAACACTGTGGAGGCCAAGCTGTACCCGAGGTTAGAGACCCCACCTTTAAAATTATTGCTCTGGGGAAAGCAGGAAATATTGTTTCAATTATAAGGATAAAATATGGACAACTATGAACCACTTAAGGAGTTGCATAGTAGTTGCCTTCAACCACAAAACCAAAATCACTATTGAGCTCTTTGCTTCTGCACAGTATAGGGAAGATGTGAGTGGCAGTTCAGTCAAGCCTTTTTTTTTTTTTTTTTTTTAACTGTTCTCTGGTCATGATTTTGCACTTGAAAATTTCCAAGCTCTCAGAGTATTTCAGTGTGAATAGAAAACAGCTAAAATTTTGCCACATTTGCAGATGGGAACAGAAAAAGGTCAGCACACGCAGGGCCAGGTCCTGGTACAGCAGGAGCACGTGGAGTTTCCAGAACTGCTTTCAGGTGTTTCTACACTGTACTGGTTTTCATTCCCTATTCCAATACATCATCCTGTGTTCCACCTCATTTCCTCCCAGTTTCCGTTTCTGCTTTGTCATATATTAATTTGGACCTTTGTAATCTTCGGTTTCCTTCTAGTGGAACCTGATGATTTTATTAAAACCAGACCATTTTGCAATGAGAAAATGTTTCCAGGTAAGTCTTCAGGCTGGCAGGCTCTCTCTTCCCAAACCATCCCGGTCCGTCAGCTGAGCCTAGTAGGTAGTCCCACTGTTGCGGACTGAAGGCTTGCATATGTTGCTCAGGGACAGTACTATGCTGGAAGGACAGGTCTTGTGCTTTAGGGGCTGTGAGTTCCATAAGCACACGCCAAACATATTTATTAAAGGACAGGAGGTCACATGGAATGTGGCGCTCAGCACTGCACAGCGCTATCAGTCACCCTGAACACTCACTATTGTGAGTAGCACCATCCAGGCTCTAGTGCAGATGCTTCTCCATATCCCCCACTTTGCGCCTTGGAAGCCCAAGGTGGCTTCTTTTGAGGCTGGACTGTGATGCTGCCCATGTCAGAGAAGAACACTTCCTTGGAGAGCAGGGAGGAGTTGAGCAGCAGAAGCACTTAGGTAAGAAAAAGACAAATTAATTAACTTGTCAAGTCTTTCCTCTCAGCATGAATGCAAGGGATAATGAGGTATCATTTCCCAGGAGTGCCAAGCTTCCATTTTGCTACTTCTTTTCACGTTCCAATTCAGTAGTACTCACCTATCACCATAACCCCAAAAGTTACACATTGTGGCCAAAGGATATCTTGTAATATTAAACAATTCCTATGGCCCTTGAAGTTAAATATATGTAGGTCTAGTGGTGACCTGTGTGATAGAGATTGTTTGGTAATTAGATCACCATTGAACACTCGAATTAGTACCAGTTTTATTTTTATAAAAATATTTAATATGATTTAAATTTTCAAAAAATACAATTTCAGTTTCATTTAAATAATTGTTTAAATGTTATAGTCATTAGTTATGCTTTAAATTTTGCCTTTTCCCCCCAGAAAATAGAAGATTTTAGAGGAAAACTTTCAGTAGCACGAAAGCTCATTTTTAGTTTTTCATTTTTATGTTTACTTTACATTTTTGATGAAAATAAATTCAAATTGTGTATACTTTAATATTACACTTCATTTTTAAGACTTTAGAATCTAATATTTAGATCATTACTGTCAATAGAAGACACGTTATACGAAAACTGTCATTATAACAACATAATTAGGGAATTACAGAAACGAAAGCAAAAATAAATTTTATGGATTAAGTAATAATATATTAATTACGTATGACTTAATTTCATTACTCATGGAAACATCACCAACCCCTCAACAGAATATCCAGATGTACACAATAATGATTACAGTCATCATGGACATTTTGTTGACTTCAGGAATGACAGCTTTCCATATATTTTTCATTTTTGTCATTACCAACATCTATTTGTCAAGGTAGAAAGACAAAGCATATCTTACTTAACCATTTATTAGCCTATTTATAATGTTTAATATTTAGACATATAGTATGTAGGCCTTCATTTGTCTTGTCCTAAGTCCTAAAAATGTTAGAGGGTAAATCTGACCAGGTATTTTCTTTTTTGTTGTTGGTGTCATTATTATTATTATTATTATTATTATTATTATTTTTCTGAGATGAAGTCTCCCAGGTTGGAGTGCAATGGCAAGATCTTGGATCACTGCAACCTCTGCCTCTATTGGCTTCAAGCAGTTCTCCAGCCTCAGTTTCTCAAGTAGCTGGGACTACAGGCACCTGCCACCACGCCCAGCTCGTATTTTGTATTTTTAGTAGAGATGGGGTTTCACCAGATGGTCTTGATCTCCTGACCTCATGATCCACCCACCTCAGCCTCCTAAAGTGCTGGGATTATAGGCATGAGCCATCATTTTTGTTCTAACTTTTGACAGTTAGAAAAAAGTTGTCATTTTTTTCTAACTTTTATTTTAGGTTCATGTGCAGGTTTGTGTTATATATAAACTGTGTGTCACAAGGATTTGTTGTACAGATAATTTCATCAGCCCGGTAAGAAGCACAGAACTCAATAGGCATTTTTTTTTTCTGATCATCTCTGTTCCCACCTGCAATACCCAGGTAGTTTCCTCTTTCCTCTTTTTGAGGCTTACAGTAGTATTGTTCTTCTGAACTACTGCCTTAAGATGATTAGTTTAGGTACAACAGAATTGGATTTTTCACCAGCTACAGAATGTACTCTCTCAATATGTAGTTTACAGATAGGGATGAAAGTGTAAGAGACAGGAGCACTGAATTCTTTGATCTCATAATCAGTTTCCCAAAGTATTTTTTGACAACTTATGTGTATGATTTAATAGGCTCCCTTATTTTATGCATAATGGAAAAGAGATACATTACTTTATATTATCTTTGATGTTAGACAACCCTAGATTTGAATTGTCTTTGCCACTCACTAGCAGGGTGATTTATGTAAACTATTTAAGCCTCAGTTTCTTCATCAGTAAAATGGCACTGATAACACCCACACCCAGAAGGTGTACAATGAGAACAAGATAATAAATGTAAAGTACTTAGTAGACAGTAAATATAAAATAGTCATTTGTATTACAATGGTCCACATTTTGAAATTCCTAAAGTACCAGTCATTTGTTTGGTCATTAACCCTCTTTTTCAAACACTCTGATAAGTCTCCACTGCCCAAGGTGTTCCTTATCATGGCATTCAAGGGGCGCCAATATATCCTCTTCCCCCGCTTAAATTCCAACAGTACCCCACCCCATGACCATTGTCCCTGGAGATCTTTCCTACCACTATGCCTTTGCTACCACAATTCCATCTATTTCAATGGCTGTTCTTCTTCCAATGTCTAGTTCAAGTGTCACTTCTTCTAAGATGTCTTCTCATCTTCCAATGTTAAATTTCTTTTCCTTGTGCCCCCATAACGTCTCTGCTGTAGCTCTCTTACAAAACTTAACTCAGTGAGCTTTGTATCATATTAAGTTTTGTGTATGTGTCACTCATCTCTGTTATACTCTCAGCTTCTTTGGGATAGATTATATCTTTGTCACCTCTGCTTAAGTGTATCCCCTTCCCAGAGCACCCAACATAGTAATTAGCACAAAGTAGATGCATATAATTTTTTTCTTTTTTTTTGAGACACAGTCTTGCTCTGTATCCCAGACTGGAGTGCCGTGGTGCAATCTCAGCTCACTGCACCCTCCACTGCCCAGATTCAAGCGATTCCCCTGCCTCAGCCTCTTGAGTAGCTGAGACTACAGGTGCTTGCCACCACACCAGGCTAATTTTTTGTACTGTAGTTGTGACAGGGTTTCACCATGTTGGCCAGGATGGTCTTGATCTCCTGACCTCATGGTACACTTGCCTCAGCCTTCCAAAGTGCTGGGATTACAGGCATGAACCACCGCACCTGGCCAATTTTTTTTAATTGAATTTGTTGAATCTACTTCAGAGGAATAAAAAGAAAATAAAAACAAAGTTAGGCTATTATTTGGATTCTTCAAGTACTGGTGTTCTTGTTTTCATGATTAGAAAGATTTTTTTTGTTTTCAAAATGACACTATTTATATTTTAAGACAGCTAATTTCCAGGAAAAGCACTTTGTCTAAAAGCACTTCTTATTGACAAATTGAACATTGTGATACATTGCACTACCGTGAAAAACATGTAGTTCATGTAAATATATTGGGGGAGTTTCAGTATTTAGGTATTTTAGTGTTTTCAAATGTCTATAAATTCTTTTCTATTCCTCTTTTCAAAAAGGGTAGAAATTACTTTCCCCCTGAGTGTAGGCTTGACTCAGTGACCTGCTTTTAAGGAACAGAATAGAGCAAAAATAGTGCAACTTTGAAAACTAGGTCATAAAAGACACTGCAGCTTACTCTTTGATTTGAGGTGATGAGTTCAAGACTAGCCTGGACAATATGGTGAAACCTTTTCTCTACTAAAAAATAGAAAAATTAGTCCGGCATGGTGGCAGACACCTGTAGTCCCAGCTACTTGGGAGGCCAAGG
This sequence comes from Saguinus oedipus, assembly GCA_031835075.1. Classification (NCBI taxonomy): domain Eukaryota; kingdom Metazoa; phylum Chordata; class Mammalia; order Primates; family Cebidae; genus Saguinus; species Saguinus oedipus. The sequence continues at coordinate 131,314,707 of CM063178.1, forward strand.
CAGGAAAATCACTTGACTCTGGGAGGCAGAGGTTGCAGTGAGGCAAAAACAAGCCATTGCACCCCAGTCTGGGTGACATAGAGCAAGACACCATCTCAAAAAAATAAATAAATAAAAAGAATAGATGACCAATAAAGATAGTATAGCGATATTTTGAGTATTCTCATTGCAGTTATTCATAGTTTTAAATCTATGATAATTAATCTCCAAAGGTAACAAGCAAATTTGAGCTGGTTATCCAAAATTGTGATCTGGAGCCCACCTACAGTTGACTGCCAATCATTCAATTAATTATATATTTAGCAAATACTTATTGAATTGTCTCCTATCAGCCAATCACTATGCTACATCTTGGAAATACAAAGACAAATAAGATATGGTACTTGTTTTTAAAGGCTCAATATCCTAGTGTTCCCCACCACAGATAGCAAGGGGCTTGAATCTGAGGAGCCTTTGTTGCCCAAAAAGTTATTTAAGAACGATTTTGTGTAACAGAGAAAGAATTTGGGTGGAATTCAAGAAAAGGCTCTGGGCCAATTACAGTTTTAGTAGGTAAGTTACCAAACAATGCCAGACCCAACAAACAGCTTCAGGCTTCTAACCTAAAGACAGTGGTCTCAAGTTGAGTGACAAATGGAATTCTGTGCAATGGTCTGTCTGTCAATAGTCTCTCACACATAAAAGCAATCACTGCCAATAATGCCATCCTCAGGGATGAACGACAGTGACATTATGGGGAAGAAAAATATTCCATTAGTAAAACATCCCCTAATTAATTCTAATCTGGTCCCTGGAAAAGCTGCTCTAGAGGAAAGATTTTTTTTTTTCTCCACATGCCAAACTGCCAAACATTACTTTGGAAAATTTTCCATTTAGTTTCAAGGAATATTGAAATGTTTCACTTAGTGAAACTTAGAAATGAATCTATTTCCTAGCTTATATTTTATATAAAGGCAATTTACAGGCAATGTCAAAATTCTTAATTGAACATATCAGCTAAAAGCAACTAAATTTGATTAGTCTCTGCACTGACATTTACTATTCTTACTCTTTACTATAAAAATGCACTTAAGTACCTGCACTGCATGTCATCTTAGAAACTATGATACAGCAATGACAGATGTAGCCCTTGCTCTCCTAAAACCTTCAAATTCATCAGATAAAATTAGCAGAAAACAAAGAAATCAAAACTGTATAAAATAGTGAGAATAGCTTCACATCAATTCATTGGCGAAATAGTAAAACATTTTAAGTTCAATGGACAAATATGAAACACAACAAAAGGGACAAACTAGTAGCTACATTATAAATCAGTAAGTATTCACAGAACTAGTAATGTGTCAAGCTGTCTCCGACCTCAGGGCCCTTGTACCTGCTACCTGGGTAGCCTTTCCCTACCCAGCGAATTCTCTCTGCTTGGCTATCATGTTAATACTTCAGGTCTGAAAGCATGTGCCCCTTTCTTAGGGAAGTTCCCCCTGACTCCCTCAAATTATATCAAGTTTTCTTACTCTGTAAACCTTTCCTCAATATCACTTATTATAGTTCATAGCTTCCTTCTAATAGGTATATACTTACCCTAATACCTAGTCATTCTCCTGTCCTGATTCATTCCTTAATACTGCTTTTCATAGTTCACAGTTATGTATTTATGTGATTATTTCATAAATGTATCTCATTCACAACTATACTATAAGTTTCATGACAAGAATGCAGGGAGTGGTTCTCTCATCCTCCTGTTTCAGCCCAGTGCCTGGCACACTGTAGTTGCACCATACATATGTGAATAAATGAATAAATGAGCAATATAGTATGTGTTCAGGGCATGAGCTCGGAAGTTAAATGTCTTTCGGTACAAACACCATAATTACACTATCCAGTTAAGTGACTTCATACTTTGTTCCTCTCTGAGATTCAGTTTCTCATGGGTAAAATGGAAATAATAATAGTAGTTTCCTCATGTGGTTGTTGTAAGTTTAAATGAGAAAAGGCATCAAATGTGTTTAGCTTAATACCTGGCAGAGAACAAGTATTTATTGTTGTTGCTGCTGTTGTTATTAATGTCTCTGTCACCATCAAATGAAATCATTACAAACTCGGCCAGGTATAGTAGCTCATGCCTACATCCCAGCACTTTGGGAGGCCTAGGCAAGCAGACTGCTTCAGCCCAGAAGTTTGAATCTGGCCTGGGCAACAAAGTGAGACCCCTGTCTCTGCAAAAACTACAAAAATAGCACAGTGTGGCAGTGCACACCTGTAGTCCTAGCCACTCGAGGGGCTGAGGTGGAAGGATCAGTTGAACCTGGGAGGTTGAAGCTGGAGTGAGCTGAGGCGGTGCCACTGCACTCCAGCCTGCGGGGACGGGCGGGGAGGAGCATCACACACTCAATTCTCTAATATTTTTCCTTCTTGTTCAGGAAGGTAGGAGAGAAAGGACTGATCGAGTCTATCTCTGCTAAGCTTCTGGACAGCCCAGTCTCGGTCACATTGGGTTTCCAGTCACTTTTGCTGCCGAGTTCACTCCCACTGGCATCAGCTAACTTCAGTCACTCCCTCCAGCCATCACCAGGCTACATTCTTGGTTTCCTGTTACTATCTGGAGTTACAGCTCTTTAATTTTTCTTGCTTTTTTCCTTCAAGCTAGCACCCAGTTCCCAGGAGATGACACTTTGTAGAGCTAGGCCAGAAGAGAAATGAAGTCACACCAAAAAATGGTTCCACTTTACCAACTTCCAAACACTGTCCCCAAGCCAACCACGCATGCACACCTTGACTTTTCTCTCAGGATGACTTCCTGCCACAACTAGTAGAGTGCCTGGCTAAAAAATAAATAAATAAAATAAGGAGATGGCCGCCATCCCCCTCCCATTGGGACATTTTCCTTTTGGGAAGAAACATTGTCATGGAAGCCGAGGAAGTCCTCATTCAAGGACAGGGTTTCTGTGCTAAGTCAGCCAGACCAGACCAGACAAGCCTCCTGCGCCTGAAGGTCCTGGCTTCTGGACCCTCACTGTATTTATAAAGTCTTAACAGAGTAACTGTGAATTCCATTGTGGTGATGTTGCCTCTGGCTGGCAGATGGCCATGGTTTCTAGACTTCATAAGCAATTTTGAGGCCTGCAGATATGGGCATTGAGAGCACTAGGCTCTCCTTTATATATCTATGTTCAACCGGTCTATTGTAAAGTTATCTTTGAAATATTTTAAATTTATTAGTTGTTTTCTGAAAACGTGGCTACTTCTGGTTGAAAAAAAATTGTTCCCTAGTCTCTCACCTCCAGAGGCATAGCTTTGTAGAATAATCTACAGATATAAAGAGGTTTTACTGTTGAAACAAAGAGAAAGAAAAAGTTGTTTCTCAGCAGAAAATTGCAATGAAGACTTTACTTCTTACCAAATAACTTAAGAATGTCTGAACAAAAACATCACAAACCTGGCTAGTGCCAGAATTTCTCAGATAAGTCAAGAGAGTCAAAAACACAAATTATAACCCAAACTACCAGGAGATGGATGAATGGCAAAAAGGACACAATACACAATTTAAAATGTTGTTAAACATTTAAAGAAGTAAATGTAACCGTTTTCTAGGAACAGCAATTATATACAGGAGTGTTTTCTAACAAATTTTCTTCTGAAAACAATTGGTGACATCCTACAGAGATTCCATGTCCACATCCCTGGAGACTCAGGGAGCCCTCTGAATCTCCACTCTCTACCAACCTAGAGGATCTCTTACCAGATACCACCTCAGGTGTAATGTTATAAAGCATTTCTCACAATGTGGCTAGTCTTTCTAACCAGACAGCAAGCATCTTAGATACAGAAATATAGTCACGTTATCTCCCCAGCAGCTCCATGGTGCCTTAACTACTTATCGATTGATTCACTTAAGAATTTATAAATGTTTTCTTCAAACTAATAGAGAATAAAAATCTGAAAGAGTACTTCATTCCATTATACCAGAATAAAAGTAGAATCGGCAATACTATAAATTTTAAATTACTCACTTTTTAAGGAAACTGTAGACTCTTTGGGCTGCAGAGAAATATAATTACTTGTTGTCCACTCTCACATAATATTATATCTTGCAAAATACCAGATAGATATCAAAGGCAGGAAGGTGGGTGTCAATATGGAAAACAGAAATCAATTTGCAGCGAAACCAGTGAAACTTTCTATTACATAGAAAAGTACTGTTTGGCATGCAAATATTATTAAACTTAACACCAGTTGTTAAGTTTTCAGAACTGTTATCCTCAATAGGATAACTTGAAAATTGAAACAGCTTTAAGAAAAGACGTTTAACGAAACACGGGATGTTTAATGAAAAATCTCCCACAATATGACTGTCCCTGGTCCCATTTTTAGAAAGAAAATCCTGAGCTATTTAGAATATGGAATGATGAATATGGATAGACCTGGCTAGTCTACAATAGTCTATTCTGGCTAGGATAGAATATGAGTATGATGATGACAACACTTGTGCAAAATTTTCAGTTTATAGAAATACATCAAAATTCATTAATACCTCTTTCAAAGATTTATATGTTTTGCTCGTTCAAATATTTGTACATATTTATACATATTTGTACATCTTGATTCTCAATTTAAATGCATTACTTCACTTACTGCGCTTTTAAGGATTTATACATATTCTTTTTTAATGACTTATATGCAGTTCTTTTTGACTTAGGAAAATGAAGTAGCTGAAATGTTGGAAGAACAGGGTTGTATCTTAACTACTTTATAGCATCCTATATGCAGAGCTGAAGACTAGACATACTAGCTCCCTTTCTTCAGATGGGTAAATGAATACACAGAAATGTTAAATAATTTACTAAAATGTATGTAGGGATGACCTTTTCTTGGGTTTCCTGATTTCCAACACAGCCTACATCAGATTATTTTGATTCTGTTCTGGCCAATTTGAGACCTATAGAGTCCCAAGTTTCTCTGACTTCATCCATACACACCTTTGCAAATGATTCCCAGGAAATGAGGAAACAATACTAACTGAATGTGCCGTGATGTGTGTAGAATATATTTGACACTTGTCTGGCTAACCCTACTTAAAACCTAACCCTAGGTTTTAACCCTAATTCTCTACCCAAATGGCGGTATTGTAAGAGATCATCATACTCACTTCTGCATTTCCTTCCTTATTTAATGTCCTCATCATCACAAGATGACTAAATGCTCAGGTCCTGAGCTACATTTCCATGTTTAGTAAATCAGGAAATAGTGAAAGATACATCTTGTGACACTTTCATTCCAAACTTAGACTAGGGATGAGTATTTAATGACAAGCAAATGGATGTGAATGAGAAAGAGGTCAAGATTTGAATAATCTGGATTGGTATCCAAAATAAATTATAAGCAAAAAAGCATATATACGAGGTTTTAATCAATATATTTCTCTCTCTATGAAAACACTACTTCCTGATTCTAACAAGTAAAATTGTTTCCTCTTTAGTGTCTCACCATCTGTAGCCCTCACAATTCCCAAAACATTTGATTGTAACTTGTTTTACACACATGTCTTTTAAAGGTAAAGTCTCTACAGAAAAGGAATGTGTTGTATTCATCTCTGTATTCCCATTAACTTTAATAATACTGAAACATAGTAGATGCTAAATATGTTTGTTTCATAACTGTGGAATAAAATAAAAGTGTGTAGCCTATGTCATTAAGGATTTTAAACTAAAGCTGGGAGATCATCAATCACTTAATATTTAGTGGTACCTACTATAGGATGTAAAGGAAGACAATAACGAGATGCATCCTGAGGACTCGGGAATGGCAGAAATGAAATTACTCTACATACAAGAGAGGGATTTTTGTAAAACATCAACTGAAAGAGAACAGGATGTGACTGGAAACTGCTGATTATATTTAAGACATTCTGAAAAACAAATGTGCGACTTGGAAAGAGAGCTGGTCACTCATGGGAATGATGAGAGAGGTGCAGAATAATCCTCCAAGTAAGCACTTTCCCAGGACAGAAAGCATTCAAGGAAGCACTGTCCACTATTCAATCTCATTCCACAGAAGGACACTACCTACCCCGTCCTGTGGGCAGGACTATCCTTAGGTTAAAAAATGTGTCACCAAACTTCTTGTTCTAATCCTTTAAACATGTGACTCACTTGACGAGTCACTTTTGCCTTGATTCCATGCTCACCAAGAGTTCTGATGGCTCTAATTAAACTCACAGAGCTCACCTGAAGGTACCTGAAACATTAGCCTGAGGATGTGGGTATCTAGTTGTGCTAGACAGTTACACCTCATATTGAAAACTAATAAATTAGAATCAATCAGATGAGTCAGAGGAAGATGAGTTTGCCTCTGGCTGATGTAGCAACATGTGGTATCCTGCCACTCACATCACTGTGCTTGTGAGTCTGAGGGCCAAAGTTAGATACCCCCAAGATGATTCCTCCCCACGGGTACTTGTGGTCTTCCCTCGGCATCACATCTTTGGCTCCTGCATGAGCCACGTGCCTTTTCTTCAAACGTCTGCACAGATCATGTACTTAACACTATGCTTTAAACCACTAGAGTGTGATCCAAGATAACATATAATTAAGTGAGAAATTGTTTGGCATAAACTAAAAGCGCTACAGAAATTCCAAGAGAGTAAGGATCATTGTGGGCAGTTATCCAAGGAAGGCTTCCTAAAGGCCTATGGTGTTAACAGGGAACTTGATGTCTGGGTCAATGTAGGTGGGTGGAAAGAAAAGGAGGGCATTTCTAAGAGGAGGATGTGGGTCCACAGATATGGAGGCCAGAACGCTGGGCCACATTGCTGAAGTATTAGAACCACAAATTGGGACAACATACTCTCTTACTTCCTTCAAAATAAAACCTGGAGATTGATGAAAAAAGTAAGAAATCAGCCTTTTTATATAAGCACCGATCTGTTAGCATAAGTAAAACAAAATAAAATAAAATGAATCCCAACCTCCTATCATGTGTCAAGAAGAAGGATATTAACACTCTAATTATTTGCTCTTAAGACCAATTTTCTAAAGCTTTCATCAATGCAATGAGAATATTTATACAAACTTTAAAGCAAGCAAAGAAGAAGAAATAACAGTATCTGCCACCAACAGAAAAGCAAGTTTGAGCACTAGAGTATAATAAATTATTTATTATATGAATACTGGATTTGTTCTAAAGACTAACATGACCACAGGAAAGGAGGCTTTACTATAAATAACTCCTAGTAAAAAAAACTTTTAAATATTTTTTCTTTCATTTACTCTAAAAAACAATCTTTACAGATAGATAAAACTATTATCTTTAAAAATGCAACATTTATATTAGGAAAAAAATCAGACATTCATGTGTGCTTTCCCCACTCTTATTTCTCTTATTTATTTTTTTTTAAGAGACAGGGTCTTACTCTGTCACCCAGGCTGGAGTGCAGCGGTGCAATCATAGCTCACTGCAACCTCAATCTCCAAGGCTCAATTGATCCTCCCGCCTCAGCCACCTTAGTAGCTAGGACTATAGGTGTATACCACCACGTCCAGCTAATTTGTAAATTTTTTTGTAGAGCCAGGGTTCTTGCTATGTTGCCCAGGCTGTTCTCAAACTCCTAGTTTCAAGCTATCCTCCTGCCCCAGTCTCCCAAAGTGCTGGGATTACAGGCATGAGCTACCATGCCTGGCTCCCATTCTTTATAATACCTTGGGACATGGGAGATAAGGAAATAGAAAACAAAGTTATTTTCTCCTAGGCCAGATGTGACATACCACCTCTTTCATCTGCCATGTGTTATTCAGTGTTAGAAAGAGGAGTGAACTGAATGAAGAGGAACAAGAGGCAAGAGATGAAACAGAAGAAGCAGGAAGAAGGAGTAGTCTGCACCTGCTCAGAAGAAGTGGAGGCCAGGTGGGCCTCCTAAATAAAAAATCCAGCCCCCTCTCCACTCCTTGCCTCAGTCAGCACTGTGTCCATCTGATGTCTTTCCATCCTGTATTCAAGACTTGCTTCTGGATTGAGATTAGCAAAAACAATATACTTCCTAAAGGATCATTTTTGAAACATGTATGCATATGGAACAGCAGAACCCTGTAAGTTTGCCCAAGTGAGGGTACGCTGATCTAACTCGAATATGCCTTGAGACACTGAACACATCAAGCAGTTAAAATGGGATAACAGAGCTAGGAGGGGTGGCTAACGCCTGTAATCCCAGCACTTTGGGAGGCTGAAGCAGGCAGATCACCTCAGGTTGGGAGTTCAAGACCAGCCTGACCAACATGGAGAAACCCCATCTCTAAGAATACAAAATTAGCCAGGCATGGTGGCGCATGCCTGTAATCCCAGCTACTTGGAAGGCTGAGGCAGAAGAATCACTTGAACCTGGGAAGTGGAAGTTGTAGTGAGCTGAGATCGCACCATTGCACTCCAGCCTGGGCAACAAGAGCGAAACTCTGTCTCAAAAAAAAGAAAAAAGAAAAATGGGATAACAGATTTTAAATCTAGGATAGTCACCAATGTAGGTATTCCATTTGACTCACTCCCAGAGATGTCTCTGCCTCTCTTTCTGTCTCTTTTTCTATCTGTGTCTCCCTGTTTTTTTCACACACACACACAAACACACATATGCATGTGCATACTTGCAAACTTAAAAACTACCTTCAAGTTTTCTTTATGGTCCAAGAGGAATTTTGCTGTACAAATACGGTGACCTTTCAGAAAAACGTTACTTCATTTCCATTTTTTAACTGCTGTTAAACCACAACTCTGAAATTGTGTTTCCGAAAAAAAGATACATACTTACATTTTTTAAGAGATAAGTGAACAATATCTAACACTGATCATAGTAGACCTTGGTGTGAATGCATTCAACTTCTGAAAGGAATACAGAAACATAAATCTTCCACATTTAAGTGGAACAATGGTGACATAAAAACAATCCTGAAAAATGACTCTTCAATACTTTGAAATTCTCATAAACAATCTTTTCTCCAGAAAGCTATAAAAAGAGTAGTTTTGCCTGAGTCAGAGCAATTTTATGTAAGTAATAGCACCCTCTGGATCTATGAAAAATTGACATTCTCCATGACAGACCAAGTTTGGGATGTGGCTCATAAAAAAGCTCCCAACAAGACTTCCATGCTTATTTTCTCCGTCAGATCCAGAGCAAACATCGGCAAACTATGACTCAAGGGCCAAATCATCTGGCCCGCAGACTGTTTTTGTAAATAAAGTTTTATTGAAATGTAGATACACTCCTTTGTTTATGTATTGTTTACAGCTGCTTTTGGGCTCCCAAGACAGACCTGAGTAGCTGCCAACAATCATATGCCCATAAAGCCTAAACTATTTCTCTCTGGCCCTTCATAGAAGAAGTTTGCTGACCCCTGATCTAGAGGGATGATTTCCCTCTTCTATCACTCTTTTGACCTGAATGTCAGGAAACCTTGATTTTAGACTCATTCCATCATGCCAGTCAACTTCTATGTGACCTTGGGCCAGTAATTCCTTTCCTCTTTTTGTCTTCTTAAATAAGGTGGCAGGGACTGGCCCTGGTGATCATCTATTCCTTATTAATTCCCTCTAAATTTCTGTGTTCTAAGGGGATTGAGACCTCTCAATTTTAAAAAGGAGTTTATTTTTAAAAGGAATCCAACTCAATTAAAAAGACATCTTTCTTCAAAACCCTGGTTTACGTTGTAACACTTCACATCATTTCAAGCATTCAATACCGGGTATAATCCCTTGCTGCTGTGTCATAGTCATACCAGAAAGCTGCGGGTTAGAGCTGGAAAGAGAATTATAAACAGCAGTAAAATCTGTTTTAGACAAAGCGGCACATCTGCCCACTGCATCCCCTTCCCAAGAGATGTATTGCATTGCTTGTGCCAGAGATGAATGCTCTTTTCTGTCATGTTTTGGTAAGTGAGAACTGTACCTCCTCTGCAGCTCTGGGACCCTGAGGGAAATGACAGGAGTCATCCCACTGAAGGAGCACTTTGAATTCATGACAAAGGCAAAACTTTCTTTTTTCAACAAAAATGGGGTTGCTAGCTGTCAAAAACTTGGGTGCCACTGGCATATTCAGCATTGCACAACTTCTCTCTAGACATATGACATAAAGCTGCCACATTAAAGAAATGATAGTATAGCATGAACTGTCTCCTCCCTTGCAAAATCTTCACAACAGCAAAGGATCTTTTGCAATTGCTACTTGACAGAATAAAAGATTTGAGATATTATGTTATCTCAAAAACAAAATCACTTACAGAGCTTTAAATAGAGATCAGAAAATGCACTAGACCTCAGTGGTAATAACTATTATTTTAAAACCTGAAAGCCTGTTATCTTTAAAATAAATATTTTTCTTCCACATTCTTTCTGCCTGGAAAATAAAGGTATTTGGTGGTATCTTAGAGTCTCAGAAATAACTGGTTCTTAGTCTCCATAGTAGGGAACTTTGAATAGACATATGCAAACATGGAATTTAGAAAGCAAAATGAATGCATCCTCACTTTAAAATGTTCTATTTTAAAACAGAAAGGAGAGCCTATCAAACGGAGCCACTCAAGAGTTTTTACAAAACACAAAGAGAATATATGTTAACATATAACCTTGTTATAGGTTATCAATCTGTAGGGTTGATAACATTGATATCTGAATATCAATGACACATTCAGAAAACATTCAGAGCTTGGTTATGGTGTTCCCAGTAAATATCTATGGTCTACTGAGCTCTGTGCCTTTACCACATATTATAGAGTTTGGCTGGCCCCTTTGTTTTCAATAAGTGCTTTTCTTTGCAAGAAAAAGATGCTAGTGAGTGCCATCTATCATCTCTGCTAGATCATCTTCCAAAATCCCAAAGAACAGCACTGTCTGCTTTTCTCTCCCTGACAGAGAAACCTCTGAACTGGATGCTAATATTTTGCAGACCAAGCATGAGCCAAAATGGATTAAAAAATCTAAGCTGGCATATCTGCATCAGTCTAAGCACTTTCAAAGGAAGAACTGCAATGTTAAGCTGATTATCGTAGCTATGGTTCTCCCTTGTCCAGTCCCCTCCACGAGTTCTGTGTTTTATAGTAATTTACCTTCTTTTCTTGGCCAGTCAGTATTCGTCTCATCCTCTCAGATCCTGCTTAAGTCCCATCTCTGTGATCACACTTCTCTCCAGCCCTCACAATGTTTTGAACATAGAAGGGGCTTATAAAAATTGTTAGTTTGCTTTGAAAGTCATTCTGGATGACCTCAACCCATGTTGATCTCTACCTTCCTTAACTCCTTTGAGACTTACCACCTATCCCATAATTAACACCTTACTATCCTTGGCTCTAATAGACTGTACCACAGAATACAACTCATTTCTTCTTTATAATTGTTTCACGTGAGTTGATTTTCTTTCTCCAATTAAATTGTCACCTCCCCATAAATGAAGCTGTGTTTCTATAATATCTGAACAAACAGTTAGGCACAGAGTGGACATCCAAAAAATATTTATTTTCAACCTATAGCAGCTTTCACATTGCTTGAAAGCTTTGCTAGCTTGTGTCATAGGCAACTGAAGACCAAACTTTTTTAAAATCATAAATAGCAATAAAGTAGTTCAACTGAAATCCCCAGTGTGAAATTTTAAATAAATATACATAAATATCAGGGCCAAATTAAAGGGACTGTTTTGGTTATTATTTGCAAGGTAGAATATCTAAATATGTAAAAAGAAGAGCCAAATAAGCAAGGAAGAATATGTGTATTCTTCACTTTCACAAGGAAGAATATGTATAAAATTCACTTTCAGCAAGAAAATTTAACTAATGGATCAAGTATAGGCCAAAATGATTACAAACTAACAACTCATTCCTTTATTCATTTATATATATATATATATATATATATATATATATATATATATATATATATATATATATATAAAATGTAATTTTCATGTATTGAGTCTGACTATGCATATAACACATTTGGAAAACCACATAATCTTTTATGGGACACCTACTTTCTTCAAGTCTCACAGATTTCTAGAGTTTACACCTTGCACGGTGTTTAGAATGAGTGCCTGCAGTGAAAGGAATCTGCTAAGCTAATGTTTGTTTTAACAAACACTTTGTTTGGAAGCATCCTGACAACTCAAACATCTGTTTTAACTAAAAATATCAACTGAACTGACTTACTACATTGATAAAATTTGAAAAATTGCTCAATATTCCGCTTTATTCTGCCTGTATGGACAAAGCCTAATGCTTTCCTTGCCACCAAATTAGTACTTAAGTGGTTAAAGTAACCAAAGGAGCTTTTGCAGACTCTATGCCAGCTGGTGTTCTACCGAGAATTAGACCTGAAATACCCAGTTCTCAGGACAAGCAATTAGTACAGAGCTTTAGTTGTTTAGCTGGGGGTTTCATTAATATGGAAGAGACAATAAAACTGCTATTTACACTATTACAGAGTTTGATTTAAGCATTTCATGCGAGGACACCTCACATATGAAATCAGTGAAGGGTTTGTATAAAGGAGGAAAGCAATATTAAGCTCATCAGACACGAAACAAAACTGAGCCAAGGAATATTTGTGTTATGTTTCAAGTCAAATAACACATTCTTTACTTGCAAGTGAGACAAGATTTATTTTTTCTTAAGTGGCTAACCTCTGGAAATAATTTGTGAGACCAGAGAAAAAGAACCCAAGTTTGAACGAAACATCCGTTGTGAGTCCAAACTTTGCTGTCTCTTCTGCAGCATTTCCATGATTGCCATGGTTTTCACTTTGCAAACTCCCTCACAGTGACATTTAGGTTTAGCTCCTGGATCAATAACTTTTTTTCCCAAAGTTTAGTTTCATTGTAGCTATTATTGCTGCCGACAAAACTCCCTTTATAGATATGATATGTAGATGTGGGTTTGCTAATGTTTAATGAGCCAGAAATTACTAGAAGAGCTATGTAGAGGCATGTGAATTTATTCGAGTGTCTGGCATGAACAGAGCTGGTCAGATAAATAATGTGTTTACAAAATGGGGTAGAACATTATTGAGTCGCTGATGAAATACAGTTGATGGAAGCTTCTTGGAGGAACAGAACTAAGCAAGAGAGGATTTAAAAAGGGATTTCTTGAAGGATCACTGTCCAAAGAAGTAAACAGCCACTTTGGGTTTCAGAAGTCTGTGGAGAAAATAGAAAATGAAGAGGTATTCTGGCCAAAGTCCAAGTAATAAGCAAGCTTTGACACCAGCATTGGACCTAAGATTAAGCACAGGCTTGCCAGGTAGGGAAAAGACAGGTTGAAACAACTACAGCTGCAACCAAAGATGTGAATCACACTAACATTTTAGAGTCAGAATTAGTCCAATAAACACTCACTTTCCCACACTTTGACACGATGATATGATAGATCTCGATCCTTCTGGCTGCCATAAGGTAAATGCGGTGCTGTTCTCTAAAGTGGCCGTTGCAGTGTTAGGTTTGAGTGATCTGATATTTGCGAGGAGACAGAAAAGGCTCTAGGCTCTGGCCTACTGAGGTGACTTTTCTTTCCTGCCCGGAGTGATGGCAGTAGAAGAGACGGAAGTGAAGAGCTGTTGACTGTTGACACCTACTGGAGGCTGTCCCTGTCAATGCCATCACTTCTCTCAGGAAGCTTAGAAAAGAGTGATAGAGAGCCCATGGCTATTTTAATCGATTTCAGAGTAAGGGCAGATTCCTAGGACAAAATTAAGAATGTTCAGTGTTTGAGTTGTCCTAAAAACTGAGGCTGGAATGTGATAATGCTTTTTTCATAGTTCAGAGTTTATATTATTAAGTATGAATTGGTATGTGTTGAGTTTCTTTTATGTTTTTGAATTTGAAGTACGGGGGAATCAAGAAACAAAGGAGAAAGAAGCCTTGGTTTCAAATTCTGGGGCCACCATTTACGAACTGTCCACTTGGAGTTTCCATTTGGAATCTACTATATCATCAGAATGTAGAATAATGGCACCCATGTCACACAGCAGCAGTGGTGATCATGTTCCAGAGTAGAATGGTGGTCACTAATGTAGGTATACTAGTAAGTTCTCAAATATTTGTCAGTATTCTTCACCGCCTGACGCCTTTCTCCCAGCCACTACGACAGTTGTGGTGACCTGCCCATGTCTTCTTAATATTTCTGAGCTGGACTTTTCCAATTGGCAAAGTAGGAAAACAATTGATTCTGAATAAGTTGGCTGTAGAGATAATTGGGATTAAGGGAATTTATCTTACAGGCTTCATAGGCATCATCATCAGTCACAGTCTGTGAAACTATACTAATTAATAATTTTTTTCTTTGCTGCTATTACAGCACTTTGATTTAGAATCTACATTCAAAGACAAAAGCTAAACAAAAGCTAAGGGTTTGTGCCTTAGAATGCTAAATCACCATTAAAATAAACCATTTCAAAAACTCAATTAGCTGTTCAATTTTATACTGTCATCATTATTTCTCCAGGTTTTTCCTCACATACAAAAAATAGAAAATTTGGTTTGTTTTTTCCATATTAAGAAAGCTTATGAACTGTCTGTGTCCGTGTTATATATTTAGTGAGCTTATTATTATTTTGCAATGCATTGGCACAGCTCAATTTTAAATGCAATTACCACATTATAATCTTGGCAAGACCCACTGTTCCAAATAATTCTCTGATGTACAAATTAGTCTTCCTACTAAATGAAAACTGCCAATGGAAAGGTACTATTACAGTATATAAAAATGAAAAGTCTCACTCAAGTGCAGAATAACCATAAATTTCATTTCAGAGATATATACTGTATACACACAAACTTTTAAAAAAGTTATAATTAAGATGTCTAATTCTCCTGAAATAGCACTCAAATATAAAATAATTCCCTGTAGGATATGTAGGCAGCCTGGATCAAATAGCATCTTCCTACACAGTGAACTAGAAACACTGCCAGACTAATAGGTTGAACAATTTCTCCCACCTTTTTTTCCCCCAGAATATGAAGATAAACAGCAACTGAAGTGTGGTCAGAAGATTCTGCAATTATTTTTTGATCACCAACACCATCGGTTGTTGTGAGGTAAAGTTTTTATTACAGTATATATTAATAAATGTCTTCAACAACTTACAGTATTTTCACTAGTTCTGCCACACAGTAGTACCATACATGGTCTTTTCAGCATCAGAGATTACTTGCGTTAGCAGAGAAACCAACTCTGAAACGACTACTTCAAGACTGGCTTTTATTTCCTACTAGGAGGTCCTTCTGGGAAGGTAAGTGCACAGCTTCTCTTTCCAACATCTACTAGAAAACCCTTTCGAAACAATGTGGGAGACTGATGAGTATTCCCCTATCACAGTGGTTCTCAACAGGGGGTGATTTGGCCCCCCAGGAGACATTTGGCAATGTCTGGAGATACTTTGTAACTGGAGGGAGGGGTCTACTGGCACCTGGTGGGTAGAGGCCAGAGATGCTGATAAACGTCTTACAATGCATAGAATAGCCCCACAAAACAAAGACTTAGTCCAAAATGAAAATAGTGCCACAGGTAAGAAACCCTGCCCCACTGGCTTCTCTGATGACAAAACAGGTATTGCCTATAAACATCTGTCGCCAGAGTCAGTGTCTATGGGACAGTCGTGATTGTGGAGGTCAAAAGAGGAGCAGAATGTCCACTTCCTGCTGGGATCTCATAGAAGATGCAAACCAATGGGCCCTTAGTTTGTTTTAGGTTAGACTTGCGGAAGGTTTTGAAATTCTAGTTTTGCTCTGTTCAATCATTTTAGAAAATAAGTATCGTTCTGGTTTGAATTAGTTCATTTGGTCTATTTTTGAACATATTTTGCTTCAGTTATAACATTAATATTTGGGTTTTGTTCAGTTCTGGGTTCAGCAAACTAGCAAAATTACAGCTTTGGGTTATGGTTACTTGTTTCCTATCTTTGCATTAGAGCCCATGCGAATGTCATTAGAGCAGAAAGCTAAGGTTCATCACACCCATCACCACTAGAGCTTTCTGTGCTGCAGGGAAGTTAATTCACTTTTCTACTTTGTTTCTCAGGAGGACTCAACAATGCAAGCACCAAACTAAGTGGACTCCCTACTATATAAGGCTTGGTTTAAAATTGAAACACTTGATGAAGAAAGTGATTTATTTCATATTATATTTATGAAAAGGTACAGCAGCCTCAATGTTTTCAGTATTCCTGAAACTGTTTACTTGATTATACAATGAAGAAACAAGATTGGAAAAAACTTCTTAAAAATCCCCAGGGATTTTTTTTAAAAAATGCCCCTGTACCCTTATTTTGCAATGGCTCTGGTTGTGAAATCATCAGACTGAAAAATACTGGAGTGGTGAGGGTGAATTTTAGTAACAAGATTTCTTTAAGGCTGTAAACAAATCAAATTCATTAAGAGAAACAGAGATGGCAGATTTCATCATAAAAGGGGGAAAACATTTTCCAGTTGAATTATAGGTATAGCACAAAACATAGTTGTTTCATTTTTTAAAACTTTAGTTTCTGCAGGCTGAAACAGCATTTCAGTTGGCTCAGTTCACAAGAGCCATCTGCACCTGCTCAAGAAACAGCTTAAGGAGAGAAAAAAAACTATGTACAAGGATTTTAACTCATACAGACAACAAGGGACAGACTCTGGCACTCAAAGGACTGAAAAAGGAGGAACAGGATGAAGGGGAAAGTCTCATAATTTTCTGAAGTACCAATAAATAATAAGCTAAAAGCAGTTTACAGCATCACTTAGGTTTACCTGTGGAAGTTACAGTTGCCTGTTCTGGTTGCATGTTTCAAAGTTAAGCAATTAAAGTTCAATTATATGGGTTTTTCTTTTATGTAGCCTAGGGTTGAATGCATTACTGGCAGGAAACTTTAGCTCATGAATTCAATCAAAAATCCTTTCATTTGTCAGAACTGCTTCCTGCTGTCTCCTTTAAACATCTGCTTCTCCAGTTCAGGGACACCCCCCCCACCCAGCACACACACCCTCTTTGTTAAAATAATAAGCAATCTACCAACTTCCCTTGCAAAAGTTACATTCTCTCTTACATACACACACTTGTTCCCAGTAGGGTTTATTTAATGTATCTTTAATAGCTTCCTTGTTCTTCTCTCTTCCTTTCCGCTTTTAAATTCTGGAAAATCTCAAGCTGACAAAAGAAGACATTTTAAAAATGCGAGGATTAGGCCCGGCCGGCCTCCAGACCAATGAGAAGGAAGCAAAGCAAGGAGGCAGGGGAGGCGGGGTTGGCTGTCGGGAACTGCCTGCACTCCTTAAACGGCAGGCACTTCCTGCTAGAGTCCAGCTCTGCACAAACAAATCGAGTAGAATGCAAGCAGGAGACGTTGCTCAAGTTCAAAACAGTCTGCGCGTGTCCAGGCGCGCGCAGAGCCTGACCCCAGCTGCGCGGCTCAGACCTCGTTAGAGCCATCACCTGAAGAATCCACAGCCTTCCCTCATCAGCCTTAGACTGTTTACCCCACGCTTTCAAGGAGGACCCACATGTTAAAACTATGAGAAAAGCTGAAAGTGTCTTCTGAGCAGTCACCCTTCATTAAGCAGACAAAAGTACTCAGGTCCGCTGGCCTTCCTCTGCGCGGATGGACTTTTCTTTGTGAAACTGATTTAGAGGCGGCACTCAAGTGGCTTATTCTTTCGCCTAAAATCATGCTGCTTTTTCCTCTAGTGAAATCTGGAGTAAAAATTAATAAAAATTTGGGGCTGTATGCCTAATGGTCTCAAACCGTGTTTCAGATGTTTTCAAATATTATTACCCCTTTTGAATGCCTCAGTGTCTCCCTGAAGGGAAAGACATCTGCCTGAAGGGCACTTACCTAGAAATTACAAACATTTAACTGCACACAACAATGGTACCTTAAGAAGACAAGGTGTATAATACAACTGGCTGCCCTATTATGAAGTGTAAGAATGTTTTCATATCTAAGCTACGCTTGTAATTCTATAAGTAGATAAGGAAGCCTGTAGTTGTTACACTTTGCATATTCATATGTATAAACTGTTATGATTAGAAAATTACTGGTATTCCGAAGTGTATTATGATCAATGCATTCCTGATATTTACACGTTGAAATTATTCATCCTTAAATTAAAAACGGTTTATATGGTTATAGCCATATATCTATTGATTAGTGTTTTATTGTTAATAATAGCTAACATTTCTGAGCACTATGTGCCAATTATAAAACAAAGTTATTTATATGTATTATTTCATTTCACCCTTACAACTCCGTATAGAACTATGATTACATTGAAGAAACAGAGGTTTGTATCATTAATTAGCTATAGGCCAGGGAGTTAATTAGCAAAGCTGTGACTTGAACCCAACACCTGGACTCTCAGAGCAATCACACACTGTTCAACCATCCACCCATTCATCCATCTATCTGTCTATCTGTCCATCCATCCATCTAATCACCCACACACCCATTCATCCATCAAACATGAAATGTGTATTGTTTGGAAAGACAGTCATTAAGATGTGCACAAAATAAACACACACACACACACACACACACACACACACACACACACACGGAGAATTTTATCCCCCTGAACGAAAGGAACATTCTATATCTTAAAATGTCAGATGTTAGATATGAGATTACACATCCATACTGAACTGGAGAAACAATGAATAATAAAAGCAAAACCAAAAAAGCCATGCAACTTCTGTCAACAAGAAATTCAATACTCCTTTGACATACAAATATAACATTCAAGGTAACTCTCAAAAGACAATTTTTCCTTGAATTTTCCAAATCATTTGCAAAAATTAATTCAAGGAGCATTCAGGAATAGTAAATTTCCAAAACAAAACATGCATAGCACACACAGCTTTACCATTTTCCTTGAGTGGAACGTTTATTGGCAATATTAAATTTCACCCTAGATAGGATATGAGAATGTTTTGATAAATCACACTGTATATTACAATTTATAATATATTAATGCCATGTGTGAATGTTGTTTCCCAAGTAAGAGCTCACATGAAACTTGGTCATTAAACCTTAAAGAAACATTTCTTACATGTCTATAGGCATCAACATGAAATTATCTATAAATGAATTTGTAGATTTCTTTTTAGTTTAATTCCTGAGTATATAGGGCAAAAGCTTATATCCTTTATATAAACTTCTGCTTTGGGCTAAAAATGATATATCTTCACGTAGAGGTTTTATCTGAAATGCACCAAGTTGGCTGACTTACTTCAATAAGAGTTTTTTGGCTATAAAAATATGACCTAACTCAAGTTATTTCTATATGTTCACCTGAATCACACCCATGCTTAATTCTTTATATTTCACATTCAACAAAACAGTGGAGGATTGTCACATGCCTGGTACTGTGGTAGGCACTAGGGACACAAAAGAACACGAAACATAGTCCCTATGCTGGAAAGAGTTACAGACTTGTGAAAGAGACCAACAGGTAAATACATCTTAAGAACTGGATTAAGTGGCAAAAAGGAAGCATAAGCCAAGTGTGTAGGGACTCATAAGAAAGAGTGATCAACTCAGGGAAGGTCATTTCCTCTACAGAGCATCCCATGCATCCCTGCAACAGGCATTTTTGGATTTTGAAGTATAAGGAGGTATTGATAAGTATGTAGAGAAGGCAAAATAACATCATATGCAAATGCATGAAGTTCTGAAATGGATTTCATGTTCGGGTACATGGTTAAACTATGTACGAAATGCTATGGAAGCATAAGGCATCAGTCAAGCACGGTGATTGCTTCTGCCTGCGGTGTCAAGGAGAGCATCAGAGAAGAGAAGGCAAATGATTTACCTCCTGAACATATCCATAAACTCTCTTTGTAAACTGATAATTTTGAAAGCCATTTTAGGTACAGTATAGATTAAGTCCTCAATTTCTTTAGTATAAAACCAGTGAGAAAATTGCTGCATTGTTTCAGTCGAAGTATGAATGGAGACAAATGTGTCTGAATTATTTGGTGAGAAACAATGAACTGTTCGCAAATGCACAGTAGAGGAAGTTCAGGCTGCACTTACTGCAGTATCATACCCAGGATTGTAGCTACCCACATTGACTGATCAATGTTATGTATAGAGTTTGAGGTCTGCTCTGAGGACACTGTTGTGGACACGCACAGCATTTGTCAATTACAAATGGAAAACCACCTCCCTCAGACCAGCAGTTCTCAGAGTCTCCTCACCCTGTCTCAATTGTTAATGCCAAGTGAAACAAGGACATAATTCATACCCCCGTTGCCTTTCTTTTCATGTGTAGCATGATCAAAAGAATAATTATACAGAGAGGAATTCTGCAAAGACAAAAATTGCATGTGATCCTCCTTACATAAGGACCTTAGTGTGTTGCTGGAAATTCTCTGATTCATTCTGTTGACTGGAAGCTTCAGGTTACAAGCAGGGAACAGAGCCTTCATTAACATCTTTCTAGCCTCAAACATGGAGTCAGCTCAACACACATTTAGTCTTGACAAGTATGTATCAGATTCGAACCATGTTAAAAAAAAAAAGCCTTCAGAAATAGTTTGATTACCTCTAAGGAAAGAGAAGGAGGGCAAAGACAGCTCAATTAAGTGACCCTAGAGAAAGAGTTTGGAGAATTTGCTAAGAATTCTGAGACAGGAGTTCAGTGGCCAAAAAAAGTGTCACTATGCTTTTAAGTTCCCACACACTCTTGCTTAACATCTAGTGTTCCACCCCAACCCACAAGCATAAAGCCTACATCAGAAAAAAATGGTCAAGCTTCCTATGGGAAAATTTAGTATCTTTTACCAGAGTGATAGATTGGCATCTGCTTTCTAATCAATTTTACCCTGTTTAAAAACAACTTTGTCCACTTTGCAGATGCCTGCTGCCCCTGCCTCTGCTAGGCAGAAGGTAGTGAAGAAAAACACACTCAGCACGGTGAGTCTCACTGGAAATTCTGGAACACTAACCTCAAATAGGCCATTGGTGCTACACCCATTCTAGCACACTCTCCTGGTTCCATTAACTCTTTCATTCTCCTGCATGACTATTTCAAATCTTTCCCTCTCTCCTTTAGCAACTTCTTCCCAATTCTTACCTCAGTTGCTGGATGAACTTGATTCCTATTTCACTGAGAAAATAGAGGCAATCAGCCCACCAACAACTTTCCACCAACACATCTGACCACTGCGCTGATTATTTATACTCATGTTCACCAATATGGTAGTCACTACTATGGATTACTTGAAAACTGGCTAGTTCAAATTGAAATGTGCTGTTAGTATAAAACGCACTGGATTTTGAAAATTAAATTTTCCCATTAATGGTTTTATAGTCACTATGTATTTTAATAATAATTAGTACATATTGGGTTAAATAAAATCATTAAAATTAATTTCACCTGTTTCTTTTTTTTTTTGAGATGAAGTCTTGCTCTGTTGCCCAGGCAACAGAGTGCAGTGGCATGATCTTGGCTCACTGCAACCGCCTCCTGGGTTCAAGGGATACTCCTACCCAGTCTCTCAAGTAGCTGGGACTACAGGTGCCCACCATCACACCCAGCTAGTTTTGTATTTTTAGTAGAGATGAGGTTTCATCATGTTGGCCGGACTGGTCTTGAACTCCTGACCTCAAGTAATCCATCCACCTTGGCCTCCCAAAGCGCTGAGATTACAGGTATAAGCCACCTGCACCTGGCCTCTTTTATTTTATAATGTGGCTACTAGAAAATTTAAATTGTCTTTGTGGCTCACATTACATTTAATTGGACAGGGCTACTCTAGTCTCTGCTGTTACTGCGAAGGAACTACCCATGCTCTTACTGGAAACCAAACCACCTTCTCTCTCCCTGCGCATTAGACCTCCCTCCTCTTTCCTACCCAAGGACTTCACCCCAGTAATTCTCCCTGCTTTCTCCTTTTTCATTGATTTCCCCCTTTAAATTGATCATTCTCGTCTACATACAAACATGCCACTATATTTTCTATTTTAAAAATACAAAAAAAAAAAAATCTTGACCATGTCATGGTTCAGTTACTATCTCATTTCTTTATACTAGACTCATTAAAAATGTTTGCACTCACTGTCTCCAATTCCTCTCATTTCATTTTTTAGGAATCTACTCCAATCCCCACCACTCCTAAAAATGGCTCCTGTCAAAGTGGTGTGTGCTGCAAGTAGCAGAAGCTAATTGTTAAATATTCAAGAACTTTGCAAGCTGACTGTTAAACTCTTGATAGCTTGAAATTGACTATGATGGGAATATTTACACCAGGGAAATGTGGTGAACACTACAATTCAAGATTTTGCTGTTGTCACTGCTTTTCAGAGAGCCAGTTTACCAGCACACCACTAATTGAAAGTATTATCAGTCTTCAGCTTAACTAATTTATTTTCAGTATTTGACAATAAACTCTTCCTCCTTAAGCTGTCTCTTCACTAGGCTTTTGGGGCACCATTTTCTCTTATGTTCTCTCTCTCACTTCTCTTCTGTCTCCTTTCTGCTTCCACTTCATCTTGCTGCCCTCTAAATATTGGAGAGTGTTAGCACTCTGTCCAAACACCTCTTCTTTTCATTAGCTATACTTCTGCTCCAGGTGTTTTCATTCAGCCTTCTAGCCTTAAATACACAAATGTGTATTTAAGTGTACATAAATGTACACTTTTAAGCCAGCCCTTGCCCATGAATTCCAGCTTACTTATTCCCCTGACTGCTTGGCATCTCTGCTTGGATGTCTAATGGGCATGTCAAACTTAACATGTCCAAAATGAAACATCGAATTCTCTCTCCTCTTCTTTCCCTAGTCAACAAACATGACACTCCAATAATATCCCCTCAGCCAATAAATGGCAGTTGTAGCTGCACAAGTCACACATTTTGAGCAATCTTTGGTTCTGTTCTTTCTTTGACACCCTACATCCAATGCATTGACACTACTATTGGTTCTGTCTTTAAAATATATCTAAAATCCACACTTTCCCCCACTTTTACTGCTACTAGCTCCAAGCAACCATCACTTCCAACTCCTGTAACTATACAATAAACTTGCAACTTATCTCCATACAAGACCCAGAGTAAGCCTATAAAAATCAGTCAGATCTTCTTAAACTTCTGCTTAAAACACTTTGCTGCCTGGCTTACTTAGAATAAGAGCAAATCTTACTGGTCTACAGAGCCCCACAAGGTGTTCCTGTTACCTCTTAGAACTCATCTCCCACCACTCTCACCAGGTTTACTCTGATCCTGCTAGAGCCTCCTTGCAATCTGACAAAGATGCTTTTGCTCAGACTCTTTTCACTTGCTATTCCCACTACCTGAGAACTCGTCATCCAGATGGTTTCATGGCTCGCTCCCTTACTTCCTTCAGACCCACTCTGCATGAAATTAATCCCTTCCATGGCACTTACCACCCTATGACCCATTACAGTGTTACCTTCTTAGGTGTTTACATCCATCTAGGCTTGACAGAAAACTATCTGCTTTTCTTTTTTTAATTTAAAAATATGTTTAAAATTAAATTATTTTTATTCTTAAAATTCTATTTTTTTAATTGACAAAAATTGTACATATTTATGAGGTACATAGTGATGTTTCTTATATATATGTATATATTTTATTGCATTTTAGGTTTGGGGGTACACGTGAAGAACATGCAAGATTGTTGCACAGGTACATACATGGCAATGTGGTTTGCTGCCTTCCTCCCCATCACCTATATCTGGCATTTCATAGTGATGTTTCAGTACATATAATGATAGTGCTTTAAACAAGGCCATTAGCACATCCATCATTTCAAACATTTATCATTTATTTGTATTGGGAACATACAATATCCGCCTTCTAGCTAGTTGAAACAACATATTATTGTTAGCTATAGTATCCTACAGTGCTAACCACTAGAATTTATTCCTCCTATCTAGCTGTAATTTTATATCCTTTAAAAAATATCTCCCTATCCCTTTCTACCTAGCAGTTAGAAGAGTGGTAACTGGCCCACAGTGAAAGCTCAGTAAATGTTTGTTGAATGAATAAACATATTGATGTCACACTACCAGCTTTGGAGCATGAAAAAAGCTACATCACCTTCTCTTCTCTCTAAAGGATTAAGTGATAGACACATTTTAAAATGACAAGGTGTTAAATTTCTCTGCCAGGCTGTCCTTTTCATACAGACTAAATAGGGAAGCTTCTTGGACTGGCAAAACAAACATGACTTGATTCAGAATTAATAGTAACTTATTTGGTGATAATGGCATTACAGACTCTTTTAATATTGCAAAGAGGGGATTTCTCCATCTTGAAAGCCCTCTTAATTTCATACTTGGAGGACCTGCAGGAGAAGTGTAATTGAAGGAACTGAAAGTCTCCGCTAGGACATTGGCCTTGGTTGACTTGCAGAGTGATGGTGAGGGGTAAGGGAGAAGAGGAGGCAATAAAACACATGCCAAAGTTTTTAGTAATTTTCTATCACTAGCCATAAAGTAGTCTTCACAATTACATACACATAACAATGACTGTTTCCACCCCACCGTCCCCTCATTCTGTTCTGCCATTGATGTTGGCCCAAAAGCTAAGGCTGAAGTTACCCAGTGAAAATCATGTCCCCAAAAATGTCGTCTCTCTGAAGATGGTAGAGTACAGGCAGGAGGCCTCTCATTCCCAGGGTTTTCATAGAGGTAGATGTGTTTCAGATATCTCTGTAGCTAGAATTCAGGCACATACTATGAATCACAAACGATGACTGGTAATCAACAGTACCATTCTTTTCTCTAAGGTATTGGGATAATTAGATAGGTAGGCCTCACTTTTAATTATCTCTTAGAACATTTTTTTTTTTTTTTGAGACGGAGCCTCGCTCTGTCACCCAGGCTAGAGTGCACTGGCGCGATCTTGGCTCACTGCAACGTCCACCTCCCGGGTTCAAGTGATTCTCCTGCCTCAGCCTCCCAGGTAGTTAGGACTACAGGTGCGCACCACCACACCCAGCTAATTTTTTCTAGTTTTAGTATAGATTTTATCGCATTCACTGTGTTAGCCAGGGTGATCTTGATTTCCTGACCTCGTGATCCACCCGCCTCGGCCTCCCAAAGAGCTGGGATTACAGGCGTGAGCCACTGTGCTCAGCCCTCTTGTAACATTTTTTATGTGAAAGTGTATGATAAGATTCAAATTCTTGCTTTAGAACTGAATTTTGGAAGACATACATTATATACATAAACTAGAAACTCTGGAAACTGCCTGTATTGTTATTGTATTCGAATTAAATTAGAGTTCTAGCTAAGCCCAAAAGGCAGGTATGTTTTAAGCTTCTATGGTAGTAGGAACAATAAGCAGTGATTATCCCTTTTAATTTTTCAAATGTGTTATGAGGCACTCGAGGTTCCATCCACAGTGGAATGTTGGAGAAGCATCAATAGAAAAAACAGGCCCACAAATCAAACCCTTTAAACACCAGACAGAATAGCAAGGGTTGTATGGCCTGGCTAATTACCATTTTGTTCTAAATATTTTTCCCATAAAATTATATTCATTATGCTGTTGGGGAATATGTGCTTCTCTCTCTCTCTCTCTCTCTCTCTCTCTCTCTCTCTACACACACACACACACACACACAGACATATGCAATAGAAAATAAAGTCAATCAACATTACTGAGCTCTGAAAATGTACTACACATTGTGCTGAGTTCTCTATATAAATTAGTTATCTTCTACATATGTGTCAAGTATTTCACATGCATTGTATCTAATCCTCACAATAATGAAAGCAAATCCTTACATGATGCTTTGTGCAAGGCACTGTTCTCAGCACTTTACCTTAACTAACCCTTTTTTTTTTTTTTAAGATGGAGTCTCACTCTGTCACCAGGCTGGAGTGCAATGGCGTGATCTCAGTTCACTGCAACCTCTGACTCCTGAGTTCAAGCAATTCACCCGCCTCAGCCTCCCGAGAGGTTGGAACTATAGGCATGTGTTACCACACCCAGCTAATTTTTGTATTTTTAGTAGAGATGGGGTTTTACCATGTTGGGCAGGATGATCTCAACACAACAGCCTTATGAGGCACGAGGCAGATACTAACATCATTGCCATCTTCAGATGAAGCAACGGAAGCTAGAGAAATTATGAGAGACTTGTCCAAGGTCATATCAGGTGTAAACAGCTCACCTAGGTTTTAAGCAGAAGCAAGCAGTCTGGCTTCAGTCATGTTCTTACTCAGCCATATCTTGCTGCCTTTTACACAACAATCTATAAGGCAAGCATCTTCATTGTCTCCATTTTCCTGATGAAGAACTACATGAAGTCCCTTGCCAGGTTAAAGGGAATAATAGGACCCATCTCAGGGTGCTGACCTGAAAGTGTGTATTCTCACAAAGCAGCCTCCCACTGTAATATCTTGTCTCTTTAAACAAATACTTACTTTCACAAAGTCAAGTGGCATGCCTTAAAATTCTTTTGCATAATCTCCCTCGCACAGAAATACCCAAGGCTCTGCATATAGTAAATACTCAACAGAGGAAAGAGATTCACACAGATTGATTTTGCATCATATGTAAATAGAAGCCAAAAAAACCTTCCACATCACAGCTTCCCTTTATTCTGAGAAAACTCCAAGGGAAAATTGACTTTGATTTTCTAAATCATCTTTTGATTTACCCTAGTAGAGGATAATCAATGCTAAAATACATATTGAAAGCCACCTGAGATGTGCTGATCTAGCATGACAATGCCAAGGAATTCAGACATTAAATTGATCTTGGAATCCAAGCTCTCCTTCCTTAATTTCAACACAAGAGGAATCACAAAATCCACATGGAGGAGAAATCTTCATATCTACACCACAGGACTCGTCATTTACTCAAAACAGAGTATCTCCAATGCCATTTTGTTTACCAAGCAGCTAAGGTTGTTACTTCTGCACTCAAGAGAGTGCTGCCTCTTGGTAATATTGATTGCTGGCATTTTTGCTGGTAGTATACTGACAGAGATTGACCACTAAAATCTTGTGAGGCGCATTTATCTTTCTCTTTGTTGAGAGAAACCCCATTCTCCTCAAGAAACGGTGAAGCTGTTCCAGCATGTGTTTTAAATCATTCATATTATCTGACAATGGAGAGGTAAATTCTCTCCCAGGATTTAGAATATAATTCTCAGCCATCTGAGAATTCTGTTTATCCCACCTTGCATCCTTGCTGAGAGAATTACAATTAGATGGAAACATCTAATGTCAAGGAATCTAATAGCTCCGGCATAGGATACTGTGACTGCTCCAGATAGATTTTCTCAGTGAAAACCAAAGTTTATGGTTCATTACCATATCCCTTTCTCATTATGGCACTATGTAAGGAAGTGATGAGAAGTCTTTGAAAAGGTCTACACGGTAGGTATCACTTACGCCTTTTTTGAAGATAAGAATTTGTGATATCCTGAAGGTATCACTTACACTTTTTTTGAAGATAAGAATTTGTGAGACTTCTGGGGGATTTTTGACAGGTCTTGTTAGGATTATTTTAAAACACACAGGGGAAAGTGATTTGTCGTTAAGCAGTGGCAAATCTACACAAAACAAAAAGTCATCTGAGACTTTCACTTAATATAAAGTTCTACTAAACCTATGCAAATAATCATCACATTTTCTAGAAAGAGTTCTAAAGTAAGTCACACACACAAACCTCAGTAGCAGCACAAAACATCCTTTGTTGCCGGACGTGAGAAAAACACACTGCCTTCTAAAAAAAGCCATAGGAAGGAAGTGGAAGAACCTCAGGGGCGAGTGGGAGTGCGAAAGGAATGTTGCAGCTCTTTTTTTAAATTTTTTTAAACATGTAAGCTTGCTGTGGCTCTTAAGAGTAGGGCAGTAGTTCAAGTAAGTGAAGTAGTATCTTTGGGATCTTTTTTACCTATTCCTGTTAAGTGCACTATCAGCCAAATAGGTTTGAAAATCTTGACAAAAGTACGTTGATATTCTGGCTTTCCATTGCCCCAAGCTAAAAAAAAAAAGAAAAGTAGTGTTTAAAAAGCAAAATCAAAAGAACTCAAACACCTGCATATGATTCTAATTTCACACATCTCAAAACAACCAAGATTGCCAAAATAAGAATTAAAAGTCATTCCAGAGCAAAGACGGGTAAGCAAACCAATGTGCTGGAATTTTGCAATGCAACAAAATGGAATATATTTATCAGAGGCAGAGGATAAATTGAGGGCTCCTTTTTTTTTTTTATTTTTTAAGACAGTGTCTTACTGTCACCGCATGGCACACTCACAGATGACTACAGCCTCTCTCAGGCTCAGGTGATTCTCCTACCTCAGCCCCCCCCACCTCCCCCCCCCCAGTAGCTAGGACTACAGGTGAGTGCCATTGTGGTCATCTCAATTTATTTTCAGAGATGAGGTTTCCCTGAGTTGCCTATGATGCTGGTCCCAAACGCCTGGGCTCAAGCTATCAGCCTGCCTTGGCCTCCAAAAGCACTGGGATTACTGGAGCAAGTTACCACACCCAGCCTGAGGGCTCTTTTGAAAACACAAATATGATCTTGTTACTTCCCTGCCTAAAATCCTTTAATGCCTTCTCATTGTGCTAAGGATAAAGACAAAATTACCAATATGGCTGACAAAGCTCTTCATGAACTGTTTGTTGCATAACTGTCAAGCATCATGTTGGAGCTCATATTGATTGATTGCTGACTGAGCATAGAAACTATTTCAATGAATCTTGTAACAACCTTTTGGGATGTTACTGCCATTTTACGGAAGTTGAGTTACTTGCCTAAGATCATAAAGCTAGAAAATGGTTATGTCAAACACTGTTGAGGAAATCAACACACATTCCTAATCTCCTCTCACTTGCTGTCTCCATTGTTAGGGATAGAAGATCTATGTTCTCATTTTCACATTTTTCCTGCTTATTTGGGTTGTGTTCTGGCCTAGGACACACAGGTAGAACTCCAACAGGAGATTTCTGAGAAGCTTTGAACTTTTCTTATAAAATAACCTGACATGGCACATCTTCCCCCTTCTTCCTCAATGGGCCATTGTGCCTGGGGCTGCAGCCACCATTTCCAGATGAGGGAATGACAAAGCCACAGGCTACAAATGCAGAGCAGAAGGCAGACAGACCCGGAACCTGCAATGACCTCATCAAGCCCTGCACCAACCCTGGACTGATATTGTCAGACATTTTGTTTTGTGGAGATAATTTCCCCTTTTCGTATGAACCTCAGTAACATAGGCTTTCTATTCTTTGGATGCCACACAAAAAAATTCTTAATTGATACAGCTATGAAGTCAGGATTCCAACTTGGAAATCTGATTCCAGAGTCTATAAGCTGAATTCCATTCCTCCCTGTTTAACTTTTTTGCTCTCTTTGCTATGGCCACACTGATGGCAAAGTTCCTCAAAACGACCACATTTCTTCCTGCCTCACAATGCTCTTCCTTCTGCCTGAGGAATCTTCTACCTATCCTTCAGATCTCAACTTAAATATTGAGATACCTAGCAATCTCAGTATTAAATGGAACTTAAATATTTCCCCCTATACATGGGTTCATAGAAATCTGTATTTGTTCTCAGTCTTATCAAATTATAAACAAGTAAGAACTTAGTGCTTGTCTTCCCATGTTACATGGTAAGTTCATGAGGTTAGAAACTGTGTTTCTGGTTGTACATAGTAGGTAGTCAATAAATAATTATTATATGAATGAATCAATACAGGCATTCCTCATCTGCGGTTAATTCTTGAACTAGACAAAGATAGGAAGTTACTTCATTTTTACACATCTGAAGCCACATAAGCATGTCAGACTGCAATACATCTTGTTTGACTCTATTAAATGCCATAAATATCTCAACAGAAAGAAAGGAGAAAACTACAATCCAGAAGCAGGCTGTGAAGACAGAGGACATCCCAGGAAGAAAGGAAGGAATACTCTGGGTAGTAGCAATCTCAGAACTAGAAAAGTGCTTCAAGAATAACACCGCTGGAGGCAAGACAGGAACTACATTGAAAACAGGGATTACCTTGTAAAAATACAGTTTCCAGCAGACAAAATATAGAAACAATACTTCTGTGATCGCAACTTTTGCGTTCAGCATTCTGAGAGGTTTTTTTCCTGTGGGAAAACATTTCCAATTTTACAGTAGAGTTGTAGAAAAATGTTTCAATTTTTATAAACTTTGTTTTATTGCCAAATGTCCTGTAGCCCATCCACTTCATGAAGCAAGAGATAACTGGTTTGCATCGTCTTTTTAAAATCACAGCTCCGGAGCTGCACTATGGGAACACTGTCTTGTCACCCTGCAACTGATCCTTTCATGCTTCTTCCTCCTCCATTAGACTGTAAGTTCTTGAAAGTGGGAATCTTGTGACTCTAATGTTTCAACACTGAGCATAGTGCTGGCACAGAATATGAACTCACTATATCTTGTTACTATACATGAATAAAATGCATAGGCATGTTAGGCATTTAGTAAATACAGATCAAACTGAATCTTTGATACATGACTTGGAATTATTTCCCTTTCAAGGTATTTGTTCAGTGAACATAATTACAGAGTCCACAGTCTAAGAAGGTCTTCATTATGGAGAAAAACGAAAAAGGAGCCATTGGCTTTTTAAGACAATATACATTGATGGCAACCCCCTTTTTATCATGTGCATATTTCAAGCACAAGGACAACTTAACACTTGAAATGAAAAAAACCCTCTAGAAAATCTCTCTGTTCACTAGTGCTGCCCATTTCTGGTATTCTGTCTTTACTGTGTATCCTGGGGGTGATGGGAAGAATAGGAGAGACAGGAAGGACAACTAGTAACAGAAAGGAAAAGAATGGATTGGGAAGAGGAGCTAAGAGGATGGTGAGGACTGGAATAACACTCAAATATAAATAATAAAAGTCTGATTCCTTTCCATTTCCTGCAGTCTCTCATTGCTACTGTCTCTGATGAAAATGCCTGCAGATCTGCCTACTTGATCCTAATTTTATGGTCTGTTCAAATTTACAACTTTTTAAAAATACATTTGAAACTAAATGCCTTTGATTTTTACCATGATAGGTTTGTGCTCTTGACATCTTTTGGTCCCGTTCATCAAAATATGATTTGTTAAGTCCAAAGTATAGCAGAGCGGCTTTAACACACCCATGGATGATGAATACAATCCATTTTTATATTTACCAAAAGTACAATTTATAAGCATATATGGTCTTCTGCCTACCTTATAAATATTTCATGTTTTCTTTTACATATTGTACTAATTAATATATCTAGGTACTAATCAGTGGAATCCAGTCCTGACATGGGAGAAAACTATGACAAAAAAACATTAACAGGGAGCCGCAGTGGCCCGGGCCAGTTGTCCTGGCGCTTGAGGAGGCGAGGCTATGAGTTCAAGGCCAAACTGAGCAACATAAGAAGCTCTCTTTCATTAACAACAACAATAAACAACAACAACAACAAAACATTAACAGCAAGAAAAAAATGTTTGTTTCAAATATGTGGATTATATTTTCTAATGCCTTAAAAAAGAAACTGAAAGAGGCAGCTTGAAGAAGCTCACACGTGTTTAAAACCCACATCCTGTTGTTATCCACCGCCCCGGCACACAGAAGCTGGGAGGTGAATGTCCTCATTAAAATCCCTATTAGCTGTGATTTGCAATAGGTTTCTCCGAAGAGGAAGATCACATTCACCGGCTGGACAATAGCCCAGGTACTACCACTGATGGGAATCATATAGGGAGTTAACACCTAAGCCCAAGAAAACGGTGGTCTAAGCCAGTGAGCTTAGAAGTTACAAGATCCTCCTTGCTTCGTTCCAGCCACTATCAGCAGATTCTAAATCACCCATGAGCAGAGAGGCCCATCTGCCTAGGCCATAAACGAAATTATAACAACAGTGAGAAAGCCAGTGGGAGTAGCCAGTAACACTCTGAGCAGCATGATGTACTTAGACTTTTGTTCCTTTTTATTTATTTGGTTAAAATACATGTGTTTTTGCTTCAGGCAGATGTTGGTATCCCAGCCTTTTATGCAGAAGGCTGTAGAAGGGAGAGGACTTGCTGGATACGAGCAACTTATTGTACAGGCCAAATGGCATTTTTTGTAGGCCCCGAGTTTTTTGTTTTGTTTTGTTTTTTTGAAATGGAGTCTTGCTCTTGTCACTCAGGCTGGAGTACAATGGCATTATCTCAGCTCACCACAACCTCTGCCTTCTGTGTTCAAGCAATTCTCCTGCCTCAGCCTCCCAAGTAGCTGTGATTACAGACGCGTGCCACCATGCCAGGCTAATTTTTGCATTTTTAGTAGAGATGGGGTTTCACCACGTTGGCCAGGTTGGTCTCAAACTCGTGACCTCATAATCTGCCCACCACGGCCTCCCAAAGTGCTGGGATTACGGGCATGAGCCACTGCGCCCGGCCACCCCGAGATTTTTTAAGAAAACTCTAATTCTGTTCAGAACTCTTTCAAAGAGTGAAGACAAACTTAACAACCTGATGCTATGATACAAGTAATTGCAGAGTGTTGCTTTAAACTTCTATCTTGAAGTTCCTCCTTTAGGTTACTCTGTTTAACAACCACAGATTTTTCCTAATGGCTTGTCTGGATGCCTTTTCAATCTTCTAAGCGAAGGCCAGCCCCCTTCAAGATGTTCCACCAACTCAGTCCTATTCTTTCCAGATGTTTCTTCTTCTTCTGAAAAGCATGTGTTGATAGACTGTAGGGAACAGACCAAGATTTGTTTTTCAGCCAGTATTTTCCCCTTGCAACTGTAAGTCAGCCTTCCTCAGAAGGAAAGGTGGGGCAAGTGATTAGAATATGCTTTGCTCCCATGCTTCCATCTCAATAACCCTTTAAAGTGAAAACTGTGGAGAATGAAGTGAAAAACTTGTCTCCATCTGGAAGCATTTATACAGAGAGGTGTCTTTAGCTTAGTTATTTGTCTAGAATTTCCATTTATGAACCAACTTGCCTTTCTTCTGTGAGTACGTTGAAGAAAACTGTTTGCAAAATCCATTGTATGCAATAATCCAGAGGCTCCTTCAAACTCAATCAGGCGGGAAAGGCTAAACATGACTCACAGGATTCCTCCAACAAACACAAAGTAAGTCAGAAGTCAAGGAAAGAGTCGTCTCTGATGTGGACCAGCTTACCTAACAAATCAGGGAACTGTCATCAAACCAGTTTCCTGCTTGGAGGACCTTGACTCCTTTCAGTAAAGGTGTCAACACTTCTTTTTCTGAATAATCTCAATGTGAATGACGGGGCCAGACTCTAGCAGAAGGTGTCTTTAATCTTTTTATGGTTCAGTATAAAGGTTACCTCACGAAAAGCCTTGGGAAATACTTTCAAGGTACTGACTTTTGACTTTTTTTTTTTTTTTTTTAAACATCTGTATGTCCTGTTCTGATTCAATCATTATTCCTTCAAAGAGGCTGGAAGGAAAGGTTCCTCGACATCCACAGAGAAAACTTATTCAGTAAAACATTTTACAATCCCAGGAACACCTGTGCCACCTTCCTAAAGGCCAGGCAGCTCAAGGATTTCCTGAAAATGAAGGTTTGGCTGTGGGAAGGCCTGAGTGTGTGTGAGTGGAGGCACTCTGTGTGGTGTTGGGGGATGGGGTGGGGGAAAGCCAAGTGGCAGAGTCTAGAGGGATGATGGTAGAGGAAAAGAGAAAAGAAGAATGTCTGAAACTGGAGTGGCCCCATGAGACCCAGTCTGTACTCAGGTGACACTAGAATAACGGGAGTTCCTTCTAAAACCAAGAGAGCAGCAGACATTGTGTCATGCCACCCCTTTCTTAACTGTCTTACCCCTGGCCATCTCCTTTTTAGAAGCTAAAGCAACACATTTCTTTCCTCAGTATCTCTTGTTCTTGGAATGGAGGTGCACATAGTTCCAGCCAGTAAGATGAACATCGGATAGGAGAGGGGTATGCTTTTGGGACATTTTCAGCTTTTCTGATAAAAGGAACACCTGGACTGCCCTCACTCCTCCCTCCAGCCTGCCAATGTGATACCTGGAATTTGAGACTGTGAGAGAAAGGCCAAGAGAAATCATAGACAAACTGACCCCGAGCCATGATATTACTGAGTCACTAAACTAATACCCATAATGACCTACATCAAGAAATATTGAAGGATGTGTGTGTGGGGGAGAATTTCTGTTTGTAATCACTTTATTTCTTACACTGTTAGTCAGTTTTCTGTTATTTGCAGCCAAAAAAAAAAAAAAAAAAAAAAAATCCTAATTGATTCAGCAGGAGAGGCTGATCAAATGAGTAGCTATCTACTCTTAAAATGGTTTTTTTTTTTTTTTTTTGAGAGGAGGGTAGCTTTGAAAAACCTGTGTGAAGCTAAATATTCTTCTCAAGGTAAAACTAATACAGCATATCATGGAGCATCATAATTTATTTCAAATTTTGTGCCTGAAACAACGTACCATCATTACTCTATGCTATGGTTTGAATGACCCCTCCAAAACTCATGTTGGAACTTAATCTCCAGTCTGGCACTATTGACAGGTGGTGACTTTAAGAGGTGATTGTATCATGAAGGCTCTGTCCTCATAAATGGATTAATCCATTCATGGATTAATGGGTTATCATGGGAGGGGAACTGGTGGCTTTATAAAAAGAAGAAAAACCTGAGCCAGCATGTTAGCAGCTCAGCCCCCTCCGCCACCTGATGCCCTGTGCCTCAGAGTCCCCACTACCAAGAAGGCTATCAGCAGATGCAGTCCCTCAACTTTGGACCTCTCAGCCTCCATAACTGTAAGAAATAAATTCCCTGTCTTTATAAATTACCCAGTTTTGGGTGTTTTGGTATAAGCAAAAGAAAATGAACTAAGACACTCCATCCAATGGTTCATGAGATGAAAGACAAGATGTATTCTATCACTATAACCATAGAATTGCTTTCATTAAGTAAATTTGTTTCTACAAGCCTATAACCTTGTTTTCCTATATGACCCGAAGGTATCAGCTAATGCGGTTTTTGGCTTACCCATGTCCTTCTGATAATATTGGAGACTTATAGAGCCTTTTGAAAGAAACACAACATAATAAATGGAAAGAACAAAGTATCTTGGCCCCTAGCTAGCGACACGATATTGTGCAAATTACTTCAACTACTTGAGCTCCATATTATGCCTCTAAAATAATGAAGTATCAATTCGGTAGCTATTTCAATTTTATTGTCTAAACAGTTTGATTATAAACAACCAGGTTACCTAACCACAGACAATTTTATAATAATTTTTTTACCAATACGTATTATGCTAGATTTCTAATATGTCACCATGAACAAATATTTAAATTCTAAAATTTATATTTGGTAGGATCAGAATTCCTAAAATCAATGGCATTCTCTGACTCAAAGAGCTATTTCTCTCCTGGCTAATTATTCTCTATATTAATGTTTTTAAAAGACGGCCTGAAGTCCCTGGATCTTTCTGGGTCCCAACCAACATCTAATAAATTTGAGTATCTGAGGATGGAACCCAGATATCTGTATTTCTCACAAGCATTCTGGTACATTCTGACATGTACTAAAGTTTGAGGACCACTAATCTGGAAATAGGTGTCACTAAAAGCATGAAACTGAGACACTGGAAGATTAAAAATTATGTACAGTTATGATAAATGAAGACAGAGTTCACAGATTCAGTATTTTACTTCTCCGAATGTGCTGATTTAACACCATTTATAATGTTCTTAGAGATTAATTTGACCCTCAATTAGCATTATTATTTATTGCATAAATAAAAATCGCAAAATCAAAGTGAAAATAATTCTCCCAGGATTTTGATTACTGCTCATTTTCTTTCCTCTTGTTTTTCCCTCTAGTCACCATTTGTTCTTATTTCTAAAATTTAATCCATTTTTTAAATCCTTGTTTTAATGTTCTGTTTCATTTATTTCCCAAGGAAAAGCAAGCTTTTAGGTAAACTAGCTGCAAGTGCCATATTTGCCTGGTTTACTATAATCTCACCTTTCTGTACCTTCTGGCTTTGTTTCAATCCTATTATCCATTAATAAAACCAAAGGAGTCATGTTTACTTTGTACCCATGTTTTTATCGATCTCTCTTTGGCTATATTTGATAGTAATCTAGTATTATAAACAGCTTCCCCAGGAGTTAAAAAAAAGTTCAGGAATTTCTATTCCAGTTTATATATTTGATTGGGTTGAGAACAGCATGGCATTATAATATCTATATAAACAATGCATTGCTCAAGAGTAATTTTAATTAACTGTAGTATTTGGCATGTTATCACCTGTTAAATCAATTGTGATTTAGTCAACTTTTCTTTTCTACAGATTACTCAAAATATTCTCTAAAATGTCATGTCCGTATCAGGTGTGTTTTGCATACACTGCCTGTGGCTGTTAAAAGCAGGACTGAGCTCTGTAAGAGAGACCAACATTGTTTGCTAATGTTTCAAAGCCATTTAAAAGGCAAGGTAACTTGGAATAAACAGACTGAATCAAAAAACATTAAAGCTATTATAATTCCAACAATTCAACAACAATATTAGTCATTGTTATTTCATCACGATAATATGTTCCGCATTTCTAAAGTGTTTCTCAATTAGAAAATGTTCATGTATCTTACAAAATTTTAAACTACTGAGTCATACATAGTACCTTAAAAGGAAGTCTGGTGTCCACCATGAAAGATAAGGATTTAAGAGGCAGACGATCTCCCACTGATGACATACATTTATCTGAAGGGAAAGCTAAGACAGCTCTGAAAGAAAGGAAAGGTGAAATGGGATCCTGATCTTTTATACAATACATCCTCTAACCACATGGGAAACTCCTTTTGAGTCTGTTCTTGGGCTCTGCAGGTATGGAGCGGGGGCTGGTGGAACCACAATGACCCCTTTCCTTAAAAGGGCACCCAGTTTGGAGTCAACAGACCTGAATGTATGTTTCCCAATCCTTATTTATTACTTATGTAGCCTTGTGCATGTCGCAATCTCCCTGGGCCTGTCTGTGCCCTTATAAAAGATTTATAACATTAGTGTATTGACAGATCTCCTTTGGGGGATTTTTTTGAGGGAAAATTAAGGAAATATACAGAAATCCCTCTGAAATAAATATTGGTTATAGTTATAGTTCAAATAAGAGCCAGATCACCTCTTTAGATCCTAAAAATTGAGTGTGGCATAGAGTGCTGGAGTGTCTCTTATTTGGGCTATTGTTTTACATTTGCCCACAATTGCCTCAGCAACTATTCATCCCCAAGTAACCTAACTAGGGGAGCCTACCCCAATGCAGAGGTTACAGGTCCATAACTTTTGTAAAGCCCCCTCACAAACTAAGATGTCAGCCACTGCCAAATTAGTTACAAAGTATGGAACCCAGCCATTGGGTCATTGGTACGTTTTTTATAAGGCTCAGGCCCCCTTCGGTTTAGTATCTGGAAACTCTGACTTTTGCATGCTGCTGGAGAAAAAATGATCTCCAAACCAATACCTTCCTCTCTCAGGAATGTGCACCGGAACAGACTGAGGCAAAAATAACTCATTTGAACACAATACGCAACGGTGTATACACATATGTTTTTATGGCTAGACTTGAGCTCTTTGATTGTTAACATGTCCTGTTTTGTGCCACACACTCAAAAATGTGTTCTGTTAGGAGTCAGGTTCTATTCCTGACCCTCTTAGTCACATTGGGCAAGGCATTTCCATTTTCCTTAGCTTTATTTTACCCATCTTGGAATCTCGCCTCATCAACTCTTACCACACTGGTTTCAAGTTATGTCTTCTAATCTAATAACAGAGGGTCCACAAATTAAGCATTACAAATTGTACTAATCATGTACTGAAGTAGGAGTCATGACCCCAAACTACTTAAGATGCTCCTGAAATGAAAACGTTGAAAGTAGTACAAATCATTGCTTCAAATACTCTAAAAACTAGTTACCACACAGCATATCTTATTTCTGCATAGGGTACTTATTTAGTTTAATACCCTAGATATGCCTTTCTTCTACTATAAGCCCACTACATTCTGTGAGAAGAGTTTGAAGAGCAAGACCCTCTGGCTTTCAAAAGTTAGCAGGTAGTCAGGAATTACCAATACTGAGGCTGTAACATTAATCTAAAGAAATCAATGCAGTTCTAATTGTTACATAACTAAACCATGTTATTTACTCTTTGTGCACAAATACATAGTGTCAGCTGACTTTCATTAGGAATGTGGAAGAGACAGCTACAGAGGACAAGCTACAGAAGAGGCCAGGCAATTGCCAGTACAAGCAGGCATGATGTAAAGCATTTCAGCCTGTGAAAATGGACAGAGAAGTAGCAGCCTTCTCTCTCCTGGCTTTAATGCTGGGAAGATGAGGGGAGAGTTGGTAGAGGCAGAAAATGTGATGGAAAAACATGATTTATTTTCCCTGAATTACTCCTACAAGTTGTGTAACCTTTCAAGTGAATAACAAGAATATGGCTAATGATGTAACTGAACAGTACCGCAGTCTGCACAGAGAAAAGTCCTGTTCAAAAGAGAAGAAACATAACCACTGTGAGAGACAGCTTAGCAGGTGAAGTCTGTGTCCCTCTGATACAGCAGTGCTGGGAAGGGAACAGCGTGGTCCCTTTAAATGATATGGAAGTGGGGAACAGAAGTGCTGTGTAGAGAAAGGCATTGGTCCCTGGCTAGGACTCCACCCTCACTGACATAGGTGAGGACAGGCATTTTTGTTTTCCTGCCCAAATGTTGCATTTCCCAAGATCATCCTGGCCTGCCACGCCCCCGTCCGGTGCCTATAAAAACCCAAGACCCTAGCAAGACAGAGACAGCGGAGGCTGGACATGGAGAGGTGCACGTTGGCAGAGGAACACACCAACAGGCACCAGCAGGCCACCGGCCAGCAGAACTATGCACAGTTTGGCTGGGGCAGTCGGAGGAGCGCTCAGGCCACCAAGTGGGCAAACTCCCAGGAAAAACCATCTCCCTTTTGGTTCCCTCATCAGCTGAGAGCTACTTCCACTCAATGAAACCTTGCAATCATTCTCCAAGCCCACGTGTGATCCAAGTCTTCCACTACACCAAAGCAAGAACCCCAGGATACAGAAAGCCCCTGTCCTTGAGACAAGGTAGAGAGTGTAAATGAGCTGGTTAACACAAGCTGTCTTCAGATGGCTAAACTAAAAGAGCACCCTGTAACTGGGGCTTCAGGAGCTGTAAACATTCACACCAGACACTGCTATGGGATGGGAGCCCCAAAACTTACCTGTCTGTATGCTCCCCTAGAGGTCTGAGCAGCAGGACACTGAAGAGGCGAGCCAGTTCCCCATCACACACCCTCCGAGGGGGACAACGGAACTTTTCCCGTTTACCTCCTCTCTCAGTACTAAGCTGGTCTGTGTGAGGACCGCAGTCTTTGAAAAACAGCATAATGGTGCAATTCTGAGCTTCACTGATAAAGTGAAATTGACCACATCTCTTTCTAGTTAACTATATCTCAATTTCAAATACTGCCCCGATCACAAAGGTAGAATCTAAATACAAACCGACATATTAAGACCTAGGTGCTTAATGGTAGAATGTACTTAGTTTAGGCTTCCTGTGCTATGAGGGGCTTTTACTCTTATGTGGTTAGGTATGTTTCCAGGGACATGCCTCAGTGAATATCACACATGGAAATGTGGATAATAGTGAGCACCTTCTGAGATGGAATTATTAAAGGTATATAAATTTAGAGGTTTGTGAGGCTTAATAAACAGCAACCTTACTGAAAAGTAAATCTCCCACTGAGTAAATCATACATTACTTCACATAATAGGTCCACAGATATTTTTCAGAGAGTGAATGAAAGGCCATGTAGACTGCCGAGGAAGAGTATGCTCCTAATGTATAGTTTCATATATGTATAAAACCTAGGAGAAAATAAAGCAGATTTTCTTGCAGAGGTAGCAAAATTGTCAGCTACTTGGACTTTCAGGGAAAATACACAGCATTTGAAGAAAACAATGGAAAACAATAGCAGAGTCAGTGCCAAGCTGA
The DNA here is from genome assembly GCA_031835075.1 of Saguinus oedipus. NCBI lineage: Eukaryota > Metazoa > Chordata > Mammalia > Primates > Cebidae > Saguinus > Saguinus oedipus. The sequence goes on from CM063178.1 coordinate 131,354,697, forward strand.
TGACTAAAATACAGAAACACATTCTAATGGAGATGAGCTGGTTTAAATAAGTCCTAAGACAATCGAAAAGTCATCTCTCCACTAAACAAAATTTCTATCCCACATATTAAGATTGGGACCAAACAGACAAAAGAGAGGAAATATATGATTATAGGTGCTTAATTCAGCCAACGCAAACACAGCATATCCATTTCAACACTGTGTGGAATTACTCAGCTTCTGGCTAGGGGAAAAAAGAAAAAAAAGCATCAGGAAAAACAAAAACAAAAACAGAAAATTCTTTCCTACAGTTCCCTCAAGGCAACCAGAAAGTGAAACTTAATTAAACAAGTGAAATGTAATTACCTAGTGCTTACCGCACATGGTGCTGATTTTCACTTCACATTCTAGGTTCATTATTAACCTGCAGGTGCTGCCTAGAGGTAGGAATAAAAATTCTGTGTAGGGGTAACCACTGGCAGTGAGCAAGAGAAGGAAAATGATACCTGTTCTGGCCTCCCTGCAGGGGCTCAATTCCTCCAGTCGCTGGTTTCACTAGTCACACTTCAGGCTGGGACTGTGAGTAGAGTCCAATTATGGAAGTGCTGTCCCTCAAGCATGGTGGGAGGTAACCCCGCTCTCTGGGGAAGGCTGAATCTGAATCTGGGGGTTTTTACACCTCTCAGGACCTCACTGTGATTGCTCACTCAGCCCACTTGCTATTTTCATGCGCTGTTTAGAACAACTCAGCAGTTGCTTTTATAGGAAGAGGCATTCGACATATGGCACCTGTTGAAACAGTTTGAAATGGGATTTCATCACGACTCTGGAAACATGGAGGTGGCTTTCTTCTGTTGACAGGTACATACATTCAGAACCAGTAGGATGCCATCTCTGCTTGCTATGATTTTATTATGAAGCTTGATGGTATAATGGTATTTGGATATCTTTATTTAACTCTGTATTTCCCTTTCTACCATAGCATCTTTAAGCATACATCTTAAAAAGTAGGCTGGGTGGGCCAGGTACGGTGGCTAATGCCTGTAATTCTAGCACTTTGGGAGGTCGAGGCAGGTGGATCACTTGAGGTCAGGAATTTGGGACCAGTGTGGCAAACTTGGTGAAACCCCATCTCTACTAAAAATACAAAAATTATCCGGGTTTGATGGGGCACACCTGTAATCTCAGCCACTCAAGAGGCTGAGGCAGAAGCATTGCTTGAACCTGGGAGGTGGAAGTTCCAGTGAGCCAAGATTGTGCCATTGCATTCTAGCCTGGGCAACAAGAGCAAAACTCTGTCTCCAAAAAAAAAAAAAAGTAGGCTGGGTGCAGTGACTCATACCTGCCATACCTGTAATCCCAGCACTGTGGAAGGTGGAGGAGGGAGAGTCACTTGAGTCCAGGAGTTCAAGAGCAGCCTAGGCAATATAGCAAGACCCTGGTCTTGATAAAAAATAATATAAAGATTTTAAAATTAGCCAGGTGTAGTGAACTCCTGTAGTCCTAGCTACTCAGGAGGCTGAGGTGAGAGGATGGCTTGAGCCCAGGAGTTTGAGGTTACAGTGAGTTATGATCATACCACTCCAGCCTGGTGAGAGAGGGAGACCCTGTCTCAAAACAAAAAAGTAAGTAAATAGGTTTCTTACCTATGTGGCTTCCAAGAAACAAACATTTTAAAAATCCAAAACCCTACATAAGAGGAAAATTGGTATATGATATGGTTTGGCTCTGTCCCCACTGAAATCACATCTTGAATTGTAGTTCCCCTAATTCCCAAGTGTCATAGGAGGGACCCAGTGGGAGGTAATTGAATCATGGGGGTGAGTCATTCCCATGCTTTTCTCATGATAATGAATAAGTCTCAGGAGATTTGATGGTTTTATAAAGGGGAGTTCCCCTTCACATGATCTCTTGCCTGCCGCCATGTAAGATGTGACTTTGCTCCTCATTCGCCTTCTGCAATAATTGTGAGGCCTCCCTCACTATGTAGAACTGTGAGTCAATTAAATCTCTTTCCTTTATGAATTACCCAGTTTTGAGTATATCTTTATTAGCAGCATGAGAACAGACTAATTCAGTATATAAATCAAGCCTATATTAACTTGCTCGAATGAATACATATTTTGATTAGAATAAATCTCTAAAACTGAGAAACATACTCAGAAAGTTATGAATCAATATAATGTTGGCATCATAATCCACTTCATATACTATGGTAATGACTTGGTTATTTTTTATAGAAACTGCTAGAGGGATTCAAATATGCACAAACTTTTGAGAAATTTCAAGTTGCCTATTACTGAGGATGATTAAGATGGATGACTTTATGGTGGGCATACTGTATCAGGTAAGGGACTGAACTAGGTTTCCTTTTAGCTCTTTGCCAAGGTGTCAATGATTCTGTGAATCTGGTGAGATTTCCATGGTAGAAAGTCACATGAATCATCATTGTAGGTATTTGCTTCAGCTCTCTGTTCAGCCTAAATAGCTACTGTATGTTACATTCCTGAGAAGGTATTAACATGGCTGTTACTGAAGGGACCAGAGCTAAATATTTCCTTGTTTCCTTCCATTCTCTTTGGCACATCCTACTAAATATATATATAATCCATTTAAAACCTCGTTTTGCTTTTCTTTACTTTTTGAGGTACATTCTTTTTATTTTGGGGGATGGAGTTTTGCTCTGTCACCCAGCCTGGAGTGCTGTGGCACAGTCTTAGCTAACTGCAACCTCTGCTTCCTGGGTTCAAGTGATTCTATGCCTCAGCCTCCCGAGTAGCTGGGATTACAGGTGCGTGCCAGTACACTCAGCTAATTTTTGTATTTTTGTAGAGATGGGGTTTTACCATGTTGGCCAGGTTGGCTCGATCTCCTAACCTCAAATGATCTGTACCCCTTGGCCTCCCAAAGTGCTGGTATTACAGATATGAACCACCATGCCCGGCCCTGAGGTGTATTCTTCATTTGGCTTCCAGGCTGTCCTGCTTCCTCACCCGCCACTCCAACCAGTACCCTCTGGAAGTCTGTCCCTATCTCCTTGACCTCTAAATGTTGGGAGCCCCACAGTTCAGAAACCACTCATTTAGCCTCATGCCTTTAAATATTTGAATTATTACTGCATTGATGACTGACAAATTCATATCTTTATACCAGACATCTCCCCTGAACTCCAGTCATTTACAAAAATGATATCTCCTTAGATGTCTAAGATTTGACATCCAAAACTGAGCTCTTAATCTTTTCCTCAAACCTCAATCCTCCCCAGTTTTCTTGACCAACCCCATCCTTGTAGTTGCTCCAGTTAAAAGACTTTGCATCTAGGTTTATTACTCTTTTTTCTAACCTTACATCCTATCCACTAAAATTGCTGTTGTCACTACCAGATATCCAGTATCCACCAAATGCCACCACTTCTAATACTAGCAGTCAGTTCTAAGACACCACCATTTCTTATTCATACAATAGCTTCCTATATAATCTCCTTAAAATTTCCACCCTTTCTCCTCCTTTCAGTCTTTTTTAAAACACAACAGTCAGGATGAGCCATTGAATACCTAAGTCAGATTATGCCACTTCTCTGCTTAAAACCCTCCAGTACCTTCCTGTAATGCTTAATATTAAGTGTCAATTTGAATGGATTTAAAGATGCAAAAGTATTGTTCCTGGGTGTGTCTGTGAGGGTGTTGCCAAAGGAGATTAATAATTGAGTCAGTGGATTGGGAGAGGCAGACCCACCCTTAATATGGGTGGGTACCTTCTAATCAGCTGCCAGTGTGGCTAGAATAAAGCAGGCAAAAGAAGTTGGAAAAAGCAGATTTGCTGAGTCTTGTGGTCTCCATCTTTCTCCAGTGCTGGATGCTTCCTGCCTTCGAACATCAGACTCCAAACTCTTCAGCTTCTTGACTCTTGGACTTACACTAGTGGTATGCCAGGGGCTCTCAGGCCTTTGACCACAGACTGAAGGCTGCTGTTGGCTTCCTTACCTTTGAGGTTGAGAACTTATACTGGCTTCCTTGCTCCTCAGCTTGTAGGCAATCTATTTGTGGGACTTCATCTTGTGATCTTGTGAGTCAATTCTTCTAATAAACTCCTGTTCATGTATACATATATCCCATTAATCCTGTCTCTTAAGAGAACTCTGACTAATACAGATGTTGGTACCAGGAGTGGGAACAACTTAAGACACTGGTGACTGTTGGAAGGATGTGATTGTGTTTTGAAATGTGAGGACATGAGATTTGGGAGGGGCCCGGACTGGAATAATATAGTTTGGCTATGGCCCCACACAAATCTCTTCTTGAAGAGATAATCCCCACTTATCATAGGAGTAACCCAGTGGGAGGTCATTGAATCAAGAGGGTAGTTACCTGCACGCTGTTCTCATGGTATTGAGTTCTTACAAGATCTAATGGTTATATAAGGGGCTTTTCCCCCACTTTGCTCTGCACTTCTCCTTGCTGCTGCCATGTGAAGAAAGATGTGTTTGCTTTTTCTTCTGCCATGATTGTAAGTTTCCTGAGGCCTCCCCAGCCCTGCTCAACTGTGAGTCAATTAAACCTCTTTCCTTTATAAATTACCTAGTCTCAGGTATGTCTTTATTAGCAGTGTGGGAACAGACTAATAACTTCCCATCTCATTTAGAACAAAAGCTGAAATCTTTTCAATGGTCTACAAGACCCTATGCAAACTGCCTTCAAAACCGCATTACTTCTTTGATATCAATTCCCATTTCTCTCTCCTTTGCTTACTTCTCTGGCTGTACAGGCAACCTTGTTATTCCCAGAGCATTCCAGGGATGCTCCTGCCTCAGAATGTTTGCACTTTTTGTTCAGCCTTCCTAAGAATGCTCTTTCCCCTGAAGTCTGCCTGTCACTATCCTACACCTCCAACAGGTCCATGCTTAAATGCCACCTTCTCAATCAGGCTTCTACGACCTTCCTATTTAAAACTGACTCCTTTCTCTGACTTATGTTATACCACAAGACTTGCTACCATCCAACATGCTATGCATTTCACTTTTGTTTTGTTTTCTCTGCTAGAGCATAAGCTCCATGAGAACGGGAATTTTTGTTTGTTCAGCATGTGCCTACTGCAGTGTCTGGCATATAGTAGGACTCAATAAATATTTGAGTAGATAACATTTAAATATGCTTAAATTTCGATTGTTACATATACTGAAACTTCTTGGTTTACAGGCCTCTTCCATGATAAGGGCTTCTGTGATCTCACAAGAGGCATCCACCTTACCAGGGTCAAAATTTGCAGACATTTTTCACGTATAAATGGTCAACTGCCTGAACCTAAAAAAGGTTTTAGAAAACAGGACATGTTATGAGTGGGAAACAAACAAACAAAAATCAACATGTATTTAAATACCTTCTAAGAAAAACTCAGAAGCAGCCCACCAGATTTAGATACTACATACTTGGCTATGTTGTTTTGCAAAGGCTGGAAACATAAGGAAGCTCTGGAAGTCAGCAAACACCAGTATTTGGCCTTAAAATGATTTAACACACACAAAAATGGCACTGTGCCTTTGGAGACCTGGAATGCAGCATTACAGGTTTTCTCCAAAACAGCTTCATTTACTTAACATTACTCTGACCCTTTAACTTCTAACTTGCTGTACAATTAAGCTATTTAAGCCTTCAACTTAGCACTCTTTGTGCTGCAATCTGGGTCTAAAGCGAAGCAAAAACAACCCTACACCTTTCTGTTTTGCTTAAGTTTATTCTGTCCCATGAAGAGGTTTACATATGCAAATTTTAGCACCGCATCTGTTTAGCACGCAGTTGTAAGGCTGAGACTATTTCTATTTTACTTTTTCATTCCATAAACATTTTATTCAGCCTCTGCTATATGTGTTTCAGGCACAGAGAATCAGAATTTTTTTTCTTGCCTGTTTCATTGCAAAAACTTCCTATGTAATGCTAATCATATTAAAGTTTGTTACCATGGAAACAAGAGGACAGTCACAATCAGAACTGGCATCAAGTTGCACTAAAAGTAAGATACTGTTTCTGACAGCAATAAAAACAATCTGAATTCTGTACTGTTTATAAATCAAGGCAATAATCTTGTCTGTCTTGCACAGCCTTTCTTATTTCCCCATAAAAGTTGTAAATGACTTGGAAGAATCTCTCTTGAAAAGTTGGTTTTTTTTTTTTTTTTAAAGTTCAAATTAGATTAAAAGGAACACAAATTACTGGGCTTCAACAACATTTGACCTGGGAAACATTAGGCTACCCCAAAATAGCAATTTCATGCAAATGAAGTAATTTACTGTCATATGTTTAAACAAATGGTTGCTAATTTTGGAACCTTTTTCTTCTTTTGTAGCTTTCATCCCTGTCCTTCTGTTTATCTTATTCATATTTTTTCTTTCAATTGCAAGTTATTCTCCATAGTGCCAAAAAGAAAAAGATCTCTAACTTAGATCTCTTATATGTATACGAAATATGTATAAGAGATCTAAGTTAGAGTCCAGATTATTCTATGTAATAATTATGTGATTTAGGGAAAACTAATTTATGACTGTGGGACTCAGTTTTCTCATCTGCAAAATGGGGGTGATACTCCTTAAATTACTATAGGTTTAAGTAAGATAATTTGTAGGATGCCTGGTACATAACAAGGAAATAGCTAGTGTCCACATTAAATTTGTGACATAAGACAAGACGGTTGCCTTTCCTAGGCCTTTATTTTTCATATATCAAATGGAGATTTAAAACTTTTCATTTACTAAACTCTTTAGATTGTTACATGGGTCAAATCCTTATTTTTACATTTTTACAACATGTAATTCCCATTCATTGTAAGGTAGTATCGTCTTATTATCCTGTCTCCTTTCTTTGCTGTAGTCTTTCTTGGTATTTTCATTTATTCCTACTTCTTATTCAAAGTATTTCTCATCTTTTTCTTTTTGAGATGCCTTTTGCTCTTGTTGCCCAGGCTGGAGTGCAATGATGCGATCTCGGCTCACCACAACCTCTGCCTCTGCCTCCCAGGTCCAATCTCCACCTCAGCCTTCAGAGTAGCTGGGATTACATGCATGTGCCACTACGTCTGGCTAATTTTTTTGTATTTTTAGTAGAGATAGGGTTTCTCCATGTTGGTCAGGCTGGTCTCGAACTCCTGAGCTCAGGTGATGTGCCCACCTTGGCCTCCCAAAGTGCTGGGATTACATATGTGAGCCACCTCACCCAGCCTCATCTGTTTCTTTATAGACATCTTTACATATCTTTCTCTCAACTATCACTTTCCCGTTGTTATATTTTTATTTCTCTGTTATTAACTATAAAGTTTTAGAGCATTTCTTTTATTTGTCCTTATTCCTTATGAATTATATAGTGATTTCTATTTTGAAAACTTAAAAAAAAACCAGAAAAATTAGGTATTGATAGATTTACTTAAACCTATTAAATAATTAAACTTATTACTAATGAAAAGGCTAGCAATGTGGAATTACACTGGAAAAATAAAACATAATTTGAAACAGATGCTGCTCATAATTTGGAAAAATATATTCATTTTGTAAATATTCAAATATTGCTAAAAGGTCTAAGAAGAAAATAAATATCTGAATTAATACCCTAGAGATCACTACAATAAATAGTTTGATGAACTTCTGTCATGTATCTCAATGTATATATGTGCATATTAGATATGTATAATTTCACATAAATGGGCTCATTTATATATATTTTTAAATCTACTTACTCTCTTATTGTTGCATGAATTCCATGTCAATGTATATGTATTGTATCTCAATTTTAATGGTTGCATAATATTCCATTGTATATATGTATCATGATATATTTAATCAATTCCCTATCAGTGGAGGTTAAGGTTATTTGCCCCTTTCTACTATTATATAAATGCTGCAGAGAATAACCTTTGTACCCAGATCCCTTTAGAAAAATGGCCAAAAACATAATTAATGAATGAGTTCTTAAACATATCCTAACTTTTGCATTTTTTTTGTTTATCCAGACACTAAGAAATTTTTCTTTCCTTTTGTACAACTCAGACCATGGGACAACTTAAAGCCAAATTCAACATCAACGTTGTTGTAGGTAAAACTCTATGAAGTAAGACACTTCAGAAGTGTAGAAAGCTTTGTTTTCCCATTAATTTGCCCTGAGTTAAACATTCCTGCCATAGAAATCATAGCACTGAAACAGAAATATTTCCTTATCCTACAAATCAATAAAAATAAAGACTCTTCAGCTGGTCTGTATGTCTGTTTTAACTACCTATATAATTATATCTATTATAACTAGCAATATCATCAATGTCGTTAGTTCCTCACTATGGGTAAGAGCTAAACATTTAACCCATAGCAGTCCTACTTCCAACCTCCAGAAACTTACATTCCTTCAGCAAGAGGCTTTTACAATGACTGGAAAATGTCTAGCGTGGTGAATAGGTTAAGAATGTTCAGCTGAGCACGGTGGCCCACGCCTGTAATCCCAGCACTGTGGGAGCCGAGGCGGGCGGATCACGAGGTCAGGAGATTGAGACCATCCTGGCCAATATGGTGAAACCCCATCTCTACTAAAATACAAAACGTTAGCCAGGCATAGGGGCGCGCGTCTGTAGTCCCAGCTACTCGGGGGCCTGAGGCCGAAGAATCGCTTGAACTTGGAAGACGGGTTGCAGTGAGCTGAGATTGTGCCATTGCACTCCAGCCTGGCAACAGAGCGAGACTCTGTCTTAAAAATATATATATGAATGTTTATAATGTTCAAACCAGGAAGATAGCAGGAAAATCAGTTTTCCCTCACATGCTTGTGCCTGAGGGGATTTTGCTATCTCTTGTCCATGAAAATAGGTGCAGAATTTATAATTCTAAAGAAAGAAAAAAGGTAAAATAATATCAAAGCAGCTACCAGTTTCTTGGTCTATTCTCTATTTCCAGAGAAAGCAATAACTGACAGAATAATACAGTGTCAGAGACTTTTGTTTCCTTTTCCTCCTTCCAATTGCTCCACTTTACTGAGAGGAAGGCTATGCATATTCACTCTTCGTGACTGATATGATAAGTCTGAACTGTGCTGTTACACTCTTGCCATCTCTCTCTCTCTGAAAAGATGGTTTTCTGCCTATGGAGAGTACAGCAAGAACAGTTTCTTACCCTTGTCAGTGCCAACACATTTTAAACTTAATCCTAAAATCCAAAACAGCAAAGTCACAGAGGACCACATTTAAGGAAAGAAAAGTCCTTGTCTTTGAACAGAGTAGCCTCCAAAGCTGAGAGTGACACCTTAGGGTCACGCCAGCCTGTACTGATACACATAGTTCCAAGGCCAAGTTCAGGCCAAACAAGATTGTATAATTGAGGCAGAGTATAAGAACTAGCTTATTGGATCCATGTAGTTAAATGGACCCACACATTGAAATGGAAACGCCTATGCCTTTAAAACACAAATCAGGTTGAACTGTCTTGAGAAAAGGCTACTAAAACACAGAAGAGAAAAAAATATGGTTAGCTCCCCATTTTCATAATTATTTCTCCCATTTCCTCCTGTATAAACAGGTGTTACAGTTTCTCAGACTGAAAAAAAAAAAAAAAAGAAAGAAAGCTTTTAATCCCTGCTCTGTGCAGTTAGAGTGCAAACCTAAATCTGTTCAGTACTGTGATAAATATTGTAAGATTTATGCATTCATCCAACTGATATTTATCAAGTGTTTAGCTCATATGTTCAAGGTACTATCTAAAGCTGAGAGCAGCAGGCCTCTGTACACAGAGCAGGATCCATGCTCTGTAAAAACTCACAGCATGAAAGATAAGCCAGCTCGGTTATCTATGATACAAGGCAATATATTTCAAGTGTCAGTTCAGTGCCATACTCAGTGTAAAAAAGAGAGGAATCACCCATGGAATGCGTTGAGAAAAGGCCTGTAGAGAATACATCATTTTTACCAGGCCAGGTACTCTAGCAAGCTTGGGACTTTGGCATCTCAAATATTTTTTTCTTTTATTGATACATAATATTTTACATCTTTATGGGATGTGTGTAAGTGTTTGTTACATGCACAGAATGAGAGCTGAGCAAGTCAGGGTGTTTGGGGAATCCATCACCTTGAGTAGTTATCATTTGTATGTGTAGGTATAATTTCAAGTCTTCTCTTCTGGTTACTTTGAAATATATAAAATATTGTTGCTAAGTACAGTCTCCATATTCTACTATCAAACATTAGAACTTACTAAAGTAATTTAAAATGGAATAAAAGATGTCTTGGAAGAATTAAATCCTGAAGTACTAATTGAGTATTCTGAAAAGGTTAATCAGGTAAACAAAATAAATGGCCTGGTACATAGGAGGTGCTCTAGAACTGCTAAAGCCTTTGTATGGGAATTTTTTTTTTTTTTTTCATTCTCCAGGGCAGTGGTTCTCAAGCTAGAATACACATCAGAATCACCCGGAGGACTTGTTAAAACATAATGTTTAACCCCATCCCCAGTCTCCAATAACGAAGATCTGGGGTGAAGTCCCATAATTTGCATTTGTAACAAGTTCCCTGGTGATGGTGCTGCTGCTGTTCTTGGAAGCACACCTTGAGAACCACTGCCTAGGGAACAACTGAGGTGCTATGAGAATCTAATTCTGTGTTCATAGTTCGTATCAGAGAGAGCTCCTGGCTTTTCAATTGCGGTTTCTTTTTTTAATGTCTTACTATGGGGGGAAGAAAGGAACGCTACTTTATATAAACCTGACCTTTTGGTAAGCCTGGGTAATAACTTCCCATGTGGAGTACATTAATCTCTTTCATGCATCCCTCGTGCTCTGGAAAAAGTAAAACACATTGTATTAGACATTTACCAAGTACTTTTTCTCTTGGTGGTCACTGCCCTAAGCCTATCAGAACTGGTTACTACCCTTAAGGAGCTTACAGTGTAGAAAGGCAGACATCCTAACAAATCACACATTAGAGTTCATTGTGTGAAGCGCTATGATGGATTATGATAAGACATTATGATCGATTGAGGAGTATTATGATGGGGTGAAGCAAACTCAGGCTGGCAAATTGGGGAGGAGGTAGATCACAAAGGCTTTCCTAATGAGATTACTTATGATTCACTGAGTAGTGAAAGATTAATAGTTTATTAAAAAGAAACTGGAAGGGCTTTCTGGGCTGAGGGAACAGCACAGAGGCATCAAATACACTTAGAGCTGCCAGTAGTTTAATTCAGCAATCCCACATCACCAAGGTCTTTGTGTGCTTTGCTAATGAGTTTGAACTTTATTATAAAAGCATTTTACAAAGATCACTGGCAGCTGCATTTTGGAAGGGATTCACCTAGAGGCAGGATAACTGCTGGGGGTATTTCTGTAGCAATAAAAGTGAGAAAATGTGAGATCTGAAGGAGCTAACATTGTGGCAGTGGGTATAAAGGAGAAGGAAGGACTAGAAGAGATATTTAAGAAGCAAACAATGTAGGAATTGGGTGATTACAGAACTGAAGAGTGAGAGGGAAGAATCCATGAGAACTCACATATTTCTGGTTAGGATAAAAGACTGTGATTCACTGACATGAAGACTACAGGAGAAAAAACAGACTTGGAGTTGAAACTTCAGTTTAGGACACTGAAATCCACATGACTATGTGTCATTCAAGTGGAAAGGCCATTATGCAGTTGGATATGTAGGCTTAGAGCACAGGAGAAAAGAGCATACCTTGAGAACCACTGCCTTAAAATCCTGGGTTTATGAGAGGTTACCAAGGCGAGTGCACAGAGTGAGAAGATCCATTTTAAAGCTGATGATGAATAATATTTTCATTATAGGGAGAGAAGCAATGTTAGGGGTGTCTTCCCATTGCTGGGTCCGTCATTTGCAGTGCACACTGCATAAACTCACACGCTGTCCTCATGATGACCTTTGGCTCATTCTTACATTAAGTATACAGAAGAACAAAGGAAGTATTCTATGTCTTGTAAACTACAAGGCACTGTGCAATATGTAAGGGAAGATAAAAGAAGAGTAAGGGAAGGAGAAAGAGGGTGACCAACTAGCTTCTCAGAGATTAGCCAAGGATTATGGTATTGAATCTAGGTCTCTCTGGTCCTCAGTCAATTTGACACTCTTCACTCTCCTGATAGGTTTTGCATTAAAGTATATTTTTCTTTTTATGAACATGTCATACCTATGGCTCACCTGTGTCCTTACTAACCTATGGGTTTGGACAATCTGAAATAGGCAGCATGCATGACTGTGGAGCTTTAAAGCCACCCTCCTGAGAGAAGAGCAGCTGACTCATGTGCCTCACCATGCAGATGAGGGTGTGTTATAACCCACAGTGTATCTGTGTCCCTGAGTGAACTGAGCATTTTATAATGGAGTTTTTCTGCCTCTCAAAAAGAAGTCATAGATTAAATGGTAACTGCAAGAGCTCATTTCTCTATTTGAGTGAGTGCTTTATCAAAAAAATATTTTATTCCTGCTGCTTTACCGTGGGGTCAATTCAAGTCTAAATGAATCTGGCATGTATGAAATATATTTATACATGGGTCCATATAGAGATATAGCTGTACACAGCCATTAACAGACTCACATACAATCATTCTTTTATTCCAGGTGTGAACTGCTATGCTATTTCATCCAGTTCAAACACAGGTCATTGGCTTTCAAACTAATTTTGGAAAGCAGACACTGTGTAGTTGGTAGGTGGAGTAGAATGAAAACAGAAAAATTAATGTGTATGGAAGTTTAACTAGCCTTGTATCTCTCATGGAAAGGGGGTAATAGTCTAAAATTATTTACTCATTTTTTAAAAATAAGTATTTAAAAGAAGGCAATGAATTGCCAGTAATTTCCCCTACCTTAACTCATGGTAATTTGTTTCCTGCTGGGTGAAAGCCCAGGGATCTTGAAACTGTTAATGAACTTTCTTTCTCCTGATCTGTACAATGTCAAATTCATTTCTTTTTTTCTTATTTCATGTTTTACTATTCTGTTTGGTTTGTTCCATTTTTGTATTTTTTTCCTGAGGTCAGGGATGATTCTATAGAAGCATGAAAATTTGTAGTTGAAAGGGATCTTAGAACATCAGCAAGATTTGTGGTAAGATGGTCAAGTGAGTCTGGGCTCAAACCCTCCCTAAGGGGAAAGACTCACTGCCTCAGCCCATAGCTATTTCATTACTTACAGACTACCATGCAATAGCCAGGGTGCTGCCCTATTTGCAACATGAACTGGAACATTATATTGGGACATAATGATAAGTAGTTGCTAAAAGTCCTTTCCCTCTGGTGTTATTTATTATTTGCTTAAATTGATTTACATAATGTTATTCTGTGGTATAAACCTCTCTCATTTATCTCATATATATCCCATTTTAAGCTATAAGCTCCCAGAGGGGTGGTTATTTCATCTTTTCTTCTGTACCTGAAGTACTTTGCATATCTTTGATACAAAGTAAGAACAATGTATATCAGTTTAACTCTCAGATGAATGAACTAATAAAACTTGGAACAATAGTTTCCAATGCACCCAGTACATTAAGCACCAGTAATATTAAAATGCAAATTAATCCATTATTTGCAACTTTTCAAATCATGTGTACTTAAGAATTTTCTTTTAAAATATATCAAAAGACTGAACATTCAATGTGATTATCACAGAAAGTGTATGTGTGAGAGTAATATTCAAAATATTTAACTACCCAGAAGAACATGGTAGGAGCTACAGTTCCCACAAATCAGCATGTGAAGGTGATTCCAGGGAAGAGTCAACAGAGGATAGCCACTGATGGAAGAGAAGTGGGGTCTGGTGGCAGGTGGCGGATGGATCACTAAGCATCTGTCCAAGAGAGTACTAGTGTTGCTGCTAGTGGTGAATATTTCTGTTGGGGTCCTGGTCTGTGCTGGCTGGGGAGGTGTGAGGAAGCAAGCAGGAATGGGACTGCAAAAGGTTGGCTAGGGTAGCCCACAGTGGCATCTGCCCAGGAATCCCTGGAGTCTGGGCAGAGCAGTGGGAGCCACTGACTGAGGGAAAAGGAGTAATAGTTTCCCCCCATGTTTATCAGCTGAGTTAGTAACCCTGTATTAGAGAAATATTAAAATACACTTTGATTTTTTTGGATATCAGTAAGTTTTGCAACAAGTAGAGGGATTACCAGTTTAAGACTTACTGATCAGTATGGGCAACATGGCAAAACCCCATGTCTACAAAAAATAGAAAATTAGCTGGATGTAGCAGCGTGCACCTGTAATCCCAGCTACCCAGGACACAGAGGTGGGAGGATCACTTGAGCCAGGGAGGTCGAAGCTATAGTGAGCTGTGATTGTGCCACTGTACTCCAGCCTGGGTGGCAGAGCAAGAACTGTCTCAAAACAAAACAAAAAACAACAAAAAACAAAATTAAAAAGACCTACTGATTTACTGAACAAAGAAACTACCATCACAAATGAACCAGAACTTGAAAAAAAAAAAGACTCAATGTATGTTTCTGGCATGATCGTTACGAAGGCATTCTTCATTGCAAAAGAAGAGTCAAAATGGAATTCTTTTAGCTCAAGCAATTTGAGTGGATTTTAATTATTTTTCAGCAAGGAACTTGGTTTCAGATACAACTTTTCAAGAATATAGCTACTGGGTAGAACAAAGTATACTGTTCAAAATCAAAGCAGAATTGAAGTCTGCAGCAATTTTTTGAAATTTTTTTTGTTTTATCCTAAAGCTGTTTAAATTCTCTCTCCATGTTAGATTAGAGGACATACTTTTTCCCTGAAATACTCACTTCAATTGCACAGGAAAAAGTGAGGTTTCTTGATTCAAATTAGATAGAAAATTCTGTTTTGACAATATATCCAAGGTCAGACATGATTTTCCTGCAATCTCTAATCATGTTGAATTTTATAATGCAAGCTTAAATGACCTCAAAAAATGGTACATTTCACAGGTAACCATAACTTCCTTCATGAAAATTAATAAACAATCTTCAAAAATTGGAATGTGACCTCAGTCATCCTCCTCCTTCTCCCCTCCCCTTTTCATTTCAACCTTAAAGTATACACTTGCAAATTTTCTTCCACTTGTATTTTCCTTTAAAGGCCACTTTCTAGCAGACAATTCAACTAACTGCTGTATTTTTCCATCTATGATGCCAGGGAATAGAAACAAGGGAGATAGTTTCTTATATGATATAATTGTTTCCATTAAAAACTCAGGAAAGCAGGAACCAATCCATCAGCAAGGGGGAACGAAAGATTGTATAATCCACAAACATTAACTTTTGATCATTTATAAAATGTAAAACCAAATAAGCCATAAACTAAAGTGATGTTCACTGCCAAGGTGTGGGGGCTTCTCTTTTTTTGTTCACTGCAGACCTGTTAAACTTTGTGCTCCCTACACACCTTGCTGTTCACACCAAAAATGCAATCACAGTTCTCGTTGTCTATTTTAATCTCATATTAGCTTATAAACCAGAAATTAAGTAAGGGCACTCATTCTTTAGCACATTTTTTTTAGATGTGTGAGCTTAGTACTGTTTTCTATAGCATTTATTAGAACACTTGCCATGGGAAATAGAAGAATATCAAGAAACCATGAGATGCCATTATACCAACAAAAATAAAATGCAGACTGTGTGCTCCAATCTTTTTCTCCAAAAGCAAAAATAAACACCAATGAATGATTCCTTTTTCCCTTGAAGAACTAAAAATTTCTTTCTTTTTTTTTTTTTTTTTGAGGCGGAGTTTTGCTCTTGTTGCCCAGGCTGAAGTGCAATGGCACAATCTCAGCTCACGGCAACCTCCGCCTACCAGGTTCAAGTTATTCTTCTGCCTCAGCCTCTTGAGTAACTGAGATCACGGCTAATTTTGTATTTTTAGTAGAGATGGGTTTTCTCCATGTTGGTCACACTGGTCTTGAACATCCAACCTCAGGTAAACCGCCTGTCTTAGCCTCCCAAAATGCCGGGATTATAGGCATGAGCCACCATGCCCAGCCTGAACTAAAAATTTATTAGTTGAAGTATCTAGCTGGGTAAATGTTTAAACATGTGAGAAATGTATCTGGGGCCTAGAGTTTGAAGAGTTAGAAGAGGAACATATTGAGTCACAAATCCACTAGACCAACAAACATTTGTCCTCTATGTTCTGAAGTCCAGATGGATTCACAGGGGTCACTGATCATTCCTCATTGAGCTATTATATGCTAGTGAGTCACCCCTGCTTTCTCTTACATTTTCAACCTCTTCCTCTCTACTTGCCTATTTACCTCTGTTTTATATATGTAGTTATTTTAACCTAGAAAACAAAAATTTGAGAGATTTTGATCTCTAACTTTCTTCTGATGGATGACCTTCTTCTATATACCATATATAAGTTATCTCCACTTCCTCATCTCCTACTTAATCCCAATTGTCTTCCTTTTTCAAAACTTTACGGAAAGTACTTGTCATTCTGCCCTCTAGACAATCAACTACATTCTTTTATCGAACTTTTCTTTCAGTTTTCATCCTCTTACATCTTTCTGATGCATTTGAGACTATATAATATCCCTTACGTTGTTAAAACTCCTTTCTCCCTTGCCAGCTGGCTGAAGGAAAGTCATTTCTCCACTCGTTCACTCAAAATGTAGCCATTTCTTGATGTGTACTACTTTCAATTTGTCTATTTAGTAAGATCTTCCATTCCCACAGATTTCTTCTTCAAAAACGTAAGTGTGGTTTCAAAATCACTGCTCCTGAATATGAATCCTCTCCAGAGGTTCAGGCTTATATTTTCAAATGTCCAATAAACACTTCCACTAGGATATTTTTTCTCCTAATGCCTCTAACAACACATAGTCCTTATCAAACTTACCACCATCTTTATTTAGCCTGTTTTTATCCCGTTGCTTTTGCTTCTTTTAATGGTTTCATCTTTCCAAGTTAACAAGTTTCTTCTCATTGGTTCTCAACACTGAATTCATAAGCTATTAAAACATGTGAGAAATGTATCTGGGGCTTACAATGTAAAGAATTAGAAGAGGAACACACTGAGATTTGGAAACCGAACAGTGTATCTGCAATTCTTCTTTATGATTGCAATATTGGGCTTTGAGTTGTCAACATCAGTCTGATGGCCCTAAAGTACCTATGACACCATTTAGTTTGGCTTACAATAGTTTCTGAGCTCCTGCTATGTAAGACCAGAACTCTGCTAGTAACATAGCTTTAGTTTTTCAGGAATATTAGCACCCACAGTTGTAGAACTGATGGAAGAAAAACATTGATTTGGACCAATATATTATCTTTCTTACAAAATCTCCATGAATATTCCTCTTCCATGAAGAATAAATCTCTTCACTTACTGTAATGCATCATTCTATAATAATAATTTTTATTCAGAACCTGTAATGTGCTAGACATTCTAACCACTTTAAAAATGCTTTGGCTGGGCATGGCGGCTAACAACTGTAATCCAAGCAGTTGGGAGGGCGAGGTGGGTGGATCACAATGTCAAAAGAAGGAGAACATCCTGGCCAACATAGTGAAACCTCGTCTCTATTAAAAATACAAAAATTAGCTGGGCATGGTAGCACACAACTGTAGTCCCAGCTACTCGGGAGGCTGAGGCAGGAGAATCTCTTGAACCCAGGAAGCGAACATTGCAGTGAGCCAAGATCGTGCCACTGCACTCTGGCCTGGCTACAGAGGCTCCGTCTCAAAAACAAAAAAATCTTTATGTGTTAGTCCTCATCACTATCCTATCCATCATTGATTGTTGAATTGTGCTGTATATGGCTAGATGCAGTTGTGCAGTGCATAGTCTATGCAATCATATCTCTTGTCCTGATAAGATCCATTTCACAAATGAAGATACTGAGCCACACAGAAAGGTTAAGGAACTTGCCCAAAGTCACATAGCTACTAAGTCAGGATTAAGTGAGTATTCAAACCATGAAAACCAACATTTTGACATGACTTCCTTCTCTTAACAAACTACATCAAACCATCCCTACTCATATTTCTATTGTAGCACCTATTACAAATATTTGCCTTCGTGCTTGTTCCCTTACTTAGAATATGAGTCCTATGAACTGGCTAGCCATGTGAAGAAAATTGAAACTGGACCCCTTCCTTCAACTTTACACAAAAATTAACTCAAGCTGAATTAAAGACTTTAATGTAAAATCCCAAACAATAAAAACCTTAGAAGAAAATCTAGGCAATACTTCTCAGGATATAGGCACAGGCAAATATTTCATGACAAAAATACCAAAAGCAATTGCAACAAAAGCAAAAATTGACAAATGAGATCTAAGTAAACTAAAAAGCTTCTTTCTTCACAGCAAAATAAACTATCATCAGAGTGAACAGACAACCCACAGAATGGAAGACAATTTTTTAATCTATTCATCTGACAAAAATCTAACATCCAGAGTCTACAAAGAACTTACATTTTCTGGAAAAAACAAACAACCCCATTAAAAAGTAGGCAAAGGACATGAACAGACACTCCTCAAAAGAAGACATTCATTCAGCCAACAAATATATGAAAAAATTTAACATCACTGATCATTAGAGAAATGCAGATCAGAACCGCAATGAAATACCATCTCATGCGAGTCAGAATGGCTACTATTAAAAAGTCAAGCTATAACAGATGCTGGTGAGGTTGCAAAGAAAAAGGAATGTTTTTACACTGTTGGTGGGAATATAAATTCGTTCAACCATTGTGAAAGAGAGTGTGGCAATTTCTCAAAGATCTAGAAGCTGAAATACCATTTGACCCAGCAATCCTGTTACTGGGCATATACCCAAAGGAATATAGATCATTCTATTGTAAAGATACATGCATGCGCATGTTCATTGCAGCACGATTCACAATAACAAAGACATGGAATCAACCCAAATGCCCATCAATGATAGACTGGATAAAGAAAATGTGGTACATATATACCATGGAATACTGTACAGCCATACAAAGGAATAAGATCATTTCCTTTGCAGGGACATGGATGGAGCTGGAAGCTATTACACTCAGCAAGCTAATGCAGGAACAGAAAACCAAACACCAAGCATATTTTCATTTACAAGTGGGAGCTGAATGATGAGAACACATGAACACATTGGGGGAACAACACACAGTGGGGCCTGTCAGAGGGAGCAGGGGGAGGGAGAGTAGCAGGAAGAATAGCTAATGGATGCTGGGTTTAATACCTAGGTGGTGGGTTGATCTGTGCAGCAAACCACCATGGCACATTTACCTATGTTCAAACCTGCACATCCTGCACTTGTATCTCAGAACTGAAACACTGAAAAAAAAAAGAAAAGAAAAGAAAAGGAATTCCACTAGGAGAAAAATAGATTTAATTCCTTAAACTGCTATAATTAGTATATAAGGGCCTAGAATCTTGCATATAGCAAGTATTCAATAAATTCTAGCTATTATCATTCTTTTTATCATTTTTATTACAGATCTGTGACAAAGTAAGCTGCTAATTAATGTTTGTTGAACAAATTACTATGCCAATTCCCCAGTGTGTACAAAATGAGTATACATGTGTCAAGAAAAATGTATATGTGGAGAGGATGAAAGATAATTTTTTTCTATATAAGCTTTTTCATCTAACCTGTGTTTCATAACCAATTTCTGGGACAGAAATTCATTAAACCCTTCTAAGATGGAACTAAGCAATTTAAACTTATATTTACAGGGTCAGCCTATCAGCCAGTGATCTCAATGTGGCCCCCACATTTTGCTGTCATGGATAGTTGTATATTCCAGTGCCAGAAAAAAGTAACAATGTATTCGCCAGAGAGCAGCCTGATGTGCTGCTCTAGAGATGAAAATAAATTGATATAAATGGAGATACTGAGCAACGAAATCAGCAGCTAGCACTTATCAGATGGAAAGATAAAAGATGTTAACAGAGCTTACAAGAATGAAGATTACTGTCATCAGATAGTTGCATAAAGAGGACCTCAGAAAAGCTGTTGTTTTAAGAGCATTACATCATGGGAGAAAGTGAAAAGCAATAGCTCTCTTAAATGTATTTGATTAATAACGTCTGCTAAACTTCTCCTTAACAAGTGACCACAGTCAGAAATATATATGTCCCAAAGAGAAGCTGATGCTAACTAAGAACCCCTTTGGGGAAAATTCATCTGACAAAACCCCTCTGGATGATGTACAGAGGATTATGTGAATGCATATGTCTACTTCGATCCTTGCATGGGATAACTTTTTTAAACTAAAGCAAAGCTCAAAGTTTGATGCCTTACTAATGGCCAGTGTCTTGCCAGTGGTCCTTTGACTATAACTGGCATACTAAAACAAAAATAAACTAAGAAAATTTAATTTCACATAAATGCATTACGGAAATATCTATTTTAATTTTGTCTTGCCTTTAGTTCCAAAAAATTAAGAGAATTGTTAAATACAATATTTATTTGAGAATCAAAACATATAGAATTATAATGGTCCTGATGGACAATTTAGTGTAAGTAGATTGTTATACAGTAATTGAACTACATAACAGAATCATTAAATGCTCAGTCATCTTATTAAGTGAAAGAAGCATCAACATTACCTTTCAATGTTCTCACTATCATAATACACTTCTGCTACATTCTGTTGCTTGATCCCAAGTTAAAAGTTTCAATGGCTAAAAAGTTAAGAAATACCAATCCTTCATTTTAATACCAACTCTTAGTGCATAAAAGGAAGGGCTTATCAGCTGAATCATTAAATACACATTGCTTGCAATTTTGTGCAGTAGAATGGAGACACGGAATCCCAAAAGGGCCCTGCATAAACTCTGAGAGTAAGCGAAATAGTATCCTGATACACTTTTACCATGTTACTGAAATAATTACACTAGGTATTATAAATCTGAATAACAAATCCTGGAAACCACCTGAAAAACCACAGGAAATATTCTATTGTTCAATATATGGAAATAGTTGATGGCAAAAAACAAAAGGAAAGGAACAGAAATGGGAAAAAATTAGACCTCAGAGCAAATGTACAATATTTTTTTCACATGATCAGGGTAACTGTTACTTGAAGCTGGATATCTGCTTGTTTTGCAGATTATGTTAATTGGCTACTATCTAGAACAAGGTATAAAACAGATAAGCACATTTTCCAAATGACCTGTACAATGAAAATCAAACTGCCAGGCAACAAATGGTTATACCATTATTATTCACGTAATATTAACTCTGACTCTTCATTAGCCTCCACTGTGAATTTAAATTAAGGTATAAAACTGGTAAATATGTGGCATTCAAACACTTGTATATTATACATTAAAATTTATTTTAATTATTTTCAGAAGTATAGCAAAACTCCAAAGTTTTTTACTATATATTAAATTAATTATGAAATGATGATACCTAAACACAGAATCACATATTTAAAGTTAAAAATAGAATTTTCCTACTAATAAGCCAAGCCAGCACATGTTGAATTTTTAATGTGAGTACTCTGATAATTAATTTTGTATTTTTCCAACTACATGGCTATTGCAATGCACTTAGGGACAGAAAGCTGTCACGGGGATGGGGGAAAGGGGACCATGATATGTGTAAAGCCTGTTTCATTTTCTAAACATCTTTGAGAACTATGTTAAATTTTAGTACTTTAGTCATGAAATGGCAGAATCATAGAAAAAGACTTGGAAGGACATCAAAGCATTTAGTTCTACCTGAAACTTGGCTTTCTGAAAACATGACTGGGAAAAGACTATGTGTTGAGACCACAGTTTTTTAGTTAAATCTTTGAACTCTATGCAAAGTCTAAGTAACACCACTTTTATTTAACTCTTCAGTCTATTAGGCTTCAAGGATAACTGCACTTTTATATAATTAGCCGGATTACAAATATAACTATAATAGGCAGAATCTTAATGTCAAAGAACAGATCCTTATACTTCAACATTGCTTAGAATCTTTGTAGGAACTTCATAAATGTTTGTGGAGTCCCATATAACTCATGAATGAATGAGTGCCCTGTAATTGCTGATGGATTTGAAATAGAGTCCAGGTTTTTAATGCATCTATAAATGTAACTTTCATAAGTTGATTCCTTGAGAAGTCTAGAGGCACCTAATTTAAGAAAAGAAAATGATGTTTTTACTCATTAAATATCTTACTCCAGGTATTTATTTAAATTAATAAAAATTCATAAACCTAGCTAATCTGTTACAGTATTAAGGGGATTTGTGCAATATGAAGTACAGGTAGAATAGGGTAATGTGACTACATTTATTTTTAGAGTATGTCTTTCACTTGGCATCATGTGTTTATTGCTGTGCCTAACATTCTCAGTGAACTGGGTATACACATCATACATTCAAAGGGGCAGGATGTTCTCTCTTTTTAAAAGAAAAATCAATTTTAGGTCTTTTGATGACCAAATGTCCACTTTTTAATGTCACACTACTTAAAATGTTTGGAAGGGACTGGGCATAAACCTCAACTAAATTGATCATTACAATCAAGAAATATCAGTTTGAAAGGGCCTTAGAGATCCCCTAACCTCTCCCTTTTCTGAAAATTATAAGCAGTTTATTTTTATTTCTTTGTTAGCCATTGGCAGAGAATGAACATTGAATATTTGGACAATTTCTTCTTAATGGCTAGTGTCTATTTTGTCCTACAGAATAATGTGAAAATGTTGGTACTTTTGGCAATATCTTACACCCTGGGGGCACTTAATGGTCTTCATTCTCCCCAAAGCTTCTCTCACTCCCAGGTAATAAGCTGAACTCTAACGGAGATACAGTTACTCTTTCAACCCAGTAGAGACCACTTGATTTATCACTCTACTGCACAAAATGGTACCCTGGTGGCTTGAAAGAGACGGTGGGGAGAATGTGGCTCATTAAATAGTAATTGATGCTGCTGCTACTACTAATGTTAGTGCTGCTGCTAAAATAACTGTGTTGCTTCTATTTTGCTCCTTCTATGAGACTGAAAATTAGCATAATTCATTCCCATGGACTGTCAATTGACGGGCTAGCTCAGAAGCACCAAGTAGCCAAACTGGTGAGATAATCAAGATTTCAAGATCTGATGTGCTCCACATTGCCAGAACCACATTCTACCTCCTTAATCCACAAATGCATTATAAATCCTTACAAATCCTAATGAGATACAGTTTCATGAAAGTAAATTTTAAGATATTTGATATTTACCTTTGAAGTACCAGTTTTTCTTACTTTCAAAAATTGCCATGAAAACCTTCATGAAATAGTATTATTCACTGCTTAATTTCTTAAAGACTGTTTTCACCATGATCCAACTCATGTCTGTATAACTCAGCATCACCATTATTAACAATAATTATGGCACTGTTTTATAAAGTGGTGAAGCTCCCAAAGGTCACTCCATATATATTGCTATGTGCCATAGGCTTCGGCTATTGGGCTATGCTGTTTTGTTTTATTTTGCTTTTAGAATTTTTCTGACTCCTTCATCTTATGAGATTTCTCACTTTCTGTATGTAGCACTATACTCTCTAGAGGTGAATCTGTCTAACTCCAAAAGGCAATAAAACTTGAAAAAAAACTTACGTAAATAAGGACTTGAAAATATAATTAAGAGGTTTTCTTAGAACCATATAACATCTGTATTAGTTTTTCACAAACCTCTTTTTTTATTGTACTTTAAGTTCTGGGGTACATGTGCATATCTTGCAGGATTTTTGCATAGGTACACACATGCCATGGTGGTTTGCTGCCTCCATCCCCCGTCACCTACATCAGGCATTTCTCCCAATGTTATCCCTCCCCAACCTCCCCACCTTCTGCTGTCCCTCTCCTAGCCCCAGCCCCCAACAGACCTCAGTGTGTGATGTTCCCCTCCCTGTGTCCACGTGTTCTCATTGCTCAAAATCCTACTATGAGTAAGAACATGTGGTGTTTGGTTTTCTGTTCTTCTGTCAGTTGGCTGAGAATGACGGTTTTCAGATTCATCCATATCCCTAAAAAGGACACGAATTCACCCTTTTTTATGGCTGCATAGTATTCCTTGGTATACACCAAGGAATATGTGCCACATTTTCTTTATCCAGTCTATCACTGATGGGCATTTGGGTTGGGGCCAGGTCTTTGCTATTGTAAACAGTGCCACAGTGAACATACATGTGCATGTGTCTTTATAATAGAACGATTTTAATCCTTTGGGTATATACCCAGTAATGGGATTGCAGGGTCATATGGAATTTCTATTTCTAGGTCCTTGAAGAATCACCACACTGTCTTCCACAATGGTTGAATTAATTTACATTCCCACCAGCAGTGTAAAAGTGTTCCTATTTCTCCACACCTCTCCAGCATCCATTGTCTCCAGATTTTTTAATGATCGCCATTCTGACTGGCATGAGATGATATCTCATGTGGTTTTGATTTGCATTTATCTAATAATCAGTGATGTTGAGTATTTTTTCATATGTTTGTTAGCCTCATGAATGTCTTCTTTTGAAAAGTGTCTATTCATATCCTTCGCCCACTTTTGAATGGGTTTGTTTGTTTGTTTTTTCTTGTAAATCTGCTTTAGTTCTTTGTAGATTCTGGATATTAGCCCTTTGTCAGATAGGTAGATTGCAAATTTTTTTTCCCATCTGTTGGTTGCTGGTTCACTCTAATGATTGTTTCTTTTGCTGTGCAGAAGCTCTGGAGTTTGATTAGGTCCCATTTGTCTATTTTGGCTTTTGTTGCCAGTGCTTTTGGTGTTTTGGTCATGAAGTCCTTGCCTATGCCTATGACCTGAATGGTATTGCCTAGGTTTTCTTCTATGGTTTTTATGGTGTTAGGTCTTATGTTTAAATCTTTAATCTATCTGGAGTTAATTTTAGTGTAAGGTGTGAAGAAGGGGTCCAGTTTCAGCTTTCTGCACATAGCTAGCCAGTTTTCCCAATACCATTTATTAAACAGGGAATCTTTTCCCCATTGACAAGCCTCTTTGTGTGTGTGTGTGTGTGATGTTGTTTTACTGTTGCTGTTCAGGCTGGAGTGCAATGGCACAATCTCAGCTCACTGCAACCTCCACTTCCCAGGTTCAAGCAATTCTCCTGCCTCAGCCTCCTGAGGAGCTGGGACTACAGGTGCACATCACCACAACTGGCTAATTTTTGTATTTTTAGTAGAGACAGGGTTACACCACGTTGTCCAGGCTAGCCTCAAACTGTTGACCTCAGGTGATTCACCCTGCCTTGGCCTCCCAAAGTGCTGGGAATGCAGGTGTGATCCACTGCACCTGGCCTTCATAAACCTTTTGTTTCTTCCTCCCTGCTTCTTAGTTATATTCTATATTGTTGGGGTTTTAGGAAAAGTAACATCCAGGTGTGTTAAATCTTAGTTCATGTGACATAATGCTCTGCTTTTTGCGTATTATTCTCTTCTCATTTAAGAGATTATATTTTCTCTTTTATTGGTATTATTTTACAGAAGCTTCTTCAGATCCTTTTTGGAAGAGATAAAATTTATACTTGCTGGCTGGGCATGGTGGCTGGCGCCTGTAATCCCAGGACTTTGGGAGGCCAGGGTGGGCGAATCACGAGGTCAAGAGATCGAGACCATCCTAACCAATATAGTGAAACCCTGACTCTACTAAAAAATACAAAGATTAGCTGGGCGTGGTGGAATGTGCCTGTAATCCCAGCTATTTGGGAGGCTGAGGCAGGAAAACTGCTTGAACCCAGGAGGCAGAGGTTGCAGTGAGCCCAGATCGTGCCACTATACTCCAGCCTGGTGCCTGGCAACAGAGCGAGAGTCTGTCTCAAAAACAAACAAACAAAAATTTATACTTGCCTTATTCCTCTTTTGTGTATTTATGTGATACTGCATATGCACACAAAGGGATGTGTGTGTGTGCGTGCACACATATGCACACATCACCTTTTTATTCAGAGAATACTCTGCCAACCCTGGTCTCTTGGAAGATACGAGTGTGTGTGGTTGCAGAGCACAGTCACTTGCTATAATGATCCTCACCTCCTGGATGTATATCACCTTGGCCCAATATGATCCTCTGCAATATGAGTGGCTGGACTCTGGGGTGGCTGTCTGTCTGCTGCCATAGATCTGTGTTCCACAAGCATATCTTTATGTAGCATGTGTCTCCATATTCACATCCATATATTAGGAAACATGCTATTCTTAGAAATCTTTAGAAATACCTGAGTACTAAAGTTGCCTCATCTAAATGACTAACCTCATTTAGCTGGGTTAGTCATTCACAGCAATACTGTAAGACTAGCTTGTTCCTTTCCAGCAACAATAGAATCTTTTTCTATTCCTTTATTCCTTTCACTGCATTGCTATATGGCTATCATTATGGTAGGCAAATTCATGAGTAAGTCTGCTCTTTTAACAGCACAGTGTGAGTTTATGAGACTAGGATATAAAAACAAGGAGATGCATATAACAACTGATCTCCTGCATGTTACTGTCATACACCATTTTACCTTGTAGCACATAACTACTGCTGTCATCCTTGGACAGAACTCAGCTAAGTTAGTTCCTTTCTCTTCTAGTAATCATATTTACTATTGAATATAGCAGCATATGATGGAATTGGTCCAAAGTAAAAAATTGGCTTTCTCACAGAATCATAAAATTTTAGCATTATATGAGGCCTTAAAAATAACACTTTGAATAGCAGGGATATGCAGATTCCATAAAAAGAGTTCTATGAAGGGAAGGAAACGAATTTTTATCTATTGAATGCTCACTATGTATTTGAATGCTAGACTAAATGCTATACTTTTTTTCTAATTTAATTGTAACAGCAATCCTATGGAGTATATGCTATTATCCCATTTTGTACATGATGAAATTGAGGCCAGGAAGTTAATTCATCTTACCCAAACTTAAAATTTAATTAAAGTCAAACAGTTATGTAAACCTAGGTCTCCCTGGCCCTAAAGGCCACACTCTTTCCATTGTTCTACTCTACCATGTCTCTCCTACGTAGAAATTTCCTTTTATGTCTTTTGTCCAAAACTCATTTAGCTGGGTTAGTCATTCACAGCAATACTGTAAGACTTGCTTGTTCCTTTCCAGCAACAATAGAATCTTTTTCTATTCCTTTATTCCTTTCAGTGCATTGCTATATGGCTATCATTATGGTAGGCAAATTCATGAGTAAGTCTGCTCTTTTAACAGCACAGTGTGAGTTTATGAGACTAGGATATAAAAACAAGGAGAGAAATAGGGAGCAAAGTCTAGCTGTCTCACAGAAGGCAGCCCTAGACCACAAAAGAGGCATATGTAGGTCAATTCAAGTTACAGAAAAGAAGCTCTGATGTATGGGTTGATCATTGTTTATGGATTTTCTATTTTACATTTGATGTCTTCAAATAGTATACTGTCTTTCAAATGGAAAGTAAAAAATGTGTCACATAGACTATGCTTGAAAAGGTTATTCATATCTTAGACATACACATAATTTTTAAAACAACAGCTATAAAGTCATGGGCAACCATGTGTCCCTTGGAAAAAAATCACTAATGAAAACGGATGTATTACCCTTGTAATGTGCCAACTATCTACATTGTTACTATGAAAGCATCCTTAATCAAAGTTTCTGCCAAGTTCACTGAGACTGTTAGAGACACTAGAGATTTGGAGCATTTTAATCCACTTATTCAATATAAGTGTGAGCCTGTGGCAGACGAAGACATGAAAAAAAATTCACTGTAATCAGATCTTACAACATTATGTTATATCTTTGAAATCATCCAACAGAGTGAATAATTTTCCTCAATCTTTCATATGCTAAAAGGGAGTAAGGGCATAAGGTTGCATTTTTGGTCATCTGAAGCACGTTAAATCATACAACTTTATTGATGCACATTAAGATAACTATAAAAACACCAAATACTTTACCAAAAAGAGGAAGTTTAAAGCACAGCAAACTAAAAGGAAATAGCAACAGTAACAATAGCAAAATATCAATCTTGAAGACTCAAGCAGCAGGGACCCTCAAAAATGTCAGGCTGAAAAAATTAGACATAGCCAAACAGCCCACAGAAACAGTATGCAGAACAATAATCATTTGGTAGCATGCCATTTTCATGTGGTAACCCAATCTGAGGAAGTTAAAGTGAAATAGAGTCACAGAGGCTGAAGAGACTAGTCAATGTTTCACATAAAGACTGAAAAACTGAAGATTTTATACATGTAGCAGAGAGGCAGAGAAGAAAACTATAGAAAGAGCCAGCAAATTCTAAATGGCTCAAACATCCAGAGTCTAATAGTCTAGTGATTGGTTAAATAACTCTTAGCCCTTTATTTAACCTTGGCTATTCAGGCCAGAGCTGACTATTCAATTGCAGTTGGAAAATAAATGCTGAATGCCCAAAGTACAGAAATTATTCTGGAGAGAGACCAATGAATTTTAAGTATTATTTTCAGCATTAGTTAGGTTTTATTTTTAAACCGTTCTTTAAAAGACTGATATGTTCGCTCTTAATTATCTTTGCCCCAAAGCAGTTCTGTCCCCCAGAAACAAGCACATCATAAAGGAAACTTAGACAAATGCCAAGCTTAAATATTTTCCTTTTGCAAACAATGCTGGCTCCAGAAACACATTACAAAAAGCTGGGACTATGAATTTTCTCTCCTTTAGAAACAAGAATGTTCTCATATCAAAGGTAATTCATTTGTAAGAAAATATTTACTGATTTTTTTTAAATGCACATCATTCATTAGTTCTAAAGGTGTCATCAATCATAAAGCCAAAACCACATGGTGAACTTGGAGAAGAAGAAAAAGAAACAGATAATCATTTTGTGAAAATTTGCACATCTTCACCAGTTGTAGCTAAATGATTGACATGTTGCTACAAGCAGCTTCTGTATGAATTGTTACAAGGAGGACTGAAGGAAGTTCCAAAGGAAAGAGAGAGCAGAGATCACTAGTCTCAAGCAGCTCACAGTTAGTGATATAGCAAGCAAATGTTTCACATGTAAAGAAATCTCACCCTGTATAGTTCCCATATAATTTTGATAAGAACAGAATCTCCTTTGGAATAAACAAGGAGATAACATTTATCGAACACTTATAATATGCTAGGGACCATGCTTTATCCTCCACATTGTCCCAATTTATCAACAATATAAAATAAGCATGATTATTATTCTCATTTTACAAATGAGTAACATGAGGCTCAGGGAGGCTAAGAAAATTGTTCTGTCACCAAGCCGTTAAGTGTCAGCATGGGATTTGGGGACCCAGGCTGTCTGTCTCCAAGGTTCCATGCATGTAACCATCAAGAAAATGTACAAGGAAGTAAGATATTGGAATACAAATTAAGTTTGTTCTCTTTGGCCAATAAGATTAACTTTGGTAAAACGACTACAGCATCAACACAAAGGCATATTTAGGAATTTCTCCCAGGTGTACACATTTTCAAATGATCTTGCCTGTGCTAAATTTTAGTCAGACAACACCAAAACTGAAGTAATACCAGGTGAATTAAAGTCTATTTAGTTTGAAATTAACTCTGAAATATGCACATTTAATTTCTATTACTAATTCACTTTTGGAATAGTCACAGTTTTTCTGGAAACACTGATATTTTAAGAGAGCTTTAAAGAGTAATAAAATAAACCACAGGCAAATAAACTTTCAATAAAAACAGACGGTCAGGATTAAAATGCTTTGCTATATATAGAAACATAGGAATGAACTAGCATTTTTCGAATTAATTTGTAAGCCCAGATTCACACCAAGTGCATTTAAAACTGCTCCTTGCACGCCTAAGTGAAATGAACTATAAACAGAATTCGATGCACACTAAGGTCCTCTACTGAAGGCCTAAGAGTTCTCTTTGAAGCTAAGATATGAGAACTGAATGCCTATCATCTGAAATGTTTCATCCCAACACCCTCAGAAGGCTATGTTATTACTTACTCTGGCAGCACAATAGTAATATAAATATATAGCCATGTTATTTGATAAAATCCCAACTGACTTTTAAACTACATTGTGGTTCAATCAAATTACTACGGCTCTGCTGCTGTAACACACACACGCACAAACACATTTGCATGAACATAAATGTATATGAACATACATATACCATAGTAGTACCTGATGGCAGTGTTAAAAATAAACAATAAAGAAGTAGCTCCAATGCTCATGCTAAGGTAAACTGATAATCATTCATCCATAACCTTATTTATATGGGCTTCAAACTCCCTAAAACTGTAGCTGTAAAGTTTTCTTCCTGTAACCCACAGCAATGAATACATTTTACATCATACCCAGTATACACACACACACACACACACACACACACACACATACACACACACACACAATTGAAACTAATGTTTCAGCAAATGCTTTACTACTGCACGTAGCACACACATTTTTTCCCCATTCTATTCCAGTTTTAAAGGTAGGTTTTCTTTTCTTTTTAAACTTTCTGGAGATAGGGTCTTGCTATATTACCTGGGCTGGCCTTGAACTGGGCTCAAGGAATCCACCTGCCTGGCCTCCAAATAGCGGGGACTACAGGCACACACCATCACACCTGGCCTATTTCTTTTTAAAAAACATTTTTTTAAATTAGTGCAACTCACTAATTTGATTTTGTGAGCAAATAATGGGTCATGGAATACAAGTTGAAAAAATACTACCCTAAAGTGCCTAAATTCCAGAGGAAATGTTCACAGTGAAGTACAAGACAAGATTAAAAATAAGAAGGGAGGCTGTGCATGGTGGCTCACACCTGTAATCCCAGCACTTTTTTGGAGGCCAAGGTGGGTAGACTGCCTGAGGTTAGGAGTTTGAGATCAGCCTGACCAACATGGTGAAATGCAGTCTCTACTAAAAATACAAAAAATTAGCCAGGCATGGAGGTGTGCGCCTGTAATCCCAGCTCCACAGGAGGATGAGGCAGGAGAATAGCTTGAATCTGGGAGGCAGAGATTGCAGTTAGCTGACATCATGTCACTGCACTCCAGCCTAGGCAACAAGAGCAAAACTGTCTTCAAAAATAAAAATAATAATAAAATAAATACATAAAAAGAAGACAGAAGAACGCTACTGTTAAATTCCAAGTAATGTTTAAAGAACACAGAATTAGCATTAGAAGTCTTGCTAATTGTATTGCATCTTAACAGGCAAAGCGTAAACAGTTCTTCAGGTTGGGGGCCAAGAAAGTATCCTAGATATCTGAGCTGGACCTTGAATGATAAGGAAAAACAGTATCATATCCATTTGATAGATGAAGAAACACAGATAAAAGAAGAGAAATACTTCGTTTGTTCAGTCATTTAGTCTCCAGTAGAATTTTCATGTGAATTGAATCCTTATTACGGTGCCCAGCCAAATTTATCAAGCTCTTCTGTAACTAAAAGTAATGAGTCTTGTCCACCCACCTGCGCACATCATAGGTATTGTCAGCCATGTTTGGCTTAGGAGCATCGTTGACCTCAGTGACCACCTGAGTTTGGGAAAAGCTGCAGCTGGGCTGGGACCCCAGTTGATAATGGGAAGACAGAGGAAATGAGAATTCTAGAGTGAGGTTTCAAAGACATCTTTATTTACAATCTTCCATTTAAAATTTAATTCAAAAAGTTTCCATGTAAAGTTTTAACTATTTAAGACTTTAATTAAAACAGAGAATGTCAGGCCAGACGTGGTGGCTCACATCTGTAATCCCAGCAGTTTGGGAAACCGAAGCAGGCGGATCACTTGAGGTCCTGGGTTTGAGACCAGCCTGGCTAACACGGTGATACTGTCTCTACTAAAAATACAAAAATTAGCCGGGCATGGTGGTGCATGCCTGTAGTCCCACCTATTTAGGAGGCTGAGGCAGAAGAATTGCTTGATCCCAGGAGGCAGAGGTTGCAGTGAGCCAAGGTTGCACCACTGCACTACAACCTGGAGCCTAGGCAACAAAGCGAGGCTCTATCTCAAAAAGAAACAAAACGAAGCAGAGAACATAGTGATGTATTTCTGACCGTTTCTCTTCGAAAAGGATTAGTATAAAAGAATTTCAAACACACACAAATTAAAGAGAATGGTAAAATAATCCCCGATACCCATCAACTAGATTCAACAACTGGCAAGATTTTGTCGCACTTGATTTATTCTCTATGTTGTTGCTGTCAAAGTATTTTAAAGCAAACCCCAGACATAATTTCACCCCTAATTACTCAGTACGCGCCTCTAAACATATTTTCTTTATATAACCAAAATGTCATTATTGTACTTAAAAATTTAACAATTCCTTGGTATCCTGTAAAACACAACCAATTCAAATTTGCCAGACCACCCCAAAAATTGTTTTATTATAGTTGCTTTGTTGAAATCAGGATCAAAATAAGTTCTGCACTTACACCCCTTCCTAACCCTTACCTTTTACAGAGCCTGGGCAACAAAACAAGACTCCATCTCAAGAAAAACAAACAATAAAAAAAAAAAAACAGAGAAAGTAGTGACATATTTCTGACCATTTCTCTTCAAAGAAGTTTAGTATAAAGAATTTCAAACATGCACAACTTAAAGAGAATGGTAAAACAATCCCCCACATACTTATCCACTAGATTCAACAATTAGCAAGATTTTGTGACACTTGAGGTTTATTCTCTACATTGTTGTTGCTGTCAAAGTATTTTAAAGCAAACCCTGGACATAATTTCACCCCTAATTACTTAGTACATAGTTCTAAAAATATTTCTTTATAAAACAAAAATGTCATTATTGTACTTAAAAATTTAACAATTCCTTGGTATCCTATAAAACACAGCCAATTCAAATTTACCAGACCAACTCAAAAATTGTTTTTTTATAGTTGCTTTGCTGAAATCAGGATCAAAGTAAATTCTGCATCTATCCCCCTCCTAACCCTCTTTATCTTTTAACTATCATTTCCAGCCTATCATCTCCCACTTCTGATTCCCCCCAACTTCCCAGAAATTCATTATACTCCAGAAATATAAATAATTGAGGTTTTTCCTCCCAAGTGGGCATGACCATGTTGAAAGCAGCATAGCTTTTCTACAACAGTGACATCCATCTTTGCAGCTCTACACTGTAAGGCTGTCTTCCATTGCTCCAGTTAACAAACGGCGGGCTAGATATTCTGATTAGGTCAAAGTAAAAATGAAAAGCATATGTGCCAAGTTATTAGAATCATGCAAGAAAGTTCTTTGCAGAGAAACAGTGAGGATGGAATAGCTGAGGTTCGGTAAGAGGATGCTGGTAACCAGTGATGTAAATTCTGGGAGAACTAGAAATAGGCTAAGATGAAGGTTAGCCTTGAATCAGAAGAGTATCCTTTCCTCTGAGACGCAGGAAACGTGAACAAAGGTGCAGGTATTCTCTGTTGGTAGGGGTTGAGTTGAGTTGTGGAGTTTTATTTGTGAAGTACATGAGACAAGGCCATTTGCTAAGAGAAGATAACTAAGGAAACGAAAAGCTAATGAGTTCTGCTGTGTGTTAGGCATTGCGCTAGGCTGCAGATCTATACCTATATTATATATAAAGTAAATAGTATATACATTTTTATATGTATGTGTGTATAATTTTACCAGTTTGTAACACAAGCAAAGTTGATATTAATGTCCGATTTTTATAGAAGAGGAAAGTATGGTTTAGAGAGGGGTTCAGTATCTACCCAAATTCACAGAGAGGTAGAGGTTGAATGTGAACTCAGTCTGTCTGACACTAATCATAAGTCCTGAGAGAAATGAAAGAGGAGCAACAAGTTAAAAGATTACAAAATGTCATTTATGTGTCCTGCCAAGATCAGAAACCATATATTCATAACAGTTGGCATGCAGAAGGCAGCCCTTAGGATCGATGCAGGACTGAGAGGTCTGCCTGGTGGATGAAGTCACAGAGGCTGTCAGTGCCCTCCCAGACCTCCTGGACACTCACCTTTCCTGTGCATGCTGATAGCTTGTTCAATGAAGCAGCTGAGACTCTCCACCTCAGGGTTTTTCTCCGGCTTTGTGAGCAGACCTTGCCCTCAGACAAAAGGGAGGCGAGAAGCTGTTAAGGAAGAAGTTCCCTTGGGAGCAGCCTGCAGCCAGTGACCCATGAATGTTGGTGGATGAGCACCCTAGCTACGGTGGGTGGGCCCACTTTGAGATATGTTCATCACAGTTGTCCAAAGGCTCAGGGGCAGATCCAGCCCTTGCCCACAGCAGTGCCCTGCTTCTTAGCACACCCTGCGTGGCTTCCTCCCTTTTCTGTCTCAATTCTCCATGTCTTTTTACGTGCTTCCCAGAATCACCTCCCGAGCCGACTGCCTGTACTCAAATCCTCAAAGTCCACTTTGGGGGAATCAAAACCAAAATAATGGAGAAAGGGGATACGGAAGTCCAGGAACTGAAAGCATTGGTAAGAGTAATTTCACTGCCAACTATGAAATTTAGTTTGGGTAAAGCAGGAACCAAACTTAAGAGAGGGTGGGGAGAATAACAGACAGTGAAGATTATAAAAGGTTTTAATAAGAAAAGAGCAGGAGGCTTACAGAGAGTGAGGAAACTGAGAAGGTGGAAGTGGATAAGAGAGAGTGTGATACTTGAGTTTGAGCTCTCATAGGTAGGACAGTCAGAGTTGATGAAAAGGTTACAGGTAAGTCCAGGGGAATTAGTTGGCAGTGGAGCTGATGTGAATGCTAATGAAACTGAGATGTCATGAAACAAATAGCTGGAGTGTTGAAGTCTTTCCTTCAGGAATATTGAAATCTGCTAGGATGATGTCAGGAGCTGGGAAGATGAGAAGGCTTGGCAAGCTGTCAGAGGATGGAAATGACCTGATACAGGCAGACAGCTACGACAAAACATGTTAAAGGCAATAAAACTGGACAGTGCACATCGCACAGGAGGAGGACAAGCTCAGGAGAAGCTGTGTGGAACTAGGATAATGCAGATATCATTTTCTAACTCTGTTTTGAGGTACACTAGATGACTTCTCCATCTTTACCTGACAAAAGTAAAAGGTGAGAAGCGTTCTTAGGGGAGAAGCAGGTTTCCTGAAGGCAGCACACGAGTCTGGAGACAGAGAGTGTGGGGAAGTTTATTTACAATGGAAAAGAGTTTTCAGTGTGCACAGTGGAAAGAGCTGGAATAGAAGTCAGCAAAAGGAAGATCAGCTATTGGAGGAAAGGGAGGATCCCTGCATCGCATGACATCCTCAGAGAGGATTCATGAACCCAGAGGCTTCGGACAGTGAGGAGGAGGAAAAGTGGCGCTGAGGATAACCAGGTAAAGGCCGGGATGGTGGTACCACAGTGTTAAATTGAAAGCACGAACTTCGGAATTAGGAGTTAGGTCCTGGATCTGCTATTGACTCTGGAATCTTGGTCACATTATCTAAACTCCTATGCCTCCGTTTCCTCTTCTGTACAATGAGAATAAATAGTTACCTCATCAGACAATTTTGAGGATGAAATGTAAAATGCTAAGCTCCACTCTTGGCCCACAATGAACATTCAATAAATGTCCATTAGTTTTTATTATAACTAGCTTTATGGTCTGGATGAGTCCTTTGGTACAAAGGATTTTAACAATGGCCCAAGGGTCCCATGTATTGTTAGGACCCATGTATTCTTACATCTGTCAGGCAAAAATTATACATATACACTTACACACATACAGAGAGAACTATGCCAGTCAAAAATTGATTTCTTTTTCCTAGAAAGTAAAAGTTCTGGCCGGACATGGTGGCTCAAGGCTGTAATCCCAGCACTTTGGGAGGCCGAGGCAGGTGGATCACGTGGTCAAGAGATCGAGACCATCTTGGTCAACTTGGTGAAACCCCATCTCTACTAAAAATACAAAAAAAAAAAAATTAGCTGGGCATGGTGGCACATGCCTGTAATCCCAGCTACTCAGGAGGCTGTGGCAGGAGAATTGCCTGAACCCGGGAGGCGGAGGTTGCGGTGAGCCGAGATCGCGCCATTGCACTCCAGCCTGGGTAACGAGCGAAACTCCGTCTCAAAAAAAAAAAAAAAAAAAAAAAAGAAAGTAAAAGTTCTGAATTTGCATTTATGCTCAGTTTTCTGTCACCAGGACTGGGACACATGAGGCACATGGGGGAATAGAATTAAGAAGATACTCATATTCCATCATTGTACAACTGGAGAATGAGAGCCTCCTTACATTCCATACCGTTAAGTACCTGGTGTGCCTCATCCTAATGCCAGCCCTGCCTGTCAGTAACCAACCTCACTCCACTGCATAGGCCAGGCCAATGGTTAGATTCTAGAGCAGAGCCACGCCGCATACAGACCCAAGTCATGCCACATGGATACGTGTTAGAAGAATGACCCTCTTGCTACCCTGTGTATGGCCATGACTAATTGATATGCACAAACATATATCTCAGGGCTCTTCATTAGAGTTTACGTATACTGATTCCTATCTTATATGATACATCTTGTAGCTGTTCTAAATTAAAGTATATATGCAATGGTTGAAGGCATATTAATAAATCCAAAGGAGAGAAAATTAATCAGCCACTTTATGAATTGTAGTTCTTGGACTCACACTCAGATAATCCATTCAAATGCTGATACTTTTACTTACAGAAATTAATAGTACTGGTAAAGGAAATCTCAATTGAACCATAATTCACACATTTTATAATCAGTATTACCTGACAACGTATAGAACTTAGCAGTTGCTTTTTGCCTACAAGATAAACATTGAAGAGCTATTGCAACCTCATTCTTTATACCCTTAGTCTTTATTTGGGCTTGATAAGCACTTTTTGTGTGTGTGCCAGGCATTGTGCAAAATACAGTCTCATGCCACCCTATTCAATCCTTGCAAAAGCCCTATCAGGTCTTTCCATTCATTATGATGATTTCTATCAGATATTTCCAATCATTATTAAAATATTTCTACTTAATTTGGTGTTAAAGACACATACTTGTTTTCATGCTATGCCAGTTATAAAGAAAATGTTTAATAATATAAATAATATAAATAAAAATGTTTCTATCTCTATATTGACTTTCTAAGACATAAATTTTGTTGATTGAAATTCATTGATT
Source organism: Saguinus oedipus (assembly GCA_031835075.1). NCBI lineage: Eukaryota > Metazoa > Chordata > Mammalia > Primates > Cebidae > Saguinus > Saguinus oedipus. The sequence goes on from CM063178.1 coordinate 131,391,649, forward strand.
ATAAAGGTATACGAAAGCTTAAATTATAAAGAGAAGATAAAAAGTCCTGCTATGTACTTTCACCTGTTGTTTTGGCTCACTCAGCATCCATTCTTTCCTGTGTGCAGTATCACCCTATCTTCCCAAGGGAGCCACCCCTCCTTCTGCAGATAGTCTGGGTGGGGCTGTCCATCAAAGTGCCCTCCTGCCCTGGTCACAAAATGGGCATCCGATCCAAGACACACCAAAGAGACTCTCACTCCTGGAGGTTGGGGAGAATGACACCTGGATAGAAACCAGATGAAGCTGATTCTCCCCTGAGGAGGTGCCCTGGAGACAGGATATTCCACTTCTTGCTATCTAGAGCCTTGAAACCCGATTCCTTACATTTTCTAAATTTTCAGACTTTTCTTGGGTTCCACAGAAACCTCATGTTCTTGTAATGAATTACTCTATTGATTAAATTCACCAAAACTTATGTCTGGTGCTTGCAACCAAAGAATACATGCTGACACACACTATCTTAGTACATCCATTGTAATTTATATGTACTACGCTCCAGGTTTTTCATAATCATATTTTTTGAAAAGGTAAAACTAATTTAATTCTGTTCCTGTTGTATACATGGATCATTTCAAGGGCTACTATTATATAACCCTACAGTGATTATGATTATTTTCATGCATATCACCGTTTTATTTTGAATTTTTTCCTCTGAGAGATTCCAAGAAGTGAAATTATTGAGTCAAAGGGCACAGATATTAGTATAGCTCCTGAAAGATATTGCCAAAATGCTTTCTAAAAGGGCCTTGACAATTTATAACAATTTCAAGGGCTCATTTTTATCAAACCTCCAGTCAACATTGGCCATCATGTAGTTTTAATATTCTGTTGCCAATGTTTTCTATACTCTCCTCAAAAACGTGGAGCACATGACTCACACATTCAATAGGAGAGATAAAACTCCCTACTCTGGCACTCTGAACATTTCCTCAAACAACGGTATATTTGTTAACTTTATGGAAGTATAATATGCCAATATAAAAATTGCTCTAATGTTAAGATATTATGTAATCTCGAAGTACAATTGATGTGCTGTTTCCTTTGCTACTCTTTCTAGAATTACAGTTATCTATATCATAAAATAACAATTTTCCCCAAGGAATGGGCCATAGAGTAAGAGTAGAAACCATTATTCTATGAGTTCTGATGTAAATATATATTGAAACTATATACAAAAAACTACAAACGCAGCCCTTCTAACAATCCCAGTGTGGCCCATATAATTTTTTTTTTAATAAAAGAAAGTAAATAGGTCTATTTTCCTTTCCTCCTTTGAGCTGTTCCAATGCCAAAATTATATCTTAACAATAGTGACTAGGTGACTGGCCTGTGAATAAGACAGGCTGAGTACAAGACACACAATGAGTTCCTGCAAGAACAGATCTAAGAAAATGAGTTCTTAAGGGGCATAAGTGGGCAACAGGTCAGGCATGCTGCCCAAGCTACCCTTGGTACCCACAAAAGGCTGGGGTACTTCTGTATGAATCCTGGCCTCAACCAAGGCTGCCAGAGCCGACACATTCCCTATGCCCCTTATCCTCTGTCCAGAATATCTGAGAAAACAAAAAGAAAAAATATAATCTGAGAACTGCTGCTGTGGGCCACCTAATCTTGTCAGCAAATACGTAATGCACAATTGCTAAGAGCAAGGAAGTGGGTGCCAGGATCCAGAGTGGCCCTAAACCTTCATCCATTAATGTCTGTACCTCCTCCCCCAATTCAGCACCATTTGACCTTGGATCGTCACAGAATCTGCTCATCCCAGTCTCCCTTTGAATCTGCGAAAACTGTTTCAGCCCCACTTCTTGCAAGTAAGTTTCAAGCCTCTCTTATCACAATGTGCAGATTCTGAGGAGGGGACACTGACTCTATTGCTGAGGGCTGGTTCACTCTCTCACCCCTCATTCTGAGAAGGGAGGCTGACTCCTATCATAGTCAGGTGTCCAGGAAAGAGCCTAGACTCCTTCTGACACTGAGATTCACAATAGTTAGGGTTGATTAAGAAGTCTGGAATTTTAGGTGCCATTGAAAGATTTTAAGCAGAGACTTGACACAAAAAGAGTTGCATGTTTTAGAAATGTAACTGGCAAAAGGATAAAGGATAGATTAAGGAATGAAAGGTCAGTTTGGAAGTGCTGTGATAGTTAAAGCGTAAGTTGGGAGATATTGGCTAATGTGGATTCAGCAAAGAAGAGAGAGATGGCCTCCATCCAGTCCATACTGTATCCTGAGAGTGGCACCCAGGTTATTCTTTATCTAGAAGATCATGCTATTACATTTCATGGCATCTACTTCAAAAAGAATAACTGCTTCCTATCAGTCCTAATTTCCTCAATAACTTTGTATACATCGGCTAATAACAAATGAATTCATATAAACTCTTCTTGCAGCAGGCAGAAGAAAAACAGAGACAGCTAACTGCATAAAGTCCTCCAGAAACATAGCCAAATCGCAATGATATTATACCATTGTGATTCAGGATAAAGGGTCCTTAAAGAAAAAAATTTTAAAAGCTAAATGTGTTTATGCTGTGTTAGGCTGTTTATGCTTCTTCTATCTGAGAAGCTCCCGACTCAACCACTTTTGAAAAATTCCAAAGTCTGTAAAGGTACAATTCTCTTGACTGAGAAGAACATTCTGAAATATTATTATTAGGTTAATAAATTCTCACTTAAGGAAAAGGAATTAGAGGTGCACCATTTATAACAACTTTTCAGTGCAAAACTGAGTTCGGAGGCCAAAAAATATATAAACTTTAATCCATTTTTCAGTAACTTTCATATTTTAGTGTAGTATTTTAAAACTGAAGCTATTATGTTTTAAAATAATATGGAAATAGTAAAAAGATCAGCAGTTGCCTGAAGTTAGTGGGGAGGGAGGGATAAATAGGCAGAGCACAGAGGATTTTTACAGTAGTAAAATCCTACTGTAAAAATCCTCTATGATACTATAATGGTGGATGTACATTATCATATGTTCATCAGAACCCACAGAATAGAACACCAAGAGTGAATCCTAATGTAAACTATAGACTTTGAATGATAATGGTATGTCAGTGTAAGTCCATCAATTGCAATAAACATACCACTCTGGTGGAGGACGGTGATAATGGAAGGAGTAGGCGTGGATAAAGGACTGGAAGTGTATGGGAACTCTGTATTTTCCACTCAGTTTTGTTGTAAACATATACTTCTCTCAAAAATAAACTTAGTCAGGCATGGTGGCTCACACCTGTAATTCCAGCACTTTGGGAGGCCAAGGTGGGTGGATCATGAGGTCAAGAGATCTAGACCATCCTGGCCAACATGGTGAAACCCCATCTCTACTAAAAATACAAAAATTAGTTGGGCATGGTGGCACACGCCTGTAGTTCCAGCTACTCCGGAGGCTGAGGCATGAGAATCACTTGAACCCAGGAGGCAGAGGTCGCAGTGAGCCGAGATCGCACCATTGCACTCCAGCCTGGCGACACAGTGAGACTCCATCTCAAAAACAAAAACCAAAACAAAAAGCAAACTACATTGGAATACTAATAAAGAGACAGAATATATTCTGTATTAAAATATATGTGAAACTGTACTATATGAACAAACCTGGCAAAAAGAAAACCTCATCAGTTCTCTGATTCCCAAAGTTCTAGATATCTGTAAGTTACTATTCAAGTCATCTAATACACAAAGGGAATTTTTTCTATGTTAGAAAAAGTTTCCGCAACTTGCATGATGAACTACTCTGAATGTTACCAGAACCTAGAAGTATGGTAACTGGAAATTAAGGCAGATAAAAACATCTGTCTCTATGCAAAACATGTCCCTCAGAGGCCAAACTGGGTGAAAATAAATAGCTAACCTGGCAACCAAATAAAACTACAAAGCAACAAACACAAGTATAAACATTCTGAAAAATGTTTTTAAAAGGCAAAATGAAATGCCCCTAAAAAATGAACCTTTAAAATGTATCATATGAAACTTTAGTATTTCACAAAAAGAAACACACCTTCCTTCTTGTTATACTGCAAGACATCATAGCTGCCTTGACTATCAAATTATATATATATAATATATATATAATTATATATAACATATGCATACATAATTTTCTACAAGTCTCTCAGTAAACATATATTCTGAAAATATGGAGCACTTCAGCTGTGCATTTCAGTTGTGCCTTTGATCACTGCACAAGACCGGGTCCACAATATCGAATGAAGAAGAGTTAACATGTTGACATCTGTTTTAGGCTATAAATGGAAATCGTGAAGTTCTTCTCTCCTCTTCCAAGAGTTCCCTGGAATGGATCAAAAAGCTTCAAAAGACTTGGCTCCAAAGGAACTTCTAGGCAATGTCTACACAGCACAAAATGAAATGGAGCCTTGGCATCTCACTAAAGAGTTAGGGCTGTGCTGTCTACTGCAAAAAGGGGATGGTACCTAGCTCCCCTTGTGACTTGAAAGGTCACAACAGTTCACCAGGCTCCAGAATTTTCCTTTATGTGAATCTATGTATTAATTTTTCATAAAATCTCAACGAAAGCTCTTTGTCTTCAGCATAGTTAGACAACTGAATGTTTAGTCTGGGCCATGTGCTGTGCTAATACTGGGGGTAAAAAGGCTGACTCTCCCATATAAGTGAGGCAGAGGAATGTCTCCAGTCTAAATGGAAAGAAACCATCCCAAACTTGCATTACAGTTTTTCACACCAAATCAACCTGGCCTGTAAAATTTTGCTTTCCTTGAGGCTGAGTCAAGATGAAGTAGCATTTGCGGGTGTAGTTATTTGAGAGCACAGCGTTCTTTACAAGGGGTCCTTATATGTAAAGCAGAAACATTTTTGTTTTGCTTTTTAGTTGGAGTGAGCCCGATGCATTGATTGTTTTTTTCTCCAAAGTTAAAAGAGCAAAGCCAGAGACTACCAAAATGTTAGGTTTGTTTATCATTTCCAAGTTGAAATAAAGCATAATGTGAATACTCAGCACTCTATCTTTCCCTGATTAAAGTGATCCTGCCCTTTGAATTGCTACACAGGATACTGTTCTGTACGGCTCACTCACACGGCTGTAATAAGTCACAACAGCTTGGCACCTCGCCCAACAAAATACAAACTCTCCTGAAGTCTTGAGCTTTCCCATGGCAACATCACAGTCACCAACACAGCAAACAATCACTCCAATCCCTGCTCCTGAATTCCTTTTCTAACAGCAAAGGCTATCATTGCAGCCAGCCTCTTAGAACTGTGCTCATTATCATCTATGAAAGGAGATAGCAATGGAGATCAAGTTGCCTTCAGTGCTGAGCTTAAAATGAGACCAGAGGCAGGATAACTACAGGAGCATGGGGAAGTTTTACTTATGCTTTTACTCTAAAGGAAGAGTGACAGCCTGTATGAAAAGTATATTCCTTAAATATATTCCTTAAAGTATATTCCTTAATGTGCCTTGCTGCCTTGATTACCCAGTGGCTCTGGCTCACCCACAATCTTCATACAAAACTCCCATTCACATCTAGCCCAGGCACTCTCGACAGCAGCTAGAGGGGGAAATGCCATCTTAAAGCTGCAACTCCAACACATTCCTGAAACTGCAAAATTGGGACAGCTTTCAAACCTCAGCTGCTTTCTCCAAGGGAATGATCATTCTGCTCATATGGGAAGGCTGCCTAGCAGTAAGAGCAGGGTGGCAGCTCCGTATAGCAGATTGAAGCAGCGCCTCTTCCTTCATGACCGCTTCTCTTCAGATTCGAATAACATCCTTGGGGGTGCCAGTCTCCTCTCGTAAAAAGTGTCTGGGCTCCCACAAATCCCCTAAAATTATAATCTCTCCATTCGTATTAATTTGATTTTCATTTGATGGCCCGTGAGAGTTCAGGAACAGAACTAATACTGAACCCAAGGGAATGAATGGCCTATGACTCATGAGTGGATATGGCTTCATGTGGTTTTGAATGCTGATTGTTCTGTTCTGGAATTATGGTAAAGCCCTGCGCATGCTCATGGAAGATTTCAGGCTTCTTTACAATTCTAGACTCAGACCTTATACAGTGTTACAGTTTACATTTGGGATCACCCAACCCCAGAAATCAAAATTTCAGAGGGAGTTTCATTTCAGCATAGCTAAAATTTGGGGGGCGGTTGTGGTGGGGCATTAGTCCATGTAATAAAGAATATAAAATACTAATGACAAAGCATGGAAGCAATTATATCAAGATATTTCAATGTTATCCTAAACCACAAGGAGGAAAAAAAAATCCAGTGATTTACTAAACAATAGCAGAATTCTGAAATGTAACTGAAGCCTTTCTAAAATACATATGCGTGACTGCTGTGTCATTCAAGTCTGTATACTTAAATACTAACCCTCAAGATCCATTTTAGTGACAATTTACATAGTTACAATAATACGGTAAATTCTGGCATCAACTTTTCACTTACTGCATACCTGATTATGTTTTATTCTTTATTATCTAATAATTTCCCAAAACCCAAGGTCTTATTATGTTGCAGTTTTCATCAGTAAGAAACCCACCTTAGACATAAAATATTAAGCTAAAGAAAAGAATGGTAATTTGCATCAGAGTTGCTCTAACATCTCAGAATACACTTCCCCAAAATTATATCCATGGCTACTTCCTACTCCTTTATGTTTCAGCTCTAATTTAAAGAAACTTTTGTATTATAAAAAATGACTGGTTATAATAGCATGTATTTTTTAGTTGGTTTGCTTATTTCTTATATGTCTTCCTATTAGAATCTAAAAGCCTTGAAGTTGGGGACCACGTAGCTAACCTCATGTCTTATACACAATATTGAGCAAGTATTTGTTGAATGAATGAATTCTTCATTTATCTGTACACAGTGAACCATACATGTGCTATATACTTTCTGCTCTGTGTGTACTCTTGTCCAAATGTAAAAATGCTACATCATAAACAAATAATTCATGGCATAAAATACAATACAGGAATATAAGTGAATTAATGGAACTGAAGAATACAGTGCGAGAACTACGCGAAGTGTGCACAGGTTTTAACACTCGAATTGATCAAGTGGAGGGAAGGCTATCAGAGGTCGAAGACCAACTTAATGAGGTGAAACGAGAAGACAAGATTAGAAAAGAAAAAGTAAAAGGGAATGGGCAAGGTGTCCAAGAAATATGGGACTATGTGAAAGGACCTAATTTACGTTTGATAGGTGTACCTGAATGTCATGAAGAGAATGAATGCAAGTTGGAGAATGTTCTTCAGGATATTATTCAGGAAAACTTTCCTAACCTGGTAAGGCAGGACAATGCTCAGCTCCAGGTAATACAGAGAACACCACAAAGATATTCCTCAAGTAGAGCAACCCCAAGACACATAACTGTTAGATTCACCAGGGTTGAAATAAAGGAGAAAATTCTAGGGGCAGCTAGAGAGAAGGGTCGGGTTGCCCATAAGGGGAAGCCTATCAGACTTATAGCAGATCTCTCAGCAGAAACCCTGAAAACTAGAAGAGAGTGGGGGTCAATGTTCAATATCCTCAAGGAAGGAAATTTTCAACCCAGAATCTCATATCCAGCCAAACTAAGCTTTATAAATGAAGGAAAAATAAAATTTTTCGCAAACAAGCAAGCACTCAGAGATTTCATCACCACTAGGCCTGCTTTACAAGAGCTTCTGAAAGAAGGACTATACACAGAAAGGAACAATCAGTATCAGTCATCCCAAAAACTTACCAAAAGGTAAAGAATATCTCCATAGTGAAGAATCTATATCAACTAATGGGCAAGATAGCCAGCTAGCATTAAACTACAATATTAAACTCACAAATATCAATATTAATCCTAAATTTAAATGGATTAAACGCCCCAATCAAAGACACAGACAAGCAAACTGAACAAAAAGTCAAAACACATCAGCACTCTGTGATCCATCTCATAAGCAAGGACACACAAAGACTCAAAACAAAAGGTTGGAGGAAGACTCACCGATCAAATGGAGAGAAAAAAAAAAAAACAGGAGTTGTAACTTTTGTCTCTGACAAAATGGACTTTAATAGTAACAAAGACTAAAAGAAACAAAGAAGGACATTACATAATGGTAAAAGGATCAATGCAACAATAGGAGTCAATGATCATAAATATATATGCACCCGGTATAGGAGCACCCAGATACATGGGACAAGTTTTCAATGACTTATAAAGAAACTTGGACTACCGCACAATAATTGCGGGAGACTTTGACACCACATTGTTAATATTCGACGGATCAATGAGATAGAAAATTAACAGGGACATTTATGATTTGAACTCAGACCTGGAACAAGTAAACTCAGTGAATATTTATAGAATTCTTCACCCCAGGTCCACAGAACATAGATTTTTTTTAGTATCACATTACACCTATTTTGAAAGTGACCATGTAGATGGAAGCAAATCACTCTTCAGCATTTGCATAGCATTTCACAGATTTAAATGAAATGTTGGTTGCCTGCTTGTTTGTTATTTTCTTTCCTTATTCCTTCCTGTCTCCACTGTTAAGCACAATTATCGGCATAAAAGAGGTTTTTAATAACTGCTTTTAGATTGCATTCCAGCCCGGGCAATAGAGCAAGACTCCTTTTCTCTCTCCCCCTTTTTTCTTTCTCTTTCTTTCTTTCATTAAAAAAAAAATACAATACAATGAAAACAACTCATTAGTTAATGTCAGCAAAACACAGAGGTAAAAGACAGAGAAAGGAGGAGAACCAAGTGCCTTTCGTGGTGCTAGCTGGCAATCTTATGTCTTGAAATTTCTGGGTGAATGTTTTTGGGGTTTTGGAGAGAATGTACTCCCACTGAGATGAGTAATCCATTGTGTCTAACATCACACTGGGATCTGGAATGCCACTGTACTTTAGTATGAAGTGCTTGACAATGCATTCACACTCAGAGGTCAGTTTCAAAACTGCCCTTTAGTTTAACCCTATAGTTGTAATTTAGTAGAAGGACTCTAATAACTGCATAATAGGTTTACCACATATTATTCTGCTTACAATTATGAGTGATTCATTCTTACCTACAGCCATGGAATCTGTACAGAGAACTTCATTCAACCCAGTATTAGGATGACTAAGATCATCATGGATGATGATGATGAAGATGGTATCTACAATTGAGCATAGTAACTACCTGCTTGCTCTCCCCTAATCTTCCCACCATCCTGGTGAGGCAGGTTTTGCTACATCGCCGTTTGATAGATGGGGGAATTAAAACCTTAGAATTAAATAATTTCCCTCAATTTGCTCAGTTAATAAATGATAGAGCTTGAATTCTAGTGCTCAATGTATTACCTACTATGATATTCCACCTCTCAAAGGTACGATTTTTGAGACAAGATCTCACTCTGTCATCTAGGCTAGAGTGCGGTGGTGCCATTGTGGCTCACTGAAGCCTGGACCTCTTCAGGCTCAAGTATTCCACCCACCTCATCCTCCCACACAGCTAAGACTACAGACATGTGCCACCATGCCCCGCTAATTTATAAATTTTTTGTAGAGATGGGTTTTTGCCATGTTGACAAGGCTGGTCTTAAATTCCTGGACTAGAGCAATCCACCAGCTTTGGCCTTCCAAAGTGCTGGGATTACAGGTGTGATCCTAGTCAGGACGATTTTTAAGACTCTGAAATTTCCAAAATGTATATGATGACATACAGGGAAAATACTTGCCTTTTGCTCTTTTAAAAAATTATCATCATATTTGGAGCTAAGAAGTCAGTTTATGCTGTGGTTATGTCAAAAGGAAATTCTACTATAGATAAATTGAGAACTGATAGGCAAAGAAGGCTACTATAAGAAAAATAGCCAAAACTATTTTTGTTGTCAGAAGCTAAAGGTTATATTTTTTTCACTAAGTAATCTGAAAATCAGTATATAAAAGTCAGAGTGACATAAAATGATACAAATTTTGAAACAACCTTTTAGATTCATTTTGCTTCAGAATGTATCAGGGTTTATACCATTTCGTCAACATTATTACCTTGGGGATGACTAGAGTATGTCAAATTTCACCCCAATGAGACCTGAAACTGCCAGAAGCATGAAATCTCTGGAATCATCTTTCAAGTTACCACATTGCTGCATATGAGTTGAAAATTTTCAGTACATAAAAGAAAAATGCACATTCTAACCCTATATCTTTGTGGTTACCTTTCTAATGAACATATTATTAAAGCAAGAAACATATAAGCCTTTTCTTCCTAGTCCTTAGGTTGGAAATATTGTGGTATCAGTAATTTATAGCATTCCTTCTCATATATAATAGGAAGCACTGGACTAAAGAGTCTGCTGGTTTGACTCTTCGCCCAAGTCAATCCAAATCAAGTCACTGTGCCTCTCTGAGCCTCAGTCATCTCAGGTGTAAACAGGGAAAATATCTTCAACACTTTGGAGTCCAGTATTGTAAAAATAAAATGAGAAGTTGCTTTAAAAGCTATAATCTGCTATGCAAATGCATGGAACTCTTATAAGATATATATTTTACAATATTGTTTATGCAAATGTAGGCGAGAACTGATATGCAAAGAAGGCTACTATAAAAAAAAAAAGTGGCAGAAAAGTGGCAATAAATAGCCCAAGAAATGTGTTCAATGAGTAACACCTAAGGAGTCCCAACTATGTGTAGGCACCAAGCTAAGTGCTTTAAATATATCATCTCATTTAACTCTCACAATAACTCTTTATTAGTTAATTTCATACCCAAGTACATTGTAGCTCAGAGATGTTAGGTAATTTTTTCAAATGTTCACAATAAAAGGCAGGGCTTAGACTCAAATCTAGGTCCAGAGAGCTTTTCACCATTTTATTATGTTTCACTATGATTACATTGGCTAGGAGTTTGAGAAGTCATGTAAGTTCATTCCTGGCATGCAGCAGAATGGTGAGGGGAAGAAATAGAAGCTGGACACTCACACTCACTTTAGTTCTTTTGTATGAGCCATTAGGAATCCTTAGATTATCTAAGATACTTCTGCAAAGCATCTCATAAAATCAAATTGTGATTTCTGGAATATCTCCAACCTTGAATGTTAATCATTCCTGAAATATGAATGCACAATTCACCACATTCATCCCATGGGAGAAGGCAGCAGTAGTAGCAGAGGGTTGGTGCTATAGCTAGAGAGGTGTTACCTAGATGAGATTCTCAGCTGAGGCCAGCAAACACATGTCTTCCTGATTGTCTAAGCTCCATGTTGAAGTTCGAAACACAGTCTTACATGTGGAAATGGTGCTACAGGAAAACATATGCCCAAGTTATATACAGTTACTTACAAGCCTTTGGAATCTAACTTTGTTATAATAGGGAGACTACCTCCATGCTGGTGAGTTTCCCAACCAGAGTTGGGCAATAAAAGTTGTCTACATTTGCTTTTCTAAATAATTTTTTTGAGATCCTTTTTATGCTTTTGATGAGGAAAACTTTTTTTCTAATGGTATATACTATTTGATTCTAAGACCTAAGATATCCGTCCTTGCCAGTGTAGCATGTAACAATAATAAAGAAAGCTATAGCCACCGATAAAGGCCTAGGTAGCTAGGATGAGCAAATGCCCTGTCTTTCTCAATCAAGCTCATCATCTCACAAAGGAAAAGTCCAAAGTCAAAAGAGGCTGCCTCAGGCCAAGTCCTAATGGGCATTTTCTTCTTTAGTCACCCAATGAGAGTCCAGATAGGTGGGCTTTTGTTTGTGAGAAGTGACTGTAATTCAGCGTTAGGGAACTTAAAATGTCATCGGATTCATTACAATGGATTCATCTGAGTCTGAATTGACAATAGGAAGCCCAGAGAGCTCATCCCAGGAGATGTACAATGTATGTTTGGAAATTTAGTCACTCTTTAAACTAAGTAAGCTAATTTGAACAATAGTTGCTTGACAATATGTTAAAATGAATTTCCCTAGAGGAAGATGAGTCAGAGCACAGAAAGTAATTTTTGAGCTATCCACTTTTTTCTTATTGTGGTGAAACAGTCATAACATAAAACTTACCATTTTAATCATTTTTAAGTGTACAAGTCTGTGGCATTAAGCATATTTACACTGTTGTACAACCTCACCACTGTCTATCTCCAGGCAGGCCATTGACTTACCTGTTGTGAAAAAAGAGCTTTAGAGTGTTTTCTTATCAGGAACTGATTTCAGTTAGTTAGAAACTGTATTGTGACACAGAAATAAATAGCTTAGTTGTTTTGGAATCTGAACTAGTTCATCTCTTTATTAAATGCTATGCTACTTATAAGTAGTAATATCTTCTCTTTCACTGGGAGGACAACTATATTTTCTACTTTCCCCAAAAAGTTCAGTGTTAGCACCAGACAAAACAATAATCTTTAAGATAGTGAGTGCTTGAATGTGTTGGCTACTATGCTAAATATTTTATGTGCATCAAGTCAGTCTCACAACCATCTAATCATCATTATCCCTGTTGCACATGTGAAGGAAACTGATCCCACAACTAGCAAGGTAGAGAGCTGTGCTCATAATGCGATCTATCTAACTTGTGAGACCAGTAATCTAACTCTAAGAGGTTCACAAATCCTGAGGCATGGGCATCCACCTAAGCAGCTGTTAGAAATGCAAATCCTATGGATACATACCCAGTAATGGGATTGCTGGGTCAAATATATTTCTAGTTCTAGATCCTTGAGGATTTGCCACACTATCTTCCACAATGGTTGAACTAATTTACACCCCCACCGGCAATGTAAAAGCGTTTCTATTCTACTATAAAGATACATGCACATGTATGTTAACTGCTGCACTGTTTACAATAGCAAAGACTTGGAACCAACCCAAATGCCCAGCAATGATAGACTAAACAAAGAAAATGAGGCACATATATACCAGGGAATACTATGCAGTCATAAAAAGGATCAGTTCATGTCTTTTGCAGAGACATGGATGAAACTGGAAACCATCATCAGCAAACTAACACAAGAACAGAAAACAAAATACCACATGTTCTCACTCATAAGAGGGAGTTGAATAAGGAGAACACATGGACACAGGGAGGAGAACATCAAATACTGGGGCCTGTCAGGGGATGGGAGGCTAGGGGAGGGATAGCATTAGGAGAAATACCTAATGTAGATGATGGGTTGATGGGTACAGCAAACCACCATGGCACGTGTATGCCTACATAACAAACCTGCACATTCTGCCCATGTACCCCAGAAGTTGAAGTATAATTTTAAAAGGGGGTGATTAAAGAGATATTTAATAGACATAAAAAGAGAAATGCAAATCCTTCATTCCCATCTCAGAACTGGGGTACGATGTAAGAAGCTCTCCAGGTCATTCTGAGGCTCACTAGAATTTCACAACCTTTGCTCTAGCCACTGCCTCATTGCATTTCCCTTTTTTCATGCTCCTTTCCCCCCATGTCAAATCCCACCACCTGTTCTGGGCACAGGCAGTCTTCATTTTGTTCCCCACCTTGCCTAGCCTCCCAGAAATGGCCCCGTTTTTCAAACTGACTTTTTCCTTCCTCATTTTACTCTGCCTTTCTCCCATTAAAGACTCCTCTTTCCTGTCACTGTTTTTCTGCTATAATTTAGTAAAAGAAACAAAAACAAATCCGACTAAACAAATCCCACGAGGCTTTGGTTCATTCACTCATCAAAAAATCTTGACAGAGAACCACATATTTTTTAGGTGTTTTAGGAAGTGATCTAGTTTTTTGGGATACATTCATGGATAAAAAGACAAATACACACATCCTCCTTAGGTTCTCATACTTGATTACAAATGCAGATATTGGGGTTTTACAGCAGAAATTTGGATTTTCTGAGGTTTGAAATAGGACCCTAGACTCTGCAGCTTATCAAGAACTCCAGGTGGTTCTGATGTCAGGTGAATCAGATGATTTAAGTACCCTAATACATGCCCTGAAGTAGCTTGGAAACAAGCATAGTAATTCACCTGTTGTTTCTGCTTTCTAAATTTGTTTGTATTCTTCTCCCATAGAGTCTTTGGGAGAGGAGCAGGGATGTGAAAAAGGAAAGGAAAAAATTTCAGGCAAACGGAAGCAGCATTTTTCAAGAAAGGGAACTTTCTAAGGTCTTCTAAGGCTGGTTCTGCAGAGGAGATGTTGCCTAACTTGAGCCCTGGCTGATGTGGTTTAAAGACAGAAAACCAAGAGCAAAAAGGGTCAGGAGTCACAGGTGGCCTCTTGGCCTGTGCCCCCTGAGCCAGGTCAGCCAGCTGTCTTTTATACACCTGTGGCCTGCCAGGCCCTTTTTGGATTATTTCAAGGACAACACCTTTAACTCCGAGTGGTAGTTTGGAATCCTTTCAAGTCATCGTGATATGCCCCTCTTTCCTAATAAGAACAAGACCAGCTTGTTTAACATTTCCTCATACCACAGATACTTTTCATGAGGCCTCACCCACTCCCAGACAATGACAACATCCTTCCTGTGGGTCGGTGGCCAGTGCTGCACATATCTAAGAGGTATAATAAGCATTTTACACAGTGGCATTGCCACCTCCTTCTCTTTGTTTCAACTCTGTCTACTAAGATAACCTAAAACACAGGGAAACGGGAAAATGGGCAGCTTATTTTAACTTTTTCCCCCCTCTTCCAAGATGCCTCCCAAATTCAAGCCCTGAGTCAACGACTGTTCCATTATTCTGTCTAGAAGATAATATAGACTCATTTTGTACCCAGAATAAATGTTTGGCACAGAAACAGGCTTCCTTCAAATGGGTCCAGAGAGGAAGTAGCTATGGGAGTGGCAGGGGCAGCCAGGGCTCCATCCCAGCCCCCTGCAGTCCAGACTCTAGGCCAGAGGACAGACAAAGTCAGCAATCTGAACGGGAAGCTAGTGTTGCAGCCGCCAGTGAGGAATTGGATTCTTACTCCACAATTTAAAAGACCAAACATTTGTCCCACTCCAAACAACAAAATGCCAACCCTCAAAGTTCCATTTAGGTACAGTAGGCACTAGAAAGCTTCTGAGATAGGTACAGTATGAGTCTCCTAATCTGATTTCAATGACCTGGGCTGTTTTCCTTAGTTCTAAAGAGTATATTAAAGAGGAGGTTCTCCATTTGACATATTTTCTTTCCAGGGGATACTCAGCAATATCTGATCCCATTCATGGTCCTAATGTAGACAGAAGGTGGGGAACAGTAGTTATTGAAAAAATGAGGACAAAACAGTGCAAATGGATAGTTTGCGGAAGGACATAGTTGTCCTTCTTGTTAACCTTAAAGGTTGGAAAAACTCTAAAATTTCCCTCAAAAACCCATTTTGGTTTCCTGTAAAATATATTTATATTGTAATATTAATATTGTATATTAATTTATTTCATACTTATATTTTCAATTAAGCCACTACCTCTTGGGTTTAGATTTCCCATATGCTTATCTCCACTTACTGTATAAAGTAGAAGTATATTTTATTTATTCCAATGCTATCTCTTTCACAACTTAAATTTTAAACTAATCCTTGTATCCTAGGATCTTGTGAACAGTTTCCACACTCCTATTTTTTTTCATACAACCTTTTACATTTTTGTGCCTCTGGATTCAAAGAGTTCTAATACTCTTGGTTTATCTTCATATAGCACTCACTCACCCACTCTGACAGGTCAGAATGACTCAGTCTCATCATGCGTGGTATCCAGAAGGCCCAACAGAGAAGAGAGCAATCTGGCTGTCCCTGAGGACACTTGGCTCAAAGCCTCCTACCATCCTGTCTGAGCCAGACTGAGCATCCAGTCCCAAGTGTCAGCCTGCACAGAGAAGCTGGCTATGAGAAACTACAGGGAAACCCTTGTCTTGACTACACAAGCTTCAGCTTTATATAATGCAACTTTACAACTAATTTCTTCCCAAGAGTCAGATCGGCAGGCAGCTTGAGGCCATTAAGGTAACCAAAAGCACCAGTCAACTGTGATACACAGTTTTTCAATCATGTGGACACAGACTTGCTATCACTTGGCAATACATAAGCTTGTGACTCTTCTGAAAAACAGAATAAGGGGATCTCTGGTTCGGTTCCTTGAGTTTCGATCTGGGTAAAAGGGCTGCTTATTGCATACTCCTGTGATTTCCTTCCGTGTAATATTCTAGATGGATGGATTTGTTCAGGAAAACAGAAGCAACTATTCCTGCCGAGTCTTCACAGCCTATCTTATGGAATAGAACAAGTCAGGGTACTTGCTTGCACATTCAAGAAGCAACCAGTATACCCAAGCATTTTGGTGGGTACTGCAGATACACAAATGAAGAAGGCCATAAAATGGAGTTTCTATTCTAAAGGGAGTGATAGACCAGAATGGAAACCAATACGTAAATAATCACAGACAATGCAGGTTGTAATAAATGCTGAAAATAAAACAAAGCAGGGGCTAAGATATAGAATAACAGAAGAGTAATCTCTTTAGGGGGGGATGTTCAATAAGGCTACCATTCATGTTGAGATCTAAAAATTAAGTGGGAGGCAGCCAGGTGATGAGGTAGAGAAATAACATAATAAAAGGCCTTCTGGAGAGAAAGATCTGGGCTCATCTGGGGAATGAAATGATCCACACACAGCTTCTGTGTAGTAAGCAAAAGCAAAGAGGGCAGCAAAGTGAGGCAGGCAGAAGCATGAGCAGAACTACAGGTTTGCATAAGGGGTCTGGACATCATTCTAAGTGCAATAGGAGGCTACTTAAGAGTTTTAAGCAGGGGTAGGGTGTAAACAATCGTATGTTGAAAGGTGTTAACTTTTGTTGCTTTACTCAGTATGGACAATACTAGAAAGGACATGCCACCAAAGCAGTCGAGGGGAGAGGGGATCCTGAACCAGGCCAAAGCAGTAAGCAGACAGTGGATTCAAGCTATGCCTTGAAGATGGAATTGAGCAAACGATCCAATGGCACATAGGCGAGCAGATAGTTGGACTCCTCCTCTGCGGCTGGGGCACCAAGCCCCCTCTACATTCCAGGGCACAGTCACTTTATTTAAGATTTAAGCACTCAGTGTCTTGGCACTCATTATCTTACCAAGACCTCTGGTTTTACTTGTCCTTCAGCTTCAGGCCTGCATTCCACAGACGTTCCTGGGTGTCCTGTTCCTGCTTGCATTCACTGAAATGGTGCCTGTGGAAGGAAGAAATTGTTCCATCCGGGTCACACATGAAACCAGTGGCGCTTCTACAGAATGAAGATGTACCTTTGCAAATCTCTACACTGTTGCCTCTGAAGGCACCCAGAAGCCACCCGGAAGCAGAGAGAGCTCTAAAACATCTATGGTTCAGTGTCTTCAAAGCTAAAAAATACATTTCATATCTGACCTCCACAAATGCCTAAAATGCTTAAGCCAAGATGATTTCAAAATCTTCCAAGACTTGAGAGTTTCCCAAAATCCTGTGTCTCCAAATGAGCCACACATTTCCTGCCCAGTGGAGGCCAGGGAAATTATGAGGGTATGTGAGGTGCACCAATTTTCAAATACCAGATATCTTCAAGAGTTACATTGTGCCTCCCTCCACCAAAACATACCAACCTACTGCATTGTTATATTCTTTCTGAGGCTGGCAGTTACTATTGTCTCTTCTCTCTTATCACCAGTTTCTGTAATGGTCACGCCAGGAAAGAAAATGACAGAGGGACTGAGAACAGGGCTGCAGGCTTCCCAGTTTGGGGAAGGCAAGCACTTCTGTGGCAGGGAGCAGCTCCTTGGTCAGTGCTGGGCTGAGAAAAATCAGGGGCTTCCTAGCTCAGGTGCCAAGACTGACAGAAGGAGACAGGAACCTCAGGGTACCTGCATCTTTCTTCTCCAGGTTCCTTTGCTGGCAGATGACTTATTTGCAGAGCATATTCAACAGGACAGCCTGAGTAGGAAACCATCAGGTGGCTATTGAAAGCACTTTTACATAGATAAATGGTAACCTCCTGAGGATAAATCTAGACTTTCACACAAGCTGTGAATCCAGAGTTACTCTTCCCACTCAGTACATGCACAAGTGGCAGTCACAACTGGAAAGTGAGAGAGGTTGCTTTAAGAGTAACTAGGCCTCTTAATGTCTTGGATATTTTGGGTGGAACTGGGAGGTCATTTCTGATAGCAACTTTGGTAATGAGTCTTTTGGTAATGAGTCAGAACACAGATGTAGTCAGAATAAAGAAAGGGGAGATAAAACTGAGAGGTATCTGTGTCAGATCCCATAATAAATGCTTTAGGTCATTTATCAGCTACATCTCCAAGAAAGGTGCCACTGTTATCACCATTTCAGAGATGAGATGACAAAACTGAGGTTCAGATGAGACAAACAACATGCCCAAGGTAACACAGTAAAAAGCAAGCCAGAGAGTTATGCCCAAAATCTGAGACGATCTGACCTCCGAACCCTAATTCTTAAGTATTGAACTTTACTTCCCTTAATTCTTAAGTAACGTACTTTACTTCCTGACTTTAGCTATCAAAGACAGAGAAGTGATCATTTAAGAGAGTTAACTAATAGAAGAATGCAATCACTAGAGAGATTGTATTGTTGTTACATCTTTCTAAAAACAAACAAACAAAAAAATCCTACCCTTATTCTGGCAGATAAAGAAAACAGATATCTATGTTTCTTGCTAAGTCTGGTCAAGGCACTCTCAGTTTGAAACAATGGTTTGATGTCCTTGTACTTACCTTAATTACATGGGCCCACTGACCTGTGAGATTCTATATGAAAATCAGAATGTAAAACAGAATGTAAGACTCAGGAGGCTGAGGATCTTTGACTTGTTCCCTGATATATCCTAAGGACTTAGAATAGCAGTACCTAGTAATATAGGGGACATTCAATGCATACTTATGAAATTAATTAATGGTCAAATTTTAGCATATTCAGTGGTATAACCTTCCTTAACATCACAGAAGAGGACATGGTAACCTGGGCTATTGACCAATGTTTATCATTAATGTGTTAAATGGCCTCTAAGATGGCTTCCAATGAGACCCTGGTACTCACATCCTATGTAATCATCTTCCACACTGTTCCTGGTTTGGCCTATGTGATCAATAGAATACTGCAGAAGACAAAGGGTGTCACCTTTCAGATATGGTTGTAAATGCTGTGGCTTCTATACTGAGCTCTCTCTTGGATCAGTTTCTGGAAAAGCTAACTGCTGGAGGACACTCATGCAGCCTATAGGGAGGCCAGCACAGCAAGGAACTGAGGCCTCTGGTCAACAGCCAGTGAGGAATTGAGCTCTTCTGCCAACAGCCATGGGAGTGAACTTGGAAGCAGATCCCCTATCCTCAGCCGGGCTTCGAGGGGACTGCAGCCTCAGCCAGTAAGTAGTTGGACTGCCATCTCATGAGAGATCCTGAGCTAGTCCCACCCAACTAACCAGCTTGCAAATATCTGACCCTTAGAAATTGTGTAGAATAATAAATGCTTGCTGTTTTTAACTGTTATGTTTTGGAGCAATTTGTTACATAGCAATAGACTGCTGATAAAATTAACTAATCTTGTCATGTTATTAGCATGGCAACTGGAAACTATCTTTTGAACAAAAAGTCCTGCGATCAGAGAATTTTTTAATAATAGTTCAATCTTAAAAACTCTTCTCTCTTCTAGAAGCTTTTGAAACATAAGAGGTATTTTTATGTCTTGCTATGGCCTCTTTTTCTTTGCTACTCATTGAATTAGTTATGCACAGATATAGCTATAGTAGGGCCCAGATGTGATGTTATGGTTGTGTGGAGGAGGAGTATTCATCTCCCCCAAAGCAAAGAGGAGATATTTTTGTGAACTTTTAGGAAAAATCTTCCTGCTGATATTAAATTGATTTTGATTCTATTTTAATTTCTCAAAAACTTAAATTCTAGGGTAGAGGAACTATCATAATCCATAAAACTAAACAATCTGATAATTTTTTATGGCAACAAGCACTAGGATACCAATGTGCATACCACGATCCATGCATTCTGAAGGCCAACCCTCAGAAGGCATTGGTTGAGATCTTTCTGAATTTGGCAAAGTACCTAGAGTAGTATCTCATTCAAAAAATCAGGCAAAGGACATTCATTGATGAGAATTACTGACTCATCTTGCAGAAGCTACAGTGAACTTGCCATGTTGGCCAGAAAGATAAGAGACATGCAAACTAGATACAACTCGAATGATACTTTTCCCACCAAAGGCGTTTTATGAGTTAGGATATATCTGTGAAATACTTGCAACTCCACAAGGGGGAAAATGAAATGAAGTTGAATAAACTCCTTGCTATATTGATTGGATTATGTCACCTGTCAATTAACAAATTCCACTACAGGAAACCTAGCAATGAAGTACAATCAGTGGTCTGCTGACACACTGGGACACTGGAGTAAGGGAGTCATTAGACATGACACTACTCATCACAGCCCCAAAGTAATGCTGCTTAGCTGACTAGAGTATAATTTTGAGTTTGTTTTCTAGCCCTCTGGTATACCCAAGCTCATGGCAACTCAAGGAAGAAACACATTTTGCTGACTCTGGAAATGGCTCTGGCAGAACTTCCACTCTCATCTTTGAGCAGATCTAATAGGAGTGGAGTGGATAATTCCCATTTTGGGGTTGACTGTATTTCTCCCCCTTCCTCTACCCAACTTCTGCTGGTATGGAGGCGATATCTTGTCAATTTCCAGATTAATGTACAGTCTTCAATTCAGTGTATTTGATGTATACATGTAATATACAGACTTCAATTCATTATTACTATAAGAAGATGGGAATAGGAGGAATTTGTGAGGTAGGGTTGTGTGTGTGTGTGTGTGTATGTGTGTGTGTGTGTGTATTTCTTACGCTTGGAAAAACTAGCCAGCATTTGTAGCAAATGAATGCCTGCTACAACCACAACACTTTTGTCTTTGAAAGCACTTGAAATGGAGAGAGACGGAAAAGTCAGAGCAGGAATCATGACAATAAGAAAACATATTACATGACAAAGACCAAGAAAGTGAGTGTTTTCAAGAGCACAGCCATTCAGAAGAGCAGGAGAAAACATGTGGAATCCACATGCTGGACAGTTTCAGGGCTCATCTGCCTAAGATATAGGGAAGAAAATAACATTTTATCTGAGGGGTAAAAAACAAGACTGTAGCAAGATGCCTTCAAATAGGATTTGTGTAGAAAAGACACACTCATCATTTAGCCAGAGGGTTTCCAGGCCAAGGTACTTCCACAGCATATGGCTGCCCACTGGGCTTGTGACCCTGAAAACGCACATACTTCCAGATCTTTTTATTCTTCCTGCTTCACAAATGCGGCCAACCTCTGAGCACAATTGCCCTTTTATATTGCTAAAGATATGAAGAAATGCTGAACCCTCATGGAAAGCTGATGCTTCTCCTGTGCTGGAATACAAAAATTTGCTGAATATTTCTTTTAGAATCTTGAATCATGAGAGAAAGATGTCAAAGTTCAAGCCTCTCTTTTAACACCGAAATTCCTCCTAAATCTCCTGCTTTAAGGCCAGACGTCACAACTGCTTCAAAAGATTACTATGTGTTTTGTTACACTTGCTTAAATTCCTTCCGGAGACAAAAGAAAGAGATATATTTGCGACATTCCTTCCTTTATCATATTTCTGTAGATTATTTTTCAAGGTCCTCAGACATCAATAATCCATCAGTGCATGTACAAGTTGATGCTTGGAGTTTGGGATATTTGTTCTCCTAATGGGACTCGTAGAGTCTACTGAATTTAGAGTGTGCAGGAAATATGTCTATAGAAGGTTTTTATTCTAAACGTAGGAAATTTTAAGGGCAAAACAATTTACTCAGCATACTAGACTGCTTTCTTTGAGCTATTCTGTTCTGGCCAATCATATAAATATGTGTGGCAAACACTATTCCCTCCACATGTGTTTAATGGACATTTATCACAGTAAAATGACCTAGCAGCTCCATTTCTTCTTCCCTTCGAATTACCAATATGACTGCACCATCATATTAAGCAACCAAATGCCATTTTTTTTAAAAGATCATGCATAGTTTTGAGTAATATGAGTGGAAAAATGGTCCTGAAGGCCGAGGCGTTTTGTTTTGTTGTTTCCCCTTATAGCAACTTTTCAACAGCTAAATGGCTTTTGGTAAATATGAGTAAAGAAAATAAGCTCCCAGTCACAGCACATGTTTACAACTAAGTTAAAGGCTCTTAAAAATAGGGTGTTTGATGGTCCGCTGCCAAAATATCAACTCTAGCAGCCTGCAGTACACCGCTAATAATAAGAGTCAGTGTTGCTATGAAAGCCTGAGACAGAGCTCCAACTTAGCTTTATCCTTTTCAACACCAAGTTCCCCACAATCACATGGAGACATAAATTTGGAGTCAGAGGTCAAGGTGAAAGGGGAGGAAGCCTGAAAATGGTAAGAGGTCACTTAAAAATAAAGTTAAAAAATTGTTGGACCGTGCTAATAACTGAACTGCAAAGAGAATGAAAAGAGTTCAGTTGCTCTCTGAGGACCGCTTGCCTTTTAGAAAAGAAGAAAATGCCTAGATAAATAACAAAATAGATAATTAAAGTCCAAGGTAAAGGAAATACGTTAGGCAGGAAGAAAGTTTCTCTTCAGGTTCCTGAAACTAGAATGAACAGACACACAAAGAAAGGAAGTATCAGATGTCCTAGAGCTAGCTGTTCTGTGTAGAGTGGAGAATCACACTGTACCTAGTATGAGAGGGGTCTTCCCATCACCACAGGCCTAGGCTTCCAGTTCTTTGGACCTCTGAACTCTTGGAGAACCTGACAAAACTGTGAAATGCATCCACATTAAAAACGCATATATATGCCGTCACACAAAGTGGTGTATTCAATTTAGGGAACTCACAAACTCAAGAAGCTGGATCATTTATGTTCTAGCATGAAAAGAGGCTACTGATTTAAAAAAAAACACTCTCCAAGAGACCATGGAACTTATCTTACTTACGACTCTATTCCTAGTGCCGAGGTTGGGGCTTAAATACAGTATCTCCAGACATATTTGCTAAATTTTTTTTAAGGCAGCTTATAGAAAAATGTGATTCCCCAAAGAAAGTTCCAGTGATCACATAAGTTTAGGGCATTTTTAAAAAAACATTTCTACGTTTCTGTTGCTGCTTCTAGGCAAAGAGGATTTTCCTCAGAATATTCACCACAGTAATGGTATCTTGAGAATTTCCATGTAAGAGGGGCTTAGGAAGAATAATCTGGTTGCAGGTTGGGAGGGAATGAAATTGAGTTTGCACTGCACTTTACAAAATGCTAAAAAAGAAAACTCACCTGTATGCTCAGAGATAAGAGGCTGTAGTATAGTGTCTTGGAAGAACTTACCTGTCTTCAAGGCACTTACAATGAAGTTCATTAACTTATTTAAATCCAAGCTTATTCTATAAATGAATTTGAGGCCCACTCACAGTATAATCAGGTCCTGATGCATTCCTTCATGGGAATTAACAATTCATCAGGAATCTCTATTGACAATGCTCCAGGTAACAATTCCTGAACCCTGAAGAATCTATCCCAAAACCAGCTCAGCCATGTTGCCTTCTCTGTGCCTGCAGGGCAGATGTTGATAATGAACCACCGCAGTTCTCTTTCCCACAGTGCATAGGTATGGCCTTAGGATACTCCAGACAGCCCTCCAGGTGGCTACTGAAAGCTACCCTGGAATGTGAGTCAAAACATGTGTCACTCAGAGTCTACATGTTCAAGCACTTTCTACCTGTTAGAAAACAGACAACTGGCAAGAGCCTCAAAGAGTAATCTGTGGCCCCTAGGCATCTGTTCTGAATTTCAACTGCAGCTTAGATGACAAGTTAGTTCTAATTGTCATTTGGCTTCCAAATTCAGGCCTGGATCATGTGTGAGTTGAGTCTGATAATAGCTGTGTAATTATCTGCTCCTATATGAGGTGTGAAGTCATGATTAGGAACCTGGGCCCTGGCATCATTGTGCCATATTCAAATTCTGACTCTACCACTTATGGTTGCATGACCTGGCCATGTTCCTTCACCTAATTTGTGAATTTCCTCATTTGCCAAACGGGAATAAGATAGTACGTATTTCATAGCATAATTGCAAAGATATGTTAACACTCAGAAAACACTTAGAAGAGTGCCTGACATGATAAACACTTATTAAATGTGATTTTAAAAAAACATGTTGAAACAAAAGGATGCCTTGAAGATCAGTAGTTCACATTAGGTGCACAATACATTCAGTCACAGAAGTATAAAGAGCTGCTGTCCTTTAAAAATTCATGCTTACCACAGTGTAGTTCAACACACATTTATGGAATACTAGTGTAACAGATGTCTGAAACAATTGTAGGCCATGGGAATACAAAAATAAATAAGGCATGTCTTCACCTTGAAGCAAAATCCCATCATTATGAGTCCCCACATTTTCTCCAGGTAGTGAGAAAACATTCATCAGCTTAACAAAACTATTCACTACTTGAATCTGAATGGATTCAAAATCATTTCTCAGCAAAGAGCTTCAGGTCTCTCCCTAAAGTTGCTCTAAGGTATTCATTCTGAAATAAGCAACAGTAAGGAGAAAACCTTACAGACCAATCTTGGTTGCAAAGAGTCTGCTTCTTTGAATCAAGATCAAGCTTCTCTTCATAATGACCTTGTAGCCCTCGCTGCTCAGACTTACTGGCTGACTAAACCCACAAGAAATACAGACACGAAAGTGGGGGCTCTCATACATTAAAAGGTTTTCTCATCTTGCCTTGTATTCTTACAAATTATTGGATCTAAATAAGAAAAAACAGGACCCTTGTTTCAGCCTCCCTTATTCTGGATTTGGTGTGCCCTGAGTGTCTGACATCCTCATTCCATTCATGATTGCCATTCTTTAAAGGGGAGTCATTGCTTCAAATTATGTGTGGGTGTATGTCTGGGAGCTGAAGACATTCAACATCCCCATTTAGTTGCAAATTTAGTTATGCATTTGGGGTTCAGAGATTCAACTTCTCCAGCTTTGTACCTCCTGCACAGGTCCAGGGACCCCAAGGGCTTACTGATGCTTACTAGTGGAGTCAGCACAGGCAAGTTTGAACCTCTCATACCCGTCTCTAAAACGAGGGTAATAATACTCCAGAGAATAAACTGAAATGATGTTTAAACTGAAATAATGAAATAACACACTCCATAAACTGCAAATTTGCTATTCAAAAGTAAGATATTATTATCATTTCTCAACTTCTCCAAGTCTGTTTCACAATTGTAAACTACAGACAGATCCATCTTTTTCACTGATAGCATAAAGTTTCTGTGAGGATTCTATAGGTCATGTACATATAAGAAATTATTATGACTATTACAAATGCCAGTTATCTTCCTTAGAGATTTATGCCTGTATCTCCTTGGGACACTGACCATTTTTTTTCTGTTTCTGTAAAGAGGAACAATATTCTCCTTCACAAATCATACCTTTCAGCAATTTCTCTTTAATTCTCAAACTTTGATGATTTCTAACAAAATGATCACAATAGCTCCAAGGCATGGAAGATGCTGACAAGACCGCCTTCTTCCCTGGGAACACTGGAATCAACATTTCACACAGACTGGCCAAAGTAGCCCACAGCCTGGGCCAGAAAGACCACTGTGCAGGCAGATGTCCAGGCGTGGAGCACCCATGGGCAAGAGAAACCCTCTTCTAGCTCTGTGGGTTGAAGTTTGTTTATGGCTATCACCTTCCACAGTTTCTCAGATTTGCTTTCTTTTAATTAACCCAAATCAATCTCCAATCAGCCATAGGAAGTAAGAAACAAAGAGCTGTGCATTGTATCACCAGTTAAATTTACCTTGTTCCTTTATTTATTTGTTTACTCTCTGTCTACCCTGCTCCCCCATTAAAATGTAAACTCCATTAAACAAGAACTCTCTCCTATGTGGCTCAAGGGCCTGAAGCAAGACCCAGCATGTAGGAGGCACTCAACATCTGTAACTCTATTCCATCATCTTTTTCCTTGCACTAACATTTTCCTCTTATGGGAGACTGGGCTTTAGAATTTAAACCTAGGAAGAATTTTAAGAGATTATCGAGCCCCTGTATTTTTCAATGGTTGTAGCACTGCAACTCTGTTTTTACTCACACTTAAGCCTGTGTGTGTATGTGTGTATGTGTGTGCATGCATGTCTGAGTGTGTGTATATGTGTGCATGTGTGTACACGTGTGTGTTTTTAATGCATAAATGAGAGATTGAGATCTTTGAGTCTGACTGCATGCTCCTCCCTTCTTTCTTTCCTAAACCTTCCCTGAAAGTCTTGAAAATTATCTTGAGTTGAAAAGCCATTTATCTGGCTATTGACTCAACACCTATTTATTGTGAACGCAAAATGTTCCAGGAACCACTAGAGCTTGGGATACTTGTGGTGAATAAAACTGCCCAGGTTCTTGGTCTTATAGAGCTTACATTGAATGGAATGCAGGGAACAAAGGGAAATGCACAAATAAAGAATCAAAATAATTCAGATAGTGATAAAAATTATGAAGAAAACAAAACCTCTGTAATGAGGTAACATGACGGGAGATTTAGGGAGAGAAGGAGATCAGTCATGTGTGTCTGCTCTAGTTAGGGTAGACGGGCAGGTCTCTCCAGGAGGTGATATTTGAGCTGAATCTTGTATGACAAGAATAATGCAGCCAAGCAAAATGCCAGGGAATCCAACCCGTGTGGATTGCTGATGGGGAAATAAAGAAGCAAAGGAGGTATGACTGGCCCCGAGGTCACCCTGTTTGTTACAGCCTTGACCAGGATGGGGGTCTCCTTTCACTCCATACTTAATATTGTAATATAATGGAATTTTCCCTTAGTTTTTTATAATTGGCAGGCGCTTGTCTTCTAGAGTAACTTCTTCAGACTGATCTCCTTTTTCATACACTTTTATTTATTTGTTTGTTTATTTTTTGAGAGAAGGTCTTGCTCTGTTGCCCAGGCTGGAATGCAGTGGCACAATCTCAGCTCATTGCAACCTCCACCTCCTAGATTTAAGTGATTCCCATGCCTCAATAGGATTACAGGTACCTGCCACCATGCCCAGCTAATTTATTTTTTCATTTTTTAATAGCGATAGGATTTCACCTTGTTGACTAGGCTGGTCTTAGAACTTCTGACCTCAAGTGATCTGCTTTCCTCAGCCTCCCAAAGTGCTGGGATTACAGGCATGAACAACTGCGCCCAGCCCTTTCCCATACTCTTGAATGTATTTCTTCAATTATTATTTATCTAACAAATTAGGTATGTAACCAACTTCTGTCCATACATATTAAAAATAATCAGGCCAGGCACAGTGCCTAATGCCTATAATCCCAGTACTTTGGGAGGCCAAGGCAGGTGGACCACCTGAGGTCAGGAGTTTAATACTAGTCTGGTCAACATGGCAAAATTCCATCTCTACTGAAAATACAAAAATTAGCTGGGCATGGTGGTGCATGCCTGTGGTCCCAGCTACTAAGCAGGCTGAGGCAGGAGAATCACTTGAACCCAGCAGGTGGAGGTTGCAGTGAGCCAAGATCACGCCACTGCATTCCAGCCTAGGTGACAGAGTGAGATTCCAACTCAAAAAAAAAAAAAAAAAAAAAAAAAAACAATAAACATAACAATCACGGGGAACAAAGTGCATATGTGTGTCTGCCTGTGTGTTTATCTGTGTCATGGGAGCTTAAGGTATATCTTCTAAGCAAAGGTGAGAATCAATCTATTGGGAAAGAAAGGCAACTTGACTTCCCTTATTTTAATATTTTAAAAAAGAAAAGCCATGTTCTAGAACACCAAGGTATTTTCACCTTAAAGTCCAGAAAATCTTGACAGAAGAAACCCTAAGGTGTTTTGAGGTAGATGAAAAAAATGTCACCATCTTTATGGCTCCAACCTAACAGACAATGAAGCTGAGTGTGTCTATTCTTTAAAATAAAATGGCAACCACAACCGAATGACCATTTTGGCTTTATGCTAGTTACATCTTGTGTTGTTGTTAAAAAAAAAAAAATGCACTGGGCTGGCTGGGAGCCTGAGATGTGATCCACAGATGCCCTGCGCCACTCCCCAAGATTGTACAAGTCATAAAGAAGTGATTGGAAGAGCTGTACTCTAACTGCATCAAAAGATAGGGAGGGGGAGAGGGGACTGTGCTACTGAAGAAATTCTTTAGATTTAATATCTGTTTGGGAAAATTTTTCTTTGTTAGTTTGCTCTCAGGAGCAGATCCTGTGCATTTCCTTTTTCCAGTTCTATTAAATCCCTAAACAGAGCTGAGTTTTAAGGGCTTAGGGCTGCCCTTGGGAAATAGGTGATTATACTCTCTGCTCAGGGTTTTAGTGATAAGAAAAAAAGAGGCAGTGGATTGAATTCCCCTCCCCCAGGCCAATTTCTCAGTGACTCTCTTTTATAGTTCCCCTTTAAAGCAGACACATATTTTAAAAAATGAAGTGGTGACACATAAAATCCCATCCATCAATCTGCACTTTTCAATTGTTGTGTATATGAGAAAGAGATAGACAAACAGATGGAAAGACTGATTTATATAGCTAAAGACTAGTCAATGTCTTAGTAACAGGCTCTACAGAATATTTTACTTAAAAAAAAAAGTTTCATATAATTATTTTACAAGGGGTACTTGCTTGGGAATCTTTACCTCACAGATATATTGCAAGTGTAATTGGGGGGACCTGGGGAAAAAATCAGTACTCCCTATAAAAATAAATGTAATGAATCAAACTCTATTCCTTCAAATGTGTTTTCCAAACTGGAACCCTGAGTCCCTCAAAATATGGCCAGAGATGGAAAGATTTGTTCATTACTTCTAGGAAAGGTTTTCAACAATTAATATGGCTTGGCTCTCCCCTTCCCGTCATGGCTGGACCTTGTCCCCCAGATTACTTCAGACCCTCCTCACTAGTACAAAACATCCCCACCTTTGTCACTGCTCCTTTCAATTCTTCCTCAATAAATACATGTAAGAAGAGACTGAAATTGGAGAAACAAAAGCAAAATATCAGGGAACTATGCACAGTGTGTCATACCAAAAGAGGCCTTAAAAGTGATCCAAGCCACATACCAAGTGCCACTTACTGTTTTTCCAAGAAGGAAAGTAAATACTAGGGAAGTTAAAGGATGTGACTAAATTGCCGTACTAGTTAGTATCAGAGTCTGCACTAAGACCTTCAGTACCCAATCCCCGGACCAGTACTCTCGCACAGTATCGCTACTAATAAGTATAGTAAGTAGGTATAATATAGTATGACTGTATCACTCCTTTATTTATTATTTATTATAAATTGTAAGATGGAAAAAAATGAGGCTCTTAGAGTAATTTCCTATCAAAAAAAGTGACAGAGTTTAGAAGCAGTGCTCTTAAAGATGGGAATATGCTTACTTTTCACTGTCTGTTGTACCAGCTGACAGTCTTCTGTGACCTAGAAGATCGAATGCAATTACATTGCCCATATATATTTGCTATGCTGTTTGACTCTCCCAAGGGCAGCATAACAGTACAAGGGGAGTGACATCTTTATGAGGTTAACCCTTTTCTATTTTAAGGGTAGACTACTGAAGGCAGATGTGTTCCATGGAGCGTAACAAGAATGCTGGAAATTTGGTAGTTAGGAGAAATGACAGTATCATCCAGGAGGGAAAAAATTGTTTAGAGGAACCGTGATCTGAGGAAGCCTAGGAGAATGTTGATGCATGTGAAGTGGACGTGAACTGATGAAGGGGGTGCTTGAATTATACAACACTGAGAAGAGGCAAAGAGAAACCAGGGAAACTAATGTTGGTTAAGCTCTGCCATGTGCCAGACAAACTGGTAGGCTCATTCATAAACTGTATTATCTCATTTAATCCTCACTACCTTTTGAGACAGCTGCTATTATCCTGAAAAGCAGAATTATGAGGCTCAAAAACGTTAAGCAACCAGTCCAAGTTAACACAGCTAATGAAACAGAGTCATTTTCCACACTAAAATTTTCCAGCTCTGATTCTGTTAGACTTTGCTACTTACAAACCACCCCAAAAGTTAGTGACTTAAAACAATGATGCAGTAGTTTTCATTATTCTGCAGACTGGCTGCGCAATTCTTCTGCTGGTTTCATGTGGGTTCACTTGTATGGCCACACTGAGCTGGAAGATTGGCTGGGTGCAAGACGGCCTCACTCACTCACATGTAGGCAGTGGTGCTGATTAGAGTCAGGGGCACCTTGGTTCTCTGCATGTGGATGCTCATCTCCCAGTTAGCTAGGCCAGCTTCCTTACACGTTGGTCTCAGGTCAGTGTTCCAAGAGGGCTTGATAAAGGCCATGATCAGAAGTAGCACATGTCATTTCTGTCACATATTATTCGATAACGCAAGTCACGAGGCCAACTGAGATTCAAGGTAGAAAAAGCATCCATGTTTTGATGTAAGGAGTGGCAAAGTTACATTACAAAGGGACATATAGTGGGGAAGGGATCACTGTGACTATTTGAAAAGCAATCTACTGGCTGGGCATGGTGGCTCATGCCTGTAATCCCAGCACTTTGGGAGGCCGAGGTGGGTGGATCACTGGAGATCAGGATCGAGACCAGCCTGACTAACATGGTGAAACCCTGTCTCTACTAAAAAATAACACAAAATTAGCCAGGCATGGTGGCACATGCCTATAATCCCTATGCAGGAGGCTGAGGCAGGAGAATGGCTTGAATCCGGAAGTCGGAGGTTGTTGTGAGCCAAGATTTGCACCACTGCATTTCAGCCTGGGCAACAAGAGCAAAACTCCGTCTCAAAAAAAAAAAAAAAGAAAAGAAAAGAAAAGAAAAGAAAAAAGGCCATCTACCAACAAGACATGGTGGCTGATGCCTGGAATCCAGCACCTTGGCTGAGGCTGAGGTGGGCAGATCCCTTGAGCCCTAGAGTTTGAGAACAGCCTAGGCAACACAGCAAAACATTGTCTCAACAAAAAACACAAAAATTAGCCAAGGGTGGTGGCATGTACTGGTAGTCCGAACTACTCAGGAGGCTGAGGGTGGGAGGATCACTTGAGCCCAGGAGGCAGAGGTTGCAGTAAGCAGAGATTGTGCCACTGCACTCCAGCTAGGTGACCCTGTTTCAAAATGGTAACAAACAAACAAGACAATCTACCACAGGCTTTAAACTCCATGCCCCTCCTACTACCAAAATATTAATAAAAATCCCAAATTTCCCCTAACTGTGCTCCTTTTTATAAGTTTATTAAAAATCCTTAATCAAATGACTACTTTTTATACTTGGAATAGATGTCAGGAAAACTTGGGTTCTAGTCCAAGATCTATTGCTATGAGTTCATGGAGGCTTTTTCTTTTTTAAAAAAAATGAGCTTTAAGCCCAGACAGGCTACCTCACACCTGTAATCCAAGCACTTTTGGAGGTCAAGGTGGGTCAATCAATTGAGGTCAGGAGTTTGAGACCACCCTGGCCAACATGGTGAAACCCCGTCTCTACCAAAAATACAAAAAAAAAAAAAAGTTAGCTGGGTGTGCTGGCAGGTGCCTGTAATCCCAGCGACTTAGGAGGCTGAGGTAGGCGAATCACGCAAACCTGGGAGACAGAAGTTGCAGGGAGCCAAGACTGTGCCACTGCACTCCAGCCTGGGTGACAGAGTGAGACTCCATCTAAAAAAAAATAAAATAAAATAAAAGCTTAACTTCTTCATCTATGAAAAGAGGATTTGGCCTGTCTTCTCTCTAAGGGTTCATACAACTCTATAAATTGCAGAATAGTGTCCTATTTTTAGACTAATGTGAACTGGCCCTCCAGGGGGATGGGCAGGATAGAGACGAGAGAAGGCCAGAAATAAGATGGCTTCTGTTTTACAACTCACTCTCTTTCATTGCTGTGGGTGCAGAATTTCGGAGGTAGTGAGCAAAGAGAACTCCTTCCCATATGTGTTTGTAATCTTACACGATCTGGGTGCTACTCTGTTTTCATGTATTATGCTAAGCCAGCATGGGTCCACCAGCATTGTACCAAGGATTAAAGTACAAGTCATCACTTTAAGGGCTTCCAGACCTGGTTAGACAAAACAATTCCCATGCAACACTAGCACTCACACTAGCTAAGCAGACCAGAGAGGTGAAAGGGCTCCTGAGCCAGTGTCTTCCTGAGGGAAATGCTTAGCTGGGAGCTCTCTCAGAAAGATATTGTTGCCTCGTCTATGGAAGATCAGGTTCCCAAGGAGAAAACTAATGTTTAATTTAGCACAAAGACAGCTCAGAGTCACTCTCTGGGGGACTGAGCCTGCAAACAGATCCAGATACAAAGAATCTAAGGGAGAAAAGGAAACTCTCTTTGGTGCAATGGCTCCAGGATTTGGGCTCAAACTTTACGAAGCAGTTGTCTCTGTCTGTTGTTTCTGTCAGGAGGACTGCTCCTCTTTCCTGTTTACTCTCATGCCTGCACTTTGCACTTTAACACCTCTGCAAAATCACCAAATGGGATATACACTAGCACATACTTTGTGCTGTTGGAAATTAAGTGGTGCAGTGTGGCAATCAAACATGCAAGCCTTAGCCGGTTTAGCAAGTATCAGAAACTTAGGTGAACAGAGACATCAACAACGACAGCAACAAAAACCCTCGTTTCTCAGCTGCTTAGCTAGAGAATGTTTTTATTTTTAGATAATTTAGATTCCAGAGAACTCCAGAAATTAGCATTTTACATATGACACAGTATAGTACATACTATATTCAATTAGGCCACTTCTTTGCACCCTGGTTACCAGGGCTCTAAGAGATTATACGGTGTATCCAACAGACTCCTGGTAAGTTATTAGAAGTTGTAGCAGACTTGCCTTAACTAAATTTTCTTAGAAACAGACATGTAAAAAAAAAAAGTAAAAATAAATTAAAAAAAGAAACAGACATGTAATTAACTTTCTATCAAAACCTATAAGAGCAACCTGTAAAGAATTCTGTTGTACAATGAAGAATTTAAGGTGTTGGGCTTCATGTGGGTGAGAGTTATTAGAGGGCTGGATAAGAATCACAAATATAACTCAGCCACATTTCTGACAAAAGAAGAATTTGAAAGCAATGATTCCATGTACGTTAATGATTTGTACGTTAATGATTCCATGTTAACGTACAAATCTGCCAGAATGACTCAGGAAGCAACAAAACAACCCAACTAAAATTGACACTACATTTCCTAAGCATGATTACCATCAAGAAAAGGGAGGAATCTAAGGTTAAATCATGGGGAATAAGCAAAAAAAATAAAAAACAAATAAAAATATTTTACTATATTCTCTGCTCTGAGTTTGGACAATAAATTCACCGTTGCCCAAATATAATTGACTAAAGAACAGAGACTATTTGTTTTCTAATCCTGTCACTTCATTCACTGAAACTTGCTTTGAACCCTTGGCAATATCTTTCTCAGTTTTTTATGGAAAATCGCACTTGAGGAGGTACTGAGTAAAGAAGAGATTCTGAGGTGAGAACCACATCAAGGCATGGAAATTTCAACATACTCCTGGTTAGGGTTGGAAAGGGCAAATCTGTGTTGCCTATTCATTTGCAGATGTAGTAAGTTAGCAACTTTAGCCAGGGATCTGGCTTTCAAAGGCATAAATTTAAATCTCCACAGTAGGGAGCTTCTAAACCTTTGGGGCTCTAGGACCAAATTCACTTAGGAATTATTCATTAATTTCAATTAATAATTCAATTAAATTGGTAAGTTTGTATTCAGTTCCAATGATTCAAAACTCTAATGGATGGTTTTAATTTCTCATTTACCTACGAAGCCCACACTCCACACTTGCTGGGTAACTGAATAGAAACCCACACTGAATTCTAGAAGTAAGGAGTCAAGTGGACATTCACTCTACTCAACTCCTAGATTGGGAGTCCCAGAATCCTAGCACTGGAAGAGTTTTACTTGGTCACATTCTCAAGAAGGACACTATTTAACATTCAATCGAGATGTAAATCTATCCTAGGTGATGTCTCCATATTCAACTATTGAGGGAACTGGATAATATGATACTCTTCACTAACCATTTTAAGTAAACATTAAAGAGAAAAGCCATGCTCTTCCACTAAATATCTGATGCATTACTAGAAACAGAATTCTGGGCTGGGAAACCTATGAATCTGATTCAGGTATGTTACTTCACACACCATTAGTAACAGCTAAAATTTATTGAACCTTTATGGGGTGCTAGGCAATTGCTTCAATTAATCAACAGTTCTAACTAGTTACTTCTATTACTATCATTCCATTTCACAGTTGAGAAAACTCAGGCAAGAGAGTTCAACTCATCTATCCAAAAAAACACAACTCAGTGGTAGACAGAGGACTAGAAATCTGGTTGTCTCACCTCAGAGTTAAGAGTTAAGATCTCAGGCTTTTAACTGCTATACTTCTTTTCCTCCTTACTCTAGAAAACTGTCACAGTTCTATTTCTAACCCCAGTCACCCCCCTTCTAGACTGTAAATTCATGAAGGCAAGGCTATATTACAGTGTTCATCAACGTATTCCTGGCACAGTTCATGGCACAGAAGAGCTGTATAAAGATAATTTGCTGAATTAATGATTTTCCCAAACTCTAAAAGGGCCCATTCCTACAATCTTGATGTAAGACTATAAAACCTTTGCTAAAATATTAAGACCTGTGGAGAGCTGTGGTGCGTGTCAATATTGTCATTTGCCCATTTTCACAGCCATTTCTTCAATGATTTGGCTATGGTAGGGTCCAGCTCTCTAGTTCTCCTCAACCTGTGGAGAATATGTGAACTTCTCTCTTTATGTCCTCTATAGGGAAGTGGAATAGCTTTTGCTCTTTTACCTCTGTTCCTCACAAACGTATAGGCAAAGGCTGAAGCTGGTCAATGGCCCACTCACTATGGCTGGCATCCAAACATCATGCCATGAATCAGAGAGGAAGGAGCTGTTGGCTTTTCTCCTTTGCCATCTTTCCTTAGGGTCCCTGACCTTTGCCGTGTAAACAAGAACCAAACGGGGGAAACTGGTATCCAACTGGACCTTAAGGCAAATAAAATATTTGTAACATCTGTATTACAAGCAAGGAAATAAGTACATTGCACAGACCGTCTATAATAATGCTTTCTCATGAATTTTTGTTCATGATTTTTTTTTAATAATGAGAAGACCTTTTCCACATTAGTATACAGGCAAACTCATTTGTTGGGAAGATTGATTTACACATTAAGAGAGTATATACACTTTTACCAACAGGGCAATTCTTGTTTGCACTGGAGGGCCCAGTGAACCTAAAAAGAGGTATAGTTGGTCTGCTTCTTTTACTTCCTCTTCTGCGTCTAGCTAGTGTGCTTTGAGACTATCTCCTTTTAGTGTCAAAGGCCATGTCATGTGGTATATAACTCACCATGAATGGGAGAAGTGTGTAAATAGCAAGGCATTAAGCAGCTCAAGGGACTTGAAGATAGGTAGTACAGAGCACTTAGGCAATGCGCTATGGGAAGAGGCTGCTGGAGGGGAAATCTAATACTTGTCTTCAAGTATATGAAGGATTATTATTGCATCACAGCTGCTGATTCCTCGGAGCCATCCTTGCTATACCATTTTCCAGGGCTTCTGATTTGCTCTTACCAGACCTCCAGGGCCTCTAGGATGTGGATCAACCTCATTTATCCCTCCTTGCTACTCACATCCAACCACACTCAGTCAGGCTCTGCTGTCTGTTCCCCAAACACTTAACTTAAATGCCTGCACTCAGCAACCCCAATCCCACATTTTCGTATTTTCTCCCTCTTCCCAGGCCCTGCTGGTGATGCATGTTCTCATATAGCTATCCTTCACCTATGTGATCTTGCCTAGATTTGAATCTCTCTACTACTAGCTACTAGCAGTAGTCATGTTTTGAGCACTTACTATGTATCAGGCACTCTGCTGACTGGTTTGCTAAATAACTTTAGCTTTATGCTGCAGATGAAGAAACTGATGCCAAGAAAATAACAAAATTATTTTCTAATATTCATACAGCTAGTAGGTGTAATATAGAGACCTGAACATGGGTCTAACTATAAAATCTGTGCATTAAACATTCCATTAACGCTAAGCTTCAGTTTCCTTATTTGTAAAATGGGACAAATGTTGATTACTCACGTGTTTTTTGCAGGCATTACATAAAATAAGTAATAAAAAGGCCTTGCTCATTCTAGGACTCAGTAAATATTTGTTCCTCTCTTCCCCTGATTTTTCCATATCAGTTTTGGTCCATTCTACCTGGCTGGTACTTTTGCTGTTACTTTATTGAAGTGGTCTTACGTTCCATTAGGTTGTAAGTAAACAGGGACTGTGTATTTAGCTGTATTTCTCTTTATTCTCCCAGGAAGCCTGCTGGAGTGTGACGAAAATTAGCATGAAAATGCAAAAGAAAGAATTTAGAATTGTTTTCACTCAGTATTGCTCTGCCTATGAACATAAACATATATAAGGGTCTGAATTAAAGAACAAGAAAGCAGTAGAATTTATTGAGAAAGGCTTAGCTGCCACGCGTAGCAGAACTGGATGACTGTTTTCAGATTCCCTTCCAGGCTTTCTTGGATTAAATAACAGCACTAAACACAAACACAAACAGCATCCGAACAAAAACAACTAATTATGGCTACTCTTTTAGTCATATGTAATTGCTGTGTCTAAGAACATTTGAAAGCCCATATTTAAACATATTGGTATTTAAACATGTTTACAATACAGAAGTCATAAGTTATTAAACATTAAAATTTAGAAACATTTGAGGAACATTATCTACCAATATTATTTCAAAGAAAGCAGATGCCTTCTACAAACAAACATTAACTTAAACCAGCAAGATATCTTAGTTTACATAGTAATAGCACCTTGATGTCAAAGAAAGGTTTTTGTGAAGTTTTGATAAAATATTGTACTAACTCTTCTCACCACTTGAACCCTTTGCCTTTGTGAGATCTTATAATTATATTTACTTGAAATAAACTGTAGGAAGGTCCTAGATAGATAAGAATTCTTTTATCTATTAATTTGTTCTGGAAAACAGAACAAAAATATGTCAGTTTTTAAGGAAATGATGGCTGCAAATATAAATAATGTTAACACTCCTATCACTGTCCTGGGGAGGACATTTATCACATAGACAGCCATAGACACCCAGATCTGGCCTCCCACTTAGAGCTCTCAACTTTTTAATTGTCAATTGGAAACTTGATTATTATCAGTTAAAAATAACCAGGGCACTCTGGCAATGATTTAACTTGTTTGACTTTCTTAAGCTAACAATTAACATTTTAGACTACTGTTGACAAAATATTTAACTTTCCCATGCATTTGGGTAAACAACTTTTTAAATATTCCTTAGATGTTCTAGGGGACACACCTTTCCGAAGCTTCCCAGGTTGGTGCAGAGTCCTGTAAAGTAGATGCATTCAAAGACGCCAAAGACTTTCACAGCATTGCACTAGGATTTCCTGGGACCTTCAGGAACACTTAAGTATACGGATATGTCAGTCTTATCTTGACAGCACTAAATTTGAAACACCAATCCCTCTATTTACAATAGGAGCTATTTCATCATTTAAAACAGATAACTGAAAACAGAGTATACATTTAACTCCTAGAAAAACTGGTATTATCATTCATTGGTTAGACGTTTATTACTAGTAATAAGTTTGTTACTACTAACACTAGCATTGCATTTCGGCAGTGCTTACTTTTTTTCTAAAGCTTGTTCAGAAAAACACATTCATTTGCTTCTCGCCACAAGCTGGGGCAGCATGATTGTCCGCTCTGTTTCACAGATGACTGCTAAATGACTTTTCTTAGGTCACCCAGGTGGTGAACCAGCAGGCACAAAAACCAAGGGAGGCAGGCTCCTTGTCTGAACTGTTTTCTTTCCTCCACACGACATTAGAGAAAAGATAATCTCTGAAGCCAGAAATGACTTGGAACCACTTATCTACTCATCCTAGCAACACAATCTATGCAACAGAAAAAGAGCTTGTCTCAAGCAAAAGGG
This sequence comes from Saguinus oedipus, assembly GCA_031835075.1. NCBI lineage: Eukaryota > Metazoa > Chordata > Mammalia > Primates > Cebidae > Saguinus > Saguinus oedipus. The sequence goes on from CM063178.1 coordinate 131,429,646, forward strand.
AAGATTAATAATGTACCACAGAAGCTTTAAACCTTACTGTTCCATGGACCAGCAATTATTCAGTTTCACAGTTCATTCAAAGGTTCAAACATACTTCACCAGAAAATGAGTTAGTGCCTAAAGTCTGCTCCAAGTGGTTAGAAATGCAGATCTACTCAAAGCCCTGTAATCCCGCCTCTGAAAGGCCCTGTTCCTGCAGTCTCTGCAGCAGTGGGGCTTCCCCTGAACTTGTACTTGAGCTAAATGAAGAAACTGGCTGAGTAAGGGCGGCAGAATTAGGCTCTCAATGTGGACAGAATTAGAACTGGCTTGGAGGTTATTCTTGCATTGTTCTTGAAACTTACAGCTATTGAAAGGATTCGGACATTATATATTCCTTTCTGTATAACACCCACGAAAGTAAACATTATCCCACCAAACAGAAGTTGTCCTTTCACCTTCATTCAACAGATACTACCCACTGTCTTCAAGTCATTGTACTAGAAGGTACGCAGGATACAAAGCTTTCATCTGAGGACACAGCACATATTTGATTTTAAATAATCAATATTCTCTCCCTTTCTCCAAAGAACATTTATGGCCACTTACGGCATATAAATTAACTATTAAAGTTATACATTTCACACACCGAAGCCACATAAATCTGGTTATGGACACAGTAGCAATAAAATTAAGAAAAAATTCTGACACTCACCCTGCGCAAAGGCCCTTTTTAAATTAATAGCATATCTGAAAGTAAGAGCAGCCCAAGTAAAGTGAGACCGGCCGATGTAATGGGCTTGGTGAGTCACTTCCAAATGCCCAGGCCTCCCTTTGGACACAATGTTATTAGGTTAATACAACGCTTGCATCACCATCTCTGAGTATGGTGCTGAGTAACAACATGCCAAATTTAGAAGCTAAAATGGAGAGGGAATTTCCAACAACCCGTGCAATGCCATATATTTTCAATGAGAAGCAACTACTAGAAATACACTGTCCCTTGCCCTCCTAACTTACACTGTACGTCTCCACATCATCACTACACCTGGAGAGCGAGCTCCTCTAAGGGAACATCTCAGGAGATGCTGGTGGATAGAAGACAGAAAACAGATTCCCTCTTAGGCCGCGGGTAGCAGAGCAGCTAGCTCTGGCTTCCACAGCAGTCAGCTTTCAGTTGGGAAGGGCCAGACACTGCTCCCTCACTTCCCTCCCAGCAGGAGTATTGCTACTGTAAAGTTACAACTGCCACTAACGTTGGTTTCATTTCCCATCATGAAACACCCGAGGAAAAAAAAGGCTGCCTCAGCTTACTTCCAAGTTGAACAAAAGCAGACGCTCAAAGAACAAGGCCACAGGCAGACATGCCACCTTTCCTGCAGAGGCTGGGCTCTGAAGGCCACCAGGGAAGCCCACTCTGGCTCTTCATAGCCCCTCCAGTCTTGGCAGAGGGCAGAGATCAGTCTTCTCCACTTGGGGTTGGGCTGGGTGCCTCACTCGCAGCTCCATCCCCAGAAACACTTACCAGGAGACTGTGAAGCGCACAAAGCCGCATTATTGGTAGACTTGCAGACAGATTATAAATTTACTGGGGACAATCAAGGCATTTAGATACTTTTGGCTGCAGATGCTGGTGACACACACATACACACAAACCTCATTCTTCTCTCCATTCGAGCGATTCTTTAACCCCCCTCTTTACCCTAACATCTCTTTTTTCACAAAACAGCCTCCCATTGCTTCCTAGGGAATTCCAGGGAGAAACAGGAATAGAGCAGGTGGTAGAAAAAGGATATTAGGCTTTGAAGCTCTAATATAACCCAACCAGCTAATGCTATTCAACAGTAAAACTGTAAACCCTGTGCAGTTTTAACTGTTGGTAGTTATTTTTCATCTGGAGTTGGCCTCAAGGAGTCTCATTTCTAGGTAGCCCAAGTAAATATGCTTAGGGTTGGGGAGAAAAGCACCATCCCGCTCCCCAGACATTCCCAGAGTCTTCATCACCACAGACCCAGGCCAGGGATTAAGGGAAGCCAGAAAGAGTCATCCTGTGTGCCTGGCCAGAAGATGTCCTCTCCCAAGAGCTCAATATCAGGCTCTGTTGGAGGAGGTATTAGACATAGTAGCACCATCTCCTTTGGGCTTTTTGAGTACTCTGGGGCTTGCATGGCCATTTCCTGTTGCCTTTGCTAGGGCTGACCTGGGTAAACTGGAGCAGACACAGAATCCAGAAGCCCCTTGGAGTTTCAAAAGGGAGGAAGCCTGCAGGGCCACAGGGCGGGGTTCCACCTTCCACCCAGAGGCCACTGGCCGGGCAGCTTCAGGGGAAGCCTGCACACAGTAGGCAGTCACCTGACTGGGACTGGCACTGAGAATCAATGATCCAAGGGATACTCCTCTGGGATGGGGTGTGTCTGCACCTCTGGGGAAGAACTTCCAGCCAGAAACTTAATTGGAACTTTCGGGTTTGATATGCTGTTAACCAAGAATGGCTGAAGACAAGGTACTTCCTAGGATGATGATCTATGCAAACAGCTGCTTTGTGCCTGTTCACTTAACGACTGCTCTAACTACTGGACTGGATTGGAGTGTTTGGGAAAAGAATCGAGATGTGGCTCAGGGGTTAGGGCATCTACAGGGAATCAGAGTAGGCCTCTTAAGAAACAGCGCCTCCCTCGTCTGTCTTTGGGATATTTTCCCCAAATTTTGTTTGTGACTGAAGGGACATTCAGGGAATTTTCTCTGTGTTACAGCTCACCACTTAGGTTCTCTTAAGCCAAGAAGAACGGGTCACTTCAAGAGGGAGAGAGGAAACGGGGCAAGTTGAAAAAGGCTTTGATAAAGGTCAGCTGGGCTGATTAAAGCTTTGGGGCTGGAAAATGGCTTGGGGGCCTAATCAGAGCTGGCTAGCCAAAGCTGGAGGACCCATGAGCTAGAACCTTCCTCAGTGGCTCAGCTCTTGCCAGCTGGTAACCTCTTGTTTTACAAGCTGTGGACCCTAGAGAGCCTCAGGAAAACTCAGGCTTCTTATCGGTTAAGGAATACCCTACAAGTGAAGGAAAACCCAGGTGTGAGCACCGACAGAACATGATGAGGAGGCGCATGAAACCAGCCAAACAACAAACCCAATGGCCTTTGAGGGAGTCAGGTGACATCTTGGCCTTTTTCACTGCCATCCGGTGTACCTTAGGCCAAAGCAACCTCTACCCTCACAAAAGGCCACAGGACCACAGCCAGAACGATGAGAAAGCCAGGTGCTTACCGCAATCAGGGCTGAGTTCCGCTGGTCCCCGGGGGTTGAAGCGGGTGGCTGCTGCTCTCCGTTTATCCCACTACTGCCACCATTATTGCTACTGTTCAGCAGGTGCTGCTGGTGGTGATGGTGATAGTCTGGTGGGGGCGGTGGGGCTGCTGTTGCTGCTGCTTGGGAGGCCGAAGGAGGGGCAGCAGGGGGCGGTGGAGGGGCTGTAGTGGTGGCAGCAGTGGCGGTGGCCTTGGTGTGTTTGCCAGCCTTCCTTGCCCCCTGGCCATGCTGTACAAGGCTCAGGAGCTGCAAGGTGCTCTCTCTTTCCCGGTCTGAGCTCTCGGCCCTACCTCGTTCATAGCGTCCTTCACAGCTCAGGTGGTGTTGGCGGCAGACAGCGATTCGAGCCCTGAGGCGCTCCACGATAGCACTGTGCACTCTCGGGGTGACGGAGCCCCCTCCAAGGAGCCCCGCCCCAGAGGCCCCCCCTAGCCCTCCTGCGGGGGCCTGCGGGGGCGCTGTGTCCCCCATCTTACTGGACACAATGATTGCTGCCTCTGGGATGGTGAGGTGGAAAGAGGCTACTGCCGGCTATTGCAGGCAAGTCTGTTTTTGACAATGTGAGCTCAGTGTTCAGGGCCACATGAATAGAGGTCTTCAGAGGTTGTGGGGGAGCCGTGGAGAAGGTGTGGGGGAGGGGAGTTAGTAAAAAGAGGGTGGGGAGAAAGAATAGAAACCAAATGGGGGGAGGATAAGTTGGAAACAAACCCTGATTAACTTACTCTAATTGCATTTGACAGCTCTGGAGAAGTTGGACAGAGTTAGTGGATTTTTCCCCCCACCAAGCTGACAAGAGCCACTAGGTACTGTGTAAACACACGAACTGGGGGTTAGAGCAAGAATTCAGGGATCGTCCAGCAAGAAACAGAAACACACAGCAAAAGGAACTGAGGGAGGTAGTAATAGAGAGGACTCCCCCTCAGCTAGTTGTTTCGGACAATTCTTTATGTGGATGTTTCTGCAGAGAAACACATTTCTACCATGTCTACGTAACCGCAGCCTTGACTTTTCCTCAGGTTTAATAAAAAATAAAAAACAGTGATGTTTCAGAAGATTTTTAAGTCACTGTTCAAAACGTGCAAAAATCAAGGGAGACTGTCTTTTGGCTTTTAATTTTTCTTCCCTTTCCTTTCGCTCCGGTGTTTTCTTGTCTTTGGGGTACTGTAGGATGTTGTCTTCTCCCAAAAGAGGGAGGCAGCTTTTCAACTGTTCACAATGTCAGTAATTGGACTTTTGGACCATGCTGTTTTCTTCAGCTAATCCAATCACCGGTAAAATCCTCACTCCCTCTAAGGTTTCCTAGCCTTAAATGAAAAGCAATCTTAAGTCGCTAGCCACTGGGAGAGATCCTTCAACACATTTTTTTCTTTCCCCGCTTACGTTTCTATTCCTCACCCCCGGCTCTATTCTAATACAGTATCAAGAGAGACAAACTCTTCCGAGAGTAATTTACAAACGATGGTCAAACTTACAAACTTCCAGCAAATTGCACCGAGTCATGTCCAGCCACTTTTCTGTCCACTTTTGTACATTCCATCCCCGGCCAGTGGATCTGAGGGTCTGGACTCGCAATAAGCAATGTGGCTCTATCTCTCGTATTTGCTCCGCTTTATAGATGAAAAAAAAAAGTAGCTTGTATTTTCCTTTCTCTTTCTCGTCTGTTGTTAGCCGCTTTGCTGACACTGGCTCCCGCCCGGAGTCACGGCGATACACAGGCTTTCATTGTGCTCCGATAGGAGAGGGAGAGAAAGAGAGAGAGTGAGACAGAGAGGGAGAAAGAGAGAGCCAGCAAGCTGCAGATGGGGGTGGGGGGGCGGGGAGAGGGCGGGAGAGCTCGTTCGAGGCTCCCTGGTGGAAGGCTGGTGCCACTGCGCGAGTGAGTAATCGCAGCCAGGCACCGGGGAAAGGGGAACGCAGAGGGCCTCCCAGTGGCTGAAGAGGTAAATCCCAAAGCCTGCGCATCTCAGCAAGCTCTCCAATGCTCAGCTCAGCCTCAGACTCGGTTAAGTGGGGAAGGCTGGGGAAATTCCCCAGTCTCTACACAACTATTTCACCAGCTCTGAACGTTTAAGAAACTCCGGGCCAGGAATGTGTTTTCCCTTTCAACCCTACATTACGCCCCCCTGAGGATATCATTTTCGGTTTTCAATATATTGTAAATGACACTATGGAGCACCCTAGCGCGAGCTATGTGAGCAACCGAGGAAATGTTCATTAATAGAATTAGGAGGATATGAATGTGTGTGTTGAGGGCGGAGGGGATTGCAGGTGGAGACGAAAGGAAATCACACGGTTAGCTAGCTCCTAAAGGGCAGGCAAGTGTAGCGTTCATCTACCTGCCTGCCCATTTGCGTGTCTCTGGATAAGTGAGTCTGGGTGATTACAGGGAAATCAGTTGGGATAAACAGAATATTTTATGAGGATGATACAATTATCGATACCAGTTCTAGGAAAAAAAGGGTTTTTTTTTGACAATGTCTGATTGCCTGTGACAAACCAAATTTAAGACCTGAGGTATCCTTAGCTATCTGGTGCACATGTACAATGAGGAAAGTCAATGTGTAGCAGCTGAGTTTCCAGAAGTTCTTTCTTTCTTTTCTTCTCTTTTCTTTTCTTTTCTTTTCTTTTCTTTTCTTTTCTTTTCTTTTCTTTTCTTTTCTTTCTTTTCTTTCCTTCTTTCTTTCTTTCTCTTTCTTTCTTTCTTTCTTTCTTTCTTTCTTTCTTTTTCTTTCTTTCTTTCTTTCTTTTTCTTTCTTTCTTTCTGTCTTTCTTTCTTTCTTTCTGGTTTTGTTATGTTGCCCAGGCTGGACTTGAACTCCTGGGCTCCAGTGATCCTCCCACTTGAGCCTCTTGAGTAGCTGGAACTACAGGTACTTGCCACTAATGTACCTGGCTTTGAGTTTCAAGTTCAGTAACAGAAACCAAATAGATCTCACATAGACCATTGTCCCCTCTTCAAGAGATCCTATCTTTAAAATATTCAATCTTGGCCAGGCACAGTGGCTCATACCTATAATCCCAGCACTTTGGAGATCCCCAGGGGTCTGCTGAGGTGGGTGGATCACCTGAGGTCAAGAGTTGGAGACTGGCCTGGCTGACATGATGAAACCCCATCTCTACTAAAAATACAAAAATTAGCTGGGTGTGGTGGCATGCATCTAAAATCCCAGCTACTCAGGAGGCTGAGGCAGGAGAATTGTTTGAACCCCAGAAGCAGAAATTGCAGTGAGCTGAGATCACACTATTGCACTCCAGCCTGGGCAACAGAGCAAGATTCTGTCTCAAAAAATAAAAAAGTAAAAACAAATCCAACCTTACTGTGGATTCTGCTTGTTATTATCAGTTATTGAGAATATATTAAGGTGAGCACAATACTGCAAGAGAGAGTCAGAACCAAAAATATTCTGGGTATTCTAATTTGGAAGTCATTTGGATTTGAGATCTCTAACAATAAACCTTAATCGTTTAAACAAACTCTGGCATTTCATTAATGTGGTCCTGTTTCAAAATGAGCTATGGATATAAATAAATGGGCAAAAATCAAGGCAAACATCTTAATAATGGATTTATTGCAATTTAGTTCTTAGAGGCTAGCTTACTTTAGTCCATTTTATTTTCACTAATCCTGTTAGCTTGGAAATGGGGACAAATAAACTCAGATGCAATATAAATTTTAAACTTTCCATTGGAACATACCCCTGTCTGTTCCTTCCAAGCCTAAGTTCCTCATTACTCATGAGAAAAGCAGAAATATATATTTGTTAGAAAAAAAGAATTTGAATGGAGAACTGTCATGAGTGTCATTAAAGAGGAGAGTTTTAAACATTTTATTTGTAAAAGATTAGTTTTAAAATGTTGTCTTCATCAGACAATATCTGCTTTCTGTTATTATGGATATTTTACATTCAGCATAAAAGAAACATGTAATATTTATACTGAAACCATTTTATTCACGCTATAGCCCTTCAGGAACATGGGATTTGATTAATAACATGCAGTCCTTAGTCAAATCAGCTATTCTTAAAGGATGTAAACTTGAACTACTCTGCTAAACATGGATATATCTTAAGAAATTGTGGACTGGGAGCAGTGGCTCATGCCTGTAATCCCAGCACTTTGGGAGGCAGAGGCAGGTGGAACACCTGAGGTTGGGAGTTCAAGATCAGCCTGACCAACGTGGTGAAACCCTGTCTCTACTAAAAATACAAAATTAGCCAGGCATGGTGGTGCATGTCTATAATCCCAGCTATGCGGGGGGGCTGAGGCAGAATAGCTTGAACCCAGGAGGCAGAGGTTGCAGTGAGTCTAGATGGCACCATTGTACTCCAGCCTGGACAACAGAGTAAGACTCCATCTCAAAAAAAAAACCAAAAACCAAAAAACAAAACAAAACAGTGAGGCAGGAATTTAATATTTATACTATATTCCACTGGTGTAGGATACTTCTTTGCAGTGTCATTTTTTGGGGTACATATTTACCCTTAAATAGACATTTAATTTCAGGTTGACCTCATTGTCATCAACATCTTCATTTCTGTTCTCATCAGTTGCAATTAAAAAATTACTGTTATAGGCACAGCACTTCTCATATATTATTCCTCTTAATCTGCAAGCAATCCTGAGAGATACTATAATCCCACTTGTAAGTGAGAAAAGCAAAGTCTCATGAAAACTAAAGTACTTGTTCTAGTTCATATAACTAGGAAGTAACAGACCAGAACTCTAATTCAAGACTGACTTCATGGGGTAAGGAACGGGTCCAGTTTCAATTTTCTGCATATGGCTAGCCAGTTCACCCAACGTCATTTATTTAGTTGGGAACTCGTCCTCACTTGGGTGTATTTGTCAGGTTTTTGGAAGATCAGATGGTTGTAGGTGTGTGGTCATATTTCCGAGTTCTCTATTCTGTTCCATTGGTCTATGTGTCTGTTCTTGTACCAGAATCATGCTGTTTTGGTTACAGTAGCCTTGTAGTATAGTTTGAAGTTGGGTAGCATGATGCCTCCAGTCTTGTTCTTTTTGCTTAGGATTGTTTTGGCTATTCAGGCTCTTTTTTTGTTCCATGTGAATTTTAAAATGGTTTTTCTTCTAATTCTGTGAAGAATGTCAATGGTAGTTTAGTGGGAATAGCACTGAAACTATAAATTATTTTAGGCAGTATGGCCATTTTCACAATATTAATTCTTCCTATCCATGAACATGGATTCCATTTGTGTCCTCTCTGATTTCTTTGAGCAGTAGTTTGTAGTTCTCCTTGAAGAGGTCCTTTATTTCCCTTGTTAGGTGTATTCCAAAGTATTTGATTCTTTTTGTAGCAATTGTGAATGGGAATCCATTCATGATTTGGCTATCTGCTTGCCTATTGTTGGTGTATAGGAATGCTAGCAATCTTTGCACACTGATTTTGTATTCTGAGACTTTGCTTAAGTTGCTTATCAGCTTAAGAAGCTTTTGGGCTGAGACAATGGGGTTTTCTAGACATAGCATCATGTCATTTCCAAACAAAGACAATTTGACTTATTCTCTTCCTATTTGAATACTCTTTATTTCTTTCTCTTGCCTGATCGCCCTGGCCAGAACTTCCAATACTATGTTGAATGGCAGTGGTGAACTCAAGATGGATTAAAGACTTAAATGTAAAACCCCAAACTATAAAAACCCTAGAAGAAAATCTAGGCAATACCATTCAGGACATAGGCATGGGCAAAGATTTCATGATGAAAACACCAAAAGCAATGGCAACAAAAGCAAAAATTGACAAATGGGATCTAATTAACTAAAGAGCTTCTGCACAGCAAAAGAAACTGTCATCAGAGTGAGCAGACAACCTACAGAATGGAAGAAAAATTTTGCAATTTACCTATGTGACAAAGGTCTAATAGCCAGAGTCTACGAGGAACTTAAATAAATTTACAAGAATAAAAGAACCTCATTAAAAAGTGAGCAAATGACAAGAAAGACATTCCTCAAAATAAGACATTTATGCAGTCAATAAACATGGAAAAAGCTCAACATCACTGATCATGAGAGAAATGCAAATTCAAACCACAATGAGATACCATCTCATGTCAATCAGAATGGCTATTAATTAAGTAAAAAAAAAAAAAAAGGAATGCTTTTACACTGTTGGTGAGAGTACAAATTAGTTCAATCATTGTGGAAGACAGTGTAGTGATTCCTCAAAGACCTAGAGGCAGAAATACCATTTCATCCAGCACTCCCATTACTGGGTATATACTCAAAGGAATATAAATCATTCTATTATAAAGGTATATGCACACATATGTTCATTGCAGCACTATTCACAATAGCAAAGACGTGGAATCAACCTAAATGCCCATCAATGATAAACTGGATAAAGATAATGTGGTACATGTACACCATGGAATACTATGTAGCCATACAAAGAAATGAGATCATGGCCTTCACAGGAACGTGGATGGAGATGGAAGCCATTATCCTCAGCAAACTAATGCAGGAACCAAAAACCAAACATTGCATAATCTCACTTATAAGTGGGAGCTGAATGATGAGAACAAATGGACACATGGTGGGAACAACACACACTGGAGCCTGTTGGTGGTTGGGTGGTGGGAGGGAGAGCATTAGGAAGAATAGCTAATGGATGCTGGGCTTAAAACCTAGGTGATGGGATGATCTGTGTAGCAAACCACTAGGGTACACATTTACCTATGCAACAAACTTACACATCCTGCACATATACCCTGGAAGTTAAAATAAAAGTTGAAGAAAAAAAAAGACTGACTTCCACCTTAATCACTAGTCTGGCTGCCTCAATATCAAGTAGGAAAGGAGTTATGGGAGAGCCAAACTATCTCCACAGTAGCTCAAAGCAGCTCAGAGGATGCAACTGTCCCTCAGTGGACACTCTGGAGTTTAAGTAAGCCCTATAATAACTCCTAGAAATGAATACTACCATAGATCTACTCACCTGAATATGTGCAGACAAGTAAGGAAATATGGCCAATTACATCCAACTGCCTATACAATAAACATTTCTTTTCCCTTGTTTTTCCTGTTTCATGGTTTTGTTCCCTCTTTATAACCCTAACAATTCTGAATAGCCCTGTGATTTCTTTCTAGAATCACTTCCCTTTTACTTGTCCATTTCTGTCTTCCTCATCATGTCTATCGATAGCTACCTAACACTAAAGCACCTAACACTATAGTAATAAATGGCCAAATATAAAAAATTTATATTCATGTAAAATGATACGTGAAATAAATGAGCTTAAAAACTGTTTTTGTGTTGTTATTGAATCAATGATATTGATGAAGGTGATAAAATAATATGTCATACCTGTAAAGGTTAATTCTAGTTTTTTAACATTTCCATTTTCTTATTCACTACTTGCTTTTGGCCCCCGAATACATGTTAATTCTCACTCCCTAACAGTGTTTTTGCCATACTTTTGATGTTACCATGACCTAAGAGCCTCTTGTATTCTCCAAATTCCTACTGAAGCAGCATGCTTGGTTGCAATAACCTTAGACATCAGAAAAACTACCTATAAGCATTTTATGATCAACAGCGAGCTGTTCCAATAGGAAAGGTGCTTCAAGTCAACAAGATGCCTGATCCACATAAGTCCTTGGAATTAGTGCCTTAATTTACAAATTAACTTCATGCTATTAACAGTAATAGATAACATTTTAAGATCTTTTACTCTTTAGCCATCTCAAGCTTGTCTGTAATATCCCATATGAGAAGTGATGCCTCTAGGTCATTGGAGATACTTTAGAGATCATTATTTTTCATTTCCTCTGGCCTTCCTTTTTATAAATCATTTGTGATCCTTTACTCTTCCTCCGTGACTATCACTTCTAACTCTGCCTTGCTTCTTTGTGGATGTTGTGCCTTCATCTTCACCTTTCAATTATGGTTTTATTTTTATTTCCTAGAATTTAGTTAAGAATTATTTTGCCATGTGCCAGGGAAATATGAATAAGAATACATATATGTAGGCCAGGTGGGGTGGCTCACACCTGTAATTCCAGCACTTTGGGAAGCTGAGATGAGTGGATCACCTGAGGTCAGGAGTTCGAGACCAGCCTGTCCAACATGGTGAAACCCCGTCTCTACTAAGAAATACAAAATTAGCCAGATGTGGTGGCACATGCCTATAATCCCAGCTACTCAGGAATCTGAGGTGGGAGAATCGCTTGAACCCCGGAGGCGGAGGTTGCAGTGAGTCCAGATCACACCACGGCACTCCAGCCTGGGTGACAAGAGCAAACCTCCATCTAAAAAAAAAAGAATACAGATTATGTGAAATTTCCATTTCACAACGTTTGAAAAAGGTATGTACTCCTCATTAAACATTAAACATCAGCATCAGTACTGTCACCACATTGTGAGTTTTTTCCACCACTTTTATTTATAATAATAATATGGATAATTTCAGGAAATGAATTGTAGAAAATATTAACTAATTTCTATATATGGGCTTAATGTAGCTTTTTATAGATACGTACACAGCAGTTCATGCCATGAGTCATGTAATAGATGAATCCAAGTTCAACCAATACTTTCATTAAGAAAAAGGTATCCAAAGTTCCATAGTAGAATATATCCTACTACAATACCACTTTTAAGAATTAAAAATATAGAATAGACAGGGTTCATTTGTTCAATTTTACTTTATTACTTTTTGGCAAAATTTAGATGTGCAAAGCAATGCAGATACTAAAATATACTTTCCAAGTGTTTTTGGCTGAATTTATCTCTCAGCAGTTCTGACACTAACATATATACTTACATGGAAAAAGCTATGGCTAAAAATAAATAAAAAAATCTTAATCATTAACATATAGACAAAATTGAACAGAAAAAAAGCATCAACATTATAAAGCATGAAAATTTACATAAAATTGTTCCTGAATATGAAGGTGGAAATACTCTCTGGAGACTGGAGATATGTTTGAAAGAGAAACTTTCTAGAAAAGGAAAAAATCATTCCTCTACTTAGAATGGATATGCAACAATCTGTTTCTGAAGCCAGGGAATTGAACTGAATGATATATTGAGGTTTCTTCCATGGCCCACGGATTTGATGATAGCAGTAAAAAATATGTTAGTAAAAATCACCTAATACTGTAAAAGGATAATAAACAGGTCTAGTCAGGAATTCAGCAAAAATACATGTAGATGTTAGTCTAAATATATTTTTAAAATACAATATATTTTGACTAAACTGGCAGGACATGGACAGCTCATTCAGTTGACAGTCATCTGTTATAAAGCCATTATTATATAACTTTAAAATACATTTACAGACTTAAAAATTATTAAGATAATGTTTTATGTACATCACATAAAAGTTTAATCAGACTATAGAGTGCTATTTCACAGGAATAAAGACAACCATGTTTTAAACAAAATATTTTGCCATGAAGATATATATAAAATGTATAAATTTGTCACATGATACAGAAAAACAAGAATAATGATCTTCACATTTACAGGAATTTTAAAAATCTTCTCTGATGGAAATGTGTTACAATTCAGTCAAACTTCTCTTCTTGAAAGTAATCCGCAAAATTGAGATATTCTTCAAGTCGACCATATTTCTGCATATACAATAGAAAAGCTAGTTATTTTACTCAAAGCAATGAAGATAAACTGGGCCTTTGCAAACTACAGACACAATTAGGATAAGTTCATTTAATGGTAATCGTGAACAAAAATCTTTTTATGATAAATAGAAACTTAATTTCAAATAAGCATTTCCAACTCATAAAAAGGACTGGAAAGAGATCAAAGTGAATAACATTATTAATTTTCTGTGTTGTAAATTACAAATTTTCTATTATCATATTTACAGTAGAAATGTAGTAACTTCAATAACTTGATAAAAAGTTTGTTGAACATATATATCAAAGGCTCTGCTATGACTGTCCATGTACAAAGTTTTAAAGATACTTTCCCTTCCCCTAAGAAGAATAGAGTTCGGTAGTAATACACCAATAGCAATCATTAATAAGTGCCAAAAGAGGTACAGACACTGTCATGAGGTTCAGAAGAGAGGTCATGGTTAGTAGAGGTAACCAGCAAAAGAGTGGCATTTAAGTTGTCCTGGGAAAACAGATTTGGTAGGCAAAGAGTTGATGGAGAGAGTTTTCAGTAAAAGACAATAGACCACCAAACAGTGACATGACAAGAAAATATGGGACTTGACTACAACCTGGGTATTTTTAAGAGAACAGAGAGAGAAAAAGACTGAACCAAAGAGACTGAGTTCAGAGAATACAAAGTATAAAATACTGGCAAAACAGTTGAACAATCATTTGACAGGTACTGGAAAATTGCTAAAGGTTTTGGAGCAGGGGACTGAACTGATCTAAGGTGTACTTTAAGAAAATTGGTAAAGTATTCATTGTAGAATAGTTCAGCAACTAGTTATCAGTCTATGATAACAATTTAGGTCATGAGGATCCAAATTTGAGTGAGAGCAATGAAGATGAAGAGTAAAGAACAAGGTGGAACAAGTTAAGAGAGGAGTCAAGAATGATTTAGAGATTTCGAAGTTGACAGAGTAGAGTAATGGCAGGGTTATTTTGCAGGCTGTTTGTGGGAGGGAAAGAGATACATGATTTCAGTTTCAGACATACAGAGTTCAAAGTATTTACTTCAGTGAGGGGATTAATGACATAGTGGTTTCCAGACTCTGTTTCGATCCTCAGTGAAATGAGAGAGGATCCCAGGCCCAGACTTTTGTGGTGACAGGGACCTACAGAAGGGAATGTGAGAAGTGCATTTTCCTTCTAGACCTTGAAGACCATGAAACTCTTTTTTATAATCCTATGATATCTGACTGGATCTCCTTCTCAGGAAAGACAGAAGAACATAAAGTAGTCCTCGGGACTACTTAGGAATTTTCTTTGGCCTAGTACTTAGATAGGTTTTATTAGATACAAGTAAAGTACTCCAGGATTAGAAACCTATAATTTAAAAGTTTGAATGTTTGAATGCTTTTCCTATTATCTTTCTTCATATCCTCCATATTATTTATTAAAATTACTTTTTGAAAATTAAAAATTAAAAAAATATTTTAAGAGACAGGGTCTCACTATCTTGCTCAGGCTGGCCTTGAACTCCTGGACTAAACTGATTCTACCACCTCAGCCTTCCAAGTAACTGGGACTATAGCTATGTACCACCACACCCACCTAGGACAATTAAAATTTATCTCAGCTATATTAAGATAGGAGGAAGGAAAACCTCTCCTTGCTTTCATTGCAACTAACAGTTAAGATTAATTGATCACTTACTAATAGCTAGGAAATATACAAAATGCTTAAAACATATTACACATTTAATCTCCACAATCAAAACCCTTATCATTATTACTGTTTTAGTTGCCACTTTACAGATGAGAAAACGTAGGCTTAGAGAAATAAAATAGCTTGCTCCCAAATTCTACTGCTAGTAAGAGGCAAAGCAAATACTTAAGCCTATATTTTTAACCAGTATGAGTATGCTGTTTCTGAGATTTAAATGGTGTGGTTGGGATGCCACTTTGGCAAGAAAAAAAAAATAAAAATCTTGAAAAGGAAAGTGAAACTCACAACATTGCAGTTAGTATTACTCTGCTATCCTCTCCCCCTAAAGATGCTGCTCTCATAATTCTATATTAAAAATTTGGAGAGTTTGGGTCTTATTTCAATAGTGAAGACTACTATCTTACAATGCCTGATGGACCTACTGATGAAAACAGTTAGAATTGTGGAAATGAAATGTGGGAAAAAGGTCAGAATATAAGAGAAGTTTAGAATCGTCTACTGAGAAGTAGCAGCTGAAACTGCAGATGCAGAAGGGAAATGATTTGCAAAGGAAACTGAGAGGATGAGGATAGAATTCAGTGTTAAAAGGTTCTTTTTAGCAGTAATCCTCAAACTTTTATCTACTTAAGAGTCATCAGTGCTAAAAATATTGGTTGTTTAACATCCACAAGGATTGTCATTCAATAAATCTGGGATGAGGCTAGGGGATTAAACATTATTCAAAAACTTATAGGTGATTCTGACATAGTTTAGGGCCATGTTTTGAGAAGCATCAATTTACGGGTGGGAAAAAAGGGAAAGAGAAAAAGTTGAAAAGGAAGGAAAAGAGAAGAAATGAGAAGTGTTTAAGGAAGCCAAGGGATATCTAATTATAATTTAAAATTATTATTCATATAACTATTCTTCAATACATTTAAAATGTACATACAACTGTCACTTGTAACAGTTTTACATACAGTATTTACAGAATAAACTGGCACTTGATACTTCTATTGACATGCTTTCTTTACTACCTGGTATTCATGCATCCACCAGCCAATCCCAATAATCCTATCTTCAACTTCTCAGGAAATCCCATCATCATATACACTTTATTCTTAATAAGCAACTATTAGTTAGAATTTTGCCAGTCTCATATTAGAGTATGTTATTGAACTCTTCTTCAGAATAAGACATGCATTATTATGTTTACTATGTATTTTGGTTTTATTAAAATTTTCCTATTATTTGTTCTTTTCTTATACTCGAGTTGCTCCTACACCCCTTTAGTATTATTACATTAAAAATGGATCACCCTAGTTCAACCTTTAGAAGGAAGAACAAGAAGAATGAAGTCAGTCTAGTTGGCATGTCTTTGGGAAGACATGCTGGCTGAGACATCCTGAGGTAATGAAAGTAAAATGGCTGAAGAAGCAGGTAAGGGAAAAAGTAAGGTGTGGAATACAAGCCGGAGGCAGAAAGACAGAAGCAAATAGTATGTCCAAGGCAAAAAAAGGGGTTGGCATAATTGGGAAATATTAGCAGAAGGTGCTATGGAGATGGCATTCAAGTAACCCTGAGCCCCAGGCATTCTAAAAGGTTAGAGTAACTCTACCAGACTGTAGCCAAAGGCGGCACGCATCACAAAGCACATGCAGTGCTATCACCCAAAGGCACACAGTGACAGGCATAGACAGAGTGAGGATGAGAAATATCAGAGCACTTGACAAATTTTGAAATTTCATCATAGCACAAAAAGCTGCAAATGGGTTTATATTGGTTATAAACTTCTGTGGTTTCTAGGAAATCTTTTGAGAAAACCTACAAACAAATTTTTTAAGTGGAGGAATCTCAAAAAAAAATGAAGATCTTTGGTATTTTTATGTGGGAAAAATGTGCATATTGTCCTAGACATGTACAATCTTGAAATACCTTCAATGCCTAATGCTAAACATTATTCTTTATGCATAATATGACAGTTAGCTTTCTTGAAAAGAAAGGCTAAGCTCCTTTCTTTTCCTAAGACAGCCAAGTGTTATATTATGCAAAAAGAATATGTTTTTTCAAAATTCCAGGTCCCTCTGGTGTCCTAAACCTTGTTGAGCTTTCTCTGGGACACATGATTTGAAAATGCGTTTCTTCTGCAAGAAGTTCAGTGTTCTTCCTATATATGATACTATTATATAACATATCCAGTATATGCACAGTGATTTTTCTATACATAGTATCCAATTCTTTATAACTGTGCTACCCCAATAGGTTTTTCAATTCTACTAGAGAGTTGGCAACACTTAAAGGCATCAATAAAAGCACTTAAGAATTTAATGTTGTCTAGGAAAATGAAGATGGGAAGTTACTGAATAAGTGATGGCTCTCTCCTAAGGCAAATGAAAGAGTATGGGTAAGCGGGGAGAAGCATTTGGAGTAGGAGAAGTAGAAGCAAAGTAAAAGGCAAAAAGCTGAAGAGAATAAAATGAGAGAAAGAAGATGTAAGGATTAAGATGTGGGAGGCAGGCAAGATCACTGGGTGGTGGTTTGTGGTGGGAGAATAATTGTCAAAGGGAAATCAATAATGATGTCATTCTCTAGACTGGGAGACCTCCACTAAACATGACATGTCCTAAGAACATTCCTATTCTCTTTTATTTCCCTTTGCCAATAAGTTTCTTTTCTAAGCTCTCTTGCCTTATTTTTTATATTCCTCTTTTACAAATGTCCCTATGATATAACCCAGGCAATGGATCTCAGGTCAGGCTTTTTTTTTCTTTTGAAGATTAAATGTTGATATGAGTTGCCTGAAAATCTACAATTTGTTCTCTCTTATATATTCATGTAACTAGACTGGTTTTAGAAGACTGCAGTCATATTAGCATTATTTCCATATACCATAAACAATTCTAAAAGCTCTGTGAGCAGACCAGAGCTTATGAGCTGCCAGCAGATCTTCGGGAATCCAGTGCACTCTTCAAAGCCCCCACTTTACTCCTAATATCAAATTTAGTGATCAATAGGATATGGGGGAGTCAAAATCAGTGCCGTGGCCTGAAACCTCTGCATTCCCCTCGATCTTCAGTTATAGTGCTCACTGCTCAGTCCCATGTCCTCAAGAAGAGGATGTGGGTGGTATTAGAACTGGCAGCCGAGATCCTTTCCTCAGACTGGCACCAGGTCCTTCTTCACTTTCAGGTCACAAGAACTGTTCTAAAGAATAGGAAGCAGACAAGCAGAGGTGAGTCCTATACTCTGTCAAAAAAAAAAAAAATCAGGGGACTTAATATATATGTAAGCAATACATACATAAAAGCGAAAGGACAGAGGTCCTTCAGTAAAGTATTAATGCTTATTAAAATTTATCTGAGGGGCTGAGTGAATCCTTAGAACATCAGGGCATCTATTCAGAAGGACAATGATAAGCATGAAAGGAATGAGTGGAAGAAGAGAAAATACAAAGGAGAGAAGAAAGAGATTCTCTTAAATTTCACTATCTTCTAATCATTTGTCTCCTTTTGCTAATCACAATTAGGCTCCAGAATTGACATGATGAGATTCTCATATATTCACTTTACCTCCTTAATCCAGCCACTTTCTTTTGATTGACTGAAAATTCTTTCCACTGTTTCTTTAACCTGTTCATCTTCAACTTCTTCTGTCTTTGCAATGGAGCAACATTCCTGGTACAGTTTGAATTTAAAATGTTTCAGTTTATGATAAATTCTGGTACGGTCAGCACAAATTCTGCCAACAGTAAACACCTAAATCAAGAAATAAAGATTATTATCTGACATATGAAGTGAATAATACAGTAATGAATATATTTCCTTTCTGGTTTTCAGATTTTCTTTAGTAGTAGAATCGAAATGCATTATAATCTTTAAACGATCCCTTTACCTTCTCTTACTTATACAACTAGTCAAACACTGAGCACCTGTGAGGTTTCAAATATTGGGCAAGGCACTAGAGATACATAAATAAAAGATGTATTACCTGTATTAGGGAGCTTACAGTTCTGAGGGAAAGACAAATGGTTATAAAACAATGTGAAAACTGCTATGTCCAAGATGCTATCAAAATGCTAGTGAGGAAGGGCACTTAGCCCAATCCAGAGAGGATATAAGTCCCCAAGCTGATCAAGCTTCGACTAAGTCTTGAAAACACAAGAGTTTGCCAAGTTTGGGAAAAGAGAGAAATGGCTTAAATGGGAGGCAGAAGATGGGAAAAGTAAGAAAAAGCATAGAAAGTATTATAAGTCTATATTTATGAGTTAAAAATGCCTGGATTATAATAATTTTCTAGTTATAAGTAACATGTAAAACTGAAACAAACTCTTACACCAAAATTAAGTATTGGCAGTTTTTTACTAGATACTTTTCTTTTTCCCAAAAAAATGATGTAAATTAAAACATAACTTTGTATTTAGGCATATAGGTTGCTTTAAGGTGTTGTATGTGAATAAGACATCAATATTTTGCTGTCAGCCAGCTGTAAGCATTTTAATTCCTATGTTTATATGGACTTGTATAATTCTATGATTAGGAACACTCTTTTTATGAAATCAAACAACCAGAACCTTTCTCTTTGAGAATGTTTTGAATTTTTAAAGTTTGTTATATAAACCTACAGCTAAAGTAGGAAGACAGTCTCATTGCACTGAACAAATTAAATATATTTTTACCTATATTCTTTTACCCACTGTAGAAAATCCATCAGAAGGGGCTCCAAACATTCTGATATGGTCAATTTTATTCTCATGGAGTAACCTAAGGAAACAGTAAACTTCTTGCTGACTTATGTATTTGTGTTTATACCTAACTAAGTTCACTAATGGGTTATGCTTTCATGAGTACAAGTGGTATAGTTTTAATATTTATCTGTATAACTTGTGTTCTGTCTGACAGAAAAATACATCTGTTTCCTGAATCCACAAGGAAACATACAAGTGATAAAAGACAAACCAGGAGTATGTTTCCAAAAATGAACAGAAGTTATATTACAAATTAGCAATAGTCAGGTTTGACGTGGTTTTTTTTTTGTGAAAATTGGATCTTGGACATTTTACAATCCTTTAAATCTTCAAAAGTTTAAGAAAAGCATGTTCAGATTTCTGTTCATGGCTCTGTAAAAACCTTCCTGCTTTTCAGACCATAGAAGTAAACAGGTGTTATTGTACATGGCTTGCTTATTAAAAGTAAGTTTTCCAATTCATCATCAAAGCAGTCCTGGTAGTAAATGACATTTCAGCAATTCACTTGCTAATACCTCCAACTTTGTGTAAAAAGACAACACAAAAGTTGCAGTGACTTTATGGGTAGCCTGTGCATCTCCATTTCTGCCATCAAAGTAGACTGTGTGGGAGAACTCAGCTACAGCTGTTCTAGATGAAGTAGAGGCATACGATAAAATGACTTGTATTTCTATCACATTTATTCTATATTTCCACAAAACAAGAGGAATTTATCTGTATAGCATTTTTAAGTTGAAACAAGAAGGAAGGAGAGGTGTTTAAAAGTCTCATTTTTTTTTCCTGTATATAAAACAAGTATCCTTTGAAAATATTTAACATTACCGTTTACTTCTTTCCATTTCTAATTCCTACCCTCTTGGCATCTACTTATCATCATATAGATCTATAAATCCAAAATTACCTTAAAATATTCTTATATTATTTACTCCCAAAATTTGATCACATTTTATATGTAAGAACCTATATAGAAGGGTACCACTATTGTAAAGTTTCACAGAAAACAGTAGATGCATATGATAGCTGTAATATTTCTCCAAGTGAACTTACCCTCACCCCATGCCTGTTTTCAGTGTATTGTTACAGCCCACTGTATTTCTTTACTATATGAATTGAAGTATACAGTACAACACAGATTACACTGTAGGAATCAATTTGTATAAAGTACTAAAACAGGTAACAATCTATGGTGTTAGAATGATTTACTTAAATGTCCAGAAAAATATATTTAGAAACAACTATAATTATCTAGTTCCATTTCTGTACATTAAGGAAGTTATTCTAACAAGAAAATTAGTATAAAAATACCATAGATAGAAAAATAAGTGCTGTGGTGAGTGTACACAAAGCAGATAAGCAAGATGATATATAAATGATGACTCTGCAGGGTTAAGCACAGTTCTATGAAATGGTAAATATGAGACTGAGCCAGTTCAGTTATCAGTATGAACCAACTAGTCTACATATTTAAAAACTGGAGATGGAGCTAAAAATCTATCAGTGAATTTTCCTAAAGCAGAAGAAAGCAACAGAAAGAATCTGATTTCTAATTTATTAGCTCTATCATGTGGAGTGTAAATTAAATCTGGGTAACAAACTGAGGCAAGGAAATATAATAAAACATGCACTGTGCAGACTTTGTAATATTCAGCCTACTGTAGATAGCCTTTTGAAGTATTTCTCTAAGCTTTTATTTATATGCAGAGGAATATGCTCCTTATGAAAGTTAAAGTATGAAGAATGAAGTAGAAGATTCTCAAGGAAACAGTAAATAATGTTTTCTGGGGAAAGGTTTGTTTTCTGTTTCTGGGTCTTCAGAAACAGATTGTACAATACCAATTCAAAGGATTCTATTTCCTTTTGGTTTGGGTTTTTGTTTGTTTTTTTTGCATGGACATATTATACAACGCCAATTGCCTCAAAATTATTGCTTCTTCCCACCAGATCCTAAGCATCTTAAGGAGTCTGGATAGACTCTAGGCAAAACTAAACATAAATCCAAGAATGTTTTTAGTTTTCCCAAACTATCTTTCAGATTTCACAACTCTCTTTCATCCAGGTACTTTCCCTCTCATCTATGTCCCTAAATTTATCACATTCAGATGGTCCCAGCCCTCTCCTCTTAGTACCCTATCAATACTATTGTAACCAAATTACCCTTTCCCCCATAATTCCACTCTCCATCAAGGCATTAGATTATTTCTTTCAAATAATCTAATCTAAGTAAGGAGAAAAGTTTTCATATGAAACCAATTTGCTGTTAAGTGAATTCCTTAAAAGTATTATTTACACTCTCAAAAAGAACCTTAGTTAATCTTAAAGAATCTCAATTTTACATAAGTACAAGCAGCAACACAAAATAATTAGTTTTCAAAATAACTTGAAGATGGATGTGGGGTTAGGCACAGTCTCTTTAATGCTCTGGATTATAACTAGTTTATATTCTCTCCTGGTTTTTCCTTCTTTACATATATGCATTTACGTTGTACTGAAGTACGCTATAAAATAAATTTTAGTAAGTTATTCTTCACTTTAAAGAAAAAGTGAAAAAACAATTTTATATTTAAAACAACAATTTTATATTTAACAATAACTAACTTAATGTTTACATTTGGTTACATATGCATACACACATTTTATATAGATGTAAAGATAGTGCCAACAGTAATTATTATTATACTTTAAACTTAGCATTATTTCCTAACTTTCATAATATTATTTTAATGGTTGTATTATAAAAATTCTGCCATATAATGCTGCTATACCATAGGCTATCAAATCACTAATTTTTATTTGGATTATTTCCATTTTTTGTATTGTAAATAATGTTTCAATCAACTTCATGATTATATCATTTGCTTTTTACTGAACTGCTTTGCAAAAGATAAACTTACAGACATTAATATATAGCTTTGTGACTTTAGCTCTAAAAACCTAGTGTTTTTAAATCACATCTTTTTTCCTCTAGGAGTGTTTTTTTTTTTTTTTGGAGTCAGAGTTTCGCTCTTGCTGCCCAGGCTGGAGTGCAATGGTGCAATCTTAGCTCACTGCAACCTCCACCTCCTGGGTTCAAGCAATTCTTCTACCTCAGCCTCCCAAGTAGATGGGATTACAGGCATGTGTCATCACACCTGGCTAATTTTTTGTAGAGATGGGTTTCTCCATGTTGGTCAGGCTGATCTCAAACTCCCGATCTCAGATAATCCGCCCGTTTCAGCCTCCCAAAGTGCTGGGATTACAGGAATGAGTCAGCATGCCTGGCCTCCTCTAGGAGTCTTACTTTCCATGAACTTACTAATTTCAATGCAACCTTGATAGCATCGCATTTTATCATTTGATTTGAAAATACACTTTAAGAGTTATCAACTGGTATCACAGAGTAGTTTTAATTGTATACCTTTACATGAAGAATAAGTATTTTCCCATATATTTGTTAACTTTTATAGTTTTCTCTTATGTGACTAGTAATAAATTAATGTTCTTTGCTTTTAGTTCATGCTTTCAGTTTATTCTTTGTTTTTTAAATATTTGAATACTATTTTATATAGAATCTTCACAGGAATGTCAGAGCTCTACAGCTGATTTTCTTACTCTAGTTTCCTCTTCAGGATTAGCTATAGACTACAAAGACCACGAATAAAGCAATATATTTAATCTACACAACAGAAAATGGTCGCAAATGTATTTTAAATCACTTTTGCTAGGATTCCAGATATCTTAGCTCATAAAAAGTCATAGATCAGTTTTTAAACAATGGAGAAATTTACGTATGACTTAAATATATATATATATATATATATATATATATATATATATATATATATATTCATATTTGTATAGTAACATATCAAACAAAACATTACAGACCAATTCTGAATTCATTATCCCCATAAAGACTTTCTAAGTAATTCTTGCAACCCAGATCTCTCAGAGGAATCTGGTCACCTACTGCTCAATAGTACTGAGAAATCATACTACCCAGTTTAATAGAAGAATTCAAATAAATATCAAATTTGTATCTTAATAATTGACTGGGAGGATTCAGAGACAACTTTGGGTCTCTTCCTCTCTAAATATACTCTTTCTCCATTGATATGTAAAGTCACCAGAAAAAGCTCTCGATAGTTTTTTCATTTATAAATGTAATTTTTGCATTTGTAAATGCAGCAATCTTACAAATATTGAAAAACTAAATAGAAGTTGTCAGCATCTGCACTTTTTATCACTTCACATTATACTGCTATGTTCTTGTCTAAAAAATACTTACTCTTCAGTTTTTTTCTATTCATACAAAATTAATAGCATCTTAAGTATGTTGATTGCTCTAGACTCTGACATACTTCTAACAGAGTCTAGTTGAAGCACAGTGTTTTTTTAATTCTCTCATATTAGATGAATAGCCATCTTACATTATTTACTTGTGGGTTGCCAATTTGGTGAATTATATGCCAAAAATGTTTCTAGTTGGGTCAAATTCTCCTTACGATACTTAGGGTTATTTGTGGAAGTTTATGAACTAAAAATTTCTAAATACTGAAAATTAAAATTAGAGGGAAGAAAATACCTGTTTATCATGTGACATGAAATCATCTATTTCCATGGTCCTGGTGTTATACAACTTTCCTGATAAATGCACTGAATATCTACAGTAGCGATGCAGTCCACAAGCCTGGCAAGAACATTTTTCAGGATTCTTCAAATGAATACTTATATTAGAATAATTTTCTACCCGCTCCTGAAAACAATTAAAAAATATAAAAAAGTTTAAAAGATAAAAAATAAGAATAAGAGTAAGAATCTAAACAAATTAAAACATCTTAGGAATCACAGTACAAAGAGATATAAGAGGAAAATATCTTGGCATTTCTTACTTTAATATTGAGCACATAGTAGGTATTTTACAAGATACTTTTAAATAAAAAAATTTATATTCTTGGCTATTACATGAAAAGAAACTAGACTAGGAAAAAACTAGTTTTGTATCTCTTACACTTAAGCAGTTGCAACCAAGTAGTGTAGCTACTAAGTAGTGTAGCAACCTTGATTTTAATTTACTTCTTTTCCATTTCTCATCTCTAGTTAATGTTAATGAGGTGTTAGTTAAAAATAGGAGCAGCAAAAATGTAGGATGATATAAGAAAAATAATTCAAGTAGGCCAGTCAAAACTTGAGAAGAAAAATCACATTCACTTTCCATTGTATGAATTATGTATTTTCCACAAAAAATATTCCAGAAATAATTCAATCCTCCTATGATAACTTACTATAGTCCTGTGGAAAACACAAGTTGACACGAGGATTGCCATGTGTCCAGTATTTATATGGAAAGTTTAATAGCTCAGTTATCAATGAGTAAGAGAAAACACTTGGCATTTATAAATAAGCTTCATTATTAGTTACTTGTGCCTAAGTATTTCTGCTTATGTTCTAGGCCTGTGCTAGATACTACTATTCTAAGTGGTAGTGTAGACTCGGTTTTAATACAATATTTGAACTTCACACAATGAGCATATTAGCATGGTTACTAAACCACTTTCATATCCTCTACCAGCTGATGCTAATTAAGTATCCAATATACTGACAGTTTCCTTTTTATATTATATGATTCAATACCACATTTTCAGGGGGTCAACTTTTCATATTTCTCATACTTGATGGCACTTTATGACATGTATTACTTACAGGCTGAAATTCAGACTGAATAGGTAACTAGCCACCTTCCTTTCTTGCTTCTGCTGTACTCCATGGAAACACATGGTAAGATGAAACCTTTATGAAGCTCTATCAGCTTATTTCCCTGCGTGACTACAATCAGCAGAGCACCCCTGATGACTAACACTGAAAATAGTGAAATAGTTTAGTGAAAATAAACTTTGTTGGGTTAAGCCACTGAGATTTTATTGTTGGTTTATTTGGTTTGTTTGTCATATTCTTTGTCTTCTGTAGCATAACCCAGCTTATCCTATTAAGATCTTACTGAATCATCTATGTCTCAATTTTTCAGCTAATACTTTTTGGTATCACAAAAGTATCACAGTTATTTTTCCAACATCAGATTAACCAAATTCAGTAGTACCCACAATATGGTAAAACATAATATGGCATCTTGGCATGGGTTTTGGAGTCTGAGAGACTCTCAGTTTAATACCAGCCTGTCTAATTATTAGCAGTGGAACCTTATGTTACTTTATTTTTCTGAGACAGTTTTCTCATCTCTAAAAGAGAGGAAATAATAATGCCCTCCAGCAGGCCACAGTGGCACATGCCTATAGTCCCAGAAACTCAAGAGGCTGAGGTGGAAAGATCTTGAGCCCAGAAGTTCAAGTCCAGCCTGGGCCACAGAGCAAGACCCCTATAATTCCCTCCAAAAATAGTGTCTTCCACATAGGGTTACTGTGAAGATAATAAAATATTTTAGTTTACTTGTAGACTACTTGGCTAAAGTTAAAAAATCTATAAATATGGTACAGGTATACCTCAGAGATATTACATATTTGGTTTCAGATCACCACAATAACGTAAATATACCCATAATGTGTAACGCAAATTTTTTTGGTTTCCTAGTACACATAAAAGTTGTTTACACTATGCTGTAGTCTATTTTTTTTTACATACCCTTTCTAAAGAGTATTAAATTTTAGGCAAGGGTGCCTTAGAACAAAGAAGCTTTTTTTTTTTAGAAAAAAAGGAGAGAAGGAGAGGAAGAAAGAGGAAGAAAAAGAGGGAGAGAGAACAGGAATATTGCTTTATTCTAAAAATGGGTATTAATAATGGCTGATCAATATTTTGTGTATTTAAAGTGGACAATGTATATTTTGTGTATTTAAAGTGGAGAGCTCTATAAATACTTATTAAGTTTACTTGTTCTGGATCTGAGTTCAAGTCCTGGATATCCTTATTAATTTTCTGTCTCGTTGAGTCTAAATCTTTTTATGGGACTTATGTATTTGGGTGTTAGGATTGTTAGCTCTTATTATTGCACTGATCCTTTTACCACTGTATCTTTGTTGCTTTGAAATCTGTTTTATCAAATGCGAGAATTGCAACTCCTGCTTTTTCTTTCTTTCTTTATTTTTGCTCTCCATTTGGTTGGTAAATCTTTCTCCAATCCTTTGTTTTGAGTCTTTGTGTATCTTTGGATATAAAATGGGTCTGGATGTAGTATACCGTTAGGTTTTGGCTGTATCTTTTGATTGGGGGATTTAGTAGATTTAAATTTAGGGTTACTGCCATTTGATGTTAACTGGCTATTTTATCCATTTGTTGATGTAAATTCTTCTTTATGTTGATGCTCTTTACTTTTTGGTATATTTTTAGAAAGGCTAATACTGGTTGTTCCTTTCTGTGTGTAATGCTTCTTTCAGAAGTTTTTGTAAAGCAGGCCTGGTGGTAATAAAATCTCTGAGTACTTGCTAGTTCATAAAAGATTTTATTTTTCCTTCAATTGTGAAGCTTAGTTTGGCAGGATATGAAATTCTGGGCTGAAAGTTCTGTTCTTTAAGGATGTTGAATATTGGCCCCCACTCTCTTCTGGCTTGTAGGGTTTCTGCTGAGAGATCTGCTGTAAGTCTAATAGGCTTCCCTTTGTGGGTAACCTGACCTTTCTCTCTGGCTGCCCTTAATATTTTCTCCTTCATTTCAACCCTGGTGAATCTAATGATTTTGTGCCTTGGGGTTGCTCTTCTTGAGGAATGTCTTTGTGGTGTTCTCTGTATTACCTGGGGTTGAATAGTGTCCTGCTTTGCTAGATTGGGAAAATTCTCCTGAATAATATCCTGAAGAGTATTTTCCAGCTTGGATTCATTTTCTCCATCACATTCAGGTACACCTATCAAATGTAGCTTAGGTCTTTTCACATAGTCCCATATTTCTTGGAGAACTTGCTCATTCCTTTTTATCCTTTTTTCTCTATTCTTGTCTTCTCATTTTATTTCATTAAGTTGGTCTTCGACCTCTGATATCCTTTCTTCTGCTTGATCAATTCGGCTATTCAAACTTGTGCATATTTCACTAAGTTCTCGTGTTGTATTTTTCAACTCCGTTAGTTCATTTATATTCCTCTCTATATTGTCCATTCTTTTTAGCATTTCGTCAAACCTTTTTTCAAAGTTCTTAGTTTCTTTACATTGGGTTAGAGCAAGTTCTTTCAACTCCCAAAAGTTTCTTATCATCCACCTTCTGAAGCCTACTTCAGATAATGGAACACAGTCCTTTTCCATCAGGGCTTGTTTCGTTGCTGATGAGGAATTGCAATCCCCTGTAGAGGGAGAGGGGTTCTGATTTTGGGTATTCTTGGCCTTTTTAGGCTGGTTTCTTCCCTTTATTATGAATTTTATCCATCTGTTGTCTTTATGATTACCGCCTTTCTAATTAGTTTTCTGAGTGGACGTCCAATTTATTGATTCCCAGTGTTGGAATCCGAGCAACCCAATGCACCGGCCAAAACAGCAGCCATAAGACTGATGGTGCTCTTATGCCTGGGAATCTCTGGTCTGGCTTCCTTCCCAAGTCCGTAACAAGTGGCTCTGCCTTCCCAGAGCTCCAAACACCGGTCAGTAGGGGAACCAGTCCCGTTTACTCTGCACGAAGAGCTGCCGTGCCGAGGCACCGGCAAAACCTCTGCACTGGTCACAAGAGTCACGCTGGTGACCCGTGGGGCTCCTCCACTGGAAATCTTCTGGTCCGTGAGCGACAAAAATTTGTTTGAAAGTGTGGCGTCCTCTCGTTTTCTGGGCTTTCACTGGGTGCTACAATCCCGAGCTGTTAGCGATTAGCCATCTTGGATCTATGCTGTAGTCTATTAAGTATGCAACAGCATTATGTCTAAAATGTATGTAATTTAAGCTACATTAAATTAAAAAGTACTTTACGTTAAAAAAATGCTAACAGTCATCTGAAACTCCAGTGAGTAGGCATCTTTTTGCTGATAGAGTGTCTTGCCTGAGTAGGATGGCTGCTGACTGATAAGGAGCTAGCTGCTGTAGGCTGGGGTGGCTGTGGCAATTTCTTAAGGCAATAAATTTTGTTGCATGCATTCTTAAAATAAGCCAACAATAAAGTTTGTTGCATCCATTGACTCTTCCTTTCATGAATGATTTCTCTGTAGCATGCAATGGTGTTTGATTGTATGTTATGCAGAACAGAACTTCTTTCAAAATCGGAGTCAGTCCTCTCAAGCTCTGACAATGCTTTAACAACCATATGCTAAATCCAGTGTTGAAATATCAACAATGTTTGTTGCCTCTTTCCTTTCCTAGGGGTAGTTTTCATCTCAAGAAACCATGGTTCTTTGCTTATCTGTAAAAAGCAACTCCTTACCCATTCAACTTTTAACATGAGATTGCAGCAAACTAGTCACATCTTTAAGTTTCACTTCTAGTTCTCTTGCTACTTCAACCGCATCTGTAGTTACTTTCTCCACTGAAGTCTTGAACTCCTTCAAGTCATCCAGGGGGGTTGGAATCAAATTCTTTCAAACTCTTCTTAATGTTGATATTTTTACCTTCTTCCATCAATCATAAATGCCCTTGATGGCATCTAGAATAATGAACACTTTCCAGAAGGTTTTTAATTTAATTTTCCTAGATCCATCAGAAGAATCACAGTCTATGGCAGCTACAATGAAATATATTTCTTTTGTTTTTTTGAGATGGAGTCTTGCTCTGTCACCCATACTGGTGTGCAGTGGTGTGATCTTGGCTCACTGCAACCTCTGCCTCCCAGGTTCAAGTGATTCTCCTGCCTCAGCCTCTACAGTAGCTGGAATTACAGGTGTCCCTCATGACACTTGGTTAATTTTTGTATTTTTACTAGAGATGGGGTCTCACTATGTTGGCCAAACTGATCTCAAACTCTTGAACCCAGGGGCTCCACTGCCTTGGCCACCCAAAATGCTGGGATTACAGGTATGAGCCACTGCACTTGGCCTGGAATTTATTTCTAACATAATAAAACTTGAAGGCTGGACACGGTGGCTCACACCTGTAATCCGAGCACTTTATGAGGCTGAGGTGGGCGGATCACAAGGTCAAGAGATTGAGATCATCCTGGCCAACATGGTGAAACCCCGTCTCTACTAAAAATACGAAAATTAGCTGGGTGTGGTGGTGGACTCCTGCAGTCCCACCTACTCAGAAGGCTGAGGCAGGGGAATTGCTTGAACCTCAGAGGCGGAGGTTGCAGTGAGTTGAGATCAGGCCACTGCACTCCAGCCTGGCACCTGGCGACAGAGCAAGACTCTGTCTCAACAAAACAAAAATAAATAAAAATAAAACTTGAAAGTCAAAATTATTCCTTGATCCATGGTCTGCAGAATGGATGTGTTGAAAGGTATTAAAATGACATTAATCTCTTTGTAAATCTCCATCAGAACTCTTGGGTGACCAGGTGCACTGTCAATGAGTAACAGTATTTCGAAAAGATGTTTTTTTACTGAGTAGTAGGTCTTAACAATGGTCTTAAAATACTCAGTAAACTATGCTGTAAACAGACGTGCCATTCAGGTTTTGTTGTATTTATGGCGTACAAGCAGAGTCAGTTTAGCATAATTCTTAAAGGGACCATTTACCTAGGAATGGTAAATGACCATTAGCTTCAACTTAGATCACCAGCTGCATTAGCCCCTAACAAGACAGTCAGCCTGTCCTTTGGAGCTTTGAAGTCAGACATTGACTTCTTTTTAGCTATAAAATTCCTAGATGGCATCTTCTTCCAATAAAAGACCATTTGTCTACTCTGAAAAATCTGTGGTTTACTTTCATCAGTTATCTTAGCTAGCTTTTCTGGATAACTTGCTGCAGCTTCTCCATTAGCACTTGCTGCTTCACCTTTGCACTTTTAGGTTATGGAGATAGCTTCTTTCTTTAAACCTCATGAACTGAAACAACCTCTGCTATCTTCAAACTTTTCTTCTGAGGCTTCCTCACCTCACTGAGTATTCACAGTAGTGAAAAGTTAATGCCTTGCTTTGGACTAGTCTTTAGCTTACACGAATGTTGTAGCTAGTTTGATCTTCTATCCATACCACTAAAATGTTCTCCATATCAGCAGTAAGGCTGTTTCAATTATTTGTGTATTATTTTTAATTTCCTTCAAGAACTTTCCTTTGCCTTTACAACTTGGCTGTCTGGCACAAGAGGCTTACATTTCAGCCTATGTGAGTTTTTGACATGCTTTCTTCAAAAAGCTCAATCATTCCTCACTTTTGATTTAAAGTGAGAGACATGCAACTCTTCCTTTCACTTGAACAATGAGAAACAATTTTAGGGTTATTAACTGACCTAATTTCATTACTGTTGGGTCTTAAAGAATAAGGATGCCTGAGGAGAGAAAAAGATATGGGAAAACAGCGAGCCCCTGGAGCAGTGAGCGCACACATTTATCAATTAAGTTCACTGTCTTATATAGGCATGGTTTGTTGCACCCCCAAACAATTATAATAGTAACATCAAAGATAACTGATCACAGATCATCATAAAAAATGTAATAATAGAAAAGTATGAAATGCTACAATAATTACCAAAATGTGACAGAGATAAATAAGCGCATGGTGTTAGAAAAATAGTACCAACAGACTTGTTCCATGCTGCATTGCCAAAACTTTCAATCTCAAAAAAACAAATTACATGCAAAGTGCAATAAAGTGGAATGCAATAAAACAAGGTATGCTTGTATATGCTATATTTTTTCTATTAAATAAAACAGTATTTATGCTATGTTCTAAAAGATGTGCTTGTACTTTATCTTCAAAGAAGGTAAATAAGTAGACAAAGTATTTCATAGGTGGCAAATAGGTAAATATTTGCCACCTGTGAAGAAGGAATGGGTTCAGAGAGGTTAAATTTATCAAAAGCCAAAAAGATAGCCCTAAACTCAAGCCATCCTCCAACTTAGTCTTTTAATTCTTTCTGTAATCCGACACTGTCTTTTAAACCTAATCTATGGCTAATTTATCACCACATAATTCAACAAGGCTAAAAAACCTTGGATGAAACCAAATCTCATTATAAATGAGGTACAGGAACTAGTGATTTAAGTGCTAAAAGGATTTTAAATAACTTAAACTTTGATTATCTTTTCATTTTATTATCTTGTTAATCATTAGAATATAGAATGTTAGAAGCAGTGGGGATAAAACCCTTACTATATGATTTATATAGTACATCCTCTATTAGAGATCATAAAATAGATACCTAGTACATAAAACAAAATGTGGCAAATCTTATAAATTAAAAAGGTGTTTCTCCAAATTGGTAGAATTATGCAATCTTAAAGTAAAGAAAAGATGCCAAACAAGGCCAGGCGCGGTGGCTCAAGCCTGTAATCCCCATCACTTTGGGAGGCCGAGGCAGGTGGATCACGAGGTCAAGAGATCGAGACCATCTTGGTCAACATGGTGAAACCCCATCTCTACTAAAATACAAAAAATTAGCTGGGCACGGTGGCACGTGCCTGTAATCCCAGCTACTCAGGAGGCTGAGGCAGGAGAATTGCTTGAACCAAGGATGCGGAGGTTGCAGTGAGCCGAGATCGTGCCATTGCACTCCAGCCTGGGTAACAAGAGCTAAACTCCGTCTCAAAAAAAAAAAAAAGATGCCAAACACTATCTAGGCCAAACAATGTGTTATGGAAATCAAGCATCATTAAGAAGTAAACAGGTGTTTCACAAAACAGAGCTTCATAGAGTAAAACACAAATTTAGGAAATACTGCATTCTATATCCCTCTTCAAATATTTACAGTATAAATTCACATATAATGCTCGGGAAAATTCTTCCAGTAAAGAAACCAGATTATATTAAATCCACTGATTCTCAAATTTCTTTGGCTATGGAACTATCTCTTCTGATGTAACAACATCCTGTGAGACGATCTCATTTTAAAAGATGGGCTAAGCCCTGGAGATGTTCTAAAGTAATTCATCATTTGGAACCATTTAATTATTGGATAGATATAGTTAATGTGAATGGTCAAAACAATAATAGCTTTTAGAAGATGTGAGAAATAAGCTGATTACTTAACAAAGAAATGCCAGTATTTTAGAAGATTATTTAGTCTAGATTTTAAATCCTGAGAGGTCTGCTGCTCCAACCCCCAAGCAGAGATTTAAAAACAAACTGTATACCTTATATTGTTCTTTCCAACGACTTCTAGATACCAAACTCTCTAGACGAGGCTGAACAAAGCGGTTATCCAAATAATGAAGAGATGTGAGCATATCTTTCGCATATGATTTTTGCCTCGTGCCATCTGTTCAGGGGATAAATAACAAAAAATCATTTTGTTAATAATAAATATTTAAACAATTTAATACTTAAAATTTTCTTCCCAACTTGGTTGGGAACATTTTAAATTAGGAAAAAATATTAAAAAAATAATTCCATCAGAACATTAAGAAAAAACAGAGTAAGGACTCTATAGTTCTCCTTATAAGTATAAAACAAGCTTTAACATTATTTTCTGATAACAAAAAAAGCCAGATGAAAAAGCTTGCCAAATTATCTTTTATTCTCTTATACAAAACTGACATGGATTAGCCCCTGAATTCCAGATAAAGCTCAAACTTCTGAGTAGGCTTTTAAGGTCATCTGCAACTGATTTCATTCTACTGATCCCATGGTAACTTGTGTCAACAAATCAGAATGCTCTTTTCTGGCTAAGTCTTTTCCTCACTCTTCTTTAGCATGCTACACTCATGCTGCCTTCCTGATTTGGCTCATAGTATATACGCTATATATGTGTCACAGTATGAATTCAAGCTTTATTTTCCTGACTTATTTGAAGTTTTATTAATTAATTTAGCTAATGAATTTATCGTATTTCTTAAAATCATCACAAATTCAAACACCTTATCATGGCTTACAAACACCTTACCATGGCTTCTGTCCTCAGCCTACTTCTCCAAGCTCCTCTTTTCTCCCTCTCTCCTATCTCATTCCATTCCAGCCACACAGGCCTTATAGTTGCTCTTGAACATACCAAATTTACTCTTTCCTAAAGGTCTTAGCACTTCCTTTGCCCTCTGCTAAGCAAGTAATCCACACATTACTTGCTCCCTTTGTTTCATTCAGGTTTCTGTTAAAAGTTACCTCCTGAGAGGCCTTCTTTGACCAATTGAACTAACATACTACATAAACTTTACCTTCTCTTATTCTCTATCTTCTTACCCTATTTTATTCTTTTTTATAAGAACTAATCACTCATTGAAATCATATTATGCTTACTCATTTATTGTCTGTCTTTCCCATTAGACTTTAAGTAACATGAGTGCAGGAATATATGACACATAAAACAGCAGAGTGCTGGGGATATGACAGTGACTTAAGGAATATTAGATTCCTATGAATATATATATATATAAATTTTCTCCCACACCATAAGGGAAGAAAGCAAAAATACATTTTCAATACAATATGTAAAGTGCATATACATGAGTACTGTGAGTACCACTATACTCAGGATGATGGTATTCTCGTATTGAAAATGCATTTTCAATACAATATGAGAAGTGCATATAAATGAGTACCATGAGTACCACCATAATCAGGATGATGGTGGCACAAATGAGAATAACAAATATTATGTGAATGGGTCATGGATAGTTTCATAGTAGAAATGTTTTTATACTCACCTAAAACATCGGGGACAAAAAGGGATTATATTCTAAGAAGCAAAGCATGGGCAAAGGCACAAAAGCGGAAAAAAGCATGGAACTTCTAGTGAAATTCACAGCTCAGGGAGGCTGGTTTGGCACATGAGTATTAAGACACTCTGCTGTTTTATGTGTTACACTGTAAAATCCAGTGTTAACTCTCTAGGACAAGGACCTGTCACAAACTTACTTTCCATATATCTCAGATAATAAACACTAACAAGCATTTTACATGGAGTTCTGTTGTAGTTGATCCTACAGGGAAAAAATTGGAAGGTCTTACAAATGATCCTCGTTGGTTCCGTTTAATCTACATAGTTTTAAAAGTGAGGTTGTTTTAAAATTGGAAAAAGTAATAAAAACCAATTGTTTCATTCATACTATAACTTACCATACAATGTTCCCAGGAAAGATTTATCTAAAGCATTGATCAGAAGAGCCTTCACAACTCTTTCAAAATGAGTATAGTGGTCACTAAAAGAATCTGAAATTAATTTTAAATAAATATTAGAATAGAGGAGACAAAATAATTTGTTGAATACAATAGGTTCCGTTCTTTAATGCTAGGAAATTAAAACTTTATAGATAGTAGAAACAGCTTAATCATCCTAATTTTATAGCTTCCTCGATGACTTGTCTAGTCAGGGAGCAAGTCTCCATTTTCCAAACTTACTGACTTCCAATCGAAAGCATCTACTTTTTATTTGAAATCTTCACTTCCCAAACTTAAGAAAATTGTTCAGAGAATATTAAAATATGTCCTGGAAAACTAAAAATTGTCCCTTGTACACCAATATTTATCAATTTGACACTTAGAGTAAGAGAACAGGAGTTAAAACCTCCAAAGATAGTTTACTAATGTCTTATTCTGTAAAACACATTACATATGAAACTGTCCAGGAAGCTGCTACCTTAGCCAGAACCCCAATGGCTATAAAAAAACTCCATTTCCCTTTTCATGCTGCTCCAGATTTAGGGTTTTCTACATCAGTTTAGAAAACTTGTGTATTTCCTTCCCCATACCACATATTTAAGCACACTTTCTCACTAACCAAATCTCATACATAACATCATCTGTTGTGACAGGCCAGGCAGCGATAAGAGAGAAGATTCCTACTATTCTCATTACTTTTGGATCAGAGTTTACTATGACTGTGGAAATGTTCTCTAACAACCATGACCCCTTCCTTGATCTAACAGTCACTATAGAATACATGCCCTATTCAGGGCACATATGAAGACAAACTAAGGGAAGCCTGAGTATTTCAGGAAACATACATGTCTGACAAGGATTAAAGTAAAATAAGATCTATCATTAGTAACCGTGGAAAGATTGTGACTCTCCTTCCAGTTGAAGTAAAAAGAAAGTTGGGATTAAACATGGAGAACCATCTTCACTTATATTTTGGTTACTAAAATGGCTGTATAACTCTTTTTCAGATTTTAGGGTACATTTTAGAATGCATTCTTTTCTAACGAGACACCTACAGAAGTGCTAAAGAGGCAAAAATAAAGTAATAATAAAAATAAATGACAATAGCAGGTCATTTGACTGGGCATTAGCCTTTAGATGGCCCATGATCAACTGAAAATTATAAGAGCACTGGCCGGGTGCTATGGCTCATGCCTGTAATCCCAGCACTCTGGGAGCCAAAGAGTGGGAGTCAGGAGGTCAGGAGTTCGAGACCAGCCTGGCCAACATGGTGAAACCCGTCTCTACTAAAAATACAAAAAATTAGTTGGGTGTAGTGGCCGGTACCTCTAATCCCAGC
Organism: Saguinus oedipus; assembly: GCA_031835075.1. Taxonomy (NCBI): domain Eukaryota; kingdom Metazoa; phylum Chordata; class Mammalia; order Primates; family Cebidae; genus Saguinus; species Saguinus oedipus. The sequence continues at coordinate 131,465,371 of CM063178.1, forward strand.
TACTCGGGAGACTGAGGCAGGAGAATCACTTGAACCTGGAAGGTGGAGGCAGCAGTGAGCCGAGATAGTGCCACTGTACTCCAGTCCTGGGCCACTGCACTCCAGTCCTGGCAACAGAGTGAGACTCTATCTCAAAAAAAAAAAAAAAAAAAAAAAAGAAAAAGAAAAGTATAAGAGCACTAATCATGGCTTTTAGTAAATATTTTCTTAAAAATCAGTACAACAAAATTGAAAAATAATACTTCAGTAGAATTTAACTTTGACTAGACTTATCAGACTCTGGATATAATATGGTATTGAGCAATTTTGTGTTAAAATCCATCTAAACTCTATCTATAGCAGCATTTCTCAAATGGTATTAAGAGAAACTGGGAATATTAACAGATGTGTTGAGAAAAAAATCAAATTCATCCCATGTGCACCTAAGTTTAACGATACAAACTGCAATAAAATATTTCATCCTACTGAATTTATCATTCTTGAATGTTCTAATGCCCAATGCTGCTCATCTGCTACAGAATTTTGACAACTTACTGCTGCTCTAGTTCAAAGACCCTAAGGGGAAATGGAAAGATTAGAAACCAGAATCATTTGAGGAGTTTTGTCCCCAACCACAAGATTCTTCTCTTATCAATATATATCAGAATATACTTCAAAAAAGTCGGGAAAAAGGGCCCTATTTCATTACACTTGAGTGGACTGGTGGATGGTGGTGGAATAATGCTCCTGGAATTTCAGATTGAAAAATAATATTACCGAGAAAATATATGCCAGGAATCATTCTAAGCATTTACATGCATTGCTTTATTTTTCACAACAAGCCTGTAGAATACTATCATTACCCTAGATTCATTTCTGGTTGAGGAAACTGAAATATAGAGAGGATGAAAAACTTTCCTAAGACCAAACAGCTAGTAAGTTTTGGAACTAGGGCTGGAACCCAGTCTAACTCCAGATTTCATATTCCTATCCCCTAGGTAAATATCGTGATACATGGTAGTTAGATTTGATATTATATGTCACAACACAGAATTTAGACTTGGATGGAAAAACTAGAGAAAATATAATTCAAATCTCCTATCTTAAGAAAAATGGCATTCCCAGGGACAAAATAACTTATCCAAGGTGACACAACTAGGCAGAGACAAAAAAAGGCTTAGCGCTCAGCTCTCCTCCAGAGCTTTTCTCATAGTGCTTTAACCCCTATATTGGATGAGCTTCTGTGCAATGTCCCAGGAATATTGTTTTAAACAATATTTTAAATATTTTATTTTAAATAAGCTTTCCCCATGACTATTTAAAAAACTGAAAAATGTAAAAGAGAAAACTATATTTGTTTTTATGTATATCTTATTTTTTTCTAAGGTAATCAATTTCCCTATATCCAATCATTTGGTACTGTAGTCATTCTTGGATTTCCATGTATCTTATATCACATACTAATTTCACATATATGCTAATATTTGTTTCAATACCATCTACCCTTCCTACTGATCTGGCTGTCATTCTTCAGAATTATTTTGCAAAGTTTAACGAAAAAAAGTAATTTCAGAAGAAATAACTTCCTGTTCTTTACATATTACCTTTCAGAAACATGTTTGTCTCTGCACTTATTCATTTTTTTCTGTTCTGTTTCACAGTAAAGTGTATTTTTTTTAAACTATAAAGCCATACTTTTCTTTTAATACCAGACTAAGGAACTTTATTTTGGTTGCCATTGTAGATGGAATTTTTCTTGATTACACAACTTAAGTAATTATTATTAGTATACAAGAAAACCATTGAGATTTACATACTTACTGTGAATCTGGTGTTTTTTTTTTCTGAGATCTTTTACCAATTTCAAAATAGTCAGATTCTCTTTGATATTTCTGGGAGATAAGCTTCCTGGAACATTACAGAGCTGGAGATAGACTTTGTTAAAGGATTCCTGGACTCTATCTCTGCTTTCTGCCATGACCCTAAGGAGGATGTGGTCTTGCTAATCCTAAATTTATTTCAATCACCAAGAGAATGTTTATGAATATTCATTAGGTAAAAGTATACAGATTCTTGATGTACTTTCTTCTGGAATGGAGGTATCAGCCTAGTATATGAGGCAGAGGCAGAAGAAGAAACTAACTTATTTTTCTACTTTAACATAGCTCCCCTACCTTCACCCCTGTAGGACAAAAGGAATGTGATGCAAGCCATGGAAAGATATGCTACATCTACTCCTGCTGTCAAAATATTTATATCCCTTCTCTTAACTTCTGTATCCTTGGTTAAATAAGTCAGAATGTGTACATAATACACACACATACACACAAATATATGTTCAAATACTATCTTTTCTTTTTCAATAGTTATTTTGTTTTCATGTCTTGTTGCTTTTTTCAAAACATCTAGAACAAAGTAGAAAATATTTTTGTCATGTTCCTCATTTTAAAGAAAATACGTCTAGTGTTTCATTTTAAGTATGCTGTTGTCTCTTGGTTTAAAATACTGTCGTGTAAAGAACATACGCTCCAATTACTAATTTTTTAGCAACTGCTTTTCTTAAAATCCAGGCATGGGCATTGAATGTTACCAAATTTTTTCCCTAGAATCTCCATAAATTATATGATCTTTTTCTCTATTGATATATTAATGTAATATATTAATGACTTCTACTTTTAAGCCATTTTATAGTTCTAAAAAGAATGATTAGAGATCTTTATTTTTGTGATTAGAAAAATAGTTCACACATCTGTTTGCAAACTATTTTCATCAATTTATTAGGAATGTGAGCTTCTTTAATCTGCATCTGTTTTGTGTTATGAAAATACTTCAAGAATACTTTCTTCTATAGTAACTTTGAATTCGTATCTTATATTTTCTCATCCAAAAATATGGTATGATTTTTAGTATATTCAAATCTTCTTTTACATATCTAACTAAAGTTATAAAATTTTCCTTTAGATTTCCATTTGTTCTCTAATTCTGCCACCCCCTCCCCCAAATTTGTGAAACAGGGTCTTCATTTCTAGTCCTTTATTATCTTCTCCTTTATAACTATTTTTTTCTTCTCTACCCTAGAACTTCTCAAGTATCTCCTGTCATTCATGAAATTTTCTGGAATGTTAGTTCTGCTCTCTACTGCTTTCAATACAGACTTTATTTTTGACTTTACATTTCAATTTTTTTTTGCAATTCTTATCTAGTTCTCTTTCACCTCAAATTGTTCTCTCCTTATAATTTCTTCTTCATAGACTACATAGCAAATGCTTTATACCATTTTCTTGTTTCCTTTAATGAAATACTTTTCACAGTTTTTTCCAGAGTTTACCTTTACCTTACACTGCAATATAATTTCACAGGTATTTTTTACTTATCCTAGAACACAGGGAAAGTTCTAAGATTTAATATTTAACATAAATGGCTCTGAGTATGTTCTTAGACCCACTCTTTATTGTTAGTAGAATGGTTTTCTTTAATTAGTAGATGGAGACTAAGTTGATGTTCACTCAGTCTAATTTCCAGTGTTCTAGCAAGGCACTAGTAGACTGAAATGTATTCTACTCTTATCTCTACTATTTGATTCTGTCACTCTGAATATATAATAGAGTACTAGATAAATAATATTTAGTATCCACATATCTGAAGGTTTTTCCTCTCTCTCTCCTTGCATACAGTATTTTTAATATGTGAACTATGTTATTGTGGTATGCAATGGACCACTGCTAGTCTGTCCCTGTCTACTCCTTACCATATCTTTTTCAAGAGTTGTTGTTTCAGAATAAAGAGAAATAATATAAAATAATATAAATATAAATATAATAGGGATTGATGATAAAAGAAAAAGACTACAACTGTCTTCAACTGTTTCAACTATGAAGCAAGAAGGAAACTACCCTGTTTTAAAGTATAACAGATACATCTCTCGGAGCCAGTGGCAGAAAAGAAATTACAAAATGTCTTCCTATGGGTTAGAATTGCTCACTTCAAAAAGGCAAAGTGCATAGACTACTGATACTGATTGTCAACTGAATACTGAATTTAGAGTTAGGAGATGTTTCTCCCAAATTCTGATACGTTGAATATGATTGGCCAGCAGGAGAACGAAACTGGGAATGCTGCCCTAATTACAACTTAACCCAAGCCATAAAGTGGTGTTCATTATTCGTTATATAGGTTATTGTTTTATTGAGGAAATGTAGTTTGATTTTTCAAATGTAAGAATTAACTTACAGCAATTTTTAGAACATAAATTCCCGGCAAATTGAAAACTGTGTACATTAAATTTTATTTATATTTAAATATGGCACAGAACTGCTAAATATTAAAAATATCAATTCAATCAAATGATCACACTAGAATGTATGATTTTTTTTCTCTAATGTTTGAAAAAATCTGATGTCCAATATTTCTCTGAGTCTTGAACTGTAACATTTAGGAGTCTTTAGCCAATATGCTTATCTTAACCATCTACCCAACTAACAATTAGTTCCCATAATGTGTCACAAATTCTAATGGGTAATAGAAATACAGAGAAAGGAAGCTGGTTAACCATTTAGGTTTTGTTTGTTTGTTTGTTTGTTTTTTGGAAGTAGGGACACCCACATGGCTTGTTTTATCGAGCTTTACTACTTTATAAACCATAACATTTACTCTTTTTGGTATACAGTTCTATGGCAATGCATAAAATTACATAACCACCAAGAAAAGAGTTGTATTACCACTCAAAACTCATTCATATTACCTGCTAATCATTCAGTTTTGTTCCTATTAAGCCTGAGATGTCTGAAAGTCTGATAACAATCTTCAATAAGATAATAGAAAATCAGGCTGTATGTTCAGGAAAAATCTTGGCTAGAGATAAAGGTTTGGGTTTTTGCTTAAAGACTAGACTGAAGTAATGGGAAAGAGACTGTTCAAACCCACAAGCAAAATGAAGACAGTTGAGGGTGGAACCCCTGGAAACATCAAAATTTACAGGATAAATAGAAAAAGATGAAAGGAATATTACAAAGGGAAATGTAAGAATGTGGGCTACCACAGAAAGTAAAAGAAGAGCATTTTGAAAGTGAGAGTGGTCAATAGTAGTAAAGTACATGGCAACACCTGGTTAATGTAAGAACTGAAGGTATTCTGTCAACTAGCAGGGTATCAATAACTTAAGAACAATCTCACTGGATTGACACAAGCAAAAGCCCATATATAGCATTTTGTAGAGTTACTGGGAAATAGGAACAAAAAGATAAAATTTAAAATAGTAGCTAATGCCAACATGCCAACTCAAAGGAGCAAAGGCATGAACTTGGTTACAAGTTGAGGAAAAACAGTTTGCAGGGATTAAATAATTGAAAATAAAGAGAACTGAGTAGATAATAGAGCTGGATGAGCAGCTGTAATTAGGAATACATATACATCTGTATAAATACATATACATCTTCTTGAGGTAGAGATGCTCAGTATTAAAAGGAAGCCTCCTCATATTTACCCAAACGAGTTGAAAACTTATGTCCATAGAAAAACCTGTACACAAATGTTTATAGCAGCTTTATTCACAATTGCCAAAACTTGCAAGCAACCAAGACGTATTTCAATAGGTGAATGGAAAAACAAAACCGTGGTACATCCATACAATGAAAAATATTCAGCAATAAAAAGAAATGTCATTAAGCCACATTTAGACATGGAAGAAACTTAAATGCATATTATTAAGTGAAAGAAGACAGGCTGAAAAGTTATATGCTGTGTGATTCCAACTATATGACAGTTTGGCAAAAGCAAAATTATGGAGAGAGTTAAAAACATCAGTGATTCAGAAAGGAGGAAAGGAGAATGAATTAAAGCACAGGGGATTTTGAGGACAATGAAACTACTCTGTATGATACTGTAATGGTAGCTACATGTCATTACACATTTGTCAAAACCCATAAAAGGTTCTTGAAGAGTGAGTCCTGTTATGAACTATGAACTCCAGTTAATAATTCTAACAGAGGTACCAAACTAATAAAAGAGGTTAATAATAGAGGAAACTGTATGTGAGAGGGTATGTTTGAAGTCTGTACATTCCATTCAGTATTCCTGTAACTCCAAAGCTGCCCTTAAAAAAAAAAAAACCTTAAAGGTGTAGAGAAGCTGAAGTTCCCATATGCTAGCCTTTTATTTTCATTAACTGGCAGGAGTTGGTATGAGTGAGGATCTCTCAACAAATGTTCTATCACATTCTAGATAACCCAGAATAGGATATCTCCTAATTGAGTATCCCTGTAATTTATATGCCTGGGTGTCAAGTGAGCCAATGCCTATTGATATAAGGAAAACAGTCATTCACTTGTAACACAGAGATGCCTGTAACTGGCATCTCTAACTGTCAAATTTCTTGAAATTTAATTCATATCTCAAACTCTATTTTATAAATCATGAGATATAAATCAAATCATGCTATAGTTAATTGTAGTCAATATGGCCTTTTCTGAAATATTTGGAAAGAATGCGCTAAAAGAAAAAAATTAAAAATGTATCCATCCAACAGCCTGTTCCTACCAGAGATGTAAAACATCATAAAAACAATCTTTGAATTTTTGTACAATTATAGGAACCATAATAATAATAATTTAAGTATATCCTACATTTTCAGGTTCCATGATTTATATTTTCATGTAAGTAATGTCCTATCTCTGATAAGTTTCACTGTTTGAGTGAAGCTTGAGAAGGTCTGATAAAACCCATGGCTCTCAAAGTGTTTGTTTGCAGACCCCTGAGAGTGCCCAAGTCCATTTAAGGAAATCTGTGGTTTCAAGTAATAAAAATAAGATATTATTTATTTGCTTCTTTCACTGTGTTGACATTTTTATTGATGATATAAAAGCAGCAATGGCTAAGTCACTTGGCCACTTAATTTGAATCATGGCAACAGTACTACTTGTAATCATGATAGTCATTACTGCTAGGCACTCACAGTGAAATAGCCACTTTCACTTAAGAATGTCCTTTTTGAAGTAGTAAAACTATTAATTTTATTAAATTTTGACTCTGAAGTACACATCTTTGTAATATTCTATGAGATGAAATGGAAAGTGCGAAAAAGTACTTATACTGCATACCGAAGTACAATGATTGTTTTGAGGAAAAACACCTGTACAACTGTGTGTGCTGGGGAAAAGCCTCATTTTTCACAAAATACCATTTTTATTTGAAAGAAAGAGCGATAAGCTCTGGTTATTCAGACTTGGGAATCTGTTAGACTTTTCTCAAAAAAGATAAAAGTAAACCTGTTATATCAAAAAGAAGGATTCACAGTGTTTTGCTGCCAATGATAAGAATCAAGTTTTAAGGTAGAAATTACAATTCTGAAAAACTTGTATGTGCTATTGTGAGCCCAACAGCTTCTCAATACCTTAAAAATAGTCTAATGGGACTGGTGGTGATATTTATGAATATAATTTAAATATATATATATATATATATATATATATATATATATATATAATGAAATATGTCAACATTTGGAAGATCGGTATCATCCAGTGAACCAATTTTTTCTAAATGACCGATGCATTTTATCACAGATTCATGCATGGGGAAATGATCTAATTAAACTGCAAGACAGACCAATGGTTATACAAGTATTAAAAGTTCATTTATATGGGTTTAGAATTCCATATTATCTTTAAGAAAGTAGTATCATTTGTCAAATTTTGGCATAGTACCAAATGAGAATATCGACAATTATTTTAAAAATTCTATTAAGATACTCCTCCCTTTTCCAGCTACCTGTATGAGGCAAAATTGTTTTTATAAACTTCAACCAAAACAACATGTCACAACAGACTGAATGTAAAACCAGATGTAAGAATCTATCTGGCTTCTATAAGCTGGACATGAAAGACTTACTAGAATGTAAAACAATGTCATTTCTCACATTGTGGGGGAAAATACAGTTACTTTGCATAAAATTGTTATTTATATTAATGTAATAAATTTAATTAGGGTTATTTAAAATGAATTAATAAATATATTTTAAATTTCTCAGTTTTGATTTGTACATTTAAAATTATTAGCCTCCACAGGCCTTTACTTCAGTGAGTTATGCCTGTCAATGTGGAAAATTTGACAGGCATAACTCACTGAAGTAAAGGCCTGTGGGGGCTAATAATTTTTAAAAAATATAATTGGTTTCTGAGACCACTGGAATAAACTATTAAACTGACAAGGTTATCTGAAAATAAAACCACATTTCCTAGTCAATGATTTAGAACATGATATTAAAAGGCTAATTTGGGGCCAGGCATGGTGGCTTACGCCTGTAATCCCTGCATTATGGGAAGTTGAGGTGGGCAGATCACAAGATCAGGAGATCGGGACCATCCTGGCTAATATGGTGAAACCCCATCTTCACTAAAAATACAAAAAATTGGCACAGTGTGGGGGCACATGCCTGTGGTCCCAGCTACTCGGGAGGCTGAGGCAGGAGAATAATTTGAACCTGGGAGGTGGAGGCTTCAGTGAGCTGAGACTGCACCACTGCACTCCAGCCTGGGTGACAAATGAGACTCCGTCCCAAAAAAGAAAAATAAGAAAAGGCTAATTTGATACTTGATATAATATCATGATAAGAACAAATCATAAAATATTCTTAATATTGAACTTACAAAGAGAATTCTGTTTTACTAATTTCAGTTGTGATGTAGTCAATTTTTCTCCTTGTTGGTTTTTATTCTCTTCCTCTCCCTCCTCATCTTGCACTACAAAGTCATCGATAATATAATCATCTCCATCGTCATCAGATTCATAATCATCCTCTTCTTCCTCCTCATCATCTTCATCACTGCTTGGGCAGGATTCCTTTTCAGAGTCCTAATTAAATTAAAATAAATGCTTCAGTAAATTGTGCCATTAAAATGGAAAGTATGGATACAAAATTAAAAGACACATAAATCTGACAGCAAAAAAAAAAAAAATGATCCATAGAAATTAACTTCATATTTTACGGTTACCAATAAATAATTTTGTCATATTAAATGTTGAACTTCTGAAATTATTGATAGGAAAAATATATCTTGGTTAAGTGATATAAAATGTTTAAAATGGACATTAGAATTAGAAGTAAAATACAAAAAAGATCATACAATACAATAAATAGTCTTTCAATTTTAGAAAAGAAGGACAGACTGTGGCTCATGATAAAACACTGTATAGGTACAACAGTATAATCAAACGTGTTCAAGAACACTTGATTAAAAAACAAATTCTAGAATTATTGAGAAATGGAACAGAATAAGCACTTTGATTTTTATAAAAATTGAATACTTTAGGCCAGGCGCGGTGGCTCAAGCCTGTAATCCCAGCACTTTGGGAGGCCACGGCGGGTGGATCACGAGGTCAAGAGATCGAGACCATCCTGGTCAACATGGTGAAACCCCATCTCTACTAAAAATACAAAAAATTAGCTGGGCATGTTGGTGCGTGCCTGTAATCCCAGCTACTCAGGAGGCTGAGGCGGGAGAATTGCTTGAACCCAGGAGGTGGAGGTTGCGGTGAGCCGAGATCGCGCCACTGCACTCCAGCCTGGGTAACAAGAGCGCAACTCCGTCGCAAAAAAAAAAAAAAAAAAAAAAAAAATTAAATACTTTAAGGAAAAAACTAAAAAACAATAGCAAAACCAACAAAATATAACACACCTCAAAATCTCTACCACTATTGCGTCTCTGACGAGATCTTTGTTTTGAGAGTTCTTTCAGCTTCTGAAGTTGTTCTCGCTTTCGTGAAGCTAATGTTTGTTCAGGAGTTTTTTGCTCCATTTCTGCTGAAGAACCTTCATCTTCAACCACTCTACGTGGACGTTTAACACCTACTTTTCTAACTAGGATATCACTGTCATCACTCTCATCACTGTCATACATCACAGAGGATAGCCTTCTTCTTTTTCCTCGCTTGACGTGTTCTTCTTCTAAATCATCCTCTATTACTTGTCCAGTTTGTTTGTTGAGAACATTATCTACTTGACTTAGATGTTTTTCCTGATCTTGTAAGTCAATATTCCTATGTTTGGTTTTGTTTATTTCTTCTACATAGGTTGAACTGTTGCCAGAGTTAATGAGATTCTTACTGTTATTTCCTTGACTTTCAACTTTACTTAATTTAAGCTCTCTTTCACTTCCTGGTGTTTTATTACAATCAAGTCCTTTGTTACTATCAAGCTCTTCATCATTATCAAAACTTTCGTAATTATCAACACTTTCATCACTATCAAGCTCTTCATCACTATCAGATTCTTCATCATTATCAAGCTCTTCATCACTATCACATAATTGTGAGATACTGCTTCTTTTAGTTCGCCTCCAATCAACTCGAGATTTCTGCTCAGGCACGTGACTTTTAGAATTTTTCCTTGTTTCGTGTCTTCTAACATGTACCATTTTCGCTTAAACTTCTACAAAATAAAGTTGTTAGGAATATAACAGTGATAATCAGATTACAGCAATGAATGCATTTATGGTACAAATTATATTACTTTGGCTTTATTTAATGGTCCACAAAGGCAAAATCACATGAAATATCTAAGTGAAGATGGTAGAACAATAATTTAACAAATAATTTACTGAATGCCTATGAAATAATTATATGAACATCTATTGTGAATTACGTTGTATGTTGTGCTGATCATAGAAAAATCATGGTCCTGTCCTTTAGAAGATTATTATCTCTGTGTAGAACTAAAACATGCAAAACATGTAATAATTAAGAACATTTCAAGGTAGTATTTAGTATCAAATGAATAACATAAATAACTCAATAGAATTGGAAAGATGCAGGGAAATCAGTAAGGCAAGTCCTTCACTTTATCTTGAAAAGACATGATCTGATAGCATTCTGAAGGATTCATTGCATTTGAACAGAAAGAATAAAAGAAAAAGGGATGTCAGGTAAGTAACAACGGTAAGGGCAAAACTCTGGCTTTAAGAAAGAATATGGTATATTCAGTAAATAAATGTGGCTTAAAATGTATAAAACAAGAGTTGTATGCTGGAAAAAAGAAGAAAATAGAAAACTGAACGAGATTACCAGGATGACTCAATCTGTAGGCAAAGATTCTGACTAGAGAAATGATATAAATTATAAAAGAGCAATTTACACAAAGAAAGTTATAAAGTAACAAATGACATAAAAAAGAGAGCAGTGCAAAACTGAGAGATAACATATCCACTAAGATTGTGGCCTCTTCATACCTTAATAAAATGGGAGTGGCTTTCCCTCAAAGTTAAAGATAGAATACAATCCAATAGAAAACTTAACTAACAATCCAATAATGTAGTTAGGTGAATTAAACAAATAAGTGTCATGGCAAAGCAGAGCATGGTATTGGAAGGAAAACAAAAGCTGTCAGTTTATCATTTAGAAAAGCATGAATTCCATTAAAATTATCACAAGAATATATTAAAAGAATAATTAGTGACAGGTAAGATAACTAGAAAAAAAGTAACATGTATGTACTTCTGTGGTTGTCAATGAATAGAAATATGATTACAATGTAATCAGACTGACCTCATAATACATGTGTTGGAGGTTATATATTGAACTGACAGCTATCCCCGCCAAAGAAATCACCTTATGAGGTTGATTATTCCAATATTTCCACCACAGCACAGAATATTCCTGGAGTCTTTCTACAAACCACACACTATCAAAAAATAAATAAATAAAAATCTAAAAATATTAATATAATCACACTTCATTTTTTATCCCAAACAGTGGCTTCAACACCTACTTCATTCACTTGTCTCAGTTGTAAAGATCTGTTAGCAGCTTGCAGAAATGAAATCCAACTTAACAAGATGAGAATCAACTATCATTAAAAATATTTTAAAAATATGCTGCAAATTCTGAAGGTAATTACAAAAATTCAATGCCAAAAATGTTTTGAGCAATGGCAATATTACTGGACTATATTTCTAGTTTTTAAGAGGATTACTTTTTTTCCTATAGACTATGGGAGAGGGTACATCTCATTTAATTGTATAAATTCTGGTATGTTTATACAACAATAAGACTTTCTGTTAAAATGGTAACACCTCACATAAAATCAGAACAGGGGCTGCCAAGATTATACACCAGAAACTGTAGTGTGTAGGACAAAATATAACTTTTATTTTTTTTAAGAGGCAGGTCTCATTCTGTTTGTCCAGACTGGAGTGCAATGGCATGATCATAGATTACTGCAGCCTTGAACTCCTGGGCTCAAGTGATCTTTCTGTTTCGATCTTTAAATTTTTTTGTAGAGATGGAGGTCTCACTATGTTCTGAACTCCTGCCTCAAGTGATCCTCCTACCTTTGTCTCAGTCTGGGATTACAGGCGTGAGCCATTACCTAAATTATAACCTTATGACAGTAACTACTATAAGATATAATCAGCATTGTAATAGCAATCTAACAAATTCTGGTCAACAGAGCAGTCTGCTATTTGAAATTACACTTGGGTTGCACCTTACAAAAGGCTTATATTAAAATTAGTAAAGATGAAAATTGTGTGTAGTCAAAATTACCCTTAAAAAAAACTCTATATTACGCTTAAAGTATGATTTTGTGTATAATATACTGAGTTACAATATACGTTACAAAACAACCGGTTTCTCCTTCAGATTTTAAACGGTTTACTGTTTCTTTGGTTAAGCATCACATGAACTAGGCATCTTATATTTTTAAGCCATATAGTACAAAGAAGTATTTGTAAACACATAAATTTGCATAAGCTAATTGTGCATACGTGCACATGTAATATATTACATTGTAATAACAAAGTATAGCTTTCTAATAAATCTGTTTGGGAGAAATAATGAAAAGACATTTATGAAAACAATGACAAATACAGTTGCAGTAGATACACTAAAGCAAATATGGACAGTAAGGAACATTAAAGTGAAAGATTTTTATTAGTACCCAAAAATGTCAGTTATTTATCACAAAACAGGTGATTCCTATGACAAGAGTAGAAATGATTAAGAATGTCACACTATTAAAAACTTATGACTGCACAGTTAAGCTATTAAAAAAACTGTAAGTTTTTACTGCATTTTCATATTTATTTTTAAATCCTGACAATGATCCTAGGAGGAAGATATCTACTTTTATGTATAAATATCAAAGCCAAGGACACAGAGTTTAAATGACTTACCAAAGATCGCACAGCTTGTTAGTGACAGAGCAGGGATTAGAAACCAGGTCTCTTGATTCCCCAACCAGTGCCACAAAATGACTGCTGCCAATATCATATTTGTGCAAGGCAGGAAAAAATTAAGCTTTTAAAAATCATTATTTTATCTCTCATTCACGCCATATTTTAGTTTCAAAAAAATGATCATTAAAATGGTTTAGAGTTTACAAACATGCGTTTTAAAAAAATTATGTAACTGAATTTTACTGCACATGAGTTAGGCCAGAAACTTCTGGAAAACATTCACTAGGCAAGAAAACAATGTGCAAAAGAGATGAAAATTTGCAGACTTCCCTCTATCATTTTATTAACACCAACTGCAAAATTTAAAGGAGTCACCAATGAGCCCAAAAGTAAAGTTTCATAGAAAGGCAGTCTCTGATGAGAAAAATATTTTGGAAAAGAGCAGAATTTGAACACTTGAGGCAGCATCATTTATTTAAACAAACTAAATCAGGTTTCAATGGACCAACTGCCAAACTGCCAGGGTCTCTCATATTTCAAAATGACCATTCATAACAATAAGGTCACAAATTCTGTTATTGAAAAATAATTTGAACATGTTTGGCTCCTCTTGTTAAATTGTAGATATCTTTACAGAATTAGCTGGGAAGGGAAGAATGATATCAGAGGGAAAAGATGAGTGAAACGTGAAAGAGAAATGTGAAGGAAAAGCTAGTTTGATGGGTAAGACATCTTGGTCTTTAGAATCTACTCAAAAAAGAAACCATGCAAATGAATGTTACTTCTGTATATGCTGAATATACACTTAATTTCCTGAAATGAGAATTTTATAAAGCTTCTGTAATGATACCTTTAAGCAAAGAGAAAAACAAAGAAACAGAAAGCACTGAATGAAGACGATCAATACTATCACATCTTTGTGTTTCATTACAAGATGCATATACATAGCTATGTTATCTGCCAAAGAATATATATTAAAGGCAATAATCCATATTGCTTGCGTTCTTTCTGTAACACAATAGCTCTATAACTAAAAGAAAGATACTTTGATGATGCCATTTGACTTTTTCATCAGAAGAAATAGACTTCCTTCTAAACTCTGAGGTTAATTCATACTCAAAAAAAGATTCATTCTAAAAATCACCTACTTGTTGTATAAACAATGAAGGTGGTAATTAACACTTTTGAGATGTGAAAGGCAGTGGAATCCCAGATCGTAATTTGGACTTCCACTGGGAGGTATCCATTCTTGTGTGTAAAACGTCACCCCTCTTTGATGTTTTCTTTTATATGGCAGTTTAGAGAGCAAACATTAATAAGCCAAAAAACAATTACTGAATATCTACCAAAAGACAAGGACCTGCTTGGAACTGTGCTGCCACCAGATATAATAAACATCATGGTTTCTGCTCCCAAAGAGCTCACAATCTGATGAAATTACTAGGGACACCAAAAACAAGCCAGCATAACACACGATTTGAGGGCTACAGTGTACGATTATGAACAAGTTCTTACCACATTGCTGTGAATAAATTTAACATAGTCCGTCTATTGGCTGGAAAACAGGACAGCAGAACATGACAGAAATAGGGAAATAAACATAAAGAGAGGAAAGCCAATTTCCCCCACTTAGAATCACAGTCCAACATGCCACAATTTCGCAAAGTGGATCCTGCCAGCATGGGATCCGGGATAACTACCACTCATTAAAATCAGTTAACAATGAAGGTGGTCAGTCTAATCCAGCAGGAATGAATGGTAGACAGAGGAATAGATCCACTCAGGAATTAACACCTGAAAGGGTGATTTTCATGATTACAAACCTCTTTGGCGGGACGCAGGCACCCAGCGCCCGCTAGGCCACTCGTCCGTCACTCTGCCTCCAGGAGGGAGGGGCACAGTAGCTAGGAAACCAGACCCTCAGACAGAGGTTCGCTATGACGCGCGCAGAACGACAGAAACCCCCAGACTCCAAAAGGGCTCTGCACCGAGAAAACAATTACAAGGGTCTGGACAGGCCAGAAACCCGAGAAATCACCAATTGAGCTCCCCACATCAGTTCCAAGCACCTCCCCAAGGCGGAAATAACGGGCACCGTGCCCACTGCAGCTCAGCTGAGGAGGAGGGCTAGAGGCGCAAAGGGTTGAGGGGCGCCTTTGGGTCCACCCAAAGAGCGCCCGAGGGAAATTTTCTCTTGACCCGCCAAGAGGCGCAGCTTCCCCCGCCACTCCAATAAACTATTAGTAGCGAGAGCGCGAGCGAGTCCCAGCCGGGAGTCAACCCCGCACTGCCCTCGCGCTCTCACCTTTCAAAGCGCCTCCGCCTCTGCCTCCGCCTCCGCCTCAGGCACCAGCTGTAGACAAGCGACGCTCCTCCCTTTTCCGGGGACCAGGGGAAGTCCCGCCTCTGGGAGGGGAGAGGGGCGGGACCGGGAGGTGGGCGGGAGCGTCTTCCGGGAGTGTGGCTAGGGGCGGAGCGGCTGCCGCGCGGTAGTCAGGGAGCTGTGCCGAGTCCTGGTTGAAACAGAGGTGGGGAGAGGGGTCTGGCGGTCTGTGAGGGACTGGGAGGACTGTCCTGGCTAAGGCCGGCGCGTGGAACTGGGGCTGCGCGGTGGGAGGACCCTGCTGCTGGGGAAGGAATCTAACATATCCGTTCCCCTGAGGAAGGGAGCCAGTTCTTGACTCCTTGGCTCTTCCGCTCTCTGCCGTAACTTTGGGGTGTGGCAGGGGTTAGTGACTGGCGCTTACCCGGGATTTGGACGTGCAGGAGGTTCGTGGCCACGATGGGGCTATAGTCTTTCTCTCGGCTGCTGGGGTAATAAAACACATGTCTTTAATCCGGATTATCCGCGGTGACATAGGGCCTCCGCTACTGCCCGTATAAGTTAAAGGCCTGTTCTCAAACTTCCTCCTCTTTCACCTTCCTCTACAGTCTGTTTGCCCGCCAACCCCAGCCCGGGAGGGGATCAGGGCCACCAGGTTGCTGGTAAGGTTGAAAGACTAAGTGTGTCAAGACCGTTAAAGAGAGTCTGTGTAAGAGAAGTCAGGATTTTGTGGATTGCTACGTTGTGAGTGTGGGCTGAGTCCCAGAACCTCGCTATGTCGGGGAAACGGAAGCGTGTGGTGTTGACTATTAAAGATAAGCTTGATATAATAAAGAAACTTGAAGACGGAGGTTCTTCCAAACAACTGGCAGTGATTTATGGAATTGGTGAAACAACAGTTCGGGATATAAGAAAAAATAAGGAAAAGATTATAACTTATGCGAGCAGTTCTGATTCCACAAGTCTTTTGGCCAAGAGGAAATCTATGAAGCCATCCATGTATGAGGAATTGGACAGGGCAATGCTGGAATGGTTCAACCAGCAAAGAGCAAAAGGGAATCCCATATCTGGACCAATTTGTGCAAAAAGGGCGGAGTTCTTCTTTTATGCTTTGGGAATGGATGGTGATTTTAACCCCTCTGCCGGTTGGTTAACTCGTTTTAAGCAGCGGCACAGCATTAGAGAGATTAACATTAGAAATGAAAGATTAAATGGAGATGAGACTGCTGTGGAAGATTTTTGTAACAACTTTAGAGATTTTATTGAACGAGAGAATTTACAGCCTGAACAAATCTACAATGCAGATGAAACTGGACTGTTTTGGAAGTGCTTACCTTCTAGGATTTCAGTAATCAAAGGTAAATGCATTGTCCCTGGGCACAAGTCAATTGAAGAAAGAGTCACGATCATGTGTTGTGCCAATGCAACAGGTTTACACAAACTTAAACTTTGTGTTGTGGGGAAAGCAAAGAAACCTCGCTCCTTTAAATCAACTGACACTTTAAACCTGCCAGTCTCTTATTTCAGCCAAAAAGGTGCATGGATGGACCTTTCCATTTTTCGACAATGGTTTGATAAAATTTTTGTGCCACAAGTTCGAGAATATTTAAGATCTAAAGGCTTGCAGGAAAAGGCTGTACTCTTGTTGGATAATTCACCAACACATCCAAATGAAAATGTCCTAAGGTCAGATGATGGCCAAATATTTGCTAAATATTTACCACCTAATGTGGCCTCATTGATTCAGCCTTCAGATCAGGGAGTCATAGCAACGATGAAGAGAAATTATCGTGCAGGTCTTCTCCAAAACAACTTGGAAGAAGGTAATGACCTGAAATCATTCTGGAAGAAGCTAACTCTGCTGGATGCACTTTATGAAATAGCAATGGCATGGAACTTAGTAAAACCAGTTACCATTAGCAGAGCATGGAAGAAGATTCTTCCTATGATAGAGGAGAAAGAAAGTTTGGACTTTGATGATGAAGATATTTCTGTGGGTACTGTGGCTACCATTTTACAACACACCAAAGGATTGGAAAATGTGACTACTGAGAACCTTGAAAAATGGCTTGAAATAGACAGTACTGAACCAGGCTATGAAGTGTTAACTGATAGTGAAATCATCAGGAGAGCACAAGGCCAGACAGATGAATCCAGTGAAAATGAGGAGGAGGAAATAGAGCTAATTCCAGAGAAACATATTAACCATGCGGCTGCTCTCCAATGGACTGAAAATTTATTGGATTATCTAGAACAACAAGGTGATATGATTCTACCTGATAGACTGGTAATACGTAAACTTCGAGCCACCATCAGAAATAAACAAAAGATGACAAAGTCAAGTTAATAATGGCATTTCAATTTTATCATTTTTCTGCTCATTGTGTTTGTGATACTTAAACTCCTTGCAATATGGCCTAATGTTCTGAATTCTCAGACCTGGTCCTGTGAAATACAGGTACAAAATGTATCTGAAGTGGTTTGAGGATTATGTGTTTTCATCATTTGTATATTTTGTCCTTTTATTTGTACAGATATTCAGAATATGATACTGAATAGATACAAATTACAGGTTCACGTTTTCACTTTTTAGAATCTGCAATTATACCTTCTGTAACAGTGGCACTGGCATTTCCTAAATTTTCTAGTGAAAGTTAGAGATAACACACTGAGCACTTTTCTGAAATCTTTTGCTTGATTTATGAAGGCTACCATAGTTATCTTCTCTTGTGTTAACCATCTTAAATGGTGTTTTGTATATTTTAATAGACTGACAGGATGAGAAAGATATTAGATTTCAGGACGATTTATAATCAAAAATGACATTCAATAATGGGGGAATAATTATGAATTATAAAAGTTATTTGGAAATCGTACCTCAGTTCTCTTACATTTGTATGAGTTGTAAGAGGGGGAGATTATTCTGGAAATGGAGTAAATATGGGAATTGATTGCCAAATGAGAGAAACTATGGGAAAGCTGATCTATAAAGACGCATTCTTATCAATTCATTTGTAGGAAACTGGGAATTAGAAATCTGGGGAACTTTATGTTATTTATACAAAGGGAATAAATAGGCTGATTTTAATTTGGTAATTTGGTCTTTTTATTATGAATTAGATAATGGTATAGGCATATTATTTATTCATCTAATTATAGTACAGGTTTTGTAATGTTACATGTGATGATAAGAGCTCCACCTTATGTGGGAGAACATCTTGGGAATTTGAGATTTAATAAGTTTTTTGTTTTATGTTAGTTTTTTACCGCATACTCGCAAATGTTGTCTATAATGTGAAAAATGTTGTCATACCTGGCCCTTTGATGAAAAAAGGAAATTAAAAGAATAAAGCTTTTATGATTTTAAATAAGTCATATGTTTGTATCCTGTTTTATGAAGAAAGCAGAACTAATTATGGAAAGGCCAGACACTAAGGAGTATTATTGTTTATTATTTTGACGTGTAAAAAGGGATTAATCTGCTAAAATGTAATCTAAATCAGAATTTTGATAATTTTTTATATAAACTAAATGTGTTTATTCAAGACATTGAAAATACTTTGCATATATTAATATTAATATAACTTATAATTTAAAAGTAAAGTGTTTCCATGCTATTTCATGTTTTGGCCAAAATTTTTTTTTAAATAAATTAGAATTGTTCTCTATTAGTCATTTTTCAAAGGTTTAACTTTTTTTTGAAATAATTAACATTTTATAGTGCTTTTTGTAGAATACTAAAACTTCAAAAAATATTTTTAGCTTTCCATAATTTCTGTTATCTTCATGATATATGTTTGTCTAGATTTTTCAGAAGATGTGTGATGAAAGTGCTTTAAAATTGTGTTCATTGCATGAATTTCCTCAGTGTATGGGAAAAACTATCAGAAGTTTACGTACATCTTAAATCAGATAGTGACACGTTCTACTATAAAGTAAGCTGTATATAAAATAATGTTTCTAAAATGAAAATATGTGCTACAAATATTGGAATTTCTGCTTTGCCTGGATTTGCACAGTTTTTAAAATTAATCATGTCAGTGCAATGCAGCTGTTTCATTGCCACCTAGTGGTAAAACTAACATTACTGTTAAGCTGTGTGATTTTAAACTTTAATCCCTAGTAAAAGGTTCACTGTTTTGTGGACATGAGTGTGAATCTTGTGACTCTTTCTGTAGCTAATAATAGACTACTCTTCTTTGGTTTATAGCTATTCTCTGAAATCTGCCAGCACTGGTAGTCTAGCTCTGTTTTGGTTCCTTCTATCCTTAATTATAAAGACTGATCAGTAGTTGTACCAGATGATGCCAAAAGCTTTTTGGGTTCTGTATCTGCCCCCAAAGTTGTAAATCCTTAGCTCCTAATTCGTATTCTATCAGTGCCTTACCAGAGGCTGTGTTTGGCAATCTATTTATCCATTTAAACATTTGCCATTGGCTCATGTTCTCTTACCAGTTTCACAACATTTTTTTTCTCATTGACATTCCTTGACACAAAACTCTCAGCCAATGACAGTGCAATGTTTCTTACACTTCTAGTAGTCAAGAACTGTGTGAGAGTAGATATATCTACATGAGTTCACGTAGGAAATTATAATGTTGCTTTTTTATTTTTTTTCTGAGAGATTTGGGCTTTTTTTGTGGCGGGGGGTTATAGAAAGTTGAATTCTTTGTCATGATGAAATTCAGTGAATCAAAATTTTCTGTTTTACTAAATGCCAAAGACTTCCAGCCGTGGTAGATTTAGGAAAATATAAAAGAAAGGGAAGAGGTTCCTTTCCTTGAACATCTTGAAATCGAGGTGGAAAACCTATACATATTTTGGAAGAAAACAAAACAAAACAAAACAGTCTGGCTCAATTGTAAGTTCATATAAAAGAACCAACATAACAAGATATGAACTATGTAAAAAAAAATCATGATTTAGTTGCTTATTCATTCTTTACTCGGATTTCTATATACCCTTCACATTTTAAGCTATGCATTGGTCTTGATTTTTGCTGCTCTTGAGTGACTTTGTCCATTCCCCTTACCTGCATGTGATCCAGTCATCCTGTCTGGCTCTGTGATTTGTATATTCAATTAAGAAGCAGGACTTAGTCTAGAAAAGAAATTAAAATTGTTGCTTTGCCTCCCATCTTCAGTGAACTCTCTATTAGCATCCTAATGTCAGAGCCACCTAGATGGGTCAAGAAGTTCAAATAATTAACTCAGTGTCAAAATATAGCTCAACTACCTTGGTCTGAAGTAGCAAAATAGATCATTATTATCTGTATCACTTCTTAGCCTTTCCTGGTGTATACAGATGCCATTTCTACTCTCCATTTCCTCCAATGGGCAGTTTATATATATATATATCCTTATTGCTACTTAAGTACTAAAATTTACTTTGTTATAATTCAACCCCTAACCTTAAAAGATCATCACTCAAATCCTTTAAGAGTAACTACGCTTCTTAAATATGTACTCTTATCTGTTTTTCCTATTTAAGTCAGTGACAACTTTCCTTAGTAACTAGTCTCAGGTAGTCCTCCGCAAGCAGAAGTTGGCATAGAAGAATGACCAATAGATAGCAATTGCTTCCCCAATGATACCTAATGTGAAAATGAGTGTCTGTAGTGCCCCAGATTCTGTAAGAATTATATTGAAAAGTGATTCTTGTGATTGTGTCTCTTAATACTTGAATATGAGCATCTACAGATCAAAGACCATGTGATCAATGCTTTGTAGAGTAGTTTATATTCAGTAGACATATACTTAACAAACACTAATTGTATATCATGGGTGAGAGATGTTCTAGGCCATAAATGGGCTACCTGGCTAAGACTAGATGAATTCAAGAGATTTGCAATGGAAAGGAGGAAACATATGTAAGAAAGGGAAGATGAGTTAAGTGTTACTGAAAAAGTGCAAATGCAAGACTAATTCTGATGAGTGGCATAAGGAGGTATAGTAATTCTGATATGAGAAGTAGAGATGGTAACAACTAAGTTGGCCTTGAAAAATATTATCTGATTTTTGTAATTCTTAAGATATTTCTGTAGATACTAGCTCCATGTCCAAGAGAGTATCTAAAGGATACATTTGGTTGGGAAAGTAAAAAAAGTTTTTTTTTTTTTTTTTTGAGACGGAGTCTTTCTCTGTTGCCCTGGCTGGAGTGCAGTGCTGCGATCTTGGTTCACTGCAACTTCTGCCACCCAGGTTCAGGCGATTCTCCTGCCTCAGCTTCCCAAGTAGCTGGGATTACGGGTGTCCACCATCACACCCAGCTAATAATTTTGTATTTTTAGTAGAGATGGGATTTCACCATATTGGCCAGGCTGGTCTTGAACTCCTGACCTTGTAATCTGCCTGCCTCAGCCTCCCAAAGTGCTGGCAGTACAGGTGTGAGCCACCACACCCAGCTGTAAAACCTTAATTTAATCTTAGCTGCAGGGATGAATCCATTTGTTTAACTGAGAAGTCTTATTGAGGCTTTGCTTTTTCAGTCTTATTTCCCCCCTACTGTTTGTAGTCTGGAGAAATTGTTTTTGAAACCTACAAAAGCGCCCAAATTTCTGGGCTTTCTCTAAGCCGAGATATTTAACTGAATGTCAAAATAAAGATAGATTTGTTTTCCTTAAAACTGACTATTTTCTGAGCTCATTTCTTTCTTGTATTATTTAATAAACAGCAAGGAGCAAGTAACATTAATTTTCTGGCTCTTTCCAGCCACTTCCTCTAGAAAAGGGCTTCTTAAAACTTCAGCATTGTCATGATGCAGATAACTCTCTGTTGTGGAGGACTATATTGGATATTATAGGAGTTTTAGGAACATTTCTTGTCTCTACCTACCACTTCCTCCGTGCTCCAGTATGACAACCAGAAATCTCTCCACACATTGTCCGATGTCCTCCAGGGGGCAAAATTCTGTCTGTATGAGAAGAACTGCTCTAGAGTCAAAGCTCAGAATCATTTAATCTGCTTTCCGAGTTACTGAAAGTAATATTTACAAAATGTTTCTTACCACTGTTCCATCTTTCCAGTGCCTGCTAATTATTTCCTTGATGCATATTTCCTACTCACTAATATAAGGGCACATATCTGATTATCACAATAGCACCCCACTTCAAGATACCTATTTCTCTGTTGATTTGGGTAACTGTAGCTGATGAATCTTCCAAATTTTAGAGGCTTAACACGGTAAGTGTTATCTTTTGCTCTTAGCAGTCTTATGATATAAAGCTTTGTCAAAGCATGACTTTTTTTCAAGTGATTCTTGGACCCAAGCTCTTTCCATCTTGTGATTTTGCATCTGCTAAACCCTTAGAATCCTCTGCATACAGTTGGCATGGGAAAAGAGATACTACAGAGCACACACTTGTTTCTTAATGCACTTTTCTCAGAAGCCATATACATTCTTTCAGTTCACTTTCTTTTCGTCTTTTTTCTTTTTTACTCCACCCACCCCCGACCTCAGTTCACTTTCTATTGGTGAAAACTAGTCACCTGACCCTACCTTGATGTGGGGTGGGGGTAGGATGAATGATGGGAATGACTCCCTAACTAGGCAGCTGCTTCAAAATGACAACTTTATATAATTGAAAGGGTGGCACAAATGTTGAATAATTAGTCCTTTCTGAAACAAAAATAGGTACATTAGGGCAGTTATTCTCATAGAACCATTCAGAGAGCTCTTATAAAGAATATCAGTACATGAATTTTACTTGCAGAGGATCTGATTTACTTGGTCTAGACTGACTATGGTGTGTCTTTTTCTTTTCTTTTCTTTTTTTTTAAGTTCCCAGATATCTCTGATAATGCAGCCAGAGTTGAGAGTCACAAGATTACCAAATTTCAGGGCAAACAAAGTAGATGTGTGAACAAGAAAATAATGGGTTTCTTTGATGGACCATGAAATCAAGACTATGTATAAAAGAATAATGGAGAAACTAAGTAAATGCTGTATTACTAATGCTTTTCCCTTTCAAAACTCATGTTGAAATTTAATTGCCAATCTGATGGTAGTGTAAGTTCTAGGTGATTAGATCATGCGTATTCTACTCTCATAAATGGATTACACTATTATAAAAAGGACTTTTGGGAGTGAGCACTCTCTCTCTCACCCTTCTGTCTTCTACCATGTGATGACTCAGCAAGAAGGCCAGGGCCTTGATTTGGACATCCCAGCCTCCAGAACTGTGATGAAATAAATTTCTGTTCTTTATGAATTCCCCAGTGTCAGGTATTCTGTTATATTAGCACAATGGACTAAGACACAAATCGGTACCAAAGGAGTGGGGTGTTGCTATAACAAATGTCTGAGAATGTGAAGCAGCTTTTGAATAGTTTTGAAGTGACTGCTGGAAAACCCTGTGTTACCATGAATGGAGCATTAAGGGCAATATGGGTAACAGCTCAGATGGAAATAAGGAATACCTTATTGGAAACTGGAGGAGGAGTCATCTTTTTATGAAGTAGTAAAAAACTTGCCTGAATTGTGTCTATGTGCAAGGGCTTTATGGAAGGCAGAATTTAACAGGGACGAAGTAGGATATCTGGCAGAAGATTTCTAAGCAGCAAAATACTGAGAGGACTGTGAGGCTTCTCTTAAGCACACGTAGTAAAATAGAAGAAGAGAAATGATTTAATAATGGAATTTATAATCAAAAGGGAAGCAGAATGTAGAGAACTGGAAAATCCCTAGCCTGGCAATGTAAAGAGTGAAAAAGCACTTTTAGAAGGAAAAAACCCAAGGATGTGATCAATGGACCTTTGCTAAAGAGATTTGCATGGATAGAAGGAAGCCAGCCAGTATATCCATCAAGACAATGCGATAATCACCCCAATGGCATTTTAAAGGTCTTCAAGGCTGCCCCTCAAATTGCAGGCCCAGAGCTTTAGGACCTTGAGGGCAGAATAGTTTCAAGGGATTGGCCTGAGGCACCTTCCATGATCTTACCACCCAGGGCTGCCTGAGCTCCCCTTCCCTGCATTCTGGCTTACAGGATTCCTTGGCACCCTAGCTGTGGCTCAAGCAGCCCCAGGCATGGCTTAAGCTGCCACTTTAGAGGGCACAAGTGGTAAGCCTTGGCAGTGTCCACATAGTGCTAATTCTTCAGGCTCACAATGCAAGAGTTGTGGAGGCATGGTTTCCTCCACCTAGATTTCCAAAGATGTCATGGACAGCCTTAAGGTCCAGGCAGAGACTTATCACTGGCAAAGGGTTGTCACAAAGGGTCTCTACTAAGGGAATGCTTAATGGAGCCATGGGGACAGTGTCATGCTTGAGATCCAGTAGGGCCATCAGTGTGCAATGCCAACCTGGGAAAGCCACAGGCACCTGACTCCAATCTATGAGAGTTGAACTGTGGGCTGTGCTTAGCTGGGGTAGGGCCGCCTTCAGCTTTCAGGGCCTCATATCCACCCTAGTCTGTCCAGTCAGGACAGAGTCAAAGATTTTTCTCAGGCCTTAAGATTTGATACTGTTTACCCTGTTGTGTTTCAGACTTACTTGGTGCCTATAATTCCATTCTTCTTGCCTATTTCTCTTTTGGAATGGTAATGCCTATCCTATGCATGTTCCCTCATTGCACTTTGGAAGCATACAACTTGTTTTATTTGCAGGCTCACAGCTGGATAGGAATTTACTTCAGGATAAATTGTACTTTGAAGCTCACGCTTATCTGATTTAGCTAATATTTAGTTGAGTCTATGGACTTAGACTTTAAAGTTGATACAGGAACAAGCCAGGACTTTTGGGGGTATTGGGATGGAACAAACATATTTTGTTTATGAGAAAGACATGCATTTTTGTGGGGCCAGGGACAGAACACTATGGTTTAAGATTTGTCCCTTCTATAACTTGTGTTAAAATGTGTAATAATTACTAATTTAATGGTGTTGGGAGGTGGGGACTTTAAGAAGTAACTGAGTTGTGAAGGCCCTACCCTAATGAATGGATTAATACTGTTATCAAAAGGGCTTTTGGGAGTGGGCACCCATCACCCTTTCACCTTCTGCCCATGTGAGGACACAGCAAGAAGGCCCTTGAAAGATGCTTGCACCTTGATTGTGGACTTCTCAGCCTCAAGTACTTTGAGGAAAAAAAATTTATAAGTTACCCAGTCTCAAGTATTCTGTTATAGTATCATAAATGGACTAAGAGAATATGCAAATAAGCATGTGCATATTTCTGTATGTGCATTTCTGTGTGTGTCTGTGTGTGTGTGTGTGTGTGTGTGTGTGTGTGTGTAGGGAAATGCAACTGTGGTATCAGAGGAAAGAAGATGAGACTCATCTATATTTGAGTCCCAGATCTACCAATTTTCATTTTGAAATTTTCCATATGGTTCATTTTACAAGTACCTTTACTTGTTTCTTGTTTAAGATAATCTTTTATTTGATTGTATTTATTTTACTTACTTGAAAATTATTTTTTGATTTCTGTATTTTCCCTGTCCCTTCCCTACCATTTATTGTGTTTGTAGTCTTTCATAGAGTTGATTCTCCAAAGGTTGGTAATTTTTGATTGTGCACTCCTAACTGCAGTTGCGATACCATGAAAGACTATGGTCTTTGCTTATACAGCACATATTGTGGGAAGTATAAAAACATCTGCTAAGGTTTACTTGGAGCCACTTATAGGAGGAATATTATATTTTGCCAGATGGAAAACTTAGGATCTGGTCTTCTGAGCTTGGGTGCTCACCAGTTTTTTCTGACTTTTTACCAGCTACAAGAGGTGTCCCCCTAATCTGCTCCTTCCTGAATATAGACACCTTTTGTTTTTTTTCTCATGCTTAGTCTGGAAGGTGGGGTATGTGTCTGAATGTTTCTGTGAGGCCTCTTGTTGGTCTTGTTTCCAGCTTTCATGACTTCCACATATTGAGCACAATTTTCTTGCACACACTTTATGGTCTTCCAAAAGTTTATCTACCTATTTTAAGGAGATCTGTATTTGTTTTATTTTGAGAAAGTATATATATTTTTCCTATCATTTATATGATTGATGTAAGATGAAAATAAAGTGTCTGCTCTCTCAACCATTTATCTTGATATCAGAAGTCCTAGCCTTGTATCTCAGGTGAGTCTCTAAATTTATTTGAGTCTCATAATCTCTAAAATAGTGATACGAATAGCCAAAGTAATTCTAAGCAAAAAGAACAAAGCTGAAGGCATCATAGTACCTGAATTTATACTATAAGGCCACAATAACCAAGGCAGTCTGGTACTGGTACAAAAACAGACACATAGATGAATGGAACAGAACAGATAACCTACAAATGAAGCCACACACTTACAACCATCTGATCTTCAACAAAGTCAACAATAACACGCAATGGGTAAAGGACTCTATTCAATAAATGGTGCTAGAATAACTGGCTAGCCACAAGAACAAAAATGAATCTGGACCCCTACCTTCCATCATATACAAACATTAACTCAAGATGGATTAAGGACTTAAATGTAAGATCTAAAACTATAAAAATCTTAGAAGAAAACCTAAGACATTCTGGACATCTGCTTTGGCAAAGAATTTATGACTAAGTCCCCAAAGCAGTTGCAACAAAAACCAAAAATAGACAAATGAGACCTAGTTAAACTAAAGAGCTTCTCCACAGCAAAATAAACTATCAATAGAATAAACAACCTGTAGAATGAAAGAAAATATTCACAAACTATGCATCTGACTAAGGTCTAATAACCAGAATCTATAAGAAACTTAAACAAGTCAAGAAGTACAAAACAAATAACCTCATTAAAAATGGGCAAAGGACATGAACGAACACCTCACAAAAGAAGACATACATGTGAACAACAAATATATGAAAAAATGCTCAACATCACTAATTATCAGAGAAATGCAAGTCAAAACCACAATGAAATACCATCTCACTCAAGTCAGAATAGCTACTATTAAAACGATGAAAAATTACAGATGTTGGTGAAGTTGTGGAGAAAAAGAAATGCTTATATACTGTTGGTGGGAATGTAAATTAGTTCAGCCACTGTGGAAAGCAGTTTGGAAATTTCTCAAAGAACTTAAAACAGAACTATTGTTCAACCCAGCAATCCCATTACTGGGTGTATATCCAGTGGAAACATTCTTTACAATAGTGAAGACATGGAATCAACCCAGATGCCCATCAATGGTGAATAGGGAAAAGTACCATAGAATGCTTTGCAGCCCTAAAAAAGAACAAAATCATGTTCTTTGCAGCAACATGAATGCAGCTGGAGGCCATAATCCTAAGAAAATAAATGCAGAAACAGAAAACCAAATACTTCACATTCTCCCTTGTAAGTGGGAGCTAAGCATTGAGCACACATGGACATAAAGATGGAAACATTAACACTGGAGGAATGAAATACTGATATGTGCTGATATACAACATGGATGAATTTTCAAAATGTTATGCTGATAAAAGAAGCTAGTCACAAAAGACCATATATTGTGTGACTTCATTCATATAAAAGCACAGGATAGGCAATCTGTAGAGATGGAAGTAGATTAGTGGTTGCCTAGAGCCAGGGGAGTGGAGAATGGAATATGAGGGTAATAGTTCAAGGACATGGAAGTTTTTGTATTTTTGAGGTGATGAAAATATTCTAAAATTGAATCTAGTGATGGTTACACATATTTGTGAATGTCATAAAAACCATTGAATTGTACACTTTAGTGAATTGTATGGTAAATGAACTATATCTCAATAAAGTTGTTTTAAAAAAATTAAAAATAAATAAAATGAGAATAATACAGATCAAGATGATTAAATTAATAATGCATAACATTTTATAAACTAATTTTACTTTTTATGTTAATAGGAAGTATTAAAAGACATGAAAAATGCGAGAGAGTATGATAATTGAAAGAAGAGGAGTTCATGGTCAAAGGCAGAGATTAAAGATGTGCAACTTCAGGTATTTACAGTTTGTTGAGCCGACGTATGCAGTCAGTCTCTGGCACTCTTTTAATGTCGAAGCTTCTTTCTTTTATTGTTATATGACATGGGCCCTTACCCTTTTATTCACATTCTGAATCAGAAGATAACGTTTTAAATATTTTAATTATATAATGTTTGTAGATTCTCAATTCAAAGAGATCTCTAAGAGGGCAGAAAAATACTTCTATAACTTTTCGAACTATCAAAACAAAGAAAAGATTGTTTTTGGTGGAAAATCCCTTGCAGTGTATAAATCCGTATACATGGTGTTATGGAAAGATAATAACATTTGAAGAAACAGGTAAGAGAAACCAGAAAAAGTGAGATGAGTGGATAAGTAATGGGATATTGAAAAGATTAGTAATCAGCATTTGAATAATGTTTTATGTCTTTCTGAACAAGGAAAATTAAAATTATGGTTATAAAACATGAGTAATAATGATGGGAGTTTTAAAAAAGTTATTTAGAAATATATTAGGATGAGTTCAAGCTGACCAAGGGCAGTTATGGGTTTAGTTACCACCTAAATGAAATTGTGTAGCAGTGGGGATCTGCTTTTTCACTAATAGCATTTTGATAAAAGATCACAGAAATGTTTGATATTTGATGTCATTCTGAGATTAAGATGATTAATGGTATTAGGCAGCCAAGCTCTCCTATTTAATTCCCTTTTTAAAACATATTGTCTTACTGTTCGGTCTAACATATGCCTTCTTAGCAACATCATGGTTGACTATGGACTGTGCCCCAGCTCTCGCTCTCTCTCTTGTTGTTTGATCTCTGTATCTATTATGAGGTTGACAAGGAAATATCCTGAGTGGATCTTAAATTGACACAAATAATAGGGAATTGTCTGTACATATGTGAGGCAAAAAATGTACAAATTCAAGTTTTTATAAAAGATTTATTTGACAAGGCACTCCTTGTTGTATAAGACATACAAAGAAAAATCTTTGCTGAGGAAATGTGTGAGAGCTCCATGGCAACTGGAAACAAGATGCTGCATTTGATCATAAAACTAAGCACCACTATTATTTCCTATTTTCATGTAAGTATTTAGAGCTAGTCTAGTTTTTATTCAATCTGTTACATACATTTTAACAAATAAAATTGGATATAACATGGAAAAACCAATTTTCCATAAATTAATTTTATAAGCTATATTCGTACCTTAGTAAACTCTCCTTTTTTCTCATCTTAATGTGGAAAATTGTATTTTATAAATGAAATGATAACGTGTATCTTAGATAAACTCTTACATCTTTTAATTCAATGTTATTTTCTTTCATGTGACTATATAATTTTGTCATTCATTCATTCATTCATTTATCTCAAATATTTATTTACCTACAAATATTAACTGACTTCATCCCCCAATTTCTTCCTGCATATTTGTGACCATGGACTTGAAATTAAATCTTTAGATATTTTTGTATGTAAGAAAAATGACACTTGTTGCTATAGTACTTTTATGATCAACGAGATGATAGAGAGATGCCCAGCAAGGTTGATAAATTTTGATGAATTTTAGCATAAAAATCAACTCTTAAAACTAGAATTATTTTGTGGTTATCATTTAAAATTATTTACAGTATGAATATTTATTGATTGATTGCTGTAAGCACATTATAAAATTCATGTATTTTATTGACACACATTCCAGACATTTATACATAATACCCATTTTATCTTACCTAGAGATAATTTGTTAGCTTAAAAAATCTCAATGATGGCCAGGAACGGTGGCTCACACCTGTAATCTCAGCACTTTGGGAGGCCAAGGCAGGCGAATCACCTGAGGTTGGGAGTTCAAGACCAGCCTGACCAACATGGAGAGACTATCTCTACTAAAAATACAAAAAATTAGCTGGGGGTGGTTGTGCATGCCTGTAATTCCAGCTACTCAGGAGGCTGAGGCAGGAGAATCACTTGAACCCAGAAAGTGCAGGTTGCAGTGAGCAGAGATCACGCCATTACACTTCAGCCTGGGCAACAAGAGGGAAACTTGGTCTTGAAGAAAATATATCTGTATATCTTTATGTGTATAGATATATCTATATCTCTGTCTTAGAGATATCTATATCTCTATATATGTTTATATAGAGATATAGATATCTCAATCTCTATATAGATAGATATCTCTATATCGATATCTATATATCTATATCTATCTATAGATATGTCTATATAGATATCGATATAGATACAGATATATCTAGATATACAGATATATCTATAGATATAGATACAGATATAGATATCTATATAGATATAGATATCTCAAAGACAGATAAAAAATGCTCAATAATGATTATACTCTAAAAGTGCTAAAATATCTAATATGAGTGGTATCTTAAATGAGTTTTCATAAAATCCTTCCCTACATAATGAATGTTTTGTTAAATTGCAAAAATGTCTGGTCTTGAATACACGTCTTTTATTTTTACAGTTATCATGACTGATGTGTTAACATTAATCATATATTCCATAGCTCTACAAAATTGCCTTCTAATTAGGCTATTGCCATCATCCTTACTAAAACAGCTGAAATTTATGAATTAAGCCTGATTGCGCTAAACCTGATTTGGGTTGACCAAGACCCCTGCATATATTCTAAACAGGAAATTAGTTTTCACGAATGCAACATATTTTTGGTTAGTGTGTGGCAATATACAGTTACAAAAAATTTTTAAAAAGTGTAATATATAAAAAGCTTTAAGGAGGCAGAGCAAGATGGCCAAATAGAAGCCCCTACCGATCGTCCTCACCACAGGAGGACCAAATTTGAAAAATATCTGCACAAAAAGAGCACCTTCATAAGAACCAAGACTCTGGTGAGTAATCACCATCACTGTACCTAGTTTTAACTTTGTATCACTGAAAGAGGCACTGATGTAAGAATTGATAAGAAATTGAACAAGATATATCATATATTTCTCTTTCAATGACCTTTTGTATTGAATTTCATGGAGTTTGGTGGCCATTTATGCATTTGAGACAACAGATTGACCTTTCCCTCTTCTGTCCATTTAAAATGGTTTATTAACTATGCAGCAAAAACAGGATGATGTGAAAGGGTTGTTGAAAAGGCTGTATTTTGTGCATATTTTCAATTTGGTGTTGCTAGCCATATGTCATATAATCTTTCTAGATAAGAGAAACTGTGCCTGGCACACTGATTCTGATTTGCTTATAGTCTTTTAATTTTAAGTCTAGACCAAGGGAAGTGATTATAGTGAGATGGAAGAATTAATAGTGGATATTCCTAAATGCCTTAACAATACTCATCTGGATATTCTTTCTTGTTTTCCTTCATAGACTCCTTTCCCCCTACCTCTTCATTAAAATGAAGATATTTCTTAAAGTTCTGTCTAGCGTCTTTATTGTGTTATTCTTCCTTGCCATGTCATTCCTGTGTAATCTTATCCCAGGACTAGATTGTATCACTATTAAAAATTTTGGTAAATCTAAACACTATATTTCTAAGCAAGACTACTTTTCTATGTTTTAGATGAGTATATCCAACAATCTAGGCTAGCTGAAATTTTGAATTGTATTATAACTTGTTTCAACCATTTTCTTTTTATCTGTCAAATTAATTTTGACAACTGTGAGTGACATTTAGCAATTTCTCTAGTTTTAAGAAAACATGCATAATCATTGTTATATTTGTTTGGCTTATTTGAACTACCTTAGTGAGTGATAATAAGCTGATTATCACTAAAGTAAAATTAACCTCTTAACTCAATACAGATTGCAATTTCAGTGAATAATCACAGTTTTCTACAATGAATCTTCACCAGAACTCTCTATGTAATTCATAAGATGTAATGGTTTGTTGTGAGACTTAAATTCTTAAAACATCCATGGCAATAGATCCCCCTTTGTTTGAATTTATAATAAAATGATAATAGGTTTACAGATTTTGGCTTCTGTTAGATTTTAGGAACGGTAAATTAAAGAATTTGTAGATGAGACTTATAATTATCTTTTTGTTCAATGGAGTCCAAGAGGAAGAATAATAAGGAATACCATACACTTCATTTATTGGCTATTGATAAAATCCCAAAACCAATGGAAAGGACTTACATTGCTATACAACCAATGTATAAATTTAATCATTTATGGCTGGATGCAGTGGCACACGCTTGTAATCTCAGCAGTTGAGGAGGCTGAGGCAGGTGGATCACCTGAGGTGAGGAAGTTGAGGCCAGCCTGACCAACATGGTGAAACTCCATCTCTCCAAAATTAAAAAAAAAAAAAAAATTAGCTGGGTGTGCCGCTGCCTGCCTGTAATCCCAGCTTCTTGGGAGGCTGAAATAGGAGAATTGCTTGAACCCAGGAGGCAGAGGTTGCAGTGAGCCAAGATCGCGCCATTGCACTCCAGCCCAGGCAAAAAGAGTGAAACTATGTAAAAAAAAAAATAAATAAAAAAGAAATTTATTCATTTATTCAGTTATTTACTTGATAAACATTTAAAAGGTATATGCCTAAGACTAGAAGAGATGGACTATGTTAACATATGACATAATTCTTTTGGAATTTATGGCCATTACTGAATCTTTAATATTAAGGAGATGTTTACTAGAGTTTTCCCATCCAATAATAGAATCTTGAATCCAGTAGGTAACAAAAATATCTTGTGGCAAAAACTTAAAATGTAGTAAATTACCTTGGATGACTAAACTATCTACATGGATGGACTTTATACTGAATTTTCTTTGAAACTAGCAGTATTCTAATAGAGTTTCAATTAATTTCACAAGGTTACTTTGAGTAATAGCCATTAAAAGGTAGTATAAAGTATGACATGTTTACAGTTTTAAAAATTAAAAGCCCTTACTTTTAGAGCACTTCTGGGTTTACAGAAAAATACAGATAATACAGAGAGTTCTCATATGCTCCCTCTTCCCTATCCCTCCCCACAATTTATCTAATTATTAACATCTTGGTGTGGCATATGTGTTATAATTAATGCATCAATATTGATACATTATTATTAACTAAGATTCAAAATTTACATGAGGATTCACTCTTTGTGTAGTACAGTTTAATGAATTTTCACAAATGCATAATGTCATGTATCTACCATTGCAGTATCATACAGAATAGTTTCACTTGCTTACAAATCCTTTCTGTACCACCTCATCATCATTCCCTGCCTCCCTTTCTTTCTCCCCCTTGAGTCTCTGGTTTTAAGAGTTCTTGGTATGTTTTGGATAACAGTCATTTATTAGATTTGTGTTTTGCAAATATCTTCTCCCAGTCTGTGTCTTCTCTTTTCATTCTATTAACAGTGTCTTTTGCAGAGTAGAAGTATACATATATATTTATTTATTTTGAGACAGAGTCTAGCTCTGTTGCCCAGGCTGGAGTGCAGTGGCACTGTCTTGGATCACTGCAACCTCCATCTCCCCACTTAAAGTGATTCTTAGGCCTCAGAATCTCAAATAGCTCTGACTACAGGTATGTGCCACCATGCCTGGCTCATTTTTGTATTTTTAGTACATGTGGGGTTTCACCATATTGGCCAGGCTGGTCTTGAGCTCCTGACCTGAAGTGATCTGCCTGCCTTGGTTTCCCAAAGTGCTGAGATTACAGCTGTGAGCTGCCACACCCAACAGAAACTTTTAATTTTAATAAAGTCGAACTTACTACTTTTTGTTTTCATGAGTTATACCTTTGATATTTTACCTAAAAAGTCATCACCAAACCCAGGGTGACCTAGATTTTCTACTTTTTTTTTTCCTAGAAGTTGTATAGTTTTAATTTTACAATTAGGCTTATGAAACCATTTGAGTTACTTTTACAAAGGATGTAAAGTCTGTGTCTAGATTCATTTTTTTTTTTTTTGCATGTAGATGTTCAGTTGTTCCAGCATCATTTGTTGAAAATATTCTTCTTTCTTGATTGAATTGCCTTTGCTCCTTCGTTCAAAGATCAGCTGAGTATACTTGTGTGGGTCCAATTCTGAGCTTTCTATCCATTGATCTGTCTGTTTATTCTTTTTCCAACACAACACTATTTTCATTATTATAGCTTTATGGTAAATCTCCAAGTTGTGTGGTGTCAGTTCTCTGACTTTACTCTTTTGCTTCAGCACTGCACTAACTAATCTGGGTCTATTGCCTTTTCATGTAAACTTTAGAATCTCTTCATAAGCCATTCTTAAAATAACTTGCTGGGATTTTGGTTGAGATTTTGTTGACACTTTAGATCAAGCTGGGAAGAGCTGATGTCTTGAAAATATTGAGTCTTCCTGTCCATGAGCATGGAATAACTGTCCATTTATTTAAACCTTCTTTCATCAGAGTTTTGTAGTTTTCCTGTTACAGATTTGTGTATATTTTGTTAGGTTTATGCCTAAGTATTTCTTCTCTCACTCTCTCAGTGTTAATGTAAATGGTTTTGTGTTTCTAGATTCAAATTTCAATTGTTCATTGGTGGTATAGGAAAGTAATTGACTTTTGCATGTTAACCTTGTATCCTGAAACCTTCTGTAATTTCTTATTAGTTCCTGTAGGTTTTTTTTTTTGTGTGTGTTGATTCTTTGGAATTTTCTACCTAAACAATCATGTCATTCATGGGCAAAGACAGTTTTATTTATTCTACTCAATCGTATGCCTTTTATTTCTTTTTATTGTCTTATTTTATCAGCTAGGATTTTCAGTATGATGTTGAATAGGAGTGAAGGAACATAGTTACTTTTTTAAAAGAAAATATTTTATGAATTTGATAGTAAAATTAGGCAATTTAATCCCATGTTAAATAAGAATATAACATTTTGATTAGTAGGCCATCCAAGCTTCTTGTAAATTGCTGAGAAAAACAATTTAAATTCCCTTGGAAACAGTGATTTCTGACTGATGTAATGGATCAAAAAGAGTCTCTTCTATTTAATACTTAAGTCAGTGTCCAGGGAGTATGTAAAACAATTGAATAAGGAATTCCTCTTATATTAAATACAAGACATTTTAAGAGTAAAAGAAATCAATAAACATACACACAAGACACACTAGGGAGCATATAAAACATGTAAAATATTTTCTTATTTCCTAATTCAATTCAATAATAACAACTAATTTTAAAAATCAGACCTTTAGTCACTATTATGGAGAGACATAGTAGGAGAAAGGAAAGGAATTTTTTTAGCATCATCATAGACTACGAAATACCTTTACTCTATTAATATTTTGTAATGGAAAAAGAGAAGGAAGAATAGGAACAGAAAGGATGACACAGCCACATGCTCACAGGACAAAGAAATGCGAACACACATATTCACTTCATACTGGAGTTGCGAATGTGAACTGGCACAGCTTAACAGGAGAGACAATTATAGGGACTCACAGAATCATTATGAAGGAGGCATTCATGTGGATAAAGAGACAGGATAATAAGCACCTACCTAGGGAATAAAACACACACACACACACACACACACACACACACACACACACGTGCGCACACCATGCAGCTCCATTCAAAATTCAAAGGCATATACTCTGCAGAAAAACGACGATATACTCATTTTAAAGTGGATATCCCTAACACATTTTAAAGTGGATATCCCTAAAACATTTTAAATCTGTGTTATCATTTTATTTTATAGATGGTTTGATTCTAACTTAATTTGGAAGCATAGATGATCTGAAATCTTAATTTTTGACAAAGCCCAAATTAAGTCCTCTGGAGTTTTAAATATCTTGAAACAAAACGGGTTAGGGTGCCAGAGCAGGGCAATGGGACATTTAAGATGGAGTAACATCCCCATCTTGTGGTGTTTCAGAATATTGACCCTGTTTTTTAACACTATTTTGATTTAACACAGTTGTGGGTAAAAACATATCTAACTTGATTATGAGAACAAGGGAGAGTAGTCACACAGGAAATTGAATCTGCATTTTCTCAACCCATTAAATTGTTCATCAATACTGAACTAATACAAGAGTTACATTAATAAGTGGCAGGTGCAGTTACTTAGCAGATGGCTGTTTAGTGTTAACCTTAATGTTACCAGACTCAGCAAAAATAAAGAGATGATCCACATTTGTATCTATCTATTCTACAATATATTGCCTAGAGGTTTCATATTTTAAAAATGACAAACACTCTTGTTATTTTCTTGCACACGTTTTCTTGTTTGTTTTTGAGATGGAATTTCACTCTGTTGCCTAGGCTGGAGTGCAGTGGAGCAGTCTTAGCTCATTGCAACCTCCGCCTCCTGGGTTCCAGCAATTCTCCTGCCTCAGCCTCCCAAGTAGCTGGGATTACAGACATGTGCCACCACGCCTGGCTAATTTTTTTTGTTTTGTTTTTTTTTGTATTTAGTAGAGACGGAGTTTTACCATGTCGATCAGGCTGGTCTCAAACTCATGACCTCAAATGCTCCAACCGCCTTGACCTCCCAAAATGCTGGGATTACAGGCATGAGCCACTGCACCTGGCTATTTTCTTGCACTTTCTAATATAACAAAAAGTGAAGACCGCAGTCACCACCAAAGCAATGATT
Source organism: Saguinus oedipus (assembly GCA_031835075.1). Lineage (NCBI taxonomy): Eukaryota > Metazoa > Chordata > Mammalia > Primates > Cebidae > Saguinus > Saguinus oedipus. Next base: position 131,502,277 of record CM063178.1, read on the forward strand.
TCTTTGCTATAATCCTTTCCCTCAGACTGAGATACTTTGGTCTATTTAAAATATGGGATAAAGGCTCTAAAAATGCTTGCATAAGTTGCAAATGTATTCTCTATTTTGTCTTCTTTGACATTTTTATTGTTGTTTTGGTTCTTCAGCATATGGAATTTTACTTATAATCAATCCATGATTTGCACCTCAGTTGTTCTGATGCGAATATGAGAATACATACAAGGAATATGAGATACAGCTCCTAGTCACCACATACTTATAGTCTAGTTGAAGACGTAGACATGCATACAAGAGCTACAATTTAAAAACAAAACAGTGTCCAAGTTATTTTGAAAAGCCACATCAAATTTTGTAGTTCTTTCCATTTTCTGCTTTAGTCGCTCAACTCATTTGATAACTCCTTGAGGAGGGATCAACTGGGCAGTTACTATTTTCATTATATTGTACTAGGGGCTGTGAAGAATAACAAATAAAAGGTGCAGGGAAATAGTAAAGCCTTTATAATCTAGTTTGGTTGCTAACCACCAATAATTTTGGTACCTACATCTATTATAATATATTGACATAAATGGAATGTGCGATTTTTTTGTCTTAATTGGTAGGTCTCTCATTCATGTGTTAAACACAAATATCATTTGACCCAGCAATCCCATAACTAGGCACATACCCAAAGAAATAGAAATCATTGTATCATAAAGACATTTACTTGCATATGTTCATTGCAGCACTATTCACAATAGCAAAGACATAGAATCAACCTAAATGCCCACCAATGATAGACCGGACAAAAATAATGTGGTACCTATACACTGTGGACTACTATGCAGCCATAAGAAGAAATCAGATTATGGTCCTTTCAGGGACATGGATTGAGTTGGAAGCCAATATCCTTAGCAAACTAATGCAGGAACAGAAAACCAAATGCTGCATGTTCTCACTTATAAGTGGGAGCAAAATGATGAGAACACATGGACACATAGAGAGGAACAAGAGACACTGGAGCCTTTTGCAAGGTGGAGGGAGGGAGGAGGCAGAGGATTGGGAAAAATAACTGATATGTACTAGGTTTAATACCTGGGTGACTAAATGATCAGTACGACGAATCCCCATGACACAGTTTACCTATATAATAAACCTGCACATGTACCCCTGAACTTAACCATTAAAGAAAAGAATACAATTAAAAATAAAATTTACATAACTTTTAATCTAGTATTTTTGCATTTAGGAATTTATCCTAAGGAAAGAATCATGATTATGTGCCAAGATTGTGTAACAAAGACATTGATTGTAATAACAAAACCAGCAAACAACCTGCCTTAAACAAAATAATTTCAACTTCTCTTTTAGATTCAAGGGGTACATGTGCAGGTTTGCTACATGGATGTATTGCATAATGCTGAAGTTTGGGGTACAATTGAGCTTGTCACTTAGTAGTGAGCATAGTACTGCTAATAATATGTCACTGGTTATATAAATTAATTTTGACATACCGTGTAATCATTAAGTGATATTGCAGAAGAATGTTTACTAGCATGGAAAGAAACCAATTTTTGACATGAGAAAAGTAGCTCACAAAATGTTTGTAATTCTCATTCTACTTCTCTGTTTGATAAATACATACATCAACTAAAATAGTAGGGAGAATAGTAATATTTAGGTGGTGGGCCTAATAATAATGCTTTTTTCATAGATATATTTTATAATTTTGTTTACAATTTGTGTTTATAAATTTTTTAATAAAACCATAAAAAATTATGTATTTGTTAATTGTTGTTGTAAGAAATTCATATAAAATAGAGAATTCAGGGTTAAGTATCCTGGTGTATTTTTAACAAGGGTTCTGAGCTAAACACAAATGAATACTTAGAATGCTTGTAAGAAAGAATCAGTTACCACTTACCGAGAGAAAAGGCTTTGGTTTCTAGGGCAAGTTGTGGACAGGTAGGCAGAAATCAACCTCAGCTCTTATCACCTCAGTGCTGAGCTCTCATTTCTAGGCTCTGTGCTTGGGAAAAGCTTTCTTTAGCAGAGATTACTTTGGTGAAGAAGAATATACCACACCTGGAGCTTCAGCAGAAGTGGAAAGTGGGTTCAGTGATCTTTAAAATATTGTAGGGAATGATAAAGAACTGTCATGTCAAAGCTGCAAATCATCTCCATCTCCTGCAAGAGGCTCTGATCTGGATGCATATTTGCTGTGGAAAGTTGCTTCTTATTGGAAAGTCACTTGTGTTTGCAAATATGGAATAAAACACAATGAGAAAAAAAGTTTGAAAAATGACAAATGAACTAGGTTAAGGATTAAATAACTCTGTGGGATAATGCAGAAAGTTTTCTTTTTATTTCAGGCAGAGTTTCTTCTCTGCCTAATTGTTTCCTTTGGAGAGAGATTTCTTCCCTATATTTGTACTTCTTTAATTTTAAAAATGTTATTTATTTTTTAATTAACAAAGATTGAACACATTTATTGTGTACAACATGATGTTTTAAAATCTGTATATGTCGTGGAAGGCTAAATCAAACTAATGAATATGTATTACCTCACATACTTATCATTATTTTTTGCTGTGAGAACACAAAGTATACTTTTCTTTAGCAATTTTCAAGCACACAATACATTATTATTAACTATAGTTACCATGTTCTACGATATATCTCTTGAACTTATTCCCTTTGTCTAACTGAAATTTTGATCTTTCCAGTCCCAACTCACAACTCTAGATCCTGTTGACTGTCTTCCTACCCTCTGCTTCTATAAGTTTGACTTTTACATTATACATATAAGTAAAATCATACAGACTTTGTCTTCAGTGCCTGGCTTATTTCACTTAACATAATATCCTCCAGGGTTATATATGCCATTACAATATTAGGATTTCCTGATTTTTTAAATGGCTGAATAGTATTTTACCTTGTTAGTCTGTTTTGCATTGCTATGAAAGAATACCTGAGACTGAATTCTTTATAAAGAAAAGAGGTTTATTTGGCTGATAGTTCTGCAGGCTGTTTACGAAGCATGGCACCAGGATCTGCTTCTGACGAGGTCCTCAGGAAGCTTACAATCACAGTGGAAGGCAAAAGGGGAGAAGGAATCTCATGGCAAAAGAGGGAGCAAGACAGAAGGGAGCAAGATAGATGTCATGTTCTTTTAAACAACCAGCTCTTGAATGAACTCATTACTGGATGGAGGGTACCAAGACATTCATGAGGGATCTGCCCCCCATGACCCAAATACCTCCCAAATAGGTCCCACCTCTGACATTGGGAATCACATTTCAACATGAGATTGGGAGGAGACAAATATCCAAAGGGTATCATCTTCTATGTATATATACCACATTTTAAAATTCATTCATTTGTTGATGGACACACAGGTTGATTCCGTATCTTAGCTATTGTGAATAATGATGCAATTAACATGGAAGCACAGATCTCTCTTGAACATGCTCATTTCACTTCATTTAGACATATATGGAGAAATGGGATTGATGGATCATATGATGGTTCCACTTTTAATTTTCTGAGGAAACTCTAAACTGTTTTCCCTAATGGCTATGCTAGGTTACCTTTCATTTACACCAACAGTGTGCAAGGATTCTCTTTTCTCCACATCTTTGCCAACACTTATCTTTTATCTTTTGGCTAATGGTCATTCTAATAGGTGTGAGGTGATATCCCATTGTGGGTTTGATTAGCACTTTCCTGATTAGTAATGAGCATTTGTTCACATACCTGTTGTTCATTTGTATGTCTTCTTTTGAGAAATGTCTATTCAGGTTCTTTACCCATTTTAAAATCAGATTATTTGCTTTCTTGCTATTGAGTTGAGTTTCTTACATATTTTGAATATTAATCCCTTACCAGATATATTGTTTGCAAATATTTTCTCCCAATTCTGTAGATTTTCTCTTCACTCTGTTGATTGTTTCCTTTGCTATACAGAAGTTTCTTTCTTTGGTGTAATTCCTTTCCATTTTTGCTTTTGTTGATTTAAAACAAATTTTTTTTTTGCCCAGATCAATGTCATTAAGCTTTTCTCCTATGTTTTCTTTTAGTAGTTTTAGAGTTTCTGATAATATATTTCAGTTTTTAACAGACTTTGGTTTGGTTTTTTGAATATGATTTGAGATACAGGTCCAATTTTATTATTCTGCATGTGGATATTTAATTTTTACAATACCATTTATTAAAGAGACTGTCATTACATCATTGTGTGTTTTTGGCATCTTTGTCAAAAATCAATTCACCATTAATGTGTGAATTTATTTCTGGGCTCTCTGTTCTAGTTCATTGGACTATGTGTCTGTTTTTATGCCAGTACCATACTCTTTTGATTACTGTAGCTTTGCAGTATGTTTTGAAATTGGGTAGTGGGATGCCTTCAGTTTTGTATTTAAATTGCAACATGCTTCTATTGTGTGTGTGTGTGTAAATGTGGGTAGAAATGTGCTTATTTTTATTTGTTTGTTTATATTAGAGTTGTTGGTTAGAGAGGTCAGGAGTTCAGACAAAAATAAAAACAAAACTGCAACAGATGAAATGCAAGAGAGGAAAGACCATAAAAGAGAACTAAACTGGTTTGTAGATGCTCAACATCCATTGGAATATAAATACACTATATATAAGGGAGAAATGTTAAAAATGAAAACCATTGTCCTTTTTTATAGTGCAGGAAAGTGACTTGTAAAGAAAAAAAAATTTCCTTTTATGTGCATATTGCTTGAGATGAAGCTGATGCAGTTGTGATGAGATTGTGTCCTATGATTGTTGGGGTCACAGGACTTACTTCCATGAGTACCAAGTGTACTTGCCCCTAAAGGAGATGGATTTTTCCCACTGCCAGTTGTCTGGAACAGAAAATGAGGATGGAAAGGCAGGCCTCAAGGTTGGTTAAAGAAGGAACTCCTTTCTTTATAATGTTATCTTGAGTCTACTCTAGATATTCTCCTATGCTCTTGCAACAGTGCTGGGAAGTAATTTTCTGCCATGAGGAAGCAGGCTTGGAGCTACACAGGGAGGCAACCTGCAAAAGCTCCATAATAACAATCAGGAAGCCTGTAAACGCCCCATGCAAATAATTTAGGAAGCCTGGATTCAGATGGCTGCCATATAAAATAGCTTAAAGTTTTTTTTAAGATTGTATTTCCCATCTCTTTTTTCTGTCGTACATAAAGTTTAGATGCAGAATGTAGTCTGGACTTCGATGAAAAGAGTTAATCAAAATCTGTATCCATGCTTGTAAAGGAGAGGAGAGAGCAATAACTTTGCTTAAGTTCTCCTCCAGAAAATATAATTTAATTGGTCAGGTGTTTCCCTGAGTACCAGCATTTCTGAAAACACTACAGGTGATTCTCATGTATAGCTAACCTGAGAACTGCTGCTTTGGGGGCTAGTGTGGAAGAAGTGGCAACAGCAGCAGCAGCTCTGAGATAATTTAGTAATTGCATAATTGTTGGCAGCTGAGCAATGAGCGGACGTCCATGGATAGAAAGAGGATTGCAATCCAAAATTTAGATAGTGACTAGGGAATATGAATGCTGTGTTTCTTGCTGAAGGGAATTTCCAGGAGAGGGGACCTGAGCTCTTGCTATCTTGCAAGCAGAAGCTATTATAATTTCAGACTTTCAGGTTACATATGAATTACTAAGAAGAATAGTCTTCAGAAAGAAATACGTAAATTTTGGAGTCTGAAGTGACATGATGTCAGAAATATTAATGAGTATATCTGATAGCTATTCAAATGTTTCCTGTATTTGTGACATGTTAAATACTTAGAACATGTATGTTTAAATAGAATTTAACCTTTGTTAGTGCAACTTTGTTAAGCCATTGATTTATGAGGTAGAGTTAATGTGGGAATTGCTGAATTCATACATGGTACTAACTTTTGGAATTCTTAATTATTATATAGCTGGTAGAATATATTAATCTCTCCATTAGCTGGCTGACATTACTTATCAGTAACAGAATTTAAGATGAGTATTTCCACTTGCAGCCAGAAGCTAAAAGATGATGAAACAATTGCCAATGAAATTTGTGACAAATTATAGGACATGTATGATGAAATTTTAATATATGTACAGATTTACTGATAAAATTGAATAGTTCAGGAGATTAACTATTGGAAGTAAATGAATTACTAAAAAAAAGTCTAGTGAAAAAGAAATTGCTGGCCAGGCACAGTGGCTCATGCCTGTAATCTCAGCACTTTGGGAGGCCAAGGTGGCCAGAACACCTGAGATCAGGAGTTTGAGACCAGCCTGGCCAACATAGTGACACCTTGTCTCTACTAAAATTATAAAAATTAGCTGGGCATTATGGCAGTCACTTGTAATCACAGCTACTTAGGAGGCTGAGACAGGAGAATTGCTTTAACCTGGGAGGCAGAGGTTGCAGTAAGCCGAGATCATGTCACTACACTCAAGCCTGGGCAACAAAGAGCAAAACTCTGTCTCAAAACAAAAAAAATTGCTATAACCTGCTGCACTAATTTGACAAGCTGACAGAAACATTACATTTATATATGAAAGAAAAGAGATATAGGATTCATTTAAAAGTAGAAAAATATCCTATGGTTTCCAAGTTCCTATCAAGCAGTTTCTTAGTCCCAGTCTGAAGATTTACCCACATTCCAGGTGCTCAACCTAGACTTTGTGTAACTGTAAGAAACTCTAAGATAGTAACTGAATTTCAAGTTATTATTTTTCTTAGTTCCCACTGATTCTAGTAGTTTTACAGATGCGTAACTTGGTCTCTATCACTTAGTATCAACCTTTTTTCTCAGTTTTAACAGCTTAATCTCTATCTTGCTTCTACCTGTCTAAGCAATTCTTTTTTTCTAATTTTAGAAGTAAAGTATAATAATTACACAATTAGACTGTACTAATCTGTTCTTGCATTGCTGTAAAGAAATACCTGAGACTGGGTAATTTATAAAGAAATGAGGTTTAATTAGCTCACAGTTCTGCATGCTGTAGAAGCATGACGTTGGCATCTGCTTAGTTTCTGGGGAGGCCTCAGGGAACTTTCACCCATGGTGGAAGGTAAAGCAGGAGTAGGCACTCCCCATGGCAAAATCAGGAGAAAGAAAGATAATGGGGGATAGAGGTGTCACACTTTACAACAACCAGATCTCCGGAGTACTCACTATTGCAGGGACAGTACCAAGCCGTGATGGATGCACTCCCTGACTCAAACACCTCCCACCAGGCCTCACCTCCAACACTGGATATTAAATTTCAACATAGATTTGAGTGGGGACAAATATCCAAACTATATAATTCCATCCTTTTCCACAATCTTCTGTCCCTTTCACATAGCAAAATACAGTCATACCTTCCAATAGTCCCCCAAAGTCTTACCTCATTCTAGCATTAACTTGAAAGTCCGAAGTCTCATCTGAGAGAAGCTAAGTCACTTCTACCTATGAGCCAGTAAAATAAAAAACAAGTTATTTACTTCCAAGATACAATGAGGTATAGGCATTGTGTAAGCATATTCTTTCCACAGGGAATAAGTGGCCAAAAGAAAGGACCTGCAGGCCCCATGCAAGTTTGAAACCCAGCAGGAAAGTCATTAATATTTAAAGCTCCAAAATAGTCTCATTTGGTTCCATGTTGTACATCCAGGGAACACTAGTGCAAGGGATGGGCTCCCATGGCTTTGGGCAGCTCCACCCTTGTGGCTTTGCAGAGTTCGGCCCTCATGGCTGCTTTCACAATTTGTTGAGTGCCTCTGGCTTTTCCAGGCTCAGGGTGCAAGCTGTCAGTGGATCTAACATCTGGGGTCTGGAGGACAGTGGCTGCCTTCTCACAGCTCCACTAGGCAGAGCTTCAGTGCAGACTCTGTGCGGGCCTCCAACTCTATACTGTCTCTCCGCACTATCCTAGTAGAGATTCTCTGTGAGGGCTACATCCCTGCAGCAGCCTTCTGCCTGGGCACCCAGTCTTTCTCAAACATCCAATGAAATCTAGGTGGAGGCTACCAAGCCTCCACTACTCTTACATTCTGTGCACCTGCAAGCTTAACATTTTATGGAAGCTATCACAGCTTATGGTTTGCATCCTCTGGTGCTGTGGCTTGAGCTGTACTTGGGATCTTTTGAGCTGAGGCTGGAGCCTCCTACCAGGCCCTACCTTCAACACTGGGGATTACATTTCTACATGAGATTTAAGCAGGGACAAATACCCAAATTATATCATAGACTTTACAGTCAGAGCACCTGGATTTTGGGAATTGACTTTCTCTCTCTGTGCCATAGTTTCGTTTTGTCAAACAGTTTAGGCTTACTCTTTCCTCTACCATTGTTCTTCCTGGACCTGCCTACCATCCTGGTCACAGGCTTAGAAGGACCAGATCAGTACCAGACTTGGGGGTCAAACAATGTATATTATTTCTCATAGAAACCTTGTTCTGCAGATACTAAATGAGGGAAAAAGGTCTGTCATTCTCGCTTTCAATTTCTAAGGTAATTAGCTAAGTGAACTCAAGTTGACGCTAAGGATCTGATCATATATCTATTCTAAGCATTCTCATATATACCCCAGGTTTTTATTTCTATGCCTGATTTTTCCAACTTTTAATAAAAAACAGTTACTTGCTGAGGACTAGTTAATTCAGACAAATTCTACTTCTGAAGAAGGTGTAAAATCTGAACAAAGTATTAACAATCTTTTTATAGAAACAATATTGTAGAAAAACATTTGAGATGATATCTGGGAAAGGACAAATCAAAAAGAGGTGAGTTCACCTGTAATCCTAGCACTTTGGGAGGCCAAGGTGGGCGGGCAGATCACTTGAGACCAGGAGGTTATGACCAGCCTGGCACTGTAAACCTCCTCTCTACTAAAAATGAAAAAATTAGCTGGGCGTGGTGGCACACACCGGTAATCCCAGCCACCTGGAAGGCTGAGGCACAAGAATCGCTTGAATCTGGGAGGTGGAGGTTGCTACTGCACTCCAGCCTGGGTGACAGAGAGAAAAAAAAAAAAACACAAAAAAGTGATCATAGTATTTGAAGCTATATTGTTTTTCTTCAGGCATTTGCCAGTTTGAAAGAGACAATGAGGAGGGTAACCAAAACTTATGCAATTTTTTTGAGGTGTAAGTGGAACAAAAGTTGGAGTTGAGAATATGCCAAAGTTTGGGAATCTAATGAATGTCTTCTCAGTTAGGGTAGCAATCTCAAGTGGACATACTCTGGGTATTAAGGAAGCCTTAACTAAATCAGCCCATTCATAGATGAGTATGGTGTAATGTAAGTGGCCCAGAAAATGTCAAGCCATAAAATTTGAATTAAGGTAATCTTGGATAGCTAGACCCTCCAGTTACTTGGCAGAAACAGACAAAATTCCACATTAGAGGAAGGTAACATTACCTGAGGTCTCAGATTATTTTTACAATAATTCTTAAAATGCCATGTTCAGGATGTAGTCAAAGATAATAAAATACCTGAGGAGAAAAGACAACATAAGCAAGATCCAGTGCAAAAAGTGAAGAGAAACATAACTACAGATACTCTAGATAGTGGAGTTATCAGACACCCTTTGTAAAATAAATATTTTTTTGACAGTTTAGAAACCAAAATCCAAATCTAAAAATTGTTACAAGTTATTTAAAATGATAAAACACATCATTGCAGTTTGGGAAATAATTAGAGGTTCTATTTCTAAAAGGAAAATATACCTAAAATTGCTAAGGTTTTTAGCTCAGTTATGCATAACTGAAGAGAAAATTTGTGAACTGAAATATGTCAGAAGAAAATATTCATTACCAATATTATTTAAATGTAAAAGAATCCATGGAGGGATAAAAAAATCTGGAGAGTAAGAGACATTGTAGAGTAAGATAGTCTAACACTTGTTTAATTAGAATCTCAGATGGAAAGCAGAAAGAGGATGCCTCAGGATTTGAAGAAATAATGCTGAGAATTTTCCGAAATGATTAAAGACATCAGTATGCAAATTCAGGATGCTTAATGAATCCCGAGAATTATAAATAAAAAGATATACACACCTAAATATATTATAGCACAATACTAAAGGAAAATCTTAAAAGCAGCCAGGAAAAAAGAGTAATACCTGTAAAGAGGAAAGAAATGGAATAACAGATAACTTCTCAATAGAAAATAGAAACCAGGTAATAATGGGATAATATCTTCTTAGTGCTGGCATGAGTGAATAGCTGAAACTCTAATAGAAATCATATTTTTTTTCTGAACAGAGTATAAGGAAAAGGAACATTTCTGAGTCTGGGAGTGTGGTGTATGTGAAGAATCCCAGAGAGGAGGGATCCAGAGAAAAGCATTCCCTAACTGCATACAAACCTGCACAAAGTCTCAGTCTAACCCATGAATTATACATGCACAGAATAGACCCAATTCAGCATAGCTAAGGCTTTGAAAACTGAACTGAGACTGGATCTGCTTTTAAGTCCCAGCCTAACCCCTAAATAACACATTCATGGGACAGACCTTGTCCAGCAGGGTGATATTTTGAGCTAAATGAAGACTAAAATAAGGGCTCACGAAAGGTGAGAAAGAGTACAGTCTGAATATACCCAGGATTTTTGTTTGCTAAAACAGAAACATTAACAATCTCCAGAGGAATAAAATAGGAGCAAGAATCTACACAAAAAATATAACATTCAGTGTCCAAGATGAATGCAGGAATTCATTTTACTATTCTTGAAACTTTTCTCTAAATTTGAAATTATATTTTTAAAAAGGTTACAAAAAGAAAGATAGTCAAAAGGAAGAGAATTTGAGGCAAAGAAAGCATCCTTAGAGTGGGAAAGAGCCTGACACATTATAGGAACTAAGAAAAACAGTATGGCTGTAGTGTGTTACCACGGCGCCAGGTGGCAAGTGATGAGGAGCAGAAGAGACAGCAGAAGCAGGGGGCAGATCATGTAGGTTCTCATCGGCTGTGGTAAGGAGTTTGGATTTAATTCTAATGGGAATTACTGTAAAGTTTTGAGCAGGGAAGTGATAAGATATACCCTACAGTTCATTTCAGGGAATTATTCTGACTGGAGTTGCTTAGGCTACACATCGGTTTCTGAATCACTCAGTCGCCGTATCTACAGAAAAAAGGAATAACCGGGCCCTCCCTTGGTCCTCTTATCCAGAGGACGAGGATGGAGAAAATCCCCACTGGAACCCTGTGGGGCAGCCAAAACCAATAGCTACCACTGCCCATACTTTGCTATGCCTAGGCTGCCCGGCGTATCACTGTTTGTGACCTGTTATGGCAAGCTTGCATTTCAGGCTCAGTTCCAAGAATGTCCCAGGTAACATTATAAATGATCCCACATTCAATACCAAGAAGAAAAGCAAAAGCCCTTACTTACACTCTCTCTAAATGCATGTTGTGACATTAGAGAGTCAGGATCCCTCTCCTGGGGGCAGGGACCTGTAATGTGTCCTTCAGTATGTGGAACTGATTTTTAGACCTCTTTTTGTAACAAGAGAATCAGACTATAATGTCTCTTAATTCTAATCCTTGATTTGTGTGTTTTCCATAAATCCAGTTGCATATTAACTTACCCATGATATTGTGGCATTTGTCCTTACTTACTTTTAACTATGATATTTTTTTCTTTTATAGAAGGAAATGAATACTCTGAAGTTGCTTTCCTGTAGGTTGCATTACCGTTGCTATACAGGTATGTCAAAGATTTCTTTACCCTAGTAGTAGTATGATTTCCTCTGTCAGGATAGACTTGATTTTTGTTCAGGTTCTGCTTGCCAGGAGTATCTTCCTGGTCTATGATTTCCAGTGGCTATTCCTGAGAGTGGCATCAATGAGGATTTGCCTTCTGAGGTGTTAAAGACCTCTTTTTGTCTCCCAGCATACAGTCCTCTTCTGATCACCAAACCTTGCCTCTCTAAAGGAAATGTATTCTATACGTTTGAGACATAACTACCCTCTTCTGCCTACCAAATCTCCCATTCTTTCCTGTATTCTCCCAGGTACAGGGATGGGCACATGACTTTAAACCAGAGAGTCAGATTTCTTCTCAGAACTCTGTTTCGGGGGTTTTGGAGAAGATGCTCTCTTATGACTGGAGCTGTAAAGTTGGTGGGTTGTGAGTCTTGGGGCCCTGGAATCCCTGTGCCTGCTCCATGGAGAGTGTGACAGACAGAGCTCCAATGGCAGCATTTGTGCACTTTGTTTAGCTGGGTCGCAATTCAGTGTTTCTTCTGTAAGTTTAAGCTGAGTGAATTCAAAATATTCTCTTATAGCTTAAGCAGTACGCTGTCATTTGTAGTCAAGAGTCATACCTAATTACATGAGGGCTTCACTGCTTTAGCGGAATCAGGTCTGTTGGCAAGTTTATATGAGTCTGGGAATTGCTTTAGGAGCTGAGCAATCACAGGACCTTCTTGGCCAGGTTTGGATTTTCTCTGGCAATTAAACTTCTTTAACATACTACTATGTTGGTGGTGGGTTTGATCTTGAGGCACCTCATTAGCTTGTAAGAAATGCCGGAAATCTTATATGATCACAGAATCTGGACTCTTGCCTTTGAAGTTTCTATCTCTAAGCAACAGTAGTCAGGTCTCTCCTCATAGCTCTAGGCCTGAGTCTAATATTTCTGCCTTCATCCCTGCCTTTAAAACAATAGATAGGAGGGGGAGACATATATGTTTCATTTATACTGCATATATATATACATATATATATATATATTTTATTCTTTTTTTGACTTGAGAGGGTTTTTTCTTTTACCATTTTGAAATCCCCGTCATTGAAAACTTTAATTAAAAAGCTTGAGTATATTTAATATTTTGAATATATCCACATTGTTTTAGCTATTTGTGCTGTGAAAGCCAACATTTCAGAATTGAAATGTTTCTTTTAAAAAGTCCTTGACTCTGACAAGTTTTATAATTACCTTTATGAACAATGATGTTATATTTTTATATATCCTGTTTCCTTTGAGTTCTGAAAAGCCTTTCTAATATATTTCATTTTCGATAATTGTATGAATGGATTATATGTATAAATATAAAGATTATTTATTAGATTTAAAAATTATTTTTATTATTTAAAAATTTAAGTGATGTAAACTGCCTTCAGTAGGAAGGAAGAAAGCAGGGCAATAGTTTAAATCAGAGGCATCAATTAGAGATAAACTATTGAGAGGTAAACTGAATTATTCACAGATTGATTCTGAATTATATTTACTAAAATAAATTTTCAAATTCTTTTGTTAGTTGATTTTGGCTAAATGTTGTACCAAAAATTAGGTCTTATGATTACCATGTAGCAGCAACATAAGCAAGAAAAATATAGCTTGCTTTAAGAAACCCCAGTATATAAAATACAATCTTCTGATGTATGACACAAATGAAGCACAGTGTCCAGGTAAAGGAAAGCTTCCTTTAGAAATATCAATCATCTTATTTAAGTACATAGTTCTACTAGTGATTTTCCAAAATATGCTTTTAGCAATTGCATTTATTTTATGTTGATTTTTAATAAATTGCCATAGACTCAGTAGGTTAAAACAATACTCATTTTTTAGTTTACTTATGTATACAAATTTCAGGCGTGACATGGTTGTGTTCTTTGTTCTGGCTCCCACAGGTTGAAATCAGAGTGTTGGCTGTGCTGTGTTACTTCCTAGAGGTTCTGGGAAACCTCCATTTTCAAGTTTATTCAGGTTGTTGGAAGCATTCAGTTGCTTGTGGATATACAACTGAGGTCCCAATTTGTCTCCTGGCTGTCAGCTGGGAACTACTCTCAGCTCCTAGTCCCAGCCATATTTCTTGCCACATGACCCCCTCTATCTTCAGAGTGAGCAACAGAAAATCTTTCTCTTGATGAGCTCCCTCATACTTTGAATCTCTGTTACTTTTGAGGTTTCACCTGACGAAGTGAAGTCCAACTGAGGGAAATCTCTCTGTCTTAATGGCAACTAATCTAGGACCTTAATTATATATGTATAATCCTTCATAGCATCACCTAGATTAATGTTTGATTTAATAGAATAAGTGGCAGAAAGTTTGTATGCACCAGGGGTTGGGAATCTTGGGAGCCGTCTTAGAATATCTCAGAATCTTGCCTATTACAGCGGTTAAATGTATCATGATTGAATTTAAAAAATCCATTTAAAAATAATAGGATTCTGGATCCAAATGAGAGGTTATTTGGAAGATTTAAAACATTTTTTTTTTTTTTTTTTTGAGGCAGAGTCTTGCTCTGTTGCCCTGGCTTGACTGCAATGGCGTGATCTCGGCTCACTGCAACCTCTGCCTCCCGGGTTCAACTGATTTCTCCTGTCTCAGCCTCCAGAGTAGCTGGAATTACAGGCTTGCCATGACTGGTTAATTTTTGTATTTTTACTAGAGACAAGGTTTCACCATGTTGGCCAGGCTGGTCTCAAACTCCTAACCTCAGGTCATCCACCCACCTCAGCCTCCCAAACTGCTAGATTAGAAGTGTGAGCCGCTGCACCCAGCTGACTTGAAACTGTTTTAACTTGGAGTTAAAAGCCTCTATTTCAAGTTCCAGTTTTGTGGGGTTCTCTCAGCTGTCAATGGCACTTGCCTGTGTGGATCTCACTCCAACTGATTTCCATCCAAGACACAAGCATTGCTGCCCTCCCTCTGGCAAGGTGATTGCTACAATGTTAACTGTCATGTGCAAGTTTTCTATCCTGTCAGCCTTCAGCTTGGAGGTGTACTTTGGGTGTTTATGATAGTAAACTTGAGAACCTGTAAGTACAACCTATAAGTACATTCTATAAGCCGACAAGGGCCCTTATTTGTTTTTTAACCTCACATATGGCTTTGGCTTCCCCCAGGAAAATGCCCATCATAAGAAAGCATTACTTCTGTCAGCCCCTTCTGGCTAATTGACAGGCTCTCCTCCTCAGAGGCAGGAAAGCAGTCCCAGTGGCCCAGCTGTACTTGGAATCAACTTTCTTTATCTCTCCTGAGGCAAAGCTGCAAAAACACTCTTCATGTTCTGCCAGCTACTTAATCCCTTTTTTCTCATTTCAAACTTCAATATATTCTTTTAAAAAAGAAACTTATCAAAACCTCCCCCAAAGCTAAGTGGCTCTGCTCCTTGGATCCCAGGGCCCCAGTGAATGTTCATAGCGTTGTCTTCAGTCATTAAGAAAGTGTTAAATCATGTGCCTTACACTGTTTAAGCACACAGGGGAGTGCGTAAAACTGTCGTATTTCTGGTTAGGGGTCATTACAGTACACAATCATTTTGTGCCCAGAGATTCATTCATTTCAGAATTAAGCTCATTGGCAGTCGCTGCTTTAATATTGTGTTTCTGCAATATGAGAACTTTGCAAAGTGTGCACAAGTTTTAACAGTCGAATTGATCAAGCAGAAGAAAGGATATCAGAGGTCAAAGACAAACTTAATGAAATAAAACAAGAAGACAAGTTTAGAGAAAAAAGGCTAAAAAGGAATGAGCAAAGTCTCCAAGAAATATGGGACTATGTGAAAAGACCTAATCTACATTTGATAGGTGTACCTGAATGTGATGAGGAGAGTGAATCCAAGCTGGAAAATGTTCTTCAGGACATTGTCCAGGAAAACTTTCCCAACCTAGCAGGGCAGGACAATACTCAGCTCCAGGTAATACAGAGAACACCACAAGATATTCCTCAAGAAGAGCAACCCCAAGGCACATAATTGTTAGATTTGCCAGGGTTGAAATGAAGGAGAAAATGCTAAGGGCAGCCAGAGAGAAAGGTCAGGTTACCCACAAAGGGAAGCCTAACAGACTCACAGCAGATCTCTCAGCAGAAACCCTACAAGCCAGAAGAGAGTGGGGGCCAATATTCAACATCCTTAAAGAACAGAACTTTCAGCCCAGAATTTCATATCCAGCCAAACTAAGCTTCATAAATGAAGGAAAAATAAATTTTTTGGCGAACAAGCAAGTACTCAGAGATTTCATCACCACCAGGCCTGCTTTACAAGAGCTTCTGAAAGAAGCATTACACATAGAAAGGAATAACTAGTATCAGCCATTCCAAAAACATACCAAAAGATAAAGAGCATCACCATAATGAAGAATTTGCATCAACTAATGGGCAAAACAGCCAGCCAGAATTAAATGGCAGTATTAAACTCATATATATCAATATCAATCTCAAATTTAAATGGATTAAATGCCCCAATCAAAAGACACAGATAGGCAAATTGGATAAAAAGCCAAAACCCATTGGTATGCTACATCCAGACCCATCTCACATGCAAGGATACACAAAGACTCAAAACAAAGGGATGGAGGAAGATTTACCAACCAAAGGAAGAGAAAATAAAAAAAATAGATTTTAAAGCAACACAGACCAAAAGAGACAAAGAAGGACATTACATAATGGTAAAAGGATCAATGCAACAAGAAGAGCTAGCGATCCTAAATATATACGTACCCAGTACAGGAGCACCCAGATAAATAAGGCAAGTGCTTAATGACTTACAAAGAGACTTAGACTCCCACGTAATTATAGTGGGAGACTTTAACACTACATTATCAATATTAGACAGATCTACGAGACAGAAAATTAACAAGGATATCCAGGACTTGAACTCAGACCTGAAATAAGTAAACTTAATAATCATTTACAGAACTCTCCACCCCAAATCCACAAAACATACATTTTTCTCAGTATCACATCACACCTATTCTAAAAGTGACCACAAAATTGGAAGTAAATCACTCCTCAGCAATTGCATAGCATTTCACAGGTTTAAATGAAATATTGGTTGGCTGCTTGTTTGTTATTTTTCTCCCTTATTCTTTCTTGTCTCCATTGTTAAGCACATTTATGGGCATAAAAGAGGTTTTTAGAAAAAAAAAAAAAGAAACAAACAAAACAAAGAGGTTTTTAATACCCAGTTTTAGACTGCATTCTAGCCTGGGCAATAGAGCAAGATTCCCTTTCTCTCTCCCTTTTTCTCTT
Source organism: Saguinus oedipus (assembly GCA_031835075.1). Classification (NCBI taxonomy): domain Eukaryota; kingdom Metazoa; phylum Chordata; class Mammalia; order Primates; family Cebidae; genus Saguinus; species Saguinus oedipus. The sequence continues at coordinate 131,519,219 of CM063178.1, forward strand.
CCTTTATCTTTCTCTCTTTTATTCTTTCTTTCTCTCTCTTTTTCTTTCTATTTCTTCCTTTCTTAAAAAAAAGGGAAGAAAGCAAGTAGCAAGAAGGGAGCATTGGGGATGACAAAGATAAGACACTTCTCAGCTTGCACATCCTCAGCAATACCAATATTTTTTTTTTTTAAGAAAAAATGTCTATTAAAAAAATATTGTGTTTCTGCCTCAGTGGTGAGTTAGGGACTTCTGCACTTAAGGGGTTTCAGCCTGGTTCACCCTTGCTGCCTAAGCCCTAGATGTTTGTTTCTGATTCATCAGATCTCAGGTGTGCAATGTGTGCCTTAATGAAGGCTGTATGTAGAGTAGCTATGGGAGTTCAACTTTGACTATGCCAGATAGAATAATCCCAGCTCTTTTGCTTACTCACTAAAGTCATTGAATATATCTGTGCTTTAGTTTCCTGTCTTACAAGATGCACTCTGAAGATTACCAGTAGGTAATAACAGCTTATGCATGTTAGATTTTATTTAAAGCACCCCAGCCTTCTGCATTGAAGGCTAAGCTTGCTGATAAACTTCTTGTCCCTTGGCTCAAGAACTGAGGCAGAGCTGGACTACTAGATGGGATTTCTCTTAATTTCTAAATATATTTAGTACCTAACCACTTCTCTCCATCACCACTACCCTTTCCTTTGGTGCATCAAACTTCTCTTACCCTGAATTATTGTAATAGCTTCCTCCCTCGCCTTCTGGCTTCTTTCCTCATTCCCCTACAGTCTGTCTTACATACAGCAGCTAGGATGATTCTTTAAAAACAGGAGTCTGGTCTTCCTCACTCCTTTGCTGAGTCCTACAGTGACTTCCCATTTTACTCAGTGCAAAAACAGAAACCCTTAAAATGGCCTATAAGCCCTTCAGTATCTGGTGATCCCATTAACTCTCTGGCTTGTCTCCTCCTCACTCAGTTCCTATCCTCTTTACTGTTGCTCAAACATGCCAGGCCTGTTTTCACCTGAAGGTCTTTGAGCACATTGTGTCCTTTGTCTAGAATGGTCTTCCCTCAAATGTATCACCTCCTTATATCTTTGTTCAAATGTAAGTTTCTCAAAGAGATTCACACTGCCCCCTCCTCTCACACTCCTCATGTTCTGTACCTTTCCTTTTCCCATAGTCCTTGTCATAATTTCTACATAGTATATATTTTACTTGTTTATTATGTCTATTGGTTATTTTCTGTTTCACCATGCTAAGATATAAGTTTCATATGGGCAGAGATCATTAAATATTTGTTGAATTAAAGAATGAATGGATGTTGTGCTGGGGAAGACAAAGACAAATGTGAGGTCAGTTAAAAAGCTGGTATATCACAAAAGCAATGTGGAACTGCTAATAAAAGGATGAATTAAAGAGGCAGAGCCATGCACAATGTGATTAGAGTAAACAAAGTACCATCTGAGCCTGTTGGTTTTATGTTCACCTTTTCAGGCGTAGATATATATAAGTAGTAATCTAGTGCTCTACCCAGCACTCGATCATGCAAGTTAAATATATTGTGAGTGACTCATTGTCAGCTCCATAATAGTCAATACTCAGGCATGTCTATAAAGCAAATCATAATCTCATGATGCTGACAGGTCCAGAAGGAAAAGAGACTAGGACTAACGATTGGCCAGTCATCTGAATTATGGTTTCGATGTCAGAGGGTATCTTAGAAAGATCTCAGTTGGGCTTTCAATTCCTACAAACATGGGTTTGAGTTCCAATTCTATAGTTTTGTAGCTAAGTGGCCTTGGGGAGGGTGTTTTCCACCTCATGCCTTCAGTTTCACCTACTTCAAAGTGTGGAAAAGTAATATCTGCTTTAGAAATATCCTAAAAATTGAAAACAATGTGGCCAAAGTCAGTGTTTAATAAATAGTAGATGTTGCTGCAATTATTATTGTTGCTCTTGAATGTACATGGAGGATTTATGCTGGATTTATATTAATGATTGTGTCTGCTGTGGGCTGAATTCTGTCCCTCCTCCTACAAATTCATATGTTGAAGCCCTAACCCCCAATGTGATTATTTTGGAGACAGGGCCTGTAAGGAGGTGATTGAGGTGGGTGAGGTCATAAAGCTGGTTTAACTGAAAATAGTTTAGTACAAATGCATGTCAGTCATATTGTACCCTGATCTGATGTGGCTAGTGTTATTACAAGAAGAAACACTGGTCAGGTGTAGTGGCTCACACTTGTAGTCCCAGCACTTTGGGAGGTTGAGGCAGGCAGATCACTTGAGCTCAGGAAAGACCAGCCTGGGCAACATGGAAAAATCCCATCTCTACAAAAAATGCAAAAATAAGTTGGGCATGGTGGCATGCACCTGTAGTTCCAGTTAATCAGAAGGCTGAGATGGGAGAATAGCTTGAGCCTGGGAAGTTTAGTCTACAGAAAACTGAGATTGTACCACTGCACTACAGCCTGGGTGACAGAGCGAGACCCTGTATAAAAACAAAAACAAAAGCAAAAACAAGAGACATCAGAGAGCCTGCTCTTTTCCTATCTACCCTGTGAGGACGCAGCAAAAAGGCAGCTGCCACCAAACTAAGATAAGAGCCCTCACCAGAAATCAAGTTGGCCAGCACCTTGATCTTAAACTTCTCAGCTTCCAGAACTGTGAGAAATAAATTTTTGTTGTTTTAAGCTACCTAGTCTAGGGTATTTTGTTATGGCAACCCACACTGAATAAGATAATATCCAACTGTGTTTCACAGAGTGGGGTTTTAGGTCATCCTTCAGGTTGTAGTCAGTGTTTAGGTAACACTGGGCAGATTTTGAACCCTGGAGATAGGGTCTTGTCAAACCCTGTGCATTGTAAAATATATTTACTACAGTATGAAAATTCACTTAAATCCATTCTAGTCAATATCTTTTCATGTAGGAGATTTAAACTCTCCAATTATATTCAATAAATATAGTTTAGTACAAATGCATATCAATCATATTGCACAGCCCTGGAGAATATCAGGATGAACAAAGCATAGTCCTTGGCTTTGGGAAGCTCACAGATGAGTAGCAGGGAAAGGCAGGCAAGTTTGATAACAAATATAACATATTGTGAAGTCTGCTAAGTGAGACAGGTACAAATGGGCTGGGATTCTAAGAAAGACTCTTGTTACAGCAGAAAATGAGACTGCTCCTCCAAATGTAAGGTGGAGGACACAGCAATGGACTGGGCATATGGCCGGCATGAAGGGAGCTCAACTCACCCTCACTCAGACTCATTCCAGATACCAGATGTTAAAGGAGGGCACAGATATGTGATACACTTTCTTCTCTACTCACACGTTATTAATGAGCCAGACAAGACTGAGCTTACACTAGAGCCCACAGCAGAGGGAAGAGCAAGGACTGATCATTTCAGTGATAAAGTGCTTATTTCCACTAGATCTTATAGTTTTCTAAGGCAAACCTAACATCACTGCATATTAAAACTTTGGTTGTTTTATCATTATAGTTGCATGTTATCATTTTAAAAAGAATTTATATACAATTAGTATTATCGAAAGTAGTTGTTTAGTTATATCTAGTGGACTAAATTCTCTAAAATATCATTGAGAGATTTATACAAACTCTTTTATAATTAATCTCTGGGCAATCCCATCAAATGTGGTTGTTCTTTACTTGAGGTATGGGTTGTGATTCTCAATGTGTGGTCTTTATTTTTACTATCAGCATATTGATTGTTTAACATTTAGTATTTCCTGCAGCTTGAGAGATTTATTCTTCAAATTGGATATTGTCATTTTCCTTGTTTGAGTAGGTAGATATCTGAATTTACCCTAATTAGAATTGACTGTTTCAGGGTGACAAAGAGCCCTACAGGCTAAATCATGATATGCATAAGGAGTAAACTTAGTTTTCTTAAGAGTCAATATTTTTTTATTTGGTTTATTATAATTCAGAATGTTTCATAAAATAGTTTTCAGAAATAAAATTTTCAAAGTATAAAACACAGATGTATAAAATATATTTATTACAGTATGAAAATTCACGTAGACCCACGCTAGTCAATATATTTTCATGTAGGAGATTTAAAATCTTCAATTATATTCAATAAAAATAGTTTGGTGCAAATGAATATCAGTCATATTGCACAGCACCAGGGACTATAAGGAAGAACAAAACATAGTCGTTGGCTTTGGGACGCTCAGATGAGTAGCAGGGAGAGGCAGGCAAGTTTGATAACGATTATAACACAGGTGAAGTCTGCTAAGGGTTACAGATATTCATGGGGTGCTACAGGAACAAAGAAAAATAACATTTAACATAATTTGGGGGTGTCATAGAAGTTCTTTTAAAGACACGATAGTTAAGTTGACAGTTGAAAGATATATGGGAGCTATCCAGGTGGGTGGGAAAAGACTGGAATATGGGCGAAGTACTCAAGGCAGAAGGAACAGAACACCTGTGTTCAAAGTTCTGAAAAAGCAACATGTATCTGGGGGAAACTTCATGAAGAATGACAAGGAGACTGAGAGACCAGACAGAGAATGATCTTGTGTCATATTTTAGGGATTTTGGATGAAGAGACATAATTGGTTTGTAAAAAGTGGAGTGTTGCGATCATTTTCATACCTTAGCAATTTCACTGATTAGTAATAATAGCATCCACGTATTGTTTCTCATTTAATCCTAATCATAATTTGTGTCCAGTTGAACATTTGCAATATATTGGACTTTATTAAAAGGTTGGTCATTTTGTGTTATTCCCTTCTTTATCTTTCCTCTTAAATTTTATCTATATTCAATTTTCAATTATTCATGGTAGCTAATGATGACAGGATGAATGTTATACATATTACTTGCATAACTGTTCCTTCTCTTTACTTATTATTTGAAATTACATTGCTTACATGGGACGATGGTCAAAAGAAAGTATGTGGTTACTAAAAACTGATATCAACAATATTCCTTGCCCTTATGTTGCATAATACTGGGAATAGGCTTTCTTCCTTAACTCTATGTGAAACTCTGCTAGGACAAGGTAAACATAATTTTGTTTCTTACAAGAAAGGCCTGCTCAAGGAAGAAAAGACCAAGGCAGTGAAACACTTTACTTACGAGGACTAACAGTTTATGCATTCATAAAAATTTGCTTCAAGACCCCTGCCTCACTGGTCTACCACTCCAAAGCTATTGAAACAAAACAAAACAAAATAACCTCTGCCCGATCTCAGCCAGTTTTCCACTTGCAAGAATCACCTTAAAAACACTCAACAAAGACCCTAAAATTCTATAAATATCCTGCTGTAATTTTCTATTTTGGGTTATTATTAAAACTCTCTCAAGATGATGTTCTCCGTTACTCCAATAAGTCTAACAAATGCAGCTTGCCTTGGTCCATAGATTTTTCCAGTGTTTTTAATGGGGAGAACTAACTGTCAATATCTTCTGCTGTGAACTAGTGTTGAGTGTCTACTGTTCAGAAAATATAGTAGTCTGCTTTACTGCAGTTTCAGTTTCTGAGGTTTCAGTTACCCATGGTCAATGGAGGTCTGAAAATAGCTGAGTATATTATAGTAAGACAATGAGAGAGAGAGAGGAGCTTAGGGTTGGCAAGGGGTGGGGTGGTGGTGGGGAGAGAGAGAAAGCACATTTACATAACTTTTATAACAGTATATTGTTACAATTGTTCTATTTTTTTATTCGTTATTTTTGATACTCTCTTACTATATCTACTTTATAAATTAAACATTATCATAGTATGGAAGTATAGGATAAAACAAAGTGTATACATGGTTTGGGGGTTTCAGGCATCCACTAGGAATCTTGGAATATAGCCTCCATGGATAAGTGGGGACTGCTGTAATTTTCTCTGTGGGACTGATGAAGTTACTGCAGCCACATTTCTCCTAAGACAGTATTTGGAGATTGATGAGAAATGCTGTGTAGGTAAGAGCACAAATTAACTAAGTCATTTACTTTCTGCAGACAACATTTTATTAAATAACGTGGGATAAGAGCTGTTGGCAGATTCAAAATTTTGAGTGATGGGGGAGGTGTTATCTGTCTGCGTAAGTGGGCAATTCATCCCCTGAATTGTGCTAAGCACTACTATATTTCTGGAAAAAAGCAGAATAAATTTATTACTTAAGGTTGCTCAATACTTATTTATGGCTCCTCATTGCTCTGATTATGAAGTCCAATATATATCTTCCAATGCCATTCATAATCTTACCTCTGCTTACTAATACATTTATTTTATGCATTATCATCATACATATATATATATTTTAGAATTTAAAATACACTTTTATCCATTCCTATCTTTTGTGTTCTTTTTTTTATTGCATTTTAGGTTTTGGGGTACACACATGGCAGTGTGTTTTGCTGCCTTCCTCCCCTTAACCCACATTTGGCATTTCTCCCCAGGCTATCCCTCCCCAACTCCCCCCACCGCTGTCCCTCCCCTATTCCCCCCAATAGACCCCAGTGTGTAGTACCCCCTTCCCTGTGTCCATGTGTTCTCATTTTTCCTCACCCGCCTATGAGTGAGAATATATGGTATTTCATTTTCTGTTCTTGTGTCAGTTTGCTGAGAATGATGTTCTCCAGAGTCATCCATGTCCTTACAAAGGACACAAACTCATCATTTTTTATTGCTGTATAATATTCCATGGTATATATGTGCCACATTTTCCCAGTCCAGTCTATCATCGATGGGCATTTGGGTTGGTTCCAGGTCTTTGCTATTGTAAACAGTACTGCAATGAACATTTGTGTGCATGTCTCCTTATGGTAGAACGATTTATAGTCCTTTGGATATATACCCAGTAATGGGATTGCTGGGTCAAATGGAATTTGTATTTCTAGGTCCTTGAGGAATTGCCACACTGTCTTCCACAATGGTTGAACTAATTTACACTCCCACCAACAGTGTAAGAGTGTTCCTGTTTCTCCACATCCTCTCCAGCATCTGCTGTCTCCAGATTTTTTAATGATCGCCATTCTAACTGGCGTGAGATGGTATCTCAATGTGGTTTTGATTTGCATCTCTCTAATAACCAGTGATGATGAGCATTTTTTCATGTGTTTGTTGGCCTCATGTATGTCTTCTTTTGTAAAGTGTCTGTTCATATCCTTTGCCCATTTTTGAATGGGCTTGTTTGTATTTTTTCCTGTAAATCTGTTTGGGTTCTTAGTAAATTCTGGATATCAGCCCTTTGTCAGATGGGTAAACTGCAAACATTTTTTCCCATTCTGTTGGTTGCCGATTCACTCTAGTGACTGTTTCTTTTGCCGTGCAAAAGCTGTGGAGTTTGATTAGGTCCCATTTGTCTATTTTGGCTTTTGTTGCCAATGCTTTTGGTGTTTTGGTCATGAAGTCCTTGCCTACTCCTGAATGTTTTGCCTAGATTTTCTTCTAGGGTTTTTATGGTGCCAGGTCTTATGTTTAAGTCTTTAATCCATCTGGAGTTAATTTTAGTGTAAGGTGTCAGGAAGGGGTCCAGTTTCTGCTTTCTGCACATGGCTAACCAGTTTTCCCAACACCATTTATTAAACAGGGAATCCTTTCCCCATTACTTGATTTTGTCTGGTTTATCAAAGATTATATGGTTGTAGATATGTTGTGTTGCCTCCATTGCCTCTGTTCTGTTCCATTGGTCTATATCTCTGTTTTGGTACCAGTACCATGCTGTTTTGATTACTGTAGCCTTGTAGTATAGTTTGAAGTCTGGTAATGTGATGCCTCCTGCTGTGTTCTTTTTGCTTAGAATTGACTTGGCTATGCGGGCTCTCTTTTGGTTCCGTATGAAGTTCATGGTGGTTTTTTCCAGTTCTGTGAAGAAAGTCAATGGTAGCTTGATGGGGATAGCATTGATTGTGTAAATTACTTTGGGCAGTATAGCCATTTTCACGATATTGATTCTTCCTAACCATGAACATGGAATGTTTCTTCATCTGTTTGTCTCCTCCCTTATTTTGTTGAGCAGTGGTTTGTAGTTTTCCTTGAAGAGGTCCCTTACGTTTCTTGTAAGTTGGATTCCTAGGTATTTTATTCTCTTTGTAGCAATTGTGAATGGCAGTTCGTTCTTGATTTGGTTCTCTTTAAGTCTGTTATTGGTATATAGGCATGCTTGTGATATTTGCACATTGATTTTATATCCTGAGACTTTGCTTGAAGTTTCTTGTCCATTTCAGAAATTTTTGGGCTGAGGTGATGAGGTCTTCTAGGTATACTATCATGTCGTCTGCAAATAGAGACAATTTGGCTTCCACCTTTCCTATTTGAATACCCTTTATTTCTTTTTCTTGCCTGATTGCTCTGGCTAGAACTTCCAGTACTATGTTGAATAGGAGTGGTGAGAGAGGGCATCCTTGTCTAGTGCCGGATTTCAAAGGGAATGCTTCCAGTTTTTGCCCATTCAGTATGATATTGGCTGTTGGTTTGTCGTAAATAGCTTTTATTACTTTGAGATATGTTCCATCAATACCAAGTTTATTGAGGGTATTTAGCATAAAGGGCTGTTGAATTTTGTCAAATGCCTTCTCTGCATCAATTGAGATAGTCATGCGGTTTTTGTTTTTGGTTCTGTTTATGTGGTGAATTACATTTATAGACTTGCATATGTTGAACCAGCCTTGCATCCCCATGATGAATCCTACTTGATCATGATGGATAAGTTTTTTAATGTGCTGTTGCAATCGGTTTGCCAGTATTTTATTGAAGATTTTTGCATCTATGTTCATCATAAATATTGGCCTGAAGTTTTCTTTTCTTGTTGAGTCTCTGCCTGGTTTTGGTATCAGGATGATGTTGGTCTCATAAAATGATTTGGGAAGGGTTCCCTCTTTTTGAATTATTTGGAATAGTTTCAGAAGGAATGGTACCAGCTCCTCTTTGTGTGTCTGGTAGAATTTGGCTGTGAATCCATCTGGACAAGGGCTTTTTTTGTGTGGTAGGCTCTTAATTGCTGCCTCAACTTCAGACCTTGTTATTGGTCTATTCATAGTTTCGGTTTCCTTCTGGTTTAAGCTTGGGAGGACACAGGTGTCCAGGAATTTATCCATTTCTTCCTGGTTTATTAGTTTATGTGCATAGAGTTGTTTGTAGTATTCTCTGATGATGGTTTGAATTTCTGTGGAATCTGTGGTGATTTCCCCTTTATCGTTTTTATTGCATCTATTTGGTTGTTCTCTCTTTTCTTTTTTATCAGTCTGGCTAGTGGTCTGTCTATTTTGTTGATCTTTTCAAAAAACCAGCTCTCGTATTTATTGATTTTTTGAAGGGTTTTTCTTGTCTCTATCTCCTTCAGTTCTGCTCTGATCTTAGTTATTTCTTGTCTTCTGCTAGGTTTTGAGTTCTTTTTATCTTGCTCCTCTCGTTCTTTCAATTTTGATGATAGGGTGTCAATTTTGGATCTCTCCACTCTTCTCATGTGGACACTTATTGCTATATGTTTTCCTCTACAGACTGCTTTAAATTTGTCCCAGAGATTCTGGTATGTTGTGTCTTCGTTCTCATTGATTTCAAAGAAATTCTTTATTTCTGCCTTCATTTCATTGTTTATCCAATCAACATTCAAGAGGCAGTTGTTCATTTTCCATGAAGCTGTGCAGTTCTTAGTTAGTTTCTGAATTCTGAGTTCTAACTTGATTGCACTATGGTCTGAGAGACTGTGTGTTATGATTTCAGTTGTTTTGCATTTGCTGAGGAGTGCTTTACTTCCAATTATGTGGTCAATTTTGGAGTAGGTGTGATGTGGTGCTGAGAAGAATGTATATTCTGTGGATTTGGGGTGGAGAGTTCTGTAAATGTCTATCAGGTTTGCTTGTTCCAGGTCTGAGTTCAAGCCCTGGATATCCTTGTTAATTTTCTGTCTGGTTGATCTGTCTGATATTGACAGTGGAGTGTTAAAGTCTCCCACTATTATTGTGTGGGAGTCTAAGTCTCTTTGTAAGTCATTAAGAACTTGCCTTATATATCTGGGTGCTCCTGCATTGGGTCCATATATATTTAGGATCGTTAGCTCTTCTTGTTATATCAATCCTTTTACCATTATGTAATGACCTTCTTTGTCTCTTTTGATCTTTGTTGCTTTAGAGTCTATTTTATCAGAGATGAGAATTGCAACTCCTGCTTTTTTTTGCTCTCCATTTGCTTGGTAAATCTTCCTTTGTTCCTTTATTTTGAGCCTTTGTGTATCCTTGCATGTGAGATGGGTTTCCTGGATACAGCACACCGATGGGTTTTGGTTTTTGTCCAATTTGCCAGTCTGTGTCTATTGATTGGTGCATTTAGCCCATTTACATTTAGGGTTAATATTGTTATGTGTGAATTTGATACTGCCATTTTGATGCTAGCTGGCTGTTTTGCCTGTTACTTGATGCAGATTCTTCATTTTGCTGATGCTCTTTAGTATTTGGCATGTTTTTAGAATGGCTGGTACTGATTGTTTCTTTCTATGTGTGTTGCCTCTTTCAGGAGCTCTTGTGAAGCAGGCCTGGTCGTGACGAAATCTCTGAGTACTTGCTTGTTGGCAAAAGATTTTATTCTTTCTTCACTTATGAAGCTCAGTTTGGCTGGATATGAAATTCTGGGTTGAAAGTTTTTTTCTTTAAGGATGTTGAATATTGGCCCTCACTCTCTTCTGGCTTGTAGAGTTTCTGCTGAGAGATCTGCTGTGAGTCTGATGGGCTTCCCTTTGGGGGTGACCCGACCTTTCTCTCTGGCTACCCTTAGTATTTTCTCCTTCATTTCAACCCTGGTGAATCTGACAATTATGTGCCTTGAGGTTGCTCTTCTTGCAGAATATTTTTGTGGTGTTCTGTGTATTTCTTGGACTTGAGTATTGGCCTGCCTTGCTAGGTTGGGGAAATTTTCGTGGATAATATCCTGAAGAGTATTTTTCAGCTTGGATTCATTCTCTTCGTCACATTCTGGTACACCTATCAAACATAGGTTAGGTCTCTTCACTAGTCCCACATTTCTTGGACATTTTGTTCATTCCTTTTTGCGCTTTTTTCTCTAATCTTGGTTTCTCATATTATTTCATTGAGTTGATGTTCGACTTCTGATATTCTTTCTTCTGCTTGGTCAGTTAGGCTGTTGAAACTTGTGCATGCTTCGTGAAGTTCTCGTGTGGTGTTTTTCAGCTCCTTCAATTCATTCATATTCCTCTCTAAGTTGTCTATTCTTGTTATCATTTCTTTGAATCTTTTTTCAAATCTTTTTCAAGGTTCTTAGTTTCTTTGCATTGATTTAGAACATGTTCTTTTAGCTCACTGAAGTTTCTCGTTATTCACCTTCTGAAGTCTGAGTTCGTCATTTCTTCACACTCATTCTCCGTCCAGCTTTGTTCCCTTGCTGGTGAGGAGTTTTGGACTGTTGTAGGAGGTGAGGTGTTTTGGTTTAGGGTGTTTTCCTCCTTTTTGTGCTGGTTTCTTCCCATCTTTGTAGATTTATCCACCTGTCATCTTAGTAGTTGCTGACTTTTCAATTGGGTCTCTGAGTGGATGCCCAGATTGTTGATGATGAAGTATTTCTGTTACTTAGTTTTCCTTCTAACAGTCTAGCCCCTCTGCTGTACGACTGCTGAAGTCCACTCCAGGCCCTACTTGTCTGGGGTACACCTGTAGCAGCTGCGGAACTGTGAGGGATGCTACCAGTTTTTCTGCTATCTTTGTCCCAGAATGATGCCTGCCAAATGTCAGTCTGATTAGTCCTTTTTTGAGGTGACTCTTTGGATATGCAGGGGTCAGGGAGCTGCTTGAGGAGACGGTCTGTACTTTATAGGAGCTCAAGTGCTGAGCTGTGAGCTTCGTTGTTCATTCAGGGTTGTTGGGTGGGTGTGTTTAGGTCTGCTGCAGCAGAACTTATAAAACTTCTTTTTTATTCCTCAGATGCTCTGTGTCAGAGATTTGGGGCTTTCTCTATGAGTATCTGTTGCACTGTCCTGCCCAGCTAGCAGGCAGTTTAGTCACTATTTGCCTGCCAAGGCTCTGCCCTTCTACCACGGGGTCTGCCCTGCTGCCACGGGGCTCCACCCTACTGTGGTGGGCTCCGCCCTGTTGGTGGAGTCTCCCTGTTATGGCGGCTTGCCTTGGCAATGGCGGGCTGCTTCCGCAATGGGCGTGTTCCTCAGTAGGGGCAGAATGCGTCAGTAGTGGCGGATGCCCCTCCCCCACCGACCTGCATCATCCTGGATTCAGCTGAGCCTGCAGTAAAACTCTCAACCCCGAGCATTTCGAATCGCCGTTAGGTTTGTCCCTGTGGAGGTGAGACCCGCCAAGCCTGATCACCTGGCTCCCTGCCTCAGAGTCCTTTCTCTCTCTCTCTCTCTCTCTCTTTTTAAGTTGAATCGTTGACTCTCTCACAGGTGTTTCAGTCGCCTGCTGATAGGGCACCAGGATCTGTGTGATTTCCCGTGCCGCAACCCACTGCACCGGCTCAAATCAAACTTCCCAGGAATCTCCTGGTCTGGCTCACTGTCCAAGTCCCGTTTAATCAGATGGATATGTTAATCTGCCCTCCCAAATCTCATATTGCCGGTTTAACAGGGCACCCAGACCAGTGAGTTTTGTGCGGGGTGCCGCTGCGCCGCAGCTCTGGCCGAAATGGCTGCACAAGCCGAAAGGGCTGTGTTGGTGTCCCGTGTCTCTCCTATACTTGGGAATTTCCCCATTCTGTGGGCAACAAAAGTCTGTCTGTAAATGTGGCTAGGACTCACCCTCTGTGCCTTCACTGAGAGCTGTAATCCCGAGTTGTTCCTACCGTGCCATCATGGAAAATCCTCATATTTTTTTGTACACAGATTCATTTTGCAAACATACTAAGTACTTGATTGACTCTGTGCTTTGCATATATTTTTCCCTCTGCTTGGAACAAGTTCTACACATTTAAAAAGTTAAGCCCTGCATTTCTTTCCTGTCTCAGTCCAGTTACTATTTCCTCTAGGGATTATTTTTTGAAGCCCTAAAATTATGGTAAGTGCCTTTCTTGCTTAATCTCATAGTGTTCTATTATTTCCCTATTATAATACTTGTTACATTCTGTTATAATTAGAGTTTATATGTCTATTTCTTGCACAGACGCCTCACTCCAGATGGTAAGCTTCTTAATGGAGATGCTATGTGTTATTTTTTTCCACATGTACCCTACCCAGCATACTGCCTGTAATAATAGGTTTTTCATAAATATTAATTGAGTAAATAAATAAGTACTTGACCTGCTGCTTTCAATGACTTTCTTTCATTCTCTAGTAACCCTGTTGCACTGGTCTCAAGACCTTCTCCTGTACAATGGTGTACATTGTACCTACACCTGACATGACACTTGAAAATTGATTGCACACTGTATTAGTCTGTTCTCATGCTACTAATGAAGACATACCTGAGACTGGGTAATTTAAAAAGGAAAGAGGTTTTACTGGCTCACAGTTCAGCATGGCTGGGGATGCCTCACAATCATGGCAGAAGGCAAATGAAGAGCAAAGTCACGTCTTACATGGCAGCAGGCAAAAGAGAGCTTATGTAGGAGAACTCCCTTTATAAAACCATAAGATATTGTGACACTTATTCACTATCATGAGAACAACATGGGGAAGGCCCACCCCCATGATTTAATTACCTCCCACTGGGTCCCTCTGATGATATGTAGGAATTATGGGAGCTACAATTGGAGATGAGATTTGGGTGGGGACACAGCCAAACCATATCACACATGTTGATTTTGCTATGGCGAAGCACAATTTTTCTAAAAAATTGGTTTTGTGCACCAGAGGAATATTTGCATTCTGGCTTGTCACAGGAGTTGAACTAGGAGCTAAATAGCAAATTAAAAAAATTCCATTTCTATGTTAGATTCAAGAGGTACATGTACAAGTTTTTTACATGGTTATATTGTGTGATACTGAGGTTTAGCATATGATTAATCCCATCACCAAGTAGTGAGGCAAGCGGAACAGACCTGGTATGGGACTCAATAGTTTCTCAACCCTTGCTTCCCTCCCTCCCCCTTGTAGTTAGTCCTCAGTGTTTATTGTTCCTATCCTTATGTCCATATGTACTCAATATATAGCTCCTACTTATAAGTGAGAACATACGGTATTTGGTTTTCTGTTCCTGCATGAATTCTTTTAGGGTAATGGCTCAGCTGCTTCTGTGTTGCTGCAAAGGACAATTTTGTTCCTGTTTATGGCTTCATAGTATTCCATGGTGTATATGTACCACATCTTCTTTATCCACCTTTGATGGGCACCTAGGTTGATTCTATGTCTTTATAAATAGCAAATTTTAAAGCTTCAGGCATTGTCACATATTTCTTCTGGCCTTCTCCATTTAATTGTGGTACTCTTCTTTTTGAATACATTTCACTTTTACAGAATGAAATGTCTTCCTGTTAAATATGCAAGCTTTTATTTTCTTTTCACACATGAACCCAATCTTTAAGGTACAACTTGTTTTAGCAACTTGCATCTGTACACAAGTTCCCTTGGTCTCGTGCCCTCTGCCCACCGCCTCATTGCCCTTCCCCTCTCCACTCAAAGGTTTACTTTCCATTACAATTATTGTGGTTGCCTGAATTTTTCCAAGCCATCATTGCCATTGAGACATGTTCTTTTGTGCTTCTAGAGCATAAACAACTTTATATTGGAACCTAACCCAAAAGTATGAGGCAAGCGGAACAGACCTGGTTGTATGGGACAGGATCAATACCTAAGCTGTGAATTATTTCAGGATGACTGGATGTATCAGTATTATGATGATGATGAAGAAGTGTAAACAGTGAGTTTGGTGGAATACCAAGAAGCCAACCACCTCAATATCTTTTCCACTTGCTATCAGCTGTTTCTAATGATCATCATTCAACGATCACTTTTTACTTTAAAATATCTTCCAAAAATATAAATAGCATGGAAATAAACACACTTTTTCATTTGTGGTGCCCAGTATCACTCTGGCAGAATTAATTTTATAAAGGTGAAAGGCAGTTGATATAGCTTGGATATTTGTCCCCATTGAAATCTCGTATGGAAATGTAATCCCCAGTGTTGGAGGTGGGGCCTGGTGGGAGGTATTTTGGTCGTGGAGGTGGATTCCTCATGGCTTGGTGTTATCCTCATGATAATCTCATAAGTTCTCCTGAGATCTAGTTGTAATAAAATGTGGCAGCTCTTCCACTCCACTCTCTTTCTTGCTTCTGCTTCTGTCATGTAAGATGCCTGCTTCCTCTTCATGTTGTAAGTGAAAAATAAAATTCTAAGCCCCCTCAGTCAACTGAATGGACCCCTCCTCTGAGCCAAGAGCATTTAAAAGTTAATCTTAAACATGAGTTCAGGACAAGATGGGAATGGGTGGTTGGATATGCCTCATTATGGCCTTCTCCTTTTGGAATTCAGGCATAACTGACTGGCATTAAAATTAAAATAGAGACCTTAAGACAATCTATATTCTCTGAAGCCTGCTAGCAGGAGGATTTAGCTGAATAATAAAAACCTTGGTCTTTGCAACCCCCTATCTTAACCCAGACTCCCCCTTCGATTGATTCTAGGTCTCTAGATATATTCTTTCAAACAACTGCCAATCAGAAAATCTTCAAATCCACCTGTGACCTGGAAGCCCCCAACTTTGAGTTTTCCTGCCTTTCTGGACCAGAGCGATATATATCTTACATGTATTAAATGATGTCTTATGTCTCCCTGAAGTATGTAAGACCAAGCTGTAACCCAACAATCTTTGGCATGTATTCTTAGGGCCTCCTGAGGTTGTGTCATGGGCATGTTTTTAACCTTGGCAAAATAAACTTTTAAATTGGTTGAGACCTGTCTCAGATACTTTTGGTTTACAGCCTTCTGCCATGATGGTAGGCTTCCTGAAGACTCCCCAGAAGCAGATGCTGGTGCTGTGCTTCCCGAATAGCCTGCAGAACCATGAGCCATTTAAACTGCTTTTCTTATAAATTACCCAGTCTCAGGTATTTCTGTGTAGCAATGCAAGAATGACCTAACACAGAAAATTGGCACTGAGGAGTGGGGCATTGCTAAAAGATACATGAAAATGTTAAATCAACTTTGGGACCGGGTAAGAGTAAGAGATTTGGAGTTTGGAGGGCTCAGAAAAAACAGGAATATGAGGGAAAGTTTGGAATTTCCTGGTTAAATGGTTCTGACCAAAAGGCCGATATGGACAGCAAAAGTCTAGCTAGGGTCTCAGATGGAAATGAGGAGTGTATTGGGAACTAGAGCAAAGGTCAATGTTTTTATGCCTTAGCGAAGAACTTGGCTGCATTGTGTCTATGACCTAGGGATCTGTGGAATTTTGAACTAAAGAGCAATGTTTAGGGTACCTGGTGGCAGAAATTTCTAAGAAGCAAAGCATTCAAGAGGTGCTTCTAACAACCTGCTGCTGCTTCTAAGAACCTATGCTTAGATTTGGCAAAAAAGAAGTGACTTAAAGTTGGAATTTACATTTAAAGGTGAAGTAGAGTGTGAAAGTTTTACTAAATTGTAGCCTGACCACGTGGTACAAAAGCAAAGCTCATTTTTCGGATGAAGAATCCAAATGGGCTATGAATTTCTCCCTTTTGGAATGGGAATGTTTACCCAATGCCCAATGTTTACCCAGTGCCTATACCCCCCATTGTATCTTGGAAGTAAACCTCTTGATTTGATTTTACAGGTTTGTGGGGGAAAGGAACTCATTTTCAGATGAGACTTTGGACTTGAGACATGGGACTTTTGGATGATGCTGAAACAAATTGAGACTTTTTGGGGGTTGCTGTATTTTGCAACAATGAGAAGGATGTGAGATTTGTGGGACAGGTCAGAATGACATAGTTTGGATATTTGTCCTGACCCAAACCTCATGTTGAAATGTAATATCATCCCAAATGTTGGAGGTGGGGCCTGGTGGGAGATGTTTGGGTCATTGGAACCGATCCCTCATGGCTTGGTGCTTTCCTTGTGATAGTGAGTTTGTTCTCATGATATTGAGAGTTGCTGTAAAGTGTGGCACCTCCCTCACCCCACCCCACTCTCTCTCTTGCTCCTGCTTTCACCATGTGAAAGCCTGCTCTCTCTTCATCCTCCACCATGATTGTAGGCTTCATTAGGCATCCACAGAAGCAGATGCTGCACTATGCTGCCTAAACAGCCTGCAGAGCCATGAGCCACTTCAACTTCTTTTTTTTATAAGTTACCCAATCTCAGGTATTTCTTCATAGCAATGCAAGAATGGCCTTGTACAGAAGTCTAACTGTCACATCCAGCTTTGAGGAACTAAGCCACTGAGCAGGCTTCTGGAGAGGAGACAGGTATTCAAAAACAAATTTCAGATACTTGGTTGCAGGTGTATACCAATTTATAATTGCTTCTGGTCCTCTTCTTCAGATTATTATGATCTCACAGCCCTCTTAGAGGTTCTATTCTCCCTTCTAGTGTTTGTCAGGAATTCTCCAGAAGTTTCTCTATCAGTTCTATCATTCGTTTGCCTCCTAGGTTGCCTGACTTTGAAAGCCTGATCTCTAGGCTGTCTAAGGCTCTATCTTATGTTTCTGCTAATTGCTTCCTGCAGTCTTGAGGCTTCTCCCTTATACCAGATTTATGCTTTTTTCACTGTGATAGACTGTGGTATGGGGGAGGTAAAGGAAGACAGAGGAGGGAGGGAGGGAGGGAGAGAGATAGAGAGAGAGAGAGAGAGAGAATCCTTGGTTCTTGATAGCAAAACTAAGGCAAGGATTTAAAGCCTTTTGACAAGGCTTTAGAGACAGTTGTGGGATAAGTGGAGGGAATTGCAACCTAGAGAGCAACTTACAGTTGCTAAAATGTGGCTACTGTCCGAAACCACAGACCCAGTTTCATCCTTGTGATTGGCAAACATGACCAATGTCCACTAATATCTGGTTCTCTTCTCCTTTTGAACACTCAGAAGAATAGAATTTTTAGCCACATTGAAACCAGGTAGTGCCATGAGATTAGTTCTGACCTATGTGAAAGGAAGCAGAGCCATCTCAAAGGGTGGGGGGCCCTGGGCCTATTTTGGTCTATATATAAACAATTTGATCTAAAAATGTATATACAATTCATGAACTCATATATTTATGGTTATTTATCAGTGAAGATTTAGATTAGCAATTAGAGAAGAGGTACTTAGGTATTTGATGGCTAGCCAAATCAGAGCCAGATTGTTTTGTAGTGTTCAGGGACCATCTCTTTGGATTCAGATTCAGGAACTATCTTTTGCCTCCTTTATTAGCAAATGCACCATTTCTTGTTAATTTCATATTTCCCACAGGGGAGAAAAAGGTGATAACATTATTACTCACAATGCCATGGCCCACTGGAAGCTGTTTACATTGAAACAATGCAGACCTTCTTGCTTCTTCAGTTTACTAATTCCATGTGTTCAACGCTGGTTACAGCATCACTCCTGACACTGCATTATCCATCACCCCAACCCTGAATACTGGGTTTGGATGATTCTCTCAAAAGTTTTTACTGTGCTTCTTTGATGATAGCCACACATGCAAGTCTTACCCAGTGTAGGAAGGAAAGTGTGAATGATAATTCATTTTTGGTTATGTTAAATGTACTGTTTAGAATTTTGTAGTGTAAATGAATGACAACACATCTTCCAACCATGTTTCTCTTAGGCTCCTTAGGCTATAATCACTTCGTTCTTAGAATACTGTTGCTTTTACTGTTGACTATATCCCTGAATTCCACACACTGACATCGGCAGGGAAGGTAGAGTGAGAAGTGCAATACCACTCACGTAAGGAGTATTTAGTCCCCAATCTGGCATGGCTTAAGACAGACCTGGAAGAATATGATATCAGCACAATTGGAAGAAAGAGAAGACATAAATTGAAAGACCCTATTGACTTTGAGCAGAAATGATCTAAAAATCCATTGAAGGAGACAGGCAATCTCCACCTTTCTTCAAGACTTTCTCTCTCATGTGATGCAGAGCCTTCAAGAATGGTGACATGACTGCTCTGCATGCCAGCAGTGGGAGGTACACAGAATGAAAAATGCCTTCTGTCACCCTTGTGTGCTGTAGACTGGAGTTGTTATGAATTGAACACAGATGGGTGAGAGTTGACACCGGGGTAGACACAGGGCTCAAACCCAAGAGATGGTGGGGGACTGATGGTAGCTCAGAACACAGAACTTGTCTTGTGTCCAACATGAGTGAGAATCACCCACAATGAGCATGTTGTTACCATTCTGGAAGTCAGTCTTGTCTAATTATGTAAAGGAAATATCACACGGCTTGCTGGGAGTAATTTCCTTTAGGCTATCCCCCCAGCGCCAGAGCCAAAGCCAGGCATGTGGTATCAGGATGAACCTATAGGTGCAAGTCTCAGAGCTCCCTGAAGGCATCTGGTTAACTCTATGTATGGTACTGAGGGTCAGAGTGTATATTAAAGGAAAAAAATGGGAATGACAGCTCATGTACATCCTGGTCTTGACTTGGGGTGCCCTTCCTGGGCTACACTGCCAGGCCTAGCCAAGTCCCAGGCACTGGTAGGGCACTCCAAATTCCAGATCCCCCTGAGATGTGGGGCCTAGGTTAAAGAGCAGTACTTTCTGGAAATGACATGTGTCACTTCCAGCCTGAAGTATAGAAAAAACCATGTGGTTTTCTGTCTTCTTGCTACACAGCAAGAAGAATGATAAGGCTGGTAACTATGGAGTCTCAGTCAGCCTGAGATCCTGAGTGACTGTGTGGAGCAGAGCCTCTTGCTCACCTACAAGGGACATGTAACTTGAGTCAGAAATAAATGATTCTTTGGAGTTTAGCTTACAAGGTTTATTATCACAACAAAAAGACCTAGCCTATTAACACAGATCCTATGTGTGATGGTTATTCTCCAGCCACAGGCCAACCTCATGTCAAGAAATACACTGTAGCCACTGTCCTCATGGACCACACAACCTAGTGGGAATTACACTTACATAAATGAAAACTATGATACAATAGAGTGCACATAATATTAGGGTGACAGAGTTATTAAGGATCTTACGGGAAGGGCACCTCTGCTTGAGCGGATAGTAGGGGTGAAGATGGACTCCTTCAAAGCTTCAGATGAGGCTAAATTATATTTTAACATCATTGTAGTTCCAGATTGTATCTTCTAGCTTATGTGACCTTGAGTGAAGCACCCATCAAATAAGATTGTGTATCCTCTTGATTTGCCATCTCTAAAGAGGCAGGGATCATATCTTCCAACTTTCTTTGTAAGTATACTGAGCTCCTTACTGTACTCAGTGGTGATGATGCCAGCATGCTTCTGATTTCAGCAGAGATACTACTGAATTTATCTGACCTCTGCACTGAAAATAGATCTTTGGTGAAAAGAAGGCAATGTAAAATGGAACCCTCATTTTTAATCCTTATCTGTTGGCATACTTGATGTCTATTTATTTTCAAGAGTTTTGCATACCAGTGTTTTCCAAGGACTGACTTCTAAATATCCTCAAAGAGAGTAAAACTGCATAATAAAAAAGCCAGAGAAATTTTGTAAAGATGGATTAGCTTGTAAAGGGGCGGAGGTTTGAGTGGCTACATAGAATTCAAATGCTTCTCATGACTAGGATAAGCAGAAATCTTTCTTTTCTAAAATTAAAGTGGTCGGGGAAGAAGGGAGCATTTATTTGTTAAAAATTAATGTTTCATGAATTGAAGAATTAATAATAGGTGTAGCCAGAGTAAGTAGGAATTGGTTGACTGGGCAGAATTGATTGCAGGGGAAGTTCTTGAAATGGAGATAAAGAGCTAGAAGCTTCATGCTTTCTGAAAAACAATAGGGAATCAAGTGGGTTCAGAGTGTGGTTAAGAGTTTGAAGATTTTAGACCCTAACAAAAGTATATTAAATTCCTGGCTCTATTTTTTTTATCTGAGTGATATGTGGCAAATTATTTGACCTATTCGTGACTAGTTACCTCTTAAAAACTTTAAAAAATATTCAATAATATTTTGGAAGTGGGATAATTGTTCTTGTTACATTAGATTGTGTGATGATTCAAGGAGATACTGAACCATGCTTGGCATGAAGTGCTTCATAAAGAGTAGCCCTTTACTCCTTACAGTATGTATAATTATCAACATCATTAAGTAAATACGGACTTCCTAGTGCTTAGGCTAAGATAAAAGAGTATGAAGAGGCATTTGACATGACACCATGAGGGTGTGCCCAAGAAAGAAGCATATGTGTGTTTGTACGTCGGGATTCTGGGAGACAGGAACTCATTTTTTTGCCAAACTGGATCTTAAAAGACTATGTTGCTGGAGCTTTAGCAGCCATCTTGTTGCCATGAGGAAAAAGCCTGGAATTTCTAGTGATATGCATGAGCAGAAAAGTAAAGCAATACAAAGACAGAAAAATAAAAAGATAAAGAGACTCTCAATTCAGATAATGTCACATGATCTGTGACTCCAGCCATGCCTAATGTTGGTGCAAACCCCGGATTTTCTAATTCTTGAGCTAATAAATTCTGAGTTTGAGTCTTTTGAGTTTTCAAGTGCCTGCAACAGAAAGGATCCATTAAAAAGAACTAGTTTTTGATAAAAACAAAGGTATTTTCTCCCCTCTTTCTTTCTTGAGTTTAGACATGATACCTGGAGCTATATTAGCTGGATAGCCACCTGGAGGCAAAAATCTTGAGGCAAAGGCTGATAGAAAGGCTGACATACTTATTCTGACAGTATAGAGCCATGGAAGTAATGCCAACCTCACATTTTGTATTAGTTTACTAGAGATGCCATACAAAGTACTGCAAATTGGGTGGTTTAAATAACAGCAATATATTTTCTCACAATGCTGGAAGCTAGAAGTCTAATGTCAAGGAATCAGCTGGGTTGATTTCTTCTGAGACCTCTTTTCTTGGCATGTAGGTGGCTATCTTCATATATTTCCCCATGGTCCTCCCTCTGAGTGTGTGTGTATCCAAACTTCCTCTTCTTTTAAGGATACCAGTCACATGGGACAAAGTCCCACCCTAATTACCTTGTTTCAAATTTATTACCTTTGTAAAGATATGATCATGTTCTGAGGTACTGAGGATTAGGACTTTCACATATGAATTTTGAGGGTATATGATTCAGCCCGTAACACTTATTATAGCAAAGCAACACATACAAACGTCATCATATTTTGGATTATTTTGTTAGTATTTTAGAAGCTAAAAAATAGTTTAAACCCTGTTGGCAGTAGTTTATTTGAATTTTTATTTATGCAGATATATTTCATTTGACTCCCTAGGAGCTGGGCTACCATCTCATGCTTCGGTATGACATACAATTCTTGAAAGAAAAGGGTTTGTAGAGAAAAGATGCTTTGCTCCTGAGTTCAGGGAATATAGATTATGTTTCTCCTTCATTTTATAAAAAAGGACTGTTCCTACTTCCCATCCCCTGAACTCCAGGGAATGCATTTAGGGCTTTAATAGCTTAGAGAGATCATAGGAAGAGGGGGAAAAAAAAAAAAAACCCTAACAATGTGGACTGGGCTTCATAAGGGCATGATCCCAGGCGTACAGATGGAAGTTTGATCAAGAGGATTTAATAATAGCTCCCGCCATTACCAGAGTACTGTCTAACTCCTGGAAGCCAAAAAGTCGCCCTCTTACCCTTTCTCTCCAAGACCATATCACTTTACTCAATCCTAAAACTTGAGTGATAATTGCAAATGTTAACGTTTTCAACTACACAGTGCAGGCATTGCTTTTTTGGGAGCTTAGAGAGCACTGCAGCAGACTTTCTGTATCTCCCCAGGGGCTGAAAAACCTGTATAAATTGGATTCCAGACCTGTTAAGTTAAAAAAAAAAAAAAAAGAAATTTATCTAAGTGCTGAGAAGAAAAGTCAGGTTTTAAAATATTGTACATGATTTGTTTTCTCATGGCTTCTAATTTCTCGTGAAGCCAATCGTATTTGAAATGAGATTTAAGTAGTAAGGAAAAGCATGGTATTTGAAAACTATTTCTACATATACAATAAAGCTTTAATGAATTTGTCCAAGATTTTAATATAATGCCTGATCCTATGGTCTTTACATGCGTTGAACTTCTATATTTTTTAAATGGAATTTCGGCTTGATTAGGAACTCCAAGGGGAGAAGGCGGATCCAGCTTGTTCACCCATTGTATTTTGCCCAGTAGAGGGCACTTGGAACTCACACATAAATCGCAGTGGCAGCCGCGGTAGCGGCAGCAGCAGCATTTAAGATATTCATTTTCATTGCCTTTTTTTTTTTTTTTTTTTTTGAGACGGAGTTTCCCTCTTGTTACTCCAGACTGGAGTGCAATGACACGATCTCAGCTCACTGCAACCACCACCTCCTGGGTTCAAGCGATTCTCCTGCTTCAGCGTCCCGAGTAGCTGGGATTATAGGCGTCTGCCACCACACCCAGCTAATTTTTTGTATCTTTAGTAGAGACGAGGTTTCACCATGTTGGCCAGGTTTGTCTTGAACTCCTGACCTCAGGTGATCCGCCTTCCTCAGCCTCCCAAAGTACTGGGATTACAGGCATGAGCCACCGCGCCCGGCCTCCATGGTGATTCTTAACAGTTAACATCAGCTTTTCATTGACACTAGTAAAAGGAGGTGACTGTGACCTTGATTAATAAAATGTTTAATCATTTTGGAAATATCAGGAGTTAGAAACTACTTAGATATTTCTTCTTGGTGATTGCGCTGACCTGTAATCAATACAAACAAAATCTAAATTGCAAATTATTCAAGCTACATCCCCAGGGTAAACATTTTATTTCTTCTTAAAAATAAAATTGAATATATATTTGTGACAGTTTTATGATAAGAAAGTAATAGACTAAATAACATCTATTATTCTTACGTGAGGAGAATTGAGTTGCTTGATACTTTTAAGTATCAAATAAACAAGTTTCAGGCACAGGAAAAAGGAGTCTTAAAATGTTATGAAATATATTTCTAAGATTCAACATTTTCCCTGTCGTCCCCAGAGTACAGATTAAGAAGGAAAATAAGGAAAATGAAATTCTCTCTGTTCTGTTTACAAATCAAAAGCTTTGATTTACCACTAGAG
Source organism: Saguinus oedipus (assembly GCA_031835075.1). Classification (NCBI taxonomy): domain Eukaryota; kingdom Metazoa; phylum Chordata; class Mammalia; order Primates; family Cebidae; genus Saguinus; species Saguinus oedipus. Next base: position 131,543,257 of record CM063178.1, read on the forward strand.
GGCACTCACTACCCTGTTATCCTTCTGAGTTCTTTAGCCCAGCAGGGCTCCCATTCAAATGGAATCTGCGTTTACTAACATTTGTGAATTATTTAGAAATAATCAGAAACACCCCATAATTCTCGATAGAATTTTTTCTTTTTAATGCTTTCTCTGATTGTGACGAAAAGTCCTTGACTGCATCAAATGTAAACTAGAGGGACTTAGCAAATTCAGATTGCTTTTGCAACCATACATAAAATGTATTTTACTTTCATACATTTTTAATTTTCATAAAGCAAAGTAAAAATTTAAGAACATTTATGCTTCTCCTCTTATGTTTTTACTTCAATAGAAGCAATTCTGCATATTAATCACTTTGGAACTACATCTTTGTGTGATGTTTCACAGCATAAAATCAACTACAACACTGGTTTCTTATAGTTTCTTTGCAGAATGATGAAGAACATAATCTCATGAAAATCCTTCTATAATTGCATTAGTTTTCTGGTGTTGGGAAGCATATCTCCAACTCTAAAATTTTATTACTCAGGTCTTTCAGTACAGCATGTGGTTAGGTTGTATTATTATTTGAAAATATTTACTCCACTTTCTTCCCAATGGGAGGAAAATCACCCATGCCATCATGCTGAGCTTGGTCAATGGAATGTGAGAAGAATAACTATGCCAATTTCAAGCAAAGGCCTTAAATATGATTTAAGAATAAAGGCATCAGCCTCTTGCCTTTCCCTTTTGCCATGACAATGCATGTGTTATGCATAGTGGCTGCCTGTCAGCCTGGGTCCCTGAATGTGAAGCTCTGTGGAACAGAGCCAAGGTTTTCATAGCCAAGTGACTCTCACTGACATGCCATTTGGGCAAGAAACCTGTTTACTGTTGTAAGCAACTAGAGTTTTAAGGTTGCTTTTTTCGTACAGCAAACTGACTCATATAGAAATTGATATGAGGAGTGGGGAACTATTATATGAAAATAAAAGCAGTGTCACAGTTACTTCAGGATAAAACTGTAGGTGGTAAGAAAACTGTAAAGGAAACTGAAGAAAGTGGCAATCTATGTAATATAGTTTTTCTGCAATGGTAATAACTTTGGAGGCAGACAGTGTACCTAATGAAATTGTAGCTTTGGCTGGCTTGGTTTTTTAAAGGGATATTGTTAGTGTACGTTGGTTGTTATTAGCTACATTTGATAAGATATTTTTAAAAAGAAATCAATACAGAAAATAACTGGCCTGTTTGAAGGAAGGAATGAAATAGAAAGCCCCAAATCCTGAGATTTCAGGGTGGAAAAGTGAAACTGTTTTCAATCATCAGTTGATAAAAGATAAAATTAAGAAATGTTTTGTGCCAAAAACACTGATTCAGATAGGTGCAGCTGAAAATTAGGGGTGTGGCCACGAATCCTAAAGGCACAATTCTGCCATAGCTAGATAAGCCTACAGTACCTTTAATTAAGTCTAGAGAAATAGACTTTTGTAGACATACGTCTACAAAAGAATTGTGGCAGCAGCTACTGGCACACAGAAATGTAATCACATAGATAAATAGCTAAATCTTTTAAAGAGTTGTACTGCCAAAAGCACTGTCATCTTCAATTCAGGGAGACTGTAACTGTTTGAGATGATTTGTGCTCCACTTTTCTTGGGCAAGAGGCAGGCTGAGAAAGCTGCTCCTTCTCCTAGGATGGCATTATCTTCAGTGCTCTTCTCAGGTGTATCTAACATGAATAATGAAAAAGAGAATATGTTCTAGAGAATGATGGACTGGGGGTATCTTCACCTCTACCTCCCCAAGAGCTGAACAGAGGCTACTCAAGAAACATTCCCTACTCTAGGTTAGGAGGTTTCATGATGCTTCTTGCTCAGAATTTAAAAATTACTCTGTATTAGTGATGGTTGAGTGCCTCTCTTCCTTCCTCTTTATGAATGGAGGTTTCACTGTAGTTGTTCTGTCCCTGTTTCACCATTTTATATGAGTGTGAATGAGTTATTTTATACCTGAGTTAGAGACTACTGCGAGATCTTCAACTTTGCACCTGATGCCATAAATGCATGAGAATTTCAGGGTATGTTTATTGGAAGTGAGTAACTTTGAGTGAGAAAGGAAGGAAAGTGAATAACCAAAGAAAGCGTTCTCTGACCAATTGTACTGTTCTTTGCAAATGTGTATTTCCCTCTCCTGTCACGGAAAAAAATGTATTTTCTTGCTTCATGGATGTTGGACTACTACTCCATGTGACTTTTTTTTTTTTGCCAATGGAATGTGAGCCAATGAGGCAAATACTGTATTTGCACGGAAGCTTCAAAAGTAATTGCTTCTTGTTGTTAGCCTCTTTCCCTCTTTCCCTGTTGAAAGGAAATGTGGTACGGAGCTGAGCAAAGCTCCAGTACCACATCCATTCCACAGATGCAGACATGTGAGCGGGAAACAAATGTTTGCTGTTACAAGCTACTGAGATTTTAGAATGTTCCCTTCATGTCAATCTCGCTAATGAAGGACTCATGATCTTATTTGAAATTACCTTTGCAATTTTGTCCAGGGGATGTAGTGCCCATATAAAAATTTATTATTTATTTAATAAATAATCATTTAAACTATAGTATTCCAAAAAATCTTAGCTTATATGCCAAATAAAATGAAATGTATTTTTATTTACTCAAATGAAGCAAACACTTGCTGATGTTGAAACCTCCAACACAGGAAATTTTCAGTAGAAGACAAGTTATTGGTTAAGGTTATTGGTTTCATTTAGTAGGACTTTGTGTTATATGTTTAGTGCATTAATAAGTCAAATCAAACTATTTGTAATGTAGGCCTTAAGAGTGAACTGGAGGCTGGTGTGGTGGCTCACGCCTATAATCTTACCACTTTGGGAAGCTGAGGCAGGCGGATCACCTGAGGTCGGGAGTTTGAGACCAGCCTGACTAACATGAAGAAATCCTGTCTCTACTAAAAAATAAAAAAAATTTAGCTGAGCATGGTAGCGCATACCTGTAATCCCCACTACTTGGGAGGCTGAGGCAGAAGAATCACTTGAACCTGGGAGGTGGAGGTTGCGGTGAGCTGAGATTGTGCCATTGCACTCCAGTCTGGGCAATAAGAGTGAAACTCTGTCTCAAAACAAAACAAAACAAAAATAGTGAACTGGACACTTTTGAAAACTATAGATGCATTACTGACATATAGTGTACTACTGAGAACTGTCAGATTATATGTATGAACTTTTGCCAGTGACTTTCCAGCTTGATGATGTGTCATAACAGAACAACAGGATCATTTAGAAGCATACCTCATGTGATACTAGTAGTGAAGTAACAACATTTGCTTACATTTTTCTTTTACAAATTAGAATGGATTCAAGACTATCCCTATTGCAACCCCAGGTTGACTTTCATTCCAGCATACTTTCTCATGTCGGAGGGTAATGGATGAGGTACATGTAGCATTCTAGTAACCCTACAAAATCTCAAGTTGATTTTGTTTGTGTTTCCGGCCATAATATAGGCTGCACTTGGAAAATGTGTTCCATATGTGAACCTCATCTGTCATGTGAATGTGTAGCAGGGGTGAGATGGAAACCTCTTGAATTCTTGTGAGAACTGACATGTCTTCTAGTGGAGAGAAATCAAAGATCAGGAGTGGGGTGCTGCTCAGCAGATGGACCTCTGCTCTTCTAATTCAGAAATAAAGATAAGTAGAGAGAATGAGAAATGACTCCTAAGGGTAAGCTAAGAAGGGCAGAATGGTTCTTCTGCTCAAATTTTTTTCCACGCCAATTTTTCCATTTGAGTCAATATAAGTTTTCTAAAATGCAAAAACCTACTAGGAAGAGTAGGCATTCAACTTTTCATTTTTTCTTTCTTTTGTTTTTTTTTTGAGGCAGAGTCTTACTCTGTTACCCATGCTAGCGTGCAGTGGTGTGATCTCTGCTTACAGTAACCTCGGCCTCCCAGATTCAAGTGATTCTCCTGCCTCAGGCTCCCAAGTAGCTGGGATTACAGGCACCAACCACCACGCACACCTGTTACTTTTTTTTTTTGTATTTTTAGTAGAGATGGGACTTCACCATGTTGGGCAGGCTGGTCTTGAACTCCTAACCTCAAGTGATCTGCCCACCTCAACCTCCCAAAGTACTGGGATTACAGTTGTGAGCCACCATGCCTGGCCTCAACTTTTCTAATGCTTTAGTTAGTAATTCCTTGAAGGGCTCAGAGTCCATGGAGGTGAATCTTTCTGGAGTTAGAAGTGTTAAGGTATAAAGCAGATCTAGGTGAGGGTGCTATAAAGAGCTGTGCACAGCTACAACCCAGGCTTATGCCACGTCACACATGTGCTGGGCACGCAGCAGATGGGAGTGAATGAAAGGGCCGATCATATCAATGGTTGCTATGGATATTTAGGGATTTGGGAATCTTCCTTCAAACTAGTTTTCTTGCCTCACATCATGCCATTTTCCTTACTAAATCCCACATAGAACATGGTCAATTCCCTGAGCATATCTCCTACTAAGAAATTTTTTGCCTGGGTTGCTTTTTCCAGTCTCTCAGCCGTAAATACTTATATATCCTTTCATGTCCATTTCAAATGTTTCTACCTCTATGATCTCTGATTGATTCCCTTGGCAGAATTTAGCTCCCTCCTTCCCACTTTACTTTTATTCTTCTAGATACTTCTCACTTTGAACTCTCATTATCTGTTTGGGTACTGTGGATATAATGAGGTCAACACCCAAGGCTTATGTATCTGTGTCCCTGCCACAGCATCGTGCATGTATGAAATGGGTGCTTGATAAAACTAATTCAGGGAGTAGAAAGAAGAAGAGGGAAGCTATTAGAAAAGTTATATAGAGGCAAAAATGGTAGCACAAAGCTGTCAAAACAAACTTCATTCATTGTGAAGTTTTACCTAGGGTGACAGCTGGCCCAGGTGCCCTTGGAAATCATTTTGCTTGTAGGCTTTGGTACATGACAATAGCGCTAAATAGATTGTAGTGCTTGTAAAGAACTTTCCCTCATATCACATGTTTGGTTGTGGCTGGCAATGGGTGTGTGGTCAGCAGTCTTTTCCATGCTGCCTACCTTATCCTATAACTTACAGACACAGCAGTTATTAGAGAACTTGTGTGGCTTCTTGGACTGCTGCCCTTTTACCTACAAAAGATGGTGATTACCTTGGATTGAAAAAGCTCGCTGTTTGCATGCCAGACTGGCTGCAGAAGTGTTTGGAACATTTCTGAGCTTTTTTTCCTGTTCAAAGCTCAGCTTTCATGTGCATGGTACATTTCCTTGGCTTTGACCTGCTTGAGGTCACCCCCATTTTGGCTTGTAAAGCAGCATTGTTCGGGGATTCTGCTGTCATGCATCCTCTGGGTACAAACTGCCTGGCAATGCTCGTGGCAGAAGGCTTTGCTTTTTTGCCAGATACACTAGTTTTGTTGTTGTGCTGTAAAGGTGCCATTATTTATTTCTTTATTGGAGTGTGTAGGTGTGCAATAGAGATGGAGAAAAAGAGAGAGAATAGAGGGAGAGAGAGAGGGACAGAGAATGAAATAGGTATTCTCTGCTATACAATGTTAAAATATTTTTTAGGCTAGGTTAAACGCTGAAACTGCTCTACTAAATACCTCTCTGCCTTATTTGGAGATTTTCTGCCTTTAGCTGGTGCTTCCACATTCATATTCTACGTGTTCGTTCTTTGGCTTTCCACATGTCATACTTCACTAGATACTGCTGGAACTATTAATAATTGTTGCCATTTATTGAATACTTCCTTGGGCCAAATACTGTAGCGAGGGCACCAGACATGTCATATGTCTAATTATCATAAAAGTGTCATGACATATGAGCAGTACTATTTTTAACAATCTCTAGAAGAGAAAGCTGAGAATCATATGGTTTATGTGATGTGTTCAAAGTTACCCATCTCAGGAAAAGCAGTATGTAGATTTGGGATCAAACTTTGGGCTATGTGGTTCTGACCCATATCTTTCCTCTGTGTGATGCCATTTTCTTTCTGTTTCCTGTAATTACCCAGAATTCCCTCTTCCTTCATGCTGCCCTTCTTCCTCAGGCCCTTGTTTTCTGCTGAAAACTAATGTGTGAATCAGAATCTTTAATCTCAGACAGAGATTATGGTTCTTAGCATATGTGCTATTTTAGATGACATGCTCATTCTTGAAAGGGGAAATGGGCAAAAAAGGACATAATATCTTCAACCACTCATGGTATCTTTGTTCCCCTAAAGGTTCTGAAATAAAGACTTTTTTGAGAACTCAGGTCCCTGAGGGATGATGCTTTGATAAGAGGGTCTTTTCAGGGTAAATAAACATCCACCATCCCTCATGTTTTCTAATGATGCCCAGAAGCCAGATGGGATTCAGAGGCAGGAAAAGGATTCAATTACTATTTGTTTCCTTTCAGATTTGACATGGCTTCAAAATACCACTTGAGTCTACTTAGATACATCATAGAATCAGGGAATCTTGGATTTGAAGGAATTTCATTAAAATAAAATGTAACACAATGATTTGTTATCTGGAGCATGCATCAGAATCATTTTTTGAGATTTAAAATTACAGATTCCCAGGCCCAGTACCCCAATATCCTTACTTATAGGTCTTAGATGGCAACTGGGTTCAATAAGTGATTCTAAATTGCAGCTAGGTGGAGAATCATAAATTTATTTTTCATGATATATGAATACTTTCTTGCTTCATTTGATTTTCCATTTCTTCATTACATCCCTGGGAAATATGCAGAGAGCAGAACATGAAGATGATTTTCTGCTTGGTTCCATGAAGAAAATCAGTGGCTAGGGTATTACATGAATTAGGAGTGACTACAGTCTTCAGGCTTATTATTGGAATAGTGCTGTGTTAATTTTTCAATATGTTTTCTTTCAAAGAGCTATTTCACCCATTCCTGTGTCTCTTCCTTGATACTAATTATTTTGACACAGATACTCCTGGATAATTAGGTCAATAATTCCATAGATGTTATTAACCTTTTAATTTGGAAGAATTTTCAGATGAAATGGAAGCAGAGGGTAAGAGACCTGTGTTCTAGCTCAATCACTAAAAGCTATAAGCTTTGAAAAAGCCAGCTCATTACTGTGAGACTCAGTTTCCTTACATGCAATTTGTTCAGATGAACTTTGAGGACCATCTGAATTCTAGGAATCTAAAGTCTCCCACTAACTTCTAAGCTCCTTGTCCACTTGAGCATTGTTTCTGTTATTTTTCTTTTCTTGGATTCCTGTTATACCCAGTAACCTTTCATATTAAAAGAAGACTTATATTCGGTCATATTTTCTGTCTCACTGAATTAGCCTTGCAAAAATTTCAAAACAAAGGGAGAGGTGTCAAGATGGCTGAGTAGTGGCATTTGGTACTCACCTCCTCAAAGAAGGACCAAAATAGTGAGTATCATTCAATAAATCATCTAAGAGAGAACATTAGAATTCAGCCCAAAACTGACAGGAAACACCTAAAGAAAGGAGAAGGAAGTGAAGCAGCCAGCTCATCTGGGATTAGTTGGGAGGCTAAAGAGGCTCCGAGTGCAGGGAAAATGTAAGTGAGTGACCCCTAGTGACCTACATTTCCACCTTTGAATGCGTCTCCAGGGAAAGCTCCAAGATGCTTGTGGGCCCTCAGATTAACATAGGGTGCTGCCTGGAAACTGTGTGAAGGCATTGCTTCAGAGAGGGAGCTCACACTCTGTCCTACACTCTTCTCAAGTCCTAAGCAGCTACAGCAAGCCACCATACTGAGAGCCCAGCCCACAATGGACTGCATCTTGCTTGGGTACCCAACAGCCCCTGCATATCCGTATCTCTAGAGCCCCAGTGACATCCTCCACCTGCAGCCACCACTTTGGCTGAATACTGCTGTAAGGGCTAGAACATGAGCCATTGGCAAATACCCACATTGCTTCCAGCAGTAAAGCCATCATGAACATTCATGAACCTAGGTACCCAAAGACAAACTCCTGCCAGCAGCAGTAGTTGCTGTTAGCTGTTGCTGTAGGAGCTGAAGTGCAACTGCAGTGCATTCTTCCCAGCATGTGGCTGCTGCTATTAAAAGCAACTCCACCCTCCTCAGTAGAAGAACTGCAGTGCAGCCTCTGCTGCCCTCCCTTAAACATTCTGCCTTGGACCTGGGGATCACCTTGCCCCTGCCTACCACAGCCAGTTAGTGCAGATACCACCAAGGGGTCTGAAGACAACTCCTCCTGGCCTGGCTTTACCTCCCCAGTGTCTGAGCATGCTGTCCAGGTGCCTGGGGATTGCCTAGCCCAGTACATCACTGTTGCCCCCTGAGTCCTCCTCTTGGGGTTCCAAAGTCTAGCATACCCAGCCTGCCACTATCACCACAGCTGACACCCACCTGCATTTGCCCCCCGAGAGCCTGATGACTGGCTGGTCCAGCCCATTGCAGGCACTGCCAACATCAAAATGGACTGCTTGAAATCCAGAGGTGTGTCCTGCTATTGCTGCTGCCATTGCCCATGTCACACCTCCTGCCCAGGGGCCTGAGAACCCATTCACCTGCTTGGACCACTGCTGCTACTACTGGCACCTGAGCAAGCCACATGGAGGTCTAAGAATCAGCCTGCTTAGGCCTATTAACACCAGTGGTAGTATACACCACTCTGAGGCCCAAGGACAGGAATGTTTGGCCTGTTGCTGACAGCACTGGAGTCTGAGGAGAGGCCCATTTGACATCCCCATCCTCAGAAAAACTTCACCAGTGCTTTCACTAACAATCATACCCTAAGCCACGGTGGAAATCACAGGAACCACTGATGCTGTGTACAATCAAATGAATCATATAAAGACTACACTTCTGCTTGCACACAGAATCAAAGTTAAAGAGCCCTGTGCATCCAACACTACAGATACATATTCAGGAAAAAGTTTTCCCTATGTAAGCAAATTAAAACAATTTGGAAGAGGCAACTATTACACCAAGTATACAGATATCAATGTAACAACACAAGAAACATGAAAAAATAAGGAAACATGACACTTTCAAAGGAACACAATAATTCTCTAGAAACAGATTCCAATCAAGAGGGAATTTGTGAGATCCTAAAATAGGCATTCCAAATAATAATAATGAAGAGGCTGAGTGAGAAACAAGAGAAAACAAAAAAAATTAAAGGAAGTCAGAAAAACAATTCAGGATATAAATGAGGAATCTACCAAACAGGTAAATATAATAAAAAAGAACAAATGGGAATTCTGGAATTGAAGAATATATTAAGTGAAATAAAAAATACATTCCAAAAAAACCCTTAAACAACAAATAGATCAAGCAGAAGAAAGAATTTTAGAACTTAAAGACAGGTCTTTTAAATAACCCAGTCAAACAAAAATGTAGAAAAAGCATAAAAAGCAATAAACAAATTCTGTGTAACATATGGGACACCACAGAGTGAATAAATACTTAAACTTTTGATGTCCCAGAAGATAAAGAGAAAAAAAGGATAGAAAATTTATTTAAGAAAGTAATATCTGAAAACTTTCAAAGTCTAGCAAAGAAATTTGGACACCTAGATACAAGAGGCTCAGAGATTTCCAAATAGAAACAGTGCAAAAAATCAATGTGCAATAATTGCAAGCATTCCTATACACCAATAATAGACAAACAGAGAGCCAAATAATGAGTGAACTCCCATTCACAATTGCTACAAAGATAGTAAAATACCTAGGAATACAATTAACAAGGGATGTGAAGGAGCTCTTCAAGGAGAACTACAAACCACTGCTCAAGGAGTTAAGAGAAGACAAAAACAGATGGTAAAACATTTCATGCTCATGTTTAGGAAGAATCAATATTGTGAAAATGGCCATACTGCCCCAAATAACTTATAGATTCAATGCTATCCTCATCAAGCTACCAATGACTTTCTTCACAGAATGGGTAAAAACCACCTTAAATTTTATATGGAACCAAAAAGGAGCCCACATAGCCAAGACAATCCTAAGCAAAAAACAAAAACAAAAACAAACAAACAAAAAAACAAAGCTTTTTTATTGCTGGTGGGAGTGTAAATTAATTCAACCATTGTGGAAGACAATGTGGCAATTCCTCAAGGATCTAGAAATGGAAATAGCATTTGACCCAGCAATCCTATTACTGGGTGTATACCCAAAGGATTACAAATCATTCTGTTATAAAGACACATTCACATGTATGTTTATTGCGGCACTGTTCACAATAGCAAAGACTTGGAACCAACCCAAATGCCCATCGATGATAGATTGGACAGGGAAAATGTGGCACATATATACCATGGAATACTATGCAGCCACAAAAAAGGATGAGTTCATGTTATTTGCGGGGACATGGATGAAGCTGGAGACCATCATTCTCACCGAACTGACACAAGAAGAGAAAACCAAACACCACATCTTCTCACTCATAAGTGAGTGTTCACTGATGAGAACACATGGACACAGGGAGAAGAACATCACACACAGGGGCCTGGGAAGTGGGGGGGCTAGAGGAAGTATAGCAGGTGTGGGGGAATTGGGGAGGGAGGGATAGCATTAGGAGAAATATCTAATGTAGATGATGGGGTGATGGATGCAGCAAACTACCACCATGGCACATGTATACCTATGTAGCAAATCTGCACAATCTGCACATGTACCCCAGAAATCTAGAGTGTAATAAATAAATAAAATAGCTAGAAAAGAATATTTGAAATGTTCCCAACATGAAGAAATAATTAAAAAAAAATCTAGAAGAGATATTTAAAATCTTCCCAACACAAAGAAATTACAAATGTTTGAGATAAAAAAAAACCTTCTCCAAGGCATAGTGAAACTATCAAAAGTCAAAGACAAAGAGAGAATTCTAAAAACAATAAAAGCATGTAGTCACTCATATGGGAATCCTTATTGTCAGAGGTGTATGAACCAGGGCGACTCCATATTGAATAGGCTCTGGGAAAATAAGGCTGAGACCTGCTGGATTGTGTTCCCAGATGGTTAAGGCATTCTAAGTCATAGGATGTGATAGGAGGTTGGCATAAAATACAGGTCATAAAGACCTTGCTGATAAAACAGTTTAGAAAAAAACAGCTAAAACCCACCAAAATCTCTCATCCAAGTAATTATCAGGCCTGACCCTGCATAGCTTCCAAGATCAGATGGGATTGGGTATGTTCAGGGTGGTATAGCCATAGACAAACCCACAAAAATAAGATGGCTATGAGAGTGATCTGTGGTTGTCCTCGCTGTTACAATCCCACCAGCACCATAACAGTTTACAAATGGCATGGCAACATCAGGAAGTTACCCTGAATGGTCTAAAAAGAAGAGGCATGAATAATCCACCCCTTATTTAGCATATCATCAAGAAATAACCATAGAAATGTGCAACCAGCAGTCCTTGGGGCTGCTCTGTCTGTGGAATAGCCATTGTTTTATTCCTTAACTTTCCTAATAAACTTGCTTTTACTTACTCTATGGACTCATCCTGAATTCTTTCTTGTGCAAGATCCAAGTACCTTCTCTTGGGGTCTGAATTGGGACTCCTTTCCTGCAACACTATCAGACTAACAGAGGATTTCTTAGCAGAAACCTTAAAGGACAGGAGAGAATGGGGTGATATATCCACAGTACTGGGAAAAACAACAACAATAACAAGTAAAAGTTATTCTTCATAAATTGAGAAATAGTTTTTCTTGGACTAGAAAAACTGAGGGAATTCATCACCACTAGAATGTCTACAAGAAATTTTTAAGGGAGTCCTATACTTTGAAGGAAAGGGATGATGTCTATCATTATGAAAACACATAAAAGTATGAAACCCATTGGTAGGGAAAACACAAATAAGGAAGAGAAGGGACTCAAATGTCCCAGCTAAAGAAAATCACCAATTTACAATAATAACCAATAGGATAAAAAGAAAGTAACAAAGGATATGTCAAACAATTAGATATTAATAAAATGTCAGGAATAAACTCTCACATATCAAGAATAAATATAAATGTAAATTACTAAGCTTTCTACTTAAAATATATAGACTAAATGAATGGATTAAAAAATTACTCAACTATATGCTGCCTATCAGAAACTTATCTCACCTGTAAAGACATATGTAGTCTGAAAGTAAAGGCTGGAAAAAGAAACCAAAAGTGAGCAAGAGAAGCTATAATTGTGTCACATAAAACAGACTTTAAGACAAAAGCATTAATAATGAGACAAAGGTAAAATGAATTTATAAATTTATAAAATTTATTATATAACCTTAAAGGAATTGAATCAGCCAGAGGACAAAAAATTATAAACAGAAATGCACCCAACACCAAAGCAACCAGATATATAAAGCAGATATTATTAGATCTAAACAAAGAGACAGATGGTAATGTAATAATAGCTGAGGATTTCAACACCTCACTTGAAGTATTAGAAAGATCATCTAGACAGAAAATCAACAACAAAAAATTGGATTTAAACTGTATTTTAGACCAAATGGATTTAACAGACATTAATAGTATATTTCATCCAACAGATACATTTTTTTTCATCAGCACATGGAACATTCTCCAAAATGGAGTATATGTTGGCACACAAAACAAATATCAACAAATTTTAAGAAATCAAAATCGTATCATATTTTCCCCAGACCACAATGGAATAAAACTAAAAATCAATACCAAGGGTAAATTTGGAAATTGCACAAATACATGGAAGTTAAACAACATGCTACTGAACAATCACTGGGTCAAGGAAGAAACTAAGGAGGAAATTAAAAAAAAATTCTTCGAACAAATGAAAATCAAAATACAACATATCAAAACCTATGGGTTATAGCAAAAGCAGTGCTAAGAGGGACGTGTATAGCAATGAATACCTATATCACAAAGTAGAAAGATTTCAAAGAAAAAAACCTAACAATACACTTCAAAGAACTAGAAAAGCAAGAACAAATTAAACCCAGTATCAGTAGAAGCAATGAAATAATAAATATCAAAGCAAAGCCAAACTAAATAGAGACAAAAATATACAGGATAAATGAAATGAAAAGTTTTTTTGAAAATATAGACAAAATTGATAAATTGCTAGCTAAACTGACCAAGAAACAAAAAGAGAAGACCCAAATAAACAGAATCAGAAATGAAATAGGAAAGATTACAATAGATAACATAGAGAACAATCATCAGAGACTGTTATAAACAGCCAAACACTCACAAACTGGAAAACCTTGAGGAAACAGATAAATTTTTGGACACATACAACCTACCAAGAATGAATTAGGAAGAAATTAAAAACAAAAAATGGAATAGACCTCTAATGAATAATGGGAGAATCATAAGAAAAAGTTTCCCAACAAAGAAACATCCAAAACCAGATGGATTCACTGACAAATTCTACTAAACATTCAAAGAACTAGCAGGAGTTCTTGTCAAACTATTCTTAAAAATTGAGGAAGAGGGAATTCTGTCTAATTCATTCTATAAAGCCAGCGGTACTCTAATACCAAAACTAGACAAGGATACCATGCACAAAAAAAAGCTACAGGTCAATATCCCTGATGAACATAGACACAAAAATTCTCAACAAAAAATGAGCCAACTGAATCCAACAGCACACAAAAAAGATAATGCAACATGATCAAGTGGGATTTATCTCAGGGATGCAAGGATGGTTCAACATACACAAATAAATAAATGTGATGAACCTAATCAACAAAATCAAGGACAAAAACCATATTTCATTTCTATAGAAGCAAAAAAAAAAATTGGATAAAAAATTTTTTTGTAAGTATAATGCAGGGTTTTTTTTTCTTTTTTTTAAATTGCATTTTAGGTTTTGGGGTACATGTGAAGAACATGCAAGATAGTTGCATAGGTACACAGGTGGCAGTGTGATTTGCTGTCTTCCTCCCCTTCACCTATATCTGGCATTTCTCCCCATGCTATCTCTCCCCAATTCCCCACCCCCTGCTGTCCCTCCCCTATTCCCCCCAACAGACCCCAGTGTGTAGTGCTCCCCTCCTTGTGTCCATGTGTTCTCAATGTTCAACACCCACCTATGAGTGAGAACATGCGGTATTTCATTTTCTGTTCTTGTGTCAGTTTGCTGATAAAATTTGACATTCATTCATGATCAAAATTCTCAACAAACGAGGCATAGAAGAAACATACCTCAATATAATAATGGCCATGTATTACAAATTCACAGCTAACATCATAATGAAGGAGGAAAAACTGAAAGCCTTTCCTCTAAAAACTGTAATAAGACAAGGATGCCCACTTTTACCACTACTATTTAACAAAGGACTAGAAGTCATAGCCAGATCAATAAGGCAAGAGAAAGAAGAAAAAGCATATGAATTTGTAAAGAGGACTTCCAATTGTTTCTTTTTGCTGATGATATGCTCTTTTATCTAGAGAAACGTAAAGACTCCACCAGAAAAATATTTGATCTGAAAAATAAATTCAGTAAAGTTGTAGCATACAACATATGAAAAATTAGTAGCATTTCTATGCACCAATAATAAACTAGATGAGTAAGAAATTAAGAAGGCAATTCCATGTAAACTAAGTAGAAAAACTTCAGGAATAAGTGTAACCAAGGATGTTAAAGACCTCTACAAGGAATGTTTCAAAATGCTGATGAAAGCAATTGAGGAGGACACAAACAAATGGAAAGACATTTTATACTCAACATTGTCATACTACACAAAGAAACCTGCAGATTAAATGCAATCTTTATCAAAATACTAATGTCATTATTCACAGAAATAGATAAAACAATTCTAAAATTCATATAAGCAATCATGAACAAAAAGAACAAAGCTTGAAGCATCACACTACCTGACTTGATATGTATTACTAGGCTACAGCAACCAAAACAGTATTGTATTGGTATAAAAACAGACACATAGACCAATAAAACAGAATGGAAAACCCAGAAATGTATCCATGTATTTGTAGCCAACTGATTTCAACAAAGGTGCCAAGAAGATACTTTGGGGAATGAGTACCCTCTTCAAAAAGTGATGTGGTTATATGCAGAAAAGTGAAACTGGACCCCTATCTTGCTGTATATACAAGAACCAAATAAAGATGGTTTAAATACTTAATGTATGACCTGAAACTATAAATCTACTAGAAGAACACATAGAGGAAGCACTTCAGGACATTGTTCTAGGCAAATATTTTATTTCTAAAACCTCAAAAGCACAGACAACAAAAACAAAATAGACTGGGTGTGGTGGCTCATGCCTGTAATCCCAGCAAACAGGCAGGCTGAGGTGGGCAGATCACCTGAGGTCAGGAATTGGAGACCAGCCTGACCAACCCTCCTCTACTGAAAATACAAAAATTAGCAGGATGTGGTGGCATGCGCCTGTAATCCCAGCTACTCAAGAGGCTGAGGCAGGAGAATCACTTGAACCCAGGACGCTGAGGTTGCAGTGAGCCGAGAATGCTCCATTACACACCAGCCTGGGCAACACAGTGAGACTCCATCTCAAAAAAAAAAAAAAAAAAAATAGACAAATGGAACTATATTAAACTAAAAGACATCTGCCTAGCAAAAGAAAATTCACAAAGTGAAGAGACAACTTTTTAATTGGAGAAAATATTTGTAAACTGTTTATTTGACAAGGTACTA
The DNA here is from genome assembly GCA_031835075.1 of Saguinus oedipus. Taxonomy (NCBI): domain Eukaryota; kingdom Metazoa; phylum Chordata; class Mammalia; order Primates; family Cebidae; genus Saguinus; species Saguinus oedipus. The sequence continues at coordinate 131,558,887 of CM063178.1, forward strand.
AAATCCAAAATGTGTAATCAACTCAAAAAATTGAACAACCCTAACCACATAGTCCCATTAAAAAGAGGACAAAAATATGAACAGACATTTATTAAAAGAAGATACAAATGGCCAACAGGTGTTGAAACAATTCTCAATATCACTAATCATCTGGGAAAGGCAAATCAAAACCACAATGAGATATCCCAGAATGGCTGTTAATAAAAAGACAAAACAACAGATGTTGGCAAGGATGCATAGAAAAGAGATACACTATTGCTGGGAATGTAAATTAACATGGCCACTGTGGAAAGCAGTATGGCGATTAAAAAACTAAAAATAGAACTACCGTAAGATCCAGCAATCCCACTACTGGTTCTTCATCCAAAGGGAAAGAAATCAGTATATCAAAGTGATACCTGTGCTCTCATCTTTACTGTAATCTCTACTATTTGATTACAATGGTAAAGATATGGAATCAACCTAAGTACCTATCAGTGGACAAATGCATAAGAAAAAATGTGGTATATATATAAAACAGGATATGATTTGGCCATAAAAAGAATGAAATCATGGCACTGGTAGATGGAACTGATTATTTTTATGTTAAGTGAAATAAACCAGGCACAAATATTGCATGTACTCATTGGTATGTGGATGCTAAAAAAGTTGATTTCATGGAGACAGAGAATGGAATTATATTTACCAGAGGCTGGAAAGGATGTGTGAGTGTGGGGTGGATAAAAAGAGGTTCATTAATGGGTAAAAACATAGAGTTAGGAGGATTAAGTTATAATATTTGATAGCTGAACAGGTAGTTAACAATGTATTATCTTTTTCCAAATAGCCAGAAGAGATGACTTCATATGTTCCCAATACTAAGAAATGGTAAATTCTTGATTTGATGGACACCCCAAATACTGCAACTCAATCGTTGCAGTCTTTATATGTAATAAAATATCACATTTATCCTGTAAATATGTACAAACATTATGTATCATTAAAAAAAAAAAAAACCAGAGACTTCCAAGATGGCATCGTAGAGGCGACTCCAGATTGCAGCTCTCAGTGAAGGCACAGAGGGTGAGTCCTAGCCGCATTCTTGGACAGATCTTTTTTGCCCACAGAACTTTGAAAGTCCCAGGTGTGGGAGAGACACGGGACGCTAGCACAGCCGGCTTGCGCGGCCGCTTCTCCCGGTTCCGCAGCACAGCGGCACCGGGCACAAAACTCACTGGCCCGGGTGCCCTGTTAAACTGGCAATCTGAGATTTGGAAGGGCAGATTGGCATGTCCATCTGATTGAATGGGACTTGGACAATAAGCCAGACCAGGAGATTCCTGGGAATCGTGATCTGAGCTGGTGCAGTGGGCAGCGGCACAGGAGATCGCACGGATCCCAGTGCCCTATCAGCAGGCTACTGGGGCGCCAGTGAGAGAGTCAACCATTCAGCTTGGGGAGAGGAAGAGAGAGAGAGAGAGAGGCAGGGAACTGGGTGATCGGGCTCGACGGGTCCCACTCTGATGGGGACAAGCAGGGCGGTGATTAGAGGTGCTCGGGGCTGAGAGTTTTGCTGCCGGCATCTAGGATGGTGCAGCCCGGTGCAGGAGGGGCGTCCACCACTACTGACTCAATCCCTGCCTACTGAAGTACCTCCCAGGGCTGGCGCCGCCTGCTGTTGCCGAGGCAACCTGCATTAACAGAGAGTCTGCGCCAGCAGGGCGGAGCAAGCCACAGCAGGGTGGAGCAAGCCACAGAAGGAGCCCCGCAGCAACAGGGCAGACCCGCGCTAGAAGGGCGGAGCCCCGGCAGGAAAATAGTGAATAGACTGCCACCTAGCTGGGCAAGACATTGAAACAGATACTCATAAAGAAAGCCCCAACTCCCTGAGACAGAGCATCTAAGGGGGATAAAAGGGGGGGGTATTTTATGAGTTCTGTTGCAGCAGACATAAGCACATCCTACCAATTGAAAAATCAGCAACTGCTAAGACGACAGGTGGATAAATCCATAAAGATGGGAAGAAACCAGCATAAAAAGGAGGAAAACACCTGAAACCAAAACACTTCACCTCCTGCAAAGGACCAAAACTCCTCACCAGCAAGAGAACAAAGCTGGATGGAGAATGAGTGTGACGAAATGACAAAATCAGACTTCAGAAAGTGGATACTGAGAAATCTCAGTGAGCTAAAAGAACATGTTCTAAATCAGTGCAAAGAAACTAAGAACCTTGAAAAAAGATTTGAAAAAAGATTCGAGGAAATGATGAAAAGAATGGACAACTTAGAGAGGAATATGAATGAATTGAAGGAGCTGAAAAACACAACATGAGAACTTCATGAAGCATGCACAAGTTTCAACAGCCGAATTGACCAAGCAGAAGAAAGAATATCAGAAGTCGAAGATCAACTCAATTAAATAAAACGAGAAACCAAGATCAAAGAAAAAAAGCGCAAAAAGGAATGAACAAAATCTCCAAGAAATGTGGGACTATGTGAAGAGACCCAACCTACATTTGATAGGTGTACCAGAATGTGATGAAGAGAATGAATCCAAGCTGGAAAATACTCTTCAAGATATTATCCAGAAAAATTTCCCCAACCTAGCAAGACAGGTCAATACTCAACTCCAGGAAATACAGAGGACACCACAAAGATATTCTGCAAGAAGAGCAACCCCAAGGCACATAATCATCAGAGTCACCAGAGTTGAAATGAAAGAGAAAATACAAAGGGCAGCAAGAGAGAAAGGTCGGGTCACCCACAAAGGGAAGCCCATCAGACTCACAGCAGATCTCTTGCCAGAGACTCTACAAGGCAGAAGAGAGTGGGGGCCAATATTCAACATCCTTAAAGAAAAGAACTTTCAACCCAGAATTTCATATCCAGCCAAACTGAGCTTCATAAGTGAAGGAAAAATAAAATCCTTCATGAACAAGCAGGTACTCAGAGATTTTGTCACCACTAGGCCTGCTTTACAAGAGCTCCTGAAAGAGGCACTACACATAGAAAGAAACAACCAGTACCAGCCATCCTAAAAGCATACCAAATGCTAAAGAGCATCAACAAAATGAAGAATCTACATAAACCAATGGGCAAAACAGCCAGCTAGCATCAAAATGGCAGTATCAAATTCACGCACAACAATATTAACCCTAAATGTAAATGGGCTAAATGCACCAATAAAAAGACACAGACTGGCAAATTGGATAAAAAGCCAAAACCCGTTGGTGTGCTGTATCCAGGAAACCCACCTCACACGCAAGGATACACAAAGGCTCAAAATAAAGGGATGGAGGAAGATTTACCAAGCAAATGGAGAGCAAAAAGAAGCTGGAGTTGCAATTCTCGTCTCTGATAAAATAGACTTTAAAGCAACAAAGATCAAAAGGGACAAAGAAGGTCATTACATAATGGTAAAAGGATCGATACAACAAGAAGAGCTAATGATTCTAAATATATATGGACCCAATGCAGGAGCACCCAGATATATAAGGCAAGTTCTTAATGTCTTGCAAAGAGACTTAGACTCCCACACAATAATAGTGGGAGACTTTAACACTCTACTGTCAATATCAGACAGATCAACCAGAGAGAAAATTAACAAGGATATCCAGGACTTGAACTCAGACCTGGAACAAGCAAACCTGAGAGATATTTACAGAACTCTCCACCCCAATTCCACAGAATATACATTCTTCTCAGCACCACATCACATCTACTCCAAAATTGACCCCATAATTGGAAGTAAAGCACTCCTCAGCAAATGCAAAACAACTGAAATCATAACAGTCTCTCAGACCATAGTGCAATCAAGTTGGAACTCAGAATTCAGAAACTAACTCAGAATCACACAGCTTCATGGAAACTGAACAACTGGCTCTTGAATGTTGATTGGATAAACAATGAAATGAAGGCAGAAATAAAGAAGTTCTTTGAAACCAATGAGAACAAAGACACAACATACTGGAATCTCTGGGACACATTTAAAGCAGTCTGTAGAAGAAAATATATAGCAATAAGTGCCCACATGAGAAGAGTGGAGAGATTCAAAATGGACACCCTATCATCAAAATTGAAAGAGCTAGAGGAGCAAGATCAAAAAAGCTCAAAAGCTAGCTGAAGACAAGAAATAACTAAGATCAGAGGAGAACTGAAGGAGATAGAGACACGAAAAACCCTTCAAAAAATCAATAAATTCAAGGGCTGGTTTTTCGAAAAGATCAACAAAATAGACAGACCACTAGCCAGACTGATAAAAGAGAAAAGAGAGAACAACCAAATAGATGCAATAAAAAATGATAAAGGGGAAATCACCACAGATTCCACAGAAATTCAAACCATCATCAGAGAATACTACAAACAACTCTATGCACATAAACTAGTAAACCAGGAAGAAATGGATAAATTCCTGGACGCCTGTGTCCTCCCAAGCCTAAATCAGGAGGAATCCAAAACTATGAATAAACCAATAACAAGGTCTGAAGTTGAGGCAGCAATTAAGAGCCTACCACACACAAAAAGCCCAGGTCCAGATGGGTTCACAGCCGAATTCTATCAGACACACAAAGAGGATCTAGTACCATTCCTTCTGAAACTATTCCAAATAATTCAAAAAGAGGGAACCCTTCCCAAATCATTTTATGAGACCAACATCATCCTGATACCAAAACCAGGCAGAGACTCAACAAGAAAAGAAAACTTCAGGCCAATATCCATGAAGAACATAGAGGCAAAAATCTTCAATAAAATACTGGCAAACCGATTGCAACAGCACATTAAAAAACTTATCCATCATGAACAAGTAGGATTCATCCCAGGGATGCAAGGCTGGTTCAACATACGCAAGTCTATAAATGTAATTCACCACATAAACAGAAGCAAAAACAAAAACCACATGATTATCTCAATTGATGCAGAGAAGGCATTTGACAAAATTCAACAGCCCTTTATGCTAAAAACCCTCAATAAACTTGGTATTGATGGAACATATCTCAAAGTAATAAAAGCTATTTATGACAAACCAACAGCCAATATCATACTTAATGGGCAAAAACTGGAAGCATTCCATTTGAAATCTGGTACTAGACAAGGATGCCCTCTCTCACCAGTCCTATTCAACATAGTACTGGAAGTTCTAGCCAGAGCAATCAGGCACGAAAAAGAAATAAAGGGTATTCAAATAGGAAAGGTGGAAGCCAAATTGTCTCTATTTGCAGACGACTTGATAGTATACCTAGAAGACCCCATCACCTCAGCCCAAAAACTCCTGAAACTGATAAGCAACTTCAGCAAAGTCTCAGGATATAAAATCAATGTTCAAAAATCACAAGCATTCCTATACACCAATAACAGACTTAAAGAGAACCAAATCAAGAACGAACTGCCATTCACAATTGCTACAAAGAGAATAAAATACCTAGGAATACAACTCACAAGGAACGTAAGGGACCTCTTTAAGGAAAACTACAAATGACTGCTCAACGAAATAAGAGAGGACACAAACAGATGGAGAAACGTTCCATGTTCGTGGTTAGGAAGAATCAATATCGTGAAAATGGCCATACTGCCCAAAGTAATTTACACAATCAATGCTATCCCCATCAAACTACCATTGAATTTCTTCACAGAACTGGAAAAAACCACCATGAACTTCATATGGAACCAAAAGAGAGCCCGCATAGCCAAGTCAATTCTAAGCAAAAAGAACACAGCGGGAGGCATCACACTACCAGACTTCAAACTATACTACAAGGCTACAGTAATCAAAACAGCATGGTACTGGTACCAAAACAGAGATATAGACCAATGGAACAGAACAGAGGCATAGGAGGCAACACAAACACAACATATCTACAACCATATAATCTTTGATAAACCAGACAAAAACAAGCAATGGGGAAAGGATTCCCTGTTTAATAAATGGTGTTTGGAAAACTGGCCTGCCATGTGCAGAAAGCAGAAACTGGACCCCTTCCTGACACCTTACACTAAAATTAACTCCAGATGGATTAAAGACTTAAACCTAAGACCTGACACCATAAAAACTCTAGAAGAAAATCTAGGCAAAACCATTCAGGACATAGGAGTAGGCAAAGACTTCATGACCAAAACACCAAAAGCATTGGCAATAAAAGCCAAAATAGACAAATGGGACCTAATCAAACTCCACAGCTTCTGCACGGCAAAAGAAACCATCACTAGAGTGAATCGGCAACCATCAGAATGGGAAAAAAATCTTTGCAGTTTATGCATTGTTCAAAGGGCTGATATCCAGAATTTACAAAGAACTCAAACAGATTTACAGGAAAAAAACAAACAAGCCCATTCAAAAATGGGCAAAGGATATGAACAGAAACTTTACAAAAGAAGACATACATGAGGCCAACAAACACATGAAAAAATGCTCATCATCACTGGTCATTAGAGAGATGCAAATCAAAACCACATTGAGATACCATCTCACTCCAGTTAGAATGGCGATCATTAAAAAATCTGGAGACAGCAGATGCTGGAGAGGATGTGGAGAAATAGGAACACTCTTACACTGTTGGTGGGAGTGTAAATTAGTTCAACCATTGTGGAAGACAGTGTGGCGATTCCTCAAGGACCTAGAAATAGAAATTCCATTTGACCCAGCAATCCCATTACTGGGTATATATCCAAAGGACTATAAATCGTTCTACTATAAGGACACATGCACACAAATGTTCATTGCAGCACTGTTTACAATAGCAAAGACCTGGAACCAACCCAAATGCCCATCGATGATAGACTGGACTGGGAAAATGTGGCACATATACACTATGGAATATTATGCAGCAATCAAAAATGATGAGTTTGTGTCCTTTGTAAGGACCTGGATGAATCATGGAGAACATCATTCTCAGCAAACTGACACAAGAACAGAAAGACAAAATACCGCATATTCTCACTCATAGGCGGGTGAGAAAAATGAGAACACATGGACACAGGGAGGGGGTCTACTACACACTGGGGTCTATTGGGGGGAAGGGGGGAGGGACAGTGGGGGGGCAGGGGAGGGATAGCCTGGGGATAAATGCCAAGTGTGGGTGAAGGGGAGGAAGGCAACAAAGCACACTGACATGTGTGTACCTATGCAACTATCTTGCACACTCTGCACATGTACCCCAAAACCTATAATGCAATAAAAATTTAAAAAATTAAAAAACAAACAAAAAAAACCAAAAAAGATTCTGAGATATTTGAGAGGAAGTGTCATTTCCATCTCCTCCAACAGAAAGTGTAGTGTGGAATATATATAAGAAGGAAATAAATACAAAGAATTGTGGACTTTTGGAATTGAATATTACTTTGAGATCATTTATTTTGCCAATTTAATTATACCTATGTGAAAGTAAAGGCTAAAAGCGGATAACTGCTCACATAGTCAATGGCAGAATGAAGCCTATTATCAGGTTTGCTGACCTCCAGGACAAGTATTTATTTTTCTGACACATATCTTTGGTTGGTTGATTAGAAGGCACTGGCTTAAAACAATATTAACTGTAACGAAAGTGACCATGTCTTAATGATTGATTATACATTTTTCCAGTCTACAAAGTGGAATAATTTAATCCTTTTATATTAAAGTTTATTTCCTCATTTATCATGGAATGCCTCAAAATACCTTAGAGAAATTATCAAGAAGGTCTTAAAACCAGTATATATGATCATTATTAAGGAGGAAGGTATATGCTTCTGCTATTACCTCAATTTTTAAGAGAGGAGAAGAAGAAGAACTTAAGGAAAAGTAGTTCAAGGTCATAAAAATGTATGATAAATCAGCAGAGAAAAACCACCTTATATTGTCTGGACTCAGCTGCATACACTTTACCTGGTCTAAGGGTATAGATTATGTTTTTAGAAATGAAGAAGTGATGTGATTAACATTTTTCTTGTTTAAGATAAAAATAAAAAACGTTGACTGCAGCCATCGATTAGTTCTGGGGTGCAGGGGTTAGGGGACTTAGATTCAGCAGGGCCAAGTCAGCTTATTTTCAATGAAATATCAGTAGATAAGCACCATTCTCTGCCCCCTCTGCTCTGGGCTGTCCCTTAACTGCTGGACTAGTATACTCCAAGATTATTTTAATCTTTTTGTAAAAAAAACTGTTAGCTTTGGTCCATAAATAGATTCTGAGAATCTCAAGTTCTAATAATAACAGCTGATGCTTTCTCCTGAGAAATTAAACCATTTTAGGCCATTATTTAAATAACTGAAAATTAATTATTCTTCCTGAAATTTGTCCCCATATGCTATATGGTGGTGGTACTGCCATTTTAACTCATATACGCAACTAATGTTGCATTAAACCATTAGTCCTCAACCAGGGACTAGTTCGCTACTCAAGAGTCACTTGGCAATGTCTGGGGACACTTGGTTGGCACAACTGGTGGTGCAGGGATGTATGTACTACATGCACCTTGGGGGTAGAGGACAGGGATGCTTCTAAAATCCTACAACGTACAGGACAGCCCCCAACCAAAAAGAATTATTTGGCTCAAAAGGTTCATAGTGCTAAGGTTGAGTAATCCTGTTTAATAATTAAGATTTACATAAAGATATTACCATATATATATAGGAATCATTACTGATAATTTAAATATACATGAATTAATCTAATCTAAATACTGAATGTTAAATACCATGTTGATCTTGTCACAATCCTTTAATTTGTCAAAGTTATTAGCTGATGTTTTGCTTTCAAGAGGGTATGATGACTCCTGAATTGGTCTGCTGTTTTTGTCCAACATAAACATGAATAAGAAGGATTTTGCCTATATTCCCAATTCTTTGAAACTGTTTTAATTAATTTTCAACATTTAGGTCCTAGTGAAAAGTAATTCCACAAAGCAGTTTTTGTCAAAGCTTAGTTAAGTGCTGGCTCAGCCCCGATCTCTGAAACAAGCTTGCGGTAACACACCAATACATTCATTCAGCCATTGCTGTTGAGGACTTCAATGCTAATTCCAGTTTTAGTTTCTATTGGTAGCAACTAGCAACTATTAATGGAGAAATGAGAAAGAAAGAGTTTTTTTTTTTTTTTTTTTTTTTTTTTCCCAAAGCTAAAATCTAGTCAGTGGCCCCGTGGCAGCAATTCCCAGTGCACTGTGATTTTGCCTTTAAATGTAATTTCAAAACAGCTGTAATAGCAAATTAGTTTCTTTCTATTAGTTAAGTGATTATACACCAATCAGAATTGAATACACACACTATTGACTTTATAATTATATTTGAGAATTCCACAGTTCACTTCATCTTCCTTTAGGACTCCTTGAGTGCTCCCCGACTTACACTTCTTATTGAAGGGAGTGTTTTACCGAATGTTTAAACATGGTAATCTTGGTGGAGAATAATTAAAGTCAGGCTCAAAGCTGATCGAATGGCTATGTTTTCAAGGTCTTTATTACTTAAGCCTTGGTCAAAATCCAGTTTAATGGTGAGTGAAATTGACTGCTGATAGCAGTGACTTGGCCATTTCTATCCATTTCTTAGTGGACAGAACTTTGAATTCCTGCCATCTCCTTGTCATAACAAAAAACAAATATTAAATGAGTTGGCCATGATGCAGAGACCAGATTTAGAGGAAACCCTTTCAAGGTTACACAAATAGCTATAAAGAACTTGGTTACTGTTATCTTTTCTGGGAAACAAATTGTGGCAAAAGAATTTTTTTTAGAGTTGTTTCTCTTCATGAAATTTAATTTTTATAGCTTTCACATTATAATTTTTTTTCATAATGCAGCTTGCTGTTACATAAATTCAATTATTTTATACAAGGAATATTTATTAAGTCCCTCCCTTGTTCTTCAATTTATAATAATTCTATACAAAATAAGCTTGAGGGAGAACATGGCGAATGTACAAGATTGTTCCTGAATGTCAGCAAGAAAGGATTGTGGTCTGATGGTGAACATGCTGATGAGGCTCTGGAGTCAGTACGAGTCAAGCTCTTGGCTTTATCAGCATGTAACCTTGGAATTCTGACCCTTGGTTTCCTTATCAATTGAACTGGAGGCAGCATAGTCTGGTAGTCAACAGCAGTGACTCCACAATCTGACTGCACACATTTATTATCTGTCCTACCAATTGTGCAATAATAGGTAAGTACTGTAACCACTCTAAGCTCCCATTTCCCCCTTGAAAAATAAGGTTGAATGCTACTATGCTTTGAAAACATTTAGCAAAATGTGTAGCCCACAGCACATTGTCAGTGAATGACAAAGGATCATCATCATCATCTGATCACCATTATCACAAGGAAGTAAATGCTCCATCCCTATTGGAATTTAATCAGAGGCTGCTTTCAGATTAGTGACTAGTGTATTCATGCAGACAGTATAACTTTGATCTAGATTACCTCTTTTGTGATTCTATGAATAATATTCTAATGTTAGAATTTCATAACTGTGAAACTGTGCAGAAATATTTTTAGGCAAGATCACCTTTACACCATGTAGGCGATTACTTCTTCTGGGAATACATGAACTGACACCTGAGAATCCTAATTAACTTTCTGTTACCAAGGTTAAACTGTTCTTTTTTTAAAAAAAACTTTTTCAAAATTATAGCTGCTCTCCTTGGAATCTTTTCCAAATTCTACACATCTCCCTTGAATTAATTTTGCTACATAGTCCATAAATGCTGCATGAATTCTTCATGTTACTGCGTCTTTTATTTATGCATCCCAAGAACACTTTTTCTTTCACCAGTGACAGAACTGTTTTTGACACCTGTTTAGCTTGAGGTCAGCTGTGTCTGTAACTCTCTCTTTGTAGCTGCATAATGTCAGCTGTTTCTCATCTGGAGTTTTTGCACTTTGTTTCTCATTTCAAAATGCACTTTTGTGCTGGTTGAAAGTCATTATTTTTATTTCTGCCTCCTTCTGCTGCCAGGGTCATTTGGAAATCTAATTTATCTTCTCAGGGTGAATGACTCACCCTTCTTTTCCACCTCCTGTGGCCATGTCATCTGTGGATGTGATGAAGAGCTTTTTCTTCCCTAGATAAGCAATGAAAGAAAATGTTTAAAAGCTGCATGCCCTGGATGGTCTTCCGCATGAATTTTAGTTAAGAGATTTCAGGGACTTAAGCAGCTCAAAATTAATTAAAACAAAAATAATCTTATGAGGTATGGGGTTGTCTTAAGTATCTAGACTTAGGAAGTTTATTAGCACCAATGGAGTGTTGAATATCTAGGTCATTATATTTGGACTAGTCCTCTAAATGGAAATAAAGATATTTTCCATGACACACTATATCAAAGTACTTTACTTCTTCAGTAGCTTCTACCATCTGAAACATAAAAGAGCACTAGAAAATAATCCTCCAAAAATCTTGACTAGAGTGTTTTATGGGCTAGATCTCAAGCACTTTATTCTTGAAAATTGGAAAGATCTCTAATGACCCACACTAAATCTGTATTTGTTTTTACTTCACATACTGTTTTAACCATGCCTTTTATTTTCTGTCTTTTTAAACTTTGACATCTGGGGCCTCACTGGCCCTGGAGGGACTGCCTCTCCCAAGGTTAGCCAATTCCTAGATACAGTAAACCACTTGCCTTCTTCAGCATGCTTTTCAAATACAAACCAATTAATCCAGGGTCCACAACCTCATCCACCTACTTTATTGAGTCCTCACACTCCAGGCCAGTCTCCACCTACCCTGTCTCCCTAGGGCTGGGTACATGACAATTAGGGTTGGCCCCTCTGTCCTGGAGTCAGCTGAAATTGTTCAAATTAACCAAAATGAAGCTTGCTTATCTTGCCTTGCCCATTCCTTCCAGTGGAAACTACAATAAAGGATCTTGTCTACAGTGTCCCCCTCCTCCTCTGCTTCTTGACTAGCCTCATGCTTCCTGGGTTGCTGCAAGGTGTGATGTGCCTTCTTTTGAAAACTATGGATCATAAATTATCTTTTCAATGGCAATTGTCCCTTGATCCTTTGGCCTTACCAGAGCTATGTAATAATAAATCTTACTAGAACACATAAAAGGTTCAACCTTCCAGTTTCCTGAAGTATAGCAGGCCTAAGAGTAATAAGCTAGAATGGAAGGGAGGTTCTATAATTACCTATGTTGGTGGTACAATAGGCTGTAACTTATTGGTTGGAAAAATAACTTCTGGCCAAGCAATGTAAACAATATATAAATATGACTAAACCTAGATGGAAATGAGAACAAGGTAAAATACGTTCTTCAGTTTTAAACATGTTTTGGGTTTATTATTATTTTTCTACACTTTTATCCCTCATCTGTTTCTTTTAACTTCATATTTTGAAACTTTTTTTGGTGTGTGTGCTGCTCTTGGCCCTACAGAAACTCATTCTCGTTTTGGTATTACTAGTGATAATGATAACCGCAACACAAAAATAATTTTAAAAATCCACCATAAGACGAACTTTGTACTGAGAGCATCATATGTTTCTTATTTTCTTATAAATCCTGAAATGTAGATTTAGTTAGTTCCTTGTTAGATGAGCAAAGAGACATTTTTAGAGGTCATGTTAACGTGTGCTAAATTGTTTAGCCAGTTCCAATAGAACCTGGACTCAGGTGTATGCTATCTAATCATCTCTTCTGTGTCTGTTACATTGTTCACTACATTGCATTGAATATACTCTTTCAGTAGTAGCTTAAAGAGGACAAGGAAGTAGCTAATGTCTGGATAACATGTCATTTTGTGTGACGAATTCAATGATTTTCCCCTGTGGAAAATCAATTCCTTCTTCTTGCTTTGAAAACACATTGCTTATAGTTGAAATTATAAAGATCACAGTTATATCAGAGATAGGTGGTTATATAGCACCAGCTCAACCAGCTTGTAGGTTGATGGGTGCAGGAACTCTACCTCATCTTTTTATTCATCAGAGTATTTAGCACTGGGACTTGAGATTATTAATTATACAATAAATATTTGTTGAATTGATTTAAATTAAAGATTAAATGCATTAATGCATGTTAAATCTCTTTGTAAGACACTAGCCACATGAAAGACAATATGATTATTTGAATCATCATAAATAGAGAAGGAAGAATGTAAAGGAAAAAAGACGAAACCCTATAGCAACATTGAGAAAAAAGACTCACAGAAAAACAATCCAAAATCAGTGGGAAAGTTACTCTTACCAAGAGGATAATTGGGGTTCTATTAGTTAGATTCAGTTTGAAATAAGATAATACTCAAATAGTGACTGAGACATAAGAACATTTCTTGTTTGTTTAACAAGTAGCCTGATGTTAGGTATTCTCTGTATACTTCAATCACCCAACATCACCTTCAAAAGAAGAGTTTTTTTTCATTTATTCTCACTGCATTCTCAAGGTGTTAGCATTTTGTCCTCATATTTTTCATCTCATCATGTCAGGATAGCTGCCATAGCTCCAGATATTATATTTCAACACAGAATCATCTCAAGCAGGAAGGAAGGGAGAAAGGGCAAAAATTGACCATTTTCTGTTATGCTTTTTTTCTTACGTGGGAAGAAAGATACCCAAACCGTAAGTTTTCAGTAGACTTCTCTTTGTATCATTGCCGAGAAGTGGGTCAGTAACTTTCAAAGGTAAATAAAATTTTTGTGACCAATAATAAGTCTAGGGATAGGCACGTTGTCACACATGTACACACACACACACACACACACACACACACACACACACACTCATGGTTCTTTCGGAAATGAAGAAGGGGAAAATAGCCACTATGCCAACAAACAACAGTGTCTGTCATAAAACTAGATTAAGAAAATAATTCTGCCTGCCACACGCTTTGCCTCATGAAACAGCAGCCCCTTCTATCTGAAGAATGCTAGAAGCTACTTGTTTTCTACTCTGAAATGTGTCCCTGGACAGAGAAACTGGACCAGTGACTACCAGAAAACTAAGCACTGGGCTCTCTTTATAAAGATATTCTATTTGAGATTGTCAGTTCTCTAATTCACCCATGATTCTGTATTCCCATGCACCATTTTACTATATTTTTTTTAAAAGACTGCAACTTTAAGAAGACAACAGGGCAGAATGTGGAAGAAACTAACAATGATCTCTTGTATTCTGGAAAGTATAGTTTTCACAAATAATAGATTGCAGTTAGGACAGGAATTGTTTGAATACAGTGCCTTCTGAAGATTACAATTTTTCATGAACTTCATAATTAGAACATCATACTGTGTGATAATCTGAAATTCCATCTTCTGTTTATTAAAACCAGTGGCAGTCTGGGTGAAAGCTTGCTATATCCTGGGAACTGAATATATTTAGGGATATATTATGTTTAGTATTAATATTTGAGGAGACAGTTTGACCAATAACACCAAAATTAACAGAGAACTAATTCAATTGCATCTATATACATTTCTATTATCAGTTCTTTTTTCTTAAACTTGAGTAAGACAAGAGAGAAAGAAATAACCCATGTGGTTTATATGTAAATATTATAAAGCAAGGGAAATGAAAGAAAATTTAGAAAGAACATACTTTTGAAAATGCTCTACTATAGGTAAGAAAAGAATAACTTAAAAATTGTTTATGAAGTCCTTGCCTACTCCTATGTCCTGAATGGTCCTGCCTAGATTTTCTTCTAGGGTTTTTAATGGTGCCAGGTCTTATGTTTAAGTCTTTAATCCCTCTGGAGTTAATTGTGTGTACCTATGCAACTACCTTGCACGTTCTGCACATGTACCCCAAAACCTAAAATGCAATAAAAAAATAAATAAAAATAAAATAAAATAAAATAAAAAATAAAAAAATAAAAAAAATAATAAAATTGTTGTTATTTAATGTATAGTACTTGACATAGGAATAGTCATAAGAAGAGAACAATTGAGATGCTTGATCTAAGGAAGGATGGCAAGAACACATCTTAATATCATCTTCATGGGCAAAGCTTGGCCATGGGTTTCACTCAACTGGTCCTCCTCTATCTCCTCATGTTTTATAATACTAGGAAACATGTTTTTTAAGCTATATCTGTTGTAAACATGATTTGGGTAAAATTTCTTCACCTTTTGGATGAAAATATAATAAAACATTTGTTAAAATAGCCAGAGGTTTTAGAAATTTGGAATATTATGGGAGGAGAATCTAAGTCAAAATATATCAGTAAGGAAATGTTAATTTATGCTTGCAGTAAAAAATAATCCTTAATTTCCAGTGGCTTAAAATTATAGTTTTATTTCTCATTTATTCCACATGTCCATCTTGGGTGGGCAAGGGAGACTCTGCAGGAAAAGAGCCTTTTCAGGATCTAGACTGGCAAAACAGTCACTATTGGGACATTGCCAGTCATCATAGAAGAGGGAAAAATTACCTTTGGATGGTCCTGTCTAGGCACTTAAGTGTTCTGGCCCAGAAGTGGTGATTCGCATTACTTTTATTCACAACCTTTTTTGCCAGATAGAATGTTATAGCCAAATCCAACCAGATGAAAGCCAGGAGTATAATTTTACTTGTGAGTGGACAGTGGGAAACTAGAAATCTACAGTGAACCCATCAAGACAATCACAATCTACCTATTTGGTTCTAAATATTTGCTTTATTCTTTCTTGCTAGCAACATATACTGTCTGTCTTCCCATTGGAGAAAATACAAAAGTTTTATCCATCCAGAACATCAAATCAAAGTCTAGGATCTTTAATCATTCATGGTGGTTTCTAAATTGCAGAGGTGAAAGCAGAGCCACAGTGACTTCTTTATTAGGTCCAGGCATGACTGCTCTTATCCATAGATTTGTGGACTAAAAAGAGTAGTTAATCTGTTTCTCTCAACCTTATATAATGATTGAGCTGGATAAAGTAAACATTCTGTTTAGAAGTGGAAAGTAAGGAAGATTCACAGTAGTTACTGATTCATAGCAATTTGTAAATTCTACTAGGGAGAAGTTTCAAGGGCCTGCTACCCTGAGGATGACAAATATTCTTTTTCTCAGTTTTGATTCTGCTAGGAGAAACTCCACAGTCCATTGTTCTCTGTGGCTGTTAGTTCTGCTTTCTTTGAGGTTCTTCCTTTCCAATTATTCTTTTTCACTATATCTAGAATGGGAATTAGAGAATATGCTTTCCATTATGTTAAGTTGCTTATAAATTGTTTTGCTTTGCATAGGAAGTTAGAAATCCAAAAGTCATTTTAAGTCTTGAAGACTCACTGTTTTCTTCTCTTCCTTCTCCTCTTCCTCTTTTTCCTCACCTCCTCCTCCACAGACCTCTAATTTATTTGGCATTATAAGTGTTTGAAAAACTTAGCAGGCTTCTTATTTATTTTCTAGTCATATGTATGTATATATTTTGGACTTGGGGGAGGGAGTGACAGATTTCATTTTTTTCTTGAGCAATTTTGAACACTCAAAAGGATTTACTGGGTTTAATCTTAATCTATCCAGAGAATTTTAACAATAAGTGTAAGGGTATATCCTTGATTTAGTACTTTTAGATTAAGCTTTACCTAAACGTTGTTTCTGAGACTGTGTCTCCATTTTATTTTTTCCTCTTCAGGACTGAGAAACACTTGCCTCTTCTAACTGTATGGGTCCCTAAGTCTGTGGTTTCTCTCTATTCTCTGTTATTCCTGCTCAAAGCTGGACCAGTTCTATTCTGAGCCCAGCTTTTCCTTTTAATACTTTGCAAAGTGCAACAAACAGGTGCTGGGACACATTGCTAATGTTCCAATTTGTCCCTCAGAACTACAAGTTCATCACGTGCAGGATCTGCCTTATAAATTATTGCAGTCAATGTGTAGTGGTAAATGTTTAATTGCCAGCTCTCCAGGAAAATATAAAAACAAAAACTCCATGATTTGTGGTGCTCCCAATTTCAGTGGTATAAATTCTTCTGCTATGACATATCCAAGCTACCAACATGACATCATAAAACTTGGAGTTGGGAAGACATACAATTAGCTGACTTGGGCATAAGCCAGCTCTAGCACATCACTCAATACAGGTGATTATTTTATCAAAAGCATTGCCATTGCTTAATATGGGGCATCCTCCTTCCAGTCTTTCTCACAACATTCTGTCTAGCCCAAAGCCAAACCCACATCGTTTAGATTTTTTAATGGCAACTCCTCCCCACTTCTTGGTATCAATCTCTGTATTAGTAGGCATAACACTTATGTTATGCCACAGTAACAAACAAAGTCAAAATCTCAATGACTTAAAAGGAGAAAGGTTTATTTCTCACACATACTACCATGCCTGTCACAGGATGTCTGGGTCCTATGCTCCACATGTCAATCCCACAGGACCCAGGCTCTTAGGGGAGCCATCACCTGGAACATAGCAGGTGTTCCAGCCTTATAGAGAGGGAAAGAGAACCCTGGAGGGTTTGACATTGGCAACTAAATGAATTGTCCTCAGAAGGGATGTATACCATTTCTGTTCACAATTCATTGGCCAGAATTAGTAACAAGACCACAAAGAGAAAAGAAGAGAGGAAAGAAAATATGAACCTACCATGTATCTGAAAGGCAAAGATCAGAAAATATTTGGCAGTTAGCACTCATGGCTATCACAAGTCTGTAACAGTAGAGATGTCTACCACCACACAATGTGTGCAACTTGCCAAGCAACTAGTGTTTTTCTTGTTTCTTTTTTTGTATCTTATATAGCAGATTATAATCAGTAAAGATTTAGACAATACACCATAGCAGCAATTATTTTTATTTTTATTTTTTTTGAGATGGAGTCTCACTTTGTCACTCAGGCTGGAGTGCAGTGGTGTTAGCTCACTGCAACCTCTGCCTCCCAGGTTCAAGTGATTCTCCTGCCTCAGCCTCCCAGGTAGCTAGGATTACAAGTGGCCACCACCACACCCAGGTATTTTTTGGTATTTTTAGTTGAGATGGGGTTTCACCATGTTGGTCTGGCTGGTCTCAAACTCCTGACCTCAAATGATCTGCCCGCCTCGGCCTCCCAAAGTGCTGGGATTACAGGCCTGAATCACTGTGCCCTGCCAAGTAATTATTTTTTCACTAAGCTCTTCTTTATATCATGATCCAATAAAGGTTTTCGAATATTCCTACAGTAACTGCCTAAAATTAGGATATATAATATAAGATCTAGTAGATTAAACATAAACACAAACATCCACTTTCACATAAACACACACACATGCAGTCACGAACTATCATAAGGAAATAAGAAAATTGCTGTCATAGAAATCTCTGAGTGATAGGTTCCTGAGTTTCTTTAGTTTACCTTTTTCCAATTTTATGTAAGCATAGAATTTTGTAGCTAAAAACATCATTTCCTTTATAATGAGAAAAAATCAGATATTACAAATTTATATAACTTTTAAATGGTATATATTAATTCAGCTATGCAAAAACATAATCAGAATTGAAAAACTTAGATGGAAGGATATCAAAATATTCTCAGTGTTTGTTCCTGACTGGTGGGATTAGGTATGATTTTTAAAAATATTTATCTTTTCCTTATCCTGCTATAATGATGATATCTTATTTATATTGTTATTATAATTTAAAAATGACAAATGGGGCACCTCTTCCTATATTTCTTCTTTTTATAATAATTTATTGAAATTTCAGTTTTATGAAAAATTTTCTTTTTCAGTGCTTCTGCTATTATGTTTATATGTATTATTTCCAAAGATATATATATGAATTATATATATATATGTATCCCTCTGCATTAGTCCATTCTCACATTCCTATAAAGAAATACCTGGGACTGGGTAATTTATAAAGAAAAGATGTTTAATTGGCTCATGGTTCTGCAGGCTGTGCAGGAAGCATGATGCTGGCATCTGCTTAGCTTCTGTGGAGGCATCAGGAAACTTACAATCATGGCAGAAGGTGAAGGGGGTGCTGCCAATTCATATGGCTGGAGCAGGAAGAAGAGAGAGATGGGAAAGGTGCCACACACTTTGAAACAACCAGAGGTCAGGAGAACTCACTATTGTGATGACAGCACCAAGAGAACATAGTGTCAAACCATGAGAAACAGCCCCCATGATCCAATGACCTCCCACTAGGCCCAGCCTCCAGCATTGAAGATGACATTTCAATGTGAGATTTGGGTGAGTTTCATTTGAGAAGCCTATCCCAAGCCAGTAGGATGGGCTGGTTACTGAACATCAAGACTCAGGTCAAATGTTCTCTATTCAGAGGATTTTCTCAACTACCCAGTTAATCTAGAAAGATACTTGTCAGTCATTTCTTTTCATGTTTGCTTTGATTTATAAAGCTTACTACTGTTGAAAGTCATCTTATCTACGTATGTTTACTTGCTTTGAGTTTATCTCCCTCTTAGAATGTCAGTTCCATGAGAGCAGGCTCCCTGTCTGTCTCGTTCTCTACCGTATTCTTAACACTTAGATCAGTGCCTGGCCCTTAATAAGTGTTAGTCCAAACTGTACCATTTTGTAACTCACCTGGTATTTTGCAGACCTTGGTCAGTGAAACATTCATTGGGTTTGGGCTGTGAGAAACATCCTGAGAAACCACCTGATCACAAGTCGGACAGTGGCCCAACTAAAGAAACATCCTTATTATAGTCTGTTGGGAGAAAGTGCAAAGGAACACCATGTTCTGCTGGAACAAGAGCCAGAACCACCTCATCACGAGGCCATCTTATATCAGTATCCTGCTGGGCAGCAGCCATATGGCCCAGACCCGTCCCGCTTAAACCTGTAAGTACCCCAGCCTGTAAGTGGCGGTGGGCTCTGGCATTAAGCTGGTCTCCCACTTCCACAGGTGTCTGCAATATACTTGTGTTGCTGTTTGAGCTACCCCCTCTCTCTGTGTCTTTAAATTGTGCCTTCCCTTTTAAAGCTAACATTTTAGTACCAAAACCAGGGATGGGGATTGGGTTCTAACACATAAGTCTTCTCTTGCAACCTGGAAAGCAGCATGCAGCAAAAACTGGACCTGGGCCTGCCTGCTTCCAGGTCCTGAGTGGACTCCCTGTTCCCAGCACTATTCCCTTGTTCTCTCTTTTTCTCCAGCCCTGGGCTAACCTCCAGATCCTGATCTAACTCTCCAACATCTTTTTCCTTCCTTCCCCTTTCTGGGAAGCTCCAACAAGGATCACCCCCATTGCGGGACATCACAACCAAAAACAGTCTCCAATTAGTGGACAAGTCTTCCTTCTCCTCTTTTCTGGATTCCTCTCATATTTCTGCCATTCAACAGAAAATCCCAGCCCTGGGTGAGAGGTCTCCTTGGTCACTGGATGACTGTGGCCTGCCTTCTCAGGGGATGCCCTCAGAAAGTTTGCTGCTCCGGCCACTCCAGCCTGAAGGGGAACCGCAAAGAGCTGCGGGGATGCTCTGGCTCTCCCATGTCCCTTCTAAGAGGAGGCATCCTGGTACTCACTCCTCTCCAAATTTCTCAACCTTCTGGCTACCAGTATGGGTCAAGGCTCTTCAAAGCCTCCTCGAGACACCACTCTTGGATGTCTCATCTGGAACCTCCAAGTCCAGGACTTGGCAGACTCCATTAAAACTCAGCACCTTACTTTCCTGGGTAGTTCCCTCTGTAATGTGGCCTAGCCCAGTGTAAACTGTACAGTAATAGTCAATGGCCAAACAACAAAACGTTCAATTGTCAAATTCAACATAATCTAAAAGACTTTCTCCAGTGGAATGGTGAATGATTCAAAGTGCTTACCTTATCTCTGTTTGTGGCTCTCTCTGCCAATCCTGTTCATATTTTCAAATCCTCCTCAACAAAAAACCTGCAAAAGCTCCTCCTTCTCCAGACAAGCCTTCCTCCACAGATTTCAATCTGGTCAACAAATCCCCTCCCTCAGAACCTCTTCCACCACCATCCCTCCCTCCTCCTTCATCTGTGGCTCCTCCACTCCCTCATTATTGCCTTTTGTCCCCCTCCTTCTCCACTGCATACCAGGGCTCATACTTAACCCCTTTTTACCAAAAACCAGACACATGCCCACAAGTCCTCTAAAGTCCTGGACCTAAGGCATAATTTGAGTTCATGTTTACTTTTCCCTAGCCAACCTCTCCCAGCTTGAAAAGAAACTTGCCTCCCCCATCCCCCGCCACAAATTCCACCTCCTTCTGCAAGGAATTTCTAAATATCGCTCAATCTTATGCCTTTACCTGTCATGAAATATATGTCATGCTCTCCTCCACCATCACCCCAGAGCACAGGGAACACATTTGGATAGCTGTCCAGGCCCATGCAAACACCCTCCACAAACAAGATGCTGCCCATAACCCAATAGGAACCCTAGCTGTCCCCAGAACTAATTCCAATTGGGATCATCAGGCAACTTCCACAGATAGATAGAAACAAGGCCATATGATATGTCTCCTAGCTGGCATGAATAAAGCCAGCCCTGCTCTTTTCCTCTCCTGCCTTTCAGAGGCCATAACTAAATATATCACCTTAAGCCGTACTGCCAGTAAGGACAGAATCTACCTTCATTTCCCAGTCAGCCCCAGGACAAACAAACAAACAAACCCTTAAAAACTGGAGGATGACCTGCAGATTTCCCAGAGACTTAATTAAAGTGGCCTTTAAGGTTTTTAACTATAGAGAGGAAAGCCTGAAAACCCAAATGCTAGAGACCAGGATAAAGGCCGTTCAGCAGGGTTCACAACTCATACAAAAATTCTCAACCTTGCAATAAACTCCACTGGAAGCCTGTTTGAAGTGTGGCCAACAGGGTCACTAGGCAAACTCTGCCCTAATCCCAGGACATCCTCAAAACCTTGCCCCATCTGTGGTATCAAGGAACACTGGAAATCAGACTGTGCTCAGTGAAACTCTTCATCCTGCTTGACCACCTCTAAATGAAGATTGACAGGGCCCAGAATCCACCACCCCCACTGCCACCACCACCTTGGAACCCAGGGTAACACTGTCAGTCTCTGGTAAACTTATGCTTTTCCTTTTAAATATAGAGCTAGTTACTCAGTTTTACCAGAATATTCTGGACCCCTCCTCAGTTCTTCTATCTCTGTTGTTGGAGTCAAGGAATCCCCTCTAGGCATGAACAAACCGATTCTCTATTATGCAACCTATTTAACATCCCCTTCTTCCCGCTTCCTGGTTACCTTTCAGTGTCCTAACCCTATCTTGGGGGACATACAAAGTAAATCCCAGGTCTCCATACAGTTTGCCTCCTGCAGTTCTGCCCTTTTATTTTACTCTGTTGCCTAGATGCTTCCCTCTTCTCCCCCTCATCCTCATTATCTACCCTGTTACCTTTTGCTAATCCTAAGTTTTGGAATGTTTCTAAACCCACTATAGCCACACATGACATCCCAGTCACAATAACCCTCCAAAACCTCTCTATTTTCCTTCATCGGGCTCAACATCCCCTTAACCCAGCCAGGCCTTAGGGACCTCAAATCTATTATCTATAAACTTTTATAAGCTTGAATTCTCAAGTCCATCAACTCTCCCCACAACATCCTTATCCTGGCTGTTAATAAGACAGAGGGTCTTACTGCTTGGCCCAGGATCGCTGAGTTGTTAACTAGGCCTATCTCACCAGTGGTCCCAACCATATACTCTACTCTCCCATATTCCCTCATCTACCACACACTTCTCTGAATTAGATCTAAAGGATGACTTTTTCACTATTCACTTAAATTCGGCTTCCCAACGTCTTTTTGCTTTCACTTGGTCAAATCCTAATACACATCCACCCAACTAAGATGGATTATACTCCCACAGGGGTTCCAGGATAGTCCTCACCTATTTGAATAGGCCCTCAATAAGAATCTAGCTGAACTTCCCTTACTCCTAGCACTCTCCTCCAGTATGTCAATAACCTCCTTTTTGGTAGGTTTTTGTTCTGTCCATCCAACAGACAACTCAGCTTTTAAATTTCCTCCATAGTCAAGGATATGAGTCTCACCCACAAAAGC
The DNA here is from genome assembly GCA_031835075.1 of Saguinus oedipus. Classification (NCBI taxonomy): domain Eukaryota; kingdom Metazoa; phylum Chordata; class Mammalia; order Primates; family Cebidae; genus Saguinus; species Saguinus oedipus. The sequence continues at coordinate 131,581,743 of CM063178.1, forward strand.
TCAGGAAGCCCAAATCCAGGTCACTTAACTTGGGCTTGTTCTAACCCCTAGTTCTTAGGCCATCTCAACCCAATGAAATGAGCTAAATTGGGACATTCCACTTCCCCACAGAAAGAAGGACCCCCTCTCCTTCTTGGGCCTTGTGGGATACTTCCAGCTATAGATTACAAGTTTCGGCTTGCTGGCCAAGCAGTTCTACATGGCCTCACATGAGCCCATCCTAAAATTCCTGAACCCAGCTTGCCTCATCAACTCCCACTTTAGAAAACTAAAACAAACAAACAAACAAACAAACAAAACAAACAAACAAAGCCCTTTTAATGGCCCCAGCATGGGGACTGCCAAACCTCAGCAAACGCATTACTCTGTGTGTGTATTCTGACCATGGCCTTGCTCATGGACTACTCTGCCAAACATACAGCAATGCCCCACGAGCCATTACATACCTCTCTAAACAACTGCACCCTGTCATTTTTTTTCCTGGACAGAGAACTGTGGTTTGAATGACACTGTCACCCAGTTTGAACTCCTCTCTTCCATCCAATTGGACAATGGGCCAATGTTTATTTCACAGGTTAACCAACAGCTAGCAAAGGCTCTAAACATTAAATGGGCTTTCCATATTCCTCATCAACCCCAATCTTCAGGTAAGATTGAATGGGCTAATGCCCTTGAAACAGCAACTAACTGAACTCTTCCTAGAGGTTAGGATGACCTGGACTTGACTTCTGCCATTGGCCCTCAAGCATTTGTGAGCCTTCCACACAAACCCCTCAGCCTAACCCATTTGAACTTATGTATGGATGTCGCTTTAACCTCCAGAATCTCTTTTCATCTCCACCCCCTGCTATGTGGGTTACTTGGCCAGCATTACACCTCATTTAACTTCTAATGCTTACTCACCCCAGCCTGAAAGCCCATCCTTTAGGCACTCCTCCCTGTCCCTGCAACCAGGGAACTGAGTCTGAATTGCTGACTCCTCTTCCTCCTCTCTCCAGCTAAAATGAACAGGTCCTCACTAGGTCATCCTAACTACTCTCATGGCGGCAAAGCTAACATCCTATCCATACTGGATACACCACTCAAAACTAAAAAGAGCACCAGATTCACATTCAGAAATTTTCTCATCCCCAAATTATTTTTCCTCCCTCACAGGACTTACCTTGCTGCACTTAACAAAAATTCCAGAAGTTGCTGATCCAGAAGGCCCTGGTCCACCACACTCTCTGCCTCCAATTTCAAATCTTTTATCTCATACTTTGTTTCAAATATTTCCCAGTATTCCCTCCCATGTCTCTGGATAGACTACTCCAGTTCCTCATATTAATCCAGGAGCTGTGGCTGCAGAACACCTTCCAAGATTTCATTCCTACTCAAATCACAATGTTTCTTTTTTGTATACTCTTAAGTATTGGATATTCTAAGTCCCTGCCCCTAGCCTTTGGCAGTTGGGGCCCCTTTGTCAACCTCACACACTGACTTTTAGTCAATTACACTTCCCTTTTCCAACTGTTAAATTTGTTTGTCAACATAAACCCAGCAGTTCGCAGCCCTTCCTGTTAACCTTACCACATGAACAGGTCTAAAATAAACCTGCATCTCACCTACTTAGCTAATACATTCCCAAAACCTGTTTATAATCTTGCTCAGCTAAACACCTTTCCCGAAATCCATCAAATAAACCCACAGTGTCACACACAGGGATGTCACCCTCCGTCACATCCTGGCCTCTTAACGAAACATGTTACAATCTGGATTTCATAAAACACTTCCTACCAACCGTGCCCCTCTTTTCTGGTGGGGCTCTACATGTATCATACTCAAGGGTACTTCCTGGAAAAAAAATGCACACAATTCCCTCAATTTCAACCTTTATTCTTCTGCCCCATCAGAACTGAAATGGCTATTAGGTACCAAAAACCCATCTCTTTCTCTCTCTCCAAAACCAAACAGCTTTCACTTCCTCCTTGACCAACGTTCCGGCTCAGGCCCTCACAGGGGCTGCCCTTGCTAACAACTATTCAACTTTGAAAAACAAAAAAGTAGGAACAAAAAGTTTTTTCAGGATTCAACCCCTCCTTCTCATGGCTCACTACCTTCACTTATAACTTTTTCCTGTCAACCCAAGTCTTTTCTGTGTGAAACAAACTCTTACTCTGCCTACCAGCCAATTTGTTGGGAACATGCACCCTCGTATTTTAATTCCCAAACATTACCATCCTAACAAGCAACCAGACCATCCATGTTCCTTTAATAGCTTCTGTCTCATCTTCCTCTACATGCATACCTAAATGGGCTCTACATCTCATACCTCTGGCAACGGCAACAGGATTAAGCATCTCTGCTGCACTTGGCATCAGAATAGCAACTGCCCTATATAGCGAAATCTCTACAGTTCTCTATTACACCCTAGAGGACATGCATACTTTCATTACAAGCCTCCAAAGGCAGATAGACTCCTTTGCAGGAGTTGTCCTTTAAAACCGAAGGGCTCTAGACCTGTTAACCTCTGAGAAGGGGGACACATGGGTATAACTCCAAAAAGAATGCTGTTTTTGTGTTAATGAATCGAGCATTATTCATGACACAACCTGAAGGCTCCATGACGGGCCTGCAGAAACCCAACATCAAGTTACTAACTCTTGGTGGCAGGGGTCATCCCTTCTAAAGTGGATGCCTTGGTAACCCTTTTCTTTTCTTTTTTAATTGTATTTTAGGTTCTGGGGTACATCATGCAGGATTGTTGCATAGGTACACACATGGCAATGTGGTTTGCTGCCTCCATCCCCCCGTCACCCACATCTGGCATTTCTCCCCATGGGTAACCCCTTTCTTAGAGCCCTTAATTGTCTTCCCCATAATACTAACAATTGGCCCATATGTACTCACCTTTATATCCTACTTTATCTCCCAAAGTCTGGACTCCCTTGTCCAGGTAGCCACCTAGAAACACATTAATACCATCCTTCTCCATCAAGTCCAGCATCAGAACCTTCAGGAAAACAACTTTGAAGATGGACACATCTTGCTTTAAAACCCAAACCCTGATTACAGTGCCCTGTTCATCAGGAAGCAGCTGGATAATTAACAACTCCCGTCCTTCTTTTACACTAAAGTAGAAGGCAAGAATGTTAGTCCTTGTCAATGGGTGAGTTTACTTCTTTAAGAAAAGCAATTTGAGAACAATGGAAAGATGGCTGAAGAGAACAGGAACTATATGTCAGTTACAGAAAGAATTATTAGGACAAAGGTGGTATACTGAACTTGACTTCAGGATTAGTTTGAACAGCATAATCCTAAACGTTTTCTAAAAGTTCCAGTTAGTGAGGTTTTAGAATTTTTTAGTGTCAGGTAAAAAACCTATTTTTACATGCCAAATGTGGGTTAAGGGGAGGAACGCAGCAAAACACACTGCCATGTGTGTACCTATGCAACTATCTTGCACGTTCTGCACATGTACCCCAAAACCTGAAATGCAATAAAAATTTAAAAAAAAACCCACCTATTTTTAGATTTTTTATATCTCTGTGACTATTTGGGGATGGTCTCCTGTAGCTCTCTTTCTGCTGAGCTGGAAAGTACTTCTGGTACTCCTGGTCCAATCACATAAGGTACCCCGAGAGAAAACCATTCTTTATTGAGAGAGAAGGGGAAACTAAAATTGCTTACTCTGGAATATATTTACATGTCGACACTATAATACCTTACATTAAAAGGCTAAAGTGCAAACAGCATTACAGGTCTCTTTCCAGGGTTAAGGTGGCATTTTGGTAGAAACCTTTTGAAAGTTACTTTCCTTATCTCTGCCTTTCTCTCTCCTGCATTCCAGGGCCATAACTTATGAAGATCAACATTAATATGATTGGTCGTTACTCCCATACCATGTTTGCAGTGAGGCTTTTGGCCACTCTAACTAAAATTGCTCCCTAATGACACTGTACCTCATTCCCTTGCTCATTTTTCTCTTCTGCACTTACTATGCTCTAAAAACAAAACAAAAAAACCTTATGGTTGGTTTCTGCTCCAGAGTGTAAATTCTATAAGGATGGATTAGATATTCACGTTTTCATTAGATTATGAAGTTTGTTATAATGAAGCTGCTGTTATTGCAAATTTGTGTATTAGTGATTGCCTTCCTCCCTTATAATCATAATGTAGGGCTCATGATGGCAAGCACTTAGATTGAAAAGTTTTAGGACCTAAATCAGGGGTAGGCACTTCTTGAAATAAATGAAAGAAAGAATGAATATATAAAATCACTTTAAAATTTTTTTCTCTTGGGAGGCCGAGGCGGGTGGATCACGAGGTCAAGAGATCGAGACCATCCTGGTCAACATGGTGAAACCCTGTCTCTACTAAAAATACAAAAAATTAGTTGATGGTGGCATGTGCCTGTAATCCCAGCTACTCAGGAGGCTGAGGCAGGAGAATTGCCTGAACCCAGGAGGCGGAAGTTGTGGTGAGCCGAGATCATGCCATTGCACTCCAGCCTGGGTAACAAGAGAGAAACTCCGTCTCAAAAAAAAAAGAAAAATTTTTTTTTTTCTCAGAACTGCATTCAGAAACAATCTATGGTCTGAATAAGCAAAATGTTTGAATTATTTCTTATCCGCATGTTGCTTTTTGCCAAAAATTGCTAGGTTTAATGAGTTGTTAGTAGAGCAAAATAATGCCTTCATCATAAATTTGTTTATAGAGAGTCTTCCATATATCCTATTATAGACAATCAAAGATGGAAAAAGTAAACAAACAAACCTAAATCCTGTCAGGTGACAGTCTTATAAAATTTGACTTCAATTTAACATCCAGGGACATATGTGGGTGATGAGCATTTGACAAATGCCTTACGTTTTGCTGTAATGTCACACAGAGTAGCTGCCATTCTGGTCTAAAAACTCTGGGGGAAAAGAACAAACATGAAATATTAGAAATTCTTAATTATATCTCTTGAGTTTATTTGGCTTGAAGTCTGATTGCCAAAAATATTCCTTCCTGTAACGTTAGTAGTCTTTTGTATTTAACTAAAATATCAGGAATGTAAAGAAACTGTAAACCACTTCAGTTGTCTAACCAACATTATTCATTTGATTTCTGTTCACTGCTGATAGTAGCACATTTATATTTCATGGTTTCTGAATTCAAAGTACCATAATATCCAGATGTGGTCGACTGCTTTCAGGACCAGATGATAAACAGCATTATTTCTTGAAGCTAGATAGCAATCCTGAAGAATAGTCCATTCAGCAGCAAATCAAAAGATTTATGTTAAGTAGGAAAGTCATATTAATCTAGCCTAGGTATCCCTGGTGTCAGAAACTTATCTATAGGGAAAATAGAAAGCATTATATAAAGAAAGTGGTTTATACTATGGCCTGGAAGCATAGTGGCATCAAAATAATGAGAGAGACATGATATATAATTTAGAACTAATTTCTGAGAACAATATGTAATGAAAAACTAATATCACAGCTCACAACCCCACTTCAGTTTTGCCAATTGAAAAGCAGGTAAGCAGCCAGGCATGGTGGCTCAGGCCTGTAATCCTAGCACTTTGGGAGGCCGAGGTGGGCAGACTGCCGGAGCTCAGGAATTTAAGAACAGCCTGGGCAACATGGTGAAACTCCATCTCTACTACGACACAAAAAATTTGCCAGGCCTGGTGGTATGCGCCTGAAGTTCCAACTGCTTGGGAGGCTGAGGCAGAAGAATCACTTGAATCTGGGAGATGGAGGTTGCAGTGAGCCTAGATCACGCCACTGCACTCCAGAGTTTTTGTCTCAAAAAGAAAAAAAAATAGGTAAGCAATTTTGGAATGCTTCATAATCTAGAAAGAAGTCTTTGTCGCACTTTGGGAGGCTGAGTCAGGTGGATCACAAGGTCAAGATATTGAGACCATCCTGGTCAATATGGTGAAACCTGTTTCTACTAAAAATACAAAAAATTAGCTGGGCATGGTGGCGCATGCCTGTAATCCCAGCTACTCAGGAGACTGAGGCAGGAGAATTGTCTGAACCCAGGAGACAGAGGTTGCAGTGAGCCGAGATCGTGCCATTGCACTTCAGCCTGGGTAACAAGAGCGAAACTCCGTCTCAAAAAAAAGCGGGGGGGATTTCCAAGATGGTGCAGTAGGAACAACTCACGATTGCAGCTCTCAGTGAAGGTGCAAAGGGTGAGTCCTAGCCACATTTTCAGACAGACTTTTGTTGCCCACAGAATGGGGAAATTCCCAGGTGTAGGAGAGACACGGGACACCAGCGCAGCCCTTTTGGCTAGTGCAGATGTTGTGGTGCAGCGGCGGACCACACAAAACTCACTGGTCTGAGTGCCCTGTTGGACCGGTAATCTGAGATTTGGGAGGGCAGATTGACATATCCATCTGATTGAGCGGGACTTGGAGGGAAGCCAGACTGGGAGATTCCTGGGAAGCATGATTTGGGCCAGTGCAGTGGGCCATGGCATGGGAAATCATGCGCATCTTAGTGCCCTGTCAGCAGGCAACTGAAACGCCTGTGAGAGAGTCAACCATTCAACTTAAAAAAGAGAAAGAGAGAGAAGGGACTCTGAGGCAGGGAGCCAGGTGATCAGGCTCGGTGGGTCCCACCCCCACAGGGACAAACAAGGCGGTGATTTGAAACACTTGGGGTTGAGAGTTTTGCTGAGGGCTCCGCTGAATCCAGGATGGTGCAGCTCGGTGGGGGAGGGGTGTCTGCCACTATGGACGCATACCGCCCCTACTGAAGTAAACACCCATTGCAGAAGCAGCCTGCCATTGCCGAGGCAACCTGCCATAACAGAGAGACTCCACCAACAGGGCAGAGCCCTGCAGCAGCAGGACGAACCCCACAGTAGCAGAGCAGAGCCTTGGCAGGCAAATAGTGACTAGACTGCCTCCTAGCTGGGCAAGAGAGTGCAACAGATACTCATAAAGAAAGCCCCGAGGAGATCTTCCAAGATGGTGTCACAGAGGTGACTCAGGATTGCAGCTCTCAGTGAAGGCGCAGAGGGTGAGTCCTAGCCACATTCTTGGACAGACCGTTTTTGCCCACAGAACGTTGAAAGTCCCAGGTGTGGGAGAGAAACGGGATGCCTGAACAGCCAGCTTGCATGGCTGGTTCTGCTGGTGCTGCAGCACAATGCAACCAGCACAAAACTCACTGGTCTGGGTGCCCTGTTAAACTGGCAATCTGAGATTTGGAAGGGCAGATTGGCATGTCCATCTGATTGAACAGGACTCAGACAATGAGCCAGACCAGGAGATTCCTGGGAAGCATGATCTGAGCCGGTGGAGTGGGCAGCGGCACTGGAGATTGCACGGATCACAGTGCCCTATCGGCAGGCTACTGGGGCGCCAGTGAGAGAGTCGACTGTTCAGCTTGGGGAGAGGAAGAGAGAGAGAGAGACTCTGAGGCAGGGAGCTGGGTGATTGGGCTCGGTGGGTCCCACCCTCACGGGGACAAGCAAGGCAAAGATTGGAGGTGCTCAGGGCTGAGAGTTTTGCTGCCGGCACAGTTGGAATCTAGGACGGTGCAGCCCGGTGGGGGAGGGGCGTCCACCACTACAGATGCAATCCGCCCCTACTCAAGTACCGCCCAGTGCTGATGCAGCCTGCCGTTGCCGAGGCAACCCGCCATAACAGAGAGACTCCGCCAGCAGGGCAGAGTGCACTACAGCAGAATGGAGAGTGGATGCACGCTAGCAGGGCAAAGCATTGGCAGGCAAATAGTAAATAGACTACCTCCTAGCTGGGCAGGACAGTGCAACAGATACTCATAAAGAAAGCCCCAACTCCCTGAGACAGAGCATCTAAGGGGGGAAAAAGAGGGGGGGTTTTATGAGTTCTGTTGCAGCAGACATAAACACATCCTCCCAACAACCCTGAATGAACAACAGAGCTCACAGCTCAGCACTGGAGCTCCTATAAAGCACAGACCGTCTCCTCAAGCAGCTCCCTGACCCCTGTATATCCAAAGAGTCATCACCCCAAAAAAGGACTAATCAGACTTACATTTGGCAAGCATCATTCTGGGACAAAGATAGCAGAAAAAGAAACTGGTAGCATCCCTCACTGTTCCGCAGCTGCTACAGGTGTACCCCAGGCAAGCAGGGCCTGGAGTGGACCTCAGCACTCATACAGCAGAGGGGCTAGACCGTTAGAAGGAAAACTAAGTAACAGAAATACTTCATCATCAACAATCTGGGCCTCCACTCAGAGACCCAATTGAAAAATCAGCAACTACTAAGACGACAGGTGGATAAATCCATAAAGATGGGAAGAAACCAGCGGAAAAAAGAGGAAAACACCTGAAACCAAAACACCACACCTCCTACAAAGGACCAAAACTCCTCACCAGCAAGGGAACAAAGCTGGGTGGAGAATGAGTGTGACGAAATGACAGAATCAGACTTCAGAAAGTGGATAATGAGAAACTTCAGTGAGCGAAAAGAACATGTTCTAAATCAGCGCAAAGAAACTAAGAACCTTGAAAAAAGATTTGAAAAAAGATTCGAGGAAATGATAACAAGAATGGACAACTTAGAGAGGAATATGAATGAATTGAAGGAGCTGAAGAACACAACACGAGAACTTTGTGAAGCATGCAGAAGTTTCAACAGCCGAATTGACCAAGCAGAAGAAAGAATATCAGAAGTTGAAGATCAACTCAATGAAATAAAATGAGAAACCAAGATTAAAGAAAAAAGCACAAAAAGGAATGAACAAACTCTCCAAGAAACGTGGGACTATGTGAAGACACCCAACCTACGTTTGATAGGGGTACCAGAATGTGATGAAGAGAATGAATCCAAGCTGGAAAATACTCTTCAGGATATTATCCAGGAGAATTTCCCCAATCTAGCAAGACAGGTCAATACTCAACTCCAGGAAATACAGAGAACACCACAAAGATACTCCGCAAGAAGAGCAACCCCAAGGCACATAATCGTCAGATTCACCAGGGTTGAAATGAAGGAGAAAATACTAAGGGCAGCCAGAGAGAAAGGTCAGGTCACCCACAAAGGGAAGCCCATCAGACTCACAGCAGATCTCTCGGCAGAGACTCTACAAGGCAGAAGAGAGTGGGGGCCAATATTCAACATCCTTAAAGAAAAGAACTCTCAACCCAGAATTTCATATCCAGCCAAACCGGGCTTCATAAGTGAAGGAAAAATAAAATCCTTCATGAACAAGCAAGTACTCAGAGATTTTGTCACCACTAGGCCTGCTTTACAAGAGCTCCTGAAAGAGGCACTACACATAGAAAGGAACAACCAGTACCAGTGATCCTAAAAGCATACCAAATGCTAAAGAGCATCAACAAAATGAAGAATCTACATGAACCAATGGGCAAAACAGCCAGCTAGCATCAAAATGGCAGTATCAAATTCACACATAATAATATTAACCCTAAATGTAAATGGGCCAAATGCACCAATCAAAAGCCACAGACTGGCAAATTGGATAAAAAACCAAAACCCATCGGTGTGCTGTATCCAGGAAACCCACCTCATACACAAGCATACACAAGCATACACAAGGCTCAAAATAAAGGGATGGAGGAAGATTTACCAAGCAAATGGAGAGCAAAAATAAGCAGGAGTTGCAATTCTCATCTCTGATAAAATAGACTTTAAAGCAACAAAGATCAAAAGGGACAAAGAAGGTCATTACATAATAGTAAAAGGATTGATACAACAAGAAGAGCTAATGATTCTAAATATATATGGACCCAATGCAGGAGCACCCAGATATATAAGGCAAGTTCTTAGTGATTTACAAAGAGACTTAGACTCCCACACAATAATAGTGGGAGACTTTAACACTCCACTGTCAATATCAGACAGATCAACCAGACAGAAAATTAATAAGGATCTCCAGGACTTGAACTCAGACCTGGAACAAGCAAACCTGATAGACATTTACAGAACTCTCCACCCCAAATCCACAGAATATACATTCTTCTCAGCACCACATCACACCTACTCCAAAATTAACCACATAATTGGAAGTAAAGCACTCCTCAGCAAATGCAAAACAACTGAAATCATAACAAACAGTCTCTCAGACCATAGTGCAATCAAGTTGGAACTCAGAATTCAGAAAATAACTCAGAACTGCACAGCATCATGGAAACTGAACAACTGGCTCTTGAATGTTGATTGGATAAACAATGAAATGGAGGCTGAAATAAAGAAGTTCCTTGAAACCAATGAGAACGAAGACAAAACATACGAGAATCTCTGGAACACATTTAAAGCAGTCTGTAGAGGAAAATATATATCAATATGTGCCCACATGAGAAGAGTGGAGAGATCCAAAATTGACACCCTATCATCAAAATTGAAACAGCTAGAGGAGCAAGGTTAAAAAAACTCAAAACCTAGCAGAAGAGGAGAGATAACTAAGATCAGAGCAGAACTGAAGGAGATAGAGACATGAAAACCCTTCAAAAAATCAATAAATCAAAGAGCTGTTTTTTTGAAAAGGTCAACAAAATAGACAGACCACTAGGCAGACTGATAAAAAAGAAAAGAGAGAACAACCAAATAGATGCAATAGAAAACGATAAAGAGGAAATCACCACAGATTCCACAGAAATTCAAACCATCATCAGAGAATACTACAAACAACTCTATGCACATAAACTAGTAAACCTGGAAGAAATGGATAAATTCCTGGACACCTGTGTCCTCCCAAGCCTAAACCAGGAGGAAGCTGAAACTATGAATAGACCAATAACAAGGTCTGAAGTTGAGGTAGCAATTAAGAGCCTACAACACAAAAAAAGCCCAGGTGCAGATGTGTTCACAGCCGAATTCCACCAGACACACAAAGAGGATCTGGTACCATTCCTTCTGAAACCATTCCAAATAATTCAAAAAGAGCAAACCCTTCCCAAATGATTTTATTAGACCAACATCATCCTGATACCAAAACCCGGCAGAGATTCAACAAGAAAAGAAAACTTCAGGCCAATATTCATGATGAACATAGATGCAAAAATCTTCAATAAAATACTGGCAAATTGATTGCAATAGCACATTAAAAAACTTATCCAACATGATCAAGTAGGATTTAACCCGGGGATGCAAGGATGGTTCAACATACGCAAGTCTATAATGTAATTCACCACATAAGCAGAACCAAAAACAAAAACCACATGATTATCTCAATTGACGCAGAGAAGGCATTTGACAAAATTCAACAGCCCTTTATGCTAAAAACCCTCAATAAACTTGGTATTGATGGAACATATCTCAAAGTAATAAAAGCTATTTACGACAAACCAACAGCCAATATCATATTTAACGGGCAAAAACTGGAAGCATTCCCTTTTAAATCCAGCACTAGACAAGGATGCCCTCTCTTGCCACTCCTATTCAACATAGTACTGGAAGTCCAGCCAGAGCAATCAGGCAAGAAAAAGAAATAAAGCGTATTCAAATAGGAAAGGTGGAAGCCAAATTGTCTCTATTTGCAGACGACATGATAGTATACCTAGAAGACCCCATCACCTCAGCCCAAAAACTCCTGAAACTGATAAGCAACTTCAGCAAAGTCTCAGGATAGAAAATCAATGTGCAAAAATCACAAGCATTCCTATACACCAATAACAGATTTACAGAGAGCCAAATCAAGAATAAACTGCCATTCACAATTGCTACAAAAAGAGAATAAAATACCTAGGAATACAACTTACAAGGAAAATAAGGGACCTCTTCAAGGAAAACTTCAAACCACTGCTCAACAAAATAAGAGAGGACACAAACAGTTGGAGAAACATTCCATGTTCATGGTTAGGAAGAATCAATATCATGAAAATGGCTATACTGCCCAAAGTAATCTACACAATCAATGCTATCCCCATCAAACTACCATTGAATTTCTTCACAGAACTGGAGAAAACCACCATGAACTTCATATGGAACCAATAGAGAGCCTGCATAGCCAAGTCAATTCTAAGCAAAAAGAACACAGCGGGAGGCATCACACTACCGGACTTCAAACTATACTACAAGGCTACAGTAATCAAAACAGCATGGTACTGGTACCAAAACAGAGATATAGACCAAAGGAACAGAACAGAGGCAATGGGGGCAACACAACATATCTACAACCATATAATCTTTGATAAACCAGACAAAAACAAGCAATGGGGAAAGGATTCCCTGTTTAATAAATGGTGTTGGGAAAACTGGCTAGCCATATGCAGAAAGCAGAAACTGGACCCCTTCCTGACCCCTTACACTAAAATTAACTCCAGATGGATTAAAGACTTAAACATAAGACCTGACACCATAAAAACCCTAGAAGAAAATCTAGGCAAAACCATTCAGGACATAGGAGTAGGTAAGAACTTCATGAACAAAACACCAAAAGCATTGGCAGCAAAAGCTAAAATAGACAAATGGGACCTAATCAAACTCTACAGCTTTTGCATGGCAAAAGAAACAGTCACTAGACTGAATCGGCAACCAATAGAATGGGAAAAAATCTTTACAGCTTACCCATTTGACAAAGAGCTGATATCCAGAATTTAGAAAGAACTCAAACAGATTTACAGGAAAAAAACAAGCCCATTCAAAAATGGGCAAAGGATATGAACAGACACTTTACAAAAGAAGACATACATGAGGCCAACAAACATATGAAAAAATGCTCATCATCACTGGTCATTAGAGAGATGGAAATCAAAACCACATTGAGGTACCATCTCATGCCAGTTAGAATGGCGATCATGAAAAAATCTGGAGACAACAGATGCTGTAGAGGATGTGGAGAAATAGCAACACTCTTACACTGTTGGTGGGAGTGTAAATTAGTTCAACCATTGTGGAAGACAGTGTGGCAATTCCTCAAGGACCTAGAAATAGAAATTCCATTTGACCCAGCAATCCCATTACTGGGTATATATCCAAAGTACTATAAATAGATCTACTCTAAGGACACATGCACACGAATGTTTATTGCAGCACTGTTTAAAATAGCAAAGACCTGGAACCAACCCAAATGCCCATCGATGATAGACTGGACTGGGAAAATGTGGCACATATACACCATGGAATATTATGCAGCAATCAAAAACGATGAGTTTTTGTCCTTTGTAGGGATATCGATGAATCTGGAGAACATCATTCTCAGGAAACTGACACAAGAACAGAAAATGAAATACCACATATTCTCACTCATAGGCAGGTGAGAAAAATGAGAACACATGGACACAGGGAGGAGGGTGCTACACACTGGGGTCTATTGTGGGGAACAGGGGAGGAACAGCGTGGATGGGGGAGCTTGGGAGGGATAGCCTGGGGAGAAAAGTTAATTGTGGGTGAAGGGGAGGAAGGCAGCAAAAGACACTGCCATGTGTGTACCTATGCAACTATCTTGCACGTTCTGCACATGTACCCCAAAACCTAAAATGCAATAAAAAAAAGAATATTAAGAAAAAAAAAAGAAAGGACACAATTCCGAGAATGCCCAAACTCAGAGTGACCTACTGTAGAGAAGGAGGTCAGTGGACAGCCTTCAGTGTAATTAAATAAGGGCTAAAATCTGAACAATCCAACTGTTCTCTCCTATAATTTACCCCAGTATACTAAATGGCAGGCACAAATAGAACTCAATGTCAGGATAAGTCAAAAAAGTATTATCAAAATTAATCTCTTTTGTGTCTGAGCAAGAAGAAGATCAGATTGTGCAGTGACTTGAGATGCCCACGGGCATGAAGGCAAGAAAGAAAAAAGGAACAGTCTGCTGTCAGCAGGTTAAACCTTGAATTGCTTCTCTGCTGAACTCATTATCTTTCCAAGCTGGCAATGGGGAGAGGGCATGAGCCCCTTGCCTACCTGCCAGTCCATGCCTCTGGAACCTTTACAGACACTGTCTAGTAGACCCACCTTAACTATTTACATAGGACCTAAAAATGGTCTTTTCACTCAAAGTGGAGACCTGGTGGAACATCAGACCTGTATCACCACAGAGGAATTAGAAAAACCAATAGGAAGACAGGAATGAATTAACAGAGCCACTGATCCAAGGTTATCAAATACAGATGAAAACTTAACCAAAGACGCTTTTTACAGATCTTCAGAGAGAGTCAAGTGGTGATTATTCATTAAAAAAAGGAAAGAAAAGAAGGAGGGAGAAGAGAAAGAGGAAAAAGATAAGGCTGTTATGAAGATGAGTAATTAGAGAAGACAAAAGTGGTTCTAGTAATTTAAAATCTGATGGGCAAAGTAGAAAAAAATTGAATGCAAGGGAAAATATTAATTAAAAAACGCTTAACAGGAGTTCCAGAAAACAGAGAACAGAAACACAGCAAATGGAAGAGATGGAAAGGAGAGAACAGAGGAATTTCCCTAGACCTGAAGGTTTGAGTCCTCAGTTTAAAAGGGCACACTTACGTGTCTACATCCTACTGAAATTTCCAACCTTAAGATTAAAAGAAAATTTTAAAAGCTTTTAGAGAGAAAATAGATTATTTAATCAATCAAACTCACTAACATGTAGGTGAGAAATAAATGAGTAATCAGAAAAAAAAAAAAGATGAGTTTTTGTCCTTTGTAAGGACATGGATGAATCTGGAGAACATAATTCTCAGCAAACTGACACAAGAACAGAAAAGGAAATACCACATATTCTCACTCATAGGTGGGTGAGAAAAATGAGAACACATGGGCACAGGGAGGGATCTACTACACACTGGGGTCTATTGGGGGGAATAGGGGATGGACAGTGGGGAAGGGAGCTGGGGAGGGATAACCTGGGGAGAAATGCCAAATGTGGGTGAAGGGGAAGAAGGCAGCAAAGCACACTGCCATGTGTGTATCTATGCAACTATCTTGAACGTTCTGCACATGTACCCCAAAACCTAAAATGCAATAAAAAAAAATAAAAAAAGAAATAAATTACAAGCACAATTGAAAAAAAATATTATTCTTTGATAAAATATTATTTTTTAGATGAAGTTTAAGCATTGTTTCCTTTAAGGAGGTTTCTTGATTTCTCAACTTGGTGTGTTCTCCTCAATATTTAGATCATGAGCCTTTATTTCAAATCTGTCTAGTCAGATAACTTTTCTTTAGTTTGGAGTTGTTCTTTTTCATCCATTTCCCTACCTTTAATTTTAAGTTCCTCTGAGAAATAAATTATGTTTCATCTAAAAAAAAATCTTTGTCATGTACTTTGAATGGTTTTAAATAAGCATTATTTTTTTAATAGATATCAAGATTATATTATTATAATGTAATAGCAATTTGTTCAGGGCTATACAAACAGACTGATGAGGCAGAATAACGAAGAAGAGAGTAAGAGTCACCCCCACGAAGGGATGGATCCATGACAGCGGTCCCAGTATAAATCAGAGGAAATCTGCAGCAGACCATTCAACAAACAATGTAGAGACAAGTGTGGAAATAGAAAATGCAATTCAATTCAAGCCAGAAAAATAAGAAAGTTTTCCTTCCTAATGCCAGTACAAAAATCATTTTATTTTATTTTCTTTTTTTTAAATTTTTATTGCATTATAGGTCTTGGGGTACATGTGCAGAACATGCAAGATAGTTGCATAGGTACACACATGGCAGTGTGTTTTGCTGCCTTCCTCCCCTTCACCCACACTTGGCATTCATCCCCAGGCTATCCCTCCCCAGTCCCCCCCACTGTCCCTCCCCCATTCCCCCCAATAGACCCCAGTGTGTAGTAGACCCCCTCTCTGTGTCCATGTGTATTACACAGCAAAAGCATAGAATAGTAAGAATATTTTATGAGTTAAGCAAGCTTCTTTAGTGTAGCACTTCTCTGAACTTCTGTTGCAACAGTTAATTGCTATGGCTCCTGAACCAGACTGCCTCGGAGCCCATCTCAACTTCATTATGAGCTGTGTGATCTTGAACCTTGGATACATGGATTAACCTTTATGTGCTTTAGTTTCTAGAACTGTAAACTGGATTACCTCACACAGTTTGTATGAAACATTAAGAAATTAATGCATGTACTATTATCATTAATGCACAATTGTGAATTTCCGCAAGAGGAATTTACTGTGCAGTTTTCATAAATATATAACTGTGGAATTCTTTTTGTTCCTGACATATCACGCAACTAGTGTTCCAGAAAGTATGCTCAGAGAAATCTCTTTAGACAGTGTCCTATGAATACAGATGTTTAACGTATTTATATCATGAACATTAGATATCCACATTCCATTCACGTTGATTTTAAAATATATATATTTTTACTTTTATGTATGCTTTTCCTGTGTCCTTCTGGATATATATACAGAACCAATTAAAGTAAGTTCTAGACTTTGGGATTTTTCAACCCAAAGTACTTTTACCATATATTTCCCAGAAATAATGATAATATATTGATATTATTATAATGTCCATATATATATCAACAATAGATATTATTATAATGCTTAATAAAATAACAATGATTATATAGTATCATTCACCCAATATTTAAAATGTATCAAAATATTACCAGATATCTTTTATAGATGCTTTTAAAAAAATATAGGACCTGGGCTGGCTCACGTCTGTGGTCCCAGCACTTTGGGAGGCCAAGGAGGGTGGATCACAAGGTCAAGAGGTTGAGACCATCCTGGACAACATGGTGAAACACCATCTCTACTAAAAATACAAAAATTAGCTAGGCATGGTAAAGCATGCCTATAATGTAGTCCCAGCTACTCTGGAGGATTAGGCAGGAGAATTGCTTGATACTGGAACGCAGTGGTTGCAGTGAGCCAAGGTCATGTCACTGCACTTCAGCCTGGCAAAAGAGCGAGATTCTGTTTCCCAAAAAAAAGGACCCAACTGAGATGCACACATTTTATTTTGTTATATATATGTAACTTCCTTTTAATATAGAGTAATTCTCATATTATTTTCTTGACTAACTTTTTAAAGAACTTTTATTAGCTGTCTTGTAGAATGTCCTTTCATCTGATTGTCTTTTGTGTTGACTAAATTGTTTTCTATCTTTTATCTTTCTTGGACATGGGAAGTTAGGTCTAGAGTTTCATAAGATACAGTTAATCAATTTGACAACAATGCTTGATGGATAATTATTTCAAAGCACATCCCATTTTAGACATATAATATCAGATTTTTTCTTTATTAGTAATGATAAATTTGATCACTCAGTTAAGGTGGTGACTCTCAGAAGTCTCAATTGTGAAAGTATATCTTTTCCTTTGTAAATTTTAAATAAACCATTGTGTAATGCATTGAAATTTGTGAATCTCTTTTTCCTTAACATTTTACCAATTTCTTTTGTGTCCATTGATAACTTTTTGTTTAAATCAAATTGTACATTGGGATTAGGAAATGGTGATTTTTCTAATTTTGTGATTCCATGTGCATTTATTAGTAGGCATTCTTCTGTTAAGGTATTATCACTGTTTTGAGTGGCATGTGGCTTAAGATGAAGTGATGGAATGGCATACAAGAGCAGACACATGCTTGACAGATTTAAGCAGATTCATGACAGTTGTAAACGAAAATGCCAGAGCTTTTCAGACAAGGCAGGGATAAACATAGGAGGGACACATGTGCACACAGACACACAGACACACAGACACACACACACACACACACACGGAGGGGGATAGAGAGACAGAGAGATACAAGTTTACTATACGACTGTCCCCTGGGAAAGGCCCCTGGGAAGGGACCAGTAAACCAGGACAGACTGTTTCATATCAGTGCCATAACTCCCTTGTTTCTTTGACTCCTTTTGGTTCTATCATTTGATTAACTTCTCTCCTTTTGTCCCCACTTTCAAGTTCTTTATCTCTTTTTCTGAAGATGTAACACTTATAATTAGCATTCCTCTATCCTCCACACATAAATTTTTGGAAGTGTTGGTAGACAGCAGAGAAGGCAGAGTTTGGAAAAATACAGGAATTAAAAGCTCTGAGATAGCCATAGACATGGTATTAGGCTCTATGTATCAAGGCTTGGTTGAGAAGTACATGGTACACTGCAACAGGGTCATAAGGGGACGTTAAAAGAACAAAATTAAAATAACTCATAAAGGGTATTGAAGTGCCCTCAGCTACAACAAGTTAAGACGTGTATGCTCCAGCATCAAGAGAGTAGTTGTTTAGAGAGGGCCACCTGAAGGAGCGATTGACTTAGATGGAAGGACACAGCCAACACACAATCCCTGTGGGGAGGAAGCTGGTGAGTAAATAACCCACCTTCTGTCTTCCTCACCCTCTGATCTCCAAAAATGTAAGTTCTGTGAGTATAGAAATTTTATTTATCTCATTTATTTGTATGCCTAGAAGAAATATTGCCAGGTATGCAGGATGTGTTCAATAAGTTTTGTTTAGTATGTAAACGAATGAATGGAAGAAGGATTGGATGTGTGAGAGACTCAGAGGACTTATTTTGAGTTTTATTTTGAGTTTCTCAGTTGGTCTTTTAAAAATCCAAAAGCAAATTCAATTTTTTTTGCCTTAGTAATTCATATCAATGCCATGAGATCTCATTATTTTATTTTTAGAAAACATGATCAATGAGAAAATTGCACCAGAGGATCCACATTGATACTTTTGAATTGAGCACATTACTTAGCAAATGCTAACATGGGAACTTGAGGATATTTAGTGAACCTGCTGAAGTCAACAAATTAATGCAACTGAAATCAATAGAGAAGCAACTATCTAGTAACCTTGGCATTTTGGGGTGGCCTGAAAAAAGCTTTTATCTGCTGTTGGGCTTTGTAACCTATGAAATAAATCAAAACATAACAACAGTTAACCTTGAAAACCTTTTGATTACCTCCCAGGGTTAATATTCTTGAAGGCAGTATAGTGTCACGGGAAAGTCTGTATCTTGAATTAAGCAAAATTCTGTCAAATTCTGGCTCTGCTATTCATTATCCATTTAACATAGAAATATTATTTGAAAAACTTTTAAAAAATCTCACTTTTTCATTTGTTAAACCAGGATAATCTCACTTGTATTGTGTCAAGAATTGAGAAAATGTATTGCAAATGTTTGGCACATGATGTCTGCTTTATTCATATTAATTCCTTGTTTTCCTTGGAGAAAGATAAATTAATATATTGATATAATTTAAAATAGAAAATTAATATAAATTACTATAATATTAATTTTATATTAGATTTTATTCTCTTCATTTTTGTAAACTTTTGGAAATTCTTGATGTTACTGTGTAGTTGATAAACATAGAATCAATTTCAGTGAGCTATATCAAACAAGGCAGATGAAAACCTACATGGTTTTACACAACCATATCCCAACTTGTCATTTATTTTTCAAACTTGAGATTTAGAAACAGTTTTCATCATGAGATAGATATAGTCACAAAACTCAATTTAAAAATAGAAATAAAGATAATTTATCAGAATTCACAAAAATCTTCAGTTTCTGTGTGTAAATGGCACTGTTGAGCAAAAGTTGAGTTTACTTGTGGAAAGTTTAAATATTTCCATATTGTTATATTTTATTTTCCTGATAGAAGGGGAAATACAACTGATTTTGTGGTAGGCAACTGAAATAACTAGTTTATTGCTTATCCTTCCACAGATATTTTATGCATATGTGAGCAATTATATAATCTTCACTGCTTTTTAATTTTTAACAAATGCTATATTTTAGACTAGATTTAAATTTTAGGAAAAGTTGTAAAAATATTACAGAGCCCCTATATACTACATTAACAAGTTTTCTCTTTTGTTAGCATCTCATATTTAGGGAGTACATTTGTCATAGCTAGGGAATCAACATTGGTGTATTATAATTAGTCAAATTTCACAGTTTATCAGGTTTTGCTATTTTTAACCCAGAGCTCCTTCTCAGTTCTAGGATCCCTTCCATGATACCATCTTAAATTTAGTTATTGTGTCTCCTTAGCCTCTTCTGATCCATGACAATTTCTCAGACTGTCCTTGTTTTTCTAATGACCTTGACATTTTTGAGGAGGGCTGGTTGAGTATTTTGTAAAAGGATCCTCAATTGGAGTTTGACTGATGTTTTTCTCATGGTTAGACAAAAGTTTTGAGAGAATGATTTTAGAGGTGAAGTACCCTTCTCAGCATGGTAACAAGGGTAAGTCTTTCAACATGGCTTATTACTGATGATGTTAACTTTGATTACCTGGCCAAGGTAGTGTGTGTTGTTTCTCCAGTGTAAAGTTACTTCTCCTCTGTTATGAACAGTAATATTTGAAAGAAAGTCACTTACCAAAGCTCGTACTCAATGAGTGGAGAGTTGCATTCCATCTCCTTATGCCCTTTTAATTTTTTTTTTGAATTTTTATTTTAAGTTCAGGGGTACACATGCAGGTTTGTTACATAGGTAAACTCTCATGGGGGTTTGTTGTACAGATTATTACATCACCTAGGTATTATGCCTAGTACCTATTAGTTATTTTTTCTGATTTTCTCTCTCCTCCAAACTTCCACCTCTGATAGGCTGCAGTCTGTTTTGTTCCTTTTTATCTGTCTGTGTGTTCTCATTATTTAGTTTTCACTTGTAAGTGAGAACATGTAGTATTTGATTTTCTGTTCTTGCATTAGTTTGCTAAGGATAATGACCTCCACCTCTATCTGTGTTCCTGAAAAGGACATAATCTCATTCTATTTATGACTGCATAGTAGTCAATAGTGTATATGTACATTTTATTTATCCAGCATATTATTGATGGGTGTTTAGACTGATTCCATGTCTTTGCTATTATGAATAGTCCTGCAATAAAAATACTCATATGTGTGTCTTTATAATAGAATGATTTATATTTCCTTGAATATATACCCAGTCATGGGATTGCTGAGTCAAACAGTATTTCTGTCTTTAGGTTTTTGAAGAATCACTGCACTGTCTTCCACAATGACTGAACTAATTTACACTCCCACCAACAGTGTATGAGTGTTCCTTTTTCTCCACAACCTCACAAGCATCTGTTACTTTTTGACTTTTTAAAAATAACGGTTCTGATTGGTATGAGTTGGTATCTCATTGTGATTTAAATTTGCATTTATCTAATGATCAGTAATGTTGTTTTAATAATAACCATTATGACTGGTATGAGTTGGTATCTCACTGAGATTTTAATTTGCATTTATCTAATGATCAGTGATGTTGAGCTTTTTTATATATGCTTTTTGGCCACATGTATGTCCTCTTTTGAAAAATATGTGTTCATGTCCTTGCCCTCTTTTTAATGGTCTTTCTTATAAAGTTTTCTAAGTTCCTTACAGATGCTGGATATTAGACCTTTGTCAGCTGCATAGTTTGCAAAAATTGTCTCCCATTCTATAGGTTGTATGTTGTCTGTTTTGATAGTTCCTTTTGCTGTGTAGAAACTCTTTAATAGATCCCATTTGCCAATTTTTGCTTTTGTTGCAATTGTTTTTGGCATCTTCATCATGAAATCTTTGCATGTGCCTATGTCCTGAATGGTACTGCCTAGGTAGTCTTCCATGCTTTGTATAGTTGTTGATTTTACATTTAAGTTTTTAATTCATCTTGAGTCAACTTTTCTATATGGTGAAAGGAAGGGATCCAGTTTCAGTCTTCTGTGTATGGCTAGGCAGTTATCCTAGTTCCATTTATTGAATAGGGTGTCCTTTCCCCATTTCTTATTTTTGTCAGATTTGTCAAATATCAGATAGTTGTAGATGTGTGGCTTCATTTCTGGAGTTGTCCATTCTGTTCCATTCTTCTATGTGTCTTATTTTGTGCCAGTATCATGCTCTTTTTGTTACTATAGCCCTATCATATAGTTTGAAGTCAGGTAGCATGATGTGTCCAACTTTGCTCCTTTTGCATAGGATTGCCTTGGCTATTCAGGCTTGCTTTTGGTTACATATGAATTTTAAAATAGTTTTTTTTCCTAGCTCTGTGAAGAATTGCAATAGGTTAATAGGAATAGCATTGAATGTATAAATTTCTTTTGGCAATATGGTCATTTTAATATGTCAATTCTTCCTATCCATGAACATGGAAAGTTTCTCCATTTGTTTGTGTCATCTCTGATTTCTTTAAAAGTGTTTTGTAGTTCTCCCTATAGAGATCTTTCACCTCCCTAGTTATCTGTATGCCTAGGCATTTTTTTATGGCAATTGTGAATGAGATTGTATTCCTGATTTGGTGTTTGGCTTGACTCTTGTTGTTGTATAGGAATCCTAATAATTTTTCCACATGAATTTTGTATCCTGAAACTTTGCTAAAGTTGTTTATCAGTTTTAAAAGCTTTTGAGTTGAGACTATGGAGTTTTCTAGGTATAGAATCTTGTTGTCTGCAAACAGAAAAAGAAATAGTTTGACTGTCTCACTTCCTATTTGAATATACTTTATTTCTTTCTCTTGACTGATTGCTCTCGTCAGGTCTTCTAATACCATGTTGCATAGGAGTGGTGAGAGAGGGAATCCTGTTCTTGTGAAAGATTTCAAGCAGAATGCTTCCAGCTTTTGCCCATTTAATATAATGTCAGCTGTGGATTTGACATAATGGCTTTTATTATTTTGAAATATGTTCCTTCAATACTTAGTTTATTGAGAGTTTTTAACATGAAGGAATGTTGAATTTTATCAAAAGCATTTTCAGCATATATTGAGATAGTTATATGGTGTTTTTGTGTCTTTAGTTTTGTTTTTGTAATAAATTATATTTCTTGATTTGTGTGTGTTGAACCAACCTTGCATACAGGAGATGAAGCCTACTTAATTGTGTTGGATAAGCTTTCTGAGGTGTGGGTGGATTCAGTTGGCCAGTATTTTGTTAGGGATTTTTGTATGGATGTTCATCAAGGACATGGGCCTAAAGTTTTCTTTTTATGTTATGTTTCTGCCAGGTTTTGATATCAGGATGAATGCTGGCCTCATAGAATGAGTTGAGGAGGAGCCCCTTCTTCTTAATTTTTGTTTTTTCCTTTGGAGTAGTTTCAGTAGGAATGGTATAAGCTCTTTGGTAGAATTCAGCTGTGAATCCATTTGGTTGCAGGCTTTTTTGTTTTTCCATCAGTAGGATATTTATTACTGCCTCAATGTCAAAACTTGTTATTGGTTTGTTCAGGGATTTAATTTCTTCCTTGAAGCTGAACAAGGAAGAAATTAAATCCATTTCTCCTAGATTTTTTAGTTATGTTCATAAAGGTGTTTATAATATTATCTGATGGTTATTTGTATTTCTGTGTGGTCAGTGGTAATATTTCCATTTTCATTTCTGATTGTATTTATTTGAATCTTTTTTCTTTCCTTCTTTATTAGCCTAGCTAGCATTCTATTTTATTAATGTTTTCAAAAAACTGTATTCTGGATTCATTGATCACTTAAATGATCAATGTCTCAATTTGTTTCATTTCATCTCTGATTTCGGTTATTTATGTCTTCTGCTATTAATAACTTTGGGGTTAGTTTGCTCTTGGTTCTCTAGTTCTTTTAGTTATGATGTTATGTTGTTAACTTGAGGCCTTTCTATTTTTTTGATGCAGGCATTTAGGGTTGTAAATTTCCCTTTTAACACTGCCTAAGCTGTGTCCCAGAGATTCTGATATATTGTATCTTTTTGTTCTCATTAGTCTCAAAGAACTTTCTGATTTCTGCCTTAATTTTATTATTTACTTAGAAGTCCTTCAGAAGCAGGTCATAACAATTTCCATGTAATTTATGGTTTTGAGTGATTTTTTTAGTCTTTTTATTTTATTTTATTTTTATTTTTGAGGAAGGCAGGAAGGGAGGAAAAGAGGAAGGGAGGGAGTAAGGAAGGGAGAGAGGAGGAAGGGAGGGGGGAGGGAGGGAGGAAGGGAGGGAGGGAGGGAGGAAGGGAGAGAGAGAAAAGAAGGAAGGAAATCTGGCAATGAGAGAGACATTGCCAACCTGGATCTAGAGGTCTACAAGTTGATTTCTTTTTTTTTGTGAGAAGGAAAGAAAAAAAAAGGAGTGAAGGAGAGGAAGAAAGAGGAAGAAAAAGAGGGAGAGAGAACGGAAATGTTGCTTTATTCTAAAAGAAATGGGTATTAATAATGGCCAATCAATATTTCATTTAAACCTATGAGTAGGTGTGAAGTGGTATTGACAAGAATGTATATTTCGTATGTTTAAAGTGGAGAGCTCTATAAATATTTATTAATTTTACTTGTTCCCGATCTGAGTTCAAGTCCTTGATATCCTTATTAATTTTCTGTCTCATTGAGTCTAAGTCTCTATGTATCTGGGTGTTAGGATCATTAGCTCTTATTGCTGCATTGATTCTTTTACCACTATATCTTTGTTGCTTTAAAATCTATTTTATCAGATATGAGAATTGCAACTCCTATTTTTTTTATTTATTTATTTTTGCTTTCCATTTGGTTGGTAAATCTTTCTCCATTTCTTTGTTTTGAGTCTTTGTGTATCCTTGCATGTGAAATGGATCTGGATGTAGCATAGCATTGGGTTTTGGCTGTATCTTTTGATTGGGGGATTTAGTTGATTTAAATTTAGGATTACTGACATTTGTTGCTAACTGGCTGTTTTGTTCATTCATTGATGTAAATTCTTCTTTATGTTGATGCTCTTTGCTTTTTGGTATATTTTTAGAAAGGCTAATACTTGTTTCTTTCTATGTGTAATGCTTCTTTCAGAAGCTCTTGTAAAGCAGGCCTGGTGGTAATAAAATTTCTGAGTACTTGCTTGTTCATAAAAGATTTTAGTTTTCCTTCAGTTGTGAAGTTTAGTTTGGCAGGATATGAAGTTCTGGGCTGAAAGTTCTGTTCTTTAAGGATGTTGAATATTGCCCCCCACTCTCTTCTGGCTTGTAGAATTTCTGCTGAGAGATCTGCTGTAAGTCTGATAGGCTTCCCTTTGTGGGAAACCTGACCTTTCTCTCTGGCTGCCCTTAGTATTTTCTCCTTCCTTTCAACCCTGGTGAATCTAACGATTATGTGCCTTGGGGTTGCTCTTCTTGAGGAATATCTTTGTGGTGTTCTCTGTATTACTTGGGTTGAATGTTGTCCTGCTTTGCTAGTTTAGGAAAATTTTCCTGAATAATATCCTGAAGAATATTTTCCAGCTTGGATTCATTCTCTCCGTCACATTCAGGTACACCTATCAAACGTAAATTTGGTCTTTTCACATAGTCCCACATTTCTTGGAGACTTTGCTCATTCCTTTTTATCCTTTTTTCTCTATTCTTGTATTCTCATTTTATTTCATTAAGTTGGACTTTGACCTCTGATATCCTTTCTTCTGCTTGAACAATTCGAGTGTTTAAACCTGTGCATACTTCTCGGAGTTCCCATATTGTATTCTTTAGTTCCATTAACTCACTTATATTCCTCTCTAAATTGTCTCTTCTCATTAGGATTTCGTCAAACCTTTTTTCAAAGTTCTTAGTTTCTTTACATTGGGCTACAACATGTTCTTTTAACTCACAGAAGTTTCTTATTATCCATGTTCTGAAGCCTGATTCTGTTATTGGGATGCGCTCATTCTCCATCAAGCCTTGTTCTCTTGTTGATGAGAGACTGTGATCCTCTGTAGAGGGAGAGGCATTCTGATTTTGAGTATTCTCAGCCTTTTTACGCTGGTTTCTTCCCATCATTTTAAGTTTATCCACCTGTCATCTTTGTAATTACCACCTTTCAAATTAGGACTCTGAGTAGAGGTCCAAGTTGTTAGTTCCCAGGGACGAAATATGAGCAACCCACTGCGCCGGCCAAAACAGCAGCGTTAAGACTGATGGTGCTTTTCTGCCTGGGAATCTCCAGTTTGACTTCCTTCTTGAATCCATATAGGAGACTCTGCCTTTCTGGAGCTCCAAATTTCAGTCAGAAGGGGAACCAGTCCCATTTACTCTGCACCAAGAGCTGCCACGCTGAGGTGCCAGCAAAACTGCTGCTCCGGCCACAAGAGTCACGCTGGTGACCCGTGCTGCTCCTCCAAACCTTGGTCAGAGGGGGAACCAGTCCCATTTACTCTGCTCCAAGAGCTGCTGCACCAAGGTGCCGGCAAAACTGCTGCACTGGCCACAAGAGTCACGCTGGCGACCTGTGAAGCTCCTCCACTGGGAATCTTCTGCTCCGTGAGCGAACAAAATTTGTCTGAAAGTGTGGCATCCTCTCATTCTCTGCATTTTCACTGGGAGCTACAATCTTGAGATTTTAGTGGTCAGCCATCTTGGATTGTTCCCGATTTTCTTAGTCTTGATATCTAATTTTATTGCCATGTGGTCTGAGAGAGTGGTTGTTATTTCAGTTCTTTTGCATTTGCTGAGGAGAATTTTCCTTTTGATTATATGATAAATTTTAAAGCCTGTGCCATGTGGCGATGAGAAGGATGTATATTCTGTTGTTTCCAGGTGGAGTCTATCAGGTCCATTTGATTTAGTCCTGAGTTCAGGTCCTGAATATCTTTGTTAATACTTTGCCTTGATGATCTGACTAATACAGTCAGTAGGGTATCAGAATTTCTCACTGTTCTTGTGTGGGAGTCTAGGTCTCTTTGAAGGTCTCTAAGGACTTGCTTTATAAATCTAAGTGCTCCTGTGTTGGATGCATATATATTTAACACAGTTAAATCTTCTTGTTTAATTGAACCTTTTGCCATTATGTAATGCCCTTGTCTTTTCTTATCTTTGTTGATTTAAAGTCTGTATGAAATTAGGATTGCAAAGTTTGCTTTTTTTGTTTTTCCATTTGTTTGGTAGATTTTTCTCAGTTCCTTTATTTTGAGCCTATGGGTGTCATTGCATATGAGCTGGTCTCTTGAAGGCAGCTTACCCATTTTTTTTTTTTTTTTTTAATCAGCTTGTCATTCTAGGCCTGTTAATTGGGTCATTTAGCCTATTTAAATTCAAGATTAGTATTAATTTTTGTGGATTTGATCTTTTCATCATGATGTTAGCTGGTTATTTTGAAGACTTGTTTATGTGGTTGCTTTATAGTGTCACTGGTCTGTGTACTTTAGTGTGTTTTTGTAGAGGCTGGCAATGATCTTTTTCATATTTATTGCTTCCTTCAGGAGTTCTTTTAACTCAGGTATGATGGTAACAAATTCTTCCAGCATTTGTTTGTCTGAAAAGGATTTTATTTCTGCTTTGCTTATGAAGCTTAGTTTGGCCAGATATGAAATTGTCGGTTGAAATTTCTTTTCTTCAAGAATATTGAATATTGGTCCCCAATGTCTTCTGGCTTGTAGAGTTTCTTCTGGCCTGGCTTCTGATGGGTCTGCTTCTAGTCTGATGGGCTTCCTTTTATTTATTTATTTATTTATTTATTTATTTTTAAAAAATTTTTATTGCATTATAGGTTTTGGGGTACATGTGCAGAACGTGCAAGATAGTTGCATAGGTACACACATGGCAGTGTGTTTTGCTGCCTTCCTCCCCTTCACCCACACTTGGCATTCATCCACTGGGCTTCCTTTTATAGGTTACCTGACCTTGTCTCTAGCTGCCTTTAACATTTTTTCTTTCACTTTGGCCTTTAAGAATCTGAAAATTATGTGTCTTGGGGAGGATCTTCTTGAGGAGTATCTTACTGGGGTTCTCTGCATTTCTTTCATTTGAGTGTTGGCCTCACTCTCCAGGTAGGGGAATTTTTCATGGATGATGTCCTGAAATATGTTTTCCAAGTTGCTTTAATTATTGCCATCTTCTTTAGGTACACCAGTAGGTCATAGATTTGATTTCTTTACATAATCCCACATTTCTCAGAGGTTTTGTTCTGCAGCAGAGTGCTAACAGATGAAAAGGTGCCTGATTCTCTGCAGGTGTTCACCACAGTGGTAGACCAACACAGAAGGGGGCCAAGGGGGGCCTGCTGGAGACTGCGTGGGTGGTTGCACTGGAAGTGATGCCGGCTTGTGGGTGGGGTGCTAGTCAGTGCATGCTTGGGGGCTTTCTCTGTGCCCCACAAGCAGGAATAATTGCTCAGCTTGTGAGAATATTTGCTGTTCTCCATGCAGTGTTAGTGAAAGGGTGGGATGCTGGTGGGGGTGGGGCTTGCTGGCTCTGTGGCTGCCAAGGATTTGTCTGCAATAGTGGTTAGCAGGTGGGGTTGAGGGTGAACTGCATTCCCATGTGCCGGCCAGGCAAGTAAAGCAAAACCTACCCTTGCAGACATGCACCAGAAAAGTGATGTGGGGAAATGCTATGGGGCTGGAATAAGCTGCAGTATGGGAAGGAAGCATGCCGGCTGGTCTGTAGCCATTGGGAGCACCTCACTGGAGCTCTCCACTGATCATGTACAGTCTGCTAGTATAGAAGCTATGGTGTGGTAACCCAAGGTGCCCAAGACTGACCTGTAAGCAGGTGTGGCCAGAATGGTTGCCCAGAGAGGCCAGCAGACCAACAGGTGCTCAGATTGCACCAGCCCCATGTAATGTGCAAGACTGTCTTACAGAGATCAGGTTAGATAGTTTTTCTAGGACTATAGTCTCCTATGGGAGCAAGTTGAGCCTAGGGGGATGGCTTTCCCTGGCTGTGCTCTGCTACAGATGCTCCCACACCAAACCTCTGGGCTTATCATCAGCTGGTGTGCTGCTCCTACCACTACTCTCAACATATGTCCCTGCCTACTGGAGTGTCTGTGATAGTTGAGGGGTCCCCTCCTGCTGGAGTCCCAGAGGCTATGGTGAGAATGGGTTGTTCCTTGACAATTCAATTCACCCCTATATTTGTTATGGTTCAAAAGTGAGTCTCAGTGTGCTATAGCCATGCAGGATTCCCAGCTTTATTCCTCTTCAACCCAGCTTCTGTGTCTTCCCCTGTCCACTGGGCACCTTCACTCTGGAGAGCTGTTAAAAGCACACCAGTTGTCTCAGTCCCTTGGTGGGAGCTGTTCCATCTGGTTGCATGTAGTTGGCCATTTTGCCCTTTCTACAACTAATTCTTGAATTATTTTAATATTATTAGTGGGGCTATCATCCAACAATATTGTTTTGTAACATACACAGAAGGAGTAGTAGCTTTTATGGATATCATTATTTTTATTTTGGAAAGGATCAGATTCACCATTGAACTAAGATGAGTTAACTGCTCACTGGAAGGAACTGTAATTTCTTTGTGGGCTTTAGGGTATCAGTCAGTTTTCTAGAAGAGATATTAGACAAATGAGGCTTTAAGAGAACAACTATATATTATATTAATAGGTACTTCACTAAATTAAATATTTTATTCCTTCCAGTGTTTAAAAAGCAAGGCTTTTAACTTATTTACATATAAACTCCATTTATTTTAAATACACAAACACGACCTCTTTTTCATTAATCTTGCTTATAAAAATGTCTTCAGAAGCTTTTTGCTATATCAAATTTTCAATTTTAATGTAGTGTGGGTCCTCCCTGGAAGCTCAGCTATGCTTCCTTCAGGATTCAGGTGTGCCCAGACACATCTGTAAGAGTGGTGGGATGTTCTGAAAACAGGAACTGAAGAGGGCTGCAACTTATTGTCTACCCTCCTTTACTTGTGGTTTGTGAGTTTCTAATAAGAGGCATAACTTGCCCCTCCCCACTCTTTGGGTAGGTTTGAGCTTGGGCAGGGCTTGGGTAGGCTTAGATACACACGCAAGCACACACACACACACATGCACACACACACTCTGTACATATATTTCAAATAGCAGCAACTAAATGGTGCTGGTGCAGACAGATTCCACAATTAGGGACCCTAATTCATCATTTGGGTGGATGGGGAAGGAAACAGACACCAAAGAGGATATTTCTTTTAGAGGAGAAAATACATTCTATTTTTCTAATTTTTAAAATTAGTGAGTTATAAACCATCTACATTTTGTGATATTACTTGATGTGAACACTTTGTGATTTTTAAAGGCTAAACCACATTTTTTGAGATAGAATATTTAATGCAATTTGCTTATTAAATTTTTAAGAATGCAAAAAATTTAATTCAAACAAATCTTTAGCTTCAATGAAGTAAAATATCTGCTGAAGCTACCAAACTCTAGTAAGTAGAGTGGGCTCTGTGAGTAATCCCAAGGTGTTGCAAAAAAAAAAAACAACAAAACAAAACACATGACTTATTGCAAATATTGCTCCAATTCACACATTCTAATCTCCTCAGACTGATCAATCAGCTTATCCACTTTCTATTACCCACTTTACAATCTCAGAGAAAGATAATTTCCCCAGAAACAATGAAAAAAGAGTAGGTGTGTATGTTATACATCAATATATTACATATATAGATTGCTGTCTAACCTCTTGAGAAGTGCTTGCTGGAAAAATCTTTTCAGAAAGCAGGTCATTTCCTTCTTTAAATTGTTTGAAGAACATTGTCCCTAGATTTCAAATCTCACAAAATATATTTCCCTTGCTACACAGTAAGTATTTTGTTTTTCAATGTTTCTGTGAAGTTGTTATGAGCCTGACATAAGATGCATGTGAAATGTTCAGATGTTTGGCAGATATAATGTAACTATCATGATTGAAGCCAGCCAAGAAACTCATTTTTCAGGCCTCTTCAGTCTTCTATATGAAACATTTTGACCTACATCATCAATTTAGAATTATACAGCTTCACACCAAATTTCACTAAGGGTTCTGAGTTCATGAGTAGTTCCAGAAACAATTCTTTGCAATTTTTCTTTGCTAGAAATAAAGCTTACACATACTTTTTCAAGGTGTATTTTTCAAAATTATTAGAATTAGAGGAAAAACTTTTGTTGGTTAGAACTCTCCATAAAACAAATATTTGTTGAATGAATGAATGATGGAGAAATTTCACTAGATTCATAGTAGTAGATTTACTGTGCAGCTTATGAATGAGCCTTAAAAATGTACTTATGGTCATATGTTTATGCACAATTTGAAAAAAAAAGTATGTTCAAAGGGCAATGGGTTAGAACCCAATTACCACCTCCTTCTTCTTTAATTAATTCCCCTCTTGTCAACCTTTTGTCAGTGGTACTGGAATCTTTATGAGCATTTATGAAATCTAAGAGGAAATGGAGTTGCAGACACATTTATTTTGGGTTTGGCGGGATATTTATGTGGATTTTAGTCACTTCTGGCTATAGATACATTATTGCTAGTTGTCAGTGAAGAAATGGCTTCCACTCTCCTACTGGCCACTGTGCCAACTCACTCTGTCTTATTGTAAGGGGAGCACAGTGTCACAGATCTCATGGTGTTATGAAGGCTCCTTACCATACTTGGTGCTATGCTTGTGTGCGTTGCAGAGAAGACACAAGATTTAAAAAGCAAAACCTAGAAGCTAACTTGGGGAGAATTTTTCATACATTAGGTGATGAAAAATTTTATGTAGAGGATTTGATTCTCATTGATCCTATTTTTTTTTAATTTTTTTAATTTTTTATTGTGTTTTAGGTTTTGGGGTACATGTGCAGAACATGCAAGATAGTTGCATAGGTACACATATGGCAGCGTGTTTTTCTGCCTTCTGCCCCTGCACCTATATTTGGCATTTCTCCCCAGGCTATCCCTCCCCAGCTCCCCGCCCCACTATTCCCTATTCCTCGAAATAGACCCCAGTGTATACTACTCCCCGACCTTCGTCCATGTGTTCTCACTGTTCATCACCCGCTTATGAGTGAGAATATGCAGTGTTTCATTTTCTGTTCTTCTGTCAGTTTGCTGAGAATGATGTTCTCCAGATTCATACATGTCCCTACAAAAGACACAAACTCATCATTTTTGATTGCCATAATATTCCATGGTGTATATGTGCCACATTTTCCCAGACTAGTCTATCATCGATGGGCATTTGGGTTGGTTCCAGGTCTTAGCTATTGTAAACAGTGCTGCAGTGAACATTCATGTGCATGTGTCCTTATAGTAGAATGATTTATAGTCCTTTGGATAGATACCCAGTAATGGGATTGATGGGTCAAATGGAATTTCTATTTCTAGGTCCTTGAGGACTCGTCACACTGTCTTTCACAATGGCTGAACTAATTTACACTCCTACCAGCAGTGTAAAAGTGTTCCTATTTCTCCATGTTCTCTCCAGAATCTGTTGTCTCCAGATTTTTTAAAGATCACCATTCTAACTGGCGTGAGATGGTATCTCATAGTGGTTTTGATTTGCATCTCTCTAATGACCAGTTATGATGAGTGTTTTTTCATATTTTTTTGCCTCATGTATGTCTTCTTTATTTTTTACTTCAGATATATATTTTTTATTTTAAATTTTTATTGCATTTTAGGTTTTGGGGTACATGTGCAGAACGTGCAAGATAGTTGCATAGGTATACACATGGCAGTGTGTTTTGCTGCCTTCCTCCCCTTCACCCACACTTGGCATTTCTTCCCAGGCTATCCCTCCCCAGCTCCCCCCACGCTATCCCTCCTCCATTCCCCCCAATACACCCCAGTGTGTAGTATACCCCCTCCCTGTGTCCATGTGTTCTCATTTTTCTCACCCGCCTATGAGTGAAAATATGCAGTATTTTTTTTTCTGTTCTTGTGTCAGTTTGCTGAGAATGATGTTCTCCAGATTCATCCATGTCCTTACAAAGGACAAAAACTCATCATTTTTGATTGCTGTATAATATTCCATGGTGTATATGTGCCACATTTTCCCAGTCCAGTCTATCATCGATGGGCATTTGGGTTGGTTCCAGGTCTTTGCTATTGTAAACAGTGCTGCAATGAACATTCCTGTGCATGTGTCCTTATAGTAGTAGAAAGATTTGTAGTCATTTGGATATATACCCAGTAAAGGGATTGCTGGGTCAAATGGAATTTCTATTTCTAGGTCCTTGAGGAATCACCACACTGTCTTCCACAATGGTTGAACTAATATACACTCCCACCAACAGTGTAGGAGTATTCCTATTTCTCCACATTCTCTCCAGCATCTGTTGTCTCCAGATTTTTTAATGATCACCATTCTAACTGGTGTGAGATGGCATCTCAATGTGGTTTTGATTTGCATCTCTCTAATGACCAGTGATGATGAGCATTTTTTCATGTGTTTGTTGGCCTCATGTGTGTCTTCTTTTGTAAAGTGTCTGTTCATGTCCTTTGCCCATTTTTGAATGGGCTTGTTTGTTTTTTTTTCCTGTAAATCTGTTTGAGTTTTTGGAAATTCTGGATATCAGCCCTTTGTCAGATAGGTAAACTGTAAAGATTTTTTCCCATTCTGATGGTTGCCGATTCACTCTAGTGACTGTTTATTTTGCCATGCAGAAGCTGTGGAGTTTGATTAGGTCCGATTTGTCTATTTTGGCTTTTGTTGCCAATGCTTTTGGTGTTTTGGTCATGAAGTCCTTGCCTACTCCTGTGGCCTGAATGGTTTTGCCCAGATTTTCTTCTAGGGTTTTTATGGTGCCAGTTCTTATGTTTAAGTCTTTAATCCATCTGGAGTTAATTTTAGTGTAAGGTGTCAGGAAGGGGTCCAGTTTCTGCTTTCTGCACATGGCTAGCCAGTTTTCCCAACACCATTAATAAACAGGGAATCCTTTCCCCATTGCTTGTTTTTGTCAGGTTTATCAAAGATTATATGGTTGTAGATATGCTGTGTTGCCTCTGATGCCTCTGTTCTGTTCCATTGGTCTATATCTCTGTTTTGGTACCAATACCATGCTGTTTTGATTACTGTAGCCTTGTAGTATAGTTTGAAGTGTGGTAGTGTGATGCCTCCTGCTGTGTTCTTTTTGCTTAGAATTGACTTGGCTATGCGGGCTCTCTTTTGGTTCCATATGAAGTTCATGGTGGTTTTTTCCAGTTCTGTGAAGAAATTCAGTGGTAGTTTAATGGGGATAGCATTGATTGTGTAAATTACTTTGGGCAGTATAGCCATTTTCATGATATTGATTCTTCCTAACCATGAACATGGAATGTTTCTCCATCTGTTTGTGTCTTCTCTTATTTCATTGATCAGTGGCTTGTAGTTTTTCTTGCAGAGGTCCCTTACATTCCTTGTGAGTTGTATTCCTAGGTATTTTATTTTCTTTGTAGCAATTGTGAATGGCAGTTCGTTCTTGATTTGGTTCTCTCTAAGTCTGTTATTGGTGTATAGGAATGCTTGTGATTTTTGCACATTAATTTTATATCCTGAGACTTTGCTGAAGTTGCTTATCAGTTTCAGGAACTTTTCGGCTGAGATGATGGGGTCTTCCAGGTATACTATCATGTCATCTGCAAATTGAGACAATTTGGCTTCCACCTTTCCTATTTGAATACCCTTTATTTCTTTTTCTTGCCTGATTTCTTTGGCTAGAACTTCCAGTACTATGTTGAATAGGAGTGGTGAGGGAGAACATCCTTGTCTAGTGCTGGATTTCAAAGAGAATGCTTCCAGTTTTTTGTCCATTAAGTATGATATTGGCTGTTGGTTTGTCATAAATAGCTTTTATTACTTTGGCTATATTCCATCAATACCAAGTTTATCGAGGGTTTTTAGCATAAAAGGCTGTTGAATTTTTTCAAATGCCTTCTCTGTGTCAATTGAGATAATCATGTGGTTTTTGTTTTTGGTTCTGTTTATGTGGTGAATTACATTTATAGACTTGCGTATGTTGAACCAGCCTTGCATCCCTGGGATGAATCCTACTTGATCATGATGGATAAGTTTTTTAATGTGCTGTTGCAATCGGTTTGCCAGTATTTTATTGAAATTTTTGCATCTATGTTCATCACTGATATTGGCCTGAAGTTTTCTTTTCTAGTTGAGTCTCTGCCAGGTTTTGGTATGAGGATGATGTTGGTCTCATAAAATGATTTGGGAAGGGTTCCCTCTTTTTGAATTATTTGGAATAGTTTCAGAAGGAATGGTACCAGCTCCTCTTTTGTGTCTGGTAGAATTTGGCTGTGAACCCATCTGGACCTGGGCTTTTTTTGTGTGGTAGGCTCTTAATTGCTGCCTCAACTTCAGACCTTGTTATTTGTCTATTCATAGTTTCAGCTTCCTCCTGGTTTAGGCTTGGGAGGACACAGGTGTCCACAAATTTATCCATTTCTTCCAGCTTTACTAGTTTATGTGCATAGAGTTGTTTGTAGTATTCTCTGATGATGGTTTGAATTTTTGTGGAATCTGTGGTGATTTCCCCTTTATTGTTTTTCATTGCATCTATTTGGTTGTTCTCTCTTTTCTTTTTTATCAGTCTGGCTAGTGGTCTATTTTGTTGATCTTTTTGAGAAACCACCTCTTGGATTTATTGATTTTTTGCAGGGTTTTCCGTGTCTCTATCTCCTTCAGTTCTCCTCTGATCTTAGTTATTTCTTGTCTTCTGCTAGCTTTTGAGCTTTTTTGATCCTGCTCCTCTAGCTCTTTCAATTTTGACGATAGGGTGTCAATTTTGAATCTCTCCACTCTTCTCATGTGGGCACTTACTTATTGCTATATATTTTCCTCTGGAGACTGCTTTTAATGTGTCCCAGAGATTCTGGTATGTTTTTTTTTTTTCATTCTCGTTGGTTTCAGAGAACTTCTTTATTTCTGCCTTCATTTCATTGTTTATCCAATCAACATTCAAGAGCCAGTTGTTCAGTTTCCATGAAGCTGTGCGGTTCTTAGTTAGTTTCTGAATTCTGAGTTCTAACTTGATTGCACTATGGTCTGAAAGACTGTTTGTTATGATTTCAGTTGTTTTGCATTTGCTGAGGAGTTCTTTACTTCCAATTATGTGGTTAATTTTGCAGTAGGTGTTATGTGGTGATGAGAAGAATGTATATTCTGCGGATTTGGAGTAGAGAGTTCTGTAAATGTCTATCAGGTTTGCTTGTTCCAGGTCTGAGTTTAAGTCCCGGATATCTTTGTTAAGTTTCTGTCTGGTTGATCTTTTTAATATTGACAGTGGAGTGTTAAAGTCTCCCACTATTATTGTGTGGGAGTCTGAGTCTCTTTGTAAGTCATTAAGAACTTGCCTTATATATCTGGGTGCTCCTGCATTGGGTCCATATATATTTAGGATCATTAGCTCTTTTTCTTGTATCGATCCTTTTACCATTATGTAATGACCTTCTTTGTCTCTTTTGATCTGTATTGCTTTAAAGTCTATTTTATCAGATATGAGAATTGCAACTCCTGCTTATTTTTGCTCTCATTTGCTTCCTAAATCTTCCTCCAACCCTTGATTTTGAGCCTTTTGTATCCTTGCGTGTGAGATGAGTTTCCTAGATACAACACACCGATGGGTTTTGGTTTTTTATCCAATTTGCCAGTCTGTGTCTTTTGATTGGTGCATTTAGCCCATTTACATTTAGGGTTAATATTGTTATGTGTGAATTTGATACTGCCATTTTGATGCTAGCTGGCTCTTTTGCCCATTGGTTCATGTAGATTCTTCATTTTGTTGATGCTCTTTAGCATTTGGTATGTTTTTAAGATGGCTGGTACTGGTTGTTTCTTTCTATGTGTAGTGCCTCTTTCAGGAGCTCTTGTAAAGTAGGTCTAGTGGTGACAAAATCTCTGAGTACTTGCTTGTTCATGAAGGATTTTATTTTTCCTTCACTTATGAAGCTCAGTTTGGCTGGATATGAGATTCTGGGTTGAAAGTTCTTTTCTTTAAGGATGTTGAATATTGGCCCCAATCTCTTCTGGCTTGTAGAGTTTCTGCTGAGAGATCTGCTGTGAGTCTGATGGGCTTTACTTTGTGGGTGACTTGACCTTTCTCTCTGGCTGCCCTTATTATTTTCTTTTTCATTTCTACCCTGGTGAATCTGAAGATTATGTGCCTTGGGGTTGCTCTTTTTGCAGAGTATCTTTGTGGTGTTCTCTGCATTTCCTGGAGTTGAGTATTGACCTGCCTTGCTAGGTTGGTGACATTTTACTGGATAATACCCTGTAGAGTATTTTCCAGCTTGGATTAATTCTCTTCAGCAGATTCTGGTACACATATCAAATGTAGATTAGGTCTCTTCACATAGTCCCACATTTCTTGGAGACTTTGTTCATTCCATTTTGCACTTTTTTTCTGTAATCTTGGCCTCTCATTTTATTTCATTGAGTTGTTCTTTGACTTCTGATCTCCTTTTTTCTGCTTGGTCAATTCGGTTGTTGAACCTTGTGGATGCTTCGTGAATTTCTTGTGTTGTGTGTTTCAGTTCCTTCAATTCATTTGTATTCCTCTCTAAGTTTTCCATTCTTGTTATCATTTCCTCAAATATTTTTTCATGGTTCTTTGTTTCTTTTCATTGATTTAGAACATGTTCTTTTAGCTCACAGAAGTTTCTCATTACCCACCTTCTGAAGTCTGATTCAGTCATTTCATCACATTCATTCTCTGTCCAGTTTTGTTCCCTTGCTGGTGAGGAATTTTGGTCCTTTGTAGGATGTGAGGTGTTCTAGTTTTGGGTGTTTTTCTCCTTTTTGTGCTGGTTCCTTTCCATCTTTGTGGATTTATCCACCTGTCATCATTTGAGTAGTTGTTGATTTTTTGATTGGGTCTCTGAGTGGAGGCCCAGATTGTTGATGATGAAGTATTTCTGTTTCTTAGTTTTTCTTCTAACAGTCTAGCCCCTCTGCTGTAAGACTGCTGAGGTCTACTCCCAGCCCTGCTTGTCTGGGGTACACCTGTAGCAGCTGTGGAACAGTGAGGGATGCTACCAGTTTCTTCTTTTGCTATCTTTGTCCCAGAGTGATGCCCACTAAATTTCAGTCTGATCTGTTTTTTTTTGAGGTGACTCTTTGGGTATACAGGGGTCAGAGAGCTGCTTGAGGAGACCGACTTTACTTTATAGGAGCTCAAGTGCTGAGTTGTGAGCTCAGTTTTTCATTCAGGGCTGCTAGGCAAGTACGTTTAAGTCTGCTGCAGCAGAACTCATAAAACCCCCTTTTTTTCCTTAGATGCTCTGTTTTGGCAAGTTAGGGCTTTCTTTATGTATCCTTTTCACTGTCCTGCCCAGCTATGATGCAGTTTAGTCTCTCTTTGCCTGCCAAGGCTCTGCCCTGCTGCCATGGGGTCTGCCCTGTTTCCATGGGCTCTGCCCTGCTGCTGTGGGCTTCACCCCATTGCCATGGGCTTTGCCCCACTGGCCCACCTGTGTGTTGGGGGAGTCTCTCTGTTATGGCAGGTTGCCTCGGCAATGGCAGGCTATGTCAGCAATGGGAGAGTACCTCAGTAGGCAGGGAATGTTTCAGTAATGGTGGATGCCCCTCCCTTACTGAGCTGCACCATCCTGGGTTCAGCTGTGCCCACCCTGAAATTCTCAACCCTGAGCATTTCAAATTGTCATTTTGTTTGTCCCTGTGGGGGTAGGACCTGTTGAGCCTGATCACCTGGCTCCCTGCCTCAGAGTTCTTTTTTTTTTTTTTTTAAATTGAATGGTTGACTGTCTCCCAGGTGTTTCAGTTGCCTTCTGAAAGGGCACTGGGATATGTGTGATTTTCCGTGTAGCAACCCACTGCACTGGCTCACAGTTCACTTCCCGGGAATCTCCTGGTCTGGCTCACTGTCCAAGTCCCATTTAATCAGATGAATATGCTAATCTGCCCTCCCAAATCTCAAATTGCCAGTTTAATGGGGCACCCAGACCAGTGCATTTTGTGTGGAGTGCTGCTGCGCTGTGGTGCCAGCCATAACGGCCACTGGTGTCTCGTGTCTCTCCTACACCTGGGAATTTACCTGTTCTGTGGGCAACAAAGATCCATCTGGACATGCGGCATGAACTCACCCTCTGCATCTTCACTGAGAGCTGCAATTTTGAGTTGTTTCTACAGTGCCATCTTCCCCCGCTCCCCCCTCATTGATCCTATTAACAATGACTCTCTCTTCTCAGAAATATACTTGGTAATGAAATATATAAATATAGATGTACCATACATTTTAATTTTTAAATGATAAATTTCATAAAATAGGGTTTATCAGAATTCATAGAGGCACAAACATATAGAAGTACTATAAACACTGTGTATCTATAGCTCATATATGAACTAGTGTACATATGTGAAATAGCTGAAATATGAAAATAGCATAATAGACGACAT
The DNA here is from genome assembly GCA_031835075.1 of Saguinus oedipus. Lineage (NCBI taxonomy): Eukaryota > Metazoa > Chordata > Mammalia > Primates > Cebidae > Saguinus > Saguinus oedipus. The sequence goes on from CM063178.1 coordinate 131,620,612, forward strand.
ATTTTACAAATTTGACAACTTCATAAAAGGTCATATGACATTATCAATGATAAATCATCATTCTCAACAAATCTCTTATAAACTCTCAATAATAAAACCAAATTTTAACCTTCTAGGCTAGAGAAAAGACAGAATTATCTTTTCATTCTTTCTACAGAAAATTATTATTCTATGAGGAGTTAATTAAAGAGTATGTAGCCAAAAAATATAGAGACAAAAGGTGCTCTAGATGTTCACGGTGCAGTTAGTCAATAAAAACAATATTTTGTTTTTCAGTATTTTGTAATGTTTGTAGTATTTGTCAATTTTTTAATAACTCTAAATTTTGGTAGTTTTAGTTCTTATTCTATAAAAATGCCTTAGCTTAATTTTATATTTGTTGTTACAGAAGTTACTCAAATTCTGTAAATTTTATACTCTCAAAAATCTAATATGCCCCTTTAGGTGTTAATTATCATAAAATTTTTACAAGTGAACTTTAGGGAAGTAGAATTTATATATAATAGAATGCATACATTTTATTTGCAGAGTTTGATAATGTTTGACAAATGTATATATTCATGTAGCCAACACTACAGTCAAGGTAATGGAATATTTAATCACTTCCAAAGATTCTCTTGTGGCTTTTCTTAGTCTATGCCTATTCCTCATCCCCAGATCTAGGCAACTACTGATCTTCTTTCTATCACTATAGATAAGACTTGTCTTTTCTAAAGTTTCATATAAATTAAATAATACTTATGCACTTTTTGGTTTCTGACTTCTTTTTCTCAGCTTAATTAAATTTTTCTCCAAAGCACAACTTTATTTTCAGAAAGGAAAGGACAGCAAAAATAGGACTGTCCTGTGCAGATGTCCAATAGCCTTCATGTGGGGACCAAATGCCCCCTGGTTATTGGAGAGACTGATCTTATAAATTCCATTCATCAGTGTACTCACCCATTCATTCGTGTTTACTGAGTGCTTACTTAGTGTTGGGACAGACGAAGATGGTTGCTCCTGTTATTGTGCTCTGGAGGACATAGGCAAACATTTAAACAATGACACAGTATGGCAGGGGTCACAGTTAAGACTTCTGTAGGGTGGCTGTGGGTGGTGATAGACCTCAAGGCTTCATTCTGCCATCAGCTTAATGTTTGGAGATTCATCCATGATTTTAGAAGAATCAATAGTTACTCCCTTCTTATTGCTGAACAGTATTTCTTGATGAACATTTGGGTTTGGGTTATGCTCAGTTTTGCCTATGATGAGTAAGCTCATATTCATGTATGTGTCTTTATGTGGACATATGTTTTTATTTCTCCTGGATAAATACCTAGAATTGGAATTTCTGGGTCTTATGAACAGTAAATACTTATTAATTTTTAACTTTTAAGTATTTTGTGGCACCCTTTAGGATATAGCTTATATTTTTTTATTCATTCAATGAATATTTATGGAATGTGCTGTGCAAGATAACAGAGAATCACAGGTGAATATAACACAAGCCATACTCTAGCCCACATAAAAAATAAGGCAAAAATTCCAAAGGTGAACTCTCTCAGGATTTGTGGTTAGAAAAGGCTTCAGCTGTGCCTTAAAAGAAATATGTCAGTATGCAGGTATTGGGTAAGGACACAGAAGTCAGTGGAATTTTCTTGTGCAAAGGTATGAACATATAAAAAGCATGATAATTTGGAAAACTGCAAAGGTTAGGAATTGAGGAAAAGGTAAGAATAGGTGAAGACAGAGCAGAAAGTGCTGGGCAGATGAAGGAGAATCCTCAAAGATACACAAATGTGTGTGTGTGAGTTTTTGTTTGTTTGTCTGTTTTTTTGGTGAGGCAATACTTCACCCCTGATGCAGCCAGTCACTTCTTCCTGTGCTTTTGAAACACTTGGAGCATATTTCTCTTTAACATATCATGTGATATTCGTGGATCTGTATCCTCTACTCTCCTACGAATTTCTACAGGATATCTCTGCTGTCTTCTGTGCTCACTATGCTTGGAACTTACTAGGGCATTAGAAAATTAGAGTTTATGCAAGAATGAATGAAAAAATGAGAATGAATGAAATGACCTACATACTGTGCCACTGAACAGGTTTAGACAAAAGTTCTTTACAAAAGACCTATGAGACATCCTTTATAAAGGCACATTAGAAATACATATTTATCTCTCTACTAAAGCAAGGTCATGTGTATAATCTTCTTGTGAGCTTGACTTATTAATTTTAATTGTCTTTATGATCAATACTGATTTCATGGTCTCATTGTCTCTGGAGTAATCTGCATGGACGGCTGAGATAGTTGAAATGAATGAATCAGCTGTGCTGCAGCTTTCTTAATTTTGTGGCAAAACTGGCCTTAAAATTGTAGTGCTGAAAAAATCCTTTAAGAGAAGCCAGAAATCTTTATAGTATTGTGAGCTCTTTATTTTCGACCATAAATTTATGCTATATTTTCTAAAGAGTATTTTCATTTGTGCCAGAGCTCATAAAATCCTATTACCTTCATGATCATTTACAGAGGTTTAAATAGTCCAAGATCCCACCTTTATTTATGAAAAGCATATGTTTTGGCAATTTGTTGAATATTAAATAGTATTTATTTCATTGCTTCTTCACTTTAATAACAGTAAAATAAACACAAAATGGGAGAGGAAGGAAGTCTGGGAAATAAAAAAAACTGCTTAAAAAATAAAGAACAGAACCAATTTAGAGAAAACTTGAGATGTTCTGAATTATTAATAAATGAAAATGGAAGTGAACATATCATTAGCCTCCTAAAACAAGGTATTTTGGAGAGTGAAAGGGGCATGGCAAATAATTCTGTCAGGATCACAGGTGGTATGTGAACTGTTCCAGGCAGGTAGAGAAGGGTGATCACCCTAGTTAAGGTACTCTTTTTACATCCCTTTGTTTCAGATTATTACCACTTCTTACCACTGACATCTAAAATGCTAATTAGTAGGTCTAGAAACATATATATAGCCATTTAATTTTTTTTAAGCTCCGTGCAAACACCTTTCTTAGTGGATTTAGTGGACTGGCTATTGTAATCCAACAAGGGAGAAATTATTTTTCAAGTTGCTATGGAAATATTACAGGCTATATGATATGATAGTTATATTAATTTGCTTGATTATAGTAATGACTTCCTTATAAAAATGTATATAAAGATAAGTATATCAGAACATTATTTTGTATACCTTAAATACATACAATACAAAATAAAAAAATAGAAGAAAAAGAGACCTGCAACTACCAGCCCCAGCCCCTGTGCTGGGCACCACCACTAGCACAACTGCATGTACAGCTGCCAGCAGGATTCTCCTTCCCTCTGAGCCATGATGCCTCCTTCACTGTTGTGAATGCAGACATGGAGGCTGGTAACCTGGCACCAACTAGCACCCTGCTGCAGCCAATGAGCAGGCATACCACTGTGCTATTGCTGCTGGCACATATGAACATGAAAAGATTCCACTACCTCCACACTACAAAATGCTTTGGCTGGCACCACTTATCAGAGTGTAGTGACCAGCAGTCAAGGAACATCTTGGCCCTTCCAGTGCAGTGGATTTCTAACTTAAAGGAGCCATAGAACAAAGTCAGGCCTGATACAAGTCCCCCAGAGTTACAGCATGCACTCCCAGAATTGGGAGCTGAGAAATTGCCTATTAAAATCTTCCGGAAGTGAAGCCAGTCAACTGGACCCACCTTATGCCACAATCAAACCTTCAAGGTCATCAAATAGGATTTAAAAAAATCCATCCGAAGGTCAGCAACTTCAAAGATTGTAGAAGAAAAAACAACCCACAAAGGTGGAAAAACCAACTCAAGACCTCTGACAACTCAAAATCCCAGTGTGCCTCCTTTCCTTCAAACAACAGCACAACTCCTCCAGCAAGGATTCTGAACCAGGCTGAGATGGCTAAAGTGACAGAAATAGAATTCAGAAATGGGTAGGAACAAAGATTATTGAGATATAGGAGTACATTGAACCCAATCCAAGGAAGCTTAGAATCACAACACAACAATACAAGAGCTGACAGACAAAATAGCCAGTACAAAATAGAACATAACTGCCTGATAGAGCTGAAAAACACATTACAAGAATTTTATAATGCAGTCACAAATATTAATAGCAGAATACACCAAGCTGAGAAAAGAATGACAGATCTTAAGACTGGCTTTCTGAAATAAGACAGTCAGACAAGAATAGAGAAAAAAGAATAAAAAGGAATGAACAAAACCTCTAAGAAATATAGAATTATGAACAGGGACCAAATCTACGACTTGTAGGTGTCCTGGAAACTGTTGGGGAGAGTGTAAACAACTTGGAAAATGTATTTCAAGATATCATGCATGAGAACTTTCCCAAGCTGGCTAGTGAGGCTAGCATTAATTTTAGGAAATGCATAGAACCCAGTAATATGATTCACAAGGAGATCAGCCCCAAGACACATAATCCTCAAATCATCCAACATCGAAATGGAAGAAAAATGTTAAAGGCAGCTGGAGAGAAATGTCAGGTAGCTTATAAAGGGAAGCCTATCAGACTAAAGGCAGACTTCTCAGCTGAAACTCTACAAGTCAGAAGACATTGGGGACCAATATTCAATACTCTTAAAGAAAATAAATTTCAACCCACAATTTTATATCTGGCCAAATTAAACTTCATAAGCCAAAGAGAAATAAGATCCTTTTCAGACAAGCAAAGACTGGAGGAATTTGTAACCACCAGACCTGCCTTACAAGAGTTCCTGAAGAAAGTAATAAATATGGGAAAGAAAGACTATTAACAGCCACTACAAAAACACACTGAAATGCACAGACCAGTGACAACCATAAAGCAACCTTCAAAATAACCAGCTAATATCTTGATGAGAAGATCAAATCCACACATATCAATACTAACCTTGAATTTAAATTGGCTAAATTCCCCAATTAAAAGGCCTAGAGTGACAAGCTGGATAAAGAACCAAGACCCATGGACAAGCTACCTTCAAGAGACCCATCTCACATACAGCCACACCCATAGGCTCAAAATAAAGGGATGGGGAAAAAAAATCTACTAAGCACATGGGAAATGAAAAAAAAAGCAAACATTGCAATCCTAATTTCATACAAAATAGACTTTAAACCAACAAAGATAAGAAAGGACAAGGGTATTACATAATGGTAAAGGGTTCCATTAAACAAGAAGATCTAACTATGTTAAATATACATGCACCCTGGCTGGATGTGGCATCTCATGCCTGTAATCCCAGCACTTTGGGAGGCTGAGGAGGGCAACTCAACAGAGGTCAGGAGTTTGAGACCAACCTGGCCAACATGATGAGATCCTGTCTGAACTAAAAATACAAAAATTAGCCAGGTGTAGTGGCTCACACCTGTAATCTCAACTACTTGGGAAGCTCAGGCATAAGAGTCACTTGAACCCAGGAGACACGTTGCAGTGAGCTGAGATAGTACCACTGCACTTCAGCCTGGGTGACAGAGTGTTCCAATTAAAAAATAATTATATATATGTACCTAACACAGGAGCTCCTAGATTCATAAAGCAAGTTATTAGAGACCTTCAAGGACCTAGACCCTCATACAAGAATAGCAGGAGACTTCAATACCCTACTAACAGTATTATACAGATAATCAGGGAAGCAAATTAACCAAGATATTCAGGGCCTAAACTCAGTACTGGATTAAATGGACCTGATAGACATCACCCAGAAAGAGCAGAATATACATTCTTCTCATCACCACATTTCACATACTCTCAAATTGATCACATAATTGGAAGGAAAATTATCCCCAGCAAAGGAAGAGGAACTGATATTATAACCACCACTCTTTTAGACCACATGGCAGTAAAATTAGATATCAAGACTAAGAAAATCACTAAAAGCCATAAAACTACATGGAAATTGAGTAACCTCCTCTTGAGAGACTTCTGAGTAAACAATAAAGTTAGGAAAGAAATCAAGTAGTTCTTTTAAACTAGTGAGAACAAAGATAAAACATACCAGAATCTCTGGGACAAAGCTAAGTGAGTGTTAAGAGGGAAATTTAGTGCCTGTATCAAAAAGACAGAAAGACCTCAAGTTAACAACCTAACATCACAACTAAAAGAAGTAGAGAACTGAGAGTAAACCAACCACAAAGATATTAATAGCAGAAGACAAGAAATAACCAAAATCAGAGCTGAACTGAAAAATATTGAGATATAAAATTAAATCCAAAAAATCAATGAATACAGAAGGTGGTGTTTTGAAAAAATTACTAAAAATAGAACACTAGCTAGGCTAATAAAGAAGAAAAGAGAGATTTAGATAAGCACAATCAGAAACAACAAAGGGGATATTACCACTGACACAAGAATAGAAATAACCAGATAACATTATGAACATCTCTATGCACATAAATTAGACAATCTAGAAGAGATAGATCAATTCCTGCACACATACACCCTCTCAAAACTAAGCCAGAAAGAAACTGAATCCCTGAACAGACTAATAATGAGCTTTGATATTGAGGCAGTAATACATAGCCTACCAGCTAAAAAAATCCCAGGACCAGATGAATTAACAGCTGAATTCTACTAGATGTATGAAGAAGGACTGGTATTATTTTTTTGAAACTGTTCCAAAAAATTGAGCAGGAGGGACTTCTCCTTAACTCATGCTATGAGTCCAGTATCATCCTGATATGAAAACCTGGCAGAGACACAACAAGAAAATAAAACTTCAGGCCAATATCCTTGATTAATATTGAAGCAAACATTTCTCAACAAAATACTGGCAAATTGAATCCAGAAGCACACCAAAAACTTATCCACGATGATCATGTAGGCTTCATTCCTGGGATGCAAGATTGGTTCAACATATGCAGATCAATAAATGTGATTCATCTTGTAACAGAGCTGAAGACAAAAACCACATGATTAGTTCAGTAAATGCAGAAATGCTTTTGATAAAATTAATTATCCCTTCATGTTAAAACTCTCAATAAACTACGTACTGAAGGAACATACCTCAAAATAATGAGAGCCATCTATGTCAAACCCACAGCCAACATAATATTGAATGGACAAAATTTTGACACATTCTTGAAAACTGCCACAAAAAAGGGATGCCCTCTCTCTCCACTTCTCTTTAACATAGTATTGGAAGTCCTGGCTAGAACAATTAGACAAGAGAAATAAATAAAGAACATTCAAACAGAAAGAGAAGAAGTCAAATTTTCTCTATCTGCAGATTATATAATATCATATTTAGAAAACCCCATAGTTTTGGCCCAAAGGCTCCTGCAGCTGATAAACAACTTCAGCAACATCTCACGATACAAAATCAATGTACAAAATAACAATAGTCAAGCTGTCAAGCTGAGATTCAAATTAGGAATGCAATCCCATTCATAATTGTCACTAAAAGAATAAAATATTTAGGAATACAGCTAACAAAAGAGGTGAAAGATCTTTACAAAGAGAACTATAAAACACTACTCAAAGAAATAAGAGATGAGGCAAACAAATGGAAAAACATTCCATGCTCTTGAGTAGAAAAAAATCAATATTGTTAAAATGGCCATACTTCCCAAAGCAATTTATAGATTAAATGCTATTTCTATCAGACTACCATGGCATTCTTCACACAACTAGAGAAAGGTATGTTAAAATTTATATGGAACTAAAAAAGACACTGAATAACCAAAGCAATCCCAAGTGAAAAGAACAAAACTTGAGACATCATGCTACCTGGCTTCAAAATATACTACAGGGCTACAATAATAAAAACAGCTTGGTACTTGTATAAAAACAAACACATAGACCAATGGAACAGAATAGAGAGCCCAGAAATAAGGTCATATGCTTATAACCACCTGATCTTTTACAAACCTGACAATAACAAGCAATTGAGGACAAGAATCTTTATTCAATAAATGGTGCTGGAATAACTGGCTAGCCACATGGCAGGAGGCTGAAGCTGAACCCTTTTCTTACACCATATACAAAAATCAACTCAAGATGGAATAAAGACCTAAATGTAGAACCCAAACCTGCTTAAAATCCCCAAAGACAACCTAGGCAATAGCACTCTGGACACAGGAAAGGGCTAAGATTTCATGACAAAGATGCTAAAAGAAATTGTATCAAAAGTAAAAATTGACAAATGGAACCTAATTAAACTAAGTACCTTCTCCACAGCAAAAGAAACTATCAGCAGAATAAACAGACAACCTACATAATGGGAATTTTTTTTTTGTAAACTATTCATCATTCTTTTTTTAAATTTTAATTTAAATTTTTATTGCATTTTAGGTTTTGGGGTACATGTGCAGAACGAGCAAGATAGTTGCATAGGTACACACATGGCAGTGTCTTTTGCTGCCTTCCTCCCCTTCACCAACACTTGGCATTTCTCCCCGGGCTATCCCTCCCCAGCTCCCCCCACGCTGTCCCTCCCTCATTCCCCCCAATAGAACCCTGTGTGTAGTAGACCCCTCCCTGTGTCCATGTGTTCTCATTTTTCTCACTCGCCTATGAGTGAGAATATGCGGTATTTCTTCTTCTGTTCTTGTGTCAGTTTGCTGAGAATGATGTTCTCCAGATTCACCCATGTCCTCACAAAGGACACAAACTCATCACTTTTGATTGCTGCATAATATTCCATGGTGTATATGTGCCACATTTTCCCAGTCCAGTCTATCACCAATGGGCATTTGGGTTGGTTCCAGGTCTTTGCTATTGTAAACAGTGCTGCAATGAACATTCGTGTGCATGTGTCCTTATAGTAGAAAGGTGTATAGTCTTTTGGATATATACCCAGTAAAGGGATTGCTGGGTCAAATGGAATTTCTATTTCTAGGTCCTTGAGGAATCGCCACACTGTCTTCCACAATGGTTGAACTAATTTACACTCCGACCAACAGTGTAGGAGTGTTCCTATTTCTCCACATCCTCTCCAGAATCTGTTGTCTCCAGATTTTTTAATGATCACCATTCTAACTGGCGTGAGATGGTATCTCAATGTGGTTTTGATTTACATCTCTCTAATGACCAGTGATGATGAGCATTTTTTCATGTGTTTGTTGGCCTTATGTATGTCTTCTTTTGTAAAGTGTCTGTTCATATCCTTTGCCCATTTTTGAATGGGCTTATTTGTATTCTTCCTGTAAATCTCTTTGAGTTCTTTGTAAATTCTGGATATCAGCCCTTTGTCAGATGTGTAAACTGCAAAGCTTTTTCCCATTCTGATGGTTGCCAATTCACTCTGGTGACTGTTTCTTTTGCCATGCAAAAGCTGTGGAGTTTGATTAGGATCCATTTGTCTATTTTGGCTTTTGTTGCCAATGCATTTGGTGTGTTGGTCATTAAGTCCTTGCCTACTCTTATGTCCTGAATGATTTTCCCTAGATTTTCTTCTAGGGTTTTTATGGGGCCAGGTCTTAAGCTTAAGTCTTTAATCCATCTGGAGTTAATTTTAGTGTAAGGTTTCAGGAAGGCATCCAGTTTCTGCTTTCTGCACATGGCTAACCAGTTTTCCCAACACCATTTATTAAACAGGGAATCCTTTCCCCATTGCTTGTTTTTGACAGGTTTATCAAAGATTATATAATTGAAGATATGTTGTGTTGCCTCTGATGCCTCTGTTCTGTTCCATTGGTCTATATCTCTGTTTTGGTACCAGTACCATGCTGTTTTGATTACTGTAGCCTTGTAGTATAGTTTGAAGTCTGGTAGTGTGATGCCACCTGCTGTGTTCTTTTTGCTTAGAATTGACTTGGCTATGCGGGCTCTCTTTTGGTTCCATATGAAGTTCATGGTGGTTTTTCCAGTTCTGTGAAGAAATTCAGTGGTAGTTTGATGGAGATAGCATTGATTGTTTAAATTACTTTGGGCAGTATAGCCATTTTCACGATATTGATTCTTCCTAACCATGAACATGGAATGTTTCTCCATCTGTTTGTGTCCTCTCTTATTTCATTGAGCAGTGGATTATAGTTTTCCTTGAAGAGGTCTCTTACGTTTCTTGTAAGTTGTATTCCTAGGTATTTTATTCTCTTTGTAGCAACTGTGAATGGCAGTTCGTTCTTGATTTGGTTCTTTTAATTCTGTTATTGGTGTATAGGAATGCTTGTGATTTTTGCACATTGATTTTATATCCCGAGACTTTGCTGAAGTTGCTTATCAGTTTCAGGAGTTTTTGGGCTGAGATGATGGGGTCTTCTAGGTATACTATCATGTCGTCTGCAAATAGAGACAATTTGGCTTCTACCTTTCCTATTTGAATACCCTTTATTTCTTTTTCTTGCCTGATTGTTCTGGCTAGAAATTCCAGTACTATGTTGAATAGGAGTGGTGAGAGAGAACATCCTTGTCTAGTGCCAAATTTCAAAGGGAATGCTTCTAGTTTTTGCCCATTAAGTATGATATTGGCTGTTGGTTTGTCATAAATAGCTTTTATTACTTAGAGATATGTTCCATCAATACCAAGTTTATTGAGTGTTTTTAGCATAAAGGGCTGTTGAATTTTGTCAAATGCCTTCTCTGCGTCAATTGAGATAATCATGTGGTTTTTGTTTTTGGTTCTGTTTATGTGGTGAATTACATTTATAGACTTGTGTATTTTGAACCAGCCTTGCATCCCCGGGATGAATCCTACTTCATCATGATAGTTAAGTTTTTTAATGTACTGTTGCAATTGGTTTGCCAGTATTATATTGAAGATTTTTGCATCTATGTTCATCATGGATATTGGCCTGAAGTTTTCTTTTCTAGTTGAGTCTTTTCCAGGTTTTGGTATCAGGATGATGTTTGTCTCATAAAATGATTTGGGAAGGGTTCCCTCTTTTTGATTTTTTTGGAATAGTTTCAGAAGGAATGGTACCAGCTCCTCTTTGTGTGTCTGGTAGAATTCAGCTGTGAACCCATCTGGACCTGGGCTGTTTTTGTGTGGTAGGCACTTAGTTGCTGCCTCAACTTCAGACCTTGTTATTGGTCTATTCATAGTTTCAGCTTCCTCCTTATTTAGGCTTGGGAGGACAGAGGCATCCAGGAATTTATCCATTTCTTCCTGGTTTGCTAGTTTATGTACATAGAGTTGTTTGTAGTATTCTCTGATGATGGTTTGAATTTCTGTGGAATCTGTGGTGATTTCCTCTTTATCGTTTTTTATTGCATCTATTTGGTTGTTCTCTCTTTTCTTTTTTATCAGTCTGGCTAGTGGTCTGTCTATTTTGTTGATCTTTTCAAAAAACCAGCTCTTGGATTTATTGATTTTTTGAAGGGTTTTTCATGTCTCTATCTCCTTCAGTTCTGCTCTGATCTTAGTTATTTCTTATCTTTGGCTAGGTTTTGAGCTTTTTTGATCTTGCTCCTCTAGTTCTTTCAATTTTGAAGATAGGGTCTCAATTTTGGATCTCTCCATTCTTCTCATGTGGGCTCTTATTGCTGTATATTTTCCTCTACAGACTGCTTTTAATGTGTCCAAGAGATTCCGGTATGTTGTATCTTCGTTCTCATTGGTTTTGAAGAACTTCTTTATTTCTGCCTTCATTTCATTGTTTATCCAATCAACATTCAAGAGCCAGTTGTTCAGTTTCCATGATGCTGTGTGGTTCTGAGTTATTTTCTGAATTCTGAGTTCCAAATTGATTGCACTGTGGTCTGAGAGACTGTTTGTTATGATTTCAGTTGTTTTGCATTTGCTGAGGAGTGCTTTACTTCCAATTATGTGGTCAATTTTGGAGTAGGTGTGACGTGGTGCTGAGAAGAATGTATATTGTGTCGATTTGGGGTGGAGAGTTCTGTAAATGTCTATCAGGTTTGCTTGTTCCAGGTCTGAGTTTAAGTCCTGGATATTCTTGTTAATTTTCTGTCTGGTTTATCTGTCTAATATTAACAGTGGAGTGTTATAGTCTCCCACTATTATTGTGTGGGAGTCTAAGTCCCTTTGTAAGTCATTAAGAACTTGCCTTATATATCTGGGTGCTTCTGCATTGGGTCCATATATATTTAGAATCGTTAGCTCTTCTTGTTGTATCGATCCTTTTACCATTATGTAATGACCTTCTTTGTCTCTTTGGATCCGTGTTGCTTTAAAGTCTATTTTATCAGAGATGAGAATTGCAACTCCTGCTTTCTTTTGCTCTCCATTTGCTTGGTAAATCTTCCTCCAACCCCTGATTTTGAGCCTTTTGTATCCTTGTGTGTTAGATGGGTTTTCTGGATTCAGCATATCGATGGGTTTTTTTTTTTTTTTTTCCAATTTGCCAGTCTGTGTCTTTTGATTGGTGCATTTAGCCCATTTACATTTAGGGTTAATATTGTTATGTGTGAATTTGATACTGCCATTTTGATGCTAGCTGTCTGTTTTGCCCATTGTTTCATGTAGATTCTTCATTTTGTTGATGCTCTTTAGCATTTGGTATGCTTTTAGGATGGCTGGTACTGGTTGTTTCTTTCTATGTGTAGTGCCTCTTTCAGGAGCTCTTGTAAAGCAGGTCTAGTGGTGAAAAAATCTCTGAGTACTTGCTTGTTCATGAAGGATTTTATTTTTCCTTCACTTATGAAGTTCAGTTTGGCTGGATATGAGATTCTGGGTTGAAAGTTCTTTTTTTCTAAGCATGTTGAATATTGGCCCCCACTCTCTTCTGGCTTGTAGAGTCTCTGCCAAGAGATCTGCTGTGAGTCTGATGGGCTTCCCTTTGTGGGTGACCCGACCTTTCTCTCTGGCTGCCCTTAGTATTTTTTCCTTCATTTCAACCCTGGTGAATCTGACGATTATGTGACTTGGGGTTGCTCTTTTTGCGAAGTATCTTTGTGGTGTTCTCTGTATTTCCTGGAGTTGAGTCTTGACCTGTCTTGCTAGGTTGGGGAAATTTTCCTGGATAATATCCTGAAGAGTATTTTCCATCTTGGATTCATTCTCTTCATCACATTCTGGTACACGTATCAAACCTAGGTTGGGTCTCTTTACATAGTCTCAAATTTCCTGAAGATTTTGTTTATTTTTTTTTTTTTTGCACTATTTTCTCTAATCTTGGTTTCTCATTTTATTTCATTGAGTTGATCTTCGACTTCTGATATTCTTTCTTCTGCTTGGTCAATTCGGCTGTTGAAACTTGTGGATGCTTCACAAAGTTCTTGTGTTGTGTTTTTCAGGTCCTTCAATTCATTCATATTCCTCTCTAAGTTGTCCATTTTTGTTATCATTTCCTCGAATCTTTCTTCAAATCTTTTTTCAAGGTTCTTAGTTTCGTTGCATTGATTTAGAACATGTTCTTTTAGCTCACTGAAGTTTCTCATTATTCACTTTCTGAAGTCTGATTCCATCATTTCATCACACTCATTCTCCGTCCAGCTTTGTTCCCTTGTTGGTGAGGCGTTTTGTTCCATTGTAGGAGGTGAGGTGTTTTGGTTTCAGGTGTTTTCCTCTTTTTGTGCTGGTTTCTTTCCATCTTTGTGTATTTATCAACTTGTCGTCTTAGTAGTTGCTGATTTTTCAATTGAGTCTCTGAGTGGATGCCCAGATTGTTGATGATGAATTATTTCTGTTACTTAGTTTTCCTTCTAATGGTCTAGCCCCTCTGCTGTATGAGTGCTGAGGTCCACTCCATGCCCTGCTTTTCTGGGGTACACCTATAGCAGCTGTGGAACAGTGAGGGATGCTACCAGTTTTTATTCTGCTATCTTTGTCCCAGAATGATGCCCACCAAATGTCAGTCTGATTAGTCCTTTTTTGAGGTGACTCTTTGGATAAACAGGGATCAGGGAGCTGCTTGAGGAGATGGTCTGTACTTTATAGGAGCTCCAGTGCTGAGCTGTGAGCTCCATTGTTCATTCAGGGCTGTTAGGCAGGTATGTTTAAGTCTTCTGCAGCAGAACTTATAACCCCCCCTTTTTTTTTTCCCTCAAATGCTCTGTCTCAGGGAGTTGGGGCTTTCTTTATGAGTATCCATTGCAGTGTCCTGCCTGCTAGGAGGTAGTTATTCACTATTTGCATGCCGAGGCTCTGCCCTGCTAGTGTGGGTTGTCCCTGCTGCCGCAAGGCTCCGTTCTACTGTGGTGCACTCTGCTCTGCTGGTGGAGTCTCTCTGTTATGGCGGGTTGCCTCAGCAACAGGAGGCTGCATCAGCACTAGGCGTGTACCTCAGTAGGGGCGAATTGTGTCCATAGTGCTGGATGCCCCTCCCCCACCAGGCTGCACCTCCCTGGATTCAGCTGAGCTCGCAGCAAAACTTTCAACCATGAGCACCTCCATTCGCTGCCCTGCTTGTCCCCATGAGGGTGGGACCTGCCGAGCCTGATCACCTGGCTCCCTGCCTCAGAGTTTGTCCTCTCTTTCTCTCTCTTTTTCTCCCCAATTTGAACAGTTGACTCTCTTACTGGTGCCTCAGTAGCCTGCTGATAGGACACTGGGATCGGTGTGATCTCCCGTGCTGCTGCCCACTGCACTGGCTCAAATCACGCTTCCCAGGAATCTTTTGGTCTGGCATCAGCCATTATGGATGCATTCTGCCCCTACTGAGGAACACGCCCATTGCAGAAGCAGCCTGCCATTGCCGAGGCAACCCATCATAATAGAAAGACTCAGCCAACAGGACTAATAGTGAAAATGAATAGTGACTTATATATATTTTTTCTTTTTTTTTTTTTTAATTTTTATTGCATTATAGGTTTTGGGGTACATGTGCAGAACGTCCAAGATAGTTGCATAGGTACACACATGACAGTGTGTCTTGCTGCCTTCCTCCCCTTCACTCACACTTGGCATTTATCCCCAGGCTATCCCTCCCCAGCCCCCCCACTGTCCCTCCCCCATTTCCCCCAATAGACCCCAGTGTGTAGTAGACGCCCTCTCTGTGTCCATGTGTTCTCATTTTTCTCACCCGCCTATGAGTGAGAATATGAGGTATTTGTTTTTCTGTTCTTGTGTCAGTTTGCTGAGAATGATGTTCTCCAGATTCATCCATGTCCTTACAAAAAATATAAACTCATCATTTTTGATTGCTGCATAATATTCCATGGTGTATATGTGCCACATTTTCCCAATCCAGTCTATCATCGATGGGCATTTGGGTTGGTTCCAGGGCTTTGCTATTGTAAACAGTGCTGCAATGAACATACGTGTGCATGTGTCCTTATAGTAGAACGATTTATAGTCCTTTGGATATATACCCAGTAAAGGGATTGCTGGGTCAAATGGAATTTCTATTTCTAGGTTCTTGAGGAATCGCCACACTGTCTTCCACAATGGTTGAACTAATTTACACTCCCACCAACAGTGTAAGAGTGTTTCTTTTTCTCCACATCCTCTCCAGCATGTGCTGTCTCCAGATTTTTTAATGATCGCCATTCTAACCGGCGTGAGATGGTATCTCAATGTGGTTTTGATTTGCATCTCTCTAATGACCAGTGATGATGAGCATTTTTTCATGTGTATGTTGGCCTCATGTATGTCTTCTTTTGTAAAGTGTCTGTTCATATCCTTTGCCCATTTTTGGATGGGCTTGTTTGTTTTTGTCCCGTAAATCTGTTTGAGTTCTTTTTAAATTCTGGATATTAGCCCTTTCTCCGATGTGTAAACTGCAAAGATTTTTTCCCATTCTGATGGTTGCCGATTCACTCTAGTGACTGTTTCTTTTGCCGTGCAGAAGCTGTGGAGTTTGATTAGGTCCCACTTGTCTATTTTGGCTTTTGTTGCCAATGCTTCTGGTGTTTTGGTCATGAAGTCCTTGCCTACTCCTATGTCCTGAATGGTTTTGCCTAGATTTTCTTCTAGGGTTTTTATGGTGTCAGGTGTTATGTTTAAGTCTTTAATCCATCTGGAATTAATTTTAGTGTAAGGTGTCAGGAAGGGGTCCAGTTTCTGCTTTCTGCACATGGCTAGCCAGTTTTCCCAACACCATTTGTTAAACAGGGAATCCTTTCCCCATTGCTTGTTTTTGTCTGGTTTATCAAAGATTATATGGTTTTAGATATGTTGTGTTGCCTCCGATGCCTCTGTTCTGTTCCATTGGTCTATATCTCTGTTTTGGTACCACTACCATGCTGTTTTGATTACTGTATCCTTGTAGTATAGTTTGAAGTCCGGTAGTGTGATGCCTCTGGCTGTGTTCTTTTTGCTTAGAATTGACTTGGCTATGCGGGCTCTCTTTTGGTTCCATATGAAGTTCATGGTGTTTTTTTTCAGTTCTGTGAAAAAATCCAATGGTAGTTTGATGGGGATAGCATTGATTGTGTAAATTACTTTGGGCAGTATAGCCATTTTCATGATATTGATTATTCCCAACCATGAACATGGAATGTTTCTCCATCTGTTTGTGTTCTCTCTTATTTTTGTTGAGCAGTGGTTTGTAGTTTTCCTTAAAGAGGTCCCTTACGTTTTTTGGAAGTTGTATTCCTAGGTATTTTATTTTCTTTTTAGCAATTGTGAATGGCAGTTCGTTCTTGATTTGGTTCTCCTTAAGTCTGTTATTGGTGTATAGGAATGCTTGTGATTTTTGGACATTGATTTTATATCCTGATACTTTGCTGAAGTTGCTTATTAGTTCAGGGGTTTTTGGGCTGAGGTGATGGGGTCTTCTAGGTATACTATCATGTCGTCTGCAAATAGAGACAATTTGGCTTCCACCTTTCCTATTTGAATACGCTTTATTTCTTTTTCTTGACTGATTGCTCTGACTAGAACTTCCAGCACTATGCTGAATAGGAGTGGTGAGAGAGGACATCCTTGTCTAGTGCCAGATTTCAAAGGTAATGCTTCCAGTTTTTGCCCGTTAAATCTGATATTGGCTGTTGGTTTTTCGTAAATAGCTTTTATTACTTTGAGGTATGTTCCATCAATACCAAGTTTATTGAGGGTTTTTAGCATAAAGGGCTATTGAATTTTGTCAAATGCCTTCTCTGCGTCTACTGAGATAATCATGTGGTTTTTGTTTTTGCTTCTGTTTATGTGGTGAATTACGTTTATAGACTTGCGTATGTTAAACCAGTCTTGCATCCCCGGGATGAATCCTACTTGATCATGATGGATAAGTTTTTTAATGTGCTGTTGCAATCAATTTGCCAGTATTTTATTGAAGATTTTTGCATTTATGTTCATCATGGATATTGGCCTGAAGTTTTCTTTTCTAGTTGAGTCTCTGCCTGGTTTTGAGATCAGGATAATGTTTGTCTCATAAAATGATTTGTGAAGGGTTCCCTCTTTTTGAATTATTTGGAATAGTTTCAGAAGGAATGGTACCAGATCCTTTTTGTGTGTCCGGTATAATTCGGCTGTGAACCCATCTGGATCTGGGCTTTTTTTGTGTGGTAGGCTCTTAATTGCTGCCTCAACTTCAGACCTTGTTATTGGTCTATTCATAGTTTCGGCTTCCTCCTTATTTAGGCTTGGGAGGACAGAGGCATCCAGGAATTGATCCATTTCTTCCTGGTTTACTAGTTTATGTGCATAGAGTTGTTTGTAGTATTCTCTGATGATGGTTTGTATTTCTGTGGAATCCGTGGTGATTTCCCCATTATCATTTTTTATTGCATCTATTTGGTTATTCTCTCTTTTCTTTTTTATCAGTCTGTCTAGTGGTCTGTCTATTTTCTTAATCTTTTTTAAAAACCAGCTGTTGGATTTATTGATTTTTTTGAAGGGTTTTTCTTGTCTCTATCTCCTTCAGTACTGCTCTGATCTTAGTTATTTCTTATCTTTGGCTAGGCTTTGAGCTTTTTTGATCTTGCTCCTCTAGCTCTTTCAATTTTGATGATAGGGTGTCAATTTTGGATCTTTCCACTCTTCTCATGTGGGCACTTATTGCTATACGTTTTCCTCTACAGACTGCTTTAAATGTGTCCCAGAGATTCTGGTATGTTGTGTCTTCTTTCTCATTGGTTTCAAAGAACTTCTTTATTTCTGTCTTCATTTCATTGTTTATCCAATCAACATTCACGAGCCAGTTGTTCAGTTTCCATGAAGCTGTGTGGTTCTGAGTTATTTTCTGAATTCTGAGTTCCAACTTGATTGCACTATGGTCTGAGAGACTGTTTGTTATGATTTCAGTTGTTTTGCATTTGCTGAGGAATGCTTTACTTCCAATTATGTGGTCAATTTTGGAGTAGGTGTGATGTGGTGCTGAGAAGAATGTATATTGTGTGGATTTGGGGTGGAGAGTTCTGTAAATATCTATCAGGTTTGCTTGTTCCAGGTCTGAGTTCAAGTCCTGGATATCCTTGTTAATTTTCTGTCTGGTTGATCTGTTTGATATTGACAGTGGAGTGTTAAAGTCTCCCACTATTATTGTGTGGGAGTCTAAGTCTCTTTGTAAGTCATTAAGAACTTGCCTTATATATCTGGGTGCTCCTGCATTGGGTCCATATATATTTAGAATCATTAGCTCTTCTTGTTGTATCGATCCTATTACCATTATGTAATGATCTTCTTTGTCCCTTTTGATCTTTGTTGCTTTAAAGGCTATTTTATCAGAGATGAGAATTGCAACTCATGCTTTTTTTTTTGCTCTCCATTTGCTTGGTAAATCTTCCTCCATCCCTTTATTTTGAGCCTTTGTGTATCCTTGCATGTGAGATGAGTTTCCTGGATACAGCACAGCGATGGGTTTCGGTTTTTTATCCAATTTGCCAGTCTATGTCTTTTGATTGGTGCATTTTTCTCATTTACATTTAGGGTTAATATTGTTATGTGTGAGTTTGATACTGCCATTTTGATGCTAGCCGGCTGTTTTGCCCATTGGTTCGTGTAGATTCTTCATTTTGTTGATGCTCTTTAGCATTTGGTATGCTTTTAGGATGGCTAGTACTGGTTGTTTCTTTCTATGTGTAGTGCCTCTTTCAGGAGCTCTTGTAAAGCAGGCCTAGTGGTGACAAAATCTCTGAGTACTTGCTTGTTCATGAAGGATTTTATTTTTCCTTCACTTATGAAGCTCAGTTTAGCTGGATATGAAATTCTGGGTTGAAAGTTTTTTTTTTTTTAAGGATGTTGAATATTGGCCCCCAGTCTATTCTGGCTTGTAGAGTCTCTGCCGAGAGATCTGCGGTGAGTCTGATGGGCTTCCCTTTGTGGGTGACCTTACCTTTCTCTCTGGCTGCCATTTGGATTTTCTCCTTCATTTCAACCCTGGTGAATCTGACAATTATGTGCCTTGGGGTTGCTCTTCTTGCGGAGTATCTTTGTGGTATTCTCTGTATTTCCTGGAGTTGAGTATTGATCTGTCTTGCTAGGTTGGGGAAATTTTCCTGGATAACATCCTGAAGAGTGTTTTTCAGGTTGGATTCATTCTCTTCTTCACATTCTGGTTCACCTATCAATCGGATTTTGGGTCTTTTCACATAGTCCCACATTTCTTGGAGAGTTTGTTCATTTTTTTTGTGCTTTTTTTTCTAATCTTGGTTTCTCATTTTATTTCATTGAGTTGATCTTTGACTTCTGATATTCTTTCTTCTGCTTGGTCAGTTCAGCTGTTGAAACTTGTGCATGCTTCATGAAGTTCTCGTGTTGTGTTTTTCAGCCCCTTCAATTCATTCATATTCCTCTCTAAGTTGTCCATTCTTGTTTTCATTTTCTCAAGTCTTTTTTCAAGGTTTTTAGTTTCTTTGCACTGATTTAGAACATTTTCTTTTAGCTCACTGAAGTTTCTCATTATCCACTTTCTGAAGTCTGATTCCGTCATTTCATCACAGTCATTCTTTGTCCAGCTTTGTTCCCTTGCTGGTGAGGAGTTTTGTTTTTTTGTACGAGGTGAGGTGTTTTGGTTTCAGGTGTTTTCCTGCTTTTTGCACTGGTTTCTTCTCATCTTTGTGGATTTATCCACCTGTTGTCTTTGTAGTTGCTGATTTTTCAATTGCGTTTTTGAGTGGATGCCCAGATTGTTGATGGTGAAGTATTTCTGTTACTTATTTTTCCTTCTAATGGTCTAGCCCCTCTGCTGTATGAGTGCTGAGGTCCACTTCAGGCTCTGCTTGTCTGGGGTACACCTGTAGCAGCTGCGGAACAGTGAGGGATAATACCAGTTTTTTTTTTCTGCTATCTTTTTTCCAGAATGATGCCTGCCAAATGTCTGTCTGATTAGTCCTTTTTTGGGGTGACTCTTTGAATATACAGGGGTCAGGGAGCTTCTTGAAGGGACAGTCTGTGCTTTATAGGAACTCCT
Source organism: Saguinus oedipus (assembly GCA_031835075.1). Taxonomy (NCBI): domain Eukaryota; kingdom Metazoa; phylum Chordata; class Mammalia; order Primates; family Cebidae; genus Saguinus; species Saguinus oedipus. Next base: position 131,640,753 of record CM063178.1, read on the forward strand.
GTGCTGAGCTGTGAGCTCCGTTGTTCATTCAGTGTTGTTGGGAGGATGTGTTTATGTCTGCTGCAACAGAACTCATAAAACACCCCCCCTTTTATTTTTCCCCTTAGATGCTCTGTCTCAGGGGGTTGGGGCTTTCTTTATGATTATCTGTTGCACTGTCCTGCCCAGCTAGGAGGTAGTCTATTCACTATTTGCCTGCTGAGGCTTTGCCCTGCTAGCGTGGGTCCACCCTGCTGCCACCAGCCCCATTTTGCCATGGGGCTCCACCCAGCTGAGGGAGTCTCTCTGTTATGGCGGGTTGCCTAGGCAATGGTAGGCTTCGTCAGCAGTGGGCGGTACTTCAGTAGGGGCAGATTGTGTCAGTAGTGGCAGACGCTCTTCCGCCACCGGGCCATACCGTGCTAGATTCAACTGTGCCGGCAGTAAAGCTCTCAGCCCCGAGCACCTCCAATCACCACCCTGCTTGTCCCCATGAGGGTGGGACCCACTGAGCCTGATCACCCAGCTCCCTGCCTCAGTCTGTCCTCTCTCTCTCTCTTCCTCTCCCCAGGTGAATGGTCGAGTTTCTCACTGGCGCCCCAGTAGCCTGCTGATAGGGCACTGGGATCCGTGTGAACTCCCGTGCCACTGCCCACTGTGCCAGCTCAGATCATGCTTCTCAAAAATCTCCTGGTCTGGCTCATTGTCCAAGTCCCGTTTAATCAGATGGACATGTCAGTCTGCCCTTCCAAATCTTAGATTGCTGGTTTAACAGGGCACCCAGACCAGTGAGTTTTGTGTGGGAGCTGAGGTGCTGTGGCACCAGCTGAGCCACGTGAGCCAGCCACATGATCCGGCTGTGCTGGCTTCCCGTGTCTCTCCCACACCTGGGGCTTTCAACGTTCTGTGGGCAAGAAAGATCCATCTGAGAATGCGGCTAGCACTCACCCTCTGCGCCTTCACTAGGAGCTGCAATCCTGAGTCGCCTCTACGATGCCATCTTGGAACCTAGTGAGGTGTATATTAATGGGCAAAACTTTTTGCTGGTATTCTGAAGGTAATAAAGCTCAAAAAATAATTTCAACATTTCAGCGTGACTCAATTAAGTGTACATTCTTCAAAGGATGATTTAAAAAGTCAATGCCAAGATTTTTTCAAGATGGCATGGTAGGAACAACTCGGGATTGTAGCTCTCAGTGAAGGCGCAGAGGGTGAGTTCAAGCCGCATTTTCAGATGGACCTTTATTGCCCACAGAACAGGAAAATTCCTGGTGTAGGAGAGACACAGAACACCAGCACAGCCCTTTTGGCTTGTGTGGCTTTTTCGGCTGGCACTGTGGCACAGCAGCACAAAACTAACTGGTCTGGGTGCCCTGTTAAACCAGCAATCTGAGATTTGGGAGGACAGATTAACATATCCATCTGTTTAAACGGGACTTGGACAGTGAGCCAGACCAGGAGATTCCTGGGAAGCATGATTTGAGCCAGTGCAGTGGGTAGCGGCACGGGAAATCACACAGATTTTGGTGCCCTTTCGGCAGGCAACTGAAACACCTGTGAGAGAATCAACCATTCAACTTAAAAAAAGAGAGAGAGAGAAAGAGAAAGGACTCTGAGGCAGGAAGCCAGGTGATCAGGCTCGGTGGGTCCCACCCCCACAGGGACAAACAAAATGGCAATTCAAAACGCTGGGGGTTGAGAGTTTTACTGTGGGCTCAGCTGAATCCAGGATGGTGCAGCTCAGTCGGGGAGGGGCGTCTGCCATTACGGATGCATTCTGCCTCTACTGAGGAACACGCCCATTGCAGAAGCAGCCTGCCATTGCCGAGGCAACCTGCCATAACTGACAGAATCAGCCAACAGGGCAGAGCCCACCACAGTAGGGCAAAGCCCAGTGGCAGAAGGGCGGAGCCCCATGGCAGCAGAACAGACCCTGTGGTAGGAGGGTGGAGCCTCGGCAGGCAAATAGTGACTAGACTGCCTCCTAGCTGGGCAGGACAATGCAATGGATACTCATAAAAAAGACCCAAATCCCTGACACAGAGAATCTGAGAAAATAAAAAAAGGGGGTTTTATAAGTTCTGCTTCAGAAGACCCAAACATACCCACCCAACAACCCTGAATGAACAACAGAGCTCACAGCTCAGCACTTGAGCTCCTATAAAGTACAGACGTTTTCCTCAAGCAGCTCCCTGACCCCTGTATATCCCATAAGTCACCTCAAAAAAGGACTAATCAGACTAACATTTGGTGGGCATCATTCTGGGACAAAAATAGCAGAAGAAAAACTGGTAGCATCCCTCACTGTTCTGCAGCTGCTACAGGTGTACCCCAGACAAGCAGGGCCTGGAGTGGACCTCAGCAGTCGTACATCAGAGGGACTAGACGGTTAGAAGGAAAACTAAGTAACAGAAATACTTCATCATCAACAATGTCAGCATCCACTCAGAGACCCAATCAAAAAGTCAGCAACTACTAATATGACTGGTGGATAAACCCACAAAGATGGGAAGGAACCAGTGCAAAAAGGAGGAAAACACCCAAAACCGAAACACCTCACATCCTACAAAGGACCAAAACTCCACACCAGCAGGGGAACAAGGCTGGACGAAGAATGAGTGTGACAAAATGATAGCATCAGACTTCAGAAAGTGGATAATGAGAAACTTCAGTGAGCTAAAAGAACATGTTCTAAATCAATGCAAAGAAACTAAGAACCTTGAAAAAAGATTTGAAAAAAGATTCAAGGAAATGATAACAAGAATGGACAACTTAGAGAGGAATATGAATGACTTGAAGGACCTGAAAAACACAACACGAGAACTTCACAAAGCATGAACAAGTTTCAACAGCCAAATTGACCAAGAAGAAGAAAGAATATCAGAAGTCAAAGAACAACTCAATGAAATAAAATGAGAAGCCAAGATTAGAAAAAAATGCACAAAAAGAATGAACAAAATCTCCAAGAAATGTGGGACTATGTAAAGAGACCTAACCTACGTTGGATAGGTGTACCAGAATGTGATGAAGAGAATCAATCCAAGCTAGAAAATACTCTTCATGATATTATCCAGAAAAATTGTCCCAACCTAGGAAGGCAGGCCAATACTCATCTCCAGGAAATACAGAGAACCCCATAGAGATATTTTGCAAGAAGAGCAACCGCAAGGCATATAGTCAGATTCCCCAGGGTTGAAATAAAGGAGAAAATACTAAGGGCAGCCAGAGAGAAAGGCCGGGTCAACCACAAAGGGAAGCCCATCAGACTCACAGCAGATCTCTCGGCAGAGACTCTACAAGCCAGAGGAGAGTGGGGGCCAATATTCAACATCCTTAAAGAAAAGAACTTTCAACTCAGAATTTTACATCCAGCCAAACTGAGCTTCATAAGTGAAGGAGGAATAAAATCTTTTGCCAAAAAACAAGTACTCAGAAATTTTGTCACCACCAGGCCTGCTTTACAAGAGCTCCTGAAAGTGGCACTACACATAGAAAGGAACAACAAGTACCAGCCATTCTAAAAACATACCAAATGCTAAAGAGCATCAACAAAATAAAGAATCTGCATAAACTAGCAGACAAAACAGCCAGCTAGCATCAAAATGGCAGTATCAAATTCACATATAACAATATGAACCCTAAATGTAAATGGGCCAAATGCACAAATCAAAAGACACAGACTGGCAAATTGAATAAAAAGCCAAAACCCATCGGTGTGCTGTATCCAGGAAACCCATCTCACATGCAAAGATACACAAAGGCTAAAAATCAAGGGATGGAGGAAGATTTACCAAGCAAATGGAGAGCAAAAAAAAAAAGCAGGAGTTGCAATTCTCATCTCTGATAAAATAGACTTTAAAGCAACAAGAATGAAAAGGGACAAAGAAGGTCATTACATGATGGTAAAAGTTCAATACAACAAGAAGAGCTAATGATCCTAAATATATATGGACCCAATAGAAAAGCACTCATATATATAAGGCAAGTTCTTAATGACTTAAAAAGAGACTTAGACTCCCACACAATAATAGTGGGAGACTTTAACACTCTACTGTCAATATTAGACAGATCAACCAGACAGAAAATTAACACGGTTATCCAGGGCTTAAACTCAGACCTGGAACAAGCAAACCTGATAGACGTTTACAGAACTCTCCACCCCAAATCCACAGAATTTACATTCTTCTCAGCACCACATCACACTTATTCCAAAATTGACCACATAATTGGAAGTAAAGCACTCCTCAGCAAATGCAAAACAACTGAAATCATAACAAACAGTCTCTCAGACCATAGTGCAATCAAGTTGGAACTCAGAATTCAGAAACTAACTCAGAACCGCACAGCTTCATGGAAATTGAACAACTGGCTCTTGAATGTCGATTGGATAAACAATGAAATGAAGGCAGAAATAAAGAAGTTCTTAACTGGAGGAGATAGAGACATGAAAAACCCTGCAAAAAATCAGTATATCCAAGAGTTGGGTTTTTGAAAAGATCAACAAAATAGACAGACCACTAGCCAGACTGATATAAAAAGAAAAGAGAGAACAACCAAATAGATGCAATAAAAAATGATAAAGGGAAAATCACCTCAGATTTCACAGAAATTCAAACCATCATCAGAGAAAACTAACAACAACTCTATGCACATAAACTAGTAAACCAGGAAGAAATGTATAAATTTCTGGACACCTGTGTCCTCCCAAGCCTAAATAAGGAGGAAGCCAAAACTATGAATAGTCCAATAACAAGGTCTGAAGTTCAGGCAGCAACTAAGAGCCTACCACACAAAAAAAGTCCAGATCCAGATGGGTTCACAGCCGAATTCTACCAGACACACAAAGAGGAGCTGGTACCATTTCTTCTGAAACTATTCAAAATAATTCAAAATAGGGAACCCTTACCAATACATTTTATGAGACCAATATCATCCTGATGCCAAAACCTGGCAGAGATTCAAGAAAAAAGAAAACTTCAGGCCAATATCCATGTAAACATAGATGCAAAAATCTTCAATAAAATACTGGCAAACGAATTACAACAGCACATTAAAAAACTTATCCATCATGATCAAGTAGGAGTCATCCCAGGGATGCAAGTCTGGTTCAACATATGCAAGTCTATAAACGTAATTCACCACATAAACAGAACCAAAAACAAAAACCACATGATTATCTCAATTGATGTAGAGAAGGCATTTGACAAAATTCAACAGCCCTTTATGCTAAAAACCCTCAATAAACTTGGTATTGATGGAACATATCTCTAAGTAATAAAAGCTATTTATGACAAACCAACAGCCAATATCATCCTTAATGGTCAAAAACTGGAAGCATTCCCTTTGAAATCCGGTACTAGACAAGAATGTTCTCTCTCACCACTCCTATTCAAAATAGTACTAGAAGTTCTAGCTAGAGCAATCAGGCAAGAAAAAGAAATAAAGCGTATTCAAATAGGAAAGGTGGAAGTCAAATTGTCTCTATTTGCAGACGACATGATAGTATACCTAGAAGACCCCATTACCTCAGCCCCAAAACTCCTGAAACTGATAAGCAACTTCAGCAAAGTCTCAGGATATAAAATCAATGTGCAAAAATCACAAGCATTCCTATACACCAATAACAGACTTAGTGAGAACCAAATCAAGAATGAACTGCCATTCACAATTGGTACAAAGAGAATAAAATACATAGGAATACAACTGACAAGGAATGTAAGGGACCTCTTCAAGGAAAACTACAAACCACTGCTCAATGAAATAAGGGAGTACACAAACAGATGGGGAATCATTCCATGTTCATGGTTAGGAAGAATCAATATCATGAAAATGGCTATACTGCCCAAAGTAATTTACACAACCAATGCTATCCCCATCAAACTACCATTGAATTTCCTCACAGAACTGGAAAAAACCACCATGAACTTCATATGTAACCAATAGAGAGACCGCATAGCCAAGTCAATTCTAAGCAAAAAGAACACAGGGGGAGGCATCACTCGACTGGACTTCAAACTATACTACAAGGCTACAGTAATTAAAACAGCATGGTACTGGCACCAAAACAGAGATATAGACCAATGGAACAGAACAGAGGCATTGGACACAACACAACTTATCTACAATTATATAATCTTTGATAAACCAGACAAAAACAGGCAATGGGGAAAGGATTCTCTGTTTAATAAATGATGTTGGGCAAACTGGTTAGCCATGTGCAGAAAGCAGAAACTGGACCCCTTTCTGACACCTTACACTAAAATTAACTCCAGGTGGATTAAAGACAAACATAAGACCTGGCCCCATAAAAAACTCTAGAAGAAAATCTAGGCAAAACCATTCAGGACATAGGAGTAGGCAAGGACTTCATGACCAAACCTTCAAAAGCATTGGCAACAAAAGCCAAAATAGACAAATGGGACCTAATCAAACTCCACAGCTTCTGCACGACAGAAGAAACTGTCACTAGAATAAATTGGCAACCATCAGAATGGGAAAAAATCTTTGCAGTTTACGCATCTGACAAAGGGCTGATATCCAGAATTTACAAAGGACCCAAACAGATTTACAGAAAAAAAACAAACAAGCCCATTCAAAAATGGGCAAAGGATATGAACAGACACTTTACAAAAGAAGACATACATGAGGCCAACAAACACATGAAAAAATGCTCATCATCACTCATTATTAGAGAGATTCAAATCAAAACCCCTTTAGATACCATCTCATGCCAGTTAGAATGATGATCATGAAAAAATCTGGAGACAGCAGATACTGGAGAGGATGTAGAGAAATAGGAACACTCTTACACTGTTGGTGGGAGTGTAAATTATTCCAACCATTGTGGAAGACAGTGTGGTGATTCCTCAAGGACCTAGAAATAGAAATTCCATTTGACCCAGCAATCCCATTGCTGGGTATATATCCAAAGGATTATAAATCATTCTAGTATATGGACACATGCACATAAATGTTCATTGCAGCACTTTTTACAATAGCAAAGACCTGGAACCAACACAAATGCCCATCGATGATAGACTGGACTGGGAAAATGTGGCACATATATACCATGGAATATTATGCAGCAATCAAAAATGATCAGTTTGTGTCCTTTGTAAGAACATGGATGAATCTGGAGAACATCATTCTCAGCAAACTGACACAAGAATAGAAAATGAAATATCACATATTCTCACTCATAGGCGGGAGAAGAAAAATGAGAACACATGGACACAGGGAAGGGGGTACTACACACTGGTGTCTATTGGGGGGAATTGGGGAGGGACAGTGCAGTGAGAGATGGGGAGGGATAGCCTGGGGAGAAATGTCAAATGTGGGTGAAGGGGAGGAAGGCAGCAAAACACACTGTCATGTGTGTACCTATGCAAGTATCTTGCAGGTTCTGCACATGTACCCCCAAACCTAAAATGCAATAAAAAATTAAAAAATTTAAAAAAATGCAAAAAAAAATTCAATGCCCATTTAGATGTATATTATTTTTTTGTGTTTGTTTTTTCACTTAATTAACAATGTTCTTTATTCATAAATTCCTAATTGCCAGGCATCAGTTAGCTTATTTTGGGAAAACTCTAACATTTCCTAGAGTCTTTTCTGTGTTTGAACTCAATTTATAATCTTATTCTTGCTTTTGAAGTATTTAAAAATATTTTAGAATCTCTTTTTAAAAAGCAATTTGAGTTTTATTGATCTGCAGAGCTTAGGTTTAGAATGCGCAAATAGGTAGTTAAATGAATTTTTGTAATAAATGTTTCAAAATTAGATAGTTTGAGAATTACTAAAGAGAAAATGAAGTTTTAGAATAAATCTGTTGTCAGATTAAGAGGGCAATTGTAATATTTTGGGTTAGTATCTTTGATGAGAATGTACTTTTTGTGCTGGTCTTTTACTTTGTTCACATTTGTGTAAAGATTAAGGCATATTGGATTTTTTTTCATTCAACCCACACTAATGGAGAGGTACTACATTGGCGATTGAGGGAAATATGAATATCAATAAGGCAGGATCCTCCCCTTGCATGGCTTGTATTGGAGAAGAGAGGTACGCAAACAAATGGCTGTTGTATAGCATTTTACTAGCAGGTATAATGGTTAAAAGGAGGGTTCTAATGTCTTTAAATCCCAGGTTAGAGTAATAGTTTACCCAACCATGTAACCCTGACTGATCATTTATTCTGTTTTACTTTTAAAAAAAATTGATAGTGTGTTTTTTTTTTCTGTTACCTACTTCATGAAGTGGTTATTAAATGACTGACAAAAAGTGCTCAGTTAAATATGCGGCACTGAAAATGCTCACTGAATGCTTGTGATTATGATAATATTCAGAGTGTACAGTTAAGAATCACAGGAGTGAGTGTTCAACTGTATCTGGAAGGTTGCTTTAAGAAATAATTGACAAAAAAATGTAGGAGATATTCTTTAATGTCCCAAATCTATTTGTGACTGCCATGCTCTTTGGATCAAATATTCATGAAAGAGCTTGATGATGCTATTAGACATTCCTTTTGGCGACACAAAATTGTCAACTATACAATCTCTGACCTTTTGTAATGTGATATTACCATTTTACCATAAACCTCTTGCTAGGTATGCTAGCAAGAAGTTACCAAAAAAGCCTCTTGCTAGGTTTGCTAGATGTACCTGGCACTGACTGGGTATTCAGTGGTTCTTCACAAATGAGTAGCAAAGAACATAATCTTTGACTTTCCTTAAGCAAAGGGATCTAAATAAGGAAAAAGAGGGGCAAAAAAAGAAATGTCTTACACTTAATGGCAAGTGTAAAATTTTAGACTGTGCAAGTCATTTGTTTGTTTGATCTTAGATCCATTATCTGCCATTTCCCTGCTTTGAACTGACCACTGCAATCCACATTTCTCAGGCTTCTTTGTGCTGCGTTCCAGTTAGACTTTCCATTGGAAAGCACTGACAAAGGTGGAGAAATATACAAGCAATTATAGCAGAGAATGATAGTGATTATTCTAGGGGTTATAACATGCTGAGCAGGGTAGGGCATTTTTCTCCCTCTCTCTGCCTTAGGCATTGTTGGCAGTGACTGCAATGTGGTTCTAGCTCCCTGTAGTCAGCTGTTTTCTCTCAACTCTCAGCTCCTGAATCTAGCTTTCACCAGTGGCCAAGCTTTGGAGTTTCAGCAACTCCTCTGCTTTCCTAGTCCCTCTGGCCCTAGTGGATGTTAGTGGGGTAGTGTGTTCCTGTAGCTCCTGCAGTCACTGATCTCAAGAGTTGCCTCACTTTCTTTTAGCTGTCTTTCAGCAGTTCAGACATTTTTATAATTAATTTCTCCTATTAAGTTATCTCTATGGAATTACCTTGTGTAGTAATTTTGTTATCTTGACTGGACACTGATCAATACAGAAAGCAAATGGAAAATATTTTATTGTTCTTGCTGGTCCTTGGCTGAGAGTTTCTGTGGCTGATCAAAATATCAGCAAGAAAAAAGTCAATGTAGTATGCCAGTTTAAAAACTGAGAATATTTCTCAATTTGCAAATATTTTGCGAGTATTTACTTATTACTATCATAGGTATTAGTGATGGAATTATATCATATCTTGACAACTATTGTTTATAAGATGTAGATACTTTCAAAGCAATTAAGGAAGCAAGGTGATATATGTTTTCAATGCTATTTGCAGCATCCTCGTATTTGGAATATTACTAAGGATGCCTCCACATACCTGAATGAGTTTGAACTAGTTATTTCACAGCGTTCTTCTTTTCACTTTTATAAAACCAGAGTGCAAATAGGATATCTTGTGTCTTTGTACTTCTCGCATTGTCTATCATAGTGTTTCAGAAATAATAGCATCTCAATAATTTTGTTAAATGAAAGTCAAGATTATTCATCTGGATATGTGCTGGTCTTTTATTTGCTTTCCCTTTCCTGTTTATTTCTTCACCATGTAGGAGGAAAGAATTGAAGTAGGAGTACAGATAAATCATCTAATAAGGTAGGAAAAATTGAATTCATTTGCTGGTTGCCTTATTTTGATTTTATTCAAATGCACATCATTGTTGTTTTTCTTATAACTGCAATAGTAGCCCAGTGAATAATTTGCCTTTGGTGGTGGTTTTGGTGATTTTATACATTCCAGCTACTCTTCCAGATTTTAGACCCCAGACATCTACTCTTTCATCTCTCTCATCTCCATCTCATGTTCTACTCATACCAATTCTCTTCTCAATTTCTAAACACTTTTATTATATTGTTTTTCTTTGATGTCTCCTAAGCAAGTTCCTCATCTTCCTTAAGTGCCATCTTCTTCATTACATCTTCTCAAATGTCCCTGATGAAAATTAATCATTTTTTGGTTTGTGCTTCTGTAAGTACTTATCATATTGAATTGCAATGATTTGTGAGTCTGATTTCCTACTAAAATATATATATATCTATTTTAATTGCATTTTAGGTTTTGGGGTACATGTGAGATTGTTGCATGGGTTGTGTGTGGTTTGCTCCCTTTCTCCCCATCACCTACATCTTGCATTTCTCCCATGTTATCCCTTCCCAACTCTCCACTCCTCACTGTCTCTCCCCTAGTTCCCCCCACAGACCCAAGTGTGTGATGCTCCCCTCCCTGTGTCCATGTGATCTCATTGTTCAACACCCACCTATGAGTGAGAACATGCGGTGTTTGATTTTCTGCTCTTGTGTAAGTTTGCTGAGAATGATGGTTTCCAGGTTCAGCCATGTCCCTACAAAGGACATGAACTCATCATTTTTTATGGCTGCATAGTATTCCATGGTGTATATGTGCCACATTTTCCCTGTCCAGTCTATTATTGTTGGGTATTTGGGTTGGTTCCAAGTCTTTGCTATTGTAAACAGTGCCATGATAAACATACCTGTGCATTTGTCCTTATAATAGAATGATGTATAATCCTTTGAATATATACCGAGTAATGGGATTACTGGGTCAAATGGAATTTCTATTTCTAGGTCCTTGAGGAATCACCACACTGTCTTCCACAGTGGTTGAACTAATTTATACTCCCACCAACAGTGTAGAAGTGTTCCTATTTCTCCACATCCTCTCCAGCATCTTGTCTTCAGAAGCCACTTTTTATATCTTTTTTACCTTTATACCTATTATTTTGCTTGCCATATGGTAAGTGGTCAATGAATGAATATTGAAGTATTCTATTTTTGATAATTTACTTATACTTGATTATTTATTCCTCTACCTCATCTCCTAGATTGTGAGCTCTTTTCAGGAGGTGAGGTAGAAGGGAGGCCCGAAAAAGTTGACTCATTTTTTTCTGTCTTGCATCTTTGCCTTGTTGCTACACCCTATTTCCAATATATTACCTGGTAATATTAAAAGTACAGTGAACTTTTGTTGAATTTGGACAAATTTGAGAGCTTCCTTTCAAACCTAGTAGGAAGTTTTAGAAAATCATCCAGTACACTGTTCAACTCCTGGAAACCCAAACTCTTTTTGAGTAGATGCTTCAGAAGACATAGAACTGTACCAACTAATTATAGTTTAAACTTCATACACAGGATAATCTGGAGATATGCAAAATAAAATTGGGGCTAATATTTGTATTATTCTAAAACCAGACAACACTTTTGAAGTTTACTTTTAGGTTATTAAACATTTCAGCAACATGTAGACAAGGATACATAATTCTCCATTATTGAAATTAAAGAAAAGCTTAAATAAGCATCCATATTTCTTGACTGTATATGTGGAGAAGTTTATACTTAGGAAGTACTCGATCAGTTGAGATTCTGGGCAAAAACAGGTTGCACTTTTAAACTGGGTGAATTTGAGCAGAGTTTAAGAAAGCCACTACTTTCAAAGGTGTGTCCAGGGTTAAAAACAAAAAAGCACCAAGTGCCCTAGGACTAGTAACTATAGGAAATAGTTACTAAGGAGATGGAGCAGTTACCAGAATTTGGGGAAAGACCTGTATGGAAAGCATCACTTGAGAATAACTTTAGTGGAGCCTAAGGGAATCAATGGCAATGAGGCAAGAAGGGAGTCAAGGAGAAAAATATTCTAATTTCATTCTCTTCCAGCTTTCTGATATGCCAGTACCTACCATTGGATATATCCATCTGAAATATATATATATATATATATATATATATATATATATATATATATATATACATTAAATTCTGACAGGCATGAAAACTATTTGATATCGGTTCCCAGGTGACAAAAGGCAGAGGGCAAGCATGAGATAGCTAGTATAGACACTGACTCTGGAGACAAGATCCAGGAGAGTGTCTCTCAGTTATCAATATATGTATATATATATTCCTTTGTTCCCAAAATAAGGATGTGTGTTTGAGAGATAGAATAGTCTTCCAAGATTTTCCATGGAAGACTCAGGTACTAACTGCCACAGAATTCTCACATATTGTAGCCTTCTGATGAGTCATAGCTGAAAGTGATGTTAATCTCCTAAAATTTTTTTTAAAAGGAGACCCTAGTTATTGTAGAAATGAAAATTCATAATTCTCAAAACAACTTTCACAAGTTAAACAGAGTAAATAGGTCATATAGTATAACCTATTTGCCTTTTGTTATTTATGTTTTTAGTTTTATGAGAAATCAGAAAAAAGCTAGAGGAATCAGGATTTAGAACTGGAGGTAGACCTGGAAGACTTCCTTCATCCTTTGTGGTTCACAAATTTGTGTGCTGGCTTTTCCAGTGTAACGTCCCAAGGCCACTAACTTTTATTTGTAAGAAGGTTTGGTGAGTCAGATCAGTTACATAATAGTGTTGCTTTCTCCTTTTAACTCACTCCAACTTTTTCTGAGATAATTTATTTTCTGTCCCTTTAATCATTTTGCTTGCTCTTCTTTGTACTATTCTCCACATTTTTTAAAATAAAGCTTAACTATTACAAAGAGCTATTCTGGGAAATCATTATTTAAAGAAAAATTGTTAAAGCATTTAAAAGTTTAAAAATGGCTACATAGATGTTAGAAAATGAAATGCTCCTATCTAATAATGCTGATAGTGGAATTGTAGTAAATTAAATTACATCAGGTCAGAGCATAAAACCTTGAATGAAAGTCAAGCATATCAGGACCTGAGAAAGAAATGCTTTATTAAGAGAAAGTGATTGCAAAGAGCCAAAAATAAAACTAAGGCTAGAGAACTTTACCTTGTACAAGTTACTAAAATTTCTCTCTTAAGATGGGGAGCTAACTCATTTGTTCAGGAAGTTGAGATGTTAAAGTGGAAACAAATCTCAAAGGAGCCCAGATATTTCCTTAAATTAGAAGAAAAGATAATTTAGAAGATCTTAACTTGGAAAAGTTTATGTTACTGTTTATTGAAAGAAGGAAAGCTAACAAGTTTCAAAGTGTTTTAGATGGCAACCAATGTCCAATTGCCTTACATATTAATACTTTATTCCCTCTTCACAATCTATCATGAGAGGCAGAATGTTATTATTTTTTTAACGATTAAGACATTAAGTCAGATTTGAATCCAAGTAGGCCTGATCCAAAGACTATGTTTCCCACTACATAATGCCATAAATAATTTTCTAGTAAAAAAATTAATGTGCCAAGAAAGACCTATATTTTAATATATAGAGTATATTTGTTTGTTTTGTAGATGAAAATTTTTGACAATCAGCTTGTAAATTTGTGATACAGGATACTTCATAACTAAAATAGTTTCTTCCTTGATCTGTTAATTGTGTGTCATAAAACACATCTCTTTATGGAGAAACAGAGATGTATGTTTTTTTTTTCTAAATTGTATTTTAGGTTCTGGGGTACATGTGCAGATCATACAGGATTGTTGCATAGGTACACACATGAAAAAGGAAATACTTTTTTCAGTCTATACAACTATGTTAATACTGACGTAATGTATAAAAATGTGCTTAGCAATATATTAGGCATTCAGTAACCACTCAATAAATGCTAACTGTTGGAATTTTTGATGTTGCTAACAGAGTGAGAGAAAATTAAAAATTAAAAATTTCTTTCTCTTTCTGTCACTCTGTTAGCAACATCAAAAATTCCAACAAGCGAGGGGAGATTTCCAAATGGCGTGGTAGGAAAAACTCAGGATTGCAGCTCTCAGTGAAGGTGCAGAGGGTGAGTCCTAGCCACATTTTCAGATGGATCTTTCTTGCCCACAGAATGGGGAAATTTCCAGGTATAGGAGGGACATGGCACACCAGCACAGCCTTTTCAGCTTGCGTGGCCATCAGCTGGTGCCACAGTGCAGCGGCACCCCACACAAAACGCACTGGTCTGGGTGCCCTGTTAAACCAGATATCTGAGATTTGGGAGGGCAGATTAACATGTCCATCTGATTAAATGGGACTTGGACAGTGAGCCAGACCAAGAGATTACTGGGAAGCATCATTTGAGCCAGTGCAGAGGGTCACTGTATTGGAAATCACACAGATCCTGGTGCCCTATCAGCAGGTGACTGAAACACCTGTGAGAGAGTAAACTGTACAACTTAAAAAATAAAAAAGAGACAGAGAGGGCTCAGAGGCAGGGAGCCAGGTGATCAGGCTCGGCAGGTCCCACCCCCACAGGGACAAACAAAACAGCGATTCAAAATGCTCAGGGTTGAGAGTTTCACTGCAGGCTCAGCTGAATCCAGGATGGTGCAGCTCAGTGGAGGAGGGGCGTTTGCCACTACTGATGCAATCCACCCCTACTTAGGTTCACTCCCATTGCTGAAGCAGCATGCCATTACCGAGGCAACCCACCATAACAGAGAGATTCCACCAACAGGGCAGAGCCCATGACAGCAGGGCGGAGCCCACGGAAAAAGGGCAGAACCCACGGCAGTAGAATGGAGCCCACAGCAGGAGGGTGGAACCCATGGCAGCAAGGCAGAGCCCACCACAACACAGCAGACCCTGCAGTAGCAGGGCGAAACCTCGGCAGGCAAATAGTGACTAGACTGTCTCATAGCTGGACAGGACAGTGCAATGGATACTCATAAAGAGAGCCCTAACTCCCCAAGACAGAGCATCTCAGGGGAACAAAAAGGGGTTTTATAAGTTCGGCTGCAGCAGACCTAAACGCAACTGCCTAACAACACTGAATGAACAGCAGAGCTTACAGCTCAGCACTTGAGCTCCTATAAAGTGCAGACCATCTCCTCAAGCAGCTGCCTGACCCCTGTATATCCAAATAGTCACCTCAAAAAAGGACTAATCAGACTGACATTGTGTGGGCATCAATCTGAGAAAAAGATAGCAGAAGAAGAAACTGGTAGCATCCCTCACTGTTCTGTAGCTGCTACAGGTGTACCCAAGACAAGCAGGGCCTGGAGTGGACCTCAGCAGTCATACAGCAGAGGGGCTAGACAGTTAGAAAAAAAACTGAGTCACAGAAATACTTCATCATCAACAATCTGGGAACCCACTCAGAGACACAATCAAAAAGTCAGTGACTACTAAGATGACAGGTGGATAAATCCACAAAGATGGGAAGAAACCAGCACAAAAAGGAGAATAAAACTGAAAACCAAAACACCTCGCCTCCTACAAAGGACCAAAACTCCTCAACAGCAAGGGAACAAAGCTGGACGGAGAATGAGTGTGACAAAATGATGGAATCAGACTTCAGAAGGTGGATAATGAGAAACTTCAGTGAGCTAAAAGAACATATTCTAAATCAATGCAAAGAAACTGAGAACCTTGAAAAAAGATTTGAAAAAAGATTTAAGAAAATGATAACAAGAATGGACAAATTAGAGAGGAATATGGATGAATTGAAGGAGCTGAAAACACAACACAAGAACTTCATGAAGCATGTACAAGTTTCAACAGCCAAATTGACCAAGCAGAAGAAAGAATATCAGAAGTTGAAGATCAACTCAGTGAAATAAAATGAGAAACCAAGATTAGAAAAAAAGCACAAAAAGGAATGAGCAAAATCTCCAAGAAATGTGGGACTGTGTGAAGAGACCTAACCTACATTTGATAGGTGTACCAGAATGTGAAGAAGAGAATGAATCCAAGCTGGAAAATACTCTTCAGGATATTATCCAGAAAAATTTCCCCAACCTAGCAAGGCAGGCCAATACTCAAGTCCAGGAAATACAGAGAACACCACAAAGATACTCTGCAAGAAGAGTAAGCCCAAGGCACATAATCGTCAGATTCACCAGGGTTGAAATGAAGGAGAAAATACTAAGGGCAGCCAGAGAGAACGGTTGGGTCACCCACAAAGGGAAACCTATCAGACTCACAGCAGATTTCTTGGCAGAAACTCTACAAGCCAGAAGAGAGTGGGGGCCAATATTCAACATCCTTAAAGAAAAGAACTTTCAACCCAGAATTTTAAATCCAGCTAAACTGAGATTCATAAGTGAGGAAGAATAAAATCTTTTGCCAACAAGCAAGTACTCAAAGATTTTGTCACAATCAGACCTGCTTTACAAGAGCTCCTGAAAGAGGCACTACACATAGAAAGGAACAACCAGTACCAGCCATTCAAAAAACATACTAAATTCTAAAGAGCATCAACAAAATGAAGAATCTGCATCAACTAACAGGTGAAACAGTCAGCTAGCATCAAAATGGCATTATCAAATTCACACATAACAATATTAACCCTAAATGTAAATGGCCTAAATGCACCAATCAAAAGACACAGACTGGCAAATTGGATAAAAAACCAAAACCCATCGGTGTGCTGTATCCAGGAAACCCATCTCACATGCAAAGATTCACAAAGGCTCAAAATAAAGGAATGGAGGAAGATTTACCAAGTAAATGGAGAGCAAAAATAAAAAGCAGGAGTTGCAATTTTCATCTCTGATAAAATAGACTTTAAAGCAACAAAGTTCAAAAGAGACAAAGAAGGTCATCACATAATGGTAAAAGGATCGATACAACAAGAAGAGCTAACAATTCTAAATATATATGGACCCAATACAGGAGCACCCAGATATATAAGGCAAGTTTTTAATGACCTACAATGAGACTTAGACTCCCACAAAATAATAGTGGGAGACTTTAACACTCCACTGTCAGTATCAGACAGATCAACCAGACAGAAAATAAACAAGGATATCCAGGGCTTAAACTCAGACCTGAAACAAGCAAACCTGATAGACATTTACAGAACTCTCCATCCCAAATCCACAGAATATACATTCTTCTCAGCACCACATCACACCTACTCCAAAACTGACCTCATAATTGAAAGTAAAGCATGCCTCAGCAAATGCAAAACAACTGAAATCATAACAAACAGTCTCTCAGACCATAGTGCAATCAATTTAGAACTCAGAATTCAGAAACCAACTCAGAACTGCACAGCTTCATGGAAACTGAACAACTGGCTCTTGAATGTTGATTGGATAAACAAAGATATGAAGGCAGAAATAAAGAAGTTCTTTGAAACCAACGAGAATGAAGACACAACATACTAGAATCTCTGGGACACATTTAAAGCAGTCTGTAGAGGAAAATATATAGCAATAAGTGCCCACATCAGAAGAGTGGAGAGATCCAAAATTGACACCCTATCATCAAATTTGAAAGAGCTAGAGGAGCAAGATCAAAAGAACTCAAAACCTAGCAGAAGACAAGAAATAACTAAGATCAGAGCAGAACTGAAGGAGATAGAGACACGAAAAACCCTTCAAAAAATCAATAAATCCAAGAGCTGGTTTTTCAAAAAGATCAACAAAATAGGCAGACCACTAGCCAGACTGATAAAAAAGAAGAGAGATAAAAATCAAATAGATGCAATAAAAAAAGATAAGGGGAAATCACCACAGATTCCACAGAAATTCCAACCATCATCAGAGAATACTACAAACAACTCTATGCACATAAAAAAGAAAAGAACTTTCAACCCAGAATTTTACATCCAGCTAAACTGAGCTTCATAAGTGAAGGAAGAATTAAATCTTTTGCCAACAAGCAAGTACTCAGAGATTTTGTTACCACCAGGTCTGATTTACAAGAGCTCCTGAAAGAGGCACTACACATAGAAAGGAACAACCAGTACCAGCCATTCTAAAAACATACCAAATGCTAAAGAGCATCAACAAAATGAAGAATCTGCATCAACTAATGGGCAAAACAGCCAGCTAGCATCAAAATGGCACTATCAAATTCACACACAACAATATTAACCCTATATGTAAATGGCCTAAATGCACCAATCAAAAGACACAGATTGGCAAATTGGATAAAAAACCAAAACCCATTGGTATGCTGTATCCAGGAAACCCATCTCACATGCAAGGATACACAAAGGCTCAAAATAAAAAGATGGAGGAAGATTTACCAAGCAAATGGAGAGAGAAAAAAAAAAAAAAAAAAAAGCCAGAGTTGCAATTCTCATCTCTGATAAAATAGACTTTAAAGCAACAAAGATCAAAAGAGACAAAGAAGGTCATTACATAATGGTAAAAGGATCGATACAACAACAAGAGCTAATGATCCTAAATATATATGGACCCAATGCAGGAGCACCCAGATATATAAGGCAAGTTCGTAATGACGTACAAAGAGACTTAGACTCCCACACAATAATAGTGGGAGACTTTAACACTCCACTGTCAATATCAGACAGATCAACCAGACAGAAAATTAACAAGGATATCCAGGACTTGAACTCATATCTGAAACAAGCAAAGCTGATAGACATTTACAGAACTCTCCACCCCAAATCCACAGAATATATATTCTTCTCAGCACCACATCACACCTACTCCAAAATTGACCACATAATTGGAAGTAAAGCACTCCTCAGCAAGTGCAAAACAACTGAAATCATAACAAACAGTCTCTCAGACCATAGTGCAATCAAGTTAGAACTCAGAATTCAGAAACTAACTCAGAACCACACAGCTTCATGGAACCTGAACAACTGGCTCTTGAATGTTGATGGGATAAACAATGAAATGAAGGCAGAAATAAAGAAGTTTTTTGAAACCAATGAGAACGAAGACACAACATACCAGAATCTCTGGGACACATTTAAAGCAGTCTGTAGAGGAAAATATATAGCAATAAGTGCCCACATGAGAAGAGTGGAGAGATGCAAAACTGACACCCTATCATCAAAATTCTCTATTAAAAGCGCTAGAGTAGCAAGATCAAAAAAACTCAAAACCTAGCAGAAGACAAGAAATAACTAAGATCAGAGCAGAACTGAAGGAGATAGAGACACGAAAAACCCTTCAAAAAATCAATATATCCAAGAGCTGGTTTTTTGAAAAGATCAACAAAATAGACCACTAGCCAGACTGATAAAAAAGAAAAGAGAGAACAACCAAACAGATGCAATAAAAAAACGATAAGTGGGAAATCACCACAGATTCCACAGAAATTTAAACCATCATCAGAGAATACTACAAACAACTCTATGCACATAAACTAGTAAACCTGGAAGAAATGGATAAATTCCTAGACAACTGTGTCCTCTTAAGCCTAAACCAGGAGGAAGCCGAAACTATGAATAGACCAATAACAATGTCTGAAGTCGAGGCAGCAATTAAGAGCCTACCACACAAAAAAAAGCCCAGGTCCAGATGGGTTTACAGCTATGTTCTACCAGACAAACAAAGAGGAGCTGCT
Source organism: Saguinus oedipus (assembly GCA_031835075.1). Lineage (NCBI taxonomy): Eukaryota > Metazoa > Chordata > Mammalia > Primates > Cebidae > Saguinus > Saguinus oedipus. The sequence continues at coordinate 131,660,311 of CM063178.1, forward strand.
ACCATTCCTTCTTAAACTATTCCAAATAACCCAAAAAGAGAGAAACCTTCACAAATCATTTTATGAGACCAACATCATCCTGATACCAAAACCTGGCAGAGCCTCAAGAAGAAAAGAAAACTTCAGGCCAATATCCATTATGAACATAGATGCAAAAATCTTCAATAAAATACTGGCAAATGGATTGCAACAGCACATTAAAAAACTTATCCATCATGATCAAGTAGGATTCATCCCGGGGATGCAAGGCTGATTCAACATATGCAAGTCTATATACGTAATTCACAACATAAACAGAACCAAAAACAAAAACCACATGATTATCTCAATTGATGCAGAGAAGGCATTTGACAAAATTCAACAGCCTTTATGCTAAAAACCCTCAATAAACGTGGTACTGATGGAACGTATCTCAAAGTAATAAAAGCTATTTAAGACAAACCAACAGCCAATATCACACTTAATGGGCAAAAACTGGAAGCATTTTCTTTGTAATCTGGCACTAGACAAGGATACCCTCTCTCACCACTCCTATTCAACATAGTACTGGAAGTTCTTGCCAGAGCAATCAGGCAAGAAAAAGAAATAAAGAGTATTCAAATAGGAAAGGTAGAAGCCAAATTGTCTCTATTTGCAGACGACATGATAGTATACCTAGAAGACCCCATTGCCTCAGCCCCAAAACTCCTGAAACTGATAATCAACTTCAGCAAAGTCTCAGGATATAAAATCAATGTGCAAAACTCACAAGCATTCCTATACACTAATAACAGACTAAAAGAGAACCAAATCAAGTATGAACTGCCATTCACAATAGCTACAAAGAGAATAAAATACCTAGGAATACAACTTACAAGGAACATAAAGGACCTCTTCAAGGAAAACTACAAACCACTGCTCAATGAAATAAGAGAGGACACAAACAGATAGAAAAACATCACATGTTCATGGTTAGGAAGAATCAATATCATGAAAATGGCTATACTGCCCAAAGTAATTTACAGAATCAATGCTATCCCCATCAAGCTACCATTGACTTTCTTCAGAGAACTGGTGAAAACCACCATGAACTTCATATGGAACCAAAAGAGAGCCTGCATAGCCAAGTAAATTCTAAGCAAAAAGAACACAGTGGGAGGCATCACACTACCGGACTTCAAACTATACTACAAGGCTACAGTAATCAAAACAGCATGATACTGGTACCAAAACAGAGATATAGACCAATGGAACAGAACAGAGGCATTGGAGGCAACACAACATATCTACAACCGTACAATCTTTGATAAACCTGATGAAAACAAGCAATAGGGAAGAGATTCCCTTTTTAATAAATGGTGTTGTGAAAACTGGCTAGCCATGTGCAGAAAGCAGAAACTGGACCGCTTCCTGACACCTTACACTAAAATTACCTCCAGATGGATTAAAGACCAACAGAAGATCTGGCACCATGAACACCCTAGAAGAAAATCTAGGGAAAACCATTCAAGACATAGGAGTAGGCAAGGACTTCATAACCAAAACCCCAAAAGCATTGGCAACAAAAGCCAAAATAGACAAATGGGACCTAATCAAACTCCACAGCTTTTGCACGGCAAAAGAAACAGTCACTAGAGTGAATCGGCAACCAACAGAATGGGAAAAAATGTTTGCAGTTTACCCATCTGACAAAGGGCTGATATCCAGAATTTACAAAGAACTCAAACAGATTTACAGGAAAAAACAAACAAGCCCATTCAAAAATGGGCAAAGGATATGAACAGACACTTTACAAAAGAAGACAATCATGAGGCCAACAAACATATGAAAAAATGCTCATCATCACTGGTCATTAGAGAGATGCAAATCAAGCCACATTGAGATACCATTTCACACCAGTTAGAATGGTGATCGTTAAAAAATCTGGAGACAACAGATGCTGGAGAGGATGCGGAGAAATAGGAACACTCTTACACTGTTAGTGGGAGTGTAAATTAGTTCAGCCATGGTAGAAGACAGTGTGGTGATTCCTTAAGGTCTTAGAAATAGAAGTTCCATTTGACCCAGCAATCCCATTACTGGGTATATATCCAAAGGACTATAAATCGTTCTACTATAAGGACACATGCACATGAATGTTCATTGCAGTACTGTTTACAATAGCAAAGACCTGGAACCAACCCAAATGCCCATCGATGATAGACTGGACTGGGAAGATGTGGCACATATACACCATGGAATATTATGCAGCAATCAAAAATGATGAGTTTGTGTCCTTTGTAAGGACATGAATGAATCTGGAGAACATCATTCTCAGCAAACTGATAGAAGAACAGAAAATGAAACACCACATATTCTCACTCATAGGCGGGTGAGGAAAAATGAGGACACATGGACACAGGGAAGGGGTACTACACACTGGGGTGTGTTGGGGGAGATAGGGGAGGGACAGTTTAGGGGGGTAGCTTGGGAGGGATAACCTGGGGAGAAATGCCAAATGTGGGTGAAGGGGAGGAAGGCAGCAAAATACACTGCCGTGTGTGTACCTATGCAACTATCGTGCACATTCTGCACATGTACCCCAAACCTAAAATGCAATTAAGAAAAATTGCAACAAGCAGGGTGGTTTGCTGCCTTCATTTTCCCATCACCCACATCTGGTATTTCTCCCCTCATTATTCCTCTCCACCCTTCCCATTTCCCGCTGTCCCTTTTCTAGCCCCTGCAAGTGTCCGTAGTGTATGATGCTCCCCTTCCTGTGTCCACGTGAGTATGTTTTTTAATGAGAAGGACTTGGGAAATTTTTATACATAAGGAAAGGATGATAAGAAAACGGGACAAAAATATTCTAAATTTGCAAAAGCAAGTTGATTAATTTTATGTTGTGGCCAGCAAAATATTTACATATATTTTATTTCAAATTTTTCCTCAGGTATAATTAAATTTTCTTGTAGTATCTCCAACACAGATAGTCTGACATGAAGAGCTTCTCATTTATGGATTTGTACAAACTGTAATTTAATCAGATCATGCTTCTTGCCTTCTAGGTATGGAGTAGTACAGAATTCATAATTGTCTTCTTTCAATATCTGTTTCACATTTATCTGAATTTTGAATATTGTATATAAGTTCCCTGTTGTATGAAATTCAGTTGATAGATCTCCTTAGAAATTTCTTTCTTTTTCTGTCACTCTGTTAGTAACATCAAAAATTTCAACAGTTAGCATTTTTTGAGTGGTTACTGAATGTCTAATATATTGCTAAGCACATTTTTATACATTATGTCAGTATTATCTCAGTTGTATAGACTGAAAAAGGTGTTACCTGCCTTGAATGAGATCCTATATAATTTTGAAATTCATAGGAATTCATAGGAAAATTCATTATCGAATTTTCTTTTTAAAACTAATCAATTTATTTTAATCAATTACATATACATATATAGTTTACCATCTTTGCCATTTTTAAAGTGTACAGTTTAGTTGTAAGAAATTCATTTATATTCTTTTTTCTCCCTTCATTACCACCTCCCCTTTACACTTCTAGGCTTGTAGTAACCAACATTCTACTCTCTATCTTCATGAGATCCTCTTTTGTAGCTCACACATATGAATGAGAACATGCAATATTTGTCTTTCTGTGTCTGGCTTATTTCGTTTAACATAACTGCCTCCAGTTTCATCTGTGTTGCAGCAAATGAAACGATTTCATTTTTTTATGGACATATAGTATATACTATTGTGTAATATACTACGTTTTATTTATTCATTCATTGATGGACACTTAGTTTGATTCCATATCTTGCCTATTGTGAATAGTGCGGCAGTAAACATGGGATTGGAGATATCTCTTTCATATATTGATTTCCTTTATTTAGAATATTTATCCAGTGGAAGAGTTGCTGGAGAATGTGGTAGTTCTATTTCTAGTTTTTTGTTTTTGCTTTTTTTTTGGGAAATGTCATACTGTTCTCCATGGTGGCTGTACTACTTTATATTCTCCCTAATAGTGAATGAGGGTACCCATTTTTCTACATTCATGCCAGCATCTGTTATTGTCTTTTTGATACAATCCATTTAACTGGCGTGAGATGGTATCTCAGTGTGGTTTTGATTTGCACTTCTCTGATGGTTAGTGATGTTCAACATATTTTTCATATTCCAGTTGGTCATTTGTATATCTTCTTTTGAGAAATGTCTGTCTGTTTCAATTTTTTCCTCATTTTTAAATTGAATATTTTTTTTTTTTTTTGCTGTTGAATTGTATGAGCTTCTTATATATTTTGGGTATTAGCCCCTTGTCAAATGCATAGTTTGCAAATATTTCTCCCATTCTGTAAGTTGTCTCTGCACTTTGTTGATGGCTTCCTTTGATGTGCAGAAGGTTTCTAGCTTGATGTAATCCCATTTGTCTTTTTGTTTGTTTGTTTGTTTTCTTTGGTTGCCTGTGCTTTTGAGGCTTTATATAAAAAAAACCTTTGCCAAGGCCAATGTTCCGGAGTATTTCTCCAATGTTTTCTTAATTTCATGATTTCAGGTCTTAGATTTAAATCTTTAGTTCATTTAGATTTGATTTCTTTGTATGAGGTGAGCTAGGGGTTAAGTTTCATTCTTCTGTTTATAGTTATCCATTTTTCTGGCATCATTTATTGAGATGAGTGTCTTTCCTTATTGTATGTTCTTGTCACCTTTGTTGAAGATGAGTTGATTATAAATGCATAGATTTATATATCTGGGTTCTATATTCTGTTCTGTTGGTCCATGTGTCTGTTTTTACGCCATCCCTATACTGTTTGGTTACTATAGATTTGTAGTACATTTTAAAGTCTTATATTGTCATGCCTCCATCTTTATTATTTTTACTCAGCATTGCTTTGGCTATCCAGGATCTTTTGTGCTTCTATATAAATTTAAGGATTTTTTATATCTGTGAAGAATAGGAATATTTTGATAAGCACTGCATTGAATTTGTAAATTGCTTCAGGTAGTATTGTCACTATAAAAATATTAATCCTCCCAATCTATGAACATGGGATATCTTTCCAATTTTTTGTTTCCTCCTCAATTTTTTCATTAGATTTTTTTTTTGTATAGATAATTTATGTCTTCAGTTAGGTTGAGTCCTAGTATTTTGCATTTTTTTGTAGTTATTGTAAATAGGATTGCTTTCTTTTTTTCATTTTCAGATTGTTTGCTGTTGGCGTATATAAATGCCACTGATTTTTTTTTTATGTTGGCTTTGCATCCTCAAATTTTGCTGAATTCATTTATCTGTTCTAATAGTTTTTTAAATATCAGTTTCTTTAAGTTTATCTAAGTTATGGTCATGTTGTCTGTGAAGAAGGCTTATCTAACTTATTTCTGTCAAATTTGGATGCCCTTTTTCTCTTTTTCTTGCTTATTTATTTTGGCCGGGACTTCTAGTGTTATGTTGTATAAAAGTAGTGAAACTGGGCATCTTGGTATTGTTTCAGATATTACAAGAAAGGCTGTCAACTTTTCCTTGTTGGGTGCAACCTAACAATTTGAGGTTGCCCTATATGCCCTTCATTATTTTGAGGTATGGTAATTCCATATCCAGTTTGATGACTGTTTTTATCATAAAGAAATGTTGAATTTTATTAAATGCTTTTTTTGACATTCATTAAAATAATATGGTTTTTTTTTTTTTTGAGAGGGTCTCACTCTGTTAAAAATTTGCTATATCTTTTGGCAGTTTCCAGCACTGGGGATGTAGGGAGGTAGTCCCACCTATACCCTTTGTCTCTACCTGCCCTCAGGGATATTTCTCTTTTCAGGAAGTCAGGATACTTTCCATTGTTCAGGGTAAGGACAGGTCTTCTATCAGGAAACCCAAGATGTGGGGAAAGCTGCTTGACCACCTTAATCTGACTTTTTGCAGTACAGAAACTGTAAGTTGGCAGATTTTTCTGCCTGCTTGTTGACAGGCAGAAAGGGAGGAGGAGTGTCACAGATGTGGAAGTTCAATTCTTCTACAGTTTGCTCAGTTTTTTCACTTCTCTGTGGCCTTGGTATCTGTATCATCCTCATATTTGAGTTCTCAGTTTTTGCTGATGAAAATCTCTTCACTGTATATTTGATTTTGTTTTTTCAGGGGTGTGTGTGGGGGGGTGAAACCATTTTGCTTTTATATTGTTATTTTAAAACCAGAAGTCCCATAATTGAATTTCTAAAACAAAATTGAAAACAAAAGTTTTCAAGTACTAACCTTGTGCTAAGCATTGTGCTGAATTCAGAGGTAATGTTTGCCAGCAAAAAACTCATTTTATAATGCAAGAAAAACATATGCAAATACATGCTTTGAGGTAAGATATCATAACTTAGAAGAGAGAACACCCAAAGAGTCTTGGGGAAACAGTATTAAGGTGTTATCTAGGGTTGTAGGGTAGATGCTTTGGAACTGATAGTTAAGTGTATAAATTTGCTTATAAAATATTTGGAATTTTTGTACACATATGTGTAGCATTTTTGAGTAAGCTAAATTTTATTCATATTGTATCATAATGTGAGTTGTATGCCATATTTACTCTTGAGTTCTGCACTATGTGCTTGCTGTTTCAGTTGACTACTGTGGACAGGAGAGTTGGAGCAGTAAACTGAAAGAACATCACTGTAGCACAATTGAGTGTCTGCAGCTGGGTACCATACCTCTATGCTATAGTCTTGACTATTCTCTTGTCATGAATATGTGAACCTTTTCTTGCATACTTCTTTCGTATTCCTCCTAGCTTGTATGTTTTCACATAAATACTTTTTGGAAATTTTGTCACAAGTGGCTAGACATAGTAATTAAAAGAAATTAAAAGACTTTTCTGCCAATATTGTTTTGTAATTTAAAACAAAATAAAGGCCTGGCGCAGTGGCTCACGCCTGTAATTCCAGCACTTACAGAGACCGAGGCGGGTGGATCATGAGGTCAGGAGTTCCAGATCAGCTTGGCCAAGATGTTGAAACCATATATCTACCAAAAATACAAAAAATAACTAGTCGTGGTGGCGTGCGCCTGTAATCCCAGCTACTCAGAAGGATGGAGAATCACTTGAACCTGGGAGGCGGAGGTTGCAGCGGGCTGAGATCGTGCCATTGCACTCCAGGCTAGGTGACAGAGTGAGACGCTGTCTCAAAAAAACCAAAAACAAACACAAAATAAAATTACTGGAAAGATTATAATAAGCTAATTTTTACAAGTATTCAAGTAAATATTACCTGAATATTTAATGATGATGCATTATTTTTACTATTTCTAGGTTATAAATATTTTTAATTTCTATTTTTGCTTTTTTGACCATGAGTTGTTCAGAATTATGTTTACAATTTCTAAAAGTGTGTAGTTAACTTGTTATATTTTGATTACTGATTTTTAAAATTGTCAACTATATGATAATTAATTCATGAATGATAACCTGTTTTCATATGATAGTCTTTGAAAAAGGTTGTTACCAGATTTATTTATGGGCTAGCACTTGTAATTTCTGATATAATTGTTTCAGATGTGCTTGAAAAAAATACACTTTCCAGACGTATCCCCCACTGCTGTATGCAATATTCTATGCATGTCCATTAAATCAAGCTTCTTGTGTTATTTTAAATTTTCTATATCTTAACTGATTTTTGTGTGCTTGTTCTATTACTTACTGAAAAATTCTCAGTTATCTTACTGTATTTCTATCAAATTTTTTCTTCATATATTTTGAAGCTGAGTTTTAAGTGTGTGTAAGTTTAAAATTTCCATATTTTCTTTGTGAATCAAACCCTTTAGTAAGGTATGAAACTTTATTTTAAAAATGTTTTTGTTTAAAAATCTATTATATTAGATAATGCAAATTTTATTATATTAGATAATACCAAATAATACAAATTTTATTTTGGTTAAAATTTAACTTGTATATATTTTCCATCTTTTCACTTTAACATTTTCCTACTTTCTTAAGTTTTCTATGTCTCTTGAAATAAAAGATAGCTAAAATTGCTTTAAATGAAGTAATCTTTGTCTTTTAACTGAAGTGAGTTAAAAGTATTGATATTGCTGATTCATTTAGTTTTTAAAAAAATCTTGTTTTGTGCTATTTCTATCTCCTTTCTTCATTTTTCTCTTTTTGTTTTATTTTTCCTTTGTTCTTTTGAATGGCCAGTTATTTTTCTATCTATTTCCTTATTACAACTCCCTGCTCTGCCTGTTTAGAAGTTATTATTTTTATATTTATTAGCCCCTTAGCAAATTGTGAAGTTAATTAGTACCTTTCACTCCTTCCCAAGCATAGCTTGAGTACATTTAGAACACTAACTCAGATAACTACCCTCCCAATATATATGCCATAACTATGTCCAATACGTATGTCAAATCCTTTAGGTTGATTCTGTTTTCCCTCTTCTCCTTAGGAATTAAACATTGTTGCTCTTTTCATAGGATCATGTCAGTTTGTATTTACCCATATATTTATCAATTATTTACACTTCATTTCTTGTTATATTCCAGGTTTCAATGTACAATTATTTTCTTTCTGCCTGAACAACATCCTAGTGAATATCTTTTAGTAAGGTCTCTTGATACGTTTCTTTAGTTTTTATTTATGTTAATAAGTTTTTATTTTTCTTCATTCTTCAAAAATAGTTTTGCTTTGTCATAGAATTCTAGATGGAGAGTTATTTTCTCTTAGCTTAATGGAGAAATTTTTTTCCCCTAACTACTAGATTCCATTGCTGATTTTATTTTTCTTCATTCTTGAAAATAGTTTTGCTTTGCCATAGAATTCTAGATGGAGAGTTATTTTCTCTTAGCTCATTGAAGAAATTTCCCCCCCCCGCTAATTACCAGCTTCCATTGCTGTGTTAAAATGTCAGACTATCTTAAGTAGAGGTGCTGCTGTGGATGTTACAATGTGGTTTGCTCACTTGGACTGTGGGATGACAGCAAGTGTATTCCTTTCTGAAAAACAGTGACACTAAGCAACATTTTTGCAGTCCAGTTTCGTTAAACTTTCATAGCATTAGGGATTCAGAGCACTCTGTTCATCTATCTATTCAGCTTCTTCTTCATTCCATCAAGGACACATTCAATGTTTCAATATCCTTGCTCTGAATATTCGTTCCCAGGCTCTCTTTCAGCCCAGGGAAGAGAAAATATCATACCAAGCCTTTCTACAGGAACCCTTAGAAAGTCTTAAGCCTCATGACATTTTCTCTTCCTAACCCACCCACAGTCCCTGGAAATGCTTTGATTCAGGACAGTTTGAATGTTCAGAGAGATTGTTTCCAATTCAAGCTGCTGGTATTCTAGAAATCTCAACTCTGGTGCTGGTTAGTCAGCTTGGAGGGAGATTCCAGGGAGGGCTTATGATTTGTGGAACACCAAGTCAGACAGGAGATGTAAAATAAAAAATTCCTCCAGAGTGCTAGTGAACACTTGCCAGGTAACACTAGCATATCTTTTCTGATATCTAACTGGAATGCACGGTTCTTGTTGCTGGGGTGTGTGTGTGTGTGTGTGTGTGTGTGTGTGACTTTATTCTACAGCAAGAGAGTTTGCCTCTGAAGTATTGTTATACTGACATATAAAATATTTAAATATATCTCTTTAAGATAATATAAAAATTATGTTGGAAAATATTTGCTAAGTGGCAGTGTGAAAAATGGACTTTGTGGTCACTCAGAACCTGCTCCTTACATCTGAATCTTTTATTAGTTGAGTGACATTAGGCAAGTTTTGTTTAATACATGCTGTCGTTGTAAAATGGAAATAGCAACAAACTACCTGCAAGAGTCTTTGTGAAGATTAAATGAACATGGCACAATGAATTATTCACTTCCAGTAGGTTATTAATGACTTGTTTAAGAGTATCGATATTTATATAGCTCTAGCATTCAACATAAGACTAACACTAGTTTATGCCAAATGAATGAATGAATGAGTGAATGAGAAAATGTTGCATAAAACATTTTAGTAATAAAACACAGGAGTAAATAAGTTAGCATTAAAAGAATGATATGAATATTATCCTTCATTATCACTGCAAGTGTTCTTTAAAGAAATAGGAGATCAGTGGTTCCTGGAACAGGTTGAAAATCTTGTGAGTTGGTGAAATACCTTAGCCTTTAAAAGTTACTAAGGTTTGGATAGGAGCAGATCATGAACCAATGAGCAGCATGAACAAAATATAAATTTTGGAAACAAACAAGGTATGAGCATGATGAGGTGTGGTTTTGGAAGCTTGGGAAGCAGATTATGAAGAAATTGGATCTCATTTTATATGTAGAAAATACATTGAAGGTTTTGAATGACATATGACATACGTTTCAAAGATTAATGTGAAGATACTTGTGAAATTTATTGTAAAGAGTGTGGAAGTAGGAAGAACATGAAGTTTTGGTGTAGTCTAGATATCATGCAATTGAAGCTCAGGCTAAGGTGCTAGCAGAGTAAGCACCTCTGTTTCTTAAATACTTGTATGCCAAAGTGAAAGTTTTAAAGAAAGATTGGAAATTGTTGCACATGTGCTTTAGACTGGATTGTTTCTAGCAGTCTCTTTTGTAGATGTGATGAAACGCTAGTAAACTTGAAATTAATTCATCCCCAAATATTTATTGCACAACTAGTATCTTCCAGAATATTCTAGGCACTAGGATAAAGATATGGTTTAGATAGGCAAGATTCCTGTTGTCATGGATATAATGTTATTTTGGAGAAATCCAGTAGTAAGCAGGAAAGCAAAAAATCAAAATTTCCTAAGATAATTCCAGTGCTGTGAAGATAAAATGGGGTAATGTAATACAGTGAGCCAGGAATTGGCAATATTTGATAAAATGGCCTTGGAAGGTGTCCTTGAGAAGATGCTATGTTAACTGAGATCTGACATGACTAAAGGAGTTACCATTTAGAGACAGAACTCCAGATAGAGGGAGAAGCAAGTGTTAAGATTGAAGGGTGAGAAATAACTTTGTATATTTCAGGAGCTGAAAGAAGATTGATGTGGCTGAAGAATAGTGAGCATGGGAGAGAGTGGTAAAAAATAAAGTTGTAGAATTGGACAGTGATTATATAGAGTTTTATAGCTCATGGTAAGAAATGGAAATTTTATTTTCATTGCAATGAAAAAAAGTCAGAGTTTCAAGTTTGTGATGGTATGGACAGATTTATCTTGTTAAAATATCATTTCGGCTGATATTGGGAAACTTTACTATAAGAGAGCAAGAGTGAAGACAGGAAGACCAATTGCCTTGTGGTTGTTCAGGTGAGCTGATCGGGAATTTGTACTAGGATGAGATTGTTGAAGATGGAAAGAAAGCAAATAACTTGGGATATATTTTGGAGGCAGAGCTTACAACAGTTATTCTCTGTTACCCAGTGGAATAAGTACCATTTTGAAAATCTCGAATGGATTTAAAAAATGATTTCTTTCATCAGCTCCAAAAATACACATCGAAGAAAAAGAATTAAATACTAAAATGCCAAACAACTAAACAAGCATTTGATCAACGTTTATATATTTTACAAAATTTGAAAATAAAACATAGACATCTATATTATTGTTATAATTATTTTTACTATGCTTAATAATGTAATCCATTAATTAAAAATGATAATTATTACATAATTAAATGTGGCAAAACTGAAGTGACTCAAACAAATTATTCTCCTGCTGGTCATGTATATTTTAAGAAATCAGTCTTTATATTTGAATTCTGCCAGCCTATCAGAAAATAGCCCTTTATGCCTTGATAAAGCAACAATAATGATTTGCATACTTTATTTAAATTATTCTAAATTCAACTGTTAATTTTATCTAAAATTTAACAAATTTTGTCATATGTTAAAAAGCAGTTATTTTAAGAAGTGCTGCAAAAAAGGAAGATTTGATTTATTTTTTTCTTCTCCCTTTGTGTGATACAGCTCAGGCTTTTGAAGAGTAAAGTCTGGCACCTCAGCAAAGGGAAAGTATCCTATTTATCTGCTGACTAGCCCCAGTGTAAGATTCTTTATGCTGCTTGCATTTACCCAACCAGGACCTGAGGAGACCTACCTTTTGAATAACAAGAAGAGAAGAGGAGTCTAGTGGCTAAATTATTACCCTGACATTAGCACTTCAGAAATTCTATGTTTAGCTCTTTCACTTAATCATTTAACTCTTCTCATCTGCTCTTTGTGTATAAAAAGAAAATAATATTTTACCCATGCCTTATAAAAGTTCTAGGGCTTAATTATTTTTTTTGCAAACTTCTCTCAGCTTTCTGAAGAACAGTAGACATAATTATTCAGCCTTACAGATATACTCTGCTTAGGGGTTTTTCTTATTGCTGATTTGAAGATTATCCAAATTCATCCCAGTGATGCATGAGAGGTTTCGTAATGCTGATTACATATCACTGGGGAACAAATTAAGCCTATCGAATGCCTAGCATATCAATCCCAAATCACACTCTACTTGAACTAGGGGCCCTGTGTTTTATTTACTAGATGAGCACTTTCCTCTCCAAATGAATTAGCTCTTCTGCAGTGTGCTGCTTGGCATGGTGGGGACTTAGCAGGCAGGAGATTTTGTATTTTTTGATGAGAGGATACTTGTTGATGCCTACCTAGCTTGTGGGCCTATTTTAAAACTGTTAAATGAAATATTTATTTTTAAAGAACAGGTTAACCCCAAGATTAAGTGTTAAAATTAATAAGGAAACTTTATTGTATCCTGGAACATTTGAAACATTGTCATTTGGAATATATCAAGGTTGATGATTTTTATGAAATCGGGAGAGGGTAAGAGAAGAAATAAATTAAAATATGCATACTTTTAGGGCTCTCAAATCTCTTTTCAGTTTAAAAAATATACATTCCATGAGATAAAACTGATAACAGAAAGATAATAACCTAATGGAAATATAGGTAAAGGGTATAAAAAGTGAATTCAGAGAGGAGTAATGCAAATGACCAGTAAAAATATTGTAGAGTCTAAAGCTTTCTAGTGGTGAGCTAATGGGAACTCAAGTTGACAGTGATTATTAACCTATACTCAATAGAATGGCAAAAGAAAAATGGTGATTACACCTACTCCTGGTAGAGGTGTGATGGGGAAAGGGAGCTCTCTCAACTATATCAGTAATGGAAATGCAAAGAATTACAGCACACTTAGGAAAGCAATATGTTACCATATTTATTGAATCTTACTTTCATTTCCTGAAATCTGTATAAATAAAAACACTGGTAAGTAAGGATAAATAAGAAATAAAGACCCAGTATTAGGAAGAAATTTGAGCAAATTTTGGTAAATCCATACTAGGGTGAAAATTGCTAGCTGTCGTCTACCAAGATTGATTCTCTTCTTCTTCCATAGCAGTAATCAAGTAATAGCTGGAATATGACTGCCTGGCTGGTCTTTTAAAGTACCCTTGCATCTATATGTGGCCTTATAAATCAATTCTTCTCAATGGAATATGAATGGAATTGATGTGTGCCAATCCCAGGACTGACCATACACCTCCTGCATGTGCACCTTTATGCTATTTCTTCAGTCCAGGGTGGGAATGGGAATGCTTAGATCAACTTTGGAAGCTATATGCTGAGGATGCTAGAACTGCCATCAGCCTAGGACCCTGAAAGACTATATGAAACAAGCTACCTGTAGATGGAAAAAAAATTGACTCCAACTATTAGATGAAAGAGAAATAAACATTTTTTTGGTCATTGTAGTTTTGAAATCTCTCTTTAATAGCAGGTTACTTATTTACCCTAATTAAGTAGAGGTACCATGGAATATTATGTAATTATTAATAGGTAATATAGGGAAACAACTGAATAGGAGGGATTTTGTTACATAGGGAAAGTACAATGCCAAGAAATTTATATAATATGATCTAACTATTGTATAATAAGTATAGATGCATATAACCCAGTAGGATATACAGAAGAGGTGGAAATTGAAAAACCAACTAACAAATCATAGGGAAGTCAGTAAGGAAGAAATCTCATAGGTGCTATGTAATGTCGAATCTGAAAGGAACAGTAGAGAGCATACTTGGGCCATCTTTTCCAAATTCCAAGACTTAAATTTTTACTTGGCTTCTGAGTCCATTTTGATCTTTTATTGTATGTTTCAAGTGTCTGCATCGCATCATCATCTGGATATTCTACAGGTATTTTATATATAGAAATCTATTCTCTCTTGCCTTTTAAGAAACAATAGCCTGGGGATGAATACCAAGTGTGGGTGAAGGGGAGGAAAGCAGCAAAGCACACTGCCATGTGTGTACCTATGCAACTATCTTGCTCGTTCTGCACATGTACCCCCAAACCTATAATGCAATAAAAATTAAATAAATAAATAAATAAATAAATAAATAAATAAATAAATAAAAAAAGAAACAATAAACGTGTTAAGCAAGTAGTTTTGAGTACCTATGAAGTTTCAGGACTTGTGATACCTGCTGGGTGCTTTAAACATTTTTTTAAGAAATGATCCTTGCCTTTTAGAAGTATGTAATCAGATGAAAAAGGAGTCATAAAGAGATAATTTCAAGAAAATATAGTATATATGCATTGATATATTTATGCACAAAGAAATGTGGCAGATTTGAGGAAGTGTCCCTTAAACCAATTTCAGATGTTAGGCTGATTTTCAGGGAGAAGCACAAAGTAGTATGATCTGAGCTTGATCAATCTTTGTGTTTTAGTGACACATTGTCTCAATACTTTATGCAAATTTATCATGTGCTATTAATATTAATATACTTGTTAGGAGATAAAGATGTGTTATGCTTATGCCTCCATTACCAGGCAAAGTGCCAGGTACACACTGTGCTAGGAAATAAGGTAAAGTGATGGTTCTTGTCTTCAAATAACTCAAAGACTTGTGGTAGGTAAGGATATGTAAGAAAAGGTGTCATAAAGTGTTAAAATAAACAGGTTCAGTGATGCAGCAATCAAAAATGATGAGTTTGTGTCCTTTGTAAGGACATGGATGAGGCCGGGTGCGGTGGCTCAAGCCTGTAATCCCAGCACTTTGGGAGGCCGAGGCGGGTGGATCACGAGGTCAACAGATCGAGACCATCCTGGTCAACATGGTGAAACCCCGTCTCTACTAAAAATACACAAAAAAATTAGCTGGGCACGGTGGCGCGTGCGTATAATCCCAGCTACTCAGGAGGCTGAGGCAGGAGAATTGCTTGAACCCAGGAGGCGGAGGTTGCGGTGAGCCGAGATCGCGCCATTGCACTCCAGCCTGGGTAACAAGAGCGAAACTCCGCCTCAAAAAAAAACAAAAACAAAAACAAAAACAAAAACAAAGGACATGGATGAATCTGGAGAACATCATTCTCAGCAAACTGACACAAGAACAGAAAAAGAAATACCGCATATACTCACTCATAGGTGGGTGAGAAAAATGAGAACACGTGGACACAGAGAGGCGGTCTACTATACACTGGGATCTATTGGGGGGAATGGGGAAGGGACAGCGGGGGGGGTTGGGGAGGGATAGCCTGGTGATGAATGCCAAGTGTGGGTGAAGGGGAGGAAGGCAGCAAAACACACTGCCATGTGTGTACATATGCAACTATCTTGCACGTTCTGCACATGTACCCCAAAACCTATAATGCAATAAAAATTAAAAACAAACAAACAAACAACAACAACAACAAAAAACAGGTTCAGTGAGTGTTTTTTTTATTGTAACAAATATTTACAAGGATTAACATACAGTTATGGTGGCTCCCAGTGAGGACTGCTCCATAACATTCCATGTAGTACAACTGGGCTCTAGCGTTTTTCTTATCAACACTCTTATCTTCTGGATTCAGGGGTGTATTGAGAACAGAGGATGCTGAGAGCAGGAATCAGACCCTTGATGACTTACAACGGAGAAGTGTGGGAGGAAAGGGCTCTACAGGATGCTAACAGATTCCTTGAAAATGCGCACAGCCCAAACACATGGGACAAAACCAGACATAAAACATTATAAGGTGGCCGGGCGCGGTGGCTCAAGCCGGTAATCCCAGCATTTTGGGAGGCCGAGGCGGGTGGATCACAAGGTCAAGATATCGAGACCATCCTGGTCAATGTGGTGAAACCCCGTCTCTACTAAAGATACAAAAAATTAGCTGGGCATGGTGGCACGTGCCTGAAATCCCAGCTACTCAGGAAGCTGAGGCAGGAGAATTGCCTGAACCCAGGAGGTGGAGGTTGCGGTGAGCCGAGATCGCGCCATTGCACTCCAGCCTGGGTAACAAGAGCGAAACTGTCTCAAAAAAAAAAAAAAAAAAAAAAAAAAAAAAAAAAAATTATAAGGTTATCTAGTTTGTTATTTATCCTGTATTCCTATTTCTTGAGTACTGAAGGCAAGAATTGCAACTTTCCACTTTCAAATGCTTTGAAAACTATTCAAAAGAGGACAACACTTGATGAGTGGTATTCTTAAGTGCTTAGTGAAATTTTGCTGGAACTTATACTCCATTTTTCTCTTTTGAATCATGACCCCAGAGAGAGAAATAATCTTAGATCCGTAGTGCTATAAACATTCAAAGTTGGAGGTATTTAAAGGTCATCCAGTTTAACCATTCATTGAAGCTTTAGCTCAAGTTTTTTTATTATGACATTTCACATCTTCCGTAAATGTGAAACCACTTGCTACAGAAAGATGATCAAGTAGCAGTGGTTTAAGAGCCCAATGGGTGTAATTGATTATCCGTATGGTGCCAGTATTAGCTTGCTGAAACTGCTGGATTGGGTGGATTAAACAACAGAAATTTATGCTTTTGCAGTTCCGGAGGCTAGAAATCTGAGATCAAGAAATGGGTAGGTTTGGTTTCTTCTGAGGACTTTCAGGACAGGATCTGTTCCATGCCTTTCCAAGCTCCTGGTGGTTTACTGACAATCTTTGGGATTCTTTGACTTGTAGAAGTATCACCGTAATCTCTTCATTTTCACAGCACTCCTGCTATTTGTGTGTCTATATTTAAATTTTCCTTTCTTATAAGACTGCTGGTCATATTAGATTAGGGTCCATTCTACTTTAGTATGAACTCTGTTAACTAATGATGTTTGCGGCAACCCTATTTCCAAATAAGGTCACATTCTGAGGTGTTGGGGTTAGGACTTCAACATATACATTTTGAGGAGAACACAATTCAACCCATAACAGTGCCTTTAAAACATAAGCATATGTTCAATAACTAACTTTCCTCAAAATACTCCGTATAGGTTTTAATTTTTTATACCTCATGTTATTGCTCTATATTGATAGATTTCCCTTCTGTTGTAATACCACTTCCTGCTGCTCTTATCTCTTCTATTAAACACTTAGATCATTGTGATTTGAGATATAATTTTTTATGTGACTGGAATTTGGGATACGAAAATTAAACAACAGATAAAATCTCCAAATTTTATTTATTCTTTTATTTTCTCATTCAGTACATATTTATCAAGAAAACAGTAAATGTACCAAGTGTTCTGGACACTGAGAGTGTGGAGGTGAATAAACATGACTAGCCAGGTCCCAACCCTAATGGAGCTTACATTCTAGTGAGAGATGTGAATGATTCCTGAGCTTCCATTTAAATTGTTTTGGAAAATTTATTAACCAATTAAGAGAAATTCTGGCTGGTTTCAGATGTCTTTGAGTGGCCTAAAGACGTAAGCCAAGGCATCTTTCAGGATCACAGAGGGAATATCTTATAATGGTTAAAAACTCAAAATCATATATTGAGTTGAATTGGATATTGATTAGTTGTGTGATTTTGCGTAAATGACTTATCCTCTTTAAAATTCAAATTCTTGGGCCCAAAGTGGCTCTGGCCGGATGTCGTGGCGCTTGCGAAGGCAAGGCCAAGAGTTCAAGGCCAACCAACCTCAGCAACCTTACAAGCTCTCATTGATTGGCAAAAAACAAATAAAAATAAAAATAAAATTCAAATTCTTTAATTTTTTTTCTTTTCAGTGTGATTTCTTTTTTAACCTATTAAGTTATTTGCATTTCTTTTTTTTTTAGGTTTTGAACTAGTAAAAGATACCAAATTTAATATTTACATCAGTATTCAGCCTGGATCTGCTCTGTCTACTTGTTCTTACAAAGTCCAGATAGCTGAATGTCCATTTTATAGTCATTTCTGGCATGTTCTGTGTTCTTGAAAGTTACCATTTTATCATAACCATATGGATAAAAAAAACAATTTTATTTGACTTTATATTATCTAAAAATTTCACTTTCAAATAAAAGTAAGCATACATTTATAATCAAATGAAAACATCTCATCATATGCTTTATATATTGAAATCCCTATGAGTCACAAGAGTATAGTATACATTTATTACTTTGAGAGGGATATACAGACAAACTGATAATTGTGAAATATGTCAATTTGTTTGTACAAACACTAATATTAAGGATATGAAAATAATAATTAGGGAAATGGATTGATTATTATGGAAATGCTGAGAATATTAGCTAATTTTAGGAAGAACATTATACTGTTTATTTAATACAGATATGTATTGTAGTGAAGTTATAATACAAAGCAAAAAAGTGAAAAATAGATTGTGAGGTAATTCTATCCAATTGAAGTAGTTGACATTAAATAAAACCTTTAAAAATTGTATTTGAAGTTATTTAATATTATTTAGGTTCCTATGATTTACCTAAATCCAGTGGTCAATTCAGTTCTTATATATCTTTAAATAATCAGCAGTTGATACAGCTGATTATTACTTCTTCCTTGAAATATTTTCTTCACTTGGATTTCGGGTCACTACACATTCTCCAACTGACAGATGTCTCTTTCCTCTACATTTTTTCTTCTCTATTATAAATAAAGCTGAAATCAACACTTTTGTGCTTGTCTTTTATGAGCCTAAGTTTTCAATTTTTTGATAAATACCCAGGACTGGAATTGCTAGACATAGGTGTATGTATAATTTTATTTTAAAAATCTGCTAAACAGTTTTCTAAATTGGTTCTTCCATTTTATACCCCCACCCACCACAGTATATGAGAGCTTCAGTTGCCCCTCATTCTCTTGGTAGAGTCAGTCTTTTTTTAGCGGTGATTATTCTAGTGGCTGGGTAGTGGTATCCCATGGCTTTAATTTATATTTCATCCATGCCAATAATTAAATATATTTTCCTTCATATATCCTCTTTGCTTTGTATACCCAATTTTTGAAGTATCTCTCTAAATTCTTTTGCCCATTTTTTTTTTTTTTGAGACGGAGTTTCGCTCTTGTTACCCAGGCTGAAGTGCAATGGCGCGATCTCGACTCACCACAACCTCCGCCTCCTGCCTTCAGGCAATTCTCCTGCCTCAGCCTCCTGAGTAGCTGGGATTACAGGCACGGGCCACCATGCCCAGCTAACTTTTTGTATTTTTAGTAGAGACGGGGTTTCACCATGTTGACCAGGATGGTCTCGATTTCTTAATCTCGTGATCCATCCGCCTCAGCCTCCCAAAGTGCTGGGATTACAGGCGTGAGCCACCGCACCCGGCCCCTCTTCTGCCCATTTTTAATTGGGTTGGCAGTCTTTTTAATTATTGATTCGTGTAATCTTGTTGGACACATGCATTGGTAAATTTTTTTCAATTTGGCTTGTCTTTTTCTCTTAAATATCTTTTGATAAGAAGAAAATTTTAATATTTATAATGCACAATTTATAATTTTTCTTTGTGCTTAGTATTCCATGAATTCTACTTAAAAATTATTGTCTAGTCCACCTATTTCTGGATTCTACAATGTTCTATTGTTCTATTTTTCTTTTATACTTGTGTCAATATGATACCATCTTAATTACTATGATTTTATAGTTTTAGAGTAACCAGTAGAATCAGGCAGTGTTTTCCCTCAACTTTGTTCTTTTTTCTTAAGATTGCTTTGGCCATTCTAGGTTGTTTGCATTTGTATATAAAGTTTAATATCTGCTTGCCAATTTCTGTTAAAAAAAACCTGTTGGGATTTTGACTAGAATCGTATTGAATGAATAGCTTAATATGGGGACAAATGCTATTTTTATAATATTGATTCTTTTAACTCATTGCTGTGCTATTTCTCATTTATTTAGGTTTCTCAGTTTCTCTCAGCAATGTTCTGAAGTTGTCTAAATAGAGGTCTTTTACATCTTTTGTTAAATGTATTCCTGGTGTTTGGAATTTTTTAAATGCTACTCCTAACAAAATATATTGATTTTTTAAAAATTTCAATCTCTAGTGCTTGTTGCTAGTATAAACAAATACAATTGATTTTGTATATTGACCTTGTATCCTAAGACTTGGCTGAATTCACCTATTAGAACTATTAGTTTGTTTGGGTGAAATCCTTTGGATTTTCTATGTATATATTTATTTCACTTGTAAATAAATAGAGTTTTACTTTTTCTTTCCCCATATTCATACCTTTTATTTAAAATGTTTGTCTTCTTACATTAGATAGAATCCCATTACAATGTTGAAGTTCTGAGAGCAGATATTCTTGCCCTTTTTGTGTGACCTCAGTGATAAATTGTTTTACCACTAAGTATGGTATTTACTGTAGATGTTTGTAGAAATGCTCTATTAAATAAATAA
Organism: Saguinus oedipus; assembly: GCA_031835075.1. NCBI lineage: Eukaryota > Metazoa > Chordata > Mammalia > Primates > Cebidae > Saguinus > Saguinus oedipus. The sequence continues at coordinate 131,680,841 of CM063178.1, forward strand.
AAGCATATTTCCTTTTATTTCTAGTTTTCTGAAAGATTTTGGCTAAATCTTTTATTGCAATTATTGCAATAATTATATAGTTATTCCCTTGTATTATTGGAGTTAATTCTACCTTTTCTTGATTGTCTTTTGGAATGAACTGATACTATTTTTTAAGTACTTTTAAATTTATATTTACAAGGGATATATATTGGACTGTTACGTTCTTTCACTGCAATATCATTGTTAAGTTTTAGCATTAGGGTATCAGTTTCAAAATGGGTAAAATCGTTCCTTCCTCTTCATTATCTGAAAATGTGTTGGTGATATTGGTATTTTTTTTCTTTATTGTTTGATGAACTTTATCATTAAAGCCATCCTGGCAGAAGCTTCCTTTTAAGGAATAATTTAATTTGTTCAACAGATGTAATATAACATAGATTGTCTATTCTTTAGTTTTGACAAGTTGAATGTTATTTTCTTTATTATATTTATTTTCTTATCTTTATTATTTTATTTCTTCTATTTATCTTTTTTTAAAAATTTTTATTGCATTTTAGGTTTTGGGGTACATGTGCAGAACGTGCAAGATAGTTGCATAGGTACACACATGGCAGTGTGTTTTGCTGCCTTCCTCCCCTTCACCCACATTTGGCATTTATCCCCAGGCTATCCCTCCCCAGCCCCCCCCCGCTGTCCCTCCCCCATTCCCCCCGATAGTCCCCAGTGTGTAGTAGACCCCCTCCCTGTGTCCATGTGTTCTTCTATTTATCTTGAGTTACTTTGTTCTTCTTTCTCTAGCTTCTTAAAGTGAAAGCTTAGATCTTTGATTTTTCACTTTTCTTGTATTTTTTTAAGTAAACATTTAAAGTCCTAAATTTCTCTTAGCACCTCATTAGGTGGCATGTCATACATTTTGACATGTTGTGTTTTATTATGATTAAATTAAAATATTTTCTGAACACATGGACACAGGGAGGGGGGTACTACACACTGGGGTCTATTGGGGAAAATAGAGGAGGGACAGTGGGCGGGGGGAGCTGGGGAGGGATAGCCTGGGGAGAAATGCCAAATGTGGGTGAAGGGGAGGAAGGCAGCAAAACACACTGCCATGTGTGTACCTATGCAACTATCTTGCACGTTCTGCACATGTACCCCAAAACCTAAAATGCAATAAAAATAAAAAAGAATCCACATACAAAAAAAAAAAGAATTAAGATATCAGTATTTAACATTTTTTAAAAAGCCCTTTACATTTTAAATGATAGCATGTAGAAATTATATTATAATTTATAACAAAGACATAAATAACAACTATATTTGTGCTTTTCTTATAAGGACAATTTTATAGGAAATATTTGGCAAATCACACTTTTTGGAAATACAGTATTTGGTGGATTTATCTGTTTACAGGTTTTTGTGATAATAAATAATTTTATTTCAAAAAAAAAGTAAAATCCTAAATTTCTCTCAGCACCTCATGAGGTGGCATGTCATACATTTTGACATGTTGTGTTTTATTATGATTAAATTAAAATATTTTCTGAACACATGGACACAAGGAAGGGGGTACTACACACTGGGGTCTATTGGGGGGAATAGGGGAGGGACAGCGGGGGGGAGCTGGGGAGGGATAGCCTGGGGAGAAATGCCAAATGTGGGTGAAGGGGAGGAAGGCAGCAAAACACACTGCCATGTGTGTACCTATGCAACTATCTTGCACGTTCTGCACATGTACCCCAAAACCTAAAATACAATAAAAATAAAACAAATAAATAAAATATTTGTAATTTCCTAATAACATTGGATTATCAAGAAGTGTATGCTTGGCCGGGCGCGGTGGCTCATGCCTGTAATCAGAGCACTTTGGGAGGCCGAGGCGGGTGGATCATGAGGTCAAGAGATCGAGACCATCCTGGTCAACATGATGAAACCCCGTCTCTACTAAAAATACAAAAAATTAGCTGGGCATGGTGGCGCGTGCCTGTAATCCCAGCTACTCAGGAAGTTGAGGCAGGAGAATTGCCTGAACGCAGGAGGCGGAGGTTGCGGTGAGTCGAGATCTTGCCATTGCACTCCAGCCTGGGTAACAAGAGTGAAACTCTGGCTCAAAATAAATAAATAAAGAAAGAAAGAAAGAAAGAAAAGAAAAGAAAGAAGAAAGAAAGAAGTGTATGCTTAATTTTCAAATATTTTAGGGGATAATATAGATATATTATTGTTTTTGAATTCTAATTAAGCTCATTTGTGGTCAAATATGTTTTGCTCAAGGTTTTAAATCTCAACAATCAGCAAGTGGTGAAGCCAGCTAGTCTTGTGTCTTTCCCTTCATGACAGCAAGTTCCTTTGGGCCCCAGGTGGGTCCAGAGATGTATCCAGGAGCCAAGGCCTAGAGTAACAAATCTTAGAAATTTACCTGGTACTCTATTCTACTGTGGCTAAGCTGGTGCCAAAACCACAAGACAAAGTCCTTCTATTCTTTCCTCCCCTTTCCCCAGGCAGAGAAGTCTCTCCCTGTGCCCACCACCACCACAGGCCCATGGGAGTACCACTAGGATGTTGCCGATGTTCACTTAAGGCCCAGGGGCTGTTCAGTCAGCTTTTGGTGAATGCTGCTACACCTGGGACTGAGGCTACAGGGCAATGGGCTCCCTTCTGGCCCAGGGTAGGTCCTGAGATGCCATTCAAGAGCCAAGGCCTAGAATCAGAGACCCGAAGATTTCCCCTTAGTGCTCTTTCCCACTGTGGCTGAGCTTGTACATAAGCTACAAGACAAAGTCCTTGTTACTCTTCCCTCTGCTTTTCTCAAACAGAAGGAGTCTCTCTTCATAGCCACCACAGCTATGAATATGTTGGGTCACACCTGAATTCAGCACATCTCAGAGTCTCACCCAAGGCCCATGGCATGTTGTACTCTGTTATCACTACCAATTATTTAGGGCCCAAGGGCGCTTTAGTCAGCAGTAATGAATACTGCCAGGACTGGGTTCTTCCCTTCAAGGAAGTGGGTTCTCTTTTGGCCTAGGGTGTGTCTAGACATGACATCTGTGAGTGAGGGCTTGGGATGGGGATCTCATGACTCTGCCTTGTACCCTATCATATTGTGGCTGAACTGGTAACCAAGTTGCAAGACAAAGTCCTCTTTACTTTTTCCTCTCCTCTCCTCAATTACAAGGAAGGGGTCTGTTTTGGAGCTGTGAGCTGCAGTGCCTGGGATTTGGGGAGGGGTGATGCAAGGACTCCCATAGTCACCCCACCTGGTATCTCACTAGGTTGCATGACTTCCAAGTCCACCAGCTCTGAGCCCAACATAGCACTAAGACTTGCCTCAGGAGTTGCAGTCCTTATGGCCTAGACAGCCTTTTAAGATTATTTAGGACCTCAGAGCACTTTAGCCTATATTGGCAAGTCTAGCCAAAACTCAAGTAGACTACTGTAAAGGAGGATTCCCCTCTGGCTATGGCTGGCACAAATGCAGTCTCCATGGATGTCAGCTGAGTATTTCTCAGTGTTGATAGCACTGAGTTTTAATGCAAATTCTCACAATCACTGTGTTCTCTCTCTCCCCCAAGTGTAAAGAGTCTCTGCATCATGTGGCTGTTGCCAGGGTATGTGATAGGTGTGGAGTTGGCATTTAAGACTATTCTCAAGGATCTAGAACCAGAAATTTAATCTAGCAATCCCATTACTGGGCATATACTGAAAGGATTGTAAATCATTCTACTACAAAGACATATGCGCATGTATATTTATTGCAGCACCATTCACAATAGCAAAGACTTGGAACCAACCCAAATGCCCATCAATGATACATTGGATAAAGAAAATGTGGCACATATACACCATGGAATACTATGCAACCACAAAATGGATGAGTTTATGTCCTTTACAGGAATATGGATGAAGCTGGAAACCATCATTCTCAGCAAACTAACACAAGAACAGAAAACCAAACACCATTGTCTCACTCATAAGTGGGAGTTGAACAATGAAAAGACATGGACACAAGGAGGGGGTCATCACGCACTGGGACCTATTGAGGGGTGGGGGAATAGGGGAGGGATAGCATTAGGAGAAATACCTAATGTAGATGACACATTGACAGGTGCAGCAAATCACCATAGCACATGTATACCTATGTAACAAACCTGCACGTTTTGCACATGTATCCCAGAACTTGAAGTATTGAAAAAAAAAAGACTGCCTTTTCTATACTCTTCAATGCTTCTTTCAGTGAACTGAGGGTAAAACCAGGTACTGTGATTGCTCCCCTGATTTTTGAGTCTCAGGAAGATACTTTTTCTTTGTGTAGATACTTGCCAAATTTGATGTTCCTGCATGGAGGATGAATGGTGGAAGCTTCTATTTGGCCATCTTACTCTAGCTCATTAAAATTTTATTAACTCTTTTTGAAATATCAATGGGAGTGGGTTGAATATGTGTATATCTATACATGCACATAGGTGTGTAAATGTGTGTGTGTGTATGAGTGTATGTAGCTCACAGACAGAATTTACCATATAGTCTTGATTGGAAGTCTTGCTTTTTTAACTACAAGTCAGGAATAATATCTCTTTTATAAACTTATTGCAATCTTTAAATTATGTAAGGCATGTAGAGTGGTTGGCAAGCTGCCTGGCATATAAAAAGGCTCAGTAAATATTATGGAGCATTTTACTATGAAATAGAGTCACTCACTCAGTAATTGCAAAGTGGTAGATAACAAAAGCATGAAGAGATAAAAATTGCATCAGCCCTGAAATTGCATTTGGAATATATATATTTTTGAGATAATCTCTTTCTGAAAGTATAGACAAGTGTGGGTTGGGGTTGGAGTTCTTGCTATGGCCTATGGATATTGTTTTTGAAGGGATATTTCTCTCTTGGGTAGCTATTCAGTGAAAGTCAGTGTTCAGAGAAAATTATCTGTGGGTCTTCTGTGTTCCTGAATGTCTTGCGAAGTGAATCACCAAAGCCTGTTGATCTAAGCTATCTTTTCAAGGATGTATGCACAGTGAACAGCTATACACATTCCTATCTAATATCAGCCCAATTTACACAAAGGATTTCTGGATTTTCCTTGATTAATTTTTTAAGCGCCTTACCCTCAGAAGGAAACTCTTACCTCTGGTTCAGCAATAATTTCATGGGAACATTACTTGTCAATTCTTCATTCCCACTCTTTTTGACACCATCCCTCCAACATTGACTCCCTGCTGGTGATAGGTGAAGAGACACCAGCAGAACAATGAAATATTATTTATTCTTTGTTCTCACCTTACTCACAGTGATCATTGAATTTGTTTTACTGGATGAAACTGGAGCTGCTTCTGCCAGCAATTAAGTTGTCTTAACCAAACAAATGCAGTGACTGAAATTTCCACACAGCACAGTGTTTCACATTTACTGCATCTGGGGGTTGAGAGAAATCACACTTTAAAGCAATATGAAATGAGTTTTACAAAACTGGCAGGAATTCAATGTTATAGAGAAAATCAAGTAGGGTAAACTACTGAGAAATCAAAAGTAAATAAGTGTAAGAGAAAATTATACAGTGGAAGAGGGCAGGAGAAATAAAAATAAGAGCAAACAAGGCCTTTTAGGAGTGATAAAAAAAGAAGGAAATATCAAGGTAACAACTATTTTCTAAACACAAATTTTCCTTACAACAGCAATTTTTGGACACAATACAGTGCATTCTAATTATAGATAGTTTTTAGTTTTATTTCTCTGGGGACACTTTAAGTTTTTATAATAATATATTAAAAACACAATTTTAGAATAAATTGCTTTAGATTTACATCTTACATGTGTGGCAAATGCCCTCAAGGATGTTAATGCACTAGTGTTGTTGAGCCAGAAAGTGTGTCTCTCCAAGTTGATAGGCTATGCTTAGGAAATTGATGATTCACAGAAGCAGGCGCATACCTAGAAGATAAATCAAACTAAGCCTTACACATTTTCTGACCCTGGCACTCAAATGATAAGTGGTTTACTTAAGTGGCAACTCTCCAGTAATTTTTGTCAATTTTCTGAATGATGACACATGTATTTTGCACCTGTTTTTATTTATTGATATTGGCAGAAGAATAAATGTCAGTTTGTATAAAAAGATGTCCAGGCCGGGCGTGGTGGCTCAAGCCTGTAATCCCAGCACTTTGGGAGGCCGAGGCGGGTGGATCACGAGGTCAAGAGATCGAGACCATCCTGGTCAATACGGTGAAACCCGTCTCTACTAAAAATACAAAAAATTAGCTGGGCATGGTGGCGCGTGCCTGTAATCCCAGCTACTCAGGAGGCTGAGGCAGGAGAATTGCCTGAACGCAGGAGGCGGAGGTTGCGGTGAGCCGAGATCGCGCCATTGCACTCCAGCCTGGGTAACAAGAGCAAAACTCCGTCTCAAAAAAAAAAAAAAAAATATGTCCAAACAAGTCCCATTTTCTCATATTATTACATAATGATTATAAATACATGTTTTAAGTTTGATGACCTTGAAGGAATTCTTGGTAAGATTACCAAGGGGAGGAAAGGTTGTCAAACAAATAGACTTTATGTGGCGATTTATAGTCTTCTATAGTCTTAGCACTTCCTAGTAAACCTATAATGTAGAACCAGGACACAAAAACCTGCAGGTTGTAAATAGTGTGTTCAAATTTCAACCTTCAAGAAAGGAGCAGAGAAACCTTGTGAATGGAATATAAATAGATAAGGAAGATTTGAGGAAAATTAATTGTAATAGAATATATATGAATTTTGAGAAATGTTGGACTGTGCTCTCCATTCTTATGCAGTATGGGCATTTCGTGGCAATAAAATTTATTTCACTTTTTAAACAGATGTTTCCTCTCATCTTAAATATTTATTTCAGAAAATTAGAATTTACAACATTATTAAAATAAAAATAAAATCTGAGCCTTAACAAAATCTGACTGATTTGTGGGACTCCTTAGTTGACCCTATGTGAGAATTAGCCCCTAAGAAATAGTAATAACTAGGAAAATAAACAAGATGTAGAAGTCAGTAAAGACCAGAAAAGGGATTGAGAGCCCAGGTATTCATATTGGAGTGAGAACTCTGCTAATTTCTCATGTATATCCTCACTTTAGAAAAGTCTATTAGCATATCTGAGTCTCAGTTTCATCATATATAAATGTGATAATAATATTGCCTTTCCTACATCTAAGGATTGCTGATCAAATCAATTCCCCCCAACCCCCCAAGGGATTGTAGTTTAACGACCCTAGCATCTTTTTATTATCCTTCATTTCCTCTGCTATCCTTTCTTTCTTCTTTACCCAGAATAGATTCCATGACCTGCCATAGTAATTACTACCTTTTAAATGTGCCCAACTCTTTTTTCCTTTTTGTTTCTTCAGATTTGTTTGGCAGAACCTCTTGTGTTAAGTTTAACTCTCTACATACTTTGCACCTGCATTCATAAAACTGTATGTATCTGGAAAAACACAAAATCATGAAAAGTAATTTCAGTTTAAATTCGGAACAATTATTTTCAAGTATGCATTTAGTCCTATTCTACCACATGGGATTTTAATTTTACTGCTTGTTTTATTTTCTGGCTAAATTTTACTACTGTGATTATGTTAATTTCATAAAATGAATGCCTTTTCCTTTTTCTTTTTTTTAAATTTTAAATTTTTATTGCATTTTAAGCTTTGGGGTACATATGCAGAACGTGCAAGATAGTTGCATAGGTACACACATGGCAGTGTGTTTTGCTGCCTTCCTCCCCTTCACCCACACTTGGCATTTCTCTCCAGGCTATCCCTCCCCAGCTCCCCCCCCCGCTGTCCCTCCCCCATTCCCCCCAATAGACCCCTGTGTGTAGTAGACCCCCTCCCTATGTCCATGTGTTCTCATTTTTCTCACCCGCCTATGAGTGAGAATATGCGGTATTTCCTTTTCTGTTCTTGTGTCAGTTTGCTGAGAACGATGTTCTCCAGATTTGTCCATGTCCTTACAAAGGACAAAAACTCATCATTTTTGATTGCTGCATAATATTCCATGGTGTATATGTGCCACATTTTCCCAGTCCAGTCTATCATTGATGGGCATTTGGGTTGGTTCCAGGTCTTTGCTATTGTAAACAGTGCTGCAATGAACATTCATGTGCATGTGTCCTTATAGGAGAATGATTTATAGTCCTTTGGATATATACCCAGTAATGGGATTGCTGGGTCAAATGGAATTTCTATTTCTAGGTCCTTGAGGAATCACCACACTCTCTTCCACAATAGTTGAACTAATTTACACTCCCACCAACAGTGTAAGAGTGTTCCTATTTCTCCACATCCTCTCCAGCATCTGTTGTCTCAAGATTTTTTAATGATCGCTATTCTAACTGGCGTGAGATGGTATCTCAATGTGGTTTTTATTTGCATCTCTCTAATGACCAGTGATGATGAGCATTTTTTCATATGTTTGTTGGCCTCATGTATGTCTTCTTTTGTAAAGTGTCTGTTCATATCCTTTGCCCATTTTTGAATGGGCTTGTTTGTTTTTTTTCCTGTGCCTTTTTCTTTTTCTATTGTTTGTAAAAGTTTTTATATGGTAGGAATTATTTGTTATTAAATGTTTAGTAGAGTTCATCTGTAAAGCTGTCTGAATTAATAAACAAAATCAGAAATGAAAAAGAAGACAATATATAAAATACCACAGAAATACAAAAGATCATCAGACACTATTGTAAGCAACTATATGTTTAAAACCTGGAAAACCTAAAGGAAATGGGTAAATTCCTGGTCACATATAGCCTATTAAGATTGAACCAGGAAGAAATAAAAGACATAAATAGACCAATAATGAGTAACAAGATTGAATCAGTAATAAAAAGGTCTCCCAAAAAAAAAAGACCAAGATTTGGATGGCTTTATTGCTGAATTCTACCAAACTGATACAGAAGAACTAACATGAATTCTTTTCAAACTATTAAAAAAAAGCAATGAGGAGAAACTTTTTTCTAATTCATTCTTTGAGGATAGCATTACCCTGATCTCAAAAATCAGACAGGACACAACAAAAAGGAAGACTACAGGCCAATATCCCTGATAAACATAGACACAAAAATTCTCCACAAAATGCTAGCAAACTGAATTCAACAACACATCAAAAAGATAATATACCATAATCAAGTGGATTTATCCTAGGGATGCAAGGATGGCTTAACATATGCACATGAATAAATGTGATACGTTACATCAACAGAATGAAGGACCAAACCATATGATCATTTCAAAGAAGCAGAAAAGCATTTGATAAAATTTAATATCTTGAAACCCCATCTCTACTAAAAATACAAAAATTAGCTGGGCATGGTGCGTGCCTGTAATCTCAGTTACTCAGGAGGCTGAGGCAGGAGAATTGCCTGAATCCAGGAGGTGGAGGTTGCAGTGAGCCGAGATCGCGCCATTGCACTCCAGCCTGGGTAATAAGAGCGAAACTCCGTCTCAAAAAAAAAGAAAAAAAAATTTTCAACAAACTAGTTATAGAAGGAACATACCTCAACATGATAAAGCCATTTATGATAAACCGATACTTAACATCATACTGAAGAGTGAAAATCTGAAAGCCTTTTCTCTAAAAACTGGAACAAGAAAAGAATGCCCATTTTTACCACTCCTATTCAACGTAAGACTGGAAGTTCTAGCCAGAGCAAACAGGCAAGAGAAGAAAATAAAAGGGATCCAAATTGGAAAAGTAAAAGTCAAACTGTAGTCCTTCTACATAAACAAGGTTACGAAAGTCAAATTGTCCCTCTCTGCAGATGACATGATGTTATATATAGGAAAACCTAACAACTCCGCCAGAAACTCTTAGAACTAATTAAACAAAAAGTGGTAGGATACAAAATCAACATACAAATGTCAAAATCTTATGGAGGTAAAGAGTAGTATGATGGATACTAGAGGCTGGCCATGTTGTGTATGCCTGTTAGGAGGGGATGAGGAGAGGCTGGTTAATGGGTACCAACAATTAGGTAGTTAGCTAGAAGGAATACAATTAGCTAGAAGGAATAAATTCTAGTGTTCAGTAGCAAAATAGGGTGAGTATAGTTAACAGCAATATATTTCAAAATAGCTGGAAGAGAAAATTTGAAATGTTCCTAACACAAAGAAATGATAAGCATTTGAGGTGATAGATATCATGAATACCCTGATGTAATCATTGCTCATTCTATGCATGTATCAAAATACCACATGTGCCCCACAAATGTGTACAAATATTATGCACCAAAAAAACCCTAAAAAAATTATCCAGGCTTAGTTGAAGTGCGTGTGTATGTATATATGTATATGTGTTTTTATACCTTAAACTATAATTCAAGTTTAAAAACGTTTATAGTTCTGTTCTAATGTTTTTCTTTTTGAATTCAGTTTTCTGAGAAGTGATGAATTTTTTGTTGTTGTTGTTGAGATGGAGTTTCACTCTTGTTGCCCAGGCTGGAGTGCAATGGTGTGATCTTGGCTCACTGCAAGCTCCATCTCCCAGGTTCAAGCGATTCTCTTGCCTCAGCCTCCAGAGTAGCTGGGATTATAGGCATGCCCCACCGCACCTGGCTAAAAATTTGGTATTTTTAGTAGAGTTGGGTTTCTCCATGGTGGTCTGGCTGCTCTCAAACTCCTGACCACAGGTGATCCATCTGCCTCGGCTTCCCAAAGTGCTGGGATTACAGGTGTGAACCACTGCTCCCGGCCCTGAGAAGTTATAAATTTTAATTACATGTTCAATTTGGATGGCATAAAATTGTGCATATTATTCTTATTTTTAAAATAGAGTTATATCTCAGAGATATTGCAGATTTGGTTCCAAACTATTGCAGTAAGAAAAATATCACAATCAAGCAAATCAAACAAATTTTGGGGGTTTCCTAGTACATATAAATGTTATGTTTACATTATATTGCGCTATGGATATATCCCTAGTAATGGGATTGCTGAGCTGAATATTTGTTTTAAGTTTTTTGAGAAATCACCAAACTGCATTCCACGTGCCTTAACAAATTTACATTTACACCGGCAGTATAACCTCCCCTTCCCTCTGTAATCTTTCCATTACCTGCTAGTTTTTGACTATTTAGTAATAGCCATTCTGACTGATGTAAGATAGTATCTCATCATGGTTTCAATTTGCATTTCTCTAGTAATCAGTGATGTTGAGCTTTTCTTTCTATTATTGTTAGCCACATGTATGTCTTCTTGTGAAATGTGTCTCTTCATGTCCTTTGCCTGCTTTTTAATGGGGTTGTTTTTTGCTTGTAAATTTCAGTTCCCCTTGTTTGTGTATAGTACTGAGTTTTGTATATCAATTTTGTATCCTAAAATTTTGCTGAAGGTATCAGATCAAGGCACTTTTGGGCAGAGACTATGGGTTTTTTTAGGTATAGAATCACATCGTCTATAAACAGATAGTTTGACTTCCTCTCTTCCTATTTGGATGCCTCTTCTTTTTCTTGCCTGAATGCTCTGGCTTATGCTATTATTTTTAACTTTGTGTATTTCATTTATGTTTTTTATTATTCTGCTTTCTCTATGCTTTAATCCATTGCTTTTGGGATTAGTTCAGGAGTTTTAAAAAATTCTACCTTTTTTCATATCTAATGCCTAGTTTTTGGCTGTTAAAACTCAAACTCTGGCTGGGCGCGGTGGCTCGCACCTGTAATACCTGCACTTTGGGAGGCTGAGGTAGGCGGATCATGAGAAAACAAACAAACACACTGACAAACAAAAACTCCAACTCTGTGATTCTAGGTATCCGTTTATGACTTAAGAAAAACTGCAGTTTTATGGTAGTTTAATTTCTTGGTTCTACTTCATTCTTAGTATTTGCTTACATATTTATATCTCTAGGCATTTACATTTTTTAATGTTTTGGTATAATCTGTTTCTTAAAAATTCATACATAATAGATGTAACGTATTTTGAGGATACATGTGATGTTTTGATACATTCATATCCTGTGAAATAATCAAATCATGATAATTGGGATATCCATCACCTTAAACATTTATCTTTTCCTTATGCTGGAAATGTTTAAATTGTTCTCTATTAGCTATTTTAAAATTTACTATAGATTATTGTTTACTATAGTAATTCTATTGATCCATCGTACACCAGATCTAATTTCTTTTATCTAACTGTATTTTCCTATGCATTAATCAACCTCTCTTTATCCTCTTCTCTCTCTTACCCTTCCTGGCCTCTGGTAACCACCAATGTACTCCCCATATTTGTGAGATTCACTTTCTTTTTTAAAAAAATTTTAATCATATTTTATTGAAAATAGTTGAATTCCAAACATTATAATTTCAATGTACTGTCAACATGAAAATGATCAATACTACATTTTACATTGTGTGTACTATGTCTTTGACAGCTGATATATGCTTTGCACTCACTGTGCATCTCCAGTGGACTCACTGCACTTCAATTGCTCAGAGTGTATGTGGGTGCCAGAGTGGACAGCACAGCTTTAGAGCCTCGGAGGCCTGAAGGTACTCCCCAGATATTTCAAGATTTAATAAATGAATGAACTTTCTTAGGTCCCACATAGGAGTGAGAACATGCTATGCATATATTTTGTATGTATGTATGTATGTATGTATGTATGTATGTATGTATCATCTACCTATTTTGGTGTTTGAGAAACTCCCCTTTGGTTTTGCTAGTTCATATTTATATTTACAAGTATTTTTTGAGTCAGATTTTATTATGTATTTCTACATTTTATATACTGAGAATTTTTTCAGGGAATGTAGTCTTCAATACTATCTTGAGTAGAAATATTTGTTAAATAGTTAATCATTGTTTTATATTATCTACTCTTTTTCATATACAATAATTATTTCTTTGTTGAATACCGTGATATACCTTTCATATCTAACATTTTTATTTAATTGCTTTTCTTCCCTTTTCCATTATCCTTTTGCATGTGTTGCTTAACCTTGTTATCTACCTCAATTATTATTTTTCTACAGTGACTTTTCAGATTCCTTCCTTTGTCCTATTTGACATATTGTCTTTGTGATGCCATTTGCTTTTCTCTCAAACTGCTGTATACAATCTCATCATGTATTTCTTTTCTTAAAAATGAAATATGCATTTTCTTATATGTTATTGCCAAAAAGTGATTGTAGGTTGACACCTCTTAGGTATCATGTGTTTTTACTTGGGCATTTTTTGAACCTCTCCTTTGGAACATAAGCTAAGAGACATGTTTATATTAACCATTTGGTCATCATTGACAACCTAAGAAGAGGATTGGGAGCTGATGCCAGGAGATGTTATTGCTGTAGAGTTTTGTTTTTGTAGGCCTACATTTGTATTTATTAATACACTTATTTTTATCCTGTCTCTGGGTACAGGCTCTGCTGAAGTGGAGGATTATTCTATTCCACTGAGGAAATACATCGTGGCTCTTTATTGTTCTTAGTCATGGTATCCTTACCTCTTTAGATAATTTCTTATGAGGACACAGGCAATCCATAAACTTCCTCTTTTGTGAACTTGGGTGACACTGCTAGTTGTTTCCTCAATATTTATTAAGTAATTTATTCTTACTAATAGAAGCTCAATACTGTAAAGAATGGCAAAACACCCTGTCTCTCAGCGTTATTTGCCTCCATATGCCATATTCGATCAGATCATATGCCATATTTTTGAATGAATGGTGTAGCTTATTTTTTTATTTTTTATTTTTCATGCTGTTTAGATTTTTTTTATTGCATTTTAGGTTTTGGGGTACATGTGCAGAACATGCTAGATAGTTGCATAGGTACACACATGGCAGTGTGTTTTGCTGCCTTCCTCCCCTTCACCCACACTTGGCATTTCTCCCCAGGCTATCCCTCCCCAGCTCCGCCCCAGGCTGTCCCTCCCCTATTACCCCCAATACACCCCAGTGTGTAGTACTCCCTTCCCGGTGTCCATGTGTTCTCATTTTTCATCACCCGCCTATGAGTGAGAATATGCGGTATTTCATTTTCTGTTCTTGTGTCAGTTTGCTGAGAATGATGTTCTCCAGATCCATCCATGTCCTTACAAAAGACACAAACTCATCATTTTTGATTGCTGCATAATATTCCATGGTGTATATGTGCCACATTTTCCCAGTCCAGTCTATCATCGATGGGCATTTGGGTTGGTTCCAGGGCTTTGCTATTGTAAACAGTGCTGCAATGAACATTCGTGTGCATGTGTCCTTATAGTAGAACGATTTATAGTCCTTTGGATATATACCCAGTAATGGGATTGCTGGGTCAAATGGAATTTCTATTTCTAGGTGCTTGAGGACTCGCCACACTCTCTTCCACAATGGTTGAACTAATTTACACTCCCACCAGCAGTGTAACAGTGTTTCTATTTCTCCACATCCTCTCCAGCATCTGCTGTCTCCAGATTTTTTAATGATCGCCATTCTAACTGGCGTGAGATGGTATCTCAATGTGGTTTTGATTTGCATCTCTCTACTGGCCAGTGATAATGAGCATTTTTTCATGTGTTTGTTGGCCTCATGTATGTCTTCTTTTGTAAAGTGTCTGTTCATATCCTTTGCCCATTTTTGAATGGGCTTGTTTTTTTCCTGTACATCTGTTTGAGTTCCTTGTAAATTCTGGATATCAGCCCTTTGTCCGATGTGTAAACTGCAAAAATTTTTTCCCATTCTGATGGTTGCCGATTCACTCTAGTGACTGTTTCTTTTGCTGTGCAGAAGCTGTGGAGTTTGAGTAGGTCCGATTTGTCTATTTTGGCTTTTGTTGCCAATGCTTTTGGTGTTTTGGTCATGAAGTCCTTGCCTACTCCTATGTCCTGAATGGTTTTGCCTAGATTTTCTTCTAGGGTTTTTATGGTGTCAGGTCTTATGTATAATCTTTAATCCATCTGGAGTTAATTTTAGTGTAAGGTGTCAGGAAGTGGTCCAGTTTCTGCTTTCTGTACATGGCTAGCCAGTTTTCTCAACACAATTTATTAAACAGGGAATCCTTTCCCCATTGCTTGTTTTTGTCAGGTTTATCAAAGATTGTATGGCTGTAGATATGTTGTGTTGCCTCCGATGCCTCTGTTCTGTTCCATTGGTCTATATCTCTGTTTTGGTACTAGTACCATGCTGTTTTGATTACTGTAGCCTTGTAGTATAGTTTGAAGTCCGGTAGTGTGATGACTCCCTCTGTGTTCTTTTTGCTTAGAATTGACTTGGCTATGCAGCCTCTCTTGTGGTTCCATATGAAGTTCATGGTGTTTTTTTCCAGTTCTGTGAAGAAATTCAATGGTAGCTTGATGGGGATAGCGTTGATTCTGTAAATTACTTTGGGCAGTATAACCATTTTCACGATATTGATTCTTCCTAACCATGAACATGGAATGTTTCTTCGTCTGTTTGTGTCCTCTCTTATTTAGTTGAGCAGTGGTTTGTAGTTTTCCTTGAAGAGGTCCCCTACATTTCTTGTAAGTTGTATTTCTAGGTATTTTATTCTTTTTGTAGCAATTGTGAATGGCAGTTTGTCCTTGATTTGGCCCTCTTTAAGTCTGTTATTGGTGTATAGGAATGCTTGTGATTTTTGCACATTGATTTTATATTCTGAGACTTTGCTGAAGTTGCTTATCAGTTTCAGGAGTTTTTGGGCTGAGGCAATGGGGTCTTCTAGGTATACTATCATGTCGTCTGCAAATAGAGACAATTTGGCTTCCACCTTTCCTATTTGAATACCCTTTATTTCTTTTTCTTGCCTGATTGCTCTGGCTAGAAATTCCAGTACTATATTGAATAGGAGTGGTGAGAGAGGGCATCCTTGTCTAGTGCTGGATTTCAAAGGGAATGCTTCCAGTTTTTGCCCATTCTGTATGATATTGGCTGTTGGTTTGTTGTAAATAGCTTTTATTACTTTGAGATATGTTCCATCAATACCAAGTTTATTGAGGGTTTTTAGCATAAAGGGCTGTTGAATTTTGTCAAATGCCTTCTCAACGTCAATTGAGATAATCATGTCTTTTTTGTTTTTGGTTCTGTTTGTGTGGTGAATCACATTTATAGACTTGCATATGTTGAACCAGCCTTGCATCCCTGGGATGAATCCTACTTGATCATGATGGATAAGCTTTTTGATGTGCTGTTGCAATCGGTTTGCCAGTATTTTATTGAAAATTTTTGCATCTATGTTCATCATGGATAATGGCCTGAAGATTTTTTTTCTTGTTGATTCTCTGCAGGGTGTTGGTATCAGGATGATGTTGGTCTCATAAAATGATTTGTGAAGGATTCCCTCTTTTTGGATTATTTGGAATAGTTTCAGAAGGAATAATACCAGCTCCTCTTATTGTGTCTGGTAGAGTTCAGCTGTGAACCCATCTGGACCTGGGCTTTTTTTGAGTGGTAGGCTCTTAATTGCTGAATCGACTTCAGACCTTGCTATTGGTCTATTCATAGTTTCAGCTTCCTCCTGGTTTAGGCTTGGGAGGACACAGGTATCCAGAAATTTATCAATTTCTTCTAGGTTTACTAGTTTGTGTGCATAGAGTTGTTTGTAATATTCTCTGATGATGGTTTGAATTTCTGTGGAATCTGTGGTGATTTCTCCTTTATAGTTTTTATTGAATTTATTTGGTTGTTCTCTTTTTTCTTTTTTATCATTCTGGCTAGTGGTCTGTCTATTTTGTTTATCTTTTCAAAAAACCAGCTCTTGAATTTATTGATGTTTTGAAGGGTTTTTCGTGTCTCTATCTCCTTCAGTTCTGCTCTGATCTTAGTTATTTCTTGTCTTCTGCTAGGTTTTGAGTTTTTTTGATCTTGCTCCTCTAGCTCTTTCAATTTTGACGTTAAAGTGTCAATTTTAGATCTCTCCACTCTTCTCATATGGGCCCTTACTGCTATATATTTTCCTTTAGAGACTGCTTTAAATGTGTTTCAGAGATTCTGGTATGTTGTGTCTTCATTCTCGTTGGTTTTGAAGAACTTCTTTATTTCTGCCTTCATTTCATTGTTTATCCAATCAACATTCAAGAGCCAGTTGTTCAGTTTGCATGAAGCTGCGTGGTTCTGAGTTAGTTTCTGAATTCTGAGTTCTAGCTTGATTGCACTATGGTCTGAGAGACTGTTTGTTATTATGTCAGTTGTTTTGAATTTGCTGAGGAGTGCTTTACTTCCAATTATTTGGTCAATTTTAGAGTAGGTGTGATGTGGTGCTGAGAAGAATGTATATTCTTTGGATTTAGGGTAGAGAGTTCTGTAAATGTCTATCAGGTTTGCTTGTTGCAGGTCTGAGTTCAAGTCCTGGATATCCTTGTTAATTTTCTGTCTGGTTGATCTGTCTGATATTGACAGTGGAGTGTTAAAGTCTCCCACTATTATTGTGTGGTAGTCTAAATCTCTTTGTAAGTCGTTAAGAACTTGCCTTATATATCTGGGTGCTCCTGTTATATCTGGGTGCTCCTGTATTGGGTCCATAAATATTTAGGATTATTAGTTCTTCCTGTTATATCGATCCTTTTACCGTTATGTAATTTCCTTCTTTGTCTCTTTTGATCTTTGTTTCTTTAAAGTCTATTTTATCAGAGACAAGAATTGCAACTCCTGCTTTTTTTTTGCTCTTCATTTGCTTGGTAAATCTTCCTCCATCCCCTTATTTTTAGCCTTTGTGTATCCTTGCATGTGAGATGGGTTTCCTGGATACAGCACACTGATGGGTTTTGGTTTTCTATCCAATTTGCCAGTCTGTATCTTTTGATTGGTGCATTTAGCCCACTTACATTTAGGATTAATATTGTTATGTGTGAATTTGATACTGCCATTTTGATGCTAGCTGGCTGTTTTGCCCATTAGTTGATGCAGATACTTCATTTTGTCGATGCTCTTTAGCATCTGGCATGTTTTTGGAATGGCTGGTACTGGTTGTTCCCTTCTATGTGTAGTGCCTCTTTCAGGAGCTCTTATAAAGCAGGCCTGGTGGTGACAAAATCTCTGAGTACTTGCTTGTTTGCAAAGGATTTTATTTTTCCTTCAGTTATGAAGCTCAGTTTGGCTGGATATGAAATTCTGAGTTGAAAGTTCTTTTCTTTAAGGATGTTGAATATTGGCCCCCACTCTCTTCTGGCTTGTAGTTTTTCTGCCAAGAGATCTGCTGTGAGTCTGATGAGCTTCCCTTTGTGGGTGACCTGACCTTTTTCTCTAGCTGCCCTTAGCATTTTCTCCTTCATTTCAACCCTGGTGAATCTGATGATTATGTGCCTTGGGGTGGCTCTTTTTGCGGAATATATTTGAGTTGTTCTCTGTATTTCCTGGACTTGAATATTGGTGTGCCTTGCTAAGTTGAGGAAGTTTTCCTGAATAATATCCTGAAGAGTATTTTCCAGCCTGCATTCATTTTGTTCGTCACATTCTGGTACACCTATCAAATGTAGGTTAGGTGTCTTCACATAGTCCCACATTTCTTGGAGACTTTGTTCATTTCTTTTTGCACTTTTTTCTCTGATCTTGGTTTCTCATTTTGTTTCATTGAGTTTATCTTCAACTTCTGATTTTCTTTCTTCTGCTTGGTCAATTCAGCTGTTGAGACTTGTGCATGCTTTGTGAAGTTCTCGTGTGTGTTTTCCAGCTCCTTCAATTCATTCACATTCCTCTCTAAGTTGTCCGTTCTTGTTATCATTTCCTCAAATGTTTTTTCAAGGTTCTTAATTTCTTTGCATTGATTTAGAACATGTTCTTTTAGCTCATGGAATTTTCTCATTACCAACCTTCTGAAGTCTGATTCCATCATTTCATCACACTCAGTCTCCATCCAACTTTGTTCCCTTGCTGGTGAGGAGTTTTGGTCCTTTGTAGGAGGCAAGGTGTTCTGGTTTTGGGTGTTTTCTTCCTTTTTGCACTGGTTTCTTCCTGTCTTTGTGTGTTTATCCACCTGTCTTTTGAGTAGTTGCTGACTTTTTGATTGGGTCTCTGGGTGGGTGCCCAGATTGTTTATGATGAGTTATTTCTGTTACTTAGTTTTCCTTCTAATAGTCTAGCCCCTCTGCTGTACAACTGCTGGGGTCTACTCCAGGCCCTGCTTGTCTGGGGTGCACCTGTAGCAGTTGCAGAACAGTGAGGGATGCTACCAGTTTCTTCTTCTGCTATCTTTGTCCCAGAATGATGCCCACCAAATGTCAGTTTGATCAGTCCTTTATGAGGTGACTCTTTGGATATACAGGGGTCAGGGAGGTGCTTGAGTAGGCGGTCTGTGCTTTTTAGGAGTTCAAGTGCTGAGCTGTGAGCTCTGTTGATCATTCAGGGCTGTTAGGCCAGTACGTTTAAGTCTGCTGCAACAGAACTCATAAAACCCCCTTTTTCCCTCAGATGCTCTGTCTCGAGAAGTTAGGGCTTTATTTATGAGTATCTGTTGCACTGTCCTGCCCAGCTAGGAGGCAGTCTAGTCACTATTTGCCTGCCAAGGCTCTGCCCTTCTGCTGTGGGGTCCGCCCTGTTGCCCTGGGCTCTACCCTGCTGTCGTGGGTTCTGCCCTGCTGCATGGGCTCCACCCTGCTGTCATGAGCTCTTCCCTGTTGCTGTGGGCTCCACCCTACTGTCATGGGCTTTGCCCTGTTGGTGGAGTCTTTCTGTTATGGCAGATTGCCTTGGCAATGGCAGGCTGCGTCAGCAATGGGAGTGTACCTCAGAAGGGGCGGAATGCCTCGGTAATAGGGGTTGCCCCTCCCCCACCGAGCTGCACCACCCTGGGTTCAGCTGTGCCCACAGTGAAACTCTCAACTTCGAGTGTTTTGAATCGCCGTTTTATTTGTTTCTGTGGGGGTGGGACCTGCCGATCCTGATCACCTGGCTCCCTGCTTCAGAGCTCTTTTTTTTTTTAAAGTTGAATGGTTGACTCTCTCCCAGGTGTTTTAGTTGCCTGTTGATAGGGCACCAGGATCTGTGTGATTTCCTGTGCAGCAACCCACTGCACTGGCTCAAACGTCTTTTCCTGGGAATATCCTGGTCTGGCTCACTGTCCAAGTCCTGTTTAATTAGATGGATATGCTAATCTGCCCTCCCAAATCTCATATTGCCAGTTTAACAGGGCACCCAGACCAGTGCATTTTGTGTGGAGTGCCACTGCGCTGCGGCGCCAGCCGAAATGGATGCATGAGCCGAAACAGCTGCACTGGTGTCCCGTGTCTCTCCTACACCTGGGAATTTCCCCGTTCTGTGGGCAAAAAAGATCTGTCTGGAAATGCGGATTGCACTCACCCTCTGCGTCTTCACTGAGAGCTGTAATCCTGATTTTCTCCTACCACGCCATCTTCTTTTCTCCCCCCGGCATAGCTTATTATCACCGATTTCATGTGATTGAGCCAAGTAATTTTGGCCATGAAGATGGAAATCACCGGGTGGAGCAAGTCACTGGGTGGAGCTTCTGTGAAGGTTGTTTTAAAGAAGCTGTATATTTCTGGTTTGATTTTTCAACCTTCTGTCCTTTGCCCTTTTCCCTCATTTCTTTTTCGGTGGTCTTCAACCCAATGATGAGCATTAAAGCAGCCATCTTATAAATAAAGCCTGAAAGATGCATCTTCATGAGAGCAGAGTAAGGACAGAACAAGTCCTTGATAACTTATTTAAGCAATTGCACCATCCATAGACTGCATACCTCGGGATACATTATATGAAAAAAATAGGCCCTTATTTAGTTATATCAGCCCCTACTCCTCTACCATCCTAATCATTGCTTTTTCTGTTGAGGACCCATAACTAAAACAGTGGCTTCAAATAAATTTGTCCTAGCTTCTTATATATTTTTTCATTTCCAAATAAATTGGGCATAGTTTCCCTTATCTTAAGTTCTCAGTAATCCAGATTAAGAGACAGTGGAATACGTTCTTGTACTGAAGTAAACTTGCAATACTATTTTACATACTCAAAGAAGAGTAATGAGGAAAGACTACTATTTTGTTTTTTTTTCTCTAGACACACAAGAATGACCTTTACATGTAGTGATTGGCATGGAGGAAAAGATCCCAAGTATAGCTGCTTATGTTCCAAGCCATTGCCTATTTAAATTAGGGGATATTAGAAAATATTGTTCAGATTCGTTTCACTTACTTCCAACAACACTTCACTGTTGCCTTTGGGAGGGGAGTTTTATGTTGGGTCTCTATGTCCCAAGCCTAACCTGGAACATCATAGATGTGTTTGCAGATCAGTGGGCTGTGTTATGCATGTAACTTGCTCTGGTCCTGAATTTTAGGGTCAAGGACCTGGTAATGGTAATGGCTACTCTTCATTAAGTTCCTACCATGTTCTAGATACTGTTCTCAGCACTTGAGATGTGTTAACTCACTTAATTCTTATACAGTAGGTAGATTCTGCTATTAATAGTCTCATTTTCCAGGGGAGGTCCCACTGAGACAGTGAGAGATTGAATCATTTGCCCATGTTACCTGGTTAGAATGGGGCAGAGTGGGGATGGAACTCTGGCAGATGGACTCCAGAGTCTGTATTCTCTACTGTGACCTCTTAGCTGCTTTTCCTGGATCTTGTATACACATGTCTCCCTGGAATTCTAAACCTCATAAGGAAAAAAGCTGTGGTGGGAAAGACAGGAAAGAAGCAGAGAGAAAAGCAAATGAACACAAACTGTCAGAGAGGAAAATCCATTATTGAAGAGGCTGCCAGGAAATGAGACTTTCCCTACCTCATTGCTATGATTTTATCTTAGTTTGAACTGTACCCAGAAATAAATTTGCCCTCTTCATTTTTATTTCTCTGAAATCTTTCAGGTTCAGGTGAAGATGTGTGAAAGTTTTCTCTCACACTGCCATTGTTTCACAAACCCTAAGGCTATTCTCAGAGGCTTGGTCCACTGTGGTCTCCATTGAGCTGCTTGATGCAGTAGAAAGTTGGTTCTCTGAAATCAGACAGGCTTGGATTTGTATTCCACTTCAGCTATTACTAACCCATGTGGTCTATGTGACCTGTAAAATCACTTAACTGTTAAAGGCCTTAGTCTCTTTGTTTATCAAATGGGAATATTAATTTTTGGCAGATTAACTTATTTGTTAAGTCAGCAAATATCTGTTGATTACTTCCTCTATTCCAGTCATCGGGAGGTAATATTTTGGCAAAAATAGATAATAAGTAACATTTGATCTTGCGCTCAATAAACTTAAAATCCAGTAGAGAAGATAGGCAAGTAAGAGATAATCAGCACTCCTGGAATAAATGCTATGATTACTGTAAATACAGGCTGTTGTGTTGAGAATTATAGGGCTCTTGGCACATAAAAGGTACTCAGCAATGTAAGTGCTCATTCATTTCATCCATTCTCCCCCTTATTCTAAAGGATCCTGCTGCTGCCAACCTTTCCCCACATATGTGCAGTTTTATTTCAGAAGACTTACCATATCCCTGGATGCCTTTTTGCTTTTAATGTGGAGTGTGGCTCTGGGAGGATACTGTTAAACAACCTCTCAAAGCCAAGTAGGGTGATTTGCGACGTGTGTAGTTTGCACCTTGGGTGCCTATTGTTCACATCAATATTTGTGTCATTAAATACAGTAACCTGAAATTTCTACTAAAAGAAAAATAACTGAGAATTTTAGAGTGATAGAAAAGAAAATCTTAAAATTTTGAGAAAATAAAATAAAATAAAATAAATAAAAATTTTGGGGATTTTACCTTCTTAATTATTTGCATGGTATAATTATAGAATTACCTACTATGGCTTTGGTTGGCTGAGTCCCAATAACCCCACTCCAGGTTTGAATGTGAAATTGCAATTTGTTTCTCCCAGAGTTGGTATTAGAGTCTGACACTTCTGGGTTCTTGACATGTGTTTTGGAGACAAATCATATGCCCTAGTAATATATATAAATACACGCTGCATCATGCATACATTTTTAATCCATATGCAGCTAGGCTAAAATTTAGGAAGTTACCATATAGATCAAGAAGAAGATTTTGTATTTTTTAAAAAAAATGTATTTTTTTCTATCTCCCTTTAAATGAGCCTTGATTCTGCAAAACCACCAAGCTTAGATGGTGTGTGGGGCTCAGTAGATTTATTTTTAAAGCTTATGAAGGGGGATAGCTAAATTCTCTTAGCTTCAAATATAAAAGGAGGTAAATATTATTGGAAGAATTAAATATGTAGGTAGACTAGGAGAGAATGAAAAAAGTTTTCAGGGCCACATTAAATTTTAAGTAAGCATTTCCAAAATGAATTGTAGGCTAGCTAGCAAGGGACTAGAAAACTCCTTTCCTCTAAATTGACAAGTACTGCTTCTGATCAGTTTATATTGGTAACAATATTTAGAAATGTTAGCTATAGAGGCATTTTATGTGAGAACATTCACATTTACCTAGTACTCTGGCAACCCTGAAATGGCAAGAAACAATATTCATAGGCTTTTTCTTATAATCCAGTAGCAGCTTCAAAGATACAAACCCATACATCAGTGGGATTGTAGATCAATAAGGACTAGAGATCTGCAATAGGTTTTCAAAACTCACTATCAAAAAACAGAGTCTTTTGTGACTCGGGAGTATTTCACAATAATTAAAGTGTTAATCTTAAATTTACAGCACAGATAAACTCTTTAGAGGATGGTATAACAATAGCTATTTCCTCATTCAGTTTGTGAAGTATCGTTAAGCAAAAATCCTATTAATATACTGTAGTCTGCGTGATTTGGCTCACACCTGTAATTCCAAAACTTTGAGATGCTGAGCAGGCGGATCATCTGAGGTCAGGAGTTTGAGACCAGCTTGGCCAACATGATGAAATACAAAAATACAAGAATTAGCTGGGTGTGGTGGTGTGTGCCTATAGTCCCAGCTACTCAGGCTGAGGCAGGAGAATTGCTTGAACCCAAGAGGCAGAGGGTGCAGTGAACTGAGATAGTGCCACTGCACTTCAGCATGGGCAACAGAGTGAGAGACTCTGTCTCATAAACAAAACAACAAAACAAAACAAAGCTGTAGGTCTGTGATTGAATATTCAAACAATTTCACTTTGCCAAAAATCTTTATCAAAATTTAACTACCATGAAATCAGCAAGGGAGAGGAAGGCAGTTGGGAACTTTACATGCAATCATAAAACCCACCTTGAATTACCCACAAATATTTAGGATTTTACTTAATTGAATGAACCCAAGATAAATGCAAAACTAATAAATGGCAAAGTTTACTATGCAACTTCCAATTAATAGTATAAAGATTGCTCAGAAAATCAAGGAAGATTTAAACACATACACATTTATGTATGTAATACGAGGAATATATGCATATCTGCATTATTTTTATTGTGTAAAATAAATAGGTATAGGCTAGGTGTGGTGGTGTGCACATGTAGTCCCAGCTACACTCAATAGGCTGTGGTGGGAGGATTGCTTGAGCCCAGGAGTTTAAGACCAGGCTGCAGTAACATAGTGAGAACCTTTCTGAAAAAGAAGATAGATAGGTAAAGCTATATGTATGTCTGTGCATATCACACATTATGTTATTTTCATGGCCAGACACTTTTTTTTTTGAGATGGAGTCTCTCTGTCAACCAGGCTGGAGTGCAATGGTGTGATCTCAGCTCACTGCAACCTCTGCCTCTCAGGTTCAAGCTGATTCTCCTGCCTCAGCCTCCTGAGAAGCTGAGATTACAGGCACATGCCACCACATCCAGCTGATTTTTGTATTTTTAGTAGAGATGGGGTTTCGCCATGTTGGCCAGGCTGGTCTTGAACTCCTGATCTCAGGTGATCCACCCACCTCAGCCTCCCAAAGTGCTGGGATTACAGGCATGAGCCACTGCGCCCAGCCCAGACCTTTTAATTAAAAAAAAAAAAAAAGAAAGAAAGAAAAGGAATGCTGTTTTAGGAAAGTTTCCATCCTACTTTTTTGAACTTGGCTTATCGAATTTCATATTATTTTTTCCTGTGAATTACATTTCATCCTTTAGAGTTCAAAACTGGGATATAGTATACAAGCAGTAAACTTCTTTGCTTCGCTTTGAAAATTGCACAGTGATAGTCACAGTAAGCAACCCCATGAAGTATGACATTCCTGTGAAAGATAAGAGGGGCGGTACCAAGAGTAGTGGGCAAGGAGAATGCTTTAGATTACAATATAGGTCTGTCACCTGAAAGGAAAAAGGGAAGGAAGAGCTAGGTAAGAAGAACCTCTGATTGGAGATTAGTTCTGAGAAAGTTTCATACAGACATATGAGAAGCCCCTGAGCCAGATTTTCATCCTGCACTGAGTAGCTATGCCTTTTCCTAGCCCCTGCTGTGCTCAGTCATTGGCTAGGAGATGCCCGGGGGAAGCACAAACTGGGGTGAATGCTGTCATGGATCTAAAGTTGTGGCAGCTGAAGCCTGTCAGTCATAGTCCCAGCAGCAGATTCCCTTGAGGGAGATCTGAGCAGGGCACCTCCATGGGTGACAGATGCTTATAACACTTGGCTTAACACAACATTCTTTTGAATTCTATGCTCTGACTAGGCATGGTGGCACATACCTTCAACCCCAGTAATTTTGAAGGCCAAGATGGGAAAATCACTTGAGGCCAGAAGTTCAAGACCAACCTGGGGAACATATCGAGGTCCCATTTCTATAACAACAACAACAAATTAGCTGGAAGTGGTGCACACACTTGTAATCTTAGCTACTAAGGAGGCTGAGGTAGGAAGATCGCTTAAGCCCAGGAGTTGGAGGCTGCAGTGATCTATGATTGCATGTGCCACTGTACTCCTGCTCTGTAGCCTGGGTGGGAGAGCAAGATCCTGTCTTTAAATGAAACAAAACAAAAAGTTTCTAATTTCTCTGCTGTAATAGGAAGTAAATTTTTCTCCAGTAGGGATTTGGGAAGATTGATCTCTATCATGGTTGTTTCAACTCCCTCCTACTTCAAATCTCTTCTAATTACTTCCTACCAACTGCAGGTTCTTCTGTATTTTACAAACAGAGAGTAGAGACAGACACTTGAGGCAGACTTTAATACAGAGAAACATCTGTAACATAAATTGATCTAAAGTGGAATTAAGGTCTTTCTGTAGGCAATATAATAAGGTTTGGTAGTTGAAAGTCTCAAGAGATATTTTTCTGAAATGGTCTCGCTTGTAAGAATACACTACAGCAAGAATACCTAGAACCAATGTGATATAAGCCACAGGGAGCTGCCAAGATTTTGGCTACAGAGTGGCAAATTCTGACGTTCCATGTCTGCAATATCATGTTTGGTTGGGGATTAGATATTTATCTATGGCTTCTGGGTACTTTGTTATCCTAAGAAACTTGCACAGGCAGCAGCATTGACTTTGGAAAACAGGAGGATTGAAAGAAGCTGTGTGGATTATTATGTGGAAAGCTGTTGGCAGGTGTGTGTCCTGAATAAATGAACAACTTGATAATTCCACACCTGGAACCCAAAAAGAAAAAAATGTGGATGGTGACCTGCTGGCATGGAGGTTGTTCACTGGAGTGGTTTTGGACGAGGCCGCAGATGGTTCCTACTTCCTTGTTCTGAGTTCATTGGCAGATCGGACGTGTCTCGCAGACCATGGCACTGCTCTAAATTATATTGCTAGTCTCTTCCAACTCTGCATGGATTTGTATATGAATTATGTTTTCTGCCCCTCTAGATTGTTTTGTTTTCATGACATCTATTGTTTGGCCAAAAAGAAAGCAGCAATAATTATAACTCATTCTTCAAGGGATGGCTTAAAAATCCTTTAGTAGAATAAAAATGTTTGGATAAAAGATTATTCTTTCTTCCAAAAGCATTCATTTATTAATTAAACATTATCGAGGACCTACTATGGAACAGAATTTTAAGGTGCAGAATCAGGGATAAATAAAATGTGTTCATACATTTGAGAAAAACTGCTGGAAGAAAATTATGCAACAGCTAACTACCAACTAGGTTGGCAAATGATGTTTTCTATTTCCTGAAGTGAATCCTGACTGATAAGAGTCTAAGGTGCTTATACCATATCACTGCTTAACATGTTTCAGTCTCCTCATTGTTTTTTTTTTTAAAAAGGGCAGATTTAATTGCCTAGAAATATTAGCTAACACGTTGATTGCTTACCATGTGAAGGGTATTATTCTAAGTGTATATAAATTAATTCATTTTAACATAAAAAATCTGGAAGTAGGTTCTTTATAGAGGAGAGAAATGAGGCATAGAGAGATTAAGTATCATTTCTAAGATGAAATAGTGACTATTAGAGTTAGGGCACAATCTAAGAAGTTCAGCGTCAAAGCTGTAATTGATCCATTACTTTATATTGCAAAAGGGTCACCATTCTTGTGAAGAATTAGAACCATCTCTATCCTGGACCCCATTGTATATTCCTCCAGCCATACCGACACCCTGTCATGCTGTTTCATACATTTGTGCTTTTGTACAAACTATTCTTTCCCTCAATTGTAGTTCAATAAGATTTACTTAGCTCTTGTTCTATGCCATGGCAGTTCAAGATATTGGAAGTTTTGACACCTATTAAAATAAAAATGCAGTCCTACCTTTTATGTAGGTTATAGGCTACTGTGACTTGAAAACAAATAAAGAGACATGTAGAAATATACGTCTAGAAAGATGGGTGGAAGTAAATAAAGAAGAAATCACAGTTATACTGTTATCATAGGATTGAAAAGTGTCCTGAAAACACACATAGGGGGGACAATTTGAGCTTGAAGGATTAGAAAGGCTTAAGGTCTAAACAGAAAGCTGAATGTCTGGTATTTTCAACATATCCTCTACCAGGTTGATTCCTAGGCATCTATTATGGCTGTTTCTTCTTTGAGAATTTCCCCCAATCTTATTAATGCCCCTTTAGCAATGTGGACAGAAAACACCATATTATTTTTCATTGCTATTGTTTTTTATTGCCTGTCTTTTCTCCCACAAAACTGAAAACTCCTTGAGGAAAGAACTTATTACTTGCTTCTATTTGTGTCCACTGTATCTATTACAGTGCTGGCTTAGCATACGTCCTGTATAAATATTTGTTAAATGAATGAGAAAGTGATTGAGGTTGCAGTGGTATGTAAACAATTATCAATTTAAGGTGGGTCTTCTATATGATCAGAGATCCTTAGAGAGTTGACAATAAAAAAGTGATTTTGTGTTATTTTCGTATTATGCATGTGTATGTATCCTTGAGTCAAATTAGTTTGAAGGGTTGTGTGAAAGCATTACCTGATGCAGCTAATTAATAAGCTTCATCTTTATATAAACCAGGTAACTTCATTTGCATCCCTAAGCAGAGATTGCCACATGCTTGTTAGCCACCAGAACTGCAGATGTATAATTTTGATTATAAAGAGAATCAAATGAGAAAGTATGTGTGGATCACCTCAAATCAGTTTCCATTCCTAGAGCAACATCTCTCACATACACCAACAATGGTGAACCAATAACTCTACTTTCACATATTGGGCAGCATACTTTATATATAAGTTTGGGTATCATTTCTCTACACTATTATATTATGCTTGAAAATAAATTATACACAAGTCTCTAGGGTTAATATAATATGGCAGTGCACATCAATATTATCATAGACATAGAAAATGTATTTAAATTAAGGTAACGTAGTTCCTGAATTGTTGAAAAAATTGTGTTTTATATATGTTTTAATAAAATGATTTTCCTCAACTGTCCATTTACATAATTAGTTATATTGAGTTGCAAAAATTTCTGGGTAATTTACAAGTGGATTGTAGCATTTGCTTTTCATAAACTCAGAAAATGATTGATTGAAAGGTATTTATAGATTCAAGATATTTAGATGTTACTCTTTACCATATTGGTAGAAAATATTGTATTGAAATAACCAAATTTGCAAAATTTTAATTCAGCTAGAACAACAAAATTGCTTAGTTCTTTGAGAAGAAATAGCACCATGACTATGATTTAAATGACCTTTGTGGGTGCTTTGCAGACAATGTGAATAAAATTAGGAGTAAAAGCTGAAGACATTTCATTTGGCTAGTGTTAAAATATCATGGGTTTTATTTTAGGAGTAACTTTTGGGTAACTAAGTTCTCCTTAGGAATATTGTACTTTAGACTTTGAAGAACAGAGTGTATTCTTTCACCATCAAGCACAGCCTAATCATTTATAAGACATTCTCAGAGTCATTAGGTTATAGTGATCCTGAGGCTATTTTTGGTGACACATATAAAGTGTATAAAGATAAATTTATCCCTGTGCTGTGTGTCTGATAAGCAGCTTGAAAAGATTCAATCAGAGATGTGACATGCTGTGATAGGCATAGACAGATCATTGATTTTCACTCACTGTGCATAAAACACAGTTGACTCTCATGATCCTGTTGAAAAAGTGCTTTAAATTGCCCAGAAAGTAGATATCACTCATGGTCCCAGATATTTGAGCATATGTATCCAAAAATAAATATCAGTCCTGAATTTAAGGTGATTTTAATACTGATGGAGAAAGAAAGAAGGCAGGAAAAGCCAATTAGTTTTTCCTGAGCATTCTGTTTTTTTCACTGTGTTAGAGCTCTGGAGATTAACAAGATAGAAAGTGTTTCTGTCCTCCTGAAACTTACAATTTATTTGGGAAAAGACAATAATGCCTATTTGGCAATAAATAATTAATACACACTTACACTGATCTGCCTTTGTTTTCTTATTTGCCAGATACAACATATACATTTTCTTGCTTCAGGAGAGTGGAATCTGTTATTTTTCTCTTAAAGGATATAGAATGATAAATCCCAAAGTGAAGAGAAAGAAAGGATGATGAATGTAGTTGAAGCAGAGGTAAAGACAAGGATCTAGACATTCCACATTCCAGCTGCAAGGGGCCCACCTGTTTCAGTGGATACTGAGGTCTTTGATGGCTTAGAGAAATAACTTGAAGAATGCCTGTCTTAGATTATTGCTAATAATTTTTTTCACAGACATGATGAGAAGATGTGGTACTAAATATTTAAAAGCACTGACGGAGAAGGGTGTTATGTTTGTTGGTGGGTAGTGGTGCTTTCCTTTGTGTATTTGTTAGACTAGTAAGAGTACTTTGGGAAAAAAATTTGGTGATAAAAGGGACTGATTTATAGAAAATTTGCATATGGCAGGTGAGAGAAAAATCTCCTGAATTGTGACTATATAGTGAAATAAAACCATGCTGTATCCAATCTGGACTGTGTATGTCAGTGATCCACACTGGCTCAACCTCCTCTGACATGAGTCCTGTGAAATATTAACTCAGGAGAGATGTATCTGTCCCCATGAAAGACTTGTTTTTGTTGTTGTTGTTGAAATACACTAAGTTGCCTCTCATACAGAGTGAAAAAAATTTGAAACTGGGTCACATGAGTTAAGTCCTTTGCAATTATTATTTGATAGATCTTTTAAAAATCACTTTATTAATGTTTGACAACCAAAAATCCATTTAAACATCAGCATTTTAGTTAAATAATGAAAGAGTAAATAAAGCATTGTGACAGTATGTATTTAATGTTAATTTTTTAATTTTTTAAGAAACTAATTTAGTTAGATTTTTAAAAAATTTTCTTTATAGAAAGTCATTATTTTCCATAATCTCATTTTAGTTGAATATTCTTGCAGCACTACATTTGGCATTTTTTTTCTGGTCTAATGAATTGAGAAGATAGTTGGTTTATATAGGCCAAATATTATTGGAGAGTCTGATAAAAAGGAGGGAGCACAAGAAGAATCTTAGATTTCCATTAGATTCATAATTATAAAATCATAATTACAAAAGTAATCATGTCACTTTAAAATATATCTGGACTTTTTAAAATAAGAGAAACAACTAGAATTGGACTTTGTTTCTATTTATAAAATATTAATGTGCCCTGACATTGAAAAATGAAATGAGATTAAGTAACTGTTGTGTCTGGGGTAACACTATTCCAGACGTTAAAGCTGAGTTGGGAAGATGATAACTGGGAGATAAGTTCACCTACAGCATCAAGAAAGCTTTCTCATATTTCAGAGACATTTTTATCCATAAAAAGCTCTCCTTAATAATACAGTAGAACCTGAACTAATGGGATACTTTAGATTTCCTATAATTAAGCAAATCAGCTGAGTGCAGGACTAAATTTCCAGCTGTTTACAGAAATTTCAGCTTTGTAGTTCAAGGAACATATAATACCTTTCATGGACTTGATAAGGGATATGCACTTCATTTTCTTTTGCTTAGAAACCTGTCACTCCTTTGAATATACCACAGACCCTTGCATTCAAATGGCTCTAGAAGCCTAGGTTGTCCTCTCCAGGTTTTGGTTGTTGCCCTCTGGCTATTTTTTTTGAATTCCCTGTTGCTGCCAAGGAAACAAGAGAGGATAGTGTTGCTAGGGTAGTGAAATCCTCTTCTCTTTCAGCAATCATATCTGGCCAGAGGGAGAGATGGCTCAGGGGTGACTGGTTTGCAGTGCCAGCAGGCAGGGGAGCCTTATAATTGTAAAAGGCTCCAGCAAGAATCTATACTACCATGAATTCTGCACAAAATACTTTTTAGTTTGAATCTGTACCCTTCTTCTATCCTCTTGGTATTAATAGTTAATATAATTCATGAATTAAAGAGAATATTTCTTGAAAATTTTTACTTATTAATGCATTCATTTGATACTTTAAAAATGATCAAATATATGTTTGGTAATTTATTCTATCTCTTTGAGACATTATCTTGTGCTTTGTGAAATATAGGAGCAGTCTGGCCCATGCCTTCTAGATTAGGGATTGGTTTTCTACCACTTAATACCTTGTTCATGAGATATTCAGACCCACATCAGAACACAGTCATCCCTCTCAATAATTTCTCATTGTATAATATATATGAGAAAATATACATACATATATAGTATAGTAACTTACACTACAGACAGACAGTCATATGCACATATATAGGTCAGCCCTAAATGGCAAAAGAAACAAGGCTCAAACAGCCAGATAATGGGAGTAACCTTGACTTCTACATTCTGATGTTTGTCTGCAGGGGTACTGCTTTCCTGGAAAGCTCCTTAGCCTTCTTCATCCTGTGAAGCTCTCCTGAACCGGCCATGGAAAACAGCTGCCTCTTTGCCTATGTTGAAGGTGAAACTCTAACAGTCACTCTCTTCCTCTTTCTTTGTCCTTTCATTCAAATTATAAGCCTGTTGCTGTCAATATAATACTTACATAAAACCATCTATTTATGCAATATAAAATAAACTTCAGTGGTTTCTGGCTACTCTATTAACATGCTGGGCTTGTTTGCATAACCAGAAAACTAAACTGGCATCAATGATGCTAATATAATAGCAACATTAAAGCAAAAAGCAAGAATATAGAAAACCATGATCAGCATAAGGCAACATTGATAACAACAAGTAATTAAGTGTTTTCCAAACCTCAAGTTTTTAAAACTATTTCAGTAGGTGATCTGGAAGGATGTCTGTAGGCAGACTAATTTTAATCATTTAATAAATTCTACTATACACATGCCTTCATTTGTAAATATCAAATTTTAATATCTCATAGATTATAAGTGACTCATCCAATTTCTCCTATGTGAAAAAATTTAAAGCCTACATAATATTGCTCATTAATTGCCCAAGAGAACTGCATGCATGAGGAATGTTTACTCTTTCAGATAAGTTTGTATCTATCAAGAGGCTTTTCAAGGGTCAGATAAAGATGGTTGATCATTCTGTGAGTATTAAATGTGTCTCTATCTATGTCCCCATCTGTATTAATTTTTATGGTGTCTACATCAACATCTTAACATTCTGGAAATATTGGGATTATAAACTTCTTAAGAATCCCATCTTTCACTATCTCTACCTTTGCATTAAATGGCAGACAATAATATACCTAGGGAATGCAGGATGCCAGAGTTAGGAAAGCACCATCCAAGTGAGTACAATGAGGTAATATTTTCCTGCGCATGTTTACTTTGAATTTCTGTCACATAAAGGAACAAATATTATAAAACTTAAGTTCTATTTAAGTATTTTTAAGCCTCTTTAATTTTTCCTTTCTGGGAGGTCTTTCATTTTATTCTATTTCTACTACTGAGAACACTACTTCTGGGCTCTTAGAGATGCTTTATCTTTTCAAGCAATCTCCACAGTCTTTAGTCACTTTGCACAATACAAGGAAAATAAAGCTATTGATGCACCATGGCTGTACATTTAACTGACTTATAAGATAGTAATGCCTTAACAATACTATTTTCAAGTAGGGTAGGTATAAGGCCGGTTGCCATGCTGGGAGTCAAATGGACACATTCATCACTCTCTGTGCCTGATAACTGCATCATCACCCGAGCTCATTATCTGGCTTCCCCACAAACCTTCCCAAAACCCACCTCTGCATACCATGCCCAAGCCCACACTCAGCGCTAAATTATGCATCCAACCTCCAGCCCACTGTTAAAAAACCCTGCAGAGAATTTTTTTTACAGAAGCCCCACCATTCCCTGCCCAGCAACAGCCTACCCCATACACCCCCAGCAGGCCCGCTACCCATGGTCCTGCCCACCTACAAATGGCAGCTAGTTTCATGTACTTCCTACTTTAACTCCATGTGCTTCCTGCTCCTCAACAGCCAATAGAAATGCCTACTCTTTGTTTCCCCAGTAACCAATCAATTGCCTGCACTCCCCATAAAACCCCATGCCCTGAACAGCCAAGTGAAACTTCTCTGGCCCCTCTTGGCCCACTGAAGGTCACCTGGGAGCTGAATAAATTGGTTTCTCACTTTTTAAATACCTGCCTCAGTTTCCTCATTTTACCTCAGTGATAAATCTTATAGTAGGCATACTCTTGGAAACACAAATCAGGTAGTAAAGGGGGGATTTCCAAGATGGCGTGGTAGGAACAACTCGGGATTGCAGCTCTCAGTGAAGGCGCAGAGGGTGAGTCCTAGCCACATTTTCAGATGGACCTTTGCTGCCCACAGTACAGGGAAATTCCCAGGTGCAGGAGAGACATGGGACACCAGCACAGCCCTTTCGGCTTGCACGGCTGTTTTGGCCAGTGGCGCCATGGCACAGCAGCAGTCTGCACAAAGCTCACTGGTCTGGGTGCCCTGTTAAACCAGTAGTCTGAAATTTGGGAGGGCAGATTAACATATCCATCTGATTGAGCAGGACTTGGACAGTGAGCCAGACCAGGAGATTCCTGCAAAGTGTGATTTGAGCCGGAGCAGTGGGCCGTGGCATGGGAAATCACG
The DNA here is from genome assembly GCA_031835075.1 of Saguinus oedipus. Lineage (NCBI taxonomy): Eukaryota > Metazoa > Chordata > Mammalia > Primates > Cebidae > Saguinus > Saguinus oedipus. The sequence continues at coordinate 131,714,996 of CM063178.1, forward strand.
CAGATCCTGGTGCCCTGTCAGCAGGTGACTGAGGCACCTGTGAGAGAGTCAACCATTCAACTTAAAAAAAAAAAAAAAAGACAGAGAGAGAGAGAGTGAGAAGGGACTATGAGGCAGGGAGCCAGGTGATCAGGCTCGGTGGGTCCCACCCCCACAGGGACAAACAAAATGGCAATTTGAAATGCTCAGGGTTGAGAGTTTTACTGCAGGCTCAGCTGAATCCAGGACAGTGCAGCTCGGTGAAAGAGGGGCATCTGCCACTACGGACGCATACTGCCCCTACTGAAATACACACCCATTGCAGAAGCAGCCTGCCATTGCCGAGGCAACCCGCCAAAACAGAGAGACTCCACCAACAGGGCAGAGCCCAACACAGTAGGGCAGAGCCCCATGGCAGTAGGGCAGAGCCCCGCGGCAGCAGAGCGAAGCCTTGGCAGGCAAAAAGTGACTAGATTGCCTCCTACCTGGGCAGGACAGTGCAACAGATACACATAGAAAGCCCCAATGCCCTGAGACAGAGCATCTAAGGGGGGGGAAAAGGGGGGTTTTATAAGTCCTGTGGCAGCAACCTAAACACACCCTCCCAACAACCCTGAATGAACAATGGAGCTCACAGATCAGCACTGGAGCTCCTATAAAGTACAGACCGTCTCCTCAAGCAGCTCCCTGACCCCTGTATATCCAAAGAGTCACCTCAAAAAAAGACTAATCAGACTGACATTTGGCGGGCATCATTCTGGGACAAAGATAGCAGGAAAAAAAACTGGTAGCATCCCTCACTGTTCTGCAGCTGCTACAGGTGTACCCCAGACAAGCAGGGCCTGGAGTGGACCTCAGCAGTCATACAGCAGAGGGGCTAGACAGTTAGAAGAAAAACTAACTAACAGACATACTTCATCATCAATAATCTGTGCATCCAATCAGAGACCCAATTGAAAAGTCAGCAACTACTAAGATGACAGGTGGATAAATTCACAAAGATGAGAAGAAACCAGGGCAAAAAGGAGGAAAACACCCAAAACCAAAACACCTCACCTCTTACAAAGGACCGAAACTCCTCACCAGCAATGAAACATAGCTGGACAGAGAATGAGTGTGATGAAATGATAGTATCAGACGTCAGAAGGTGGATAATAAGAAACGTATATGAGCTAAAAGAACATGTTCTAAATCAATGCAAAGAAACTAAGAACCTTGAAAAAAGATTTGAAAAAAGATTCAAGGGAATGATAACAAGAATGGACAACTTAGAGAGGAATATGAATGAATTGAAGGAGCTGAAAAACACAACACGAGAACTTCGCGAAGCATGCACAAGTTTCAACAGCTGAATTGACCAAGCAGAAGAAAGAATATAAGAAGTTGAAGTTCAACTCAATGAAACACAACGAGAAATGAAGATTAGAGAAAAAAGCACAAAAAGGAATGAACAAAATCTCCAAAAAATGTGGGACTATGTGATGAGACCTAACCTACGTTTAATAGGTGTACCAGAATGTGATGAAGAGAATGAATACAAGCTGGAAAACACTCTTCAGGATATTATCCAGGAAAATTTCCCCAACCTAGCAAGGTAGGTCAATACTCAACTCCAGGAAATACAGAGAACACCACAAAGATATTCCGCAAGAAGAGCAACCCCAAGCCACATAGTCGTCAGATTCACCAGGGTTGAAATGAAGGACAAAATACTAAGGGCAGCCAGAGAGAAAGGTCGGGTAACCCACAAAGGGAAGCCCATCAGACTCACAGCAGATCTCTCGGCAGAGACTCTACAAGCCAGAAGAGTGGGGGCCAATATTCAACATCCTTGAAAAGAACTTTCAACCCAGAATTTCATATCCAGTCAAACTGAGCTTCATAAGTGAAGGAAGAATAAAATTGTTTGCCAACAAGCAAATACTCAGAGATTTTGTCACCACTAGGCCTGCTTTACAAGAGCTCCTGAAAGAGGCACTACACATAGAAAGAAACAACCAGTACCAGTCATTCTAAAAACATACCAAATGCTAAAAAGCATCAATAAAATGAAGAATCTGCATCAACCAATGGGCAAAACAGCCAGCTAGCATCAAAATAGCAGTATCAAATTCACACATAACAATATAAACCCTAAATGTAAATAAGCTAAATGCACCAATCAAAAGACACAGACTGGCAAATTGGATAAAATACCAAAACCCATCGGTGTGCTGTATCCAGGAAACCCATCTCACATGCAAGGATACACAAAGGCTCAAAATAAAGAAATAAAGGAAGATTTACCAAGCAAATGGAGAGAGAGAGAAAAAAAAAGCAGGAGTTGCAATTCTCGTCTCTGATAAAATAGACTTTAAAGCAACAAAGATCAAAAGAGACAAAGAAGGACATTACATAATGGTAAAAGGATCAATACAACAACAAGAGCTAACGCCTAAATATATATGGACCCAATAGAAAAGCACCCAGATATATAAGGCAAATTCTTAACAACTTACAAAGAGACTTAGACTCCCACACAATAATAGTGGGAGACTTTAACACTCCACTGTCAATAGCAGACAGATCAACCAGACAGAAAATTAACAAGGATATCCAAGACTTGAACTCAGACCTGGAACAAGCAAACCTGATAGACATTTACAGAACTCTCCACCCCAGTTCCACAGAATATACATTCTTCTCAGCACCACATCACAACTACTCCAAAATTGACCACATAACTGAAAGTAAAGCACTCCTCAGCAAATGCAAAACAACTGAAATCATAACAAACAGTCTCTCAGATCATAGCGTAATCAAGTTAGAACTCAGAATTCAGAAACTAACTCAGAACTGCACAGCTTCATGGAAACTGAACAACTGGCTCTTGAATGTTGATTGGATAAAAAATGAAATGAAGGCAGAAATAAAGAAGTTCTTTATTACCAACGAGAACAAAGACACAACATACCAGAATCTCTGGGACACATTTAAAGCAGTCTGTAGAGGAAAATATACAGCAATAACTGCCCACATGAGAAGAGTAGAGAGATCCAAAATTGACACCCTATCATCAAAATTGAAAGAGCTAAAGAAGCAAGATCAAAAGAACTCAAAACCTAGCAGAAGACAAGAAATAACTAAGATCAGAGCAGAACTGAAGGAGATAGAGACACGAAAAACCCTTCACAATAGACAGACCACTAGCCAGACTGATAAAAAAGAAAAGAGAGAACAACCAAACAGATGCAATAAAAAATGATAAAGGGGAAATCACCACAGATTCCACAGAAATTCAAACCATCATCAGAGAATACTACAAACAACTCTATGCTCATAAACTAGTAAACCAGGAAGAAATGGATAAATTCCTGGACACCTGTGTCCTGCCAAGCCTAAACCATGAGGAAGCTGAAACTATGAATAGACCAATAACAAGGTCTGAAGTTGAGGCAGCAATTCAGAGCCTACCACACCAAAAAAGCCCCTGTCCAGATGGGTTCACAGCAAGTTCTACCAGACACACAAAGAGGATCTGGTACCATTCCTTCTGAAACTATTCCAAATAATTCAAAAAGAGGAAACCCTTCCCAAATCATTTTATGAGACCAACATCACCCTGATACTAAAACCCAGCAGAGACTCAACAAGAAAAAAAAAACCTTCAGGCCAATATCTATGATGGACATGGATGCAAAAGTCTTCAATAAAATACAGGCAAACAAATTGCAACAGCACATTAAAAAACTTTATCCATCATGATCAAGTAGGATTCATCCTGGGGATGCAAGGCTGGTTCAACATATGCAAGTCTATACACGTAATTCACCATATAAACAGAACCAAAAACAAAAACCACATGATTATCTCAATTGACGTTGAGAAGGCATTTGACAAAATTCAACAGCCCTTTATGCTAAAAACCCTCAATAAACTTGGTATTGATGGAACATATCTCTAAGTAATAAAAGCTATTTACGACAAACCAACAGCCAATATCATACTGAATGGGCAAAAACTGGAAGCATTCCCTTTGAAATCCGGCACTAGACAAGGATGCCCTCTCTCACCACTCTTATTCAACATAGTACTGGAAGTTCTAGCCAGAACAATCAGGCAAGAAAAAGAAATAAACGGTATTGGAATAGGGAAGGTGGAAGCCAAATTGTCTCTATTTGCAGATGACATAATACTTGGTCTACGGTTTTTTTTTTTTCCTTTTTTTTTTTTTTTGAGAGCTGCAATGCCCAGTTAAAATTTTCTTGATAATATCCTAATTATTTCCCACAAAACCTTTGTAGTCAGAGAAAATCTGTAGTCTATAAAGACAAAGTTTTTAGTAGTGAGAGCAGTTTAGGATCTGTAGGCTCTTGTCTGAATAATTAATACAACTTTTGTTAATTCACATATGAAATCAATTGTTCTGCTTATTTATGACTAAAATTTATGTGAAAATTTCTATACAAAATATTTAAATTTCCTTCCTATTCTCAATTTGTTAATGTTCTTTTTCACACCAACATTTTGGTATTTTGATTATAGTAGTAATTTCTTAGCTTTGTTCCATTTCAGTGTGATATATAAATCAATATATTCCCTGAGAAATTTTTACATGATTTATATAAATTTGTTCTTGTATATAGTTTCTCATTTGAATCACTTACTCTAAAACTAGTAACTTTTTACTAAGCTCTACTTGGTCTATGGTTTTTTTTTTTCCTTTTTTTTTGAGATGAGAGTCTCAGTCTGTCACCAAAGCTGAAGTGCAGTGGTGCAATCTCGGTTCTTTCTGCCAAAAAAAAAAAAAAAACAAAAAAAAAAACCTAGAATACCCAATCACCTCAGCCCAAAAGCTCCTGAAACTGAGAAGCAACTTCAGCAAAGTCTCAGGATATAAAATCAATGTGCAAAAATCACAAGCATTCCTATACACCAATAACAGACTTAAAAAGAACCAAATCAAGAATGAACTGCCATTCACAATTGCTACAAAGAAAATAAAATACCTAGGAATACAACTCACAAGGAACGTAAGGGAACTCTTCAAGGAAAACTACAAACCACTGCTCAACAAAATAAGAGAGGAAACAAACAGATGGAGAAACATTCCATGTTTGTGGTTAGAAAGAATCAATATTATGAAAATGGCTATACCGCCCAAAGTAATTTACACAATCAGTGCTGTCCCCATCAAACTACCATTGAATTTCTTCACAGAGCTGGAAAAAACCACCATGAACTTCATATGGAACCAAAAGAGAGCCCGCATAGCCAAGTCAATTCTAAGCAAAAAGAACACAGCGGGAGGCATCACACTACCAGACTTCAAACTATACTACAAGGCTACAGTAATCAAAACAGCATGGTACTGGTACCAAAACAGAGATATAGACCAATGGAACTGAACAGAGGCATTGGAGGCAACACAACATATCTACAACCATATAATATTTGATAAACCAGACAAAAACAAGCAATGGGGAAAGGATTCCCTGTTTATTAAATGGTGTTGGGAAAACTGGCTAGCCATGTGCAGAAAGCAGAAACTGGACCCCTTCCTGACACCTTACACTAAAATTAACTCCAGATGGATTAAAGACTTAAACATAAGACCTGGCACCATAAAAATTCTAGAAGAAAATCTAGGCAAAACGATTCAGGACATAGGAGTAGGCAAGGACTTCATGACCAAAACACCAAAAGCATTGGCAACAAAAGCCAAAATAGACAAATGGGATCTAATCAAACTCCACAGCTTCTGCACGGTGAAAGAAATTGTCACTAGAGTGAATCAGCAACCAACAGATTGGGAAAAAATCTTTGCAGTTTACCCATCTGTCATAGGGCTGATATCCAGAGTTTACAAAGAACTCAAACAGATTTACAGAAAAAAACCAAACAAGTCCATTTAAAAATGGGCAAAGGATATGAACAGAGACTTTACAAAAGAAGACATACATGAGGCCAACAAACACATGAAAAAAAATGCTCATCATCACTGGTCATTAGAGGGATGCAAATCAAAACCACATTGAGATACCATCTCATGCCAGTTAGAATGGCGATCATTAAAAAATCTGGAGACAACAGATGCTGGAGGGGATGCGGAGAAATAGGAACACTGTTTCACTGTTGGTGGGAGTGTAAATTAGTTCAACCATTGTGGAAGACAGTGTGGGGATTCCTCAAGGACCTAGAAATAGAAATTCCATTTGACCCAGCAATTCCATTACTGGGTATATATCCAAAGGACGATAAATCATTCTACTATAAGGACACATGCACACGAATGTTCATTGCAGCACTGTATACAATAGCAAAGACCTGGAACCAACCCAAATGCCCATTGATGATAGACTGGAAAGGGAAAATGTGGCACATATACACCATGGAATATTATGCAGCAATCAAAAATGATGAGTTTTTGTTTTTTATAAGGAGATGGATGAATCTGGAGAACGTCATTCTCAGCAAACTGACACAAAAACAGAAAATGAAATATCACATATTCTCACTCATAGGCGGGTGAGAAAAATGAGAACACATGGACACAGGGAGGAGGGTACTGCACACTGGGGTCTATTGGGGGGAATAGGGGAGAGACAGCGTGGGAGGATCTGGGGAGGGATAGCCTGGGGAGAAATGCCAAATGTGGGTGAAGGAGAGGAAGGCAGCAAAACACACTGCCATGTGTGTACCTATGCAACTATCTTGCACGTTCTGCACATGTACCCCAAAACCTAAAATGCAATAAAAAATTAAAAAAAAATCAAGTAGTGAAATATATTAAATAGTTTCTGCATAAGTCACTGATTTTCATCCCACGAAAAGCACCCTACCATTTGGGGCACTGTTTTAGTCATATTCTGTTTAGGATAAAAGGAAGTATGCAAGGTGTTTCGAGAAGTGGGAGTGTAATTCAGCGAAGTGTTTATGCAAGTGTTGAAAAGCTGGAAAATCTAAAAGAATTATATGTTAGTAACTGCAGGAAGCTGCTATTGTCTGTAAGTGTGGGAAGGCAACAGAGAGATGTTGTTGGAAGCTCTAACCGCCAAGAATGCCAGGGTAATCTCTGTGACCTGTAGATGAGTTCCCGCAAAAAAAGATCAACCCTTTCGGTGCCTAACTAACTTGAAACATTCTTCCGTTATTTCTTGGGAACTTTTTTTTTGTTTATGCTGTTGTTGTTTTTGTTTGTCTGTTTTTCTTTCAATGTTCACATCCCTCCTCTGTGGGGTTGCTGTGGTTTTCTAGGTATTCACTTTAGGCCCTATTTGGTTTGCCTCTGTGCCTGGAGATGTCACTTGAGGAGGCTGGAGAACAGCAAAGATGGGTCCCTGCTTTTTCTTCTGGGATCTCTGACCTTGAGGGTCACCAACCTGATGCAAATAGGAATGCTCCTATATGGGGTATCAGAAACCCCTGTTGGAGGGTCTCACCCAGTTGGGTGGCACAGGGAGCAAGACCCATTTAATGAAGCACTTTGTCCCTTGGTGGATGGGATGTGCTTCACTGTGGGGAAATTCACTTGTCTGGGCTGCCCAGATTCCTCAGAACTAGTAGGAGGGAAGACTAAGTCTGCTGGTCTGTGGAGACTATGGCCACCCTTCCCCCTAGGGGCTCAGGCCCAGGTTGTTCTGTCTTGAGCCCCTGGCTGGAGTTGTTGGAGTTCCTGCAGAGGCCCCACTTAATGAGGAGGGATGGGTCAAGGTCAGGCCCAAAGAAGTGTGTTGAGGTGTGAAGGATACCTCTTGGGAGCAAATCGTTCCACTTCCCCAGCTCCAGCAGGGGAAAAGCACAGACTGGAGCTATAGCGATAGTTGCTACCCTTACATCTGCACTAGGAGCTTAGTGTGTTAGGCAGCTATCATCCCAATGTTGGTTCCAGTCCTTCCCTCAAGGAGCTCAAACTGCTTATAAAACAGGCAGCTTCAGCTGTGGTCTTGGCTGCCTCTCCCATCTAGGGAGCTCTTCAGGCTTAAGCAGATTCTAGCTGAGTGGCTGTTGAGAATCTGTGTGGCCTCCATGGTTGAGATCCTAGGCCCAGTGGTGTGGGATCATGAGTGGAATCTTATGATCTGTGGGATGCACAGTTCTATGGAAAAAGCATGGATTCCAAGGATGGGTAGCACACTCACTCACTGCACACTTGGCTGGGGGGTAGGTCTCCCCTGCCCCATGTGTCTGTCAGTGGACTGCCACACCACACTGCTCTTTCTTCCTCTCCACGGGTTACATCAGCCACCTAATCAGTTCTGATGACAGACCCTAGATATCTTGGTTACTGGTACAGGATTTGCAGACTGTTACACTTCTTGGGCATCTAGAGTCATCCCCAAACTGTTGGAAAAGACAGGACAGGTGAATGAGGACACAACACTCATTTTCCAGCCTTTGGATGTTCTGGCATCTTCCTTTGGCTCTCTCAGTACTTGCAGGTCACAGAACTACAAGGGCTATGATAAAGTCACCTAGAAGTTCCTAGAACAAAGGAGATGAAACACTGGAGCAAATTCTCCTTATTCAGTCACATTTTCACCTAAATACTCAGTAAACTAGTAACTAAAAAAATTTAAGTTCATTATCATTGATAAATTTCATATTGCGTATTAGGGAAAAAGAAGAAGGGAAATATGCAATGAATTTACCTACTAAATAAATAAGGAATAACATATTTCTGTACCAGGTTTTTTATTTATATGACTGGTCATTATTCTTCCACAAACTATATTATATCCTTTCCCCTGAAGCCTCAGGGTCTGAGGTCAAAGGTCTTTTGTTGGTAGAGTGAACAAAACTTCACTTCTGAAAGGTCTGAACCCTCTGCAGCCCTGATTTCAGGAGAATGACCTATTTTTCCATTAACTTTTACTTACTGATTTTGAAGTAGTAAGAATGCTTTAGAATCCCCAGGGTTCTAGACATAGTCTTTTTTTCTTCTTTTTCTTTTTTTTTTTTGATCAGAAATTATGGCATTCTGCAGACCACTGGATTTTTAGTAAGTGGACCAAGGTGGTGAATCTATGCATTTTCATAGAATTTATCTCCTACTCTTTGGAACACTTGTGTTTTATTAATGTATCTTTTATATGTCTTGTTTTCTGTTCACCAAGTACAATCTGTGAGACGTAAAGATAACCAAAGTTCTTATAGATTTTATAGATTGTTTTCTGGATTGTATCAGAGAATAGAAGCATTAAATAAACAAATATGCCCCTGAGGTGACCAAGATAGCCTAAGAGTCCCCTCAGCTTGACTAAAATTTTAGACAGGTTTCTTTTTAACTATAGGAACCTAAACTTCATTTTCTTAGAGCATTTACTTTAGAAAACATGGAATTGTAAATTCTCCCTCTATTCCTTTGAGATGTAAATCTTCTACAATTAAGGACTGCTTTTATCAGGGATCTGAAAATGGTCTGTTTGAAATGCTGTCATCAAGAATAATAGAGTTTTTATTTCTCAGTCTCTGTGGGGGGACAGAAGTCTAACTTTGAAAAGCACCAGTTAGCAAACACAAGTGGCCTAATTACACTGACCAGCGTCCCCACCCACCACCCAGCACCTATAAAAAACATCCTCCAATACGTTCCCATTAGCTTAGTCCAGCATTTAAAAACCCTTCAACTTCTGTCAGTGGAGTTGAGTTTAATTTCTCTCCCATTTTGCAATAGGCTTGAATAAAGTCTTCCTTGCCTTTTAAAACCCCATCTGGTACTTAAAATTTTTTTTTCAAAAGAGGCAAAACAATGAATGTGTATTTCTGTCTCTGCCAGATGAAAATAAAACTTTTGTGGTTTGTCTTGGGAAACTGATATTTTAAAAAGCATTTTTTTTAGGCTAACAGGTAAATATATCAGGTGCCAAGACCTATGTTGATTTTCTTCTTGGGAACCTAACGTATTTAATATAGCAGCTGAATTTCAGTTTGCCAACTGATTTTAAAAATTCACTGTTGGAAGGAGGATCCAAGATGGTGGGATAGGAACATCTCTGGAGCGCAGTTCCCAGCAAGAACAGTGCAGAGGCTGAGTGCTCACTGCATTTCCAAACAAGTTTCACTGCCCACAAACCAGGAGATTCCCAGGATGAAAAGCACCACAAGTTTTCAGCACAGCAGTTTCAGCCAGTGCCAGGTTGGTGTACAGAAACTCACACAAATCTGGGCAGCTGACAGAGTTGCCCATTCAACTGAAAGGAAGGGGGCAGTGACCAGGAGCCAGGGGATCTGGCTCAGCGGGTGTCACCCCAACAAAACAAGCAATCTGAAATGCTCTGGATTGAGAATTTTGCAGCAAGCACAGCTGGACCCAAGACAGCCCAGCTCAGTGGGTGGAAGGGCATCCTCCACTACTGAGGCAGTTCACCACTACTGGTGGCAGTTCACACAACAGCTGTGTAGAGCCTGTGGCACCTCAGCAATGCCTCTGCTGGCAGACTGTGACTAGAATTTTCCATATGGGGCAGGGCATCTATGAAAAAAGGTGGCAGCACAACAGGAACTTGTAAATAAAGTTGATCTTTCTAGGACAGAGCATCTGGGAAAAGAGGTGGTTATGAGTTCTGCTGCAGCAGACTTAAAGGTACCTGCCCAGCAGCACTGCACAGAACAATAGAGCTTCCAGCACAGGACTTGAGCTCCTATAAGGGACAGACTGTATCCTCAAGCAACTCCCCAACCCCTGTACACCCAAAGAGACAACTTATAAATAAGAGCTCAGGCCGACATCAAGTGGGTACCCCTCTGGAAAGAGGATAGCAGAGGAAGAAACTGGTGGCAACCCTTGCTGTTCTGCAGCCCCCACAGGTGATCCCCAGGCAAGCAGGGTCTGGAGTGGACCTCCAGCAGTCCTGCAGAAGAGGGACCTGACTGTTAGAAGGAAAACTATGAAGCAGAAAGAAATAGCTTCAACATCAACAAAAAGGACATTCACTCAGAGATCCCATCTGAAAGTCACCAACTACAATGACCACAGGTAGATAAATCCAGTAAGATGGAACGAAACCAGTGCACAAAGGATGAAAACACCAAAAACCAGAATGTTCCTCCCCCTCCAAGGGATCACAACTCCTCACCAGCTAGGGGTCAAAGATGATTAGAGAATGAATCTGAGGATTGATAGAAACAGGTTTCAGAAGGTGGGTAATAGCAAACTTCTCAGAGCTAAAAGAACATATGCTAACCCAATGAAAAGAAACTAAGATCCTAGAAAAAAGGTTAGATGAGATACTAACTATAACAAACAGCTTAGAGAAGAATATAAACAATTTGATAGAGCTGAAAAACACAGCATGATAACTTTGCAAATCATAGACGAGTTTCAAAGCCGAATTGACCAAGCAGAAGAAAGGATATCAGAGATTGAAGATCAACTCAATGAAATAAAATGAGAAGGCAATATTAGAGAAGAAAGAGTGAAAAGAAATGAACAAAGCCTTCAAGAAATATGGGATTATGTGAAAATATTTAATCTATGTTTGATAGGTGTACCTGAATGTGATGGAGAGAATTAATCCAAGCTGGAAAACACTCTTCAGGAAATCATCTAGGAGAACTTCCCCAACCTATCAAGGCAGGTCAACATTCAAGTCCAGGAAATACAGAGAACACCACAAAAATATTCCTCAAGAAAAGCAACCCCAAGGCAAATTTACCAGGATTGAAATGAAGGAAAAAATGCTAAGGGCAGCAGGAGAGAAAGGTCAGGTTACCCACAAAGGGAAGCCCATCAGATTCACAGCAGATCTCTCAGCAGAAACCCTACAAGCTAGACGAGAGTGGGGGTCAATATTCAACATCCTTAAGAAAAGAACTTTCAACCTAGAATTTCATATCCAGCCAAACTAAGCTTTATAACTGAAGGAGAAAGAAAATCCTTTATGGACAAGCAATTGTTGAGCAATTTCATCACCATCAGGCCTGCCTTACAAGGGCTCCTGAAAGAAGCACTAAACAAGGAAAGGAACAACCAGTACTAGCCACTCAAAAAAGCATACCAAATGGTAAAGAACATCAACACAATGAAGAAACTGCATCAATGAATGGGCAAAATAGCCCGCTAGCATCAAAATGGCAGGATCAAATTCACACATAACAATATTAACCTTAAATGTAAATGGACTAAATGCCCCATTCAAAAGACACAGACTGGCAAATTGCATAAAAATCAGAACCCATTGGTGTGCTGTATTCAGGAAACCCATCTCACGTACAAGGACACACATAGGCTAAAAATAAAGGGATGAAAGAAGGTTTATTAAGCAAATGGAGAGCAAAAACAATCAGGAGTTGCAAACCTAGTCTCTGATAAAATGAACTTTAAACCAACAAAGATCAAAAGAGACAAAGAAGGGCATTACATAATGGTAAAAGGATCAATGCATCAAAAGGAACTAATGATTTAGATATATATGCACCCAATACAGGAGCACCCAGGTACATAAAGCAAGTTCTTAACGATCTACAAAGAGACTTAGACTCCCACACAATAATAGTGGGAGACTTTAACAACACTCCACTGTCAATATTAGACAGATCAATAAGACAGAAAATTAACAAAGATATCCAGGACTTGAACTCAGATCTGACCAAGCAGACCTAATAGATATATACAGAAATCTCCACCCCAAATCCACAGAATATACATTCTTCTCAGCACTGCATGGAACTTACTCTAAAATTGACCACACGATTGGAAGTAAATCACACTTCAGCAAATGCAAAAGAAGAGAAATTATAACAAACAGTCTCTCAGACCACAGTGAAATTAAATTAGAACTCAGAATTAAGAAACTAACTCAAAACTGCACAATCACATGGAAACTGAATAACTGGCTCCTGAATGTCGACTGGATACACAATGAAATGAAAGCAGAAATAAAGATGTTCTTTGAAAACAACCAGAACGAAGACACAATGTACCATAATCTCTGGGACACATTTAAAGCAGTGTCTGGAAGGAAATCTATAGCAATAAATGCCACCAGAGAAGCAAGGAAGGATCTAAAATCAACAGTGCATCATCAAAATTGAAAAAGCCTGAGGAGCAAGAAAAACAAAACAAAAAAAACTCTCAAAAGCTAGCAGAAGACAAGAAATAACTAAGATCAGAGCAGAACCAAAGGAGATAGAGACACAAAAATATCCTTCAAAAATCAATAAACCCAGGAGCTGGTTTTTAGAAAAGATCAACAAAATAGACAGACTGTTAGATTAATTAAACAAAGGGAGGATAATCAAATAGATGCAATAAAAAACGATAAAGGGGATATCACCACTGACTCCACAGAAATACAAACTACCTTCAGAGATTACTACAAACAACTCTATGCACAAAAACCAGTAAACCTGGAAGAAATGGATGAATTCCTGGACAATTGCACCCTCCAAAGTCTAAACCAGGAAGTTGAAACCTTGAACAGACCAATAACAAGATCTGAAGTTGAGGCAGTAATTAATAGCCTACCAATCAAAAAAAGTCCAGGTCCAGACAGGTTCACAGTTGAATTCTACCAGACATACAAAGAGGAGCTAGTACCATTCCTTCTGAAACTATTCCAAACAATACAAAAAGAGGGAATCCTCTCCAACTCATTTTATGAGACCACCATCATCCTGATAGGAAAACCTGTCACAGACTCAACAAAAAAACAAAACTTCAGGCCAACATCCATGATGAACATAGATGCAAAAATCTTCAATAAAATATTGGCAAACTGACTGCAACAACACATCAAAAAGTTTATCCATCATGATTAAGTATGCTTCATCCTGGGGATGCAAGGCTGGTCCAACATATGCAAGTCGATAAATGTAATCCACCACATAAACAGAACCAAAGACAAAAACCACATGATTATTTCAATAGATGCAGAGAAGGCCTTCTAAAAAATTCAACAGCCTTTTATGCTAAAAACTCTGGATAAACTATGTTTTGAAGGAACGTATCTCAAAATAATAGAAGCTATTAATGACAAATCTACAGTCAATATCATACCGAATGGGCAAAAAGTGGAAGCATTCCCTTTGAAATCTGGCACTAGATAAGGATGCCCTCTCACACCACTCCTATTCAACGTAGGATTGGAAGTTCTAGCCAGAGCAATTAGGCAAGAAAAAAAAGGTTATTCAATTAGGAAAAGAGGAAGTCAAATTGTCTCTATTTGCAGATGACACAATTGTATATTTAGAAGACCCTAACATCTCAGCTCAAAATCTTCTTAAACTGATAAGCAACTTCAGCAAAGTCTCAGGATATAAAATCAATGTGCAGAAATCACAAGCATTTCTATACACCAATAACAGACTAACAGAGATCCAAATCATGAGTGAACTCCCATTCATGATTGCTACAAAGAGAATAAAATTCCTAGGAATACAACTAAAAAAGAATGTAAAGGACCTCTTCAAAGAGAACTACAAACCACTGCTCAAGGAAATAAGAGTGGACACAAACAAACAGAGAAACATTCCATGCTCACGGTTAGGAAGAATCAATATTGTGAAAATGGCCATACTGTCCAAAGTAATTTATAGATTCAATGCTATCCCCATCAAGCTACCAATGACCTTCTTCACAGAAATGGAAAAAAACAACTTAAACTTCATATGGAACCAAAAGAGAGCCCACATAGCCAAGACAATCCTAAGCAAAAAGAACAAAGCCAGAGGCATCACCCTACTGGATTTCAAACTATACTATAAAACTACAGTAATCAAAACAGCATGGTACTGGTACCAAAACAGAGATATAGACCAATGGAACAGAACAGAGGCCTTGGAGGCAACACCACACATCTACAACCATCTGATCTTTGACAAACATGACAAAAACAAGAAATGTGGAAAGCATCCCCTGTTTAATAAACAGTGTTGGGAAAACTGGCTAGCAGTGTGTAGAAAGCAGAAACTGGACCCCTTCCTGACACCTTACACCAAAATTAACTCCAGATGGATTAAAGACTTAAACATAAGACCTAATACCATAAAAACCCCAGATGAAAACCTAGGCAAAACCATTCAGGACGTAGGCATAGGCAAGGACTTCATGACTAAAACACCAAAAGCATTGGCAACAAAAGCCAAAATAGACAAATGGGATCTAATTAAACTCAAGAGCTTCTGTACAACAATAGAAACAATAATTAGAGTGAACTGGCAACCAACAGAATGGGAAAAATTTTTTGCAATTTATCCATCTGACAAAGGGCTAATATCCAGAATCTACAAAGAACCAAAACAGATTTACAAGAAAAAAACAAACCCACCCAAAAGTGGGAGAAGGATATGAACAGACATTTTTCAAAAGAGGACATATATGAGCCCCACAAACATATGAAAAAATGCTCATCATCACTGATTATTAGAGAAATGCAAATCAAACCCACATTTAGATACCACCTAACACCAGTTTGAATGGTGATCATTAAAAAATCAGGATCAACAGATGCTGGAGAGGATGTGGAGAAATAGGAACACTTTTACACTGTTGGTGGGAGTGTAAACTAGTTCAACCATTGTGGATGACTGTATGGAGCTTCCTCAAGGACCTAAAAATAGAAATTCCATTTGACCCAGCAATTCCATTACTAAGTATATACCCAAGGAATATAAATCATTCTGTTATAAAGACATGTGCACATGTATGTTCATAGCGGCACTGTTTACAATAGCAAAGACCTTGAACCAATCTAAATGCCCATCAATGATAGACTGGACAAAGAAAATGTGGCATATATGCACTGTGGAATACTATGCAGCCATAAAAGACGATGAGTTCTTGTTTTTTTGTAGGGACATGGATGAATCTGGAAACCATCATTTTCAGCAAACTGACACAAGAACAGAAAATCAAACACTGCATGTTCTCACTCCTAGGCAGGTGTTGAACAATGAGAACATACGGACGCAGGGAGGGGGGCATCACACACTGGGGTCAGTTGTGGGGTCCATGGGAAGGACAGCAGGGGGTGGGAAGTTTGGGGAGATTGGGGAGGGATAACATGGGGAGAAATGCCAGATGTGGTTATGCAGGCAGCAAACCACATTGCCATGTGTATACCTATGCAACAATCCTGCATGATCTGCACATGTACTCCAGAACCTAAAGTACAATAAAAAAAATTACTTTAAAACTACTGTTATGAATAGGACAAAAAGAGAAACAACATGAGTTAGTAATAAGAATCATTTATCTTGCATCTTTTAAGACTTTGATCGTTTTACTAATTGCAGCAATTTCTCCACAGATGATATTTTGTTTTTGGCCTCCTGGATGGAGGGAACATTAGGGCTTTTTACTTGAACTTTTCTGCAATAATGACTGTTACTACACTCCATTTGGCCAGTTACCAAATATGTCCATTGAAGTCATGCATTCAGGAACTGGAGAAATGATGTGCAACAATTTTGTGGAATCACTATACTCACTGTCAGCCTGGGCCAAAATAACTTTTATTCCCTGTCCCAATATCCCTTCACGTTCCTGGTGAACATCACAGATGGTTTTCATACTCATGTGCTAGGATAAACTCAGAGCCTGCATCCAATAATTCCTGTAAAGTTCTTTTCTTTTCTGGAGAGTCACTTCAAACAATAGCTTTAGGTCTCTTCTGGGCAAACTTGGATATTTACACTATGTTGTTGGGCAGTATCGCAGGATCTTTCTTCAAGGGGATTCCACTAAAATGGGTAACTCAGCTACAGGCTGTGAATCTTCATTATAGTACTCACTTGAACTAGAGCTCCTTAGGTTACCTGGATTAAACAATAGTTTAGTAATATTCCTACCAGTTTTTTTCCCTAGGGATAATGTGAAGAATAATGTGAACAATTTCCCATTACCGAAGGTCAAAGACCATAGGTCAATACCTTTTGATTCTTACTGGGATGTTATTTCCTCTTATGTCAATTGTGCCTACTTTGCCTCTGGAGTTGCATACTGACATGGGGCTTGTACTTTTCTGAGAAGCCACTATTCTCATTACAATCAGGAAGCTGGTTGCAATGGCAGTGTCTCCTAACATCATGCCCACTGTCATAGAACAGCTACTGCATGAAATACTTTTCTCACTAAGGAATTTGTCAATTTCTCAATGCCTTAGTCAACAAGGCATCATAAGGTCCCTCTAAGGAGATCACAGTGGGATGTAAATGTTTAGGTTGTACATGATAACTTTGTTCCAACATTATGTTTTTCCTAAGCCTTTTATTCTTCTTTTACATAACGTCAAGTAGTAGGCTTCTAACAAGAATGTATAGTTTTATAGTATATTATTGGTGGAAACTGGAATATTTATATTGGGGATACTGAGTGATGGATTTTGTTCTTATGTTCAGTACAAACTCAATTTAGCATATGGGGCGTGGGACTTATCAATAAAGTTGTACTTGCTTTGATCTGTGTCAGCTGCATATTATTGGTTAGTCATCCTTCACATTTTTTATTTTTGCTTTGGCATCTCTAGATCTTAAGTTTCAAGAAATATTAATCCATTTTCTTGGTGACACACACACACAGACACACACATGCACGCACACACTTTGTCTATTACCTGATTATAGGCTGTCTAAAATTGTTTCTGTCCTTTTCTTGTCTAAGAGTTTCATCTCTCCCAAATAACTGAGAACATCTCAAGAACAAATTTTTTTTTCTTATACTTTTTTCTTTGCCCTTCATAGCACTTAATGCAAGGCTGAGGACATATTTGATATACAATATTTCTTAAATAAGTCATTGATAAGACACCTGACACTGTGCAATAAAAACATACTTATTATATCAATATCTATTTTAGTGTCTCAGAAACATTATTTAGAAGTACTGTGCATAGACTGGGGCAGCAAATGTTTTTTAGCAACTCCCTTTACCATCCTGAGGCAAATAAAAATCGTTTCTTGCTCATTTTGAAGTGGGGAGTTTTAAGTTTTCATATTTCCAGATGAAAACAAAGCAGGAAACAGATGCTAATCCAAGAAGAGGTCTGCGGGTATTTGCATTCAGTTTGAGTAAATGTAATTTATGTTTGGATATTTCATTTGTGGTCTATTTTGGATACACATTTGGATTTCTAGTTACCACAACATACATTGAATTGTAAAGAGATGGGAAGTTTGAATGTAACAGATGGTAAATTAAGCTCTAAAATAAAATAGATGATGTTAATGTTAGGCATTATTTTTATTAGGGCTGTTTAAATTTCTACACCCAGTAAATCTTTGTCAATGTTAAAACTCAATGGTAAACAGGAGATGCTTTAAAAGGTGATTGTAAGTGTATAGTTCAATATAATTTTGTTTTAATTTTAAAAATTACTTTAAAATTATGCATGTCCATCATTAAACAATTCAAATAATATAACACAAAAATGAGAAAATAAAAATGTCACTAAGCTGCATAATTCAGAAAACGCCACTGCTAATATTTCAGTGACTATTTTTCCAAACTCGTCTCTTTGTAAGCATATGCAAATAAGTATTTACAAATAATTTTACATAAAGTAGTATGTTATATATGATAATTTAACTTCCTTTTAACACAATATTTCATTATTTACCACTTCCTATATTAATGAATAAGGGAACATTATTGCATCTAATACTTAATTTTTCATTGTACTGAAGCAGGATTCCAATGATAGACATATAGGTTGTTTCCTTTTTCTACTATGAAGACTTCTGTAGCAAAATTTTTGTTTAAATGTAAGTTTTTGTATTGTCGTATTCTTAGTTCATTCATACAGTCATTCAACAGATGTTAGCCTCTACCACGCATTAGTCACTGTTCCAGGTGCTGCAGCAGAATAGTAATCTAAACAGACAAAAATATTTGTGTTTAGTGGATTAACATTATGGATGTGATTTATATTCTTAAACTGTCCTACAGACATACTGTAATGTAGATACCTACCAACTTTACGGGATAGTACCTGTTTACCCTAAACAATTCTAGGATTTGTGAGCCCAAAGTGGCTCCGGCCGGATGTCGTGGCACTTGCGAAGGCGAGGCCAAGAGTTCAAGGCCAACCAACCTCAGCAACCTTACAAGCTCTCATTGATTGGCAAAAAAAAAAAAAAAAAAAAAAAAAAAATTCTAGGATTTGTAAAATATCTAAATCTTCCCTAACATGGTGAGTGTAATGCAATCTCTCAGATATTTAGTCCACACTTCTTTGATGGATGTTGAATACCTTTTTATGGGTATATTGTTCATTTGTATATCTTTTTTGTATGTTGCATGATCACATATTTATATTAGGGCATTTTAGCATTTTCCTTATTGGACTGTTAGGAAATCCCTGTGTGTAAATATAAATAGTTAATTTATGAATTTATAATTGATAAATCTATGTATACATTAAGTTAAAATTAAATTAAAATAAATACAAATATTAAAATAAATATAAATTTAAAATTACAAAAATTTTTATATATTTATAAATTATAAATAGTAATTTCCTCTCAGTCATATTTTCTGCAAATATTATTGAACATGATTTGAATGGAATGATATGAATGAAATGAATAGAATTCATATAAACATTATATGAATGGAATTATACTCTATGTAGTTTTTCAATTTTGCCTTATTTCACAAACATTATGTTTGTGAGATTCATCTATGTTCTTGCTTTTAATTGTAGTTTATTCAATTTATTTATTGCCATAAACATTTTTAATGAATATAGTTCTATGTACTACTAAAACTTATATCCCTATTCTGCTCTTGGTAGGCATTTCAGTTGCTTCTAGTTTTTGACTATTACATATAGTGCTATTATTATTATACTTGTTTATGTCTTCTGGTAAACATTGGTTTACATTTCTGTGGTTATATACCTAAGAGTAAAATTGCTGTGCCATGGGAATTGTCATTTTCAGTGTTCAGAAAATCCTACCAATTTTCTGAACTAGTGTTCCAATATGCATTTGTAACAACTATGTATGTGAGTTTTGGTTTCTATCATTTTTTTTTTTTGAAACAATATGGTGGATATATAATGGTTTTTTTTTTCAAATTAGTATTCCCTGACAGTTAATGAAAGTGAGCACCTTTTCATATGTTTACTGACCTTGAAAACTTTTCAAAACACAGATTCTCTGGGTCCTTTACAGTTCTGAGTAAATAGGTATAGAACTCAGAAACCTCCGTTTTTTAAAGTTCCGCAAGCTGTCATCATTCAGAGAGTTTCTGAACATAAATGAAATTTTAGAGTGGGTAGACTAGCCAACTTGTATGGTAGCTAAGACAAAGAGAAA
Organism: Saguinus oedipus; assembly: GCA_031835075.1. Lineage (NCBI taxonomy): Eukaryota > Metazoa > Chordata > Mammalia > Primates > Cebidae > Saguinus > Saguinus oedipus. Next base: position 131,735,213 of record CM063178.1, read on the forward strand.
AATTTAGTATTCCTGATCTGACATGGAACATAGTAGAATTTCCCTTCCTTCCTTCCCTCCTTGTCTCCTGCTTACCTTCCTTCCTTCCTTCCTTCTTTTCTTTCTTTCTCTTTCTCTCTCTTTCTTTCTTTCCTTCTTTTTCTTCCTTTCTTCCCTCCCATCTTTCCTCCCTCCCTCCTTCCCTCCCTCCCTTCCTTCCTCCCTTCCTTCCTTCCTCCCTTCCTTCCTGTCTTTATTTTCTTCTTGTCCTCCTCCTCTTCCTTCTTATCTGCTTGTTTTAGAGAAATACAAAAATACGAAGAAAAATGAAATTTTATGGTGTATTCTTAATTATTGGTATACACAAATACAAAAATACGAAGAAAAATGAAATTCATGTTTTTTGCTGCAACATGAATAGAATTGGAGGTCATTAGATTAAGTGAAATCAGCCAGGCACAGACAAAGATAAATACAGCTGTTCTCATCTCATTTGTGGGAGCTAAAAAAGTGGATCTCATGGTGTTAGAGAGTAGAATGATGGTTAGCAGAGTCTGGGAAGGTGTGGGTAGAGGTAGGAAGAGAGGTTGCTTGAGGGGTACAATAATACAGTTAGAAGCAATAAGATTCTGCATTTGATAGTATGTTATAGTTAACAATAATGTATAGTTCAAAATAGCTGAATTAGAATGTTATCAACATAAAGAAAAGATACATGTTTGAGGTGATAATTATTCCAATTAGTCTGATTACATATTGTATGTATGTATCAGTAAATCATAGGTACCCCTAAAATATGTATAATTATTATACATCAGTAAAAAACAAAAATAAATTGATCTGGTACATGTTCTTTATGGCAGAAAAAGGAAAAATTTTCATCATTTTATTTTATCAACTTCTACTGACACTTGAAACCCTACCTAATTTATGCAATTTAAAATATTCTCCTGCAGACAAGTTCATGAATGCTTTAGAGATAATACATGATATTTATTTAGTACAATTTTAGACTAAATATTATGAATGGGACTTCCAAATTGTGGTGCCAAGGTTTAATGAGGTGTAATTGCAGGTCTTAAGATATTTGTATGAGGAGAAAAAGCTTACTGTACACCATCAAAGTGTTTTATCTATGATGATGACTGACACAACCCATTATGGAATTTGAATAAGCTTAATTGTCCAGGAAAAATAATTGAAAATAATCCTTTAGATGTCAAAATATAGCAATTTATCATATGACTCTGTCTGTTGTTTTTTTCATATCCTTCCTGGTTATAGACATGCTTTTCTGGTGGCTCATTAATTATGTCACCAGTAAAATAATATTTTTTGGCACTGTTAAAAATAAACCCTTTATTCTCAGTGTGTTGAAACATAAATTGCACAAGAGCATTGGCATTAAAACAATGCAATATAATCAGTATGACCTAAGTGCTTGGCTAATTAAAGGATAAAGTTGAAAATAGACATTAGTAATGATAATTTACCAGCTGTATTTCTGATTATTTCCATGAAATTTAGTTTATTTTAGAAAGCTTCTTTAATTACTACTCAATTTGTCTTTTAATTAAGGATATACCAATAATAATAATTCTACTATTAAGGAGCATGTCACACCTTATACCTAAAAATAATTGAGAGGAATAGGGCCAAAGAGAAACAAACACATAGAAAAATTAACCCTGAAGTTAGATTAGCACTGGTATTTGGTGCTAATTTAGAATAGATGAAGAAGTAGAGGACCGCCTGCCCTCAGACCATCATCCATAAACAACATGCCTACATTCTGGCTTTCAATAAGGGTTAAATTGCAGATAAGTTGGCGTTACATTTTTCTCACAGGAATCTAGGGTGCAGATATTCTGTATAGTGTATAAAAGGATTACCTATATGCTTTTGTAATTAGCTGGGACAAGGCTGATTAAAATGTTCCTAAAAAAATGAAGGGGCTAATGGCATATGTGTACCTATGTACCAATCCTGCACGACCTGCACATGTACCCCAGATCTTAAAGTACAATAAAAAAATATAAAAAAGAAAATGAAGGAGGCTAAGAGACACATTTGCCTGCATAGATGTTGCCTCACCTTTTCGCGAGGAGGTTGAAGGTGTACATGTAGGTAGAGCCATGTGTAGGACGTATAATAGAGTATAATGGTCGCACCTAAAATATTCGGTTTCAGAAAATTTTAGATTCAGAAATTTTGAATTTCCAATTTACAAAGTTACAAGAGTTACAAAACTGCTTTTTCTTAGTATCTTATTCATTTGGTGAATCTGAATAGTCTACATGGTTATGGGATTCTGTTTTCTGACTTTGATTTAGAGAGGAATAAAGACTTTTTTTTTTTAAATTTTTATTGCATTATAGGTTTTGGGGTACATGTGCAGAACGTGCAAGATAGTTGCATAGGTACACACATGGCAGTGTGTTTTGCTGCCTTCCTCCCCTTCACCCACACTTGGTATTCATCCCCAGGCTATCCCCCCCAGCCCCACCCGCTGTCCCTCCCCCATTTCCCCCAACAGTCCCCAGTGTATAGTAGACCGCCTCTCTGTGTCCATGTGTTCTCATTTTTCTCACCCACCTATGAGTGAATATATGTGGTATTTCTTTTTCTGTTCTTGTGTCAGTTTGCTGAGAATGATGTTCTCCAGATTCATCCATGTCCTTACAAAGGACACAAACTCATCATTTTTGATTGCTGCATAATATTCCATGGTGTATATGTGCCACATTTTCCCAGTCCAGTCTATCATCGATGGGCATTTGGGTTGGTTCCAGGTCTTTGCTATTGTAAACAGTGCTGCAATGAACATTCGTGTGCATGTGTCCTTATAGTAGAACGATTTATAGTCTTTTGGATAGATACCGAGTAATGGGATTGCTGGGTCAAATGAAATTTTTGTTTCTAGGTCCCTGAGGAATCGCCACACTGTCTTCCACAATGGTTGAACTAATTTACACTCCCACCAACAATGTAAGAGTGTTCCTATTTCTCCACATCCTCTCCAGCATCTGCTGTCTCCAGATTTTTTAATGATCGCCATTCTAACTGGTGTGAGATGATATCTCAATGTGGTTTTGATTTGCATCTCTCTAATGACCAATGATGATGAGCACTTTTTCATATGTTTGTTGGCCTCATGTATGTCTTCTTTTGTAAAGTTTCTGTTCATATCCTTTGCCCATTTTTGAATGGGCTTGTTTGTTTTTTTTTCTGTAAATCTGTTTCAGTTCTTTGTAAATTCTGGATATCAGCCCTTTGTCAGATGTGTAAACTGCAAAGATTTTTTTCCCATTCTGATGGTTGCCGATTCACTCTAGTGACTGTTTCTTTTGCTGTGCAGAAGCTATGGAGTTTGATTTAATAAATGGTGTTGGGAAAACTGGCTAGCCATGTGCAGAAAGCAGAAACTGGACCCCTTTCTGACACCTTACACTAAAATTAACTCCAGATGGATTAAAGACTTAAACGTAAGACCTGACACCATAAAAACCCTAGAAGAAAATCTAGGCAAAACCATTCAGGACATAGGAGTAGGCAAGGACTTCATGAACAAAACACCAAAAGCATTGGCAACAAAAGCCAGAATAGACAAATGGGACCTAATCAAGACTTTTTTTTTTTTTTTTTTTTTTTTACAAAAGAGTCTTTCCATCTGCAGAGGGGTCATTTTCCTGTTTTTCCTTTTGAGTGTTTTTTTCCTTTGCTTTATGAATACAATTTGAAAAGTGATAGGGTATAAGACATCCTCTTTTATCTGCAAAGAAAAATTTCTTTGCTGCCTCAGGAGCTCAGTTGCCATTTTCTATTTCTACTTAAATCCCTTTTTATTCTCTATCATCCCATCACACTTAAAGTCCTGCATTGAACTTTAAACTTGTCTTATTGCTGTTTGGATTAGAAACAGTCCTTTAAGAGCCTCCTGCTGTAAATGTCCCTGTGAGCTCAGACTTTCTTCGACATGTTTCCTAGGTTGAGGGAAAACTTAGAACTCTCTTGCTTTTTCTCTTCGAAATTTTTTCCAAGATGGAATGAATATTAATGTTTGGTTCTACAGGATTTTCAGAACCAAAGCAAACAAACAAACAACAAAATCCCCCTAAGAACTCCACAAATGATTACTTAAAAAGCTAACAAATTCTAAAATGCAAATAATTTTTCATATTAATGGCCATATAATGAACCAAGTACCAAGATCAATAAAGAGGAGACAAATTATAATAATTTTCTTTTTTTCTTCACTGAGAGTCTTTGTAAATTTTGTTTACCTGATTTATGGGTTTATAGCCTTTTAAAGTCAATTTTTTAGATAAAGGAAAATAAAAAACTTTGATTTTATCCTTTTTAAAATAAGTGTATGTCTTTATAAACAATGACTATGACAGTTTAATCAATTCTTATGTAAACTGACTAGATATCTGATAAAAATAACACATTATATTAATAACATATATCATAAAATGTAGTATATATTAACAATAGTTTTCTAGCAAAAACAATATAGACTATCTTAGACTTTGCAGTTCTCACTACATTATAAAAATCTTCAGTTTCTCAGTTGTATTGATCATCCTGTTAACTCCACTGACTTAGCAGGTAGAGGCTCAGTGGTAGAAGTGTTTTCTATTCCATCTTTAGGAATCATTCCTCTTCACTGCTGGTTTTGGCATGAGGAAAGTGAAGATCCTATTTGCCTTACTCTCATTTTCTTCATGCCCTATTAAAAAAATGTTGATCTGGATTTAGTTCATTTCTAGGGCACTTGTTCCACCCAAATTTTAAAAAGTATTGCAGTCTTAGAGTTACATGTAAGATTTTATGACATTCATTTTCCCTCTTCTATTGATTTATGCATGAGTGTCCCACTTGAATGGAATTTTCAGAGTAGGGTTTAGGCATTGCAAGCCAAAGCAGCAGTCTTAGGGCCTACTTTGGTTTATGATGCTGCTTATACTTAAAGGAGCTTTCTGCATAGTCAACCAAACTACTGGAACTTTAAAATAGAGTATGGTTCAGACATTCCTCTAATAATAATATTTTTCTCTGCTTTTCTTATCTTACTATATGAATGTATCATCATTGGGGACTGTGGAGGAAGAGGGATGAGATAGTCAAGGCAGAGTTTTAATATTCCTGGTTCCCCAACTTAGTTCATCTTAGCATTCTTTAGTTTTACATTGTTATAATAAATTGTATTAGGTAGTAGCATAAGTTTGCTCTTCTCCTGATCAAACTTCTTACTTAGTTAGAACTGGATTCAAGTAAGAAAGGTTTTTTTTTTAAAAGGATGATCACTTTGTAGTGATTAATTATATTGGTCAAATTTTGTAAATTATAACTCTAAAACCAGAAGCAGATAAGTAAGGAGATTGATATTTTTCAGGCCATTGCAATAAAGAGAACATCTCAGATCCAAAAATCAGAATGTCTCAGCAGGGTGGTTTTGCTTTAAATTTTTATAAAGGAGATGTAACAAATTGGAAGATGGGGAGATTTATATTTGGGTTGTTGAGAAGAGGAAGTCTCAGTAAGTTATTTGAACAGGAAGTGTTTTACTCTGTGTTTAGCTAGTTTGAGGGAATATTTATTTATTTATTATTTGAGATGGAGTTTCATTCTTGTTGCCCAGACTGGAGTGTAATGTCCAGTAATTGCATGTCTCAGTTCACTGCAAAACTTCTGCCTCCCTGGGCTCAAGTGATTCTTCTGCCCCCGCCTCCTGAGTAGCTGGGATTACAGGCATGTGCCACCGTGTCGGCTGATTTTGTGTTTTTAGTAGAGACAGGATTTCTTCATGTTGTTCAGGCTGGATTCGAATTCTCCACTTCAGGTGATCTGCCTGCCTCAGCCTCCCAAAGTGCTGGGATTACATGTGTGAGCTGCCACACCAGCCTAGTTTTAGGGAACAAATATTTCTAAACTTACTGACTCAACCGTGACATGTCATTGTAATCTCAACTAATCAATTATGAGACAAAGCATGGGAAGTTGCAAGGTCTACTTCGGGCCTCATCAATAGGTTCAGGGAAAAGAAGAAAGAAATCTATTGCCATTATTTCCCCCATTCTCTTGTTCAAGACAAAAATTGTTAGTCTTAAAACAATCTTAGGCATGAGAGTAATTTCAGTAGGGTTTTATATCATGGTTTTGAGTTATAGTCTATAGAGTCAGCAGTTTCTTGCTAGCTCTGTTTTTGGAGAACCAGTTCAACCATCTGTTATTCTGTGAAGCTATTCTGGAACTCAGAAAGGGTTCTGGAAGCACAGCATTTAATTCGGTGTATATCTATAAGAATAAGCAGAAAAATATTTATTAGAGGCTGTCTCAAGACTTAACATCCAGTTGGCAACCAGTCTAGTGGATTCTAGGAGACTGATGTGGAGAGGTCCTTTGTTGATAGGATAACAACTGTGGTGGTTTTTTGGTTAGTGGCAAGTTTTTGGTTAGTATATAAAATATTCTTGGTGTGACATAGAGGTCAGAGAAGTTTTTGTGAACAATTGTGGCACAGCAGTTGCTTCTGGCTGGAATACATGTTCTCCTTCTGGATGCTCAGATTATCTAAAGTGCTGGTTGGTTGTGAAGACTTGCACATCAAGGCTCATGAAATTTGGGTGAGGAGGTCAGTGTTCTCTGTCACATTGTCCGGAGTTATAATTATCTCCTCTAGTGGGGCATGGTGGATGCAAGAGTTTTATTTCACTTCTTGAGTAGTTCTTTTGCAATACTGCAGCTGCTCCATGTACAACTGGGGTCCAAATATGATTGGATGCAGCAGTCAATTCTCCTCAAGCACTTAGCTTCATTTTTACAGGTGTCTTCAGATACAGAGTGAGGACAAAACTGTGGCTCATAGTTAGTGTCAGTCTTTGTGTTTGGGAGGCAGTTACTTGCGTACTATTGAGATTGGTGACAGGGGATTAAAGAAGATAGATACTAATTTAAAGAGTTTAAGAAGGGAATTGAGTTAAAGATCTGAAAAGAACTGGAAACTTTGTTTTAATAACATACATCTGTTCAGTTTTCCAAAGTGAAAGTACCCTCAGTTTCCACAAATGAAATAGGTGCCTTTTGGAACTATCAAAAAGGGAGAGAAGTAGTTGTTTGCTATAGGTTATCTTTTATACTATATGGCTCTAATATGTTGATTGAAAGTTTTCTATATGTAACATTTTAGTATCTTCTGTTGGCAATACCCTATGGTGGAGTTGTTTGATATAAAGTTGAATCTTCTGTGAAAAAAATAATGAATATTACAAGTATAATCAACAGAGTTGGCAGCATAAAAAAGGTGTATTCACAGAAACAAGAATTAAGAAATAGATCATCTGTAAAATTGCAAGAGAAGCAAACACCATCTTTTCTAGAAGTGGTCCAGATTGAATTTAGATCTTCATTTAACCTGTATAAACTATAAGAAGGTTTTATCAACAGTGTGTGTGAGAAAACAGCTAAATTAATAGCAGTAGAGGTTTTAAGGGTGAGAAGAGGAATTTTGGGAAAGATGGTAGAACTGAGAGAAAAAGGGACAACAAAACCCACAGTTATAGGAAAGATTATAGACTGAGTAATCAGTTCTGTGGATGCCATTCAAATGATTTTGGGGCCCTAAATGTAAGTAAATGAAGAATATAGAAAAAGGAAACAAGAGGGAAGGCCAAAAGGTAAAGGACATGAATCAAGGAAGTTTCAAAACCGGTGAATGATAGAAAATTAAAAGGAGTCTCTTAAAAATATACAGATAGCTAATTAAGTACATGAAAAGTCACACAAGATTATTAGTTATTAGGAAAATTCAAATGAAAGGCACAATGATATACAACCTTATACCTAGTTGGATAAGTAAAATTTTAAAAGATGGATAACAACTATTGAAAAGGATAAGGAGAATTTGGAACCTTTTTACATTGCTGGTAGCTATGTTAAATGGCCCCTCTGCTATGTATAATTATAACACAGCTCAATATGTTAAAAGGGTGAACTTCATGGTGAATTGTATCTCAATAAGAAAAAAATAAGGATGATGAGACGGTTACAAAGGAGGTTTAGAGAAGGAATTAAGTATAAGAATCCTAAGGGATCTTGATCCAGTGCCTTGGGTAGAACTGACCACTTTGGGATGTCATCTGCTGGGTGGTAAGTTCTTGGGAATGCAGTATACCTCATGTTGTCACAAATAAATACATAAATATTTAGCTATCTTAAATGGAAAATTGTTTGGCAGAGTCTCAAAAAGTTGAACTTAGAATTACCATATGACCCAGAGGTGCTGCTTCTAGGTACTGATCCAGAAGAATTAAAAACATATATTGATACAGAAACGTATACACAAATTTTCATACTGACATTATTCCTAATAGCCAGAAATTGGAAACAAACCAAATGTCTATGACTGACAAATGAATATCCAAAATGTATGTTCATGTAATGAAACATCTACTCATTTGTAGAAAGGAATGAAGTGCTGATTCATGCTACAACATGGATGGACCTTGAAAACATGATGCTATGTAAAAGAAGCCAGACACAAAGTCTCACATATTGTATAATTCAATTTATATAAATGGTCCAGAATAGGAAAATCTATAGAGACAAAAATTATATCAGTAGTTGCCAGAGACTGGGTGGGATAGGGTAGGGGGAATGGGGAGTAACTGCTAATGGGAATGGGGTTTCTTTCTAAGCTAATAAAAACATTCTGGATTTAGATTATCATGATGGTTGCTCTACCTTGTGAATATACTAAAGCTCACTGAATCATATACTTTAAAAGGATGAACTTCGTGGTGAATTATATTTCAATGAGAAAAATAAAATGATGATGAGAAGGTTACAAAGGCAGTTTAGAGAAGGAATTAAGTATAAGAATCCTAAGGGATCTTGATGCAGTGCCTTGGGTAGAAGCTGACAACTTTGGGTTGTCATCTGCTTGGTGCCAAGTTCTTGGGAACGCACTATATCTCATGTTGTCATCTTCTTCTGGGGACTCTTGAAAGATCCCCTGTTTAAGGTATTCTATTGGTGTGGATTTCCATTTGTAATAAAGCTTATATTTTTTAAATTGTGAAGCATGAACCCATGCTTGTACTCCTTGTAGCTTTGCAGTGGTATCGATAATTAGGAGGACAGCATAATGCCTCTTATACCTGGGTTCAAGATTGGTCTTTCAATAGTGTCTTCCAGAAGACTAGGTCTCCCATCTGAAGGTAATGTTAAAGCTGTGGTGGTATATCTTGGGAGAGACAACTTGACCTGTTGTAGGTAAGTACAAGTGCACTTCACAATTGCTTGACAGTATTTACGGATAATGTATTGTAGCAGATCACAATGTCTGCTTGATTCCAAAGCAATGTCCAGAGTAATATCTCATTGATTGGCCTGCTGGTAATAATTTCACAGGAGAATGGTTAAAGTTGACTGGGTGGTGGGGAGATCAAATGATCATTAAGTCTAAAGGAGACACTTTGGGCAAAGAAAGATTAGGTTCCTCAGAGAGTTTGCTACTGTGAGATTAAAAGCACCATTGGACCATTATATCTTTCTAGAGGTTTGAAGGTAGCAAGAATAGTGAGTTTTTATGAGAGTGGAAGTGGTCTTTGAATATCCTGAGTAATCTTACCAGTGAAGGAATTTCCTCTATTGATGGACAGGAAATAAGGGATTCTCCAAGTGGGGAAAATTCTTTCTAGTAACAACTTAAATACAGTGATGGCAGTATCCTATTTGCAGGAAAAAGCTTCTATTCATCTGAAAACATGCAGACTATGGTAGAACCTATTCATATTTATAATACTTTAGGAGTTGAATAATATCCATTTACCAGTGAGGAAGGGAACAGAGAAAACTGTCTCCTATCTTTGCCTTATCTTTATATTTTTGCCAGGATTGTTTTTTCTGGCAATTGGAGAAAGTTGAGATTATCTGCTTAACATGAGGCTGACATGACCCTATCAGTATTTGTGAAGGATATTTTGAAGATGTTTTTTGCTGCGGGCTTTGCTGAGGCTGTGGATCAAATTTTGAATAAGGAACCAAGGAAAGAAAAAGTAGCCATCTGGGTGTCTTCAAAGCCCATCTGAATGTAGAAAACATCTAGTTAGTTTTCAGCAAGATTTCTCAGCCTTAGATGCTAGAAATTGTCCCAGAAGTTCCTTAATTAGAGTTTCTATCTCTAAAGGAGGCTGAGCAAGGGGTGTTGTGCAGGCGACTGAGGAAGCATTTTCTTGCAAAGTGGCTATCTTGGCATATTTGTCAGCCAAAGGGTTTCCTTTAGCAACAGGAGTCTGTCCAGTAGCGTGATCTTCAGCTCTGAAGGTAGCTAATTCCTTGGGTAGCAAGGCTTCTAATAGTTTAGCTACCTAGTTCCACTGTATATATGCTACCTGTGCAAACATCAGATTTCTTATCTTGTTCTAGTATGCAAAACTGGTGAGGGCTGTTAGTTTATCTGCTTGGCTGATTTAACCTTAAGTAGGGGTTTGAACTCAACAAATGCTTGAAAATCTGGGATAGTATATTTTGCTTAAAATTCCTCATTTGCATGCCTTAAGTAAAAACTGTGCAGAAAAGAGGTGACATCTGGTATTTGGGAGTTCTGGTGAGGTCTGGGTGAGAGTGATGCACTCATCAGGTTCTTCCACAGATAGCAGGAGAAGAAGAGTAGAGGATCGAGGTGTAGACAGTGATAAGTAATAATATGAAAAAAGAAGGTAGTAGGATCTCACAAGACATGAGGATGGAAGTGGAAGAATGTTGAATATTCTCAGTCAGTAGTAGGGTCTTAACTACTTTGGATACATAAATGTTGAATGCATGACTCAGAATCAAGTTAGCATTGACCTTGACCAATTTGGTAGCAACAGCAACTAAAGCAAAATGAAAATGTCTGAGTCACAGGGTCTAAAGTGAGGCTAAAGTATCCAGTAGGACTTTGGCTTACATTGTGTTTTTGGATGGTGACACCTAAAGCATGCCCTTTTCTTTTGTGCATAAAAATTGGAAAAAGGCAATGAGTAAGTAACTAGGGAGTTCAAGAGTGGCAGGAAATGATAGAGAGGATTTGAGGATTTGGGAATGGATTCCTTAGCTGTGGCTTCGAAAGGGGAGGTGGTAATAGAAGTTAGTAATCCAGTTCTGGCAATAGGCAATAAATCCTATAAATCTTTGCAGTTCTTTTGGTCTCGAGGATAAGAAAATTGATGATGGTGTTAATTCATTTAGTGAATAAATTATTCCCTTCAGGGAAGATATCATGTTCTACATAATGCACTTGAGGGCTGCATAATTGCCTGTCTTTGGAGATATTATGCCCCTTTTGGACAAGAACTTGTAGTTAATATGGGCTGTAGACAAGCAAGGTGTCAAAATCAGGTGAGCAGAGAAGGCCATCTATGTACTAAGTAAGAGTTTCAGGATAAGGTTCAATATCTCAGATTTGCATTTAGGATTTGAGGGAAACAAATAGGGGCTTTAGTAAACCCCTGAAGCATAATGTAAACTGTTGATTTCTATGTGAAAGCAAAAAGATACTGTGGGTTGGGCTGAAGGGCTACAGTGAAAAAAAAAAGATTATAAGTCAATGACTGTAACATGAAAGGTATTAAGTTGGTTAGAAGCCAGAATGTGTTAGAGTTAGAACCTAGAGCAAATCTGGGATAACTATTTGTTTATTGCTCTCAAGTCCTGGACTCACTGGTATCCTTTGCCATTATTCTTACTTTCTGGGAGGATAGGAATATTACAGTGACTGGGTGCAGGGCTTAAGAGTCCTTGTCAGAGCACCATAAAAACCCTAGAAGAAAATCTAGGCAAAACCGTTCAGGACATAGGAGTAGGCAAGGACTTCATGACCAAAACACCAAAAGCATTGGCAACAAAAGCCAAAATAGACAAATGGGACCTAATCAAACTCCACAGCTTCTGCACGGCAAAACAAACAGTCACTAGAGCGAATCGACAACCATCAGAATGGGAAAAAATCTTTGCAGTTTACGCATCAGACAAAGGGCTGATATCCAGAATCTACAAAGAACTCAAACAGATTTACAGAAAGAAAACAAACAAGCCCATTCAAAAATGGGCAAAGGATATGAACAGACACTTTACAAAAGAAGACATACATGAGGCCAACAAACATATGAAAAAGTGCTCATCATCATTGGTCATTAGAGAGATGCAAATCAAAACCACATTGAGATATCATCTCACACCAGTTAGAATGGCGATCATTAAAAAATCTGGAGACAGCAGATGCTGGAGAGGATGTGGAGAAATAGGAACACTCTTACACTGTTGGTGGGAGTGTAAATTAGTTCAACCATTGTGGAAGACAGTGTGGCGATTCCTCAGGGACCTAGAAATAGAAATTCCATTTGACCCAGCAATCCCATTACTGGGTATCTATCCAAAAGACTGTGAATCGTTCTACTATAAGGACACATGCACACGAATGTTCATTGCAGCACTGTTTACAATAGCAAAGACCTGGAACCAACCCAAATGCCCATCGATGATAGACTGGACTGGGAAAATGTGGCACATATACACCATGGAATATTATGCAGCAATCAGAAATGATGAGTTTGTGTCCTTTGTAGGGACATGGATGAATCTGGAGAACATCATTCTCAGCAAACTGACACAAGAACAGAAAAAGAAATACCGCATATACTCACTCATAGGCGGGTGAGAAAAATGAGAACACATGGACACAGAGAGGCGGTCTACTATATACTGGGGACTGTTGGGGGAAATGGGGGAGGGACAGCGGGGGGGGGCTGGGGGGGATAGCCTGGGGATGAATACCAAGTGTGGGTGAGGGGGAGGAAGGCAGCAAAACACACTGCCATGTGTGTACCTATGCAACTATCTTGCACGTTCTGCACATGTACCCCAAAACCTATAATGCAATAAAAATTAAAAAAAAAAAAAAATCTAAACCAAAAAAAAGAAAAAAAAAAAAGAGTCCTTGTCAGAGATCTTGATTTATAATTGAAGACCTTGGAGGGATTCTGGTTTAGAGGATATCGTGGCCATCTTGTGAATGGCATGGAAGACACTATTTCTGCTTTTAGAGGTCAGCTTCTTAGATTTGAATTAGCAGCCCAAAGGAAGTCGGAGTAGTATGTATGGAAAAGGGGTATGGTGGTACCCATGGAGGGCATTGGTGAGACAAGAGTTCTGAGGGTGTTTGGGGGGATAAAGTAAGAGCTGAGGAAGGGTTTGTTTGTAAGAGATACAGTCTTTAAGGGACTGTACAGTTTGAGATATTTTAGGGACATATTCTCAGTTTTAAAGCTTCTTTGTACCAAGCACAATTAGCTGACAAGTGGTGAGGTCTTAAAGCCCTGAAATTCAAAGGCATCTCATAACTGGACAAGTTTAGGGAGATCAAGGTGCCACAAAGGGGCCATTGGAGTCTAAGTTGTCCTTAGTCAACTTCAGCCATTTCGGAAATAATGGACTGAATTGTTAATGACAGAGTTTATGATTTGCAGAGGGTTTTATGAATGGATTGAAAATTTCCTATAGTACAGAGATTCAACAAAGGTTGGCAACAAAATCAAACCAAAAGAGTACTCAAAGTATCAAAAGCCAAATCCTTGTTGTGCTATCATAGACAAATAGCTGTAGCACAGGGATCAGGAGCTGACTCTCTGTGAGACCCCTGAATTGCCATTCAGGGGAAGAGGAGTATGAGCTCAAGAGGCCTTAGTGCATTTAGTAAATGAATGAATGAATACTTGATTTTTACAAAGTTTGAATGCATTGCTACAACTGGAAGATTTTGATTCAATTTTCATTTTGGGTTTTTTGTACTTGTAAACTGGAGTCTAGAACCACTGATTCATCTCCTGTGATATAGTTAACAAATTTTATTTATACAGGTGAATTTCATCACATCTGTCAAGACTATGAAATCAAACCTTGATTAGAAAAGGGAAGTACATAAAATAATGCACAGGAAGTAAAGACAGTTGTAAACTCTTAACTAAAATGCATGCTGTCCCTGTAAATTCCTTTATGGAACATCACTCTTTATGGATTACAAAATACTCCCCCATCTCTAAGTACGTGAATTTCCTAGTAGTGACTTATAGGTTACAGAAAAATAGCCAAATGTCATTTTGCTCAAGTGGAAAATCCGCCTAAACAAGGTATCATTATGAATGGTTCTTTGTTTTGTTTTGTTTTGTTTTGTTTTTGAGACAGAGTCTTGCTCTGTTGCCGAGGCTGCCCAGGCTGGAGTGCAATGGTGTGATCTTTGCTTACAGCCACCTCTGCCTTTCAGGTTCAAGTGATTCTCCTGCCTCAGCTTCCCACGTAGCTGGGATTACAGGCGCCTCCACCACACCTAGCTAATTTTGTATTTTTAGTAGAAATGGGGTTTCACCATGCTGGCCAGGCTGGTCTTAAACTCCCAACCTCAGGTGATCCACCTGCCTCAGCCTCCCAAAGTGCTGGGATTACAGGGTTGAGCTACCACATCCTGCTTATTTATTAACTATCTGTATTTTCCCACTAAAATATAAGCCCCATGAAGAAATGGAGTTTCATGCTGTTCATTTTCTACCTCCTGTCCTCAAACAGCGCCTGTCACCAAATAGTTTCTCTGTAAATGTTTATTGAATGCTGAAGGAACTGAGAAGAGTTTTGTTTTTTAATCATTATTCAGGTAAGGACCAAAATGCCCTGCAGGCAACATTCAGCCTCACCAATTAAAAAATGAAAGTGAAGAAAACATTCCTGAAAAAGCTTTGAGAAATTTGAACCATGAAGTTGCATGTGGATAGGCAATTAGTAAGACTGAAAGCTCCATAAGGGCAAATGACAAATACGTTTTGCCCACACCTTTATTCTTGGTATGGGGCACAATGTCTGGCATACAGAAGTGGCTTCAAATCATTCATTGTACAGAAAATAATCTATATGGTCAATTAAGACTATTCTTTCCTTAGCAAAGTATAATTGTGAGAAAAATAATTTTAAAAATATGAAATGAAATTGACTATTGCATAAAAGGTGAATGCCAATCAATGTTGTCATGGTAGAATTTATTACTCAAGACTCGGAAAAAGAAATGTCATATTTCTTTGATCTGAATCAAATGAGATCTGTTTTTTATTCTGCACTCTCCAAGGTAGTGGGAAATTCTATCTCATTCATGTTTTATTTTTATTTTATGTTCTGGGTTACATGTGCAGGATGTGCAGGTATGTTACATAGGTAAAAAGTGCCATGGTGGTTTGCTGCACCTGTCAACACATCACCTATGTATTAAGCTCAACACGCATTTACTATTTTTCTTAATGCCTTCTCTCCCCTGCTAACCCCCTGACAGGCTCCAGAGTATGTTCTTCCCTTCCCTCATTGTTTAGCTCTCCCTTGTAAGAACATGAGGTATTTGGTTTTCTGTTCTTGCGTTAGTTTGCTGAGGATAATAGCTTCCAGCTTCATCCATGTCCCTGCAAAGGACACGATCTCATTCTGTTTTATGGCTGCATAGTATTCCATGATGTGTATGTAACACATTGTCTTTATTCAGTCTATTGTTAATGGGCATTTGGGTTGATTCTCTGTCTTTGCTATTGTGAATAGTGCTTCAGTGAACATACTCATGCATGTATCTTTGTAATATAATCATTTACATTCCTTTGGGTATACACCAGTAATGGAATCGCTGGATCAATATATTTCTGGTTCTAGGTCTTTGAGGAATCATCACACTGTCTTCCACAATGTTCGAACTAATTTACATTCTGACCAACAGTGTAAAAGTGAATCTGTTCATTCATATTTTAAGGTTTTCCCTTGTATTTTCTGAGGTTGTACTGGAATGTGTCAGGAAAGTGGAGACTTTGGCCCTTAGTCTGCAATGGCCATACAGGTACTGTAACCTATATATTATGATAATTATATGATCATACTCTGACCTTCTTGATGGTGCCATGGTACAGTGAATCTTCCATCTTCCTCAGAGTAGACTTAAAGGTATCCTTCAAGGACATCTTTTCCAGGGATTATAAACTCCTTGTAGGACACCTGGAATATGCTGAAGACCTTGTGTTTAGTTACAAGTCCTCACCAGTATCCCACATTGGCCTCTCACCTCTGCAGAGAGGGTGTGGTTCTTGCTTACTCCCTGGAAGTCTAGTTCCTTCTTTTCTCACAGTCCTAGAGAAGCACAACTTTTTTTCTCCAATTTTAAACTTCTTTCCCCCATAAAATTTAAATAGTTTCTATGCCAAATTATTTTAGTGAGTCACTACCTCTCAAACAAGATTTGATAGCAGCAACTGGGGAAATTTTTGTTTTCCATGTGTTTGGTGACTTCTTATTTCAGATTTTGTCAAATAAGTCAATATAATCCTTGGGATAGGGAGCCTAGTTTCTGAATTCATAACCACTGTCTTAGAATGGGAAGGGTCCAATACTTATCTTTCTTTGACTTTTTTATAACAGGGGAAAAAAATCTCCACAAATTATTGTCTACAATAAACCATCCTCTGAATTTTCTATCTCCAGTGAATTTTTGTTTTTAAGAAATATTTTCTCCGTTGCAGTGTCAATTTATAAGCGTGGCTCATGTACCTGTGTATCTTCTCTCCCTAAGCAGTTATTCTCATAATTCAATCAGTGTCTCAGTTACCTTTTTGTTCTCCCTGAGCATTCATTAGTGCTTGCTTTCAATGATTAAGTTAGGCAAACTGATCACCTTTGAAGAGATCTCTTTCATAATTGTGGATGTCTTAGGCTTAAAAACTGTAAAAAAATAATTAAGATGCAATTTCTGGTTATGTCCTATTCATCTTCATTAAACTTAAGTTATTTTGGCTCTTGCTTATCTTTGAGGATCTCATTTCTTATCCTCTAAGGATCTGACCTTGAGTGTCTTGCCATAATCTAATTGCCAGAGAGAAAGATCTTGGCCATTATTGGACTTTATCTCATATTGGCAGTTTAAAAAAAAAATGAATGGGGTTTTTGGTGGCTTCCTTTTCTATATCCTTGGTTACAGCTACCCTGGGTTACACTTACAAGGGGAGTTGTGTCAGAAAGTCTAATTTCTTTTAAGACTAGGTTTGGTCTTTTTCTTTATTCCTCTCCGGTTTATCAAAATCCATCAAAAGCATTATAACTTTGACAGTGGTTGTTTCGGGTTCTCTTTGTGAGCACACAACTCCAAAGAGGTGATTTAGCTTTCTCCAACATGTGGTTATCTCTGAAATGTTTAACCTCTGCATCCGGGCAGTGCTCTTTCTAGCTTAACTTTGTCTTTAGTTGTTCTCTTTTGATTCATAGGTATGTATTTGTGTGTGTACATGTGTATTGCTGTTTCTTTTCATCTTAAATTATTTATTGGCTTATTTTGTCTCTGCTATGCACATTAGTCATTATCATTAGTAAATTAAAAAAGCAGAAGGCCATTAGCTTGAGGCTGCCTTATACTTTGCAATTCTATATAACAAGCTACAACCTCACTGAGTAGGTAACCAAACTGAAACCCAAATTAGAAGTACATTTTTTGCAACAAATATTTTTGTCAGCAAATCACTAACATCTGAGCTCAGTAATTCACAGGCAACCCACTAATTAGACCATGCTCATATAAAGCAAATGCCATATCACACCTTGTTCCAATGAGACAGAAACCTAGCTGTAGCCAATCAGGTGATTCTGTATTTAGCTTCTGTGTTGGGCTTATAAAAGCTAGCTGCTTGCATTGCTGAGTGGAGCTCTCTAAATCCCTTTTGGTTCTGCATTCTGCCCTATAGGTGAATTGTCCTTTGCTTAAATAAGCTTGTTTAATTAGTTTAAAGTTTTTCTTTTAACATCATTTAAATATCTGACTTTACTAAAAATTATTTTTAAAACTTTTTCTCTCTCTGGACATAAAAATATGGTAAGCACTTTGCTACGTTGCTTTAAAAAGAACTGTAAACAAGCATTCTGGTTTTCTCTCACTCAACTAATATGCACCTCAGCAGTTTGTAAATCAGTAAGAAGGTAGTCTGAAGACTGAGATTCAAATGACTTTCCCTTCAAAAATGCTGAGCTATGGAACTGACTTTCTCTATGTATTGCTTCTCCATATCCTAGCATATGTACAATTAAAAGCACTGACTTAAACACTACTAAATAGTGCTAGAGTCTATTAGTTTAAATAAATGCAACTTACCTTTAGCATTACATTCAGAAAAATTCGTAAGCCCAAAAGTCCCCAATAACTTAAAGAACTGAACTAGATAACTACCCTAAGACACATCTGAGAGAAGCAGTGCCTTATTTAAAGACAGGTTCTGCCGGGTGCGGTGGCTCATGCCTGTAATCCCAGCACTTTGGGAGGCCAAGGCGGGTGGATCACGAAGTCAAGAGATCAAGACCATCCTGGTCAGCATGGTGAAACCCCGTCTCTACTAAAAATACAAAAATTTAGCTGGGCATGGTGACGCATGCCTATAATCCCAGCTACTCAGGAGGCTGAGGCAGGAGAATTGCTTGAACCCAGGAGGTGGAGGTTGCGGTGAGCCGAGATCGCGCCATTGCACTCCAGCCTGGGTAACAAGAGCGAAACTCTGTCTCAAAATAAAAGAAAAAAAAGAAAAAAAAAAGAAAAAGACAGGTTCCCCAAACCTGCTGTTAGAACCTACACATACATAGAAAACTTTGATAAACACTCATTGTTCACACAGTATTACTCTTTAGGCAGTCCTTTGCTATTGGTCAGCTTTAACTAGGCCAGAGTCTAGCAGGAAACTACTTGGCACACCAGATTCACCATCTCTTAAGCTGCCATTGTTCTCTTCTTTACTGAAGGTTGTATTGAGCCAGGATTTACCCATGGCAAGCCAGCAACATGAACACTTTTATTGTACTGTTCTTCAGGTTTTTTCTGAGTAAGCATTTTTCTCTGCCTTTGTTATGTACATAAGGATTCCATGCAGGAAAGCTAATTGTGTGAGAGTCATTTATAGTAGGTTAGTCAAACAAAGAAGTAGTGCACACCTTAACACTGTCAACTACTTTCCTTTAAAATAATGAAATAATACTGCAGGTTTTGGATTTGGGGGATTTCCATATCTATCTTGTAGAAGACTCTCCTTGCATACCTTAATACTTGCCAAATATGATTATGGCTCCCCCTCCATTTTGCAAATGCACTCTTTCTATCCATTTCACCTGAAGTGGGATCAACTAGCAGTGTACAATAGAAGTATCAAACACCAATCATAGATAATCACTATCTGAATAGTTATTGGGGATGTAAACTATAAATATATACCATCTTGAAGTAGTCCATGTCATATATCAATATTAATCTGAACCACATTGACTCAGAGTGATAAGATGGCTGCACACAGATGCCTGGACTTCTGCAGCACAACTGCAGCAGTTTCTGCAAGGAGAGAGTATTCCAGGTAGAACAGTCCCTCAGAAGCATGTGCCATTTTTTGACTGTGCTGCTGGGGCAGGATATGCAGGCTTAGTTATTAAATAAAAGCATTTTTGGGAATAGAAGGCAGCTGTTTTTTTGAAGTCGTGTAAGGAGGACTGGTTTTTACATTCGCCATTAATGTCTTACCATCAGATCATTTGTGTACAGAGATTGTAGACGTGCTTCAGAAAGGGTTCATAATGTATACTCCAAACAAAGAAATTTAGTGGTCTGTGTCATCAGACTCTTTCCTCTTCAGCCCATGGAAACAGTCTGCCGGGTAGTGCACTTCACCCTGGTACCTTCAATGCAGAACTCCATGAGCATCTCCCACAGCCATACCAGTCCAGTGCCTTCCATGCCCTGCACCAATACTGTCCTCAGCTGTATTTTCTAGGCACAATATTGATATCAGATTAAGGGACATCTAATTTTTCAGGGTATCAGGTTTGCCTTGCTTGTGTAGTGTGCTCTCAGGAGACCTACAGAAGAAGGACATTCAGAGTAGCCATGCATTTTTACTGCTCTGCTCAGTTGCCATCTGCTATAGTTGGCAGAATCTGGGTTATTGCTCCCAAACACATATCCCTTCTTTCTCTGGCTAAACAATTCTGAGTATTATGCGGCCAGAGACTTCTGAATCAGTTTTTAGCTTTAGTTAAATGCAGACACATTTTCATTTTCATTTGGATGGATATTCAAGAGGCTGATCTGTATTGCTCTCTGGTTTTCAACATAGCCAAAGCTTATGCTAAAGTGCTCAGGTAATTCAGCCAGGCACTTTGAGTGCTGTAATACTCTTAGGGCCTGGGTCCCAAAGTGATCTTTCTTTAAAGGTAGGATCTGCCTAGTTTGGGGGAAGATTTGCTGCTATAGCATCTGAATAATGGATCCACTCCAAAATTCTAGTATCTCTTTTCAAAAACTTTCTATCCCCGGAAAATACCTCAATTTTCAAGGAGTTCATTGCTTGTTTTGGAAGCTGAAGGTATTTTTGCAACAAAGTGTCTCAAAATGTTAGACCATCTGTGTTTATATTTAAGCTTAGGATATTACAATATTCCTGCATCTGATACAAATGCCCTTCTCTTTTCAGAAAAATGTTCTCTCTTAGACGTTCAGAGCCTGATAAAAAGGACCTTCAAAATAACCTTCTGTGATATGTTTGCTCTCTCTTCTTTTTGAACTTCTGCCACTCACTGTGTCTAGGAGGGCTTGTAAACATTTGCAAAGTCCCTCCTTAAATGGAGACTCAGCATTTCTCACTGTTGTTTTTCTCATTATTGTTGTTATTCTTAAAGTTAAGAATGATTATTAACATTTTTCATCTGTCTATGCTGTTTTTCTCTACAGAGTCTTGGCTATGGTTTAAAAACCAATAAGTTTGATTTATTGGAGTTTTGAATAGTCTGTACATAGTGCAGCCATGATCTATAAAAATATTTTTAGTAATCTTGAGTAAGATCAAAAGTGGTAGCAAGTGTAAAATTCTCCATAATCTTTGAGGAAAAGAGAGGGAAATATAGTTTATTTTCTTCTAAATTAATTTAAATTTACCCCTAAAACTTCATTTGCTAAAATGGTGAAAAAAGTCAAATCTCAATTTTATTTTTGGAAATACTTTTTCACAGTCTACACTTCAAATCAATATGGGAGTTGGAGGCAGCTAGAAGAGAGTTTATAAAACAAATGAGAGACTTCTTATTAGTCCTTGGTGGTGTCTTGTTCCATCTGTTGTTACTGTCAAGGCTGATTTTTTTTGCCATCATCTGGGCACCAATCCCTGGATAGGATCGCAAACACAGCTTAAGGTAGTCCTCTCCCCTGCCTGAGGACTGGGCTGTGGAGAATTTCATTGGTTGTCAAACTTCAGTGCTTAATTACTGGTTACAGCCAATATCTGATACCTGCAGTTGGTGACTAATATAAAAAAAGATTTAGGTCTCTACTATGCATACAAATTTATGAATTTCAAACAACTCAGGATTGCAGCTCTCAGTGAAGGCACAGAGGGTGAGTCCTAGCTGAATTTTCAGATGAACCTTTGTTGCCCACAGAATGGGGAAATTCCCAGGTGTAGGAGAGACATAGGACACCAGCACAGCCCTTTTGGCTTATGCAGCTGTTTCGGCTGGTGCCGCAGTGCAGCGGCACCCCACACAAAACACACTGGTCTGGGTGCCCTGTTAAACTGGCAATCTGAGATTTGGGAGGGCAGATTAACATATCCATCTGATTAAATGGGACTTGGACAGTGAGCCAGACCAGGAGATTCCTGGGAAACATGATTTGAGCCGGTGCAGTGGGTCGCAGCAGTGGGAAATCACACAGATCCTGGTGCCCTATCAGCAGGCGACTGAAACACCTGTGAGAGTGTCAACCATTCAACTTAAAAAGAGAGAGAGAGAGAGAGAGAAAGGACTCTGAGGCAGAAAGCAAGGTGATCAGGCTTGGCGAGTCCAACCCCCACAGGGACAAACAAAATGGTGATTCAAAATGCTGGGGGTTGAGAGTTTTACTGCGGGATCAGCTGAATCCAGGACAGTGCCGCTCGGTGGGGGAGGGGCGTCCACCACTACGGACGCATTCCACCCCTACTGAGGAACACGCCCATAGTGGAAGCAGCCTGCCATTGCCAAGGCAACCCGCCATAACAGAGAGACTCAACCAACAAGGCAGAGCCCACCACAGTAGGGCAGAGCCCCGTGGCAGCAGGGTGGACCCCGTGGTAGGAGGATGGAGCCTCAGCAGGCAAATAGTGACTACACTCCCTCCTAGCTGGGCAGGACAGTGTAATGGATACTCATAAAAAAGCCCCAAATCCCTGACAAGGAGCATCTGAGGAAAAAAAAAAGAGAGTTTTATAAGTTCTGCTGCAGCAGACCTAAACACACCTGCCCAACAAACCTGAATGAACAACAGAGCTCACAGCTCAGCACTTGAGCTCCTATAAAGTACAGACCATCTCCTCAAGCAGCTTCCTGACCCCTGTATATCCAAACAGTCACCTCAAAAAAGGACTAATCAGACTGACATTTGGCGGGCATCATTCTGGGACAAAGATAGCAGAAGAAGAAACTGGTAGCATCCCTCACTGTTCTGCAGCTGCTACAGGTGTACCCCAGACAAGCAGGGCCTGGAGTGGACCTCAGCAGTCATACAGCAGAGGGGCTAGACTGTTAGAAGGAAAACTAAGTAACAGAAATACTTCATATCAACAATCTGGGCATCCACTCAGAGACCCAATTGAAAAGTGAGCAACTAATAAGATGACAGGTGGATAAATCCACAAAGATGAGAAGAAACCAGTGCAAAAAAAAGAAAAACACCTGAAACCAAAACATCTCACCTCCTACAAAGGTCCAAAACTCCTCACCAGCAAGGGAACAAAGCTGGATGAAGAATGAGTGCGATGAAATGATGGAAACAGACTTCAGACAGTGGATAATGAGAAACTTCAGTGAGCTAAAAGAACATGTTCTGAATCAATGCAAAGAAACTAACAACCTTGAAAAAAGATTTGAAAAAAGATTCGAAGAAATGACAAAAAGAATGGACAACTTAGAGAGGAATATGAATGAATTGAAGGAGCTGAAAAACACAACACGGGAACTTCGTGAAGCATGCACAAGTTTCAACAGCTGAATTGACCAAGCAGAAGAAAAAATATTAGAAGATCAACTCAATGAAATAAAACAAGAAACCAAGATTAGAGAAAAAAGTGCAAAAAGGAACAAAATCTCCAAAAAATGTGGGGCTATGTGAAGAGACCTAACCTACGTTTGATAGTTGTACCAGAATGTGACAAAGAGAATGTATCCAAGCTGGAAAATACTCTACAGGATATTATCCATGAAAATTTTCCCAACCTAGCAAGGCAGTCCAATACTCAAGTCCAGGAAATACAGAGAACACCACAAAGATATTCCACAAGAAGAGCAACCCCAAGGCACATATTCGTCAGATTCACCAGGGTTGAAATGAAGGACAAAATACTAAGGGCAGCCAGAGAGAAAGGCCGGGTGACCAACAAAGAGAAGCCCATCAGACTCACAGCAGATCTCTCAGCAGAAAGTCTACAAGCCAGAAGAGAGTGGGGGCCAATATTCAACATCATTAAAAGAAAAGAACTTTCAACCCAGAATTTTATATCCAGCCAAACTGAGCTTCATAAGTGAAGGAGGAATAAAATCTTTTGCCAACAAGCAAGTACTCAAAGATTTAGTCACCACCAGGCCTGCTTTACAAGAGCTCCTGAAAGAGGCACTACACATAGAAAGGAACAACCAGTAGCAGCCATTCTAAAAACATACCAAATGCTAAAGAGCATCAACAAAATGAAGATTCTGCATCAACTAACGGGGAAAACAGCTAGCTAGCATCAAAATGGCAGTATCAAATTCACACATAACAATATTAACCCTAAATGTAAATGGGCTAAATGCACCAATCAAAAGACACAGATTGGCAAATTGGATAAAAAAACAAAACCCATCGGAGTGATGTTTCCAGAAACCCATCTAACATGCAAGAATACACAAAGGCTCAAAATAAAGGGATGGAGGAAGATTTACCAAGCAAATGGAGAGAGAGAAAAAAAAAAAGCAGGAGTTGCAATTCTTGTCTCTGATAAAATAGACTTTAAAGCGACAAAGCTCAAAAGAGACAAAGAAGGTCATTACATAATGGTAAAAGGATTGATACAACAAGAAGAGCTAATGATCCTAAATATATATGGACCCAATACAGGAGCACCCAAATATATAAGGCAAGTTCTTAATGAGTTGCAAGGAGACTTAGACTCCCACACAATAATAGTGGGAGACTTTAACACTCCACTGTCAATATCAGACAGATCAACCAGACAGAAAATTAACAAGGTTATCCAGGGCTTGAACTCAGACCTGAAACAAGGAAACCTGATAGAAATTTAGAGAACTTTCCACCCAAATCTACAGAATATACATTCTTCTCAGCATCACATCACACCTATTCCAAAATTGACCACATATTTGGAAGTAAAGCACTCCTCAGCAAATGCAAAACAACTGAAATCATAAAAAACAGTCTCCCAGATCATAGTGCAATCAAGTTAGAACTCACAATTCAGAAACTCACTCAGAACCACACAGCTTAATGGAAACTGAACAGCTGGCTCTTGAATGTTGATTGGATAAACAATGAAATGAAGAGAGAAATAAAGAAGTTCTTCAAAACCAACAAGAATGAAGACACAACATACCAGAATCTCTGGGACACATTTAAAGCAGTCTGTAGAGGAAAATATATAACAATAAGTGCCCACATGAGAAGAGTGGAGAGATCCAAAATTCACACCTTATCTTCAAAATTGAAAGAGCTAGAGGAGCAAGATAAAAAAACTTAAAACCTAGCAGAAGACAAGTAATAACTAAGATCACAGCAGAACTGAAGGAGATAGAGACAAGAAAAACCCTTCAAAAAATCAATAAATCCAAGAGCTAGTTTTTTGAAAAGATCAACAAAATAGACAGACCACTAGCCAGACAGATAAGAAAGAAAAGAGAGAACAACCAAATAGATGCAATAAAAAATGATAAAGGGGAAATCACCACAGATTCCACAGAAATTCAAACCATCATCAGAATACTACAAAAAACTCTATGCACATAAACTAGTAAACCAGGAAGAAATGGATAAATTCCTGAACACCTGTGTCCTCCCAAGCCTAAACCAGGAGGAAGCCAAAACTATGAATAGACCAATAACAAGGTCTGAAGTTGCGGCAGCAATTAAGAGCCTACCACACACAAGAAAAGCCCAGGTCCAGATGCATTCACAGCCAAACACACAAAGAGGAGCAGGTTCCATTCCTTCTGAACCTATTCCAAATAATCCAAAGTGAGGGAATTCTTCCCAAATCATTTTATGAGAACAACATCATCCTGATATCAAAACCCGGCAGAGACTCAACAAGAAAAGTAAACTTCAGGCCAATATCAATGATGAACATAGATGCAAAAATCTTCAATAAAATACTGGAAAACCAATTGCAACAGCACATTAAAATACTTATCCATATGATCAAGTAGGATTCATCCTGGGGATGCAATGCTGGTTCAACATATGCAAGTCTATAAACGTAATTCACCACATAAACAGAACCAAAAACAAAAACCACATGATTATCTCAATTGACACAGAGAATGCATTTGACGAAATTCAACAGCACTTTATGCTAAAAACCCATCAAACTACCATTGAATTTCTTCACAGAACTGGAAAAAACCACCATGAATTTCATATGGAACCAAAAAAGAGCCCGCATAGCCAAGTCAATTCTAAGCAAAAAGAACACAGCGGGAGGCATCACGCTACCAGACTTCAAACTATACTACAAGGCTACAGTAATCAAAACAGCATGGTACTGGTACCAAAACAGAGATATAGACCAATGGAACAGAACAGAGTCATCGGAGGCAACACAACACATCTACAACCATATTATCTTTGATAAACCAGACAAAAACAGGCAATGGGGAAAGGATTCCCTATTTAATAAATGGTGTTGGGAAAACTGGCTAGCCATGTGCAGAAAGCAGAAATTGGACCCCTTCCTGACACCTTACACTAAAATTAACTCCAGATGGATTAAAGACTTAAACGTAAGACCCGACACCATAAAAACCCTAGAGGAAAATCTAGGCAAAACCATTCAGGACATAGGAGTAGGCAAGGACTTCATGACCAAAACTCCCAAAGCATTGGCAACAAAAGCCAAAATAGACAAATGGGACCTAATCAAACTCCACAGCTTCTGCACAGCAAAACAAACAGTCACTAGAGTGAATCGGCAACCATCAGAATGGGAAAAAATCTTTGCAGTTTACGCATCTGACAAAGGGCTGATATCCAGAATTTACAAAGAACTCAAACAGATTTACAGGAAAAAAACAAACAAGCCCATTCAAAAATGGGCAAAGGATATGAACAGAAACTTTACGAAAGCAGACATACATGAGGCCAGCAAACATATGAAAAAGTGCTCATCGTCATTGGTCATTAGAGAGATGCAAATCAAAACCACATTGAGATACCATCTCACACCAGTTAGAATGGCGATCATTAAAAAATCTGGAGACAGCAGATGCTGGAGAGGATGTGGAGAAATAGGAACACTCTTACACTGTTGGTGGGAGTGTAAATTAGTTCAACCATTGTGGAAGACAGTGTGGCGATTCCTCAGGGACCTAGAAATAGAAATTCCATTTGACCCAGCAATCCCATTACTGGGTATCTATCCAAAGGATTATAAATCGTTCTACTATAAGGACACATGCACACGAATGTTCATTGCAGCACTGTTTACAATAGCAAAGACCTGGAACCAACCCAAATGCCCAACGATGATAGACTGGACTGGGAAAATGTGGCACATATACACCATGGAATATTATGCAGCAATCAAAAATGATGAGTTTGTGTCCTTTGTAGGGACATGGATGAATCTGGAGAACATCATTCTCAGCAAACTGACACAAGAACAGAAAAAGAAATACCGCATATACTCACTCATAGGTGGGTGAGAAAAATGAGAACACGTGGACACAGAGAGGCGGTCTACTATACACTGGGGACTGTTGGGGGGAATGGGGGAGGGACAGCAGGGGGGTGGCTGGGGGGGATAGCCTGGGGATGAATACCAAGTGTGGGTGAAGGGGAGGAAAGCAGCAAAGCACACTGCCATGTGTGTACCTATGCAACTATCTTGCTCGTTCTGCACATGTACCCCCAAACCTATAATGCAATAAAAATTAAAAAAAAAAAAAAAAAAAAAAACATTTAGGTCTACAAAAAAAAAAAAATAAAAATAAAAAACAAATAAACTTGGTATTGATGAAACATATCTCAAAGTAATAAAAGCTATTTACAACAAACCAACAGCCAATCTCATACTGAATGGGCAAAAACTGGAAGCATTCCCTTTGAAATCCAGCACTAGACAAGGATGCTCTCTCTCACCACTCCTATTCAACATAGTACTGGAAGTTCAAGCCAGAGCAATCAGGCAAGAAAAAGAAATAAATGGTATTCAAATAGGAAAGGTAGAAGCCAAATTGTCTCTATTTGCAGACGACATGATAGTATAACTAGAATACCCCATCACCTCATCCCAAAAACTCCTGAAACTAATAAGCAATGTCAGCAAAGTCTTAGGATATAAAATCAATGTGCAAAAATCACAAGCATTTCTATATACCAATTACAGACTTAACAAGAATCAAATCAAGAACGAACTGCCATTCACAATTGCTACAAAGAGAATAAAATACCTAGGAATACAACTTACAAGAAATGTAAGGGACCTCTTCAAGGAAAACTACAAACCACTGCTAAACGAAATAAGGGAGGACACAAACAAATGGAGAAACATTCCATGTTCATGGTTAGTAAGAATCAAAATTGTAAAAATGGATATACTGCCTGAAGTAATTTACAGAATCAAGGCTATCACCATCAAGCTACCATTGAATTTCTTCACAGAACTGGGAAAAAACACCATGAACTTCATATGGAACCAAAAGAGAGCCCGCATAGTCAAGTCAATTCTAAGCAAAAAGAACACAGTAGGAGGCATCACACTACCGGACTTCAAACTATACTACAAGGCTACAGTAATCAAAACAGCATGGTACTGGTACCAAAACAGAGATATAGACCAATGGAACAGAACAGAGGCATCGGAGGCAACACAACATATCTACAACCATATAATCTTTGATAAACCAGACAAAAACAAGCAATGGGGAAAGGATTTCCTGTTTAATAAATGGTGTTGCGCAAAGTGGTTAGCCATGTGCAGAAAGCAGAAACTGGACGCCTTCCTGACACCTTACACTAAAATTAACTCCAGATGGATTAAAGACTTAAACATAAGACCTGGCACCATAAAAACCCTAGAAGAAAATCTGGGCAAAACCATTCAGGACATAGGAGTAGGCAAGGACTTCATGACCAAAACACCAAAAACATTGGCAACAGGAGCCAAAATAGACAAATGGGACCTAATCAAACTCCACAGCTTCTGCAAGGCAAAAGAAACAGCCACTAGAGTGAATCGGCAACCAACAGAATGGGAAAAAATCTTTGCAGTTTACACATCTGACAAAGGGCTGATATCCAGAATTTACAAAGAACTCAAACAGATTTACAGAAAAAAACAAACAAGCCCATTCAAAAATGGGCAAAGGATATGAACAAACATTTTACAAAAGAAGACATACATGAGGCCAACAAACACATGAAAAAATGCTCATCATCACTGGTCATTAGAGAGATGCAAATCAAAACCACATTGAGATACCATCTCACGCCAGTTAGAATGGCGATCATTAAAAAATCTGGAGACAGCAGATGCTGGAGAGGATGTGGAGAAATAGGAACACTCTTACACTGTTGGTAGGAGTGTAAATTAGTTCAACCATTGTGGAAGACAGTGTGGTGATTCCTCAAGGACCTAGAAATAGAAATTCCATTTGACCCAGCAATCCCATTACTGGGTATATATCCAAAGGACTATAAATCGTTCTAGTATAAGGACACATGCACACGAATGTTCATTGCAGCACTGTATACAATAGCAAAGACCTGGAACCAACCCAAATGCCCATCGATGATAGACTGGACTGGGAAAATGTGGCACATATACACCATGGAATATTATGCAGCAATCAAAA
Source organism: Saguinus oedipus (assembly GCA_031835075.1). Lineage (NCBI taxonomy): Eukaryota > Metazoa > Chordata > Mammalia > Primates > Cebidae > Saguinus > Saguinus oedipus. Next base: position 131,764,358 of record CM063178.1, read on the forward strand.
ATGATGAGTTTGTGTCCTTTGTAAGGACATGGATGAATCTGGAAAACTTCATTCTCAGCAAACTGACACAAGAACAGAAAATGAAATACCACATATTCTTACTGGGTGGGTGAGCAACAATGAGAACACGTGGACACAGGGAAGGGGGTACTACACACTGGGGTCTATTGGGGGGAATAGGGGAGGGACAGTGGTATGGGAGATGGGGAGGGATAGCCTGGGGAGAAATGCCAAATGTGGGTGAAGGGGAGCAAGGCAGCAAAACACACTGCCATGTGTGTACCTATGCAACTATCTTGAACGTTCTGCACATGTACCCCAAAACCTATAATGCAATAAAAATTAAAAAAAAAAATCTTCTTTTTGCTTCTCAACTCCTAGAATCAGGCTCTTTCACTTTCTTCTCTACAGGAGAGGACTTTAGTCTTAAACAATAGAGCAGATGTCTCCTTTGAGTGACTGGAAACTTCTGTTTATAGCTTGCAATCCAAAAGCTATTAACAGTGTCTGAAGGAGAAAATCTTGAGTTTTTAGTAAATGTAAAGGAAACATATCTTTTATTCTTATGTATTTTGTTCAATAAGAAGGGAATATTAAAAATTTAGGGCATTTTCCTATCAAAATATTAATTCATTGCACTTGTTTTCATGAAGAAATGTAGCAGATCCTACTACACCATCTTCACTCTTCTTGCCATTGCATCTCTGGACTGTCGAGTATATTGTAGGCATTAGCAAATACTTAGGTTGAATGTTGGGTTTTTCTTTAGATTGATTTTATCTTGTACTTAAGACAAATCTGCAGTGAAGAAATAAGTCTGCATTTAGGATGAAGCCATAATTATAGATTTCCTATCTTTGGTCCTAGTTTAATATGTAAACATTCTTCATTTATAAATATTTCATCTATTTTCAGACACCATAGAATCAATAACATTAAATATGATAGACAAAAACCTTCCTTTGTGGAATTTACATACAAGTGGGGCGGTGGGGTTATAGATACTAATCAGAATAAATAAGTAAAATACATAGTATTATGGGCGGTGGTAAGTACTATGGAGAAAACTAACGCAGACTAGAGGGAGATAAAATGAAAAGAAGAAAGCTGATTTTTTTTTTTTGAGACAGAATCTCACTCTGTGACCCAAGCTTGAGTGCAGTGGTGCAATCTTGGCTGACTGCAACCTCTGCCTCCTGGGTTTAAGCCACTCTCCTGCCTCAACCTTCTGAGAAGCTGGCATTACAGGTATGCAACACCACGCCTGGTTAATTTTTTTTCTTTTTTGCATTTTCAGGTGAGATGGGGTCTCACCCTGTTGGCCAGCTGGTCTTGAACTCCTGACAGCAAGTGATCTGCCCCGGTCAGCCTCCCTAAGTGCTGGGATTACAGGCATGAGCCACCATGCCCTGCTGGAAGCTGAAATTTTTAAATGAATGCAGAGGAGTACTGTAATTATTGGACGGAATTCATTTGAGCAAAAATCTTCAGAAAGTGAGGGAATGAACCATGTATAAAATTCCTAGGTACAGGAAAAATAAAATACTGAGCCATGAGACAGAAGCATCCCTGCTTGTTTGAAACACAGAAAAGAGACCTGTTTGATTGGAACACACTGGCTGAAGAAGACAGTGATAGGAGGCCACAGTCAGAGGTTACAGTGCTCTGGATTAGACAGAGGCTTGCAGGTCAGTTAAGAACACTGGCTCCTTATCCCAGTGAAATAATAAGCCATCATTTGATTTGGGGAAAGGAGAGACATGATTTGATTTAAGTTTTAAAAACATCACTCTGGTTGCTCTGCTGAGAATACTGTTTGAGTTGGGAAGCAGGGCAGAAGCATGGGATCTGTTAGGAGGCTGCTGAAACAAGCCAAGTAATTGATGATGGCACCTTGTACCTGGGGCATATCTGAGCAGGTTGCGAAAAACAGTGAAATCCTGTATCTGTTTTGAAAGTACAGCCCAGATAAACCTAAAACGTTAATAAACAAATTCAAGTGAATGGGTTCATACTCTCTTCTCACTGTTTTTCATTCTTAATTATACTTCCCTGGTATATCTCAATGAAAGCATAAGAATATAAATGACTGATTAAGCTGGGCTTGTGAATGAGCTGTTAAAATGCCTGTGTTGAAGAGATGTGATATCCAAGTCAGTAATGGTTTTACTCAGGAATAATAGAAAGTTAAGCCTTTCACTGAATTCTTGGTTTACTGTACCATGTAAATATCACTGTGAGTTTTACAACATTGCAACACAAGTGTTAGTGTGGATGAATGCTTGTGGAGCTGCAGCACAGCATGAATTCTTCCTAACACCTATTGGGTTATACAGTGCGGTATCCATAAAAGAATTCCAGCTAGTCCAGTCATTACTCTTGAGAATGAGAAAACACCTACTCCTCTTAAAATAATAATGAAGAACAGTGGGATACGAAATACCATTAAGAAGATCACATGCAGGACTTTGCTTTACTAATTTGCAGAAGAGAAAACATGCTTCAGTGAAATTTGTCAGAGGAATACCACATGGGGCTATATCATGAGAAATTAATAGACAATCAAAGAAAACCAGAAGGGTCCCATTTTTTTTGTAGATTCAGAGCTAGACACTCATTTATTTCTGTAGTTTTCTCTTAATAGTCCAGTAGTTTCTGCCATGCAGCAATTTCATTAAAGCTTTGATCATACCAGTAACATAAACTCAAGCTTTCCGCAAAGGCTTCATTGCCCTAAAGAGTCAGTAATTGGCCAAATGGCTTTTAGAGTTTTGCTTGGATTCATTGCAGTATAAGTAAAAATTAATTACCCCCACAGTTTCTACAATGCCATGATATAAGGGTGTCAAAACTTATCTTTCTAAATGCATTTCTCTCTATCACACCGGATATGGGGTGAGCTATAAATGTGATTTGTGGAAACCATTAATGAAGTACTAGACCTAATTGACTTCTTTTAGCTTTATGACAACATAAAAAAGTTCTGCACTAGTGATGATAATTCTTTTGACATTTTCCAGTTGGAAATCCATAGCTGTATATTTTTCCAGTGAGGCAAGACTTCACGTTTTTAGAATTTGAAATGCAGCCGTAGCTAAGAAACAATATGGCAGACATGACTATTTTGATTTTTATAATTATTACCATCATTATCTTTATCATCTGTGCCTGCTGAGCTCCTTCTTATTTTTATCACTCTGTTAGGCCTTGTTGTGTAAACTATGCACCAGGAATGAAGCATAGTAAATGGTTGGTGCACAACATTGAATGTTTAAACACTGACAAAGCTAATCTACAACAAGAGCTTTAGTATCGGCAGGCCTGCATTTTCTTCATAAATTTGAATGATCAAAGTCTCTAAGCAAGATTGATTATTCCACCTTTAAGGCTTTGCTTTGGTTATTAATTATATAGTGTCTGAAAATAGATGAAATATTTATAAGTGAAGATTGTTTTACATACTAAACTAGGACCAAAATTAGATACTGTATAACAGTCCTCTGTCTTTCGATCATTCTTTTCATGTTCATTTAAAAAACCACTGCTAATTAGCCAGACACAGTGGTATGTGCATGTAGTCTAGCTACTTGGGAGGCTGAGGTAAGATGTGGGAGGAATCACCAGAGCCCAGGACTTTGAGGCTGTATTGGATTATAATTGTTCCCATGAAGACACTGTACTTCAGACTAGGCAACATACTGACACCCCTTTTCTAAACTCTCTCTCTCTCTCTCTCTCTCTCTCTCACTCACACACACCTGAAAGCAAAAACACTGCTAACAAATGCAGACCAGTTATCTGTTGGTAGAGATGAAAAGGCAACAACAGCAACAACAACAGAAATAGAAAAGGCACTAGCCAAGTCAATTCTAAGCAAAAAAGAACACAGCCAGAGGCATCACACTACCAGACTTCAAACTATACTACAAGGCTACAGTAATCAAAACAGCATGGTACTGGTACCAAAACAGAGATATAGACCAATGGAACAGAACAGAGGCATTGGAGGCAACACAACATATCTACAACCATGTTATCTTTGATAAACCAGACAAAAACAAGCAATGGGGAAAGGATTCCCTGTTTAATAAATGGTGTTGGGAAAACTGGCTAGCCATGTGCAGAAAGCAGAAACTGGACCCCTTCCTGACACCTTACACTAAAATTAACTCCAGATGGATTAAAGACTTAAACATAAGAACTGACACCATAAAAACCCTAGAAGAAAATCTAGGCAAAACCATTCAGGACATAGGAGTAGGCAAGGACTTCATGACCAAAACACCAAAAGCATTGGCAACAAAAGCCAAAATAGACAAATGGGACCTAATCAAACTCCACAGCTTCTGCACGGCAAAAGAAACAGTCACTAGAGTGAATCGGCAACCATCAGAATGGGAAAAAATCTTTGCAGTTTACACATCTGACAAAGGGCTGATATCCAGAATTTACAAAGAACTCAAACAGATTTACAGAAAAAAAACAAACAAGCCCATTCAAAAATGGGCAAAGGATATGAACAGACACTTTACAAAAGAAGACATACATGAGGCCAACAAACACATGAAAAAATGCTCATCATCACTGGTCATTAGAGAGATGCAAATCAAAACCACATTGAGATACCATCTCACGCCAGTTAGAATGGCGATCATTGAAAAATCTGGAGACAGCAGATGCTGGAGAGGATGTGGAGAAAGAGGAACACTCTTACACTGCTGGTGGGAATGTAAATTAGTTCAACCATTGTGGAAGACAGTGTGGCGATTCCTCAAGGACCTAGAAATAGAAATTCCATTTGACCCAGCAATCCTGTTACTGGGTATATATCCAAAGGACTATAAATCATTCTACTATAAGGACACATGCACACGAATGTTCATTGCAGCACTGTTTACAATAGCAAAGAACTGGAACCAACCCAAATGCCCAATGATGATAGACTGGACTGGGAAAATGTGGCACACATACACCATGGAATATTATGCAGCAATCAAAAATGATGAGTTTGTGTCCTTTGTAAGGACATGGATGAATCTAGAGAACATCATTCTCAGCAAACTGACACAAGAACAGAAAAAGAAATACCGCATATACTCACTCATAGGTGGGTGAGAAAAATGAGAACACATGGACACAGAGAGGGGGTCTACTACACACTGGGGTCTATTGGGGGGAATGGGGGAGGGACAGTGGGGGGGCTGGGGAGGGATAGCCTGGGGATGAATGCCAAGTGTGGGTGAAGGGGAGGAAGGCAGCAAAACACACTGCCATGTGTGTACCTATGCAACTATCTTGCACGCTCTGCACATGTACCCCAAAACCTATAATGCAATAAAAATTTAAAAAATGAAAATAAATAAATAAATAAAAAATAGAAAAGGCAAAGCTGTATTTTAAAAAACACTGAAGGGAGAAGTAAAATATGGTACTGGATTAATTGGCAACATAAGCATAGAAAAGTGGGGAGGTATTTCCTAGTTTTTTTTGGGCTTTGTTTCTTCTCTACTTTTCCCATTTCTTGTAATTTTAGTCAAGCTGTCAGTAAGAAGATTCTTCCTCTTTCTGGTGCAGGTAATCTAGGCTTGGGCAATCTGTATTGGCAAACAGTAACAGCCCACATGATGGGCTTGTGACCTAAGCAAGTGTATTCATTCTCTACCACTGCTGTAACAAATCACAAAAGTTTCACAGCTTGTGTTTAATTCAATTTAGCAATACAAAATTATTATTTTACAATTCTGTAGGTGGCAAATCCAATATTAGTCTCATTTGGCTAAAATTAAAGTGTTCTCTTATATAGACTAGGGGACAATCTCTTTCCTTTCTCTTTTAGATCTTAACAGAATTCCATTTCATCTGATTGTAATATTGAGCTCCCTGTTCCCTTGCTGTCAGTTGAGAGTTGACCTTAGCTCAACAGACTTCTTTCTGGTCTTTGCACATAGTGTCCAATATCTCAGAACGAGCAAAGGGACATCATATCTTTTTCATGCTGTCATCCCTCTGATCCACTTATTTACCTTCTTCTTCCACTTTTAAGAGCTCATTTGATTTACATTGGGTCCACCCAAATAATTCAGGTTAGTTTCCCAATATCGTAGTTCTTAGTCTTAATCATATCTGCAAAGTCCCCTTTGCTCTGTAGAGTAACATATTCATAAGTTCTGGTGATTCAGATATATTTGGGGGACATTATTCTGTTTTCCACTGTAAGATAATGAATACCATACCATTCCCACGAATTGATGTTCACTTGCTAGTCTTAAGAAGCTTCTGGAGCTGCTGGTGGCCATTTTTCCAAGCTTCACAGGGAGCCTTTTTTGCATAGAGAATGAAGCGAACACCAAGCAAAGTATTGCAAGGAGAGAGAGAGAGATTGAGAGATGGAGAGGCCCTGGTAGGTTTTGAGCAATTAGATCCAGTCTTGCCTAAAAGCAGCTATATCCTGAATTTCCAAGTTTACAAAACAAACAAACGAAACCCGCTTCATTATTTAGATCATTGGGCTTACATTTTTATCCTTCATAAATAAATTTACAAATTAGTAGGTAAAAGTGTTGTAAGTAAGAGAATCTGAAATACAGAACTGGCTGAATTGAGCTGGAGTTATGAACAACAAGGATCCCATCCTACTGCCCCCAGTTGGGAAACTTTGCTTCTTTGGATTAACAAAGTAAGGAGTAGATTAAGCAGTCACCTGTTATATTTGGAAATTAGATTTACAGAGACCAGAGATATGAAAAGTATATGTTACAAAAACCTTGAGTTGCCTACTCCTATGTCCTGAACGGCTTTGCCTAGATTTTCTTCTAGGGTTTTTATGGTGTCGGGTCTTACGTTTAAGTCTTTAATTCATCTGGAGTTAATTTTAGTGTAAGGTATCAGAAACGGGTCCAGTTTCTGCTTTCTGCACATGGCTAGCCAGTTTTCCCAACACCATTTATTAAATAGGGAATCCTTTCCCCATTGCCTGTTTTTGTCTGGTTTATCAAAGATAATATGGTTGTAGATATGTTGTGTTGCCTCCGATGCTTCTTTTCTGTTCCATTGGTCTATATCTCTGATTTGGTACCAGTACCATGCTGTTTTGATTACTGTAGCCTTGTAGTATAGTTTGAAGTCTGGTAGCGTGATGCCTCCCGCTGTGTTCTTTTTGCTTAGAATTGACTTGGCTATGCGGGCTCTTTTTTGGTTCCATATGAAATTCATGGTGTTTTTTTCCGGTTCTGTGAAGAAATTCAATGGTAGTTTGATGGGGATAGCATTGAATGTGTAAATTACTTTGGGCAGTATAGCCATTTTCACAATATTGATTCTTCCTAACCACGAACATGGAATGTTTCTGCATCTGTTTGTGTCCTCTCTTATTTCGTTGAGCAGTTGTTTGTAGTTTTCCTTAAAGAGGTCCCTTACATTCCTAGTGAGTTGTATTCCTAGGTATTTTATTTTCTTTGTAGCAATTGTGAATGGCAGTTCGTTCTTAATTTGGTTCTCTTTAAGTCTGTTATTGGTGTATAGGAATGCTTGTGATTTTTGCACATTGATTTTATATCCTGAGACTTTGCTGAAGTTGCTTATCAGTTGCAGGAGCTTTTGGGCTGAGGTGATGGGGTCTTCTAGGTATACTATCATGTCGTCTGCAAATAGAGACAATTTGGCTTCCACCTTTCCTATTTGAATACCCTTTATTTCTTTTTCTTGCCTGATTGCTCTGGCTAGAACTTCCAGTACTATGTTGAATAGAAGTGGTGAGAGAGGGCACCCTTGTCTAGTGCCGGATTTCAAAGGGAATGCTTCCAGTTTTTGCCCATTCAGTATGATATTGGCTGTTGGTTTGTCGTCAATAGCTTTTATTACTTTGAGATATGTTCCATCAATACCAAGTTTATTGAGGGTTTTTAGCATAAAGGGCTGTTGAAATTTGTCAAATGCCTTCTCTGCGTCAATTGAGATAATCATGTGGTTTTTGTTTTTGCTTCTGTTTATGTGGTGAATTACATTTATAGACTTGCGTATGTTGAACCAGCCTTGCATCCCTGGGATGAATCCTACTTGATCATGATGGATAAGTTTTTTCATTGGCAACAAAAGCCAAAATAGAGAAATGGGACCTAGTCAAACTCCACAGCTTCTGCACAGCAAAACAAACAGTCACTAGAGTGAATCGGCAACCATCAGAATGGGAAAAAATCTTTGCAGTTTACACATCTGACAAAGGACTGATATCCAGAATTTACAAAGAACTGAAACAGATTTACAGAAAAAAAAACAAACAAGCCCATTCAAAAATGGGCAAAGGATATGAACAGAAACTTTACAAAAGAAGACATACATGAGGCCAACAAACATATGAAAAAGTGCTCATCATCATTGGTCATTAGAGAGATGCAAATCAAAACCACATTGAGATATCATCTCACACCAGTTAGAATGGCGATCATTAAAAAATCTGGAGACAGCAGATGCTGGAGAGGATGTGGAGAAATAGGAACACTCTTACACTGTTGGTGGGAATGTAAATTAGTTCAACCATTGTGGAAGACAGTGTGGCGATTCCTCAGGGACCTAGAAATAGAAATTCCATTTGACCCAGCAATCCCATTACTGGATATCTATCCAAAAGACTATAAATCATTCTACTATAAGGACACATGCACACGAATGTTCATTGCAGCACTGTTTACAATAGCAAAGACCTGGAACCAACCCAAATGCCCATCGATGATAGACTGGACTGGGAAAATGTGGCACATATACACCATGGAATATTATGCAGCAATCAAAAATGATGAGTTTGTGTCCTTTGTAAGGACATGGATGAATCTGGAGAACATCATTCTCAGCAAGCTGACACAAGAACAGAAAAAGAAATACTGCATATACTCGCTCATAGGTGGGTGAGAAAAATGAGAACACATGGACACAGAGAGGCGGTCTACTATACACTGGGGACTGTTGGGGGAAATGGGGGAGGGACAGTGGGGGGGCTGGGGGGGATAGCCTGGGAATGAATACCAAGTGTGGGTGAAGGGGAGGAAGGCAGCAAAACACACTACCATGTGTTTACCTATGCAACTATCTTGCACGTTCTGCACATGTACCCCAAAACCTATAATGCAATAAAAATTTAAAAAAACAAACAAAAACAAAAACAAACAAACAAACAAACAAACAAACAAACAAAAACCTTGAGTTGCTAGCATGTTTTGGCAAATTGTTGAAGTTTTGGGTAAGTTCCACTAAGAAATAAGCTGTAGTACAATTGAGCGGTTTGAAAGAAGAATGAAGAAGTAGCCTGGTGCAGTGGTTCACACCTGTAATCCCAGCACCTGGGGAAGCTGAGGCCAGTGGATCCCTTGAGGCCAGGAGTTCAAGATCAGCCTAGCCAACATGGAGAAACCCCATCTCCACTAAAAATACAAAAATTAGCCAGGTGTTGTGTGGTGTTGCACTCCTGTAGTCCCAGCTACTCAGGAGGGTGAGGCATGAGAATCACTTAAACCTAGAGGGAGGAGGCTACAATGAGCCAAGATCCTGCCTGGGTGACAGAAGAAGACTCTGTCTCAAAAAAAAAAAAAAAAAAAGAGTGAAGAAGGATTTAACTTCATAAAGAGAAGTCCTATCTGCAAGTGAACAGTGATTTCAGACTACTACAGGTCATATATCACAAGCCCCTAATGATTCACAAATGTAAATTTTCTCTAGCACTCAGAAGCTGGTGCAAACAAATGGAAGATGGAAACCACAATAGAAAATAAGAATGGGTCTCAGAAATAGCCAAATAAATTAAAGAATCTTTCACAAAGACTTCTGCTCCTACCTTCTTCTGTGTATTCATTGCATGGTAGAGTTTATAATCACATAAACTCTTTATATAAGTGATTATAGTTTATAATGGTGCTCATGATAAAGCACCATTCACTAGGATGCAATCTGGAACAGAGGAGCAGATTGGCTCTGCCTCAACACAGCAACTTTTTGTGGAAAGTCAAGATAGTAGGAGTTATCCTAAAGCCTAGGATTATGAGAAGAAGGTTATGGCTTTTTGCTAAGGTCAGGATCCTCCAAGATTTATGGATTTAATTATTAGCTTATATCATTGCAAGAAATTAAAAAGGCTGATGGGCTGTGATGCTTTTAATAGAGTCATAATACAGAGAAATCCTTAATTGGGAAAACAGGAGCCTGAGAAAGTTCAACATACAAGGTGTATAAGGTAATAATATAGCCATAGCATTGCAGGGAGCAGAGCAACCCCATGCCCCCTAGATGACCACTGATGGAAATTCAGAGGGTACAAGAAATAAACCAAAAGCTATTGTAAGCTATTGAGATTTTCAGGTTATCTGATACCCTATAATAACCTACCACCAGTTGATATCCTCTTTTACAATTTCCATTTCCTTTTGATTTCCAGATACCATTTAATCATAGGTTAAGGCTCTTGGAAGAGAAATACCTGTTCTTTACTATTCGGGGTGAAGCAGTTTTATTGTCACTTCCATATTTCCATGTGGAGAACTATCATTACAGTAAAACATGCCTGGTTTTTCTCTGTCTCCTCCATTATGGGCTTTCTCCATGAGCAGAAGAACCAATTTAGGAAAATGAGTTTGGTTGAAGAAACTGATCATTCAGGGCACATCTTCTTCCATCTGTTCTCTATAGGATGTTTTCGATTTTGGAGAACATCTGCTTTGGTATGCTCTTGGCCATATGGTAATCTGAAAATACTCCCTATACCTGTCAGGGAAGGCCTGCTGCTGCCTGCTTCTCCCTGGGACTCTGAATAATTCCGATTCATTGAAGGCAGAAGTAATAGCAAGTCTTTTTGACTCAAGGCTAAAGCTACATTTCCTAATTTGATTTTAATAAGCAATAATGTTTATTTTGATATCTGTCTGTCTGACTTCTGTGTCTCTCTCTCAGCTGAGTTCAAACTCAGGAGGGGAAAATCAAATTATACAAGTAAGCGATGCTAGGACTTCTGTTGGAAGCAGTAATTGATGAGAGTTGGTGTTGTCACACTTCTAGTTGCTGTTTCTTTTTGTGAGTTATAGTTTATTTTTATAGAAATGAATATTCTATATTTATAGAAAGGAATGTACAGCTTAAGGTGGAATGTAGTGAGGAAACATGGGTTTTTGTAAACTCAGCATTTAGTTTGTGGGGAATCTGATAAACCCCATTCCATAAGTATAATGAGATTGTCAGTTAATGTCATATGTCCTCTCCCCTCACCAGGCATGGACCCTGAGATTGGCCAGTTATAATGTCCTGTGTCTTTGGCAATAGTGATTAGTTCAAAATATGAGCACTGACCCAAGCAGACTGATAATAATTATAAAATAAACCTTTATTTCTTTTTGTTAATATGAATAATGGAAATTAAGAACTACTGATGACCATCTTCATTAGCTATGCATATGAAATCCATCTGTAGTTAGAGCAAAGAATTCCAACATAGAGCTTAAAAATGGAGAAAGAGTCTGGGCACAGTGGCTCATGCCAGTCTTTGGGAAGCCAAGGTGGCAGGAGCACTTGAGTCCAGGAGTTTGAAACCAGCTTGGGCAATGTAGTGAGATCCTGTTTCTACAATTTTTTTTAAATTAGTGAGGCATGGTCACATGTACCTATAATCCAAGCTACTCAGGAGGCTGAGGTGGGAGGATTGCTTGAGCCCAGTAAGTGGAGTTTGCAATGATGTGATTGTACCACTGTAGTTCAGCCTGGGCAAGAAAGTGAGACTCTGTCTCAAAAAACAAGAAAACAAAAGTCAATGAAAAAAAGAAAAGAAACTTAACAAAGAGAGGGAGCGCCCTTAAGCCATCTTTTAAGCTCTAGTTTCAGGCTTTTATGAAGCCAGTTCTTCCTATGTCTCAGCTAAACCATACCATACATTTTTTTTTAAAATTTTTATTGCATTATAGGTTTTGGGGTACATGTGCAGAACGTGCAAGATAGTTGCATAGGTACACACATGGCAGTGTGTTTTGCTGCCTTCCTCCCCTTCACCCACACTTCATACCATACATTTTTTTAAAGATGGTTTGAATATCTGTCATTTGCCACTGAATAAGTTTTGATTAATACAGAAGGTTATGAATGATGAATGTAAAACCCTGTGATTGTAAGAATATCTAGGATCATTTTGTTGTTTTCTGTTTCTAACTTGTATGTGGGAAGAAGTATAGCGATGAGAAAAAAAATGCACCTTAAAGTAGCTTTAAGTTATTCAGGTCAAGAAAATCCATAGACAATAAGAAAACTGGTATAGAAAAAGATTTCTTTGATACTTGATCTAGATGGTAGTGGAATTTATCCAGACTGGCAAGAAAAACTGTCACTGGGAAAACCTATGTATGAAAAAAAGGTGAAAAGAGAGATGAGAAGATTAGATTTGTTGGTTAGTGGTCCTGAAAGGAGCAATAAGGTTTTGGGGAGACACCAGGAAGAGCATAGATGAGGGTTAAACTAAGTAAATATTTTTACTGGAAAGGTAAACGTAAAAAATTGAATCAGAAGTTCAAGTAACAGTTATGTCTATGGTGATAAGAGGTTAGCTAAGAAAGGAGTGGTAAAGCAAAATAAGGCAAGAGGCAAATAGTGGAATTATGAGTATATTTTATTCCTGAAATCTCTGTAAGCATTAAAAATTGATTTAATGAGTAATTAATAATTTTTTTTTGGTAATATACTCATTGTATTTTTTCAGTAAAGATGTTAAGTATTTGCTGCCTGAGTAAAACAATTAAAATTCTATTACTGGAACCAGTTCTTTTCATGTTGGACATGAAGCATCACATTTTGTGCGTACTTGCAAGGCTCAAAGGATTTGCCAAAAGGAGGCCTGCATATTTCTTTCATTTTCTTCTTTTGGGCAAAAATCAAAGATAATTCTTCTGAGCTTTTTTTTTCCTTTTCCAGCCTAGCTTTACTATTAAAATAACAAAATTCTACCTTGTAGAATCTTTATTACATATTATTTGTTTTTTTCTTTGCTCTTATTAGAAACTTTTATTTTTCCCAAATGAAACATGGTTTTACATCTTTATAGCTGTTCCAACTTTTAAAATTATCCAGCATGTTTCTGAATTTAACAAATTTTAATTTTACTCTCTACCTTTCCATGTATTGCAACCTGGAAGCAAATATAAAATTCATGAATACACAGTAATATTTTTAGCTATTTATTTGTTTACTGACTAACTTGTTCTCTCATTGGTAACATATTAAAGTAATATATTTAAAAATACTTGTACAACTTGGTAAATGAATGAGTATGAATCTATCCCAAGTGCTATTCATTTTTTTAAAATTTTTATTGCATTTTAGGTTTTGGGGTACATTTGCAGAATGTGCAAGATAGTTGCATAGGTACACACATGGCAGTGTGTTTTGCTGCCTTCCTCCCCTTCACCCACATTTGGCATTTCTCCCCAGGCTATCCCTCCCCAGCTGCCCCTCCCCACTCTCCCTCCCCTTATTACATATTATTTGTGAATAATTTCTTTATTTTCTTTGTATGTTGACGTTTTGGCCTATTTCTGCTATTTTATATCCATTGAGGGGGCTGAGAAATTCATATTATTGAGGTAGTCATCAAAATGAGCTGTTCAATAGAATATCGACTTGGCTTTTATTGTACACTAAAGCACATGATGACACCTGTGTAAATCATCACAACATATTCTTTGATCAGTGAAAAACAACTGTCATTGTATTAAATGGATTCATTGTCCATTCAATAGTCTTGAAAACCTCTGTTAGTATCATATGTTAAATTAGGAGAGTGCATTAACTCTCACTCCACCAACTGAAGTGTGGTGCAGATTTAGTCAATGTTTGCTCTGCTGCCTTGGTCAGACAACCAAGTCCAAGCAATACCAAGCAATAATTGTATCATATATGTTGACAAAATGTCTAATAAATTTTAAAACCTAATGTTTTGGTATCAGAATAAACCTGTGTTTAAAGTGTGACTTTCCTATTACCAGCTGTATAATCTCAGACAAGTTACTTCCAGACACAGCTTCTTCATGAAATATAATTAATACCTATTTTCATGTGGTTGTTTCAGAATTTAATGAGGTAATATAGGTCAGGTACTTCATACAGTTTCTGGTACTTTGAAAATGTCAGTAGTAATGATGATGATGATGACAATGACAAGGCATTATTACATAGGATCCAGGAAAGGAGCCTTTGATTTAGCGCAGAAAACTCATGCTATGCCTAGGAAGATTGCTCAATGTTTATATATTACTTAAATGTTCATGATAAACATTCTCTTCTAGTTTTCTCCTAAGAAAGCTGTACTGAAATCTGACCCAACACTTATTCAAGTCAATTATTTGAAAGAACATTTTTTGGATATAAATTAAAATAAACAACAGGCATTGTCATTGTTCCCCAGTGGGAAGTGAAATAGGGTCTTATACAACCACAAATTCCTGGAACTGTAGCCTCTTCTAATCTCTCTTGGTGTCTCAAAGACTTGTGCGTGGGAGCTTCTTACAGTAACAAAGGCCATCTTCTGGCCGGGCGCAGTGGCTCAAGCCTGTAATCCCAGTACTTTGGGAGGTCGAGGCGGTTGGATCAGGAGGTCAAGAGAATGAGACCATCCTGGTCAACATGGTGAAACCCCGTCTCTACTAAAAATACAAAAAATTAGCTGGGCATGGTGGCGCGTGCCTGTAATCCCAGCTACTAAGGAGGCTGAGGCAGGAGAATTGCCTGAACCCAGGAGGCAGAGGTTGCGGTGAGCCGAGATCGCGCCATTGCACTCCAGCCTGGGTAACAAGAGCGAAACTCTGTCTCAAAAAAAAAAAAAAAAAAAAAAAAAAAAAGCAAAGGCCATCTTCCATGTCCTTCCGTAGTTTCACACCTATCATATTGCAAGGTATGCATCCTTGACTACTGATTATGCTACGAGAGCCATGTAGAATTAATGTTGATGCTGCTATTAGATCTCGTCCAGTCTTTGAGACATGTTATTTGCCCCGTTAGACCCCAGACCTGGTCACAATTCTCTGTTCCCTTGGGTTCTCAGCTTTACAGAGAAGTTTCTGCATTTTTTTTTTCCTCAGGGCCTGGTGCGGTGCTTGACACATAGTAGAGTGCTCACTGAATATGCATTGAATTAGTCCAACTTTTATTTTACTTACTTTTTATTATAACCTTTACTCTAAATGTTCTTGGAAGTTTCTGAAGTGAGATAGGCCTATTTTGAGTAAAATTGCTCTCTGACATTTTCGAAGATACTTTTTCCCTTCAGTTCCAAGTGTCCTTAGTTACTGAGCTAGCAACAAGGGTTTTTCCACCAGACTAAATTATTCCCTCACTGTGGGATATCAAATTATTAATCAGCAAAAGTTTACTTTATGAAAGGCATATACTTCCCTCCAACATTGATATTGGGCTTGGTCATGTCACTCACTTTGTTCAATGATATGTTAGAAAATGAAACTGGCATGGAAGATTAAGAGGGTTTTCAAAGTTGGGTTTGTCTTGGGCTTCTGATCATTATCATGAGAAGAATATGACTCAGGTCACCACTGGACAAATGAAGATGACAGACACATGGAGCCGATCTAGACCCAATTCATAGCTTTGAAACAAGCTCTCTACATTCAGTTTAGAACAGCCAAACTCCAGCTGACCTATAGACTTGTGCATAAGAAATGCTCAGTTATTCTATGTTAGTATCTTTTGGGGGGTAATTCATTATGCTACATTATTGTGGCAATAACTGACTAGTCTATTTTATCTATGGAATTGAGAAGAATTTTGGAATTATTGGTTAATCTGAGGAATGACTGAGCAAATGAAAAGTTTTAGTCATTTTTTATTATTAAACTGCTCAAATTCTTATGCATGTATAAATACACAGGCCTATTATTTTTCACCCAAGATTTATTTATATTGCCCCTTTGAAATATGATTTCACAGTGTCTGAATTTGTATGGCACTCATTTTAAGTTCATGCTCTGTAATGTCTAGTGTGACAATGAATTACATATTTACTACCTAACTTTTAGTGGTTCAGCAATTAAGAGTAGATTTATATTATTCAACAGCCACATGAACTTACTCAGAGCCACTTATTGCACATAATTGTCTGTTTTCTTGGTAAACATATTCTTAGTTTACGTTAGACC
Organism: Saguinus oedipus; assembly: GCA_031835075.1. NCBI lineage: Eukaryota > Metazoa > Chordata > Mammalia > Primates > Cebidae > Saguinus > Saguinus oedipus. The sequence goes on from CM063178.1 coordinate 131,780,521, forward strand.
ATGTTACATTACAAACTGACGTGAGCTTGTTATTACTATTATCAGTGCATATAGAATCTCCCCTTTTCCTAATACGTAGAATGCCACAAGTGAATCATTTTTCTCTTTTGTCTTCAGATTTGGAACTTTTTTCTTTCATGTGGTATACGCAGTGCCACCATTTTCAGAGGTGGGGGATATGATTTTTTAAAAAATTATAACTAGGAATATCTATTGGTTCTTTTGAGTTGTAGACCCTGGAGAAATTCTTCTTGCTATGTTGAGGACTGCCTTTTCCAGGGGGTCAAAATTAGTCTAAGAAACAGTAATGTTGAGGATGTTATCCTTTTTCCATTGAGGCCATTGTAGACTTGGGAGTGGGGAAGTCTTCCTTTCCCATTTACAATCTTCTTCCTTTGGACATGTTGGAACTATTGTAATAGGAAGACTTGTCAATTTCAAAGAGGATTACAACATAACATCAAATAGTTAAAGTTATAGAAAACATAATCCTTCACTCAGCACGTCACACTGGAAATATTTAAGGAATTAGTGTCTTCACAAAATATATCTTCTCTTGATTGGCTTCCAACTCTTTTATTCTATTCTCCTCTCTTTGGCTTTTTGCATGACTCCAAATCTCCACTCACTTCTTTTATTTATTTTACATTCTGGGATACATATGCAGGACATGCAGCCTGTTCCATAGGTAAACATGTGCCATCATGGTTTGCTGCACTTATCAACCCATCACTCAAGTATTAAGCCACACATGTGTTAGCTATTTATCCTTATGCTCTCCCTCCCCCACCCCTCCGACAGGCCCCACTGTGCATTGTTCCTCTCCCTGTGTCCATGTATTCCCATTGTTTGGCTCTCACTTATACGTGAGAACATGCATCCACCTACTTCTTTAGGGAGGGTTTTAATTCCCTCCCAATATCTATTTTGTTTTTCAAATTTAAGTCACTCAATCTAAAATGTTTTTGTTGGATTCCCAGCTAATGTCAGTGATGTTCATTAAACCAAGACCTGAGAAATTCAAAAGTGAGAAATCACCTAATAGAAATGAAAAATAGTAGTGGAGAGTGAGTCTGTTATTTTTCAGCTCTGCAAGATAGATAAGTAAGGTGGATGGAGAAGCTGAAAATTGGTTGGCATAAAGAGGAGTGATTTGGGTATAAAATGGAGAAACAATGTGGGAAGAATGTTCACAGACATCAAACTCTTCAACAATGTGAGAGAAACTTTAGTTTCTAAAGGTCAGTAGGGTTGACCATTTTTTGTTTTATTTATTATTTTTTTGACCCAACATTTATTCAACCAATATTTATGAAAAGTTCCCCATAGTCAAGTACTATGTTATGTATTTGAGCTATAAAAGTCATTGTATTTGGGCTGCAAAAGTCATTATGACAGACAAAGTTCTTACTCTGTGGATTTATAATTCATAGATTTTGAGGTACATCTTTACCCAGAGAAGAGAAGACCATCATTTTGTACCTGAACTATCACCTTGAAGCCAAAATATAAACTTTATCTTATATTTGCTTCTTTGTTTTAGCATCCAGGCATTATAAATTCCACATATTTTGAAATATTAAAACTTTTTTATGGTAAAAGATCATTATTTGCAAATGGTGGAGGTGTCAAAATATAGTCTCGAAGAAGAAGGATAGAGGCTTACGTCTCAGATTACTAATCGGTTGTTAATTTCCTTTGAAATCTCAAGTAAATTTCTATTTGTTTTATCATCTATAAAGTACTGAAAGTAATGCTGAGTCATTTTCATTGGAAGTGGGAGGAAGTATTCCTAAAGGACTACAGAGTGTTCTGTAGAAAATCATGTGTGTACCAGAGGTGATAATATTGTCCCAGTAATTCTTCTTGTGTCAAAGAAAATGTTGCTACTTAGGGAGAGGATGTGTGAGGGGAAAAGGGAGGAGTTAGGATGGAAACAAGAGAAAAGAACAAGCTTAGAAAAGTGAATTAACCTCTATCCAAAGGAAGATAAATTCCTTTCACAAAGGCCAACTGTGTTGACTCTACCTCACTTTAAATAGAGTGTGAAGAAAAATGCCTTATATGGACTCATGAATTTCCAATTTATGTCAATTTTGCTTGTATTTTTTGGTATGAGAACTTAATGTTTCATTTAAGCAATATTTAAGCTTTTAATTAAAATAGGCTTTTCATGCTAATTTATATGGGTTTACATAGAGATTTTAAAGGTAAAGGTGATACTCTTATATTTCATTCTTTGGAAAGGAAACTTCTGTCTAATGCCTCATTTAAGATTCAGTGGAATCTTTCTTGCTTCAGTAATTTTCCTATTAAATTACAACTATTAGAGCTAGTTTCTCACCCTAAAGGAAACCAATAAAATCACCCAAACTAATGAAGTTGTTTCCAACAGCTAACTCCTCATTATGGGGGTACTTCTAATTACTGTTAAAATGAACTGGAACGGAGTGTCTCCAGAACGGGACGTCCCAGAGCTATAAACCAAAACAGTAAACAGCTGCGCAACTACTAATCTATTCATTTCACCTTTGTAATTGCAGCACAATATCAACTAATTTTTTTAATGTCTCTAGACAAAGACAAGAATGGATTTGGAAACAAAACAGCAAACACTGATAAGGATATCCTTCTGTTATTATAACAAAAGCATATTTGTTATATTTTGTTTTGTATACAGGATTTATCCTCTCTCCTAGATGTTATCATATTTACTCACATATTTATGTCTCTCTGCATTAATTGTCAAGTTTAGGTAGTTCTTCAGTCAAGAGTACATTGAACAATAATGGTAATGCAGCTTATACAGCAGAAAACACTGTTGGTGCTGAAATAGTTTGTACAGGAGAATGACTATAGATCACTTAATTAAGGTGTGTATTGCTTTCCAATTAAATTTTATGCCTAAAGCAATACAAAGCTGAACTTCTGTGTGAATCAGAAAGTGGACACTCTGTAGATAAACAATAAAGCATACTGCTTTTGTTGACTCTAATTCATTCTCAATATGGATTTAAAAACAGAAATGCATGCATCAATTTAGCTGATAAATTTGAGTAACTGTAAAAATGAAATATACAGAAAACAGAAACTCATGAAGACTTGAAGAAGTTATTATAGAGGAAGTTAAGAGAATTATAGATTTGGAGACTGTGTAAAGGCAATCTTAAAATTCAACCTTTGCTTTTTCCCAAGAGAAAAGAAAAGAAAAATGGCATTGTGAATAATAATATTGTATAGAGCAATAATATTATTTTTACATTTACTGTTTATAAGTTACACAAATATATGAAGTGCATATAAAATCACCTGATTGATGGAAAGGAGATATGGCTTCTAGCTCTGGCTCTTGACTGAGAAAGATTGTGTATCTGATTCAACCCACTAACCTTGCTGAATCTGTTTCTTTGACTATAAAACAAACATAGCATAATGGAATCTGTGATCTTCATGGTCTCCTCTAGGTCTCCTGGTCCCTCATGCTACTCTGTGACATGGGGACACTTATACTTCACACAGAGGCCATATATGGAATATGCAGCATTTAAGATAGGTGAAATAATTTTATTCCTTTTGTAAAAATCAGCAAGAAGGTAGATGCATAACTATTTCAATATGAGGAATATATGATTTTATTTAGTGATAAAAATTGCTAAACAACATATTGGGTTTGTATTGTTTCAGCATTGCTCAGTTTGCACTGCTTTCTGACAGTGCCCCTTCTAGCACAGTTTCTGGTCAGCATGGGCCACTAGACGTTTTGGGAGAGGTTTGGCAGGTGAAAGTGAAGCACCAGCCATAAGCTGCATTGAGGCTTATCTGCTGGCTTACCTTGTTGGCATGGGCAGCAGCTGGACCAAGCTCCTTTAGCTCCTGCTGGATCTCCTCTTTCAGCTCCTCTGACTTCTAGGTCAGATCCATGGTTAGCAACATGACAAAGGATGCCAGCTTCCCTGAAGTTCAATCCATCGAAGTTGAAAACTTTGAGATCACGGGACACCAGTAGATGTTCCAGTACATTTTTGTGTATTCCAAGACATCTTCACATAGTGAGTTATTTATTTTCTTACTTCATATTTGTCTTCCCTTTCTTTTTTTTCTTAATTGTACTTTAGATTCTGGGGTCCATGTACAGATCATGCAGGATTGTTGCACATGTACACACATAACAATGTGGTTTGCTGACCCCATCAGTCCGTCACCCACATCTGGCATTTCTCCCCATGTTATCCCTCCCCGACCTCCCCACCCCACTGTTGTCCCTCCCTTGGCCCCCCTCAACAGACCCCAGTGTGTGATGTTCCCCTCCCACTGTCCATGTGTTTTCATTGTTCAACACCTGCCTAGGAGTGAGAACATGCAGTGTTTGATTTTCTGTTCTTGTGTCAGTTTGGTGAGAATGACGGTTTCCAGATTCATCCATGTCCCTACAAAGGACACGAACTCATTGTTTCTTATGGTTGCATAGTATTCCATGGTGTATATGTGCCACATTTTCCTTGTGCAGTCTGTTGTCAGTGGGCATTTGGGTTGGTTCAAGGTCTTTGCTATTGTAAACAGTGCCACTATGAACATACATGTGCACACGTCGTTATAATAGAATGATTTATAATCCTTTGGGTATATACCCAGTAATGGAATTTCTATTTCTAGGTCCTTGAGGAGTCATCACACTGTCTTCCACAATGGCTGAACTAGTTTACACTCCCACCAGCAGTGTAAAAGTGTTCCTATTTCTCCACATCCTCTCCACCATCTGTTGTCTCCAGATTTTTTAATGATCACCATTCTACCTGGTGTTAGGTAGTATTTCAGTGCGAGTTTGATTTGCATTTCTCTAATAATCAGTGATGATGAGCATTTTTTCATATGTTTGTTGGCCTCATATATGTCTTCTTTTGAAAAATGTCTGTTCATATTCTTCGCCCACTTTTGGGTGGGTTTGTTTTTTCTTGTAAATCTGTTTTGTTTCTTTGTAGATTGTGGATATTAGCCCTTGGTCAGATGGGTAGATCCATGGTTAATTGCAAAAATTTTTTTCATTCTGTTGGTTGTTGGTTCAATCTAATGATTGTTTCTTTTGCTGTACAGAAGCTCTGGAGTTTAATTGAGTCCCATTTGTCTATTTTGGCTTTTCTTGCCAATGTTTTTGGTGTTTTAGTCATGAAGTTCTTGCCTATGTCTACATCCTGAATGGCTTTGCCTAGGTTTTCTTCTAGTGTTTTCATGGTGTTAGGTCTTATGTTTAAGTCTTTAATCCATCTGGAATTAATTTTAGTGTAAGGTGTCCGGAAGGGGTCCAGTTTCTGCTTTCTGCACACTGCTAGCCAGTTTTCCCAACACCATTTATTAAACAGGGACTCCTTTCCCCATTGCTTATTTTTGTCAGGCATGTCAAAGATCAGATGGTTGTAGATGTGTGGTGTTGCCTCCAAAGGCTCTGTTCTCTTCCATTGGTCTATATCTCTGTTTTGGTACCAGTACCATGATATTTTGATTACTGCAGTTTTGTAGTATAGTTTGAAATCAGGTAGGGTGATGCCTCTGGCTTTGTTCTTTTTGCTTAGGATTATCTTGGCTATGTGGGCTCTCTTTTGGTTCCACATGAAGTTTAAGTTGTTTTTTTTTACATTTCTGTGAAGAAGGTCATTGGTAGCTTAATGCGGAGAGCATTGAATCTCTAAGTAACTTTGGGCAGTATGGCCATTTCACGAGTCTTTTCTTTCTTACTACCTTATATATATACTTCAGACTCCACCATCAAATATAGATGAATGAGCCTCGTAGTTACTGTGTAACCAGACTCCAAAGTTAGGTAAGGTCAAATCTCTATAAATCTGTAGATACACACACATATACAAAGATGGATAGGTAGAGTAGATGGACACATATGTAAGTAGGTAGGTAGGTAGATAGATATATAAGTAGATAGATAGATCTGCTGCCTCTTTGGCTGATCTCTGACTGATAAAGATCTCAACAGTTATTTTCAATGCTTCTTTGAGAAATAATTTGATGTCCTTTAACATATTTAAAGAATAAACTGGTTGGAATTGGCAGCTTTTGCACTCTGATTGTTTTCTTAAAATTTCTGGTGCAGTCACATGAAAGAAAGAATAACTTCATTCCAAGTAGACACAAAATATAGAAATATTACCAATAGTGATCCTTGGAAAAAGGGCATATAAATATATAACATTTAATTCTTTTGGTAATTACTAAAACTGTTCATCAAAAGGAGGAATTACCTTGCCCTGGAGGTGTTGTCAGTGGACTTGAAAGGACTGACAGTGAGGGTATGTTCCCTAATTTCGTGTGTGTGTGTGTGTGTGTGTATACACTGACATGTTTGAAAAATTTCCTTTGCTAGAGAATGTTATTGCTCTTACCCAACTGTCCCACTAGTTGAGAATTACTACTTTAATATGAGTTGCAACTTCTTGTATATAATCCATATAGTATATTAAAATCCAGTTTATAGCTTCATGGAACATAGTTTTGGAATAGGTACATATTTTTTTGATACTGAATTTATACTCTGGAAAACAAGCCTTTATTTTGTTGCAAACTATTAAAATGTATTGAAAAACAAATCATACAAAAGAGAAGAGAAGTTTACCATGGAATCTTAAAAATATACATTAGGGGAGCATAACAGAAAGCAATATTTGAAAATATAGGACACTACGAAAATGCACATATTGACCTTTGTCCTTAGAATTTGGAGTATATATGGCCAAGGTGAAACCTAGAAATTTATTTTTATTTCTAAATTCCAAATTTTTCTTCCTCCTCTTAATGGTCAAAATACTCCTTTTCTGATCACGAAATTGTTAAAATTCACTCCTTAAAATTTTATTTGACAGAGCTGTGCTCATCTCTCTGCACCCCACAAATCACCCTGGCTTCTTTGCATCGTCACTAGTAATTCCTTCCCAATTAGTCCCTCTGCTTGACATTTAGGGACAATAAAATTGAGAATGCTTGTTCGTGACTTGAACACACACTGTTTTTCCATCTTTCTTGCTGATAAATGTCTGTTTTAAATTTCATAGTCTATATGAAGGACAACTAAATATTGAAAGGATTGATGTGTGTGTGTATGAGAAGAAAGGTTTCTAGATTTTAAAAAGTTGAATATTAACTTTGAATGGCACAACACATAGAAAGCTCAAAAGGAACAGTATTAAGGCTTCCCGTCCAGAGATTTATTCAAGGTGCTAAGGTTACATATGCTACCCTGAACTTATTTCTATGTTTGGGACACATGATATTCTCCTATGTCCCATATTCTGTTCTTGTTCATTGCTAGGATTACTTAATTTTACAGTCAGCATTGTCATTATCTATATACTTAAATCTTTATTATTTTGAGAGTGATTTTTATGCTCTTTCAGCAGTTTTGGCATGGTCAGAATTCTTTGTCCATAGCACAGGTGTCTGTAGGTTCAAAGTTATCTTTTTGACTTTGATATTTGGTTGCTGTTCTTTGAGCAACAGGGTGTGTAATATTTAGCAGAATCTCTGGGGCCAAATGCATAAGCATAGTCTTCTATATATTTAAACACTGTGAACAGAACCTGTTGTAAGGGGTGAGAGGACTATCAGGTGAGATTTTCTTGGTCAATATTGAGACATTGTGAAAAAGTGCACAGCTAAATGCAATGCACTTTTTAAAATATAACATCTCTTATATTTTCCATGACTCCTGAGTATGAATCCCTCTGCTCAGTTTGGGTGGGGGATGTTTTATGCAGAACCAATGTGTTGATATTACAAATTATGACAACTGGTATCACGAATCGATCAGCTAGTTCATTTTTTGAAATAGTCAGAAAAGCATTAAATGGAATTAAAAAGAGCAGCATTATAAATTGTCCTGGTGAAGCTTTTAATGCTGCATTTTCATTCCATGAAATAAGGTTCTAACTGCTAGAGTGGCTATAATAAGGTCTTACTGGTGTTTTTGTTCTATTTTATTATTGCCTTCAGGCAGACTATGAGCTTTATGAATTTTTAGCTTACCAAAGTAGTTAGGGAAGGAAGAGTTTTTCTTTCTTTATTCGTGTTTAGTGTATCTCCACACTTTAAATTTGACTTAAACTAAGAGGACTATATACATTTCTTAGCATGGCTTTAGAGAAAGTACTCTATAATCAAGTTCAATATTCTCTTTCACATTTCATTCTTTTATAGTTCTTCCCCTTGCAGGACTAGAAAATTCCCCAATGTGGCATGTTTGTATAACTCAACACGTTTTCTTAGTCTATTTTCTCTAATTCTAAGGCCTTCCCTTGTCCTTTTCTGACAGACAAATACCTCTGAGCTTTCTAAACCCAAATGACATTTCCCTTGTGAGACCAGCCTACTCTTTCTCATATTAATCCTAACTCTATATGTTTATAGAGTTCGTAACAGGAAAGATGGTCCTAACATTTGTTATATTTATAAAGACTAATGATATCAGTAAATTGAGCCTAAAAGCTACCTAGATTTAAAAAAATTTATCTTTAACAGATTTAAGATTAAATTGTAAAAATCAAAGTAGCTCTGAATAATATTTTCTTTGCAAAAAGGGGACTTTGAGTGGGCTTTTAATTAATGTTTGATCCTATTTATAAATTTAGGTTGTGAAACTCATGGAAGGATTTTAATCCATGTTTATATATTTACTATGTTTTAGTTGTCTTATAAATATATCAGTTGTCTCTCAAATACATTTTAAAATAGGAAAACAAAACAAAACAAAACATCACCCTAATCTCAAGCCCAGAGGTATCAAACAAAATAAAACTAAATACTTAAAATTCTTTAGTGTTCTGAGAGATTTTATCTTATTTCTAAATGTGAATCTTGACCAGAGAAAAGCACATAATATGATATATTTATAGTTATTACTACGTCTTATCTGTCTTATCTGAAATATATCTAAATTTCATTTACTTGTCTCTATCCCTATAGCAAAACATGAGTTCAAGCCACGATTGTCTGTTAATATAGATTTCTGTGGTAATCTTTCACATGGATTATCTGATTCATCACTTGTTTATCTCCAATCTGTTCTTTGGAGCAGGGTTTGGCAAATTGAAGCTGATAGCCAGTTTTGGCTTGCTGCCTGTTTTTGTATGCGCTCGGAGAAGATTGGCTTTTGTGCTTTTTATAGTTGGATTTTTTTCTAATATTGAGACACATGGAAATGGATGAAAATCAAATGTTGGTGTCTGCAAATGAAGTTGTTCATTGTTCTGTTGTTTTCATTTCTGACTCTCTTTCTGTATAACTGATGGAAATTATGGTTTTATAGAAAGCGTCCTTTTGGTGAAATTACAAAAATCCTGTTTAGATGTTGACCAACAGCTAGTTAAAACAGCAATTTTGCTTTCTGTGAATCTATGAGAAACAATAAGTTGGGTGGTGGGGCTGGGGGTAGAGGTGATAGTTAAGAGAGTGACGGATAGTTAAGAGAGCTGGGGGTAAAGTGATGGTGGCACTGTTAAATTCCAAGTAAACTGGGACTTGACCTATTAACAATAGGGTGAGGGTTAAAAGTTTGCACTGTCTGTAACAGCAGCAGTACAGATAGCCATTGTGCTCACGGTTCATTCTTTTATTATCACTGTGAGTATAAAAGTCCCTGAAAATGCTGTTGACTTTTACCCTTAAAATTAGGAGTGGCCTGGGAGAAGTGGATTCAACTTAGTGACTATAAATGAATAAGTTATCTTCTTTCTTTATTTAAGTAAATTGATCTCACCGTATTTTCAAGAAGTCAGGATGTTTGGAAAGGCTGAGTAATTTAATGCACTTAATTTGAACTTGGGTTCAAACAATTAGTTTTTATTTCTAACTCCATTGCTTATGATTTGACTGGGCACTTGCCGACAAGCATTTGCTAAATATGCCATTTTCATTTAGAAACTAAATATATTCCTTAGATTCAACTTATTAGTGAAAATGTGTGTTTGTACTGTTTTTTTTGTTTTAGCCCAAAAGTCTGCTCTCACTGTGAATGTATTCCATCATGGTAGATTATTTTGATAGAGATTTTTTTTCAAGGGATCTGTATTGTGAATAAAATAAGTAAAAATATGAGCTTTTTCTCTTAGACAAGATCTTATCTGACAATTTAGAGCCTATGTCTGATAAAATATTCTTATACAAGCCACACACACACACACACACACACACACACACACACACACACACATACACATTCTTTTATGTATGTAACTTTAATTCAGTAATTTTTCTTTGACATAAAACATCATCATTATTATTCAGCTTTTATTGAGTACCTGTGCTGCTTAGGTCATGGATTTGGAAGCTGGAGCATAAGTGCATAGTTTTAGAAAATGACATTTTCCTCATAGTACCTCTTAGGTCATTTGGAAGAAGGTACTATCTTTTACTTTCTCTCCCTTGAAAATTGCAATAAAATGTTAGTTTCTTCATGCTTATGTGAAATTATAATGAACATTAATAAAAATTCATATTTAGATGGAAAATTGACATAGAGCCCTGGAGAGGGTAATTATTTTTTTCATGACTATTATAGGCCAAATTTCCATGCTATAGTTTTAAATAAAAATGGTAAAGAAAGAATATATTAAGTCTTTATGATGGTCTTTTGGAGCTACTCTGAATTACTCTGGTTACTGAAGTGAAGAAAAGTACATAGATCACTTGGTTCCTTTCATTCATATCCAGTAATGAGAAAGATGAAAGCTGATAGGGCACTGTCTATGGTAGGACATAAACGTTGGGGAAATGAACCTATCATTACACCATTTTTTCAAGAGAATATGGCTATACATTATTATTTTCTTATATACCATTTCCTCAGTTGTATTATTTCCTTAGTAAAGCATAGGTTATTTCATATTCAGATACTTTTATTGTCAGGTCATGGTATTTGGCTGATTTACAAAGTGTCATTAGACTTATTTACTGATCGCAACTCTGGAGAAGAGCTCAGCTGCTTTTAATAGAAAAATAAGTGATTTCCCATCCTATGATGGACTGACAAGACAAGTCTCTCTCAATACTTTTAGCCAAGAACTTTGAATGGAATTCATTTAGAAATAAAATTGATGTCTCAGATACATTGGACTATAATAAAAGATATAGAAAAAGATGATTTACAGCTTTCAGAACTTTAGTGTTTGAAAAATTAGGTAGATAGCCTCTTTCCTAAGCTAGAGATGGTATGATTCCTATTAAAAGTGACTCTTATTGAAAGTTATCTTGGCTAACCTTGTGATATCACAGACTTCTCTATATTTAATATGATAAAAGTTATCAATGTAAGGTGAAGGGAAGATTTTTCATGAGAACAGGAATGAAACAAGCATGTCAATCAGCACTTCTACTCAATGCTTTCCTAGAGGATTGAGGGTGGTACAGTAAGGCAAGGAAAAACTGTTGTTATAAAGATTGAAAAGGAAGAAATTAAACTCATTATTCAGACAATATGAATGCATACTTAAAGTCTACAGATAAACTATTATAATAAATACATGAATATAGAGAATTTTCTGCACATAGACAATATTCAAAAGTTAATTTCCTTTCCATACACTGGCACTAACAATTGAAAGATGAAACAATGTGCTAGTGTGAGAAGCATGTAATAAACCAACGTGTGCTGGGAGAAGTATATGGCAGGGTAATGACGTAGAGGATTGTATGATACATCTTCTTGGGTGGGGCATGCTTTATCCCTTTGTATTTTACTGAAAATTTTACTGGTTTTATTTTAATTCCAGGAAGTAGTAGAAAAATCTTAAATTCCTGAAAAGGAGAAAGTAGTTCATTTGGAAAAAGGAAAGGAATCACAAGGAGACAGCAGAAGTGGGAGGCTGGGAACATTAAAGAGCTTTCATACTTTCTTCAATGGTTGGTTGAAGGCAGACCCTACTAATTAGGAGAACATCCAAAGTGTTCAAGAAGAACTCTAATTAGAACTTATTTAGAAAGGGCATACCAATATCCTAGGAATAGTCTCCAAGTTAAAAGAAAGTAAAAATCCTCCCTTTCCTTTTTTAAGTGTTCTATATCAAAACATTATCCTTGTAAGATTCCAGCCGTACAGTTAATGGAGTTCTACAAAACACAGGAGGTATGCAGATAGATTGCCCTTTTCATACTAGAAAGCAAACAGGATATACGTAGAGGCCAAAAAACCTCAGCTTTCAAAATATGAGAATCCTATTCAATTTTGTTTAAACACAAGATAATTTATTTCCTCTATCAAATTTTATTTTTTCTACAGCATATTATGTACACTTGAATTAAATGTGTAAATAGGATTATTTATGCTGTCCTGAATGCAGTAATTGAAATTAAACTGATGCCAAATTACAATTTAGGATCACACTGAATCTCATAGAATTAACGTTATGCTGAATTGTTTCGTGCAGGCAAACATTTACAGAGATATGCACTTTGATCAAGTATGCCTTGGAAACCTGCAGGACTTGATGCCAGTGTTAAAAATATAATTTGGAATATTTCTAAATATTCCCTGAAATCAACAAAGATCACAGAAAATATCTCTTGTTAGAGTGGTAACTGTTACACTATGTCTGATTTAAAACCTGGTTTTCTATTCCTGACTTGTTCTCATGCTTGTTTCCTCCAGCGCAGACCTTATTTATGAGTGACAGACGCCACTTTGGGTTTGTCATTCTTATGGATATAATTCTTTTTCCCCTTCTTATTTCTCTTGTCAACATATCTTGATACTGTGTAAAAGGCAGATGAAAATGCACAGTCTACTGTAATCAAATTTCACATTGATTCTCTTAGGAAAACCTTATTATAGATATTTAAAAATATATATGATTGACCCTGACACTGTAGGAAACTTCAATTTTTTACTAAGAAAAACCTTGGCTATTCAATTTTTGAATCAACATAAGTATAGACATATAAAATTTTGTATCTGCAAGTTATACCATAAAGCCATGTGCTCCAATTATATAATTTTGTACATGAGAAAACATATAACCACACAAAAGCATAATTTGAAGTTCTAGCAGAACTGCAAATTGAACTAGTAAATGATAATTTCACGTTGTCCATTTAGAGTTGGGTAGAATCAACTAAAGGAGGCTTCGTGCAGGAAGATAATTTTCTTCTTATTAAAGTGAAATCTCGGGAGAGAGATCCAAGACGGCTGATCGCTAACAGCTTGGGATTGTAGCTCCCAGTGAAAGCTCGGAAAACGTGAGGATGCCATATTTTCAGAGAACTTTTCATCACCTACGGACCAGAAGATTTCCAGTGGAGGAGCCCCGCGGGTCGCCAGCGCGACTTCGGTGGCCGGTGCAGCGGTTTTGCCATTGCCTCGGCGTGGCAGCTCTTCATGCACAGTGAGCGGGACTGGTTCCCCTACTGACTGGTGTTTGGAGCTCCATCCGAGAAGGCAGAGCCGCTTGTTGTGGACTCAAGAAGGAAGCCCGACCGGAGATTCCCAGGCAGAAGAGCACCATCAGTCTTATCACTGTTGTTTTGGCCGGCGCAGTGGGTTGCTCAGATTCCAGCACTGGGAATCAATAAATTGGACATCCTCTCAGGAACTTAATCAGAAAGGCGCTAATTGTAAAGACATCAGATGGATAAAATCACAATAAAGGGAAAAAAACAGCCTAAAAAGGCCAAGAAAACTGAAAGTCAGAACACCTCTCCCTCTACAGGGGATAGTAATTCCTCATCAGCAATGGAACAAGCCCTAATGGAAGAGGACTGTGTTCCAGTATCTGAAGGAGGTTTTAGAAGTTGGATGGTAAAAAACCTCTGGGAATTGAAACAAATTGTTCTAAACCAATGCAAAGAAACTAAGAACTTTGAAAAAAGGTTAGACAAAATGTTAAAAAGAAGGGACAATATAGAAAGGAATATAAATGAACTAATGGAGTTGAAAAATACAATACGAGAACTTAATGAAATATGCACAAGTTTGAATAGCCGAATTGATCAAGCAGAAGAAAGGATATCAGAGGTCGAAGACCGACTTAATGAAATAGAATGAGAAGACAAGAATAGAGAAAAAAGGATAAAAAGGAATGAGCAAAGTCTCCAAGAATTATGGGACTATGTGAAAAGACCTAATCTACGTTTAATAGGTGTACCTGAATGTGATGGAGAGAATGAATCCCAGCTGGAAAATATTCTTCAGGATATTATCCAGGAGAATTTTCCCAATCTAGCAAAGCAGGATACCATTCAACCTCAGTTAATACAGAGAACACTACAAAGATATTCCTTAAGAAGAGCAACCCCAAGACACATAATCATTAGATTCACCAGCGTTGAAACAAAGGAGAAAATGCTAAGGGCAGCCAGAGAGAAAGGTCAGGTTACCCACAAAGGGAAGCCTATTAGACTTATAGCAGATCTCTCAGTAGAAACCCTACAAGCCAGAAGAGAGTGGGGGCCAATATTTAACATCCTCAAAGAACAGAAATTTCAGCCCAGAATTTCATATCCTGCCAAACTAAGCTTCACAATTGAAGGAAAAATAAAATCTTTTATGAACAAGCAAGTACTCAGAGATTTTATTACCACCAGGCCTGCTTTACAAAAACTTCTGAAAGAAGCATTACACACAGAAAGGAACAACCAGTATTAGCCTTTCTAAAAAAATACCAAAAAGTAAAGAACATCAACAGAAAGAAGAATTTACATCAACAAATGGATAAAATAGCCAGTTAACATCAAATGGCAGTAATCTTAAATGGAAATCGACTAAATTTTCTAATTAAAAGATACAGCCAAAATCTAATGGTATACTATATCCAGACCTATTTTATATCCAAAGATATACATAGACTAAAAACAAAGGGTTGGAGAAAGATTTACCAATCAAATAGAGAAAAAAACAAATAAATAAACAAAAAGGAGTTGCAATTTATGCATTTGATAAAACAGATTTCAAACCAAAAAAGATAGAGTGGTATAAGGATCAATGCATTCTAATACCCAGATACATAAGACCCATAAAGAGATTCAGACTCAACGAAACAGAAAATTAATAAGGATATCCAGAATCTGAACTCAGATCAGTAACAAGTAAACTTAATAAGCAAACTCTCCACTTTAGATAAATAAAATATACATTCTCCATTTTAAATACATAAAATAATGATCGGCCATTATTAATAGCCATTTATAGAATAAAGCAATATTTCTGTTCTCTCTCCCTCTTTTTCTTCCTCTCTTTTCCTTTCAAAAAACAAAGACCCTCTATATCCTCTCTTTCTTTCAGCTCCAAAAAAAAAAAAAAAAAAAAAGAAATAAAGTGAAATCTCTGTACAAGACAATAATAAATGTACGATATATAGAGTCTGACAAATGTATATTCTTGTGTAGCAAGCATTTCAGTCTAGGGAGAGCATTTCCATCCTGGAAAATTTCCTAGGGCTCCATAGAAAGCCACTGTTCTGTTTTCTCTTACTATACTTAAGTTTCACCTGCTTTTGTATTGTATAAATGAAATTATATACTATATACTCATTTGTGTCTGGATTTTCTGATCAATATATTGGATTTGAAATTCATTTATATTCTTAGTATTTCATTTGTTTATTCATATTCCTATTGTTAAACATTTGAGAGTTTTCAAGTTTTGGCAACATAAGATAAATGCCTTGCCTATAGAGTTGATGTATATTTAACTTTATATGAAGTGCCAAACAGTTTTTCAAAGTCCTTTTACTATTTTATATTCTTATTTGCAATGAATCAGTCTCCACTTACTCCCTATTCTTACCAATATTTGGTGTTGTGGACCTTTTTGATTTTAGCTGTAATAGGTAGTGTGAAGTAGTATCATACTATAGTTTAATTTGGGTTTTCTTGTCAATGAAGTTTGAGAACCTTTTAATGTTGTTACTGGTAATTTGGATTTTTTTTGGTCAGTTATCTATTTGAATATTTTACCCATTTAAAACATTGGATTGTATTTTTATTAATTTGTAGAAATTTTTTTCCATATTCTCTCAGACACATGTATTTTAATGCTTTCTCCAAGTGTAAGGGTTACATTATGACTTTTAAAATGGTATATTTTGATGAGCAGAAGTTTTAATTAGAATAAACTCTAATTAATAACTGATTCAAGCTTTTTGGATAATCTCTCATAAATCTGTTTACCAAATGCCATTGATATATTACCATTTGGTATCTGAAAAGACTACAAAGTTAAACTTTTATATTTAGGTATATTATTGCATAACATTGCATAAAACATTTCTATCATGCTTTATTTTGAAAGGACTTGTGTAAGGTAAACATTATTTTTTTCCCTGAATAACTGATATAATTAAATAGTAAAATATCAATTTTCTGGACTTGGTGTGTCTTTTTTTGTAAGTTTTTATCTTAATAATGCAATTTCTTTAGTATATGTAGGGTTATTCAGATTTTATTTATTCTTGTGTTAATTTTGGTAGTTTAATGTATCTATGAATTTGTTTATTTCTTCTAAGTTTTGGCAGGATATTTTTCAATATTTCTTCAATATCCTTTATGCCTGTAATGATATTTCTTCTCTCAAATCATATTTTGTGTTGTCTCTTTTATTCTAGTTAGTCTTATAGGGGTAGATTGAGTGCACTAATATTACCAAAAGAATTATTTTTGTTTTCTTTTTTTGTTATGAATTTTCTATTTTTTTGATTTCTGCTGTTTTCTTTCTTCTACCCCCTTTAAGTTTTATTTTTCTCACTTATTAATATGGAAATGCATTTTTAGACCTTTGTGTTTAATAAACAAGCATTGAAATTAAATTTGTTGAAGTATTTCCTTAGGTGTATTTAACGAATTTGATATGGTGCATGTTCAGTATGTCAACAGATATTTTTCTAATTCTTCCTTTAAAAATTTTTTCTTGTTTTATTTTTCATAAGTTATTGGAGTGCAGGTGGTATTTGGTTACATGAATAAGTTCTTCAGCAGTGATTGTGAAATGTTGGTGCACCCATTGATCGAGCAGTATACACTGTACCATATTTATAGTCTTTTATACTTTGCCCCCCTCCTGCTCTTTCCCCCAAGTCCCCAAAGTCCATTTTATCATTCTTATGCCTTAGCGTCCTCATAGCTTAGCTTCCACATATCAGCAAGAACATATAATGTTTGGTTTTCCATTCCTGAGTTACTTCACTTTGAATGACAGTCTCCATTCTCATACAGGTCACTGCAAATGCTGATAATTCATTAATTTTTTATGACTGAGTAGCATTCCATCCTATGTACATATGTGCCACCATTTCTTTTCTTTTCTTTTCTTTTCTTTTTAATTTTTATTGCATTATAGGTTTGGGGGTACATGTGCAGAACGTGCAAGATAGTTGCATAGGTACACACATGGCAGTGTGTTTTGCTGCCTTCCTTCCCTTCACTCACACTTGGTATTCATCCCCAGGCTATCCCCCCCAGTCCCCCCCACTGTCCCTCCCCCATTTCCCCCAACAGTCCCCAGTGTATAGTAGACCGCCTCTCTGTGTCCATGTGTTCTCATTTTTCTCACCCACCTATGAGTGAGTATATGCAGTATTTCTTTTTCTGTTCTTGTGTCAGTTTGCTGAGAATGATGTTCTCCAGATTCATCCATGTCCTTACAAAGGACACAAACTCATCATTTTTGATTGCTGCATAATATTCCATGGTGTATATGTGACACATTTTCCCAGTCAAGTCTATCATCGATGGGCATTTGGGTTGGTTCCAGGTCTTTGCTGTTGTAAACAGTGCTGCAATGAACATTCGTGTGCATGTGCCCTTACAGTAGAACGATTTATAGTCTTTTGGATAGATACCCAGTAATGGGATTGCTGGGTCAAATGGAATTTCTATTTCTAGGTCCCTGAGGAATCGCCACACTGTCTTCCACAATGGTTGAACTAATTTACATTCCCACCAACAGTGTAAGAGTGTTCCTATTTCTCCACATCCTCTCCAGCATCTGCTGTCTCCAGATTTTTTAATGATCGCCATTCTAACTGGTGTGAGATGGTATCTCAATGTGGTTTTGATTTGCACCTCTCTAATGACCAGTGATGAGGAGCCTTTTTTTGTGTGTTTGTTGACCTTATGTATGTCTTCTTTTGTAAAGTGTCTGATCATATCCTTTGCCCATTTTTGAATGGGCTTGTTTGCTTTTTTCCTGTAAATCTGTTTGAGTTCTTTGTAAATTCTGGATATCAGCCCTTTGTCAGATGGGTAAACTGCAAAGATTTTTTTCCCATTCTGTTGGTTGCTGATTCACTCTAGTGACTGTTTCTTTTGCCATGCAAAAGCTGCAGAGTTTGATTAGGTCCCATTTGTCTATTTTGGCTTTTGTTGCCAATGCTTTTTGTGTTTTGGTCATGAAGTCCTTGCCTACTCATATGTCCTGAATGGTTTTGCCTAGATTTTCTTCTAGGGTTTTTATGGTGCCAGGTCTTATGTTTAAGTCTTTAATCCATCTGGAGTTAATTTTAGTGTAAGGTGTCAGAAAGGGGTCCAGTTTCTGCTTTCTGCAGATGGCTAGCCAGTTTTCCCAACACCATTTATTAAATAGGGAATCCTTACCCCATTGCCTGTTTTTGTCTGGTTTATCAAAGATAATAAGGTTGTAGATATGTTGTGTTGCCTCCGATGCTTCTGTTCTGTTCCATTGATCTATATCTCTGTTTTGGTACCAGTACCATGCTGTTTTTTTTTTTAATTTTTATTGCATTATAGGTTTGGGGGTACATGTGCAGAACGTGCAAGATAGTTGCATAGGTACACACATGGCAGTGTGCTTTGCTGCTTTCCTCCCCTTCACCCACACTTGGTATTCATCCTCAGGCTATCCCCCCCAGCCCCCCCCGCTGTCCCTCCCACATTCCCCCCAACAGTCCCCAGTGTATAGTAGACCGCTTCCCTGTGTCCATGTGTTCTCATTTTTCTCACCCACCTATGAGTGAGTATATGTGGTATTTCTTTTTCTGTTCTTGTGTCAGTTTGCTGAGAATGATGTTCTCCAGATTCATCCATGTCCCTACAAAGGACACAAACTCATCATTTTTGATTGCTGCATAATATTCCATGGTGTATATGTGCCACATTTTCCCAGTCCAGTCTATCATCGTTGGACATTTGGGTTGGTTCCAGGTCTTTGCTATTGTAAACAGTGCTGCAATGAACATTCGTGTGCATGTGTCCTTATAGTAGAACGATTTATAGTCCTTTGGATAGATACCCAGTAATGGGATTGCTGGGTCAAATGGAATTTCTATTTCTAGGTCCCTGAGGAATCGCCACACTGTCTTCCACAATGGTTGAACTAATTTACACTCCCACCAACAGTGTAAGAGTGTTCCTATTTCTCCACATCCTCTCCAGCATCTGCTGTCTACAGATTTTTTAATGATCGCCATTCTAACTGGTGTGAGATGGTATCTCAATGTGGTTTTGATTTGCATCTCTCTAATGACCAATGATGATGAGCACTTTTTCATATGTTTGCTGGCCTCATGTATGTCTGCTTTCGTAAAGTTTCTGTTCATATCCTTTGCCCATTTTTGAATGGGCTTGTTTGTTTTTTTCCTGTAAATCTGTTTGAGTTCTTTGTAAATTCTGGATATCAGCCCTTTGTCAGATGCGTAAACTGCAAAGATTTTTTCCCATTCTGATGGTTGCTGATTCACTCTAGTGACTGTTTGTTTTGCTGTGCAGAAGCTGTGGAGTTTGATTAGGTCCCATTTGTCTACTTTGGCTTTTGTTGCCAATGCTTTTGGTGTTTTGTTCATGAAGTCCTTGCCTACTCCTATGTCCTGAATGGTTTTGCCTAGATTTTCTTCTAGGGTTTTTATGGTGTCAGGTCTTACGTTTAAGTGTTTAATCCATCTGGAGTTAATTTTAGTGTAAGGTGTCAGAAAGGGGTACAGTTTCTGCTTTCTGCACATGGCTAGCCAGTTTTCCCAACACCATTTATTAAATAGGGAATCCTTTCCCCATTGCCTGTTTTTGTCTGGTTTATCAAAGATAATATGGTTGTAGATGTGTTGTGTTGCTTCCGATGCCTCTGTTCTGTTCCATTGGTCTATATCTCTGTTTTGACCATGCTGTTTTGATTACTGTAGCCTTGTAGTATAGTTTGAAGTCTGGTAGTGTGATGCCTCCCGCTGTGTTCTTTTTGCTTAGAATTGACTTGGCTTTGCAGGCTCTTTTTTGGTTCCATATGAAATTTATGGTGTTTTTTTCCAGTTCTGTGAAGAAATGCAATGGTAGTTTGATGGGGATAGCATTGAATGTGTAAATTACTTTGGGCAGTATAGCCATTTTCACAATATTGATTCTTCCTAACCACGAACATGGAATATTTCTCCATCTGTTTGTGTCCTCTCTTATTTCGTTGAGCAGTTGTTTGTAGTTTTCCTTAAAGAGGTCCCTTACATTCCTAGTGAGTTGTATTCCTAGGTATTTTATTTTCTTTGTAGCAATTGTGAATGGCAGTTCTTTCTTAATTTGGTTCTCTTTAAGTCTGTTATTGGTGTATAGAAATGCTTGTGATTTTTGAACATTGATTTTATATCCTGAGACTTTGCTGAAGTTGCTTATCAGTTGCAGGAGCTTTTCAGCTGAGGTGATGGGGTCTTCTAGGTATACTATCATGTAGTCTGCAAATAGAGATAATTTGGCTTCCACCTTTCCTATTTGAATACCCTTTATTTCTTTTTCTTGCCTGATTGCTCTGGCTAGAACTTCCAGTACTATGTTGAATAGAAGTGGTGAGAGAGGGCATCCTTGTCTAGTGCCGGATTTCAAAGGTAATGCTTCCAGTTTTTGCCCATTAAGTATGATATTGGCTGTTGGTTTGTCATAAATAGCTTTTATTACTTTGAGATATGTTCCATCAATACCAAGTTTATTGAGGGTTTTTAGCATAAAGGGCTGTTGAATTTTGTCAAATGCCTTCTCTGCGTCAATTGAGATAATCATGTGGTTTTTGCTTTTGCTTCTGTTTATGTGGTGAATTACATTTATAGACTTGCGTATGTTGTACCAGCCTTGCATCCCTGGGATGAATCCTACTTGATCATGATGGATAAGTTTTTTAATGTGCTGTTGCAATCGATTTGCCAATATTTAATTGAAGATTTTTGCATCTATGTTCATCGTGGATATTGGGCTGAAGTTTTCTTTTGTTGTTGAGTCTCTGCCAGGTTTTGGTATCAGGATGATGTTGGTCTCATAAAATGATTTGGGAAGGGTTCCCTCTTTTTGGATTATTTGAAATAGTTTCAGAAGGAATGTTACCAGATCCTCTTTGTGTGTCTGGTGGAATTCAGCTGTAAACCCATCTGGGCCTGGGCTTTTTTTGTGTGGTAGGCTCTTAATTGCTGCCTCAACTTCAGACCTTGTTATTGGTCTATTCATAGTTTTGGCTTCCTTCTGGTTTAGGCTTGGAAGGACACAGGTGTCCAGGAATTTATCCATTTCTTCCTGATTTACTAGTTTGTGTGCATAGAGTTGTTTTTAGTATTCTCTGATGATGGTTTGAATTTCTGTGGAATCTGTGGTGATTTCCCCTTTATCGTTTTTTATTGCCTCTATTTGGTTGTTCTCTCTTGTCTTTTTTATCAGTCTGGCTAGTGGTCTGTCTATTTTGTTGATCTTTTCGAAAAACCAGCTCTTAGATTTATTGATTTTTTGAAGGGTTTTTCTTGTCTCTATCTCCTTCAGTTCTGCTCTGATCTTAGTTATTTCTTGTCTTTGGCTAGGTTTTGAGCTTTTTTGATCTTGCTCCTCTAGCTCTTTCAATTTTGATGATAGGGTGTCAATTTTGGATCTCTCCACTCTTCTCATGTGGGCACTTATTGCTATATATTTTCCTCTACAGACTGCTTTAAATGTGTCCCAGAGATTCTGGTACGTTGTGTCTTCATTCTCGTTGGTTTCAAAGAACTTCTTTATTTCTGCCTTCATTTCTTTTTTTATCCAATCAACATTCAAGAGCCAGTTGTTCAGTTTCCATGAAGCTGTTTGGTTCTGAGTTATTTTCTGAATTCTGAGTTCCAACTTGATTGCACTGTGGTCTGAGAGACTGCTTGTTATGATTTCAGTTGTTTTGCATTTGCTGAGGAGTGCTTTACTTCCAATTATGTGGTCAATTTTGGAGTAGGTGTGATGTGGTGCTAAGAAGAATGTATATTCTGTGGATTTGGGGTGGAGAGTTCTGTAAATGTCTATCAGGTTTGCTTGTTCCAGGTCTGAGTTCAAGTCCTGGATATCCTTGTTAATTTTCTGTCTGGTTGATCTGTCTGCTATTGACAGTGGAGTGTTAAAGTCTCCCACTATTATTGTGTGGGAGTCTAAGTCTCTTTGTAAGTCATTAAGAACTTGCCTTATATATTTGGGTGCTCCTACATTGGGTCCATATATATTTAGAATCGTTATCTCTTCTTGTTGTATCGATCCTTTTACCATTATGTAATGACCTTCTTTGTCCCTTTTGATCTTTGTTGCTTTAGTCTATTTTATCAGAGATGAGAATTGCAACTCCTGCTTTTTTTTTGCTCTCCATTTGCTTGGTAAATCTTCCTCCATCCTTTTATTTTGAGCCTTTGTGTATCTTTGCGTGTGAGGTGGGTTTCCTGGATACAGCATACTGATGGGTTTTGGTTTTTTATCCAATTTGCCAGTCTGTGTCTTTTGATTGGTGCATTTAGCCCATTTACATTCAGGGTTAATATTGTTATGTGTGAATTTGATACTGCCATTTTGATGCTAGCTAGCTGTTTTCCCCGTTAGTTGATGCAGAATCTTCATTTTGTTGATGCTCTTTAGCATGTGGTATGTTTTTAGAATGGCTGCTACTGGTTGTTCCTTTCTATGTGTAGTGCCTCTTTCAGGAGCTCTTGTAAAGCAGGCCTAGTGGTGACAAAATCTCTGAGTACTTGCTTGTTCATGAAGGATTTTATTTTTCCTTCACCTATGAAGCTCAGTTTGGCTGGGTATGAAATTCTGGGTTGAAAGCTCTTTTCTTTAAGGATGTTGAATATTGGCCCCCACTCTCTTCTGGCTTGTAAAGTCTCTGCCGAGAGATCTGCTGTGAGTCTGATGGGCTTCCCTTTGTGGGTGACCCAACCTTTCTCTGTGGCCACCCTTAGTATTTTTTCCTTCATTTCAACCCTGGTGAATCTGACGATTATGTGCCTTGGGGTTGCTCTTCTTGCGGAGTATCTTTGTGGTGTTCTCTGTATTTCCTGGATTTGAGTATTGACCTGTCTTGCTAGGATGGGGAAATTTTCCTGGATAATATCCTAAATAGTGTTTTCCAGCTTGGATTCATTCTCTTCGTCACATTCTGGTACACCTATCAAACATAGGTTGGGTCTCTTCACATAGTCCCACATTTCTTGGAGATTTTGTTCATTCCTTTTTGTGCTTTTTTCTTTAATCTTGGTTTCTCATTTTATTTCATTGAGTTGATCTTCAACTTCTGATAATCTTTCTTCTGCTTGGTCAATTCGGTTGTTGAAACTTGTGCATGCTTCGCGAAGTTCTCGTGTTGTGTTTTTCAGCTCCTTCAATTCATTCATATTCCTCTCTAAGTTGTCCATTCTTGTTATCAGTTCCTCGAATCTTTTCTCAAATCTTTTTTCAAGGTTCTTAGTTTCTTTGCACTGGTTTAGTACATGTTCCTTTAGCTCACTGAAGTTTCTCATTATCCACTTTCTGAAGTCTGATTCCATCATTTCGTCACATTCATTCTCCATCCAGCTTTGTTCCCTTGCTGGTGAGGAGTTTTGGTCCTTTTTTGGAGGTGAGGTGTTTTGGTTTCAGGTGCTTTCCTCCTTTTTGCACTGGTTTCTTCCCATCTTTATGGATTTATCCCCCTGTCGTCTTATTAGTGGCTGATTTTTCAATTGGGTCTCTGTGTGGATGCTGAGATTATTGATGATGAAGTATTTCTGTTACTGAGTTTTCCCTCTAATGGTCTATGCCCTCTGCTGTATGAGTCCTGAGGTCCACTCCAGGCCTTGCTTGTCTGGGGTATACCTATAGCAGCTGCGGAACAGTGAGGGATGCTACCAGTTTCTTCTTCTGCTGTCCTTGTTCCAGAATAATGCCAGCCAAATGTCAGTCTGATTAGTCCTTTTCTGGGGTGACTCCTTGGATATACAGGGGTCAGGGAGCTGCTTGAGGAGACAGTCTGTGCTTTATAGGAGCTCCAGTGCTGAGCCATGAGCTCCGTTGTTCATTCAGCGTTGTTGGGAGGTTGTTTATGTCTGCTGCTATAGACATTTGGGGCTTTCTTTATGAGTATCTGTTGCACTGTCCTGCCCCACTAGGTGGCAGTCTATTCACTATTTGCCTGCCGGGGCTCTGACCTGCTAGCGTGGGTCCGCCCTGTTGCTGCTGGGCTCCCTTCTGCTATGGAGTGTGGAGTCTCTCTGTTACAGCAGGTTGCCTCGGCAACAGCAGGCCGCGTCAGTCCTGGGTGGTACTTCAGTGGGGGTGGACTGCATCAGCAATGGTGGACGCCCCTCCCTCACCAGGCTGCACCGTCCTAGATGCCGGCAGCAAAACTCTCAGCCCCAAGCATCTCCAGTCACCACCCTGCTTGTCCCCGTGAGCGTGGGACCCACCGAGCCTGATCACCCCGCTCCCTGCCTCAGAGTCCGTCCTCTCTCTCTCTCTCTTCCTCTCCCCAAGCTGAAAGGTCGACTCTCTCACTGGCGCCCCAGTAGCCTGCCAATAGGGCACTGGGATCCGTGCGATCTCCTGTGCCACTGCCCACTACCCCGGCTCAGATCACGCTTCCCAGGAAACTCCTGGTCTGGCTCATTGTCCAAGTCCCGTTCAATCAGATGAACATGCCAATCTGCCCTTCCAAATCTCAGATTGCCAGTTTAACAGGGCACCCAGACCAGTGAGTTCCGCGCCAGGTGCCGCTGCGGCGCCAAAGAGGCGGCGGGAGCCGGCTGCATTAGCCGGCTGCTAGCGTCTCGTGTCTCTCCCACACCTGGGACTTTCAACGCTCTGTGGGCATAAAAGGAACATCTGAGAATGCAGCTAGGACTCACCCTCTGCGCCTTCACTGAGAGCTGCAATCCTGAGTCGCCTCTACAATGCCATCTTGCCTCTCCCCCCCGGTGCCACCATTTCTTTATCCACTTGATTAATGGGCATTTGGGTTGGTTCCACGAATTAACAATTGTGAATTGTGCTGCCATGTGAGTGCAAGTATCTTTCTCAAATAATGACTTCTTTTCCTCTTGGTAGATACCCAGTAGTGGGATGCCTGGATCAAATGGTTGTTCTACTTTTAGTTCTTTAAGGAATTGCCACAGTGTTTTCCATAGTGGCTGTACTAGTTTACATTCCCACCAGCAGTGTAGAAGTGTTCCCTGATCACCACATCCACACAACATCTACTGTTTTTCAATATTTTGATTATGGCTATTCTTGCAGGAGTCAGGTGGTATCACATTGTGGTTTTAATTTGCCTCTCCCTGATCATGAGTTATATTGAACATTTTCTTTCATATATTTGTTGGTCATTTGTATAACTTCTTCTGAGAGTTGTTTATTTGTATCCTTAGCCCATTTTTGATGGGATTGTGTTTTTTTTTACTGATTTGTTTGAGTTCATTGTAGATTCTTCAGATGTATAGATTGTGAAGATTTTCTACCACTCTGTGGGTTGTCTGTTTACTCTGCTGGCCACTCCTTTTGCCATGCAAAAGCTCTTTCATTTAATTAGGTCCTAGCTATTTATCTTTGTTTTTATTGCATTTGCTTTTGTGTTCTTGGTGATGAAATCCTTGCCTAAGCCAATGTCTAGAAGGGGTTTTCCAATGTTACCTTCTAGAATTTTTATAGTTTCAGGCCTTGGGTTTAAGTTCTTAATCCATCTTGAGTTTCATTAGATGCAGGAAAAGAATTTGACAAAATCCAGCATCCCTTCATGATTTCAACCTTCAACAAAATCAGAATACAAGGGTATACCTTAATGTAATAAAAGTCACCTATGATGAAACCACAGCCAATATATTAATGAATGCAGAAAAGTTGAAAGCATTCCCTCTGAGAAGGAGAACAAGACAAGAATGCCCACTCTCACCATTCCTTTTCAACATAGTACTGGAAGTCCTAGCCAGAGTAATTGGACAAGAGAAAGAAATAAAGGGCACTCAAACTGGTAAGGAGGAAGTCTAAGTGTTCCTGTTTGCTGATGATATGCTTGTTTACCTTAAAAACCCAAAGGACTCCTCCAGATAGCTACTAGAAAACTGATAAAAGAATTTGCAAAGTTTCTGGATACAAGATTAATGTACACAAAACAGTAGCTCTTCTATACACCAAGAGTAACCAAGCAGTGAATCAAATCAAGAACTCAACCCTTTTACAAAAGGTGCAGAAAAAAAGCCTATTAATACACCTACCAAGGAGGTGAAAGACCTCTACAAGGAAAACTACAGAACACTGCTGAAATAAATCATTGATGACATAAACAAATGGGAAAACATCCCATGCTCATGGATAGGTAGAATGAATATTATGAAAATGACTAAACTCCTGAAAGCAATATACAAATTAAATGCAGTCCTCATCAAAATACCATGGTCATTCTTCACAGAGATAGACAAAACAATTCTAAAATTTATATGGAACCAAAAAAGGGCCTGCATAGACAAACCAAGACTAAGCAAAAAGAACTAATATGAAAGCATCACACTACCTGATTTCAAACTATGCTATAAGGCCATAGTCACCAAAACAGTGTGGTATTGATATTAAAATAGGCACATAGACCAATGGAACAGAATAGAGAAAGAAATAAACCCTAATAGTCTCCTCATTTTTAATTTCCTCTGTAAGAAATTATCTACTTAATATTATGTTGTTTAATGTTCCAATATTTGAAGCATTCTAGGTATCTTAGTATTTGTTTCTAATTTAATTTTGTAGTATCAGAGATTTTTTTCCATAGATTTTTGATACTTTAAAATGTATTGATACATGTTTTACAGTTCTAAATACAGTGCTTATTTGTGAATATGCCATGTTAACTTAAAAAGTAAAAGTTGTTTTAGTGTTCTATAAATGTCGATTAGATGAATTTGGTTAGTAGTATATGGATCTTTGACATTCTCTTGATTCGTTTTTCTACTTTTATCAATCCAGCTTTATACAGATACGTAATCTGAAAAGTGATGAGAATTTTAATAGCTTTTCCATGTAAATGAAGATATTTCCCTTTGATATGAACCAAAACATCGCAAGTAGTAATTTCTTAGAAGTTAGTTACAAAATTGAATATATTATGAAACCATACCAACATCTTTTTTTTTTTCTGACATATTAAAATCCACTGGGCTATCTTGTAGTTTAATAACTTTTTCCTCATGCAGGATTTTGTAACACTGTGTATTGATAATTTGGTAAACATTGGTTCATTAATTATAAATATCTTCCAAATGTTGACATTTTACTATATGTAATATCAGAAATTTATATTCACCAAATAGCCTGTGGCAGAGACACTTTCACCAGGGGGCAGAAATCTTAGAAATAGTGCCCTGACCTCAGGTATGGTGCTAATTGCGGTATCTGAGCCCCACTACCGTGAGCTCACAGCTGCTAATCATGAAGGGTGTGATGAGAGTGTTCCTGCTTGTAATGTTCCTGAACATGGCTCTCTGACCCTTCCAAAGACTCTGAAGGCAACCAGTTAATGCCTTTTCTGTTCAAAACACAGTGAATGCTCCTCTTTGCAACCTAGATGCTGACTGATGCAAAAGGCTAGAGTGCTTCCATCAGAGCACAGCTCACACTTCACTTTGTTGTGTTATGGGATAATATTTAGAAAAATGAACTGAGTTTTTATTCTCATTTTCTCATTTACATGCATGCATTCCTTCTTCATATTCCACCAAAGTAGCACCAATCAGTGTCCATTATTTTAGGGAAGTTATGTGAAAAAAGGCAAAAATAACGTATTTTTAGGTATTCAGTGTCAAGATCCTAGGTTGTGAGAGAAATGGATAGATTCAGTTTAGATAATAGACTGAGAAGAAAGCAAAATGGGCAAATGAAATTACACAGAGGTGCACACCTGCTTGATAACTCCAATTTAAGAAATTATAGTGAGTTGGAAGGAAAGTGAGGAGTGCTGAGATGTGCAGTGTCTTTGAAAAAAGGCTCTGGGTTTGATTCTTGGAATGAGTCCCAAAGACACTTTGTTGAATCTGAGAGAAAGGGAGATTTATTCATCTTTGCTTAAATCAGAATCAGGGTAGCAGCAAGATCTGAAAACAGACATAGTTGTGGAGATGTCTTAAGAATCAGACTGAGACAACGCACTGATTGCTTCAAGTTGGACTGACTTGGTAGCATCAGATTGATACATATGTGTCGAGGAGTTGTCCAGGGGTAGAGGACAGAACTGCTGGCTTGAAGAACCCTTACACAGAGCAATGAGACATCTCTAAGGCAACCTGTTCAGACCGATGACTGAGGATGAAGCAAGATAATGGGGGTGTCTCTGTAGATGCTGGGGAAGATGGATGACTGTAAAAACCAAATGAACCTGCCTCTTTAAAAAGCTTCCAGAAGTTTTTCGTGACCCTGGGAAAATAAATGAGACAGACTATGCAGGTATAAGACAAAAATTAAGTTTATTGTAGAAAAATAAAGGAGTATTTCAAAAAAGAAAAATCATTACATAAGGGAAGTGGTCATGCTTACAGAAGTAGATACAGGTTTTCTAAGTTATAATTTTTACTTGAAAGCTGAAATTTTCTCATTGACTACAAATACTGTCAGTTGTTTTCCTGAAGATACAGGCTTACTTTATAAAGTTTTGAGAAAATATCTACAAAGTATCTAAATCTGAATAATCAATTATTTGGTCGATTATTCTTTCAAGTAAAAATGGTGTTCTTTAAAAACAACATTTAGGTGAACTTCCAACTCAAATTATTGTCTGAATTCTCTTCAGACAGCTACTGTATTTTGGCATGCAGCAGAAGTGCTTTGCGCATATACAAAGACTATTTATATATATATATACACACACATATATATATACACACACACACACATAGCTAGCACCAAAATTTAATAAAATTAAGAAATTATATTCTTAAGTTGAACTAAAAAAATATATATAGTGATGAAAATAATGATGATTTTGTACTGTTAGTTCATTGCAGTAAGGAATATAATGCTATTAGCAGATTTTGGTGCTGAGGTTGATTTTAAATTGTGAGAAGTTCTATTCACTTGTTATTCTCCATCAGTGTAAATGTTAACATGGGAGAAAAGATAATAACGTGTTAGTATTATTATGAAAATATTATAATGATTTTGTTTATCCTCTAAGCTTCTAGTGACCCATTAGAAGTTGTCCAACTCTCTTTGAGAGCAACAGCTCTCAAAAATTATCCTTAATCCTAAAATGTGGCCTTTCCGCCATCAAGTGAACTCCTGGCATGCTCAGAAAGCTCTTTTCACTTTGGCTGGAATTCTAACACTTTGCAGTGCTGTTGAGATTGTAGAATTTCTGCTCAGTTCCCACCTTCACAGCAGTCATTCTTGTCCCCACAGAGTCTTGCTAAATTCAATTCTTGATCTTGATGTGTGGTGAAACCACACTTAAAATTCTGCCACCCATCCAAACTTTTTTTCTTTACAGTCCTAAATTCCAGCAATTTCATTAGATACAGACTCTTATCTTTTCCTCTTCAGCTCAGTGAGACTGCAGTGCCTAGCATAGAAGTCCTATAAGTGGCAGGAAGCAAAAGGAATGTGGTGATGGTAGTGGGACTCACATGTGTTTTTCTTCTCTCAACTATTAGAGTTTTGAATTGCCTGCTGTCCAATGTCTGAAAACAGTTGCTTTATATTTTTTTTTCCTGTCTCACAGTTGCTTGTAGCATGGGGTAAGTGCAGTAATGGGTATTGCCATGATATGTCCAGGATGGGAGGATCAGAATATATATTGGGGGGTGTAATTAAAAAGTAATGCAATATACATACTAATATATATACATATGTGTGTGCATGTGCGTGTATATATATATTTTGCACAACTTTTACTTGACAGACACGTTCACTTACTTGACAGAAACATTTCAAATGTGTGTTTTCTACCTCAGTTACTACTTTTTGGCAACATATTTCATAATAATTGGTACTAACACAAGAACAAAGAAGAAAGTGTAATTTTCTTTGAATCTTGGTAAATTAAGCCAGCAGAAAAATGTTCTGTTTTACTAATCTATGAAAGAGTGATGCTAATGACAAGTCTTAAATTTTCATGCAATGGTAAAGCTAGGTACTTGACAGTAGATTCTATTACTAAATCTGATATTAGGTACTGGAGTGGTAATAAAAATTCTAGGACTAAGCTTAAGATAGAATGTATACAGGAGATGAGTAAGAAACATTTTAATGGTATTTAGAGTATGGTTGTCTTTCAGGCTTCAAGTGTTGAGTTGATTAATTACTAACCATGCTGTGCATAATAACCTAATATACCTGTTACATAACCTGAAATTTGGAGAACAAATATAGTAAGATTATTGTCTTTTGAAACTGAAAGCTTAAATGCAAGTTAAAAAATAACAGTGAATGATCATCAGTGGGAGCTTTATTCCTTAGCATAAATTAACAGAGTAGCCACCATATTCTGGAAGCTGTAGAGGCAGGGGCATTTCAGAGAGAATAACATTCCTTTTTCAGGAGTCTGGTAAATAAGATGCACAAGAAACAGATTATAAGAGAATGAGAAATGCTTTCTAAGAGGTTTGTATAGGTATATTGAGAGTAAGACAAGATTATGTCTTTCTGAGGGGCTTACAAACAGCTCCAGAGAAGCAATGGCAATTGAATTGAACATTGAAAACTAAGTAGATTTAGAAGGTTAAAAGGTAATAAAGCAGTGACATTGTCTGGGGTAATAGCTGAGGTTCTTTGCTTTGTGACAAGAAAATTAAGGACACAAACACACACGAGGAGTGAGTTTAAGAGGTTTAATAAGCAAAAGAAAGAGAAAGGAGGTCGGTCCCAAGATGACGCCATAGAAACAAATCAGGACTGCAGCTCTCAGTGAAGGCGCAGAGGGTGAGTCCTAACTGCATTTTCAGATGGACTTTTGTTGCCCACAGAACTGGCAAATTCCTAGGTGTAGGAGAGACACAGGAGAGCAGGGCAGCCAGCAGCACAGCGGCAGTCCACACAAAGCTCACTGATCTGGGTAACCTGTTAAACCGGAAATCTGAGTTTTGGGAGGGCAGATTGACATGTCCATTTGATTGAACGGGACTTGGATTGTGAGCCAGACCAGGAGATTCCTGGGAAGAGCGATTTGTGCCAGTGCAGTGGGCCACCGCAGGGGAGATCACATGGATCCAAGTGGCCAATCAGCAGGTGACTGGGGCACCTGTGAGAGAGTCAACCATTCAATTTGGAAAGAAAAAGAGAGAGAGAGAGAGGAGGGACTCTGAGGCAGGGAGCCAGGTGATCGGGCTCGGCGGATCCCACCCTCATGGGGACAAGCAGTGTGGTGATTCGAGACGCTCGGGGTTGAGAGTTTTGCTGTGGGGTCAGCTGAATCGAAATAGTGCAGCTCGGTAGGAGAGGGGCATCCACCACTATGGACACAATCCGCCCCTACTGCTGACGCAGCCTGCCATTGCTGAGGCAACCAGCCATAACAGAGAGACGCCGCCAACAGGGCAGAGTGCACCACAGTATAACGGAGCCCTGCGGCAGCAGGGTGGACCCACACTAGCAGGGTGGAGCCCCAGCAGGCAAATAGTGAATAGACTGCCTCCTAGCTGGGCAGGACAGTGCAACAGATACTCATAAAGAAAGCCCCAACTCCCTGAGAAAGAGCAACTGAGGGGGAAAAAGGGGGGGGCTTTTATAAGTTCTGCTGCAGCAGACACATCTGTGCAATATACAATGTCATATATATATACACTCGTGGCAGCGCAGCCGCTGCAGCTAAAGGTTAAAACCAGTTCTAAGAGGTGATCTCAGGGTTATTCATACAATCAAGGAGGAGAGAAAGAGGTCAGGGTATTGTAGGTTCACACATGATACTTTGGGGGAAAAGCCTTTTTTTTTCTCCTCAACGTTTAACTAAAAACATTTTTAAAAACTACAGCTTGCTGCTGACCCAGCATTTTCTGTTTCCATGTGAGACATTATTATTACAGTATGTTTACAGTATCAGGTGTACAGTACAGTACATGAAAGGGTCTACACTCTACTGCACAGGCCTCTCCAGTGAACAGGGAGACACATCTGCCCAACACCCCTGAATGAACAACGGAGCTCACAGCTCAGCACTGGAGCTCCTATAAAGTACAGACCGTCTCCTCAAGCAGCTCCCTGACCCCTGTATATCCAAAGAGCCACCTCAAAAAAGGACTAATCAAACTGACATTTGGCGGGCATCATTCTGGGACAAAGATAGCAGAAGAAGAAACTGGTAGCATCCCTCGCTGTTCCGCAGCTGCCTCAGGTGTACCCCAGACAAGCAGGGCCTGGAGTGGACCTCAGCACTCGTACAGCAGAGGAGCTAAACCATTAGAAGGAAAACTAAGTAACAGAAATACATCATCATCAACAATCTGGGCGTCCACTCAGAGACCCAATCAAAAAGTCAGCAACTACTAAGACGACAGATGGATAAATCAACAAAGATGGGAAGAAACCAGTGCAAAAAGGAGGAAAACAAGTGAAACCAAAACACCTCACCTCCTACAAAGGACCAAAACTCCTCACCAGCAAGGGAACAAAGCTGGACGGAGAATGAGAGTGACGAAATGACGGAATCAGACTTCAGAAGGTGGATAATGAGAAACTTCAGTGAGCTAAAAGAACATGTTCTAAATCAATGCAAAGAAACTAAGAACCTTGAAAAAAGATTTGAAAAAAGATTCGAGGAAATGATAACAAGAATGGACAACTTAGAGAGGAATATGAATGAACTGAAGGAGATGAAAAACACCTCCCTTCAGCCACCTGGAGAAGTTGTATAGCACTATGGTGCACTTCCTCAGTGACCGAAAGAACCCGGTGTGCCGGGAGATGGCTGTGGTACTGCTGGCCAACCTGGCTCAGGGGGACAGCCTGGCAGCCCATGCCATTCAGTGCAGAAGGGCAGTATCGGCAACCTCCTGGGCTTCCTAGAGGACAGCCTTGCTGCCACACAGTTCCAGCAGAGCCAGGCCAGCCTCCTCCACATGCAGAACCCACCCTTTGAGCCAACTAGTGTGGACATGATGCGGCAGGCTGCCCGTGCGCTGCTTGCCCTGGCCAAGGTGGATGAGAACCACTCAGAGTTTACTCTGTATGAATCACGGCTGTTGGACATCTTGGTATCACTATTGATGAACTCACTGGTTTCACAAGTCATTTGTGATGTACTGTTTTTGATTGGCCAGTCATGACAGCCGTGGGACACCTCCCCCCCTCCCCGTGTGTGTGTGAGTGCGTGTGTGGAGAACTTAGAAACTGACTGTTGCCCTTTATTTATGCAAAACCACCTCAGAATCCAGTTTACCCTGTGCTGTCCAGCTTCTCCCTTGGGAAAAAGTCTCTCCTGTTTCTCTTTCCTCCTT
This sequence comes from Saguinus oedipus, assembly GCA_031835075.1. Classification (NCBI taxonomy): domain Eukaryota; kingdom Metazoa; phylum Chordata; class Mammalia; order Primates; family Cebidae; genus Saguinus; species Saguinus oedipus. The sequence continues at coordinate 131,814,141 of CM063178.1, forward strand.
CCACCTCCCCCTCTCCACCACCTCACGCCTTTCTGTTCCTTGTCTTCACCTTACTCCCCTCAGGATCTCACCCCCACCCTCTTTGAAAAGACAAAGCTCTGCCTACATAGAAGACTTTTTTTATTTTAACCAAAGTTACTGTTGTTTACAGTGAGTTTGGGGAAAAAAAATAAAAATGGCTTTCCCAGTCCTTGCATCAATGGGACGCCACATTTCTTAACTGTTTTTAATGGTTAAAAAAAGAAAGAAAGAAAGAAAGAAAAAAATACAAAAAAAAACCTGAAGGACAAAAAAGGTGACTGCTGAACTGTTTGTGGTTTAATGTTGTACATTCACAATCTTGCAGGAGCCAAGAAGTTCGCAGTTGTGAACAGACCCTGTTCACTGGAGAGGCCTGTGCAGTAGAGTGTAGACCCTTTCATGTACTGTACTGTACACCTGATACTGTAAACATACTGTAATAATAATGTCTCACATGGAAACAGAAAATGCTGGGTCAGCAGCAAGCTGTAGTTTTTAAAAATGTTTTTAGTTAAACGTTGAGGAGAAAAAAAAAGGCTTTTCCCCCAAAGTATCATGTGTGAACCTACAATACCCTGACCTCTTTCTCTCCTCCTTGATTGTATGAATAACCCTGAGATCACCTCTTAGAACTGGTTTTAACCTTTAGCTGCAGTGGCTGCGCTGCCACGAGTGTATATATATATGACATTGTATATTGCACATACCCTTGGATCCCCACAGTTTGGTCCTCCTCCCAGCTACCCCTTTATAGTATGATGAGTTAACAAGTTGGTGACCTGCACAAAGCGAGACACAGCTATTTAATCTCTTGCCAGACATCGCCCCTCTTGGCGCGATGCTGTACAGGTCTCTGTAAAAAGTCCTTGCTGTCTCAGCAGCCAATCAACTTATAGTTTATTTTTTTCTGGGTTTTTGTTTTGTTTTGTTTTCTTTCTAATCGAGGTGTGAAAAAGTTCTAGGTTCAGTTGAAGTTCTGATGAAGAAACACAATTGAGATTTTTTCAGTGATAAAATCTGCATATTTGTATTTCAACAATGTAGCTAAAACTTGATGTAAATTCCTCCTTTTTTTCCTTTTTTGGCTTAATGAATATCATTTATTCAGTATGAAATCTTTATACCATATGTTCCACGTGTTAAGAATAAATGTACATTAAATCTTGGTAAAAAAAAAAAAAAAAAAGAAAAACACAACACGAGAACTTCGCGAAGCATGCACAAGTTTCAACAGCTGAATTGACCAGGCAGAAGAAAGAATATCAGAAGTCGAAGATCAACTCAATGAAATAAAAAAAAAGAGAAACCAAGATTAGAGAAAAAAGCACAAAGAGGAATGAACAAAATCTCCCAGAAATGTGGGACTATGTGAAGAGACCTAACCTACGTTTGATAGGTGTACCAGAATGTGACGAAGAGAATGAATCCAAGCTGGAAAACACTCTTCAGGATATTATGCATGAAAATTTCCCCAACCTAACAAGGTAGGCCAATATTCAACTCCATGAAATACAGAGAACACCACAAAGATATTCTGCAAGAAGAGCAACCCCAAGGCACATAATCGTCAGATTCACCAGGGTTGAAATGAAGGAGAAAATACTAAGGGCAGCCAGAGAGAAGGGTCGGGTCACCCACAAAGGGAAGCCCTTCAGACTCACAGAAGATCTCTCAGCAGAAACTCTACAAGCCAGAAGAGAGTGGGGGCCAATATTCAACATCCTTAAAGAAAAGAACTTTCAACCCAGAATTTCATATCCAGCCAAACTGAGCTTCATAAGTGAAGGAAGAATAAAATTTTTTGCCAACAAGCAAATACTCAGAGATTTTGTCATCACCAGGCCTGCTTTACAAGAGCTCCTGAAAGAGGCACTACACATAGAAAGGAACAACCAGTACCAGCCACTCTACAAACATACCAAAAGCTAAAGAACATCAACAAAATGAAAAATCTGCATCAAACAAGAAAAAAAACAGCCAGATAGCGTCAAAATGGCTGTATCAAACTCACACATAACAATATTAACCCTAAATGTAAATGGGCTAAATGCACCAATCAAAAGACACAGACTGGCAAATTGGATAAAAAACCAAAACCCATCGTTGTGCTGTATCCAGGAAACCCATCTCACATGCAAAGATTCACAAAGGCTCAAAATAAAGGATAGAGGAAGATTTACCAAGCAAATGGAGAGAAAAAAAAAAAAAAAGCAGGAGTTGCAATTCTCATCTCTGACAAAATAGACTTTAAAGCAACAAAGATCAAAAGAGACAAAGAAGGTCATTACATAATGGTAAAATGATCGATACAACAAGAAGAGCTAACGATCCTAAATATATATGGACCCAATAAAGGAGCACCCAGATATATAAGGCAAGTTCTTAACGACTTACAAAGAGACATAGACTCCCACACAATAATAGTGGGAGACTTTAACACTCCACTGTCAATAGCAGACAGATCAACCAGACAGAAAATTAACAAGGATATCCAGGGCTTGAACTCAGACCTGGAACAAGCAAACCTGATAGACATTTACAGAACTCTCCATCCCAAATCCACAGAATATACATTCTTCTCAGCACCACATCACACCTACTCCAAAATTGACCACATAATTGGAAGTAAAGCACTCCTCAGCAAATGCAAAACAACTGAAATCATAACAAACAGTCTCTCAGACCATAGCGCAATCAAGTTGGAACTCAGAATTCAGAAAATAACTCAGAACCTCACAGCTTCATGGAAACTGAACAACTGGCTCTTGAATGTTGATTGGATAAACAATGAAATGAAGGCAGAAATAAAGAAGTTCTTCAAAACCAATGAGAACGAAGACACAACATACCAGAATCTCTGGGACACATTTAAAGCAGTCTGTAGAGGAAAATATATAGCAATAAGCATCCACATGAGAAGAGTGGAGAGATCCAAAATTGACACCCTATCCTCAAAATTGAAAGAGCTAGAGGAGCAAGATCCAAAAAACTCAAAACCTAGCCGAAGACAAGAAATAAATACTAAGATCAGAGCAGAACTAAAGGAGATAGAGACACGAAAAACCCTTCAATAAATCAATAAATCCAAGAGCTGGTTTTTCGAAAAGATCAACAAAATAGAGAGACCACTAGCCAGACTGATAAAAAAGAAGAGAGAGAACAACCAAATAGATGCAATAAAAAACGATAAAGGGGAAATCACCACAGATTCCACAGAAATTCAAACCATCATCAGAGAATAATAAAAACAACTCTATGCGCATAAACTAGTAAACCAGGAAGAAATGGATAAATTCCTGGACACCTGTGTCCTCCCAAGCCTAAACCAGGAGGAAGCCAAAACTATGAATAGACCAATAACAAGGTCTGAAGTTGAGGGAGCATTTAAGAGCCTACCACGCAAGAAAAGCCCAGGTCCAGATGGGTTCACAGCCGAATTCTACCAGACACACAAAGAGGAGCTGGTACCATTTCTTCTGAAACTATTCCAAATAATCCAAAAAGAGGGAAACCTTCCCAAATCATTTTATGAGACCAACATCATCCTGATACCAAAACCAGGAAGAGAATCAACAAGAAAAGAAAACTTCAGGCCAATATCCATGATGAACATAGATGCAAAAATCTTCAATAAAATACTGGCAAACCGATTGCAACAGCATATTAAAAAACATATCCATCATGATCAAGTAGGATTCATCCCAGGCATGAAAGGCTGGTTCAACATACACAAGTCTATAAACATCATTCACCACATTAACAGAACCAAAAACAAAAACCACATGATTATCTCAATTGACGCAGAAAAGGCATTTGACAAAATTCAACGCCCTTTTATGCTAAGAACTCTCAATAAACTCGGTATTGATGGAACATATCTCAAAGTAATAAAAGCTATTTATGAAAACCAACAGCCAATATCATACTTAATGGACAAAAACTGGAAGCATTCCCTTTGAAATCCGGCACAAGACAAGGATGCCTTCTCTCACCACTCCTTTTCAACATAGTACTGGAAGTTCTAGCCAGAGCAATCAGGCAAGAAAGAGAAATAAAGGGTATTTGAATAGGAAAGGAGGAAGTGAAATTGTCTCTATTCACAGATGACATAATAGTATACCTAGAAGACCCCATCATCTCAGCTCAAAAACTCCTGAAACTGATAAGCAACTTCAGCAAAGTCTCAGGATATAAAATCAATGTGCAAAAATCACAAGCATTCCTATACACCAATAACAGACTAAAAGAGAACCAAATCAAGAATGAACTGCCATTCACAATTCCTACAAAGAGAATAAAGTATCTAGGAATACAACTTACAAGGAATGCAAGGGACCTCTTCAAGGAAAACGACAAACCACTGCTAAATGAAATAAGAGAGGACACACACAGATGGAGAAACATTCCATGTTCATGGTTAGGAAGAATCAATATCGTGAAAATGGCTATACTGCCCAAAGTAAATTACACAATCAATGCTATCCCCATCAAGCTACCATTGAATTTCCTCACAGAAATGGAAAAAAACACCATGAACTTCATATGGAACCAAAAGAGAGCCCGCATAGCCAAGTTAATTCTAAGCAAAAAGAACACAGTGGGAGGCATCACACTACCAGACTTCAAACTATACTACAAGGCTACAGTAATCAAAACAGCATGGTACTGGTACCAAAACAGAGATGTAGACCAATGGAACAGAACAGAGGCCTCAGAGGCAATGCAACATATCTACAACCATACAATCTTTGATAAACCAGACAAAAACAAGCAATGGGGAAAGGATTCCCTGTTTAACAAATGGTGTTGGGAAAACTGGTTAGCCATGTGCAGAAAGCAGAAACTGGACCCCTTCCTGACACCTTACATTAAAATTAACTTCAGATGGATTAAAAACTTAAACATAAGACCAGGCCCCATAAAAATCCTAGAAGAAAATCTAGGCAGAACCATTCAGGACATAGGAGTAGGCAAGGACTTCCTGACCAAAACACCAAAAGCATTGGCAACAAAAGCCAAAATAGACAAATGGGACCTAATCAAACTCCACACCTTTTGCACGGCAAAAGAAACAGTCACTAGAGTGAATCAGCAATCAACAGATTGGGAAAAAATCTTTGCAGTTTACCCATCTGACAAAGGGCTGATATCCAGAATTTACAAAAAACTCAAACAGATTTACAGGAACAAAACAAACAAGCCCATTCAAAAATGGGCAAAGGATACGAACTTTACAAAAGAAGACATACATGAGGCCAACAAACACATGAAAAAATGCTCATCATCATTGGTCATTAGAGAGATGCAAATCAAAACCACATTGAGATACCATCTCACGCTGGTTTGAATGGCGATCATTAAAAAATCTGGAGACAACAGATGCTGGAGAGGATGTGGAGAAATAGGAACACTCTTACACTGTTGGTGTGAGTGTACATTAGTTCAACCATTGTGGAAGACAGTGTGGTGATTCCTCAAGGACCTAGAAATAGAAATTCCATTTGACCCAGCAATCGCATTACTGGGTATATATCCAAAGGACTATAAATCGTTCTACTATAAGGACACATGCACACGAATGTTCATTGCAGCACTGTTTACAATAGCAAAGAACTGGAACCAACCCAAATGCCCATCGATGATAGACTGGACTGGGAAAATGTGGCACATATACACCATGGAATGTTATTCAGCAATCAAAAATGACGAGTTTATGTCCTTTGTAAGGACATGGATGAATCTGGAGAACATCATTCTCAGGAAACTGACACAAGAACAGAAAAGGAAATACCACATATTCTCACTGATAGGCGGGTGAGAAAAATGAGAACACATGGACACAGGGAGGGGGGTACTACACATTGGGGTCTATTGGGGGGAATAGGGGAGGGACAGCGGGGGAGGAGCTGGGTAGGGATAGCCTGGGGAGAAATGCCAAATGTGGGTTAAGGGGAGGAAGGCAGCAAAGCACACTGCCATGTGTGTACCTATGCAACTATCTTGCACGTTCTGCATATGTAACCCCAAAACCTAAAATGCAATAAAAAGTAAAAAAAAAAAAAAAAGAAATGCCAGAATCTCAGGCTCACCACCAGAAAAAAAAAAAAAAAAAAGAAAGAGAAAGGAGAACAGCTCTTTCTCATAAGAGAGAGGGGTTGATATAGGTGATGGGGGGATGGAGGCAGTAAACCACATTGCCATGTATATACCTATGTAACAATCCTGCATGATCTGCACAAGTACTCCATAACCTAAAGTACAATTAAGAAAAAAAGAGAGAGGCACCTGAATGGGAATTCTGGCCCTCGATGGAGTGCACCAGATTTCATAGACAGGCTTGAAAGGTGGTGTTGGATTTACATAGGGCCCACAGATTGGTTAGATCAGGTGTGCTGTTTAATTAGCTGGTGGGGAAGCTGGCCACCCCACCTTAGTACTTTTTATGCAAAAGGACTTTCCACTTGGCCAGCACCATGTCATCTGCTCCCTACCGCACATGTGGTTGGAAAGGAAAAGGGAAGATGGAGCCATCATTCTGAACATGACTAGTCCCAAGTAGCCTTTTCCTATTGGCACAACTGCTGGCGTTCACCCATGAAAGCTTCCAGCTTGGTCTATGTCTGCAGCTTGATTTTACAGGCTGCTGTTTGTTAGAAAAGAAAATGATTTTAGGGCTGCTTTTTTTTGAAAGGAAAACCTTACCAACGACTCCCATACCCTCACTGTCTGCCTAAGTAATTTATTCTTAAACCCTTTATCAGTAAGAAAAGATATTTCAATGCTAGGGATGAAAGGAGGAAAAGTATGAAGCCAAAAGGAATTCTTGTTTGGGGAACTCTCAACAGACCAATGAGGATCATTGCTCGAGCAAATCACAGGAGATGATACCAAAATGTTGCAATCAAACTGAAAGGGTCTTGCAGATCATGCTAGGGAGTTTAACTTAATTCTATAGGCAGGGAGAGCCAAATATTGAAAGTGTCTGATGTGATTAGATTCCTTTATACCTTGCCTGCCAAGTAATACCTATTCATTGAATTATTCAGCAAATATTAATTAAACATTAACTGAGTATTAGGCATTGCATTAGAAACAGGGGATAGAACAGTGATTAATCCAGTCATTGTCCTTCTCCTTCTAGAACTTATTATCTAGTAGAAGAGACATTTGAAGAATTACAATGTAATGTGATAATGGCTAAGATACAGGGAGGGCTAGGTGCATTTTTAGCAAAAGCTAAGAAAATCTTACGATGGCAAGGAGAGGAGGATGCAGGTTAGGGAAAATCTCTTGGAGAAAGTCATGTCTAGGTTGAAATAGTGAGATGAAGCCGTTCACTAGAATGGACAAATAGGTGACAGTCTTGGTGCCAGAAAGAACTTGGAACAAGGAACTGAAAGGTAACCTGAATGGCTGGAGTATCTCTGAGTGATTTATGACACATGAGGTACAATGTTAGGAGATGTTTTTAATCTTCATGATAACAGTATCAGAAAACTATAGAAGGGGGTTAAGCTTGAGAAGAGTCTTATTGTATTAATATTTTAAAGGATCATTTTAGATAGAAGGAATGGTCAGGAGATTGTGGAAAAGTCCACCCAGAAATGAAGATGGCCAAGCTAGGGCAGTAATGGAGATAGAGAGAAGTAGACAGACTGAAGAAGTATTTTGGGCTGGAATAAGGGATTGGCATAAACTCAACAGGATTTGGCGGGTACAGGACTCAAGGAGAGGGAGAAGCATAGTCAAGGATAAATTTCAGAGTTAAAGCCTTTACTGGTGTTAGTTACTGGAGGCAAATGTGTATGCAATGCAATTGGATAGGAAGAAAGGGAAGAAGAAAATAAGTTTAGCATTTAGGGCATCAAGACTGTGATTCACATAGCATATTAGAGAATTTTCAGTAAGCATTTGTCTAAACTCCTGGAAAGAATCTGGGCTGGATACATATGCCCTCTCCCAACTCCTCCCCACACACTTGAGATTTGTCTGCATGTAAATAAATTACGGAAATTCAGAGCAAGGCATATTTTGAATTTATCCATATTTGAGGTGAAACAAACCTACCTTAGCTTACAAGCTAACTGACAGATCTGTTAGTTTCCTTATCTTTACTTTCCCATTGGTAACAAGCATAATTTCAGTTCATGCTCAGTGATCTGAAGTAAACTGTGAATAAAAATATTTTGGTATGTTAGCAGGGACAAACAAGTTGTGAGTTTTAAACACACAGTAACAATAATCTGATCAATGGCTAGCAAAGTAGAAAAGTCATTTTATCATAATAAAAAGTATCTCTGCTTCTTCAGGTGTTGACATCTTCTAATCAAGCTACTGCAATGAAGATATTTACTGAATTGCAGCAGCTTCTCAGAGAAGTAAAATAAAGATTTATTAGGTAACAAATTTGTCAACATATGATCATGGCAGCTGTTCGGCATAGACCTCCCACTTTAAGGTCATGTTATTGGGAGACTGCCAAGCATCTCTGAAAGGAAAGAAGCAGTGTTCCTGAATCCTATCCTTACCCACACAGTATGTCCTGAGTATTCCATGTCGATTTGCAGCTCTCCAGCTTCCAATCTGGTCTAGCTCCTTTATTTTCAAGTGACTCCATTTAACTGCTTCTGTAGCTTTTCATTTATTGCATGATATTGTACAAATAGTATAAACAGATCTGAGTTTGGGCAAGTCAGGTTCCTTATCTTGAAGATAGAGATAGCATTCTCTTTGAGCATGTGTTGTGAGTTGAATAAAATAGGGTGAATGCAAAGTGCTATGTGTAAAATGTGTGTGTTGTATTTTATCGGCGCTTGGCAAATAATTATGTGCCCTTGTGGTGACTACCGCCCTTAAACTGTTTTCTTGGAATTCATTCCTGTGAGCTGCTTCTACAAAGATAGAAATATGTATAGGTATTCTGGCCTATTCTTTCTCCCTCCTCAGGAAGGAGCTAGCCACCAAGGAAAAAAAATGCTGTTATAGGTTTAGAAGGATCATCAAAACTAAGATCTTTACAAAGCCATCCACTAACATTTTTGTATGATTAACTCATTCCCCATTGATTTGGAAAGACCTGAATAGAATACATAGACTGTATGCATGTATAATTGTATTTTTCACAGTGAATTTAATGTGGCTCAATGTCAATAGAAACCAGATTTTTCAGTTGAAAACTGGGAAAACTACCAGAGTGACCCCAGAGTTTAAATTATGTGGCATTTGGTGTCTTTGACATGAAGAGATTAATAGAAAACTTATTCTACTTCATCAGTGTAGATGATAATCTGAAAAACCATCCTGTTTTATGAATAATTTTGTATCAATTGCTTCTAAATTATATCTGTGTTCCCCAGTGAATTCTTAATTAGTATCTTTGCTCCCATCTAATTTAAATTTAACATTTTTGTTTTCTTTGCACAAATTCTATTTTTGTAGGGCTCTGAAATGCACTTTTAAAAAGGATGTTTTTCAATGAGTCCAGATGGTACCAATAATTATTTATTATCTTTAGCTTCCACCATTATCTGTCATCCATTTATCTATTATAAATCTTGTTCAGTGCTCAGAGTTGCTGTAGCGACTCACTAAAAAAAAGCTTGTGTAATAAGTTTATAGGAATTCAGCATATTATAGAGGAAGAACTACTTTCAAAGCTTTAATTAAAAGTCTGATGACTGTACTAGCTTCATATTAGGGTTTTATGAGTAGTTGCGTCTGACTGTAATCCTTTTTGCTTATCTCTAATTCACTGAGTAATACTCAACTATATTTTCATAGAACTTGTCACAGAGTGAATTGAAGTTTTACCCATCACAAGTGTAAAACTAGGAGAAGTCGTCAGCAGAAGTGATTTGCCGATTTAATAAATAAGACCTTTTGGTTAATTTTTACTTGGAGGGGATTAGAAAGCTCTTTCTGCTGAGGGTGGGGGTGTCTCACTAGGTTGTGGTATTCAAGGGGAAGGAGACATGACTGCTCTGTTTTTATTGTTTACCCCAGGACTAAACCCATGTAAATGCTCCATACATGCAAATTATTTACAGTCCCTGGAATGATCTTCGAACCCTTGTGTGTCAGTCAAAGTGTACTTACCAAGACTGTTCTTTCAAACAGAATTAATCTTGCTATTTGAGTGTTCCTTTACCATTTTGTGATGATCTGTAATATAACACTTGTTGCATTTTTTATGATTTGTTTTCATTTATCTCTTTAAATGGTGTTCTCATTGAGGACAAAGCCAAGACTTTTCTTATACATCCTCACATCAATAGTATCTAACAGCGTAGATTGCATATATCATGTGCTCAACAAACATCTTTTGAATTAACTACTAATCATTGTTTCTGACAGCAGTTGATGTGTCTGTGTGTGTACTAGCCATAATTTGCTGTACTATTAGGACGTAGCATTTTGAGGGTCAACTAAAACAATTTTCCTTTTCTGCTTTATAAATTCATTTTCTCTTCTTCTTTCTCCATTACAAATTGCTACTAAATCTGCTTCCCCTAAAATGCAAGGTATAATTAATTTGAAAAATACAAATGTAATTATTTACAAAGGGCTTTATATTGGGTCTTGCTATTATACATTTATTTTGCTCAATATTTCAGCCTATCAAAATATTAAAAATATCAAAATCCATCAAAATTACTTTTGAATGTTTGATTTAAAAATATCTTCTACGTATTTACCCAAATTGTTCAGAAACTGCTCAATTATGAGAGCAAAACACAAGCCACTGGAGACTTCTCTGTAGTTCTAAACCAATTTATTAATCAACTCATTGATTACATTAAGTTATCTGACTATGCATAAGCTTAATTGTACTATTATCCAGCTCAATTTCTATATGCTCCACACAAGGGTTTCATAAAAAAAAAAAAACCATTTTAAAATTAAATTTTATATTACAGGGTGTCAATGTCTAGTATCTCAATAGAAAATGTTAAGTGACATCAGTGGAAATAGTGACATAAAAACTTTTCAAAAATTCTCTTTTATGAAAAGCAATGAGAACACTTGAAAAAATTAACAAAAATCAATGTTTTAAGAACCAAAGGCTTATAATAATTTGTGAACATTTATTCAAGGAAAATGGGCTAGTGCAGTGGCTCACGCCTGTAAACCCAGAACTTTGAGAGGCCAAGACAGGTGGGTCACCTGAGGTTGGGAGTTCAAGACCAGTCTGACCAACATGGTGAAATCCTGTCTCCACTAATAATACAAAAATTAGCCAGGCTTGGTGGTGAGGGTCTGTAATCCCAGCTACTCAGAAGGCTGAGGCAGGAGAATCAGGAGAATCACTTGAACCTGGAGGGTTGGAGGCTGCAGTGGGCTAAGATCAAACCATTGTACTCCAGAGAAAAAGAAAAGAAAAATGGCTTATTCTCAATAAATAGATTAAGTTTTGTAATGTTTCAACTTACCCTATCCCCGTCTTCCTCTTCCCATCTGTGATAGTCTTGAAAACCAGCAGTCTAGCAGCCACTGGAGAGTGTATTTGGTGTTGGAATTCCTACAAAGCTCATTTTAACTATCATTATTTGACCTGTGTGGCAGTTCCTTGGAAAATCCTACTCCTAAGGCTTGTTTGTATTTGACCTGTGTTAGAGCTCTTTCAGTATAAACACACTTTTGCCCAGGGATATTTTTTGAAATAATTAGTGGCAATTGCTTGAGGTAGTGAAAGAATATGTTGACCAAAACACTTTTTAAAAAAGCTTGTTGGATCCATCTTTTAAAGCTTTGAAAAGATATGTCATTTCTCTAGGATTCTAGAAGGACCCTTACATGCAGAGACATGTTCTTGCATGAGGATATGTGCATACTCAAGAAAGACCCAAGAAGGCCCTAAATTCTCAACAAGTAAGAAGTAAAAGCTGTATATGTGCCACATTTTCTTTTTCTTTTAAGTATTCATACAAAATTGACGTATGTTCAAAGTTCTGCAGAATTTCACTCTGCAATCATGTTGTTTAGTGATGATGCAATCAGATGCTTATGATGTTTTTTTATTGGCCTTTTCAGCCTTCCAAGCTAAGCTTTATGTGATTCCATAGCCACCCTTTATATGAACTCATGCCTGCATGCTTCACCTGTCTCATACTCTCCTATTCAACTCCTGTCATTCTTCAAGCCTATGTTCATTTTGTTCCTACTCAAGGAAGATGCTCAATTGTCTTCTTAGTCCTATTAAAATCTCTCCTCTAAATTTCTGGAGGTTTTATTAGCTATAATGTCATTTATCTTTACAAATTTATCACTGAATTATTTTAAATATGTGTATATTATATATTAAATTCTATGTATTTGGAACACACACACACATGTGTGCATGCACACGCACATAATTCCAAATAGATTGGTCAAATCTACTTGAAACCATTGAGAGATTCTTTTTTTTTTTCTTTTTTTTTGATTTGGGGAGTGGAGGAGGGAAAGTGATGCAAGATGCTGGAGGGCTGGGGTGTAAGTTAGGGACAGATTATGAGATGACCACACACCTTTTTTTTTGAAAAAAAGGAGAGAAGGAGAGGAAGAAAGAGGAAGAAAAAGAGGGAGAGAGAACAGGAATACTGCTTTATTCTATGAATGGGTATTAATAATGGCCGATCAATATTTTGTGTATTTAAAGTGGAGAGCTCTATAAATACTTATTAAGTTTACTTGTTTCGGATCTGAGTTCAAGTTCTGGATATCCTTATTAATTTTCTGTCTTGTTGAGTCTAAATCTCTTTATGGGTCTTATGTATCTGGGTGTTAGGATCCTTAGCTCTTATTATTGCATTGATCCTTTTACCACTGTATCTTTGTTGCTTTGAAATCTGTTTTATCAAATGCGTGAATTACAACTCCTGCTTTTTGTTTATTTATTTATTTTTGCTCTCCATTTGGTTGGTAAATCTTTCTCCAACCCTTTGTTTTGAGTCTTTGTGTATCTTTGGATATAAAATGGGTCTGGATGTAGTATACCGTTAGGTTTTGGCTGTATCTTTTTATTGGGGGATTTAGTCAATTTAAACTGTTGTAAATCAGTTTTACGCTGTTTTTTTTCCCCTTTATTGTGAATTTATCCATCTGTTGTCTTTACAATTACCACCTTTCTAATTAGGTTTCCGAATGGACGTCCAATTTATTGATTCCCAGTACTGGAATCCGAGCAACCCACTGCGCCGGCCAAAACAGCAGCGATAAGACTGTTGGTGCTCTTCCCACTTGGAATCTCCGACCTGGCTTTCTTCTTGAGTAAGCTCACCAGTAAGCTGAGGTGGGTGGATCACCTGAGGTCAGGAGTTGGAGACCAGCCTGGCCAGCATGGCGAAACCACATCTTTACTAAAATACAGAAAAAAAAAAAATAGCCGGGCATAGTGACGTTCACCTGTAATCCCAGCTTCTCGGGAGGCTGAGGCAGGAGAATCACTTGAACCTGGGAGGCAGAGGTTGCAGTGAGTGGAGATTGTGCCAGAGCACCCCAGCCTGGGCAACAGAGCGAGATGAAAAAGCTAAGGCAGAGTGTTAACTGCTGGGCTTCAGTGTTGAAGCCATGCCCCAGCAGATACACTGAGAACCCTTTGGGGAAAGCTGGGAACGTATTGGTTACCGGCATTTAAAGAGGTTTATGTTCAGTTAATATTTGACCAGTAAGTTGAGCAGAGACTTTGATAGCTCTGCGCTACAAAGAACAGACTTCATAAACATAGTTCAGTAAAGTCACTAAACAAACAGCAGCAGCAACAATAACATGAACAAATAGCATTAAACTCATATATTTAGAAAGAAGAAAAATCTCTAAGCAATTGAGTAACCTTCCACCTTAAGAAATTAGAAAAAAACAGATGGATTCACAAAACTGCAACAAAATACTAGCAAATTGAATCCAGCAACATACCAAAAGGATATCCACTGTGATAGTAGACGAGTAGCTCGCTGAAGATGCCTACATTTGAATCTCTGGAAGCTTTAACTATTTTAAGCTACCTGGTAAAGGGAAATTAAGGTTGCAAGTGGAATTAATGCTGCTAACTGAAAAACAAAACAAAGAAAAAAACCACATGCCTTAAAACCTTAAACAGGAAGGGTATCTTGGATTATCCAGGTGAGCCTAATGTAATCACATGGGGACTGGACCAGATGAACAAGTGGAGGATAATGAAGGAAAGAGATTAAATGTCAGGGAGTTGAAGCCTGTAGTGAAGAGAAGACTTTTGTAATTTTTCCCATGGTGGGAAACTTTCTAGTATCATAGATGTGTGAGAATAAGCTGGAAGAGTTTTGTGCCACACATGCCGTGATGTGCATGCCTCTGGTGATCAAGCTCTCAGTCACTTCTATTATCTATACAGTTTTCAGACTGTGATACTGTGGGGATTAAAGGAACCAATGTATGAGGCAAGGTAGCATGGAAAATAAGAATTTAGAAGGGTAGGCTGGGCATGGTGGCTCACGCCTATAATCCCAGAACTTTGGGAGCTTGAGGTGGGTGAATCACGAGGTCAGGGACTCCTGACCAGCCTGAGAAACATGGTGAAACCCCGTCTCTGCTAAAAACACAAAAACTAGCTGGGCATAGTCACACATGTCTGTAATCTCAGCTACTCAGGAGGCTGAGGCAGGCCAATTGCTTGAATAGAGGAGGCAGAGGTTGCAGTGAGCCAAGATCACGCCACTGCACTCCAGTCTGGGCAACAGAACAAGACTTTGTCTTAAAAAAAAAGAAGTTAGGATAGAAAAGGATATGGAATGACATTGGACATTGAGACGTCAGTGGAAATGGAAATTTGGAACCAGAGGTGAGTTGGATAAAGGCAAACTTACACTTAAAAATCCAGATTCTCACCCTATGTGGACTGAAATACATGAATGTGTTTCAAAAGATGGGATGAATTTGCTTACTTATGTGTGACATGAAATGTAAGACTTGTAGATAACAGCTTAGGAGGGAACTTAAAGCTCCCAGGGAGCTGAGTGAAAATCTCATTTCCTTGTATGTTATAGTCCATAATGCATTACAATCATGGAGAGCTTTGTATATGCTAATTATGAAGTTTCAAATAGTTTGTCCAGGGGTTTCCAGTTTATCCGTTTATCTCATCCACTAATTATGAAAATAAATAAAGAAATATTATACAAGCTTTCAATCTTGCTGTTCTCCCATTTCACCTGGCTTTAGGAGTGTGCCTGAAACAGGTGCCCTATGGCATTGCAGCTCTGGATAGAGATAAGATGCAGAATGTAGTGAGGATCTTAGGGCCCCAATGGTGGAGAGTGACATTGTCACTTCTTGTGCATTTAGTGTTGTGTATTCATAACAATGAAGTGCTAGTGTTTATAAATGCTTGTCTATTTTGGGGAACAAGGTTTCCTTTTGTTAACTTTTATCATGAAGTTTGTGGACATCATGCTGTATGAGGTTCAGCTGAGAACATTGAAAATGGTTGCACATGGTTTGTGTTTCTCCTAGGAGACTAATTACTTTAAAAAAAATGAGCATTATCAGTTTGTCACACATTTGTAATTTTCATGAGAGCCCCCCACTTTTCCTGTTGGAACTGAGAATACATGGTCCTCTTTGTCCACTCCTCCTAGTCAACAATCCATATCACAGAAAAATTCTTTAAGGCAAAAATTCTATACTATGTTTCTGTTTTGAGATATCTGAAGCCCTTTTTACAAATTACTTTCATGTAGCCAATACTTCCAAGTTTGCTCAGGTACCAGTAGATGACAATAATTCCCCCGTGTTGCTCTCCAAGTATCTTTTCGGTCACATGCTGTCATATGTAAAAGTAGATGTTGACATGCTTTGTGCCTGCTGTTCCATCCATCTGAGGAGCCCTCCACTCCCTCTTTGTCTATTATAATACCACTAATTCCTTCAAGACACAATTTTCTATTACTTCTTTCACTGAGTCTTTCCCATCATCCTTTCCCAAACTCATTTATTCCTTTCTCTTAGTCCATAGAAAAATTTACTTTTAATTCTGTACAGATTTGTTCAATTCAACAAAACTATTTTCTAGGTGGTAGCATGGTGGACTCAAGCTGGACTAAAGCTTGGCTCTACTGCATCTAGCTGTGGGAGTGTTGGCAAAGCACTTACTCTCTGTTTCCTTGTTTGTAAAGTGGGATAGTAATAATGCTTACTTCTTAGGGCTGTTTTGAGAGTGACTTGTGTTAATATACAGAGTGCTTAAGGGAGGGCCACTATGACACTCAGGCTTTGCACTGTACCACTCCAGAAGCATCTTTCATATACAATGCAGTGGAAATGGTGCCCTGGAATTGTGCAGTATACTGCCTGAACAAAAATTAATGGCTACCCTACTTAGTCGCTGGCACATAAAAGTAGCTTCAGATGTCTAGAAGTATTGATATTACTGTGACTCTGTTTCATAGGGATAAAACGTCTTCTGTATCCTTAGATTACTTATTGATTTCCAGCCTCACCTCCTTCCCTTCTCATCTTCTCTTTGCTTCTGCTCATCTCTTACATTTAGTCGTTAACCAGTCAACTCAGTTTTTCACTTTGTATACACTATTTCTAGGAAATTATAAATTACTAAACTTATACATGGAGAAAAATTAGATAAATAGGAAAGTGAGAAGGTTATCTAAAACTGACTTCCTTTTCCATAAAAATGGCAGGCAAAAGCATTTTCTGTGATGAATACCTATTTTACAATGAAGAAAATTATTCCCTTGCAAACTCTCTATTTACTGTTATTTAAAATCCCTAAAAAATACAACACAAATATATGATAATGATTTGATAAATCACATGCATAAATATTTAGGCAAAAATCTCAAAACGTTAGTAATTGAAATGTGCAGTTCACTAAAAGAAACAACACAACCAATTTGAAATTTGTTTTAACTATGGTGGGATGGTTCAGTATTAAAATATCTGTGAATGCAATGACTGTATCAAATAATGGACAGTTTGAAAAAGTATTTCAAAAAATTATGCAGTAGAATTTAATATCTCAATAAAAGAAAACATCTGCCATGACTAAAACAAACCTCACATTGGTTTTGATGTTTTTTAGTGGACTGCTGATTGCATTCACTAAGACATCTATTCTTAGAATAAGTATAGATTTTGTAGTGTTTCAAAATCTAATATTTATATCTCAAATTAAGCATCAGCATTGTGCTTTAAGATTGAAAGCAGAAGCATTTTTTTAATACTAAAAATGGTTAGTTTACCCATATACAGGTAGAGAAATTTGTCTTGCCTTCACTTACCATGGCTTTCACCTTTACCTACATACCTAGAAAAGGTGCTATTATTAGATGTGATTTATTATTAAAATAAATATGGTTTACCAAAAGCATTTTATATTTCAAGAATTATATTCAAGGTCTGTCTTCTGTTTTTAAATTGGTATTTCTAGTGATAGTGTTTACCTATGTTCACATGTTTAATTGAATTCAGTGCTCAATATTAGTTCTTTTTCATTTTGACTTTATTTCCCCCTGAGTTCTTGATCTTGTTTTCTGTTTCTATCAGCTAGAAAATCTATAAGAAATGTTCTAAATAAAATATAAGTGTAATCATTTCAGGGCATTAAATATTCATGGATATTTTATTTTCCCACAAGAATAACAACTTTATAGGTAAAACACTTTGTGTCACAATGTTTTTTTAAAAAAATTATAGTACTCCTTTTTCTTTGAATATGTTGATTATTCAAGAGAAATTCAAAGCCTTTTTATAGCTAAAATTTTACTACTTGAATGATTATAGAATGTCTTCTTTACTATCTTTGTAATATAAAACATTATTGAGAAAAGTCAAATAAAACCTAGATAAACGAGAAATATATCTTTTTCATTGGAAGACATTTAGATGGTACCAGTTTTCTCCAGAAGGATCACCCTGACCAAATTCCTACTAGAAATTTTTAGTGAAACATGACAAGATTATTCTACTAAGACAGACAGACAGACAGACACACACACGCACACGCACACACACAAACACACAAACACATCTACACACACAGGTACGCACACGTATATATACCAAAGTAAAGAAGCAAAAATGCAAGAGATTCTTATTCTAGTAGATATCACAACTCAAGAAAAAGCTATAAAACTTAAGGCAGCATGATATGCTCACAATGAGTGAACAAATCAATCATAGAATGGAAGAAGACCACCCCAAAGGCAGACTAATGCCTATATGAACATTTGATTTATGACAAAATTGAAATGCATAGCAGTTTGGAAGGGACTATCTTTTCAATAAAAATGTTGGAATAATTGGATATCCACCTGAAAAAAAACGAAACTCGATTCCTATCTCCCACTATATATAAAAATCAATTCCAATTGTTAAAGGCATACAACAATGTTTTCAGAAGATGAATGAAGACTATCTCCATGACCTTGCAGTTGGAAAAATTTTCTTAAACAAAACACATATAGTGCAGAGAATAAAGAAGATTAACAAATTAGAAAATTGGTAAATTTGACTGTAATAAAATTGAGATCTTCTTTTTCTCAAATGTTATTGTTGAGTGAAATGGCAAACTATGTAGTGAGAGAAAATACTTGCAAAATATATAATTGTCACAGGACCCTAATACAGAATTTCTAAAAATGAATGAGAAAACAGTGTGGAAAAATGGGCGATCATTGAAAAGTCTGGAGACAACAGATGCTGGAGAGGATGTGGAGAAATAGGAACACTTTTACACTGTTGGTAGGAATGTATATTAGTTCAACAATTGTGGAAGACAGTGTGGTGATTCCTCAAAGATCTAGAAGTAGAATTACAATTTGACCCAGCAATCTCATTACTGGGTATATATCCAAAGGATTGTAAATATATCTATTATAAAGACACATGCACATGTATGTTCACTGCGACACTGCTTACAATAGCAAAGACTTGGAACCAACCCAAATGTCCATCAACAATAGACTGGATAAAGAAAATACGGCACATATACACTATGGAATACTATGTAGCCATAAGACAGGATGAGTTCATGTCCTTTGCAGGGACATGATGAACCTGGAAACCACCAATCTCAGCAAACTGACACAAGAACAGAAAACCAAACACTGCATGTTTTCACTCATAAGTGGGTGTTGAACAATGAGAACACATGGACACAGGAAGGAAACATCACACATTGGGGTCTGTTGGAGGGTGGGGAGGCTAGGGGAGGACTGAAAGGGGTAGGGAGATTGGGGAGGAGAAATACCTAATGTAGGTGATGGGGGCATGGAGGCAGCAAACCACTGTGGCATGTGTATACCTATGTAACAGTCCTGCAAGATCTGCACATGTACCCCAGAACTTAGAGTAGAAAAAAAATTCAATTGAGGAAAGACTGAATTATCTTTCCTCCCTCTAAAAAAAAAAAAAAAAAAAAAGAAAAAAAGAATGTAAAGCTGATTTACAAAGAGGATATCCAAATAGTCAAATGAAAATTTGTTCAACCTCAGTAGTAATTAGAGAAATGAAAATGAAAATTATGTGTGATACCAGTCTACACCTATTAGAATGGCTAAAAATGAAAAAGACTTATGATAAATTTTGGCAAACCTGCACATCAGTGGGAATTCTCATGAACAATGCTGATGTTAATTGTAAATAAGCATAATCATTTTGGAAAATACTTTGTTGATTTTTATTAAAGTTGAATGTATGCATCTCTGTAACTTGGCTATTCTAGATACATAATCAATGGAAATACACAAATATAGATACTAAAACATGCAAAAATAGATAATTTATTCATAACACCTAAATTGTAAACAAACTGTATGTCCTTGTATAATAAAATTATTAAGTAGGGTTTGTCTCATACAATAAAATACTAAACAGCAAAGAAAGTAATAAACTTCAGATTTATACAACAATATAGACTCCAAAAGACAATAGTTTTTGAAGAATTTGAATGAGAAAGAAAGCGAAAAATACATATTTCAAAAATATTAATCCTTAAACTTAGTAACATACACATAACTGATGTAACTATTAACAAAAAAGGTTGATCAACATAAAATTCAAGATAGCAATTATTTTTTGAGGAGAGGAAGACTTGTGAGTAGGAAGATGCATGCTGAGGATGTCTGCGATGTTATTGATGTTTCAAACGTTTTTTCACTTGAGTGGTGGTTTCATATTGGTAATAAGTATAATTTGTTCATGTGAACATTTGTATCTTCTATATGTGTGCTATTTAACCATAAAATGCTTTGTTTCTTAAAGGAATATACTCCAAAAGTTAATTAAGATCCTAAGGTACAGTTTTAGTACAGTGACTCTTTTCTTCCTTTTCATCTTCTAAATAAGAGATACCATCTATCAAATACTTTTATGCTACTGCGAGGTGAAGATGCAAGACTGAAAGATATTGATTAAATGCTAAAATATTAAAATTTTAGAATATCATACTGGTTTATGAATACAACAGAAGAAAATATTTGATTTTGAAATTATTCCCCAAACAGAAAATATGTTTGTTATCCATAGATAATTAACAAATGAGTCTGCAGTCTTTCTATGACTGAGACTCTTCACTTATTGATGATGTGTGTGACAATGTATATCAGCTGCAGAAATGGCCAAAATTTTGAAGATTCCTGGCCTATAGTTAATTTACAGACCCGTTATCAGACATCAAACTTTTGGTTTTAACATTTCCAGATTTTAACTATGTAATCCTAGAATGCCATTTTGCTGGTTTTTTTTTTCCTCAGTTTGAATCTACCTCCTATTAGGAATTACACTAATTAGAGAGAGTATGAGAAATGACTAAAGCTATAGATAATTAACAGAGACTTTAGATAACCTTCAGAGGGTAGATTTGTACTTTTTAAAAGAAACGAAAGAACTGTAATTGTAAAAAACTGTGGGAGTCTTACATCTGCTTAATTTGAGGCTAAGATCTCTATAACTTACTGGGTTAACTATTTTGACTGAATAGATACTTTTTTCCTGATCTGCTTATAATAGGTGTGAAACTATTTCAATTCACATTTAAAAAATGCGGTTATCCCTTGTTATTCATGGAAAATTGGTTCCAGGACTCCAATAGACACTAAGATTCATGGATACTCAAGTCCTGAAGTCTGCCATGAGGAACCCACAGCTGCAAAACGTGAACCTCAGTATCCACAGGTGCTGCATCACACAAATATGGTATTTTCGATGAGCAGTTGGTTGAAACAGCAGATATGTAGGACTGACTGTTTACAGTATTTTAAAGAATAGTTTTAGGCTTAAAAAATATTGTAAAGATAGTACAGAGAGTTCCCATACCCGCCCCCATTCTATCCTATTATTAAGGTATTACATTATTAGTATAAAGCATTTGTTATAATAAACAAATATTGATACATTATTACTAAAGTCCACACTTTAGTTTTTCTTAGTTTGTATTTAATGTACTTTTTCTTTTCCATATATGTTGTCATAACTTGTTAGTCTTCTCTTGGTTATGATAAATTCTCAGATGATTTCTTTTTTGATGACCTTGACAGTTTTGAAGAGCCTTAGTCAGATATTTTATAAAATACCCCTCAAATGAGATTTGTCTTGTGTTTGTATAATTAAACTGGAATAATAGCCTTTTTGGGAGAAGATCACAGAGGCATAGTGACTTTTTAATCACCTTTTAGCATGGGTACATACTATCAACATGGCTTGTCACTGTTAATGTTGACCTTAATCACCTAGCTGAGGGAGAGTTTGTCAGATTTTGCCACTCTCAACTTATCATATTTTCACCTTCTCCTTGTTATGTTCTTTGGAAGGAGTCATGGCACACATCATCCCAAATGTATGCAGTTTAACTCCACCTCCTTGATAGTGGGACAGCTACATAATTTTTTTTGTTTCTGCACAGATCATTTGTCTCTTTTCCTCCATTTATTTATTCATATTGTTATAGATTAATTCACATTTTAAGTCAAGTTATGTGTACCAATATTGGGTCACACCAGTCCTAATCTACCAGACCTCACATGACCTCTTCAGCTTCACATCCATTGTTCTGAACAGGCTGAATTGTCCTCTGTTCCACACACCTTCATTGCTTTTTTGTATTGACAAACCTTTAGCAGAAATGGTCTTCCTTGCCTTCTTCATCTAGAAAGATTTTACTCATTCACTTTTCAAGATGAATTTTTAAACATGATCTCATCTATGAAACTTTCTGCAACTCTTCCAAATATTGAGTCCTTTACTGCTCTTTGCTCCAAAAAATCTGCATATGCCTCTTTTTATAGGACTTAAGTTTTATGGCAATTATAGATTTATATGACTCTGTATCCCATTTGATTGTGAATTTCAACAGTACAGGAACTAGATCTTATTCTTCTATACAGTAGCTTCTGGGGCTAGAAGAGTGTCTGAAACCAAAGTTTCTATTAAATCTGAATAAATAATAAAACCAAAAATGAGAGATGCTCTGAATGCTCTTGAAACACACATTGTTAACCATCGCCATATTCTTGTGAAGGAAATCACTGGGTGGAGTTCATTTGGTGCATTGTTTTTCTAATTAATCCAATACAGCGGAGGCTGTATACACTCAATTATCTTTTCAGAATCAATTTCCTTACTTCTTTCAGGAAATACAGCCATGGTTAAATTAAAACAATGTGTTATCACCGTCTACTTTCCTAGAGGAGCTCTGTTTTAGGGAGCTCATTACAAATCTCTACATGCCATGGGAACTGCAAATAGATCATCATGTCATAATTGCAACTTTGTATTGTTTGATAAGATTAGTCAAATAATTTGTGCCAACCTTTGGCCAGAAGTCACTGTTTTTCATTTTTTTGTTGTTTTTAGCTTTCTGGGATACACACAGATTGCAATTCCTATTATGAGTCTTTTTCATTGTGTTAATTAGATGATGCCTCATTCTTCAGTAATTTTACCTTCAACTTAGAAAAGGGGACATTATTCTTTGCTGTATTTCTATGGTTTTGTGTAAGATGTGGTAGAATTACTAAATGGGGCCTAAGACTTGTGGTTTTCTCTTTGAAAATAGATTAGGGCTTCTCTATACAACAAAGATTTTTTGAAGTAGAGAAGATTAATAGGACAATAGGAGGCCCTCTATCTAAGAGATAAAAGTTTTCTGTTTGTTTTCTGTTTTTAATGGGGGATTCCACCGTGTTCACTTGCATGATTGGTGAATGTTTCCTTCTGCCTGTCCAGTGGGCAGCCTGCCAGACCCTAGATATGAATTAGAAGAGTGCACTGACCCACCTTTAGGTAATCCCCTCCTTTCATAGGGACTCAGTTTGTTTTAAATTGTCTTTTAATCAGCTCTGTTTAGCACAGATGACAGGAGAGCACATTACAGAATTTTAAGTCAAGCCCTAGGTCTGTTGTGATTTGTAGTGTATTTGATTTTGAGAAGAGCATTTTCCAGGATGTCTGGGGAGAAAATACTTTTCTTCTGAGCAGAGAATCATAGGCCATTAAGAGGGCACCTAAGGCCTCAGGCAGAGGTGAAAAAAATCAACATGCGCTTATGATAGAATGACTTTTTCCATCAGATTTCTGATTTCCAGGAGCCAGCTGGGATGTATGCTTTTTAAAAATTGAATTTGCAACCACAAGACAGGATTGAGTTTTGGCTTCTCCACTTCCTGGTTCTTTATTCAATGCAGGGTTAAGAGTGACTAACATAACCGGTTAAAAGTTTAAAACCTATTAACATGTAAGTTAAAACTGTATTTTTTGAGTCACTTTTAGTATAACTATTTTAGATTTTAATTTACTTATATAAATTATAAAGTATCAAACTACATATATAAATTAGCAATTTTTGTAAATACATAGTAAGAGTAGCAATGTAAACAAGTTTCAGAAATGATTGGGCACATTCAGTTGGTGTGGCTGCAGAGGAAGCAACTTTTAAAATCACTTAAAATTGTTGCTTTTCCAGCTAAAATAAAACAACCAAAAATAACTTCCCAGAATTATTTTTGGTGAACATAACTTTTAATTTTGCTTGATATGAGAAAATAACTTTTAAATACCTGCTATATATTCTTTCATATATTGTTAACATTTTTCTTTTCAGGACTAGATAATGTTTGGTTGAATAACTTTTATAAAATTTAGTAATGAAATATATGTTGTTATTACTTTTTTTGAATTTCAGTTGATACACTAAAATACTGAAGATCAATCAATTTCCACAAGGCAGCCTGTAGCTATAGCATCCAGTGGGCATACACAGACACTCATGACATGACTTTGACATTGCGGAAACTCAAAGAAGAGATAATTTTCTAATCATAGCCATCTATTCACTGTAGTTTTATAGCACCAATCTTCTGTATATTTTGTGTATGTTTCATGAACTCAATGCTATTGATGCTAATATAATACCCAAGGCAATCAATGACAGATTAAGATTTTGTCAGGTAGGGAAATCGTTGTAATCTCCAGGGTATTTTTCTTTTTCTAAGAACAGATTTTCATCCCCTGGAGGCAATATCACTCCCATCGGAATGCATGTTTTATAATAGATTCGTTGATGTTGAGAGCCTAGAATTCTCCTTTAGAAAAATAGGAATTAAATCATCAAACTTACTTTAAATGTGTCCCTATACGATGTGTGGCTGTGTAGTTTATTATTAATTTGAGCAGTATTTTTGACTATCAGCCATATATTACACATGATGGTAGGTGCTAGTGATACATGGTTGAATAGCATATTAAGATTTGGTTTTTACACTCAAAAAACTTGCAGTATAACAGGTAAAAAAGCATGTAGACAGATAATTTTAATATAACCCGGCAAGTATAGTTATTGTAGTGGGCAAAGAAGGAGTCTAGCTTACTTTTCCCATGGGTTGAGAAAACATAGAATGACAGATAATTCGTTATAGAGGATGAATGGAGTATGAGTCAGGAAGAAGCCTCATGATATATGAGTGCGGAATGACAATCTAGTTGAGAAAAACAGCATTTGGAATGGCAACATGAAACTATATAACTAATGTACTTTTTGTACAAGCAAAATCAACCTAAAAAATTTTTTTCTGAGTCAGAGTCTCGCTTGGTTGCCCAGGCTGGAGTGCAATGGCATGATCATGGTTCATAGTTCACTGTAACTTTGAACTCCTGGTCTCAAACCATCCTCCTCTGACCATTGCCTCAGCCTCCCAAGTAGCCGGGGCTAGGGGTATGTACCACCACATCTAGATAACTTAAAAAAAAATCTTCTGTAGAGACAAGGTATCACTTTTTGGCTCAGGCTGGTCTTGAACTCCTGTCCTCAAGCAGCCTCCTTCCTGGATCTCCCAAGGCACTGGGATTACAGTGGTTCTTAATCTTTTTCACTAATGTACCCCTAACAACAGATGGTTATTAATAATGCATTATTATTTTAAAGCTTAAAAGCTGTTATTTTAAACGTAAAATTTCATGTGAATTTTGGATTCTACTCTATTTTATATCTGTTTACTAGTAACTTTAAATTACCTGTTAATTAAATTGCTCCCCAAAATATTTGAGTAATGTTGATGGTCTTGAAAGGTGTGCCATGTTTTTGCCTTGAGTTTCCTATGGCACATCTTCATATCTGTGGTAATAGGTATGTCTGGGTTTGAGAATTAAGTGTGGACTTAGGTTATGAAGGAAATTAAAAAATAGTAAAAGAGTAGTGGCGTGTATTTCTCCTTTAAATAGAATATTCAGGTGACAGAGAAGATGATGAATTTAAAGGAGAGTGGAAATAATCGAGAACCTACTGCAGTGTTTTGAGTAAGAAGGAACTTACGCTTATATCCTCCCATGGACACTGGTAGTTAGAGACTTCACTTTTATTACATTTCAAAAGAACAGCACCCAGGTCCTTGAAAAATAGATTCCTGGGTTGTAAAACTGGCAAGAAGCGTTTAAAAAGATTTGTGTGTTAAAGGAGAAAAGAAAGGACTTATAATTCCAAGTTTTCTAAAGCCAGTATTCTAAGAAAAAGGAGGTGGGTGCCTAGAGCTGGGAACAAGTCTGTTTCAAATTCAGTGAAGGGAAGGGGAATGTCAAGGACATGTTAGTCTTTTTTTTTTTTTTTTTTTTTTTTTTTTAAGTTTTGCAGTGCTATTTTATTTTACTTTTTTCAAATTGTGCTTTAGGTTCTGGGGTACATGTGCAGATCATGCAGGATTGTTGCATAGGTACATACATGGCAAGGTAGTCAGCTGTTAGCCATTTAAAGATTCAATTTTAAAACTGACCTAAAGAATGAGCATGGTGGCTCACACCTATAATCCCTGCACTTTGGGAAGAAAAAGTGAGAGTCTCACTTGAACCCAGGAGTTTGAGACCAGCCTGAAGAACATAGCAATTCCTGTTTCTACAAATAAATAATAGCTAGGAATGGTGGCATGTAGATGTAGTACCAGCTACTCAGGAGGCTGAGGAGGGAGGATTTCCTAAGCCCAGGAGAGACCCTGTCTCTAAATAAATAAATAAAAAGTAGGGGCCCAAGAGTTCAAGGGCAACCTCAGCAACCTTACAAGCTCTCATTGATTGGCAAAATAAATAAATAAATAAATAAATAATAAAGCTGACCCGCTGACTTCCAACAACTGTGTGTGAAATAACAAGGGAAAGAGGGAGAGACAAGAAGAAAATAGCCAACATATGAACAAGTGTGTGAGTGTGTGAGTTTGTGTGCATACATATACAAAACAAATAAAGAGAAAATACCAGAAATTCCATGGGCATAAACCCAGTTATATACTTTTGCTTTGAAAAGATTACTTGATCAGAAGCAATGCTGTTTGAAATATTGTCACAGTGGATAATTTTGATTGACTTTCTGCAAAATAGCACAGTCTACAGGGTTGTGAACAATGATGCAAGCAACAGTATTGTGTGAGGAAAGACTGACCCATATTCAGAATATATGTGTATATTTTAGGGAGGATGAATATCTGAGCCCTCACAATGGAAGAGGTCCAACATAAGCTGCTTACTATCGGTTGACTGGCTGATTCTACACTAGCCTTGGAAATGGTATTCTAGCAGAAGTTCAGATTAGACACTCATCAATAGCAGTAACTAGGTCAGAATTGGTAAGAGAAAGTCCAATTTTGAACCATGGGACAGTCTTCCTTCCTGCTACCAGGGACACTTTGCCCGTGGGTCCATTGTTCTTGTAATGAATTGGTTGGGGAAAAGGAGTAACTGACATATGTATAATTTTGTCCACTGGAATACTGACTGTATTCAATCGAACATGCTGAAATGTTCACTTTGGTGAACATATACAATGTATTGAAGTGAATGTACTAAAATATTCCCTTTGGTGAACATTCACTTGGGACAGAAATATCTTCATAGCTATGTGCCCATTGTGAAAGGCTCATCCACATGTCTGTTCCAGATACTCATGTTACTAATATCCCAACCATATTCATACTAAGTCTGTGACCCTCCAGCAAAACCATCAGTAATTGTCTATGATCCAGCCTTCTCTCAGTCCAGGAAAAGTAGATAACCAAATATATCATTTGAACTTATGCCAATATGGAATACTTTACTGCTGTCATTCACAGTCACCTTTGAGTGGGTCTCTTGCTGCATCCACCCACTTGGATTTCTTCCTATATTATCTGTCTGGAGAACTCCTCATTCTCTGGTTTGCATTGTTTTACTAAGGCTTCTAAAGTACTTGCTATTTTCTATTTGTCAGATTCAGTCATCAATATAGTGGACCAGTGTGATATTTTGTAGAATGTTGAGATAGTCAGCATCTCTATGAACTGTATTATGTTATGGTGGAAGGGGAGGAGAATTGTTTTAGTTATAAGACTATGAAGGTATATTCCTGGCTCTTCCAGGTAAAATAACACTGTCTTTGGTGGTCCTTCCACATTGAGAGGGAGAAAAAGCATTAGCTAGGTAAATAGCTGCATACCAAGGGCCACGGACCATGTTGATTTGCTCAAGTAAAGATGTTACATCTAGAACAGGAGCAGCAATTCGATTTACCACCTAATTAAGTTTGTAATAATCCAATCGCTTCCCATAGCCATCTAAATTCTTTACATGTCAATCATGTGATTAAGCAAGAATATGATAGGTATCAACACCCTTGCATTTTGCAAACATTTGAAGTTGGCAGAAATCTCTGAAATTTCCCCCAAAATGTAATATTACTTTCGATTTATTATTTTGGTTGGTATCCTTCATTGGGTTCTTCCTACTATGGACATTACTCTTTGGGTAAAAAAACCAATTTATGCATTCCACCAGTTTCCAAATATGCCTATTTTCACTATACCATCAGGTCTTGTTGAGACACACATACAGACTGGTCTATGTACCTACTGGATCCACTGTTACATTGGGCAGACTCCATTTGTCACCTGACTACCATAAACCCCTACTTTAACTGGTGAGTCACAGTGGCATTTTGGGACCCCAAGAATTTCAGATACCTTGTCAATGTTTAGTAATGCCCAGAAAGTATTTACTTTTCCTTTGTACACTGTTACTGTAGTAACTGGCTGCAGTACCTTTTGGAAAAATGGTTGGAGAAATAATTATTAAATATACTAGTGGCATTGCTGCATGGTCCTTCCTCAAGGAGACCCAGACTGCTCTTTAAAAGATGCTGTATTGGGCTGGGCGCGGTGACTCAAGCCTGTAATCCCAGCACTTTGGGAGGCCGAGACGGGTGGATCATGAGGTCAAGAGATCGAGACCATCCTGGTCAACATGGTGAAACCTGTCTCTACTAAAAATACACAAAATTAGCTGGGCATGGTGGCATGTGCCTGTAATCCCAGCTGCTCAGGAGGCTGAGGCAGAAGAATTGCCTGAACCCAGGAGGCAGAGGTTGTGGTGAGCCGAGATCTTGCCATTGCACTCCAGCCTGGGTAGCAAGAGCAAAACTCCATCTCAAAAAAAAAAAAAAGATGCTGTATCTTAAACTACCTTAGATATGGAAAGTGAGTTAGAATTCATGACCAAGCATTGTGGTGACTCAGGTCAGGATTTGGCCATCAAACTTAGATTTCTTTTTTTCTGGTACATTTAAATAGTGTCCTTGGAGTCTTCCCATCTGTTTCTTTCTTGGGGACATTGTAATCAATTAGTCACTCTCAGAGATTCCTGTAGGTCAAAACCCTGTGATTACTGGTGTACCTCTGCTGCCCTTTGTGACAAATGTGTTTATTTTGTCTTTGACAATTATGTGATATCACTTGGTCTCTGCTTCTCTAGTAATCCCATTATTCTCTTTGAAATCAGAAGCCTATCTCAATTGCTATATTTCCCTTTGTCAAATCTGGCCAACAAAGAAGTAGAACCATGGAGATTTTCAAGGATGGTAGTGCTGACCTTACAAATGTATTTGGTACTGAATAGTGAAAAATTATCTCCTGGGTCTTTTTGGTGGGTGGATGGGCATATCATAGGTTAATCCATACCAACATTCCCATCTTTGTACAATTTGAATTATTCCTGCTCATCATTGTAGGTAAGCATTAACAGCTCATCCTTATTAAACATATACCAACATTTAGTCCTAATTTCAGTCCGTCAACCAAGTAGGACATCAGAACCACTTCCAGGTGTAAAGTCCAATTTATTAAGTTCAGATTATTGAGTAACTGCCCTCATATAAATGCATTTTGCTTGATCTGGTATTATATTCCACCTTCCTTGGTTTAATAGCTATAGAATTAACTACAAAACCCCAGGATTTTGGTGACAGATATTAACACAACTTTACAATTCTTTGGAGCATAATCTATTTCCCCTTGGGCCAAACTGTGTAACTGGCATGTGGAGAATATCCTCGCAAGGAATCTGCCCCAGGTGAAGTTATCACAGAGGTTTTAAGCAAAGGATAACTGGTCTTTCAGACCCAGGAGTGAAAGCTACTTCCATTGGCCAGGGGGGTTCAATGTGCCTCAGGGATTTGAGATGGTCTGTTTCATTTGAGTCTAACAAGATGTCCTCATTCAGAATTGTAGTGTCTTTTTTTTTTTTTTTTTTTTTTTAAATCAATGTCCTTATGCTCACACATGAAACTTGGGAAGAATGTAAGTGCAACTGATACTTTGACTCTGTAACCTGCACAACTAAATATAGTATTCGATTTTGTAGCAATATAATCAATAAAATATCTCTAATATTTTTGTTTTATTTATTTTTGGGGTTTTTGATTGCTCGTTTTTCCTATTAGCACCCAAATATACTGAGGATATTCTGTACCAAAACATGGTCCTTGTAGTCATTTTCACTGCAGATAAGTCAGCAGTCACATGGGCATTCAGGGCACCTATTTCAGTTGGAACTTCGTAACAATTAAGTACATAATAACATGACTAATTGTAATGCTACTGGTTGGCAAGAATTATCAGCATAACCTTTGCATTGGCAAGTAGTAACTCAGGACTGTACTGAACTTCAAGACAAGGACCAATCCTATTCCCCAATCCCATATTTGAGTGTCTGCCTCCTGGGACTACTTTTGGTAGCAATTCTGTATCATTCAGTGTCCAGTCAGAAAATCACACCAATAATTTGGAGATGGGAAGTTCAGTATAAGAAAAATTAATTGGTAAAATTAGTTAAAAGTGTAATGGAGTACTTTAAGTGGTATAGAAGTAGCAAATTTAGAAAGCAGCTACTTCCTCTAGGATTGTAGGATGTTAAGTAAAGAGACTAAGAACTTAGCAAATCTCTCTTACTCCCAGACTGTGATTCAAACCTTTCTGGAGAGGATGGCTGAAACAGGAAAACATAGCCTGATGGTACCAAAGAAATTTGCCAGAGACCACAGGCCAGAGGTAGTTCATAAGTGTGGTTCTCCTTGTGGCTGGAAACAGTTTCCAGAGGTTGCTGGCTGGAGCTGGTATACAGAATCAGCCAGGTGGTGGATGGAGAGGCTTGCTGGAGAGTATAGGCCATAGTTCTCTGAGGGTCACTAAGGACAGTATTACTGGGCCGTTCATATGTAATCTGCGGGAAACCAAACAGCACCCTGGAGTCTGGAAAAGAAGTTTTTTTCTATAATGGCTTTACAGTGTCCCTCCATTAGCCTCTATCGTCAAAGCCTAACAGCAAACTGTCTGGCAAGTATCACAAAGCAAGGAAAAGAAGAGTAGATTTGGAACTGAGATAAATTGGTAAGATAACCAATATAGTTTTGGATGTTGGATTGAGGTGCCTGTAGACATTAACATAGATATGGTGTTTTAATCAGGAGTATTAGCTTTTATACAGGAGTATACATCTTTAGATAGGGTGTTCTGAAAAATTTCAGGGCTTTTAATGTGGGTGGTATTATTATCCAAATAAGCGTGTTTGAGATTTTCTAAGAGCATACAGAGGAGAGGCTACTGGGCTAAAACAAGAGCCAAAGGAAGCGCATTGCTTAAGTGTTGGTTAGAGAGGATGTGAAGCCCCAAGAGGAGGGCTAGAAGAAATCAGAGTAGGACAGGCAAGGGTGATAGGTTTCATGGATGCTCCAAGAGTAGAGGTGCAAAGAAATGAGAGGAATCACCAGGGCCAAATTTACCAGAAGGAACTAACAAGAAAAAACCCGAGTAATGGCAATACTCCTGATTAAAAGAAATCTACAATAAGATGATTCTGAGTTTTATTTAGATATATGATAATTTCAAGAAGTTTAGCTGAAAAGAATAGACAGGATGCAGCAATCTGGGGTCATGGTGCAAGTGGCAGCCGAATGGTCAAATGAAATAGATTACTTTTGCACAGGAAAAAACATGAACATTTTTAGCCTGCAGATGTCCTTTGTTTGGATCACATTATGTGCTTTTGAAAAAATGTAGTCTTCAGTGTCTGAAGGTAGAGACCATGAATTCCCTAATATATTTTATCCATCTTGAAACATTCATTTATGTTAACTGCTTTGCCCTGCAAACATTTTAGAATACTGACATTTGGGCTGCATATTTCTTAAATTTAAATTAATGGAAAAAAGGAGATTGTTAGTCATTTTTTTCCAGAAAAGCAATTTATAACATAAACCATAAAATGAATGTTGGAACCAAAAGAATTTGAAACAATTGGCCTCCATGTCTTCATTTAATGTTTGTGTCCTAAGACCAGTGCTATCCCAACATGAGAAAGGGTAGATGACTTTCTCAAGATCACACAGTCAGTAATGGCAGATCCGTGTTTAAAACTGAAGCTTTGCTTCCTTGTACTCTTCAGAATATTACCTCATTCTGAAGTACCATCCTGACACTCTCTTAAGTATCTAGTTTCAAAAGAATATGTGGACAAAAGAGAAAGCTTATGAAAAAATACAACTATGTATTTTAGGAATTGAGCAGAAAATTATTTCACTGCTCTTCTTTTTCAACCCAGAAATTTTTTTCCTATATGTTATCAAATAAGTCAAAGCTCTGGCTGGCAATTTGCTATCCCTTGGGTTTAAATTCAATAATATATCTGATTTTAACCATACCTTAAAGCGTCTCTTGGTTTATTTGTTCTTTCAGCCACCAAAATAATGTGATTAATAAGAACATGTTCTTTTTTTAAAAAAATAAATTATTTTGTGTGTATTTGAGGTTTACAACATGATGTCATTAAATATATATAAATACATAGATACATATAAACACATAGTACAATGGTAACTATAGTGAAGTAGATTAGCATATCAATCACATAGCTAAAATTACAAATCTTAAAGCTATATAGATTTTCTTTTTTCTTTTTTTTTTTTTTTTTTTTTTTGCCAATCAATGAGAGCTTGTAAGATTGCTGAGGTTGGTTGGCCTTGAACTCTTGGCCTCGCCTTCGCAAGCGCCACGACATCCGGCTGGAGCCACTTTGGGCTCAAAGCTATAGATTTTCAAATCCCCAATACAATATAGTTTTATTAACTTTAGTCCCACTGTTGTACATGAGACCTCCAGACATATTCATCCTAAATATTTGTTTTCTTTGACCTATAGCTCCCAATTTTCTTTCCTCCACCCCACCTGTGGTAATCACTATTTTTCTCTTTCTGTATATTTAAGTGGTTTAAAATACACATACAAGTGAGATTATGCAATATTTTTAGGGGATGGGGACTTATAGTATAATATCCTCCAGCTCCATGTAGCAAGTGACAGAATCTTCTTTTACAAGGCTGAATAATATTCATGTGTGTGTGTGTGTGTCTGTGTGTGTGTGTGTGTGTATGTATCATCTTTTGTTTATCCATTTGTTGATAGGCATTTAATGTGTTTGTGAATGTTGGTTGTCGTGAATGATGCTGCAATACACATGGGAATACGGATATCCTTATGAGATGGTGATTTCCTTTTTTGGGAGTATATACCCAGGAAAGAGATTGTTGGGTTATATAGTAGTTATATTTTAATTTGTTTAAAAACCTCTGTACTATGAACATTCTTCTTCAATCATTAGCATTGCTCCTTGTCTCTCGCTAACAAAAGTAAGAATAAAGGAGGCACTGTTGGTAAATTGCGTTGAGATTCTTCGATGCTAGTAGAAAGCAAAATATCAATTTTTCACCTCCCTTCTCTCAGGAATGTGTATTTCTCAGTGTGGCAATACATAGCAAACCAAGTAAATGAATATCAAGCTACAGTGAGGAGAGGCAAAGGCTTAAATTGCTTTTGCAATAATTTTTGTGAAGACAGGAAGGAAATGAAAATGCCTGTTACCAATTGGTGAACAACCGGTCTCTCTGACAAGTCTCAATAAGATCCAGCTTGCCCACTTTATGCACCTCATTTTTCATATGAAATGCAGAGACAGTAGAGTGTAGCAGTTAAGAAAATATTTCTAGGGAGAGCCAGGTGTAGGTTTGATACCAGGAGCAGCCTGTTACTATTAGTAAAAACTTGAGAAAATGATAATTTCTCTGAGGCTTGATTTCTACTGTTATCAAATGTGAATAAAACCATTTCCAATTTTTAAGGCCAGACTAAGAAATCAATGAAAAATAAATATTAAGTGCCTGGCAAAGTACCTAGAGTTTCATAAACACCTAACATATGCTATTATTATTTATTAATATTATTACCATAGGCAATAACAATACTAGTAATGATAATAATGATTTAGTACTTATTGTATTACTATCCTGTATAAAACTTTTCAGTGACTTCACTTATGAAAGAAGGTTAAATAGTATGAATTCAGGGTCATGAAATTAGTCACTTTCAGATTATGTCACACACAGACACACACACACACAAATACATTTTATAGGTAGAGTGTTTACAGAAATCTAGGTTGGATTTCTCATCATTCCCAGATATGTCATATCTTATTGTACTTCTGTGGTAGTTGTTTCTACTGTTTACTTTGCCTATTAAGCCCTTAACTCTATTGCTGTTTGAATAACATTGAACTCTTTCATCAAGGCATCTCTTACAAAAAACATTTCTAATCTCCAAAACAACAATTTTCTTAGTCATTCTTGCCTGGGTTTACCGTTTAAGCAATTTCTCTTAGCTATTAAACTGTAAGTCTCTAGGATTGTGGACTATGACATCTTGATCTGTGTATTACCTAAGCATTGGCATGATGCTTAGCAAACAGTAACAATGCCGGGCAGTCTGTGAAAAGAGCAAGTTCTATTTCTCTTAGCAGAAGAGGGCAGTCTGTCTCTGCTTCACTGGCCTTTTGCTGCCCTTTTTATCAAGTTTTCTTAGTTGACTGTTTGGCTAGTTGTCTCCACTATCTGGTTGTGGTTGGGTAGAGGATGTGGTGTTCTATGACTATATAATCACGATCTGAGGATGAGGAATGTTGGACTGTGTGAAAAGACCAAGAGAGACAGTGATACGAAGGCACCCAAGGCTTGCAAAGCAGATTTCATGTTTTAACTCTGACATTTTCCCCAGACTTCCTGAGCCTCTGTTTTTTTTTAACCTGAGAAGAGAGAATAGTTATTTTTATCTCTTAGAATTCAATAAAGGATTAAATGAGATAAAATGTGAAGCAACTTGTGTAAATCTTGGCACTCTATACATTGTATTTAATACAAGTTACTTTTCCCCTTAAGGTAGCTAGATGTAACTTATCACCAGAAGATAGGATTCTTAGCAGTCCTATAGAAAGATATTCAAAGTAGGCAGTATTTTTGTGAATATAGGTCACTTGATGATTGAAAATGATCAGATGAGAAACTAGGATAGAGAACAAAGTGTTCATAAGGCATAAATATATCATTGAACAAGTACTCATTAATTTCTTAATAATGTCAGTCACAAAACCTCTTACCAGAGGTGAGTAAGATTAAGGTGTCAACCTTGTGATATGGTTCTTTTAACTTCTAAGTTCTTGGTTTTCGAGTGACACAAAATCAATTGAAGCCTGACAGCTGTTTGGTAAGCTATGTAAAATGAATTTGGTGAGTCAGCTGAAATCCTAATGGTAATGTCTTCAAAGTAGCGGATGTATCTGATAGGTCTGATTTGTTACCAGTTATTGCTGGCTAGTCTAGCAATTTAGCTAAAATAGAATTGGGGGTGGGCAGTTAGGGAGAGGCACTCCTGTTATCAATTAATAGGGGTCTGATGAGATTTTTCTTCTCTAAACAAAAATATCAGAATATTATTTATAAAACATATTAAATATTAATAATGTATGTATTTACCTTACAAATAAGCATAACGTTACACTCTGATCCTTTTTGTTAGGTTATATCCTTCCTGTTATATGCATTTGGAATCTATAATGCAATTCTGTTAATTCCCCTACAACCCCATCTCTTCCTAGGAATATACCTTTTCAATTTTCATAGTCTTCTTTTTGTGTCCTGCTGCTGATCAAATAATAACGGACGATTTCTCTTCCTTTCTAATCCATTCTAATTAAAGCAGCGATTATCGTTTTCCTAAATTATTTTAATCAGATTGCTCCCTACACAGGAAACCATTGTAGCTCCTAATTAGCTCTTGAATCAAACTCTTCAGTACCTGCCCCCAAGGCCTTCAACTCCTGTTGCTCATTTATGCTGGTTTTATTCCATAATACACAATTCAGATAGAATAAACC
Source organism: Saguinus oedipus (assembly GCA_031835075.1). NCBI lineage: Eukaryota > Metazoa > Chordata > Mammalia > Primates > Cebidae > Saguinus > Saguinus oedipus. The sequence continues at coordinate 131,850,171 of CM063178.1, forward strand.
TTTTTATTCAGACACACTTAGCTCATTTCTGTCTCTGAAGTTTGAGGCTTCTCTTTTCTCCTTTGAAATATTTACTCTTTTTCCATTATACGAATTTGTATCCCTGTTGTACTGAACCTCTGTTAACCTCAATAAGGAAGGAACCAGATTCAAGAGGCAGAAGACTTAAGAATACCCTTAGAACATCTCTCTATGGCAAACACATGCATGGGGTTGTATTAGGTGTTTATATACAGGGGAGAGAAGCCGTGGCAGCAGGCTGGACAGGAGAATTATGTTACGTACAGAAATTGTCCAGTAGTGGCCAGCATAACCACATGGCCCAGGGGTGGTTGGCTGGACATGAAAACTGCAACCACCTGCAAATATCATGCAGTTTATAAAGCATTTTCACTTAACACTCTTCCCCTGACAACCTCCATTTGGCAACTTTCATTTAACCTGAAACTCAGGGCTTCAATCCTCTGTATGGCCCATGTTCCACGGGATGGGCCAGTGACTCAGATGTTCCTCATAGACAACGAATGCATCTCCAGGTTGGCTGCACCTGGATGCCTTAGCGTCATAAGCACATTCAGATGTGTTTGCCATAGAGGGTTGTTCTAATGGTATGCTTAAGTTATTGCTGTAAGGTGCGTTTACCCTACAGTCTCCATCCATCTTCAGACTTTTTTTTTGGAAATTCAATCCCTTACTCTTTTCTCTGATTAACTCTCCTAAATTCTGGTTAATTCCTTAACTGTAGCATTTTTTTTTTTTAAATACAGAATTCTATAGGCTGAAACACACACACACACACACACACACACACACACACACACACACACACACACACAGAGTTCTTAGCTTACTTTATTCTATGCTCTTTAAGCACTTCAGATGTATGTTAAAACTCTATATAGGAGCTTTCCTTTAGTCATTTTACTGGTAACAAAAATGAGACACAGTTAACAGGCTCAAAGTAATTGGCTACAAAGTTTTGAAGGAGGCCTTCAGAATCTACTTTAGAATTTGGGCTTTTCATCACCAAACTCTAAGATCTTCAAATTAGCTTACATTCATGTGTGCATTTTCTCTGTTGGAGGCTTCATGTCTTAGTTACATTTGCACATTTAACTCCCATAATTGATTGGCAGAGTCCAGAGGTCAGAAACTATACAGATCAGTTCCTTATCTAGAAGCATTCTGTTGACAGAGTGGAATTTCAAAACATATTGCTGCCAAGCTCACTAGCTAATATTTCAGCAGAGTTTTTTTTTCTCTGATCAACTTTTAGACTAGAGCTTTAATTTTTAATATTGTTTTCCTTCAAATTTCAGGAAGTTAAAAAGTAGTTCTCTACAAAGTCTGTAGTTGTTTTATCTTCTGACAACATACCACATATGCAACATTGAGCCAATCACTGGGATTAAATAAAAAGAAAATTCTTATTTGATGGAAGTAGCCACCTTATAGGAGGATGAGTATTATATCAGAAAAGGCAAACTTTTCTTATAATTGCTATAAAAATATAGTTAATTATAATTTTAATTGCAATTAAATTATAGTTTTTATAAATGGTCTGAGGAGACACACAGGAAATGACAGGATTACATCATAAAGAGACTTAGTTTGGGGATGTTAAAAAAGTGTTCATTGAGAAGGCAATGTGTGAGGCTTAGAGATTATTGGAAGTTGGCTAGGTGAAACAGATAAGGACATAGAGTAGCATTTTACACCAAAGAGCAAACACGTCGGTCCTAAAAGGATTAGAAATTAGAATCTTTAAGGGGAAAAAAAAAGAAAAGAAAAAAAAAAAGAGGCCAGATGTTTGGATCACTGTGAATAAGTAGGAACATGGTATGGGATGAGACTGGGGAGGTAGGGAGAAGCCAGAAAATACAGGGCTTTGTGGACCATGGTAATAATAATTGTGTTTACTCATGAGAAAAGCATTCTCTCTCTCAAATTCTTGTCCTTTAGATGTTTCATCCAAAAGTTTCTCGTCATTGCCATTGTGAGGGTAATGGGAGGGCAGGCAAGGAGAATTATGCAGGTGGTGGTGTATAAAGGAGACAATGAAAGAATTATTAATGGTGCATGTGTGTTAATGGGAAACGTAATTCCAGTCCTGTAAACTTGTTACATAATTCTTTAATTAAGTGGGCTGCCATTCTATCCCATAAATCAATTTCAAACTTCAAGAATCCTAAATTATTTCACTTTTTTTCACTTAAAAGAAAAAAACACATTATTTAGATTTTTCTTTACATATCATGAATCGTATGGTGCTTGAACCTGCCACTTCAAACTGTGATTTATAATATGCCTAATTGCTTTCCTTTCCCTCCTCACAGCTGGCAGATGGAATACTGTATCTGTGACTGAGCCACATTGGTATTTATGCTGCAAACAAATGGTGTTTTAGTCTGTGGATTTCTCCTTCTTGATCCAAATACCCTCAAGACAATGCAAAATTCTTAAGAATTTATCTCTTTCCTATTTGGTCTCTGCTGCCCTCTTAATTTTTATACCAGCACATTTGGGATTTGAGCCCCAGTCTAAAGGTGAACTTGAGGATTGTGGCTTGTTTCTGTAGAGCTCACAAATGAGTCACAGAAAATAGAAATTTTGGAAGGGTTAACGAGTATATGTACTGCTTGCTTCGAGAAGAGCATTCATTGGAATTGTTGTGTTTTCTAGTCTTGTCTCTTCCATGGAATGTGTAGCTACACAATCAGAGTAGATATTTGTCCTTCATTCACCCGATTTTAAAATATCTATTTGCAGATTTTGCAGCTCCCAAACAATCTTATTTTTCATTTTTGCTAGGGTTTGTCTTCAGCTTGGATAGAGGTGCTCTGCCTTCCTTAATTAATGCCCATTTGTTGTTGAGTTTAATGGCCTCTGAGACTGAAACATTTGGGAGAAGAAATCTCTGCCACAAGGTATTGATATTAGAGGTGAAATCAGGCTATTCACAGGTAACACCTGCTGATGGAATTGCTGATGAAGATTTTGGTTGCAAAAGTCCTATGAACCTGCATTGACATGCAGCAGATGGGCAGAGAAGCAGTGAGCAATGAGAGTTCACTTTCAGGGATGGTGTTTACTGAGTAAATATTTTTATTTTGGGGATAAGTAATTCTTAATAGCACCAGGAAAACAGAAAAAATTAAATATGTAGATTTTGGGTTTTGAGGGTAACTTGGGGTATTTTATAATTTTAAAATTTAAGTCATTTATTATGGAACTACAAATTAGCAGCACAAATAGCTAGATTCTCAAACTTCCTTTCTTCATCCCTAATTCCCTGATTTCCTGCCTTCTTTTTCTTTCTTCTTGCTTTCTTCCTCTTCTTTATGGTTTTTGTTGTTACCAAAGTTATACGCACATACTCTATAAGGTGTCAACCAATGTTTCAAGCTTATTACAAAAATCTTCAGTCTCTTAGCTCTCACCACTGACTACCAGTCAACGCCCCCCCGCCCCACTCCCTGCCTTACCCAGTGCCACCACGACTTGTGGCCATTCCGCTACCCCGGCTAGAACTCTCACTTTATTTGGCTAATATTTTTATCTCTAAATAACGTGCTTATATTGACATCTCAATTTTTTCGATTAGATCATTTTTTATTTTCCACTATAAAATATTATAGTCTTTTTCCTTTTTCACATTTATTCACCAGCCCCTGCTATAAAAAGAGGAATTTTTCCATCCCCATTCTTTCAATGTAGTTATGTTGTAATTTTTGTCAAATCGATTCAGTCTTTATAGTATTTTGACTCTGTAAGCTGAGTTACGGCTGAGCCATGATGTTTGCTAGGATATATTTTCTGACCTGCCCATCTTTTTTATTAGAAAAAGTAAAAAAGTATTTTATAATTATTGGGTACAGTTGTAATTTGGCACTAAAGCTTTTAGAATGGTAGATGTACACTTGCTGGGTTTTTCTTACATGGAGCACCTTTAGAGCAGCTGTTCTAACCCCAGTGATCGTTCCCTGATGTTTCTGGCACAGGTGCTGCTGCCTCTTTCTGACTGTCGTGGCTTCTGCCTTAGATTCTGCCTCTTCAGATTCACCTTCTTACTCCTCTGCTGAGCTCATTTCACCCCAGGCGGGAAGCTATATTGGATAGGTGCAATGCTCAGAATAGATCACTGCCATCCCTACTCTGGGGTTCACATTTGGCACCTTAGCTCTGCCACCAATTAATGGACACTTTGCTCTTCTATGCCAGTTTCATCAAAGCTCTTACCTTTTAGATGCCTTCAGTCATAAGGCAGGTACAACCTGTATATAACCAGATGTCTCCAAACCCCAGGAACATGTGTCAAACTCTCTAAATGCGTCTCTGCAGGTCCCCTCATAAGTCTTAGTGTAGGCAAGCATTCCTTTCCCAGCCACAGCCCTCTGTGTATTGTCTCTAAAGAAATTTTTACTACAGTTCACTTTAACCTTCCTGAAAGGTCCTTTACTTTCTCTTATATATTCCAGGTTCTGTCAGAATGACTTCTATGATTATTTATTCTGTGAAGGTCTAGTATCACATTTTAGGTTATGGTATATTGAGCATCTGTGATAATATTCTCAGCCTTTTAAAACTCAGTTCGAACTCCTAGACAATGAAAGTCATATGTAACCTCTTGTTACACTAATTTTTATCAAAGATTCTTTAGTACCAGGCTTAGCATTGGGCATTTTGCATGTCATTTGTCAATAACCTAATTAAAGTAGACTTATTATCACCTCCATTTTACAGAGGAGAAAATTCAGACCAGTAATTGGTAAATAATGAGAAAGAAACAAAGAACATTGATTTGGTTTGGCTCTGTGTCCTTACTCAAATCTCATCTTGAATTGTAATCCTCATGTGCTGAAGGAGGGACCTGGTGGGAGGTGATTGGATCCTGGGGCAGTTTCCCTCTTGCTGTTCTCTTGATAGTGAGAGGGTTCTCACGAGATCTGATGGTTTTAAAAATGGCAGTTTCCCCTGTGCACTCTCTCTCTTTCTTGCCACCATGTAAGACATGCCTTGTTTACCCTTCACCTTTCTCCACAATTGTAAGTTTCCTGAGGCCTACCCAGTCATGCCACACTGAGTCAATAAAACCTCTTCTCTTTATAAATTACACAGTCTCAGGAAGAATCTTTATAGCAGTGAGAAAATGGACTAATACAAATATTCACACAAATAATAAAAAGCTGAGCACTGATTGAAACCCAGGAAGGCTGCTTTCTGAGTCCATAGTCTTATTGATGACACCATCTTGCCAAGTGAGAAGTGGATAAACATGAAGTTGTCTGCCTACTTCCCTCATTTGTCTCTTCCAATTGTACCCCAAGTGGTTTAAGACATAATGAGATAGCAAAGGAATTTTATAAAAGCTCCTTAGTAATAGCAAGAGAAAAGCCTATTTGTCATGTAGGTAATCCACTTAAAGGAACATGAATATCCAGGCTGGAATGAGGTGTGCCAGTTAAAGTGTATGGGACAATGGTGAGATGAAGCTGGTACTTTGTAGGAGGGAGTGGTAGAAAAGAAAGGTGACCTGAGGAGAAGAATAAAGAAACATTTGCATCTTTTTCTCAACTTCAAGTTTTTCTGATTAGCTCCAAGGAAGGTAGGATTCTTTCTGATGATTAATTGATGCTTTCCAATGACTCATGGGCAGTAAGGCAACATACACATACTACAGAGAAGGGAAAGCCAGGATACTTATTGATTTGAATCTAAATGAAACAGGTGAAGAGATGTAGTTCTCATTGATTTTGGCTGCCCTTCTAATAGTGATTATGATTATCTTGTAAATGAAAGTATTTTGTTCTTGGGTTTCCAGCGACTTTACATATTTTCAATTTCATTCTTTTAAGATTACTATATTTATAGTTTACTCCATCTTAGAGTCCTCCAGTTCAAACTAGTTTAGTCATAATAGAGTGGAAACCTAGACTTGGTATTTTACTAGAGAAGATGATTGAGTGTAAGGCACACATTTTTCAGCAGGAAAAAACATTCTCAATGATTTTCTAATAACCAATAATATTATTTTTTTTAATATTGATATAATCTATCATCTATACAATTATCAGAACAATCATGATATGAAATTTATTTGATGGTATCCCTTGACCTTAACCTTCTTGATTCCATCTTCCTTGATTATATGGATTACATCCATTATATGGATGGGCAATTTTTTTTATAACGGAGAGTAGACTGTTAACGTTTGTACTTACTACACCAGGTTCAGGTATAAGTAGTCTCCTATTCTCAAATACATTCAGACTCATGAATCCAATGCCTGTAATTATTGCCTCTAGTATGTCAAATGGTAAAAACTACTTTTTTTCCCTAAAAATGATTTTGTCACTGCTCCATAGTTTAGCCCCCAGGCAACTGCCCATCCAAAATGTAGGCCTTATTTTTGCTGTCTAGAGATGAACTTCTATTGAGAACTACTGTGATATTTAATTCCCAGCAAATGCATCCAACAAAAATTAAGTAACATATTCAGTTTCTGATTTGAAAAGGATTCACAATGTGTTAGGTGATGGTGTTCCCTGGGTTGCTCCCTCACAGTTAGAGCAGACCCTTCCTTTTCCTTGATGGATGGACATCTGCCATGACTTCTGTCACTGCTTGCTAGATGACACTCTTTCTCCTCTGCTTGATGAAACCAATTATTTTTTTTCCCCAAGAGTGTGTCAATTATGCCATTGTTGTCATGACAGCCAAAGGCATATCAGTGCTGTTTTCTGTTAAATTCACTTTGAAATCTCAGCATTGGGTTTCAAGACCTATCTGTTCTCTCCCTTCCTTTTCATTTTTATTTTTTTCCTGTACTGTAGTTGTATTTTGTTTTCTCTTTTGATAAGAAAGTGTCTGCACTTGACATACTGTCAGAGTGTTTTTCTTTATTTCTAATACTTTATTGTATATGTCACTGTGATTGTACGATTGTGTCAAAATATTTCTCACAGTCTCACTTTTGATGTTCAGTATTTGTCCTATTCTGCCACAGATGCAAGACAACCTTTTATCAAATACTTTCATAGACTTCAAAAAGTCTCAAAGAGTGGTGAAAGAGTAGTTATTCCTGTTATTTCTGAAGCTTTCTGCATATGATTTAAAAACAAAACAGAAGTTTCTCAAACACAGATTTCCCAGGTTGTTTATTAAAGTTGTCAATTTCATTGAACTGTTTTCATGAATTGTTTTCCAGTCATGTTAAATAAATAGTTAAAGAATTGTCCCATATTATTGTTTGAATATAATGGATCTCCTGAACTGGGAACCTGACCTTTATATTGTGAATACTCACTGCAGCAGAATTCTTTTCTTATCCATAGCCTCTTGTGGGGCGGTGGGGGAATATGTCTCTGAGCTAATGTGATTGTAAAGGTATGACTAGGCATAAAGACCCTATAAACATCAATGGCATTTGGAAGAAAAGCAGAATTACAGATTTTTCTCTTGTTCTACAAGGTTATTTCACTAAACTATTGAGAAATACATGGATAATTGACTTCTAATAGCTAGAGGCTGATTCTGATAACACAGGGATGAGTTATGTTACTGTTTGCCATTAACAATGGCCCAGTGTTAATGATTTTTCCTTTTCCCAAATGGACTCAGCATCTTCTAGATTTGAAGGTGATGCTTGTTGTCGAATTCTTTAAGGTCTCTTTCATCCCTTAGCCCTTCTGAAAGTGTCACAATCTCAGGTTGGGACTCAGCCCACGCTCCTTGTTGTGGCTAGTATTTATTACCCAGGTTTTCACTCCAATGCTCTCTCCCTCTTGAATATCTTTTTATTTTAACCATATATTCCTTCAGAAGTTAGGCAAGAATTGTAGACCTCTTTTTAATTATTAAAAGAACCTGAGCAATTCTCATTTGTAGTCACTGGGTCTATTAGTGCATTCTCATGCTGCTGATAAAGACATACCAGAGACTGGGCAATTCACAAAAGAAAGGGGTTTGATTGGACTTACAGTTTCATGTGGCTTGGGAAGCCTCACAATCATGGTGGAAGACAAGGAGGAGCAAGTCACATCTTACTTGGATGGTGGCAAGCAAAAAGAGAGCTTGTGCAGGGCAACTCCTGTCTTTTAAAAACATCAGATATTGTGAGACCCATTCAATATCATGAGAACAGCATGGGAAAGACCCATAGCCATAACTCAGTCATCTCCCACTGAGTCCCTCCCAAAACAGTGGGAGTTATGGGAGCTACAAGATGAGATTTGGGTTGAGACACAGAGCCAAACCATATTACTTGGTTTTTAGACAAAGACAGTAAAATCTAAATTGGATTAGGGACATGGTTAGGATGTCAGAGATCATATTAATAAAATCCAGCTTTTGCAAACTCCATTTCAATGCATGGAATCTTTCTTCCGGATGTGGAGAGTTTTTATTCTTTTTCTTTTTTTTTTTGAGACGGAGTTTCGTTCTTGTTACCCAGGCTGGAGTGCAATGGCGCGATCTTGGGCTCATCGCAACCTCCACCTCCTGGGTTCAGGCAATTCTCCTGCCCCAGCCTCCTGAGCAGCTGGGATTACAGTCACGCGTCACCATGCCCAGCTAATTTTTTTGTACGTTTAGAACAAGCCTGTAATCCCAGCACTTTGGGAGGCTGAGGCGGGTGGATCATGAGGTCAAGAAATCGAGACCATCCTGGTCAACATGGTGAAACCCTGTCTCTACTAAATGTACTAAATGTACTAAATGTACAGATGTGGAGAGTTTTCTTACAGTTACGTAGGAATGAAGAATACTAGCAGAAGCAAAATATAATCACTGGAAGTTCCTGAGTGAGGAAAAAATAAGTGGTATGGGTCATCAATTCTACTAGTAAGGTTCAGTTTCATCAGACAATTATACCCATCTGTGCTCATGTCGCTGCAAGCATGTTTCTCTCCTGCCTTTAGAAGAAACAAAGGGACAGACTGGCTTCCCTTGTTATTTCAGTGTGTTAAAGCAATCACTTACTGTTTATTGTACTAATTAATTATCTCCCTATTTATTTTGTGTAATTATTTGCTTTTACTTAGTGGGTAGATAATTAATTCCCATTAGCAGAAGTATAAAAGCAGAAATTGAAAAAGATCTAAAACCCTGACTAAGAATTTGGCACTTGAATGAGAAAGTTCAAAGATATTGTTAGGATGCTATGTACTGGCATAAACTTGGATTGCTTTTCACCACTTTTTGAGTATCAGTTCTGCTTGCTGAATTCCTGAATTATGGTTGCTCATTGTTTGAACTTGAAATGAACTGCCTGCTCTAATAGGCTTCATCTTCATTATAAGTTGATATAGCAAATAAGTTTAAATACGTAGTTAGATGCCAGGGCTCTTGAAGAGTGATGTATTAGGAGAAGATAAACTTCTAGAAAACAAATATGAGGCTATTAAGATGTTGACAGAATATTAGGACAGTCACTATTAGAATTTTGTAAACAAGTGTTAAAGAATCTCTTTTTAATGAAACAGTATATTTAAATAAGGAACTCACTGGCTGCATTTTTTCTTGACATTTTGTTTTCCCATTAATTACATATTCAGTCTGGATATCATGATATAAAAGCTTGATTACTAAATAACTGATAAAAAATTGATGATGAATATTTCAGAGGTTTCAGGAACTCAGCCTGTCAGCAGTTCTTTTTCTTATTGATCCCAGCAATCTATTTTACAATGTGTCAGCAGACAAATGCATTTTAGGTAAACTTGATATATTAAATAGGATACCATTTTTATGAAGATTCATATATTAAAGGCAATCAGTTGACATTTTTCTGTGATCTATTTTGTGATTTGTCAAATTGATTATGTTGATGAAATCAAAGGAAGTTTCCCTTAACAGCATTTATATTTCAGTGTTACCTGAAGTTTTTATTCAGTTTTTTAATAGAACTTAATATGAACACATATACCAAATGTACTTGTACATATATATTTTGTAATACTCTTATTATATATATTTATATATAAATATAAATAAATATAAACTTGTAGACCCAAGTAGCTGGGTCTACAAGTATGTGCCACCATTCCCGGCTAATTAACTGTTTTTTTTTTTTTTTTTTTTTTTTTTTTTTCTGTAGAGACAGGCTCTTGCCATGTTGCCCAGGCTGATCTCACACTCCTAGCCTCAAGTGATTGTCCTGTCTCAGGATCCCAAAGTGCTGTGATTACAGATGTGAATATTTTTGAAATTGTGAAGTTCTACAAAAGAAATTTTATTTAGATTTAATTGGGGACTTGTCAAAGATTATCTTGAATTAATCTTTTAATTATGAATATAATATTAGAAAATGAAGGAATGAAAGTGTTAATGGTGTTTATAACTTCTAGGCATTTACATTCTTACTGTTCTAATTAGCTTGAATAATATTATAAAACACATTAAATAATTTTATTCATTTAGTTGTAATTATTATATGGTAAAGTTTTAGGCTTTTTTTTTTTAAGATGTCAAAGGTTATAACTATTGGAGTCAGAAAAAAAATCTGCAACTTGGTTGGGTGTGGTGGCTCACCCCTGTAATCCCAACACTTTGGGAGGCCAAGATGGGTGGATCACGTGCAGCCAGGAGTTCAAGACCAGCCTAGCCAAGAGGGTGAAACTCCATCTCTACTAAAAATACAAAAAAATTAGACAGATATGGTGGTGTGCCTGTAGTCCCAGCTACTCCAGAAGCTGAGTTGTGAGAATCACTTGAGCCCCAGAGGCTGATGCGGCAGTGAGCCAAGATGGCGCCACTGCAGTCCCAGCCTGGGCAACAGAGGGAAACTCTATATCAAATTGAAAAAAAAAGAAAGAAGAAAAAATAATCTGCAACTAATTCATGGTTTTGCTACTTTCATTATTTGAATTTTTAGGAAGTAATTTTTTACAAGCTTATTTATTTTTTCTTATCTATTATGTAGAGATAATGTAAGTATTAGGCTATTGTGTGGATTAAATGTGAGAAAAGATAGAAAAGGATCTAGCTTATTCTTGTTTGACACTTGATAGAGTATAAGAACTCCATCAAGTAGTGGGCATTTGATATAACCAATCTTTAATTTTCAAGCAATAACAAATATACAGTATTTATTGAGCACTTATTAAACAGCTGATACAGTTGTAAATGTCTTTACATGTAATACATTCAATGTTTTAAGTCTGTAACTGATTATGATTATTGTATTAATTAAATTGTACAGATGGTAGCTCTTAAATAACATATCCAAGGTCAACATTTTAATTTATTGTTTATCTCATTTATTATAAGATGCATAATTATTTTATCTTAACGCTACTATAGAAAACACTGAGTTAAATTATGACTATGCCATGTATGTCAAGAAGCCAATCACTTTGAGATGTCAAAATGTGAAAAAAGTGAATTCTTAAATTTATGGACTACAGCTAGGATTTAGAACCCAGACAGTCTCTTTCCAGAGCTTTTCTGCTTATTAATTCCACTATACTTTCATGCACAAAAGGGTTCAACAAGTAAGAATTTGCTTATTAAAAAATGCACAAAGTCAACACATATATCAACTATTATACTGTCTTGATACTTTTAGGATAGGAATTTAGGAGCAATAGGGAGGTGAAAAAAATTCAGATGAAATGGAGTTATATGAAAGAGTATCTAACTCTTTCCTTGATTGAAAATTATTGGGTAATTACTGAATGCAGACACTTGATATGCATGAAATTAATATTTGTAGAGGGAATTATCAGTTAATTGTTACAAACCAAACTTACATAAAATGTTCATAAATCCCTTTTTACTTTCAGTTTTTTTTTCTTTTATAACATTGATGTGTAAGGGAGAAAACATAACTTCTTACTAGATGTTCAAAAACAAAGCAAAACGAAACAAAACACGAGCAAAAATCTTAAACACTCTTTCCCAAATTGATGTTAGCATTCTAGTAATGAGTATTTCTACAATGTAATAATGTTCATATTTACATATTCCATAATTTATATTGTATCATTAGTGATATTTCACTTGAAACTTAAAAGGAAAAGAATATCTCTGTGATCACTATTATTTTAAGAGATGATTACATACTTGACACACATTCACACTGTGTTTTAAAGGGATACTGGCAACACTTGAGCTTACTACTATAGCAACAGGAGGTGACTACAAAATTATTATAGTAATACTTTATGTACTATAAATAATTTTATGCAGTTATGACTCTTGAATAATGTAAGTTGTACAGTTGACTCTTGAATAATGTAAGTTTGAACTGCATGAACTGCATGGGTCTACTTATATGCAAAATTTTTTCAATAAATATATTGTAAAATTTTTTGGAGAGTCTAAAAGTTATGACTAACTTTTGGTTAGTCATGAAGTCATGAAACAGAAATTATAAACTATAATCATTGTATAGAAAAATATGTAAATACCTATATTTATGTTTAGTATTTAAAAAGCCTTCTTAGTAACAGAGAGGTAACTGAAAACTATTAATGAAAATTCAATATCAAAAAACAAAGTAAAATATCAAAAAAGCAAGTCAGATATCAAATATATAAAAATCAATTTAGTCATAATTATTTTATTTTCTTATTTTTCTAATTTTATTGAGGCCTAGTTAACAACTAAAACTTATATCTATTTAAGGTGTACAACCTCAATGATTTGATATCATAAAACTTGATGATTTGGTATATATTGTTAAAGCTTCACCACATCAAGCTAACATGAAAATAATTATTTTATAACTAAATAAAATTAATTTAGAACAAAGTTATTTTATAACAAAAATTCTCATTAGTAAGTACAGTTGACTCTTGAATAATGTAAGTTTGAACTGCATGACCTGCATGGGTCTACTTATATGCAAAATTTTTTCAATAAATATATTGTAAAATTTTTTGGAGATTTGCAACCATTTGAGAAACTCTCAGATGAACCACACGATCTAGAACTATATTTAAAAAGTCATGAATGCATAAAATATGTGTAGATATTATATTTACTACCATAAAATATATACATATATATTATAAAAAATTAAAATTTATCAACACATACACACACAAACACCTGTAGACCATACATTGCACTCTCATTCACAATTGAGAGGAATGTAACAAATGTAAAGATGCAGTATTAAATCATAGCTGCATAAAATTATTTATAGTACATAAAGTATTAGTATAATAATTTTGTAGTCACCTCCTGTTGCTCTAGTAGTAAGCTCAAGTGTTGCCAGTATCCCTTTAAAACACAATGTGAATGTGTGTCAAGGATGTAATCATCTTGTAATTCATCTCCGCAATAAACTATATATCTGTTAAAAGTGATCTGTCACAGCTCTCATGTATTTTTTTATTGTATGTAGTACAATATAATTAACCTTAAATAACACTATAGGATCCATACAAAGTGCCAATAGTGATGCTGGAAGTTTTCTCAAGAAGCACAGCAAAGTCATGATATTACAAGAAAAAGTTGAATTGCTTGATATGTAATATAGATTGAGGTCTACAGCTGTGATTGCCCACCATTTAAACATAAATGAATCTAATGTAAGGACCATTGTACAAAAAAAGAAGGAAATTCACAAAGCCATTGCTGCAGCTATAATAGTGGGTGCAATAACCCTGTGCTATTTGTGAAATACGTTTCAATATGAGATATATTGAAAATGTGCCTTTTATTTTGGTGCAGAATTGCTATCAGAAAGGCATATGTAAAGACTGATTGAAGAAAAAGCAAAGTCATTACATGAAAACTGAAAGCAAAAAGAAGGTGAATGATCTAAAACTGGAGAATTTAATGCCAGAAAATTGTAGTTTGATAATTTTAGAAAGAAGTTTGACTTAAAAAATGTAAAGATAACAAGAGAAGCAGATTCTGCTGACCAAGAGGCAGCAGATGATTTCCCAGATACCATTAAAAAAATAATAGAGAAGAAGGAATATATACCCGAACAAGTTCTTACTGCAGACAAAAGCACCCTATTCGGAGGCGGGGGAAGGGGCAGGGAGAGCCACGCAGGACATTTATTAGTGTAAGGAAAAGAAGTGAGCACCAAGATTTAGGCAGGAAGGGATAGGCCAACTCTACTGTCTTGTGCGAATGCAGTTAGGCTTATGATCAGGACTGCCTTTATCTATAAAGCTACTAAGCCTCGAGCCCCGAAGGGGAATGATAAACACCAGTTGCCAGTCTTTTGGTTGTACCACAAGAAGTCCTGCACAATGAGAATCCCTTTTCTGAGTCTGTTCCATTGATGCTTTGTCCCTGGAGTAAGGATGTAACTTGCCATAAGGGATTGCCTTTTGAAGTTCTTTTGATATCGAACAATGCCCTTGGCCACCAAGAACCCCATGAGTTCAACACCAATGGTGTTGAAGTGATGATCTAATTGCCTGCAGACATAACATCTCTAATTTAATTTCTAGATCAGGAGTTCATAGGACCTTAAGGCTCATTACCCATGGTACTCTATGGAAAGGATTGTCAAGGCTATGAAAAAAGAAACCCTGATAGAGAGAATATAGAGAACACGATGTAAGTCTGGAGGGATTACACTATAAAGATGTCATTGTTATAGAAAAAGCTGTGAAAGCCATCAAGCCTGAAACAATAAATTCCTGCTGGAGTAAATTGTGTTCAGTTGTTGTGCATGACTTCACAGGATTTACTGCAGAGCCAGTCAAGGATATCATGAAAGAGATTGTAGATATTGAAGAAAAACAGTTGGGGAGTGGAGGTGAAGGATTTCAGTATATGGATCTTGGAGAAGATCAAGAGTTAATAGACATCACACCAGAGAAATTAACAGATGATGACTTGATGGAGATGAGTGCTTCTGAACTACAGCCAGGTGATGAAAATATGAAGAAGCAGTTCCAGAAAACAAATTGACATTAGACAATCTAGCAGAATGGTTCTGATTATTCAAGACTGCTTTTGACTTCTTTTACAACATGGACCCTTCCATGATATAGGCATTGAAAAACCTAAATCAGTTTTTCTTATGGTGAAAGAAAAATTTATAAAGTATAGAAACATTTTTAGAGAAGGGAAAACAAGCCAGAATGTATGTATTTCCTTAAAGTTACACTGAGCGTGCCTGCCTCTCTTGCCGCCTCTTCCACCTTCTCTGCCTCTTCTGCCTCTGCCACCCCAAGACAGCCAGACCAACACTCCTCTTTTCTCCTTAGCCTACTCAATGTGAAAATGAGAATGGAGATCTTTGATGATCCATTTCCACTTAACAAAAAGTATATTTTCTTTTCCTTATGATTTTCTTAATAACAACTTATTTTCTCTATTTTATCATGAGAATACAATATATAATACATATGACATGCAAAACGTGTTAATTGACTTTGTGTTCAGTAAATCTTTTGGTCAACAGTAGGTTATTAGCAGTTAAGTTTTGGGTGAGTCAAAAATTATACATAGTGGCTGGGCATGGTGGTTCAGACCTGCAATCCCAGTGCTTTGGGAGGCTAAAGCAGGTGGATCTATTGAGCTCAGGAGTTCAAGACCAGCCCAGGGCAACATGGCAAAATCCTGTCTTTACCAAAAATACATGAAAAAAATTAGCTGGATGTGGTGGCGTGTTTCTGTAATCCCAGCTCTTCAGGAGCCTGAGGTGGGAGGGCCCCTGGAACTTGGGAGACAGAGGTTTCAGTGAGCCGAGATTGTGCTACTGGGGGACAGACCCCATCTCAAAAAAAAAAAAGGTTTTCAACTGTGTGGGAGTCAGTACCCCCAGCCTTTGCATTATTCAGAGGTCAACTTTTATAAGCAACACATAAAATACCTGAAAAATGTCTTTGAAACTCTGTGTAGGTAAAAATGATACTGAAGGATGTAAAAGCTTACATGATTTAGTGGAGAGACAGATTTTGTATGATAAAATGTCTCAAATAAAAACATATATTCTCCTTACTTTAGAATTTTAAATTCATATGAAATCCATTATGACTTGCTGTATATTTATTCATAATATAAGTACATCTAAATACCAACATGATTTCTTTTTTTTGAACTAAAGACAACTCTAAGATTTACATAGATGAATAGACAAAAAAAAAACTTAGAAAAAGGAGGAATAGAGAAAATTAGCATTTCTGATATTAAATCATATTATAAAGATATAATAATTAAAAGATTTGTACCAGCATAGGAATAAACAGAGTAAACAATTTTATGAAATTTCAAAATTCATAAATAAACCTAAATACATATGGAAATTTAGTATGTTTTACAACAGTGTAAGAAATAATATTTTAATAGTTGTCCTCTTTAGCAAACTACAGTTAGATTTTTGTTTCCCACTTTTCACATAAATGATAGATGGCTCAAAAACTTAAATGTTAATAAATCAAAGTATTAGAAAAAAGAATAGGTGAATCATTTTTAATATTCTGATAACTGACAGGTTTATTTAAGTAAGAGATAAAACTTAGAGGCCATAAAAGATTGATAAAAATGAATCTTTAAAAATTTGAAAAACTATTCTTCATTACATAAAATCCTGTTATCAAAGAAAACCCAGTCTGAGAAAACATATTTTTACTTAATATAATAGCAAATGTCTACTTTATCTGATTAAATTGAAGCTCACTGTAACCCATAGGAATGACAACGTCATCTCAATATTTAAATGGGCATAAAATTTATCAGTCACGAGAGGAGGCAAGATGGCGTCGTAGAGGTGACTCAGGATTGCAGCTCTCAGTGAAGGCACAGAGGGTGAGTCCTAGCTGCATTCTGGGATGTTCCTTTTATGCCCACAGAGCATTGAAAGTCCCAGGTGTGGGAGAGACACGGGACCCCTAGCGCAACCCGCTAACGCAGCCGGCTCCCGCCGCCTCTTCGGCCGGCGCCGCGGTGGGACCGGCACGGAACTCACTGGTCTGGATGCCCTGTTAAACTGGCAATCTGAGATTTGGAAGGGCAGATTGGCATGTTCATCTGATTGAACGGGACTTGGACAATGAGCCAGACCAGGAGTTTCCTGGGAAGCGTGATCTGAGCCGGGGTAGTGGGCAGTGGCACGGGAGATCGCACGGATCCCAGTGCCCTATCAGCAGGCTACTGGGGCGCCAGTGAGAGAGTCGACCTTTCAGCTTGGGGAGAGGAAGAGAGAAAGAGAGAGGACGTACTCTGAGGCAGGGAGCTGGGTGATCGGGCTCGGCGGGTCCCACGCTCACGGGGAAAAGCAGGGCGGCGACTGGAGGTGCTTGGGGCTGAGAGTTTTGCTGCCGGCATCTAGGACGGTGCAGCCCGGTGAAGGAGGGGCGTCCACCATTGCTGACGCAGTCCACCCCCACTGAATTACTGCCCAGGACTGACGCAGCCTGCCGTTGCCCAGGCAACCTGCCATAACAGAGAGATTGCCCCAGGAGCCAGGAGCTCTCCACAGCAGAAGGGAGCCCAGCAGCAACAGGGCGGACCCACGCTAGCAGGTCAGAGCCCCGGCAGGCAAATAGTGAATAGACTGACGCCTAGTGGGGCAGGACAGTGCAACAGATACTCATAAAGAAAGCCCCAACTCCCTGAGACAGAGCATCTAAGGGGGGGGAAAAAAGGGTGGTGTTTTATGAGTTCTATTGCAGCAGACATAAACAACCTGCCAACAACCCTGAATGAACAACGGAGCTCACAGCTCAGCACTGGAGCTCCTATAAAGCACAGACTGTCTCCTCAAGCAGCTCGCTGACCCCTGTATATCCAAAGAGTCACCCCAGAAAAGGACTAATCAGACTGACATTTGGCTGGCATCATTCTGGAACAAGGGCAGCAGCAGAAGAAACTGGTATCATCCCTCACTGTTCTGCAGCTGCTGCAGGTATACCCCAGACAAGCAGGGCCTGGAGTGGACCTCAGCACTCATACAGCAGAGAGGATAGATCATTAGAGGGAAAACTAAGTAACAGAAATACTTCATCATCAACAATCTCAGTGTCCACACAGAGACCCAATTGAAAAATCAGCCACTACTAAGATGACAGGCGGATAAATCCATAAAGATGGGAAGAAACCAGCGCAAAAAGGAGGAAAGCACGCGAAACCAAAACACCTCACCTCCAAAAAAGGACCAAAACTCCTCACCAGCAAGGGAACAAAGCTGGATGGAGAATGAATGTGACGAAATGACGGAATCAGACTTCAGAAAGTGGATAATGAGAAACATCAGTGAGCTAAAGGAACATGTTCTAAACCAGTGCAAAGAAACTAAGAACCTGAAAAAAGATTTGAAAAAAAATTCGAGGAATTGATAACAAGAATGGACAACTTAGAGAGGAATATGAATGAATTGAAGGAGCTGAAAAACACAACATGAGAACTTCACGAAGCATGCACAAGTTTCAACAGCCAAATTGACCAAGCAGAAGAAAGAATATCAGAAGTTGAAGATCAACTCAATGAAATAAAATGTGAAACCAAGATTAAAGAAAAAAGTACAAAAAGGAATGAACAAAATCTCCAAGAAATGTGGGACTATGTGAAGAGACCCAACCTACGTTTGATAGGTGTACCAGAATGTGACGAAGAGAATGAATCCAAGCTGGAAAACACTCTTCAGGATATTATCCAGGAAAATTTTCCCAACCTAGCAAGACAGGTCAATACTCAACTCCAGGAAATACAGAGAAAACCACAAAGATACTCCGCAAGAAGAGCAACCCCAAGGCACATAATCATCAGATTCACCAGGGTTGAAACGAAGGAGAAAATACCAAGGGCAGCCAGAGAGAAAGGTTAGGTCACCCACAAAGGGAAGCCCATCAGACTCACAGCAGATCTCTCGGCAGAGACTTTACAAGCCAGAAGAGAGTGGGGGACAATATTCAACATCCTTAAAGAAAAGAGCTTTCAACCCAGAATTTCATATCCAGCCAAACTGAGCTTCATAAGTGAAGAAAAAATAAAATCCTTCACGAACAAGCAAGTACTCAGAGAGTTTGTCACCACTAGGCCTGCTTTACAAGAGCTCCTGAAAGAGGCACTACACATAGAAAGAAACAACCAGTTCCAGCCATCCTAAAAGCATATCAAATGCTAAAGACCATCAACAAAATGAAGAATGTACATGAACCAACCGGCAAAACAGCCAGCTAGCATCAAAATGGCAGTATCAAATTCACACATAACAATATTAACCAATAATGTAAATGGGCTAAATGCACCAATCAAAAGACACAGATTGGCAAATTGGATAAAAAACCAAAACCCATCAATGTGCTGTATCCAGGAAACCCACCTCACATGCAAAGATACAGAAAGGTTCAAAATAAAAGGATGGAGGAAGATTTACCAAGCAAATGGAGAGCAAAAAAAAGCAGGAGTCACAATTCTCATCTCTGATAAAATAGACTTTAAAGCAACAAAGATCAAAAGGGACAAAGAAGGTCATTACATAATGGTAAAAGGATCGATACAACAAGAAGAGCTAATTATTCTAAATATATATGGACCCAATGTAGGAGCACCCAGATATATAAGGCAAGTTCTTAATGACTTACAAAGAGACTTAGACTCCCACACAATAATAGTGGGAGACATTAACACTCCACTGTCAATAGCAGACAGATCAATCAGACAGAAAATTAACAAGGATATCCAGGACTTGAACTCAGACCTGGAACAAGCAAACCTGATAGACATTTACAGAACTCTCCACCCCAAATCCACAGAATATACATTCTTCTCAGCACCACATCACACCTACTCCAAAATTGACCACATAATTGGAAGTAAAGCACTCCTCAGCAAATGCAAAACAACGGAAATCATAACAAACAGTCTCTCAGACCACAGTGCAATCAAGTTGGAACTCAGAATTCAGAAAATAACTCAGAACCGCACAGCTTCATGGAAACTGAACAACTGGCTCTTGAATGTTGATTGGATAAACAATGAAATGAAGGCAGAAATAAAGAAGTTCTTTGAAACCAACGAGAATGAAGACACAATGTACCAGAATCTCTGGGACACATTTAAAGCAGTCTGTAGAGGAAAATATATAGCAATAAGTGCCCACATGAGAAGAGTGGAGAGATCCAAAATTGACACCCTATCATCAAAATTGAAAGAGCTAGAGGAGCAAGATCAAAAAAGCTCAAAACCTAGCCGAAGACAAGAAACAACTAAGATCAGAGCAGAACTGAAGGAGATAGAGACAAGAAAAACCCTTCAAAAAATCAATAAATCTAAGAGCTGGTTTTTTGAAAAGATCAACAAAATAGACAGACCACTAGCCAGACTGATAAAAAAGAAAAGAGAGAACAACCAAATAGATGCAATAAAAAACGATAAAGGGGAAATCACCACAGATTCCACAGAAATTCAAACCATCATCAGAGAATACTACAAACAACTCTATGCACACAAACTAGTAAATCAGGAAGAAATGGATAAATTCCTGGACGCCTGTGTCCTCCCAAGCCTAAACCAGGAGGAAGCTGAAACTATGAATAGACCAATAACAAGGTCTGAAGTTGAGGCAGCAATTGAGAGCCTACCACACAAAAAAAGCCCAGGTCCAGAAGGGTTCACAGCTGAATTCTACCAGACACACAAAGAGGATATGGTACCATTCCTGCTGAAACTATTCCAAATAACCCAAAAAGAGGGAACCCTTCCCAAATCATTTTATGAGACCAACATCATCCTGATACCAAAACCTGGCAGAGAATCAACAAGAAAAGAAAACTTCAGGCCAATATCCATGATGAACATAGATGGAAAAATCTTCAATAAAATGCTGGCAAATGGATTGCAACAGCACATTAAAAAACTTATCCATCATGATCAAGTAGGATTCATCCCGGGGATGCAAGGCTGGTTCAACATACGCAAGTCTATAAATGTAATTCACCACATAAACAGAAGCAAAAACAAAAACCACATGATTATCTCAATTGACGCAGAGAAGGCATTTGACAAAATTCAACAGCCCTTTATGCTAAAAACCCTCAATAAACTTGGTATTGATGGAACATATCTCAAAGTAATAAAAGCTGTTTACGACAAACCAACAGCCAATATCATACTTAATGGGCAAAAACTGGAAGCATTCCCTTTGAAATCCGGCACTAGACAAGGATGCCCTCTCTCACCACTTCTATTCAACATAGTACTGGAAGTTCTAGCCAGACAAATCAGGCAAGAAAAAGAAATAAAGGGTATTCAAATAGGAAAGGTGGAAGCCAAATTGTCTCTATTTGCAGACGACATGATAGTATACCTAGAAGACCCCATCACCTCAGCCCAAAAGCTCCTGCAACTGATAAGCAACTTCAGCAAAGTCTCAGGATATAAAATCAAGGTGCAAAAATCACAAGCATTCCTATACACCAATAACAGACTTAAAGAGAACCAAATTAAGAACGAACTGCCATTCACAATTGCTACAAAGAAAATAAAATACCTAGGAATACAACTCACTAAGAATGTAAGGGACCTCTTTAAGGAAAACTACAAACCACTGCTCAACGAAATAAGAGAGGACACAAACAGATGGAGAAACATTCCATGTTCGTGGTTAGGAAGAATCAATATTGTGAAAATGGCTATACTGCCCAAAGTAATTTACACATTCAATGCTATCCCCATCAACCTACCATTGAATTTCTTCACAGAACTGGAATAAACCACCATGAATTTCATATGGAACCAAAAAAGAGCCTGCATAGCCAAGTCAATTCTAAGTAAAAAGAACACAGCGGGAGGCATCACGCTACCAGACTTCAAACTATACTACAAGGCTACAGTAATCAAAACAGCATGGTACTGGTACCAAAACAGAGATATAGACCAATGGAACAGAACAGAAGCATCGGAGGCAACACAACATATCTACAACCATATTATCTTTGATAAACCAGACAAAAACAGGCAATGGGGAAAGGATTCCCTATTTAATAAATGATGTTGGGAAAACTGGCTAGCCATGTGCAGAAAGCAGAAACTGGACCCGTTTCTGAAACCTTACACTAAAATTAACTCCAGATGAATTAAAGACTTAAATGTAAGACCTGACACCATAAAAACCCTAGAAGAAAATCTAGGTAAAACCGTTCAGGACATAGGAGTAGGCAAGGACTTCATGAACAAAACACCAAAAGCATTGGCAACAAAAGCCAAAATAGACAAATGGGACCTAATCAAACTCCACAGCTTCTGCACGGCAAAAGAAACAGTCACTAGAGTGAATCGGCAACCATCAGAATGGGAAAAAATCTTTGCAGTTTACACATCTGACAAAGGGCTGATATCCAGAACTTACAAAGAACTCAAACAGATTTACAGAAAGAAAACAGACAAGCCCATTCAAAAATGGGCAAAGGATATGAACAGAAACTTTACAAAAGAAGACATACATGAGGCCAACAAACATATGAAAAAGTGCTCATCATCATTGGTCATTAGAGAGATGCAAATCAAAACCACATTGAGATATCATCTCACACCAGTTAGAATGGCGATCATTAAAATATCTGGACACAGCAGATGCTGGAGAGGATGTGGAGAAATAGGAACACTCTTACACTGTTGGTGGGAGTGTAAATTAGTTCAACCATTGTGGAAGACAGTGTGGCGATTCCTCAGGGACCTAGAAATAGAAATTCCATTTGACCCAGCAATCCCATTACTGGGTATCTATCCAAAAGACTATAAATCGTTCTATTATAAGGACACATGCACACGAATGTTCATTGCAGCACTGTTTACAATAGGAAAGACCTGGAACCAACCCAAATGCCCATCAATGATAGACTGGACTGGGCAAATGTGGCACATATACACCATGGAATATTATGCAGCAATCAAAAATGATGATTTTGTGTCCTTTGTAAGAACATGGATGAATCTGGAGAACATCATTCTCAGCAAACTGACACAAGAACAGAAAAAGAAATACTGCATATACTCACTCATAGGTGGGTGAGAAAAATGAGAACACATGGACACAGAGAGGCGGTCTACTATACACTGGGGACTGTTGGGGGAAATGGGGGAGGGACAGCGGGTGGGGCTGGGTGGGTATAGCCTGGGGATGAATACCAAGTGTGGGTGAAGTGGAGGAAGGCAGCAAAACAGACTGCCATGTGTGTACCTATGCAACTATCTTGCACGTTCTGCACATGTACCTCAAAACCTATAATGCAATAAAAATTAAAAAAAAAATCAGTCACTATAAACAAATCCCATTTTAAACAAATAAAAGTAACATTTATGTATTGTTTTTTTACGGCAAAGAGTATAAATTCTGAGAATACACTAAGTTATTAAGGGTATGGAGACTAGAAAATATTATGCATCGTTGGTGGGAGTATTAACTGTTGCAAGAATATTGAGGACAATTTAACATATAAAAATAAAAATAAAAAGTGCATCTATCCTTTGAATCAGCAATTCCATTTCTGGGTATGCCCCATGAACCACATTTTAAAAATGTTGAGAACCTGGAGCATGGACAAATAACAATGACCAACGTCTCCACAGATCACATCAGACAAAAATTGACTTACTTATTCTAAATGTCTCCACATTCAGCTTTTATGTAATCCTAAAGAGTAGAACTGCAAGTCAGAATATGGCTCCATTTGCAGAACTTTCAAACAAAGAACTAGAGATAGGTAACAGGGAATGACTTGCTTTTGAGCTTTTTGTTGCTGGAAGGGTTCAAGGTACAACCAAACAAACATTTGACAATGCTGTTGTAGGAGAAAGAGACATCTATTCACACCCAGTGGGGTCCACTGTTGTGTCTGAGAGGTGCAAGCAGACAGTAAACCTTAGAGAGAAGCATACATGAAACCTGGGCAGGGGCCAGAGCCTCCAACAGGAGCCTAGAGTGCAGGACTAGTCAGTTAGAAACTGGGATAATGGGAAATGTGATGGATGAAAAGTAAGGACTGGGAACCAAGACAGAAGCCCCAGCCAAATAACTGGGATGACATTTGGAAGAGGGAAAGAAAATAGTACAGAATATGCTTCTAAGTGCTGTGGTGTACTCACAGCTCTCAAGAAACAAGGTTTTAATCTGATTTCTGGTGAGGAAAATCTCTACAGTCATCTCAGGATCCAGGGGATTGATTTAGTCCCAAACTCCATACCTGAGATAAAGCAAACTGAGAGGCAAGCAACATGGGTACCTAATTTTAAGTTTGATGCTGTATCTACTTATAGACTTAAAATTATTAAATATTATTAAATGACAAAACAAGGGGGAAAATACCCTATTTCATGGCAAAGAAGTAAATGCTCCAGTTATCTGTAGCTTTTGACTGATGTCTATTTTTGGCTTAAACATCTCTGTAACCAGTGATATAATTTTATGGTAAACTGATTTTGTGATGTACAAAGTTCAAATGATTCAAGTATAAATTATTACCAAGCAATTTATTATGTCATTCAATAAACCAAAAGCATGCACAGGAATAGATTTTGCAGCATAAAGGATGTATTTCAATTATAAATAAAGAATTGTGGTATAATTTTACAAACTAATAAATTCCTAAAATCATTACCTAACTAGTCTACTCTATCCTGTAAGGAGATACAGCATCTATAAAGCCTTTATACAGAACACCCAATTAAGTTTTTACCCTAAGAGTACCCTCTAAGAGTGTAAAAAGCTTTCTATAATACTTTTCGTTTGTGTTTTAAAATGTTTGTATCAGACGTGAATTATTTTTAAGATGTAATAAGTGTGTTTTTCAATTTCCAGACCTGTTTTTGTCCAATTATATGTAATGATATATATGTATATACACACATATAAATAATTGGTAATTATTACATATCATAAATATTATATATTTACTGTAATATATATAGTAATATTACTGCTAGTATTTCAAATATTAGTAAATATTTGCCAATACTTACTATATGACATATAGTACATTACTATATTACTATATTACATATAATAAATACTATATGTAGTAAACATGTAATATTACCAGCGGGCAAACATTGTATTAGGCATTAGGGATCAAGCAATGAATAAGCCAGACACTATTCTTGTCTTCTTAAAGCTTTTATAGTCTGGTAGACAATATAGAGAAGACTAATTATCTACAGGTGTGGTGAGGGTAATGAAACTATGCTAGTAGAGCATATTACAAAGGGATCTAATTGAGACTTAGAGAAATTACAGAATTTCTTATAACTAAGAGGTGAAGCAGGTATTGCGAATTCAGTCCCATATTAAAACATACTAAGCTAGGCTGTTCATGTTAATTATACAGGATTTGGAAAATACCAAGAGATACAAAATCACATCGGTATTTTGATTTTGTAAGTTTTAATGTCAATTTTGTTTGTTTTAAACTAGTTAGTATAGGTTAGTGATAGAACATCCATTCTCTTTCATTATTTGAAATGGCATATTGCAAAATGTCCCCACCCTTTGTTTTCCAGTCACCCTGTTCCCTGCCCAAGAGGTACTTACTGTCTTCAGCTTCTTATTTATCCTTCCAGAACTATGCCAGAATACTGCTTCCATATGTGTATATGATATGTACATAGCACCATAGAACATTTTCAGTACCTTTGAAAGCCTTAGCATGCTCCATCCCAATCTCTTCTCCCTCCCACCTCTCTATTCTTTCTTTCATCTTTTATGTTAGAATTAGGGGGTACATGTGCAGATTTGTTACAAAGGTATATTGCATGATGCTGAGATTTGGAGTACAATTAAGCATGTCACCCTGGTGGTAAGCATAGTAACCAATAGGTAGTTTATCATCTCTTGACCCCCTTCTTCTACCTCCTCTAGTACTTCCTAGTGTCTGTTGTTCCATTTTCATGTCTGAGTGTACCCAATGTTTAGCTCCCACTTACAAGTGAGAATATACAGTATTTGATTTTGTGTTTCTGCATGAGTTTGCTTAGGATAACGGCCTCCAGCTGTGACCATGTTGCTGCAAAGGGCATGATTT
Organism: Saguinus oedipus; assembly: GCA_031835075.1. NCBI lineage: Eukaryota > Metazoa > Chordata > Mammalia > Primates > Cebidae > Saguinus > Saguinus oedipus. The sequence goes on from CM063178.1 coordinate 131,876,105, forward strand.
CATTCCTTTTTATAGCTGCAAAGATTTCCATGTATATATGCACCACATTTAAAAAATCCAGTTCACCACTAATAGTCACCTGAGTTGATTCTGTGTCTTTGTGACTGTGAATAGTGCTGCAATGAACATACACATGCATGTTTATTTTTGGGTAGAACTATTTATTTTCCTTTGGTATACACAGTAATGGGATTGCTGGGTTGAATGGTAGTTCTGAGTTCTCTGAGAAATCTCTAAACTGTTCTCCATATTGTGTGAACTAATTTACATTTCCAGCAACAGCATATAAGCGTTCCTTTTTTTTTGCAATGTCACCAGCATCTATCATTTTTTTGCTTTTTAAGAAAAGCCATTCTGACTGATGTGAGATAGTATTTTATTGTGGTTTTGGTTTGCTTTGATTAGTGATGATGAGCATTTTTTTTCATATGTTTGGCCACCTGTGTGTCTTTTTTTTTTTTTTTTTTTTGAGACAGTCTCTCTCTGTCTTCCAGGCTTGAGTGCAACCAAGTGATCTTGGCTCACTGCAACCTCTCCCTCCTAGATTCAAGCGATTCTCATTCTTCAGTCTCCCAAGTAGCTGGGATTACAGATGTGGACCACAATGCCCGGCAATTTTTTGTATTTTTAGTAAATACACAGTTTTTCTCTGTTGACCAGGCTGGTCTCGAATTCCTGACCTCATGAAATCTGCCTGCCTTGGCCTACTAAAGTGCTGGAATTACAGGTGTGAGCCACCAGGCCAGCCTGTGTCTTAATTTTAGAAGTGTCTGTTCATGTCCTTTGTCCCATTTTTTAATGGGGTTGTTTTTTGATTATTTAATTAAGTTCCTTGTAGATTCTGCATAGTACACCTTTGTTGAATACATAATTTTTTAATATTTTCTCCAATTTTGTAGGGTGCCTATTTACTAAGTTTATAGTTTCCCTTGCTGTGCAGAAACTCTATGATTTAATTAGATTCCATTTGTATATCTGTATTTTTGTTGCAATTGTTTTTGAGGACTTGGCCACAAATTCTTTGCAAAGGCCATAATCAAGAAGTGTATTTCCTAGGTTCTGTTCTAAAATTTTTATAGTTTGAGGCCTAACATTTAAGTCTTTAATCTGTTTTGAGTTAATTCTTTGCTCTGCAAACAGACAGCCGTTTTTTCCAGCACCATTTATTGAACTGGGAGTCTTGTTCCCTGTAGGTGTGCAGCTTTATATCTGGGTTTTCTATTCTGTTCTATTCATCTATATGTTTGTTTTGTAGCAATATCTTGCTGTTTTGGTTACTGTAGCCTTACAGTATAGTTTGAGGTCAAGCAATGTTATGCTTCCGGCTTTGTTTCTTTTGCTTAAGATTGCTTGGATTATATAAGCTATTTCTTGTTTTTTTTTTTTGATCCACATGAATTTTAGAATAGTTTTTTTTTATTCTGTAAAAAATAATGTTAGTAGTTTGAAAGGTATAGCATTGAATTTGTAAATTGCTTTGGGCAGTATGGCTATTTTAACTATGTTGATTTTTCCAATCTATGAGTATGGGATGTTTTTTCTTTTATTTGTGTCATTTCTGATTTCCTTCAGAAGTGTTTTGTAGTTCCCCTTGCAGAGATCTTTTACTTCTTTGGTTAGCTGTATTCCTAGGTGTTTATTTCTTTCTGTGGCTGTTATAAATGTTACTATATTCTTGATTTGACTTTTACCTTAAGCATTATTGGCATATAGAAATGTAACTGATTTTTGTACATTGATTTTGTATCCTGAAACTTTAACAAAGTCCTTTATCAGTTCCAGGAGCCTTCTGTCAGAGTCTTTAAGTGTTTGTAGGCATAGAATCATATTGTCAATGAGGAGAGATAGTTTGACTTCTTTTCCTATCTAGATGCCTTTTAGATCTTTCTCTTGCCTGATTGCTCTGGCTAGGACTTTTTAGTATTGTGTTGAATAGGAATGCTGAGTAGGTATCCCTGTGTTCTAGGTTTCAAAAAAAAAACAGTTCCAGCTTTTGCCCATTTAGTATGATGTTGACTGTGGGTTTGTCACAAATGGCTCTTATTGTTTTGTGGAATGTTCCTTTGATGCCTAGTTTGTTGAGTTTTTTTTCTTTTAATCAAAAAGGGATGTTGGATTTTATTGAAAGCATTTTCTGTGACTATTGAGATGATCAAAGATTTTTGTTTTCAGTTCTGTTTAAGTGGTAAATCACATTTATTGATTTGCATATGTTGAAACAACCTTGCCTCACAGGAACAAAGTCTACTTGATCATGGTGAATTAACTTTTTGATATGCTAATGGATTTGATTTGCTAGTGTTTTGTTGAGGATTTTTGCATCTATGTTCATCAGGAATATTGGCCTAAAGCTTTTATTTTTCATTGTGCCTGTGCCAGATATTGGTATCTATATACTGCTGGCTTCATTGAATAAGTTAGGGAGGAGTTCCTCCTCCTTGATTTTTTTGGGGAATAGTTTCAGTGGGATTTGTACTAGTCCTTTGTATATCTTGTAGAATTTGGCTGTGAATCTGTCTAGTCCAGGGCTTTTTTGTTTTTGTTTTTGTTGATGGTGGATTTTTTTTATTGCTGATTAGTTCAGGGTTCAATTTCTTCCTGGTTTTATTTTGGGAGGTTGTGTGGTTCCAGAAATTTATTCATTTATTTTAGATTTTTCTAATTTGTGTGTAGTGTTCGTAGTAGTCTCTGAGGATCATTTCTGTTTCTGTGAGATTGATTGTAGTGTCATCTTTTAAATTTCTGATTCTGCTTATTTGTACCTTCTGTATCTCTTTTGTTAATCTAGCTAGCAGTCAATTACTCATGTTTATTCTTTCATAGATCCAGCTTTGTGTTTAATTGATTTTTCATTTGGATTTTTGCATCAGTTTCATTCAGTTCTTCACTGATTTTAGTTATTTCTTTTCTTCTACTAGCTTTGGGTTTGTATTGTTCTTGCTTTTCTTGTTCTCCTAGATGGAATGTTAGATTACTAATTTGAGATCTTTCTAATTTCTTTGTGTTGGCATTCAGCATTATAAACTCCCCTCTTAACACCGCATAGCTGTATCCCAAAGACTTTCGTATGTTGTGCCTTTGTCTTCATTAATTTTGAAGAAAGTTTTAATTTCTGCCTTATTTATATTGTTTGCCCAAGAAACATTCAGGATCAAGTTATCTAATTTTTATGTAATTGTGCAGTTTTGAGAGATCATCTTGGTATTGATTTCTTTTATTGCACTGTGGCTTGAGAGTGTGTCTGGTATGATTTCAATTTTTAAAAAAATGTTTGAGACTTGCTTTCTGGCTGAGCATGCCATTAATCTTAGGATATGTTTTGTGTGTGGATGAGAAAAATGTATATTTTGTGGTTTGGGGGAGAATATTCTGTAGATATCTATTTGGTCCAATTGGTTTAATTTCAAGTTTAATTCTAGAATTTCTTTGTTAATTTTATGCTTCGTAATCTATCTAATGCTGTCAGTTGAGTGTTGAATTCTCCAACAGTTATTGTGTGGCTAAGTCTTTTTGTAGTTCTAAAATAACTAGTTTTATAAATCTGAGTGCTTCAGTGTTGTGTGCATATGTATTTAGGATATTTAAGTGTTCTCATTGAAGTGAACCCTTTATCCTTACGTAATGATCTTCTTTGTCCCTCTTTACCGTTATGGTTTAACTGTGTTTCATCTGTGAAAAAGAGCACAGTGACCTGTGCTGTTTCATGATACATCCTTTTCTGTCCCCTTACTTTGAGCCTGTAACAAAAGATGGTTGGTTCTTCTTTTCCTTTTAATGCAACTTGCCAATCTATGCCTTTTAAGAGGGGTGTTTAGATGATTTACATTCAAGGTTAATATTGACATGTGAGATTTTGCTCTTGTTACTGTGTTGATAGCTGGTTGTTCTGTAGGTTTGATTGTGTAATTGCTTTATAGTGTTTATGACTATGTATTTAAGTCTATTTTTGTGGTAGCTGGTAATTGATCTTTCATTTCAATATTTTGCACTCCCTTAAGGATTTCTTGTAAGGCTGGTCTAGTGGTTACAATTTCCCTTAGCGATTACTTGTATGAAAATGGTTTTATTTCTCCTTTGCTATGAAGCTTAGTTTGGCAGAATATGAAATTCTTGGCTGGATTTTTTTTTCTTAAGAGTACTAAAAATAGGCTCCAGTTTCTTGTGGCATGTATGTTTTCTTCTGAGAATCCACTGCTAGCCTGATGGAGTTCCCTTTGTAAGTGATGACCTTCAATTTTTTTTCTTTTGCTTTGACCTTGATAAATATGATGACTGTGTATGCTAAGGATGGACATCTTGCATAATATCTCACAGGTGTTTGCCGAATTTCTTGAATTTGCATATTGTCCTCTTTAGCAAGATTGGGACAATTTTCATGCACTATATCCTCAAATATGTTTTCCGAATTGTTTACTCTCTTCCTTCTCTTTCAGGAATGCCAGTGGGTCATAGGTTTGGTCTCTCTACATTATCCTATATTTCTCCATGATATTGTTCATTAAAAAAAGATACCCTTTTCTTTACTTTTATCTAAATAAATTGATTCAAAGCACCAGTCTTCAGATTCTGATTTTTTTCTTTAGCTTGGTCTATTCTGTTGTTTAATGCCTTCCGATTGTGTTATAAAATTTGTGTAGTGGATTGTTCAATTCCAGAAGTTCAGTTTGCTTCCTTCTTAAAATGGCTGTCTTGTCTTTCAACTCTTGGATAGTTTCACTGGATTTCTTGGATTGGGTTTCAACTTTCTCCTGAATCTTAATACGTTTCATTGACATTCAGGTTCTGAATTCTATGTCTGTCATTTCAGCCATTTCAATCCAGTTAAGAACTATTGCTGGGAAGCTAGTTCGATCATTTGGAGGTAAGAAGACACTGACTCTGACTGTTTGAATTGCCAGTGTACTTGCACTGATTCTTTCTCACCTGAGGTGGCTGGTGTTCCTTTATCTTTTTGAATTTGCTGTTGTTTGGATGGGGCTTTTTGTTTTTATATTCTTTATTTCCCTTGAGGGTTTGACTATGGTGTAAATTGAGTATAGCTGATTGGCTTCATTTCTGGGTGCTTTCAGAGGGCCAAGGCTCTTTATGGGATCTTCCTTTGCAGCTAGATTTCTTGCACTGGATTTCATAGGCGATATATACTAGAATTTTTTTTGGTGACATTGTTCAGGATATGATACAGTAGATGGCTTTTATGAGTAATGGCCAGAAAATAGGATTTCAGCCTCGTGGCTCTTTTTAATTTAGTGTGTTTATAGTAGTGCTTTCCAATGGGGGAGATGTGGAGGGAGGGAAAAGTGGGGAAAAGATTATTCCCCTGGCAGGTCCATTCTTGGGCCTCAGGGAAGCCCCCTCCAATCACTGGTACTGAGCCCATGCTTCCTTAGCCCCAAGGGGACACTGGTGGGCTGTGATCCCCTCTCCCTTAGGGGCTACCCAAGCTGAAGAACAGGTTACCAGGAGACCCACAACACTCCAGAGGCTCGCTGGTATTCTGTGCTTGGCAGAGTTGGAGCAGCACAGTGAGGTATGTCTGCTGGTGGTGTGCTGATGCATTAGGTCAAAGGTGGGGTATCATGGAGTAGGGTGGTGTTGCTGTTGGTGTGCGGCTGATGAGGTACCCATAGCCCCAGGGATAGGGCTGTATGTTTTGTCTCCTTTTATTGTTTTTGCCCAGCAGACAGCTGTATGGACCACCCAGCTTGCTCTCCCTCAACCAAGTCTCATTCTGGTGGCTACTCTAGTATGTGGCCTGTCGAATGAGTTTTGGCCCAATTCTTATGCACTCAAATCATTGGCCTCTTAGATATTTCGGGCACTCTGGGGCTGCCTCAGTCAGGGGCTACAGCTGGTGGGCAGGCCACACGCTTCTTGGACCAGCCCTGTAGAGGGAGGCATGCCCAGCTCCAGGAAGGCATGCCGGCCCAGGAACCTGAGCCTCACAGTCTTCTCAGTATTCTGAGAGTGAAAGCTCTTCCTGCACTGAGTTCCAGCCACAGATCTCAGCTTCACAACTCAGTGTGCCATGCTCTAACCCTTAGGGTGCTGGGACCGGGCTCGCTATTTTGTCCTCTGGCCCCACTGGGTTGGGCACTGGCTGTGCTGGGGGAACAGAAGTGCTCCCAGGCCAGAGGGAAAGCACTCAAGCTGGGCAGGGAAGGCTGTGCTGTGAGTAGGCTCTTGGGGAAGTGGCCAGGCGGGGGCCTTTTGGGAGGGGCTGGTGGACAGGGACACACAGATCAGACATGCCCCAGTCCCACTGGAAAGACAGCCTTGCTTTCTCCTGGTCTGGAAGGCAGTCAGCATGGGTTCAAGATACTCAGAGGGAAATGGAAAGCTTTGGAAGCTTATGGTTGTGTTCTGCTGCAGCTGTCCCAGCACAAAATCCCCTGGGCTTTGTATAGGCTGTGAATTGTATAGCTCTGCCTATTGTCCAGGCAGTTCCCCCTGCCAAGTCACATGTCTATGGGGCAGAAGGATCTCTTGCATCTAGGCTCCCAGAGCTCCACAGTAAGGGTGGGTTGCCTGTACTGCTGTCACTTCACTTACCCCTTCCTTAGGAGCTGTTCAGGGTTGGGAACTAGTCCTGGCATTTGGCAAGTCCATGTGGGGTTCCCAGCTTCTTCCCTCTTCAGCCTCTTGGTCTGTATCACCTCTCTATCAGCTCTCAGTGTTTTCTCTCAAAATGTTTTTCAAAGTATTAGTTTACTGGATATTTTGGTCTCCCTTGGTGGGAGAAGTGCTTCCTGGTTATGTCTAATTGGCCATCTTGTCTCTGCTTCCCACCCCTCTAGAAGTTAACTACTATCCTGAATTTTGTCTTAATTATACCTTTGCCTCTTCAAAATAGTTTACCACACATGTAGGTATCTCTTAACAGTATTTTTAAATTTTTGTTATTTTTGTGTAAAAGGAGTCCTACTTTGTTAATTTTTGGTGACTTTCTCCCTTCACTCAATAATATTTACTTGAAAATTATTCATGATGATACTTGTATATGTAGTTATCCATTTCTAATGATGAACAATGCTCCAATTATACCAATATACTATAATTTTTTCCCTTTTTTGATTTTAACATTTTATTTTCACTTAAAAATTGTTTTTTGCTATTATGAAACAATTATGGCATGAATGCTTCTATATGTTTCCTGGTACACTTGTGCAGGAGTTCTATTTCAGAGCTACCAGATTTTAATTCATCAAGGAGAGTAAGTCTGACAATACCGTGGTATTAAGGTGTTTGATATTTCTGCATAACAAAACACCTGAAAGTGTTAGTGGCTTAACTCTAGTCTTGTGGGATTGGCTTAACTCTTGTGCTAATCTGCCCTAAGTTGAGCTGATCTCTCCTGAGTTCATCATATGTCAGCTAACAGTGCATAAATTGGTTGGGACTGGCTGCATCAGGATGGCCTTATTGGTACACATTAATGTCTGCTCTGAACCATCTTTCATTATCTAGCAGGTTAGCTTGGACTTGTTCTCATGAAATGTCAGGGTTTCTTAAAAAAAAAAGGGCAGAAACATACAAGTCCTCTGAAGTCAAGGGTTGGAGAAGGCATAAAATCACTTCTGCTAATTTTTTTTTGGTCAAAGTAAATATAAAATCTAGCTTTTATGGAAGGAAGCGAGAAATAGACCTTGATAGATGGAGCTGCAAAGTCATATGGCAAAGCACATGGATGCAGCGAAGGGTGCTGAATGACACAGTTTTTGTAATCAGTATATCATACCCAGTGTTTTGGAGGATAAACTGTAGTGGGAGTTCTCCTATCCTGCTGGCATTCATGTAATTTATTTAATAATTTTGTCAATTAATTATTGCATTATCTAGTAAGCTCCAGGATTACAGTTTATTACTCATTGCCACAAATTTTTCAGAGGCGGACCATCTAGGGAAGACATCTAGGAAAGTCTGCGATTGTTGTCTGCTGTACCTATGCCAGATTCTGGGGTGCAGTATTAGGAAGTCATCTGTTCCCATGTACAAGGAATATCAGATATAGAGCTGTGATTCCCACCTCCACCAGTCTCACTCCGTATCTACTTCTCTACCATTTCATAACTAGCACTGGGAAAGCATTTTAGTAATCGGGCTCCCTCAAGTCGCAGCAACATATTATTTATTGTCTGTCTTTATGTCTAAAAGATAATTTTTTTTCTTTGATATCAGACATCATGTCAGTGTAACTCAGTATAGCACTTAGAATAATGTCAAGGGATTTCATCAGTGATTATCAGACTGACTCGTGGAATGAATGAATAAAAGAACATTTTCCTTTTGAAAGAACTAAGGGACCACACCATCAAAGTGAGGCACTGTCTTGTTCTTTAGGTTGCTGAGATATTTTTGGCTGTGACCCATTTTATTTTTGTACTATCCTGTAATCAGCAACTTTTGGCTCATGTTCACATAGTGTATGTGTTCTTTTGCGCTGACTATGACGCTGAATAATCACTACTCACTAGTAGGTATCACCTCTTTCTGGATTGTCCTGAATGGTGACCTCTATAAAGACAAAGGCAGCAGAATGAACTCGCAATCCTGCCTACTTAGCAACTTAGCAGTGGACAGTTGGTTTCAGGGTTTTGGCACTCCCAGCATTTTTCTTCCATTATGATTCATACAATGGAATCCACTGAGAGCAAATACATTAGGAAGGACGTTTGTAAAACTACCCTTTCTGGAAAACTGTAATAGTTTTCTTTTTTTTTTTTTTTACAGGGGAGAAATCTGAGCTAGGCAGCTTCTTCCAGAGGATATTGCTAATTTGTAGAATTACAGAAAATTAGATATTTTAAAACTTTGTCAGAACTTTCAAATGTTCTGAAAATTTTCATACATATGCTAAGGTAGAGACCATAGCATAATACAATTTATGTGCCACCATCCTCCTGACACTGGATTCTAGAGGACTACAAATTGAATGGTGGGACACTGAGACAGTCAAAAGGTCAAAGGTGTAGGTTCTGATACTATATATTCCAACTTTCTAGAATATGGTGGTTACAGATTAATAGCTCTGAGATCAGAGTCAGAGATTAAACAATTACTCTGTGGGTTTGTACTATCATTATTTATTGTCAACTTATCTATGAGGAAACAGGAGCAAGGAGAGACTTAGTAACTGGCACAAGGTCACAGGAGTGTAGAGGGCTTCACAGAGCAGCATCAGGAGCTCACACTTTCACCATCCATCCCCTCAGCCTCACTCCTTTCCTCAGCACACATGTGCCCACTCATGGCTTCTTATTTGTATCTGAGATCCCCTCTTCTATGGTGTATGACCTCTTTTAAATCCCTAGGTTCAGCTGGACACCATGCCTCATGTCTGTAATCCCAGCACTTTGGGAGGCTGAGGCAGGAGGATCACTTGAGGTCAGGAGTTCAAGACCAGCCAGGCCAACATGGTGAAACCCCATTTCTACTAAAAAATACAAAAAAATTAGGATGGCAGGAGCCCGTAATACCAGCTTCTCTGGAAGCTGAGACAAAAGAATTGCTTGAATCCATTAGGCAGTGGTTTCAGTGAGCTGAGATCGCACCACTGTACTCCAGCCTGGGTGACAGAGTGAGACTCCATCTCAAAAAAAAAAAAAAAAAAAAAAAAAAATCCTTGGGTTTACCATTTCCTTTTTATTTTGTTTACTTCTCCAATAAAGGTCACTTGCCCCATGCCTTCTGGAACCCATGATAATTATTATTTTTTGTTTATTTTTGGATCATTATTCTGCCATATGACTTAATTTTTATCTTTCAAATGTTACACCTCTGCCTATGGCATCTATTTTTTTTTTCATCATATCTTGCCTCTTCCCTCTTTCCCTTTTCACGATTTCTTACTTTTCTTCTCTCACATTTATGTGTTGATGACACATTGACCCCTCTAGCCTTATAATTTATGTGTCTATGCCAGGGCAAGTATTCAAAATTCTCATAATCAATGATATTTTCTACTGCTTTACACTTAGACATTCACAATTATAGCCATAGAGGGTGGAATAAAGCTTCTTGATAAAGAATACTGAATCAGAAATTAATAGATCTAAATTAGAAAATGTTGCTTACTACCTACATGGCCTTGGTAAAGTTGCTCTCTGGAAACCACAGTTTACACATATGCAGGATTTAATTAGAGTATCTTCATAATATAGTTATTGGAACTAAGTGAAAAATTATCTGGTAAGAGTATAGCAAAAAGCTTGGCATGTTGTCTAAATCCTTAGTAAATATTGGCACTGAAAATGTGTGTATATAAATTCTTCAGTCCTTAGAATCATTCAACCTTAAAGATCTATTATCATTCCTTTTATGACCACTTGTATGCCTCTCACTTCTGCCACTTACTCACTACAAATGAATAGCAATGTTCTACACTCACAGCACTTTTTGGCTGTTGTTTTAATTTATCACTCCTTCTGGACTCAACAGTCTCTCTCCACTTTGTAAGCCATTTTCAAAATGTGCTTGCTAACAAGTACCATTGAATCTTCTGTACTCTTGACTTTCTGTGCCTAGAAATTCTTCAACTTCTGCTGCTTTCTTTTAGTCAAAATGTTTTAGTCTATGTATCTTTTGAAAATTTTTTATTTTTTTAGTGAATATGCACATATTTATGCTCTTTAACTTCATCTGATCTTTCATTGGTGCCCATAAATACTTATTCACTTTAATTGATTCTGAATAAGTTGAATCTGAATATAAGTTTTCCAAATTTTTAATTTTTCTCAAATTACCAACATCCCTTTAGTAAGACTATTAAGACTATTGGATAAGGATACTGCATCTCCTTGTTTCTTATTACAAAACACATCATCTCTCTTATTCTAACTTCTACTTTGTTACCAAGATACCGTTTCCATCTTTCCTAACTTTTTGGGTTATTTTTCCTATTGGACATTTCTGAAAGCAAAGATAACAATGGCAACTACTGTTTAAAATAATCATAAATTTATTGTTTTTGATGGAAGGAAAACTCACTACAACGGGAATATTTTATGTATCCATATTGTTCTAATATTAGCTTTCTGCGATCTTTGGTCTTAGTAACAATAGCCTCTCTTTATAGCCATAATTGCCCAGTGTCTGCATTCCTTTATCTGGTCGCATTTTTTGTTTTCATTAGACAGTAAGGGCATTTTTAATCCCCTGCTCTTTTTGTCTCTTTTGCTCTTTCAATAACATTAAGCCTCTACTACTATAATCACTGCTGTTCTGCCAGCCACACTGGATATAAATGCACACACTATCTAATTTCAAGGTCCTTCAACTGATAAATGCTATTCCAACAATACTGCAATGTAAGTCATTCATATGTTTTCTTCCTGTATTTAAAATCATGATTGATTCTATTCAATATCAACTGCATCTCAGCTTTCTCCTCTTCAGCAAAGAGAAAGTCCAAGCCAGATCTTTAGTCCATGTGATCTGGTTAGTCATTTCACAATTCTAAACCAAGGAGCCTCTCTCTCTTTTCGGAGTTTAGAAGTCTGCAATTACATAGTTGGGCATCTAATGAATCAGTTTCTAACATTTGAGAATGGAGTAGTAGAAAAATATTCCAGCAATATGATCTGGATTTCATTTAAGCATTCCTTTCTCAAGTGGAAGGGGAAAAAAGATTTTAATTGGTCTCGAGAAATGCACAAATCAGAGAATGGGCTGTTTTGGGACATTCTTACAAGGTCACCTACAGAGGATGCTGCTCTTTATTTATGGAACCAGTGAGCTGCTTGTGAAAGACTGGCTGGAAAAAAAAAGCCTGAAAAAAAAAAAAAGATAGAAAATGCTGTCTTCTTATTTAACTTGGAAGATCACAACTTTTAGCTTACCCTCATTTTGCCCTGGGACTGCCACATCTGCAGCTGAGACTTCCCAGAGTCTCGTGTAAAAGGATAGACAGATGGAAGTTCTAACCTTTAAAAAGGGTATACCGCATCAAAACAGTTGGGAATTTAATCAATTAAAAGATAAAGCCATTTACCCAGTGGTCTTTTCTCCCAAACAGGATGATCTTTTGCCTACAGGCATGCAAAAATTACTTTCTTTAGTTATTTTTAGGTCAAATCTAAAAACAGAGAAGACATTGCCCAGAATGTCAGTGGTCAGTTGTCTTCAATTAGTTCTGATACATAAGTGAGTTTTCAGAAAGAAAAAAATAAAACTTCTATAGTATAGTTTCATTCGGAAACCTGAAAATATTCCTAGCAATTTGGGTAGGAAAACAAAGCTCCCTGCCATAAAACTGCATGTTTTGCAAAGTCCTTACCTTTTTGATACTTTGGAAGATTAAAAATTAAATCTGCTTTAAACAAAATATGTCAGATCATGTAACCTCTGTAAAAAGTGCTGTTGAGAAACAAATTAATAAAAATTAACTTTGCTAAAGAAAAGTCTGTAAAGAAGAAAAAAGCATTTGCAAGTGATTAAGGTAAGCCCTGCGTGTTTGAGTGAAAGTACTACTTTTAGGGCAAGCTGTCACCTAATAATGGTTATGCAGGGTAGGAGGGCCTCCACTGTTACATCTCTAATCCTCTTTTGTTTTGCTACTGAGAACAAAATATATACCTTTGATAATAGACAATTGCTCTTTTACTAAGAGATAATCTCCACTTGAGATAATCTCAAGTATTTTGAAAATACTTGTTTTAAACAGCAATTTTGTCCACTTAAACTAACCTTTTATCAACAAAACACTATTGTTTAAATATTTTTAAAAATTTAATGGATTAACAGTATGAAATTTACAATGTTTTTCTATTTCTAACAAATACATTAATCAGAGCATACTCATCCATCTCAAATATTTTAAGTAGGTACTGTATCTTGAATTCCAAGCCTCTGGAGGACTTGAATAATTATTAACCATAAGGATATTGGCATATCTGCAAATATTTAAATAATGTTTAAGGTAATGAAGATGAAAACAGGTAGTCAAAAGAAATAACAGGCAGTGCCTAGTAACTAGTTGAGTCTGGAAAGGCTCTTGAGAGTGAGTTTGATCTGTGGTAAAATACGGATACAGGAGGGGTCAGAGAAGTGCTGGGTAGAGAAGGGCATGGTCCATGTCTAGGGCTCCACCTGCAGGATCTTGGTGAGGACAGGCATTTCTGTTTTCCTGCCCAAATGTTGCATTTTCCAAGACCACCCTGGCCCACCACACCCCCATCCTGTGCCTATAAAACCCCCCGAGACCCTGGTGGGCATGCATACAAGCGGCTGGACTTCGAGAAGAACCCACCAGTATAAGAGCACACAGAGAGATGCTGGCAGGCTGTCCACCAGCGCGGAATGAGGTGGAATTTAGTGGGGGCAGTTGGAGGAGAGCCTGGGCCGCTGAGTGACCACCTGAAGAGATCACCTTCCTCTCTTCATCTCTTTTCTGGCTCCCCCATCTGCTGAGAGCTACTTCCACTCAATAAAGCTTGCACTCATTCTGCAAGCCAACATATGAGGTGATTCTTCTAGTACATCAAGGCAAGAAACCATGGGATACAGAAAGCCCTCTGTCCTAGTGGTAAGGCAGGGGGTCTAATTGAGCTGACTAGCACAAGCCTGAGAGAGCACGTTATAACACATCCCCACTGGGGCTTCGTCTGTAAACATTTACCCCTAGATGCTGCCATGGGGTCAGAGCCCCAGAGCCTGCAAGTCTTTATGCTCCCCATAGAAGTTTGAGCAGTGGGGTACTGAAGAAGCAAGCCACGCTCACGTAACATACCCTGCTAGGGGACAAGGGAACTTCTCCCATTTCAATACTACATTGTAAACACTACTAAGAGATCCTATCTGTTCATCTACTGTTCCACATCTAGTACCTAGCGCAGTACTTTGCACATAGTGAGCATAAGATAAACATTTGTTTAATGGATAATAAATGAATGACTGAAACAGAGTCATTTTGTTTTGATATCATGAAATTCCCTAAAGTCTCCATGGTAAGCATTGGGCTGCCATAGGTCATTGTTCCTCTCAGGGGTCATGATAACAGAGGAACAGTTTTGGAAAGGAACAGAATGCAAATAATGTTTTTAAAATGTATTTTTTCTGTCACCTCCTAGTGTATTTTAATCTACATATCAAGAAGTCGGGAATTTTTGGAAAGTATTTCCTACTATAGATTCAGTAACAGATTCTGTTTTTTCTACCCCTTAACTACAAATATCTTAAGTCTGTTTCTTTTGTACATTCTTATTTCTGATCTATAACATGGGATCAATAAATGTTTTTTGAATCAAAGAATGAATGGATTAACAAGCTTGTTCAACCCACAACTAGCGGCCACATGCAGCCCAGGAAGGCCTTAAATGTAACCCAACACAAATTCATAAACATTCTTAACTTATTATGGGACTTTTTTCTGCATTATTATTATTATTTTTTAGCTCATCAGCTATCATTAATGTTAGTGTATTTTATGTGTGGCCCAAGACAATTCTTCCAATGTGTCCCATGGAAGGTAAGAGATTGGATTTCTGTGGATTAGAGAATATCATGACTCTAGTTCAATCATTCACTGAAAGGCTTGACAAAGGAAGGTAACCTTGCATAAACACATTTTCCTACTTTACAGTTTTGTTATTTGTGTACTGAAAATCAAGGTGGAAGAGGAAATTTTCTCATTTTTTGTCCTCTCCAATTCCCTTCCATGCATGTTTGATATTCCTATTTGTATGTCTTAGGGATACCACAGATTTAACTTTTAGAGAAAATTTGCCGTCTTCTCTCCTATTTCTGTTCTTTTCTGATTCCCGTATATATGTTAGGATTTAATTTTTCAGGCACTGCATCTCTAAAATTGGAAGCCACATTTGATCACAGTCCCCAGTGGAATCAATTGCCAAAATTCCTTAATACGCTTATGACATTATTTCTTTCTTTCTGTTAGAACTGCTTTCACTCAGGTCTAGATACCTATATTTCTTTTTTTTTTTTTTTTTTTTTTTTTTTTTTTTTTTTTTTTTTTTTTTTTGAGGCGGAGTTTCGCTCTTGTTACCTAGGCTGGAGTGCAATGGCGTGATCTCGGCTCACCGCAACCTCCGCCTCCTGGGTTCAGGCAATTCTCCTGTCTCAGCCTCCTGAGTAGCTGGGATTACAGGCACGCACCACCATGCCCAGCTAATTTTTTGTATCTTTTAGCAGAGACGGGGTTTCACCATGTTGACCAGGATGGTCTCGATCTCTTGACCTTGTGATCCACCCGCCTCGGCCTCCCAAAGTGCTGGGATTACAGGCTTGAGCCACCGCGCCCGGCCTAGATACCTATATTTCAAGCCAAGATAATTGAAAGAGATTCATAATTGAACTCTGTGCCTCCCAAAATTACATGGTTACCTGGGCTGCAACTATGAGACGACTTCAGTAATTCCAGTCTTTTGGCATTCATTTGTCTTTGGCATTTAAGGTTTTTTTTTTTTTTTTTCTTTTTTTTGAGACGGAGTTCCGCTCTTGTTACCCAGGCTGGAGTGCAATGACGCGATCTCGGCTCACTGCAACCTCTGCCTCCTGGGTTCAGGCAATTCTCCTGCTTCAGCCTCCCGAGTAGCTGGGATTACAGGCACGCGCCACCATGCCCAGCTAATTTTTTTTTTTGACGCGATCTCGGCTCACTGCAACCTCTGCCTCCTGGGTTCAGGCAATTCTCCTGCTTCAGCCTCCCGAGTAGCTGGGATTACAGGCACGCGCCACCATGCCCAGCTAATTTTTTGTATCGTTAGTAGAGATGGGGTTTCACCATGTTGACCAGGATGGTCTCGATATCTTGACCTCGTGATCCACCTGCCTCAGCTTCCCAAAGTGCTGGGATTACAGGCTTGAGCCACCGCGCCCGGCCGGCATTTAAGGTTTTCTAAAATTTGATGTAGCTATTTTCTTTCTCTGTCTTCAGTTACTCTCCTAAAGAAAACTTTCACCCCGTTCAGACCTTATCATGAACACTTTTGACATCAGGCGAAGACCTACCCTTTTTCAGGAATAATACTCCGCCCTCATACTGCCACCCATTTTAACAACTCAGTTTGGCTACTTGTAGGTATATTATGAAAAATGAAAGCAAATACTCTTAACTGCGAATGCAGCCACAATCTATTGTAACATAATTTGAGCAGGAAGCAAATAACAAGGGAGATGACTAATACTTGAATAATTTGCTGGATATACAAATAGCACAATAATTGGCTCTGAGACTGGGGGAAATAGATCATAAAAATCTTTTATAACACTCTGAATTGTGCCCCAAATTGAAAACTAAGAGTTTATGGCTGAAAAAATAAGTGTAATTCAACAATTCTGTCTTTTGTGGATAATGGACTGGAGAGGGAGTCAAACTCCACACATATCAGCTTTCTGGTGTGTGATAAAAGATATAAATCTATTTACTGAATAGCAACCTATTCTGTTACTTACAAAGAAAAAAAATCTGATTTATTTCGTATTTTCAAAGAAAATTTGGCAAAATGTTTTTAAAGAATCCTGTCTGGGATCTGAGTGTATATTCCCTGACTGTTTGGAATTGAGTCTTTTAGAATTTATCATAGTTTTTCCTACCACAACCAGAAACTACTTTAGGGAAAGAATGGTTTTGGAGGCAAGTCTTATTTTTCCAAAGTTGTGGATTAAAGTTATAAATAAACTGTGTCTACATGGAGGATCACATTAAACTGGGAAATTATTATATTACGCATGGAGCTAAATTAGTACATTTGGACTATATTCTATTTGTGTTCATTTCAGTGATAAATTCAGAGCATTTCCCCACTGCTGACCCAATGCCAGTTTCAAATTCAATTATTGATGAAAAATCAAGACTAACTGTGAAGTATTTTTGCAAGTATTTCAATTAAGGTTAAATTCAAAAGTTAGACTAAATGGGGATGATTTAATGTGTTCTGAGATGAAATAATACATTGCCACTGGTAAAAAAGGGGTATAAACAAGAGATAAAAATACACTAGGGTTTAAAAATTTTTAAAAAACATTGTCATAATTATAGCAGCTTTACCACTTAGAATATTTAAAATTAAACAATAGCAAACAAACAAGTAGAATATTTAGCAAGCACATAGGAATTTGACAAGTAAGTTTTGCATTCTAAAATATGTATTTTTGGTCTGACCCATTTAAAAATTAATGTTGTGAGTTATAACATTTGATGATGTGATAAATATCTTCAAACAACTGAAAAGAAGAAACCATAAAGGGCTAATGCAGTTCCTTCATTTTAGCGTTTGAGTTAAATATCTATAATGGATATACTTTTGATATCATCTGAAGTTCATACGTTGTTTTCACTGTATTTTTGTAAATGTCATCTAACTTAGAGGGTTTTGGAACAGGCAATTGAGGAACTGAGATAGATAAGGTTTACTAGGGGAACACTAACCTAAAAATGTGACATGTCCATTTGAGAAATATAGATGTTGAGGTAAACTCATTGGCAGGTTTGGGGACAAAGTGCAGTCATGCCAGTGGAGCATGGCATGTGAAGAGAAGCCTGCTAGGGGCTGGTTGGTATCCTTGACAGAGAACAGGTTAATAAAGGAGAAAGGAAGAGAGAGATGAGCATCATACGGCGGAGGTTAAAGACAAGAAATACCCCAAGGTGGACTTAGACAGCTTTGTGATCAACATCAAAGTGGTTTGAGAGCAGAGATAGCCCCATCTATATTCAATGGTGTGCAAACACACCGTAGTTCAGAGATCTTTAGGCATTTTTGAACGTATACCACTAATGACGAAACAAAAACAAGCATTCACATTCAATGTGTATATATTTGTTTATTTTATATATATATATATATGTGTGTGTGTATGTGTGTGTGTGTGTGTGTGTGTGTGTGTGTGTGTGTGTATGTATATGGCAGACCGGAATTAGTTAATATCCAATGGCACAATTTATACTAAAGTAGGAGTTCATCATTAAAAATAGTAATAGTCAATCCACATTTTAAGCAGTCTTGATGATTTGGCTGTTTTTGGAAATTATTTGTTAGACATGATAAAACTATTATTTCATCCTTGACATGTAGCTCAGAAAGAGCTTGTAGTTGCCTTTGCCATTTTCTTAGTTTTCTCTGGTGCTTTATGAATATTATTTTCAACTTTTTGTTCATTTTCATTTTAATTTTTTTTGTAATGGTTACTTTGAACGAAATAATGTAATCTATAAGTTCATTTAACTGTTCACATGCAAACTCCCTTTTTTTAAAAAAAAATCCAACTTCATATGCAGTTTATTATATAAGCTAAACGTATGCCATGGTGCTTTGCTGTGGAGATGATCCCATCACTTAGATATTAAGCCCAGCATCCATTAGCTCTTCTTCCTGATCCTCTCCTCCTCCCATCTCCTGTCTTCTAACAGGCCCCAGTGTGTGTTGTTCTCCTCACCATGTGTCCAGGTGTTCTCATCATTTAGCTCCCACTTATAAGTGAGAATGTGTGGCATTTGGTTTATTATTCCTGCATTAGTTTGCTAAGGATAAGGGCTTCCAGTTCCATCCATGTGCCTGCAAAGGACATAATCTTGTTTCTTTGTATGGCTGCATAGTATTCCATGGTATATATGTACCACACTTTTTTTAATCCAGTCTATCATTGATAGGCATTTAGTTTTTTTCCATGTCTTTGCTATTGTGAATAGTGCTGTAATTAACATACAAATGCATGTGTCTTCATAATAGAATTATTATTTTTGGGCATATACCTAGTAATGGGATTGCTGGGTTGAATGGTGTTTCTGCCTCTAGGTCTTTGAGGAATCACCAAACTGTCTTCCACAATGGTTGAAATAATTTACACTCCCACCTACAGTGTAAAAGCATTCCTTTATCTCCACAACTTCACCAACATCTATTATTTTTTGACATTTTAATAACAGTCATTCTGACTGGTGTGAAATAGTATTTCATTGTGGCTTTGATTTGTATTTCTCTAATGATCAGTATGTTGAGCTTTTTTTTCATATGTTTGTTGGCGGCATCTATGTTTTCTTTTGAGAATTGTCTGTTTATATCCTTTGCCTACTTATTAATGGGGTTGCTTGTTTTTTTTTTTATTATAAATTTGTTTAAGTTCCTTATAGATAGATGCTCGATATTAGACCTTCTTTAGATGTATATTTGTAAAATTTTTTTCCCATTATATAGATTGTGTGTTCACTCTGATGATAGTTTATTTTCTTGTTGTCAGCTTTTGCTTTTGTTCAATTGATTTTGGTGTCTTTGTCATGAAATCTTTGCTTGTGCCTATGTCCTGAATGGACTTGTCTAGTTTTTCTTCAAGGGTTTTTATAGTTTTGGGTTTTACATTTAAGGCTTTAATCCATTTTAAGTTGATCTTTGTATATGTTGTAATGAAGGGGTCCAGTTTCAATTTTCTGCATTTGGCTAGCCTGTTCTCCTTGCACCATTTATTAAATATGGAATCCGTTCCCCATTGCTTATTTTTGTCATGTTTGTTGAAGATAACATGATTGCAGGACTGCAGTCTTATTTCTGAGTTCTCTATTCTGTTCCATTGGTCTGGGTGTCTGTTCTTTTACCAGTACCGTGCTGCTTTGTTTATTGTAGCCCTGTAGCATAGTTTGAACTTGGGTCGAGTGATGCCTCCAGTTTTGTTCTTTTAGCATGGGATTGTCTTGGCTATTTGGGCTCTTTATTTTTTTGGCTCCATTTGAATTTTAAAAATGTTTTTTTCCTAATATGAAGAATGTCATTGTTAGCTTAATGGAAATAGCATTGAATCTATAAATTGCTTTGGGTAGTATGGCCATTTTCATAAATTTGATTCTTCTTGTCCATGAGCATGTAATATTTTTCTGTTTGTTTGTGTCCTCTCTGATTTTTTTTTTTTTGAGTAGTAGTTTTTAGTTCTGCTTGAAGAGGTTCTTCATTTCCCTTGTTAGCTGGATTTCTAGGTATTTTATTCGTTTCATGGCAATTGTGAATGGGAGTTCATTCATGATTCAGATCTCTCCTTGTCTTTGGTTGGTGTATAGGAATGCTAGTGATTTTTTTTTTATTTTTTATTGCATTATAGGTTTGGGGGTACATGTGCAGAACGAGCAAGATAGTTGCATAGGTACACACATGGCAGTGTGTTTTGCTGCTTTCCTCCCCTTCACCCACACTTGGTATTCATCCCCAGGCTATCCCCTCCAGCGCCCCCCTGCTGTCCCTCCCCCATTCCCCCCAACAGTCCCCAGTGTATAGTAGACCGCCTCTCTGTGTCCATGTGTTCTCATTTTTCTCACCCACCTATGAGTGAGTATATGCGGTATTTCTTTTTCTGTTCTTGTGTCAGTTTGCTGAGAATGATGTTCTCCAGATTCATCCATGTCCCTACAAAGGACACAAACTCATCATTTTTGATTGCTGCATAATATTCCATGGTGTATATGTGCCACATTTTCCCAGTCCAGTCTATCATTGTTGGGCATTTGGGTTGGTTCCAGGTCTTTGCTATTGTAAACAGTGCTGCAATGAACATTCGTGTGCATGTGTCCTTATAGTAGAACGATTTATAGTCCTTTGGATAGATACCCAGTAATGGGATTGCTGGGTCAAATGGAATTTCTATTTCTAGGTCCCTGAGGAATCGCCACACTGTCTTCCACAATGGTTGAACTAATTTACACTCCCACCAACAGTGTAAGAGTGTTCCTATTTCTCCACATCCTCTCCAGCATCTGCTGTCTCCAGATATTTTAATGATCGCCATTCTAACTGGTGTGAGATGGTATCTCAATGTGGTTTTGATTTGCATCTCTCTAATGACCAACGATGATGAGCACTTTTTCATATGTTTGTTGGCCTCATGTATGTCTGCTTTTGTAAAGTTTCTGTTCATATCCTTTGCCCATTTTTGAATGGGCTTGTTTGTTTCTTTCCTGTAAATCTGTTTGAGTTCTTTGTAAATTCTGGATATCAGCCCTTTGTCAGATGCGTAAACTGCAAAGATTTTTTCCCATTCTGATGGTTGCCGATTCACTCTAGTGATTGTTTCTTTTGCCGTGCAGAAGCTGTGGAGTTTGATTAGGTCCCATTTGTCTATTTTGGCTTTTGTTGCCAATGCTTTTGGTGTTTTGTTCATGAAGTCCTTGCCTACTCCTATGTCCTGAATGGTTTTGCCTAGATTTTCTTCTAGGGTTTTTATGGTGTCAGGTCTTACGTTTAAGTCTTTAATCCATCTGGAGTTAATTTTAGTGTAAGGTGTCAGGAAGGGGTCCAGTTTCTGCTTTCTGCACATGGCTAGCCAGTTTTCCCAACACCATTCATTAAATAGGGAATCCTTTCCCCATTGCCTGTTTTTGTCTGGTTTATCAAAGATAATATGGTTGCAGATGTGTTGTGTTGCCTCCGATGCCTCTGTTCTGTTCCATTGGTCTATATCTCTGTTTTGGTACCAGTACCATGCTGTTTTGATTACTGTAGACTTGTAGTATAGTTTGAAGTCTGGTAGCGTGATGCCTCCCGCTGTGTTCTTTTTGCTTAGAATTGACTTGGCTATGCGGCCTCTTTTTTGGTTCCATATGAAATTCATGGTGGTTTTTTCCAGTTCTGTGAAGAAATTCAATGGCAGTTTGATGGGGATAGCATTGATTGTGTAAATCACTTTCGGCAGTATAGCCATTTTCACAATATTGATTCTTCCTAACCACGAACATGGAATGTTTCTCCATCTGTTTGTGTCCTCTCTTATTTCGTTGAGCAGTTGTTTGTAGTTTTCCTTAAAGAGGTCCCTTACATTCCTTGTGAGTTGTATTCCTAGGTATTTTATTTTCTTTGTAGCAATTGTGAATGGCAGTTCGTTCTTGATTTGGTTCTCTTTAAGTCTGTTATTGGTGTATAGGAATGCTTGTGATTTTTGAACATTGATTATATATCCTGAGACTTTGCTGAAGTTGCTTATCACTTGCAGGAGCTTTTGGGCTGAGGTGATGGGATCCTCTAGGTATACTATCATGTCATCTGCAAATAGAGACAATTTGGCTTCCACCTTTCCTATTTGAATACCCTTTATTTCTTTTTCTTGCCTGATTTGTCTGGCTAGAACTTCCAGTACTATGTTGAATAGAAGTGGTGAGAGAGGGCATCCTAGTCTAGTGCCGGACTTCAAAGGGAATGCTTCCAGTTTTTGCCCATTAAGTATGATATTGGCTGTTGGTTTGTCGTAAATAGCTTTTATTACTTTGAGATATGTTCCATCAATACCAGGTTTATTGAGGGTTTTTAGCATAAAAGGCTGTTGAATTTTGTCAAATGCCTTCTCTGCATCAATTGAGATAATCATGTGGTTTTTGTTTTTGCTTCTGTTTATGTGGTGAATTACATTTATAGACTTGTGTATGTTGAACCAGCCTTGCATCCCCGGGATGAATCCTACTTGATCATGATGGATAAGTTTTTTAATGTGCTGCTGCAATCGGTTTGCCAGTATTTTATTGAAGATTTTTGCATCTATGTTCATCATGGATATTGGCCTGAAGTTATCTTTTCTTGTTGATTCTCTGCAGGGTGTTGGTATCAGGATGATGTTGGTCTCATAAAATGATTTGGGAAGGGTTCCCTCTTTTTGGATTATTTGGAATAGTTTCAGAAGGAATGGTACCAGATCCTCTTTGTGTGTCTGGTAGAATTCAGCTGTGAACCCATCTGGACCTGGGCTTTTTTTGTGTGGTAGGCTCTTAATTGCTGCCTCAACTTCAGACCTTGTTATTGGTCTATTCATAGTTTCGGCTTCCTCCTGGTTTAGGCTTGGGAGGACACAGGCGTCCAGGAATATATCCATTTCTTCCTGATTTACTAGTTTATGTGCATAGAGTTGTTTGTAGTATTCTCTGATGATGGTTTGAATTTCTGTGGAATCTGTGGTGATTTCCCCTTTATCATTTTTTATTGCATCTATTTGGTTGTTCTCTCTCTTCTTTTTTATCAGTCTGGCTAGTGGTCTGTCTATTTTGTTGATCTTTTCGAAAAACCAGCTCTTAGATTTATTGATTTTTTGAAGGGTTTTTCTTGTCTCTATCTCCTTCAGTTCTGCTCTGATCTTAGTTATTTCTTGTCTTCGGCTAGGTTTTGAGCTTTTTTGATCTTGCTCCTCTAGCTCTTTCAATTTTGACGATAGGGTGTCAATTTTGGATCTCTCCTCTCTTCTCATGTGGGCACTTATTGCTATATATTTTCCTCTACAAACTGTTTTAAATGTGTCCCAGAGATTCTGGTACGTTGTGTCTTCATTCTCGTTGGTTTCAAAGAACTTCTTTATTTCTGCCTTCATTTCATTGTTTATCCAATCAACATTCAAGAGCCAGTTGTTCAGTTTCCATGAAGCTGTGTGGTTCTGAGTTAGTTTCTGAATTCTGAGTTCCAACTTGATTGCACTATGGTCTGAGAGACTGTTTTTTATGATTTCAGTTGTTTTGCATTTGCTGAGGAGTGCTTTACTTCCAATTATGTGGTCAATTTTGGAGTAGGTGTGATGTGGTGCTGAGAAGAATGTATATTCTGTGGATTTGGGGTGGAGAGTTCTGTAAATGTCTATCAGGTTTGCTTGTTCCAGGTCTGAGTTCAAGTCCTGGATATCCTTGTTAATTTTCTGTCTGGTTGATCTGTCTGCTATTGACAGTGGAGTGTTAAAGTCTCCCACTATTATTGTGTGGGAGTCTAAGTCCCTTTGTAAGTCATTTAGAACTTGCCTTATATATCTGGGTGCTCCTACATTGGGTCCATATATATTTAGAATCGTTATCTCTTCTTGTTGTATCAATCCTTTTACCATTATGTAATGACCTTCTTTGTCCCTTTTGATCTTTGTTACTTTAAAGTCTATTTTATCAGAGATGAGAGTTGCAACTCCTGCTTTTTTTTGCTCTCCATTTTCTTGGTAAATCTTCCTCCATCCCTTTATTTTGAGCCTTTGTGTATCTTTGCATGTGAGGTGGGTTTCCTGGATACAGCACACCAATGGGTTTTGGTTTTTTATCCAATTTGCCAGTCTGTGTCTTTTGATTGGTGCATTTAGCCCATTTACATTATTGGTTAATATTGTTATGTGTGAATTTGATACTGCCATTTTGATGCTATCTGGCTGTTTTGCCCGTTGGTTCATGTGCATTCTTCCTTTTGTTGATGGTCTTTAGCATTTGGTATGCTTTTAGGATGGCTGGAACTGGTTGTTTCTTTCTATGTGTAGTGCCTCTTTCAGGAGCTCTTGTAACGCAGGCCTAGTGGTGACAGAATCTCTGAGTACTTGCTTGTTTGTGAAGGATTTTATTTTTCCTTCACTTATGAAGCTCAGTTTCACTGGATATGAAATTCTGGGTTGAAAGCTCTTTTCTTTAAGGATGTTGAATATTGGCCCCCACTCTCTTCTGGCTTGTAGAGTCTCTGCCGAGAGATCTGCTGTGAGTCTGATGGGCTTCCCTTTGTGAGTGACCTGACCTTTCTCTCTGGCTGCCCTTAGTATTTTCTCCTTTGTTTCAACCCTGGTGAATCTGACGATTATGTGCCTTGGGGTTGCTCTTCTTGCAGAGTATCTTTGTGGTGTTCTCTGTATTTCCTGGAGTTGAGTATTGACCTGTCTTGCTAGGTTGGGGAAATTTTCCTGGATAATATCCTGAAGAGTGTTTCCCAGCTTGGATTCATTCTCTTCGTCACATTCTGGTACACCTATCAAACGTAGGTTGGGTCTCTTCACATATTCCCACATTTCTTGGAGATTTTGTTCATTCTTTTTGTGCCTTTTCTTTAATCTTGGTTTCTCGTTTTATTTCATTGAGTTGATCTTCAACTTCTGATATTCTTTCTTCTGCTTGGTCAATTCGGCTGTTGAAACCTGTGCATGCTTCGCGAAGTTCTCGTGTTGTGTTTTTCAGCTCCTTCAATTCATTCATATTCCTCTCTAAGTTGTCCATTCTCGTTATTGGTTCCTCGAATCTTTTTTCAAATCTTTTTTCAAGGTTCTTAGTTTCTTTGCACTGGTTTAGAACATGTTCCTTTAGCTCACTGATGTTTCACATTATCCACTTTCTGAAGTCTGATTCCATCATTTTGTCACATTCATTATCCGTCCAGCTTTGTTCCCTTGCTGGTGAGGAGTTTTGGTCCTTTTTTGGAGGTGAGGTCTTTTGGTTTCGGGTGCTTTCCTCCTTTTTGTGCTGGTTTCTTCCCATCTTTATGGATTTATCCACCTGTCGTCTTAGTAGTGGCTGATTTTTCAATTGGGTCTCTGTGTGGACACTGAGATTGTTGATGATGAAGTATTTCTGTTACTTAGTTTTCCCTCTAATGATCTATCCTCTCTGCTGTATGAGTGCTGAGGTCCACTCCAGGCCCTGCTTGTCTGGGGTATACCTGCAGCAGCTGCAGAACAGTGAGGGATGATACCAGTTTCTTCTTCTGCTGCCCTTGTTCCAGAATGATGCCAGCCAAATGTTAGTCTGATTAGTCCTTTTCTGGGGTGACTCCTTGGATATACAGGGGTCAGGGAGCTGCTTGAGGAGACAGTCTGTGCTTTATAGGAGCTCCAGTGCTGAGCTGTGAGCTCCGTTGTTCATTCAGGGTTGTTGGGAAGTTGTTTATGTCTGCTGCAATAGAACTCATAAAACACCACTCCTTTTTTTTTTTTTCACCCTTAGATGCTCTGTCTCAGGGAGTTGGGGCTTTCTTTATGAGTATCTGTTGCACTGTCCTGCCCCACTAGGTGGCAGTCTATTCACTATTTGCCTGCCGGGGCTCTGACCTGCTAGCGCGGGTCCGCCCTGTTGCTTCCTGGCGGAGTCTCTCTGTTATGGCAGGTTGCCTCGGCAACGGCAGGCTTCCTCAGTCCTGGGCGGTACTTAAGTGGGGGTGCACTTCGTCAGCAATGGTGGACGCCCCTCCCTGACTGGGCTGCACCGTCCTAAATTCTGGCCACAAAACTCTCAGCCCCAAGCGCCTCCAGTCGCCCCCCTGCTTGTCCCTGTGAGCATGGGACCCACCAAGCCCGATCACCCAGCTCCCTCCCTCAGAGTCCGTCCTCTCTCTCTCTCTTACTCTCCCCAAGCTGAAAGGTCGACTCTCTCACTGGCGCCCCAGGAGCCTGCCGATAGGGCACTGGGATCCGTGCGATCTCCCGTGCCGCTGCCCACTACCCCGGCTCAGATCACGCTTCCCAGGAAACTCCTGGTCTGGCACATTGTCCAAGTCCCGTTCCATCAGATGGACATGCCAATCTGCCCTTCCAAATCTCAGATTGCCGGTTTAACAGGGCACCCAGACCAGTGAGTTCCGCGCCAGGTCCCGCTGCGGCACCGGCTGAAGAGGTGGTGGGAGCCGGCTGCGTTAGCCGGTTGCCCTAGGGGTCCCGTGTCTCTCCCACACCTGGGACTTTCAACGCTCTGTGGGCATAAAAGGAACATCCGAGAATGCAGCTAGGACTCACCCTCTGCACCTTCACCGAGAGCTGCAATCCTGAGTCACCTCTATCAGGCATGCTAGTGATTTTTACACATTAACTTTTTATCCTGAGATTTTTGTTGAAATTATTTAACAGGGTAGAAAGCTTTTGGGCTGAGACAATGGGGTTTCATAGATACAGGATTATGCCATCTGCAAACAAACATAGTTTGACTTCTTCTCTTCCTGTTTGAATATACTTTCTTTCTTTTGCCTGATTGCCCTGGCCAGAAATTCTGATACTATGTTGAGTAGGAGTGTTGAGAAAGGACAATTTTGTCTTGTGCCAGTTTTCAAGGGAAATGCTTTCAGCATTTGCCTATTCAGTATTATGTTGGCAGACTTGTTTATGAGTTGTTTTAAAGTGTCACTGGTCTGTGTACTTAAATGTGTTTATGCAGTGACTAGTAATGTTCTTTCATTGCCATATGTAGTGCTTCCTTCGGGAACTCTTGTAAGGCACGTCTGGTGGTAACAAATTCCCTCTGCATTTGCTTGACTGAAAAGGAACTTATTTCTGCTTTGCTTACAAAGCTTAGTTTGGCTGGATATGAAATTCTGGGTTGGAATTTGTTTTCTTTAAGAATGTGGAATATTGGTCCCCAATACTCTTCTAGCTTGTAAGGTTTCTGGTGAGAGATCTGCTATTAGTCTGATGGGTTTCCCGTTGTAGGTGACCTGGCCTTTCTCTCTAGGTGCCACTAACATATTCTTTCATTTTGGCCTTGGAGAATTTAATGATTTTGTGTCTTGGGGATGATCTTCCCATGGAGTATTTTACTGGGGTTCTCTGAATTTCCTGAATTTGCAGGTTGGCTTATCTAGATAGGTTGGGAAAGTTCTCCTAGTTGATACTCTGATATATATTTTCAAATTGGTTTCATTCTCACCACCTCTTTCTGGTACCACAATTAGTGGTAGATTTGGTCTCTACATAATCCCATATTTCTTGGAGGTTTTTGTTCATTTTTTTTCCATTTTTGTCTGCTCATTTCATTTCGGGAAGACAGTCATCAAGCTCTGAGATTCTTTTCTCCACTTGGTCTACTCTGCTATTAATCCTTGTGATTGCATTGTAAAGTTCTTGTAGTTTGTTTTTCAGTTCTATTAGGTCAAGTCTTTATACTGACTATTTTTGCTGTCAGCTCCTGCATTGTTTAATCATAATTCTTAGCTTCCTCGTGTTGGGTTATAATGCACTCCTTTTGCTCAGCCAAGTTCACTTTTATCCACATTCTGAAGACTACTTCTGTCATTTCAGTCATCTCAGCTTCAGCTTAGTTCTGAATCCTTGCTGGAGAGGTGTGGTGGTCATTTGGAGGAAAGAGGACACAATGGTTTTTTGAGTTTTCAGCATTTCTTTGTGGGCTTATCTACATTCAATCTTTGAGGCTGCTGACCTTTGGATGTGGTTTCTGTGTTTTTTCCTGTTGTTACTGTTTGTTTTTCTTTTAACAATCTGGCCTCTCTTTTATAGGGCTGCTTCGATTTGCTGGGGGTCCTCTTCAGACTCGAGTCTCCTCAGTGTTTCCAGTAACTGGAGATATCACCAGTGAAAGTTATGAAACATCAAAGAGGGCAGCCTGCCTCTTCCTCTGGGGCAGGCTGAATGGACCTTTAGGAAGTGACTGGAGACTCCAACAGGAACTTTCACCCACTCAGGAGCAATGGGATCAGGGGTCCCTTATGTAAGCAGTCTGGCTGCATATAGGTAGACCTGCTGCATATAGGTAGACAGATGCACTGGGGATCCCTTCAGCCGCCATCAGTTTTGGTGCTCCAAGGCCCCCAGGCTGGCTGGGTGAGACACCCAAACAACAAAGGTGGTGGCTCGCCCTTTCCCTTGGGCACTCCATCCCAGGGAGAAATCAGAACTCTGTAGAATACTTGTGAGAGTGTCCAGAGACTCCACCTGGGAGGTCCCACTCTGTGAGAAGGAGTAGATCAGGGTTCTATTTAAAGAAGCATTCTGGCCAAACCTCGGGAAAATGGCCATGCTCTTCAGAGGAATCACCTCTGTCCTGGTCAGCTTGGAGTCTCCAAAGTCTACAGGCTGGATTGGTGGAGTCTTCCAAACAGCGAAGATGGTGGCCCGCCCCTCCTCTCCAGGGCTCTGTCCTGTCTCAGGCAGGGTCCACCCTGTTGGAAGCGGCTGGCTAGAATTCAAAGTCAGTAGGTCTTGTGAGATGCCTTGGAAGTGGGGCCTGCAGACAGATGCTTCTCGGCCCCCCGGTTTTAGCTCCCTTCCAAGGGGTGTAAAGGGACCCTCCCATCTTGCCTGAGTTTCAGTGACTTTGTCAGGATTCTGGGGCTGGAGTATGTAAAGCTCCTGGGCTCTGTGAATCCCTGAGCACCTGCTCGGCTGAGAGTCCACACAGCTCTGTGTTTGCTCCAAAGCCCTGGTAATGTGGGCTCATGAGGGGATCTTCTGATTTGAGGGTTGCAAGGATTTTTGGGAGAAGCATGGTTTTTGCTGGTGTTGCACATTCACTTACTGCTTCCTTTGGCAGGGGTGGGGGTTCCCTTGGCTCTGTGTCTCTCTTATGTGGGCTGTTGCTCCCTGCTGTCCCCACTTTTCTTCATTTTCCCTGGTTTGAGTTGTTCCCCATCAGTCCCAGTGAGAGTACCTGGATATTTCAGTTAAAGGTGCTATATTCACTCATCTCTTTCATTTCTCTCCTTGAGTGCCACTCACTGCAGTTACTTCTATTTGGCCATCTTGGCCCCCTCAATAGCAAATTTCCATATTGCTTAATTTTATTAGTCGCTTGGGAAATAAAATTAAAACCACAGTGAGATGCATCTATACACCTTCCAATGTTGCTAAAATGCAATGTTCGGCTAATACCAATTGTTGGCAAGGTGCTAAAAGTCTCACTGTTGATGGTGAATAAATTATTATAATTTTGGGAAATATTTTGCAACTTCTACTGAACATATAATCAGTGATCCAGTATTCCAACTCCCATCTTTATACTCAATAGAAATCCAGATATATATGCATCAAATGACATAGAATACTCATAGAAGCAATAGAAGCATTATTTACAGTACTCAATACTAGAAGGAAACCAGTTTCTGTCAACAGTAGAACAAATAAATTCATAGTGCCAATTAATATAATTTAACATTAGCAAGCAATAAACTATAATGTGTGCTACTCAAAATGTAGATGAATCTCACAAATGTAAATGTTAGCAAAGAAAGTCAAGAACTTAAAAAGTATATATATATTAAATTTTATTAATAAAAAATCCAAAACCCAGCAAACTTACATATAATAAGTTGGTTTAGAGATTACCCTGTTGGGAAGTATAGACAGAGACTGGGAGAGGCCAAGTGGAGGATTTTCTTTCTAGCTGTTAATGTTTTATTTTTTTGATCTGGTTTTCATTGTAAAAATTTACAGAGCTGCATTTTTATAATTTGTGTGCATTTCTATATTTTAAAACTTTCAAAATAAATATATGGAAGAAGTGGTTTTGAATCAGACAGATTGGTACTATTACTCTTTTGTCCTTTCTATAAGTCTGAAATTTAAAAACAAAGAAATTCTTATATAACCTAAAAGTGAACACTTCTGGAAATACCATTGTTGACACTTTGGAATTAAAAATCTCCTCTCTTTCCAAAGTTATCATTTCACTTTTATTTTTGTTGAAAATATATGACAAATGAAACAACTAAATAAGAGGTTTAATAATTTCATCCCAAATCCAGTGGATCAACTCACATTTCCCTACTCTGTAGACACAGTTCTCACTGCAGAAAATTTGAATAAATGTCTCAAGGTAATGGAGTCAGGCAGTAGTTTTTAAAAAGTGTTTGTAGAATCCTAGAGCTTCAATGAAGAAATTTCTTGGATCCAGTTAGGCCGAAGGAATTTGAATGGAGATGACAAATGAGGAAGAAAGAGGTTTCAGAATGTAGTGATACATAAGCATAAACTCCTGTATTACCTTTTTGAATATCTCTTTTTTACAGATTGGTCTTCCTTCAAAATGGATGAAGATTCTGTTACTAAAAGTAGTATATAATAAAACAAGATACTGTCATGATACCTGGAAACAGAATGATATCCAAGTTTTAGAACTGGGGAACAAGTTGTGTTTTTTCATCACAGGAACATGGAGGAGCCCAGAGATTAGAACTGAGAAACCAGAAATCAGAATTAAAAATGATGTTGCCTTGGTTTTGAATAGTCTGAGAAAATAACAAAGAATAGGAGGGACTTCAAAAAGTTCATAGAAAAATAGAATTAAAAATAAAAATAAGAAATAAAATCCCCTTTATTTATTAACATAGTCTCCATCAGGGTCAAGATACTTTTGTAAGCAATGATACCAGCCATGTAGTTCATTCCTAAAGAACTGAGGGTCCTGGGACCCTCAATGTAATCTTTAAAAATTATTTTATTATATTATTAGCTGAAGAAAAATGGGTGCCCTTTACAAATTAAGATTAGGAAAGAAAAAGGAGTCAAGAGAAGCCAAATTAGAGAAGTAAGATACATACCTAATGATTTCTTATTGAAAGTTTGACAAAATCACCCTTGTTTGATGAGAGGAATGAGCAGGAGCATTGTCATGGTGGAGAAAAACTCTCTGGTGAAACTTCCTAGTTTTTTCTGCTGAATCTTTGGCTAGCTTTCTCAAAACACTCTCATAATAAGAAGATATTATTGTTCTTTGGTTCTCCAGAAAGTCAAGTAGAAAAATGTCTTGAGTGTTTCCCCCAAAATTCTTGCCATGACCTTTCCTTGACAGGTCCGCTTTGCTTTGAGTGGACCACTGGCCACCTTTCACTACCCATTGCTTTGTGCTTTGTCTTCAGGACCGTACAAAGCACGGTCCTGGTAAAGTCGTGTTTCATCTCTCATTACAATTCTTTGAAGAAATGCTTCAGAATCTCAATTCTGCTTGTTTAAAATTGCCACTGAACGCTCTGCTCTTGTGTATAGTTGATCTGGGCACAAAAGTTTGTGCTCCCATCAAGTGGAAGGATTGCTCAACTTTTCTGTCAGAGTTCTGTAAGCTGAAACAGTAGAGATGTTCTACGTTATGGGCTACTATTTCTACTGTTAATTGTGAGTTTTCTTCAATTAAGGCATGAACAAGATTAATTTTTTTCCTCACTATTTGATGTGGATGGCTTGCCACTATGGGCTTCAATATAAACATCATCTCATCCCTTTTTAAAATGAGTTATCCATTTGTAAGTGGGTGATTTCTTTGGGGCACTGTCCCTATAAACTTTCCATAAAGCATCAATGATTTTATTATTATTTTATATAAGTTCACCATAAATTTGATATTTGTTCTTACTTTAATTTTAACAAAATTTATGTGGCTCTGATAGAGGTTCTTTTCAAACCGATGTGTCATCCTTCTTAGATAGTGTTGAGACATACTGCAACAAGTTAATACAAGTTTATTTTGGTACAAAAAGTTGTTGTTGAAATCCATGCATTATTTTTTGATAATATGCATGTTCTGTGATCTCTTTGAAAAACCCCTATGTTTAAGATAGTCTGAAGCTCAGTGATAACACATGAACACGGGGGGGGAACATCACACACTGGGGTCTGTTAGGGGTTGGAGGAAGGAGAGCAGGGGGTGGGGAGATTGGAGAGGGATAACATTAGGAGAAATACCTAATGTAGGTGACGGGAGGATGGAGGCAGCAAACCACCATGGCATGTGTGTACCTATGTAACAATCCTGCAAGATCTGCACATGTACCCCAGAACATAAAGTAAAATAAAAATAAATAAATAAATAGATAGATAATTCACTGAATGTGCTAAAAAAAAAAAAAAAAAAAGACAGCCTGGAACCTATCTAAAAAAGCCTTTTCTGGACTCCATAGCCGTCTCTTGTTACTGTCTTATTTCTTTCCTCCTGACACAACCAATTTCTCTAGAGTTATTATAACTTTCTCCTATTTACTTTTCAATCCATTGCAGTCTGACTGCTCTCATCATGCCACTGAAATGTCTTTTGGTAAACCTTAGATAATTTATCTCACTTGCAGAGTATAGTTAGATATAACAAAAATATTGTTAGATATATTTGCTCATGTTTTCCCTGCTGAAACACGTTAAACACTCTTTTCCCCTGACTTTCATCATACTGCAGTCTTCTAGTTTCCCTCCACTTTATTCAATCATTCTAGACTCATTTTCAACTCTACTCCCTCTAATTGAATGTTAAATTTTGGACTTTCTCAGAGCTCAATCTTTGCTAACTACATTTACTTTCTGGGGAAATTTTTCTACTTCCATCTTTGAAATGGGACCTCTATGCTAAATTTACAGTTCAGACCTGTTTTAAATTTCATAGCCATATATTCAACTGATATATCCTTGCACATGTCTCAGATTTAGCTCAAATTTGACATTCTCTCTCCCAAAATTAGAACAAACATCAAATTACCTACCATTTTTTCTATACCTCCAATAATTGGTACTACATTGCACTTCTAGGCATGAAAGCCAGAATTGGCACATTAATATTTCTTAGACCCTAATTAAAAATCAAAAAATATTTATTCTAACTTTCAAATAGTTTTTGAAGGTAATATTCTAAATTCCAAATAATTTCCTGGATTTTCAACTCTCTTCATTCCTAGAAACATTTCCCTAATCAAAGCCACTATCACTTTGTCCTTGGACTCTTGCACTCTTCCTTGAATTTTGGATTCTGATAACTGGCTTTGCATCATAAATTTTAGAATCTCCATAGCCTCTTGCCCATAAAAGAAAATAGGTTAATTTTTCCTAAAAATATATATAATCTGATTATTACCCTGCTGATAGCTATTCAATGGATTCCCCAGAGCACTTAGGATAATGCCCCAAGTCCTTAACTGGAGTCACAGTCACAAGCATCACTGCTCACCTCTTTAGCCTCATCTCCTGCTACATGTCCCCCTGCCCATGGGATTCCAGTCACGTTATCCTCTTTCATTTTTCTTACTTACTAATTCCTGTCTCAGACTCTTCTGACAAATTCTTATTTTCTTATTTTTGTGAGTCTGGCTTTTTTCACTTTCTGACTTTTGTCTTCCATCTCTACCCTGCTTTTTTTTTTGACATTACTAATCATTCTCCTAATGCCACTTCTTAGGGGCAGCCTTGTAAGATTCTTGCAGTATTTATTCTCATTGCACATTGTATATTTTCTTTGAATAAATTTTCACAATTGTTATTTAATTATCATTTATTTATTATGTATTTATTTTTTATTATGTATTATTATTTAATGTCTATATTCCCACCAAATTAAAAATTACTTGAAGGCAGGGTTGTGTCTATTTATTTATTATTGCATCAGGATTGCGTCTATTTATTTATTATTATACCAGGTCCTAGGCCAGGATTTGGCATATATTGGTTGTCTGATGTATTACTTGTTGAGTGAATCCATAAATGAATGGGTAAAGAATAGCCTTGAACTGAGCCACCCTTAGATATTGCATTAGATTACTTGATCTAACCTGTACTTAATTACTTACCAGCTATTGACTTTGAACAAAAGACTTGAATGATTCAAACCTTCATTTTTCCTCACTTATGAAAAAGGAGATTAATCTAAACCACTAAAATTGTATCTAATTCTATACTTTGGGTATGATTTGTTTGCCGAAGTGGCTATGGAAACACATTTTAATAAAAAAAGTTACACTTTACAATAGTTTTCTAATAGAAAGTCATATTATTAAACTATAATAAGAGTATTAGATTCAGAGAGTAGCTTTCATTCACTATACATCATTCTAGTTTAGATTGAATATTCCACTTTGCTATGCTTTGAATGTTTGTCCCCTTCAAAACTCATGCTAAAATTTAGTTGCCATTCTAACAGTATTAAAAGGTGGCACCTTAAAGAAGTGCTTAGGTTATGAATGTGGAGCCCTCATGAATGAATTAATGATATTGTCACGGATTATTTCTTCTGTCTTTGCCCTTCTTCCATGGGCTGAGGCAGCAGGAAGAGCCTCACCAGCTCTTGGCCTCTTAATGTTGGACTTCCCAGCTTCCACAACTGTGAGCCAATGATCACCTGTTTATTGTAAATTACCCAATCTTTGGTATTTAGTTATAGCAGCAAAAATGGACTAAGAGATTAGTCCATTTTA
Organism: Saguinus oedipus; assembly: GCA_031835075.1. NCBI lineage: Eukaryota > Metazoa > Chordata > Mammalia > Primates > Cebidae > Saguinus > Saguinus oedipus. The sequence goes on from CM063178.1 coordinate 131,910,682, forward strand.
ACATTTTAACTACATTAAGAATATTTAGGAAAACAAAGGGAAAAATAATTTCATAGTAATTACTAAGGAATGGTGTATTCATGTCTGCCTCATTGTAGCAGTCAAATAAATGACATTCTTTTAAAAATGTATTATTTTATTTACTATTTTGATATCTTTAATCTTATTCTAGTTAGTTTTCTTATGTTCATAACGGGTTAATAAATAGTGCTTTAAACTATTTGATCCTAAATCCCTTATAAAATTTAGAAGCGGTGTAAGACATAATGTAAAATGCTTAAACCTTAATGTAAAACTGTACAATCCTCCCAGAACTGACTAGCTTCTGGTTTTTGATATCATTAGTTAAATGATCTTCCTTTTACTGAATATTGTGCTTAGTTTTCTTTCTTATCTTCAAAAGAGAATTATTATTCTTTGCAGATTCTCACTCATCCAGACCTGACTGTAAGAAGTGAAGAGGTTCACATTTCTTAGCAATTTAAGACCTGTAATACTGACATTTGTGACTTTGAGGATACCATGAAGAATGAACATATGTTGGAAAGAATTTAATGAAAACAATAGAACCTTAAAGGCGGCAAGCTATAAATACATGAAAGAACTTTTTTATAAAAAGAAAGAAATGCATTAAGAACCTACTCTCTCAAGGGATGTTATATGCATAAAATTTAAATGTATTTATAAAAAATTTAAATAAATTTATAGGAGAGAGGAGTGCCTTTTTTGGGAAGATCCAGGTTCTGGCACTTGTGAGTCCTTGATAAAAATCACTTAACCATTATGAAGGGCTTAGTTTTTCTCATCTGGGCATGATTATAATGGTATGTGCAGTTTTTCATAGGTCGTTTAAAGGTGAAATCAAATAATATTTGGGTAAGTGCTAGCATGAAATCTGGCAAACAATAACCATTCAACAAATATATACATTTTAAATCTGATCATATTTAACATAAAAAGCCCAGGGGAGTGACTTAGGGGGCTGATTGCAGGGATTTGAAGACAACTATTTGGGAGTTAGAATGGAAATTCCCTTCTAGAACTGTTTGGGAGTTAGATGTGCTATAGGTCAGGGCTAAATCAGATGTTTATTGCAAGTGAACACCACCAACATTTGGGAATAATGTCAAGAAATACTAAAATTATCATGTGTGTGGATTCACCTTTATTTGTCACCTGTAGATTCTTGGATAAGAAGGGAAGTGGATTTGGAGCGAAGCATTTAATAAACTTATTGTGCAGAATGACTCAAAGTAGAGGAGACAGAAAGCTAGTGGGAGTGGGAAAATTGCCTCTTTAGTTTGATTACCAACCTCAGCTTGCCAAGGATCTAGGAGACATCTTTGACTTTGTAAAATTTGGAATGTGGCTTTTCTGGTTTTCAAAATGAATTTTTATGTTTTTTTTCAAATTGTATTTGATTAATCCTAGGAAAGATTTACAAACTTGTGATAGTCTCCATAGCTCTAGGCTGAATGAAGTTTTACACATAGCAAGTGCTGGACCGTAGATCTTCTCTAGGTAGTTTCATCACTCTCCTCTATGGTGTTGTTTATTTCCTGAGTATCCAAGGATATGTGTGAGGACCCAGCAAGCAATAGCAAAAATGAAGAAAGCTCCAAATTCATGTGGAAGCAGAGAGTAAAGCAACGTAATGATGCCCAAAGCTGAGAAACAGCAGCAGGAAGAAGTCTACGCTGGCAAGAGAAGCTCACATTCCCTGGCAGGAAAGAAAATGAGGCCTTACATAATAAACTCCTGATGGGTAGTGCTGCAGCCATTGTTTCTGGAACAGCCTGTGAACTTGGCTAGGGCAGCAGGATCTGATTTTTGGCGTGCTGATGACACAATAGTTCCCTCATTTTTATTTCCAGTCATAGGTAATTGTACTTATTATAAGCTGAAGTAGAAAGAAACAAAGGGAAGCAGCCCTTGGTCTCTCAGGATGTGGCCATTCTCTCTCTTCTCTGCTTATTCTGATATCTGTACTTAATTCTGAAAACTGAAGCTCAAATTCACTTATTTCCTTATCTTTATAAAGGGCAATCAATCGACAGACAAAGGCTCAGAAAACCTGCTCATTCCATATTAAATAATCAATATTCAGTAATACTTTACAGAAGTCTCCTGGAAGAAATCAGCATCTTGAGCTTTTGCTCAAGACCCCTCTCTTATTGTTATATAGCCAAATGTGAACCCATCAGTGTTCCCTCCATACTATGTGGTACCCAAGACAAATCCATGATAATGTCCTTATCATGCCCATGGCCTGTGCTGCATGCACTGCAGATAGAACTTACTCATTCCTTCCCATTCTATGATCCCATATTGATCTCCAGATAGCACTGAATCAGGAGTTGCAAATCTACTTTGAACTCAGTATGAGTGATCTTAGATTTATACCTTACCTTGTTAAAGGGAATCTTATGTGTGAGACAACACTCAATATCATCTATTTTAGGCCTTTATACCATTTTCACTATAGGATCGTAAAACCACCTTTTCCTTTGTTTTAATTTGTGTACTTGGTTTTACTTCCCAAGTATATTTAGCATAATAAAAATGTTTCTGTTTTGTTAACTTCTCTGCATCTTATTAAGATTATTTTGAATTCCAATTCTTAAGTATCTTACCATGATTATTCTGAATTCTGCAAATATAAGAAATATAATCAGCTTCCATTCTGCTAGTTCAAAGTCATTATGTGAATTATAAATACTTTTGCTGACTATATCATATATACAATTTCCAGAGTGAATGGAGACTTTTAAAATTAAATTCCTCTCTGAAGTCAGTCTTCCAGTCTTATGTTTCAAACTTCTTCCTTAGAACCTATTTCCCCATTGTGTTTATATCCCTCACTTGGTCGTTTTCTCATAACTAGTATGCTTCCATTCAATATTTTTTCTTTTGTACTTATATTTTATCCTGCTGGAGTCTTTTCTTTTTTTAAAGACTTAGATAAACATCTACTGAGGTATAACGTAGAAAAATTGCACATAGCATATATGTATAACTCAATGGATTTTTGTAGACTCTGCCATGCCCTTGTTTTTCCTTTATAAGGCTTAGATTCCATGTTCCATCATTATAATCACTCATTTTCATCACATTCGACTAATTTGTCCCCTCTAGATTTATTGTGTGTGCTTGGCAAAACCCCAGTTCTGGTTAAATCAAGCTCTGTGCCTACTGAATTCCTCTTCCTGCTTTAGTAAATCATAAGGACTGTATTACTTTCAATTCATGACAAGTTCCTTTAAATTGAATTTTAGTGCTGGGTAGCAAAAATACTATATTCTCATTCCCGCTCTTGGGAACAAGTATTTTTCGCAGCTCTTTACTCAAAATTCCAACATGTCTTTGTCATCCTCATTCTCAGTTAATGATTTTTCTTCCACTTGCTAAGAACATAGAAGTCATCAGAATATATTTTCACAAAGCTCCTGTCACAGAATTTTCCTACTTGGCAGGATCATTGCCTCCAGATTGTTCTCTCCCTTTCCTCCAGTTACTGTGGAGGGACTGGCAATGCCCCTAAGTGTCTACTTGTCACTAGATCCTATTGACTCTCACCAACTTAAGAGAATCTCTACAGTAACAGTCACCTCCCAATATCACGTGATGAAAACTTCCATTCATTTTGTGTCTGTCTTATAGGCATAAAAACAAGTTGTCATTATTCCCACTTTTACCATTTAGCTCCTCTTAACTCATTCACCACTCCGGTACTGCCTCTTTTCTCAGATCCTCTTTACAGAAAATTTCTTTTGAAGAGTAGTCTCTATTTCTATTTTCAATCTCTGTTTCCCAGTCATGTCTTGATTCACATAACTTATTGAACAGTACTGTTTTGTCAAGGCTGTAGCATCTTCCATATTCCTAAATCCAGTAGTCCATTCTACGTTTTCATCTCTCTTGATCTATCATCCGTATTTTACAAAAATATCATTCCCTTCTCTATGAAATGCTGTATTCAGTTGAATTCCAGGTTACCACACTCTCCTGGTTTTTATTTTATTGATCACACCTATCATATTTTCTAGACCAGTAGTCAGTATGCTATTTCTGTGAATGGCTACATAGTAAAATAGTTTAACTTTTTTGGATTATCTGTGGTTGCTGTTGCATATTCTTTTGTTTTCTTTCTCTTCACAACCATTAATATACATAAAAACAACATTCATAGTTTGCAGGCTGCACAAAAACAGACTGTAGACTAGATTTGGTTCACAGAAGCTTTGACGTTTAATTAGATCCCATTTGTCTATTTTGGCTTCTGTTGCCATTGCTTTTGGTGTGTTTTAGTCACGAAGTCCTTGCCTATGCCTATGTCCTGAGTGGTTTTGCTTAGGTATTCTAGGGTTTTTATGGTGTTAGGTCTTGTGTTTAAGTCTTTAATCCATTTGGAGTTAATTTTAGTATAAGGTATGAGGAAGGGGTCCAGTTTCTGCTTTCTGCACACTGCTAGCCAATTTTCCCAACACCATTTATTAAACGGGATCCTTTCCCCGTTGCTTGTTTTTGTCCGATTTGTTGAAGATCAGATGGTTGTATATGTGTGGTGTTGCTTCCAAGAACTCTCTTCTGTTTCATTGGTCTGTGTCTCTGTTTTATACCAGTACCATGGTGTTGGGATTACTGTTGCCTTGTAGTATAGCTTGAAGTCTGGCAGCATGATGCAGCCAGCTTTGTTCTTTTTGTTTAGAATTGTCTTGGCTATGCCGGTGGTGTTTATTTCCTAAGTATTCAAGGATATGTGTGAGGACCCAGCAAGCCATAGGCAACACGAAGAAAAGCTCCAAATTCATGTGGTAGCAGAGAGGAAAGCAATGTAATGGTGCCCAAAGCTGAGAAACAGCAGCAGGAAGAAGTCTACACTGGCAGAAGCTCAGCATTGCCTGGCAGTATTCTTCCTTCCCATGAGCATGGAATGTTTTTCCATCTGTTTGTGTCCTCTCCTTGAGCAGTGGTTTGTAGTTCTCCTTGAAGAGGAGGTCTTTACATCCTTTGTTAGTTTTATTCCTAGGTATTTTATTCTCCTTGTAGAAATTTTGAATGAGAGTTCGCTAATGATTTGGCTCTCTATTAGTCTGTTATTGATGTATAGAAATGCTTGTGATTTCTGGACGTTGATTTTGTATCCTGAGACTTTGCTGAAGTTGCTTATCAGTTTAAGGAGATTTTGGGCTGAGATGATAGGGTCTTCTAAATATACAATTATGTCCTCTGCAAATAGACACAATTTGACTTCCTCCTTTCCAAATTGATTACTCCTGTTCTAGACTTCTAAATTATCAAGTGGTCCCAGGTATTAGTCCTTGGATAACTTCTCTTCTGTGTATAGAGTAAAGATCATTCATTCACTTGATGATCTCATCCAATTTTAAGGCTTTAAATTTCATATATTTAATGATGAGACATACCTAAGTAGTATATACTTAGCTCAGGCCCGGCTGAACTCCAGGGTCTTTCTAACTGCCTACTTGGTATCTCTGTTTGGACATTCACAGTTAATACGCCTAAAAGTAAAATCCGAATATTTTCCCCAAATCTTTCTCATCTCCTATATTCTTCATTTCATTAAATGCAACTCTAGTATCTCAGGCTCAGAAACTAGTGTTGCTGTTGATTTTGTTGTTGTTATTACTCTTTTCATATCTCATATTTAAACCATCATCAAATCCTGTGAGGATATGAGCTTATAGAAACCTGTATCTATCTATACAGAAATGAGTCATTTTCCTTGACCCACACCATGACCAGGATCTAAGATGCCATCTTTTATTACATGGCCCATTGCAGTCATATTGTAAAGCACTGCTTCACAAATCACAGCCCATCAAAGGAGCTCTGTCACTACACATACAGTTGAGTTTGTTGTTGTTGTTTTTGTAAGACTTTCTAAACAGAGAAAGTGGTGCTTTGGTCTACATTTTGGCATAAATATCTCACTTGTGAACTGGCATTTGAGTATCCCTGTCCTAAAAGTCTTTTTTGCTTATGGCCTTTCCCAGATTTTATTCTTTTTATACAGTTTCAAATTTTATTTTATTGTTTATTTTGTTTCACAATTTTAAATTGACAAATAACTTCCTATATTTATGGAGTACAATGTGATGTTTTGTTCTAAGAATAACAGTGGAAAGATTCAATCAAGCTAATACATGTATCGCCTCACTAACTTACTATTTTTTTTCTGTGAGAATATTTAACAATCGATTCATTTAGTAATTTTGAAATACATAAGATTTGTTTATCCAGTCCTGGTCACCATGCGGTGCATAGTGCAATAGATGGCTAAAATTCATTCCTCCAGTCTGAGACTTTGTATACTTTGATCGACACATTCCCTTTTCCCAACTCCTCCTCAACCCAGCTTTCTACTCTCTGTTTTTATGGGATTGACTTTTTAGATTCTACATGTAAGTAAGATCACACAGTATTTATTTGTCTTTCTTTGTCTGTTTTCTTTTGCTTAGCAAAATCTCCTTCAGTTCCTTTCATGTTGTCAGAAATAACAGAATTGTAAATTGTAAATTGTTGGCTTTGTAAGATGAATTTGCAAGTATTTTATTCTCCTCAGTATTTGGAAGAGTTTGAGAAGGATTGGTATTAGTTTGGATTAAACATTTGGTAAAATTCAGCAGTGAAGACACAATGAAGCTTTTCTTTGAAGGGTGACTGATTACTGATGTAAACTCCTTACTTGTTATTTGTCTGTTCAGAATTTCTGTTTCTTCCTGATTCAGTGGTAGGTTGCAGTGTTTTTAGGATTTCATTCATTTATTTTAGATTATATAATTCGGTGATATATAGTAGTTCGTAACAGTTTCTTATGATCACTTTTGTTTTTGCGGTATCAGTTGTAATGTTTCCTAATTTTGCTTATTTGTGTCATCTCTGTTTTGTTAGTATAGCTAAAGATTGGTTATTTTTGTCTTTTCAAAAAACCGGTTTTTAGTTTTGTTTACATTGTCTATTTTTCTGGTTCTATTGTGTTTAATTTCTGTTCTGATCTTTGTTGTTGCATTTCTTCTGCTAAGTTTGTACTTACTATCTTCCTTGAGGTGTAATGTAAAGTTATTTTTCAGGTTTTTTTTTCTTTTCATGTAGATTTGTGTATTGCTACAAGTATCCCTTTCTGGATTTCTTTTGCTGCATTCCATAAGTTTTGATATGTTGTGTTTCCACTTTTGTTTGTGTCAAGATATTCTTAAAGTTCTTGTTTAATTTTTCCTTTGAGCCCATGGTTATTCAGGAACATGTTATTTAATTTTCACATATTTGTGAGTTTTTCAACATTTTTCCTATTATTAATGTGTGGTTTCATGCCATTGTGATAAGAAAAAGTACTCATATGATTTCAATCTTTGTAAATTTTTTAAGACTTGTAGCCTTGTTTACCCTGTAGAGTATTCCATGTGCACTTGAGAAGAATATGTATTTTCTTAGATATTTCATTCTTATTATAGCAGTCTAAGCAGCCATTTTAAAAACATAAGTAGATCTTGTCAAAATGTCCCAGTGGCTTTAAGTATTACTTAAAGTACAATCTAGTCCTTAAATGACCTTCATGATTTATGTATTCTGTCTTTCCTATTTCCTCTCTGAACTTCATTCTTTCTCTCTCCCTCTTGCTCACTGCTTTCTAGCTGAATGGGTCTATATTTTCCTGAAACATGCCAGAGAAGCTCCCTCTCCTGGGCTTTTGCATTTGCTGTTTCCTATGCCTGGCATATGTTCTCCCAAGGCAGCCGTTAAGTCTCACTTTCTTACATCTTTTCATATCTTTGCTTAGATGTTACCAAAGATAGCGCATAACCTTCCACCATTACTGTATTTAATTTTCCACTCTTATCTTTAGCACTCTCTATGCCCATTTGTTGTGTCATTTTTCTATACATTTTTCGATGTATATTTTTAGTTTATTTAGTAAGGCATTCCCAATGTCTAGAACAATACGTGATAAATAGTAGGTGCTAAAAAGATATAAATTGAACCAGTTAGTGAACAGGTTATATTACAAACTCTTATTATAACACTTACAATAGTGTAATTTTTTATATATATCTCATTTTTACAGTGTAAATTACTTACCAGGAAAGACCCTTATTTATTTTTATGGCAATGGGTCTTAGCACAGGGTCTGTAGGCAAGAATGCAGAAGGCATACAGGAAATAGTTTTTAAATGCAAGAACCTATAGAACTTTTTACCTGCATTTTGAAATTTATATCATCAGATGGTGATATTTTATTATAAATAAGTAAAATATACAAAGGTTTCTAAAAACTTGAAAAACAAAATTCATTTACATAAAACTATATTAGTTATGTCATACAAGATTGCATCCTAGGATTAGGATGCAATTTGATATTTAAAGGACATGAAATTATCACCCCTGAGTACATTACCATATCTAACTTCCTATTATCTGTGACATTACAGGAACTTATAATGGCCAATGTATTTCAAAAACCTCTCCGAAACGTTTATAGAATCCGTAGTCTTCCTGGACATTTATTCAGTGCCTGAAAAATATGTCCTATCACTGGTATCAAGTTTTGTGGGGTTTTAAAAGCAGATTTTATTAACATTTTTCATTTATTAAAAATAGTTTTCACCATCTCATAGGCTTTGCCATCAGGAACTATACCATGTTAATGGTTAAAGATATGAAAGGTCCCTTTACTGAAGTTGTTTATCAGCTTAAGGAGATTTTGGGCTCAGATGTTGGGGTCTTCTAATTATACAATCATGTCATCTACGAGTAGAGACAATTTGATTTCCTCTTTTCCTAATTGAATACCCTTCATTTCTTTTTCTTGTCTAATTGTGCTGGCCAGAATTTCCAATACTATGTGGAATAGGAATGGTGAGAGAGGGCATCCTTGTCTTGTGCCAGTTTTCAAAGGGAATGCTTCCAGTTTTAGCCCATTCAGTGTGATATTGGCTGTGGGTTTGTTATAAATAACTTTTATTATTTTGAGATATGTTCCACTGATACCTAGTTTACTGAAAGTTTTTTTCAGCATAAAGCGCTATTGAATTTTGTCAAAGGCCTTCTCTGCATCTGTTGAGATAATCATGTGGTTTTTGTCTTTGATTCTGTTTATGTGATAGATTACGTTTATAGATTTGCATATGTTGAAACAACCTTGCATCCCAGGGATGAAGCCTACTTGGTCATGATGGATAAGCTTTTTGATATGCTGTTGGATTCAGTTAGCCATTACTTTATTGAAGATATTCATTTCAATGTTCATCATGGATATTGGCCTAAAATTTTCATTTTTAGTTGTGTCTCTACCAGGTTTAGGTATCAGGATGATTTTGGTCTCATAAAATAAGTTAGGGAGGATTCCCTCTTTTTTTATTGTTTGGAATAGTTTCAGAATGAATGGCACCAGCTCTTCTTTGTACCTCTGGCAAAATTCAGATGTAAACCCGTCTGGTCCTGGACTTTTTTCATTGGTAGGCTATTAATTGCTTCCTCAACTTCAGCCCTTGTTATTGGTCTATTCAGGGATTAAACTTCTTCCTGGTTTAGTCTGATAAGCAACTTCAGCAACATCTCAGCATACAAAATCAAGGTGCAAAAATCACAAGCATTACTATACATCAACAACAGACTAACAGAGAGGCAAATCAATAGCGAACTCCCATTCACAATCACTACAAAAAGAATAAAATACCTAGGAATACAACTGATAAAGGATGTAAAGGACTTCTTCAAGGATAACTACAAACCACTGCTCAAAGAAATAAGAGAGGACACAAACAGATGGAAAAACATTCCATGCTCATGCTTAGGAAGAATCAATATCATGAAAATGGCCATACTACCCAAAGCAATTTATAGACTCAACGCTATCCCCATCAAGCTACCAATGACCTTCTTCACAGAACTAGAAAAAACTACCTTAAATTTCATATGGAACCAAAAGAGAGCCCAGATAGCCAAGACAATCCTAAGCAAAAAGAACAAAGCTAGAGGCATCATGCTACCTGACTTCAAATTATACTACAAGGCTACAATAATCAAAACAGCATGGTACTGGTACCAAAACAGAGATATAGACCAGTGGAACAGAACAGAGGCCTTAGAGGCAATGCAACACATCTACAACCATCTGATCTTTGACAAACCAGACAAAAACAAGCAATGGGGAAAGGATCCCCTGTTTAATAAATGGTTTTGGGAAAACCAGCTAGCCATATGCAGGAAGCTGAAACTGTACCCCTCCTAACACCTTACAGTAAAATTAACTCCAGATGGATTAAAGACTTAAACATAAGACCTAACACCATAAAAACCCTAGAAGAAAACCTAGGCAAAACCATTCAGGACACAGGCATAGGCAAGGACTTCATGACTAAAACACCAAAAGCATTGGCAACAAAACCCAAAATAGACAAATGGGATTTAATTAAACTGAAGAGCTTCTGTACAGCAAAAGAAACAATCTTTAGAGTGAACCAGTAGCCAACAGAATGGGAAAAATTTCTGCAATCTACACATCTGACAAAGGGCTAGTATCCATAATTTACAAAGAACTAAAACAGATTTACAAGAAAAAACAAACACAAAAGTGGGAGAAGGATATGAACAGACACTTTTCAAAAGAAGACATATATGCAGCCAACATACATATAAAAAAATGCTCATCCTCATTGGTCATTAGAGAAATGCAAATCAAAATCACATTGGGATACCATCTCATGCTAGTTAGAATGGCGATCATTAAAAAATCAGGAGCAACAGATGCTGGAGAGGATGTAGAGAAATAGGAACACTTTTACACTGTTGGTGGGAGTGTTAGTTAATTCAACCATTGTGGAAGACAGTGTGGGGATTCCTCAAGTATCCAGAAATAGAAATTCCATTTGACCTAGCAATCCCATTACTGGGTATATACCCAAAGGATTATACCCAGTATAATCCTGTATAATAGAAGGATTATAAAGACACATGCACACATATGTTCATTGTAGCACTGTTTACAATAGCAAAGACCAGGAACCAAGCCAAATGCCCATCGGTGACAGACTGGACAAGGAAAATGTGGCACATATACACCATGGAATACTATGCAGCCATAAAAAATGATGAGTTTGTGTTGTTGGTGGAGACATGGATGAATCTGGGAACCATCATTCTCAGCAAACTGACACAGAACAGAAAATGAAACACCGAATGTTCTCACTCATAGGTGGGTGTTGAACAATGAGAAAACATGGACGCAGGGAGGGGAGCATCACACACTGGGGTCTGCTAGTGGGGGGGCTAGGGGAGGGACAACGAGAGGGAGGGGAGATGGGGAGGAATAACATGGGAAGAAATGCCAGATGTAGGTGATGGGGGGATGGAGGCAGCAAACCACATTGCTATGTATGTACCTATGCAACAATCCTGCATGATCTGCACATGCACCCCAGAACCTAAAGTACAATTAAAAAAAGAAAAATAAATTTAAATAAATGTTTGTCATTGATATGAACATTCTACAAACACCTATGAGAGAGAAAAATATATATTCAGTATTAAACATATTCTTTACTGTATTCTTCATAATTACAGTACTCACAATAAATTCAAAGAAAGGAAAAATAAAAAAGAAGAAAGATCTCTTATGAATCTGGGAAGGGGAAGAAGGGATAGTATAGTTGTCCCTTAGTATCCATGAGACATTTGTTCCAGGAACCCCTGTGGATACCAAAATCTAAAGATGCTCAAGTTCCTTATATAAAATGTTGTAGTATTTGTGTATTACCTGTGCATATCTTCCCATTTGCTTTAAATAATCTCTGGATTATGTATAATACCTAATACAATGTAAATGCTATGTAAACAGTGTTATATGGTATCATTTAGGGAATAGTGACCAGAAAAATAGTCTGTACATGTTTACTACACATAACTAACCTTATTTTTTTCCAAATATATTCAATCTGTGATTGGCTAAATCCGTGAATGCAGAACCCATGGGTACTGAGGAACAACTATTCTCCTTATGAAACATGTCTAAAGACTTCTTCATGAAAAACACCCACTCTCTAGAGAAAATGATTTTGCTAGAGATTTATCCCAGTTTGGGGAGGGATTTCCTCCTCAGGAACTTCCAGCCTTCCTTTTATACCTAAGGCAGAAAGAAAGAAACATAATCAACAGGAGTTAGAAATTTAAAAAAATTTCTAGAAATATTGTAGTCAGAGATAGAAGTAGGAGGCAAGGGGAAAATCTATTCTACTGGAGAAACATTGTTAAGGTCAAAGCTCCAAGGCACAGATTCACAAAAATACTGATAAAAGGGTATATGATTGTTACTATATATCAACAACATTGTACCATAACAGTGGATAACCTCTGAAAAACCTGAGAAATACAGACTTTCCCACAAGAGAGTGACTTAAGGAAGCTCTAAGTCAAGAGAAGAGACAGAACAAAGAACCTAGAGAAATTTGAAGCCCTGGCACCTACAGCTATTGCAAACATTAAACACAATCCAACTCCTACACAGGTTAACATAATCCCTCACGTTAAAGATCACTTTACTTCAGTTCCTATTACTCACTGCAACACGTATGGTTTTCAACAACAGCAAAAAATGTTAATGTATTCTGAAAGACAATTAAAAACACAGCCTTAAGAGACAAAGCCATCATCAGAACCAGATACAGATATGACACAGGTGTTGGAAGACAGGCAATTTAAAATAATAATGTATTTAATATGTTAAGGGTTCTATAGAAAATGCTGACAGCATGCAGGAAGAGATTGGTAATGAAAACAGAGTAAGGAAATCTCTAAAAAGAATCAAAAGGAAGTGCTCCAAACCAAGAAAAGGGTAAACAAAATGAAGAATGCCTTTGGTTGGTTCATTAGTAGTCCAAAAAATGATTAAGGAAATAATCAATAAGCTTGAAGATAGGGCAATAGAAATACCCCTAACTTAAAGCAAAGAGAAATAAAATGAATAAAACAGAGGTGAATATCAAGAACAAGGGGACAGTGTCAAAAGGTGTAGCATGATCATAATTGAAATATGTAAAAAGAGAAGATGAAGTACAAAAATATTTGGAATTATAATGCCTGAGAACTTTCCAAAATGACTGACACCAAACTGAAGATTCTAGAAGTTCAGACAGCAACAAATAGGATAAATACCAAGGAAAGTCATACCTGAGCATATCATATTCAAACTACAGAAAACCAAGTACAAAGGAGAAAATATTGATGATGTCATGGTGTTGGTGGTGTACCTTATCTGTGTAAACAAAAGTCAGAAATCCAGGGGACTTCTTATCAGAAATCATGAAGAAGAAAAGGGTGGAGTGAAATATTTAAAGTGTTGAAAGAAAAAGTCCACTAATCCACAATTTTGTATCTCCTTAAATTATCCTCCAAAATGGAAGAGAAATAAAGATTTTCTTTGACAAACAAAATCTGAGGAAATTTACCCTAGCAGATATGCCCTGAAGCATAGGTTAAAATAAGTTATTCATGGGGAAGAGGAATGATATGGATCTAGAAAAAGGAAGTGTGACAGGGAAAGAATAAATAATGGCAAAGAAAAACATTTCACTTATTCTTAACTGTTCTAAAAACTGTTGAAAAAGTAATCGTGGTAATGTTGTATTGTGTGATATAGCATCAGAGTAGGTGAAATGAATGGCCGCAATGTTTCAAGGGATGGGAGAGAGGACCTATGCTGCGAGTGAGGTGGTATAATGTTAGTTGAAGGTGAATTTGATGAATTAAAAATGTGCGTTGTAAACTGTAAGGAAATTATTAAGAAATTTTCAAAAAGAATTGTAATTCATACACACATACTAATTGAACATTCAAATAAACATTCAATTAAACCAAACTAAATTGAATAAGAGAGGAAAAAAAGAAAGAACAAATGTTACCAGTAGAAAATAGTTACAAACATGACAAATAACAATTCAAATATATCAACAATTGCTTTCAGTATGGATGGTCTAAAGGCAGATTTTAAACATGGATATAAGAAAATATGGCCACGCACGGTGGCTCATGCCTGTAATCCCAGCACTTTGGGAGGCCAAGGTGGACGGATTACTAGGTCAGGAGTTCAAGACCAGCCTGACCAACATGGTGAAACCCGGTCTCTACTGAAAATACAAAAATTATCCAGGCATGCTGGCAGGTGCCTATAATCTCAGCTACTCGGGAGGCTGAGATAGGAGAATTGCTTGAAACTGGGAGGTGGAGGTTGTGGTGAGCCGAGATTGTGCCACTGCCCTCCAGCCTGGGTGACGAGCAAGAGTCTGTCTAAAAAAATAAAATAAAATAAATAAAGACCAAATACATATTATTTACAAGAAACTTACTTAAGATATAAAGATTCAGATGGGTAAAAATAAAGAGATGGAGAAAGCTATATCGTGCTAATACTAATCAAAAGAAAGTTAGAGTAGCTATATAAATTTCAGACAAAGCTTATGTCAGAAAAATATTATCAGGGAAAGAGAGAGACATTATAATGATAAAGGGGCCAATTTTACAAGAAGACATAATAATCCTGTTTGTCCCTAACAATGCAGCATCAAAATATGTGGGGCGAAAACTGTTGACTGAAAGAAGAAATAGACAAACCCACTATTATAGTTGGAGATTTCAACATACCATTGCTAATGATTGATAGATCAAGCAGGCAGAAAGTCAGGAAGGATATAGAGACATACATTGTCATCAATCAACTTGCTTCAATTGGCATCTGTAAAATACTCCACTCAACAACGGTAGAATACACATACTTACAAAGCTTGTGTAGGACATTCACAAACATAGAGCACATTCTGGGCCATAAATATACCTTCGTAAATTTTAAAAATGGAAATAATAATCAGTCCACAATAAAGTTATACTAGAAACCAGTAACAGAAGATAGCTGGAGAATTCACAAATCCTTGGAAGTTAAACAGAACACCTCTAAACACCTGAGTCAAGATGTCTCAAATGAAATTAAAAAAATAAACGAAAATGAGAAAATGACTTAAATTTTGTGAAATGTTGAGAAATCAAGTTCTTACATAAAAAGTTATAGCTTTAAATGCTTATGTTAGGAAAAGAAATCTAAGATCAATAACCTAAGTTTTCACTTTAGGAGACCAAAGGAAGTAATGCAAATTAAGAATAAAGCAAACACAAGAAAACAAAACAAAATAAACAATTAGGAGAAAGCATGATATCAATAAACAGTCGTCCCAGGTGACTACCTTGATAAAGACCGGAGTTGTCACTGTAGATATGAAGCAGCTCTTTAGCAGGACAAAACATTTGAGCAATTGTAGATGTTATTTTTAGTGTTAGTTTAAGCATTCTTCTATTGGTTCCTTTGCACAAATTGAAAAAAACTCTACGTATCTTTTGCTGATCCTTAGAGCCTGTGAGGTGATACATATAAGGCATCCTTTTTTTCTTCCATTCAGATTCAACAGTATCTCCACACTTTCTGTGACTCATAGGATAGTAGTGGACACAGACCTACAAATGAATGGTGATAGGGTCATTAGGACATGAGGAATTAATGACTAATCCTGACAGGTAAGATGGAGTCAATGTATAAATAACACTTAGAATAGCATCTGACACATAGTAAGCACTGAATAATTATTGCTGCCATTTTTCTTATTAATAATTGAATAGAGAACATCAATAAGGCACTGATAGGTTGGTTTTGACATGTTTATGTTAGTGGTTTCATCAAAATGTCTTCCCTAGTAGCATCCAAGGAGAGTAATATTTAATGAAGTGAAATGTTTCCTTCATTTCATGTGGTAAAATAATATACAGAATAAAAATATAAGGGTGACCCTAATTTGTTTGAATATATCTTGATTCAGGTTTAAATCATAGGGCTGATCTCAGCTGCTCCAAGTTCTCCCATCCAGATCCACTATCCCAAACTATGCACTTATGGGTTCCATTGCTGTAGTCTAAGAGACTTGGCAGAATATAGCTTAATATTAATTCACAGTTGGATTCCTTTCAATTTTGGCTTCTCTTTACTTGGATCATGGTTATGAACTTGGTCAGGCTCCAGATGCTATTCTGAAACATAATGGGAGGGTCATGCAGGAGGAGAGAGGCAGCGTGTGTTCGGTATGCATGAATAATTTGCACCTATCATATTTTATAATTCTCGAATCCGAGGCAGAAGCATAGGCCAGATGGTCTGAGCTCAGGCTCCTGTTTTTATATCTTGGACTGCATTCCAGCCAGAGCTAACAATGCTCAGAGTCACGTAGAGATGAACTTGCTTAGTTCCCTGGAAGATTTCTCAAATAATTTTTCTTCTGCTTAGAAATACCTCCTTTGTTTCATGCAATTATATGTAAATTATAGAATCATAGTCAGCATCTCTGTGTGTGTGTATATATATATGTGTGTGTGTGTGTATATATATATACATATATGTATACATATATATGTATATATATACACGTATAAATATATATATGTATATGTGTATATATGTGTATATATACACACCCTTTTCTATATGGTATATACAATGGTGGATGGCAATAAAAAGGCAGGAGAGTTGCTGACTCCTTATTAAAGTCTTCTTAATTTTCAGCTTTGCAAGTTCTTTGACTATGAAAAATACTTTTGTAAGAGTGAATATCAGTGCTGGCTAGACATAGGGATCACCCATGGAGTTCCTCGAAAAATAGAAAGCACTATGCTATGCATACTGAATGAATATCTCTTAAGATAGGGTTTGGCACCTCTATTGTAAAATTGTTCCACAGGTGAGTCTGATACAAGCCAGGGGTTAGAACACTGATTTATGTAAACTTATTCATTACGATCTGCTCCTTTAAGGAATATTGATGGATACGATTTTGTGTCAGGTACTTGTTAAGGACTTTCTCTGCAACATTCTATTATTATAATCATCCCAGTGACCCTATGAGTTCTATCTCATTATTTCCATTTTATGAGGAGCTCAGTGGGTTTAAATAACCTGCCTAAGTTTGCTCTGTCTGACTCCAAAACCTATGTTCACATCACAAATTCATGGAGTTAAGTGTGCTTAGAATTCAAGATAGTGGTCTAAGGCTCTCTACTGAATTGTTAAGATTATCCACACCCTTTTGCTGATGTTCAAATTACTAATCATCATAGCTCTTAAGAGAGCTATTTAATGTGTGTAACTTCTTACTATTCTCATGACAAATGTAGTATAGTAAAAATGCACAGGAAAGGAGAAAAATAGTCTTTACTCTATTAATTTTTACTGTCACATTTTAAGTCTGAAACTGGGGAAATAATGTATTATTACCAGACACATTAAATAGCCCAGCTAGCAGATCAATAACACAGTGCAAAGACCACAAAGTCCCCTCTTATCTCTGTCTTTTAGACATATATCAAATTTATCACTGTCTCTGGATGCTGTTCTTTTTGGCTTCTACTAAATTAGTTTCCTGTTAGTCCTATACTATGGATCTGCCTTCCACTCTGTTAGACTTGGCTTTTTGGCTTGATGTTAAAGTTGTTAAAGTTGATGCCCCAGTTTGATATCAGAGGGCTGATAATCCTAACTGCTTGATTAAAAAAAAGTCTTATGTAGATTTTCTATGTTACGGTGTTTTTTTTTTAACCCTCTATGTCATGACAATGCTTTTGAATTTTAATATATGGGCTCAAGACACACAGGTATTAATAATTTAAGCAACTGCAATATATTAAACTTCTGGAATATTCTTATAGGCCATTAGTTTTTTTTCCTGCTTATTCCCTGAGTTATTTTAGATGATTAGTTGTTGGATTTGGCATAGTTCTAATGAGGAAAAATGGAAGGACCCTAAAGTTAGGTTCTTTATTTTTATTACCCAGGACTGTTTTTTGACTTGTAATCATTTATCTTAAAAAAAAGGAGAATCAGCAACCATCAGAATGGGAAAAAATCTTTGCAGTTTACACATCTGACAAAGGGCTGATATCCAGAATTTACAAAGAACTCAAACAGATTTACAGGAAAAAAACAAGCCCATTCAAAAATGGGCAAAGGATATGAACAGAAACTTTACAAAAGAAGACATACATGAGGCCAACAAACATATGAAAAAGTGCTCATCATCATTGGTCATTAGAGAGATGCAAATCAAAACCACATTGAGATACCATCTCACACCAGTTAGAATGGCGATCATTAAAAAATCTGGAGACAGCAGATGCTGGAGAGGATGTGGAGAAATAGGAACACTCTTACACTGTTGGTGGGAGTGTAAATTAGTTCAACCATTGTGGAAGACAGTGTGGCAATTCCTCAGGGACCTAGAAATAGAAATTTCATTTGACCCAGCAATCCCATTACTGGGTATTTATCCAAAGGACTATAAATCGTTCTACTATAAGGGCACATGCACACGAATGTTCACTGCAGCACTGTTTACAATAGCAAGGACCTGGAACCAACCCAAATGCCCAATGATGATAGACTGGACTGGGAAAATGTGGCACATATACACCATGGAATATTATGCAGCAATCAAAAATGATGAGTTTGTGTCCTTTGTAGGGACATGGATGAATCTGGAGAACATCATTCTCAGCAAACTGACACAAGAACAGAAAAAGAAATACCGCATATACTCACTCATAGGTGGGTGAGAAAAATGAGAACACATGGACACAGAGAGGCGGTCTACTATACACTGGGGACTGTTGGGGGGAATGGGGGAGGGACAGCGGGGGGGGCTTGGGGGGATGACCTGGGGATGACTACCAAGTGTGGGTGAAGGGGAGGAAGGCAGCAAAGCACACTGCCATATGTGTACCTATGCAACTATCTTGCACGTTCTGCACATGTACCCCCAAACCTATAATGCAATAAAAATTAAAAAAAAAAAAAAAAAAAAAAAGAGGAGAATCTGTGATAAAATGCTATGATTTCTCTAGGCTTGCCCTTAGTCGGAATAAAGAGCAGTGTTTATTCACAACACTGACAACTTTTGTCTACTTGAGCTGTGCTTCTAACCTGTTTACTGATTGTCTGTGTATGTGCAATACTTTATATTAAGGCTTCGAGTTAGAGATATTTATGTGAAGCTCTAGTCACATGCTTAAGGCTTCTATTGAATGGTTTCCATTTCAGCAGATTCAACACAGCTGCATTAAATAAAGCAAATGTGACCTGAAAGGATGAAAATGGAGCCTGATTGACTAAAATTGGGTGACGTGGTTGCTTAGGTTCATCAGTTATTGAGATGAACCAGACTGACAGGAGCTAGTAGTATAATATGCATACCATTTAGGGAGGACAGAGGCATAAACTGTGGCAAATGGCTAATAGTCCTTACGGTTATACTAAGGAAATAACATAGTCTTCAAAAGCGCACTTAAACATTTTCCTATACAGCAAGACCACAGCTGTTAACCTGATTGCAACAAAGCATTCTGGGAGTTTACCTTTTCCTCCTGTGTCGACATTTGTTCAGTAAGATGGTATCTTACCTTATGTGAATCTCGTCTTGTATTTCATGGCATCTGTCCCTGTCCTCTGAACACATATTTATCTTGTTGAGTTACTGAATGTAATTTATTTTCTCATTTATAAATACATCAATGTACTTAATATGCTTACCTACTTTTGTGTGCTCTTTCCTCTGTTGGCAACTGCCTTTCTTTTACTTACCCATTCTTTATTCTTAGAAATATTCCATTCTTTATAGAGCTCTTTCTAGATTATCACTGAGGCAAACTTGAGAGTCATTGGGTGCTTGCTTTAACAAGAGTTTCATACATATCAATATAACCTTTGAAAATCACGAATAATTACACATTTATCAATAATTTTCTTATTTTCTTTGGATTAAAGTCATTGAGTTCAAAATCTCTTTTTGAAATTTTGTGGGCTGAAAGTGCTATGATTGGCTATTAAGGATGGAAAGTCTAAAATTTAGTGAATTGAATAAAAGATCAATAATGTGACCTGGTGGTAAACACACAGGCTAGGAAAGGGGCATGGGATTTTAGTTTCAGCCCTATTAATACCTGCTGTTTGACCTTGGTCTACTAACTTAATCTTTCTGGCCTCTCCTTTTTTTTTTTTTTTTTTTTCTGAGGCGGAGTTTCGCTATTGTTACCCAGGCTGGAGTGCAATGGCGAGATCTCGGCTCACCGCAACCTCTGCCTCCTGGGTTCTGGCAATTCTCCTGCCTCAACCTCCTGAGTAGCTGGGATCACAGGCACGCGCCACCGTGCCTGGCTAATTTTTTGTATTTTTAGTAGAGACGGGGTTTCATCATGTTGACCAGGATGGTCTCGATCTGTTGACCAGGATGGTCTCGATCTTTTGACCTCGTGATCGGCCCGCCTCGGCCCCCCAAAGTGCTGGGATTACAGGCGTGAGCCACCGCGCCCGGCTGGCCTCTTCTTTTAAGTGTAAAATGAAGTAATCACCTGAACTGGACTGGTGATTTTAAAAATAATTTCTTAACAGAGAAATGCATTCTTCAATTAAGTGGGAAAAGTGATGTGTTCAACAGATAAAAGAAACACTGTATTGGCTAAGGTAAGGTAATGAGGACCGTAAGCCCAGCTTACTTTGTTTCCATCTCCGGAAGCAGCCCCGAGACACATCAATACGCTCTCATAGAATCCACAGAAGCCAATACTAAAGCGACAACAAAAAAAAAGAAAAAATAGGTATCTCTAAGGTTCCTCCCAAAACTAATTTTCCAAGGATTTTTTTTTACAATCTGAAGGTGTGCATTCATTGAAATAAACCCTCCAGCCTGTGTACCAAAGCCAAAGCATCCAGTTGTCTACGTTTCAAACCCTCCCACCTCCCCAGGGTACATTGATTGCTTGCTGCCTTGTTTCGTTTGCTCAGCAGCAGAGATCTATACCCACACAAATGAGAGGAAGGACAGTGCCCTTTCTGAAGATCAGCCATCTGAGAATATAAAGCATACTTGCAGTTCAATGGTTCATATGTTTGGCTGCAGATACGTTTAGGATGGAAGATACTGTAGATGATGGTCCTTACTTGCTGTAAGATTGAATGTAAAAAATATTTATCTTTCAGTGCTACAGCAAAGCTCTTTTCCTCTCCTTATTTACCTCCTCCCCCAGCCCCCACATCAGTTAAGGAACACCGGAGTGGTTGGTTTTTTTCACACTGGCATTTGTTTTCTAATTCACATAATTGAATTCTTGGCTGAACTTTCAGCTCTCAAATATGATTTGAATCTGTTTCCTTTTAAACAGACCGCAAATATAAAACAACAGACAATTTATAAAGAGGGTTACCAAGAGGTAAGGATGATGCATTTCAATTAAAATCAACAACAAACAATAAAAAGAACCAAGCTGGAGCCTTATCACTTGAAGAGGACAAAAATATCAGCTTCTGATGTTAAGCAAATGATGGTCAGATAAAATTTCAACGTGGGGTTCATATATTGAGATTTCTGGAAGCTTGTGATACAAAGACATTTTGGGCTGTAAATTATTTGGAATTCATAAAATAAAATGTTCAATTTTCTGAAATCCCTTTTGATGAGTTATTATTGTAGGATCTCAAAAAAATTGTATAGAAAATGATAAAACATCTTAA
The DNA here is from genome assembly GCA_031835075.1 of Saguinus oedipus. Lineage (NCBI taxonomy): Eukaryota > Metazoa > Chordata > Mammalia > Primates > Cebidae > Saguinus > Saguinus oedipus. The sequence goes on from CM063178.1 coordinate 131,932,286, forward strand.
AATCATAAATATGTGAATTCTTATATAAAATGGGGCACATACTATGCACTAAGTATAGGAGAAACAAGTTATTTTATTGATAATTAGTATTAGCATTAATTCATATAACTTTTAAAAGCATCCACGCATCTTCCCTGACTTGAAGAAACCCACTTGAGGAGACAGATACATGCCTTAATATGACTTGCTATGACAAGTGGTATAATAAAAATAATAAGCTTCAGGGTTGATTTATGGTCCTGTTAATGTCTTCCAACTATACCTCCTGTGCCCCTTGTGTATACACACACCCTATAAATACCACCTCCTTATATACTACCTCCTGGCATCTTATAATACTATCTTTTCCCCATTTGTAAAGTCAACTCTATTGTGTGTAGTTCTAAAGGGATGCAATGCCTCATCTTCCACCATAGAACATGAAAGGAGAAACCCTGCAAGTCAGGATTTGAGCATGTGACCCGTGGGCCAATCAAATTCTCCCCAGAGAACTTTCCCTCTCTCCTCTCTCCTTGGGTGAAGGATACAAAGAGGCTAGAATGGACAAAATCTTGGGGTAGCCTGCAATGGCAGTGTGGGATACAGCAGTAGTATCCTGTGGCAGTGGTTGTGCCAATGAAGGATGATGGCATACAGTATAGGCAATACATAGAGTGATGGAATATTCCTTCTGCTGGCTTACCCTAAAGCTGACTTAGGTCCCTCTCTTTTGCTAAGCCTGACTTTGATTCTGTGACTACCGCTTAAGAAAATCAGAGTTGGTATCTTTTACTCATCAGCAGGAACTGTGATAAGTGCCATTAGGATTTTTAAATTATGTCTATGTGGTACTTAGTGGACATATATTAAATTGTCTGAATAAAAATAGCTAATTGTTTTACAGTATTGGCATTTACTCAATAATGAATTTATTTAATATATACTTATCATTCAATTATGTGCTAGTAATCTTACCAAACTATTAAACTGGATTCAAATAGCAACAAAAATACTAACTTAAATATATTTAGTATTTGTTGTTTACGTAAAGTGCTTATGTGACAGAAACTACTCAAAATAATATTAATATAGCAACTTTGACTTACAGTGTAAGCTGTTAAGTTTTAAAAGTCTAAGAGGCAGCAACTGGGAAAAACATTTAAAATCACATCATTGGCTAAGTTGTGATGCCTAGGATGTTGGTGTAGTAGCAGAGATTTTTAAAGGTAATACTCAAACAGGAAATTCTTCTGCCACAAGTCAAGGTGCAAAATAAAATCCCTTCTAAGGAAGAACTGTATGTCACAATGGTACAGAACAAATCTGATTACATGGATAGCAGAGGAGCCATTTCTGGAATAGTGTGGTAGAGTTAATATTTTTTAGAACTTTTCTTTTTATAGAGAAGAAAATATTTATTTTGAAACTTTATTTGGATGTGTGTAATATAAATTTTAAAAATAGTAGTAAGTAAATCTTTAGAAGTCACCACTCTTAAGGTAAACCAGCATGGAACTTGCATACTAACAGAATCAGGAAATGAGGTAGAAAAAGATCAGTGGAAGAAACGACTACAGTGACTCTCATAGGTCCTGGGCAGGAAAATTTTCATGAATCTGAGTAAACTAATCTATGTTGAGAAGGAAGTAGTAGTTATCAGTGGAACCAAAATGCAGTCATTATAATTGTGTGTATAGTTCAGTTTAGGTTTTAGGTGATCAGTGAATTAAACATAGTTCATTCTATCGAGATGGATTCAATAGTACTCATTTATCTTTTTATTGTTGGTTTTACGTCATTCTTGATTTTTTCTTTCCTCAGTCCAATTAGTCCCTATTGATTCTTTTTCCTGATTTTTCTATAATCTTACCTCTTTTCTTTACTCTAAATGCCAACACTTTTGTTTAGATGTTCATTATGTTGTCTTTATGTTTCTTATAGTTGTCTTTTATCTAGTTTTAAAACTCCAGGTTTCTTCCTGCACAGAGTGCCATTACTACAAGCAGAAATCTAATTATCATTTCTTTCTTTAGAATTATTCAGTAACAATTTATCATTTTAAGATAAAGCTGTAACATGCAAGGTAATTTACAAGCTAGTTCCTACTTACTTCTTTTTCCTTCACTACAGATACCTTTTGTGCCACTAAACTTTATGTGGTTTCTTTAGAAGGTACCACATCTCTCTTGCCACATGTCTTCTTGCATTTGCTGTTTCCTGCAACCGAACTGACCTTTCTTTATTTCTTGGCCTGCCTAAACCTCTTCCTTAAGATTCAGCTAATCATCACCTCGTATGTGAAATCTCGCAGTTGCAGTCAGTGCTTCTAGAACAACTATTCCATTTAGCAAGCTTTTTATTATTATCTGCTTCATTTTCTCTCTCCCATGCTAGACTTTGTGTTCAAGAAGACATGCTCTCCTGATTTACATATTTCCGGTGTCTAACAAAGACCCAATATACTGCAGGTGCTCAATAACACTGGTTGATTGAATGCATTCGTGAATGAATGATAGACTTTCACACACATTAGGTTACTGAAAATTTATAAAAAGTTCTATGAGGTATGCTTTTTGTATGATTGTAGTAACATTTTCTTTTCTTTTTTTTTTAACACGATTGGAGTAACATTTTCAATGCATATTGAAAGATTTGTATAAATTAAGAATGCATTCACATATAGTAGTTCATCTATCGCTAATAGCAAACTTTACTTATTGATAAACTAGGTATTATCATTTCAATTTTATAAATGAGAAAATAGAATTCAGTAAATTTAAGTAAACCTATCCGAAGCCACAGAACTAGTGAAGAAAGATATGGACCAAAATATGAGGTTTTCTGATGCCCAAAGACATATTTTATGTTTTTCCTGCTTCTCCTTTACTCTTGCTTCTTTACTGTAATGTAGCTTCTACTTAGGGCATTTCATATTTAGAAGACCATGAGATTCAGAACATTCTAGAATTAGTAAGTGATCCTTCTTGAGGAGTACTAATAAAGCAACTACATTATGTGGCATTAAATGGAAGACGGTATTTCCAGCTGTGATACCTTGGACTAATTATTGTAGCGAAGTTTTTAATCCAGTGCTTCCAGATAGAAAAAAATCTTAGAATAAATCTTAGAAGAAAGTCTTGAATTTTAGCTCAAGCCTCTAATCCTTGACTGAACTTTACAGAAAAATAAAACTACCTTCTTTGAAATTTAAAATTAAAGAGATTCTTAAAAAAAAAAGCAATGGCTATACCTGTTTTTTTTAATGGTATAATTACTTTTTAAATTTAACCTTTACAAAATTTGGTACTTACTGGATATAATCACATGAAGGAAAAAGGAAGTTATATTGCATAAATATTATCAGTAAAAACTACACATAAACACACATATTCTGGAGTGTAGAGTATTTTTACATGTATTTCAATTTCATGAGTGGAAAACTTGGGCTTCTGTCTCTTTATATGAATGTCTAAGACTTTTTATATTCTACAAAGACAGATTTGATTCTCATTTTGCTATAATTGTATAGAAATCACCAAGTTTTAAATTGTTTCTTCATTTACATTTTTTATTACTTTGAGGACTGATTTTATTGTTGCTAAACTATAGCAAGTTTACAACAATGAGAAGAGCATGGATTTAGAGTGGGAAAAATTATATTTAAATTCTGACTATGTCATCTATTGGCACTATCATTGGACAGTGCAATTAATCTTTCTGAGATTGCATTTATTTACTTGTAAAATAGACTCCTACTTTCCTCCCTAGACTATTCAACCCTTGTAGAGTAAGGTTCTTGATAACATAAGCTAGGTTGTGTCTACCAGTCTGTCCTTTGTACCAAGAATGCCACTGAATTGTTATGAAGATCCAGTGGAATAGTGCATTGCAAACTGAAATAATTTACAAATCTAAGTTGTTGTTCTTGTGATGATATCTACATTAGCCCCTCAGGATACTTGGGGGATTGGTTCCACGACCCCTAAGTACACCCAACTCTGCTTATACTCAAGTCCCTCAGTCAGCCCTGTGAAACTTGCATATATGAAAAGTTAGGCCTTCATGTGTGGAAGTTTTGCATCCCACAAATACAATATTTTCGGTCCCTGTTTGGTTGAAAAAAAATTTCATCTAATTGGACCCTGCATTTTACAATTATGTTGTTCAAGAGCCAATAGTATTTCCATTAGATAGAGGAGAAAGAGGAATTCGTAAATTCAAGACACCAACAATACAGTGCTTAGTATTTATAAAAGGACCTTCAAGATTAAAAAATTCATATAATATTTCTCTGTGATTAACATCCTTCTATATGTCCACTGCAATGGGCAGAAATTGCTGCAAATTAAAGCCAGAAATGTGAGTTTTGCTTCATCATTAATGTAACTGGATCTTAGGGTAGGTGTGCTTTTCATTATACTTAATGTTGTAGGTTGGTGTTTAAAACTCTTAGACTCATTCACACTTCCACCACAATGTATAATTTTCTTTACCTGCTCTCCTCACAATAATTGATATACTCAGATTTTACTTTTTGCTTTTTGGGTATGACGTGGCATCTAATTTATGCACTTAACAAAAAGTAATTGAACACCTATTTTATTAGTCAGTTCCAGCTGCTATAACAAATTACCACCAATTGGGTGGGTTCTTAATGAGAGACCTTTTCCTCCTTACGTTCTCACAAGGCCTTTCCTTGGTGCACGTAGAGAGAAGAGGAGAGAGTGATATGGAAGTCTCACCTTCATGACCTCATCTAAATCTAATAACTTCCAAAAAGCCCCACCTCCAAATACCATCTATTAAGGATTAGGGTTTCAACGTATGAATTTGGGGAGGACATAAACATTCAGCATATAACACCTACTATGTCTCAAACATTGTTCTAGATGTTGGAGATAAAGCACTTTCTAAAACAGCTCTGGTTTTAGACATTTCCACTAGAAATTAATATTCTAGTGGAAGTGGCTGAAAATAAAGACATGTATAACAAAGCAGAGTAAGACCATAGTGTCTATAGAACTGGGATGTTATTTTATGTGGGATAGTCAGGCAAATCCACTCTGATGAGCTGATATTTACACAGAGGCTCAACTAAGCATGCCTCACCAATGTCCCCTCAGCAATTACCGTTTATGTGCATCTGGTACCTTCTTATTGCAACTGTGACTCTCTGAGCATGAGCATTCTCTGCTTGTAAGAGTGTGCTTGGTCTATGTATGAGTTATACCAGAAGTTTTATAGTGATAACATCCCAGCCTTCCAGTAATGCTGGATGACATTGGTGAATACTGAACCCAGTTTCTTTGTTCCACACAGTCTCTCAGAGGTCTCCAAGAAGCTTGAGCCTCAGTTTTCAATAGCAGGAACCTGTTTATTTACACAACTTTATTGATTTCCTTCACTTTCCTGTTCAAGGAGCTAACCTACTTGTATTACTGGGGATCACTTTCTAAATAAACTACTTGCTCTGAAGTCTAACTTCTGGGGTTTGTTTCAGAAAGAACCTAATATAAGGAGTTAGACTTACAGGTATCTGGGAAAAGATAATTTCAAGTTGTGAGTACAGCATTGAAAAGGCATATTGTAGTCTTTCTGATTACTAATTTTACTATAGTCAAAATTAACAACAAAATTTTCCCTTTATGATTTTTGATTTGAAGCCTTGTTTGGAATTCTTTTCTATCTGGCTCTGTGAGGATACTCTTCTATTAAAAATTACAGGTCTTTAATCCATTTAAAATTGTGTTTAATGGTCCATAGACAACCATTGTTTTTATATTTTCTATTAAAAATGGTCTGAGAAAAGTCTGTTTCCCCCACCTATCTGCAATACCATTTATCTCACTTATCATATGTTGATGAGTACATGAGTCTGCTTCTGGGCTCTCTAACCTAGGAGTATGCAAAATTTTTAAGTTAAAAGACCAGATAGCAATAGTTACACATTTCTATGATTCTGCAGTCTCTCTTATAACATTCAACGCTGCCTTTGTAATGGGAAAGCAGCCATAGATTATATGTAAATCAGTGAGTATGGCTATGTGACAAAAATATTTATTTACAAAAACAGGTTTTACTCCCGGGCTGTGGTTTGCAGACCTGTGCTCTATTCCATTCAGTTTGTCTCTCTTTAAAACAGTGCCCACATGCTCAAATTATTTTAGTTTTTAAATAATGTTTGGCATCTCCTAGGCTTACCTTTTTCTTACCACATTTTGCTTCTCAAAATTCTCATTATTATGGAATCATTGCACTTAAAATCAGCTTAACAATTGTATAAAAATCTGATTGGATTTTTATCGGAATGATACTGATTAATTTGGGGAGAATTGATATGTATATCAGATCAACTTTTTAAATCTATGATTTTGATATATTTCTCCATTTATTTATGAGTACATCCAGTATTTCAGTAAAGTGCTGTAATTTTCTATGTAAAGTGTTGAACATTTTTTGTCAATTTTTCCTGTAATTTATGGTATATTTATACTGTCATTGTAAATGATATATTTGAGCATTATATTTTGTGTTGAGCTAGTATATACAGATGCCACTGATATTTTTGTTTTTAACTTTTAAATTCAGTGGTATGTGTGCAGGTGCGTTACATAGGTAAACTTGTGTCACAGAGGTTTGTTGTACAGAGTATGTTATCATCCATCTATAAAGCCTAGTAGCCATTGGTTGTTTTTCCTGATCCTCTTCTTCCTCCTATACTCTATTCTCCACCCACTGATAGGCCTTGTATGTGTTGTTCCCATCTACGTATCTGTGTGCTCTCATCATTTAGCTCCCACTTATAAGTGAGAACATGTAGTATTTGGTTTTCTGTTCCTGTGTTAGTTTGCTGAGGATAATGGCCTCCATCTCTATTCATGTCCATGAAAAGAACATGATCTCATTCTTTGTTATGACTGTATAGTATTCCATGGTGTGTACGTACCACATTTTCTTTATCTAGTCTATCATGATGGGCATTTAGGTTAATTCTGTGTTTTTGCTATTGTGAGTAGCCACTGATGCTCTGATTCTTGATTGTATGCAAAAAAAAACTTAATGAATTCCCCATCTAATTCTTAGTTTGTCTCTAGGTTCTTTTTCACTTTGATACTTTTTATTCATTTTCCATCTTTGTATCTATTATGTATTTTCATTTTCTTAATTCCCTGACTGGTACTGTATTGACAAAGTTTAGTAGAAATGGTGATAGATGTTCTTATTTTGTTTTTGATTTTATAGAATTTATTACCACTTGATATAAAGTTTGTTGTAGGCTTATGATAAATATAATAAATATACATTATCAGGTTATGAACATTTTAATCTATTTCTAGTTTTCCTAACAGTTCTTCTTCTTAAAAAATTGAAAAAAGCTATTTTTATTAAATATTCTTGTACCTATTGAAATAAAAAATCATATGGCTTTTCTTCTTTCATCAACTAAGGTATCACTTACATTAAGTATGATAGATCTGGGCTATTGCCCTGGTTCTTGCCTTTTCTTGTATGCAATCCTTGGCAAGTTTTCTTAACCTCTCTGATAACTCAGTTTCATCATCTATAAATCAGGAATATAATAAAAACTGTGCTGTATGTCTGTGATGAATCATAATACATATAAAATCCCTAGCTTTTAGAAATTTTTATTCAGTAAACATTTCTTCATGTTTCCTTGTGTTTTGTTTATGACTTATAAAATGCTAAAGTAAAAAACTATTTTAAAAATACTGGTGTGTGTAATAATAAGCAAGTATTCTAAATATTTAATTTTTGTTAAATAAATTCTAAAAGAAACTATCAGGAAAACAGGTAAATACAAAGAACAAAAATCATCTGTTATACCCCTAGGTCAAATAATGAAATAATTAGGATCTTATGACATATAAATGAATCATGCAAATGAAAAAAAATTTTAAATCAAAGAAATATTGGGAAACTTTGTAATAATGAAACCTTAAATAGTCCTTAAACATATTTGACTTTGACATAAAATGCCAATAAAGAAAAGCTGTGTAATAGCTACACTACAGACAGATGGGTTCCTAGAAGAACTCACTGAAATTTTCCATATCAGCCCCTTGCTATTGTCTCAACAGTGAACAATGAAATAACCAGGTGTTCTATTTTATGTTGCAAATAAAGTATTAATTTGACTTTTAAAATACTTTCAAGCATCATGTTCAATATTTATGCCTTTTTCTTTTATCTTGTTGAAATAAGCAGGAATCATTTATAGTGTTTTATCAATTTTGGTTGAGAAATTCCTTCTGCCTTTACAGTGAGTATAATTTTTGGCAGACAGAGAAATTAGTTATCTTGATCCACAGCACATAATGCTGCATATATATAAAATTATATGTATATTCATTGTGCCTAGAATCCCATGGTACAAATGAACTTATGTTGTTTTCATCCTGTTGAAAATCCTAAGCTTAAAAAAGTTAATTTTCTTATCATATTGTAGTAACTCCATGTATCATTTAAAAATTGTTTTTAAATCTTCATTCTGAGTTATGATATCAATATACTTAAAAATTGCTGTTCAAAGAAAAACACCAGACTTTTAAAATAAGCATGCCTACATTCAAATAACTTTTCTTTTTATGCAAATAAGCATTCATGTTGAATTATAATGAAAGAATGTTCAGGAAAGGCAGATTTAAATCTAGTGGTTCAGGCAATCAATATTCTATGTCTTTGTATTTTATTTCTTTTTTTGACCTCCTGCTTCTTCTGTATGAGGTTATTTGTTCTCAGAGAGCAGGATCATTTATACTTCCATAGAATACCAGAGAAGAACTAGGAACACTCTTTAAAAATAATAACATGGTTTGTGCTTTTATTTCCTTTAAATGGGAATGAATCTAGATGATACAAACACAAAGCACATAACTCCATTTCTTTCATTTGCCAGGTGGAGTATGCTTCTAATGTTTGCAATTCTAAATTAATTTAAATCAGATTCTTATATTTTATAAACTACTGAACTGAATCACTTTGTACCACTGTCAATTATTTCATGTGGACAAATTTGCTTAATGCTTATGTTTTTCATTACTGTGGTAAAGGCATTTGATGGCACTTTGGTATCTTCAGCTGTCAAAAAAAAAAAAAAAGAATAAAACATCAGAAAGAAGATTGAATGGGTTTCCTTTCATTACCTCTGCAAGGGACTCATTTTTTAAATGTGTATGACCATTCTAACTATGGCAGAATTTTATGATAAGGAAAAATAAATTGTACCCTAAGGTATTATTCCCATTTTGATGGATTGTAAAACATGTTAAAATTGGTCATTATGAACTATAATTCTTCATGGCTCAAAACCCTGTTAGTATAATTTTTTTGAATTAAAAAAATAGAGATCAATTTAGTTGGTGCCATTAAATGACAGTGCATTCAGACTGCAGCAATGTAAAATGACAGCACCAGATATCAGGGATTGGTGTATTTGTACTCTTGTTGTTTTGAATGGAAGCAGCTTTGCCTCCTATAGGCGTAGACAAGTGAGAATGACAATGGGACCCAAATCATTACACTATATTTGAGGCTTGAAAGACACTTGAATTTATATTTCACAGGAAAAAAAGGCATAAATTGTTCCCTTAAAAAGGCAGAAATTATTTTAAAATATACTTATGTAATATTTGAAGTGTGAGGGTAAAATATGGTTATACACCAAATAAAATCTTAGAGAGCAAAATGAGATCTAGTCTTTTTTTTTTTTTGCCAATCAATGAGAGCTTGTAAGGCTGCTCAGGTTAGCCTTGAACTCATGGCCTCGCCTTCACAAGCGCCACGACATCCGGCCGGAGCCACTTTGGGCCCCGAGATCTAGTCTTAAACAACTGAATAAAGCTTAGATTGTAAACAACATGTTAATATAATTTTCATCACAGATTTCTCAGCAATCTTCTAATGATACTGAATTTCCCTGTATAAAATTCTTTATTCATCATAGATCATATTTAAAATGTAGTTTCTTCTCATTTTTATTAATGATTGGCCATTCAGATCTAGCAACATGCTAGACACAGTCATATCTGGTTTCCTATTGAATTCACATATCTTATAGAGCAAGGGTTATAATCCTCATAGGTATGGAAAAAGTTTAGGAATTACACACTTTCTCTAAAACACACAGCTAATGGGACAGAACTGGAACTTATAAGTTATCACTTATTCTTGTTCTAATCCTTTGATCTTTGATTTTTCTCATTTTTTCTTTTCCTCTTTTACTTTTCTTGCATTGCAGCTAGTATGCAAAAACAATAAAAAATTTTCTAAGTCTATATAATGTTTTAAATTTTGAAATAGAGTACGTTATTCTAAGCAAAGGTTAGAATAAAAAAATTATGTGTAATCTCAAAAAATATTCCAACTGCATAGAAGAATCTCACAAGAATATACCCACTTTAAACACAGAAGAACAAAAACCAGATTGCTCTCTGACTACTTCACAACAACATTAAGTGTTAGAGGAAGAAAGGAAGATACAGCTTTTTGTTTTTCTAAAGAAGATGAAAACTCAAGATTTTAAAACTATATGTTCATACAAGATGTCAACAGGAGGAGGATCCAAGATGGCCAAATAGGAACAGCTCCATAGTGCAGTTTCCAGTGAAAACAGTGCAGAGGGTGAGTGCTCACTGCATTTCCAAATAAGTTTTGCTGCCCACAGACCAAGAGATTCCCCATACAAAAAGCGCCATGAGTTTTCAGTGAGGCAGTTTCAGCCAGTGCTGGTCAGGGCACAAAAACTCACACAAGTCTGGGTGGCTGTTTCAACTGGTACCTGGAATGCCTGGGAGACAGAGCCACCTACTCAACTGAAAGGGAGGGGGCTGAGACAGGGAGCCAGGCGATCTGGCTCAGTGGGTGTCATCTCCCACAAAACAAGCAATCTGAAATGCTCTGGATTGAGAGTTTTGCAGCAAGCACAGCTGGACTGTCCAGCTCAATGAGGGGGAAGGGCATCCCCCACTACTGAGGCAGTCCACCACTACTGAGGCAGTTCACACAGCAGCTGGGTAGAGCCTGTGGCAGCTCAGCAACACCTCTATTGGCAGACTGTGACTAGACTACTCTGTGTGGGGCAGGGCGTCTATGAAAAAGGGCAGCAGCACAACAGGAACTTGTAAATAAAGCTGACCTTCCTAGACAAAGCACCTGGTAAAAGAGGCAGTTATGTGTTCCACTGCAGCAGACTTAAAGTTACCTGCCCAGCAGTTCTGCACAGAACAACAGAGCTTCCAGTGCAGCACTTGATCTCCTGTAAGGGACAGACTGTCTCCTCAAGCAGCTCTCTGATCCCAGTATACCCAAAGAGACACCTTATAAAAGAGAGCTCAGGCTGATATCTGGTAGATAGCCTTCTGGGATTAAATAACAGAAGAAGAAACCATCAGCAATGCTTAATATTCTGCAGCCACTGTGGATGATCTGCAGGCAAGCAGGGTCTGGAGTGGACCTCCAGCAGTCCTGCAGCAGAGAGACCTGACTGTCAGAAGGAAAACTAAGAAACAGAAAGAAATAACTTCATCATCAACAAAAAGGATGTCCACTCAGAGACCCCAGCCAAAAATCAGCAACTACAAAGACCATAGGTAGATAAAGCCACTAAGATGGGAAGAAACCAGTACAAAAAGGATGAAAACACCAAAAACCACAATGCCTCTCCTCTTCCAAGGGACCACAACTCATCAGCAGCTAGGGATGAAAGATGGATGGAGAATGCATCTGACGAATTGACAGAAACAGGCTTCAGAAGTTGGGTAATAACAGACTTCTCATTGGTAAAAGAACATGTCTAACCCAATGCAAATAAACTAGAAAAAAGGTTAGATGACCCTAGAAAAAAGGTTAGATGAGACGCTAACTAGAATAAACAGCTTAGAGAAGAATATAAATGACTTGATGGAGCTGTAAAATACAGCACTAGAACTTCATGAAGCATACACAAGTTTCAGTAGCAGAATCAACCAAACAGAAGAAAGGACATCAGAGATTGAAGATCAACTCAATGAAATAAAATGTAAAGGCAAGAATAGAGAAAAAAGAGTAAACAGAAATGAACAAATACTCCCAGAAATATGGGATTATGTGAAAAGACCTAATCTAAGTTTGATAGCTGTACCTGAATATGATGGAGAGAAGGAATTCAAGCTGGAAAACACTCTTCAGGATATAATCCAGGAGAACTTCCCCAACCTAGCAAGTCAGGCCACCATCCAAGTCCATGAAATACAGAGAACACCACAACAAGATGAGCAACCCCATGACACATAATAGTCAGATTCACCAGGGTTGAAATGAAGGAAAAAATGCTAAGGGCAGCAAAAGAGAAAAGTCGGGTTACTCACAAAGGGAAGCCCATCAGACTCACAGTGGATCTCTCTGCAGAAACCCTACAATCCAGAAGAGAGTGGGAGCCAATATTCAACATCCTTAAAGAAAACTACCTTCAGCGGATTTCCAAGATGGGGCAGTAGGAACAACTCAGGATTGCAGCTCTCAGTGAAGGCGCAGAGGGTGAGTCCTGGCCGCATTTTCAGATGGACCTTTGTTGCCCACAGAATGGGGAAATTCCAAGGTGTAGGAGAGACATGGGACACCATCCCAGCCCTTTTGGCTTGCACGGCCATTTCGACTGGCACCATGGTGCAGGAGCACCCCGCACAAAACTCACTGGTCTGGGGGCCCTGTTAAACCAGCAATATGAGATTTGGGAGGGCAGATTAACATATCCATCTGATCAAACGGGACTTGGACAGTGAACCAGACCAGGAGATTCCTGGGAAGTGTGATTTGAACTGGTGCAGTGGGTCATGGCATGGGAAATCACACAGATCCCGGTGCCCTATCAGCAGGCGACTGAAACACCTGTGAGAGAGTCAACCGTTCAACTTTAAAAAAAAAGAGAGAGAGAGAGAAAGAACTCTGAGGCAGGAAGCCAGGTGATCAGGCTCCGTGCATCCCACCCCCACAAGGACAAAAAAAAGGGTGATTCAAAACACTCGGGGTTGAGTGTTACTGCGGGCTCAGCTGAATCCAAAATGGTGCAGCTCGGTGGGGGAGGTGCGTCCACTACTATGGATGCATACTATCGCTACTGAGGTACACACCCATTGCTGAAGCACCCTGCTGTTGCTGAGGCAACCAGCCATAAGAAAGAGACTCAGCAAACATGGCGGAGCCCACCACAGTAGGGTGGAGCTTAGCAGCAGCAGGGAGGACCTTGCGGTAGGAGGGCGGAGCCTCAGCAGGCAAATAGTGACTAGACTGCCTCCTAGCTGGGCAGGACAGTGCAACGGACACTCATAAAGAAAGCCCCAACTCCCTGACACAGAGCATCTGAGGGAAAAAAAGGGGGTTTTATAAGTTCTGCTGCAGCAGACATAAACACACCCACCCAAAAACCCTGAATGAACAACGGAGCGCATAGCTCAGCACTTGAGCTCCTATAAAGTACAGACCATCTCCTCAAGCAGCTCCCCTGACCCCTATATATCCAAAGAGTCACCTCAAAAAAGGACTAATCAGACTGACATTTGGTGGGCATCATTCTGGAACAAAGATAGCAGAAGAAGAAACTGGTAGCATCCCTCACTGTTCCGCAGCTGCTACAGGTGTACTCCAGACAAGCAGGACCTGGAGTGGACCTCAGCAGTCATACAGCAGAGGGGCTAGACTGTTAGAAGAAAAACTAACTAACAGAAATACTTCATCATCAGCAATCTGGGTGTCCACTCAGAGACCCAATTGAAAAGTCAGCAACTACTAAGATGACGGGTGGATAAATCTACAAAGATGGGAAGAAACTAGAGCAAAAAGGAGGAAAACACCCGAAACCAAAACACCTCACCTCCTACAAAGGACCAAAACTCCTCACCAGCAAGGGAACAAAGCTGGACGGAGAATGAGAGTGATGAAATGATGGAATCAGACTTCAGAAGGTGGATAATGAGAAACTTCAGTGAGTTAAATGAACATGTTCTAAATCAATGCAAAGAAACTAAGAACCTTGAAAAAAGATTTGGAAAGAGATTTGAAGAAATGATAACAAGAATGGACAACTTAGAGAGGAATATGAATGAATTGAAGGAGCTGAAAAACACAACACGAGAACTTCATGAAGCATGCACAAGATTCAACAGCCAAATTGACCAAGCAGAAGAAAGAATATCAGAAGTTGAAGATCAACTCAATGAAATAAAATGAGAAACCAAGATTAGAGAAAAAAGCACAAAAAGAAATGAAAAAATCTCCAAGAAATGTGGGATTATATGAACAGACCTAACCTGCGTTTGATAGGTGTACCAGAATGTGAAAAAGAGAATGAATCTAAGCTGGAAAATACTCTTCAGGATATTATCCAGGAAAATTTCCCCAACCTAGAAAGGCAGGCCAATACTCAAGTCCAGTAAATACAGACAACACCACAAAGATATTCCACAAGAAGAGCAACCCCAAGGCACACAGTCGTCAGATTCACCAGGGTTGAAATGAAAGAGAAAATACTAAGGGCAGCCAGAGAGAGAGGTTGGGTCACCCACAAAGGGAAGCCCATCAGACTCACCGCAGATCTCTCGGCAGAAACTCTACAAGCCCGAAGAGAGTGGGGGCCTATATTCAACATCCTTAAAGAAAAGAACTTTCAACCAAGAATTTCATATCCAGCCAAATTGAGCTTCGTAAGTGAAGGAGGAATAAAATCTTTTGCAAACAAGCAAGTACTCAGAGATTTTGTCACCACCAGGCATGCTTTACAAGAGCTCCTGAAAGAGGCACTACACATAGAAAAGAACAACCAGTACCAGTCATTCTAAAAACATAGCAAATGCTAAAGAACATCAACAAAATGAAGAATCTGAATCAACTAACAGGCAAAACAGCCAGCTAGCATCAATATGGCAGTATAAAATTCACACATAACAATATAAACCCTAAATGTAAATGGGCTAAATGCACCAATCAAAAGACACAGACTGGCAAATTGGATAAAAACCCAAAACCCATTGGTGTGTTGTATCCAGGAAACCCATCTCACATGCAAGGATACACAAATGACCAAAATAAAGGGATGGAGGAACATTTACCAAGCAAATGGAGAGAGGAAAAAAAAAGCAGGAGTTGCAATTCTCGTCTCTGACAAAATAGATTTTGAAGCAACAAAGTCCAAAAGAGACAAAGAAGGTCATTATATAATGGAAAAAGGATTGATACAACAAAAAGAGCTAACGATTCTAAATATATACGGACCCAATACAGGAGCACCCAGATATATAAGGCAAGTTCTTAAAGACTTACAAAGAGACTTAGACTCCCACACAATAATAGTGGGAGACTTTAACATTCCACTGTCAATATCAGACAGATCAACCAGACAGAAAATTAACAAGGATATCCAGGGCTTAAACTCAGACCTGGAACAAGCAAACCTGATAGACATTTACAGAACTCTCCACCCCAAATCCTCAAAATATACATTGTTCTCAGCACCACGTCACACCTACTTCAAAATTCACCACATAATTGGAAGTAAATAACTCCTCAGCAAATGAAAAAAAACAAAAAACAAACAAAAAAAAACAAACAGAAATCATAATGAACAGTCTCTCAGACCATAGTTCAATCCAGCTAGAACTCAGAATTCAGAAAATAACTCAGAACTGCACAGCTTCATGGAAACTAAACAACTGGCTCTTGAATGTTGACTGGATAAACAATGAACTGAAGGCAGAAATAAAGAAGTTCTTCAAAACCAACGAGAATGAAGACACAACATATCAGAATCTCTGGGACACATTTAAAGCAGCCTGTGGAAGAAAATATATAGCAATAAGTGCCCACATGACAAGAGTGGAGAGATCCAAAATTGACACCCTATCATCAAAATTGAAAGAGCTAGAGAAGCAACATCAAAAAACTCAAAACTTAGCAGAAGACAAGAAATAACTAAGATTAGAACAGAACTGAAGGAGATAGAGACACGAAAAACCCTGCAAAAAATCAGTAAATCCAAGAGCTGGGTTTCAAAAAGATCAACAAAATAGACACCCCACTAGCCAGACTGATAAAAAAGAAAAGAGAACAACCAAATAGACATAATAAAAAATGATAAAGGGGAAATCACCACAGATTTCACAGAAATTCAAACCATCATCAGAGAATACTACCAACAACTCTATGCACATAAACTAGTAAACCAGGAAGAAATGGATAAATTCCTGGACACCTGTGTAAAACCAAGCCTAAACCAGGAGGAAGCCGAAACTATGAATAGACCAATAACAAGGTCTGAAGTTGAAGCAGCAATTAAGAGCCTACCACACACAAAAAAGCCCAGGTCCAGATGGGTTCACAGCTGAATTCTACCAGACACACAAAGAGGAGCTGGTACCATTCCTTCTGAAACTAATCCTAATAATCCAGAAAGAGGGAACCCTTCCCAAATCATTTTATGAGACCAACATCATCCTGATACCAAAACCTGGCAGAGACTCAACAAGAAAAGAAAACTTCAGGCCAATATCAATGATGAACACAGATGCAAAAATCTTCAATAAAATAATGGCAAACAGATTGCAACAGCACCTTAAAAAAACTTATCCATCATGATCAAGTAGGATTCATCCCGGGGATGCAAGATTGGTTCAACATACCCAAGTCTATAAACATAATTCACCACATAAACAGAAGCAAAAACAAAAACCACATGATTATCTCAATTGACGCAGAGAAGGCATTTGACAAAATTCAACAGCCCTTTATGCTAAAAACCCTCAATAAACTCGGTGTTGATGGAACATATCTCAAAGTAATAAAAGCTATTTACGACAAACCAACAGCCAATATTATACTGAATGGGCAAAAACTGGAAGAATTCCCTTTGAAATCCAGCACTAGACAAGGATGCCCTCTCTCACCACTTCTATTCAACATAGTACTGGAAGTTCTAGCCAGAGCAATCAGGCAAGAAAAAGAAATAAATGGTATTCGAATAGGAAAGGTGGAAGCCAAATTGTCTCTATTTGCAGATGACATAATAGTACACGTAGAAGACCCCATCACCTCAGACCAAAAACTCCTAAAACTGATAAGCAACTTCAGCAAAGTCTCAGGATATAAAATCAATGTGCAAAAATCACAAGCATTCCTATACATTAACAACAGACTTAAAGAGAACCAAAGCAAGAATGAATTCCCATTCACAATTGCTACAAGGAGAATGAAATACCTAGGAATACAACTTACAAGGAACATAAGGGACCTCTTCAGGGAAAACTACAAACCACTGCTCAACGAAATAAGAGAGGACACAAACAGATGGAGAAACATTCCATGGTCATGGTTAGGAAGAATAAATGTCGTGAAAATGGCTATACTGCCCAAAGTAATTTACAGAATCAACGCTATCCCCATCAAGCTACCATTGAATTTCCTCACAGAACTGGAAAAAACCACCAGGAACTTCATATGGATCCAAAAGAGAGCCCGCATAGCCAAGTCAATTCTAAGCAAAAACAACACAGCCGGAGGCATCACACTACCAGACTTCAAACTATACTACAAGGCTACAGTAATCAAAACAGCATGGTACTAGTACCAAAACAGAGATATAGACCAATGGAATAGAACAGAAGCATTGGAGGCAACACAACATATCTACAACCATATAATCTTTGATAAACCATAAAAAAAAAGCAATGGGGAAAGGATTCCCTGTTTAATAAATGGTGTTGGGAAAACTGGCTAGCCATGTGCGGAAAGCAGAAACTGGACCCCTTCCTGACACCTTACACTAAAATTAACTCCAGATGGATTAAAGACTTAAATATAAGACCTGGCACCATAAAGACCCTAGAAGAAAATCTAGGCAAAACCATTCAGGACATAGGAGTAGGCAAAGACTTCATGACCAAAACACCAAAAGCGTTAGCAACAAAAGCGAAAATAGACAAATAGAACCTAATCAAACTCCACAGCTACTGCATGGCGAAAGGAACAGTCATTAGAGTGAATCAGCAACCAACAGAATGGGAAAAAATGTTTACAGTTTACCCATCTGACAAATGGCTGATATCCAGAATTTACAAAGAACTCAAACAGATTTACAGAAAAAAAACAAAAGCCCATTCAAAAATGGGCAAAGGATATGAACAGACACTTTACAAAAGAAGACATACGTGAGGCCAACAAACATATGAAAAAATGCTCATCATCACTGGTCATTAGAGAGATGCAAATCAAAACCACATTGAGATACCATCTCATGTCCGTTAGAATGGTGATCATTAAAGAATCTGGAGACAGCAGATGCTGGAGAGGATGTGGAGAAATAGGAACACTCTTACACTGTTGGTGGGAGTGTAAATTAGTTCAACCATTGTGGAAGACAGTGTGGCGATTCCTCAAGGACCTAGAAATAGAAATTCCATTTGACCCAGCAATCCCATTAGTGGGTATCTATCCAAAAGACTATAAATCGTTCTACTATAAGGACACATGCACACGAATGTTCCTTGCAGCACTGTTTACAATAACAAAGACCTGGAACCAACCCAAATGCCCGACGATGATAGACTGGACTGGGAAAATATGGCACATATACACCATGGAATATTATGCAACAATCAAAAATGATGAGTTTTTGTCCTTTGTAAGGAAATCGATGAATCTGGAGAACATAATTCTCAGCAAACTGACACAAGAACAGAAAACGAAATACCACATATTCTCACTCATAGGCGGGTGAGAAAAATGAGAACACATGGACATAGGGAGGGGGGTACTACACACTGGGGTCTATTGGGGGGAATAGGAGAGGGACAGTGTGGGGGAGCAGGGGAGGGATAGCCTGGGGAGAAATGCCAAGTGTGGGTAAAGGGGAGGAAGGCAGCAAAACACACCGCCAGGTATGTATCTATGCAACTATCTTGCACGTTATGCACATGTAGCCCAAAACTTAAAATGCAATAAAAGTTAAAAAAAAATCCTCCAAAAAAATCCATAAATCTAGGAATTGGTTTTTTGAAAAGGTCAACAATATGGAGAGACCGCTAGTCAGATTATTAATAAAGAAAAGGGAGAAGAATCAAATAGATGCAATAAAAGCAGTAAAGGGGATATCACCATTAACTCCACCGAAATACAAGCTATAATCAGAGATTACTACAAACAACTCTATGCACATAAACCAGTAAAGTTGAAAGAAATGGATGAATTTCTGGGCACTTGCACATTCCCAAGCCTAAACCAGGAAGAAGTTGAAACCTTGAACAGACCAATAACAAGGGCTGAATTTGAGGCAGTAATTAATGGCCTACCAAACAAAAGAAGTCCACGTCCAGATGGGTTCACAGCTGAATTCTACCATACATACAAAGAGGAGCTGGTACAATTTCTTCTGAAACTATTCCAAATAACACAAAAAAGAGGGAATCCTCCCCAACTCATTTTATGAGACCAATATCATCTTGATACCAAAACCCAGCAGAGACTCAACAAAAAAAAAGAAAACTTCAGGCCAATATTCATGATGAACA
Source organism: Saguinus oedipus (assembly GCA_031835075.1). NCBI lineage: Eukaryota > Metazoa > Chordata > Mammalia > Primates > Cebidae > Saguinus > Saguinus oedipus. The sequence goes on from CM063178.1 coordinate 131,951,815, forward strand.
TAGATGGAAAAATCTTCAATAAAATACTGGGAAACTGATTTCAACACACATCAAAAATTTATCCATCATGATCAAGTAGGCTTCATCCCGGGGATGCAAGATTTGTTCAACATACACAAGTCCACCACATAAGCAGAACCAAAGACAAAAACCACATGATTATCTCAACAGATGCAGAGAAGGCCTTGCAGATGCAGAGAAGAAAATGTGACAAAATTCAACAGCACTTTATGCTAAAATCTCTCAATAAACTAGATATTGATGGAACTTATCACAACATAATAAAAGCTATTTATGACAAACCCACTGCCAATATCATACTGAAAGGGCAAAAACTGGAGGCATTCCCTTTTAAATTTGGCACTAAACAAGGATGCCCTCTCTCTCCACCCTTATCCAATATAGTATTGGAAGTTTTAGCCAGAACAGTCAGGCAAGATAAATAAATAAACGGTATTCAATTAGGAAAGGAGGAAGTCAAATTGTCTCTAGTTGCAGATGATATGACTGTATATTTATAAGACCTCATCACCTCACCCCAAACTCTCCTTAAGCTGATGAGGAACTTCAGCAAAGTCTCAGGATACAAAATCAAGGTGCAGAAATCACAAGCATTCCTGTACACCAATAACAGACAAACAAGAGCCAAATCAAGAGCAAACTCCCATTCATGGTTGCTACAAAGAGAATAAAATACCTAGGAACACCACTAACAAAGGTGGTAAAGCACCTCTTCAAGGAGAACTGCAAACCACTGCTCAAGGAAATAAGAGGACACAAACAGATGGAAGAACATTCCATGCTCATGGTTAGGAAGAATCAGTATTGTGAAAATGGCCATACTGCCCAAAGTCATTTATAGATTTTACACTATCCCTATCAAACTACCAATAACCGTCTTCACAAAACTGGAAAAACCACTTTAAACTTCATATGGAACCAAATAAGAGCCTGCATTGCCAAGACAATTCTAAGCCAAAAGAACAAACCTGGCGGCATCACGCTGCTGGACTTCAAGCTATACTACAAGGCTAAAGTAATCAAAACAATATGGTACTGTATTCAAATAGAGACATAGACCAATGGAACAGAACGCAGGCCTCTGGAGCAACACCTCACATCTACAACCATCTGATCTTTGACAAACTGGACAAAAACAAGCAATGGGGAAAGAATACCCTGTGTAATAAATGATGTTGGGAAAATTGGTTAGCAATGTGCAGAAAGGAGAAACTGGACCCCTTCCTCACACCTTACACTAAAATTAACTTCAGATGGATTAAGGACTTAAACATAAGATTTAACACCATAAAAACCCCAGAAGAAAACCTAGGCAAAACCATTCAGGACATAGACATAGGCAAGGACTTCATGACTAAAACATCAAAAACAATGGCAACAAAAGCCAAAATAGACAAATGGAATCTAATTAAATTTCAGAGCTTCTGTACAGATATAGCAACAATCATTAGAGTGAACCAGCAACCAACAGAATAGGAAAAAAATTTTGCAATCTACCCATCTGACAAAGCACTAATATCCAGAATCTATAAAGAACTGAACAGATTTACAAGAGAAAAACAAACCCATCTAAAGTGGGTGAAGGATATGAATAGACACTTTTCAAAAGAAGACATATATGAAGCTAATAAACATGAAAAAATGCTCATCATCACTGGTCATTACAAAAATGAAAATCAAAACCACATTGAGATACCATCTCACACCAGTTAGAATGGTGATCATTAAAAAATCTGGAGACAACAGATGCTGGAGAGGATGTGGAGAAATAGGAACACTTTTACACTGCTGGTGGGAGTGTAAATTAGTTCAACCATTGTGGAAGACAGTGTGGCATTTTCTCAAGGATCTGGAAATAGAAATTCCATTTGAACCAGCAATCCCATTACTGGGTATATACCCAAAGAGTCCTATTCTAAATTGTTCTGTTATAAAGACACATGCACATGCATGTTCATCATGATATTGTTTACAATAGCAAAGACCTGGAACCAACCCAAATGCTCATCAATGATAGACTCGACAAGGAAAATATGGCACATATGCACCATGGAATACTATGCAGCCATAAAAAAAATGAGTTTGTGTTCTTTGTAGGGACATGAATGAACCTGGAAATCATCATTATCCGCAAACTGACAAAAGAACAGGAAATCAAACACTGCATGTTCTCACTCATAGGTGGTTGTTGAGCAATGAGAACACTTGGACACTAAGAGGGGAGCATCACACACTGGGGTCCATTGGTGGGGAGAGATAGTGGGAGGGATAACGTGGGGAAAAATGTCAGGTATAGGTGATGGGGGAATGGTGGCAACAAACCACCTTGCCATTAATGTACCTATGCAACAATCTTGCATGATCTGCACATGTACCCCAGAATCTAAAGTACAATAAAAAAATTATTTCATCTCCTATTTTATTTTAACTGTTTTGTCTCTAACTTATTTGTGGCTTTAACTATTTTTCTACTAAATGTAATGCTAACCATCTGAAATATGTGTGTATATATCTATGTACATATATATACATATTCATGTCAAGGATACCACATTATAATTAGTTTTCTTGTATCCTTTAGCGCCTGTAGATTGACATTTTCATATTTTCCTTGATTTTGAAGATTTTGTCAATTTTGAGGAGTAATTTCAAGATATTGTGTTGAGGTGTTTTTGGTATTATTGCATCTTTTGTTTATACTACTTGTTGTTATCCTATTGAAGGTCATCTTTTTTTTCTTCCAGTTTTTAGCTATTTTACATAAAGCTGCTATGGACGCTTATATGTAGGCTTTTGTTTAGGCATACATTGTTTTCAATTAGTTGGATAATTACCCTGGGACACAATTGCCAGATTTTATGATAATACGGTTTGCATTTGCCTAATGTGCTGAGCTTCTTCTAATATGCTTTAAAAATTATATGATTATATTCTTTGGTAATGTATCTGTTCATATCTTTTGCCCATTTTTGAAAATTGATTTTTGTTTACTTATTGTGGAGTTTTAAAGTTCTTTATGTATTTTGAATGCAAATCCTTTTTCAGCCACATGTTTGCAAGTATTTCCTTCCAGTCTATGGCTGTGAATTTCAGTTTCCTATTGATGCTATCACAAGTCAGTGACTTAAATAATACAAACTTATCCACAAATATTTCTCAGGGGTCAGAAGTCTCAGAAACATGGTGTTGCAAGGCTATATTCTGTTTAGAGGGTTTAAGGGGGAATTTGTTTCCTTCCCTCTTTTAGTTTCTAGAGGCTGCCTGCATTTCTTGGTTTATGACCCCATCCTCCATCTGCAAAGCCAGCAGCACAGTATTTTGCAGTCTCTCTTGTTGACTCTTACTCTCCTGCCTTCCTTTTATAAGAACCCTTGTGTTTACTTTGGGATAACCCAGATAATTCAGGATAATCTACCTATCTCAAAATCCTTAACCACATCTACAAAATCCCTTTTGCATGTAAAGTGACACACAGGATCTGGAGATTAGAATGTTGATGTCCTTGTGGGCCATTATTCAACATACGACACTTGTCTTTTGTTCTCTTAGTAGCCTATTTCCAAAAGAAGTTGTTTTAAAACTTTTAATAAAGGTCATTTTATAAATTTTCTTTGATGGTTTTTACTTTTGGTATAGTATCTAAAAATTAATCATCAAACCAAAAATCACCTAGACGTTCTCCTATGTTTCCTTCAATAAGTGTTATAAATTCTATATTTTATTTAGGCTTATGATTCAGTGATTCATTTTGACTTGATATTTATGACACTATATGGTCTGCATTAGGATCCATTATTTGTACAGGTATTAGTTCCTCATCACTGCTGTAACAAATTACTACACATTTACTGGCCTAAAACAACACACATTTATTATTTTACAGTTCTTGAGATAAGAAATCCAAAATGGCCGGGTGTGGTGGTTCATGCCTGTAATCCCAGCACTTTGGGAGGCCAAGGTGGGTGGATCACGAGGTCAAGAGATTGAGACCATCTTGGTCAACATGGTGAAACCCCATCTCTACTGAAAATACAAAAAATTAGCTGGGCACGGTGGCGTGTGCCTGTAATCCCAGCTATTCAGGAGGCTGAGGCAGGAGAATTGCCTGAACCCAGGAGGTGGAGGTTGCAGTGAGCCGAGATCACGCCATTGCACTCCAGCCTGGGTAACAAGAGCAAAACTCCGTCTCAAAAAAAAAATAATACAAATAAATAAATAAAATAAAATAAAATAAAATAAAATAAAATAAAATAAAATCTCTGCCTCTTTAGTTACATCTTATTCTAAAATTGTTCTTCTTTTATCATTCTTGCCCTCCTCTTGCCTTCTCATAAAACACGGTGACTGCTTAATTTGACGTGAATAATCCAGTATAATGTCCCATATCAGAATCTTTAATGTAATCATATCCAGAGTCCCTTTTATCACATAAGGCAACAAAATACCAGCAAGCTATTTTGTAGACATCAATCACCTGATTTTAAAGTTTATACAAAAGGCAAAAAGCCTAGAATAGGGAATTCTATAATGAAAAATAACAGCAAAGTAAAAGGACTCATGATACATGGTTTTAAGATTTACTATAAAGCTATAAAATCAAGACAGTATGGTGCTGGTGAAAGAATAAACACACAGTATAAAAAGAGCCCAGAAAGAGACCATATGAAGACGTTCAACTAACTGTTAAAAAGGAGTACAGACAATACCTAGGAACTGGATATCTATATGTGTGGTAGATAGAACAATTGAATATATAGAGTAATAGTATATAGAGATTCAGTGGGGTTGCATTGAATCTATGTATCAAGAGGGAAGGATTAATAACTGAACAACTTGAGTTTTCCATTCTATGAATATGGATTATTTATTTAGATATTTTAAACTTTTTTTATCATAGTTTGTAGCTTTTGGTATTAAAGTTTGTCAATGTTTTAAATTACTTTTTGGGTTTATACTGTTTTTATTTTGATAATACAACTATAATTTCAAATTGATCTTTGAATTTCAAGTTCCAATTATGTATTTCTGCACATCCAAGACTGTGAAGCAGTTGTCTTTTGTGTATTAACTCATATCCTTCCTGCATATTGCTATAATTGCTGATTTGTACCAGATATTATTTTGTTTTTGTCAATTATGTAGGCTTTACTATGTATACAGATATATCTGTTAACAAAATCCTTTTACTTTTTTCTTCCTTACTTTTTAATTTCTTTTTTTCTTGACTTCCAGTACAATGTTGAGTAGGAGTAGTGAGAAAGTACATCATTGCCTTGTTCCTGATCTTAAGGGAAAAGCACCCACCTTCTCACCACTAAGTATAATATTAGCTAAAGGATTTTGGTGAATATTCTTTATCATGCTGAGGAAGTCTCCTATTTCTAATTTGTTGAGAGTTTCTTTTTTATCCTAAATGGGTGTGTTTTTTAATTTAGCAACTGATATGTCCATATTTTATTTCTTTATTTTTTTTGGCATTAACTGTTTTTTTATTGCATTTTAGGTTTTGGGGTACATGTGAAGAACATGCAAGACAGTTGCATAGGTACACACATGGCAATGTGATTTGCTGCCTCCCTTCCCTTCACCTATATCTGGCATTTCTCCCCATGCTATCCCTCCCCAAATCCCCACCCCTCACTGTCCCTCCCCTATTCCCCCCAACAGACCCCAGTGTGTAGTGCTCCCCTCCCTGTGTCCATGTGTTCTCATTGTTCAACACCCACCTATGAGTGAGAATATGCGGTATTTCATTTTCTGTTCTTGTGTCAGTTTGCTGAGAATGATGGTCTCCAGGTTCATCCATGTCCCATATTTTATTTCTTTTTTAAATTTTTATTGCATTATAGGTTTTGGGGTACATGTGCAGAACATGCAAGATGGTTGCATAGGTACACACACGACAGTGTGTTTTCCTGCCTTCCTCCCCTTCACCCACACTTGGCATTTATCCCCAGGCTATCCCTCCCCAGCCCCCCCCACTGTCCCTCCCCCATTACCCCCAATAGACCCCAGTGTGTAGTAGACCCCCTCTGTGTCCATGTGTTCTCATTATTCTCACCCACCTATGAGTGAGTACATGCGGTATTTCTTTTTCTGTTCTTGTGTCAGTTTGCTGAGAATGATGTTCTCCAGATTCATCCATGTCCTTACAAAGGACACAAACTCATCATTTTTGATTGCTGCATAATATTCCATGGTGTATATGTGCCACATTTTCCCAGTCCAGTCTATCATTGTTGGGCATTTGGGTTGGTTCCAGTTCTTTGCTATTGTAAACAGTGCTGCAATGAACATTCGTGTGCATGTGTCCTTATAGTAGAACGATTTATAGTCCTTTGGATAGATACCCAGTAACGGGATTACTGGGTCAAATGGAATTTCTATTTCTAGGTCCTTGAGGAATCGCCACACTGTCTTCCACAATGGTTGAACTAATTTACACTCCCACCAACACTGTAGGACTGTTCCTATTTCTCCACATCCTCTCCAGCATCTGCTGTCTCCAGATTTTTTAATGATTGCCATTCTAACTGGCGACAGATGGTATCTCAATGTGGTTTTGATTTGCATCTCTCTAATGACCAGTGATGATGAGCATTTTTTCATATGTTTGTTGGCCTCATGTATGTCTTCTTTTGTAAAGTGTCTGTTCATATCCTTTGCCCATTTTTGAATGGGCTTGTTTGTTTTTTTCCTGTAAATCTGTTTGAGTTCTTTGTAAACTCTGGATATCAGCCCTTTGTCAGATGTGTAAACTGCAAAGATTTTTTCCCATTCTGATGGTTGCCGATTCACTCTAGTGACTGTTTCTTTTGCCATGCAGAAGCTGTGGAGTTTGATTAGGTCCCATTTGTCTATTTTGGCTTTTGTTGCCAATGCTTTTGGTGTTTTGGTCATGAAGGCCTTGCCTAAATGGTTTTGCCTAGATTTCCTTCTAGGGTTTTTATGGTGTCAGGTCTTATGTTTAAGTCTTTAATCCATCTGGAGTTAATTTTAGTGTAAGGTGTCAGGAAGGGGTCCAGTTTCTGCTTTCTGCACCCATATATTATTTCTTTAGCATATTGATATGGTAGACTATTGCATCGGTTAATTTTTTTTTAATTTTTATTGCATTATAGGTTTTGGGGTACATGTGCAGAACGTGCAAGATAGTTGCATAGGTACACACATGGCAGTGTGTTTTGCATCGGTTAATTTTTAAAAATAGATATAGCCCTTACATTCCTAGTGAGTTGTATTCCTAGGTATTTTATTTTCTTTGTAGCAATTGTGAATGGCAGTTCGTTCTTAATTTGGTTCTCTTTAAGTCTGTTATTGGTGTATAGGAATGCTTGTGATTTTTGCACATTGATTTTATATCCTGAGACTTTGCTGAAGTTGCTTATCAGTGGCAGGAGCTTTTGGGCTGAGGTGATGGGGTCTTCTAGGTATACTATCCTGTCGTCTGCAAATACAGACAATTTGGCTTCCACCTTTCCTATTTGAATACCCTTTATTTCTTTTTCTTGCCTGATTGCTCTGGCTAGAACTTCCAGTACTACGTTGAACAGAAGTGGTGAGAGAGGGCATCCTTGTCTAGTGCCGGATTTCAAAGGGAATGCTTCCAGTTTTTGCCCATTAAGTATGATATTGGCTGTTGGCTTGTCGTAAATAGCTTTTATTACTTTGAGATATGTTCCATCAATACCAAGTTTATTGAGGGTTTTTAGCATAACTGTTGAATTTTGTCAAATGTCTTCTCTGCCTCAATTGAGATAATCATGTGGTTTTTGTTTTTGCTTCTGTTTATGTGGTGAATTACATTTATAGACTTGCGTATGTTGAACCAGCCTTGCATCCCCGGGATGAATCCTACTTGATCATGATGGATAACTCCAGATGGATTAAAGACTTAAAAGTAAGACCTGACACCATAAAAACCCTAGAAGAAAATCTAGGCAAAACCATTCAGGACATAGGAGTAGGCAAGGACTTCATGAACAAAACACCAAAAGCATTGGCAACAAAAGCCAAAATAGACAAATGGGACCTAATCAAACTCCACAGCTTCTGCACGGCAAAAGAAACAGTCACTAGAGTGAATCGGCAACCATCAGAATGGGAAAAAATCTTTGCAGTTTACACATCTGACAAAGGACTGATATCCAGAATTTACAAAGAACTCAAACAGATTTACAGGAAAAAAACAAACAAGCCCATTCAAAAATGGGCAAAGGATATGAACAGAAACTTTACAAAAGAAGACATACATGAGGCCAACAAAGATAAGAAAAAGTGCTCATTATCATTGGTCATTAGAGAGATGCAAATCAAAACCACATTGAGATATCATCTCACACCAGTTAGAATGGCAATCATTAAAAAATCTGGAGACAGCAGATGCTGGAGAGGATGTGGAGAAATAGGAACACTCTTACACTGTTGGTGGGAATGTAAATTAGTTCAACCATTGTGGAAGACAGTGTGGCGATTCCTCAGGGACCTAGAAATAAAAATTCCATTTGACCCAGCAATCCCATTACTGGGTATCTATCCAAAAGACTATAAATCGTTCTACTGTAAGGACACATGCACACAAATGTTCATTGCAGCACTGTTTACAATAGCAAAGAACTGGAACCAACCCAAATGCCCAACGATGATAGACTGGACTGGGAAAATGTGGCACATATACACCATGGAATATTATGCAGCAATCAAAAATGATGAGTTTGTGTCCTTTGTAAGGACATGGATGAATCTGGAGAACATCAATCTCAGCAAACTTACACAAGAACAGAAAAAGAAACACCACATATACTCACTCATAGGTGGGTGAGAAAAATGAGAACACATAGACACAGAGTCGCGGTCTACTATACACTGGGGACTGTTGGGGGAAATGGGGGAGGGACAGTGGGGGGAGGCTGGGGGGGATAGCCTGGGGATGAATACCAAGTGTGGGTGAAGGGGAGGAAGGCAGCAAAACACACTGACATGTGTGTACCTATGCAACTATCTTGCACGTTCTGCACATGTACCCCAAAACCTATAATGCAATAAAAATTTTAAAAAAAAAGAAAAAAAAAGAAAAAAAAATATAGCCTTTTATACATGGAACAAAACCCACTTGACTGTGATCTGTAATTCTTTGTATGTATTGTTGGGTTTGAGTTGCTAATATTTTGTTAAAGGTCTTTGCATCTATGTTCATAGCACATATTGATCTGTAATTAATTCCTCTTGTTCATAATGAAAATTTGTCTGGTTTTGGTATTATGGTAGTGCTGGCCCCACAAAATAAGTAAGAAAGTATTCCTTCAGCTTCTACTTTCCAGACTAGATTATGGAGAATTGGTATCATATCTTTATGAAATGTTTGGTAGAGTTCACTAGAGAAACTATACTGGCCTAGTGCTTTCTTTTTTAAATAAGTTATTAATTATTGATTCAATGTTAAATAATGGATACAAACCTATTCAGGTTATCTATATCTTCTTAAGTGAGTATGGGTAGTTTGCGTCTTTCAATAAACTTCTCCATTTCATTTAAGTTATTATATTTGTAGGTTAATAATTGTTCACAGCATTCCCTGATTATCCTTAATGACCATGGAGTAAGTAGTAATAATCTGTCTTCCATTTTCTGTATTAGTAAGGTGTGAATTTTTAAAATTTCTTGATTAGCCTAGGTACAGGCCTATCAATTTTACTGACTTTTCGAAGATCAAGATTTGTATTTTTTCATTTTCTTTATTTTTTTGTTTTCAATTTTATACATTTTAACTCTACTTTTATATTGTTATTATTTTTTGCTTGTTTTTGACTTAAATTGCTTTTCTTCCCCAGTTTCCTAAAGTAAAATTCTGGATTATTTATTTTAGATCTTTTTAAAATAATATATGCATCCATGCTATAAATCTCCCTCAAAGCACTGCTTTTGCTGAATCCCATTTGCTAAGTTGAATTGACATTTTATTTTATTTATTTATTTATTTATTTATTTATTTTTAAATTTTTATTGCATTATAGGTTTGGGGGTACATGTGCAGAACATGCAAGATAGTTGCATAGGTACACATATGGCAGTGTGCTTTGCTGCCTTCCTCCACTTCACCCACACTTGGTAGTCATCCCCAGGTCATCCCCCCCAACCCCCCCTGCTGTCCCTCCCCCATTCCACCCAACAGTTCCCAGTGTATAGTTGACCGCCTCTCTGTGTCCATGTGTTCTCATTTTTCTCACCCACCTATGAGTGAGTATATGCGGTATTTCTTTTTCTGTTCTTGTGTCAGTTTGCTGAGAATGATGTTCTCCAGATTCATCCATGTCCCTACAAAGGACACAAACTCATCATTTTTGATTGCTGCATAATATTCCATGGTGTATATGTGCCACATTTTCCCAGTCCGGTCTATCATCATTGGCATTTCAGTTGGTTCCAGGTCCTTGCTATTGTAAACAGTGCTGCAATGAACATTCGTGTGCATGTTTCCTTATAGTAGAACACTTTATAGTCCTTTGGATAGATACCCAGTAATGGGATTGCTGGGTCAAATGGAATTTCTATTTCTAGGTCCCTGAGGAATCGCCACACTGTCTTCCACAATGGTTGAACTAATTTACACTCCCACCAACAGTGTAAGAGTGTTTCTATTTCTCCACATCATGTCCAGCATCTGCTGTCTCCAGATTTTTTAATGATCGCCATTCTAACTGGTGTGAGATGGTATCTCAATGTGGTTTTGATTTTCATCTCTCTAATGACCAATGATGATGAGCACTTTTTCATATGTTTGTTGGCCTCATGTATGTCTTCTTTTGTAAAGTTTCTGTTCATATCCTTTGCCCATTTTTGAATGGGCCTGTTTGTTTTTTTCCTGTAAATCTGTTTGAGTTCTTTGTAAATTCTGGATATCAGCCCTTTGTCAGATGTGTAAACTGCAAAGATTTTTTCCCATTCTGTTGGTTGCCGATTCACTCTAGTGACTGTCTCTTTTGCCGGGCAGAAGCTGTGGAGTTTGATTAGGTCCCATTTGTCTATTTTGGCTTTTGTTGCCAATGCTTTTGGTGTTTTGGTCATGAAGTCCTTTCCTACTCCTATGTCCTGAATGGTTTTGCCCAGATTTTCTTCTAGGGTTTTTATGGTGTCAGGTCTTACATTTAAGTCTTTAATCCAACTGGAGTTAATTTTAGTGTAAGGTGTCAGGAAGGGGTCCAGTTTCTGCTTTCTGCACATGGCTAGCCAGTTTTCCCAACACCATTTATTAAATAGGGAATCCTTTCCCCATTGCCTGTTTTTGTCTGGTTTATCAAAGATAATATGGTTGTAGATATTTTGTGTTGCCTCCGATGCTTCTGTTCTGTTCCATTGGTCTATATCTCTGTTTTGGTACCAGTACCATGCTGTTTTGATTACTGTAGCCTTGTAGTATAGTTTGAAGTCTGGTAGCGTGATGCCTCCTGCTGTGTTCTTTTTGCTTAGAATTGACTTGGCTATGCGGGCTCTTTTTTGGTTCCATATGAAATTCATGGTGTTTGTTTCCAGTTCTGTGAGGAAATTCAATGGTAGTTTGATGGGGATAGCATTGATTGTGTAAATTACTTTGGGCAATATAGCCATTTTCACGATATTGATTCTTCCTAACCACAAGCATGGAATGTTTCTCCATCTGTTTGTGTCCTCTCTTATTTCGTTGAGCAGTTGTTTGTAGTTTTCCTTAAAGAGGTCCCTTACATTCCTAGTGAGTTGTATTCCTAGGTATTTTATTTTCTTTGTAGCAATTATGAATGGCAGTTCGTTCTTGATTTGGTTCTCTTTAAGTCTGTTATTGGTGTATAGGAATGCTTGTGATTTTTGCACATTGATTTTATATCCTGAGACTTTGCTGAAGTTGCTTATCAGTTGCAGGAGCTTTTGGGCTGAGGTGATGGGGTCTTCTAGGTATACTATCATGTCGTCTGCAAATAGAGACAATTTGGCTTCCACCTTTCCTATTTGAATACCCTTTATTTCTTTTTCTTGCCTGATTGCTCTGGCTAGAACTTCCAGTACTATGTTGAGTAGAAGTGCTGAGAGAGGGCATCCTTGTCTAGTGCCGGATTTCAAAGGGAATGCTTCCAGTTTTTGCCCATTCAGTATGATGTTCGCTGTTGGTTTGTCATAAATAGCTTTTATTACTTTGAGATATGTTCCATCAATACCAAGTTTATTGAGGGTTTTTAGCATAAAGGGCTGTTGAATTTTGTCAAATGCCTTCTCTGCATCAATTGAGATAATCTTGTGGTTTTTGTTTTTGCTTCTGTTTATGTGGTGAATTACATTTATAGACTTCCGTATGTTGAACCAGCCTTGCATCCCCGGGATGAATCCTACTTCGTCATGATGGATAAGTTTTTTAATGTGCTGTTGCAATCGGTTTGCCAGTATTTTATTGAAGATTTTTGCATCTATGTTCATCATGGATATTGGCCTGAAGTTTTCTTTTCTTGTTGAGTCTCTGCCAGGTTTTGGTATCAGGATGATGTTGGTCTCATAAAATGATTTTGGAAGGGTTCCCTCTTTTTGGATTATTTGGAATAGTTTCAGAAGGAATGGTACCAGATCCTCTTTGTGTGTCTGGTAGAATTCAGCTGTGAACCCCTCTGGACCTGAGCTTTTTTTGTGTGGTACGCTCTTAATTGCTGCCTGAACTTCTGACCTTGTTATTGGTCTATTCATAGTTTCAGCTTCCTCCTGGTTTAGGCTTGGGAGGACACAGGCGTCCAGGAATTTATCCATTTCTTCCTGATTTACTAGTTTATGTGCATAGAGTTGTTTGTAGTATTCTCTGACGATGGTTTGAATTTCTGTGGAATCTGTGGTGATTTCCCCTTTATTGTTTTTGATTGCATCTATTTGGTTGTTCTCTCTTTTCTTTTTTATCAGTCTGGCTAGTGCTCTATTTTGTTGATCTTTTCGAAAAACCAGCTCTTAGATTTATTGATTTTTTGAAGGGTTTTTCTTGTCTCTATCTCCTTCAATTCTGCTCTGATCTTAGTTATTTCTTGTCTTCGGCTAGGTTTTGAGCTTTTTTGATCTTGCTCCTCTAGCTCATTCAATTTTGATGATAGGGTGGTAATTTTGGATCTCTCCACTCTTCTCATGTGGGCACTTATTGCTATATATTTTCCTCTACAGACTGCTTTAAATGTGTCCCAGAGATTCCGGTACGTTGTGTCTTTGTTCTCGTTGGTTTCAAAGAACTTCTTTATTTCTGCCTTCATTTCATTTTTTATCCAATCAACATTCAAGAGCCAGTTGTTCAGTTTCCATGAAGCTGTGCGGTTCTGAGTTAGTTTCTGAATTCTGAGTTCCAACTTGATTGCACTATGGTCTGAGAGACTGTTTTTTATGATTTCAGTTGTTTTGCATTTGCTGAGGAGTGCTTTACTTCCAATTATGTGGTCAATTTTGGAGTAGGTGTGATGTGGCGCTGAGAAGAATGTATATTCTGTGAATTTGGGGTGGAGAGTTCTGTAAATGTCTATCAGGTTTGCTTGTTCCAGGTCTGAGTTCAAGTCCTGGATATCCTTGTTAATTTTCTGTCTGGTTGATCTGTCTTCTGTTGACAGTGGAGTGTTAAAGTCTCCCACTATTATTGTGTGGGAGTCTAAGTCTCTTTGTAAATCATTAAGAACTTGCCTTATATATCTGGGTGCTCCTACATTGGGTTCATATATATTTAGAATCGTTATCTCTTCTTGTTGTATTGATCCTTTTACCATTATATAATGACCTTCTTTTTCCCTTTTGATCTTTGTTGTTTTAAAGTCTATTTTATCAGAGATGAGAATTGCAACTCCTGCTTTTTTTTGCTCTCCATTTGCTTGGTAAATCTTCCTCCATCCTTTTATTTTGAGCCTTTGTGTATCTTTGCATGTGAGGTGGGTTTCCTGGATACAGCACACCGATGGGTTTTGGTTTTTTATCCAATTTGCCAGTCTGTGTCTTTTGATTTGTGCATTTAGCCCATTTACATTCAGGGTTAATATTGTTATGTGTGAATTTGATACTGCCATTTTGATGCTAGCTGGCTGTTTTGCCCGTTGGTTCATGGACATTCTTCATTTTGTTGATGTTCTTTAGCATTTGGTATGCTTTTAGGATGGCTGGAACTGGTTGTTTCTTTCTATGTGTAGTGCGTCTTTCAGGAGCTCTTGTAAAGCAGGCCTAGTGGTGACAAAATCTCTGAGTACTTGCTTGTTTGTGAAGGATTTTATTTTTCCTTCACTTATGAAGCTCAGTTTGGCTGGATATGAAATTCTGGGTTGAAAGTTCTTTTCTTTAAGGATGTTGAATATTGGCCCCCACTCTCTTCTGTCTTGTAGAGTCTCTGCCGAGAGATCTGCTGTGAGTCTGATGGGCTTCCCTTTGTGGGTGACCTGACCTTTCTCTCTGGCTGCCCTTAGTATTTTCTCCTTCGTTTCAACCCTGGTGAATCTGACGATTATGTGCCTTGGGGTTGCTCTTCTTGCAGAGTATCTTTGTGGTGTTGTCTGTATTTCCTGGAGTTGAGTATTGACCTGTCTTGCTAGGTTGGGGAAATTTTCCTGGATAATATCCTGAAGAGTGTTTTCCAGCTTGGATTCATTCTCTTCATCACATTCTGGTACACCTATCAAACGTAGGTTGGGTCTCTTCACATAGTCCCACATTTCTTGGAGATTTTGTTCATTCTTTTTGTGCTTTTTGCTTTAATCTTGGTTTCTCATTTTATTTCATTGAGTTGATCTTCAACTTCTGATATTCTTTCTTCTGCTTGGTCAATTCGGCTGTTGAGAGTTGTGCATGCTTCGTGAAGTTCAGTGTTGTGTTTTTTAGCTCCTTCAATTCATTCATATTCCTCTCTAAGTTGTCCATTCTTGTTATCAATTCCTCGAATCTTTTTTCAAATCTTCTTTCAAGGTTCTTAGTTTCTTTGCACTGGTTTAAAACATGTTCCTTTAGCTCACTGAAGTTTCTCATTATCCACTTTCTGAAGTCTGATTCCGTCATTTCGTCACATTCATTCTCCGTCCAGCTTTGTTCCCTTGCTGGTGAGGAATTTTGGTTTTTTTTTGGAGGTGAGGTGTTTTGGTTTTTGGGTGTTTTCCTCCTTTTTGCGCTGGTTTCTTCCCATCTTTATGGATTTATCCGCCTGTCGTCTTAGTAGTTGCTGGTTTTTCAATTGGGTCTCTGTGTGGACACTGAGATTGTTGATGATGAAGAATTTCTGTTCATTAGTTTTCCCTCTAATGGTCTATCCTCTCTGCTGTATGAGTGCTGAGGTCCACTCCAGGCCCTGTTTGTCTGGGGTATAACTGCAGCAGCTGCGGAATAGTGAGGGATGATATCAGTTTCTTTTTCTGCTGCCCTTGTTCCAGAATGATGCCAGCCAAATATCATTCTGATTAGTCCTTTTCTGGGGTGACTCCTTGGATATACAGGGGTCAGGGAACTGCTTGAGGAGACAGTCTGTGCTTTATAGGAGCTCCAGTGCTGAGCTGTGAGCTCCATTGTTTGTTCAGTGTTGTTGGGAGGTTGTTTATGTCTGCTGCAACAGAACTCATAAAACACCACCCCTTTTTTTTTTTCACCCTTAGATGCTCTGTCTCAGGGAGTTGGGGCTTTCTTTATGAGTATCTGTTGCACTGTCCTTCTTCACTAGGTGGCAGTCTATTCACTATTTGCCTGCCGGGGCTCTGACCTGCTAGCGCAGGTCTGCCCTGTTGCTGCCTGGTGGAGTGTCTCTGTTATGGCAGGTTGCCTCAGCAACGGCAGGCTGCGTCAGACCTGGGCAGTACTTCAGTGAGGTGCACTGTGTCAGAGATGGTGGACGCCCCTCCCTCACCGGGCTGCACCGTCCTAGATGCCTGCAGCAAAACTCTCAGCCCCAAGTGCCTCCAGTCGCCGCCCTGCTTGTCCCCGTGAGCGTGGGACCCGCCGAGCCCGATCACCCAGCTCCCTGCCACAGAGTCTGTCCTCTCTCTCTCTCTCTTCCTCTCCCCAAGCTGAAAGGTCAACTCTCTCACTGGCGCCCCAGGAGCCTGCCGATAGGGCACTGGGATCCGTGCGATCTCCCATGCCGCTGCTCACTACCCCGGCTCAGATCACGCTTCCCAGGAAACTCCTGGTCTGGCTCATTGTCCAAGTCCCGTTCAATGAGATGGACATGCCAATCTGCCCTTCCAAATCTCAGATTGCCAGTTTAACAGGGCACCCAGGCCAGTGAGTTCTGCGCTGGGTCCCGCTGCAGCGCCAGCCGAAGAGGCGGCGGGAGCCAGCTGCGTTAGCCGGCTGCACTAGGGTCCAGTGTCTCTCCCACACCTGGGACATTCAACACTCTGTGGGCATAAAAGGTCCATCCGAGAATGCGGCTAGGACTCACCCTCTGCGCCTTCACCGAGAGCTGCAATCCTGAGTCGCCTCTACGACGCCATCTTGCCTCCTCCTCCTGACATTTTATTTAATTCAGAACATTCAAAGGTTTTCTGGAGCCTTCTCGGATCCATGAGCAAATTTGAAGCATATTGTTTAATCCCCAAATATGCAGATTTTCTAGCCATCATTCTGTTTTTGATATCTTGTTTTTATTTCTCTGTGGTCAGACAACACACTTGGTATATCTTTTCACTCTTTTGAATTTGTTAAGTTGTGTTTTATGGCCAGAAGTCTACCATGATTAATGTTCTTTGTGGTCTTGAGGATAATATGTATTCTGCTGTTGTTGGGTGAAGTACTCCCTACCTATCAAATAAATCAAGTTGATTAACAGTGATGTTCAGGTCAATTATGTCCTTACAGACTTTCTGCCTGTTCGTTCTGTTAACTCAAGTGTAGGGCTGAAACTCTTTGGGCCTCACATATTTTGATGCACTATAGTTAGGTCAATGCACTATAGTTAGTCAACATGCACTATTGTTATGTTCTTTGGAGAATTGATCCCTTTGTTATTATGATTTTTATCCCTGAGAATTTTTCTTTTAGTCAAATCTGCTTTGTCTCAAAATTAACATAGGTACTCCAGCTTTGTTGTGATTAGTATTAGCATGATATGTATTTCTCCAATGCTTTACTTTTGAACTACTCTAGTGTTGATATTTAAAGTTGTTCTTTTCCTACACAACAGGTATTTAGGTATCTTGACAATCTTTGTCTTTTATATGGTATATTAGGAACATTCAGATTATTACTTTTTCATGATGTCCCTCAGCTTGAAGTGAACATTCTGATTTAATGTGATGATTGATATAGTTGAATTAATATCTACATTTGTTTTCTATTTCTTGTATTTGTTCTTTATTCTTTTCTCCCTTTTTCTTTCTTCACAATTTAAATTGAGTATTTAATATGATTCTACTTTATTCCCTTACCATATAAATTCCCATTCCTTTTCATATTTTCAGTAGTTAGCCTAAATCTTACAATATACATTTTTAGCCAATCTACTCACTTCAAATAATAGCATACCACATCACATATAGTGTTGGTAACTTATAAAGAATATTCCCAGTTTCTCTGTTCTGTCTCATTTGGCAATGTTGTCAGCCATTTCTCTTATAAATATATTATATTACCCAATATCTTTTTACTTTTAACAAAAAAGTTTTCAATTATTTAAAAATAAGTAAAATCAAAGATAATTGTTTATTCTTTTCTGAACACTTTATTTTTATTAAAGATTTCAGTTTCTGAGGTTTCTTTTTTTTAATCTCTAATTTTATTCGATTGTGGTTCGAAAAGATACATGATATAATTTCTACTTCTTTGAATTTGTTCAGATTTGTTTTGTGGCCTAAGATATGCTCTATTCTGAAGAATGTTCCATGTGCTGGGGAAAATAATACATATTTGATAGCAGACGGGTGAAATGTTTTGTAATATCAATTAGATTTAGTGTGTAGTTTAACTTCAGTGTTTCTTGGTTGATTTTCTCTCTGGTTGATGTATCCATTACTGAGAGTGGGGTGTTGAACAAATGGAGGTTCCTGGAGAGTGGCACACCCAGGGAAGGATAGAAGCTCCCTGTCCCTTCCCCATACCTCACCTTTGCATCTCTTCACCTGTATCTTTTGTAATATAATAGTGAAGGATAAATGTGTTTCCCTGAGTTTTGTGAGCCTCCCTAGCAAATTAATTGAACCCAAAAATGGAGTCATGGGAATCCCAACTTGAAGCTAAAGGGTCAGAACTTTCAGAGGCTCAGACTTGTGACCATTGTCTGAAATTGGGGCAGTATTGGGGACTGGGCACTTAATTTGTAGGATCTGATGCTATCCCTAGGTAGATAATGTTGGAACTGAATTGGAGGATACCCAGCTAGTGTCTGCTGCAGAAATGATTGCTCACTTGATGATGGAGAGAAAACCACCCCCAACATGTGATTGTAGAAGCCTTCATGTTGAAGGCTGATGTGGTGTGAGAGCAGAGAAGAACAGTTTGTGTTTTTTTCCCAAACAGTGTAGCATGATGTTTTGACATATACATAGTGATGTTATTACTATAGTCAAATAAATTAATATAGCCATCATCTTACATAGTTACCTGTTTTGTTTTGGGGGAAGAATAGGTGTACTTAAAATCAACTCTCTTAGCAAATTTCCAATATACAATTCCTAATAATAGACCTAATGATGTAAATTAGATCTCTAGACTTGTTTATCCAAAATAACTGCATTTTTGTACCCTTTGGCCTATATTTCCCCCACCTCTTCTATTCTGGTAACTACCTATGTAATCTCTGTTTTCATATATTTTGGTTTTTGTTTTTCCTCTGTTTTTTAGATTTCATATATAAGTTAGATTATACAGTATTTTTTATGTTTCTGGCTTATTACATTTAGCACAATTCTGGGTTCATTCATATTGTCACAAATATCAGAATCTCCTTTCTAGGCTAAATAATATTCATATATATGTATACACATATATATGGCAACTTCTTTATTCATCTGTCAATGAACACTTAGGGTGTTTCTATATCCTGCTATTGTGAATAATTCTACTCACATGAATAAAATTAGAAATGAAAGAGGCATTATAATGGATGTCTCAGAAATAAAAGGGATCAAATAAGAGTATTATGAACAATTATATGCCAAAAAATTGGATAAACTAGTGAAAGTAAATACATTACTGGAAAAATACAACCTTCCAAGACTGAATGAAGAAGAAATAAAAGTCTGATTTTACCAGTTACAAATCATTAAATCAATCAATCAAAGTAGTAGTAAAATACCTCCCAACGAACAAAAGCTCAGGACTAGAGGGCTTCATGACTTCTTTGAATTTACCAAACATTCAAAGAAGAATTAATACTAATCCTTCCTAAACTCTTCCAAAGCATAGAAGTAGACAGTTACAAAGGTTATGATTGTTAGCATTTCATTTTGATTCTTTCTTAGAGTTCCATGTCTTTGCTTAGAATATTCATCATTTCTTGCATGTTGTCTACTTTTCCCTACTAATATATTAGAACCTAATATATTAGTTATGCTTATTTTAAATTTTTATTCTGATCATTCTTAAACTGTGTCCCAGCTGAGTCTAGTTGTAATGTTTGCTTTGTCTCTTCTATTGTTTGTTTTTTGACTGTTAGAATATCTTGCAATTTTCAAATTAAACCCAGACATGGTATGTTTACCAATAGGAACTAAGGCAAATAGACCTTAAGTGTGAGCTTATATGTTATTCTAGTAAGAGTTGGGCTGATTTTAATGCTTGCTGTAGCTGTTGGTGATAGAGGCATTTAATTCCGCTAATGTTATATTTTTCTCCCCTCTTGGCTTTGGGTTTCTGAAAATACTATTTAGAGATAGTATGTTTTTATTTTGCAGTTTTTTGATGGACCTTGCAGTTTTCTTCAGTTAGACTCCACTCTTATTATAGTGTTATCTTTCTTTGTGGAATGCGAGGTATAGAAGGGGGGATCATTTTGTAATCTTTTGATGATGTTTCAGATTTTTAGTGAGCCTGCATCTTGTGGCTGTGACCTTCACAAGTTTTTCTCCACTGATATATTTCCACCCCTCTCCACCCCTGCCTCTTACTCTCTCTTGAGTTCAGTGTTCCTAATATATTTCCTCAAAACACAGTCTACTGTTAACTATGTGATTTTTCTTTTTAGAGAGGAAAAGGATTTTGGAATGATCTCTACTGGGGAGGAATTCCCTACCCTGAGCCATGATAAGCTTTCAAAATTATATTCTGGCAAAATAATTTTCTGTGGAGAGTAAGCTCTTATTATGAAGAGGGCCCTTGCCGTGTCTCAGAAAGGAGATTCTTTCTGTTTCCTTACTAAGATCCAGAGGAACTCTTTCTTGGATCTTCTTCATAATAATCTGGTGGGTTCCTGATGGTAAAGTCCACAGAAATGTGGGGGTCCCTCTCAAACCACAATTCTATGCAGTTATTCACTTTTGTATTGATTCATACTTGGCCTCCTAAAATTCATTAAAATTATATGTGTTCTTCTAAATTTATGTTTCTAGGGCTTATATTTCTAAGCATAATACTGTTGCTCTATCTCTCTGGATGTACCTGACTCTCTAGTTTTGGGAATTTTTTTTTTCCTTTGGTCTTGTGACCTCAGTTATCTGATAGGTTCACATAGCCATTGATTTTCAGTTTTTGTAGTTTTCTTATTTTTTATTCAATATGGTATTGGAAGTTTTGGCCAGGGCAATCAAGCAAGAGAAAAAAACAAAGGGTACTCACATAGGAAGAGAGGAAGTCAAATTGTCTCTGAATGTAAATGATATGATTGTATTTTTAGAAAAACCTATCTTTCTACACAAAATCTCCTTAAGCTGATAAGCAACTTCAGCAGTCTCGGGATAGAAAAATCAACATGCAAAAATCACAAGCATTCCTATAAACTAATAACAGACAAACAGAGAGCCAAATAGTGTGTGAACTCCTATTCACAATTGCTACAAAGAGAATAAAATACCTAGGAATACAACTAACAAGGGTTGTGAAGGATCTCTTCAAGGAGAACTACAAACCACTGCTCAAAGAAATAAGAGAGGACACTAACAAATGGAAAAACATTCCATGCTCATTAATAGGAAGAATCAATATCATGAAAATAAATATACTGTCCGAAGTAATTTATAGATTCAATGCTATTTCCATCAAGCTACCATTGACTTTCTTCACATAATTAGAAAAAACTACTTTAAATTTATATTGAACCAAAAAAGAGCCCATATAACCAAGACAATCCTAAACAAAAAGAACAAAGCTGGAAGTATCAGGTTACCTGACTTCAAGTTATACTACAAGGCTACAGTACCCAAAACAGCATGGTACTGGTTCCAAAACAGATACATAGACCAATGGAACAGAACAGAGGCATCAGAAATAATGCTGCACATCTACAACCAACTGATTTTTGGCAAAACTGACAAAAATAAGCAATGGGGAAATGATTCCCTGTTTAATAAATGGTGTTGGGAAAACTGGCTAGCCATGTGCAGAAAACTGACACTGAACCACTTCCTTACACGTTATACAAAAATTAACTAAAGATGGATTAAATACTTAAACATAAGACCTAAAACCATAATATTCCTAAAAGAAAACCTATGCAGTACCATTCAGGACATAGGCAAATCAAAACCACAAAACCTATGCAGTACCATTCAGGACATAGGCATGGGGAAAGACTTCATGACTAAAACACAAAAGCAATGGCAAAAGCCAAAATCGACTAACGAAATCTAATTAAACCAAAGGGCTTCTGTACAGCAAAAGAAATTGTCCTCAGAGTGAATAAGCAACCTACAGAATGGGAGAAAATTTTTGCAATCTACCCATCTGACAAAGAATCCACAAGGAGTTTTTAAACAAACTTACAAGAAAAAAAAAACTCGTCAAAAAATGGGCAAAGGATATAAATGGACACTTCTCAAAATAAGACATTTATGCAGCCAGAAAACATGGAAAAGAGCTCACCATCACTGGTCATTAGAGAAATGCAAATCAAAACCACAATGAAATACCTTCTCACACCAGTTAGAATGGCGAGCATAACAAATTCAGGAAACAGATGCTGGAGAGAATGTGGAGAAATAAGAACACTTTTACACTGTTGGTGGGAGTGTAAATTCATTCAATCATTGTGGAAGACAGTGAAACAACTCCTTAAGGATCTTGAACCAGAAATACCATTTGACCCAGCAATCCCATTATTGGGTACATATCCAAAGGATTATAAATCATTCTATTATAAAGATACATATACATGTATGTTTATTGTTGCATTGTTCACAATAGCAAAGACTTGGAATCAACTCAAATGCCCATCAATGAGAGACTGGAAAAAGAAAATGTAGCACATATACACCATGGAATACTATGTAGCCATAAAAAGGATAAGTTCATATCCTTTGCAGAGACATGGATGAAGATGGAAACCATCGTGCTTAGCAAACTAACACAAGAACAGAAAGCCAAACACTCCATATTTTCACTCATAAGTGGGTGTTGAACAATAACGCATGGACACAGGGATGAGAATATCACAAACTTGGGCCTGTTAGGGGACAGGGGGCTAGGGGAGGGAAATCATTTGAGAAATACCTAATGTAGATGATGAGTTGATTGGGGCAGCAAACCATCATGGCATGTGTATACTTATGTAACATGTATCTCAGAACTTAAAGTATAATAATAATAATAATAATAATAAAAATAATAATAAAATGGACTTGGTGATCTCCAAGTGCTTTACATGTTAGAAGAAAGGTCAGAAATCAGGAGAGGTAATTTAAATATTTATTGGCAGAAGCTTTCTCTAAAATTGTATGCTTGGGGCAAGAATTCATTTTTTTTCTTTAGAGGTATTTATTTTTTTAAACTTTGTCAGTGATAACTTGAGGTTTACTTTTTTTCCTTTAATCAGTGGTTTTTCATAATGTGTTGATGGAGTTTGACTGTTGGAGTTTTTTATGAGATTGATTGTTTACATACGGGGAGATTAGGCAGTGAGCCTGTGCTCAAGTCTGGGTGTTTGAAAGAAACTTAGATAATATTCAGTTTAGCAATCTTTGCTCTCAAACTGGATTTTCCTTGTGATGTTTTCATTACTGAACATCTCTCCTGTATCTAAATATTGGACAGATAATTGTGTGTTCTTTTATGCTGCTTGATCACAGAGATTTTTAGGTCTTTAGTGAAGCCAAGGCGTGTAATGAGAGAGATACTGCTGGATGATTTTAAGTCTTTATAGCTACTGTCATTCTTCTTTCCCCAGGCATGTGGTAGTTTGTATCCTCACCTGATTTTTTTTTTCCTCCTCCAACTTCACCCTTTTCTGCTCTGAGTAACTCCCCATTCCATCTTTTTTTATTCATAACATATGTACAGGTTTCCTAAATCACACATTATCTTGTTTGGTACCCTGTTCTTTTGCACCTGTTTGAACCTAATATTTTTTTCCTTCTCTTTTTTGGCTCAGGGTTTTTTTTTTTTTAACCTTCTAGACCCTACCTTCTTTTAAGCAGCTTTCCTTGATTCCTCTCTACATAATGGTATGTTCCTCCTGGGATTTTCCCAGCATTGCACTTTGATCTCAGAACTTATATTTTTTATAACAATTGTTTGTTTAAGTATTTCTATCCTACCAAAAAAAAAGTGGGCTTCTTGGCCACAAGAGTTCCCCCTGCCCCCACTCTCTCTTTTTTAACGTAGTCCAGTAGAACTTAGCAGAGTCTCGAGCCTATAGATGCTCAGTACACATATGTAAAACGGTGAATGATAAATGATTAAATCAATAATTGGTATCATCTTGGCGACTTCCACTTTAGTCACTTCCAAGCAGTCATTCATTTGA
Source organism: Saguinus oedipus (assembly GCA_031835075.1). Classification (NCBI taxonomy): domain Eukaryota; kingdom Metazoa; phylum Chordata; class Mammalia; order Primates; family Cebidae; genus Saguinus; species Saguinus oedipus. The sequence continues at coordinate 131,975,675 of CM063178.1, forward strand.
AGCTGCACTTTCAAGTTTCATATGAATTACTCTTCTTTTCTTTCTCTTTCCTTTTAACAATTCCCATTAAAATTTTATAGTACTGAACATGTAGGATGCTTTTCCCCTCAACAAACTGCTTATCACAGTATGTAGATTAGAAGAATTTGGTTACCTTAGGTAAATCTGGGTTTGCAGTCTGAAGCTCTAGGCTCAAGTTCTGCTTTCATCTCTGCTTTTCAAGTCGTATAAATTTGGTTAGAGCTCAGTTTATCTATAAAATAATGTCTTCACGTGGATTTGGGACTTTCAGTAAGTAAATACAGTTTTCTTAATTGCACTTATATCATAGTTTGTCAAAATCCACTTGCAATGGAAATGGAAGTTCCTGGACAGAGGCTTAGTGCTATGTGTTGGCTGCTGGCACTTGTACTCTTAAAATAGCATTTTGAGAAACAAACAACAGATGTTATAGAAATAAGAAATTGGCTACTTTAGAGCTGAGCTGGTTAATGTCTTTATTGATAGCAATAGTAGAAACTTACATTTCTTGCATGAAAACCTGTGTAAGATTTTCTTTTAAATAAAAACTCAAACATTTTATTATTTAATTCTCATATTGATATTTTGAAATGGATGCTAGTATTACCCTCAGTTTACTGAGGAGAAAGCCTGCAGCTCTCTGACTCCAAATAAGGGATGTAAATTATGAACCTAGCAGCTACTATCACTCTTCACCTAGACATAGTTGCACAAAAATTCCCCTAGCTTAATTTGTAATGTGTACTCCTGCCTAAACTCTTCTAATGGCACAATCCGTCTTCCTCACCCAAACTCCACATGTAGCTGTAGATACTGCAAATCTCAGTGTAGAGTTATGGACCAGAGACCCTGAACAAAGAAGTTTTACTGACAGCTAAAAAACATTTTTTTTTTTTTTTACTCCTTGTCAGTGTGCCCAAATGTACCATAATGTATCTAAAACAGTGGTCCCAAGATTGAGAATCCAACTGGCCAAGAAATATTTGGGGATAAAGAAACATCTTTAAGACCAGCTTCTGCAACTGGCCATTCTCAACCACTTGTGACAGAGAAATTTTTTCTTTTCTAGTACCTGAAAACACGAGTTCTCTGTCAAAAATTATATCAGTCAGAAATACAATCCTAGTTTTAAATGAAAATGTCATGTCTCTGCCACCTCAGTATGTCTATAAACAGTGAAACCTGTGTCTGGGTTGTACATTTATGATTCATTTGTCCTTTGGTGAATTAAAGTGTTTGACATTCCTACATTTGGCTGTAAAACGCAGGAGGATGTTAAGTGGCTAGTATAAAACTCTGTGATTCATGACCAAGAGGAGTGAATGTACCACATTATCTGATCATCGCTTCTACCAGTTTAGGGCCACTTATCTGCTTTCTACCTGTCTGGTGTGTAGAGATAAACTATCTTTATTGTCCCATCATGAGAGTGGTGATGAATTGCTCTTGGAATTTTTCTGTTGACACTTTCTGAAGCTCTACATTCTCCTGCTGTAACATATCCAGTGGGGAAGTCTCCCACTAAATAAGCATCATAACACTGTGGTTTCCAATGGTCAAATACTTACCTTTGTGAAAGTAATCTGACTATAAAGAACAGAGACGTTTTTATTGTTGGTGGCACCTGGGTTATCGTCTTAAAAAATCTAAATGCTATGGATTTGGGGGATTAAATTTGTGACTGTGTAGTATAATTCTTTATAAATGAATCTCTGACTTTCCCAAGAGTATCAAACACACTAGGTGACAGAAAATCACTTGGTAGAAAAGGCAATGTTTAATATTGCTGTGGGGGATAACTCAGGTGATCACTTTAATGCATGCTTTTCATGCTGGAAAGAATTGATAAGCGGTGTCTCCAAAAAGTAAAATATTCTGATGTAACTGAGCCTGGGATCAACAGAGATAAAAGTTTGTGGAAACAGGTAAGGCCTGTTGGAGGTTCTCCCTGAGGGGTTTTTGTATTTGTGTAAGTGGGGAAAAATGAAGATATTTTTGGATTCTTCATAATCAGATTCATATCTCCCCTTTGCACAGGTGAGCAGTAAATAGATGTTTGAAAAGCTGCTCTTGTGGATGGACTTTTGCTCCTGCTGAACTCATTCTAGCTCCAATTATATCAGAAATGATGAAAATCAATGTTAAGAGTTATCCCTGCTGAAGGTCAGGGGTGAAAAAGGGTCCAGTGTAATAATAATTTAAAGTAACTTCAGAAGACAACTCATCAACTATGAAGAGATCAATTGAACCATTATTTTTTTAAAAAAAATTGTGCTTGAGCAGTCTCATTGCTGAGGGTGACACAGCTGAGATTGTTGAGGCAGAAGGAGAGGATTTGGAGAGGGTTTTTAGAATGAACCTATTAGACTACCAAAACAGTAATTTATTTTTCATTTTACCATCACTTGTCACCTTGTTTAAAAATGCCTGAAAATTTAATAACTGAAAAATTGGTTGAAAAGTTATTCTTTCCAGTGACATTGCATATCCTACTGCCTTTAGGTTGATAGTAGGTAAACTGTAATGCTTGAGCAAAATACTTACCTACCCCTAAGAATTAATGGTCTGCTATGAGAATTTTAATTTTTCACGGACTCATTTATTCTTTGAAAATCATATGTGAAAAGAAAGCTTTGTCTTTCCTTTGGAAGCAGTTTCATTTTACAGTGGGACCATCCTTTTCTTTCTGCTATGGGCCTCCCATACTTTATGGGTTTCATTATGTCCTTATGCTTCCTGTCTTACCCTACTCTTTGAATTATTATCAATATTCTTAATGATTCCAATCAGTATTTTTTGATGACTCAGTTTTGAACATTCTTAAATGTCAAAGGCTGCTTTGATCTTAATGGAGCAAAGCCTGCTGTTTTAAATTTCTAAATTTCATGCTATCAATTTTACTCTTCTCGCTATTCTGGGACATTTAGAGAAGCTATGACATCACCTCAGACATCAAAAAGCTTAAAATGGGTGAAGAAAGGTTGATAAATTATGTTCATAAATAGTTATGGCAGAACTAAAGAAAAGAAAGAAGCATTCAAGAAATTGAAATTGAACAGGGTATCCATTCGTCCTGATGTTGTTTGGATGGGATGGTACTGGCAAAACTATTAATGATATCCTTATTTACTCTCAAACTTGTCTTGCTTTGGAAGATTCATTAATTAAATAACCTGACTCAAGAGGTACTTTAAGTTTAGGACAGTCAGTAGCTTTTGTTAGGAATCTTTTTGATCGAATCTTGAACCACCTAGGTTTACACAGATAAGAATACAACTTGTGGAGGTGGACCCACCTGGCTAACTATTGCCAATAGCAAGGGTTAAAACATTATCAGCACTCCAGAAGCTCCCTTTTTGCTTCCTCCTAGTCCTGTTTTCTATCAAGGTGGCCACTATACAAACTTCCAGAGAGTTGGAATCTTGCAAAATTACTCTGTGTCTACATCTGTTGCTCAGTATTGTATCTGTGATGTCTACCTATGTTGTGCATAGAGTTCATTTTCATTGCTGAATAGTATTCAATTATACATGTATAACACAGTTTATTCATTCCACAGTTGCTAAACTTTTGGATTCTTATTAATTTAGGAATTGTAATGCAGAAATGGTAAAGAGCTTACTTTGGAACTAACTGTAATTTTCATATGTTATTCCAAATATTTTGAGTGTGTACTTCTCTATTTTTAGAAACTGTTTATAGCCCTCTTGTGATTACAGTTGATCTTTTCCTTTTTTAAAATTTTTATTGCATTATAGGTTTTGGGGTACATGTGCAGAACGTGCAAGATAGTTGCATAGGTACACACATGGCAGTGTGTTTTGCTGCCTTCCTCCCCTTCACCCACACTTGGCATTCATCCCCAGGCTATCCCTCCCCAGCACCCCCACTGTCCCTTCCCCATTACCCCCAATAGACCCCAGTGTGTAGTAGACCCCCTCTCTGTGTCCATGTGTTCTCATTTTTCTCACCCGCCTATGAGTGAGTATATGCGGTATTTCTTTTTCTGTTCTTTTGTCAGTTTGCTGAGAATGATGTTCTCCAGATTCATCCATGTCCTAACAAAGGACAAAAACTCATCATTTTTGATTGCTGCATAATGTTGATCTTTTAATATACCTTAAAATACATAACATTGAAGTTTTATAAATTAAGTAATAATTTAAGTCAATTTTTTGTTATTAGTGATAGCTATATGTATTTGAAAATAGTCCTGTTTTCTGAAGTGAGATATATTCCAATATTCTATGATTCCTTGTATTGTGTTTAAGACCCATAGCAATGCTTTACTTCTGCAATAACTCCAAGCCCAGTGACTTGTACGAAGGATAATAAGAACTTAATTCAGGGTGATGACAGAGAAATGAAAAGATGCCCTAGGCAATACTTTGAAGTATCAATATAGTTTGGCAATAAATTAGATATTATGAGTGAATATACACAGATAACCTTAATAAAATGTATTATTCACAGTCCCCTATAATGGAGAAACCCAACATTCTTGGAATACGATCCATACGATCCAAGGAAAACACATCAGTAAAATAACAAAGTCAAAGTTTCATTATCTTGCCTTATATTAAAATACCATATTTCAACATAGACAGATATCTGACTGATTGCTAAAGCCAGATTAATAAGCTGGTATATTAATAATTTAAAATATAATCCTTTTATAAAATCAGAAAAGAAAGACCTCTTAATCTTATTTATTTTCAGTTATGAACACTAATGTTTAGAACCTCATGAAATTGATACAGACTGGAGCGGATAACATAATTCTTTTTAGTTTGTTGTGAATCATTTTGTGGGTGTACAAACCACTTTTCACTGATTTGCATCCAAGAGACGTTGGCTATAGTTCAGATTTTATCTTTAATCTTAGGCAGAATAAAATAGTATGAAGTCAGACATGAGTCAAAGAGCTGCCACTTAAAGAACTGGGTTGCTTGGGATACTTATTTAACTCTTCAGAGTCTTAGTTTCTTCCCAGAAATGGAACATAATGGAATTAATCATATGTAGTATTTAGAAAAAAATGCATAGCAAAATGGGGTGAGACTATGTTAAGCCAAAAAATATCTAATTAGAAGGTCAAAGGATAAATCAAATCTAAGGGCATGAGAAACTGCAGACATGTTTCTAAAGGGAGTGAGGGAGGTACAGTCATGCATTACTGAAGGACAGAGATACCTTTGGAGAAATACATTCTTAGGCAATTTTGTTGTGCAAACGTCACAGAATGTACTTACACAAATCTAGATGGTATAACCTACTACACATCTAGGCTACATGGTGTAGCCTATTGCTCTGAGGCTACAAACCTCCACAGCATTTTGCTTACTGAATACAGTAGACAACTGTAACACCATGGAAATTATTTGTGTATCCAAATATATCTAAACATGGAAAAAGTACAGCAAATATATGGTATTGTAATCTTATAAGACCACTCCTGAATATGCACTCTGTTGTTGACTGGAATGTTATAATATGGCTCATGACTGTAGATGGGCTACACTATACCCCAGGTAAGGATCTTAGTGTCTACTCTAGTCTAATGCCCAGAGTTCTGTGTCTCCACTCATTGACACCCAGTTCCATATGCCCCACATCAACTTAGTAGGGTTGATGAGGCTGGAAAATTTTGGTATTAGATGTAAGAGTTGTCTTGACTGTGGACGACTGTAAAACCTACTTCAGCATCCAAGCAGAAGGCTATTTCTAAATGAAAATTATTACTTTAACTGTCTTATTTCTTTGCACGTTGTTTTCATAATCAAAAGAAATGGACATACATATTTCTTGAAGGATTTATATATAACATACATGGTTTGTCATGAAGATTAATAATTGAAATGTTTGTTTATAAGGTTTTTATTATGGTGCTTGGTACAGAGTTGGAATCCCCTAGTATTAACTTTCTTTCCACTGGTGTGACTATAGTTCAAGATTCATTTAGGTCTCAAACGTCATGATAATATGTATTATCATATATTTAGAGGCTAGAATTGCAACTGAGTAGAATGGAAAATTTGGAAGTGGAATTTTTTTTTCCGTTCCAGTTCTTATGAGCATAGTTGGTCCAATTTACAGGGTAAAATTATTATAGTGTAATATAAAAGCACATAGGCAACACAGCTGGATATTATTCAGAATTAGAGAGAATTGTCAAATTACAAGAAAGAAAATAGGTGAAAAGGAAAAGGAAAAACGGAGTAAGAGGAACTCCCATCTTACATCCATGCGGTTGATAGTAATTAGGTAATTCGATCTATGAGTTAGATTGTATTGGTTATGGTTCTTTACCAGCATAGCCTATTGCTTTTATTCATGTAGGGTATTTATAGAACTTATTTTACTGTAATTATGCAACTATCTGCTCCATTAGGTTAAAATTCCTTTGACAAAATTGTCTTTAAAAATTACTTCATGTATTTGGTCTGCTAATATATTTCAGTCCATACTATATGTAAAATACTGTTTTGTACCCTGGGGATACAGTAATAAAAGTACAAAGCCCCTGTCATAGAAAAACATAATACAGTGGGAAAGGACCTTATATTCTAGTGTCAAAAGGCTAACAATAAATAAATAGGCATATATAAAGAGGTAAAAAGATCCATCAAGAAAAATAAAAGTCTAAAAGAGATACAAATAATAGGGTATACTTTTATAGATGTTTGTCAGAGAACATCCGTGTGATAAATTAATATTTGAGTTTAGATCAAATTAGAGACAAAAATAGGGAACCATGCAGATATTTTGGTTAAGATTGTTTAAGGCAGAGGAAGGAGCAAATACAAAGGTGTCAGCAACCTCCTTATGTTTGAGGGATGTTAGGGAAAGGATGTTGATGGATCAGGGGGACTAAGGGGAAGATGAAAGAGATGAAGTCAGAGGTTAAGATAAGGTGTGTTGTAATGCAGTGTAATAAGGATATTGGATTTTGCTTTCTGATAAGATTCAAAGCCATTGAACAAGGAGAGAGATGGTCAATTTTGGAAGACAGACTATAAGAGGGAAGAGATATAAATGGGATCAAATAAAGAATTCACTGAAGAAAATAACTTTGATATCTTAGGCCAAGAGACTTAAGTTTTTCCCAGTGCTTAGTGAGATTCCTCATTCCTTAGTGAGGTTATCTTTTTTTTCTAAATATATATTTAATAAATAGTTAAACCAGAGACACAAGTACAATAAAAAGTTATTAGTTATATTTAATTTTATTTGAAAATGATCACATAAATTCATTTATAAATTAAAAATGATGTATCTAGTCTGTGGAGAAAATCTGATTGATTAAAATGATTAAATCTTTCATTTGATTAAGCCTTTTGATTATTTGTCTTGGAATTATTTTTTGAAGAGAGTTCAAGAAACATCAATTGAGGTGCCTTTTAAGTAAAAGGCAATGTGATAGAAGATGAGGATTAAAAAGATAAATATCAAACATTCCCTGCAGAAGTTTGTAATCATCTTGAAGTTCAAGAAATCCTTCTTGGAGGTGCTGACACCTGAATGGAGTCTCAAAGTTTGAGTAGAAGTTATCCAATTAAATAGTAGGAGGGCAAGAACTCAAGATAGGGATAAAAGTAGGGACACAAGTGTGAAGATATGACTGGGCCCAGTGCTCACACCTGTAATCCTATCACTTGGGGAGGCTGAGGCAGGTGGGTCACTTGAACCTGTGTGGGCAACATGGTGAAACCTCAACCTCTGCAAAAATTAGCCAGTGTTATAGTAGGTGCCTATAGTCCTAGCTACTCTAGAGGCTGAGGCAGGAAGATCATCTAAGGCCGGGAGGTCAAGGCTGTGATGAGCCGTGATTATACCACTGCACTCCAGCTTGGGTGACACAGTGAGACCCTGTTTCAGAAAAAAAGCATGTGAAGATATTAATTGTATGGTGTATATAAAAAGAATAAGCATGTAGTATATTATTGGAAAGTAAAGTGAAAGTACTGAGCATGAGATGAAGATGAGTGGAGAATAACTTACAAAAGTCCTTATTTTACTGTGTAAGATTGTTGGACCATATTTCAAGGATGGTAAACAAACTAGTAGATAATTTATTTAGGTGTGACATGGTCAAAATTTTGTTTTAGATGTTGTATCAGTAATGGTAGTCTTTCAAGTTGTGATAGCAAATTAGCCTACAAATCTTCAGATAGGCTGGAAGAAATAGGGTCTTCAGACCTAAATATTCACTTGGACCTTGGCTAACTGGTTTGTACATCTTTTTGGAGGATGATGCAGGGGACTAGAGACTGGAAAGTCACAGACAGACTTTTTATTTATTTTATTTTATTTTATGTTTTCATTTTTAAATTGCATTTTAGGTTTTTGGGTACATGTGCAGAGCATGCAAGATAGTTGCATAGGTACACACATGGCAGTGTGTTTTGCTGCCTTCCGCCCCTACACCCACATTTTGCATTTCTCCCCAGGCTATCTCTCCCAAGCTCCCCAACGCTGTCCCTCCCCTATTCCCCCCAATAGACCCCAGTGTGTAGTAGACCCCCTCCCTGTGTCCATGTGTTCTCATTTTTCATCACCTGCCTGTGAGTGAGAATATGCGGTATTTCATTTTCTGTTCTTGTGTCAGTTTGCTGAGAATGATGTTCTCCAGATTCATCCATGTCCCTACAAAGGACACGAACTCATCATTTTTGATTGCTGCACAATATTCTATGGTGTATATGTGCCACATTTTCCCAGTTCAGTCTATCATCGATGGGCATTTGGGTGGGTTCCAGGTCTTTGCTATTGTAAACAGTGCTGCAATGAACATTCGTGTGCATGTGTCCTTATAGTAGAACGATTTAAAGTCCTTTGGATATATACCCAGTAATGGGATTGCTTGGTCAAATGGAATTTCTATTTCTAAGGCCTTGAGGTATCGTCACACTGTCTTCCACAATGGTTGAACTAATTTACGCTCCCACCAATAGTGTAAGAGTGTTCCTATTTCTCCGCATCCTCTCCAGCATCTGTTGTCTCCGGATTTTTTAATGATCGCCTTTCTAACTGGCGTCAGATGGTATCTCAATGTGGTTTTGATTTGCATTCCTCTAATGACCAGGGATGATGAGAATTTTTTTCATATGTTTGTTGGCCTCATATATGTCTTCTTTTGTAAAGTGTCTGTTCATGTCCTTTGTCCATTTTTGAATGGGCTTGTTTGTTTTTTTCCTGTAAATCTGTTTGAGTTTTTTGTAAATTCTGAATATCAGCCCTTTGTCAGATGGGTAAACTGCAAAGATTTTTTCCCACTCTGTTGGTTGCTGATTCACTCTAGTGACTGTTTCTTTTGCCATGCAGAAGCTGTGGAGTTTGATTAGGTCCCATTTGTCTATTTTGGCTTTTGTTGCCATTGCTTTTGGTGTTTTGGTCATGAAGTCCTTGCCTACTCCTATGTCCTGAATGGTTTTGCCTAGATTTTCTTCTAGGGCCTTTATGGTGCCAAGTCTTATGTTTAAGTCTTTAATCCATCTGGAGTTAATTTTAGTGTAAGGTGTTAGGAAGGGTTCCACTTTCTGCTTTCCGCACATGGCTAGCCAGTTTTCCCAACACCATTTATTAAACAGGGAATCCTTTCCCCATTGCTTGTTTCTGTCAGGTTTATCAAAGATTATATGGTTGTAGATACGTTGTGTTGCCTCCGATGCCTCTGTTCTGTTCCATTGGTTTATATCTCTGTTTTGGTACCAGTACCATGCTGTTTTGATTACTGTAGCCTTGTAGTATAGTTTGAAGTCTGGTAGTGTGATGCCTCCGGCTGTGTTGTTTTTGCTTAGAATTGAGTTGGCTATGCGGGCTCTCTTTTGGTTTCATATGAAGTTCATGGTGGTTTTCTCCAGTTCTGTGAAGGAAGTCAGTGGTAGCTTGATGGGGATAGCATTGATTCTGTAAATTACTTTGGGCAGTATAGCCATTTTCACGATATTGATTCTTCCTAACCATGAACATGGAATATTTCTCCATCTGTTTGTGTCCTCTCTTATTTTGCTGAGCAGTGGTTTGTAGTTTTCCTCAAAGAGGTCCCTTATGTTTCTTATAAGTTGTATTCCTAGGTATTTTATTCTTTTTGTAGCAATTGTGAATGGCAGTTTGTCCTTGATTTGGCTCTCTTTAAGTCTGTTATTGGTGTATAGGAATGCTTGTGATTTTTGAACATTGATTTTATATCCTGAGACTTTGCTGAACTTGCTTATCAGTTTCAGGAGTTTTTGGGCTGAGGTGATGGGGTCTTCTAGGTATACTATCATGTCGTCTGCAAATAGAGACAATTTGGCTTCCACCTTTCCTATTTGAATACCCTTTATTTCTTTTTCTTGCCTGATTGCTCTGGCTAGATCTTTCAGTACTATATTAAATAGGAGTGGTGAAAGAGGGCATCCTTGTCTAGTGCCAGATTTCAAAGGAAAATCCGGCTCTAGACAAGGATTCTTCCAGTTTTTGCCCATTCAGTATGATATTGTCTGTTGGTTTGTCATAAATAGCTTTTATTATTTTGAGATATGTTCCATCAATACTGAGTTTATTGAGGGTTTTTAGCATAAAGGGCTGTTGAATTTTGTCAAATGTCTTCTTTGCATCAATTGAGATGATCATGTGGTTTTTGTTTTTGGTTCTGTTTATGTGGTGAATTATGTTTATAGACTTGCGTATGTTGAACCAGCCTTGCATCCCTGGGATGAATCCTACTTGATCATGATGGATAAGTTTTTGATGTGCTGTTGCAATTGGCTTGCCAGTATTTTATTGAAGATTTTTGCAAATATGTTCATCATGAACATTGGCCTGAAGTTTTCTTTTCTTGTTGAGTCTCTGCTGGGTATTGGTATCAGGATGATGTTGGTCTCATAAAATGATTTGGGAAGGATTCCCTCTTTTTGGATTATTTGAAATAGTTTCAGAAGGAATGATACCAGCTCCTTTTTTCTGGTAGAATTCAGCTGTGAACCCATCTGGACCTGGGCTTTTTTTTGTGTGGTAGGCTCTTAATTGCTGCCTCGACTTCAGTCCTTGTTATTGGTCTATTCATAGTTTCAACTTCCTCCTGGTTTAGGCTTGGGAGGACACAGGTGTCCAGGAATTTATCCATTTCTTCCAGATTTACTAGTTTATGTGCATAGAGTTGTTTGTAATATTCTCTGATGATGGTTTAAATTTCTGTGGAATCTGTGGTGATTTCTCTTTTATCATTTTTTATTGCATCTATTTGGTTGTTCTCTCTTTCTTTTTTGTCACCCTGGCTAGTGGGCTATTTTATTGATCTTTTCAAAAAACCAGCTCTTGGATTCATTAATTTTTGAAGGGTTTTGCATGTCTCTATCTCCTTCAGTTCGGCTCTGATCTTAGTTAATTTTTGTCTTCTGCTAGGTTTTGAGTTTTTTTGATCTTACTCCTCTAGGTCTTTCAATTTTGATGATAGGGTGTCAACTTTGGACCTCTCCACTCTTCTCATATGGACACTAATTGGTATATATTTTCCTCTGGAGACTGTTTAAATGTGTCCCAGAGATTCTGGTATATTGTGTCTTCATTCTCATTGGTTCCAAAGAATTTCTTTATTTCTACCTTCATTTCATTGTTTATCCAGTCAACATTCGAGTCAGTTGTTCAGTCAGTTTCCATTCTGAATTCTGAGTTCTAGCTTGATTGCACTATGGTCTGAGAGACTGTTTGTGATTATTTCTGTTTTTTTTTTTTTTTTTTTTTTTTTTTTGCATTTGCTGAGGACTGATTTACTTCCAATTGTGTGGTCAATTTTAGAGTAGGTGTGATGTGGTGCTGAGAAGAATGTATATTCTGTGGATTTGGGGTGGAGAGTTCTGTAAATGTCTATCAGGTTTGCTTGTTCCAGGTCTTTCAAGGCCTGGATATCCTTGTTAATTTTCTGTCTGGTTGATCTGTCTAATATTGACAGTGGAGTGTTAAAGTCTCCCACTATTATTGTGTGGGAGTCTAAGTCTTTTTGTAAGTTGTTAAGAACTTGCCTTATGTATTTGCGTGCTCCTGTATTGGGTCCATATATATTTAGGATCGTTAGCTCTTCTTGTTGTATCTATCCTTTTACCATTATATAATGACCTTCTTTGTCTCTTTTGATCTTTGTTGCTTTAAAGTCTGTTCTATCAGAGATGAGAATTGCAACTCCTGCTTTTTCTTGCTCTCCATTTGTTTGGTAAATCTTCCTCCATCCCTTTATTTTGAGCCTTTGTGTATCCTTGCATGTGAGATGGGTTTCCTGGCTACAGCACATCGATGGGTTTTGGATTTTTATCCAATTTTCCAGTCTGTGTCTTTTGTTGGTGCATTTAGCCCATTTACATTTAGGGTTAATATTGTTATGTGTGAGTTTGATACTGCCATTTTGATGCTAGCTGGCTGTTTTGCTCATAAGTTGATGCAGATTCTTCATTTTGTTGATGCTTTTTAGCATTTGGTATGTTTTTCAATGGCTGATACTGGTTGTTCCTTTCTATGTGTAGTGCCTCTTTCAGGAGCTCTTGTAAAGCAGGCCTGGTGGGGACAAAATTTCTGAGTACTTGCTTGTTTGCAAAGGATTTTATTCTTCCTTCACTTATGAAGCTCAGTTTGGCTGCATATGAAATTCTGGGTTGAAAGTTCTTTTCTAAGGATTTTAAATATTGGCCCCCACTCTCTTCTGACTTGTAGTGTTTCTGCTGAGAGATCTGCTGTGAGTCTGATGGGCTTCCCTTTGTGGGTGACCCGACCTTTCTCTCCGGCTGCCCTTAGTATTTTCTCCTTCATTTCAACCCTCATGAATCTGAAAATTATGTGCCTTGAGGTTGCTCTTCTTGTGAAATATCTTTGAGGTGTTCTCTGTATTTCCTGGACTTGAATATTGGCCTGCCTTGTTAGGTTGGGGAAATTTTCATGAATAAAATTCTGAAGTGTATTTTCCAGCTTGGATTCATTCTCTTCATCACATTCTGATATACCTATCCAACGTAGGTTGGGTCTTTTCACATAGTCCCACATTTCTTGGAGACATTGTTCATTCCTTTTTGCACCTTTTTCTCTAATCTTGGGTTCTCATATCATTGAGTTGGTCTTCAACTTCTGATATTCTTTCTTCTGCTTAGTCAATTCGGCTGTTGAGACTTGTGCATGCTTCACAAAGTTCTTGTGTTGTGTTTTTCAGCTTCTTCAATTCCTTCATATTCCTCTCTAAGTTGTCCATTCTTGTTATCATTTTCTCAGATTCTTTTCAAATCTTTTTTCAAGGTTCTTAGTTTCTTTGCATTGATTTAGAACATGTTCTTTTAGCTCACGGAACTTTCTCATTATCCACCTTCTGAAGTCTGAGTTCGTCATTTCATCACACTCATTCTCTGTCCGGCTTTGTTCCCTTGCTGGTGAGTAGTTTTCGTCCTTTTTAGGAGGCAAGATGTTTCAGTTTCAGATGTTTTCTTCTTTTTTGTGCCGGTTTCTTCCCATCTTTGTTGGTTTATCCACCTGTCGTCTGAGTAGTTGCTGACTTTTCGATTGGGTCTCTGAGTGCGCACCCAAATTGTTGATGAAGTATTTCTGTTACTTAGTTTTCCAACAGTCTGGCCCCTCTGCTGTACCACTGCTGAGGTCCACTCCAGGCCCTGCTTGTCTGGGGTGCACCTGTAGCAGCTGCAAAACAGTGAGGGATGCTACCAGTTTCTTCTTCTGCTATCTTTGTCCCAGAATGATGCCCGCCAAATGTCAGTCTGATTAGTCCTTTTTTGAGGTGACTATTTGGATATACAGGGGTCAGGGAGCTGCTTGACGAGGTGGTCTGTACTTTACAGGAGCTCAAGTGCTGAGCTGTGAGCTCTGTTGATGATTCTGGGCTGTTAGGCCAGTACATTTTAGTCTGCTGCAGCAGAACTCATAAAACCCCTTTTTATCCTCTGATGCTCTGTTTTGGGGAGTTAGGGCTTTTTTTAATGAGTATCTGTTGCACTGTCCTGCCCAGCTAGGAGGCAGTCTAGTCACTATTTGCCTGCCAAGGCTCTGCCCTGATGCCATGGGGTCTGCCCTGTTGCCGTAGGCTCTGCCCTGCTGCCATGGGCTCCTCCCTGCTGTTGTGGGCTCTGTCCTACTGTTGTGGGCTTCATCTTGTTGCTGTGGGCTCCACCCTGTTGCCGTGGGCTCCACCCTGCTGTCGTGGTCTCCACCCTGTTGGCAGAGTCTCTCTGTTATGGTGGGTTGCCTCTGCAATGGTAGGCTGCATCAGCAATGGGAGTGTACCTCAGTAGGGGCGGAATGCCTTGGTAATGGCAGACGCTCCTCCCCCACGAAGCTGCACCATCCTGGGTTCAGCTGTGCCTGCAGTGAAACTCTCAACCCCAAGTGTTTTGAATCACCATTTTGTTTGTCCCTGTGGGGGTAGGACCCACCGAACATGATCACCTGGCTCCCTGCCTCAGAGATCTTTTTTTTTTTAAAGTTGAATGGTTGACTCTCTCTCAGGTGTTTCAGTTGCCTGCTGATAGGGCACCAGGATCTGTGTGATTTCCCGTGCAGTGACCCACTGCTCCAGCTCAAGTGTCTTTTCCCAGGAATCTCCTCATCTGGCTCACTGTCCAAGTCCCGTTTAGTCAGATGGATATGCTAATCTGCCCTCCCAAATCTCAGATTGCTGGTTTAACAGGGCACCCAGACCAGTGCATTTTGTACTGAGTGCCGCTGCCCTGTGGCACTGGCCGAGATGGCCACAGGAGCTGAAACAGCTGCGCTGGTGTCCCATGTCTCTCCTACACCTGGGAATTTCCCTGTTCTGTGGGCAACAAAGATTCATCTGGAAATGCAGATTGCACTCACCCTCTGCATCCTCACTGAGAGCTGCAATCCTGATTTGCTCCTACCGCGCCATCTTCTTTCAGTCACTCACAGACAGACTTTTCATCACCTCCCCCTGTCAATAGTTTTTTTCCCACACAAACCATTGTCCAAAGAATTAATGGGGTCCTACTTAAGTATAAGAGATCTGAGAAGGTTGGAGTTTTTCTACATGCAGAAAGAATTAAGGCCTAAAAATACTGGTGAGCAATAGTAATTTCTGCTGCTATTGCACCTCTCTGAGGCCACAGGAAGCATGGTTTTGAGTGGTGCAGTACTGTATGAAGAAGGTATCTAAATTAACTAGGTAAAATACAATGAATGCATTGACCAGTTTATAAAGATGTAGGTTGGACTAAGGGAGGAGCAATGATGTGATAAGTAATTGGGAATTAAAATTATTGGAACTTGATGATTAATTCATTGAAATGTGAGTTGAGGCAATAATTAAGAGACTACAGGACTACTCGAGTTTCTGAAATAGGCAGTTGGGTAGATGATAATACAATTAATCAGAGTAGAATAGAATAATGAGGAAATAGGATGTTTCACTAGTAGAATAAAAAATAAGATTAATTTTTGAATTTGTTGATTTTAAGGTTTAGTAAGAAGTGTATATATACAAAACAAGAGTACAAATATAAAGCTGGGGATAAAAATACTATAAGGAATATGTAATTAAAAAAAATCTGGTCAGAAGGTAGGCTCTGGGGGAATTTCCAGAGTAGGCAAAAGAGGAGGAATGTACAAAGCAAACATTAATAAATGAGTAGAAATCAAAAAGGCTCAGATGATGAGAAGAGTCAAAGAAACTGGTGTGGAAGCATTTCAGAAGTGAGTGATAAACCGTATCATACAGATGAGGATCTTTTTATGAAAAAATAAATTCCAAGTAGAATGGGATATAAATGCAAAAATCAAACCTTAATTCCCTGAGCAGAAAATATAGGAAAATGATTTTCTGATATTAGAATAAAAGAAGATGTTATAAAGCTTATGATATAAAAAGAGAAAAATAAAAATATTAGACTGCATTTAAACATCTGCATAAGGTAATAATTGAAAGGTGTTATTTGATATGGCAGTGTTCTTACTGGGTCTTTTTACCAGAAATATTTCAGTGACTTCAACAGAAACTGGAGGAAACCAGAGTCATGGAAACATTTTTTAAGGGGACACATATGAACATATTTATAGAGCAAGAGTAAAAGGTCTTCAAAGAGAAGTGATTTCAGGATGGACATTTTGAAAACTAATTTAAATTCTAGAACTATTATAAGGTTGGGAGGCATGTACTTTTCTTAATTTTTAAAATCTGGCTTAAAAAATGCTTTAGAAATTTTTTAGATCTTTCTCAAATAATCTATAGCCTAGCTTCACATCTATAAACTGGAATGATAATTTAAATGAGAGGAACATGGAGACAGAATTTTAGTTTGGGTTAAAAGCTGATCTCAAGCAACAATTTGAGTGGAAATAGTCTATTTGAGAGGTAACCCTAGGAATTATTGGGAGAGGAGTGGGAAAATATAATGAAGAGGAAATGAACCCCCTAGAGAGGTACATCATCAAGCCAGATACTCCTTTGAGCAATCAGAGGTTAACCCCACTGGAGACTGCATACAAAGAGGCCCCAGCCTTATCCTGACCAAGGAGTAAGGAAGCTGGGATATGTATTCAACAAATCCCTGACCATTATGCATGAAGAGCCTTTTTTTGGGCATTAACTGTCCAGCACTCTGTGTGTGCCTTGCCTGTGTAAAGGCTGAGCAAGAACCTTCAGTCAGAAATAGAGCCTCAGTCATAGGTAGCAGTGATCCTGTGTAGAGGCGAATCACAGGAGCCAATGGATAAGGCAGTGACACCTTCTGCTGCGAGTGAGTGGCTCGGGAAAAGGCCCCAGAAGGGCAGCAGTGGAACAAGGACAAGTGTACCATTGTGTGATCTTAGGCATAGTCCTTTACCTTTCTGGATTAAAAAAGACATATATGAGGCTAACAAACATATGAAAAAATGCTCATCATCACTGGTCATTAGAAAAATGCAAATCAAAACTACATTGAGATAACATCTCACACAAGTTAGAATGGAGATCATTAAAAAATCTGGAGACAACAGATGCTAGAGAGGATGTGGAGAAATAGGAACACTCTTACACTGTTGGTGGGAGTGTAAATTAGCTCAACCATTGTGAAAGACAGTGTGGCGATTCCTTAAGGATATAGATATAGAAATTCCATTTGACCCAGCAATACCATTACTGCGTATGTATTCAAAGGATTATAAATTGTTCTACTAAAAGGACACATGCACACAAATGTTCATTGCAGCACTGTTTACAATAGCAAAGACTTGGAACCAACCCAAATGCCCACTGATGATAGACTGGACAGGAAAATGTGGCATATATACCCCATGGAATATTATGCAGCCATAAAAAATGATGAATTTGTGTCCTTTGTAGGGACATGGATGAACCTGGAAACCATCATTCTCAGCAAACTGACACAAGAACAGAAAATCAAACACCATGTGTTCTCACTCATAGGCAGTGTTGAACCATAAGAACACATGGACACAGGGAGGGAAGCATCACACACTGGAGTCTGTCAGGGGAAAATAGGGGAGGGACAGCGGGGGTGGGGAGTTGGGGAGGGATAACATGGTGAGAAATGCCAGATATAGGTGATGGGGAGGAAGGCAGCAAATCACACCTTCGTGTGTGTACCTATGCAACAATCTTACATGTTCTTCACATGTACCCCAAAACCTAAAATGCAATTTAAAAAAAAGAAAAAAGAAAAAAATCTACAAAATCAGTGGTGTCTCAGTTTACTAAGGCTGCCATAAGAAAAGACCATGCACTGGGAGGCTTAGATAACAGAAACTTATTTTTTCACAATTTTAGAGACTAGAAGTTCAAGATCAATGCATTGTCAGGGAGATTTTACTCTGGGCTCTCTCCTTGTCTTGCAGATCACTGCTCTCTGCTGCCTCTTTACGTAATCATCCCTCTGTGCACGTGATCCCTGGAGATTCTTTGTGTGTGCAGAGTTTCTCTTCTTTTCAGGACTTCAGTCAGACTGGATTACGGTCCAACTGAGAGCCTCATTTTAACTTAATTGCCATTTTTAAGGTCCTATCTTTAAATATATAGTCACATTCTGAAATACCGGGCTTAGGGATTCAACATATGGATTTTTTGGGGGGCATAATGCAATCCATAACAAATGGGTAAGCTTGATGATATATTGTAATAACCTGTTTACAGTTACAAATACATTACAATACATTCAATAAGTTATAATAGCCTGTTTTGCTTTTTAAAACTCATTTTTTCATATCCTTACAATAACTTTGACAATTTTAATTTTTAGACCTCTTCTCCCAAATGTTATTTTCTTCTGAATGTGATTTAATCTTCTTTTCTCTATACTGCACTTACCTCTTAAATCTACAATTTCATTTGATCTCATGCGTAAGAGATATGTCTGTCACCTTGAGATATTCATCAAACACACCCCACTGTCAAGCGACAGGTTTTCATCATCTTGGAATTAGAAGTCTGTGTTCTGATTTATGGAGAGGAAGAAATGTTAAACTATTTGAATGGTTGGGAAAAATGACTCAGCAGTTGAATTCTTAGCTGCTTAGAGAGCTTTCAGCTTCCTATAAACCTCGGCTGAAAGTAAAGGTAAATCCTACCTCGAAGCTTGATTCCTATATACCTTCAGCTGCCTTAGAGGGGCAGTGCTGTCTCATGTATCAGACAAGAAAATGCCAACCAGGAGATTTAGAATTTCTAAGTCTTCTGGAAGCCTGAAGCAAATCACTTAGCTTCTCCATATCGCAGTATCCACATTAAAAGATGAGGGTAAATAGTATCTATCTTGAGGGTATGATAACAACAAATCGAAAGATACTGTATGAAAAGTTTGACTACTTAGGTATTTTGGTAGGAAAAGTATGCTATTATGTAATAATTTTCAGTTAATATCCTGGTAGTTTTTCACTGCCAAAAGTCTCTATTCTTAAAGTTGGGCCATATCCTCCATGAAAGTTGGTCTGGCTCTCAGTATGGTATCCAGAAACCTGAGAAGGAGCAGGAAGAAATATTCAATGTAGTCAGAGAATTTCTAGGTAGAATAACCATAATCTGTAGATTGAATATGCATGCTTTTCTTTTCATATACCTATATAGACACATACTTTTTCAAATATATGTAGATACTATTGAGATATTAGTAAATAAAACATTAAAAAGAAGTTACCACATTGATAATAACAGTTATTATTCAATTAATATCAGAGAAAATCACAACTATTAGGGTCAGTCAAATTTTGTTGATATCAAGAAGGGGTATTTATATATGAGAATCATATTTCTAAAATATTATTTTTACTTTGGAAACTAATCACTACTATATGAAATACCTGGGTTTTGTTGTTGTTGTGTTTTGTTTAGCAAGCTGCTAGCTGAAAATAGGCTATAATTATGATTATTTCCAAAAGATTTCATGGTCACAATCATCTATCAACTTGTTTCAAATTCATAGTTGTGTACTATGTGTATGTCCTTTTCATCAGGATGTTAAAATATCTGTGAAACTGAATGCATTTTTGTAACTTAGAAAATACTTTTAACCTCTTTTGGATATCAGATAATTAATAAATAATTTTAAATATTTTCAAAAAACAAACAAACAAACAAACAAATTCTTATTACATCTCAGACTCTGCTAGGAGAGCTTTTCCAAACTAGAGATTATCCTGCCCTGCCTCCAGAGATTATGTTTTAATAAATATAGCATCCTGAGTTATTCTGATGTGTACTTAGGTTTGGTATCCACTGTGGTAGACTGCTTGTTTATCAACATATCAGTAAGTATTCAGTATCTTCTGGAAGCCAAAAGGTTTCAAAGACTTACTTCTTGTCCTAAAGAAACTTATATTCTCCTTAGTAAAATAAAATGTCTTTGGTTTAATTTAGCTTGTAATTTTGAACGAATAAGTAATACAATTTGAATATCTCTTTTTCAAAATGCCTTAAGGTTTTTTTTCTTTCTTTCAGATTTTGGAATATTTGCGTTAAACTTACTGGTTGAGTATCCCAAATCAAAACAATCCCAAATTCGAAATTCTCCAATGAGCATTTCCTTTGAATGTCATGCTTTAAAAGCACAACAAAATCCATGCTTAAGAAGTTTTGGATTTTGGAGCATTTTAGATTTGAGATTTTTGGAGTATGAAGAAGAGAATTTTGTATGTGTGTGTGCTGGGTTGGTGGTGATAGAGGGATAATGAGTTCATCTTGAACATATTGAGTTTATTCTGAATAGAATTTAAATAAGGTCATTGCAGAGTGAAAGAAACAGAGGGTCAAGAATGGAATTCTAAATAACATCAACATTTGTGAGACAGCCACAATCGTTAAAAGTTGTGTTACCATTACTAGAAAATGGATATGTTACATGTACTACTATCATTTCTTCTAAAAATAAAAAATAAAATAAATAATAAGGCTTTGAGAGAGAAACATAATGTTTACTCTCCACTTCTTGAAATAATGATATCTTTGAGGAGGTAACATTATATATCGACAACGTTAACAAAATATGTGGTCCCCAACTATGTCATACCCAGATGAAGGCTTAAAATTTCTAGAAAAGGAAAAATCAGATGGATTATTTTTATAGATAAAACTATTAGAAAAGTAGTTACTTCTATGTAATCGCCATGTTAAAAAAAATAGTGGACTTTGTAAAACTATAAAAGAGAACCATTTGCTAAAGGGATATATTGGAAGCATTTATTTTGCGCCCCTTTTAAAAAATAGGTTTTTTTTTCCAAATATAGTTATCTGACCTTCAAGGGAATCTACTTTGAAACTATTATGCTACATATTCTACATAAACATTCATTCAAAGTGGTATTTTTATCTTTCTGGTAAAATGGATTTAGTATATATAAAAGAAGCATTCATTTAATAGAGCTATTCATCTGGAAGTGTTAGTATTCTATCAGATTTTATTGTGCTCTTTGGTATATTTTCTAAGTTATTTTAAGCGGGCTTTCATTTAAATAATTCTAGCAATAAATAAGATTATTCCTGGATTTGCAATGAGAATTACTGGCCTCTTCAGAGCATCCTAATATCAATGATATATTTTTGATCAGTGAACTTATGATAAGATGTTCTGTGTCACTATCAAGCAATGAGATTTAAAAATATCTTTGTTGTTTTCCAATCCCACAAATAAATTAAAAAAGAAATTGAGGATAATTAGTATTGGTGTGGGTGTGGGAAACTTCATAGGGACATACAATTTTTCTGGAGGGTGATTAGCTAATAGATACCAAACACCAAATAAGTGTAATACCATTGACCCATAAATTATACTTCTAAAAATTTTAAAATATAATTTTTTAGTAATTCTTATAAATATAATTAAAATAAAATTTTTAGTTATTCTTCTAAGAATTATTTTAAAATTATATACTTTTGTATATAAAAGTGTTCATTATGCTTTATGAAAATTAGAAACAACTTAAAATATGTCAACATAATTCTTGATATGTTTACATACATACTATGCAACTTTATAAAATTGTAAGTATTATGCTTATGTTGTCACAAAATATTAACTAGAAAAAAATAAGGTTTCAAAATGATAGGTAGTCTGAATAGATTATCTCCATTCACTCCACTTTAAGACCTCTTAGTTGAAAGTACAGAGATCCAATAGAATAATTATAATTCAATTCCAAACACTTGAGAATGGTGTGAAATGTACATTCTGAATGTAAAGAAAAAAATTCTTCAAGATCTCATTTGTATATCTCCCTGCTGTCAGTATCTTCCAACTCTCTGGTGCTTGGTCACCCATTCTGGGTAGAGGCTGTTTCTCAGGTCCTTTCAGCCTTAGATTTATGCTTGTGCCTTCTCTAATGGAAATCACCATTTTTCTCCCAACTGTGCAGTGTCATAAAAGTCCAGAGAAGACTGGGGAAGTTTAACATTGGTGATAACAAATACAGACTTCTTTGTCAGTTTTGGTGGCATGTGGACTTAGAATTGATCTATGATCACTCCAAAGCTAATAAATTTATATAATTTTGTGCTATTTAAAAACTATGTGATATGGTTTGACTGTGTCCCCATCCAAATCTCATCTTGAATGACAGCTCTCATAATTCCCACATGTTGTAAGAGCAAACTGGTGGGAGATAATTGCATCATGGGGGCAGTTTCCCCAATACTGTTCTTGTGGTAGTGAATGAATCTCATGAAAGCTGACGGTTTTATAAGGGGAAAACCCTTTCACTGGGATCTCATTCTTGCTTGCTTGCCACCATGTAAGACGTTCCTTTTACCTTCAACCACTATTGTGAGTCTTCCCCAGCCACATGAAACTGTGAGTTCATCAAACCTTTTTTACGTTATAAATTAACCAGTCTTGGGTATGTTCGTATTAGCAGCATGAAAACAGACTAATACACAATGTATATATAAACACAGACTATATATGTAATCTGGAAGGCAATATATTAAAATGTTAAAGTTATATTGTCGAGCAGTAGTATTTTAATTTGTTTACTTTGGTATGCTTTTCCATATGTGTTGACTTTCATATAATAAACAGATATTGATGTTATCACAAAGCAGATATTGATATTATAATACAATAAGGTTGTTTCAAAATGGTTTATTACAAATTTATGAAGGATCATTTATGTTGAAATTGGCCTGGTGTTACCATCATTAAATGCTGAGGACATATACCAGGCCTCAGATATTAGATCAGCAGATAACTGTCAGTACTGGAAATTCTAACCTTGAGCTCAAACATGGAACAATTTCCTACTAAAAAAAGATATTAATACAGGAAACATTCACATAGCTCATTTGTTACCTCAAAAGTTTATTTTATAAAATTAAATCATTTTTATTAAAGGAAAGGACACTGCCATGATAAATCCTAAAGAAAAGAGTAGGGAAAATGAAATCTTTAACCTGCTCTCTTTCATATAAAATATAAGGGAAATCCTGCTTACTTCTCTTTCTGTAACAAAACAAAATGTGGCAGGTTTTTAAAAAAATCAATGATGGAAATTTTGAGGACTCCGATTCATTTAAACTGTAATTTCCCTGTCTGACACATGTTAATGAATGGATAGCAAAGGAAGTCAAGGTAAGCCGGACACATTGGCTCACGCCTGTAATCCCAGCATTTTGGAAGGACAAGGTGGGTGAATCACCTGAGGTCAGGAGTTTGAGACTAACCTGACCAACATGGTGAAACTCTGGCTCTACTAAATACAAAAAAAAAAAAAAAATTAACTGAGCTTGGTGGTTCATGCCTGTAATCCCAGCTACTTGGGAGGCTGAGGCAGGAGAACTGCTTGAATCTGGGAGGAGGAGGTTGCAGTTAGCTGAGATTGTGCCATTGCACTTCAGCCTGAGCAACAAGAGTAAAACTCCATCTTAAAAAAAAAAAAGTGGGGCCCAAAGTGGCTCCGGCCGGATGTCATGGAGCTTGCGAAGGCGAGGCCAAGAGTTCAAGGCCAACCAACCTCAGCAACCTTACAAGCTCTCATTGATTGGCAAAAAAAAAAAAAAAAAAAAAAAAGTCTGGGTAATGGGGTAATGAGGATTTTTAATGAAGAGACTTACATATCTTTATCTTTTGCAGAGTGAGGGTAGAAATTTTATATTTCATCTGAAGAATTGAAGAGTAAAAGTAGGCTATCTGCAGATTATTCATTTCCGTGACACACTTGTGAAAGCCTTCTTCAGGTCTAGGAGATTTGGCAAAGGTACAAGATAAGCATTCCATCCTCCTTAGCTGAGGGGCCAATTAGGTCAGGAGGCAAGGAAATGTCTAGTTTATCTCTAAATTTATGCACACACATTCTTAGACACAGGAAACTACTATCGAGTCAGTTCATGGCTTTTTAGAGCAAGCTTTATGAAGTTTGGAGTTAGGCATGATTGCTTCTCATAGTGACTAACTATAACCTAAACTTTAAACTCATTCCTTGTGGTAAAAAAATAATATTTCTGAAATACATAAATGTGTTTTTGTTTTTTAAAATTTCATTGTTCTTGATCTCCCTTTCTTCCGTCAGAGGCATCTGTTCAACTTGGGGGCTGATTGGGATTGTATTAGTTGCATGATAAGTAAATTTCATATTCATCTCTTAACATACAGGGTAGTATTTTGAGTCCTCAAGTTCATAGTCATGAAAATCAGCTGTGTTGAGAGAAAAGAAAATTTTCTATATTTATTTGGCTTTCATGAATTAGGAAGAACTACCCCTGAAAGACACTATCATGAAATTCTACAATGAGCCAGGGCTGGAGAAAACTGAGAACATGTCTCAGTAATTTTTGCCTCATGGAATGCCCACATAGCTTGGTCTTAGGATATTGCGGGAAGAAAGACAGTTAGTAATGGTGAAGGAGTCAGCGGTCGATGTCTCTGCTTTCTCATTAACAGGATAAAACCAAGAACAAGTTCCTGAGCATATTCTGGGAGAAAATGATCAAGACTTGTCTTATTAGAAGTAGAGAGACAGATACTAATATTTCCAGAATTCCCTCACAATCTGGAGGAAGGGATTATGAATTTTATATTACAAGCACATCCGCCAACACCACTGCCAGTAGGAGCAACTAAAGATGAGGTTAGAAACACAAGGGTCCTTGATGTATACCTAAGCACCATACTGGATCCACAGCTGCTAGTATGTAAATCAAGGTCCACGAGGAGCACAGGATAGTGATTTGAACTAATTGTCAGGAGATCTGAGTTTTGAATTCCAGTGCAGCCATTGACTTGTCTAGGATATTGAACATAAAGATTAGCTTCTTGGAGGATGTTTCCTCTTTTACATAATGGCTCCAAAGTGAATGTCCTTGGGACAAGACTGGTTGATATCTGAGGTTCTTTGTAACATTCTGTAATTTTCTGACTAGACTCTGTCCTTTGAAAACCACTTGAAATCTTTTAGAGCTCTCCCTCATATTTTCCCTTAGGGGGCATTATGTCAGTTTAAAGAATTCAAAGAGCAAGAGAAGAATAAACAGAAAGATGATGTAACGCAGTGGTTAAGAGTGTGGGCGGTGGTGTGTGGCACTGGTGTGGATTCAGATTCCTAATCCATGCCTTGTAGCTATGTGACCTTAACTTCCTCAAGCCTCAGTGTGTTTACATGTGAATTGAAGGTAACAACACCCATATCTTCTTTCTCCTCTTTCTATCCCTTAAGGTGTCCATGAAATCTTTCTGTCAAGAATGTAACCCATATTTAATGAACACTTACTATGTGGCAAACATTCTTCTAGATGCTCTTTTTTTTTTTTTTTTTGAAAATGTAGGAGAAGAAATTTTGAAAGGCTGCCAGGGTCATGCCCAAGATTTTAAAGATAGGGGGTAACTTAAAATAAGGAAAGACCTCCTATTTCTGGTTTACTAGGCTTATTATTCTTATTTTAATTACTTTTTCCTTGTATCAAAAGTTAAAACTTTGAGATCTTTTTGTAATTTTATAAATGCTGAAGTCTATACATTAATTGGACATCTGATGCAGGCTATATTTGGGCAACTCTTCTCTACCTTATTGTGACATACGTTAGAATGTTTGAGCTGTGATCTCTGTAATTCCCTGCACTCTAACTTCATGTCTACTTTTCTTCTATCAATAATAAAAACATACCCATGTATGCAATTGATGCTACCTTTATAAATGAAAAAACATTTAATTTTGCATAATTAACTTAAAAAGTAAATTATTGAGGCCAGGTGTGTAAAACAGAGGCTCATGCCTGTAATCTCAGCACTTTGGGAAGCCCAGGTGAGGCCAGAAGTTGGAGACCAGACTGGTCAACATAGCAAGGTGTTGCTGTGTTGCCATCTCTACAAAAAACTAAAAAATTATCTGGGCAAGTGACCTGTGCCTTGTAGTCCTTGCTACTTGGGAAGCTGAGGGGCCTGTCTCAAATAAATGAATAAATAAATAATTTACAAATTGTTTGTGAAATACATCAGTACTGTACTTAAGAAAAATTGCTTTAGAGGTTTTGGAAATTTCAAGACCTGGAATTGGGTTTTAGTTGTAAAACTTGAAGTTAGGAAATGTAGATTCCCTTCCCTGTTCTATTTACTAATTAAGTGCTAATGAGCAAAGCCCCCAATCTCTGCAAGTTTCAGTTTTTTTAAACAGGATAAAATATAAATATTTCTATCCTCCCAGAATTATTGTGAGAATCAAATAAGGTCATGCATAGTAAGATACACTGCACAAATTTTATTTATAGCTCTTATTCTTTGGAGGTCCATTTAGACTGTTCTTTCCTTTATTTTGACTCTTTCAAGGCTATTACTGCCTACTGTTTTGTGCTAACTTAAATGAAACAATTCTTTTTCTTTTAATGCTTGTTATACACTATTAAAAATAATGTGGGTGGTATATGTCATGGTGGAACTTCTAATCCTAGATTTTTTTTAAACCTATGGTTCCACATTTTTTTCCCTCTAAATCATATCTTCTCTCCTATTGGAAACAGGTGCAGAATGATGAAAAGATTTCTTAAAGCAACATGATGTCTATATGTATATGGCTAATTTCTTTTTAAGTGTTTGTTTTCATGATAACATCAATCATATAGTCATCTTTTGGGTACTGTATCTATTATAATAGGGTAAATTCAAAATAGAACATTTTCGTGAAGGTAAAGAAATAGAATTGTATGTTGATTTTTTTGATAGATTGGAATTTATTTTTTAATCCCTGCTTACTGAGATTTTATGAAGGTTGGGAGACAGACTAAGCCTAGGAAATCTTTTAAAGTGACTATTGCATTTACTCGCATTAAGTCCTATACAATCGTATTTGCCAATTAAAAAATATATAATAAAAAGTTCTGTATTTACACATAGCCAATATGTAAGAGCTCTTTTCTGTGACATGTTTTTCAGTGTGTTTGATACAAACACCTATTTAGAGGGAATTGCTTTAAAAATTTTCTAGACCTGCACCTTTAGACAACCAAATTAGAATCTGTGAAGGTGGAGCTCAACGAACTGTATTCTTAACAGGAAACTTGTTGATTTTTATGGATACTACGGTTTGTAAAGGATTTTTATTTCATCAAAATACTTGCCAATTAACTTTAGTCAATAGTCCACCAGGAAATGAGTATGAAAACACAGGTCAAAGGAGGATAAAAATTCTCATTAGGTTTTAATAATGCTTAATCTTCTAATTCCAGTGGGAAGTATGATAGATAGTAAATTTGGGTCAAGGTGAAAACTTAACATTTTGTTTCTGTTAATGATCAGTAGATTATTCATTATACTCTTTCTTTTTTGTTTTAGACTTTTCTATGATTCTAATTTATGTTCAGCCAAATAAATCTTGACTCATGTGGCAGATGTTTTATCATGATTATCATTATAAATGATCACTTTAATAACTTTCTGATTATATTTATTTTACAATGGATAGCAGGCTTCATTTCTTCCTTAGACTGAGTAACACTACTTTCATTGGAAATGTGGTCTAAAAACTGATTAGTCTCATTAGTCTCCCTTGAGAAGAAAACTCAAACAAATATTTAAGGGACAAAGCACAGGAATGGGTAATTTAGGAGATGAATAAGAAATGGTCTCTACCTTCTGGGAATTTAATAAAATTAAAGAATCTAGTCTTTATCAAATATCATTCAATTTCCTGACATTTGATGATCACCAATTCTGCCCTCCTTGCATGATACTGCCAATCAAAAGCTCAGTGAGACCTTTTATGAGGCAATTTATATTCTGATGAATGAATTTGATATGTCAAATTTCTGTATGTTTTACTTCTGTTGAATGAAGACCAGACAGGGCCAATTCCTAAAAAGAGAATGAACTGTACATTGCTTCTTAATCAGTAATAGAGATATTACTTCATTTTCTATAATATAAATCTGAAGTATCATGAAACATTTTATGATGATTAGTAAAAAATACAAATCAATTACCTTTGGAAATTTATTATGGGTGTTTCATAGTACTATTTGGGAGATTGCCTAACTAAAATTTACTCATCTGCTTCCTGTAATGACATTATTAATGCATACCTTGGTGTTATCATTTGAACTGTTATTAAGATTCCTTTTAGAGCAAATAATTAAGTTTCCTGCATAGCAAAGAACATATTACACATAGGGTTTAGTAATGAAAAATGACTCTTTTACTTTAAGTACTTACGTTGAGGACATCTAGCTGTCTGGATTTTAAACTCTTTGCTTGACTCGGGCTATCACAAGGAAGAAGAAAGTATCCTAGCTACTTGGTAGGAAGCTCACTTCTATCACACAGAGACTGTCTTCCCTGGGACCATACAGATCACGATTTTGGACATGCTTCCCTTGGTCTTTTGGTGGATTTTAGGGGCAAAGAAAGTGACCCACATTCAGAGCAGGAAGTAGCACAGGGGTGAAAGTATGCTATTTCAGTTTAGCCATTGGTAGGCAGCTTGTGTTAGTCAGCTCAATTAGACCCCCCACCTGATGGCTAGGACAGAGGGCTTTCTGTATCCTGGGGTTTCTTGCCATTGTGTACCAGAAGAATTGGATTACATGTGGGCTTGGAGAAGGAGTGCAAGGTTAATTCAGTGAAAGTAGCTCTTAAGCAGAATGGGGAGCCAGAAGGGAGATGGAGTAGGAGGGTGGTTTCTTCCTGGAGTTGGGCCACTGAGCAGCCTGGGCTCTCCTCCGACTGCCACGGTCTGCTTCATTCCACCAATGTATGGCCTGTCAGCTTGCTGCCATCTGTTGAGCTCTTCTGCTAGTGCGTTCCTCACACCGTCTAGCTGCTTTGTCGTCTTCTGCCGATATGTTCCCCTTGATGTTCAGCTGCTTGTGTCTTCTTCTAGCAATGTGTTCCCTGGATGTCCAGCTGCCTGTGTGCCTGCCTACTAGGGTCTTGAGTAGGGGTTTTAAAGGCGCAGGATGGGGAAGTGGCGGGCTAGGGCGGTCTTGGGAAATGCAACATTTGGGCAGGAAAACAGAAATGCCTGTCCTCACCTAGGTCTGTGGGCACAGGCCCAAGGGTGGAGCCCTAGCCAGGGATCACACCCTTCCCTACCTAGCACTTAAATATATTAAAATAAACTGATTAATATAATCAATAATGTAGACTGAGTTCCGGTTTACTAATTATTTAGTTTATTACAGAAAGTCTCAAGTAAAAATTCTTTCTGACTTCAGTAGAGGTGTTTGACCTGATAGACCTAGTCAATATTTTCTCTCAATTTGTTAGTGCTCAGTGTGGACAGAAGAGCATCCAAAAAATGGTACCTGGATAGGACAACTCCTGTTCAGATATATGACCCTTTATGGTTCATAAATTCTAAATGCTTTAATTTCTAGTGGCATCCTCAATTATGTTTTCAATTTTATTCAAATACCCATTGTCCAACCACTAAAAATCTTCTCTAACTTTGAGGAATTTCAGATAAGTTTAAATGAAATGCTTTCAAAATTGCTCCTCTCCAAATCATGTCTCTTACTCTCTTCAAAACTCTTGATACTTGTTCAGTATGGTATCATTTTCCTGTCATAATTCCCAATTCCCTGTTTCTTAACCTTTGTGTCAAATACTCTGTACAGTGCTGGTAGATTATGAAATGACTGTATTTATACAGCTGTAGATGTGCATTTATGTCTGCTGGCCCTGTCCCTGTCTCCTTTATCTGCTAACTAGATTGTAAAGACCCTTGAGGAAGAAATCAAGTTTTCTACTTCCATTTCCAGCTCCATGGAGCACCCTGAACATGGTTGGAATTCAGTCAAAGACAAATGTTAATGTGGTATTAAAACCTTGCCTTTGACATAACATAGATGCAAGCTGAGAAGTGTGTGGCTTACTGCTAATATCATTTCAGTGACTGGTTTGCTACTAGAATCGCTGAAGGGAAGTGCAGCTTTGTTACTATTTCCCAAGAGATTAAAATATTAAGAATGATTTTGGCAGTGAGCTCCTCAAAAATATGAATTAGCTTCACCAAATGTAAGGTGTGCATAACAGATAGCCTTTGTGAGTTCATTGAATAAAACGAATAATTGCTATGGGTTGTTGGTTGTTTTTACTAAATTTACTATCAGACTATTCAGCTTCATTAAAATGGGCATGTTTCATGTATGTATCATATACCACATAATAGGCAACATGGTAACACTGAGAGGTTCTCTTCATTAAATGAATGAAGCAATAAAATGGAAAGTGAGGGACTGTGTTAACTTTTCTTCCTAGGTCCACAAGGGGCATGGTTTCAAAGGCAAGAACTTCCCAGCACCATGCCTCCATCCACCTCCCCATCTGGGAACTTAGAGTTCTTTGTCTAACTTCAGCCCAGGCTAGGTATAAAGCCCAGGTGAGCTTTCTTTATTTAAAAAGTCCGCCAAAATCTCCGAGGGAGGAGGCTTTGATTGCTGGCCAAACAACCAATCCAATATCAGAGTCAAAGATCAATCACTCCAGAGGAAGTTTGGAAAAGCTCCTCTCACTGGATGAGAACTTAAATGGAAGCGAGGAGTAACTCCGGGGTTAAATTCCCCCTACTCCCTTATCTGTACAGATTTCCCTCTCTGGGATCCCGTCCCATGACTGCATGGGAGCCTTCTCTCTCTCTCTTTCTCTCTTTACCTGGATGGACTCCATCTCTGGATCCTCTCCTATGACAGTGTAGGAGCTCTCTCTATTTCTCTTTCTCTCTCTCTGCCTAGTAAATTGCTTTTTTGTGAAATTCTCTGGGTCTGATACTGACTTGAATGAACTCACCGCACATCTAGGGCCTTCTCCCCATTCTTGGGTGAGTGAGGCCCAATAACCTGGCAAAACATATCCTATTGGGGAACAGTGAACATCTTTGGGACACCCCCTCAGCCCTGATCCTGTCACCTGGTTACAGAAAGCACATAGTTTTATTTGGTAGCATTCCTTTAAATACCTGAATTTTCCTTTTAATGCTTCTATACAGCAAACACAGAGAGTGGTTTAAGATATTTAGGTGCATTTGCTAGATTAGGGATAGCTTTGGGAGAAATACCTAATGTTGGTGATGGGTTGATGGATGCAGCAAACCACCATGGCATGTGTATACTTACGTAACAAACCTGCACATTCTGCACATGCACCCCAGAACTTAAAATATAATAAAAAGATTAGGGATTCTTAAATTGGGAGTTATATCCATGAGTGGGTGTCAGGGACCCTGAAAACCCTATGTAATTTTGTTAACAAATTTGAGTATATGTACCTCTTTCTAAGAAGATAGTTTACTACTCTTAGTAGACATACAAGAAGCAAAAAACCCTAAAAGGATTAATAAACAAAGCACTGAAATGAATATTAGAGATTATTATAAATATATTTGCTGGGTACAGTTTGATGTTTTGATGCATTTATGAATTACATAATGATTAAATGATGATACTTATTATGACTGCCACCTTATGTGTAGTTTGGTTTTGGCAAAATTTACAGACAGCTGACTTCTCAAAGTTTTCAAGTGAACAGTAGTTCAATGTACTGATGCCTGATGCTGCAAGCCAAATGATTTCTTTTCTTTATTTTTCCCTGTTATCATCAACAAAATGAACTCTCTGGTAGCAAGAAAAGAAAGCGGTAGGGTCCCAATCAAAAGTGGCAGATTAGGATTTAACTCTCCAGCCACCATTGACATAAGTGGCTGTCAGGTAGCTAAACTGTACACTACATTGAAAGTATAGTGTACATTATATAATGTACATATTGACCCCAAGAGTCAATATGAATACCGGTAGGGGTTTTGTGTGTGTGTGTGGGGGGGGTGGTTGTTTTTTAGCTCCTCTGTGGAAAGCTATCATTTAATCTTACCTTTCTTCAAGGAAGATCTGCACTCCTGAGGCCTGGCCCTATAGGCCAGCAATTTCTTTGATGACTGAGATCACCAACTTCTTGGAAACTCTCTAGGGGTTGCAAACTAAATATGAGCCTCATTGTTTATTTTCTACTGAATGCTGGGAAGGCTTTTCTTTTGATGCTCACAGAAGGTCCTTTGCAATCAGGAATATTGAAAGGTGAACAGGCTGTTTCATCTATTGCCTTTCAACCCCAATGGGCAGAGAACTTGTATTTATTGCAAATGAAATATTGAGAAAAATATAAATGCTCCCTACAGAAGTCTGTGTCTATTGTAAACAAGGTACCAAGAATACAAGGATATGCATACAACACAGGGGACTTGTAAAAGAGGAGTTCAAGTCAGGCTAGATAGAGACAATGTCACTCTCTCTGTTTACCTGTTTGTCTGTGTTGATTTGGAATTTCCTGAGTGCATCCAGATGTTTCCTTTTCTCTTTTTCTTGTTTTATTTTTTTAAACCACCCATTTAGTTGATGTATTTGGCTTTAAATGAGTTTTCATATAAGGTGTGTATGTGTGTGTGTGTTTGCTTAAGACACTCTTCCCTTTGAATCTAGTAAATTTCGTCTGAGAATGTTGGCACAATTTTCTTTTTGCAATTAATCTTTGGTTTCTACAAAGGTATGATTTTGGACACTTGGATATAATTTCATTTTGAATACTTTGAAATGATTGAATGATCTTGGTAATTAGGTAATTCTTTAAAAAAATGGACATTTATTAGTATTGACTTAGGTTTGGTTGTGGTCCTAAGCAGTCCAGGTTTTGAATGCTGGCTAGCCACAGTTTAATAAAGAGCTTGGTGGGCAGGTATGTTCAAGCATAGACTGTGAGATCTGGAAAGAGGCTGGGGTCTGACCTGTCACTTCATAGATGGATACACTCTGTGTGGAAGCATAAGCGATTTGCTAAGGTTTCATAGTTGAGTAAGTAGAGAGGAGCAAAAGGAATTCTGACCATGCCATGCCCATTAACACAACAGGAAGAAATGTAGCAAGACAGTAGAGTAACAGTGTACTGTTATCATACCAGGACATCATCTGCGGCCATGCTCCCCTATCCCACTTAGACTTCAGATTCAGATAGAGGGGCATCAAGCTGATCTTGTCACTGGAAACATGGGCAATGCATAACAGCCTTTTGTTCTCCACTGTCATAGGGTCAGGCTCTATGATTTCTTAAGCCAAAATTAAAGATGCAAACATTTCACAATCTCAATAAGCTGACACCTTTTATCATATTATGATGCTTTCTTCAATTCATTCCCATTCTGTTCATGCTATTACTCTAACCACCACAACCTATAGTAAGTATAGCTATTTTTTAAGAAACACAGAGGAGAGATTATTTATATTGATTTTCTTTTGGGTTCTTGTGTTCTTGTTATGATCTTTTGGCATCTTATAATCTAATTGTGCTATTTGTTATTGAGAATAAATTTTAGATATCATGTTAGGTTGTACAAAAACGTGACATTTATTTATTATTATTTTTTGCTAAGTATGTGTTCAAATCCCTATCGTGCTTGGATGATGGAAAAATTAACTTTAGTCATTTGGATTTTCCTTTCTTCCTGCTCCTAGGATTGTGCCAAGCATTCCAGGTGTCCATCTAGATATTTTTAATTAGATACTTTCTGTGGACCTGCTACAGTATGTCACACTGTAGCTGTTCCCTTAGTATGAATGGGTTTACAACTTCTACCTGTTAAAAAAAGTAGTGAAAACCTGTAAGTAAGGCAAAGAAAAAAAGATTACTTGACATTCATTGTGGGCAATGGTTTGTAATTTAGCAATTTTATTCTGGAATTTTCTGTCTGTTTTTCATTGCCTATGTGTGTAGGAGTTTCTTTGTCATTCTTTAAACCTACTTTGTTATATGTTTGATGCACTCTACATATGGCATAACATTTTTGATGATATTGAGACCCTTTTCTTTAAATCTGGTTCCAGCATGCATCATACAGCTATTCCTTTTGACTTCTATCCTGTTATCATGTATTGTCAAAAGTTTTACTCTCACAGCACCACAAGCAGATCTCTCTTTCCTTCTTGTCAGGAGTAGTCTGTCATTTTTGTCTCCAGAAGCCTTTCTTTGCCCAACCACAGACAGACACACACAGAACAACACACACACACACACACACACACATACACACACACTCCTCCTCTCTTTCTCCCTCTCCCTCCCTCTCTCTCTCTCTCAATTTTATCTTGTCAAAAGACTATGGATTTTTTAAAAAACAAAGCAAATAACTTTGACTTTAAATTCTTTATGCTTCTCCATCATTCCATGTGTGGAAGACAAAGACTTACAAAGTATAAATAGGATGAGGTATGAAAGGAAGGGAAAAATGTTTAATTATTTCAATATACATTTTTTTTTTAGTCACAGCACTGTAGCTTACAATAATCTGTAAAGAAAGTGCTTAATTTAAAAATTAGTCTTTGATTTCTTATGTTGCTCAAGGTTTTTCTGTGCTTTTATTTTTATTTTGCTTAGTTTTCTGAATGATTTTATTACAGAAGCTCAAGGCAGATTTCAGATCTTTCCTACAGAGTATTATTTCTGTTGATGGCATTATATGATGCATTGTTGCAATTTTAAGCGATTGTGTTGATATGAACAGGTAGTCAGCTTATTAAAAGGCATCTTTTTTTTCATTTCCAGAGGATTGGTGGTCATGCTTAGTTTTGGTCATGCATATTTTATGGTTTTTCTATCTTCCTTGAAGAGAGTTATTTAAAAATAATAGTTATATCTAAGCAAGAATGAGTGAGGAATTTAATACTAATCAGAAGATCCTTGTCTCTGGAATTTGCAGGC
Organism: Saguinus oedipus; assembly: GCA_031835075.1. NCBI lineage: Eukaryota > Metazoa > Chordata > Mammalia > Primates > Cebidae > Saguinus > Saguinus oedipus. The sequence continues at coordinate 132,010,324 of CM063178.1, forward strand.
TCTACTATTGATTCAGTGAGAGAGTATTCTAAAATATTAATTTGTGTGCCTTTCTTTTCCACACTGCTGCAAAACAGCTTTGCCTTTAGCAGGCAGATAATACATTGCCTTGAGGAACATTAGGTGAGTTGCAAGAATGAAAAAGAAAGAAGTTTGGTTTTGTACTTCTGAAATGCCCTTGTCTTAAGGATATATCAAAAAACAAAAAAAGCTGTGAAAGCAAAGCTTTTTGTATGCGACCTGCTTTCCCCTTTCCTACTCTAATCAGCCTTTCTCTGCTCTATTTTATATTTTATCCACAGCACTTCTCATTATATAATTTATTTGTTATGTTCATTGTAGAGTTACTAAAGCAGAGATTATTTATTTGTTTTGCTCATTTGATATATACTAAATATGTAAAATCATGTGTGGTATACAAAAGATGATATATATATATATATATATATATATATCATGTGTGATATAAATATATATAAATCATGTGTGGCATACAAAACATATATATATTTGTTTTGCTCATTTGATATTATTATTTATTTGTTTTGCTCATTTGATATATACTAAATATGTAAAATCATGTGTGGTATACAAAAGATGATATATATATATATATATATATATATATATATATATATCATGTGTGATATAAATATATATAAATCATGTGTGGCATACAAAACATATATATATATATATATATATTATTGAATGAAAAGCCCCTTGGCTAGCAAAAGTAAAGTCTACTGAAATAAGAAGGGCATGGAGTTTATGCTACAAAAACAGACAGAAAAGAGAATATTGGATTATTCCAATGTTGGAGTCATATTATTTCACTCTGTAGGAATTTATTTTTATTTTAATTTAATTTTATTTTTTTAAATTTTTATTGCATTATAGGTTTTGGGGTACATTCCTAGGTTTACTCAGGAGCTCATGTGCATGAGATGAAAAGTCCATTAGACCTAAGCAAAGACAAAACAGGAAAGGACCACATAAAAACCAGGACATAAGTTTTGAGAGACAAATAAACATAATATGTTGCGAAGTTTGAGGAATCACATATAGGGTAGCCAATGACTGGAAGTTACTCTTAGCCATTGGAATAAACTCCCAAGCCTGCTGGAATTTTCTCTTTACTCTCTGGTGAAGGAAAAAAACACAGAAATCTGCATTATGCTCATGAAGGGTCCAGCAGAAGTGTCCATGCTTTACAACTTTACTGAGTTCCATATAAACTTCCCCTTGTGGAAACTCCACTTTTTGATGGTCCTGGGTATTATAAGGCCCTCAAGACAGAAGTTAGAGCTTTGACATTTAGAGGGTTGTGGGTCTAAAGGGAAAGTTAGAACCTGATGCAAGTGAAATCCACTACTATATTCATGATGACTATTTTCTGAGCTTATAAATATATTAGAAAGCTATCAATAAGAAAACATAGACCCTTTCTTTTACATTAACTATTATGTATCAAAACTGATGAGTGGTGTGCCTTAAGAAAGTATCAAACATTTGTGTGAATTTGTATAAGGCATATGGAAGGTTTATAGCCTGTCTGTAAGTTCTTTGATACTCCTCCTATACAAGGGAGAACTTAATTCTCCTTGTCTTGAATGTAGATTGGCCTTAGTTACTTACTTCTAGTGAATAGAAAGGGGTGAACATGATACTATGCCACGTGACTTCTAAGCTGGATCATTGAAGGCAATACAGCATCCACTTGGCTCTCTTTTAGAGACACTGGGAGTCTTGAGCCATCTTCAACAAGTCTGGCTACAACTGAAGCCACAATGTTATGGAGATCACATGGAGAGACTACAAAGACATAGAGAGATGTTCAAGGAGTCCTGAGTGTTCCAGCCCCAGCTGTTTGAGTATTGCTAACACTGCACTAGACAAAGAAATGGAGAAACTTTTGAGATGACCCCAGCCTCTGCTAGCATCTGTTTATAATGCCATGAGAAACCCTAAGCCAGAGCCACCCAGCTAGCTGAGCTACTCATTAATTTCTGAACCACAGAAACAATAAGACATACTGAATGACTTTTTGTAGAAAAGCGTACCTGACAGAAGGCAGGGGTGGCCAAATATTTCATTCATTCATTTATTCAAAAATGTTATGCCAACTTGTGTCAGATATTATTCTAGTCACTATGTACTCCAATACTAATAGGATGCAATTCTTGTTCTCAAGAAACTTGGCTCTCACACTCATAGTCTAGTTAATAATATGTATCGATATAAAATGGGAATAACAAGAATAGAAACAAATATATGGGGAATTAGCTTTTGAGCCTCTTTTAGGTCAAATATCTCTGATCCCTTAAATATTTCTTTATGTTTTTGGATATAATATTCTGTAGAGAGACATTAAAAGGAGGAAGAGCTAAAACATACACTTTTCTCCCGATATCATTTATATTACTTAATATATATTAAACAAGTATATTAGCCACAACAGCAAATACTTTAAAATGAAATAAAAAGTTTTAAATAATAACATCCTGATATTATTATAGAAATAGTTAGAATTACCTTGATATCAATTTACTTATGATTTTACTAATATAAAATATTATGAAGGTTCTCTAGAAGTTACATAGTATCTGAATATAAATGAAGTAGTTCTCTTTGTAAAAGAATAGCACATTTTATTCCACAAACTTTTTAAAATTAAGATAAGATTACTGTTATCAATAGGTATTGATATCTAATTTGATGAAACTGGAGAAGACGGATATCCTAACAATAATTTTTGACATGAAAAATTCATTGTATCGAGTCCAGTTAGGGAAGCAGAGGCACTACTCGTGATGTGTGATAAAAGATTCATTATACAATTGTGGGGAGAACTAAAAAAGCAAGGTTCTAGATGTGGGAGCTGAAAGATCACTGGCACAAGTGGACAAGTAGGAACTTTCAGGATATTTGACAAACTATTTGATAGTGGGACACTGGGCTAGGGATAGCTCTGGTGTCTGTGCAGTTAATACCTCTGGGGTGAACAGGTAAGCATCTGGGGGAGGGCTAAGACAGTTGTTCTTCAGCCTGGCCATCAGTTGAGAAGAAAAAGGAGGATACACAGTGGAGAAAAGAGATGGTACACTGGACCCAGGTGGGTGCCTCTGTGTCTATCCATTATAGTATGAAGACCTCGAAGTCTTTTAGAACGTAATGGCTATTTGCAATAGACAATGCATACATGCCCCTCAAGTTCATATGCTGAAATTCCAAAACCCGAAGTGATAGTATTAGGATGTGATTAGTCCATGAAGGTACAGCACTCCTGAATGGGATTAGTGCCATAAAAGAAGCCCCAGAGACATCCCTCACCCCTTATGTCATGTAAATGCATAAGGAGAAGATGACCATCTATGAAGAAGCAGGTCTTCACCAGATATCAAATCTGCTGGTTCCTTGATCATGGACTTCCAAGCTTCTAGAACTGTGAAAAATACATTTCTGTTGTTTTTGAGCCAGATGGCCTGTGATATTTTGTTACAGCAGATTTAGACACCATTGCTCCACTTCTTTGCACCTCAAATCTGATACAGCTTCCTCTTTAGTCCAACTCCAACCTGGAAGCATATAGGGACAGGAATTATGAATCTTATAGTTCCCAGCTCTATGAGATTGACAGTGGAATGATCTAGCACACCCACTCCTACATATGATTTTATTTTGTGACCTATATCTATAGCTACAAAATACTCAAATTTTTTGTTATACCTTTTTATTTAAAGGATATCTTGTGTGCATAACTGTCAGATGTATGGCTACTTTTAATAATATATTCTCTCTTTCCCATTCATCATTTACTTCCTCACAGTTTGTGAGAAATAATTTGGTATTTTAAAAAGCAGACTTTTAAAGAAACGGTTTCTTTTGGTCACAGCAGTCAAAGGTAAGTATAGCAGAGAATCAATTCAGTAACCACCGAGTAAGCCACATGTGCAGGCCTGGTTATGATTTCACTCCTGGTCTCTGGACCTCAATAGGAAAGCTGGAGAGTCTCATGCTCTCTTTTTCTCCAGGACAAGGAAGGAGAGAAAATTGTTTATGTTAGGAGCTTTCATTATGATCTGAACGATTTTAGTATACATTATAAATTAAAAACTCTATTCTCTTAATTTAGTTTGGTCCAGTTTAATTAATTTCTACACTACCAATATTTTCTCAGCAATTGGTCTGTGCCAGGGACTGTCCTAAATACGGTGACTAGAGATAAAATAGATAGCAATAGTTTATACCTTCATGGAGGTTTCATTCTAACAGGGAAGGCAGCAATTACTTACAAGTGTAGTGCGATGAAATAAACAATCTTTCGAGAAGATGCTCTAGTGGAGTCTTATTTTACCTAGTTATTATTGCTAATTGGTTGAAAAGTTCTAAGTTAAGTTTCTAGCTGTTAATAAGTACATATAATCTTTTAGTTTAATTAGTGTAACTAAATTTAGTGTGACTAATTTTAATATAACTAAAAATATCACCCAGTTCATCTATAATAACCAGTGATGGCAACCACAGAATACCTGTAGAAAAGATACCCTCCTAGAATTGCCGCATAAATAAGTCTTTATCTATATTGTTTCTTCTCTCATGAAAGGATTTTTAAAAATACCTGCATTCAATATAAATAAAAATATTCTATTAGTACAGTTTTAATAATAGTGTGTTTCTTTTCATATTCTGGGAGTAACTTAGGACCTAGCCAAATTTATTGAATAATTACTCCTCAGTAATAGCAACTATGTCAACTATGCCCAAATAAAACAGTCCTAGAAAACTCTTCCAGTGATCTGTGAGTCTGTTTGGATGATCCTAACTTTTTAATCCCAGAGGAACCCTATGAAACTTCTTTTATGAGAAAATAATTGATAACTTCTGCTATCAGAAGTTTTAGGCAAAACTAACTTTTTAATATATTATCATGTAGAAAATGAGTTTTCATCAAGCATGTTAAAATATTTGAGTCTAAACATAGCTGTTTTCTGAGTATAGTCTAATATATCTCTAGGCAATAATGAAACTCATCTCCACTCTAATACAGAACTATGGTAGCCTTCTAAATGGTGAAAATTACAAGTCATCTTTATATATACTTATAGGCACCTTTGCTACCTATTCAACTGTCATCTGAAATGTCAATTTTATTACATATGTGGCTGTTATCTGAAATATATTGGTCTCCTTTCAGTTAATCACACAGTGTCAGGCATGAGATGGTTGAATTTTACTGTAGGTTTTTACATTGAAATAATTTAATACAGAGAATCAGTCATATGCATTATGGAAAACTAAGAAGCCAAACAGGGGACTTTGAGCCAACCAAGAGTGCAACAGCAGCTGGAAACGACTTTTACTTCCAGGGCTCTCCGAAGTCCAGGAAAAGAAATGAGATGTGGTTACCAAAGCATAGAAGTCAGGGAACTCTAGTAAGGACTGCCCATTATAGAGGTGAAGCCATGAAAGAGACAAGAGCAACATTTCAATGCAGCCCCAGGCAGGGGTGATGGGGTGGGAGTACAGGAGCATGGTAGAAGTGCAGGGATGGTGGTGGTGGTGATGGTAGGGATACCCTGGCCTTTCTTTTTTCCCTGCTATAAAAATCCTACTAGTACTTCCCCTTCACTAAACCCATCTGGAAGCCAGATAATGATGGCCTAGGAAAAAAAAAGACTGTAGAGTCAACTCTTCCCTCAGCCTCCTACACACACCAATGAGAGACAGAGGAGAGAAGGGAAAAGGCAGATGGGTCTATGGGCAAAATCATCCAATGTTCTATTATGCACGTGGTTAAGACAGTCAATATTTGAGAGAATAGTTTGCAAGCTTAGATACCTAAATCAGAATTGCTAGATACATTATTAAATACAGCTTCTCAGGCTTCAATATAAACTATTGAAGACCTTGATTTTGTAATCAGCACTCCTGGTGATTCTAGAATGCAGCTAAGTTGGAAGAACCACTAAAACAAAGATCACATTATGCCCATTAATTTGTCTGAGTACTTATCAGGTGACATGGTTTGACTGTTTCTCCACCCAAATCTCATCTCGGATTGTAATCTGAATCATAATCCCCATGTGCTGAGGGAGGGTCTGGGTGGGAGGTGACTAGATCATGGTGGCAGTTTCCTCCGTGTTCTTCTCCTGATAGGCAGTGTGTTCTTAAGAGATTTGGTTGTTTGATAAGTGGTTCTTTCCCCTTCTTTCTCTGTCTCCTGCTGCCTTGTGAAGAAGGTGCATTCTTTTCTTTTTCTTTCTGCCATGGTTGTAAGTTTCCTGATGCCTTCACAGCAATGTGGAAATGTGTCAAATAAACCTCTCTGGTTTGTAAATTATCCAGTCTCAGGTAGTATCTTTATAGCAACATGAAAACAAACTAATACAGAGAATTGGTACCAGGCATTTGGAGCACTGGTATTAATATAAATGCAACTGAAAATGTGCAAGCAACTTTGGAACTGGGTAACTGGCAAGGTCATAAAAGTTTGGAGGCCTTGGAAGATAATAGAAATATGTGGGAAAGTTTGGAACTTCTAGACACTTGTTGAATGTTTTTGACCAAAATGCTGATAGTGATATGGACAATGAAGTCCGTGCTGAGATGGTCTCAGATGGGAGTGAGGAACTTACTGCAAACTGGAGAAAAGGTCACTGCTACTGTGCTTTAGCAAAGAGAGTGGTGGCATCTTGCCCTTTCTCTAGAGATCTGTGGAACTTCAAACTTGAGGGAGATGATTTAGGTTATCTGGCAGAAGACATTTCTAAACAGCAAAGTGTTCAAAATGTGACCTGGCATTTTCTTAAAGCATACAGTTATATATGCTCATAAAGAAATGGTTTATGAGGATAAAAATTGGATCTTTTGTTTAAAATGGAAGCGTGGCCTCAAGGTTTGGAAAATATGCAGCCTTACCATGTTGTAGGAAAGAAAAACCCATTTTCTGGGGAGAATTTGAAGACTGCTACAAAAGTTTGCATAAGTAATGAGCTGAATGTTAATCACCAAGACAGTGGGGAAATGTCACCAGTGCATTTCAAAGTTCTACACAGCAGCCCCTCCCATCACAGGCTTGGATGCTCAGAAGGGAAAAATGGAGTTATGAGTCAGGCTAAGGGCCTTGCTGCTCTGTGAAGCCTCAGGAATTGGTGACCTGAATCTCAGTTGCTCCAGCTACAGCCATGGCTTAAAGGGGCCAAGATACAGCTTGGGCCATTGCTTTAGAGGGTGCAAGCCCCAGGCTTTGGCAGCTTCCAAGTGGTGTTGGGCCTGCAGGTGCGCAGGAGATAAGAGCTGAGGTTTGGGAACCCCTGTCTAGATTTCAGAGGATATATAAAAATGCCTGGATGTCCAGATGGGGGCAGAGCCCTCATGGAGAACCTCTGCTAGGGCAGTGTAAAAGGGAAACATGGGGTGGGAGCCCATACATAGAGCCCCCACTGGGGCATTGCCTAGTGGGGAACTGTGAGAAGAAGGCCACCATCCTCCAGACCTGAGGAAGGTAGATTGTCCAACAGCTTGCACCATGCACCTGGAAAAGTTTCAGGCACTCAACACTAGCCCATGAAAATAGCCACAGGGGCAAAGCTGCCCAAGGCTGTGGGACCCCACCCCTTGCATCAGCATGTCCTGGATGTGAGACACAAAGTCAAAAAATATTTTGGAGCTTTAAGACTTAGAGACTGCCTGACCTGGTTTCAGACTTGCTTGGGGCCTATGGCCCCTTTGATTTGGCCAATTTATCCCATTTGGAGTGGGTGTGTTTAATCCATGCCTGTGCCTCCCTTGTATCTGGAAAGCAACTAGCTTGCTTTTGATTTTACAGGTTCATAGGTAGAATGAACTTGCCTTGTTTCAGCTGAGACTTTGGACTTGGACTTTTGAGTTAATTCTGGAATGAGTTAAGACTTTGGAGGACTGTTAGAAAAACATGATGGCATGATTGATTCTGAAATTTAAAAGGACATGAGATTTGAGAGGGGCCAGGGTGGAATGATATGGTTTGGCTGTATCCCCACCTTAACCTCATTTCATATTGTAATCCATGTGTTAAGATGGCACCTGGTGGGAGGTGACTTGATCATAGGGGTAGTTTCCCTCATGCTGTTTTCTTGATAGTGAGTTCTAATGAGATCTGGTTGTTTGGTAAGTGTCTGGTGTTTTCTCCTTCTCTGTCTCTCTCCTGCTGCCTTGTGAAGAAGGTGCTTGATTCTCCTTTGCCTTCTGCCGTAATTGTAACTTTTTTTGAGGCCTCCCCAGCCATGTAGAACTGTGAGTCAATTAAACCTCCTTTGTTTATAAATTATCCAGTCTCAGGTAGTATCTTTATAGTGGTGTGCAAATGGACTAATACATCAGATTATCAGAAGGTTAAGTGGTTGGTAGTTTTCCTTTAATTCTCCAAAATAAGGCATCATATAATCATAATTTAATGCCCACTCTTTGTTCCTGTCCTAATACTTATTTTTTCTTTTTCAGAATGGTTATGTAAACCTTCTAAGGAAAGCACTGTGTATTATGCAGCTAAGTTTTGTTTCTCCTGATTAACTGCTCTGCATTATCTTAATAATTTTCAGGAACAATTATATTATTATTTCTCTTTTTGATTTAGCTGTGAAGTTCAGAAGAAATTCTTAGTCTAGAATTTTTCACCTAACTATTCTGTTTCATGTCTTTCTCTGTTCTTGTTCTTTTACTCAGATGGTAAGCTTACATTTTTTTTCTCTTCCAGTGCCTTTTCTTTGCGGGAGTGTCCTCTTTCTTTTCACGACTGGTTCTGCATTAACCTTCAACTACAGTATCCTGTTTCCTTTTTTCCAGGGAGTGGGCATGTGACTCAGGCTAAGCTGATTATTTCTCTACACCCTAGGACAAGGGTTGATAGAGCAGATATTAACTCAATCAACGAACCCAATTAAGCATAAAAATAGGAACAACAGCAACAGAAGTAAAAGAGAAGTTTCAAAAGCAAAAGACAAAGCAGATTGAAATAGAATACTCTTGACATAATACCAAGTCTTCATTTTCTGAATAGGGACTTTGATGGTCCTAGCTTAGGTAAGCTGCATGCATCTACATCAATCAACTCTCTACTTACCTATTATGTGCATCTGGCTTATCTGATAACTCTCAAATGTCTTCACATATAGATGTCTTCAAACATAAAGCTTGTTTTTTTTTTTTTTTTTTTTTTTAGACGGAGTTTCGCTCTGGTTACCCAGGCTGGAATGCAATGGCGTGATCTCGGCTCACTGCAACCTCCGCCTCCTGGGTTCAGGCAATTCTCCTGCCTCAGCCTCCTGAGTAGCTGGGATTATAGGCACGCGCCACCGTGCCCAGCTAATTTTTTTTGTATTTTTAGTAGAGACGGGGTTTCACCGTGTTGACCAGGATGGTCTCGATCTGTTGACCTTGTGATCCACCCGCCTCAGCTTCTGAAAGTGCTGGGATTACAGGCTTGAGCCACCGCGCCCGGGCACTTTTTTTTTTTTTTTTTGAAACTACATATATAATACTTGGCTCTGGACCCCTAAATTTGCTGAGAGCAGGAATTTTAACTTTCCCCCTCATTCTTAATTAGATCATCATCCATTCCAATATCATTCATAATTAATCTAGTTATCAAAATTTGTTTCTCTTGGGTGAATAGTCAGGAAGATGTTTGATATAATCATTATTTCAATCACTTTTTAGAGTTTAAGATCCTTCCTTTCTGAACTTCCTTCCTCTGCACTCTTCCATTTCGAGTGTGTATACTGATGGGTCTCACTCCCTTCCTTCGTTGTAAGTAGAGTGCCAGGGAGGAAAGAGTGTCTGTTAATGTGATGGGTAGTATGTATGGGAAAAGTTCCTCCCATGCAGTCTGGTTTGGTGTGGTTTTGGCATAGTCATTTTTTTTGCATATCTCTTTTTGGCAACTTCAACTTGGCCTTTTCTATGACAGAAAAGCAGGTCAGCTGTGTTTCTATTTGGGCTCTGCCATCAATGTATATCCTTAGTCTCTTCTCTGGGTTGTTTTTCCTCTGCTTGGCTACTCAGCCAAGTTCTATGCTATGGTTCTATGCTAATTCCCATAGAATAATCGATTGTCAGCCTTCAGAAATCACCAGAGGGGAAGCAAGCACCAGTTTCTATATTAAGTCCATCCATCCATTGGGAAACATATTTCTGATACTCGTCTCCCATTCTCCAAAGAGATAGAAGGCAAGGGAGGCCCAGAACCTATATTTCTGTTTCCTTGTGTAATTTCTTCTCTAAACCTTCTGTTAGTGTCTTCTGTTTTTTTTTTTTTTTAATTTATTTTTATCTCACAATATTAGACAAATAAATCTGTTTAGCCTCTAGAGAACACAGAGATATACTGCATATCTCAGATAAATAAGTGAGTCTCCTTAAACACTATAATTTTGTTGGAATATAGTCACTTTGTTCTAAGCAGTTTGCTATCTCTGTACTATGCAGTACATAAACAACAAAACTTCTGCCCTACAGGGTGTATATCCCTGGGAAGGGTGAAGGAGAAATAATATGGAAGAAAAAAAGATTCCATCAGTATTTTACTTTTTTGTTTCATAACTTATAAATTGGCTCAATTTGTTTGCAAGTAGGCTAAGTATTAATTGATAACAAGTAAAAACAATAATAAGCATCAGTTAATGCTCTGACAAACTGCATTTGTTTTTTTTTTTATTTATACATAAACTTAAATAGTATTTTAATGTTTGCAAGAAAAATAACTTTTCAGTATTATGTATTTTACTTTAAATATACATATCAAGTAACTTTGGCTTTATGAGTTCTATGTCTTTGAACTGACATGGGGACATAGGATCACTTATAATAGTACTTTATGGAAAATTGTGGTATGTTCTCTCTCTATATATATACATGGTATGTTCTTTCTCTCTCTATATATATATGCATGTGTGTGTGTGTGTGTATATATGTGTGTGTATACACACACACACGTATATGTATGTGTATATACACACACATATATATATCTGAAATCAATGGTATATGGGAAGGGGACCGACTCATAATATTATATCTTATATTTGGAATTCTAAATTACTCTTGGCACTTCTTTCCTTCTAAAATGCACCCTTTTACAGGACATTTTCCAATCTTACAAGGTCATTTTAATTTTACTCCCATTTTAGATCCTCCTTTGGAGAATTGCTCTGCTTATTTATTTATTCACTGTGCACCCTGTTTCTAATTTGAAGCTGGATCTATTTTTATAATGTGAATTTATTCTTTGGGACATAAAAAATTTAGAGTTAAAATCTGGCCTGTTAATCTCAGTGTAATTTTTCTTTTATTTGTCCATTAACAATAATAATGCTAGTAAAAATGATTAGTAGAAAAAGGCAGCCTTTGTGAGTTTTGATGTGGAGAATATTTGTGAAATCTATCCAATTGTATGAAACTCCTTGGCTTATAACTGCTATTATAAATCACAGGGTCATGTGGTTAATCTTCTGAGAGCTTCAATAAAAATGATCCAAGTTTGCAGCCTCCTACGGTTTTCATTTTCTGTCATATCTGAGTCCTGCCTATAAACACAGGGTCAATAAACAGGTTAGAGTTAAACAGAGAAGAAATTTTTGATTAAAAGTGATATGAAATACTGGGGAAAGGTTAGCTAATTCAGGAAGAAATAAAGATCTGAACACTGTGGATGATTTAGAGATAGAACACTATAAATTGGTATGTAGGGGCAGTTCCAATGAAGTCCCCTTGAAATCCTGCATTGGATAGCTGCTGATTGATCTTTGTAACCCAGTCTCCACTTCTAATGAGCACATCAGTAGGGTATGCATTGACTTTCTAATGCACTGGTTTTATTAAAGAGGGAGTTATTTCCAGTTTAATAAGTAGAGAGCCTCTATAACAATTGCTACATTTCAATTATAAGCAATACTTATAAAAGTCTTTTAGAAGTGCTTTCTTGAAACCATTATGATTTTAGTTAATTTTTTATGTGCTATAAATTTTAAAAATGTGTATGTTGAAGTTACACTTTAGTGAAAAGTGCTCTTGAATAGAAATTAAGAGCTCAGTGCTTTAGTTTTCTTTCTGCTTATTAATTTATTCTTTGAGTTTGGACAAATCACTTACTCTCTGTGAACCTAAGTTCATCATATTTAAAGAGGGCATGCTAAACACATGCATATTCTTTCTTTTTCATCCAAATCATTTTGAAATGACAGAAACTATATCTGTGTCTCTGCATATCCATCTGGTATAGACATATATTTATACCTGCTTGGCTTTCTATTTTTCTAGAATAAACCTACAAGGGGACTAGAAACAAGGCAGGGTATCATTAAAAAACAATAAAATTTTAAGAAATTTTAGGTGGTATTACCCAGAGAGATTTGAATGATAAGCAGTCAGAACACAAAAAATAGATATAGTCAAGAGTCAGGGTAGAGTACTGAAAATTATAATATCTTGAAGACATATGCTGTTTAATAGAACATGCCTGAGAAAAGAAAAAATTGTACTGGAAAATATTTAATAGATGAATGCTAACAACTAATGAGACAGAAGAAATAAAATTTAGTTAGGAAAATAATTTTGAGACTAAAATATTACATGAGAAAAAGTGATACTATATAGTAATAAAAGTTTCAACCTCCCATGAAGTAAGTGTCATAAACATTCATGAAATGGAAATGTCAACATAGGAACATATAATATCAATAAAATATAAAAAAGGACTGTTAAAACAGCGATCATAATGTCATATTTTAACATACATTTTTCAGGAATTCATAGCTTGGTGAGAAAATACAAAGTAAGGATATAGGCATTGTGAAGATGACAGTTTTTAAACATGAGTAAATAGAGAATTTGTTAAAATATTTGTGTTTGTTTTGGATTCTACTCTCCCCTGTTCCTTGCAATTGCCCAAGTTCTTTTGTAAATCCTTTCCTCAGAAAAAGTTTGTGCCAAAAAGCTGAAATCATAAGTTGTCAGAAAGATAATTCCCTTTTTGGAATTATCTTTCTTTGACTAAAATCTGAATCATAAAAGAGAATATGATAAATATGATGAGTGAGTAGACTAGAATTAGAGAGAAAAATGAGTGCTTTTAAGAAACAGTGATGTAGGGCCGGGCACGGTGGCTCATGCCTGTAATCCCAGCACTTTGGGAGGCCGAGGCGGGTGGATCATGAGGTCAAGAGATCGAGACCATCCTGGTCAACACGGTGAAACCCCTTCTCTACTAAAAATACAAAAAATTAGCTGGGCACGGTGGCGCATGCCTGTAATCCCAGCTACTCAGGAGGCTGAAGCAGGAGAATTGCCTGAACCCAGGATGCGGAGGTTGCAGTGAGCTGAGATCGCGCCATTGCACTCCAGCGCCTGGGTATCAAGAGCGAAACTCCGTCTCAAAAAAAAAAAAAAAAAAAAAAAAAGAAAGAAAAAAGAAAGAAACAGTGATGTAGACAGGAGACACTATCTTAGATTGAGCAGGTGAGGGAGGTTTGGATAAAGAAAGGAGAACAAGTATAACAAGCTTTTGTTATATTAAACTTCTTATTTATCATCTCTGGTTCTTGTCGGTTTTTCCCATAGATCCACATTACCATCTGGAGTCATTTTCTTAGACCAATACAACTTCGCTCCCACTCCGACCCCGTGTTACTGGTAAATATATTTACTTTTTATTTGTTATAGACCCAACAATATATTATATGCATATTGCTTTATACCACTGCTTTTACGAATCAGTTAATAAAAGAGAAGAAAGAGGTTTAAACTGTCTTTTATAACTGCACAATTACCTTTCTTTGGTGTTATTTTGAGTGTGTTTGTGGGTAGAAATCAGTCTGAGGTCAGTAGCTTTCAGTCTGAAGAACATGTTTTAGCATTTACTGTAAGGTGGGATGTTAGAAAAACATATTCTTTGTTTTTTTCTCTGTAAGAATGTAATTATTTTTCTTTCACTTTTAAAGTGCATGTATACTGGATATAGGAGATTGACAGTTTTTTCCTTAACCACTTTAAATATCATATCCTACTACCTTTTGATGCCATTGTTTTTGATCAGAATTCCACTGTTAATGTATTTGCAATTCCCTTGTAAAGATATATAATATTTTATTTGCTTAATTCAGGATTTCTTCCTGCATTTGTCTTTAGTTTATTTTCTTTTTAAATTTTATTTTATGTTCAGGGGTACATGTGCAGGTTTGTTACATAGGTAAACTTGTGTCATGGGGGTTTGTGGTACAGATAATTTCATTACCCAGGTATTAAGCCTAGTACCTATTAATTATTTTTCTTCCTCCCATCCCCCACACTCTGATAGGCTGCAGAGTGTGTTGTTTCCTCTATTTGTCCATGTGATTGCATCATTTAGCTCCCACTTATAAGTGAGAACATGTGATATTTGGTTTTCTGTTCCTGCAGTAGTTTGCTAAAGATGATGGCCTTCAGCTCCATCCACGTTCCTGCAAAAAACATGATCTCATTATTTGTTATGGCTGCATGGTATTTTATTTTTTATTTTTTTGGTTAATCAATGAGAGCTTGTTATGTTGCTCAGGTTGGCCTTGAACTCATAGCCTTACCTCCTCAAGAGCCAGGACAACTGGCTGGAGCCACCGCAGCTCCTGATATTTCATGGTGTATATGTACCCCCCCCACTTTTTTTTAATCCAGTCTTTTGTTGATGGGCATTTAGGTTGATTCCCATATTCTTAATACCAGTGTCTAAGTGTTCCTTTTTCTTGACAGCCACAATGGCATCTATTATTTTTTGACTTTTTAATAAGAGCCATTCTTATGGCTTGGTGTGAGGTAATATATCATTGGGGCTTTGATTTATATTTTTCTAATGATCAGTGATGTTGAGTTGTTTTAATCTTTATGTGGTAATTGTGAATGGAATTGTATTTCTGGTTTGGCTCTCGGCTTGATGATTATTGGCATATAGAAATGCTAGCGATTATTTTAAATGTTGGTTTTGTATCTTGAAACTTTGCTGAAGTTGTTTATCAGCTTAAGGAGCTTATGGGCTGAGACTATGGAGTTTCTAAATATAGGATTATGTCATATGCAAACAGGGATAGTTTGATTTCCTTCTTCCTATTTGTATATACTTTCTTTCTCTTGCCTGATTGCTCTGGCCAGGATTTTCCCTACTATATCAAATAGGAGTGGTAAGAGAAGGCATCTTTGTCTTGTCCCAGTCTTCAAGGGCAATGCTTTCAGCTTTAGTCCATTCAGTGTGGTTTTGGCTAAGGGTTTATCACAGATGGCTCTTACTATTTTGAGGTATGTTCTTTCAGTACCTAGTTTATTGACAGTTCTTAACATAAAGCAGTGTTGTTATCAAAAGAATTTTCTACATCTATTGAAATAATCAGGTGGTTTTTGTCTTTAGTTCTGTTTAAGTAATGACTCAATGTATTGATTTTAGTATATTGAACTAACCCTGCATCCCAAGGATGATAAACCCATCTGTTAATTGTAGATAAGATTTCTGATGTGCTGTCAGATTCGATTTGCCAGTATCTTGTTGAGGATTTTTGCACTGATGTTCACCAGGAACATTGGCCTGAAGTATTCCTTTGTTGTTGTGTTTCTGCCAGGTTTTGATATCAGAATGATGCTGGCCTCACAGAATGAGTTAGGGATGACTCCCTCTTCCCCTTATGTTGGAATTGTTTAATCAGCAAGGGTATCAGGTCTTCTTTGTATATCTGGTAGAATTCAGCCATTAATCTGTCTGGTCCTAGCCTTTTTTTGGTTCGTAGGCTATTTATTACAATCTCAACTTGAGAGCTCATTATTGGTCTATTCAGGTGTTCAGGTTCTTTCTGGTTCAGTCTTGGTAGGGTATATATTTCCAGGAATTTATCCATTTTTCTTTGTTTTCTAGTTCATATACATAGAAGTGTTTATAATATTCCCTGATAGTTATTTGTATTTCTGAGAGGTCAGTGTTCATATCCCTCTTGTCATTTCTGATTGCTTGTATTTGAATCTTCTCTCTTTTCTTATTAGTCTAGCTAGCTGTTTATCTATTTTTTTTTTTTTTAAAAAAAACTCCTGGATTTACTGATTTTTTGAAATTTTTTTTTTAATATCTCAATCTGTTTCAGTTCAGCACTGATTTTGGTTATTTTTTCGTCTTCTGCTAGCTTTGGAGTTGGTTTGCTCTTGGTTCTCTAGTTATTTTAGCTGTGATGTTAGGTTGTTAACGTAAGATATTTCTAGCTTTGATGTGGGCATTTAGTGGTATAAATCTGCCTCTTAACACTGCCTTAGCTGTGTCCCAGAGATTCTGGTATGTTGTGTCTTTGTTCTCATTAGTTTCAAAGAACTTCTTGGCTTCTACTTAATTTCTTTATTTACCCAAAAGTCATTCGGGGTCAGGTTATTTAATTTTCATTTAATTGTATGGTTTTGAGTAAACTTTTTAGTCTTAATTTCTAATTTGATTGCACTGTGGTTTGAGAGATTGTTATGATTTTGGTTCTTTTGCATTTGGTAAGAAGTGTTTTACTTTCAATCATGTGATAAATTTTAGAGTGTGTGCCACGTGGAAATGAGAAAAACATATATTCTTTTGTTTTGGGGTAGAGAGTTCTGTAGATGTCTACCAGGTCCATTTGACCCAGTGCTGAGTTCAGGTCCTGAATATCTGTTAATTTTCTGTTTCAATGATCTGTCTAATACTATCAGTGGGTGTCAAAGTCCTCCACTATTATTGAATGATAGTTAAAGTCTTTTTGAAGGTCTCTAAGAGCTTGCTTCATGAATCTGAGTGTTCCTGTGTTGGGTGCATGTGAATTTAGTTAGACCTTCTTGTTGAATTGATCTCTTTACCATTATATATTGCCCTTCTTTGTCTTTTTTTTAAAAAATCTTTGTTGTTTTAAAGTCTGTTTTGTCTGAAACTAGGATTATAATCCTAACTTTCTTTTCCTATTTCTCTCACTGCATGTTAGATGGGTCTCATGAAGACAGCATTCTAATGGGTCTTAGTTTTTGATATGGCTTGACACTCTGTCTTTGAATTGGGACATTTAGCCCATTTATATAGGAGGTTAGTAATGATATGTCAAATAATTCCCACATGTTATGGAAAAGACATGGTGGGAGGTAATTGAATCCTGGGGGCAGGTCTTCCCCATGCTGTTACCATAATAGTGAATAAGTCTCACAAGATCTGATGGTTCTATTAGGGGGAGTTTCCCTGCACAAGCTCTTTCTTTGCCTGCTGCCATCCATGTAAGACATGACTTGCTCCTCCTTGCCTTCCACCAGGATTGTGAATCTTCCCCAGCCATGTGGAAATGTAAGTCCAATTAAACCTCTTTCTTTTGTAAATTTCCCAGTCTCAAGTATGTCTTTATCAGTAGCATGAAAATGGATTAATACAGTATGTATAAATTTGATCCTGTCATCATAATGTTAGCTGGCTATTTTGCAGACTTATTTATGTGGTTGCTTTATTGTGTCACTGGTCTGTGTACTTCAGTGTGTTTTTGTAGTGACTGGTAATGGTCTTCACTTGCTATATTTACTGCTTCATTCAGGAATTTTTGTAAGGTAAATCTGGTGGTAATGAATTCCCTCAGCATTTGCTTGTTTAAAAGGATCTTATTTCCCCTTTGTACATGAAGCTTAGTTTGGCCATATATGAAATTTTGGGGTGGAATATCTTTTTTTAAAGAACATTCACTATAAGACCCCAATCTCTTCTGGCTTGTAGGGTTTATGCTGAGAGGTCTGCTGTTAGTTTGATAGTATTCACTTTGTAGGTGACCTGTCCTTTCTCTAGTTGACTTTAACATTTTTTTCTTTCATTTTGACCTTGGAGAATCCAGTGACTATGTGTCTTGGGAATGTTCTTCTTAGGGAAAATCTTTCTGCGATTCTCTGCTGTTTCTGAATTTGAATGTTAGCCTATCTTGCTAGGTTGGTGATGTTCTCATGTTGCTATCCTGAAATGTTTTCCATGTTGGTTCCATTCTCCCATATCTTTCAGGTACATCAATGAGTCATAGATTTTATTTCTATATAATCCCACATTTCTTGAGTTTTTTTCATTTCTTTTTTTCCCTCTATTCATGTCTAAATTTTTCATTTCAGAAAGCCAGTTTTGATGCTCTGAGATTCTTTTCTTCACTTGGTCTATTCTGCTATTAATACTTGCAATTGCATTACTTATGGTGTGTGTGCCTTTTAGCGCTATCAGTTTGGTTACATTCTTTTCTATGCTGGCCATTTTGTTTGTCAGATCTCCTTTGTTTTATCATTATTTTAGCTTGCTTTGATTGGGTTTCAACATAGTTCTGTAGCTCAATGATCTTCATTCTTTTTCATATTCTGAATTATATTTGTGTCATTTTAGCCATTTCAGCCCAGTTCAGAAGTCTAGCTGGAGAGGTGATATAGTCATTTGGAGAACAAAAGGCATTCTGGCTTTTTGAGTTGTCAGGGTTCTTGTGCTCATTCTTTCTCATCTTTGTGGGCTTATCTTTCTTCAATTTTTTTGAGATTGTTGATCTTTGTATGTTTTTTTTCTCTTCATCCTACTAGATGACTTTGAGGGTTTGATTGTAGTATAAGGCAGATTCAAACAACTGGCTTCATTTCTGGAAGACTTTAGGGTGCCCACATTCAGCTGCCAACTCCTGGACTGTATGCCCTAACTCTGGGGGACTTGTATTGGGCCTTGACATTGTTCTCTGGCTCTCTGAAGTTAGGAATCTACTGCATTGTGGGGGCTGATGTGCTCCCAGATTGTGGGTTACTGTACTCTGATAGGTGGCATCAGCAAACACGTTTTGTAATGCAGTAACAGTGGGATCTGTCTTTGTTCACATGTGCTGGCAGCAGCAGTAGTGGTAGCTGTGCCAGGTGGTAGATGCCAGGGTGCCTGACTCCCTGTGGGTGTTCACCACAGTAGTGAGGCAATGTATCCGAGGTAATGGCAGGCTCCTACTTGTGACTGTGTGTGTGTTTGCACCAGAGGCAGTGTTGTCTTGTGGGGCAGGATACTGGGAGATGCAGGTCTGGGTGCCTTCTCTGTACCCTGCAAGCAGGAGGGGTCATTCAGCATGGAGGTGGATATGCTGTTTTCTGTGCAGTGTTAGCACAAAGGCAGGGCACTGGTAGGGGCAGTGCTTGCTGGCTATGTGTTTCCTAAGGCTCTGTCTGCAATGATGGCTGGCTGGGGGCAGGTGAGTGGGGACAAATTGCACTCCTGTGCACTGGTGAGGCAAGGAAAGCAAAGCCATGCAGACATGTGCCAGCAAAGTGATGTGGGAGTTTCTGTGGGCCCAGGGGAAGCTGCAGTATGGGGCTGGAGCATGTGAATGGATACATGGCCGTAGGGGCTGTACTGCTGGAGCTCTTTGCCATTCAGGCATGGTCTGCTATGTGCAGGCCCCAAGTGCACCTGAGGCTGCCCTGTAAGCAGGTATGGCTGGTTTGGGTCCTAGGAGAGGCCAGTACACTGAGGGGTTCTCAGGTCAGACCAGTCTGTCTGATGGGCAAGTCCACCCTGTATTGTTCGGGACTGAGTTCCCCTTCAGCTAAAGTGTCTTATGGGATCAAGTCATGCCTAGGGGGATGGCCATTCCTGGCTGTGCTCTCCTACAGATGCTCCCACAACAAACACTCTGGGATCCACATCAGCTGTCTTGCTGCCCCTACCACTTCTCTGTGCAGCCCTCACTGCCAACTTGAGTATCTGTGGGGGTTGAGGGTTGTCCTCCTGTCAGGGTTCCAGAGGCCTGTGGCAAGAGTGGGTTGCTAATTGCCAGTTCAACTCATTTGTTCTCCCAGAGGCATTTGCGGCCAGGAATGAGTCTGGGTGCCTTATAGCCCTGTGGAGTGTTCCCAGCTTTCTCTGCCTTTAGCCCAGCTTCTGTGTCATCTCCTCATCCACTCTCAATGCCTTCTTTCTGAAAATCTGTTAGGAACATGCCAGTCGTCCTGGTCCCTTGGTTGGAGCTGTTCCACCTGGTTGTGTCTAGCTAACCATCTTGCCCTTTCTTCCAGTATTTTTCCTATGATGCACAACTGAGTTTGTTGAGCTTCTTAGAGGTATAGATTAATGTTTTATATACTAATTTTTTCAATAGATTGGAAATGTTTTCAGTCATTGTTTAAAAAATGTTTCTTTCTGTTTTATTTTTTCGGTCTCTTCTCATTTTGGTATTCCTATTACATGTATGTTGGTATGCTTCCTGGTGTCCTGTATTTTTCTGAGGTTACATTCATTTTCCTTCATTTTTGCCCTCTGTTCTTCAGATTGCATAATCTCTATTGATTTATCCTCAAGTTTGCTAATATTTTCTTTCTGCCAGTTCTAATCTCTAGTAAAATTTTCATTTAATTTTTTCTATTTTTTAACTCCAGAATTTCCATTTAGTTCTTTTTTATAGTTTACATCTCTTTATTGATATTCACTATTTGATGCAATATTGTTATTATAATTTTCTTTATTTAATTATGGTTTGTTCTTTGAACATATTTACAATAGTTTCCTTGAATTTTTTTGAAAATTCAGTAGAAAAAAAATCTAACATCTCTTCACTCTACTAGGCAATATATGTTGCATGCTTTTCCCCCTTTGCATATGGGCCATACTTTCCTGTTTTGCTGCAGGTCTTGCAATTTTTGCTGGAAACTGATTATTTTATTTTTTTGGGGTACATAATAAATGTATATATTTATGGGGTATATGAGATATTTAGATACAGCCATACAATGCATAATAATCACATCTGGATAAATGGAGTATACATTGCCTCAAGGATTTATTATTTCTTTGTGTTATAAACATTCACATTTTAATTCTTAATTATTTCAAAAGATATATTAAATTATTGTTGACTGTAATCACCATATTGTACTATTAAATACTATATCTTATTTTTCATTCTGTGTAAATATACATTTTTGTACCCAGTGACCATCATCATAGAAACTGGAGATTTTTTGTAGCAGCTCTGGGTACTGGTACTCTATTTCTTAACCCTCATCTTATATGTTTTGTTTTCTTGTTTACCTGTTTAGTAACTGGCACTATTATTTTTGTGAAGTCAATTTCTGTCCTGCAGGATGAAGCCTCTGATGTTGCTTCACAGGATGTACAGCCTTGGGTATGCACACAGTCACTCTAAGGTGACTGTTTTTCTGACAGGACTCTTTTTGACTGACTGTTTTCCAGACAATGCCCAGCTATTAAACTCCACTTATTGTTGGCTGATGCTCTATTGTTTTTAACAATGTCTAGTTCCATAAATTACATTACAGATAAATCCAATCAAATTTGGTCTCTTTTGAAGGGATAATTACCTTTGCAGTCAGTTTTTTAGATTTGTTCAGAACCCAAGGGGGATGTTCTCAGCTGTGTCTTTTCCCAGTTCTCTCCAGTAAACCAGCTGACTTGCAGTTTAATGAACATAACAATTTTTTCCCAATTGTCTTTTATGCAGTTTCCTCCTTTTATCCACACTCATCCAGACCTCAACCTCTAGAACAAGCTTGTAGTGAAACCAGAAATGCTGACATCCTGCTCTTCCTGGAAATCCAGCCCTCTGGGAGATGGTGGAAGAGAAAGCAACAGATTTGGCAAGGCAGGAATCACAGGCTCTCCTGCAGGAGAGAGAGAAGAGAGGTTAGATTTCTCTACCCTTCCTGTCCTGCACAGCCTTTTAGGTTTGAAGGTGTTCATCTGGTATCAGTTAAGGAGACCTTTTCCATTGAATGCAATGTAGGCAATCTTTCCTGTACCATGAGTAAAGATAGAAACCTTAATCCGTTTCCTAGGATGATACATGAAAGTCTTCTGGCCTTTTTATGGTTCAGTAACATTTTGTATTCTATACTGATCTCATGGGGTTACATGGGAAGAAGTATCAGGGCTACCTTAAGGAAAATATTGAACTGGAGAACTCAAATTCATGGTCATTATTTTTGAAGTACTCAGAGGTAAAAAAAATTCAACTTGTACACCCAGGTGGTAAATAGAGGAGGTAACTATCTCCCATTCCTCATTGTTTAATAGCCATTCTAATCTGTCAGGTATTTGAGTTTTAAGAAAGAGAGTGAAGGGGAAAGAAGGCCTTTGCAGGGTCCCCTCCAGAGTCCCAGCTGTCCATACTTATTAAAAAGGGATGTGCAATTGAAGGAAGAGGTCAGACAGCTTAGTAACACACACAGCATGAATTAGAAGTACCCTTTCTGAGAAGTGCTGCATTGAGACCCCAGACTGCTTTCCCTCGATGTTAGGCTTGGGTTATCTTTACTTTTGCTATTGGCCACTTAAGTCTGTCTTTTAATTATCCATTAAAATGCTCAGTTAACATTACAGCTTGGAGATTATATGGAATATAAAGAATTCATTGTGTGCCCTGAGACTGAACCCATTGATTTATAACTTGGGACAAAATTTGGAGCCATTATCAAATTAAAACCCCTCAGAAAACCTGACCAAGAAACACGTATGGTCCTGTGTGATCTGGATAGTGTGGCCTGAGTCAGTGGAATGCACAAGGATGCCTGCACAAATTCAGAGAAAGTATCAGCTAGAGTAAGGATCTGGTGGAGTCCTCTTGATTGGATGAGAAGCCCAATGTGATCTCTTCATCAGAAACTCCTTGGTCATTGGCTGGAGAGATTTTTTCCTCAGGCAGCATTTTTAGCTTGGGTCAGGCCATGATCTGGCCAGAGGAAAACTATTTTTATGTTGTTTTGGCATGTTCAGGCCACAGAGGTAGCCTATGCATGTAGGCCAGTCTAGGATGGTATAAAACTTTGTCATGGATCCAGAAAGGAGTAGATAGGGTATCTGCTTGTTCTGGGTTAGAACACGACTCAGCCTCTGAGTTTAGCTGACAAACATGGTCTGCTCTTTGGTTATATTCCTCTTTGTCAGTTCAAGGGCCTTTCTGGTGATCATCAGCCTTTACAAGGAAACCTTATTAGGAATGGAGCAATTTGCTTTTTAAATGTCTCAACCCCATAGAGAAGCTTGTTGACATGGCAGTTGGATTTGCCAGTGGCCTAACAAAATGGCCAGGACATTGGCCACAGACTGTGAGTCAGTGCAAATGTAGCAATCTCATCAGCTGGGGTGGCCTGGATAGCCATCTACACTATATGAAGTGCTGTTCATTGTGCTGAGCATCCTTTACTGTGCTCATTGAAGGACAGGTCTCCCTTAGCTGAGATGGCAGCTGTATCCTTTTCCATCCTGGTATAAGTTAACTGGGAAGAGCTTTTAGTGACCCAGGCCTATCGATGGTCCAGGAGGTTTCTATATCTGTGTTTCCGCTGGGCCAGTGGAGGCAGTGGCTCTTGGAGCATATGCCTAGGGGTAGAGGAGCATTCCTGAAGACTTTTTGTGGTGTTGAAACCCATCTGGCCAGATTTTACCCACTTCTCTATGTACCAATAGTATTTCTCTAGAGAGAATTTCTTAACTTCCTCCACCTGGCAATTTGAGGGCTATGTTCAGACCCAAGATGTGACTGGGATCTCTAGTTACAAGACTACTTCATGATCATGGGCCATGCACTCAGTAACCACCAAGGCACAATGACAGGCCAATAATAATATTTTAAAGCGTCCATGCTTTTAAGACGACTTGGGAAGCCTATGAGTCCAAAGGCCCAATAGATACCTCTAACCTCTATTCTTTTGCCATAAGTTTCAGTTGTCAAATTGAAAGGTTGATAAAACCTGTTACTCAAACAGCAAATATGAATTGGTGGGGCCTGGGTGAGTTGGGGGAATAACTTGAGTGGACTGTAGGGAGATTCTTCTAAGGGAATCTTGTTGGTTAGGGCTTCTCTTTCTATTTGTGCATGTTGAGAGAGTCAAATGCTTGATAAATGTCTTCTCTAGAATTGTACCCCTTCCTGGATCATGCCCAGGAATTTTACTTAGTTGCTAGATCCCTACTTTTTAGTAATGGACTGGCAATATTGTCACTTGTGGGTCAAGAGGGCATCCAGTTTTTGTCGGGTGATGGCCTTGTCTGTGTGACCATGAGATGTCATCAATATAGTGAAAGGCTATTATTTTCTCTAGGAGTGACATTTTTCTGGGTTATGACCTATCTGTTGATGACTGATAGCCAGATAATTTAGATAGCATTAAGGAAGGACATTATAGTACATTTGAATCCATTCCACATAAAGACAAATTGATTCTGATAATCTGATTTGAAGGAGATGCTGAAAAAAGCATTTGTAATATTAATTGATGCACACCAAGTTCCCTTATCTTGAGAAATAGCTCCTGTGACAGTCACAACATCTGATTCCATCATTTCTGAGAGTGACATAGAGAATTGAGCCTCCTGCACTCAAAGGTGAGTTTCTAGGCACCCAAAGCCTTGTGCACATGCTAGATAAGGCTATAGAATAGAGTAATAGTCTCATAGAGAATTTCCTTTTCCTTAAGTTTGTCCAATGGCGGTTAGTTTTTGGGGGAGTAACAGCACCAGTTGTCAGTAGTGGAGCAAATTAACAGTCTTCCACATGTCCCACTAAGATGGCCCTAACTGCATTAATTCTTGCCAGGGCTGTGGTTGAAGGTGAGTAGGGGGCACATACATAATACATCTATACCAACTACACATTCAGTGGGGGTGGGGGGGTCATACAAAGGAGATTTGTAGAAACCTGAAGTGACCCATCCATAGTCAGGCCTGGTTAAGGGTGCTAGTGATGGTAGCCTCACACCCAACTGCAGAGAGCATGATCTGTTTCTCCTTACCTTGGTGCCAAGGGTTGTGGGAATCATAAGTTACTTGTGTACTTATCTCCAAAAGGCCCAAGAAGTACTAGATCCCCTCATCTCTCCATTGGACTATGACCATGAAGTAGGGCTTCTTGTTCCTTTGAAGACAGAGGGACCTCAGTCTAACTTTTAGTCTTGTTTATTATTGAATACTGAAAGACCTAGCAGAGGCTGAATGGACCATTCATCTCATCTTCCAGCCCACCAGGAGGCTCAGAAGGAGCAGTGCCAATGCCAATCACAGGGACTGACACCACTACAACCCCCGAGAGGTTGTCTGTTGAACCTCTCATGGCCTAAACCTGGCCACAAGTTCCTTGGCAGGGAGCCCATCAATCTCCTTCTTGAGACCCCATCATTGAGAGACCATATTCAGTGATCTTTTCTGGAAGACCTTTGCCAGGATGATCCAGCAGAAGATGCCTGTTTACCACTCTCCAGCTGCTCTTTTGCCTAGTCAGTCTTTGATTTCTTGGCAGCAGCCTCTTTTTGCATGCTAGGAAATTTGTCAGTTAAGGGTCAGATTGTTTTGTAAAACAATGAACCTGACTTCAAGCACTGGCCTCAATAACCATCAGAAGAGGCATGAATAAACCTAGACATCTACGTCTATTAATGGTCTCATCACATACCGTTCCCACTACTTCCTTGTATGTCTAAGGGTGCTTTTTAGGGCTGGCTCTGTGAGGGAGGCCCAAATATTTTTATGAGTGGCAAAAAGTTTATCACAGGTGGGTCAGTTGTACCAGAGCTTACTTAGTACCCAAATGAGGAAGAAGAGGGTTTCAAGTATTTGCACTGTCTCATTCACTCAACACCTTGCACCTCCCCTGTAGGCAGAGTCACAGTTTATCAGGGTAGTCTGAAAAATGGGGTTTGTAGTGATGTTCCTGTAAAAAACCAATCTTCTTCACTAAGCTTAATAAGATACTTGTTTCAACATCAAGGCAAACTAACACACTCGCTCAGGCCTTTTCTGTTTGCTGGGTGAAGTGATTCCTAAGTGTTCTACACTCTTTTCATGAAGGCACAAGTCTAAAAGAATTGAGTTGAAGTGGAGAAAAGTATCTTCAAGTACCCTTCATAATGAAGAGGTGCCTGAAAAATATTTCACATCAGGCCTCTGAATAGAGGTGCCCAAGCTAAGAATGAAGACAAGCACATATAAGCATGGCTGGCTAGAGTAGGCCTGAATCCCTGCAACTCCTTCCAGAGAATCCAATGCACTGGTTGTGCACCAAATCTTTTGTGGGAAGGGCAGATTTCCCTCCATGAGGTCTCCCATGTAGTCTTTAATAGAGCCTGAAAAATCACACATGAAATTTTGAACTGGGGCTGAACTCTTTAGTTGCACTTGGTTGATCAATTGATGTAGAAAGAGAAACAGCCTTAGGTAAGAATATGAGATAGCATATAGAAAATAATAAATGACTTATTTGTCTGGTCAGTGGCATAGAAGAATTATAAAATGATTAGAAGATGTGGGCCAAGGAGGTCTGGCAAAGAAGCATGAAGACTGATCTACTAACGAGGACATAAAGTATGAAGATATTTGTGTTGTGTGTTACTATTCTTCAGATAAAGTTCCCCTGAAAGGAGCTCTGAAAATACATAGTTCAGTCATGTGATGTCAGCCAACATGCCACTGACCACTCCAGTGTTGGCACAATGGATAAATAGATTCAATAGACACTGGGTCAGGGATGAAGCCTTTGTACATGCCTAAAGATACAGGCTCTCACTCACCATGGCTGTTTAATCCTTGGTTTACATTTTAACAAATACCAACCCTGAGGACCCTATATGGCATCATTAATCTAAAATACCAACCAGCCACTTGGTTTCATGTTGTTATGGAATGCCTTCCATCCTTATAGGGGCAGATATTCATCTTTTTCTAAAATTGACTTAGACTTTGAGTGTGAGTTTACCTTATCTGCCTAGAGGACTGTAGCCAGAATTACTATTTGAAATCTTGTGGAATGATAAGGATTTATAACCTGTGATCTTACTTCAGAGATAAGCAGATGAGGGAATAAATACATAAAAATGGAGTTCACTAGTTTAGTCGCATGCTATACCACTCGGAAACCACTAGCCGTGAGTTCTGGTGAAAGTATAGCCAAATATTAGTTTGGATATAATACCCTAGGAACATGGGTGCCGTTTTTCAGGTTGCAGTGTATACTCCAAATCAATGACCAGTATAGTACTGTGCCTCCAAGCGGTAGAATTTAAAAATAAGTCCAGAAACAAAGGGGTAGATAAAAGAATACTCCATTTACCATTATTTCCTGTGACCCACTCATTGAAGTATGTGCTTGCCATCCCCATAGTTCTTGGCTAGAAGTTTAGAGGTTTTAGTTAGAAGTGTAGAAGAAAAATGGTTTTATTTTATTGTATTGTTTTTATTATTTTTTATTTAGAGGACTAGGTTCTCACTGGGAGAAGGTCTGGGTCATTCTACCAGGCAAGTCACCCTGGCCAGCAAAAGTTATCATCAGAAGTGAGGAATATGTAGAATAAAGTAGAAGAGTGAGATACTGAAAATTATTTGAGTACTTGAGGGACGATAGTTCATTCCACTAATTTTTATCTATCTCATCAATTTTTCTGAATAAAAGAGGAGTGTGAGGTTAGGAGTTGCTATCAGAATTTATATAAGACAGGTGGATATAATGAACACAAAGTGGTAGATGGTAGTAAATGTTTTGGTTCACTGGCCAAACTCCTACTCCCTCAAGTCGGAAGCACTTGTTATCTCAGCTGTGAGAGTTGTCAACTGATGTCTTTCAGATGAATGCCTCTGGGAGTTGGAGGGAGTTACACTGACCAAGACGATGCTCTTTTCTTGGGGCAGCCAAACTGGTTGATCTAAAACTACAAAAAGCTAAGCCCACTTGCCCTGCTGCAGAATGCCTTTAAAGGATATCTCAGTTCCTGATCCTGTTGTTGGGTTTGGCTGAAGCCTTTACTGCAAATTCATCGTTTCCTTTCACTCACTCATAGATATTAATAACTAGAGTATCCCCAACAAGTTTCTTACACACAAATCTTATCTCAGTATCTTATCTCAGTATTTGCAATAGCAGCCTAACAATATTTTAAAAATTCTTTAACAGCAAATTTTATGCCTGGGAATCCATGTTATAGATATACTTGAGCATGCTTCCAGTAGTTATGTCCAAACATGTTTACTGCAGCAGTGATTTTAATTGGGCAAAATTTGGAATGTTTAAATGTCCATCATTTTGGGAGGGCTTAGGTTATGGTATATTCATAGACTGAATCCTACTTGGCAATTCAATATGAGATCTTAAAATACTAATTTGGAAAAATATCTAAGGTCCATTGTTAAATGAATAAAGGAAAATATAGAAAATACGTTTAACAGAATTCCATTTGTTTAACCTCTCCAATTTTTTAGGTTTATTTTTCTTTATCCTACACAGGTGGATGCAATTTCAGATTATTAAGCATATAAATAACATCTGTTATGTTTTCAGAGATTGTTTCAAAAGTCACATATGAAGCAACCGGAAATCAATCATTAGACTTTTTCTTAGCCACACTGTGCATTAGATGACCTTCGAACCATGTACTCAAAATCTTGAGAAAAAAATTTAATAACACCTAATTTTATACTTAGGCAGTTTTTAATGACTAGAGAAAAGTTTTTGATCTATTATAATAAATTATACCTGTAAAATTATAAAATATATCTATAACAATATATTATGTATGTATAAATATACATAATGAAAAAACCTGTGGACTGTTACATACATATCTAGAAGTTATTGTGTTGATTAAGCAGTAGCTGTGTTGGAGTGGTAGGACTTTGGATGGTTATGCTTTCTTCTCAGTATTTTTTTCATCTTATATTTTCCAATCCTCTACAAAGTATATTCAGGAAAAAAAAAAAACACAGAAAACACAAGTTCTCTTTCTTCATGGTCATCAGACTACTTGTTTCAGAATCAGTTAAGAGAAATAGACTTGTTGAAACTCTATACCTGGCCCACTGAGATAGACACTTTAGATGTTGGGCTTGGGATCCTGCACTTTAAATTAGCACCCTTTGATGGTACTTATATACTTTAAAGTTTAAGATAAGAAGCAGAGAATTCTCATTATAACACATTTGCTTGGCATATTAGAGATGAGCATTTCTGCTGTTGTTTTCTTGATGTTTGAAGAATAGGTACTACTTTGCAAAGTCTCAACCCTATGCCCAAGGAAGACCAATGTCATCCTTCAAATTTTTCCTGGGACCCTAACATTAAATATGTTTTTCTTTATCATTACATTTCTATGCAGTGTGTGTTCTGAATCCAGCTACAGAAAAAGAAACTTGACTTAGTCCACATTTCATAGATTTCTTTTTGTAGCTATTATCCACTAATTTTTTTTAAAGAAACTTTTTCTCACTCAATTTTGTCAACTCCTATGTCACATTTTCTGAGTATAAGTTTTTGCATATGAATTAAAACCAACAATAATTTAAAAGGCCTCAGCCCTTGGCTAGCAAGAAAAAAATGGTGAATGAGAAGATGAAGCTACAGTTGTGTGCACTTTGATTCCCAAGTTACTCTGATTCATTGCAGCTGCTGCAGTCCATTGTTAGGGTGTGCCCACCTGGGGCAGAAGACAGACATTAAAATAAGTTCAATTTTTAACAAATGCTTATCTTAGGAAAATGTTTATTTTATTTGCTTATTAAGAGAAGTTTTATTTATGAGTTATTAATTTCCCATTGTGAATGAGTTGTAATATAAATTCAGAAACCCAACTTTTTAGTCAGTTAAAACTTTAAAACCTAATGAGCTGAAACAATTGATGTTGCTCTTTCTCCTAGAGGGGTGGTAAAAAAATCAGGATCTTATAAGAAAATTTATTTTGTTTAATTAAACGCACATTAATTAAAATGGTCTTTAACTCATTCATGGTGCCTTTAAAATCCATTTTTCACCTTTAAGCACAAATAAAATGATTATAAATCAGACATTTCTTTAAGGTGTGACTAGGAAAATATATGATTGGTAATCTGAGAGAATGCTGATAAAAATAAATTTGCATTCACAATCCATAGGCTAAATGATATTGAATATATTACAGCCAGGACTGGTCATAGGTTGAATTGTGAAATAGGCCAATTACATTTGTGGCCCCATTTTGGTCTCCTCTCTGTGACTGTCCTCTGCCTTTCAGAAGTCTCATTCAGTGCTATCTGCTACAATTTCTTTTGCACCTACCAAAAGCAATTTTTGGAAAAATGGCACACATTACCTTGGTGGGGTAAATATATTTTTTGAGTTATGAAGAGAGGCAAAGCTTTAGAAAAAAGTATCAGGGGGGCCACCACAGGGATGTTGAGGGGCTACTAGTGAAGGCCCCCTCTTTTTGACCCCGTTCTAAACCAGATTAACTATATTCATGTCTATTTTACACTTGAGTTTCTCTGTGAGATTTTGTTTGATAAAAGTGTTTCCCTGTTGGTAACACAATCACAATCAAACAAAAACAAATATGAACACAAAACCCTTACAAAGTCTAAGAAGTATTGTTCTAGTGATAGGAATAGAGGCCAAATCCATGGCCTATATTCTTACCACTAGAACAATCTCTGACTCCAACAATAATTGCTTGAGCAAAATAGGCTTTCTGATTTTAATTCGCTTTATATGAAAACTTTAAAATAATTATATGTAAAGGACTGATGTAATAGTTAAAAAAAAAAGACCTTAAACAACAATTATATACATAGCATATAGTAGGGATATAAAAAGTATATTAGATTAGCGTGGCCTTTTCTAAATTCCACTCCTACTTTGCTATATTTCTTCATTAAGTGACTTGTTGCTTGTCCTTTGTTATGTTGAGGTCACTTTTAATCATTTATTTGGGTGTGGAGGAAAGGCAAAGGCAACGATGCTAATCAGTATGAGACTGAAGTTAGAGATTGATTGGAGGTGGGGAAGACATCAAAGCTTCTTGAAATGTGCCATCCACAACCAAGGGCAAAATGCCACTCTTGCAGTTCATAATCAATGTCATTGTTCTTGTAGTTGTTCAGCTAGGAGAGGGGCTTGCCTGTTAAGTTAGTGCCTTGGAACAAGGAGCCACAAAGTAATGCTAAACATAGGCCACTGAGTGTAATTGTGTCTACAGCAGACTGTTTATTTTGGGGTGTGGAAGATTAAGAAACCCTGGCTTCCATTTCTTAGAATGAAGCAGAGCCTGGATAGTCTTAAAACCAGTCATGACGGCATCGAATCAGCTTTCCCATCCGCCTCTCTTTACATTTTCCAGAGTGGCGCAGCCCATTTAATGATGAGTGAGAGAAAATAGGACAGGGACTCACAAATCATCTGTGTCATGCTGGTGAGGGTGACTATGAGTGAATCTGATCAGTGAGATAGGCTGAAATTCCCTTAAATTTGCAGATTGTGTTAAATGGATTATTCAAACCTCTGACCTCTCTTCTGTTCACACTGCTATACGCTTCTTATTCATTCTGAATAAATTTTCCTCTACAAAGAAATAAAATGTTATTTTTCATAGCGTTGTATAGTTTGCAAAGTGTTTCATGTTTATTATTTTATGTGATCATTGCAATAACTTTGTTATATTATATTGTATTCTGATTTTTTTTAACCAAAGAGGAAAGGGAGGTTCAAAAAGGAGAAAGGACTTAGAGCAAGTCTCTTCATGACTCAAATGCTAACAAACATATGATTGCCCCTGATCTCGTTCCATGTATCTTGGTAGTTAAATTGTGCTTCTTGCTATATTTTAAACCTCTTCATGACATGTCGCACTAGTATATGCTCATTTGGCTTCATCCTCTTGTCAGTTCTACTGGATACTGATCATATCTTTATTTGCCCATTTTATTTTGATAAGAATGAAAAAGGAAGCACCACTTTCTTTTTTTCTTTGATACTTGGCTAAAATATACTTTAAATTCACCTGAATAATAATATTATTTTTAAAGCCCTACAACCATTTTTAATAACACCAGTGCCTTTTGTGGATACCTAATTAACACAATTTTAGTAAGTGTTAAAGATTTACTGCTCCCCATGGAGCTGAGCAAAATAAACCTTCCTCTATTTAATTATGCAGCATCATTTATCTTGAGGTGATTTGGGTAACTAGAAAAAGAGATTGATTATTTATGTCTTTCTATGCTTAGTTTCAAAATATCACACTCTGACTATTGTCTTTGAGATAATTACTTTTTAATTCACTCATGCTATCTGGTTTACTAATTTGTAAGAACTGTAATATTTAAGTATTGAATACCACACTCTCAAGTTTCCTGGACACTATATGGTAGGGAAAAAGTTACACAGAAAACTCACACCTCAAATATTTTAAATAGTAGCTTAATTTAAATATCTGAGATTATTTACAATTACTTGACAGAAAGTACTTTTATTTTCCTTTGAGAATGTCTTATCATTATCATAATTACCGAAACGTATTGAAGCCCTTTTCCAAAAGTATGTTTACATTGGGTGGAATTTAGAGTGTATTCAAAAGATATATTCTGTGTGTGTGTGTGTGTGTGTGTGTGTGTGTGTGTGTGTGTATGGGTGCGTGTGTGTATGCATATATAGATATATGCATATGCTTTGGGTGTTGCTTTTCCAGCCAAAATACTCTGTGGTCAGTGGTGCCTTTTCCTGGGGCCCACTGGACTCTTTCTTCCCACTTGGCTAGGCAGGCTGCACTCAGCTCATGTTACTGGCCTGGATTCATGCTTGCCAAGGGCAAGTAGAGTGGTGAAGGGTGTGTGAGTCAGCAAGTATGGGGTCTGGTCACTGTGTACAGCTAGGCACACTGGCTGCAGCAGGGCAGGCAGCTCCAGGCATTGGCACAGGTGCCGGCACCCTGCAAGGCTATAGATGAACCAGGTGTTACTGCAACAGCTTCCATAGCTGGCACCAGGAAATGCAGTGGCACCTGGAAGTTTGTTGATAGTAGGAACCACAGAACCCCAAAGTGTGTGTCATAGCTCTGGCTTGGCAAGCTCCTATATATGGGTTCCCCGAAAGGCCACAGGTCTTCTTTCCTTCTCTCTTCTCTTCTTGTCACCTGCAAAATGGTGAGCAGTGGTCATATTCCAGCCCTGTTTGTGTTACAGCTCTTTCAGTTCTATGATTCAGCAGGTACTGAGTTCTTTACAAGTGTCCAGGAGGAATAAGGTATGCAAACAAGTGGAGTGTGAGGAAGTTGAAGAGAAGCTTTAGTGAGTGACAGAACAGATCAGAGGAGACCTGCAGTGGATCACTACTCTCTGCTGGCAGGTTGTCCCAATGAGTACTCAGCTCTCAGCAGAAAGGAGACACATAGTGGGTAGCTCCTCTCTGTCAGTAGCTCCTCTCCACAGCTAATGGTCCTGACATCTATCTGCTCAGCTCTCTACAAAGAGGAGACCTTGGGGTGAGTAGCTCCTCTCTGCAGGCAGGCCATCTTGTCATCTCTCTGAGTCTGGCTGAGTCTGGGGGTTTCATGGGCTTCAAAGGGGAGGAAGAACATGCTGATTGGTTCCTGGGTGGCCATGGGCAGACCTGGAAAAGGTTTCGTATGTTCTCATTCTGGTCCATGGAACTGAGAGCCCAGCCCCCAGACCTCAGGCCACCCCTGACTTTAAGGTGGGACCTTGCCAGGGACCTGCCGCTTTCTGCACTGGAGCCTGTCTGCCTCCTGCCCTCATCCACAACACCCAAGCTGTTTGTGCCAAGGAGCACCTGCAGGTCATCTGTGAACTGCCTTCAACATGCCCTGGGCCTCCCTCCCATGCTGATCAGCACTAACAGCCCAGAGTCAGCACTATGTTGAGCATGCACACACCTGGCTAGGTTGCAACAGCACCCAGGCTCAGCCTCAATTTTGCTCTGAGATTGGAGCAAGCACCAGGATCAGGGAGAGGCCAGGCAGCAGAAGCAGGCACATCCATACCTGTTGGGGAAAGACGGCCTTTCCTGGCCCCTGAGAGTGCAGTGATGCCTGGGTCTGCAGCTATAGCTTGGGCAGCTGCAGCTGTATGTGGGAGGGCAGTGCTCCTGCCTACTCCCTGTCCCTAACAGCAGAGGGATACCCAGGTCCACAGCAGTGACTGGGAAGCTGCAGCTGCACCTGGGGTGTATGAAGCTCCCACCCTGCCAACTCAGAAAGATGTGGGGCTTCTTCCTAGTCCTGGCTCCTGCGACCTCCATGGAGTGCACAGTCCTGACTGCACCTCCACAGATGTAGCCAGCATCATGGCAGCAGCCACTCCAGATGGGTCACCACTGCCATCACTTACATGCACATATGTGTATATATATGATTATGTAGAAAGAGTTTTACTTTACCAATAACCTTAACATTATCTCTCTCTCTTTCCCCTTTCCCAGCATAATAAGTGTGTTTGTGTGAATATATTTATATTCCTCAATTGGTTTCCTGTCTGACTAATAGCAAGCTTTGAGGAGACCGCTATTGCTCATCTGAGGGTTGATTTGGGCCTAAGTTTAAATCTCAGCTCTAACACTCTTTAGCTATAGAATGTAGCTAACTTCTTAGATTTTAGGCTTCTCCATAAGATTTTAAAGGATTAAATGAAATAATATGTGTAATGTATGTAGTACAATGTCTGCCACAAATGGAAAGTCAATAGATTTCTTTTTCTCTTTAATGAATCTTTCTATTTTGAGGAGTTAACAACTATCACTGAAGAGAAAAAAGCTAAATAATGGCTAATCTAGTAGTTCAAACATTTTCTTGAATTCCTAGTACCTCTTTACTTATTAAATAAGCTAGCCAACCAGAGAGTTCTTCAAATAATCAACTGTAGTTAGAGAAAAAGATTTTTGTTTTTCACTGAATCCCACTCATTTTTCATCATTGAATAAAGGAACAGGTTTTTTTTTTTTTTTATAGTGGAAACAGGTATGACTTCCATTTGAAGCTATTTATAACTGAATACAGAGATCCAGGAAGCAGATTGCAGTAGATCAGAGAGGATGCAGAACATTATTTTTTTAAACATATGAAAGATACAGGAGTCTTGAAGATCAGAGGCACCTGGATTCCCTTTATATATACATGCCAGCCAAATTAGGAATTCTTAGGAGAGAAGAGTTACATCATTAAATAAAGGGCTTGGAGAAGAAACAGTCAGGATTGTCAGTGTTCATCAACTGTGGTCATGCATGTTTTACCAGTTGCTTTTATTTTCTTTATTCTTAAAAATATCTATGTAGTTTCTAAAGACATTAGGCTCTTTTTGTTCCAAGGTTAAATTTTCTTCTCTTCCCAAGAATTCTAATGGAAAAGCACATTTAGTACATATAGTAATTCATTAGAGCAAACAAAAGTAGCAAATTAAGTATTAACATAATTTTTATATTTGATAACAAGCTGATGTTTGTGCAATTCTATTTATTTTTTCTTTGGGGAAGCAATGCTGAATAACTCCAAGGAAGTGGGCTCCAGCATGTACCTTTATTTCATTTTGTTACTGCTGTACACAGCTTTTTGGCATAAATTATCTTTTCAAAAAAAAAAATAATTGATTTTTTGAATTAGAAATGATAAAGCAACCACTAAATGTGATTTTTGTGCCATGCAAAAAGTAAAGGCCTTCTCCACTGGTCATACCTTCTCATTTACCCGCCCCAAGTCTAAATTTAATCCTGCTTATGTATACATCTGTTACCTCTAGGTATTTTTGTTCATAGCATTTGATGTATCATGTTATAATTTACCTACCTTCTGCTATGGTTATAATAATAATAGTATCCCCCTTATAGAAGTAACTTGTGTTATTTATATTTTTGACCAAGAACTAAGCACAGTGGCTTGTGCATAGAAGATACTGCTGTACACAGGTTTATTGATTCAATGAATGTTTTGAAACTCAGCAAAAACGGTTCCCTAGGAGGGAAAATACAGTTGCACTGGCTACTTTACTTTTATGCCATCCCCTATCTTTCGTGTTTCAATTTCCATCAATCAATCCCTCTTGGTTAATTATCTTGAGTCAAAAAGATAGCTAGAATAAAAATCTCGTATCACTTACAATCAATATTTACATGTATTTTCTGACTTCTTAAGTAATATTTTAGGTTGCTGTTTATGGATGTGGGCCAAAATTGTCTTCATAACTTCATTATGGATATATATGTAGATAGATAAATATAGACAGATAAACAGATAGTAGATAGGTAGACTTCATCATTAAGGACAGAATGTCAGATGTCAGAAATGCATTTATAATTTTGTATGAGGAATTAACTTGTCTTAACATTCTAGAATGAGTTTTTTTTAAATCTAGGATTTTATGAAGGTTAATGGTTAATTTTTGGTTCATTCACCATGAACTATGACAAAAGGTTCAATTGTCAAATTACGCTCAGGTGAATCTGAGCTCTCACCTGATGTTAAGGATACAAGCAACCAAATGGCGTAGGCACAGCAGAGAGTCTTGGATATCCCATATGGCTCCCTAGATCCTTCTTTCCTCATGAGACATACTTTATGGACTACAATAACAGAAAAGGTTTCTAACCAAGGTATGCATGTCATCTTATGCTGTGAAAGCACTTAGATGATGAAAGATCTGTAGTTTATTTCCAGAGCATTAAACAGTTTTCATGACATTTTCCAGGGGTATGTGCCTCATAATTTAATAAATTCTAGATTTTTTTCTCATAAGAAATCCTAGACCAAGGGCATCCTTTTAAGAGCATTAAACAGCGAAGCATTCTTCTGCTAGCAAACATGATTAGTCTGTTACCAAAAGGCCTGTTATGAGCAAGTTTATAAAGAAATTCAACTGGAACCCTTTCCCTTTTCCCTTGTGCCTCCATTTTTGGTAGACTAACAGACCAAGGCAGTTGCAATAACCCTTTTCTCCTATGCACACATTCTGATCTCAGTCAATAAATATTCATCATATATTTTTCAGGTTTTAACATTTTTTTTATCCTTCAACTTTTTTTTGCAATACTTAATGAAAAATATAAGTACACTAACAGTCCAATGGCTACCAGAATTTGAATCATACAATGAGGATAGAAAACACATCTGTAAAGCATATTAATGATGCACATATCTCTTGAGATATGTATATTTTATATTCTTTTATCAGCTCACTCACTTTTTCTTGCTCCATCATTTTTGGTTATTTGAAAATGTTAATGTGCATTGGTGGAGAGGCTTAATTTAGGTTTTTTTTTTCTGATTTTTAAGTTTCATTTTGTAAATATCATTATAGACTTATGACATTTATTTTAATTCCAACTTTCATTTGGATTTGGGGTATACATATGCCGGTTTGTAACATGAGTATATTGCATGATGCTGCAGTGTGAAGATTGCATGATGATATCATCACCTAGGTAGTGAGCATAGTACCCAGGGAGTAGTTAGTCAGCCAACTCCCTTTCCTCCCTTCACACCCTTCTAGTCATCCCCAGTGTCTGTTGTTTCCATCATTATGTCCATGAGAACCCAAGATTGAGCTCCTACTTATAAGTGAGAACGTGTGGTGTTTGGTTTTCTGTTCCAGCATTAATTTACTTAGGATAATGTCCTCCAGCTGCATCCATGTTGCCACAAAGGACATGATTTAGTTCTCTATGTGTCTGTGTTCTATTTTGTGGTGTATATGTGCCATATTTTCTTTTTCCAGCCCACAATTTATGAACACCTGGGTTAATTCCATGTCTTTGCTATGTGAATAATGCTAAGATAAACATATGAGAGCATGTGACTTTTTGATAAAGCAATTTATTTTCCTTTGGGTAAATACCCAGTAATGAGATGGCTGGATCAAATGGTAGCTCTGTTTTAAGTTCTTTGAGAAATCTCTGAACTGCTTTCCACAGTGACTGAACTAATTCGTATTCCCACCAACTGTGCAAGTGTTCCCTTTTCCTTGTAGCTTTGCCAGCATCTGTTATTTTTTTGACATTTTAATGATAGCCATTCTGACTTATATGAGACAGTTATCTCATTGTGGGTTTAATTTGCATTTCCCTAATGGCTAGTGATAGGGAGGATTTATTCATAAGTTTATCGTCTTCTTTTGAGATGTGTCTGTTCATGTCCTTTGCCCATTTTTAAAAATGGGTTATTTGTTTTCTGCTTGTTAAATTCTTTGTAGATTCTGGATATTATACCTTTGTCAGATGCATTTGTGAATGTTTTATCCTATTCTGGGGGTTACCTGTTTATTCTGTTGATAATTTCCTTTGCTGTAGAGAAGTCCCAATTGACAATTTTTGTTTTTGTTGCAATTGCTTTTGGGGATTTAGCCATAAAATCTCTGCTAAAGCTGATGTTGAAAGGATATTTCCTAGGTTTTCTTCTAGGATTTTTATCATTTGAGATCTTACATTTAAATTTTTAGTCTATCTTTGTTAATTTATTGGAGGGTATAGGTAGGGGTCCAGTTTCTTTCTTTCTTTTCCTTTTTTTTTTTCATATGGATATTCAGTTTTCCAGCATCATTTATTGAAGAAACCGGAGCACATGATTCAGCAATCCCACTACTGGGTGTATATGCAAAAGAAAGGAAATAAATATGTTGAAGAGATATCTACACTATTATGTTTATGGCAGTGTTAGTCACAATAACCAAGATATGAAATTAACCTATGTCCATCAACTGATAAATGCATAAAAATAAGTGGTATATATACACAATGAGATATGATTTTGTTAAAATGAATTAAATTCTGTCATTTGTGGGAACATGAATGTGCTTGGAGAATATTATGTTAAGTGAAATAAGCCAGGCACAGAAAGATAAATACTGCATATTCTCACTCATATGTGGTAGCTAAATGCATTTATTTCATAGAAGTAGAGAGTAGAATTGTGGTAACTAGAGGCTGGGAAGGGAGGGAGTAATAAGGATAAGAGAGGTATTGACTAGTTGATACAAAATTGCAGCTAAATAGGAGGAATAATTTCTGGTGTTCTGTAGCATGTAGCATGCCTATAGTTAACAATAATTTATTCTGTATTTTCAAATAGCTAGAAGAGAAAATTTTGAGTGTTTCTAATATGAAGAAATAATAAATATTTGAGATGATAGACATGCTAAATACCTTATTGCATCATTACACTTTTTTTACAGTATCAAAATATCACACTGTACATCATAAACATGTACAATTATATGTAAACTAAAAATAATAAAAATTAAATATATAGCCAGTAATTTCACTCTTAGATATACGTAACAGAGAAATGATTACATTTGTAAATCAAAAGGCATGTTCAAGATAGTTTCACAGTAGTTTAATACATGACATTGAAAAACTGGAAGCAGCCCAAATGTATACCAGATAGTAGATGAATTACAGTATATTAAGACAATGGAATTCCACACAAAAACAAAAACTCCTACTACACATAACTGATCTTGCAAATCATATATGATATAGAGTAAAAAGAATCATACAACAATTATATTTTACTCAACATACAAAATTCAGAAACAAAGCTAATCTATGGTGATAGAATTGAGAATTGTGGTTACTTGGGGGTGAGATGGTGTGGCTGGGTCTTGGTGCTACTGACATTAAAGATAAGAGGGCCCTGGTCTGGTTCTGGGAATCTGTGTCTTGATCTGAGTGGTGATTACATGTATATATACTGAAGAATTCACTTGAATTATATGCCTACATTTCTTTTGCAATGTACCTGTTATGGGTCATATACAAATTGAATTGATATAATGCTGCAATATGTACTTTTATCCACAAAGTTTTTCTTTTCTCTTCTTTCTGGGTAATTTATTTATTCACATCAAATGGAATAAATGCTTCATGGTTTCTTTTTTAATATTTGGGATTATTAATGAAACAAGATTTTCCAGGGCCTCAGTCTTGTATTTATTTGAGTTGTTTTGGCCAGATTCTCTCAATCCTTTTCCGTTTTTTTATTAGTGGTGGCATTGGTTGATTTTGGGGGGTCTGGTTTTCACTTAGTTTTAAATTTTTTTCTGCTGAGAATAGCTATCAAAGATATGGGTTTCTGATTCCCTGTTTTTTACCTATCTATCCTGCCATGTCATCAGCATTTCTTATTATCTCCTCCTCACTTCCAAAGGTAAGCAGAGATATTTAAGTACTTCTAATTACCTACAAAGCTGATTGAAGACTAAAGTCACTCTCAACAGCAGGCATGAGTGATGTTTCAGATATCCCACTGATTCTTGATAGAAGGGTTTTAAGTTTATACAATTTCATCTTTTTTAGTAACATTTTAGTCAGTCTTTTAAAATTCACACTGTTGTTTTAAATATGTGACTATGAATTTCTTGAAGTATTTCCATGGCATTATTATTTGTTCGTACCAATTCCATTAATTGAACTAGCACGTTGCAAAGCAACATTGATACATGTCATAGTTATCTTTTATTATCATTTAAATTATTCCCTTTTTATTACCAAGATGAAAATTTAGTTTAACAAATTAAGGACACAGTGTAATTTTGGAAATAGCAGTGGCTAGAAGTCGAGACTTGTGAGCTTTATTACTGGCTCTGCAGTAAGATTCAGAAGCATATGGTTGATAGACACATTTTCTTTACTACAATAAGAAATTTAAAAAGAGCTGGATCAGGTGGATTTAATTATTCTTCCAGTTTAGATCATCAAGTAATTATTCTTCACATTGAGATCAGTAGTAAAGATTATTGTAAATAGGATGTTGGAACATACTTACCATAGCTGCACACTTGGTTTCATCAAAGACCATGTGAAATGTTACTGAAAACAAATGTTCGTATGAGACCCTTCATCTCATGGCCTTAATCTTGATGCCCAGATAGGAGTTACAGGGCTATCAATCTCTGCAGCTGCTGGAGCTATTTCCAATGCTAATGTGGGTTCCATTTATAGGAAATCTTCCTCCTGTTTTATCTCTGACAACTTCAACATATCCATTGAAAAAAAGGGTGAGACAAGACAAAAAAAAAAAAAAAAAAGAAGCTACAGTTTATGGGAAAGAGAACGATTTTTTCTTTGTATTAGAAACAGGTAATTTGAACATGGTAATTATTTTTTCTAAGATTAAATAAACTGAGTTCCAACTGTCCTGAACACTTAGCCTCTTCAAAGAATAAATTTTTGAATCCAATGTATTTTTGATTTTCATTCTCTATCTTAAAGACTAATGGGATTATTGTTCATATGCATTGTTTCTGAATAAAGTATCTGCTACTACCTGGAATTCATGCACAGGAAGCACAGCTGATGTGGAAAAAGTATTGCAAGATGACAGAATTCACTATTCTAAATGTGTTCCCAAGGGATTTTAGAGGTGCTAATATTATACACTGTGTAACACTCTCTGCTAGGTGCCTGCATAATCACAGCATTGGAATTGACATATTTGTCATAGACAATCACATTGGAAACTTTCTGAAGCTGTAAATAATGGCTGGGGTACCTATAATATTTTCTAGCTGCAGGGACATGACACTTAATCTTGATGTAATCCACACAGGGTGAAGCCCAGGGGCATTCATATTGAGTGCTCATGCTTGGGTTATTGCATGACATCCAAAGTTCCTCAATTCAACAAGCTTCTTTGCGGTAGATGAAAACTTACGAGTGTATCTGGTCCAGCTCCACAGCCTTAGGCAAATAGTCCTGATGAGGTGATAATATTTATTTCTTTAAGAGGTTTCCTGAGATAAACTCTTCATATATTAAACAAATATTTATTATTAATAATGAACACTTACTGGCCACATACTCTACATGTCAGGTACTGTTCCAAAGACATTATAGGCATAATTTTAACTAATCCTTACAACATCTCTATTAGAAAGGTACTATTTTGATCATTATTTTATAGATGGGGACAACTGTGCCACAAGAAATTAAGGGCCAGTGTTAACTAATATGCTACAACAGGCAGTACATTTTAATAGTTAAAAGTGTGGTTTTTAAGCCCAATTTAAAAAATAGTGAAGTCCCACGTCTTCTCTTTATTCAATCTGTGACATTAGGTAAACTAAGCAAATTCTCTCTGCCTCAGTGTTCTCATTCATAAAATGGGGCTAAAAATTATAGCTACTCAAGGGTAGTGAGCATTACATGAATCGGGGTAAAGCTATTAGAATAGTATCTGTCTCAATTGCTTCTTGGCCGTTTAGCTAAGACCAAGTATAGAATAATATCTGTCTCATATGCTCAATAAGTGTTAATGCTACATTATTCTGTCTCCTATGTTGAGAATGTTTTTTTTTTAAGCCAGTCAAATTTAGCAGTGGGGGGTTGTATACCAACTTTAGTGACACTAATGTTAATAAGCTCTGATAACCCACTACCATCAGACC
Organism: Saguinus oedipus; assembly: GCA_031835075.1. Taxonomy (NCBI): domain Eukaryota; kingdom Metazoa; phylum Chordata; class Mammalia; order Primates; family Cebidae; genus Saguinus; species Saguinus oedipus. Next base: position 132,052,478 of record CM063178.1, read on the forward strand.
AGCTCATAATGTTTTATGTTTGATCAGTGTACTGAAATGAGCAACTTTTATGTCTCTTACCTCTGTTAGGCTGTGTGCTCCTAAATTATAGGTACTTAGTTTAGCTCATACCAAGCACCCAGCCAGCTCAATGTTACATATAATTTCACTGAATTAAATACATGAATAAAGCAAGCATGATGCTTTTTTTTGAGGCTGTCATGGTATAGTAGAGGAATCGTGTCTTCATAATCACTAGAATACAAAGCAGTGTGTGTAACATGCCTCATGCCCTTTCCTGGTACCTATGACATTTTTTGAAGTAATTTTTTATGGCATTTACATTGTATTATGATGTTTCTCCTTACAGACCCTCTTCCCCTTATTAACCTGAGACTTTCTAAGCTGTTCTGGGGCAGTACTCTAGTTATTCCATCATATTTGAAACAGCAGTGACTGGCTTAATGCCAGTGTATATGTTGTAAGTGACTGTGCGTGCACACACCATGCGTGCATATAAACAAGGTGAAAGGGTAGTCTCATCATTGTTATGGCAGCCGTTGTGCAGTCAAACAGGACTGGAGGTAAGACATAAAGGACCCTGATCAGCTCCTTACTTATTGCTTGGCATTTTGGAAAACATTTGGCATGAGTTGTTGCAATGTATAGAGCCATGATGCCCTCCAATCTCCCTCTCTTCATCTCCTTTAATATGCTAATCCTTAACAGAAGCTATGTTAACCATTGTATATAGCTTTTACATGGACTTTTCCAGGACAAATCATAAACTAAATTCTTAGGTCTAATATTAAAATCTGCATTGAAGGGAGTCTTGTATATATGGCCACTAAGGCAACTGCCTTCAGGAATCTTTACTGTTGCAAGAAAGAGAAAGGAATATAGTTGAGTAAATGTTAGAGTTCTGCTGGGTAATCTGTTTTGCATATTCCCCTAGTTGACACAAACAATATAAGTGTGGGGTTTTGCACATCCCTGCATTCGTCTGCTTGGGATGCTATAACAAAATATCACAGACCGGGTGTCTTAAGAAACAACAGCATTAATTTCTCACAGTTCTGGGGCTTGGGAAGTCCATAATTGTTAAGCTGTTGGCAAGTTTGTTTCTTGGTCCTGCTATCTGGCTTGCAGATAGATGCCTTCTCTTCATGTCCTCACATGACAGAGAGAATCTTGTCTTCTTCTTTTAAAAACATATCCCATCATGGGAGCCCCATCCTAATGAACTTCTCTAAACCTAGTTACTTTCAAAAAGCCCTACCTTCAAACACTATCACATTAAGAATTAGGACTTTAGCATATGAATTTAGAGAAGACGACATTCAGTTTATAATAATTCCTCTTTAAAAACTGTCAAACCATCACAAACTTGCATTCTCTTCTTTGCAGAATTAGAAATATAGTGCCCTTATGTATTTCTTTTTTTTTTTTAATTTTTATTGCATTATAGGTTTTGGGGTTCTAAAATAAAGGAAGAGTTAAAAAGACATTTACATGTGAAATAACACAATATAACATAAAGAATACTCCTACACAACAGGTTTTCTATCACTCCTCTTTAGTATGCAATCTATGTTTTGAATATGTTTCTTTGCAACTGCAGTTGATGGAAACCTTCAATTTGAGATCGGGGGGTTAAAAGAGTTGTCATTTTGACAACTGACAAGCAATCCAATCAGAGAAACTAGAAAGATTATTTTGTTATTTTATCTAAGGTAAAACTCGTTTGCAGAGGGGTATGAGTGTGAATCCGTTTTAAAATATTATGTCTTATAGCTAAAAAATATCTATTGAAAATTAAACATGTAATTGGTCCTTGTAAATGGTTCTGTTTTCTAACACTTCTCATAAAATACCTGCCTTTTCATAGGAAGTCAGAATACTTGGCAATGGGCAAAGGCAGAGAGGTCACCAAAGCAGATACTAATGTATACTCTAAAGATTCCAAAAAGCGATTTGAGGAAGGAGGTGTCTCAGACATAAATTTTTCTATTTTTTAATAATTTTTTAAATACAGGTATAGCTCAGAGATATTGCTGGTTTGGTTCTAGACCACTGCAATAAAGTGAATATTGCAGTAAAGATAGTCACACGTATTTTTTGGTTCCCAGTACATATCATCTCTGCTGGTGGAAAATCTTGCCTCTATGTTAATAGCTACTGACTGATTAGGGTGATGGTTACTGAAGGTTGGAATAACTGTGACAATTTCTTAAAATAACATAACAATGAAGTTTGCTGCATGCTTTGATTCTTTTACAAAATATTTCTCTCTAACATATGATGCTGTTTGATAGCATTTTGTCCACAGTATTCTTTCAAAACTGAAGTCAATCATCTCAAAACCTGCTGCTGCTTTATCAACTAAGTTTATGTAATACTCTAAATCTTTCGTTGTCATTTCTATAATGTTGACAGCATCTTCACCATGAGTAGATTCTATCTCAGTAAAGTAAACCACTTTCTTTCCTCATTAAGACCTGACACCATAAAAACCCTAGAAGAAAATCTGGGCAAAACCATTCAGGACATAGGAGTAGGCAAGGACTTCATGACCAAAACACCAAAAGCATTGGCAACAAAAGCCAAAATAGACAAATGGGACCTAATCAAACTCCACAGCTTCTGCATGGCAAAAGAAACAGTCACTAGAGTGAATCGGCAACCATCAGAATGGGAAAAAATCTTTGCAGTTTACATATCTGACAAAGGGCTGATATCCAGAATTTACAAAGAACTCAAACAGATTTACAGGAAAAAAACAAACAAGCCCATTCAAAAATGGGCAAAGGATATGAACAGAAACTTTACAAAAGAAGACATACATGAGGCCAACAAACATATGAAAAAGTGCTCATCATCATTGGTCATTAGAGAGATGCAAATCAAAACCACATTGAGATACCATCTCACACCAGTTAGAATGGCGATCATTAAAAAATCTGGAGACAGCAGATGCTGGAGAGGATGTGGAGAAATAAAGGAACACTATTACACTGTTGGTGGGAGTGTAAATTAGTTCAACCATTGTGGAAGACAGTGTGGCGATTCCTCAGGGACCTAGAAATAGAAATTCCATTTGACCCAGCAATCCCATTACTGGGTATCTATCCCAAAAACTATAAATCGTTCTACTATAAGGACACATGCACACGAATGTTCATTGCAGCACTGTTTACAATAGCAAGGACCTGGAACCAACCCAAATGCCCAACGATGATAGACTGGACTGGGAAAATGTGGCACATATACACCATGGAATATTATGCAGCAATCAAAAATGATGAGTTTGTGTCCTTTGTAGGGACATGGATGAATCTGGAGAACATCATTCTCAGCAAACTGACACAAGAACAGAAAAAGAAATACCGCATATACTCACTCATAGGTGGGTGAGAAAAATGAGAACACATGGACACAGAGAGGTGGTCTACTATACACTGGGGACTGTTGGGGGGAATGGGGGACGGACAGCAGGGGGGTGCTGGGGGGGGATGACCTGGGGATGACTACCAAGTGTGGGTGAAGGGGAGGAAGGCAGCAAAGCACACTGCCATATGTGTACCTATGCAACTATCTAGCACATTCTGCACATGTACCCCCAAACCTATAATGCAATAAAAATTAAAAAAAAAAAGTCTATAAATGAATATAATCAAACAGAAAAACTCCAAATATATTGAAGTTTTCATGTTTAAAAAAAAAAAAAAAAGAAGCAACTCCTCATCAATTCAAGTTTGGTCAGGAGATTGCAGCAATTCAGTCATATATATATATTTTTAAATTTTTATTGCATTATAGGTTTTGGGGTACATGTGCAGAACGTGCAAGATAGTTGCATAGGTACACACATGGCAGTGTGTTTTGCTGCCTTCCCCCCCTTCACCCACACTTGGCATTCATCCCCAGGCTATCCCTCCCCAGCCCCCCCCCCACTGTCCCTCCCCCATTCCCCCCAATAGACCCCAGTGTATAGTAGACTGCCTCTCTGTGTCCATCTGCACGGCAAAAGAAACAGTCACTAGAGTGAATCGGCAACCATCAGAATGGGAAAAAATCTTTGCAGTTTACACATCTGACAAAGGGCTGATATCCAGAATTTACAAAGAACTCAGATTTACAGGAAAAAAACAAGCCCATTCAAAAATGGGCAAAGGATATGAACAGACACTTTACAAAAGAAGACATACATGAGGCCAACAAACATATGAAAAAATGCTCATCATCACTGGTCATTAGAGAGATGCAAATCAAAACCACATTGAGATACCATCTCACGCCAGTTAGAATGGCGATCATTAAAAAATCTGGAGACAGCAGGTGCTGGAGAGGATGTGGAGAAATAGGAACACTCTTACACTGTTGGTGGGAGTGTAAATTAGTTCAACCATTGTGGAAGACAGTGTGGCGATTCCTCAGGGACCTAGAAATAGAAATTCAATTCTGTCATATCTTAAGGATGCACTTCTAATTCTAGTTTTCTTGCTATTTACACCATATCTGCAGTTTCTTTCTCCACTGAAGTCTTGAACCTCTCAAAATCAACCGTGATGGTTGAAATAAAGTTCTTTCAAACTTGTGTTAATGTCGGTATTTGGATCTCCTTTTATGAATTACAAATATGCTTAATGGCATCTAGAGTGGTAAATTCTTTCCAGAGGTTTTCAACTCAATTTGTCCAGATCCATCAGAGGAATCACTGTCTATGGCAGCTGTAGCATTACACAGTATATTTATTAAATCACAAAACTTGAAGTCAAAATAACTCCTGATTTATGGGCTGCAAAATGGATATTGTGTTAGCAGGCATGAAAAAAAAAAACATGTCCTTATACATCTCCATCAGAACTCTTAAGTGACCAGGTGCATTGTCAATAAACATTCATGTTTTGAAAGAAATATTTTTTCCTGACCAGTAGGTCTCAAAAGGGGCCTAAAATGTTTGGGAAACTATGCTGATGATAGACATGCTGTCAACCAGGCTTTGTTGTTTTATTTATAGAGTACAGGCAGAGAAGATTTGGCATAATTTTTAATGACTATAGGATTTTTGAAATGGTAAATTAGCACTGGCTTCAACTTAGTCACCAGGACATTAGTCCCTAACAAAAGAGTCAGCCTGTTCTTTGAATCCCTGAAGCCAGCACTGACTTCTCCTCTCTAGCTAAGTCCTAAATGGCATCTTCTAATACTGTATAAGGCTTTTTTGTCTACATTAAAAGTCTGTTGGTTAGTATAGCCACCTTCATTAATAATATTAGCTAGATCTTCCAGATAAAACCTTCAGCAGATTGTATATCAGCACTTACTACTTCATCTTGCATTTTTGTTTTATAAAGATTGCTTCTTTCCTGAAGCCTAAGGAACCTACCTCCGCTAGCTTCAAACTTTTCTTCTGCAGCTTCTATACCTCTCTCAGTCTTTATATTACTGAAGAAAGTAGTGGATTTGCCCATGATAAGGTTTTGGCTTAAGGGAATATTTTGGCTGGTTTGATCTTTTATCCAGACCACTAAAACTTTCTTCATATCAGTAATAAGACTGTTTTACTGCTTGACATGTGTGTTCATTGGAGTAGCACTTTTACTTTCTTTCAAGAACTTTTTCTTTCCCTTTACAATTTGACTGTTTGGTACAAGAGGCCTAGCTTTAAGCCTATCAGCTTTGTCATACCTTCCTCACTAAGTTTAATCATTTATAGTTTTAATTTAAAGTGAGAGATGTGTGACTCTTCCTTGCACTTGAACACTTAAAGCCTTTGTAGGATTATTAATTAGCCTAATTTCAATATCATTGTGTTTCAGGGAATAGGGAAGCCTGGAAGTGGGGTGAGAGGGAAGAGAGAGAGAGAAAGAGACAGAGAGAGAGAGAGAGAAATCGTTGGTCAGGGGAGCAGTCAGAATACACACAACATTTATCAATTAATAAATTAACATTTATTAATTAACAATTATCATCTTACATGGGCACAGTTTGCGGTGCCCCCAAGCAATTGTACTAGTAATATCAAAGATTGCTGATTACGGATCACCATAACAGATATGATCATAGTGAAAAAGTTTGAAACAGTGAAAGAATTGCCAACGTGTGACACAGAGACAGGAAATGAGCACATGGTGTTGGAAAAAATGGCACCAATAGATTTGCTTAGTACAGAGTTGACACAAAGCTTCAATTTGTAAAAAAACAGAATCTATGCAAAGCACAATAAACTGAGGCATAATAAACCGAGGTAAGCCTTTACTAAAGGTATTCCCTTCAGAGTTTCTTTTTGTCTTAGGAGCCTCAAATTATAGGGGATCCGATCTTTGTTCCATTCTTTCCTCTCTTTATTTCTTTTCTCTCTCACATGCTTATCGTTGTTAATTCACACTGCAAAGCTGTCATTCTTTTATCTACTTTGGGTTAAGGTTAGTTTTTCTGTCCATTTCACATTATGTGTTATTAACTTGTTGAAGCTAGACACCTGTCTTTATTGTATGTCCTCCACAGGACTTAGCATGCTGTCTCCTAGATATGAGAAAGCTTGTAAAATTGAATTACATTGATAGTGATCACAAGGTTTGAGAAATAGGATGCTTTAGAAAAGATTAAAAGAACACAGATTGTTTATCTTAAACAAAGGATCAAATGCTATTCTAAGGGTCTACAAATCAATAATGCTTTTTTATATCTCTTGAGAGAGAAATGAGAGGTGGTGGTAGAATTCGGTGGTTACCAACTGTTCCCAGAGATTTCTTGCTGGTTTAGTGCTGAATGCCCAAGAGTGTACCTCTTTTATCTGCTTTCTGTTTATGTGAACCACTTATTTTGGGACAGTAATACTTTATTGGTTCCATAGGCTTCAAGGAATTCTAACTTCAATCTGTATGTATACTTGAAGAGTTGTTACTTTGCATACAGCATCACTGATAACATATGGTTGTTCTGCTTTTCCAGCCACATAATCTTTATGAGCTTAACTTGTTTGCTAATTTTTACTAAAACATATACATATGTTATCGATCGTATTCAACAAATCTTTATTGAGCACTCACTATGGGTCAGGACATCAGTGATATGTCAGAAATCTAATAATGAATGAAATACAGACCCTGCCCCTGAAGAGATAGTAATCTGGTAGAAGAATATCAAAGTAAAAGAAAATTACATTATCATATAGTATCTGATGTCTAGAAATAGGTCCATTAAGTTCTGTGGGAGAACATAGATGGAAAGAAGGTGATTTGTCTAGGCCAGCACTGTTCAGTAGAATTACAATGTGAATTATATATGTAATTTAAAATTTTCTAGTAGTGAAATCAAAAGGAAAAGAAGTTGGTGAATATATTTCCTAATACTTTTATTTAATCTAATATATCCAAAATATCCTTTCAATATATAGTTCACATAAATATTATTAATGAACTACTTTATGTTCTTTTATTGTTTTTGATCTAAAGCTTTGAAGTCTGGGATGCATTTTGTACTTCCAGTGTGCCTTAGTCTGGATTAGCCACACTTCAAGTGCTCAGTAATAACATGTGCATAGCAGTTACCATTCAGATAACACAGATCCAGGAATTTAAAGAGGTACTTTAAAAATGAGTTGGGTCTTGGAGGTTGAAGACGAATTCCTAGACATAAGAGACAGAATATATTCGTGCAGGGAACAGCATATGCAAAGGCACAGAGATGTCCAAGTGCATTGACAGAAGTTCCATATGTGTAGGCATGGCCGAGAATTAACACAGAAAACAAGGTCGATGTTGAAATCTATCAATTATCCTTAAAGACATAATGAAAGTAGATTTAATAGCTAAGAGAGTATTATTATTACAATTTCTTTGCTTTATGTAATATTTATAGAGTGCTTATTGCATGTTCAGTAGTGTTCTAAACACTTTTTATATATTAGCTTCTTTAATCTTTGAAACAACTCTATGAAGTACGTATCATTATTATCTACCTCATTTTATAGATGAGAAAACTAAAACATAAGGAAGTCAAATAATCTGCCCAGTGGCACAAAACTAATAGGTGGGAAAACAGAATTTGACTCCTAAACCTGAATTATGTTGGCTTTTTATGTCACTCCCACTGCTATAGCATATAGGCCCAGTGTTGAATTTAATGTTCTGCATAGATCAGTAGAGGCCAAATAATTAAGAACCATCAAAGTTCTAAAATGAGCTAATGAGGCGCCTTTGTTTTCTTAAAAGTAAAAACTTATTTAAGAGCAAATAAAATTCAAAGTTATAAAAACAGAAGTGATAAGCAGTCCATTACATTTTAGGAATGTAGTATTTGCTACATAAATAGTCCCTAATGTGATTTTATTTATAAATTAGATGAATGAATTTGAAAAGTTCATTTTACTCCAGGTAGTTTCTATCAATTCCCTGAAAATGTAATTTTAAAAATGCATTTATGTTGTGTTTATAAGAGACACATCTACTGTATAAACAATTTGTAAATACAAGAATGAAAAATTTATGCCATGAAACACCAAAAGAAACTAGTGTTGCTGTATCAGTTTTAGAAAAAATGTAGACTCTATGGCAAGAACACTACTAGAGATAAAGTGGAACATTTAATAATGATCACTAATTAAGTACACCATGAAAGTATAATTTTTGAACGCTTTATTTAGCTAATTATATAGCCTAGAAATTTATGAAATAAAAATTGACAGAGTTAAAAAGACAATAGAAAAACATAATCATTGTGGGTGAATTTAACCACCTTTCTCAGAAACTTACTGAAAATATAGACATAAAACCTATCAAAATGTTGAAAACTTGCCCATTACATTGAAACAATCTCAATATAATTGACATGCAATTTTGCACCCTCAGTTGTAGATCACTCATTAAGTACACATAGAAGTTTTGTGAAATTAATTGTATCTTGAGTCAGAAAGAAGACTCAATGTACTGCAAAAAATTTAAATTACATTTGCTAACGATAGAGCATTTAAGCTAAAAATTAATAGGAAAAAGATTTTAAAATAATCATATGTTTAGAAATAAGTAAATGAACTTATAAATAACACATACTTCAGGGAGGAAGTGATAAATTTAGCAATATCAAACTATTTTGAATTGAATATATAAAATATTCAACATATCAAAACTTGTGGAATGTAGCTAAAATGTGTATAGAGTGGAATTTATATCACTATTTGTAATTTGTATATTTTAGAAAAAGAAAAGTTTAAAAATTCATAAGCTAAACATTCATCTTAAGTAACTAGAACAGTAACAGCAAATTGAATGTAAACTAGAATAAAATAAATAATGAAGAGTAAAATGAATGAAAATGAAAGAAGTATAATAAACATGATAAAAAACACTGATGAAAAGATCAATAAAATTGACAAACATCTGTTGAGAAAGATACTCCACATTAAAACTTCATGAATAGTAGAACAGTGCTTTGATCTCTCTCTCTCTCTCTGTGTGTGTGTGTGTCTGAAATAGATAACATTAATTTTCAAAGCTGAACTTTCTTTGCATCATAAACATGGAAAAAATGCTCTAATTGAGCCATGAAAAATAATTAACACTTTTTAATTTCCTGTCATTAAATACATTATGCACATATTTAACACATCACAAATTCCTAGAATTCCTATTGTTTCTGCCTCTGTTCTCCTCTACACCACCTCTTCTGTTAGGTTTGAGAGTGACATAGTAAAAGAAGAGAAAAGTTTAGCTCGAAGAATCTTAGGAAAGAAACTTAGGAAACATAACAAACTTTATGATATTCTCTAGTCTTATGGGAGCTTGAGATCTAATACCTCAAAATATAGAAAAAAAGTGAAGCCCTTTATCAAGTAGCAATATTTTCATGGTCTTTTTTTCAGGTCAGCCCTCTCCTGTTGCAAAACCAACCTATAAACCATTATCAGCAATGGGTGTGTTTTCACCCTAATTTGAAGGCATTTTTCTTTAGCGATCCCAGGTAATATCTTATTTTTGAATGCTTTTGACATGTTTTAATACATTTGGCTCAACTATTAGTAATTGAAAACATCTTTGGTTCTATATACTTTAACACTGGACATAAAAGACATGCTTAGATTCATGCATATCATCTGATTTCGCTTACATCCACACATCATAGATAACACAGACACAATGTTTAAATAAATCCAATATGAAACTGGAGAAGGTTAAAAGACAGTCTCAGCTGTAAAAGCAAGACTTAAACAATCAACTCTAGATATTCTCTAATCACAAAAAGAGACTAAAAATAGTTTAAGATAAAGGGAATGTCATCAGATAGCACAAATCATAGATAAGTAACTTCAGTCTGTTGGAGCTTAAAAGCACTTTTGATGGGGAAGATAAGGAAGAGAAACACAGGCCAATTCAAGCAGAAAATGTCTACCAAAGGCCAACTTGTACCTTGATAATGCTTAGTACATATTGTATTCTAATCATTTTTGGAGTATTATAATCAAATTAAATCTTGAACTTTTACAGAAGAGCTAAAGGATTATCAAGATCTGAAAAAATTAACAATTTAGGAGCTTACCTATGTAGATTTATTTTAAACATCAACTAAGAAAATGTAGTGTTATAAGCATGCATATATGAGATAATAGATCAGAATAGTGATCCTAGAACCATAAATCTAACCGAGATATGACAAATATGGAGAAAGATATTTCTTTAATAAATGCTATCAGGGTAATTGATTACATTGAATAATACCAAAAGATACAAATTCTACACAGATGAAAGACTTAAATATGAATATCAAGACAATGCAAATTGTAGAGAATAGCAAAAGAAAATTTCTTTATGATATCATGAAAGGAAAGTATTTTTAATAAAACACAAGCAGCACAAATTATAAATGAAAAATTCAATAAATTAACATGAAAAAGAGTATTTTCTTTTAATGAAAAAACAGTTGGAGAGGGTGACAGGATAAACCAAAATTTAAAGAAGAAATTTTTAATGCATATAACTAACAGATAATAACATCTAATATATATATGTATATATGTACATATCTAGTGTATTTATTCACAGTTAAATTAATATCTGCATATGTAGATATGTATTTTTTTTCTATTAATGATAAATAAGGACCACAGAAACAAATAAAAATAGAACAAAATTAAGAAGTGATATTCCATTATCAGATGTCCAATAAACAAATAAATATTCTTAGCCTCTTAGTAATTTGGGAAATCACAATGAAATGCCATTTTACACATACCTTACTGGCAAAATTAAGAAGGCTGACTCTAATAATGTTGGCAAAACTTAGTGAATTTCCTACAATTTTTCCAAACCCTTTTGGAACACAATTTGCTATCAAGTAATTAAATTAAAAGTATGCCACACAGCATAGGATGTCATAATTCCATTCATAAGCATGTGTTATTATAAATTTTTTCACATATGCTCCAATAAATGCAAGAGAAATTTTGCAATAACTTTGGTACTGAAAAAACAGTATGATAGAGAAAAATACTAATTGATAAGAGATTGCATTAAAAAATTGATATAAAATTATACAATGGAATATGACTAAGTAGTACAAATAAATTGACTGCTACACTTACTAAAAATGATATACCTCAGAAACATATCAAAATAAAGCCACTTGCAAAATAATAAAGAGAGTAGGATTAAAATTTATAATTGTGCAGATAGAGAAAATAGTATATTAATCATATACACATTTATAGCAGTATAACTCTTGAAACAATCATGTGAATGAGAAACAACATTCAGGATAGCAGTTTCTTCTGTGAAGAGAAAAGAAATTGTATTGGCAAATGGCACACAGTGGTTTTCAAGACTATTATTAAATTTGGGTTTCTTATGCTGGTTAGTTAAATTTGTTATTATTCTCTATTGCTGAATAACATGTTTTACTTTTTTTTAACATAATATTCCATAAATAAACTTGTTTAAAAAATTAAAAAGGAGAGAAAGCACAGAGTGGTCAGTTTGAGAGCAGATATGGAACATTAAGCAGAGATCATTTGTGTCTAATACATAAAGCGGGAAAATAAACTATAATTTTTCTAATTATGTTCTCTTAGATAGTATGGAGCCACCACTAGCCAACATGGTTGCCAACGTGCTGCCTTTATATAAATTAGGAAATTGTACTGCATTCTATGAGGGAGATATAGCACCAAGCATGGGTACAAAACTTGCCTGAATTTTCACCTTCATTTCTACTTGTAACCATCATTGTACAGATATGGTTGCCAGAGTAAAATGTTAAGAATCATAGGTTTATTTCCTGTATGTTTGGATGAAGTCTATAGACAGTGGCCCAAGGTAACAATATGATTCTATGCAGACAACTGTGAGGCACGTGGAGCTCAGGAAACAAGTCTGGCAGATCCTGCGTGATACCAGCCTGAACCAAAAGTAGAGTGTCTTAATCAACATTTTACTGAGGAAGAACTGAAAGTTTTATTTGAGCTCCACACATGTGACTGATAAGTGGTTCTGTGTAAGTTTTTAACAAAGTACATTGTTTTTATCCCATAATATTATTTAATCTTTTTTCCTAAGGTAACCTTTTCCTTTTAGAACAATTTTAGATTACAGAAAGTACAGTTTTAGATCACTGAAAAACTGTGAAAATAGATTGGATATAAGAGTTAAATTATTTAGGCAGCTAGTGAGGGTAAGAAAAGTCCTCAGTAAGGTTTTCGTTTTAATAAAAAGTCTTACATTAGTATCAAACATTTGTTACAATTAATGAACCAATGCTGACACATCATTAGTAAGTAAAGTCCATATTTTAAGATTTTCTTAGTTTATCCTAATAACTTTTTCCTGTTGCTGGTTTCTATCCAGGTTACCATATTGCATTTAGTTTTCATTTTCCTTCAGGTGCCCTTGGCTGTTTTAAGTTTCTCAGGTTCCTTATTTTCAATGTTCTTGAGGGGTGTGAGAAGTACTGGTGAAGAATTTTGTGGAACATACCCCAATTCGATCTTGTCTCTGTCTTTCACTGGAATTATTTGTTTTGGGGAAGAAGATAAAAGAGTAAAGTGCTATTTTCATCCCATTATTTTGAGGGTACATGTTATGAACATTATATCACTTCAGATGTTAAACTTGATCACATGGTAGATATAGTGTTTATATATAGTCAATTTTCTCCACTAAAATCACCCTTGTTCCCTGTCCATACTGTACTCTTTGGAAGAAAGAAAGTTACTATTTGTAGCTCCCACAGAAGAGTAGAGAATTTTGCTTCAGCTCCTTGAGAATGGAGAATCTACATAAATTATTTGAGATTCTTCTGAATGGAAGATCTTCTCTCCCATTTATTAGTTCTTACAACATTCTTATGTCACTATCGACCCTTAGATATTTATTTTATGCTTTGTTTTATAATCCAATACAGTTTCAGTTACTGTCTTGCTCAAATGGTTGCAGTTTTGGCACTTGGGAGTCCTTTCAGTTGTCTCCTGTATCTCCTTGGCAGACATCTCCATCATTGCGTGTTTTGTTTTTATTTTGTCTTCTTCCAAAACCCTTACTTTCTGACACTACAATAAAATCCAGACTCATCCTGTCTATTTTCTGCCCTGGTCCTAGAACCAGCCATTTATCTAAGGAGCTTTGTTTCCTTTATTGGAGAATGCTATTAAAAACCAATATATGGGCACAATTATGTTCCTTTCTAAGGTGCTATCACTTCTAGGCCTCAGCTGCCAGAGCAAGGGAATACATGGGTGTATACTAAGCAATGTATATATACATATTTATAAATATTTCTGTGTAATTATCTGCACCTATATTTAGCTAAAAGTAAGTTTACTCTGATCTCTTCAACTCTAATCCATTACCTAATAAGTCCTTGGAGACTTTTGTCTTTGCTTATCTGTAACCTCCTTTTCAAAACAGTGAGTAAACCTGGTTCTCTCCATTTTCTTAATTTTTCATTTCGCTGTAAATATAACAGAATTTCTACCCATACCCTCAAGGGAAATAACCATCAACTAAAGTATAGTGCCTGTGCACTGCATTTTATGCCTTTAGTCTTACAGATTCTACTGTTTTCCAACATTACTGAGGTCAACAACTTATACTTTCACCCTTTTCAATGAGATGGCTTCACATATTTTTACTACAATTAGATTGTTTTGTTATAGTCTACTTTCTATCTACAAGTTCTGTATCCTCAAATATAATTTTTAAATTTGCAAACATTAAGGCTCATGCTTTGCTCTGTGTAATTCTGTGGCTTCTGACAAATGCACAGTTTCATGTGTTTATGACTATAGTATATGAAATATTTTCTCTGCCCTGAAAAGTCCTCTTTGCTTTGCCTATTAAACATTTTTACTTCTCAATCTTTATTTTTTTTTCAGAATGTATAATTGGAATGTTAATGATATGTAGCTTTTTCAGACTGGCTTCTTTCACTCAGCAGTATGCATCTAAAATTCATCCATTTTTTTTGTAGTTTTTTTGGTGGCTCATTTCTTTTTATCACTGAATAATTTTTCATTGCATGTATGTACCATAATATGTTTATCCATCTACTAAAGAAATTTTTGTTGCTGGAGTTTTTTCCTATTAGGATTTAAAACGCTATAAACATGTAGGTTTTTGTTAACAGAAGTTTTTAGATCAGTTGGATAAATACCTAGTGTATGATTGCTAGCTATTATGATAAAACTATGTTTGACTTATAAGAAATTGCCAAACTGTCTTTCAGGGTGGCTCTATCATTTTGAATCTTCATCAGCAAGGAATGAGAATTCTTGTTGCTCCACATCCTTACCAGCAATTTGTTTTGTTAGTTTTTTAGATTTTAGCCATTTCAATAGGCAGGTAATGTTGTTTTAATTTGCAACTCTCTAATGTCAAATTATGTTGTGTATCTTTCCATGTGATTATTTATCATTTTATATCTTTTGTGAGATGTCTGTCAGGATCTTTCACCTGCTCTTTAATTACTCTGTGTGTTGATTGTGTGGTTTTAAGTGTTCTTTGCATATTTTGGATACATCAGTTTTGTTAGATGTGTTTTGCAAATATTTTCTCCTAGTCACTGGTTTTTCTTTTATTTCTCATACCATTGCACTTCACAGAGCAGAAATATTTCAGTTTAATGGGTTATAACTTATCAATTATTTCTTTTACATGTTGTGAATTTAGTATTGCATGTAAAATCATCAATCATCAATAATTCTAGAGTTACATAGATTCGTTCCTATGCTTTCTTCTAGAATTTTAGTAGTTTTCCATTTTACATTTAGTACTAGGATCCATTTTGAGAACATTTCTGTTAAAGGTGTAAAGTATTTGTCTAGGTTTATTTTATTATATTGTTTGCATATGGATGACAATTGTTTCAGTCCCATTTACAAAAGTCTTCCAACCTAGAATTATGGGATATCTCTTCCTGTCCTTAGGCTTTCTATGTTTTTTTTTGTATTAGTGTTTTGTACTTTTCAGTACATTGGTCCTATATTTGGTTATGTTTATATCTAAGTACTACATATTGTTGGGTGCTGTTGTAAATGATGGTTTAAAAAAATTTAAATTATAGTTGTTTATTGCTGCCATATAGAAAGTCGTTATTACACATTAATTTTGTATCCTAAAACCCGTTACACTCATGTGTTAGGTTTGTGCCACTCATTTATTATTTTTTTCACACGTGGGATAGGATGTAAAGGTAGGGAAATGAGGAGAAAAAGAAGGTGGCGACTGTAAGTAGCTCACCCCTTCAAAAGGAGGTAAGCCTGTATTGCAGTCTTACAGAGGTCTGGACTGTGTGATCTGAATCAGTCATCAGTTGGCAATGCAGCACAACTGTTCCTCAAAATTAAAGTACTCTATGCTGAAATTGAATCCCAAGATCTCTGAAACTCTTGCAGGGCAAGTAATCAATGTGGGCCTATTGAGAATGTAGTTTATTGATATGGAGTCAAATATTGGTTTATTAGAGCCAATAGGCCATGCTAATAGATTGTGAATTATATGACACAAGAGGGGAAATGAAAATTAATAATGTCATTTACTAAAATTTGGAACATAGGACAAGGAAATTAAGTTTTGGGCATATTGAGTTCAAGATGTCTTTAGAAATGAAATGTAAATGCTATGTAAATACTTCTTTTATGTTAGTCTGAAATGTAGATGATAGGTCAAGGTAGGAGATTCACATTTGGTATCTGACTATAGGTGGTATTAAAAGCCAGGATTGGATGAGATCATTTGGAAAACAAATAGAGACAGAAAACTGACTGGGTTTCAGACCCAAGCTCTGAGCCATCCAAAATTTAGAGACTAGGAAGAGATGGAGTTTCCTACAAAGGACACTGAGAAGGAGTGCCCAGTGAGGAGGGAATGATAACAAGAAGTATGGGGTTCTCTTGATAGCAGATGAAATAAACATTTTAAGTAAGAAGGAATAACCTGTGGTCAAACACAACAATGTTGGATGAATTTGCAGACAGCAGAGACAGTGAAACAACAGAATAAAAAAAAAGCCAGATATAGGTATTGGGGAGGAAGGCAGCAAACCACATTGCCATGTATGTACCTACACAACAATCTTGCATGTTCTTCACATGTACCCCAAAACCTAAAACACAATTTTATATATATATATATATATATATATATATATGTATATATATACACACACACACACATAAAACTGGATTAACTATAAGGGGAGAATGGTAGGAGACAAAATAAATATGAAGTATAAATGCTAAGAGTAATGATGGTAAGACAGACACATTCTAAATATATATAATTAAATAATTATTTAAGTACCTGCACTAAAATATGCAATTAAATACCTGTAATACATGTATCCAGGTATACAATGTACCCATATATACACACAAAAATAAATATATACATGTAAAGCACATGTAAAAAACTAAAGATAAATGACATAAAATCATACATAAGCAACACATTTGATAATTAGAAGTATCTATGACACATACATTTGAAAATACATAATTTTAATAACCTAAAAAGTTAAACATTCAAAGAAATTTCAGCATTCCAGCTTTGCTTTGCAATAAAATAAGAACACAAACTCTTTCTTGAAAAAGACCTCATGCTAACCCCCAAAATCTATACCTATCCAACAATCTCAAAATGTTTTAGTAATATTTATAATTAAGGGACAGGTCTTTATTGCTTCTTTTCATGTTTAATGTCATATGCCTCTTGAATTAAAAAAGCATGAATATAGTTTTTCTCATCTTTTTCCCAATCTGAAATACAGGAGAGGAGAAATTATTAATGAGCTCCTGTCCTGCATTGGATTTCACTTTTGGATTATTGCTGTGTGATCACAATCAAGTTATTTGAATCAAAGGAAGAACTACACTTTCTTCTAGAACTTTAAATTCTCAAAAAACCAATAAAGAAAACTTAAAACTCATTTACTGCTTCATAGTGAGAGAGTTTTCAGGCTAAAAAATAAACCACTCAGAAAACAGCTCTGTGAAATTTTTCTATTTCTTTTCATTTTTAATTTGACACTTGATTCTTCTTTAATTTGTGAAATTTAGAAATTTTGGATGCATGCACTTAATAATTGACATTAAGTCATTCCTAATCTGGCTTAGATCCTTAAAAATCTTCACTTTTCTTTGGTGTTTTAAAACATTTTCACTCACCTCCAATTTAATAGAATAAGCGGAATATTTCTATTGATTAGGAAGTCATTGATTGATAAAACATTGTGAGATCTGTTTTTCACTTGTAATTAAGCAATACCATATATCTCCTATTCATTGTATATTGATGATCCCTAACTTAGTACTCAATCTTACCTGATCTACCATTAACAATATTTATTCTTCTTTATGTCATGTATAGATTACTTTTCTCACAGCAGGGATCTTGTTGATTTCCCTAGAGATGTTACAATGGTTTGTAGACTGTAAGCCATTTTTTTCATGAAAAGCAAGGGCTCACAACTGCAGTAACTCAGACCAATATGCTGTATTTTCACTGGAAGATCTATAGCAATACATGTGAGATGAATTAAAGTGATAGATCAACTCTTATAGCTGATTATTTTCTGGGATGTGGTATCTGAAAGTTTATTATTCATATCTAGTTTCAGGGACTTAAAACTTAGCTCTTCTATCCTATTTTGAGGACCAGTGGTGGGGTAGTTTGCAATTTTAAAATCATTTCCATGTACTTTGAATCATTTGCAATACACATGTTAGACAGAAAAAAATGTATTAATTAGTTTAGGCTCTTACAGCCCAGGTCATAATCCTTATGGTTATAAATCAAAACTCAGAAATCTCTATTGGGAATTATCCTTATATATCAAATGTAAATAAATAATGATATATTTCTAAAATTGACAGAAAAAATAGTTCATATACTGAATATTTATAGTTTCAGCAGAGTAAAACTTTAAATGTGAGAGAAAAATTTGGCCATATTATTCTGTTCTCTTGATTTTTTTTAACATTGCTCTAGCTGAATTACTATGCTGCCATTTGAAGTTAATTCTTTGATAAACATAGCTATCTTAGGAAATACTTTTTTAAAATCCATGTCTTAGAATCATATGTAAGACAATATTTTTGGCATAGAATTAAAAAATAAAAGTTTTTTTTTGGAATTTCTGCTACATTATGTGTCATGATATGTGAAATCATGTTACTCATGTTATTGAATTTAATAATTGCTAGATATGGAATCAGGCTCTGGAAATACAAAACTGATTAATATCTGCTTCTTGCACCTAAAGAGCTGAGCATCTATTGAATGGAGAAGGCAAACTCATAAATTACTAATTATACAGCTTTAGGAACATGTTTAAAGGAATTTGAGAAAAGAGCTAAGGAAGTCCGAAGAAGGGAGAAAGGAACTCTGAGTAGAGGAATTTTGAAAACTCTCCAGATAGGGTGACGTTTGAATCAATTTCCACTATCTTATCCCACCATGAACATTACATTTCTTCAGAGAATTGACTATTTCACATCTAAAAAATGTAGAATGCCAAAATTCATGTTACAAAGTTCACTAATTTGGTGACTGTAAAAGGATGTTCACTGTGTGGGATCATTGCCAGAAAACAAATGACTGTGGAGTAGCTCCCTTGAAAAATTTATGGCTACTTTGAAGCCACATTTTTAAGTTTTTTTTTTTATCTTGCCAACTTCTTTTTTCCCAACTTAACAATTTCTATTGTTTAGAAGAACTATTTTCGGTACAAAATTGCACTTAAACATGCTTGCACAGTCACTACACTCTTGAGGCTTACTTCTTTAATTTACTTTCTATTATTAGCTGGGCCAGTTATGGTGCAGGCATTTTTAGAACCACCTGGAATAGAATATGTCCGATGTGACATTACTCTTTTGAACGAGCAGTACTTTTGATTAGAACATTTTATTTTGTCTAAAAATATTCCACAATCTTAGTAATATAGCACTAATGATAAAATTCTGCTTTTAAAATCTGCCTACCTGAGTTTTTCCTCACTCACAGTGAATAAAAACAGCAGAATAAACTTTCTTTTTCCAAATAAAGTTAATAAGAATGAAAATATGTCTTCAGAGGATTTCTGAATCACAAATAAATGAACAAAATCTCAACCAAGCAATGTTAGTGATTAGCTTGGAGCACTCACTATCTTTTGGAGGAAAATAGAAGGAAGCTGATTATATTTTGAATGACCTACATTGAGCTACCTAATTGTCCACTGTGTCATAACCTTACTGCAGGAAAGTTCACGGTGTCAAGAGAATTTAATTGCTGTTTTTGAATGTATTGGCTTGCAGTTCCCAAATAGAAATAAAGTGGGGGGAAAGGTGAATATAGGAGCTAAACTCTGATTATTAATTTTAAACTTCTAAATTCCTATAAGCATCTTTTTTTCTTTTCACTGATTTTATAATGGTTCACAATTTTTCTGTGTGTGACTAATAATTCTGCTTTGCTCTCCTAAGTTAAACAGCATAATTTGACATTTTGGTGTTATCTAATAATGGAGTCAGCCAGGCAATCAGCCTTAGTTTTATGCATTTCATAAGTGAAAGGAAAAAAAAATCTTAAAAGACAGGCTGGCTTGGTTTAATTTCATTGGATATTAGCATTTCTCAAAAGTGAAGCAGTATTAGTGATGGAAAGTAGATTAAAACGTTGCTAGCTTGCTAATAAAGAAAAATATACTTTTTTTTTTCAAAAATGACAATGTTATCAAATGAAACTTCAATACATGCGAAGTATCAAAATTCTTGGCTTTTATGAGTCTCTTGATTTCTGAGTGATAGATTTGTTAGGGGATAAGAGAAACAAAAAGATGATTATAGATTTTTAAATGACTGATTAGTAGAAGAGTAAATAGCAGCAGGGTTAAAAAGAGGAGAAAAGGGTGGTATTATTATTCTCTTTGGGGACGGAAAAGGAAGGAGAGGAAGTGAGTCTAAGCACAGTTTAAATGGGTAACAGGGCATGTTCAGAAGTGCTGTGCAGTGGCATTTAATGAAATTCTAAACTCTATCTTCTCTCATTAAGTTGATTCATGGAGTCCATAATAGGGGAATAACTGGCAAGTGCGGCCTCCTGTGAAAATGACCACATGTTCCACATCCATCAGTTAACATCTGAAAGAAGGGCCTAGGAAATGCAATCTCTTACAGGTATTCCTTACTCTTTCTGTGGTCTTATTTACTCTGAGCATCTTTGTGAGCTTAGCACCTGCCTGCTACCCTCATTACCTGGGTATATGATATGTAAATATAGACGTTCCTCCTAAAGAACCAAAATTGTTTTGTTATTTTCTTTATCATCTGTTTTCATGGACTCAAAACTGAATGTAAAGTCTAATGATGCAGGAAAAGATGAGACATCACCTTTTCTCTAGTGTGGTTGAAGTGCTGGTAAATTAGTGGTAGAAGAAAACTAATAAACTGAGGAAAAAATACATGCATTTTATGTAGTATAAATGTTGCTTAATGAATACCTGAAATAAGAAATTTAATAAAGATAATGTTTTGCATCTGAAATTAAACGTTTATTAATCCACCTTTGATTAGTCAACTTACCTGTTTTCATCTGACAATACCTAAATGGCACCATTCCCAGGAAATTACAAATTTACTTGACCAAGAACTTTTCAGTGAAATAACCATGAATCCTAATCTCTTCTCTTTTTCTTGAACCTAGAAAGAGATTAAATACCCATTCAGTTAACTGATTTATTTCCCCTCTTCAAGGCTGCACAAAGGAGCTATCTGAAGAAGAAAATGTAATAACCCAAGGTCCCTGTCTAAAAGAATTTGGGGATTTATTAAATTGAACAGAAAGGATTTTCCTTTCATCCAATGAACTGTTCTTGTTTTTGTGGCTGTTCGTTATTCTTATGCATGAGATAAAGCTATGCATAACCTTCTTAAAATGTGTACAACCATTTTGGGGAATATGGTTCTGACATAATTCATAAACAGCAGAATTCCTTGGGAATATTTTTATGAGCTTTTTTGACAAGTGATTTGGAAGTATATTATTAGGAGTAGGAGGAATATAGCAGCATAAAAATGTAGAGATTTAAATTTTTGTGAAGCTTTTCTTTTGGAATGGTCAAAAACAGTGAGGAAGGGTATAAAGCAAATGGCATCCTCCTAGTGTCAGAGATACCCATTTGCATATGCACTCCCACATCAGGATGATGTAGAGAGGCAGGCTAAAGTCCAGGATGACACAAGGCAGGGTATTAGGACAGGTAACAGAATAGTTAATAGTTTTAAATCAAACAAACTGTATGTTAGTTTGCTGTGGCTGTGCTGCCCTACACCTCACAGCTTAAACAAAAACATTTAAATCTCAGTTTCTGTGGGTAAGGACTTTGGGAATGAATTAGTTCAAAGGCTTGAGCTCAGGGTTTCTTGTGAAATTATAGTCATGATGTCAGGTGAGGCTGCAGTCACTTATAGACTTGACTGGGGCTACACTAGCCACTTCCACAGTGCCTCACTTACACACCTGGCAAGTTAATGCCGGTTAAGAAGTCTTAGTTCTTTGCCATATGGACCTCTCCTTGGGGCTGCTTGAGTATCCTGCAGACATGGCAGCTGACTTCCTCTAGAGCAGTTGATTTAAGAAACAAGCAAAGCACATGTCACAATGTCTAAGTCTTATTTTTGAATCTGAGCACTAATCAAGCTGCTTTTTAAATTTAAGTGTTAGGATCTGCTTACTGGTAGGAGCAAAGAACAAATCTGTGCCATGGTGAGCAAATAGGACAGAAAACTTTCTGCAAATCATTAAGTCCACATCTAAATATTAAACAATTACTTCTCTTCTTGTACTATCATATAAACTTGCCTCCACATTATCTACTCTAAGGAAAATCAGTGGCATAGATAATCCAAAATCAATTAAAAATAGATTGTATATTGTATGGGAGGGTGGGGAGTAATTACTATTTTAATTATGTCTGACCAAATTGCGATTAGTTTGTGTTCTCTGAGAACACACCTGTTAAGAAAAGGCACAAATGAGTCCATCAGGATATGGAAAGATAGACTGAATTTTCAAATTTTCTTTAAAAAATCTACAGAGATTTTCATTTCTATGTATTAGTCAACATTACATCCTTCCAAGTTAATCCTTCCTGTTTGTGATTAGCTTTTAGGAAGAATTTTAATAGATGGTAAATGGTTTTACATATTTTTGCTTTTTCTATAATGTTGATAGTTCGATTTTAGCATAGGATAATTTTAAGTCACAGTGTTAGAATATTAGAAAATGAAACTGGTGAGTTGATTTGAGAAGGTGGAATAAACAAAAGGCAAAGTATGAGTAAAGGTCTTGGAAATGACATTTCTGGAGAGACTGAAGAAGATGGGGGAAAGTCAAGATGCCCTTTAGAATTACACTTCTGGGACAGAGAGGCCTAAGCTGTGTCCAGGGAGCAGCTGATCTGTGCTTTGTTACAATATGTGTTTATGGGGAGCAGTTAGGATCTTGGAGTTAAAACTCAGAAAAACACTGTGCATTTGAATTGAGGCTCATTTGTTAATTTCACTCATTTAACCATTATTTATGGAACATCTATTATATGTCAGGTGGTTGTCTATTTTTAGACTCTCACAACCTTATTAGCTCTAAAAGAGTAAAACTGATTTACAAAATCATCTTGCTGTGTTTAAAAGTGACGATATAAGATGACAATTATAAACTAAATTGTACATTACTAATCAGTACTGGCTAAGATAGTATAATATAAATATTTTCTTTATAATGAGTATTATCTTTCTTTTGGTTTTATGAAAATATATTTGTGAGGATCTTATACTAATATTCATGATCCTATTCCTCTAATTCCATTTTTCCTATAGGGTCTTCAGTGTAAGTTATTCTACACAAGGTTTTCAGATTGAATATGGACACTTTTGAGCAAGTGATTCTTCTACGAATATTTTTTTCTGGTAATTTGTCAACTTTATCTTTGATTATAAACAAATATCATTCTGAAATCTCAGGTTAAGATACTGAGTACATTCTATGTGAGCCCAAGCTAAGTACTGCCTTTTTGTTTGTTGGCAATGCATTTTCAGAGATTTCAAGATATTTTGAAAAGTCAGAAAACAGTGTTTACAAAGATGAGGGTGTGGAGGTTATTGCTGATGCCACTATTGAAAATCAACTATTTTCTTTATTTTTCTTTGTTTAATTATCTCAGAAATTAAAAGAATAAGAAAGTTATATTTGAAAATTGTCTTTCTTCTTTTCATACCATCTCAAATACTCACTTGCGGTGGAGTAATGTATGAGTCTTCATGAGACCCTGCCTCCTTTCCTTTTGCTCTCTCACCCTCTCCCTCCCTCCCTCCCTCCCTCCCTCCCTCCCTCTGTGACTTATTATAGTATGCCAAAAGTAAATTGTCAATTTGACAGATTTCATTAATATATTTGCTACTTCTTGGGTAAGTGTAATCAAAAAAGTACCTTGGTCATTGAATTTTTTAAAACCATTTAAATGTAGAAAACATTGTAATGATTTAAAGTGCTATTTTTGATTGCTGCGTAATATTCCATGGTGTATATGTACCAAGTGTGGGGGAGGGGGAGGAAGGCAGCAAAGCACACTGCCATGTGTGTACCTATGCAACTATCTTGCTCATTCTGCACATGTACCCCCAAACCTATAATGCAATAAAAAATAAAAATAAAAAAAATAAAATAAATAAAAAATAAAAATAAAAAATAAAGTGCTATTTTTTAAAATGCTTGTGCCCTTAGGTCAAATGCTTTAAAACCAACCGTTATCCATTTACTCAATATATAATTTGTTTTACACTCTATAGGAAAGAGAGAATTGGATTTATTTGGGGAAAAAGAATTGGACTATTTTATAGAAATCTTAGAAAGGATCTTACATAAATTCTATATAATTTCTAAGCATATTGTAAGTCATGTAGCAAATTGGGCAAGGGAAGTAAATACAAGTAGCTAATCTTGTATTAGAAATCAGCTTAATAAATTTACAAATGAAGTTCTAATTTCCCAAAAGGCTAATGATTGATATGGTTTGGCTCTGTGTCCCTACCCAAATCTCATCTTATAGCTCCTGTAATTCTCATGTGTTGTAGGAGGGGCCTAGTGGGAGATAATTGAGTAATAGAGGTGGTGGGTCTTTCCCATGCTGTTCTTGGAATAGTGAATAAGTCTTATGAGATCTGATTGTTTAAAAAATGGGTGTTTCCCTGTACAAGCTCTCTCTCTTTGCCTGATGCCATCCACGTGAGATGTGACTTGCTCCTCCTTGCCTTCTGCCATGATTGTGAGGCCTCAACAGCCATGTGGAACTGTAAGTCCATTAAACCTCTTTCTTTTGTAAATTGCCCAGTCTCAGGTATGTCTTTATCAGCTGTGTGAAAATGAATTAATACAGTAAATTGGTACAAATAGAGTACGCCACTGCTGAAAAGTTACCTGAAAATATGGAAGCAGTTTTGGAACTAGATAAGAGGCAGAAGTTGGAACAGTTTGGAGGGCTCAGAAGAAGACAGGAAAATGTTGGAAAATTTGGAGGTCCCTAGAGACTTGTTGAATGGCTTTGACAAATGCTGATAATGATATGGACAATGAAATCCAGGCTGAGATTGTGTCAGATGGAGTAGAGGAACTTGTTGGGAACTGGAGCAAAGGTGATTCTTATTATGTTTTAGCAAAGAGACTGGCAGCATTTTCCTCCAGCCCTAGAGATGTGTAAAAATTTGCAATTGAAAGTGGTGGTTTAGGGTATCTCATGGAAGAAATTTCTAAGCAGCAAAGCATTGAATAAATTGGGTGCTATTGAAAGCATTCAGTTTAATAAGGAAAACAACATAAAAGTTTGGAAAATTTGCAGCCTGACAATGTCATAAAAAAGAAAATTCCATTTTCTGAGGAGAAATTCAAGTGGGCTGCAGAAATTTTCATAAGTAACGAGGAGCTGAATTTAAATCTCTAGGACAATGGGGAAAATGTTTTTTGGGCATGTCAGAGGTCTTTGTGGCAACCCCTCTTATCACAGATCTGGAGGCCTAGAAGGAAACAGTGGTTTAGTGGATTGGGCCCAACATCCCTGTGCTGTTTGCAGCCTAGAAAACTTGGTGCCCCATGTCCCAGCTGCTCCAGCCATTTCTGAAAGGGGCCAATGTAGTGCTAGGCTGTGGCTTCAGAGGGTGCACAACTCAAGCCTTGGCTCTTTCTACATGGTGTTGAGCCTGCAGGTGCACTGAAGTCAAGAACTGCAGTTTGGAAACCTCTGCATAGATTCGAGAAGATGTATGGAAACATGTGGATGCCCAGGCAGAAGTTTGCTACAGGGGTGGGATCCTCATGGAGAACCACTGCTATGGCAGTTCGGAAGGAAAATGTGGGGTCAGAGCTCCCACACAGAGTCCCTGTTGGGGCACTGCCTAGTGGAGCTGTAAGAAGATAGCCACCATTCTCCAGACCCCAGAATGGTAGATCCACTGACAGCTTGCACTCTGTGATTGCAAAAGCCACAGACATTCAATGCCAGCACATGAAGGCCACCAGGAAGGAGGCTGTAACCTGCGAAGCCACAGGGGTGGAGCCACCCAAGGTGGTGGGAACCCAACTATGGCATCAGCATGAACTAGCTGCGAGACATAGAGTCAAAGGGGATTATTTTGGAGCTTTAAGATTTGATTGCCTTGCTGGATTTTAGACTTGCATGGGGCCTGTAGCCCATTTCTGTTGTCTGATTTCTCCCATTTGGAATAGCTGTATTTACACAATGCCTGAGCCCCATTGTATTTAGGAAGTAGCTAACTTGCTTTTTATTTTACAGGCTCATACAGGGAAGGGACTTGCCTTGTCTCAGATGAGATGCTGGACTGTGGACTCTCAAATTAATGCTTAAAAGAGTTAAGTCTTTGGTGGACTCTTAAGAAGGCATGATTGGTTTTGAAATGTGAGGGCATGAGATTTGAGAGGGGCCAGAAGAGGAATGATACTGTTTGGTGCTGTGACCCCACCCAAATCTCATCTTCTAGCTCTGAAAATTCCCACATATTGTGGGAGGGACCCAGTGGGAGATAACTTAATCATAGGGGTGTTTTTTTTTTTCTGTGCTGTTCTCATGATAGTGAATAAGTCTCATGAGATCTGATGGTTTTAAAAGTGAGAGTTGCCCTGCACAAGCTCACTCTCTTTGCCTGCCACCATCCACGTAAGATGTGACTTGTCTTTCTTGCCTTCCACCATGATTGTGAGGCCTCCCCAGCCATGTAGAAATATAAGTCTGTTAAACCTCTTTATTTTGTAAATTACCCAGTCTCAGGTATGTATTTACCAGCAGTGTGAAACCAAAATGACCTATTGATTTGGAGAAAAGAAATAGAAAGGACAGCTATAGAAACAGTCATCCTTTCACTTCCATTGGATGAATTGTATCTAATGGTAAATAGGATATAATCTGTGTTGAACATAATTTTATTTCTCTCTCAAACTTTCTCAGCATAAAGAACAAAAATTTTACAAACTGACAGATACGAGGCAAAATTTACACTGATTAAAACTGGCAATAATGTTTCAGATAAGGTATGCTTTGAATAAAAAATATGGCAAAATAACGTAGATCAAATATGTGGAGAGTTGAACCCACTTGTATGGTCATTCTTTTTATGTTATGAATATAAAAAATGTAAAGTGGACTAGAAATTATGCCTTCCCTCTTGTAGCCATATTTTGCTTTAAATTACTTTATTCTTTTTATTAGGTAATTTGCAATATAAATCTGTTTATTTAGAAAATGTTTCATATGTCTGTTTTATTTCTTGGTTGTAATTAGTAAAAGTGTGGAATATTCTCAGTTTAGTATTCTTCTTTCCCCATTTTATTTGTGCACTCACATTTTCCATTTAAATATAAGAGAAAAAACTTATAAATAAGTCCAAATAGGTAAAGAAACAAAACTTGGTTGAGGTAGCATTTTGTCAGATGGCCAATTACTGTAATAGTTGTTCTACTCTGGGTATCAGAATATTCTTTTCAGATATCAGTTGTGCCCACTCTGTGCAAAGTCTAATCTTTCATTGCCTGTAAGGCCCATTACATGGTGTTCCAGCCATACTGGCTTCCTTTCTGTCCTGAAATATACCCAGCATATTCCCCCCTCTGGGTCTTTGCACGTGTTATTTCCACTGGTAACTCTCTTTCACCCTAAAATCATCTTGGTTTCATTCCTCCATATTCATCAAGTCTTATTACCAATGCCACGGTTTCTTTGAAGACTTTCATGACTTCTCTACTTAAAATTTTGCTCCTACTCAAGCACTTCTTATTTTCTTCCTTAATTTTTCTCCACTTCACTGCTTTTCATTTAACATAATGTATATTTTACATATTCATTTATGTAAAATATTTTGTCACGATATTTTAAGTTCTATGGGGCACAATTTTTTTTATCTCTTTTACTCATTATTTCATTCCTGGACTCTAGAATGGGGCTTATCACATGGTAGGAGCCCAGACACATTTTTTGACTGTTGTTGAATCGATAAACATAAATATAACTGAAATATTTGTTCAACTTGGAAGTTTTTAAAGACAATAAGCATAATAATATTTGTTAGGTTAAACCACATTACATGGTCAGGAAAATTTATAATTATGGATTGTTCAACCCTTGTAGGTAAGCATTGCATATTCTTTTTACTAAACTCTTCGATGTGTAGATTTAAGTAGAAAAATCTTAATTGATTTTATTTCTATAGTTCCAGTTATGACTGTTGTCATTAGATATAACTTAAAATATCATCACACAACACTATCTATAGCTTCTTAATGCTTGGAAACATCTGTCTCACCCTCTGCATTCCTTTTGATGTGTCATTGAACACTTTCTTCAGATCTAAAGCTCATATATATATATATATATATATATATAAAAATATATATATATATATAAATTTATATATATACACAAATAAATAATTATTGCACTTTAGTTTCTGGGGCACATGTGCAGAACATGCATGATTGTTGCACAGGTACATACATGGCAATGTGGTTTGCTGCCTCCATCTTCTGTCACCTATATCTGGCATTTCTCCCATGTTATCCTTCCCCAACCTCCCTACCTGCTACTGTCCCTCCCCTATTTCCCCCAACAGACCCCAGTGTGTGATGCTCCCCTCCCTGTGTCCATGTATTCTCATTGTTCAATGCCCACCTGTGAGTGAAAACATGCAGTGTTTGATTTTCTGTTCTTGTGTCAGTTTGCTGAGAATGATGGTTTCCAGATTCATCCATGTCCCTACAAAGGACACAAACTCATGCTTTTTTATGGTTGCATAGTATTCCATGGTGTATATGTGCCACGTTTTCCTTGTCCAGTCTATCATCATTGATGGACATTTGTGTGGGTTCCAGCTCTTTGCTATCATAAATAGTGCCACAGTGAACATACGTGTACATGTGTCTTTATAAGAGAACGATTTATAATCCTTTGGATATATGCCCAATAATGGGATTGCTGGGTCAAATGGAATTTCTATTTCTAGGTCTTTGAGGAATCATCACATTGTCTTCCACAATGGTTGAATTAATTCACACTCCCACTAACAGTGTAAAAGTTTTCCTCTTTCTCCACATCCTCTCCAGCATCTGTTGTCTCCTGACTTTTTTTAACCACAGTAATCCTACTTTGCAATAGAACATCAAAACTTATTCTTCCTATCTAATTCTTTTTTTTTTTTTTACAGGTCTGAATGAGGAAAAGAGCAGAAGAAATAGATGAAGAATGAGAGGACTGAGAACTAAATAAGAGAGAAATCCACAAATCTTTCTATTCTGGAAGAGAGAGGAAAAGTTATTACTTCTTTATTTATTTTTAGAAAGGAAAGAAGAAAAGAAAGAGAAAAAAAGGAGTGAAAGAGAGGAAGAAAGAGGAAGAAAAAGAGGGAGAGAGAATGGGAATATTGCTTTATTCTAAAAATGGGTATTATTCTAAAATGGGTATTATTCTTTATTCTAAAAATGGCCGATCAATAATTTGTGTATTTAAAGTTGGAGAATGTATATTTTGTGTATTTAAAATGGAGAGCTCTATAAATATTTATTAAGTTTACTTGTTCCAGATCTGAGTTCAAGTCCTGGTTGTCCTCATCAATTTTTTGTCTCGTTGAGTCTAAATCTCTTTATGGGTCTTATGTATCTGGGTGTTAGTATCATTAGCTCTTATTGTTGCATTGATTCTTTTACCACTATATCTTTGTTGCTTTGAAATCTATTTTATCAGATGTGAGAATTGCAACTCCTGCTTTTTATTTATTTATTTTTGCTCTCCATTTGGTTGGTAAGACTTTCTCCATCCCTTTGTTTTGAGTCTTTGTGTATCTTTGGATATAAAATGGGTCTGGATGCAGCACACTGTTAGGTTTTGGATATATCTTTTGATTTGGGGATTTAGTCGACTTAAATTTAGGGTTACTGCCATTTGATGTTAACTGGCTATTTTATCTATTCGTTTATATAAATTCTTCTTTATGTTGATGCTCTTTACTTTTTGGTATATTTTTAGAAGGGCTAATACTGGTTGTTCCTTTCTATGTATAATGCTTCTTTCAGAAGCTTTTGCAAAGCAGACCTGGTGGTAATAAAATCTCTGAGTACTTGCTTGTTCATAAAAGATTTTATATTTCCTTCAATTGTGAAGCTTAGTTTGGCAGGATATGAAATTCTGGGCTGAAAGTTCTTTTCTTTAAGGATGTTGAATATTGGCCCCCACTCTCTTCTGGCTTGTAGGGTTTCTGCTGAGAGATCTGCTGTAAGTCTATTAGGCTTCCCTTTGTGGGTAACCTGACCTTTCTCTCTGGCTGCCCTTAGTATTTTCTCCTTCATTTTAACCCTGGTGAATCTGACGATTATGTGCTTTGGGGTTGCTCTTCTTGGGGAACATCTTTGTGGTGTTCTCTGTATTACCAGGGGTTGAATATTATTCTGCTTTGCTAGATTGGTAAAGTTTTCCTGAATAATATCCTGAAGAGCATTTTCCAGCTTGGATTCATTGTCTTCGTCACATTCAGGTACACCTATCAAACGTAAATTAGGTCTTTTCACATAGTCCCATATTTCTTGGAGACTTTGTTCATTTCTTTTTATCCTTTTTTCTCTATTCTTGTCTTCTCATTTTATTTTATTAAGTTGGTCTTCGACCTCTGATATTCTTTCTTCTGCTTGATCAATTCGGCTATTCAAACTTGTGCATATTTTGCTAAGTTCTCATGTTGTGTTTTTCAACTCTGTTAGTTCATTTATATTCCTCTCTATATTGTCTATTCTTGTTAGCATTTTGTCAAACCTTTTTTCAAAGTTCTTAGTTTCTTTACATTGGGTTAGAACAAGTTCTTTTAACTCCCAGAAGTTTCTTATCATCCACCTTCTGAAGCCTACTTCTAATGAAACACAGTCCTTCTCCATCAGGGCTTGTTCCGTTGCTGATGAGGAACTGTAATCCCCTGTAGAGGAAGAGGGGTTCTGATTTTGGGTATCTCAGCCTTTTTAGGCTGGTTTCTTCCCTTTGTTATAAATTTATCCATCTTTAGTCTTTACAGTTACCGGCTTTCTAATTAGGTTTCTGAGTGGACGTCCAGTTTATTGATTCCCAGCGCTGGAATCTGAGTAACCCACTCTGCCAGCCAAAAGAGCAGTGATGAGACTGATGGTGCTCTTCTGCCCAGGAATCTCTGGTTTGGCTTTCTTCTTGAGTCTGTAATAAGTGGCTCTGCCTTTCTGGAGCTCCAAACATCGGTCAGAAGGGGAACCAGTCCTATTTACTCTGCATGAAGAGCTGCTGCACCGAGGCACTGGCAAAACTGCTGCGCCGGCCACAAGAGTCATGCTGGCGACCTGTGGGGCTCCTCCACTGGAAATCTTCTGGTCCAGAAGTGATGAAAATTCATCTGAAAGTGTGGCATCCTCTCGTTCTCTGCGCTTTCACTGGGAGATACAATCCTGAGCTGTTAGCGATCAGCCATCTTGGCTCAATTAGCAAGTCTCCCAATTTTTTAATGATCACCATTCTGACTGGTGTGATATGGTATCTCAATGTGGTTTTGATTTGCATTTCTCTAATGACCAGTGATGATAAGCATTTTTTCATGTTGGCCTCATATATGTCTTCTTTTAAAAAGTGTCTGTTCATGTCCTTTGCCCACTTTTGAATGGATTTGTTTGTGTATATAACTTTCTATTCATTTGTTACCCCTTAAGAGTAAAGAGCCTTGGTACTTCTAAAATTATTGAGGAGAATAAATTTGCCTCTTGTGCAAGAGATATCTGTGGATTGTAGTTTTCTAAACTTTCATCTAAGAAGAATTTCCATTATAAGATTACAACTTATGACAACTCAAGTAAAATTTTTTTGAATAAACTGACTTTGAAATAGAACTTGCATCCAAAGAAGCTGCAAGTATTAAAAAATATTGAAAGTAATAACAGAATTACTATTATATTAGCTTAATTTTAAAGCATGGGAGCTAAGAATTATAACATGTTGCATACAGATCAAATAAATATGGTTATCATATAGTATAAATGGGAACAGACATGACTATGAATCTTATAAGATTTCACAAAATACTTTCTTAAATAGTAGAAGACTTTTATCTAAATGTGAGTAACTCATTTATAATTTTATACCAACACTAAAAATAAATGTCATATCTGTCTTTTATAGCTGAAAATTATTTATGTATTCTTTATGTTTAAGTCTTAAGCATTTGGAGAGCAGGAGTCCATGGTTTACTTAGGATTATCCATTTGTAATTTCTTCTGCTTCATAGACATAATGAACACTTTGATCTCTGACAAATAAGGTATTTTATACATAATTTTTAATTGTACACAATTTTTCTCATATTGGTTCTTCAATGGAAATTCCTGCTGAGAGACTGAGCTAAGTTCTTCCTTTCCTTGTTAAAAAAAAGTATAGTACAATTAGACTTTAAGGTCAATAACCAATAATCAAAGTAGCTTCATATTCATACCACTATTTTAATTCTTCCTTTTTGCTGATTAGTCACTATGCTTAGAAACAAATGACACAAATACATTTTCCTTTAGCCCACCTTCTGTCTTTTAGAAAGCAAACTCACACATTTATAAAGGTCAAGATCATCTGCAAAGAGGATGGGATAGCTTCTAATTTGGGACAGTCATTTTAGTTGTATCTATAAATATCTCTATCAGTTTCAAAAGATTCAACTAGTCCTGAAAGTCATTTAATCAACTTAGTTCATTCTATTAGTGTTGCAGTATAATAGAAAGAAAACGGTCTTTGTTAATCAATAAACTTAGATTAGAATTCAGACTTTGTTTCTTGCTGGCTTTATAGCCTTGACCAAATTACCTAAACTCTCTGAGCTGCAGTTTCATCATGTATAAAATAGGAATTATAGTATATAACATCTGTGTTAGGAGGACAAAATGAGATAAAATATGTGAGAAGGCTCTGTAATAATGCTAGGTACTTAATGGATACTAAACTGATGATAGTTTGTTTTCCTGTGGCTATGTAATAGATCTCATTCTCTATCACACACACACACACACACACACACACACACACACACACGTACACATACCATTTGAGTAAACTTTCATGTAATTAATTTGCTGGTTAAATACATTAAAATGTTCAAACGGGTTCTATATGTGAACAAGCTCTATAATTTCTTTTTGTGTGAACACTGATTAATTGTGCAAATACCAAAGGCATTTAATATTGTTTAATGTAAAAGTTGTTTGATGACAGCAGATACAATTAATATTATAGATCACATTGTTAACTTACACCCTCCAATAATCGTTACATTTAAAAGATATTCATTAATCCAATTTAGAAACTTTCCTTCTCAAAAGGGGGCTAGAACTAAGAATGGTTTAGGTTTTACTCCAATAACAAGTAATCCCAAATGTTCAGTGGTTTAGAACAATTAATTTTATTTCTTGCTTACACTCTATGTGCTATATCATGAGTTGAATAGTACTTCCCCAAATTTGCATTCATTTGGAACTTCAGAATGTTACTTATTTGAAAATATGTTTTTTGCAGATATAATTAAAGTAAGGATTGATATGAGATCACACAGGATTAGGATGGGCCTTAAATCCAACAAGAGTGTCCTTAAAAGAGACAGAGAAGTATGCAAAAAGACATATATAGCAGACAATGTGAAGACGAAGGCTAGATTGGAGTAATGTATCTATATGCCAAATAATGACAGGAGCTACCAGAAACTGGAAAAGGCAAGGAAGTATTCTCCTCTAGAGCCTTCAGAGGGAGAATAGTTTGTTGGAACCTTGATTTTGACTCCAGAACAGTGAGATAATAAATTTCTGCTTTTCTAAACCAAATATTTGTGGTTGTTATGGCTGCCCTAAAAAATGAATATAGCCTACATCATCTTTAATCTGGAATAGAAGCTGGAAGCTTTCACTATGTGGAACATTACTCTTCACATGGCAGTAGACAAAAGAATCTGGAGAACATTTTAAAAAAACAAGTTCTTTAAGGATTCTGCTTATAAAGAATATATATATAATCTGTACTTCCTTTTAAATGTCCAAGTCAATTCATGTCTATTTCTAATTAAAAGAAATGTAAAATAGCATTACATGCAGGAAGAGATACCAGTATGTTGATGAGTATCCCTCATGAGTACCACACAAAATTTTACAAAAATTCTTGAAAAGTTTGTATCTTATATTTTGAAAACCCTTCTTGTAAATTTCAATAAATGAAAATGTTCTCATAGTGCTTTGAAAATTAGCAAATGTAAGCTGCAATGAAAAGATGTGGGCAATGCCTTCCCATAATAACTCCTGTTTTGTTGTGTCTTGTTTGTTTTCAGGGCAACTAAAGATTGTTTTTCAATAATAATTTTTTAAATTTATATATTAAGATAATAAAAACTAATATAGTACAATAAAATGGTGTGTCAAAACTCAACCACCCACTACCCAATGATGATCATTGCCAACATTTTTGTGTAAAATGTTTTAGCCCTTATTGTTAGTAATCATGATAATGGGATGGAAGGATACTTAAAAAGTCTTTATGAGTATTCCTTTGCTTGAATTTGCTTCAGTTAAGATCTTATTTAAGACATGGCATTATCATCCAGGTGTGGTGACTCACACCTATAATCCCAGCACTTTGGGAGGCTGAGGCAGGTGGATTGCCTGAGGTCACAAGTTTGAGATCAGCCTGGCCAACATAGTAAAACCCCATCTCTACTAAAAATACAAAACTAGCTGGGTGTGATGGCATGCATTGTAATCTCTGCTACTTGGGAGGCTGAGGAAGGAGAATAGCTAGAACCCAGGAGGCAGAGCTTGCAGTGAGCCAAGATCATGTCATTGCACTCCAGCCTGGGTGACAGAGTGAGACTTTGTCTCAAGGAAAAAAAAAATAGATATGGTATTATCAATAAATGCTTTGTGTCTGAGAGGGTGTCCTGAGATTCTGAGTTTCAATAATCTATGCTTCTACTTATACATTGTTCATCTAAATTGCTACAACAGTGTAAGAAAGCTGCAACTACAGGTAGGACATTTTTTTTTTTAAAGTTAAAAAAGCATAAAGTTAATAAACATTTACAATGATAAAAATCCTCTCTATGCTTGGATTAGTTTTATGCATTTATAATTTTTTCTTTAATAAAATGACTGATGATTCATTTTCCTTATTCAAGAAATTTGATCTTTAATTTATTAATTTTATTAATTTACTTTTTACCTAATTATGCCTCATGGTATAAAGAGAAGCAGTAGAGAAAGATATTTAGATCATAATGCCTATTTGTCTTTTTTTCCGTTTTCTGCTCCATCTCCATTTAAATGAGTCATGGGTGGACCTTTATTTATTGTGGAAAATTACTTAGAATATGAAAGTTGAGATTTTGTTACTTTCTTTGTCAACCCACAGTACTACGTTAATTTTATGTTAACTCTGTTTCATGGGGTCAGCAATAGAATGATAATCAATAGTGGCTTCTGAGAGTGTTTACTAGACTAGTGATGCTGATGGGCCAGGTAGTGGTGGGAGATGGGTAAAATTGAAGGGGCAGAACGTACTGTCATTGAGTGAGTGCTCAAATGTTTGACAGATTCTACAATCTGGTATTCCTATTGTAACCTGTAGTTAAAAGCAAAGCAAAACATAACAAAAATCAAAACAAACAAAAATAAGATTTATACTGCCTGAGTTACATATGATAAGTAAAATTACTAGTACTACTCAGAGTATCTTTTACCCAGGGACAATTTTTTTTTCATAGGATTATAGGTGCGCTTAGACAGTTTGAGTTCCATATCTCTACCCACCTCTCGTCCCCCAAAAAAAGGATGAAGAGGAAAGAAAATAGCCTTCATTTTCTGGCCTCAGGCCTTCTCATAGGAATAATTTAAAGAATTTGGCCATTCAAATATCAATATACTTCTGAAGTCTTATTTCTGGAAATACAGAAAAACTTCATTGGTGAATTTTGTGCAATGAGATATAAAGTAATTCCTAGCTTTTACCAGTGTGATACAGAGAAATAAAAGTTTTCTGTTTTTGCTCTATTGATTCTTTCCTTTCCTGTGCATAGGCTTTTTAGTTTAATATAATCTTGTTTATCTGTTTTCATTTTTTGTTGCCTATGTTTTTAAGGATATATTCAAAAATATTCTCTATTTCAATGTCATGAAGATCTAATGATTTTTTTTTTAGTAGTGTCATGGTTTTAGGTCTTCCATTTAAGCCTTTAATCCATTTTGAGTTAATTTTTACATATAGTGAGAGAAAAGGGTCTACTTTCCTTCATTCTTCTGCATGTGGATATTAAGTTTTCTGGCACAATTTGTTGAAGAGGCTTTCATTTCCCCATTGTGTGTACTTGGTACCTTTTTCAAAGATTCAAGAGACCTTTATTTCTGGACATTCTCTTCTGTTGCATTATTTTCTTGTGTCTGCTTTTATGCCAGTATCATGATGTTTTGTTACTATAGCTTTTTAGTATGTTTTGTAGTCAGGTGGCATGGTGGCATCAGCTTTTTTATTTATGATGAGGATTTCATTGACTTTTCAGAGTCTTTATTGTTTCTAAACACAGTTAGGATGGCTTTATCTATTTCTGAAGAATGTAATTAATATTCTAATAGGGATTGCATGGAATCTATAGATTGCTTTGGGTAATATGGACATTTTAACTATATTAATTCTTCTAATCCATGAATATGAAATATCTTTCCATTGTCTTCAATTTTTTTCTATATATACATACATATGTATATATATGCACATATACAATAAATGTTTTATAGTTTTTATTATAGAGATCTTTCACTTCTTTGGTTAAATTTACTGCAATATAATTTATTGTTTTTGTAGATATTGTACAAGGCATTAGTTTCTTGATTTCTTTTTCAGTTAATTTTATTGATGTATAGAAATGCTAATAATTTTTATGTGTTTATATTATACTAATTTACTAAATTTGTTTATTTCAATTTTTTTTTCATGCAGTCTTTGGGGTTTTCTATGTAAGATCATCTTATCTGCAAACAAGTATAATTTGATTTTCTCCTTTCAAATTCAAATGTCTTTTATTTCTTTCTCTTGCTTGATTGATCTGGTTAGGACTTACAGTACTAAGTTAAAAAAAAGTGAAAATTGACATTTTTGTCTTCCAGTTCTTAGAGAGAAAGATTTCAGCTTTTCTCTGTTCTGTATGATGTTAGCTGTGGGTTCATTATGGATGGCCTACAGAATGGGAAGATATATCAACAAACTATACATCTGATAAAGAATTAAGATTTATTATATATAATAAACTTCTACCACTTAATAATAAAAAATCTAAATAACTCTATTAAAAATGAGCAAATACCCACATAGACAGTGCTCAAAAGAAGACATAAAAATAGCTGACAGTTATGCTAAAAACTGCTCAACATCACTAATTATTGTTAAAGTGAAAATTAAAAGTGCAATGAGATATGATCTCACTTCAGTGATGTGGAGAAAATGAACCCCTTATACACTACTGGAAGGAATATAAGTTAGGACAGCCATTATGGAAAACTACATAGGTGCTTCTCAAAAAAATTAAAAGAACTACCATATGGTCTGGCTATTGCACTACTGGGTGTTTATCCAAAGTAAATGAAATCAGTGTGTTGAGGAGATATCTGCACTTCCATGTTTAGTGCAGTACTAGTCACAGTAGACAAGATATAAAATCAACCTATGTGTCCATCAAAGGATGAGTGGATAAAAAATCTACTATTTAGCTATAAAAAGGAATGAAATCCTTTTATTTGCAGCAATGTGGATGAACTTGGAGGACATTATGTTAAGTGGAATCAGCTAGGCACATAAAGACAAATAACACATAATTTGACTCACATGAGGAATCTAAAAGTTCTTCTCAAAAAAAAAAAAAAAAAAAAAAGAGTAGAACAGGGGTTACCAGAGGTTGGAGAGGGTAGGGAAAAGAGCAGTATAGTGAGAGGCAGTAAATGGCTACAAAGCTACAGTTAGATAGAAAAAATAAGTTCTACTGTTCTATTACATAGTAGGATAACTGGAGTTGACAGCAATGTGAATTTTATTTCAAAATAGCGAGGAGAGGTTTTTAAACATTCTCATGACAAAGAAGTGATATATTTTTAAAGTAATGATATGATAATTACCCAATTAGATCATTACATGATGTATGTATGAGTTGAAACATCACTTTATGTCTCATAAATATGTCTTATTACTATGTAGCAATTACAAATAAAAAATAAAAAAACAAAAATAAGGTCTCAGATGCCTCAGAGTTATTTTTAGATACTACCACACATTTTTTCACTCTGTACATCTTTGCATTTTTTTATTATTACAAAGAAGAATAATATGGGAGAAGTTATGAGACTGCTAACCAATATTAAGGCTTACTAGATAGCTAAGTAATCAAGAGAGTGTCATATTGGCAGAGGGATATACACACACATCAATAAAACAGAATAGGTAACCCAGAAATATACTCACCTGATTTTTTACAAAGGTGCAAAAGAAAGTTAATGAAGAAGGCTTAAAATTATTTCTTGAGGGTAACCATGGGTTGAAAATACTCTACCAATGGAACAGAACAGAGGCATTGGAGGCAACACAACATATCTACAACCATACAATCTTTGATAAACCAGACAAAAACAAGCAATGGGGAAAGGATTCCCTGTTAAATAAATGGTGTTGGGAAAACTGGCTAGCCATTGTGCAGAAAGCAGAAACTGGACCCCTTCCTGACACCTTACACTAAAATTAACTCCAGATGGATTAAAGACTTAAACATAAGACCTGACACCATAAAAACCCTAGAAGAAAATCTAGGCAAAACCATTCAGGACATAGGAGTAGGCAAGGACTTCATGACCAAAACACCAAAAGCATTAGCAACAAAAGCCAAAATAGACAAATGGGACCTAATCAAACTCGACAGCTTCCGCATGGCAAAAGAAACAGTCACTAGAGTAAATCGGCAACCATCAGAATGGGAAAAAATCTTTGCAGTTTACGCATCTGACAAAGGGCTGATATCCAGAATTTACAAAGAACTCAAACAGATTTACAGAAAAAAAACAAAAGCCCATTCAAAAATGGGCAAAGGATATGAACAGAAACTTTACAAAAGAAGACATACATGAGGCCAACAAACACATGAAAAAATGCTCATCATCACTGGTCATTAGAGAGATGCAAATCAAAACCACATTGAGATACCATCTCACGCCAGTTAGAATGGCAATCATTAAAAAATCTGGAGACAGCAGATGCTGGAGAGGATGTGGAGAAATAGGAACACTCTTACACTGTTGGTGGGAGTGTAAATTAGTTCAACCATTGTGGAAGACAGTGTGGTGATTCCTCAAGGACCTAGAAATAGAAATTCCATTTGACCCAGCAATCCCATTACTGGGTATATATCCAAAGGACTATAAATCGTTCTACTATAAGGACACATGCACACGAATGTTCATTGCAGCACTGTTTACAATAGCAAAGACCTGGAACCAACCCAAATGCCCATCGATGATAGACTGGACTGGGAAAATGTGGCACATATACACCATGGAATATTATGCAGCAATCAAAAATGACGAGTTTGTGTCCTCTGTAAGGACATGGATGAATTTGGAGAACATCATTCTCAGCAAACTGACACAAGAACAGAAAAAGAAATACCGCA
This sequence comes from Saguinus oedipus, assembly GCA_031835075.1. Lineage (NCBI taxonomy): Eukaryota > Metazoa > Chordata > Mammalia > Primates > Cebidae > Saguinus > Saguinus oedipus. Next base: position 132,092,205 of record CM063178.1, read on the forward strand.
TATATTCACTCATAGGCGGGTGAGAAAAATGAGAACACATGGACACAGAGAGGGGTTCTACTATACACTGGGGTCTATTGGGGGGAATGGGGGAGGCACAGTGGGGGGGCTGGGGAGGGATAGCCTGGGGATGAATGCCAAGTGTGGGTGAAGGGGAGGAAGGCAGCAAAACACACTGCCATGTGTGTACCTATGCAACTATCTTGCACGTTCTGCACATGTACCCCCAAACCTATAATGCAATAAAAATTAAAAAAAAAGAAAAGAAAATACTCTTAGTGTAACCACAAATGAAGATGAGGAATAGCTAAGTTAGTATATTTTCTGTATCTATTATATCTAGATGTATGAGGTCTAATATATCAACTATTATGGACTTTTTATGAATCTAATTACAAACTAAAGTCAATGATATCCAATTGAAAGTGACAAGAATTAGTATCCAAATTTGAAATGTTGAAATTTAATTGAATTCTGATTTATATCTACTACCATTACCAGTGGAAATTACTTCAAGTATTGTGACATATTGCCTAATGATAGTTTTGCTCCATTGTTATTAATAAGACATTTTAAAACAAGACATTTAATAATTAAGCATCCAGCCCAGAATTTATGATATATTTTGAGATCCAAAGTATCTCAAGGAAAGAACAAATGTGGAAATTTTCTTTGAACATTTTAAATTAAAGTTAACATTTTCTAGTTATCCTTTTTGAAATCTCCTGAAAGCATTCTTTGCTTTGTGACAATCTCACAAAGCATTCTGTGCATTCTGTAAAAAAAAAAATTCAAACTTCCTCTTCAATGAAAATAGGAAACCTCTGAAATCTCATTGTCCATCTAAATGGAAAATGTCAAAATCAAGAAGATGGAGCAGAAGTGCAAAAAGAGCAGAGTGAAGATATCTCTGTATGCCTACATTTCAGAAGAGAGCAGTGTGCATATTTTCTCATTGTGAGAGACAAACCCTAAGTTTCCAAACCAAAATCATTTGTAAAAACTGGACTAAGTGTATGAGTTGGTGGTTATAGCCTCTCTGGACATGATTTCAATCTGAAAAATACATGGAATGAATTCACCTGGACACATCATAATTGTAGGAAGCAGTTTGTCTATGTGGTAGAATATATCAGTGGGGTGCCAGAAATGAAAGCCAATCTAAGAATTTTAAGCAGAAATCTATTTAATTAAGGGAATTAGGTGCCTACAAAATTATCAGGAAAGTTGCAAGAGCAAGCTCTAGACTGTGCCTTTAGGAATTAGCCTCAGAAAGCTAAAAAACTGACCTGGCAGGGATGATATCTATATCTCCATCAGAAAAGTGGAGAATCAAGGGCCTGACAATTTAATACTAAACTGAAAAGCTCTGTAATTATGATCTAGGTCCCAGTTTGCTAGGGGCAATTAGGCATTACTGCAACTTCCTGAGCACTGGCACATGGAGTCTGGTGATCAATCCTACTTGGTGCTTTCTCACATCCACAAACTGGTGACCAGATACTAAAACAATGAGTCAGTCTGCCACTACTACTGCAACCACCTTTTAAGGCTTACAAAATTGGAGAGTGGGCAGAGGCATCTCTTTGATTTTGTCTGTCATCAACAAAGAACAAAGATAAAAATTCAAAAAGCAATTTGAAAAAAGAAAAGGAAAAAACATCTCTCAACCCAATTCTAAGTTTTGCCTGACAGCATCTGATTAGCAGAAATATTTATATTAAATGTTTATAACTAAATAATATACTACATAACATGGATATTACAAAGAGGATGAAGATATTTCTGGTCATAGTAACTTTACAACCAAATAGAAAGTAAAATTATACATTTTACTAGGATGGACTTCCAAGGAAGAATAAAGGAATCATATCTGGTGGGTGATCTGCATTTTGAGGTTGCTTATGAAATGTAGTAATTATAATCAGACTGTAAGTAGTGTTCAAGGAACAAGGAGTTAATTTTACATTTGTCCCTTACTAGCTATAAAAACTTAGGTAAATTACTGAATTTTTCTATGCCTTATTTTCTTCATATTTTATGTGCAAATAATTGTAATAACACCTTAATGGATTACTAGAGGGTTCAGTATAAAGACGATAAACACATTGCTTTAGTATCAGCCCCATCCGCCCCACCCTGCTAATTTAAACTAGAACATAGCATCCATGTAGAAAGTGGACGAGTATAACACATAAGTTAGGCTCTCCTTATATACACACACAAAAAAAACCAAAACCCTCTTCTTGTGAATTTATATCTGCATCTATAAGTTCAAAGTGTATGAATCAGTATCAACTCAAAAAGCTAATGTAGTAGTTATATATAAATATATATTAGAATTGATTACTCCATGGCCTTATTTTCCCCTGTGTTAACCAAATGTTTGAGCTTTATTTTTTATTTTTATTTTTTATTTTATTTTATTTTTTAATTTTTATTGCATTATAGGTTTTGGGGTACATGTGCAGAACGTGCAAGATAGTTGCACAGGTACACACATGGCAGTGTGTTTTGCTGCCTTCCTCCCCTTCACCCACACTTGGTATTCATCCCCAGGCTATCCCCCCCAGCGCCCCCCACTGTTCCTTCCCCATTTCCCCCAACAGTCCCCAGTGTATAGTAGACCGCCTCTCTGTGTCCATGTGTTCTCATTTTTTCATCCACCTATGAGTGAGTATATGCAGTATTTCTTTTTCTGTTCTTGTGTCAGTTTGCTGAGAATGATGTTCTCCAGATATATCCATGTCCTTACAAAGGACACAAACTCATCATTTTTGATTGCTGCATAATATTCCATGGTGTATATGTGCCACATTTTCCCAGTCCACTCTATCATCGATGGGCATTTGGGTTGGTTCCAGGTCTTTGCTATTGTAAACAGTGCTGCAATGAACATTCGTGTGCATGTGTCCTTATAGTAGAACGATTTATAGTCTTTTGGATAGATACCCAGTAATGGGATTGCTGGGTCAAATGGAATTTCTATTTCTAGGTCCCTGAGGAATTGCCACACTGTCTTCCACAATGGTTGAACTAATTTACACTCCCACCAACAGTGTAAGAGTGTTCCCATTTCTCCACATCCTCTCCAGCATCAGCTGTCTCCAGATTTTTTAATGATTGCCATTCTAACTGATGTGAGATGATATCATCTCACAATGTGGTTTTGATTTGCATCTCTCTAATGACCAATGATGATGAGCACTTTTTCATATGTTTGTTGGCCTCATATATGTCTTCTTTTGTAAAGTTTCTGTTCATATCCTTTGCCCATTTTTGAATGGGCTTGTTTTTTTTTTTTTTTTTCTGTAAATCTGTTTGAGTTCTTTGTAAATTCTGGATATCAGCCCTTTGTCAGATGTGTAAACTGCAAAGATTTTTTCCCATTCTGATGGTTGCCGATTCACTCTAGTGACTATTTCTTTTGCCATGCAGAAGCTGTGGAGTTTGATTAGGTCCCATTTGTCTATTTTGGCTTTTGTTGCCAATGCTTTTGGTGTTTTGTTCATGAAGTCCTTGCCTACTCCTATGTCCTGAATGGTTTTGCCCAGATTTTCTTCTAGGATTTTTATGGTGTCAGATCTTACGTTTAAGTCTTTAATCCATCTGGAGTTAATTTTAGTGTAAGGTGTCAGAAAGGGGTCCAGTTTCTTCTTTCTGCACATGACTAGCCAGTTTTCCCAACACCATTTATTAAATAGGGAATCCTTTCCCCATTGCCTGTTTTTGTCTGGTTTATCAAAGATAATATGGTTGTAGATATGTTGTGTTGCCTCCGATGCTTCTGTTCTGTTCCATTGATCTATATCTCTATTTTGGTACCAGTACCATGCTGTTTTGATTACTGTAGCCTTGTAGTATAGTTTGAAGTCTGGTAGTGTGATGCCTCACACCGTGTTCTTTTTGCTTAGAATTGACTTGGCTATGCGGGCTCTTTTTTGTTTCCACATTAAATTCATGGTGGTTTTTTCCAGTTCTGTGAAAAAATTCAATGGTAGTTTGATGGGGATAGCATTGAATGTGTAAATTACTTTGGGCAGTATAGCCATTTTCACAATATTGATTCTTCCTAACCACAAACATGAAATGTTTCCCCATCTGTTTGTGTCCTCTCTTATTTCATTGAGCAGTTGTTTGTAGTTTTCCTTAAAGAGATCCCTTACATTCCTAGTGAGTTGTATTCCTAGGTATTTTATTTTCTTTGTAGCAATTGTGAATGGCAGTTCATTCTTGATTTGGTTCTCTTTAAGTCTGTTATTGGTGTATAGGAATGCTTGTGATTTTTGCACATTGATTTTATATCCTGAGACTTTGCTGAAGTTGCTTATTAGTTGCAGGAGCTTTTCGGCTGAGGTGATGGGGTCTTCTAGGTATACTATCATGCCGTCTGCAAATAGAGACAATTTGGCTTCCACCTTTCATATTTGAATACCCTTTATTTCTTTTTCTTGCCTGATTGCTCTGGCTAGAACTTCCAGTACTATGTTGAATAGAAGTGGTGAGAGAGGGCATCCTTGTCTAGTGCCGGATTTCAAAGGGAATGCTTCCAGTTTTTGCCCATTAAGTATGATATTGGCTGTTGGTTTGTCGTAAATAGCTTTTATTACTTTGAGATATGTTCCATCAATACCAAGTTTATTGAGGGTTTTTAGCATAAAGGGCTGTTGAATTTTGTCAAATGCCTTCTCTGCGTCAATTGAGATAATCATGTGGTTTTTGTTTTTGCTTCTGTTTATGTGGTGAATTACATTTATAGACTTGCGTATGTTGAACCAGCCTTGCATCCCCGGGATGAATCCTACTTGATCATGATGGGTAAGTTTTTTAATGTGCTGTTGCAATCAATTTGCCAGTATTTTATTGAAGATTTTTGCATCTATGTTCATCATGGATATTGGCCTGAAGTTTTCTTTTCTTGTTGAGTCTCTGCCAGGTTTTGGTTTCAGGATGATGTTGGTCTCATAAAATGATTTGGGAAGGGATCCCTCTTTTTGGATTATTTGGAATAGTTTCAGAAGGAATGGTACCAGATCCTCTTTGTGTGTCTGGTAGAATTCAGCTGTGAACCCATCTGGACCTGGGCTTTTTTTCTGTGGTAGGCTCTTAATTGCTGCCTCAACTTCTGACCTTGTTAGTGGTCTATTTATAGTTTCAGCTTCCTCCTGTTTTAGGATTGGGAGGACATAGGCGTCCAGGAATTTATCCGTTTCTTCCTGATTTATTAGTTTGTGTGCATAGAGTTATTTGTAGTATTCTCTGATGATGGTTTGAATTTCTGTGGAATCTGTGGTTATTTCCCCTTTATTGTTTTTTATTGCATCTATTTGGTTGTTCTCTCTTTTCTTTTTTATCAGTCTGGCTAGTGGTCTGTCTATTTTGTTGATCTTTTCGAAAAACCAGCTCTTAGATTTATTGATTTTTTGAAGGGTTTTTCTTGTCTCTATCTCCTTCAGTTCTGCTCTGATCTTAGTTATTTCTAGTCTTTGGCTAGGTTTTGAGTTTTTTTGATCTTGCTCCTCTAGCTCTTTCAATTTTGATGATAGAGTGTCAATTTTGGATCTCTCCACTCTTCTCATGTGGGCACTTATTGCTATATATTTTCCTCTACAGACTTCCTTAAATGTGTCCCAGAGATTCTGGTACGTTGTGTCTTCATTCTCGTTGGTTTCAAAGAACTTCTATATTTCTGCCTTCATTTCATTGTTTATCCAATCAACATTCAAGAGCCAGTTGTTCAGTTTCCATGAAGCTGTGCGGTTCTGAGTTAGTTTCTGAATTCTGAGTTCCAACTTGATTGCACTATGGTCTGAGAGACTGTTTGTTATGATTTCCATTGTTTTGCATTTGCTGAGGAGTGCTTTACTTCCAATTATGTGGTCAATTTTGGAGTAGGTGTGATGTGGTGCTGAGAAGAATATATATTCTGTGGATTTGGGGTGGAGAGTTCTGTAAATGTCTATCAGGTTTGCTTGTTCCAAGTCTGAGTTCAAGTCCTGGATATCCTTGTTAATTTTCTGTCTGGTTTATCTGTCTGCTATTGACAGTGGAGTGTTAAAGTCTCCCACTATTATTGTGTGGGAGTCTAAGTCTCTTTGTAAGTCATTAAGAACTTGTCTTATATATCTGGGTGCTCCTACATTGGGTCCATATATATTTAGAATCGTTAGCTCTTCTTGTTGTTTCAATCCTTTTACCATTATGTCATGACCTTCTTTGTCCCTTTTGATCTTTGTTGCTTTAAAGTATATTTTATCAGAGATGAGAATTGCAACTCCTGCTTTTTTTTTGCTCTCCATTTGCTTGGTAAATCTTCCTCCATCCCTTTATTTTGAGCCTTTGTGTATCTTTGCGTGTGAGGTGGGTTTCATGAATACAGCATACTGATGGGTTTTGGTTTTTTATCCAATTTGCCAGTCTGTGTCTTTTGATTGGTGCATTTAGCCCATTTACATTCAGGGTTAATATTGTTATGTGAGAATTTGATACTGCCATTTTAATGCTAGCTGGCTATTTTCCCCGTTGGTTCATGTACATTCTTCATTTTGTTGATGGTCTTTAGCATTTGGTATGCTTTCAGGATGGCTGGAACTGGTTGTTTCTTTCTATGTGTAGTGCCTCTTTCAGGAGCTCTTGTAAAGCAGGCCTAGTGGTGACAAAATCTCTGAGTACTTGCTTGTTCGTGAAGGATTTTATTTTTCCTTCACTTATGAAGCTCAGTTTGGCTGGATATGAAATTCTGGGTTGAAAGCTCTTTTCTTTAAGGATGTTGAATATTGGCCCCCACTCTCTTCTGGCTTGTAGAGTCTCTGCCAAGAGATCTGCTGTGAGTCTGATGTGCTTCCCTTTGTGGGTGACCTGTCCTTTCTCTCTGGCTGCCCTTAGTATTTTCTCCTTCATTTCAACCCTGGTGAATCTGATGATTATGGGCCTTGGGGTTGCTCTTCTTGCGGAGTATCTTTGTGGTGTTCTCTGTATTTCCTGGAGTTGAGTATTCACCTGTCTTGCTAGGTTGGGAAAATTTTCCTGGATAATATCCTGAAGAGTATTTTCCATCTTGGATTCATTCTCTTCATCACATTCTGGTACACCTATCAAACGTAGGTTGGGTCTCTTCACATAGTACCACATTTCTTGGAGATTTTGTTCACTCCTCTTTTCACTTATTTCTGTAATCTTGGTTTCTCATTTTATTTCATTGAGTTGATCTTTTACTTCTGATATTCTTTCTTCTGCTTGGTCAGTTCGGCTGTTGAAACTTGTGCATGCTTCGCAAAGTTCTCATGTTGTGTTTTTCAGCTTCTTCGATTCATTCATATTCCTCTCTAAATTGTCTATTCTTGTTATCATTTTCTCGAATCTTTTTTCAAGGTTCTTAGTTTCTTTGCATTGATTTAGAAAATGTTCTTTTAGCTTACTGAAGTTTCTCATTATCCACCTTCCGAAGTCTGATTCTGTCATTTTGTCACACTGATTCTCTGTCCAGCTTTGTTCCCTTGCTGATGAGGAGTTTTGGTCCTTTGTAGGAGGTGAGGTGTTTTGGTTTCAGGTGTTTTCCTACTTTTTGCGCTGGTTTCTTCCCATATTTGTGGATTTATTTGTCATCTTAGTAGTTGCTGATTTTTCAGTTGGCTTTCTGAGTGGACTCCCCAATTGTTGATGATGAAGTTTTTCTGTTTCTTAGTTTTTCTTCTAACGGTCTAGCCCCTCTGCTGTATGAGTGGTGAGGTCCACTCCAGGCCCTCCTTGTCTGGGGTACACTTGTAGCAGCTGCAGAACAGTGAGGGATGCTACCAGTTTCTTCTTCTGCTCTCTTTGTTCCAGAATGATGCCCACCAAATGTCAGTCTGATTAGTCCTTTTTTGAGGTGAGTCTTTGGATATACAGGGGTTAGAGAGCTGCTTGAGGAGATGGTCTGTGCTTTATAGAGCTCCAGTGCTGAGCTGTGAGCTCCATTTTTCATTCAGGGTTGTTGGGAGGATGTGTTTATGTCTGCTGCAGCAGAACTCATAAAACACCCTTTTTTTCTTTTCCCCCTTAGATACTCTGTGTCAGGGAGTTGGGACTTTCTTTATGAGTATCTGTTGCACTGTCCTGCCCAGCTAGGAGGCAGTCTATTTACTATTTTCCTGCAGAGGCTCCACCCTGCTAGTGCAGGTCTGCCCTGCTGCTGTGGGGCTCCGTTTTGCTGTGGTGCACTCCGCCCTGCTGGCGGAGTCTCTCTGTTATGGCGGGTAGCCTCGGCAATGGCAGGCTGCTTCAGCACTGGGCGTGTACCTCAGTAGGGGCAGATTGCATCCGTAGTGGCAGACGCCCCGCCCCCACTGGGCTGCACCTTCCTAAATTCAGCTGTGCTGTCAGCAAAACTCTCAACCCTGAGTGCCTCCAATTGCCACCTTTCTTGTCCCCGTGTGGGTGGAACCCACTGAGCCCAATCATCTGTCTCCCTGCCTCAGAGTCTGTCCTCTCTCTCCCTCTCTTTTTCTTTCCAATTTGAATGGTTGACTCTCTTACTGATGCCCCAGTAGCCTGCGGATAGGTCACTGGGATTTGTGCAATCTCCTGTGCCGCTGTCCACTGCACCAGCTCAAATCACGCTTCCCAGGAATCTCCTGGTCTGGCTCATTGTCCAAGTCCCATTTAATCAGATGGACATGTCAATCTGCCCTTCCAAATCTAAGATTGCCGGTTTAACAGGGCACCCAGACAGTGAGTTTTGTGCCCGGTGCCCCTGTGCTGCGGTGCTGGCCAAACCGGCCATGCGAGCTGGCTGCGCTGGCGTCCCGTGTCTCTCCTACACCTGGGACTTTTAACGTTCTGTGTGCAAAAAAGGTTCATCTGAGAATTCGGTTAGGACTCACCCTCTGCGCCTTCACTGAGAGCTGCAATCCTGAGTTGTTTCTACGGCGCCATCTTTGAAGATCCTGACATGGTTTTTTTTTTGTTTGTCTGTTTGTTTTGTTTTTGGTAATTTTTTTTAGCACTTAGTTTTGTTTTGTTGCTTTTTTTTTTAATAGGAGAACTTTTTGAAATAATTTATTGGTGTGCTGGATGCAGAAAAGATTTTATAGTCCTTTAGTAACATCTCCCTTATCATTTTACTTACTGTTTTGTATACTTTGAGATGATATTCTTCTCTATGCCACCTATTAAACAATCATTTTTATTACTAATTATATATTTAAAATCTCATTTCCTTGTAATATTCTTTATCTACCAATGCCAAATTTATATTTTTCTCTTCAAAAGTACTCATGTATATATAAGTTATTTAATAATAACCATGTATATCTTCATGATATCTCATCTATTGTTTTACTAAAGTATAATTACATTTTTTTTTGCCCTTATAACTGTTCTTTGAAGACAGTTAATCTGAATTATAATTATTCAGAACCTCTAAATGCTAATGCGAGGTTTTGTAGGTTATATTCTGGTAGGATATAAAATATTATGTTTGAATTACAGTTTAATTTCTTTGTATGGATATGTTAATCTCAAATTCCTTTCCATTTAGTTATTTTTCTTTCATTCTTTATTACCTTCACTTTCACTTTCTTCTCACCTTAAAAGAATACAGAAAATGGCTTTATACTTTACTGCAATCATATTATCACTTATTGTTTCCTTTGATAAATCTTTGACAAATTTTCATGTTTCTAGACACTCAGTTATAATAGTAACATTCAATAATAAATTTATCTAATCATGATATCTTTTTTCAAAACCTATGACTTGATTTTAGATGTACAGTAGTTCGATTCTACTTAAAATTTTAGTTTCACATGCTGTCTGAAGTGTTTTCTCTTCTTATAGCTTTACTTTGACTTGTAGCTCAGAAACTTATAGTATAGAAATTAGGGTGTGAGGTTTTCATTAAGTCTTCCCTGACATCCTCTTTGTTTTTCTTCCTGTCCTCTAGGTTCTATGTGGGGTTTAAAAAAGTTAGAGAAAGAAAAATGTCTAAATAAGTTATATTGTTGTCATCTGTTATAACCATCTACCATCAGGGCCAAACTTCAAATACTGGTTTTCTCATGGAGAACCTGAGACTTCCAAGGTTATTGTCTTGAGTGATACATTCTCTGGTAAATTCTTTGCTATCCCCCCCCCAACTTTTTTTTTTGAATAAATCTGTTTCTTTAATAATAAGGTAACCTCATATATGTCTTCTTTTGTAAAGTGTCTGTTCACATCCTTTGCCCACTTTTGGATGGGCTTGTTTGTTTTTTGCTTATAAATCTGTTTTAGCTCTTCGTAAATTCTGGATATCAGCCCTTTGCCAGATGGGTAAACTACAAAAATTTTTTCCCATTCTGTTGGTTGCCAATTGACTCTACTGACTGTTTCTTTTGCCATGCAAAAGTTGTGGAGTTTGATTAGGTTCCATTTGTCTATTTTGGCTTAACAAACATATGAAAAAATGCTCATCATCACTGGTCATTAGAGAAATGCAAATCAAAACCACATTGAGATACAATCTCACACCAGTTAGAATGGCAATCATTAAAAATCTGGAGACAACAGATGCTGGAGGGGATGTGGAGAAATAGGAACAATTTTACACTGTTGGTGGGAGTGTAAATTAGTTCAACTGCTGTGGAAGACAGTGTGGCGATTTCTCAAGGACCTAGAAATAGAAATTCCATTTGACCCAGCAATTCCATTACTGGGTATATATCCAAAGAATTATAAATCGTTTTACTACAAGAATTCATGCACATGAATGTTCATTGCAGCACAGTTTACAATAGCAAAGACCTGGAACCAACTCAAATGCCCATCGATGATAGACTGAACAGGAAAAATGTGTCATATATACACCATGGAATATTATGCAGCCATCGAAAACGATGAGTTCGTGTCCTTTATAGGGACATGGATGAACCTGGAAACCATCATTCTCAGCAAACTGACACAAAAGCAGAAAATCAAACACCGCATGTTCTCACTCATAGGCAGGTGTTTAACAATGAGAACACATGGACACAGGGAGGGGAGCACTACACACTGGGGTCTGTTGGGAGAAAACAGAAGAGGGACAGTGGGGGGTAGGGAGTTGGAGAGAGATACCATGGGGAGAAATGCCAGATATAGGTGATGGGGAGGAAGGCAGCAAATCACACTGCCATGTGTGTACCTATGCAACTATCTTGCATGTTCTTCACATGCACTTCAAAACCTAAAATGCAATAAAATAATAATAATAATGAAGTAAACTTAGCTTATTTTAACTTTTTTACTTTATAAATGTTTTCATTTTGAATTTTTTAATTCTTTTGTAATAACACCTAGCTTAAAACACAAACACATTACATAGCTTTACAAAAATAGTTTCTTTCTTTATACCTTTATTCTGTAAACATTTTCTACTTTTAAACTTTTTTAAACTTTTTAAAAAACATTTATTTATTTTACTTTAGGTGCATACTGTATCTGGCATTTCTCCCTGTGTTATCCCTCTCCACCCTCCCCTCCCTCCCCACCTCCATTGTCTCTCCCTTACCCCCTCAAGTGTCCCCTGTGTGTGATGCTCCTCTCCCTGAGTCCATGTGTTCTCATTGTTCACCACCCACCTATGAGTGAGAACATATGGTGCTTGGCTTTCTGTTCTTTGGTCAGTTTGCTGGGAATGATGGTTTCCAGATTCATTCAAGTCCCTACAAAGGACAGGAACTCAAAATTTTTTATGGCTGTATAGTACTCCATGGCATATATGTACCACATTTTCTTTGTCCAATCTATCACTGATGGACATTTGGCTTGGTTCCAGGTCTTTGCTACTGTACAGAGGTCTGTAATGAACATACGTGTGCATGTGTCTTTATAGTAGAATGATTTATAGTTCTTTGGGTATATACCCAATAGTCAGATTGATGGGTCAAATGGAATTTCTATTTCTAGATCCTTGAGAAATTGCCACACTGTTTTTCACAATGTTTGACTAATTTACACTCCCCTCAACTGTATAGGAGTGTTCCTATTTCTCCACATACTCTCCAGCATCTGTTGTCTCCAGATTTTTTAATGACTGCCATTCTAACTGGCATGAAATGATATCTCAGTGTGGTTTTGATTTGCAATTCTCTAATGACCAATAATGATGAGCATCTTTTCATATGTTTGTTGGCCTCATATATGTCCTCTTTTGAAAAGAGTCTGTTCATATCTTTCACCCACTTTTGAATGGGGTTGTTTGTTTTTTCTTGTATATCTGCTTTAGTTCTTTGTAGATTCTGGATATTAGCCCTTTGTTAGATGGGTAGATTGCAGAAATGTTTTCCCTTTCTGTTGGTTGTGATTCACTCTAATGATGGTTTTTCTTTTGCTGTACAGAAGCTCTAGAGTTTAATTAGATCCCATTTGCTATCCTGGCTTTTCTTGCCATTGCCTTTGGTGTTTTAGTCATGAAGTCCTTGCCTATGCCTATGTCCTAGATGGTTTTGTCTACGTTTTCTTCTAGTGTTTTTATGATGTTAGGTTTTATGTTTAAATCTTTGATCCATCTGGAGTTAATTTTGGTGTAAGGTGACAGGTAGGGGTCCAGTTTCTGCTTTCTACACATTGCTAGCCCATTTTCCTGACACCATTTATTAAATATGGAGTCATTTCTCCATTGCTTCTTTTTGCCAGGTTGGTCAAAGATCAGATTGTTGTAGATGTGTGGTGTTTCTTCTGGGGTCTCTGTTCTGTTCCATTGGTCTATGTCTCTGTTTTGGTACCACTACCATGCTGTTTTGATTACTGTTGCCTTGTAGTATAGTTTGAAGTCTGACAGTGTGATGCCTCTGGTTTTGTTCCTTTTGCTTAGGATTGTCTTGGCTATGCAGATGATTCCATATGATGTTTAAAGTGTTTTTTTTTTCCAGTTCTATGAAGAAAGCCAATGGTAGCTTGATGGAGATAGCATTGATTCTGTAAATTACTTTGGGCAGTATGGCCATTTTCATGATATTGATTCTTCCTTATCATGAACATGGAATATTTCTCCATCTGTTTGTGTCCTCTCTTATTTCATTGAGCAGTAGTTGGTAGTTCTTCTTGAAGAGGTCCTTTGCATCCTTTGTTAGTTGTATCCCTAGGTATTTTATTTTCTTTGTAGCAATTGTGAATCGGTGTTCCCTCTTGATTTGGCTGTTTGTCTGTTATTTGTATATGGGAATGCTAGTGAGTTTTTCACATTAATTTTGTATCCTGAGACTTTGCTGAAGTTGCTTATCAGTTTGAGAAGATTTTGAGCTGAGACAATGGGGTCTTCTAGATATAAAATCATGTCATCTGCAAATAGAAACAGTTGACTTCCTCCTTTTCTAATTGAATACCCTTTATTTTTTTTTTCTTGCCAGATTGCTCTGGCTAGAACTTCCAATACTACGTTTAATAAGGGTGAGAGAGGGCATCTTTGTCTAGTGCCTGATTTCAAAGGGAATGCTTCCAACTTTTGCCCTTTCAGTATGATATTGGCTGTAGGTTTGTCATATATAGCTTTTATCATTTTATGATATGTTCTGTCAATATCTAGTTTATTGAGAGTTTTTAGCATGAAGGGCTGTTGAATTTTATTGCAGGCCTTCTCTGCATCTATTGAGATAATCATGTGGTTTTTGTCTTTGGTTCCATTTATGTGATGGATTACATTTATGGATTTGCATATGTTGAGCCAGCCTTGCAACCCTGGGATGAAGCCTACTTGATCATGATGGGTAAGCTTCTTGATGTGCTGTTGCAATCTGTTCGCCTGTATTTTATTGAAGATTTTTGTGTCAATGTTCATCATGGAAATTGGCCTAAAGTTTTCTTTCTTAGTGGAGTCTCTGCCTGGTTTTGGTATCAGGATGATGTTGGTCTCATAAAATGAGATAGGGAGGTTTTCCTCCTTTTGTATTGTTTGATAGTTTTAGAAGGAATGGAACCAGCTCCTCTTTGTACTTGTGGTAGAATTCGGACGTAATCCCATCTGGACCTGGACTTTTTTTGGTTGGTAGGTTATTGATTGCTGCCTCTACTTCAGCCCTTGTTATTTGTCTATTCAGGGTTTCAGCTTCCTCCTGGTTTAGTTTTGGTAGAGTACAAGTGTCTAAGAATTTATCAATTTCTTCTTGGTTTACTGGTTTATGTAAGTAGAGCTGTTTATAGTAATCTCTGATGGTAGGTTGTATTTCTGTGGGATCGATGGAGATATCCCCTTTATCTTTTTTTTTTTGCATCTATTTGATTCTTCTCCCTTTTCTCTTACATTAATCTGGCTAGTGGTCTATTTTGTTGATTTTTTCAGATAATCAGCTCCTGGATTTATTGATGTTTTGAAGGGTTTTTTTGTGTCTCTATCTCCTTCAGTTTGGCTCTGATTTTAGTTATCTCTTGTCTTCTGCTAGCTTTTGTATTTTTTGATCTTTCTCCTCTAGTTCTTTCAATTTTGATGATATGGTGTCGATTTTAGATCTTTTCTTTCTTCTCTGGTGGGCATTTATCGTTATAAATTTCCCTCTTGATACTGCTTTAAAGGTGTCCCAGAGATTCTGGTAAGTTGTGTCTTCATTCTGGTTAGTTTCAAAGAACATCTTTATTTCTGCCTTCATGTCATTATTTATCCAGTCAACATTCAGAAGCAAGATGTTCAGATTCCAAGTGGTTGTGTGGGTTTGAGTGTGTTTCTTGATCCTGAGTTCTAGTCTTATTGTGTTGTGGTCTGATAGACTGTTTGTTATGATTTCCGTTCTTTTGCATTTGCTGAGGAGTGATTTGCTTCCAATGATGTGGTCAATTTTAGAGTAAGTGCAATGTGGTGCTGAGAAAAATGTATATTCTGTGGATTTTGTGTGGAGAATTCTGTATATGTCTGTTAGATCTGTGTGGTCCAGCTCTGCATTCAAGTCCTGGATATCTTGTTAATTTTTTGTCTCTTTGATCTGTCTAATATTGACAGTGGTGTATTGAAGTCTCCCATTATTATTGTGTGGGAGTCTAAATCTCATTTGAGGTCATTAAGAACTTGCTTTATGTATCTGGGTGCTCCTGTGTTGGAGGTGTATGTATTTAGCATAGTCAGATCTTCCTGTTGGATTGTAATGTCCTTCCTTGTCTCTTTTGATCTTTGTTGGTTTGAAGTCCATTTTAACAGAGATTATGATTGCAACCCCTGCTTTTTTTTTTATTCTCCATTTGCTTGGTAAATCTTCTTCCTTCCCTTTATTTTGAGTCTGTTTGTGTCTTTGTATGTGAGATGGGTTTCTTGAATACAGCACACTGATAGGTTCTGACTTTTTATCCAGTTTACCAGTCTGTGTCTTTTGGTTGAATTTAAATGGCTTAAACACCCCAATGTTACTATTGTTGTGTGAATTTGATCCTGCCGTTTTGTTACTGGCTGCTTTTCTTTCCCATTAGTTGACTCATTTTCTTCATTGCATTTTTGGTCTTTGCCCCTGGTTTGCTTTTGCAGTGACTGGTACTTGTTCCTTTCCATGCTTAGTGTTTCTTTCAGGAGCTCCTGTAGGGCAGGTCTGGTGGTGAAAAAAAAATCTCTCAATTGCTTGTCCATAAAGGATTTTATTTCTTTTTCACTTATGAAGTTTAGTTTGGCTGGATGTGAAATTTTGGGATGAAAGTTTTTTTCTTTAAGGATGTTGAATGTGCCCCCCACTTTCTTCTGGCTTGTAAAGTTTCTGCTGAAAGTTCTACTGTGAGTCTGATTGGCTTCCATCTGTGGGTGACCCAAATATTCTCTCTGGCTTCCCTTAGCATTTTTTCTTTCATTTCTACCTTGGAGAATCTGATGATTATGTGCCTTGTGGTTGATCTTCCTGAGGAATATCTTTGTGGAGTTCTCTATATTTCTTGAATTTGAAATTTGGATTGCCTTGCTAGGCTTGGGAAGTTCTCCTGGATAATATCCTGGAGTGTGTTTTCCAGCTTGGATTCATTCTCCCTGTCATATTCAGGTATACCAATTAAGCGTAGATTATTATTTTTTTTTACATAATTCAATATTTCTTGGAGTCTTTTTTCATTTCATTTCACTCTTTTTTTCTCTTGTATTGCCTTCTCTTTTTATTTCATTGAGTTGATCTTCAATCTCTGATATGCTTTCTTCTGCTTGATTGATTCAGCTATTTAAACTTATGTTTGCTTCATGTAGTTCTCATGTTGTCTTTTTCAACTCCATCAAGTCTTTTACGTCCTTCTCTAACCTGGTTATTCTAGTTAGCATTTTGTCTAACCTTTTTCCAAGGTTTTTGGTTTTATTGCATTGAGTTAGAACGTGTTCCTTTAGCTCTGAAAAGTTTGTTATTATCTACCTTCTGAATCCTTTTTCTGTCAGTTCTTCACACTACTTCTTGGTCAAGTTGCAATCCTGTGTTGTTTAGGAGTTGTAATCCCTTGAAGGAGAAGAGGTGTTCTGGTCTTTGATGGTTTCACCTTTTTTTTCACTGTTTTTTTTTTTCCCCCCATCTTTTGTGTATTTACCTGGCTGTGGTGTCATATTGCTGCTTGATGAGGTCACCTGTCTGCCTGTGGGGGCGCTACTGGGTTTCTAGGAACTCCTTCAGGTTACTAGGGAAGCTTCCTGTGTCATTTTTGTTTATGCTGGGAAATTAGGCCCGCCTCTTCCACTGTCCTGTAGGTGCTGCTGGGTTGTCAAGAACGCCATCCAGTTGATACGTAGGCTTCCTGTGTTTTTTGTTAAAACACATAGCCCAGTCCCACCCCTCTAGTGGTGGGTTTTGCCCTTCCTCCACTGGGCTGTATCATTAGGGTTCATCTCAGACTTTGGCACTGTCTATGCAACCCACTAAAGTCAGAGCTTCAGCCCTCTGGGATTTGTAAGGAAGGATAGGGACCGGTCCAGCCACACGTGGCTGTCTCCTCCTTTCAGCTTTTTCTCAGGTCATGGGTTAGGGGCCGCCCAGCTGCTCCCGCTTACAGCTCCCTCCCTCTCTGGGAGGGGGGAGGGGTGAAAGCTCAGTCTGCAGACTCTTTTTTCTTTTGAGATGGAGTTTTCGCTCTTGTTACCCAGGCTGGAGTGCAATGGCACAATCTCGGCTCACCGCAACCTCCGCCTCCTAGGTTCAGGCAATTCTCCTGCCTCAGCCTTCTGAGTAGCTGGGATTACAGGCACGCATCACCATGCCCAGCTAATTTTTTTGTATTTTTAGTAGAGACGGGGTTTTACTATGTTGACCAGGAAGGTCTCGATCTGTTGATCTCGTGATCCACCAGCCTTGGCCTCCCAAAGTGCTGGGATTACAGGCATGAGCCACTGCACCTGGCCCTGCAGACTCTTATTCAACTCAGCACTTGTAATTCCTGATGCTTGACTGCCAGAGATCCCCTGTTCTGTGTATTGCTGAGGCTTTGGGGGAAGTGCTGTATCTGGACCAGAGTGCCAGAGGTGGAGCCTTGGACTTGCCCATCAGATTCACTTTCTAGGTGAAGCAGTACCCCTCCCCACCTCCATCTGCCCTGAGTGGGCTTTGCTCACCCTCAGACCAGACCCATTGAAATGCACCTGGTACCTCGGTTGGAGCTAGGAGATCTCTGGGTTCCTGCACCTCTTTCACTCAGTGTTGTGCACTGGAGTTGTGTCTAATCTGCCATCTTCAATCCTCCTTCTATCCTATCCCTTTCTTAGTGCAAGAGGAGACTCATGGATTTTTATTGCTATGGTCCTCTTACCACAGCAGACAACCCACTTGGCTGAAGTAACTTAAAGATTATTTGAGCCCATCAAGCTTTCCCTAGAATTTTTGCTTACCCTGCCACACAGGAAGTGTACCTAATCTGACCACTAATCCTTCTTACTTTATCATGTAGATTCTTGTTACCTCAACCAATCTTTGGTCTTTAGACTTTCCTAGGATAGAAGCAGGCTTCAGTCTCCTGATTTTTATACTTCTCTAAGTCCCTGGGGATAAATGTTCATTTAAGAACACTTTAATGGTGTTCTGGCCATATAATTCATAAAAATAATTCATTCAAAAAATACTTACTGAATGCTTAAGTCATGCCACTTCTTGTTTTTAGCACTGGAAATATAAATGGGAATGTCAGATTCAGCAAATACAAATACAGATGGCAGACCAAATGTGAATTTCAGATAAACATAAACAAGTTGTTGGTAGAATCCAGCAATATTTGGGATTTTTTGTATTAAAATTACTTGTTCTCATCAAAAGTTAAAGCTTATCTGAGTGTCCTATATTTTATTGGACAATCTTAGATATAGAAGTCGATAACATAAACAATCCTGTCTTTATGGAGCTACATTCTAATGAATAAGAAAAAAAAATGAATAAAAAACTTTGAAAGTATTACATTATGTAGTGATAATGTCTCTAGAAAAAAATAAAATAGAATGAGAGGGATAGAGAGTTCCAGCAGATTAGTGTTACAATTTTTATATGGATTAACCATTACCCTGTACAGAAGAGACTAGTAAATGGAGACTGGAAGAAAATAAAGGAAAGAGATAGTTGGCCCAGGCATAAGAACAAGCAAGTAGAAAGAAACTGAGACAGAAGCAGGTGTGACATGTACACATGGTGACAAATAGGGAAGAGCAAGGCAGAGAAAAGAGATTCAAAGAGGTATGTGGTGGGGAAGTTCTGGGCCAGAGAGAGGATGTGAGATTAATCAAAGCACTTAGCCATAGAAAGGACTTTGGATTTTACTCTTAGAGAGATGGAAAGGCTTTGCAAAGTTTTCAAGTGATCTGGCACACTCATGTTTTCTTTTTAAATGGTTTCTTTTAGCTGCTGAAAATATATATATAAGGATAGAGATAGGATATAGAAATAGGAGCTTGTAATAAAAATATTGGGAAGAGTTGATGAAAGCTTAGACCTTGAAAGTTGTGTTGAAAGATGGGAAGAAGTAAGTGAATCTCATTGAATTTTGCAGGAAAAATTGCTAGAATTTTTTTGATGGATTGGATATATAATGTAAGACAAAGAGAAAAGTCAAGGATGACTCTGATAACATTTATTGGAGAAACTAAAAGAGAGGAGTTTATGTTTTCTGTGATGGGAAAGACTGTGAGAGCTGTGTGGGAGTATATGGAAATAAGAAGTTCAGTTTTGGAGATGTTAAGCTTGCAGTGTTAGAAATCTAATTTCAGAGACAAAATCTACAGCTAGATTTACTGTCCATGGAAGAGTTCTGGGTCAAAGATAACCATTTGATAATTTTCAGTGTGTAAATGTTATTTAACATAAGAAGATTAGATGAGAGATGTGCCCTTCTTCATGAAGGCATTGCCAGCTACTGATTGTTGGTATTTGTGTGTGTGTGAGCATACACATGTGTGTGTGTTTTAAGCAATTTCTTTACTTCATCTGTTGGAGTGATTACTCTACTCCCACATCATAAGGAGGGGAAAGAAAGTTCTTTGCTTTCCCCCAACACTAATCCACAGTAGAGAACTCATGACTTACTGAGAACCCTCAAAACCAGGTGAAGAGTGGCTTTCATTCAGTGACTGTAAGCACTATCTCTCATAAAAACTGAATCAGTTTTTATGCATGTGATTTTTATTCATTTCCCTATTTTTATATCATCTTGAAAAATAATCAGGTGATTGATTGAGTGCCACATGCTTATCTCTAGGTGCTGATAGTTCAATGTGTTATACCAATTAGATAGAATATGCAATCACACTTTCTGTTCCTTTCTTTTGTGGATAGTATTTGGTCAATAAATTAGTTAACACAATTTGATGAACACTTCCTAC
Source organism: Saguinus oedipus (assembly GCA_031835075.1). Classification (NCBI taxonomy): domain Eukaryota; kingdom Metazoa; phylum Chordata; class Mammalia; order Primates; family Cebidae; genus Saguinus; species Saguinus oedipus. The sequence goes on from CM063178.1 coordinate 132,111,934, forward strand.
ATTTGTCAGATGGCACTAGATACCTTGCTGTAAATTAAATGGCATCAGGTCCTTTTAGCATATGCAGTCCCTACAAAGTTGAGGGTTCCTGCATTAGTACATCCTAGCAGTAACTGTCATTTTTTATTTTTTACTTGTAAGTGAAGTTAAGAAAAAAAACACCTGATTTCAACATACTAAATTAACAATATGACATTCTGATTAGTCTTTAACAATGGCAATCTCTTCCATTTGAACAACTTCTATCAGCTGTAGTCTACTTCAATCATGTATCAACTTTTTCTAAAAAATTTTTTTATTTAAGTTTCCCAGGTACATGTGCAGAATGTGCAGGATTTTTACATAGGTAAATGTGTGCCGTGGTGGTTTGCTGCATCTATCAACCCATCACCCAGGTATTAAGCCCAGCATGCATTAGCTATTATTTTTCTTGATGCTCTTCCTCCCCTCAACTCACCCTCCAACAGGCCCTAGTGACTGTTGTTCCCCTTCTTGTGTCCATATGTTCTTATTGTTCAACTCCCACCTATAAGTGAGAACATGGGGTGTTTGGTTTTCTGTTCCTGTTTCAGTTCGCTGGGGATAATGGCTATCAGCTGCATCCATGTGCCTGCAGAGAACATGCTCTTATTCCTTTTTATGGCTGCATAGTATTCTATGGCATATATGTAGCATATGTATGTGTGTGTGTGTGTGTGTGTGTGTGTGTGTGTATACACACATCCAGTCTATCACTGATGGGCATTTGGGTCAATTTCATGTCTTTGCTATTGTGAATAGTGCTTCAATGAACATGCATGTGCATGTATCAAAACTGCAATGATATACCATCTCATATCAGTCAGAATGGCGATTATTAAAAAGTCAAGAAACAGCAGATACTGGCGAGATTGTGGATAAATAGGAACAGTTTTTTTTTTTTTTTAATTTTTATTGCATTATAGGTTTTGGGGTACATGTGCAGAACGTGCAAGATAGTTGCATAGGTACACACATGGCAGTGTGTTTTGCTGCCTTCCTCCCCCTCACCCACACTTGGTATTCATCCCCAGGCTATCCCCCCCAGCCCCCCCCCGCTGTCCCTCCCCCATTTCCCCCAACAGTCCCCAGTGTATAGTAGACCGCCTCTCTGTGTCCATGTGTTCTCATTTTTCTCACCCGCCTATGAGTGAGAATATGCGGTATTTCTTTTTCTGTTCTTGTGTCAGTTTGCTGAGAATGATGTTCTCCAGATTCATCCATGTCCCTACAAAGGACACAAACTCATCATTTCTGATTGCTGCATAATATTCCATGGTGTATATGTGCCACATTTTCCCAGTCCAGTCTATCATCGATGGGCATTTGGGTTGGTTCCAGGTCTTTGCTATTGTAAACAGTGCTGCAATGAACATTCGTGTGCATGTGTCCTTATAGTAGAACGATTCACAGTCTTTTGGATAGATACCCAGTAATGGGATTGCTGGGTCAAATGGAATTTCTATTTCTAGGTCCCTGAGGAATCGCCACACTGTCTTCCACAATGGTTGAACTAATTTACACTCCCACCAACAGTGTAAGAGTGTTCCTATTTCTCCACATCCTCTCCAGCATCTGCTGTCTCCAGATTTTTTAATGATCGCCATTCTAACTGGTGTGAGATGATATCTCAATGTGGTTTTGATTTGCATCTCTCTAATGACCAATGATGATGAGCACTTTTTCATATGTTTGTTGGCCTCATGTATGTCTTCTACACATTCAATGCTATCCCCATCAAACTACCATTGAATTTCTTCATAGAACTGGAAAAAACCACCATGAATTTCATATGGAACCAAAAAAGAGCCCGCATAGCCAAGTCAATTCTAAGCAAAAAGAACACAGCGGGAGGCATCACGCTACCAGACTTCAAAGTATACTACAAGGCTACAGTAATCAAAACAGCATGGTACTGGTACCAAAACAGAGATATAGACCTATGGAACAGAACAGAAACATCGGAGGCAACACAACATATCTACAACCATATCATCTTTGATAAACCAGACAAAAACAGGCAATGGGGAAAGGATTCCCTATTTAATAAATGGTGTTGGGAAAACTGGCTAGCCATGTGCAGAAAGCAGAAACTGGACCCCTTCCTGACACCTTACACTAAAATTAACTCCAGATGGATTAAAGACTTAAATGTAAGACCTGACACCATAAAAACCCTAGAAGAAAATCTAGGCAAAACCGTTCAGGACATAGGAGTAGGCAAGGACTTCATGAACTAAACACCAAAAGCATTGGCAACAAAAGCCAAAATAGACAAATGGGACCTAATCAAACTCCACAGCTTCTGCACGGCAAAAGAAACAGTCACTAGAGTGAATCGACAACCATCAGAATGGGAAAAAATCTTTGCAGTTTACGCATCTGACAAAGGGCTGATATCCAGAATTTACAAAGAACTCAAACAGATTTACAGAAAAAAAACAAACAAGCCCATTCAAAAATGGGCAAAGGATATGAACAGACACTTTACAATAGAAACAGTTTTACGCTGTTGGTGGGAACATAAATTAGTCCAACAATTATGGAAGACAGTATGGCAATTCCTCAAAGATCTAGAACTAGAAATAGCATTTGACCCAGTAATCCCATTACTGGGTATATACCCAAATGAATACAAATCATACATCTACTTTGATACACCCCAATTGCCTCATTAACAGTTTGGTTTAAGAAAACTCTTGCACATGTTGCCAAATTTTTTTAAATTAAATAAAGTAAAATTATTCCTTTATATGATTTGGCCAGTTAGTTTTCTAGGTAACAAAATCTTACATAGAAATTAGGTATCAACCTTACCAAAGACTAACTATATATTAGTCTAGTGTTAAACCTACCAAAGACTAACTCTATGTTACTGAACAAGTCACTTAAATTTTCTGAATCTTAGTTACCTCATTTTTGAAGCAGAAGTATTAGAATGCATATGTTAAAAATCTTTCCTGTTTTAAAATGTTAGAATCTATGATAAAAATTTTTAATCCCCCCCAAAAAATATTCAATCCACCCTGCCATGTAAATTCTGGCTATTTCACTTCTTCATCTCTATCACAGACCTAGAACATTTTCTTAATTTCATATTACTGAATCAGTTTTTATGTGAAGCAAAAACACCCTTCTTACATAAAATAAATTTTAGGGGTAATGTAGTTAAGTTGCAGGACCTATACCTTTATAATATTTAAAAATTAGAAATAAACAATTGTAGATTATCATAGTAGAATAAGAGCAGTAAGTGTATGGGGTGTGTTTGATCAGATTCTGTACATACGCTATTATTTTAGAATAAGTCTACTGAAGAACAGAAACCTGGTTATGTTTGTAAAGTGTAGAACAGTGAGAATGTAAAAACTAATATAAGCACTAAAGAATGATACTAATTTCCCAAATAATGTTACATACTTAGAGTCTGAAATCTTCACAATCCAAGCTACATTATCATTAAAATCACAGATACATCCAAAGCAAATGAAATCAGTAGCATCTTTATAATATTACAAATGTTTGGGTGATTAAAAATTGCTTATGCCATTAAAATACACTAATGGGGCCCAAAGTGGCTCCAGCCGGAGGTTGTGGCGCTTGCGAAGGCGAGGCCAAGAGTTCAAGGCCAACCAACCTCAGCAACCTTACAAGCTCTCAATGATTGGCAAAAAAAAAAAAAAAAAAAAAAAAAAAAAAAAAAAAAAAATGCACTAATAACTTAAACTAAAGGCGAATGTCACTCACAAACTGATAAGCCTAGAAGCTGATTAACCAATTCACTTTATGTGAAATAATGAGAGGAAACACAGAAAGTGTTTAGCATGGTACCAGGCACATGATAATGCTTAAATAACACAGTGTTTATTAACATGGTCTAGGAAAACTATGGCTACTATAAAGACAGTAGTCATGGCACAGTGACCTCTCCCACAGAAACTCAGAGCCTAATCTTTCTTTCTGTCTATCTCTATCCCTTTGGAACAGATTCTTAATGTTCAAGATGAAGAGATGAAAAATAAAATTAAATAAACATTCTCTCATCCATTCAAGTTTCTCATGGGAATTACCTGATGTATGCTATTTCCTAACGGGGAAAGAAAGAAATCATTTGAGTGAACTAAAGATAGCCCTAAGAGTACCATAGCATCCGTTCTATTTTAAATCCAGAGAAACTGGCAAAACAATACAATTCAGAGCTCATACTCCTGTCTTTGCTGACAGGTACATTTACTTTTCTTCCTGATTAGCTAACCTACATAAGAATAAATACTCAGGACTGGGCTACAGTGTAAAGTAAATGTAATGTGTTGTTTTCTAAATATTTTTATTCTTTTTCTTAAATGTTTCAGATTTGGTTTCAATATCATTGTCAACTTGTAAATTATTTTAAGGAGTGATATTAGAAGCACAGAACAATATTTAAATAGGAAAGAGGAAAATGTTCACTAGAATTTACCTTTTTAAACAATGAAAAGAGGTCAACTCCCAGTAGGCCAATTTTCTACATTCTTATTTTGTATAATTCTTTAAAGTCACGAAGAGCCAGAATTTCTTATTATAATACTCATTCCTAAAGTCTGTGATCAAATGAAGATTTATTCTTAGCATATTTTTAATGGTTAATCTAAATTTAAAAATTTTTGCTTTTCTATACCACAATTCCATTTATTATACTACTTTATATTAACTTTTATATAACTTTTTAAAAGTCTATGAGATTGTAAGTTCCTTGAATGCAAGGACTCTGCCTTGGCATTTTTACTACATTAAATAATGCTGAGTGAATACTTTCTGAATTAATGAAGTAGGTTTCTGTAAGCACTGCTGCTTGTGATACTCTAACATACGGAAGAAAGCTGAAGTAGAAGTGAGTGTGAATATATTTATGTTTTTTTTTTCATCTTCTAAATATTGTTATTTTTTTCTCATTCTGAGAAAACAGGAACAAAAAGTAATGCTGTTACAGTCACAGGTCAGGTAGTAATTATGTTCTCACTCAAACTAAACCATAAAACAAAGATCACAGGTATCTTGGCTAAACCTATATGTATAAAATTCCTGAATTTTGTGTTTCTTAGTTGTATAGTTTTACAGGTAATTGAATGAATATATATGATTGAATTCCCTACCAGTCTAACCCATACACAAATGTTATTCTAACAGGTTCTTAGGAGGATATAGGACAACAAAAGAGAAGTTGCAGTTTCTCTTTTAACAAGCTTAGGGAAAGACAGCCATAGGAGGCTCACATGTTTATAACATAGCTATTCTCAAATTGTAAGAACTCAGGACCCTTTACATTTAAAAACTACTGAGAATTTCATAGAGTTATGGTTTATGTAGGTGTATCTATTAATATTCACCATTTAAAAAGACCAAAATTAAGAAATTTTAAAATGCAGATTTGTTGACTTATTTAAAATAATACTACTTTTTTACATGTTAAATGATATAACATGCCTTTAGGAAAAATTAATGCTATTTTCCAAAAAAAAGAGTAGCAAGAAGAATTATAGCATTTTATACTTTTGATAACTGACTTGATATCACACTTAATAAAAAACAAATGTATTGGCATATCTATTCCTATATTCTCTCTCTTACTATACACCCTTGTAAGTGAAACCTTTTAAAGAAAACTTGGCTTCACATGTATATGTGATTGAAAAGAGAAGGGTATCCTTTCTATTAATTTTAGATATTTTTTAAAAAATATAATCTGAAACCATATCAATTAACATTTAATGCTTGGTTACATAAAAATCAAAGATCTAGCTTGCAATATAAAAATTATTTTAACTACACATGATTTTGTGAAATCATGCTCTGGTCATTAGAAAAACATTGGTTTGCATAATTATGCAGATTTTCAGGTGATGAATCATTTCAATATGCAGTAAGAACATAAATCACATTTATTACTTGTTTTTACAGCCAAGATGAAGCAATAGAGTCCAGATATACTTTTCCACTCAAAACAAGTAAAAATCCAAATAAAATATATAAAACAAGAAATGTAAAGTATTAGGCATCAGGCAATGAAAAGCACTAGTCCCTAGGAGATGAGGAAGGAAAGAAATACAGAGTTTTAATTATCCAGCTTAGTTCCTGGAGAGTAAGTTTCCAGGTCATGGCACAGGGAGTGGTAACTCGGGCAGAACCCAGTGGTCTCTTCCAGTTGAGAAGAGCTAAGAAACCACAAAGGTCAAATTGGCTAGAGTTCTCCAAGCAGAGCCCCAAAGTGGAGAAAGCTGCCAAAAGAGAGAGCTCCAGATTTGCAGGGGATCACCCTAATGTCTTAAACTGAGTACTCATCAGTACCTGCTTGTGAAGAAACCATTCACAGCTGGGCCAGGGATAGTTGTTTCTACTAGATGAAGTGTGTAGAACCGTGTAATTTACAAGGACTCAGGTGCATATTTCAAAAACTTTGCCTCAATAGTGGAAAATAATATCCTCTAATCCAGCAGTCCCCAATCTTTGTGGTACCAGGGACTGATTTCAATGAAGACAATTCTTCCGTGGAGCATGGGTTGGGGTGGGGATGGTTTCAGGACAAAACTGTTCCACCTCAGAGCATCAGGCATTAATTAGATTATCAAAAGGAGCACACAATCTAGATGCTTCATGCGCAGTTCACAATAGGGTTCCTGCTCCTCTGTGTATCCAAGCCACCACTGATCTGACAAAAGGTGGAGCTCAGGTGGTAATGCTCATTCACCCACTGCTCGCCTCCTACTGAGCACCCTGGTTCCTAACAGGCCACTGACTGGTATAGGTCTGCACTCTGGGACCTCTGCCCTAACCTAAACACTGCTTTAGCCTCACATGAAAAAGATTAAAAGTAAGACCTAAAACTCAACCTGATTTCAGGTACCCTATGTTGCAGAATAAAACTCAAGGATATTTAAGTAATTTCAGAATTATTTAACACAATATAAAATTCATAGTTTCATTCACGTCCCATAAAAAAAATTACTAAGCATGCAAAAAAGTGGAAAAAGAGAACAGCTGTCATGAGAGAAGTATGAATCAATTTTAACTGATCTAGAGATAATATAGATGATGAAATTAGTAGATGACAAAATCACAATAGTTATTTGTTTATTGATAGATAATAGTTATATATTAGGAAAATACCTGTGATATAATGATACATGCATATAATATTGTAATGATCAAATAAAAGTAAATGGGATATCTATTATCTTAAACATTAATTTCTAGTTTTTGTTGGGAACATTCCAACTCTTCTTCCAACTATTTTGAACTATCCAACATTTTTTTGGTTAACTATAGTCAGTCACTCTGCTGTATTATTGAGCACTAGATCATATTTCTTCTATCTATGTTTCATATTCATTAGCCAACTTCTCTTGGGTATATTTCCCAGACTCTGCTAACTACTGATCCATTCTCTACCTCCATAAGATCCATGATTTTATCTCCCACTTAGGAATGAAAACATAGTATTTGTCTTTCTTTGCCTGGCTTATTTATTTTAATATAATGACCTTCAGTTCTATCCATGTTGCTGCAAATTACAAGATTTCACTCTTTTTTGGTGGAGTAATATTGTATTATGCATAGACACCATATTAATCCATTTATTAACTGAGGGACACAGGTTGATTTCTTTTTTTTTTTTAAGTTCTCTTCCACTTTTTTTTTTAATTGCATTTTAACTTTTGGGGTACATGTGCAGAACGTGCAAGAAAGTTGCATAGGTACACACATGGCAGTGTGTTTTGCTGCCTTCCTCCCCTTCACCCACATTTGGCATTTCTCCACAGGCTATCCCTCCCCAGCCCCCCCCGCTGTCCCTCCCCTATTCCCCCCAGTAGAACCCAGTGTGTAGTACCCCCTTTTCTGTGTCCATTGTTCTCATATTTCCTCACCCGCCTATGAGTGAGAATATGTGGTATTTCATTTTCTGTTCTTGTGTCAGTTCGCTGAGAATGATGTTCTCCAGATTCATACATGTCCTTACAAAGGACTCGAACTCATCATTTTTGATTGCTGCATAATATTCCATGGTGTATATGTGCCACATTTTCCCAGTCCAGTCTATCATCATTGGCATTTGGGTTGGTTCCAGGTCTTTGCTATTGTAAACAGTGCTGCAATGAACATTCGTGTGCATGTGTCCTTATAGTAGAATAATTTATAGTCCTTTGGATATATACCCAGTAATGGGATTGCTGGGTCAAATGGAATTTCTATTTCTAAGGCATTGAGGAATGGCCACACTGTCTTCCACAATGGTTGAACTAATTTACACTCCCACCAACAGTGTAAGAGAGTTCCTATTTCTCCACATCTTCTCCAGCATCTGTTGCTCCAGATATTTTAATAATCGCCATTCTAACTGTCGTGAGATGGTATCTCAATGTGGTTTTGATTTGCAGCTCTCTAATGACCAGTGATGATGAGCATTTTTTCCTATGTTTGTTGGCCTCATGTATGTCTTCTTTTGTAAAATGTCTGTTCATATCCTTGCCCATTTTTGAATGGGCTTGTTTGTTTTTTTCTTGTAAGTCTGTTTGAGTTCTTTGTAAATTCTGGATATCAGCCCTTTTTCAGATGGGTAAACTGCAAAGATTTTTTTCCCATTCTGTTGGTTGCTGATTCACTCTAATTACAGTTTCTTTTGCTGTGCAAAAGCTGTAGAGGTTGATTAGGTCCCATTTGTCTATTTTGGCTTTTGTTGCCAATGCTTTAAGTGTTTTTGTCATGAAGTCCATGCCTCATCCTATGTCCTGAATGGTTTTGCCTAGATTTTCTTTTAGGGTTTTTATGGTGCCAGGTCTTATGTTTAAGTCTTTAATCCATCTGGAGTTAATTTTAGTGTAAGGTGTTGGGAAGGGGTCCAGTTTCTGCTTTCTGCACAAGGCTAGCCAGTTTTCCCAACACCATTTATTAAACAGGGAATCATTTCCCCCTTGCTTGTTTTTGTCTGGTTTATCAAAGATTGTAGGTTGTAGATATGTTGTGTTGCCTACGATGCCTCTGTTCTGTTCCATTGGTCTATATCTCTGTTTTGGTACCAGTACCATGCTGTTTTGATTACTGTAGCCTTGTAGTATAGTTTGAAGTCTGGTAATGTGATGCCTCTTGCTGTGTTCTTTTTGCTTAGAATTGACTTGGCTATGCGGGCTCTCTTTTGGTTCCATATGAAGTTCATGGTGGTTTTCTCCAGTTCTGTGAAGAAATTCAATGGTAGCTTGATGGGGATAGCATTGATTCTGTAAATTACTTTGGGCAGTGTAGCCATTTTCATGATATTGATTCTTCCTAACCATGAACATGGAATGTTTCTCCATCTGTTTGTGTCCTCTCTTATTTCATTGAGCAGTGGTTTTTAGTTTTCCTTGAAGAGGTCTCTTACATTCCTTGTAAGTTGTTTTCCTAGGTATTTTATTCTCTTTTAGCAACTGTGAATAACAGTTCGTTCTTGATTTAATTCTCTTTAGGTCTGTTATTGGTGTATAGGAATGCTTGTGATATTTGCACATTGATTTTATATCCTGAGACTTTACTGAAGTTGCTTATCAGTTTCAGGAGCTTTTGGGCTGAGGTTATGGGGTCTTCTAGGTATACTATCATGTCATCTGCAAATAGAGACAACTTGGCTTCCACCTTTCCTATTTGAATACCCTTTATTTCTTTTTCTTGCCTGATTGCTCTGGCCAGAATTTTCAGTACTATGTTAAATAGGAGTGGTGAGGGAGGGCATCCTTGTCTAGTGCCGGATTTCAAAAAGATTGCTTTCATTTTTTGCCCATTAAGAATGATATTGACTGTTGGTTTGTCATAAATAGCTTTTATTACTTTGAGATAAGTTCCATGAATACCGAGTTTATTCTAAAGGGCTGCTGAATTTTGTCAAATGCTTTCTTGGTGTCAATTGTGATAGTCATGTGGTTTTTGTTTTTGGTTCTGTTTGTGTGGTGAATTATATTTATAGACTTGTGTATGTTGAACCAGCGTTGCATCCCTGGGATTAGTCCTACTTGATCATGATGGATAAGTTTTTAAATGTGCTGTTGCAATCGGTTTGCCAGTATTTTATTGAAGATTTTTGCATCCATGTTCATCATGTATATTGGCTTGAAGTTTTCTTTTCTTGTTGAGTCTCTGCCAGGTTTTAATATCAGGATGATGTTGGTCTCATAAAATGAATTGGGAAGGATTCCCTCTTATTGAATTATTTCAAATAGTTTTGGAAGGAATGGTACCAGATCCTCTTTGTGTGTCTGGTAGAATTCGGCTGTGAACCCATCTGGACCTGTTTTTTTTTTTTTGTGTTAGGCTCTTAATTGCTGCCTCGACTTCAGACCTTGTTATTAGTCTATTCATAGTTTTGACTTCCTCCTGGCTTAGGCTTGGGAGGACACAGGTGTTCAGAAATTTATCCATTTCTTCCAGGTTTACTAGTTTATGTGCATAGAGTTGTTTGTAGTATTCTCTGATGATGGTTTGAATTTCTGTGGAATCTTTGGTGATTTCCCCTTTATCATTTTTTATTGCATCTATTTGGTTGTTCTCTCTTTTCTTTTTTATCAGTCTGGCTAGTGGTCTGTCTATTTTGTTGATCTCTTCAAAAAACCAGCTCTTGGATTTATTGATTTTTTGAAGGGTTTTTCGTGTCTGTATCTCCTTCAGTTCTGCTCTGATCTTAGTTATTTCTTGTCTTCTGCTAGGATTTGAGTTATTTTTTTTTTAAACTTTCTCCCCTAGCTTTTTCAATTTTGATGATAGGATGTCAATTTTGAATCTCTCCACTCTTCTCATGTGGGCAGTTATTGCTATATATTTTCCTCTGGAGACCGCTTAAAATGTGTTCCAGAGATTTTGGTATGTTTTGCCTTTGTTTTCATTGGTTTTGAATAACTTCTTTATTTCTGCCTTCATTTCATTTTTTATCCAATCAACATTCAAGAGCCAGTTGTTCAGTTTCCATGAAGCTGTGAGGTTCTAAGTTACTTTCTGAAATCTGAGTTCTAACTTGATTGCACTATGGTCTGAGAGACTGTTTGTTATGATTTCAGTTGTTTTGCATTTGCTGAGGAGTGCTTTACATCCAATTATGTGGTGAATTTTGGAGTAGGTGTGATGTGGTGCTGAGAAGAATGTATATTCTGTGGATTTGGGATGGAGAGTTCTGTAAATGTCTATCAGGTTTGCTTATTGCAGGTCTGAGTTCAAGCCCCGGATATCCTTGTTAATTTTCTGTCTGGTTGATCTGTCTGCTATTGACAGTGGAGTGTTAAAGTCTCCCACTATTATTGTGTGGGAGTCCAAGTCTCTTTGTAAGTCGTTAAGAACTTGCCTTGTATATCTGAGTGCTCCTGTATTGGGTCCATATATATTTAGGATCGTTGGCTCTTCTTGTTGTATTGATCCTCTTACCATTATGTAATGACCTTCTTTGTCTCTTTTGATCTTTGTTGCTTTAAAGTCTATTTTATCAGAGATGAGAATTGTTACTTCTGCTTTTTCTTTGCTCTCCATTTGCTTGGTAAATCTTCCTCATTTCCTTTATTTTGAGTCTTTGTGTATCCTTTGTGAGATGGGTTTTCTGGATACAGCACACTGATAGGTTTTTGGTTTTTTATTCAATTTGCCAGTCTGTGTCTTTTGATTGGTGCATTTAGCCCATTTACATTTAAGGTTAATATTGTTATTTGTGAATTTGATACTGCCATTTTGATGCTAGCTGGCTGTTTTGCCCATTAGTTGATGCAGATTCTTCATTTTGTTGATGTTCTTTAGCATTTGGTATGTTTTTTGAATGGTTGGTACTGGTTGTTTTTTTCTATGTGTAGTGCCTCTTTCAGGAGCTCTTATAAAGCAGGCCTGGTGGTGACAAAATCTCTGAGTACTTACTTGTTGGCAAAAGATTTTATTCTTCCTTCACTTATGAAGCTCTGTTTGGCTGGATATGAAATTCTTGGATGAAAGTTTTTTTTTTTTTTTAAGGATGTTGAATATTGGCCCCCACTCTCTTCTTGCTTGTAGAGTTTCTGCTGAGAGATCTGATATGAGTCTGATTGGCTTCCCTTTGTGGGTGACCCGACCTTTCTGTCTGCCCTTAGTATTTTCTCCTTCATTTCAACCCTGTTGAATCTGATGATCATGTGCCTTGGGGTTGCTCTTCTTGCAGAATATCTTTGTGGTGTTCTCTGTATTTTCTGAACTTGAGTATTGGACTGCCTTGCTAGGTTGGGGAAATATTCCTGGATAATATCATAAAGAGTATTTTCCAGCTTGGATTCATTCTCTTCATCACATTCTGGTACACCTATCAAACGTAGGTTAGGTCTCTTCACATAGTCCCACATTTCTTAGAGATTTTGTTCATTCCTTTTTGTGCTTTTTTTTCTTATCTTGGTTTCCAATTTTATTTCATTGAGTTGATCTTCGACTTCTGATATTCTTTCTTCTGCTTGGTCAATTCGGCTGTTGAAGCTTGTGCATGCTTCGTGAAGTTCTCGTGTTGTGTTTTTCAGCTACTTTAATTCATTTGTATTCCTCTAAGTTGTCCATTCTTGTTATCATTTTCTCAAATCTTTTTTCAAATCCTTTTTCAAGGTTCTTAGTTACTTTGCATTGATTTAGAACATGTTCTTTTAGCTCATGAAAGTTTCTTATTATCCGCCTTCTGAAGTTTGATTCCGTCATTTTGTCGCACTCATTCTCCATCCAGCTTTGTTCCCTTGCTGGTGAGGAATTTTGGTCCTTTGTAGGAGGTGAGGTGTTTTGGTTTTGGGTGTTTTTCTCTTTTTTGCGCTGGTTTCTTCCCATCTTTGTGGATTTATCCACCTGTCATCTGAGTAGTTGCTGACTTTTCGATTGGGTCTCTGAGTGGATGCCCAGATTGTTGATGATGAAGTATTTCTGTTACTTAGTTTTTCTTCTTACAGTCTAGCCCCTCTGCTGTATGACTAGTGAGGTCCACTCCAGGCCCTGCTTGTCTGGGGTACACCTGTAGCTGCTGCAGAACAGTGAGGGATGCTACCAGTTTCTTCTGCTGCTATCTTTGTCCCAGGTGGATGCCCGCCCAATGTCAGTCTGATTAGTTCTTTTTTGAGGTACCTCTTTGAATATACAGTGGTCAGGGACCTGCTTGAGGAGATGTTCTGTAGTTTATAGGAGCTCAAGTGCTGAGCTGTGAACTCCATTGTTCATCCAGGGCTGTTAGGCAGGTGCTTTTAGGTATGCTGCAGCAGAACTTATAAAACCCCTTCTTTTCCCCTCAGATGCTCTGTCTCATGGAGTTAGGGCTTTCTTTATGAGTATCTGTTGCACTGTCCTGCCCAGCTAGAAGGCAGTCTAGCCACTATTTGCCTGCCAAGTTTCCACCCTGCTACCATGGGGTCCACCCTTTTGCCATAGGCTCTGCCCTGCTGCCATGGGTCCAGCCTGCTGCCATGGGTTCTGACCTGCTGCCATTGGCTTTGCCCTGCTGTCGTGGGCTCTACCCTGTTGTCATGGGCTCCACCCTGCTGTCATGGGCTCCACCCCATTGACAGATTCTCTCTGTTATGGCGGGTTGCCTTGGCAATGGCAGGCTGCTTCAGCGATGGGAGTGTACCTCAGTAGGGGCAGAATGTGTCGGTAGTGGTGGACGCCCCTCTCCCACTGAGCTGCACCATCCTGAATTCAGCTTAGCCCGTAGTAAAACTCTCAACTCTGAATGTTTTTAATTGCCATTTTGTTTGTCCCTGTGGGGGTGGGACCCACCGAGCCTGATCACCTGGCTCCCTGCCTCTGATTTTTTTAAGTTGAATGGTTGACTCTCACAGGTGTTTCAGTCGCCTGCTTATAGGGCACTGGGATCTTTGTGATTTCCCGTGCAGTGACCCACTTCACTGGCTCAAATAAAGCTTCCTGGGAATCTCCTGGTCTGGCTCATTGTCCAAGTCCCATTTAATCAGATGGATATGTTAGTCTGCCCTCCCAAATCTCAGATTGCCAGTTTAACAGGGCACCCAGACCAGACTGTTTTGTGCAGGGTGCCGCTGTGCTGTGGTGCTGGCTGAAATGGCCACGCAAGCTGAAATGGCTGTGCTGGTGTTCTGTGTCCCTCATACACCTGGTAATTTTCCCATTCTGTAGGCAACAAAGATCTGTATGAAAATGCGGCTAGGACTCACCGTCTGTACCTTCACTGAGAGCTGCAATTCTGAGTTGTTCCCACTGTGCCATCTTTGAAATCCCCTCCACAGGTTAATTTCATATCTTAGCTATTGAGAAAAGTGCTGCAATAAACATGGGGTTGCAGATCTCTCTTTGATATACTAATTTTTCTTTTTTTGGATATATACTCAGCAATGGAATTGCTAGATCATATAATAGTTATCATTGTTAGTTTTACAAGGACCCTCTATACTGTGTTCCATAGTAGTTGTACTATTAAAAAGTTACACACTCACCGCTAGTGTACGAAGATTCCTTATTGTCTGCATCCTTGCCAGCATTTGCTATTGCCTGATTTTTTGATAAGAATCATTTAAAATAGGGTTAGTTTTGTTTGCCTTTCTCTAATAATTAGTGATTTTGAATATTTTTTATCATGTACCTTTGGGCATTGGTATTCTTTTGAGAAATGCTTATTTAGATCCCTTCCCCTAGAACAGTTATTATTATTCTATTTTATATATTTACTGAGCTAAAGAGTAAGTATATCAGCTATAGATATTGATAATAATTTAAAAGTCTACATTTAACTCTTAAGAAAGAAAAACTACAATGTTTGAGAAAAAAAATTACACTGGATGGAATTAATAGCATGTCATATACCACAGAGAACATAATTAGGGAACTTGAGGCATAAAAATGGAAAGAAGCTAAGATGAACCAGAAAGAAAAAAAGAAGGCTGTAAAGAAGTAAGAGCTTCAGTAAGGTGTTGATTTACTATATGGAATACTGGAAATCTAAAGTAAAGAAGTTAAAGCAGGTTCCAGAAAAATATTGAAGAAAATAACGACCTAAATATTTTCAATATTGATAAAAATTGTAAACTTACTGATACAAGAAATAAATGAACCTTAAGCACTCAAACACATGTGCATGCACACGTTTGTGTGGGCACACACCACAAACACGCACACACACACAGAGACCACATGAATGCACATTATAAATAAATTTCCTGGAGTCAAGGTAAAAAGAAAATATGTAAATCAGACATATAACTGACACATTACATACTAATATACAAAGATTATAATGGCAGCATACTTCTTTGAAACCATAAAAGCCAGGAGGCAACAAATCAACATCTTGAAAGTACTTGAAAGACTAAAACTCCAATCCGTAATTCTAAACCCTAGAAAAAATATCTTTCAGGAATAAATTAGAAATAGGACTTTTACAGAGATGCAAAAGCTGAAATAATTTATTAACTGCAGACCTTCCTGACAAGAAATATTAACAGAAGCCCTCCATGCAGAGGAAAAATGATGCCAGATGAAAATCTTGCTCAATACAAGGGAATAAAGAATCCTAGAAATTGCAATTACATTGGTACAAATAAATATTATTTATTACTTAGGTGTCTTTAAAAGACAAATGACTATTTAAATAAATATTCATGTATATAATGTTGTTAGAAGTACAATGTACATGGAAGTACCTTGTATGATAAAAATAAGTAAAAGGCAAGGAGAGAGAATTGAAAATGTATTATTTTAAGGTTCTTTTACTACAACTGAAGTGCTATTATATTATCTTAAGGTAAACACTGATGAGTTAAAGTTGAAAAGTACAACCCCTGGAGCAATCACTAAAAAAATGCAGCAAAGAATTATAGTTGATAACACAACAGAGGAAACAGCATTGACTCAAAAACTATATTAAATTGAAAAAAAGAAAAGAAAGGGATGAAATAAAGGAGAGAAGTAACAGATGTACAAAAAGAAAATATATGGCAAGTTGGCACTTAATCCAAACATATTTATCACCACATTAGGTATAGACAATTTAAATGTACCAAATATAAGGTATTGATTGCCAACTAGATACAGAGAAAAAATGACTCCACTATATGTTTTCTACTGTAAAAACACATTAAATCCAAACATAAGTTGGTTAAAAGTAAAAAGATATAGAGGAAGAAATAAATACAGCATAGGGGATTTTTAAGGCAGTGAACTAATTTTTCACAGTAGCATAAGGGGGGATATAAGACATATACATTTGTTAAAATCCACAGAGCTGCACAACAAAAACAGTAAACCCTAATGCAAATTGTGGACTTTAGTCAATAATCAGGTACTGATATTGATTCACTAATTGTAATAAATAATGAAAGATAATTATGATAGAAGAAACTGTGAAAAAAAGGAGGAAGTGAAGAAAGTTGTCTCTATTTTCTTCTGGATTTTTAACCTAAAATTGTATTAAAATAAACCTGTTAATTTTCTTTAAAAAATTAAATTAATAAAAAAAATACTAATCGAGATAAAAAGAAAGTTGTATTGTTTATATTAATGTCAGATAAATATATCTTATAATGAAAAGGTTATTTCTTAATAAATGGATAAGTAAATGAATTCATCCAAAGGTTGTAAAATTTAACATGTAGATACACTTAACAGAGTTTTAAAACACATGAAGTAAAACCTGATAGGAATGTCAGGAGAAAAAGATATAGAGACAATTGTAGTCAGAGATTTCTATCGTATTTTTTAATATTTTAGAGAATAAATTGACAGAAAATCACTAAGAACATATAAGACATGAACAGTATTGACCAACAAGAGCAGCATGCAAGTTATTTCCAAGTGCACATGTATATATACCAAGACAGACAATATGCTGAAACATAAAACAAGTCTGAATAAACTTAAAAAATTCAATTTAGAGGAAATATACTCTGTGACTACACAGAAATTAAATTATAAATAAATATGAGAAAGATATATTGACAATGCCTAAATACATGAAAATTAATTAATATATATCTAAATAACATATGAACCAAAAGAGAAATAAAAGTAGGAGTTATTTGGAGTGGAACAAAAATAAGAACTCTGAATTCACAAATTATAGGATGCTTCTAAAATTGCAGTTGGAGGAAAAGTTATAAATATTAAAAAAAGAAGAAAGGCCTCAGAGTAATGTTCACACTTCTACCTTAAGAAAACAAGAAAATTGAAGCACAGACTAAACCCAATGTTAAGTATAAACTAAAGCTGGCTCTTTTAGAAGACCAATTATATTGATAAATATTACTCTGATGGAACAGAGGTAAAGGCAGAATTACACAATTTTCTGATATGGTAATAAGAGTGGTAATAGTTAATATACATATATATTAAAGATAAAATAGAAATATGTGAGAAAAAACTTAGGACAACAAGTTTGACAACTTAGGTGAAATGAAATTATTGCAAGTCACAAAATATCAAAGCCACTCTTGGTATAATAGATAACCTCAAGAATCTTGTGTCTATTTTACAATTTCTATGGGTAGTTTAAAATCTTTCCTCTCTTTTTCATTAAAAGCTAGTTTCATATGACTTCACTGGTAATTACTATTAAAAATGTAGAAAATGCTACCAATTTTGTAAAAAATCATCCAGGAAATTAAGGGAAAAGAAATATTTCATAGCTCAATCTATGAAGCCAGTGTTATTCTGATAACTGAGTTTGGAAAAAAAATGTTACAAGAAAAGACAACAACAGAGTGATATCCTTCTTGACTATATGTACTAAAATTTCTAAAAAATACTTAGGAAATTTAATCCAATAATACATACAAACAGTACATCATAACCAAGGTTTGTTTATCTCAAAGCTGCAAGATTGGTATGACATATTAAAATCAGTCAGCATAATTCACCATATTAACAGATCAAAAAAGAGCAACCATTTGATTATCTTAACAGATGCAGAAAAAAAACATCTGACCAAGTCTAATATTCTTTTCTGATGGAAAGTTTCAGCTAACTGCAAATAACACAAGAAAATATCTTCCAAGTAAAAAAAGTTTCTGTAAAAATCTTGCAACTTACATCATGTTTAATGGCGAAAGGCTAAATGCTTTTGCTCTTAGATTGTGATTGAACAAACAAATTGTAGTATGTACATACAATAAAATGTAGAAAAATATGTTGTCTAACTATAAACAGAAATGAACTATTGTACTAAAAGGCATGGATTTATCCTAAATGCATATTGCCAAGTGAAAAAAATCCAGTTTGAAAAATGTACATGAACAGTATGTAATCACTGTCTTCTAGTTGATAAATTTGTTTCCCAAGGGATATAGGTTAATGATTCTTTTTTTTTTTTTTTTGAGGTGTTTCACTCTTGTTGCCCAGGCTGGAGTGCAATGACACAATCTGGGCTAATTGCAACCTCCGCCTCCCAGGTTCAAGCAATTATCCTGTCTCAGCCTCCTGAATATCTGGGATTACAGGCATGATGTACCACATCTCACTAATTTCATATTTTTAGTAGAGACAGCATTTCACCATGTTGGTCAGGCTGGCCTCAAACCCCTGCCTGCCTCAGCCTCCCAAAGTGTTGGGATTACAAGTGTGAGTCACCAAACCCAACTAGGCTGATTCTTAAACTACTAGTTATCTGTACTGTAGCTAAACTATTAGGTGAATTGATGTTAGATTGTTGAAGACAGGATTTTCATTATTGGAATGGGAGGTTACAGATAAGGGGAGGATAAAATAACCTGTGTGATAGTTGATTGACATTGAAGACATCAATATGAACTCATGGTTAGCTTAATATAGATATAGGTAGTTACATATAGAAACATTTAGAAATATATGTATGTACATGGGTTAGTATATACGCATATACCTACTTGCTCTGTTAGCTGAGAGGGCCCAGGAGCAATGCCACCCCAGTAACAATGAACACATTTAACACAAAAATCTTCATTTCTTATATTGTTTTCCAATTAAAGGGGAGAAGACATCCTTATAGAAAGGGCTGATTATATAACTGGGATGAAACATACAGTATGAGTCTGGGGCATCTTGTACTTCTATAAAGTGAGAAAGTGATTTTAAAAACTGCCTCAATGATGAGGGCATGTCAAAGTGATACAGGAGCCAACTAAAATAACTCCCAATGACCACAGCAAGAACAATTTAGTATTGGATTACAAACCAAAGTATGAAATATATAGCCATGAGACAATACTGACATAAATTATTAAATAAATAAATGAGATAAAATAGACAAATAGAGAATTTGAATGACTTACATAGATTAACTGCCTTTAAGGACATGGAGTATAACTCCACCCTTTTTAAGAGAGGGCTGTCCATTTGACTCTCTTCCCAACCATATAGTTTGGAAAGGAAGGGAAAAAATAAAAACTTAGTAGTAGATAAACCTAAGAAACACCAAGGTTAATGTCAAACATTGGCATGGCCAAACGAAAGTAATTTATCTTCTCTGTGATTTGGTTTCATTATAAAGTGGAAGATATTTCAAAATCAAGCAGTCTGATTTCACAGATTTTGCACACTTAACTATTATGTTGGACTCCTACCTAGAAGGTCTCAAAAGTGCATGAAATCGACTACCAAATTGGCAAAAAATGTCGCAGATTTATTTGTTCTGCTATATTGTAAAATTGACAACTTTTACTCCACATTAAAAAAAAAAGATGGAAGATGGCGTCGTAGAGGTGACTCAGGATTGCAGCTCTCAGTGAAGGCACAGAGGGTGAATCCTAGCCGCATTCTCGGATGGACCTTTTTTGCCCACAGAGCATTGAAAGTCCCAGGTGTGGGAGAGACATGGTAAGTCAGCGCAGCCGGCTCACATGGCTGGTTTGGCCGGCGCCGTAGGGCAGCGGGACCCGGCATGGAACTCACTGGTCTGGGTGCCCTGTTAAACTGGCAATCTGAGATTTGGAAGGGCAGATTGACATGTCCATCTGATTGAATGGGACTTAGACAATGATCCAGACCAGGAGATTCCTGGGAAACGTGATCTGAGCTGGTGCAGTGGGCAGCGGCATGGGAGATTGCATGGATCCCAGTGACCTATCGGCAGGCTACTGGGGTGCCAGTGAGAGAGTCGACTGTTCAGCTTGGGGAGAGGAAGAGAGAGAGAGAGAGAGGACAGACTCTGAGGCAGGGACCTGGGTGATCGGGCTCAGCAGGTCCCACCCTCATGGGGACAAGCAGGGTGGCGATTGGAGGCACTCGGGGCTGAGAGTTTTGCTGCCGGCATCTAGGATGGTGCAGCCCAGTGGGGAGGGGCATCCGCCACTACGGACGCAATCCACCCCTACTGAAGTACCACCCAGGGCTAACACAGCCTGCCATTGCCAAGGCAACCTGCCATAACAGAGAGACTCTGCCAGGAGGGCAGAGCCCTCCACAGAAAAACAGAGCCCCACTGCAGCAGGGTGGACCCACACTAGCAGGGCAGAGCCCCAGCAGGCAAATAGTGAATAGACTGCCTCCTAGCGGGGCAGGACAGAGCAACAGATACTCATAAAGAAAGAAATACTGCATATACTCACTCATAGGTGGGTGAGAAAAATGAGAACACATGGACACAGAGAGGTGGTCTACTATACACTGGGGACTGTTGGGGGAAATGGGGGAGGGACAGTGGGGGGGGGCTGGGGGGGATAGCCTGGGGATGAATACCAAGTGTGGGTGAAGGGGAAGAAGGCAGCAAAACACACTGCCATGTATGTACCTATGCAACTATCTTGCACGTTCTGCACATGTACCCCAAAACCTATAATGCAATAAAAATTAAAAAAAAAAAAAAGAAAGCACCAACTGCCTGAGACAGAGCATCTAAGGGGGAAAAAAACGGGGGTTTTATGAGTTCTGTTGCAGCAGACATAAACACATACTCCCAACAACCCTGAATGAACGACAAGCTCACAGCTCAGCACTGGAGCTCCTATAAAGCACAGAACGTCTCTTCAAGCAGCTCCCTGACCCCTGTATATCCAAAGAGTCACCACAAAAAGGACTAATCAGACTGACATTTGGCAGGCATCATTCTGGAACAAAGATAGCAGAAGAAGAAGCTGGTAGCATCCGTCACTGTTCCACAGCTGCTACAGGTGTACCCTAGAAAAGCAGGGCCTGGAGTGGACCTCAGCACTCATACAGCAGAGGGGCTTGACCTTTAGAAAAAAAACTAAGTAACAGAAATACTTCATCATCAACAATCTGGGCCTCCACACAGAGACCCAATTGAAAAATCAGCAACTACTAAGACGACAGGTAGATAAATCCATAGAGATGGGAAGAAACCAGCACAAAAAGGAGGAAAACACCCGAAACCAAAACACCTCACCTCCTACAAAGGACCAAAACTCCTCACCAGCAAGGGAACCAAGCTGGACGGAGAATGAGTGTGATGAAATGATGGAATCAGACTTCAGAAAGTGGATAATGAGAAACTTCAGTGAGCTAAAAGAACATGTTATAAATCAGTGCAAATAAACTAAGAACCTTGAAAAAAGATTTGAATAAAGATATGAGGAAATGATAACCAGAATGGACAACTTAGAGAGAAATATAAATGAAAGAGCTGAAAAACACAACACGATAACTTTGCGAAGCATGCACAAGTTTCAACAGCAGAATTGACCAAGCAGAAGAAAGAATATCAGAAGTTGAAGATCAACTCAATGAAATAAAAAGAGAAACAAAGATTAAAGAAAAAAGCTCAAAAAGAAATGAAAAAGATCTCCAAGAAATGTGGGACTATGTGAAGAGACCCAACCTACGTTTGATAGGTGTACCAGAATGTGATGAAGAGAATGAATCCAAGATGGAAAATACTCCTCAGGATATTATCCAGGAAAATTTCCCCAACCTAGCAAGACAGGTCAATACTCAACTTTAGGAAATACAGAGAACACCACAAAGATATTCTGCAAGAAGTGCAACCCCAAGGCACATAATCATCAGATTCACCACAGTTGAAATGAAGGAGAAAATACGAAGGGCAGCCAGAGAGAAAGGTCAGGTCACCCACAAAGGGAAGCCCATCAGACTCACAGCAGATCTCTCCGCAGAGACTCTACAAGCCAGAAGAGAGTGGGGGTCAATATTCAACATCCTTAAAGAAAAGAACTTTCAACCCAGAATTTCATATCCAGCCAAAGTGAGCTTCATAAGTGAAGGAAAAATAAAATCCTTCACGAACAAGCAAGTGCTCAGAGATTTTGTCACCACTAGACCTGCTTTACAAGAGCTCCTGAAAGAGGCACTACACATAGAAAGAAACAACCAGTACCAGCCATCCTAAAAGCACACCAAATGCTAAAGAGCATCAACAAAATGAAGAATCTACATGAACCAATGGGCAAAACAGCCAGCTAGCATCAAAATGGCACTATCAAATTCACACATAACAATATTAACCCTAAATGTAAATGGGCTAAATGCACAATCAAAAGACACAGACTGGCAAATTGGATAAAAAACCAAAACCCATCAGTGTGCTGTATCCAGGAAACCCACCTCACATGCAAGGATACACAAAGGCTCAAAATAAAGGGATGGAGGAAGATTTACCAAGCAAATGGAGAGCAAAAAAAAAGCAGGAGTTGCTATTCTCATCTCTGATAAAATAGACTTTAAAGCAACAAAGATCAAAAGAGACAAAGAACATCATTACATAATGGTAAAAGGATTGATACAACAAGAAGAGCTAATGATTCTAAATATATATGGACCCAATACAGGAGCATGCAGATATATAAGGCAAGTTCTTAATGACTTACAAAGAGACTTAGACTCCCACACAATAATAGTGGGAGACTTTAACACTCCACTGTCAATATCAGACAAATCAACCAGGCAGAAAATTAACAAGGATATTCAGGACTTGAACTCAAACCTGGAACAAGCAAAGCTGATAGACATTTACAGAACTCTCCACCCCAAATCCACAGAATATACATTCTTCTCAGCACCACATCACACCTACTCTAAAATTGACCACATAATTGGAAGTAAAGCACGCCTCAGCAAATGCAAAACAACTGAAATCATAAAAAACAGTCTCTCAGACCATAGTGCAATTAAATTAGAACTCAGAATTCAGAAACTAACTCAGAACTGCACAGCTTCATGGAAACTGAACAACTGGCTCTTGAAAGTTGATTGGATAAACAATGAAATGAAGGCAGCAATAAAGAAGTTCTTTGAAACCAATGAGAATGAAGACACAAAGTACCAGAATCTCTGGGACACATTTAAAGCAGTCTGTAGAGAAAAATATATAGCAATAAGTGCCCACATGAGAAGAGTGGAGAGATCAAAAATTGACACTCTACCATCAAAATTGAAAGAGCTAGAGGAGCAAGATAACAAAAGCTCAAAACCTAGCCAAAGACAAGAAATAACTAAGATCAGAGCAGAACTGAAGGAGACAGAGACAAGAAAAACCCTTCAAAAAATTAATAAATTTAAGAGCTGTTTTTTTTGAAAAGATCAACAAAATAGACAGACCTCTAGCCAGACTGATAAAAAGAGAGAACAACCAAATAGACGCAATAAAAAACGATAATGGGGAAGTCATCACAGATTCCACAGAAATTCAAACCATCATCAGAGAATACTACAAACAACTCTATGCACATAAACTAGTAAATCAGGAAGAAATGGATAAATTAGTGGACACCTATGTCCTCCCAAGCCTAAACCAGGAGGAAGCTGAAACTATGAATAGACCAATAACAAGGTCTGAAGTTGAGGCAGCAATTAAGAGCCTACCGCACAAAAAAAGCCCAGGTCCAGATGGGTACACAGCTGAATTCTACCAGACACATAAAGAGGATCTGGTACCATTCCTTCTGAAACTATTCCAAATAATTCAAAAAGAGGGAACCCTTCCCAAATTATTTAATGAGACCAACATTATCCTGATACCAAAACCTGGCAGAGACTCAACAAGAAAAGAAAACTTCAGGCCAATATCCATGATGAACATAGATGCAAAAATCTTCAATAAAATACTGGCAAACTGATTGCAACAGCACATTAAAAAACTTATCCATCATGATCAAGTAGGATTCATCCCTGGGATGCAAGCCTGGTTCAACATACAGAAGTCTATCAATGTAATTCACCACATAAACAGAAGCAAAAACAAAAACGACATGATTATCTCAACTGACGCAGAGAAGGCATTTGACAAAATTCAACAGCCCTTTATGCTAAAAACCCTCAATAAACTTGGTATTGATGAAACATATCTCAAAGTAATAAAAGCTATTTATGACAAACCAACAGCCAATATCATACTTAATGGGCAAAACTGAAAGCATTCCCTTTGAAATCCAGCACTAGACAAGGATGCCCTCTATCACCACTCCTATTCAACATAGTACTGGAAGTTCTAGCCAGAGCAATCAGGCAAGAAAAAGAAATAAAGGGTATTCAAATAGGAAAGGTGGAAGCCAAATTGTCTCTATTTGCAGATGACATGATAGTATACCTAGAAGACCCCATCACCTCAGCCCCAAAGCTCCTGAAACTGATAAGCAACTTCAGCAAAGTCTCAGGATATAAAATCAATGTGCAAAAATCCCAAGCATTCCTATACACCAATAACAGACTTAAAGAGAATCAAATTAAGAACGAACTGCCATTCACAATTGCTACAAAGAAAATGAAATACCTAGGAATACAACTCACAAGGAATGTAAGGGACCTCTTTAAGGAAAACCACAAACCACTGCTCAATGAAATAAGAGAGGACACAAACAGATGGAGAAACATTCCATGTTCGTGGTTAAGAAGAATCAATATCGTGAAAATGGCTATACTACCCAAAGTAATTTACACAATCAATGCTATCCCTATCAAACTACCATTGAATTTCTTCACAGAACTGGAAAAAACCACCAGGAACTTCATATGGAACCAAAAGTGAGCCCGCATAGCCAAGTCAATTCTAAGCAAAAGAACACAGCGGGAGGCATCACACTACCAGACTTCAAACTATACTACAAGGCTACAGTAATCAAAACAGCATGGTACTGGTACCAAAACAGAGATATAGACCAATGGAACAGAGCAGAAGCATTGGAGGCAACACAACATATCTACAACCATATAATCTTTGATAAAGCAGACAAAAACAAGCAATGGGAAAAGGATTCCCTGTTTCATAAATAGTCTTGGGAAAACTGGCTAGCCATGTTCAGAAAGCAGAAACTAGACCCCTTCCTGACACCTTATATTAAAATTAACTCCAGATGGATTAAAGACTTAAACATAAGGCCTGACACCATAAAAACCCTAGAAGAAAATCTGGGCAAAACCATTCAGGCCATAGGAGTAGGCAAGGACTTCATGACCAAAACACCAAAAGCATTGGCAACAAAAGCCAAAATAGACAAATGGGACCTAATCAAACTCCACAGCTTCTGCACGGCAAAAGAAACAGTCACTAGAGTGAATCGGCAACCATCAGAATGGGAAAAAATCTTTGCAGTTTACCCATTTGACAAAGGGCTGATATCCAGAATTTACAAAGAACTCAAACAGGTTTACAGGAAAAAAACGAACAAGCCCATTCAAAAATGGGCAAAGGATATAAACAGACACTTTACAAAAGAAGACATACATGAGGCCAACAAATACATGAGAAAATGCTCATCATCACTGGTCATTAGAGAGATGCAAATCAAAACCACATTGAGATACCATCTCATGCCAGTTAGAATGGCAATCATTAAAAAATCTGGGACAGCAGATGCTGGAGAGGATGTGGAAAAATAGAAACACTCTTACACTGTTGGTGGGAGTGTAAATTAGTTCAACCATTGTGGAAGACAGTGTGGCGATTCCTCAAGGACCTAGAAATAGAAATTCCATTTGACCCAGCAATCTCATTACTGGGTATCTATCTAAAGGACTATAAATCGTTCTACTATAAGGACACATGCACACAAATGTTCATTGCAGCACTATTTACAATAGCAAAGAACTGGAACCAACCCAAATGCCCAACGATGATAGACTGGACTGGGAAAATGTGGCACATATACACCATGAAATATTATGCAGCAATCAAAAATGATGAGTTCGTGTCCTTTGTAAGGACATGGATGAATCTGGAGAACATCATTTTCAGCAAAGTGACACAAGAACAGAAAAAGAAATACCACATATTCTCACTCATAGGTGGGTGAGAAAAATGAGAACACATGGACACAGGGAGGGGGTTTACTACACACTGGGGTCTATTGGGGGGAATAGGGGAGAGACAGCGTGGGGGGGCTGGGGAGGGATAGCCTGGGGATGAATGCCAAGTGTGGGTGAAGGGGAGGAAGGCAGCAAAACACACTACCATGTGTGTACCTATGCAACTATCTTGCACGTTCTACACATGTACCCCAAAACCTATAATTCAATACAAATTAAAAAAAAAAGATGTCTGTATCTTCTCAAGGAAAAGTCTGCTAGTACCATAGCCAAGTTACTTAAATCCCTCTATCCCTACCTGTCAAATTCTCCCTGCCCTTATGTCACTGCCAAGAATTCTAGTTAATGTACCAAAAGACAGAAATATGTGACCATTCTCAAGGGCAATCTGATTAATTTTGCTAAGTGAAGTGTCTTTCTAGCCGAAGGTTATTTTTTAATGAGCAGCCACCCTTGCTCTGTTGAATCTTAGTGGCATTGACAATAATAGAGAATGGACCAGGGGATTTGAATAACATTTATTCAATCTAGAAGGCTCCCAAAAAGTATTTTTACCCATCTTTCATTTTCTCTTACCCAAATCAGATTATTCTACCCTTTTCAGTCTGAATATGTTTTTTCTTTGAGATTGAAACAAAAGTTTAGTCTTTGTGTTGCTTGTCAGTATTTGATGCTCTACCTCTGTGGGCAGATTTCTCCATTGTTTGATCTTCCTCTACCTCTTGCTATATCAACAAACAAAAAATTCCTTTTGGCCATTCTTAGAGTTTTTTAAATCAGCAAGTTCATTTTATTTTTTTATACTACTATAAAACTTGTATTTACATCACACCATTTAATGTTGTTTATTTCATCACCTATGTATATATTTTAGAAAAAAAAAACTGAAATCTTTGGAAAAATCACTTGAAAATTTGTCCTCTTTTTGTGAACTTACATTGTTTCATGTTCCTAAAACTATCTTTCCGAGGACTTTGTCTGACTTACTCCTACTCATTCCTCAATCCCCCATATAGACTTTACCTCCTAAGGGCATGTTTCTTTCAAGTCCAGATTAGGTGCTCCATATACATGTACCAGGTAATCATCAGATTTGCCCTATACATCATTTGTGACACTGTTATCACCTCTGTTCTTCTCTATATTCTCTCTTAGATCATAAACTCTACAAAAAGGTACTCTGTCAACAGCACCAAGCATAGTATCCGTCATAAGCAATCATTTACATTTTTATTGAATGAATGAAGGAAGCATAGGGCTTTATTCACATACCTCAAATCCTCCTTGATACAACTTGCAGTGTATTATTAATCTCAGAGTCAGAGTTGCTGTTATGAGAGCTTTCTAATGCAATTTATTTTCCCTTCAGAACTTCCTACTAAAAAATATCACATCTATCCTTTGATGAATTTAGAAAGCCCTACTATCCAAAATACTAAGGGACAGATATGCTTTCATACCATTCGCCCTCTGTCACAATTTCTAAAATTAAATTGTTATTTTTTTTAATGTTCTTGTCAGTTTCAAGAACTGATGTTCAGAATAAGAACACAATAGCACTGAAGATCCTGATAAACTTCCCACCTTCCTGGAAATGATATTGTCAGCAAAGAAATTGAGGGATTATTGTATGAATGAAAGTTGAGCTTATTTTTAGACAGTTGAGACCCCGTTTCACCCATTGTCAGTCATTTGCATATATATATTTATATGTTAAAAGTCAGCATGAATATACTGTGTAAGCATTAGATGGGGAATAGCATGAATATACCATCTATAAAAGTTCAACTACAGCTAAAATACAGTACTTTTGGGATTCATTTATTAGTTCACATAATATATTGAGTACCTACTATATACTAACACTGTTCTTGGTGATTCAGTAATGAAAAGACAGATTAAGAAAAGGTTCAGCTCTTACAGATCTTACATCTTTGGAAAAAATCACAGACAATAAACACTCAAAATATAATGAAGACAACATGAGGCCAACAAACATATGAAAAAGTGCTCATCATCATTGGTCATTAGAGAGATGCAAATCAAAACCACATTGAGATATCATCTCACACCAGTTAGAATGGCGATCATTAAAAAATCTGGAGACAGCAGATGCTGGAGAGGATGTGGAGAAATAGGAACACTCTGACACTGTTGGTGGGAGTGTAAATTAGTTCAACCATTGTGGAAGACAGTGTGGCGATTCCTCAGGGATCTAGAAATAGAAATTCTATTTGACCCAGCAATCCCATTACTGGGTATCTATCCAAAAGACTATAAATCGTTCTACTATAAGGACACATGCACACGAATGTTCATTGCAGCACTGTTTACAATAGCAAAGAACTGGAACCAACCCAAGTGCCCATCGATGATAAACTGGACTGGGAAAATGTGGCACATATACACCATGGAATATTATGCAGCAATCAAAAATGATGAGTTTGTATCCTTTGTAAGGACATGGATGAATCTGGACAACATCATTCTCAGCAAACTGACACAAGAACAGAAAAAGAAATACTGCATATACTCACTCATAGGTGGGTGAGAAAAATGAGAACACATGGACACAGAGAGGTGGTCTACTATACACTGGGGACTGTTGGGGGAAGTGGGGGAGGGACAGCGGGGGGGGGGGCTGGGGGGGATAGCCTGGGGATGAATGCCAAGTGTGGGTGAAGGGG
Organism: Saguinus oedipus; assembly: GCA_031835075.1. NCBI lineage: Eukaryota > Metazoa > Chordata > Mammalia > Primates > Cebidae > Saguinus > Saguinus oedipus. The sequence goes on from CM063178.1 coordinate 132,140,826, forward strand.
AGGAAGGCAGCAAAACACACTGCCATGTGTGTACCTATGCAACTATCTTGCACGTTCTGCACATGTACCCCAAAACCTATAATGCAATAAAAATTTTAAAAATATATATAATGAAGAAATTTTAAAACTCAGGAGTATAAGAAAGTTATAGAACCAAATTGGCTTTAAGAGTGGTATATATTTTAGAAAGAGAAATTAAGGAGAGTACTTTAAAAAGTTAAATTTAAGTAGTTTCTTGAATATTATGAAAGAGCCAATCATGAAAATACCCTTATGTCCACAAAGCTACCTTCTGCATAAGCCATTTTACTCTCTGCAGCCATAACCTTCTTCAAAACTACAATTCCATTGATCATTGTACTACTTTACTTAAAAGTTGTTTTAAGTAAACATGGGTTTCTTGGGCAAGAAGTTTAGATTTCTTTATGTTTATTAATGACTCTCCTCTATTTGCATCCTTCCCAAATCTCTAGCTAGTTGCTTCTTAACTTACTATTCTTTCCCTAATATTTAAAATTCTGGTAAAAAGCTATTTTAGGGCCTTGAAGACACCATATCCTCCCTCATTTCTTACATTTTCTCTGCCTAGAACACTTAACCTGTTCTCGATGTATTTACCCAGTTTTTACATCAATGAGCTGTCTTTTATTTTTAGAAGTAGTAAAATTTTTAATAATACCATTTCATTCATTAATAATACCATGCATGTAGTAGTAACATCATTAAGGCATGCAGTTCAGCTTATGAATACATGAGCCTGAAAGGTTTCCTCTTTTTGCATATTAGATGATTCAACTTAAAGCATTTTTGGTTTTGACGTGAGATTTTGCAGGTATGAGACTTGATTTTCTTTTTTTTTAATTAAATTAGATTTAATTTAAAGTTTCATAATACATGTAGAGGACATGCAAATTTGTTACATAGGTAAATGTAGAGTACTCTCTTTTAAAGAATTTGATTGCTGTTAATAAAACTGCTGTGAACCTTCTTGTACATGTGTTTTTGTAGGCAGAAAACCTCATTTATATTGCGTAAAATTCCTAAGCTCTGGCATAGTCTTTTGGGAAGACTTTTAGCTTTAGCTTCAATTTAAAAAATATGCATACAAAGCATTTTTTATTTATAATATGTTAACTCACTTTTGGCAAGTTAAAGTTTTATAGAGATGTATAGGTTTAGTTAGCATTGAGCTTCACAAAGAGCTTGACTTTCCTATCCAGGGTACTATACGGGGAAAATAAAATATCTTTCTACTTTTGTTTGGGGTGCATGATGGTCCTGTTAGCATCTGTTTCACGCAGGTCTTTTATTCAGATTCTATTTTTATTTTATTTTATTTTATTTTATTTTATTTTTTTTGCCAATCAATGAGAGCTTGTAAGGTTGCTGAGGTTGGTTGGCCTTGAACTCTTGGCCTCGCCTTCGCAAGCGCCACGACATCCGGCCGGAGCCACTTTGGGCCCTCAGATTCTATTTTTAATTAGCTACCAAGTTTATATTTATTTAAGTAAAATAATCACATGAATCAACCAATCCATAATAAGAAAAAATTATCATGTGTTTTTCCTGGTGCTTACAACTTTAACGAAATAATTACAGATATTTAAAACTATAAATCTCTTTATAAAATTTTCGATTTCAATCAAAGCATGTTCTCACTCATAGGTGGGTGTTGAACAATGAGAACACATGGACTCAGGGAGGGAAACATCACACGCTGGGGCGGGGCGGGTGAAGGGCTAGGGGAGGGATAGCAGGGGGTGGGGGTATTGGGGAAGGATAGCATTAGGAGAAATACCTAATGTAGATGACAGGGGATGGATGCCACAACCCACCACCATGGCACGTGTATACCTATGTAACAAACCTGCACAATCTTTTGGGATTCATTTATTAGTTCACATAACTAGTAAACTAGTTAAAACTAGTACCCCAGAATTTAAAGTATAATAAATAAATAAATAATAAAATAAAATATTTTTAATTTATTAAAATATTTAATTTTATTAAATATTTAATTTAATAAAATATTAAAACTAGTTCATATAACTAGTGAACTAGTTAAATTAGTACCCTGGAATTTAAAGTATAATAAATAAATAAATAATAAAATAAAATATTTTTATTCTTACCTCACTTAGTTCTCAGTTTTTTCCTAGACTAGAATTGTTTCCTGTATCTGCAACTAAATAGGATCCTGACCATCAGTGTCCTGAAATTTCTTCTGAAAGGAAGATTTGGCTATGTTATTTCAAAATAGACATAAATTGTGCTGAACAAAATATTCACAAAGTAGATATTAATAATAGAATTTTTACAACTATCCTTGTGACTTAATCTAGTTCCTGCCATATAGCACACCCAACCCACCTTCAGGAATATCTACTCAGAGGACACACTGCCTTCTTTGTATATGGAAAGACAAGAGTATGAAAACTGAAAAGGAAATTCTAACATCTTCTTTCTGTATCTACCTTTTAGCACAGTGTTTTTCGTAAGTGAAGTACTCAGTAATGCTTGAAAGAAAAATGAATTTAAACAGTTGGAAAAAGGCATAGAAGAAATAGCATTCTCTCTTATTTCAACTTCTCAGTAAGTTTGGAATGAGAAATACATCTAGCAGAATAATTTAGTTACATATGCCCTTTCTTAATGCTATGAAAGCTTTCTGATGATTTAGAAGTTTAGGAAACATCACCATCATGAGTTACATCAAATTAACTATGCTTAGGGGATGCCAGGGTACATGTCTTTCAAAAGCAACATTGTGGTTTGATTTGAAATATAGTGTTTATGAGACAAAGCTCAAAGCTTGGGAGAAGTGAACTTAAAAGTTTTGTTCTACACTTTTGAGTTGCATAATGATGCTTGTGAAAAGAAAGCTGAACTTTGGCATGATTAGATCCAAATGACTATATTAGAGAAAACATTGAATGGATGTTTAATAACATGGATAATAAAGTGGTGTGACAGTTTTAAAGTGCTTAGTAATTAGTTTATAGTAAAATCAGTTAAAAATGACATCTCAACATTGCCAATTTCCATTTAAACAGTGTTCCTCAATGTTTTTTGTTTTGTTTGTTTTAAAGAACAACAAAAACCTTGACTTGGAAATAGGCAGAGGATAACCATTTTCTTCTTCAAGGATGTGAAAACTTTTCAACACTTTATATTTAAATGCAAAGATAAAAATTGTTTGGATAAGGAGAAGGTTCATCTGTCAGATGAACAAGGTGACCTCCTGCCCTTAAAAGGTACTAAGGCTAAAGCTGTTGTATACCAGATAATTTTGTGCAAAGTATGAAAAATACAAGGCTTTCATTTTACCCTATATTCATCAAAGCAAGGATTTAATTGGCTACATGTAGTTCAATTGATTCAATAAAAAGTATCATTGATTATAATCTCTAGGGAACTGTAAGGGCAACCATTTTTTACTTTATTGGCAGGCAAAATTGCATTTTCTTCGTCTCAGGTCACTTACCACCCAAATGAGCAATTGTTAATACAACCAGATCATTAGTTTTTGCTGTACTGATTTCCGTGTCACTGCCTGAGTGCACATTTCAATGGATAGTGAATATTCCAGGATGGCCTCTTGTACATGAGCAAGGAATCTCGTGAGTTTTGATAAATGACTCCATTTATGGCATGAAGAATTACCTAACTGAAAATGCTGACCACTGAATTGGGAAGGCTAATGACTGAGTATAAAAAGTCTGGTTTATATCTATCAAATAAATAGAAGAAAAAATTACTCAAAACAAGGCAAATAATGATAATGTTAATGATAAAATAGTAATAATAATCACACAACAAAGAGATATCAATTGATAACCTACTCTGTTCCAAGCCATATGTTAAATGATTTGCAAACAATAGTCTGATTACCCCTACAATAACACAATAAAGAAAATGTTATAATTTCAAATTTAATGATGAAGAAACTGAGGCTTTGAGGCAGTAATACAGTTATAAATATTACATGTGGAGAGTACAAAGCCCAGACCCCTTCTGACTACTCAAGAGACCAAATTGCTGTTGACTAGTAATGCGTAGGAATGTTTTTTTCTCTTATTATGTATGCATGCATTTTGTTTGTTTGCTGTTATTGTTCATGGAAGTAATTCTATTCATTGCTAGTATCTCTTGCTTAGATTGTAAGGTAATTTAAAAATTAATTAGATTATGATAGAGAATCAATTTTTTAAGAGAATAGCTGAATAAATGAATAAATGCATGACCTATGGTTTTTAGCAAGAATATAAACACTGGTTGACATTACCAAGATCTCAAATAAATCAGATAGAATCTCAGTCCCACAAATATTACATCTTCAGATATTTTTCTCTCATTACTTCCTAGGTATCCTTATATTGTGTTGTTACCTTAAATATACTTTGAGGTACACTTCAAACTTTTGTGTTTACTGGAAAAGTCATGGGCCAAATAAATTGATATAAATTTAGTATTTGAAATATAATGAAGGATTTTTTAAAATGAATTCTTTTGTAGGGAAAAGAAAACTTGACTTACATTTACTATTTTTGTAGACCAAATCTTTGTTTATAGTGAACTACAATCACCTTTATACATATATACATATTACCTTGGTTAGTGATTGAAGGTACAAAAGAAAAATTTGTGGATAAAAAAAATAAGTGAAGCAAAAGTCATACAATAATGAGCAAACACACACACATTCACACCCACTACAGTTGACCCTTTAATAATATGGGGGTTAGGGACACTGAGCCCTACACAGTCAAAAAATCCATGTATAACTTTCAATTTTCCAGAGACCTAACTGATAATAGCCTACAATTCACCAGAAGCCTTACTGATAACATATACAGTCAATTAACATATACTTTGTATGTTATATGTGTTATGTACTGAATTCTACAATAATTTAGAGAAAAGAAACTTATATTAAGAAAATTATAAGGAAGAGAAAATATGTTTATTATTTATTCAGTAAGTGAATCATCAAAAGATCTTTATTCTTGTTGTCTTCCCATTGAGTTGGCTGAGGAGGATGAGGCAGAAGTGTTGGTCTTGCTTTCAGGGGTGGCAGAAGTGGACCCTTGAAGCTCAAACCCATGTTGTTCAGGGGTCAACTGTACTTTGTTGTTGGCTTTTGAAACTCGAAGACTTAAGACAAATAGCTGCAAATGCACCTTCAAGTAGACCAATTTACTTCTAGATCATTTTGTAGAGGTATGCCCATCACAGGGAAGGGATAAATGCTTCTGTGTGAAAAGGGAAATGGAAAGAATCATAATACAGATAAGTCAAATAATACAGAGAAATCACTCAATCTTATGTAGTTTATATAAGTAGCTTTTAAAAAAAATCATAATCTACCTGGCCATAGATAGTGCTCCAGCAATAGTATGATCTCTTCCAAGTAAAATAATAAAATTTATTGACTTCTTAAAACACACATACACTTATATACTATAAAACAGAAATATATGTATTATAAACTTAATTAAAAATAAAAAACATGGCAGAGCATGGTGGCTCATGTCTGTAATTGCAGCAGTTTGGAAGACTGAGGCAAGTAGATCATGAAGTCAGGAGTTTGAGACCAGCCTGGCCAACATAGTGAAACTCGTCTGTATTAAAAAAAATACAAAAATTAACTGGGTATAGTGGCATGTGCCTGTAGTCCCAGCTACTCTGGAGGCTGAGGCAGGAGAAACACTTGAACCTGGGAGGTGGAGGCTATGGTGAGTCGAGATCGTGCCACTGCATTTCAGCCCGGGCAAGAGAATGAGACTCTGTCTAAAAAACAAATAATTAAAATCATATGCTTAATTTGACAAAATATTTAACATTGTGTTCCTTCAAAGAATAGATTTGTATGTTTATTATATTTAATTAACTTGCCTCAGACAAATTCATTATCTCTTGACACCTCCTCTCTCTCTCTGCCTCACTGTCTTGTGTCCTACCTATATTCTACAAAAGGAGCTTTTCTGCCCAAGCAGAAAAGATTGTGTTCAAGTTCTTGTGTTATCAAAAATTGTGTTCAATTTTTGATAACATGCTGTTTCCAACTTCATTCATAGCCAAATAGACATCAAACTGCAGTTCAGGAACAGGCACAAGGGCCCCATGGGCCATGAAAGTGGGTGGCTAAGTGTGGGTAGATCAAAGATGTCATATCAAAGATGAATGTAGTGTAGGAGGTACAATAACTAGAGAAAAGTTATACTGAATACCACCAGAGGCATAAAAATGAAAAGATCCTTTAGGCGGCTAGAGAAGAAAATCTGTGCACAAATAGTATGTGTAATAGAACAGAAACCTTCTCAGGAGGAACTATTACAGTTAAGAGGATATCTGCTAAGAGGTATTTTTTGTTGAACCACCCATAGTAGTGAACCAGATGTCCCTTAGATATACAAGTCTTTGTTCCTTTCCTTCAGGAATATGTCGGACATGGTAGCTGTGGCGTAGCGTTGGTTCATTCAGTAAAATATGGTCTCTGACTTCAAGGAAACCCTCAGGGTAATTGAAAAAATGAAAGATGCACACACTAAAATAAAACATTCAAGGCCATATGTCATGAAGTTTTCAGTTGTTGGCTTTGGAAATGGACCTCAGAATTTCTCCACTCCAGTGGTTTTCCTGCCATATTCTCAAGATACGGAGTTCCACAGAAATAGTTCGAGAATTAAACAGTACTCACAGGGGAAAGGCCAAGCTCACCTGAATGCACTCATCCTTTCATGTAACAGAGAAGTTGAGCAGGCATTAGTATACCATGGATAATTGCTAGTAATCAGCAGATTTGAAATAGAAATAATTAAGTTCCAATATGTGGTAAAGGTAATATGTGCTGCTTGGTTTTAGAGGGGAAAGGCATTTGATTAATACATGCATAGCCTTCTTATCACTCTTGGAGGCTAGGATCTAAATCTCTCATTTATCTACAAGTAGTATACCATGTAAAGAAATGTATTCTGGAGATGTTTAATTTTAGAATACACAATAAGGATTGAATTTGCCTTTCTGTTTTTCTATCATGAGGAGCTGATAGAAAAATATCATATGAATAACTTCAAAGCCACAAACAAATGACTTTTGGATGGGGGATTTTTTCCATAGTTTATTTCCATTAGCAATAATTATTCAAAATTAGCCTTTTTTCATTTTCATTGCATGTTCAAAATTACTCTTTATGATGCTAATTGATTTGAAGTGGGTATACAGGCAGAATGACTAAACAGAATTGTATGTCTTAAAACTATCTTTATATGAAGTTTATCTACTTATTTATTTAAAGAGCTAGTTGAATCATAATTCTTGAATTAGATTCATTAAGTTCAGCACTTCCTACTCACAACTAGTAAAATAAGTTTCTTAATTGTAATTATTCTTAACTCTTTAGTTACCTTTAGTTACCTTTTATAATTATATGTGTGAATATATATATATATATATATATATATATATATATATAAGAATTTTAGATATATGATTGTATAGGAATTATATAGTCATTCAAATATATGTTAATATGTATAGGCTTATAGTGGTATCACTCTTCCAATAGTTTATTAGATTAAACTTACATGTTTAAGTACTTAGCACAGTTTCAAAGACTTACTTAATAAACACTGAAGAGGTGATAGCAATTAACATAAGCACCACTTGCCTAGAAGGCACTGTGCTAGGTATTGTAGATAAATAAACTAAACTTTCAGAATAATGGAAGAAGATATATATATTAAAGGTTTACTCAAGAAATCTAAGCATAGGAAAAACTGACTACTCATAAATTTACTTCTGTGTGACGGTGGTGGGAACCAAAAAGAGAAATTCACTTTGAAGTGAAAAGGATCAATATGTTTGTCCCAGAATAATGGTTCAATGAAACATTACAATTGTCTGGAAGAAATACCACAGACATAAAGATAACCCCTCATACTAGTAAAAAATTCAGGCTTTAATCCATGCCTATGTTAAATTTTTGGAAAGAAGAAAAAAAGAGAGAGAAATAATATAATAAGTGAATATTCATTTTTGCATTTTCTAGTGTTTTTCAAATAATTAAATGAAAATGTGGTAAACATTCCATGCTCATGGTTAGGAAGTATCAATATCATGAAAATGGCAATACTGCCCAAAGTAATTTATAGATTGAGTGCTATCCCCATCAAGCTACCATTGACTTTTTTCACAGAATTGGAAAAGAAACACCTTTAATTTCATATGGAACAAAAAAAGAGCCTACATAGCAAAGATAATACTAAGCAAAACAACAACAACAACAACAACAACAACAACAACAACAACAACAACAAAAACCCAAAGCTGGAGACATCATGCTTTCTGACTTCAAAATATATTACAAGGCTACCTAATCAAAACAGCATGATACTGGTACCAAAACAGAGATATAGACCAATGGAACAGAACAGAAGCCTCAGAAATAACACCACACATCTACAACCATCTGATCTTTGACAAACCTGACAAGGACAAGAAATGGGGAAAGAATTCCTTATTTAATAAATGGTGTTGGTAAAACTGGCTAGTCATATGCAGAATGCTGAAACTGGATTCCTTCTTTACATCTTATACAAAAATTAACTTGAGATGTATTAAAGACTTAAACTAAAACCTAACACCATAAAAACCCTAGAAGAAAACCTAGGTAATACCATTCAGGACATAGGCATGGGCAGGGACTTCATGAGTGAAACACCAAAAGCAATGGCAACAAAAGCCAAAATAGAAAAATGGGGTCTAATTAAACTAAAGAGCTTTGGCACACCATATGAAACTATCATTAGAGTGAACCAGCAACCAACAGAATGGGAAAAAATGTTTACAATCTACCCATCTGACAAAGGGCTAATACCCAAGATCTACAAAGAACTTAAACAAATTTATTAGAACAAAACAATCCCATCAGAAAGTGGGCAAAGGATATGAACAGGCACTTCTCAGAAAAAGGCATTTATGCAGCCAACAAACATATGAAAAAAAGCTCATCATCACTGGTAATTAGATAAATGCAAATCAAAACCACATTGAGATACCATCTCACGCCAGTTAGAATGGCGATCATTAAAAAATCAGGAGACAACAGATGCTGGAGAGGATGTGAAGAAATAGGAATGCTTTTACACTGTTGGTGGGAGAGTAAATTAGTTCAACCATCGTGGAATACAGTGTGGCGATTTCTCCAGGATCTAGACCTAGAAATACCATTTGACTGAGCAATCCCATTTTTAGGTATATACCCAAAGGGTTATAAATCATTCTATTATAAAGACACAGGCAGGCCGGGCGAGGTGGCTCACACCTGTAATCCCAGCACTTTGGGAGGCCGAGGCGGGTGGATCACGAAGTCAAGAGATCGAGACCACCCTGGTCAACATGGTGAAACCCCGTCTCTACTAAAAATACAAAAAATTAGCTGGGCATTGTGGCACATGCCTATAATCCCAGCAACTCAGGAGGCTGGGGAAGGAGAATTGCCTGATCCCAGGAGGTGGAGGTTGCGGTGAGCCGAGATCGTGCCATTGCACTCCGGCCTGGGTAACAAGAGCAAAACTCTGCCTCAAAAAAAAAAAAAAAAAAAAAAAAAGACACAGGCACATGTATGTTTACTGTGGCACTGTTCACAATAGCAAAGACTTGGAACCAATCCAAATGCCCATCAATGATAGACTAGATAAAGAAAATGTGGCACATTTATACCATGGAATACTATGCAGCCATAAAAAGGATGAGTTCATGTCCTTTGCAGGAACCTGGATGAAACTGGAAACCATCATTCTCAGCAAACTGACACAAGAACAGAAAACCAAACACCACATGTTCTCACTCTTAAGTGGGTGTTGAACAATGAGAACACATGGACACAGGGAGGGGAATGTCACACACTGGGGCCCACTGGGGGTTGGGGTACTAGAGGAGGGATAGCAGGTGGATGGAGGGGGCTAAGGGAGCGATAGCACTAGGAGAAATACCTAATGTAGATGATGAGGTGATAGATGGAGCAAACCACCATGGCATGTGTATACCTATGTAACAAACCCGCACATTCTGCAGATGTACCCCAGAACTTAAAGTATAAGAATAAAAAAAAAGAAACTGTGATATGATAGACCAGGCACCCTGAGAACAAGATAAATAGTTAGGTTGCTGTGTTCTGAAAATCTCAATTTATACGGCTCTGGAGAGTGTTTTCTCATTGAGGTTTCTTGTGCGTTCTCCGATTCTTCCTAGAATTTGGATGTAGGTCAGTTGAAGACTGTGGGAGAACTCTCAGAATCCCAATGCTGAAAAATATAAAAACCCATTCCTAAGATGACTCAGTGTTCTTATGCTAAGTCAGATATAGACTGTTTTTTTTTTTTTTTTTTTTTCTCATAGGTTTCCTTGGACTTTTTCAACTGTTAGGTATGCCCGCATGGAATAATCTCCCAAACTAGGAATTATACACATCTGAATTGCCTTTCATAGTTGCACATAACTGAGTTTAATTTACCATGGGCTTTTTAAGAGCAATAATTCTGTCTTGCTCCTACGTTTACTTCTATTGTTTAGTAGAATGCTTGGCAAAGGTACTTAATAAATATCTCTGGAATTAACTTTAGTTGTTTTTTCTAACAAATACTTTTTTGAGTGTCTCCATCATGGGCATTTTGAAAGGCACTAAAGATAAAAACAGAAAAATAATACAATCTCTGCTCTCAAGGAGCTTATAACTGAATATGGAAAAAGACATATATTAATAATATATGTGAGGCAGAATGGAATAAATGCTTCAATAACGGTAAATTACAGGAAAGAGTAGAAAATATACATCTATTAGTCTATATTAGAAATTATTTCCCAAGGAAAAATTAATATATGGCTTAAAGATGAATAAAATTTAGGTCTAAAATGTGAAGAGTATGTGTTTACCTTTTTCTAGTGTTAGGTAACTGATTTGCATTTTGATAAGTCCAAATACGAGTTTATCTTCTTCTTTGTTAATTAAGTTAAAAATAGAAGTGAAAATATAAGACTTAGACTAGGTAGATGAGAATTTAAAGAATGTCTCCTGCCTCAGATATGATTGTATAAAATTCCCTTTGAACTCTAGTTAGCCTCTCTCTTATATAGCATTCTCAAGCTGAACTCTCACCCATCATAACTCTATCTCCTTGGCGTATTGCTATCCCATGCTGTGAAAAGATAGGCACTTCAAAAGAAAGCACATTAGTTAAGCATCAATTGCAACTTAACGGGCCAAGGTATTTGAATGATACTCTGCAATGACATTATAAATCTTTTCTTTAGACTGTTGGGGGAATATGCTACACCTCACTGAAAATCTCTGATGTGACTTTGATATTAATAATCCTTTCATAGAAGAATCAATTCAATGGAGAGATATATTTTGAGAACAAATAATCCAGAATAAAAGCAAAAATAGAATAATGTAATAGGCTCAATATTGGGGTAAACATAGTCTGTTGTGGAAAAGATATGACTTAAGGAGATAGAAAGAGGGAAGGGGAGAAAGAATGAGAATTAATATGAACACATGAATCACAAATGCTGTGTTATTTTTCTGTCTTTTTTATTAGATGCTCACATCATTCCATCTTCAATCAAGTGAATAGCAGGTGGCATTTTCATGTGGCTGAAAGAGAAGACTAAATCAGCCAAGTGAGTAATAGCTAGCTGTAAGCCTGGGCCGTTTACTCAGCTATGAAAAAACTGTGACTGCATAACTGGGTTTAAATATGATGCACTCGCCCCATTTTTCTCTCAGTTGTTTTATACAAGGTACCAATGTTACCAAATGCACAAGGACTGGCAGAAGAAATGATTCAAAGAGGGACAGTGTAAGACTGTAAATTTAAAGGCACATAAAAGAAGCACTAACATTCTTCTATCACCTGATGCCTGTTTATGATGGCACAAACTCTTGAAATTTATACATGACACTAGGCATTTAAAAGGAAAGTGTTATGAAAACAGAAATTTAGTAACTAAAATTTCTAATGCGATATTAATGATTAGCAGAAAATGTTTTACAAAATAAATAATTGCTTGTAGTATGTAGAAAAGAAAGATAAAAGAGCTCTGAATATCTGAAGGGGGAAAAGTGTTTGTTTTTTTAAATTCTTTTAATTTATATTCATTTATTTAACATGTTAATTTAGCATCTACTGATTACCAGGCACTAACCAGGCACTGGAGATTCAGCAGCAAACAACAGATTCAAATTTCTGTACTCAAAGGGTTTACATTCTGGTGGAGTCTTTGGGGAGGGTGAAGAAGGAGGATTCAACAAGACATAAAAAAATAAAGGAGTTAAAATATAAAACATGTTAGATGAGTCAACGCACTAGGGAGAAAAACAGTGGAGGGAAAGGAAAGGTAATAATGGAGAAAGGCCCACAATTTAAATTATGGTATTTGGAGTAGCTTCACTAAAAAAGAGACATTTGAGCAAAGACTAAGGGTAGGCTAGAGAATGAGCCATGTGGACATCTAGGAAAATAGCATTTTAGGTACAGGGAAAAACATATGCAAAGCCCTGAGGCAAAAGTGGGCTTGACGTATTTGAGGAGCAGCGAGGATGGTGTGGCTGGGGCAGTGAATAGTAGGGAGGGGAGTAAGAAATGAGATCAGAGAACCAAGGGGAAGGACACACTTCCTAGGATTTCCTGGGCAGCTATAAGGAATTTACTTTTATTTTGCATGACACAGGAAGGTCTACTTCTGTGTTGAAGACAGATTATAGGGAACAAGAACAAGAGCAAGGAGATAAGTTAGGAAGTTGTTGATTAATCCAGATGAGAGACAATGGTAGAAGTGGAGACCTGTGGTCAGATCTTTGATGTGTTTGGAACAGGGATATGGATGAAGTAGATATGGCATATGAGAGAAAAAAAGTACTTTAAAAAAGTACCTATTGGAATGATGGTGTTGCCATTTACTTAGAAAGGGAAAACTAGAATAGAAGGAAGTTTCGATGAGGAGATCAGGACTACAGTTTTGAACGTGTGAGTTTGAGAAGCCCACTTGACCCACAAATGGAGGCGTTAACACTATTTTTACTTGTACATGTTTATGTATGAATGTGGAGATCAGAAAGAACTCTGACTGGAATATTATCATTAGGTACTATTCAAAACTGTAATGTTGGGTAAGATCAACAAAGGAGTAAGTATAGAAAGAGAAGAGAAATTGTACAAAGGCTGAGATCTGAAGTGTTTTATAGAGGAAAGTGAGAAAGAACAAGCAGGAGTCTAACTGGAAGGAGCCAGTAAGGTAGGAAAAAAAAAATCAGGAGCGTGCAGAATTAGGAAGCTGAGAGGAGAAAGCTTGTCTCATTTTCTCCCTCATGAAAAGGAGTCATCAGTGGTGTACCATGCCACTAATACGTCAAATGAAATGAAAATAGATTTAACCATTCAAATAAGAAATCATAAATTATTTTCTACCTTGAAGAAGAGTTGCATTGGAGGAACAGAAGGGAAAAGAGTGGGTTTGAGAAAAAAATAAGAGGTGCCAAATTGGAAGAAAATAAGTATAGATAAATCTTTCAAAGGATTTTGTCATATGAAGTCACAAAAATACAGAGTTAGCTAGAGGGGAAATGGAATCAAAAGAGAGGGTTTTTTTTTAATGAGGAGAGAGAAGCAGAAATTACAATGTGCTATGTGATGATGGAACTGATAATGCAGGAGAATGAGGAAAAGGTGTGTGTGCAGTGGCCTTAAATAGGGAGAAGAAATGGGATAGAACTGAAAAGTGAAGGTAGCGATCTTAGTTGGGATCTGGATCATTTACAGAAGCATAGGGCAAGCCATGGGAAGGCAGATTATATGGGTTGGGGAGATGCGGTGTTAAAACTGTGGAAGTGAAATTGAAGACAAAATCATTAGTGAAGAGTCACTATGAGGAGAAAGTTTTAGAGATTTGCGAAGGGTATGAAATAAAGTAATTGTCTAAGAGCTGAGCGAGTACATCAGCAAAATGTAGCACAATTGCTTGACAGCAATATAATGCAGGAATGTGTCACTTAACAGTAGGGATAAGTTCTGAGAAATGTGTCAATAGACAATGTCATCATTGTGCAATCATCTTAGAGTGTACTCACACAAACGTAGATGGCAGAGCCTCTCACACATCTAGACTATGTGGCATAGCCTATTGTTTCTAGACTACAAACTTGTATGGCATGCTACTGCAATGAATACTATAGACAATTGTAAGACAATCGTATTTATATTTCTAAAACAGATGGTACAGTAGAGAATAAAAGATTCAGAAAGATAAAGATACAGTTAAAACCAATATAGTATAAAACATAAAAAATAATATAACTGTATAGGGCACTTACCATGAATGGAGCTTGTATGACTGGAAGTTGCCCTGGGTGAGTCAGTGTGTGAATGAATGGTGAGTGAATGTGAAGGCTGAGGACATTACTGAACACTACTATAGACTGTATAACTGCTGTAAACTTAAGCTAAACTGAATGTATAAAAAAATTCTTTTATCATTAATTTAACTTACTGTATTTTTTCATTTTATAAACTTTTTATTTTTTAAAAACTTTCTTACTCTTTTGTAATAACACTTAGCTTAAAACACAAATACATCTTGGGGAAGTGAAGCAAAATGGCCAAATAGATGCCTCTAGCTACTTTCCTCCTGGCAGAAACTGAACAACTATCGAAACAAAAAATCACCTTCATAAGAATCCAAAATCAACTGAATTATCACAGTACCTGGTTTTAACATCTTATCAAGGCAACAGGCACTGAAGAGAATAGGAAAGAAGGTCTTGAATCACCTACAGTACACCTCCCCCATCCCTCTGCAGAAATCTGAGTTTCAACAAGCCCTGCCATGGCGGGCTAAAGTGTTCTGGGGTTCAAAATAAACTTGAAAGGCAGTCTAGGCCACAAGCACTACAATTCCTGGTGCTGTGCTAGTCTCAGAATCCGTGGACTTGGGTGCATACAGCTTAGTGAGACACCAGCTGAGGCATCCAAAGGACTGCTTGCATCCCCCCTCCCCCAACCCCAGGCAGAGCAGCTCACAGCTCTGGGAGACTCCCTTCTTTCTGCTTGAGGAGAGAAGAGTAAAGAGGACATTGCCTCGCAACTTGGATACCAGCTTAGCCACAATAGAATAGGGCACCAGGCAGAGTCCAGAGGCCCCCTTTACCTGCCTTAGCTCCTCCATGACATTTCTAAGCACACGCTGTGCCAGAACAGAACCCACTTTCTTCAAGGGAAGAATGCAGTCCTTGACAAGATTTATGCCTACTGAATACAGAGCCCTTGGGCTCTGAATAATGAGCATTGGTAGCTAGGCAGTAC
The DNA here is from genome assembly GCA_031835075.1 of Saguinus oedipus. NCBI lineage: Eukaryota > Metazoa > Chordata > Mammalia > Primates > Cebidae > Saguinus > Saguinus oedipus. Next base: position 132,156,188 of record CM063178.1, read on the forward strand.
TTTCTGTGAGCATTTGGTGAAATTCAGAGGCCTTCTGGCTTCAGGTGTGACTCAGAGCATTCCCAGCTGTAGTGGCTATGGGGAGAAACCCCTTCTGCTTGAGGAAAGCAGAGGGAAGAGTAAAGAGAACTTAGTCTTGTGGCTTGGGTACCAGCTTAGCCACAGTGGGGTAGAGCACCAAGCAAGCTCCTATGGTCATTGATTCTAGGCCTTGCCTCTTCGTCAGCATTTCTGGATCTTCCCTATGCCAGAGAGATGCCCACTGCCCTGAAGGGAGAGACTCAGGACTGGCGGCATCCACCACAATCTGACTGAAGAAGCCTTAGGCCTTGGGTGAACATTGGCAGTAGACAGTCAGTGGTCACTGTGGGCTTTAGGTGAGACTCAGTGCTGTACTTGCTTCTAGTCTGACCCATCATAGTCCCAGTGGTTGTGGCCAAGGATGTGCTTGCATCACCCCTCTCCAACACCAGACAGCTAAGCACACACACAGAGAAACTCTTTCTTTAAGGGAAAGTAAGGAAAGGAGAACCAAGTTCTACCTGGTAATCCAGGGAGTTCTTTAAGAGTTTACTAAGGCCACCAAGGTGGTACACCTAGGAGTCTGCAAGAGCTGCCAAATTACTGGGTTTGGGATACCCCTAAAGCAAATGAGGCTAGAGTGGTCAAAGACATACATCACAACATCCAAGTTACTTCAACTGCTAGAAAGCCATCCCAAAAAAGGATAGGTACAAACAAGCCCAGAGTATGAAGACTAAGATAAATATCTGACTCTTTGCATAAGTCTGTTCTTGCATTGCTATAAATACCTGAGACTGAGTAATTATTATTATTATTTTTAAAGAGGTTTAGTTGGCTCATGATTCTTCAGGCTATATAGGAAGCATGATGCTGGCATCTGCTTGGCTTCTGGAGAGGTGTCAAGAAACTTCCAATTATAGTGTTAGGCAAAAGAGGAGCAGTCACATCACATGGACAGAGAAGGAGCAAAGTAGGGAGAGGTGCTACACACATATAAATAACTGGATTTCATGAGAACTCACTATCGTGAGGATAGCACCAAAAGGTATTAAACGATTCATGAGCAATCTCTACTATGATTCAACGACCTCCCACCAGGCCCCACCTCCAACATTGGGGATCACAGTGTCACATGAGATTTGGGCAGGAACACAGATACAAATCACATTATTCTGTCCCTTGCCCCTTCTCGTGTCCACAGATCCAAACCACATTACTCTGCCCCTGGCCCCAAATCTCTTGTCATTCTTACATTTCAAAATGCAATCATGCTTTCCCACAACCCCCCTCAAAGGCTTAACTCATTCTAGTATTATCTCAAAAGTCCAAAGCCTCATCCAAAACAGGGCTAGTCCCTTCTTCCTGTGAGCCTGTAACATCAAAAACAGCCTAGTTATTTCCAAGATACAATGGGGATGAAAATCAAGCACCACATAGTATCACTCATTGGCGGGTGTTGAACAATTAGAACACGTGGACACAGGGAGGGGAGCATCACGCACGGTGGTCAGTTGGGGGGACTAGGGGAGGGATGGGGGGAATGGAGAGGGTGGGGAGGGATAATGTGGAGAGAAATAACAGATGTAGGTGATGGGGGGAGGAAGGCAACAAACCATCTTGCCATGTATGTACCTATGCAACAATCCTGCATGATCTGCACATGTACCTCAGAACCTAAAAGCACAATTAATAAAAAAAAGATACAATCTTGCATGATCTGCACATGTACCCCAGAATATAAAGTACAATAATAATAAAAAAAAGATACATTGGAGATGTAGACACTGGGTAAATACTGCTGTTCCAAAAGGGAGAAATTGGCAGAAAGAAAGGAGCTACAGGCCCAATCAAATTAGAAACCCAGCAGCTCAGTCATTAAATCTTAAAGCTCCAAAATAATCTCCTTTGACTCCATGTTCCACATACAGGACACATTGCTGTAAGTCATCCCAATTAAAATAGCTTTTATTGAAAGACAATAGCAAATAATGGTGAGGATGTGAAGAAAAGAGAACACTTGTATGCTGATGGTAGGAATGTAAATTAGTACAACCGCTATATAGAACAATTTGAAGATTCCTCAAAATGCAAAAAATAGAACTACCATATGATCCAGCAGTCCAACTGCTAGGTATACGCTCTACTAAATGGAAATCAATTTATTGAAGAGATGTCTGCACTTCCACATTTATTGTAGCACTATTCGCAATAGTCAATATTTGTAAGCAATCTAAATATCTACCAACAAACAAATGCATAAAGAAAATGGTATACATATACATAATGGAGTATTATTTAGCCATAATAAGAATAAGATTTTGTAATTTGCAACATGGATGGAACTGAAGGTTCTTATGTTAAATGAAATGTTCCAAGCATAGAAAGACAAACTTCACATGTTCTTATTCATTTGAGAAAGTTAAAAATATCGAAACAATTGAACTAATGGAGATAGGGAATAGAATGGTAGTTCCCAGAGGCTGGGAAGGGTAGTGGGGTTGGGAGAAGTGGGGATAATTAACAGGTACAAATACATAATTAGACACACTAAGTAAGATATATAGTATTTGATAATACAACAGTGTCATCACAGTCAACAATAATTTATTGTACAGTTTAAAATAAATGAAAGAGTATAGTTGGATTGTTTGTAACATAAAGAAAGGATAAATTATTGAGGTGATGGATACCCCATTTACTCTGATATGATTATTATGTATTATATGCCTATATCAAAATATATCTTGTACCCCACAAATATATACACCTATGTATCCACAAAAGTTAACACAAGCACAAAAAATTATATAGCTACACGAAAATAATTTCTTTATATTTTTATTCTATATACTTTTCCTGTGTTTAAAATTAATTATTATTATTATTTTGCTTTTTGTTCTTTTTTACTTTTTTGAGAGAGCGTCTCACTCTGTCACCCAGGCTGGAGTCAGTGGCGTGATCTTGGCTCACTGCAACCTCCACCTCTGGGGTTCAAGCGATTCTCCTGCCAGAGCCTCCGATGTAGCTAGGACTACAGGCGTGCACCACCACACCCAGCTAATATTTGTATTTTTAGTGGAGATGAGGTTTCACCATATTGGCCAGGCTGCTCTCAAAGTCCTACCCTTGTGTACTCCCCGCCTTGTCTTCCCAAAGTGCTGAGATTACAGGCATGAAGCCACTGGGCCCGGCCCTATTATTTTACTTTTTAAACTTTGGTATAAACCAGGACTCCAGCCTACACATTAGTGTATTTTACTTTTTAAACTTTGGTACAAACTAGGCCCCAAGCCTACATGTTAGCATAGGTCTACACAAAGTTGGGATTATCAGTATCATTGTTTTCCACCTCCACATCTTGTTCCATGGAAACGTATTGAGGGACAATAATATGCATGGAACTGTCATCTCCAATGATAACAATGTGTTCTTCTGGAACACATCCGGAAGAACCTGCCTAAGGCTGTTTTACAGTTAGCTTTTTTTCACCCATAAGTAGAAGATGTGCCCTTTAAAATAACCATTAAAAAGTATAGTATAGTAAATACATGTTATTAACATGGTTGTTTGTTATCGTTATTAAGTATTAAATACTGTCCATGGTTGTATGTGCTGTACTCGTATGTGACTGGCAGTGCAGTCGGTTTGTTTATAGTAGCACCACCACAAACATGTGAGTAATGGATTGTGCTGTGATGTGATGAACAGATGTCACTAGGCAATAGGAATTTTTTGACTCCATTACAATCTTATGTGATCACTGTTGTAAATGCAGTTTATTGTTGACTGAAATGTTGTTATGTGGCATGTGACCGTAATGGTCTTCAGAATAAGATCATGATCATGAATGTGAAGAGATATTAGTGTGTGGTTGTGTTTTCTACCATGTTCAGCTGAGGAGGCACAGTTGTGTAGTGTGGATGAAGAGATACATCTGCAGGATGGGTTTTTCTCAAGCAAATAAGGAGTGAAAGAAAAGTTAAGGAGTTCATGGTGTATATAAGAAAATAACTTTAATGATGAACAATGAAATTTAAGGGGATTAAAATGAGAAGTGAATGTAGAATGAGATTTAGGGACAGTCAAAAAAAAAATTGGGATCAATGAATAGCAGATTCCAGAAAGCTGGTAGAAGAGAAAGTGCCAGTCAATCAGGATCTAGAAGCTTATAGGTACAAAGAAGTGAGAACTAAGGGCTTGTAGATGTCAATTGAAGAAAGATGAGGTTCATAGATTTGGAAACATGAGCTTTATTTCTCATAAATGTGTATAGCCTGCAAAGTGGCCATTCTGACAGGCTGGAAAGTGTTGCCTCTGACCAGAAGCCAGAGAAAAACACTAGCAGGAATTTACACTGAGCTTGATGGTTGAACATACATATTCAGTAAGCTATAGGAGGAATCATGAATACTTATTAAAGGTGAAATGTGCACATGCACAATTGGGCTTTATGCTCCTTTATGGGCCCCAAGTACAAAAAAAAATGGCAGATTTAGCATGATCCAAGGGTGCAGTTTTCAGCCTTTTAACATCAAACAGTGAAGTAGGGGACATGAAAACCCTATTGCACATTGTCCGTAATCTGGCCAGAGCCACTCCGTGGTGGGTGGTCTCTTATTAGGGAAAAAAGGAGGTGCATTGTCAGAAAGTTGGTGGATGTCAGTTGTGGAGTCTTCTGACAGGACTGCTTTCTGTTTAGGAAGAAAGACTAGTGGTGGTTAGCAAGGGAGAGGCTGTAGGAGGGCATGTCTGACCTCCTAACCCCTTTCAGGGCTGACCAAGCTTATTCTTGGGTAACCATGGCCAAGAAATGACCCATTTAGTTGGTTGGAGGGCTTAGAATTTCACTTTTATTTCTCACAGATAAGTATGATAAAAAGGAGTAGCGAGTGTTATGGTCTTGTGGAGTGAGATTCAAAGTTTGTGGGATTTTAGGAAGGGTGGTTTGAAATTGACAATGAAGACCACGTAGCACATCTGTCTCCCATGTAGAGCACAGGAGTATGGACTTTCCCCACTTGAAAATGCTGACAAGGAAAAAAGTCCTCTAAGAAAAACTGGTTTCCATAAAAGCAAGAAAGCACAGGAAATATTTAGAGAAGAGGTTAAACATATACAGGATTTTTTTTCTGATGACTGATAATGCGTTTCATTGGATATAGGGAGGGGATTTTTGGAAGTAGAAAGTGATGGGAGATAGGTTTTAAAAGAAGGTCCTGTAATAACCTATGATTGGAGTAGAATGTGGTGATAGGTCTGCTTTGGGAGATAAAGGGTTTTTGTTGTTGTTTTTTTTTTGGTTTTAAAGTGACTTATGAAAAAAGGGACAAAGGCATGATATAATTGATGTTAATCATCTCAAAACAATGTTATGAATGCCAGGCCAGGGTACTGAAGGGGAGCAGAAAAGAAGATCTCTCCAGGATGACATAGAATTACAGAGCTCACATTTGACTTCTGCTGAAACAAGGTGTGGTGGTGTGGGCATGGGGTACTGCCTTACTTTGATTTCACAGAGTCCCAGGGGTCTCTTTTGAATATTGTTCTGACATAGATTCAGATGCATTTGTAACTAGTCTGCTACATAAGCATGGTATTGATATTTTCCTATCCACTTATTTGCCTTAGTAAATTCTAAACATTAAGTATAATAGATGCATAATATCTCTACTAAATATTCAGTGGGACAAAATTATTGATGTTTTCATATATCTGCAATCTAGGATATAGTTTTAAAAGAATGGGATCAAAGTCACCAGTTTTCACCAAATGGTGACATGCAAGGATCGATTTGTGTCTGATGTGATGATTTATGCTCATATAAGAGAAGCCTCTTCCAGTAATCTGTTATTGGTTACCATACCTGAGTTGCTCATCTCAGTCCAAAGAAAGTCATTATTTGGAGATGAAGGACCAGTAAGAAGGAGCTGCATAGGGCAAAGAAAATAGAAAGTAAAAAAAAGAGCCACTAAGACAGAGATGAATTCTCGAATGTTAGCTAACGAGAGGCTTGTCTCACAGGTTGTACAGCACAGCAGAGAGAGAGGGTTTTGAAACACATTGAAGTCTGTTTTAACATTTTAGACCCTTGTTCACTTTTAGACTTGGATAATCCCATGGCTTTAAATGTTCATTTTATCTTTAGAGATTAATCAGTAGGGGGGAATAACACATGCTGACAGATCATGTCTGTCTGACACATACTATCAAAACTTTGAACTTGGTAGTTGGCAGCAAAGTAATATCATAAAATGCCATCAGAATAAAGAACTCAACTCCCACACTAAATACTGGGGTAACCTAATGACAATAATTTTTACAGTTATAAAGTGAGATTCCTTTTTATAATAGATGGTAATTTACAGAAGAACACAGAAATTGGGTCTTTTTGTTATTGTATTCTTAAAGATTAGCACAGAGTCAAACAAAAGAAAAGAAGATAGTGAATATGAGATATCTATGCAATTCACAATATAAAGGTAGAGCTCCATGGTGCTATTCACATTGACTTCAATATGAATGATGGCCCCTAGAGTTCTACAAATTGGTGTATCTATGCTTTTCTTTGCTGAGTGAATTATATACCCTCTAACCTTTATTAAGTTCTTATTGTGTGCTAGGCATGTGCTAAGTACTGTACATTTAAGAGCCTACTTAGTCCTTATAAGAGAGACACTGAAGCAAATAACTTTTGTATGTTTGCCCAAAATCATGTAGTTGGTAAGTGAGAAGCCAAGACTTGCAGATCAGTGTGCAGCTGGTTTAGGTAGCTACAGATTCCTTTATTACTGTTGTCAGAGCAATGACATGACACTGACACATTTGTTTGTTCTCAGAGCAATTGTGTTCCAGCTGGGGGACAATTTAAACAATTAAAGAGAGATACAAGCCAAGTTTTCCAAAAGATATCAGTGCCAAAAAAGAGGAAGACAGTCCTTTTGGGGTTAGAATGATTGGATTAGTAGTTTCCAGAGAGAGATAACATGAATTTGGTTCTGGATGATACCTATGGACTGGGGAGACAGAAGGGTCCTAGAAGGTCTCAGTGTGGACGAAACAGCTTGAGCAAAGGTAGAGTGAAGAGTAAGAGAGCATCTTCATCAGATTAGAGGACAGTGTAGGAATTACGTCACAGGACATTTTTCTTAATGTTTTGGAGTCTTTTAGGTTATTTTTATTTGGGCAGAGGTAGCAATCAACTTCTCAACTTTTCTTGAGGCCTTTATAAGTTTTGAATGCTGTACCACCAGATATTCCCATCCAGTTTTCCTCTCTATCTGAATTGGGAGAATGCAGGATAATCAGTTTTCCAGGGTAATGGGATTGCAAAAATAAAAATTTTAAAAGCCATAGATAATTTTTTTTAAAAAAATTGGAATGTTAATCAAGAGTCCTTGAAAATGCCTACAGTATATCTTGTATTTCTTCTTTCCAGGTCCCAGATAAGACATGGCTGTATTTTTCACAGAGCTTTTTTCTGTAAGAGTATCAAAGAGAAAACATTACATATTCTTAGTTTCCTTCTGAGGGACTGATCCACCAGGTGTCTAATTGCATCTGGGGGCTTTTTTTTTGTTCCATATGTATAGTTGAACATTTCTGAGGCTTGGAATAAGTGTGGGTTCTTGTGTCTCTCTTTAAATAGAAAAGTTAAAATAGAAAATATTTAGAAAACGTTACTTTCCTTCTTCTCACCCCAGTTCCATTCACTGCAGTTCTTTTCTTTGTTTTAGATTTTCTTTTATAGTGGAGGGTTTTAATTCGAATCCCTGAGTTTCTTTAGTGTTAAAATTTAAACTAATAATAGCTAATACCTCCCTTTGAGTTTCTATAGCAGCCATTACAATGGTACCTACTGTTATTAATATTTAAGAAGGAACCATTAAAATTTGAGGTATGAGACAAATTGAAAATGTTAGCATTAATTGAACACTATTGTTAATGGCACCTTTGCTAATTCATGGTGAAGCCAACTTGTATTGCTTCATTAGAGACAGAAACCTAAAAGCACAGTGGTGGGAATAATTTCAATGGGCAACAGTCTGTCAAGTGCAGTAATGTAACAAATGCTATTTGACTCTCAGCCTAAAACCCTGAAAACATTCCAACATATGAATATTGTATAAATTAAAATCTCCAACCTCCAGACATCTGAAAACTGTATAAAAATTGCCAGTCTAGTAGTTTAAGAAGCTGAAAGGAAATGCTTAATCTATCAGTATAACTATTCCTCTAGTAAGCACATCATTAAACAAATACATAGAAAGGAAAAGCCTTACATACATAGATATTCTTTAAACCAGTAACATTCAAAATTTACTGCTTTTTGTAGAAAAATGTGTTATAAGTCTATTTTGGTATATTTTAAGGTTTTTAGAACTTTCTAATATCCGTTATGTTCATGTAATTTATATGTTTGCTTCTTCAAGATCAGTTGACACTATTGTTGTTGGCTTGGAAAGCTTCTCCACATGTATGAAACAAAGGAGTTGGGTTTGACACATGTTGGTAGGAAAGTGGACGAAGAATATTGGTAGAATTATCCCAGAAATGCCTATCAAAACCACAATGAGGTATCATATTACCCCAGTTAGAATGGTTATTATCAAAAAGACAAAAAGTATCAAATACCAGTTAGGATGTAGAGAAAATGAAACCCTTATATAGTGAGTCTTGACTTAATGGTGTCCATTAGTTCTTGGAAACTGCAACTTTAAGCAAAATGATGTATAATGAAATGTTTTTACCATATTTGGGGAGAATGTGCAAACTCCAAACAGAGAATGGCCCAGCCAGGAATCAACTTATTTCCCGCCCCCATCAATGTTATAATGAAGCGACCTTGAGCAAAATAACATTATTCAAGGTACTTTTGTACACTGTTGGTGTGCAAAATGTGAATTAGTATACCCATTACGAAAAACATGGAGGTTTCTCAAAAAATGAAAAGTAGAACTACCATATGATCCCACTACTTGGTGTTTATTCAAATGAAGGGAAATTAATATATTGCAGAGGTTTCTGTACCCCCATATTTACTAAAGCACTATTCGCAATAGCCAAGATATGGAATCAAACTAAGTATCCAACAACAGAATGGATAAAGAAAATGCAATATATATTTACACAGCATGGAATACTGTTCAGGCATAAAAAGATGAAATTCTACTATCTGTGGCAACGTGGATACTCCTGGAGGACATTATGTTAAGTGAAATAAGTTAGGCACAGAAAATAAATACTGTGTATTCTCATTCATATGCGGAAGCTAAAAAATTAATTGAGTTCATAGAAGTAGGGAACAGAATTGTGGTTGTTAAAGATTGGGAAGAGGAACAGGGAAGGAAGGATAGAGAGAGGTTGGTTAATGGATACAAAATTACAGCTAGATAGAAGAAACAAATTCTAGTATTTGATGGCACTGTAGGGTGAATATAGTTAACAATACTTTGTTGTATATGTTCAAAAACCTAGAAGACAGAATTTTGAATGTTTCCAACACAAAGAAATGTTAAATGTTTGAGGTGATGAATATGCTAATTATCCTGATTTGATCATAATACATTGTATACATGTATTGAAATATTCTGCATCCTATAAATAAATACAATCATTTTGGGTCAACTGAAAATAAAAGAAAAAACTCCGACAATAAACAAACAAAAAATAATATGTGTAGGAAAAATGACAGGAAAGAGATTCAGAATGACTTGGGTGGTTACTCTGGTGACCTTGGAGTTTCTACAGTCTTCCTGTCAGCACGCTTGAGTGTCAGAAAAATTCTACCTCAGACTCCAGCCATCTGCCCATTTCTTCCTTTTTATAATGGCTCCTAGTTCTGTCCTCTTTCTGGAGACACACAAGCTGAATTTCTCCAAGTCTATTGGATATCTCCATATTACTTCTATACTTAACATTCTCTACACAGAAATCTCCAACTTTTCCCCAAATCCTTACCTCCTTCTCTTGTTCTTAACCTTGTTAATCACCATTCTCCCAGCTGATTGGCGTTGAGTATCTTTCTTACTCAGTTAAGTGCATATCATGAATATTCCCTGAATTCTTACTCAGACAATTGGATTGGAATACTAATCATGATGGGAAGATGAATTTAATAAAAATGATTTTATTTCAAAAATTAAATGCTTTTTATGACAGAACACGAGTGATCATTAAAATTACACAGCACAGCACTTTAAGAAAAAAATTTCAACATTGTAGGAAACACTGAAGAACATCCAGAGAGAAAAAAACAAATGGATATAAAAAGTTAACTCCAAATTAATTATTTTTGAAAATAACTAAAACTGCCTAAAAAAGAATTGGATGGCATGTCTTTAACCACTATATCAAAGGCAAGGGTGTGATGTCTGTATGGGCCACATTTAAAAGCGAAAGAAATGGAGATGATTAAGCTTAAAATGTTTTCTTTTGGAGAAAGATTTATTGGAAACAATAGCATTTTATATAAAGAATAAGATAAAGTTCTTTGTTTCTAGAAATTGTTTAGGGAGTGTCTCCTTTCTACATTAAATTGGCACTACACATGGGTTAAAGGCATTAATTTTGGATGCAAACAGATGGATCTGAGCCCTTAACTCTGTCCCTTACTAGCTCTATGACCTTAGATAATTTATTAACCCTCTCTAAGCCTCATTATCTTCATCAGCAAACTAGCAATTATAATAATACCCACCTTATCAGATTTTTCTAAGGATTACATTAGGTAATGTATATAAAATGCTAAACATAGTAAATAATAATAAATACAAAATGAATATCATCTAGTTTTATTAAATCCAAATTTGGTGAAAAAAAATGTATAATGATAATTAATATAATACTTTAGTACAGGTATCAATTTAAAACATAAATATATTTCTTGATTTTTCCCTAACTTATATTACTTAATGTCCAGAATTTATTCTGTGAGTGATAAAACCAGCAAAAAAACAAAACCAAAACCAAAGAACAACTTCAGTACTAGAGTATCATCCTCTATGTTCTTAGAAGTGCATCTACATTCTGGGGAGATTTATGTATGTCATGGTATCTGCCTAGATGATGGTTGCTTGGTCACCCACTTTACCCAACTCCACCTTTTAAATTTCTAGGCTGAAGAAAAAAGTGGCACTTTTTGCCTAGATATCTTCACAGTTCGGCTCATGAGTAATTTTACTTCTTTTGTTCTATACCAAGAAGTGGGAAAACTTGGATTATACAACCATGTCTATGACCTTCCTGCTTCTCTGGGATTCTGACTTGAGGTATGTTTCTCTACTTTTCTGTTTTCTAGAAAATTGGAAATTTCTATAAAAGTTGTATGGAAATTATATTTTCAATTAAATTAGGAGCCTTAGTCATCCTTTGCCCCATTGAAGCTTTGCAGGAGGGAGCCCCAGTGGCAGGTGGGAATTTCTCAGCCATAGTCACTTCAATGATCTCTTTATTCCCTTCCAGCTCTCCCTCAACCCTCAACAAGAAAATATTTTCTGGTTTTTCACAGTTGTCCTTGCTGTTTTCCATCTATTTTTTTTTCTGTATTATTTTAATCGAAGGCAGAAATTTTAACATATTTATTTCCTTTGTTCTGTTTCTTTGTATCAGTAGGCATGCATGCTGTTCTATGGCGAACTGAAGAGCAAGGGATAAACTAACTAAAACTGATAAATAAATGTCAAAAAATAGGTATTTTCCGGGAATATAATAAATTTGACTTTTTTAACCTATAGAGTTCAGGGAAATTTTTAGGCAAATGTTATTAGCCATTGCTCATGTTTTTAACTCAGTTTTTAAAGGATCATGAAGGAGTTTACCTATGTTAGGACCAGGAGTTAATCTACTAATTATCAGTGAGACTCTAATTGAGTCCTGTGTTTAATTTTTCATCCTATCATTGTTAGGGATAATTAGGAGATGGCTCAGAGCAGAACCTTAAAAAACAGTTCGAATTTTGCAAAATTAGTCCTTTACAAAAGGTTAAAATTATTTGACTTTTGGATAATAAAGTAGAAAGTTTTGGAACAATCAGCTATTGATTTGCTTTTCGAGAGTATTTTGAATGAGATACACTGGGAGGAAACAAAAGTATTAACTAAAATGTGCCATGAGGTATCTAGGTTAAACATAAGAGGCCTTTTGGTTTATTGATGGAAGACATTGGAAAGTCTCATGTGACATTTTGCTTTTCAGAGACTCTATCCATGGCAAGTAAACAAAACGAAATATCAACGGCTCTTAGTTCTGCAGAATTCATTCTTCATCTTCTAACATTTCAACATAGTACGCATACAACCACTCCCAGATTATAAAAGCATAAATGTTCAGGATTCTTTTTACACAGTTCAAGGATTACAGCATTTTGTATTTGATTGTTCTTGTCTGTGAGTCTGGTCTTAGAATGAATGCATGCTTTCTAAATTGTTGCTGCACTTGGTAAAGTATATTGTTTGTCAAAACAGAAATATTTTTCTGTCTGACTCATAAGAACTTTTTTAAAGTTTCATATGAAACTTTTTCCTATGCAAAAGAGTTGGGAAATTATTTTTAAAAGTGCATAATGACAAAATGTTAATAGATTAACTTGAAATGTAGAGCAGTCTCAGAAGTGCTATAGGATGATTTAAATCTGACTTTTTTTCTGTCTCTCAAACAACATATCGATTAACTAAAATGAGGTGAAAGAGAAAAAGAGTAAGTAGCAGAGAGGAATAATTTTATACTCCACTAAACAGAGATTTAGTTATGAAGGTAGAGATAGAGACACTAGGAGACATAGGAGACAATTCTTCAGGGTCATAGAAGAGGAGCAGTGGAAACATCTCTTCCTCCTGTTTGTTTCTGTTCTAGGTCTTAAAAATTATGGTGATGGAGATAGTTTCCCTGGAATACAAAGTTGTGATGTTTGCAGGTATACAATTGATTTAATGTGATTATCATTAAACTATTATTTAATTTCTTCTGATTGATATGACTGTCCTGTATGTTGAATAATTCAAAAACAGCTAAAGTTTAGACAACATTTAAAGAAACACTTTAAGACCCTTTTAGAATCTAGTGAAAAGCATGGTAATGCAAAGGAGGCGATATGTTGTAGTCCAAAGGTCATTTGATTTTGTAGCAAACAAATTTGGATTTAAGATAGAGTTTTGATAGTTATTGGTGGCATGATTTAGGTTAAATATTGTCTTACCTATCTTTGAGTCTTTAATTCCTCATGTATAAACTTGGGACTTGTATCTTATTATGGATAATGATAATGTGTAAAACATCTGGGAGATTAGTAGGGGCTTTAATGGACAGAAATTAAGACAAAGCAGAAGGGGTGAAACTAAGAAGTGTCTTCCCATTAATATTAAGTGAATAAATATTTTTACAGTGGGACTTAGTGCTACTTGATAAATGAAAGGTGAAATTTGATTGAAATGTATACATTTGTCTAGATAAAAGAGTTTTAAAAACATTTTTTAAATGTCTTGAGTTTAAACACAGTATAATTTTCTTAATGTTTTGAAAAAGTGAAAAATCAAAATAGACTGTGGACAGAGGATGGTGTCAATGGCCATCGCTACTGATGATGGGGACAGGTCGAGGTCCCAGTGGGGTCAGGACTGTCGGCTTCCCAGCGTCCGGACTAGCTACGTTGGAGAAAGCTGCTCATGAACTGGGAACAGTGCATCAGCTGGATCATGGGCACGGAAGAAGAAAATCAAACAAAACCAAAGCAGCAGGACAGTGACAAACTGAAGTCCCTCAGTGTTCCTTCTGTGTCAAAGCCAGTAGTGCTGGGTGATTCGGTGAGTACAGGAACAACTGACCAGCAGGGTGGTATGGCCGAGGTAAAGGGGACCTGGCTGGGAGACAAACTGGACTCTTTCATTAAACCCACTGAGTGCAGTAACGAAGTCAGCCTTGAGCTCCGGCAGCAGAACAGAGGGGACCTGACAGTGGACACAGTCCACAGGGGTTCTCGTCATGGTCTAGAGCAGTATCTTTCCAGATTTGAAGAAGCAGTGAAGCTAAGGAAACTGCTGATTAATGAAAAACTCAGTCAAGAGGGTGGAAGCACAACAGAAGAATTTGACTTTTTTAGAATATTTATATTGGTGGGATGTGCTCTTCTTGCTCTTGGAGTCAGAGCTTTTGTTTGCAAATACTTGTCCATATTTCTACATTTCTTACTTTACAACTTGCATACATGGGATTGTACAAATATTTTCCCAAGAGTGAAAAGAAGATAAAGACAGCAATACTAACAGCTGCACTTCTATTATCGGGAATTCCTGCTAAATCGATCAATGGATACTTGTGGCAAAATGGGCAAAGTCTTCACAGATCTCTGTGTCTACTTTTTCACCTCATCTTTTGTCATGAACTGCTTGATTATTGGGGCTCTGAAGTACCATGAAGCCTGCAGAACTGAGAAGGAGAAGCTCACACACAAAAAAATTGTCTTCTACATTGCAATGTCTCTAAAGGAGACAAATTGATTTACACTTTCATGTAATTCTTTTACTTTAGGGGTTGTAAAACTACTTTATTAGAAATAGAATGGCAGAATCCCTGATTTAAAAGGGTTGAGTTTGTATTAGTACTGAAATGAAGAATAGAGTACCAATGTCATTAGTTGATTTTTCTTGTTTAATCAGAACCCCTATTCTGTACTTTTCCCTTAACTTCTCAGATTTGTAATTCTTCTTTTGGGAGCTGAGCTAGTCCTTCTAGGAGAGCAGATTAATGTGGTCTCAGCCAGCCCTAAAGACTCCTTCTTGTATTTGTGTCATTCTGTCCTGAGAAATGAAGCCATCTTAAAAATAAAATGAACGAAACTGAATTATCTAATGTTAAAAAAAGAAAATGCCAGGCGCGGTGGCTCACACCTGTAATCCCAGCATTTTGGGAGGCCCAGGTGGGTGGATCACGAGGTCAAGAGATCGAGACCATCCTGGTCAACATGGTGAAACCCGTCTCTACTAAAAATACAAAAAATTAGCTGGGCATAGTGGCGCACACCTGTAATCACAGCTACTCAGGAGGCTGAGACAGGAGAATTGCCTGAACCCAGGAGGAGGAGGTTGCGGTGAGCCGAGATCGCACCATTGCACTCCAGCCTGGGTAAACAAGAGCGAAACTCCGTCTAAAAAAAAAAAAAAAAAAAAAAAAAAATATATATATATATATATATATATGCTACGTGTTTGACAGTATAAGTGTCTCAAAATGTTCCTTCAGTTTATCTGTGAAAGAAACTATATACAACAAGCCACAATAATAGGGAAGTAATAGAAGAAATCAAGTTATATATATCTATATCTATCTTATATATATTTCCTTAGTAATATTTTTGTGAAGGTTTTTAGAAGCCAGACAGTGGAGTTATGTTGAAATGAAAAATAATTGATATTTTAAGCTGCGTTACAAAAAAGCCATAAGCAGCAAAGGATCTCACCTTCCTTTTTTCCTATTAGAAACCCAGTTTTAGTTTCTTCTTATATCATTTCTCTCTTACATTTGATCCTGTAAAAAAATACAAATTTTTGTAATTTCTGCACAGACCACACTGTTTCTTTGTTCAGCCATTTCTCCATGCTTTCCTGAGGTTTGTGCTTCTCTTTGCCCATTCTTCTCCCTTTCCTTATTCCTATGCCTCATCACTTCTTTCTTAGACACAGTAACTCTTACACATTCTGAAAGACCATGCCACAATCTGTACCTCCAGAGAAATCTGCTTTATCTTCTAATATTAAGATGGCCACCTAATTTATCATGCAAACTTGAACTCTTTTGAGAATGAAAAGGAACACAATGCATAATTACACTGGGAAAACAGATGTAAACTAGGAAAATCCTGGCAAATACAAATACATCATCATCTTGCCTAAAATAGATTATGTATTTTTAGAGAGAGAAATATTCCTTCCCACTCTAACATCCAAGAGAACTGTAGTAAGTTATTTTGGCCTCTTTCATCTCTCCACTCATTCCGCTCTAGGAAGGTGACAGATTTTTGCCTGATAATTTTCCTAAGAATGAGCTAGGTGTGTGAGGTCCACTTTTCTCTTTCTTCTCTGAGTTCCAGCATGCCAACTGAGAGCTTACAATCATTACTGTTCTGGGCCATCTCACAAGCAGTTTGAAAACTCCTTCTACTGGGATGGCTCACAGTTCTTAGGATTGATTAATTGTTTCAATATAGGTGATGGTAAATCCATTTTGCCCTCCCATTGAACTATGTACCACCACTCCATGATTAATCAGTATCAAAAGCTATATTTTCACTTCTAATTATCTGATTCATTGTCATAATTCAAGAGACAAGTAGAAAAGAGCAGTGCTATGTAGCCTTCAAGACTCCAACATACTAGCTTTGCATTTCTAAATTACTCTGATAACTCCATTTGATTATTTTTGACGATTTGATAATTCCCTGATTATGTTTCTTTGTATTAGGAATAGGAAAATATATATTAATGACCTTACTTAGAGTACTTGGCACACTTTAGAAAAATTATCAAAATATTATTATGTAAAAGACAAATAAATGTTTGATTTCTTTACATGGGCCTACGCTCAATATGTCCTGGGTTTATGTCATAAAGAACCAAGAATATAAGCTTCATATATGGAAAATATATGGCATAATGTAGTCTAAATATAAGGCATTTTTAGTATAATCTATCATATGACTTAAATAACAATACTATAAAATAGCTCTTACTGTTCTTATTCTATGAATAAAAAAGTAGATTTAGAGAGTAACTGAAATACTCTAATGTTACACAGCTGAGAGGTAGTGAGCCATGAATTCAGTTCAGGACTGTCTTCCTTCAAAGCCTGGGGATTTTTTTTCCTATGTCACCCTGCTGCTATGATTGTGTCTCTTCTCAGGTAGAGGCATAATAATTCCCATTGTATTTTTGCATACAAACCAATATGAGATTCCCCATTAATATTGAAGTGAAACTTTTTTCACTATATTGGTGGAAAAAGATGAGTTACATAGGGGCCCAGGTGCCTCATTCTTTCTGGAAGAGCATTATAAAATGAGGAATATAAAGCCAAAGATTGCACTGGAGAATTCCTGATATTTAAGCACATAGAAAGTGTCATTTCCAGGTTTTCTGGTTGGAAAAAGTACAATATGAAGAGATGATGCTGGATTATCTCAAGGGAGTAGCAGTGAGCCATCTTGATTAAACTTGAGGAGTCCATAGTATCACATTTTTATCTTATATAAAAAAAAAGTTGATGCCTGGATATAGCCACCTATGATTGCTTTTCTAAATCGTCATTGTGCAATGTTCCCATTTAGTAAATTCCTAAATATAACTTTGTATGATTCAATTTAATGTAACCTATTCTTGGCTTTCTTTATGTATTCATAATACTGTGCTAGGCAACAGGGTATAAGAAGATAACCTCTAATACCACTTAAAAATATATTTTAATTTGACAAATAATACTAATGTTGAGTCGAACTAATGCATAAAAGAGATCTAAGACATTGCTTTAAAGATTAGAGGAAGAAATATCACATTTTGAATGGGACATGGGGAGAGACATCACAGAGGAAGTAAAATTTTGAGTTCAGTTGAAGGATGGGTAAAGACTGTTACTGAATATAGGAAGGGAATTGTGTCATAAAAATGTTTGTAGCAATTAGAATTTAAGAGTGGACCTGTGTGGCTGGATCGGTATTTTTCTACAGGCAGCAAGTAAGTGAAAAGTCTATAAAAGTGATTTGGAGTGAATAATACAACCTCGGTGTCATGCTAAATAGCATGGCAGTTTCATGGAAAGCATTCAATAGAACAATCTTCTCCAGACTAAGGAATAATGAACTGATCTGCTGAGATGTTAATATCTGCTGAAGGAGTTAAACTATCTTAGATTAACAAATGTTAAACGATCTCTTTACTGTAGAACTTCTCACAACCTTTAATGTTGTCATTATGTCTATTGAGAATCTATAAGAGAAGCCTATAATATGCTCTGTTTCCCTGTCTTATATTCATGCATGTTGTTTCTCAGTCTTAGTAACTCTGGGGCATGATATGAGAATAGTGTTCCATGGAACACTTTGGAAAGCACTTATTTAAAAAGCAAAGTCAAAGAGTTCTTACTTTAATAAGGCAGTTGATGACCCACTTCTTGTTGTTGCCATCTTTATGAGGTCTTTCTTCAATCTACATATACGCATATGCCCGTGCTCGCAAACACTCACACCAAGTGAGCGACAGGGTATATCATCAGCAAGATTCCTTCAGGTAGCACCCTTGCAGCCTCTAATCCTATCATGGTGATTTACCCCATTTTATTTATTATTTATTTATGACTAGCCTTTGTAATGTAGCTTTTAGGGCTCTACTCCTCTTTTTGTCTTTTTTGAGACGGTCTTGCTCTGTTGTCCAGGCTGGAGTGCAGTGGCGCAATCTTGGCTCACTATAGAATCCACTTCCCAGGTTCAAGTGATTCTCCTGCCTCAGCCTCCTTAGTTGCTAGGATTACAGATGTGCACCACCACGCCCAGCTGATTTTGTATTTTTAGAAGAGACAGGTTTTGTCATGTTGGCCATGCTGGTTTCAAATTGCTGGCCTCAAGTGATCCACCTGCCAGCCTCCCAAAGTGTATTTTTTGGAGAGAGGTCTTCAGGTAGGACCAGGTCTCTACTCTCTATTATGACTTCAGGCCATAGGTTCCTGACTCATATTAAACCTGGAGTTTGCTATTTTTTTTTTTTTTGCTCCCAGTGATTTCACTCCCAGACTGAAGTTTATGGTAGCTCAGGTGATTTTCTGTTTCTAAGCCAGACATGTCCCTATACTTGGGCTCTGTGTTCCAGGTCTGCCAGGTTGTCTGATAATGCTGTCCTTGTGCATGCCTCCAGGCACCCCACCTGAAATTGGGTCCTGAAGAAGCACAAACTGTCAGACTCTTCAACATATATTCCAGGGGAAATAATGCTGTGCAAAAATCTGTTGAAAAGGATTCATAGTAGTCATTATGACATGTCACAGAATATGACCCTCTTGTAATACTTCTCCCAGGAAAAGAATATGGTATAGAGAATGTATGCTTCACTTGTTCAGTATAAAAATTATAATTGATTCTTAGGGAAAGTTATATTAATATTTTGTGAAAATGACATTAGTCATACTCCTGTGTATGAAATAATGGAAAAACAACTCAAAAGCAAATAACAACAATCATAATAAATTGAAGAAAGAGCTTTTTATTCACTTACATTCTGGGAAAGGTGAAGTACCATTTGTTTGGATGATTTAACAATGTTGTCAGGATTCTCTCTCTCTTTTTTTTTTTTCTTTCCATGTTTCTTTATATTTTCCTCTATCTGGTTTGTTTTCTCTCTTGAAAAGTCTCTGCCTGCATAGTAGGCAAATGACTGGCAGTAGTCTCAGATGCATATTCTGTAAGTTAAGCAATCTCTACACAGAGTTTTCTCAAAGCTCAGGATTTTGTGGTGACACTGGGATAACATCTGTACCCACAAACTACATATAATAGGTTTCCCAGCAAAGAAGATTATGTTAACAGAAAGAGTAGGAAAGTGACACTAGGAAATGCTGACAAATAAATATTCCCCCCACCCTATATTCCTCCTATATTAGGAGGAAACATACTTGAATCATTGATTTTTTGTACAAATTATTTCAAGTGTGTCTCCTCCTAATATAGACATCTGTTCTGATAATCATCATAACTCCAACTCATATGTAGATGCTGCTGCATTCAGCTCCAGATCCCAGGATCAACGGCGGTAAGCATTCTAATCAGTCTTGTCTAAACATGGCTTTGCACAATCCATAGTCTATGCCTAAAGGATTAAGTTAAATGAATTCTCAGACCTTTCATAATGTATGGAATAAAAAAATGGGGTAACCACAGTAATAACACTTCTTTAGAAATGTAAAACAATGAAAGAAAGTGATAACTTCTGTTCCACCAATCTATTGCTGCTTACAAAACCAACCAAAACATAGTGGCTTAAAACAACCACTTTATTACCTTTCATGATTCTGTGGGTCTGACTTGTTTTTTCCCTTGTGGTTGTAATATGATGGCAGCTGGGGCTGGCCAGCCTCACCTGGAGCTATGCTGGGATGCTGGGCTCTCTCTATTTCCATGGAGCAGTTCTTCTCTGTATTTATGTGGTCTCTCTTGCCACACAGACTCTCTTGATGTGGTCTCTCCAGTTAGGTAGATAGACATTGTGTATGGTAGTTCAGGGGTCTCTAGAAGGTTTTTCTAGGCCTTCTTAAAGCTTACGCTCTTAACTATGATAGCTTCACTTCCACTGTATTATAGTAGTTAAAGCTAGTCACTAGGGACAGCCCAAATTAACTATGGAAGGGATGACACAAGAGGATGGACATTAGTGGTTCAATAGCGGACAGTTTTGAAGATTGGCTGCAACAAAATAGCACCATTCTATGAAGTATTTCAACAAATTTTGGACTAGAATAACAGGGACTAATTTTTCTCCAGTGGTTAGCCACTGGTCTTCCACTGCTCACTCCATGTCCTTCCTAGGAGAATATCTGTTTTCATTCATCCTCCATGACCTTACTTTAGTGAGGCTAGACATGTATTTCTTGTTTTAGGAATTCTATCACACTAAAAGTCCACTTCGTATTAGTAAAAATTATAGGGATCTAGGGATAGACATGTTTTGCGAATGACTGAAGATTCATAATTACGAGTTGGCTAATTCAATTTCTGGACATAGTTTGGTCTAGAAACCAAGCCAGAGATGTTACAGAGGAGGGGTCACTAAAAGTGCATCTGCTCTTACAGCTTCTGTCTTTTAATGGCAGCCCTCAGGGCTCTACTCAGTTCCTCAGTCCAAGATGATGAAACAGAACAAATCAGCCCCTACTAACAGGCTACATCCTAGATGATGGAGGAAATTACTTTTCTTGGAGCAGGAAAGTATTTGAGTAAAGCAAATCAGACTCATTTTTTTTGGACCACCTTGATTCAATTTTTGTTCTTGTGTCTTGCCTCCTGGATTTTGTGAACACTAGCTTTATCATCAGACAAATAATTTTGACTTTGCAGTTCTGCAAAATTTATGATGATCAGTATTCTTGGATTTCTGGCTGTAGGCAAAAAATGTTTTATTAAAGTTCTATTTTTTTATGTTAAGTCAGGCAAGCAGTTTGTCTCTTTCTTATAGAACTTACTGAATTCTACAATAAGTAGCCAAGCATGTCGAACATCACATATATTTATAGCAAGTTTAAGTTATTGCTTTTCCAGGCACATGTTTTGATGTGGCATGTTAACCAGATACTCTCAACCTCATAATGAAGGTTATCAGTTACTTGGCTTGTGTAAAATGTAAGGGATTCATACTAACCTATACCAACTTGTGAAATATTCAATATGTTATGCTCTTAATCATTTGACATCCACTGAGCAGGATAACACATTAATTATTCAAGAAAGATGGACAGTGAGGAAGGATGGAGTCTCTTACCTCTATCAGTAAACTTCCTTTCAAATATGGAAATCTAAATTCCTCCTGCTGTATTGCAAAGCCCATAACCTGTCCTGTCATGACCCCAGGGAAGTAACATCCTTATTTCAGTCAATTTTTATTCCTCCCTGTCCTATACACATTTGAAAACCCATTTTGGTCATTTTTTAGTTCCTTCTTTTCCAGAGAAAATGATCAATCCTGTCTGTGAAAAGAATGGACAAGTAAGATATCTCTGGAGGCCCAAAGACTAATTTATTTTAGATATCAAATTCTTCTATTTTTTAAGAAGCATATTCCAGAGCAGTAAATCTTGACAAGGAGCAACAATAGCAATAGTAGGTGTATCATGCCGAGAGACTTATGTCAGAACAATTTTTTATCTTTGGGCACTTGACGTAAGTGCTATCAAAACAGCAGTTGGCACGTTCCAACCATCAACACAGCACTGCAGAACATTATCTTCAAAGCCAGGCCACCAATAAAAAACAAATGAACTCCAGAAGAAAAACATGTTTGGGCTTTAGTGCTTTCATTATTTATTTATTCATTTATTTTTGGTGGAAGGTGCAGTGTACTGAACATAGTACCTGTCTTCTCTAATAGCAAGAAGGAAGTAAGTTCTTTAATTCTCTATTCACTTTCTCCTTTAAAATGTATCTTCTGTGTTTAAGTAAAAATTTTGTGATGTCATTGTAAACATCTACTATAAAAACTTTTAAGAATTTTCATTAAATACTAATGAGGGTTTATGTTTGGCGAGAGTGGTGGCAAAAAAAAATTGTTCTTTCTTTCATTCACCTCCTTTATTCAAAACCATCCTGATCTTTTAGATCAGGAACGATGTCTTCTTTGGTTTTCAACCTTTTACACTTAGTACAGTGCTAGCACATAAAGTGTAAACTCCTTTAGCCAAATGTTTAATATAAGGGTATGCAAATAAATGAAAATTAAAAGAAAAAATAAGCATTTAATTTTAACTTGTGAATGTATTTTCTAGACATTAGACATAGAAATGCAATGAGCTTTTTCCAGACTAGGAGCTTTATAAATCAATTTGTTATTGTCGCTGTTGAAAAATATATCCAAAAGATTGTGATTTATTAAAATAAAAGTATTCTTCAATCTTGCTTCAGTATCTGTTGTGTATCGAAAAGGCACCACTGTTGATCTTAGTAAATTTCTGTAGCCATTATCAAGATAATATTTGCAGATATGGAAATCTGAGGCTAGAAAATGTTTATTAATTTTGCTTATTAACCATGTATAGAAATAACCGTACCCTTGTATTATAAGAATTCACCATCTGACTTCTTTCTTTCATACAGAGTTCTTTAGTATATAATGCTAAGTTTCTTTCTGTGGTTACACAGGAGAGTTCTTTTGGTCATGTGTAGGGACCCTGTAGGGTGAGGCAGATGGGCCCATGCTAAGTGTATGTTCAATAGGATGACACATAATCTTATAAAATCTTGTAAATCAACAAAAAAACTTGTAAAATGGCAAATGTTCAACCTCCATGTGATTAAATTGGGTGAATCAAAATAACAGATGCTATTTTGATCTTTTGCAGTGCTGAGAGTTTGTTATTGTTATGGACGCATACAACAGCTGCAAAGATAATTTTTATGTTCATTATATTTACTATGTTACTGGGAGAATTAGAAGCCTCTGAAGTACGTCTTAAAATATTTTATTACTCTATAAAAGACTCTGTCACTTTAAACTCCATTAGTTGAGCTCTTTGGATTAGTAATGACATTCTTAGGAGGAGGCACTGGGAAGCTGAGTTTAAGAGTTTCACTTAAGCCCTTCACAGGCAGTGATGTATGTCAGCCCATCCTCAGGGAAAAGGGTTTATATAAAAAGTCAATGAAGTTATTGGGTAATAGCAGTGTGGGGTTTGTTTTAATTCCTCTTTTCACACCAATGTAATTCTTATCCCCTGCTTAAGAGTTTCCAATAACTTTAGTTTAATTTTTTATTTTAAAACCCATGAAAGAACTAAGACTTTACAGCAATTTTAAATACTTAAAAATGTGGTTTAAATAAATAGTGGACCAATCCTTTCACTTTATGTCAACAAACCTATCATATATCCAAGTATGGTGGGGGGGTCAGGGGAATACCCAAGCACTATACATTTTCTCCATTCAAGGAGCTTAACTGCTGGATGGGGAGCAAGAGTACTAATGAAATAGTCAAATATGACAACTTAATACTTTCGATTGAACATAAAAACTATTTCTTATATTACTTCTATAGGAGCATTTTATAGACATGAATAATATTTACCATCAGTTGACTTTAAATAAAGGGTAAGCCTCATACAATAAGTAATGCAGTAATAGATATTACAGGTAGTAGTCAACGAAGTATTCAGGGAAGGTCACATGGAGGTCTTGACCCAGGAGTTATGTGGACTGATTTTCCCCTTTATATAAAATTGCTTTTCACTATGTACCCACTTTACAGTGCAGACAGGACTGTCATCTGTAACAGAGATTGCTACTTGAGGGATTACGCTTTTAGACAAACAGCTTCATCGTTACAGTGATTGCCTGTTGTGTCTATCATGGTACTTGGCATTTGATACTGTGACCGTCAGTCCTGTGTGTCAACTGGGTTAGGTTGTAGTCTCTAGTTATTGAACCAGGCCCCAAAAGTGGCATTGTGAAGTCATTTTATAGATATGACTAATATTTACAATTAGTGGATTTTAAATAAAAAGTGGGCCTCATTTACATAAGTGAGCCTGATACAATAGGTTGAAAAGTCTTAAGAGCAGAACTGGGGTTTTCATGAGGAAGATGAAATTTCAGTTACCAGCTATAGCTTCAGCTCCTGCCCAGGAATTTCTGGCTTAGACTTCTTCATGGCCTTCCCTGTGAGCTTTGGACTTCCCTAGCTAGATCCCACAATCAAGTAAACAACTCTGTGCAAGAAATCTCTCTTTCCCTCTCTCTCTAATACTAGTCCTGTTTTTGTGGTGAAAACCTGACTTATTTGAGCACCAAAAGTGGGTTCAGAATCTTGACAATATGTTTTCTGAATTGGGCTTCCTGGAATAGTTTCTCTAATACTGTTAAATTCAGTAGCACCAATGACGCTATTTCTAGTGGTAAAGAAGGTGCTGGTAGTCCATAGCATGATGTGACAATAGAAGCACACGAAATATAACCACTGGATGCTCTTAATAAAATAATTATAAAAGTCAATGTTTTAGGTGATCACGAATGTGATACCATAAAACATTTTAGTTAAACTAAGGACCATAAAGGTATTGACTGGTTGCCCTTCAATGTGCTAGAGAAAGACAGAAAGAAAAGAATGAGATAAAGGTTTCAAATTTGCAGTTCAAGCTCTATATAAATAACCTGAAAGCATGTGTGTCTGACCTGAAAGACCTTTTATTTCCTATAGCTGCAGGGCTGAGATTTCTAAAAACAAAACCCAAAATACTCAGATTTTCATTTGGTGAGTGGTTAAGTTATAACATAAATAGAACTATCAAACTTGTATGGTGACTGCTGTTAAAGTAAGTTGAGGGCATTTATCGAGAAGAATTGAATCCAGATCATGAAAATGGGGACAAATGAAAAGCCCCTGATGAAGCGGAGGACATCAAAACCCTAATTCTGCTGAGGATTTTGTGCAAGTAGAAGCAGCTCTCCCACCTGAGTCTGCAAAGGTTAACACTGAAGAACATGTAATAGCCTCACTTGATGTAATTGGCCTACTAGCTACTGCTAATACTTCTGCCACCTCTCTTTGCTTTTAGATGTAACACTAGACACAAGTCCCAGTAGTTCCCAAAGAGTAAGGTACCAAGTGTGATCCATGAGGGAGTGTGATACTCACATAAAGAGTTTTGTGAATTTCCAGTTTATACAGAGAAAACTGGGGAATATATGTGAGAATAAATATTGAGGGCGTAGGATAATCATAAGAAGATATAAAGTTGAATCAAACTGAATTTATGGATACAGGTCCACTTGGTAGGGATTCTTCATTCAGTGCTATAGCTTGATGTGTGAGAAAGCACTCTAACAGTTTATTCGGTTGACAGGATGAAATACAGACCTAAAGATGGCCCACACTATATGCCAGAACTTCTTTGGCATACTGCATAAGAAGTCATCCAAAGACTTAGAGAGATTGGAATTTTTGAGTAGATTTAATTATGTAAGATCTACTCGCTCAACTTAAGAGGGTCCATAGGATGCAGTTTTCAACTCAACTGTGAGAATTGAGTCTGTGAGAGGAGTCAAAGCATCACTGAAGAACTCTTTGGTCACTTTCCGCAGTAAGTCAGAGATTTCACTGAGAGCTGCTGCCATGGAACTGACATCTCTAAATGCACTGGGGGCAATTAATTAGGCCTTGGACACTGGCTCTGAACTAATGCTAAATCTAAGACACTCACAGTGTCACTATGGTCCAGAAGTCAAACCAATCCAGAAGTCAAACTCCATAAGAGGCTTATGGAGTATGTGTGATTGTGTTAGCATTCTCCAGAAAAACAGAGAAAGAAAGATAGATAGATAAATATAGATTTATTTTTTAAAATTAGCTCATGTGATTGGGGAGGCCGGCAAATCCAAAATCTGTAGAGTATGTCAGCAGCTTGAAGCCTCAAGGAAGAGTTGGCATGTAGTCACAAGACAATCCTCAGTTTGCGACTGAATTCCCTTTTTCAGATGAGCTCAATATTTTTTCACTTGAAGCCTTCAACTGATTAAATGAGGACTGCCCATATAATGCAGGATAATTTTCTTTAATCAAAGTATACTGATTAAAATGTTAATTTTCTCTTAAAAAATGCATTCTTATTTCATATCCAAAGATACACAAAGACTAAAAACAAAGGGTTGGAGAAAGATTTACCAACCAAATGGAGAACAAAAACAAATAAATAAACAAAAAGGAGTTGCAATTCATGCATTTGATAAAACAGATTTCAAACCAACAAAGATAGAGTGGTGTAAGGATCAATGCATCCTAACACCCAGATACATAAGACCCATAAAGAGATTTAGACTCAACGAGACAGAAAATTAATAAGGATATCCAGAATCTGAACTCAGATCAGTAACAAGTAAACTTAATAAGCACTTGTAGAGCTCTCCACTTTAGATACATAAAATATACATTCTCCACTTTAAATATACAAAATAATGATCGGCCATTATTAATACCCATTCATAGAATAAAGCAATATTCCTTTTCTCTCTCCCTCTTTTTCTTCCTCTCTTTTCCTTTCCTTCAAAAAAAAAAAAAAAAAAAAAAAGAAATTACTAAAGTGAAACTCCAGAAGAATGGAGGTAACTGATTGCTATCTCATAAAGGAAGTGAAATGTCTATATTGTACCATCAGAAAGATGAGAATGCTGAGGTGTTACTTAGCAGCTGAGATCACAGGTTCTGCCTCAAAAAAAAAAAAATGCATTCTTAGAAACATCTAAGATAGTGTTTGGCCAAATATGTGGGTACCATGGCCTAACCAAGGTGACACATTGAATTAACTATCACAGTGATCAGGATAACATTAGGTTCCGGTTCATCTCACAGGGGTCCAGGGGGTTGCAGAGTCCATCTTGTGTTTATTTCCCCAGCTCCAGATTATGCAGCTGGAATAGACATAATCTGTCAACTGACAAAATCCACCCATTTTCTCCTTGACCTGTGGAGTAAGGCCTATTATGGAAGGAAAGGGCCAATTAGAAGTCATTCCTGGAACTAGTAAACCAGAAGCACTACTGCATTTCTTTTTTTTTTTATTCTTTTTTATTGCATTTTTGGTTTTGGGGTACATGTGAAGAACATGCAAGATTGTTGCATAGGTACACACATGGCAGTGTGATTTGCGGCCTTCCTCCCCATCACCTATATCGGGCATTACTCCCCATGCTATCTCTCCCCAAAGGACTGAAGTTAATGCTGGCATCAAGAACTTGAAAAGTCGGGGATAGTGATTCCCACAATAGCTTCATGCAACTTGCCTGTTGGCCTGTGGAAAAAACAGATTACCTTACACTTAATCATATTATGACTCCACTTGCAGCTGCTCTTTTAGATGCAATTTGTTTGAGCAAGCTGACACACCCTTTGGTATCTGGTATGCAGCTGTTGATCTGGAAAATTCTTTTTTTCTCTTTACCTGTTTGTAAAAATCAGTAAAAGCAGTTTGCTTTTAGCAAGGCTGACAATACACCTTCATTCTCCCACCTGTGGGGTATGCCATGTTTCCATTACATAAAGCATTGCACTGATCTATTATGTTGATGATAGTATGCTGATTGGGTATAGTGAGAAAGAAATAGTAACTGCTGTATACATACTGGTAATAATTTTCTGTGATAGAGGGTGGAAAATGAAGTCAGCAAAAATTTAGGTTTTCTTCATTGAAGTTTCTGGGGGTACAGTGGTATTGAACATGTAAAGGGATCTCCTCTAACATGAAGGATGAGTTGCTGCATCCTGGTCTTCCTAACACCGCAACATGGGCACAGTGCTTAGTGGGCCACTTTGGATTTTGGAGGCAACTTATTCTGCATTTGGGTGTGCTATGTAACCCTCTTACTGAGTTACCCAAGGCACTTTTAATTTTGACTGGGGCTCAGAATAAGAGAAAAACATTACAATAGGTTTCGATTTTCCTGCAAGCTGATTTGCCACGTGGTCTGTATAGCCAGCGAATCCGACACTGCTCCAAGTCTCAGTGGTAGATAAGATGTGGTTTGTAGACTTTTACAGCCCTCGTTTTGTGAATTACAACACGCATCCTTGGCATTTTGGAGCAAAGCAATTTCATTTACTGTGGACAGTTATTTTCTGTTTGAGAAACTGCTGTGGCTTGATACTTCAGCTTAGAAAATACTAAAGGCTTAACTGTGGGCAGCAAGTTACCAGAAACTTAAACTGCCCATCATGAACTGGGGGGTTATCTGACCCATCAAGCTATAAAGTTTCAGGAATGCACAGCATCCCTATATTGCCAAATAATATTAGTATATATGAGTTTATATTTGAGCAGGCCCTGAAGGTGCAAATAAGGTAAATGAGGAAATTGTGTAAATGCTATGGCCCCTATTACACTATATTTCCTACTATCTCCCAGTCCCTAACTATGGGCTTGTGAGGAGTCCTCTACAATCAGTTAATCAGAGAAGAGAAAACTTAGGCCTAATTTACAAATTGTTTTGCATGGTATGCAGGAACCACTTGAAATTGGAATACAGCTGCAGAACTGAGACATCTCTGAAAGAGAGCATTTAAAAAAAATCCACCCAGGTGCAATACTTTTAGCAGTGTACCTAGCTGTCCACTTTGTTTGAAAGAGAAATGGCTAGAGATAATGAGTTTATAGCAATAGACTCTGGTCAATAATTTGGCTGGGAGGAATTATAATTGGAAAATTGATGACAAGGAAGTCTGGGTATGTGAGGTATGTGGGTAGACCTCTCTGTGTGGGTAAAGAGCATGAAGTAATCTTTGCCCCATGTCAATGTTCGCCAAAAAGCTATTTCAGCAGAGCGGGATGTTAATAATTAAGTGATTAGGACAACTCATTCTGTGGACACCAGTGAGCCTCTTTCCCTAGCCAGCCTTGTCATACCCAATGGGTTCATGAACAAAAATCCCCTGTGGTGGCAGGGATGGAGGCTATGCATAAAATACAATGTGGAATTCCACTTCTCAAGGCCAGTCTCTCCACTCCCGAGTGCCCTTTCTGCCAATAGCAAAGGCCAACACTGATTCCCCAATGTGGTTTAATTCGGGGGTGTGATAGAGAGCTCTTTTGTCTCAGGTTGATTGCATTCAACCATTTCCACAATGGAAGTTGCAGTGCTTTGCTATAGTTGGTATATTCATTTACTTTGGCTATGTATTTGCCTTCCCTGCACAAAATGCTTCTGCCAAAATGGCCATCTGTGGACTTACAGAATAACTTATCCACTGTCATGGTATTCTTCATAGCATTTTTCTGATCAAGGAACTCATTTCACACCAAATGAAATGTAGCACAGGGCCTAGCTCATGGAATTCACTGGTCTTACCATGTGTTCCATTATTCAGAAGCAGATGGCTGGATAGAATGGTGAAATGGCCACTGGAAGACTCAATTTTGGCACTAGCCAGGCAGCAGTACCTTACAGGGCTGGGGCAGTGTCCTCCAAAAGGCTCTATACTCTTTATATTATCATTCATTATACTGTGCTATCTCCATAGCCAGGATTCAGAGGTCCAGGAATCAATAGGTAGATGTGGGAGTGATACTGCCCACTATTACTGCTAGTGAGGCTTTAGAAATATTTTGCTTCTTCTCCCCATGACATTCTTCTCTTCTTATGTAGAGGTCTTACTTCCAAAAGGAGAATTCCTTCTACTAGAAAGGATTATTTCCAACTGGAAGTTAAGGGTGTCATCTGGTTACTTCAGGCTCCTCGTTCCTCTGAATCAACAGGTAAAGTAGAGAGTTACTGTACTGGCTGGGTGATTACAATCCGGTTTAGTCTTGGCTCATCCAGGGTAGTCCCTTAATTACCAAGGGATTGTAACTGTGTAATAGAGGTCAGGAAGATTATTTGGACTACAAGAGGTCACTCAGGGTATGTCTTAGTGCTATCATGCCCTATGATGATTAAAGTCAGTAGAAAACTACAACCTAATTTAGACAAGAGAGCTAATGGCACAGTCCCTTCAGGAATGACAGTTCGGTTAACTCGGTTCAGCAAAGAACCATGACCATCTGTGAGTCTGTGGGACTACCATAACAAAATACTACAGACTTGGTGGCTTAAACAACAGAAACTTATTTTCTCACACTTCTGGTGGCTGGAAGTTCAAGGTCAAGGTGTTAGCAGGTTTGGTTTCCTCTGAGACCTCTCACATGGCCTTGAGTATAGCTGTCCTCTTGCTGTGTTCTTATGTAGCCTTTCCTCTGTGCGTATGCATTCCTGATATCACTTCCTCTTCTTATAAGGACACTAGATTTATTAGACTATCTTCTCATCCTTATAATCTCATTTAACTTTAGCCCATTAAAGAGACTATTTTTCAAGTACAGTCACATTGGAGGCTAGGGTTTAAATGTATTAATTTGGTAGAACACAATTCAGTCTATAATACCAACTAAGGTGCTTTCTGAGGGTAAAGGCAATGCAAGAAGGTAGTTATAAATACCAACTACAAACACATGGCCAGTTGCAGAATGAGGACTGAAATCATCAAGCAGGTTTCTCGTATTTTTGTTATGATTGTGCTTATCAATTATTTTTGTTTTCTTCCCTCTCTTATTTCCTTAGTATCTAACACAAGTTGTATTGATCATAATTAACTTTATATCACTGTATTTAAGTTATAGAATATCAAGGAGAAGACTCAGCATCACCCAAATATTTGAATATAGGGAAAGGATTAATGCATTTTTAGTGGTATGCAGTGTGGCTGTACTGTGTTAGGTGGAAGTATGACTTGGCTGTTGTGTATATTTGCAAATTAAATATGGATTAAGGAGATGTGAGTGCCAAACTGATAAGAGTAAACTGTGATGATCAGTTTCATATATCAGCTTGGCGAGGCTCCAGTTATTCTGTCAAACACTAGGTGTTACTATGAAAGAATTTTGTAGATGTGATTGACATTTATGGTCAGTTTACTTTAAGGACATTATTGTCATTAATCTGGATGGGTCTAATTCAGTCAGTTGATAGGCTTAAAGAGAAGGACTGAGATTTTCATAAGCAAGAAATTCTGACCGTGGATTAAAGTTTCAGATCCTACCTGAGTTTCCAACCTGTCCTTTTGATGGCCTGCTTGCATCCTTTAGGCTTGCTTAGCTAGTCTCCACAATCACATAAGCCAATTGTTTGTAATTAATGTATATATGCATGCATATATATATGAACATATATGTATGTATATTCTAATATCTCCAGTTACTAATAATAATTCTGTTTCTGTGGTGGAACCCTGACTGATACAGGTACTTTCCAAACATTTTATGAGTGGATGTTTACATAGATGAATAAAGGAATTAGTTAATCCATCCATCCATCAATCAATCAATCATTGTTTATGTTATTATCTGTTGATGGTTATGACCACATCTATATATAGGGGAAAGCTAAAAGGCTTTTAAAATTGATTAGGGAAAGGAGGAGCAAAAAAGCTTAACAATGAAGTAATATATAAATTCAACAGAAAATAACTGAAGAATGGTTTAGTTGAGTGCTTGTACAGACTCAAACATCTTACAGAGGAAGCTCTCAGGTTAATGAATTAGCTTCCTCAATTATAATCCAGAATTAAACATTCTCATAAACTTAGGAGTTGGGGAAAGACTATGCCTTTATTTAGCTGGCGAGGAAGCTAAGAATACAGTCCTGATTCTGTCATGCAGAGAAACACTTGTCAATAAATTAAATTGTCTGCTTTATTGTCCTGATTCCTTGGTTTATTTCCTCTCAGGGATACTAATCACAAATTTATTCAGTACCAGAAAAGTTTTCTTTCCCATTTCATTTCAATTCTACCCATACTAGAATGTGTCTGAGGCTAGAATAATAACTGACATGTTAGGTTATTGAAAATTAAAACAATTTTACATGTTTAACTGTATAAATAAGAAAAAAAAATTGATTTTGTTTTAAATCTATCAAATATCTAGTAAGACCTCTTCTATGCTTTTTTGCATTATCTTAACTTCATGATAATGATTGTGTTCGTTTTTTCGTTTTTTTTTTTTTTTTTTTTTTTTTTTTTGAGACGGAGTTTCACTCTTGTTACCCAGGCTGGAGTGCAATGGCGCGATCTCGGCTCATCGCAACCTCCGCCTCCTGGGTTCAGGCAATTCTCCTGCCTCAGCCTCCCCAGTAGCTGGGATTACAGGCAAACGCCACCATGCCCAGCTAATTTTTTGTATTTTTAGTAGAGACGGGGTTTCACCGTGTTGACCAGGATGGTCTCGATTTCTTGACCTCGTGATCCACCCGCCTCGGCCTCCCAAAGTGCTGGGATTACAGGCTTGAGCCACCGCGCCCGGCCAGATTGTGTTCGTTTTTCCCCAGGTATATACACGCCCATACTTCCCCATCATTAATATAAGCCATAAATCATAATTTTGTACTTCACAAGATACAAAATAACTTGTAATCTTGTGCTTCATTTCACATTGCAATATATATTTCAAATCCCTTTTGTTAATGATATCACTCCTGTGAAAGGAAACCACTCATTTTAATTAAAAAAATTATTTTGCCATGGTTCAGTGTGTCTGAGTGACTTCCATTCAGTTTTTTCTCCAGTCAGGATACAAATTCTTTGAATTTTATACCTTCATCACTCAGTGTATGTTTTCTTGTTTTGTTCTGTTTTTAAAGAAAAGCATCTTTCTTTATTAGTTATACATAGAATTCAACGCATTTTTATTTTGAACAGGTTTAGGCCTGTAAATCTCCAGTCCTGTTTTACTGAACATCTTAAACCTTTTTTCTTTCATTTTTTTTTAGACTACAGAGCAAGAATATTCAATTAATTGAAATTATCTTCTAAACTGGAATGTGTGTGTAACAAATGTGAGTTTCAATACTCTCTCATCTTAAATATATTCAGTATAGAAAAAAGGTTTAAGCCTGGGGAGAAATGCTTAAACCTTTTTTCTATACTGAACATATTTAAGATGAGAGAGTATTTGAAGAATACACAGAATCTTCTGTACTTGGCATATTTTGCAATTCTGAAATACAAAAGATAAATAGGAAATTTGGTAGCGTGTGTTGGTCTTGAAAACTCCTTGAATGTAGTGTTAGGAAGGAAGGTAGAAAAACACATCCAATTCCATGGAAACCATTGACTGTCATGTTTCAGCGCTATAAGCCATCATCATTGATACAGTTTAATATTAGTAGTTTAAATATAATCCTACATGACATTTCATAGATTGCTTTTTATAAAAGAGTTGCTGCTATTATTAGGAGAAAAAGTAAGCAGAAATGCTTCTCTGGAAGGAAAAAAACATAATCTTGGGGAAAGTAGGTAGATTTTTTTCTGAATTTTCTAAATTGTTTCTGCATTAAAGAATCTATACCTGTTCCTGTTCCACATTATTTATCCACAAGCAAGTCTTTGGAAGAACAAAGCTACTTCTAAAAGATAAAATAGGAAACGTTAAGGGTATTGCAGTAGGCAACAATCAGATGGCTTCCAGTATTCCTGCCCCTTGTTAGTTATGCCCTGAATAATCCTCAACCCCTGAGTGTAGACTGTGGTTGTAGTATAGTACTGAAGATTCTATATTAACAGAATAGAGTGTCATTCCTCTGTCACCCAGGATGGAGTACAATGGTACGATCTTGGCTCGCTGCAACCTCTGCCTCCTGGGTTCAAGCGGTTCTGCTGCCTCAGCCTCCCACATAGCTCGGTTTACAGGTGCACAACAACACACTTGGTTAATTTTTGTATTTTTAGGAGAGACAGGGTTTCACCATGTTGTCCAGGATGGTCTTGAACTCCTGACCTCAGGTGATTCAGCCACCCTGGCCTCCCAAAGTGCTTGGATTACAGTCATAAGCCACCACACCTGGCCCACTCTGCTGGTTTTGAAAAGGTCAGCTGCCATGTTTTAAGAGGTCTGTATGGCAAAAACCTGAGGTAGTCTTTAGGAGCTGAGAGTGGTCCCTGACAGACAGCCTACAAGAAAATGGGGACCTCAGCCCTGCACTCATAAAATACTGAATCCTGCTAACAAGGTGAATGAGCTTTGAAGAGGACTCTGAGTCTCATGTGAGACTGCAGCCCTGGGTAACACCTTCATTTAAGCCCCATGAAACTATGAGCAGAGGACTCAGCTAACCAGTACTTCACCTTTGGTTCATGGAAACTGTCAGATCAGATAATAAATATATGTTAGTTAAAGCTGCTAAGTTTGTGACACTATTTTACAAAGCAATAGAAAACCAATATAGGTGGTTTCCATAAAGTT
Organism: Saguinus oedipus; assembly: GCA_031835075.1. Taxonomy (NCBI): domain Eukaryota; kingdom Metazoa; phylum Chordata; class Mammalia; order Primates; family Cebidae; genus Saguinus; species Saguinus oedipus. The sequence goes on from CM063178.1 coordinate 132,190,697, forward strand.
TGCTCATAAATTCTGGGGTTTAAACCATAACTCAGAGATAGTATTTGTGGGATTCAGCCAATAAAACTATCCAACAGTTTCAGAAAACAAACAACTACATGCCAAGTTCTATTCACAAAGTGAAAACTGTACAAAGTATGGCTTATTCCTACAAATGACAGTCATAATTCTGGGTGTCACTAATTAAGGTTCACCTGTATCATTATTATCCCTCCCTCCCTCCCTCTCCCTTTCCTTCCTTCCTCCTTCCTTTCTTCCTTCTTCCTTCGTTTCCTCACTCCCACCTTTCAAATTTGCTCAAATGCTCACTTTCTCTTTCTGTCTTTCTTTTCTCTTTCCTCCTCAATTGTTTGTTATAATGCTAATGTTTTGGAGACTGTTGGGTATTGTATGAATTCATTGTCAGCATGAACAATTTTGACACCTTCAATCATCTATATGTACTTTGAAGGAATGGGACATGAATATGATAGCTATGCATATAGGGAGTTAAGACATAGAGCAACAGGAATTTTAATAGGAACTGGACATCTAATGGCATATGAAAGTAAGATGAACTGAATGTCAAGGAAAGTTATTAAGACAATAGAATAGATTGAAAAAAATGAAACAAGATAAAAAACGTCATATTGAGACAGGGTTCTGGGACGCGGGAGAGGCTCATCTCGCTGATAGGATGTGTTCTTCCAGGTTCTTGGTCCCTCACTCACCCAAGAATCGGGGATAGGACCCTGCCAGGCATGGTGGCTTGTTTAAATAAATATTGGACCCCAAAGAGTTTTTGCAGAAAGTAATTTATTTAGACAAAGAGGGAAAAAGGAGAAAGAAATAGAGCAGCTCCCAGATGTCTTGGAAAGGGATCCAGAAATGGAGTCCTCACAGATGTGAGGGAAGGGGACTTTTAACCTGGGTGTTATTTCCACCACATTTAAGTTTTTGGTCCTATGAAAGGAGTTACTTTATTTTTTTATTTTTATTTATTTATTTATTTATTTATTTATTTATTTATTTATTGAGATGGAATTTCGCTCTTGTTACCCAGGCTGGAGTGCAATGGCACTATCTTGGCTCACTGCAACCTCCGCCTCCTGGGTTCAGGCAATTCTCCTGCCTCAGCCTCCTGAGTAGCTGGAATTACAGGCACACGCCACCATGCCCAGCTAATTTTTTTGTATTTTTAGTAGAGACGAGGTTTCACCGTGTTGACCAGGATAGTCTTGATTTCTTGACCTTGTGATCCACCCGCCTCGGCCTCCCAAAGTGCTGGGATTACATGCTTGAGCCACAGTGCCTGGCCTTGAAAAATAGTTTCAAATTTAATAAAGAAATAGCAATAACTGGTACATACATTAATTCAAAATATTTTCACTAAGTAACCAAGTAGAATAGTTCCCAATCTCTTCAAAAAGAATCACTTTGAAAGAAGGCACATAAAAAGATGAAAAGTTGTCCTAACATTTAAGAAACAAGCAACAAAAATCTTAAGAGTTTAACAAGAAATCTAAAATCGTCAATCAGAGTTCCTACTTCCTCTGAAATGACAAGGTTGAAAATCTTGAGGTCACATAGTATGAGCTTTCAAAAGCTTTGTTGAATGTAGATATTCCAACTAAGGGCATTTTTTGGTGTCAGGCTGGCAACCGCAAGTCCCTGTGCCAGATACCATACACATGCAATCAAACCTGAGTGGTAAATATCACATGTAAAAGATAGAGAATATATGGTCCCTGCATATTTAAGGGGAACAATGTCTAATTCCCATGGGTGTAAAATTAGTAAGAGGCAGAGAGACAGATGCAATTTACCAACCAAAAGGAAGAACCAACACAGGCAGTAGACAAGATAAAAGTCCTGTGCCCTGGGGATGCAGCAGAAAGGGCTCTGGGAGGTTTCAGAGACCAGGCAGCATCCAGGTCTGATAAAAAACATGAGTGGATATCAATGCGTGTAGAAAGGTGTCCTCGAAGCTGAAGAAAATGAAAAGAGCAAAGACATGGAGGTACAGGAGTAATACCTGTTCAGAAGACCATAAAGCATTTATTATAGTTAAAGGGATGTGATCTAATAAGAGACATAAAACTCAGGAAAGCCCGACCCAAGAAGAGCCAAACACAATGCTGGTCTGTATTTCTGTTTTTTTTTTTTTTTTTTTTTAATTGCATTATATGTTTTGGGGTACATGTGCAGAACGTGCAAGATAGTTGCATAGGTACACACATGGCAGTGTGTTTTGCTGCCTTCCTCCCCTTCACCCACACTTGGCATTCATCCCCAGGCTATCCCTCCCCAGCCCCCCACACTGTCCCTCCCCCATTCCCCCCAATAGACCCCAGTGTATAGTAGACCACCTCTCTGTGTCCATGTGTTCTCATTTTTCTCACCCGCCTATGAGTGAGTATATGCGGTATTTCTTTTTCTGTTCTTGTGTCAGTTTGCTGAGAATGATGTTCTCCAGATTCATCCATGTCCTGACAAAGGACACAAACTAATCATTTTTGATTGCTGCATAATATTCCATGGTGTATATGTGCCACATTTTCCCAGTCCAGTTTATCATCGTTGGGCATTTGGGTTGGCTCCAGTTCTTTGCTATTGTAAACAGTGCTGCAATGAACATTCGTGTGCATGTGTCCTTATAGTAGAACGATTTATAGTCCTTTGGATATATACCCAGTAATGGGATTGCTGGGTCAAATGGAATTTCTATTTCTAGGTCCATGAGGAATCGCCACACTGTCTGTATTTCTTAACAGCAATTCGACAGAGAGTCTGACATGTCCTGCCAAACTAATAAGACAGCAAAATATCTTCCCAAAGGCAGAGATGCCACATGCTCCTGGTGAAGATTCAATAGCCAAAGGTCACCCTGCAGTCCCTCCTAACTCTCACTGCAACACCCCAGTCCCTTGGAATCAAATCCACTAGCAATAATCTTCTTAATGGAAAATGTTTTCCCTCCCCAAATGTAAAACAAAAACAATGTAAATGAACAAAACTCCAATCCAAAAAGAGACAATCAGAGCAAGCTTTAATAGCTCACCTTTGCCCCAACTGTCATGCTACTGAGGACAAGATCTGCTCCATTAAACTGACTCATGACTGCAGAGAGTAACAAAATTTATCATATTGCTGCTTTTGTTACATCCCATCCCATCAAAGATAAACACCACACAAAATATAATTTTACCTCAAATAAAATCAGCATCCACTTAAGCATCCTACTGTCATATTGCTACACTTACTCAGGATATTTTAATCCTCTTCCAACCTGTTCACACACAAAAAAAATCATTATTCTGAGATCTCTAGAAGCATTGCAAATATTGCTCCAGTAGATTCCTCTTCTTGAGGAAATTAGGTATTGAAACAGAAAATTTACGTATTTTTCTACACTACCACTGAAAGTCACAATTATTAAAGGCCTGCAACCAAAATCCTCATCCCCTGATTCTCAGACTATTATAATTTTTCCCTTAGATCAAACAAACAGTGAGAAACACACATAAAAATATGAAAAGTTATCCCAAAATTTAAAAAAACAAGCACCAAAAGCCCATAAAGTAGAATCTGTGTCATTACATTAACAGTATAAACTTTGCTAAAGACCAAAAATATTTTTATTTAATCTACTTAAGCTATAGGCATTTTATAATGTGCTCAAGAAAATAACAGTTTATAAAAATAATGAAAACAAATTTCGGTGGGGGCATTAAACTAAAATCATCTCATACTCTGGCAAAGAGTTCTTCCAAAATGTTATACCACAAGGGATGTATGGCAAATTGCCTGCATAGGGCTGCCTCATACACTAACCCACATGCAGGCGTCCAGGCTTTGCCCTTCTGCTCGAGTAAGCTTCAGAGATTCAGGGATGTTGGCAGACACCTGCTCAAGGTAGGCCAAGGAGCCTGAGGGATGTTGGGTGGATTTTGTGCTACACCTTGGTGTCCTGCAGCATCTACTGCCAATGCCTCAGTTTTGTCAACTACTTCTCGACCAGCACATATTTTCCCTGTAATTCATTCCTTTATTCTGAGACATCCTCTTTGATAACCTGCTCTGGTTTCTAGACAGATAATTGCAATTTTTTTTCTGTACAAAAATACATTCTGTCTGTATTACGATATGCAGAAACTTCTGAATCCTCTGATCAACACCAGTTTTAATTCTTTCTTATTGGTGCCATTGACATAGTCCTAACTCACCAGAGAAACGAAGCCAGCCTCAAAAGATGAGCCTGGGTGCCCTGGCAGGGGTGGCGTGGCCCCAGTGACTGCCCAGAGAACATACTACCTAGCGAAGCAGTTACGTCTGGAATCTAAACTTCTTATTTCATAATGTATCCAGTGGTTGGCCTGATTTATTCCACCATGAGGATGACCTTAGTATCAGATCATAGGAAAAATGCTATTATAGAAATTATATAATAAACAATATGCTGATTTGAGGAGGAATGACGGATATTACATTTGACAAAGTTACTTAATATATTACCCAAACTAATTAGCTTCAGCTGGAAGCAAACAGCATTTCAAACTGTGTGTTAAATACTAGAAACTGAAAATGACCAGGAGTTAGTGACTGATGGGCTTGTTATAATGACAAAAATGTTGTAACTGGAGGAAAGCTCTTTCCTTGCTACTTCGGCTGGTTCATGGTGATCCTGAAGCTGCGGTTTTTGGTTTCCTGGGGAAAGAGGAAATCAGCCTATTACTATATCGTATTCAAATTACCACTCCAAGTGAGAAGTTAATGAAACATGTTTGTCTTTTTTTTCTTTTTTCTTTTTTTTAAATTTATTTATTTTTATTTATTTTTTTTTATTGCATTATAGGTTTTGGGGTACATGTGCAGAACATGCAAGATAGTTGCATAGGTACACACATGGCAGTGTGCCTTGCTGCCTTCCTCCCCTTCACCCACACTTGGCATTTATCCCCAGGCTATCCCTCCCTAGCCTCCCCCCACTGTCCCTCCCCACTTTCCCCCAATAAACCCCAGTGTGTAGTAGACCCCCTCCCTGTGTCCATGTGTTCTCATTTTTCTCACCCGCCTATGAGTGAGAATATGCGGTATTTCTTTTTCTGTTCTTGTGTCAGTTTGCTGAGAATGATGTTCTCCAGATTCATCCATGTCCTTACAAAGGACACAAACTCATCATTTTTGATTGCTGCATAATATTCCATGGTGTATATGTGCCACATTTTCCCAGTCCAGTCTATCATCGATGGGCATTTGGGTTGGTTCCAGGTCTTTGCTATTGTAAACAGTGCTGCAATGAACATTCGTGTGCATGTGTCCTTATAGTAGAACGATTTATAGTCCTTTGGATATATACCCAGTAATGGGATTGCTGGGTCAAATGGAATTTCTATTTCTAGGTCCCTGAGGAATCGCCACACTGTCTTCCACAATGGTGGAACTAATTTACACTCCCACCAACAGTGTAAGAGTGTTCCTTTTTCTCCACATCCTCTCCAGCATCCGCTGTCTCCAGATTTTTTAATGATCTCCATTCTAACTGGTGTGAGATGATATCTCAATGTGGTTTTGATTTGCATCTCTCTAATGACCAGTACACCATAAAAACCCTAGAAGAAAATCTAGGCAAAACCATTCAGGACATAGGAGTAGGCAAGGACTTCATGACCAAAACACCAAAAGCATTGGAAACAAAAGCCAAAATAGACAAATGGGACCTAATCAAACCCCACAGCTTCTGCACGGCAAAACAAACAGTCACTAGAGTGAATCGGCAACCATCAGAATGGGAAAAAATCTTTGCAGTTTACGCATCTGACAAAGGGCTGATATCCAGAATTTACAAAGAACTCAATCAGATTTACAGGAGAAAAACAATCAAGCCCATTCAAAAATGGGCAAAGGATATGACCAGACACTTTACAAAAGAAGACATACATGAGGCCAACAAACACATGAAAAAATGTTTGTCTTTTTTTGACATTAATATAAATGTAGCCATTACAATGAGTTTCTGATTGTGAAGGTAGTACATACAAGACCACCTCAATAGTGCTTGTCTCCATCACGAATCACTGTTGGTGATAAATATTTGATAAACTTAAAAAAGTAAATAGTAAGTATCATGCATCTTACTGTGTAAATGGAACATAATGTGTAAGTTACCATGCTAGATACTTTGAATAAAACAACGAGCAAGTTTACATGCTTTTCTGCTATGGGGGACATTACCTTCTACTGAGAGAGACAGAAAAATAAACAAATGATAGCAAAATCAAGGGCAATTGATAAGAGAAATATGAGGAGTTGCACAGAAAGGGTATCCAAGAAAGTTTAAGGGATACTCAGAGAACTCTACCTAGATGAAGCGCTATATAAGTCATTGTGAAGGAACTAGTGAGAATTAGCCAGTCTTTGGGGATGGAAGGTTGGTAGAGGTTCTAGCATAGTTAGCTAACCAATTTTATGGCACTTTAAATTAATGAACTACTCTTAAAAAATATTAAAATGGTTACTAATGCAAAAAAGTGAAATAATTCAAATGCATCTGAAAAATCCAAATGTAATAATCAATATAATTTAAAACTGTTACTTAGTATAACAATTTAACTTTAGAAATGGCATTTGTTTTCTTTATTTAATAATTTTGTTTTGCAAAACAGTGTATTTGGTTTTTATTAAAATATACACATTGACAAATCAAAAATGTAGGAAATTTATTCCAAAAATTAAACATATAGGTCAGAAAAGAAGTCATACAATGGCCCTCTATAGATATACTTAATAAATTATCTGATCATAATTATGACAAAAATTGATCAAAAAAAGCCACAGGAGACTTCATACTGTATTATTTCTGAAGGCATGGAAATAGGTGATGCCTTTTTGGTAGTTTTTACTCTAAAAGAAATAGAACAAAATTGTCATGTATAGATGATAGACATACCAGATCACTAGAAATACTTATATACACCGCATGTTACAGCCATGTCAGTTTATTATATTTAACTCAATTGACTACTACAAACCCTCTCATAATAGACTTGGCAATTTAGACTGGCCTTGAAGAGTTAAAAGCATTTTTTACATAGAATGATAAGGACAAGGCATTCCAGAAAAAGTTTTATCCATTCACCTCGGTATTCTTGGTGATAAGAAAAGGATATATCGAAGCTGAATATTCAGATATTATAATTTTATTTAAAAAACTCACTTCTATTTAGCAGGTTATGAAATAGTTCTACAAATCCCACTTTATTCGATACCTAATACCTTTAGTTATTTCTGTTTATCTTTTTTCACTAGTCTACATAAACATAGTATTACTATAACTATTATTTGTTAAAGACAAGTTATTTTGAGCATTTACATATATAGAACATTTAATGTTTATAATCAGCTATTTAGCAGGTATTATCATTTTCTTTTGGCACATTATGAAGATAATATATGACACTCCTATTTTATGTGTCAGAGTTGAGAATCCATTGAGATGTAGACACTGGTGAGATAGCTGGAGATATAGCATCTAACCACTGATGAGAATTTGTAGGTAATGTACCTTGTATACATTGGTAAAGGTCTGATTATCACTTGACCCTGGATTAGGCACTCCAGGATTAATCATCCAGCTAGTAACAAAGCTTCCTGCTTCCCCAGGTACCATTTTACAGATAGCACCATGCATGCTCTCAGAACCCCACCAGAGCCCTATGGGAATATAGAAGGAGGTGAGCCATGTATGCTCATTTATAGTTTTCAACTTCAGTAAAACTTGAATTCTAGGAGGTCAAAAAGGGACCAAGAAACTTACCAAATGGAACTTCTTTTTTATGGAAACGTGAGGTTTGGGATAAAGAAAAGGTGTCTGTACTATTTAAAATATGACTTTCCAAAGATGACCACATTCTATCCCCCAGAGCCTATGAATGTGTTATGTTACAGGGAAAGGGGGAATTAAGGTAAAGATGAAATTAAATTTGCTTATCAGCTGACTGTGGAATGGAAAGATTATCCCAGATTATCTTCGATGCTCCAATGTAATCAGAGGGATCCTTATAAGTGAGAGAGGTAGAAGAGTTAGCATCAGAGTGATACAATGTGAGAAAGCCTAGAGTGACCATTGCTGGCCTTGAGGATGGAAGGGGGACCTAGCCAAGGACTGTGGCAGCCTCTAGACACTGGAAAAACTAAGAAAGTAAATTTTCCTCTAGGTGCTTCAAAAGGGAATGCAACCAGTGGATGCCTTGATTTTAGCCCAATGAGGCCCATTTCAGACTTTTGTCAAGCAGAACTGTGTGGTAATAAATGGGTTTTGTTTGAATCTGCTAAATTTGCCATGATTTGTTCATAGCAACAATTAAGTATTCATCAAGGTTTAGTGCAATAACACTAAACCTTCTGCTTTTAAGTAGGTAGAAATTTAATACATGATTTAGGTAATTGGAGAACTGTTGTAAGGATGCAAAGAATGGAATAAAGTGATATAATTGGACTTTGTTTTGTCCAGGCTAGTCTCAAACTGCTGAGCTCAAGGGATCCTCCCACCTCAGCTTCCTGAGTAGCTAGGACTGCAGGTATCTGCCACCCTGGCTGATTATATACATATATGTATATACGTGTGTGTGTGTGTGTGTGCGTGTGTGTGTGTGTGTGTGTGTGTATATATATATATATATTCCATATATATATATATATATATAGAGAGAGAGAGAGAGACAGACAGACAGACAGACAGACAGACAGAGAGAGATGAGGATCTTGCTATGTTGCCCAGGCTGATCTCAAACTCCTGGCCTCAAGTGATCCTCCTGGCTGAGCTTCCTGATTAGTCGTGATTACAGGCACGAGCCCTCATGCTTGCTATCCCTAGACTCTGATTTAAAATCACATAATGTCAACTCCCATCATGACTAACACCCCTTCCCTCCAGTACTGAGAAAGCTGGTGAGTAATAGTTGTGTACTATTAAGTCAATTGTTTTTACTTTAGTTGGTTACTTTAAGATAGCACCTTAAGATAGCACCCTGAGTTTTTGTGAAGTTCACCTCCTGTTCTCCAGCACACGTGCACACACATACAGGCATACACACCCCTATATGTATGTATAGGCATTTACAACATTTCTGCTCACCAAATTCAGTCAACACAATGTTATCTATGCAGTGGACCCATCTAATATCTTGTAAATAGTGAGATAATCAAGATTCTTGGAGCCAGTTTATGCAGAGAACCAGAGGTGAACTAGCAAAGGTGTACTTCTGACCTGAAGGTAAACTGCATCTGCTTATTAAGACAGGGAAAGAAAAAGAATTTGCGCTTTCAAAAGTGCTGACCAGTTATCAGCAGAATGTTGGTTTGCTGGAATAAAGCTATCACAGGAGGAACAGCAGCCCAATTGCATTTAATTCCCTGATCAAGTTTAAAATAATTCACTCTCCTTATCCAAGACCAATCCATCTTCTCTTCACAACAGCAATCTATCTTCTGCTGCTTAAATTGAGACATGAGAGAAATCACCACCTGGGCATCCTTCAAGACTTACGGTGGCACTAGTATTTGTGGTTCACCAGGGATGCAAGATTGAATTTGGTTTATCATTTTGGTGGAGTGGGGACTTTCAAGGACTTTTACCTAGGCGTTATCAGCAAAATGATTGTCCTCATTCTACAAGTGAGGGAATCAGTGTGGAAATTATTTAGCTGTCAATTATGTAATTATGTAAACCAGTTCCAATTATGCAATCAAAATGATAGAAATAAACGGAGAGTTGTTTTATAGACATGCTGTAAGAGCTGAACTCTAGCTGAACTCTGTATTACTTGCCTTATGTACACTTTTACTCAGGTACAGGTCAGTAACATAGGAAAATCCAAGTATTATTGCAAATTGGGAGCCATTGTATGGTAATCCTTGAAAACAGAGGTTACTTTCTTTCCTTTGTGTAAAACATAGACCCATCTTGGTAAATGGCTGCAAATCCCTTTAGGAAGCCTAGAATAATATTTATTTGGTGACCCTACAGGGTGATGTAGATGAGGGTGGGAGAATAGGTCATAAAAAATGTACTTCAGAACTCCCATTTCCTTAAATTGTAACATTGTCCATTATATTATATGAGGAATTTCAAATAACTTGATTTAATTTAGGCAACTGCTGTATCCAACTTTCCTTTAAACATCTGACAATTCAAGTTGCATTTATCTTCCTGAATCTATTTGTTAACATTCCTATAATACTTACTATGTTCCAGATACTTCTCTAAACAGATACATATATACATTAATTTAACCTTTGCAATAGTCTCATGGGTCAATATAATTATTTTACTCATTTTATAGGTGTGAAATTAAGCCAAGAACAATGAATCATCTTGTCCGGGGTCACAAAGCTTGTTAGTTATGGAGATGGAATTGAATTCAAAATTTTGTGTATGTGCATCTTTAATGATAAATTCAGCTTCTCTAATATGTTCATTCTTCCCTTGTCGGAAGCCACAGAATCCATTCTTATACATATTCCCTAAGTTTGTGACTGTATAAATCAGGAAAACGTTGCAGCTCTTTCTTTCTGATATGTGCACCATCTCCTCTCAAGTCAGACTTTACATTTGTCCTCCTGAGGCTTGTTAGGATGTAAGTCTAGTTATGAGTTTGAAAATCACAAGGGGTGGCAGCAGCAGGGCATGAGGATAATCTACAAGTCCTTTGAAGTAATGCCTAAGGTGATGTGACAGTTACTAAGGGATTGTCTGTGGGCTTCCAACCTACCCTTCTGTACTCTTCATGATGCTGGAGCTAGGTCTCTGCAAATACATTGCTGGTTGGCTATGGGGCTTTGTACTAGGATCTGCAATAGAGGGGCACTAGAAAGAGACTGCAAGGCTACAGGAAAGAGAAGCTCTTTTTTTTTTTTTGAGACGGAGTTTTGCTCTTATTACCCAGTCTGGAGTGCAATGGGCGATCTCGGCTCACCGCAACCTCCGCCTCCTGGGTTCAGGCAATTCTCCTGCCTCAGCCTCCTGAGTAGCTGGGATTACAGGCACGTGCCACCATGCCCAGCTAATTTTTTTTATTTTTAGTAGAGACGGGGTTTCACCATGTTGACCAGGATGGTCCCGATCTCTTGACCTCGTGATTCACCCGCCTCAGCCTCCCAAAGTGCTGGGATTACAGGCTTGAGCCACCGCGCCCGGCGAGCAGCTCCTTTCTTCTTCCGGTTTCCTTCATGTGAATTTACTGTTTGCTTCTGGTTCCTGTAAGGGTAACCTGAGCCGTGGTTCTCCACCTGGCAGTTTCTTCCAGTGGAAGCAGCTATATCCATTGTGCAATTTTTCCAGCACTGGTATAACCAACTTTATTATGCACCCACTTTAACTCACCAGTCTGAGCTGGCTGACATCCTTCTTCAAAGGTCTGCGCCCCAGATTCTCAGGCTTACTTCCTGAAAGTTTCTAAGTTTTAATAACGCCAACCATTCCCTTTGTTTCCTCAGACTTACGGGCAAAAGCTGTCTTCTGCAGCCCCAACTTTATAATACCTCATAGTTCTCATTCTATCCTTTTAGTTACCTGGCTTACTAGTATTTTTCTAAGTAGCAATCTTTATGTTAAATTATCTGTCTGTTCAAGTAATTGGTATGGTTTCTGTCTTTTTTTTGCTGGACCCTGAGTGATGTAGGTAAGATCATTTCACTGTCTTCAAGCAATGAATGATTTTCTTTGACAGAAAGGGGAAGAGCAGCTACTTCTATAGGCAAGGAAATATCAATGGGAGATGGAGTTTTTTTTTTTTTTTTTTTTTTAATTTTTATTGCATTATAGGTTTGGGGGTACATGTGCAGAACGAGCAAGATAGTTGCATAGGTACACACATGGCAGTGTGCTTTGCTGCTTTCCTCCCGTTCACCCACACTTGGGATTCATCCCCAGGCTATCCCCCCCAGCCCCCCCCGCTGTCCCTCCCCGATTCCCCCCAACAGTCCCCAGTGTATAGTAGACCGCCTCTCTGTGTCCTAATCAAACTCCACAGCTTCTGCACGGCAAAACAAACAGTCACTAGAGTGAATCGGCAACCATCAGAATGGGAAAAAATCTTTGCAGTTTATGCATCTGACAAAGGGCTGATATCCAGAATTTACAAAGAACTCAAACAGATTTACAGGAAAAAAACAAGCCCATTCAAAAATGGGCAAAGGATATGAACAGAAACTTTACGAAAGCAGACATACATGAGACCAGCAAACATATGAAAAAGTGCTCATCGTCATTGGTCATTAGAGAGATGCAAATCAAAACCACATTGAGATACCATCTCACACCAGTTAGAATGGCGATCATTAAAAAATCTGGAGACAGCAGATGCTGGAGAGGATGTGGAGAAATAGGAACACTCTTATACTGTTGGTGGGAGTGTAAATTAGTTCAACCATTGTGGAAGACAGTGTGGCGATTCCTCAGGGACCTAGAAATAGAAATTCCATTTGACCCAGCAATCCTGTTACTGGTTATCTATCCAAAGGACTATAAATCGTTCTACTATAAGGACACATGCACACGAATGTTCATTGCAGCACTGTTTACAATAGCAAAGAACTGGAACCAACCCAAATGCCCAACGATGATAGACTGGACTGGGAAAATGTGGCACATATACACCATGGAATATTATGCAGCAATCAAAAATGATGAGTTTGTGTCCTTTGTAGGGACATGGATGAATCTGGAGAACATCATTCTCAGCAAACTGACACAAGAACAGAAAAAGAAATACCGCATATACTCACTCATAGGTGGGTGAGAAAAATGAGAACACGTGGAGATGGAGTTTTTAAGACTTATTTTTATTATAATTCTCCCAAATATTTCCTTATGATTCTGAGGGGCTCAGTCTTTTCCAGTCAGTGCCCTGACTTTCACATAAGAGACCTGGCAAGGTCAGGAGTTCAAATTACTGTGTAATTCTGTAACTCCTCGAATTGGTTTCTGTGTCCAATTTATTGTTACCTCACTCAGTGGCTATGGGAGATAAGAGATTCTTTTAAAAGATTCAAATAAGACTAAACCCTATTGTCACAGGTGAGTTTGGGAAGCAGAATAAAGCTAAGTATTTACAGTCCTGAGCTTAATCTTCTCTCTTCACGCTACCCAGTTCAAGCAGAAGAAGCCAGATCACCTTGATGTCTGTATTCCTCATTGCCATCATAATGCTCATTCGCAGCAGCCACTTGAATTCTTAGTCCTCCTCACTGTTAAGAACCTGTGTGCTGTGAAAAACCACGTGTCACAGGTCGACTGCAATCCATTTTCCCTGGTGATGAAGTAATTACTCCTTTCAAACCAGGTCACATAATCCATCCAACATATCCAGCTTTAGGACCTTTCCCTGGAAGCTCTTCCAGTTCTCTATATTTCATTAAAATTTCGTGTGAGAAACGAAATCTGCTTTAGATATTTCAAGTACAAAGTGACTTAATATTTGTATACAAGATCCAGGAATTTATTTATGTCTACACATGGGTATCCTTAGGATTGCTAAAAAAGTATTAATATTCTATATTTACTAAATGATTTTCCTACTGCTATTGGCTCAACACATGCATTGCAAATTCCAACAACAATTATTGTGTCATGTTACAACTTACAAACTCTGTTTCAGTTTTTATGTTTGCATGGTTTTGTCTTCTTTTTCTGGATAATTTTTTACCATGGGGGTATAGATATGTGTGACTCATTTCTTTGCCCTCTTCCATTTGATGATAGAACTTAAGGATGTCATTCTGAAGTCAGAGATAGGTGGATATGAATAACATATATTAGCTGCGTGATACTAGAAAAATTATTTAACCTTCTTGAGTACATAAACCTCTCACTATAGTGACTATATTTGATATCTATTTATAAGGTTGCTATGAAGACTAAATAAGACACTTTAGCATGTTTTAGCATAAAAATGTGTTATTAAGATGAAAAATTATTTTTATAAAATTTTCAGATGTATCATCATATACTTTTAAGCTTATTGCTTTGAATTTACTGTCCTTCTGAGAAAAGGAGGCAAAGACATGAAAAGGGGTTAGGCAAATCTCACATCAGTGTTGTCGTTTTTCAGCCTACCTCACTACTTTCATGAGAAGCCAGGTTTCCATAGGAGAGCCCCCTGAGGGGCTGCGATCTGTATGACGAGATCCTCGCTTGTCTCAGAGCCATCTGATCGTGGGAGAAGAGATCAGATTGATTTGTGAGTGAAGACTGGGAAAGAGGCTGGATCAATGAGCCTAAAACAGGGATCCTGGCTCCCCTTAGCCTACTGGAGAATGCAGAGGACCCCAAAGTTTCTTCATGTTCTTGTGGAAAACCAAAGATATCCTAGATGAATAGACTTTAGCTGGAGCTGAGAATGAGGAGATTGCAGGGTACAGAGATTTTATGCCCAAAAGGAGAAAAGTTGGGAATTCATCATCAGGTACTAGCTTAATGTTATTTAGTACCTGAAGCATCTCGAGATATATAAATTCAGGGACCACAAATATGACGAGACCTACCTTTTTAAATAATCTGCCTTGAAAGGCAGAGTAAGGGCTAACATGTAACAACATCAAGTCTTCTTTGGCCTCTCTGCCGTCTTCCTTCTTCACCCTCCATAAGGTCTATTGTGATTCCCACCCCAGACACGCAGAGGTCATCTTGAAAAGCCATGAGGGCAGAAAATTTAAATCTGAAATCTTGAACATTTATCTGAAATCTTAAATCAATTAAGAGAGAATTTAAAACCAAAAGAAATTAATAATATTAAATGGAAAGTTTGAAGTTTTTAAATCCAAATTTTACTTATTACTATGCAATAGGTTATGTGTTTATGTAGACCATTAGATCAGTTATAGAAAACTAAAGAAGTTACTGCTTCTCTCTACATCTGAGTTGTAGTGTACTTACATATGTGAATCTGACATGATGTCAGATATATTATTTCACTGAAATCAAAGGACTGCTATTTGCATGAACTTAAATCATGTATAGAAAGATAATGTTTCTACAAAAGCAGAGAATAGGCCCCCAAATACAGGATGTACACATATACTTTAAATAATACATCAAGTATATATATTTTAAAATGACTACAAATACTCTTTTTAGGATATAAAACCAAATAGAACCAATCATGCATTTACTATAATAAATTGACTGATCATTCCCTACAGGCATAATACTTCGCAGAGCATTTTTGAAAAATCCAAGTTTTCTAAGAGAAACCAGAATTCCCTTTAATTCAATAACTTCTCATTGTACCCCTCTACAACCTTCAGCTTTATTTTATTCATGTTTGCTCTTTTTTTGGTCTTAAAATAGTCTTTGGTTAAGCCAGCTGTTCATAAAACTGAGAGGAGAGAAAAAAGAAGCAAGCTGAGGAAAGCAGTGTCTGGCTTAAATTTTGCATAGTTGCTATACTAATCAATATCACAGTAATTAAAATCATCCATGATTAATGGGCTGGCATTTTTATAGGGCACTGTTGTCTGCAAAAGCATTTCACAATCTATTTTGTCTAACTGCCCAGTAGGAGCAAGCCCCAAATCACCAGGCTACCTTCTGTCCTTTTTTTTTTTTTTTTCCATCTGAACTATTCCTGTCTTTGGAATACCTTCCCATAGGATGCAATTGTGGATTTCCCCTTTTTCTGTGTGAAAAAAAAAAAAAAATCTTTTTCTCTCAAAAGCAAAGACTGCTGCTAGAATTTAAAGATTGCCACTTATTTTGCCAAGTATTCATTGAATTTACCTTCTCTCGATACAAAAAGCCCCCTGAGATATCAGGACTTTGAGAGGCCCATGTATAATAATGCTACCCTAAGGCTGTACCTATTTGCATTATTTCTTTCTGGAAGACAGAGTAGTCAATGCTATAATTCTTCTCTTGTCTCATTGACTCTAGGCCGAGACTCTAAATTTTGAGTTCTAATCCTGGCACTGAGATTAATGTAATCATGGAAAACTGACATTTTAACCACACACCAAAAAAAAAATCAGCTTAAGTTTTAGGAAGACAATTCCTTTAAGGAGGTAGTAAAACAGTAAGACAAGCCATTGCTTGCAGTTACTTAAATAAACCAAAATGCTTAAAGTAAATATTAATTGGATACTAGATTGTGTTTTTGATACCGCTTTATCATGCATTAATGTCAACAAGGATTTTTGTACTTACAGCTTTTGAGAAAAATAAAAGACTGCACAAAAGCCCTTTGAGGGCTTTCGAGGATTGACTTTCTTTCTATACTTCATCACAAAACAGTTCATAAAGAGTCTAAATTTATAATCCTGGATACAGTGCTTTTCATCAAGTATCAATGAGTCATTATTGGCCAATTTAAATTTCATTGTTTGTCTGAAAATGATTTGCACATTTCCTTTCAGACTGTATATACCTCTTTCTTCAGAAATCTTCAAAAATTCTTTAAGAAGACAACAGAAATCATGTGAAAGTTATAAAGCCTTGAGAGTTTTATTAACATGATTCTTGTTAATTTGCTACAGAGTTTTTATAGCTTAACTACAGTACTATGAAGTGTGAGCTATTCAAAATGTGAATGAACCTGCAATTCATTCATAAATCATTTCACCACATTTATATAGAAACTCCATGTTAGAATCAGAGTGGTTAAACTCTATCTGGCTGCATGAAAATCCAGCAAAACCATCTTTTGAGGCACAGCTTGTAAGGGAGCTCAGTACCTTGATAGAGTCTTAGCAGTATCTGTAAATAAAGAGAGCAGAGGCAGAAAAGCTGTATAGTTTTAAACCCTAGTTTTAGGTGGATCTTTTGAAGTGGGTGCTTCATTAAGATAAGGTCCATGATTTAATAGTTGAGGACTGACAGACACAGTAAGATAGGAATTTTAAGTTGAGAATATAAATAATCTTGAAATCCTAGGTAGCAAACAGTTCTTTGGCATTGTCTATTTAGAAGTTGAATAATTTGTCATTTATTAAATGATTTCATTGGAAGTTTCTAAAATGAACAATAAGGTTATTTAGAATCTTATTATCCTGGGCAAGAATTCCCTGGAATAGAAAAAAAAAATATGTTAATGAGAGTAGTTAAATTGTTAAATCATATCATTTAGACTGTAAGATATATGTTTATAGAGGCCAAAAATAAAAAACAAAATTATGCATGTATATAATATAGAAAACAGAGTAAATAATATTAAAAATAAAGAATAAGAAGAAATAAAACAATTGGATTACTTAAATAGTGTAAAGGACATTACTGCTTTTACGTAGAAATTTGAAGTGCTTTCAATCAATTTTTACTTGTAACATTTTCTCAATAAAGCTAGCACAGTAAACATTTAAACTCGTTAGCCTCATTCTACATTTTGAGTTATGTCTACATTTCCATTCTATTAATACATCCTTTAGGCACCAATTTCAACACAGTTTCTTAGCCTCTGGTTTCCATGCTGCTTATGAATTTAAAATGTGGGAAATCTGTGAGAAATGTGGCATAAAATATGGGGCCTACTTCAATGCATTTGACTTCTCTCTGGGATCCTGAAGAAACAGAAATAGTAATAAACTCTCAAAATAGATTTTCTGTCTCCCAATCCCACCAACTTGTTCTGCATTAAAGCTGAAGACATTGTCTAATCATTTAGTACAATATCACCAGTGCCTAGTATGGTGTCCAGCTTATGGACAGTGGTCATTTAACATTTATTGAATGAATGAATCCACTATTCTGTCCAACTTCTGCTTTCTAATGCCAAAAATAGTGCCTAGAACTTTCTGCACTTTTTCCCACTCCATTTTATGCATTTTATGTTACCTGTGTTGCAGCAAATAGATTGAGAACAAACCAATGTATTTCATTGATTGGGCAACTATGGCTGGTTCAGGGATAAACATGGGGTCTGATTTGGGCACTTGATAGTCCCAAAATCTTGGTTGTAAGCTGTTGTTTTCTTCATATGGTGAGACTGCAGGATGGTAGGCAGGATCCGCTACAGTAATCATGCCACTCTGAGGGGAAACACCCTTCTGAAAATGAAGTCAACCCACAGAAGAGCACAGCTTGCTGATCAATACAACCTGGATGCTCTCTTGTTAGACTCTGAATCTAAGCCATGACTGAAGGCCTTTTCAATTATGCAATCCAATATATTCATTGAATGATTCAGCCAGTTTTGATGGAATAGTTACGAGGATAAAAGTAAATAATGTAACTAAGAATACCTTAAAAAGTTACAGAATAAAAACTATAGGGCACAGTAAATACCGTCTTTTAAAAATTTCTTTCTTCATGCCTTCCTTCATTATGCTTCTAGAACACTGATATTTCTTTAATATTAACTTAGAGCATTGAAATTATTATACTGGACAACATAACATTTTATATTTATAGGGAATTATTTAAGGGCAACTTGAAATTTATTTCCCCCAAATCTCTTACTTAGCAATAAAGAAACTGAAGATCAGAAAATAACTTGATAATAGACATAAAAATAGCTAATTCTGACCTACAAATTGTATCTCAGTCTTTTACCTTGTTAACTACAGGCCCTTTTCACTATATCATACAAGTTCTCAGTTACTATATGTTTTGCATTTTGGCACATATCATGATATATTCTGATTAAGTGTTCTTCG
The DNA here is from genome assembly GCA_031835075.1 of Saguinus oedipus. Lineage (NCBI taxonomy): Eukaryota > Metazoa > Chordata > Mammalia > Primates > Cebidae > Saguinus > Saguinus oedipus. The sequence continues at coordinate 132,209,321 of CM063178.1, forward strand.
TTTTCCAGATCATTTTTAAATAATCATCTCTCAAATACTCACCATGGACAAAGATTTCAGCATAATCTCATTTTCTAATAATCTATCACCAATGAATTATTAATCATCCATTGCAGGGTCTGCACTGTGTCAGTCCTGGATGATGAATGTAAAATATTCCACATTACTGTGGAGGTAATACTTATAGAAAAACTAACAAATAACAACAACAGCAACAATAATAATAATTAATAAATACATTATGAGGTAGGTCTCTGTGCAGTTATAATCCTCATAGTTTTTACCTCCTGTATCCTTTCAAGTTCCCACCTTAAAATATCTGATAAACTGATCTGACCAAAACTGGTACAGAGTAATTCTAGTGTCTTTATTCACTGCTCATTGAACTGATAGTGTGAAAGCTGGGCCCATCATATTCTCTCTCTTTCAGAAGATCAAGCTCAGAGATACTAAGAGACTGAGCCATTTAATAATAAGGAAATGATCTCCAAAGTCATGTGTTATCTAGGAGGGAAAGATCAGGAGAGTTTATCTCTCTTATTGTTCATGACATTGACATATCCACTTTTCAGTGAGACTTTGTCTTAGGATCCTAGTTGGGCATTCAAAAAGCTCTAATATTCTTTGATTTAAAATTTGGGACATATGAACTGGACTAAGGAGCATTTTTCTTTATAATTCACTAAACCATAAGTTTTGGTTTGTTCACTATTTGATTGATGAGAAAATTATTACACTTTGCTCAATTGAGCACTTGAAAGTTCATAGTTTGTACATAAACAGATTTGTGGAGCAGGACTTTATATCCCATGGTAAGAAGGTTCAGATTTAGAGCCAGTAGTGTTAATACATTTGTTAATGTAAAAATGGTTCATATTGTCACATAAAAATATTGATTTTAGATTATATTATATGTCTTTGATGGGATAAGTAAACCCATTTTCGTCTGAAAACAAAGGTATTTGTTGTTTGCATTTTCAGAACACTAAGGGATAAAAATGGACCCACAAGGGCCGGGCGCGGTGGCTCAAGCCTGTAATCCCAGCACTTTGGGAGGCCGAGGCGGGTGGATCATGAGGTCAAGATATCGAGACCATCCTGGTCAACATGGTGAAACCCCGTCTCTACTAAAGATACAAAAAATTAGCTGGGCATGGTGGCACGTGCCTATAATCCCAGCTATTCAGGAGGCTGAGGCAGGAGAATTGCCTGAACCCAGGAGGCGGAGGTTGCGGTTAGCCGAGATCGCGCCATTGCACTCCAGCCTGGGTAACAAGAGCGAAACTCGGTCTCAAAAAAAAAAAAAAAAAAAAAAAAAAAAAGGACCCACAAGATATGCAGGGAAAATCTTCGTATTAGATGTTGAACCTTTGAGAAGAGGATGTAGAAAACACAGTTTGCCACTTGAAAGTTCCTCTAAGTGAGAAGATAATTCTTTACTTAGTCTAATTCTACTTCTTTGTCAAAATTGAGCAAAACATTGTCAGAGGTCACTGAGGTTTCCTGTGCAGTTGAAAAGATAGGAAGTAGGCTCTGGTAATCTTTGTGCCTCAACAAAAGAGATTAAAATATTCCAAAGGTGCCTATCAAGTTAAGGCCTCATGTATTATTGGAGAGTAAAGAAGCAATATGCAGGCAGAAATATCAGACCTGAAAGGCGAAGGATGAATATTCTGACACCAACTAGTGTACTGCAGTTCAGTGTTGGCTTAGTTCTTCACAAGATGACTTTCACTTCAGATACCTGCTGCACTTCAGGTACCCCCAGACAACCAATACTTCTAACCAACTGGCTACATATTTGGAGGTTCCCACTAACAACTGTCTCCTGTTCAATCATTCTGAGTCAGAGGACTCAGAAAAGCACTAAATTTGTCATGCCATTTTTATTATAAAGGATACAAGTCAAGACCAGCTATATGAAGAGACACACAGGGCAAGGTCTGAGAAGGTTCAGAATACAGAGCTTCTGTGTCTTTTCCGCATGGAATAAGGGTTCATTACCCTCCCAGCATATCATGTCTTTCCTAACCAGGAAGTTCTGCTGTGTTCAGTGTCTAGGGTTTTTGTGTAGGCTTCATTATGTAGGCATTATTGATTTAATTCTTGACCATGTGATTCAACTCAACCTCCAGCCTTTCTATCCTGTCAGTTGAAAGGTTAGGCTGATATCAAGTGGCTCAAAGCTGTAACCCTCTAATCACATGACTCATCTTTCTGGCATAACGTATCCCTATCCTGAGTCATCTCCTCGCACAGACTCAGGTGTGATCTAAGGGCTAACCATGAACAACAAAGACACTCATATTATTTGGAAAATTCCAAGGATTTAGAGGTTATCTCCGAGGAACCGGGGACAAATATCAGAGATATGCTTTATTGTATGACAAAGAGACTGAATATATTTTCAAAGAAAAGCAGAGAAGATATCAAAGAAAGGCAGGGAAAACATGGGGTAATCTGAATACTTAATCTTGTGTTTGAATCCTTTATAAAGTTTTATTCTTTATTTTTGTGCATTATATATCCATGAGGTAAAAATAACTACTTTCATTAGTTTCCATTCTGTTAATCAAATCTCTTTCTTATTTAAGAGAAACTCATGAAAACAAACCAAAAAAGCAAGACTGAGCTAATCCTCAAATAATTTATAGGGCTTTCAGTGGTATTATGAGCCATAGTACTATTCCAGATGGAAGAAAAAAGCATGAGTAAACATAATTAGATTCAGTGTACATGAAATGTGTAAGCATCTATGACTACTTTTATGGTGACAGTGTCTCTTCGGAGTTCTGTATAAACTTAAAAATAAAAAGAAGAACTAGTCTGCCTCAGGAAATTTAGCGGATTTCATGAAGCTTTTTTTGGATACTACAGGAGCTGGAGCTGTTGATATGTCCGTACTAGCTCCAAAATAAGAGAGTACGACCAAAGGTAAAATTTTCTTCTAAGGCAAGTTTTCAGAATATTTTCCTAAACTTAACTACATTGTAACATAGTAACATCTTACATTACTTGATCACAATTATAGAAATAATTATTGGAAGAAATGGGACAATGAGGCTTATCCTTTATAATCTTTATCTTTAACTGTCAAATGTTTGTCCTGGAACACCCTGTCCTTTTGAGCACCTCTCTCTTTGTGACATTTAGCTCAACTTCTTGACACTCAAATAATTTCCTGTCCATACTACCATTGAGCATCAATATTTCACTTGAATATGTAAATGACATTGATCTTTCACAGCAATGACAAAAAGCAAGGTAAAGACTCTTGACAAATGACATATCTAGTTATTCCTGGTCACTCTATTCAAAAGATAAGAAACAGTAAAATGACATGCTAACACTGCAACTTGAGAGCACAACAGTGAACTAACTTGATGTTAGATTCCTAAGTGGAGGATCCAGAATATTCCTCCACTATACTTGAAGCTGCTTTGTTAGAATTTGGTAACTACATTTAGCACATAGGCTTGAGCGGAACAGTGGGAAGAGCTCATTTCAAGGAGTGGTAAAAAATGCAGTTGAAAATATTGGAAAGAGCAATCTGTTAAGGACTTTGAAAGCAAACCAGGTAACTTAAACTTGGTATGATTCATATTTTATATATTTTTCCCCTGGAGTAGCTATAGAGGGCAATTTAAGATCAATCTGGAAAGAAAATGTAGGAAAAAATAGAAGAGAAGATAGGACGGCAAGTTAAATGGTTGTGGGAGGTTGATGAAAAATGTGAAAATGTATTCCAAGAAGACACAGAAAATGATGTTCAGAGCATAAGGGAAGGAAGTGATTTTCATCTTTTTCTCAGAGTAGTAATTATTATAATTATTAGTAAGTTATTTCCCCATAAATCTAGCTTTGTCTGAATACTTCAGCTTGCTGACACTCTTCTAGTTCTTTATTGCTTCTTCCCAAGGACAAATAATTTATACAGTGGATAAAAGCCTTTTCAGCATGCTCAGGTTATAAGGCAAGTATAAGCAGTCTGTGAATGCAGTTAGGCATGAGAGACATTCCATTTTGCTTCAATCTCCTGCCTTTGGAGATGGCAATCCCGTTTTCCTTCTGTGCCTCTCTTTTTTCCTCTCCATTTTATTTTGGAAGAAACTTATTTGAATTATATTCTTTAATATACTTGTGATAATATGGATGCACCAAAAAGGGAAGGCCAGATTATTCTTTATTCAAAGACCCTTAGAGTTTTATGGACACTTTTAATGTAGTATGACTGCCCAAATAATAAGTTTTTGAATTATTATTATAATTGTTAAGAGAAGAACTCATCCAAATGGCTACATTTTTGAATCCGAAGGAGGCCAACTATTGCAACTCACTTTGCAAATATGGTGTAATAAGAAAAGCATTTCATTCTCTGAATTTATTTTAACCTTTTCCCTCTCTGTTAATTGTTATACTTTCTACATCTTTGTCCATAATGTTAGAGTATCATTAAGTTCTAATTGGTACTCTTCTTGTATGCTTTCTGAAATTTTTAACACCATGAATTATGTAACTCTAAGTATACGTGAAAGTATAATATTTAGACCAGTAAATAAAATTTGATATTCCATCTTAGATTTATAAAGTAACCTGCATCTGCTTAGTGATATAAAGCATTTTGGTAGCTCTTCTGTTATTATACTTGTCCCAAACTTTTCCTAACACTCTTCTCCCAATGTGTACATGTGTATGTGTTGTATGTGAATATAAGTATGTGTTTCAATCTTTCTAGGGTGTCCTTGGAATGTAACTGGAGAATGTGAGACATTTAATCATAAAACAGAAGCACGTCCTCAATTCATTAACTGAAGATTGATTTGCCTATACTAATAGTTCTTGGTTAGGTTGTATCATAACCTAGAGATATTTTGGAAATTTCAGGGAGGCAGGCTGAAAATTTCTGATGAGAGAATTTTGTGTGCCCTAATAATTGGGAGAGGTTGTTACTGGCATTAGAGTTTGAGTCAGGAGAGAACCATTAATGTTGACAGAATCACAAAATGAAGAATATTATAAAGTTACCCACAACTTTCAAATATCCCTCTAGATATTCTAAAGGTGAAAACCTTATTTATCATCCAGTCCTGGTTAATGCACAAGCACTTTTTTTTACACAGTTTTATGTGGACTGAATTTTTGAAAATGTGATTATTGTTTAATTTGAAGACAGAGTGTCTTTTTTTAAATTCAGAATTTTCACAAGATTTATCTGTTTTAGAAAAATCAAGTTAATGAAAGGAACAATAGTTATGGTATTTGAACCTCCGTACAATCTTCCTGTATCCTTGTATAGTCATAATAATTCATAATTATGGATGTTGTCATGTTTATAATAAATCTATTAATGGGTTTAAATGTCTGAATATTTTATTAGTTGATTTACATATTGAAGTGTATATTATTTAATATTTTTTCCCCCACAGTGGCTGCTGCACTGCCCATCTTCCCCTTAATAGCTTATACACCTGTACCCTAGCTGCTATGGAATTAGACTGCTAACCATTCAAAAAATCAATTTGGGGGATAGAGCAGAGTTACTGAATAAAAGCCTATCCAGTGCAAAAATGCCACATTTTAACAACTAGTTACACACAGAAAGCATCATATGAACCAAAAATCAGGTGAGCACTCATAGTACCTTGTTTTAACTTCATGTTGCTAAAAGAGGCACTGAAAAGGGGTAGAAGAGACAATCTTGAATGACCAACCTCAACCCGCCTCTATCCCCCGATAGCAGCCACATGGGACAGGAAAAGCACAGATACAAGGGGACTTTAACTCAGTGCTGCCCTGTCACAGCAGAAAGAAGAACAAGCTGTACCCAGCTGATGCCCACCCATAGAGGGAGCATTTGGACCTGCCCTAGCCAGAAGGGAATTGCCAGTCCTAGCAGTCAGAGCTTGAGTTCTGGCAAGCCTTGCAACCACAGGCTAATGTACTCTGAGGCCCTAAGGAACTTGAGCAGCAGTCTAAGCCTCAAGAAATGCAATTCCTCGGCAAGTCCTAGTGCTGAACTGGGTTCTGAGCCAGTGGCCTGGGGTGGCACATGACCTACTGAGATACCAGACAAGGCAGCTAAGGAAGTGCTTATGTCACTTTGCCCCCATACCCCAGCAGTGGCCACATGGCATGGAGAAATCTTCTTGGGAGAAGGAGAGCACAGAGATTGTGAGACTTTAAGTTGAACTCAGTGCTGCCCTGCTATAGTAGAGTGAAGTCATACTGGGCCCAGCCAGCACCTGCACACAGAGAGAGCATCTGTACCAGACCTAGCTAAGGGGAATCACCCATCACACATGCCATTGGCTGGAACTTGAGTTGCAATCAGTTGACAGGCATCACTAACACAAGCTAAAGAGCTCTAGGATTCTACATAAACTCAAAAGCAGTCTAGGACACAAGGACTGCAATTCCTAGTTAACTCCTAATGGTGGGCTGGACTTAGAGATCATGTACTATGGTGACATATGACCTAAAGAGACATCAACTGGCATGACTAAAGGAGTGCTTATGCCATCTCTCTGCCTGCCCCAGGCAGTACAGCCTGCAGTAACAAAAATTACTCATTCCTTCTGCTTAAGGAGAGGAGAGTGAAGAGTAAAGAGGACTCTATCTTGTGTCTTGGATACAAGCTCAGCTACATGTCAGGCCCTAGCTCATGGTTGACATTTCCAGACAAACTCTTTTCCAAAAGGGAACTAGTTGTCACAACTAGTACCTAAGAGTGGGGTAGAGCAACAAGGAGACTCTTGGAGTCTCTGAGTTCAGGAATGTGCTCATGATTAGCATTTCTGGATCTTCCCTGGGACATAGGGTGACACACTTCCTAGATGGGTAAATCCCAGACCTGGCAGCATTCACCAAAAGCTGACTGAAGGACCCATGAACTTTAAGTCAACATTGGTGATGGCCTGAGAGAACCCCTCATAGACTGGTGGCAGTGACAGCCAAAGGGGTAGCCTCTTCAGCCTGTAGAAAAGAGAGGGAAGAGTGAGAAGAACTTTGTCTTGTTATTTGATTGCCAGCTTTATCTCAGTGCTGCCTGTCACAGCAGAAAGCAGAATATATGTGGTGACTAGAATCCCAGGTAAATTTCTAAGGGTTTTAACTCTAATATCTGCCTCCTGAATAGCTTCTCTGAACCTACCTGGGGTCTGGGGGAACTCACCTGGGTGACTCCACCACCTGCTGATCAGAAAGCCCCAGGGCCTTGAGTGAACATAGTTGGTAGCCAGGTACTGGTTACAGTGGGCCTTGGGTTGAGACCCAGTGCTCTGCTGGCTACAGGTGTGACTCAGTGCCATCCCAGTGGTGGTGGCCATGGGGATAATTGTGTCCCCCTACTCCCAGTTCCAGGTAGCATGGCACAGACAGATTCTGTTTGTTTGAGAGAAAGTAAGGATAAGAACAAGAGTTTCCACCTAGTAGTCTAGAAAATTCTTCCAGATCTTATCTAAGACCAACGAGTCAGTACCTCTAAAAATGTGTAAGAATCACGGCATTATTGAGTTTGGGGCCCAAGTCCCCTTGAATCCTTGGGAATCCTTCCCAAGAAGGATGGGCACAAACAAGCCCAGGCTATAAAAACTACAATAAAGCCTACTTCTTCAATGGCCAGACATTAAAGAACATCCATAAACGTCAGTACCATACAGAAAAATATAACCTCACCAAATAAACTGTTTAAGTCTCCAGGGAATAATCCTGGAGACACAGCGATACGTGACCTTTAAGACAGATAATTCAAATTAGCTCTGTTGAAGAAATTCAAACAAATTAAAGATAACACAGAGAAAGAAATCAGAATTCCACCAGATAAATTTAATAACTTTAAAGAGATTAAAATTGCTGGAAGGAATCAAGCAGAAATTCTAGAGTTGAAAATGCAATTGACACACTAAAGAATACATGAGTCTCTTAACAGCAGAATTGATCAAGCCAAAGAAAGAATTAGTGAACTTCAAGACATGCTATTTGAAAACAGTCAGAGGAGACAAAAGAAGAAAGATAAAAAGAATGAATCATATATACAAGATTCAGAAAATAGCTTCAAAAGAACAAATCTAAGAGTTATTGGCCTTAAATAGGAGGTAGAATGGAGATTTAGGTAGAAAGTTTATTCACAGATATAATATCAGAGAACTTTCCAAAACTAGAGAAAGATATCAATATGCAGGTGTAAGTAGGTTACAGAACACCAAGCAGATTTAACCCAAATAATACTACCTTAAGACATTTAATAATCAAACTCCCAAAGTTCAAAAATAAAGAAATAATCCTAAAAGCAACAAGGGAAAACAAACAAATAACATTCAACGGAGTTTCAATGTATCTGTCAGCAGATTTTCAGTGGAAGCATTGCAGGCCAAGGCAGAGTGGCATGACATATTTAAAGTGCTTCAGGAACAACAACAACAACAATAACAACAAACAACTCACCTTTTTTACACTAGAATAATATATCTGGCAAAAATACCTTTCAAGTGTGAAGGAGAAATAAAGATTTGCCCAGACAAACAAAAGCTGAGGAATTTCAGTAACACCAGACTTGTCCTATAAAAAATGCTAAAGGGAGTTCTTAAATTTTAAAGTAAAGGACATTAAGAAACAATAAGAGAGCATCTGAAGGTGTACAACTCACTAGTAATGCCACATAGAAAACGAGAATACTATAGCACTTTATGGTGTGTAAACTACTTTTATTTTAAGCTAAAAGACTAAATGATGATAGAATCAAAAATAACTGCAGCAACTTTTCAAACACAGACAATAGAATGAGACATAAATAGAAACAATAAAAAATTAAAAAGTGGGGGGTGAAGTTAAAGAGTAGTGTTTTTATTAGTTTACTCTTTGCTTGTTTGTTTAAAATAATCAGTTTAAAACAATAGGTTATAAGATAATATTTGTAAACTTCATGGTAACCTCAAATCAAAAAACATACAATATATATACAAAAAAAAAAAAAAAACAGAAAACAAGAAATTAAATTTTACCACTACAGAAAATTACCTTCACTAAAAGGAAGACAGAAAGGAAGAAAAGAACAAAGAGAAGACCACAATAAATCAAAAAACAAATAACAAAATGGAAAGACTAAGTTCTTATTTATCAATAATACTCAATGTAAATAGACTAAACTCTCAAATCAAAAGACAGAGTGGCTGAATGTATAAAAAAGCAACATCCAATGATCTGTTGCCGTCAAGAAACACATTTCACCTATAAAGAAACATAGACTGAAAATAAAAGGATGAAAAAGGATATTGCATGCCAATGAAAACCATAAAAAGATCAGCAGCAGCTATTAAATATAAACTAGATTTCAAATCTAAAACTGCAAGGAGAGGCAAAGAAGGCATTATATATTGATAAAGGGATTAATTCAGTAAGATCATATAACAGTTGTGAAGATGTGTTAACATGACACTGGAGCACCCAAATATGTAAAGTAAATATTATTAGAGCTAAAGTGAGAGATAGACCTCGACATGGTAATAGCTGGAGATTTCAACACCCTACTTTCAGCACTGGACAGATCTTCCAGACAAAAAATCTACACAGAAACATTGGACTAAATTGGCACTATAGAACAAACAAAGCTAATGAATATTTACAGACCACTGCATCCAACAGCCGCAGAGTACACATTTTACTCCTAAGCACATGAATCATTCTCAAGGATATGCCATATGCTAGGTCACAAAACAAGGTTTTTAGACACTTAAGCAATTGAAATAATATCAAGCATCTTCTCTGACCACAATGGAATAAAATTAGACATCAATAACAAAAGGAATTTTGGAAACTATACAAACACATGGAAATTAAACATATGTTCCTACATGATGAGTGGGTCAATGAAAAAATTAAGATGAAAATTGAAAAAATTCTTGAAACGAAAGAAAATGAAAACATGACATACCAGAACCTATGGGATACTGCAAAAGCAATACTAAGAGAGAAATTTATAGCTACAACTGCCTACATCAAAAATAAGAAAAGTATCAAATAAATAACTTAACCATTCATTAAAAAAAAACTAGAAAAGCAAGAGAAAACGAAATTCCAAATTATGAGAAGCAAAATAAGATAAAGAATCAGAGCAGAAATAAGTTAATTTGAAATGAAAAAAATAATGCAAAAGATCAACAAAATGAAAATTAGTTTTTTGAAAAAATAAATAAAATAGACAAACTTTTAGGCAGATCAAACAAAAAAAAAAGACCCCAAAAAGAAATTAGAGATAAAAAAAAGTTACAATTGATACTACAGAAATTCAGAGGATTATTCATGGCTACTATGATTAAATATATGCCAACAAATTAGAAAATATAGAGAAAATGAATAAATTCCCAGACACTTACAATCTACCAAGAGTGAAGGAAGAAATCCAAACCTAAGCAGATCAATAAAAAGTAATGAGATTGGAGCTCTACAAAAAATTCTCCCAGTTAAGAAAAATCAGACCCATTGGCTTCACTGATGAATTCTACCAAACATTTAAAAAGTACTACTAATCTTACTCAAACTTTTCCAAGAAATAGAGGAGGAGATAACACTTCCCCTCAGTAAATGGAGCTGGGAAAACTATATATTCATATGTACAAGAATGAAACTAGATGCCTATGTCAGGGCATCTCATACACCCTATTAATATATACACCTATTAGGTACCCACAATTAAAAAAACAATTCTTTCAATGAATCACCTTTGTCTGAAATGGGACCTCTCTCAACTCATCAAAGAAACTCCTCAGCCAATGACTGACTGCCATCGAGGTTAAAAATCCCAGGCTTTTGCCTTGAGGTATGACCAATCCTTCAGTTATGATCTGACAGCAGTATCTAATATGGTAGTCACTAGCCACATATGGTTATTAAATTTATATTTAAACTAATTAAAATTAAAATTCTAGTTCTCAGTCTCACTAGTTACATTTCCTGGACTCAAGGGCCATACCTACTCAACAATGTAGGTATAGCATATTTCCAACATTACCAGAAGTTCTACTGGATAGCATTACTCTAGAACACTGCTGCCTAATAAAAATATAATAGTCATATGTGAAATTTTAAATTTTCATGTGGCAACATTAAGTCAAAACAGCTGGAGAATATAATTTTAATAATATATTTTATGAACCCAAAGCATTCAAAGTAGTAGGTTTAAAATATGTAATCAGTATTAAAATTATTATTCATATATTTTACATTACTTTTTCACTGTAAACCTTTAAACTCGGAATATATTTTATACTTGCAGCAATTTAATTGTCAATTTGACAACTAAATTTTCACTGGAAATATTTGATCTAGATTTTGATTTTATAAAACTTACAATTGAAAAAGTAGGTTTATATATTCAAGTTTCTCCAAACATACATAAATATTTTTCAATAATTGAATAGAGTAAATTCTAAATTTTACATTAATTAAAATAAAACAGTTCAATTCTTAAGTCACCTTAGCCACATTTAAAAGTGCAACAGTCCCAAACATCTAGAGGCTACTGTATTGGAACAATTTGTAGTATGGGATTGAAGCTGTATTCCAGCTGAGAGGTGCATGTCCTTATGAAGCTTCTACTTCTCCCCTTTCCTGAATTCCTCTCTCCCTGTCTCATGAAAACACTCCCTGAGTAAATTACATATGCCCAAGTCCCTGTGCCAGACTCTGCTTCTGGGGAATGTGACCTAAGACATTAATTTTTTATTCATCTCATCTATTAAAGTTAATACATTACATTTATTTTATGTATGTCTATACTTTATAGCAGCTATACATTTCATTTCAAGAAGGAAAGGAGAGATTTTAAAATATTTTTAATTTCTTAAAAAAAGGCATTAATCTGAGGGTCTGAGAGCCACTTTGCTATAAACATAAATGTGAGTTTCTATGTTTATATTTTCATTTTGATGTATTTTATCTTCAGAGGGTATCAATCAGGATATTTTTGATATTCAGTAAATATAAATATTATTACAGTATAAAATATTAAATTGATAGCAATATTACTTGGCAATGGTCAGAGCTATTAAATGCAGAATAGCACTGCTGACCATCATTGAGCAATTGGACTACAGATTAATTCTACAAAAAATGAGGTCTCAGCATAGTTTTAATCTCCCTCCATTAACAAGCCCCCAGAATCAAATTGTGACAATAGCTTATGTAGGACATTTTCTATATAATATACTATAACTGAAAAGGAGATATTTTTCATTGTTAGTAATGATACTTGTCACAAAAACACCTATGAACAGAAGAGAAAAATAAAAGGGCCTACAGATCCTTTGAAGAAATTTACAAGGAAACATAAAGCTGGGCCATATAGGAAAAAGGTAGAAGCACCTCTAACCTGCACCAGAACAGCCCTAGTATTAGAGGAGATCTGTCTGTTACTTCCTGAATGCTTTTATTCATTATCATTCTCTTGTAGTCTCACATATCATAAGTGAAACATGGGCACAGTAGAGTGAACGAAAGTTTTGAGAACAGTTAATTATCTAAGCTGTTTTGAATCTCGCCCTTATATTTAAAAGGAGATAATAGCTGTTACAGTATGTGAATTAGATGTGACAGTTGATATTAAATTACATCTACATTGTTATCTAGATAATTCAGTAGAAGATTAATGTGGAAAAAGTGAGTACTTGGTCTTTCAGGATAATAGGCTCTACCAACAAGGCTAGAGACTGTAATAATCTGGCGAAATTTCTGAAATCTTAGCAACTTTCTATAAGTCTCAGAGAGTGGAAAACCTTGAGAAATAAAATATGTTGACATGACGTTTAAAAAGAACATAATGGGAAAAGAGAATCTTACAAGTCAGCCTGATCTGCTGACTCCACAGACCTCTTTGAGGTGCTCAGGAGGGGAACGGCTCTAAAGAAGCAGAAGGCATTGCTCAGAGATGTGCTCCGTGAGAGTGCTGCCAATGATTGATGCTGTACTGAAGTCTGTGGTTGGAAGCTGATGAGGCTATTTACCTGAAAGTGTTGACTCAGAAACAGTCAATTTATGAAGGCTAATGACCATCATAACTAGTAACCTCCTCTGTTTAATAACAAAATTGATAGTTAATTGAACTAGTCTGTGATGTTCATGAAAATATAGTACCTCTGAGCCCATCTTAGCTTGTCTATGAGTTTTGCCATCACAGTCAAGAAGGCTGCCTGGCTTTACTAAAAATGTCAATTCAGGAGCAACCCTTTGGCCACTGCCAGAAGAGACTGTGCCAACAGAGCATTTTGTAACTGATGGGGTGTTCCAAACATGGTCGTGATGTGCAGCCACACAGGCAGATGAGGCATTCTCAATCAGCATGGCACATCTGCCACTTGGTGCTGGGAATGCTTTGAGGACGTTGATGGGCATGTGTAGTTCCAGAATGTGTAGATTCTACAAATAAGAGAACGTTTTATGGGATAGGGTTTTTATTTACATTTTGTTGAAAGTTTCATGGTAAAACACAGTTGGATAAAATCTTTTAGCACTAAACATAGAAAAATATTCACCAATAACTGCTCAGGAAACTCCACTGGTTTCTGTTCTGTTCTTTAACTTTTATTTTTACCTGTTAGTTATAGAGTTTGGTAAGAAAATTCCTTGCATATTGCCAATATTTCCACAGCTGAAAAATATTTATTTTAACTTAACATTTTTCACGGTTGTTAGTAAGTCACAATTTGGCATATCTATCATAATTTTATAGCCCATAAGGAGTGTCATTTATTAAATTCCTGTAGACTAAAAGGTATATATCTTCTTTGGTCTATGTAAGCATTTGTAATTTGTTTTCTTCCATTAATTTCCAACTTTTATTTTAAGTTCATGGGTACAAATGCAGAATATACAGCTTTATTATATAAACATGTGCCATGGTGGTTTGCTACAAAGATCATCCCATCACTTACATATTAAGCCCAGCATCCATTAACTCTCCCTCTTTCAGTATCACATCTCACAGCCCTCAGTGTGTGTTGTTCCATACCATGTGTCCCTGTGTTCTCATGATTTAGCTCCAACATTTAAGTGATATATGTGGTATTTGGTTTTCTGTTCCTGCATTAGTTTGCTAAGCATAATGGCCTCCAGCTCCATTTGTGTCCCTGTGAAGGATATGATCTTGCTCCTTTTATGGCTGCATAGTATTCCATGGCGTACCACAGTTTCTTTATCCATTGAGGGGCATTAGGTTGATTCCATGTCTTTACTATTGTGAATATTGCTGCAATGAACATACCTGTTCATGTGCCTTTATAATAGAATAATTTATATTCCTTTTGGTATATACCCAGTAATGGGATTACTGAGTTGAATGTTATTTCTGTTTCTAGGTCTTTGAGGAATCACCATACTGCCTTCCACAATAATTGAAGTGATTTCCACAGCCTCACCAGCATCTGCTGTTTTTTGACTTTTTAGTAATAACCATTCTGATAATTAGATGTTTTGAAAACACTGTGATAAATCCCCTGTACATATTATCTCATTTAATCCTTATGACAACCCTACAAAGGAGTGCAGAGTACTGAAGAGGAGCGGTCAGACTGTATGGCTTCAAATTTTGCAGCTCTTCGTTTGGTTCTCCCAACATCCAAAAGACTTTCTCCCTCCTATCTTTAGATTACTACTCAAACACAAACCAGTGTGGGCTTCCTTGATGACCCTGCATAGAATAGCACCCTTTAGACCCACTTCATCTGTTTCATTTTTATCCATAGCACCTGTCACCACTTAATATAGTTTATTTAACCATAGTTTATCTTCTTCTAATACACTATACAGTCTATAAGGGCAAAGACTTTGTTTTAATAATTACGATATCTGTAGTACCTAAAATTGTGCTTGACTTATAGTAGACAAAAATTTTTTTGAAAAAAATTAATTGGTTTTCTCTAGCACTAACCAAAACCATATGGAATTATCTGCTTCTGTAATTCTATTATAGTAAATATTTAGAGTGTTGTTTCAATTGAGCTATAGGCATACATGATTTAATAAAAACACAACTCTCTATTAAACAATAAATTTACTTTTTTGCACTTGAATGAACAGGCATTACATGAAGAGGTGCCATTCTGATTTTTATCTTCTGATTCTCCTATCAGTAGAGACCTGCTGATCTTCTTTTGTTCACAGGTGATTGGGTTAGTGTTTTATTTTTATTTTTATTTTTTTATTTTTTTATTTTTATTTATTTATTTATTTATTTATTTATTTATTTATTTATTTAATTTTTATTGCATTATAGGTTTTGGGGTACTCTTGGTTCTTGTGTTTTTGTATTTTAGTTGCAAGGAATTTGCAAATATCCATTTGCTAAATAATAAATTACTTTAATGAAAAAGCATCTCTGCTGTCTTTGAAAAACATTTCCTGATGCTTCCTGCTGCAGTATTGTTCTCTCCAATGGACCCACTGAAATATGTTTTTGCTTTCTTCCCTTTCAACCCTGAACCTTTTTGAACCATATTTTACAGTTCCAGAATTACTTTTTTCATGTGTTTACAGTTTGGAATTCAGTGTCATGTACCTCATTGTCAATAAGATGATATTTTTCAGGGTGTACTGAAAGTCTGGAACAATACTGGAGGAACAATAGAAAGGAAACTTGTACAAGGCATATAGTAAATTTCACATATCTCTTAGGAGTATAAGCGCATAAGAAGTGAAACAACAGCCTGATCTAAAGTGTATTATGGGAAAATATTAGGAGGAGTGATTAATTAATTATGCCTGGGTATAGTGGTGAAAGAAGGTGTCACAACATACAGGTGTTACAAAACTTCAGCGGTTGTAACATTTGATTTGTCCTTAAAGTTTAGAGAGTAGTGTCTGTGCATGAGAGAGCGAGTGGGCAGCAAGAGTAAATTAAGAAAACAGCACAAGCAAAGTATGTTCGATAGTATTTGCAAAGCCACCAATGCAATGTCTGGCACGTAATAATACTAGAAATTTTATTAATTTTATTATTTTCATGAACATACAGTCTCTACAATTAGTTGAAATTCTAACTCAGAGCATGAGTTCAGGGTCTGGTCTGACTTCAGAGCCTGTGTTTTTAAATGTTATATAATATTATACCCTGCCCCCAACTATGCAAACTTTTACTAACATCCTTTTGCTACTGACATCTTAATGCATTTGTCAAGATCCTAACTGAAACTAATACATTTGCCTAACAATGTTTAAAGGGGTTAGTTTAGGACTTGATAATAAAAAAAGTTTTTGAGCATGAGTGATACTATAATTGACACACAGATTTCTTTTTTTTTTTTATTTTATTTTATTTTATTTTTTTTATTGCATTATAGGTTTGGGGGTACATGTGCAGAACGAGCAAGATAGTTGCATAGGTACACACGTGGCAGTGTGCTTTGCTGCTTTCCTCCCCTTCACCCACACTTGGTACACACAGATTTCATGATAATATTAAAAAATAAGACATTTCCCAGATATGAGCAATTCTTTCTTGTTTTTTCATTTGGTATGATGGTGTCTTGAGTGACAGACAGGACATGTCAGTCCCTTCTATTAGGAAAACTAACTTCCTGTTTGAGGTCTCTGTTAGCAACTGATTCCTTATTTAGAGAATGGCACCTTCTAAAAAAGACATTTAATATTTCATTAATGTCTCAGAAGTATTAATTCATTTTTCAAGTTGTGTTTTCACATCTTTGCAAATTTAGGGGAATAGCCCAAACTAATTCCATTCAGTCCTGCTCAAGTGTAAGGTTAACTATATATGGATTTAATCTTTGTCTCAGAGAATTTAATCACCGAAAAAGAAGAAAGTTGTCCTGAGGGAGTAATTTTGTCAAGGTCAAGTACAGTTTCAGGTCACAGATAGATTTTGGTCTTTCTGGACAAATAAAACAGTGATGTGTTGATTTTCATAGGAAGTATTCACGGAAAAAAAAAAAACAAGAAAGACGGTTAGTAAAAAACTCTTCCAGCTCGTGGGCAGCCCTCACTCAAATGCCTGAATGGTCTCTAGGTGCTGTGTGGTCCTCGCAGCTCTCTGTTGAGATGCATAGTGTTTACTAACATGGAATTGGACAGTCTAGCAAAGCTGCCTCCACCCCTGTAACCTGAGTTTTCAAGTTTGGATTCTGATTGATTACCCCTCTCTCTCTCTCTTTTATTTATTTATTTTTTTGAGATGGAGTCTCAGTTTTTTGGCTAGGCTGGAATTTCAAGTTTGGATTTCATTGACTTCCTCTATTGATTGACTGAGATGGAGTCTCACTCTGTCGCTAGGCTGGAATGCAGTGGCGCCATCTCAGCTCACTGGAGTCTCTGCCTCCTGGGTTCGAGAGATTCTCCTGCTTCAGCCTCCCCAGTAGCTGCAACTACAGGCGCCCACCATCACCCTGGCTAATTTTTGTATCTTTTAGTATAGACAGGGTTTCACCATGTTGGCCAGGATGGTCTCCATCTCCTCACCTTGTGATCCGCCAGCCTCAGCCTCCCAAAGTCTAGAATTACAGGTATGAGCCACTGGGCCCAGCTCGACCTCTCTCTTTTTAAGGCCTGATATTTTCCTTCCTTAGACTGCAGGAACTCCCAGATCAAAATCAGCAATTTTTAACGTAGTTAATACAGCACCATTGAGATAGGTAAGGGAAGGAACAACAGTTTACTTTTTTATAGAAGATATACAAGTCTATAATTCTCTACCTTCTGATTATTTTTTGTGGTCTTTAAACTGTAAAAGAGCTACATTAGTTTATTATCCATATAAATACAGATCCAGTTAAAAACATATTTTTTCCTATATTACTCAAGTGTATTGGTTTTCTCTTTTCTGTCCTCAAAGAGATACCAGGCCAACTAAAGGGGAGAATTGGGAGACAAGTTAAAGGTGATCAGGTAAAAGTAATGGAGCAATATCTTCTGCAAGCTAGAAATTGTGGGGAAAGAAGAAATTTAAAAAGTGCATTTTCCCTATTGTTCTTTTAGGTATTGTTCATCTACTTGCTTTTACTTTCTTTAATTTTTACCTATATCAGAAGTTCTTCTTCAGTTGCTTTTGCAAAAGTCTCATGTTTCTTTAAATCATGTAGTAAATATACTGAGAATCTTTTACTAATTTCTGCTTACTGTATATGTGCAACTATGGTTTGAAGGTGCTTGTAGATAGGAGATTTAATGGGGAAAAAGAGAAGAGCAGGCTGAAAAAAAAAGCTTTCTTATGTATATGCTAAGGTGCAACTAAAATTTAATTCCAATAAAAGTAAAGTAACAAGTTCAGAAAAACTCCAATGGAAAAAAATAAATTCTGTAGCAAGCTACAGATATCCATTAGCTATATTAGCTTGGAAGTCAAGAATTCTAAATAAAATTGGGAGTTATTATAAAACTATTCCCCATGACTTAAAATTCACTATGATTTTATATAGTAAGAGGCAAGTAAGATTCTAGAGAAACACAGTATAGATCAAAGAGATGGTCTTATTGTATATAAAGTAGTTAGATTTTATCTGAAGTACTATAAAATATAGTTTACAGGATGCCTGAAGAAAGCTGTAATTGTCTGTAAAGGTATAAAACAAGGTAGACTGACAGGGTCCTAAAGATACTGTGTGAGGAACCTGGGAGTATTTACAATGGTCAAGGGAGAAAGTGTGCTGACATACAGGACATATTTCAATTTTATTCAGGAATTAATTGAACTGTGTTCAACTAGACATGTTTCATTGATCTTGATATGGAAGCTAATTTCTAAAAATTTAGAAACTTTTCCCCCTTTCCTCATCTTTGTATTTTTATGTCAGTAACAAAAAGAGTTTGATTTGGAACCTCCCACCAAACTTTTCTTTCTTTCTTTCTTTCTTTCTTTCTTTCTTTCTTTCTTTCTTTCTTTCTTTCTTTCTTTCTTTCTTTCTTTCTTTCTTTCTTTCTTTCTTTCTTTCTTTCTTTCTTTCTTTCTTTCTTTCTTTCTTTCTTCTTTCTCTTTCTTTCCTTCCTTCCTTTCTTCCTTCCTTCCTTCCTTCTTTCAAGTGCCTGCCTTTGGTTGTATCACCCTTTGTCTTTTTGGCTGATTTTTGGTTGTGTTCGTCTGCAACTTGTTCAACGAATCATCCTATTATCTTGCATGTCCTTCTATAATCTGCCCACAGTAATCAAACTCTAATCCAAAAAGGCCTCCTGAGCACCCAAAGAAATATTTGCAATGATTTGCAAGGTGTTCATACTAAACAACTCTATTAAATAATAAAATAAGTTGATAATAAAATAAGTTGACATTGCATGAATCTGTGATTTAAGGTACAGTCATTTGTCTTGATTTTGTTAAGCCATTTTACCTGATGTAAATACAACAAAGTAATTTACATGTTAATTCCTCTCCTTGTTTCTGGATTCTTTTTTATTGATAACTGCAATTAACTTTGGTCAGTCATATTTCAGTATTACAAATATTCGTGGAAATGGCTAATTCTTTAATATTATTTAATGGCTTTGGGGAATTTTCTGACTGCTTTCATCCATTTCATAATCCTTCATTTTATAGACCTGCAGTTTTTTTTTTTTTTTAAAGCTAAGGTGGAGGTTGAAAAGGAAACTTTCGATTTCCAACTTGCTGTAGCAGTCTGAAAGTGGCAGTGGCCATTTTTATCTTGCTTCATGAAGTACTCAGCCTTGTGGAGTGGTGACATTTTTTTGAGTCATGTAGATGCTTTTGAAGGGAAGGTTCCATAAATAATCTTGGGAATCAAGCTTTGAGAATGAATCAGGATGGCACAAGCAAAGCATGTGGCAAAGCCCTAGACTGGAACATATTTTATTCTTAATAGTTGCAGGGTAATAAAGCAGAGTCGATGACTTAGCTTTAGCTGGGATTAAAGAGCTCACCATGAAGAACAAGAGAGAGCATGCTAAAGTTTCCTAGAATATTTGTTCATACTTCCATCTACTAGAGGATGGAATACCAGTCTCAATATCGCCTGGAAAGCCGAGTTACCTCTTATGGTAAGTTGAATATGTCCAGTGTCACACAAGAGATGGTTACATCTTTATTCCTGGAGCCCCATAATTTGCTAATTTACATGGCAAAATTGAATGCAATGAAGTTTATATATGAAATTATGATTGCTAATCAGCTGGCATTAAAATAAAGGGAGTATTATAAAGGGGGACTATGAAATCACAAAGGTCCTTAAAAGTGGAAGAAGGCCTTGGAGGGAGGGTCTGTGAGATGGCAGAGTGAGGACTTGTGTCAATGTTGCTGGTTTTGAAGATTGAGTAAGGGGCCATGAGGCAAGGGAAGTAGCAGACTTCTAGAGCTACAGAAGTCAAGAAAGTGAATTCTTCTCTAAAGCTCCCAGAAAAGATTGCAACCCTACTGACAACTGATTTTAGCCAATTGAGATCCATGTGGATTTCTGGCATACAGAATTATAAAATAATAAATTTGTATTGTTTTAAGGCACTAAATTTGAAAACTAATACACTCCCTTCAACCCCCAGTTTATCTCTTTGGCCAAATCATACCTTTTAGCTGAAATTAACATGAATCCACTTGGTATATGAGTCACATACTTACCTTTTAGTTGAAGGGTCTTTTTGGAATTTTTTTTTTATTTCTCTACAACCTAATCTAACCTCAGTAGTGTGATGTAAGGTTACTTACTGATTTTCTTAAATGTGTCAAATTCCTAAATTCTACTCATTATTATTATTTTGCCAAGCTATGGATAGTTCTTCTTACCTCATTTTGTGCAAGATGCTGCTCAAAGTCCTCTAACAGATTAGCTTGCATTATTGATTTAAGGTCTCTTTCCATTTGGCTTTCTTAATTTCATCATCAGAATTAATTATGCCTTCTCCTGTTACTTTAATTGTTTGCTTGTATTTTTTTTAATTTAATTTTTTTTTTTGCATTTTAGGTTTTGGGGTACATGTGCAGAATGTGCAAAATACTTTTCACAGCCTGTCTTACATTTTGTGTAACAAATTATTCTCCCAGTCTCCCAGAGCTGCTAATGCTTGTAATACTGCTATGGAGAGAGAAAGACTGAGTGTATTGATCAAGCAGTGCTACACTATGTAAACTACTGACCCCCAAATCTTAGTATCTTACAACTAAAAAAGTTTATTTCTGACTTGAGCAAAATGTCCATCAGGTAAATATTTCCTGTAGTTATGAAAGAAAAATCAGTGAGCACAGGGAACCACTCTTCACAATGGCTTTTATTTTTATTTTTTTTAATTTATTTATTTATTTATTTTTATTGCATTATAGGTTTTGGGGTACATGTGCAGAACGTGCAAGATAGTTGCATAGGTACACATATGGCAGTGTGTTTTGCTGCCTTCCTCCCCTTCACCCACACTTGGCATTCATCCCCAGGCTATCCCTCCCCAGCCCCCACCACCATCCCTCCCCCATTCCCCCCAATAGACCCCAGTGTGTAGTAGACCCCCTCTCTGTGTCCATGTGTTCTCATTTTTCTCACCCACCTATGAGTGAGTATATGCAGTATTTCTTTTTCTGTTCTTGTGTCAGTTTGCTGAGAATGATGTTCTCCAGATTCATCCATGTCCTTACAAAGGACACAAACTCATCATTTTTGATTGCTGCATAATATTCCATGGTGTATATGTGCCACATTTTCCCAGTCCAGTCTATCATCGTTGGGCATTTGGGTTGGTTCCAGGTCTTTGCTATTGTAAACAGTGCTGCAATGAACATTCTTGAAATAGAAATTCCATTTGACCCAGCAATCCCATTACTGGGTATATATCCAAAGGACTATAAATCGTTCTACTATAAGGACACATGCACACAATGGCTTTTAAAACTGCTGCCTTAAAATGACCCACGCCACATTTGCAAATACTACATTGACTGAAGAAAGTCACCTTACAAAGTCTGTGTACAACAGGGCAAAGAAATATCATTCAAAAGGATAGTGAATATTTAGAAATAATAACGTAGTCTTCCACAATGAACTAGCCTTCTCTGGAATGCCGTATAAGATATGAATTACTGTGAGAACATGTTAGAAGTACAGTGTGTTTGAGTAATCTAGTGAGGAAAGAAAAAGTGAGCAGAGGAAGAACGTGCTTCTTGCTGTGTCACGTTGATGTATTTGTGTTCAGGGAGAGTGAGATACAGGCTGTGGATGTAGAGAGAGAAAAAATAAGACTTTTTAGCAGTTTCTGTGTATGGCATACTTATGAAGGGAGGAGGTGTCCACGGAGACATTTATAAAATTGTCCAGGGGAGTTGTTTGGGAACATACACTGATGTTGCACAGAGCTGTTTCAAGGCCTCTGCAATTAGACTACTGTTTTTGTTTTTGAGTGTGTAATATGAAAATACCAAATTGGGCCTTCACTTATACACATTTTTCCAGTTTGGTTCTTTTCACTTACTTAACTCATGGAATTGTGAATGTCCAGAAGGTTAAAAAATGAAAAGAATCCAAACTGTAAAATTAGTGAATAATATGAAATAAAAATGACAATCTTATTATAGCAGTAATTATACATCAAAAGAGAAGATTTTTTAAAAAAGAAAAAGATATTGACTCTCATTATGAATACTTAAGTGGTTAGTAACTTATATGAGATATAGAAAAAGGAAAAAAATACAGAAAAATTAAAAATAAAAGCATGTGAAAAGAAATACCAAGAAAATGTGAAGTGAATGTCAATAAAAGAAAAAGCTGAAATCACAAAATTCCATAATAACACAGACAGTCTTCTAAATCCCTGCATATTGAAACTATAGGCTCTAAGTTTGATTTTGAAAAATTATATGCATATTTAGATTTATTTATCTCATTGTTATTTCATATTATACTTGTAGAAAACAGTGGTAAATAACTATGTTATAATCATATTCAAGAAGGATGAAAGGGAGAGATATGAATTTAAATTTATTACTGGAGTATGGAGGTTTATCTATAATGTAGGTGACTAATAACAGAGCACTGTGACATAATAGTCGATGTATCCAAATAGTACTTTCTTCAAGGTAATTCTCCATTTCTGCATTTAGAGGAAGCATTGAAAACAATTCTGTGTTTTGGATGTGTTACTTGTTTAGAGTATAGCATTCTGAGGAGAGTATATTTTTCTTGTGGTTTAAACACATCTAAATATTTCCTTGCATTTCAAAGGAATTAAATCACCTCACACTTTCTTTTTCACTTCACACTTTCTTTTATGGTGAAAATGTTTTGTTTTTATATAAAGACTGACTTCCGTCAAGTAATGCAGATACAGGACCTTGATGCTTTTCAACTTCATTGATTCTCAAGTAGCTTTCTGAGAACACTGTTGCACTCAACAAGGACAATCTGAAGTCTATGCTCAGAGTTTACTTTTCATTCAGGACTTTGGGGGGTCTCTTCAAGACCACTTGCTCACAAGGATTTACAAAAATACCAGTGAAATGAAATTTAGAACAAGAAATAGCCTTGGCTTACTCAGTGTGGCAATGAAATAAACAATTCATTGTGAGGCATTCCAAGTAAAAGACAATAAATAGAAGATAGACTAGCTGTAGCCCTTTCGTTCTTTCAGGGTCTTTTCATTTTGAGCTCTGCAAATTTTTCACATGACAGAATTTAAATTAGAGTACACAAGAGAGGGGTGTGTGTGTGTGTGTGTGTGTGTGTGTGTGTGTGTGTGTGTCTGACTGAAACAAACAGCTGAAAGCAGTTGGGTTGTATAATTTTAAGAAAAGGATTTTATAATGTGTAAAGTTAAGAAAGCTACCCGATTCTATTTAGTTTTTTTAAATTTTCCAATCACTTTCCACTCACTATCTTTGTACATTCAGTGTCTTTACTTGTAAAAGGGAGGAAACAGAAGACCCTAACTAAAAGGGTTATTATGATAATTAATTGAAATAACATTTCTTAAGTACTTAGTATGTTATATAGCAAACACTCAATATTTTTAATTGTTGCTATTTTTATAACTTCATATAGCTGAAAAATATTTCAGCCATACAGGAAAAGTTCAGGAATAGGAACAGTACAAAGAACACCACCTTTATATAGATTAAATTACTATAAACATTTTCCATTATTTTAATAAGTAAACTACAGCCCTTTACTACTAGATAGTTCTGTGTATTTCCTAGAAATACTATATTATCATATATAATCATAGCACAGTCAAAAACTATAAGTGACTTAATAGTGTTAGCTAATCTACAGACTGTATTTCAGTATTTTCACTTGGGTAATCTCCTTTATTGCATTTATTTTTGTACCAGTGCAGTATGCAGGTCTTGTATTAACTTGTCTTGTCTATTTATTTAGTGTTTTTAATTGTAAAACATTACCATAGCATTTTTTTTCAGTCTTTATGACATTGTATATATACACCATGGAATACTACATAACCATGAAAAAGTATGAAATTGTGTCCTTTGCAACAACGGTGATATAGCTGGGATCTGTTATCCTAAGCACACTAAGGCAGAAACAGAAAACCAAATATTGCACATTCTCACTTACAAGTGAGAGCTAAATCTTGGGTATACAAGGACATGAAGATGGAAACAATAGACACTGGGAACTCAAAAAGGTGGAAGGGGGAGGGAGAGGCAAGGGATGAAAATTTTCCTACTGAGTACTGTGTTCACTATCTGAGTGATATGATCAAAAGAAGCCCAAACCTCAGTACTATGCAAGTTTTTCTTTCCTTGTAAGAAAAATTTCATATGTGCCTCCTGGCTCTAAAATTAAAATGGGAAAAAATGATAAAAATAAAAATACAGTATCTACTACTTGTATTCTATAAATAATTGCTCAACCTGAGTTTTCTTGGTGTTTCCTCATAATTAGACTCACATTATTTGTTTCTTGCTGGAATAATAGGTGAAGTTGTACACATCTTAGAAAATCACATTTGAGGGCACATGGCATTCATTTGTTTCCATTGGTTATATCAGTTTTGAATACCCCAACAAAGGGATGTCTGATTTATGTATAATTTACTACATTCTCCCTTGCAAATAGTAAGGAATTTCTGAGAAACACTTTTTTTTTAAATTGTACTTTGGGTTCTGGGGTACATGTGCACATCCTGCATCCTGCAGGATTGTTGCAGAGGTACATACATGCCATACTGGTTTACTGTCTCCATCCCCAACCCCATTACCTACATCAGGCATTTCTCCTGGTGTTATCGCTCACCATCTTCCCCACTTCCCCACTGTCCCTCCCCTCCCCTCCAAACCCCACTAGCCCTTTGAGTGTTGTTCCCTTCCCTGTGCCCAAGTGTTCTCATTGTTCATCACCCGCCTTTGAGTGAAAACATGTGGTGTTTGGTTTTCTATTCTTGTGTCAGTTTGCTGAGAATGATGGTTTCTAGATTCATCCATGTCTCTACAAACAACATGAACTTGTCGTTTTTTATGGCTGAATGGTATTCCATGGTGTATTTGTGCCACATTTTCTTTGTCCAGTCTGTCATTGATGGGCATTTGGGTTGGTTCCAAGTCTTTGCTATCATAAACAGTGGTGCAATGAACATACGTGTACATGTGTCTTTATAATAGAATGATTTATAATCCTTGAGTATATGCCCAGTAATGGGATTGCTGGGTCAAATTGAATTTCTATGTTTAGATCCTTATAGAAAACACACTGTTTTCTATAATGGTTGAACTAATTTACACTCCCACCAACAGTGTAAGAGTGTTCCTATTTCTCCACATCCTCTCCAGCATATGTTGTCCTGATTTTTTAATGATCACCATTCTAACTGGTGTGAGATGGTGTCTCAATGTGGTATTGATTTGCATGTCTCTAATGACCAATGATGATGAACATTTTTTCATGTTTGTTGGCCTCATAGATGTCTTCTTTGGTAAAGTGTCTGTTCATATCCTTTTCCCACTTTTGAATGAGTTTGTTTGCTTTTTCCTTGTAGATCCTGCTTTAGTTCTTTGTAGATTCTGAATATCAGCCCTTTGTCACATGGGTAGATTGCAAATTTTTTTTCCCATTCTTTTGGTTGCTGATTCACTCTAATGCTTGTTTCTTTTGCTGTGCAGAAACTCTTAAGTTTAATTAGATCCCATTTGTATATTTTGACTTTTGTTGCCAGTGCTTTTGGTATTTTAGTCATGAAGTCCTTGCCTGTGCCTATGTCCTGAATGGTGTTGCCTAGGTTTTCTTCTAGGGTTTTTATGGTGTTGGGTCTTATGTTTAAATCTTTAATCCTTCTTGAGTTAATTTTTGTATAAAGTATAAGGAAGGAGTCCAATAATTTTTGTATATGGTGTAAGGAAGGGTTCCAGTTTCAGCTTTCTGCACATGGCTAGCCAGTTTTCCCAACACTATTTATTAAACAAGGAATCCTTTCCCCATTGATTGCTTTTGTCATGTCTGTCAAGATCAGATGGTTGTAGATGTGTGGCATTGCATCTGAAGCCTCTGTTCTGTTCCATTGGTCTCTATCTCTGTTTAGGTAGCAGTACCATGCTGTTTTGATTGCTGTAGCCTTGTAGTATAGTTTGAAGCCAGGTAGCATGATGCCTCCAGCTTTGTTCTTTTTGCTTAGGATTGTCTTGGCTATGAAGGCTCTCTTTTGGTTCCATATGAAGTTTAAAGTGGTTTTTCCAGTTCTATGAAGAAGGTCAATAGTAGCTTGATGGGGATAGCCTTGAATCTATAAATTATTTTGGGCAGTATGGCCATTTTCAAGATGTTTATTCTTCCTAACCATGAGCATGGGATGCTTTTCCACCTGTTTGTGTCCTCTTTTATTTCTTTGAGCAGTGGTTTGTAGTTCTCCTTGAAGAGATCTTTTATATCCTTTGTTAGTTGTATTCCTAAGTATTTTATTCTCTTTGTAGCAACTGTAAATGGGAGTTTGTTCATAATTTGACTCTCTGTTTGTTTGTTGGTGGTGTATAGGAATGCTTGTGATTTCCGTACATTGATTTTGTATCCTGAGACTGCTGAAGTTGCTTATCAGCTTAAAGAGGTTTTGGGTTGAGACAATGGGGTCTTCTAAATATACCATCATGTCATCTGCAAATAAGGAGAATTTGACTTCTTCTTTTCCTAATTGAATGCACTTTATTTCTTTTCCTTGCCTAATTGCTCTGGCTAGGACTTCCAATACTATATTGAATAGGAGTGGTGAGAGAGGGCATCCTTGTCTAATGCCAGTTTTTAAAGAGAATGCTTCTAGTTTTTGCCCATTCAGTATGATATTGGCTGTGGATTTATCATAATAGCTTTTATTATTTTGAGATACATTCCAATGATACCTAGTTTTTAGCATAAAGGACTGTTGAATTTTGTCAAAGGCCTTCTCTGCATCTATTGAGATAATCATGTGGTTTTTGTCTTTGGTTCTGTTTATGTGGTGGATTGCATTTGCTGACTTGCATATGTTGAACCAGCCTTTCATCCCTGGGATGAAGCCTACTTGATCATGATGAATAAGCTTTTTTGATGTGCTGTTGGGTTCGGTTTGCCAGTATTTTATTGAAGATTTTTACATCAGTGTTCATCATGGATACTGGCTTGTAGTTTTTTTTTTTTTTTTTTTTTTTTTAGTTGTGTGTCTGCCAATTTTTGGTATCAGGATGATGTTGGTCTCATAGAAAGAGTTAGGGAGGATTCCCTCTTTTTGTAATGTTTGGAATAGTTTCAATAGGAATATACCAGCTCCTCTTTGTATGTCTGGTAGAATTTGGCTGTGACCCATCTGGATCTGGACTTTTCTTGGTTTGTATGCTATTAATTGCTGCCTCGAGTTCAGCCCTTATTGGTCTATTTAGGGTTTCAACTTCTTTTTGGTTTAGTCATGGGAGTGTGCAAAGGTCCAGGAATTTATCAATTTCTTCCAAATTTACTGGTTTATGTGCATAGAGCTGCTTGTCATAATCTCTGATGGTAGTTTGCATTTCCAAGGAATCGGTGGTGATCTCCCCTTTATCATGTTTACTGCATCTATTCGATTCTTCTCTCTCTTTTTTTGTTAGTCTGGCTAGTGGTCTATTTTGTTGATCTTATAAAAAAGAATCCAGCTCCTGAATTTATTGAGTTTTTTGAAGTGTTTTTTTTTTTGTGTGTGTGTCTCTATCTCCTTCAGTTCTGCTTTGACCTTAGTTATTTCTTGTCTTCTGCTTGCTTTTGAGTTTTTTTTTTTGGATCTTGCTCCTCTACCTCTTTCAATTTTGATGATAGGATGTCGATATAAGATCTTTCCTTGTTTCTCATGTGGAAATTTGTTGCTAGAAATTTCCCTCTAGACACTGCTTTAAATGTGTCCCATAAGTTCTGGTATGTTGTGTCTTCATTCTCATTGGTTTCGAAGAACATTTTTATTCCTGCCTTCATTTCATTGTTTATCCATTCATCATTCAGGAGCAAGTTGTTCAGTTTCTATATAGTTGTATGGTTTTGAGTGAGTTTCTTAATCCTGAGTTCAAATTTGATTGAGCTGTGGTCTGAGAGACTTTGTTATGATTTCTGTTCTTTTGCACTTGCTGAGGAGTGATTTACTTCCAATTATGCAGTCAATTTTAGAGTAAATGTGATGTGATGCTGAGAAGAATGTGTATTCTGTGTATTTGGGGTGGAGTGTTTTGTATATGTCTATTAGGTCCACTTCGTCCAGATCTGCATTCATGTCCTGGATATCCTTGTTGACTTTTTGTCTCATTCATCCATCCAATATTGGCAGTGGAGTGTTAAAGTCTGCCAGTATTATTGTGTGGGAGTCTAAGTCTCTTTGTAGGTCTTTAATAACTTGCTTTATGTATCTGTGTGCTCCTGCATTGAGTGCATATATATTTAAGGTAGTTAGCTCTTCTTGTTCCCTTGATCCTTTTACCATTATGTAATACCCTTCTTGGTCTCTTTTGATCTTTGCTTGTTTAAAGTCTGTTTTATCAGGGACTAGGATTGCTACCCCTGCTTTTTTATTTTTATTTTTATTTTTGCTATTTGCTTGCTAAATCTGCTTACATCCATTTATTTTGAGTCTATGTGAGTCTTTGGACATGAGATGGGTCTCCTGAATGCAGCACATCAGTGGGTCTTGACTTTTTATCCAATTTGCCAGTCCGTGTCTTTTAATTGGGGCATTACCCCATTTACATTCAACGTTAATATTGTTATGTTTGAATTTGATCCTGCCATGTTGTTACTGGCTGGTTGTTTTGCCCATTAGTTGATGGGGTTTCTTCATTGCATCATTGTTCTTTACCATTTGGCACATTTGTGCAGTGGCTGGTACTGGTTGTTCCTTTCGATGTTTAGTACTTCCTTCAGGAGCTCTTGTAAGGCAGGTCTTGTAGCAATGAAATCTCTCAGCAATTGCTTGTCCATAAACATTTTATTTCGCTTTCACTTATGAAGCTTAGGTTTGGCCTGATATAAAATTCTGGGTTGAAAATTATTTTCTTTAAGGATGTTGAATGTTGGCCCCCACTCCCTTCTAGCTTATAGAGTTTCTGCTGAGAGATCTGCTGTGAGTCTGATGGTCTTTCCTTTGTGGGTGACTTGACCTTACTCTCTGGCAGCCCTTAGTATATTTTCCTTCATTTCAACCCTGGTGAATCTGACAATTATGTGCCTTGGGTTTGCTCTTCTTGAGGAATATCTTTGTGGTGTGCTCTGTATTTCCTGAATTTGAATGTTGGCCTGCCTTGTTAGGTTGGGGAAGTTCTCTTGGATAATATCCTGAAGAATGTTTTCCAACTTGGATTTATTCTCCCCCTCACATTCAGGTACGCCAGTCAAGAATAGATTAGGTCTTTTTACTTAATCTCATAGTTCTTGGAGGTTTTGTTCATTTTTTCACTCTTATTTTTCTCTAATCTTGCCTTGTTGTTATATTGATTTGATTGTCTTTCTCTGATATCCTTTCTGTTACTTGATCAATGTGGCTGTTGCAACTTGTGTATGTCTCATTAAGTTCTCATGCTGTGTTTTTCAGCTTCTTCAAGTCATTTATATTCTTCTCTAAGCTGGTTATTATAGTTAGCATTTCATCTAGCCTTTTTTCAAGGTTTTTAGTTTCTTTGCATTGGGTTAAAACATGGTCTTTTAATTCAGAGAAGTTTGTTATTACCCACCTTCTGCAGCTTGCTTCTGTCAATTCGTCAAACTCATTTTCCGTCTGTTTTGTAACCTTGAAGGTGAGGAGTTGTGAGTCCTGGGAGGAGAAGAGGATTTCTGGTCTTTGATGGTTTCATCCTTTTTGCACTGGTTTCTTCCTGTCTTTGTGGATTTATCTACATTTGATCTTTGAAGTTGGTGATTTCAGGAGGAATCTCTGAGCGGACATCCTGTCTGTTGAGATTAGAGCTATATATTTTTTGGCCTGTAGAGGCACTGCTGCGCTGTCTTGGATTCAGTCAGGTTGCTGGGTGGGTGGTCCTTCCCTGAAGTTTGTTTGCAGATGAGATTAGCCTCATCTACCCAATGGTGTCTCTCCTTCCAGGAGCTCTGTCTTCCAAGTTGGGGCCAAATTGGTGTATTTGCTGCCAAGCACTCTAGCGTGGTCTTCAGTTTGTGTTTTGTGGGGGTGGGGCCTGCCAGCTGTTATGGCTTGTTTCCCTGCTTTCAACTCTGCGACAGGTTTGTCCCACTGGCGTCAGTTCAAACTTCCACTGACAACTTGCAGCACCTGGTGGGAGCCATCGCTCAGATTTGCATTGACAACCAGCAGTGCTCCTCAGTCTGGTGGGGCTCTCATGGACCGTGGGCTGCAGGAGGGATGAGGTAAGCACAGGATTCAAATCAGAGCACCGAGAGGGTGTAGCCCCTGACCCTTCAAGCTGGTTGCATGTTCCAGGTGGGAACACATGGTTGCACGTTCCAGGTGGGGATGCACCCCACTCTCTCTCGCCTCACCCTCCCTGGGTGGCTCTTGCCCCGTGACTTCTTCCCTCTGCTGTTTTCAGTGCACTACCAGTCCCACCAAAGCAAACCCAGCATTTCACTTGGAATCGTGAAGTCCTCTAGCCCTCTGCATCTCATTCGCTGGGAGCTGCATTCTGGCATTGCCTACACCCAGCCATATTGGTGTGCCCCCACCCTCCACCAAGAAACACTTTTGAGGGATGAAAATATTCTGTGCTCACTGAAATTTTCCCCAAAGTTTATCATCCATTGATGATTCTTAAATTAACAAAATTTTACTATATGTTTGCAAAATAATTTTTCAATTATAACATATGCGTCACTCAGTCACCTGCCATTTATAAATTTATTTATGTATTTGTGTGTGTATGTACATATGTAAATAACATATGTATGTTAATTATTGGTTCGGGTGCATGGATTTACCTTTTTTCAATTGTTTGTAATTATTATACTTAATAGTCTTGGTGTTCAGATTTTTCCCGATGTAATCAGTGGATCCCTTTTAATCTAGTATCTGTGTCTCCATCACATGTCCTCATTATTTTTTTGAGAGCTCCTTAATTCTGATGTAGTAGCCCTGAAAACTCTTTTCCTTTAAGGGGGAAATAAGATTTAAAAAAAATCAGGATCTCTGAGTTGCCAGATATGTGTATTGTTACTGGAATATATTTGTTTATAGGGCCCTGCAGTGATCAAAGATAGGAAATTCATGCATACATGTGTATCACCATATATTTATATATCTATATCTACCTCTGTGTACAAATGTTTACATATATATGTATGTGTACATATATACACATATGTATATGTAAGTACACATTCAAACACATATATTAGAAACCACGAGCTAACACCAGTCTCTCTAAGTTTAATTTCTTTCCACAAGCTTCTTTCTCCCCCTATTTTTTGTTTTAATTTCCCTCCTTCAACTCCGGCTCCCAACATCAACTCATTTACTTATTTTCTCAATTCTATAATATATCTGAAATGATTGCAAAATTGCTCTGCTTATATGGCTAACAAATAAAATGTTCTAAGAATGACCCAGGATTTGTTTGTAGTAGTCCCCTCCCTTCACTAACTCATATTGTACAGGATTAATAATAATCACTGAGCTAAATAATGCCTTTATACATTACTTGAATTAAAGTTTTTCTTCAGTGTGTTTATGAAACTTCTTTGAAAAGAATTTATTTGTAGACTTAATATTTTTAATGTACAGTCTTTTTTTAAAAAAACCTCTTATAATTATGCAAAAAAGGCAAATTTAGATAAAAAGGTATATTCTTTCCATATTCCACTGTTTCTCCTGCACCTTGAAGGTAATAAATTAATTGTTTTTTGGTTTACCTCCTCTGTATTTCTTTTTGGAAAGATAAGCAAATGTATATATATTTTCTTACCTTTAAGTTTAATCTTTTTGAGACAGAGTTTCAGTTTGCCACCCAGATTGGAGTGTAGTGGTGCTATCTCAGCTCACTGTAACTTCCGCCTTCTGAGTTCAAGCAATTCTCTGGCCTCAGCCTCCTGATTAGCTGGGATTATAGCCACCTGCCACCACGCCTGGCTGATGTTTTATATTTTTAGTAGAGATGAGGTTTCAGCATGTTGGTCAGCCTGATCACAAATTTGTGATCTCAAGCAATCCACTCATCTCAGCCTCCCAAAATGCTGGGATTACAGGCATGAACCACCACACCTGGCCCTATATTTTCTTTTATTTCTCTCTCTCCATCACCAACTTCTTCTTCCTCTTCCTTTTTCTCTTTTTCTTCTTCCTCCTCCTCCTCTTATTCGTCTTCTTCATCTTCGTCTTCTGGCAGGGTCTCGCTATGTTCCCCAGGTTGGAGTGCGGTGATGTGATCACAGCTCACTGACTCCCCCAGGCTCAAGCAGTCCTCCTGCCTCAGCTCCTGAGAAGCTGAAACTGCAAGCACATGCCATCATGCCTGGTAAGGCTAATGTATTAATATATATCACTTCATACTTGACTTTTTCTATTTTACAAGGTGTCTTGGAAATCCCTTCATAGTTGTTTATAGAATTCTTTCTCATTTTATTTTTTTAAAGGATTTATGGTATCAATTTGCTCATATGTACCATAGTTTATTCAGTGAATCTTTTGTGCTGGAACATTTAGCTGTTTTCCAGTATTTTGCAATGATCAATTATACAGCAGTTACTTACTTTGTGCATATGTATTTTTCTATATTTGGAGATGTTCCTAGTATATTCTTGGAATTAAGATTTCTGAGTCAAAAGATAAGTGCATATACAATTTTGCAAAAGATTGCCAAACTTCTCTCCATATGGGTTGTATCAGTTTGCAATCCCACCAGCGCTGGATGACAGTTCATGTTTTTCTTTGTTTGCACCAACAGTATACTATCAAGCTTTTGAATCATTGCCAATTTGGTGAGTTATGATATTATGTTTAGAGAAAACCTGTGAAGTAAGTGTTATTATATTTGTAGCACAGATAAGGAATGATATGACATAATCTGCAAAGAGATTATGTAATGTTCTAAGGCTCCATAGTAAGTAACTAGTAAAAATTAAAGTTATCCCTGTATCAGTCTTCCAAGCCTGTATTTTATTAAAAGGAAACTGAAGATTTAGTCTTTTTCACAATTTCTCAGATAAGTGGGCAAAATAGAGTTGCATGGCAGTACTTCATGTCAACTGACAAATAAAGACATTAGTTTCCAAAAAGATAACAGGAATTCATTCTTAATATGTCAAATATAATAAAAATTGGTAATTTGAAGGGGATGAAGCAGAGGCTGCTATGATAATAGAAACATAAAAATAATAAAAGTAGATTGGTCATATAAATAATTGTCCATGCATGATCACTTTGAGAGTAAAGGAGAACTAATGGAATATTTAAAATGATATTCATATAGTTCTAATATTTTGAAATATTTATTGACTAACACATTTATATGTCAATGGGCATATAAAATAAATCTATTCAACAAGTACTTTCAAAAATAAAATTATAACTAAAATATAATAATAGCATAAAGCCAAATATTTTATAGTGAGTAAAATTTTTTCAGAGGGGATTTCCAAGATGGCATAGTAGGAACAACTCAGGATTGCAGCTCTCAGTGAAGGCACAGAGGGTGAGTCCTAGCCGCATTTTCAGATGGA
Source organism: Saguinus oedipus (assembly GCA_031835075.1). NCBI lineage: Eukaryota > Metazoa > Chordata > Mammalia > Primates > Cebidae > Saguinus > Saguinus oedipus. The sequence continues at coordinate 132,243,352 of CM063178.1, forward strand.
TCTTTGTTGCCCACAGAACGGGGAAATTCCCAGGTGTAGAAAAGACAAGGGACACCAGCACAGCCTTTTCAGCTTGCACGGCTGTTTCAACTGGCGCCGCAGCACAACAGCACGCCGCACAAAATGCACTGGCCTGGGTGCCCTGTTAAACAGGCAATCTGAGATTTGGGAGGGCAGATTACCATATCCATATGATTAAACAGGACTTGGACAGTGAGCCAGACCAGGAGATTTCTGGGAAGCTTCATTTGAGCCAGTGCAGTGGGTCGCTGCATGGGAAATCACACAGATCCTGGTGCCCTATCAGCAGGTGACTGAAACACCTGTGAGAGAGTCAATGTTCAATTTAGAGAGAGAGAGAGAGAGAGAGAGAGAGAGAAAGGACTCTGAGGCAGGAAGCCAGGAATCAGGCTCGGCGGGTCCCACCCCCACATGGACAAACAAAACAGCAATTTGAAACTCTCAGGGTTGAGAGTTTCACTGTGGGCTCAGCTGAATCCAGGACAGTGCAGCTTGGTGGGGGAGGAGCGTCCACCACTACCAATGCATTCCACCCCTACTGAGGTACACTCCCATTGCTGAAGCAGCCTGACTTTGCCAAGGCAACCCACCATAACAGAGAGACTCTGCCAATAGGGCAGAGCCCACAACAGTAGGGCAGAGCCCACGGCAACAGGGTGGAGCCCACAGCAGCAAGGCAGAGCCCACCACAGCAGGGTGGCCCCACCATAGCAGAATGGAGCCTTGGCAGGCAAAAAGTGACTAGACTGCCTCCTAGCTGGGCAGGATAGTGCAACAGATACTCATAAAGAAAGCCCTAACTCTGAGAGACAGAGAATCAGAGAGAAAAAAAGGGGTTTTATAAGTTCTGCTGCAGCAGACCTAATTGAACCTGCCTAACAGCCCTGAATGAACAATGGAGATCAAAGCTCAGCACTTGAGCTCCTATAAAGTACAGACCATCTCCTCAAGCAGCTCCCTGACCCCTGTATATCCAAAGACGCACCTCAAAAAAGGACTAATTAGACTGACATTTGGCAGGCATCAATCTGAGACAAAGATAGCAGAAGAAACTGGTAGCATCCCTCACTGTTCTGCAGCTGCTACAGGTGTACCCCAGACAAGCTGGGCCTTGAGTGGACCTCAGCAATCATACAGGACAGGGGCTAGACTGTTAGAAGAAAAACTAAGTAACAGAAATACTTCATCATCAACAATCTGGGCATCCACTAGGAGACCCAATTGAAAAGTCAGCAATTACTCAGATGACAGGTGGATAAATCCACAAAGATGGGAAGTAACCAGTGTAAAAAGGAGGAAAACACCTGAAACCAAAACACCTCACCTCCTACAAAAAAAAAAAAAAAAACTCCTCACCAGCAAGGGAACAAAGCTGGATGGAGAAAATGAGTGTGATGAAATGATGGAATCAGACTTCAGACGGTGGAGAATGAGAAACTTCCATGAGCTAAAGAACATGTTCTAAATCAACGCAAAGAAACTAAGAACCTTGAAAAAAGATTTGAATAAAGATTCAAGGAAATGATAACCAGAATGGACAACTTAGAGAGGAATATAAATGAAAGAGCTGAAAAACACAACACGATAACTTCACGAAGCATGCACAAGTTTCAACAGCTGAATTGACCAAGCAGAAGAAAGAATATCAGAAGTCCAAGATCAACTCAATGAAATAAAATGAGAAACCAAGATTAGAGAAAAAAGCACAAAAAGGAATGAACAAAGTCTCTAAGAAATGTGGGACTATGTGAAGAGACCTAACCTATGTTTGATAGGTGTACCAGAATGTGAAGAAGAGAATGAATCCAAGCTGGAAAATACTCTTCAGGATATTATTCAGAAAAATTTTCCCAACCTAGAAAGGCAGGCCAATACGCAAGTCCAGGAAATACAGAGAACACCTCAAAGATACTCCACAAGAAGAGCAACCCCAAGGCATATAATCGTCAGATTCACCAGGGTTGAAATGAAGGAGAAAATACTAAGGGCAACCAGAGAGATAGTTCGAGTCATCCACAAAGGGAAGCCCATCAGACTCACAGCAGATCTCTCATCAGAAACTCTACAAGCCAGAAGAGAGTGGGGGCCAATATTCAACATCCTTAAAGAAAAGAACTTTCAACCCAGAATTTCATATCCAGCCAAACTGAGCTTCATAAGTTAAGGAAAAATAAAATCCTTTGCGAACAAGCAAGTACTCACAGATTTTGTTACTACCAGGCCTGCTTTCCAAGAGCTCCTGAAAGAGGCACTACATGTAGAAAGGACCAACCAGTATCAGTCATTCCAAAAACATACCAAATGCTAAAGAGCATCAACAAAATGAAAAATCTGCATCAACTAATGGAAAAAACAGCCAGCTAGCATCAAAATGGCAGTATCAAATTCACACATAACAATATTAACCCTAAATGTAAATGGGCTAAATGCACCAATCAAAAGACACAGACTGGAAAATTGGATAAAAAGCCAAAACCCATCGGTGTGCTGTATCCAGGAAACCCATCTCACATGCAAGGATACACAACGGCTCAAAATAAAGGGATGGAGGAAGATTTACCAAGCAAATGGAGAGAAAAAAAGAAAAAGCAGGAGTTGCAATTCTCATCTCTGATAAAATAAACTTTAAAGCAACAAAGTTCAAAAGAGACAAAGAAGGTCATTACATAATGGTAAAAGGATCGATACAACAAGAATAGCTAATGATCCTAAGTATATATGAACCCAATACAGGGGCACCCATATATATAAGGCAAGTTCTTAATGACTTACAAAGAGACTTAGACTCCCACACAATAATAGTGGGAGACTTTAACACTCCACTGTCAATATCAGACAGATCAACCAACAGAAAATTAACAAGGATATCCAGGGCTTGAACTCAGACCTGGAACAAGCAAATGTGATAGACATTTACAGAACTCTCCACCCCAAATCCACAGAATATACATTCTTCTCAGCACCACATCACACCTACTCCAAAACTGACTATGTAATTGGAAGTAAAGCACTCCTCAGCAAATGCAAAACAACTGAAATAATAACAGTCACTCAGACCATAGTGCAATCAAGTTAGAACTCAGAATTCAGAAACCAACTCAGAACAGCACAGCTTCATGGAAACTGAACAACTGGCTCTTGAATGTTGATTGGATAAACAATGAAATGAAGAGAAATAAAGAAGTTCTTCGAAACCAATGAGAACGAAGACACAACATACCAGAATCTCTGGGACACATTTAAAGCAGTCTCCAGAGGAAAATATATAGCAATAAGTGACCACATGAGAAGAGTGGAGAGATTCAAAATGAACACCCTATCATCAAAATTGAAAGAGCTAGAGGAGCAAGATCAAAAAACTCAAAACCTAGCCGAAGACAAGAAATAACTAAGATCAGAGCAGAACTGAAGGAGATAGAGACAAGAAAAACCCTCCAAAAAATCAATAAATCCAAGAGCTGATTTTTTGAAAAGATCAACAAATAGACCACTAGCCAGACTGATAAACAAGAAAAGAGAGAACAACCAAATAGATGCAATAAAAAACGATAAAGGGGAAATCACCACATATTCCACAGAAATTCAAACCATCATCACATAATACTACAAACAACTCTGGGAACATAAACTAGTAAACCTGGAAGAAATGGATAAATTCCTGGACACCTGTGTCCTCCCCAGCATAAACCAGGAGGAAGCCAAAATTATGAATAGACCAATAGCAAAGTCTGAATTTTAGGCAGCAATTAAGAGCCTAACACTCAAAAGAAGCCCTTGTCCAGATGGGTTCACAGCCGAATTCTACCAGACACACAAGGAGGAGCTGGTACCATTCCTTCTGAAACCATTCCAAATAATCCAAAAAAAGGTAATTTTTCCCAAATCATTTTATGAGACCAACATCATCCTGATACCAAAACCCGGCAGACACTCAACAAGAAAAGAACTCTTCAGGCCAATATCCATGATGAACATAGATACCAAAATCTTCAATAAAATACTCGCAAACCGATTTCAGCAGCACATTAAAAAAACTTATCCATCATGATCAAGTAGGATTCATCCCAGGGATGCAAGGCTGCTTCAACATATGCAAGTCTATAAACATAATTCACCTCAGAAACAGCACATTTGACAAAATTCAACAGCTCTTTATGCTAAAAACCCTCAATAAATTCGGTATTGATGGAACATATCTCAAAGTAATAAAAGCTATTCACGACAAACAAACAGCCAATATCATACATACTTAATGGGCAAAAACTGGAAGCATTCCCTTTGAAATCTGGCACTAGACAAGGATGCCCTCTCTCACCATTACTATTCAATATAGTACTGGAAGTTCTAGCCAGAGCAATCAGGCCAGAAAAAGAAATAAAGGGTATTCAAATAGGAAAGGTGGAAGCCAAATTGTCTCTATTTGCAGACGACATGATAGTATACCTAGAAGACCTCATCACCTCAGCCCAAAAACTCCTGAAACTGATAAGCAACTTCAGCAAAGCCTCAGGATATAAAATCAATGTGCAAAAATCACAAGCATTCCTATACACCAATAACAGACGTAAAGAGAACCAAATCAAGAACGAACTGCCATTCACAATTGCTACAAAGAAAATAAAATACCTAGGAATACAACTCACAAGGAACGTAAGAAACCTCTTTAAGGAAAACTACAAACCACTGCTCAACGAAATAAGAGAGGACACAAACAGATGGAGAAACATCCCATGTTCATGGTTAGAAAGAATCAATATCGTGAAAATGGCTATACTGCCTAAAGTAATTTACAGAATCAACACTATTCCCATCAAGCTACCATTGAATTTCTTCACAGAACTGGAGAAAACCACCATGAACTTCATATGGAACCAAAAGAGAGCCCGCATAGCCAAGTCAATTCTAAGCAAAAAGAACACCACGGGAAACTTCACACAACCAGACTTCAAACTATACTACAAGGCTACCATAATCAAAACAGCATGGTACTGGTACCAAAACAGAGATATAGACCAATGGAACAGAACAGAGGCATCAGAGGCAACACAACATATCTACAACCATATAATCTTTGATAAACCAGACAAAAACAAGCAATGGGGAAAGGATTTCCTGTTTAATAAATGGTGTTGGGAAAACTGGCTAGCCTTGTACAGAAAGCAGAAACTGGACCCCTTCCTCACACCTTACACTAAAATTAACTCCAGATTGACTAAATACTTAAACATAAGACCTGGCACCATAAAAACCTTTGAGGAAAATCTACGCAAAACCATTCAGGACATAGGAGTAGGCAAGGATTTCATGACCAAAACACCAAAAGCATTGACAACAAAAGCCAAAATAGAAAAATGGGACCTAATCAAATTCCACAGCTTCTGCATAGCTAAGGAAACAGTCACTAGAGTGAATGGGCAACCAACAGAATGGGAAATATCTTTGCAGTTTACCCATCTGACAAAGGGCTCATATCCAGAATTTACAAAAAAACTAAAACAGTTTTACAGGAAAAAGCAAACAAGCCCATTCAAAAATGTGCAAAGGATATGAACAGACACTTTACAAAAGAAGACATACATGAGGCCAACAAACACATGAAAAAATGCTCATCATCACTGGTCATTAGAGAGATGCAAATCAAAACCACATTGAGATACCATCTCACGACAGTTAGAATGGTGATCATTAAAAAATCTGGAGACAACACATGCTGGAGAGGATGCGGAGAAATAGAAACACTCTGACACTGTTGGTGGGAGTGTAAATTAGTTTAACCATTGTGGAAGACAGTGTGGCAATTCCTCAAGGCCTTAGAAATAGAAATTCCATTTGACCCAGCAATCCCATTACTGGGTATATATCCAAAGGACTATAAATCATTCTACTATAAGGACACATGCACACGAATGTTCATTGCAGCACTGTTTACAATAGCGAAGACCTGAAAGCAACCCAAATGCCCATTGATGATAGACTGGACTGGGAAAATGTGTCACATATACACCATAGAATATTATGCAGCAATCAAAAATGATGAGTTTGTGTCCTTTGTAAGGACATGGATGAATCTGGAGAACATCATTCTCAGCAAACTGACACAAGAACCCTAAATGAAATACCACATATTCTCACTCATAGGCGGGTGAGGACAAATGAGAACGCATGGACACAGGGAAGGGGGTACTATACACTGGGTCTATTGGGGGAATAGGGGAGGTACAGTTGGGGGGGAGCTGGGGAGGGATAGCCATTGGGAGAAATGCCAAATGTGGGTGGAGGGGAGGAAGGCAGCAATACACACTGCCATGTGTGTACCTATGCAACTATCTTGCACGTTCTGCACATGTATCCCAAAACCTAAAATGAAATAAAAAAGTAAATAAATTAATTAAAAGAATTTTCTATTGATTATCTGAACATTAGTAGTAACATAAGTAGTACAGTTAATTTTGATGTATATTTACGTATTTTATAAGTATATGAACTTATAAAATGTTCCTAACACTATATTACAAGTATTTTTTCCAAAGGCTGTATTTATCCACCTGATATTTTTATTTTATGTTGTTGGTGCAAAAGTAATTGCTGTTTTTTCCATTACTTTTAGTGTCAACAACCACAGTTACTTTTGCAACAACCTAATACATGTAACAAAATTGCCTGCTTTATTTTTATGGCAAAAGAGGTTAATAAATACATTTGAAGTTTTTGATACCTTCAGCTGACCAGTGTCTGTCTATGTTAATGTTTCAAAGTGAGGAAACATAATCTATTCAGTAAGCTCAGAACAAATTCTCCTACATAAGAAAGAAAAGAATTCTTAGTTGTATTCTTTAAATTGAAATGTGTAAATATAGTGGCTCAGATATTCTCACATATTTTTTTTTTGCCTTCTTTCAGAGAAACTTTCCTAGTTTTTTTAAAGGATAAAACACATCAAATTTGGTGTCCCTATTTATGACTCTTTTGAGTATTTTACTAAGTGTAGATACTCTAAAATAGTGCATTTCAGTTTCTTTCTAGTTGTGTAGAAGATAAAGTAATCTTTCCAAAATTGGTGTACCCAAACCCTACTTGTAAAATTGAAATCTAATTATTTAATTGTTTTTTTATAAGAACAAATATTATTGAGTTTCTATTTGCAAATATAGTTATTAATAATTTGAAGTGGCTAAGTGCTTCAAATGTTGAACTTTGTTATAGATTTCTCAGTGATTTCTAACAAAATAAACTAACATTGAATTAATTAGTCACCCCTATCATATACCATTGTAGAACACCTAGACTGATTTACAAAGTGGCATTTAAAGTTTCAGCGTTTCTAAAATCCTATAGATTAAGGACAGTAAGGAAAAGTACTTTTTAAATTTTATATTCAATTTCTGGATGATCATCAAAATTTTCTAGTTTTTTTGGTATATGTAAAATGTATCAACTATATCATCTATTTAATTGGCTAGGCTATCAGAGTTTGTTTGGATATAACATTGAATTATGTGTATTTTACAAAGACTTTCAAGTGTTTTTCTGTCACATAGATTTCTTAATTTTGACAAAACATTGGATTTACCATGATGCTATATTCCACCAATATTTATATTTACATTATACTATTTAAAGTATTTTTATCTTCAACATTGATAATTTTAACTTATTTTTAATAGCACTTACTGGCATAAAAACAGACATATAGACCAACAGAACAGAATAGAGAACCTAGTAATAATCCACATATTTATAGTCAAATTATTTTAGCGTAAAGAACATACACTGAGGAAATGACAGTCTCTTCAATAAATCATTCTTGGAAGACTATATTCATATATATGAAAATGCAACTAGGTCTCAACCTCTTACTATAGACAAGAACGTCAATTCAAAATAGACAAATGATCTAAATGTAAAACCCAAAACTATAATTCTGCTAGAAGAAAATATGGGGGAAATTCCTTAGGATCATGGTCTGGGAATAGATTTTATGGATAACACTTCAGAAGCACAGGCAACAGAAATAAAAATAAACCAATGGGATTTTATCAAACTAAAAAGCTTCTGTGGAGCAAAGGAACAATCAACAGAGTTAAAAGAAAACCTACATAATAGAAGAAAATGTGTGCAAACCATTCATCTGACAGGGGATTAATATCCAGAATGTATAGGGAATTCAAACATCTCAACCACAAAAAATGAGTCAAATTAAATAAATGACCAATTATGTGAACAGACATTTGTCAAAAGAATACATGCAAGTAGCCAAGAAATATATGAAAAAATGCTGTCACCACCAAACATCAGAAAATGCAAATCAAAATCAAAATGAGGTGTCATCTTACACAAGTCAGGATGACTATTATTGAAAAGAAGAACAAATACTGATGAGGATATAATGAAAGGCGCACTCTTATACACTGTTGGTGGGAATGTAAATTAGTACAACCATTATGAAGAACATGTGGAGGTTTCTCAAAAATCTGCAGATAGAATTATCATATTATCCAACAATCCCACTACTGGACATGTATCCAAAGGAAAGAAAATCAGTATATCAGACAGACATTTGCACACTCATATTTACTGCAGCACCATTCGCAAGAGCCAAGGTACAGAATCAACCTAGGTTTCTAACAACAGATGAATGGATAAAAGGAATTTAGTGTGTTTATAAAATGGAACATTATTCAGCCACACAGAGGAATAAAATTCTGTCACTCACAGCAATATTAATGGAACGGGAGGACATTATAAGTAGTGAAATAAGGCAGGAACAGAAAGTTAAACATTACATGTTATCACTTATATGTGGAAGCTTTAAAAAGTAGCTTTTATAGGAGTACAAAGAGGATACTAGAGACTGGAAATGATAGCGAGGAGGTGGGATAGGAAGAGATTTGTTAAATGAGACAAAATTATGTCTAGATAAGATGAATAAATTCTAGAGTTCTATAACACAGTAGTATGACTATAGTTAACAGTAATATGTACTTTCAAAAAGCTAGAAGGAGGCTATTGAATGTTCTAACACAAAGAAATGATAAATATTTGAGAAAAGATGGATATATTAATTACCTTGAAATGATCACTATATATTAAGTATATTGTGACATCACTCTGTAACCCATAAATAAGTACAATTATTATATGTCAGTTAAAAATTTGTTTGAATCAGTTTGAATAAGCTTTCAAAAGCTTTATTTTGATTTTTTGACTTGAATAAAAATATTGAATATTGATTGTCATTAGAGCTTATACTCTCATTGTGAGGATTTGATAACACTAAAATACTAACACTGGCATTGCCCACCTACCTAGAAAATTCTTCTGCTAAAAAAGCCAGTGTGTTAAGAGCTTTCAGTTTGTTTTTCAAACATACACAAAAATACTTGAAATAAGCAAAATAGTAAAGTTAATTTCTATCAAGTAAAAAATGGTTCACCAAATAATATATAAATGTACCTTCTGCACATGCTCATGTGATTTATCTTTTTCACATCCTTCTTAAATTACCAACTTTTGAACTTGATACTGATACTTTTCAGCAGAGTTATATCTTCCCATAACCATATGTCAGTGATCTTGCTACAGTATCCATGGTGGACAGTAAATTTCAATGTGTTTGAATTTTATACGTTTATTGTCAGGTTCCTTGAGAAACTGAAATTTAGTTCATTTCTAAATGGAATTTTAACTCAGAGAGAAATCGAGTTCATTTTTGCTATTAGGGTTTCCTGTTAAATAAAAAGATATTTAAAATACTAAGACAAATACTTAAATTTTTTTAATTAATATACAATATATGCCAAGAACACATAGAGCCAAAATGTTCAGACTATTCTTTCTTCACAGTCTAAATACTGAATCTGTTTTTCCTTCTCATATTTCACCTATAAACAGCTGATGACTTACTACAGTGTTCACTGAAACAGCCATCTGATAGCTTTGTAATATTGCACAGGATATGGCACAATTGAATATTAATGAAGTAACTGGCAGGTGCGACAGTGTTGAATACTTTTTCCACTACTTCCAGAAACTAGATGGAGTCAGCTATGCCAAGCTATTCCTGCTTGAGGATATTTTGCTTCATTCAGTAGGACTCTCCAGTTTTCCTCCAGTTGAAGTATTGGTTATGTTGTATCCGTTATAGTTGTCAGAGGCATCTTTGATGTTTCAAATGTGTTGAAGAGATGATTTTCTTAATTACAGGTTTATGAAAGTAAGAGACCAGCCAAATCTCAATTTCTGTTAATGCTTGATGACAATAATTCATTTAAAGGAAAACTCCAGTTACTGAGTGGCATGGGATGCTGAGACAGCAGGTATTAATTGAATTGGTCCCTGGCAAATTAGAATATATGGTCACTCTAAATGTAAACATCAGTGTAAATAATCTCTCTGTCTCAAATTAAGCCTTCTAGTGACTATAAAAAGTATACAAAAATTAATCCATAAGTGTACTGTATACAGATTAATAATTCTTCAATCCATTCATTTATTCAGAATTCACAAGGCATGATGATATAATTATATGGATATTAATGAGATATTCTTGTAGTTGTTTTAAAATGTATTCACAAATTATTCATTACTCTTTTCAAAGGGTAATGTCTAATATTCCTTTACTTGAGTTTGGGCTATACTTGATAATTCATTTCTAACAAAGAAAATATGGCAGCATTGATGATGTGTGACTTCTGAGACTTGGTCATAAAAGCATTTTAGCTTCCTTCTTGCTCTCTCCCTCTTGGGTAACTCATTCTGAGAGAAGCTACCTGCCATGTTGAAGAACACTTAAGCAGCTTAACCAGTAACTGAGCACTATCCCTAATAGCCAGTGAGGATCTGGAACCTCCTGTCAATAGCCATGTATGTGAATCAGGTTGAAGATGGATCCTGATGACTGCAGCTATGGTCAAATTTTGACTACAACCTTCATAAAAAACCGAGTCAAAGCATTCAGCTAAGCTACTCCCTACTTCCTGGCCAATAGATGGTTATTCCCTTAAGATAGTAAATCTTACGGTAATTTATTACACAGCAATAAATAACTAATGATGTTCTCAATTTAGAGAAACTTAAAAGCTGGTAGGAGCAATCATATGTAAACATAAATAACCAAAATGTAACACAAAATGTAAACAAAAGGCTATAACCCTAGAGAAGAAAGGGAAATTTATCCTCAAAAGCAGATCGGGGAAGGCTTTATGGAAAAAGTTTTAATTGAAGTTGAAAAAAGTTAGGATATTGAGACAAAGAAATATCAGTAGGGATTATTATTAATGATGCAAAGATCCAAGCAAAGTCAGAGGCAGGAAAGTGTGGGACTAGATTTAGGCAATTGTGACTGTTTTACTGTGATCGCAATTTAGAATATATGCAATGAAAGATTACGTTATTGCTAGAGGTTGAAGTCAGCTTCTGTAAAGCTATGACTGTCAAGATATTTGATTATTATTTCATCTTCATTTTATACATTTCAAATAATAATCATTACAGATAAAGCAGCTTGTACAAAATAAGTTCTTCATCTTAAAGTTACTTAATTCCAAATCTCTAATCTCTTAAGTGTTTTCCCAACAGCCTTTATCAAATTAGCACAGTTTAGCAAGCTGTGGCAGCATTAGGAATTATTAATCTTCTGGAGTAACCTCAGATGTGAATCTGGGATTTAGTACATCTGTCCATCTAAGTAGCATGTATCAAAAGACATATTATCCAGGAAAAAAAATAGCATTACTTGGCTGCTATTCAGGAAATATAAATGTATAACATCTAAGAAAAAATATGCCCAATCATGTTGATACAAAGAGATACATATTACCAGGGAGGGCAGCAAATAAAAAATAACATTTATATAAAACCTATTATGTTCCAGACAATGTCTAGGTAGTGGTATCAGGAGATAAAAATGTCTTTAAAATTATCGGAGTAAGGCATGTAGTGAAAAATAAGTATTAATGAAATGTATAGGTATTCTGAGAAGTACAATATAGATTGAGACTAATCATTTTAAAAAGAGTAATTGAATTCATCATAATTAAGTAGAGAAATGAAAATAGCCAAGAACAAATATATCTTTGAAGAAGTCTTTAGAAGATGATGGGTAGACTTGTCAGCTGGTTTTATTTTTCCTAGTATTAGTTTTTCTTGATAACACTGATTTTCAGGAGAATATTTGCACCTAGCAATTTCTAATGTATTTTATCCCTATTATAGGTATTATTGAATCTTGATTAACTGCTATGAAGTCTAAAATTAGAAAAAAAATTACCAGGTATTACAGGTTAAAGAGTTTCTATGTTCTAGCTTAATGTTCTATTTCATTACCTCTGAAATAAAATATTTTATAGCAAGTTATATTGGATGTAATTAGGTAGGACAAAGATATTCTGGGATAAAGCTAAAGCAAAAAAAGACCCACTAACTTCGCCCTCTCAAATTGTATGTAAAAAACTACTGATTTAGGCAGAGAAATACTAATCATATATTTATGTCTGAATAGAATGAATTAGTTTTTGCTATCTAAACATTCCTGCTGAGATCAATTAAAAGACTGAGTTAATAGAAAATCATAATGGAAGGCATCAGAGAGCTGTAAAATCATTCAAAATTAGAAGGTCTAAGACTTTCAAGAAAGGAGTATCTCAGAGTATATAGCTAATATTCAACATCAACTTTTTACTGGAAAACATTTTATAATTTGAGAGATGACTAAGAAGCTTAAAATGTAGATTTACCCTGGGAGAAGTCCACTGCTGGGAGAACATTTCAGCTGTGCTTTTCTTATTCAATATTAGAGTGACAAAAATTGAAGTCTTGTGTTTTCTTATACACATAGCTATTTCACTCAAGCCATTTGCTGAATTAGGAATCTGCATGTGTGTGGGATGCTAGAAACCAAGGGAAAAACATAAAGAGTGGAGCATCTTTCAATGCAGATAAATATATGTTGGAAAAAGACCACATGGTAAAGAGACAAGTTTCTCGGTTAAAAATTTTGAGTTGCTAGCTTTAGAAATGGGTAAACCAGAGATGGATTAATTTTTAATAACACTTTCCTGTGAGCATCCTAGAATTTCAACTCAGTATTCCTAATTGGATTAAGGTGATTAACTCCCTAGTGTATAACCATAAGAAAAAATGTAAATCTTCTCTCATAAATAATATAATTTCAAGCCATTGAATGGTTTATACATTATCTATAAAATAATTAAAAAGTTACAAGATATGTCAATAGAAAAGATTATATGACTGAACAGTAAAAAGATAAATAAAAGATCTTAGGAACAGGTACATAAATGATCTGAATAAAAGAGATAGCTGACAACAGTATTAAATAATTATCATTTGTAATTCTATGAATATAGAGAGACAGAAAATTTGAAAGTAAAGAAAATACTAAAATTCTAACTAAACATAACTTGTTATTATATTAATATTTACTTTATAAATATATTTATATAACATGTGTATTATAATTATAATAGTTCTTACACTTATATTTAAATTAATTAAATGTATATAAGTAAAACTTTTGCTTCTCAGTTTAATAATTCACATTTCAAGTTCTCCATAGCCCCCTGTGACTATTGGCTACTATATTTGACTGCACAGATAAAAAATATTTCAAATAAGGACAATGAAGAGTAACAGTCTGCTTGGCCAAAATTGACTGGTAGCCAGGAATTACTTCCCAAAATGGGGAAAGGGTAACTGAGACTTCCAGTGGCCTATATTATCACTGTGGAATCCAGGCCATGGGAAAGCCCCTTGACCTTCTCAAGCCCTGGGGAGTTTCCTAGAGGGAGCTCATGTTGGGTCCTATACCTTTTCTGAGACCTTAGTGACTACATCAAGGTGATATTTGTAAACCTAGCTCTGGCTATCTCTGCTAGGACTGTGGTAGAAACTGGGATTGTTCCCACAGCTGGGGCTGAGAACCAAACAAGCCTATAGCTGCTGGTTCTGGAAAGCAAGTAATGCCAGAACTCAATCTAGGATATCAGTGGGGTGCAAGTTGCAGTGGAAACAGTCACAAAATGAGCAGGAACTTCTACAGCTAGGATTTGGGAAGTGATCCCCACCAGGACAGGGTGATGAGAGACAGGCATATTCTCTTCCCACTGGCTCAGTCTGGCCACTGAAGCAGGCTCAACCCTTTCCAGTGGCAAAGCCTTAATAAAGCTATAACTGCCTCTCACCTAAACACTCTGCTTGTGGCCTCAAATTCCTTGTTCCCACTCACTATAGCTAGTGCCTGCTCTCACCATTGGGAAGGATGAACACAAGACCTCTCTGCCCAGCTTTGCCCCTCCCCAAGACAGAGCACATAGTCTGGGGCACTGGGGGTTTCCCAATCCAATCTACCACCCTGGGAACATGAACATTCCTCCCAGGAGGCTAAGGTTGAGCCTATACCCTCAATCCCTACTACCTCAGCTGGCAACAACCTGCAAGAGTTACCTTCAGGCCTGGAGATTGGCTCATCCATCCCAGCCCAGCCCATGGTTGCCACAACCAACATCAATGCACACACTGTTTGAGACCTAAAGAATTGTCTTTCCACTGCTATTGCCATCACCCACAACATGCTGGCTTCCTAGGAGACTGAAAACCCACATACCCACCCAGTCTACTGCTGCTACTATCAGTATCTGAGCAAGGACCTGGAAGTCCAAGAATTGGCCTACCAGCAACTGTCAACACTGCTGCCAATGTAAATCCCCCTGGGACACAAGAATAGTCACTCTCAGCTCACCACTGACTCCACTCAAGCCTGAAGACTGGAACACCTGGCACTCTAGTCGCCAGCACAACTTCACTACAGCCTCCAGTATAACTGTACCCTAAACCATTGAGAAAATCACAGGATGCATTTTCCAGTCAAATACACTATACAGAGATAACACGACCTCATGCATCTAGAATCAAAGCCAAAGTGCCCCACCCAATGTAAACCATAGACACATCTTCAGAAAATGTCCTTGCCTATAACAATACATTAAAAAATAGGAAGGAGAGATTGTTCATACAGGACGTGCAGATAACAACATAAGAAAACAGGAAACATGAGAAAATAATGAAATATGACACCTCTAAGGGAACACAGTAATTTTTCTGTAATAGATATTAAATAGACATTTTTGAAATCCCAGGTAAACGATTAAAAATACTGATTTTTAAGGAAGCCCAGTGAAATAGAATTCTGAAAACAATACAAAAAAAATGAGAAAACCATTCAGAATATTAATGCAAAATTTACCAAAAAGATATATATATATATTTAAAAATAACAAAATAGAAAATATGGAACAGAACAATTTATTAAATGAAATACAAAATAAATTTGAGAACTTCAAAAATAGACTAGCAGAATAAAGAATCCCAGAATTTGAAGACAATCCTTTTGAAATAATCCAGTCAGATAAAAATATAGAAAAAAAAATGACTAAAAGAGAATTAGCAAACCATTTGTGACATTTAAGACAACATAAAGTGATCAAATATCAACATTATTGGTATTTACAGGGCGAAGAGGAAATAAGAGGATTCAAAAATCTAATGAAATAATAGATTAAAACTCTCCAAGTCTAGCAAAAAATCTAGACATTCCAATACAGAAGTCTCAGGATCCCCAAGTAGATTGTGTTAGTCTATTTGAATTGCTATAAAGGAATACCTGAGACTGGGTAATTTATATATATATATAAAGATGTTTATTTTGGCTCACAGTTCTTCAGGCTGTACAGAATGTATGGCTCTGGCATCTGCTCTTAATGAGGACCTCAGGTAGCTTCCAATCATGGAAAAAGGCATAGGAGAAGCCAGTGTATCACGTGGTGAGAAGGGGAGCAAGGAAGATAAAGGGAGACAGTGCCACACTCTTTAAAACAACCAAATCTTGTGTGAAGTCAGAGCAAGAATTACTCACTATTCCATGAGGTCAACACCAAGCCATTCATGAGGGACATGCCTCTATGATCTGAACATCTACAAGTAGGCCCACAACCAACATTGGAATCAACATGAAATTTGGAGTGAGGGGATAAAGCATCCAAACCATATCACAAACCGATACCATGCAAAACAGGTTTCTCTGTGGCATATTATAGCCAGACTACCCAAAGGCAAATCTAAGGAATTAATTCTAAAACTGCAAGAGAAAAGTATCTGTTCAACAATGAAGAAAACTCCATTAGACTAACAGTAGATTTCTCAGCAGAAATTTTACAGGTCAGAAGATAATGGCGTGGTATATTCAAAATGCTAAAATGAAAAAGAAAACGTCTCAGTAAACAATATTATACCAAACAAAACTATCCTTCATAAATGAAGGAGAAATAAATTCTATCCTAGACAAGCAAATGCTGAGAAAATTTACTACCACTTAAGTGGCCCTACAAGAAACTCATCAGAGCCCAAAACCGAAAAGCAAAAGGATGATATTTATCATTATAAAACATACAGAAATATAAAAATTACAAGTAAAGCAGTCACATGAAAGAGGAAAAGAAGGGACTCAAATAGTACCACTATAGAAATCCACTAAACCACAAGGACAATAAGAGAAAAAGAAAACAAAGAATAAAAACAACAGAAAATAACTAACAATATGACAGAGCAAAGTCCAACATATCAATAATAAGCTTGAACATAAACGTATTTAATGCCCCCCTTAAAAGATATAAATTGACTGAATGGATTTAAAAAAATCTAATTATATGCTGCTTATGATAAAATTACCTTATCAGTAAATATACATATAGACTGAAAGTAAAGGGATAAAAAAAAATTTTTACATAAAAACAAACCTAAATCAAGCAGTAGTAGCTACATTTGCATCAGATAAAAATGAACTTTAAATTAAAAACAGTAAAAAATAAAAGACAAGAAGGCCATTATATATAAACATAAATCTAGAAATTGGATTTATCAAACCTAAATATATATGCAACTAACACTGGAACACCTAGATTCATAAAAAATATTACTAGATATACAGAGAGAGTGATAGCTTGAATACAATAACAATGGGGAATCCTACTGTTAGTGTTAGATAGATTATCAAGATAGAAATTCACCAAAGAAACATTGGATTTAAACTGAACTTTAAACCAAATGTACTTAACAGACCTTTACAGAACATTCTATTTCACGACTAGAATATACATACTTTTTATAAGCACTTGGATCGTTCTCCAGGATAGACCATATATTAGGCTACATGCAAATCAGCTGTCATAAAATTTTTAA
Organism: Saguinus oedipus; assembly: GCA_031835075.1. Classification (NCBI taxonomy): domain Eukaryota; kingdom Metazoa; phylum Chordata; class Mammalia; order Primates; family Cebidae; genus Saguinus; species Saguinus oedipus. Next base: position 132,260,623 of record CM063178.1, read on the forward strand.
AATTTGAAATGATATCAAGTATCTTGTCAGACTAGGGGAATAAAGGTAAAAATTAATACTAAGAAGAACATTGGAAAATATACAAATACATGAAAATGAAACAACATGCTTCTGAATGACCATAAGGTAAATGAAGAAATTAAGAAGAAAATAAAAAAAATTCTTGAAACAAATGAAAGTGAAAAGGCAACACAGCAAAACCTCTGCAGTAGAGCAAATGCTAAGAGGGAACTTTGTTGTGTTAAATGCCTACATCGAAAAAGTAGAAAGATCACAACTTAACAACTGAATTTTGCACCTCAAATAATTAGAAAAACAAGAACAAACCAAACCCCAAATAAGCAGAAGAAAATAAATAACACAGATCAGAACATAAGTAAATGAGGGACCAAAGAGCAATTTAAAATATCAGCAAGCCAAGCCCAGTGGCTCATACCTGTAATCCCAGAACTTTGGGAGGCCAAGGCAGGTGGATCACAAGGTCAGGAGTTTGAGACCAGCCTGGCCAACATAATGAAACCGGTGTCTACCAAAGATACAAAAAGTTATCTGGGCATGGTGGCATGCACCTGTTATCCCAGCTATTCTGCAGGCTGAAGCAGGAGAATCTCTTGAACCCAGGAGATGGAAGTTGCAGTGAGCTCAGATTGTGCCACTGCACTCCAGCCTGGGTGACAGTATGAGACACTGTAAAAAAAAATCAACAAAATTAAAAGTTTGTCCTTCAAAAAAGACAAACAAAATTAATAATCCACTAGTTAAACTGAGAAGATCCAATAAATACAATCAGAAATAAAAAAGGGTATGTTACAACTAAAATTACAGAAATACAGAGATTATTATGAACAATAATGTGGTCACAGACCAGAAAATCCAGCGGAAATGGAGAAATTCCTGGAAAAACACAACCTCCCAATATTATACTTAGAAGAGATAGATCTCCTGAACAAACCCATGATGAGTAGCAAAGTTGTCATTAATAAAAATCCTTCTAACAAAGAAAATCCCAGGACTGTCAGTAGTTCCAGCTGAATTCTAACAAATGTACAAAGAAATAATACCGTTTCTGCTGAAACTATTTTTAAAAATGGAAGAGGAGAAAATTTTCCCTAACTCATTCAAGAAGGCTAGCATCACACTAATACCTTGATACCAAAACGAGACAAGAACACAACAACAACAACAACAACAACAACAAACCCAGAAAACTGTAGGTCAATATTTTGATAAACAGATGCAAAAATCTTTAACAAATTGATAGCAAACTGAATGCAACTTCGCATCAAAAAGATAGTATACTATCATCAAGTGGGATTTATATAAGGGACACAAGATCGTTCACCATATGTAAATCAACATATGTGATGCATTGCATCAACAGAATGTAGGACAAAAGGCATATAATCTTCTCAATAGATGAAGAAAAAGTGTTTCATAAAATTGCTTTTTTTCATTGCAAACTTGGCATAGAAGGAGGATATTGCAACATAACAAATGTCATATATAACAAACCTACAACTAATATCATATTGAATGGGGAAAAGTTGAAAGTTTTCTCTCAGAACTAGAACAAGACAAGCATGCTTACTTTCACTTTTCCTATTTCAACATAGTACTGAATTCCTAGCCAGACAATTAAGTCAAAAGAAAAAAAGAAAAGACTTCCAAAAAGGAAAAGAGGAAGTCAAATTGTTCCCCTTTACTGATAATATGATCTTATACCAAGAAAAACCTAAAGATTCCACCAAGAGACTCTCAGATTTGACACATGAATTCATTCAGTTTGTATGATACAAAATCAGTGTGCAAAAATTCAGTAACATTTGAATACATCAATAATGGCCTAGCCAAATAAAATTTGCATGTCATTTACAACAGCTACAAAAATAAAATACATAGGAATAAACTTAAGAAGATGAAGTATTTCTACAGGGAAAACTACAAAACATTCATTTCAAAAACTGAAGATAACTCAAATAGAAAAACATTTTATGCTCATTAATTTGAAGAATTATTATCATTAAAATAACTATATTTTTCAATGCAATCTGAAGATTCAGTGTAACCTCTATCAAAATACAAATGTGATTCTTCACAGAATTACAAAAAAATTCTAAAATTAAGGTTAAACCAAATAAAGTCATAGTAACCAAAGAAATTCTGAGGAAAAAAGAATAAAATTGAAGATAGCACACTTAACTTCAAAACATATTCTAATGCTACTGCAGTATCTAAAACAGCGTTGTATTTTTATAAAAATAGACATATAGATCAATGGAACAGAATAGAGAACCCATAAATAATGCCACATATTTATAGTGGCTGATATTTGACAGAGTCAATAAGAAATTATACTGGGTAAAGGACACCCTCTTGCATAAATGGTGCTAGAAAATTGGATAGCCTTCTGCAGAAGAATGAAACTAGACCCCTATCTCTCACCATATACAAAAAATCAACTTAAAATGAATGAAATACTCAAGTGTAACACTTGAAGCTATACAAGTTCTAGAAGAAACTCTAAAGAAAACTCCCCCACATATGACCAAGGCAAAGAATTTATAACTAAGATCTCAAAAGCACAGGCAACAAAATCAAAAATAAACTAATGGGATTTAACTAAACTAAAAACCATCTGCACAGCCAATGAAATAAAGAAAAGACTGGAGACAACCTGTTGAATGGGAGAAAATATTTGCAAGCTATTCATCCAACAGGAGACCAATATCCAGGATATACAAGGAGCACAAACAGCTGAACAGGAAATTAACAATCCCATTAAGAAAGTGGACAAAGGACATGAACGAACATTTCTCAAAAGAAGACATACAAATGGCCAATAGGTATATAAGGAAATAACATCTTTAATCCTGAGAAAAATTCAAAATTCAAAAGAAAACCACAATATGATATCATGTAACTTCAATCAGAACGACTGCTATTAAAAAAGCAAAAATAACAGGTAGTGATGACGCTGAGGAAAGAAAGCTCTTATACACTGTTGGTGAGAATGTAAAATTGTACATCCAGTATAAAAACAGTATGGAGATTTTACAAAAAAAACACTAAACATAGAATTACCATTCAATATAACAATACCACTACTATCTACCCAAAGGAAAATAAAATCAATATATCAAAGAGATACCTATACTCTCATGTTTATGGCAGCACTGATCACAATAGCAATGATATGAAATCTAAAAATCCATCAATGGATAAATGAATAGTAAGTATACACAATAGAGTGCTATTTGGCATTAAGAAGAATGAAATCATATCATTTGCAGCAACATGGATAGAACTGGAGGTCAGTATATTGAGTGAAATAAGTGAGGCACAAAAAGACAAATATGGCAACTTCTCATACTTATGTAAGGTAGCTAAATATTTGATCACATGGAGGTAGAGAGTGAAAAGATAGATAAGATTGGGAAGGGTGAGTGGGGAGTGGGGGAATATGGAGCAAAGTGGGTTAAAACGTACTAACATAAAGTTAGAAGAAATAAATTCAATGTCTGATTTGCAGAGTAGGGTGACTAGAAAAAAAATTATTGTACTCGGATGATGGAACCCTAAATACTCTGACTTGATCACTACACATTATATACATGCAACAAAATTTCACATGTATCCCATAAATTTTTACAGTTGTTAATTTATTTAAAAAATATTTCCATCACATTGCAAAGCTGAAAATACATAATACACTCTATCCAAGTGACAGATATAAAACACTAAACCTAAAAACAAATTTCAATTTATTTTGAAGTAAACAATGAAACATTTACAAAATTTCACCATATGCTAAGGCATAAAAGTAATCCTCAATGAAATTCAGAGTTTTTTCTCCTAGTACATTGGAATTAATAAAGGAATTAAGAACATAAAGATAATTAGAAAGCCCCTAGATTCTTCAAAATTAAACAGTATGCTCTGAATTAGCTCCAGGTGGCATAAGGAATGGAAATGAGAAAACAGTTTTAAATAATGGATAATGAAAATGTTGGCTATTAAAACCAGGGAGATGCCGTAGCATGAGTACTTAAGAAAAATGTGGTGTTTTAAATGAATAAAATGTAAAAAGAGAAAGATTAAAAACTTTTAGGTCGAATTCCATCTTCCAAAAGTAGAAAAATAATAACAAATCAAAGCCAAATTGCTAAAGTGGAAAAAAGGAAAATTAGGGACTCTCCAAGATGGCCAAATAGACACAACTCTGGCACACAACACTCAGCAAGAGAGACACAGAAATCCAGTGATCTCCTAGCTCCAACCAAGGTATGAGGTGCATTTCAATGCATCTGGTTCGATGATGAGCTAAGTCCATGCAGGGCAGACTGAAATGGGGAAGGGTGCTGCTTCACCCAGAAAGTGCATCTGACTGGTGATTGGAGGCTCCCCTTCTGGCACTCCAGTTCAGATACAGCGCTTCCCCCAAAGCCTCAGCAATACACAGAACAGGGGATCTTTGCCAGTCAAGTGCCGGGAATTACAAGAGCGGAGTCTAATAATAATCCAGAACAGTGTCCCAGATTGGTGCACAGACCTAAACAGACACATAAGCCCAAAAGCCAGCTGGGAGAGCCTGTGGTCTGAGCTATCATCCCCTCCCCCAACCTAGGGAGAGAGGCAGCTGTAAGTGGGAGGACTGATGGAACAGCTCAGCAGGACTTTACCCCATGACCTGAGATAGAGGAAGCTGAAAGGGGGAGATGGCTGGGTGTGGCTGAGAAGGTCCCTACCCTCCTCCACAAACCCCAGAGTGTTGAAGCTCTGACTCTAGTGGGTTGTGCAGCCAGTGCCACAGTCTGAGCTGAACACTGAATGATCCAGTCCAGTGGAGGAAGGACGCAACCTACCATTAGAGGGGAGGGACTGGGCTACATATTTTAACAAAAAACACAGGAAGCCTACTTAGCAACAGGATGGCATTCTTGACCACCTAGCAGTGCCTACAGAAGAGGTAGGCCTAATCTCCCAGTGTAAACAAAAAAGACTCAGGAAACTTCCCTAGAAACCTGAAGGAGTCCCTAGAAACCCAGTAGCACCTCCACAGGCAGGCAAGCGACCTCATCAAGCAGCTCCCTGACACCACAGCCAGGTAAATCCATGAAGATGGGAAAAAAACAGTGCAAAAAAGATGAAACCATCAAAGACCAGAACACCTCTTCTCCTCCAAGAGATAACAACTCCTCAACAACACAGGATCAAAACATGACCAAGAAAGAGTATGAGGCATTGACAGAAACAGGCTTCAAAAGGTGGATAATACCAAACTTTACTGAGCTAAAGTAACATATTCTAACTCAATGCAAAGAAACCAAAAACTTTGAGAAAAGGTTAGATGAGATGCTAACCAGAATAACCAGCTTAGAGAAGAACATAAATGACTTGATGGAGCTGAAAAACACAGCAGAAGAACTTTGTGAAGCAAACATAAGGATTAATAGCCAAATTGATGAAGGAGAAGAAAGGATATCAGAGATTGAAGATCAACTCAATGAAATAAAAAGAGAAGGCAAGACAAGAGAATGAAGAGTGAAAAGAAATGAACAACGCCTCCAAGAAATATGGAATTATGTGAAAAGACCTAATCTACACTTGATCGTTGTACCTGAATATGATGGGGAGAATGAATCCAAACTGGAAAACACGTTTCAGAATATTATCCAGGAGAACTTCCCAAGCTTAGCAAGGCAGTCCAACGTTCAAATTCAAGAAATGCAGAGAACTCCAAAAGATATTCCTCAAGAAGAGCAATCCCAAGGCATATAATCATCAGATTTACCAGGGTTGAAACAAAGGAAAAATTGCTAAGGGCAGCCAGAGAGAAATGTCAGGTCACCCACAGAGGGAAGCCAATCAGACTCACAGTGAATCTCTTGGCAGAAACCCTACAAGCCAGAAGAGAGTGGGGGCCAATATTCAACATCCTTAAAGAAAAGAACTTTCAGCCCCAAATTTCATATCCAGTCAAACTAAGCTTTGTAAGTGAAGGAGAAATAAAATCCTTTAAGGAAAAGCAATTGCTGAGAGATTTTGTCACCAACAGACCTGCCCTGCAAGAGTTCCTGAAAGAAACACTAAGCATGGAAAGGAACAAGTACCAGCCACTGCAAAAGCAAACCAGCTGGCAAAGACCAAAAATGCAATGGAGAAAATAAGTCAATTAATAGGAAATAAAACCAGCCAGTAACAAAATGGCAAGATAAAATTCACACACAAGAATAGTAACATTGAATGTAAATGGCCTAAATGTCCCAGTTAAAAGACACAGACTGACAAACTGAATAAAAAGTCAAGACCCATCAGTGTGCTATATTCAGGAAACCCATCTCACATACAAAGACACACATAGACTCAAAATAAAGGGATGGAAGAAGATTTACCAAGCAAATAGAGAACAACAACAACAACAAAAAGCAGGGGTTGCAATTCTAATCTCTGATAAAATGGACTTCAAACCAACAAAGATCAAAAGAGACAAAGGACACTACACAATGGTAAAAGGATCAATCCAACAAGAAGAGCTAACTATCCTAAATATATACAACCCCAACACAGGAGCACCCAGATACATAAAGCAAGTTCTTAACAACCTAAAATGAGATTTAGACTCCCACAAAATAATAGTGGGAAACTTCAACACTCCACTGTCAAAATTAGATCAAAGAGACAGAAAATTAACAAGGACATCCAGGACTTGAATGCAGAGCTGGACCAAGCAGACCTAATAGACATATACAGAATACTCCATCCAAATCCACAGAGTATACATTTTTCTCAGTGCCACATTGCACATACTCTAAAATTGACCAGATCATTGGAAGCAAATCACTATTCAGCAAATAAAAAAGAATGGAAATCATAACAGTCTATCAGACCACAGCACAATAAGACTAGCACTAAGAATTAAAAATCACACGCAAACTGGCACAAACACTTGGAAACTGAACAACTTGCTTCTGAGTGTTGACTGGCTAAACAATGAAATGAAGTCAGAAATAAAGATATTCTTTGAAACCAATCAGAATGAATTGGTTCTCTGGTTCCCAGAGAACTTACCAGAATCTCTGGGACACTTTTAAAGCAGTATCAAGAGGGAAACTTATAGGAATAAATGCCCACCAGAGAAGCAAGGAAAGATCTAAAATTGACACCCTATCATCAAAATTGAAAGAGCTAGAGGAGCGAGATCAAAGAAACTCAAAACCTAGTAGAAGACAAGAAATAACTAAGATCAGAGCCAAACTGAAGGAGATAGAGACACAAAAAGCCCTTCAAAAAAAAATCAATAAATCCAGGAGCTAGTTTTTTGAAAAGATCAACAAAATAAACCACTAATCAAATTCATAAAAAGAAAAGAGAGAAAAATCAAATAGATAAAATAAAAAAAGATAAAGAGGACATCATCACTGATCCCACAGAAATACAAACTACCATCAGAGATTACTACAAAAGGCTCTATGCATGTAAACCAGTAAACCAGGAAAAAATGGATACATTCCTGGACACCTGTACTCTACCAAGACTAAACCAGGAGGAAGTTGAAATCCTGAATAGAGCAATAACAAGGGCTGAAGTAGAGGCAGCAATCAATAGCCTACCAACCAAAAGAAGTCCAGGTCCGGATAGGTTCACAGCCGAATTCTACCAGATGTACAAAGAAGAGCTGGTTCCATTCCTTGTGAAACTATCAAACAATACAAAAAAAGGTAATTCTCTCTAACTCGTTTTGTGCGACCAACATCATCCTGATACCAAAAACCAGGAAGAGACTCAACTGAAAAAGAAAACTTCAGGCCAATATCTGTGATAAACATCGATGCAAAATTCTTCAATAAAATACTGGCAAGCCAATTGCAATAGCACATCAAAAAGCTTATCCATCACAATCAAGTAGGCTTCCTTGCAGAGATACAAGGCGGGTTCAGCATACACAAATCCATGAATGTAATCTATAACATAAACAGAACCAAAGACAAAAACCACATGATTATATCAATTGATGCAGAGAAGGCCTTTGACAAAATTCAACAGCCCTTCATGCTAAAACTCTCAGTAAACTAGGTATTGACAGAACTTATCATAAAATGATAAAAGACATTTATGACAAACCTACAGCCAATATCATACTGAATGGGCAAAAGCTAGAAGAATTCCCTTTGAAATCAGGCACTAGAGAAGGATGCCCTCTCTCACCACTCCTATTCAATATAGTATTGGAAGTTCTAGCCAGAGCAGTCAGACAAGAAAAAGAAATAAAGGGTATTCAATTAGGAAAGGAGGAAGTCAAACTGTTTTTGTTTGCAGACGACATGGTTGTATATCTAGAAGACCACATTGTCTCAGCCCAAAATCTTCTCAAACTGATAAGCAACTTCAGCAAAGTCTCAGGAGATGAAATCAATGTGCAAAGGGACACAAACATTCCTATATACCAATAACAGAGAAATGGAGAGCCAAATCAAGAGCGAATTCCAATTCATAATTGCTACAAAGAGAATAAAATACCTAGGAATACAACTAACAAAGGATGTAAATGACCTCTTCAAGGAGAACTACAAACCACTGCTCAAGGAAATAAGAGGGGATACAAACAGGTGGAAAAACATTCCATGCTCATGGATAGTAAAAATTAACATCATGAAAATGGCCATAATGCCCAAAGTAATTTTTAGAATCAATGCTATCCCATCAAGCTACCAATGACCTTCTTCAAAGAACTGGAAAAAACCACTTTAAACTTCATATGGAATCACAAGAGAGCCCACATAACCAAGACAATCATAAGCAAAAAGAACAAAGCCCGAGGCATCACACTTCCAGACTTCAAACTATACTATAAGGCTACAGTAATCAAAACAGCATGGCACTGGTACCAAAACAGAGACATAGACCAATGGAAAAGAATGGAGGCCCTGGAAGCAACACCACACATCTACAACCATCTCATCTTTGACAAATCTGACAAAAACAAGCAATAGGAAAAGGACTCCATGTTTAATAAATGGTGTTGGGAAAACTGGCTAGCCATGTGCAGAAAGCAGAAATTGGACCCCTTCCTGACACCTTACACGAAAATTAACTCCAGATGCCTTAAAGATTTAAACATAAAACCTAACACCATAAAAACACTAGAAGAAAATATAGGCAAAACCATCCAGAACATAACACAGGCAAGGACTTAATGATGAAAACACCAAAAGCAATGGCAGGAAAAGCCAAGATAGACAAATGAGATCTAATTAAAATTCAGAGCTTCTGTGCAGCAAAAGAAACCATCATTAGACTGAATCAGCAACCAACAGAATGGGAAAAAAATTTTGCAATCTACTCATCTGACAAATGGCTAATATCCAGAATCTACAAATAACTAAAACAGATATACAAGAAAAAAAAAAAAAAACAATTCCATTCAAAAGTGGGTGAAGGATATGAACAGACACTTTTCAAAAGAAGACATATATGAGGCCAACAAATATATGAAAAAATGTTCATCATCACTGGTCATTAGAGAAATGCAAATCAAAACCACATAAGATACTGTCTCACACCAGTTAGAATGGTGATCATTAAAAAAATCTGGAGACAACAGATGCTGGACAGGATGTGGAGAAATAGGAACACTCCTACACAGTTGAGGGGAGTGTAAATTAGTCAACCATTGTGGAATACAGTGTAGCGATTTCTCAAGGATCTAGAAATAGAAATTCCATTTGACCAAGCAATCCCATTACTGGGTATATACCCAAAGAACTATAAATCGTTCTACAATAAAGACACATGCACACGTATGTTCATTGCAGCCCTGTGTACAATAGCAAAGACCTGGAACCAACCCAAATGCCCATCAATAATAGACTGGACTGGGAAAATGTGGCACATATACACCATGGAATACCAGGCAGCCATAAAAAACAATGAGTTTGTGTCCTTTGTAGGGACTTGGATGAATCTGGAAAACATCATTCTCAGCAAACTGACACAAGAACAGAAAGCCAAACACTGCATGTGATCACTCACAGGTGGGTGTTGAACAAGGAGAACATGTGGACTCAGGCAGAGGAGCATCACACACTGGGGGCTGTTGGTGGGGTAGGGGAGAGACAGAGGTGGGGGAGAGGAAGGGAGGGGAGGATGGGGAAGGATAACATGGGGAGGAATGCCAGATATCGTATGCACCTGAAGTAAAATAAATAATTTTTTTAAAAAAGAAAATCAAACTTGCTATGGAACTAAAAAAAGTTTAAATCATTAACTAGTAAAGGGAATTTTAGGATAAAGGAAAAGAATTAAAATATCTGAAGTGAGGGAAGATAAACTTTAAGCTTGATATCTGCTGTATGGATTTTGGAGAATAGCGTGTCTGTCTTGAACACTTAAAAAGTTATGACATAAAAACTAAGAGCTTAGAAAATGGCTTCATTCACCTTCTACTTTGTCTGAAGTTTTTATAGTCACGTAAGAGGGGTAAAGTGTATTGTGTAAGTTTAGCTTTGTAGATGTCATACAGTATCTGGTAATTTTGTAAGAGATTATTTTGTGTCAGGAAAGAGAATTATTAAAATAAAAATGAGGAGCTGCCCAGTGAGGAGACAATTACTAGCTTCAGCTAACAACTAATATAATTAGCATGCCTACCCATTTTGTTTATTTGGGAATATAATTTTATTAATAAAATATAAACCATAATGGTGGCTACCTGGTGCTTTGTAAATGTATGCACCTTGATGAATAGTAATTTGAAGTCTATTAACTTCTAAGACTGCCAGGCAGAAGTTTCATGATGAGTTTGCAAGAATACACTCAAAATGGAAACATCAGCTCATTAATGAAAGAGTTTGAGAGGAGTTGGCTTCACTGTGTTGAAGGTCACACAGAAAGCGTGGAGAGCCCAGCAGTGTTATCCACAAACCACTTTAGTTCACTGTTAAGAGGAAGTGATCAGTGTCAATTAATCTTGCACAGCTAGGGAAAAATGGTCAGATACAGCTATCAAAAGAAATGATCTTAAATCGAAGACTGCATCTTGCTGCACACGTTCCAAATGGGAAGTATCACTGTTTTAAGGATGTGAATAACTTGCATGAAATTTTTCTGTTACCAGCATAGTATTTTAAAAGAGGCTGAAGTTACTTTTAGGGTATAAATTCATAAATATTAAATTTCTTAAGTCATTTTTATTACTTTTAGAATTAATAAAGCAAAGTCATCATTTTCTCTTCACTATTCAGTATCACTCCTGCTGTTGAGATTTTAAACTAATGCCCTCTTAAACATATTGCTAGGGAGAAAAGTCTTTAATTTGAATAGCAAAGTCACTGGTGATAAAAGTAGTAATATTAGTAGCTATTATTTAGTGAGTACTTAGCCTGTGCCAGGCAGTCTTCAAAGCCTTATATATTATATTATTTAAATCTCTAAACAATCCTATATGTGCCATTTCCCGGTCATCCATAAAGCTAGGTGTGGCCTTGTGATAGCTTCTAGCCAATGGAATATGAGAGGAAGAGATGTCCTGTTCCTGGGCCAAAGCCCTTAAGAAGCTGATAGGCATTCTTTTCAATTGTTTTTGCCCTTGACAGGCTGGCATATCAAGAAAAAGTCCCTGAGCGATGAAAAAGCTGCATGTGGGAGAAAACACATTTTCTGAATCATCATAAGAACTGTGGTTCATAATCTACATTACTGCTCTAGGTTACTATGTGAGTAAGAAATGAATTTTTTTTTGTGGTTGAGTTCTTACACATTAGATCTATTTTATATTGTATTTTAGACTACTCTAATTAGTATTAAACATTTTTATTATCCTCATTTTATCATCGAGGAAACTGAGGCACAGAGTTTTTAAAGTAAATTCCTTAATTGCTTATCAGTTAAATGAGCTTTTGAATTCCTGCTGTCTGATGCCAGAGACTGTTTTACAAATACATTTCCATGCTTGCTACCACAAATCTGAATGGTATCTGGCCAATAGAGCAATGTGTCTGATTCAGAGGGAGTAGCTGGAATTAGCACAGTTAGTAAGTTAGAACATTGCATAGAAACAGGAAACTGACCTATTGTAACTGCTTGTTGAAGCTACCTTTGTTGACATAGAGAAGTTGTTGATGGATAAAGAGTAGGAATCCTTAAACAATGAGATTGCTCATTAAAGAAATTATTTCAATATAAACCTGACAAGCAGAACTTTTTTTTTTGTCTGCTTGCCTTTCCTACTTCCCCAATGCGTTAGAGGAACCAGCTAGCTACTAAGGAGGGTGGGGCAGGTGATGGAGATATCTGTAGAAAGATCTCCAATTCTACTCAACGTTTTCAGCTAGCTCTACCTCGATTGAGGAATGGAGAAGAATTTTGGATTAAGTTTCAGATTAAATATTTTTAAAGTATGTTTATGATAATACATTGGCTGAGATTCAGAAATTGAACTTAGCCAATTCCATTAATAAAAAATTGACAGCAAAGCTATGATGTATTATTACAGAAAATTTAGCATATTATATTAACATATAGATAATTTAAACAAAGTTTAGGAAAATAAACACACTTTTGTTCTTATTCTAGTTGGAATGACCAATTGTCTCAGTTTTCCTTATTTTAAACTTGGTGTCCTGCATCCTGGAAATCCTGGAGATCCAGATCAACCAGGACAGGTGGTTACTCTGATTCCAGTGGTTGATATTCCTTACCAAACTATTGACATATTTTTCACTTCAAAGTCACTGTCATCTTTCTCCAATTTGCTTTCTCTCTCTATTTGTTCATTCATTTTTTCCTGCTCAGCGGTTAATGATCTGCCAAACTGAAGCCACATGTTTCCTAAGCATGCTGCTGGTCCGTGACATTTTGCCCTTGCACATTTATTCTGACATGTCTTTTCTCTAGGGGACCCCACCAAACATGCTGATGGGCTGTCAATACGATCTAATTTTCCAAAGCTTACCTTAAAATTCAACTTCTCCATGAACTCTTTCTTCATCTCCCCAAATCTAGGTAGAATTGATAGCTATTTTTTGTAAACTGTATAGATTTTATTTCAGTAGATATGACCTATTATTGACCTTTTAGTTTTTAGTTATGACCTATGATTGTGCTTTTGGTTTTTACATGTCTAGATCTCCTTCATACACAGTGTATCTCAAATTAGAATCTGTGGTATAACTCCTGAGATCTGAAAATTTACTTTAAGTTTTTCTTTGAAAAAAAATAAATAAGTATTTTTTTTACCTATTAAAAACAAACCTCTCTTTTGCTGTGATAATTTGTAATTGAAAGCCATTTTCATAGAATAAAATTTTAATTTGTGTTAGATTTGTGTAAATTTCAGCTTACGACTTTTTATTTTTATTTTTATTTTTATTGCATTATAGGTTTGGGGGTACATGTGCAGAACGAGCAAGATAGTTGCATAGGTACACACATGGCAGTGTGCTTTGCTGCTTTCCTCCCCTTCGCCCACACTTGGTATTCATCCCTAGGCTATCCCCCCCAGCCCCCCCCGCTGTCCCTCCCCCATTCCCCCCAACAGTCCCCAGTGTATAGTAGACCGCCTCTCTGTGTCCATGTGTTCTCATTTTTCTCACCCACCTATGAGTGAGTATATGCAGTATTTCTTTTTCTGTTCTTGTGTCAGTTTGCTGAGAATGATGTTCTCCAGATTCATCCATGTCCCTACAAAGGACACAAACTCATCATTTTTGATTGCTGCATAATATTCCATGGTGTATATGTGCCACATTTTCCCAGTCCAGTCTATCATCGTTGGGCATTTGGGTTGGTTCCAGGTCTTTGCTATTGTAAACAGTGCTGCAATGAGCATTCGTGTGCATGTGTCCTTATAGTAGAACGATTTATAGTCCTTTGGATATATACCCAGTAATGGGATTGCTGGGTCAAATGGAATTTCTATTTCTAGGTCCCTGAGGAATCGCCACACTGTCTTCCACAATGGTTGAACTAATTTACACTCCCACCAACAGTGTAAGAGTGTTCCTATTTCTCCACATCCTCTCCAGCATCTGCTGTCTCCAGATTTTTTAATGATCGCCATTCTAACTGGTGTGAGATGGTATCTCAATGTGGTTTTGATTTGCATCTCTCTAATGACCAATGACGATGAGCACTCAAAACCTAGCCGAAGACAAGAAATAACTAAGATCAGAGCAGAACTGAAGGAGATAGAGACAAGGAAAACCCTTCAAAAAATCAATAAATCTAAGAGCTGGTTTTTTGAAAAAATCAACAAAATAGACAGACCACTAGCCAGACTGATAAAAAAGAAGAGAGAGAACAACCAAATAGATGCAATAAAAAACGATAAAGGGGAAATCACCACAGATTCCACAGAGATTCAAACCATCATCAGAGAATACTACAAACAACTCTATGCACATAAACTAGTAAATCAGGAAGAAATGGATAAATTCCTGGACGCCTGTGTCCTCCCAAGCCTAAACCAGGAGGAAGCCGAAACTATGAATAGACCAATAACAAGGTCTGAAGTTGAGGCAGCAATAAGAGCCTACCACACAAAAAAAGCCCAGCTTACGACTTTTTAAACAGTCTTTTGGGTACTTTTTGGCTTTAGAAAGAATCTGTATGTGATTATATACCCATAAATTCCAATGCAATTATTATGGCAATTGTTATTTACTTTCAACTTCTTTATAGCTTTCGTGAAGCTGACATTTCCTGAATTTCTCAAGAATTTGCATGTTAATAGTAAAATGAGTAGTGATTTTTTTCCCCCTCGATTTTTGCCAACAAATAGCAGAGATCCTGAAATAATCTACTTGTGAATTGAACAAGTCATGTAAGCTCAAGAGAATCAGCTTCATTACTTTTCATTGAAGGTGCTAGGACAGATGGGCTTTAAAGATCAATGGAGCTCTAAATAGGTTGCTACAATCAGTGAACCCATAGCCTTTGCTGACTGATATCAAGGCTTTGGCCCTGGATCCTGAGGTCTCTGGAGGAGAGATCCCACATGTACTTATCCCCAAGGAAAAGATTTCATAGATAAAACTATGGTAAGATTAAGAATCTAATTCCAAATAAGCTAGCTGTAAAAGTGTACTCCTCGTTATGTCCATTCTGTTTTACAAGGCAACTAATAAGAACTGTGAAGGGCCTGAGAGTTTACCCTTCTTGCTAGCTAGTAAATTAGCTTGCCACGAGAGTTTTATGGATACTGGCAGAAGACAGAAAAATTTTTGGATGAAAGAAAAAGGACTCCATTACTTATGGCACAGGATCAACCTGGGATCCATATTCATTTCAGACCCTGTTGACTCCCAATTCCCCCATGGGGCCAAAGTGAAATGGCCCAAGTAGATGCAGCAGCATAGATGACAAATGTCAAGCTTAGGGAACCAAATCTTTTATTATTATGGGTTGCAAGCAAGTTTGGTGAACTTTAGTCTTCATAGGAGCATTGTCTTTATTATACAGAATAGTAAACAGTAACAACAAAAACAAGCAAAAACCAAACAAAGTTGACTGTATAATCTGGAAAAAAAAAAGCCATTATTGCCAGTTCTTTATAGTTGTTCAGAAATGTGAGAAACCATGGGGAGTTGTCTTCCAAAAGCAAAATAAAAAGATAGCTCTAAGAAAGGTATAATTATTTGTTTAGAAAAAATGTTGTTTTTTTTTTTAAAGAAAAAGCTATTTAAAACCACATGAAATTCCATTTTATTGCTTTCCAAGATCTAGTGATGTATTATGTCTTCCAGAGAAAAATACTTCCAGAAAAGAATCTTTTATTTTTTGTTTTGCTATAAGAAAGTTTAGAACTTTGATGCTGGTGACGTTAAACTTGCTTTGATAAAATTTGTAGCCCATGAAATAGAAAGCAATATTGTATAGTATAGAGGCATTTCTTTTGCATTTTCTTTTAAAACCTAGAATGTAGATTACCAAAATTGATAGGTATATATATGATCACATTCAGATTATGCAATATGGTCATTAAAAAACAAGTTTCCAAATGATATTTAGTATGTGAAAAAGGATCATAGAGTATTATTAAAGTAGAATACAAAGCTCAATGTGCTTTATGTACCAATTTTGTACATATAGCCCATACAATTTATACATATAACACATACAAACATACAGTACATAGATTTTGGAGTATGAATCTGTTTATATTAATATCTGTATGTGCACACACACACAGTTGGAAGGATATACACCAATAATTTAAAAGTGAATAATTCTAGGATGTTTTGATGAGTGACATTTATTTTTTTTTTAATTTACAAAGTTAGTTTGTAAATTTCCTACAATTTGTGGATAGATTAATTTGATAAACATAAAACAATAAAATCATTGTAAAATCCTGTTGAAATGGCCCAAAGAGTCTATTTAATTCATTTCTCCTATTTTATAATTGAGTGAAGTAGTGAGTAGTGGCTTGGCCAAGGTGGCACGGTACCTCTAGGCCAGAGATAGACTGATTGTAATTCTCCTGGCTCCTGACCAAGGGATTTTTCAGTTAGTACTCTCTTATATCCTTTTACTGTGCTCTGTTTTAGTGTATCAATATCTGAGGGTCTTTCATGTCTCTCTTGAGAGTTAACTTTTACTCAAGGCTTTAAAGCTCTTTGAAATTTGAACATTTATAAGTTTGATAGTAAATCTGCGAAAGTAAAAGGATGCCTGATGCTGGATTCGGCCAAGACATCTCTGGCAGGCAGAGATCAGTCCAAAATGTCTGAATGGAGTGTCTAATGCACCTCAGGAAGCAAGACAGAGAAGAGAGAAAGACAGCTTTAAAAACTGGCTTTACAGTGGTTAGCAGATGGGAATCTTAAAGGGTGCTGATTCAAGTAAGAAAATTGATAGACTAGAAATAATGGATTTAATTTGATGTAACATAAAAATCAGTTTAAATAGCAGCAGGGGGGAAACTTTTTAAGAAGCGCTCACTTTAAGAACCACCAAGTAACAGGAATAACTGAAGGGTTGTAGAAATAAACAAAAATACTTCAATTCTTGAACAACCCAAAAATTAACAAATATGATTTAACAGTGATTTAGAGCCACCTGAAACATTAAAGATCTGTTGAAAATAGGAAAAAAATAAACAAATATATATGGTTAACCACAAGATAGTCCAAGTCACTTTTTATGTATTCTTAAACTATTTAGATGCCAAGTTATTTCCATAAAAATGTTACTTTTATTCTTTTAATATAGTAACAAAATACTTTTCAAACATAAAGGGAAAATGAAGTAATAGCACAGTGAACATGTATATTTACCAAATAGAATTAAGGATTAAATACTAAAAATTATAAACTTTAGATTTAGAATTCTAGATTTAAAAATAGAAATGGACATTCTTTATTTAAAATGTAAATATTTCAGCATATTTGTTTTCCATACATTATTCCTGTTTGCAACAACTTTCAGCTATCTTGATACTTCACCTACTCTATTATTCATCTGAAGAATATGCAGCTAAGGTATTAAATAATAATATCAAAAGTCATCCTTTCTACTTCTCATGTTTTCTTTTAGTCTTTGTGAATCAAAGCACATTCTGCCTATAGTGAGTCCACAATTAATAAAACCACTTGGTTATAACGGCATTAGAGGAAAGCATGCTACAGTTTCTTCATTCTGCAATCGGTGCTTCAGTTCTCTGCAGATTATAAATTCTGTCAGTAACTTATTTACAGGAATATCAAAGAACCTCTAGGTCTGAAAATCTTGTAAGTCCATAACAATGCAGTGATCTGCCATGGCTACTGAATGCAACTGTACTATGAGTTTTATGGGTATATGACTCTTGTCTTTTTCATCTTGTGCATGTGAAAATAACAGACCTCTGCAGTCACTCTGGACAATGATGTGAATTTGCAAGCTTTTATTATAATGAGAACTTCCTTCACATCATTATGTTTTTCCAGCTACTAAGATAGGGTATACATCTTCACTTTTTTACATTTTTGTCAGTCTCTCAGCTGATTTCCCAGTTCTTGGACTTCTTAACCAACATTTTAGTTATAAGGCTGTCTGTTAGCTCCTTTCTAGTACATGTGCTCAAACAAATTACCACTGAATAGCTTGAAGTTTGCCAGGGCAGGGTTTCAACTTAGCTGATGGCTTTGGAAGATGCAGTGGAGGAGAAGGGAAAGGTACCTATCTTCCTGTCCTCTTCCCGCCCCTTCCTTCTTGTCTCCTACCCTCTCCTCTTTTCTTCATTTTCTCCCTCTTTCCTTCCCTCTGTCCATATTTCCCTTACTTTCTCTTTCTCTTAGGTTTTATTTTAAAAATAAAAACTGGAAGAAAGCTGAAATAATACTGTAATGAATAACCACATAGCTTCAGCAAAGTTCCCAAATATTTACCATTTGCCACATTTGCTTTCATTTGATACCTATGCACATAAGTATGGATGTGTACTTTTCTTTGAAAGTTTGCTTCAGACATGCTGAAACTCTGTGAATTTAACACTTAACGACCCTTCCTGGCTTCATTATGATTGTATTTACCGTATTTGGTTACATATGTCAAAGGAAAACTGTGCAGAAATAATTTTAATATAACTTGTTTTTAATTTCATGAAGGGTAGCATGCCTTGAATTTCTCAAAAGTCAAATTTTTGTCTACATTTATTTAATTCTATAATAACAAAAATATTTAATGTACAAAAACATCAATATAACACATCTCAGAGCAGAAGTGTAACGTGCTATAAGGTATAAGATATACAGTTGACATAATGTCATTTGTAATATTTCCAAATTTACTTTGATGATAACGTATTATCTGGTCTTTCCCTTGAGCCAGCTCATTATTACCAGGTTAGCTCTCAGGCTCTGACCTGTAGACCACTAATGGCTTCAGAATATTCACTGACCTTACCTCTGACTCATTTTGCTCATTAATCCTATTATGGAGTTTCTGTCTTTCTAGGATCTGACGTCTTCTGAAACTAGACTAAACCGTTAGTTTTCCCTTTGCCTTTGGTTTATGATTGCATGTGAAAATTTAGTCACTTTCCAAGGCTGTGTTAGTAGCCTAAAGGGAACAAAACTAAAAAGGGTGCTGCTAGAGAACATCAAGGGTGACTTCACTCTTGTGCCTATAAATGAGGAAAGAGGTTTTAGGGAAAGGCAAAATGAGGAATGGAGGAAAACAGCAAGAGTCAATCTTAAGTATCCACTTGAGAAGTGCTACAGAATAAGGTTAACAGTTATTAAATCAAGTTTTATCATAGTTAAAATAAACTGTATTATTTAAAATAAATGAAAAAAAGAATAAAGGACAAAGGGATAAGGAAGAACAGATAACAAAAGATATTTTCAAGAGGACAGGAGCTGATAGGCTGTGTACCCATGAACATTAGGCAGTCAAGTGACTCATTGGAAGGAAGAGAGGTAAGAAAGTTTGATTTATATTTGGCATCCAGATTATTACACCAAAATACAGAATATTCGTGCATACCTTACTTCTGTTAAAACTTGATGTGAGAAGGTCATAATAAAAAAAAATAATGTCCATCAAATTTTGGAATATCTCTACATAGAAGTAGGGGTGAGACAGGGATGAGAATCTATCCTGTAGACTTGATTAGCTTTCCCTAGTGTTTTATATCTTCCATTGCCTCTTGGGTTCCACTATACATGTATGTTGGAAAGATGTTGACGTAAGTGAGAATTGGACATTACAGAAGAAAAACTTAATTTATTTGCTTTTGTTTCTGATTTGACATTTATCTGTAAACTACCTTTCCTTGGGCCTAACTTCATTCTCATATGTCTTGTTTATTTCAGGAGATTAAGTTTATTTAATGCAATATTTAAATACTGCACATATTTATCTACCTTTGCATTATACCAGTAGTATTTCCTCAGTAAGTGTTTTCTGAAAGAATGAGTTACAATATAAAATTAAGAGCAAAAATATTTCTCAAATCCATATAGAGCTAAAAAAAACCTTTGAACATGGAAATTGGAAAATTCCTTTTTGCCTACAGAATGCATTTTAAACTTCTTGGTATGACCCTTCACAACCATGCCTCCTGTCCTAGCACTCTCCACTTCACCATTCATTGTGTACTCTCAAACACTAAACGCTGCTTCTTTTTTCATGCCCTCTCATATGTTAGCCTCTTTGTAAGTCCTTTCTAACCACAACCAGCAAAATTATTTTTTTCCTAACTTATAAAACCATATATATGCATATTTTTGGACATAAAGTGTAGATATAAGTTCATTGTGTAATAAATGTTTCATCTGGTGGCTGATACTATTTAATGTCCATGTTTTATACATAATTTTATCTCGTGCATATTTTCATGGTGGGCACATAATAAAAATGCCAGTCAAAACCATTAGCTCCACTTTTTCTCACTTTCCTCTAGTGCAAATGTATCTTGCACTTATCATAGCAAAAAGTTGGAGAAGCCTGCTTCAAAAGGAGAACAGGACAGAATTCTTTCAAATTATTCCCTTGATGGCTTTGATATTGTAGGGGCAATGGATTACAGTTGCAAAATAACCATTTGTTATTTTCGACAAGAGGTCTATGCTCTAATTGAATGTCCTACAACTACATGTGACCTAAAGAACTAATCTATCACCTTTCAAGATCAGCTTAGTTTAAATACCAAATTTAGGAATGGCACAAAAAGCTTGACATTCTGTACCAGTGACAGAGTGGAAAGCCCTAATTGATCTTGAAATCATTATCTAGCTTCCTAGACAAGGAGCTTACTATGTTAACTGTAGTATTACTTTATTCTTATTTCAGCCTCCAGCTTTACTGAGGAAAACTTGACAAATAAAAGTTTTATATACTTCATGTGTGCAATGTGATGATTTGATATGTGTATACACTGAAATTATTACTACTACCAACTTAATTAACATATTTATCACCTCACACGGTTCACATCATTTTGTGTATGATGACAACACTTAAGATCTCCCTAAACAAATTTCAAGTTTACATACAGTATGATTAACTACAGTCACCATGTTGTAATTTGATCCCCAGAATTTATCCGTCATATAGTAGAAGGTTTGTAAGCTTTGACCCAGCACTTTCCTATTTCTCATACACAACTAACCCCTGTACTGCTCTAATCTCTGCTTCTATTAGTTATTTTAATTGATATTTTCTCTTTGACCATGTTTAATGCTATTTGCATATATTTGTAAAATAAATGAAAACAAATAAAGTGTATTTTGAGAAATGTATGTGATATGCATTTTGGAATACTTAGGTGCCCTTTCAACACATACTTTTGCCATTTGTACTGCCATCCTGAAAAAACAAATTAATATTGGAAAATTTGTTTGTAATCTAACTTAGATCAGACAGATTTTGTACTGTTTCATCAACCTTTTGATATCCCAGCGAATTCTTTACTACTTTAAGAATCTTTTGTGACATTTTACTGGATTTCTTTAACCCCTGATTGTCCAAGATTTGGGCTTAGTGCTGAGAATATTAATGCTAAATAAATGAATTATAATAATTGGGCTTTAGACATAATGGTACCAAAGAGGTTTAATCAGTCTCCATTATGGTGACAAGATGGATTAATGATTTACTTGTTCCTAGGGCCCTGTTTTTGACTGATTTTTTTTCAAACACATACTTTGTATGTTAAAGAGGTAGAGATTAGCTGCTTGTTGCTGTTAGAAATATCTGATAATGTTAATAATCACATTTCTCTACGGAAATGGAAGCTAAGAAGATTTTTCTATGGAAGAAGTGAGCATATTAACAACACTTTGATTTCTTTATTTAGTTGAATTATTTTTTAGTAGTTTATATAGACCAAAAACAAGAACAAACAAAAATTTCAACAACAAATCAAAACAAAAGTCTGGATTCAACACTATATAAGAAATACTGTTATCACTCATTCCTGTATTTTATGTACTTCCATTCCCTTCACAGCACTATGTTTTCCCTTTTGTTTGTCTTACAATGTTGTAGGATATATAGGATAAAGCAGGATTTTGAAATTCCATTTTCAGTGAACACATGAGAGCTTTTGAATGAGGTTTCCTATTGTCTTGTGCCTTGCTACACCCAGTGGGAATTCTCTTGGGTTATAAATGGGAGACAGTAATTACATAATTCTTAATAAAACCTTGTTTTGGCCAGGCTTGGTGGCTCATGCTTGTAATGCCAGCACTTTGGGAGGTTGAGGCGGGTGAATTACCTGAGGTCGGGAGTTTGAGAACAGCCTGACCAACATGGAGAAACGCTGTCTATACTAAAAATACAAAAAATTAGCTGGGTGAGGTGGCAGATGCCTGTAATCCCAGCTACTTGGGAGGCTGAGGCAAGAGAATCGCTTGAACCCAGGAGGCAGAGGTTGTGGTAAGCCAAGATTGCACCATTGCACTCCAGCCTGGGTAAGAGCAAAACTCCGTCTCCAAAACCAACCAACCAACCTTGTTTTACAGTACAAAGGCTGTTGGGTAGAGATGATCCTGGAAGGAAAAGCCTCTAAGATGAAAAACACCAGTTTAAATGATTTTGTATCACTTTCATAGTTAAAGACACACTTCTTCAATCACCACCTCCTTAGTCTGGCAGGGTTGTTTAATTATTATTTTCTCCTTGTGTCATTTTACTAATGAAGAACAAAGGCCCAGAGAAGTAAACTGACTTTCAAAAATCATAAGCAGTGTGAGAAATCTAGGTATAGACTTCTATTACCCTGCTACCTGGATGACTATTTTTAAAACATCACTCTATTTCAAAGTTTGCTTCATGGAGGGTATAGCATAGGTACCATTTCTCTGATCATCTTCTTCTGTTTACATCTAGAGCATCTAGGGATAAAAAGGCAGTATATAGAATTTAATAACATGGATTCCTTCTAGATTTCCTGGGTTTGAATATTAGCTCTTGAAAATGTATTTTACATTTATGATATTAGTTCTCTCTCTATAAAAGAGATAGTAAGAATTTTAACTAGCTCATATTGTTTTCATTAGAATTAAATTAATAAATGTAAAGCATTTGAAATTGAGTTTAGCATCTATTAAATACTTTATAGGTATTACTTGTTAACATTATGAATGCATGGACTTATTTTGGCATTAGTTTATACCATTGCTATGGACTGAATTGTGCATTCCCCCAAATTCATAAGTTGAAGCCTTCATCTCCAATGTAACTGTATTTAGAGATAGAACCTATAAGAAGGTAATAAAAGTTCAAAGAGGTCAAAAGGGTGGGGCCTCAATCCAATGGGACTGGTGTCCTTATAATAACAGAAAGAGACACCAGAAATTTCTCCCTTGTCTGAGGTCAAAAGGGTGGGGCCTCAATCCAATGGGACTGGTGTCCTTATAATAACAGAAAGAGAAACCAAAGATTTCTCCCTTGTCTGAGTGTGCACAGATGAAAAGCCAAGTGAGGACACAGTAGAGAAGTCAGTCTTCTACAAGCCAAAAGGGGAGCCCTCACTGACAATTGAACTTGCTGGCACCTTGATCTTGAGTTTCCAGCCCCCAGAACTGTGAGAAAATAAATTTCTGTTGTTGAAACCACCTAATCAGTGTGATTATGTCAGCCATCATAGGGGATATTTCACATGGGAAGTTCTGAATCTCTGCGTAATCTACCTAGACTAGTGTCTAGTTGCTACAGTAAATTTTTGCATGCTTCCTTCAGAATTGTGCTTTTCTTTTCAGTTTTCCCTTCATATCTGGACTTTCTAAGGTAATCTTTTTCAAGATTGTGATCATGTGGAGAAACAAGTTTTGTTCTCAAATTTCTAGGGTTTGGTTTAGGTAGAAATGTCCTCCAGGCCTAATTGTTCTGAGATTCTCAAATTTGGGTGTGGGTTGATAGTGTCAACATTTCAACACATTTCTAGAAATTTGGTCCAAAAGCAACTCAGTGAGAAGCATTTCTTTTTCTACTGTGTTAGAATCAGGAAAATTGCAGATTCCTGTGTTACTGGCAGATGGCAGCGCTGTGCTGCTAGTAAAAAAGAATAAGGTCTGAGTTACAGACCACAACCTCCTTGCCTCTGTACAGTAATCGATGAGCAGGTTACTGTAGCAAAAAGTCAAATATGTGACATTTTAGATAGCTGAATAAAATTTTATTGTTGAAATAATTACTAACTAAGGAGGAGACAGTCTACACGAATGTCTAGTTTTCACACGTAATATTCCCCAAATCATAAGGATTTAGAGTAACAAGACATAAACTTATAACTTGTGTGTTCCATCCAGTAGTTGCAAGTTCTTGAAAATAGTCACTCTAAGTTTACAACTTACAT
This sequence comes from Saguinus oedipus, assembly GCA_031835075.1. Lineage (NCBI taxonomy): Eukaryota > Metazoa > Chordata > Mammalia > Primates > Cebidae > Saguinus > Saguinus oedipus. The sequence goes on from CM063178.1 coordinate 132,284,903, forward strand.
AATCTGTAAAATAGAGAAAATAAGGATGTTTTCCACAAAGTTATTCATAGACGCAATTTAGTGATTGCTAGAAAGTATTGCCTTTAATTTTTCCACCAAGGGTCCTTATTTTGCAAAGAGAATTATTTCTTACCTGTTAGGCTAGAAAAGCAGCCCAAATAGAGAATACAAAAGTAAAATGTCAATGAAGTCTTCCTGTGTGGTTTGAAAACAAATTCCTTCTACTCTATAGTGTAACCACAATATTTGTATAAATGTAAAATTAAAGTTTTAGGTGACTTATTAAATGAACTGCTAGATTTATGTAGTAACATATAAAGTCCTAATACTGTATCTTGTACATAATAGCCAATCAGTAATTAGTAGGTCATTTATTACTATTTATTACTATATATGCCAGGAACTTTACAAGGCTACTATTTTTTCATCTTCACAATACCCATTTAGGTTTGTATTATATCTGCAATTGACACTTAGGAAAACAACCCTTGCAATGATTTAAAGCTAGCCCAAGGTCACATAAACTGTAAATGGAGGAGACAGAATTTGAATTCAAATCTTACTTTCTGTGGCACAAATGAACTGTGAATTAAAGAAAATTGCTTAATGTCTCTGAGCCTGGGTGATTAATGTGTCGCTTGGATAGATTGCTTTCCCTGGCTGACTACAAAATGATGCTGCATGTAAAAATTTAGGTACAAAAGACTCTCTACAGCCATATAATTACTGTAGAAGTATGGAATAAAAGTTTTCTATTGACCGATGTCCCAAAGCATAAAACAAAAGACAATAAGTGTCCCATATTCTAGATAGAACTAGTAGATGTTTCTTTATTAAGAGGTGGCCACGTTGTCCTTTTTCACTTCACCAGCAATACACTTTTAGCCTCCATAAGCAGAGACTACAAATGGGGACATTCTAGAAGAGTGGCGCAAAAGCCTAGAAAGTTCTTAGGATTTTATCCCTCTTTCTCAAGCAAATTAGAACATTTTTAGACATCAGGGGTGCTTGTGCAAAAGTTAGACTAAGATCACAATGTCTGAGTGGATGCTTGTAGAGGTACCAGAACTCACTGGAATTCAGTGAGAGCTCTGAAGAGCTTCAATATGTTGAAAGCACACAGGAACATGCAACATAGGACTTACCTGAGCATACAGACTGGTGTCTGTTTATTGCCTGACAAGGTCTGAAAGTAGAAGCTAGCTGGAATAGTTAGAGGAGACCATGTGGGTCACAGTATTTTGAAGTAAAGATTTTTATTGCATTCAGTGAACATAAAGAGATACTGACGTTTCTGTTTTGTTTTGCTTTTCAGAGAGACATGGCATGATTTAGCTTGAGATCATGGTGGATACTGCATGAAGATAAGGCTTTTGGGTGAAATAGGAGCAGTGATACCTTCAGAAGATTATTGCAATGAATGGTGAGGTTGGACCAAGAGTTGTAGCAGTTCAGGTCTATATTTTTCTATCTTCCCAGATTTTAATATTTCCTTGGAAATTAGATGAAAATAATTAGACATTCCAGATGACAATTATTACTAAAATATGAATAATCAACAGATTTAATGAGTTTGGGATGGAAAATGGACTATGTGCTGTTATTCCTAATGGGTAAGGAGCTTTTGATTTCAGGGACCTTGATAATGCACTTAATTTCCTCACTCTGTTAATACAAGGGTAGTAATTTGTTGTATTGTTGGCATTCTGTTCATATATATATATTTTTTTAATTGCATTTTAGGTTTTGGGGTACATGTGAAAAACATGCAAGATTGTTGCATAGGTACACACATGGCAGCGTGATTTGCTGCCTTCCTCCCCTTCATCTATATCTGGTATTTCTCCCCATGCTATCTCTCCCAACTCTCCACCCCCCTCTGTCCCTTCCTTATTTTCCCCCAACAGACCCCAGTGTGTAGGGCTCCCCTCCCTATGTCCACGTGTTCTCATTGTTCAACACCTGCCTATGAGTGAGAACATGCAGTGTTTGATTTTCTGCTCTTGTGTCGGTTTGCTGAGAATAATGGTTTCCAGGTTCATCCATGTCCCTACAAAGGACACGAACTCATCGTTTTTGATGGCTGCATAATATTCCATAATGTGTATGTGCCACATTTTCCCTGTCCAGTCTATCATCAATGGGCATTTGGGTTGGTTCCAGGTCTTTGCTATTGTAAACTGTGCTGTAATGAACATTCATGTACATGTGTCCTTATAGTAGAATAATTTATAATCCGTTGGATATATACCCAGTAATGGGATTGCTGGGTCAAATGAAATTTCTATTTCTAGGTCTTTGAGGAATCGCCACACTGTCTTCCACAATGGTTGAACTAATTTACACTCCCACCAGCAGTGTAACAGTGTTCCTATTTCTCCACATCCTCTCCAGCATCTGTTGTCTCCAGATTTTTTAATGATTGCAATTCTAACTGGTGTGAGATGGTATCTCAATGTAGTTCTGATTTGCATCTCTCTAATGAGCGGTGATAATGAGCACTTCTTCATATGTTTGTTGGCCTCATGTATGTCTTCTTTTGTAAAATGTCTGTTCATATCCTTCGCCCACTTTTGAATGAACGTGTTTTTTTTTTTTTTTTTTTTTTTTTTTTTTGTAAATCTGTTTTAGTTCTTTGTAAATTCTGCACATCAGCCCTTTGTCAGATGGGTAAACTTCAAAAGTTTTTTCCCATTCTGTTGGTTGCCTATTCACTCTAATGATTGTTTCTTTTGCCGTGTTCTTTCTAGAGGGACAAAAAACACCTACAGGTGTCTTTCATAGGCTAGTAAATTGCCCTGGCCTGCTCCCTAACTTCAAATATGTAAACATGACATATTTATTTGACATTTACTAAAGGAAAACATGCGAACAGTGTGAGGAATAGCGGGTGAGGATGCCTTTGGTGATAGCACTCAACTGCTCTCCACAATTAGGAAAACCAAAGCCATATCATTTCAGAATATTTTTCTTTCTTTTCTCTACTTCTCTTTTTTTATTGTTTAGATGAACAACTTCCACCTCCCAGGTTCAAGCAATTGTCCTGCCTCAGCCTCCTGAGTAGCTGAAACTACAGGCATATGCCACCACACCTGGCTAGTTTTTGTATTTTTAGTAGAGACAGGGTTTCACCTTGTTAGCCAGGCTGGTCTTGAACTCCTGACCTCAAGTGATCTACCCACCTCCACCTCCCAAACTGCTGGGATTACAGACATGAGCCATCATGCCTGGCCTCAGAATACTTTTTGTAGAAGGAAGAATAGCCAATACCAATTGTTTTACGAGTAGGTCACTACTTAGCCTCATCTCCTACCTCAATTTTCTACTGAAATATGCTTTTAAGACATACATTTTACTCTATTCTTACAAATCCTTTTCTGTGATTCCAGAGTACTAGTAAAATTTTTAGGCTTCTTTTAAGTCAGTGCTCAGAGAACCTGTCTGGTTGGCTTGCTGTTTAATCTAGCTCTTCTAATAGTGTGCTAGGTTTTGGTGATTTGCTTAATATTTTTTGTCTTCAGGAAGGATATACAACACACCATTTGACCAACTGGTAAATGTAAACTGGGATGATCAAAAATTTTAATGAGATTGTGGCCATGAGGAAGTCAGCACTTGTGGCATTTTCAAAGGCTGTGCAAAAATAAAACAGAACTGACTTATATTTTATTTTAGCACCTTGAGGACTTTTCCTAATAGAACCAAAATGTTTCAAGCAGATCTTGCTTGAAGCACAAAATCCAACATAAAATCAGGAACAGTAGTATGAAGACAGCTGTTTTGAATGAAGACTCTTTGATGTTGAGTATGTATTTTATATAAAAAGGATAATAGGCAAATGATATTCAGATAGAAAAATTAGACAATGGGAAACATTTTACAATTGACCCCTTCCTACAGACACACCAGCCTTCTCATTTTAGACCTGTTGCTAATTTCAAAATCATACAGGCCTTAAGGATGCTAAGGAGGATCTTGCAAGTTAGCCTCTATTACGTGATCAGAAGAAAAGAGATGAAGATAGAGAGATCATGAATGTTGGAATTTGATTTGAGGTCACCTCTGCAGGATGTGGGAGCCCAGACAGGAAGTGGGAAGTTTGAGAAACCTCACATTTAGATGTGTTAATGCAGAAACTGATGGAACAAGAAATTTTACATTATCCATCACTGACTATCTGTACATTACTGAATTTTATGGTGGAGAAATGTATATTGTACCTGCAACATACCTGGCTTTGAACAAAAAATATATGTAGTCTTGCCCTCTTTTACTCCTTAGTTAAAACAATTCGTAGTGCATTTATAGAAAGAGAGAAATGGAGTAGTTACCAGCATAAGTTTGAAGTCTTTGAATTTGGCAGTGTTTCTGACTTCCTTACTGCTTTGAAAAGTTCTTGACATTTTCTTCTCTGTAGAATTAGAATAATAATACCTAATCACATTATTGTTTTGAGGATTGAGATAATATTTATAAATAGTTCAGCACATTGAGAAATGCTAGCTGTTAGAATCATTAGGGTAATCAATCAGTCATGAGACCAAAATTCTGTTTCTCTCCTTTCTAGTTAAGACCAATTGAGTATTGTTGTCTTTTTTTTTTTAATTGTGTTGTAGGTTTTGGGGTACATGTGCAGAATATGCAAGATAGTTACATAGGTACACACATGGCAGTGTGTTTTGCTGCCTTCTGCCCCTTCACCCACATTTGGCATTTGTTGTTGTTTTTCTAAGAGGGTAGATTAAAAGCCTTTAGTGTGTCCTAGCCACTTGGAAATAGCGACATATTTCATAAAGATTAACTCTGTGAACTGTAATTCAGGAAGAAAAATGGGAATCCACCAGAATCTTGAAGGACACACCTGATCCTGGAGAGGAGAACACTGGCAAACAACCACTGTAATGGCGTCTGGCTGAGTAAAGTGAGTGAAGCCCCAGTACGTGCGAGAGGCAGAGTATTCCTCTGTGATTCACCTTTGTGCTGGAGATCAAAGTGGCCCATGCTGAGGGAGAGCAGTTTGCTTCTCCCAAGCCCTGAAGTCAATTTGGAGAGAGGCTTGGGAATGCTGTGAAAGAAAGATATTAAGAAGAACTGCAGACAGTTTCCAAGACCCAGGACTGAGAGTAGAAAGCCATTTTCAGTCTGGGTGCATGCAAAGTCAGTCGTTCTTTGGCAACCTGACAGCATGGCTGCACATTTTAAATTCAGGCTAGAGATTGGAGCTTGTGCTTGGGTCAGGGTAAGGGTTTCTAAAGCCAGAACTGTGAGAGCACTGGAATTGTGTTCTCCTCTATTACAAGCCTGGGGTGGGAGAAAAGCTGGTACAGCTAGTTTTTCCCAGGTGACAAGACTTGCAGCCAGGGCCAGCTTGGCAATTGGGAACTGATCTGCATGAGACATTGCTGGGGGCCTTACTCTGCTCCACTGAGATTGTGTTTTACTTCTAGATAAAATAACTCACAGTATGTTTCTAGAGAGAAATGCAGTTTGGCCCTCTCTACTCCACTCCTAGAGAAAAATTCAGGCATTTGGACCACCAGCTTGCCTAGACCAGCAGCCTGAGGGTCCCAACCTGTTATGGACATTGATTATGGTGCAGCAGGACCTCTCTGCTCCACACCCAGGCAAATCTTCAGGAATTCAGAGCACCTGCTCACCTGGATCAGCAGCCTGCCCCACCCCACCCTTCCTGTGCAGAGATCTTGGAAGAGGGAGTCCTTCTCTGCTTCGTGGCCAGGCAGATCCCCACACATTTGGACCACCCACTATTCTGGTGCAGTAGCCTGAGCTGCCCTACCCTACCTGTACATAAGTCATGGTGCAGTGAGGCTGTCTTTGCTCTGCACCCAGGAAGATGTCCAAATATTTAGAGCACCTCTTGCCTGGATCAACAGTCTGAATCACCCCAAACCTCTTGTGCAGAGATCCTGCTGCAGGGGGCCTCTGTTCACACCATACCCACATTCCTAGATTGAAAATTATATTTGAGGGAATAATTCAAGAAAACGTCACTAATTTTGCTAGAGAGGTAGTCATCCAGATATAAGCAATCCAATGAAGACCTGTGAGATACCATACAAAATGAATATTATCAGTGCATATAGTCATCATACTGTCCAAGGTTAATGCTAAAGAAAAAATATTAATGGTAGCTAGGGAGAAACATCAGATCATGTACAAAGAGGATCTTAGGCTAGCAGAAGACTTCTCAGCAGAAACCTTACAAGCCAAGGTAGTTTGGGGGGTTATTTTATCATTCTTAAAGAAAACATATTCCAACCAAGAATTTTGTATTTCCCAACCTAAACTTCATAAGCAAAGGAGAAATAAAATATTTTCCAGACAAGTAAGTACTAAGTGAATTCATCACTAGACCAGACTTGCAAGAGATCCTTAGGATTTCTAAATGTGGAAACAAAAGATCAATACCTGAAACCACAAAAACATATAGGTACATAGCCTAGAGACACTATAAAACAGCAACACAATAGAAACTAGAAAGAGACCAACTAACAGCTTGTGATAAGATCTCAATCTCACATATCAATATTGTCCTTAAATGTAAACAGTCTAAAAAGAAGCCAAAATTGACTAATAGGATCTAATTAAACTAAAGAGCTCCTGCACAGCAAAAGAAACTATCCTCAGAGTGAACAGGCAGCAAACAGAATGGGAGAAAATTTTTGCAGTCTACCCTTCTGATAAATGGCTGATATCCAGAATCTACAAAGAACTTAAACAAATTTACAGTTAAAAAAAAAAACATCAAAAAGTGGGTGAAGGATGAAGAGACAAGACACTTCTCAAAAGGAGACATTTATGCAGCCAACAAACATATGGAAAAAAGCTCATCATCACTTGTTATTAGAGAAATGCAAATCAAAACCACATTAAGATACCATCTCACAGCAGTTAGAATGGAGATCATTAAAAAGTCAGGAGACAGCAGATGCTGGAGAGGATGTGGAGAAATAGGAATATACCTTGTTGGTGGGAGTGTAAATTAGTTCAACCATTATAGAAGACAGTGGGGCAATTTCTCAAGGATCTAGAAATAGAAATCCCATTTGACCCAGCAATCCCATTACTGGGTATATACCCGAAGGATTATAGATCATTCTATTATAAAGACACAGGCACACATATGTTTATTGCAGTACTCTTCATAATAACAAAGATTTGGAACCAGCCCAATTGCCCATCACTGATAGACTGGATAAAGAAAACGCTGCATATATACACCATGGAATACTATGCAGTCATAAAAAAGAATGAGTTTATGTCCTTTGCCAGCTTTGCAGGGATATGGATGAAGCTGGAAACCATCATTATCAGGAAACTAACACAAGAACAAAAAACCAAACACGGCATGTTCTCACGCATAAGTGGGAGTTAAACAATGATAACAGATGGACACAGGGAGGAGAACATCACACACCAGGAACTGTTGGGGGGAAGGATATCTTTAGGAGAAATACCTAAAGTAGATGATGGGGTGATGGATGCAGCCAACCACCATGGCATGTGTATACCTATGTAAGAAACCTGCATGATCTGCACAGTCATCCCAGAACTTAAAGTACAATAAAGAAAGGAGGGGCCAAGAAGGGTATTATATAATGATAAAGATTTCAATTTAACAAGAAGATTTCACTGTGTTAAATGTATATGTACCCAATGTTGGAGTATCCAGATTTACAAAACAAGTACTTCTAGACCTACAAAAAGACTTAGACTACCACATAATAATAGTGGGGGATGTCAACATCCCACTGACAGCATTCAACAGATCAAGATCAGAAAACTAACAACAAAAAAATAAATAAATAAATAAAAATTAAGCAGACCAAGAAAACTAACAGCATTAAACAGACCAAGGCAGAAAACTAACAAAAAAATTCCGAACGTTAACTCAACACTTGACCAATTGGACCTAACAGATAGCTACAGAATACTCTATTTATCAACCATAGACTATACATTCCTCTCATATTTACACATAGCATATTTCAAGCTGGACCAAATGCTCAGCCAAAAAGCAAGTGTTAATATATCCAAATAGGTCAAAATAATAGCAACCGTATTCTCAGACCACAGTGGAATAAAAACAAATATCAATACCAAGAAAATCTCTGGCTGTAGGTGTGAGGCTTTATTTGTGGGTTCTCTATTCTCTTCCACTTGTCTATGTGTCTGTTTTTGTACCAGTATGATGCTACTATGCTCTTTTCATTACTGTTGCCTTATAGTGTAAAGTGAGGTAATGTGATGTGTCTAGCTTTGTTCTTTTTCCTTAGAATTGCTTTAGTTATTCAGCTCTTTTTTTCTTCCATGTAAGTTTTAGAGTAGTTTCTCTTTTCCCAATTCTGTGAAAAATGGCTTTGATAGTTTAATAGCAATAGTATTGAAACTGTAGACTTCTTTGGGCAGAATAGCCATTTAAACAATATTGATTCTTTTAATATTCTTTTTTTTTTTTTTTTCATTTTCTACACTTTTATTTTGTGGTGATTGTGAGACAAACACAGTCCAAACAATAGACTTCTTGTCCTCCCCTCCCAACAACTATCTGACTCCATAGCTCATGCACCACAATTACAACAGGTGTCGGGCTGGCATAAAGGCTTCTCACCAGGATTCCAGTTTATCCTTCTTAATCTTTTTCTCATCTCTAACAAAGATGCCACACATACAGGGGTTTGTGAGAGGCAAAGTCATACTTACACTCACCACCAGGAGGCGTATGGGAGCACAAAAGCCTCACAAACCTGCTCCAGGCTCCTGCCTCCTCCAGGGCTCGAATTCTAACCTGGTCTGGGAAGGGGCACCACAAATATGCTGGCACTCGGTCATGTACTAAAAGGAGCTCTAATGCTCACTTTAAAAGACTTTCACTTCTACATCATCTCTAACAGGGCCATGCAGGACTCCATGAGATCGGGCTTTTTTGGTCCAGTACTTTCTGAGTCTACCCTGTTCTTCGCCCGCACTCCCATTTTAAATCATCTATGAGTCAGAGTCTCTCCCAGACAGGTTAATCACTCCCCACTAATAAGTGAGCAGCTTGGGGGAGATGTGTTAACTGTTTCAGGCCACTTGGGTACCTTTCAGTGCAGACTGCTTCAGGCCAGAAACCCTCGCTCCCATCTCTTTCACACTAATGAATTTAATGAGTAGCCAGCAGCCAGGAGAGTTGATGTGGAAGATGCTCTAAGAGCATCCCCAATTAGCAAGCTTCAGCCAGAAACTACCTACAGGGAACAGGAGACCCTGGGGGGAGGCAGCCCACTCCTCATTATTCCTGTAGTGGAAAGGGAAGTCCAGTCGGGACTCCAGAGGTGATGGAAAGTGGGGGAGGCACAAAAGCAGCAAACAGCGGAAGGAAGTGCCAGCAGCTGAGGCTAAGCAGCCAACAGCCACAACATTCCTCAATCTCAGTGTGACAACACATCTGTAGTGTGCTGAGCATGACTGGGGCTCCTCAGACAGATCTGACACTCCTGTGTGCCAGGAATCCCACCCACACTCACACACAGACACACAACAGAGACATGGATGGACTTGGGACACATACACACTTGCACATACACACAAACCTCAGTGATGACCTAGTACCTCACTGCCAGGAGTATCTTCTGTAACAGATATGCATGTGTACATACAGCTCATGCACACACATCAGCACCCAGCACCAGGGTTTCGCCATGTTGACCAGGCCAGTCTCCAATTCCGGGCCTCAAGTGATCTGCCCACCTCACCCTTCCAAAGTGCTGAGATTACAGGCGTGAGCCATCTCCCCTGGACTTGTTTTTCAAAATTGCATCAGCTTTGCCAGTTCCTTTGCCTGTGTATGTAAGCTTTGCATTAAGGCAGTATTCACAAAGACGAGTGAAGAAACCTGGGATGACCACAGGTGTGCCATGCTGCTGCAAACCTCCTGCCGGGTGCTGGTCAGTTTCCAGAAGTCCAAGCCGACTCTCTGCAAGAGCTGAAGCCAACCTTTTCCTTCAGCTCCAGTTTCTGGGATATTCTAAACTTCCCCCAAACTCAGCAGAGAGAGAAAAACACATCGTCCTTCCTTGGTGAAGAAATGCATCCACTCAGGAAGACTCAGTGTGGCTGGTAGTGACAGCCTGCTGAGCCTCTGCCAGCCTGTGAGTAGAACCAGAAGGGACGTTCCCACGGCCTGTTTGCCACGGAATCCAGGAGGCAGCAAAGGTGGACAGCACGGAATGCAGTGACATGGCAGAAAGAGGATCCCAAGTCCATACAAATGAAAAATGGAACCAAATCTCCAGGGATCTCTAAAATGGAGAGAAAACCAAACATCTTCATCATCTGAAGCTCACAGCTGCCTCCGGCGACTGAGCAGAGAATGTATTCTTCTGACTGGGGTTCAGGCCCACATGGAATGGTCACAAAACATCCTGAGCTCGAGGAGGAGAAGAAGGAGGCAGGGAACCCTCCCCACCATCCAGCCCAGCAGATACCCCAGCCAGCATGGAATTTTTTTACTCTCTTTGTGTCATGGATGACTTATTTCAGCAGTGTTTTATAGCTCTTTTTGTGCACAGGTTTCATGGCCTTAGCTAACTATATTCCTAGGTATTTTATTCTGTTATGTAAATGGGATTATGTTCTTGATTTGGCTTGAAATTTATTGGTGTATAGAAATGCTACTGATTTTTGTGTACTGAAACCTTACTGAAGTTGATCAGTTCCAGGAGCCTTTTGGAGGAGTCTTTAGGGTTTTCTAAGAAAACCCTAGATGATAGAATCATATCATCAGTGAATTGAGGTAGCTTGACTTCTTCTTTTTCTGTTTAGATGCTTTTATTTCTTTATTTTGACTGATTGCTCTAACTAGCCTTTACACTATTATGTTGAATAGGAGTGGTGAGAGTGGGCATTCTTGTCTTGTTCCAGTTCTCAAAGAGAATGTTTTCAGGTTTTGCCCATTCAGTATGACATTGTCTGTGGATTTGTCATATATTGCTCTTACTGTTTTGAGGTATGTTCTTTTGATGCCTAGTTATTAAGGATTTTTATCATAAAGGGACATTGAAATTTATCAAAAGCTTTTTCCATGTCTATTGAGATGATCACTGTATGTCACACAGAATTCTCCAGTCATAGCATTTCAGTGGTTAGAAGACACCTTAAAATTCCTCAAATATACTTTCTGTTCATTCTATTATTCCTTAAAATGATTATTTTCAAATTCGGTAGAAAATAATTTGCTATGGCAATGTTGTGGGATGAATTGTATTTCTTCGAAATTCACATGTTGGAGCCCAACCCTGTAACTCAGAATTTGACTGCACTTGGAGATAGTGCTTTTAAACAAGTGATTAAGTTAAAATCAGACCATTCGGGTAGACCCTAATCCAAACTAATTAATGTCTTCTATGAGAGGCCATTTGGACACACAAAGAGATATCGGGGATGTACATGCAGATACAGAAATGACCACATAAGAAAACAGTGAGAAAGCAAGCCAACAAGAGAGCCCTCAGACGAAACCAAACCTGCTGACATCTTGATCTGGAACTTTTGGCCTCCAGAACTGGAAGGAAATAAACAGTTTTTTTTTAAAGAACACTTGGAATTATAAAATTCAACAAGAGAAACTATATATACTGGATGCGGCATTTTTTTTCTTTCATTTTTGCCTTATTCAGTCCATCCTTCCAGTGCAGTTTTTATCAACCTCTGGTAAACAGTAAAATCATTTGGAGAGAACTTAAAAAATATTAATATTTGGCCCTTCTTCTAATCAATTAAACCACAATATTAGGTGATTCTGTTGTGTAATCTGTTTAAGAATCTCTGTTTATACCCACTGGGACTCATTTCTCGTCAGCATTTGGACTCTGTATTACAACAGGGAGCCTTTCCTGTGAAGAGATCACTCTCAAGAGAGTTGCACAGTTAAAATTGTAGAGGTAAAACATTTAAAATAGTAATAGTATTGGTTCTGGAGAATGGATACATATATTGTTTGTGTGGTTTATATACTAAGTGCCACTGTAATACAGATATTGTCTGTGTGGTTTATACACGAAGTGCCATTGCAACAATAAATCCTGGTTATCTTCCTTCTTCAGTCACACCCTGTTTACCATTCTCAAAATTTAATCATTGAAACAGTAAAACATGAAAGTACAATGCCATAGGTTATGGTAAAGAAGTGCTCAGATGCCAGCACAAGGAAGAGACATCTAAATGCAGTGGAGAAGGCTTTCTAGTGGGAATTATACCAAAGTTTGGTCATTCATTTATGAAAAATGTCCGTATAGCCTCTGACAAGAAAGCAACTAAGATAAACTTGGTCCTTGATATCATGGAATCCATAATTTAGCAATATTGAACAATGTGTGGACTTAGTTAAGAAGTAAGGTAATGACTTCTGGGAAGAAAGAACAGTATGTGAGTTAGCATAATGTAATGCAAATAATTTTGGAGGAATAATATAAAAATGCGGAAAACAAATATGATATGAGGACTGTCATTGCTACTCTGTGGTTTTGAGCTTCATCCTAAAGGCTTGATTCTATACCCTGTGAAGTTTCTTTTTCCTGCAGGAATAAGGTAAATCAACCTTATAGGAGGTAATGTAGCAATTCCTGGGAGACATGATTAATAATTTGGGAATAATGGAGGTTAATTTAAGTGATATGAAAAGTTATCATGTAAGAAATGAGATAAATGCCTAGAACTAATGGGTGAATGAGAGAATGAATAGCTTCATGTTTCTGTTGGGGACTTTAGAGTAAATATTTTTTACTATTAATGATAAAGAAGAACTCCAAATTAGGAACTGGATTGAGGAAAATTTGAAGAATTAACTAGGAGGTATCTGAGCTGCAATTATGGGGTAAGCTATCATTTTATATTGTTTGTGTGTGTGTGTGTGTGTGTTTTGCAAAAGATATGTGATCCAAGTAACTGATAGAAACTTCTTATGATTATCCCTCTTCATTAGACATAAAAATACTAAATGGGAATATCCACAGATTAGACTAACCAGAAAGTGTCCTCTATTCAATCTGTAGACCCTTTAGTCAAATCATTCTAAGAAATTTTTTTATATATAAGCCCCTAAAGCATGTGTGGCAAATATTTAGCATGTAGACTGTACAGGTAGCTGGAGAATTCCAGAGCAATCTTCTATTGTGCACATCAATTTGCTAATTACTAATGAGAAAGATAAGGGCCGTTAATCCAGCTTCACATGGCAATTGTAGCCATACCACGTCTCCTTCACTCTTAGCTTTGGAGTTTTCCTAAAAGAGGTTAAATTTCTTTCCCCTCCAAAAGCTATCCTGGTTTTGTCTTTGCCTAGATGGTTTCTTCTCTTGCTTAAGGATCTATCTCATTATCAGCATAAATTCAATGTTTTGTGTTGTTGGAATAAGGAAATGACCCCTTGAGAGTCAGACCAGGGCACTGTTACTTCTTATTGGCCTAGCTGATGATGTGATACTCTTGTTTTTCACCTATTCTGGGTAGAAATTTGGAATTAAAAAAGTATATTACCATGGCATAAGTCCCAACAGAAGTATTAAACCTGGCTAGCACTACGTGTTATGACAGACTAAAAAAATACACTTACATTTCACCTTAGTTACTTTTCCATAAGAGTAATTTTATAACTAGAGTTAATCTTTGCTTTGACAAACACTGAACTGTTGGGTGAAAGGTGTGTATGATAACATGGATCATGCATATGAGTGTGCTTAGGTACCAATATATGGTAGAAATAGTGATACTGCCTTCATATGGATTTTACATATTGATTATACAGTATCAATGTATACATGTATATTATATTGATTATATATCATCAATGTTATGTATATAGTTGGAGAAATAATACATTCATATAATATATTACATATTATACACATTATCTATCCAGCCAAAAAGCTCTCTTTGAGTGAGAGATGTTATTCACAATAATATGACAGCAACTTTCTATATATTTTTTCTATACATTAAAAATTATTTTTGCTAAGGAGTAGAAAAGCTGAGCAACATGGACAATGCTTATAAATTAATTGCATATCATTTTTAGCTCAATAATCAGAATATCAGCATTTAATTAATAATTCACTCAAAATTCTTTAGAGATGAAAAGCTTTTTTTTTTTTTTTAATTTTTATTGCATTATAGGTTTTGGGGTACATGTGCAGAACGTGCAAGATAGTTGCATAGGTACACACATGGCAGTGTGTTTTGCTGCCTTCCTCCCCTTCACCCACACTTGGTATTCATCCCCAGGCTATCCCCCCCAGCACCCCCCACTGTCCCTCCCCCATTTCCCCCAACAGTCCCCAGTGTATAGTAGACCGCCTCTCTGAGTCCATGTGTTCTCATTTTTCTCACCCACCTATGAGTGAGTATATGCAGTATTTCTTTTTCTGTTCTTGTGTCAGTTTGCTGAGAATGATGTTCTCCAGATTCATCCATGTCCCTACAAAGGACACAAACTCATCATGTTTGAGATGAAAAGCTTTTTTGATGAAAAATATAAATTTCAGAAGTTTCACTGTGATGAGTGCTACTTCTGAGTATTTTTCTTGAAATTTTAGTAAACAACCTTCTTGTCAAAGAAAACACAGGTTGTGTGTTCTACATTCAAGAATAATCTACCTGTGAATAGCATTGCTATATAATAAATTTAGTATTTTTATTTTTCTATTGTTGTTTTTAGAGATTCTGTGTTCATATATGAAGCACAGAGCAAAACAGGGGCTGTCTGAATAAAGTCTCATGCCAGTCCAGAAAGCACCCATCCAGGAATATTGATATTGCTAAATTTACCATCAGTCATGATCTGGTCCTCAGAAACTTGATTTTACTGGTGTACTGTGAATGATTGAGATTGAGTGTGTGACTATGAACATTAACTATGGAGGACTGAGGAATTTTCAGCTTCTTTAACCTGTTTTCTTAACCTGAGAATTTTAAGCTTCTTTAACCTGTTTTCTTAACCTGGGTACCATGAATGGAATTTAGGAGACCCAATAACCTATCTAAAACAGTGCATACTTCTGAAGACGTAGTCAAATTTTCAAAGGAGTCTATGAAGAAAAAAATTGGTCAGGTCAGATACAGCCAAGCCAAAAAAAAAAAATGTAAAAGGTCAATATGTCCAAGCAAGACTCTCTCCTTATCCCCCAGGAAAATATTTGCTTTGCTCTCTCATTTTTATTCTCCATCTGTCAGTCTGTTTCTCATATTTTTTCTCAATCTTTTTATGAAAGTAAAATTCTTATTATCATCTTGATCCAACAGCATAAAAGTAAATTATCCCTAAATTGTAATATTCCAGTTATCCAACTCTGATGTTATTTCCAAATTACCTTGATGGTTATATGGAGCATCAATATTACATATATAAATGAATTAAAATATCATATCAACTTTACTGTTTTGAATGTAAGGATGTTTCTTAGTACTCTGATTCATCTCAATGTTAGCTGTCATTTGAGGTAAAATTTAACTTTTCCACACAGATGCTTTTTCTCCATTTTAACATGAAATGAATTATGATAGTATAACAGAAAATTTATAGCATTGTACTAACTACAAAGATTAACGTTTTTATACCAAATTACACTTTGGTTTGCCTCTGGATGGGGATGTCATGATTGATTTCTTTATGTTAAACATAAAATCAGGAGAAATATAAGGAATTTCAAAGTACATCATCTGTAATCTAATTGGGAACTTTTTATTGATAATTTATAGATGCTGTTTTGAGAACCAGCCATGTTCACGCATTCTGGTTTGATTTATCACACCTGAAAAAAACCATGTTTGTAATTTATTAATTTTTGATAACTTTCCATCCATTCTGGAAGCTATGTAACCCATTCTTGCAGCAAATTTCTATGGCTGAGAACCAGAAATCAGGTAGAAATATATGGACAAAATATCCTTCTTATAAAAATTCATGTGAACTTTGATATATCATAGTTGCAGGGATGAAGTAGCAAAACTTCTGGAATGAATAACATCAGAAGTCGTTTAAGTTTTAATATTATACTGATCAGCAGCAAACCTAGATGGCAACGGGGAAAATATTTTACCTTATTCTCCCTGAGAATATTATCAGAACATATTGTTTATACTTACAACATTCATAGCTGTCATCCTCTGTGTTTATGGTTTATCTGTCCTTTCCACTAGATCCTGAACTCCTAGATGGCCATGGCAATGTTTCTATATCTTCACAGAACTGCACAAAGTGATATTATACAGTTGATATTCTTTAAATAGAGTGTTGTAAAATTGATTGCTATATTCATATAGAACTATCCTTTTAATGCAATGAAGAATAGGTGACATTAATAAACTACTTTCAGTTAGAATTTCATAGTTTTCTATGTTTTGGAGAGAAATGTAGAGAAATAGTTAAGAAGCAAGAAACCTAATAAAACACTGCCTCTGACTATCTCATGTAACACTGAAAAAAGTAGGCAAGCTACCAGAGTTTTCATATCTCTGAAGTGGGGATAATATTTTAAAAGGAGCCTATGAACTGTGACCTTATCTCACCCCTCCTTTGAGATCTTCACCAGCTCAGCACACTTCAGATGTCCTCAAAGTTTCTCTGCCTTAACATCTCACATAGCTGTTTACCAAGGAGAACTGCAGTCACTTGATGTCACTCATAATTTTCCTCTGAAGTAGGTCAAGCAGATTGCTATAATTTTAAGTAAATGTCACTAATCGACAGGCGTTTCACAAAGATTTACCAAGTAAAGTTTACATTTTAAAGTTTACATATTAAATTCCAGTTAAGTTCTCCCAAGGGAAAAGTCCAGGCAGAAGACCTGTGTGAGTCTGGTAACCATACAGATCTTTGTCTTTTAATAAGATCATGGTGAAAATGCATCCTGCAGGTATGTAGCATCTGAACATATTATCCTTTAAAACTTATGAGATCTGTTTACATAATCATAAAGATGCATGTAACTTTCACTTTCCTTTTGTTCAAATGTGGTAGTTAATACCTCATAAACCTATTTTTAAAATTAAATGAGATATGTGTAAGCCATTCCAACACACTCTGGTACACAGTAAGTGACTAACAATGGTAGCTAACGTGGTTACCATTTAGAAGATTCATAATACTAAGAAATTTTTTTTGGTGAGAAATTTCATGTATTTTTCACTTGGAATAAACTATTAAAAATAATAGTTAAGATTAGAGCCCTGGTGGTGTGCTGTAGATAGTATAGAACACTGTATAAGCATTACCACATTTTACATTTGAGCAGTTAGAGGCACAGAAAGGTTAAGTACCTTATTCACAATCCCACAGAGGATAAGTAGCAGAACCAGAATTTGAATCAAGAAAGGCTGATCTGAGAGCCCACAATGTGTTTCTGCAAAGGGTCAAATAGTAAATACTTTAGGTTTGTGGGTCATATACTCTCTATTATAACTACTCAACTCGATTCCTATAGTAAAAAAGCAGTTATGAACAACATATAAACAAATAGCCATGGCTGTGTGCCAGTAAAATTTTATTTACAAAACAGGTAGCAGCCCTGATTTGACCCATGAATCATAGGTGGCTGATACATGCCCTAAATCTGCTTTCAACATTTTAAAATATCATTAAGCATCTTCCACAAAATATGAGAGAGTAAATTATTAAAGAATTCCAGACTCTCCTAAAGACGTATACTCCTTTACTACCGGGCTTATATCAGTTGGCCCATCTCCTTTTTGATTCTAGGAATGCCAGAACATGAATTGAAAAAAACCATCAAGGAGATTTGCAACAGCTAATAAATAAAAATTACCTTGGTCCAGAGTGTATCAATAGTGTTCTTGATGGTCAGCCCTGAAACTTCCTTACCACAGGTGAATGAACATTGATTCAACTGTATGAATATCAAAAAGATAGATCACTTTCAGAATTTAGGAATTACCTAACTACTAGAGTCACATATCAGACCTGAAACTCTCACACCAAGTAATTTGTTTCACATATTTGTAGCTGAGTTAAAATAGAAGTAGCTTTGTTGGAAAAGAAGAGAAATATATATGGGTAAATCACTTCCCTTCAGGAATTAACAGCTCTTAGCTGAGCCTTTAAAAGAGATTCTATTAAAAAAAGATATATAATCCAGAGCAGACACATTACAACTAAAAGGCCTAAGAGATAATTCCCATTTCCAGGTACATTAGGTGTTGAAAATAATGAGTACAAAAAAAATCATGAAATAACTACCCAGCTGTGGCTAGTGGAAAGGAACAACCAAAATTAAGGGATGTTCATTGGTCTGTCTTTATCCAATGCAACTCTTCAAATATCAACTTTTTTAAAATATAAAGGCTACCACATCAAATACACTTTCCATAAATTTCCTATTATATCTTCTGAGTAAAAATATGTTCCCATGGTGGATATTTTTAACCTTTCAAGATCTACCTGTCTCCCAATCCTTAACTGTCTCACTGGGAATCTTGGCATGCTATGTTCTCAGTAATTCAGCACCTAGAATCTGTTAAGGACATATTTACTGAGACATGGAATCCTAAAATTGGGTGTAGTTTTGATGGCCTATGTTTTAGATATTTTTTAAATTATACTTTAGGCTCTAGGGTACATGTGCCCATCTTTCATCCTACAGGATTTTTGCATTGGTACACACATGCCATGGTGGTTTGCTATCTCCATCCCCCTGTCACCTTCATCAGGCATTTCTCCCAGTGTTATCCCTACCAAACCACCCAGTCCCCTGCTGTCCCTCCCCTCTCCTCCCCTCCCCTTCACCCGACCACCCACCCCAGAGAGTGTAATTCCCTTCCCTGTGCCCAGGTGTTCTCGCTGGTCATCACTGGCCTATGAGTGAAAACATGCGGTGTTTGGTTTTCTGTTCTTGTGTCAGTGGCTGAGAATGATGGTTTCTAGATTCATCCATGTCTCTACAAAGGACACAAACTCATCGTTTTTTTTTTGGCTGCATAGTAATCCATGGTGTATATGTGCCACGTTTTATTTGTCCAGTATGTGATTGATGGGCATTTGGGTTGATTCCAGGTCCTTGATATAGTAAATACCACCACAATGAACATACATGTGCATGTGTCTTTATGATAGAACTATTTGTAATGCTTTGGGCATATACCCAGTAATAGGATTGCTTGGTCAAATGGAGTTTCTTATTCTAGATCCTTGAGGAATTGCCACACTGTCTTCCACAGTGGTTGACCTACTTTTTACACTCCCACCAACAGTATAAAAGTGTTCCTTTTTCTCCACACCCTCTCCAACATCTGTTGTCTCCAGATTTTTTAATGCTCACCATTCTAACTGGCATGAGATGGTATCTCAATGTGGTTTTGATTTGCATTTCTCTAATGACCAGTAATGATGAGCATTTCTTCATATGTTCATTGGCTGCATAAATTCCTGAACACTTGGGGTTTCCAAGATGGCGCCATAGAAACAACTCAGGATTGCAGTGCTCAGTGAAGGCGCAGAGGGTGAGTCCTAGATGCATTTTCAGTTGGAATTTTGTAGCACACAGAACTGGCAAATTCTCAGGTGTAGGAGAGACACAGGAGAGCAGTGCAGCCCGCTTGCATGGCAGTTTTGGCTGGCATGGCACCGCACCACGGCGTAGCAGCAGTCCGCACAAAGCTCACTGGTCTGGGTGCCCAGTTAAACCAGGAACATGAGTTTTGGGAGGGCAGATTGACATGTCCATTTGATTTAATGGAACTTGGATGGTGAGCCAGACCAGGAGATTCCTGGGAAGAGTGATTTGTGCTGGTGCAGTGGGCTGCTGCAGGGGAGATTGCACAGATCCCAGTGGCCAATCAGCAGGTGACTGGGGGGCCTGTGAGAGAGTCAACCATTCAATTTGGAAAGAAAGAGAGAGAGAGAGGAGGGACTCTGAGGCAGGGAGCCAGGTGATAAGGCTCAGCAGGTCCCACCCTCATGAGGACAAGCAGCGTGGCCATTTGAGGTGCTCGGGGTTGAGAGTTTTGCTGTGGGGTCAGCTGAATCCAAACGGTGCAGCTCAGTTGGGGAGGGACGTCCGCCACTACTGACACAATCTGCCCCTACTGAGGTACCGCTCACTGCGGCAAACAGCCATAACAGAGAGACACCGCCAAAAGGACAGAGTTCACCACAGTAGAAGGAAGCCCTGCGGCAGCAGGGCAGACCAGCGCTAGCAGGGTGGAGCCCCGGCAGGCAAATAGTGAATAGACTGGCTCCTAGCTGGGCAGGACAGTGCAACAGATACTCATAAAGAAAGCCCCAACTCCCTGAGACTGAGCATCTGAGGGGAAAAAAGGGGGGGCTTTTATAAGTTCTGCTGCAGCAGTCACATTTTCCCAGCAACCCTGAATGAACAACAGAGCTCACAGCTAAGCACTGGAGCTCCTATAAAGTACAGACCATCTCCTCAAGCAGCTCCCTGACCCCTGTATATCCAAAGAACCACCTCAAAAAAGGACTAATCAGACTGACATTTGGTGGGCACCATTCCGGGACAAAGATAGCAGAAGAAGAAACTGGTAGCATCCCTCACTGTTCTGCAGCTGCTACAGATGTACCCCAGAAAAGCATGGCCTGGGGTGGACCTCAGCACTTGTACAGCAGAGGGGCTAAACCGTTAGAAGGAAAACTAAATAACAGAAATACTTCATCATCAACAATCTGGGCATCCACTCAGAGACCCAATTGAAAAGTCAGCAACTACTAAGAGGACAGGTGGATAAATCCACAAAGATGGGAAGAAACCAGCGCAAAAAGGAGGAAAACACCCAAAACCAAAACACTTCACCTCCTAAAAAGGACCAAAACTCCTCACCAGCAAGGGAACAAAGCTGGGTGGAGAATGAGAGTGATGAAATGACGGAATCAGACTTCAGAAGGTGGATAATGAGAAACTTCAGTGAGCTAAAAAAACATGTTCTAAATCAATGTAAAGAAACTAAGAACCTTGAAAAAAGATTTGAAAAAAGATTCGAGAAAATGATAACAAGAATGGACAAATTAGGAATATGAATGAATTGAAGGAGCTGAAAAACATGACACAAGAACTTCACGAAGCAAGCAGAAGTTTCAACAGCAGAATTGAACAGGCAGAAGAAAGAATATCAGAAGTCAAAGATCAACTCAATGAAACAAAAAGAGAAACCAAGATTAGAGAAAAAAGTGCAAAAAGGAATGAACAAAATCTCCAAGAAATGTGGGACTATGGGAAGAGACCTAACCTATGTTTGATAGGTGTACCAGAATGTGAGGAAGAGTATGAATTCAAGCTGGAAAACACTCTTCAGGATATTATCCATGAAAATTTCCCCAACCTAGCAAGGCAGGCCAATACTCAACTCCAGGAAATACAGAGAACACCACAAAGATATTCTGCAAGAAGAGCAACCCAAAGGCACATAATCGTCAGATTCACCAGGGTTGAAATGAAGGAGAAAATACTAAGGGAAGTCAGAGAGAAGGCTTGGGTCACCCACAAAGGGAAGCCCATCAGACTCACAGCAGATCTCTCAGCAGAAACTCTACAAGCCAGAAGAGAGTGGGGACCAATATTCAACATCATTAAAGAAAAGAACTTTCAACCCGGAATTTTATATACAGCCAAACTGAGCTTCATAAGTGAAGGAAAGAATAAAATTTTTGCCAACAAGCAAGAACTCAGAGATTTTGTCCCCACCAGGCCTGCTTTACAAGAGCTCCTGAAAGAGGCAGTACATATAGAAAGGAATAACAAGTACCAGCCATTCTAAAAACACACCAAATGCTAAAGAGCATCAACGAAATGAAGGATCTGCATCAACCAAGGGACAAAACAGCCAGATAACATCAAAATGGCAGTATCAAACTCACACATAACAATATTAACCCTAAATGTAAATGGGCTAAATGCACCAATCAAAAGACACAGACTGGCAAATTGGATAAAAATCCAAAACCCATCACATGCAAAGATTCACAAAGGCTCAAAATAAAGGGATGGAGGAAGATTTACCAAGCAAATGGAGAGCAGAAAAAAAGCAGGAGTTGCAATTCTCATCTCTGATAAAATAGACTTTAAAGCAACAAAGATCAAAAGAGACAAAGAAGGTCATTACATAATGGTAAAAGGATCGATACAACAAGAAGAGCTAACGACCCTAAATACATATGGACCCAATACAGGAGCACTGAGATATAAAAGGCAACTTTTTAATGACTTACAAAGAGACTTAGATTCCCACACAATAATAGTGGGAGACTTTAACACTCCACTGTCAATATCAGACAGATCAACCAGACAGAAAATTAACAAGGATATCCAGGACTTGAACTCAGACCTGGAACAAGCAAACTTGATAGACATTTACAAAACTCTCCATCCCAAATCCACAGAATATACATTCTTCTCAGCACCACATCACACCTACTCCAAAACTGACCACATAATTGGAAGTAAAGCACTCCTCAGCAAATGCAAAACAACTGAAATCATAACAAACAGTCTCTCAGACCATAGTGCAAACAAGTTAGAACTCAGAATTCAGAAACCAACTTAGAACCGCACAGCTTCATGGAAACTGAACAACTGGCTCTTGAATGTTGATTGGATAAACAATGAAATGAAGACAGAAATAAAAAAGTTCTTCAAAACCAACGAGAATGAAGACACAACATACCAGAATCTCTGGGACACATTTAAAGCAGTCTGTAGAGGAAAATATATAGCAATAAGTGCCCATATGAGAAGAGTGGAGAGATCCAAAATGGACACCCTATCATCAAAATTGAAAGAGCTAGAGGAGCAAGATCAAAAAAATTAAAAACCTAGCTGAAGACAAGAAATAACTAAGAGCAGAGCAGAACTGAAGGATGTAGAGACACGAAAAACCCTTCAAAAAATCAATAAATCCAAGAGCTGGTTTTTCGAAAAGATCAACAAAATAGACCACTTACGAGACTGATAAAAAAGAAGAGAGAGAACAACTAAATACATGCAATAAAAAACGATAAAGGGGAAATCACCACAGATTCCACAGAAATACAAACCATCATGAGAGAATACTACAAACAACTCTATGCACATAAACTAGGAAACAAGGAAGAAATGGATAAATTCCTGGACACCTGTGTCCTCCCAAGTCTAAACCAGGAGGAAGCTGAAACTATGAATAGACCAATAACAAGGTCTGAAGTCGAGGGAGCAATTAAGATCCTACCACACAAAAAAAAGCCCAGGTCCAGATGGGTTCACAGCCGAATTCTACCAGACACACAAAGAGGAGCTGGTACCAGTCCTTCTGAAACTATTCCAAATAATCCAAAAAGAGGGAACCCCTCCAAAATCATTTTATGAGACCAACATCATCCTGATACCAAAACCTGGCAGAGACTCAACAAGAAAAGAAAACTTCAGGCCAATATCCATGATGAACATAGATGCAAAAATCTTCAATAAAATACCGGCATACCGATTGCAACAGCACATTAAAAAACTTATCCATCATGCTCAAGTAGGATTCATCCCAGGCATGCAAGACTGGTTCAACATACGCAAGCCTATAAATGTCATTGACCACATTAAAAAACCAAAAACAAAAACCACATGATTATCCCAATTGACACAGAGAAGGCATTTGACAAAATTCAACAGCCCTTTATGCTAAAAACTCTCAATAAACTCGGCATTGATGGAACATATCTCAAAGCAATAAAAGCTATTTATGACAAACCAACAGCCAATATCATACTTAATGGGCAAAAACTGGAATTATTCCCTTTGAAATCCGGCATGAGATAAGGATACCCTCTCTCACCACTCCTGTTCAACATAGTATGGAAGTTCTAGCCAGAGGAAATAGGCAAGAAAAAGAAATAAAGGGTATTTGAATAGGAAAGAAGGAAGCCAAATTGTCTCTATTTGCAGACAACATGATAGTATACCTAGAAGACCCCATCACCTCAGCCCAAAAGCTCCTGAAACTGATAAGCAACTTCAGCAAAGTCTCAGGATATAAAATCAATGTGCAAAAATCACAAGCATTCCTATACACCAATAAGAGACTTAAAGAGAACCAAATCAAGAATGACCTGCCATTCACAATTGCTACAAAGAGAATAAAATACCTAGGAATAAAACTTACAAGAAATGTAAGGGACCTCTTCAAGGAAAACTACAAACCACTGCTCAATGAAATAAGAGAGGACACAAACAGATGGAGAAACATTCCATGTTCATGGTTAGGAAGAATCAATACTGTGAAAATGGCTATACTGCCCAAAGTAATTTACAGAATCAATGCTATCCCCATCAGGCTACCATTGAATTTCCTCACAGAACTGGAAAAAACCACCATGAACTTCATATGGAACCAAAAGAGAGCCCACATAGCCAAGTCAATTCTAAGCAAAAAGAACACAGTGGGAGGCATCACACTACCAGACTTCAAACTATACTAAAAGGCTACAGTAATCAAAACAGCATGGTACTCGTACCAAAACAGATATATAGACCAATGGAACAGAACAGAGGCATCAGAGGCAACACAACATATCTACAAACATATAATCTTTGATAAACCAGACAAAAACAAGCAATGGGGAAGGATCCCCTGTTTAACAAATGGTGTTGGGAAAACTGGTTAGCCATGTGCAGAAAGCAGAAACTGGACCCCTTCCTGACACCTTACACTAAAATTAACTCCAGATGGATTAAAGACTTAAACATAAGACCTGACACCATAAAAACCCTAGAAGAAAATCTAGGCAAAACCATTCAGGCAAGGACTTCATGACCAGAATACCAAAAGCATTGGCAATAAAACCCAAAATAGACAAATGGGACCTAATCAAACTCCACAGCTTCTGCACAGCAAAAGAAACAGTCACTAGAGTGAATCAGCAACCAAGAGATTAGGAAAAAATCTTTGCCATTTACACAACTGACAAAGGGCTGATATCCAGAATTTACAAATAACTCAAACAGACTTACAGAAATAAAAAACAAACAAGCCCATTCAAAGTGGGCAGAGGACATGAACAGACACTTTAGAAAAGAAGATATACATGGGGCCAACAAACACATGAAAAAAAATGCTCATCATCACTGGTCATTAGAGAGATGCAAATCAAAACCACATTGAGATACAATCTATCGCCGGTTAGAATGGCGATCATTAAAAAATCTGGAGACAACAGATGCTGGAGAGGATGTGGAGAAATAGGAACACTCTTACACTGTTGGTGGGAGTGTAAATTAGTTCAACCATTGTGGAAGACAGTGTGGTGATTCCTCAAGGACCTAGAAATAGAAATTCCATTTGACCCAGCAATCCCATTACTGGGTATATATTCAAAGGACTATAAATCGTTTTACTATAAGGACACATGCACACGAATGTTCATTGCAGCACTGTTTACAATAGCAAAGAACTGGAACCAACCCAAATGCCCATCGATGATAGACTGGACTGGGAAAATGTGGCACATATACACCATGGAATATTATGCAGCAATGAAAAATGACGAGTTTATGTCCTTTTTAAGGACATGGATGAATCTGGAGAACATCATTCTCAGCAAACTGACACAAGAACAGAAAAGAAAATACCACATATTCTCACTCATAGGTGGGTGAGATAAATGAGAACACATGGACACAGGGAG
Organism: Saguinus oedipus; assembly: GCA_031835075.1. Taxonomy (NCBI): domain Eukaryota; kingdom Metazoa; phylum Chordata; class Mammalia; order Primates; family Cebidae; genus Saguinus; species Saguinus oedipus. Next base: position 132,310,578 of record CM063178.1, read on the forward strand.
AGGGGTACTACACACTGGGATCTATTGGGAGGAATAGGAAAGGGACAGGAGGGGGGAGCTGGGGAGGGATAGCCTGGGGAGAAATGCCAAATGTGGGTTAAGGGGAGGAAGGCAGCAAAACACACTGCCATGTGTGTACCTATGCAACTATCTTGAACGTTCTGCACATGTACCTCAAAACCTAAAATGCAATAAAAAAAATATAAATAAATAAATAAATAAATAAATAAATAAAGTGAGGCATGGAAAAAAAATCAGAAACAAAACAAAACAAAAATTACTGAACACTTGTACCATCCTATGCCTAAACCAGGAAAAACTTGAAACGATGAATAGACCAATAACTATGGCTGATGTCACAGCAATTAATAGCCTACCAAACAAAAAAAGTTCAGGTCCAGACGGGTTCACAGCTGAATTCTATCAGATGTACAAAGATGAGCTGGTAGCACTTCTTCTGAAACTATTCCAAACAATACAAAAAGAAGGAATCCTTCTCAAATCATTTTTTGAGACCAATATGATTCTGATATCAAAACCCGGCAGAGACTCAGCCAAAAAAAGAAAACTTCAGGCCAATATCCATGATGAATGTAGATGCTAAAATCTTCAATAAAATACTGGCAAACTGAATCCAACAATACATCAAAAAGCTTATCCATCACAATCATGTAGTCTTCATCCCAGGGATGCAAGACTGGTTCAACATATGCAAGTCTATAAACATAATCCACCACATAAACAGAAACAGTGACAAAAATCACATGATTATCTATCTCAATAGATGCAGAGAAGTCCTTCCAAAAAATTGAAGAGCTCTTTAGGCTAAAAACTCTCAATAAACTAGGTATCGATGAGATGTATTTCAAAGAAATAAAAACTATAAAAAATTCATAGCCAATATCATACTGAGTGGGCAAAAATTGGAAGCATTTTCTTTGACATCTGGCACTAGACAAGGATGCCCTCTCTAAGCACTCCTATTCAATATAGTATTGAAAGTCCTAGCCAGACTAATCAGGCAAGAAAAAGAAATAAAAGGCATTCAATGAGGAAAGGAGGAAGTCAAATTGTCTCTATTTGCAGATGACATGATTGTATGTATAGAAGACCCCATAATCTCAGCCCAAAATCTCCTTAAACTGATAAGCAACTTCAGCAAAGTCTCAGGATACAAAATCAATGTGCAGAAATTACAAACATTCCTATACACAAGTAACAGACTAACAGAGAGCCAAATCAAGAGTGAACTACCATTCTCAATCTCTACAAAGAGAATAAAATACTTACAAATGAAACTAATAAAGGATGTAAAGGACATCTTCAAGGAGAACTACAAACCACTGCTCAAGGAAATGAGAGAGGGCACAAACAGACGGAAAAACATTTCATGTTCATGGTTAGGAAGAATTAATATCATGAAAATGGCCATACTACCCAAAGTAATTTATAGATTCCATGCTATCCCCATCAAGCTACCAATGACCTTCTTCACAGAGCTGGAAAAACCACCTTAAACTTCATATAGAACCAAAAAAGAGCCCACATACCCAAGTCAATCCTAAGCAAAAAGAACAAGACTGGAGGCATCACACTACATCACTTCAAACTATACGTTGAGGCTACAGTAATCAAAACAGCATGGTACTGGTACCAAAACAGAGATATAGACCAATGGAAAAGGAAAGAGGCCTTGGGAGCAACACCATATATCTACAACCATCTGATCTTTGAAAAACCTGACAAAAATAAGCAATGGGGAAAGGATTCCCTATGTAATAAATTGCATTTGGAAAACTGGCTAGCAATGTGCAGAAAGCAGAAACTGGACCCCTTCCTGACACCTTATACTATAATTAACTCCAGATGTATGAAAGACTTAAACATAAGTTCTAACACCATAAAAATCCTAGAAGAAAACCTAGGCAATGTCATTCAGGACATAGGCATAGGCAAGGACTTCATGACTAAAACACAAAAAGCATTGGCAACAAAAGCCAAGATAGACAAATTGGATCTAATTAAACTCCAGAGCTTCTGTACAGCAAAAGAAACAATCATTAGAGTGAATCAGCAACCAAAAGAATGAGAAAAATTTTTGCATTTGTTCATCTGACAAAGGGCTAATATCCAGAATCTACAAATAACTAAAACAGATTTATGAGATAAAAACAAACAGACCCATTCAAAAGTGGGCATAGGATATGAACAGAAACTTTTCAAAAGAAGACATACATGAGGCCAACAAGCATATGAAAAAATGCTCATCATCACTGGTCATTAGATAAATGCAAATCAAAACCACATTGAGATACCATCTCATGCCAGTTAGAATGGTGATCTTTAAAAAATCTGGAGACAACAGATGCTGGAGAGGATGTGAAGAAATAGGAACACTTTTACACTGTAGGTGGGAGTGTAAATTAGTTCAACCATTGTGGAAGACAGTGTGGTGATTCCTCAAGGACCTAGAAATAGAAATTCCGTTTGACCTAGCAATCCCATTACTGGGTATATACCGAAAGAATTATAAACCATTCTATTATAAAGGCATATGCACACGTGTGTTCATTGCAGCACTGTTTATAATAGCAAAGACCTGCAACCAACCCAAATGCTCATGGATGACAGACTGGACAACGAAAATGTGGCACATATACACCATGGAATACTATGCAGCAGCCATGAAAATGGATGAGTTTGTGTCCTTTGTAGGGACATGGATGAATGTGGAAACATCATTATCAGCAAATGGACCCAGAAACAGAAAACCAAATACCGCATATTCTCACTCATAGGCGGCTGTTGAACATGTTGAACCATGAGAACACATGGTTACAGGGAGGGGAGCATCACACACTGGGTGCTCTTTGGGGGACCAAGGGGATGGAGAGCAGGAGGTGGGGAGGTTGTGGAGGGATAACATGGAGAGAAATGCCAGATATAGGTTATGGGGTAATGGAGGCAGCAAACCACATTGCTATGTATGTACCTATGCAACAGTCCTGCATGATCTGCACATGTACCCCAGAATCTAAAGTACAATAAAAAAATTAAAAATTAAACTCTTCTTTTGAAAAGTGTCTTTCATCTCCTTCACCCACTTTTGAATGGGTTTGTTTGTTTTCTCCTTGTAAGTCTTTTTTGGTTCTTTGTAGATTCTGGATATTAGCCCTTTGTCAGATGGGTAGATTGCAAATTTTATTCCCATTCTTTTGGTTGCCCATTCACTCTAATGTTTGTTTCTTTTGCTGTACAGAACCTCTGAAGTTTAATTAGATCCTCTTTGTCTATTTTGGCTTTTGTTGCCATTGCTTTCTTTGTTTTGGTAATGAAGTCCTCCTGTATGCCTATGTCCTGTATGGTGTTGCCTAGTTTTCTTCTAGGTTTTTATGATGTTAGGTCTTATAGTTTAAATCTCTAATCCATCTGGAGTTAATTTTTGTATAAGGTTTAAGAAAGGAGTCCAGTTTCAGCTTTGTGCATATGGCTAGCCAGTTTTCCCAACACCATTTATTACTCAGGGAATCCTTTCCCCATTGCTCATTTTTGTCAGGTTTGTCAAAGATTAGATTGTCGTAGATGTGTGGTGTTGCTTCTGAGGCCTCTGTTCTTTTCCATTGGTCTATATCTCTGTTTTGGGACAAGTACCATGCTGTTTTGATTAGTGTAGCCTTGTAGTATAGTTTGAAGTCAGGTAGTATGATGCCTCCAGATTTGTTCTTTTGCGTTAGGATTGTCTTGTGTATGTGGGCTCTTTTTTGTTCCATATGAAGTTTAAGGTGGTTTTTTCCAGTTCTGTGAAGAAGGTCATTGGTAGCTTGATGGGGATAGTGTGGAATCTATAAATTATTTTGGGCAGTCTGGCCATTTTCACGATATTAATTCTTTCTAACCATGAGCATGGAATGTTTTTCCACCTGATTGTGTCCTCTCTTATTTCCTTGAGCAGTGGTTCATAGTTCTCCTTGAAAAGGTTCTTTACATCCTTTATTAGTTGTATTCTTGGGTATTTTTTTCTCTTTTTTGCAATTGTGAATGAGAGTTCGCTCATGATTTGGCTCTCTGTTAGTCTGTTATTGGTACTTAGGAATGCTTGTGATTTCTGCACATCAATTTTGTATCCTGAGACTTTGCTGAAGTTGCTTATCAGCTTAAGGTTTTGGGCTAAGATGATGGGGTCTTCTATATATACAATTATGTCATCTGAAAATAGGGACCATTTGATTTCTTATTTTCCTAATTGAATACACTTTATTTCTTTTTCTTGCCTAATTGCTCTGGCTAGGACTTCCAATACTGTATCAGATAGGGGTGGTGGGGGCATCCTTGTCTAGTGCCAGTTTTTAAAGGGAATGCTTCTAGTTTTTGCTCATTCAGTATGATATTTGCTGTGGGTTTGTCATAAATAGCTTTATGATTTTGAGATACATTCTGTTAATACCTAATTTATTGAGGGTTTTTAGTATAAAGGGCTGCTGAATTTTGTGGAAGGCTTCTTTGCATCTATTGAGATAATCATGTGGTTTTTGGCTTTGTTTCTGTTAATGTGGTGGATTACATTTTTACACTTGTTTATGTCGAACCAGCCTTACATCCCCAGGATGAAGTGTTGGATAAGCTTTATGATGTGCTGTTGGATTCAGTTTGCCAGTATTTTATTAAAGATTTTTGCATTAATGTTCATCATGGATATTGGCCTATAGTTTTGTTTTTTTTTTTTAGTTGTGTCTCAGCTATGTTTTGGTATTAGGATGATGTTGGTCTCATAGGAAGAGTTAGGGTGGTTTCCCTCTTTTTATATTGTTTGGAATAGTTGCAAAATGAATGGTACCAGCTCCTCTTTGTACATCTGGTAGAATTCAGCTGTGCACCCATATGGACCTGGAAGTTTTTCGTTGGTAGGCTATTAATTGCTGCCTTGACTTCAGCCCTTGTTATTGGTCTATTTAGGGTTTTAACTTCTTTCTGGTTTACTCTTGGGAGTGTTCAAGAGTTCAGAAATTTATCCATTCTTCCAGACATACTGGTTTATGTGCATAGAGCTGCTTGTCATAATCTCTGATGGTAGTTTCTATTTTCAAGGTATTGGTAGTGATCCCCCCTTCATTGTTTTTTATTGCATCTATTTGCTTCTTCTCTCTTTTTTTTTTTTTGATTTTTGAAGTGGATTTTTGTGTCTTTGTCTTCTTTAGTTCTGCTCTGATCTTAGTGATTTCTTGTATTCTGCTTGCTTTTGAGTTTTTTTTTTTATTTTGCTCCTCTAGCTTTTTCAGTTTTGATGATAGGGTGTCGATATTAGATCTTTCCTTGTTTCTCATGTGGGCATTTTTTGCTGTAAATTTCCCTCTAGACACTACTTTAAATGTTTCCCACAAATTCTGTTACATTGTGTATTCCTTCTCATTTATTTTGAAGAACATATTTATTTCTGCCTACATTTCATTCTTTTTCCATTCGTCATTCAGGAGCAAGTTGTTCAGTTTCCAAGTGTTTGTGTGGTTTTGAGTGATTTTCTTAATCCTGAGTTCTAATTTGATTGCGCTGTGGTCTGAGTGACTGTTATGATTTCCATTCTTTGCATTTGCTGAGGAGTGATTTACTTCCAATTATGTGGTCAATTTTAGAGAAAGTGCAATGCGGTGCTGAGAAGAATGTATATTCTGTGGATTTGGGGTGGAGTGTTCTATAAATGTCTCTTAGGTCTGCTTGGTCTAAATCTCATCAAATCCTGAATATCCTTGTTGACTTTCTGTCTTGTTCATCTGTCGAATATTGACAGTGGAGTGTTAAAGTCTGCCTGTATTATTGTGTGGGAGTCTAAGTCTCTTTGTAGGTCATTAAGAACTTGCTTTATGTATCTGGGTGCTCCTGCATTGGGTGCATATATATTTAGGATCATTAGCTCTTCTTATTGCATTGATCCTTCTACCATTATGTAATGTCCTTCTTTGTCTCTTTTGATATTTGTTGGCTTAAAGTCCATTTTATCAGAGACTGGGGTTGCTACCCCTGCTTTACATTTTCTCTCCATTTGCTTGGTAAATCTTCTTCCATCCCTTTATTTTGAGTCTATGTGAGTCTTTGTACATGATATGGGTCTCCTGAATGCAGCACACCAATGGATTTTGACATGGTTTTAGAGGAAGTAAATGTATTTAACCTTTCCTTTATTTTTATTTTAATTCCATTGGCAGGAATTTTCTCATGTTCAAAGTAAAACTTGGGGAAGTCCATAAAACCCATGGACTCAAAGCTATAACAGATATTTATTTGATCTGTAGCTCTGAGTAAACCATGTCTACGCCATATCCATAGGGAATAAAATGTGTTCATTTTCTGTTTCTGTGTAAAACATTATCAGAAAGTTGGTAGTTTAAATAACACTGATTTATTATCTCATATTTACAAGTCAGAAGTTTAGAGATTTTCAGCAGGGTCATCTATTTAGGGCTAATTCATAATTATGATGTTGGCCAAGCTGGCCACTCATGGAGGTTCTGCGAAATAATCTGCTCCCCAACACATTCAGTTTCTTGGCTGAATTCAGTTACTTGCAATTTCAGGGCAGAGATCCCTGTTTACTTGCTGGCTGTCACCTAGGATCTGCTCTCAGGGCTTGGAGATTTCTTGAAGTTCCTGGTCACAGGTTTTCATCTCAGCAACAGAACACTGCCTCATGTTGAATCCTTCTCATGCTTCAAATCTCTTTGACTTTCTTTCCTGCTCCTCACTAGAGAGAACTTTTTCATTTTAAAGAACTCATGAGTTTGAATTGGCAAATCCAAGTAATCATCCTTTTTACCATATAATTTGAAATAATCATAGAAATGACATTTCATCCTACTGTATAAGGTTGTGCCTATATTCAAAGGAGAGGGGATTACACAAGGCTGAGAGTGATTGGGTGTTATTCTTAGAATCCTGCTTGGAGCATGCACTAAGTCCTTCATTCTAAAACAGGAAAAAAACTATGAACTGTGGGCTAAATCCAGTCAGATGCCTGTTTCTATAGATAAATTTTACTGGTAGAGAGCTACACCCATTTGTTTGGATATTGTCATGTCTGCTTTCATGCTATAACAGCAGAGTTGATTAATTGCAACAGACTATGCTCCACCAAGCCTAAAAAATTTACTATCTTGCCTTTTATTTAAAAAAAGTGTTTGCCAACCTTGCCTAGACTGTTATGTCTAATTTAGTGGGGTTAATTGTCCATGCCATATGTTTTGCTTGCTAACAAGAGCAACAACACTTCATAGCCAAGGATAATGCCTATTTCACTATCACTAGGACATTAACTGAATTGTCAACCCTCACTTTCTTATAATTTCATATTCCCAATACTGATATTTTTCCCATTCACAGGAAGCTATTTATTTTGCTGTGGTTGACTTAAGCTCATCCTTCTTTAGAAACCCTGTTTACCCTGATAGCCAATATAAGTTTACACTCAAATGAGTGAATTAGTAGTTATGTCCAAAGACGTCACTTAAACTCCCTCTTATTTTCCACAAATGTTAAACTAATACCTAAAGAAGAAATCCTGGGAATTTAACCATTACCCAATATGTTGATGTTTTACTCTTGTATCCAGTCGCTGAAACTAGCCCTGGGATGGCTCCCTGATTATACATCAGAAATCACATACAGACATTAACAAGTATTATCAGGCTTATGATATAGCAAGAAAAATATATGCCCCACATAGGGGTAATACTCTATTTATATTTGACATATTAAAATTATAGAAGAACCAAATAATAAATTTGAAAGCAGCTTAGACAAACTGGCCATTCAAAAACACTGTGAGATTGAAGTCTTTTGCCCCAGTGCACTTGACTAATTTTAAAGAGGTTTGATTTGTTAGTCAAGCCTCCATGCTGTTGTTAAAAGAATATCAACCAGACATATGGTGTCACAGAAATCGTAAACATATACTTCAAGAAGTAACCAAAATGACATCAAGTTATAATACATAAAAGCAGCAGTAGACTGGGCACGGTGGCTTGCACCTATAGTATCAGCACTTTGGGAGGCCAAAGTGGGTAGATCGTCTGAGGTCAGGAGTTTGAGACCAGCCTGTCCAACCTTGTGAAACCCCATCTCTACTAGCTGGGCATAGTGGTATGTGACTATAGTCCCAGCTATTCAGGAGGCTTAGACAGGAGAATCGCTTGAAGCAGAGAGGCAGAGCTTGCAGAGAGCCATGACTGCACCATTACAATCTAGCCTGGGCAACAAGAGTGAAACTACATCTCAAAAAAAAAAGAAAAAAAAAAAAAGAAAGAAAAGGAAAAGAAAAAAGAAAGAAAAGAAAAACAGCAGCAGTAGATACTACTAAAGCCTGCAGATATGGCATCTGTGCATTTCTCAGCGTTTCTGTTCTAGAAATTTGTCCTGGATTTTTAACATCACCAAACTGGAAAAACTAGTGAAAAATTTAGAAAGCTTTAATGCTTCTTGAAAAATGTACCAAAGGCCAGGCGCGGTGGCTCAATCCCAGCACTTTGGGAGGCCGAGGTGGGTGGACCATGAGGTCAAGAGATCGAGACCATCTGGGTCAACATGGTGAAACCCCATCTCTACTAAAAATACAAAAAATTAGCTGGGCACTGTGGCGCGTGCCTGTAATCCCAGCAACTCAGGAGGCTGAGGCAGGAGAATTGCCTGAACCCAGGAGGCGGAGGTTGCGGTGAGCCGAGATCGCACCATTGCACTCCAGCCTGGGTAAGGAGCGAAACTCCGTCTCAAAAAAAAAAAAAAAAAAAAAAAAAAAGAAAGAAAGAAAAGAAAAAAGAAAAATGTACCATAGAAAACCTTCTGTCAGGCATTGAGATCATTTATCCTGAATAAATCTCGGAATTCTTGGAATACGATTAAGGGAAATTGTACAAGGACTATGAATAATTACTTGCTTGTTTGTGTCCTCATTCCCGACATCCACGCTGAGTCTTAGAGACCGCAGCAAATAATTCTGCAATCTAAAGTGTCCAAAACAACACTGCCATAACCCTACAGACACCATGATTTGAAAAAGATTCTGCATAAGGTCAACCTGGGCATGGAAATAATAAAGGAAAGACTTCCTTTTGCCAAATAGGAAGGAGTGCAAAAGATTTTGATTTTTTTCAATACCTAAGTGCCTTGGGATTGCTTTTTGCAACCGTTACATGTAAAATAATTATAAATCTTGAGCCCAACCCTCCCCATCTTTCTTCCTAAATCTAAGAAGCAGAATATGCTCTTTCATATTTGCTTACCCTTAGGCCACATTATTCCGAAAACTGAGAATGCTTACTTAATTTTAGCAGAACATCTGCCTTATATTCCTCATCACATTCCTATATTTATACCCTTTTATTGCAACTAACATATAAAATCTCTGCCAACTGCCACAAGCACAGCAGCTCACTTTGATACTGACCTTCCTGTTACAGAAGCAGAAAACAACAAAAAGTATTATTCTCTTACCTCTGTGTTTGGTGATTGTATTTAGGATTCTAGGAACTTCTCATGGACCCTTTTTCTTTTTAGCAAATGACTACAGATTCTTGAGGTTGCTGCCCTAAAATTAGCCGCTTTGTGCAGTATTTTCTCAAACTTTTATGAAGTTCAAACCCTCATCCTTATACTTATTATAGTATTATGAGCTGCTTCTATGTTTTCTCTCTAGATTATAGGCTCAACAAGTAAAGGGAGAATGTCTTATTAGTTTTTATTTTCCTGTTACTACTACAGTGCCTGGCATAAAGGTGACTTTCAATAAACATAGTATGACAATAGTAGGTGAAAGAATGGGGTTTTGAGTCAGTCTGACCTGTGTCCCACACCTGGCTTCAAATATAAAAGATATAAAATGATGACCAAGTTTCTTAATCCCTTTAAACTTCAGTTTTATCAACTAAAATGGAGAAAATAGTTGCACCAACCTCAGTAATGGCATTGTTAATAAATGACTTGGTGCACAGAAAGGAATCAGCACCATGCCTGACATGTGGTAAATACTCAATACATGTTAACTATTAATAACACATAATAAAAGTAAAAAAGTGAATTACAGTTTAGCAAATTATCTACAGTCTATTTCCAAATCAGTTTATGTTCAAACTGTAACACTTTTGTCTTGTCTGGAATAATCATATGTGGAGGCATAAAATGTTGCCATCCCATATGGCTTGAATATTTCTTGTGATGCATAAGTGGTAGTACCAATATTTCTGAATTTTAATGATATGCAGTAAAACTGTAAAACAATACTGCACAAGCACAGCAATCAAAGCTTTCAGTAGCGTTTAATTTTGTCCTACACATATGTACTTTCTATTTTAATTCCTTAAAATCATATTTTTTTCAATCCATTAGTTTGATCCAGCCTTCTGAAATAGTAAGTTCTCTCAAACTCTCTCCAACTTCTCCTTCTTTCTCTTTTTCCTCCATTCCAATTTTTTCCAATGACATATTATGTTGCTGTATTCAATTCAATTTATACATTGGTGGGTATAATCATGTTTATAATATAAAACTATATAAGAGAAATTTTGCACATATTATGAAAAGTGGAAGAAGATTAATCTCCTGCTGCTTTCTGGTCTCTCCCTGGCCAGGAAGAGTGTCTGGATATATGAGCAGAGAAACTCAGAGGTAACTCAATGCATTGCACACAAAAAGGTGAACATCAGGATACATTTCCAAAGACAGCAGATTCTACAGCTTGCCTCTCCTCCAGTGGTTAAAGGTGAAAAGTTACCTTGTGTGACTGTTATTATGTGTGTATTTGGTTATTCCTTTTGCCATTCACTTCTCTTGGAGTGTGAAGAACAATTGTTATTGAATTTTAAGCCGCATGGCAATTGATTTTAGTTGCAGCCATGCATAGAAATATGTTTTAAGCATATTACAGGCTCATGGATGTATATCCTAGATTATATGAAGACAAGGTGAAATATAAGCTTTGCCATTGTGGTCCCAAGACTGACTTAAATGCTTATGATATGAGGGCAGATTTATTAAAGTTTGGGGTGATAATCTGTTATGGATCATTGTTGATAATTACAGTTCTGAAGTGAAAAATGTATATTGCAATTTAAAAGATTTGTTTCCTCTTATATCTCATTTGTAACCCTCCTATTTGTGTTTTAGAATTTCAATGTATATTTATGATATGCTACAGATATGCTGCAACACTGAAATGGAACTTTTGGATAAAGTTTTTTTGGTTCCCCTTTAATGAGAGTTTTAAAATATTTATGAGGAGCAATACATATACTATACTATTTTAAGGGTGCACCAGCTGTTCTTCACAGTGGATGCTTATAAATACATACACATTTTTATTCCATATTCAAACACACTATTATGTCTGTTAAAAATTAAGAAGATAATTTGGAAAGTTGCTTTAGAGCAGAAAGAGGTATACTGGGTGTGGTCCAATGTTTAATATGTAACATTTGGTGTTCCCTAATACTTACCTTCATGGTATTCTACATTAAATAGGCAAGAGTTGCAAATGCTAAGATTACTTGTCACTTGATGGCTGTGTTGACTGTTTATACTTTACACATAATATCATAGAGGTTTAAGTTCGCAAAATGTTTTCACAGAGCTCATATAATCCCCATGATGACCTGAGAAGTAGTCAGGTCAGATATCCCTCTAGTAAGTGGCTGAATCAATACTAGTGATTTCTGCTCTACCTCTCCCTGCAAAGTCTTCAAGTCTTTTAATTTCTGTTCTAGGACTTCTTGAATTGCAATAAGATGTACTTAGTGCTATGTATTATCCTAAAAATTTTGATATTATTTATCTAATATAAATATAAATTCTATGTAATTATAAATAAAATGTAAATATATAAAGGTTTTTACATAAATATAAAATGTAAACATGGAGATATCCCATACATTTATATTTACAAGTTAAATTCATGAATAAGGTAATTTTAAACAGAAAAGTTACATCTATACAAATCTTATAAAATATGTATAGGATCTGAGTTCAGAAAACTACAAATCACTGATGAAAGAAATCAAAGCTCTAAATAGAGTGAGAGTTACTCCATGGATGAATGTGTGGAATGTTCATGGATTGGAACACTAAATATTATAAAGAGGTCAATTCTTTTAAATTTGATCTAAAAATTCAATGCAATCCCAACCAAAATTCTAGAAAGCTATATATAGGTATAAGAAATTGATTCTAAAGTTAATGTGTAAAGGCAAACACCTAGAGAAACCAACACAATACTAAAAAACAGCTTGAAGGATTCACACTTCCTGATTCCAAGACTTACCCAAAAGCTACAGTAATCACGACAGTGTGGTTTTGGCAAAAGAGTAGATATGTAGATTAATGGAACAAAATAGAGAACCCAGAAATACATCCACTCAAATATACCAAGTTGATATTTAACAAAGGAGCAATGACAACCCAATGGAGAAAGGATCATCTTTAAATAAATAATACTTACAACTTTTTATAAATGATTGAATAAATAAATCAAGGGAGAAATATAGACAAATCTTTCAGATAGAATAATCTCCAACAATGTATGTAAATACTCTATGCTTAATGAAGTTAGCATAGCTATTAACTTTTTATGTGTGGATACAATAATGACTTCATTTCAAATAGTACATTATAGAGCAGAGGAAAAATAACTAGACAGTGGAGAAATCTCACAAACACTACATCAGCCATGTGATCAAGGTTAATAACATCAACAGTGATAAGTCATGTTAATAGTATTTCTATTTGATATACTGTGATGAAATGGCACTTTACCTCTGTGGTCTTTCTCTTAAAAAGCCAAAAAGCCGGCCAGTCACAGTGGCTCAAGCCTGTAATCCCAGTGCTTTGGGAGGCTGAGTTGGGCAAATCACGAGGTCAAGAGATTGAGACCATCCTTGTCAAGATGGTGAAACCCTATCTCTACTAAAAATGCAAAAACAAAACAAAACAAAAATTTATGGATGCTTGTAATTCCAGCTACTCAGAAAACTGAGACAGGAGAATCGCTTGAACCCGGGAGGTGGAGGTTGCAGTGAGCCGAGATCGAACCACTGCACTCCAGCCTGACAACAGACTGAGACTGTCTCAAAATAATAATAAAAAAAAAACAAAAACCCCACTTAATTATGAGAAAAAAAGATTACACAAATCTTTGTCAAAGTACATTATTTTCTAAAATACTAGACCCATATTCATCACTATTGTGAAGGAATTCAAAAACAGGGAAAGTCTGAAAAACTGTTAAAGCCAAGAGGAGCCTAAGGAGACAACACTACTAAATATAATATGACATTTTGAATGGGATCACAGAACAGAGATAAGACATTAGGGAAAAAACCTTGATAAAATATAAATGTCAGTTAAGTTATGAATATTAGTTTATTAATTGTGATAGTGTACTATACTAACATAAGAGGAAACTCGGCTTGGATCCACAAGAACACTATGTATTATCTTCATGATTTTTCTATAAATCTAAATACATTCTAAAATTAAATATTTATTAAAAATATAGGTTGTACTTGTTATCGAGGGAAGGTATAATTATTGATACTAATTACAAAATTTACCAAAGAAAAGGAAATCTGCACGTATTTGGTGGCTAAATAAGAGTTATATAAGCAGAGCTGTTTACATATGCTATTTATTATAGTCAACTAATATTAGGTACAATAGCCATTATAAAATTATTATGACTCATATTAGCTTATATATTTTATCTCCCTGTTTAGTTTGATATGCTCAATATGGTTATTTTCTAAAAATTTATAAGTTTAGAGAGAGCCTGCTTATGAATACTTCTTTTTCCCACAACAAAAACTTACACTTATACCAAATAGATAGTTGCTTTTTATATTTTGTTGTAATTTTGCAAATAACAACATTGTATAATTTATTTTAACCAGATATGAATTTACTGCTCAACAGTTAATCAAAAGAGAACAGGAGATAAAATATGCAAAAGACAATCCCAAACAGTAGACTTTGCCAAACAGTTTCATTGCAAATTAGAATTTTAAAAAATGAGTGGTTAGTGCTTAGCTGGACAGTATATTTTGTCATAATTCATTCATCCACTTAAACACTTCTTGAATGTCTTTCTGTGCCAGGCAGTCTACGATGCAGTAGGAAATAGTAAATAATAAAGCAGAGACATATGTCTTGCTTATATGGAGCATACAATTTTTTTAATTAAATAAAAATTTTTTTGAGGTGGAGTCCTGCTGTGTCACCCAGGCTGGAGTGTGGTGGTGCAATCTCGGCTCACAGAAACCTCCTCTTCCTAGCTCAAGCAATTCTCCTGCCTTAGCATCCCATGTATCTGGGATTACAGGTGCCCATCACCACACCCAGCTAATTTTTGTGTTTTTAGTAGAGGCAGCGTTTCACCACATTGGCCAGGCTGCTCTCGAACTCTTGACCGCAGGTGATCCACCTACCTCAGCTTCCCAAAGTGTTGGGATTACAAGTATGAACCACAGTACCCCGCCTATGGAGCATACGTTTTTGGTGGCAGAGTGGAACAAATGATATTTAAATAAATAAACAAATAATTTTAGAAAATGATAAATGCTTCAGACAACAGCAAAGCAGAGATGGGTGATAAGATGTTGGGAATTTCTCTTTTATTTATTTCTTAACTTTTTTGATTTTCAGTTCTTGTGGGTATGTGGTAAGTGTATGTATTTATGGGGCATATGAGATATTTTAGTACAGGCATGCAATACATAATAATTACATCATGGAAAATTGCATATTCATCTCCTCAAGGATTTATTCTTTGTGTTAATAATCCAGTTACATTCTTTTAGTTATTTTAAAGTGTACAATTAAATTGGTATTGAATATAGTAGGTGTTTCCATTTTAAATAGGATAAAGGGAGGCCTTACTGAAGAGGTGGAATTTGTATAAAGACAGTAAGGAGGGGCCCAAAGTGGCTCCGGCCGGATGTCGTGCGCTTGCGAAGGCGAGGCCAAGAGTTCAAGGCCAACCAACCTCAGCAACCTTACAAGCTCTCAATGATTGGCAAAAAAAAAAAAAAAAAAAAAAAAAAAAAAAAAAAAAAGACAGTAAGGAAATGAGTCCTGTGGATATCAGGAGCAAATAAGTCAAGCAGAGGAAAGAGAAAATGCAAAGTCCTTGAGGCTGGAGGATGGATGGCGTGTTTGAGAAATAACATGGCTGAAGTGGAGAAATAAATTGGGACAACTCATTAGATGACATCAGGAAGTGATGACATCACTTAGTATAATGCATTAGATTGTTGGGATAACACATTTGATGACATCAGTGATAATGATACAGGAGGCGCAAATCACATAGGGCTTGTAGACTCTTGCAAAGAGTTTCGATTTTCCTATTTGTAGGATAAAAAGGGCTATAAGCAGATAAGTAGAAGGGTATGAATTAGCAAAATGACAGGTGACAAAGCAATTGTAATAACCCAAGCAAGAAATGATGGTGTCTCAAATGAGGATGTGGCAGTGGAGGTGCTGGGAGTGGTCAGATATAGTGTATGTTTTGACTGCAGAATCAATATGATTTTCTGATGAATTGGATGTGGTGTGTGAGGAAAGGATGATTTTCAAATTATGGGACTCTGTACCTGAAAGAGTGGAATTCTCATTAATTAAGGTTTAGAAGTCTGTAGGTAGAACAAATGGGATGGGTTGGAGGTAGATCAGGAGTCAGTCTGGGACATGCTAAGTTGGTGGAGTCTCTTACATACCCAGGTGGAGATGTTTAATAGACAGATGTGTGAATCTGCTTTCAGGAAAGTAGACTGAGATGGAAATAAAGCTTTAGGAATTCTTAGCTACAGATGAAATTTAAAGTCAGAAGATTGAATGAGATCCTCTCAAGAGCAAGTGTAGACAAATAGAAGAGATTTAAGAACTGACTCCAGCTTCAAGAGGTGAGGAATGTGACGAGACAATATAGGAAAGACTAACTGTGAATGAGTAAGTAGATAAAGTGTTAAAAGCAAACCAGTGTTTCAAGGTGGAGGAAGTAGCCAGCTGTGTCAAGTGTAAGTAGATCAATCAACAGAAAAATCTAAAATTGACATTCACAATGGTGAACTTCTTTATAATACCTTCTTTTTGGATTGTACTGTCAAAGCAATAACAGAGCTAGATAGTAGTTAAAATGGTAAAAACAGATTTTATTTAGTATTATTGTAGTAGAGAAAAGAGACCTCAGCATAGAACTGGAGTCAATTCTGATACAGTATGGGTGAGTGGGAATTTACAGTGGAGGAACAGAGTGGGTATTAGTGCATGGAAAATTACTAAGAGGGAACACGGATTCTGGCGAATCCTGACCTAGCAGGATTGTTACTGAAGATAGAACAGGATGATCAGACATTACTTGGGAGATTGTGGAGGGTAAGGAACCTGATCAGATATCCAGGGTGGAGAATTCTTGCTAAACTAACTCAGTAGGCTTCTCTGTGAAGCAGGATTTTATAAGGAAGGACACAGATGGTCCTAGGAGAAGCTTCAGGAGCCTGACTGAAGTTTGGTCAAGCAAAGACTTTGTCAGTACATTTCATTACAGTTCATTACAGTAGTGTTCTCACTTTAAGGATGCTGGGCTGTCAAGCCTTGAGGTAGTTATAACTGCTCACATATCCATCACAGATTTTATGTGTGTACCAGTTCATTACAGTACATCACAGTTCACAAATCATTTTAGAACAACTTTTCCTTAATTTATTTTCACAGCAGTCCTGCACAAAAGATATTCTGAACTTTTTATGCTTTAGCTGAAGAAACTGACAGGCAAGTAAAATTGTTTTTCAAAAATGTTTCTGCTCTTAAATGGCATAGTCTAGCTTAAACAATTTTACATGATTTTAAATCTAGTGAGATAACATATATTCTAAGATATTTCATGCCACATGGTTGGTACTCAATAAATTATTCTTTGTTCTGTTTCTCTTTTTCTTTTAAAGGTTATCATCCTCCTAGCAATATCTATACCAAAGGGTACTAAAAGAAAAATAAAACTGTTTAATTAATATATTCATTTAGTATTAGTCAACTTTTGTATGATAGGCATTAGGCTTGGTACAGGAAAACAAAAGATTAGATTATCTCTTACTTACTAAGAGATAATCTAACCCTTTGAAGATATCATGCTATAGTAAGTGAGACAGACATTTATAATATATTGCACTAGAGATTCTAATGGGGTAGCTGAAAATGACTAAGGGAACAACAAGGATAACTAATTCAGCTTGAATGGTTAGACTGAAGTGAAACTTTGTAAGAGAAAGTCAAGATGATCGAAAGCAGAAGGAAAAAATATACTGTTCTTCTCACTTGGCGCACACGGAGCTGCTTAAGCCTTGAGGTAGTTATAACTGCTCACATATCCATCACAGGTTTTATCTGTGCACCACACACACACCAAGGTCAGGACAACAAGAAAATATCACACATCCATGCAAGCATTAGCTTTGATGGATGACTTAATTATCTTTGTCCCCTGATGAATAAATAGGGTAACCCTTCCCAGAAGATATTCTGTAGTCTCCTAGTTGACAATGACTTAGTTAAGTGGCATATTAAAACCATGATCTGGTAAGATAAAAACATTGCGAAAACGACAGGGCTTTTGTGGTTTGCCCTTAGCTAGTTATCCTGTGGACTTGACAATGTGCTAGTGACATAACAAGATACTCAGCTTATGAATGAATGCCACTGGTATCTGTTTGGGTGTGCTTTGAAGGAAAGGCGTTTGTCATCTGTTACAGCACACGTTTTGTTAAACAAGTTCAGCCAATAGGACTAAATCATTGAATGTCTCCTTTAAAATATACACACATAAATGCACACATCATCTGCAGATACACATGATTGTTATTAATAGGCAGAAGAAAGCCAAGAAAAGCTTCTTTCAGACCGGCTTAGCTAAAGATATTCAAAATAGAGAAATGACAATAAGCTTTCATAAACAGACTAAATACGTTATGTAGAGATTTATAAATGCTTGTCCAGTGTCTCAGGGAAGAATATGTATTTGGTATCTCCAGGAAATATTTTCATATTCAAATTAACACAACTTGTGAGATGTTTCCGTTGCTGCAATAACTAGCCCAGGATTTTCTTTACTTTTTGTATGGAGTATAAAGGAGACAGCTGTGAAATTCTAAACAACTATGTTTATTTCCAAGAACAGGCTTAGAAACAATTATTCTGTTGTGAACCTGGAGTTTATAATGAATATTCAGAATTGGTATAGCAAACCAATTTAGAGAAACCCATTTTCAAAATATACTTAACTCCAAATAGTCTCCCTCAAGTCCCTCTAGCCTTTCATGAATGTGGGAAGCCTCACTACGAAGAACCCTAGCCATCAGCCTGAATGTCAGTACCTGGGTTGAACTCACTAATTTGGCTTCATGTTGTTTCCCCTGATTGCATGTAAATTTTGGCTTTAATGTAAATCCTAACCCCATTTTACCTTCACTTGCTTTTTGTTTTCTTATTGTTTTCTTTTCTTTGTAAGCATCCTAATCCCACAGACAAACTGATCAAGTTCAAATCCTGGCTAAGCAACTTATTAGCTCTAATTTTTAGTATCCTGTTTAAATCCCGAGGCCTCAGTTTTCTGATCTGAAAAATGGGTTTAATAATATTGTCTCTCTTACAAACTTTTTGAAAATATTAAGTAAAACAAAATAATAATTAATCCATGTAAGCTATTTAGCAAATTGAGTCGCACATAACCATCAATAGCTATTTTTAGTGGAATTGATCTTTACTCTCAATACTGCTGTCTTTATGAGGATATTTTTCTCACCTCTAATGCATTCTGCCATAATATACAGTGTTCTCTAGGCTCATGGTTTATGAAATTAGAAATGATTTCAAGAAATATTCATTTCAAAATACAGATTTGCAAACAGTAGTAAGAAATAGCATAGCCTGAGATCTCATTACTCAGAGATAATCACAATTAAAAAGACTGGAATGTTTTTGCATATTTTTTCTGATGCAATTTTATAAATAAAAGTACAAATAAAATATACAATACACATATTAATAATAATGAAGGATAAAAACCATGTGATTATCTCAATAGATGCTGGAAAAACATTTGACAAAATTCAAATTGTTGACAAAATTTTTATTCATTGATGATGAAACTTTTCAATGAATTAGATATGTAAGAAATTTTTTTACAATAAAGGACTATATTTCAAGCCCACAGCTAACTCATACTCAATAATAAAAAATTGAAAGCTTTTCCTTTAGAATCAGACACGACAGGAGGATATCTACTCTTGTCACTTCTATTTAACATAATACTAGAAGTCCTAGACAGAGCAATGGCAAAAAAAAAAAAAAAAAAAGAAAGACATTGAAATTGGAAGAAAAAGGGAGTGAAATGGTCTCTATTTCTAAGTATATTTATTTTTCATTCTCTGTTTCTCGTGTGTGTGTGTGTGTGTGTGTGCGTGTGTAAGGCACTCTGCTTGCCTGATACTGCAAGGCATATAAAGACATTTGTAACATAATTCCTGCTTCTTCAAGTCGTTTGCAGTCTGGCGTAAGGATGAAACAAGCATACCAATAACTAAAATCAAATGTAAAAAGATAATATGTGTCTTAGAAGTATACAAATCATGTGGTAATTTAAAGGAGGGAAAATTCACATGTTTGGAAGGAAATTAGACAGGAAGGGTTTGAAGAAGCTGACATTTGAGATGGTGTTTAAGAGGTCAAGACTGGAAATGACAGTAGCTTCCAGGAAAAGGGAATCCCAGTGAAAAGCCTTTTCAGAGGTGAGAGGAATGTTCTACAGCAGTGAGTAGTTCAATTTGGAATATAAACATGCTGTAGGGAAGGGAGAGAAAGCAGGAAAATGGAAAGGGAAACTGGGACCAGGTGCCTTAAGACCTGAGCTGAGGAGTTTGCAAGTAGTATACAATCATTAACAGTGTTCCTGGAAATAATAATTGGCTCTTATAAACAGTGATTTAGTGGACATTCTGCTCTGCACCACTGTACTTTTGCCTGATTAAACCCTTAGGATAATGTTCTATTTTTTTTTTTTTTTTTTTTTTGAGACAGAGTCTCACTCTGTGGCCAGGCTGGAGTGCAGTGACACAATCTCAGCTCACTGCAACTGCCGCCTCAAGGGTTCAAGTGATTCTCCTGCCTCAGACTCTATAGTCCCCTGTAGCTGGGACTACAGGAGCATGCCACCACGCCCAGCTAAGTTTTGTATTTATAGTAGAAATGGGGTTTCGCCATGTTGGCCAGAATGGTCTCTATCTCTTGACCTTGTGATCTGCCTGCCTCGGCCTCCCAAAGTGCTAAAATTACAGGTGTAAGCCACCGCACCTAGACCTAAATATTTAATTTCTGAAAGTTTGTGAGGCCTTTGATACATGTTGCCAACCTGCATGAAAATGCCTATTTTTTCAACGGCTCACCAGCAGTAAATGTTATTCTTTTAATCTTTGTCTATCTTAAAAATATCAATATGTTATTTTGCTTTTATTTTCATTCCCTTAAATACTAGTGAAATTGAATAAATTGGCTCAGATTTAATCTGTTTTCTTTCTGAAATTCTAAATCATGTTATTAACTCCTGTATTATTTTCTGTTGCTGTAACCAATTACCATGGACTTAGTGATTTAAACACTAAAATTTATTTTGTAATTCAGTATGTCAAAAGACCCACACAGGAGGTCTCAATGGGCTGATATCAAGATGTTAGCAAGGCTTCCCTCCTTTCTGAAAGCTCCAAGGGAGAATCTATTTTACCATTTCAAGCTTCTACTGGCTGCCAACATTGCTTAGCTTGTGTCTTTCTCCCTCTTGAAAACCAGCAGCAGTGGGTCAAGTCCCAATGTCACATCTCTCTGAAAACCCACTCTTCTGCCTTCCTCTTTCAAATTTAAGGATTTATATGGTTATATTGGACCCACCTAGATAGTCCGGGATTATCTAAGTCCATACCCCTAATTGCATCTGCCAAGTTTTCTTGGCATGTAAGATATCATGCTATGAGCATAGTCACAGATTTTGGGGTTATGACATGGGCATCTTTGGGAGGCCACTATTCTGCTTATCACAACCCATTTTTGTTTTAATGAGAGTTTCATTTTTCTAAGTATACATGTAATAACTCTCTATATTGATGTTTTTCATGTGAGCAAATTTCTTTGTTTTTTTTCTACCACTGACCAAAAATCACTGTTTTATTAGCTGAGGAATATCATGGCATGGAGTCTAAGCATGATGATCATATAGGCAGATATC
This sequence comes from Saguinus oedipus, assembly GCA_031835075.1. NCBI lineage: Eukaryota > Metazoa > Chordata > Mammalia > Primates > Cebidae > Saguinus > Saguinus oedipus. The sequence continues at coordinate 132,331,870 of CM063178.1, forward strand.
CTAAACTTAACTCCCAGCTCCAAGTTTCATGAACTGTGATGTGTTGGATGCCTGTTGCAATTCACAAAACTTAAATTTTCCCAACTTTAAAATGAGGATGTTAATTATAGTACCTATACCATATAATTTTTAACAATCCATGCCAACTACTTGGCATGTTCTAAGTAGTCAATAAATATTTGATACCAATAAGATTATTTATTCAATATATAGAAATATATTTGTGTGCCCATGAATTATCAGGGACCGTTGCCAGTAGCTAAGATACATCATTGAACAAGACATGGAAAAATACTATTTCTTTTCCTGAGCTTATATTCTAGTTATTGGTCTGGGGGGAGAATAAATAATAAACTATTTTTTTTATTTTTTATTTTTTTATTGCATTTTAGGTTTTGAGGTACATGTGCAGAACATGAAAGATAGTTGCATAGGTACACACATGGTAGTGTGTTTTGCTGCCTTCCGCCACTTCACCCACATTTGGCATTTCTCCCTATGCTATCCCTCCCCTGCTCCCCCCACCCCCGCTGTCCCTCCCCTATTCCCCCCAATAAACCCCAGTGTGTAGTACTCCCTTCCCTGTGTCCATGTGTTCTCATTGTTCATCACCCACCTATGAGTGAGAATATGCAATATTTCATTTTCTGTTCTTGTGTCAGTTTGCTGAGAATGATGTTCTCCAGATTCATCCATGTCCCTACAAAGGACACAAACTCATCGTTTTTTGATTGCTGCATAATATTCCATGGTGTGTATGTGCCATATTTTTTCAGACCAGTCTATCATCGATGGGCATTTGGGTTGGTTCCAGGTCTTTGCTATTGTAAACAGTGCTGCAAAGAACATTTGTGTGCATGTGTCCTTATAGTAGAACGATTTATAGTCCTTTGGATATATACCCAGTAATGGGATTGCTGGGTCAAATGGAATTTCTATTTCTAGGTCCTTGAGGAATCGCCACATTGTCTTCCACAATGGTTGAACTAATTTACACTCCCACCAGCAGTGTAAAACTGTTCGTATTTCTTTACATCTTCTCCAGCATCTGTTGTCTCCAGATTTTTTAATGATCGCCATTCTAACTGGTGTGAGATGGTATCTCAATGTGGTTTTGATTTGCATCTTTCTAATGACCAGTGATGATGAGCATTTTTTTATATGTTTGTTGACCTCATGTATGTCTTCTTTTGTAAAGTGTCTGTTCATATCCTTTGCCCATTTTTGAAGGGGCTTGTTTGTTTTTTCCTTGTAAATCTGTTTGAGTTATTTGTAAATTCTGGATATCAGCCCTTTTTCAGATGGGTAAACTGCAAAATTTTTTTCCCATTTTGTTGGTTGCCAATTCACTCTAGTGACTGTTTCTTTTGCCATGCAGAAGTTGTGGAGTTTGATTAGGTCCCAATTGTCTATTTTGGCTTTTGTTACCAATGCTTTTGGTGTTTTGGTCATGAAGTCCTTGCCTACTCCTATGTCCTGAATGGCTTTGCCTAGATTTTCTTCTAGGGTTTTTATGGTGACAGGTCTTATGTTTAAGTCTTTAATCCATCTGGAGTTAATTTTAGTGTTAAGGTGTCAGGAAGGGGTCCAGTTTCTGCTTTCTGCACATGGCTAGCCAGTTTTCCCAACACCATTTATTAAACAGGGAGTCCTTTCCCCATTGCTGGTTTTTGTCAGGTTTATCAAAGATTGTATGGTTGTGTGTATGTTGTGTTGCCTCTGATGCCTCTGCTCTGTTCCATTGGTCTATATCTCTGTTTTGGTACCAGTACCATGCTGTTTTGATTACTGTAGCCTTGTAGTATAGTTTGAAGTCCGGTAGTGTGATGCCTCCCACTGTGTTCTTTTTGCTTAGGATTGACTTGGCTATGCAGGCTCTCTTTTGGTTCCATATAAAGTTCAAGGTGGTTTTTTCTAGTTTTGTGAAGAAAGTCAATTGTAGCTTGATGGGGATAGCATTGATTCTGTAAATTACTTTGGGCAGTATAGCCATTTTCACGATATTGATTCTTAATAAACATTTTTAAAATGAGCTATGTAATATTATGGGCTGAATTATGCCTTCCCCAAAATTCACATGTTGAAGTCCTAACCCCCAGACCCTCATGATGTAACCATATTTAGATACAGGCTCTTTAAAGAGGTAATCAAATTAGAATGATGTTATCAGGGTGGAACCTAATCCATTATGATTGGTATCTGAGAGAAGAACATTTGGACACAAACACACACATACAAAGCCAAGATGAAATGAAATCATGAGGTAAAAACAATCATTTATAAGTCAAAAAGATTCTGGAACAGAAAAAATCCCCTCAGGAGAACAAAGCAAATCTGCCGACACTTTGATACTGGGTTTTTAGCCTCCGGAACTGTGAGAAAATAGGTTTCTGTTACTGAAGCCATCCAGGCTGCAGTACTTTGTTACAGCAGCTGTAGTATATTGATACATGTGGTACTTTAGAAATTGATAAATATTATGGAAAAAATAAAACTAAGTAAGGATGTTGTGAAGCCACTACAGAGGGCTTTTAACAGCACATCACTAGTGGGCATGGCTCAATAACTGTTATTATTCCCTACTATTTTCCTTACCTAATGAGTAGTAGGTATCTATATACAAAGTTTCTGACTCACAGTGTCTGTTTTTAAACACTTGTTTGTAAGGTGACAGTTTGGAATACAGAATCAATGGACACTTTATATTTCAATGACCTAAAGTCCCTCAACAATCAACAGCACAATTGACCAAATTTGTTTTCCTAATTTCATATCAAACCTTGTGGAGCACCTAATGGCTAGTTTATTAATAATAAATATTACCCTGTGATTAAGATAAAACCTCTGGTTCTTTATCTCATATTTATCAATAATTTTTGACAGCATTGCAATGAAGACAAATGATCCTGAGTTCCAGTTTTCTTTTGTGGTCATTTATATCAGGTGTCCATGACAAGCCTTGTTCCAATATTTCCCAATATACAAATGCCTGTTTTACTTTTTGTTTGCTTAAAAGGTGACTGTTTGAAATAAAACGATGAATTTTTCATTTGGAAACAAAATTCTATATATTAGATTTTCACTTAAAAAAAACATTCTACATGTTAGATTTTCAGGATAGTTTAAGAAAATATTTACTCATTTGAAGCCTGATTTTTTTGTTTGTTTTTTGTTTTTGAGAAAGGGTCTTGCTTTCTCTTGCTAGGCTGGAGTGCAGTGGTGTGATCATGGCTCACTGCAACCTTGAACTCCTCAGCTCAAGATATCCTCTTGCCTCAGTCTCTCAAGTAGCTAGAACCACAGACATGTACCACCACAGCTGGCTAAATTTTTATTTTTTGTAGAGAGAGGGTCTCATTACATTGCCCAGGCTGGTGTTGAACCCCTGGTCTCAAGAGATCCTCCCATCTTTGCCTCCCAAATTTCTGGGATTATAGAGATGAACCAAGGAGCTTGGCCTTTAATTTTTACTGATAATATTAACCATAAAAACACTTATTCTGAATCTTTTTGAGGATTAATTGGAGCCTTTTTGTGAACAAAGTTTGTAAAGAAAATATGCATTTTATTATCCTAAATTCTATCTGCAAGACATCTGGCCTTCGAGCTACAAAGACAATGTTTTCCTAACTTTTCATTTCGGGGTAGCTCAAAATGAAAGAAGCAAAGTCTTACAGCCTTGGGTTGGATGGGATCAATTACCATAAAACGTTTTCATTCTCTTCCTAACCATTTCTGTGAGTGTTCATCTGTAATGACTAATTGTTGAAGAATCCTAATAGATCTTCCAACTTCTTATTTTGAAAATTTAATAACAACAAGGAACACTTTTTATTCTAAGATAGCTCATTCCATTTATAGACAGCTTTTTTAAAATTGCATTTTAGGTTTTGAGGTACCTGTGAAGAACATACAAGATAGTTGCATAGGTGCACACATGGCAGTGTGATTTGCTGCCTTCCTCCCCTTCACCTATATCTGACATTTCTCCCCATGCTATCTCTCCCCAACTCCCCAACCCCTGCTGTCCCTCGCCTATTCCCCCAACCGACCCCTGTGTGAAGTGCTCCCCTCCCTGCGTCCATGTGTTCTCATTGTTCAACACCCGCCTATGAGTGAGAACATGCAGTATTTCTTTTTCTGTTCTTGTGTCAGTTTGCTGAGAATGATGTTCTCCAGATTCATTCATGTCCCTACAAAGGACACGAACTCATTGTTTTTTGATTGCTGCATAATATTCCATGTGTATATGTGCCACATTTTCCCAGTCCAGTCTATCATCGTTGGGCATTTGGGTTGGTTCCAGGTCTTTGCTATTGTAAACAGTGCTGCAATGAACATTCGTGTGCATGTGTCCTTATAGTAGAACGATTTATAGTCCTTTGGATATATACCCAGTAATGGGATTGCTGGGTCAAATGGAATTTCTACTTCTAGGTCCTTGAGGAATCGCCACACTGTCTTTCACAATGGCTGAACTAATTTACACTCCCACCAACAGTGTAAGAGTGTTCCTATTTCTCCACATTTTCTACAGCATCTGTTGACTCCAGATTTTTTAATGATTGCCATTCTAACTGGCGTGAGATGGTATCTCAATGTAGTTTTGATTTGCATCTCTCTAATGATCAGTGATGATGAGCATTTTTTCATATGTTTGTTGGCCTCAAGTATGTCTTCTTTTGTAAAGTGTCTGTTCATATCCTTTGCCCATTTCTGAATGGGCTTGTTTGTTTTTTTCCTGTAAATCTGTTCGAGTTCTTTGTAAATTCTGGATATCAGCCGTTTGTCAGATGGGTAAACTGCAAATTTTTTTTCCCATTCTGTTGGTTGCTGATTCACTCTAGTGACTGTTTCTTTTGCCATGCAGAGGCTGTGGAGTTTGATTAGGTCCCATTTGTCTTTTTTGGCTTTTGTTGCCAATGCTTTTGGTGTTTTGGTCATGAAGTCCTTGCCTACTCCTATGTCCTGAATGGTTTTGCCTAGATTTTCTTCCAGGGTTTTTACAGTATAGACAGCCTTTTTATTCCTTGAAAAGCTTTTTTGTTGTTTGCTTTTCTATTAAAATTAAAATTTTTAGAACAGTTTTAGATTTATGGAAAAATTGAGATAATACATAGGTTCTCATAAATCCCTGGCAAAAACTCTCTTTGACCAAATTTTGGTTAGATCCATCTGAGTGTTCTTCTTGACCAAAGCTTAATCTTCAGCTTCTGTGCCCATTTTTGCTAAGTCCAGTTTTGCTGAAATTTATATAAACCTTTGTTTTAATAGATTTGTTTATATCAGTATGGAGTAATAAATTTTTTTTTTCTATTTTGGGTTATGATCAATGCTCTATTAGATTGTTCACATTGCCTCAACTTTGACCACTAGGAGCTCTTTCATCAATGTTCTTTATTTCCTCCTTCCCTTCCTCCCTTCTCTCTCTGCTTTCTTCCCCTCCCCTCCCCTCTCCTCTCCTTTCCTTTCACAATTCCTTGCTTTCTGGCTGGAGTTTCTCCAAACTCATCTTGTGTATGAGTTTTCTCAGTATGAGAATCAACCATTTCTCTAGAATGCACTGGTTTCTTTGATTAAAGAATGGCATTACAAACTAGAATTTTAGTACTAGTTTGGCTTGTTGCCACTGATGTGTCATTTATTTGAGAATATCTTAGTTAACAGAGCCCATAAATACATGTATGTATACTAAACACTTGTATATACATAGACATATAACATACACATATAAATATTCCTATATGTAACCATTTACCTTTTAAACTAAACAGCATTAAATTGATTAGTATTAAACTAATCAGTATTTGTATATTGATTCCTGCAACTCTAGTCCACCACTCCTTGCTTATCTGAAAATTTCCACTCCAACAGTGAGAAAACTGGCCTCCATTATACAAAACCATTTACTTAATTGTTCAATTCCACGATACATACAGAGTTGTATCCCAATTGTTAACTTGTAACCCTAGGAAACAACTTTATCACATGGATTACAGTGCTTATGTGCAGCTGCTTTTTTCTTTAGAGACTTCACTCATTGCCAAACTTAGGTCAGTATTTTTTCCCTGCTCCACCTTCAATAAAATTGTTTCAGAAATATGCAATACAATTAGATTATTTCATCATGTTCTGCATTACATATCTGGATACTCTTAACCTTCTAAATAATTTCTTTTAAAAATTTCATTAAGTCTTCTCTTTGTGCTGTAAAATTCTATGGGTTTTGACAAATGTGTGATATTATGTGCTTACCAGTATAGGGTTACTGCACTAAAACTTTTCTGTGCTTTACCTCGTTCCTACAGTTGACCCCTGGCAATCATTGATCATTTTATAGTCTCTGTAGTTTGCCTTTTTTAGAAAGTTAAATAATTGGAATCATAGAGAATGTAGCTTTTCAAGACTGGCTTATTTTACTTAGAAATATTAATTTGCTATATATTCATATTTTTGCCTGGCTTGATGGCCCATTCATTTTATTGTTGAATAGTATTTTATTGTATGAACGAACCTCACTTTATCCTGTTTTTGGCTATTATGAACAAGGTTGCAGTAAAGATCTGTGTCTAGGGTTTGGTGTGGATAGAAGTTTACAAACCATTTGATAAATATCTAGAAGCACAACTGGTAGATAATAAGAGTGTTTATCTTTGTAAGAAATTCCAAATCTCTTCAAAATGGCTATACCATTTTGTACTCCTGACAACAGAAAGGGGAATTCTTGTTCCTCTGTATTCTCATCATGCTATCATCAGCTTTTTGGAAATCAGCCATTTTAATAGATGTGTAAAATTGTGTCAATGTTAAGACCCAGCATCTTTATATATGCCTATTGACATCTGTTTACATATTTTGGTGAGACATCTGTTCAAATCTTTTGACGATTTCTTAAGTGGATTTTTGTTTCCTCATTTTTCAGTGTTCTTTATATATTTTGGGTGCAAGTCTTTTATTAGATTTGTAGCTTATAAATATTTTCTCCAGCATGTAGCTTTTCTTTTGATTTTCTTGTGTCTCTACTGCAGAATATATTTTAAATTTTAATAGTCTAATTTATCAATTTTTTTCTTTCATAGGTTATGATTTTGGTGTTGTATATGAAAACTCATCAATAAATATAAAATCAATTATATTTTCTCTGACAGTTTATTCTATATGTTTTATACTATTGCCTTTTTATTTAGGTCATTGATGAATTTTGATGTAATTTTTGTGAAAGGCATAAGGTATATTTGGAAATTCATTTTTTGGTACCTGTACAACTAAATTTTCTAGCACTGTTTAAACTGATTTAACACATTTTTGATTATAGACTTGTCTATATTACATCTATATTATTCTCTTAATGTTTATGGTATCAGTAGCATTGACCCATCTTTCTTTTCTGCTATTGTTAATTTCAGTCTTCTGTTTTTATGAACTTTTATTAAACTTTTTAAAGAACCAGCCCTTGGTTTTGTGACCTTTCTGTATTGCTTTTCTGTTTTCAGTTTCACTGATTTCTTCTTTAATTTTTATTTTTTTAAATTTTCTTTTAATTTTAAATTTTTCTGCAATTCTTTCCCAAGATTAAAATTTAGATTATTGATTTTAGATCTTTCTCTTCTTTTAATATGTGCACTTAATGCTACGAAATTCCTTGTAAGCACTGTGTTCGCTGCATCTCACAAATTTTAAGTTGCATTTTCATTTAGTTGAAATATATACATGTATTTACATGTATATACTTACATATATAAACCTATTGAGATGTCCTTGACTCACAGAATTTTTAGAAATGTGTTGTTTAATTCCTCAAGTATTTGTAGATTTCCCAACTCTCTGTACTGTGTTTCTAGATTAATTGTATTATGACAAATTCTATTACAATATGTTATGATCATATATACTTTGCATGATTTCTATTCTTTTAAATATGATCATATGTGTGTTATGATCTACAGTGGTCTATCTCGGTAAATGATCCATGAGAGTTTGAGAAGAATTTTGTTATGCTACTGCTGAATAAAATATGTTTATAATGTCAATTAGATCAGGCTGACTGATGGTGCTATTTAGTCAGTTAAATCCTTACCTATTTTCTGCCTGTGTGAACTATCAATGACTGAAAGAGGGTGGTGAAGTTTCCAATTTATATTTGTCTTCTCCTTGCCTATTCCTCTATCAGTTTTATCCTCACATTTTATATTTTGTTTTTAATTGACACAGAGTAATTGTACATATTTATAAGGCATGGGGTGACATTTTTATACACGTATACATTGGGTAAAAATAAAAGCAGAGTATTTAGTATATCCATCACCTCATACATTTATCATTTCTTTATGGTGAGAATATTCAAAAGCCTCTCTTCTAGCTATTTTGTAATATACGATATAATGTTAATCACAGTTATCCTACTGTGCAATAGAATACTAGAACTTATTTTGTCTATCAAACTGTGTACCCACTGATGAATCTCTCCCAATAACTCACTTCCTGCACCCCACCCAAGCCTCTGCTAACCACTATCGTGCTCTCTAAATCTATGAGATCAATTCATTTAGAGTCTACATACAATTTAGACTATGCAGTATTTGACTTTCTGTGCCTGGCTTATTTCACTTAAATAATCTCCTTCAGTTTCATCCATGTTGCTGCACATGGCAGGATTTTATTATTTCTTATATTTGAATAGTATTCTATTAGGTAGATATACCACATTTTCTTTATCCATTTACCTGTTGCTGGATGCTTAAGTTGATTTCATAGCTTGGCCATTGTTAATACTGCTGAGATAAATGTGGGTGTGCAGATATCTCTCTGATATACTGATTTCCTTTATTTGGATATATACATAGCAGTAGGATTGCTGGATCATAGGTAGTTCTGCTTTTAGTGTTTTGAGGAACCTCCTTAATTAATATTAATTTACATTCCCACATGCTATGTATAGTGTTCTCCTTTCTTTGTATCTACATTAATATTTGTTATTTTTGTCTTTTTCATAGTCATTCTAAATTTGGGTAAGGTGATATTTCATTGAAGTTTCAATTTGCATTTTCCTGATAATTATTGAGCACTTTTTCTTATATTTGAGTATAAATATACTTGAAAATTCATATATCTTCTTTTGAGAAATGTTTATTCAGATCTTTTACCCATTTTTAAACTAAATTATTTATTTATTTTGCAATTGTTTGACTTCCTAATATATTCTGGATATTAAACCCTGTCAGATATATAGTTTAAAATATATTTTCCCATTCATAGGTTGCCTTTTAACTTCACTGGTTGTTTCCTTTGCTGTGCAGGAGATTTTTAGTTTGATGCAATCTCATTTGTCTATTTTTGCTTTTGTTTCCTGTGCTTTAGGGATCTTATGCAAAAGCTCCTTGTCCAGACCAATGGCATAAGCATTTCCCCTGTTTTCTTTTTTTTTTCTAATAGTTTTAGCATTTCAGGTCTTACATTTAGGTGTTTTGCCTATATTGAGTTGATTTTTGTATATTCTGAGAGATAGAGGTCTAGTTTCATTTTTCTGAATGTGAATATCCAGTTTTCTTAGCATCGTTTATGGAAGACACTGTCCTTTCTCTGGTATATTCTTGAAAATTTTGTTGAAAATCAGTTGGCTATAAGTGCCTGCATTCATTCCTGTTTTCTCTGTTCTGTTCCATTGATCTGTGTCTTTTTTTTTTGCCTGTATCATGCTGTTTTGCTTAATATATCATGTAATATATTTTGAAGTCAAGTAGTGTCATGACTCCAGCTTTGTTATTTCAGCTCGATTGCTTTGGCTATTTGGGGTCTTTTGTAGTTCTATGAATTTTAGGCTTGTTTTTTCTATTTCTGCAAAGAACATCACTGGAATTTTGACAGGGATTGGATTTAATCTGTTGATCATTTGGGGTATAATGGGCATTTTAACAATATTAATTCCTGTAATTCATGAGCATGGAATATCTTTACATTGATTTTTTCTTATTTAATTTCTTTAATCAATATTTTATCTCTTGCAGTGTAAAAATTTTTTTACCTCCATGTTAAAATTATTCCTAAATATTTTTGTAGCTTTTTAAAATAAAATCTTCTTGATTTTTTTTCTGATTGTTTACTATTAGCATATAGGTATGCTATTGATTTTGCATGTTTTTATTAATCTTAAAAATTTACTGAGCTTGTTTATTAGTTCTAAGAGTTTTTTTTTTTTTGGAATATTAAGAGTTTTCTGTATATAAGTTCATGGCCATCTCCAACAGGAGCAATTTTACTTTTTCTTTTCCAATTTGGATGCTTTAGATTTCTTGTTTGCTAAATTGCTCTGACATGGACTTCTGGTACTATGTAAAATAGAAGTGGCAAGAGTAGGCATCCTTGTTTTGTTTCAGATCTTACAGGAAAATGTCTCAACTTTATCCCATTCAGTATTCATTAACTATGGGTTAGTTACATATAATTTTTATTTTGTGAAGGTACATTCGTTCTATACCTAATTTGTTGAGAGTTCTCATGATGAGGGATGTTGAATTTTGTCACATGCTTATTTCATTCAAATAATAACATCCTTGATTTCTGTTTATGTGACACATTCCATTAATTGATTTGTGTATGGTATCCTTGCATTCCTGGGTTGAAACCCACTTGATCAGGAGGAATAATCTTTTAACGTGCTGTTGAATTAAATTTGCTAATATTTTGTAGAGGATTTTTATTCCCTATGTTTATCAGAGATACTGGCCTGTAATTTATTTTATTGTTGTATTCTTGTTAGGTTTTAGTATCAAGATAATGCTGCCCTTGTAGAATAAGTTTGGAAGTAATCTCTTCTCTTCAACATTTTTGAAATAGTATGAGAATAGTTAGTATTAGTTTTTCTGTAAATGTTCAGTAGAATTTAGCGGTGAAACTATTGGATTGTAGTATTTTTTTTATGGGAGACTTGTGTTTTTCTTTTCTTTTCTTTTTGAGAAATTTAATTTTTGTTGGCACATAATAGGTATATATTTTATGAGGTACATGAGACTTTGATTCAGTTGCACAGTGTCTAATAATCACCTCATTGTCAATGGGGTATTCATCATCTCATGCATTTAACAATTATTTGTGTTAAAAACATTTCAATGCCTCTCATTTCATTATATTTAAACATAAAATAGGTTATCGTTGACTGTAATCACCTTGTTGTGTTTTGAAATACTAGATCTGTCTGGGCACGGTGGCTCACGCCTTTAATCCCAGCACTTTGGGAGGCTGGAGGATCATGAGGTCAGGAGATTGAGAGCATCCTGGTTAACACAGTGAAATCCCATCTCTACTAAAAATACCAAAATTAGCTGGACGTGGTGGTGTGTGCCTCTAATCCCAGCTACTCAGGAGGCTGAGGCAGGAGAATTGCTTGAACCAGGGAGCTAGAGGTTGCAGTGAGTGGAGATCATGCCACTGCACCCCAGCCTGGTGCCAAAGCAAGACTCTGACTGAAAAATAAAAGATTCTATCTTTTCATACCCATTAATCATCACTACTTCCCCACATTCCTGTTCCCATGACTGTATTTCCCAGCATCTGTTATGATCAGTTTAAATCTCCATGAATCCAATTGTTTTAATGTTTAGATCCCACAAATAAGTGAGAACCTGTGGAGTTTGCCTTTCTGTGACAGAATTATTTAATTTAACATAATATTGTCCAGATACATCTATATTGTTGCAAATGACAGGATCTTATGCTTTTTTATGACTGAGTAATACTCCATTGTGTATATGTACCCTATTTTTTTTTAATGTACTTTGCTGATAGATGCTTAGGTTGCTCCCAAATCTTGGCTATGGTGAATGGGGAAGCAATAAACATGGATGTGCAGACATCTTTTCAATATACTGATTCCATTTCTTTTGATTAGATACCTAGTAATGGGTTTGGTGGATCATATAGCAGTCCTATTTTTAGCTTCTCAGAAAGCTTCAAACTGTTCTCCATCGTGGTTGTACTAATTTACATTTCCACCAGCAGTGTACAAGCGTTCTCTGTTTTCTGTGTTCTTGCCAGCATATGTTGTTGCCTGTTTTTTTTGGATAAAAGCCATTTTAACTGGGGTTAGATAATATCTCATTGTAGTTTTGATTTGCATTTCTCTGATAATCAATGATGTTGAGCACCTTTCTATGTACCCACTTGCCATTTATGTGTCTTCTTTTGAGAAATGTTTATTCAGATATTTTGCCCGTTTTTAAATCAGGTTATTAGATATTTTTATTGAGTTGTTTGAACTACTTTTATGTTCTGAATTCTAATCCCTTGTCAGATGGATAGTTAGCAAAATTGTCTCCCATTCTGTGGCTTATCTCTTCACTTTGTTGATTGTTTCTTTTGCTGTGCAGAAGGTTTTCAACTTGATGCAATCCTATTTGTCCACGTTTTTCTTCAATTGACTTGCTTATGGGGTATTACTCAAGAAATATTTGCCCAATCCAATGTCCTGGAGAGTTTCCCCAATGTTTCTTTTAATACTTTCAGAGTTTCGGGACTTAGGTTTGTCTTTAATCCATTTAGAGTCAATGTCTTATATGAGGATAGATAGATGTTCAGTTTCTTCTGCATATAGACGTCCAGTTTTTTCCTAGCAGTATTTGTGGAAGAGACTGCCCTTTCCCCAATGTATGTTCTTTGGAATTTTGTGGAAAATGAGTTCACTTTAGATGAATGGATGTATTTCTGGGTTCTCTATTCTGTTCCATTGGTCTACACATCTGTTTTGTTGCCAGCATCATGCTGTTTTGGTTACTATAGCTCTGTAGTATAATTTGAAGTCAGGTGGTATGATTCCTCCAGTTCTGTTCTTTCTGCTCAGGATAGTTTTTTTATTCTAAATCTATTATGGTTTCATATACATTTTAGAGTAATTTCTTCTGTTTCTAGGAAGAATGTCATTGATATTTTGATGGGGAGTACACTGAATGTTATTGATATTTTGATAGGGAGTGCACTGATTGCTTCGAATAGTATGGGCATTTTAACAGTATCAGTTCTTCCAATCTAGAAATATAAAATATCTTTCCTTTTTTCTGCCTTCTTCAATTTCTTTCATCAATTGTTTAGTTTTCATTGTAGAGATCTTTCACTTCTCTGGGTAAGTTTATTCCTAGGTGTTTTGTTTTACATGTAGCTACTTGAAGTGCTATTACTTTCCTAATTTCTTTTTCATATCTTTTTTGTTGCTGACATATAGAAATGCTGCTGATTTTTTGCACATTGATTTGGCATCACAACTTTCCTGAAGTTGTTTATTTGTTCTAGTAGTTTTTGGGTGTAGTCATTAGGTTTTTCTAAATGTAAGATTATATCATCTACAAAGAAGTATAACTTGATTTTTCTGTTTATATTTGGGTAATTTTATTTATACCTTTAGTCTAATTGCTGTAACTAGGATTTTCAGTACCATGTAGATAAACATTGGAGAGAGCGGAAATTCTTGTCTTGTCCCAAATATTAGAGAAAAGTCCTTCAGTTTTTCCTCATTCAGTTTATTGCTAGTTGTCATATATTGCTAGGTCTGTCATATATGGATATTATTTATTCAGGTGTGTTTCTTCTGTACTCAATTCTTAAGCCTTTTTTTTTTTTAAGTCATGAAGGGATATTTAATCAAATGCTTTTTCAGCATTAATTAAAATGATCACATAGTTTTATCATTCATTCTGTTGATATGATTTATCACATTGATCGATTTGTGTACATTGAATCATCCTTGCATTGCCGGAGTAAATCCCATTAGGTCATTATGAAATGTCTTTTCAATCTGTTGTTCAATTCAGTTTGCTAGTATTTTGTTGAGGATCTCTGCATTCATGTTATGAGAGTTTTCTTTTCTTTTTTAATTTTTTGATGTGTTTTAGTCTGTTTTTTTGTATGAGGGTAATACTGGCTTTATGGAATGAGTTTGAAGCCATTCTCTCCTCACTTCTTAAAATAATTTTGAGTAGGGTTAGTGATGTTTCTTCATGTAATGTTTGTTAAAATTCTGCAGAGAAGCCATAGGGTTCTGGGCTTTGCTTTTATTGAAAACGTTTTATTATAGCTTTGATCCTGTTACTTGTTATTGGTCTATTCAGGTTTTGGATTTTTGGTAGGTAGCAGGTAGCTAGAAATTTATTCATTTGTCTTGGTTTTCTAATTTATTGGTATATATTTGCTCATGGTACTCTCTAATAATTATTTAATTTCTATAGCATAAATTGTAATGCTTCCTTTTTCATCACTGATTTTATTTAACTATTTAAGAGTCTTCTCTATTTTTTTCTTAGACTGTCCAAAAGTTTGTTGAGTTTGTTTAATTTTATTATTTTTGCTCTCATCTTTATCACCTCCTTCCTTCTACTAATTTAGGGTTTGGTTTGCTCTTACTTTTCTAATATTGGTATTTTGATAGGGATTGCATTGAATCTGTAGATTGCTTTGAGTAGTATGGATATTTTAACAATATTGATTCTTCCAATCTATAAAAATAAGATAGCTTTTCTTTTTTCTGCACTCTTCAATTGTTTTCATCATTATTTTTATAGTTTTTATTGTAGAGATCTTTCAATTCTCTGGGTAAGTTTATGCCCAGGTGTTTTGTTTTATTTGTAGCTATTGGAAATGCTATCACTTTCTTAATTTCTTTTCAGATTTTTTTTTTTTTTGCTGCTGACATATAGAAATGCTGCTGATATCTGCACATTAATGTAGCATCCACAGGTTTGCCAAATAAACTTTTTTTATTTGTTCTAGCAAATTTGGGTGTAATCATTAGGTTTTCCTAAATATAAGATCATATCATCTACATATAATTTTTAAATATAAGATCATATTATCTAAAAGTAAGGATATTTTAAACTTAGGATTATTTTAAACTTAAACTTATAACAACTTAACTCTGATTGCTACTTCTTAAGATGCATTGTTGGAAGGGGAAAGATGGCCCTATAGGAGCAACTCAGGATTGCAGCTCTTAGTGAAAGCACAGAGGGTGAGTGGATGCCACATTTACAGATGGATCTTTATTGTCCACAGACCAGGAAATTCCCAAGTGTAAGAGCTCCACAGGACACCAGCACAGCTGTTTTGGCTGGTGTGGCCATTTCAGCCAGAGCCACAGCACAGAGGCACTCTGTACAAAATACACTGGTCTAATTGCCCTATTAAACCAGCAATTTGAGATTTGAGAAGGCAGGTTAGCACATCCATCTGATTAAATGGGACTTACACAGTAAGTCAGGCCAGGAGATTCCCAAGAAGCGACGTTTGAGCCGGTACAGTGGGTTGCTGCATGGGAAATCACACAGATCCCAGTGCCCTTTCAGCAGGCGACTGAAACACCGGGGAGAGAGTCAACCTTTCAACTTAAAAAAAATGACTCTGAGGCAGGGAGCCAGGTGATCAGGCTTGGTGGGTCCCACCCCCACAAAAACAAACAAAACAGCAATTGGAAATGCTCGGGGTTGAGAGTTTCATGGCAAGCATAGCTGAACCCAGGGCAGTGCAGCTCAGTGGGGGAGGGGCATCTGCCATTACTGAGGCATTCCACCCTACGGAGGCACTCTCCCATTGCTGACACAGCCTGCCATTGCCGAGAAAATCTGCCATAACAGAGACAGTCCGCCAATACACAGGCAGGCCACCATCACCATAGCAGTTCTAACCACACCCACATAAACAGGACTACAGGGAATTACACTTGACAGCAGGGCAGAGCACATGACAACAGGGCGGAGCCCAGAGCAGCAGGGTGGAGCCCACGGCAGCAGGGCAGAACCTTAGTAGGCAGGTAGTGACTCGACTCCCTCCTTGCTGGGCAGGACAGTGCAACAGATACTCATAAATAAAGCTCTAACTCCCCGAGACAGAGCACCTGAGAAAAAAGGGGGGCTTTATGAGTTCTGCTGCAGCAGAATTAAACATACCTGCCTAGCAGCCCTGAATGAACAATGGAGCTCACAGCTCAGCACTTGAACTCCTATTAAGTACAGACCATCTCCTCAAGCAGCTCCCTGATACCCATATATCCAAAGAGTCACCTCACAAAAGACTGATCAGACTGACATTTGGCAGGGATCATTCTGGGACAAAGATAGCAGAAGAAGAAACTGGGAGCATCCCTCACTGTTCCACAGCTGCTACAGGTATATGCCAGGCAAGCAGGGCTTGGAGTGGACCTCAGCAGTCCTACAGCAGAGGGGCTAGACTGTTAGAAGTAAAACTAAAAAACAGAAATACTTCAGCATCAACAATCTGGGTGTCTACTCAGAGACCCAATCGAAAAGTCAGCAACTACTCGATGACGGTGGATAAATCCACAAGGATGGGAAGAAACCAGTGTAAAAAGGAGAAAAACACTGGAAACCAAAACAACTCACCTCCTACAAGGGACCACAATCCCCCACCAGCAAGGGAACAAAGCTGGATGGAAAATGAATGTGATGAAATGACAGAATCAGACTTCAGAAGGTGGGTAATGAGAAATGTTCATGAACTAAAAGAACATGTTCTAACTCAAAGCAAAGAAACTAAGAACCTTGAAAAAAGATTTGAGGAAATGATAGCAAGAATAGACAACATAGAGAGGAATATGAGTGAATTGATGGAGCTAAAAAACACAACACAAGAACTTTGTGAAGCATGCACAAGTCTCAACAGCCAAATTAACCAAGCAGAAGAAAGGATATCAGAGGTTGAAGATCAACTCAATGAAATAAAACAAGAAGGCAAGATTAGAGAAAAAAGTGCAAAAAGAAATGAATAAAGCTGCCAAGAAATGTGGGACTATGTGAAGAGACCTAATTTACGTTTGATAGGTGTACGTGAATGTGATGAAGAGAATGAAGCCAAGCTGGAAAATACTCTTCAGGATATTATCCAGAAAAATTTCCCTAACCTAGCAAGGCAGGCCAATATTCATGTCCAGGAAATACAGAGAACACCACAAAGATATTCTGCAAGAAGAGCAACCACAAGGCACATGATTGTCAGATTCACCAGGGTTGAAATGAAGGAGAAAATGCTAAGGACAGCCAGAGAGAAAGGTCAGGTCACCCACAAAGGGAAGCCCATCAGACTCACAGCAGATCTCTTGGCAGAAACCCTAAAAGCCAGTAGAGAGTGGGGGCCAATATTCAACATTCTTAAAGAAAAGAACTTTCAACCCAGAATTTCATATCCAGACAAACTGAGCTTCATAAGTGAAGGAAAAATAAAATCCTTTGCGAACAAGCAAGTACTCAGAGATTTTGTTACTACCAGGCATGCTTTACAAGAGCTCCTGAAAGAGGTACTACAAATAGAAAGGAACAACAAGTATCAGCCATTTCAAAAACATGTCAAATTCTAAAGAGCATCAATAAAATGAAAAATCTGCATCAACTAATGGGCAAAACAGCCAGCTAGCATCAAAATGGCAGTATCAAATTCATACATACCAATACTAACCCTAAATGTAAATGGGCTAAATGCACCAATCAAAAGACACAGGCTGGCAAATTGGATAAAAAGCCAAAACCCATTGGTGTGCTGTGTCCGGGAAACCCAACTCACATGCAAGGATACATAAAGGCTCAAAATAAAGGGATGGAGGAAGATTTACCAAGAAAATGGAGAGCAAAAATAAGCAGGAGTTCCAATTCTCATCTCTGATAAAATAGACTTTAAAGCAACGAAGATCTAAAGAGACAAAGAAGGACATTACATAATGGTAAAAGGATCAATACAACAAGAAGAACTAACGATCCTAAATATATGTGGACCCAATACAGGAGCACCCAGATATATAAGGCAAGTTATTAAAGACTTAGAAAGAGACTTAGACTTCCACACAATAATAGTGGGAGACTTTAACACGCCACTGTCAATGTTAGACAAATCAACCAGACAGAAAATTAACAAGAATATTCAGGACTTGAACTCAGACCTGCAACAAGCAAACCTGATAGACATTTACAGAACTCTCCACCCCAAATCCACAGAATATATGTTCTTCTCAGCACCACATCACACCTACTCTAAAATTTACCACATAATTGGAAGTAAAGCACTTCTCAGCAAATGCAAAACAAAAGAAATCATAACAATCAGTCTCTCAGACCATAGTGCAGTCAAGTTAGAATTCAGAATTCAGAAACTGACTCAGAACTGCACAGTTTCATGGAAACTGAACAATTGGCTCTTGAATATTGACTGAATAAACAATGAAATAAAGGCAGAAAAAAAGAATTTCTTTGAAACTAATGAGAATGAAGAAACAAAATACCAGAATCTCTGGGACACATTTAAAGCAGTCTCTAGAGGAAAATAGATAGCAATAAGTGCCCACATGAGAAGAGTGGAGAGATCCAAAATTGACACCCTATCATCAAAATTGAAACAGCTAGCACAGCAAGATCAAAAAAACTCAAAACCTAGCAGAAGACAAAAAATAACTAAGATCAGAGCAGAACTGAAGGAGATAGAGACAAGAAAAACCCTTCAAAAAATCAATAAATCCAAGAGCTGTTTTTTTGAAAAGATCAACAAAATAGACAGGCCACCAGCCAGATTGATACAAAAGAAAAGAGAGAATAACCAAATAGATGCAACAAAAAACGATAAAGGGTCAATCACCACAGATCCCACAGAAATTCAAACCATCATCAGAGAATATTACAAACAACTCCATGCACATAAACTAGTAAACCTAAAAGAAATGGATAAATTCCTGGACACCTGTGTCCTCCCAAGCCTAAACCAGGAGGAAGCTGAAACTATGAATAGACCAAAAACAAGGTCTGAAGATGAGGCAGCAATTAAGAGCCTACCACACAAAAAAAGCCCAGGTCCAGGTGGGTTCACAGCTGAATTCTACCAGACACACAAAGAGGATCTGGTACCATTCCTTCTGAAAATATTCCAAATAATCCAAAAAGAGGGAACCCTTCCCAAATCATTTTATAAGACTAACATAATCCTGATACCAAAACCCGGCAGAGACTAAACAAGAAAAGAAAACTTCAAGCCAATATCCATGATGAACATAGACACAAAAATCTTCAATAAAATACTGGCAAACCAATTGCAATAGCACATCAAAAAAGCTTATCCACCATGATTAAGTAGGATTCATCCCGGGGATGCAAGGCTGGTTCAACATACGCAAATCTATAAACATAATAAACCACACAAACAGAACCAAAAACAAAAACCACATAATTATCTCAATTGATACAGAGAAGGCCTTTGAGAAAATTCAACAACCCTTTATGCTAAAAACCCTCAATAAACTCGGTATTGATGGAACATATCTCAATATAATAAAAGCTATTTATGACAAACCAACAGCCAATATCATACTGAATGAACAAAAACTGGAAGCATTCCCTCTGAAATCTGGCACTAGAGAAGGATGCCCTCTCTCACCACTCCTATTCAATATAGTACTGGAAGTCCTAGCCAGAGCAATCAGGCAAGAAAAAGAAATAAAGGTATTCAGATAGATAATGAGAAAATCAAATTGTCTCTATTTGCAGATGACATGATTGTATATCTTGAAGACCCCATTATCTCAGCCCAAAAACTCCTGAAACTGATAAGCAACTTCAGCAAAGTCTCAGAATACAAAATCGATGTGGAAAAATCACAAGAATTCCTATACACCAATAACAGACTTTTAGAGAGCCAAATCAAGAACAAACTGCCATTCACAATTGCTACAAAGATAATAAAATACCTAGGAATACAACTAACAAGGAATGTAAAGGACCTCTTCAAGGAGAACTACAAACCACTGTTCAACGAAATAAGAGAGGACACAAACAGATGATGAAACATTCTATGTTCATGGTTAGGAAGAATCAGTATTGTGAAAATGGCCATACTGTCCAAAGTTATTTATAAACTCAATGCTATCCCCATCAAGCTACCAATGACCTTCTTCACAGAAATGGAAAAATACACCTTAAACTTCATATGGAACCAAAAGAGAGCCCACATAGCCAAGTCAATCCTAAGCAAAAGAACACAGCAGGAGGCATCACACTACTGGACTTCAAACTATACTACAAGGCTACAGTAATCAAAACAGCATGGTACTGGCACCAAAACAGAGATATACACCAATGGAACAGAACAGAGGCATCGGAGGCAACACAAATATCTGCTACCATACAATCTTTGATAAACCTGACAAAAACAAGCAATGCAGAAATGATTCCCTGTTTAATAAATGGTGTTGGCAAAAGCCAAAATAGACAAATGGGACCTAATCAAACTCCACAGCTTCTGCATGGCAAAAGAAACAGTGACTAGAGTGAAGCAGCAACCATCAGAATGGGAAAAAATCTTTGCAGTTTACGCATCTGACAAAGGGCTGATATCCAGAATTTACAAAGAACTCAAACAGATTTACAGGAAAAAAACAAACAAGCCCATTCAAAAATGGGCAAAGGATATGAACAGACACATTACAAAAGAAGACATACATGAGGCCAACAAACACATGAAAAAAATGCTCATCATCACTGGTCATTAGAGAGATGCAAATCAAAACCACATTGAGATACCATCTCATGCCAGTTAGAATGGCGATCATTAAAAAATCTGGAGACAGCAGATGCTGGAGAGGATGTGGAGAAATAGGAACACTCTTACACTGTTGGTAGGAGTGTAAATTAGTTCAACCATTGTGGAAGACAGTGTGGCGATTCCTCAGGGACCTAGAAATAGAAATTCCATTTGACCCAGCAATCCCATTACTTGGTATATATCCAAAGGACTATAAATCGTTCTACTATAAGGACACATGCACACGAATGCTCATTACAGCACTGTTTACAATAGCAAAGACCTGGAACAAACCCAAATGCCCATCGATGATAGACTGGACTGGGAAAATGTGGCACATATACACCATGGAATATTATGCAGCAATCAAAAAACAATGAATTTGTGTCCTTTGTAGGGACATGGATGAATCTGAGAACATCATTCTCAGCCAACTGACACAAGAACAGAAAAAGAAATACTGCATATTCTCACTCATAGGTGGGTGAGAAAAATGAGAACACATGGACACAGGGAGGGGGTCTACTACACACTGGGGTCTATTGGGGGGAATGGAGGAGGGACAGTGGGGGGAGCTGGGGAGGGATAGCCTGGGGAGAAATGCCAAGTGTGGGTGAAGGGGAGGAAGGCATCAAAACACACTGCCATGTGTGTACCTATGCAACTATCTTGCACGTTCTGCACATGTACCCCAAAACCTATCATGCAGTAAAAATTTTAAAAATTAAAAAAAGTAAATGGTGTTGGGAAAACTGGCTAGCCATGTGCAGAAAGCAGAAACTGGACCCCTTCCTCACACCTTACACAAAAATTATCTCCAGATTGATTAAGGACATAAACATAAGACCTGGCACCATAAAAACCCTAGAAGGAAATCTAGGCAAAACCATTCAGGACATAGGAGTAGGGAAGGACTTCATGACCAAAACACCAAAAGCATTGGCAACAAAAGCCAAGATAGACAAATGAGACCTAATCAAACTCCACAGCCTCTGCATGGCCAAATAAACAGTCATTAGGGTGAATCAGCGACCAACGGAATGGGAAAAAAATTTTGCAGTTTACCCATCTGACAAGGGGCTGATATCCAGACTTTACATAGAACTCAAACAGATTTACAGGAAAAAAACAAACAAGCCACTTCAAAAATGGGCAAAAGATATGAACAGACACTTTACAAAAGACACACATGAGGCCAACAAACATATAAAAAAATGCTCAGCATCACTGGTCATTAGAGAGATGCAAATCAAAACTACATTGAGATACCATCTCATGCCAGTTAGAATGGCGATCATTAAAAAATCTGGAGACAACAGATGCTGGAGAGGATGTGGAGAAATAGGAACACTTTTACACTGCTGGTGGGAGTGTAAATTAGTTCAACCATTGTGGAAGACAATGTGACGAGTCCTCAAGGACCTAGAAATAGAAATTCCATTTGACCCAGCAATCCCATTACTGGGTATATATCCAAAGGACTATAAATCATTCTACTCTAAGGACACATGCACACGAATGTTCATTGCAGCACTGGTTACAATAGCAAAGACCTGGAACCAACGCAAATGCCCATCGATGATAGACTGGACAGGGAAAATGTGGCACATATACACCATGGAATATTATGCAGCAATCAAAAACGATGAGTTTGTGTCCTTTGTAGGTACATGGATGAATCTGGAGAACATCATTCTCAGCAAACTGACACAAGAACAGAAAATAAAATACCTCATGTTCTCACTCATAGGCAGGTGATGAACAGTGAGAGCACATGGACACAGGGAGGGGAGCACTACACACTAGGGTCTATTGGGGTGAATAGGGGAGGGACAGTGGTGGGGGGAGTTGAGGAGAGATAGCAGGGGTAGAAATGCCAGATGTGGGTGAAGGGGAGGAAGACAGCAAATCACACTACCGTATGTTTACCTGTGCACCTATCTTGCATGTTCTGCACATGTACCCCAAAACCTATAATGCAATAAAAAGAAAAAAAAAGATGCATTGTTAGGTTGATTATTTTAACTTTTTCTACTTTTTGATACAGGCACCTATTGCTATAAACTTTAGTGTTGCTTTTGTCATATCCCATAAGTTTTATTATGTTGTTTTTTTTTATTTTTTTGTTTCAATAAATTTTTTACAATTTCTTTTTAATTTATTCATTGACCCACTAGTAATTCAGAAGCGTATTGTTTAGTTTCCATGTGTCTGTACAGTTTCCAAAGTTTCTCCTTCTATAGATTTCTAATTTTATTCTGTTGTGGTCAGTAAAGATACTTGATATTATTTTAAAATTTTTGAATCTTTTAAGACATGTTTCGTGGACTAATATATGATCTATTCTTGAGAATTACCTATCTGCTGTGGAGAAGAATGTATATTTTACAGCTTTTGGATAAAATGTGTTGTAAATATCTATTAGGTCCATTTGGTCTATAGTGAAGATTAAGTCCAATGTTTCTTTATTAAATTTCTTTCTGGATCTCTATCTGATGCTGAAAGTGGGGTGTTGATGTATCCAGGTATTATTGTATTTGGGTTTATATATATACTTAGCTCTAATAACATTTGCTTTATATATCTAGATGCTCTAGTGTTGAGTGTATATATATTTATAATTGTCATATCATCTTGCTGATTTAACCACTTTTTCCTTATATAATGACCTTTATTTTCTCTTTTTTATGATTTCTGTCTTAAAAATATTTTATCTGATACCAGAATGGCTACTACTGGTAATTCTGAGTTTTCATTTTTATCGAGTACGTTTTCTATACCTTTGTTTTCAGTCTACTTATGTCTGTATAGATGAACTATGTTACTTGTAGGCAGTAGGCAGTTATTGTAAAAAGTCTATTCAGCTACTCTGTGTCTTTTATTTGAAGAGTTTAGTCTATTTACATTCAATGTCATCATTGATATGTAAGGCCTTATTTCTGCCATTTGGTTGTATGTTTTCTGGTTTTATTCTTCTACCTTCTTTCCTATCTTCCTGTGTAAAAGTGTATTTCTCTGGCAATATGTTTTAATTTCTTGCTTTTTAGTTTTTCTGTATCTGTTGCAGAATTTTTGACTTGAGGTCAAAAAGGATTGCAAATAATATGTTACAGCCAATTATTTTAAACTTATGACAGCTTAACTCTGGTTGCAAAAACAAGCAAAGAGGGAACTCATAAAAACACTCTACACATCTACAACCATCTGATCTCTACAAAAACAAGCAAAAGGGTAAGGATTCCTTATTTAATAAATGGTGTTGGGAAAACTGGCTAGTCATTTGCAGAAAACTGAAACTGGACCTCTTCCTTACACCTTATGCAAAAATTAACTCAAGATGGGTAAAGACTTAAATGTAAGACCTAAAACCATAAAATACCTAGAAGATAACCTAAGCAGTACCATTCAGGACCACCATGGCACATATATACCTATGTAACAAACCTGCATGCTCTGCACATGTATCCCAAAACTTAAAGTACAATAATAAAAATAAATAAATAAATTTAAATAAGTAAATAAAACTCTACACTTCAACTTCATACCCTTTGCTTTTTAACCGTTTTTTTTTTTTGTTTGTTTGTTTGTTTTCATAGATTTCTTATACTGTCTTATAAAATTGCACTCATCATTTTTGATAGGTTTATCCTTTAGTCTTTCTACAGTTACAGTGTTAGGATATTCTGTATTTGTCCATGTACTTACTGTAACTAGAGTTTTATACCTTCAGCTAATTTTTTATTGCAAAATCTCTTCAGCATTTCTTTCAGGACACGCCCCTCAGCTTATGTTTGTCTAGGAAAATCATCATTTATCCTTCATTTTTGAAAGATATTTTTGCTGGATATACTATAAAATAAAAGGTTCTTTCCTTCAACACATTGAATATGTCATACCACTGTCTCCTGGCCTGTAAGGTTTCCACTGATACATGTGCTGCCAGACATGTTGGTTCTTCTTTAAATGTAATTTCCTTTCTCTTGATGCTTTTGGGATCTTTATCTTATTTTTGACCTTTGGAAATTTTATTATTAATTGTCTTGCAGTAGTCTTATTTGGGTTAAATATGCTTGGGGTTCTATAACCTTCTTGTGCTTGACTATTATATATTTTCCTAGGGTTTGAAAGTTCTCTGTTATTATCTCATCAAATAAACATTCTACTCTGATCTCTGTACCTCCTCGTAAGGCCAATAACTTTTTGGTTTGCCCTTTTGAAGCTATTATTATGGATTTTATATGCATGCTTTATTTGAGAGACTCTGATGCATTTTTCTGTATATCAATTGAATTTTTTAGCTCAATAATTCCTGCTTGAATCTTTTTAGTTATTTAAATCTCTTTGTTAAATTTATCTAATAGAATTTTGAATTATCTGTCTGAAAGATCACCTATATCTGTAACTCTGAGATTGGTCACTGGTGTTTATTTAGTTTGTTTGGTGACGTCATGTTTCTCTGAATGATCTTGATGCTTGTGGATATTCACTGATGTCTGAGGACTGAAGAGTTACTTATGTATTCTAATCTTCACAGTCTGAGCTTGCTTGTAGCCATCTTTCTCCAAAAAGCTTTGCAGTATCCAAAGGAAATTAAGCATTGTGATCTAAGTCTGATCACTGCAGCCATATCTGCTCTAGGGGGCATTCAAATCTAGTAATGCTATGACTCTTGCAGACTCATAACTGTACAACCTTGGTATTCTTTGGTAACTTCTGGGAGAATTCCCTTGATAACCAGGCAGGATCTCTTGTTCTCTTCCTATACTTTCCTCGAAACAATCAAAATCTCTCTCCAGGCTAGATTGCCTGGATTTGGGTGAGGAGTGATGCAAGCACCCCCTCATTTACTCCTACTGGGACTGTGCTGGGTCACAGCTGAAGCCAGCACACTACTCACCTAAGGCTCCTAGTGACTATTGTCTGACAACTACTAATGTTTATTCAAGACCCAAAGGTTCTCTAATCTGCAGGTAATGAATCTTTCCGGGCCTGAATCTTTACTTTCAGGGCAGTATTTTCCCTTCTGCCCCAGTGTGGTTTTTAAAAATGCCATCCAGAAGCTACGGCCTGGAAACTGGGAACTTTAGGAGTCTGCTTGGTGCTTTATTTTACTGTGGTTGAGTTGGTACCCATGTTGCAAGAGTAAGTCCTCTTTACTTTTCTCTCTTCTTTTCTCAAGTAAAGGGAGTCTCTTCCTCTTGGCTTCTACCACCTCAGGCTTGTGAGACCAATTGCCTGGTTACCACTGATGTTTAATTAAGGCCCAAGGGCTCTTTAGTCAGCAAGTGTTAAGTACTTCATGTATTTTTAGCCAGGGAAATGAGTTCCCTTATGGCCTATGGTAGATCTAGAAATGCATACAGAAGCTAAAGCTTAGAGTCAGGAGCTTTAGGAGTCTCCTTGGTGCTTTATTTTACTGAGGCTGAACTGGTTGATACTCAAGTGACAAAATAAAGTTTTATTCTTCTCTCTTGTTTCTTTTTTTGTTTGTTTGTTTTGTTTTTCCCTTAGTTTTCTTTTTAATTTTTTTATTTTTTATTGCATTTTGGGGTACATGTGCAGAACATGCAAGATAGTTGCATAGGTATACACACGGCAGTGTGTTTTGCTGCCTTCCGCTCCCTCACCCACATTTGGCATTTCTCCCCATGCTATTCCTACCCAGATCTCCCCACCTCGCTGTCCCTCCCCTATTTCCCCCAATAGACTCCAGTGTGTAGTGCTCCCTTCCCTGTGTCCATGTGCTCTCACTATTCATCACCCGCCTATGAGTAAGAATATTTAGTGTTTCATTTTCTGTTCTTGTGTCAGTTTGCTGAGAATGATGTTCTCCAGATTCATCCATGTCCCTACAAAGAACACTAACTCATCATTTTTGATTGCTGCATAATATTCCATGGTGTATATGTGCCACATTTTCCCAGACCAGTCTATCATCGATGGGTATTTAGGTTGGTTCAAGGTTTTTGCTATTGTAAACAGTGCTGCAATGAACATTCGTGTGCATGTATCCTTATAGTAGTATGATTTATAGTCCTTTGGATATATACCCAGTAATGGGATTGCTGGGTCAAATGGAATTTCCATTTCTAGGTGCTGGAGGACTCACCACACTGTCTTCCACAATGGTTGAGCTAATTTAAAATCCCACCAGCAGTGTAAAAGTGTTCCTATTTCTCCACATCCTCTCCAGCATCTGTTGTCTCCAGATTTTTTAATGATCACCATTCTAACTGGCATGAGATGGTATCTCAATGTGGTTTTGATTTGCATCTCTCTAATGACCAGTGGTGATGAGCATTTTTTCATATGTTTGTTGGCCTCATGTATGTCTTCTTTTGTAAAGTGTCTATTTATATCCTTTCCCATTCTGTTGGTTGCCAATTCACTCTAGTGACCGTATTTTTGCCATGCAGAAGCTGTGGAGTTTGATTAGGTCCCATTTGTCTTTTTTGGCTTTTGTTGCCAATGCTTTTGGTGTTTTGGTCATGAAGTCCTTGCCTACTCCTATGTCCTGAATGGTTTTGCCTAGATTTTCTTCTAGGGTTTATATGGTGCCAGGTGTTATGTTTAAGTCTGTAATTTATCTGGAGTTAATTTTTGTGTAAGGTGTCAGGAAAGGGGTCCAGTTTCTGCTTTCCGCACATGGCTAGCCAGTTTTCCCAACACCATTTATTAAATAGGGAGTCCTTTTCCCATTGCTTGTTTTTGTCAGGTTTATCAAAGATTGTATGATTGTGGATATGCTGTGTTGCCTTCTATGCCTCTGGTCTATTCCATTGGTCTATATCTCTGTTTTGGTACCAGTACCATGCTGTTTTGAGTACTGTAGCCTTGTAGTATAGTTTGAAGTCCAGTAATGTGATGCCTCCCACTGTGTTCTTTTTATTATTGACTTGGCTATGCAGGCTCTCTTTTGGTTCTGTATGAAGTTCAAGGTGGTTTTTTCCAGTTCTGTGAAGAAAGTCAATGGTAACTTGATGGGGATAGCGTTGAGCAGAAGCAGTCTCTCTCCATGGCCATCACAGCTGGGAAAGCACTGAGTCACAGCTGACAGCAGCATGGTACTGGGTCTCACCCAAAGCCTGTTTGTGACTATGGCCGGTCTACAGCCAATGTTTATTATTCAAGGACCAAAGGCTCTTTAGTCAGTAGGAAGTAAATTCTGCCAGACCTAGGTCCTTCCCTTCATGGCAGTGAGTTCTCTTCTCACCCAGAATGAGTCTAGAAATGTCCCCTTGGAGGTAGGGCCTAGAATGGGGGCCTTAAGACTGTAATTGATGCTTATTTCACTGTAGCTGAGCTGATATTCAATTTCCAAGATGAAATATTCTTTACTCCCCCTTCCCCTTTCTGCAAGCAGAAGGAGCCACTATGAGCTGCACTGCCTGCAGTTGGGAAGGGATGACACCAGCACTTCCTTGGCCAGCTCTATCTGGTGTCTCACTGGGTTGCAGGCACCCCATGTCCACTGGCTCCAAGGCCAGTGTAGTACCAGAACTTGCCCAGAAACTGCAGTATTTATAGCCAAACTGCCTTTCGAATGTATTCAGGACCACAGGGCACTCTAGCTTGTGGTGGTGGTGCTAGTTGGCCTTTAAGTTTCTGCTGCTGAGAGAGAGGATTCCCCTCTGGTTAGGGATGGATTAAATGCTCCCTGCATGGGTACTGGCTGAGTTCTGCCCTGTATTGTGTTCTTCTTTGATAGTACACACCATGTACTAATGTAAAGTCCTACAATCACTTTAGTGAGGAATTAATTTGAGGAGGGAGCTCCTCTAAGGACACAGATTATTTCTCTGAAATGTTTGGTGCACCCAGAAAATGGAGACAGTGTGGTATAGACAATGCAATACTGAATTTCCTACCCTCTTCAGTGTCTCTTTCCTTGATACGTGTTAAAACCAGATACTGTGATCACTCACCTGATTTTTGGTTCTTAGAGACATTCGTTCTCATGTGGATTCTTGTTCAATTTGGTGTTTCTGTGGAGGAAACAATTGCAGGAGGCGTGTATTTATACTTCTTGCTCTATTTTTTCTTATGGGAGAATTTTTTATTACTGACTTAGCATTGTTACTCATTTTTGGTCTGTTCATATTTTCCAAGTTTTCATAATTCAATCATTGTAAGTTTTATGTGTCCAGAAATTTATCCATTTTTCTAGGTAATAAAATTTGTCACTATATAATTGTTCATAATTCCCTTGTGAATCCTTTATATTTCTGTTGTATCCATTGTAATGTCTCTGTCCCCATCTTCAGTTTTACTTCTTTGGATCTTCTCTCTATTTTCTTCATTAGTCTGGCTAAAGATTTTTTTAATTTCATTTATCTTTTTGTAAAGAAAATTAACTATTATATTTACTTTCTGTAGTTTTTATTATCTGAATTTTGTTTATTTATGCTCTGATCTTTATTATTTCTTTCCTTGTATTAATTTTTAGTTTGGTTTGTCTTTGTTTTACTAGTATCTTAACATGCAATGTTAGGTTGAGATTATTCTTCCTTTTTGGTGTATGCATTTATAGCTTAGGACTTTACCTTATAACTGCTTTGCTGTGCCTCACAGGATTTAGAATATTGTGTTTCCATTTTTGTTTGTCTCAAAAAATTTCTAAATTTCCCTTTTCTCCATTTACTTATTGGTTGTTCAGGAGAATGTTTTTTAATTGTCATGTGTTTATAATTTTTTCAAAGTTCCTCCTATTGTTGATTTCTAGTTTTATACAATGGTGTTAAGGAAATATACTTGATATGACTTCAATCTATTTGCATTTAACTTTTATTTTAGATTTGGGGATACATGAGAAGGTTTCTTATATAAGTGAGGTTGTATCAGAGAGGTTTGTTGTACATATTATTTCATCAACAAACTGGTAAGCCTAGTATGCAATAGTTATCTTTTCTGTTCCTTTTCCTTGTCCCACCATCCACTCTGAAGTGGACCCCAGTGTCTGTTGTTTCCATTTTAAAGTTCATAAGTTCTCACCATTTAGCTGCTACTTATAAGTGAAAACATTGGTTTTTCAGTTCCTGCATTGGTTTGCTAAGGATAACATCCTCCAGCTCCATTCTTGTCCCTGTCAAGGACAAGATCTTGTTCCTTTTCATGGCTATTTAGTATTCCATGATTTATGTGTACCATATTTTTAAAATTCAATCTATCATTAATGAGCATTTAGGTTGATTCTGTGTCTTTGATATTATGAATAATGCTGAAATGAATATTCACATGCCTGTGACTTTATGGTAGAGTGATTTAAAGTTTTCTGGGTATATACCCAGTAATGGGATGGCTAGGTCAAATGATAGTTCTGCTTTTAGCTCTTTGAGGAATTGCCATACTGCTTTCTATAATAGTTGACTAATTTATAATACCACCAATAGAGAAAACGATTCCAGTGTTGGATACATATCTATTTCTAATTGTTCTATTATTTTGCTGAATAGAGCCCTATATTATTGTGAAATGACCTTCTTTGTTTTTTTTTCTAGTTTTCAATATAAAGTCTATTTTTCATTATATAAGTTTTGCTATTCCTGCTTTTCGTCTCTATTTGCATGGAATGTATATTTTTCTACTTTTCCCTCAGTTGATGTGTGTTATTTCTGGTAGTCTCTTGAAAGAAGCATGTAACTGGGTCTCTCTCTCTCTCTCTCTCTCTCTCTCTCTCTATATATATATATATATATATATATATATATATATATATATATATATCTCCATCCACTATATATCTTTAAATTTGCAATTTAAATTCTATTTACAATTAAGGCAATATTGATAGGTGATTAAGGAATTATTACTGCTAATTTGTTAATTATTTTCTAGTTGTTTTAAAAATATTTTCTTTCTTCATCTCTTACTGTTCTTTGTGTTTTACTGACTTTGTCTAGTTGTATATTTGAATTCCTTGCATCTTCTTTTTAGTGTATCTATTATAGGTTTTTGTTTTGCCATAAGGCTTATAAAAACGTCTTATAACAGTTTAAGGTGACAACTTTAATTTGATAACAATAAAAAGGATGCTATTGTTTAACTCCATACCCCCATTTTAAATTATTTTGAATTTTTGATGTCACAATTTACATCTTTTTATATTGCATATTGCTTAGGAAATTAGTGTAATTACTATTATTTTTAATAGTTTTGTGTATTAACCTTCAGTACTAGATATGAAAGTTTGGCAGTATTTTTTCTTGCACATTTTGAATATATTATTCCATTCCCTCCTGGCTTGTTTGGTTTTGGTTAAGAAATTCAATGACAGATGTGTTGGCACTCCTTTGTATGAGATGCATTTCTTATTTCTTGCTGCTTTCAGATTATATTTTCTTTGATATTTGATAGTTTATTGCATTTCTAAGGGTACTCCTCTTTGAGTTGAATTTCACTGGAGAACTGTTTGCTTCCTGTATATGTGTATTGTCCTCTATCCCAAGTTTTGTAAAGTTTTCAGTCATTATTTTATTGAGTATGCCCTCTGGCCCATTTTCCCTTTCTTCTTCTGCAAAATTTATTATTCAAAAGTTTGGTTTCCTTGATGGTGTCCCATAATTCTCATAGTCTTTCTTCATTCTTTCTAATTCTTTTGTCTTTTTTGCTTCTCTGAGTAAACAATTTCAAATATTCTGTTAGTTATTATTTTTAAAATTCTGCTTAACTTACTCTGCTGTTAAAATTTTATTTTGAATTTTTCAGTTATTGCATTATCATCACTAAGATTTCTGGATTTTTATTGCTCTAAATTTTTTTCTTCTTGCTTTTTATGTTATTATTTTCAAAATTTATTAATTTTTTTATCTGTATATTCCTTTAGTACACTGAAGTTCTCAGTAAGCATAATTGTGAATTTTTTGTCAATCATTTTATGCATTTCCATTTATTTGAAGTTCATTATTAGAGCTTTATTACTTTCCCTGAGTGTCATGATTCCCTGAGTCTTCCTAATCCTAATGTCGTCATGTGTGGGGTTTTTGTTTTGTTTTGTTTTGTTTCTGTGCATTTGAGGAGACAGCTCCCTCTTCTGAATTTTATAGGTGTTCTTTGGCAGTGATAGAGCTTCACTATTTAGTTTATCCTCTGATTCTGAAAGGGCTAGCTCAGGTAGTATGAGTACCTCACCTCCTGTAAACTGGCATATGATATTTGAAAGCAGTCTTGAATTAATTGCAAATATATGGTTGTAAGTCTTCTAGGTGACTCTGCTACCATTTTTTTCCCCCTGATGTCAAATGGTGCTACTCTGCTGACCTTTGAGACCGCTGGCTGGGCTCTGCCCTCAAGTGAAGCTGTTGGCTGTGTACTGCAATGACTTCTGGTTAGAAAGGCACATGATGTATTCATGCCCTGACTGGGCAATTCTGCTATTTGGGATCTGAAGTTGGGCAGCATTGCAGGAGAAGCTCCAAAGTTAGATGGAGTTGCTGCTCTATTGGAACTCTAGGATATGTTTCCCAGAAATGTGTGATTGTGGATTGCTTCCCTATCTAGGTAGAACTATAGATTGGGTCTTTTGTGAATTGATTGCATATTTGACCTCCTGCATCAAGTAGGACTATCTTCTGTGTTTCTCCAAAATATATAGAATTGGAGGATATTTGCCTGTCTGGTTCATTGGGCAGGCATTTTGGCTGTGTGGAGCTGCTGCATATCTTTCTGGGTGAAACAAGTGTAGCTCTTTCTCTTCTTTGATATGTGAAGGTAGGCATCTCCCTGCCTTGGTGGGGTCATTGGGCAAGCTTTGGATCTGCAAGGAGCTGTTGCTTGCCTTCTTGGGTCAATCCAGTGTAGCCATGTTGCTGCATTAAGTTCCATAGAGGTGGGAGTCTCCTTGCCTAATTGCCTCTTATATTGTAATAGACTATTGCTAGTTGCATATATAATCAGGTGATATTTGTCTGATTAATATAGCCCCTTTCTTTTTATTAGTTTCAGCATGGTTTATCAATTTCCATCCCTTTAGTTTTAGCCTATCAAATCCATTATTTCTATTGATTACTTTTACTTTCTAGTATTTTCTGTTGATTATTTCTTAGGGTATCATCTCTATATTTACATTATCCATTTATTGTTTTATGTTGCCTGCTATTTTCATTGGAGCCCTTAACATAGCAAAGATTGCTATTTTTAATTTCCTATCTGGTAATTCAAAAAATAATTGTGCCATATCTGAGTCTGGTTCTGCTACTTGCTTTGTCTCCTTATGCTGTGTTTTTTCTTGTCTTTTGACATGTCCTGTAATTTCTTGTTGGATGGGGTATGTAATATGGTGAGTAATAGAAACTGAGGTAAGTAGGTTTTCAGCCTATGGCTGTGTACTGTGACAAGTAGATGGTCTGTGCTTAATGTTTACTGTAGTTGTAGGTACCAAAGCGTCTGTATTTTTGCTTCTCGTGATGTCTTTGAGCTTTCCTAAAATCTTTTCCTTAAATAAATTCTGCCCTCTCCAGATCTTTCAGCTGTAATCCAATGTTATATTACTGAAGATTTTTTGATATCGTGGTAAGAGGTATTGGAATGAGAAGGATTCTAAATAGTATGACTTACACTTAGTCTTTTAGTGATCTTTGTCCCTAGGGTGTGACCTTTACAAGTGTTTCTCCACTTCTTTATTTCCCGTTAGGTGATATAGAAAGATGAGGGAGCTGCAGTTGGGCACTTCCCTTCTTTCAGGTAAGGTAAGATTCTGGTAAAGTCCTTCTCCATGCTGAGCAGGTTTTAGTTATGGGGAGCATATTCTAGTTATATGCCCTCTAAATATGAATATTATGGCCACATTTCAAAATATTTACTATCCATCTACTCCTGCCAGAAACAGGATAAGTTTTTCTTAGCTTTTAACCCTGAAAACCTGGTCAGGTTCCTGGATATAAAACCCATGAAATTATGCTTTGCCCCACCTAAGGACTGCATTCTCCAAGAGTTTCTCACTTTTGTGTCAGTTCTCATTTCACTTCTAGCAACTAATCAAAGCTACCATTTGTATTCCTCCTAATATATTGCTATAGCATCTTTTGCTGCATGTAAGCTGATCTTAACTGTAATTCTCTATATTTCCATGTCTTTCAGATTCTGAGGTGTTGATTTGGCCTGTGACCTAAATTCTCTGATGATTCTAAAAACACTCACTGAGTTTTAGTTTTTTTTCAGCTTTTGTCCTACAGTACGGAGTGACAGCTTCCGTGTTTTGTACATGTTATAGCTGAAATCAGAAGCTGCTCTTTTTCTTTCTGAGCTAAAATCAATCTTTTAACTTCTAGATGTTGGCCTAACATGAACTTTTAGATCTTCACAAAACAACACCTAAAGCATTTTTATTTATAAATTTTTAATTGAAGCCTGAAGGAAAAATAATTCAGAGTTGCAGTGTACTTTCTAGGTCCCCAATACTCTGTTAGAAATTGTGTTATTTCTTCATAACCACTTTTCAAGGTAGATAACTTTTATGAATATGGAAACAGACATTCAACATAACAGCTAGAAAGTGTCAGAAATAGAATTACACCCTTGACCACATTCTTTCCAAACTCTAGGTTCTTCTTATTTCAACATACTGCCCCCACTTCCAGCAGTTACCTCAATGTTGGGAGGGAAGGAAGGCAGAAGATACAACATAGGATCGCTCCCCTGCTATTTCTAAGAGACATGAGAAAGACACTTTGTTTTAAACGTGCCTAGGATTTTGCTTTTATTCAGGAATGGTAAGCGAATAGATTAGAAGACTATTGCCCTTGAAAGGATAATTTGATACTCATAGTTTCCAGGAGAAAGGGGTATACCATGTGATGCCGTGCAGAACCATTTGGGAAATCATCAGAGTTAGTCATGAGGTAAGAGGCGTGAAAGGATGGGCCAGGGCTTTTATTGTGGTTTTCG
This sequence comes from Saguinus oedipus, assembly GCA_031835075.1. Classification (NCBI taxonomy): domain Eukaryota; kingdom Metazoa; phylum Chordata; class Mammalia; order Primates; family Cebidae; genus Saguinus; species Saguinus oedipus. Next base: position 132,366,298 of record CM063178.1, read on the forward strand.
TGTGAAGAAATAGGTGAGGCAGGGTAGGTGTGCTGAGCCAGTTTAGAAACAGATACTTTGAATTATTATGGATGATTCTGGGCTTTGGAGGTAGTCCCTAGCTGTCTGGTACCTGATCCTGGGGCGATGTAGGAAAGGGGCATAGTGTTCCCCACTCCAAAAGCCTGATAAAAGGGCGTATAAAGGGAATATGGGCTCAGGATTGGTTGATTTGCCTATCAAAAAGATACAGACACCATGTTTGACATCTCTAGGAACTGGCTTAAACTGGGAGGGGCAGTCCATGCCTGGATCTGCAAGACCTCAAGGTCAAAGTATCATACAACATTTTTAAAAAAATAAATAAAGAAGAACCAGGATTAATGCACCCCTCCAGCTAGTGCCATGAAAACAAATATATTTCAAATTTTTATTATTATTCTGAGTTTTATTTAAATGGCCTATACTTTATTATCTCTGATTTCATCTTCCTAATTCAGCTAAATTTGACTAATCAACGTCACCTAATTGCTTATCTAACCCTTTCCTATACTGGGAGCCAATACAGGCATACCTTGTTTTTCTGTGCTTCACTTTATGTAGATTTTGCCTTAAAAATGTTGTTGAATCTGAGGATGGAATAAGGAGGGACAACTCAACAGAATTTGAATTTGACTTGATGGAAGGTTGGGCTTAGCTGTAGAAAAAAATATGAAAAGAAGAAAAGAACAGAGTAAGCAAGGCAATAAATGATAATTATAGAGAAATATACATATTTTGTGTTTTTAGAGAAACATTTATATAAAATAGGAAAATTAGCATGAAATCAGGATGTGAAGGGTACTCTGTATTTGTAGCTATTTATATACATGGCTTATCCCCAGTGCTTTTGTCATAGGCATTCCCAGTCCATTCATTTCGGTAAACCAAAGCACCTAGAAGTGAGTGGCATGTCCTGGACTGACACTTAGAGCTGGAAGGAGTTTAAAATTTGGAAAACAATGTGACGTTATATAAAGTAATATAATTCTGAAGTCAGAGGAACTCAGAGCATTCTAATTATATTACCTGCTCATCTATAAAACCAGTATGTATGTCTACCAAGTTTTATAATTATTTTGGAATTTAAATGGATTAGATAAGTCACTATTAGTACCTATTTCTATTTGTGGGGGATACAAAAATTTAAAAAGAAAGAAGGGAGACTAGCAAAACTTGTACCTACTATTTACTATTGTCCTCTTTCCTCTTCATTTTTAATTTTTATTCCCATTTATGAAATTTTAAAATCTGTGGTTTATTACAACTGCCTATATTTACTTAATACCTGCCTGGAGTTTGAGACTGTGGAGTGAGGAGTAATGTTAATGTCAGGAGTATGAGATTCAGCTCTTTGTCACTTTTTAGCTGGTTAAAATTAGAAAAATGAATTAAAATCTCTATAAAAAACTCAGACCATTCATTTCCTTGTCCGTTAGTACCGGGACTGCCTAGATAATTGTTTCACAGATATGATATATGTTGAAATGCCAAACATAACTTTTTTGTTACATGGTAGGTTCTTACTACCTTTTTCTGTATTAAACAACACACATGTATTCATGTTTACAATATTTAAAGCAGCATAAACTGGCTAAAGGAAATCTTAATATGTCAAGGCAAGTAAGCCTTTCAGTGCCTCTTAAGTTACACCAAAGTAGCTTTCACTAAGTCCTCTGGTGAGTAGGGTAGGCATTATTGCTCTTCCACATGTGGCTGCTCACAATTCTCTTCCAGACTGGAGAGTAGTAGAAGTACATGTAAGAGAAACAAGAGATGATGAATTACCCTTTGCATGATTGCTTTTGTCCTTTTGTAATTTCAGTTGCTATTACTCTATAATTAAAAAAAACAAACAAAAAACTACTTTTTTCTTTGAAGTACTAATGCCAAAAAGTGGATCCCTGAATACCTTTGATAGGGTTTATTATCTCATTATTCGATGCTTGTTAAAAATGTATAAGAGGTTGTGTTTGTATTAAAAGTGAATACAGCAAATATATGTGATTATAATGGATTAGGTACCAGGAAAGACTGGAGAACTGACTTATGGAAACTTTAAATATCTTGGATAAGAGAAATTTTGTTTATAAAGGAGAGAAGTTTGCAATGAATTTCATAATTTTGATTTGCAAAGAGATGGGTAGAAAAATACTTAAAATTTTCAATACAGTGTCTGAACTATAGACTCACTGCCTGTTAATGACACATGTGAACACTAAAGTTGTGACTGGACAGTACACATCACTGCATATATAGGAAATGACATGAGCCAGCTGTCAGACCAGATTTAGACCCTTGTACCATGAGATTCGAAGTGACTTAACAAATCCCAGTTTTTGTAAAACGTCCTACTCGAAGTCCATTTCTTTGAAATAAAGTCTTACCCCTTCTTGCCTTGTAAATATCTCATTTATTCTTTAAAATTTAGTTCTTACCTCTTGAAATATGAATAAAATGACAGCAAAGATATAAACCTATATGGTCACTGTAAACCACAGAGTAGACAAAAGATTTCTAGGAATATTTGGAGTGCTGATGTGGAAGGAAAAAATGTTAATTAACTTAGGAAAGTCGAGGAAGTTACAACCTATAGTGGGCATGGCCTCAGAGTGAAAGCTAGATGGAAAGAAAGATGATTCACCCAAAGATATATGGAAAGCTCACTAGTCAGAGGCATCAGTTGCTGTGAAAGATGAGTATGAGGCATGGTGTGTCCATGAAGGAAGTCCTTAGGAAGTAGATTTAAAATACACAATTAATAAGACAACAACATTGCAGCATTAATACTGATGGACTGATACCCTACCATTAGTAATTACAGAATAAGGCAATAAAAAAGAAAAAAAGATAAAATTATCAACCTTCTTGCCTTATCAAACAATTAAGAATGTTTCTCAGACTGAAAGATAAGAATCTGACAATTATTCAGGGAACTATGTGGGCCCATTCAATCTGGAGGAAATATACATTATCATAAACCTGTAGAGGTATATACACATACACATGCGTGCACACACACCACTGAGATCCCTAATTATAAAATTTCTTAACAGAAAGATAAATTGAAAAAGAGAGGGCCATAAAAATTCGAGAGAGAAACCAAACATCTTATAAAAAATAAGATTGAAAACGTCACAGACTTCTCAACAGCAACAGTAGGAGCAATAGAAAGCGAAAGATGATTATTAACATTCCAATGTTCTTTCTGCCTAATCAAACTACCCATAGAACTTGAAGAAAGTATAAAAATGTTTTTCAGCATTTGAAGTCTCAAAATAGATCAACCTTTCACCATATGCTACAAAGCTACTGGAGATGGACGCCATGAAAAGGATATATACCAGGAAGAAAGAATGAAGAGAATCTGGCAGACCCTGTAAAGCCACATGTGGAGAAGCTGTTGATTAATTCCCTTGCTGGTCAGGTTATGTCCTGGTCAGGTTATAGCCTCTTGTTACTCTAATACCACCCAATTCTGATTTATTAATAGCAAGTTGCAACGCCCCAGGTTTATCATCTAAGCACGTTGTTAGGCTTTATTCTTCAGAATTAATACCTACCTCTTGGCACATATACACCATGGAATATTATGCAGCAATCAAAAATGATGAGTTTGTGTCCTTTGTAGGGACATGGATGAATCTGGAGAACATCATTCTCAGCAAACTGACACAAGAACAGAAAAAGAAATACCGCATATACTCACTCATAGGTGGGTGAGAAAAATGAGAACACGTGGACACAGAGAGGCGGTCTACTATACACTGGGGACTGTTGGGGGGAATGTGGGAGGGACAGCGGGGGGGGCTGGGGGGGATAGCCTGGGGATGAATACCAAGTGTGGGTGAAGGGGAGGAAAGCAGCAAAGCACACCATGTGTGTACCTATGCAACTATCTTGCTCATTCTGCACATGTACCCCCAAACCTATAATGCAATAAAAATTAAAAAAAAAAAAATACCTACCTCTTGAAGTGGTTATGTTATCAATCAGTAGTCAATAAACACCTTTTGAATACATGAGTCTCACATATAATTTATCACATGTATTTTATAGGATGGTGCAAAGTAGTAAATTTTTTTGATAGATAATGTTGTTACAGCTGCATTAAAGTAGGTGGTAGATCAAACAGACCATGCACAACATAAATAAATGCCATTTTGGGAACTTCCAGCTTTCAGATTTTCTAAATAATTAAGTAGACTCAAATGCATGCCTAAGAAGGTGAATGAATCCTGCTTTTATCATGATAAAAACCGCTGATATGTTCAAATACATGATATATAATTTTATAAGAATGTCTTCTTATGAGCAATTTTGTGAGTTCTTGTAATAACATTAAAGATGACAACATGCTTTTCAGGTCAAGTGCTTTATGTATTTTTTAAAATTTTACTTCCTTACTACAAAGAAGTGTACATTAATTTTTACCATAACAAATTTTCTGATCATGATATAAAGATGTCCTTTTCCATTGGATCTCCTTTTTCTTCTTTGTGTATGTAACAGTATCTCTTTCTTCTTCCTTAATTGCTTTTCATTCTGTGACTTTGATGTGATTGAAGTTAGAACTTAGGATTTCTTTTAGCCTCTCCCTGAGTCTCTCTCTCTCTCTCTCTCTCTCTCTCTCTCTCTCTCTCTCTCTCTCTCTCTCTCTCTCTTTCTCTGTTTCTCTCTCTCTCTCTCTCTCTCTCTCACACACACACACACACACACGTGCACACACACACATTTCTGATATCTTTGCTTTGCATTCAACATCTTTCTCACATTATGAGGGCTGCTACATTAGCAATTTTTATTCATAATTATTTTATATCATATTGGCATTTATTTTCATTAATATGACAAAAGCCTCATTAGCAGAGATTCTTATTAGCATTTTGTCATGGAAAATAGTTACTTCATTTTATATTAGTGTCGTAATATGAGATAACAAATGACTACTTAAAATCTTTTCAACCCCTCCACTTGAACAACGGAACATCTCCAGCACAGTGAGTAGGAGGATGCTGGGGATGTTTACCACCCTTGTTCCAAGAGATTTGGGAAGTAACAGCAGCAACAGTTAAAGTGACAACAATTAAATAGTATGCTTGCGTGCTTGATATTGTATTATTTTCTTCCACCATTTTGAAAAGCGCTATATTTGACTCTGTTTGTTCCTAGGTGTGATAAGGGCAAAACAAAAACATATTTATATCTAGACTTGGAAGCTAATTAGATCTTTGGAAATGTTGCTTCTGTTCCTGCTGGCACCATTGACAAAAAGGGATAGTGCATGTATTTCAAACAGTCGGTATTATCTGGATGTGTCTTCAGGGAGAAGATCAAAGAAAAAAGATTTCTGTGCTTAAGAAAGAAGCTTCAATTTCATAAACTAAATTCACCCACTGATTTTTAAAAAGGGAATATTTATGTGAATTACTTTAATAGTTACTCCATGTTTTAAGAAGGCAAGCTATATTTAGAACTTAAATGAAAACTCAATTCAAAGTTCAATCTGAAAACAGAGAAAGTATAAGTGAGGCATAAATCTAGACAAAAAGAATAAAAAGATTAAAAGCTTTAGGGAGGTGAGCACGGTGGCTCACGCCTGTAATCCCAGGACTTTGGGAGGCCAAGGTAGGCAGATCACTTGAGGTCAGGAGTTCAAGATCAGCCTGACCAATACGGTGAAACCCCATCTCTACTAAAAAGACAAAAATTAGCTGGACATGGTAGCAGGTGTCTGTAATCCCAGCTGCTTGTGAGGCTGATGCAGGAGAATCGCTTGAACCTGGGAGGTGGACACTGCGGTGAGCCAAGATAGCACCATTGCACTCCAACCTGGGCATCGCAGTGAGATTCGTTCTCAAAAAAATAAAAAAAGTTTTAGGGACATGTATGACTAGATTCATTTTCTATGTTGGCCACCTACCTGCAGCATTCCTGTTGGCCAGTGTATCTTTTTTCATCTAGGAGCAGATAGAATTAGCTTTTCTTGCAGAGTTACTGTTAGAGTTAGGTGAAATTGTAACATTATGCAAACATTCCGTGGTATATAGTAAGTTCTAAATAAACAGTTTTTTTTTTAATCTTCACAACTGCTAGATCAAAATATTGTAGGGCTGTGTGGTTCCTAGAGATCATGTAGTCTATGTTTCAGTCTCAGAAGACACTTCATTCCCTTGGTAATTTACTTAGTAGCAGATGTCTACTAGGGGAGACACATTAGCTTGGTGAGTTTTAACAGAGTAATTTAGGTTTACACTTGTACTACTACTGTATTTAGAACTACTGCTGTAAAGGTTTTTCCACAAAATTCCTTGTTTACATAGGTACATAAATATAAGCATATATCTTTCTCAAATACTACTGGTCTTTTCTTTAAAAGCATTAAGTTCAGGAGTATATGTGCTAGTTATTATATAGGTAAATTGCATGTCATGGGAGGTTTAATGCACGGATTATTTTCACACCCAGGTGATAAGCACAGTACCTGATAGGTAGTTTTTGGATCTGCACCCTCCTCCCTCCCTCTACCATCAAGTAGGCCCTGCTATCTGTTGTTCCCTTCTTTTTATCTGTATGTACTCAACATTTAGCTCCCTCTTGTAGGTGGGAACATGTGCTATTTGGTTTTCTGTTCTAGTGGTAGTTTGCTTAGAATACTGGTCTCCAGCTCCATCCATGTTGCTGCAAAGGACATGATTATGTTCTTTTTTACGGTTGAGTAGTATTTTATGTTGTGTATATACCATGTTTTCTTTATCCAGTCTACTGCAGATGGGCATTTAGATTAATTTTATATCTTAACTATTGTGAAAGTGATGCACTGAACATATGCATGCATATGTCTTCATTGTTCTTAATCTTAACTCATATTCAAGAAAAATGACAATGTTTTTCTTTTGAGACAGAGTCTTGCCTGTCGCCAGGCTGGAGTGTAAGGGCATGATCTTGGCTCACTGCAACATTCAACTCCCTGGTTCAAGCAATTCTCCTGGTTCAGTCTCCCGAGTACCTGGGATTACAAGCATGCATCACCACACCCAGCTAATTTTTGTATTTTTAGTGGAGATGGGGTTTTACCATGTTGGCTAGGATGGTCTCAATCTCCTGACCTTGTGATCTACCCACTTCAGCCTTCCAAAGTGTTAGGATTACAGGTGTGAGCCACCATGCCTGGCTAACAATTTTTTTAAATACCTTATTTAAAAAGAAAGGTGAAGAGTTAGAGGCTGAAGTCATCTCTAGTCAAATAACTTCATATATAAACTCAGCCAACGTAAGAAGACTCACATACATATATACACACACACACACACTTTAAAGAAGACATTATAATCAAGCCTATAAAATGTTCATTATTTTAAAAAATATTAGATAAAAAGTGAAACACAAATATGTGATCTATTTAGTAGAATAAGGGAAATACTTTTCATATCTTGATAAGATTGTGTTTATATAGAGGTATATTATCCAAGCCCATTAAATTTGCAATTAATATATATAAATTTTACTGTAGAATTTTAGCCTTTTTTAAAAAAAAAAATCAAAGTATCTAAGTTAATGCATATTTTGTGCCTTGAATTAAAGTCAGTTATGTGGCTTACGCTAATATTCAAAAGCAAAATAGTAACTAATCTTTATACAGGATAAGCAGGGTTAAAAGTGGTAAGTAAAGATAAAGTGTTTGGGGGAGGGAAGAATAAAATGGAAAATGCTTTGTTTTAGAGTCACAGGAATTTTTCACTGGCATTGCATCTTGGTCTCATTAGGAAGAAAACAATGCCTTCTTCAATGTCCATTTAACCTCTTTTTTTTCAGAATCTTTTTTGGTAATTACAGAAAATTATTAAACAAAATTCTAGAATGTTTACACTGTAGAAAATTCTGTAATGTTGACAATCCTGTAGGATTAATTTAAGTGGTTAGATGCTATAGTGCATATTCTTAGCCATTTCACCATCTTCTATTTTCATGCTTATACAAGGAGAAATATTAAAATCTGAACTTGAGAAGGAGACTCTTTAAATATTGCTATTCACCTTTATTTTATATTATTATTCTGTGATCTGTTTTCTAGAGGTTTGTTTAAGGTTTCAACTAACAGCTTGGCCTAGGGATGGATTGGACAATCTGTGAATGCAGAGAGCCCAGGAATAACTGAGGCCTGGACTGATGAAGAATGCTATATTGGAGTGAAAGCAAGAATTAGTGGGTTGAAAAACTAAGAGAAAAAAAACTTATTTATTCAATATAAAGGCTGAGGGCAAATCCTAGGATTAGAAAGGATTTGGTTCATATGGAGGGCATAAAATGAAACTGTGAATTCAATACAAGAGCCAAAATAAAATTATGAGTTGGATGACTTCTGAAGATTAGTTTTGGGAATGAGGCCCTATTCTATTAAAATGTACTGGAGGTTAGAGAAACATCATGTTGCTTCAGAAAAGTGGATGTGATTTCTCAAAGTGTATTTGGAAAATGTCAGAGAGTAAGGCTTATTCTCATTGGCTAGATAATATTGATTATGTTTGATCTCTGTGATATCTGTTTCTCTTCTTACCAGGGATGTACTTGGTATATAGCACTCAAGTTCATGATTGAGGGAAAGGAAAAAGTGATTTCCCTTTTTCATAAACACAAGAATCTAGAGAAGGACAGTTATGCTCCTAATCAAGGATAGGTGGCAGATATGAGAATATAAACAAAATGAATTTGAGCTCAGAATTATTTTCATGCAGATCGTCACACACCATCTAAATTAAATATCAGAGCAGTTGGGAGAAATCTAAGTGTCACTGTTAGCTAAATATGGTATCATTTTAAAGTTATCTAAACACCAGGCTTTGCATCCATTGTGTCTTTTCAAAATGTGCTCATTTAAATTATAAAATTCTGCACAGAATTTGATAATTGTGTTACATGAAACATTTTATAATACTATATGCAAATATAAATGTCATATCGTCTCATTAGCTGTGTGTGAATCTTTAATACAATAAACCCAAATTTAATTTGGAGTTTTTACATATTTTAATTCGTGGATGAAAGATCTGCCTTGTAATTACAAAATTTAATTAAGTCATCCATCTGATAAGAACATCTATGCAGATTTAAACTTATCCAACTAACATCAGAACTGATGGGACTTTTAAGCTAAATTTTATCCTGGTTTTTGATATTTGAGCTCTTAAAATATAATTTTGATTTTTAATAGTGGAGATCAATACTGATGCTCTGGCGCATGCATTAAATAGTTGAGAAAATTCCTCAATCTTTTCTATTTCTCAAAGTTGTTTAATTTCACGTTTCCTGACTTCTGAATGACAGTAATGTTAGGCTGCAATGTAACTCTCCAGTGGAAGACATGTTTGTCTCGTTAGTACCTTAAGGAAGTTTCAGATAAATGCACTCAATTTAAAAGTGAGGAACTTTGAAAACTGACACCGATATCTTCTGAAAGCACTTAACTGCTATGTTGAGAAGCTAGAATCAAATTCTAGTCTCACAGATCTTTTTCCTTAAATGCCCAGAGCATGTTCTGGCTTTGACTTACTTTTACTTTTGATGAGATGTTGTCTTAGATTTTCTAAAATAATATCCCAACAGCTAAATCATATGTACTTCATAGCCAAAAAAACAAAAATACTGGCAAAATCACCTCTCCATTATCTATTAAACTTTAACTCTGAAATTTAATTGAGCATTTACTATGATAAAAATTACAAGCATTTTACATACATTTTTATATAAAATCTTTTTAACAAAAGTATACAACAGAAATTATGTTGTTATCTTGTTTCTCTTCAAATAAAAAAAGACACAAAGAAATTAAGAAAATTCCCTAAGGTTATACAGGCAATAGAGTCAGGATTCAGGTTATATGATATGGGCTTGGAATCTGGGATTTAACCACTATAGTAATGTTGCCTCCATGTAGACTCATTTGCTCAGTTTGGGAATTTTCAAAAGGGGGCAAAGTTCAAAATGCATCTAGATTAACCTGTGATATTCAGTATAGTTGTGGAAAAATAAAAATAGGACTTGTAATTTGAAGAGTTTAATAAACATCATGGTGCTTGATTTCCATGTTGATTTCATAATAATGTGCTTACTTTACCACATTATAGCTTTTGAATAGAATATGCTGTTTAAAAGTGTTGTTTGCTGATTAAAATGATTTAATGAGAGCAGTACATACACATGAATGTTTCCATCCCAAATCTGATTCTATATAATAGGCTAAAAATAAATTGACAGCAAAAACTGTACTTGACAGTTAATCTGTGTTCTCATTTTTTAGAACTCTATGGAGGTGGGAATTCAATAGAAATAACTGGACAGATTCCACAAAAGCACTCCGTTATATATCAGAGGCATGAAAGTCAGAGATAAGTGTTTCAAATTTCAAGACAATTTCTCCAAACCTTGAAAAACGTCAGTGTGTGAAAGCAGGTCATTTGCACTGAACCACTGCCAACATATCAGAGTAAAACATATTTCTTGTTGAAATGTAAATGATTGGACCCTGAACTCTTTCATTATATGTTTGGCATTAAAGGGGCTTTGAGGTTACTGTTTGACCTATGCTAAAAATAAAAACCATGGACACTGGATGACCTCAGTTGATTGCCTGAAAACCACACTTCTGCGGGATAGAAAAGGCCATAGAGTTGGAGTCTGAATTTCTAGTTGTAGTCTGCATAGAATAGAACAAGCTTTGTAAATGTTAAACTGAATAGATAGATAGATAGATAGATAGATAGATAGATAGATAGATAGATAGATAGATAGAAACACACACACACAGACACACATATATACATTTACTAAATATGTATAGAATACACATCTCCATGACAGGGTATTTTATATGGAAAAGGAAATTTTATAATACAGATGAAGTTTGCATCAAATCACATACTTTATATTGAATCTCTGCAGATTAATCACTCTAATCACTTTCTACTAAGACTTAGATATTGAGGATTAGGAGTATGATTTATATCTTCAAGAAATAAACATATACTTGTATACATTGAGAAGGGGTTAGTTTTTTCTATTCCTTCTAAATGTCCTTAACTCCACTTCCATAATTTCGATGAAGTCTACTCTGATTGGTTTGAGTTCATAATGCCAACTTGCTCAAATAAACTATTGCTCAGAGTTACTGCATGCTAATATAGCATACATATATACTCTCTCTTCTTTTTTTCATACAGTCAGGGTCAAGCATTTGGTCTGTATAGTAAGAGATCATCTTTTTGTTTCTGTCTTACTAAGGTGTAAAACAGTATGGCTTCTATGGAAAAGGTAAGCTGATTTGGCCATCCTTCCAGTAGTCCCTTCTTTCTTTCCATTAAGCCAGTTAGAGAGTGGTTAAATCTCTAAATTCAAATTTAGAATTAAGGAGTAAAAAGAAATCTCATAGGTCTAGGCCTATGTAACCTCTCCAATCTTAAAAACTAAATAAAAAGTTGGAATATATGCCTAGATAACATAATAATATTTTTCTCTTTGATGATGTCTCATGCATTTATTTCTCAGTGAGACAAAAAGAAAAAGAGTATCTGGGTCAAGGTAGGGCTTGTGGATTTTGAAGTTTGATATCATCTAAAAACTTGACTCCCCTGATTGTTCATAATCTTGTCTACTCTCTTGTCTGCTATTAATAGCACACTGCTGAACCCTGTAGGGGATGGAAATGTACTCAATTCAGTGGTTTCTAAACTTTATTCTACCTCACTTAAGCTCATGTGTGTGATAATGCAATGGTGAGGGCCAGATTTTGATATCTGGCTTAGCTTTCTGCAGATTATATTAAACTACAATTTACTGATTCTTACAAGTAAAGACAACCAATTGTTTTGGGACTTCCTGGTAGAAATTGGTGAATTACAACACTGGCTCAGACAATAATGGAACATCTGATCAGGAAAAGCAGTGCAATTGAAACAAGAATTGTTTTATTCACATAAATAATAATAAAATAATGACATGAACCAACTCTGCAATAAGTAGGCATTTGAACTGTCATCTACCACTTAACCTCTCCTAAAGTTAGTTTCTTCATGTGTGTGACCATATTTTTTGGAATAACAGATAAGTATCAGTCTTTGTAGCCCTTATATATGAAAAGCCCAATTTTAAACTCCTCAAACTGAATATTTTTCATTTATTCTTCTGAATTATGGGTATCCTAGAATAAGGAAAAGTTAGTGGAAACTCAGAGAAGAGATAATGAATTAAAAAAAATTACTCCAAAGGATCTTTGGATCAATGGCTGGGTAAGAGTTCATCTACCTCAAGTATTTATCAAACCCTCGCGTGGGATGCAGTTAAAGAATTAGCAGAGCAGACAAAAGAATCTCTAGGTGGAACGAAAAAAACTGTAAATAGATGTCTGCAAACACCAAGTTGCTATTGTCTGTTTCTGCACTATTACTTTTAATAGCTAAGGTCAGTCTATGCCCTGAATACTACATGAGAGGGTCTTAGCCTTAAGAAAATAGCGGGGCCCACAGTGGCTCTGGCTGGATGTCGTGGTGCTTGCGAAGGCGAGGCCATGAGTTCAAGGCCAACCTGAGCAACCTTACAAGCTCTCTTTGATTGGTAAAAAAAGAAAAGAAAAGAAAAGAAAATACCGCATATTCTCACTCATAGGCGGGTGAGAAAAATGAGAAAACATGGACACAGGGAGGGCGTCTACTACACACTAGGGTTTATTGGGGGAATGGGGGAGGGACAGCGGGGGGGGAGCTGTGGAGGGATAGCCTGGGGAGAAATGCCAAGTGTGGGTAAAGGGGAGGAAGGCAGCAAAACACACTGCCATGTGTGTACCTATGCAACTATCTTGCACGTTCTGCACATGTACCCCAAAACCTAAAATGCAATAAAAATTTAAAAAAAAAGAAAAAAAAAGAAAGAAACTCAAAGTCTTAGTCTTACTGTTTCTATTCTCTCTCTCTCTCTCTTTTTTTTTTTTTTTTTTTTTTTTTTAATGAGAAAGAATAGGCTGGTCTCACAAGGAAAATGTCATTTGGGTTTAGAAAGCTCAGAGGTATTTGTCAGAAAAGGACAAAGGAAGGCCTTAGAATTAGAGAAAATAGACTAAGCAAACGTGTTGAGTCATACAAATATGCTACATTGGGGAATTTTCTAGTCCTGCAAGGGGAAAAACTATATATATATATATATATATATATATATATATATATACACACACACACATATTATATATATATACACACATATTATATATATACATATTATATATATAATATATATTATATATGTAATTGATATATATTATTATATATATTATATATATTATATGTATAATATGTATATATATATAATATGTATAATATGTATATTATATATAATATAATACATATATATTATATATATATAATTATATAATAATGTTATATATAATATATATATAACATGCTTGAAATTCTACCTAGGTAGTTGGTATTATATATATATATATATATATATATAATATATATATATATAATATATATATTTTATGTATATATATTTTAGAAAAAAAGGAAAGAAGGAGAGGAAGAAAGGAAGAAAAAGAGGGAGAGAGAACAGGAATATTGCTTTATTCTAAAAATAGGTATTAATAATGGCCGGTCAATATTTTATGTATTTAAAGTGGAGAATGTCTATTTTGTGTATTTAAAGTGGAGAGCTCTACAAATATTTATTAAATTTACTTGTTCCGGATCTGAGTTCAAGTCCTGGATATCCTTATTAATTTTCTGTCTCATTGAGTCTAAATCTCTTTATGGGTCTTATCTCTTATGTTTCTATTCTCTCTTACTTCTTCCAGGACATAGGTTTTAAAAAAGTTTCTTTAAGAAAACTCCTTTCAGAGGCTTAATGATACATTTAACATGCTTGAAATTCTACCTAGGTAGTTGGTTCCATTAGCTTGAGATGTTGATTTCTGTAAAATTGTCATCTCTGGTGGGAGAAGTATGGCTTTAGTTTGAGCACTGTTGATAATATGTTTTCATATGGAATCACCATGAAGATCAGGATCCCTAAAAAAGAAATTAAAAAAATAAACAAAGGAGAGCTGTGGGTGAGATTTGCCTGTCAGAAGTCAACTACCCCCTAAACAAGGGATGCTGCTGTATGTTAGCATCAGTTTTCCTCATCAAATTTCCTAAAAAGTTTTAATTTGTTTTCCCCCAAGAAAAAAATATAACCACAGTGTCAGGTCAATAGATAGTATGAATGGCTATAAATCCATCTTAAATGACAAGAATAAACCTTTCAAGCAAAACCTGTCTCCCATTCAGAATAGGGTTACAGCTGCAATAACATTTACAGGATTTAAGAGTTGAACTGTGGAAGAAAAAGACTTCTCAAGGGATGCGTTTTGGGTCTATATTAGGGCAACCTAAATATATAAAACCCAATGAAAATTGTGACTTTTCCTGTTAGTTGCGGTAAGTTTCAAAGAGAGTAAAATGGGACAAGTGGGTTTGAGTTATTAATGTGAAAACCTGTGTGGTAGATGTTAAGGGGGAAATAGCTAAATGCTAAACTATTTTAGGCATAGTAGATCCTCCAATGTATTTATTAGGATCATCCAATGTCAACAGCACAGTTTTCTCTGGGCGTTATTCTGCTGTAATAAGGTTATATACTGCCTTAAAGAAAATACCTATGTTTTATGCAAAATTGAGCATGAACAATCTATATCTTGACTTCATATGACAAAGTTTCAGCACTGTGTATGGAGAAGCAGTTATTGAGTATCACTCCCATGCATATAGTAGATATTTGATGAATATTTACTGAATCAAAGAGTAGATGTATGTCAAGCTTGACACAAGTTGTAGCAAAATATCAATAACTTTGTCATAAATTTGGTTAATATAGTTGCTGCCTTGGCATCCATTTCTAGGCCAGACACAGGTCTTTAGATGCCTAGCTGTATCCTATTACCTTTGGCCTAGTTAAAACTTCCTGTGTTATTGCTTGTGACAGGGCTCACCTGTTTCTCATCCTGCCCACTGGAAACCCAACACATCCCACAGCTGCTGATAGTGAGAAAATAGTCAACACCTGAGTCCTATAAATAAGTTCCCCCATTCACATGTGTTTTCTTTAGACTAGTCAATACACAATCCCTGTGGGAAAGGCTGATGTAAAAGCTTGTGAAGCTGAAGTGAGGCACAATCCTACAGGTTCTCCTTCCCACTTCCTGCTGCCTACAGCCTTCCTGTCAGCCTCTGATTTGCACGGCACTGTTACCTTCTCAGGAATTGGTAAGTATTGAATTTCCTTTGTTTTGTGCATTTTGGTTTCATCTCCTCATTGTGTCTCATCTGACCCACACATGGAACCTAATTTCTTCTCCCAGTCACCACCTTTCCCTCTGCTGCCCACCCCTACTCCGAATCACGGCTTTCCTAAAGAGTTGCTTTCTAGTCTTGTGGCCACTCTCCAAAAAGACTTTAAGACCAAAGTAACAGGAAAATCATAACAATAAAAACCACAACAGCTCTCAACACGTATGCCTTTGTGAGGCAAACTGATGCAAGAGGAATAATAAGAGGTTTTCAGCATAGTTGTGTATTTCCAGGGAAAAAAATTCCTGTATGTTTGGAATCTGTGTTCGAGGTTGTTTTAATTGATTCTTTCAAAAAATACCAAAATAAACTACAATATATACTAGGCATCTGCAATACAAAGATGAATATGGACTAGCTCTCTGTCCTTAAAAGTTCTCATTGTCTTGGGAGTAATTGTCATGTAAATGAAGTTGTTTAGCATATCAGCTCCTTTTCTGTAAAGACTTAAGAGTATAGCAGAAAAAAATTAAAATGAGAATAGCAGCTTTCTATTACTTAATAACCCCATAAATGAAATGGGACACTTGTTATTCTAAGTTTCTTCCTAGTGGTGTAATCCATAATAAATATGTGCCATAGACAAATTTATTTGGGGAATTAAACACATGTATAAATTTAATTGTGATTATGTGCTAAGATTTTCAAAAACGGTTATCTTCAGAATTCATTCAAAACAACAAAATATTTTTATCACAGAATATGCTGCATTTTTTGTTTAACAGATATCTGAAAATGCTGCAGAGAACCAGTTTTCCTATCCTCACTCAGTAGATGATGTGCTTTTCTGAACTCTTAAGTGGCACAACTTATTTTTTTTTTTTCTCAAGTGTGGGCACCAAGATGAATTTTTGAATGTCAGTGTGGCATTTAACATTTGAAAACCATATCTGATGAATCTATTAGACCTTTGCAAGTCCACTTCCTGGGGCCTTTTTCAAAGGAGAGCCATAGATATTTGGCACTAGGCAAGGGAGAATCATGAATTTTTGAAAAAAGAGAGAGTGGTTATATTAAAAGCATTAAATTGGATGGGATAAGGACAGTAATACAATGAAAATGTCTTACCATGTTAGTAACCTTGTGCAAAGAAGGGGAAGCTCTGTTGGAGTTCATGGTAGAAGCTCCATACAAATCACCAAAATGAAGAAATCAAGCTTTTTAAATGTGAGAGATTTGATCTGAACGCTTATTTTTATTTTATCGTGCTTCTTCACACACAATTTCCCAAAGTGAGGGTTAGAAAAGAGGGCACGATATTCCTTTAGTACGTCTTTTAAGCACCTTTATAGTATGAGTGTTTGTTTATAGAAAAATAACAAGAAATAACAAAAGCCTCTTCAAACTCCATTCTTCCTAAATAACCACATTTTCCCCACCATTATTTAAAAAATACTGAATAGACTTTTTTTCTTAAGACTCCTTTATTCCTTCCCATGGAAACCATCTCTTATACCTGTCACATGTGGGGACTCAAAAGATATAAATAAAGCAAATAAGGAGGAACTAGAACCTGAATAGGATGTATCCAAGAGGTGGAAAATATGTGGGTGCTGACCTAGCTACAGGTGTGGAGAGTGGTATTTATTTAGTCTACTTGACAAGCACCGTGCATCAGGATTATTATATTCTCTGGCTATTGTCCAGACAAAATGCTATCAATTGGAAGTTCAGAATAAAATTCTGCTTTATTGTGTAGAGATTGGGAACCCAGGGTGCATAGTTTTAAATGTTCAGGAAGATGGTAGGGTTGTCTAAGTGATAATAGGGATCTGGCTGTAATCTTTATCCAGAGACGACGTTTGGGGACAGACTTGAACATCTGTAACTAGAATTGTCAAAATCGGGATAGAGTCTATTCTTAAGTAGAAGTAGAAATTTAAGCTGATAAGCAGAATAGGAAATTAGAAGCAGAGACAAAGGCCCTCTTAAAGCAGCAATAGATAAACATAAAATGCTTTAAATAATACTAACAAGGCCCCTAAAAAATTCAAGAGATGTCAGAACAAAAACATATGGCTAATATCTAAAAGAGGTACATAGATACTGGCTCTAATTGTCTATGGATACAGAGAGGTTTTTTTTTAAAACGCACCCTTATGGGTGAAGCTATTTGAACTCTGTAATCTTTAATTGTAACATAGTAACAGGTGGTATTGTAGAAGCCTGAAAAAGGTCTGCAGGAGGTATAAACTGACCAACTCTATCTGCAATTCGGAGGAGGTAGTATCTGTGTATCTTGAAAAAGAATTATTAAGAGGTTTCTAAAATAAGGAGATATATTCAGGACAAGAAGGCAAGGTGTTTAGATATGCCTGTGTGAATGGGAAGAGGTGTTTGGTGCTGTATCTTCAGTTGACTTTGGTAGGATGGAAGGGAAGATAAAAGTAAATGGAATGCTGTGAAGCCAATACTAAAGAGCACAGCCCGGATTCTGTAAGTACCAGAAACCAGGAAAGCTCTTTCTGCTGGTAACAGTCATGATCAGATCACATTATAAGAACATATATTTAGTCACAGAGTTTGAGAGCTCTAAAGAAAATGAATATGCTATGGGAGAAGATTTATGAATTAAAATGTATAGATGAAATGTAGAAATGTTTTTAGATAAATTCATTGAGAAATGAACATAGGGACAATGGATGAGAGTAGTTTGGTAAGTAGGGCAGATCATGTTATGGAAGAGTGGCAATAAGGACAATGCTGTGAGACTCAAAGTAAAAATGAGCGGAATTTCTTCTTCTAACTTCTTATTTCCTTCATGCCAAGCATTATGTTGTGCCCTCTGTGTTTGCTCTGTCACATCATTCACACAGCTACTTTGCTAGGGAAAAAGTATTATCTCAAATTTTAAAATGAGGAAGCCAATTCAAAGAACACAGCTAAGTTTGAAGTAGTATTCAGTTAAAATACATGTTTGATTTTTCTAATTCAGTGTTAGTAAGGACTAAATTATTACACTCACAGGAGTATACTCTTGTTGCAGGGGTACTTTTTCTTCTGAGAACACTTAGAAGTGAAACAACAAAAGACTCGGGCTACTAAGTATTTTTTCTTTGTTTAGACAGAAGCCTTGACAAATTTTACCTTTGAGCCAGTTATAAAGTTGTGGAATAGATGAATTTAAGGGAAAGAAAAAGTGGTGGAAACTTGCCCCACTGTTAAGGTCATGTGATCAAACTCATTCTCAGATTTGTGGGGATGAGACCTAAGCTTGTAAGGTTAATAAAAAATGGTAAGTAAAAGTAGTGTGTTTTTATGGATAATGTTTTTGAACAGAATTTTAAATGGGAATGGGGTAGGGGTAGGCTAGGTCTGGTCCTTCTGCAATCCAGGTTTCTATTTCAGGCTTGTAACTACAGAGAATTAGTCATGTCTCCTGAACCTGGTAGGTGATTGACAAATAGTTGCTTAAAATTTCTCAAATATGTATATCCAAACCTGGTTTCACTGTCTTCTATAAAAAATCATTTCTATTGTAACAGGTTACTTCAAATGATACCACCTCAAACCAAAAATCCAGTAGTCAGTCTCTGTATCTATGAAATATATTCCCAAAGAATACCTAATGAACACCCACATTTCTTCTTAGCCTCGTCATTATCATCCTGTATCATCATAGTATTGTCTTTAAGATAGTAAAGTATAGTGGTTCAGAATACAGATTTAGCAGCCAAAACGCCTAGGTTCATATCCTACCCCACTGTGTCACTTAACCTTGCTACCTCAGTTTTCTTTCTGTAACATGGAGATGACAATATTAATGGCAACATTTTAAGCTTATTTTATTGAATACATGAGTTATTTTAACACACGCAAAATAGTAAATAGTAGGTACTAAAAAACACCTTACTCATTTGCCCCTTGGCTCCTATCATTTGGATCTTCATAATAATAGTGTCCTCTCTGGTTCCTAGCTTTGAATCTCATTACTTTCTAATGTATTTCCCATATTTATCATAGAAATAATCAGTTTGAAAACCTGACCTTGTGATCTCATTCTTCAATTCTCAGACTTCTATTATTTAAATGAATTAGAAGAACTCTGAATATATTAGAAGATAAATTAGTCCCTTATGTCCTTCCTTCCTTGTGCGGCCTTGCTTTCCGATGCTGTTCATAATTCATCTCTCCCACTGAAACTTTCCCAGATAAAACAAGATTTTTGATGCCTCCAATGTATTTTGTATATCATGTTCTTTCTACAAGTTAGAATCTTTTTCCTTCTTTCCTTTATTCACTTCTCCTTTCATATTTTCTCCATTCATTCCTTCTTTTCTTCTGCCTACCTTCTGTCCTTTTCTTCTTTCCTTTAATTTTTCTGCTTCTTGGCAAAGAAATAACCCCCAATTGTACTGAAATACTTTGTTTAGCACCCACTGCTGAATCAGACCTTTTAATTTAACAAGGCTTATGGCTATCTTCCTATCATATTAAATGATTTTGTTTGCATGTCTGTGTTTGCAGTAGATTCTAAACTCCAATATCATCTCAGCAGCTAGCCCATTGTCTGACGCAAAGCAGCCACTGAATAAATATTTGTTGACTGAATTATTCTGCTCAATATTCCTCAACTTGTGAATGAGAACACTGAAGTCCAGAGATTATGTAACAGTTATGTAGTGTAGATATTGGGGCTTTTCTTGAAACTTCGAGTTTTAGAATCTCTTGTTACCTGTTAGTTGATGTCAAGAGGTCATCAATAGAGCAACTCTCTAATGATGTGAAGCCACCCATGACATTTGCACATTTGTTTTACTGCTTACACTAGTTTAAAGTCTTATGGCTTATCCATAAGTATCAGATTATATGTTCAGACTATTTACTACAAAAGTTTAAAATAAAGTAGGACAGTGTAACCAGTGATTTAGTAATTAAGATGCATCAAATAGCAGTAGAGTTAACCAAATCATTTAGAGCCATGGCAATTCTATGAACTTCCTTTCCTCAACAGTGCCATAGAGCTGGATTTCTTTTGCTGCATTTTATTTTAATACTCTAGGAGATCTTGGACAAAATAAACATTGAACAACTGAACTCATGTTTACATATCTTCAGCATTTGGAAAATTTCCTTATAAGGTTCAGTGGGAAAACGTTTGAAATTGTTTCTACATCTACATCTGGAAATCTACCAAATAAGATGAAACACCCTGGTCCCTATTCTATATGGCCAGAATTGAGCAGTCACTGCATCAGTGGAGCTAACATTTACAGAATCCTTTCTGTTCTCCAGCCTCTCTATTAAGTGTTTTATATGTACAGATTCCATACTTCTCAGCACTCAGCCAGTCTCCATCCCCAAATCATCACTATTCATAACATATAGTTTTCTGACAACCATATGTTCACTTATCTGTAAATGATACTATTTGATGCTATAAAAATGGATGCAAGGAGAAACTAAATGCCTTAAATAAAAATACTTGAATAAGTAGCTCCACGTAAATAAGACCAGAAATACAATAAATATTTATGTTGTAAAGTTAATGTAGAAAAAGATTTTTTTAAAAAAGAGTAGTGGATACTAAAGAGCCTTAAGGCTTAATACTTGGTTATAGATTAAATTTGGAGCAAAATTTTTACAGATATTCAAATATTGAACTTTACTCCTAGATAGCTGTTTCTGTCATCAACTGGCCATAGCTTTGGAGCAGAGAGATGAAAGTAATGTAGAAGATAAATTAGATTTCAACGGGTACAGAAAAACTAAATTTATAGCTAAAGATTGTATACATAAGGATACACATTTTTTTTTTTGAGACAGAGTTTCACTCTTGTTACCCAGGTTGGAGTGCAGTGGCATGATCTTGGCTCACTGTAAACTCTACCTCCAGAGATTAAGCAATTCTCTTGCCTCAGCCTCCTGAGTAGGTGGGACTATAGGTACATGCCACCAAACTGGCTAATTTTTGTATTTTTTTTTTTTTTTTTTAGTAGAGATGAGGGTTCATCATGTTGGCCTGGCTGATCTGAAACTCCTGACCTCAGATGATCTGCCTGCCTTGGCCTCCTAAAGTGCAGAGATTACAGGAGTGAGCCACTGCACCCAGCCATAGGATATACATTTTCCAGTGCAACTTGAGTTTCATACTTCCATGATGTAAACTCAAATTATCAGAGAAAAATATCTACCTTTTAGAATCTCTGCTAGCTTACAGTTTTAGAAATTATATAACCATCAAAAGCCATTCTAAACATTTTTTTTTTTCAAGCAAATAGTCAGTATATCTTGAGAATACTCATTCTAGAAATTGACACTGGTAACATTCAAATTAAGCATCAAGTGTTTTCATTTATAACGCATGAAATCTGTGAGGAGGGATGCAACATCAAAAGTAAAAGTATCGGTAAGAGCTATTAAGCTTTACGTGTTCTGTATTTTTTCTTTCATTGCTGACTATGGATGCACTTTCTTAAAGTGAAGTAAATGTGACTCAAACTAGATATGTCCTATTTTTCTGATATTTGGAACTTTTACGAAGTCACATGATGCATGACCACATGACGTAAAGGAACTAAATTCTTAGTAACTTACCGAGAACTGGGGAGTTTATGGAGCATAAGTACTTATAAAGGAAATCAGGATGAGATTCCACTTTTATTCCAAAGGACATGATATGCATTCATTCCTCTTTCTCCCTCTTACAGCCTTATGAGCAAAAACCTGTTTGTTATGACCCGTATCACACTAACTCCTTACCTAAACACTATTCCTTTAATCTGTTTCAAAATTCATTTTCTCTAACTCCGTAGTTGAACGTTATTCCATTAATCCATAAAATTATTTTCTCCTGGTAGTAAGGATCATCTGAAAGAACTATCACATGAAGACTGTTTTATTGTCTGTTTTTTTTTTCTTCCTTTTTCCTGTGTACATGCTATTCGAATCAGCAAATTCTTTTACCAGGTGAAAGTCTGAATGTTATGATACAACAGAAAACAAATCAGAAGACCATCCTTGTTTTCATTGAGCTTACATTCTAGTAATAATGTCAGTGATTCTAATAACAAGAAAGTGACAATAAAGACGTAAAATATATTGTAAGTCAAATGGTGATACCCATTATAGAAGGAAGGGCTGCCTTGGAAGGTTTGTATTTGATAGTGTGGTCAGGAATGGCTTCACTAAAAAGGAATGTGTGAGTAAAGACTAGAAAAAGGTGAGAGAGGCCAGGTGTGGTGGCTCACACCTGTAATCCCAGCACTTTGGGAGGCCGAGGTGGGCAGATCACCTGAGGTCAGGCGTTGGAAACTAGCCTGGCCAACATGGCAAAACCCTGTCTCTACTAAAAATACAAAAATTAGCTGGGCGCAGTGGTGGTGGTCTGTAATCCAGCTACTTGGAAGGCTGAGGAAGGAGAATCACTTGAATTCAGGAGGTGGAGGTTGCAGTGAGCCAAGATCATGCCATTGCACTCCAGCCTGGGTGACAGAGTGAGATACCATCTCAAAAAAAAAAAAAAAAAAAAAAAGGTGAGAGAACAAGACTTGAATATTTGGAAGAAGTTTGTAGAAAAAAAACAAGTGCAGAGTGCCTGGGCAGATGTGGGTGGAGTGCATGGGACAATGTAGCTGAAGTGGAGTAAGAGATGAGTAGTGGGAGATGAGGTCAAGGAAACAGCAGGGGCCAGAGAGATTACTGTAAGGCCATCGGCTATTACTTTAAGTAAAATGAGAAGACTTCAGAGATCTGAGCAGAAATGACATTTACTCTCTTTTAGCCCAATTACTGTGATTACTGTATTGAGAATAATATGTGAGAGGGCAACCATGTCCAGTTAGAAGAATGCTAAAACGTGTTAGGTGAGATATACCAGGGGCCAGCATGGAGGTAACAGTATAGGTGGTAGTTGTTAGATATTGGATATAGTTTAAAAATAAAGACAATGAGATTAACTGATAAATTCCATGTGGAATGTGAAAAAATATCCAGTGTTTTTAGACTGCACAAGTAGAAGATTAGAATTTGCTTTTTGCGATTGGAAAAAACTAAGGGGAAGAACAGATTGAAATAATGGGAGTTGGGGGGTAGTGGAGATCAAGTGTCAGGTTTCTATAAATGTTCAGTTTGAGATAGATGTTTGTAAAAATCTAAAGGTCTTGATGATACAGTTGGATATGGGTTGTGGAGTCCTGCGGAGTAGAACAGGTTGGGGGAAAAGAGATCACAAGGAAACTTTGGGAGGGGATGGATGTGTCTGTTCGATTGTGGCAATGGTATCATGGGTGTTTGTGTATGTCCACACTCATTAAATTGTTCACATTAAATATGTACAGTTCCTTGTATATTGTACCTCAGTAAAGCTGTTAAAAAAGAAATAGACCTTTGAGAATAGCTGATGTTTTTGTAAGCCTACACTGTCTTCTCTATAGCTTAGTTTTTCTTTATTCTTCCTCAGATGTTAGAAATCTTTTATACTTTTTTTTGAAAAAAGTTAGATGTTTTCATAATGCTCATTTTTAAATTATCTTCATTTTGCTTCTAATTTTAATTGAAGAAACAGAATCAAGTCTAATTTAGACATGTCAGGACAAAAGGTACACATTGATTTAGGAAAACCCATTTCGGTACTTAAAATGGTATTGCAGACCACATTAAGAAATCTGTGTTCATCTATGAAAAGGGTGATGCCTGACTTAATTTTTCTTCAGTCAATGCTATTGTCCTCAGATGTTTGCAAATATAAACAAGGAGGATAAAAGTTGAGTAATCTTCCACTTGACTTTTTAATTTAAGTTTACTTATTTTTGAGACAGAGTCTCTGTCATCCAGGCTGGAGTGTAGTGGTGTGATCTCGGCTCACTGCACACTCCGGCCTCATGGATTAAAGCAATTCTCCTGTCTCAGCCTCCCGAATAGCTGGGACTACAGGCATGTACCACTGTGCCCGGCTGTTTTTGTATTTTTGAGTAGAGACAGGGTTTCACTATCTTGGCCAGGTCTTGAACTTCTGACCTCAGGTGATTCATCCACCTTGGTGTCCCAAAGTGCTGAAATTACAGGCATGAGCCACTGTGAGCAGCTGACTTCTTTTTTTCCCAAGTAGAAATTGAGCAATTTGACAGTTTCAGTTGATCTTTCTCAAAAGTAGAACATTCTAGAAGGTATCTGGCAGCACACATTGCTGCCTCTAGTTTGTGGGTCTCCAGCAAGATGCATGTATTACAGGCTCTGTTATGTGACTGTACCAAACTGCTACTTCCCAGTTTCAGCTTTTAATAAAATTATTTTTTGTCCAATTTATTAATACGTTCTTAGAGTTTAATACACACCCATATACACAGCAGTGTATGTACACTAGACACTCATGCATGTATATTAGGAACACTGCCTTCTATGACCAGAACAATTATCAAGATTCCAATGGAAACATGAACTGCTCTACAAATCTACCATGTCCTTCAAGTAGAACTTTTGGGAAAAGGTGAAAAGAAACTTAACTTGGGAGTTAGGGGTTAGACTATATTAAAGATGCTTCAGCTATTAATAGAAAATAACTTTCTAAAAAGTGACAGTCCCATTTAAATGAAAGATAAATGAATAAAAAGAAGAATGTCTTTTGTGAATAGGCAAACCAAAAGACCATGGTGTGAGAAACAAAGGGGGAAATAGAACTTGAGATGACAGGATGATTTTTTTTTAAGTGAGAGAAAGCAGCTGTTAAGAAATAAATTGAATAAAATTCAGGCCAAAATTTGGATGTTCATGGAGATGGCAGCAAAAAAAATATATAGTAATAGCCAATATTTGCATAGTGTCTTGCACTTTGCACAAAAATCACACAGCTTAAGTCATTAATCCTATCATATAATTCTATAAAATGAACATAATTAGGATCTTTTTATGAAGCTGGGAAGCTGCTGTCTAGAGGGGTGATTAAATGACCCAATATGCTAGGGCAACAAGAAGCATGGTAAGACTGGTATATAAACCTGAGGCAGTGTATACATTGTTACTGTTGCCTTTGGTTTCTGTACTGAATTGTTTTCTATAAGCACATTCTGTTAGTGACTATTTCTGACAGCTCACATATTTACAGAATTTCTTCAACTAGTTTTCACTCCACGAAAATCTCAATGAATACCAAGTGTGGGTGAGGGGGAGGAAGGCAGCAAAACACACTGCCATGTGTGTACCTATGCAACTATCTTGCACATTCTGCACATGTACCCCAAAACCTATAATGCAATAAAAATTAAAAAAAAAAAAAAGAAAAAGAAGACAAAAAAAAAAGCTTCAAAAAAAAAAAAAAAAAACAAGAAAAAGCTTTGTAAAACACTATCACTTTAGCAAAATGATTTAGTGAAAAACTAATTTGATTTCTTATTATTCAATGAATTGTCCTTGAAATCATCTCCAGAATTTTTTAAAATTAAAATCTGAGTCTATGCATGATTGAGGTAAGAGATATGTGATGCTAACTCTTACTGGAATAGTACTAATTTACTAGAACTGGTACTTATTTAAAGGATTACCCCGAACAGCTAAAAAAGCACAGTTTGAAAAGACCACAGGCGAGATTACAAGCCATATATCTAGTTCAAATCTCAGAAAATTCTGTACTTGAATTATTTCTAAAATATCTTCATGGTCATTTTATCTTTTATAGATAAGATAATGCTTCTTAGAAAATAAAACAAGGTTAGATAAAGCTGAGCATATCTTGAGGCATACATCAATGCTGTGACTCTTAACATGCTTTTGAGAAACTTAAAACTACTTGGAAGATGTCTTCTCTTTTAAAGTACCAGTAATAATCAATGCCCAGCTCTCATACCCATGTTAAATGTACAATTTTATAATTTTAGGCATGTGATCCTTATGATAGGCTTGGGTATATTTACAAAGAAAAGCTATACACATAAATTGGATGGCATTTAATGATCTAATCAATTGTGCAAAGTCCTCAAAGGTGAGGGAGTTGCATAAGCTCATTGCATAAATTCCAATGTAAAGGTAAAATAATGTTGAAGTGCTGATTTAATGAAGTTTTCTGCTTAATGCATAACCATGACTAACCACAGCATGGGGGAGCTTTCTGTTAATGAGGCAAACTTTCCTTGATACAAGTGAGCAACTAATAATGTCTACCTTTAGGGCAGATGAATCTGTTATTTTAGTTCTGGTGAACAACAAAGAGGAGGGCTAGAATAGGAAATGTAATATAATTGCCTCTCTTAAAGGAAAATTCACTCTCCTTTGAGATACAGAATTTCTTTTCTGAATTCACATTGCCTTTTTTTTTTTTTTTTTTTTTTTTAACAACAGCATAAAGCCAGGTATGCCATAAAGTAAAATCAGCTTGTTCTTTTAGATTACATTAACTGAATAAGCCAAGTGAGTCTTCTAATGAGATCTCATTCTTAATACTAATTATTTCAATTTATAAAAAACCATGCCTATTACCTAGAGTTCGTGTGTATGTGTGTGTGTGTGTGTGTGTGTGTGTGTGTGTGTGTGTGTGATATAGTCTAAATACAGCAAAGACATAAAATTAAATTCTGTCTGAATTTTGGAAAAAAACTCAAAAAGATATAGTGAAGTGATGGTTCAACAAGTGGGGTGGTTGAATATTTGGAAGAGATACTCACCCTAAATCATAAGGCACTGTGGGGCAGTGGCAATGAATGGGTCATAAAGTAGAAAGAACTAGGTTTCAACTCTGCACTCTGTTACTTAATATGTAAATGATGTTAGTCAAGTTTTTTAACCTCCTCGAGCCTGATTTCCCATTTCCATATATATATATATATAACAGAGATAATAATACCTTAGAGTGCCGTTTTAAAGATGAATAGATAATTTCTATTCCTGTCTTAGTCCCCAATCTCCACTCTCCACTTTTACTTCATTGTGTGTGCCTGGCAGTTCTCATCTTGTGTTCTTGGGAAGATAATGCAATCTCACATTTTTAAAGTTGTCTCCCCACTAATATGGTTAAGCTCTGTAACAGGCTGCCATTGCTGTGCAAATCATTTATAAGCACAAGAGAAAATCAACCCAGTTTTCAGGCTATTTAAATGTCTATGGACCTATTTATTCATATTCATTCAAGCTAAGAGAAAGCTAAGATTCACCTAAATCCTGGTACTGGCACCCTCTCCATGTTAATTACTATTTTAGCCATGCATATGTCTAGCATTCAATTTGTTACAAGAGCAAATGGAAATTGGATAGGCTCTGATCTCCACTTAATCCTTGTTTCCACTGAGTAAGACCAGATGATGAGTCCTTACTTAGCAGACCTGATTCCAATATGGAATATTACCATGCTGGTTTTATTTGGTTATTTTCTCATACTAAATTTTTAATTAAAAATAAATGAAACATTAATAGATACAGGAAGGCTCAGCTGCTACAGTCAAAGCTCAGTGTAACTCAAATTATAAAGTATGGCAATTTAAAATAACTTGAAAATATTATGAATATTAATGTGCCATAACACAGGTTAGAAGAGATGAGACTAGGACTGCATGGTAACTACTTCTATATTAAATCTTGGTCATCTCAAACTCAGGTTCCAAACATGGCGTCTTTATTAAGTCATTATACTCAAAAAGTGATCAATGTATCAGCCTCAGAGTATTAATTGGTAAGAACCGTGACATGAATTGCTTCAAGTTTGCAGGATGAAATTTCAGCAATGACTGCTTCAAATTTCAACCTGTAGCAACCCTGGTACTGTTTATGCTTCAAGGTATGGAAACTTTGAACCTGGATTGTGAGCTATATGGTTGTGTTGTTGGGTTACAGACCTGGATATAATACTTCCAGCTGATGATTCCAGAATAAAGTCTAACAAATCCTTTAGGTACAAGTCTCATAATTGGCTATAAGAAATTACTATATTATTGAGTCTCTTTTAAGGTCTCTCTAGGAATTCATGAGGAAAGTTTGTTTATTTCATCAATGCATTCTGGTTACTTGCTACCTCAACTAACTATCCAATAGGGCTCTAGACCATTGATTTCCCTGTTCTTTCTGTGGCCTCCTTCTGCTAACCATACTCTAGGCAAGTCCTGCTTCTGCCTTATTACTGTACAATTTGGAAGGTCTAGAATTCTTCTATATTTTTCCCAGAGTGATTATTGGTACCAGGCTTGGCCATTTAACAAAATGTATGTGAAGGCTTGAATAAACTGAAGGCAATGGAAACAGCAAACTTTAAATCTTTGATAATTACTCCAGCTCAAGGTCTTTCAGAAGGTCTTGTTCCTGGCTTTTCTGTTCTTCCAGCCTGTTGCTAAGTTGTAGTGGCCAGTCTATAACCTTATTTGCCTCAAGGGAATGGGCCTGAGCTTTCTTCTCCTCCTATAGAATCCAAGCCTCAACTTCTGGTCAGTAGGAAGGAAAAAGGGGATTTACATAATTTTTTCCATAAAGAAAAAGAAATATGAAAAGCAACTCTACCTATAATGATGACAAATTTCATTGTTATGTCAAGTTTGGCTTTTTATTGGCCTAAAATTCCATTTCAGAATAGAATTTGTCTTTATCAGTATATAACAAAACAATTTTGTGCAAACAAAAGGCAGATTGCATTCACAGAGAGATTGAAAAATATTGGGCAAAATTAAGCAGTTTCCCTCCCTTTCTACCCATCAAGACTTGACAAAAATAACTTCCCTAGCATCTTGCTCACCCAATCATTTACTGGACAATTATTTCACATTTGTTTTCATAATATCCACTGGACCTTTAGATGATGTTGTCTTTCCTTATCTAATAATTAATGTAGTGTCTGGTAAACCTTCAATTTTTTGCTGTTATATAGATGAACTAATCAACTTTAAAAAATATTTAAACAGTTTACAGAATCAGCTTCTCCTTCTGTAAAGTAGAAATAACTGTTCTTTATAATGCATTGGTTTGCTGTTTAATACTAATACCATTTTTTTTTCTTTTTTTTAAATTTTTATTGCATTATAAGTTTGGGGGTACATGTGCAGAACGAGCAAGATAGTTGCATAGGTACACACATGGCAGTGTGCTTTGCTGCTTTCCTCCCCTTCACCCACACTTGGTATTCATCCCCAGGCTATCCCCCCCAGCCCCCCCGCTGTCCCTCCCCCATTCCCCCCAACAGTCCCCAGTGTATAGTAGACCGCCTCTCTGTGTCCACATGTTCTCATTTTTCTCACCCACCTATGAGTGAGTATATGCGGTATTTCTTTTTCTGTTCTTGTGTCAGTTTGCTGAGAATGATGTTCTCCAGATTCATCCATGTCCCTACAAAGGACACAAACTCATCATTTTTGATTGCTGCATAATATTCCATGGTGTATATGTGCCACATTTTCCCAGTCCAGTCTATCATCGTTGGGCATTTGGGTTGGTTCCAGGTCTTTGCTATTGTAAACAGTGCTGCAATGAACATTCGTGTGCATGTGTCCTTATAGTAGAACGATTTATAATCCTTTGGATAGATACCCAGTAATGGTATTGCTGGGTCAAATGGAATTTCTATTTCTAGGTCCCTGAGGAATCGCCACACTGTCTTCCACAATGGTTGAACTAATTTACACTCCCACCAACAGTGTAAGAGTGTTCCTATTTCTCCACATCCTCTCCAGCATCTGCTGTCTCCAGATTTTTTAATGATCGCCATTCTAACTGGTGTGAGATGGTATCTCAATGTGGTTTTGATTTGCATCTCTCTAATGACCAATGACGATGAGCACTTTTTCATATGTTTGCTGGCCTCATGTATGTCTGCTTTCGTAAAGTTTCTGTTCATATCCTTTGCCCATTTTTGAATGGGCTTGTTTGTTTTTTTCCTGTAAATCTGTTTGAGTTCTTTGTAAATTCTGGATATCAGCCCTTTGTCAGATGCGTAAACTGCAAAGATTTTTTCCCATTCTGATATTTATGACAAACCAACAGCCAATATCATACTTAATGGGCAAAAACTGGAAGCATTCCCTTTGAAATCTGGCACTAGACAAGGATGCCCTCTCTCACCACTTCTATTCAACATAGTACTGGAAGTTCTAGCCAGAGCAATCAGGCAAGAAAAAGAAATAAAGTGTATTCAAATAGGAAAGGTGGAAGCCAAATTGTCTCTATTTGCAGACGACATGATAGTATACCTAGAAGACCCCATCACCTCAGCCCAAAAGCTCCTGCAACTGATAAGCAACTTCAGCAAAGTCTCAGGATATAAAATCAATGTGCAAAAATCACAAGCATTCCTATACACCAATAACAGACTTAAAGAGAACCAAATCAAGAACGAACTGCCATTCACAATTGCTACAAAGAAAATAAAATACCTAGGAATACAACTCACTAGGAATGTAAGGGACCTCTTTAAGGAAAACTACAAACAACTGCTCAATGAAATAAGAGAGGACACAAACAGATGGAGAAACGTTCCATGTTCGTGGTTAGGAAGAATCAATATCGTGAAAATGGCTATACTGCCCAAAGTAATTTACACAATCAATGCTATCCCCATCAAACTACCATTGAATTTCTTCACTAATACCATTTTAATCTATGTGTGTTAGTGTGGAGTCTTCTGGGTTTGACTTAGGACGCACTAAGTTTGATCTGTGGTGCCATTGTTTCAATTTGTGTTTCTTCTTTGCATCTCACCCATTCACACATGCCCTACCACCACCATTGCCATCTCCTGAACAACTGACAGATTAAGACTGTATGTGTCTGTTCTCACCCTGCTGGTGAAGACATAAGCAAGACTAGATAATTTGTGTGTGTGTGTGTGTGTGTGTGTGTGTGTGTGTGTGTGTGTAAATAAAGGTTTAATTGACAGTTCCAAATGGCTGGGGAGGCCTCACAATCATGGCAGAAGGCAAATGAGGAACAAAATCACATCTTACATGGTGGCAGGCAAGAGAGATTATGCAGGGGAGCTTCTACTTACAAAACCATTAGATCTCATGAGACTTATTCACTACCATGAAAACAATATGGAAGAAACTACTCCCACAATTCAGTTGTCTCCACCTGGTCCCACCCTTGACATGTGTAGGTTATTGCAATTCAAGGTGAGATTTAGGTAGGACATAGCCAAACCATATCAAATACTCTCTGGAATGTCTTACTTTAAACCATAATTTAGTCCATGCTTCACTTAAAGATGTTTCCATTTATCTAAGTGATAACAATATGATGTCATACTTCTTTATAAAAGTAAAATAATAATCATAGGAATGAGACAGAACTTAAAATTGGACATGAAAGTCACTGCCAGCTGTATTTAGTAAACAGTTTCAGTGTAAAATAAAAGTAAATTTGTTAGCATTTCTTATTAATAAATATGTAGCATTCTTTTTACTTTTGTTGACAAGTTTGAAAAGGGAAGAACATGACAAAGGTGAATGTTCACAAATGACATATTTGCATATATGTGCACAGCATATATGGTTCATAAATACACAAAGTACAAAAATAAAACTCATCAAAAGTAAATCTGATGGACTGTTTATGGTGCAGTAATATAATTCACATTGATAATGATTCTGTTTACAGTACTTTAATAGCTACATTGATTACATTTGGAATAATGAATTGCTTATGTTAACAGTAATTGGAATTTGCTTCTTAAATACCTATCATTACTAATTTCAGTTGGGCGATAATGAGAAGTTAAGAGTACACAATTAAATGGGTTTTATCAAACTTGCTTTGGGGAAAACACACATTCTGATATAAAAACTATTTTAATGCTGACTTTGTTTTAAGCTATCACGTTTACTTTAATTTAAAAGATAGAGTTGTAATTATGAAAACATGGTTTTAAAGCAGATGTGCCTAGGTATAGACCCATTACTATAGGGAATATTTGCATTTTTGCCCCTAGTAGTTTATGCTTTTTCTAAACTGCTTTTAAGTTGTTTTGATAAACTATTTGTCACAATAACATATGAGATGAGTAAAATGTATCCTATCTCACAGATGAATGTATAAGTTTATTAATAATTAAGGCAGTTCCTCAAAGTAATATATGCACACATGCATGATAGCTCTTTCTATAAACAGATTAGCACAGTATTTGGTACAGAGAAGGTGACCTCGGCACATCTCTATAGTGAATGAATTTCTGAAATAATGAGAGTTGAAGTTGAAGGCTAGTCTTGTGGCATTTTAATGACAAATGTTGGTCCTTGTACATAATTGATTTGCATTATGATGAACTCAGTCATCTTGGATCAGGGTAGATCCTAATGGTTTCACTTTAACTTGGTCATGTTGGCAAAGACCCTATCTCCAAATAAGGTTGTATTCTGAGGTACAGGAGTACAACATACGAATTTGGCAGAGGATACAATTCAAATTATAACACATTTTAGGCTCTCCCAGTTTCTACTTTAATCTTTCTCTCCAGAGGTAATGATGATATTGAATTTAATGATCATCATTATACTTCTTTTTCTTTTTCTTTTCTTTTCTTTTCTTTTTTTTGAGATGGAGTCTTGCTCTGTTGCCCAGGTTGGAGTGGCATGATCTCAGACTACTGCAACCTCTGCCTCCCGGGTTCAAGTGATTCTCTTACAGATGTTCACTACCACACCCAGCTAATTTTTGTATTTGTAGTAGAGATAGGGTTTCACCATGTTGGGCAGGTGGGTCTCCATCTCCTGACCTCAGGATCCACCTGCCTCAGCCTCCCAAAGTGCTGGGATTACAGGCGTGAGACACCACACGTGGCCTATACTTATTATTATTACTATTATTTTACTATTTTACTGGCTATGTAGATGCAACCATAAAAGGTATTGTTTACATTTTAAAGACAATTAACTTTTTATAAATTGAACCACTAATTAATTGTCTTTTCTTATCAGTGTTTCCTAGGATTTTACCACGTTGATGTGGCAGCTATATGTTAATTTTCTTTGTTAAAAGCTATATTATTATTTGTTTTATATTTGATAGTTATTTGGGTTGAATTCGGTCTTCTTACAAGTGTACTGCAATGGAATTCCAAAATGCAAATAGATTGTTTGTGTTTCCTGGTTTATAGGAACAGGAAATACTCCTAAATAGATACCTAACAATGAATTTACAAAAATAAAAAATTGTATTTGTCAGCTTGTATTCAGTGTATCAGAAATACTATATAATGGAACGTGAAATTTATCATAGGAATTAATTTTAATTTTAAAATATAGGAAGTACTGGAGAAAGAAAAATCTAGAAAATATTCAGAGAATTTACTAACTACTCCTAATGTGGCTGAAAAGTTGAAGCTTGCAGGAAGCTACGCACATCAAGCTTCTGGAGTAGAACTGCAGAGGGGTTTGGCACAGAAATCTATAGAAGTATTAGAGACAAAAGAAAAATATTTTTGGTTTGTTTGTTTTTCCCCCTCTCATGAGTTTACTCAACACAATTCTCACACCTGTGTGTGTGTGTGTGTGTGTGTGCGTGTGTGTGTGTGTCTTCCTAATACCAAGCAACTGGTTTTCATGGACACTAGCTGGGTGCCCTACAACTTTAACTTAATTCTGACACTATCTACTTACAGATAACAAAGCATCACATCCCACAGGATAAGAACTGTATTAGTCCGTTTTCACATGGGAATAGAGGGCTACCTGAGACTGGGTAATTTATGAAGAAAAAGTGTAATTGACTCATAGTTCCACATGGCTGGGGAGGCAGCAGGAAACTTAGAATCATGGCAGAAGGCAAAGGGGAAGCAAGATTCTCTTAACAAGTAAAGAGAGAGCAAGGGAGGAACTGCCACTTTTAAACCATCTGATCTTGTGAGAACTCTTTCAGTAGCATGAGAACAGCATGGGGGAAACTGCTCCATGATCCAGTCACCTCCCACCAGGTTCCTCCCTTCATGCATCGGGATTACAATTTGAGATGATATTTCAGTGGGGACACACTCAAACCATATCAAGAGCTAGCCCTCCAAGACTGCTCCCCATTTCAGGTGCCAATTGCAAGCACCAGATGATGATCTGTGCTTCTGACAAACTGGCTATAAATTGGGGTACCCATCACATTCTCCTTGGATTTGATTAATTTGCTAGAGTAGCTCCCAGATTTTGGGGTAATATTTATGTTTACATACTTAATATAAAGGATATCTCAAAGGACCTAGTTGGAAGATATGCACAGAACAAGGCATACTGGAAGGGGTACCAAGCTTCTATACTTTCTCCGCATGCACCACCCTTCAGGAACTTCCATGTGGTCAGGAATCTGAGAGGCTCTCCTGATTCAGACTTTTTTTTTTTTTTTTTTTTAACATTGGCTTCATTAAGCATACATGCTCTTGATTAAATGATTGACCATTGGTGACCAACTTAACTGTCAGTCCCTTTCCTCTCCTGGGAGGTCAGGGGATGGGACTGAAAGTTCTAACCTTCTAATCACATGGTTGGTTCCCCTGGCAACTAGCCCCCATCCATGGTTAGCCAAAGAGCCCTTAGCCATCAATCATTTCATATAAAAATGTTATTACTTTGGAGATTTCAGGGATTTTGTGTGCCAGGAACCAAGGGCAGAGACCAAATACCTATTTATTCTCATTACTTTGATATTCAATATCACAGGAAATGTGTTGAGTTTTCATGTACATTATCTCTGTGAGTTTAGAGAAAAACATATACTATGGTTAACAGAAAGAGCTGGGCTAGATGAAGAGTAAAGGAAAAAGAAAACTGGAACCCACTGGCACTATTGATTTTACTCTTCATGGACGCTAACCAAATGACATGTAAATTTCTCAAGTTGCAAACTGGAACAAGAAACCAGATAAGTAAGTGAATTTGGAGATTCAAATTTCCACATTTATTATAATAAAACAGTATATTACTACTATGTAAATTTAAGTAGATAATTTCACATAATTTTCCAAAGTTGTATCTATATACCTTCTACCAGCAGTATATACATTTATTCTGTTCTGCATTCTTAATAGCACTTGATTTGTCAGGCTTTTCTTTTGCATATCTAGTATGTATAAAACAGCATCTCACTGATTAATTTGTATATCCCTCCTCATCACAGGAGTTGAACATCTTTCAAATATTTTATACTCATGTTTTCTGCAAAATGCCATTTTAATCATTTTAATGGCATTTTCCCATTTTTTCCCTTTTTTTTTTTTTTTTTTCTATTTGGCTGATTCCCTCTCCCTGTAAGCTTATGGTAGTTCTTTTTATATTCAATTGTGTTTTATAAATATAATTTCTTTTTTAAAAAATATATTTTGTTGCACTTCAAGTTCTGGGGTACATGTGAAGCACATGCAAAATTGTTGCATAGGTACATACATAGCAATGTGGTTTGCTGCCTCCATCCCCATCACCTATATCTGGCATTTCTCCCCATGTTATCCATCCCCAAATCCCTAACCCCCACTGTCCCTCTCCTCATCCCCCCAACAGACCTTGGTGTGTGATGCTTCCCTCCCTGTGTCCACATGTTCTCATTGTTCAGCACCCACCTATGAGTGAGAACATGTGGTATTTGATTTTCTGTTCTTGTGTCAGTTTGATGAGAATGATGGTTTCCAGGTTCATCCATGTCCCTACAAAGGACATGAACTCATCATTTTTTATGGCTGCATAGTATTCCATGGTGTATATCTCCCACATTTTCCCTGTCCAGTCTATCATCTTTTGGCATTTGTGTTGGTTCAAAGTCTTTGCTATTGTAAACAATGCTGCAGTGAACATACATGTGCATGTGTCTTTGTAACAGAATGATTTATAATCCTTTAGGTATATACCCAGTAATGGAATTGCTGGGTCAAATGAAATTTCTATTTCTAGGTCCTTGAGGAATTGCCACACTGTCTTCCACAATGGTTGAACTAATTCACACTCCAAACAACAGTGTAAAAGTGTTCTTATTTATCCACATCCTCTCCAGTATCTATTGTCTCCAGATTTTTTAATGATCACCATTCTAACTGGTGTGAAATGATATCTCAATGTGGTTTTGATTTGCATTTATCTGTTGACCAGTGATGATGAGCATTTTTTTTCATGTGTTTGTTGGCCTCACATATGTCTACTTTTGAAAAGTGTCTGTTCATATCCTTCGCCCACTTTTGAATGGTTTTTTTTTTTTTTTTCTTGTAAATCTGTTTTAGTTCTTTGTAAATTCTGGATATAAGTCCTTCGTCAGATGGGTAGATTGCAAAAAATTTTTTTCCATTCTGTGTTGCCAGTTCACTCTAATGATTGTTTCTTTTGCTGTGCAGAAGCTCTGGAGTTTAATTAGATCCCGTTTGTCTATTGTGGCTTTTGCTGCCAATGCTTTTGGTGTTTTAGTCATGAAGTCCTCTCCTGTGCCTTTGTCCTGAATGGTTTTGCCTAGGTTTTCTTCTAGGGTTTTTACAGTGTTAGGTCTTATGTTTATGTCTTTAATCCATCTGGGGTTAATTTTAGTGTAAAGTGTCAGGAAGGGGTCCAGTTTCAGCTTTGTGCACATGGCTAGCCACTTTTCCAACACCATTTATTAAACAGGGAATCCTTTTCCCATTGCTTGTTTTTGTCTGGTTTATCAAAGATTATATGGTTGTAGATATGTTGTGTTGCCTCTGATGCCTCTGTTCTATTCCATTGGTCTATATCTCTGTTTTGATAGCAGTACCATGCTGTTTTGGTTACTGTAGCCTTGTAGTATAGTTTTAAGTCAGATAGTTGGATGCCTCCAACTTTGTTCTTTTTGCTTAAAGTTGACTTGGCTATATGGGCTCTCTTTTGGTTCCATATGAAGTTTAAAGTAGTTATTTCCAGTTCTGTGAAGAAAGTCATAGGTAGCTTGATGGGGATAGTGTTTATCTATAAATTACTTTGGGCAGTGTGGCCATTTTCACAATATTGATTCTTCCTAACCCTGAGCATGGAATGCTTTTCCATCTGTTTGTGTCCTCTTATTTCATTGAGCAGTGGTTTGTAGTTCTCCTTGAAGAGGTCCTTTACATCCTTTGCTAGTTGTATTCCTAGGTATTTTATTCTCTTTGTAGCAATTGTGAATGGCAGTTCTTTCTTGATTTGGCTCTCTTTAAGTCTGTTATTGGTGTGTAGGAATGCTTGTGATTTTTGCACATTGATTTTGTATCCTGAGATGTTGCTGAAGTTGCTTATCAGTTTAAGGAGATTTTGGGCTGAGACAATGGGATCTTCTAAATAACAATGTTGTCTGCAAATAGAGACAGTTTGACTTCCTTCTTTCCTAATTGAATACTCTTTATTTCTTTTTCTTGCCTGATTACTCTGGCTAGAAATTCCAATACTATATTGAATAGGAGTTGTGAGAGAAGGCATCCTTGTCTAGTGCCAGATTTTAAAGGGAATGCTTCCAGTTTTTGCCCATTCAGTATGATTTTGGCTGTGGGTTTGTCATAAATAGCTTTTATTATTTTGAGATACGTTCTGTTAATACCTAGTTTATTGAGAGTTTTTAGCATAAAGGGCTGTTGAATTTTGTTGAAAGCTTTCTCTGCATCTGTTGAGATAATCATGTGGTTTTCATTTTTGGTTCTGTTTGTGTGGTGAATTATGTTTATAGACTTGTGTATGTTGAACCAGCCTTGCATCCCCGGGATGAAGCCTACTTGATCATGATGGATAAGCTCTTTGATGTGCTGTGGCAATTGGTTTGCCAGTATTTTATTGAAGATTTTTGCATCTCTGTTCATCATAATTTCTTATTTTAAAAATAGTAATCATCATATCTGTCTCTTTTGACATTTGTACTTTTTATGCCTCTACAGTTTCTTCAGTTATTCAGATACTTAAGAATCACTTCAAATCATGAAATAGTCTTACCTGTAGAAATGAAGTCTTTTCTCAAGCAGCAGTAAAAGCTTTAAATTTCTTCTCTCACTTTGAGCTTGTTTTATGCTTGTGAATACTATACTTGGAAAAGGGATTTGATGGCTTTTCTTCTTTTTGTATTTCTTTACCTGTTGTAAGCTGTGGTTTCTGACTGCTCCATTATTTGAGTGTACTGAATTTGGAGCTAACAAAAGATACTTAAGGACAATAATTACTTGTCAGATTTTGTCCTCACTTAATATTAGGAGTTTGGGGTTTGTAAATATTCAATGCTCATTCTTTGTTTTTTTTTTTTTTTTTTTTTTTTTTTTTTTTTTTTTTTGCCTTGGGCTGTCCTTCCTAAGATGCAGTGATGTTATTGTTTTTGCTTTTTTCCGTCTGGTCACTTACTTTCTTCTCTCAGTCCCTGGGCTTCTGACAGTTCATCTTTTCAGTCAAGATTACATCACCTTTACATCCCTGCCTTAAGCAGAATTTGAGAGCTCCAGTCTATTATATTGAATGCCCACTCTGACCCATGATTAATATTAATGCATTTTATTTATTTATTAAATGCCCACTCTTACTCATGATTGATATTCAACATGAAAGCACTTCTTGTTATCCTCTGTCCCTTTCTTTCAAGCCGTGAACTGTGATAAGGTTTGGCTATGTCCCCATGCAAATCTCATCTTGTGTTGTAGCTCCCATAATTCCCACATCATGTGGGAAGGATAAGGTGGGAGACAATTGTTTTTCCCCTGTACAGTTCTTGTGGTGAATAAGTCTCATAAGATCTGATGGCTTACTAAGGGATTTCCCCTTTCACTTGGCTCTTAAGTCTCTCTTGTCTATGGCCATGTAAGATATGCCTTTCACTTTCCACCGTAATTGTGAGGCCTCCCCAGCCACTTGGAACTGAGTCCATTAAACCTCTTTTTATTTATAAATTACCCAGTGTCAAGTATGTCTTTATTAGCATCATGAGAGCAGACTAATACAGGTGGATAGACCCATCCTTTCAACGTTAAATCTCTTGATTAATATATTGAATTAATGTCTTGATTAATATCATTAGCAGATCCCCTTTTCCCCAAATGACAAGAAATTCACAGAAAATTCTCAATAGAGCTGCCTTAAAACCCCTCTAACATAGACTGAGGTGAGAGGAAAGCCTTTTCTGCAAAGGAGAGGTAAATTTTACAACACTTTTTAAAAGTAATCTACTGTCTCAAATTCCTTAAACTACTCATTTACAGTCCTGGTTAGGAACTAGAGTAAGAGTCTTAAAGCAAATTTAAGACACTTAAAAAAATCTTGTAAATCTTCCATTTGAAACTAAAAGGACATGTCACAAATTGATTTCTTCATGGCATTTCACATCTTCCAATCAAATCTAAGACAGAGAAAGTCCCATATTAACCTCCCAATATATGTTACAAATAAAAGTGCTGGATAAATGATAGACTTGCGATGAATGAAGTACTTTAATTTGTGATTATAATTTCATAAGAAAAATTAATTATATTTTCAACCTAGATTATTCAAGTATATCAACTTTCAATTTTAAAAAGATCTATAGACATTAATTATAACTGCCACCGTTTGAATGCTTCAAAAAGCCTCGTCAAGGATGTAAGTTGTAAAAGACTGAGGTTTTCCTTGTCGGTGTCTGAACAAACTTTTAGAAGTAGAGCTGCAATCCTTTCTTTGCTCTTTTATCACTAGATTTTACTGAAAGCTTTCTCAGCTGCCCCTCTCCTTTTTAAAAACTCAAAGATCAGAAAGGTCAGTTTGTAAGCCTAAAATGTATTTTCTCCTTTGCAAACCTATCCAGAAGCTAAACTTCCAACTAAATCACTTTTTGTCTCCAAATCTTAGCTTTATTTAGATTAGATCAAGTTATTTTCCTTATTAAATTGATGGCTGCCTATATAATAGAACATTGTTTTCCTATTTAGGCATTAAAGAGGTAGATCGATGTAGGAGAGACACTCTTTCATTTGCATTTGTATTAGCTTTGAGTCCTAGCTGAGTCAAGTATGGAAAAATTCTGGGCAAGTCATAGAGCCCATTAATCATGCAGTTATCTTGATTGATCACTGCCATACCTCCCTTCATTGCAGTCTCCACCAGTCTTTGCCTTTCTCTAAATCTGCATATTGCCTCCCCTGGACTCCTTCATGGCTGGCTTTTGTTTATATTTAAGCAGTGTGTGCTGCAGCCAACTTAGTAGTTGCAATAGTGAGTTCTGTACATCTCTTCCCACATCTCATTCAGAGCTAAGACATTGGTAGGTTGAAGTCAGCCATAGTGAGAGTGATTACCCCACAGGTATTGACAAACTCTAAAATCAAGCTTTTGTTCTTGTTTTTCTTCTTCTTTTTTTTTTTAATTTTTATTGCATTATAGGTTTTGGGGTACATGTGCAGAATGTGCAAGATAGTTGCATAGGTACACACATGGCAGTGTGTTTTGCTGCCTTCCTCCCCTTCACCCACACTTGGTATTCATCCCCAGGCTATCCCCCCCAGGCCCCCCCACTGTCCCTCCCCCATTTCCCCCAACAGTCCCCAGTGTATAGTAGACCACCTCTCTGTGTCCATGTGTTCTCATTTTTCTCACCCACCTATGAGTGAGTATATGCGGTATTTCTTTTTCTGTTCTTGTGTCAGTTTGCTGAGAATGATGTTCTCCAGATTCATCCATGTCCTTACAAAGGACACAAACTCATCATTTTTGATTGCTGCATAATATTCCATGGTGTATATGTGCCACATTTTCCCAGTCCAGTCTATCATCGGTGGGCATTTGGGTTGGTTCCAGGTCTTTGCTATTGTAAACAGTGCTGCAATGAACATTCGTGTGCATGTGTCCTTATAGTAGAACGATTTATAGTCTTTTGGATAGATACCCAGTAATGGGATTGCTGGGTCAAATGGAATTTCTATTTCTAGGTCCCTGAGAAATCGCCACACTGTATTCCACAATGATTGAACTAATTTACACTCCCACCAACAGTGTAAGAGTGTTCCTATTTCTCCATATCCTCTCCAGCATCTGCTGTCTCCAGATTTTTTAATGATCGCCATTCTAACTGGTGTGAGATGATATCTCAATGTGGTTTTGATTTGCATCTCTCTAATGACCAATGATGATGAGCACTTTTTCATATGTTTGTTGGCCTCATGTATGTCTTCTTTTGTAAAGTTTCTGTTCATATCCTTTGCCCATTTTTGAATGGGCTTGTTTGTTTTTTTCTGTAAATCTGTTTGAGTTCTTTGTAAATTCTGTATATCAGCCCTTTGTCAGATGTGTAAACTGCAAAGATTTTTTCCCATTCCGATGGTTGCCGATTCACCCTAGTGACTGTTTCTTTTGCCGTGCAGAAGCTGTGGAGTTTGATTAGGTCCGATTTGTCTATTTTGACTTTTGTTGCCAATGCTTTTGGTGTTTTGTTCATGAAGTCCTTGCCTACTCCTATGTCCTGAATGGTTTTGCCAAGATTTTCTTCTATGGTTTTTATGGTGTCAGGTCTTATGTTTAAGTCTTTAATCCATCTGGAGTTAATTTTAGTGTAAGGTATCAGAAAGGTGTCCAGTTTCTGCTTTCTGCACATGGCTAGCCAGTTTTCCCAACACCATTTATTAAATAGGGAATCCTTTCCCCATTGCCTGTTTTTGTCTGGTTTATCAAAGATAATATGGTTGTAGATATGTTGTGTTGCCTCTGATGCTTCTGTTCTGTTCCATTGGTCTATATCTCTGTTTTGGTACCAGTATCATGCTGTTTTGATTACTGTAGCCTTGTAGTCTTGTTTTTCTTTTGAATGTTATTTTTAAAACATTTTATTAAGCAGCCTAGTCCTGGTTTGTCCAATGGGAGACACAGGCAGGAGATCACAGTGCAGGAAAAAATAGTTTGATGTTCTTCTTCCTTGATCCTTCTTGGCTTCTGTGCTCCATATTTGAAAGCACTCCTCAGTTCTCCTCTACAACTCCTTTCAAGCCCATTATCTTCATAGATTCAGCTATCACAGAAGATATGGTAATATTATTTCTTTACATCTTTTTTATCCCTAGAGTTTTCTCTGTTGCTTGTGATTGGTTGCCTCTATACCCTTCAGAGATTCCCTGGGGCTCTCTTGAACCTGGGAGGCAGAGGTTGCAGTGGGCAAAAGTTGCAGTGGGCAGAGGTTGCAGTGAGCCAAGATTGCACCATTGTACTCCAGTGTGGGCAACAAAGACAGTGGGTCTCAAAAAAATCCCTTAATACTGCCATGACTCTCTAAGTAGTACCTTTCTTAAATTTCATTTGAACCACCTGGAATATATTCTGTTGCCTTCCAGAACATGAATGATGAATGTATCAATGATGCCTTTTTTTCTTCCTGAAATGACCCAAATTCAGCCTCAGAATTTGTTAAATATAATGCCCCTGGTAGCTTCAACAATTGTATAAAGTTTGGCATGCAGGATAAATTGCCTTTAGTATCCATACTCCAGAGTATGGGATGGTGGCTGTTAGACTAATCACTAAGCATAAAGCCCTTTTTAAAAGTTACATATTTTCTTTTTCACACTGACTAATGGAAAGTTAAAAAGCCAACTATTTAGCTTTGGGCTACTGGTGATCTTCCTAGGCCAAGTACATGCAACAGTGTCTTTTTTTCTTCAAATCTCAATGGTTTTCCCTTTACTTGAGAAACTTTGTAGTTATTACTTTGCTTAATGTACTGCTAAATAACTCACCTCCTGACATTTCATTAAGGGCAGGAAAAAGGGGGGGGGTATTTTATTTATTTATTTTTAGAAAAATCCAACTCTAATGAGAAACATAAGCAATGTTACTGTTAGCTCTTCATTCTACAACAAATTAGTCATTAAAAAGCACTTCTGGCAAATAAAATGTAAGAGGCAATTTAGTTCTCCCCCCTTTTTCAGTTTTTAACAGGGTAGAGTTTTAGAGAGTAGAAATGTCATCCTTTGGTGTCAGGTTTCCTTTCTAAAAGCTGGTTAACTTGGCAGATGTTTAACTGTACATAATTTATTTCTGAGATTGAAGAAAAAAATTTTTTAGCCCAAAGACTGTATGTCAAGGGGAAATATTTTATATACAGATTTTCTTTGGAAACTTGTTTTCTTTCCATTTACTTCCAATTTTGATTCTCAGATCAACGTTCATCTATCTGACATGCTAGCCATTAAAATAGCTCTGTATCTGTTTTTGCACAATTAAATAGTATGTAAAATTATGGTAACAATTACTTTTGGATATGTATATGTAAAAGTTCCCATTTTTAAGCCCAG
This sequence comes from Saguinus oedipus, assembly GCA_031835075.1. Classification (NCBI taxonomy): domain Eukaryota; kingdom Metazoa; phylum Chordata; class Mammalia; order Primates; family Cebidae; genus Saguinus; species Saguinus oedipus. Next base: position 132,409,756 of record CM063178.1, read on the forward strand.
AAACTGTGATCATGTATGTAACATCTACTTAGTTCCCATGACTTCATACTTAGCTGCATTAAGAGAGAAATAGAAAACAGATCCTAGAAAATTTAAAGAGCCCAAGTCAAGACTGTACCTCTGACTTCAGTGTACTACATTGCAAATACATATTCTATTAGTTGTCTTGCTCTGCAGAACCCAACTCATGCTTATCAAACTGAATAGCCTCTATGCCCATGAAGCTAAATTACTTTTCAGAAGTAACAGATAGAATGTGCTGTAGAAGGCTGGGCACAGTGGCTCATGCCTGTAATCTCAGCACTTTGGGAGGCCAAGGTGGGCAGATCATGAGGTCAGGACTTCAAGACTAGCGTGGCCAGTATGGTGAAACCACCTAAAATTTTATACCCGGTGAAAATATCTTGGTTGTTTCCAAGTTTTAACAACTATGAATAAAGCAGCTATAATCATTTATGTTCAAGTGTTTATGTGGACATGAATTTTTAACTCACTTGGGTAAATACCAAGGATTATGATTTTGGGGTCATGTGGTAGGATTATGTTTGGTTTTCTAAGCCACTGTCAACTGTCTTCCAAAGTGGCTGTACCATTTTGCCTTTTCGCCAGCAATGCCTGAGAGTTACTGTTATTCTGCATGGTCATCAGTATGTGGTATTATCAGTATTCTGAATTTTGGACATTCTAATAGGTGTGTAGTTGTATTCCTAGCTTTAATTTGCTTTTCCCTAATGACATATGATGTGTAATATCTTTCCATATATTTGTCTTTCGTATATTTTCATTGGTTAAACATCTGTTCAAGTTGTTTGCCCATTTTTCAATTGGATTGCTCATTTTTTTTTTTTTGAGTTTTAAGAGTTATTCATATATTTTGGATAAGTTTATCCAATTTGTCTTTTGCAATTTTCTCCCAGTGTGTGGCTTGTCTTCTCCTTCTCTTGATGGTGTATTTCACAGAGAAACTAATTTTAAATATCATTTGGGTGGGTTACTTTTTTCAACTCTCCAGGCATTCACTGATTTCTTTGAATATTACAAATTCCAAAACTTTTTTTGAAAATCAATAGATAGTTGTTAAAAATCTCCTAAGTCAATGGGAGAAATTTTGTAGCAATTTAGGTGCAAAGTTGTTTATATTGTCCTACGATATTACAACATTATTTGCCCTATTAATATTTTGCAAAAGGATGTATTGAATGCTTTCTGTGACAACAGGGTTGATAACTGGGAATGCATCACTTAGTCTTCGCATTAATCTTTGAGTGACTTACTATTATCATACACATTTTTCAGAAAACGAAACTGAGACATGGGTTAGGAACGTTGACCAAGATTCTAGAACTACTTAGTAGCAGAAGTAGGGTGTAACTAAGGCAGTCTTACAACAGAGGTTACTATGTCTCTTATCTCATATTTCAATGTTAAGCAGTATTAATCATGCTTAAAAAGGAAAACCCTTATTTACTACAGTATTTTACATGTAACATGTTGCTATAAATGCTTGTCTATAAAAATTACTTTTATTATTAAAATATACAAGCAGTGTTTATTATAGAGAAAATTTAAGTACAGATAGACCCCAAAAAAGAAGTGCAAATCCATTCAACTCTTAGTTGTACAAACAGTGATATTTTTCTTAGTAGAACAAATTTATCATTTAATCTGAACTGAGCAAAATAGCAATATAATTGCTTTTTCTTCAACTTTGCCTTTAAGTATGCTATATTGAATATCTTTCCTGTTAAAATACATTTATTCCAGTCTAGCCAATTTTTAGATGCCAGTCTTCTAAGCATGTGTATGCTTTTCCTGTTCTGTAGCTTATGCTGGGATTGGGACCTGAAAACCTATACTGAGATAGAAGGTAGGTCTGGTCTTTTACTCTACTTATTCTGCTCTTTTCTGCAGTTTACAGATCCCCATTTTGCTTAAGAATGGTATGAAATGAGATAAGTCATGGAAAAAAATTGGAGAGTCTTCTACTTGCTGTTTCTACCACATTTCCCTACTCCATTTGAAGCCCTCTGTATATTTAAGCCTTTACATGTTGGCTTTCCCATGGGGGTATTTATGTCAATTTTCAAGGACTCTTCCAACAGCCCAGCTCCTGAGTTAAGAGGTATATTGCATTGACTTTCACCAAATCTCCTCTGTTGTTACAGTTTACTCTTCCCAACTTCTGTGCTACTTTGGCCTGATGAGCCCTCTTGGGTAGGATATTGAAAAAACAGGATACCTTTCCATTTGCTCTAGGAAGCTAAAGCATCTTTGCTTAATTACAGAAGTGGAAAGCTGCCCCTCTTCGTGCCTTCTGTCTCCAGAATTCCTTTTCTTGTTCCAATAGCCTTGCATATATCACTGCCCTTCAGCCAAAGACCATCGGGGACAGAACTGTAATTGAACAAGTTTGGTTTATTGCTCATAGCAGCAAAGGAGAATGTATACCACAAGGAACTGTGTGAGTCTAGGTACGAGTGTGTCAGGGCTATAGGATTTGGGCCTGTATTGGGTAATTTTGTGGAGGGTTATGCAAGTAGAGCTCTTCTCTGTATTATATTCTGTCAGCAAGTAGGAGTAATTCTAAGGTTAGGTATCATATATTTTATCTGAGAAAAAGAGAAAACTAGAACAAAGCTAAAGGTATAATTGGTAAAAAATAAACCATCTCTCATATTAGCTAAGCTGGTAGTTGGTAGAATATTTGGTCATTATTGTGGCTTGGACAGTATTCTTCACTTGTCTTTCTTCAGACATGATTATGAAATGATCTTGTTGCTGTCTTGATTTATCATCATCATCACAGAATGGCCTTCTGTGATATTGATGTTCTGTGATAGAACAGAACACCCAAGTCTTAGCTGTGGGTGCCAGGCCATCTCCTAGCAACATCACAACTTCACTGATACTCAGATCCCAGATCCTCTGTGTCCCCAAGTGCTTGCTGCCTTTCTCTTTTTCAAAGGGCATTATCAGCAAATTCAAAGCTAAAAGCAAATTTTAACCTGTTAATAACCTGCCAGTTACTCTTACTGACAGGGCTATGTGCCCTCTATAAGTAAATGTCTTAAAGCCCTTTTAACTTAGTTCATTGTAAGGCTATGGTGATTTTCAAATTTCTAACTTTTTGTTTACACAGACAAGTAAAGATAGTGATATGATGGTAGAGACCACATTCTACAGCCTTAAAACAAAAACTGCAGGAGTGTGTATGGTGACTTTGGCTGCTCTCTTTGCAAAGGTCATTCAAATAATATTTATTTTCCTAGCTTTGAGATGATTCTTAAAATGGACGTGGTACTAAGATAAAAGAAAAAGATTCATTTAACTTCTTATTACATGCAGGCACAAACTCAAATATGTATCTTATCAAAACATGCCAAAAATATGTATAATCTGTTTTCAACAGCAAATACATTGGGCACATCTTACCTTATACAAACAAAACATTACCTTCACATATTTGAGGAGTGAGTTTCTTAATTTCAGTTGTAAGAGGATAGTAATTTAAATTCACACTGTTTTACTACTAGTGCTACATTCTGTTTCATCTCATAGTAAAATTGTTAGAAAGCATTTAAGAACACTTGACATGAGTTGATCCCGTCAGAAAGGCACTTTTATATTTTTAGTCAGTTGTATTACCAAAAGCAATATTACTACATAATGTCATAACTTCCTTCAGAAATGCTTTCATGAAATTAAAGTGCAGTATTACAGCATTGGATTTTATAGATGGCAAAAGGGAAAACTGTTTCTGAACGGAAGTCAGTGGAAGGAATGAGGCTGAATGGAATTCCAGATTCCGGATTTAAATATTTAACTGGCTATTTAACAGCTCTGTTTGAATTTTGAATGTATGTGTGCCTCAAATTTATGATGTCCTAAACTGAATTTGTGTTCTCCCTTCCCCGCTAAACCTGTCTTCTCTATGTCAATAAACGGCAATTCCAATCCCTCTGTAAGTCACACCGAAACATTTTTTTACTCCTTTTTTTTTTTCTTGTACTGAATAAAATCAGAAAATCTTCTCGATAAAATTCTGTTTAGGTTCATTTCACTACTTACCGTCTCTACCACTATCATGCTGCTTTAGTCCACTCTCTATTGACAGAGTATTCCAAGAGACTTCTAACTGGTTGGTCTTACTGTTTTCCTGCTATTTTCAAATCAGCGGCCAGAATGATCATGTTAAAATATAGATCAGATTTCATTCATCTTTTGTTTAAACCCTCCAATCGTTCCTATTCTTAGACAAAAGCAAAAAACCTGTATTCTACCCTTCAATGCCATCCCATCCTGCTTTGAACACTCAACTCAGCCATACTGGCTTATTCCTGCTCGACCAACATGCTACACATGATCCCATCTCAGGGTCTTTGCACTGTTTCCGGTGTTTTAAAGCTTTCTCTTCAAATATTTGCATGACTTGCCATCTCACAACTATTTACAATTACTATTAAAAATTACATTGTTCTTCTCTCCACAATCAATAATTTTCTTTTTCTTTTGGCCTTCTTTCACCATCTAAAATGTTTCATATTTTATTTATTTATGGTGTAATTTTCTGTACACTCAAAAGAATGTAAGTTCTATAAGGGCAGGGAGTTTAGCTAGCTTTGCGACCCATGTATTTCTGAGTCTAGCAAAATGCCTGGCATATTACAGATTGTCAGTGATTATTTGTTGAATGAATGAATGAATAAATGAAAGATTATTCTTAATCTTTAATTTTATTTCTATAGTTCTTCCCATCTGTTTAAATAGAAATTGTGTTTTTCTTCCGACTTCTAAACAAATAATCAGGATTTAGATTTTGAATGCATTAATTCAGTCTCATACTTCCTTTGTCAGATTTTTAAAAAGCAAAATAGTTTGGAGATTGTCTATGAAATCCGTAAGATACATATTTGTTTTTATGTTAATTCTATTAATAGAATGTACATAATATAGTCATTTTATTTTAGGTTTACTTTATATAGAGAATAAAATAATAAATTCATGATGAGTTCTTTTTTTTTATTTCAAAAGCTGTAGGAGTACAAGTGATTGTTGGTTACATGGATGAATTGCATAGCAGTGAAGTCTGAGATTTTAGTACACTCATCACCAGAGTAATATACATTGTACCCAATATGTAATTTTTTATACCTCACCCACCTCCCACCCACCCTTTTCAGAGAGTGCAAGGTTTACTATACCACTCTGTATGCTTTTGCATACCTATAACGTAGCTCCCAATTATAAATGAGAACATACGGTATTTGTTTTTTCAATCCTCTTCTACTTCACTTTGCATAATAGCCTCCAGCTCCATCCAAGTTGCTGCAAAAACATTATCTTTTTCTTATTTATGGCTGAATAGTATTCCATGGTGTGTATATAAACACATTTTCTTTACCTACTCATCAGTTGGTAGGCAATAAGGTTGGTTCCTTATCTTTGCAATTGTGAATTGTGCTGCAGTAATCATACATGTGCAGATGTATTTTGGATATAATGACTTATTTTCCTTAAGGTAGATACCCAGTAGAGAGACTGCTAGATGAAATGGTAGATCTACTTTTAGTTCTTTGAGAAATCTTCACACTGTTTTTCATAGAAATTGTACTAATTTGCATTTCCACCAACAGTGTAAGCATTCCATTTTCACCAAATCCATACCAACATCTTCTTAAAAATATTTTACTGGCCTTTTTCCTTTTTTTTTTTTAAGTTCTAGGGTACACGGACAAGAGGTGCAGGTTTTTGACATCGGAAAACACGTACTATGATGGTATGCTACATCTAACAACCCATCACCTAGGTATTAAGTCTAGCATGCATTAGCTTTTAGCTATTGCCCTCCCCTCTCCTGCCCTCCCCAACAGGCCCCAATAAGTATTGTTTCCCTCCATGAAGTCCATGTGTTCTCATTGTTCAGTTCCCACTTGCAAGTAACAACCTGTAGTGTTTGATATTCTGTTTCTGTGTTAGTTTGCTGAGGATAATGGCTTTTAGCTTCATCCATGTCCCTGCAAATTACATGATCTCATTTCTTATTATGGCTGCATAGTATTCCATGGTGTATATGTACCATATTTTCTTTATCTAGTCTATCATTGATGAGTTGTTGATTCCAAGTTTTTGCTCTTGTGAATGGTGCTGCAATGAACATACATGTGCATGTATCTTTATAATACAATGATTTACATTCCTTTGGGGATATACTCAGTAATGGAATTGCTGGGTCCAATAGTATATCTTGTTAAAAATCTTTGAGAAATCACCACACTGTCTTCCACAATGACTGAACTAATTTACATTCCCACCAACAGTGTAAAAGTGTTCCCATTTCTCCATAACCTTGCCAGCATCTGTGGTTTCTTGACTTTTTAATAATTGCCATTCTGACTGGCATGAGATGGTATCTTATTGTGGTTTTATTTGTACTTTGCTAATGAGAAGTGATGTTAAGCTTTTTTTCATATGTTTGTTGGCCACATGTATGTCTTTTTTTGAGAAGCGTCTGTTCATATACTTTGCCAACTTTTTCATGGAGTTGTTCATTTTTTTTTTCTTGTAAATTGAAGATCATTGTAGATTCTGGATATTAGCCCTTTGCCAAATGAATAGAATGCAAAAATTTTCTTCCATTCTGTAAGTTGTGTGTTCACTCTAATAGTTTTGTTGTTTTTACAGAAGATTTTAATTAGATCCCATTTGTCAATTTTTGCTTTTGTTACAATTTTTTTTTGTGTGTGTGTGTGTGTGTGTGTGTGTGTGTGTGATTTCATTATAAAATCTTTTCCCATGCCTATGTCCTGATTGGTATTGCCTAGATTTTCTTCTAGGGTGTTTGAATTTGTGGGTTTTATATTTAAGGCTTTAATCCATTGTGAGTTACTTTTTTTTTTTTTTTAATTTTTATTGCATTATAGGTTTTGGGGTACATGTGCAGAACGTGCAAGATAGTTGCATAGGTACACACATGGCAGTGTGTTTTGCTGCCTTCCTCCCCCTCACCCACACTTGGTATTCATCCCCAGGCTATCCCCCCCAGCCCCCGCCACTCTCCCTCCCCCATTTCCCCCAACAGTCCCCAGTGTATAGTAGACCGCCTCTCTGTGTCCATGTGTTCTCATTTTTCTCACCCGCCTATGAGTGAGTATATGCGGTATTTCTTTTTCTGTTCTTGTGTCAGTTTGCTGAGAATGATGTTCTCCAGATTCATCCATGTCCCTACAAAGGACACAAACTCATCATTTCTGATTGCTGCATAATATTCCATGGTGTATATGTGCCACATTTTCCCAGTCCAGTCTATCATCGATGGGCATTTGGGTTGGTTCCAGGTCTTTGCTATTGTAAACAGTGCTGCAATGAACATTCGTGTGCATGTGTCCTTATAGTAGAACGATTCACAGTCTTTTGGATAGATACCCAGTAATGGGATTGCTGGGTCAAATGGAATTTCTATTTCTAGGTCCCTGAGGAATCGCCACACTGTCTTCCACAATGGTTGAACTAATTTACACTCCCACCAACAGTGTAAGAGTGTTCCTATTTCTCCACATCCTCTCCAGCATCTGCTGTCTCCAGATTTTTTAATGATCGCCATTCTAACTGGTGTGAGATGATATCTCAATGTGGTTTTGATTTGCATCTCTCTAATGACCAATGATGATGAGCACTTTTTCATATGTTTGTTGGCCTTATGTATGTCTTCTTTTGTAAAGTGTCTGTTCATATCCTTTGCCCATTTTTGAATGGGCTTGTTTGTTTTTTTTTCTGTAAATCTGTTTGAGTTCTTTGTAAATTCTGGATATCAGCCCTTTGTCAGATGTGTAAACTGCAAAGATTTTTTCCCATTCTGATGGTTGTCGATTCACTCTAGTGACTGTTTCTTTTGCCGTGCAGAAGCTGTGGAGTTTGATTAGGTCCCATTTGTCTATTTTGGCTTTTGTTGCCAATGCTTTTGGTGTTTGGTCATGAAGTCCTTGCCTACTCCTATGTCCTGAATGGTTTTGCCTAGATTTTCTTCTAGGGTTTTTATGGTGTCAGGTCTTACATTTAAGTCTTTAATTCATCTGGAGATAATTTTAGTGTAAGGTGTCAGAAAGGGGTCCAGTTTCTGCTTTCTGCACATGGCTAGCCAGTTTTCCCAACACCATTTGTTAAATAGGGAATCCTTTCCCCATTGCCTGTTTTTGTCTGGTTTATCAAAGATGATATGGTTGTAGATATGTTGTGTTGCCTCCGATGTTTCTGTTCTGTTCCATTGGTCTATATCTCTGTTTTGGTACCAGTACCATGCTGTTTTGATTACTGTAGCCTTGTAGTATAGTTTGAAGTCTGGTAGCGTGATGCCTCCCGCTGTGTTCTTTTTGCTTAGAATTGACTTGGCTATGCGGGCTCTTTTTTGGTTCCATATGAAATTCATGGTGGTTTTTTCCAGTTCTATGAAGAAATTCAATGGTAGTTTGATGGGGATAGCATTGAATGTGTAAATTACTTTGGGCAGTATAGCCATTTTCACAATATTGATTCTTCCTAACCACGAACATGGAACGTTTCTCCATCTGTTTGTGTCCTCTCTTATTTCGTTGAGCAGGTGTTTGTAGTTATCCTTAAAGAGGTCCCTTACATTCCTAGTGAGTTGTATTCCTAGGTATTTTATTTTCTTTGTAGCGATTGTGAATGGCAGTTTGTTCTTAATTTGGTTCTCTTTATGTCTGTTGTTGGTGTATAGGAATGCTTGTGATTTTTGCACATTGATTTTATATCCTGAGACTTTGCTGAATTTGCTTATCAGTTGCAGGAGCTTTTGGGCTGAGGTGATGGGGTCTTCTAGGTATACTATCATGTCATCTGCAAATAGAGACAATTTGGCTTCCACCTTTCCTATTTGAATACCCTTTATTTCTTTTTCTTGCCTTATTGCTCTGGCTAGAACTTCCAGTACTATGTTGAATAGAAGTAGTGAGAGAGGGCATCCTTGTCTAGTGCCGGATTTCAAAGGGAATGCTTCCAGTTTTTGCCCATTAAGTATGATATTGGCTGTTGGTTTGTCGTAAATAGCTTTTATTACTTTGAGATATGTTCCATCAATACCAAGTTTATTGAGGGTTTTTAGCATAAAGGGCTGTTGAATTTTGTCAAATGCCTTCTCTGCGTCAATTGAGATAATCATGTGGTTTTTGTTTTTGCTTCTGTTTATGTGGTGAATTACATTTATAGACTTGCGTATGTTGAACCAGCCTTGCATGCCCGGGATGAATCCTACTTGATCATGATGGATAAGTTAATGTGCTGTTGCAATCGATTTGCCAGTATTTTATTGAAGATTTTTGCATCTATGTTCATCATGGATATTGGCCTGAAGTTTTCTTTCCTTGTTGAGTCTCTGCCGGGTTTTGGTATCAGGATGATGTTGGTCTCATAAAATGATTTGGGAAGGGTTCCCTCTTTTTGGATTATTTGGAATAGTTTCAGAAGGAATGGTACCAGATCCTCTTTGTGTGTCTGGTAGAATTCAGCTGTGAACCCATCTGGACCTGGGCTTTTTTTGTGTGGTAGGCTCTTAATTGCGGCCTCAACTTCTGACCTTGTTATTGGTCTATTCATAGTTTCAGCTTCCTTCTGGTTTAGGCTTGGGAGGACACAGGCATCCAGGAATTTATCCATTTCTTCCTGATTTACTAGTTTGTGTGCATAGAGTTGTTTGTAGTATTCTCTGATGATGGTTTGAATTTCTGTGGAATCTGTGGTGATTTCCCCTTTATCGTTTTTTATTGCATCTATTTGGTTGTTCTCTCTCTTCTTTTTTATCAGTCTGGCTAGTGGTCTGTCTATTTTGTTGATATTTTCAAAAAACCAGCTCTTAGACTTGTTGATTTTTTGAAGGGTTTTTCTTGTCTCTATCTCCTTCAATTCTGCTCTGATCTTAGTTATTTCTTGTCTTCGGCTAGGTTTTGAGCTTTTTTGATCTTGCTCCTCTAGCTCTTTCAATTTTGACGATATGGTGTCAATTTTGGATCTCTCCACTCTTCTCATGTGGGCACTTACTGCTATATATTTTCCTCTACAGACTGCTTTAAATGTGTCCCAGAGATTCTGGTACGTTGTGTCTTCATTCTCGTTGGTTTCAAAGAACTTCTTTATTTCTGCCTTCATTTCATTGTTTATCCAATCAACATTCAAGAGCCAGTTGTTCAGTTTCCATGAAGCTGTGCGGTTCTGAGTTATTTTCTGAATTCTGAGTTCCAACTTGATTGCACTATTGTCTGAGAGACTGTTTGTTATGATTTCAGTTGTTTTGCATTTGCTGAGGAGTGCTTTACTTCCAATTATGTGTTTAATTTTGGAGTAGGTGTGATGTGGTGCTGAGAAGAATGTATATTGTGTGGATTTGGGGTGGAGAGTTCTGTAAATGTCTATCAGGTTTGCTTGTTCCAGGTCTGAGTTCAAGTGCTGGATATCCTTGTTAATTTTCTGTCTGGTTTATCTGTCTGCTATTGACAGTGGATTGTTAGAGTCTCCCACTATTATTGTGTGGGAGTATAAGTCCCTTTCTAAATCATTAAGAACTTGCCTTATATATCTGGGTGCTCCTACATTGGGTCCATATATATTTAGAATCGTTATTTCTTCTTGTTGTATCGATCCTTTTACCATTATGTAATGACCTTCTTTGTCCCTTTTGATCTTTGTTCCTTTAAAGTCTATTTTATCACAGATGAGAATTGCAACTCCTGCTTTTTTTTGCTCTCCATTTGCTTGGTAAACCTTCCTCCATCCCTTTATTTTGAGCCTTTGTGTATCTTTGCATGTGAGGTGGGTTTTCTGGATACAGCACACTGATGGGTTTTGGTTTTTTATCCAATTTGCCAGTCTGTGTCTTTTGATTGGTGCATTTAGCCCATTTACATTCAGGGTTAATATTGTTATGTGTGAATTTGATACTGCCATTTTGATGCTAGCTGGCTGTTTTGCCTGTTGGTTCATGTACATTCTTCATTTTGTTGATGGTCTTTAGCATTTTGTATGGTTTTAGGATGGCTGGAACTGGTTGTTTCTTTCTATGTGTAGTGCCTCTTTCAGGAGCTCTTGTAAAGCAGGGCTAGTGGTGACAAAATCTCTGAGTACTTGCTTGTTCGTGAAGGATTTTATTTTTCCTTCACTTATGAAGCTCAGTTTGGCTGGATATGAAATTCTGGGTTGAAAGCTCTTTTCTTTAAGGATGTTGAATATTGGCCCCCAGTCTCTTCTGGCTTGTAGAGTCTCTGCTGAGAGATCTGCTGTGAGTCTGATGGGCTTCCCTTTGTGGGTGACCTGACCTTTCTCTCTGGCTGCCCTAAGTATTTTCTCCTTTGTTTCAACCCTGGTGAATCTGACGATTAGGTGCCTTGTGGTTGCTCTTCTTGCGGAGTATCTTTGTGGTGTTCTCTGTATTTCCTGGAGTTCAGTATTGACCTGTCTTGCTAGGTTGGGGAAATTTTCCTGGATAATATCCTGAAGAGTGTTTTCCAGCTTAGATTCATTCTCTTGATCACATTCTGGTACACCTATCAAACGTAGGTTGGGTCTCTTCACATAGTCCCACATTTCTTGGAGATTTTGTTCATTCCTTTTTGTGCTTTTTTCTTTAATCTTGGTTTCATGTTTTATTTCATTGAGTTGATCTTCAATTTCTGATATTCTTTCTTCTGCTTGGTCAATTTGGCTGTTGAAACTTGTGCATGCTTCACGAAGTTCTCGTGTTGTGTTTTTCAGCTCCTTCAATTCATTCATATTCCTCTCTAAGTTTTCCATTCTTGTTATCAATTCCTCGAATTTTTTTCAAATCTTTTTTCAAGGTTCTTAGTTTCTTTGCACTGATTTAGAACATGTTCTTTTAGCTCAATGAGGTTTCTCATTATCCACTTTCTTAAGTCTGATTCCGTCATTTCGTCACACTCATTCTCCATCCAGCTTTGTTCCCTTGCTGGTGAGGAGTTTTGGTCCTCTGTAGGAGGTGAGGTGTTTTGGTTTCGGGTGTTTTCCTCCTTTTTGCGCTGGTTTCTTCCCATCTTTATGGATTTATCCGCCTGTCGTCTTTGTAGTTGCTGATTTTTCAATTGGGTCTCTGTGTGGATGCTGAGATTGTTGATGATGAAGTATTTTTGTTACTTAGTTTTCCTTCTAGTGGTCTAGCCCCTCTGCTGTATGAGTGCTGAGGTCCACTCCAGGCCCTGTTTGTCTGTAGTATACCTGTAGCAGCTGTGGAAGAGTGAGGGATGATACCAGTTTCTTCTTCTGCTGTCTTTGTTCCAGAATGATGCCCGCCAAATGTCAGTCTGATTAGTCCTTTTTTTGCGGTGACTCTTTGTATATACAGGGGTCAGGGAGCTGCTTAACGAGACGGTTTGTGCTTTATAGTAGCTCCAGTGCTGAGCTGTGAGCTCCGTTCTTCATTCAGTGTTGTTGGGAGGTTGTTTATGTCTGCTGTAATAGAACTCATAAAACACCACCCTTTTATTTCCCCCCCCTTATATGCACTGTTTCAGGGAGTTGGGGCTTTCTTTATGAGTATCTGTTGCACTGTTCTGCCCCACTAGGTGGCAGTCTATTCACTATTTGCCTGCCGGGGATCTGACCTGCTAGCGCGGTTCTGCCCTGTTGCTGCTGGGCTCCCTTCTGCTGTGGAGAGCTCCCGTCTCCTGGGAGTCTCTCTGTTATGGCAGGTTGCCTTGGCAACGGCAGGCTGCTTCGGCCCTGGGCAGTACTTCAATAGGGGCGGATTGTGTCAGCGGTGGTGGACGCCCCTCCCTCACCAGGCTGCACTGTCCTAGATGCCGGCAGCAAAACTCTCAGCGCCAAGCATCTCCAGTCATTGCCCTGCTTGTCCCTGTGAGGGTGGGACTCGCTGAGCCCGATTACCCAGCTCCCTGCCTCAGAGTCCGTCCTCTCTCTCTCTCTCCCTCCCTCTCCGTGAGCTTAAAGTTCGACTCTCTCACTGGCGCCCCAGGAGCCTGCCGATAGGGCACTGGGATCCGTGCAATCTCCCATGCCGCTGCCCACTTCACCGGCTCATATCACGCTTCCCAGGAAACTCCCAGGAAACTCCTGGTCTGGCTCACTGTCCAAGTCCCGTTCAATCAGATGGATGCGCCAATCTGCCCTTCAAACTCTCAGATTGCTGGTTTAACAGGGCGCCCAGACCAGTGAGTTCCATGCCGGTCCTGCTGCAGCGCCGGCCGAAGCGGCGCCGGCCGAAGTGGCCACGCCAGAGGGCTGCGTTAGCCGGTTTTACTTTACTAGCGTCCTGTGGGACTTTCAACGCTCTGTGGGCTAGAAAAGTCCATCCGAGAATGCGACTAGGACTCACCCTCTGCGCCGTCACTGAGAGCTGCAATCCTGAGTCGCTTCTACGATGCCATCTTGCCGGGTCTCACCGTGAGTTACTTTTTATATAAGGTGTAAGGAAGGGATCCAGTTTCAATTTTCTGCATATAGCTAGCCAGTTCTCCCAGAACCATTTATTAAATAGGGAGTCCTTTCCCCATTGCTTGTTTTTGTCAAAGATCAGATGGTTGTAGATGTGTGGTTTTATTTCTGACTTCTCTATTATATTCCATTCATTTATGTGACTATTTTTGTACCAGTACCATGCTGTTTTGATTACTGTAGCCTTGTAATATAGTTTAAAGTGGGGTAGTGTGATGCTTCCAGTTGTGTTATTTTTTCTTAGGGTTGCCTTGGCTATGTGAGCTCTTTTTTTGGCTCCATATAAATTTTAAAATGTTTTTTTTTTCCTAATTCTTAAAAGAATATCAATGGTAGTTTAACTGAAACAGCATTGAATTTATAAATTGCTTTGGGCAGTATGGCCATTTTTATGATATTGATTCTTTCTATCCATGAACATGGAATGTTTTCCCATCTGCTTTGTCCTCTCAGATTTCCATGAGCAGTGGTTTTTAGTCCTTCTTTAAGAGGTTCTTCACTTCCCTTGTTAGCTATATTCCTAGGTATTTTATTTTATTTTATTTTTTTTTGTGGCAATTGTGAATGTGAGTTTATTCATGATTTGGCTCTCTGCATATCTATTGTTGGACCATAAAAATGCTTATGATTTCTGCAGATTGATTTTGTATCCTGAGACTTTGCCAACATTGCTTTTATCAACATAACAGGCTTTTGGGCTGAGTTGATGGAGTTTTCTACATAATAGGATTGTCATCTGCAAACAAAGACAGTTTAACTTTCTCTCTTACTATATGAATGCGCTTTATTTCTTCTTCTTGCCTCATTGTCCTAGCCAGAGCTTCTACTACTATGTTGACTGCAAATGGTGAGAGAGGGCTTTCTTGTCTTGTGGCACTTTTCAAGGGGGATATTTCCAGTTTTTGCCCATTCAGTATGATATTGGCTGTGAGTTTGTCATAAGCAGCTCTAATTATCTTGAGGTATGTTTATTCAATACCTTATTTATTGAGGGTTTTTAACCTGAAGGGATTCTGAATTTTATTGAAAGTCTTTTCTGTATCTACTGAGATAATCATGTGTTTTTGTCTTTAGTTCTGTTTATGTGATGAATTACGTTTACTGATTTGCATGTGTTGAACCAGGCTTGCATCTCAGGGATAAAGGCAATGTCTCAATTTTTATATGTTATTGAGATAACTTGAATACTCTCTCTTCTTGGAAAATGTAGCTAATGGTCTATTGATTATATTTATCTTCTCAAAGAACCAACTTTTGTTGTTGTTGTTGTTGTTGTTGTTTCAGTTTCATTGAGTTATGCTCTAAGTTTTGTCATTTCTTTTCTTCTGCTAGCTTTGGGTTTGGTTTGTTCTTGTTTTCTCTTGTTCTTTGAGGTGTGATATTAGAATATCAGTTTCTGAACTTTCACACTTTTCTTTTTTTCTTTCCTTTCTCTTTCTTTGCTTCCATCCGTCCCTCCATCCCTCCATCCCTCCATCCCTCCATGCCTCCGTGCCTCCGTGCCTCCGTGCCTCCATCCCTCCATCCCTCCCATCCTTCCATCCTTTCTTTCTTTCTTTCCTCTGTTTCCTTCCTTTCTTTCTTTCAACAGTCTCACTCTGTCACCCAGCTGGAGTGCAATGGCATGATCTCTAATCTGCCTCCCAAGTTTAAGTGATTCTCCTGTCTCAGCCTCCCAAGTAGTTGGGATTACAGATGTGCACCACCATGCCTGGCAAATTTTTGTATTTTCAATAGAGATAGGGTTTCACCATGTTGGCCAGGCTAGTCTTGACCTCCCAACCTCAGGTGATCTGCTCCCCTATGCCTCCCAAAGTACTGAATTACAGGCATGTGCCACTGTACTCAACCTTGGTCTTTCATGCTTTTTGACGTAGGCATTTAGCTTTATAAAATTTTCTTTTAGCACTGCTTTTGCTGTATCAGAGGTTTTGATAACTTGTTTCACTCTTAACATACTTTTCAAATGTTTTTTAAATTTCCATCGTGATTTCATTATTATCCAAAAATCATTCAGGAGCAGATTCATTTTCATAAATTTGTATACTTTTGGGGTTCCTTTTGGACTTGATTCCTAGTTTTATTCCACTATAGTCTGAAAAGATACTTGATATAATTTCAGTTTTAAAAAATTTATTGAGATTTGCTTTGTAACCTATCACATGGTCTATCTTGGAGAATGTTCCATGTGCTGATGAGAAGAATGTGTATTCTTCAGTTCTCTAAGAATGTTTTATAAATATTTGTTAGGTCAGTTTCTTCTAGAGTCTAGTTTAAGTTCATTTTCTCTTTGTTGACTTTTTCTTGATCCGTATAATGCAGTCAGTGGAGTTTTGAAGTCCTCCACTATGATGGTTTTTCTGTCTATTTTCTTAGGTCTAGTAGTAAATGTTTTATGAATATATGGAAGAGTTACTTGCATATATATTTAAGACTGTAATATCTTCTTACAGGATTCATCATTTTATCATTATATAATGAACTTATTTGTCTTTACTGTTATTGTTTTAAAGTCTGTTTTATCTGATACAAGAATAGCCACTTCTGCTTGCTTTTGGTTTTCATTCTGTTCTATTTCTTAAGCTATAAAAACTCTTATATGTTAGGTGTGTCTCTTGAAGATGCAGATATTTGATTTGTGACTTTTAAACATTCATTCTGTCAATCTATGTCCTTTAAGTGGAGCATTTAGATGAATTACATTCAAAATTAATACTGAGATGTGAGGTACTGTTTCAGTCATTATGCTGATTGTTAACTATTTTGTTTAACTCACTATGTTACCATTTTATAGACCCTGTGAGTTTTATACTTACAAGTGGTTTTACTCTGGTGTATACTGATCTTTTGTTTCAAGATTTAGAACTCCTTTAAGCATTTTCTCTAGGTTTGGTTTGTTACTGGCAAATTCTCTCAGCACTTGCTTGTCTGAAAAACAATTCATTTCTACTTCATTTATGAAACTTAGTTTTGCCAGATACAAAATCCTTGGCTGATTTTTTTTCCTGTTTAAGGGTGCCAAAGATAAAGATAGGAGCCCAATCCCTTCTGTATTATAAGGTGTCTGCTGAGCTATCTGCTGTTAGTCTGAGAGGTTTGCCTTTACAGGTTATCTGATGCTTTTGCCTCACTTATCATAGAATTCTTTCCTTCATGTTAACTTTAGATGTTATAAAAATATGCCTTGATGATAAATTTTTTTGCAATGAATCTCCCAGGAGTTCTTTGAGCTTCTTGTGTTTGAATATCTAGATTTCTAGCAAGGGCAGGGAAGCTTTCCTTAATTATTATCTCAAATTAATTTACCAAAGATTTGCTATTTCTTTTCCCTCAGCAATATGAATTTTTCATAGGTTTGGCCGCTTTATATAATTCCATATTTTTGAAAACTCTGTATATTTTAATTCTTTTTAAACTTTTCATTTGGGCTAATTTGAATGCCTTGTCTTTGAGCTCTGAAATTATTTATTCTTCTTCACCTAATCTAATGTTAAAACTTTCTGCAACATCTTGTAATCACCCAAATGTGTCTTTCATTTCTACAAGTTCTGATTGGTATTTCTTTAAAATACCTCTTTAGAAAATTTTTCATTCATATTCTGATTATTTTTTTTTTAATTTCTTTGTTGGTTTTCACCTTTCCCTTCTGAGTAACTTAAAAGTCAATCTTTTGAATTATTTATCTGGTACTTCAAATATTTCCTCTTGGTTTGGATTAATTTCTGGAGAGCTAGTGTGATCTTTTGGTGGGGGTGTTATAAAACATTTTTTTTTATATATTTCTGAAATATTTTTGATTTCTTCTCATTTGGGTAGACTATTCTAATTATTTTTAATTTAATTTTTCATTCAACTGTACTTTTAGATTTTTTAATTCCTCTCGATGATATGACTTAAATGTTTATAGTTAATTATAACCTAATTCTGCACTGGGTGCTTTCAGGGGTGAAGATTTTGTGTTTTTTGGTTATAGAGAGTCTTCTTATCATGGCTTTCTTAGATGCTGTTTATAGTAGCAATGTGCTTGGTGTGTATGCAGTTTCACTATCTGTCCTGTGGGGTTGGAATGGCAGAAGTTCTTATTAAGCTTATCTATTTCTTTAATGATGGGCACTTTTTAAAAAATTTTTCCTGCAGTATTTTATTCACTAGGTTTAACAGTTTAGACTTCAGGCCAGTAGGAAGTGCCCATGGGTAAATGCCAGCTGTAGCTAAAGCAGATTGGTAAATGTAATACCCAATGGTGGGCAGATATCCCAGCCTTGACAGAGGCAGCTGGGGAAACTATCAGTGGAAGAGAGGGAGCCACCTCAGCTCACCCTGTCAGTGAAGCAGGAAAGAATTTACCTCTTGGTCATACTCCTGACTCAGTGTTCTGGCTATTCAAATCAGACAGGAACCTCTTTTCATCCAGAAGAATGTTGTACTTTCATGTATAGAGGCATAGTGACTCTACATGTAAGCCAGAACCTTGAGGGCACTCTTTCTGTGGGAATGCAGTCACCCTGAAGTGTTCCAGAAAGGCTGTCTACAGGTGCACCTATGCTGAGCTTCCATGGAAGAAGCCCCAGCTTTTTCTGCAGTGGTGGTCTAGGGGAAGAAGTCCCATTCTCCAAGACCCTTCTGATTGTTGGTATAGAGCCACAGATTTCCCCACTGAGCTCAGCACTGCACCTGTGCCTCTTAAAGAAAATTCCTACAGGTGTAATGTTCTGGGACTCAAGACTTGCCATCTGGATTATTTTGTTCCATAGAATGTTTCCTCGATGTGATACACTCCCGCATCCCCTAGGAGAAGGTGGACCTGAGGGCTAGACTACTGTTATTTATGCTGCTTTTCTGGATCTAGCTGCCCAGTGGGGCTGCCACATTCCTGGCTGGTGATGGGGGAATGTCTGTAAGGAATTCAGTAATGTGACCTGTCTTCAAGTCTTCTAGCAAAGAATACCAGCACCCTCTCTGAGCTCTGATAGGGGTGACAGGGAAGTGATGGAAACTCTGAGATTTACTTTGTTATGAATAGGCTTATTGTGTTGGCTTTCTCAAATCCCATTTGCAGTAGTAATGAACTGACTGGTAACATGAACAGACTCAGGATCTCCTGTTTAGTCTGGGTGATGCAGGCAATGGTGATAGCTGAGGTCATGCACAGGTTTTCTTTTTTCTGGATGATGTGTTATTTGGTCTATGGATGCTATAAAGAACTCTGTAGTTGGCCTCCAGCCAGGAGATGGTACTTAAAAAGTTCACCAGCTGCAGTAGTAGTAGTGGGATGTGTGCTTGCCTTACATTACACAGGGGAGGTACTCTGGTGTCTCACACTATGGGCAGGGCCATAGAGCTCCCAAAAGTTTCTGTCCTTTGTGTTAAGCTACCAGGGCAGGTAGAGGGGCAAATCCAGGTTGGGACTGGGTCAGACAAGTCTGCTCTCTGGCTCTCCAAATGAGAGGCAAGCAGCAGCCCCAGTGCCAATCAAAGGGAAGTTCTCTGGTCACTGGAGTAATGTTCCAGGGAGGAGCACAACTGCTGCTTTTGAACAGAAGAGTCCACAGAAAGGATGGGGAGTAGCAGGTGGTGGTAAGCCCCATTCAGCTGCCACACATTTAGCAAGTCAGACCTCAAATCTGCAGTGTTCTACTAGCAGCAGCTAGCTAGTTCCAGGCAGTCTGCACTCAGAACTTGAAACTGCCCCAGACCATAAGTCTTTCCTGCTGAGGCAGAAACCAGCTTTCAGGACACACCCCTCCCTGTCCTAGAGGGAAGTGAACTGCAGGGACTTCCTGTGCCTGTGTCTATAGGGCACTTCTCATCCGCCCCTCAGTTCTGATGCATCCTCACTAAAGATTATATTATGAAGCTCATTTGGGAGCTTCTCTCTACCAGTGACCTCCTGAGTTAGCTGGAAAACTTCTGTAAGGTCACCTGTGAGCTAGATTCAAGAATGGCTTCTTGCTATTCCTGTTGTAGTCTGGGAGTGCACACAAAGAATGACCCAATGCTCTTCTTTCTCATATACTACCCACTGTTCACCAAATCAGCTCCAGTGCTGGGTATGGATAAGGCCTTTCCCCAAGGTTTAGATTACCAGGTTCTCCAATGAGAGTGTATATCCCAGAAGCAGTTGCCCTGCCCCCACACTCTGGGAGTGTTTTCTGCCTGACTCACAGTGTGGGTTGAAGCTGCTTCTGTCAGATGGTCTGTGGTTTCTCCAATGAGAGTGTATATCCCAGAAGCAGTTGCCCTGCCCCACACTCTGGGAGTAAGTTTTCTGCCTGACTCACAGTGTGGGTTGAAGCTGCTTCTGTCAGATGGTCTGTGGTTTCTTTTGGTTTTCCTGTTAAGTTCCTGGGGTTTTTCTTGGAGAAAAGTTGACAGCCTGAGTCTCTACACACTTTTTTTTGTTTTTGTTTTTTTCAAGTGGGAGAGGTATATTAACTATGCCCCCAATCTATCATCTTGATTAAAATTAAAAAGAAAAAAAAATTGATAATCAGTTGTTGTTTTGTCCTTGAAATGATTGTGTTTTCTGCATAGTAGTTCTTAAATTCCTGGATCCTTAAAACTATTTTTATTTTTTCTGAAATTATTTAACTGTGAATTACAAATATAACCATCTGCATATGCCTTGAAAATACTTTATCTAAATATTTCCTAGAAACTAGTAATGATTTTACTTGTTTACATCAAGCATGTTTAAACAACTATAGCTTAAATCTCCTATTTTGTATTTTTTGCTGGAATGAAGTTCTAAGTTTTAAAGATTATCACAAATGAAAAATAAGATGGTTCTTAAAATGTCTTGAAAATATTTTAAAATCATATCCTTATTTCTCCAATTGATTCTGTTCAATAGTCATTCTTCCAACACAAAACTCTTCTGTAATGCTTGAAAATTTAGCACAGAAATGTCAATATCCAAACAAAGTAGGAGCTTCTTCTGTAACTTCCATTAAATAAATTTAAATGAATTTTTCACAGACTGGTAACATATGCATCATTGAGGCAGCTGTTGGGGATCCTCCCAGATCCCTTTATTACCCCCAGCAACAGATGTTGGCTGCTAACTTTTTATACCTGCACGATCTTCTCAGACTTGATGGGGCTGATGAGGGCCATCTTGCCTGGAAAGATATAGGGAATGTAATGGCTCTGCCATCTTGCCTCTAAGAGATACAACCTTTGTGGCATGATGCACACCCCTAAGCTCTACCCAGTATCAGACTCACACTAGATTTCTCCTAATGGCATGTCTTTTCCTGACTTTTCCCACAGCTTAACTCTCTTTTCGTATTTCCTCAACAAATAGCTCATGAAATTATCCCATCTCAGGCTCTGCTTTCAGGGGGTCAGACATAAGACAAATATAATATGCTTGATACTATTGTTATCGTTAACTCTGATGAGTAGTACTGTAGTTCCCCCCTTATCCTCAGTTTAATGTTAAACAGAGTTACCACAGTCAACTGCAGTACAAAAGTATTAAATGAAAAATTCCAGAAATATTTCATAAGTTTTAAGTTGCCTGCTGTTCTGAGTAGCATGATAAAATATAGCATCATTCTGCCCAGAACATGAGTCACTTCCTTTGTCCAGTGTTTCCATGCTGTCTACTCTCACCGCCCTTTAATTACTTCATAGCCATGTGGGTTATCAGATTGACTGTTGCATTATTGCAGTGCTTGCATTCAGGTAACACTTATTTTACTTAATGATGGCCCCAAAGCACAGGAATAGTGATGCTGCCAATTCAGATATGTCAAAGAGAAGCCATAAAGTACTTTCTTTATGTGAAAAGGTAAATGTTCTTCAGTTAATCAGAAATGTAAAACACCATATGTTGAGCTTGTTAAGATCTATAGTAAGAATGAATCTACTATGTGTAAAATTGTGAGGAAGAAAAAAATTTGTGCTCATTTTGCTGTCATACCTCAAACTGCAAAAATTATGGCCATTGTGCAGGAGTCATTATATTTATGGGTAGAAGACATGAACAGAAAGTTGTTTCAATTGATGGACATCAGGTTCAGTATTATTTGTAGTTTCAGACATCTACTGTCTCTCCTGGAATGTATCCCTATGGATGAGAGGGGAAAACTATTTAGGTTTGGGTCTCTAATGATGCAGTAACTGAAAAATAAGAAATAAAAATAAAGTAGGATTCATACATCAAAGAATAAAGGAATGTTAACATTTGGAAACACTTGTTAAAGTTTATCTGAATTGAAATAGGAGGGTTTTTTTTTGTTTGTTTTTATACATACACTATAATACCTATAATGGTACTTACTTGTCTCTTCACTATAACTAAGAACAAATACACTTTATTTTGGTTTATATAAATCACTTGATTCCTATTTACCCTGAAATCCATTTTTAAATTACCTTCTTGATTTTTTAAATTCCTTGTGTATTGATCTGTGTTTTCCTTCTTACTATCATTTATCTTTTGGGTGCTTGCCTTCTTGATGTCTATATACAAAGGCCCCATTTCTTATGTCCTCAAGACCATTTTAATACTCAACTGTCTTCTTAAATCAATGGCCTTAACTACCTTCAAATATCTCTTGAAAGTCAGTTTTATTTCTATTAAGTTTGTAACTCTCTGTAGTGTATTAAACAATCTTGTAAATAGCTGATGAAACAATATTTCAGAAGAGCTGTATTCTGAATTTACTAATGAACAACTCTGAAAGAAAACAGTTTCATCTATTTAGGGTAGGGCATTAATATAATTGAGTAGTGTGTCACTTAAATTACAGGAGTGATAATCAAACTAATAAGAATTTCAGGATGTTAGCAATTTTAATTTTCTTCTTTGAACCTTACTGAAGACCTATATGCCAGTTGATGGTTGGAAGGATTTTCTGGCTTCCTATCATGCTATCAAAATATGAGGCAGTGGAGCTGAGGATAAGAGCTTAGAATTTGCTTCATATTGACTTGGCTCTACCCCACAGACATTATCTGATTTTATGTGAGATAACTTATATTGCTGAGCTTCCAGTGCTTCACTTAGAGAATAATGGCATGTACTTTAGAAGTTTTCTTTTAGAAGGGTTGACATGTGGGAACTGTCATCTAGTAGCATCCCCATACTTACTGAATTGAATTTGGTTCATTAGCTGAAACAGAAAAATCAATGTGTTCCTTATATATAGAACTGTATAAGTAGCCACTTTTAAAAAAATATACTTTATAGGGCTGTAATTTACATACGGTATCACGCAACCATTTAAAGAGCTTGATAAATTTACCAAATGTATACATCCATATAATCATGGTATCAATCACAATTTTGAAAATTTTGCAACTCTCAGAAGTTTTCTTGTGATCCATTTTAATGAAATCCCCTGCAATTCCTGCTATGAGCAATCTCTGATCAAATGTCTACTGCTGTAGATCAGTTTTGTATATTCTAGAACTTCATGTAAATGAAATTATATAATGCGTTTTCTTGTTTCTCTGACGGTATTCACCCAGGGTAGGTGTTGATATTCATCCATATTCTTGCACAGTAGTTTGTATCAATTTATTTCTTTTATTTTTTTTAATAAAATATAATTTAGTTTATTTTCTTTATTTATTATTATTTTTTTAATTTTTATTGCATTATAGGTTTTGGGGTACATGTGCAGAACGTGCAAGATAGTTGCATAGATACAGACATGGCAGTGTGTTTTGCAGCCTTCCTCCCCTTCACCCACACTTGGCATTCATCCCCAGGCTATCACTCCCCAGCCCCCCCCGCTGTCCCTCCCCCATTTCCCCCAATAGACCCCAGTGTGTAGTAGACCCCCTCTCTGTGTCCATGTGTTCTCATTTTTCTCACCCACCTATGAGTGAGTATATGCGGTATTTCTTTATCTGTTCTTGTGTCAGTTTGCTGAGAATGATGTTCTCCAGATTCATCCATGTCCTTACAAAGGACACAAACTCATCCTTTTTGATTGCTGCATAATATTCCATGGTGTATATGTGCCACATTTTCCCAGTCCAGGCTATCATCGTTGGGCATTTGGGTTGGTTCCAGTTCTTTGCTATTGTAAACAGTGCTGTAATGAACATTCATGTGCATGTGTCCTTAGAGTAGAATGATTTATAGTCCTTTGGATATATACCCAATAATGGGATTGCTGGGTCAAATGGAATTTCTATTTCTTGGTTCTTGAGGAATCGCCACACTGTCTTCCACAATGGTTGAACTAATTTACACTCCCACCAACAGTGTAAGAGTGTTCCTCTTTCTCCACATCCTCTCCAGCATCTGCTGTCTCCAGATTTTTTAATGTTCGCCATTCTAACTGGTGTGAGATGGTATCTCAATGTGGTTTTGATTTGCATCTCTCTAATGACCAGTGATGAGCATTTTTTCATGTGTTTGTTGGCCTCATGTATGTCTTCTTTTGTAAAGTGTCTGTTTATATCCTTTGCCCATTTTTGAATGGGCTTGTTTGTTTTTTTTCTGTAAATCTGTTTGAGTTCTTTGTAAATTCTGGATATCAGCCCTTTGTCAGATGTGTAAACTGCAAAGATTTTTTCCCATTCTGATGGTTGCCGATTCACTCTAGTGCCTGTTTCTTTTGCCATGCAGAAGCTGTGGACTTTGATTAGGTCCCATTTGTCTATTTTGGCTTTTGTTGCCAATGCTTTTGGTGTTTTGGTCATGAAGTCCTTGCCTACTCCTATGTCATCAAAGGTTTGGCCTAGAATTTCTTCTAACGTTTTTATGGTGTCAGGTCTTATGTTTAAGTCTTTAATTCATCGGGAGTTAATTTTAGTGTAAGGTGTCAGGAAGGGGTCCAGTTTCTGCTTTCTGCACATGGCTAGCCAGTTTTCCCAACACCATTTATTAAATAGGGAATCATTTTTCCCATTGCTTGTTTTTGTCTGGTTTATCAAAGATGATATGGTTGTAGATATGTTGTGTTGCATCCAATGCTTCTGTTCTGTTCCATTGGTCTATATCTCTGTTTTGGTACCAGTACCATGCTGTTTTGATTACTGTAGCTTTGTAGTGTAGTTTGAAGTCTGGTAGCGTGATGCCTCATGCTGTGTTCTTTTTGCTTAGAACTGACTTGGCTATGCGGGCTCTCTTTTGGTTCCATATAAAATTCATGGTGGTTTTTTCCAGTTCTGTGAAGAAATTCAATGGTAGTTTGATGGGGATAGCATTGATTGTGTAAATTACTTTGGGCAGTATAGCCATTTTCACAATATTGATTCTTCCTAACCACGAACATGAAATGTTTCTCCATCTGTTTGTGTCCTCTCTTATTTCATTGAGCAGTGGTTTGTAGTTTTCCTTAAAGAGGTCCCTTAGGTTCCTTGTGAGTTGTATTCCTACGTATTTTATTTTCTTTGTAGCAATTGTGAATGGTAGTTTGTTCTTAATTTGGTTCTCTTTAAGTCTGTTATTGGTGTATAGGAATGCTTGTGATTTTTGCACATTGATTTTATATCCTGAGACTTTGCTGAATTTGCTTATCAGTTTCAGGATCCTTTGGGCTGAGGTGATGGGGTCTTCTAAGTACACTCTCATGTCGTCTGCAAATAGAGACAATTTGGCTTCCACCTTTCCTATTTGAATACCCTTTATTTCTTTTTCTTGCCTGATTGCTCTGGCTAGAACTTCCAGTACTATGTGGAATAGGAGTGGTGAGAGAGGGCATCCTTGTCCAGTGCCGGATTTCAAAGGGAATGCTTCCAGTTTTTGCCCTTTCAGTATGATATTGGCGGTTGGTTTGTTGTAAATAGCTTTTATTACTTTGAGATATGTTCCATCAATACCAAGTTTATTGAGGGTTTTTAGCATAAAGGGCTGTTGGATTTTGTCAAATTCCTTCTCTGCGTCAATTGAGATAATCATGTGGTTTTTGTTTTTGCTTCTGTTTATGTGGTGAATTACATTTATAGACTTGCATATGTTGAACCAGCCTTGCATTCCCGGGATGAATCCTACTTGATCATGATGGATAAGTTATTTAATGTGCTGTTGCAATCAGTTTGCAAGTATTTTATTGAAGATTTTTGCATCTATGTTCATCATGGATATTGGCCTGAAGTTTTCTTTTCTTGTTGAGTCTCTGCCGGGTTTTGGTATCAGGATGATGTTGGTCTCATAAAATGATTTGGGAAGGGTTCTCTCTTTTTGAATTATTTGGAATAGTTTCAGAAGGAATGGTACTAGATCCTTTTGGTGTGTCTGGTAGAATTCGGCTGCGACCCCATCTGGACCTGGGCTTTTTTGTGTGCGGTCGTCTCTTAATTGCTGCCTCAACTTCAGACCTTGTTATTGGTCTATTCATAGTTTCGGCTTCCTCCTGGTTTAGGCTTGGGAGGACACAGGCGTCCAGGAATTTATCCATTTCTTCCTGGTTTACTAGTTTATGTGCATAGAGTTGTTTGTAATATTCTCTGATGATGGTTTGAATTTCTGTGGAATCTGTGGTGATTTCCCCTTTATCTTTTTTTATTGCATCTATTTGGTTGTTCTCTCTTTGCTTTTTTATCAGTCTGCCTAGTGGTCTGTCTATTTTGTTGATCTTTTCGAAGAACCATCTCTTGGATTTATTGATTTCTTGAAGGGTTTTTCTTTTCTCTGTCTCCTTCAGTTCTGCTCTGATCTTAGTTATTTCTTGTCTTCGGCTAGGTTTTGAGCTTTTTTGATCTTGCTTCTCTAGCTCTTTCAATTTTGACGATATGGTGTCAATTTTGGATCTCTCCACTCTTCTCATGTGGGCACTTATTGCTATATATTTCCCTATACAGACTGCTTTAAATGTGTCCCAGAGATTCTGGTACATTGTGTCTTCATTCTCGTTGGTTTCAAAGAACTTCTTTGTTTCTGTCTTCATTTAATTGTTTATCTAATCAACATTCAAGAGCCAGTTGTTCAGTTTCCATGAAGCTGTGTGGTTCTGAGTTATTTTCAGACTTCTGAGTTTCACCTTGATTGCACTATGGTCTGTGATTTTGTTTATGATTTCAGTTGTTTTGCATTTGCTGAGGAGTGCTTTACTTCCTATTATGTGGTCAGTTTTGGAGTAGGTGTGATGTGGTGCTGAGAAGAATGTATATTCTGTGGATTCGAGGTATAGAGTTATGTAAATGTCTATCAAGTTTGCTTGTTCCAGGTCTGAGATCACATCCTGGATATCCTTGTTAATTTTCTGTCTGGTTGATCTGTCTGATATTGACAGTGGAGTGTTAAAGTCTCCCACTATTATTGTATAGGAGTCTGTCTCTTTGTAAGTCATTAAGAACTTGCCTTATATATATGGGTGCTCCTGCATTGGGTCCATATATATTTAGAATCATTAGCTCTTCTTGTTGTATCGATCCTTTTACCATTATGTAATGACCTTCTTTGTCCCTTTTGATCTTTGTTCCTTTAAAGTCTATTTTATCAGAGATGAGGATTGCAACTCCTGCTTTTTTTTTTTTTGCTCTCCATTTGCTTGGTAAATCTTCCTCCATCCCTTTATTTTGAGCCTTTGTGTATCTTTGCATGTGAGTTGGGTTTCCTGGATACAGCACACAGATGGGTTTTGTTTTTTTATCCAATTTGCCAGTCTGTGTCTTTTGATTGGTGCATTTTTCCATTTACATTTAGCGTTAATATTGTTATGTGTGAATTTGATACTGCCATTTTGATGCTAGCTGGCTGTTTTGCCCATTGTTTCATGTAGATTCTTCACTTTGTTGATGCTCTTTAGCATTTGGTATGCTTTTAGGATGGCTGGAACTGGTTGTTTCTTTCTATGTGTAGTGCCTCTTTCAGGAGCTCTTGTAAAGCAGGCCTAGTGGTGACAAAATCTCTGAGTACTTGCTTGTTCATGAAGGATTTCATTTTTTCTTCACTTATGAAGCTCAGTTTGGCTGGATATGAAATTCTGGGTTGAGTGTTCTTTTCCTTAAGGATGTTGAATATTGGCCCCCACTCTCTTCTAGCTTCTAGAGTCTCTGACGAGAGATCTGTTGTGAGTCTGATGGGCTTCCCTTTGTGGGTGACACGACCTTTCTCTCTGGCTGCCCTTTGCATTTTCTCCTTCATTTCAACCCTGGTGAATCTGACGATTATGTGCCTTGGGGTCGCTCTTCTTGTGGACTATCTTTGTGGTGTTCTCTGTATTTCCTGGAGTTGAGTATTGACCTGTCTTGCTTGGTTTGGGAAATTTTTCTGGATAATATCCTGAAGAGTATTTTCCAGCTTGGATTCATTCTCTTCATCACATTTTGGTACACCTATCATACGTAGGTTGGGTCTCTTCCCATAGTTCCACATTTCTTGGAGATTTTGTTCATTCCTTTTTGTGCTTTTTTCTTTAATCTTGGTTTCTCCTTTTATTTCATTGAGTATATCTTCAACTTCTGATATTCTTTCTTCTGCTTGGTCAATTTGGCTGTTGAAACCTGTGCATGCTTTGTGAATTTCTCATGTTGTGTTTTTCATCTCCTTCAATTCATTCCTTTTCCTCTCTACATTGTCCATTTTTGTTATGAATTCCTCAAATCTTTTTTCAAGGTTCTTAGTTTCTTTTTTTTTTTTTTAATTTTTATTGCATTATAGGTTTGGGGGTACATGTGCAAAATGAGCAAGATAGTTGCATAGGTACACACATGGCAGTGTGCTTTGCTGCTTTCCTCCCCTTCACCCACACTTGGTCTTCATCCCCAGGCTATTGCACCCAGCCCCACCCTGCTGTGCCTCCCCCATTCCCCCCAACAGTCCCCAGTGTATAGTAGACCACCTCTCTGTGTCCACATGTTCTCATTTTTCTCACCCACCTATGAGTGAGTATATGCCGTATTTCTTTTTCTGTTCTTGTGTCAGTTTGCTGAGAATGATGTTCTCCAGATTCATCCATGTCCCAACAAAGGACACAAACTCATCATTTTTGATTGCTGCATAATATTCCATGGTGTATATGTGCCACATTTTCCCAGTCCAGTCTATCATCATTGGGCATTTGGGTTGGTTCCAGGTCTTTGCTATTGTAAACAGTGCTGCAATGAACATTCGTGTGCATGTGTCCTTATAGTAGAACGATTTATAGTCCTTTGGATAGATACCCAGTAATGGGATTGCTGGGTCAAATGGAATTTGTATTTCAAGGTCCCTGAGGAATCGCCACACTGTCTTCCACAATGGTTGAACTAATTTACACTCCCACCAACAGTGTAAGAGTGTTCCTATTTCTCCACATCCTCTCCAGCATCTGCTGTCTCCAGATTTTTTTAATGATCGCCATTCTAACTGGTGTGAGATGGTATCTCAATGTGGTTTTGATTTGCATCTCTCTAATGACCAATGACGATGAGCACTTTTTTATATGTCTGTTGGCCTCATGTATGTCTGCTTTTGTAAAGTTTCTGTTCATATCCTTTGCCCATTTTTGAATGGGCTTGTTTGTTTTTTTCCTGTAAATCTGTTTGAGTTCTTTGTAAATTCTGGATATCAGCCCTTTGTCAGATGCGTAAACTGCAAAGATTTTTTCCCATTCTGATGGTTGCCAATTCACTCTAGTGACTGTTTCTTTTGCCGTGCAGAAGCTGTGGAGTTTGATTAGGTCCCATTTGTCTATTTTGGCTTTTGTTGCCAATGCTTTTGGTGTTTTGGTCATGAAGTCCTTGCCTACTCCTATGTCCTGAATGGTTTTGCCTAGATTTTCTTCTAGGGTTTTTATGGTGTCAGGTCTTACGTTTAAGTCTTTAATCCATCTGGAGTAAATTTTAGTGTAAGGTGTCAGGAAGGGGTCCAGTTTCTGCTTTCTGCACATGGCTAGCCAGTTTTCCCAACACCATTTATTAAATAGGGAATCCTTTCCCCATTGCCTGTTTTTGTCTGGTTTATCAAAGATAATATGGTTGTAGATGTGTTTTGTTGCCTCCGATGCCTCTGTTCTGTTCCTTTGGTCTATATCTCTGTTTTGGTACCAGTACCATGCTGTTTTGATTACTGTAGCCTTGTAGTATAGTTTGAAGTCTGTTAGCGTGATGCCTCCCGCTGTGTTCTTTTTGCTTAGAATTGACTTGGCTATGCGGGCTCTTTTTTGGTTCCATATGAAATTCATGGTGGTTTTTTCCAGTTCTGTGAAGAAATTCAATGGTAGTTTGATGGGGATAGCATTGAATGTGTAAATTACTTTGGGCAGTATAGCCATTTTCACGATATTGATTCTTCCTAACCACGAACATGGAATGTTTCTCCATCTGTTTGTGTCCTCTCTTATTTCGTTGAGCAGTTGTTTGTAGTTTTCCTTAAAGAGGTCCCTTACATTCCTAGTGAGTTGTATTCCTAGGTATTTTATTTTCTTTGTAGCAATTGTGAATGGCAGTTCATTCTTGATTTGGTTCTCTTTAAGTCTGTTATTGGTGTATAGGAATGCTTGTGAATTTTGAACATTGATTTTATATCCTGAGACTTTGCTGAAGTTGCTTATCAGTTGCAGGAGCTTTTGGGCTGAGGTGATGGGGTCTTCTAGGTATACTATCATGTCGTCTGCAAATAGAGACAATTTGGCTTCCACCTTTCCTATTTGAATACTCTTTATTTCTTTTTCTTGCCTGATTGCTCTGGCTAGAACTTCCAGTACTATGTTGAATAGAAGTGGTGACAGATGGCCTCCTTGTCTAGTGCCAGATTTCAAAGGGAATGCTTCCAGTTTTTGCCCATTAAGTATGATATTGGCTGTTGGTTTGTCATAAATAGCTTTTATTACTTTGAGATATGTTCCATCAATACCAAGTTTATTGAGGGTTTTTAGCATAAAGGGCTGTTGAATTTTGTCAAATGCCTTCTCTGCATCAATTGAGATAATTATGTGGTTTTTGTTTTTGCTTCTGTTTATGTGGTGAATTACATTTATAGACTTGCATATGTTGAACCAGCCTTGCATCCCCGTGATGAATCCTACTTGATCATGATGGATAAGTTTTTTTAATGTGCTGTTGCAATCGGTTTGCCAGTATTTTATTGAAGATTTTTGCATCTATGTTCATCATGGATATTGGCCTGAAGTTTTCTTTTCTTGTTGAGTCTCTGCCAGGTTTTGGTATCAGGATGATGTTGGTCTCATAAAATGGTTTGGGAAGGGTTCCCTCTTTTTGGATTATTTGGAATAGTTTCAGAAGGAATGGTACCAGATCCTCTTTGTGTGTCTGGTAGAATTCAGCTGTGAACCCATCTGGACCTGGGCTTTTTTTGTGTGGTAGGCTCTTAATTGCTGCCTCAACTTCAGACCTTGTTATTGGTCTATTCATAGTTTCACCTTCCTCCTGGTTTAGGCTTGGGAGGATACAGGTGTCCAGGCATTTATCCATTTCTTCCTGATTTACTAGTTTATGTGCATAGAGTTGTTTGTAGTATTCTCTGATGATGGTTTGAATTTCTGTGGAATCTGTGGTGATTTCCCCTTTATCATTTTTTATTGCATCTATTTGGTTGTTCTCTCTCTTCTTTTTTATCAGTCTGGCTAGTGGTCTGTCTATTTTGTTGATCTTTTCGAAAAACCAGCTCTTAGATTTGTTGATTTTTTGAAGGGTTTTTCTTGTCTCTATCTCCTTCAATTCTGCTCTGATCTTAGTTATTTCTTGTCTTCGGCTAGGTTTTGAGCTTTTTTGATCTTGCTCCTCTAGCTCTTTCAATTTTGACGATATGGTGTCAATTTTGGATCTCTCCACTCTTCTCATGTGGGCACTTACTGCTATATATTTTCCTCTACAGACTGCTTTAAATGTGTCCCAGAGATTCTGGTACGTTGTGTCTTCATTCTCGTTGGTTTCAAAGAACTTCTTTATTTCTGCCTTCATTTCATTGTTTATCCAATCAACATTCAAGAGCCAGTTGTTCAGTTTCCATGAAGCTGTGCGGTTCCGAGTTATTTTCTGAATTCTGAGTTCCAACTTGATTGCACTATTGTCTGAGAGACTGTTTGTTATGATTTCAGTTGTTTTGCATTTGCTGAGGAGTGCTTTACTTCCAATTATGTGTTTAATTTTGGAGTAGGTGTGATGTGGTGCTGAGAAGAATGTATATTGTGTGGATTTGGGGTGGAGAGTTCTGTAAATGTCTATCAGGTTTGCTTGTTCCAGGTCTGAGTTCAAGTGCTGGATATCCTTGTTAATTTTCTGTCTGGTTTATCTGTCTGCTATTGACAGTGGATTGTTAGAGTCTCCCACTATTATTGTGTGGGAGTATAAGTCCCTTTCTAAATCATTAAGAACTTGCCTTATATATCTGGGTGCTCCTACTTTGGGTCCATATATATTTAGAATCGTTATTTCTTCTTGTTGTATCGATCCTTTTACCATTATGTAATGACCTTCTTTGTCCCTTTTGATCTTTGTTCCTTTAAAGTCTATTTTATCACAGATGAGAATTGCAACTCCTGCTTTTTTTTGCTCTCCATTTGCTTGGTAAATCTTCCTCCATCCCTTTATTTTGAGCCTTTGTGTATCTTTGCATGTGAGGTGGGTTTTCTGGATACAGCACACTGATGGGTTTGGTTTTTTATCCAATTTGCCAGTCTGTGTCTTTTGATTGGTGCATTTAGCCCATTTACATTCAGGGTTAATATTGTTATGTGTGAATTTGATACTGCCATTTTGATGCTAGCTGGCTGTTTTGCCTGTTGGTTCATGTACATTCTTCATTTTGTTGATGGTCTTTAGCATTTTGTATGGTTTTAGGATGGCTGGAACTGGTTGTTTCTTTCTATGTGTAGTGCCTCTTTCAGGAGCTCTTGTAAAGCAGGGCTAGTGGTGACAAAATCTCTGAGTACTTGCTTGTTCGTGAAGGATTTTATTTTTCCTTCACTTATGAAGCTCAGTTTGGCTGGATATGAAATTCTGGGTTGAAAGCTCTTTTCTTTAAGGATGTTGAATATTGGCCTCCACTCTCTTCTGGCTTGTAGAGTCTCTGCCAAGAGATCTGCTGTGAGTCTGATGGGCTTCCCTTTGTGGGTGACCTGACCTTTCTCTCTGGCTGCCCTTAGTATTTTCTCCTTCATTTCAACCCTGGTGAATCTGATGATTATGTGCCTTGGGGTTGCTCTTCTTGCGGAGTATCTTTGTGGTGTTCTCTGTATTTCCTGGAGTTGAGTATTGACCTGTCTTGCTAGGTTGGGGAAATTTTCCTGGATAATATCCTGAAGAGTGTTTTCCAGCTTGGATTCATTCTCTTCGTTACATTCTGGTACACCTATCAAACGTAGGTTGGGTCTCTTCACATAGTCCCACATTTCTTGGAGATTTTGTTCATTCCTTTTTGCGCTTTTTTCTTTAAACTTGGTTTCTCGTTTTATTTCATTGAGTTGATCTTCAACTTCTGATATTCTTTCTTCTGCTTGGTCAATTCAGCTGTTGAAACTTGTGCATGCTTCACGAAGTTCTCGTGTTGTGTTTTTCAGCTCCTTCAATTCGTTCATATTCCTCTCTAAGTTGTCCATTCTCATTATCAATTCCTCGAATCTTTTTTCAAATATTTTTTCAAGGTTCTTAGTTTCTTTGTACTGGTTTAGAACATGTTCTTTTAGCTCACTGAAGTTTCTCATTATCCACTTTTTGACGTCTGATTCCGTCATTTTGTCACACTAATTCTCCATCCAGCTTTGTTCCCTTGCTGGTGAGGAGTTTAGATTTTTTTTTAGGAGGTGAAGTGTTTTGGTTTCAGGTGTTTTCCTCCTTTTTGTGCTGGTTTCTTTCCATCATCATGGATTTATCCACCTGTTGTCTTAGTAGTTTCTGATTTTCCAATTGGGTCTCTGTATGGACGCCCAGATTATTGTTGATGAAGTATTTCTGTTACTTAGTTTTCCTTCTAATGGTCTAGCTCCTCTGCTGTATGAGTTCTGAGGTCCACTCTAGGCCCTGCTTTTCTGGGGTACACCTGTAGCAGCTGCAGAACAGTGAGGGATGCTATCAGTTTCTTCTTATGCTATCTTTGTTCCGGAATGATGCCTGCCAAATATCAGTCTGATTAGTCCTTTTTTGGGGTGACTCTTTGAATATACAGGGGTCAGGGAGCTGCTTGAGGAGGTGGCCTGTGCTTTATAGGAGCTCCAGTGCTGAGCTGTGAGCTCTGTTGTTCATTCAGAGTTGTTGGGAGTATGTGTTTATGTCTGGTGCAACAGAACTCAGAACACCCTCCCCTTTTTTTCCCCCTTAGATGCTCTGTCTCAGGGAGTTGGGGCTTTTTTTATGAGTATCTGTTGCACTGTCCTGCCTTGCTAGGAGGCAGTCTATTTACTATTTGCCTGCTGGGGCTCCACCCTGCTATTGTGGGTCCGCCCTCCTGTGGCAAGGCTCCGTTCTGCTGTGGAGTGCTCTCTGTTATGGCACGTTGCCTTGGCAACGGCAGGCTGCGTCAGCCCTGGGCAGTACTTCAGTAGGGGTGGATTGAGTCTGTAGTGGCAGACGCCCCTCCCCCACTGGGCTGCACCATCCTAGATGCTGGCAGCAAAACTCTCAGCCCCGAGCACCTCAAATCGCTTCCCTTCCCCGTCCCCATGAGGGCGGGAACTGCCGAGCCCAATCACCCAGCTTCCTGCTTCGGAGTCTGTCCTCTCTCTCTCTCTCTCTTCCTCTCCCGAAGCTGAACAGTCAACTCTCTCACTGGCACCCCAGTAGCCTGCCGATAGGGCACTGGGATCTGTACGTTCTCCCATGCTGCTGCCTACTGCACCGGCTCAGATCACGTTTCCCAGGAATCTCCTGGTCTGGCTCATTGTCCAAGTCCTGTTCAATCAGATGGACATGCCAATCTGCCCTTCCAAATCTCAGATTGCTGGTTTAACAGGGCACCCAAACTAGTGAGTTCTGTGCCGGGTCCCGCTGTGCTATGGCACCGGCCGCACTCGTGTTCCATGTCTCTCCCACATCTGGGACTTTCCACGCTCTGTGGGCAAAAAGGTCCATCTGAGAATGCGGCTAGAACTCACCCTCTGCACCTTCACCGACAGCTGCAATCCCAAGTCGCCTCTACGATGCCATCTTGAAACCCTTCTCTGTTTCAATTTATTTCTGAGTAACATTTCATTGTAAGGATATGCCCTAATGTGTTTAACTATCTGCTGACAGGCACTTGAATTGCTTGCTGCTTCGAGTTATGAATAAAACTTCCATGAACATTTGTGTACAATTATCTTCATAGTTGTGATATTTTTATGACCGTGCAGTTGTATAGCTCACATTTCTTTTCAGGATAGAATTCCCCAGGGAGCACAGCTGACTGGCAACTTCCAGATGTCCAACCTTTAATTTGCTGAAGTGGCATTCATGTTGGTATCAATCCCGCATGTATTCCTGGCAGTTCCCAGCCAATGACTAGGAGTGGAACCATTGTGGCCATTTTCACCTATTGCAGGACTGCCCTAGCACACAACATTTGCTTAAGTGTCCTCTCAAAATGGCAGTCTAAGATTGTTTCTACCAAATCCTTGCTTCACTTACTTTTTTCACAGGTGTGAGATCTGTGTTACGGCCTGAAAATTCTCACCATGTAACTTCCCCTTTACCTTTTAGGTGTTTCTTCTTGTCTCTTGCACAAATCCCATCTTGATGTTTGCTTCTTGGATAATTCAGTTACCTGTTTTCATTGGTAAAAACCTAGGAGTAGAAATACTTAGTAATATGATATTATGTGTTGAATTCTCTGAGATAACATTTTTGGTGTAAACTCCTTAATCTCTCTTTATCAGGCACAGTTCATAGATAAATGAATTACACTGTAACCTAACACTGGTTATAGGGTTATATAGGCAGCCAGTAGAGGACATGGGGGCAGATTCTGAAGTGTTTGCATTTGCCTTTGGGATGAAATAATTAGACACGGTCTGCATAGATCATATGCTAGTTTTAATGGGCAAGGATGGGCCACTTCTATAGTCCTAGAAGCTGGAGTAAGTCTGGGGAGTAAACATTTTGAGGTCTTTTATCCAGATATTCCCATCCTGTGTGTTAGCGTCCCTGTTTTTCCAAATTAGGGCTCTGACTTTGGAATAACACTTCTGCCCTGGCCTTGCCATTTCTGCACAATTTGGGATCCCTTAATTGATGATCATTGATATAGAGCTCCTGTGAGGCTGGAAGAAATCTTTTCAGGTCTGTATTCCTGTCTATTCCCCTACATTCAATTTTCTTGCTCTTCATTTTCTTATGCACAGCCACTACCTGAAATGAAGGCTGGTTTGTAAGCTACCAAAGGAACTATCTGACTCTCATATTCAGTTTCAATTGTTTGTTAATTGTCTTCAGTTTTTATTTATTTGCCTATATTGCTTTAAGACAACTTGGTAATAATTATCCACTTCAATTTCCCTTGTATTTATCAGCACATTCACCAAGTCATGCTCCTTCATCACCATTATCCCAGCCCACAACAGGTGAAAGTTAACAACTGAACTTTTGTCTTCTGCCATGAGCTCTCTTTACACCATTTACTATGAGAAATGATTCTTCATTCCCATCTAGTTGATGGTTAATCTAGCCCCCACTGGGATAGGTTATGTTTCCTGGGACTCACACACTGGGAGATGTTAGGAGTACAAAGTTTTATTGGAAAATGACATGAAAATGAAGCAGGATTGGGTAGGGGAATATATCGAACAGCAATGTAAACCTGAACAATTTCTTCCAGCCCAATAAAGAACTCTAGATCAAAAATCCTCAATTAAAGGAATCCTGTTATGCAGAAATGGCCAGGCCCTCCCATTACATCCTTGTTCAGTATTTGATTAGGGGCCACACTGAGAAGAGCATGACCTCATCTTGAAAGTTAAGGCAGTTTGGTACAGAGTTACAGCTAGAAAATGATGACTAGACATATATACTCCTTGCAACTGGCTAATAAATTTTCTGGAAGGGAAATCTCAGATACACATCTCTGTCTGCTACATGTAATGTGTACCATTAATTCTATAAGAAATTGCCAAACTTTTTTACAAAGTGGTTGTACCATTTTGTAATCCCAACAGTAATACATGAGAACTACACTTAATGCATA
Source organism: Saguinus oedipus (assembly GCA_031835075.1). Taxonomy (NCBI): domain Eukaryota; kingdom Metazoa; phylum Chordata; class Mammalia; order Primates; family Cebidae; genus Saguinus; species Saguinus oedipus. The sequence goes on from CM063178.1 coordinate 132,446,225, forward strand.
TACTTGGCAAGACTCGGTAGCTCAGTCTTCTAATATTAGCTGTTTTAATGGGAAATAGAGGAATCTCATTTTAGTTTTAATTAAAATTTTTATGATGAGTATCATTTTATGTGTTTATTGGATATATATTCCCACATATATATGTAGTAGAGTCAGTTCAAATCCTTTATTTCCTTTTGAATTGAGTCACTAATCTTGTTATTCAATCATAAGAACTGTTTATATATTCTACATACAAGTCATTTGCCAGATTACAAATATTTGTACCCAGTCTGAGGCTTGCATTTCTTTTGTTTGTTTAATGGTGACTTGAAGGGTGGGAAAATTTTAAGTTTGACAAATTCAATTTGTCACTTTTATAGATACTACTTTTTATGTCCTTTTTCAAGTAATCATTTTATTAATTTGTTTACAATTGTTTTATTTATTTAGTTTTATAACTTTAGGTTTATATTTAGGTACATAATCCATTTCTATAACTTTTGTGTATGATAGGAAAGATTAGGAGTCATGTTTATTTTGATCACATTTCCAGCATTTGTTGTTTATAATGAAAATCTAGTACCATTTGTTGAAGGCTGAAAATCCGGAATCATTTGTTGAAAAAGCTGCCTGTTCCCATTGAATTACTTTTACACTTTGTTGAAAATTCAACAGACCATACATATGTGGGTCTGCTTCTGGATTCTCTGTTCTTTTACACTAATTAATATGTCTGTTTTTACAGCAACACCATACTGTCTTGATTATTATAGCTTTATAATAAGTCTTGAAAATAGTATCAATCCTCTAACCATTTTCTTCTTTTTCAGAGTTATTTTGCCTTTCCTTTGTTTTTTGCTTGCTCTATAAATTTAGTAACAGCTTATCAATTTTTACAATTGGCTTTGAGTAGAATTTATATGAAACTCTATGATCTCATTTAGAGAGAACTGTCTTCTTAAGTAGTATTAAGTCTCCCAATTTTTGACCATAGTATATTTCTCCGTTTATTTGGTTGTCTTCAATTTATCTCAAGCATCTTTTGTAGATTTTGGTGTAAATATCTTATATGTATAAAATTCATGCCTAAGTCATCATGATTTTAAATGCTGCTAATGCTTTTGAAACTTGATTCCAATTATTAGTATATTCAAATACAACGTATATGTTATATTGACCTTGTATTCTGTGGTCATGCTAAATTCAATTCTTATCTTAGCAGGCTTTTTATTATTTTTAAAAATACATATGAATTTAATATTATTTTAACATTATTCATACTGGAAAATATATTTTACTTTTTCCTTTTCAATCTGTATTTTTGATTGCACTAGTTAGTGAAGTGGCATCACTCATTGGGGGTAATACCTGAGGTTTGTTTTCCCACAGGCACGGACACCTAGAATGCAACACAAAAGAATAAGGTTCAGAGTGGGTAAGTGAAAGAAAGAGAAAAGCTCTCTTGCTACAGAGACAGTCCTGTAGAAAATGGGTTGCCACTTCTACAGTGAAATGTGAAAGGTGCAATAGATGAGCTTCAGGAGGCAGTGTCTGATTTACATAGGGCATGAAAGATTGGACAGACCAGGTGTGCCATTTGCATAATGCTCAAAGAAGCTCACTTCCCCACCACAATCTTTTATTATGTCGATGAGTTCTCTACCTGACTGGTGCCATGTTGTCTGGTTCTTTATTGCACGCATGGTGGCAAAGAAAAGGGAAAATGGAGCCTCCATATTGAACATGGCTGGCCCTTAGGAAGCCCTTTTCTGTTGGCACAGATACTGGCATTCACCTGTGCAAGCTTCCAGCTTGCTTATTTATGCTTGAAGCTCAATTTTTCAGGCTGCTCTTTGTTAGAAAAGAAATAATTTTGGGGATGCTTTTTGTTGAAAGGGAAGCCTTGCTGAGGACTTCTTTTACCCTCACTATCTGACTACATATTTTTTTCAATCTCCTATATTACAAGGACATCATTACAGTATTGACTTGAACTAACAATAAATATCCATGACTAAACAAGACCTTATGGGGAAAGTGTTTAGTCTTATAAGTATAATATTGTATGTATGAAAACTTTTCATGAAATTATGGTGCTCTACTTGGATTCTCTCTCTTTGTATGTAGAGTGGAAAGTGCTTCCAGGTATAAAACCTATAGGTTAAAGGGCTTACCTTGCTGTATTTTATTTTCTCAGCTCACACTTGAACACCTCCTGTTGCCCGTTGTCTTAAAACTGTTGGCAAGTCATGTCCATGTTCTTTTGTTTACAGTAAGATGGCAGGTATAGCAGTAGCTGTTTATTCATGCCGAGGTGCAGAATGCATTATTTACTTTTATCACAAATTATATATAGACAGAAGTGTACAGGAGATAATCTGGAGAAAAAAAATTACTCTGGCTATTATTAATGGAGATTTTGGCAGGAAACCCTGTTGTGAAATCCCAGGCAACTGAGAAGTCGCTTTGCCTAAAAGTAGTCAGATCTTACTATTTTGAACTAATGCAGAATTAAATGATTGCTTCCCCTCCCCCCACTTAGTCCCACACCATTATCCTGCTCCTTGATATTTTGCCTTCTCAGTGGTAAGGAGAAGCAAGTGAAGATAACCCTAACAGGATGGGGGTAGAATAGTGGGGTAAACAGTGTTTCTTCTAAGGTCTTGAGCAGAGTAGTTGCAACTCAATATTAGGCCATTTTATGGTGGAAGGCTAAAGAACAGGCCACTTCAGGTACATTTTACTCATCCAACAGCATGAAGGTAATTGACTGCAAAGAGAGTTAACTGACCAGAAAAGAGGCATTATGTAATATGGACTTTAATCTTTTAACCTGTTTGCTCATCACAACAGAAGTTTTACTTGATGGACCATGGCCTGAAATCACCCTCCCTTCTGAACTTAGTAGCTTGTCATTCTTTTAGGGAAGAGGGAGAGGAAAAATCTGAAACACTGTAAGAAAACAGACTGTTTATATTTTTATTATTATACTTCCTTTTTATATTTGTTTAAACTCTAGTTACCAAGACCCATGAATTATAAATCCAAAATATCTTCAAACACATTCTCCTCTCCCCATCCTAACATCACTCACTATTATAGTTCAGACCACACTCATTCTCCTGGATTACTCCTGTAGCCTTGATTCTGTTTCCTAGGATCATGTATCAGAGTGCTCAGTATATTCAGTTGCTTTAAAAATCTAAAATGCCTGCAGATTAGCTACAAATCCTGTTAGTCGTAGGCTCTGCAACAGTTGTTTTGGGTTGTCTTACATTGTGCTAATGCTGGTGGTGCTGGCCCACAGGCCACCATAGTCTGAGAAGCTGCCCCTTTCAGTGATCAGCAACCATCTTCAGTTTCTATCAGCACTGCTAGAATTCAGCAGTATCCCATGATCCTTTGCTGTTTTCTGTTCTGTAAAATTATTGTATCTATGTGAAGTGAAGGGTATGTTAATTAGATTTATTGTGGGTATCATTACACGGGGCATACTTACATCAAAACACTACATTGTACACCTTAAATATATAATTTTTGATTTCAATCATAATTCAATAAAGCTTGGATGGAAAAACCCAAAACACAAAAACCGAAGGTTTATATTGTATATTGTTGCTAAAATCTTGGAATTACCTATTGACATAATGACCCACCAAATGAAATAAAATAAATCATTTAGAAATTGGTAGTAATAATATTCCTTTACCACACAGTACTGTTACAAAGTTCAAATTAGTATATTTAAAAGTTCATTAAAAGGGTGATGTGATGTACAAATATAAAATGTTGATATTAAAATTAAGTATTGTCAAGTATTTTGGTGTCACTGAAACACATGAGTATTCTCATATATCCTGCAAAGAGTTATAATAATTTAAGAAAAAAATAATTGTAAAGTTGTGCTTACAAATGTAGTCTCAGCCTTCTAAATGAAATACCTGGAAGGATGAGATGGAGATAAGTTTAGGTATTTGTGAAGCTTGACATTTGGTTGTAGAACTGTGAGAAAATCTTTCCCCAAGGTTTAAAATGTTTTACTGAACTTTTGAAATAATAGTTAAAATAATCAAGTATTGTGCTTAAAAATTGGAAAAATAATAAAGCAATGTTAAACATTAAAAGTTTTTATTAAGATCTATACATTTTCAGATGCTCAAGGAAAGTGTGTCTTCATTTTAATTATTGGCCAGATGTACTGTGAAACAATCACAACTGGAAATTTTTTTTTGCAGCAAATCTCATGTCCAGTGAATTTGCCCATGAGTGTGGATGAAGCGATGTCACATTATTTGTTTAAAGAAAACAATATATTCTTACCATGTAATCCAGCAAGTTATGCTCCTTGGTGTTTACCCAAAGGAACTGCAAACATATGTCACACAAATACCTGAACATGGTTGTTTATAGCATGGTTGTTACACTCATATTTGCTACAACTTTGAAGCAACCAAAATGTTCTTGAGTAGGTGAATGGATGAATTGCAGTTCATTCAGACAATGGAGCAGTATTCAGTGCTAAACAGAAATAAATTATCAAGCCATAATTAAACATGGAGGAATCTTCAATTCACATTACTAAGTGAAAGACCAATCTGAAAAGCTATGTACTGTATAATTTCAGCTACATGACATTCTGGGAAAAGGTAAAACTATGTATGGTAAAAAGTATAAAGATTAGTAGTTGCCAAGAGTAGGGGGAAGGGAGGAATACATAGAGCACAGAGGGTTTTTAGAGCAATTGAAATACTCTATATGATATTATAATAGTGGATAAGAGGATAACATGTCATTATATAATACCAAGAGTGAGCCCTAATATAAACTATGGACTCTGGGTGATAATGATATGTTAATGTAGGTTCATGAATTATAACATGTACCGCTCTGGTGAGGGACGTTCATAATGGGAGGCTAGGCATATGTGGAGTTTTGTATATATGGGAACTCTGTACTTTCTGGTCAATTGTTCTATGAGCCCAAAACTACTCTAAATTTTTTTTAAGTATATCTATTTCTATTAAGTGATTTAACAGTTTTTACTGTAGTATTAGAATTTATTTGGCATTTTATTTATATATTCTAGTTGTTGGACATTTTTGATTCCCTTTCTATTTGATGAACATTTTCTTTGGCTGATTTAGGAATTGGTAATTTTATTTTTCTTAGGTTGTTGCTGTTAATTAAAGACTTATATTCATGTTTATTTTTTGCAACTACCTTCTTAAATACATCATTTTCTATATGCTTTCCCAACAAGACAAGTACTTTTGTCCTTCCTTATGTCCCCCATTTCACCCTTCCATCTCCAGTCACCAAGTTATTTGCATTTAATTTTGTGTACACATTGTTTTCATTTGTTTCTTTTTTTTACCTTGATTATGAACAATCATAAATTTTTATCAGAACTTTTGAATACCCTTAATTCTCCTATTTCTAGCATTTTCTCCTAAAAGTATTGCATTTAAAGCAGCAAATTATTTGTGACTTTCTGTGTGTGCCAGTATTTTTATTGCAGTCCACCCTTAATTAAAAATTTGGTTCAAAGTTATTTTTCTTCAGTACCAAAGTTTCATTTTTTTCTTATCAAGGGTCACTAATTAAAACTTTGGTGTCACTCATTTTTTTTTCTAAACATTTTATTGAGGTACAATGTATGTAAAGAGCTACACATATTTAATAGGTGTATACAACTTTAATATATGATACAAACTTTAATGTGTGTTACAACATCAGTATGTACAAACTCATCAAGTATACAACTTGAGGAGTTTGGGAATAAGTATATCTCTGAGAAATTATCACCACTAAGGCCACAAACACTTTGAATACCTTCCAAAATTTTTTCCTCACCCCAATTATTATTAGTAGTAGTAGTAGTCTCCTTTCACACTGATTTCATTGTATTAGAAGTAACCTGCTTTTTCTCTTAATATTTATACTTTTCTCATTTTTTTAATTCCTAAAAATGTTTCATAATACATCTAAATTTGAATTTTTTTCTCTAACTGTTCAATCTCTGGTCTTTTTTTACTTTTAATACTAACTTTATATCCACTCTTCTTTCAGCTCTTTTCTCATATTTTTGAAAATTTTTCTTTATTATGCCTACCTAGTATGTATACTAATGGTTTCAATTCTACCGTATCTTAGTTGTCATTGTATATTTCCATATCTCTATCTATCTATCTATCTACATGAAGATAAATTTTTCCCTTCATTCTTCTCTGATGTCTTCTAGGATAAAGACTCAATCTGGTCTTTTAATTCACTTTTTTTTTTTTTTCCTTCCGAGCTGGATTTCTCTGTATACTTATTTCAATGAATATATTTTACACCTAATTTATGTTTATGATTTGTTTTTCTTGAATCATGCCAATATCCTATCTTGTTTGTATTTTTTTTTTTTTTACAAATTTTCTAAATGATTGTTTCCTGTGTTACATTAGTTCTGTTTAAATAGTATATGTTATCTAGTTTGTTTCCTTTTGTCTTCACATGTCTAAGGTGGTATATCATTTAAGCTTCTAAATTCGTGTTCTTCTAGTGTATCGCTACTCTGTCTGGTTATGTGCATTGAGGAAGGAGCTAAGTAAGGTTTGGTCCAGCTCTCTGTCAATCCTGGTGAAATGAAGGATAAGGCAAAAGGATAAGGCAAAAAGACAATCTATTTTGATCACCTCCACTTGCTATGCCTCATAAAAAATAATCTGGGAAGATATTAAATCTTCAAGCTTTGGGCAACAGCTTCATGTAGCTTCATAGTTTATAAGAGGATGGAGGTGTATGGAGGAATTGGTGTTCAGGGCCAGCTGGTGAGTCCATACCTCTTTTTACTAGCTCCTCACCTGGATTTGCATTCATTCTGTCCTTATTCCAAGGAAATCTGTGCTGAAAGATTCCATCTGGCACAGCTGATTCCTGCAATGAAAGGACAAAGACTGTCTCATAGTAACATGGGATGATGAGGTAGAATGGGGGATGAAAAAATGTAAAAACTTTTCTCAAACCAGTCCTCTTTGTTACCTTATCTACTCTCTGCCCATCCTCCTTCCACTTTCCCTTTATTCTCCCTTGACATCCACAACACTTAGACAGAGCCTTTGGCCTCCCCAAGACTTGTCGGGTGTTTCTGGTTTTATTTTATTTTAAACTTACTTCCTGAAATCCATTTCTCCCCACTTTTTTTTCTATAATTTCTCCAGAGCTAATTTTGGAGGGGGTAGCTTACAGCTTTGCTAGTTCCTATCTTGGTAGTAACCAAGGTACCTTGAAACATTTCTGGCCTCTGTGTTGATGTCAGTAAATATCTGCTAGTCTGTGTTCCTGGGTGTGGCTATTGGCTTCTATACTCCATCCTGACTTCCCCAGTCCCCAATTCTACCTATTCCTGACATCAGCTCACATCAACACCACAACACCTCCAAGGGTAATATTTACAAAATACAATACATCTTAGAGTTTACATAAAAGAAACTGGAGTAGAATTGAGCTATCCTTTGTCATAACTTTTCTTCTATTCTTTGTTAATTCTCCCTTGAGGGAAGAGGAAGGGGAGTGAGAGAAACAATACCAACATTTGTTCCTCATCCACAGCCCATCTCACATTTTTTTGTTTGTTCACATAAATATCATGCTGTGTGTTGGGATCTAGAGTGAGAAGCTTGATGGCCTCTGATCCAGGTTCTTTCTTATTACTGTGGACTCAGAAAACAGTTGGACAACTAGGAAAGTCCTGGAGAATACTGGCACACAGAAATACTTAGGATCTGGTGTCTTTCCTGTGGGGATTTGTGGATAGGAAGAATTGTTTGCCTGAGTGTTGGACTGTTAAATCCCAATCAGTTCCTGTGTGCACACACAAAAAAGAGTAACAATTGGCAAATGCCTAGAACAGCTGCATTATTGCCTATAAAATATGGGAATGAAACAAACTCATATCTAGGGTAAATGAGATAGTGAAGCCCTTATACTGCTGCCTCCAAAAATGATTTTTACTCATCATCAGTAATGAGAAAAACATCTAAATGGCTATAAGGGACATTTGAAATTTATGTGATTTGACACTTAAAAATTTTAGAAATATCTAAAGCAGCATAAAAATAACCAAACTGTGAGGTTAAAATATACTACATTCCAACCTATAAATCCACATCAGGAAATATTTATTTTGAGCAACATCTCAAATACAGTGCTAAACTCTATAGTCATTCTTTTAAAGACAAAACAAACAAAACCATAAAATATCAAGGAAAGAAACAATTGGTACAGTCAAAGTTAAAAATTTATTCAGGAATACATCAGAACCTGCTGTTGGAAATTTGAATGTGTTAGTTCCTAACCACAAACATGTTTGCATATGGCAATAAAATTTATCTCTCAAGTGTTACCTTTAATTATGATTGTGTGTTTATAATTTAGTAATAATGACAATATCTTTTTGTGATTCAATTTCAAGATGAGTTAGTTCCTTTTTGTAAGTATTTTACCATCTGTTTCCCCATTTAATAGTGCAACTATAGGTATATGAAATTGTTTTTAAAATGACAGTTTTGAATCAGTTGATGTTGACATTGAAATAGTTTCAAAGTTGCCAACAACAACAACAAAAAAAACTTGCAAACAATAACTCATCTTTGTTTATGTCTTCTCAGGAATTTTTTAATTAACACTTGAAGTCATTTGATTTTATATTGCTGAAAACCCACATAAAATGATATATATTTTAAAAAGAACACATGATCACAAAAGCAAGGGGAAATATATAAGTGAGTTTTGATTTTTCCAGAGAAGTCTTGCAGTTCTACACTGTTGACTGACTGCTGTGTTATAACTGTCTTGCCCTTAATTCATTGATACGTGAGCCTGTTTCTTTAAAATTTGAGACATTGTTTAGACATCTTTTCAGCTAGAAACAGACCCTTTACAACAACTATCTAACAACTATCATAACCAATTCCTTTTCTGCTCAGCAGAGATGCAGATTTTAAGGAACATGCAAGTTCAGAATTTTGACGAAAGCTACTACAGGGAAAGAGTCTAGGATGTGTGTGTGTGTGTGTGTGTGTGTGTGTGTGTGTGTGTGTGTGTGTGTGTTGGGGGTATGGGGGTCAGATATCTGTAGGCTTCTGTGTATATAAACTGTTGTTAGCACAAATTCAGAGACTCAAATTTAAAGCTAAATCCTCCCAAAATGATACTAACATTTTATCTGTTTAAAAGCTCAATGTAAATAGCATTATGATTAACTCATTCATTTAATGCCCATTTATAGAATACCTACTCTATTAATACCTTCTCTAAAGATTATTGTCCCTTCCTTCAAGGAGTTCCTGTAAAGTGTAAGACTGATGAATCAACAAAATATTGGGAGAAAAGTATAAATAGAAAATCATCGAGATGTTTGCATTGACTCCCTTGTTTGGTCTCTTGAGGATAATATAACAAAACGTTAAAATGCAAATATTACTCCAGTGAAATAAAGTCTTCTATATTTTTAGCACTTACTGATTGAATGGGCATAGCATACCCTCATATTAAAATGAACTCTCTTATTTGCAAACTCAACCATTAGTCACCTTGCCCACTTCATGGATTCATGACTAATATCAACTCCTTATATCTGCTGGTGCTTTAAAATCACTTTTACCCCCATGTTCTTATTTGATTTTTATAACAGACTTGAGTAGGCAGCAGGAAGTAGAGAACTTAGAAGTTAGAGACACTGGCTGTGAAGATAGATGAGTTAAAAATTCACATTCTACCTTTCATTACTCAGTTTAACTTGAGTGATGATATTAAGATCTGTTTTTTTGTTTGTTTTATTGAGGATAGGTAGATGGTAATCGTAGTACCCAACATATAAGGTTGCTATAAGTAGTAAATGAGTTAACATATAAAAGAGAGTCCCAGTGATCTATTCCAGCTATCTAAGACAGTAACACTTAATGTGTTCTCTAGGTTCCACAGCCAGTTTAGGCTACATGGTAACTATTATCATGGCTTTAATCTGAGAAATGCTTTACATAGTTCTCAGATTTCACATTAACCATGCATAGCAATTTCTTTTCTAACTGAATTATATTACTTATCCAGATACCTGTGATCTCTTGATCTATAATTTATATTCTAGCACTTGATATTCTAATTAGAGATGTCAAATCAGTTTTCACCCATATGCTAAATCTTAGCAATTGGTAATGGCTGCCGGGAACTGGGCATTGAGAGGAATTTTGAGACTCAGGGAAAAAAAAAGTTTACAAATAGACTACTAAATTCTACCCCAGTCAAAGGAGAATGAGGAGCACAAACATTATCAATCCTTGATGTTCTGAATTTACATTTTTCTATTTTACACAATATAAATTATTATAGCTTTATGACTTCCACAATTAAACATATATGATTGATTATTATATCCTTTGCTAGAAAATATAGGCCATGCAGAAGATGATATTTTCATCTTTGATGTACTATATTCACTTCTTTCTATTTTGCACAATATTATTACACCTTTAAAACTTCCAAAATTAAACATACTCAATTGATTGTTAAATCCTTTGCTAGGAAAAATAGGCAGTGAAGGAGATGGTAAGTGCAGGAAGCAGGGTGTTTGGAGCATGATAACTAGTGCTCATATCTGCCTCAGTTTAGAAAGTCTTGTGACACAAAGCAATGGGCAAACTGTAAGTTCTGTGTCCTTATTAGAAGTTTTTAGCAACTCATAAAATTAATATTTAAAAGAGTCAACCTAGAACTGTCTTGTTAATTTGTCAAGTTTGCAATGTTAACATTCCCAAGGAATGCAGTGATTATTAACAAATAACCATTAAGTTTAGAATAAAAAATGTCATTGTAGTCACATTTGCTTAATTTATGATCAGATGGTAAAGTTTTATCATTTAAATCCTCATTAAGCTTTGAAGTGATTCAGACATGCTATATTAAATTTTATTTTATGAAATTCTATATAATTGTTAGGATTTGGAAAGTTAAAATAGGTATCCTGAAAACATAGTGAGCGTATGTAAGTAGGGATGTTATTGTTGTCTTTTGTTTCTCTTACCCATAAGTTTTATTGTCTACATCTATGTTAAATTATAAATTCTAAAACATTTTTATATTTTTAACTTAATGTATATTGTGGCCTCTTAGAAATTATATATTTTTTACAAGTCTCTTTTACATAGTCATGGTTTTTGAACTCTTACTTGCAGTGATCCTATTGTGGTATCTTTATGGATAATAATTTAGTGCATTCTTTCCCTTTTCAAAGTTTATTACTTTATTCATTGATTTCTTGTTTATCTTTTACTTACTTGAATTTTGCTTGTTTCTTCAGTGGCATCATATTTCCCTCTTTGTTTTTATTTTTAATATTCCTAATAGTCTATTTGCAGATCTGTTTCTAATGAGTATCAGTCATTCTTATGCATTATACTTTATGGTATCATTTTTATTTTTTCATGTAATCCTTTTTATTTTCTTCTTGTAATATTCTCTATTTCTGGTATCAGCCAGACAGTAGCTAGTTAATTTTCTCAAGACTCTTGTGGCTTTCTTCCATATCATCACTATGGATTAATTTTAGTAAAGTGGTTTTAAATCTGGCAGTTTTAAATCTGAACCTTCTTCCTGCTTTATTTGCTAGCAGGATCTTATTTGACTATAAAGAATATACATTCCCTTTTAGGTGTAAGTCTTGAAACTTTATTTATTACTCCAAATGATTGCCTTGATACAGAATGTAAAATTTAAGGAGTTATCTCAAAAGAAATGCAATATTCTCCTTAAATTGTAGTTCATTTATTCAACTCTCTAAACAAAAAATATATGTAAGTATTATTTTGTGGATTTTGATTATTGCATGTCTCTTGAGACATTATTCTTTGTATGTAATTTTTTGGCAAAACATTTATTTACAAATAAAAGCTTGGACTTACATCCGTTTGATTAGTTTTCTCAACTATTTACTCAGAGGTTAATGATATCCTCTGGAAAGACTCACATAAGTACATTCTTACTTGACAGACCACTTGAAGATGGACATATGAACAAGTCATTGGAATTCCATTTTGTAAATGATAATATCCTTTAAAAATATTATGAAAGAACAGAGGGAAGGCTTCTAATACATTTTATGCAGGGCAAGATGATATGAAGGTTCTTTAAAGGAGGTCAAACCTAAGGTAAATCACAGAAAATAATAAGAATTAGCCAGCTAAATAATCAGTAAAGAGAGGAAAGCATTTCAGCTGTACACATAAGCAAGGTACTTAGTGGTGCCTATGATGTGTTGTTGGTGGTAATGGTTTGGTGGTGAGAACTATGAGTGGAAAAGTAGCTTACAAATGCTGGATTGATTGGAATTGGTGTATTTATGTATATTGACAGGTGGAGCGGGAGGAGAACATGTATCTGTATTAAGGTTTTCAGAAGAAGAAAAATGAAAAGTTTAGTTCTAACATTACATTTTCCATTAGTGTGTATTATTAAACAATAATTAACATTTATGGATGTTGCTCTTTGCCAGTGATCCCACTTTCATGAATCTATTACTGAGGAGAATCCTATTAGGCTGGGTCATTTATAGTTCCCATTTTACTAGGAGGACATAATTAAGATCAATTAACTGAAGTCAGAGAATTTATAGGAAAGAAAAGAGAACTTTATAAGAAGTAAATCTACTTCTAAAGCCATCTCTGCCTCTGCTTACATCAACACCTGAACCTATATCAATGTCTCTATTTATATACTTAGAATTTATACGAAAATGCTTCTTACACTGAGCAAGTGTGTTCCTTTCATAATGTAATATATAAGAGAAAACTGAAATTCTTTTTTTGAGTATACTAGTTACTCGAGAGTGATCCTGAGCCCTTGAATGGGAATAAACAAGGCAGGGAATTGATGGAATCATGCAGTTCTAAACATATCAACTGGTGATGGAAACCAGATGGACATTTCCTACTGGATCAGTGGCCATATCTTTTATTCAGGCAGCACATTAATAAGATGAAGGATTGGAGAAAAAGTCAGTACTTGTTGCTTACATATCCCTGAAAAACATAACATCCTCACGAAAGGTTCTGTAAGCTAGTCTGGAAATGCCCTGCTCAGAGAATTTTTATAAACATTTTGTAATATGCATCTTCCCCTGTATTTATACACAGTTTTATTTAAAGTCCATCCACTCATTTTGAAGTGGATTATACCTTGAAGTCAGGTGACGTACTCCTGAAGTCAGTTGCTATGGAAAGAAAAACTAATTTTAAAAAATAAACTCAGCCAAATCCCTAAATGTACATGTATAGTTTGTAAACTCCACATATAAAATTCTAGATATTATTAATACCACCTACACTCCACTAGTCAGAGGAATACTGTATGAGTCTATTCTTTCCTTGTTTCTTTAAATATTTTCATTTTATCTAAAATCACTTGTCTGGCAAGTCTCCATTGTTGATTCAGAGAAGACAGCAGCAGGGTATGTTTTGCCTAGAGTTCTGCTTATTCAAGATTATAAACATTCACAAGACAGTATCTCAAATTTCAAACAACAGGAGAAGCAAATGATTATGTATAAATTATACATGTAAACTGCTTGGTTTCTGTCTCTGGAATATTAACCTATATAAATATGTAGCAATGAGTGATGCTAGAAATGTACCTGTCAGAAAATGTGAGATGAATGTTTTCACATCTGTCATGGAAAGAGACATTTTATCAAGTATCTCAATAACAATCTGGAGGAACACCAGAGAATGATTTTGGCAGAGCTGAAATCCTACATCAACAGAGGTAGCCAGTGACATGAAATAGAAGTTCAAGCAAGACAGAAAAGTGGAACATATCTTGGGAGGCTTTTTTGAAGTAATATTGATCGTTAGACAAATTAGGGGTAATGATGGAGAGCTCTTCCCATGCCTGAAGGATCACTGAATTAAAGAGTCATAGATATTAGGTGTAAAAGATCTCCGTTAAGGTCATCTCATTCATTGCCTGCCAGCAGAGGATTGTTCCCTATAGCATATTCTATAGTACAATGGAATAATGTTTGGGAAAAAAAAAAAGACTAAAAGGTTTTGTCTTAGCCTGTACTAGATAATCACTGCAAATCAGAAGCCCTCAAACCACTCATCCTGTACTCTACCCTAGTTAGCAAATTAAAGTGATTAATAGATCTGGAGACTTCAGGTGAGGGTAACAAGAAACTGTCTGTATCAAAGTCATAGGGAAAAGTCATTGATTTAATGAAAAGGTCTCAGTAAGAATGGCATGAATAACAGAATCTGAGTTACACATAAAGGAGCCCTTTCCCCAGGTGGAAACGAGGGTTCAGACACCTATAAGAGCTAACCCTTAGCAAGTATTATTTAAACCACAGTTTGCAGGTCTCTGAAGTTGAAACCTTTAGCACAGCATTTTAGATAGAAGAAATTCTTTATTCTCTTGCTTGGATACTGTGTGCCTATAATGAAAAGATCTCCTAAAGGTGACCAGAACATTAAGACTTGAATAACTGAATGTGGGTCTCATAAAGGGTAATTGCTGTGTCCCGACCGAATGCAGTGTGTCCTATGATCAGTGGTTAGGACCAAAATGCAAAGGGCAAAATACAAGGAAATGGACTGAGGAGTGACATTCAGGAGTACAAGACCTGGCTCTTGCCTCAGTTTGCTTCTCCCAGGCTTTGTTTTCATATTAAGTCTCATTTTCATAACCTTTCCTTTATAGCTATTAGCATTGTAAACCACAGAATCTAGAAAGCCAGATTCTTTCTCTAAAATTAAAAAGAAAAGGTGCATGATAAGAGGAGGGAGCAGTGGAAAGTCATTTCTTAATGAGATTTTCAAGTCTCCCTAGTTATGAATGTGTTTTGTAATTTCACATCTCTCATCCTCAGGAAGCCAACTGGTTCTCAGGTTGTTAGAAAAGAGCCAAGGGGGCATGATCTAGAATGTTTCAGGATGAGACTTGGTCAACCACCATTCCAAAGGATCAGTTTATGGTAGATGGTTTTGCATTAGGCATAATTCTGCCTAGGCCCTTGCGGAGCATGAACTGGCTGTAGTGAAATGATGAGTCATATCTCTCTGTGAGAGATAGTAATCTCCACACATATTACGGTATTGCTATTATGCTTCTTCTGCATCAAATGACCAGATCTCACATCCCAGACTGTCACTGACTGACTGAGAGAAGTCACCTCTGCTTTAGTTTCCCCTCCAGAAATGCAGATAATTACTAAATTTGCTCTGTATTTCCTCACTGTTTATAAATTTTATAAGCTATAAAATGCTACATTTAAACTTATTTTATTTGGAATTATTGTAAATTATGTGCCCTAGCTCATTTCCAATATTTTTTTGCTAGCAAAAGAGCTACTTTGTTTTCTCTTTGTCAATCCATTAATCTGCTCATCCTTCAATAGTACATTATTTACGCTGTGTTAATGTGCTCAGAATGGTGCTTAGCATAGTATATTGAACTTTAGTTTAAAACATCCCTTAGTTTTATATTTTCCATAAAAGCAAAGGACTCCATATTTTCTTGGGTAGGAATGTTTTATTTGTTTAATTTTACTTGAAGTTCTGGGATATCTGTGCCAAATGTGCAGGTCTGTTACATAGGTATACATGTGCCATAGTGGTTTGCTGCACCATCAACCTATCACCTAGGTTTTAAGCCCCACATGCATTAGATGTTTGTCCTACTGCTGTCCCTCTTCTTGCCACCACCCCTGATAGGCCTCAGTGTGTGATGTTCCCCTCCTGTATCCATATGTTCTCCTTGTTCAGCTCCCACTTCATCTCTATATTTTTATCTCTATATTTTGTGGAATTGAGCTAATTTTTTTTTGTTTATTATAGTTTCAGAAGACACATATACAGGTTTGTTACATGGGTATATTGAGTAATGGTGGAGTTTGGGCTTCTGATGAACACATTGCCCAAATAGTGAACACAGTACCTAATACATAATTTTTCAGTCATTGGCCCTCTCCCCACTTCCCTGCCTCCACCTTTTTGAGTCCACATTGTCTATTGTTTCTATTTTTACATCCATGTGTACTCATTCTTGAGCTCCCACTTGTGAGAATATGCAATACCTGATTTTCTCTTTGTGTTTTTTCACTTAGGATAATGGTCTCTAGTTGCATCCATTTGGTTGTAAAGAATGATTTCATTTCTTTTAACGGTTGCATACTATTCCATGGTGTGTCTAGAGATAGACTGTATTTTCTTTATCTAATCCACTGTTGATGAATGCTTAGGTTGTTTCCATAATTGGGTATTATAAATAGTAATATGATAAACATCACAGGGGCAGATGACTTTTTGAAAAAATGCTTTCTTTTCCTTTGGGTGGACACCCAGTAGTAGGATCATTGAGTAGAATGGTAGTTATATTTTTAGTTCTTTGAGAAATCTCCATGCTGTGTTCCACAGGGGTTGATCTAATTTACATTCCGACTGACAGTGTATAAGCATTTTCTTTTCTCTGTATTTTTGCCATCTGTTGGTATTTTCTTTTGATTTTTAAATAATAGCCATTCTGAAAGGTTTGAAATATGTCTGACTGTGATTTCAGTTGGTATTGCTTTGATTAGTGATGTGAAGCATTTTTTTTATGTGTGTTGGTTTCTTCTATGTCATCTTTTGAGAAGTATCTATTCATGTCTGTTGGCCACTTTTTGATTGTCCATTGACCACTTTGTTTCATTCTTGTTGAATTAAGTTCCTCATGGATTCTGGGTATTAGACCTTGGTCAGGTGCAAAGTTTGCAATGATGTTCTCACATTCTGTATGGTAGCCTTTTTACTCTGTTTCTTTCAATATGCACAAGCTCTGTAGTTTAGTTGACTTTCATTTGTCTAATTTTGTTTTGTTGCATTTGCTTTTGAAGTTTCAATTGTAATATTTTTTCTAAGTCAATGTCCAAAAGAGTTACTCCTAGGTTTTCTTCTATGGTAGATCTTAAAGTTTTGAATTCATCTTGAGTTAATTTTTGTATAAGGTGAGAGGTAGAAGTCCAGTTTTATTTTTCCTCATGTGATATCTAGTTTTCTTAATACCATTTACTAAATATGATGTCCTTTCCCCATTATTTTTGTTGAAAATTGTACTATTTCTGAAAAATGTAAGGAACCTTCTCTTTGAAGTCTTGTGATGCCTATCTTTGGCCTCTCCCTTTTCCCTTAAGGAGACACTCATTTTGCCCATTAATTTTGAAAGGACATTTGACTATCTTTATGTGTCATAGTTACATTTATCCAAGTTAAAATTATCTCATGAAGCTTTATTAGATGAATTTGCAATAAGAACTTAGAATATAGAGTCAGAAGATATAAGTTTGTATATCAAGCTGGGTCTCAGCAGTACAAATTTGAGCAAAGTGCTTAGACCTTCAAAACCTTTACTTTTAGAAAAATTAGAGTGAAAGTAGTAAGTATATCATGAACAACATGAGATAATATATTTTAAAGTATTGTGCAATGAGTTTGTTGCCAAATGAGTGCCCAATAATATTATAGTTTTATGCTTATATTTTCCTCTATAAAATCAGACTTCTATATCCATGGGTTCCACATTTGTGGATTCAACCAACAATACATAGAAAATACTCAGAAAAAAATTCCACAAAGTTCCAAAAAGCAAAACTTAAATTTGCTGTACATGGGGTAATCTGTTGAATCCACAAGAATAAAGTTATGTATAGGCATTGCATTAGATTTGATAAGTAACCTAGAGATGATTTATAGGATACAGGAGGATTACCTAGGTTAAACACAAATACTATGTACTTGAATATATTACTTTTCTTTTAGACTTGAACCTCTGCAATTTGGGTATCTGTGGGGGCTGAGAGAGAAAGGAGGGACCTGAAACCAATTCCTCACAGATAGGAGAGATAACTAAACTGTATTTCAACACTATTTAATTATAGAATACACACACAAACACACACACACACAAACACGTGTGTGTGTATATATATAATGTAACATATATGTCCTCTGTCTTATAAATTATAAAGATGTAAGTATCAACACAGTATTAAAGTCCAGGGAATTATAACATTATTCTGCATTTACCATATGATGAACTATAATCTTGGCAATGAATGTATTTTAATGCTAAGGTTGCCTGATATGAAATTTCAGCTATGCTAACCATGTCATAGATAGAGAAATTAGAGACCTTTTATATAAGAAAGTTCTGAAATATTTGTGCACATCAAATATTTCCAAACCAAGTGGTAACAATTCCATTTGAAATAATGATCTTTAGGAGCCAGTTTAACATGGAAACAGACAATATATACCACTTTGATCTATGATGAATGTATTATTATTAGTCCTTTGAGATTCACATTAAATGACTGTTTTCAGTGGATTGATGATATTTATCTCTATAATTGTATAAAAGTGAAGGAGAGAAAGAGAAAAATAAAAGACATTAGAGAAATATTCCGCTTTCAGTTGATCTTGGAAATGAGAACTAATGAGATGGAGAATAATAAGAAAGACTATTCCAGACAACAGGAGTTACAGGGGAGGCGTTCCTTTTACCAACATCAGATAAATTAGTGGAGGGCTAGGATTGAGTGAGAGGGAATCACAAAATGCAGATTTCCATCAGGAAAACAGAAAGTCCCTCTCACATTTAGAAACAAGAAAATGTTAGGAACAAATGCTTTAGTGAAGAGAATAGTAAATAGAATCACTAGAGGAAGAGGGAATGGCAGTTGTGTGTATAAGTGTGGGCTTCCTAGCCTCTGAGATCAACTTCATGTGGTACATCATGGAATGTGAAAATGTGAACCCTGAGAAGCTATTACAAAAGTGAACTTAGTAGCTTAATTGAGAAGCAATAAAGGTATGGATAAGAAGTTAAGCAGATATGCAACTGCGACACAGTGGTATATATGGACAGATTTGCAGAAGGAGTTTTAATGTGCTTTTAATGTGTTTGTAAAAGCTGTGAAAATCTTGGCATGTTGCCCAAAACCATCAAGGCTCCGTGCAAGTAGGTTGGAGGGAAGGCTTAAGACAGACAGTTAGACGAACAGCATGGAGCATGCCATCAGCAGCTGAAGGGAAAATAAAGTTTATTAATTAGGGGAATTAATTGGATAGCTGTGACTTTTGCCTTATGTGGTCAAAATAGATTGGGAAAACAGACTGTAAAGTGTATGCAATTTAGTAGCTTAGTTTAAAATATAACCTCGTAACTGAACCAAAGTAATGAGATGGAAAATGGCAAAGACCAGGAGGTGTGGATCTGATTCTACACTATCTGTCATATTTATGAGGTATTATTTAATAATTCTTGTTTCTTAGAGACTTTATTTCAGATCAATCCAATAAAAGGATTGGCTAATTGTTTGGTAGCTGTAAATTAAATGCTATTTCGATGTAAAATGGCAGCTCTTAAACAGATCTTATTAAATATATCTATGATAGAAATTTCTCCTAACCAAATTTAGCAGCCTTTTCTCTCTTAAACTTTTAAAACCTCATTGTTCTAGTAGTCTTAACAAATATTTTTTTTTAACCTGTGATCTAGTTTTTGAGTTTTTTCTAAGAGTTTTCTGAAACTTTATTTTTTTCCAGTGTGAGTTTCTGAAACAAAATTATGTTGAGATCTCTATTTTTGTTTTTCTTTTTTTCTTTTTTTTTTTTTTTTTGAGATGGAGTTTCACTGTTGATACCCAGACTGGAGTGCAATGGCATGATCTCGGCTCACTGCAACCTCCACCTCCTGGGTTTGAGCAATTCTCCTGCCTCAGCCTCCCGAGTAGCTGGTACTACAGGCACGCATCACCATGCCCAGCTAATTTTTGCATTTTTAGTAGAGACGGGGTTTCACCATGTTGACCAGGATGGTATCGATCTCTTGACCTCGTGATCCACCCACCTCGGCCTCTGAAAGTGCTGGGATTACAGGCTTGAGCCACTGCACCCGGCTTCTATTTTTGTTTTTCTACTTTCATTTTAAGAATTCATAATTTTACCTAATTTCATATTCCATGTCTGAAGAGTACATCTATTCCTTTTCTCTAATTTTATACATTATTCCAAAATACCATTTTTAACTTACAGGATGTGCATTCAATATCTGTTGTACAATCAGTAAAGCATCAATTCAAATATTCTTTTTGTTAGAAGTTAAAATAATAATAATTAAAATACCCTGATAATTTACAGTTAACAAAGCACTTTCTCATGTTATATAATACTATAAATCTGTATACTAGATGTTGATTCTTACAGATTTGGACAAAGTATATGACTTGTCTACTGTCTTAAGATTACTTGTGTAGCTTATGCATGAGCATTTTGACTGTCCATTCCATGTAATTCCCAAATTCAACATATTTTAAAAAGTCTTTAAGCTCATATTCCATGCCAGAAACTATGCTAGCAGCTGAACTAGGAAATACTTTGGTCCCAAACTCATTGGGTTTATGGTGTAATGGGAAAGAATAATAGTTTTGAGTCTGTATGACAAGAATTTTGTTGGAGTTAAATAGGGTGGCAGTGGAGTTAAGACAGAGGAGGAGCAACTACAGTCAAGGGAAGGATAATGGGAGAGTCCCTATGGGAGATCTACTCTGCCTGAGTTAGGGATGTGAATAAAAGATAAATTATTTATAGTCATAAGCAATGCAGTGTTGTGGGAGTATGAGAGGGCATATGTGATGGCTAATATAGAGTATCAACTTGATTGAAGGGCAGAAAGCATTGTTCCTGGGTGTCTATAAGAGTATCGGCAAAGGAGAATATCATTTGAGTCAGTGAACTGGGAGAAGACAACCTACCCTCAATCTGGGTGGGCACCATCTAATCAACTGCCACCTGACTAACACAATATATAAAGAAGAAATTTTACATGACTAGGATAAAAACAGGCAGAGGAATGTGGAGGGACTAGACTGTCTGAATCTTCTGGACTTCATCTCTTCTAGCCTGCTGGATGCTTCCTGCACTTGAAGTTGGACTTCAAGTGCTTCAGCTTTTAGACTCTTGCAATTACAGCAGTGGTTTCCCAGGGGCTCTCTGGCCTTTGACCACAGACTGAAGGCTGTCAGCTTCTGGGTCTTTGTGGTTTTGGCATTCAGACTGGCTTCCATGCTCCTCAGCTTGCAGATGACCTATTATGGGACTTCATTTTGTGATTGTGAGAGTCAGTACTTATTAATAAATTCCCTCTCATATATACATCCATCCTATTAGTCCTATCCCTCAAGAGAATCCTGACTAATACAGTATATAAAGAGGAAATTTTACATATTACAGCAGGAATGAAAGCAGATTGCAAGAGAGGAGTAGCAAGACATAAACATGGGAATAGATTATGTATTTAGAGCTTTCAGCCATTGATTTTCTGTTAGCATTTGTGACATTGCCATTCCTTTCCATTGTGCAGTGTCCTCCTGTAACTTGTTTGCTAATTTGAAAATTTTCATAGCATATACAGGAAACTTTTTTTGCATGGTGGGTACTTGGGAATATTTATTAACTGACAAAGTCAGGTTTTGACTCCTAATCCATGGACTCTGCTTCTCAGTATATTTTATTGTAACCCTTTGGGTGCAACATTTAACGTGTATCATAAGTACTTTAAGAGCTGCCAATACTAGCTGTTAAAAATGAGCATGTCTTTTCTCTATCCTCTCCTGCTCCTTCAAGTACAGATCTGCTAATCCAGTACAAAACTTATTATCTGAGAGGAAATGACTATAAAAGCAGCATTCTGTCCACCTATTATTGGGGTAAAAATTCAGAGAGTGGGTTTATGGACAAATGAGTAACATAAAGCAAACTGACAAAATCTCTGCTCTAGAAAAGGAAGCATTTTTATTTCTGGTAAAAAGCTATGACAGTTATTCAATCTAAATGAATTTAAGGCCACATTTGTTCTAGAAAAATAACATACCTTTTAATATAGCTAAGCCTACAAAAACTTTTTATAAGGACGTTGATGAAAAAAACATCACCTTGCCAACTTCTCATCTGTTTTCCAAATATTAATACTAAGTTAGAAATATGACTTTTGAATCTTATATATATTTCACTAATACTGAGCCTCTTGGCAGAGATCAGTTTTATATAAAAGTAGTATAGATTAAAAACAGTTGAGGGGCATTTCAAATTCATTTTTATTTGGTATGCTATCTTGTATCAAGAGAAATTTTCTGACCCACCAGAAATTTTAATCACTATTTTTTACACAGTGTCTGGCTCTGTTGCTCAGGCTGGAGTGCAGTGGTGCAATCTCAGCTCATGGCAGTCTCCAGATCCTGGGCTCAAGCCACCCTCCCATGTCAGCCACCATGCTCTGATAATTTTTGTACTTTTTGTAGAGATGGGGTTTTGCCATGTTGCCCAGGCTCATCTAAAACTCCTGGTCTCAGACAATTCACCTGGCTTGGCCTCCCAAAGTGCTTGGATTAAAGATGTGAGCCACTGCACCTGGTAGCACTTTTTTTTGATTATGTTACAAAGTTCAAATTCCTCAGCTCTATATTCAAGGCTCATGTCATTCTTCCCAAACAGAATTATTGAGAATTAGTCTACTTATAATACCTAATGCATATGATCATTCTTCATTTAAAAATGAAGATATTAATACATACTTTTCATATGCCAAATGCTAGTCATACAATATAACCTCTAAAGAGAGTTGTAGTTATGTCATTCTCCACCTCAGTTTCAACCCCATAACTGAGGAAAATGAATCACTCAGGTACACCCATTTTTCTACTATGTGCAAGGTGAATATTTAATTAGCATCAATAAGTGACTTATAAGTAGAATCATACTAGGGTAAGTGACCTCTATTGATTCATCTTTTCTCTCAGTTTCCCACTGTATCACTTGAGAGGTGTTCCAGCCATTAGAAGGATAATTAAGACTAGAGTGCAGCCCAGAGGAAAGAAAATATCGAGTAGATAAATCAAAGCATGTCTATAGCCATTAAGAACACTGGCTATAGGGTTGGATACATCTGGTTTTAAGTGGCATCTCTGCTTTTAGTAGTTTTTTGGCTGCGAGGAAGTCTTCTAAGTCTCTAACCTCTCTAAGCAACAGTTTCACATTATAAAAGAATTTTAAAACTTTAACCAGTAATATGAAGGAAAAGTTACCTTTTTTTTAATGTTAGCTGCATGCCAGGAATTGTAATATGAACTTAAGAATAGTGTCCACTTCAATGCCTGCAACAACCCATGGAGGTGGGCATCAGAACTGCGTGTGTTCAACATGCATCACAAACTACTGGGATAAGCCAGTGATGTCCATTCATATGAAATAAAAAAAAATATTTTCCTTTTTGAGGAAATTAGAAACCAGTAATAATGAGATTTTACTCCAAAAAAGGCTTAATAACATCCAAGAACAGAAATATAAACCTAAATATTTAGATAATTTTTATTCATTTATCATTTATTCTTTTAAATATTCATGTAAAACTATAATATTAAAGGAAAAATGAATTGTAGACCTTGATCCCATATAATTATTATAATTTCTCTTACCTGTAAAAGGCTTTCCCTACATATCTTTATACCCAGTTTTATGGGTAAACACTCCAGTTGAGTTAGAAAATGTGACTATTTGGGCATATTACTTGGGAATTACTTAGGAAAGACACTGGTATACTCATATATGGTAGAAAAAACAGGATAGAAAAGAGAAAGAAGAGCAAGAAGGTTTATGAAAAGCAAGTGAAGGAGAATAAGGTGAATAGGAGAAAAAGCAGAAAAGTGGAGTTAGCATTATTTAGGAAGGTCCAAGGTCTGGAGTCCAGCAAGTCGTATGAAGAGTTAAGCAGCATTGAAAAAGTGTTTAATTTCAGAGAAAGAACAGAGTGAAAAGGAAATGGCAGAATGAGGGCAAGAGAAGGTAAAGACTCTTATCAAGACACTGATGAGAATTCCTAAAATAAAAAATGTGACCTAGAATCAATTGGTATTTTTAGTTTAAGGGTTACCTGAGAAAAATGCTGCTGATAATTGTTGAATAAAGGTCACTCTGTTTAATTTTGGAATCTCTTTTAAAATTTGTTTTGAATTGAATTTTTTAGAAATCTGATTTTAATTAAAGTGTGACATGTAATTAAATTTTAGCATCAAGCATAAGTCTTAACTATGCCAATTAATGGCACATATTTAGCATGTTACTCCCAACTTCTCTTAAGTCAATCCTTATTTGAAAACACACCCATTCACAAAAAAGTTCACAATGCCTTGTTTCCTGGATATTTTAAATTCTAATAATTTTAGAGGTCATGTAAAGCAGTCATGGGTAAAAACAAAGCTACAGTAAATATAAAAATGCAAATTCCACTGGTTATTTCCCAATGTGGCTCTTGTAGAATGTCAAATATTTATGAAGGCCTTGGAGGGTGTCCTCCATGTACATGGAAGCATATTATGTCTTGCACGTTGCAGCTGCTGCTTTCCTATCTTCCCCTGGGGAACCATTTGAAATCTACATGTCTTCCTATCACCTTTCTCTCTTGCTACACCACAAGCCATGAAACTTTCAAAATGCTAAAGTTGAACTGTGTCCCAGTATGAAGTAGGCAAAAATTCCTTTCTCATAATTTCTTTCACTTCAGTTAGAGAGCTAATCAATAAGCACCATTTGTTCCACAGTAAATATTAAAGTATTGGAAAACTTTAGTTTGATTTTTGTTTTCACTTCATTTCTGCTTCTGCATTCCTACTTCCCTGCATTTTGTCAGATAACTCTCTTGAGAACCATCGGGCTGTTTTTAGCTTCATGTGGAGGATAGACTTTATTCCTTGGTCAAACTTACTGAGACTTTCTTTTGTCTGATTGATTCTATTCTCGGGAGACCCACTGATATTGCATGAAAATAAATTTTTGGCCAGTTCACTCAGCCAGCTTGCCAGCCCAGCCCACCAGAGGTTCAAGCTGAGATTTCTGCTGTAGTTTAAAGAAAATGGATGATGATAATGATGATAACTTTTAACCAAGAGCTTTGGCTGTGTCACAGTGTTTCAGAGATAAATACGACCATAAAAAGTTTAGAGGCAACAACAATATTGTTTCAATTTTTATGTTTTAAGCAGAAAATTATCTTTATTTTTCTTATCTCAAGACCTTTGCTTTAGACTAGTTTATCAATGTTCTTTGTAAATGCCAAGTATACAACACCTGTTTAGAAAATGGTCTTGGACTGTTTTTATTTTCACCCAATATATTTCAATGATTCTGACTTCCCTCCCTTTCAAATTTTGGATTCCGATTTTTGCTTTGAGATCTGCTTTAAATTTTAGCCACAGTTTCACTCTTCTACATTTGTCTTAATAGTTTTTACCTTCCTACCTGGATTTTGGAACTGCTTGCTCTTCTGATTTTTTTATTCCTACATTTTTATGAAAGAAGAAGCAAATATTAAATATCTCTTTCTTCTTTCAATCCTGGTTTCTCAACTTCACTGCCAGTGGTCTGGAAAGGAGGGTGAGAGAGTAGTTTGCAAAATAATTAAACTGCTGAATTTAGTAGGTAATGAAGTCATATTCTAGGCTGGTTATGGTATTTTTTCCCAGAGTGTTTAGATGTCAAATTCCATGAAACTAAAAACCATTGCCAATCATTTTTTGTATCTTCTAATGAGTCAACAAAGTTTACTCACAGATAAGGTAAACTTATTCAACTTGAAATTGACATAAATTATTATTAGTAAAATAAAAACATGAGATTTGGTTGGGCATACAGACCCATATCATATCAGTGGGTAAGGAAGATTTAGGGTTTACTGGCCTCATTTAAGCATTAATCAATTAAAAATTTGAGGAGAGAGATCCAAGATGGCTGATCGCTAACAGCTCGGGATTGTAGCTCCCAGTGAAAGCTCGGAAAACGTGAGGACGCCACATTTTCAGAGAACTTTTCGTCGCCCACTGACCAGAAGATTTCCAGTGGAGGAGCCCCGCGGGTCGCCAGCGCAACTTCTGTGGCCGGTGCAGCGGTTTTGCCATCGCCTCGGCGCGGCAGCTCTTCGTGCACAGTGAGCGGGGCTGGTTCCCCTACTGACTGGTGTTTGGAGCTCGGGGAAGGCAGAGCCGCTTGTTGCGGACTCAAGAAGGAAGCCAGACCGGAGATTTCCAGGCAGAAGAGCACCATCAGTCTTATCGCTGTTGTTTTGGCCGGCGCAGTGGGTTGCTCGGATTCCAGCACTGGGAATCAACAAATTGGACGTCCTCTCAGGAACTTAATGAGAAAGGCGTTAATTGTAAAGATATCAGATGGATAAAATCACAATAAAGGGAAAAAAACAGCCTAAAAAGGCCGAGAAAACTGAAAGTCAGAACCCCTCTCCCTCTACAGGGGATAGTAATTCCTCATCAGCAACAGAACAAGCCCTAATGGAAGAGGACTGTGTTCCAGTATCTGAAGGAGGTTTTAGAAGGTGGATGGTAAAAAACCTCTGGGAATTGAAACAAATTGTTCTAAACCAATGCAAAGAAACTAAGAACTTTGAAAAAAGGTTAGACGAAATGTTAAAAAGAATGGACAATATAGAAAGGAATATAAATGAACTAATGGAGTTGAAAAATACAACACGAGAACTTAGTGAAATATGCACAAGTTTGAATAGCCGAATTGATCAAGCAGAAGAAAGGATATCAGAGGTCGAAGACCGACTTAATGAAATGGAACGAGAAGACAAGAATAGAGAAAAAAGGATAAAAAGGAATGAGCAAAGTCTCCAAGAATTATGGGACTATGTGAAAAGACCAAATCTACGTTTAATAGGTGTACCTGAAAGTGATGGAGAGAATGAATCCCAGCTGGAAAATATTCTTCAGGATATTATCCAGGAGAATTTTCCCAATCTAGCAAAGCAGGATACCATTCAACCTCAAGTAATACAGAGAACACCACAAAGATATTCCTTAAGAAGAGCAACCCCAAGACACATAATCATTAGATTCACCAGGGTTGAAACAAAGGAGAAAATTCTAAGGGCAGCCAGAGAGAAAGGTCAGGTTACCCACAAAGGGAAGCCTATTAGACTTACAGCAGATCTCTCAGTAGAAACCCTACAAGCCAGAAGAGAGTGGGGGCCGATATTTAATATCCTCAAAGAACAGAAATTTCAGCCCAGAATTTCATATCCTGCCAAACTAAGCTTCACAATTGAAGGAAAAATAAAATCTTTTATGAACAAGCAAGTACTCAGAGATTTTATTACCACCAGGCCTGCTTTACAAAAACTTTTGAAAGAAGCATTACACACAGAAAGGAACAACCAGTATTAGCCTTTCTAAAAATATACTAAAAAGTAAAGAACATCAACAGAAAGAAGAATTTACATCAACAAATGGATAAAATAGCCAGTTAACATCAAATGGCAGTAATCTTAAATGGAAATCGACTAAATTTTCTAATTAAAAATACAGCCAAAAATCTAACGGTATACTACAACCAGACCTATTTTATATCCAAAGATATACATATATTAAAAACAAAGGGTTGGAGAAAGATTTACCAATCAAATAGAGAAAAAAAACAAATAAATAAACAAAAAGGAGTTGCAATTCATGCATTTGATAAAACAGATTTCAAACCAAAAAAGATAGAGTGGTATAAGGATCAATGCATTCTAACACCCAGATACATAAGACCCATAAAGAGATTCAGACTCAACGAAACAGAAAATTAATAAGGATATCCAGAATCTGAACTCAGATCAGTAAGAAGTAAACTTAATAAGCAAACTCTTCACTTTAGATAAATAAAATATACATTCTCCATTTTAAATACATAAAATAATGATTGGCCATTATTAATAACCATTTATAGAATAAAGCAATATTTCTGTTCTCTCTCCCTCTTTTTCTTCCTCTCTTTTCCTTTCAAAAAAAAGACCCTCTATATCCTCTCTTTCCCTCAGCTAAAAAAAAAAAAAAAAAAAAAAAAAGAAAGAAACCAAGCCTATGAGGTGGCTGCAGATGAGATACATCTAAAACATTTTTCTCTTTGCTGTCCTTCACTACATGAGGTCACACACCAGCTCCTTAAGTGTTGTTGCTTTCTCCTTGCTTGTGTCGAAAAAAAAAAAAAAAAAAAAATTTGATAGAGCAGGGACAAGCATATGCGACATCTCATGGCTTGTAGGAATAAAATATCTAATTGAGCTGTCACCTCTACTCAGCTAGAATAAAATGCCTGATGAAGAGATCACTTTCAGGGTTTAAGTAACTTTTGATCTTAGAACAGAATGAGGGCATGAAGAATTTAAAAACTGTGGAGTAGAATCCTGTTTTTAATAGCATTAAACAAGGTAGATAAAATGACAAATACAAGAGCCTAAATTCTCAATTTATAGCCAAGACTAAAACTGAAGAATTATCCATGACTGTACAAGAAAAAAAAAAAATGGAAAAACACCTCTTACCTGGTTATTATGTTGAAAATACAGTTTGATTCTCTACAATTTCAAATTTTAGTGTCAGATTAATAATTATTTAAAGGGAAAATATGACACTAATCATAAATAAGTGGATCACTGAGAATTATGACAGAAATAAAGATTTCAAGGACTTTCATTTCCCTGACTTTGTAACCAGTATGAGCATCCATTATTGAATGAAGTAGTACCTTCTTTCTGAGCACGTTAGATTCTTGCCTCCTTTCTGGGAGATGCTACAATTTCTTTATCTTAGCAAGTTTCTAACAAAAGAGAGTACATTTTTTCTCATGTTACAGACCTCAAGTCCTCATTTCTCCGAAATTAATTGGGACTCAACATGCTTTATATTTCCAGTTACAAAGTCAAATTCTTACAGAGAATTCTTATACATTAAAATAATTGCAGGGCCTTTCCAATTTATATAAGCAGATATCAGGGAAATATCTAGAAATTGATACTAATATATTTTTCTTGCAAAATAAGAATTTAATTTTATATTAAGATAATTTACTATTATGTTCAAGGAGTAATTCTAACTATGCGTTTAACTGGATGCTTGTAGTTTAGATGCAAAGAGACTATGCTAACTAAAGATAAATGCCAGAAATATTTCAGTAAAATTAGCGGTGATTTTACAAATTTTAATGTTCTTCAGAATATCTTTGTTGATAGATATTCTCAGAATGTATTACAGCAAGTCTAATTCATTAAGAATAGATAATTCTTATTATGTGGTTAGAGGATCAATCTTTGAAATCTAGAGGTATCAATCAAATGCTTGGTGATGGGAATGTTTAGAGAATATGTTAATATGATTTACTGGTGATCAACATGCATATATCCCATATTTTTTTCCCTGAGAGCAACTAGAAGACACTTTTTTATTTTGGAATATAGTGGAGAAAGTGTGTTGAGATGCTTTGGAAATGCCTTG
Organism: Saguinus oedipus; assembly: GCA_031835075.1. Lineage (NCBI taxonomy): Eukaryota > Metazoa > Chordata > Mammalia > Primates > Cebidae > Saguinus > Saguinus oedipus. The sequence goes on from CM063178.1 coordinate 132,475,599, forward strand.
GTCACTTCTTTCTGTAAGCTATAAATTCTAGTTAGAGATACTTAAAATCTGATTTCATTAGAAATGGGAAGATTTTGTTTCAGGCATAAGAGAGGCTCAATCACTTAGCAAATGTAAAGTAGCATAATTATCTGCATGTATGGGAAGTCCCACATAGACACCAGGATAGTTTCATCCATAAAGAACATTAGTTGTGACTACTTAATAAGATCTCAAGGACCATAGTACCTAAGAAGTTGACTGAAATTTTACCTCATCTGTATGACACCTGTCCGCCAAACAAAATTGGACTGCTTTGACTCACCATAACAAAAATTTAGGTTGTACCAAAATTCCATATTCTGATTCTCTACAAAGAGTAATATTAAGTATTATAGAACCAGTAATAACATCATAAATATATTCAGTGAATCTTCCTCACAGCTCACTTCAGAGGGCATTATTTCTATTTAGCAAGGTAAACATGCTCTCAGGTGGGCTCACTTTAGGAAATTTTCCAATCTATTTTCTACAACTTGAAACCCAGAATGCTACTGCAGAATTCTAGTATTATGGATACTTATGGAGTCAGCCAAAACAACAGTGTTTCCAAATCAGCACCATGTTTATTATCCCAATATCTGCATCTGTGTTTGGAATTGATATCTCAACATCATGCAGAATCTCCATTGTCCTCCCTCCATTAGCTGTGGAGTAATACCTGTTGTAATAGACAGAGCCAAGAGGAAGCCCCTGGAGTGCTCTACCTAGAAAAATGATAAAGAACACCACTCTATACTGGTTGACTGGCAGATACTATTGTTACCATCAAATAGAAAGTTGTAGGCAGATGATGCTTATTATGTTTAAATTTCTGGTTTGACCTGTGTGGACAACAGGTAGTCACAAGGACCTTTATTTATAATATGGACTTGGGAAGTTGGACTGCTATAGGAAACATTACTAACTGTTGAAATGGAGAACAGCCAGAACTGTTTTTTTAACATACATAATGGTGTTCTCTGTGTACATCCACTTTACTCTAGACTTCCTGACAGCCACTCATATACCTCTTAGATGATGATTATCATTGTTGTGTTTTACTGATGTAAGTTTGTCTTGGAGAATCCTCAGTCCGGGGCTGGGTATTTCATGTGTCATTCATTGAGGAAAGGTGTACAGCCTCAAATAAAATCCTAGAACTGAGAAGAGAAAATCCCTGTCTTTCTTTGTACTTTGGGTTTGGGTATCGAAAAATAAAGTGGTATAGAAAGTACTGGAAATCAGGAAAAAGGAGACGACAAATTGGTAACTTAAAAGGGCGTCTGCCTTACAAAGGACCCCGTGTTCTAGATGAATAAACTAGGTGAATGAACTATACCTGTACACTAGAGGACATGGTATATTATGTTTCTATAAGCTTTTTCATTGTTATTTCTGATTCTTTTAAAGCTGTTTTCATTTTTCATCTGCAGTCCCCCCACTTCTCACCCATAAGGATAATGAAGTAGCTACCAAACTGTCTACATAAAAAAATCTGGAGGATAACTTAATATGTAGTAGTGGTGGAAAATAACATTAGAAATGGTTACCCTCAATATTTGGAGGAAGGGGAGGTAGGGCAGATATTATCAGAATCTATGATTGTATTTTAGTTTAATAACTTTTAAAGTATTTTTTATATTCCTTTCACCATCCCCATGTCCCAGAAACTTGCCTCATTGGAGTGGGACAGAAAAGGCAGTCTCATGCTTTTTTAGATGGGTCAGAGTGTTAAGAGACTTGAAAACCTCCTTAAACCAGCAGGATAGTAGCCGATATTTACAAAGTATCCCTATATCTGCTAGGGTTCAACCACAGAAACAGGACCATTAAAAAATACATGTTAAGAGACTTATTACAAGAAACTGGCCTACATTTGTGAAGGCTGGCAAGGCAACTCGTAATTTGTAGGGCAACTGAAATTTGTAGGGAGTACTGTCAGGGCAGGCTGGGACTTTAAAGCAAGGGCTTGACCTGCCATCTATCATCAGAATCAAATCCTCATAAAAGCCTTGGTTCTGCTCTTACTGTATTTCAAGATTGAATTAGGCCTACCAAGATTATTTAGGATAATATTCTTAGAGTCAACTAAGTATGGATTTTTATCATATCCACAAATACCTTTACATCAACACCTTGATTAGTGTTTTCTTGAATAACAGCACTACAGCTTAGACAAGTTGACACATAATCCTGACCCTCACAGGCCCTGAATTTAATCTTGGCAACAGTGTTATTGCACATTCCCATATATTGAGATTTTCATTGACAACATTAACTGAAGCGTTTTGATGGATGAAGATTTAGAGTAAGGGTCTTTTTCCCTCCATACTATATCTTGCCTGTAGAAAAGTATCTATAGTTTGTAATATTTGATTTAAAGCATGATTTTTTTTGAAGGAAAAAGGAAATCTGGCCTAAGAGATCCAGAAGGTTTAAATAACAGACTCAGAGCAATTTCCTAGGCAGATGAACCAGATCATTTAATGGAACTGGTTTATATAACTTCCTATAATTTAGTGTGTAAAAAAATGCCCATTATAGAAATTCATTGGGGTTGTTTGAACGTATGAAGAGGTTGATTCAACGTTTCTGAGTTTTGCTTCCCCGTTGTCCTCAGCATAAAGGGGACCAAGTACTTACATAAAGAATTCATGGCTCTCTGTATTAACATGTTTTATGTTGTGTGACTCAGCCACATAACGATATTCTATTAATGTCTAAAAATCTCTTAGCACTAAATTCTTTGTAAATTAAGTAATAATTATTTAAATTGAACTGAACTTCTTATTCTCTTTTCTTACTTAACTCTTAAAGATGTGACATCAGAATGTGTCAATACGACAGTGTTCAATTTACATCATGTTAATGAAGCTTTAGAGGTTTTGTTAGAAAGTTGATGTTCTCAATACCTCTAGCCATAGTTCCAAGAACAGGGAAGTGATTCCTGGGATATGTTATGTTAAACATATATTAATTATTACCTTGTGAACATTAACGTCTAAATACTCTATCTGTAGAAAATTGATGATTATAAGGGGAGGGTGAAAGAAACCTTAAAAATGTTTTTGAAATTTATCCACTTTCCCCTGTCTCCACAGCCTTCAACCTTATCAAATCCACTTTCATCTCTCAGCTGAACTGCTGCCTTCTCACCTTTCTCTTTGCATCTACTAAAATGTAAATATGATCATGCCAATACTTCCCAGGTTGTTGGAATAAAGGCCAGTATTTTCAACATAGATTTAAAACACTTGCGGGGGAGACTCGCAAGATGGCGTCATAGAAGCAACTCAGGATTGCAGCTCTCAGTGAAGGCTCAGAGGGTGAGTCCTAGCCGCATTCTCAGATGGACCTTTTTTGCCCACAGAGCATTGAAAATCCCAGGTGTGGGAGAGACACGAGATGCTTTGCCAGCTAACGCAGCCGGCTCACGCGGCCACTTTGGCGGCGCCGCAGCAGGACCCTGCACAGAACTCTCTGGTCTGGGTGCCCTGTTAAACTGGCAATCTGAGATTTGGAAGGGCAGATTGGCATGTCCATCTGTTTGAATGGGACTTGGACAGTGAGCCAGACCAGGAGTTTCCTGGGAAACATGATCTGAGCTGGTGCAGTGGGCAGTGGCACGGGAGATCGCATGGATCCCAGTGCCCTATCGGCAGGCTACTGGGGTGCCAGTGAGAGAGTCGACCTTTCAGCTAGCGGAGAGGGAGTGAGAGAGAGAGAGGATGGACTCTGAGGCAGGGAGCTGGGTGATCAGGCTTGGCGGTCCCACCCTCACTGGGACAAGCAGGGCAGCGACTGGAGATGCTTGGGGCTGAGAGTTTTGCTGCCAGCATCTAGGACAGTGCAGCCCAGTGAGGGAGGGGCGTCCACAATTGCTGATGCAATCCGCCCCTACTGAAGTACTGCCCAGTGCTGACGCAGCCTGCCATTGCCGAGGCAACCTGCCATAACAGAGAGACTCTGCCAGAAGTGCTCCACAGCATAAGGGAGCCCAGCAGCAACAGGGCGGATCTGCGCTAGCAGTTCAGAGCCCGGCAGGATAATAGTGAATAGACTGCCACCTAATGGGGCAGGACAGTGCAACAGATACTCATAAAGAAAGCCCCAACTCCCAGAGACAGAGCACCTAAGGGGGGGAAAGGGTGGTGTTTCATGAGTTCTATTGCAGCAGACATAAACAACCTCCCAACAACCCTGAATGAACAACGGAGCTCACAGCTCAGCACTGGAGCTCCTATAAAGCACAGACCGTCTCCTCAAGCAGCTCTCTGACCACTGTACATCCAAAGAGTCACCCCAAAAAAGGACTAATCAGACTGACATTTGGTGGGCATCATTCTGGAACAAAGACAGCAGAAAAAGAAACTGGTATCATCCCTCACTGTTCCACAGCTGCTACAGGTATACTCCAGACAAGCAGGGCCTGGAGTGGACCTCAGCACTCATACAGCAGAGGGGCTAAACCATTAGAAGGAAAACTAAGTAACAGAAATACTTCATCATCAACAATCTCAGCATCCACAAAGAGACCCAATTGAAAAATCAGCAACAACTAAGATGACAGGCAGATAAATCCATAAAGATGGGAAGAAACCAGTGCAAAAAGGAGGAAAACACCCGAAACCAAAACACCTCACCTCCTACAAAGGACCAAAACTCCTCACCAGCAAGGGAAACAAGCTGGACGGAGAACGAGTGTGATGAAATGACGGAATCAGACTTCAGAAAGTGGATAATGAGAAACATCATTGAGCTAAAAGAACATGTTCTAAATCAGTGCAAAGAAACTAAGAATCTTGAAAAAAGATTTGGAAAAAGATTCAAGGAATTGATAACAAGAATGGACAACTTAGAGAGGAATATGAATGAATTGAAGGAGCTGAAAAACACAACACGAGAACTTCGTGAAGCACGCACAAGTTTCAACAGCCAAATTGACCAAGCAGAAGAAAGAATATCAGAAATTGAAGATCAACTCAATGAAATAAAATGTGAAACCAAGATTAAAGAAAAAAGCACAAAAAGGAATGAATAAAATCTCCAAGAAATGAGGGACTATGTGAAGAAACCCAACTTACGTTTGATAGGTGTAACAGAATGTGATGAAGAGAATGAATCCAAGATGGAAAACACTCTTCAGGATATTATCCATGAAAATTTCCCCAACCTAGCAAGACAGGTCAATACTCAACTCCAGGAAATACAGAGAACACCACAAAGATACTCCGCAAGAAGAGCAACCCCAAGGCACATAATCATCAGATTCACCAGGGTTGAAATGAAGGAGAAAATACTAAGGGCAGCCAGAGAGAAAGGTCGGGTCACCCACAAAGGGAAGACCATCAGACTCACAGCAGATCTCTCGGCAGATACTCTACAAGCTAGAAGAGAGTGGAGGCCAATATTCAACATCCTTAAAGAAAAGAACTGTCAACCCAGAATTTCATATCCAGCCAAACTGAGCTTCATACGTGAAGGAAAAATAAAATCCTTCATGAACAAGCAAGTACTCAGAGATTTTGTCACCACTAGGCCTGCTTTACGAGAGCTCCTGAAAGAGGCACTACACATAGAAAGGAACAACCAGTACCAGCCATCCTAAAAGCATATGAAATGCTAAAGACCATCAACAAAATAAAGAATCTACATGAACCAATGGGAAAAACAGCCAGCTAGCATCAAAATGGCAGTATCAAACTCACACATAACAATATTAACCCTAAATGTAAATGGGCTAAATGCACCAATCAAAAGACACAGACTGACAAATTGGATAAAAAACCAAAACCCATCAGTGTGCTGTATCCAAGAAACCCATCTCACATGCCAAGATACACAGAGGCTCAAAAAAAAAAAACGATGGAGGAAGATTTACCAAGCAAATGGAGAGCAAAAAAAAGCAAGAGTTGCAATTCTCATCTCTGATAAGGTAGACTTTAAAGCAACAAAGATCAAAAGGGACAAGGAAGTCATTACATAATGGTAAAAGGATCGATACAACAAGAAGAGCTAACAATTCTAAATATATATGAACCCAATGCAGGAGCACCGAGATATATAAGGCAAGTTCTTAATGACTTACAAAGAGACTTGGACTCCCACACAATAATAGTGGGAGACTTTAAAACTCCACTGTCAATAGCAGACAGATCAACCAGACAGAAAATTAACAAGGATATCCAGGACTTGAACTCAGACCTGGAACAAGCAAACCTGATAGACATTTACAGAACTCTCCACCCCAAATCCACAGACTATACATTTTTCTCAGCACCACATCACACCTAATCCAAAATTGACCACATAATTGGAAGTAAAGCACTCCTCAGTAAATGCAAAACAACTGAAATCATAACAAACAGTCTCTCAGACCATAGTGCAATCAACTTGGAACTCAGAATTCAGAAAATAACTCAGAACCACACAGCTTCATGGAAACTGAACAACTGGCTCTTGAATGTTGATTGGATAAACAATGAAATGAAGGCAGAAATAAAGAAGTTCTTTGAAACCAATGAAAATGAAGACACAACATACCAGAATCTCTGGGACACATATAAAGCAGTCTGCAGAGGAAAATATATAGCAATAAGTGCCCACATGAGAAGAGTGGAGAGATCCAAAATTGACACCCTATCGGCAAAATTGAAAGAGCTGGAGAAGCAAGATTTAAAAAGCTCAAAACCTAGCCAAAGACAAGAAGTAACTAAGATCAGAGCAGAACTGAAGGAGATAGAGACAAGAAAAACCCTTTTAAAAAATCAATAAATCTAAGAGCTGCTTTTTGAAAAGATCAACAATATAGACCACTAGCCAGACTGATAAAAAAGAAAAGAGAGAACAACAAAATAGATGCAATAAAAAACGATAAAGGGGAAATCACCACAGATTCCACAGAAATTCAAACCATCATCAGAGAATACTACAAACAACTCTATGCACATAAACTAGTAAATCAGGAAGAAATGGATAAATTCCTGGATGCCTGTGTCCTTCCAAGCCTAAACCAGGAGGAAGCCAAAACTATGAACAGACCAATAACAAGCTCTGAAGGTGAGGCAGCAATTAAGAGCCTACCACACAAAAAAAAGCCCAGGTCCAGATGGGTTCACAACTGAATTCTACCAGACACACAAAGAGGATCTGGTACCATTCCTTCTGAAACTATTCCAAATAATCCAAAAAGAGGGAACCCTTCCCAAATCATTTTGTGAGACCAACATCATCCTGATACCAAAACCTGACAGAGACTCAACAAGAAAAGAAAACTTCAGGCCAATATCCATGATGAACATAGATGCAAAAATCTTCTATAAAATACTGGCAAACCGATTGTAACAGCACATTAAAAAACTTAACCATCATGATCAAGTAGAATTCATCCCAGGGATGCAAGGCTGGTTCAACATATGCAAGTCTATAAATGTAATTCATCACATAAACAGAAGCAAAAACAAAAACCACATGATTATCTCAATTGACGCAGAGAAGGCATTTGACAAAATTCAACAGCCCTTTATGCTAAAAACCCTCAATAAACGTGGTATTGATGGAACATATCTCAAAGTCATAAAATCTATTTATGACAAACCAACAGCCAATATCATACTTAATGGGCAAAAACTGGCAGCATTCCCTTTGAAATCTGGCACTAGACAAGGATGCCCTCTCTCACTGCTCCTATTCAACATAGTACTGGAAGTTCTAGCCAGAGCAATCAGGCAAGAAAAAGAAATAAAGGGTATTCAAATAGGAAAGGTGGAAGCCAAATTGTCTCTATTTGCAGACGACATGATAGTATACCTAGAAGACCCCATCACCTCAGCCCCAAAGCTCCTGAAACTGATAAGCAACTTCAGTAAAGTCTCAGGATATAAAATCAATGTGCAAAAATTACAAGCATTCCTATATACCAATGACTTAAAGAGAACCAAATCAATAACGAACTGCCATTCACAATTGCTACAAAGAAAATAAAATACCTAGGAATACAACTCACAAGGAATGTAAGGGACCTCTTTAAGGAAAACTACAAACCACTGCTCAACGAAATAAGAGAGGACACAAACAGGTGGAGAAACATTCCATGTTCGTGGTTAGAAAGAATCAATATCGTGAAAATGGCTATACTGTCCAAAGTAATTTACACAATCAATGCTATCCCCATCAAACTACCATTGAATTTCTTCACAGAACTGGAAAAAACCACCATGAATTTCATATGGAACCAAAAGAGAGCCCGCATAGCCAAGTCAATTCTAAGCAAAAAGAACACAGCGGGAGGCATCACACTACCAGACCTCAAACTATACTACAAGGTGACAGTAATCAAAACAGCACGGTACTGGTACCAAAACAGAGATATAGACCAATGGAACAGAACAGAAGCATCGGAGGCAACACAACCTATCTATGGCCATATTATTTTTGATAAACCAGACAAAAATAAGCAATGGGGAAATGATTCCCTATTTAATAAATGGTGTTGGGAAAACTGGCTAGCCATGTGCAGAAAGCAGAAACTGGACCCCTTCCTGACACCTTACACTAAAATTAACCCCAGATGGATTAAAGACTTAAACGTAAGACCTGACACCATAAAAACCCTTGAAGAAAATCTAGGCAAAACCATTCAGGACATAGGAGTAGGCAAGGACTTCATGAATAAAACACCAAAAGCATTGGCAACAAAAGCCAAAATAGACAAATGGGACCTAATCAAACTCCACAGCTTCTGCACGGCAAAAGAAACAGTCACTAGAGTGAATCGGCAACCATCAGAATGGGAAAAAATATTTGGTTTTCACATCTGACAAACGGCTGATATCCAGAATTTACAAAGAACTCAAACAGATTTACAGGAAACAAACAAACAAGCCCATTCAAAAATGGGCAAAGGATATGAACAGACACTTTACAAAAGAAGACATACATGAGGCCAACAAACATATGAAAAAATGCTCATCATCACTGTTCATTAGAGAGATGCAAATCAAAACCACATTGAGATACCATCTCACGCCAGTTAGAATGGTGATCATTAAAAAATCTGGAGACAGCAGATGCTGGAGAGGATGTGGAGAAATAGGAACACTCTTACACTGTTGGTGGGAGTGTAAATTAGTTCAACCATTGTGGAAGACAGTGTGGCGATTCCTCAGGGACCTAGAAATAGAAAGTCCATTTGACCCAGCAATCCCATTACTGGGTATATATCTAAAGGACTATAAATCATTCTACTATAAGGACACATGTACACGAATGTTCATTGCAGCACTGTTTACAATAGCAAGGAACTGGAACCAACCCAAATGCCCAACGATGATAGATTGGACTGGGAAATTGTGGCACATATACACCATGGAATATTATGCAGCAATCAAAAATGATGAGTTTTTGTCCTTTGTAAGGACATGCATGAATCTGGAGAACATCATTCTCAGAAAACTGACACAAGAACAGAAAAAGAAATACCGCATATACTCACTCATAGGCGGGTGAGAAAAATGATAACACATGGACACAGAGAGGCGGTCTACTATACCCTGGGGTCTATTGGGGGGAGTGGTGGTGGGACAGCGGGAGGAGCTGGGGAGGGATAGCCTGGGGATGAATGCCAAGTGTGGGTGAAGGGGAAGAAGGCAGCAAAACGCACTGCCACGTGTGTACCTATGCAACTATCTTGCACCTTCTGCACATGTACCCCAAAACCTATAATGCAATAAAAATTAAAAAAAAAAAAAAAAAAAACACTTGCATGATTTGACTCCCTCCTCCTTCTGAAGCATTACGTTGCCATTGCCCATGGTATTTAAGATAAATTAGCCTCTTCTTAGCTCTGTACTTTGTAGTGAAAATTTGCATACAAAAATTACTAGATCAAAAATACCTCAAAGAAATCACCCAAAATTATAAACAAGTATCACGCATATATCACATTCAGATACTTCCTATTGAGTATGATATTGACAGTTTCATCCTGTGTGGAGGACTATGCAGAGATTGATTCAGTTGTACCCTTCAGCTTAAGACACATACATCTTCATTAATTCTTAAATATCTACTTTTTCTTGTTTAGTTCTCATCCATTTTTTTTTTTTTTGCCTGAATGGAAGACTACTCAATATGTTATGTTTTTTTTTTTTTTAATTTTTATTGCATTATAGGTTTGGGGGTACATGTGCAGAACGAGCAAGATAGTTGCATAGGTACACACATGGCAGTGTGCTTTGCTGCTTTCCTCCCCTTCACCCACACTTGGTATTCATCCCCAGGCTATCCCCCCCAACACCCCCCTGCTGTCCCTCCCCCATTCCCCCCAACAGTCCCCAGTGTATAGTAGACCACCTCTCTGTGTCCACGTGTTCTCATTTTTCTTACCCACCTATGAGTGAGTATATGCGGTATTTCTTTTTCTGTTCTTGTGTCAGTTTGCTGAGAATGATGTTCTCCAGATTCATCCATGTCCCTACAAAGGACACAAACTCATCATTTTTGATTGCTGCATAATATTCCATGGTGTATATGTGCCACATTTTCCCAGTCCAGTCTATCATCGTTGGGCATTTGGGTTGGTTCCAGGTCTTTGCTATTGTAAACAGTGCTGCAATGAACATTCGTGTGCATGTGTCCTTATAGTAGAACTATTTATAGTCCTTTGGATAGATACCCAGTAATGGGATTGCTGGGTCAAATGGAATTTCTATTTCTAGGTCCCTGAGGAATCGCCACACTGTCTTCCACAATGGCTGAACTAATTTACACTCCCACCAACAGTGTAAGAGTGTTTCTATTTCTCCACATCCTCTCCAGCATCTGCTGTCTCCAGATTTTTTAATGATCGCCATTCTAACTAGTGTAAGATGGTATCTCCATGTGGTTTTGATTTGCATCTCTCTAATGACCAATGACGATGAGCACTTTTTCATATGTTTGCTGGCCTCATGTATGCCTGCTTTCGTAAAGTTTCTGTCCATATCCTTTGCCCATTTTTGAATGGGCTTGTTTGTTTTTTTCCTGTAAATCTGTTTGAGTTCTTTGTAAATTCTGGATATCAGCCCTTTGTCAGATGCGTAAACTGCAAAGATTTTTTCCCATTCTGATGGTTGCTGATTCACTCTAGTGACTGTTTGTTTTGCCATGCAGAAGCTGTGGAGTTTGATTAGGTCCCATTTGTCTATTTTGGCTTTTGTTGCCAATGCTTTTGGTGTTTTATTCATGAAGTCCTTGCCTACTCCTATGTCCTGAATGGTTTTGCCAAGATTTTCTTCTATGGTTTTTATGTTGTCAGGTCTTATGTTTAAGTCTTTAATCCATCTGGAGTTAATTTTAGTGTAAGGTGTCAGGAAGGGGTCCAGTTTCTGCTTTCTGCACATGGCTAGCCAGTTTTCCCAACACCATTTATTAAATAGGGAATCCTTTCCCCATTGCCTGTTTTTGTCTGGTTTATCAAAGATAATATGGTTGTAGATGTGTTGTGTTGCCTCCGATGCCTCTGTTCTGTTCCATTGGTCTATATCTCTGTTTTGGTACCAGTACCATGCTGTTTTGATTACTGTAGCCTTGTAGTATTGTTTGAAGTCTGGTAGCGTGATGCCTCCTGCTGTGTTCTTTTTGCTTAGAATTGACTTGGCTATGCGGGCCCTTTTTTGGTTCCATATGAAATTCATGGTGGTTTTTTCCAGTTCTGTGAAGAAATTCAATGGTAGTTTGATGGGGATAGCATTGATTGTGTAAATTACTTTGGACAATATAGCCATTTTCACGATATTGATTCTTCCTAACCACGAACATGGAATGTTTCTCCATCTGTTTGTGTCCTCTCTTGTTTCGTTGAGCAGTTGTTTGTAGTTTTCCTTAAAGAGGTCCCTTACATTCCTAGTGAGTTGTATTCCTAGGTATTTTATTTTCTTTGTAGCAATTGTGAATGACAGTTCGTCCTTGATTTGGTTCTCTTTAAGTCTGTTATTGGTGTATAGGAATGCTTGTGATTTTTGAACATTGATTTTATATCCTGAGACTTTGCTGAAGTTGCTTATCAGGTGCAGGAGCTTTTGGGCTGAGGTGATGGGGTATTCTAGGTATACTATCATGTCGTCTGCAAATAGAGACAATTTGGCTTCCACCTTTCCTATTTGAATACCCTTTATTTCTTTTTCTTGCCTGATTGCTCTGGCTAGAACTTCCAGTACTATGTTGAATAGAAGTGGTGGGAGAGGGCATCCTTGTCTAGTGCCAGATTTCAAAGGGAATGCTTCCAGTTTTTGCCCATTCAGTATGATATTGGCTGTTGGTTTGTCATAAATAGCTTTTATTACTTTGAGATATGTTCCATCAATACCAAGTTTATTGAGGGTTTTTAGCATAAAGGGCTGTTGAATTTTGTCAAATGCCTTCTCTGCATCAATTGAGATAACAATGTGGTTTTTGTTTTTGCTTCTGTTTATGTGGTGAATTACATTTATAGACTTGCATATGTTGAACCAGACTTGCATCCCCGGGATGAATCCTACTTGATCATGATGGATAAGTTTTTTAATGTGCTGTCGCAATCTGTTTGCCAGTATTTTATTGAAGATTTTTGCATCTATGTTCATCATGGATATTGGCCTGAAGTTTTCTTTTCTTGTTGAGTCTCTGCCAGGTTTTGGTATCAGGATGATGTTGGTCTCATAAAATGATTTGGGAAGGGTTCCCTCTTTTTGGATTCTTTGGAATAGTTTCAGAAGGAATGGTACCAGATCCTCTTTGTGTGTCTGGTAGAATTCGGCTGTGAACCCATCTGGACCTGGGCTTTTTTTTGTGTGGTAGGCTCTTAATTGCTGCCTCAACTTCAGACCTTGTTATTGGTCTATTCATAGTTTCAGCTTCCTCCTGCTTTAGGCTTGGGAGGACACAGGCATCCAGGAATTTATCAATTTCTTCCTGATTTACTGGTTTATGTGCATAGAGTTGTTTGTAGTATTCTCTGATGAATATGTTATGTATTTTTAATCTATCAGTCAATCTAGTTATATCTAATAGTATTGAATCTATAATATACAGGGCTATTTTTTCATGTCTATATTTTTAAGTATTATAATTATATCACAATTCTCTACTTTTTGCCTTTTAAGATTTTTCTATTTTTTAATTTTTAAAATTTGTCTACATTTGGGGGTACAATTGCAAATTTATCATATGCATATAAATGGGTAGTGGTGAAGTTTTTGGCTATTATATTAGTCTACTCATCATCCAAATGCTGAACATTGTACTGAATAGGTAATTTTTCAATCCTTATCCCCCTCCTCCAATCCCACCTTTTATAGTCTCAAATGTGTATTATTCTATTCTGTATATTTATGTATACCCATTAATATCTCCAAGTTATAAGTGAGAACACATGGTATTTGACTTTCTATTTGAGTTATTTCACTTACGATAATGGCCTTCAGTTTCAGCCATGTTGCTACAAAATACATAATTTCATTTTTTGTGGCACAGTAGTAGTCCATGGTGCATGTGTTTGGGATATATGTGTGTGCATATATATATATATATATATATATATATATGTGTGTGTGTGTGTCTATATGTATATACACATACATACATATATGTACACACACATATATACACACATATATATATTTCTCATAATATATATATATATGTATCTATGAGAAAATGTGATACATATATCCAGTCATCTGTCAGTGAACATTTAGGTCGATTCTGTATGTTTGCTCTCGTAAATAGTGGTGTGATAAACATGTAAGTGCAGGTATTGTTTCAATATAATGATTGTTTCCCTTTGAGTATATACCCGGTAGTGGGATTGCTGGGTCAAATTAGATTTATATTTTAAGTTTTTTGAGTAATTTTCATATTGCTTTTTGTAAAGTTGTACTAATTTACATTGCTACCCACAGTATATAATTCTTCCCTTTTCTCTTCAACCTCACCAACATCTGTTATTTTCTGACTTCTAAAATAATAGCTATTCTGATTGTGTGACATAGCTTATCTTTGCAGTTGTAATTTTCATTTCTTCAACAATTAGTGAGGTTCAGTATTTTTTTCATGTTTGTTAGCCACTTTTATGTCTTCTTATGAGAAGTGGTGGACAGTACTTACTTTTTACGGATTTTTTTTTTCTTTTTCTTGTTGAGTTCTTGCAGAGTCTAGTTATTAGATCTTTTACAGGTATATAATTTGCAAATATTTTTCCCAATTGTGTGATTTGTCTGTTTAATCTGTTGATTCATTTTTATTTTGTTTAATATCTTTAAGTTCCATTCATGTAATTTTGTTTTTATTACATTTGCATTTGAGAATTTGGTAATATTCTTTGCCTAGGCCCATGTCCAGAAGATTTTCCTAGATTTTCTTCTAGAAATGGTATAGTTTCAAGTCTTATATTTAGTTTCTTTAGGGTTAATTGTTGTCTATAATGAGAGGTGTAGGTCTAGTTTTATTCTTTCACATATAGCATATGACTTCTCAATTTTTTCAGCACCATTTATTGAAAAGGGTATCCTTTTCCCTGTGCATATTTTTATGAGTTTGTCAAAGGTCACTTGGTTATAGGTATGCATATTTTTTTTTCTGGGATCTATATTCTGTTTAATTGATCTATGTATGTTTTTTGTACAATTACCATGCTGTTTTGATTATTATAGCCTTATACTATAATTTGAAATCAGGTAATGTAAAGCCTCAAGTTTTGTTCTTTTTGCTTAGGATTTATTTTGCTATTTAGGAGTGAGAAATCATATTTGGTTTCATATGAAATTTAGGCTTTTTTTTCTAATTCTGTGAAAAAAGTGACATTTGTAATTTTATAGGGATTGCATTGACTCTATAGATTGCACTGGACAATATGGTCATTTAACCAAATTGATTCCTTCGATCTATGAGCATGGGATATTTCTCCATTTGTTTGTATCATCTATGGATTTTTTTCAGCAGTGATATGTAGTTCTCCTTAAAGGTGTTTTACCTTTTTGTAGCTATTGTAAATGGGACTGCCTTCTTGATTTGGTCTTCAGCTGAATTCCAAATCAGGGGTAATTTGACTTCTTCTTTTCCAATTTGGATACATTTCATTTTCTTCTTGTGCCTGATTGCTCTGGCAAGGTCTTCTTCCAGTACTATTTTTAATAAGAGTAGTGAAAATTGACATCCTTGTCTTATTCCAGTTCTCAGAGGAAATGCATTTGACTTTTTTTCTAATAGGTATGATGTTGACTGTCAATTTATCAAATACTGATCCTTTGCTATGTTAAAGTATGTTTCTTCTATACCTTATTCATTGAAGATTTTTATCAGGATGGTTGCTAAATATCATAAAATACATTTTCTGCATCTATTTAGATTATTATATATTTTTATCTTTTTTATTGTACTTTAGATTACAGGGTACATGTGCAGATCATGCAAGATTGTTTTATAATTACATTCTTGGCAAGCTGGTTTGTTGCCACCATCCCCCCATCACCTATACCTGACATTTCTTCCCATGTTATCCCTCTCCCACCCTCCCTCCTACTATCCTTCTGGTAGCACCCCTCCTGCAGATCCCAGTGTATGATATTCCCCTCTTGGTATCCAAATGTTCTCATTGTTCAATACCTGCCTATGAGTGAGAACATGTGGTATTTTATTTTCTGTTCTTGTGTCAGTTTGCCGAGAATGATGGTTTCCAGTTTCATCTGTGTCCCTACAAAGGACACAAACTCATCTTTCTTTATGGCTGCATAGTATTCCATGATGTATATGTGCCACATTTTCTTTGTCCAGTCTGTCACTGATGGGCATTTGAGTTGGTTCCAGGTCTTTGCTATTGTAAACAGTGCCATGGTGAACATGCATGTGCATGTGTCTTTATAATAGAACAATTTATAGTCCTTTGGGTATATATTCAGTAATGTGATTGCCTGGACAAATGGAATTTCTATTTCTAGATCCTTGAGGAATCATCACACTGTCTTCCACAGTGGTTGACCTAATTTACACTACCACCAACAGTGTAAAAGTGATCCCACTTCTCCATATCCTCTCCAGCATATGCTGTCTCCAGATATTTTAATGATCACCATTCTAACTGCCATGAGATGGTATATCAATGTGGCTTTTATTTGCATTTCTCTAATTATAAGTGATGATGAGCATTTTTTCATACGTTTGTTGGCCACATGTATGTTCATAGCTTGTATTTGTTCCTTCTGGGGCTAGTGTGTAAGTCAAATAACTCTTGGAAAATAGGTAATTTTATTCAATCAATGATACTATTCATAGCTACTATTCTATACTGATATCACAAAAATACTGGTATGTAGCTATTGATTTAAGAAATGATTCATATTCATTGCAATCAGTAGAAGAATCAGAAACAGTTTGCTTTTATCTCTCAAGAATAACACTATACTATTAACTATCTTAACCCAGGGTTACATCAACTGCTATGCTCTCTGTCATGACAGTCTGAAGATGTTTGATCATCTTCTTATCCTTCAGAATGTCACCTTTTTCTAAAACACTGATGCTTTTATACAAATTGAACCTGGTGAGCAGGAAAACTGAAAACATCTTAGATACCTTAGAAAACAGAGTACCAGAATTTGTGAGAAATGTCAGGGGTATGCCATACCTTTGGAAGATCCCCTATAAAGTGAAGGACAAGTTTTTTGGTTTTTGAGTCACCTATTAGGTTGAAAAGATAACTCTTTAGAGTTTAGAGAGAATAGGGTGTAATTCTCTAAATTCATTTATCAGATTGTCTATAATGCTGCCAATTTCAACAGTGCCAGATCAAGAAAAGGATTTGTATCACATTCGGGCTGTGATGCAAGCACCCATGCCACTTGGGTCATGTGTTCCAACAGCCTAAATTATGCCTGAATGGTCGGTACCACAGAGAGATATAGTCTGAGGCCTTTATCAACTCCCAATAGGAGAATCACAGTGAAGACCTGCAAATGTTGGCACAGGTCATGCTCTATTCTGCTGACAGAAATTTTACATTTATCAAAACAGTTTCTACCTTGGAATTGGACCAAGGTAGAGCCATAGTGCCTGATCAAAGAACAGTAAATGAATGTAAAACCCAAGATGCCCACTATTAAATGTGAATTTGATCCATTCAATCAGAAAGTTTGACATCTAGGTCAAACTTTCTACTAAATGAAAGTTGTATATCATGAATGTACCCAAGGAAGTCTTGAAGGCACAAGAAATTTGGATACAAATATTGCTCATATTCATATGTTACCTGCTCTAAACACTTTGATACTTCTCTCTACACTTAGATACATGGCCTCTGGTGGAGTTTCATATGTCCGGTTAACAGGAGGCCTGGTTAACCATGTTTAGGATTGGTATAACAATAAGTCTGCATGGCATTTAGCACCACTGGAAGTATATAGGGCTGCACTACAGCTTCACCTACTATTAGCCCTACTAAACTTGCCAGTGAGAAGAACTTTGAGCAAAATAACTGAGTTCTACTGCCTCAAATGAGAGATGGCTTGGAGTGTAGGGATCCTTACAGATTCAAGAAAAATGATTAATGGGTTCCCCAATTTTCCAGGACTTGGAAAGGACACAATAAAGTCTGGTTACAAGGGAGTTTTCCAAAGAGGTATTTAAAGAATGTGGGTATACTGTGACTGTATCTGAATTAATGTAAATTCCCACTGAAGGGTTTCCAGGGCAGGGAAGCTCATCAACAATATGGTTAAAAAGCGGACCCATGTCATACAGGTATGCAAGCCTCTTTTGGCAGTCTGCAGTGGGCTTTCACTGATAACATTCACAGGTTTTTTCATGTGCTCCATTACTTGAAAGCATATGGATTGTTAGAACTATAAAGTTTTGTTGAAGTCTCAATTACAGAGCAAGCTGCAGAAGAATAACTAATTATATTGGTGTGCCTTATCAAAGGGCATAATGTATAATTTGAAGCCAATTTAGGGTAACCTTTCCCAAATTTCTAACTTTTTAAGGGTCCAGAAACCCAAAGGTTAAGATGTTGTAGCCCTTCTCATAATTATACTTAATAATCTACTAAAATTACTTTTCTTCCTATTCTCACAGTCTTGGACTTGGTGGGTTTGGACATAAAAGTGCTCCAGAGAAAACTAATTCCTCTAGAAACATAGCTTAGATTCTTATCAGTTAGAAGCTGAGATTAGCCCCAGACAATTTTATGCTTATACTAATAAATTGGCATGCTTCTGAATCACTATACTGGGCAAGATTCCCACAACCCAGAATAAATTAGATTATGGCTTCATGCTATGGCATGTAGGACTATGTATGGAACCTGTTGAATCACTTGGGTGTAGCTCAGTGTTCCTGTTTAATTCTTTAATAATAATTCATAAAAAACAGAAGTAGTCTCATGAAGAGAGGACCTATAAGGACTTAGAAGTTGTAATGATAGAAGTTTGAGTCATTTCTCCAGGAAAGAGAAACACAAGCAAAATCTTCACAACTTTTGGCACTGTTGGTAGAAAGCAGAAGATATAATATATAGGATATAAAGGAAGCTATGAATACTCATTTTGGGGCTTTTTACCAGCTATAAAATGTGGACTGTAGCAGCTCTGTTTGGTTTTCATTATTATTTTTTCCTTCCTTTTATTCTAAAAATGTGTGAATAAGTAACATTTGTGGCTAACTTTTATTGATACAATTATGCCCTACTAGTATACGTTGGCTGATGAGACATTTCATTTTTCTCCCTGGGTAAATGGGAATTTCTTCACATGAAAGAATTAAAGGAATATTGATAATGATGAATGTTGAGTGGCAAAAGCAGTGGTGTACCCATAAGTTTTACACTGTATTCTTTTTGGCTTTGCACCTAGAAAGATTAATCAATCCCTGCAGATTGCAACATGTAAATGCTATAGTCCCTTCATTTCTGGGAAGAGACAAACAGAAGTTGAAAATGTATTTAAGGAAGGAAAGATCAAGGTATGACTCTTCCTTGCTATTTCATACCTCTCAGTGGTTGGCCATAGTTTGGGCAACTGCTGTGTTTACTGTGGAGTTATGACTCACCTTGGTCAGTCTCTCTTCCTTGGCTTCTACCATTGACAATTCTTCTTTAGTGCCTTGTTTCATCAGGCCAGTGGTGATAATGGCTTCCCACTGTTGATAGTCCTGGGGTACTATGCCATTTATTGTAGATTTCAAACTATGAAGTGCCCCTTTATTAAATTCTTTTCATGGAGATCTTTAAATGTGCCATTGATTTATGTCAGTACTGTGACTGATATAACAGAATTTATAGTTTCTTCCAATTCTTATATTTTAAGTTTCTATAGGCCAAAGATAATTCTCATATAGTATATATGTAAAATATCATTAGGTTTTAGAAATTTATATGGCACATATAATATGCCCTACGCTATTGATTTTTAAATGCCATTTTTTATAATGCTGCAGCTAAATAGGGTATTGTTTTACACACATCGAGTATTTAGAGTTATGTTATACTGAGACATGCAAAGTGATAACTCTATAAAAATAAATATTTTGCTGGGGGTGTGCAGTCTCACTCTGTCACCAGGCTGGAGCAAAGTGGCTTGATCTTGGCTCACTGCAACCTCTGCCTCCTGGGTTCAGGGGATTCTCCTGCCTCAGCCTCCTGAGTAACGTGGACTTCAGGCAGGCCCCACCATGCCCAGATAATTTTATATTTTTAGTAGAGACTGGATTTCACCACGTTGGTCAAGATGATCTCGATCTCTTGCTCTCGTGATACGGCCACCTCAGCCTCCCAAAGTGGTAGGATTACAGGCATGGGCCACCACACCCAGCATACATTTTTAAAGGAGGAATAACTATAGAAAAATCCTGCCAAGTTGCTGAGGAGAATTTATTATTAGTTAAAATATAACACCCCAAAGCCTCATATGACTTTCATATGCATGAAGTCATGAACACATTATTCTTTTTCTTTTTATAGTAGCACATCACAGAAACTTGTTCAGTCTCCCTTGTGACCTTGTGAAGGAGAGCAAACATGTCCCTTTGTCACCTAAAACATTTTATTCATTTCAAAATGGCAGTGACACTGTGGCTATTTTAAGCTTCCCATTGTTTGTCTAAAATAGATTGCTCTGGCAGAGTGTATGTTCTGAAAATTGTTTGCTTGGTGTGCTCATTATTTCATGTCAACTTTCAGAATGGCAATTTCTAACAATTTCTAAACACTCTTTTCCCAAACAGGTCAAGTGAATGATGCTATTTAAGTGTGTGGTTAGTGGACTATGAAGTGTAAGGGAGTAAAGCATTAGCCTTGGTGAGGGGTAGGCAGACCATACTCAAAAACCATACCAGTGTCATAGAACAAACCAAGTTTTATGGAAGTGTAGAGAATGGTAATCAGATATAAGGCCAACTTGTTTGCAGTTTTTGTTAAGGTCAGGGCATATCTAAAATACAAATTATAGGGGGTTAGTTGATAGACTGTAAAACAGACTGAGTAGGTCAAAGGACTGGTTTCTGTTTTCCAATTCTTTCCTCACTCTACTTCATCCCCCATTTTGACAGTAGGAATAGCATGCTATTGAGAAAATTTAATTGTGCTACTAATTTGATTAATGGCATCAGCTTTAGATATGCCTTTTTCAGGGCTTCTAATTATCAGTGTTATCAAAGTCAATACTTCCAGTATTCCTTTCCATATATCTTCTAGATCTGTGCTTTTCCATCACTATTCTGATAAATCTTAAATATTTTATCATTTTCACAAATAAAATTTTTGTTTCAAACTGTAGGTTGAGCTGAATTGTTTGTGCGATGTGTGCAAATCATTTGGTTTCTAGCATGAAGAAACTAAGTCAAGGAGCCAAACTAAGATCAGAATTGACTGCAATATGTGAGTTTGGCTGAAAAAGTTATAAACTGCTGCTCCAGCCACAGTGAACATATTTTGTGAACAGCACTAAATATGCCTTCACAATGATTTTACTTCTTCCTCCAGTTACCTTTCCCTGAGATATGAGTCTAATGCCTACTCCTTACTGTCCATACAAACTCATTTCACACCATTATAGAGAAGTCTGATTCTCCAGGTAAAGAGGTAATTACTTTGTGTGATCTCTCAATTATTTTTTTATGAGCCATTGGCTTAGTTATCTGATTATGTAATAATTCATCTGTTTAAGTTGTAGCAAGTGAAATTCTTCAAAATAGGACTACAATTAATATCTACATTCTTAGACACCCCCAAAAATGACTTGCCTCCTTGTGGGTGCTCAAAAATATTTAAAAGATCATAATTTCAAACTGGAATCAGGAATCTAAATAGATGTGCACTTCCAGACAAAAGAAACAGCATACAAATAAACTCAAAATGACCTTTTATTCCAGATTAAAACCTGGAATAAGACATGTACATACGGATGTCTTTCATAGGTTCTGCCTTGCATTCAGATGTTTCCATAGGAGACAATCTTAATCAAAGAGAATATCTGAGGTTTTGAAAATGCCTTATTTCTGAAATGAAGGAGGGAAGCTGGAAAGCTAAGGTTTGTAATATTTGACTAGAAAGCTAAGGTTTTCATTCCACTTTGTTATCTGATTTGGTGGCCATGAAAAGAACAATTGCAAGAGCAACAACAAACTTCCAGTAATAATAATTGTAACAGGTGGAATGGAGTTTGTACCACATGCCTCAAATTGTGTCAAGCACCTAAAGTTATTAGGTTATAAAATATTAAAACTGTGTTTATTAAACTTCATAGGCAGAATACCCTCAGTGTTTGTTTGCTTCATCCAAAATCTCTGAGTATAAGAAGATATTTAAAAGTTATGGATGCCTAAAGGAAAGTTGAAGAGATAGAATGAGGGATGGCATTAAAATTTGGAGAAATTAACAGTAGTGGTGACACAGCACAGTAGACAAAGCTAAAAATCCATCAGTTGGATGAGGCAGAAGATAGTGATAAGTAAGCTTATTTGTGCTGAAAAACCATTCTTGTGGAGAGGAAACACTAGTTTACTTTAAAGTGGGAATAAGAAGGGGGAATGAAAACAGGAGTATTTTGAAATGTTTCCAAAGCACATATTTGTTCCTCGTTCAACATACCCATATTAACCCACACATTAGATGACTATCCCTCCTGTAGTTTATCAGAAAAAGAATCAACTCTGAAAAATTAAAAATAATAAGCTCTAGACTTACACACATTGAGCAAATTTAAGGGGGCTTAAGGGTAGATGAGTATATTAAAAAAGGAGGGTAGGGTAAATATCTTCTCACTAAATGACGAGACAAACTCCTGCTTCTCTCACTCAGGTTCTAGGATCCTGAAAACTAGGCTTATACTACCAATTAGTAGGAACATGATGAACCAATAAATTTATAAATGCTGATATTAATATATAATCAAAACAGCGGAGTGTCCACCAAGGAAATCAAACCTATTCATATTTTGGGACTTCTCACAGTACAGATATTCTAAGTATAAAATGAGTCAATCTTACATAGGATAGGGCAGGTTACACATTTGAGGAAATCTACATAATTTAAAGACAGATGCCAAGCTGTTTATTTGTGGGGGGTGTAAAACAAAAAGTACTCTGAGGAAATACAGAAAATTTAGAGAAAAGAAAACTTCAAAAACAACAAATTCAACATTAACAGCAACTATATTGTAGAGATGATATGACATCATAATATAAGAATAAATGCAGGCTTCCAAGATGGCATCGTAGAGGTGACTCAGGATCACAGCTCTCAGTGAAGGTGCAGAGGGTGAGTCCTAGCCACATTCTTAGATGGACCTTTTTTGCCCAGAGAACATTGAAAGTCCCAGGTGTGGGAGAGACATGGGACCCTAGCACAGCCAGCTTGCGGGGCTGGTTCAGCCAGTGCTGCAGCACAGCGGCATCCAGCACAAAACTCACTGGTTGGGTGCCCTGTGAAACCGGCAATCTGAGATTTGGAAGGGAAGATTGGCATGCACATCCAATTGAACGAGACTTGGACAAGGAGCCAGACCAGGAGATTCCTGGGAAATGTGATATGAGCCGGTGCAGTGGGCAGCAGCATGGGAGATCGCACGGATCCCATTGCCCCATCAGCAGGCTACTGGGGCACCAGTGAGAGAGTCAACCATTCAGCTTGGGGAGAAAAAGAGAGAGAGAGGATGGACTCTGAGGCAGGGAGCTGGGTAATCAGGCTCGGCATGTCCCACCCTCATGGGGACAAGCAGGGTGGTGATTGGAGGCACTCAGGGCTGAGAGTTTTGCTGCTGGCATCTAAGATGGTGCAGCCTGGTGCGGGAGGAACATCTGCCACTATGGACGCAATCCGCCCCTACCGAAGTACCACCAAGGGCTGACGCAGCCTGCTGTTGCTGAGGCAACCTGCCATAACAGAGAGACTATACCAGCAGGGCAGAGCATGCCACAGCAGAACGAAGCCCTGCGGCAAAAGGGCAGACCTGTGCTAGCAGGGCGGAGTACTGGCAGGCAAATAGTGAATAGACTGCCTCCTAGCTGGGCAGGACAGTGCAACAGATACTCATAAAGAAAGCCCCAACTGCCTGAGACAGAGCATCTAAGGGAGAAAAAAAAAGGGGGGGTTATGAATTCTGTTGCAGCAGACATAACACATCCTCCCAACATCCCTGAATGAACAATGGAGCTCACAGCACAGCACTGGAGCTCCTATAAAGCACAGACCATCTCCTCAAGCAGCTCCGTGACCCCTGTATATCCAAAGAGTCACCCCAAAAAAGGACTAATCAGACTGACATTTGGTAGGCATCATTCTGGAACAAAGATAGCAGAAGAAGAAACTGGTAGCATACCTCACTGTTCCGCAGCTGCTACAGGTGTACTCCAGACAAGCAGGGCCTGGAGTGGACCTCAGCACTCATACAGCAGAGGGGCTAGACCATTAAAAGGAAAACTAAGTAACAGAAATACCTCATCATCAACAATCTGGGCATCCACTAAGAGACCCAATTGAAAAACCAGCAACTACTAAGACGACAGGTGAATAAATTCATAAAGATGGGAAGAAACCAGCGAAAAAAGGAGGAAAACACCCAAAACCAAAACACTTCACCTCCTACAAAGGACCAAAACTCCTCACCAGCAAGGGAACAAAGCTGGACAAAGAATAAGTGTGATGAAATGATGGAATCAGACTTCAGAAAGTGGATAATGAAAAACTTCAGTGAGCTAAAAGAACATGTTCTAAATCAGTGCAAAGAAACTAAGAACCTTGAAAAAAAATTTGAAAAAGATTCGAGGAAATGATAAAAAGAATGGACAACTTAGAGAGGAATATGAATGAATTGAAGGAGCTGAAAAACACAACACGAGAACTTTGTGAAGCATGCACAAGTTTCAACAGCCAAATTGACTAAACAGAAGAAAGAATATCAGAAGTCGAAGATCAACCCAATGAAATAAAATGAAAAACCAAGATTAGAGAAAACAGTGCAAAAATGAATAAACAAAATCTCCAAGAAATGTGGGACTATGTGAAGAGACCCAACCTACGTTTGATAGGTGTACCAGAATGTGATAAAGAGAATGAATCCAAGCTGGAAAACACTCTTCAGGATATCCAGGAAAATTTCCCCAACCTAGCAAGACAGGTCAATACTCAACTCCAGGAAATACAGAGAACACGACAAAGATACTCTGCAAAAAAAGCAACCCCAAGGCACATAATCATCAGAGTCACCAGGGTTGAAATGAAGAAGAAAATAATAAGGGCAACCAGAAAGAAAGGTTGGGTCACCCACAATGGGAAGCCCATCAGACTCACAGCAGATCTCTCAGCAGACAGCCTACAAGCAAGAAGAGAGTGGGGGCCAATATTCAACATTCTTAAAGAAAAGATCTTTCAACCCAGAATTTCATATCCAGCCAAACTGAGCTTCATAAGTGAAGGAAAAATAAAATCCTTCATGAACAAGCAAGTACTCAGAGATTTTGACACCACTAGGCCTCCTTTACAAGAGCTCCTGAAAGAGGCACTACACATAGAAAGAAACAACCAGTATGAGACATCCTAAAAACATACCAAATCCTAAAGAGCATCAACAAAATGAAGAATCTAAAAGAACCAATGGGCAAAACAGCCAGCTAAAATCAAAATGGCAGTATCAAATTCACACATAACAATATTAACCCTAAATGTAAATGGGCTAAATGAACCAATAAAAAGACACAGACTGGCAAATTGGATAAAAAACCAAAACCCATTGGTGTGCTGTATCGAGGAAACACATCTCACACACAAGGACACACATCTCACACACAAGGATACACAAAGGCTCAAAATAAATGGATGGAGGAAGATATACCAAGTAAGTGGAGAGCAAAAAAAAAAAAAAAGCAGGAGTGGCAATTCTCATCTCTGATAAAATAGACTTTAAAGCAACAAAGATCAAAAGGGACAAAGAAGGTCATTACATAGTGGTAAAAGGATCAATATAAGAAGAGCTAATGATTCTAAATATATATGGACGCAATGCAGGAGCACCCAGATATATAAGGCAAGTTCTTAATGACTTAAAAAGAGACTTAGACTCTCACACAATAATAGTGGGAGACATTAACACTCCACTGTCAATATCAGACAGATCAACCAGACAGAAAATTAACAAGGACATCCAGGACTTGAACTCAGACCTGGAACAAGCAAGCCTGATAGACGTTTACAGAACTCTCCACCCCAAATCCACAGAATATACAATCTTCTCAGCACCACATCACACCTAATCCAAAATTGACCACATGATTGGAAGTAAAGCACTCCTCAGCAAATGCAAAATAACTGAAATCATAACAAATAGTCTCTCAGACCATAGTGCAATCAAGTTGGAACTCAGAATTGAGAAAATAACTCAGAAACACACAGCTTCACAGAAACTGAAAAACTGGCTCTTGAATGTTGATTGGATAAACAATGAAATGAAGGCAGAAATAAAGTTCTTCGAAACCAATGAGAATGAAGAAACAACGTACCAGAATTTTGGGGACACATTTAAAGCAGTCTGTAGAGGAAAATATATAGTAATAAGTGCCCATATGAGAAGAGTGAAGAGATCCAAAATTGACACCCTATCGTCAAAATTGAAAGAGCCAGAGGATCAAGATCAAAAAAGCTCAAAACCTAGCAGAAGACAAGAAATAACTAAGATCAGAGCAGAACTGAAGGAGATAGAGACAAGAAAAACCCTTCAAAAAATCAATAAATCTTAGAGCTGTTTTTTCAAAAAGATCAACAAGATAGACCACTAGCCAGACGATAAAAAAGAAAAGAGAGAACTACCAAATAAATGCAATAAAAAACGATACTGGGGAAATCATCAGATTCCCCAGAAATTCAAACCATCATCAAATAATACTACAAACAACTCTATGCACATAAACTAGTAAGCGAGGAATGAAATGGATAAACTCCTGGATGCCTGTGTCCTCCCAAGCCTAAACCAGGAGGAAGCTGAAACTATGAAAAGACCAATAACAAGGTCTGAAGTTGATGGAGCAATTAAGAGCTTACCACACAAAAAAAATCCCAGGTCCAGATGGGATCACAGCTGAATTCTACCAGACACACAAAGAGGATCTGGTACCATTCCTTCTGAAACTATTCCAAATAATTCAAAAAGGGGAAACCCTTCCCAAATCATTTTATGAGACCAACATCATCCTGATACCAAAACCTGGCAGAGACTCAGCAAGAAAAGAGAACTTCAGGCCAATATCTATGATGAACATAGATGCAAAAATCTTCAATAAAATACTGGCAAACCAATTGCAACAGCACATTAAATAACTTATCCATCATGATCAAGTAGGATTCATCCCAGGGATGCAAGGCTGGTTCAACATATGTAAGTCTATAAATGTAATTCACCACATGAACAGAAGCAAAAACAAAAACTACATGATTATCTCAATAGACGCAGAGAAGGCATTTGACAAAATTCAACAGCCCTTTATGCTAAAAACCCTCAATAAACTTGGTATTGATGGAACATATATCAAAGTAATAAAAGCTATTTATGACAAACCAACAGCCAATATCATAATGAATGGGCAAAAACTGGAAGCATTCCCTTTGAAATCCAGCATGAGACAAGGATGCCCTCTCTCACCACTCCTATCCAATATACTACTGGAAGTTCTAGCCAGAGCAATCAGGCAAGAAAAAAAAATAAAGGGTATACAAAAAGGAAAAGTGGAAGCCAAATTGTCTCGATTTGCAGATGACATGATAGTATACCTACAAGACCCCATCACCTCAGCCCCAAAGCTCCTGAAACTAATAAGCAACTTCAGTAAAGTCTCAGGATATAAAATCAATGTGCAAAAATCACAAGCATTCCTATACACCAATAACAGACTTAAAGAGAACCAAATCAAGAATGAACTGCCATTCACAATTGCTACAAAGAAAATAAAATACCTAAGAATACAATTTACAAGGAATGTAAGGGACCTCTTTAAGGAAAACTACAAACCACTGCTCAATGAAATAAAAGAGGACACAAACAGATGGAGCAACATTCCATTTTCATGGTAAGGAAGAATCAATATCGTGAAAATGACTATACTGCCCAAAGTAATTTACACAATCAACACTATCCCCATCAAGCTACCAATGAATTTTCTAACAGAACTGGAGAAAACCGCCATGAACTTCATATGGAACCAAAAGAGAGCCCGCATAGCCAAGTCAATTTAAGCAAAAAGAACACAGCGGGAGGCATCACACTACCAGACTACAAGGCTATACTACAAGGCTACAGTAATCAAAACAGCATGGTACTGGTACCAAAACAGAGATGTAGACCAATGGAACAGAAAAGAAGCATCGGAGGCAACACAACATATCTACAACCATATAATCTTTAATAAACCAGACAAAAACAAGCAATGGGGAAAGGATTCCCTGTTTAATAAATGGTGTTGGAAAAATTGTCTAGCCATGTGCAGAAAGCAGAAACTGAACCCCTTCCTGACACCTTACACTAAAATAAACTCCAGATAGATTAAAGACTTAAACATAAGACCTGACACCATAAAAACACCAAAAGAAAATCTAGGCAAAACCATTCAGGACATAGGAGTAGGCAAGGACTTCATGACCAAAACACCAAAAGCATTGGCAACAAAAGCCAAAGTAGACAAATGGGACCTGATTAAACTCCACAGCTTCTGCACGGCAAAAGAAACAGTCACTAGAGTGAATTGGCAACCATCAGAATGGGAAAATATCTTTGCAATTTACGCATCTGACAAAGGGTTGATAGCCAGAATTTACAAATAACTCAAAAAGATATACAGAAAAAAAAAAACAAAAAAAAAAAACAAGCCCATTCAAAAACGGGCAAATGATATAAACAGACACTTTACAAAAGAAGACATACATGAGGCCAACAAACACATGAAAAAATGCTCATCATCATTGGTCATTAGAGAGATGCAAATCAAAACCACATTGAGATACCATCTCATGCCAGTTAGAATGGCGATCATTAAAAAATCTGGAGACAGCAGATGCTGGAGAGGATGTGGGGAAATAGGAACACTCTTACACTGTTGGTGGGAGTGTAAATTAGTTCACCCATTGTGGAAGACAGTGTGGTGATTCCCCAAGGACCTAGAAATAGAAATTCCATTTGACCCAGCAATCCCATTACTGGGTATGTATCCAAAGGACTATAAATCATTCTACTATAAGGACACATGCACACGAATGTTCATTGCAGCACTGTTTACAATAGCAAAGACATGGAACCAACCCAAATGTCCATCGATGATAGACTGGACTGGGAAAATGTGGCACATATACACCATGGAATATTATGCAGCAATCAAAAATGATGAGTTTCTGTCCTTTGTAAGGACATGGATGAATCTGGAGAACATCATTCTTAGGAAACTGACACAAGAACAGAAAAAGAAATACCGCATATTCTCACTCATAGGCGGGTGAGAAAAATGAGAACACATGGACACAGAAAGGGGTTCTACTACACACTGGGGTCTAATGAAAAGAATGGGAGAGGGACAACGGGGAGGGGGCTGGGGAGGGATAGCCTGTTGATAAATGCCAAGTGTGGGTGAAGGGGAGGAAGGCAGCAAAGCACACTGCCATGTGTGTGCCTATGCAACTGTCTTGCACGTTCTGCACATGTACCCCAAAACCTATAATGCAATAGAAATTTTAAAAATTAAAAAGAATAAATGCTATTTTGGCTGGGCACAGTGGCTCATGTCTGTAATGCCAGCACATTGGCAGTCATAGGCAGTTGGATCCCCAGAGGTCATGAGTTTGGGAGAAGTCTGGCCAACATGGGAAAATCTGTATCTGCTAAAAATACAAAAAATAGCCGAACGTGGTGACACATGCCTGTAGTCCCAGCTACTCGGAAGGCTAAGGCAAAAGAATCACTTGAACCCAGTTGATGTTGCAGTGAGCTTAGGTCGTGCTACTGCACTCAAGTCTGGGTGACAGAGTGAGATTCCTTCTCAAAGAAAAAAAAGAATAATGCTGTTTTTTAAAACAAAACATTTAAAAATTAAGAAATAGATATTGAAAATTTGAGAAACTGCATTTTAGTTGAAATATTTTTGAAGACTTTTTGGAGGAAGTTGAGGATCTGACTTAAAAGTAGAAGAAAGCCTGGCTGTGGTGGCTCAAGCCTCTAATCCTAGAACTTTGGGAGGCCGAGGCGGGTGGATCACGAGGTCAAGGTATCGAGACCATCCTGGTCAGCATGGCAAAACCCCATCTCTACTAAAAATACAAAAAAATAACTGGGCACGGTGTTGCGTGCATGTAATCCCAGCTATTCAGGAGGCTGAGGCTGGAGAATTGCCTGAACCCAGGAGGCAGAGGTTGCGGTGAGCCGAGATCGCGCCATTGCACTCAAGCCTGGGTAATGAGAGCGAAACTCCGTCTCAAAAAAAATGTAGGATTTTCGCAAGATGGCATCATAGAGGTGACTCAGGATTGCAGCTCTCAGTGAAGGGGCAGAGGGTGAGTTTTAGCTGCATTCTCAGACGGTCCTTTTTTTACCCACAGAACGTTGAAAGTCCCAGGTGTGGGACAGGATGCTTGCGCAGCCGGCTCGCAAGGCCGGTTGGGCTGGGCCAGCACCACAGCGCAGCAGCACACGGCAGAAAACTCACTGGTCTGGGTGCCCTTTTAAACCGGCAACCTGAGATTTGGAAAAGCAGATTGGCATGTCCATCTGATTGAATGGGACTTGGACAATGAGCCAGACCAGGATATTCCTGGGAAACGTGATCTGAGCCAGTGAAGTGGGCAGTGGCACGGGAGATCGCACAGATCCCAGTGCCCCATCAGCAGGCTACTGGGGCACCAGTGAGAGAGTCGACTGTTAAGCTTGGGGAGAGGAAGAGAGAGAGAGAGAGAGAGGACGGACTCTGAGGAAGGGAGCTGAGTGATCGAGCTCGGCGGGTCCCACCCTCATGGGGACAAGCAAAATGGCAACTGGAGGTGCTCGGGGCTGAGAATTTTGCTGCTGGCATCTAGGACGGTGCAGCCCGGTGGGGTAGGGGCATCCACCACTATGGAAGCAATCTGCCCCTACTGAAGTACCACCCAGGGCTGATGCAGCCTGCCATTGCTGAGGCAACCTGCCATAACAGAGAGACTCCACCAAGAGGGCAGAGAGAACCACAGCAAAACAGAGCCCACAGCAGCAGGGCAGACCCAGGCTGGCAGGGTGGAGCCCCAGCAGTCAAATAGTGAATAGACTGCCACCTAGCGGGGCAGGAGAGTGCAACAAACACTCATAAAGAATGCCCCAACTCCCTGAGACAGAGCATCTAAGAGAAAAAAAGGGGGGTTATGAGTTCTGTTGCAGCAGACATAAACATATCCTCCCAACATCCCTGAATGAACAACGGAGCTCACAGCCCAGCACTGGAGCTCCTATACAGCACAGACCATCTCTCAAGCAGCTCCCTGACCCCTGTATATCCAAAGAGTCACCCCAAAAAAGGACTAATCAAACTGATGTTTGCGGTCATCATTGTAGAACAAAGATAGCAGAAGAAGAAACTGGTAGCATCCCTTACTGTTCTGGAGCTGCTACAGGTCCCCAGACAAGCAGGGCCTGGAGTGGACCTCAGCACTCATACAGCAGAGGGGCTAGACCATTAGAAGGAAAACTAAGTAACAGAAATACTTCATCATAAACAATCTGGGCATCCACTCAGAGACCCAATTGAAAAATCAGCAACTACTAAGATGATAGGTGGATAAATCCATAAACATGGGAAGAAACCAGTGCAAAAAGGAGGAAAACATCCGAAACCAAAACACCTCACCTCCTACAAAGGACCAAAACTCCTCATCAGATAAAGGAACAAAGCTGGATGGAAAATGAGTGTGACAAAATGATGGAATCAGACTTCAGAAGGTAGATAATGAGAAACTTCAGGGAGCTAAAAGAACATGTTCTAAATCAGTGCAAAAAAACTAAGAATCTTGAAAAAAGATTAGAAAAATGATTCGAGGAAATGATAACAAGAATGGACAACTTAGAGAGGAATATGAATGAATTGAAGGAGCTGAAAACCACAACACAAGAACTTCGTGAAGCATGCACAAGTTTCAACAGCCGAATTGACCAAGCAGAAGACAGGATATCAGAAGTCGAAGATCAACTCAATGAAATAAAATGAGAAACAAAGATTCAAAAAAAGAGCACAAAAATGAATGAACAAAATATCCAAGAAATGTGGGACTATGTGAAGAGACCCAACCTATGTTTGATAGGTGTACCAGAATGTGATGAAGAGAATGAATCCAAGCTGAAAAACACTCTTCAGGATATTATCCATGAAAATTTCCCCAACCTAGCAAGACTCAACTCCAGGAAATACAGAGAACACCACAAAGATACTCTGCAAGAAGAGCAACTCCAAGGCACATAATCATCAGATTCACCAGGGTTGAAATGAAGGAGAAAATACTAAGGGCAGCCAGAGAGAAAGGTAGGGTCACCCACAATGGGAAGCCCATCAGACTCACAGCAGATCTCTCAGCAGACACCCTACAAGCCAGAAGAGAGTGGGGGCCAATATTCAACATCCTTAAAGAAAAGAACTTTCAACCCAGAATTTTATATCCAGCCAAACTGAGCTTCATAAGTGAAGGAAAAATAAAATCCTCCATGAACAATCAAGTACTCAGAGATTTTGTCACAACTAGGCCTGCTTTACAAGAGCTCCTGAAAGAGGCACTACACATAGAAAGAAACAACCAGTACCAGTGATCCTAAAAGCATACCAAATGCTAAAGAGCATCAACAAAATGAAGAATCTACATGAACCAATGGGAAAAACAGCCAGCTAGCATAAAAATGGTAGTATCAAATTCACACATAACAATATTAACCCTAAATGTAAATGGGCTAAATGCACCAATCAAAAGACACAAACTGACAAATTGGATAAAAAACCAAAACCCATTGATGTGCTGTATCCAGGAAACCCACCTCACATGCAAGGATACACAAAGGCTCAAAATAAAGGGATGGAGGAAGATTTAACAAGCAAATGGAGAGCAAAAAAAAAAAAAGCAGAAGTTGCAATTCTCATCTCTGATAAAATAGACTTTAAAGCAACAAAGATCAAAAGAGACAAAGCAGGTCATTAGATAATGGTAAAAGGATCAATACAAGAAGAAGAGCTAACGATTCTAAATACATATGGACCCAATGCAGGAGCACCCAGATATATAAGGCAAGTTCTTAATGACTTACAAAGAGATTTAGACTCCCACACAATAATCGTGGGAGACTTTAACACTCCACTGTCAATATCAGACAGATCAACCAGACAGAATATTAACAAGAATATTCAGGACTTAAACACAGACTCTCCACCCCAAATCCACAGAATATATATTCTTCTCAGCTCCACATCACACCTACTCCGAAACTGACCATGTAATTGGAAGTAAAGCACTCCTCAGCAAATGCAAAACAACTGAAATCATAACAGTCTCTCAGACCATAGTGCACTCAAGTTGGAACTCAGAATTGAGAAAATAACTCAGAACCGCACAGCTTCATGGAATCTGAACAACTGGCTCTTGAATGTTGATTGGATAAACAATGAAATGAAGGCAGAAATAAAGAAGTTCTTCAAAACCAACGAGAATGAAGACATAACGTACCAGAATCTCTGGGACACTTTTAAAGCAGTCTGTAGAGGAAAATATATAGCAATAAGTGCCCACATGAGAAGAGTGGAGAGATTCAAAATGAACACCCTATCATCAAAATTGAAAGAGCTGGAGGAGCAAGATCAAAAAATCTCAAAAGCTAGCCGAAGACAAGAAATAACTAAGATCAGAGCAGAACAGAAGGAGATAGAGACAAGAAAAACCCTTCAAAAAATCAAGAAATCCAAGGGCTGGTTTTTCAAATAGATCAACAAAATAGACAGACTACTAGCCAGACTGATAGAAAAGAAAAGAGAGAACAACCAAATAGATGCAATAAAAAACGATAATAAGGAAATCACCACAGATTCTACAGAAATTCAAACCATCATCAGATAATACTACAAACAACTCTATGCACATAAACTAGTAAACCAGGAAGAAATGGATAAATTCCTGGACACCTGTGTCCTCCCAAGCCTAAACCAGGAGGAAGCCGAAACTATGAATAGACCAATAACAAAGTCTGAAGTTGAGGCAGCAATTAAGAGCCTACCACACAAAAAAAGCCCAGGTCCAGACGGGTTCACAGCCGAATTCTACCAGACACAAAAAGAGGATTTGGTACCATTCCTCCTGAAACTATTCCAAATAATTCAAAAAGAGGGAACCCTTCCCAAATCATTTTATGAGACCAACATAATCCTGATACCAAAACCCGGCAGAGACTGAACAAGAAAAGAAAGCTTCAGGCCAATATCCATGATGAACATTGATGCAAAAATCTTCAATAAAATACTGGCAAACCAATTGCAACAGCATATTAAAAAACTTATCCATCATGATCAAGTAGGATTCATCCTGGGGATGCAAAACTGGTTCAACATATGCAAGTCTATAAATGTAATTCACCACATAAACAAAAGGAAAACAAAAACCACATGATTATCTCAATTGACGCAGAGAAGGCATTTGACAAAATTCAACAACCCTTTATGCTAAAAACCCTCAATAAACTTGGTATTAATGGAACATATCTCAAAGTAATAAAAGCTATTTATGACAAACCAACAGCCAATATCATACTTAATTGGCAAAACTGGAAGCAATCCCTTTGAAATCCCGCACTAGACAAGGATGCCCTCTATCACCACACCTATTCAACATAGTACTGGATGTTGTAGCCAGAGCAATCAGGCAAGAAAAAGAAATAAAGGGTATTCAAATAGGAAAGGTGGAAGCCAAATTGTCTCTATTTGCAGATGACATGATAGTATACCTAGAAGACCCCATCACGTCAGCCTAAAAACTCCTGAAACTGATAAACAACTTCAGCAAAGTCTCAGGATATAAAAATCAATGTGCAAAAATCACAAGCATTCCTATATACCAATAACAGACTTAAAGAGAACCAAATCAAGAATGAACTGCCATTCACAATTGCTACAACGAAAATAAAATACCTAGGAATACAACTCACAAGGAACATAAGGGATCTCTTTAAGGAAAACTACAAACCACTGCTCAATGAAATAAGAGAGGACACAAACAGATGGAGCAACATTCCATGTTCATGGTTAGGAAGAATCAATATTGTGAAAATGGCTATACTGCCCAAAGTAATTTACAGAATCAATGCTATCCCCCTCAAACTGTCATTGAATTTATTCACAGAACTGGAAAAAACCACCATGAACTTCATATGGAACCAAAAGAGAGCCCGCATAGCCAAGTCAATTCTAAGCAAAAATTACACAGTGGGAGGCATCACACTACCAGACTTCAAACTATACTACAAAGCTACAGTAATCAAAATAGCATGGTACTGGTACCAAAACAGAGATATAGACCAATGGAACAGAACAGAGGCGTCGGAGGCAACACAACATATCTACAACCATATAATCTTTGATAAACCAGAGAAAAACAAGCAACGGGTAATGGATTCCCTGTTTAATAAATGGTGTTGGGAAAACTGGCTAGCCATGTGAATAAAAGAGAAACTGGACCTCTTTCTGACACTTTACTCTAAAATTAACTCCAGATGGATTAAAGACTTAAACATAAGACCTGACCCCATAAAATCCCTAGAAGAAAATCTAGGCAAAACCATTCAGGACATAGGAGTAGGCAAGGACTTCATGAACAAAACACAAAAAGCATTGGCAACAAAAGACAAAATAGATAAATGGGACCTAATCAAACTCCACAGCTTCTGCACGGCCAAAGAAACAGTCACCAGAGTGAATAGGCAACCATCAGAATGGGAAAAAAATCTTTGCAGTTTACACATCTGACAAAGGGCTGATATCCAGAATTTACAAAGAACTCAAACAGATTTACAGGAAAAAAACAAACAAGCCCATTCAAAAATGGGCAAAGGATATGAAAAAACACTTTACAAAAGAAGACATACATGAGGCCAACAAACATATGAAAAAATGCTCATCATCACTGGTCATTAGAGAGATGCAAATCAAAACCACATTGAGATACCATCTCATGCCACTTAAATGGTGATCATTAAAAAATCTTGAGACAGCAGATGCTGGAGAGGATATGGAGAAATAGGAACACTCTTACACTGTTGGTGGGAGTGTAAATTAGTTCAACCATTGTGGAAGACAGTGTGGCGATTCCTCAAGGACCTAGAAATAGAAATTCTATTTGGCCCAGCAATCCCATTACTGGGTATATATCCAAAGGACTATAAATCGTTCTACTATAAGGACACATGCACACGAATGTTCATTGCAGCACTGTTTACAATAGCAAAGACCTGGAATGAACCCAAATGCCCATCGATGATAGACTGGACTGGGAAAATGTGGCATATACACCATGGAATATTATGCAGCAATCAAAAATGATGAGTTAATGTCCTTTGTAAGGACATGGATGAATCTGGAGAACATCATTCTCAGCAAACTGACGCAAGAACAGAGAAATAAATACCGCATATTCTCACTCATAGGTGGGTGAGAAAAATGAGAACACATGGACACAGAGATGGTGTCTACTACACACACTGGGGTCTATTGGGGGGAATGGGGGAGGGACAGTGGGGTAAGCTGGGGAGGGATAGCCTGGGGATAAATGCCAAGTGTGGGTGAAGGGGAGGAAGGCAGCAAAACACACTGCCACGTGTGTACCTATGCAACTAGCTTGCATGTTATGCATATGTACCCCAAAACCTATAATGCCATAAAAATTAAAAAAAATTTTTTTTTCAACATTTTCCTTAAATACTTATAAAAACTTTAGACAAAATAATCTAATAAAATAAAATGAGTACATGAAAAAAAATGTAGAAGAAAAATATAGAAGTAAAGCCATGTAGATCAGGTTTTAACTGGCTGTTTCAAAATTTGAGAAAAGGTAAAATAGACTGGAAGATATCCCAAATTTAAAAGAAACTTTCCCTGAGAAACAGTGACATGTGATTCCCAATTAAAAGAAGCATTCATTGAAGACTCTGAAATTTATATGAAGTCACATGAACCAAGTCAAATTTTAGTACTCATAAAGACCTTAAGCATTCTAAGGGCAACAATATCTGTTACAGATATCTACATGCAGATAAGTATATACATATGTGTTCATCCATCTGAGAGAGAACAACAAAACTATGTAAAAGGATTAGGAATCAAAATAAATAATACTATTTATTTCTCACATAAAATTCCACACTCGAACTATTCCAGTGTAGTGTAGAATGAAGATAGTTTTAGATAGGTAAAACACACAAGTTTTGCATATCATGCACATTAATATGGTTTATTGAGATACATTCCTTCCACAAAAATGAGAGAGTAAATTAAGATAAAGTTATGTAATTCAACAAATAATAGACTAATGCTTATGAGGCTTGAAGGAAAAAATCAGGATCATACTGTGCAGTAGTCTAGGAAGTTCCGGCTCTCTACTTGATATTTCTGTATTTGATAATATCTTCCAGTAAATAGATGGATTTTTTTTTCTCTTTTTCTACTTTTCTTTCTTTTTTTTACTGTAATTTAGGTTCTGGGGTACATATGCAGATCACGCAGGATTGTTGCATAGGTACATACATGGCAAGGTGGTTTGCTGCCTTCATTACCCCATCACCTATATCTGGTATTTTCCCCACATTATCCCTCCTTGCCCTCCCCACCCTCCGCTGTCTCTCCCCTAGCCCCCCCAACTGACTGCAGTGTGTGATGCTCTCCTCCCTGTGTCCATGTGTCCTAATTGTTAAACACCCACCTATGAGAAGATGTGGTGTTTGGTTTTCTGTTCTTGTGTCAGCTTGCTGAGAATGTTGGTTTCCAGATTCATCCATATCCCTATGAAGGACCTGAACTCATTGCTTTTTATGTCTGCATAGTATTCCATGGTGTATATTTGCTACATTTTCTTTATCCAGTCTATTGTTGATGGACATTTGGGTTGGGTCCAGGTCTTTGCTATTGTCAACAGTGCCACAGTGAAGATACATGTGCATGTGTCTTTATAATAGAACCATTTATAATTCTTTGGATATATACCCAGTAATGTGACTGCTGGGTTAAATGGTATTTCTATTTCCAGGTCCTTGAGGAATTGCCACTGTCTTTCACAATGGTTGAAATAATTTGCACTCCCACCAACAGTGTAAGAGTGTTCCTATTTCTCCACATCCTCTCCAGCATCTGTTATCTCCAGATTTTTTAATGATCGCCATTCTAACTGGTGTGAGATGGTATCTCAATGTGGTTTTGATTTCCATTTCTCTAATGACCAGTGATGATGAGCATTTTTTTCATGTTTGTTGAAAAATGTCTTCTTTTCTTTTTTAATTTTTTTTTTTATTTTTATTGCATTTTAGGTTTTGGGGTACATGTGCAGAACATGCAAGATAGTTGCATAGGTACACACATGGCAGTGTGTTTTGCTGTCTTCCTCCCCTTAACCCACATTTGGCATTTCTTTCCAGGCTATCCCTCCCCAGCTCCCCCCTGCTGTCCCTCCCCTATTCCTCCCAATGGACCCCAGTGTGTAGTACCCCCCTCCCTGTGTCCATGTGTTCTCATTTTTCTCACCCTCCTATGAGTGAGAATATGTGGTATTTCCTTTTCTGTTCTTGTCAGTTTGCTGAGAATGATGTTCTCCAGGTTCAAAATGTCTTCTTTGGTAAAGTGTCTGTCCATGTCCTTCACCCACTTTGGAATGGGTTTGGTTGTGCTTTTTTTTTTTTTTTTTTTTTTTTTGCAAATCTCTTTTAGTTCTTTGTAGATTCTGGATATTAGTCCTTTGTCAGATGGGTAGATTGCAAAATTTTTTTCCCATTCTTTGGGTTGCTGATTCACTCTAATGCTTGTTTCCTTTGCTGTACAGAAGCTCTGGAGTTTAATTAGGTCCTATTTGTTTACTTTGGCTTTTGTTGCTATTGGAAAATTGTAAGAGTTACAGTCAAAGGGAAAAAAAAAACTACTGTAACTGCTTGATCACCTGAATTTGTTAAGAGAAGATTTTCAAGTATTTCCAAAGGTTTGGAAAAAGAATAAATGCTAAGGAAACTAGCCTTTTTAGTAGAAACCATTTCTGGGGTGCTCACTTGTGCCAGGTAACTGCCCCCAGTTTTTTTTTATGTGTTTTATATATATTACCTTAAGAACCTTATAACCCTGGTAATTTTGTTATCCTCATTTTGTAGATGAAGAAATTCTAGGGCAAACAAAATAAATATACTACAGTATATGGTGTACCCATGAGTACTATCCAAATAAATATAAAAATCCAAACTAAAATATTTAGTCAAAATAGAGGTAGGGCACAAAGCTGCAAATAATAAGGTTATTTCTGATCTTCTATAACAGGAACTCAATAGGTAATGTCTAAAGGTATAAAATCAAGAAACAGCATCAGTTTGTTGTTAAACAGGATCTCCCCTATTGTATGTGGGACTCAGGGTAATTGGTGGGCCTCTGTTTCATAAACAATTTGAATTAATATTTGTAACAAAACTCACATGCCCATTTGGAATATAGGGATTTGATTTATTGAAGATGTAGAGGAAAGAGACACTCATATGTTTAAAAGTGTCATACCTTGAATTCTTCAGACTGTAATCTCTGAATTCTCAGGACATAATCTCATTTGATACTGGCCATATCTCTGCCTTCTATCTGCCACCACCAGCAGGAAGGTAAGTGAGAGGAGATGAGTCAAAAAAGAAGAGTGGATCCTTTCAAGGAAGGATGGTCTGTGTTTTGTCTAGCACAAATGAATACTGACCCTGGAACATGTTTTCACATCCATTGGAGGTGAAAGAGAAAACTGATTAGGAGAGCTCATTGTCCTATGGAACAACAGCCTTTAGAACCTTGGAGGAAATGGCACAGCCACCATTGGAGACTGCCTGACAAGTGGCAAGGAGTTAGTGAATGGTACTAGTGGCAGGCAGGGTAAAGAATGCCTGCTATCAACATCACTACACCCTACCATTGCATACTGTAATCCCTCAGTCGTGGGGTAATCACAACACAGATGGGTAAAATCCATTGCATAGGCCTAGACATGTGACTTTAGGACAAGGGTCAACCATGCCATGGATAGATAGCACAGGGTCTGAAGTCATCCTGGGTCAGACACAAATGAGAGAGAGTCACCACAAATCAGCATGATGGCATCATTTTGACACTTTAATCTTATACAGTCTTCAGAGAGAAATACTTGGATCATCCAGGAAGAGTCACCTTGTAATGATGCCACTTTCTTGGAACTCGATCTTTGCCTACCTGGTCTAAGAGTAGTTCTATATCTGAAATCTGGAGGGAAATACAAAAAGAAACAGCTAAAACATTGAAATGTTGTGCTAACTTATTCCAGTAGCAGGCTGGGGAGGAGGAAGAGTAGAGTTGAGGAATTACTGTTTTTCCTAATAAGCCTTGTAATATTGTATTACTTTTTAAGTCCTGTAGATGTATTACTTCCCAAAATTAAAGAAATAAATATACAAAAGCAGTTTATTTTTAAGTTCTTTTCCCAGCTCCAAACTGCTAAGGGTACATATATAAGTATATGCTTATTAGGGCTTACAGAGAGCTGAATACACTCTAAAATATTAAAATAAAGTTATTTCCCATTTATTTTTAAGTTGGTATTTTCAAATATATTATGGTCGACCTTGAAATTTCCTTGAGACCAGTGACCAACAGTATGGAACTTTTAGCCTAAACCAGTTAAAGGGGATAACAAGGGGAAAGCTTAGGATTATTAGAGGTATAGAGTTAGTTCAGGACAGTATTGGGCCAAAACAGTGACTCCCAGGTTGCTCATCTGTGGTAGTCTGACTTCCAGCCCCCATCTTCCCTCGGGCACCTCTGCTGGCTGTCAATTAAATACCACTAATGAGGACACTGATAACAACTTAAGAAATACTTCTCTCCCTTGAGTATTTCATTCCAATAAGAAGTGTCTTATTAGACCAAACTATTTTAAACCTGAAAGAAATAGCCTGAAAAAGAACTAATTTTAGTCAGTGTCATTTACAATAATGGTGAAACTTTGAGGCCTTATAAACTCTCCACTACTCTCAAGTTTTGATTTGTAGTTGGCTGCATATTGTGAAGCTGACCCAGGTTATACATAACTATGAAATAGTATTTTAAGGTTAAAAAAAAAAAAAAAAAAAAGCCCTGCTGAGTAAAACGAGATCTCTTGATTCGTATTTACTTCTACATAGGCTATAGTGCAAGTATAGATGCGAGAAGTATTTTTATTACACATACATTATCATTTATTTCAAGGAAGCATACAAGCCCCTGTTTGCATACACACTTGATGGAAAACCTCATTGAATAAATCTGGGAGAACTGAGTGTAATTTCTTGTCTGTGTCTAGGTAAACTTAACTGTATAAATATGTACATGCACATTCACAGAGATATAAACACTGTAACATCTCACTATCTTTGCAGTG
This sequence comes from Saguinus oedipus, assembly GCA_031835075.1. Lineage (NCBI taxonomy): Eukaryota > Metazoa > Chordata > Mammalia > Primates > Cebidae > Saguinus > Saguinus oedipus. The sequence goes on from CM063178.1 coordinate 132,516,748, forward strand.
TTAAAGGATCATTATTTGTATGTGAATTTCAAGAAAATTCAAATTGACCTCCTCAGAAATACTTAAAATGTTCTTTAAAACTGCCTTCCAAACTACATCACCATTCTTTTATCTTCTAAAATACTAAATTGAACTTTTGAATTATTCAACACATAATTATTAGCGTACATAAATTGACACAATGTGTTATAGTTCATGCCTGCTAGTTTTGTCGATTTGCAAATATTCCACAGAGTCCACAAGAACTCTTATTTTTGTTTGTTTGTGTTTGTAACTTTCTGCCTTTTTCCCATCTCACTCTTCACTTCTGTTAGTATGTTCTTGGAGCTATTTTTAAAAAATAGTTTTTGCATCATCGAGAACATAACTGCTCAATAACTCTTTTGTTGAGTTAAGCTATATAGTTCTCTGCTCTTTGACAGTGTTGTAAAGAAATAATGAACTGTTTTTACTGATCAGAAACCATACATTTTTCCCCTACTTTAATCATACCAGCTATTTAACATTACCTGATCTAGTTTCAAAGTAAATTAAGCACTAAAGGTTAAAATGCTGACAATAAAAATTCAGTTAGTTTCTGGTCAGTGTGAGAGTCCTACTAATTATTGATATTTGGCTCTTTCTGTGAGTAGGTGTTTGCAAAGGGCTGAACATTGAATGACACTGACAGTATTTCTAAGAGGATTTGAAGCTATCCCTTCATAATCCACAGGATGAGCTCCTACTTTATAATTGCTGTAATCCAAAGAACTTCCAGCTCATAAGGAGTGTATGTTTAAAGCCATGTAAGTTGGTAGTTAACATTGATCTGTTCAGTTTCTTCTGTCATCACAGCTCCTCCCTGCAAAGTAAATTTTCTTTTGAATGTCTATTTTAATGCTTCTTCCCCACCCCCTCGAGATGGTAAGCCATTTCACTTAGAAATTAGAAAACTGGAAGGCAGAAGACCATTTTGAAGATTGTTTATTTAATGGCCTCATATTCTAGAGGGCCCTGAAAGTCTCATCTCTAAGCAATCAAGGCAGACAAGTTTTACTTTATGGTTACCCTAGGCATAGCTCTTTGATGGATTAAAAAGTGCTTTTAGCAAATTGACATCTGCTACATCAATGATACGATGTGGGCATTTTTGGCTTGTACTGAAAATGGAAATTGGACTTTACTACATTGAAAATAAGGTTTAGGAACACTAATAGCCACATTAGTGACTTAGAATAATTTTTGGTTATAGTTCTTGAGTAATAGGACTGGAAATATTTGCTATAAAAAAATACTAATTTGCCAGTAGGAATGATGGCATTGACCTGAACTTGAATAAGTATTTTAAAAAGCTGGTGATACAGAAGGCTTTATGGAAGGGTGAGTTTCATGTGGAAGATCATGTTTCCACATGACTCCACATGTCAATTAGAGGAATTCTACATAGACATTTACAATGGATATTTCTTTGTCTTAAACTGAATAGAGAGACTATATTCATACTTTGTCTCCAGAATCTAGTGGTCCTTGATGATACTGCCCTTTAGAATTTACCACAGCTTCTGCACGGCAAAAGAAACAGTCACTAGAGTGAATTGGCAACCATCAGAATGGGAAAAAATATTTGCAGTTTACGCATCTGACAAAGGGCTGATATCCAGAATTTACAAAGAACTCAAACAGATTTACAGGAAAAAAAACAAGCCCATTCAAAAATGGGCAAAGGATATGAAGAGAAACTTTACAAAAGCAGACAAACATGAGGCCAACAAACATATGAAAAAGTGCTCATCATCATTGGTCATTAGAGAGATGCAAATCAAAACCACATTGAGATACCATCTCACATCAGTTAGAATGGCGATCATTAAAAAATCTGGAGACAGCAGATGCTGGAGAGGATGTGGAGAAATAGGAACACTCTTACACTGTTGGTGGGAGTGTAAATTAGTTCAACCATTGTGGAAGACAGTGTGGCGATTCCTCAGGGACCTAGAAATAGAAATTCCATTTGACCCAGCAATACCATTACTGGGTATCTATCCAAAGGACTATAAATTGTTCTACAATAAGGACACATGCACACGAATGTTCATTGCAGCACTGTTTACAATAGCAAAGACCTGGAACCAACCCAAATGCCCAACGATGATAGACTGGACTGGGAAAATGTGGCACATATACACCATGGAATATTATGCAGCAATCAAAAATGATGAGTTTGTGTCCTTTGTAGGGACATGGATGAATCTGGAGAACATCATTCTCAGCAAACTGACACAAGAACAGAAAAAGAAATACCGCATATTCTCACTCATAGGTGGGTGAGAAAAATGAGAACACATGGACACAGAGAGGCAGTCTACTATACACTGGGGACTGTTGGGGGGAATGGGGGAGGGACAGCAGGGGGGTGCTGGGGGGGATAGCCTGAGGATGAACACCAAGTGTGGGTGAAGGGGAGGAAAACAGCAAAGAACACTGCCATTGTGTACCTATGCAACTATCTTGCTCATTCTGCACATGTACCCCCAAACCTATAATGCAATAAAAATTAAAAAAAAAAAAAAAGAATTTATTTAGCTGAACAGTACGTTCTTTTGAATGCTAAGATACTAGTAAAGAAAAACCCAACCGATTTACTGGAAGTACTATTTTAATGTCTGTTCTGGTATGAAAAATTACCTGAGACTAGGTAGTTTCAAAACAAGATAAATTAATTTTCTTATAGTTCTAATGACTAGGAAGTACAAGATGAAGGTGCCAGCATTTTAAGTTGTTTAATGAGGACCACACATTCTAGAGAGAAGAAAAGCTGTGTTCTCACAAGGCAAAATGTGGAAGAGCAAGCTAGCTGAGCACTGTGCAAAGCCTCTTTTATTAGCGGCTTAATTCCATTTCTGGGGCAGGAGACCTCATGGCCTAATCAGTTCTTAAAGGCCCCGCTTCAGCACATCACAATTGGTAACACCTGAATTTTGGAGAGGACCCATTCAAAGCACAGCAGTGAGTTTTTTCAACTTGTTTTCATATGCAGTTTTCATTCAGTTGACATACCCTTTGTTATATGATTATGCTATAAATACACCTGGTTCGTGAGAGAGAGAACGCTTTATGCAGATTCATAAATATCACATATCAAGTGTTAGACCAAATGCAAAAAAAAAAAAATGCTGGTGATTAAACTGAAATTCAACATTTTCTGTCTGAAATTTGAAAAGTAGGTCTAGAGAATGAGGAATGATTAATTGCAATAAGCAGCAAAAAGATACACATGGAAAATAAAGAAGAATGCTGTGTCCTGAAGTGAATGTTATTTCCAAGAGCATAAGATAACCTGTATTCTTAGGCTACTTAGTATTTCAAATAACTTTTCAAAAGGCTGACAGCATTTATAAGTCTCTGGGTAAGCTTTCAAAACTTTGGAAAGGTTAATTTGGTTACTACTGTTTCTGGGTCCCCTATGAGTTACAAGTGTTTGACTTCCCCATTTTCTGATGAGGACAAGAAAAATGACCAAAATTTCTGCTTATGTTTGTATCAAACTTCCCATTATTTGGAGTCTACCAAGAGATTTTATTCCTTGGTTTCAAAAGAATCTAACATGATGCCTGAAAGAAATAATTCACTTTTATTTTTAGTAATAATTCCATTGGGATATAATTTATATACAATTAAATTCAAATTTAAAATGTAAAGTTCAATGTTTTTAGTCTGTTCAAAGTTGTGCAACCATTACCACAATTTCAAAACATTTTCAAAACATTTTCATCATACCCTCTACCCAAATCCCATCATTGGACCCTTTAACAGCCACATACCATGTACCTCATTCCTTCTATCTATAGTCAACCACTAATTAACTTTCTCTGTTGATTTTTCACATCCTGGACATTTCATATAAATTGCATTATATAATATAGGATCCTATTTACTGGCTCTTCTACTTAGAGAAATGTTTTCAAGGTTCACCTATGGTGTGGCTTGTATCAGCACTATATTTACTGACACATAATTTCCATTATATGAATATACCATATATTGTTTATTTATTCATCAATCAGTAGACATTTAGGTTGTTTCCACCTTTATGAATTATACTGCTATACATATTCATGAACAAATTGTTGTGTGAATATGTGTTTTCATTTATCTTGAGAGTAGGGGTAGCAACTCTACATTTAAACTTTTTAGGAAATGGCAGATTGTTTGCCAAAGTGTATGCCTCATTTTACATTCTCACTAGCAGTGTATGAGGGTTTCAGTTTCTCCACAGCCTTGGTGACATTTGTCATTACATGCATCTTAATTATAGTCACCTTACTGAGTGTGAGGTTATTTCACATTGTGGCATTTATTTTTATTTCCCTAACAGCTAATGTTATTTTCTCATATATTTATTGGCCATTTAAATCTTCTTTGTAAAAACATGTATTAAGTCAATTGACTACTTTTTAGTTGTGCAATTTGTGATGATTGAGTTGTAAATGTTATTTATGTTGTCTAGATACAAGTTATTTAAATGAGATTTGTAAATATTTTCTTTCATACTGTAGATTATTGTTTTACTTACTTGACAGTGTCCTTTGAAGCATACAGGCTTTACATTTTGATGAGGTACAAATCACATATTTTTTCTTTCTTGCTTGTGAGTTTTATGTCATAACCAAGAAATGAGTGCCTGGTCCAAGGTGGTGATGATTTCATTTTATTCTAAGACTTTTATTTCTTTAGCACCTGTATTTAGACTTTTATTCACTGAGGTATTTTTTGTAAATTATGTAAAATAGGGGTCCAATTTTATCTCTTGCATGTAGATATCCAGTGGGACCAGCACCATTTGTTGAAAAGATTTTAGTTGTTGGTCTTTTCAAAAATGACTGTAAATGTAAAGGTTTGTTTTTAAACACCCAGTTCTATTACATTCATATATATGAGTGTGTGGTTCTTTGTGAGTAGTATATTTTAGCATGTGTATGTGTGTGTGTGTCTATCTCAGTCTGTTTTACTTTTCTATAAAGAAATAACTGAGATTGAGTAATTTATGAAGAAATAAGCTTATTTGGCTCACGATTCTGCTATGGGAAGTTCAAGATTGGGCATCTGGTGATGGTTTCAGGGGGTTTCCTCTCATGGTGAAGGTGAAGGGGAGCCAGTATGTGCAGAGATCACATGGCGGGAGAGGAAGCCCGTGAGACAGAGAGGAGAGGTGCCAAGTGCTTTTTACCAACTACTTCTTGTGGGAGCTAATAGAGTTAGAACTCATGTATCCTTAAGAAAGGACATTAATCTGTTCATGAGGGATCCACCTCCATGACCCAAATGCCTCCCATTAGGCCGTACCTCCAGCATACATAGGGAATCAAATTTCAACATGAGGTTTGGATGGGACAAACGTCCAAACCATAGCATATGTATACATATATAGCTTTATTCAGTACCACATTGTCATGGTTTCCTTAACTTCATACTGAGTTTTGAGTTTGGGAAGTGCCAGTACTATAGTCTTGTTCTTTATCAGGTTAGTTTTGGCAACCTGGATATTTTGAATGTCCTTATGAGTGTTTGGATCATCTTACTAATATCTACAAATACACAGCTGAAATTTTGACAGAAAATACACTGAATTTATAGATTTATATAGGCATATTACTATCTTAATGTTAATTGTTAAGTCATCTGTATAGATTATTAGTTCTGACCTTTTTGTTAAATTTCTAAGCAGTTTTTTTGCTGCTATTATAAATGTTTTCTTAATTTCATTTTTGGATTGTTCTTTGCAAGTGCATAGAAATATAAATGATATTTGTAGATCAGTCTTATAAGCTGAAACCTTGCAGAATTTGTTTACCCGTTCTAACAGTTTTGTGGTGAATGTCTTAGAGGAGTTTACATACAAAATCATGCCATCTGCAAAGATACATAGTTTTACTTCTTTTCCAACCTGGATGTCTTTTATTTCACTTTCTTGCTATTTTCCCCTTACTAGAACCTTCAGTATAATATTGAATAGAAGTTGTAAGAGAAAACATGATTGCCTTGTTCCTGATTTTAAGAAGAAAATACAGGTTTTCACTAAGTATGCTGCTGTCCATTGTTTTTTGGTAGATTCCCTAAAAAGATTGAAGAAGTTTGCTTATATTCATAGTTTGTTGAGTATTTTCCTAATGGAGAGGTGTTGGATTTTATTAAATGCTACTTGTGATTCTTCTATTGCAATAATTGTTCTGTCCTTTATTGCATTAAGATGTTGAGTATGTTAATAGATTTTGACATGTTAAATCAATGTTGGATTTGTAAGATAAATTCTATTTTGTTATGATGTCTAATCTTTTATATAAAGACTAATCTGGTGAGCTAGCTTTTTGTTAAGGAATTTTGCTTTCTCTCTCTCTCTCTCTCTCTCTCTCTCTCTCTCTCTCTCTCTCTCTCTCCATATGCATAATTGAATATGTGCATGTGTGTATAATTTTCTTTTCCTACAATTTGTTTGGTTTTCTATCATGGTAATACTGGATTCAGAGATAATTGAGAATATACATTTCTCCTCCTCTGATTTTTTTGTAAGAGTCTATAAAAAGATGGTATTAATTCTTTAAATGTTAGAATTCCCCATTGAAGTAATTGGGCCTGAGCTTTTATATTTTCTCTGCAAATAGTTTATTCTTCTCTTGATATCAATTCAGTTACTTTAAATGTTGTTAACTCTATACAGAGTTTCTATTTTCTTATGTGTCAGTGTTGGCAATTTATGCTTTTCTGGGATTTTGTTCACCTAAATTTTCTAATTTATTAGCACACTATTTTTTCTAGTATTCTCGGCAATACTTTAAGTCTACTAGTAATAATCTTTCTTTCATTCCTGATTTTAGTAATTTGAGTATTCTCTTCTTTTTTTAGTCTAGCTAAATATATATAATTATTTTTAAGCTATTCAATAAAACAACCATTATATTTGTTGATACTCTTATTGTTTTCCTATTTTGTATTTTATTTCAAAACTGTTTGCTTTATTATCTTACTTTGAGTTGAATGTAATCTTTTTTTCCTAGTGTATTATGGTGAAATGTTAGATTATTGATTTCAGATCTTTCCCTTTTTAAAATATGGGCCCTCACAACTACAAGTACTTGCTTTAACTGCATCCAATAAGCTTTGGTATGTTATGTCTTCATTTAATTTATATCAAAGCACTTTCTAATTTCCCTTGTGATTTCTTTTTTGATTATATTATTATTTAGGAGTATGTTGTTTAACTTTCCTGTATTTGTGAATTTCCCAAATTTCTTTTTATTATTGATTTCTAATTTTATTCAATTGTGACTGCAGAATATGCTTTGTAGAATTCCAATTACTTTAACTTATTGAGGCTTATTTTATGGCCTAACACATACTCTACCCTGGAGGATGTTTCATGTGCAGTCTGCTGTGGGTGGGTGCAGTGTTCCACAGATGTCTGTTACTTCTGGTTGGTATATAAGCTTGTACACATCTGTTATTTTCTTATTGATTCTTCTGAGTAGCAGTAGTTGTTTTCTGTTTGTTTAGTGACTGTCTGGAATATTTTAGTGAAGTTTCTTTGCCCTGAGGTATGAAGTTTCTGACGTTGCTCCACAGAGGTTATAGCTCTGGACATGTTCACAGTCACCCTGGGATGACAGTAGTTTCAGCAGAGCTACCTTTGACTGTTCACATCAAGTTGCTGATTAGGCACTCTTGTTCTCAAAAATTCCATGGGGCATATGTTGTTTTATAGACTGTTTCAATTAAATTGATGACCCTTTGCCCAGGTAGTATTTGGGGCCACTATATGAGGTTTTAATGACTCCAGGATTGTTCTTCTTAGCTGTCTCATTCTCCTCTTGTCTCACCTAAAGTGGCTTGAGTATGACTGAACTTGTTTTTCTCATGAAATTACCTCCATGTAATTGCTTCATTAACACCTTCCATGTTTTGGAAAGCACTGTTGGGCTTGAACTTCCCCAGACCCTACTTAAATAAAGTCAGTTCTTTTCAGTAAGGCTTCAGAGTTCTCTGTTAAGACTTGCCTCTGCCCCTGGACATAATATTTGAACCAAGTTTCTAGAGCTGTAGTCCAGGACTTTGTGTCACTTTTCTCTGAGTTACCCCTGCTGGAAAGGCAAGTACAACCTTAGTTTTCTAGATATTTTTTTTTCCTACAGACAAGGTGGGGAAACTCTTCCCTACAAATGAGTTGGTGTGAAAGCCATTGGGGCTTGGAGTGCTCAGCATGCTTTTTGTAAGCTAAGGCCCCAACCCATGAGGGGCAAAGGGGATAAAGGTAGTCACTGACCTCTTGAGTGTGCTTGCCTGGAATTTAGCCCCCCTGCAAAGTAGCTGAAGGAAGTATTAAAAAATCTATTTCTTTACACTGGTTTCCTCCTCTTTGAAATATATCATACCCTTCCACTAGGGGGATAGCTGTGTTCTTAACTGCATATGCCTGAGGGAATTTTCCATCACATTATGCTGAGAGTGCAGAGGTAGAGGTCACAGTTCAAATGCCAGTCTCATTGTTCTTACTGAGTTTTAGTCATTTTCTTAAATAAATGTGTCTTCATTTCCTGTATGCCTTTAGAATAATTCCAGAGACATTACTTTTAATTATTATTACCAGTTATGTTGATTTCACTGAAGAGTTGCACATCCAGCTTCTCATAACACCATTCCAGAAATAGAATTCCCTTATATTTATGTTTGATAATCATAAGACATCTGTAAACATGTAATATATTATTTGACAAGGCTAATGTGGAGGATAGTATACAATATTATGTAATAGCCTACTTGCTATCTGAGTTAATGCAATTGTTTTGTTTAGTGGTATATTGTGCAGAAAAATTATATCTTGACTACAGAATTTTAAAGAAAAAGGCAGGTAAATTTTTTGCTATTTTTGAATGTCTGAAGTTGTATGCAAGTGCAATACACACACTTACAATATTAGGCATAGACATACATACATGTATAATCTACCTTTATACAACACACACACACACACACACACACACACACACACACACACATGTGTACATATCCAGTCTTTGAGTTAATGTCATTCAACTAAGCACTTTAGGCCAGACCTGTTCTGACTTTTTAGCGGCTAGTTTCTGAAAGATGATACCTTCTTTATTTTCTGCTTCAACTAACTGAAGTCATGTTTAGTTGCTTAGAACCACAGAGTCCTGACTGATTAATATGAATATCAAATGCTCACAAATTATCTAGACACAGGCATAGGCAAAGATTTCACTAAGAAGACACAAAAAGCAATTGCGACAAAAGCAAAAATTGACAAATGGGATCTAATTAAAGAGATCTGCACAGCAAAAGATGCTATCCACACAGTAAACAGACAGCCTGCAAAATAAGAGAATTTTGCAAACTGTGCATTTGTCAAAGCTCTAATATCTAGCATCTATAAGAAATAAATGATTTTACAGTAAAAACTACACACAGCCCTATATAAAAATGGGCAAAGGACATGAGCAGACACATTTAAAAAGAAGACATGCATGCAGCCAACAAGTATTTAAACAAAAGGTCAATATTACTGATTATTAGAGAAATGCAAATCAGAACCACAATGAGATACTATCCCACACATAGTATGCCACACATTCTGAAGGGAATGGCTATTAAAATGTAAAAAAAAGGATACTGGCAAGGTTGTAGAGAGAAAGGAATACTTACACACTGCTGGTAGGAGTGTAAATTACTCCACCCATTGTAGAAGACATTGTGGCAATTCCTCAAAGACCTAAAGACAGAAATATCATTTGACCCAGCAATTCCATTACTGGGTATGTACTCAAAGAGATATAAATTTTTCTGTTACAGAGACACATGCACACATGTGTTGATTGCAGCACTGTTTACAATAGCAGAGATATGGAATCAACCTAAATGTCCATCAATGATAGACTGAATAAAGAAAATGTGCTACATATACACCATGGAGTACTATGTAGCCATGAAGAAGAATAATATTATGTCCTTTGAAGGGATATGGATTGAGCTAGAGGCCATTATTCTTAGCAAAGTAACACAAGAATGGAAAACCAAATGCACTATGTTCTTACATGTAAGTAGAAGCCAAATGATAACACATGGACACATAGAGGAGAACAATATATACTAGGGCCTATTGGAGGATGGAGTATGAGAGGAGGGAGAGAATCAGGAAAAACAATGGGTACTATGCTTAACTCCTGGGTGATAAAATCTGTGCAATAAACCGCCATGACATGTTTGCCTATACAACAAACTGCAGTTGTACTCTGAAATTAAAATGAAAGTTAAAAAGTTATATAAACAGAAAAAAGAAGTTACAAATAAAATCATAAAAAGGAGATATTAAAACTGGTAACAGAAATGCAAAACAGCATTAGAGATTACTCTGAACAGCTGTATGTCAACAAATAGGAAACCTATAGGAAATGGATGAATTCCTAGGCCCATATTAGGAAAAAATGAAAAACCTAAACATACTGGTAATAAATAACAAGTTTGAGTCAGTAACAAAAGCCTCCCAGAACAGAATTGCTTTACTGCTGAGTTCTGCCAATCTTTCCAGAAAGAGCAAACATCAATTTTTCTCAAAGTGTTTCAAAAATGCAGAAGAGAAAGAAATATTCCTAATATATTCTATGAGGCTGGCATTACACTGTCCCAAAACCAAACAAGGATATAACAAGAAAGAAAGCTATATTTCAATATGTCTGATTAGGATAGATGCTGAAATCATCAATAAAATACTGACAAACTGAATCCAAGAGAACATCAAAAAGATAATACACCATTATTTATCCCAATATGCATGTATTATTTATCCCAGCAATGCCAAGATGTGACTCAACACATCAATCAAATGAGGACAAAAAGCATATGTTCATCTTAATAGATGTAGAAAGCACATTTGATAAAATGCAACTTTTCTCCATGATAAATATTTGCAACAAGTTAGGAATAGAAGAAATAGAACTCAACATGAAGGCCATGAGTAGCAATCCCACACCTAACACAATAGTGAATGCATAAAAGGTTATCTCTAAGAATTGGAACAAAATGAGGATGCTGACTCTCACACTCTTCTTCTCTATGGTTCTGGAAGTCCTAGACAGAGACATTAGGCAAGAGAAAGAAATAAAGGCTATCCAAATAGGAAGAGTGGAAGCAAAACTGTCCTACTTGGTAGGCAATATGATGTAATGTACAGAAATTCCTAAAAACTTCATCAAAATGCTCTTAGAAGTAATAAATTTAGTAAAGCTAAAGAATACAAATTCTGTAGTATTTCTATACACAAATAATGAACAAGATGAAAAGGAAATAAATCACATTTACAGTGATACAAAAAAAATTCAGGAATTAAGTAGGTAAGATTTCTACACTGAAAACCACAAACCACTGAGAAAAATTAAAGAGGATATAAATGGAAGGGCATGAATGAAAAGGATCAATATTATTAAAATGACCATACTGCCCACAGCAATATACAAATTTGATACTATCCCTGTTAAAATACCAATGACACTTTTCACAAAAATAGAAAAATTCCTAAGATTTGTATGGAACTACAAAAGATCTCAAATAGCCAAAGCAATTCTGAGCAAGGAGCACAAAGCTGGAGGCATCAGAGTGCCTGAATTTAAAATACCCTCCAAGTGGTGGAGCAGGATGGTGGAATAGAAGCATACACTGTTTGTCCCCCACAATGGAACATCAAATTTTATCAACTATCTTCACATAGAAAAGAAATGTCACAAGAACCAAAAATTAGGTGAGCATATTGTTGAAAGGGACATTGACAAGGGTTTCAGAGAGTCTTGGATCCCTGACACCTCCCTTCCCCCATGTTCCCAGCAGCAGTCCTGCTATTTGGAGTAATAATCTTTGCACTTTGTGGAGGGAGAGTGCAGGGATCAGAGGACTTCACATTGAACTTCTGCTGCTCTGTCACAGCCAGCGTCTGCACATGGAAGGAGCATTTGGACCAGCCCCAGCTAGAGAGTCACCCATCACAGCAGTTGAAACCTTTTTAGCCACTTCATCACCACAGACTGAAGTGCTCCAAGGTCCTAGGTAAACTTGAATGGTAGTCTAGAACACAAGGTCTGCAATTTACAGGCAACTCCCAGTGCTAGGATGGGCTTAGAGCCAGTAGACTAGGGTGACATATCACTTAATGAGATACCAATTGACATGGCAAAGGGAGGACATGTAGCCTCCCTTCCCCAACCCCAGGAAGTACAGCTCCTAACAATAAAAGTGCCCTTCTTCCTTGTGTTTAGGAGAGGAGAGCAATGAGTAAAGAGGATTTCATCTTGCATCTTGAATACTAGCTCATCTGCAGAAGCATAGGGCACCAGGCAGAGTCATGGAAGCCACCATTCCAAGCCTTAGCTCCTGGATGGCATTCCTAGATACATCCTGTACCAAAAAGAAACCTGCTGCCTTGAAGGTAAGGACTTAGTCCTAGCAGGACGCATCACTTACTGACTAAGGAATGCTTGTACACTGGATAACCACCAGTTATACCCAGGGAGCCTAAGGGCCTTAGGCTCTGAGATCTGGTGGCTTCAGGGGAGACTCAACACATTCTCAGCACATTCTATTGCTATGGCAATGGTGAAAGACTCCTTCTGTTTAAGAAAAGCAGAGGAAAAAGTAAAAGGGACATTTTCTTGCACCTTAGAAACCAGTTTAGCCACAGTGGAGTAGAGCAAAAAGCAGGCCTACTAGGTCCTTGACTCCAGGCACAGGCTCTTAGGCAGCATTTCTTGACCTTCCCTGGGCCAAAGGAGAGCCTTCTGCCCTGAAGGGTGAGTCTCAGATCTGACAGCATTCACCAAAAACTGGTGGAAGAGCCCTTAGCATTGAGGCAAACATAATCAGTAGCCTGGAAGAAGCCTCCATAGACTGGCAGTGGTGGTGACCATAGGGAGAGGTTCTTTTCCCTCTGTATAGGGAAGACAAGATGGGGAAAAACTTTGTATTAACATTTAAGCATCAGCTTAGTCACAGTAGAATAGAACATCAGAAAAATTGCTAAGATTTTGTACTTTAATCCTTGTTTTCCAGACAGCATCTCTGGGCATGCCTGGGGCCCTGGGTAAATCACCATCCTGAAGGGAAGGGCCTTGGGCAGGGCCTAGTGCTATGCTGTTTTCAGTTTTGACCTAGCAGTGTCTCAGTGGTGGTGGCCACAGGGGTGCTTGCATTACCAACCTTCTTGTTTCAGGTATCTCAGGAGAGAGAGGGAGAGAGAAGCAGAGAGAGGGAGAGAGAGGGAGGGGGAGAGAGAGAGAAAGAGAGAAAAAGAGAGAGAGAGAGAGAGATACTCTGTATATTTGGGAAAAAGTAAGGGAAAAGGACAAGAGACTCTGATAATTCAGAAAACTCTTCTAAATTTTATCTAAGATGAATAAAGTGTTAACTTCTATGAGTCTGCAAAATCCACAACATTATTGGGCTTAGGGCCCAAGTCCCTTCAAATACCTAGAAAAACCTTCTCGGGAGAGTGAGATACAAACAAGCCCAGGCTATAAACACTACAATTAATACCTAACTTGTCAATGCCTAAACATCTAAGAACACCTAGAAGTATCAGCACCATCTGGGAAAACATGACCTCACCAAAAAACTAAATAAGACACCAGGGACTCTCCTGGAGAAACAGGTATGTCAGAGAATTCAAAATAGTTGTCTTGAAGAAACTGAAAGAAATTCAGTTTAACACAGAGAAGGAATTCAGAATTTAATCAGATAAATTTAAAAAGATATTGAAATAATTAAAAGTAATTAAACAGAAAATCTAGAGTTGAAAAATGCAATTGACATGCTGAAGAATGCATCAGAGTCTCTGATTAGCAGAATTGATAAAGCAGTAGAAATAATTAGAGCTTAAAGATAGTCTATTTAAAAATATATAGAGGAGACAAAATAAAAAAAAAAATTAAAACAACCATACCTATAGGATCTAGAAAATAGCATCAAGGGTAGATGCTACCTTTGGTTGCCTTTATAAAGTTGGCCTTATAAAGAGGTAGACAAAGAGACAGGAGTTGAAAGGCTATTCAAAGCATTAATATCAGAGAACTTCTCAAAACTAGAGAAAAATATCAACCTCCAAATACTAGAAAGTTATGGAACACCAAGCATATTTAGCCCAAAATAGACTATGTCAAGGCATTTAATAAATTTCCAAAGTCAAGAATAAAGAAAGGATCTTAAAAGCAGCAAGAGACCAAATAACAGACAATGAAGCTGCAATATGTCTGGCAGCATGCTTTTCAGTAGAAATCTTACAGGACAGAGAAGAGTGGCAGGATATATGTGAAGTGTTGAAAGAAAATAAATCTTTTAACCTATAATAGTGTAGCAAAAATATTCTTTAAGCATGAAAGTGAATAAAAGAACTTCCTAGATAAATAAAATCAAAGGGAATTCTTCACCAGACCTCTCCTACATAAATTGGTAAAGGGAGATTTAAATCTGAAATCACCAGAAGGTATAAAACTCACCAGTAATCTTTAAATGAGCAAGAAGAAATCAGCTGAAGGTACAAAACTCACTGGTAATAGTAAGCACAGGAAAACAGAATAATAGAATGCTATAATTTTTGCTCATAAACTTCTTGATTTAAGTAGAAAGATTAAATCATGAACCAATCACAAATAACTACAACTTTTCAAGACATAGTATAAAATATAAAAAGAAACAATAAAATATTAAAAGTGGAGGACAAAGTTAAAATGTAGAGTTTTATTAGTTTTTCTTTTGTGTGTTTGTTAATCAGTGCTAAATTGTCATCAATTTAAAATAATGGGTTAGTGGATAGTATTTGCAAGCCACATAGTAAACTCAAACAAAAAAACAAAACATATGATGGACATGTAAAAAGTAAAGAGAAATGCCAGCATATTACCAGAGAGAGTCACCTTCACTAAAAGGAAGAGAAAAAACTAAGAGAACACACAAAAAAAACAGAGAACAAATAACAAAATGGCAGGAGTAAGTTCCTACTTACTAATAACATTGAATGTAAGTGAACTAAACTCTCGAATCAGAAGACACAGAGTGGCTGAATGAATGAAAAAACAAGACTCAGTGATATTTTGCCTACAAACTACAAAGAGCATGCTTCACCTAGAAAGAGCATGTAGACTGGGCTGGGCGCAGTGGCTCATGCCTGTAATTTCAGCACTTTGGGATGCCGAGGCAGGTGGATCATGAGATCAAGAGATTGAGACCATCTTGGCCAACATGATGAAACCCCATCTCTCCTAAAAATACAAAAAATTAGCCGAGCATGGTGGCATGTGCCTGTGGTCCCAGCTACTCGGGAGGCTGAGGTGGAAGAATTGCTTGAACCCAGGAGGCAAAGGTTGCAGTGAACCAAGATTGCACCACTGCACTCCAGCCTGGTGACAGAGCAAGACTTCCTCTAGGAAAAAAAAAAAAAAGAAAAGAAAAGTATGTAGACTGAAAATAAAAAGATGGAAAAAATATTCTATAACAATGAAAACCAAAAAAAGAAAAAAAAGCAGAATTAGCTCTACTTATATCAGAGAAAATAACTTTGAGATCAACATCATAAGAAGAGACAGAGAAGGTCATTTTATAATGATAAAAAGGTCAATTCAGCAAGAGATAATAACACATAAATATATATGCACACAACCATGGAATACCAAAATATATAATGCAAATAGTATTAAAGGTTAAAAGAGAGATAGCTCCCAACACAATAATAGCTGGAGACTTCAGTACCTTACTTTCAGCATTGGACAGGTATTTCTGGCAGAAAGGCAAAGAAATACTGGAAATAATCTTCACTATAGAACCAATGGACCCGAGAGACCCGGCAAGATGGCGTCGTAGAAGCGACTCAGGATTGCAGCTCTCAGTGACGGCGCAGAGGGTGAGTCCTAGCCGCATTCTCGGATGGACTTTTCTAGCCCACAGAGCGTTGAAAGTCCCACAGGACGCTAGTAAAGTAAAACCGGCTAACGCAGCCCTTTGGCGCGGCCGCTTCGGCCTGCGCCGCTTCGGCCGGCGCCGCAGCAGGACCCGGCAGGGAACTCACTGGTCTGGGCGCCCTGTTAAACCAGCAATCTGAGAGTTTGAAGGGCAGATTGGCGCGTCCATCTGATTGAACGGAACTTGGACAGTGAGCCAGACCAGGAGTTTCCTGGGAAGCGTGATCTGAGCCGGTGAAGTGGGCAGCGGCACGGGAGATCGCACGGATCCCAGTGCCCTATCGGCAGGCTCCTGGGGCGCCAGTGAGAGAGTCGAACTTTAAGCTTGCGGAGAGGGAGGGAGAGAGAGAGAGGACGGACTCTGAGGCAGGGAGCTGGGTAATCGGGCTCAGCGAGTCCCACCCTCACAGGGACAAGCAGGGCAATGACTGGAGATGCTTGGCGCTGAGAGTTTTGCTGCCGGCATCTAGGACGGTGCAGCCCGGTGAGGGAGGGGCGTCCACCACCGCTGACACAATCCGCCCCTATTGAAGCACCGCCCAGGGCCGAAGCAGCCTGCCGTTGCCGAGGCAACCTGCCATAACAGAGAGACTCCCAGGAGACGGGAGCTCTCCACAGCAGAAGGGAGTCCAGCAGCAACAGGGCAGAACCGCGCTAGTGGGTCAGAGCCCCAGCAGGCAAATAGTGAATAGACTGCCACCTAGTGGGGCAGGACAGTGCAACAGATACTCATAAAGAAAGCCCCAACTCCCTGAAACAGTGCATATAAGGGGGGGAAATAAAAGGGTGGTGTTTTATGAGTTCTATTACAGCAGACATAAACAACCTCCCAACAACACTGAATGAACAACGGAGCTCACAGCTCAGCACTGGAGCTACTATAAAGCACAAACCGTCTCCTTAAGCAGCTCCCTGACCCCTGTATATCCAAAGAGTCACCGCAAAAAAAGGACTAATCAGACTGACATTTGGCGGGCATCATTCTGGAACAAAGACAGCAGAAGAAGAAACTGGTATCATCCCTCACTCTTCCACAGCTGCTACAGGTATACTCCAGACAAACAGGGCCTGGAGTGGACCTCAGAACTCATACAGCAGAGGGGCTAGACCACTAGAAGGAAAACTAAGTAACAAAAATACTTCATCATCAACAATCTCAGCATCCACACAGAGACCCAATTGAAAAATCAGCAACTACAAAGACGACAGGCGGATAAATCCATAAAGATGGGAAGAAACCAGCGCAAAAAGGAGGAAAACACCCGAAACCAAAACACCTCACCTCCTACAGAGGACCAAAACTCCTCACCAGCAAGGGA
Organism: Saguinus oedipus; assembly: GCA_031835075.1. Classification (NCBI taxonomy): domain Eukaryota; kingdom Metazoa; phylum Chordata; class Mammalia; order Primates; family Cebidae; genus Saguinus; species Saguinus oedipus. Next base: position 132,534,050 of record CM063178.1, read on the forward strand.
ACAAAGCTGGACGGAGAATGAGTGTGACAAAATGACGGAATCAGACTTCAGAAAGTGGATAATGAGAAACTTCATTGAGCTAAAAGAACATGTTCTAAATCAGTGCAAAGAAACTAAGAACCTTGAAAAAAGATTTGAAAAAAAATTCGAGGAATTGATAACAAGAATGGAAAACTTAGAGAGGAATATGAATGAATTGAAGGAGCTGAAAAACACAACACGAGAACTTCGTGAAGCATGCACAAGTTTCAACAGCCGAATTGACCAAGCAGAAGAAAGAATATCAGAAATTGAAGATCAACTCAATGAAATAAAACGTGAAACCAAGATTAAAGAAAAAAGCACAAAAAGGAATGAACAAAATCTCCAAGAAATGTGGGACTATGTGAAGAGACCCAACCTACGTTTGATAGGTGTACCAGAATGTGATCAAGAGAATGAAACTAAGCTGGAAAACACTCTTCAGGATATTATCCAGGAAAATTTCCCCAACCTAGCAAGACAGGTCAATAATGAACTCCAGGAAATACAGAGAACACCACAAAGATACTCCGCAAGAAGAGCAACCCCAAGGCACATAATCGTCAGATTCACCAGGGTTGAAACGAAGGAGAAAATACTTAGGGCAGCCAGAGAGAAAGGTCAGGTCACCCACAAAGGGAAGCCCATCAGACTCACAGCAGATCTCTCGGCAGAGACTCTACAAGCCAGAAGAGAGTGGGGGCCAATATTCAACATCCTTAAAGAAAAGAGCTTTCAACCCAGAATTTCATATCCAGCCAAACTGAGCTTCATAAGTGAAGGAAAAATAAAATCCTTCACGAACAAGCAAGTACTCAGAGATTTTGTTACCACTAGGCCTGCTTTACAAGAGCTCCTGAAAGAGGCACTACACATAGAAAGAAACAACCAGTTCCAGCCATCCTAAAAGCATACCAAATGCTAAAGACCATCAACAAAATGAAGAATGTACATGAACCAATGGGCAAAACAGCCAGATAGCATCAAAATGGCAGTATCAAATTCACACATAACAATATTAACCCTGAATGTAAATGGGCTAAATGCACCAATCAAAAGACACAGACTGGCAAATTGGATAAAAAACCAAAACCCATCAGTGTGCTGTATTCAGGAAACCCACCTCACACACAAAGATACACAAAGGCTCAAAATAAAAGGATGGAGGAAGATTTACCAAGCAAATGGAGAGCAAAAAAAAGCAGGAGTTGCAATTCTCATCTCTGATAAAATAGACTTTAAAGCAACAAAGATCAAAAGGGACAAAGAAGGTCACTACATAATGGTAAAAGGATCAATACAACAAGAAGAGCTAACGATTCTAAATATATATGGACCCAATGTAGGAGCACCCAGATATATAAGGCAAGTTCTTAATGACTTACAAAGAGACTTAGACTCCCACACAATAATAGTGGGAGACTTTAACACTCCACTGTCAATAGCAGACAGATCAACCAGACAGAAAATTAACAAGGATATCCAGGACTTGAACTCAGACCTGGAACAAGCAAACCTGATAGACATTTACAGAACTCTCCACCCCAAATCCACAGAATATACATTCTTCTCAGCACCACATCACACCTACTCCAAAATTGACCACATAATTGGAAGTAAAGCACTCCTCAGCAAATGCAAAACAACGGAAATCATAACAAACAGTCTCTCAGACCATAGTGCAATCAAGTTGGAACTCAGAATTCAGAAAATAACTCAGAACCGCACAGCTTCATGGAAACTGAACAACTGGCTCTTGAATGTTGATTGGATAAACAATGAAATGAAGGCAGAAATAAAGAAGTTCTTTGAAACCAACGAGAACGAAGACACAACGTACCAGAATCTCTGGGACACATTTAAAGCAGTCTGTAGAGGAAAATATATAGCAATAAGTGCCCACATGAGAAAAGTGGAGAGATCCAAAATTGACACCCTATCGTCAAAATTGAAAGAGCTAGAGGAGCAAGATCAAAAAAGCTCAAAACCTAGCCGAAGACAAGAAATAACTAAGATCAGAGCAGAACTGAAGGAGATAGAGACAAGAAAAACCCTTCAAAAAATCAACAAATCTAAGAGCTGGTTTTTTGAAAAGATCAACAAAATAGACAGACCACTAGCCAGACTGATAAAAAAGAAAAGAGAGAACAACCAAATAGATGCAATAAAAAACGATAAAGGGGAAATCACCACAGATTCCACAGAAATTCAAACCATCATCAGAGAATACTACAAACAACTCTATGCACACAAACTAGTAAATCAGGAAGAAATGGATAAATTCCTGGATGGCTGTGTCCTCCCAAGCCTAAACCAGGAGGAAGCTGAAACTATGAATAGACCAATAACAAGGTCAGAAGTTGAGGCAGCAATTAAGAGCCTACCACACAAAAAAAGCCCAGGTCCAGATGGGTTCACAGCTGAATTCTACCAGACACACAAAGAGGATCTGGTACCATTCCTTCTGAAACTATTCCAAATAATCCAAAAAGAGGGAACCCTTCCCAAATCATTTTATGAGACCAACATCATCCTGATACCAAAACCCGGCAGAGACTCAACAAGAAAAGAAAACTTCAGGCCAATATCCATGATGAACATAGATGCAAAAATCTTCAATAAAATACTGGCAAATCGATTGCAACAGCACATTAAAAAACTTATCCATCATGATCAAGTAGGATTCATCCCGGGCATGCAAGGCTGGTTCAACATACGCAAGTCTATAAATGTAATTCACCACATAAACAGAAGCAAAAACAAAAACCACATGATTATCTCAATTGACGCAGAGAAGGCATTTGACAAAATTCAACAGCCCTTTATGCTAAAAACCCTCAATAAACTTGGTATTGATGGAACATATCTCAAAGTAATAAAAGCTATTTATGACAAACCAACAGCCAATATCATACTTAATGGGCAAAAACTGGAAGCATTCCCTTTGAAATCCGGCACTAGACAAGGATGCCCTCTCTCACCACTTCTATTCAACATAGTACTGGAAGTTCTAGCCAGAGCAATAAGGCAAGAAAAAGAAATAAAGGGTATTCAAATAGGAAAGGTGGAAGCCAAATTGTCTCTATTTGCAGACGACATGATAGTATACCTAGAAGACCCCATCACCTCAGCCCAAAAGCTCCTGCAACTGATAAGCAACTTCAGCAAAGTCTCAGGATATAAAATCAATGTGCAAAAATCACAAGCATTCCTATACACCAATAACAGACTTAAAGAGAACCAAATTAAGAACGAACTGCCATTCACAATCGCTACAAAGAAAATAAAATACCTAGGAATACAACTCACTAGGAATGTAAGGGACCTCTTTAAGGAAAACTACAAACACCTGCTCAACGAAATAAGAGAGGACACAAACAGATGGAGAAATGTTCCATGTTCGTGGTTAGGAAGAATCAATATTGTGAAAATGGCTATACTGCCCAAAGTAATTTACACATTCAATGCTATCCCCATCAAACTACCATTGAATTTCTTCATAGAACTGGAAAAAACCACCATGAATTTCATATGGAACCAAAAAAGAGCCCGCATAGCCAAGTCAATTCTAAGCAAAAAGAACACAGGCATCACGCTACCAGACTTCAAACTATACTACAAGGCTACAGTAATCAAAACAGCATGGTACTGGTACCAAAACAGAGATATAGACCAATGGAACAGAACAGAAACATCGGAGGCAACACAACATATCTACAACCATATCATCTTTGATAAACCAGACAAAAGCAGGCAATGGGGAAAGGATTCCCTATTTAATAAATGGTGTTGGGAAAACTGGCTAGCCATGTGCAGAAAGCAGAAACTGGACCCCTTCCTGACACCTTACACTAAAATTAACTCCAGATGGATTAAAGACTTAAATGTAAGACCTGACACCATAAAAACCCTAGAAGAAAATCTAGGCAAAACCGTTCAGGACATAGGAGTAGGCAAGGACTTCATGAACAAAACACCAAAAGCATTGGCAACAAAAGCCAAAATAGACAAATGGGACCTAATCAAACTCCACAGCTTCTGCACGGCAAAAGAAACAGTCACTAGAGTGAATCGACAACCATCAGAATGGGAAAAAATCTTTGCAGTTTACACATCTGACAAAGGGCTGATATCCAGAATTTACAAAGAACTCAAACAGATTTACAGAAAAAAAACAAACAAGCCCATTCAAAAATGGGCAAAGGATATGAACAGACACTTTACAAAAGAAGACATACATGAGGCCAACAAACATATGAAAAAGTGCTCATCATCATTGGTCATTAGAGAGATGCAAATCAAAACCACATTGAGATATCATCTCACACCAGTTAGAATGGCGATCATTAAAAAATCTGGAGATAGCAGATGCTGGAGAGGATGTGGAGAAATAGGAACACTCTTACACTGTTGGTGGGAGTGTAAATTAGTTCAACCATTGTGGAAGACAGTGTGGCGATTCCTCAGGGACCTAGAAATAGAAATTCCATTTGACCCAGCAATCCCATTACTGGGTATCTATCCAAAAGACTGTGAATCGTTCTACTATAAGGACACATGCACACGAATGTTCATTGCAGCACTGTTTACAATAGCAAAGACCTGGAACCAACCCAAATGCCCATCGATAATAGACTGGACTGGGAAAATGTGGCACATATACACCATGGAATATTATGCAGCAATCAGAAATGATGAGTTTGTGTCCTTTGTAGGGACATGGATGAATCTGGAGAACATCATTCTCAGCAAACTGACACAAGAACAGAAAAAGAAATACCGCATATACTCACTCATAGGCGGGTGAGAAAAATGAGAACGCATGGACACAGAGAGGCGGTCTACTATACACTGGGGACTGTTGGGGGAAATGGGGGAGGGACAGCGGGGGGGGCTGGGGGGGGATAGCCTGGGGATGAATACCAAGTGTGGGTGAGGGGGAGGAAGGCAGCAAAACACACTGCCATGTGTGTACCTATGCAACTATCTTGCACGTTCTGCACATGTACCCCAAAACCTATAATGCAATAAAAATTAAAAAAAAAAAAAAAAAAAAAAAAAAAAAGAACCAATGGACCCAACAGATATTTACAGAATATTTCATAAAATGGCTATAGAATATACATTTTGTTCATTCTCAAAGATAGACCACATGTTAGGTTGTAAAACAAGTCATAAAACTTTAAAAAAATTGAAATATCAGGCATCTTCTCTGATTACATGGAATAAAACAACAAATAAATAACAAATCTAGAAATTATACAAACACATGGAAATTAAATACTATTCTAATGACCAGGGGTTAATGAGGAAATTGAAAATTTCTTAATAAAAAAAAAAAGATGATGAAAATACAACATACTAAAACCTGTAGAATACAATAAAAGCAGTACTAAGAAGAAAATTTATATCTATAAATGCCTACATCAGAAAAGAATAAAAACTCTAATAACCTAATAATACAGCTTAAAGAACAGTAAAAGTAATATCAAACTGAACATGTTAGCAGAAAAAAGATATAAGAAAGATTAGAGTAGAAACAAATGAAATGAAAACAATACAAAAAGATCAATAAAGCAAAAGTTGTTTTCTGTAAAGATAAACAAAATTACAAACTTGTAGCCAAACTGACAAGAAAAAAAGAATATCCAAATAAATAAAACCAGAGGTTAAAAAAAGGAAACATTAAAACTGGTGCTGCAGAGATTCAGAGGACCATCAGTGGCTACTATAAGTAAATATATGCCAACAAATAATGTAGAAGAAATGGTCATTCTTAGAAACATCCAACCTACTAATATTGAACCAGGAAAAACTCCAAAACTTGTTCAAACCAAGAACAAGTAAGGAAATCAAAATTGTAATAAAAATTCTCCCAGCAAAGAAAAGCCCAGGACCCAATGGCTTCACTTCAGAATTCTACTGAACATTTGAAGAAAGCCTAACACCAATCCACTCAAACTGTCCCCCAAAATAGTGGATGTGGAAATACTTCCAAACTCATTCTATCTAGCCAGTATTATCCTGATACCAAAACCAGAGACATCAAAAAATCTAGCAGTCAATATCTCTGATGAATATTGATACAAAAATCCTCAACAAAATAATAGCAAACAAAATTCAGCAATACGTTAGATTATTCATCACGTGCAAAGGGATTTAATCCCAGGGATGCAAGTGTTGTTCAATATGTAAATAAATCATTGTAATACATCATATCAACCAAATAAAGGGCAGGAACCATATGATCATTTCAACTGATGCTGAAAATTATTTTGTAAATTTCAACATCTCTTCAACCCTCAGAGAACTGAATATAGATGGAACATACCTTAAGATAATAAAAGCCATATTTGACAGACCAACAGTTAGTATTGTACAGAATAGGGAAAAGTGGAAAGTCATTCCTCTTAGAACTGCAGCATTACAAACATGTCTCACTTTCATCAGTATTATTCAATGTGGTAACCGGAGGTCTTAGCTAAAGCAACCAGACAAGAGAAAGAAATAAAGAGCTTCCAAATTGGAAAGAGAGAAGTCAGATTATTCTTAGTAACTGTTGATACAACTTTGTATTTGGAAAAACCTGAATACTCAGCCACAAAGAACTGTTAGAACTGATTAACAAATTTAGTAAATGTGCCAGATACAAAATCTACATATGAAAGTCAGCATTTCTATATGCCAACAGCAACAGCCTGAAAAAAAAAAAATTTGAAAAGATAATCCAATTTACGATATCCACAAATAAAATTAAATACCTAGGAATTAACCAAATAAGTGAAAGATCTGTATAATAAAAACTATAAAACACTGATGAAATAAAGAGGACACCAACTAATTTAAAGATTCCATGTTCATAGATTGGAAGAATCAATATTGTTTAAATGTCCATACTAAAAGTCAGTGTAATCTCTATCAAATTACTAGTGACATTCTTAACAGAAATAGAAAAGTGAATTCCAAAATTTATATGAAACCACAAAAGACACAGAGTAGATCAAGTATCCTAAGTAAAAAGAACAAAACTGGAAGAATCAATTTACATGACCTCCAATTATTCTACAGAGCTGTAGTAACCTGAACAGCAAGGTACTGGAGTAAAAACAGACAGATAAACCAATGGAAGAGAGTAGAGAACCCAGAAACAAATCCACACAGCTATCGTGAGCTAATTTTTGACAAAGATGCCAAGAGCATACCTTGGGGAAAAAACAGTCTCTTAAATGTGCTGGGAAAATGGGATTTTTATATGCAGAAGGATGAAACTTGATCCTGATCTCTTGCCTTATACAAAAATGAAATCAAAATGGATTAAAGACTTAAACGTAACACTTTCAACTGAAAAACTACAACAAGAAAACATTGGGGAAACTCTCCAAAACACTGGTCAGGACAAAATTTTCTTGAGTAATACCACACAAGCACAGGCAACCAAAGCAAAAATGGACAAATGGGATTACATTAAGTTAAAAAGGTTCTGACCAGCAAAACAAAACAATCAACAAAGTGAAAAGACAACTCACAGGATAGGAGAAAATATTTGCAAACTACTCATTTGACAAGGGATTGATAATCAGAATATATAAAGAGTTTATACAATTCTATAAGAAAAAACTAACACTCTGATTAAAGAATGGGCAAAAAATTTCTGAATATACACTTCTCAAAAGATGACATTCAAATAAAAAACAAGTGTATGAAAAATTATCCATTATTATTGGTCATCAGAGAAATGCCATCAAAAACTTCAATTGGATACCATCTTATCCCAGTTAAAATGGCTTATATCCAAAAGACAGGCAATAAAAATTGCTGTCAAGGATGTGGAGAAAAGGGAACTCTTATATGCTGTTGGTGGCAATGTAAATTAGCATAACCACTATGGAGAATATTTTGGAAGTTTCTAAAAAATATAAAAATAGAGCCACTATATGGTCCAGCAATACCACTGCTGCATATATACCCCAAAGAAAGAAAATCAGCATGTCAAAGATATTCACACTCCTGTTTTTTGTTGCAGCACCATTTACTGTAGCAAGGATTTGAAAGACACTTAAGTGCTCATCATCAAATGAATGGATAAAGAAAATGTGGTACTTATACATAATGGAGTACTACTAGCCACAAAAAAAGAATGAGATCTAGTCATTTGCAACAACATGGAGGAAATGAATGTCATAATGTTAAGTGAAATATGCCAGGCACAGAAAGACAAAGCTCTCATTTCTTTCTCACTTATTTGTGGGATTTAAAAATCTAAACAATTGATATCATGGAGTTAGAGAGCAGAAGGATGATTAACAGAAACTAGGTAGGGTAATTGGGAGGTGAGGAAAGATGTGGATATGATTAATGGGTACAAAAATGTTAGAAAAAAATGAATAAACCTGACCCATCAAATCTTTGTGTAAAACAATGTTCTGAATCATTTTCTCTACATTTTCTTCCAATAGTTTCATAGTGTTTGCTCTTATGTTTAAGTCTTTAATCGATGTTAAAGAATGTAATAGTACCACAAGGGACTATAGTCAATAATAACTTAATCATGTATTTAAAATAACTAAAACTATGCAATTGCATTATTTGTAACACAAAGGATACATGCTTGAAAGCATGAATACACCATTCTCCATAATGTGATTATTATGCATCACTTGCCTGTACCATAATGTCTTATGTACCCCTGAAATATATACACCTATGTAGCCACAAAAATTTAAATAAAAATGTTAAAAAATACTATAAAATTATAGTAACCAAAATAGTATGGTATTAGCATAAAAACAGACACATTGACAAATGGAACAGAACAGAGAACCTAGAAATGAATTCACGCATTTACTGATTTTTTTTTTAGAGAGACACCAAGAATATATATAGTGGGGAAAAGACACTCTCTTCAATAAATGGTGCTGGGAGCATTTGAAAACTGTATGCAGAATGATAGTATATTTCTATCTGTCAACATACACTAAAGTAAACAACATAGAGACTCAAACACAAGAGCAAACACTATGAAACTACTGGAAGAAAGTGAAGGGAAAATAATTCAGAGCATTGTTCTAGGTAAAGATTTTATGGGTCAGATTTCAAAAGCACAGGCAACAACAATAAGAATTGGACTGAGAGAAGTATATCAAACAAGAAAAGGAATGTGTTGGCACATGCCTGTAGTCTCAGCTAGTCAGGAGGCTGATGGAAGGATTGCTTAAGCCCAGGAGTTTAAGGCTGCAGTCAGCTATGATTGTGCTACTACATTCTTCTCTGAGTCTCAAAATTAGACCCTGTCTCAAAAAAAAAATGAAGTTTATTTATTTGGTTCATTGTTGTACATGCTATATGAGAAGCATGGCACAGTATCTGCCTCTGGAAAAGACCTCAGAAAGCTTTTAATCCAGGTGGAAGGGCAAGAAGAAGCACCATGTCACATGGAAAGAAGGTGGCAAGAGACAGAGGAGAGCGCTGCAACACTCTTTTATCCAATCAGCTTTCCTGTAAACTAATGCAAGGAGAACTCATTCATTGAAGTGAGGATGGCACAAAGCCATTCATGAGGGATCCTTCCACACAACCCAAATATCTCTTACCATGCCCCACCTCCCAACACTGGGTTCAACATTTCAACATGAGATTTGGAAGGGATAACTATCCAAACAGAATTAATATACGTGGAGTAATATTCAGCAACAAAAAATATTGTAATTGGTATCAATATGAATGAGCTTGGAGGTTATTGTTATAAATAAGTCTAGAAGAAAAATAAATACTTCCTGTTCTCAGTCGTATGTGGAGCTAAAATATACCAGAAGTAGAGAGTAAAACTGTGGTTATTAGAGGTTGGGAAGGTGAGGAGGGAGAGGAGGATAGGAAGAGTCTGGTTACCAGATAGATACAAAGTTATGTTTAGATGACAGGAATAAGTTCTAGTGATCTTTAGCACTGTAAAATGAATATAGTTAGTAGTAATTCGGTGTATATTTTCAAAACACTAAAAAGGATTTTGACTGTTTACTACACAAAGAGATGATAAAAGTTTGAGGTGAGGGATGTGCTAATTACCCTGATCTGATCATTTCAGGTTATATACATGTATTCCACTATAACTCTTTATCCCAGAAGATGTAGAGTTACAGTGTGTCAACTAAAAAAGAAGGAAAAGATAGAAGTTAAAAATGGAACTGTTTCTCAATATTCAGTGATACCAAGCATTCATACACTAGAGCTGAGAAGTGATCACTGATTTTTTAAATGAAAAGATCATTCATGAAATGACTGATTTGATAAGACTAGATTGTAGCCTGTTAGGAAGTATGTAATTAAAGATAATAATTGAAGAATGTACTTTAAATAAAGTTAACTGTGATAAAAATATTTGAGAGAGAAATATTTTCTTTTTTATAGAGTTTTTTGTTTTCTGTTCTTATTTTTGTTTGAAATTCTAGCACATCTCATCTGTACTGAACGAAGAGATCTAAGGAAATGGGTGTTTTTGCCACATGCTTGGGCCATGGTTTTGAATGGGAAGCAGAATTCTTTTATGCTCAGTATGATTTACTTTGTCTATAGTAATGGAAGTAAGAAAAACTCTAGAAGACTATACAAATCAAATGTAAGAGAGATAGAAGCTTGGGGATTGGTAGTTCTGCTGACCTGGGCACATGCCTTTAGAGCTAAAGTTTTAGAGTCCCTAATAATTGTTTGAATTAGAGAGTTGATTCATTGGCCACTGATAAGGATATACCAGTATTGAGCAGTACTGAATTCAAGATAATTTTATTCACAATTAACCTGGTCCTTAAGCTGATCTGTGCAGGATGCTGTACCATGCAGAAATTTTATTTGCATAAGTATTAAAAAACTTAGGCATTTCCATGGAGTGTATTTAGTGCAATGCTTTAGAATTATTGATTACCTATGACATATTTAAATAAAGATCCAAGAGTAAATGTTATAAAGTTTATAAACCTAATGATACTTTTATAGTTTTGAATGGAAGTTCATGCTGTTGTTTCTAGTACATACACTTCTTTTTAACACTGCTTATTTAGTAATTGTTATTATATTTTACAGTTATTGAGCACTCAAATGTGAGCACTTTACTGAATAGAACACTTCAGATGATCCTTCATTATTGAATTAAAAATAAACCCTTTAAGATTAGATCATTAGTACCCTTTTTTCCATCCAGATTCTTTTAATTATGTAAGAATTTTAATAACTTTAATCTTTCTATGATTACTTTTAGTAAAGACATAGAGATCCAAAATTAAGAAAATAAATATAGTTTGAAAATACAGATAGCATTCAGAAATCTATTTACTTTTTTTAAAAAAAGACTGTATGGGTAGAATAATAATAGGTTACAAATCTGTAGTCAAATTGTTAGTGTTGGAATACTGATTTCCTTTTTTGAGACTGGCCAAACTTACTCTCTAAGTGCCGTGCTTTTCACATAATGGTTCTCTGATGTGTTAAGAGAAACACATGAAGTTCTGTGAAAGAAATTTTGAAAGTGCTAAATAATTATGAAGTAGTATTAAGATTACCATATTATTACTCAGGGTCTCAAATATCTTTGTCACAAGTAAGGTGTGAATAACTATTGTTAAGGGTTCTAGAGTTTTAAAAAACATAGGTAAAATAACAAACTGTGTAGGAAGAGAGGGTAAAAGGAAATTGAACCAAACAATGGCAACAAAACAGAAAATACATAAAAGTTCTCATTTAAAAAAAAATCTCCCACACAATGTGTTTTAGAAAGCTGAATGTACCATAAATTTCAAACTTCATTGTAGTGATCAAATTGGTAGTTTTCAAAGTTAAATAGATCACACTTAACACCCTGTAGAATGCTATTTGAGTATATCTTCCAGGTTGGGCCACATTTCTCCAGACCTACAACCCATTTATTCAGCCCTTCATCACGTCTTGCTTCAACTGTTATTGTTAAAGACACCTTTTTTTTAATCCTTATCAATATTTCTCCCCGTTATATTTAAATTAAAATATAACACAAGCCCTTTTTTCTTCTTTTTTCTTAGCAAGTCCTTTCTTTATTGATGATATGACAGCACAGTGAACAAAAATTCTGAATCACAGTATTCTAAGTAAAATGGGGTGATCATGTATATAGACTATTTGTTATAATTAATTGAAACTTAAGAGTGTTGCTGAAACACTAAAGATAATAACGACCTTTGCAAATATCTGGTCCCTTTCTCCAAGTTGGTAGTTAAAAACGATGAGAAAATATATCAAAATTATTAGTCATTTTGGAACCAGAAAAAAGAGTTAAACTACTCTCAAAAAATTATCCTTTGTATTTCAGGCCCTCCAGGGAAACAAAGTAAGCAAGGTCAAAGAGAAGAATCTAGTAATTCTTTCAGCTGCTCTGTGTCACTCATGATATGAGTGTTCCAGCATCTGTTCTTCCTAATTCATGATAATTGTGTCTTGTTGGAGGTTATGTGTGTATATTTAGATCTTCTCTGCTATACCTAGTTTTCTTTTTTCTTTTTAAACTTCTCCTTATTTCTATCAGACTGTAAAAAGGAGAAGTTTGCAAAGTATTGTTAATTGCAGTTCAGTAACAATTGGTAACCATTTTTTGCTTTTTTACTGGGTCGAGTTAAGTCTGTCCTTTATTTGTACAATGGAGGGTTTCTCAGCTGCACACAGTATGATAATGTCACTCTCTTTTCCATGTAGGTGGTCTGTAAATGTAGGTCCTTTGCAGAAACATCTGCCTAGGGACACTAGGGCACATGTCTTAGAAAGGTATATTATTATTTTATACAATTGGCAGAATTTTGATATGCTTTTGCTCTCATTCTTTTCAAAATTTGGGAATGTTTTATCCTTCTTGTACAACCATGGAATTTTAGCAATGACAGGAGCCTCAGTAATCAAATCAGAACTTTCATTTTGCAGCTGAGGAAATGAAGTCCCAGAGCAGACAGGTGATTGGCCAAGGCAGAACTTGAAACAGAACAAATTGTCCTGATTCCAACATCAGTACATTTTTGCTTTCAGACCAAATCCCTACATATAAAACAAATCTCCAGTGTAAAACAGAAAAGTCAAGTAAAATTTATTTTGAAACTGAGGTGATCTGTATAAATGAGTTCACTGACCATTTTACTTTCTTTGGAAGTGACCACATGAAGTCTTATCAGTCCATTAATTCTTCATGCAAGATAAAGTTTAAGGTTTGATTCTAACATGCTGTTAATTGCTGTTTTTCAGATTTTCTGTAAGTATTTATCATTACTAAGAATAATCAATTTCTAAGTATTGAAACAGAAATATTAACCTATCAAAAAGAGCTGACAGCAGTTGATGTGAGATTTTTTTCTTTTCAATTTCTCTTCCATTTTAAGAGAGATGTAAAGTAAAAAGTGTTTATAAAAAAAATATTAATTTGAGCAGTGTAACAGCTTTTTTTTTTTAAATTTTACTTTAAATTCTGGGACACATGTGCAGAATGTGCAGTTTGTTATATAAGTATGCATGTACCATGGTGGTTTGCTGACCCTATCATCCTGTCATCTCAGTTTTAAGCCCTGAATGCATTAGGTATTTGTCCTAATGCTCTCCCTCCCTTTGCCACCAACCCCCCGACAGGCCCCTGTGTGTGATGTTTCTCTCCCTGTATCTGTGTGTTCTCACTGTTCAACTCAAAATGGATTAAAGAATTAAAAGTAAGACTTAAAACCATAAAAAGCCTAGAAGAAAACCTAGGCAGCACCATTAAGGACATAGGCATGAGAAAAGACTTCATGACTGAAACACCAAAAGCAATTGCAACAAAAGCCAAAACTGACAAATGAGATCTAATTAAACTAGAGTTTCTGCACAGCAAAAGACACCATCATCAGAGTTAACAGGCAACCTACAGAATGGGAGAAAATTTTTGCTGTCTACCCATCTGAAAAAGGTATAATATCCAGAATCTACATGGAACTTAAATTTACAAAAGAAAAACAACCCCATCATAATGTGGGCAAAGGATATGAACAGACAGTTCTCAAATAAAGATATTTATGCAGCCAACAAACATAAAAAAAGCTCATCATCACTGATTATTAGAGAAATACAAATCAAAACCACAATGAAATATCATCTCACGCCAGTTAGAATGATGATTATTAAAAAGTCAGGAGACAACAGAAGCTAGAGAGAATGTGGAGAATTAGGGAAGTTTTTACACTGTTGGTGGGAGTGTAAATTACTTCAACCATTGTGGAAGACAGTGTGGCAATTCCTCAAGGATCTATAAATAGAAATACCATTTGATCCAGCAATTCCAATACTGGATATATACCAAAGGATTATAAATCATTCTACTATAAAGCCGCATGTACATGTATGTTTATTGCAATATTATTTATAGTAACAAAGACTTGGAACCAACCCAAATGTCCATAAATGATAGATTGGTTAAAGAAAATGTGGTATATATATACACAATGGAATGCTATGCAGCCATAAAAAAGATGAGTTCTCAAAGTGCTGGGATTACAGGTGTGAGCCACTGTGCCGGGCCTTGGTTATTGTTTTAAGCTACTATCACCTTCTTGCCTATTAATTTGCTCATTTACTCCTCAAGGCTGGGTAGGTGTCTGGAATTTCCCTTGAAGGAACTCAAGATTTTCTGTTATTTCCATGCTTGGGAAATCCATAGGCCCTTAAGAGGAGACCCTGCTCAGTCTCTTTTATACCAAATGATTCATTTTTAGCAGTTGCCTAAAAGTTTTTAGTTTCTTTTAAAAAGTTTTTTTTTTTTGGTAGAGACAGGATCTTGCTATGTTGCCCAGATTGATCTCAAACTCCTGGCCTTGGGTGATCCTCCTGCCTTGGCCTCTCAAAGGGCTGGCATTATAAGCAAGAGCCACCACTCCCAGCCATCTAAAAGTTTTTGTTTTATTTTATTTATTATTATTATTTTTGGTGGGGAGGGAGCAGCTAAATTTTTTGTACCTTCTCTGGAAACTCTTATTCCCTAAATATTATAACTACATTTTTATGAATGTGAGCTACCCAACTATTCTGTGGATGTATCCTGCCTAGCATCCTCCTACAATGTTTATTGGTCACCTGATATGCACAACACATTGTGCCAGAGAGGATGTCATTCGGTTTTACAGACTGGTTACAAAGATTAATGCAAAAACCAAATAGGCAAAATTTATGAACTTAATATTGAGAGAATAAAGCAAGTTTTGGGAGAATAAAAAAAATGAGTTGATGTCCTTTGTAGGGGCATGGATGAAGCTGGAAGCCATCATTCTCATCAAACTAACACAGGAACAGCGAATCAAACACTGCATTTTCTCACTCATAAGTGGGAGTTGAACAAGAGTAGCCCTATTTTATAAGCTCTGTATAATTACATGTTGCCTATATTTTAAAAAAATTAAAATAAAAAAATTTCTAGCACATGAAATCTACCCATAAACTCTCTCTCATCAATGGCTGCTATGTATCTAACTTTCTGCTTAACTTTTGCTTTTATATAGCTACATCAGTGTTGTTTTTAATTTGCAACTTTCAGCCCTTTATATGCTACCATGATTACCTAAAATGTCTTCCCTTCTCTTTTTCTCCTGGCAAACTCTCTCACAGTCTTTAAGACCCAGTTCAAATAGCCCGTTCACAGAGAGGCCCCTCCAACTTCACAACACTTGTTGTGTTTATGTTATTAAATGTGATAGTGTTTCCTGAGTTATGGAGTATCTTTTTTGAGGATTTTATTTCTCACTAAATTGTGAGCCTCTTTATTTAGAGGTAGTGCTTGTGTTGTAATTTATGTTTAATATTTAAATCCTTATTAATGGGTGAGCAAATGGATGAATGTGTGGATAGGAGAAGAGGAAGATGATAACCTTAGGACCAAGCATTTAATCTAATTCTAGTTCAGGTTTCTGATTTCTGCATCTCTTGTACACCTGTTACCAATACATCCTTTGTCTTTCTGTTCGTTCTTCACTGATTAAGGCAACTATCCCTTGTGTAGCTTCCATGCAATAGGAGTAGCTCAATTCATTTATTTTCCATTTTTCTTCAGACAGTACCTAAGTAAGTCTAGAAGCTCTTATGGCAAATGTGTGAGAGTAAATCACATTGTGTTAGTCATGGATATTTAAACAGAGATATTACTAGTTGATATTGGAATTATCTTTTTTCTCATTTATAGCTGATTAAGGATCAAGTGTTCTTATTCACAATATATATCCAGACTCACTCTCTTTTGTCAGCTTAGAAAAAGATTATCTCGCATGGTTGAAACTTCCCTGAATGATTAGTAGCTTCCTATATTACAGCATGGGCATGCCTACAAACTATATCCCTTTAATCATACTTGCTACCTACAAATATCTCTTAGAAAGCATATAATACTTTTACATCAATAAGAAATAAATCATATTTGTAAACATTTTTAATGCTCATTCTGGTTTACTTTAGTTCCTGGACTTAGGGTCAATTCTTAATTCTGCATATATTTTAGCCTTCTGCAAACAGGACAAATCTAGCATTAGAAAAAAAAAAAAGTTTTCTGCCTGCAACCCAAGCAGTCAAAATGTTAACAAGGATCCCTGATTCCATAAATAAGAGTTTCCTTACCAGCAGTAAAATTTCCAGAAACTCCTGCTGTGTAAGCTAGAAGGCTTCAAGCTGAGCTCTTTTTTTAGCGGCAAGTTGCCCTCAGATAAATTACCCTGATGACTAAGTAAAACCAAGGCAATGTGAGACCACAGTATAGCTAACATTCTTCACGTCATGCACCATTATCAGGCTCAATGAAGCAAACCTTTAGAGATCAAAGAATAAACCTTGTCCTCACTGCTTTTTGCTGTGCTGAAAATTTTTAACTGCTGGTTAGTCTATTTTTAACCAATTTAAATAGAGCCAACTGCTCACTGGCTCAGAGGGTGCTTAGCTAAGACACTACTGCCTGGCTTGCATGGTCCTATCATCTAAGAACCTGATGCCCTAGATTTCCCAAGGCAGACCCTGTTTTAAAACTTACAGGTTTCATACCTGATTTTTACTCCCTGGCTTCAGTGAAAAGTAACCTGAAACCAAATTAGTTGGAGAGATAATTCATATTAGGTGATACTAGATTGAAAAATTTAAATAACAACTGGAATTTAGACCTAATATGATAGACCATAAAAAGCTATAGTAGATTCTTGACTTGAAAAAAAAAACAACAACAACAAAAAACACATTTTTAACTAACAATAGTAAAAATATAGATGATATAGTATATTATCAATTAATTGCGGAGTTATGTTAGAATTAAAATCTTATGTGGCAAAGAGACTGGTTTTCTGCCTTGGCTAGTTATTCATTCTTAGAGGGTCTAAACCCTTTGTATTGGGAAAACACTCTGTCAGAACCAAGAACTGCTCTTCATAAGCTCAGGCCAGAGAAAGAGGCAGACCCTTCAAGGTTGGTAAGTAGTCAAATATTTATTCAGATGGAATTTACAAGGCAATCTTTGGTGTCAGTAAGACAAGGCACATCTCTTTGTCTGTAATGGATATCTGTCTAGTCTTTTTCTTTTTCCTTTTCCTTTTCATGGTATAAAAGAGAAAAAAAAGTTACTTATGTGGTAAGCCATCTGTTTGCATTCTTAATCTATATACTCTCAACTAAAAGGGATTATTTGGATTTCCTACAATCTATCCCACATTCCTAAGGTGGGGTAATGTTCTGGGCAGCAGTAATGATCTTGGTGCTTGTATTTTCTTCCAGTTGCTGCATTCTACATCCACTTCATGGTCACACATGCAGAAAACATTTTCACAACACTCTATTCCTCATGATCACCTTGCAGTTTTAAACACCTCCTCCCCATGAGAATCCCTGGGTTTCACTGTGGGTTCTATAGTGAGGGTGATAGCCTTACTGGCAACTTGATGCTACACTGCAGGGTGATTTCTCAGCAAAAATAGAAACACATGCAGGAGGAAAGGCAAAGCAATGAAGTAAGCAAGTAATGATTAACAAGTGATTTAACCATTTACTAAGATTTTAAAATCAGTTTGACAACTACTGATGGAGCAGCATCACTGAGAGCATTTATCTATGAAGCCATGTGTTGCTCTAGAGTGGTGACATTTTATTTGTAATAGGTAACATTCTGTTATGATAATGGCAGGGGTTCTGCCTTGTGCCATATAGTCTTTTACATGAAGGCTATTTCTGTGTTCAGTGCTAGAATGTCCTGTCTACTGTCCTTTAGAGCTTGTCTAGTGACATTGGTTAATGTCTTTGTACTAGCTATTATATTTCTCATGCTCATTTGAGAACTAAAGATGGCAGCTATATGACCATACCTGTAGAAGGCAGATCACTCTCCCATCCAGCTCGGAGGTATGGGTGATTGGCAGCAGTAGTCAGTTTATTCCATAACTGTTCCATTGCCCAGCAGAACCCTAGGGTACAACATCCCATCCATCTGGGGGCAGCCAAGGCTACAGGTTAGAACCACACAGCAACTGTGTTTCATTAGGGGCCACCCAGGGTATGCCTGGTCATTTTACTCTGGCAGTGGTGTTTCAGAGTTTAGCAGGGTAACCATGGCATTATGGGTGGGAGGAGGCACTACTCTATGTATGGAGTGGTCTCTGGAATTGTGTTTTTGTTGTGATTATTTTCTTTCTGGCAGAGAGGGGTAACTTGACTCAACTTTTCATAGCCTGGTGTTATTTACATAGAGTTATTTCAGACCTTTGTACATTTTTGTTATTTACTTCTGATTTGGGGACTAACTGAGACTTTATTTTTTTATTTTTGTGGCAGTACATGAAAGTGGGAAGGAGGGTCCCTTGTTTGATAAAGTGTCATTAATGGGCCATTGGGTGGGGTCTTACCTAGTAATATCTGCAGTAGTTCAAGTACTCACATTTTTTTTCCTCAAAATATATGATTGTAATGCAACCCAGAAAGTTACTGCAAGGAGTTTAGCATTCATGTCTGAACAGAGATTCCTAACAGTAGCACCTGTCCATAAGCCTAACAAGCTGACATATTTCTCATTTGGGCATAGGACATAGCTCAATGCAAGAACACATTTTTTTTAGACTATGTCCTGTAATGTTCACACTTCATATTAGCAACAGGAAGCTAGAGGCAGCAAAACAAAATTCAAATTCACATTTGTAAAGGCAGATCATCTCCTTCAACAAGGTTTAGACTGGTGAATTGTTCTTGACTAGTCAAAAAAGCAGCTTCTGAGGTGGTTTCCCAGGAGAAACACACCATATGTGCTGTCCAGGGAAAGTAGGAGTGCCTCCCATGAGGATTCTAACTGCAGAGAGGTTTATATGCCAGACCAGCAATCTGATGACTTTTCCCCTCTGCAAAGTGCAAGTGCCTCTCCATTGGTACATCATTACCTCAGGCCCAGTGTCTAGAGGCATGATGAGACTCCAGGTGAGTGTGGTCCTCTTGGCCCTGCAGGATGAAGTATCCCACTCAACTTGCTAGGGTATCCCATGCTAATCTTCACTGCACCAGACCATCTCTTGGTTGGATGTTTCAAGGGGTATGCATTACCATAATGCACTTAGTAGGGGCCAGCGGAGGTAAGAATGTATCTTGCTCTGTTTGACATTCTCTTAACCTTAGTGAGGGCCCATCTAGCTTTCTTTGTCTGGCAAATGGGATAACAGGGTAGATTATGGCAATAATTTCATCTGCCTGAGCAGGTTAGGAGTACCCATAAGTGCTTTTATCTGCTGTTTGAATACCCTAGTTTTTGCTCTATCAGCCCTGTTGCCTGTGGGTTATAGGGTAAATGGAATCTTCTAGGACTTTACTTTGTCATGCCCATTTTTGTATATAATATCCTTTGAAGTGGGTTTTTGATTACTACCTCATGGGCATGTCATTTGTTAACACTTAATTTTTTTAAGTTTCAGATTGTAGCTTGCTGGTTAGCCCTGTAACAGGGGAAAGCCAATGTCAGGTCATTACCCTCAGTTACAGGTAATGGATCAGTATGCTCTACCTGCTGTTACTTGATAGATGTCAACCCTCTATATTTTTTTCCAGATAGCTTAGACAGTGCTCTGGGGCATCTCAAGGAGCAGGCTTAACACTTTTTTATTGTATGTGGTATATTACTGCATTTTACAGGCAAATCTTTGTCCTGGGCAGCTTTTTATTTTACCTTTGTTTCTTTATGTTCCTTTGTTTTTGAATCCAACGTACTATGTCCTCTGCCTTGAAGACCGTAGCACACATTTCAATGAGGGCATTTGCTTCCTGATTGCTTGTTGGTGAGACAAGAGTGTGGGTTGGGACGTGGAACACTTGAAAATCAGCATGTGAGTTTTGCAGCCTGTCCCTTACCTCTTGCCACATTTCCTGTCCCCAGATGGGCTTTCCCATCAGTGTCTACTCTTCCTTCACTCATTGCCCAATCCAAATGTCATGATTGTCCAATTACTCAGTGTAGAGTACTAAAGGCCAAGGTTTGTTCTCAAGTACCATCCATATGGTCTACAACTCTGCCCACTGGTTACTTCAGTGTCTCCCAAATTTAACTTCTCAAATTATATGTCTCAGGATGAAACACTACCATTTTCCATGAGGAAGAATTGCCTTTGCTGGACTTTCTATATACCATGCCTCTACAGGGCTAGGCCCATTATTTTGCTTAGTGTTGGTGGTACTGCCTCAGGAACCTAGGGTACCACAGATCCCAGGTCTTTCTAGACCACACGCTTCAGTGACATCCACATTTCCTCTGCCTGTGTTCTTAAACATAGTGAGCTGTGCTGCTGAAGGTACTCATGCTTCTTTGTAAGCATGGGGCCTGAGAAGTGGCAAAGCATGAGTTTTTGAACATACTATGTACCCACCCTCCAAGTGAGTAAGTGGTCCTAAGAGTGGCTGGATTGTCTTTGGTTAGGGGATCAGTTTAGACAAGGGCAGTGTATACTACAAATAGCTGCAGTTTTATCCTAATGTATCATTTAACTCTTCTCCATTAACTGTGATCAAAATCCTCAAGAAATTGAACTCTTACCTTGTTATTGCCATAGTGCCCATCCCACTTCATCTTTGGCAATAGACACATTGAATTTACAGGGTGACCATACCCGGGTTACCTCTAAAGCCTTAAGCTGTTAGACCAGAACTTTTGCCTTTTTAAAAGCCTGTTCTTCTCATGTCTGATCCTAGGCTGTTCCCTTTTTACTTAGCCTATATAAAGGCCTGAGACATTGAATAAGGTGTGTTATAAGGCTCTTTAAGTACCATAACAATCTCACAGAAGCTCGTACTTCCCTCACTGTCATGGTAACAGGGTAGGCTTGGATCTTATCTATTACTCATTTAGGCAGTACCTGACTCTTCCTGACCAGAAGACTTTTAAGAACTTTGGGATGGCAACTAGTTCCTGTACCTTGTTGGTGTTCACTACTCATCTTTGTGAATAGAGGTATTTGGTCACTGAGGTCAGGGTGATCTTAAGAGGGAAAAATCCTTACAAGATTTAATGTGTTATCAATGACAGATGGTGATGGGGGACAAAAACAGAGTCAAGTCCCAGCCAGAATCCTATGGCTGATTTGTAGGGTTGTGAATGTATTCTCACAGTAGCGCCTGAAAGGCCCATTGCCATCCTTTCCACATAAAAGCAAATTCATTCTGTGAGTTCATAGGAAAATACAAAAAAGGCATTAGCTAAATCCAGTATTGCATGGGTAATTTCTTTGGGAAGACATTAAGTTCTAGGAAAGAAGTATTGTTCAGTATACCAACATGTATGGTGACACCATTTTGTTGAATATTTTTATAATCCATTGTCATTTATCATGACCCACTTGACTTTCCTACTGCCCATAAAGGACTATAAAAGGTGCTTTGTGCTGGTCTTACTGTCCCTGGCCCTTGTAACTCCACATCTCCCACCTTCCCCACCAGCAATGTGCAATGCTCAGTGGCCACTGTCCTCCCTCCAGGATGTGGGAAGGGTGACTGGCTCCCAGCCTACAAGTCTGCCTAAGGTAAGTTTCATTATCTGTACCCATAGGCAAAATTTTTCTGGGGTGTCCTTTTAAGATGTCAATACCTAACATGTTTGTGGGTTTAGCCAAAATATAGAGCACATACTGTTTGGAGGGACTCCATCCAATTTGCAAAGCAAGAGCCACTTGTACTAAACAGCACTTCCTTCTGTAGCCATTTATACCACAGATAGGACCTATAAAGCAGCTAAGATTTCAATGTATGGGAGTACATTCTATCCTGGAATATACTAAAGTCTAGTTTGTTGGTTCTTTTTCTTTTGCTTATTTAAATATGACTAATATATTGTTACCACAATATGTTGTTGCCTCCAATTGCCCCCCACCACTAGTATTTCAGGGTGACCTTGGCTCTACCCTAGACCCTAGGGATTGGAAGAACCCAACCTGTATAGATTTAAATACTGGGAGCCTCCTTGGTTAGGACAGAGGGATTGACAAAATCAGGGACACTAATCAGTCTTAACAGCTGCTCTAGACGCCAGGCCTTTCATTCATAGCCCCAACAGCAAAGACTGGTTGTGTGTCTGTCTCTTCCACTGGACTGCCAACGTTTACCAAATTTACTCACATTTGCTTTTGTGTTACCCTATATCCTCCTTGTGTGTCTCCTTTCACTGCAGTAGCACCCCTCTTAGGGGTAGCTGCACTCCTTTGGTAATGTATTTACTTTTTCCTGGAGTCAGTTTTTCCCAGATCAGTCACAGTCTGTCCCATTTCATAGAATTTTTGGCCTAAGACAGGGCTAAGCATAGTGGTCAAGGTTTCTAAAAAGCAGATGGAGCAGACTGCAAATGTTAGGTTGATGCAAAAGTAACTGCAGTCTTTGCCATTTAAAAGTAATGACAAACACCAAGGCTACTTTTGTACCAACCGAATAGTGTCTAACTCCTGCAGTAAAAGTAGCCTTGTTTTGGGCCCTCAAAGAGAGCCTAATATACCATCTGGCACATTTCAAATTCCTTAGGATCTGCTATAGATTTCCAGTTGAATATACTACCCAGCAAGACACCCTCATTGGGCCTGCTATCTGACCAGAGCTAATAACCAATTTAAAAGTAAGTGGGTACCAAGGTGCTTCTCTCCCCAGGATGGGTGATTATATTACTCATCTTTTTTGATAGGGTTTTTTTTTTTTTTTTGGCCATTGAGAGAAGCCATTTCCACCCTTACCCCATAACCTCATTAGCCACGTGGAAATGCTTTCCCTAGGTTTCTGTTGAAACTAAACTGTAATCTCTCTTCATTTGGGTGTGTACTGATGTGAACTGCATGTTACCTGTAGAGGTAGTCTGCCCTTAAGCTGTACCTATATCTGGTCAGTCTCTAGCTTGTGGCTTAATAAGAGTGGGCCTGGTACATTTTTTAAGTCACTTTTTATTACTACTTTAATTTTATTTTTATGTTTATTTTCCAATGTGTTTCATGTCTGCATCTCCATCTGCCTTACGGGCACAAACTTTCACCTTGGGGACTTTTCTTCCCTGTAACTTAGTACACCTGCATGCCAGTTGTAAAGTTTTTATCCTGATTCTCAACCTCATTGGCTGGTCCTGTGGCCAGTAGGGTAGTAGACATTTGCATATTCCTTTGTAATTCTAGTTTCTTTCTCAGTTTTCTTACTCCTTTTTTTTTTTTAGACAGAAATATAACTTTGTCAATGTTCTTATGTAACTAAGAAATGAGACACATTACCTAGAGACATTCAGTACACATTATTTCATATTTAAGGTGACATTTCCATACCAGTTCCACCACCTGGTTAGAAGTGGCCATCACAACAACCTCTGCAGGCACTACTGACACATCCTGAACTCATATTCATACACTAAGGGACAGAGAGGGATGTCAGAGACCTGGACCACATTCTTCTCAAAACCACACTTTTTTATTGTAGAAAATGGATAATAATTATAGAAAATTAATTGATCTACAGAGTTTTATTGGGTATAATTTCATAATACAGTTTTACAAATTTGTGTAACAAGTTCTGATTATTCACCTTCACACTTAACCTTTTTGTATATTTTTAATTGACAAATACAGTTGTATTTATTGTGTATGTCTTAAAATATGTATACATTTTGGAATAGCTAAACCAAGCAAATTAACATGTATTACCTCACATATCATAGTTTTTCAACTTTTAGATTCAGGGGGTCCATGTGCAAGTTTGCTCTCTGGATGTTTTTAGTGTGAGGCTGAGGTTTGGGTCTGACTTTTGTTGCTGCTGCTGACTGCCTCTTGGCTCTTGCACTGCCCACAATAGGGGAAGCCCTACTGCAGCCACCACCATCCTCCTTTCTTTTTTAACTCCCATGCCCTATTTTTACCTGCTCAAATGGAACTTGGGACATTTTCAGAGAGCCCCCACACTTCCAGGGAAATCCATGTGTATGAAGTATGTGGGCCACTGATCCCTAGAAGGAAGCTGCCAGCTAGCCTGGGATTTTCCCTCTGGATGCCTCAATCTCCAAGCCCCTTTCTTTTGTGGGTATAGGGAATTCATGATCCCCACATCACCTGTGGGTACCCTGAGTTTAGTGGTGACAAAGAAATGAGAGAAAGACAGATTAAGAGAAAAAGTGGGACCAGGGGGCCATCATGTTATTACTCTGGAGGTGACAGTGAAGGCTCTGAACTTTGATCATCCACACTATTTATTGATAACAATGACTTTGATCTATAGGGTAGGGATGGAGTGATGGTGTGATGAATCAGTGAGTCAGAAGTGAATCAGTGGCCAGAACTGGTGTATCATCCTAAGGATTGTTAACAGTGGCAGTTTGGGAGTATCACAAAACAAGAACATGTGGTTATCTTTAACTTATTGTCTGTGTACAGCTGGTGGAAAGTAGGCCTTTACTGTTGCCTCCAGAGTAATGAAGTGATGACCCCTGGTCCCAATTTTTCTCTTAATCTTTTTCTCATTCCTTTGTCACCACCAAACTCGGGGTACCTATGGGTGACGTAGGGCTGGCTGCCCAATGTGGGGCTTATGGTTTCCTATGTTCTGGCCTCAAAGTGTGGGGCTCATGGATTCCCTACAGTGGGCTCTTGTCTGTCTTGCTGTTTGTTGGGAAAAATCCCTGTCATAACTAAGAACTACCCTCCATAAGCAAAGACAAGCTCAGACCAAAGAAAGTGTCAGACACTCCAGGTTGGTAGGTAGTCAAAAATATATTCAAGGGGAACTTACCTATGATGAAGTCTTGGGTGGCAGCAAGACAAGGTAGAGCTGTGTATTTGTAATGCACTGCCTGTGGAGTCTTTTATACCAGGAAAAGAAAAAGAAAAAAAAAAAGGACAGATAGTAAAAAAGTCATGGATAGTGTATTAAACTGTCTGGTTGCATGCTTAATCTAGTTAATCTATTTAAAAGAATTGTTTGGATTCCCTACAATGTGACCAACATTCCTACAGGGAAAAGGGGAGCAAGATGTTCTGGGCAGCAGCATTTATCCCAGGCTGTGTGTTTCCTCCAGCCAGTGCATTCTGTGTCCCACTTTGTGGTCATGTACCCAAAATACATTTCCTCAAATTGTGTAAGCCATATAAATTTGATGATGATTCAAGATCATAGATTATTTTATTACTTATAATCTCTGTTAAACATATAACCATTTTCTAGAATAGTGTCAGGCACAGTGTTGTCTTAATAAATATTTGGGAAATGAATTTAAAATGAATGCTTATTTCAAGAAGACTAGATCATGGAGGCAAGATATCAATGCAAAACCCTCACTAGAGTGCATAGAATACATAGGCTTGCTCTCAAAATGCACCTTAAGTTGGGGAGAGAATCACACATTTATTAAATGGGAAAAATTTAGTTCAGAATAGTGATTATGGGGGTGCTAATTCTCAATTTCTCAGTAGTGGTTCAAAATTTTGTCTTCTGTCGGTTTATCATCCCAGTGTTACTTTCCCACAATTGCTTAGATGAAATCTCCACCTCTGCCAGACTAATTAACTTACC
This sequence comes from Saguinus oedipus, assembly GCA_031835075.1. Lineage (NCBI taxonomy): Eukaryota > Metazoa > Chordata > Mammalia > Primates > Cebidae > Saguinus > Saguinus oedipus. The sequence continues at coordinate 132,560,099 of CM063178.1, forward strand.
CATTCCTACAGAATCCTCTGTGTCCTTTGCCTTCATCATTGCTCATACCGATCCCTCTACTTGGGATGCCCTTTCACTACCCAGCTATTTTAACCTTAGATTATCTTTAAGAATCAGCCTAACAGTAATCTTGCCCATGAATCATTTTTCTCTCACTTCCAGATCTCACAGGTATTCTGAATTTTAGTATTACTCATCTTATTATTCCTGTGGCCTTTAATACGTGTGTGTGTGTGTGTGTGTGTGTGTGTGTGTGTGTGTGTGTGTGTACACTCATTGTTTTGGATAATTTATGCTGCAATAACTTGGACCATATCTCTGTGTGTGTTTATTTCATTCCTTCAACAAATATTTAATAAACAGGTACTATCCAAGGCACTGAGACACAAGATTGAACCAAACAGATTAAAAACTCTGATGTTATAAAACTTATATTCTGTTTTATTTATTTATATTTTTGTATTTTAAAATGTTATTCCTCAAAATCATATAATAGCATGATTAAAGTATTTACAATGTAATAGGTTAGGATTTCATTGTAGTTTCTATAGACAGGAATATCTTCAGAAGAGTTTGTGTAGAAAAAGTTAGACTCAGCATTCTGACAGCATTCTAACTAGGATGTGCTCAGGTATAAAATAGGCTCCTAAGGGAATTTAGGGAGCTACATTTTGAAGGTCTTTTTTTTCCCAGATGTTTCTGACTAAAAATGGTCTCTCAAAAGATCACCATTATCCAGGCATATATATGTGTGTGTGTGTGTGTGTGTGTGTGTGTGTGTGTGTATACACACACACACACATATATATGTATATATATATGTATATATATACACATACACACACACATATATATGTATATATATACACACATATATATGTGCATATACGTGTGTGTGTGTGTGTGTGTGTGTGTGTGTAATGAATGTATTTGGTAAATAGGTTATTTGCAGTTGTGATTAAGTTAAAGATTTTGAGATGGGAAGATTATCCTGTGTTATCCATGTGGGCCCTCAATCCTGTCATAAATGTTCTTCTAAAAGAGAGGCAAACTGAGAGTTGACACAGATGTAAGAGGAGAATGCAGCATGATCAAGGAGACAGAGATGGGAGTGATGCAGTCACAGGTAAAAACATACCAGTGGCCATGAGAGGCTGAAAGAGCTAAGAAACACTGTTCCCTAGAGCATCTGGAGTGAGCATAGCCCTGTTGACTTTGTAGATTTAGCTCAGTAATAAAGATTGCAAACATATGGGCTCCAGAACTGTGAGAGAATAAATGTATACTGTTTTAGGCCCCCTAGTTTGTAGGAATTTCTTACAGCAGCCATATTAAATGAATACATTTCTTAATTATTATTCCCTCTTTCTATTTGAGATATTTGCTGCAACTTCTAATTATATGCCCTTAAGAAGGTTAAGAATGTAGGGCCTATTCTTAGTGTGCTAAAGTTTTTTATAATAAATGGTGATGAATTAAATATAATTTTCTGCATTAATGATTCTCTATTAATAACACAAATTATACATATACACAATCACACATGCATTCTTCTAAGAATATTTTTTCCTAAGATAAACTCAACTAGAACATGATGTATTATCTTTTATTAGATGTGGTTTGCTAAATAATTATTTAGAACTATATTTATTAGTGAGATTGACTTATTCTTTTTTTGTACTGTGTTATTTTGGTTTGGATATACAAGACATGCTAGCTTCAAACAATTCTTTGGACATTGCTTTCTTTTTTTTTCTACCCTTTGGAAGTGTTTGTACAAAAATAAATGACCATTTCCCAGGCAAGGTTTAAGTTTTAAATTTACTTAAGGAAGGTGACATTAATACCCAAAACATAATTTTGATAGCACTAAATCTAATGTGTTTGTATGTGTGTGTGTGTTTTAAAGGTACTCATGGGTCATAACTTAATTACATTTATCAAAATAGAGCTAAATGTGAATGTAGCTCCATTACCAAGCAAGAAAAGTTAGATGATTTTGCATTATCTCCTTGTAACATAAGTAGACCTCTGAAAAATAGATAATTAATACTTGCTATGACATCTGAACATATAAATTAATGATATTTGTTTGAAGTGGTTTTTTTTTATAAAATACTATAGTCAACTACAGTTGTGTTTTGCATAACTTAAAGAGTGCAGACTTCAAAGTCAGCCTTCATGGGTTCAGATCTTAAATCTTCACATGTCTGTGTGATGTCAGGCAAGTTACTTAGCTTCTCTATGACTTAGTTGCCCCTACCTGGAAAAGAGAGATAACACCTCATATGTTTGTTACAGGGCTTAAATGAGTGAGCATTTGTTAAAGTACACAGAATTGTTTTTGTATCTAGGAAGGATTTTATATGCATTAACAACTAGTACTTTTATTATCATGTTCTATACTATTTTTCTTCTAAACATATGAGAAGAGTTCACATCAATAATCTGGCCCAACATCAGAACCCTTGTGTACAGTTGCAGGAAATTCCCCATTTGGAGTAGTTGAATGTTAGATTTTACATAAACTAGCCTGAGAGGGGAAAAGTGCTGACTATAAACCAGATATTACTTCAAGGTGTGATTTTTCTGTCTTACACTTACTTCACTAATTGTATTAAATAAAAGAATAAGAAAATCACATTTAATGTGTGATCTGCCTTTTGATCCATATGTTTTCTCAGATTCTGTCTGCTCGTTAGTGTACTTGATGAAATCACTGATGATAAGTACTGTGCTGAATTATTTATCTTTTAATATTAAAAGTGTAAGTAGAATAAATTAAGTTGTAGGCAGCAAAAAATTGAGATTGGCTGTTACATTTTTCTCATTAGGAAAGTCTTCTCATTTAAGTTTCTTACTTTTATTTGTTTGCTTGTTGAATAAACTTTTATATCAGTATGACCTGGATCTAAGACTCACTTCTATTACTATTGTCAGATAATTTTCTATGAATGTAAATGTGCCTCTAACATACAGATAACATTCCCCATGCTCTCTAACTATGTATTCAATCTGTCAATTATAGGCAATAACTTCATAACTCTGCCCTTCCATGTTAAATAATGAGTAGCAACCATTGAAGTATGGATAAAAATTCCAACAGTTTGAGCACAGTCTACCACATTTTCCCCAAATGAAATGTTACTTTTTTGGTCAATCAGGGCACATCTGGAAAAATATTTTTAATGCATGTAAATATCTCAGTCTCCTCTCATATTAAACTGGCTGATGCTCAACATCTAAAATTGGATATGTACAAACTAATTTGCCAAGCAAGTAGGAAATTTTTTTTTGAGGTAGCATCTGAACAATAATAATGTAAATTTTAAGGGGACTTTTTGTTATATAATTAGTTTAAAAATTAAAAAGTGCACAAATTAATTATGCCAAATAGAATAGAAAAAAGTGCCTCAACCGACCGTGATTAAAAATGATCCTGATGTAGTATATAGTTTTTAGAATTTACTCCACTAAGTTATTTTGTGAGTAATAAGATGATGTGAGTTTTTCTTCAAAAGCAAGAAGAAAAGGTATGAAAAAAAGAAGGAAAAAGAGAAAAAAAAAAGGTGACTTTCTATGGTGTCTATTGCAGCCCAAATTTTTTTAAAAACACAAAAGTAGGTAAATATGTAGTATATTTTAGCTTTGTTATTGAAACAGAAAATATATACTCGTGTATAATATATATATATACTTAATTGGAGTAATAGATTTTGGTGTTTATCTGTGGAATCTATATAAAATCTATATAATATATATGGCATAGTTATAAAATGGTGCATTAAAATAAGATTAGCAAACTAACAGTTATTGAAACATTAAATAAGATAATGTATATAATTTTTTTTTTTTTTTTTTTTTGAGACAGAGTTTCACTCTTGTTACCCAGGCTGGAGTGCAATGGCGTGATTTTGGCTCACCGCAACCTCAGCCTCCTGGGTTCAGGCAATTCTCCTGCCTCAGCCTCCTGAGTAGCTGGGATTACAGGCACGCACCACCATGCCCAGCTAATTTTTTGTATTTTTAGTAGAGACGGGGTTTCACCATGTTGACCAGGATGTTCTTGACCTCGTGATCCACCTGCATCAGCCTCCCAAAGGGCTGGGATTACAGACTTGAGCCACTGCACCCAGCCCATAAACTTCTTAGTATAGTGCTGACGCTTTGCAGGTAGTAAATGCAGGTGTTATTAATGCTCGATTTTTATTGCTACTGGTCGTACTAGTAGTAGTAGGGTCTTTAAAGAGTTTATAAAAATGTTTGAAACACCAAAGGCATAATAATTGGGAGGAATGTTTCACTAGTGATATTCTGGTTTCTGAGGAAATGCATACCTTTCCCTAATCAATCAAAATAATGTCATTAATTAATATTATCTCTGTAAAGGCTTACAATATACTTTCAAAAAGAGATATGTTTATACAGACATGCATAAAATATTTTAATGAGAAAAATGTACTGAAATAATAAAATTCAAAAGACAATAAATAATTGCTACTTTAAATTTTCAGTACCTAAGATAGTATATACTAATTATATGTTTTTTTAAATAAATTAATACACCTGGAAGAAAAAAGTTGCTGAAGAAATTAGATTTTGGCTAAATTGAGATGGATGATTGGAGTTGATCCTGAAGAAAGGTCATTGTAAAAGCAGTTACCAAACTCAATATAAATATGTTACTGGAAATTAAATATATCACTTAGATAGGCAGCAATAGATACTTACGTAATACCACGGGAGGAAGATAAGGAATACACAACAAAAATGTGAGTACCAAGTATAGTTGAACAGGATGAACAGAAAACTGCTAATTGGAATATAATCTACTGGGCCCCCAATGAGCTACATACTCTGCACTATACTTTGGTGCAATGTTATTAGTCTGATATATTGATCTTTATTGAAATTACCAACTCTAGGTAACTCACTGATTATTTTTTAAGAATAACATTCAGGGACATTTTTCTTACATCACATGGTATCTTTATTATAAGGATGTGTAAGAGAAATTCTTTTCTAATTGTTCCAAGAATTATATATATTTTAAATATATTTTTTATATTATAAATTGAATAACCATTTCCATGTTGAACATTAGTACTACATAGCCCAATACAGCTCAGATAAAAATTGCCAATGTATAGTGAAACAGAAGCACATGTAGTGGGATGGAGATGAGTATGTTCTTACAAGTGACTCTGGAACTTTTTCAGCCAATGGCACAGCAGTGAGACAGGTATCTTATTAGAAGACTCTCAAGAAATCAAGTAGGAATGAGAATAAGGAGAAAGATTATAGCAGTGAAATGCTGTAGGAATTATCAGCTCCTTCCATCTCCTTCCCAACTTCTTGCAACATATACACACATGCACACAAACACACAGTAGAGCCACAACAAAGAATTTACTGTGTATGTGGCACCAAATAAGTATTTTATTAATTATTTCCCTGCTCAACTATTTTTCAAGGCTAGTTATATACTGATTATGAAAGTAAAATAGAAATATGCACAAAATTGGAGAGGGGAAAGGGCAGAGAATGAGTGGGGAGAGAGTAAAAGTTTCATTGGTTCAAGTACAAAGGTAATTTAGAGTAGAATTAAACAGTGAGACTAGATATAATGTTTGGTAGAAGATGTAGAAGTTAGGAACAGATGTTGTAAAGCTCTGACTATAACATAAGAGTTTAATTTTATTCTCTAACTTAACAGAAAACTATTTAGACATTGCATAGTGTACTAATGTTATAGTGTTGATATTATAGGAAGATTAATTTGGTAATGTAACATCAGTTTTCTCTAACAATTATTTACGAAGTACCTACCATTTTTAAGATGATATGCTAAGTGCTTCAGGTGATGTACTTTGACTTTGTGTTTCAAAGCTTGACCAAGATGGATTTAACAGTTACTATGTAACAGGGATAGTTGTAGGTGTGCTGAGCCAAATAGGTGGAAATGGGAGAAGAAGGACAACACAAATCAAAAGTCATGTAAACAATGTGTAATCAAACATTATGGAAATTTAAAAGAGCCAGAAACTGCATTCAATTGGCTATAGAGGATGGGGCCGCTGGATTTTTCAACATAGTTGGTTCTGCCTATATCAGCACCCTCCTTATCACTTGGTAAACCAAAAAACCTCCCAGCCCTCCTGAAGAATACTGTCAACTTCTTGGTGTCTTGGTCTTTCATAATAAATCCATTGTAGCGTACCCAATTCTCTGAGCCCTTATTCTCATCTTTGTCCTTTACCATGAGAATTTTAGCATATAATCTGATAAGAGTAATAGCATTTTCCAAGTTTCCATCAGTCATCTGAAAAGGGCATTCAAACTATCTCCCAGAGCCCTTAAAATCATGTTAAATCTTGTAGCAAGGGAGAGTTCTCCCACACTAAAACATCTCCCTTTTGCAGCACCCTCAGGATCTATTTTTAGGCAAACTGGCTTTTTTTTTTTCTAGTACTTGTTAACCATAACCTGGAGTGACTTTTGGAATGTAATTATTCTCCTCCCTTAGCAACCTTGGTGCTTCCTTCTTGAATCTTGCTTGGATTTGACTCAATTTATTTATTTGGTGGCTACAGGACAGTTCTCCAGGTGGCTTAATCTTTGGACTGAAACAGGAGATTCTCTCCTCTTTATTGTTAGTAGTTTTCAAGAGTAACTTGAGTATGCTAAGAATACAACATCCTGAGACTGGGGAGGGACTAGTAAGCATAGCCCAGGGCTGATTTCCTCTCTCTTAGAAACAGTGTATCCTTCAGTGCATTCACCCAGCATGTTTTGTTTCTCCTGAGGTAAGTAACCTGGGTGGAATGCATTTTGGACTTTCTCAGCAGTGGTGCAAGTAAAATATATCAAGTAGGGACACCCTGGGCAGTTTACATGAGCCTGGGGGACCAGCTTGCAAGAATCTTAAGCTTCTGTTGTTTCTTGCTGCCTATCTATAAATAATAAATCCAGTTTATGTAACTTGTTGCATGCATGGATGTTCTCTGTCACTGATGTCAGACAAGATAGTAACCAGTGCACTGTTAGCCAGCTTGATAGTGGCCAATAGAAAGGAGAGATGTAGATTCTAAGGGAGCAAAGCATTGTCTGTAAGGTATCTGTCTAGTCTTCAATCAAAGCAGGGGCTACTATCATCTAACAGAGTAGAAAACTTCTAAAAACCCAGGAAATTCAGTGTAATCAGAGCTTTCAGGGTTCTTGACACTACCCATTTAAATCAATTGTAGTATCAGGGAAAACGTTGGCTTGAAAATCTAACTTCCTTATTCAGCCATTCTTGCAATTAATTATGCACCCCAGATTCAGTTCATCCTACCATCTGGCTCTAGGAAATAAGAATCTCTTCAAATGTTAAAAAGGAACATTATATAAAACAACAGTTCATCTGAGTCAGGTGTTTCTCTACGGAAAGCATTAATGATGCTCAGCAGTAGGCACAGCCTTTATAATTGTTCTTTCTCCTCTACTTCTCAAGTGTCTGCACCAAACTGTGCATCCCCTTCCAGTTCACTAAATGTGAGCATTTTAGCAATTGTACTATGTCATGCTAGGGATCATCAATATTTTACCTTTCACCAGTAATGAGGTCCTCACTGTCATATGGCCAGAGTGTGAAATAACTGTAGAATCCTGTTCACAGAGTCTGTTTCTTAGGATCATTTGTGTTAATAGCTGTTTTAGTTCAGAGACCCAATAAGCAGAACCTGAGATGAGATTCTCATGCGGTAGATTTCCTGAATGTGTAATCTTAATGTAGAATCTGTAGAGGAGTGAAAAAGAGTATAGCAAAGAAAGAAACTGGGAAAAGATGTGTGTTTAGCTTAGGTCTAGTCTCAGCCTGACTCCAGAAGGAACCCTATGGTACCACAAAATTATCTCATTTGGAAGAAATGTGACTGGACTTCCGAACCTCATTTCATTTAGTCATTGGTGAGGGGACAGTCTAAGAATAGAGCATAGCATTCCAGGCATTTCTGGGCAAAACAACTTTTAACAAGAATCAAACATTTAGAAATGGAATCAGCCTCTTTATTACATACACCAACAGCAACTACTAGAGAAGGCCACTCTGACTTTGACTTCTTATTTACAAACCTATGAATCCTCTCTATAGAGGGCATAGTTTCACATATTAGCTAGTATTTCAGCATGTCTAATATGCCTTGAAGAATAAAACCCTAACTCTGAAACACTGCTGTCCTTAAGCTGACACCCTAAATGAACTTTAATAGACCATTGTACCATATCATTAGTCCTGCTGTTTCTTTTTTTTTTTTTTTTTTTTTTTTTTTGAGATGGAGTTTCACTCTTGTTACCCAGGCTGGAGTGCAATGGTGCAATCTCAGCTCACCACAATCTCCGCCTCCTGGGTTCAGGCAATTCTCCTGCCTCAGCCTCCTGAGCAGCTGGGATTACAGGCATGTGCCACCGTGCCCAGCTAATTTTTTGTATTTTTAGTAGAGATGAGGTTTCACCATGTTGACCAGAATGGTCTTGATCTGTTGACCTCATGATCCACCCATCTCAGCCTCCCAAAGTGCTGGGATTACAGGCTTGAGCCACAGTGCTGTTTCTTAAATATAAGGTACATGATAAAATATTAGGGCCTATTGAAATATTTTATTTGCTGTGAAGTTGTCCTTTGGGCTGAGGCAACATTGCATGGGATAACATATCAACAGATGGATTACAAAAGCCACATGTTAGTGCTGCTGGTAGGAGGAAAAGTCATTTTGCAGTAAGAAGCACTTCTGAGTCAGAGTGAATTGCTACAACCCCCAGGTTGGAGAGGATCTGATGAATCACATCTTCAAGTAGATAACAAGCCTTCTCAAAAAATTATGCCACATCTAGAGCTCAACCTTTGTTTCAACTGCTGGCAGTGGCAATAGCTAGATCAGCCTCGATAAGATGGAACCCAGGCTGTTAAACTAATGTGTAGCCTCCTCTCTGCTACAGTGACATATATATATATACGTATACATATACATATGTACACATATACATATACATATATATAAATGTAAATATATATATATATAAATATATATATAAATGTTCATTGCCCTACTGAGCCAACATTTGTATGGCCAAGAAGAGAGGCTAACTGGCATCCACAGAACCAATGATCCTGTCCATCTAGCTTTGGAGAATTCCATCTGAATTGGATGTTCTCTGAGGACATTAATGCTAGCAAAACTATTTGTATGCTTTCTGTTCAATTTCATTTTCCAGCCACATAACCCTTATCCACATACCCCTGTCTTTTATCCTCAGGTTCAGTTGATTTCCAGCTCCTTACCAACCAGTCAAGGTGGTTTTCACTGCTTAGAATTCCATGCACATTTGTACATGAGGCACTTCTCTCTATATGAACTGAATGAATATATTGCTTTGTGCTCTGCTTACTGTATTTCTTTACAATAATTTGAACTGAGTTCAAATTATTGCTTTTTTGTTAAGATTGTTGAACAGGTCATTACATTAGACCACAGGTGTGAGTTGAGGAAGAGGTTTTAGTGAGACATATAGGTAACAGGGCTATTTGGATCACCTTTTAATTCATGTGTTTTGAACCTCTCCTGTCAGTAATTTAAATGTGCCATTCAAATAAAATGATTTTAGTTGTCCCTGACTAATTTTCTGTTTGGGGAACTGATTAGAGCCAGCTCATGATGGGCAGCTTCAGTCACAGGGTAATTTGTTTTCAATTTCAAACAATGAATAGTGTTCTGTTGCAGAACAGGTGACATTATGCCAGATCCAAGGCTTTCTTAGAATGTTACATCTTACTTCACAGGTCATGAAACCTAAATAAGTATTTTCCAAGTTAGCAAATATGTCTGCACATTATACATTTGGAGAGCAGACAACTCACTGCAGGCTGGGTATATGGATCCACTGAAAACAATGTCTTATATATTTTGGCCAAAAAAATCATTTATCCTCTGACCTCTATTAGCACAATTCTAATCAGAAGGTAATGAGGGAATATTGCATTTCATAGAATTAATATTGGTTCAGACCCTGTATGTCCTGTCTTTGAAAAATCAAAATATTTCTCATTCTCTAGGGCACAGGTGCCTTGAAAACCGGCTCAGGTCTCTGGGGAAAAAAATTGTAGGCATTTTTTAACATGTTACATTAGCAGGACAGTTCCTTTTTCAAGGATCTCTGAGTCAGTGAATAGAATTAGGTCTTGAAACACAGTGAGGGAGAACAATTTTTATTGTAATTTTTTTTATGAGAGAAAGAGAAAGGGAGAGAAAGAACAGTAGTCTTGCTCCATTGCCCAGGCTGGAATGAAATACAAAAATAGGTATTAAAAACCTCTTTTATGCCGATAATTGTGCTTAACAGCAGAGACAGGAAAGAATAAGGAAAGAAAATAACAAACAGCCACCAATATTTCATTTAAATCTGTGAAATGCTCTGCAAATGCTGAAGAGTGATTTGCTTCCATTTATGTGGTTACTTTCAAAATAGATGTAATGTGATACTGAGAAAAATGTATGTTCTGTGGACCTGGGGTGAATAATTCTATAAATATTCACTAAGTTTTCTTGTTCCAAGTCTGAGTTCAAATCATAAATGTCCCTGTTAATTTTCTATCTTGTTGATCCGTTGAATATTAACAATGTGGTGTCAAAGTCTCCCACTATTATTGTGCAGGAGTCCAAGTCTCTTTGTAAGTCATTAAGTACTTGTTTTATGTATCTGGGTGTTCCTATATTGGGTGCATATATATTTATGATCATTGACTCCTGTTGTTGCATTGATCTTTTAGCATGATGTAATGTCCTTCTTTGTTTCTTTTAGTCTTTGTTACTATTAAAGGCTATTTTGTCAGAGATGAGAGTTACAACTCCAGTTTTCTTTTTCCTCTCCATTTGATTGGTGAGTCTTCCTCCAATCTTTTGTTTTGAGTCTTTGTGTGTCCTTGCTTATGAGATGGATCTGGATACAGTGTGCCAATGTGTTTTGACTTTTTATTAAGTTTGCATGTCTGAGTCTTTGATTGGGGCATTTAATCCATTTAAATTAAGGATTAATATTGATATTTGTGAGTTTAATATTGTCATTTAATGCTAGCTGGCTATTTTGCCCATTAGTTGATATAGATTCTTCATTATGAAGATACTCTTTACCTTTTGGTAAGTTTTTGGGGTAACTGATACTGGTTGTTCCTTTCTGTGTGTAGTGCTTCTTTCAGAAGCTCTTGTAAAGCAGGCCTGGTGGTGATGAAATCTCTGAGTGCTTGCTTGCTCATGAAAAATTTTATTTTTCCTTCATTTATGAAGCTTAATTTGGCTGGATATGAGATTATAGGTTAAAAATTCTTTTCTTTGAGGATATTGAATATTGACCCCCACTCTCTTCTAGTTTGTAGGTTTTCTGCTGAGAGATCTGCTATGAGTCTGATAGGCTTCCCTTTATGGGTAACCTGGCCTTTCTCTCTAGCTGCCCTTAAAATTTTCTCCTTTATTTCATTAATAAAGAATTTAACAATTATGTGTCTTGGGGTTGCTCTACTTGAGGAATATCTTTGTGGTGTTCTCTGTATTACCTGGAGTTGAGTATTGTCCTGCCTTACTAGGTTAGGAAAGTTTTCCTGAATAATATCCTGAGGAATATTTTCCAGCATGGATTCATTCTCTTCATGACATTCAGGTACACCTATCAAATGCAAATTAGGTCTTTTCACATAGTCCCATATTTCTTGGAGACTTTGCTCATTCCTTGTTACTTTTTCTTCTCTAATCTTGTCTTCTTGTTTTATTTCATTAATTTGGTCTTTGACCTCTAATATCCTTTCTTCTGCTTGATTAATTAGAGTATTAAAACCTGTGCATACTTCATGGAGTTCTCTTATTGTATTCTTCAGTTCCATTAATTCACTTATATTCCTCTCTAAACTGTCTATTCTCATTAGGATTTCATCAAACCTTTTTTCAGGGTTCTTAGTTTCTTTATGTTGGGCTAGAACATGTTCTTTTAACTCACAGAAGATTCTTATTATCCACCTTCTGAAGCCTAATTCTATTATTGGAACACACTTGTTCTCCATCAGGCCTTATTCTCTTGTTGATGAGGAACTATGATCCTTTGTAGAGGCGGAGACATTCTGATTTTGAGTATTCTCAGCCTTTTTATGCTGGTTTCTTCTTCTCATTGTAAATTTATCCACCTGTCATCTTTGTAATTATTGACTTTCAAATTAGGTCTCTGAGTGGATGTCCAACTTGTTGATTCCCAGCACCAAAATCTGAGCAACCTGCTGCACTGGCTAAAATAGCAGCATCAAGATTCTTAGTGCTTTTCTGCACGGGCATCTCCGGTCTGGCTTCCCTCCTGAATCCCTTCTTCAATCAGCTGAATGGGAGACTGTGCCTTCCCAGAGCTCCAAATGTCGACCAAAAGGGGACCCAGTCCCATTTACTCTGCACTGAGAACCGCTGTGCTGTGGTACAAGCAAAACTGCTGCACCAGCCACAAGAGTCACGCTGGTGACCCATGGGGCTCCTCCACTGGAAATGTCATGGTCCGTGAGCAACAAAAATTTATCTGAAAGTGTGGCATCCTCTTGTTCTCTGTGCTTTCACTGGGAGATACAATCCTGAGGTGCTAGCAATTGTCCATCTTGGATCTCTCTCCAACTTTTTTGTAACTTTTGATGATAGTTTTCTGCTTGCCAAAAATTGATTTCTTTTTTGCAAGATGAGCAACATCTTATACGTCTGTCTTCCTGAGAAATCTTAGTAGCTCTTCAATGTATACCTGTGTGTTGAGGCATCTTTACTTCACTCCAAACTTGCTGCCTTTTATGTTGATCACATCTTCCCTGCATATGTGGATAAAGTGTTGACATCTAGATTCTGGCCTTCTGCGATCTCATCATCTCCAGTTTATATTAAGAAGCCTGGTTCCACAGAAGCATCTCCTACTGTAAACCTTGTCCTCCAAAGGATTGCTACCACTGAACTTCTCAGATTCTATTGTCATCTTCATCAGTTTCTTATTGACCTAGTAAAAGTTCTTGCTGAGCAACATGTTCAGGTGGTGCTTTCTTAATGCTTACGAGAAATCCATTTTGGTAGTCCCACCTTTCTGAGTTTTCTGATCCCTTCTGCAGTACTATATCAAAAAGGTTTTCTTTTGCTGTAAGTAATTTTTATGTTCAGATTTTCAGTAGTGATTCCAGTTGACTTTTAGGTCTAGCTGCAAGTATTACTATGAATGTATTTAGTGTTCTGTTGCAGAAAAGGTGATATTATGTTGGCCAGGCTGGTCTTAAACTCCTGATCTTGTGGTTTGCCCACCTCTACCTCCCAAATTGTTGGGATTACAGGAGGGAGCCACTGCTTCTGGCTCTAAATATAATTCTTAAAACTCAAGCATAAGACAAATAACCAACTAGAAGTTGGGCAAAATATTTGAGAAGACATTTCACAAAATGACATAGACAAGTGGCCAAAGAAATATGAAAAGATGCTTAGCATTATTAGCCAGCAGAGAAATGCAAATTATAAACATAATGAGATACTGCTACAGATCCATGAGAATGGCTAGAATTATAAAAACTGTCATGATAAGTTTTGAATTGAATGTTTCAAACTTGATCTCTTATATAATTTCTCAGCTTCTTATCAGGATACATCATATATGCCATTTATTCAATGTTTTACCTCTCAGCTCTGAACGAACGCTTCAATGTATGCTCCATGATAAATAATGAGATACTGTTAAATATTTTACCTTTAAAGTGAGTACAATTTCAAGCTTTCTTAGCAGAGAGTGCTGGTAAAACACTGTATGAGCCTAGGTTTCTTGAAATTTCCCCCTTGGACCTGAGTAGAAAGTGAGGGTCTGTCTATAGATTATAGGTTAGTTGGGGGCAAAAATGAGGGTAGAAGTGACTGCTAAGTGGTGAGTAAAAGAACCTATGGGTAATAAAAATGTTCTATATATTGAATCAGGGTGATTACATGTGTGTACAAAATTGTCAAAGCTCATAAAACTGTTTATTTACATTGTGTGTATTTCATTTTGTGTAAATGACACCTTAAAACAATTTACTTAAAAGTGAACATATAATGTATGGACAAATGAATGGAACTTTAGAGTGTGTTTCTAAAGACCTCAATTTGATTCCCAGTTTACTGTGTATCATTGAAAAAAAATCATCTGACACAGATACTTTCTGCTTTCCCCCAACACAAGCAATGCACACTCCATCCAGCTCTGAGGAAAAGAGATTGTGAAAAAGATTCTATGATGTTGTGTTTCTAAAAAAAAAAAAAAAAAGTGCAAAGTTGAGGGGGAAAATCAATTTGTCAGTTGTATGAGATTTAAACTAAAGTTTGACTGCAAAACTAAGACTTAATCAAAACAACAACAACAAAATGAAAGAAGGATAAATTTATGAGTTTAAAAAAAAGAAACTAGAGGAAAACAAGTCATTTGTGTTATAATTCAACATGCACTGAACTGAGTAGATACTTTGTACCAAGACTTGTGCTAACATTGGGAAAGCAAAGTTCTCTTCAGTTAAAAAGAGTCCAATAGATAGGCAAATAAAGCCATGTATTTATAATTGGACAATATGTTTTACTGATGGAGGTAATCCCAGTGTGCTTGCCAATGTGTACCACAGTGGGAGTAAGATCTGGATAAGGTAAGGAGTGTAAGAGATTTATCATGTAGAAGAGGTGATAGAGAAAGACATGTCAAAATTATTTCATAATGTTGAGCAAAAAGTAAAAGAAATTACAAAATTAGTGGAAAATAATGAATTTGCTTTGAATAGGTCAAGTGTTGGCAATTATATTGCTGCCCTGTAAGGTTTGATAGTGAAAGATATGAATATACATGAAATCTCCAAGAAGAGAATTAGAGAAAGTGCAACAGAATTTCAAGTATTAAAAGTCAAAATTAGCCAGGCATGGTGGCATGCACCTGTGGTCCCAGCTACTTGGGAGGCTGAGGCAGAAGAATAGATTGAACCCAGGAGGTGGAGGGTGCAGTGAACCGAGATTGTGCCACTGCCCTCCAGCCTGGTCACAGAGCAAGACTCTGTTTAAAAAAAAAATTTCAAAATTAAGGTGTCATTTTAAATGAGGGGTCAATATTAAGAAGAAATAACGGTGGTACCTATTAGGCTATATGACCCGGAAACAAAGCTGTTTGCTAAGTTGGTTTTGGCAGCCTTTAAGCTACACTGCATTAAGATGAAAAGTAATGGCAAGTAATAGTAAAGTTTAGAATGATGCAATAAAAGATGCTTCACATTCCAATAGTTTTATGACTGTAAACACAAATTTTAAATATTGTTTCATTGAATTTTTGTAATCTTTTAAGGTGGACAGGAAAGATATATTTACCATTTTCTGTTCAAGGAAATAAAAATCTATCAAGTTTAATGATTTGCTGAAGATCTTACAGGTAGTAAATGACAGAAATGGGACAAACACTTGAGTCATATTCCTAACCTAATACAGACTATACCAATAAATAGAAGATTGTATTTTCCTGCTTTGTGTACTAAACTAGTAATGGGAATTTTGACAATTACCTCTTTTACTCTGTAAGATTAAGCACATTAAGGGTGGACTAGGGTAATGGGGGTGAAAATAGGGAAGATTGTGTGTTTGAACATAGGCACAGGTTTTTTTTTTTTTTTTTTTTTTTTTTGTTAATATTCCAACATGCCTCTCTCCTGATGATGAATTTCAGATAATAATGATTATCACTGTTGGAATTAATTTTCTTTATGACTATATTGTAACCACTTAATCTAACTGATTTGCTTTTACTGGCAATTATAGACTCTCACTATTAACTTAATGAATGTATGTTTTTCTATTATCCATATATTTTATGTGATACTTAGAAGTTTGGAGCATAAAAACTATGAAAGAAATCTACATAAACCATGTTAAATTATGCTTCCAATAATCCTGAGAGCTTCAATAATACTAATGCCAACCTCCATATATAAACAAAATGCTGCTACTTGCAGGACTCAGGATATATGCTGCTTTGAGTAAAAGTGATGGATTGGTCCCGGTCCATCTACTTTCTGTCCCTGGATTTAACTTGTGGCATGATGATGAATATTTACAAGAGGGATGGCCTAAGTAAGCAGTATTATTTTTGGCCCTGGTGAGTCTAAGATAAATCTGTGATGCAAGCAGCCTCTATCTATCTTATGGGAACATCAGAAACTATTATATGAAAGTGATTTAATCTATTGGGAGAAAAAAGTGCTTTTAGACCCACATAACAATATAATTATGTTGTATAGTGTTTGACACATCTTGCCTTTTTATAGGGAATTAGATTATATCATGGTTAAGTATAAATAAATTGGCATGCCTTGTGTATGTTTAAGGTCATGAGCAATCTAATTTTCCTAGAGCTAATAGTAATTAATATATTATCCATGGGACTGTCCTTGGAAAGAAAAGGAGAGTAAACATAACCCTTAATTTAGAGACTAATTCTCCAGTGACTCAGACAAGAGTTCAATGTTAATTTTTGAAGAATTTTTATGATTAAATTTGTTTCAGTAAATCATTCTGAACATAAAAACTTTCCTCACTTTTGCTTTTGTTGTGTTTCTTAGCATGTTTTTTCCTGTATTGTCATCATTTTGTATTTTCTTTCCTTTTCCTTTTATTTTTTTTTCCAGAAGAAGTCTCACTCTGTCACCAGGTGGGAGTGCAGTGGTGCAATCTAGGCTCATTGCAACCTCTGTCTCCCAGATTCAAGCAATTCCCCTGCTTCAGCCTCCCAAGTAGCTAGTACTACAGTTGTGCCTCACCATGCCTGGCTAATTTTTCACATTTTAGTAGAAGAGGGGTTTCACCATATTGGCCGGGGTGGTTTCAATCTCCTAACCTTATGATCTGCCCACTGCAGCCTCCCAAATTGCTATGATTATGGGCATGAGCCCCTATGCCTGGGACATTTTGTGATTTTCTTAATTCTCTACTTGAGAATAATCTTTCAAAATCTAAACTGAGCCTTATTCTTTGTTACATTTCTCATGATACATATCAGAAGAACCTGTTCACAGTGAATACTGAATAAACATCTTTTTGAATGAAAAATGTATGAAAGAACAAATATCTATTACTAAAACATATGGAAACTTGATCTATAAGAGGACATAATGCTTCATCTTATTCTTAATACAGTTGTTCTTGGAAGGCTATACAGAGAAAGTGTATTTATTTAAATATGAGCAATAATACTTATCAAAACCCTACTATGTGCCAGACACTGTTCTTGACACTGAATAAATAGGAAATTAAACAGATAAATCTAAAGCCTAATGAAGGTTGCATCCTTCATTATCAGTAGATGGGATAGCAGTAGACAAGAAGCAAACACACAAATAAACTATATAAAATGTGAGATGGGGATAACAGCCATCAAGGAAAATAAGTAGAAAAAGTAGATAGAAAGTGACAGGTTTGAGAACATGATGATGTACACTATGAAGGTAAAAAAAAGCCTCACTGAGAAAGCAGATATTTGGAAAAAGACTTATTGGAGGTCAGAGAGTGAGTTCCATGGATTCTTGACAGAAGGGTAATCTTAGCAGAGTGCTTTTATCTAGCACCACTTCTCCAGAAAGCACAGAAAAACATTTCTTGCAATAAATAAAAGCAAATATGTAAGTAGAAAATGACATCTAAGAAACAATGGGGCAGTAGATACAAAGATGTGTGTACATCATTGTGGTGATGGGCCTTTACAGAGAGCAAGAGAAAGCCATCTGGAGGCTTGTTTTAGTAATTGTTCTGGCAACAATGTTGAAATTAAACTACAGATTAAAAAAAATTGCCATGAATATCAATGTAGAAAACTTTTGCAAAAATCCAGGATATCTGATAATACACTGGGGGAATTGTTTCAATGTAGGTGGAGAACAGTGTGATTTTAGAAATATTTTGAGGGTAGAGCCAACAGGATTTCTTGACAGGTTGGATGTGGGATGTGAGAAAAGGAAAAGGTTCATAGATGACTCTGAAGATTTTTGATTGAGGGACTAAAATAATAGAGTTACCATTAATGGACACAGGGAAGACTGTGTATGGGAGGAGGTTAAATATTTTTAAAATTGGTGATTTTGATGATGATTATTACACCCAAGTGGAGATAGTCATTTGGAGAGCAGGAGTGGCATTCTACCAGGAAATAGAAATTTAGAAGTCATTAACATTTAGTTACTTTCTACAGCCATGTGCCTAAAAGAGATTGTCAAGAGAGTGAATGAAAATGAAGAAGAGAAGTGAATGAAAATGAAGGGAAGGGAGTGGGAGGATAGAAGAGAGAAGGGAAAAAGAAAGAGAAGGGAAGAGAAATTAAGAATAGATTATTGAAATGTTCCAATGTGAAGAAAAGACCAGAAATGAGGCTGTATCTGTATTATTTTCTATTGTGCTGTAACAAAAAATACTACAAACCTAGTGGCTTGATATAGCACAGTCTTTATTTTCTTAGAATTCTAAAAGTTAGGGATTTCCAAGGTGGTGCAGTAGGAACAACTCGGGATTGCAGCTTTCAGTGAAGGCACAGAGGGTGACTCCTACTGCATTTTCAGACGGACCTTTATTGCCCACAGAACAGGAAAATTCCCAGGTGTAGGAGAGACACAGGACACCAGCACAGACATTTCAGCTTGTGTGGCCATTTCAGCCAACGCTGCATTGCAGCGGCACCCCACACAAAACTCGCTGGTCTGAGAGCCCTGATAAATGGGCAACCTGAGATTTGGGAGGGCAGATTAACATATCCATCTGATTAAACGGGACTTTGACAGTGAGCCAGACCAGGAGATTCCTGGGAAGTGTGATTTGAGCCGGTGCAGTGGGTAGCAGCATGGGAAATCACACAGATCCTGGTGCCCTATCAGCAGACGACTGAAACACCTGTGAGAGAGTCAACTGTACAACTTAAAAAAAGAAAAAAGAGAGAGAGAGAGAGAGAGAAAGGATGCTTAGGCAGGGAGTCAGGTGATTGGGCTCAGTGGGTCCCATTCCCACAGGGACAAACAAAATGGTGATTTGAAACACTCAGGGTTGAGAGTTTTACTGCAAGCTCAGCTGAATCCAGAATGGTGCAGCTCGGTGGAGGAGGGGCATCTGCCCCTATGGACGCATTCCGTCCCTACTGAGGAACACACACATTGCAGAAGCAGCCTGCCATTGCCAAGGCAACCCACCATAACAGAGAAACTCAGCCAAAAAGTGGAGCCCATCACAGTAGGGTGGAGCCCCATGGCAGTAGGGCAGACCCTGCAGTAGGAAGGCGGAGCCTCAGCAGGAAAATAGTGGCTAGACTGCCTCCTAGCTGGGCAGGACAGTGCAATGAATGCTCATAAAGAAAGCCCAAACTCCCTGACACAAAGCATCTGAGGAAAAAAAAGGGGGGGGTTAAGTTCTGCTGCAGCAGACATAAACACACCCGCCCAACAACCCTGAATGAACAACAGAGTTCACAGCTCAGCACTGGAGCTCCTATAAAGTACAGGCCATCTCCTCAAGCAGCTACCTGACCCCTATATATCTAAAGAGTAACCTCAAAAAATGACTAATCAGACTGACATATGGCAGGCATCATTCTGAAACAAAGAGAGAAGAAGAAACTGGTAGCATTCCTCACTGTTCTGCCGCTGCTACAGCTGTACCCCAGACAAGCTGGGCCTGGAGTGGACCTCAGCAGTTGTACAGCAGAGGGACTAGACTGTTAGAAGGAAAACTAAGTAACAGAAATACTTCATCATCAACAATCTGGGCGTCCACTCAGAGACCCAATCGAAAAGTCAGCAACCACTAAGATGACAGGTGGATAAATCCACAAAGATGGAAAGAAACCAGCACAAAAAGGAGGAAAACACCCAAAATCAAAACACCTCACCTCCTACAAAGGACCAAAACTCCTCACCAGCAAGGGAACAAAGCTGGATGAAGAATGAGAGTGACAAAATGACGGAATCAGACTTCAGAAGGTGGATAATGAGAAACTTCAGTGAGCTACAAGAACATGTTCTAAATCAATGCAAAAAAACTAAGAACCTTGAAATAAGATTTAAAAAAAGATTTGAGGAAATGATAACAAGAATGGACAACTTAGAGAGAAACATGAATGAATTGAAGGACATGAAAAACACAACACGAGAACTTCACGAAGCATGCACAAGTTTCAAAGGCCGAATTGACCAAGCAGAAGAAAGAATATCAGCAGTAAAAGATCAACTTAATGAAATAAAATGAGAAATGAAGATTAGAGAAAAAAGCACAAAAAGGAATGAACAAAATCTTCAAGAAATGTAGGACTATGTGAACAGACCTAACCTATGTTTGATAAGTGTACCAGAATGTGACGAAGAGAATGAATCCAAGCTGGAAAACACTCTTCAGGATTTTATCCAGGAAAATTTCCCCAACCTAGCAAGGCAGGCCAATACCCAACTCCAGGAAATACAGAGAAAACTGCAAAGATATGCCACAAGAAGAGCAACCACAAGGCACATAACATCAGATTCTCCAGGGTTGAAATGAAGGAGAAAATACTAAGGGCAGCCAGAGAGAAAGCTCAGGTCACCCACAAAGTGAAGCCCATCAGACTCACAGCAGATTGCTCAGCAGAAACTACAAGCCAGAAGAGAGTGGGGGCCAATATTTAACATATTTAAAGAAAAGAACTTTCAACCAAGAATTTTATATCCAGCCAAACTGAGCTTCATAAGTGAAGGAAGAATAAAATATGTTGCTAACGTGCAAGTACTCAGATATTTTGTCACCACCAGGCCTGCTTTACAAGAGCTCCTGAAAGAGGCACTACATATGGAAGGAACAACCAGTACCAGCCATTCTAAAAACATACAAAATGCTAAAGAGCATCAACAAAATGAAGAATCTGCATCAACCAATGGGCAAAACAGTCAGATACCATCAAAATAGGAGTATCAAATTCACTCATAACAATACTAACTCTAAATGTAAATGGGCTAAATGCAGCAATCAATAGACACAGACTGGCAAACTGCATAAAAAAACAAAACACATTAGTGTTCTGTATTTAGGAAACCCATCTCACATGCAAGGATACACAAAGGCTCAAAATCAAGGGATAGAGGAAGATTTACCAAGCAAATGGAGAGCAAAAAAAAAAAAAAAAAAAAAAAAAAAAAAAAAAAGCAGAAGTTGCAATTCTCATCTCTGATGAAATAGACTTTAAAGCAACAAAGATCAAAAGAGACAAAGAAAGTCATTACATAATGGTAAAAGAATCAATACAACAAGAAGAGCTAATGATCCTAAGTATATATGGACCCAATACAGGAGCACCCAAATATATAAGGCAAGTTCTTAATGACTTACAAAGAGACAGACTCCCACACAATAATAGTGGGAGACTTTAACACTCCACTGTCAATAGCAGACAGATCAACCAGACAGAAAACTAACAAGAATATCCAGGGCTTGAACTCAGACCTGGAAAAAGCAAACCTGACAGACATTTACAGAACTTTTCACATGAAATCCACAGAATATACATTCTTCTCAGCACCACATCACACCTACTCCAAAATTGACCACATAATTGGAAGTAAAGCACTCCTCAGCAAATACAAAACAACTGAAATCATAACAAACAGTTTCTCAGACCATAGTGCCATCAAGTTAGAACTCAGAATGCAGAAACTAACTCAGAACCAAACAGCTTCATGGAAACTGAACAACTGGCTATTGAATGTTGATTGAATAAACAATGAAATGAAGGCAGAAATAAAGATGTTCTTTGAAACCAACAAGAATGAAGACACAACATGACAGAGTCTCTGGGACACATTTAAAGCAGTCTGTAGAGGAAAATAGATAGCAATAAGTGCCCACATGAGAAAAGTGGAGAGATCAAAAATTGACACCCTGTTATCAAAATTAAAAGAGCTAGAGGAGCAAGATCAAAAAAACTCAAAACCTAGCAGAAGACTAGAAATAACTAAGATCAGAGCAGAACTGAAGGAGATAGGGACACAAAAATTCCTTTAAAAAATCAATAAGTCCAAGAGCTGGTTTTTCAAAAAGTTCAACAAAATTGGCAGACCACTAGCCAGACTGACAAAAAAGAAAAGAGAGAACAACCAAATAGATGCAATAAAAAGTGAAAAAGGGGAAATCACCACAGATTCCACAGAAATTCAAACCACCATCAGAGAATACTACAAACAACTCTACGCACATAAACTAGTAAACCAGGAAGAAATGGATAAATTTCTGGACACCTGTGTCCTCCCAAGCCTAAACCAGGAGGAAGCCGAAACTATGAATGGACCAATAACAAGGTCTGAAGTTGAGGCAGCAATTAAGAGCCTACCACACAAAAAAAGCCAGGTCCAGATGGGTTCACAGACGAATTCAACCAGACACAAAAAGAGGAGCTGGTACCATTTCTTCTGAAACTATTCCAAATAATCCAAAAAGAGGGAACCCCTCCCAAATCATTTTATGAGACCAACATCATCTTGATACCAAAACCTGGCAGAGACTCAACAAGAGAAGAAAACTTCAGGCCAATATCCATGATGAACAAAGATGCAAAAATCTTCAATAAAATACTGGCAAACCGAATGCAACAGCACATTAAAAAACTTATTCATCATGGTCAAGTAGGATTTATCCCGGAGATGCAAGGCTGGTTCAAAATAAGCAAGTTTATAAATGTAATTCACCACATAAACAGAACCAAAAACAAAAACCATATGATTATCTCAATTGACACAGAGAAGGCATTTGACAAAATTCAACAGCCCTTTATGCTAAAAACCGTCAATAAACTTGGTATTGATGGAACATATCTCAGAGTAATAAAAGCTATTTATGACAAACTAACAGCTAATATCCTATTTAATGGGCAAAAACGCGAAGCATTCCCTTTGAAATCTGGCACTAGACAAGGATGTCCTCTCTACCACTCCTATTCAACATAGTACTGAAAGTTCCAGCCAGAGCAATCAGGCAAGAAAAAGAAATTAAGGGTGTTCGAATAGGAAAGGTGGAAGACAAATTGCCTCTATTTGCAGATGATACGTTAGTATGCCTAAAAGACCCCATCACCTCAGCCCAACAACTCCCAAAACTGATAAGCAATTTCAGCAAAGTCTCAGGATATAAAATCAATGTGCAAAATCCACAAGCATTCATATACAGCAATGACAGACTTAAAGAGAACCAAATCAAGAACAAACTGCCATTTACAATTGCTACAAAGAAAATAAAATACCTAGGAATACTACTTACAAGGAACGTAAGGGACCTCTTCAAGGAAAACTACAAACCACTGCTCAGCGAAATAAGGACACAAACAGATGGAGAAACATCCCATGTTCATGGTTAGGAAGAATCAGTATCGTGAAAATGGCTACACTGTCCAAAGTAATTTACAGAATCAATGCTATCCCCATCAAGCTACCATTGAATTTCTTCACAGAATGGGAAAAAAACCACCATGAACTTCATATGGAACCAAAAGGGAGCCCGCATAGCCAAGTCAATTCTAAACAAAAAGAACACAGCGGGAGGCATCACACTACCAGACTTCAAACTATACTACAAGGCTACGGTAATCAAAACAGCATGGTACTGGTACCAAAACAGAGATACAGACCAACGGAACAGAACAGAGGCATCGGAGGTAACACAACATATCTACAAACATATAATCTTTGATAAACCAGACAAAAACAAGCAATGGGGAAAGAATTCCCTGTTTAATAAATGGTGTTTGGAAAACTGGCTAGCCATGTGCAGAAAGCAGAAACTGGACCCCTTCCTGACACCATACACTAAAAGTAACTACAGATGGATTAAAGATTTAAACATAAGACCTGGCACCATAAAAATTCTAGAAGAAAATCTAGGCAAAACCATTTAGGACATAGGAGTAGGCAAGGACTTCATGACCAAATGACCAAAAGCATTGGCAACGAAAGCCAAAATACAGAACTGGGACCTAACCAAACTCCACAGCTTTTGCATGGCAAAAGAGACAGTCACTAGAGTGAATCAACAACCAACAGAATGGGAAAATGTTTTTGCAGTTTACTCATTAGACAAAAGGCTGATATCCAGAATTTACAAAGAACTCAAACAGATTTACAGGAAAAAAAAAAACAAACAAGTCCATTTAAAAATGGGCAAAGAATATGAACAGACACTTCACTAAAGACATACATGAGGCCAACAAACACATGAAAAAATGCTCATCATCACTGGTCATTAGAGAGATGCAAATCAAAATCACATTGAGATACCATCTCACGCCAGTTAGAATGGCAATCATTAAAAAATCTGGAGACAACAGATGCTGGAGAGGATGTGGAGAAATAGGTACACTCTTACTGTGTTGTTGGCAGTGTAAATTAGTTCAACTATTGTGAAAGATAGTGTGGCGATTCCTCAAGGACCTAGAAATAGAAATTCCATTTGACCCAACAATCCCATTACTGGGTATATATCCAAAGGACTATTAATCGTTCTACTATAAGGACACATGCACATGAATGTTCATTGCAGCACTGTTTACAATAGCAAAGACCTGAAAACAACCCAAATGCCCATCGATGATAGACTGGACTGGGAAAATGTGGCACATATACACCATGGAATATTATGCAGCAATCAAAAATGATGAGTTTGTGTCCTTTGTAAGGACATAGATGAATCTGGAGAACATCATTCTCAGCAAACTGACACAAGAACAGAAAAATAAATACCGCATATAGTCACTCATAGGTGGGTGAGAAAAATGAGAACACATGGACACAGAGAGGTGGTCTACTATACACTGGGGTCTATTGGGGGGAATGGGGGAGGGACAGCAGGGGGGAGCTGGGAAGGGATAGCCTGGGGATGAATGCCAAGTGCGGGTGAAGGGGAGGAAGGCAGCAAAGCACACTGCCATGTGTGTACCTATGCAACTATCTTGCACGTTCTGCACATGTACTCCAAAACCTATAATGCAATAAAAATTAAAAAAAAAAAAGATGAGTTTGTCTTTTTTGTAAGGACGTGGATGAATCTGGAGAACATTATTCTCAGCAAACTGACACAAGAACAGAAAATGAAATACCACATATTCTCACTCACAGGCGGGTGAGGAAAAATGAGAACACATGGACACAGGGTAGTGGGTAATACACACTGGTGTCTATTGGGGAGAATAGGGCAGGGACTGTGTGTGGGGGGAGATGGGGAGGGATAGCCTAGGGATAAATGCCAAATGTGGGTAAGGGGGAGGAAGGCAGCTAAACATACTGTCGTGTGTTTACCTATGCAACTATCTTGCACATTCGACACATATACCCCAAAACCTAAAATGCAATAAAAAAAAGCATATGATTATAATGAATAAATGATGGAAAAAAAAGAATTCTGAAAGTTACAAATTGAAAATTGCCTTCAATGGACTAAAACCAACAGGCTTGTACTTCTGGAAGATCTATTGGGAATGCATTTTTGAATTTTTCAGCTTGTAGAGGCCACCTGCAGTTATTGTTGTGTGGCTCCTTTCTCCTATTTTTTATTTTATCTTTTTTTTTTTTAATTTTTATTGCATTATAGGTTTTGGGGTACATGTGCAGTACGTGCAAGATAGTTGCATAGGTACACACATGGCAGTGTATTTTGCTACCTTCCTCCCCTTCACCCACACTTGGCATTTATCCCAGGGCTATCCCTTCCCAGCCCCCCCACTGTCCCTCCCCCATTCCCCCCAATAGACCCCAGTTTGTAGTAGACCCCCTCCCTGTGTCCATGTGTTCTCATTTTTCTCACCCGCCTGTAAGTGAGAATATGCGGTATTTCTTTTTCTGTTCTTGTGTCAGTTTGCTGAGAATGATGTTCTCCAGATTCATCCATATCCTTACAAAGGACAAAAACTCATCATTTTTGATTGCTGCATAATATTCCATGGTGTATATGTGCCACATTTTCCCAGTCCAGTCCATCATCGATGGGCATTTGGGTTGGTTCCAGTTCTTTGCTATTGTAAACAGTACTGCAATGAACATTCGTGTGCATGTGTCCTTATAGTAGAATGATTTATAGTCTTTTGGAAATATACCCAGTAATGGGATTGCTGGGTCATATTTTTTATTTTATGTTTTATGTTCGGAGTCACATATATAGATTTGTTAAATAGATAAGCTTGTGTCATGGAGGACTGTTGTACATATTCTTTCATCACCCAGATATTTAGCCTAGTACCTATTAGTTATTTTTCTTGATCTTTCTCCTCTCACCTTTTTATCCTCCAGAATCCAATATGTCCCAGTGTGTGTTGTCCCCCTCTGTGTCCATGTGGTCTAATCACTTAGCTCCCAATTGTAAGCGAGAACATGTATTTACTTGTCTGTTCCTGTGTTAGTTTGCTAAGGATAATGACCTCCAGCTCCATCCATATTCCTGCAAAAGGCATGATCTCATTTTTTTTTTTAATTTTTATTGCATTATAGGTTTTGGGGTACATGTGCAGAACGTGCAAGATAGTTGCATAGGTACACATATGGCAGTGTGTTTTGCTGCCTTCCTCCCCTTCACCCACACTTGGCATTCATCCCCAGGCTATCCCCCCAGCCCCCCCCACTGTCCCTCCCCCATTTCCCCCAACAGTCCCCAGTGTATAGTAGACCACCTGTCTGTGTCCATGTGTTCTCATTTTTCTCACCCACCTATGAGTGACTATATGCGGTATTTATTTTTCTGTTCTTGTGTCAGTTTGCTGAGAATGATGTTCTCCAGATTCATCCATGTCCTTACAAAGGACACAAACTCATCATTTTTGATTGCTGCATAATATTCCACGGTGTATATGTGCCACATTTTCCCATTCCAGTCTATCATCGATGGGCATTTGGGTTGGTTCCAGGTCTTTGCTATTGTAAACAGTGCTGCAATGAACATTCCTGTGCATGTGTCCTTACAGTAAAATGATTTATAGTCTTTTGGATAGATACCCAGTAATGGGATTGCTGGGTCAAGTGGAATTTCTATTTCTAGGTCCCTGAGGAATCGCCACACTGTCTTCCACAATGGTTGAACTAATTTACACTCCCACCAACAGTGTAAGAGTGTTCCTCTTTCTCCACATCCTCTCCAGCATCTGCTGTCTCCAGATTTTTTAATGATCGCCATTCTAACTGGTGTGAGATGATATCTAAATGTGGTTTTGATTTGCATCTCTCTAATGACCAATGATGATGAGTACTTTTTTATATGTTTGTTGGCCTCATGTATGTCTTCTTTTGTAAAGTTTCTGTTCATATCCTTTGCCCATTTTTGAATGGGCTTGTTTGTTTTTTTTCCAGTAAATCTGTTTGAGTTCTTTGTAAATTCTGGATATCAGCCCTTTGTCAGATGTGTAAACTGCAAAGATTTTTTCCCATTCTGATGGTTGCCGATTCACTCTAGTGACTGTTTCTTTTGCCGTGCAGAAGCTGTGGAGTTTGATTAGGTCCCATTTGTCTATTTTGACTTTTGTTGCCAATGCTTTTGGTGTTTTGTTCATGAAGTCCTTGCCTACTCCTATGTCCTGAACGGTTTTGCCTAGATTTTCTTCTAGGGTTTTTATGGTGTCAGTTCTTATGTTTAAGTCTTTAATCCATCTGGAGTTAATTTTAGTGTAAGGTGTCAGAAAGGGGTCCAGTTTCTGCTTTCTGCACATGGCTAGCCAGTTTTCCCAACACCATTTATTAAATATGGAATCCTTTCCCCATTGCCTGTTTTTGTCTGGTTTATCAAACATAATATGGTTGTAGATATGTTGTGTTGCCTCCAATGCTTCTGTTCTGTTCCATTGGTCTCTATCTCTATTTTGGTACCAGTACCATGCTGTTTTGATTACTGTAGCCTTGTAGTATAGTTTGAATTCTGGTAGCGTGATGCCTCCCGCTGTGTTCTTTTTGCTTAGAATTGACTTGGCTATGCGGGCTCTTTTTTGGTTCCATATGAAATTCATGGTGTTTTTTTCCTGTTCTGTGAAGAAATTCAATGGTAGTTTGATGGGGATAGCATTGAATGTGTAAATTACTTTTGGCAGTATAGCCATTTTCACAATATTGATTCCTCCTAACCAAGAACATGGAATATTTCTCCATCTGTTTGTGTCCTCTCTTATTTCATTGAGCAGTTGTTTGTAGTTTTCCTTAAAGAGGTCCCTTACATTCCTACTGAGTTGTATTCCTAGGTATTTTATTTTCTTTGTAGCAATTATTGTGAATAACAGTTCGTTTTTAATTTGGTTCTCTTTAAGTCTGTTATTGGTGTATAGGAATGCTTGTGATTTTTGCACATTGATTTTATATCCTGAGATTTTGCTGAAGTTGCTTATCAGTTGCAGGAGCTTTTGGGCTGAGGTGATGGGGTCTTCTAGGTATACTATCATGTCGTCTGCAAATAGAGACAATTTGGCTTCCACCTTTCCTATTTGAATACCCTTTATTTCTTTTTCGTGCCTGATATCTCTGGCTAGAACTTCCAGTACTATGTTGAATTGAAGTGTTGAGAGAGGGCATCCTTTTCTAGTGCCGGATTTCAAAGGGAATGCTTCCAGTTTTTGCCCATTAAGTATGATATTGGCTGTTGGTTTGTCATAAATAGCTTTTATTACTTTGAGATATGTTCCATCAATACCAAGTTTATTGAGGGTTTTTAGCATAAAGGGCTGTTGAATTTCGTCAAATGCCTTCTCTGCGTCAATTGAGATAATCATGTGGTTTTTGTTTTTGCTTCTGTTTATGTGCTGAATTACATTTATAGACTTGCATATGTTGAACCAGCCTTGCATCCCCGGGATGAATCCTACTTGATAATGATGGATAAGTTTTTTAATGTTCTCTTGCAATCGATTTGTCAGTATTTTATTGAAGATTTTTGCATCTATGTTCATCATGGATATTGGCCTGAAGTTTTCTTTTCTTGTTGAGTCTCTGCCAGGTTTTGGTATCAGGATGATATTGGTCTCATAAAATGATTTGGGAAGGGTTCCCTCTTTTTGGATTATTTGGAATAGTTTCAGAAGGAATGGCACCAGATCCTCTTTGTGTTTCTTGTAGAATTCAGCTGTGAACCCATCTGGACCTGGGCTTTTTTTGTGTGGTAGGCTCTTAATTGCTTCCTCAACTTCAGACCTTGTTATTGGTCTATTCATAGTTTCAGCTTCCTCCTGGTTTAGGCTTGGGAGGACACAGGTGTCCAGGAATTTATCCATTTCTTCCTGATTTACTAATTTGTGTGCATAGAGTTGTTTGTAATATTTTCTGATGATGGTTTGAATTTCTGTGGAATCTGTGGTGATTTCCCCTTTATCGTTTTTTATTGCCTCTATTTGGTTGTTCTCTCTTTTCTTTTTTATCACTCTGGCTAGTGGTCTGTCTATTTTATTGATCTTTTTAAAAAACCAGCTCTTGGATTTATTGATTTCTTGAAGGGTTTTTCTTGTCTCTATCTCCTTCAGTTCTGCTCTGATCCTAGTTATTTATTGTCTTCGGCTAGGTTTTGAGCTTTTTTGATATTGCTCCTCTAGTGCTTTCAATTTTGATGATAGGGTGTCAATTTTGGATCTCTCCACTCTTCTCATGTGGGCACTTATTGCTATATATTTTCCTCTACAGACTGCTTTAAATGTGTCCCAGAGATTCTGGTTTGTTGTGTCTTTATTTTCGTTGGTTTCAAAGAACTTCTTTATTTCTGCCTTCATTTCATTGTTTATCCATTCAACATTCAGGAGCCAGTTGTTCAGTTTCCATGAAGCTGTGCGGTTCTGAGTTATTTTCTGAATTCTGAGTTCCAGCTTGATTGCACTATGGTCTGAGAGACTGTTTGTTATGATTTCCGTTGTTTTGCATTTGCTGAGGAGTGCTTTACTTCCAATTATGTGGTCAATTTTGGAGTAGGTGTGATGTGGTGCTGAGAAGAATGTATATTCTGTGGATTTGTGGTGGAGAGTTCTGTGAATGTCTATCAGGTTTGCTTGTTCCAGGTCTGAGTTCACGTCCTGGATATCCTTGTTAATTTTCTGTCTGGTTGATCTGTCTGCTATTGACAGTGGAGTGTTAAAGTCTCCCACTATTATTGTGTGGGAGTCTAAGTCTCTTTGTAAGTCATTTAGAACTTGCCTTATATATCTGGGTGCTCCTACATTGGGTCCATATATATTTAGAATCATTAGCTCTTCTTGTTGTATCGGTCCTTTTACCATTATGTAATGACCTTCTTTGTCCCTTTTGATCTTTGTTGCTTTAAAGTCTATTTTATCAGAGATGATAATTGCAACTCCTGCTTTTTTTTGCTCTCCATTTGCTTGGTAAATCTTCCTCCATCCTTTTATTTTGAGCCTTTGTGTATCTTTGCGTGTGAGGTGGGTTTCCTGGATACAGCACACTGATGGGTTTTGGTTTTTTATCCAATTTGCCAGTCTGTGTCTTTTGATTGGTGCATTTAGTCCATTTACATTCAGGGTTAATATTGTTATGTGTGAATTTGATACTGCCATTTTGATGCTAGCTGGCTGTTTTGCCCATTGGTTCATGTACATTCTTTATTTTGTTGATGGTCTTTAGCATTTGGTATGCTTTTAGGATGGCTGGAACTGGTTGTTTCTTTCTATGTGTAGTGCCTCTTTCAGGGGCTCTTGTAAAGCAGGCCTAGTGGTGAGAAAATCTCTGAGTACTTGCTTGTTCGTGAAGGATTTTATTTTTCCTTCACTTATGAAGCTCAGTTTGGCTGGATATGAAATTCTGGGTTGAAAGCTCTTTTCTTTAAGGATGTTGAATATTGGCCCCCAGTCTCTTCTGGCTTGTAGAGTCTCTGCCGAGAGATCTGCTGTGAGTCTGATGGGCTTCCCTTTGTGGGTAACCCGACCTTTCTCTCTGGCTGCCCTTAGTATTTTGTCCTTCATTTCAACCCTGGTGAATCTGACGATTATGTGCCTTGGGGTTGCTCTTCTTGTGGAGTATCTTTGTGGTGTTCTCTGTATTTCCTGGAGTTGAGTATTGACCTGTCTTACTAGGTTGGGGAAATTTTCCTGGATAATATTCTGAAGAGTGTTTTCCAGCTTGGATTCATTCCCTTAGTCACATTCTGGTACACCTATCAAACGTAGGTTGGGTCTCTTCACATAGTCCCACATTTCTTGGAGATTTTGTTCATTCCTTTTTGTACTTTTTTCTTTAATCTTAGTTTCTCATTTTATTTCATTGAGTTGATCTTCAACTTCTGATATTCTTTCTTCTGCTTGGTCAATTCGACTGTTGAAACTTGTGCTTGCTTCGTGAAGTTCTCGTGTTGTGTTTTTCAGCTCCTTCAATTCATTCATATTGCTCTCTTAGTTGTCCATTCTTGTTATCAATTCCTCGAATCTTTTTTCAAATCTTTTTTCAAGGTTCTTAGTTTCTTTGCACTGGTTTAGTACATGTTCCTTTAGCTCACTGAAGTTTCTCATTATCCACTTTCTGAAGTCTGATTCCGTCATTTTGTCACATTCATTCTCCATCCAGCTTTGTTCCCTTGCTGGTGAGAAGTTTTGGTCCTTTTTTGGAGGTGAGGTGTTTTGGTTTCGGGTGCTTTCCTCCTTTTTTCGCTGTTTTCTTCCCATCTTTATGGATTTATCTGCCTGTTGTCTTAGTGGTTGCTGATTTTTCAATTGGGTCTCTGTGTGGACACTGAGATTGTTGATGATGAAGTATTTCTGTTACTTAGTTTTCCCTCTAATGGTCTATCCCCTCTGCTGTATGAGTGCTGAGGTCCACTCCAGGCCCTGCTTTTCTGGGTTATACCTGCAGCAGCTGCGGAACAGTGAGGGATGATACCAGTTTCTTCTTCTGCTGTCCTTGTTCCAGAATAATGCCAGCCAAATGTCAGTCTTATTAGTCCTTTTCTGGAGTGACTCGTTGGATATACAGGGGTCAGGGAGCTGCTTGAGGAGACAGTCTGTGCTTTATAGGAGCTCCAGTGCTGAGCTGTGAGGTCCGTTGTTCATTCAGGGTTGTTGGGAGGTTGTTTATGTCTGCTGCAATAGAACTCATAAAACACCACCTTTCCCCCCCCTTAGATGCTTTGTCTCAGGGAGTTGGGGCTTTCTTTATGAGTATCTGTTGCACTCTCCTGCCCCACTAGGCAGCAGTCTATTCATATTTGCCTGCCAGGGCTCTGACCTGCTAGCACGGGTCCGCCCTTTGCTGCTGGGCTCCCTTCTGCTGTGGAGCGCTCCTGGCTCCTGGCGGAGACTCTCTGTTATCG
Organism: Saguinus oedipus; assembly: GCA_031835075.1. Taxonomy (NCBI): domain Eukaryota; kingdom Metazoa; phylum Chordata; class Mammalia; order Primates; family Cebidae; genus Saguinus; species Saguinus oedipus. Next base: position 132,592,429 of record CM063178.1, read on the forward strand.
GAGGTTGCCTCAGCAATGGCGGGCTGCGTCAGTCCTGGGTGGTACTTCAGTGGGGGTAGACTGCGTCAGCAATGGTGGACGCCCCTCCCTCACTGAGCTGCACCATCCTAGATTCTGGCAGCAAAACTCTCAGCCCCAAGCACCTCCAGTCACCACCCTGCTTGTCCCCATGAGCCTGGGACCCACGGAGCCCGATCACCCAGCTCCCTGCCTCAGAGTTTGTCCTCTCTCTCTCTCTCTTCCTCTCCCCAAGCTGAAGGTCGACTCTCTCACTGGCACCCCAGTAGCCTGCCGATAGGGCACTGGGGTCCATGCGATCTCCCGTGCCGCTGCCCACTACCCCCCTCAGATCACGCTTCCCAGGAAACTCCTGGTCTGGCTCATTGTCCAAGTCCCATTCAATCAGATGAACATGCCAATCTGCCCTTCCAGATCTCAGATTGCCGGTTTAACAGGGCACCCAGACCAGTGAGTTCTGCGCTGGATCCCACCGCGGCACCGGCCGAAGAGGTGGCGGGAGCCGGCTGCGTTAGCCAGGTGCGCTAGTGTCCCGTGTCTCTCCCACACCTGGGACTTTCACCACTCTGTGGGCATAAAAGGAACATCTGAGAATGCAGCTAGGACTCACCCTCTGCGCCTTCACTGAGAGCTGCAATCCTGAGTCACCTCTATGATGCCATCTTGCCTCTCCCCCCCGATCTCATTTTTTTAATGGTTGCATAGTATTCCATGGTGTATATCTACCACATTTTCTTTATCCAATTTATTATTGATGAGCATTTAGGTTGATTTCATGTGTTTGCCATTGTGAACAGTGCTGCAATGAACATGTGTGCATGTGTTCTTATAACAGAATGATTTTTATCCCTTTGGTTTTATACCCAGGAATGAAATTGCTGGGTCAAATACTATTTCTGTCTTTAGCTCTTTAAGGGATTGCCAAGCTATCTTCCCCAATGGCTGAAATAATTTGAACTCCAAACAGCCGTGTGTAAGTGATCTTTTCTCTCCACAACCTCACCAGCATTTTTATGTGTGGGTTTTTTTTTTTTTTTTTTGGCTTTTTAATAGTAGCCATTCTGACTGGTATGAGATGGTATCCCATCGTGGTTTTGATTTCCAGTTCTCTAATATCCAGTGATATTGAGCTTTTGTTCATGTGATTGTTGGCCCCATGTATGTCAGCTTCTGGAAAATGTTGATATCCATTGTCCACTTTTTAATTGGGTTGTTTTTTTTTTCTCACAAATTTAAGTTGCTTATAGATGCTGGATATTGGATGTTTGTCAGATGTATAGTTGTAAAAATTTGTTCCCACTTAGTTGTCTGTTTACTGTTTATAGTTTGTGTTTTTATTCTTTTTGCAATGCAAAAGCTTTTTAATTATATCCCATTTGTCATTTTTTACCTTTGTTGCGATTTTATTTGGTGTCTTCAGCATAAAATCTTTGCCTGTGACTATGTCCTGAATGGTACTGTCTGGGTTGTCTTCCAGGATTTTTATAGTTTTGAGTTTTACATTTGAGTCTTTGATTCATCTTGATTTGATTTTTTTTTTCTGGTTTAAGAAAGGGGTAAAATTTCAGTTTTCTTCAAATGTCTAGTCAGTTATCCCAGTACCATTGATTGAAAAGGGAATTTTTTTCCCCATTGATTATTTTTATCAGCTTTGTTGAAGATCAGTGTGTAGTCTTATTTCTGGGTTCTCCATTCTGTTCCATTGGTCTAATGTGTCTGCTCTTGCACAAGTACCATGCCATTTTGGGTACTGTAGCCTTGTAGCATAGTTTGAAGGTGGGTAGTATGATGCCTCCAGCTTTGTTCTTTTTGCTTAGTATTACCTTGGGTATTTGGGCCCTTTTTTGGTTACATATGACTTTTAAGGTAGTATTTTCTAGTTCTGTGAAGAATTTCAATGGTAGTTTAAGAGGAATAGGATTAATCTGTAAACTGCTCTGAGCAGTATGGCCATTTTAACAATATTGATTATTTCTATCTATAAGTATGAAATGTTTTTCTGTTTGTGTCATCTCTGATTTCTTTTACCAGTGATTTGTAGTTCTCCTTGTAGAAATCTTTCACTTTCCTAGTGAGCTCTAATCCTAGGTTTTAATCATTTTTGTGGCAATTGTGAATGGGAGTTCATTTCTGATTTGGCTGTTGGGTGGACTTTTATTGGTGTATAGGAATGTAAGTGATTCTGGCACATTGATTTTGTATGCTGAGACTTTACTGAAGGTGCTCATCACCTTAAAAAGATCTTAGGCTGAGACTCTGGGGTTTTGTAGATATTGGGTCATGTTTACAGAAAGGGATAGTTTTGCTTCTTCTCTTCCTATTTGGATGCCCTTTATTTCTTTCTCATGACCGATTGCCCTGGCCAGGACTTCCAATACTATGTCGAATAGTAGTAGTAAGAAAGGACATTCTTGTGTTGTGCCAGTTTTCAATGGAAATGCCTTCAGCTTTTGCCCATTCAGTATGATATTGGCTGTGGATTTGTCATAAATGGTTCTTATTATTTGGAGGTATGTTCCTTCAATACCTAGCTTATTGAGAATTTTTAACATTAATGAATGTTAAATTGTATCAATAGATTTTTCTGCATCTATAATCATCTGGCATTTGTCTTTAGTTCTGTATACATGATGAGTCACAGTTACTGATTAGCATATGCTGAACCAAACTTGTATGGCAGGGATTAAGCAAACTTAGTTGTAATAGATAAGTTTTTTTTGATGTGCTGTTGGATTCAGTTTGCCAGTAATATTGTGCAAAAGTTTTGCATAGATTTTAATCAAAAATATTGGCCTGAAGTTTTCTTTTTTGTTGTCTCTGCCAGTTTTTGGTATCAGGATTATGCTTGCCTCAGAGAATGAGTTAGTAAGAAGTCTCTTCTTTTCAGTTTTTTTTTAGAATAGTTTCAGTAGAAATGCTACCAGCTCTTCTTCATACATTGGATAGAATTGAGCTGTGATTCCATCTAGTCCAGGTCTTTTTTTGGTTGGTAGGCTATTTAATACTGCCTCAATTTCAGAACTCATTATTGTTCAGATATTCAATTTCATCCTGGTTCAGTCTTGGGAAGGTGTATATGCCCAGGAGTGTATCAAGTTCTTCTAGATTTTCCAGTTTATTTCCATAGAGGTGTTTATAGTATTCTCTGATGGTTGTTTGTATTTCTGTGGGGTCAGTAATAATACCCCCCTTGTCATTTCTGATTGTGTTCATTTGAATCTTCTCTCTTTTCTTCTTTATTAGCATAGCCAGTGGTTTATCTATTTTATTATTTTTTCCAAAAAACAGATCCTGGAATTGCTCATCTGTTAAATGGTTTTTCACGTCTCTCTCTCCCTCAGCTGGCTCCAGTTTTGGTTACTTATTATGATGATAAATACAAAGTGTCAATTTGATTGGATTGAAAGATACAAGTATTGATCTTTGATGTGTCTGTGAGGGTGTTGCCAAAAGAGGTTAACATTTGAGTCAGTGGGCTGGGCAAGGTAGATCCATTCTTAATCTGATAGGCACAATCTAATCAGCTGACAGTGAATATAAAGTAGGCAGAAAAACATGAAAAAGAGAGTCTGGGCTTGTGCCCAGCCTAAAAGTTTCTCCCATACTGGATGCTTCTTGCCCTCAAACATTGGACACCACATTCTTCAGTTTTGGGACTCAGACTGGCTCTCCTTGATCCTCAGCTTGCAGACAGCCTATTGTGGAACTTTGTGATCATGTAAGTTAATATTTAGTAAATTCAGATAGATAGATACATAGATAAATACATAGATAGATCAATGATAGATAGATGGATGGATGGATGGATAGATGATAGATAGATAGAAAGATGATAGATAGATAGATAGATAGATAGATAGATAGATAGATAGATAGATCCTATTCTGTTTTTCTAGAGAACCCTGAAAAACTGGGTACCAGGTATAGTTCTAGAGGAACAGATATTAAAGATGGAGCCCTTTCATTGGTTTGGGTGTTTCTGGAGTTGACTGCTTAATATAATTAGACTCAAAAATGCTAAGGACTCTACTGCTAATAGTATGGAGAATACTGATAGTACATGGCATAAACTGTTTAGAGAATTATGTAAAATAAATGCATTTGACACTCATGATTCACAGATTGTGAGAGATAAGGGGGTTAGCGACTCCATACCTAATACCTTAGACCATATGTGGAAAACCAAGGAACATAATAAAGCTGGTGTGTTGCTCCTAAGTTCAGTGGATAAAGTGTTGAAAGAAAATGATGAACTCCACAATCTGTCTCTGGCTTGAGAAGCAGATACTGAGCCTCAAATCTGCTTAGATTGCTCTAAGACTCCTGTAGAGAAAGAGCTGAAATTGTGGAGAAACAGACATAACCTCTTATCATGGGAGTGGCTGACCTGCAACAAAAGATGCATGCATGGGCTTGCCATGTGTCTGCTCTTAAAATGAGGGCATTGATTGGAAAAGAGTAGGACTCTGAAACTTGAAATGGGTATGTGTGGGAGGACACTGATGAAGCTGAGGACACGGAGTTTGTAAACTCTGATAACGTTTTTCTTTTTTTTTCCCCAGAGATAACAGCTTTCCCATTCCCAGTAGTGGCTACATCCCTTCCCCAACCCATGCTCCCATCAGCCTTTCCACCTTTTTCTGAGGATAAAAACACTACTGTCTCATGCAACAGTTATGGCCTCCCCTGAGGTAGTTGCCAGGAAAGGTAATGTTGATTCTTCCCAGGAGCCACCCCTAAAACCTCTGTTTTCTTCTGGACCTATAACTAGACTAAAGTCCTGGAGGACTCGTAGAAGTGAGGTTGAGATTGTAACCCATGAGTGGTGTGCTACACTAGAAAAGAACTGTTTGAGTTCCCTAATTTATATGAACAGCAATCTGGAGAACAGACATGGGAATGGATATTAAGGGTATGGGTTAATGGTGGAAGAAACATAGAATTGGATCAGGTTGATTTTATTAATTTGAGCACACTAAGTAGGGCCTCTGCATTTAATGTTGCAGATCAAGGAGTTAACAAAGGTTCTTATAGTTTATTTGCATAGTTAGCTGAAATATGAATTAAAAGATGGAACACTGTGAGCAACCTGGAAATGCCTGGTGTCTCTTGGTTTAGTGTAGAGGAAGGGATTCAAAGTCTTAGGGAGATTGGGCTGGTGGCATGGATCAGTCACTTTAGATCAACTCATACCAGCTGGGAGGGTACAGAAGATATATCCTCGACCAATGCCTTGCAAAATAGATTTGTTAGGGCAGCACCTGAATCTTCAAAGAGCCCTGTAATTGGTTTTCTCTGTATGTCAGCTCTAATATTGGGAACCTCAGTCACTCAACCAGAAAATTTAAATACAATGAGAATAATTGGACTCTGAGGTGGCAGGGGCCATGTGGCAGTACAAACCACCAAAGGCAAGGTGGTCATATCTACCATAAGGGACAGCAGAGGTAAATTCAAAATCAGAATAGTATAACTCATGTAGAGCTCTGGCATTGGCAAATTAATCATTGTTTCTAGAAATAAAATTGATAGGCAGCCTACTACTTTCCTACTTAATTTATACAAGCAGAAAATTTTCAGATTTAATGAACAAAGGATAAACTTTGATTATGGAAACAGAATCATGGTACCTTAATGTATTTCCAGGCTTGATCCAGTATATGGACTCAGAATCTCTTGAATGAAGGGGATTCTGGGTCCCTTTGACAAAGGACCCCACTACATTACTGACAATTTATGCAGTGAATCTTTCTCTCATCTTTCCCCAAAGAGATATTCACCCTTTTACCAGGTTAACTCTGCATTGGTGAAAGGGAAATGACCAGATGTTTTGGGGACCACTGGCTCTGAGCTGATGTTGATTCCCGGGAGCCCAAAATGTCATTGTGGTCCTCCAGTTAAAGTAGGCACTTATGGAGGTCAGGTAATTAATGCAGTTTTAGCTCATTCTGACTTACAGTGGTTCCAGTGGGTTTCCAGACTCATCCTGTGGTCATTTTCCCAGTGCCATAATGCAAGGGTGGTGATTCCCTCCACATCCCCTTTCACCTCTCCTATTTGGCCTGTGCAGGAGACAGATGACTTATGGAGAAAGACAGTGAATTACAGTAAGCTTAACGAAGTGGTGATTCCAATTGCTGCTGCCATACCAGATGTGGTTTCATTGCTTGAGCAAATTAACACATCTCTTGGTACCTAACATGCAGCCCTTGACTTGGCAAATGCCTTTTTCTCCATTCCTGTCCACAGGGCCCACCAGAAGAAAATCGCCTTCAGCTGGCAAGGCCAGCAATATACCTTTACTGTCCTACCTCAGGAACATATCAACTCTCCAGTTTTGTGTTATGATCTTATTCAGAGAGACTAGATCACTTTTCACTTCTGGAAAATACCACACTGGTCCATTACATTGATGACATTATGCTGATTGAATTCACTGAGCAAGAAATAGCAAACACATTGGACTTTTTGGTGAGACATTTACATGCCAGAGAATGGGAAATAAATATGACTAAAATTCAGAAATATTCTTTGTTTATTTTTTTCTCAATGATCAGTCTAATATTGTCAGTGGGGTGATGATGCCTCCCATTGTTATTGTGTGGGAGTCTAAGTCTCTCTGAACATTTTGTTTATAAATTTGGGTGCTCATGTGTTGGGTGCATATATAGTTAGGATATTTAGATTCTCTTGTTGCTTTGCACCCTTTACCATTATGTAATGCTCTTCTTTGTATTTTTCAATATTTGTTGCTTTAAAGTCTTTTTTGTTAGTAGGATTTTAACCCTGCTTTTTTCTGTTTTCCATTTATTTGGTAGATTTTTCTCTATCCCTTTATTTTGAGCCTCTATGTGTCACTGCATGTGAAATGATTCTCTTGAAGACAGCACACCAGTGAGTCTTGATTCTTCATCAGCTTGCTACTCTGTCTTTTAATTGGGACATTTATCCCATTTACATTTAAGTTCAGTATTCATAAGTGTGGATTTGATCTTGTCATCATGATGTTGGCTCGGTATTTTGCAGACTTGGTTATTTAGTTACTTTATAATGTCACTGGTCTATGTACTTCAGTGTGCTTTTGTAGGGGCTGGTAATGGTCTTTTTGTCTTTCTCTCTTTACTTTTTAAATCATTTTCATCTTTCAAGAGATGCTCGTTTGAAGGGGAAATTTTCATGGAGCATGAAAATTTGTCATAAGAAGAGAGTTTCCCAACACAGCTGAGAGAGAGAGAGAGAGAGAGAGAGAGAGAGAGAGAGAGAGAGAGAGAGAGAGAGAGAGAGAGAGAGAGAGAGAGACCAAATGACCAAATTTAGTGTTTCTTTCAGGAGCTCTTGTAAGGCAGGTCTTGCGGTCAGTTCTCTCAGAATTTGCTTGTATGAAAGAAATCTTATTTCTCCTTCACTTAGGAAGACTAGCTTGGCTGAATATAAAATTCTGGGTTGGAATTTATTTTCTTCAAGGATGTTGAATATTGACCCCCAATCTCATCTGCTACTTAGGGTTTCAGCTGAGAGGTCCACTGTTAGTTGAATGTGCTTTCCTTTATATAACGTGGCCTTTCTCTCTAGCTTCCCTTTTCTTTTTTTTCATGTAAACCTTAGAGAATTTGATGATTAAGTGTTTCAGGGATGATCTTTTTGTAGAGTGTCTAGCTGGGGTTTTCATTTCTCAAATTTGAATGTTGGCCTCCCTAGCTAGGTTGGGAAAATTCTCTTGGATGATATCCTGAAATACATTTTCCAAGTTGGTTCCATTCTCCCCATCTCTTTTAGGTAAACCAATCAGTCATAGATTTGGTTTCTTTAACCCCATATGTCTCAGAGGGTTCATTCATTACTTTTCTTTTTTATCTCTTCTTGTCTGCCTGTCTTGTATCAGAAAGCCAGTCTTCAAGCTCTGAGATTTTTTCCTTTACTTGGTCTATTCTACTACTCATTCTTGTGATTGCACTATGAGATTATTGTAGTGTGTTATTCAGCTTTGGTCAGGGTGGTTATCTTATTCTCTGTACTGTTTATTTTGTCTGTCACCCCCCTTAATGTTTTATAATAATTTTTAGCTTTCTCATTGGGTTACAGTGTACTCCTGTAGCTCAATGAACTTTGCTCGTATTCATATTCTGAATTCTAATTCTTTTATTTCAGCCATCTCAGCCTTGGCTTGGTTTTAAACCCCTGTTGGAGACATGATGCAGTAATTTGGAGGAAAGAAGGCACTCTGGATTTTTGAGTTTTCAACATTCTTGCACGTATTTTTTCTCATCTCTGTGGGCTTACCTGTCTTCAATCTTTGATGTTGTTTACATAGGGATGGGTTCTTTTTCCTTTTATCCTATTTGATGACCTTGAGGGATTGATTATAGTATAAGATAGATTCAGATGACTGGCTTCATTTCTGGAAGATTTTAGGGGACTAACACTGAGCTTCCAACTTCTGGACTTGTGCTCTAACTCTGAGAGATTTTTAATGGATCCTAACTTTGTTCTCTGGCTCCCCAAGGCTTGGCAACCACTGTGCTCGTGAAAGGCAAGGTACAACAGCTGCAGTAGAGTGCTAGTGGGTGCAAGGGCACCTGACTGCCTGGGGCTATTTACCACAGTGGTGGAGACAAGGTAGCCAGTTGGGTGTAGGGACAGGGGAAAAGTGGGGCCCCTGCTGGAGACTCTTTGTACTGTTGCACTGGAGCTGGTGTTGGCTTGGGGCATGGTGCTGAATGGCACTGGTTTAAGTGCCTTCTCTGTATCCTGCAAGCAGGAGTGATTGCTCAGGTTGTGGAAGAATTCCTCTCCTCTATGCAGAGTTAGTGTAAGAGCAGGATACTAATAGAGGTGAAGCTTTCTGTCTCTGTGCCACCAGCCCTGTCTGATGTGAGAGACTACTGTACAAAGGTGAAGTCTGACAGTTCCCTTAGGGCTAAAGTATCTTATGGGAGCAAGTCAAGTTTAAAGGGATGGCCATTCCTGGCCTTGTTCTGCTATAGACACTGTCACACCAAACCCTCTGGTCTCCACCCTTTCAAAATAGGTGGTGGCTTGCTGCTTCATCACTTGCTTGTCTCCTGGGGATCCACCCCAAAGAGATGTGTGTCATCAGTGCTTTAGTGTAATCACCCCAGGATGAAGGGTATGTTCTGTGCCCAAGTCAGGGGCTTTCTGTCTGGGGGTGAGCAGAGTTGTGTGGGACCTATAAGTGGTGGACTGGCCACACATCTTCTTGGGTCAAATGCAGCTTGTTGGAGGTGTGGATAAGGCACTTAGGATCTTTGCTCCTTTGTTATCAAGGACAGTTACAGTGTACATGCAGTAACAGAAAGGTTTTCAATTGCCCCTGGAGGTTCTGTCCAGGGAGTTGCCGAGTTGCTACTGGCTTGATAGCTCTGGTGGTGGGTGGTTAGAGGCCCAGGCCTTGAGGACCTGCCTGGTGAGGAGATAGGGAAACAGGCACCCACTTAACAGTAGGACTGCTTTTCCATAGGACTGCTGTAGTATTCTGGGGGATCCACTCCAGTTCCTAGTTGTCTTGGATTCCAATACTTGGAAGTATCCCCAGTGAAGGCTGCAAAATAGCAAAGATGGTAGCCTGCCCCTTTATTTGGGAGCTCTGTCTCAGGGAGGTTTGAAACCTCTGTTGGTGAGAAAACAGTGGGAGGGATGGCTGAAGACCCTGGTTGGAAGGTCCTGCCCATGAAGGAGAAATGGAATCACAGACCCACTTACAGAAGCAGCCTGGCCACATTTTCATAGAGTAGATATACTGTACTGGTTGCTCCCTTTCACCCCTGGTTGCCTTGGACTCTCCAAAACCTGAAGGGTGGAATAACTAAGTTGCTGAAATGGCAAAGATGTGGCCCAACCCTCCCCCTGGGAGCTCTGTTTCAGGGAAGTGTAATGCTGCTATCAGTGGCTGGCTAGAATTCCAAGCCAGTAGGTCTTATCCTGTGAGGTGCTGTGGAAGTGGGGCCTGCAGGCTATTTCTGCTCAACCCCCTTGATTCAGCCTCTTTTCTAGGGGTTTATACAGGGGGTATAACTTTCCACTTTGCTGTAGTTGCAGTTGCTTTTTCCAGGAAGCCTGGAAAGCCTGAGTGGCTGCTCTGCTGAGACTTCACATAGCTCGGTGTGTTAGACTGAAGGCGCTGGTGGATTGAAATTATGAGGGGATATCCTGACCTGATGGTTACAAAGATTCATGGGAGAAGCATGGATTCCCAGGATTACAGATTTACTCACTGCTTTCTTAGATAGGGGAGGTTTCATTGGCTATGTTGCTTCTGGGTGGGTCATCATCCTGCCCTGCTTTTCTTCATTTTCCATGGATTGAATTGTTTCCTTGGTTAGTCTCAGTGCATGTACTTGGATGTTTTAGTTAAAAGTATTGTATTTGCCTGCTCCTTCTGTTCCTCTCCATGAAAGCCACACACATACTAGCTGCTTCTAATTGGCCATCTTGGTCACTCCCCAACCCTGTCCTCCTCATTGAAAGCCAAAAATCCTATCCCTCTGACCACTGTTTTTGCCATCACATCTTCTCTGATTCTGACTCTTTCATCTTCCTCTTATAAAGAAACCTGTGATTTCACTGGGCCTACATGGCTGATATAGGATAATATCCCCATCCCAAGATCCTTAACTTAATCTCATCTGCAAAGCTTTTTTGCCCTGCAAGGCAAATATGTTCACAAGTTCTAGGAATTAGACAATGGACAACTTTAGGGGATAATTATTCTGCTTATCATGATGATAATCAAATGGAGGGTTAGAATTAATTTCAAGACACTGTGTGGTCTTGAAAGCCAAATTAAGAACATGCTTAAAAATGGGGAAATACAGAGCTATGCCAAACATCTACTGTTAGGTTAAGCAAGATGAGAGCTGAAAAATAAGATGACTATTACAATTCATTGAACAATTGGAATAGAAGTTTTGGGGCAAGTGTTTTGAAGCTGGATTTAAGTGTATAGGTAGAAATTTAGGCAACTATTGTGAACAAACTTTTCCAAAGAATTTTTTCCCCAAAGTGGAAAGTGAAAATGTGTAACAGATAAGGGAATGGCACTCATTTAAGATTTAACTATTAATAGGAGAAATAACAAGTATAAACTACATGTATATATATCAGTATGACAACATACAGTGATACTAAGAATGTAGATAAGCTTGCAAGAAGGAGAAGAGGGGGTATAATAAACTACTGCAGTCAAAGACACTGAATGGACAGACGGAAATATGATTTAGTAGAGTAGAAAGACCTTACATATAAACAGAGCATGCCAGAAACAATGAAAGGGGAAAATAAAGGTAGGTAGATAAGTGAATGTGGAGTAGACATTTTTAATGTTTTCATTATTCTCAATGAGATGAGATGTTAGAATGAAAATGAAGGAGAAGACATTAGGATTTACAGGAAAAACAAGAAAGTATGAAATAATTATCCAGGAGAGAGAGCCACTGGCCTAGTAAAAAGATTGCATTATTCTGCACAGCTCTACAGGCATACTTGATGTTTGATGTCATACATTTTTCATGATACAAATGCATGGAATGTGTGTATGTTTCCAGCCCTATACATTTACACAAGTACAAATCAGAATAGGAAAGAAGTTAAATTTTAAAAGTTCCATGCTAAAGAGATTAAATGAAAATGGAAAAAGAAACTTACAGTGAAAGAGATATCTTCAATTGGATGATAAGACATATCTCGGCTAAGAAGAAAAGAGAAGACATTATGGGATTGAAAGTTAATGAAAATTTGATAATGTGCATGGATTGCTGATGGTACTGGTGTTCTAGAGGGTATGACATGGATATATATCAGGCATTAGAAAGTGGAATTCTTGAAATTGAGATTATGAGGTTGCAGTTGTTGGTAATAACTAGATCTAGGGTATGCATTGGGAATGACTGTCTCAGTAACATCCACATAAATGAGGATGAAGATGTTAAGAATTTGAGAAGTCAACAATAGTGCAATGATAATCTATACAAATAGTGAAGTAACCCAAAAACATGACAGGGGTGCTGAAAATAGTAATTAAAAAAACAGGAACTAATTTTTAAAAGACAAAGGGGTGATGTAGGCTCTATAGATGATTTTATCAGAGGCATAGAGAATCTCTACAAGGGTAGAGCTTTTCAGGAGTAGAAAAACAAAAGTAATTGGAAGAGTCAACAGTCAGAAGGGCACCCATTCTATTTTCAGGGCATATGATAGAGAAAACATTCACCATTTGAGTAGGCTGCAGAAGTAGCATCTTCAAAGAAAGATTAAATGTTTGTTAGAGTAAGAAGGGAACATTTTGAGGTGTTGGGAGTCTAGGGGGTTATGCTGATTTGTGCCTGTAAGTTTGACAGGCACAGTAGAAGGTTTTAGGAGGGAGGAGGTAGTTGGGAAATGGGGTGAAAATTGGGATGTACAATTCTTTTTCTGTTATAGGAAATATTGATTCTTTTAGTGTGAGATAAAAAGATGCATGAAGAGTAGAAATGCCCCCGTATGCGTGGAGAAGAAATAAGGCTAAATTTCCTGCCCAGAGAATGTAGAATTCTGAGATGACTTCTTCATCACTGCTGCCAGTGTAGAAGCTGGCCAAAAAGTTCTCATATCCCTGACTTCCAGGTGTTTGCCCCAGGATGCTCCCCTTCTTTTTGTGGCTAAATTCTATCTCAAACTCTGTCAGTGTAAGGCTAAAAAGCAGCAGTATGAGTAGCTCATGGGCTTTCTCTTAGCTTTTTTTTTGTGTGTGGGCTTGTTCTTTTCTGATTTTATTCATTAAGAACTTTTAAACTGGATTATATTGTTGTTGCTACTATTCTCTGATGTAAAAAATTTTGAAAACATGCTGCTTCAACTTTGTTTCCAGTTGTTTCCTTAGCAAGAATCAGCTTACAATAGTGAAAAATCAGTCTGGTGGGGGCACATGCTTGTTATCCCAGCTACTCAGCTATCTGAGAGACTAAGGTAAGAGGATCCCCTGAGTCCTGGAGTTTGTGACAAGCCTGAGAAAAACATCAGGACTCCATCTTTATAAAAAAGAAAACAAAATTAATAAACTGAGATCAAGAAAAGTGCATGGTTTGACTATGATCACACAGTTATGAATTGTACATGAGAATTTTGTAAAAGTACCATTTTACTTCTTGATATTTATTTCAACTCTCTATATTTTAGCTTCCTTATTTATAAATGGAGATAATAATATCAAGGCTATTGTGGGAAATAAATGAGAGATACTCAGCACAATATTCTGGTTAGACATAGCACTCAAATATAGGCATGATGACTATTAACATGAACATCAAACAGTACCATAGTGAAAGAGTAATTGCTTAATCTCAGCTAACAAGTAATAGGTCATGACTGTCTGAAAAGTGTGTCTTCAGAAAGCACAAATATCTTGGCTATAATATTTTATTGTCCTTAATTATTTTGTCTATTAATCTCAAATACTACATAACTCTGGCTCCTATAAGAAACCATCTATAGATGAGTTCCACATTTGGTTGTGTACATTTTAAAATAATTTACAAATTGCCCCTGAATTCACAGTGTGTTTTAGTAATGACTTTTACAAAAAGATTTAAGATCATAATACTGATCTAGCTTTCCATTGCATTTTACCCATTATCACTGTAAAAATTGCCTTCCTGAAGATTTAATTGGCACCCTAAGACATGGCAGATGATAATCAGATTTACTCTATTCAGGCTAACTTAATTTCCAATCTGTATAAGCCTCAGAGTGATAAAAAGGGAAAAATTTCTGCTTAAAAAGAAAACATTAATATTGTAAATATTCATTGTAATAGAAATGTTAATATTTACATAGCATCCATTCTCCTTCTTGATTCTAATAACATCCTATTGCTTTTGGAAGCCATTACTTTTTAGAAGTGCTGCAGGTATGAGCCGTGTATCCTTTGTGGAAACTGGGGCTGACGATACAGTACTAAGCCAATAAAACCACAGAATTCCATATAGATATTTGTTTAGTGTTTGTATAAATAGTGCAACCTGAGGACTTTTGATTGGTAATGATGACAGAAGCGTTGAGGAGTGTAAATAAAGAAACTTTAACCTAGCTGCCACAACCACCGAGTTGCAATAATGACCCAAACCAGGCTTCAGATGCAATCTCAGATGAAAACTTTGTGTGAAGGACAGGAGACCAGAAACATTAGAGGAATGGAACTATGATGTCACTGTTACTTAATCTAGCACCCTGATACCCCACCACTTCTATATTTTCAGTTACAAAAAAAAAATCTATTTATTATATACCATTTTGAGTTCAGTTTTCTGTTACAACTGAAAGCACCCTAAATAATACATTTCTTTTAAGTTATCTATTCACTCTCTGAAATATAGGTTATTACTTCAGCTTCATGATGAGATGTTTTATAAAATTATAATGGCCTTGGATATAATCAAATCCAGAGGTTTATCCTATATTTTAATCTCACATATATTACTGCTAGTCACTGAAGCATAACATTTTGCTATCTAGCCAGGAGAATTAAACCACATTAGATAACTAAACAAAAGAAATTTAATACAGAAAATAGATTATGAAACTGTTAGGGTTGTAAGAGCAATCAGGAGGTTTGCAGTAACTCAGATTAGCAAAGCAAAGGCTATTTTCAATCCTAGGGCTAGAGTGTCCAGAGGGAGGAGGCTGTGCTACCATTGTCTAGGATCCAGGGCTATGTAGAAGAAACTGCAACCCGAGCAAATCCTATTTGCAGAAACTCCACAATTAAAAGAGCCTCTGCTAGATACTTGCTAAAAGTAGGGATTGAGAGAGGGCAATAAATATTTGCACTTCTCTCTTCCTCTTATACTCTAATCTCCTGCCAGTAGCTTCTATTGGTGAAAAAAGTTGGCCTAGTTACCTGTGGGGTGGGGAAAGGCCAAATAAACCTTTCAAGAGTCAGCCATCTGCCAAAAAGAGCAGAACATGAATCTGTAATACACAAGTTCCAAATCTGAGTGGTTTGACAAATGTGAAGTTTATTTATCACTCAGTGAAGGCTAATCGTGGGATTCAATTCAGTAGGGGCACAGGGTTGCTCCATCTCATAACACCACCTTCTAAGTATTTATAGTGTTATTTGATTAATTGTCAGAAAGAGGAAAAAAAATGTTGGAAGGTCATTCATGGGAGGTTCTGTGTGCCATGCCTGGGTATTTTGTGTTACTTCCCCAAGTGGCACTGGAGTGGCCGGCACGTGCATGCACCTAACTCTAACGAACGGGAAACATGGTGTTGCTGTGTGCCCATCAGAAAGCGCATAGGGTCAGTGAGCACCTACTTGTCTGAGCCAAGATATATTATACTGGGTTTAAAATATCACAGAACAAACCTTTCCATCTGGCAGGCAATAATGATTATAAAGTTCTTTCTATGGAGCCAAAATGTGCTCTGTGATTTTTGTAATTTTTGTGTTTAGAACTAACTAAATGGTGTTAGTTATGCCGATTTCAATGCTCCATCATAATAGGCGTTCAAGTCACCTGAGTGTTCTAGTCAGCATTCTCCACATGATCTCTATTTTATCAATATTCATGTGCAGAAGACATTCATGACATGAAGGTATTAGGTACACCTGAGCAAGAAACACGGCTTTGACACTTAATGTGTGACCTTGGAAAAGTCACTCTCCTTTAACAAAAATATATTCATCATCATAGTGGGATTTTTAACTCCCAAGCTAGTCTAGACTAACCTCCAGAAACTTGTCAATTACAGTTTGCATATTCATAGTTCCTCTCTTCTTTTTTTCTCTAACCAAGATGTAATTCCTGCCACAGATTTAGGGACTGTGGCTTAGCCCTGTGACCTCAATTCTGTGACAGATAGATGAAATGTTTCTCATATGTGACTGACTACTCCCAAGAGAGGAAATCAGAAGTTGTTTTTACTTTTATAAGGCAAAGAACCCAAGACACATGCTTCTCTACTAAATGATAATTTTTTTGTGAAATTGTTGTTTAGTCATTACTTACATTTCTTTGACATCTCCCCAGAATGTGTCTATGCTTCTGACTTTCAGGTTCTGGGACATATCTCTGAAAGAGAAAAGAATGCATCTTCCTATTTCAAAATGTTTTACCTGACTCCAATACTGCTTGATTCCTAGTACTTCATTAGTCTTTTCATATAGTTGTATCCCTTACAATAAGATCTGTAAAATAAGAACAATAAATACCAGGGCGTACCTTAGCATAAAATCGCTGTTTATTTCCTGAGATTAAAGGATGATCTCTCTTTATCAAAATGCATGTTTGCTGTCCTATAAACAGATCTTAAGCAGGAGTGACATCATCAGTGACATCCTCAGGAGCCTGTGTGGTGAGGTGAAGTACTTCAGGATATGAATCTTTATGAAATGTAAGAAAATGCGTTGTTGTTAATGGATTCTTACAATTAGATGGCCTCCAAATCATTACTTCACACTTTATATTCCAAATTGGGAAACAGTTGCAGAAGATTTTAAATAAAATGCTTGAGGTCACAGAGAATATTAGTAGGAAAACCACGATGAAAACCCAGGTCTTGATGTTTCTAGTGAAGTGTTTTATTTGCTTTTCCTGTTATATTTTTCTTTTTGTCTTCTTTTTTTTTCTACCAACTAAGACATGCTCTCTTTGATTTGCTCAGTTCTATTATTTTCAATTTAGCTGTAGAAAGAAATGCCTAATACATGGTGGGCAATCACGTATTAATTAGTGATAATAATGGCAACTGTGTTTGTGTGATGAGGTTGTATGACAAGCTATTTCTCTGACTCACCATTTAATTTATTCTACCTTCAGATTTTGAAGTCATTGATTTTATTGCTTTACATTTTGGAACTTAGTGAGCATGTCTATGAAAACCCTAGAGTCACATTACAACATCAGCCTCCATGCAGTTACACTTCATAAAGAGGCTAATGGAAGTTCATCCTGAGAGTGGGATGAGGCCCAGAGGGTCAGTACTGCTGCTTCTTTCTGATACCTTTCTTGAATTGTGTTTGTTTGTGTTTTAAGTTACAGATACTGAAGAACAGTTTTAGAATTGTCCATTTTCAATACCTTAGGATGGAAATCTTGTTCTACTTTCAGCCATACCTCTGAATTACAAATGAGCTCTGAGCTAGTCACTCTCTTTCCCTACTCATTTTGCTGTCTTCATAATGAGGATAAGGAAGAATACCTGCCCTCCAACTTACCTTACAGAAATACCCTGAGGACTAATGAGATTACATGCATAAAATGACTTAGAGCACAAAGAATGACATCAATTATTTCTTCCTATTAATCTCATAAGATGTAATTCATGACTTTATAATGTGGCATTACATTGCAGTTTCAGTGACAACTTAAAAATATCTTTTTCTACTTTGTAGTTGTTCATTTCTCAGGGAATAATAGTGTGGGGAAGATAAATAGGCTCTCTCTAAACTCTGCAATAGCTAAGTCTAGAAAACTCATATAACGAGCTTAGATGTTAAGAGTAAAATGGCCCTAGACCAGACTCTTTTGATGCAACTACTCCAGCTACAACATCTCTGGCAGGTAGTTTTACTTAACCTCTGATTATTACTAGGGATGAAGACTTTACTGCCTTCTAACACTGTCATTGTTGGGAAACACTCATGGCTACAAACTTCCATCTTTGGAACTGGAATCGTGCTTATAATCTGTGAAAAATATATTCTGTGCCTCTGCTACCTCCACTCCCCCAATTCTCTTTGTCCTTTCTTTATTTTCAGAGCACTATTTCTTAATTCTTTGATTATCCTGATTAAACATTGTATTAAGCCACTCTTGCATTGCTATAAATGCCTGAGACTGGGTAATTTATAAAGAAAAGAAATTTAATTGGCTCATGATTCTGCAGGCTTTATAGGATCTATGGTGCAGGCATCTGCTCCTTGGAGGCCTCAGGAAGATTATAATCATGGTGGAAGGTGAAGGGAATGGAGGAAAGGTGCCACACACTTTTAAGTGACCAGATCTCCTATGAACCCAGGAAGCTCACTTTACCACCAAAGGGATGGCCCAACCCATTAATGAGAGATGTGCTCCATCTCCAAGATTGGGGATTACATTTCAACATGAGATTTGGGTGGATACAAACATCCAATTATATCAAACATCTTTTGTTTCTTCATTCCTTTCACTTTGATTCTTAATATATGTAGCCACTCTCATTTGCTTATACTTTGTGTAAAATGTAGTACTCACAGCTTGATCTAGTACCACAGAACACTGCAGGCATGTATGACAGCCATGGAAGTGTGCCACTTGGCTCCTCTTTGAAGAGATAAACTGCCAATTAGCTTCAAGAAGTACATTTAATTGACACACTCCAGCTGCAGCACCTTTGGGTCCCACAGCAGCATGTGAGCTGAGCCCAGGCTCTTCCTCAGCTGTCCTCGTTAATGATTGAACTTGGTAGATTGCTGGGGCCTGGTCATTTCTGCCTAATGGAGAACACTCCCCAGCCCATAGGCAATATTTGCACCTGAGCTCCCTGTTGAAATGGAAAGGACTTTCTCAGAGTCATACCACACAGTGAGTCATTTTCAGTTCAAGCCACTTCCAGAACCCCTTTCTATTCATATATGTGAGACTGGCTTTGCAGTCTGCGGGTTTCCCCTGCCTACTCCTTTTCCCTATTACTTTTTGTCTTTTAAAGGAATTTTTATAGATATCCCTTGTCTTTCTAACTCCATGCTGGCATCTGCTTTCTGGGGACACCACTGAACCTAATATGCTACCTGCTTACCCTTAATCTGAACTTTCCCAGCATCCATAAAGTAATGAATGACAATAGTTAATGACCCATATTAAGATTATAGTGTGTGGAATACCTTAGACTTCCTCAGTGACTCCAAAGCCTTATCTATTTATTACCAGGTGAATTGACTAGAGGTATCACTATCACTTGAGGCATACTGGATATGAAGTAAAATCTTCCAAGCATCTCCTCACCCATCCCTGGGAATCTTTAGTACAGGGCTCAAGAGAGATTTTGTAACTGACATCAGGTCCAGCATAATTTCTGTAGGCTTTACAATGGCCACTACACTAGCTATGCCTTAGGCACTCATGTATTCATTCCTGACCTTTTGACCGAGACAACCTTACTTACCTACATAATGTTTAATCTCATTGTTTGTCTTTCTGCTTGTGACTTCTCCTCACTTTTATCTCCACACGTAAAATCACTTTTCTAGATTTAAACTTAAAACTCTTGAGTACAGTTATAACTTTCTAGCTAAAATCTGTATTTTTTTTTTTTGAGATGGAGTTTTACTCCTGTTACCCAGGCTGGAGTTCAATGGCATGATCTTGGCTCACCGCAACCTCCGTCTCCTGGGTTCAGGCAATTCTCCTGCTTCAGCCTCCTGAGTAGCTGGGATTACAGGCATGTGCCACCATGCCCAGCTAATTTTTTGTATTTTTAGTAGAAACGGGGTTTCACCATATTGACCAGGATGGTCTCGATCTCTTGACGTCGTGATCCACCCGCCTCGGCCTTTCAAAGTGCTGGGATTACAGGCCTGAGCCACCGCACCCAGCCACATCTGTATTTTTTTCTAAGCTGATCCCTATAATACATATTGTTATGTCTTTCTTGACTTTATGACCAATGATTTTGCTTTCTCCGTATAAACTATTATTTCTCCTAAGTAAGGCATAATGGTAGCATTTTAAAGACATTTGATTTCAGGTGATAAAATTTCTTAACACAAGGGGTCAAGATTGAAGTTTGGTAGTAGACAAGTGAAACAATCTACTTCCCCTGAAACGATTCATAGCCATTGGGTTCCAACATGGGTGCATGGAAGCAAATTTATATGCTTAGTGTATGAACTTCTATTTAGCCATATAAAAATTTCAGACTATAGCCCAAGCCAATCACTATATGTTAGTTTCCCATAGAAATCAATTAAATATGGCTTCCTGAATTCAAACAAGACCTGTATTTTTTTAAGACAGGATCTCACAGGAGGGTAGTTTGAGGTCAGCAGGCAGAGGTGGCACTGTCCCAAGAACAGGCCAGTGCACTGAAGCCTGGGTGTAAGAGTAAGATCCTGTCTCAAAAAAAAAAAAAAAAAAAAAAAAAAAAAAAGGCTCAAACATCAAAGAAGAATTGAGGAGAATTGACCATCTTGTAAAAATTTAAGTTGAGTTTTCATGTGGTAAGGCTTTTATTTCACAGAATATTTAAAGAAAACTATGCACAATAATGGGATGACCATCTCTGAATTGAAACATAGCACATTTTAGTAGTCAGAGTTCGCAATTAACTTTCACACACATTTTCAGTAAGTATGTTCTATAGCAGCAATTTTTAAGTAAACTGAAAACAAACAGGTTTCAACTTTAAAAATAAAATCCTGAAACCAAGGGAAATGAATTATTTAAAAAAGCAACTGAATGGGGGAAAAAAGTAGAGTAACAGCAACATAAAATGTGCTGCTAGGATGTAAAGAAAAGTTTAAAAATGTAAGAGATTGAGGAAAATAGGAAAGCTAATTCAAGCATGCCATTTACTTCTTTTGCAGGATGTCTATTTATGATTCATAGATAATTTATAGATCTATTCAATTAGCAAGTTAGACATGCGTGTGCCTACATCTGCCCATGCAGCTGAAAGCAATAATCTCTGTACTGTGGTGTTATTGTTTATAAAAACTTTCTGTAGCAAGTGCAAGAGAATTTAGTTTTCTGCAGAGCAGTTGAGAGAAAAATGAATCACAGAGAGGAATCTTAAGAGAGTCAAACATGGCAAATAAATCTGTGTTCTGGAGTGGAAAGCCTTAGGCACACAGATGCCATACTCCGAGGCAAAAAGTGAAATACTCAGCTGCAGTCTTCCTATTTTGGTTTAAATCTTTGGATATTTACAGAAAATGTGTATCAAGCATATGGTTTCTCTTCTCTGCTTGTTACCCTGTACCACTTCAACCTAGGTTGTCTCCCACTCTTTTCATGCCAGACTTTTCATTAATGTGCCCATATTATTAATCCAGGAGGCTAGAGATTAATGATGAGGTACTCTAGTTTGTGAGAGGTATCTGAACTTCGTATTCGAATTTTTTAGTTTGATATCAGATGCTATCACCTCTTTTCACAGATTCTCTACAAAGTAATGCAGCATACTAGATAATGTTATGTCATGGAAATCTTGGATATAGGACAAATGGTTTTTAATAGAGGCTCCTGATCTGAAGAAAATGCAAGTCCTTTTAAAATCCTAGCCCTTATCTATTACATCTCTTGCAGATAGATAGCTGTGAGAGAGATAGGCGGATGAAGAGTAGGTCAAGCATAGCCTATCCATTTTTTGGCATTATAGCTTTTCTATTAATTCATACAGATATTAAATATTCAATGCCTGCCTTATAAATTAGTAAATAGAGGATATATGAATATGTATTTCATTTTATGCTCCCTGGGATAGCCATATGAGACCAACTACTTTATTAGGAATGCAAGGGAATGGTAGTTATGTGTTCATATTTCAACACATAAGAAGACTTCCATATCGTGCCTGGAAATTATTAAACGATCTCTTGGTATGTTATAGAAAAGAAAGTTTCAAGTTGAAATTAAATCTGTTACTTTCTATAAATCAGGAAAAGGCACAAAAGTATTTCCCTCTCCTGCAAAAATCTTTGAAATGTTTCCTAAAGAAAAAATTATATATGTACTCACTGTCTGATTTGTTTTTGTGTATGTGCATGTGTTGCCTCCTCTGAATCTCTATAGATTGTGTGTATATCCTTATTAATCTAATTTGTTTTACTAGTATCTTTATGGAGGAAAAAACCCACAATAAAACCTGAACTTTTTACTTCTTCTTTCCATATAAATCAGACTATCTCCCAAGATGTTAGACATTTATTTAGCTGTCTATTTATTTATTTATTTATTTATATTGCATTTTAGGTTTGGGGGTACATGTGAGGAATGTGCAAGATTGTTGCATAGGTACACACATGGCAGTGTGATTTGCTGCCTTTCTCCCCATCACCTATATCTAGCATTTATTTAGCCTTCTTAAAACTCATTTCTACCATCTGTGAAAAAATGGTGATAGTAATTCCTCAATGTGTTGTTGAATTAAATGAGATATGTTTTATTTTCAGAATCTATAATGATTCTTAAACATTTCAAGAATGGAAACTGTGAATATAATGTAACTATTTAATAAATTGACTACTAAATTTTAATGTATAGCATTTACTTTTTTCTGTTTAACTGAGAAATTATATAGTGATATAAGATTTGCAACTGGAACATTCAGTAGAGTAGGTCGAACAGTTCAATATGCAGCATGCCAAAAAGTAAGCTTACCCCAAAATAATACTAATGTCGGCTGAAATAAGTGAGAAATTTACCTTGCAACTATTTTAAAAGTATCATCTGGGCAGTAAATAACAACCCAAACTAGCCACATATATAACTGAAGAGTGACCCAGTGACTCCTGTGACAGCTGTGAATGTTTTTAGAGACATTATGAAATGTTTTTATGATGTAGCAGTAAGACTGGAATTATGGCTGACTTGCTTCATGTTATTTTGAGGTTGTAAAATATTCTAGTCTTTTTAGTGTGAATTGTTCCATAAGTGCACATTTTTTGGGCTAGGAGAATGTATGCATAGTTGGTACACATTAGATAGTAATTTTATTTTTTTTCCTTCATTTCTCACTCTCTCTTTTTCACACTGCTAGCTATTTCTTTATCTGTACTTTGGCCTTTGACTATTTTATTAGATTTTTATTCTACTTCTGAATCAAAACTAAGTACAAATATAATAGCTAACCTGAACTTTATAAAGGTATTGGTGATTCTTTCTTAAGGGACTCTAATACACATTGTCTGCCAGTACGCTCCCTCGTTTGACCTTCTTAAACCTTTCCTCTAATGAAGATGAAAATGGAAAGCATGAAAATGTAGTGATTTTGATTGGATGAACTTCTTTTGGGTATTTTTATTTAACCAAGAAGTGCATGAATGTCAACTTTGGTTCTTTCAAAGCACTAGCTTGCTAAAAATAACTTTGCTTTTGAGAAGTTCAACAGTCATCCCTTCTAATAGTTACAAGTGGAAGTGCACTTATGATGGAATAAAGAGTAATTGGTCAAAGCAATAAATTTATATATTGTGTATAATTGTATGTCAGTTGGATACTTCATGAGATTATCTCATGTCACATCGAAGATTTCCCCTAGCAGTAGCAGCTGATGCTTCATATAATCGCTTCTTTCTTTTCCTCTGTATGTCAGCATGATCCACAGAGCAACATTAATAGCATTGTGAGATAGTTAGAAGAACAAGCCTTTCCTATTTGTTATATTAAATAGCTTTTTAATAAATAAATAATAGTTTTTTTAGTATTCAAATTCACCATAAATAATATTCCTAACAAAACTGTGATAGACACGATGAAAACTGTTTCTGATATTTTGACATTGTTAAAATAGTATATCATTATTCAAATTTTCTTGGAATATTCAATCTCCCCTTTGTTAGTTTTTTTCACAAATGGAGATAATTCAGTTACTAATAGTTATGGTAGACATTGTGCTAAGGTAGTTGAACCTCTTAACCTACTCTCTCACAAGTTGATAATGAAACTCACACTGGGTTTGATTGATTTCAGATATATAAAATACTGTAGTACTTATTACCCTGAAGTGATGAGGTGAAATGTAGGTCAGAATTTAGCATAAATATATGAATGTAATTCCTGAAATAACTGGCTGGGATCAAATTCTAACTTTTTAACTTACTGGCTTTTCAACCTTGAGCCTGTTGTAGAACTTCTGTGTGCCCCAGGAAATTGGGAATCAAAATTACAAATCTTTCATATGGTTATTTTGAGAATTAAATGGGTCAGTACATATAAACTTGGTTAAAGCAGTGCCTGTTGCACCAAAAGCACCCTCAAAAATATTAGCAAAAACTAGTAAGTGGGGGATATAGGAAGCATCTTTTCATGTAGGGTTCTCTGTCCTTTAGGTATTTTCTCTCTGAGGATCTTTAAGAATCTAAGGATAAATATCTGGGATTCAAAAAATGTTTTTTATATTTTTCATGTTGGGAAAATTGTAATATGGCCTTTGATTTTGGAAATTTATATTAAAGAACCAACATTTAGAATTGTGTCTGGCTTATCATCAGAGATAGTATACCTCACACTTTTTAAAGATACCCAGAAAGAAATATAAAATATGCATCATTAGAAAGATTATGAGTTTATTTTATTAGAGATGGGTTCTTGCTATGTTGACCCAGCTGTTCTTGAACTCCTGGGTTCAAGCAGCCTTCTCACTTCACCCTTCTAAGTTGCTGAGACCACAGGTGAGTATCACTGAGCCCAGCCTAAGATTACAATTTTATGAGGGTCTTGCACATCCACATGTCTTTGGCCTTTTAACAACACTGTGATATAAGTATGATTATTATTATTTTCCCCATATTCTCAAAGAGACTACTGAAGATCAATGAGATGAAGAAGTGAGACGAAGTGATTTACTAGATGTCTTACTACTTCTTAATAGAGAAAGAACTTTAAAACAATAGATTATAATTCTTAAGCCTTTGCACCTTCAAAGGTGAAACACAAATATTAAAAGCTACCTTTAGGCAATGGAGAAAAAAAAAGATTCCATCTTCCTTATTTGTATGTATCCAAAAGCAAACTCATGGTATGTATTCTCCCCCACCTCAATGGCTGTTCTCTGGTTTTCCTTATCTCAATGAAGAATATCATGCGTCTTTTCATTTAGCAGGTGAGAACATATGTGTAATCCTTAAGGCCTCTATTTTGATTCACTCGCTGTCTAATCCTTTACGTTTCCTATCCATTAAATCCATGATATTTTCTTGTAAATATCTCAGCTCTGTCTGCTTCACATCTTCTCTGACATTAAGTCAGAGCTACTGACATTTCTCCCATTTACTGTTACAGTAACTCCCCAGTTGACATATGTACATCCATGTTCCTCCTCATTCTGCTGTCTACATTACAACTGAGGTTATCTTTTACAACAGAAATGCTGTCTTTATATTTCCAACTGATAACCTCATCTCTTGGATGAATTTGGAGAACATCATTCTCAGCAAACTGACACAAGAACAGAAAAAGAAATACCGCATATTCTCACTCATAGGCGGGTGAGAAAAATGAGAGCACATGGACACAGGGAGGGGGTCTACTACACACTGGGGTCTATTGGGGGGAAGGGGGGAGGGACAGCGGGGGGGGCTGGGGAGGGATAGCCTGGGGATAAATGCCAAGTGTGTGTGAAGGGGAGGAAGGCAGCAAAGCACACTGACATATGTGTGTACCTATGCAACTATCTTGTACACTCTGCACATGTACCCCAAAACTTATAATGCAATAAAAATTTAAAAAAAATTTTTAAAAATAAAAGGTTAAAAAAAAAAAGAAAGAAAGAAAATCACATTGTGAGGAATCGATTTTCTCATTGGTGATTTAGGGGACTGAGCTGCTAGCTCTGCCAGGTCCCTTTAGGTTCTTAGCACTGTGATCTCTGTTGAATTGGACTAACATATCTATGAATGGCATTTTCAAACCCAGAATAATTTGAGGAAATGACAAGTGAAATGGTCAGGGGTAAAATTTTGCATGAGTATTACAACAGGGTTGGAAAAATACCATATATTAATATGACTATAATGTTACAAGCTGAGAACTTAGTGTTATTGTTAGTATGTACTGTAACTTACTTCAATTATTTAAGCAAATCATTCAAACCTATTTAAAATAGCATTAGAATTTAAATTTCTTAAATATGCAAGACATAGTTTAGGTTTTCAGTAGTTGGTGGTACTCAATTCCCATATGATTTCCAACAACTTAAAATATTGAATATTAAAATGATGTAACAAATAATCAAATAGAACTTAGTTTACAAGGGAATTAAGTGTTACTAGATGTCTGAAATAAGAGCTATTATAGTTGAACACAGAAGCAAACTGGCTTTTTTTTTTTTTTTAGCCAAAATGACCAGAACAAAATCCTACCATTTAATGTTTATATGACTGTCATTTCCTTGCCCAAACTTAAAAAGCATAAACAAACAAAAACAAAAACTCCAAGAACATATTTGAACCTGACACTTATTTTAGGCATGTTTTTATATTTTTAAAGGATTCAGAATCCCTTTATAATTTTCATAATCCCTTCAAGCTCATTGGAGATATAAAAATTTTATTCCAGATAAATTTTGTGACAATTTTTGCAGTATATCTTCTAATAGTTCATAAAAAAAACTTATCACTGACCTCAGAGTTTTCACATGACATTCTTCCCTGTTATTTATGAATGTAACAAAATTTAGAAAGAAATTAAGATTGTGACCACTATTCAGAATGTCTTAGGTCTTTTCTCAAGAACTATTTCAGTGACAGCTTTTTTTTAGTAGAAAGCACATTGCTTGGGATTATGTCCAGGATTTTGACAGCTGTATATATCATGTAAAGGTTGAAAGGTAGGAGACAGCTTCCAGAAATAATGAGTACCTCGATATCCGATAGTCATCTTAAAACGATTTAGTTAGAGAGAGTTGGGAGGCAGCCAGGAACTGAAATTGAAGATGCAAAAAGTAATGGAATAAGATAAGGGTTGTGAATCATAAAAATTTGCATGCCATTGATCTTACATAGCAAGAAGATTGAACAATGATTGACAAGACATAGGTATTAATTTGGGGGAGATAGATATATGAAAATAATAGGATATGATTAGCAAATTAAATGTATGTAATTGAAATATTAAAACAGACTTAAAGCAAAGAAAGAGGAGCCAAAAAAATGTCATCGTGTAGTATCTTGGGTTTTAACATCCATGTGAATAATCACCATAGACAATTATTTTCACACTTGTATTTTTGAATAAAGAATTTATTATTTTTTAAGTCTCAAATCATAGTAGATCTTTTCACTATCAGTGTGAGACATTTGTATATGTTTATTAGATAAAGTCACAGCTCTATGATATCACTTTTATGATTATCATATTTACTGATTGCTGGATAAATTTTCTATTATCCCTTATGAAACCAAATTTATCAATATGAAACAGTGATTTTTTCAAGTTATGTAAATCCCATATATTATGTACATATTCTGTACAACAGTTTATTCCAGTTATCAAATTAATAGAAAACAATGTTATACTTTATGCCTCATGTATTGATTACACACTGCTGTTTGTGTGCTGTCCCTTCTCAATATTAAACAGGCTCAGTCTCTATATCTTTTTCTTTCTTCCTGAGAAGAATGTGGGGGAAGTTAAATAAATGGGAGAAAAATGCTGTATATTGGGTCACTTCTCCAACTTGGTGTTTATTGTTTCACTCTTCTTGAAATGATAGATTTGTGATCTTTAATAAATGACTACAAAGGTTGTTTTAGTTTCCTGTGCTTCCAAAGCACATAAAGTTGTGCTTAATGGATGGCATGATCAGTGAATCAAAGAATGTGTTTCTGCACTTTCCACAATACTGATCTATTTGCTTTTGTTTTAAGTTATAGCAACAGATTGTGCTTTTTATTAACATTGAGACACAAACAGTGCAGGTAAAATAATGATTGTATCACAAGCTGTATCTGTTCTGATTTTTTTCTCTGTGACTCTGAAAATTTTCTACATTTCAGTCTAGGAGAGATGATTCCAAAATCAAAATAAAGCAAAAGGAAGATTAAAAGTTGAGCAATAAGTATGTAATACAGCAATGCTCATGCATTTAAACACAGTAGGATTTCTAATTATACTGCAAGACATGGATCAGAATGTAATGAACATATTTTAAATAATAGATGTTAGAAATAACTCAAAGACCCCAAATAGCCAAAAACAATCCTGAGCAAAAAGGACAAAGCTTGATGTATCACACTACCAGACCTTTATAGTATTATAACATACTATAATACTATATTGACAAGATAATAATATAGTGTTTTATAATACTATAAAGCTGTTGTAACCAAAACAGTGTGAAACTGGCATAAAAACAGATACACAGACCAATGGAACAGATTGGAGAACCCAGAAACTAGTCCACATAGATTCAGATAACTGATTTTTTTTTGAGAAAGGTGTCAAGAACTTTCTTTAATAACTGCTGCTGAGAAAACTGGATATTCATTTACAGAAGTGTGAAACTAGATGCCCCACCTCTCACCCTATACAAAATCAACTCACAATGGATCAAAGACCTAAATGTGAGACCCCAAAGGATCAAACTACTAGAAGAAAACATAAAAGAGGTGTTCAGGACATTGGTCTGGGAAAAGATTTTATGAATAAGAACTCGAAAACAGGCAACTCAAAAATAAGCCAGTGGAATTACATAAAATTATTTCTTTTGCTGTGAAGAATCTTTTTAATCAACAATGAAAACACAAAATATAGAATGGAAGAAAATATCTGCAAGTGACTCATTTGGCATGAGATTAATATTCAGAATATGTAAGGAACTGAAATATCTCAACAGCAAAAAAGAACCAATCTGATTAAAAAATGGGCCAATGATCAGAACAGATATTTCTCAAAAGAAGACACACAAAAGAACAACAAATACATGAAAAAAGTGTTCAACATCACTAATCATCAGGAGAAAGCAAATCAAAGCCATAATGAGGTATCATCTCACTCCTGTCAGGATGTCTATTCTCAAAAATATAAAACACAGTTCTGGGGAGGATGCAGTTAGGGAACGTTTATACTCTGTTGGTAGGAATGCAAATTAGTCTAGTCACTATGGAGAAAAGTATGGAGTTTCCTCAAACTACAAATAAAACCACCATATGAAGCAGCAATTCCACAAGTGGGAAAATAAATCGCTAAATGGAAAAGACATCTGTATCCTCATGTCTGCTGCAGCGCTATCCACAATAACCAAGAGATGGAATAAATCTAGGTGTCCAACAGATGAATGAATAAAAACAGTAGTACGCATACAGCATGGAATTATATTTGGCCATAAAAAGAATGAAATCCTGTTATTGGCAGTAACATGGAAAAAACTGGAGGACATTGTTAAGTGAAATGAACCAGGAATATAAATTAAACATCACATGTTTTCATGTGGAAGCTAAAAATAAGTTGATTTCATAGGCATGAGAAGAACAGATGATACTGGAGGCTGGGAAGGACGAAGGGAAGGGGAGGATAAGGAGAGATTTGTTAAAGGATCCACAATAACAGCTAAATAAGAGGAGTAAGTTCCAGTGTTCTACATATTGTACTGTAGGATGGCTACAGTTAGCAATAATATTGTTTCAAATAGCTAGGAGGATCCTGAACATTCTCAACACAAAGAAATTATAAATGAGATGACAGATATGAAAATTTCTGAAATCAAACCACTGTGTGTGTGTGTGTATGTGTGTGTGTACATATATATGCACCAAACATCACTATGTAACCCCCAAAATATATACATGATGCTACTGAAAACCTGAAATGTGGCTAGCCTGCAATGAGATGAGATATAATTGTAAAAATCATACTGGATTTTAAAGACTTACTATGGAAAAAAAGTATTTAAAATATCCCAGTAATAACTTTTCTATGACTACATACTGAGACGTTTTTTTGGATATGTTGGGTTAAATAAAATATCTTGCTGAAATTTCTAAAATGAATAATCTATTCTGATCACCTTAAATCATGTGTATACACACGGGTAATATTCACAGCAAAAGTAACTCACAAAGAAATGAAATTAAAGTGAAGCAGAGCTGCATTCTTTCAGGACTCAACAACTACAGGGGGCTCATGCAGTTATATCTAAAATAAAAGACCCCTTGCCAAAGGCAAATGGCTATTGCATCCATGAAATATAACTGCCATGGCAATTTCCCCACAGGCTTAGCCACCGTTACTCCCAATGGAAAAGTTCTGGGAGAAAATACTGGCTAACGAAAGAAAAGCATAATAAACTCTGTAGGTCTATATTCTTTCCTTGGTTTCAGTTTAAGGTCTTTACTGAGAAAGTCTATTTGTGGCCTCTGTAAACATAATTTCAATTCTGCTGCTACTTTCATCAGGTGTGGAAATCCAGATTGTCCCTCAAATTAAGGAAGTGATAACAAAACGAAAACAAAAAGAGGTAAATCAATTTCTTTTTCTTTCTTTTGTTTACATCTGAGAAACTCATACCTATCTGTTAAACTGTTATACAAGGAAGACTAGAATAGGAAGTATATTGTTCTCCTGTGAGTAATATGGGGTAAAGAAAGGTAATTTTTCTTTCATCTGGTCAATTTTCATTAGTTAAGCCACAAACTAGAACACTTCTGATCCTGATTCTAATATTATCCCCAATAAAATATACTATTTCTATTCATCTGAGTGTTTGAATACAGAAACATTTAAACTCTACAGTATAACAGAGCTATAAAAAAGAAATAGATGTCAGCAACAAAAAGGGGTTGAGTCACGTGGAAATTATGTGATATTCCCTTATTTATTTTGTAGAGAAAAATCTCAAGGAGTTTTGTAGCAGGTTCTTTAAGACTTTCTTAAGTTCCATACCATTTGCTAGAACTATAAGTTGTTAAATAATTGGACTTTTCATTATGTTTTTTACTTTACGTGTGGGAGAAAGCAAAAACAAAAAACTTTCAGCCATCTGGATGGCCAGATGAGCCCTGAAGACAAAAGAGGCATGATTCAGGCTTTCTTTTTTTCTTTTTTTTTCTTTCTTTTTTTTTTTTAGATGGAGTTTCGCTCTTGTTACCCAGGCTGGAGTGCAATGGCGCGATCTCGGCTCACCGCAACCTCCACTTCCTGCGTTCAGGCAATTCTCCTTCCTCAGCCTCCTGAGTAGCTAGGATTACAGGCACACACCACCATGATCAGCTATTTTTTTCATATTTTTTAGTAGAGACGGGGTTTCACCATGTTGAACAGGATGGTCTCAATCTCTTGACCTCATGATCCACCCGCCTTGGCCTCCCAAAGTGCTGGGATTACAGGCTTGAGCCACCATGTCCAGCCCTCAGGCTTTCTTTTTTAAAATTTGAGTGTTTTTGCTGCATGCCAAATATGTATTTCTGCATTTAGAAAAGAATGTTCCCAAGCATAAGGAGTGGAGTAGAGTTCCATTCATAGCTCATCAACTCCAATGTAGAATTCTCCTGTAGTCAAATTATATTTTTAAATGTCCATAGAATATCTTGACAATTTTTACATAAAATACAATATTCTCTTTAGTTGCTTATAGATGGTGGATATGTTAGACCTTTCTCAAATGTATAGTTTGTAGAAATTTTCTTCCATTCTGTAGGTTGTCTATTGACTCTGTTAATTGTTTCTTTTGCAGTGCAGAAGCTCTTTAGTTTAGATACGATTCATCGATGTTTGCTTTTGTCCCATTGCTTTTGCTGTTTTCTTCAAGAAATCTTTGTCTGTGCCTGTGTCCTGAATGGTATTGCTTAGGTTGTCTTGCAGGATTTTTATAGATTTGGGTTTTACATGTAAGTCTTTAATCCATTTGATTTAATTTTTATATATGGTGTAAGGAAGGGATCCAGTTTCAGTCTTGTGCATATAGCTAGACAGTTACCTCAGCACCCGTGGCTGAATAGGGAATACTTTCCCCATTGCTTCTTTTCGTCAGGTTTCTCAAAGATCAGATAGTTATAGGTTTGCAGTCTTATTTCTGGTTTCTTTTTTCTGTCTATGTGTCTGTTTTCAGACCAGAACCATGGTATTTTGGTTATTGTAGCCCTGTAATATAGTTTGAAGTAGGGTGGCATGATGCCTCTGACTTTGTTCTTTTTGTCTAGGTTTGCCTTGGCTATTCAGGCTCTTATTTGGTTTTTCTGGTTTTGTGAAGAATCTCAATGTTAGTTTAATAGGAATAGCATTGAATAGCATTTTCAGTAACCACTTAAAATTCACTTTTCAAAAGAAGACATACATACGGCCAAGAGTCATACGTTAAAAAAACCTCAACATCACTGATCATTAGAGGAATACAAATCAAAACCACAATGTGATACTATCTCACACCAGTTAGAATGTCTGTCATTAGAAAGTCATAAAATAACAGATGCTGGCAAGGTTGTGGATAAAAAGGAACGCTTATACACTGTTAATTGGTGTGTAAATTAGTTCAGCCATTGTGAAAGACACTATGGTGATTCCTCAAAGACCTAAGAAAAGAAATACCAATTGCCCCAGCAATTGTATTACTGGGTATATACCCAATGGAACATAAATTTTTCTATTATAAATAAATACACATACACTCATGTGTACATTGCAGCACTATTCACAATAGCAAAGACATGAAATCAGTCTGAATGTACATCAATCATAGACTTAAAGAAAATGTGGTACTATCCATGGTGGAATACTATGCAGCCATAAAAAGGAACAAGATTATGAGCTTTGCAGGGACATGGGTGGAGTTGGAGGCCATTATCTCTAGCAAACTAACACAGGAAAAGAAAAGCAAATACCACGTGTTCTCATTTATAAATGGAAACTAAATTATGAGAACACATAGACATATAGAGGGGAACAACACACACTGGGGCTTATAGAAGGCTGGAAGGTGTGAGGAGGGAGAAATCAGAAAAAAAAATAACTAATGGGTACTAAGGTTTTTACCTGGGTGATGAAATAATGTATACAACAAACTCCAGTACATAGTTTATTTATGTGACAAACCTGTACCTGTACCCTAAACTTAAAAAAAGAAAAATTATTCATAGTTTGGTGAAGCATGTTTTATTTTTTTACTTGAAAGTTTATGGGGATGATTCAAACCACTGCATATTCTAAGTCACAGTATGTTTCTTCATAGAACAGAAAAAGTAGTATCTTTCCTTACCCATTGCTATTCTATGGCTGTGATTGCTATAACAAAACACAGGTTAACAAGAGAAAAGCCTACAAATGTATTTAATATATGTGACATGCGAGCCTCCAGAAGTAAAGATTCAAATAAACAGGGAAAGGTATGTACATTTTATGCTAAGTCAGATGAAGAAGTGGACAGTTGTGGGAGAAACATGATTGGACCAAAGGGGATATGATCTAAAAATCTCAGGTGAGAGGGGAGGCTTAGCAAGGCCTGTCCATATTCTTCAGATTCTTCTTGGTATCTCTGCATTTCACTCCATTTTCCTAGGTATAGGGCAGGGCCTATGACCTATTTTTAGGGAAGGTTACTTAGGTTTTAGGGCCTGGTTTAGGGGATAAGGACAGGGAATTTGTTATCAATTTGAGGACTCACTTCTGTCGTTTCTTCAAATGCCACTTTATTTTGTGGTAGGTGGTCCCAAACCCCATCATCTTTGTGCACATCTCAGGTAACATCAATGTTATTGTCTATGTCAAATAGGTTTTCCCATCATGTACAGGAATAGTATTTGAAAGGAAAAAAATGTCAAGCATCAGTCAGGTTAACATATCTTACTCATGCTTTCAAATTCTATTGCATGACTTTTGCAATATAGGGCTCATTAAATTTTCCCAATAGTTGTTGCCAAAGAAAATGTTGATGCAAGTAGGTGGAGATGAGTAGCAGCATTTGCATTTCCAAGGGGGACAGGGAATTTGTTAAATGTATGTTCACACATAGGACTCAAGGGAACTTATTTTGAGAGAAATTTGAAGAAGGTGTTTTCACGAAGCACTTAAAATTCAGTGCTTTGATGTATTGTACAGTATGTTTTTTTTAGGTCATTTTGGTTTCACTCATGTGCTTTGTTATTGTCTCCCTTTGTGTAAGAACCTGACGTTTTTGCTCATCATATTTCTTGTGTAACTTAACTTGGGAATGTTGGAAAACATTTTTATCTGTTGCATGAAAAATACCATCTATTCCCCAGTTTATACGATAATGTTTAACAAAGTATAGACATACTGTACGAACATAACGTGTACAATAGTTATCAAACTTCACTAATACACATCAAAACATGCTATTTCTACTAATACACAAATCTAGCAAACAAATCTAAGTCCATTATTTTCAGCTATTGACATTTCTATTTAAGGTGAAAACATAATTTCTTCATACTTTTTTCATGTAACTGTCTGAATAGACTAGGTTATGCTAATTGTAATGAAGCCAAAATTTCAGTTGCTTAAAAGAGAAAAGGTTATTTCTTGTTCACAGTGTGTGTGTGTGTGTGTGTGTGTGTGTGTGTGTGTGTATGTGTGTGTGTGTGTCCTGAGTTAGCTGGTGGTGCTTTTGTGGATGGTTGTTTTGCTCACATTGGAGCCTTGGTTGAAAGAGGAGCCATGAACATTGCTGGCAATCTAGGTAGACCGTCAAAAAATAGTGTGGCAAATCGTGTACTCATTAACTTGTTACCTAGAATAAGAAATAGCTGGAATAGTTTTGTACTGTCCAAATTACTAATAAAATCTGCAGACAAAACCCTATTAACCCTATTTGTGATCTAAATAGTTGTCTCTAATATCAAATACTTAAAATTTCCTGTGGAGTGTATGGGGTTGGGGGAGAGGAGAGATATCACACATTTGATGATTACCAAGTCAGGATCAAAACTTCCTCCATCTACCACAGAATTTTGAAGACAGTAGGTTCAGAGAACACAGCTACCATATGTAGGAAATACTCTATTATTGTTTGTGCTTTAGCTCCAAATTTCATGTATTGAAAAACTGAGTTTGAAATAGTCAAACTCCTTCAGCATAACCAAGTAAAAGCCTTCCCCATCTCTCTCTTCTACTTATCTCATTCTTATGCCCTTGGCTTGCCAACATAGAACATATCCTATAATGGAAAGCGCAGGTCCTTCAGGCTGCACTCAGCAGCATTCTCAAAAAGAAAATAGAGAAGAAGAATCCAAAAGATTAACAAAGAAAAACAAAACAAAATCATGCTAAAAACAGAGATTCCAAAATATAGAACAGGCCAATATACAAGAAATGTGAATGACCAAGAAAACTGGTTGGACATTTCCATGTATCTTTCTCAAATCAACAACTAAAATCATATTCTAAATTTGTCTAGAATATTTTTATTTTTTTATATATTTTTTCACTTGCTTTTTTGTTTGTTGTAGTTGTTGTTGTTATAAAGGTCAGAACTCCATATTTAAAAAATCCCCTGCATTTGCATTTGGTTTGAGTGTAGCCAGATAGAAGCATAGGAACATATCTGTCTTGTGTTACCTGCTAACACAAAGGGCACACCTAGCCACCCAGTGGATCTGAAAGCTGCTAGCTAATACAGTTAACCTAGTGTGATAGGAAACTGAAGGGGGAAAAGAAGAGACAGAGGAACAGAGAGAGATCATTGGCATCAAGAAAAGACTTGTACATAAATGCCATTTTCCTGGGGAGGGTTAATTTTTGACTTTTCCAAATTAATATTTGGGCTAGTACTGACACTTAGTTTATCTCTCTGCTTGTCCATAAACAAATATTGAATAATTTCTGGATGAATAATATTGGATATTGCAGTTCTCAATCCAGTCCCTTTGACCTCTATTACAGAAAGTTATTTTTGCTGATAATCTATAGTTTTAAGCCTACTGACAGGACACTCCATGTGGTACATTCCTGCTAAGTAACTTAATTGAGATCAGATTAGTCTGAGACAATTACCTAGATTAACATATTTATGAAACCAGCCTTGGCATTGCCTGAAACATGAAAGCAATGAGAATGAATCTAGAAAAAAGAAACAAGAACTTCCCCTCCTCACCCTCAAAAAAAAGAGTAGTTTAGAGAGAATGTCATAATTTTTCTGAAATTTACAGATCCTCTTTCATTTTCATGTATTAGCATTAGAATTGTTAAACTTACAGTGCCTAGTGTTATTAAATTATAACTATAATTAGTATACTTTAAGCTGTGGGAGGTGATGAAATAGAGAAATCAAATAAAGTTTTAAAAATCAGGTTTTAATAGCAACAGCAGTTCACACAATTAAGCTAGCAATTCAGTGAACTGCATCTTTTACGAATTCCAAGCTTTGCTGCATCATGGGGTGACTTTATAGCCTACTGTTTTCACATCCTTGTTGATATCTTGAATTAGTCAAGCATCTGTTACCCCAATGAAGTAAGATATCTATTTCAATACTTTTGTTTTCAGCATCACAGTCATGATCTCATTGCTTTTGTATACGTTTAGAAATGAAAAACTTGTTTCTAATACTTTCTGTATTTATTTTTTTCACAGGCTTGTTAACAAAGGGCAGATATGAGGGGTTGTTTTTCAAATTGATCTATATAAAGGCACATTCTCTCAATGTTTCCATTTACTTTTTTGTTGTTGTTGCCATGAGAAAACTATTCATGTCAAAAAGAGGATTTATTCTGAAACTTAATTGAGTAAATTGGCAGGTAGTCATTCACTGTGCTTTGGTAAACCAGAGTTCTGGATCACTTTACTTCCATCATAATGTGCAGACAAAATAAGAAGTCATTAACCTAAGGAGTCTAGATAATTTTTCTTTGAAATACTTTTAAAATACCTTGATATCAAGTATATTAAATTTATTAGGCGTAGTAAGAAAAACAAAAAAGCATATAACCCATTTTAATTCTCATACTGTTAACAAAATGACTAGTCAACATACTTTTCACTAAGCTGTGATTTTTTTAATAGCATAAAAAAGAAACACAAAT
The DNA here is from genome assembly GCA_031835075.1 of Saguinus oedipus. Taxonomy (NCBI): domain Eukaryota; kingdom Metazoa; phylum Chordata; class Mammalia; order Primates; family Cebidae; genus Saguinus; species Saguinus oedipus. The sequence goes on from CM063178.1 coordinate 132,629,111, forward strand.
ATTTTCAGCTAAATACCTTTTCTAAGTTCTAAGTATTAGAGAAAATTCTCAAAATATATTCTTTTTTATATTAAGTTCACTCACTCATTATTGAAATGCTTTAGATTCAAAATGTTAAGCTGACAGAAGAGTGACTGGTATAAAAGGGTAACAGATATCCTTCTTTAAATTTGTTCACATGTCATATGGTTGTCTGGAAGACTATCATTTAATGCTAACTCTTTTTTTTCTCCCTGTTATTATTGATACCCTTTCATCCTGGGTGGGCAAAACAGATTACACCCCCCAATAAAAAGAATAAAAATATACAGCTGTAGGTGGTTTGGGGTTCTGAAACTATATGCTATCCAGAAAAATAAACATTGGAATTATATTAAGAATGTATTGATTGCATGAATGGCAAACAACTTTCAAATAACAGCAAATATTATCCATAGTTTATAAATTCTCAAAAGAAAATAACAAAGGTGTTTCAATCAATCAAAAATAGCTATTTAAAATGGCTTAAAAAACAACGGGTGATGTTTGACACATTTTATCAAGACAACAGATGATTCTAAACATAGCTCATTCTTCATATTTTAGTAACTGTGGATCAGAAAGAATCAATTACTTATTTTTGTCTCCAAGGATTTATTGAAGTGCTAAGGAGGGCAGAGAACTGGGAAAAGTGACTGTCAGAGCAGTTAAAAAGTGTTTTAATTTATATATCTTAAATCTTACAAAATCATGTCTAGGAAGACATTTTTAATTATTGAGGAAAAATACAAAGGCTTGCCTGAGAGCACACACTCAAACACAGGGAGAGATTTTACATGAATCCAGGGTTTCTGCACCCAGAATCCAGGTGTGCATTTATTCACTCTGAGTTTTCTCAAAAACAAAACTGAAAAGAAGAAACAAGAATAAGTTAAGGTAAAGGGTGGATATTGTTAAGGAGGCTTTTCTTTCCTTTCCAATTAAGGTGTAGCTAAGTCAGGTTAGTGGGAGGGATGGATGGAAAAACATGTACTGTATTTAGGATTCAAAATAAATTGGCAGCTCCTTGAGGAAGTAAAAGGAGGATAAAGTAAGGAGAATGCAGAGGCTGCAACTGAGGACCCCAGGGATCCATTAAGCATGGTTTCATCAGTCATACATGGCATGTTCACTCTCTGTATTTAATGGGAGTTGGAGGAGGAGCTCTATAATCTTTCCAGTAGTTTTGCTTCTTTCAGGTTCGTTGTATCAGTTACTTGGACAGTACTTGATTTTTGCATAAGGCCATCAGGAAGGACCAAGGGCACCTTTGTGAAAAGCACATTAACAGAACAAGTGTTAAAGAAACCCAGCCCATATTTAGTATTTCTCTTGTTCTGCCTGATTGCCTAAGACTTCGCTGGTAAAAACTTTAGAGGAGACAATTTAAGAAGACATATCAAAAATGTTTTTAATATCTATTTTCTCAATTCTAAAATATTATACAAAAAAAGTACAAGTACACAGAGATGTACAGAGAGATAACTGACATATATTCATGCTCACAAAATATTAAAAATAATGGAAATATATAAAAAAATAGAAGCTGGTTTAAATACATTACTCTGTGTCTACAAAATGAGTTAATATGCAGTAATTTGATTCTTATAATTAAGAAGTGTATGACAATATATTGTGAAGGGAAAAAGCAGATTTTAGACATTATGTTCTGGTTTAAAATTATCTCATACATGTTTATGTAGGTTGAGAGATACAAAGTTTCAAACATAGATATGAATGTTTAAGTTCTCTGTTGCAGATCATTGAATATTTTGATACTTCCTTTTACTTGAATTTTCTAAGTTTTCTTCAATGCATATTGATCATTTTTCTAAGTGTAAAAATGCTAAAAAGTAAATATATGAAGAAAGCCTTCCCATTACCAAATTTGAGTAGCAATACCAAATTTGACATATAAAACTCAATACTGAGATATTTATAAGAAAGAGTGCCTTGCAATTCATTAGTCAAAAGGGCATTTGCAGAATCCAGTGACTTTTTCAAGGAATCTGGTGGCAAGTTCTGAACAAACTCTCTTTTCTGAAACATATTTTTAAAATAACACGTTGTATCATAATTCTTTTGGTTTGTGTGCTTTCACTAAGTCTACATAACCTAAGTCATGTGTAAAATAAGAATAAATATTTAATAAGCTTGGATGATTATTCTTAATGCTAACAATATTTCTGAATACAAAAACTTATCATCTCAACATCATTCCCAGCACACTGTAACTGAAAGATTGTATGATGATTATTTTTCACTCATTTTGATGGTTTTGCAAAAGAAATACATATATTTTCATCTATTGCAAGTCCAATAGTTCCAGAAATCCTTGTGAACATTACAACATAGGTAAGATGAATCTTATAAGCCTTAATTAAAGTATTCTGAGATACCTGATATTTGTATGTCAGCTCCTCCTTTTCAACCTGAGTTATGATAGGACAAGGTTCATATCCTTAGTGCTTCTGACATTGTATCTGGTGCTCCATCCTTTGGCTTACTCAGTACCTGAATTAGCCCATGGATTCTCATTTTGTGGTGTCTACCCTGTGGGTAATCTTGTTTTCCTCTTTTTGATACCTCTTCGGTACAGTGTATTCTAGTTTGTGTGTTAAATGCTGAATTTTTAAAAATGTTCCAAAAATTGTACAGTCTACGGTGTTCTGCTTTGTAAATACTATGATATTTAATATGAATGCAAAGTGGACAAACATATTCTTATTTATCAAAGTAAGTTAACAATATAGCATTTAAGTTTCTTCTTTGGTGATGCTTGGCCAATTTGCTTAGTGTTTTAAGTGTGGGGGAAAAAAATGACCGAAAAGTTCTGTCTAAAGAATTGCGAAATTTGGGCTTGACAATGTAATTTAAAGTAGAGGAAGTCAGTTTATTCATATAGATTTATTGGCATCTCCTTCCATATACTGACTGCAGGTATTGGGCCAAAGGTGATTTTTACCCAAAGATGGAAAAAGACCTCTTACTTGCTGACTTATAAATTGTTGTATCTCTGAGAGAAAGAATCAATAAAATAGGATGAAAAAGGATTTGTGGAATGTAGAGCTAAACATATTTAGATGTGGTTTCTATTTCAGTTATTTCCCACCATGTCTCTTTGAGCAGATTACTCATCCTCTTTGACTTTTGTCTCCCTGTATAGCAAATACCAAAAATAATGTGAAACTTAGAGTGTTGTAGAAGTTAAATATGCTTTTTTTATATAAGGAAACAAATATAATTCCTGGCATTTGGCAGTGCCTTTTTCTCTAAATACCTAAAATGCTATGGGTGAAAATGCTTGTTGAAAATAAATTTTGCAGAAATTGCCAGTGTCATATCATGTTGTATTTAGCAAGGAATGTACACATTTTGCTTGTCGGGTGTTATTTTAAATCTCTTTATGGAAACTTAATGTGCTCATTCACAGTGTTCTTGGATACTTCTATTTCTGCCATTCAGCTCTGTTGCTTCCATGACCTGTCCTTAGGTCCAAGTCTTTTGAACTTTTTAAGTCTGATTCTTCCTATCTACAATATGGGAATAATACTCATTGGAGATTATGAAATTTAAGTGAGATTATCTACATCTGTGGCTTTCAAAAGTATAAAATACTATGCAATTATGCTGGCATGTTGTTGTTACTATTATATGTAGATGCTTAAATCACTAAAAAGTCTGATCAGAATTGAGATTATTAGCATGTGTCTAAATGTACAATTTGCAAATTCAAGCCTCAATGAAAGAAGTAGATTGTCTGTCAAAATGGCATACTTGTGAATAATTGAGCGAATCAGCTTGGTGCAGTCTTACTATTCACATAATTTAGGATGAAGGAGCACTGAGGGACACTGGCACAAGCAGTTCTATGCTGATGCCAATTCATGCTGGTGCCAGTCTTTACTGACTCTTGATAGCTGACTGTGCCCATCTCTTTCCAACTCCAAATTCAGTGACCTCACACTGGTAGCTTAAAATTGGTAAGAATCAGAGTACTTCACCAAGAAAATCGAGGCACTACAAATTAGGACTTGTTTTGTTTTGAGACCCAGCTGTCAAACATTTACCAGCATGCCACTGGGCACAGCCATTGTTATGCCCATTAAGAGCATATGATGGCTAATAAAATTCCATTGGATATATTTATACACAGTATGAATGTTTGAAAAAAGTAACCTTTACTCTAATGTTGAAAGAATGTGATATTTCTGACAAGGTAAATTCTTTTTACATTATATTATGAAATAGAGAATACAGCCAAACAGAGCAGTGAGACCCAGTAGCAGAAAGATTTCTTGCAACTGATGCAAGAACAGAAAAAGAAATACTGCATATACTCACTCATAGGTGGGCGAGAAAAATGAGAACACATGGACACAGAGAGGGGGTCTACTACACACTGGGGTCTATTGGGGGGAATGGGGGAGGGACAGCGGTGGGGGGGCTGGGGAGGGATAGCCGAATGCCAAGTGTGGGTGAAGGGGAGGAAGGCAGCAAAACACACTGCCATGTGTGTACCTATGCAACTATCTTGCACATTCTGCACATGTACCCCAAAACCTATAATGCAATAAAAATTAAAAATAAATAAAAATAAATAAAAATGAGCCCCCCCCCAAAAAAAGAAAGATTTTTGAGACAGCTAATTATCAGGTGAAAGGACTAAGGAGTGACTATTAACAACAGTAGCTGGTATTTGCTACTCACATTTTATTTGACAGTCTTTTTTTTTTTTTTTTTTTTTTTTTGTTTCTAGCAATTTCTTTAGACTCGGAGGAATAATTTACCTGTTGACTCAATGAAAGTAAAATTTGTTTCTAATTCATCAGGGCTTCTGAATTTTTGTTTGAATTTATAATTAAATATGGTTCCTTTGAAATAGAAGCTGAATTTATATATGCATTTTTATTATATTCCAGTGTACTGCCACCATACGACTTCATTTCATGATTAACAAACTTCTTAAGAACACCAACAGCACTTAATATAATAGAGGTTCTTTCACAATTTATGCAACTTAAATTGAGATTATTTTAAAACAGTTATGTCTACTTAATAATGGCATAATAATATCACTTTAATTAATAGGAATGAACACAAGACTCTTTCCTTTGTGTTAAGTTACTCCTTAGTCTTAAGTCAGACACCTTAGAAATACAGGTTCCAGGGCCATAAATGGCAGTTTAGTAGCAAAAGTGGTTGTTAGGTACATTAGGTATTTAATGGAGTGAATGTAAATTTAACATTACTCAGAAACTATATGTACCGATTGACTGTTACATGAACAGTTCTCCATGGATGCCCTCTATCTGAGAGTCCACAGTATATGCTTTGCAAATATTTGAAGGAGGAAGGAAGAAAGGGTCCTGAGGAATACACAAAAATGTAACACTCAAAGGGTTTTCTCTAAAAAAGCATGAAAGTCTAAAGAATTGTAGTCAGGGTTCTTCAGAGAAATAGGATAGGGTGTGTATATGCATATGTATACATATACCCAGATTTATTTCAGGAATTGGCTCATGTAATTGTAGAGGCTCACTAGCATAACAACTGCAATGTAGGCTGGAGACCCAGGAAAATGTTGCAAAAGCAGTCTGCTGGCAGAATTTTATTTCCTTCTGGTGAACTCAGTCTTTTAACCATTAATACCTTTAAGTGATTAGATGAGGTCCATTCATATTATAGAGGAAAATCTGCTTTACTCAGTCTGCTAATTTAAATGTTAATCTCACATAAAAATACCTTCATAGGGCTAGGCGAGGTGGCTCGCACCTGTCATCCCAGCACTTTGGGAGGCCGAGGTGAGCAAATCACGAGGTCAGGAGCTTGAAACCATCCTGACTAACATGGTGAAACCCTTTCTCTACTAAAAATGCAAAAAATTATCTGGTCATGGTGACACATGCCTATAGTCCCAGCTACTCAGGAGGCTGAGGCAAGAGAATCACTTGAACTTGGAAGGCGAAGGTTGCAGTGAGCCGAGATTGTGCCACTACACTCCAGCCTGGGTGACAAAGGGAGACTGTCTCAAAAAAAAAAAAAAAAAAAAAAGAGAGAGAGAGAGAGAAATCAAGTAACTTCATGGAAACATCTAGCATATTGATACTTCAAATATCTAGGATTGTGACTTAGTTGAAAAATAGAATTAATCACCCCAGAAGGTAAGACTGTGATGCACAAAGAGTTAAAGCACATATTAAATAATGGACTAAAATTGTGATTACAGAGAAACAATCTGAATTGGACCTTGGGACACAGGTGGGATTCTAACATAAAAGCTAAGTATATTCCACAAGTAGTAGAGTGTTAGCAATGTGAAACTGTTTTCAAATTATTGCACTGATAGATCACCTAATCTGGGCTAGGTACTACCCAGGACTTCAAAAAGGATAACATCTTATTAAACAAGAGTGTCAGTGGTATGTTTCAGAAAGGATCTATGAAATATGATTAAGATGAAACATTAACCATGGACTGAAAGATCAGATTCACTATCTTATTAAGCTTCCTGCAAAATGGATTGGGTGCTTATTATTTCATTTAATAGAGGAGAGCTCATTGTTTGATAGATCTGCATCTACTAGCAGTATGAACAGTTAACAGTAACTTTCTTTATAGCAAGAGACTCCCTTAACTCATCTATAAACTAGGAATACTTGCTTCTTGGCTATTATAAAGCTAAATTTTAAATAATGTTATTTTATTCATAATACTGAATGAGGGTATATTACATTCCAGGCATTATGCTATTTGCTAAACATAAAAGAACAAACAGAATCATACATTCATAGAGCTTATACTTAGGTCATTCCTTTATTTAAAATGTTATATATGTGTGCTGCAACAGTAGAGTGACTATAATAGAAAATTAATAGCAGAAAACTATGATTACTGCAAATTGTCTTAATATCTTCCTCACTCTGTATGCAGAGACACATAATATGTTTATATATACTTATAAGTGCAATCTGAAATTCTTCCATCCTTGACCTCCTTTAGTTGTTACAGTTTTAAAGTTACTTTTCAAAGTACAAAAATATTTTCAAGCTAAGTAGTCCTATCACAGAACCAAACCTGATGAGAAATCACAGGGCTTGACATTGATTTAATAACCAATCTTGCCCTTGGGTGTGTGAATCACACTGCAGTGTGTTTTAGAAAAACATGTAGTACGTTTATGAGTCAGACTGTGGACAGAAGTTGTCTTAGACAAGCAAATGTGATTCATCGATGCAAAATTTAGAAAGGACTGCATAGAGAACATGTCCTAAAGACTTCCCATTCAGACAGATTGTATTCCCTTGGAACACGGCATGTGGGAAACTTCAACCCAGCAGTGTGTGAACAGTATGATTCTCCTTTTCAGATACAGCTGTAATGGTTTGACTGCACAGGGACACAGAACGCTGAAGAAAATTTTGACCTTAAACATTTGTGGATAAACCTGAGTTTTCTTTGACATTTATTGTGGGGTCTCTGTGACTATAATATAATCAGGTCAGAATGTAACACACATTCTGCTGGCATATGTCAAGCCTATTCCTATTAAGACCATAACTACCAATTAATTATGTGGCTGAGAAAGTAATGCTCTGATTGGTTACTTGAGTTTAAACTACACCAATATCTTTTGTACCTAAAGCTTGGAGGCCAAGGCAGGTGGATTTCCTGAGGTCAGGAGTTGAAGACTAGCCTGTTCTACATAGTAAAACCCTGTCTCTACTAAAAGGACAAAAATTAGCCACATGTGATGGCAGGTGCCTGTAATCCCAGCTAGTTGGGAGGCTGAGGCAGGAGAATTGCTTGTACCGAGGAGGTAGAGATCATGCTGCGGCACTCCAGCCCAAGGGGAAGAGTGAAAAAAGGCTTTTTCTCCTACATATATTTTTATTGTGCGTGGCTGTTGCCACAGTCCACCTGTAGCTACTTACATCTAAGGGTTTAAGACATGACTTTAACCCTCAGAAGCTCTGAAATTTCTGCCAAGTTGTTGAATGTACTGGTATCATCTAGATAATGGAAGTAATTATCCCAGAGTTGCTAGGAAAATTATATGTGAGATTTTAAAATTGTGTCTGACACAAAGTAACTGCTCACAAAATAATAGATAATAATTTACTGGTTTGGGGGAATTGGGTTAGGACAGTAATATTGAGATGCTAGATGTTAGATATAGATTAATTTCTAAAAAATGCTCATCATCACTGGTCATTAGAGAGATGCAAATCAAAACCACATTGAGATACCATCTCACGCCAGTTAGAATGGCAATCATTAAAAAATCTAGAGACAGCAGATGCTGGAGAGGATGTGGAGAAATAGGAACACTCTTACACTGTTGGTGTGAGTGTAAATTAGTTCAACCATTGTGGAGGACAGTGTGGCGATGCCTCAGGGACCTAGAAGTAGAAATTCCATTTGACCCAGCAATCCCATTGCTGGGTATATATCCAAAGGACTATAAATCATTCTACTATAAGGACACATGAACACGAATGTTCATTGCAGCACTGTTTACAATAGCAAAGAACTGGAACCAACCCAAATGCCCAATGATGATAGACTGGACTGGGAAAGTGTGGCACATATACACCATGGAATATTATGCAGCAATCAAAAATGATGAGTTTGTGTCCTTTGTAGGGACATGGATGAATCTGGAGAACATCATTTTCAAAAAACTGACACAAGAACAGAAAAGGAAATACCGCATATACTTACTCATAGGCAGGTGAGAAAAATGAGAACACATGGACACAGAGAGGCGGTCTACTATACACTGGGGTCTATTGGGGGGAATGGGGGAGGGACAGCAGGGGGGCTGGGGAGGGATAGCCTGGGGATGAATGCCAAGTGTGGGTGAAGGGGAGGAAAGCAGCAAAACACACTGCCATGTGTGTACCTATGCAACTATCTTGCACGTTCTGCACATTTACCCCTAAACCTATAATGCAATAAAAATTAAAAAAAAAAATCTACAGTTCTTATAGGCAAAGTGCACAAGTTTGAGGATTTCAGGTGATGCTAAATGAAAAACCTTTTCATGCTTGGTTTATTTTGAGTAGCTATGGTAAGGATGCATATTGTTCAATAATCTTGACATTTTATTGTATTTAAGTAGAATCCATATTACTGAGAATATTCATGTAACTATGATTCATGTGTGAATGCCTATAGTAAGTTATGTCAGGATCAAAATGCCATATATAAATGTTTTCATCTACTTTATTTGCATACTCATGAATACTCTGCAGGAAAAGCACTTTTGGAAAAAAGACCTCTGATAATTATTTTCTTCACGAATAAATTGTCAAAAATCAACCCTAGAGCTGGGGACTCTACCCCAAGATTTGCATTTCACTCAAGTAAATGGCTGAATCTTGGTAAGAAGAGTGAGCTTTGTGGCTATGTAACTTACTTACCCTCTTCCCATGCCCTCTCCCCAGCTCTGCAGTAACATTGACAACCGGCAGGCAAACCACTCTGTTAGCTATGAACACCAACCTTGTAGCATTCACTAGAGGGGTCAGAATAGCATTTGGAAAATATACCAATGCTCTTCCTAATTAAAGTTTTTTTTCTCCTGGGTATGACTGATGCTGCAGACTCCAGAGCCCAATCTACCTCTAACTACTTACCTTTATGGGTTTAATTCACACCTTAGGGCATAATCTCTTTAAGGACTGTCACCATTTGACCTGTCTGACAGTTACTCTGGAAAGGTCCATTTTCTGCGATAGGCTTTATCTAACCCCAGGGCATAGTTAGAAAACAATTAGTGGCAAATGTTTACAAATGTAGCTACCTAAATTTAGGAACAGCAAATGCAAAAAATAAAATAAAATAAAAATGAGTTTAAACTAGCAAATGAAGGGTGAATTGGGGTGTATATTTCTGGTAACACAGACAGCCCCTTGCATGTTTCAGAGCATTTAAGGAGATCTCTGATCAATCACTAGTTTACCGCTAAGCTACTGAAAGACTCTTATGGCTAAATGTGAAAAAGAATAGCTCAGGAAAATTAAACCTTGAGGTAGCTAGTTTGATTAGGAGAGAGGAAGAAACACACCAGGAAATTATGGCACTTACACAAGAATAAAAAGCATTCAGTAGAAACAAAATTGGCTAATACAAATATATGCAAAGAACTAAATGAACCATTCTTGAATAACTATGGAAAGATTGAAATAATGTCTAACAAAAGAGAACACATCAGTAAAGATATTATTTTAAAACAGAAGAGAAATTCTAGAGTTAAAGCAGAATAAACAGCCTACAAATATTTGAAGAAAAAATGACCACAAACTTCCAAAGTCTGAAAAAACTAACACATCAAAGTTCAGACAACTCTAACTTGGATAAACTCCAAGAGATGCAAACTTAGACAAATCAGAGTCAAACTTTGAAAAACAAAACAGAAATAGACTCTTTAAATCAGGAAGAGAGTAGTCAATCATCACATAAAAGTAGCTTTAATAGATTAACAACCAACTTTGAGAAAAACTAAACACAGAACACAGTGGGATGACATACTTACAGTGCTATCAGAAAATGGCTCAAATAATATTATAGAAATTTAATAGAATATTCTTCAAAAGAAGGCAAAATAAATACTTCAAATATAAAAGAATAAAAACACAAGAATTATGGGAGAGAAGTTTTATCAGGCTGAAGGAAGGTAAAATAATTACCATAAATACAGAGCAATGCTAGAAATAACTACATAGGTAAATATTAAAGATGGTATTTTGTAGTAATGTTTTTTTCTGCCTGATTAAAAAAAAAACAATTGTATAAAGCAACAGATATTAAACTTTGGAATTAGGTCTAGCTATTGCAAGATGGCAGAGTAAGACATTATAACTTGAATCCCCCTGTAGAAACAGCAACTTAAATTACTGCCTACCTGCAAAATACACTTTTATAAGAGCTAAACAAACCAGACCAGAGATTACAGCATCTAGATGCAGAACAGAACTAAGAAAAAAATGCATTAAACATGGGCAAAAGAGTATTTACATTGTCCCTGCTACCCCTTTCCTGACCAGCAGTACAACTTGAAACAAGGTACCTTGCATTCCCCAAGGAGAGAGAAATGAGTACCAGACTTTTCCTTGGACTCACAGCAATTTTTAGCAAAAGAACAAACCAGAGGCGTTGCACACATTATTTGATTTCAAGTATACTACAAAGCTATAGTAATCAAAACATCATGGTGATGGTATAGAAACAGACACGTACACCAGTACAATAGGAAACCTGGAAATAAAACTACATATTTCCAGTGATGTGATGATGCCAGGAACACAAAATGGAGATAGGACAGTGTCTTCAGTTAACTGGGTTGGGGCAAATGGATATCCATGTGCTGAAAAATAAAATTGTACCCTCTCTGAGAACACATAAAAAAATCAACTCAAAAGGAATTAAAGATGAAACAAAAAACTAAAACTATAAAAGTACTGGAATAAACTTCTTGATATTCATTTGGACGATAATTTTTAAGATACTTCCCCCACCTCATAAGCAACAAAAACAAACACAGACAAATGGGATTATATCAACTAGAAACCTGCACAACCAAGGAAACAATCAACAGAGTGAAGAGACAAGGGGGTTAACATCTAAAGTATACAAAGAGCTCAACAGAAAGAAAACAAACAATATAATTAAAAATAAACCAAGGACTTAAATAGACAACAAATGGCCAACAGTTAAATTAAAAATGCTCATCACTAATCATTATGGAAATGCAAATTAAAACCATAATGGGGTATTACTTTACACCTGCCATAATGGTATTATCAAAAAGACAAACAGTTAGTATTGGCAAGATGTGGAAAACAGAAAATGCTTACATACTGATGGTGGGAATATAAATTACTACATACATTATTAAAAAATAGTATACCAGTACATCAAAAAATTAAAAATAGAACTTTTGTATGATTCAGTGATCTCATTACTGGGTACATAAAATGAAATCAATATGTTAATGATATCTGTACTCCCATGGTTACTGCAGCATTCTTTACATTAGCCAAAATATAAAATAATCCTAAGTGTCCATAAGCAGATGAATAAAGAAAATGTGGTATATATAAACAAATATATATATATATATATATAATATTAATCAGCCTTAATAAGTAAGGAAGTTTTGCCATTTGAGATGACATAGAGAAACCTAGAAGACACTATGTGAAATAAACCAGGCATGGAAAAACACTACAGGACCTTACTTCTATGTGGAATCTATTAATAAAATGTTAGACTAAGAGTCAGAGAAAATGCTGGTTGCCAGGGTTAGGAAGGTAGCTGGAGGGTATTTAGCTTTTGGCACACAAAATTTCAGATAGGGGCAATAAGTTCAAAAGAGCTTGGCAGCTATAGTTATAAAAAAATAGTTAATTGTATATTTGAAATTGCTTAAAGAGGGAATTTCAAGTGTTCTCATCACAAAAAAAGGTATCTAAAAGGTAACTTAATGTATTGTTAATTAGTTTAATCTCACTATTCAATGTATATTTACTTTTTTTTAAAATTTTTATTTAATTTTTATTCCATTTTAGGTTTTGGGGTACATGTGCAGAACGTGCAAGATAGTTGCATAGGTACACACATGACAGTGTGTTTTCCTGCCCTCTGACCCTTAACCCACATTTGGCATTTCTCCCCAGGCTATCCCTCCCCAGCTCCCCCACGCTGTCCCTCCACTATTCCTCTGAATAGACCCCAGTGTGTAGTACCCCCCTCCCTGTGTCCATGTGTTCTCATTATTTTCACCCACCCATGAGTGAGAAAATGTGGTATTTCCTTGTCTGTTCTTGTGACAGTTTGCTGAGAATGATGTTCTACAGATTCATCCATGTCCTTACAAAGGACATAAACTTGTCATTTTTGATTGCTACATAATATTTCATGGTGTATATGTGCCACATTTTCCCAGTCCAGTCTATCATCGATGGGCATTTGGGTTGCTTCCAGGTCTTTGCTATTGTAAACAGTGATGCAATGAACATTCGGGTGCATGTGTCCTTATAGTAGAACAATTTATATTCCTTTGGCTATATACCCAGTAATGGGATTGCTGGGTCAAATGGAATTTCTATTTCTAGGTCCTTGAGGAATCGCCACACTGTCTTCCACAATGGTTGAACTAATTTACACTCCCATCAACAGTGTAAGAGTGTTCCTATTTCTCCACATCCTCTCCAGCATTTGTTGTCTCCAGATTTTTTAATGATCGCCATTCTAACTGGTGTGAGATGATATCTCAATGTGGTTTTGATTTGCATCTCTCTAATGACCAGTGATGATGAGCATTTTTTCATGTTTGTTGGCCTGACATATGTCTTCTTTTGTAAAGTGTCTGTTCATGTCCTTTGCCCATTTTTGAATGGGCTTGTTTGTTTTTTTCCTGTAAATCTGTTTGAGTTCTTTGTAAATGCTGGATATGAGCCCTTTGTTCGATGCGTAAACTGCAAAGATTTTTTCCCAATTTTTCGGTTGCTGATTCACTCTTGTGACTGTTTCTTTTGCCGTGCAAAAGCTGTGGAGTTTGATTATGTCCCATTTGTCTATTTTGGCTTTTGTTGCCAATGCTTTTGGTGTTTTGTTCATGAAGCCCTTGCCTACTCCTATATCCTGAATTGTTTTGCCTAGATTTTCTTCTAGGGTTTTTATGGTGCCAGGTCTTATGTTTAAGACTTTAATACATCTGGAGTTAATTTTAGCATAAGGTGTCGGGAAGGGGTCCAGTTTCTGCTTTCTGCACATGGCTAACCAGTTTTCCCAACACCATTTGTTAAACAGGGAATCCTTTCCCCATTGCTTGTTTTTGTCTGGTTTATCAAAGATTATATGGTTGTAGTTATGTTGATTTGCCTTCGATGCCTCTGTTCTGTTCCATTGGTCTATATCTCTGTTTTGGTACCGGTACCATGCTGTTTTCATTACGTAGCCTTGTAGTATAGTTTGAAGTCCGGTAGTGTGATGCCTCCTGCTGTGTTCTTTTTGCTTAGAATTGACTTGGCTATGCGGGCTCTCTTTTGGTTCCATATGAAGTTCATGGTGGATTTTTCCAGTTCTGTGAGGAAATTCAATGGTACCTTGATGGGGATAGCATTGACTCTGTAACTTACTTTGGGCAGTATTCCCATTTTCATGATATTGATTCTTCCTAACCATGAACATGGAATGTTTCTCCATCTGTTTGTGTCCTCTCTTATTTCATTGAGCAGTGGTTTGCAATTTTCCTTGAAGAGGTCCCTTAGGTTCCTTGTAAGTTGTATTCATAGGTATTTTATTCTCTTTGCAGCAATTGTGGGTGGAAGTTCATTTTTTTTTAATTTTTATTGCATTATTGGTTTTGGGGTACATGTGCACAACGTGCAAGATAGTTGCATAGGTACACACATGGCAGTGTGCTCCGCTGCCCTCCTCCCCCTCACCCACACATGGCATTCATCCCCAGGGTATCCCTCTCCAACCCCCCCTCCACTGTCCCTCCCCCATTCCCACCAATAGACCCCAGTGTATAGTAGACTGCCTCTCTGTGTCCATGTGTTCTCATTTTTCTCACCCACCTATGAGTGAGTATATGCGGTATTTCTTTATCTGTTCTTGTGTCAGTCTGCTGAGAATGATGTTCTCCAGATTCATCCATGTCCTTACAAAGGACACAAACTCATCATTTTTGATTGCTGCATAATATTCCATGGTGTATATTTGCCACATTTTCCCAGTCCAGTCTATCATCGTTGGGCATTTGGGTTCATTCCAGGTCTTTGCTATTATAAACAGTGCTGCAATGAACATTCGTGTGCATGTGTCCTTATAGTAGAACGATTTATAGTCCTTTGAATATATACCCAGTAATGGGATTGCTGGGTCAAATGAAATTTCTATTTTTAGGTCCTTGAGGAATCGCCACACTGTCTTCCACAATGGTTGAACTAATTTACACTCACACCAACAATGTAAGAGTGTTCCTATTTCTCCACATCCTCTCCAGCATCTGCTGTCTCCAGATTTTTTAATGATTGCCATTCTAACTGGTGTGAGATGGTATCTCAATGTGGTTTTGATTTGCATCTCTCTAATGACCAGTGATGATGAGCATTTTTTCATGTTTGTTGGCCTCATGTATGTCTTCTTTTGTAAAGTGTCTGTTCATATCCTTTGCCCATTTTTGAATGGGCTTGTTTGTTTTTTTTCCTGTAAATCTGTTTGAGTTCTTTGTAAATGCTGGATATCAGCCCTTTGTCAGATGTGTAAACTGCAAAGAATTTTTTCCTATTCTGATGGTTGCTGATTCACTCTAGTGACTGTTTCTTTTGCTGTGCAGAAGTTGTGGGGTTTGATTAGGTCCCATTTGTCTATTTTGGTTTTTGTTGCCAATGCTTTTGGTGTTTTATTCATGAAGTCCTTGCCTACTCCTATGTCTTGAATGGTTTTGCCTAGATTTTCTTCTAGGGTTTTTATGGTGTCAGGACTTATGTTTAAGTCTTTGATCCATCTGGAGTTAATTTTAGTGTAAGGTGTCAGGAAGGGGTCCAGTTTCTGCTTTGTGCACATGGCTAGCCAGTTTTCCCAACACCATTTATTAAATAGGGAATCCTTTCCCCATTGCTTGTTTTTGTCTGGTTTATCAAAGATAATATGGTTGTAGATATGTTGTGTTTCCTCCGATGCTTCTGTTCTGTTCCATTGGTCTATATCTCTGTTTTGGTACCAGTACCGTGCTGTTTTGATTACTGTAGCCTTGTAGTATAATTTGAAGTATGGTAGTGTGGTGCCTCCCGCTGTGTAATTTATGCTTAGAATTGACTCGGCTATGTGGGCTCTTTTTTGGTTCCATATGAAATTCATGGTGTTTTTTTCCAGTTCTGTGAAGAAATTCAATGGTAGTTTGATGGGGATAGCATTGAATGTGTAAATTACTTTGGGCAGTATAGCCATTTTCACGATATTGATTCTTCTTAACCACGAACATGGAATGTTTCTCCATCTGTTTGTGTCCTCTCATATTTCATTGAGCAGTGGTTTGTAGTTTTTCTTAAAGAGGTCCCTTACTTTCCTTGTGTGTTGTATTCCTAGGTATTTTATTTTCTTTGTAGCAATCGTGAATGGCAGTTCGTTCTTGATTTGGTTCTCTTTAAGTCTGTTATTGGTGTACAGGAATGCTTGTGATTTTTGAACATTGATTTTATATCCTGAGACCTTGCTGAAGTTGATTATCAGTTGCAGGAGCTTTTAGGCTGAGGTGATGGGGTCTTCTAGGTATACTTTCATGTAGTCTGCAAATAGAGACAATTTGGCTTCCACCTTTCCTATTTGAATACGCTTTATTTCTTTTTCTTGCCTGATTGCTCTGGCTAGAACTTCCAGTACTATGTTGAATAGGAGTGGTGAGAGAGGGCATCCTTGTCTAGTGCCAGATTTCAAAGGGAATGCTTCCAGTTTTTGCCCATTAAGTATGATATTGGCTGTTGGTTTGTCATAAATAGCTTTTATTACTTTGAGATATGTTCCATCAATACCAAGTTTATTGAGGGTTTTTAGCATAAAGGGCTGTTGAATTTTGTCAAATGCCTTCTCTGCGTCAATTGAGATAACCATGTGGTTTTTGTTTTTGCTTCTGTTTATGTGGTGAATTACATTTATAAACTTGCGTATGTTGAACCAGCCTTGCATCCCTGGGATGAATCCTACTTGATCATGATGGATAAGTTTTTTAATGTGCTGTTGCAATCGGTTTGCCAGTATTTTATAGAAGATTTTTGCATCTATGTTCACCATGGATATTGGCCTGAAGTTTTCTTTTCTTGTTGAGTCTCTGTCATGTTTTGGTATCAGGATGATGTTGGTCTCATAAAATGATTTGGGAATGGTTCCCTCTTTTTGGATTATTTGGAATAGTTTCAGAAGGAATGGTACCAGATCCTCTTTGTGTGTCTGGTAGAATTCAGCTGTGAATACATCTGGACCCAGGCTTTTTTTGTGTGGTAGGCTCTTAACTGCTGCCTCAACTTCAGACCTTGTTATTGGTCCATTCATAGTTTTGGCTTCCTCCTGGTTTAGGCTTGGGAGGACACAGGTGTCCAGGAATTTATCCATTTCTTCCTGATTTACTAGTTCATGTGCATAGAGTTGTTTGTAGTATTCTCTGATGATGGTTTGAATTTCTGTGGAATCTGTGGTGATTTCCCCTTATCGTTTTTTATTGCATCTATTTGGTTGTTCTCTCTCTTCTTTTTTTTATTAGTCTGGCTAGTGGTCTGTCTATTTTGTTAATCTTTTCAAAAAACCAGCTCTTAGATTTATTGATTTTTTGAAGGGATTTTCTTGTCTCTATCTCCTTCAGTTCTGCTCTGATCTTAGTTATTTCTTGTCTTCGCCTAGGTTTTGAGCTTTTTTGATCTTGCTCCTCTAGCTCTTCCAATTTTGACAATAGGGTGTCAATTTTGGATCTTTCCACTGTTCTCATGTGGGCACTTATTGCTATATATTTTCCTCTACAGACTGCTTTAAATGTGTCCCAGAGATTCTGGTATGTTGTGTCTTCATTTTAATAGGTTTGAAAGAACTTCTTTATTTCTGCCTTCGTTTTATTGTTTATTCAATGAACATTCAAGAGCCAGTTTATCAGTTTCCATGAAGCTGTGCGGTTTTGAGTTATTTTCTGAATTCTGAGTTCCAACTTGATTGCACTATGGTCTGAGAGACTGTTATGATTTCAGTTGTTTTGCCTTTGCTGAGGAGTTCTTTACTTCCCATTATGTGGTCAATTTTGGAGTTGGTGTGATGTGGTGCTGAGAAGAATATAAATTTTGTGTATTTGGGGTGGAGAGTTTTGTAAATGTCTATCATGTTTGCTTGTTCCAGGTCTGAGTTCAAGTCCTGGATATCCTTGTTAATTTTCTTTCTGGTTGATCTGTCTGCTATTGACAGTGGAGTGTTAAAGTCTCCCACTATTATTGTGTGGGAGTCTAAGTCTCTTTCTAAGTCATTAAGAACTTGCCTCATATATCTGGGTGCTCCTACATTGGGTCCATATATATTTAGAATCATTAGCTCTTCTTGTTGTATCGATCCTTTTACCATTATGTAATGACCTCCTTTGTCCCTTTTGATCTTTGTTGCTTTAAAGCCTATTTTATCAGAGATGAGAATTGCAACTCCTGCTTTTTTTTGCTCTCCATTTGCTTGGTAAATCTTCCTCCATCCTTTTATTTTGAGCCTTTGTGTATCTTTGCATGTGAGGTGGATTTCCTGGATACAGCATACCGATGGGTTTTGGTTTTTTATCCAATTTGCCAGTCTGTGTCTTTTGATTGGTGCATTTAGCCCATTTACATTTAGGGTTAATATTGTTATGTGTGAATTTGATACTGCTATTTTGATGCTAGCTGGCTGTTTTGCCGATTGGTTCATGTAGATTCTTCATTTTGTTGATGCTCTTTAGCATTTGGTATGCTTTTAGGATGGCTGGTACTGGTTATTTCTTTCTATGTGTAGTTCCTCTTTCAGATGCTCTTGTAAAGCAGGCCTAGTGGTGACAAAATCTCTGAGTACTTGCTTGTTCATGAAGGATTTTATTTTTCCTTCACTTATGAAGCTCAGTTTGGCTGTATATAAAATTCTGGGTTGAAAGTTCTTTTCTTTAAGGATGTTGAATGTTGGCCCCCACTCTCTTCTGGCTTGTAGAGTCTCTGCCGAGAGATCTGCTGTGAGTCTGATGGGTTTCCCTTTGTGGGTGACCTGACCTTTCTCTCTGGCTGCCCTTAGTATTTTCTCCTTCATTTCAACCCTGGTGAATCTGACGATTATGTGCCTTGGGGTTGCTCTTCTTGCGGAGTATCTTTGTGGTGTTCTCTGTATTTCCTGTAGTTGAGTATTGACCTGTCTTGCTAGGTTGGGGAAATTTTCTTGGGTAATATTCTGAAGAGTGTTTTCCAGCTTGGATTCATTCTCTTCATCACATTCTGGTACACCTGTCAAACGTAGGTTGGGTCTCTTTACATAGTCCCACATTTCTTGGAGATTTTGTTCATTCCTTTTTGTGCTTTTTCCTTTAATCTTGGTTTCACGTTTTATTTCATTGAGTTGATCTTCAACTTCTGATATTCTTTCTTCTGCTTGGTCAATTCGGCTGTTGAAACTTGTGCATGCTTCATGAAGTTCTCGTGTTGTGTTTTTCAGCTCCTTCAATTCATTCATATTCCTCTCTAAGTTGTCCATTCTTGTTATCAATTCCTCAAATCTTTTTTCAAATCTTTTTTCAAGGTTCTTCGTTTCTTTTCACTTGTTTAGAATATGTTCTTTTAGCTAAATGAAGGTTCTCATTATCCACTTTCTGAAGTCTGATTCCATCATTTCGTCACACTCATTCCCCGTCCCGCTTTGTTCGCTTGCTGTTGAGGAGTTTTGGTCCTTTGTAGGAGGTGAGATGTTTTGGTTTTGGGTGTTTTCCTCCTTTTTGTGCTGGTTTCTTCCCATCTTTATGGATTTATCCACCTGTCATCTTAGTAGTTGCTGATTTTTCAATTGGGTATCTGTGTGGATGCTGAGGTTGTTGATGATAATGTATTTCTGTTAGTTTTCCTTCTAATGGTCTAGCCCCTCTGGTGTATGAGTGCTGAGGTCCACTCCAGGCCCTGCTTGTCTGGAGCATACCTGTAGCAGCCTCTGTGCCTTCACTGAGAGCTGCAATCCTGAGTCGCTTCTACGACGCCATCTTGCGAGTCCTCCGTCCAGCAGTTCATTCTTGATTTGGTTCTCTTTAAGTTTGTTATTGGTGTATAGGAATGCTTGTGATTTTTGAACATTGATTTTATATCCTGAGACTTTGCTTAAGTTGCTTATCAGTTGCAGGAGTTTTTGGGCTGAGGTGATGTGGTCTTCTAGGTATACTATCATGTCATCTGCGAATAGTGACAATTTGGCTTCCTCCTGTCCTTTTAGAATACCCTTTATTTCTTTTTCTTGCCTGATTGCTCTGGCTGAAACTTCCAGTACTATGTTGAATAGTAGTGGTAAGAGAGGGCATCCTTGTGTAGTGCTAGATTTCAAAGGGAATGCTTCCAGTTTTTGCCCATTAAGTATGATATTGGCTGTTGGTTTGTCATAAATATCTTTTATTACTTTGGGATATGTTCCATCAATACCGAGTTTAATGAGGGTTTTTAGCATAAAAGGCTGTTGAATTTTGTCAAATGCCTTCTCTGCATCAATTGAGATAACCATGTGGTTTTTGCTTTTGGTTCTGTTAATGTGGTGAATGACGTTTATAGACTTGTGTATGTTGAACCAGCCTTGCATGACTGAGATGAATCCTACTTGATCATGATGGATAAGTTTCTTAATGTGCTCTTGCAATTGGTTTGCCAGTATTTTATTGAAGATTTTTGCATCTATGTTCATCATGGGTATTGGCCTGAAGTTTTCTTTTCTTGTTGAATCTCTGCCTGGTTTTGGTATCAGGATGATGTTGGTCTCACAAAATGATTTGGGAAGGTTTCCCTCTTTTTGCATTATTTGGAATAGTTTCAGAAGGAATGGTACCAGCTCCTCTTTGTGTGTCTGGTAGAATTCAGCTGTGAACACATCTGGACCAGGGCTTTTTTGTGTGTGGTAGGCTCTTAATTGCTCCCTGAACTTCAGACCTTGTTATTGGTCTATTCATAGTTTCAGCTTCCTCGTGTTTTAGGCTTGGGAGGACACAGGCGTCCAGGAATTTATCCATTTCTTCCAGGTGTACTAGTTTATGTGCATAGAGTTGTTTGTAGTATTCTCTGATGATGGTTTGAATTTCTGTGGAATCTGTGGTGATTTCCCCTTTATCATTTTTTATTGCAGCTATTTGGTTGTTCTCTCTCTTTTCTTTTATCAGTCTGGCTAGTGGTCTGTCTATTTTGTTGATCTTTTCAAAAAACCAGCTCTTGGATTTATTGATTTTTTGAAGACTTTTTTTTTTTGTGTGTCTCTATCTCCTTCAGTTCTGCTCTGATCTTAGTTATTTCTGGTCTTAGGCTAGGTTTTGAGTATCTTTGATCTTGCTCCTCTAGCTCTTTCAATTTTGATGATAGGTTGTCAATTTTGGATCTCTCCACTCTTCCAATATGGGCACTTATTGCTATATATTTTCCTCTGAAGACTGCTTTAAATGTGCCCCAGAGATTCTGGTATGTTGTGTCTTTGTTCTCATTGGTTTCAAAGAACTTCTTTATTTCTGCCTTCATTTCATTGTTTATCCAATCAACATTCAAGAGCCAGTTGTTCAGTTTCCATGAAGCTGTGCAGTTGTAAGTTATTTTCTGAATTCTGAGTTCTAACTTTATTGCACTATGGTCTGAGAGACTGTTTGTTATTATTTCAGTTGTTTTGCATTTGCTGAGGAGTGCTTTACTTCCAATTATGTGGTCAATTTTGCAGTAGGTGTGGTGTGGCGCTGAGAAGAATGTATATTCTGTGTATATTCTGTGGATTTGTCTATCAGGTTTGTTTGTTCCAGGTCTGAGTTCAAGTCCTGAATATCCTTGTTAATTTTCTGTCTGGTTTATCTGTCTGATATTCACAGTGGAGTGTTAAAGTTTCCCACTATTATTGTGTGGGAGTCTAAGTCTCTTTGTAAGTTGTTAAGAACTTGCCTTATATATCTGGGTGCTCCCATATTGGGTCTATATATATTTAGGATCATTAGCTCTTCTTGTTGTATCGGTCTTTTTACCATTATGTAATGACCTTCTTTGTCTCTTTTGATCTTTGTTGCTTTAAAGTCTATTTATCAGAGATGAGAATTGCAACTCCTGCATTATTATTATTATTATTATTATTATTATTATTATTATTATTTGCTCTCCATTTGCTTGGTAATTCCTCCTCCATCTCTTTATTTTGAGCCTTTGTGAATCTTTGCATGTGAGATGGGTTTCCTGGATACAGCACACTGATGGGTTTTGGTTTTCTATCCAATTTGCCAGTCTGTGTCTTTTGGTTGGTGCACTTAGCCCATTTACATTTAGGGTTTATATTGTTATGTGTGAGTTTGATACTGCCATTTTGATGCTATCTGGCTGTTTTGTCCCGTGGTTGATGGAGATTCTTCAATTTGTTTATGCTCTTTAGCATTTGGTATGTTTTTAGAATGGCTGGTACTGGTTTTTCATTTCTATGTGTAGTGCCTCTTTCAGGAGCTCTAGTAAAGCAGGCTTGGTCGGGACAACATCTCTGAGTTCTTGCTTGTTGGTGAAAGATTTTATTTTTCCTTCACTTATGAAGCTCAGTTTGGCTGGATATGAAATTCTGGGTTGAAAGTTCTTTTCTTTAAGGATGTTGAATATTGGCCCCCACTCTCTTCTGGCTTGAAGAGTTCCTGCTGAGAGATCTGCTGTGAATCTGATGGGCTTCCCTTTGTGGGTGACCCGACCTTTCTCTCTGGCTACCCTTAGTATTTTCTCCTTCATTTCAACCCTGGTGAATCTGACTATTATGTGCCTTGGGGTTGCTCTTCTTGCAGAGTACCTTTGCGGTGTTCTCTGTATTTCCCGGAGTTGAGTATTGGCCTGCCTTGCTAGGTTGGGGAAATTTTTGTGGATAATATCCTGAAGACTGTTTTCCAGCTTGGATTCATTTTCTTTATCACATTCTGGTACACCTATCAAAAGTAGTTTGGGTCTCTTCACATAGTCCCACATTTCTTGGAGATTTTGTTCATTCCTTTTTGTGCTTTTTTCTCTAATCTTGGTTTCTCATTTTATTTCATTGAGTTGATCTTCGACTTCTGATATTCTTTCTTCTGCCTGGTCTATTCGGCTGTTGAAACTTGTGTATGCTTCACGAAGTTCTCGTGTTGTGTTTTTCAGCTCCTTCAATTCATTCATATTCCTCTCTAAGTTGTCCATTCTTGTTATCATTTCCTCGAATCTTTTTTCAAATCTTTTTTCAAGGTTCTTCATTTCTTTGCATTGATTTTGAAGATGTTCTTTTAGCTCACTGAAGTTTTTCATTATCCACCTTCTGAAGTCCGATTCCATCATTTCATCACTCTCATTCTCCGTCCAGCTTTGTTCCCTTGCTGGTGAGGAGTTTTGGTCCTTTGTAGGAGGTGAGATGTTTTGGTTTTGGGTGTTTTCCCCCTTTTTGCACTGGTTTCTTTGCATCTTTGTGGATTTATTCATCTGTCGTCTTAGTAGTTGCTGACTTTTCAATTGGGTCTCTGAGTGGACGCCCAGATTGTTGATGATGAAGGATTTCTGTTATTTAGTTTTCCTTCTAATGGTTTAGCCCCTCTGCTGTATGAGTACTGAGGTCCACTCCAGGCTCTGCTTGTCTGGGGTACACCTGTAGAAGCTGCAGAACAGTGAGGGATGCTACCAGTTTCTTCTTCTGCTATCTTTGTCCCAGAATGATGCTCACCAAATGTCAGTCTGATTAATCCTTTTTTTGAGGTGGCTCTTTGGATAGGCAAGGGTCAGAGAGCTGCTTGAGGAGATGGTCTGTACTTTATAGGAGCTCCAGTGCTGAGCTGTGAGCTCCATTGTTCATTCAGGGCTGCTGGGCGAATGTGTCTGCTGCAGCAGAACTTATAAAATCCCCCTCCTTTTTTCCCTCAGGTGCTCTGTCTCATGTAGTTGGTGCTTTCTTTATGAGTATCTGTTGCACTGTCCTGCCCAGCTAGGAGGCAGTCTATTCACTATTTGCCTGCTGGTGCTCCGCCCTGCTAGCATGGGTCCACCCTGCTACCATGGGGCTCCGTTCTACTGTGGTGTGCTCTGCCCTATTGGCAGCATCTCTCTGTTATGGCTGGTTGCCTCAGCAATGGCAGGCTGCATTAGCAGTGGGTGGTACCTCAGTAGGGGTGGATTGCATCCATAGTGGTGGATGCCCCTCCCCCACCGAGCTGTACCATTTTGATTCAGGTGACCTGGCAGCAAAACTCTCAACCCTGAGTGCCTCCAATCGCCATGCTGCTTGTCCCCATGAGGGTGGGACCCACTGAGCCCAAACACCTGGCTCCCTTCCTCAGAGTCCCTCCTCTCTCTCTCTCTCTCTCTTTTTCTTTCCAAATTGAATGGTTGACTCTCTCACAGGTGCCCCAGTTGCCTGCTGATTGGCCCCTGGGATCCATGCAATCTCCCCACAGTGGCCCACTGCACCAGCACAAATCGCTCTTCCCAGGAATCTCCTGGTCTGGTTCACCATCCAAGTCCCATTCAATCAAATAGACATGTCAATCTGCCCTCCCAAAACTCAGATTGCTCATTTAACAGGGCACCCAGACAAGTGAGCTTTGTGCGGGCTGCCGCTGTGCCGCAGTGCAGTGCCAGCCAAAACGGCCATGAAAGTGGGCTGTGCTGCTCTCCTGTGTCTCTCCTACACCTGGGACTTTGCCAGTTCTGTGGGCTACAAAAGTCCATCCGAAAGTGCAGCTAGGACTCACCCTCTGCGCCTTCACTGAGAGCTGCAATCCTGAGTTGTTTCTGTGGTGCCATCTTGGAACCGCTCACTCAATGTATACTTAATTTTAAAATGTTACACATAAGATACATATAATCTATCTTTCTCAAAGGTATTAAAATTGTTAATGAATCTATAATGTCTGAAGATAGATGTTTTGTCACTGTAAAACTACAAATGATAGGGGAAGGAAACAAAGCTGTAATGAATGAAATATTTTGTATTATGATAATTAACATGTTACTAACCTAAATTAAATGGTTTGATATTAAAATGTTACTTATAATTCAGGGCAACAACTAAGAAAATAACTAAAAAATACAGTAAAAGAAACAGTGAGAAAATTATAATGTAATACTAGAAAATATATGCTTACCACAAAGAAGGTATTAATGAAGAAATTTTTAAAAAGAAACAAGATATATAGAAAACAAAGTGCAAAATGAAAGCTATAACACCTATAAACCATGTATATTTAATATAAGAGGGCTTAATACCTAGTAGAAATCAGATATTAGATTTTATAAAATTATTTATTTACAAGAGTCATATTTTAGATTAAAAAGCGAAAATGAGTTAAGAGAAAAAGCAAAAGTGCCTCTAGTAATAAGAAAAGAATTTTGTAATCAAAAAAGTTTTAATTCATCAGAAAGATATACAATTACATAGATTTCTATCCACAGAACCCCAAAGCATGTGAATTAAAAGGGAGGTAGAAGTTAAAAAATAATTCAGCTTAAGAATTGTGATCCTTAATATTAAATAATTCTAAGAAATTGATATAACAGACATCTATAAATACCCCAGTCATAACAAGATAATGCATATTAAGTATACATAAAACAACCTATAGGATAGAATATAAGTCTGGGATAAAACATGCAAAATCAACTGAAAAAGAATGAAATTATATAGTAGATATCAAATTTCAATGAAATGTAATTTAAAATCAAGAAAAAATCAAACAGGAAATTTGCCAATATTTGGAACTTGAAAAATATACTCATAATTAAATGGGAAATTAGAAAATACACTGCAATGAATGAAAACAAAAACACAACATGACAAAACTAATGGGAAGCAGCTAAAGCAGTACTTAGCTAATCCTTTCCCCACTGCTTATTTATAGCTAAAAAGTCTATACTCACAAAGAAGAAAGATCTCAAATAATGTAACAAATATAATATCTAATAATGTAATAAAATATAAATTGTATTGTACTTTAAGTTTTGAGATACATGTGCAGAATGTGCAGGTTTATTACATAGGTATACACGTGCCATGGTGGTTTGCTGCACCCATCAACCTGTTATCTACATTAGGTAGTTCTTCTGATGCTAACCCTCCCCAACCCCCTGAGCAGGCCCCAATGTGTGATGTTCCCCTCCCTGTGTCCATGTGTTCTCATTGTTCAACTCCCACTTATAAGTGAGAAAATATGGTGTTTGGTTTCTTGTTTTGTGTTAATTTGCTGAGAATGATGGTTTTGGTCTTCATCCATGTACCTACAAAGGACATGAACTCATCCTTTTTTATGGCTGCATAGTATTTCATGGTGTATATCTGCCACATGTTCTATATCCAGTCTATCATGGATGGGCATTTGGGTTTGTTCTAAGTCTTTACCGTTGTCAATAGTGCTGCAATAAACATACATGTTTATGTATCTTTACTATAGAAAAGATTTACAATTCTTTGGGTACATACCCAGCAATGGATTGCTGGGTCAAAGGGTATTTCTGGTTCTAGATCCTTAAAGAATTGTTACACTGTCTTCCAAAATGATTGAACTAATTTACATCCCCACCAACAGTGTAAAACTCTTCCTATTTCTCCTCAGCCTCACCAACATCTGTTGTTTCCTCACTTTTTAATGGTTGCCATCCTAACTGGTGTGAGATGGTATCCCATTATGGTTTTGATTTGCGCTTGTCTAATGACCAGTGATGATGAGCTTTTTTCCCATATGTTTCTTGGCCATATAAATGCCTTCTTTGGTGAAGTGTCTTTTCATATTTTTTACCCATTTTGGGGTGTTTTCTTTTCTTGTAAATTTGTTTAAGTTCCTTGTAGATTCTTGATGCTTCATTAGATGGATATACTGCAAAATTTTTCTCTCATTCTGTAGGTTGCCTGTTCAATTTGATGTTGGTTTCTGTTGCTGTGCAGAGCTATTTAGTTTAATTATCCCAATTGTTGCCATTGCTTTCAGTGTTTTAGTCATGAAGTCTTTGCCCATGCCTACTTTCTGAATGATATTACCTAGGTTTTCTTCTAGGGTTTGTATGGTTTTAGGTCTTATGTTTAAGTCTTTAATCCATCTTGAGTTAATTTTTGGGTAAGATGTAAGGAAGGGGACCAATTTCAGTTTTCTGCATGTGGAAAGACAGTTTTCCCAACACCATTTACTAAATAGGGAATCCTTTCCCCATTGCTTGTTTTTGTTAGGTTTGTCAAAGATCAGATTGTTGTAGATGCATGGCCTTATTTCTGAGGCCTCCATTCTGTTCCATTGGTCTATATCTCTGTTTTGGTACCAGTACCATGTGTTTTGGTTCCTGTAGCCTTGTAGTATAGTTTGAAGTCAGGTAGCCTGATGCGTCCAGCTTTGTATTTTTTGCTTAGGATTGTCTTGGCTATATAGGCCCATTTTCTGATTGTACATAAAATTTTAGGTAGCTTTTTCTAATTATTTGAAGAAAGTCAAATGGTAATTTCATGGGGATAGGGGCGGCTATGGACACAGCTTCAGCAGACTAAAACATTCTTGCCTTCTGGCTCTGAAGACAGTAGTGGATCTCCCAGCACAGCACTTGAGCTCTGCTAAGAGATAGACTGCTTCCCTGGCCACTGTGCCTCCTGACTGGGAGATATCTCCCAGCACGGATTGACAGACACCTCAAACAGGAGACCCCTGGCTGGCATCTGGCTGTGCCCTCTGGGATGAAGTTTTCAGAGGAAGGAATAGGCAGAAATCTTTGCTGCTCTACAGCCTCTGCTGGTGATACCCAGGCAAACAGGGTCTGGAGCAGACCTCCAGCAGACCTGCAGCAGAAGTGTCTGACTGTTAGAAGGAAAACAAACAGAAAGGAATAGCATCATCAACAACAAAAAGGACATCCACACAGAATCCCTATGCAAAGGTCACTAACATCAAAGACCAAAAGTGGACAAATCCATGAAGATGAGGAAAAGCCAATGCAAAAAGCATAAAAATTCCAAAAACCAGAATGCCTCTTCTCCTCCAAAGGATCACAACTTTTTGGCAGCAAGAAAACAAAACTGGATGGAGAATGAGTTTGATGAATTAGAGTAGGCTTTGGAAGGTAGGTAATAACAAACTCCTCTGAGCCAAAGGAGCATGTTTTATCCAATGCAAGGAAGCTAAGAACCTTGAAAAAATGTTAGAGGAATTGCTAACTAGAATAACCAATTTAGAGAAGAACATAAATGACCTGATGAAATGGAAAAATGCAGCACAAGAACTTCATGAAGCATGTACAAGTTTCAATAGCTGAATTGATCAAGTAGAAGAAAGGATATCAGAAATTGAAGATCAACTCAATGAAATAAAGCATGAAGACAAGGTTAGAGAAAAAAGAATGAAAAGGAACAAACAAAACTTTCAAAAAATATGGGAAAATGTGAAAAGATCAAACCTAAGTTTGATGGGTATGCTTGAAAGTGATGGGGAGAATGAAACCAAGTTGGAAAACACTATTCAGGATATTTTCCAGGAGAACATCCACAACCTACCAAGACAGGCCAACAGTCAAATTCAGGAAATGCAGATAACACCACAAAGATACTCCTCGAGAAGAGCAACCCCAAGACACAAAATTGTCAGATACACCAAGGTTGAAATGAAAGAAAAAATATTAAGGGCACCCAGAGAGAAAGGTCAGGTTACCCACAAATGGAAGCCCATCAGACTAATAGTGGATTTTTTCTGCTGAAACCCTACAAGCCAGAAGAGAGTGGGAGCCAATATTTAACACTCTTTTTTTTTTTTTTTTTTTTTTTTTTTTTTAATTTTTATTGCATTATAGGTTTGGGGGTACATGTGCAGAACGAGCAAGATAGTTGCATAGGTACACACATGGCAGTGTGCTTTGCTGCTTTCCTCCCCTTCACCCACACTTGGTATTCATCCCCAGGCTATCCCCCCAGCCCCCCCCTGCTGTCCCTCCCCCATTCCCCCCAACAGTCCCCAGTGTATAGTAGACCGCCTCTCTGTGTCCACGTGTTCTCATTTTTCTCACCCACCTATGAGTGAGTATATGCGGTATTTCTTTTTCTGTTCTTGTGTCAGTTTGCTGAGAATGATGTTCTCCAGATTCATCCATGTCCCTACAAAGGACACAAACTCATCATTTTTGATTGCTGCATAATATTCCATGGTGTATATGTGCCACATTTAACACTCTTAAAGAAAAGAATTTTCAACCCAGAATATCATATCTAGCCAAACTAAGCTTCATAAGTGAAGGAGAAATAAAATCCTTTACAGACAAGAAAATGCTGAGAGATTTTGTCAACACCAGGCCTGTCTTACAAGAGCTCCTAAAGGAAGTACAAAATATGGAAAGGAAAAACCAGTACCAGCCATGGCAAAAACACGAAATTGTAAAGGCCATCAACACTATGAAGAAACTACATCAACTAATGTGTAAAATAACCAGCTAGCATGACAGAATCAAATTCACACATAACAATATTCACCTTACATGTAAATGGGATAAATGCCCCAGTCAAAAGACACAGACTGGTAAATTGAATAGAGTCAAGACCCATCAGTGTGCTGTATTCAGGAGACCCATCTACATGCAAAGACACACATAGGCTCAAAATAAAGGGTTGGGAGAAGATTTACCAAGCAAATGAAAAGACAAAAAAAAAAGTTGCAATTTTAATCTCTGATAAAAGACTTTAAACCAACAAATATCAAAAAAGACAAAGAAGGGCATTACATAATGCTAAAGGGATCAATGCAACAAAAAGAGCTAACTATCCTAAATATATATGCACCCAATACAGGAGCACCCAGATTCATAAAGCAAGTTCTTAGAGACCTACAAAGAGACTTAGACTCCCACATCATAATAGTGGCAGACTTTAACATACCACTGTCAATTATCTGTCTCATTGATCATTCTAATATTGACAAGCATATCCAGGACTAGGACTCAGCACTGGACCAAGCAGACCTAATAGACATCCATGGAACTCCCTATCCCAACCCAAGAGAATACACATTCTTCTCTTTTAGTCTGTGAATAGGCTACAGACCACATTGCACTTATTCTAAAATTGATGACATAATTGGAAGAAAAACACTCCTCAGCAAATGCATAACAATAGAAATCATAACAATCAGTTTCTCATACTACAGTGCAATCAAATTACAACTCAGGATTAAGAAACTGCACAACTACAAGGAAACTGAACAACCTGCTCCTGAATGACTACTGGATAGATAACAAAATTGAGATGGAAATATTGATTTTAAAAACCTACTTAAATAAAAAGACTTCCCATGCTCATGGATTGAAAGATTTAATATTGTTCACATGTTGTCAGTCTCCCCAAATTGATCTATAGATTCATTAATTCTATCAAAAACACTGTCTTGTTTTGTTGGAATCAATCCCCAAATTCATATAAAAATTCAGGAGAACCTAAATAACCAAAACAATTCTGAAAAGAAGAACCAAGTTGAAGGACCCAAATTTGTTTATTTCACAACTTACTACAAAGCCACAGTAATCATAATTGTGTAGTACTGGTGTAAAGACAGGCACATAAATTAATGAAATATAATTGAGAGTCCAGAAATAAAGCCTTATGTTTATGTCAGTCAATTTTTGAAAATTCTTTTCAACCAATAGTGTTGCAAGAATACACACATGCAAAAGAATGAAGTTGAACCTCTAATTATAACATATATGAAGATTATCAGACAATAATCAAATATTTAATTTAAAAAGCTATAACTTGTAAAAATCTTAGAGGAAAAATAGGCATAAATATTTGTCACCTAAGATTAGGCAATAATTTCTTAGATGTAACACCATATCAAAATTAAACAGTTTATGCTTCCAAAAACACTATTACTAGAGTGAATAGACAATCCACAGAATGGAAGAAACCAATTTTAAATCATATGTCTGATAATGGTCTATATTCAAGACAATATAAACAACTCTTGCAACTCAACAATAAAGAAATAACCCAATTTTTTTAAATTGAAAAATTATTTGAAGGGATACTTTTCTAAAGAAGATAAATGGCCAATAAGCACATGAAAAGGTGTTCATTAGCATTAATCATTAGCGAAACACAAAACCTCAATGAGGTATCACTGCACATATACTAGGATGATTATAATTATTTTTTTAAAAAGATGGATAATATCAAAAGTTGGTGAGCATGTTGAATATTGAACCTCTCATACACTGCTAATGTGAATCATTGTAAAATGGTGCAGCTACTCTGATAAATAGGGCAGCAGTTACTCATGATGTTAAACATAGTAACTATATGACAGAGCAATTCTAATTCTAGAAATATCCTGAAGATAATTAAAAACACATTTCTAAAAAAAAAAATCATGAATGTTTACAGCAGCATTATTCATAATAGTCATAAAGTAGAACTAACATAAATATTCCCAAACTGATGAATGGAAGAATAAAATGTGGTATATTCATACAGAGGAAATCATTCTGCAATAAAAAATT
The DNA here is from genome assembly GCA_031835075.1 of Saguinus oedipus. NCBI lineage: Eukaryota > Metazoa > Chordata > Mammalia > Primates > Cebidae > Saguinus > Saguinus oedipus. Next base: position 132,660,334 of record CM063178.1, read on the forward strand.
GAAATACTAATTTATGCTATAACATAGATGGACCTTGAAAACATAGTATGTATAAAAAGTGGTCACATCAGGAGGCTGAGGCAGAAGAATTGCCTGAACCCAGGAGGCGAAGGTTGTGGTGAGCTGAGATCACGCCATTGCACTCCAGCCTGGGTAACAAGAGCAAAATTCCATCTCAAAAAAAATAAAAGTGGTCACAAAAGATCACATATCATATGAGTCTATATATATCAGATTTCCAGGTTAGCCAAATCTATGGATAGAAAGTATTATAAAACAGTGGTAGCCTAGGGCTGGGGATATATTTTTGGGGTGATACTAGCAGTCATTGCTAAAGACTATGGGATTTCTTTTGAAGGAAATGTAAAATTTATTGTGTTGATGGTTTCACATTTCTCTGAGTAGAATAAAAACCACGGAATTGTATATTTTAAATGAATGGATTCATAGTACATAAATTATGTCATGTTATAAATGTTAAACACATCTCAATAAAGTTATAAAATAAAAACTCTTCAGAGACTGGAAAAATTAAGAGATCCATATTTGAGTACATACTACACTTGTTTTGATATGACTTTTAAATAATGGCTATTTATAAAAAATAGCTTGAGGATTTCTGAATATTTAAGAGCTATTGTAAGCTGGCATCCACTGTCATCTATATTATATGCATATATGTGTATAATATATATGAGGGATATCATATGTATATATGTTCTATACATATATACATATGAGAGGGATATTTATATAATATACATATATATGTGAAGGATATAGATATTATATATATATACAGATTATATATACATATATATGAGGAACATATATACACACACATACATGCATAAAATATATATATAAATATATGACAGTGGATGCCAGCTTATAATAGCTCTTACATACATATATTTCCCTCATAAGCAAAATGTGGTTCTCATATATATATAAAACATATATATATATATAAAACACATACATCCCTCATAAGCAAATTGTGGATCTCAATTTTTCTACTGTCTCTGATTAAATAATACACACACACACACACACACATATACATATATTACTGTAAAAAAGACCAATTAAAAATACCTAAAGAGTGAAAAGAATTTTAGGTTGGCAATGTTAGAAAAGCACACATATTTAGTAATACAGAGAGCAGGATAAAAATGATCATTTTGGGTTGTGAAAGTCAATCTACCTTTTGTTATATGTAAGGTGAGAGGAAATCTTGTGTCAAACACTGAAAATGCAGTGGAACATTCTGCCTTTTTAAAATATGTTTAAAACTAGTAAACAGAAAGTTTGTTCTGTATTACAGATATTATGATGTTCCTTGTTCAAATAGTATATATAAAGAAAATATATTTTTTTAATTTTTTATTGCATTTTAGGTTTTGGGGTACATGTGCAGAATGTGCAAGATAGTTGCATAGGTACACACATGGCAGTGTGTTTTGCTGCCTTCCTCCCCTTAACCCACATTTGGCATTTTTCCCCAGGCTATCCCTCCCCAGCTCCCCCCCTGCTGTCCCTCCCCTATTCCCCCCAATAGACCCCAGTGTGTAGTACCCCCCTCCCTGTGTCCATGTGTTCTCAGTTTTCAGAAAAAATAAGTTACAGTAATAAATAATATTCTTTAAAAAGATACTTTAATTTTAACTTGACAAATTAGACTTTCCAGAGAAGAATAGTGAGCTGTGCAGCAGCATTACTATGCAATAGCATTGGGAACTGTGAGTCTTTCTGTGCCTACTGGGCAGGTGTTGGAATATTCTGAGATGGGAATGATGATGAATACTAAGACTATATGACCTAAGAGGGTAGACCCTAAGTGAACCATGCACATGTTCAGCAGAAAAATAAAAATGAAAAATAAATAAATTCCAGAAAATATAATCACAGGTGACTCCTTACCTGAAAAAAAGAGTGGAAATCCATATAGCTAAGTCCCTCACCCAGTGAGTGGATGCCAGCTTATTATAACTCTTAAATATTCAAAAATTCTTAAGCTATTTGTTGTAAATCGCCATTATTTAAAAGTGTCATATCAAAACAAGGGTGATATGTACTTAAAACATATCACTTCATATTTATTTTAGGGTTTTACTGTATTTATTTTAGTGTTTTACTGTCAACTTTGCTCTTGAGGTTATGTCTATTTCATCTCTGATAAAAATACTGCATAAATCTCTTACTGTGCATCTTTTCTTAACTCTCTATTCAGTGCTTTATTAAAATAAAATATAGTTGAAGTATTTACACCATAGAACTGGCCATCTTCTACTAGGGCTTTGTTGATTTTGTAAGTTTAAGAAAATGAAGAAAATATCAATTTGAATTACACACATCTGTTGCAACATCATTAGGAATAGCACAAAATTGAGGATTATTTGTCAACTATCACTACTTGTCATTTAATCTATACAGCATGATGAGGTTTTTAAAAATTTTATTTTCAATTCAGGGGTACATGTGCAAGTTTGTTCTATAGGTAAACTTTTAGCATGGGGCTTAATTGTACAGACTGTTTATCACCCAAGTATTAAGCCTAGCACCCATTATTTCTCCTGATACTCTCCTTTGTCCCACCTTCCAGCCTCCAATAGGTACCAGTATGTGGTGTTCTCCTCTACATGTGAATTTGTTTTCATTTAGCACCCACATATAAATGAGAATGTTCAGTATTTGGTTTTCTGTTCCTGTATTGGTTTGCTAAGGTTAATGGCATCCACCTCCATCCATGTCCCTGCAAAAGACATGATTGCATTCTGTTTTATGGCTGTGTAATATTCCATAGTGTATATGTACCACTTTTCTTTATCCAGTCTACAATTGATGGGCATTTAGATTGATTCCATATCTTTGTTACTGTGAATAGTACTGCAATGAATATATGTGTGATATGTCTTTATAACAGAATGATTTATATTACTTTGGTTATATACCCAGAAATGAGAATGCTGGATAGAATGGCATTTCTCTTTCTTTGATCTTTGAGGAATTGGTCTTGCACCATGATTGAACTAATTTAAACTCCCACCAACAGTGTATAAGCATTCCTTTTTCTCTAGTCTTGCCAGTATCTGTTATTTTTTGACTTTTTAATAATGGCCATTCTGACTGGTGTGCAATAGTATCCTATTGTAATTTTTATTTGCATTTCTCTCATGGTCAGTGATGAGCATTTTTTCTTTTTCTTTTTCTTTTTTGTTTTTTGTTTTCTTTTTGAGACAGAATCTCACTCTGTTCACTCAGGAGGGAGTGCAGTGGTGCAATCTCGGCTCACTGCCACCTCCACTTCCTGTGTTCAAATGATTCTTCTGACTCAGACGCCCATGTAGCTGGGACTAAAGGCACATGTCACCATGCCCAGATAAGTTTTTGTATTTTTAGTAGAGACAGCATTTCTCCATGTTGGCCAGGTTGGTCTTAAGCTCCTGACCTCAGATGATTCACCTGCCTCAGCCTCCCAAAGTGCTTGGATTACAGGCATGAGCCATGGTGACCAGCCAGATGTACTTATTTTCATATGCTTGTTGGCTGCATTTTGTCTTCTTTTGTAAAGTATCTGTTCCTATCCTTTGCCCATTTTCATAGGGTTGTTTGTTTATTCTTTTAAATTTTAGTTCCTTATAGATGCTGGATATAACACCTTTGTCAGAGGCATAGTCCATAAAAATGTTCTTCAATTTAGTAGGTTGTTCACACTGATGATAGTTTCTTTTGCTGTGTAGAAGCTCTTTCATTTAATTAGATCCCATTTGTCAAGTTTTTCTTTTGTTGCAATTGCTTTTGGTGTCTTTTCATGAAATTTTTGCCAATTCCTGTGTCCAGAATGGTAGTACCTAGTTTGTCTTCCAGGTTACTTAATAGTTCTGGGTTTACATTTAAGTCTTTAATCCATCACGAGTTAATTCTTTTATATGGTGTAAGGATAGATTCCAGTTTTAATGTTCTTCATATGGCTAGCCAGTTGTCCCAGCACCATTTATTGATTATGGAATCCTTTCCCCATTTCTTGTTTGTGTTATGTTTGTCAAAGACTAGATAGCTATAGGTTCTATTTCATTTCTATGTCCTCTTTTCTGTTCCCTTGGTCTGTGCATCTGTTTTTGTATAAGTACCATGCTGTTTTGGTTACTATAGCCCTGTAATATACTTTAAAGTTGGGTAGTGTGATGCCTCCAGCTTTGTTCTTTTTCCTTTTTACCAGTGATCCCACAGAAAAACAAACAACCATCAGAGAATATTATAAATACCTCTATTCATTTAAAGTAGAAACTCTAGAAGAAATGATTAATTTCTGGACACATGCACCCTCCGAACTGAAGCAGGAAGAAACTGAATCCCTGAGCAGACCAATAATGAGTTCTGACATTGAGTCAGTAACAAAAAGTCTAGCAACCAAAACAAAAAACAAAAGCAAAACAAAACCATCCACATCCAGACAGATTCACAACTGAATTCTCCTAGACATATAAAAAGGAGCTGGTACCATTCCTGCTGAAAGTATTTTAAAAATACTAAGGTGCATGAACTCCAGCATCATACTGATACTAAAACCTGTCGGAGACACAGCAAGAACAGAAAATTACAGCCAATATCTTTGATGAACATCAATGCAGAAATCTTCACAAGCATACTGGCAAATCAAATCCAGCAGCATATCAAAAAGCTTATCCACTATGATCAAATAGGCTTTATCACTGAGATGCAAGATTTCTTCAACATATGCAAATCAATACATGTGATTGATCACACTAACAGAACTAAAGTTAAAAAAAAATCTCAATAGATGAAGAAAAGGTCTTCAGTAAAATTCATTTTCTTATGTTAAAAACTCTCAATAACATAAGTATTGAAGGAACATACTTATGTTAAAAATAGCCATAGATGGCTATTTTTGTTTGGATGTATGTTCCTTCAATATGACAAATCCACAGCTAGTATCATACTGAATGGGCAAAAGCTGAAGCATTCTCTTTGAAAACTGGCAAAAGACAGGGATGCCCTCTCTCACCACTTGTATTCAGCATATATTGGATGTCCTGGCCAGGGCAAATCAAACAAGAGAAAGGAAGAAAGTGCATCCATATCATAAGAGAGAAAGTCAAACCATCTCTGTTTGCAGATGATGTGATCCTATATCCAGAAAACCCCATAGTCCTGTCCCTAAAGCTGCTGAAGCTGCTAAACAATTTCAGCAAATCTGAAGACACAAAACCAATGTGCTGAAATTACTAATGTTCCTATACACAAACAGTCTAGCTGAGAGCCAAATCAGAAATGCAATCCCATACACAATTGCCACAAAAAGAAGGTAACAAATACAGGTACAAATACAGGTAACTATAGAGGTGAAAGGTCTGTACCATGAGAACTAAAAAACACTGCTCAACGAAATCAAAGATAACACAAATGGAAAAACATTTCATGCTGATGGATAGGAAGAATCTTTATCATTAAAATGGCCATACTACCCAGAAGAATTGATAGATTTAATGCTATTCCTAAAAAACTACCATGGAGATTCTTCACAAGAGTAGTAAAACCTATTTTAAAATTCACATGGAAACATACAAGAGCCCAAATAGCCAATGAAACACTATAAAAATTACAAGTAAGGAAACTGAGACCTGTGGCAATTAAGTAATATAACATATTTATTGTCACATGGGCTATGAGTAAATGTAGCCAGGATTTGAATTCCAGTCTCTATTCTCTTAAGCCACACTGAATTTCTTTTTAGCCATTTCATAATGGGGATTTTGTTTGTTTGTTTGTTTGTTTGGAGACAGAGTTTCACTCTTGCTGCCCAGGCTGGTATGCAGTGGTGTCATCTTGGCTCACTGCAACCTCCACCTCCTGGATTCAAGTGATTCTCCTGTCTCAGCCTCCTGAGTAGCTGGGATTACAGGCATGTGCTACCACGCCCAGCTAATTATTGTATTTTTAGTACAGAAGGGTTTTTCCCATGTTGGCCAGGCTGGTCTCGAACTCCTGACCTCAGATGCTCTGCCTGTTTTGGCCTCCCAAAGTGCTGGAATTACAGGCATGAGCCACCACACCTGGCACTTCATGATGTTTTATAGCATCACCAAGAAACAATGAATTGTGATTGAAAGAAAAAATAGAGCATAACATGAATGAACCCAAAAGGATAACTTCAGTGACTAATGATTACCTGATGTTAAAAAGTCCAACTAATGAAAATTTGATTCAGAATACAAGTCACTTAAGTCACTGATGAATGAATGAAATTCCAAAATACATATTTGTTTAACATTTATCTTACTAATTAATGTAAAAAAATACTGATCAACATTGATGTTGTAAATGTATCTCATCATCATTTGCAGCCATGGGTTGTGAATAGATGATACATGATTTTGGCAAAAATCAATGAAAGCTTTCTGTGATAATTAACATGCTTTATTCAATGTATCATAAAATGCCTTATGTACTTTATAAAAGTTTTATACTACACATTTATACTTGTCTAATTTATAATCACACACACACACACACACACACACATATATATGTATATATATATACATATATATACATATATATATATATATATATATATATGTATATATATATATACTGTCTTTTGGAGATCTAGTTTGCAAACTTTTATGAACACACTACTGCCCTCATCCCACTAAACACTTTCATAAATAGCAAAGTTGTTTCATTGTCCACTTCTTTCTCTTCCCCAGTCCCTTTCTCCCATGTATATCGCTATATCTATAGCCCCCATTGATAGTTGTTTCTTCTCACTACTTGACTGTTGCTTTCTTACTGATACTGGCCAGAACTGTATAGTCTTTCTACAAATTCCAGATCTACTGCCTCAGCCATGTAACTGTGACCTTTGTTTTTTCTCATTGCCCAAATGTTCCATTCTGCACAAGAGCTAGACTGTGCCTTTATAATTATAAATTCTCCTTACTTCCTGTTTAAAGTTTTCCATATCTTATCATGCTTACAATAATATCCAAAATATTACCATGGTTTACAGGCCCAGTATAATCTGGCTTCTCTCTCTTCAACCATATTTTGTTTCCCTTCTCTGTCATTTTTGGAATTGGTTTTGCATGGGTCCCTGTCCTCAGAAGGGTCCCATGTTCAGTTTAATCTTCTGCTGTTATTTAAAAAAAAAATACTTTTATTAAGGTAGGTCTCTGTAGGATTCCCAGGCTGAACTTAAACTCCTGGCCTCAAGCAATTCTCCCTCCTCAGCCTCCCCATTATCTTTGATTACTGGTGTATACTACCACACCCAGTCATTTTCTTGAAATTCTGTGTAATTTATGAGCAAGCAGGCCCCCATTTTCACTTGATAGTAGGACCTACTAATTATATAACTGGCCATTCTCAATAATGAGGATAGCTTTGGCTTATGACCCTTAACTTCTTTTTCTCAAATGAGACAAAGTGTTTTCCATCTCAGGACTCCTGCCAACCATATTATCTGTTTCTGGAAAGATTTTTCCCACAGCCATTCTCCAAACTGATTTCACTGTTGTTATTCAAGCTCAGCTCTATTTTAACTGAATATGAATAAAGACTTTTCTCTATGAAATTTAACACTGTATTCCCAGCAGCTAGAATAGTATCTAGTGTATAGCATTAAACAAATACTTGCTAAATAAATAAATCTATTCCTTTCTATTATTTGCAATGACACAACTCTAGTTGCCTCATCTGAAAACCCTCCCATTAAGTAACCTCACTGGTCTCCTCCTGTATCAGTCACTGAACAGATCCCTCATGATGTTTTCAATATAAGTTGATTGTATGCAATACTTATACATTTTTTTTTCAGTAATAATCTCTGCTTTTTGGGCATTGTTCCATAAGGCATTGTAAGATGGCTGAAGTTTCCCATGGTCTAAGACATTGAAAAATGGTGTTCCAATGCTAGTTACACTACCTATAGTTTTGTAATAATGGGAAGCATATTAGTCCATTTTTACATTTCTGCTGAAGACAACCTGAGACTGGGAAAATTACAAAAGAAAGACGTTTAATTGCACTTACAGTTTCACATGGCTGGAGAAGCCTCACAATCATGGCAGAAAACAAGGAGGAGCAAGTCACATCTTACATAGATGGCAGCAGGCAACAAGAGGAAACTTATCCAAGAAAACTCCACTTTATGAAGCCATCAGACTTCATGAAACTTACTATCATGAGAACAGCACAGGAAAGACCTGTCCCCATGATTCAGTTACCTCCCACCAGGTTCCTCCTACAACATGTGGGAAATCAAGGTGAGATATGGGAGGAGACCCAGCTAAACCATATCAGGAAGGTTAAAGAGTTCCAGGTTTCAATTTCCTTCTCTATCAAACAAGTATTCTGTGGATTAAGTGAGGAAATGCATGAAAACAATTTAAGAAAGAATCAGTTTATACAAACACCTCAAAATATACTGGCATTAAGTCTTATTAAATGTCTCTTCAGTTATTCTAATCACAGCTACTGATGTTAGGTGACAACTTCACTGACACAAAATTGATACTTCATGTGACATTATACTGAATTGTGGCTTTGGTTAATCACAAAGGATAAACTTACATTATTGTATGTGTGTGTATAAATAGATGCCCATAGAACACTTGAAAACAAAAAATAAATAGTCCAGGATTAACAAGACTGTTAGCATACCACAACCTTGTTAATTCTGAACTATTTATATCTTGTTTTCAAGTGTTCTATGGGCATATATATAAACAATGTTTAAATTCTAAGAAGTTGAAATATAATTTTGCTCCAATATTTCCTATAATTATGCTTGCTGGCTTTCTATTTTTGTCATAAATTCTACATCACCCTGAAGTTTCAATATTTCATATAACCCCAATTACAATTGCATACCACACCAGTTTTTCTCTAAACAACAATAATACTCTGTAGGGACATTTCTGTATCTTTTCTTCTTTTAAGACAGATACATTTTTTCATCACTAACAAGAAATCAAAAACAAAAACCATCAACTTGATTTTTTAGCAATGCCTACTGACAAAGATGCTATAACATTTTTAAAAGAAAGTAAAGATCAGAGTTGAAATGTTAAGAGCATGGTTTATTGTAAATGCCTGAATCAGAGCAAACAACCAGTGAAAGGTCAACATAACAGCCCATTGATCTGTACAAGCACATTTGCTAAACCTAGAAATAAATCCCCCAAGATCCACAGTAGCAATTCCTTCAAATATTTGTGATATCTTTTTGTATGAGGCAGCTGGCCAAAAAGTATAGTATAGCAGAATTTGTTCTTTATCAGTGTTAATCACTATGCCAATAGCCTATAGGTCCATGGTAGAATTTAAACATTATTATTCCTACAAATTTAGTTTTACTGAACCCACATTTTGAGCATATACATGCCAGTCAATGAGCAATGTTGATCTTCTGGAAACAATCATTAATAATGCCATTAGCATATTGTCCCTGTGATTAAAGAGTTCAGTGTATTTGGGTAGAGATTACAAGACAGTAATTGCTGTAACGTAAGTATGCAAAGACTGCTACCAGATAATTTGGGTAATTTCTAAGTTTTACTCTTTTTATGGTGATGTGGTTATAGGCCTAATAAAGAATAATATGGAAGAAAATACATTTGAGGGGTCCTGGAAATGTAAGTAGGAGAAAAAAGAAGAAATAGACTTGACCTAAAAAAGGGTAGGACACAAGTAGGGCACACTGAATAAAGAAAAAATCTACAGAGGCACATGATTCCTTGCTTAGGGAATAGCCAGGTTGTGGTAGAGAGATACTGTAGAAATTCCAGGGTCTATGCTATACCCTTTACAATATAGCACTCAATAAAATTAACTTAGCACAAGATAATTAATAAAGATGTGAAAACAACAACAAAACACAAAGGTTCTTAAGACTTCACTATCCAGGAACGAATAATTTCACTTCTCCTATTGAGCTGATTTTTATTCTCATTCCCAGTTCATTGCTCAAAGCTTACTATCCAAGGTAAAAAAAAAAATCCCATATTTTAAATATACATGGTGTATCTCTTTGGTTATTGTGAGGGATGCCATACAAAATATAGGATGTCCCATTAAATTTGAATTTCCAATGAATAACAGTTTTTATTGTATCTATATTTCTAGTTTTTGTCTCATCTTTTTCTCTGTTATACTGTGGGTAGTGTTACATTTTTAAAAAATTACTTGGCTGCTTTTAATAATTGCTGTTATCATGGTTTTCTAAAATTTGGTTAACATATTATTTGGAGTGATTTTTTAAATTATAATTTACCTTGGATTGCTACAGTGCCTAATCTGTGTACCCTATACACTATAACTGTATTTCAAATACTGTTATTTTTACCTCTACAAAGCTGGGCAGTTCTATAGATTGTGGATATCCAGAAAGTGTCAGAAAGGTATGAGTATGTATTTTTATCATTCCACTAACTGCTTTCTGTATATTATGAAAATTTATAATTATAAAACCTCAGTGGTCCTTTAACCCCAAAGCACTTTGCACACTAATTGTGGTTAGTGCTTCTCATAGCAAAATGTAATGAAGATTTCAAAAGTTGAAGCCCCACTTCAAAAAGTATTACTCAAATGCTTGGGCATATACATTTACTTATATAAACATGACACAGCTATACACTTCCTCTATGCATGTTTGCACACACACACTTATGAGGTAAATATTATTTTTAAGGTCTAGTATGGCTTGCTGTAACATAATTTTTAAAAATGTCTTACTATAGTCTTGAGGCTCTGACTTGAGGCGGGCCAGTTTTTCTTCTTCAATGGCCAATTAAGTCCATATTTCTGCCCATTTCCCTTTGGGGCTGTCACACTGCAAGCCACTATATGCACTTGTTCTATTTCCCAGAGCTTACTGAAATTATTTAAGTTGGACAATTCTAACTCTTCTTGCCCTGGCTCCCTTTTTCCTTCCTGCAAAAAACACAATAAATGAGCATGTCCACAGTTCCCTTCTCTCGTTTTGCCTAGACATTGGTCGCTGTGCTTCCTCTGAGTGGCCCTGTGTGATATGCTACATTCTCTCAGGGAAATGTGTGCAAAAACACTGTACATCTTTCTAATTTATCTTTCTTGACCTATATCTGACTTCACCATACCTCATCTGAGGTAACATGATTAAAATATGCCAAGTGTTCTTTGTCCTAGGCCAGGAGCTTTTATAATCAGGTAAGTGACCAAACTTGCAAGGCTTGATCTCATTTTAATAAAACAATACTAAAAGCCTCATTTAGTTTACTTACACTATTTTTTACTTTCTTTATTTTCATCTACCTGGAATGAAGGTGAGTAGGATGCTATAACTCCTTTATTGAAAGGAGAAGTAATTATTTTTTAAAATAGTCTGTGAAGAATACATTTTAGTATAGAATTCATTATGAATGCAGTCTAGTTTTGTATGTAGGAAGGGATTGATTCTAGTTTTTGAAGTGGAAGGGATTTAAATCAGAAAGTTAGAAGCTTATGAAACTTTTAGAAGGAAGGGGTGTGAAGAGAAAAGAATAATAAAGCTAAAGCAAGTAACATCTAGTACTCAGAAATCTGGAAATGGCAGGAACTGCTTCTGATGAACTCAACTGTCTGTAGCACCAAAGCTGATGGTTTGCCAGAGGATGCTCAAAGCTACTTGTAAAAAAATTATTTCATGATATCTGTTGAAACCTTCACATGCTTGCCAATGCCACATCAGGCTTGTTTGGTATCTTTCAAATCTTGTAAGGAATGGCTTTCCTTGGCAATTTTCAACTTGAAATTCTGCTAGCAGTGTTTGTAAAGTGTGTAGTTTCATAATGTCCCAGCCTTGTGATAGGAGAACACTGGCAAAGACATAGTCTGGCATGCTACCCCATTCACTATCAAGCATCCATCCCAGACTCTTGACAATATTCAATTTAAAAGAGCCATGTCAACTGGAGTGATGTTCTTTATAAGCAGGTGAAATAGTGCCTCATGCAAACTGAGATCATTCTCTGAAAAAGGAGAGACCATAGCATAGTCACTGTTTTCATCCAAGTATGTTGTTTCTTTTGCCCCTTTTCAGTCAGAATCTTTCTTTGATTTACTAGAAGACAGTGTTTTAAGTACCACTAACACACCTTATAGAATAGCAGGGGGAAGAAAAAAATGGCTAATATTATAGAAATTTATGCCTAAAAACATAGAAGAAAATAAGGCTCAGTTACTACAAACCTTGTTTGAAGTTGTTAACACAGCCATGATTGTTAGTAAAATTGCTTTTCTTTGCTGGGAACAGTGGCTTACACCTGTAATCCCAGAACTTGGGGAGGCTGAGGTGGGTGGATCAATTGGTGTCAGGAGTTTGAGATCAGCCTAACATAATGAAACCCTGTCTCTATCAAAAATAAAATTTAGCTGGGTGTGGGGGTGCATTCCTGCAATCCCAGCTATGCTAGAAGTGGAGGCAGAACTGTTTGAACCCGGGAGGCAGAGGTTGCAGTGAGCAGACATTGCACCACTGCACTCCAGCCTGGGCTATAGAGTGAGTGAGACTCCATTTAAGAAAAAAAAATTGCTTTCGTCTACTGTCTTCCTTATTTTCTTGTCATTTTTTAAACAAATGACCACAAACCTAATTTTTCAAGGGTGTGATTTGTTATGCCTGGATTCCTAATATTACTTCATTAGTTACTACCTCTATTACTTCTCTTACTGCTATGAGAAAATGAAAAGGTGTTCTCTCTGAATTCCAGGTATTTTATTCATCCTCATTATGAAGCACTGCCCCTAATTTAATACCCCCAAAGCAGCTGTCCCCAACCTTTTAGGTACCAGGGATCAGTTTCATGGAAGACAATTTTTCCACAGAGTGGGTTGGGGTGGATGGGTGAGGATGTTTTCAGGATGAAACCAATTCACTTCGGATCATCAGGCATTAGAATTAGACTCTCATAAAAGCATGCAATCTAGATCTCTCGCATGCACAGTTCACACCAGTGTTCCCGCTCCTGTGAGAATCTAATGCCACCATTGATGACAGGAGGCAGAGCTCAGGTAGTAGTGCAGGCCGCTCACTTCCTGCTGTATGACCTGGTCCCTAGCAGGCCATAGACAGATACCAGTCCATGGTCCAGGGGTTGGGGATCCCTGCCGCAAAGGACACCATAACTTGCCAATTGTTTCAATGGTACAAAGAGAACAAATCAACTAGTTATGAGTCACAAATTCCAATTCAATAAACACTGAAAAATGATAAAAGCAATCCTCTGCTGGCAAGAAGAATGCACAAGTCTGTAGTCAAAGATCAGAGGGAAAATGTTTGCAATTGTGTTATTGGGCAGTAGTGTAAGGGGTCAAACTTCACTAATTCCTGGACCTGCACAATATCATGTATTTTCAACTGTTCAAAACGCTGTACATCTTGAAGCATAGCATTACAAATTCTCAAGTTGTCTCCCTGCTGTCAGCCAGACTTCAGTATTCCACCATTTCAACATTTCTCAGTGATTTGAAAGGTGATATCAGTGAACTTTATTGATGTATGTATATTGTCTCAATATTTGGTGGTAAAATACTTTATTGATCACAATTAAAGATATAATTTAAACCATGACAGGGAGTAAGGCACTTTGTAAGATTAGATTTTGGTGTTTGGCAAAACTATATGACAGTCAAGAAAACCAAATTCATATCCAGGATAATTGCCAGTTCTAGTGACAAAACTATCATCATCATCATCACAGAAGGGGAATAATGTAATTGACTTGCCACTAGGAGACCTTAAAAAATAAATCCTGCTGAATGTTGCCATATTGGATTAAGCATTGGTCTCTAATGCTACCATGTTTGTACTTAGCAGCAACAACCCGATCTGCCTTAATGAGAGGAAGTCCATGTTGATGAGTCAATGCTCATTATTTCTGCAACTGTGATCATTTTTGTTAAAGTCTGTTAAATAAGACCTGTACAACTAGAAAAGAATGGAATGATATCCATATGCCAGGATATCTTGTTCATCTGAGTAATGAGGATCCTCTCTATTGATGCCCTTTTGTTAGTGGCCCTATGAGAGTTCAATACATTAATTCTCAGTTCGGTCTGTATACCACTTCCACAGATTTGTCATCAAATATTTTATATTTGCAGACTCTGTGCATCCATCCTTATAAGACCTATATTCTGATTACTTTCCTTCTGAATTAAGTAGGCAAATAAGTGGCTTAAATGTTTGCCTCCAGAGATAATTACATTTTCCAGTGGTCAAGCCATGCTCCTTACTCCACTGAATGGGACTATAATGTTATACCAGTACCCTTACAATTGCTGCCAGTGTGTGTGAACTGAGCTTTTGTTATTCAAACAGCTAGTCACAGAAATAGTTTCATGAAACTGTATGTGTGGATTGAGAGAAAAGTGGGTTAATATAGCAGGAATAGACCCCACTGAGTCTAAAACACCTGCTCATATAAATTACTGTCACTTCAGGGACAGTTTGAATCTATCACATATATACAACTTCCAATTACAGATAGAGTACTTCCAAACAACTTTAAGGTTTGGTGGGTTAGATAATATCTATTTCATTTTGGTGGCTCAAGTTACATGGTCACTTGCATTTTATGGTCAAACTTTCACTCCTTGTTATGTCCCAGTAGCAAAGCAGGACGTGTTTCACAAATAGAACACTGAAGAAGTCATCAGTGTCTGAACTTGAGCTATTTAATGTCAAATTTTGTCACAGAAAATAAAGCCGTTCAGGGATGAATTTAACTTTGTCCAGGCTCATAATGTATAAAATTGGTATACAAATCCAGAATACTGATCTGTTATCTATGTGATCTCAGTAAGTGACCATGGTTAATATAAATATTATTTCTCCATTGTCTAATCCTTTGAAAATTTAGTCTATATAGACTTGCATTGCAACTTCATTTTAACTAGAATGTTTTCTCAGAATATTCTGTTCCCTAAGCTATCTTGGACAACATGTTTTAAAACTGTATATACATAATATAGTTCTACCAAGTGACATTCTTTCATTGATTGCTTATGTTCTTTTGAAATGTACTTTATGAGATTTTTAAAAAGATCTTAAATATGCATTAAAAGGTAGACCAATGACTTGGAGTCTTTTATCTTATGAGGTCAAGGCTTTAGAAGTAACCTTTCCAATCCTAGCACAGTCTTTGGTCTGTACATGTTTATGAATGCAAATAAAAGCAGAGAGCAGAGCTAATTTATACTCCTTAAATAGCGTAAGCTTATATTTGTATAGACAATTTCTTGTGTAGTAAACTTATTTCCTTCTGCAGATTCTGCTTTCATGTTTTGTCAGTCCAATTCCAGTGTGAAGATGGGTGAATAAAACTATCATTTATTCACCAAAAAAAAAAGAAAAGAAAATACTTATTTTCAAAAAAAGGCATGGCTTTGCTTCACACTGGGCAAAGAGCAAGCTTTGTGAATCTGACAGGGGCTTGCCTAAAATATCCTGGAGCATCTGATATGCCCCAAATATTTAGGACACTATTTAATTAGCTGGGTCCTAAATACCAAGTGGCAAAACAGCTTGCTCCTACAAACTAGAACAGCTGTAGATCTTTATCTGGCTCATGGCATCATTTAAAACTTGCAACCCTACTATTTAATCAATCAAAGCAGCACATATAGAGGAATTATATGTTCCTTTTTTAATCAAGAGTCTCACTAAAAATGTGTCAATTTCTTAGTAGTAGGTACTGTAATATTTTAAGTATCTATTATTTTATTTGATTGTGATTTTACACATATATAAATAAAAATTACCATCTTAATTATTTTTAGTGTACAAGTCTATAGCATCAGTTATACTCACAATATTTTCCAACCATCACCACTATCTTATTAAACCTTTTTCCACACCCCAAAGAGAAACTCTGTGCCAATCAAACAATAACTCCCCACTTTTCTTCCCCTAGCTGTTAATTCTAATCTACTGTCTATATAAATTTGTCTAATCTAGATATTTTATAAAAATCAAATCATACAATATTTATTCTTTTGTGTCTCCATAATTTTATGCAGCATGTTTTCAAGATTCATCCATGTTATAGCATGCATCAGAATTTATTTTTGTTATGGAATATTCCATTGTTTGTATAGATCTCCTTTTGTTTATCCATTCATCTGTTGATAGACACAAATTGCCTCTACCTTTTGGCTGTTATGAGTAATGCTGCAGTGAACACCAGCATACAGGTAAATGTTTGAGTCTCTGCTTTCTATTATTTTGATTATACATGTATCCAAGGAGTTGAATTGCTGGATCATATTTACAGCATATTATCTTTCCTACGGAATGTTCCATGTGCACTTTGAGGAGAAAGTGTATTCTGCTGTTGTTGGCTGAAGTATTTTATGTCAGTTAGGCCTAGTTGATTTATAGTATTGTTTAAGTCCTCTATGTCCTTACTGATTTTCTGTCCAGATGCTCTGTCCATTATGGAACGTATTGAAGTCTCTATTATCATAGAACTGACTGTTTTTCTCTTCAATTCTGTCAGTATTTGCATCATGTATTTTGTGGCTCTGTTTGGTGTATGTATGACCATAATTTTTACAGCTTCTTGATGATTTGATCCCTTGATCGATATCATTCTTTGTCTCTTGTGACACTTTCTGATGTAAAATCTGTTTTTTTGTTACTAGTATAGCCACCCTACATCTCTTGGTGACTATTTCCATGGATTATCTTTTTCTGTACTTTCACTTTTAACCTCTTTTTGTCTTTCAATCTAAGGAGACTCTCTTACAGTAAAGCCCTGGATGATGTTTTCTGTTCTGCTAACCTTTGCCTTTTGATTGAAGACTTTAATCCACTAACATTTCAAGTGAGTACTGATGAGGAAATAATTATTTCTGCCATTTTGCCACCTTTGTGGCCATGTTTCCAATTGTTACAGCTTTCCCTGTTTTAGTGTATTTTTTTTTTTTTTGTAATGAACCATTTTTGTTCCCTTCTCACATTCTTATATGCACATTTTTACTACAATGTAGATTTGGTATCAAATTTAATTCCATAGCATACACAACTTGATCCAGTAAAGCTACATCTTCCCTTTTATATTGTTTTTGTCACAAATTACCTTTTCATATTGTTTGCTTAATAAATTTGAATTATGATTTTTATTCATTTTTGTTTAAATCTGTGTAGGAAGTTAAAAAGTAGAGCTACAAATAAGAAATAGGAAACACTGGATTTTATATTTTCCCATGTACTTACTTTTACTGAAGATAATTTATTTCTTCATACAGCTTTTGTTTGCTGTCTTTTCATTTTAAATAAGGTAATATGTTGTTGATAATGTATATATCCATATGTATCCATGTCCTAGAGTAATAATCACAGGGTATATTAAAAAATCCACTGAGCTGATAATCAGTTGAGCTTAAAGAAAAAAAGAAAAACTTTATTTAACCTTCATGTTTATAAGCCCCATGCAGACTGATAGATCATAATTTTGATCTCTGAGAATTTGAAATTCATTTCTTTCTCTTAATGGACAATAATCCAACTAGTAGCTACAGATCACTGTTTAAAAACCTAGGAGGATATTTATAATAAATATTTATTAAAGTATTTTAAGAATATCCCTTTAGGGAAACAAGTATCCTCTTTATTAAGAAGCTTTAAGTCTGCTTACTGGCTTACTTTTAGAAATTGGATTGAATACTATGCTCCATTTTGGGGTAGATGAATTATCTATTTCTATAAGGTAGAGAAATTTTTTTTGAAGCTCAATCACAGATCAAGTAAGTATTTAGATGACTATTTACTTTAGCAACAGGAACACTATGTCTTATTTAGCCTCACCAAACACTATGCACAGGTCACACAAATTTGGTTATACCTCCAGATCTACTATCCAATATAATTACCATTTATACTGTGTCTCTGGTGTTTAACAGCTGTGATTTAATTGCTGCCACTCTGGAGCACAGATTTTATAAATTAAATTCAGAATTTTGTCAAAGTTTCTACTCTTATTGCTGAGCTGTAGAAGACAGCTACTACAAATCATTTTAATGATGCTAGAGATCTCAATAACATGTATTATAACATCTGGATGGAGAAAATGTCCTCCACATGTTTCTCCCAGCAATGATGTATAACTAAACGCACAGAGTAGTGCCAGTCAAGAATACCCACCTGAGCATTGGTTGCCAGTACTTTCATTGGAGCTAGGTCTTGTGGACATCTTTGATTACCACAAAGCTGACTTAAGTCTTCATCCCTTCCAGATGTTAAGTTGGTAAGAATTTTTTTAAAAATAAAAAAGCATTTAATTTACTTGATTACATAATAGTTATATGTATTTATAGATACACAAGATGTTTTGACACAGGTATGCAATGCATAATAATCAGATCATGGAGAATGCTTAACCTTAAGCATTCATCCCCTGTGTTATAAACAATTCTATTCTTAGTTATTTTTAAATGTATGATTAAATTATTAACTATAGTCACCCTGTAGCAAATAGAAGTTCTCATCCATTCCTTCTATTGTTTTGTGTACTCGCTGACCATCCACACACCTACCCCAACCCTCCCACTATATATCTCAAACCTGGTAACCATTGTTCAACTTTCTGTCTCTATGAGTTCCATTATTCTGATTTTTAGATCCCCAAAATAAGTAAGAAGATGAGATGTTTGTCTTTCTGCACCTAGTTTACATAACAAAATGACCTCCACTTCCTTTCATGTTGTTGCAAATGACAGTATCTCATTCTTTTTATGGCTGAATAGTAATCCATTGTACACAAGTAACAAATTTTCCTCATTCATTCATCTATTGATGGACATTTCAGTTGCTTCCAAATCTTGGCTATTGTGAACAGAGCTGCAACAAACATAGGTGTTCAACCATCTCCCTGATATACTGATTCTCTTTCTTTGGGTATATACACAGCAGAGGGATTACTGGATCATATGAGAGCTCTATTTTTAGTCGTTTGAGGAACTTCCACACTGTTCTCCATAGTGGTTGTACCAATTTACATTCTCATCAACAGCCTAAGAAGGTTTCCTTTTCTCCATAGCCTGCCAGCATTTGTTATTGCCTGTCTTTTGCATATAGGCCATTATAACTAGAGTTAGAAGATATTTCATTATAGTTTAGATTTGCATTTCTCTGAAAATCAATGATGTTGAGCACCTATACATGTGTCTGTTTTCCATTTGTAGGTTTCCTTTTGAGAAATGTCTATTCAAATCTTTAGCTTATCTTTTGATCAAATTATTAGATTTTTCCTATAGAGTTGTTTGAGCTCCTTATATATTTTGGTTATTAATTCTTGTCTGATGGGTAGTTTGCAAATGATTTCTTCCATTCTCTGGGTTGTCTCTTTACTTTCTTCATAGTTTCCTTCACTGTGCAGAAGTTCTTTAATTTGATGGGATCATATTTGTTGATTTTGTTTAGGATACCTGAGCCTGTGAGGTACTACTCAAGGAATTATGGCCCAAACCAGTATCTTGGAGATCTCCCCAATGTTTCCTTGTAGCAGTTTCACAGGTTGAGGTCTTGGATTTAAGTCTTTAATCTATTTTGTTTTGATTTTTCTAGATGGTGAAGTGTAGGGGCCTACTTCCCTTTGTTTGCATATGAATACAGTTTTCCCAGGAACATTTATTGAAAAGACTGACTTTTCCACACTCTATGTTCTTGGTACCTTTGTGGAAAATGAGTTCACTGTAGGTATATGCATTTATTTCTGGATTTTCTATTGTATTCCATTGGTCTGTGTGTCATTTTTTTATGCTAGCCATTTGGGTTACTATAGCTCTGTTGTATAGTTTGAAGTGAGGTAATATGATTCCTCCAGTTTGCTTAGGATAGCTTTGGCTATTCTTGGTCTTTTTTTGGTTCTAAATTAAGATATATTTTTTTCTGTTTCTGTGAAGAATGTTGTTGGTATTTTGATAGGGATTGCACTGAATCTACATGGCCTCGGGTAGCATAAAAATTTGAAGAATATTGATTCTCCTAATTCATGAACATGGATATTTCTCCTTCTTTTTGGTGTCCTCTTCAACTTCTTTTATCAGTGTTTTACAGTTTTCATTATAGATATTTTTCTCTTTTTTGGTTCATTCCTAGGTAGTTATTTTATGCGTCATTATTGTACGTGGCATAAGTTTAAAAAAATTTTTAGATTGTTTGCTGTTGCCATATAGAAATGCTACTGATTTTTTTGTTGAATTTGTATCTTGCAACTTTACTGAATTCTACTTGAATTTTACTAATTTTCCTGGGGAATATTTATAGGTTTTTCTAATATGAGATCATATCATCTGCAAACAAGGTGATATCATTTGATTTCTTTTCCAATGTGAATTCCCTTTATATGTTTTTCTCTTGTCTGATTGCTCAAGCTGATTTCTAGTAGAATGTTCAATAACATTAGCAACACTAGAAATCCTTGTCTTGTTCCAGATCTTAGAGGAAAGGCTTTTAGTTTCTCCCTATTCAATATCTTAGCTATGTCTGTAATATGCAGCTCTTATTATATTGAAGTATCTTTCTTCTATATGCTATATTTAAGGTTTTTATCATGAAAAGTTGAATTTCATCAAATGATTTTCTAGCATCAATTGAAATAATGTTTTTGCCCATTATTTTGATATGATGTATTACATTGATTAATTTGCATATGTTGAAGCAACTTTCCATTCCAGAAATAAACCCCATTTGGTCATGATGAATGTTATTTTTAATGTACTCTGAAATTCAGTTTGCTAGTATTTTGCTGAGGATTTATTTTTGGTCAATATTCATCAGAGATATTGGCCCATAGTTTCCTTTTTTCATTTGCCTTTGGTTTCGGTATCCAGGTAACACTGGCCTTGAGGAATGAGTCTGGAAGTATTTCTTCCTTCTCTATTTTTTAGAATACTTGGACTAGGTTTGGTATTATTTCTTCCTTAAATGTTTGGTAGAATTCATCAGTGAATCCATAGGGTTCTAGACTTTTCTTTACTGGGAGACTTTTAATTAAGGCTTCAGTCCTGTTACTTGTTACCAGTTTTTTCGGGTTTTGGATTTCTTCCTGGTTCAAACTTAGTAGGTTGCATGTGTATAGGAATTTGTCCATTTTTACTAGGATTCTAAATTATTGGCATATGGTTGATCATAGTAGCCACTGATGATCCTTTGAAATTCTGAGCTACCCGCTGTGATGTCTCCTTTTTTGTCTCTGATTTTATTTGGATCTTCTCTTTTGTCTAATTAAATTTGCAAGCTTTAACTTTTCAAAAAACCATCTATTTTTATTGATCTTTTGTATTTTCTTCATTTTATTTTATTTCTGCTCTAATCTTTATTATTTCTTCCACTAATATTGGGTTTATGTTGTTCTTGTTTTTCTGGCTCTTTAAGATGTATTATAACATTGTTCATTTGAAGTTTTCTTTTTTCGATGTAGGCACTTACATCTACAAACTTCTCTGTTAGTACTGCTTTTGCTGGATTCCATACATTTTGCTATGTTATATTTTTATCATCATTTATTTCAAAAATATTTTGACTTTCTTAATTCTTCACTCAGGAGCATATAGTATAATGTGCATGTATTTGTATAGTTTCCCCAGTTCCTCAGTATTGATTTCTAGTCTCATTCCATTGTGGCTGGAGAAGATGCTTGATATTATTTTAATTTATTTTGAATATTTTAAGACTTATTTTGTGACCTAACATGTGGGTTATCCTTGAGAATGATCCATGTGCAGGGAAAAGAATGTGTACTCTGCAGCTCTTGGATGAAATATTCTGTAAATATTAGATCTCTTTTTTGTACAGTGCAGGTTAAGCTAGATGTTTTATTTTTTATTTTCTGCCTGGAAGATGTGTCCAGTGGTGAGAGTGGGGTCTCTATCTATTATCATGTTGAGGCCTATCTCTCTCTTTAGCTCTAATAATACTTGCTTTATATATCTGGATAGTCAGTGATGGGTGCATATATATTTAAAATTACTATATTATCCTGTGGAATTGACCCCTTTTTCATTATATAGTGGCCTCTTTTTCTTACATTAGAAAAAAATAGATTTCAAGTCCAAAATTATAAGTTTGGTGACTTCTGCTCTTTTTTGGTTTCCATTGGCACAGAATATCTTTTTCCATCCCTTTATTTTCAGTCTACATGTGAATTCATAGCTGAAGTGTGTTTCTTGTAGGATACTGATAAATGAGTTTTCCTTTTTCATTAATTCAGCCACTTTATGTCTATGTTCATATAAATTCTAAATTTTTTTTTCCATTTTATTTTTATTAAAAAAAATAAAGTTAGCACTCTGATAGGAATAACACTGAATCATTACATTGCTTTGGGGAGTATGGCCATTTTGACAATATAGATTCACCCTATTCATGACCATGAAATATTTTTCCACTTGTTTATTTCATCTGTTTTCCATGAGCAATGTTTTGTAATTCTTATTGTAGATATTTCCTTCCTTTCTAGTTAGCTGTATTCCTCAATATTTTATTCTTTTTGTGGCTATTGTGAAAAAAAAATACATTCATGATTTGGCTAGGTTGGATGTGCTGATTAATCAAAATGCTACTGATTTGTTTATTGACTCTGTATTCTGAAACTTGACTAAAGTTGTCTATCAGTTCCAGGAACCTTTGGGCAAAGACTTTGAGTTTTTTCAGGTATAGAATTATACTACCTACAAAGAGTGATAGTTTGATGTTCTCTCTTCATATTTGGATGCTTTTATTTCCATCTTTTAGCTGATTGCTCTGGCTAGGACTTCCAAGACTATGTTGAATAGGAATGGTCAAAGTGGGCATCTTTGTCTTGCTCCAATTTTCAAGGTAAATGTTTTAGTTTGTGTCCATCATGATGCTGGCTATGTGTCTGTCATAAATGCCGATTATTTTGAATTATGTACTATTGATGTCTAGTTTTATGGAGAGTTTTTATATGTTAAGAGATACTGAATTTTATCAAAAGGCATTTCTTGTGTCTATTGGGGTAATCATGTCATTTTTGGATTTTGTTGTGTTTATGCAAATTAGCCACATTTCAATTGCTAAATACTTGTCTGGCTAACTTTTGTGCCATATAGGATATTACTGCTATAGAAAATTTCTATCATGACCAAAAATTCTGTTGGAGAGCATTGCAGTAGATTATTGAAAGTAGTGATTTTTCTATTCTAACTCATTTTTTCCTCAAATGAATTCAGTGTGACCAGGCTCATTTACAACTTCTTCAATCTCTGTTTATCAGAATTATAGAATTAAAACGAAATTTTTGAATTGAATTACAGTACAAAGTTATTTGTAAATCTTAAAAAGTTAAATTGTCATACAATATAAAATTTAATAAGATATTTGAAATGATTACAGTATTTTAAACTTCATTTCTTGGAAATGTCAAATATACTTTAATTATCTGTTTTGAGAGAGAATAAGTTAGCCTAAAAATTCACTACAATAAAAGACTCCAGAAGTGCTCAGGTAGTGAATCATATGAAGAGATTTTATATATCTCTTGCCACTTCTTTTATTCAATAAAACATAAATTCCAAATTGAGTCTATGCTATATTTTGAATTTGTCCAGTATGTTTCATTTCCTCTGCACCAGCCTATATCCAGCCCACATCTTTGCCTAGTGTACCACAATATTACCCTGATATTTTCTTTTTAAAATTTTATATCTTTAATTTCTTATTCAATTCATTCTCCATACAACATTTAAAATGATCTATTAGTGATCCAAATAGTATTGTGTATTATTCAGACCCCTCTTTTCTGCACATGTGCTTTCTCTCTCCATACCTATCTACTATTATTTTCATTCATTTCTTTTCTTTGTCTCTGGCTTATGTTGATTATCTTGGCAAATAATATTTTCTCAGCTAAGATCACTCTTCTCTTCCTTTTAATTTGTTTTGCAAGCATTGTATCCTCAATATTAATGTTAGTACCTTAGGGAATTCTTTCTTTATCATAAAGTCTAGTCAAGTTCCCCTTGTTACATAATATTCTAAACATTCTTGTTCTTTTTTCTTTGGCTCCTTCTTCTCCTTGTTGTTTCTCTTCCTCCTCTTCATTTTCCTCCTTCTCCTTTTTCTTCTTCTCCTCCTCCACTATACCTAAAGCTAAATAAGGAATGAAACTGCAGAATTTTGCTTTACCATATATTTCCCCAAAACACTAGGCACAGTCCTTGCCACATATTTTGTATTTAATAACAAATTGGTACATCCCAAGGGATTCTAGAGAAGAAAAAAAAAACTTAAGAGAGAAGATGATGTATTATTCATGGTCCAGTCATAAAATAAAAACCACATAATAATTAGGACATTATATTTTTAATCTAAATTTATTTACTTGTTAATAACAGATTGCATATTAGGGAAAATGAAGTCATAAAACATACAAGTGTAGTGTATATTGAGAAAAATTACTACCTTTATTACCAAAGCAGAGTACAAAGGAAAGAGCAAATTTGTAAGATCCTAATCCAAGGCTGAAATATAGATCTGACAAGAGAATATGAGAATGTCTTCTACTGCATGGCAGAGAAATTGTGTATAATTATACAAGTCAGGATTGGCAGGCAGCAAACATCTATGTAAATGTTAAAACACTTGCTAAGAAGCTGACTGAGGTGAGAGGTGGAACTCATTGAGAAATTTCCCATGAGGTTGCTATAGAAACTTGCTGGATATTCTTATTCTAGAGCACCTACAAAATTCACTTGGAAGCTGTCCAAGGAGAAGCTGCTACAAATTGGCTAGCATATATAAATACAAATATATATTACAGCAAAGAGGAATTATAACCAAGCTTAAGCATGTCCAGAAGTTACTGTAAGTTTCATATTCAAGTGGCTCAGAAGCTTTCAACACTGACTGCCATTGTATTAGCTCCTTTCCTACAATTTATGGCTATGGTTCCCTGGGGTGTTCCTTATGACTAATTGGCTGAAAAAAAAAATCCTCACAATGGCTGCTTTACATATATGTAATATGATATGCTGGTACCACCCAAAAGTGGACAACAGTGGCACTACAGCTTCACACAAGAATGCCTCTGAAGGAGGGAGGAGGCAAGATGGCATCAGAGAGGTGACTCAGGATTGCAGCTCTCAGTGAAGGCACACAGGGTGAGTCCCAGCCGCATTCTCAGATGTTCCTTTTATGCCCAAAGAGCGTTGAAAGTCCCAGGTGTGGGAGAGACATGGGACACTAGCGCAGCCGGCTAACGCAGCCGGCTCCCGCCGCCTCTTCGGCCGGTGCCACAGCGGGACCTGGCATGGAACTCACTGGTCTGGGTGCCCTGTTAAACCGGCAATCTGAGATTTGGAAGGGCAGATTGGTATGTTCATCTGATTGAACGGGACTTGGACAATGAGCCAGACCAGGAGTTTCCTTGGAAGCGTGATCTGAGCCGGGGTAGTGGGCAGCGGCATGGGAGATCACATGGATCCCAGTGCCCTATTGGCAGGCTACCGGGGCGCCAGTGAGAGGGTCAACCTTTCAGCTTGGGGAGAGGAAGAGAGAGAGAGAGAGAGGATGGACTCTGAGGCAGGGAGCTGGGTGATCAGGCTCGGCAGGTCCCAGGCTCACGGGGACAAGCAGGGTGGTGACTGGAGATGCTTGGGGCTGAGAGTTTTGTTGCTGGCATCTAGGACAGTGCAGCCCAGTGAGGGAGGGGCATCCACCATTGCTGATGCAGTCCACCCCCACTGAAGTACCACCTAGGACTGATGCAGCTTGCCATTGCTGAGGCAACCTGCCATAACAGAGAGACTCCACACTCCACAGCAGAAGGGAGCCCAGCAGCAACAGGTCAGACCCATACTAGCAGGTCAGAGCCCCGGCAGGCAAATAGTGAATAGACTGCCGCCTAGTGGGGCAGGACAGTGCAACAGATACTCATAAAGAAAGCCCCAACTCCCTGAGACAGAGCATCTAAGGGGGGGGAAAGGGTGGTGTTTTATAGGTTCTATAACAGCAGACATAAACAATCTCCCAACAATGCTGAATGAACAACAGAGCTCGCAGCTCAGCACTGGAGCTCCTATAAAGCACAGACTGTCTCCTCAAGCAGCTCCCTGACCCCTGTATATCCAAGAAGTCATCCCGGAAAAGGACTAATCAGACTAACATTTGGCTGGCATTATTCTGGAACAAGGACAGCAGAAGAAGAAACTGGTATCATCCCTCACTGTCACGCAGCTGCTTCAGGTATACCCCAGACAAACAGGGCCTGGGGTGGACCTCAGCACTCATACAGCAGAGGGGATAGACCATTAGAGGGAAAACTAAGTAACATAAATACTTCATCATCAACAACCTCAGCATCCACACAGAGATCCAATTGAAAAATCAGCAACTAATAAGATGACAGGTGGATAAATCCATAAAGATGGGAAGAAACCAGTGCAAAAAGGAGGAAAACACCCAAAACCAAAACACCTCACCTCCAAAAAAGGACCAAAGCTCCTCACCAGCAAGGGAACAGAGCTGCACGGAGAATGAATGTGACAAAATGATGGAATCAGACTTCAGAAAGTGGATAATGAGAAACTTCAGTGAGCTAAAGGAACATGTACTAAACCAGTGCAAAGAAACTAAGAACCTTGAAAAAACATTTGAAAAAAGATTCGAGGAATTGATAACAAGAATGGACAACTTAGAGAGGAATATGAATGAATTGAAGGAGCTGAAAAACACAACACGAGAACTTCGTGAAGCATGCACAAGTTTCAACAGCCGAATTGACCAAGCAGAAGAAAGAATATCAGAAGTTGAAGATCAACTCAATGAAATAAAATGAGAAACAAAGATTAAAGAAAAAAGTACAAAAAGGAATGAACAAAATCTCCAAGAAATGTGGGACTATGTGAAGAGACCCAACCTACGTTTGATAGGTGTACCAGAATGTGACGAAGAGAATGAATCCAAGCTGGAAAACACTCTTCAGGATATTATCCAGGAAAAGTTCCCCAACCTAGCAAGACAGGTCAATACTGAACTCCAGGAAATACAGAGAACACCACAAAGATACTCCGCAGGAAAAGCAACCCCAAGGCACATAATCGTCAGATTCACCAGGGTTGAAACGAAGGAGAAAATACCAAGGGCAGCCAGAGAGAAAGGTCAGGTCACCCACAAAGGGAAGCCAATCAGACTCACAGCAGATCTCTCAGCAGAGACTCTACAAGCCAGAAGAGAGTGGGGGCCAATATTCAACATCCTTAAAGAAAAGAGCTTTCAACCCAGAATTTCATATCCAGTCAAACTGAGCTTCATAAGTGAAGGAAAAATAAAATCCTTCACGAACAAGCAGGTACTCAGAGATTTTGTCACCACTAGGCCTGCTTTACAAGAGCTCCTGAAAGAGGCACTACACATAGAAAGAAACAACCAGTTCCAGCCATCCTAAAAGCATACCAAATGCTAAAGACCATCAACAAAATGAAGAATACACATGAACCAATGGGCAAAACAGCCAGCTAGCATCAAAATGGCAGTATCAAATTCACACATAACAATATTGACCCTGAATGTAAATGGGCTAAATGCACCAATCAAAAGACACAGACTGGCAAATTGGATAAAAAACCAAAACCCATCAGTATGCTGTATCCAGGAAACCCACCTCACACACAAAGATACACAAGGGCTCAAAATAAAAGGACAGAGGAAGATTTACCAAGCAAATGGAGAGCAAAAAAAAAGCAGGAGTTGCAATTCTCATCTTTGATAAAATAGACTTAAAACAACAAAGATCAAAAGGGACAAAGAAGGTCATTACATATTGGTAAAAGGATCGATACAACAAGAAAAGCTAACGATTCTAAATATATATGGACACAACACAGGAGCAGCATGATATACAAAGCAAATTCTTAATGACGTACAAAGAGACTTAGACTCCCACACAATAATAGTGGGAGTGTTTAACACTCCACTGTCAATAGCAGACAGATCAACCAGACAGAAAATTAACAAGGATATCCAGGACTTGAACTCAAACCTGGAAAAAGCAAACTTGATAGACATTTACAGAACTCTCCACCCCAAATCCACAGAATATACATTCTTCTCAGCACCACATCACACCTACTCCAAAATTGACCACATAATTGGAAGTAAAGCACTCCTCAGCAAATGCAAAACAATGGAAATCATAACAAAGAGTCTCTTAGACCATAGTGCAATCAAGTTGGAACTCAGAATTCAGAAAATAACTCAGAACCGCACAGCTTCATGGAAACTGAACAACTGGCTCTTGAATATTGATTGGATAAACGATGAAATGATAGCAGAAATAAAGAAGTTCTTTGCAACCAATGAGAATGAAGACACAATGTACCAGAATCTCTGGGACACATTTAAAGCAGTCTGTAGAGGAAAATATATAGCAATAAGTGCCCACATGAGAAGAGTGGAGAGATCCAAAATTGACACCCTATCATCAAAATTGAAATAGCTAGAGGAGCAAGATCAGAAAAGCTCAAAACCTAGCCAAAGACAAGAAATAACTAAGATCAGAGCAGAACTGAAGGAGATAGAGACAAGAAAAACCCTTCAAAAATGAATACCAAGTGTGGGTGAAGGGGAGGAAAGCAGCAAAGCACACTGCCATGTGTGTACCTATGCAACTATCTTGCTCGTTCTGCACATGTACCCCCAAACCTATAATGCAATAAAAATTAAAAAAAAAATCAATAAATCTAAGAGCTGGTTTTTTGAAAAGATCAACAAAATAGACAGACCATTAGCCAGACTGATAAAAAAGAAAAGAGAGAACAACCAAATAGATGCAATAAAAAACGATAAAGGGGAAATCACCACAGATTCCACAGAAATTCAAACCATCATCAGAGAATACTACAAACAACTCTATGCACACAAACTAGTAAATCAGGAAGAAATGGATAAATTCCTGGATGCCTGTGTCCTCCCAAGCCTAAACCAGGAGGAAGCCAAAACTATGAATAGACCAATAACCAGGTCAGAAGTTGAGGCAGCAATTAAAAGCCTACCACACAAAAAAAGCCCAGGTCCAGATGGGTTCACAGCTGAATTCTACCAGACACACAAAGAGGATCTGGTACCATTCCTTCTGAAACTATTCCAAATAATCCAAAAAGAGGGAACCCTTCCCAAATCATTTAATGAGACCAACATCATCCTGATACCAAAACCTGGCAGAGACTCAACAAGAAAAGAAAACTTCAGGCCAATATCCATGATGAACATAGATGCAAAAATATTCAATAAAATACTGGCAAATCGATTGCAACAGCACATTAACAAACTTATCCATCATGATCAAGTAGGATTCATGCCGGGGATGCAAGGCTGGTTCAACATACACAAGTCTATAAATGTAATTCACCACATAAACAGAAGCAAAAACAAAAACCACATGATTATCTCAATTGACGCAGAGAAGGCATTTGACAAATTTCAACAGCCCTTTTTGCTAAAAACCCTCAATAAACTTGGTATTGATGGAACATATCTCAAAGTAGTAAAAGCTATTTATGACAAACCAACAGCCAATATCATACTTAATGGGCAAAAACTGGAAGCATTCCCTTTGAAATAAGGCACTAGACAAGGATGCCCTCTCTCACCACTTCTATTCAACATAGTACTGGAAGTTCTAGCCAGAGCAATCAGGCAAGAAAAAGAAATAAAGGGTATTCAAATAGGAAAGGTGGAAGCCAAATTGTCTCTATTTGCAGACGACATGATAGTATACCTAGAAGACCCCATCACCTCAGCCCAAAAGCTCCTGAAACTGATAAGCAACTTCAGCAAAGTCTCAGGATATAAAATCAATGTGCAAAAATCACAAGCATTCCTATACACCAATAACAGACTTAAAGAGAACCAAATTAAGAACGAACTGCCATTCACAATTGCTACAAAGAAAATAAAATACCTAGGAATACAACTCACTAGGAATGTAAGGGACCTCTTTAAGGACAACTACAAACAACTGCTCAACGAAATAAGAGAGGACACAAACAGATGGGGAAACATTCCATGTTCGTGGTTAGGAAGAATCAATATTGTGAAAATGGCTATACTGCCCAAAGTAATTTACACATTCAATGCTATCCCCATCAAACTACCATTGAATTTCTTCACAGAACTGGAAAAAAACACCATGAATTTCATATGGAACCAAAAAAGAGCCCGCATAGCCAAGTCAATTCTAAGCAAAAAGAACACAGTGGGAGGCATCACGCTACCAGAATTCAAACTATACTACAAGGCTACAGTAATCAAAACAACATGGTACTGGTGCCAAAACAGAGATATAGACCAATGGAACAGAACAGAGGCATCGGAGGCAACACAACATATCTACAACCATATTATCTTTGATAAACCAGACAAAAGCAGGCAATGGGGAAAGGATTCCCTATTTAATAAATGGTGTTGGGAAAACTGGCTAGCCATGTGCAGAAAGCAGAAACTGGACCCCTTTCTGACACCTTACAGTAAAATTAAGTCCAGATGGATTAACGACTTAAACATAAGACCTGACACCATAAAAACCCTAGAAGCAAATCTAGGCAAAACCGTTCAGGACATAGGAGTAGGCAAGGACTTCATGAACAAAACACCAAAAGCATTGGCAACAAAAGCCAAAATAGACAAATGGGACCTAATCAAACTCCACAGCTTCTGCACGGCAAAACAAACAGTCACTAGAGTGAATCAGCATCCATCAGAATGGGAAAAAATCTTTTCAGTTTACGCATCTGACAAAGGGCTGATATCCAGAATTTACAAAGAACTCAAACAGATTTACAGAAAAAAACCAAACAAGCCCATTCAAAAATGGGCAAAGGATAGGAACAGACACTTTATAAAAGAAGACATACATGAGGCCAACAAACATATGAAAAAGTGCTCATCATCATTGGTCATTAGAGAGATGCAAATCAAAACCACATTGAGATACCATCTCACGCCAGTTAGAATGGTGATCATTAAAAAAATCTTGAGACAGCAGATGATGGAGAGTATGTGGAGAAAGAGGAACACTCTTACACTGTTGGTGGGAGTGTAAATTAGTTCAACCATTGTGGAAGACAGTGTGGCGATTCCTCAAGGACCTAGAAATAGAAATTCCATTTGACCCAGCATTCCCATTACTGGGTATATATCCAAAGAAGAATAAATCGTTCTACTATAAGGACACATGCACACGAATGTTCATTGCATCACTTTTTACAGTAGCAAAGACCTGGAACCAACCCATATGCCCATCGATGATAGACTGGACTGGGAAAATGTGGCACATATACACCATGGAATATTATGCAGCAATAAAAACTGATGAATTTGTGTTCTTTTTACGACATGGATGAATCTGGAGAACATCATTCTCAGCAAACTGACACAAGAACAGAAAAGAAAATACCGCATATTCTCACTCATAGGCGGGTGAAAAAAGTGAGAACACATGGACACAGGGAGGGTGTCTACTACACACTGGGGTCTATTGGGGGGAATGGGGGAGGGACAGTGTGGGGGAGCCAGGGAGGTATAGCCTGTGGAGAAATGCCAAGTGTGGGTGAAAGGGAGCAAGGCAGCAAAACACACTGCAACGTGCATACGTATGCAACTATCTTGCACGTTCTGCACATGTACCCCAAAACCTATAATGCAATAAAAACTAGAAGAAAAAACAGGCCATTTCATTCCTTTCAAAGTGTATTGTGTAGGATTGTCTTAGCTCTGAGCATTCTCTTTTGATTCCATATGAAGTTTAAAGTGTTTTTTTTTTTCCAGTTCTGTGAAAAAGGTCATTGGTCGCTTGTTGGGGATAGCATTGAATCTAAATGCCTTTCAAGTTAACTAGCTCTAGGGTTTTCCATCCCCACCAGACTGTTTGTATCATGATTTGATACTTTCCATCATTTTAATAGTACTTCTATTAAAAACAGTTAAAAACAATACGAGTCTGCCCTAGTTTCTACATGTTTTGTGAAAAAAACCACAGGTACCCCTGGATATATTCCCACACACATCCACATTGTTATCACTCAGTGATTCAGTGATGTGGATAAATATATATATTCTAATTTAATTTGATTTTAATGTTTGTACTGTAAATGTTACCTTGAAGTATTTGTCAATATTTACTTTATCAGGGGAAATCAGATTAAGGCTCAAAAGATCTAATTTCTAATCCAGCATTTAAAAATAATTTGGATATGAAAGTTTGATTTATATGTTTTGTGAAACAGGATAGATGCATAAATAGTTGCTTCCCAATATTGGCTTATTAGATTTATCTACTCTTCTATTTTTTTATCTTCTCTCACCTCCCTCCTTTCCTCTGTATCTCATGCCTCCCTCTCCTTCCCCTCCCTCCCTCTTTCCCTTCCCTTCCCTTCCCTTTCCTTCCCCTTTCTTCCCCTTCTTTCCTCTTCCTTCTCCTTCCTTCTCCCTCCTTCTCCCTCCCTCCCTCCCTCCCTCCCTCCCTCCCTCCCTCCCTCCTTCCTTCCTTCCTTCCTTCCTTCCTTCCTTCCTTCCTTCCTTCCTTCCTTCCTTCCTTCCTTCCTTCCTTCCCTTTCTCTCTTTCCAGATGAAGTTCTGTACTTGGCTTTAATTCACTTCATAAAGATAAGACCAATACACACTGAAAATTCATATTCTCAAAGCATTTCTGTAAAAATTATAGTCAATGGGTCTAAAAAGATACCCCAGGTATTCTATTTTTAATATGGGGCCATGGAAAGTAAATATATTGAAGATATATAAAAGCAAATGACACACACTTGTATGTGGGTCTATCAATGAAAAAAATTGTAAGTTCAGCCTAAATTAATCTGCTTAAAAAATAAAATTAAGGAAATCAAAATGTAGACTATTGACTGGTGTTCATATTCACTCAGGGTGACTGGCAAAATATTAAATATTAGGAAACATTATAGATTGTAATCTCAAACCTTTTGGGAGGCCAAAATATTTTATTGGGGCAGGATGAAGGCAGCCACTCATTTACATTAGCATAGGAAAGAGATGGAGATAAAGGCTTTACCCCACATTTTTTGTCCCTATTCCTGTTTACTCACATAAATTTTATGCTGGGTGATCCTCTCAGGGGAAGATCAAAGCGGAATTACCTGTTAATAGTGTTTACTCTGGGACCCTGGATCTAGAGCTTTTAGCAGACCTAAAACCACTCTCTTAACCATGTTAATTATCCACATCTGTTAATTTAGAACCTCTATTATAAAGTCTATGGAATAAAAGTGTGGATGTACAGGGATTCTTGATTGCTTTGTTGCATTTCACCCTCTGAAAGCAGCAAACCACCATTCCAAGAGCACTTGTATCACTGTGATGGTGTGAAAGTGTATTCATTCATCAGGCATTGAGTCAGAGTCTGCAGGACAGACCCCTGCAGGTTTTCAAGGTCTCCGGCCAGGTGCAGCAGCTCCCACCTGTAATCTCAACACTTTGGGAGGCTGAGGTAGGTGGATCAAAAGGTCAGGAGTTTGAGACCAGCCTGGCCAACAAGATGAAAACCCACCTCTTCTAAAACTACAAATATTAGGCAGGCATGTACCACCATGCCTGCTACATGGGAGGCTGAGACAGGAGAATCATTTGAACTCGGGAGGTGGACGTTGCAGTGAAACTAGATTGCACCACTGTACTCCAGCCTGTCAATATTGGCTTATTAGATTTATCTACTCTTCTATTTTTTTATCTTCCCTCACCTCACCTCTGGGAGGTGAGGAAAGTTAGGTGATCCCATTTTTTTTTAATCCAATGGGAGTAACAAAAGAATAGTCTACCACTTGTAATATATAGATCAATAATGTAGTAAAAAAAATTGGTTTTATAGACCTATCTTTAATTTGATTGATTACAGTATCAAAGCTTTTGATTTCTATTTCCTCATGATTTCAAAGCAAGGGAATTTACAATACATTGCCTTATCTTTAGATCCTATAGGTGGGCAGTGAGGAAGATAGAAAAATAGAAAAGAAGACAAACTACTCTTCTATTTTATCTATATAAACACAGGGGGACTCTGTCTCAAAAGACAAAAAGAAAAGAAAGTCTATCAGAGGGTAGATATCTAGCAATCAAGATATATTTTGCTGTTTAAATATTTTAGAGAATCAACAGGTGGACTTAAAGTCTTTTCCTTTCTTCATTTCAAAAGATGAAGGTGTAAATTATGCTTATTGTTATAACCTATGTTTCTTAATGATTACAGCCTAGTACATATATATATAAAACTTTGTTTTGATAAGTATGATTTATCATTTCATCACACTCAAAATATTCATCTATTCAGAAAAATTTTTTTCTTATTAATTATGCTGAAGTGATATTGTCTCAGTATCTCTGAAATAGTAATTAAGGGACACATTTTGTCTTTAGAGTAATGTTGGAGACAACACAGATTTTATTTTATCACATTCTTGGTTTGTATAACTATATCTGATTGCTTTCAATATAAATGGAAAAGGCTATTGTGCTAGCATATTATTATTAAAAAATTACTTATATTATTTCATAAAAACTTTGGCTCTCACACCATAAATTCAATGTGTGAATTCTCACAAAATTTTTCTTAGGATGTAAGTGTTATCCAAAAAATACAAGCTACAAATTTACTCACTTATGTCACAGTGATATCAGAGCATACAATTTTTAGTTTTAATAAATGTTTTGTAGGTTATTTAGCAGAGTAAAATGGTATTAAAACTAATGATTCCCTTCAAGTATAAAATATAAAAGAATAAATTATTTTTGTGAAAATAATATATTAGCTTTTACTTGTAAAGAATATTAATAAAACACATTATACTACATAAAATATATAGGTAGCTATTTGTAAGCTATCAGAATGTCAGAAGAAAATGTATTTTTAGTAATCAAATAATTTATGATATCCCTATTATTACACACAAATCTAAAACTATACTTGTTAGCTCTTTATTAAAATTTAAAATAGCCTCTTTAGGCTAGTAAAACTCACAAAATTAAAACATTTAAATTTTTAAAATGTATTTTTAGATTTATCAGTCACCTCCAGTCTTTACTTTTAAATTTAAATTATTAAATAGCCATTGCATTTTACTTATGATGAATATGAAACATGATAAGGGACAATAGTTGACCAGAACAGCATTGTTATTATGATAATTTGTTTTAATTCAGATGACTAAATGTAGAAAAGTATTTCATTTTAATACAATGTTATAAAGAGATTAAGTTCATGATGTGTTTTAATCACAAAGTAAACAGTTTCCCTTTTATTCAATCTAGTTGATAAGTAAGCCTTGGTTAGTGAACAAAATTAAGTGTAACTGATTTCTTCTTTCTCAAAACATTCTTAGAGTACATATGGGGTTTTAGGAAGAAAAATGTGTGTGTGTGTGTGTGTGTGTGTGTGTGTGTGTGTGTGTGATATTTTTAACTTGATTGAAGGTTGCAAACATGAAAAACTAAAATTATTTCTTGTGTAAAAAAAGGGAAAATACCAAAGTTAATAAATCCAATACACTCAGATCTAAATTTTGCAAGTTTTATTGCAGGAGCTTAAAGACAACCCTAAAAAAAAAAAAAGATTTCATTTTTTAAGCACTTTTGTTTTTTTTGAGACAAAGTCTCAATCTATTACTCAGGCTGGAGTGCAGTGGTATGACCCCCCCTCACTGTAACCTCCACCGTCTGGGTTCGTGTGATTCTTTTAACTCAGCCACCTGAGTAGCTGGGATTATAAAAGCCTTCTACCATACCTGGCTAATTTTTTGTATTTTTAGTAGAGACAGAGTTTCACCACACTGGCTAGGCTGGTCTTGAACTTCTCACCTCAAGTGATTCTCTTTTCTTGGCTTCAAAAAGTGCTGGAATTACAGACATAAGCCACTGCCAGGCCCACCCTTAATTTTTTAAATCAAATGGGAGTAACAAAATAACGTCTACCACTTATGATATAGATTAAAATGTTGTAAAAAAATTAGTCTTATAGACATATCTTCAATTAGATTGATTAGAGTATCAAAGCTTTTAATTTCTGTTTCCTTGTCAGTTCAAAGCAAGGTGATTTAGAATAATCATGCTATCTGTAGATTCAGAGAAAGTATTCTCTGTAAAGATTATTCATCATAGATATTTTCTTTTGACTTAAATGGTGAAAAAAAGACTAGCAAGCTTCACTCATAAGTATGTGAATTTTAACATGATATGGAAGATGGGGTTGGTTTTTAAAAGATAGAATTTAGAAGGTGTTATAGCTCAAGAAACAGAATAATCCATGGTAACATATCATAGTGATATGTTCTGTTTTTATGAAATTTTTAAAATGCTAAAGGAGAAAAACTGGAATACATAGATAAACTTGGATACAATACAATAAGCTAGGAATTGGTCATAAAAATTCTATAATATTTGTATATATAGAGTTACTTTAACACATACCTATTTTAGCCATATGTAAAGATATCTTAAAATTCTAAACACACACACACACACACACACACACACACACACACACACACACACGCAGCACCTGAAGATTTATATTTTGGTTTAGAAGAATGCCTTAATGTACCATAAGGGCTAAATAAAGGAAGGCATAATAATAAAAAGCATTGAAATCCTTTGTGTATTTTAAAGGGAGTCACATATTATTTTCGTGAGGTAGGGGATGTTGCTGTGGAGATGGGAAGAAGAAAATAAAGCCAGTTTGGCAATTATACATATTAAAGTTGAAATATATTTAAAAAGAAAAAAAAAAAGCAAGGTCATGAAAGAGTAATGAATACAGTGATATGGCTTTAGAAAATGTGAAATAAGGGGTTCCTTAGATTTTTAAAAATTATACATGTTTCTTTAAACATTTTTTTTAAAATTGTACGTGTGTCTTTAAACATATTTTTCATGCATTATAGTGTTGTGAACATGTTCTTAAATGGGGTTCTTTAGATTATTTTTAATTATACATGTATCTTTAAACACATTTTTTTAAATTATACATATGTTTTTAATATGTTTTTATGTGTTATGTGGTGAATGTGTTCTTAAAATATCATTGATGTAAACTTTGTATGTAAATAGCACTCTTACTATTATCTTATACGTATGTGTGTCTTTAAACAGTTTTTTGACACACAGAACAGCAGTCAACACATCCATTCACCACAATAACACTGTTTTCCACTGTGCACCCAAGTAGCATTCCAGGAAACATCTTATGCAGGCATACATATCTTAATACATTTTAAAACTACTTGAAATATTGCAATATATATTTCTGTCACTTCAAAGCCTTATTTATGCTACAAAATGAGTTCTTTCATGATCCCTATTTTTGTGACTGCTTTGAAAAGTTGACAAAGAGATCACTAGTACTTTATCAGACTGCATTATAGAGATAACATAAAACAAATTTCATGAAAATCAGTAAACAACTACTTTATATATTTTTTTAATTTTTTAAATTTTTATTGCATTATAGGTTTTGGGGTACATGTGCAGAACATGCAAGATAGTTGCATAAATACACACATGGCAGTGTGTTTTGCTGCATTCCTCCCCTTCACCCACACTTGGCATTTATCATCAGGCAATTCCTCCACAGCCCCCCCACTGTCCCTCTCCCATTCCCCCCAATAGACCCCAGTGTGTAGTAGACACCCTCCCTGTGTCCATGTGTTCTCATTTTGCTCACCCAACTATAACTGAGAATATGCGGTATTTCCTTTTCTGTTCTTGTGTCTTTTTGATGAGAATGATGTTCTCCAGATTCATCTATGTCCTTACAAAGGATACAAACTCATCCTTTTTGAATGCTGCATAATATTCCATGGTGTATATGTGCCACATTTTCCCAGTCCAGTCTATCATCGATGGGCATTTGGGTTGGTTCCACATCTTTGCTATTGTAAACAGTGCTGCAATGAACATTCCTGTGCATGTGTCCTTATAGTAGAATGATTTATAGTCCTTTGGATATATACCCAGGAATGGGATTGCTGGGTCAAATGGAATTTCTATTTCTAGGTCCTTGAGAAATTGCCAGACTGTCTTCCACAATGGTTGAACTAATTTACACTCCCACCAACAGTGTAAGAGTGTTCCTATTTCTCCACATCCTCTTCAGCATCTGCTGTCTCCACATTTTTTAATGATTGCCATTCTAAGTGGCTTGAGATGGTATCTCAATGTGGTTTTGATTTGCATCTCTCTAATGACCAGTGGTGATGAGCATTTTTTCATGTGTTTGTTGGCCTCGTGTATGTCTTCTTTTGTAAAGTGTCTGTTCATATTTTTTGCCCCTTTTTGAATGGGCTTGCTTGTTTTTTTTCTTTTTTTCTTTTTTTCCTATAAATCTGTTTGAGTTCTTTGTAAATTCTGGATATTAGCCCTTTGTCAGATGCATAAACTGCAAAGACATTTTCCCATTCTGATGGTTGCCAATTCACTCTAGTGACTGTTTCTTTTGCCGTGCAGAAGCTGTGGAATTTGATTAGGTCCCATTTGTCTATTTTGGCTTTCGTTGCCAATGCTTTTGGTGTTTTTTGGTCACGAAGTCCTTGCCTACTCCTATGTCCTGAATGGTTTTGCCTATATTTTCCTCCAGGGTTTTTATGGTGTCAGGTCTTAAGTTTAAGTCTTTAATCCATCTGGAGTTAATTTTAGTGTAAGGTGTCAGGAAGGGGCCCAGTTTCTGCTTTCTGCACATGGCTAGCCAATTTTCCCAACACCATTTATTAAACAGGGAATTCTTTCCCCATTGCTTGTTTTTTGTCTGGTTTATCAAAGATTATATTGTTGTAGATATATTGCATTGCCTCCGATGCCTCTGTTTCATTTCATTGGTCTATATCTCTGTTTTGGTACCAGTACCATGCTGTTTTGATTACTGTAGCCTTGTAGTATAATTTGAAGTCTGGTAGTGTGATGCCTCCCCCTCTGTTCTTTTTGCTTAGAATTGACTTGGCTTTGCGGGCTCTCTTTTGGTTCCATATAAACTTCATGGTGTTTTTTTTCCAGTTCTGTGAAGAAATTCAATGGTAGTTTGATGGGGATAGCATTGATTGTGTAAATTACCTTGGGCAGTATAGCCATTTTCATGACATTGATTATTTGTAACCATGAACATGGAATGTTTCCCCATCTGTTTGTGTCCTCTCTTATTTTATTGAGCAGTGGTTTGTAGTTTTCCTTAAAGAGGTCCCTTACGTTCCTTGTGAGTTGTATTCCTAGGTATTTTATTTTCTTTGTACCAATTGTGAATGGCAGTTCGTTCTTGATTTGGTTCTCTTTAAGTCTGTTATTGTTGTATAGGAATGCTTGTGATTTTGCAGATTGATGTTATATCCTGAGACTTTACTGAAGTTGCTTATCAGTTTCATGAGTTTTTGGCCTGAGGTGATGGGGTCTTCTAGATATATTATCTTGTCATCTGCAAATAGACAATTTGGCTTCCACCTTTCCTATTTGAATACATTTATTTCTTTTTCTTGCCTGATTGCTCTGGCTAGAACGTCTAGTACTATGTGGAAAAGGAGTGGTGAGAGAGGGCATCCTTTTCTAGTGCTGGATTTCAAAAGGAATGCTTCTATTTTTTTTTTTGCCCATTAAGTATGATATTGGCTGTTGGTTTGTCATAAATAGCTTTTATTACTTTGAAATATGTTTCATCAATACCAAGTTTATTGAGGGTTTTTAGCATAAAGGGCTGTTGAATTTTGTCAAATGCCTTATCTGCGTCAATTGAAATAATCATGTGGTTTTTGTTTTTGCATCTGTTTATGTGGTGAATTACATTTATAGACTTGCATATGTTGAACCAGCCTTGCATCCCCAGGATGAATCCTACTTGATCATGATGGATAAGTTTTTAAATGTGCTGTTGCTATCAGTTTGCCAAAATTTAATTGAAGATTTTTGCATCTATGTTCATCATGGATATTGGCCTGAAGTTTTCTTTTCTTGTTGAGTCTCTTCTGGGTTTTGGTATCAGGATGATGTTGGTCTCAAAAAATTATTTGGGAAGGATTCCCTCTTTTTGAATTATTTGGAATAGTTTCAGAAGGAATGGTACCAGATCCTCTTTGAGTGTCTGGTAGAATTCAGCTGGGAACCCATCTGGACCTGGGTTTTTTTTTGTGTGGTAGGCTCTTAATTGCTGCCTTAACTTCAGACCTTGTTATTGGTCTATTCATAGTTTCAGCTTCCTCCTGGTTTAGGTTTGGGAGGACATAGGTGTCCAAGAATTTATCTATTTCTTCTCTTTTATTAGTTTATGTGCATAGAGTTTTTTGTAGTATTCTCTGATGATGGTTTGAATATCTGTGGAATCTGTGATGATTTCCCCATTAGCATTTTACATTGTATCTATTTGGTTGTTCTCTCTTTTCTTTTCTATCAGTCTGGCTAGTGGTCTATTTTGTTGATCTTTCTGAAAAACCAGCTCTTGGATTTATTGATTTTTTTGAAGGGTTTTTCTTGTCTCTATCTCCTTCAGTTTTGCTCTGATCTCAGTTATTTCTTGTCTTCAGCTAGGTTTTGAGCTTTTTTGATCTTGCTCCTATAGCTCTTTCAATTTTTTTTTTTTAATTTTTATTGCATTATAGGTTTGGGGGTACATGTGCAGAACGAACAAGATAGTTGCATAGGTACACACATGGCAGTGTGCTTTGCTGCTTTCCTCCCCTTCACCCACACTTGGTATTCATCCCCAGGCTATCCCCCCCAGCCCCCCCCGCTGTCCCTCCCCCATTCCCCCCAACAGTCCCCAGTGTATAGTAGACCGCCTCTCTGTGTCCACGTGTTCTCATATTTCTCACCCACCTATGAGTGAGTATATGCGGTATTTCTTTTTCTGTTCTTGTGTCAGTTTGCTGAGAATGATGTTCTCCAGATTCATCCATGTCCCTACAAAGGACACAAACTCATCATTTTTGATTGCTGCATAATATTCCATGGTGTATATGTGCCACATTTTCCCAGTCCAGTCTATCATCGTTGGGCATTTGGGTTGGTTCCAGGTCTTTGCTATTGCAAACAGTGCTGCAATGAACATTCGTGTGCATGTGTCCTTATAGTAGAACGATTTATAGTCCTTTGGCTAGATACCCAGTAACGAGATTGCTGGGTCAAATGGAATTTCTATTTCTAGGTCCCTGAGGAATCGCCATACTGTCTTCCACAATGGTTGAACTAATTTACACTCCCACCAACAGTGTAAGAGTGTTCCTATTTCTCCACATCCTCTCCAGCATCTGCTGTCTCCAGATTTTTTAATGATCGCCATTCTAACTGGTGTGAGATGGTATCTCAATGTGGTTTTGATTTGCATCTCTCTAATGACCAATGACGATGAGCACTTTTTCATATGTTTGCTGGCCTCATGTGTGTCTGCTTTCGTAAAGTTTCTGTTCATATCCTTTGCCCATTTTTGAATGGGCTTGTTTGTTTTTTTCCTGTAAATCTGTTTGAGTTCTTTGTAAATTCTGGATATCAGCCCTTTGTCAGATGGGTAAACTGCAAAGATTTTTTCCCATTCTGATGGTTGCCAATTCACTGTAGTGACTGTTTCTTTTGCCATGCAAAAGCTGTGGAGTTTGATTAGGTCCCATTTGTCTATTTTGGCTTTTGTTGCCAATGCTTTTCGTGTTTTGGTCATGAAGTCCTTGCCTACTCCTATGTCCTGAATGGTTTTGCCTAGATTTTCTTCTAAGGTTTTTATGGTGCCAGGTCTTATGTTTAAGTCTTTAATCCATCTGGAGTTAATTTAAGTGTAAGGTGTCAGGAAGGGGTCCAGTTTCTGCTTTCTGCAAATGGCTAACCAGTTTTCCCAACACCATTTGTTAAACAGGGAATCCTTTCCCCATTGCTTGTTTTTGTCTGGTTTATCAAAGATTATATAAATGTAGATATGTTGATTTGCCTCCAATGCCTCTGTTCTGTTCCATTGGTCTATATCTCTGTTTTGGTACCAGTACCATGCTATTTTGATTACTGTAGCCTTGTAGTATAATTTGAAGTCTCATAGTGTGATTCCTCCCACTGTGTTCTTTTTGCTTAGAATTGACTTGGTTATGCGGGATCTCTTTTGGTTCCATATGAAGTTCATGGTGGTTTTTCCAGTTCTGTGAGGAAATTCAATGGTAGCTTGATGGGGATAGCGTTAATTCTGTAAATTACTTTGGGCAGTATAGCCATTTTCACAATATTGATTTTTCCTAACCATGAACATGGAATGTTTCTCCATCTGTTTGTGTCCTCTCTTATTTTGTTGAGCAGTGGTTTGTAGTTTTCCTTGAAGAGGTCCCTTACATTCCTTTTAAGTTGTATTCCTAGGTATTTTATTCTCTTCATAGCAATTTTGAATGGCAGTTCATTCTTGATTTGGTTCTCTTTAAGTCTGTTATTGGTGTATAGGAATGCTTGTGATTTTTGAACATTGATTTTATATCCTGAGACTTTGCTGAAGTTGCTTATCAGTTTCAGGAGTTTTTGGGCTCAGGTGATGGGGTCTTCTAGGTATACTATCATGTCATCTGCGAATAGAGACAATTTGGCTTCCACCTTTCCTATTCGAATACCCTTTATTTCTTTTTCTTGCCTGATTGCTCTGTCTAGAATTTCCAGTACTATGTTGAATAGGAGTCATGAGAGAGAGCATCCTTGTCTAGTGCC
Source organism: Saguinus oedipus (assembly GCA_031835075.1). Taxonomy (NCBI): domain Eukaryota; kingdom Metazoa; phylum Chordata; class Mammalia; order Primates; family Cebidae; genus Saguinus; species Saguinus oedipus. The sequence continues at coordinate 132,703,058 of CM063178.1, forward strand.
AGATTTCAAAGGGAATGCTTCCAGTTTTTGCCCATTAAGTATGATATTGGCTGTTGTTTTGTCATAAATAGCTTTTATTACTTTGATATATGATCCATCAATACCGAGTTTATTGAGAGTTTTTTAGCATAAAGGGCTGTTGAATTTTGTCAAATGCCTTCTCTGCATCAATTGAGATAATCACGTGGTTTTTCTTTTTGGTTCTGTTAATGTGGTGAATGACGTTTATAGACTTGTGTATGTTGAGAACACATATTCTTTGAAAATTTTAACAAGTGACAAACATGGAAGTTTCTTGAATATCAATACTGACTTTTTTGTTAATTTTTTTTTTAATTTTGGGTTTATGGGGCAGCTACTGAATTTGAGGCAGGAAAATAGAGTGTAGAGTCAGGGAACCTAAGGCTAACTTCCTAGAACTGAATCAAAAGGAAAATCCCACCTCTTCACTTCCAAATAAGAAAAGAATTAGAGGCTACTCCCTAATGAAAAAAGAAAAATACCACTGATTGGTCCCTCCCACAACCAATCAGACTGGTTATGAGCCAAAGCTTGATGTGTAACTTTATATCTTCACTTTAGCCTCTGATTGGTTCCCTTCTACAACCAATCAGATGTTTGCACAGGATTGAACTCTGTTACTTTACTTCATCCTCGGATTGGTCACCTTCTGAAACCAATCAGACTGGTTGTGGACCACTTCTTTTACATAGGGTATAAAACAAGTAACCAGTGAGAAACCTATAGAGGTTATTTAAACCCCATAAAAATCTGTAACCAGTGCTCTTGAGCCTGCTGCCACTCTGTGGAGTGTACTTTCATTTCAATAAATCTGTACTTTTCTTTTATTGCTTTGTTTGGTAGTTTTGTGCAATTCTGTGTTAAAAACGCTGAGAATCTGGACACTCTCCACCAGAAACAAAATCACATTGATTTTTAGATTTGATTCTTAAAAACTTTCAATAGTTTGCTATGTATAAATCACCTCTTAAAATAGGTATGTATCATTCTACTGTTGATCTTTTGATTATATACTTATATTTCCATAGCAGGGAATAGTTTCTACTTCCTTAATTCCCCTCCCTGAAAAAGTTACCCTGAGGCATGGTAGGGATCTTCGACAATAAAGAATATAACATAGAAAGGGACATCGAAACACAGTTGAGTGTCTGTTGTGATAATAAAAGTGAGCACAGTGTTATAGCAATCTTTACTTTCCACACTCCAATGTGTGTAGAAAATTGAGAATGAAAATTTTCAAGTCATGCAAAATAATATAGAAAACTAAAAACACAATTTTAAGCATTGTGGCGTCAGGTTGAGCCACACTACATTATGTCAATTATTTCATTTCCTCTGCAAGCCTTTGACAGGGAAGTCGTATATCTTTACTAAACAAGAAAGAGTAGGTGGAATATATTTTATCTCATTAAAACATTTTGAACTAAAGGCACAATGGAACCACTTAGAACATTAGATCCTGCTGTTGATTTCATATTTATTTAATTGTACTGAAAACAAAGTAACTGATCTTTATCTAAATGTGCAAACAAAGAGTAACAAAACAAATAAACTTAGGGGGAAGACCACAAAATGTTTTGAAAATTACAGAACACTGCATCCTTCTGTCCTTTTAGAAATTGTTAAGTAGTGAAAATAAAAATACATGTTTAATCACAAATTAACTGTTTTGTGTTAAAAACCTATAAAATGAGCTCTATTGCAGTCTAAAGAATGAGACGTCTCCAGTAAATTTTGGTTCAAAATAGAACCATCCTATGTTAGCCTATACTTATGGAACACTCATTTTTGTTTATCTTATCACCTTGAAGGAACACAAAATAATACATTAAGAGTAATATTTATTTGATATATGCACTTTCTACCATTTCAAAGACTCCTTTAAATATTTTCAGATGTTTTCAGGGTGTGTCTTATATAAGTCCCCACAACATATTACCATCTACCTCATTAGGCCTACTAGGTGCCACTATTGGTTCTCATCTCTTTTTTGCCATTATTAACTCTCATACACACCACTACTTTTCATCAGCATCCCTGAATACTACTAATAGTGAACTGGAATCTTGAAATCAAAAAAGGATATACATTTTCTGAGTTTTTATCGTGTATTATCTACTGGGAGAAATATCAAAACAAGTCCTGATTCTGCTAGCATCTTAGAGAGATGAAATAAAACTGCTTTTTCTAAGTTTATTTACAGTCCTTTCTCTGAGATCTGTTAACTAGTTTATGGAGCTAGGCTGGAATGTTTTTGAGTGGTATGTATCACTTTATGTGAAAATGTTTCTTCTGTGAGGACTAAAGGATTGTTACTGAATTAAATTATATGTGTTTAATTATTGCTTTAGTATAAACATTGTCCTAGGAACCTTGTCAGTTAATCTCATACATGGTATTATGAAGCAAGCTGCAGACTTTCACTGGACAAGCATATATTATCATGTGCCATAGTAATGACGCAAGTCAGCTGAAAAAATTCATAAATGTCTTATATTTTTCAGAAATGGGAGCCCCAGAGTCAATATAAAATACCTGCATGTAACATTTAGATGATATAATACACTTTATAAGTTACAAGCCAGTATTTTACTCAGAAGTTTTTTTTTAATATAAGAAAATAATGGCATACATGAGGCCAGCAAACATATGAAAAAGTGCTCATCGTCATTGGTCATTAGAGAGATGCAAATCAAAACCACATTGAGATACCATCTCACACCAGTTAGAATGGCGATCATTAAAAAATCTGGAGACAGCAGATGCTGGAGAGGATGTGGAGAAATAGGAACACTCTTACACTGTTGGTGGGAGTGTAAATTAGTTCAACCATTGTGGAAGACAGTGTGGCGATTCCTCAGGGACCTAGAAATAGAAATTCCATTTGACCCAGCAATCCCATTACTGGGTATCTATCCAAAGGATTATAAATCGTTCTACTATAAGGACACATGCACACGAATGTTCATTGCAGCACTGTTTACAATAGCAAAGACCTGGAACCAACCCAAATGCCCAACGATGATAGACTGGACTGGGAAAATGTGGCACATATACACCATGGAATATTATGCAGCAATCAAAAATGATGAGTTTGTGTCCTTTGTAGGGACATGGATGAATCTGGAGAACATCATTCTCAGCAAACTGACACAAGAACAGAAAAAGAAATACCGCATATACTCGCTCATAGGTGGGTGAGAAAAATGAGAACATGTGGACACAGAGAGGCGGTCTACTATACACTGGGGACTGTTGGGGGGAATGGGGGAGGGACAGCAGGGGGGGGCTGGGGGGGATAGCCTGGGGATGAATACCAAGTGTGGGTGAAGGGGAGGAAAGCAGCAAAGCACACTGCCATGTGTGTACCTATGCAACTATCTTGCTCGTTCTGCACATGTACCCCCAAACCTATAATGCAATAAAAAAAAAAAAAAAAAAAAAAAAAAAAGAAAAAAGAAAGAAAAAAAAAAAAAAAGTAGATTTGAATAGAAAATCAAAGAGGCAACCCTAGAGGTATGTCATTGGTTGATAAAATTGTATTCGGCAGTAGAATCCGTTTGAACCAAAATTCAAAACTGAACTCTAGTAGGGAGAACACATAACATCAGAGATTTTCTAGCTGAAGTCATTTTAGAGGGCAATTGGGAGCGCTGGTGTTCAGACTCAACGGCAGCGGAAGCCCCCAAAGCTTTGTGACACACTAGGACTTTCCCAAGCACACTTTAAGATGACTGAGGAGTGGTAGCTATAAACATATGATAATAAAAGCAAAACTAATACCAAAAAAAAAAAAAAAAAAAAAAAAAGAAAATAATGGTTACTTTAATTTTTAACTCCATTGTTCTAATTTCATAACTATCATCACATGTGTACACTTTATTAGGAAGCTGTCATGCAGCAGTGTGAACTTCTCTGAAACAAAATAAGAAATGTTGGAATTACTTCTAAGGAATATTTCTTGTGCAAAATGAGTCATATTCACAAGGAGTAGGTAATTTTTACCAATAATATTTTAATCAAGGATGCTGTGTTTTTACAGACTGTATAAACATTTTGGTTTTGTTTTTCACTACATTAATAATAAACTAAACATTTCTTCTGATTTACACTGATTTAGAAATACACAAATTAAACCCATAAACTTCTGCATTTTTCATTTATTTGTTTTTATTCCTAGCTTAAGGATAAAAAAAATATTTTCCTTCAAAAAATATATATTTTCAGAAACAGTGTGAGCTCTGGGTTTCAGTTGTAGTAGGTATATGACATACAAACTATATATTAAAAATAACTCTGATCATTTGTGTTTGTGTTACAAATAATTCAAGATGTTCTTTCAAGTTGAAATAGAAAACATGTTTCTTTTTTTGTTTGTTTGTTTGTTTTTGTTTGTTTTTTTAAAAAAATTTTATTGCATTATAGGTTTTGGGGTACATGTGCAGAATGTGCAAGATTGTTGCATAGGTACACACATGGCAGTGTGTTTTGCTGCCTTCCTCCCCTTCACTCACACTTGGCATTCATCCCCATGCTATCCCTCCCAAGCCCCCCCCACTGTCCCTCCCCCATTCCCCCCAATAGACCCCAGTGTGTAGTAAACCCCCTCTCTGTGTCCATATGTTCTCATTTTTCTCACCCACCTATGAGTGAGTATATGCGGTATTTCTTTTTCTGTTCTTGTGTCCGTTTGCTGAGAATGATGTTCTCCAGATTCATCCATGTCCTTACAAAGGACACAAACTCATCATTTCTGATTGCTGCATAATATTCCATGGTGTATATGTGCCACATTTTTCCAGTCCAGTCTATCATCGTTGGGCATTTGGGTTGGTTCCAGGTCTTTGCTATTGTAAACAATGCTGCAATGAACATTCGTGTGCATGTGTCCTTATAGTAGAACAATTTATAGTCCTTTGGATATATACCCAGTAATGGGATTGCTGGGTCAAATGGAATTTCTATTTCTAGGTCCTTGAGGAATTGCCACACTGTCATAGAAAACGTGTCTATAAAAAAACACAATTAGTACGATTGTAGTCAGAAAGAAGATTTTTAGATAAAGATTTGATGTTCTTTGATAGTAAAAATTCCCAGAGGCTAGCTACACAACCTTTGGAAAAGTATAGTATCTTACCAAATTCCTAACAGACAAATGGAAAGATACTTAATCAGATCATCTATGTATAATATTTGGGGATCATCTATGTATAATATTTGTTAAATATAAAATGTCTTTTTAAAAACTGTTGAGACAGTGACTTAGAAAGACAGATATTCCAAAATTCTAAATAAATTTTATAAATGTGAATGCCTGAAATGCAGAAAGAACAAAAGGAAGGTTGGGTATATATCTTCTACTATTTTTATCCCTTGATCTAGAACTTTAAGTTTTGATATATAAGTCAAAATAGTGAAAGGAGAAAAGAAGTAAGCTGAAAAATAATTTGCCCGCAGGGCCTTATGTAATGAAGTGAATGCTTTATATCTAGGAAGCCTATAGAGTAGTCTCAAGCTCCACGTAGATTCTGAGCACATGAACTGTGGCTAGTAAAATTGAGAAACAGATTTTTTAATAAAAATTAAACTTTATTGTAAAGTTTATTGATTATTTATATATAACTACTTTATATAAAATTTTATTATGTAATAATATTTAATATATATTATAACTATAACAAAAGTATAAAATTTAATAACATATAATAAGATTTAATATTTTGATTTTTAATGAGAATTAAACTTCATTTTAGAATGATTGGAGACTTTCAGAAATAAAAGTAAAGGTAGTTCAGAGTTCCCATATACTTTCCACTCAGTTTTCCTTAGTAATATCATCTAGCTTAGGTAAGGTCAATTTGTTACATATAATGAGCTAACACTACTATATTATTATTAACTAAAGTTTATAATTTATTCATATTTCCTAATTGTTTACCTAATGTCTTTTGCTAGTTCAAGAATTTATACAGGGTACCACATTACACTGTTATGTTTCCTTAGTATCCACTTGGCTGTAACAGCTTCTCAGACTTTTCTTGTTTTTGATTGATTATCTGGACGTTTTGAGGAATACTGGTAATCAGGTATTTTATAACATGTTTTTCCATTATGATTTTTCTGATGTTTACCCTGATTTGAATGGGGTTATGAATTATGGAAACAAAGACCCTGAGGTAATGTATCATTCTCATCACAACACATTGAAGGTGACTACTATCAACATAACTTACCATTGTTCATGTTAAACATGAGCTGGCTGAGGCAGTGTTTGTTAGATTTCTCAAATGTAAAATTACTCTTTTTTCCTGTATTTCCGTACAATAATCTCTGGAAGACTGCCACTATGTGCAACCCTCACTTAAGAAATATGGATTTGCAGTCAACTTCCTTGAGTGGGCCATAGCTACACAAATTATCTGTAATTTTTCTGCAAGGTAGATTTGTGTACTATCCCCCATTCATTTATTTAATCATTTATTTATATCAGTATAGATCTATGGATGTTTATTTTATACTGTGGGTTATAATCTAAAAATATTTTAATTATTTTGTTACTAACATTTTTCTAACTTCAGACTTGGGAGAATTTTCAGTCGAATTATGTGTTCCTTTTACATAGCCCATTTTGTTTCTACACATCTTGTAACAGTCTTGGACTAGGCTGTTAATTCAATAAGCCCTTCTTTCTCATATGGGAGAACAGTGTTAATGCTTAAACCATGGAAAATAAATATGCTCATTGTCACTGAGATATTGCTACTTCTAAGAAAAATTGTTTTTAATTATAATTAATTCAATTTTAAATTCATATATTTCCAGGTGGCTTGTCACTCTATTGTGTTAAACAACATCAATTGACAGATAAAAACACATTTATGTAGTTCTTGAGTAAAAATATAAGGCTTAAAATTTAAGATTTTCCACTTACTAACTAAAAAACGTTTGTCCAAGTTAATTCAAACTCTGCTTTATTATTCATCCACCAAGGGGTTTATTATTTTATTTTCTTTAAGATATTTTTATGCATTTTATAATAATATTTATTGGCATATTCTAAATTCTGGGAAACACTACTCAGCCTCAGTGTTCTGAGGAGCTGGCCTTGAACCCAAAACTAGCCTGAGAGTTTCTCTTATTAAACATAATTTACCTCATAGAACAACATCAGATAAATTGATACAGAGGCAAGATATTTTAAAAATTTTATTCTTTAATCTTGTCTGGGAAGAAAGGACATCTGTATGTATGCCATAAAAAATGATTCACTATTTATTTGTCTTTGACTAATATGTACAACCTTGGTTTTCTTATCAAGCATAGATTAAGCCTTTCTTCTAGATAAGATTCATACAGATATCAGTGGAGGAATTAACTGCTTCTTGACAGCAACCCATTCAGAACAAAGCTCTACTCCCTGAACCTTCTGTAAAATCAACACAAGCCTAACCACCTAACTCATGTCTCACATGAGTGATATACTTCTCTGTGATGACAAATATCCAACTTTGTCTACTGACTACTGGCACATACGTAGTAGTCTAGCTGGAGATCATCAACACAGTGGTAGTATTGTTTCTATAAAGGCCAGCCAAAGCTGTCGCTAGTTACTGTGGCTCTCATTCATAGATTCCATTGATTGGCTGTTCATTCGACTCAGAAAATATATTATCTGTTATTTAATATAGATTAAAGGATGGATCTGACAGGATCCTTTTGGTGCCACTTCACCAGCAGAGCCTCTGCTCAAGTTTTGCCAAAGACCACTGGGCTGGCTCCACCCACTTGGCCTGGCAAGCTGTGCTTAATTTGCACCACCAGCCCAGATCTCATGCCCATCACAGGCGAGCCAGTCGTGGAGTGGGGAGGGGTGTGTGAGTGAGTACACATGAGGTTCAGCCACAGTGCACAGCCAGGCATGCCAGCTGCTCAGAGGGTAGAGCAAATCCAGGGGCCAGCACAGACACAAGATCCATGTGAGTCTGTGGCTGGACCATGTGTGCCTTAAGCGGCTTCTGCCTTGAGCAATGGTATCTGGTCAAGGGAAACACCGTGGCACTCAAAAATTTAGAGATGCCAGCAAACTTGGAGTCCCAAAGAAGGTGTTACAGCATGTTACAGCTCTGGCTTGGGAAGCCCCAAGGTCTGGGCCCCCAGGAAGCATTATGGCTTATTCATGTTACAGCTCATTTATTCCCACCTGTCCACATTATTTGGCAAAAGGGGGCAAGTCCCAGCTTTGTTCATTCCTCACTCTGGCCTGTGGCACCTGGGCTAGCCTGGCCCTGCTGACACTTCCCATCATGTGAGGAGGGCATCCAGTGTTGGTGGAGAATAAGAGGGCTGCAGCATTACAAATCCTTTCACATCTACCGTTCAGCAGGTCCCATGTTCTTGTCCTGCATCCATGAAAAACGAGGAGAGGCAGACAACCAGAGAGGAAGCAAGGTGGAGAGGAGTTTTATTCAGTGATAGAAAAGCTTTCAGTGGAGAGGGGACCCAAAGTAGGTAGTCCCTACCCAAAGGCATGTAGTCCACAAGTGTGGCTGAGTCTAGGGTTTTCATGTGCTCAGAATGGGAAAGTGCATACTGATTGGTATATGGCAAGCCTGGAAAAGGCATCATTTGATTGGCTAAAAGGCATCAAAGAAGTACCTGGAAGTGTCTGTTTGGTTTTCAGGTTTTAAAACTGCCTTTGGCTTGAAGGTTTCACTGGGTAGGAATTTGTCTGCCTTCTATCATTACTAAGGTTGAAGTGATATCCTTATTAATAGTAATAAAATACTGAACATGACTTCTTCCTTTCTATCAGGGGCTAAGGAACTAGTAAAACTGACTGACACAAAACCTACCATTTTAATGAATATAGAAAGTGCTATGTAGCCATATGATGTTTGGAGGTGATTCAGTGAAAGATGAGAAATTTAGCCTGGAGATGGGTTGGGGATGACTGGTGGACATGGTCTAGAATCCTTTTACAAACAAAATTAATTGTTTTTGCATTTTCTGGTTGAACTTTTTCTGTTATCTTAACTTTTACAAAGGATTATAAAATATAAATCTCTGGTGCAACGTAAGAGGAAATTTTCCAACTTTGGTCAGAGATGGGCCATAGATCATCCTTAGATCTTTTGACATTTGTTTTTCAAGTCCAGTTTCAATTGTCACTTTCAGTATGTATTTTATATTACAATGAATTGTTAATGATGACATGAAACTTATTAAATATTTATATACTCATATGGTTTCAGGAAAAATGAAATGTGTATATTATTTGGCTTTCCATAAAAATTCTTCCTTTATAATTTTTTATGATAATTTGTAATTCAGAAAGAAAAGTATAAAATGAGAACAATGTATTGCAGTAACATACTATACATGATCTCAAATAAAGTAGGGTCAATACATCAATCCAGGAACACAACATCAATCTAAACATCAGTGATATTCCCCAAATGAAAAATAAATGCCAGAGGGCTATAGCTAAGGTTGTACCCACCTTTTCAGGAGCAGTTCTGTGATGCTCAGTTAACCCTTTTCTTTCTTCTCTGCCTCTTTTCTCTAACATCTCTGCAACGTTCCCTCACTTCCCACCTTTGCCTTTTGTGCTAAGCAGTTATTCTGTGGAATGGCCAAGGCAGAAGCAGAAGCTGGAGGGATAGAGGCAGATGAAGGGCATTCGTGCCAGTTAAATGTTTAATCACCTGCTTCTGAAGCATGAACATTTTAAACTGAACACAGTCATTTATTTTATAACTGCAAGCAAGATTAAAATATATTTGAAGAAATAATACACTGATTTCCAATCATGCTTGTTTGTTAGCAATCATTTCAAGTCTTTTCTCCCACGAAGAGTTTGATAGGTGGTGAGGTGAGAACTGCTAAAACAGACTTTTAATTCACATATTTGCCTGGAACCATCCTAGACAGACTTTTAATTCACATCTCTGCCTGGAACCATCCTAGACAGACTTTTAATTCACATCTTTGCCTGGAACCATCCTAAAGAACATGAGGAACGTAATTCAGACAGTTATTTACTTACCTGTTAGTGAAAATCTTAGATTGTCTGAAATGCCAAAACAATCTTTGTCATACTAAAGCTTAATGTTAGCACATAACATTTGTTCATTTAAGTGAACTGCTTTACAGCCACCTGTATTTCTGTTGGTGTATGTGTCCCTGGGGTACAGTCAGTTGCATATAATAATTCAGAAATGATTGCCTCAACCATTTTATTCAACTCACTCAGTTAACTCAGACAAAATACATAGAAAACAAAAATCTTCCAACAAACTTGCTAACTTTCAGTCTCATGTTTTTTGCCTATATAGACCTTGTGCAGTTAATGCAAATAAATATAGGTAGAATTAGCTTAATACTTTGTCTAGCTATCAAAATCAGTAATTTAATTTTTTCAGGAAGTATAAAACAACCAGACCCTTCAAATAAGGGATCTTTTAAATATTCAATGTTGACTAGTTGCTCTTTGTAAAAAAACAAGTAACCTGTGTATTCAGTTGGGGGACATGGAGCACATAAAAACTCATATTGAGCACTAATTAGACAAAAAATAAAAATAAGTAAATGAGTGTTATTTTGTTAATTAAACTTTCACCTCATTGAGATCATATTGCTTGATGGAAGCACAGAAATACTAAAGGAATTTTTCCATATAACTAGGTGGATGACATGACAAGCAGATATTACCAGTAGTAGTGATAGTGGATTACTTACACCATTAAAGATGAAGATGGCAATCACTTATATAATAGTAGTTTCAAAAGGATCTGTGTCAACTGAAGTAGTCCACTCCTCAAGGGATGAAGGACATGCCAGCCCTGCACGCTCCTGTGCCTGAGGGGTGATTTAGATATCAATCTTGCCCGTGTGGACTGTCACTTCTGCCACCTTAGGAAAGAAAAAAACAACTTCTTAGCAATCATATTCCTAGATCTTTACCTAAGTAAACTGAAAGCTTACATGCACACACAAACCTGTATGCAAATGTTTACAGCAACTTTATTCATAATCTCCAATACCTAGAAGCAACCAAAATGTCTTTCATTGGTGAATGGTTTAAAAAAAAGTGGTAATTTTTTTTGTTTGTTTTGAGACAGGGTCTCATTTTCTTGCCCAGGCTGGAGTGGAATGGCATGATCATAGCTCATTACAGCCTCAAACTTCTGGGTTCAAGTGATCTTTCCATTGTATCTGGAATTACAGGTGTGCACCACCATGCCTGGGTAAATTTTTTTAAAGTTTTTTTCATAAAGATGGGGTCTCCTGTGTTGCCCAGATTGGCCTTAAATGTTCCTCCCATCTTGGACTCCCAAAGAGTTGGAATTATAGGCATGAGCCACAATTCCTGGCCATGGTACATTCATATAATGGAGTACTATTCTGTTGTAAAATGATAGTAAACTATTGATTCACACAATGATATGGACGAATTTTAAATGAATTTTGCTAATTGAAAGGAGCCAGACTCCAAAGGGTGCACACATTGTATAAATTCATTCATATGGCATTTTAGAAGCAGCTATACTATAGGATGGAAAACAGATGTCAGGGTTGCTGGTGGTAGGGAAGAGGGTAGATTAACTCTACATTAACTGCTGAAATAATTCATGGAAGGAATTTTTAGGATAACAGAACAGTTCTGGGCTGGGTGTGGTGGCTCACACCACCTATCATCCCAGCACCCACCTTTAGGAGGCTGAGGTGGGAGGATCGCTTGAGCCAGGAGTTCAAAACCAGCCTGGGAAACATAGATCCCACGTTTACAAAAAGTAAAAAAAATAAAATAAAATAACTGGGGATGTGTGCACATGCCTGTAGTCCCAGTTACTCAGGAGGTTGAGGTAAAAGGATTGTTTGAGACTAGTGGGTTGTGATCGCACCTCTGCATTCCAACCTGGGTGGCAGAGAAAGACCCCATCTCCAAAAGGCAGGGTTGGGGGTTGGGTAAGGAACAATTCTGCACGATACTGGGTTGTGGATAAATGGCTCTGCATTTTTTAAAATCCATAGAACTGTATATCACAAAGTGGGAACTCTAATGTATACAATTTAAAAAAATTAGGGCCAAGATGTCGCAGTCCAAGAAAAGAAAGCTTGAGTCGGGAACGGCGGCGAAGGAGGGGAGGGAACTGAAGAGAAAGATGGCGCGGAGAGGGAGGCAGCCCTGGAGCGACCACGGAGGACTAAGCGGGAGTGGGACAAGCTGTACTATGAGTGCTACCTAGACGTTTCGGTCCACGAGGAGATGATGGCAGACCGTGTCCGCACCCATGCCTACCGCCTGGTATTCCTCCGGAACTGGGCAGCATTGTGAGGCAAGACGGTACTGGACGTGGGAGCGGGCACCGGCATTCTGAGTATCTTCTGTGCCCAAGCCGGCGCCTGGCGCCTGTACCCGGTAGAGGCCAGCGCCATCTGGCAAAAGGCTCTGGAGCTGGTGTGGTTGAACGGGCTGGAGGATCGGGTGCACGCCCTGCCGGGACCGGTGGAGATTGTGGAGTTGCCGGAGCAGGTGGATGCCATCGTGAGCGAGTGGATGGGATATGGACTCCTGTACGAATCCATGCTGAGCTCCATGCACGAACCAAGTGGCTGAAGGAAGGCGATCTTCTCCTGCTGCCTCCACCGAGCTCTTCATAGCCCCCATCAGCGACCAGATGCTGGAATGCGGCCTGGACTTCTGGAGCCAGGTGAAGCAGCACTATGGTGTGGACATGAGCTGCCTGTAGGGCTTCGCCACGCGCTGCCTTGTGGGCCACTCGGAGATCGTGGTGCAGGGACTGTCAGGCGAGGATGTGCTGGCCTGGCCACAGCGCTTTGCTCAGCTAGAGCTCTCCCGCTCTGGCCTGGAGCAAGAGCTGGAAGCCAGAGTGGGCGGGCGCTTCCGCTGCAGCTGCTATGGCTTGGGGCCGAGGCACCGCATTGCCATCTGGTTCCAGGTGACCTTCCCTGGAGGGGAGTTGGAGAAACCCCTGATGCTGTCCACCTCGCCTTTCACCCGGTCACGCACTGGAAACAGGCGCTCCTCTATCTGAACGAGCCGGTGCAAGTGGAGCGAAACATAGACGTATCAGGAGAGATCAGCTACTGCCCTCCCTGGACAAGCCCCGTCGCCTAGGCGTGCTGCTGCGCTACAAAGTGGGAGACCAGGAGGAGAAGACCAAAGACTTTGCCATGGAGGACTGAGCGTTGCCTTTTCTCTCAGCTACCTCCCAAGGCAGAGAAAGGGAGATCCCACGTGCAAGTAGGGGAAATATCCGTCTCCCTTTTCCCTCATAGCCTCTGGGGAGGGAGAGTGACTTCGTTTGAAGAGATTCTTCTGGTGATGTTTATTTAAAAAGTGATCCCCTTCAACAACGGATACAGCGTGCTTAATATTGGGCTTTTAAGCCTCAAAAGCATGAAGTACCAAGCACTTATATTTCGGTATATTTTGTCTCACAGGGGAGGGAAGGGGGAAGAACACGGAAGAAAATATCATTTTTTGAAGGGTCCATGCACATCCCTGACATCTCACACCTTATCTAAGTCTAAAGCTGGGGAGAAAGGGTTCATTTAGACTTCATAAATTTACAATACAACTTTAGAATCTCTCCAGAGCCATATTTTCTCAGTCTGAATTAATTCCCCATTCCTAGGGGCCTGTGGGCTATGGTACTTCTTCCTCATTGTTTTCTAAGTCAACTTTACTACTGGTAATGAAGGGGAAGGCTATGAGGAAGCAGTTTAAATAGCCCTGTTCTCATTACACTTAACACACACATAGGGCGCTAAAGCTGATGAACACATTAATCCATTAAGTAAAGTAGTCTTTGTAAAACATACCTAAGAAACTCAGAAGGTGAATTTAGGAGAAAGAGACCGGAAAGAGAAATAGTATGGATTTTTAAAAATTCTTGTCTCAGCAATCCCATTACTGGGTATATATCCAAAGGACTATAAATCGTTCTACTATAAGGACACATGCACACGAATGTTCATTGCAGCACTGTTTACAATAGCAAAGAACTGGAATCAACCCAGATGCCCAACGATGATAGACTGGACTGGGAAAATGTGGCACATATACACCATGGAATATTATGCAGCAATAAAAAATGATGAGTTTGTGTCCTTTGTAAGGACATGGATGAATCTGGAGAACATCATTCTCAGCAAACTGACACAAGAACAGAAAAAGAAATACCACATACACTCACTCATAGGCGGGTGAGAAAAATGAGAACACATGGACACAGGGAGGGGGTCTACTACACACTGGGGTTTATTCGGGGGAATGGGGGAGTGACAGCAGGGGGGCTGGGGAGGGATAGCCTGGGGATAAATGCCAAGTGTGGGTGAAGGGGAGGAAGGCAGCAAAACGCACTGTCATGTGTGTACCTATGCAACTTCTTGCACGTTCTGCACATGTACCCCAAAACCTATAATGCAATAAAAATAAAAAATAAAAATTCTTGTCTCTACTATTACAACCAAATATATATATAATCATGTATGTCCCATAAATATTGTTTTAATTCTTATGAAACAGGCTGGTAGAGGAGGTTTCTGAGCCTAACTCAAGGGCTTATTCATCACTATGGGTAAATTATTTAAATTCAATTAAGGAAAATATTTTCCCAGCTAGAAAAAAATGTACTCATTCTCATTTAAACTCATTTGGAGGGATCATATGAGTTGGCCTACTTAAAACTAGTGAAAGTTTCCTTTTTTTTCTCTCTCTGTTTCATGCAGCCAAATGTGAAAATTGTGTTTTAGGAAAATCACTTGTAATAAAGTGTAAAACTTATCCAATTTATTTTGCTGTTTTCCTCCTTATCCTTGTACCAAATAAAACAGTGACATTCTCATGTTTTCTAGATGAAAAAAATATCAACCAGGATGGAGGGGAATGTAGACTTTCAGGAATGAATGTCAATGTACACATAACATTTCTGAGGGGTTGGGAAAAGGAGCAAACCAAAGTAACCTTGCAGATGCTGCTTTGACTTACAATTGCAAGGCTAAAGGCCAAAGGAACTGGACTTCAGCACTGTGTTACAATTTGTAAGTTTGTTTCTCATTGGGCTAAGGGCGGGGATGGGGGTGGGGAGGCTGTGACCAATTCTGAAATAGCTTTACATGCACCATGAGTAAGAAGGGGCAAATAAGTAAATGAAGAGTGGATAGTGGGGGTCAGGTTTTTCGCTGCTGGAGAGATAAGTTATAGATAAGCAAAGGCAGAAGGCTGGAAGGAACCCTGTGATACTGGATTTGAGTTAGAGAAATAAATATGAACTCATATTTAACCACGCATATATAAAAATTTAATAGATATGTGTATATACATGGGTTAATGCACATAGCTCCTAGCTGTGTGTTCTGAGAGGGCCTATTACAGGGTTACAGATTGTATAGGGTTGCCAGATCAACACAGGATGCATAAATAAATTTGAATTTCAGATAACAATAAACAAATTAGGTCTGCATGAATGAGAGTGTTGGGGAGGCCCAGGCCACCTCTTGGTCCTGCTGGTGCACCTTACTGGGGGCTTAAAACCACCCCAAGTGTTTGGGTGTGGAGGCTCACACCTGTAGTCCCAGCACTTTGAGAAACTGCGGCAGGATAACTGAACCCAGGTGTTTGAGACCAGTCTGGACAATGCAGCAAACCCCATCTCTAGATAATAGAAAAGGAAAAATTAGTCAGGCATTGTGGCACACACCTGTAGTCCTAGCTACTGGGGAGGCTGACACAGGAGGATGGCTTGAGCCTAGCAGTTAGAGGCTGAAGTGATCCATGATGGAGCCACTGTACTCCAGTCTGGGTGACAGAGCAAGGCCCTGTGCACCTCTAAAATAACCCCCTCAAGTCATACCTTGTCTGCATCCACACCCCCATCTCCTGTCTCACTGTAAAGGCTTCATGGCAGCAGCAGAGGACCCAGCACCTGAGCTGGACTTGGGGGCTAAAGATCACCAGCTGTGAGTACCCTCTGAGCCTCTCCCCTCCTTCCCACTCTTTCTGGCAGGTCCTGGTGCTGCTGTTCTTCCTGCAGCTGGAGGCCATCCCTGCCCCAGACAGTAAGAGACAGAGCATCCTGTTCTCAACCAAAGTCTTAAGACCCCTGTCCATCTCCAGAAGACAAATAGACATCCCTAAAACCTCTGGATAATCGGACCATTGCCGAATGGGAACCAAACCTTCCTGAGGTGTCCTTGGGCCAGCCCCAAGCATCAGGCCAACTTCCAAGGGACAGTGAGACAAAGCAGTAGGACAGGTGGTCTGGGGACATCCTAGCCAGGCCTGGAAGCTCCAGGCTGGCCCTAAACTGTGGTTTTTCACACGGCTACCCGAGGGCACCCCAAGCCACTGTATCTCAGAGTCTGGGCCAGATCCTGGGGGACAGAGTGAATGGAATGGTTTTAGGAACTTACATGTCTCCTGGATCACTTCTTGAGATGTGCCCTCTCCGGGGAGACAGGAATGTGATGGGATCCCCTCACTGTTGTATCTTGAATAAATGTTGCTGCTTCATCCTCTGGGGTCATGGCCCTGTCCCTGTGTGGAAGGGTCATGGCCCTGGGTCATGGCCCTGTCCCTCTTCCATTCCCTGACTAGGAAACCACACTCCATTTAGAAAAGAATTGAGAGGCTAAGTCAGCACTGGGTAACATTTTTACTCCATTCACGGCTTTCTTTTTTCTTCTTTCCAGAAGGACTTTTGTGCAGAAATGGATCTTTTCTTGCTGTGTTTGTCCTTATTGGAAGGCAGCTCCAAAAGGCCTGTGAAATGTTGGGGGACTGGACCCCAGGGGAGGGAGTCCCAGGCTGTGCACTTTAGGATTCCTCCTCCAGGGAGAGCAACCTCATCCCTGATCCTGACCACCCTCCTGACTCACACTCTCCTGTTTGGCTTCCACAGGCCAGGACTTCTCTGGCTTCCCTTTGCCCACACTCTCCCTGCCTCAAGTGTCCCCAGCACAGGTGGCTTCATTTTTCTCTCAACTCAGGGAATTTGCTCAACTTCTGTAAAAGTCCCTACTTAGTGGTAGAAGCTTGCTGATGGCATGTTTTAAAACTTTGATTCAAATAACCTTTTAATACTTGAATATTTTAAGTTTTACACATAGTTCCTAATTTTTTTCTAACAGATTCAGATACCTAATAAGATCCTAGAATGGCACCATTTTGTCTTTCTCTAAGTGCCTGGCTCTGCTTTCTCAGGAGTGGGTTCCGAGGTCTCTGGACTACAGGATATTTAGAAGGTCAGGAAGAAGCCCAGCCTAGGGATGAGGGGTAGGGGGGCAGCCTCCTTCCTTGAGAAGGCAGAGGCACAGCACCAACTGCTGCCCCTTCTGCCAGCACCTGTGTGGGAGCCCAGGCATCCTTTGTAACCCTGCATTACCAGCAGGCTGAAAGAAAACAGAAGCGTGGAGGCTGCCACTTATTTTCAACAAATTAACCCATACAGAGTTCCCTAACTTTTTCAGAAAAAGGAGGTTGGGGCAAGGAGAGAGGAGAAGGGAGACAAAACCCAGAGTTGAGTTTCCAGATAATCCTGCAGGAGAAAAGGATGCAGCTGCCTAGAGGAGGGAAGAAGGATCACACTCAGGATAAGTGTGTGGGGTCCTGGTTGACACCAACACCCAGTGCAGTTCTGTCTGGCGACCTCTGCACCGGACAAGGTGGGGAAGGTGAGAGTTCCCTGGATGTCCGTGGGCAGATCCTGCTGAGCATGCAGCATGTTGGGAAATCTGACACTGGAGCCATTCTCCTCCACTCTAGGCAATTCCAGGCAAGGTAAGGCAAGGCAAGACAAAACAATTCCAGGCAAGAAGATTCCAGGCAAGGCAATCCTAGACAAGGCAAGGCAAGAGAAGGCAAGGCAAGGCAAGGCAGGGCAGGGCACGGCAGGGCAGGGCAGGGCAAGGCAGGGCAAGACAAGGCAAGGCAAGGAAAGGAAAGGAAATTGGAGGCAAGGCAATTCCAGGGAAGGCAAGGCAAGGTAATTCCAGGGAAGGTAACTCCAGGCAAGGCAAGGCAATTCCAGGTAAGGCAAGGCAACAGAGGGCAAGGCAATTCCAGGCAATGCAAGGTAAGGCAAGGCAAAAAATTCCAGGCAAGGGAATTCAAGACAAGGCAGGGCAGGGCAGGGCAGGGCAGGGCAGGGCAGGGCAGGACAAGGCAAGGCAAGGGAAGGCAAGGCAAGGCAAAGCAAGGCCAATTCAGGCAAGTCAATTTCAGGCAAGGCAAGGCAATTTCAGGCAAGGCAAGGCAATTCCAGGGAAGTTAATTCAAGGCAAGGCAAGGGAACACAATTCCAGGCAAGGCAACTCCAGGCAAAGCAAGACAAGCCAATTCCAGGCAAGGAAATTCCAGGCAAGGGAAGGCAAAGCAAGGCAATTTGAGGCAAGGAAAGGAAAGGCAACTCAAGGCAATTTCATGCAAGGCAAGGCAAGGCAATTTCAGACAAGGCAAGCCAAGGCAAGGAAAGGCCTAGCAATTCCAGGCAAGGCAAGAAAAGGCAAGGCAAGGCAAGGCAATTTCAGGTTAGTAAATTCCAGACAATTCAAGGCAAGGCAAGGCAATGCAAGGCAATTCCAGGCAAGGCAAGGAAAGGGAAGGCAAGCAAGGCAATTCTGGGAAAGGCAATTCCAGGAAAGAAAATTTGAGGCAAGGCAATTACAGGTAAGGCAAGGCAAGGTAATTCCAGGGAAGATAACTCCAGGAAAGGCAATTCCAGGCAAGAAAATTCCACACAAGGCAAGGCAATGGAGGGCAAGGCAATTCCAGGCAAGGTAAGGCAAGTCAGGACAGGGCAGGGCAGGGCAGGACAAGGCAAGGCAAGGAAATGCAAGGTGAGGCAAGGCAAGGCAAGGCCAATCCAGGCAAGTCAATATCAGGCAAGGAAAAGCAATTCCAGGGAAGGCAATTCAAGGCAAGGCAAGGGAACACAATTCCAGACAAGGCAACTCCAGGCAAGGCAAGACAAGGCAATTCCAGGCAAGACAAAGCAAAGCAAGGCAATTTAAGGCAAGATAAGGAAAGGCAACTCAAGGCAATTCCATGCAAGGCAAGGCAAGGCAATTCCAGGCAAGAAAATTCCAGTTAAGCAAAGCAAGACAATGTAATTCCAGGCAAGGCAATTCCAGGCAAGGCAAGGCAAGGCAGGGCAATTTTATTAAAGACAATTCCATTCCAGGCAAGGCAAGGCAAAACAAGGCAATTTCAGGCTAGGAAACTCCAGGCAATGGAATTTCAGGCAAAACAAGGCAAGGCAAGGCAATGCAAGGCAATTCCAGGCAAGGCAAGGCAAGGGAAGGCAAGCAAGACAATTCTGGGAAAGGCAATTCCAGGCAACGCAAGGTAAGACAAGGTAGAGAAAGGTAATTCCAGGCAAGGCAATTCCAGGCAAGGCAAGGCAATGCAGGTTAAGGCAATTCCAGGCAAGGGAAGGCAAGGCTATTCCAGGCAAGGCAATTCCAGGCAATGCAAGGCAAACAAATTCCAGCAAGGAAATTCCAGGCAAGGTAAGGAAAGGCAAGGAGAGGCAAGGTCATTCCAGGCAAGGCAATGCAATGCAATTCCAAGCAAGAAAATTCCAGGCAAGCCAAGGCAAGGCAATTCCAGACAAGGTAATTTCAGACAAGGAAAGGAAAGGCAATTCCAGGCAAGGCAAAAAAGGGCCATTCCAGGCAAGGCAATTTCAGGCAATCAAGGCAAGGCAATTCCAGATGAGGTAACTCCAGGAAAGGCAAGACAATTCACCTGGAATTGCCTTGCCTAGAATTGCCTTGCCTTCTTTTGCCTTGCCTTGCCTTGACTGAAATTGGGTTGCCGGGAATTGCCTTGCCTGGAATTGCCTTTCCCTGTCTTTTCTTGCCTTGACTGGCCTGGAATGCCATTCTGGCAATTGCCTTGCCTGGAATTGCCTTGCCTGGAATTGCCTGGAATTGCCTTGCCTGGAATTGCATTGCCTTGCTTTGCCTTGCCTTGTTTTCCCTGGAATTGCCTGGCCTAGAACTGTATTGTCTTGCTTTACCTTGCCTTGCCTGGAATTCCCTTTTCTGTAATTACCTTGTCTGAACTTACCTTGTCTGGAATTGCCTTGTCTTGTCTTGCCTGGTATTTTCTTTCTTGGAATTGCATTGCATTGCATTACCTTGTCTTGCCTAAAATTGCCTTGCCTGGAATGACCTTGCCTCTCATTGCCTTTCCTTTCCTTGTCTGAAATTACCTTGTCTGGAATTGCCTTGTCTTCCCTGGAATTTCCTTGCTTGGAATTGCATTGGATTGCATTGCATTGCCTGAAATTGCCTTGTCTGGAATGACCTTGCCTCTCCTTGCCTTTCCTTGCCTTGCCTGGAATTTCCTTGCTGGAATTTTTTTGCCTTACATTGCCTTGAATTGCCTAGAATTGCCTTGACTGGAATAGATTTGCCTTCTCTTGCCTGGAATTGCCTTACCCTGCATTGCCTTGCCTTTCTTGGAATTGCCTTGCCTGATATTGCCTATCTCTGCCTTGTCTTGCCTTGCCTATCCTGGAATTGCCTTTCCTGCAATTGCCTAGCCTGGAATTTCATTGCCTTGCCTTGCCTTGTTTTGTTTTGCCTTGCCTGGAATTGCTTTGACTTGCATTGCCTTGCCTAGAATTGCCTTGCCTGGAATTGACATGCCTGGAATTGCCTTGCCTTGCCTTACCTGGAATTGCATTGCATTACCTTGCTTCTTTTTTCCTGGAATTGCCCTGCCTTGCCTTCCCTGGAATAGCCTTGCCTGGAATTTCCTTCTCTTGCCTTGCCTTAACAGGTATTGCCTTGTTTCAAGTTGCCTTGGCTTGCCTTTCCTCACCTGGAATTGCCTTGCCTAGAATTTGCTTGCCTTGTGTTGTGGTGCTTTGCCTTGACTGGAATTGCCTTGTCTGGAATTGTCTTGCCTTGCCTTAGTGGGAATTGCCTTGCCTGGAATTGCCTTTCCATGCCTTTTCTTTCTTTGCCTGGTCTGGAATTGCCTTTCTGGCAGTTGTCTTGCCTTGCATTGCCTGGAATTGACTTGCTTTGCATTGCCTTGCCTTGCCTGGAATTGCCTGGCCTAGAATGCATTGCCTTGCCTGGAATTGCCTTGCCTGAAATTGTTTTTTCCTTGCCTTTCCTGGAATTGCCTTGTCTGGAATTGCCTTGCCTTGCCTTGCTTGGAATTGCATTGCCTTGCCTTGCCTTGCCTTGCCCTGCCCTGCCCTGCCCTGCCCTGCCCTGCCCTGCCCTGCCTTGCCCTGCCCTTCCCTGCTCTGCCCTGCCCTGCCTTGCCTTGCCTTGCCTGGAATAGTCTTTACTGGAATTTCCCTGCCTTGCCCTTCCTGGAATTGCATTGCCTGGCATTACCTTGTCTTGTCTTACTTGACTGGAATTTTCTTGCCTTGAATTGCCTTGCCATGCCTTGTCTTGCCTTGCCTTGGCTTGCTTTGCCTGGAGTTTTCTTGCCTTGCCTTGCCTTGCCTTTCCTTGCATGAAATTTTTTTGCCTTGCCTTGCCTTGCATTACCTGGAATTGCCTTGCCTGGAATAGCCTTGCCTTGCTTTGCCTGGAATTGCCTTGCCTTGCCTTGCTTTGCCTTGCCTTGCCTTGCCTTTCCTAGAATTGCCTTGCCTTGCACTCATCTCTGCTTGTGGATGTGGTGAGGCAGGGAGCAGAAAATACAAAAATTAGCAGGATGAGGTGGCACTTGCCTTTATATCCAGGTACTGTTGACACTGAGGCAGGAGAATCGCTTGAACCCGGGAGGCAGTGGTGCCATGAGCCAAGTTTGGGCCACTGCACTCTAGCCAGAATTACTGCTCAACACTCCAGCTCAAATAAATAATAAATAAATAAATTTAAGCCTGTAATTCTATCACTTTGGGAGGCTCCAGTAGGTAGTTCTTCTGAAATCAGAAGTTTGAGATCAGCCTGGCCAATATGGAGAAACCCCATCTCTACCAAAAATATAAATACTAGCTGGGTGTTGTGGCATGCACCTGTAGTCTCAGCTGCTCAGGAAGCTGAGACAGGAGAATTACTTGAACCCAGGAGGCAGAGGTTGCAGTAAGCCAAGATCATGCCACTGCACTTCATCCTGGGAGACAGAGCCAGACTCTGTCTCAAAATAAGTAAATAAATACAATTAATTTTTTTTTAAATGTAGTAAAATTGCAGTCATGCAGCAGAAGCATGCTAATCCTTTCCAGGTAGTGAAGGCAGACTTTATACACAAATCTCACAAGAACTTTTATACCCACCCCTGAAAGAAAGCCCTGATTGCCTTCCAGAGAAACAGTACATGGACAAATGCATGGGCTGTCCCAAACAGCACTGGAAAGGTCAACAGAAAACAGGGAGTGACATGCTCAGCCCTTGAGCCCAAAATGCCCTTTTTCAGAGCAGCTGCCAGAAGACAGTGAGCAGGATCGGGTTGGAGGTCACCTGTGGGTGAAGGGGAGAATGGTCAGATCTGGGCAGGGGTGTAGGAGCCTGGGTATCCTCACTGGAACAGGAGAGCTGCACCGTGATGCTCAGCTGACAGGCAGAGCCTTGCAAATCCAAGTTCTCATGGTACAGAGAGGCCAGCCAAGGTGAGGCCAAAGACAGGCACACACAGGAATGGTTTCCTGGAGGACAGGGCCCAGTTACATCTCTCAAATGGGACCAGATTGGTAGGAAGATCAGCTGCTTTAAGCAACCGAGGTACCTTCTGGGTGAGCTCCCAAACTAGATGGTGCCGGGGCCCTGGACCAGGCAGCTGGACTAGACATCACATGGTCCTATATTCCAGGAAACAGCATCTAGCACTCATCTGGCCAGTTCTCCAAAAGAACCATCCACATGCCATCTTTCCATTTCCCCTTTGTTCACAGACTGGGCAGGGCCTGACCAGAAACTCTCCCTTAAGGTTTTCAGTCACTGCCAAAATCAGAGCCCGGCAGTGAGGAGGTGATGTTAACATGTGATTCTGGGCCAGTCGCTGCCTCAGGCTGTAAACTCAGTGCTTTTGGGAAGCTGAGCTGGGAGGATCACTTGACATCATTAGTTCAAGACCAACCTGAGGAACATAGATCTCTACAAAAAAATAAAAATAAAATAAAAATTACCCAGCTCTGGTGGCATGTACCCAGAGTCCCAGCTACTCGGGAGGCTGAGGTGGCTGGAGCTCAGGAGTTCAAAGTTGTAGCTCTGTTGTTGCTGCTGCACTCCAACATGAAAGACAGAGTGAGGCCATGTCCTGAAAAAGGAACAAACACACTAGGCATAAAAGAAACATACCTGAAAATGGCTGGGAACGTGGCTCATGCCTGTAATCCCAGAACTTTGAGAGGCTGAGGTGAGTGGATCACCTGACATCAGGAATTCAAGAGCAGCCTGGCCAACATGGTGAAACCCCGTCTCTACTAAAAGTACAAGAATTAGCCGGGCATGGTGGAGGGCACCTGTAATCCCAGCTACTCTGGACTGTGAGGCAGGAGAATTGCTGGAACCTGGGAGATGGAGGTTGCAGTGAGCTGAGATCCTGCCATTGCACTGCAGCCTGGGTGAAAAGAGCAAGGCTTCATCTAAAAAAATAAAAAATAAAAATCATACCTGAAAATAATGAAAGCTGTTTATGACAAAGCCATGCCTAACCTACTACATAATGAGGAAACATTGAAAGCATTTCCTCTGCAAACAGGAACAACACAAGGATGCCCATTCTCACCACTACTATTCAACATCACACAATCGGGCAAGAGGAAAAAATAAAAGGCATCCACAATGGAAAAGAGGACATCAAATTATCCTTATCTGATGAAGATATGATCTTTGATTTAGAAACATGTAAAGGTTCCACTAGAAAACCCCTAGAGTTGATCAATAAATAAATACAGTTATTTCAGGATACAGAATCAATGTACCAAAATCAGCAGCATTTCTATACACAAATAATGGTCTAGTTGGGAAGGAAATTAAGAAGGCAATCCCATTTACAGTAGCAATAAAATGAAAAAAAGTTATGCCACAGAATAAATTGCACAAGGAGTTTGAAGATATCTACAAGAAAAACTACAAAACACTGATGAAAACTTTAATAAGACAGAAAGAAATGGACAATCATCCCATGCTAATGGATGGAAGAAACTCATAGCATTGAACTGATCATACTGCCAAGAGCAGCCTAGAGATTCAATACAACCCCTGCCAAAATATCAGTATCATCACTCACAGTATTGGAAAACCATACAATTCATATGGAACCAAAAAAGAGCTCAAAGAGTCAAAGCCTTCCTCAGCAAATAGAAAAAAATCTAGAGGTATCCCATTTCACTACAAATTAGAATGACAAAATTTTTGACAAGTGCGTGGTAACTAAAACAGCACGGTGCTAGCAGGAAAATACACATAGATCAATGGGACACATGACAGAGCCCAGAAAGACAGCCACATATTCACAGCCAATTGATTTTCGACACAGCTGACAGAAACACACTGGGGAAAGGACACCCTCTTCAGTGAATGGTACTGGGAGGGCTGGATAGCCACATGCAGAAGAATAAAACTGGACCTTTTTTCTCTCACCATATACAAACACCACCTCCAGATAGATCCGAGACTTGAATGCCAGATACAAAACTAGAAAAATATTAGAAGGAAACCTAGAGAAAACTCTTCTGGACCTTGTTTAGTGGAGTCACCTAACTTTGGCAGGTGTACAGTCTGAGGAGGCAGCATGTGAATCATGGGGAGAGGAAGAAGATGGGTTAGAAAGTGTTCCAGTCAGGCTCCAGGTGGAAGTCGTGGGTAAGAAAACTCTTGCAGCTGAGTGTGCTGTGGTGCCCTGGGCTGGCTGTATGGGAGCAGAAGATGAGGCCTGGGCTGCAGCTGAAGCAGCTGGATGGGAAGATGGATGAGGCTGCTTCAAGCCATGGGTTCCCTGCTGCTGTCCATGAAGGACAACAGGTTTGGGCTGGGTGGTGGCTGCACTGGTCACGGGAAGTTTTAGTACTGAGGTAAGACCACTGATCCTCAGTCTGGCCAGGGTGGTGATGAGAGAGGCAGAATATGGGTTAGAAAGGGTCCCAGCCAGGCTCCAGGTGGAAGTGGTGGGTAAGGAAACCACTGCAGCTGAGTGTGCTGTGGTGCCCTGGGCTGGCTGTGTTGGAGCAGAAGATGAGGTCTGGGCTGCAGCTGAAGCAGCTGGATGGGAATATGGATGAAACCGCTTCAAGGTGTGGGTTCCCTGCTACTGTCCATGAAGGACCACAGGTTTGGGCTGGGTGATGGCTGCAGCGATAGCAGCAAGTTTCTGTAGTAAGGCAAAACCACTGACCCTCTGTCTGGCCAGGGTGGTGGTGTGAGAGGCAGAAGATGGGTTAGAAAGGGTCCCAGCCAGACTCCAGGTGGAAGTGGTGGGTAAGGAAACCCCTGTGGCTGTGTGTGCTGTGGTGCCGTGGGCTGGCTGTGTTGGAGCAGAAGATGAGGCCTGGGCTCCAGCTGAAGCAGCTGGATGGGTAGATGGATGAGGCTGCTTCAAGTCGCGGGTTCCCTGCTGCTGTTCATGAAGGCCCACAGGTTAGGGCTGGGTGGTGGCTGCAGCTGTAACGGGAAGTTTCAGTACTGAGGTGGAACCACTGACCCTCTGTCTGGCCAGGGTGGTGGTGGGAGAGGCAGAAGGTGGGAGGGTCAGGAAGGCTCCCAGCCAGGTCTGCAGCCAAGGTCAACTTTCTTTTGGTGTGGGAGCTCAAGGTGGAAGTGGTGGGTAAGAAAGCCCCTGCAGCTGAGTGTGCTGTGGTGCCCTGGGCTGGCTGTGTTGGAGCAGATGATGAGGCCTGGGCTGAGTCCCGGGAGTGTACATAGTTGGCAGGAAGGGTGACTGAGGAGCAGAACAGGGGGCCTGCTGACCTGCGCTTCCTCCCAGACACAGGAGGTCTAGAGGGGGACCCTGCAGCAGATGATTGGAGGGCCACAGGGTCCAGGCCATCTTGGGACTTGCGTCTCTCCTGCTGTGCATCCGTGCTGGGTGCTTTAGGGACAGCAGGCAGAGAAGAAGTTCCTGTTGCCAGTGAGGACAAAGCATGGGAAAGCAGTGAGGCCCTGCACTCCCAGAGGGGCTTTTCCTCACCCTGCAGTGCACTATTAGGACACATGATTTCAGCGTTTTTCTCCAGGTCCAGGTCTTCAGTGGTGACCCAGAATCCCAGCTGTAAGGGAGATGGCAGCATCAGAGGCTCCCCTTGCCTGCGTGGCAGCAGAGGGAACTTTTGTCTACGAGGCCTAGAGGCCTGAGATGTCTGGGAGCCACTCCTGGGGGCCGGTTTCTCCCCAGGTGCTGAATCTGCTGCCTTTTCACACTGAGCCTGACCCTGAGAGACAGACTGAGGGCTGACCTCACTCACTGTCTTTGAAGAAGTGAGGGGCAGCAGGCAGTGGGATGAAGCTGGTCCCTTCCTCCTCTTCAGCCACGGGAAGCCTCCCATGGAGCTGTAGGAGCTGCAGATGGCATTGCGTTTGGGGCAGCAGCTCATCCTGGAGGGCTGGGATCTCTTGTCAGATGGGATTTCTGACCTCTGGGTATGGAGGTCTCTCTGCAGGGGCCCAGGCCTGGGTAGGAAGGGAGAGAGGCCTCCACTGTCCCGCAGGGGTCTAAATGCAGACCGTGCATCCCTGGTGCCCTCAGGGCCCCCTTTCTGATCATTGGCCTGCTCAGGCATCCCTGCCCCACTCTCCATGAGGGCCCTCGACATGATCTCTGGATGGGAGTGTGAGGTAGAGCTGGGTGTTCTGGGCCACAAAACAGTGATTATCTCCTCCAGGGCCTCTCTCAGAGTCCTTAGGGCACTGGCTTGCTGCGGTACCTGTGCCTCAAATTGAAGGCAGGATCGCTCGATGGAACACAGGGCTTGTAGGATACAAAAATCCTCTGAGTTGTTTCGACACCAGGCTGATTCCAAGTGTCTGGGTACTTACTTGTAGGATGGCTTGCCACTCCGTCCAGGGGCAGGAGCAATGGAGAGATCCCATGAGCAAAGTGAAGTGAGGGATGCGGGCAGCAGGCTCAAGGCAACTGAGTCCTACTGGTTGGTCCTCAGCCCTGGGACGGGACCGGGACAGGGATAAAGGGCACAGAGTGCCCAGGTAACAGCTCCTGGGAGCAGTGGGGTATTTTCAGTTGCTTGAACTCTCGAGAGCTGGGCTCTGAGCGTCCTCTTGTCTGATGCCAACTGGCCAAAGGCGAAGGGAGCATTCTCCTGTTGCCAGGAAACGCAACAAACCTGAGCGAGTGGGGCACGTGCAAAGACAGGCACGAGTACCCTATCCGAGCCAGAAGAGCGACCTTAAGGTATTCTCGTGACAAGGTATGCGCGCCAGGCACCCGCCGACAATGTGGAGTCGGTGGCGGGGACGGGAAGGTCAAAATATGCGCTCGAGACACCTGAGAGCAATGGCGGTGGGGGAGGGAGCGGGGTAGAAGGGGCGCCTGACAGGTACTGGAAGGAGAGGCACGCGCAGAAAGGACGCCAGACGTTAACGGTTCGGCCTGCAACGTTCGCGCACAAGACACCTGATGGCAATGGAAGGGGCAGCGCGCGCAAGGTGTACTGTGGGAAGAGGCGCGCGCACTAAGGACCTGGGAACTTAACGGATTTGCGCGGCAAGGTACGGGCACAGGGCAGCTACTGGCAATTGCGGGATTGGGGGCGGGGTAGGGAGCGGCGCACGCACTGGGTACTGGAGGGAGAGGCGAGCACAAAGAGTTCGGAATCTTAACGGATTGGCGTGACAAGGCACGCGCACAAGGCCATGATTATCAGTCCACGATTATTACTATCTCTAAGCTTTTGCTTATGCTATCCTCTCCCTTCCTGGAAAACCCTCCCCACCTCAAGGGTTATCGAGGCCATCCTGGCCAACATGGTGAAACCCCGTCTCTACTAAAAATACGAAAATTAGCTGGTAGTGGTGGCACGCGCCTGTAGTCTCAGCTACTCGGGAGGCTGAGGCAGAAGAATCTCTTGAACCTGGGACTCGGAGGTTACAGTGAGCTGAGGTCGTGCCACTGCACTCCAGCCTGGCAACAGAACGGGACTCTGTCAAAAGAAAAAAGAAAAAGAACCAAAAAGAACCAGCAGAGCCTTGTCCACATCCAGCGTCACAGCATCCACGAGCTGGAGCGGCGGCTGGACGGAGCTGAGCGCGGAGAATCGCTGCTTGTGGGAGCATCAGCAGCTGCTGCCAGCGTAGCCTCCGCCAGAATTCCTTACCTGGTGGTCTTCCCCCTGCCGGCCTCTGAGGCCCCGTTGCCGCCGCGGCCGGGGCCCAGGAACCTCTTCAGCACTACGGACAGCGCTCTTTCGCCCAGTCACAGCCGGCGCCTCAGCCGTCATCGTTTCAGGACCACGGACAGCTCCTGGCGCAACCCCAGCCGGCCCCGGCGTCAGGGCTCAAACACCCCAGGCGCTCCATCAGGCCCTGGGCACACTTGGGGCCAAGGCCAACAATGAGAAGAAAGATCCCCCGGATTGCCATGCTGCCCCCGGAGCCCCTCTTCAGCAAGGATCTCCCTCGCCGTCGCCAAAGACGTCCCGAGCAGCAGACCTGAGTGAGCGGGGAGGAGCAGATGGGCACTGCCATGGTGGGAGCAAGGGAAGAAAGCGGGTGTGAGGGGACAGAGAAATCGGGTGCGTAGGAATCTAAAGGACCTGGGCAATGTGGTGCGAAGGGATGAGAAGATGTTTGGGGGCAGAAGCCTGACAGGGAGATTTGTGGGGAAAGAGAGGAAAATATCAGTGTTTGAGAAGGTTCGGGGGGAATGTCGGAGCAAAAAGGAGTAACCAGATCATCGGTAGGGGCAAAGGAGGAAAGAAATTGGACATTTAAGCCATTGGGGATATTGAAACCTGGCAACATTTAAAGGGGTTAGACTGGGAGGAAGTTGGAGTGAAAATCAAACTGAAGAAAATAGAACGATTGAAATTTTTTTTTAAGTTAGAAAAAATTTAGAAGAGAGTTTGAGTAGTAAAAGTATTTCAATGGAGAGTGGGATATGAAAAAATCAGAAGCTTGGAGGCATGCGAAGAGCTCTAAAAGGGCTGCAGCCAAGAAAGGGTACTGGGTAGAGAGATATTCAGAAAGCTGAAAAGCAGGAGTGATGTGGGAAGGCAGGGGAGCTGGAAGCAGAGGAAGAGAAAACATGGCTCTGTGCAGTGGTAGTCACAGCCAAGAGTGTCTCATTTGGGGAAGCTTTTTCTGCTCTGACCCAAGTGAGCACCTTTCTTCTGAGCACCACCCAAAGTAGGGTGCTCACTTCGAAGTGAGCTGAAGAGGTTAAAACGACTCAGTGAGACATAGATTTGACACATTCCCATCATGCACTGACACACCACATGGAATGAAACCTCATGTCCTGTACCCACCTTATGTGCATTTATTGCACCCTGGCGAGTCCTAATCTACTTTTGTCTGTGTATTTTATTTAAAACTCAATTCACAATCCCTACTGGGTCAGCCTACAGTCCAAGAAACACTGTTGCATTCCAACCCCATTTTCCAGACAAGACCACAGACTCACTGGTCCATAGGGCTACCCCACACCTCAGAGGTGTGATGGTGACCTCACACATTTTCCCAGCACAGGACAGAGACTTGAAATACTTTTAGCTGTGCAAGAACTCTGGTTAAGCAAAACCACACATGCTTATTCCTGCAAGCCTTATTCTCATTCTCAGCCAGGTAAGCCTCCCTATCATATTTTTTTCTTTTGCATATCACCCCCACTCTTTCAGCACACTTCTGTTTGTTTGATCTTGTGCATGGTACCCATTAAAGTCACCCTGCTCTCAACCTTCTCTGAAGCCTGTACCTCTCAAGGTTGTACCACTCTGGGGCGATTAGTGAGAAAATGTCTGTATTATCTTCCTCTTCTGAGCACCCAGCCCTGGGTTTTTCTTTTCTATCACATAGCCTACAAATTTTTCAAATCTTTTGGCTCTACTTCCTTTATAAAACTGAATGCCTTTAACTACACTGAAGTCACCTCTTGAATGATTTGCTGCTTAGAAATTTCTTCTGCTAAATCGTCTTCCTCAAGTTCAAAGTTCCACAAATCTCTAGAGCGGGGTAAAATGCCACTAGTCTTTTTGTTAAAACATAACAAGAATCAGCTTTACTCCAGTTCCCAACAAGTTCCTTATCTCCATATGAGACCACCTCAGCCAGGACCTTATTGTTCATATTGCCATCAGCATTTTGTGCAAAGCCATTCAACAAGTCTCTAGGAAATTTCAAACTTTCCCACACTTTCTTGTCTTTTTCTGAGCCCTCCAAATTGTTCCAACCTCTTTTTGTTTTCAGTTCCAAAGTCACCTAAACATTTTTGGGTATTTTTTCAGCCACATCCCTCTCCTGGTACCAATTTACTATTCTAGTCCATTTTCTTTTCTTTTTTCTTTTTAAATAAAAATGGGGTTTCACCATGATGGCCAGGCTGGTCTTCAACTCCTGACTTCAGGTGATCCACCCACTTTGGCCTCCCTAAGTGCTAGGAGTACAGGCCCGAGCCACTGCACCCAGCCTTCTTCTAGTCCATTCTCATTCTTCTGGTCAAGACATACCAAGGACTGTGGGAAAAAAAAGAGGTTTAATTAAACTTACAGTTCCACATGGCTTGGGAGGCCTCAGAATCACAGCTGGAAGCAAAAGACACTTCTTAAATGGCAACAAGAGAAAAATCAGGAAGAAGCAAAAGCAGAAACCCCTGATAAAACCATCAGATATTGTGAAACTAATTCACTATCATGAGAATAACATGGGTAAGACTGACCCCCATGATTAGATTACCTTCCTCTGTCCCTCCCAGAACACATGGGAATTCTGGGTTGATATTTGAGTGGGGACACAGCCAAACCATATGTTCCTTTTACCTGTGCCCTCCCATGGTAAAAGGGGCAAGGCAACTGTTTTGGATTTGTTTTACAAGGGCCTTAAGCTCATTTGTGAGAGCTCTGCCCTATGACCGAATTAAGTGCCAAAGGCTACACCTCCTAATATATTCACATTATTGATTATGTGAATAAATTTTGGGAGAACAAAAATTTTCAGCTATTTTGTAGTTTTTGTGTATAAGCCTTTTATTTATTTGTTTCTTTCTGAGAATTTTATTATATTTGATGCTATTATAAAATAAAGTTTGTTGCATTAATTTTTAAAATTTTTAGTGTTCATTTATAAAAATAAAGCTAATATTTGTATACTTGTTTTATATCTTGCAATTCTGTTAAACTTGTTTATTAGCCCAGTTAGATTTTTAGATAGATTATTTACAGTAGTTTCCATACCATGATCATGTTCTCTTCAGATATAAAAATTTTACCTCCTCCTTTTCAATTTGGATGGCTTTTATTTCTTTTTCGTGCCTAGTTTTGCTGGCTAGAACTTCTGCAGTGTTGAATAGTGGTGGCAAAAGTCAGCATATTTGTCTTCTCCCTGACCTTAGGGGAAAATCTTTCAGTTTTTCCTTTTTTAATATGATACAACCTCTGGTTTTTTCATTCATGCTTTTGATCATGTTTAGGGAATTTTTTCTCTTCCTAATTTGTTGTGAGTTTTTATAATGAAAATATTGTGTTAGATTTTATCCGTTTTTTTCTGCATTTGTGATTATCTTATTTTTCTTTATTCTACTGTCAGGTTGTATTTTATTAACAGAATTTCATATGTGAAACAAGGCATTCCTGGAAGAAATTTTACTTGGGATGATGTATAATTCTATTGATAAGCTATTGAACTTAGTGTACTTGAATTTCGTTGAAAAGTTCTCTGTATTTATAATGGATATTGGTCTCGTTTTCTGTTTTATTTTGTTTCATGAAGTCTTTGTTTATCCTTGAAATCAGGGTAATTTTGGCTTTATAAAATTATAAAGTTAGTAAGTATTCTGTTTTTTTATATGTTTTGGTGGAGCTTAAGAAGTGTTGCTCTTCATTCTTTTTAAAAGATTTCATAAAATTCAACAATGAGTTTAATAGTTAAGCAAACCATTTGTGGATGAAAGTCAGCCTTTTTCTGGGACTCTAGTTTTCCAAGTTGCTGATTTTTTTTATTATTACGTCTCTTTGCTTGCAATTCTATTCATATTTTTTGTTTCTTTTTGAGTCAGTTTTGGAAGTTAGTCTTCTACAAATTGGTACATTTCATATAGGTTATATAATTTGTTGTATAATTGTTTATAGTAACATTTTAAAAGTAGTTTAATTACTTTAAGTCATCATTGATGTCTTCCTTTTATTTGATATTTTAGTCATTTGACATTTTCTTTTTTATTCTTGATAATTCTAGGTAACAGTCAATTCTGTTGAAATGCTTAAAGAACTAACTTTTGGTTTTGTTGATTCTACTTATTATTAAATATTTTGTTTATATTTAGTCGTTATTATTTCTTTTCTTTGGCTTGCATTTTTTTATAATTAAAGTGAAAACTTATTTTATTGATTTAAGAGCAGTCTTTTTTTTTATGTAGACATTGAGAGTTATAAACCTTCTTAGCACTGTTGATCAAAAATTCCCATTAGTTTTGTGTTGCATTTTTGTTTTTGACATCTTAGAGTATTTTCTAAATTTTAAATATTGTTTTTGATTTTTGTTTTGGGGGATTTTTTTTTTTTTTGAGACAGAGTTTTACTCTTGTTGTCAAGGCTGGAGTACAATGGTGTGATCTTGGCTCATCACATCCTGTCCCTCCCAGGTTCAAGCAATTCTTCTGCCTCAGCCTCTAGAGTAGCTGGGATTGCAGGCATGCATCACCATGTCTGGCTAATTTTGTATTTTTAGTGGAGACAGGGTTTCTCCGTATAGGTCAGGCTGGTCTCAAACTCCCAACTTCAAGTAATCCACCTGCCTCAGCCTCCCAAAGTGTTGGGATTACAGATGTGAGCCATCATACCTGGCCCTCTTTTGATTTCTTATATGACTCATTGATTATTTTGGAGTGTG
This sequence comes from Saguinus oedipus, assembly GCA_031835075.1. Classification (NCBI taxonomy): domain Eukaryota; kingdom Metazoa; phylum Chordata; class Mammalia; order Primates; family Cebidae; genus Saguinus; species Saguinus oedipus. Next base: position 132,736,076 of record CM063178.1, read on the forward strand.
CTGTTGAACATACACATAATTGTAAATTTTCTAATCTTTCTGTTAGTGATTTCTAGATTTTAATTTTAGTGGTCTAAAAACATATTCTGTATGATTTAAATCATTTTACATTTACTATTGTTTTATAGCCTAACATATAGTCTATCCTGAAGAATGTTTTATGTTCCCTTTCGAAAAATGTGTGTTCTGCTCTTTTGTGGGGGTTGAATGTTTGACATATATCGTTAGATCTATTTGATGGTTTATTGTTGTTCAAGCTTTCTCTTATTTTTTTTTGGATCTTCTGTCTAGTTGTTAAAACTATCATTCCAAGTAGGGTATTGAGACCACCAGGTCTAATTGCTGTGTGGATATTTCTTCTTTTAATTCTGTCACTCTGCTTCATTTACTTTGGGACTCTACTATTAGTTGCAATTATAGTATCTTCTTGATGGTTTTACCCTGTTTCATTATACATCGTCCTTGGTCGAATACATAACCACTTTTGTCTTAAAGTTCATTTTATCTGATATTAGTGTAGCCAATGAATCTTTATTTTGTTACACTTTGCAAAAAAAAAAAAAAATTCTTATTCCTTTTGATGTATTTGTGTTCTGAATCTAAAGTGAGATAACTTTAAACAAAATATAGTTGAATACGAATTTTTTGTTTGTTTAAAATCCATTCTGACAATCTCAAACATAAATGGAGAGTTTAATTCATATTTTTAATATAATTTTAGCTTAAAATGACAAACCTACTATTTGGCATATGAATTTTACATGTCTTCTAGTATTAAAAAGATTTTCATTAATGCATTCTTTTGTGTAAAACAAATACTTTCTACCATAGAAGTTGAAAGCCAATCTTTGTTGTTTCTTTTACTTTATATATTGAGTTATTTTCTTAGTGGCTGTGCTAAGTATTACAATAAACTTTATTCATTAGCCCATTGTGAAAAAAAAAAAAAACATGAGTGGTTGGGGAAAAAGGCTGACTTTCATCCACAAATGGTTTGTTCTAAACACTTAATGATTAAAATTCTCCTCTGTTGATTACACCCTTTAGTAAGCATTCACATAGGCTACAAATATCTTCAGTTTTTCATTTGTTCTCTATCTTTCCAAGCCAGAGTAACAACCAGATAAGCTGTCTGAAGTCCTGCCTGCTGGGAGAAATTTTCTTCACTGGTGTCTTTCAGAAATGCCCCAGAAAGACAAGATATTTTAGTCTGAAACTGCTGACTGTTGGGTGGTGCCTGCATATTATGCAGAACCATCTGTAAAATACGCCCAAGTTCTCTTCTTTTATCAGTCAATTTTAGGAAACTATCCATGAAGCCGTAGGTACAGATTGAGAAAACGTAATCTAGCAGGAGTGGGAACTATGAGTATTAGGGCTTTTCTTCATATACTAACAACTTACTTGTGCCTCAGGGCCTTTCAAGCCCCATCTTATATGAATATACCACTTCCATTTTATGATGGAACACTGCCATACATGCCCAACTTTATGGCTGAGTGGGATAGAAAATACCAAGTTCATGAAGGGAAGCTAAGTTTGCATGATAACTTGGCAGCCCACAATTAAGCATTAAGTCTCTACTAAGGCCCAACAGCAAACCAAAAGCTATTTATCCAAAGAATACTTATGCACACAGGATGGCAGGTATTGTTCCAATATCCTAAGTTCCTGCACTGCAATTTGCCTGTAGATACTGGCCAAAGGCTCCAAGCATCATCCCCCTCTGCCATTGACACTTCAGGCCCCATTGAATATGCTGGAGCATATGGCCATGTTGGCATAGTGGCTTGCACAGCAATATGAAACTGCGGCAGAACCTACTCATGTTTTGGACTTCACTCAAAACTTGCAGCTTTTTTAGGTCACTCAGTAAGTAAACCAGAGTAGCACATCTGAGTGATAAATATATTTCCTGCTCAAATCTAAAAAGGCTAAAAGTTATAGTGATTATTTCTTCTTCTTCTTCTTCACCTTAGAAAGCATATCTCAATGTATCCCATACCACGGTGCCCCCCAAAATTTCACTGAGTTATAAGACTCCCAAATTTTTATAAGATCTCTTTCTCATTCTCTGACATGCAAAGTTCTTGCCAATAAATATAGAGTAGTTGCTACTTCTTGCTAATTAGGGCCAATCAGGATGATGTCACTAATATAATGGACCAGTGTGATATCTCGTGGGAGGGAAAGGTTACATATATCCTTTGGATTAAATTATGACTTAAGTCAGGAGAGTTGTTATATCCTTGAGGTAAGTTATCAAATGTGTATTACTGGCCTTGCCAGCTAAAAGCAAACTGCTCATGATGGTCTTTACTAAGTGGTATTGAGGAAAAAGCATATTCTAGATCAATAACAATATACTAAATACAAGTAGCTGTGTTAATTTGCTCAAGCAATGAAACTATATCTGATACAGCAACAGACATTGGAGTCATCACTTGACTAAGCCTGCAATAATCTCCTGTTATCTTCCAAGATCCATCTGTTTTAAGAACATGATCAAATATGTATGTTGAATATAAATGTAGTGGGAATCACTACCCCTATATACTTTAAGTCTTGGATAGTGGCATTAATTTCTGAAAGGTCTCCAGAAAACGTGGTATTGCTTTTTGTTTATTTCCTTATGTAGAGGCAGTTCTAGAAGCTTTTACTTTACCTCTCTCACCATGATAGTCCTCACACCACTGGTCAGGGAACTAAGGTGGACATTTCTACCAGTTTATAGTATATCTATTCTAACTGTGATTTCCACAACTGACAAAATGACCACAAGATGTGTTCAGTGACCCATTGAACCTACTAGAAGATATGTCTGTTAAAGCTTCATTATCTCACCTCCAGAAGCTCCTACTCTGACCAGTGGACTATAGAGAATTTTGTCTTTTGAATCAACATGATTTCACAGACAGTGTCAAGTAGTTCCCCTGAAGTCTGATTATTTTCTTTTTCCTAATGCACAATCACCTGGCAAAAAGTTATAAGTTCCTTTGGGGAAGGACTGGAAGAAATATTAGCAGCATACATTTTTGGCAGTGTAGTAGCATGTTTCTTCGAGGAAAACTGGTCTTTCTTCATTCACGTGGTTTTGGATCTGTAAAAGGACTCAAGTCTGAGAATTGATTGAAGGGGGCATGAATCACTGTTTATATGATTTAAGTCAGAGTTTAAGTTGACCTAGATTTCTTTGCATATATAAACTAAGTAAGAATTAAGTGAATGCCCACTTATTTCACTTCTAGGAACATCAATAAGCAATGCCATAGGTCTCTTTTAGTCATACTATTCTGATTACTGTATTAACTTTGCTGTCAATTACAGTAATAAACCTTACCTTTGATGACTATGTGCCACCATTTGCCCTCTCCTACCCAGGGATTCAGTTATTTCCATTGCATTTAGCTGTTTTAATTCAGTATTAGAAGTTATCATTGTAATTTATAATCTGCAAGAAGAACAACTACAGAAATCTTTAACAATGCTAGCGTGACTGTCACAAATATATTTCTAACAGTTATACTGAAAATTGTGTCTTCTGTACCCTCCTGGTACCAATGAGCAAGTCTTGTGTGATAAGGCTACTCTAAAATTCCCTTCTCCCTAAGCATTTTGGTTTTCTCTTCTGTAGTATGCCAAGGCAGTTCTGGAATTTAAACTTCATTTTGTGTAGGTCACATTTTGGCCCATGTTTTAGCCAATCCACTAAAATTACTGCTAAAGTCCTTTGTAACTCACTATGCTGCTTGTGTTGAACTATAACACTAAGTTCAGATTTTTTTCTAAGTGAGAAAATAGAAATATATGTGATCAAACTTATATTCATTTCACAATTATCCTCCATCCTTAATATCCATTCCCAGACATGTGCTCCATATTTCATTCTGTATAAATTGTTAAATTACATAGTTCTTTTAAATTGTAGTATGACTCTTCATGGGACATATATCTCACCTGAAGGAACTACTGGTATTTACATCCAGTTTTGTGTCTACAAGGAGACAGAAGTTGGGGTGGTTCCTGAGGATAATTAGTACTGTGTTTCAAGGCAACTACAACCGAAACAGCCATTATAGATTCCTTGGACAAACTGTGATTTATCCTCAGACAGAGGTGGTACAGTTGCTTCTACTGGGAAGATTTAGTGGAATGTAGAGGTTCATATGTGGAGAGGCTCCACTCAGACTTTGGACAAAAGCATTTTTAGAAAAGCATTTAGGTGATGGGGGGATGGAGGCAGCAAACCACCTTGCCCACATATGTTCCTATGCAACAATCCTGCATGATTTGCACATGTACACCAGAACCTAATGTACAATTTAAAAAAACACATTTTTCCACTCAATGCCTTCAATTTAACAGTAGACACTCTGCAAGTTTAGAAATACGATTTATGCTGTTATTCCACCATTTGAAGGATAAAACTCTGGGTTTGGTCTTGAGAAATCTCAGCTCTGTAGCTATAGGAGATAAAAAATAATTTTGTTTTTACATAGAAGATATAGAAATTTTCAAGTCATCTGTGCAGGGTTTGAATTGAGAATTTAAATCCCTGAGCTCATTCTTCTCTTTCCTCACTTTGTCTAATGCAATTAGTTACAACCCATCAATTGCATTATACTTGTTAATTTAACAGAAATGTTAGAAGCTATCAAACACATAGTTACCTGAACTGTGCTTCTTAAAAGTGTTTGATTAGGAGTATCCAGCGGTGACATCCAATGGTGACATTTAGTGCATCTCCAGTGGTGATATCCAATGGTGACATTTAGTGCATCTCCAGTGGTAACATCCAATGGGGACATTCATTGCCTCACCATTGCCATGTCATAACATAGATTTTAAGTGCTCTCATTACTACTTGAAAGAATTATTAGTAACTTTAACTCTAATCTAATAATATAATTATTAGTAATGTTAGACCGACTCTAGAAACCCCAAAATGAATTCCTAAAACCTCATCCTTAAGATTCTGTTCTCATAGTAGAACGACTATAAGGACACATGCACATGAATGTTCATTGCAGCACTGTTTACAATATCAAAGACCTGGAACCAACCCAAATGCCCATCGATGATAGACTGGACTGGGAAAATGTGGCACATATACACCATGGAATATTATGCAGCAATCAAAAAGGATGAGTTTGTGTCCTTTGTAAGGACATGGATGAATCTGGAGAACATCATTCTCAGCAAACTGACACAAGAACAGAAAAAGAAATACCACATATACTCACTCATAGGTGGGTGAGAAAAATGAGAACACATGGACACAGAGAGGGGGTCTACTATACACTGGGGACTGTTGGGGGAAATGGGGGAGGGACAGCGGGGGGGGGCCGGGGGGGATAGCCTGGGGATGAATACCAAGTGTGGGTGAAGGGGAGGAAGGCAGCAAAACACACTGCCATGTGTGTACCTATGCAACTATCTTGCACGTTCTGCACATGTACCCCAAAACCTATAATGCAAAAAAAAAAAAAAAAGATTCTGTTCTCTGGGACCTTTCTTGGTACCAAAATTTTAATCAGTCAAGGTTCTCCCCAGAAGCAAAATCAATAGTGTGTGTGTGTGTGTGTGTGTGTGTGTGTGTGTGTGTGTGTGTGAGAGAGAGAGAGAGAGAGAGATTTAGAATTTGCTCAGGCAATTGTGCAAATTAGCAAATCCAAAATCTACACAGCAGGCTGGCTATCAGAATATTCCTGCAAGTGTTAATGTTGCAGTTTTGAATCCAAAGGTAGTCCAGAGGCAGAATTCCTTCCAGGTGACCCCAGTCTTTTCTCTAAGGTTTATAACTGATTGAATGAAGTCCACCATCATTACAGAGGTAAATTGGTTTTACTCAAAGTTTGCTGATTAAATATTAATCATATCTAAAAATACCTCAACAGCAATATCTAGACTGATACTTAACCATACAACACTGAGCACCATAGAATAGTCACGTTGACACATAAAATTAACCATCAGACTTGTAACAGAACTCTGTTCAGAAAGTTTATTGTGGAAAGAACTCAGGAGAGAAATCTGTAAGGGAGTAAGGTAAGCAGGATTGGTCAGAAGAAGCTGACTGGAAATATGGTTACAATTCTAGCAACTGCCAATCTTATAGTTGGGAAGCCCCACAGAGGTCTCTCTAACTGAAGCAAAGAGGCTGGATCTTTAAATCCTTCTATCCATTTGGTCGTTTGCCACAGGCTACTCCTTGGTAACTTTGAATAAGATAGCTTATTCCACAGCTAAAGGCAATCATCAATGATGGATACAGATGCAAATATAAAAAAAGAAAAGAAAAAGATTTTCCTAGTAGATATTGCATAAGCGTGTTGATCATTAATAAGGAATCAGTGTAGAAACACAGTATATACTATAAAAGGTAAATTTAAAAATAATATTAATAATCAGAAGATTACATTAAATAGCATACATAAATTGTGAAATAGACTATCATAAAGAATGCATTTTTGTCAAGACTAATTAAAATCAATTTTTTTTGTGTGAAATGATGTTTTTCGTTGAACAATTCTTTGGAAAAAGTCCACAATTCATAGGATTTATTTTTGCATTTTCATTTTATATATTTGTGTGTTTCTACTTAACATATTTTCACTTTGCTTTTTAAATATTATTTTACCTAGTTCGTCTCTGTTCATTGTAGGAATAACGGAGGGATATGTAGTGCCATGCACTACACTAGAAATTGTTTTGGAAATAACATTACAATTGATTATAGTTAGAGTCCCTTAACAAATGTTTATGTGCAGCTGCTGACCGTAATAGAAAGTTGAATGGATTCCCACACATTTCAGGCCCTTTGCAAAATAAACAGCAATGATATTTTCTGTTTCTTAGAAATAGAAAATAGCAATACCGCATCTAAAATCACAATTCTGTTTAATCAACATTGCAGCATAGTGGGAAAAAAGCTGGTAAAAAGATCGATGAATAACATCCAGTTACAGAAAATTGAAATCCATGAACACTCTGTTCAATGAGTGTCCTTGAGTAAATTTACTTTGCAAGTATTTGCAGGCTAGATATAGAATCGATATTTTAAAATTATTATATAACTCTGGCATTTAAAATATAGCCACACATTAGTTCTGTCTTGAAGTGAACAGTTTCAATGTGGAGCATTTGAAAGATATTTAGTAGAACTCTAAGTTCTTTATGCAGTCATTTTTCTTTAGCCAAATTTCTCACATAAAAACACTCAGAAAAAGTAGATGTTTTCTATAAAGGCACCTTCATTGTAGTTTTTACCATACGGATTTTCTTCTACATAGATGTGTTTGATAGATAGTCACTGTGGGTAAAGTATGCTATAAAAAGTACACTGTTCATAATTTATCTTCATTTATTTTTTTCTGTCTCTTACTTTTCACTATGCCTTCTCATAAACTGGCCCCCACACTTTTAAGGCATTTTCATATTTGATAAATGTCTGCATGAATTAATGAATGAAATGTATGAATAACATATTTGAGAACATGAATACTATTCGATTCTACTTCTGAATATGTTTAAATTTCAATGGGGCAAAAAATATTAAGTTTAATAAATAAATGGCTAATTGTGCATATTAGTAATCAGATACAGTGAAGAATTATAATATAAACATGAGTCTTCCACCTTCCCCATATTCCTTAAATCAGATGCATAAATAGCCACTCCATTAAGAGGTGAGATCTGCCCACATGTACAAGAATATGTTTTGTTTCCAAAATCTTCATAATTGTGTTGAACTTAAAATGTAAGTATAAATTAGAATGTCTAAAATTTTCTCTCTTACTTTCAATTATCTTTATTTTCAAATTAAGAAACATGATTACTCTAAACCACAAATGTTGAATAGGAATATTGTTGATTAATTATACTGGTCATTTACTGAGGAGAAGAGAAACACTTCTTTTAAGTAAGGGTCTAGACTGTGTAAGAAATTTTACCATTAAATAGAAATACCATTTTTGTTACTAATGATTGGTTATATTTTCTCTCTCCTTGAAAGTTAATGATAGTACTTTTTTTTAGAGACTTGAAAACATACAATCAGAACTTTAGAACTATATATTACTCTATCTTGACTCTTTTGTGATTAATACAGGCATTTAGGTAAATCTCTAATATCTATTTATTATGTATCTTCTTGGTTGATTTGATATTATAAAAGCCTCTTGCTGCCAGTAGATTTTCTAAATCAGTCTGAAACATGTATTTGGTTGAAGTATTATATACACAGACAAATATAACTAAAAATATTTGTAAATTGTATTCCTCTTTCAAACACAGTGTAATGATTTAAGACTGTGTCAACTTAGTTGTGTTTTAACTGTTTCCTAGCATTCTCTTCCATGTAGGATTTCAGGTTATGTACGCTCATGAGAAAAATCTGCATGATAAAGCAGCAGCCAGGAAGCTCTGCTAACTCTTGGTTGATGAGGAACCAGTGCGGAGTAGTCTGGCAACTCCAGATCATTCTTGTTTTCAGCTTCTTTCCATCTTGTTCTAATTCTCAATTGCTGGCTTGCTGACCAATGATGATTCAAGCCCACCAACAAGTGTTTTTCAGCAACTCACAGAGGGAGTAAAAACGGAGAGTCAAAAACTTTGACCATGTCCTTCTGTTACTATTCCAGCAGCTATACGCTCTTGTAAGCTTCATGGTGATGAGGGCTTTCCTTATTTCCTGTCTTAGCTTTACCTCTCCAACACTCTTCTCAATTGCAGGAGATCCAATTTCAACTTACAAAATCTTATGTCATTTACTATTTCAAAAAAACTCATAGTGCTCTATTTCTCTAATTGAACTTTAAGAAATAGAACCATGAAATACAGCACAAGATTGTTAGACACTGGTGAACATCTATTTAATTTTGCACATCTATTGAGGGAGAGAAGGGGTAGGAGAGAGAGTTGTGCATCCTAGAGCAAGTATCACAGGAGAGTGATTTTGAAGTTTTTGTAATTCAGTGAAATTCTTAAAAAATCTAATTTGAGATTATCTGTGAGTTTCCACAAAACCCACTTTCTAAGGTATGTGAATATAAGTTAAGGAGCCCCAATATTCATCTATAAACTAACATGTAGATCCAAATATGATGTACCTAGTGCCAATAGTGTTGTTATTCTTAGTTAACAGGAAGGATGGCTACGTCCACCCTAGTCTATCCAGCAAGTTCATAGAATAGTCCTGCAGATACCATTGTCTAAAAGACTTCTCTGAGTGCTACCCGCTAAATTAGAGTCAGCAAGCCATTTCAATATGGATTTTCAGCTTTGTGGGTCATCCAGTTTATTTTGCAACTACTCACATGAACCACTGTAGCATGGAAAACAGCCTTAGGCTGAAAATAAACTAACTTTCTTGGCCAGGTTTGTCCCATGCAGATTCCTGTTCTAAAGGATTATTCAAGACGTCCAAACTTTTTAATCTTGAAGTCATCATTATAAATTTTCATGAGTTTCAATTGTTTAACTGTCTAGTGATAAGCAAATTATTTTAGAATGCAGAGAACAAAAAGATGACGACATTTAAAGAAAATAAAAAATAAACCATTATGCATTATTCTATAATAAATCCGTTCTTGATATGAATGCAATGGCTAATGCCTGAAATGAGGTCTCTATTTTGGATGAACATTTTGGAGGCAAAGAAAAAGAAAATATATGAGTAAAACCAACCAGAGACCAAAATTAATACAAAATTTTTGAAGTTGTACTACAAAATGTATTACATTTAAAAAATGTAAAACAAAAGCTGCCACACTAAGAAGTATATTAGGTAATTACTAGCATTCATGAGGGAAAAAGGAAATCAGTGACTAGTGATTACAGTCTTCTAATTTAGTTCATCCATTACTTGAATAAATTTTTTCTTTCTTATTCAAACTAAAAATTCCAAGATCAAATACATATTTTATATAATTTATACCAATGCACCATATATTAGCTTTGTTTCCATAGATTGCTGAAAAAAAACTCATCTTCACTTGACAGACATTGAATTTTTTTTTTTTTTTTTTTTTTTTTTTGAGACAGAGTCTTGCTCTGTCGGCCAGCCTGGAGGGAGTAGTACAATTGCATGATCTCCCCCCACTTCACTCTGCCTCCTGGGTTCAAGAGAGACTCCTGCCTCAGCCTCCATAGTAGCCGGGATTACTGGCATCCGTCACCACACCCAGCTAATTTTTGCGTTTTTTTGTAGAGACGTAGTTTCACCATGTTAGACAGGATTGTTCCGAATTCCTGACCTCAAGTGATCCACCCGCCTCAGCCTCCCAAAGTGCTCAGATTATAGGCATCAGCCACTGTGCCCAGCCTGACTCTTCGAATTTGAAGATTTTTTTTTCTAACGCTAACTTGAAGTCCTGGTTTGCTCTTTATTGTTATTCTAATATTAACCTCCTGAACAATCATTTGTTCAAGGTTTCAAAGACTTGAATAATTAAGAAAGAATGTGTAGTGTTTTGATGTTTATACCCATGTAGTAACAGTGTTGCAATTGACAATCTTTTGGACTTACAAAGAACTTTAAAGATTATGTAGTACAAACTGTTCCATATTTTAGAAATTTCTTGTACATAACACCAATTTAAAACATAGCTATTTAAGTTTTATTTTAACAATTTAGTTATAGAAAGTTCATTGTCCTACTCTATGGGTTAGAGATGGGGAGAGAGTGAGCAAGAGTTCACCTTTTTACTATCCTTTATTTATGTGAGTTTTAAATTATTTCATCTTATTTCCTAAGCCTATTCTTTGAAATAACATGTTAGTTCTGTTCTTTTTATATAACTATTAATCATCTATCATCGATCTAATTTTTATCTATAGATTTATTTATTTATTTAGGTCACTTACTGTCTTTCAAACTATGTCTCCATCTATTACAATTCCAATGGTCAGAAACCTTTTACACAATAATTGATTTTTATAATCCTATCTCTTATTGTTTATATATATATATATATATACATATATATATATTAATTTTTATTGCATTTTCGGTTTTGGGGTACATGTGCAGAACATGCAAGATAGTTGCATAGGTACACCCATGGCAGTGTGTTTTGCTGCCTTCCTCCCCTTAACCCACATTTGGCATTTCTCCCCAGGCTATCCCTCCCCAGCTCCCTCCTGCTGTCCCTCCCCTATTCCCCCCAATAGACCCCAGTGTGTAGTACCCCCCTCCCTGTGTCCATGTGTTCTCATTTTTCTCACCTGCCTATGAGTGAGAATATGTGGTATTTCCTTTTCTGTTCTGTCAGTTTGCTGAGAATGATGTTCTCCAGATTCATCCATGTCCTTATAAAGGACATAAACTCGTCATTTTTGATTGCTGCATAATATTCCATGGTGTATATGTGCCACATTTTCCCAGTCCAGTCTATCATCGATGGGCATTTGGGTTGGTTCCAGTTCTTTGCTATTGTAAACAGTGCTGCAATGAACATTCATGTGCATGTGTCCTTATAGTAGAACGATTTATATTCCTTTGGATATATACCTAGTAATGGGATTGCTGGGTCAAATGGAATTTCTATTTCTAGGTCCTTGAGGAATCGCCACACTGTCTTCCACGATGGTTGAACTAATTTACACTCCCACCAACAGTGTAAGAGTGTTCCTATTTCTCCACATCCTCTCCAGCATCTGCTGTCTCCAGATTTTTTAATGATCACCATTTTAACTGGCGTGAGATGGTATCTCAATGTGGTTTTGATTTGCATCTCTCTAATGACCAGTGATGATGAGCATTTTTTTCATATGTTTGTTGGCCTCATGTATGTCTTCTTTTGTAAAGTGTCTGTTCATATCCTTTGCCCATTTTTGAATGGGCTTGTTTACTCCACACCAGCAAGGGAACAAAGCTGGACGTTTATATATTTTATATCTTTGGAAATGAGCACTATTTTTTTCTCCTGTTAGTGGCGACATAAATCATAGTACTGCTGTGACTTAAGTATGGTTGAGACTGCCCTTCATGTTTGCTGTCTTGGCATGGGCCCACTTCCCATTCTACTTTTCCACCATGCTATTACGTTCAGTGGCAAAAAACTGAAATTACTTTTGCACCAACCTAATACAATGACCTATGAGAGTCTTACCAGAAGCTGACCAGATGCAGCCACTTGATCTTGGACTTCTCTGTCTTCAGAATTGTGAGCTAAATAATCTTCTTCTGTTAAAAATTTACCCAGTCTCAGGAGTCACAGCAATAGAAAAAACTATAATATTTTATATTTTTTCTTTTAGAAAATATTTTGAATTGACAGAAAAAAAATGTATGTATTTCTATGTAACATATTTTGAAGTATATATACATTATGAATAAATGAATCTAGCTAATTAACATATTACTTGATATCATTGTCAGTGAGTTGGGGTGAGAACACTTAACATCCCCTCTTCCTATTTTTAAAGAATACAATATATTTTTATTAAGTATAGTCACTATGTTGTAAAATATATCTCATAAATTTATTTCTCCAATCTTACCAAAATGTTGTATCCTTTATCCAATATGACTCCCACATGTCCCCCTACACCAAATACCTTAGCTGTTGGTACTCACCATTCTGCTCTCTAGCTCTATTTAATCAACTTTTTATATTCCACACATGAGTGAGAGCATGTGTTATTTATCTTCTGTGCCAGCCTTATTTTAGCTAATATATTGTCTTCTGGGTTCATCCATTGATGTCATAAATGGCAGAACTTACTTCATTTTTGTGACTGAATAGTATTTTATTGTGTAAATATGCAACAGTTTCTTTATCAGTTCATCCATTGATGGACATTTAGGTTGATTAATTATCTTGGCTACTGTGAATAATGCTGCAATAAACATGGAAGTGCAAATATCTCTTTGACATAGCAATTTTGTTGTCTTTGGATATAGACCCATCATGGGATTGCTGAATTATATGATAGTTTTGCTATGAGTTTTTTGAGGAATCACCATACTGTTTTTCATAATGGCTATGCTAATTTACATTCTCATCAATGATGTATGAGGTTTCTGGTTTCTTCTCATCTATGATACCATGTGTTATTTTTGTCTTTTTAATAATAGCCATTTTAACAGGTGTTAAGTGGTATCTCATTGTGGTTTTAATTTACATTTCCCGGTTGATTCATGAAATTGATGATTAGTATGTATACATACATACCAGTTAGCTATTTATATGTCTTCTTTTGATAAATATCTATTCATGTTCTTAGCTTGTTTTTAAATCAGGTTATTTGTTGTCTTGCTATTGAGCTGTTGGACTTATTTACATATCTTGGATACCATTCCTTATCAGAAAATAGTGTGTAAACACTTTCTCCCATTCTGTAAGTTGTTCCTTCACTCTTTATTATTTTCTCTGCTGTGCAGAACATTTAATTTGATAGAATCTCATTTGTCCATTTTTTTTGCATTTGGTGCTTGTGCCTTTAATGTCATATCAAAAATTATTTCCATGACCAATGTTATGGAGCTTTTTTCCTAATGTTTTCCTCTAACAGTTTTATACTTTATGTCTTGCAATTATTTTGAGTTTATTTTTGTATATGGTTTGAGATAAATGTCCATTTTCATTCTTCTACAAAAAGATAGTCATTTTTCTCCACATCATTTATTGAGGAGATGATCCTTTTTCATTGTGTGTTCTTTTAAAATGTGTTGTATTAATATATAATATTTATAAGTATTTATGGGGTACATTTGAGTATTAGTTATATGCACAAAATGTGTAATGATCTAATCAGTGTATCCATCACCCTGAGTAGTTATCATTTCAGTGTGTTAGGAATACTTCAAGTCCTCTCTATTAGTAATTTTAAAATACATGTTAACAAATAAAGAAAAAGTGACTGAGGCAAGTGTCTCAATCAGTAGAGGTTTATTGAGCCAAAGTTTGAAAATTTGCCCAGCAAAAACATAAGTCAGAGTAGTATCTGTGACCTGTGCTTTCCACAGCAAAAACATAAGTCAGAGTGTTTTGAGAACTCAGTATTTAAGGGGAAACATCACACGGGAGAGAAAAATGTGAGGAGGTTAAGGTAATGAGGCAAAAGATTACATTATTGTGAGACTTTAATTAGCTCTTAGAAAATCTATTATTTATATAACATCATAAAAATTTAAGAAGAGGAAAGAGAGGAAAGGGTCAATCATGCAGCCCTCTAAGGATGAGCAGAAAAGTGATTGATCTTATCTTAACCTTGTTGTGTATCTAGGAAGACAATCCTGTTATTGGCAATGTCAGTGTGATATTTAAAAGAAGTTAATTTTAGGAGTTAAACTTAGGTTGCAGACCCAAGATTACAACAGGCAGATGCTTGTTTTATAGGGGGATAAATATCCTGGAAGACTGAGGGGAAAGCAAGGAATTTTCTTGTGACCTATTTGTGAGGGAGGCCATCTGAGGAGGTATATGGGTTTAGTTGTGGAAATCTTGCAAGAGTATAATGCTATGACACAGGGTTGTGAAATTACAGCTATCTGATTGGGAATAAGAAGGACAGTGTTACATAATTCAATTCCTAGGCTTAAGTCTTCTCTTTGAATAAAATTTGTGGGGGTCCCCATATTTTCTTTTTCCTTTTTTTTTTTTTTACTTGAACAGTTTGTTGTTGTTAACCGTGCAAAGATTGGAACTTGTTCTTTCTAATGGCGTGTTTGTTTCCTTTAACCAAATCTTCTTCAAATACTGCAAACAGACACACCCTTCCCAGCCTCTGGTAATACTCATCATACTCTCTACTTCCATAAGACCAATTATTTTAGCTCCCACATATGACTAAAAACATATTTGTCTTTCTGTGCCTGGTATATTTCACTTAATATAATGACCTATAGTTCCATCCATGTTGCTGCAAAAGATAGCATTTCATTCTTTTTTTATAGCTAAGTAGTGTCCCACTATATATATACATATATATGATACATATATATATATATCATATATATGTATCATATATATGTATCATATATATACATGAATATATATATACATGATATATATGATATATATACATGATATATACATGATATATATACATGATATATATACATGTATATATATATATATATATAGGATATATATACACAGATACAAACACACACACACACACACACACACACACACACACACACAGACACACACCATATATACCATTCTTTTTAGTCTATTGATGGAAACTTTTTTTGTTTTTGTTTTCCTATAACTGTGAAAAATGACATCAGTATTTTGAATTGCATTGAATTTATACATTTGGTGGGTATTTGTTGGTAATATTGTCACTTCCACAATATTAACTCTTCAGATCAATGATCATAAGATGTTTAGCCATTTGTTTTTATTATCTCCAATTATGTGATCTTAAGACCCTTTTAAAGAATTAGTTGGGTAAAAATACATGAATTTATTTCTGAGCTTTCTATTCTATTTCATTTCTCTATTTTTTTATGTTAGTTCCTTGCTCTTTTGACTACTGTACTATTGTAGTATATTTAGAAGCCAGACAGTGAGATGCCTATGACTTTGTATTTGTTTTCATTATTTTTTTTCAAGATTCCTTTGTCTATTTGAAGTTTTGTGGTTCCAGATGAATTTTAGAATTTTTTTTCTAGTTTTGTGAAGACTGTTTTTGGTAACGTGGTAGTGATTACATTGCATCTGTAGATCATTTCGGGTAGTATAAATATTTTAATGATATTAACTACTCCAACTCACAAACACAGAATGTCTTTCCATTTATTCTTGTCTTTAACTTTTAAAATATATCTTATAATGTTATTGTAGAGATATTTCACCTCCTTAGTTAAATTTATTTCTAAGTATTTTATTTTTGTTGATACTGTAAATGAAATTATTTTCTTGATTTATGTTTTAGATAGTTTGCTCTTACTGTATAGAAACACTACTGATTTTTAAGTTGATTTTGTACCTTGCAACTGTACTGAATTTGTTTATTAGATCTAGAAATTTTCAGAGGCATCTTTAAGGTTATATATATATAGTATTGCTGTCTGCAAACAGGAAAAACTTAACTTCTTATTTTCCAACCTGAATGCCTTCTACTTCTTTTACTTGCTTAATTGCTCTTGCTAGGATTTCTAGTGCTATATTGAATAGAAATGGCAAGAGTAATGTTCTCACTTATAAAAGAGACCTAAACAAATGGTACACAGGGACATACAGATGGAAACAATAGACACCAGGACCTTTTAAAAGTGGGGAGGCTGGAAAGCAAGTGAGGGTTGAAAAATTGCCTATTGGTACAATGTTCCCTATTTGGATGATGGATTCACTAAAGGTCCAATCTCCACCATTACACAATAGATTCATGTAAATAAACCTGCACATGTACTGCCTGAATCTAAAATAAAACAATTTTTTAAGTGCCAAGAATAGTCATCAATGTCTTTTCAATATCTTAGAGAAAAAGTTTTTAACTTTTTTCTATTGAATATTATGTTAACTGTAGGTTTGTCATGCATATCCCTTATTGTGTTGAGTTTATCCCTTCTGTACCTAATTTATTGAAAAAGGACTTAGAAGGGGCCTAGGCTGTGAGCTGGGATGTGCCTGTAAGCATGTCCAGCACAAATATCTTGGTTAAAGTACTTATTTCCTTATATCTAACAGCTACATAGGATAGGGCTTAACAAAGACTTACCAGCAAAAAGCAAGAAAGCTTTGAAGAAAGTTAGTCTTTAAAAGAAACGATTATTTCTAACATTTATTATTATTATTATTATTTTAATAAGAAGGGAAACTTTGAAGAGGAATTTTTTACTTTCTACACAAAACAACTTGGTACTGGTACTAAAGCAGACACATAGACTAGTGGAACATAATGGAGAGCCCATAAATAAAGCTGCACATCTACAGTCATTTGTCTATTCAATTAATGATTATGGGCTAACTAGCCCTATGCAGAAGATCAAAACTGGATCATTTCCTTACATAACATAAAAAAATCAAGTTATAATGGATTAAAGACTTAAATATAAAACCTAAAACTATAAAAGCCCTAAGAGAAAGCCTTGGAAATACCATTCTAGACACAGGTTCTGGCAAAGATTTTGTGACAAAGATGCCAAAAGCAATTGCAGTAAAATTAAAAATTCACAAATGTGACCCAAAGAGCTCTGCACAACAAAATAGATTATCAACAGAGTAAACCGACAATCTACAAAATGGGAGAAAGTATTACAAACTATGCATCCAATAAAGTTCTAATATCCAGAATCTATAAAGAACTAAAACAAATTAACAAGCAAAAAACAGCCCCATTAAAAAAATGGCAAAGAACACGAACAGGCACTTTCAAAAGAAGACATATATGCAACTAAAAAGCATATGAATAAAAGTTCAAATCCCTAATCATTAGAGAAAAGCAAATAAAAACCATATTGAGATACTATCTCACACCAGTCAGAGTGGCCATATTAAAAAGTCAAAAATGATAGATGCTGGAAAGGATGTGGAGAAAAGGGAATGCATATGCACTGCTGTTGGAAATGTACATTAGTTCAGCCACTGTATAAAGTAGTTTGGAAATGTCTCAAATAATGTGAAACAGAAATACTATTTGACCCAGCAACACCATTATTGGGTACATAACTCCCAAAACATAAATTTTTCTACTATGCAGACACATGTATGTCTGTGTTCATTATAGCACTATTCACAGTAACAAAGATGTGGAAATGCCCATCAATGATGGTAACACACACACACACACACACACACACACACACACACACACACACCATGGAATACTATGGGACCTTAAGAAACTAGTTAATCTCTTTTGCAGTAATGTGGATGGAACTTGAGACCATTATCCTTAATGAATTAATACAGGAACAGATAACCAAATATCACATATTCTCACTTATAAGTGGGAAATAAATATTGAGTACACATGGACACAAGAAGGGAAAAATAGACACATCAGGACCTACTTGAAGGTAGGGTGTGAGAGGAGGGTGAGGAATGAAACACTATCAGGTACTAGGCTTATTGCCTGGGTGACAAATTAATTTGTACACCAAACCCTTGTCACACAAAATTTACTCATGTAAGAAACCTGAGCATATATTTCTCAAACATAAAGATAGAAAAATGAAAAAAGTAAAAGTGAATATTCTATTAATGATTTTTTCACTTTTGACTTTTTTATCTTTATTATTTCTGGTATATTTATCTTCATACGTTTTTTTGCCTCAATGATTTTGCTTGTATTTAATCATACCTAAAATTTCTTTTGACTTCTAAAGTACTCTAACTACTTTTAAGTTAGTACAGAATGCTAACCAATTTTAATTTTTTAATGAACATATTGTAAGTATATATTTATAGGATGCAATTTGATCTTTTGATATATGTATATGTTGTATAAGGATTAAGTCAAGATAGTGAGTTTATCCATTCATAACTTCATGCACTTAGTGTTTTTTTTATGTGTAATATTTTATCTTTATTTTAATTTATTTTATTTTATTTTTTAATTTTTATTGCATTATAGGTTTTGGGGTACATGTGCAGAACGTGCAAGATAGTTGCACAGGTACACAAATGGCAGTGTGTTTTGCTGCCTTCCTCCCCTTCACCCACACTTGGTATTCATCCCCAGGCTATCCCCCCCAGCCCCCCCCCCCGCTGTCATTCCCCCATTTCCCCCAACAGTCCCCAGTGTATAGTAGACAGCCTCTCTGTGTCCATGTGTTCTCATTTTTCTCACCCACCTATGAGTGAGTATATGCAGTATTTCTTTTTCTGTTCTTGTGTCAGTTTGCTGAGAATGATGTTCTCCAGATTCATACATGTCCTTACAAAGGACACAAACTCATTATTTTTGATTGCTGCATAATATTCCATGGTGTATATGTGCCACATTTTCCCAGTCCAGTCTATCATCGATGGGCATTTGGGTTGGTTCCAGGTCTTTGATATTGTAAACAGTGCTGCAATAAACATTCGTGTGAATGTGTCCTTAGAGTAGAACGATTTATAGTCCTTTGGATAGATACCCAGTAATGGGATTGCTGGGTCAAACGGAATTTCTATTTCTAGGTCCCTGAGGAATCGCCACACTGTCTTCCACAATGGTTGAACTAATTTACACTCCCCCAACAGTGTAAGAGAGTTCCTATTTCTCCACATCCTCTCCAGCATCTACTGTCTCCAGATTTTTTAATGATCGCCATTCTAACTGGTGTGAGATGATATCTCAATGTGGTTTTGATTTGCATCTCTCTACTGACCAATGATGATGAGCACTTTTTCATATGTTTGTTGGCCTCATGTATGTCTTCTTTTGTAAAGTTTCTGTTCATATCCTTTGCCCATTTTTGAATGGGCTTGTTTTTTTTTCTGTAAATGTTTGAGTTCTTTATAAATTCTGGATATCAGCCCTTTGTCAGATGTGTAAACTGCAAAGATGTTTTCCCATTCTGATGGTTGCCGATTCACTCTAGTGACTGTTTCTTTTGCTGTGCAGAAGCTGTGGAGTTTGATTAGGTCCCATTTGTCTATTTTGGCTTTTGTTGCCAATGATTTTGGTGTTTTGTTCATGAAGTCCTTGCCTACTCCTATGTCCTGAACGGTTTTGCCTAGATTTGCTTCTAGGGTTTTTATGGTGTCAGGCCTTACGTTTAAGTCTTTAATCCATCTGGAGTTAATTTTAGTGTAAGGTGTCAGAAAGGGGTCCAGTTTCTGCTTTCTGCACATGGCTAGCCAGTTTTCCCAACACCATTTATTAAATAGGGAATCCTTTCCCCATTGCCTGTTTTTGTCTGGTTTATCAAAGATAATATGGTTGTAGATATGTTGTGTTGCTTCCAATGCTTCTGTTCTGTTCCATTGGTCTATATATCTGTTTTGGTACCAGTACCATGCTGTTTTGATTACTGTAGCCTTGCAGTATAGTTTGAAGTCTGGTAGCGTGATGCTGTGTTCTTTTTGCTTAGAATTAACTTGGCTCTGTGGGCTCTTTTTTGGTTCCATATGAAATTCATGGTGGTTTTTTCCAGTTCTGTGAAGAAATTCAATGGTAGTTTGATGGGGATAGCATTGAATGTGTAAATTACTTTGGGCAGTATAGCCATTTTCACAATATTGATTCTTCCTAACCACGAACATGGAATGTTTCTCCATCTGTTTGTGTCCTCTCTTATTTCGTTGAGCAGTTGTTTGTAGTTTTCCTTAAAGAGGTCCCTTACATTCCTAGTGAGTTGTATTCCTAGGTATTTTATTTTCTTTGTAGCAATTGTGAATGGCAGTTCGTTCTTAATTTGGTTCTCTTTAAGTCTGTTATTGGTGTATAGGAATGCTTGTGATTTTTGCACATTGATTTTATATCCTGAGACTTTGCTGAAGTTGCTTATCAGTTGCAGGAGCTTTTGGGCTGAGGTGATGGGGTCTTCTAGGTATACTATCATGTCGTCTGCAAATAGAGACAAATTGGCTTCCACCTTTCCTATCTGAATACCCTTTATTTCTTTTTCTTGCCTGATTGCTCTGGCTAGAACTTCCAGTACTATGTTGAATAGAAGTGGTGAGAGAGGGCATCCTTGTCTAGTGCCGGATTTCAAAGGGAATGCTTCCAGTTTTTGCCCATTAAGTATGATATTGGCTGTTGGTTTGTCGTAAATAGCTTTCATTACTTTGAGATATGTTCCATCAATACCAAGTTTATTGAGGGTTTTTAGCATAAAGGGCTGTTAAATTTTGTCAAATGCCTTCTCTGCGTCAATTGAGATAATCATGTGGTTTTTGTTTTTGCTTCTGTTTATGTGGTGAATTACATTTATAGACTTGCGTATGTTGAACCAGCCTTGCATCCCCAGGATGAATCCTACTTGATCTTGATAAATAAGTTTTTTAATGTGCTGTTGCAATCGATTTGCCAGTATTTTATTGAAGATTTTTGCATCTATGTTCATCATAAATATTGGCCTGAAGTTTTCTTTTCTTGTTGAGTCTCTGCCAGGTTTTGGTATCAGGATGATGTTGGTCTCATAAAATGATTGGGAAGGGTTCCCTCTTTTTGGATTATTTGGAAGAGTTTCAGAAGGAATGGTACCAG
This sequence comes from Saguinus oedipus, assembly GCA_031835075.1. Lineage (NCBI taxonomy): Eukaryota > Metazoa > Chordata > Mammalia > Primates > Cebidae > Saguinus > Saguinus oedipus. The sequence goes on from CM063178.1 coordinate 132,757,172, forward strand.
ATCCTCTTTGTGTGTCTGGTAGAATTCAGGTGTGAACTTATCTGGACCTGGGCTTTTGGTGTGTGGTAGTCTCTTAATTGCTGCCTCAACTTCTGACCTTGTTATTGGTCTATTCATAGTTTTGGCTTCCTCCTGGTTTAGGCTTGGGAGGACCCAGGTGTCCAGGAATTTATCCATTTCTTCCTGATTTACTAGTTTATGTGCAAAGAGTTGTTTGTAGTATTCTCTGATGATGGTTTGAATTTCTGTGGAATCTGTGGTGATTTCCCCTTTATCGTTTTTTATTGCATCTATTTGGTTGTTCTCTCTTTTCTTTTTTATCAGTCTTGCTAGTGGTCTATCTATTTTGTTGATCTTTTCAAAAAACCAGCTCTTAGATGTATTGATTTTTTGAAGGGTTTTTCTTGTCTCTACCTCCTTCAGTTCTGCTCTGATCTTAGTTATTTCTTGTCTTTGGCTAGGTTTTGAGCTTTTTTGATCTTGCTCCTCTAGCTCTTTCCATTTTGATGATAGGGTGTCAATTTTGGATCTCTCCACTCTTCTCATGTGGGCACCTATTGCTATATGTTTTCCTCTACAGACTGCTTTAAATGTGTCCCAGAGATTCTGGTACGTTGTGTCTTCATTCTCGTTGGTTTCAAAGAACTTCTTTATTTCTGCCTTCATTTCATTGTTTATCCAATCAACATTCACGAGCCAGTTGTTCAGTTTCCATGAAGCTGTGTGGTTCTGAGTTATTTTCTGAATTCTGAGTTCCAGCTTGATTGCACTATGATCTGAGAGACTGTTTGTTATGATTTCTGTTGTTTTGCATTTGCTGAGGAGTGCTTTACTTCCAATTATGTGGTCAATTTTGGAGTAGGTGTGATGTGGTGCTGAGACGAATGTATATTCTGTGGATTTGGGGTGGATAGTTCTGTAAATGTCTATCAGGTTTGCTTGTTCCAGGTCTGAGTTCAAGTCCTGGATATCCTTGTTAATTTTCTGTCTGGTTGATCTGTCTGCTATTGACAGTGGAGTGTTAAAGTCTCCCACTATTATTGTGTGGGAGTCTAAGTCTCTTTGTAAGTCATTAAGAACTTGCCTTATATATCTGGGTGCTCCTATATTGGGTCCATATATATTTAGAATCGTTAGCTCTTCTTGTTGTATCGATCCTTTTACCATTATGTAATGACCTTCTTTGTCCCTTTTGATCTTTGTTGCTTTAAAATCTGTTTTATCAGAGATGAGAATTGGAACTCCTGCTTTTTTTTTGCTCTCCCTCTGCTTGGTAAATCTTCCTCCATCCTTTTATTTTGAGCCTTTGTGGATCTTTGCGTATGAGGTGGGTTTCCTGGATACAGCACACTGATGGGTTTTGTTTTTTTATCCAATTTGCCAGTCTGTGTCTTTTGATTGGTGCATTTAGCCCATTTACATTCAGCGTTAATATTGTTATGTGTGAATTTGATACTGCCATTTTGATGCTAGCTGGCTGTTTTGCCCGTTGGTTCATGTAGATTCTTCATTTTGTTGATGCTCTTTAGCATTTGGTATGCTTTTAGGATGGCTGGAACTGGTTGTTTCTTTCTATGTGTAGTGCCTCTTTCAGGAGCTCTTGTAAAGCAGGCCTAGTGGTGACAAAATCTCTGAGTACTTGCTTGTTCCTGAAGGATTTTATTTTTCCTTCACTTATGAAGCTCAGTTTGACTGGATATGAAATTCTGGGTTGAAAGCTCTTTTCTTTAAGGATGTTGAATATTGGCCCCCACTCTCTTCTGGCTTGTAGAGTCTCTGCCAAGAGATCTGCTGTGAGTCTGATGGGCTTCCCTTTCTGGGTGATGTGACCTTTCTCTCTGGCTGCCCTTAGTATTTTCTCCTTCATTTCAACCCTAGTGAATCTGACGATTATGTGCCTTGGGGTTGCTCTTCTTGTGGAGTATCTTTGTGGTGTTCTCTGTATTTCCTGGAGTTGAGTATCGACCTGTCTTGCTAGGTTGGAGAAATTTTCCTGGATAATATCCTGAAGAGTGTTTTCCAGCTTGGATTCATTCTCTTCATCACATTCTGGTACACCTATCAAACGTAGGTTGGGTCTCTTCACATAGTCCCACATTTCTTGGAGATTTTGTTCATTCCTTTTTGTACTTTTTTCTTTAATCTTGGTTTCTCATTTTATTTCATTGAGTTGATCTTCAACTTCTGATATTCTTTCTTCTGCTTGGTCAGTTCGGCTGTTGAAACTTGTGCATGATTCGCGAAATTCTCGTGTTGTGTTTTTCAGCTCTTTCAATTCATTCATATTCCTCTCTAAGTTGTCCATTCTTGTTATCAATTCCTTGAATCTTTTTTCAAATCTTTTTTCAAGGTTCTTAGTTTCTTTGCACTGGTTTAGTACATGTTCCTTTAGCTCACTGAAGTTTCTCATTATCCACTTTCTGAAGTCTGATTCCATCATTTCGTCACATTCATTCTCCGTCCAGCTTTGTTCCCTTGCTGGTGAGGAGTTTTGGTCCTTTTTTGGAGGTGAGGTGTTTTGGTTTCGGGTGCTTTCCTCCTTTTTGCGCTGGTTTCTTCCCATCTTTATGGATTTATCCGCCTGTCGTCTTAGTAGTTGCTGATTTTTCAATTGGGTCTCTGTGTGGGCGCTGAGATTGTTGATGATGAAATATTTCTGTTACTTAGTTTTCCCTCTAATGGTCTATCCCCACTGCTGTATGAGTGCTGAGGTCCACTCCAGGCCCTGCTTGTCTGGGGTATACCTGCAGCAGCTGCAGAACAGTGAGGGATGATACCAGTTTCTTCTTCTGCTGTCCTTGTTCCAGAATAATGCCAGCCAAATGTCAGTCTGATTAGTCCTTTTCCGGGGTGACTCCTTGGATATCCAGGGGTCAGGGAGCTGCTTGAGGAGACATTCTGTGCTTTATAGGAGCTCCAGTGCTGAGCTGTGAGCTCCGTTGTTCATTCAGCATTGTTGGGAGGTTGTTTATGTCTGCTGCTATAGAACTCCATAAAACACCACCCTTTCCCCCCCCACTTAGATGCTCTGTCTCAGGGGGTTGGGGCTTTCTTTATGAGTATCTGTTGCACTGTCCTGCCCCACTAGGTGGCAGTCTATTCACTATTTGCCTGCTGGGGCTCTGACCTGCTAGCGTGGGTCCACCTTGTTGCTGCTGGGCTCCCTTCTGCTGTGGAGCTCGTAGTCTCTCTGTTATGTCAGGTTGCCTTGGCAACGGCAGGCTGCATCAGTCCTGGGTGGTACTTCAGTGGGGGTGGACTGCATCAGCAATGGTGGACGCCCCTCCCTCACTGGGCTGCACCATCCTAGATGCCGGCAGCAAAACTCTCAGCCCCAAGCATCTCCAGTCGCCACCCTGCTTGTCCCCGTGAGTGTGGGCCCCGCCAAGCCCGATCACCCAGCTCCCTGCCTCAGAGTCCATCCTCTCTCTATCTCTTCCTCTCCCCAAGCTGAAAGGTTGACTCTCTCACTGGCGCCCTAGTAGCCTGCCGATAGGGCACTGGGATCTGTGCGATCTCCCGTGCCACTGCCCACTACCCCAGCTCAGATCACGTTTCCAAGGAAACTCCTGGTCTGGCTCATTGTCCAAGTCCCATTCAATCCGATGAACATGCCAATCTGCCCTTCCAAATCTCAGATTGCCGGTTTAACAGGGCACCCAGACCAGTGAGTTCTGCGCCGGGTCCTGCTGCGGCACTGGCCGAAGAGGCGGCGGGAGCTGGCTAGCGCTAGCGTCCCGTGCCTCTCACACACCTGGGACTTTCAACGCTCTGTAGGCATAAAAGGAACATCCGAGAATGCGGCTAGGACTCACCCTCTGCACCTTCACTGAGAGCTGCAATCCTGAGTCGCCTCTACGACGCCATCTTGCCTCCTTCCCCGATCAACTTGCACTTAGTTTTTATATGTCCATAAGACACAAGATGATATAATTAAAAATACAAAGCAAATATATATTTAAATATTCCCAATACTTTAAAACAATAACAAATGACTTAAAATTATTCATCAGTAAAATAAATTAACACAATGAGTATTATAAAATGCTTAAAATTACATTAATGGCAACAAGCATACTATCAAAACTTATCAAAATCAGTAGTACATAAATATTGTTTAGCTTTAAATGTTTTTCAATGTATGTAAGAAAGATTGAACAATGATGGCCTAGAAATTCAATCAAGCTGCTAATAAAACTACAAAGTATATCCAAAACAAATAAAAATAATAATAAACAAGTAAGAATTGTATAAAGTAGAAAACACAGAAAGAGTGAATCATTGAGAAGGAAAGAACAACAACAGAAAACTGACAAACCTGACCAATATATTTAAAAACAGAAAAAAATAACAATTTTTTTTAGAGGAAACATTTTGATTTTATTTTTTAATCTTCAAAATTTTCTGCCATGAGACAGGAATGCATGATAGCAATGGCTTAACATCTTCACATGAAACACTTGGATTCATTTTAATTCACAAGTTTTTCTAAAAACATCTACGGTTTCATAACCCTGCCCACTTCCAACCATTATCACAGATTTAACTGACCATTAAACAGTAGTTGCCAGCATTAAATAGCTGGAATGCTTTCTGAGTATTAGTAGTGTCTCTTGAAACTACCACCCAAGAGTATCACAATTACAAATCTCATTGTACATGGCAACCCCAAAAGTGACTGATGTCCTCAAACTCCCTGCTGATCACTGAGAGCTATATTCCCCCAGGTATTTAAAGACTGCCTGTTCATCTCAGGTGATATATTTCTTTCAGGGAGTGGTACATGGTGATTTGATGATTTAGTCATCACTGCTAATAGGCAGATATATATGTCTGATACTGGTGTACTCTGATAACTATGTACGGAACATACTGAAAACAGATGGGTTGCTTGGAATCTCTTTTCTTCAGAAGAAAAACATTTTGAGGTTTTTTAACAGTTGTAAACAAAATGAAACATATACACAGATACCTATACACATAGAGATCTCAAAAACATTAGTGACCAGCATTTAAAGAAAATTTAGAAAAACTATTTCACCCACAGCATTAAAAAATGTAAGCAACTGTCAAAACCACTCATATACAAACATACACAATCTTTTTTGAATTAGGGTAGCTACTTTAACTATGGAAGGATGAAAAAATTCCAGTACCATATTAACTTCTCTAAGAAAGATGAAAAATACATCGTAAGTTTTCTAATTAAAAAAAATATATACTATATGTTAGTTTCACATATAAACATAGATGCTGAAAAATAAAATAGTAATGTTAGAAAAATTCTGACACTAGTTAAAATATTAAAGACTTTATTTAAAGATATTGCAATATGTGCCATGACTATAAAAATAGGAGAGAGTGATTAGACTCAACTCTAAATACAATTAAAGAAAGTGGTAATTAATAGCCAAGGAGCAGGTTGGGGTTGGTTGTTGGATGAAAAATTACTAAGAACAGACATCAAGGGTAGGAGGAATTCTTGCTAGACTGACCAAACAAGACTTTTGCTGAGATCAAGCAAGGGTGATTAGATATTAAGGGTGGACGGATTCTGCCTAAACTTATTTAGCAGGCTTCTTGCTAAAGATGAATTCTGCAAGAAGTAAGAAGTATAAGGTTGAGGTCTAGTTGAGAGAAGAGCTTACAGAAGCCTTACTAAATTTTGATCAAGGAGAGAATTGTCTTCAATACTTTTTGTCTGGAAGGATGAGAAAATTTCAATACAATCACCCCAACTTTTAACAACTTTGAAAGAAAGGCAAGTTTTTCAATGCTATTAATGTTATCAAAATATTACAAAAAGCGAAATGGTAAAACATCAGATATCTTAAATTTAAGGCTAATAAAGTGTCAAAAAACCTTTGCTAGCACTCTTCCCATTGGATATTCTATTGGAACACTGACCACTTGGATTAGTGGAGACAGAGCAAATAAAAGGTATAATACTTGAAATGAAAATAAACAATCTTCTATAGTTCACAAAGTAGATATTCACCTGCATAATAAAAATTCTACAGTTTATCTTACCTAATAATGTTGTTTGGCACATTCTGAAATATTTGATTAATTCACCACAAGCATGAAAGGAATGTTATTGCCTTTTTAATATTATGACTGAAGATAATTCACATACACTGCATATCAACTGAGACTTTTCAGAATCATTTGCTTAAATATTATCAAAGAATTAACTATAAAAATAGAATTATATCTATAATAGCTTTTTATTATATTTACATTAAAATAATTGAAAATAGAAATTTTCATAAGACATACTCTCCTATAATGTTAGGGAAATATTTTTGTTTTCTAAAATGTCTATCAGTAAACATATAAATAACAAGGAAAATTGTTCCCACAAGAATTTCAGTGAATATGCATGTTGATTAATATTAAACTCTATGCCAGTTCCCTATTGGTTTCACCTTTAATATAGTCATTAAAACTGACCGGATCCACCATTTCTTTGGTATGCATTCAAAGTACAGTCGCAGATTTACATAAATTGAGCTATTTGCCTAATGTGCCCTAAGTGTGATATAAGTAATTAACAGGTTAAGATCAAACATCACACAAGTCTCTGCTGAAAAGAATAAAATTTAGAAACTTAAACGTGTGGAATTGAAAAGATAAGAGTGTTTCCCTGCAGATATACCTTTCATGATGAACAAAAATATTTGAATAAACTGCTAGAAATATGTAGCTATAGCTTTAAGCAAGTAGTCCCAAGCTGTCTTCATTTAAATACATCAGAAAGATGCCAGGTAAAATAAATTATCACTTTAAAATAATAAATATATAGAAAATATACACTTTCTACTTGTTTTGAGTACATACATGAATGCTCATCTACATCTAAATGCATGACTATGTAAATATATATCTATACACATTTGTGTGTGTCTCTGTGTGTGTGGATAAGCAAAGCTTATATTGAAGAACTTAATGTAAGTATACATTGACTACATCTCTATTTCCTTCTCCTTCCCAATGTTTTAAGATTTTTAGATAGAAGTGGTGGCTGTATCCTTAAAGACTCAACAATCTTTCGCCTATTACAATAGGAAACATCCCAATGCCACCCTGTGATTACAATAGGTGAACTTGTTATCTTACTCACCCCTTCTAAGATATATACCCTGGTTTGAAAAAAATGATATGATCACAATACATGTTTAAGAAAGAAATAATAAAAAAATAGTTCGAGTCTAACTTAAGAAATGAGAAATATACCACATGGGATGACTGGCAGATCAAAGGCATGAAAAGAACACAGAATAGCCACAGGCAATGCTTTGATTATATAATCGTCTCTTCTACAGGGAATGTTTAACTTCCCTGTAGAGAATAAAACAAGCTCCTATGAGCCCATATTCATGAGATACTTGAGCAACTGAGTAAATTTTGCCTAACATTAGAAGATATGAAGTATTAATGTAGCTACACTAATGGATATTTACAGCCATGCATTAAAAATACATGTGTGCACCTGTAATGATCTGGCACCAAGCTAGGAGCTAAGTAACAGAGATACAAGGGTTTAAAAAATAAATCAAAATGAGCTCCAGAAACTAAGAAAAAAAAGACATCGTGAAAGGGTAAAGTCCCTGAAAACATTTGAGAACCAAAGAGAGGCCAGTGTGATTAGAAGCTGCCCAGTTGAGACTTAACTGGTATGATGACTTCAGCATAAATATGTCAATGACATCAAGCTTTTCTTGTCGTGGGAAGGAAGAAGTAGGGCAGCTATGGATAGAGTGAGCATCATATAAAGGCCCTAAGAAAAGTAAAAATTATAGTATATATGTGATAATATATTGCAAACAGAAATATTGAGAATGAGTGGTTTACACAATTTGACTATTTTCTCAACTATTTTATGTATTTTGATTCAATATAAAATATACTGTGTAAACATCAATTTATTGTATATAAGATTTTATTTGTTAAAACAGAGAATTATATGAAAAGATGAGAAACAAATTGACATTACAGCAAACTGTAACTGTGAGAGTAGAAAAAAGAATAATTTCTTTTACACAGTCTGTTTTTGTTTTGTTAAGTAAATAGTAATTATAGGTTGACAGTAATTTCAATAAATCTGTGTGTTTCAATGCACCATTGTATGTATCAAAAATATAATTTTAAATATATGCATCTGGTCTCGTGAGATAGAAGAAAACGAAGCAGAAAACAGAACTGAGATTTAAATGTGCCATTTAACTTATTTAAAATTCTACCTTTAATTGAAACCAAAGTTTTACAAAAATAGTTTTAAAGAATAATAAATATTTATTGACTATTAGAAACTAATATATTACAGAAATCACTATTTCCAGGTTTATTGAAATGTACATTATCATTGATTTTATCTGGGATTTTAGTTCACTAAGAGGTGTTGAGTGTTAATTCTGCATAACAAATACATGTGTATATGTCAGTTTAATACACTAAAATATTGTCTGACACACTGCAAATCTACTGTCTGTAATAAAATTGAATCTTCTTTGCAGAACAAGGATATTCTGTTATCTTTTCTCACTGAGACTTTCCAAACAACATCCATCTTTCTGCTTTCCTTCTCTACTTAACCTTTTCTAAGCCATTCTTCTACACTGTAAAAAGTGATTATTCTTTAAGTACTCAGCTGATCAAAATGCTCCCCTGCACAAAATTCAAATGGCTTATCATTAGTTACAGTGTAAAATCTATTCTCCTATGAGCAGGCTATAAATTCAAGTGGCAAAATGTTTTGTTGTCTCATCATTTCATTTTAACACCTGGAAAAATGCAACTACATGTACACACAAATATATTTATATACATTCCTATGCATTGATCTTCCTATGATTGGTCTTCTTTCTGATGGCACCATGCAAGTAATATTATCCTACATTTCTTACAGTAAGTAAATAGTTTGTAGGAAATTGGTTTATTAACAAATATGTATGTAAGTGAGTTGGGTTTAATATGGAATGAATTATCATTATGCTTTGAGGAAGTTTGAGTAAATTATAGGAGATTTTTAGTGATATTCTAAGATACAGAAATGCACGTGCATATGTGTGTATATATCCTTATTTTCACTTCTCTTGCATTGCAGATGCATGATTTATTTAAAAAGTCCCCCTCCCATCTCCTATGAACATGTTTGTTCCTGTGTCCATTCCAGAGGTTTTTCTGGATGTTTCTTATATTTTTAGCCCTGTAATTTGACAGATATATTGTTTAAATATTACTTCTATGTAAAATTAGTTTCTTGTGTTCCTTTGCACAACTGTACAAAGATACATATAAGATCCTACTATAATTATTAATTTTATTATTTTAAATTTCAACATACCATAAAATTCCAATGGGAAAGATTCTCAGTCTTATTTGAAATACTGATATTAAGCAAGTTTTATAAAGTTTAGGTTCGTTGAGATCAGTGCAAATAAAAGCCAAATTATAAATAGATCTCAGGTTTTCAATGCTAATCAAAGAAATAAATATTTAAAGAACTTCATCAAGAAACATTGTGCCTTCTTATTAAAGTCAATATAAAAATGAAGTATCTCAAAAGTTGTTTTTAAAATAAATATGTAGTATGTTTTATTACTTTCCTTGTAACCATAAGCTCCAGCAGTTGCCTGAACATTGAATAAAGAAATACAAAAGTTTAATACAAACCAAATAGGTTATATCTGAGATTTTTCAAATTGCTTTCAAAATTAAATAAAATTGCCTCTCAAGAAGTTTAGATTGCTATTCATTTTCCCTTTTTATTGAAAAATAAATTATAATGTTTTTCTGTAAATCATGGCACTGGATGTGATTAATTTATTACATTTTCTATTCAGCTAAATAAAGGCTAAATAGTTATCAGTAGTCTTTCACGATGGTACCATGCAAGTAATATTATCCTATATTTCTTACAGTAAATAAATTATTTGTAGTAAATTGGATTAATAACAAATTTGTATGTAAAGGAATTGGGTTATAATATGGAATGAATTATCATTATGCTTTGAGGAAGTTTGACTAAATTATAAGAGAGCTTTAGTAATCTAAGATACAAAAATAGGTTTAAATACATTAAATTTAAGAGCAGTGATTAAATAAGTTTGAAATAGAAAAAGAAAGTCATATTTATAAAAGGAATATATGAATTATCAAAGAAAAACTATGCAATTGGATATAGCATAATATCAAATATTTAATATTAAATAGTGAACTCTACATAAGTGGGTGCAATGTAATGGTTGACTTGAAGGTAGACGTCATTAGTGAAGGTGTGTCAAATTGGTAACACATTCACCAAGTGACTAACAACAGTAACCAACCAAGAATGAATGATTGGCATCATCTCAGTGACCTGAATCTTACTATTTTGCCTTGTGATAACTGGTTAGGCACTAAAGATTACTTAAGAGTGAAAATAAGAATTATGATTTCACATAATCTACTGAGGTTTGAAAATTCTTCGTGTAGAATTTAGATACTGATATGGTTATCTGAAATTGTTTTTAGGTCAAATACACCAGTAAACTGATGCTGTGTTTAAACAGGTGACTTTTTCTAATCCCCAGCTGTACCTTAGAGGGTTGACATTAGAAAGTGAGAGAAAGCAAAGAGCTTTACAAGGTAGGGCTTTAGGAAAATGAGTTTTCAGAGTTTTCCAGAAAACAATGATTAGAAAACATTTTGTTTACCTCTAAATCTATCAAAGTTTCACAGCTACAGAAATAACATGTTGGTCTTCATAAGAAAAGGGGCATTTGGTATTTCTTCTTATAAATAAACCAGTAGAGGCACAATTCTAACAAGTTATGGTTTGCAAAGCTTTTTGGATACAGCTATTAACATGTGCAATAATAACAGCATATGTACCATACCTAACATATGGAGAGTAGAGAATGATTTACTCTGTCTTTAAAGCTTGAAGTTTAATAAGTGTCATTAGAGAGGATGAAAACTTGCTCTACTGAGGATAAAAACTGCTTTTTCAAAGAATAACCACACTAGCTTAAAGCAGATGAAGTATAAATCAGACAACAAAGCAGAAAATACTGTATAAACTAAGTAACACAGCAAGAGTGGCATTTAATTGGTATGCAGAAATTGGCTAACAAAGTCTTTATTATTGGGAAATTAAAGGCCTACTAATATCAATCATAGGAGGGAATAGGAGTCATTACAGAACTTCATTTTAGTCATAAAAATACTATTTTTATAAATTATTTAATTTTGCTGTAAGAACATATTTACGTAACAAAGTTAATGTTTACAAGTAGAGGAGAGAGAAAATTACAGCATTTAATACGCTTTTTGTTTTTCTAAAGTTGCAAAGGATAAAAGAAAAGTATTTGGCAAACAGATATTGGAGCCAAGTAAATAAAACATTTTAAATCTAAATTCTTTTTTTCTAGAAAAAAATAGTTGAGAGAAGCTTAATGCCTTGTTGGATGGTTTTAGAACAGTGATTATATCTTATTTTGCATTTTTTAACACTAGGCATTACACCACATATTCTGTAAAATATAATTGGAAGCTTCCAGGTGCAGTGGCTCATGCCTATAGTTTCTACACTTTGACAGACCAAGGCCGGAGCACCCCCTAAGGTCAGGAGTTCAAGATCAGCCTGCCCAACATGGTGAAACTCCTGTCTCTACTAAAAATACAAAAATTAGCTAGGCCTGATGGTGGGTGCCTGTAATCCCAGCTACTTGGAAGGGTGAGGCAGGAGAATTGCTTGAACCCAGGAGGTGGAGGTTGCAGTGAGCCGAGATCAAGACACTGCACCCCAACCTGGGCGACAAGAGCAAAACTCTATCTCAAACAACAACAACAAGACTAATTGAAAACAGTTTTAGCCCTTAGTGTTTGTATAATTATATAGAAGACATAAAACAGGCCATAGTAAAATCACATACAATCTGATCAGTGAATGAGAGATTACAAATATTTTGTCATTCTGTCTTGGGTAAGGAAACCAGAAATATTTTGCAGGATGAAAAGAAATCCAAATTAAGCTTTGAATTGAGTCTAGAATTTCGAGCATTAGATGGAAGGAAGGGGTAAATAACAATAAGAATAGAAAACAGAGTATTACCTGTATTTCTGTAAAAGTAGCTTAGAGTTGGGTGAGACCTTGCTTTTCAGACCAACACTCGGCGGGTGTTTAATAAGCAAACAAGAACTAGTGACTCTTGCGACCGGTTGTGGTGGCTTACGTCTGTAATCCCAGCACTTTGGGTTTTGGGAGGCCAAGGTGGGCAGATCACTTGAGATTAGGAGTTCCAGACCAGCTGGGCCAACCTGGTGAAACCCTATCGCTACTGAAAGTTTGAAAATTAGCGGAGTGTGGTGGCACACGTTTATAATTCCAGCTACTCGGGAGGCTGAGGCAGGAGAATCGCTTGAACTTGGGAAATGGGGAGTTCAGTGAGCCGAGATCATACCACTACACTTCAGCCTGAGCAACAGAGCATAATATACAAATACGAGCTAGTGACAGATGAGTGAAACTTGTTTCTATGATCAGAACTCAAGTAAATTAAACATAAAACATCAATAGTCTCAAGAACCTCTGACTTGTGGACAAAAGATTGCATAAAATCATTCAAGTGAAACTTGGTAAAGACTTGTAATAAAACAGTGGAAGATGAAATGTAGAAGATGAAACAAATGTGATAAACAGGGGAAAGAGTTCATAGTATTTGGTCACTTACTGAATGTGGGCAAAATAAAGGGATTTAAATATAAAGAAGTGATAAAGGTAACTGAATTTTTTTTTTCTTTCTTTTTCTCTTTTTTTCTTTTCTTTTTCTCTTCTTTTTTCTTTTCTTTTCTTTTCTTTTTTTTTTTTTTTTTTTTTTGAGACGGAGTTTCACTCTTGTAACCCAGGCTGGAGTGCAATGGCGCGATCTCGGCTCACTGCAACCTCTGCCTCCTGGGTTCAGGCAATTCTCCTGCCTCAGCCTCCTGAGTAGCTGGGATTACAGGCACACGTCACCATGCCCAGCTAATTTTATTGTATTTTTAGTAGAGATGGGGTTTCGCCATGCTGACCAGGATGGTCTCGATCTCTTGACCTCCTGATCCACCCGCCTCGGCCTCCCAAAGTGCTGGGATTACAGGCTGGAGCCACCGCGCCTGGCCAAGGTAACTGAATTTTGAGTCCATTGCCTGGGCACCAAGATGGTGAAATAAACTGTGTTCAGAATACAGGGTGATGAATTTTATTGCTAAGAAATATTTGTTGTTAGTCATGGCTATATCTCTAGTATGTAATAAAATATATCTGTAAATACATAGTGCATAAAGCCATATCTAATTGCAAAATATTGTAGCATTGAAGGTGGTAATATTGCAATTATGTCATTTTATTTAGTGATTTGTATTATTTTGCTTTATTTTTCAGAGCAACTTTTTTTGTTTGTTTTTTGAGATGGAGTTTTGCTCTTGTTGCCCAGGCTGGAGTGCAATGGCGCATTCTCGGCTGACCGCAACCTCCGCCTTCTCGATTCAAATGATTCTTCTGTCTCAGCCTCCCAAGTAGCTGGGATTACAGGCATGTGCCACCATGCCCGGCTAATTTTTTTGTATTTAGTAGAGACAGGGTTTCACCATGTTGGCCAGGATGCTCTCGATCTCTTGACCTCGTGATCCACCCGCCTCAGCCTTCCAAAGTGCTGGGATTACAGGTAGGAGCCACTGCACCGGGCAGCAACTTTTTTTATATGACAAATAATATTTAACATTTGAAATTGAAATATTAACATTTTCACCCCTCTTCCTTCATTTTATTCCTAAGAGTAATATGAAAGTTAGCTGAGAAGCAGTGAAATAACTGCTATGTCAGTGTATCTTTCTGTGTAAATTAGTACAATAACAGATTCCTAGAATGCATTTGATAAGCAAGGAAACCCAGGTACTTTGGTTAGAAGATTCTAGTAGATTAATGTCAGCAAATGGAATACACATAGTGAAATTTTTAGCTGTTATCTAGCTTACAAGACAATATATGCTTTGGCAGATAATCACATCTGTCCTAATTTATATAAAATTTACATTTTGAAATATTTCAAACTTTCTATGCAATGCTTGTAAATATGTACATATTTAAAATATCATTTCATTTTACTTATACAGTAGGGCATTAGTTAATATCTACCCAATAGTTAAGTATGATTAATAATATTTACCTTTAAATTATAAGTAGGTTATTTCAAAGCATTCATTTTATTGATTTACATATTATATTAATATTTTGAAATACATAATTACTACCAAAGTTAATCCAGTAATTCATATAAAGAGATGTAAATATATACACTAAAATATATGCATTAATTTATATAAAGAGATGTGAATATATCCAAAAAAAAGAAAATTTATTAATGTTAGATTTCTTTTTCTTCTCTGTCACTTGAAACAATAAAACTCATGGCATTTCTATAGAAACAGATTAGCAAATTTTCTAGACTTTTTATCTCAAAAAAATTGATAATGTTTACCTTTTAGTTGGTCAATTGTATAATTAACTATTACAACAATAAAAGCATTGTGATTCTTCTACAGAAGCATTTTGACAAATCTTAAAGATATTACTGAATTTTAATATATTTACTGCACACCATACATGAGGTACAAAGAGAAAACCATATCAAGGAAAAATGTTATATATTGGGTAGTTATTACATGTTAAACTAATATTAAGGGTAAAAAAGTAAGGTGGAAGAAGTTATAATGAAAAAAATCAGCATAAAAACATAGATTTTTTTTTCATGGCAATGGGAAAACATAGCTCCAAACATGTAGATGATTCCTTATGTAGAAGCTTCCTTATGGCTCATCTGTAAATTAAAACTAATATTTGACAAAATAATAAGCTCTAAGACACAAATATAAATCACAGGTAATGGAAAGATGGATAATATAGAAACTGATTTTAAGTGATTGCTTTATTTAAAAGCCATTTAAAATAAAGGAAGATTTAAATTGTTTTGAAAATTATGCAGATTTGAACGAGAAAACCATTTTTGTATAATGTAGTCTTGGTGCAGAAATAAAGTGAGACAATTCAAAAAGAGTTTTAGGAATTGATCTTGTCTAGAACAGCTATTTTTAAGCTGTGAGATTATCAAAAGCACTTGTGATGATATTTAGAAGAATGATTCCCAGGCACTAAATCAAATTTGCTAAATAGCAATCCACAATGTTGGGCAGAAGAATATTGAGTTTGGAAGAATGTGTTGTTTAATATTGTATACTCACTGAGACTATTTAATTTAACCTAATGAGAAAGGTACAAAATGTTAGCATAAAAATTATAATACAAAATTGTTATCTTATAAAAGTAATTCTGATTAAAATGTATATAATTTAAGAGAAATTAATAAGTGAAGGGAATATAAAGACCTGTTTTTAATATAAAATTATATTTAGGTTGGTGCAAAAGTAATTGCAGTTTGGGCCATTAAAAGTAATGGCAAAAATTGCAATTACTTTTGCACCAATCTAATAATTTCATGGTTGAACAATAGTGAATGATGATAGTGTATACTTAGTTACTGAAATAACTGGAATAATTAGATGGCAAACATCTTAGCATTAATATCAGCAAAATATGGTATCTAGTTACATCAAGAGAAAGAAAAAATTTTAAATGTTTTCAAGGTAAATTTTTTTCTATAATTTTAATTTAGTTTAAATTGATAAATACAGATTGTATATATTTATGGTGTATAACCTGATGTCTGATATATGTATATAATGTGGAATTACTAAATCAGGCTAATTCACACTTCCATTACCTCATATACTTACCATTTTTAAGGTGAGAATAATTAAGCCCTATCACAGGCAATTTTCAGGTATCTAATACATTGTTATTAACAATAATTATTATATAAAATAGTTCTTAATGATTCCTTTTATCTAAAATGTTGTATCCTTTGATCCATATGTCCCCAATCCTCTCCTCCCAACTCATGATAACCATCATTCAACCTTAAACAAGAAGGAATTTCTGTCATTTTCAACAGCATAGATGAACCTGAAGGATATTAAGTGAAATATGCTAGACACAGAAAGACAGATACCACATGATCTCACTTATCTGTGAAATGTGAAAAAGTCAAACTCATAAAAACACAGAATAGAATAGTGGTTACCAAGTGAAATGTTAATTTGATTCTGAGACAAGGGCAATGGACAAAAATTATATTTAAAGTTTGTAGTAATACAGTTGATAATGATCTGAAAATGCTCATTGTGGAACACCTTTCAAAATGCATGTGGAAATTCTATTCAGTCATTGAGGAGCATTAACAGAAGCGCAGGGACTAACTCAGAGTAAGGCTAATGAGAAAGAGTTTGGAGCCGCTGATTTTAAAAAAAATGCAGAAGCTGGGGGTATATGTAAAGGTATCATTTTATCTTTAAAATGACACTTTAATAAGAAAAATAAAATTATGTGAAGTTGATATATTTTCTCGTTTACATATCTATCAATAAAAGATATGCCCATTAAACCTATGTTCTAAGGATGGAAATAGGCAATAAACCATTTAAAAATAAATGAATGATTAAATACAGCAATAAACTCTTAGGCAGAAGGTAACCAGAATGAGAAATAATAACTTCAGTTATTTCAGCTGAATTATGTAGGTTATAATGTGCTTGGCAAATAACTTTTTAGGCTAAAACAACACAAACAACACCAAAATAGATGGTACAACTGCTTAAAAAGATAGGCTGTGTGTGTCTAAAGAAAATGTGGATTCCCTATAATGAACAAGATGAAGAAAACGAATGTACTCACAGTAAAATAAAGGAAATTACCAAAATCAGAAGTAGTCAAAAACTTGGTAGTTAAGCAGGTCTTAAAAGTAATGGCTTTCTGGGAACTTGACATTTAAAGAGATACCTCTATTGTCTTCAGATAATAGAATTATAAAAACTTAAGTATAAAATAATGCTCATTCTCAAAACATGAAACACAGCTGTCATTGCCAAGTAGAGAGTTGATTAGGATAATTTGGATCTTAGGAAACTTGTGTGTGTGTGTGTGTGTGGTGTGTGTTTGCATGTGTTTGTGCCAACACATGTATATATGGGTATCCTATCCAGATATTAAAGTTCTAGGTTCACATGTTAACTTGCTATTACATACACACACACACACACACACGTGTGTGTGTGTGTATATGTGGAATAATGAGGTGGCAAACATATACACATATATATGTGTATATATGCACACATGTGTATATATACAAATATATGTGGAATAATGAGATGGCAAACATACACACATATATGTGTATATATACACATACATAACTGGAATAATGAGATGGCAAACATATGTATATGTATAAATATATATCTGCATATATATTTATGTATATATAGTTATAACAGAGGCCCAGAAAATAGTTTCAAATTACTCCAGAATTATAGAAGCTAGGATGAAAAAGAGGAGAAAAAATATGGCAAATTAAGAAGCAAGTGAGAAATAGGGGAAAACAGAAGAGTATAATGTCAGGGAGAGGAGACAGAGTGCATAAGGAGAGGAATGTAGAAATGCAGGCCAGTGTCAGATGCACAGTTGAGGCTTGAGGTCATACCATTTTGGAAAAGCAAATTAATATTGGGTGATTTTTTTACAACAGTATTGAGTTATTAAGGTGAAAATATGCATTTGTTTTGTTTTGTTTGATTGTTTTTTCCTTTTTCTGGTTAGCTATAACTTTTATGGCTTTTTTCCCAGATGTATGACAGTGAATGTTAGAATAAAATAGATGAGAATTTCCCTTAAAGTGATCATAGAGTATTGTTATGCCAAACTGTGGAATCTAATTTGAAAAAGTGAGGGTTTTGTTGTAGCATAGAAAAATTTAATGGTAGCATCAGTGAACCAGAAATTTCTACATAATTAAAAACATTGGTGAGTAGGAAGGAAAGATAGAAAGTATTAGGCAGAAAGAAGTGGGTGGTTTAAGTCAGCAATTCATATATAATTCTGCAATCAGTAACAACACATTCAAGAGATAATCAGTGATGTGGGGTAATAAATAATAATGTAAGAATTTTTTTGTGTGTAATTTGGGGTAAAGAATTTGACAAATGTGTCTGTTGAGTGGTCATCTAAAATGGCGATAATAGATGCTATGGTAAAACATGTCACAAGATAATCTGTGTAAAAACATTAATCCATATAGCAAGCTCTACAATAAGTGAGGGGATA
This sequence comes from Saguinus oedipus, assembly GCA_031835075.1. Taxonomy (NCBI): domain Eukaryota; kingdom Metazoa; phylum Chordata; class Mammalia; order Primates; family Cebidae; genus Saguinus; species Saguinus oedipus. The sequence goes on from CM063178.1 coordinate 132,775,413, forward strand.
TGATTGAAAAGGCAGTAATTGAAATTGAGAAAGAATGGTAATAGAATAGCCAGAAAGTATGGAGTCCTCTTTGATGAAACTCAAGCCTGTGAACTAAGAAGGAAATCTAGTATTTTGGATACAGAAAAAGCGAGCAAGATGGTTCCATTTTTTGGACCTAAGTTGTGGGAAATGGGAGAGAGAAAATACTCTCTCCTTGAACAAGTTCTGTGTTATACAGTGTTGTCATGTATACTTTATCTTAATTTCCTTCTATTAAATGGATATTCATTTATATTTATTTAATAAAAGGATATTTTGTTCTATCAAAGCTATCTTTATCAAAGTACAGTCTATTCCTTCTTTATTCTTGAACCTGGTCATCTTTCATCTTCTTAAGGACTAATCTCTTAAATATCACTTTTATATTTTACTTTAAATATCTCATCTAAACATTAGATAAAGACAAGAAGAAAGTTAAAAGAACATTATAGAAATGGCTTAAGACATGTGGAATTTTACTAACCATAAATGTAATGTTTTACAGAGCTGTGAAGATGGGGGAATTCTGTGACATTAGTAATCACACAGTCATAGGGGCATGGGAATCTTGGTCATAGTGGTGGTATGGGAGGATTTGCTTTTTAAGGTGTTGGAAATAAACATAAACATCAAGCCTAACAGGAATAATGCCTCTTCTATAAGAAAAAGCATTCCAGTCAGATTAACTTATGAAACTGAGAACATGGCCTGGGGAGGGGTGTTTTCTGGAACTATCTGTGGAAGAATGCTGCAGAGTTTGTGTGTGTATGCGTGTGTGTAATTGGTGCAATTTTCTGCATGTTTGAACAAATTATTAACCCCTTTGGCTTAATAAGTAATGTAATAGAACTAGAAAATTTTAAAAATCAAAGTTCTAATTTAATTTTCTCACTTAAATTTTAAAAAGGATATCAACTAGCAGCCCATCTCTTTACTTATATGAACAGATTTTTTTAATCACTAAAAGAAAACCTATATAAAAAGGAGAAAAAATTAGTCATTAAGAGCCGTAATTGTAAATGTCTTAAATGTTAATGAATTTCATAAAATATTTATGAATCAGATTCAAAAGGCATGCAGATTAAGACTAGAGGTCACAAAAGCCAATTAAATAATTAAGAAATATTGCTGCAGAATACATTATATAATGTACCAAATGCTTTTATCATCAAAATGGTCCTCTTGAAAAGTATGTGATTTGGGTTGTAAATATTAATTACTTTTATACAAATATAATAAAAATATAAAAGTTGGAGACAAGTCTGCTTACTTTTAAACTAGAAACAAATATTTGATTTGCAAGAAATTCAGAGTTTAAAAAACAGCTAAGATACATTAGGGAATGAATAAATGCCTGTATCTAAGTCAAATTTAAATAGAAAATTAATGACCAATGATGATGAGCATTTTTTCATATGTTTGTTGGCCTCATGTATATCTTCTTTTGTAAAGTGTCTGTTCATATCCTTTGCCCATTTTTGAATGGGCTTGTTTGTTTTTTTCTTGTAAATCTGTTTGAGTTCTTTGTAAATTCTGGATATCAGCCCTTTGTCAGATGTGTAAACTGCAAAGATTTTTTCCCATTCTGATGGTTGCCGATTCACTCTAGTGACTGTTTCTTTTGCCGTGCAGAAGCTGTGGAGTTTGATTAGGTCCCATTTGTCTATTTTGGCTTTTGTTGCCGATGCTTTTGGTGTTTTGTTCATGAAGTCCTTGCCTACTCCTATGTCCTGAATGGTTTTGCCTAGATTTTCTTCTAGGGTTTTTATGGTGTCAGGTCTTACGTTTAAGTCTTTAATCCATCTGCAGTTAATGTTAGTGTAAGGTGTCAGGAAGGGGTCCAGTTTCTCAAAAATGATGAGTTTGTGTCCTTTGTAAGGACATGGATGAATCTGGAGAACATCATTCTCAGCAAACTGACACAAGAACAGAAAAAGAAATACCGCATATACTCACTCATAGGTGGGTGAGAAAAATGAGAACACATGGACACAGAGAGGCGGACTACTATACACTGGGGTCTATTGGGGGGAATGGGGGAGGGACAGCGGGGGGGGCTGGGGAGGGATAGCCTGGGGTAATGCCAAGTGTGGGTGAAGGGGAGGAAGGCAGCAAAACACACTGCCATATGTGTACCTATGCAACTATCTTGCACGTTCTGCACATGTACCCCAAAACCTATAATGCAATAAAAATTTAAAATAAATAAATAAATAAATAAATAAAGAACACTTTTAATAGCAAAAAAAAAATAAATAAATAAAATAAAATAAATAGAAAATTAATGTAAAAACTAAGTTTTTTGAGGTAGAAAGATGGCCTTCTTTCCTGTCTTTCATTTTCTTTTTTAGAATACAAATTTCTTTTTTGGAATGTAAATCACAGCTTTATATTCTGTGATTTTGCCCTATGACCATACCACATTCAAGAATTACCAGGCCCTCCCAATTTAAATGAAAAAATATGTGCAAAATCACATTTGTTTTTCTCACAGTGTTATTTCTCATACCCCCCAAAGGAATGTATTAGTCATTGGGAATGCAATATGTATATTATATATATACACATATAAAATAAATGGAATAATGACAAATTTCGCTTTATGGAGCATCCATATTTATGCTATTTTATGCAACAATTTGCATAATTTTTACAAATATTAAAGTCTTTTCAAATAAGGTGATTCAAATGATTTTCTATCCAATTCTATTTCTGAGATTAGGATGATTCCTTAAGAAATTGGCATATGATGTGCTATCTGATAATCTACAATATTTTATAAATTATTATTGAAGAAGTTCCAGATATGTTTAAATTTTCTATTTCTGCACATTTTTCTGTATGTCTTACATGCTGGTTAGTTACACATCACTCATGTGTAGTTAATTCTTTTTTTTTTTATTTCTCAGCATTTGCCATGCATGTGTAGAAGCAGAGCAAATACTTTACAGCTAATGATAATTATGTCAATTGTTCAACTACTAATTCTTAAACAGTTTGCATATTAAGCCACACACATATATATATAACATTTTTACATTTTAATTTTCATTTTCATATTAAGCCACACACACATATATATATACATATATACACATATATACACACACATACATATATATATATATATATATATATATATATATACTCATATACATGTATAGCAAAACCATTGACAAGCTACTTTTAAGTTGATTTTAAATAATTCTTACATTTATATACATTCTTACATGTATATGAGTATATATATATATATATATATATATATATATATATATATATGTATGTGTGTGTGTATATATGTATGTGTGTGTGTATATATATATATGTATGTTTGTGGCTTAATATGAAAATGGAAATTAAAATGTAAAAATGAAGAATTATTTAAAATCAACTTAAAAGTAGCTTGTCAATAAGATAGTCATTTACTCAAGTAACGAGTTTGCGGAAATAGGGTCAGTCCAAGTTTGGATAACTTATGTCCTTCCAGTATGTTTTTAGTAGGGTAGCATATATATTCTGGGCATAGTGAAAATATAAAAATATATATGAAGGAGAAGAGAATATTCCTGGTGAGTTCTACTTTTTTATTAGCAAAGAAATAAGTAATTTTCTAAAACCCTTCCAGTAGACTTTCAGGTTTTTTTAGCAAGTAGGGTCACTGATGTGGGAACAAAAATAAAATAGCAAAGGAGTGGAATAATCACCATTGTCCTGAGCAAATTATTTTGCAATCTTGATCTTAAATAGGGTCTATTCTATGGCACAAAGCCACTGACAATGAACTTTCAAACAAAATCAGAGCTATGTCAACAAGGACAGGATGAAAGGATAGAATAGAAAAGCAAAACCATTGGGTCATTGAAAAGAAACTCTGTGTTATTGTTGTTTTTAAAGGAACACTATTTTGGTTAGTATGGTGTAACCTGATTTGGCAGTTATCCCAGTTACTTGTTTTTTACATTTTAGTAAACATTGTCTGATCACAGTTCTTGGAGGTTCTCAGTGATATTCATTGCCTAATTCTTCACAGATTTTTACTTAGTTGTGTTCTAAATTGGAGAAAATGTTATAACCTTCTATTTTCCTACCAAATTTAGAATTGAAATCAAAATTACACTTATTCTCTAGCCATTTACACTTTAAAGGATTTAAAATTGAAGGTTCTTCCTCAAGAAGAGAGGTTTATTGAACTAACCTCACTCTATGATTGCAAAAATGAATAGGAAAATCATTTCATTTTCATCATCATCAAGTACCGTTCTTAATCCAGCAGGACAAAGTGGCCTTTGGTGTTGAGAAGAGCAATGCATAAATGGTAGAAAAAAATACTCATTCTAGAAATGTGGACAAGTTGATATTTTTTTTCTCAACAATTTCACCAACCGTATCTACCACTTATCCTTAGAAAAGTTGGAGTTCAACAATGAGACACTTTTTTTGATCAACAACATCAAAAAAGCAAAAAGACAACTTACAGAACAGGGAAAATGTTTTCAAGTCATACAGCTGATAAGTCTAGTATTCAGAATATATGTATAAAGAACTCTCACAGTGCATCAGAGTGAGAAAGGAAAAGGGTGTTTCATTCCAGCACTTTCACATTCTGGAACCTTGGGCATCTGGGCAGCCACCACAGAAGCCAAATCCCACACCCAACAGAATAGGGTTATCTCTAAGTTCAGAATAGCTGAACCAAAGTGTCCATGGATCTGGTTAGATCAGAGTTGTGTTGCATCAGGTAATTCAAGCTATCTGGCAGTGCTGGGAAATTAGATGACAGGAATGAAAAACTGGGCCGTTTACTGGAAAGCATCCAAAAACTAGGAGATAAGCGAGGCTGAGTAAATTTGGGAAGGTGTGTAAATCGACACCAGGTGTTTTACCTCTTTTCACAAAGAACTGTGCATATTTTCTTCAGATATCTCTCTAATACTACAAAATTGGGTCTCCATTATTGAACATCAGTGATTTTAATTGTTCTCCAGATAGTCACAGAATCTTCTTCATAGTTATTTATATTCAGTCACACAGGTCTAAGAAGTCTTCAAGAGTTTTGTGAATCAAGACAATTTCTTAGTTAATGCAGTTGATGTGGAGTCTAGACATGACATCCTTATCTTTGTCATGAGCTCTAGTATAATTGCCTGACCCTCATTCAGCGCTTCAGCAATTATTGTTGTTTGACTGGTATGTTAATCCATTTGTCATAACTTAAGGTTACTTATATTATGTTTAGTTGCTTTGCACTCATTAGTCTTAGTTTGATGAAATTGCTCATTGACAGTTGTAATTGGGTATGGACTACTAAGAGAAACCCTATTTAATCCCCCAAGTTCACATATACTGTACTTGTTTACTAGCATATATAAATCTTTACAAAATCAGGTTCCAATACCACAGTGTAACACAATTCAAATGCCACAAAAAAGTAACTTTTTTGTTACCTGCTGGCTCACTCTCATGATTGTCCAAAATGGCCAATTCATATTCAGAGCTTAAATTCAATGGGATCTTTAATGTATTCCATTCTGGGTTCCCAATTTATCTAAGTATTGATTTGCATATATGAGATGTTTACAGTCCAAAAAGGGGTATTTTTTACTGATGGCGAGAGGAAAGTCCCATTTCTACTTTCACCTGTTAATCATCAGACCTGTATATTTAGCTACTGAAAACATAGCATCATATATCAGATTTTGGTTCATTATATGTCCTATGTTTAAGAGACGTCATTTCATATTTTAGCTGAAAATTTACCAATTCAACAGTGTTTTATAACACAATCAGATTGCCTACTTCTAGATAAACACACCCATGTATGACCAATGAAATTCATCATGAGTCTATTTTGATATCTCCTTTGTTCTAAAATGTCTGAAGAACCTTTGAATAATACTTGGTAATGATTCAGGTATTTTGTAAGCTTCATGTGGTGCTGTTTTCTCTGCTGCACTTAAGCAGAGAAGAAAAATGCATATCTAAAATAAGTGTACATTCTGGGAAGGATGATTCACTACCAGCCCACTGAACTTCCCCCAGGTGACTAGATAATCTCCCCCACAAAATGGTGTTTGATTGAATTATCTGCACTGGTCTTTTCTGGAATAATATACTCAGCAGTGGCTATAGCTAGATCATTTTGGTGAGACAGCTCATGTTTTATAGTTCATGCAGAACATTCATCTTTGCCAGTATATTCACTCACTTATGGAACCATTGTATACGCATTGAGGTTGCGTGAGAACAGGCTGGTGTAACTATAGAGGATGGGTCACCTTGTCTTTTATTAACATTTATTTTAGTTTCAAGGAAAATGTACATGTTGATTCTGTAGATTATTGCCTGTTGTGAGGGTTTAGATTATTTTATCTGGGATAAGTTATTTATATTTTATTTTATCTGCTGGGAAATAAGCAAGAGTACCCAGTAGATAGCTTTTGGATCCTCAACTTCCTCCCATACTCCACTCTCAAACACGCCCCGGTTTCTATTGTGCTCTTCTTTGTGCCCAGGAGTACTGAATGTTTAGCTCATACTTGTAAGTGGGAACAAGTGGTGTTTGGTTTTCTCTTCTTGAGTTAGTTTGATTATGATAATGGCCTCCAGCTTCATTCATGTTGCTGCAAATTACATGATCTCATTTTTTTTCTAAGGCTGAATAGTATCGTATTGTTTAAATGTACCAGTTTTCCTTATCCAGTCTATAATTGATGAGCATTTAGGTTGATTCCATGTCTTTGCTGTTGTGATTGGTGTTACAAGGAACATATGCATGCATGTGTCTTTTTGATAGAACAACAACTAATGGAATTTCTGGGTCAAATTGTAGGACTCTTAAATTTCTTGAAAAATCACCAAACTTCTTTCCACAGTCACTGACCTAATTTATATTTCCACAAACAGTATATATGTAGTCCCTTTTCTTTTCCCCAGCATTTCTTATTTTTTTGACTTTTTTCTGACTGGTGTGAGATGGTATCACATTGTGGTTTTGATTTTCATTTCTCTAATGATTAGTATTTTGAGTAGGTTTTTATATGCTTATGGGCCATGTAAATGTCCTCTTCTGAAAATTGTCTGTTCATGTACTTTGCCCAGTTTTTAATGAGGTTCTTTTTTACTACTTAAATTCCTTATAGATTCTGGATATTAGATGCATAGCTTGTCAGATGCATAATTTGAAAATATTTTCTCCCATTCTATGGGTTATTTAATCTGCTAATAGTTTATTTTGCTGTGTAGGAGTTCCTTAGTTTAGGTCCCATTTGTCAATTTCTGTTTTTATTGCAATTGCTTTTGGAGTCTCTGTCACAAAAATCTTTGCCAGGGCCTATGTCTTGAATAATATTTTTTCCTGATAGAAAACCTAGGAATTACCATTTTTTACTTATAATTTTTGTTTTATATTTAAGTTTTAATCCATCTTATTTTGATTTGTGTATATGGTATAAGGAATTAGTCTAATTTCAGTAATCTGATTATGGCTAGCCAGTTATCCCAGCACCATTTATTGAATGAGGAGTCTTTTCCCTGTTGCTCTTTTTCATCAGCTTTGTTGAAGATCAGATACTTGTAGGTATGCAGCTTTATTTCTGGGCTTCCAGTCTGTTCCGCTGCTCTATGTATCTATATTTGTACCAGTACCATGCTGTTTTGGTGACTGTAGCCTTATAGTATAGTTTGAAATCAGATGATGTGATTCTTCTTGCTTTGATATTTTTGTTTAGAATTGCTTTGGCTATTCAGGATCTTTTTTAGTTCCATATGAAATTTAGAGTAGTTTTCTTTCTAATTCTATGAAGAATATCATTAGTAGTTTGATAGGAATAACACTGAATCTAAATTTTCTTGGTCAGTAGGGCCACTTCAACAATATTGATTATTCCTATCCGTGAGCATTGAATGTTTTTCCATTTTTGTCTTGTCTGTTTTCTTTAAGCCGTGTTCTGTGATTCCTGTTGCAGAGACCTTTCACATCCCTAGTTAGCTTATTCCTAGGTATATTATTTATTTTTTTTACTTTTGTGAATGGAATTGTATTGTTGATTTGGCACTCAGCTCAGATGTTACTGGTATATAGAAATGCTAGTGACTTTTGTGCATTAATTTTGTATCTAGAAACTTTGCTGAAGTTATTTATACGATTTAGGAGCTTTTGACCAGGGAGTTTTCTAGGTACATCTTTTCTATACAGTGATTTAATGCCTTTTGGTGGAGCATGATTGCAGGTGAACATTAACATGAAACAAAGTTCAACATATCATATTCCTGTGCCACAAATTTATTGATATACTTCTTAGAACCACTTGTCGTTTTTCTTGAATTTTATTCCTTCTCTAACTCTAAATCACTAGCAAGTAATTTGCCACTGCTTAGGGGTCAATATATATTCATGTCTAAGACAACCTCTCTCTCCTTATGAAGATAACCATGTATCCTATTCTTAGTAATAGTATTGGGAGAATTTGCTTTCATGAACTTCTTCAAACAGACTAAGAATAGTGTAGAGAGGATGAACTTTCTCAGACAAAGAACATTTCCAGATAAGCATATTCAAAAGATACTATGTAGTATATCTAAGTGAAAAATTATGAAAATATTATATAATAGAGGTATTTTAAATAAAATGGGCATGTTAGTAATTTTAAATGGAACAATATGTAACTATTGAAGATAAGAGCTGAGAAACACTAGATTCATATAAATAGAATGAGACTTTCAACATTTTAGGACATCAAAACTAAATTCCTTTTATTATTTTAAAGTATCTATGTGGTGCCCTTAATAATCACTTTAGGAGATAGTGCTTAAGTGCCCTCTCCTTTAGTGTGAGTTAGGATTCTTCTAATAACTAGAAGTGAAAGTGATTAACTTATAAGGGTAGACTATAAAAATATTGTGATTCAGAGCTTGTTCTCTTGGATATGTCTTACCTCAGGTGAAGTCATCTGCCATGGCATAAAGATACTTAAGTAGCCCTATGAAGAGATCTATGTGGTGAGGGTCTGAAACTTTCTACAAACTATGCCATTTTCAAAGCATGTATTCTAGCCCCATTAAAGATTTCAGAAGAGAGGAGCCACAACAAAATTATTTGCTGTGGCCTCATGAGACATGTCATCAGAATCACTCACATAAACATCTCCTCAATTCCTGATACACAAAAAGTAAGATAATAAATATTTGTTGTTTTGCATTTCTAAATTAGGGATCATTTATTGAATATTTATAAATAATTAATGTACTCCACTTAAAAGAGTGATATGTTCTTGGCATATCATGTTATTTCCTAGCCACTCAAGCTATTAAACCAATATAGTATATTCAATTGCATAGCACATGTAAAGATTTGCTTTTCTTCCAATGAAGGTTAAATTTTAATTCAAGGAAATTAGAAGTTTTTCTTGTTTGATCATCTGAACACTAGTTCCTCTGGACAGATATCTTTTTAATTGTAACGTTTATGAAAATGTAGTTTGCTTCTGGTTGATAGTTACTTTTCGGGGGTGCTTATATTGATTGGCTGCAGATGTTTCTGAATGATGTTAATCCCAATGCTGTACTTTTGTTGGGTGCATACATGGATTCATAGTGTGTACCTGCAGACCTACCCATCTGCTCAGTTTGATGATGTGGAAGAGCTGGTATTGGCCCAGCATCTTCTATCTCTACATGTCCAAACTCGGCTCTAACCACTGTTAGTCCTTAGTCTTAGCCTCTTATTGCTAGAAATGTTTACCTTTTGACATATTTAGGGTATTATAATGCAACCAAACTATACCTATTTTCCACAGTGTTTTATTTGATTCACCAGAAAATAATATATCCTTTCTCACACGGTATGATGGGACTACTGGCAACTCTAGTGCTAACCATCTTTCTGCTCTTTCCTGTCTCTGTGATTTTCTTTTTCTCTGCTCCAAAATGAACATGAGCAGATTTTTAAAGCTCATACCCATACAGATTAGAAATGGAAAATAAAATGCCTGTCTATGTTTCCTTTAGTCACCCTCAAATTTTTCTAAATTATTTTCCCAGAAGAGCCTCTCTGTTGTTTATATGAAGACAATAATAAAACTATTGTCCTTCTTACTACATGGTAGATTTTCAGCAAACATAGACTAGCTAAAACATTGATGGTAATGTCTTCTTCCTGCTCTGACTTTGAAGTGGCTGGCCCCTTAGTCCATTTGTGCTGCTATTACAGAGTACCTCAGACTGAGTAATTTACAAAGAATGGAAATTTTCACTGCTCTGGAGTCTGGGAAGTTCAAAGCTAATGTGCCTGTATTTGGTTTAGTGAAGGTCTTCTTGCTGTGCTTTCACATGTCAGTATGTGCAAGGGAAAGCTAGTTGAATGTGGTTTAAAGCCTCTTTTAATAGGGCTCCAATCCCATTAACAAGAGACATCCCTCATGGCCTAGTTAATCATCTCTCAAAAGCCCCACCTTATAACACTATAACATTGGCAATACCTGAATTTTAAAGTTTACACATTCCAACCATAGCCGGTGGGGACTTAATGTTTTGGTATTAAAACTCATTCTGCTTTATTTTCAAACGTTCTGTTAACAGTATCTTTGTGGACTACTGGTTGCCATATTAAGAACATGGGGACACTTCATAGTTTTTAAAAAGATGTTGGATCTTAACTGCAGTTTATATGGTATGTGTTTAGCAGCCAAGTGGAAACTAAATGGGCATTTTCACTAGCTATTTGAGTTTAGGTTAGTCACTTAATGTTGCTAAGACCCAAGTTCCTCCGTAGAGAAACGTGTTAGATTTGATGATAACCAGCTCTAATATTGTCTGACTATATTTTCAGTCTTTGCCCAGATGAGTCATTGTATTATATTGTGCAAATAAACTTTCCCTGAAAACGATTTCCTTTTAATGGTGTGTGTTAGTGTGATGTATTTTTAAAAATCAATTAAAGGGTTAAAGAAACTTTGTTAATGTCAGCATATGAATTACAAGGAAATAACAAATATATATAATGAGCCATATTCTATATTTAATTGAACCAATAGAAATATTTCCTGTTTCACAAAAACAATGCCTCAACTTTGTAGATACTTGGTATTTCTATAATTTTTCCTCATATTTCTTAATATTTCTACTTTTTTGAGCAATTCAAGTAGTTTGTCTTCATTGAATTTTAAGTGAAATTATTTTTAGTCAAGTGTATTATTAATATTCACAAAAACCTCCTAATAAATGATACTTTTCAAGGTACATAGATTAAATACTAGCTTTCAAGAAGCTTTAGTATAAAGTTATATTTACTCATCATGCACAAGCCCAGGTCAAATACTCAACCCTTTGGCGGTATCTATCAATGTAATCTTACTTAAAAAGTTTATCATTCATACTGCATAACTTGTGGCTGTGGAAAGTTCAGAATTTTCTGTGAACCTGAATTATAGTCTGTCACTCCCATGCCAGTGACCTCTTTGTATGTTACTTAATATTTCATTTAACTTGCCACTACTATTGAATAAACACATTAACCCACATTAGAGCTATTAAGATCAAATAAAATATTAGTTTATACTTAAATATGGCATTCGCATAAGATGATATTGAACAACTCAAGAATAACTTGATGTAGAATAAGAATCTCAGTATCAGTGCTCACTTTCTATTCTCTATTAGTCCCATTCCTCTAAATGCCCAATAATATAAAATGGTGGGATTGAAATAAAAAAGAAAATAAAATAAATGCAGATCTAATGAGAAAAGTAAGACAGCACCTGTGAAAGTACCCACTTGGTCTTATTAATAAATAATGTGCTAAATTCCCACATTCAACTTTTTAATCTTCTGTTAGCTATTATTACAGATATTTGGAGATAATTAGTATATTAGAAAATGTAAAATTTACAAAACAACCTATTATTTCTTTATTTAAAAGTAATATAAAAGTGTTTCTAATTTGATTTTAATTTGAATTCTTTGAATAGTTAATGTATTATAGGATGGAAAAATCAGAAAGGAAAAATCAGAATGGAAAAATGTAGTGAAAAGAATTCCTTGCAATCCAGTCCATAGTCACCAAGCTCTTACCTGCCTTTTCTCAGAGGATCCACTGTCATTGGTTTATTGTGCTTTTTTTCATATATATTTCAAAAAATAAATGCCATCATATACAAACATATATGTACTTTTTGTCCCTGTTTGCTGTGAAATAAATAGAATTACATTCTACTGTCTATTTAGTATTCTGATTTCTTCTAACCACATGTAGTGGGTCTTTCTATTTTAGTACTTATTCCTTTTTACCTCTTCATCATATTCTGAAAATAATGGGAAATAATTTATTTAACTACATTTTAATTATGGATATTGAACTCTTCCCAGATAACAGTGTACAAATATCATTTTTCCCTTCTGTAAATATAGCTTAAGTCTAAAACTCTAAAAGTAGCATGATCAGTCAAAGTCTACATGTATTTGTGTGAATTGCAATAATGTATACTCCATCCATATAAAAGATTTATTATTCCGTTATATGCTTATAAATATAAAAAGTAATTAATATTTTAAATTTCTGCCAATTTAATAGGCAAGTATTCTATCTCAGTGTAAATTTGGTTTGCATTTTATTAGTAGTAAGATTGAGCATCTTTACAAACATGTAAGATAGATTTCTGTTTCTTCTTTTGTAAACTATTTCCATATAATTTTGTCTGATTTTTCACTGGGTTGTGGACCATTTTCTTAACAGTTTGTGATACCCTTGTTTCAATGATATACAATGTAAATATTTTTTCCAATTCATTTCTGTCTTTGCTCATAGGATTTGCTTTTCCCCCCTTACAAATGTATATACATACATATAGCTGTACTAGAACAGAGTTGGAGAAATATCAAGTGCTTAGTATGTGCTGTGTGCCTGGTGGCCAGGATCATTACTTTTTCCTGGTCTTGAGCTACTTGCTTTTATTTAATCTCTGCAATGATCATAAAAGGTATGCCATACAGAATTTGAAATTTTATATAACTGAATGGATAAACTTTTTCTCAATGACTTATCCCATGTTGCTTTTTGCTGTCATATTTCATGAGCCTCCTTAAATCTGTGACAGTTTCTTATTAATTCATTGGGTTTTATAACCTTGATACTTTGAAGGCTACTTACCAGTTTTTAATTTGGGGTAGGTATGCTATTTCCTTAGAATTTATTTTGTGTTATGTAGTTCTGGTGTCTGATGAGGTTTTAAAACTGTTAAGTTTCTTTCTCCTTTGTCATATCTATGTATTTATACATAGATATACATACCTCAAAGATATATATCACAAAGATACATCTCTCTCCATATGTATACCTTTGAGAGATATATCCTCATATATATATATATATATATATATATATATATATATATATATATACACACCTATATGTGTAATATATAGTATATATGATACAATATATTATTATACATAAGATAGATATTTTATATATATTATATATATATATACCTTTGAGAATATACCTTAAGCTGTTTCAGCATCTTGTTTCTCATGATGCTTATCTGAAACAATTCTTATGTGATATTCACCAAATAGTTTTTGTTACTAAATTTTGTCCTTTATTCTCTTGGATTCTATTGTAAGATATAAATTCCATTCTCTTTCATTTACTTACATAATTACTTATATCCATATAGACTCATGGATATTTGTTTTATTTTGTAGGCTATAATCATTATTATTATTTTACTCTTTGATCAAATAATCTTAGATTTAGCCATTGGAGGCTGGATGCAGCGGCTCACACCTTTAATTACAGCACTATGGGGTGGATTGGTTAAGGTCAGGAATTTGAGATTAGCCTGGCCAATATGATGAATCCCTGTCTCTACTAAAAATACAAAAAAAAAATCATCCAGGCATGGTGGAGGGTGGCCGTAGTCCAGCTACTTAGGAGACTGAGACATGAGAATTGCTAGAATCTGGGAGGTGGAGGTTGCAGTGAGCTGAGCTCACACCACTGCACTCCAGCCTGGGAGACAGTATGTCTCAAAAAAGGAACAAAAAAGATTTAGACATTGGAAGGTCATTTATGTCGGATATGACCATTGGATATTTCACATCTTCACATGTGAAGAAGAACAGGTTTGCTTCCTCTCCCATCATGATTGTGAGTTTCCCGAGGCCACCTCAGCCCTGTGGTATTGTGATTCAATTAAACAGCCCCCCTTTTTTAAAAAGTAAATTATAAATTACCCAGTCTCAGGTATGTCTTCATTAGCAGCATGGGAACGAAGTAATACAGTAAATTGGTACTGCAGAGCATGCGGTGCTGATATAAGGATACCCAAAAATGTGACAGTGACTTTGGAACTGGTTAAGAGGCAGAGGTTGGAAGAGTTTGAAAGGCTGAGAAGAAGATGGGAAAATGCAGAAAAGTTGGAAATTTGCTAGAGATTTGGGGGGCTCAAAAGAAGAAAGAAAAATGTGGGAAAGTTTGGAACTTCCTGGAGACTTGGAAAGCTCAGAAGACTGGAAGATGTGGGAAAGTTTGGAACTTCCTAGAGACTTGTCGAATGGCTTTGACAGAAAAGCTGATAGTGATATGGACAATGAAATCTAGGCTGAGGTGATCTCAGATAGAGATGAGGAACTTGTTGAGAATTGGGGTGAAGGTGACTCATTATGTTTTAGCAGAGACTGGTGGCATTGTGCCTCAACCTAGAGTCTGTGACACCTTGAACTTGAGAGAGATGATTTAGGGTAGATGGTGGAAGACATTTCTAAGTGGCAAAGCATTTAAGAGGAAGCAGAACATACAAGTTCAGAAAATTTGCAGCCTAACAATGTGATAAGAAAGAAAACCCCATTATCTGGGGAGAAATTTAAGGTTCAGAAATCTGGGTGCATAAATTTTTCTAAGTAATCAGGAGCCAAATGTTAATAACAAAGACAATGAGGAAATGTTTCCAAGGCATGTCAGAGTCCTTTATGGGAGCACCTCCTATCACAGTCAGGAAAAATTGTCTTTTTGGGCCTGGCCCAGGGTGTGACTGCTCTAGGCCACCTCAAAACATAGTGCTCTGAGTCCCAGCTTCTTCAGCTACAGCCATGGCTAAAAGGGGCCAGTGTTAACCTCAGGGCATTGCTTCAGAAGATGAAAACCCCAATCCTTTGCATCTTTCATGTGGTGTTCAGACTGTGGGTGCACTGAAGTTTGGGAAACTTCACCTAGATTTCAGATAATGTCTGAAAATGTCTGGATGTCCTGGCAGAAGTTTGCTGCAGGGGCAGAGCCCTCATGGAGAAGCTCTGCTAGGGCAGTGTAGAAGGGAAATTTGGGGTTAGAGTCCACACACTGTCCCCATTGGGACACTGCCTGGTGGAGCTGTGAGAAGAGAGCCACTGTCTTCCAGAATGCAGAATAGTAGATCAATCAACAGCTTCCACCATTCACCTAGAAAACCCACAGACACTCAGTGCCAGCCCATAAAAGCAGCTGGGAAGGGGCGGTACCTTGAAATGCCATAGGGTTGAAGTTGCCCAAGGCTGTGGGAGCCCACCTCTTGCATCAGCATCACCTGGATATGAAAGATGGAGTTAAAGGAGATTATTTGGTAACTTTAAAGTGTAATGACTGCCTTACTGGATTTCAAAGTTGCATGGGGCCCATAGTCCCTTTGTTTTGGATAATTTCTCCCAGTTGAAATGTTTATATTAACAGAATATCTGTACCTCCTATTGTATTTAGGAAATATCTAGCTTGCTTTTGATTTTACAGGCTCATAGGAGGAAAGGACTTGCCTTGTCTCAGATTAGACTTGGAATTTTGAGTTAAATCTCGAATAAGTTAAGACTTCGGGGTACAATTCGAAGGGCATGGTTGTGTTTTAAATTGTGAGGACATGAGACATGGGAGGGGCCAGGGGAAGAATGATAAAGTTTGGCTGTGTTCCTACCCAAATCTGATCATGAATTGCAATTTCTAGAATCCCCATGTCTTGTTGGAGGGTGAAGATAATTAAATAATGGGGACAGTTTTCCTCATCCTGCTTTCCTGAGACTGAGTGAGTTCTCACGAGATCTGATGGTTTTATAACGTGCTTTCCCCCACTTTCCCCTGCAGTTCTCCCTGCTGCCACCACATGAAAGATGTGTTCGCTTTCACTTCTTCCATGATTTTAAGTCTCTTGAGGCCTCTCCAGCCATGTGGAACTGTGAGTCAATTAAGCCTCTTTCCTTTATAAATTACCCAGTCTCAGGTATGTCTTTATTAGTAGTGTGAGTATAAACTAATACATCATATGATTTGTTTTAATTGATAAATATTAATTGTATATGTTTACAGGGTACGATGTAATACTTTACCATTGCAGAATAATTAAATCAACCTAATTAGCATATCAGTTGTCTTACACACTTTTTTTGTGGTGAGAAAACTTTAAATTTATACTTTGTACATTTGAAATATACATTATTTACTATAGTAACCACGTGGTGCAATAGATTTCAAAAACTTCTTCCTACTATCTGACTGAAACTTTGTCCCCTTTTACCAGCAGTTCCCAATTAAAGCCACTCTGCTTCTATTCTCTCATAACAACATGCTATAGTTTCACTGTGGTTTGCTTCCAGCCAAAAATCATGTTGAAATGTGATTTCCAGAATGGCAGTGGTGCCTACTGGAAGGTATTTGGGTTGTAGGAGTCTGCTCTCATAAATAAATTATTTTTCCAGTCCCTACTGTGTCTCTTTGCACAAGTGCAATATGCCTTCTACTTTCCACTATAAGTTGAATCAGCAAAAGACCCTTACTAGATGGGCTACCCACTCTTGGACTTCTAGCCTTCATGAATGTGAGCAAACTAAACCACTGAGTTGTTTTTATTTTAATTTTTTAATAAATTACCCAATCTCAGGTATCCCATTAAAAACAAAACAAGGACTAAAACTCTACCAATCTACACTCTACTTTTATTATTAAAAATATTTTTAACATATGGAAAACTCAAACCTTAAATGATTCTATTTAATAGCAAATGTTTTGTCATTTGTTCACATTTACTTTATTGTTCATAAATGTTTTAAAATCATAGATATTGCACATCTATTGCTAATTTTGTACTTAACTTTTAAGTCTTCTTGTTGCTATTGTAAAAAGTGTTTTCTCTTCTATTATACTCTCAAACTAGTTTGTATGTGTTTGTGTGTGTACATGAAGGCTATTTATTTTGTATGTTACTTAGTATTCTGTTAACGTGTTGAACTCTTCTGTTTGAGAAAACTGTGTTGTTAACAGGGAATTTTAGAGATGGTGTATATGATTTGCTTCTTAGACCATTCGCTTCTTCCAAGTTTCTGTGGGAGAGTAAGAGCATAACTTCGGCTGGCACCTCATTCCACATTGCAAAACTACTAACTTGTCATAAAAGGTACAAGGAGTTTATTTTCCTTTGGATAAAGCCAAAGCACTAACATAGGTTGACACTCCAACAACTAAATGAATTTAGAAAAAACTATGTGTGACAAATGGTACTGTCAAGTTCTCTTTATTAAAGAATAGTGATTGTTTATCTTGAGAATATGCACATCATGGTGTATTAGCAAGAGTTCTTCTCAGAAACAGAATCAATATATAAGAAGACTTATTTTAAGGAATTGGCTCATGTGATATATGAGGTAACAAGTCCCAAGATCCATATTAGGCAAGTTGAAGACCCAGGAGAGATGGTGTTGTAGTTATAATCTAAGGCTGAAGGTTGGAGAACCAGCATAATTGATGATCTAGTTTCAGTTGGAATGATGGCAGGCTCAAGACCGAGGAAGAGCTGATGTTTTAGTTCCAGTCAAAAGGCAGGAGAAGCAACGAAAGAAACCAAAATTATACCCCAGCTTAAAGGCAGTGAGACAGGAGGAACTTCCTCTTACTTGTGTGAGGGTCAACCTTTACTTTATATTCTGGTTTGTTATATTAAGGCCTTACTGGTTTGATAGAATCTACACACATTAGGGAGGGCAACCTGATTTATTAAATCTACTAATTCACATGTTAATCTCATCCATAAACTCCCTTATAGACACAGCTAAAATAATGTTTTACCACGTGTCTGGGAAGCTTTTGGCTTCGTCAAGTTGATACATTAAATTACTTATCACAAGTAGGTTGCATTCTGTTTGGTGATGAAAAAATGAGGTTTTTATTTCTATCTCTGCCTTTTCTTAGGGGATTGCCTATGATGTACATCACATTATTGTTTAATGGTTAATTAATAATAAAATTATGTTCTTTCATTTTACCTTTCTGGAGAGTTTTCTGGGTTAGAAGAATAATCTGGTTTAATTATATTTTCCCAACCCTATTGATCTATATAATAGTGTCTTGGCTTAATTGCTGTAGTTTTCATTATCCTTTATTATATCTGCTAGAGCAAGTACTCTTAAGTTGTCCTTCAAGAGTTCCCTGGCTTTTTATTTAATTTTGCATATATTTGCATATATTTTAATATATATGTAAATTAAAAATTGCATATATTTATGTATGGTCTTCATTTTTCACCATTCACAAAAATAAAAACAAGAATACCTATAGGTAATTTTATTGAGACAACATCTCTTTAAATAAACTTGGGGAAAATTGACCTATTTTACATAATGTTTCCAGTAATCCACGAACAAGTCATAATCTTTCTACATTACTATTTTAAATATATTTTGATTTTTTTTTACTTTATAACAAGTTTTTTTAACATAATTTATCATTTCTATCCTATTGCAGTCATACACCACATAATCATGTTTTGATCTGCAACAAACCATGTATAGAGCTGTGATCTCATAAGACCATAACGAAACTAAAAAATTCTGATTGCCTACTGCCATTGTAGCCATATTAATTTCAAGCACAATGTATTACTATTACATGTTAATAGTAATGCTGGTGTAAACAAACCTGCTGTCTTGCCAGCAGTAAAAAGTATAGCATGTACAATTATATACTGTGCCTAATACTTGATAATGATAGTAAATGACTGTGTTACTGGTCCATGTATTTTTATTTTTTGTATTATTATTTCGTTGATGCTCAAAGCTATGTAACAACACACAATATATTTAATCATTCGAATAATGAAGAATAGTTTTTGTTTGTTTTCAGTTTGGGGCTTGTGAAATAACAAAAAAGTATATATACTGGTTTCTGCCCTGAGTAGTTGGCATAGAGATCCTAAAACTTTGTAGTTTCCTGAGCTACAGTGCTAGAAGAATCTTCTGTTTTAATGTTTCATCTCTGACCCAGTTACTGAGCTCCCAATATTCTTGTAAATAGAGGTGCTCAGAGAATGTTTTGTTCTAATATGTGCTCCTTCTCTCTGATTCCTGATCCAAAACTTCTAAATCCCTTGGCATTTTCTGGGTGATTGGAACATCATCTCTTGTCATGATGAGGCAACTCTTGCTGGTCTCCTGAAAAGCCTCAGGTTGGGTTCTGGTTGACAGAGAAACATGTGATTAGAGGGTTGAAAATTTTAGCCCCACCCCCTGACCTCCAGAGAGAAAAAATGGGCTAAAAGTTAAGTTTATAATCAATGGACAGTGATGTAATGAAGCCTCCATAAAGACCCAAAGGGATAAAGTCCAAATGGCTTTCCAAAAAGATGAACATGTGGAGGTTCCCTTAGGGTAGCAGAGCAGGCATGGAAGCTTTGTGTACTTTCCCATGTCTGTCCTATGTGTCTCTTCACCTTACTGTTCATATGTATCTTTTATGTATTCCTTACTAATAAATTGATAAATATAAGCAAAGTATTTCCATGAGCTGTGATGTTCCATGCTGGCAAATTAATCAAATCCAAGAAGAGAGGGTTGTGAAAACTTTGATTTGTAATCAGTCATTAAGAAGCATGGGTCACCACCTGTGTTTGCAAATGGTATCTGAAGTGGGTGGGCAGTCTTGTGAAACTGAGCTCTTTACCTGTGGGATCTGATGCTATCTCCAAGTAAATAGTGTCAGAATTGAATTTGAGGGAATCCAGTTGGTATTTACCTGAAAATCTTCTGGAGAATTGCTTGGTATGTTGGGGGATGGGGTAACGAGGAAACCCACATATCTGGTGTCAAAAGCATTGGGTGTCTATGTGAGAGTAGAGAATAGGAAAGAAACTACCTTTTTATTTTCAACCTTTAAGAAGACTATTAGGACTAGCAATGCTATTAATATTATTGTACATGTATTTTGTAAATATATAGACACGTTTTTTGGGGAAATATGTACCTAAGAGTGCAACCACTGGGTGATATGTTACAGCCATGTTAGAACCCACCAAATATTTTGTCCAAACATGTTGTGCCAAATTACATAACAATAGCATTGTATAAAAATACCAGATGCTTTACCTACTTTACAATACTATACTATTTCTTAATCACCACATCAGCTGCATTATCAACGTGAAAATTTAAAAAATATTTTTATAAATATTGAATATCTCTATTGATATTAATGGATCAGAAGACAAGCTCTCAGACATCATGGATTGGAGAAAAACTATAAATTGACAAGTAACAACAAAATTGCTGTAGGAATCAAGGAAATCACGCTTAAAGATGGAATTATATTTGAAGAATTTTGCAAGTTGGTTATAAGTCATAGATACATTTTTCAATTTTTTGTTGTTTTAGAGATGGGGCCTTGCTGTATCACCCAGGCTGAAGTGCAGTGGTGTAATCATAGTTCATTGCAGCCTCAAACATCTCAGATCAAGGGGTCCCTTCCTCTCATACTCCCAAGTAGCTGGAACTTAATGTATGGCCCACTATGCCCAGACTGATCTATATTTGGATACAGCAGATTTTACATGGAGTTCAAATAACAGATGTCATTATCAAAGTGTTTTTTTTTTAATTTTTATTGCATTATAGGTTTTGGGGTACATGTGCAGAACGTGCAAGATAGTTGCATAGGTACACATAGGGCAGTGTGTTTTACTGCCTTCCTCCCCTTCACCCACACTTTGCATTCATCCAGAGGTTATCCCTCCCCAGCCCCCCACGCTGTCCCTCCCCCATTCCCCCAATAGACCCCAGTGTATATTAGACCACCTCTCTGTGTCCATGTGTTCTCCTTTTTCTCACCCACCTATGAGTGAGTATATGCGGTATTTCTTTTTCTGTTCTTGTGTCAGTTTGCTGAGAATGATGTTCTCCAGATTCATCCATGTCCTTACAAAGGACACAAACTCATCATTTTTGATTGCTACATAATATTCCATGGTGTATATGTGCCACATTTTTCCTGTCCAGTCTATCATTGTTGGGCATTTGGGTTGGTTCCAGTTCTTTGCTACTGTAAACAGTGCTGCAATGAACATTCGTGTGCATGCGTCCTTATAGTAGAACGATTTATAGTCCTTTGGATATATACCCAGTAATGGGATTGCTGGGTCAACTGGAATTTCTATTTCTAGGTCCCTGAGGAATCGCCACACTGTCTTCCACAATGGTTGAACTAATTTACACTCCCACCAACAGTGTAAGAGTGTTCCTCTTTCTCCACATCCTCTCCAGCATCTGCTGTCTCCGAATTTTTTAATGATCGCCATTCTAACTGGCGTGAGATGGTATCTCAATGTGGTTTTGATTTGCATCTCTCTAATGACCAGTGATGATGAGCATTTTTTCATAGTTTGTTGGCCTCATGTATATCTTCTTTGTAAAGTGTCTCTTCATATTCTTTGCCCATTTTTGAATGGGTTTGTTTGTTTTTTTCCTGTAAATCTGTTTGAGTTCTTTGTAAATTCTGGATTTCAGCCCTTTGTCAGATCTGTAAACTGCAAAGATTTTTTCCCATTCTGATGGTTGCCGATTCACTCTAGTGACTGTTTCTTTTGCTGTGCAGAAGCTGTGGAGTTTGATTAGGTCCCATTTGTCTATTTTGGCTTTTGTTGCCAATGCTTTCGGTGTTTGGTTCATGAAGTCCTTGCCTACTCCTATGTCCTGAATGGTTTTGCCTAGAGTTTCTTCTAGGGTTTTTATGGTGCCAGGTCTTATGTTTAAGTCTTTAATCCATCTGGAGTTAATTTTGGTGTAAGGTGTCAGGAAGGGGTCCAGTTTCTGCTTTCTGCACATGGCTAGCCAGTTTTCCCAACACCATTTGTTAAATAGGGAATCCTTTCCCCATTGCCTGTTTTTGTCTGGTTTATCAAAGATAATATGGTTATAGATATGTTGTGTTTCCTCCGATGCCTCTGTTCTGTTCCATTGGTCTATATCTCTGTTTTGGTACCAGTACCATGCTGTTTTGATTACTGTAGCCTTGTAGTATAGTTTGAAGTCTGGTAGCGTGATGCCTCACGCTGTGTTCTTTTTGCTTAGAATTGACTTGGCTATGCGGGCTCTTTTTTGGTTCCATATGAAATTCATGGTGGTTTTTTCCAGTTCTGTGAGAAACTCAATGGTAGTTTGATGGGGATAGCATTGATTGTGTAAATTACTTTGGGCAGTATAGCCATTTTCACGATATTGATTCTTCCTAAGCACGAACATGGAATGTTTCTCCATCTGTTTGTGTCCTCTCTTATTTCGTTGAGCAGTGGTTTGTAGTTATCCTTAAAGAGGTCCCTTACATTCCTTGTGAGTTGTATTCCTAGGTATTTTATTTTCTTTGTAGCAATTGTGAATGGCAGTTCATTCTTGATTTGGTTCTCTTTAAGTCTGTTATTGGTGTATAGGAATGCTTGTGATTTTTGAACATTGATTTTATATCCTGAGACTTTGCTGAAGTTGCTTATCAGTTTCAGGAGCTTTTGGGCTGAGGTGATGGGGTCTTCTAGGTATACTATCATGTCGTCTGCAAATAGAGACAATTTGGCTTCCACCTTTCCTCTTTGAATACCCTTTATTTCTTTTTCTTGCCTGATTGCTCTGGCTAGAACTTCCAGTACTATGTTGAAAAGGAGTGGTGAGAGAGGGCATCCCTGTCTAGTGCGTAATTTCAAAGGAAATGCTTCCAGTTTTTGCCCATTAAGTATGATATTGGCTGTTGGTTTGTCGTAAATAGGTTTTATTACTTTGAGATATGTTCCATCAATACCGAGTTTATTGAGGGTTTTTAGCATAAAGGGTTGTTGAATTTTGTCAAATGCCTTCTCTGCATCAATTGAGATAATCATGTGGTTTTCGTTTTTGCTTCTGTTTATGTGGTGAATTACATTTATAGACTTGCATATGTTGAACCAGCTTTGCATGCCCGGGATGAATCCTACTTGATCATGATGGATAAGTTTTTTAATGTGCTGTTGCAATCGGTTTGCCAGTATTTTATTGAAGATTTTTGCGTCTATATTCATCATGGATATTGGCCTGAAGTTTTCTTTTCTTGTTGAGTCTCTGTCAGGTTTTCGTATCAGGATGATGTTGGTCTCATAAAATGGTTTGGGAAGGGTTCCCTCTTTTTGGATTCTTTGGAGTAGTTTCAAAAGAAATGGTACCATATCCTCTTTGTGTGTCTGGTAGAATTCAGTTGTGAACCCATCTGGACCTGGGCTTTTTTGTGTGTGGTAGGCTCTTAATTGCTGCCTCAACTTCAGACCTTGTTATTGGTCTATTCATAGTTTTGGCTTCCTCCTGGTTTAGGCTTGGGAGGACACAAGTGTCCAGGAATTTATTCATTTCTTTCTCATTTACTAGTTTATGTGCATAGAGTTGTTTGTAGTATTCTCTGATGATGGTTTGAATTTCTGTGGAATCTGTGATGATTTTCCCATTATTGTTTTTTATTGCATCTATTTGGTGGTTCTCTCTTTTCTTTTTTATCAGTCTGGCTAGTGCTCTGTCTATTTTGTTGATCTTTTCGAAAAACCAGCTCTTAGATTTATTGATTTTTTGAAGGGTTTTTCTTGTCTCTATCTCTTTCAGTTCTGCTCTGATCTTAGTTATTTCTTGCCTTCAGCTAGGTTTTGAGCTTTTTTGATCTTGCTCCTCTACCTCTTTCAATTTTGATGATAGGGTGTCAATTTTGGATCTCTCCACTCTTCTCATGTGGGCACTTATTGCTATATATTTTCCTCTACAGACTGCTTTAAATGTGTCCCAGAGATTCTGATACGTTGTGTCTTCATTCTCTTTGGTTTCAAAGAACTTCTTTATTTCTGCCTTCATTTCATTGTTTATCCAATCAACATTGAAGAGCCAGTTGTTCCGTTTCCATGAAGCTGTGCAGTTCTGAATTATTTTCTGAATTCTGAGTTCTAACTTGATTGCACTATGGTCTGAGAGACTGTTTGTTATGATTTCAGTTGTTTTGCATTTGCTGAGGAGGGCTTTCCTTACAATTATGTGGTCAATTTTGGAGTAGGTGTGATGTGGTGCTGAGAAGAATGTATATTCTGTGGATTTGGGGTGGAGAGTTCTGTAAATGTCTATCAGGTTTGCTTGTTCCAGGTATGAGTTCAAGTGCTGGATATCCTTGTTAATTTTCTGTCTGGTTGATCTGTCTGCTATTGACAGTAGAGTGTTAAAGTCTCCCACTATTATTGTGTGGGAGTCTAAGTCTCTTTGTAAGTCATTAAGAACTTGCCTTATATATCTGGGTGCTCCTACATTGGGTCCATATATATTTAGCATCGTTAGCTCTTCTTGTTGTATCGATCCTTTTACCATTATGTATTGACCTTTTTTGTCCCTTTTGATCTTTGTTGCCTTAAAGTCTATTTTATCAGAGATGAGAATTGCAACTCCTGCTTTTTTTTTTTTTTTTTTTTTTTTGCTCTCCATTTGCTTGGTAAATCTTCCTCCATCCTTTTATTTTCAGCCTTTGTGTATCTTTGCATGTGAGGTGAGTTTCATGGATACAGCACACCAATGGGTCTTTTTTTTTTTTATGCAATGTGCCAGTCTGTGTCTTTTGATTGGTGCATTTAGCCCATTTACATTTAGGGTTAATATTGTTATGTGTGAATTTGATACTGCCATTTTGATGCTAGCTGGCTGTTTTGCCTGTTGGTTCATGTAGATTCTTCATTTTGTTGATGCTCTTTAGCATTTGGTATGCTTTTAGGATGGCTGGTACTGGTTGTTTCTTTCTATGTGTAGTGCCTCTTTTAGTAGCTCTTGTAAAGCAGGCCTAGTGGTGACAAAATCTCTGAGTACTTGCTTGTTCATGAAGGATTTTATTTTTCCTTCACTTATGAAGCTCAGTTTGGCTGGATATGAAATACTGGGTTGAAAGCTCTTTTCTTTAAGGATGTTGAATATTGGACCCCACTCTCTTCTGGCTTGTAGAATCTCTGCCGAGAGATCTGCTGTGAGTCTGATGGGCTTTCCTTTGTGGGTGACCCGACCTTTCTCTCTGGCTGCCCTTAGTATTTTCTCCTTCATTTCAACCCTGGTGAATCTAATGATTATGTGCCTTGGGGTTGCTCTTCTTGCAGCATATCTTTGTGGTGTTCTCTGTATTTCCTGGAGTTGAGTATTGACCTGCCTTGCTAGGTTGGGGAAATTTTTCTGGATAGTATCCTGAAGAGTGTTTTCCAGCTTGGATTCATTCTCTTCATCACATTCTGGTACACCTATCAAACGTAGGTTGTGTCTCTTCACATAGTCCCACATTTCTTGGAGATTTTGTTCATTCCTTTTTGTGCTTTTTTCTTTAATCTTGGTTTCACGTTTTATTTCATTGAGTTGATCTTCAACTTCTGATATTCTTTCTTCTGCTTGGTCAATTCGGCTGTTGAAACTTGAGCATGCTTCACAAAGTTCTCGTGTTGTGTTTTTCAGCTCCTTCAATTCATTCATATTCCTCTCTAAGTTGTCCATTCTTGTTATCAATTCCTCGAATCTTTTTTCAAATCTTTTTTCAAGGTTCTTAGTTTCTTTGCACTGATTTAGAACATGTTCTTTTAGCTCACTGAAGTTTCTCATTATCCACTTTCTGAAGTCTGATTCCATCCTTTTGTCACACTTATTCTCCGTCCAGCTTGGTTCCCTTGCTGGTGAGGAGTTTTGGTCCTTTGTAGGATGTGAGGTGTTTTGGTTTCGGGTGTTTTTTTCCTTTTTGTGCTGGTTTGTTCCCATCTTTATGGATTTATCCGCCTGTCGTCTTAGTAGTTGCTGATTTTTCAATTGGGTCTCTGTGTGGATGTTGAGATTGTTGATGATGAAGTATTTCTGTTACTTAGTTTTTTTTCTAATGGTCTAGCCCCTCTGCTGTATGAGTGCTGAGGTCCACTGCAGGCCCTGCTTGTCCGGAGTATACCTGTAGCAGCTGTGGAACAGTGAGGGATGATACCAGTTTCTTCTTCAGCTGTCTTTGTTCCAGAATGATGCCTGCCAAATGTCAGTCTGATTAGTCCTTTTTTGGGGTGACTCTTTGGATATACAGGGGTCAGGGGGCTGCTTAAGGAGATGGTCTGTGCTTTATAGGAGCTCCAGTACTGAGCTGTGAGCTCCGTTGTTCATTCAGGGTTGTTGGGAGGTTGTTTATGTCTGCTGCAATAGAACTCATAAAACACCACCATTTTCTTTCCCCCCTTAGATGCTCTGTTTCAGGGTATTGGGGCTTTCTTTATGAGTATCTGTTGCACTGTCCTGCCCCTCTAGGTGGCAGTCTATTCACTATTTGCCTGCCAGGTCTCTGACCTGCTAGCGTGGGTCTGCCCTGTTGCTGCTGGGCTCCCTTCTGCTGTGTGCACTCCCCCCTCCTGGCGGAGTCTCTCTGTTATGGTAGGTTGCCTCAGCAATGGCAGGCTGCATCAGCCCTGGGTGGTACTTCAGTAGGGGCAGATTGCATCAGTAGGGGCGGGCTGCAACATCCTAGATGCCGGCAGCAAAACTCTCA
Organism: Saguinus oedipus; assembly: GCA_031835075.1. Classification (NCBI taxonomy): domain Eukaryota; kingdom Metazoa; phylum Chordata; class Mammalia; order Primates; family Cebidae; genus Saguinus; species Saguinus oedipus. The sequence goes on from CM063178.1 coordinate 132,802,240, forward strand.
GCCCCAAGTGCCTCCAGTCACCGCCCTGCTTGTCCCCATGAGGGTGGGACCCACTGAGCCCGATCACCCAGCTCCCTGCCTCAGAGTCCATCCTCTCTCTCTCTCCCTCTCCATGAGCTGAAAGGTCGACTCTCTCACTGGCACCCCAGTAGCCTGCCAATAGGGTACTGAGATCCGTGCAATCTCCTGTGTCACTGCTTACTTCACCGGCTCAGATCACACTTCCCAGGAAACTCCCAGGAAACTCCTGGTCTGGCTCACTGTCCAAGTCCCGTTCAATCAGATGGACGTGCCAATCTGCCCTTCAAACTCTCAGACTGCCGGTTTAACAGGGCACCCAGACCAGTGAGTTCTGTGCCGGGTCCCGCTGCAGTGCCGGCCGAAGTGGCTGCACGAGCCGGCTGCATTAGCCAGCTTTACCAGCGTCCTGTGTCTCTCCCACACCTGGGACTTTCAACACTCTGTGGGCAAAAAAGGTCCATCCAAGAATGCGGCTAGGACTCACCCTCTGTGCCATCACTGAGAGCTGAAATCCTGAGTCACTTCTATGATGCCATCTTGCCTCTTGCCATCATCAATGTTATTTTAATATTGAGATATTTAAATTATGTAGAGATGTGCCCTCGTTCTTAATAATGTCTATTTATGTTTTTAACAAGGGGACCACTTCATAGGCAAAATACATTTTGTGGTGAAGTTGTGATTCTCCTGTACATAAAGCCTATTTTAAAAGTTTTTTTAATAAAGAACTGTAATATGGAAAGATATCATCATAATTCTGAGAGTTTTAGTTTTTGGCAAATAGATACTTAAAACTGTTTTCCACTTGAAATATATATATATATATATATATATATATATATATATATATATATATATATGTTTAACAAAAGGTTTTCAAGTAATTAGGGTAATTCAAATTAAACCCAAAGTAAGATATCCCCACATAAACATTAGTCATAGTAAAAGTCCTATACAAAAACAACAACAAAAAATCATAGATTATTGTGTCTTAGAAAATTGCTGCGACAAGATTTTCCATGGCACTTGCTTTTTCTGCAGCCTGCTGCATTTCTGTTATTGACAACTGGATGAATATGTTTCCTGTCCTTGAATCTGTGTAGGAATCAGACTATTGCAGAAAGCATATTATGTGATCTCCAGGCTTAGTTCATAAAAGGTAAAATGTTTTCTCTCTTGTCACCGTGGGAGACTCCCTTGGTGAGCAAGACCCAAGCACCATGTCATGAGAAAATCCACAGCACTTCTGGCATCCTTATGTAGGTATTCTGTCTGATATTCCCAGGTGTGAGCCCAGCAGAAATATAGCATTAACTCCCAAGTATTTGGGTGATTTAGCCTTCAAAATGACTTTTCAATCACAGCTTGACTGTAATTACATGGGATATCTCCCATGACAAATGCCTAGCCAAGACCTATCAACCTCAAGAACTATCTTACAGAATAATAAAATACTTTTTGTTTTACCTACCATGTTTTGGGAAGATTTGTTGTCTACAAGTGATAATCAGAACAAGTGTTTAGAAAACGTAGAAGAATAAAACTCGTAAACTACCAATACAAATGCAAAGCAATCTCATGACTATGGAAAATAGTTCAGCATCATCAAATATTTTTTAAGATACCAGCATCTAGGATTCAGTATCCCATTGCATGAAATATATGCTAAAAACAATTGCGCACGTGTTTATTATAAGTACTAGCATTTTCAAATAAGCATTATTAATTCTACCTAAAAATGGAAAAAAACCTAAGTTCAAATCAACAATAGAATACATACACAATTTGTAGAATAATATAATGAAATTCTGTGAAGACAAATTGGTTAATTGCATGAAAGGATGAAATTTTCAAACATAATATTAGCTAAAGAAAGTAGATTCAAGAACCATGCAGCATAATTTTATTCATATGAATTTGAAAAGTAGCAAAGATAATTTATGTAATTTAGGGGTGAATACATAAGTGATTTTAGTAACTAAGGCAACTGTTGTTTTATTATGCAATAGCACCAAATAAAAAAACCTAATTTATTATTAAGTGAAAGAAACAAAATCAGTCAATCACATGCTTACAAAGAAAATAATTGCCATATTTTTAGTCTCAAAACTTATATGCTTTATTCATTGTAATAGAATGTAACTAAACCAGGTATAATTTGGATATATACATTACCCTATTCTGAATAGTAATGATATTAAGATATCATTTAAAATATTTTACACTCTATCTTAAATGTACTATGCCCATGGCAGAGACTTCTTCAGATTCCCCAAATGTCTCTTTTTTCATTTTCTGATGAATAAGAAATTACCTTAAAATTATGCAACTTGAAGCAACAAATAATATTGTGCCAGTTTCTGTGTGTCAGAGAAGCAGGTGGTCTTACCTGAATTGTCTGTTTCTGAGCCTCTCATAAGGCTTCAGTTAAGGTGCTGGCTGGTTACAGCTGTCTTCACAAGACTAGACAGAGAGTCTACTTTTAATCTCACTTAAGGTGGTTGTTGGTGTGATTCAGTTCCTTGTAAAATGTCGGCTGAAGGATGCTCTCAATTACTTGCCACTCAGACAAGTAAGCAGCCCCAGAAGATGCATTTTGCTTCATCAGAGAAATAAGTAAAAGAACAAGAGAGAAGCATCCAGACAAAGTTACCATCTTTTATAACTTAATCTCTCAAGTGTTATCCTATCACTTTTGTCATATTCCATTTATTAGAAGTAGAGTGATTAGTTCCATACAAGGAGACTGAGATAAATTTTGTCTCTACTCTCAGGATGCATATGATCCAGTAGTAATTGCAGGTGGGTATTGTAATTTTTACTCAGCAGCAATAGAGAAGTTCAGTTTTCTTACATTTAGTAAAGTATTTACCATTCTATAGAACAACAAAAGAGGTTAGAACAAAAAACAAGTATTACAAAGATAGTAACTGTTATGTATTTTTTACTATATTAAAAAATTTCCTATGCAACTTTTAAAAGCTTTTTAAGAGCTAAACACACACACACACACGTGAACTAATAGGGTTATGTTTGTTTGTTTCATAGTGGTTCGGGTGGTTTTGTTTTGCTTATTGTTGTGGTTGTTTTATTTTTACTTAAAATGGCTGTTTCTTCTGTCTCTATGTTAAATAATACAAAGAAACAAAATTTCCTGTTCTTGTGTTAAAATGTCATGTCTGGGACCAAAAATGTACATATGTTACTATATTATATAGTACAAAAACTGAGTATTTAAAAATTGGCTAACTGTAATAGAACATACTTGCTCCTGGAAAATGTCTGTGAGTTAAATGTCTTTCATATAGAAATTACAGGTTTCCCATAAAGGGTCACTAGCCTCACTGTGCTCACCAATATAAAGTTATTATGAAATAAACATCTCAAACCCTAAAATTCTACTCATTTTTCCCCAGTCTCAGCATTTTGACATTCACTAAGTACATACTCAGATTTGTCTACCATACAAATGTTATCTAGTAAACTTTGCTTTGCTCCATCAACAGTTTTTTTTTGTGATCTTCTGAAACGTTGATGGTCTTGTTACTTTCCATATATTATTGTCCCTAAATCAAGCAATCAAGTACTGTAATAATCAATTAGCTAAGTCATTATAAGCAGACATTTTCTATTATGACACATATACAAACACATTCGTGGGCACACACACACACAATCAAAGTTGCCTGGGGTTTACAAAACATAGTTTTTGCTTCAATTTGCTCAGAAAGGAAGGACAATTTGGAGAATTTGTAATCATAGATATTATTATCATTCCATTTACTTCAGATTGTGTGATTATTTCCCTATACATAAAGTGATAATTTTACAGGTTGTAACAAATATTAAGTATTAGATTGAGGAGACTAAGATCCAGTTTAATGTAATGAGACAAGACAAGCTTTTGTGGCAAAAGCATTAAAATTACACTGGAAAATGCAGGGTTTCTTCTCTATCATCTAATTTGATATTGAAAATCTCAAGTGATCTTCCTTTGGGTTTAATGATACCTAAACAGTTTGAGGATATGCCTACTAATACACATTGAGCTAGAAACAGATGTAAAAATGATATCTCTTGATTGGTGACTGTGATAATTCACAATAACATGGATATACATAAACCTATTTTTAATACATCTTAGTATCTTTCAACTTATTTCCTTTTTCCTACTCTCCAAGAATAAATGACAAATCAAACAAAATTTTTAAAAATGTGTTTTTGAACAACATATCTTTTGTATTAAATATCCTCTGAAAGAGTTGACCATTAAACATGTTACCAGTTTCCTATGAGTGTCAAAAGTAGAATAACATTAGTGGTAGCCAACTAGACAAAAATGAGAATGCAATCCACAAAATAGACAGACAGAAGAAACAGAGGATTACTACAATTAATGGAATAAGAGATATGTAGGAACTCAGGGTCTGAGAACAGTCTCTTCAACACCACATGCAGTAGTTCTGTTTGTACCTGAATATCCCTTTATCAAGTAATGTTCTAAACTGAACAATTGGAGATAAGTAAAAATGCCCTAAAAATTTATAGCTCTTTTATTCTCTTTTTGAATATCTTAATAACTTCTTTCTAATTCATAATGTAACTAGAGGTCTGAGTCTGTTCCAAAATGTTTCAATGACACTAATTATTTCTGAAATTTCCAAGTGAGAAATTTCAAACAAAACTTTTAGGTGGTGCTCATTAAACCTGTTTTTAACCAGATTCTTTAGCATCCTCAACAGATCAAGATACATAGCATGCTGGTTAGAGAAACACAGTGCACAATAGGTGAGCCTCATAGAGTTTAACATTTCATGTGTCTGTTCTCTTTATTTTCGGAGAACAAAAATAAATTAACATGTACAACATAGAAAAATGAACAAAATAATAAACCTTCAAAAGGAACTTCAACGATCTAATAGAAACAATAACATCTTTTCTACTTGAAAGTCTATTATGCTGAACAGATAGGGAATTTTGAGATTGAAAAGCTTCTGTACATTCTAGTCAAAGATGATATGCTTTTATCTTACAAATGTGTAGTATAATTGTTTATTTGAAAAGACGTTTGTCAATGAATAATGTTCCCAAACATCAACCTATACTTTAAATTCAGTTGAGAGAATTATTTTTAAACTCTAGCTTCTTTATGAAGTTAAATATTTTCATAAGTATTTTTAATTCTCTCTTCATTCTTGAAGGATTAAAAGCATATATTTTAAAATATCATGATTTTTAACCACTTTAATTGGCTACCAACATACTGTAGATATAGTTTATTATTATTAAAAATGTTTGATTTGGGGAAGTCCCTTATTGTATCATGAGGTTCTATATTTGAGCAGGGAATATTATTATACTTTAGATTTTCTTCACATTGTTATTATAAATACACAAAATATGTTAAAGAATATTCTACAAGACACAATTATTACTTTAGTAATATCTCTCTTCATTTATGATATATCTCTTTTTTATGAGTGACTTAAATTCTTTAATGTTTTAGTGTATATTTAACTATTCATTTTTTGAATAATTCCTAAATATGAAACATTTTTTAATAAATATTGTTTGTATTTCTTTCCAAAACACTGATATTTTCACCTTTTGATAAATAAATGTTGGTGTTTTAATCAATTTTAATATGTCATATCATGATAGTTCAATTAGTTGCCTATAGTGGCCTGTGCCAAATTTTAAAATTCTAAGTACAAATCATACTACAGTAGATGCCAGTATTATAATCAATTTTGGAAAGAATTTTAAAAAACACATGTTTTGATTTTTTTTCTGTTCTCAACATAATGTTTATGAAGGTGAACTATGAGAAGTAGAATATAAGACCGTGTAATACCTATCTAGCGATCTATTCATTAATCAATCAATCTCTATCATCTATCCATCTACAGAGAATTTATTAGGCAATTTTTTGTTTGTATTCTGATTTGAGATTTTCTTATTTAAAAAAGTACTTGGGTAAATGAAAGTGAATTACCATATAAAATATTATTGAATGCATACCGAAACTATTATACTATTAGAGTCGTGATAGGTAAGATCATGTAACAATATAACAAGCAAAAACTGTACCCTGCATCATATTGAATGTAACATATTCATTGTGGATTTTTGAAATTAGACAATCACAACAGGGTCTAATATGCACTATGAGAATACATGATGTCAATCCTATGCTTTTCAGTCTTTTATTATCACATCACATATAGAGAATTTTAAGGGCATTTTATGTAGTGTATGGTACAAAATGGTTTTTAAAAGCATTTTGGAAACACAGTCAGGTTTTCTTTTCTTTTTTTTCAGAGATAGGGTCTTGCTATAATGCCCAGTCTGGCCTCAAACTCCTAAGCTCAAGCAATCTTTCTGCATTTAGCCTCATCAAGTAGCTAGGACTAAGGTGCATGCCACTTTAAAATAACTTTTCACTTCTTACACTCAACAGTGATTCAAAGTAAGCCATTTGAGTTTACAAATGCCTTATTAAATAATGCACCATTACTCATAACACAGTATATACCTAACATCTATTGAGTTTTACTATGTGTTAGACACTATCCTACAGGGATTTATGAATATTTATTTCTTATAGAAACTCTGAAGAATAGACACTATTTTTACCACTCTAGTTTATAGACAGGAAAACAATAGAAAGTTTTGAAATCAGGCAGCTCAAGGGCAAACATGTTGGTTTTAACCAAAACATACTCAAAGGTTCTTTTTTTATTTTTTACAAGAGAAAAACAAACTAGTTTATTAATGCATACATTATGTAATTGAAAGGTGGGGTAGGAACTTGGGTTTATGTAGCATTTTAACAAAGAACAGTAAATTTGTAGAGAAGGGACAAGACAAAGAAAAATAGGCTTTTAGGGGTTTAAAAGCTTAGTATTCTTTTAAATGTGAGGGTAATAGACAAGCTAAATCCAAAACACCTCAGTAATAGTTTAAAATCCAGATACATGGCTTCCAAAATGTCTATACTAAATTAAAATATTTGAAGCAACTAAGGACCATTATTTTAAATTAAGCTCCCATGGATTCTTGAGGTATTCTAAAATTTAAACATTACATTGATCTGTTATGTAAGATGTATTTCATTATGTTACCCAAATCTACCACAAGCTAATTCATTTCCACGAATACATGACACCAGTTCCTATTTTTTATCTGTATATTTTTAGTGGCACTTTTGTCTTCACATGTGAAATTTCCTTCTCATAACTATTTAAAATTTACTTTGGTGCCACTGTGAGTTGCATTGCTAAGTGAAAAAAAAATCACAATTTTTGTCTTTATAATAATATATTGCTCTTTATCCTTATACACTATGATGTGTAACTAGGAAAAGCAAAACCAAATGACTATTTGAGGCTATAGAAAATACATATCTAAAATAAAATAACTTCAATGATAAGTAAACATGCTACAAAATTAGTTTAGTAACAGTGTAATTACAATGAGTTAACTATATTTGATATACATCAAATTGAATGCTCAAGATCTCTTCTTACAATGCATGTGGCAAATCTTGCTGAAATACAAGTATTTCTCATAATGTTTAGAGTTTAATGGTCAAAATAAAATTAGAAATATTTAAGGTTAGAAAAATTTTATGGACCGTTCACCATTGAACAACACAAACTTGAAATACGCAGAACCACTTTATATATACTTTCTTCAACAAATATATTGGATAATATTTTTGATATCTACAACAATTTGAAAAACTCATAAACAAATCATAGAAGATGGCACCCTAGAAACAACTCAGGATTGCCCCTCTCAGTGAAGGCACAGAGGGTGAGTCCTAGCCGCATTGTCAGATGGACCTTTGTTGCCCACAGAACGGGAAAGTACCAGGTGTAGGAGAGACATAGGATGCCAGCACAGCTGGTGGTTTGGCTCACGTGGCCGGTTCAACTGGCGCCACAGTGCAGCAGCACCTGGCACAAAACTCACTGGTGTGGGTGCCCTGTTAAACTGGCAATCTGAGATTTGAAAGGGCAGATTGACATGTCCATCTGATTAAACAGGACTAGGACAATGAGCCAGACCAGGAGATTCCTGGGAAGCATGATTTGAGCTGGTGCAGTGGGCAGCGGCACGGGAGATCACACGGATCCCAGTGTCCTATCGGCAGACTACTGGGGCACCATTGAGAGAGACAACCATTCAAATTGTGGAGAAAAAGAGAGAGAGAGAGGACAGACTCTGAGGCAGAGAGCCAGGTGATTGGGCTCGACAGATCCCACCCTCATGGGGACAAGCAGGGCAGCAATTGGAGGTGCTCAGGGTTGAGAGTTTTGCTGCAGGCACAGCTGAAACTAGAACAGTGCAGCCCAGTGGGGGAGGGGCATCCACCACTACAGGCACAATCTGCCCCTACTGAAGTACTGCCCAGTGCTGACACAGTCTGCCATTGATGAGGCAACCTGCATTAACAGAGAGACTCTGCCAGCAGGGCAGAGCACAACACAGAAGAAGGGAGCCCCGTGGCAGCATGGCAGACCTGCACTAACAGGGCGGAGCCTCAGCAGGCAAATAGTGAATAGACTACCTCCTAGCCTGGCAGGACAGTGCAACAGATACTCATAAAAAAAAAAGCTCAAACTGCCTGAGACAGAGCATCTGAGGGAAAAAAAAGAGGGGGTGTTTATAAGTTCTGCTGCAGAAACGCTGAATGAACAACTGAGCTCACAGCATAGCACTGGAGCTCTTATAAAGTACAGACCATCTCCTCAAGCAGCTCCCTGACCCTTGTATATCCAAAGAGTCACTTCAAAAAAGGACTAATCAGACTGACATTTGGCAGGCTTCATTCTGGGACAAAGATAGCAGAAGAAGAAACTGGTAGCATGCCTCACTGTTCGGTAGCTGCTACAGGTGTACCCCAGATAAGCAGGGCCTGGAGTGGACCTCAGTACTCATACAGAAGAGAGGCTAGACCATTAGAAGGAAAACTAAATAACAGAAATACTTAATCATCAACAATCTAGGCATCCACTTAGAGACCCAATTGAAAAATCAGCAACTACTAAGACAACAGGTGGATAAATCCACAAAGATGGAAAAAAACTAGTGGAAAAAGGAGGAAAACACCCAAAACCAAAACACCTCACCTGCTACAAAAAACAAAAACTCCTCACCAGCAAGGGAACAAAGCTGGATGGAGAATGAGTGTGATGAAATGACGGAATCAGACCTCAGAAAGTGGATAATGAGAAACTTCAGTGAGCTAAAAGAACATGTTCTAAATCAATGCAAAGAAACTAAGAACCTTGAAAAAAGATTTGAAAAATGATTTGAGGAAATGATAAAAAGAATGGACAACTTAGAGAGTAATATGAATGAATTGAAGGAGCTGAAAATCACAACACGAGAACTTTGCAACGCATGCACAAGTTTCAACAGCCGACTTGACCAAGCTGAAGAAAGAATATGAGAAGTTGAAGATCAAATCAATGAAATAAATCGAGAAACTGAGATTAGAGAAAAAAGCACAAAAAGGAATGAACAAAATCTCCAAGAAATGTGGGACTATGTGAAGAGACCCAGCCTACGTTTGATAGGTGTACCAGAATGTGATGAAGGAATGAATCCAAGGTGGAAAATACTCTTCAGAATATTATCCAAAAAAATTTCCCCAACATAGCAAGACAGGCCAATACCCAACTCCAGGAAATACAGAGAACACCACAAAGATACTCCACAAGAAGAGGAATGACAAGGCACATAATCATCAGATTCACCACGGATGAAATGAAGCAGAAAATAAGAAAGCAGCCAGAGAAAAAGGTCGGGTTACTCATAAAGGAAAGCCCATCAAACTGACAGCAGATCTCTCAGCAGAAAGTCTACAAGCCAGAAGAGAGTGGGGGCCAATATTCAACATACTTAAAGAAAAGAACTTTCAACCCAGAATTTCATATCCAGCCAAACTGAGCTTCATAAGTGAAGAAAAAATAAAATTCTTCATGAACAAGCAAGTACTCAGAGATTTTGTCACCACTAGGCCTGCTTTAAAAGAGCTCCTGAAAGAGGCACTACACATAAAAAGAAACAACAAGTACCAGCCATCCTAAAAGCATACCAAATGTTAAAGAGCATCAACAAAATGAAGAATCTACATGAACCAATGGGCAAAACAGCCAGCTAGCATCAAAATGGCAGTATTAAATTCACACATAACAATATTAATCCTAAATGTAAATGGGCTAAATGCACCAATCAAAAGACACAGACTGGCAAATTGGATAAAAAAACAAAACCCATCAGTGTGCTGTATTCAGGAAACCCATCTCACATGCAAGAATACACAAAGGCTCAAAATAAAGGAATAGAGGAAGATTTACCAAGCAAATGAAGAGCAAAAAAAAAAAAAAAAAAAGGCAAAAGTTGCAATTCTCATCTCTGATAAAATAAACTTTAAAGCGACAAAGATCAAAAGAGACAAAGAAGGTCATTACATAATGGTAAAAGGATCAATACAATAAGAAGAGATAATGATTCTAAATATATATGGACCCAATGCAGGAGCACCCAGATATATAAGGCAAGTTCTTAATGACTTAAAAAATACTTAGACCCCCAAACAATAATAGTGGGAGACTTTAATACTCCACTGTCAATATCAGACAGATCAACCAGACAGAAAATTAACATGAATATCCAGGACTTGAACTCAGACCTGAATCAAGCAAACCTGATAGACATTTACAGAACTCTCCACCCCAAATCCACACAATATACATTCTTCTCAGCACCACATCACACCTACTCCAAAATTGACCACATAATTGGAAGTAAAGCACTCCTCAGCAAATGCAAAACAACTGAAATCATAACAAACAGTCTCTCAGACCATAGTGTAATCAAGTTGGAACTCAGAATTCAGAAAATTACTCAGAACTGCAAAGCTTCAAGGAAACTGAACAACTGGTTCTTGAATGTTGATTGGATAAACAAAAAAATGAAGGCAGAAATAAATAAGTTCTTTGAAACCAATGAGAATGAAGACAAAACATACCAGAAACTCTGGGACACATTTAAAGCAGTCTGTAGAGGAAAATGTATAGCAATAACTGCCCACATGAGAAGACTGGAAAGATCCAAAATTGACACCCTATAGTCAAAATTGAAAGAGGTAGAGGAGCAAGATCAAAAAAGCTCAAAACCTAGCTGAAGGCAAGAAATAACTGAGATCAGAGCAGAACTGAAAGAGATAGAGACAAGAAAAACCCTTCAAAAAAATCAATAAATCCAAGAGCTGGTTTTTTGAAAAGATTAACAAAACAGACAGACCACTAGCCAGACTGAAAAAAAAGGAAAAGAGACAAGAACCAAAAGGATGCAATAAAAAACGATAAAGGGGAAATCACCACAGATTCCACAAAAATTCAAATCATCATCAGAGAATATTACAAACAACTCTATGCACATAAACTAGTAAACCAGAAAGAAATGGATAAATTCCTGGATGCCTGTGTCCTCCCAAGTCTAAACCAGGAGGAAGCCAAAACTATGAATAAACCAATAACAAGGTCTGAAGTTGAGGCAGCAATTAAGAGCCTACCACACAAAAAACGCCCAGGTCCATATGGGTTCACAGCTGAATTCTACCAGACACACAAGAAGGAGCTGGTACCATTCCTTCTAAAACTATTCCAAATAATTCAAAAAGAGGGAACCCTTCCCAAATCATTTTATGAGACCAGCATCATCCTGATACCAAAACCCGGCAGAGATTCAACAAGAAAATAAAACTTCAAGCCAATGTCAGTGATGAACATGGATGCAAAAATCTTCAATAAAATACTGGCAAACCAATTGCAACAGCACATTAAAAAACTTATCCATCATGATCAAGTAAGATTCATCCCGGGGATGCAAGGCTGCTTCAACATACACAAGTCTATAAATGTAATTCACCACATAAACAGAAGCAAAAACAAAAACCACATGATTATCTCAATTGATGCAGAGAAGGCATTTGACAAAATTCAACAGCCCTTTATGCTAAAAACCCTCAATAAACTTGATGTTGATGGAATATATCTCAAAGTAATAAAAGCTATTTATGACAAACCAACAGCCAATATCATACTTAATGGGCAAATACTGGAAGCATTCCCTTTGAAATCCGGCACTAGACAAGGATGCCCTCTCTCACCACTCCTATTCAACATAGTACTGGAAGTTCTAGCCAGAGCAATCAGGCAAGAAAAAGAAATAAAACGTATTCAAATAGGAAAGGTGGAAGTCAAATTGTCTCTATTTGCAGACGACATAATAGTATACCAAGAAGACCCCATTACCTCACCCAAAAACTCCTGAAACTGATAAGCAACTTCTTCAAAGTCTCAGGATATAAAATCAATGTGAAAAAATCACAAGCATTCCTATACACCAATAAAAGACTAAAAGAGAACTGAAGCAAAAACGAACTGCCATTCACAATTGCTACAAAGAAAATACATACCTAGGAATACAACTCACAAGGAATATAAGGGACATCTTTAAGGAAAACTACAAGCCACTGCTCAATGAAATAAGAGAGGACACAAACAGATGAAGAATCATTCCATGTTCGTGGTTAGGAATAATCAATATCATGAAAATGGCTATGCTGCCCAAAGAAATTTATACAATCAATGCTATCCCCACCAAACTACCATTGAATTTCTTCACAGAACTGGAAAAAAAAACACCATGAACTTTATATGGAACCAAAAGAGAGCCCGCAGAGCCAAGTCAATTCTAAGCAAAAAGAACATAGTGGGAGGCATCCCACTACCAGACTTCAAACTATACTACAAGGCTACAGTAATCAAAACAGCATGGTACTGGTACCAAAACAGAGATATAGACCAATGGACCAGAACAGAGGCATCGGAAAAAACAACGTATCTACAACCATGTAATCTTTGATAAATCAGACAAAAACAATGGGGAAAGGATTCCCTGTTTAATAAATGGTGTTGAGAAAACTGGCTAGCCATTTGCAGAAAGCAGAAACTGGACTCCTTCCTGACACCTTACACTAAAATTAATTCCAGATGGATTAAGGACTTAATCATAAGATGTGGCACCATTAAAACCCTAGAAGAAAATCTAGGCAAAACCATTCAGGACATAGGAGTAGGCAAGGACTTCATGAACCAAACACCAAAAGCATTGGCAACAAAAGCCAAAATAGACAAATGGGACCTAATCAAACTCCACAGCTTCTGCATGGCAAAAAAAAAAAAAAAAAAAAAAAAAAAAAACAGTCACTAGAGTGAATCAGCAACCATCAGAATGAGAAAAAATCTTTGCAGTTTACACATCTGACAAAGGGCTGATATCCAGAAGTTACAAAGAACTCAAACAGATTTACAGGAAAAAAAAAAAACAAACAAGCCCATTAAAAAATGGGCAAAGGATATGAACAGACACTTTACAAAAGAAGACATACATGAGGCCAACAAACACATGAAAAAATGCTCATCATCACTGGTCCTTAGAGAGATGAAAATCAAAACTACATTGAGATACCATCTCACACCAGTTAGAATGGCGATCATTAAAAAATCTGGAGACAACAGATGCTGGAGAGGATGTGGAGAAATAGGAACACTCTTACACTGTTGGTGGGAGTGTAAATTAGTTCAACCATTGTGGAAGACAGTGTGGCGATTCCTCAAGGACCTAGAAATAGAAATTCCATTTGACCCAGCAATCCCATTACTGGGTATATATCCAAAGGACTATAAATCATTCTACTATAAGGACACATGCACACGAATGTTCATTGCAGCACTGTTTACAATAGCAAAGAACTGGAACCAACCCAAATGCCCATCGATGATAGACTGGCCTGGGAAAATGTGGCACATGTACACCATGGAATATTATGCAGCAATCAAAAATGATGAGTTTGTGTCCTTTGTAAAGACATGGATGAATCTGGAGAACATCATTCTCAGCAAACTGACACAAGAACAGAAAAGGAAATACCGCATATTCTCACTCATAGGCGGGTGAGAAAAATGAGAACACATGGACACAGGGAGGGGGTCTACTACACACTGGGGTCTATTGGGGGGAATGGGGGAGGGATAGCGGTGGGAGAGCTGGGGAGGGATGGCCTGGGGAGAAATGCCAAGTGTGGTTGAAGGGGAGGAAAGCAGCAAAACACACTGCCATGTGTGTACATATGCGACTATCTTTCACGTTCTGCACATGTACCCCAAAACCTAAAGTGCAATAAAAACTAAAAAAAAACAACAAAAATAACCAAATCATATAGCCAAGAAGATATCAAAAAAGTTAAGCATATGAATGCATAAAATATATGCAGATACCAATCTATTTTGTCATTTACTAATATAAAATAAAAATATGTGCAAATGTATTATACAAAGTTAAATGATATCAAAACCTATGCACACAAATACAGACTACAAACGTCATGCTTTTCAGTTGAGAGAAATGTAAACAAATGTAAAGGTGCAATATTAAATCATAATGTGTAAAATTTACTATAGTTCATACCACACTATTGTAAGAATTTCTGTAGCCACCACCTGTTGCTATTGTGTTGAAATCAAGTGTTGTACATACCATTTAAAACACTGTGTGACACTATTTATCTCCAAATGAGCTTTTCATCTCTCCAGTAAGTTGTGTATAACAGTAAAATGTAATCTGTTGCATTTCTCTCATATTTCTTTTTCTTTTTAATGCAATACCATAAGCCTTAACACCATGGGACCCATATGAAGTGCAATTAATGATGCTGGAAGTCTTCCAAGAAGCAGAGGGTCATAATATCACAACAGAAAGTTAAATTCCTTTATTTGTACCATACATTGGGATCTGCAGCTTCAGTCTCCCACCATTTTAAAGTAAAAGAATCCAGTGTAAAGACCATTATTATTATTTACAAAAGGACATTCATGAAGTCATCACTGCAGCTATGTATGCCAGCAGACATGAAAACGTTGCACATTTCATAAAAATCATTTTAATCTTGCACTGAAAATGCAGTTTTTATATGGATACAAAATTGGTGTAAGGTATGCTTACAAACTAATACGAAGAAAAATTAAAGTCATCATATGACAACTCAAAGCAAAAGAAAAGTTAGCAATCTAAAGTTGGAGAATTTAATGCCATCAGAGAATGGTTTGATACTTTCAGAATGAGGTTTGGCTTTTTAAAAAATAGCAAGATAACGAGAGAAGCAGCTTCTCTGCTTCATCAAGAGGTAGGAGAGAAGTTCACAGATGGCAATAAAATAGTTATTTAATAAAGAATATTTGTCTGAATAGATTTCTAATGCAGTCTGAATAGACTTCTAATGCAAATAAGAATACTCTATTTTGGAAGAAAAGAAAAGAAGCCACAAAGGACATTTTTAGTAAGAAAGAGAAATCAACATGAGGAATTAAGGCAGGAAGGAGTAGGTGAACTCTACTGTTTTAAACAAGTGCGATTGTGTTTATGATCAGAGCTACCCTTATCTATAAAGCTGATACCTCTGAAGCCTTCAAAGGAAAACATAAATGCCAGCAGCCAGTCTTTAAGTTGTACAACAAGAAGGCCTGGACAATCAGGACTGACTTATTTATTTATTTATTTTTGTTTGGTTTCATATATGTTTTGTCACTGAAGTCAGGAAGTATTTTGCCAGTAAGAGACTTTCTTTTAAAGTTCTTTTGATAGTGGACAAAGTCCCTGGCCCTCCAGAAACTCAGAAGTTTAACCTGGAAGGTATCAAAATGGTCTACTTTCCCCAAACACAATGTCTCTAATTCTACCTCCAGATCAGTGGACTAAGAATCTCTGAGTCTCATTACACACATATTCCATAGAAATGACTGTCAATGCTATGGAAGAGAAACCAAATAGAACATAGTAAAAATCTAGAAGTTTTACATCATTTAAGATGTCATCGTTCTTACAGAAAAAGCTGTGAAAGTCATCAAGCCTGAAGCAAAGATTTCTGCTGTAGAAAACTGTGTCCAGATGTTGTGCATGACTTCACAAGGTTTATGAAAGAGCTGATTAAGAAAAACATGAAAGAGATTATGAATATGGCAAAAAAAGGAGGGGTTTTAAGATATGGATCTTGTAGACATTCTAGAATTTGTAGACATGACAATAGAGCAATTAACAGAACATGACTCACTGGAAAGGAGTGCTTCCAAACTAGTTTCAGACAATGGAGAGGAAGAGGTAAAGGAATTGACATTAGACAGTCTCATTGTTCAATTATTCAGGAGTGCTTTGGACTTTTTAAAACAATAATTAAATAATTATTCCAATTATTCAGGATTACTTTTGACATTTTTAAAACATGGGCCCTTCTATGATGCATGCACTGTAAGCTAAGGCAAATGATTAAAGAAGGATAGGTACTGTATTAAAAACATTTTTAAAGATAAAAGCAAAAAAGATAAGAATTACAGTGTATTTCCATAAAATTAAAGTGAGTGTGCCTTCCTCTCCTGCCTCCACTTCCACTTCCTTCACCTCTTCCATCTCTGCCAACCCTGGGATAGCAAGATCATTCATCCTCCTCCTCCTTTTTCTCAGTCTATTGGGTTTGAAGACAATGAGGGCAAAGGTTTATATTTCCACTTAATGAAGAGTAAATATATTTTTACTTTTTTATGATTTCCTTAATATTTTCCTTTATCTTTTATTGTAAAAATACTATATTTCATGCATATAAAAATATGTGTTGACTGTTTTGTTATCAATAAGGTTTCCAGCCAACAACATAGTAGTAGTAGTTAAGTTTTCAAAGAGTCAAAATTTATACACATAATTCCAACTGCATGGGACAGTGGGTGCTCCTAACAACTGCATTGTTCAAGGGTCAATTATAATTCAGGAAGTTATATATGGATATCTTAAAATTCTCTTTCATTAATATGAATACAAATGCAGTACTCAAAATATCTGCAACAGATAGGTGGTATTAAGAAGAGAAAGAACAAAACTCATGATTAATCTTTGAGATGAGATAAGAGCACAAATAGAGAAATCTCTGTTTGTATCTAAATCAAGCACTCTTTTCTTTGTGTGACTTTGCCTACACATCTGAAGAAGTAGTATTGGAAAAATTTACTTCGATGAAATTTATCAATCAAGAAGCAAAATCCAGGCTGTTTTCATCACCAGTTTATTGCATATCTCAACACAGGCAAATAATAAAACAACCCTCAATCTCAATTATGTTATATGCAAAATGTATGGCAATATATACTCAATGTGTTAAGATTATTATAAAATAAAATAAATATATGAAAACATCAGAAATCTATTGGACTATGAAAGTGCCAATCAAATAGGAGGGCCAGAGATAAGGATTTAAATATTTTGCCATATTCTCTTTGGAAATAAATGGAGGATGAAGGGGTGTAACAGTTATTAAAATATTTTAAAATTATAGACAATGGTGTAGGTTATTATTTACATACAAGTATTTATCTCATGTGTTACAAAAATAATGGGTTGAGGACTCGCATGATGGCATCATAGAAGCGACTCAGGATTGCAGCTCTCAGTGAAGGCACAGAGGGTGAGTCCTAGCCGCATTCTCGGAATGACCTTCTTTGCCCACAGAGTGTTGAAAGTCCCAGGTGTGGGAGAGACACGGGACACTAGTACAGCCAGCTAGCACAGCCGGCTCGCGCAGCTGCATTGGCCGGCACTACAAAGGGACCCGGCATGGAGCTCACTGGTCTGGGTGCCCTGTTAAACCAGCAATCTGAGATTTGGAAGGGCAGATTGGCATGTCCATCTGATTGAACAGGACTTGGACAATGAGCCAGACCAGGAGTTTCCTGAGAAGCATGATCTGAGCCAGTGCAGTGCGCAGTGGCACGGGAGATCACACGGATCCCAGTGCCCTATTGGCAGGCTACTGGGGTGCCAGTGAGAGAATCGACCTTTCAGCTTGGGGAGAGGAAGAGAGAGAAAGAGGATGGACTCTGAGGCAGTGAGCTGGGTGATCGGGCTCGGTGGGTCAGACCCACATGGGGACAAGCAGGGTGGCAATTGGAGGCACTCGGGGCTAATAGTTTTGCTGCTGGCATCTGAACGGTGCAGCCCAGTGAGGGAGGGGCATCTGCCACTATGGATGCAATCTGCCCCTACTGAAGTACTGCCAGGGCTGACACAGCCTGCCATCGCCAAGGCAACCTGTCATAACAGAGAGACTCCACCAGGAGGGGGGGAGTGCTCCACAGCAGAATGGAGCACAGAAGCAAAAGGGTGGATGAGGAGAGCAGGGCAGAGCCCCAGCAGGCAAATAGTGAATAGACTGACTCCTAGTGGGGCAGGACAGTGCAACAGATACTCATAAAGAAAGCCCCAACTCCCTGAGACAGAGGATCTAAGGGGGGAAAAAAAAGGTGGTGTTTTATGAGTTCTGTTGCAGCAGACATAAACAACCTCCCAACAACCCTGAATGAAAAACGGAGCTCACAGTTCAGCACTGGAGCACCTATAAAGCACAGACTATCTCATCAAGCAGCTCCCTGACCCCTGTATATTCAAAGAGTCACCCCAAAAAAGGACTAATTAGACAGACATTTGGCTGGCATCATTCTGGAACAAAGAAAGCAGAAGAAGAAACTGGTAGCATCCCTCACTGTTCTGCAGCTGCTACAGGTATACCCCAGACAAGCAGGACCTGGAGTGGACCTCAGCACTCATACAGAAGAGGGGCTAGACCATTAGAAAAAAAACTAAGTAACAGAAATACTTCATCATCAACAATCTCAGCATCTACAAAGAGACCCAATTGAAAAATCAGCAACTACTAAGATGACAGGTGGATAAATCCAGAAAGATGGGAAGAAACCAGCGCAAAAAGGAGAAAAACACCTAAAACCAAAACACCTCACCTCCTACAAAGGACCAAAACTCCTCACCAGCAAGGGAACAAACCTGGATGGAGAATGAGTGTGACGAAATGATGGAATCAGACTTCAGAAAGTGGATAATGAGAACTTCAGTGAGCTAAAACAACATGTTCTAAATCAGTGCAAAGAAACTAAGAACCTTGAAAAAAGATTTGAAAAAAGATTCGAGGAATTGATAACAAAAATGGACAACTTAGAGAGGAATATGAACGAATTGAAGAAGCTGAAAAACACAACATGAGAACTTCGTGAAGCATGCACAAGTTTCAACAGCCGAATTGACCAAGCAGAAGAAAGAATATCAGAAGTTGAAGATCAACTAAATAAAATAAAGTGAGAAACCAAGATTAAAGGAAAAAGCACAAAAAGGAAGGAACAAAATCTCCAAGAAATGTGGGACTATGTGAAGAGACCCAACCTATGTTTGATAGGTGTACCAGAATGTGATGAAGAGAATAAATCCAAGCTGGAAAACACTCTTCAGGATATTATCCAGGAAAATTTCCCCAACCTAGCAAGGCAGGTCAACACTCAACTCCAGGAAATACAGAGAACACCACAAAGATACTCAACAAGAAGAGTAACCACAAGGCACATAATCGTCAGATTCACCAAGGTTGAAATGAAGGAGAAAATACTAAGGGCAGCAAGAGAGAAAGGTCGGGTCACCCGAAAAGGGAAACCTATCAGACTCACAGCAGATCTCTCAGCAGAGACACTACAAGCCAGAAGAGAGTGGGGGCCAATATTCAACAACCTTAAAGAAAAGAATTTTCAACCCAGAATTTCATATCCAGCCAAACTGAGATTCATAAGTGAAGGAAAAATAAAATCCTTCATGAACAAGCAAGTGCTTAGAGATTTTGTCACCACTAGGCCTGCTTTACAAGAGCTCCTGAAAGAGGCACGACACATAGAAAGAAACAACCAGTACCAGCCATCCTAAAAGCATACCAAATGCTAAAGAGCATCAACAAAATAAAGAATCTACATGAACCAATGGGCAAAACAGCCAGCTAACATCAAAATGGCAGTATCAAATTCACACATAACAATATTAGTCCTAAATGTAAATGGGCTAAATGCACAAATAAAAAGACACAGACTGGCAAATTGGATAAAAAGTCAAAACCCATTGGTGTGCTGTATCCAGAAAACCCACCTCACATGCAAGGATACACAAAGGCTCAAAATAAAGGGATGAAGGAAGATTTACCAAGCAAATTGAGAGCCAAAAAAAGCAGGATTTGCAATTCTGGTTTCTGATAAAATAGACTTTAAAGCAACAAATATCAAAACAGACAAAGAAGGTCATTACATAATAGTAAAAGGATTGATACAACAAGAAGAGCTAATGATTCGAACTATATATGGACCCAATGCAGGAGCACTCAGATATATAAGGCAAGTTCTTAATGACTTACAAAGAGATGTAGACTCGCACACAATAATAGTGGGAGACTTTAGCACTCCACTGTCAATATCAGACAGATCAACCAGACAGAAAATTAACAAGGATATCCAGGACTTAAACTCAGACCTGGAAAAAGCGAACCTGATAGACATTTACAGAACTCTCCACCCCAAATCCACAGAATATACATTCTTCTCAGCACCACATCACACCTACTCCAAAATTGACCACATACTTCGAAGTAAAGCACTCCTCAGCAAATGCAAAACAACTGAAATCATAACAAACATTCTCTCAGACCATAGTGCAATCAAGTTGAAACTCAGAATTCAGAAAATAACTCAGAACCGCACAGCTTCAGGGAAACTGAACAACTGGCTCTTCAATGTTGATTGGATAAACAAAGAAATGAAGGCAGAAATAAATAAGTTATTTGAAACCAATGAGAATGAAGACACAACGTACCAGAATTTCTGGGACACATTTAAAGCAGTCTGTAGAGGAAAATATATAGCAATAAGTGCCCACATGAGAAGAGTGGAGAGATCCAAAATTGACACCTTATGGTCAAAATTGAAAGAGCTAGAGGAGCAAGATCAAAAAAGCTCAAAACCTAGCTGAAGACAAGAAATAACTAAGATCAGAGCAGAACTGAAGGAGATAGAGACAAGAAGAACCCTTCAAAAAATCAATAAATCTAAGAGCTGGTTTTTCAAAAAGATAAACAAAATAGACAGATCACTAGCCAGATTGATAAAAAAGAAAAGAGAGAACAACCAAATAGATGCACTAAAAAACGATAATGGGGAAATCACCACAGATTCCACAGAAATTCAAACCATCATCAGAGAATACTACAAACAACTCTATGCACATAATCTAGTAAAGCAGGAAGAAATGGATATATTCCTGGATGCCTGTGTCCTCGCAAACCTAAACCAGGAGGAAGCCAAAACTATAAATAGACCAATAACAAGGTCTGAAGTTGAGGCAGCAATCAAGAGCCTACCACACAAAAAAGCCCAGGTCCAGATGGTTTCACAGCTGAATTCTACCAGACACACAAAGAGGATCTTGTACTATTCCTTCTGAAACTATTCCAAGCAATCCAAAAAGAGGAAACCCTTTCCAAATCATTTTATGAGACCAACATCATCCTGATACCAAAACCTGGCAGAGACTCAACAAGAAAAGAAAACTTAAGGCCAATATCCATGATGAACATAGATGCAAAAATCTTCAATAAAATACTGGCAAACTGATTGCAACAGCACACTAAAAAACTTAGCCATCATGATTAAGTAGTATTCATTCTGGGGATGAAAAGCTGGTTCAACATACACAAGTCTATAAATGTAATTCACCACATAAACAGAAGCAAAAACGAAAACCACATGATTACCTCAATTGATGCAGAGAAGGCATTTGACAAAACTGAACAGCCCTTTATTCTAAAAACCCTCAATAAACGTGGTACTGATGAAACATATCTCAAAGTAATAAAAGCTATTTACGACAAACCAACACCCAATATCATACTTAATGGGCAAATACTGGAAGCATTCCCTTTGAAATCCGGCACTAGACAAGGATGCCCTCTCTCACCACTCCTATTCAACATAGTACTGGAAGTTCTAGCCAGAGCAATCAGGCAAAAAAAAGAAATAAAGGGTATTCAAATAGGAAAGGTGGAAGTCAAATTGTCTCTATTTGCAGATGACATGATAGTATACCCAGAAGACCCTATCACCTCAGCCCAAAAGCTCCTGAAACTGATAAGCAACTTCAGCAAATCTCAGGATATAAAATCAATGTGCAAAAACCACAAGCATTCCTATACACCAATAACAGACTTAAAGAGAACCAAATCAAGAACGAACTGCCATTTACAATTGCTACAAAGAAAATAAAATACCTAGGAATACAACTCACAAGGAATGTAAGGCACCTCTTTAAGGAAAACTATAAACCACTGCTCAATGAAATAAGAGAAGACACAAACAGATGGAGAAACATTCCATGTTTGTGGTTAGGAAGAATTAATATCGTGAAAATGGCTATACTTCCCAAAATACTTTACACAATCGATGCTATCCCCATCAAACTACCATTGAATTTCTTCACAGAACTGGAAAAAATCACCATAAATTTTATATGGAACCAAAAAAGAGCCCGCATAGCCAAGTCAATTCTAAGCAAAAAGAACATAGCGGGAGGCATCACACTACCAGACTTCAAACTATACTACATGGCTACAGTAATCAAAACAGCATGGTACTGGTACCAAAACAGAGATATAGACCAATGAAATAGAACAGAAGCATTGGAGGTAACACAACATATCTACAACCATATTATCTTTGATAAACCAGACAAAAACAAGCAATGGGGAAAGGACTCCCTGTTTAATAAATGGTGTTGGGAAAACTGGCTAGCCATGTGCAGAAAGCAGAAACTGGACCCCTTCCTGACACCTTACACTAAAATTAACTCCAGATGGATTAAAAACTTAAACGTAAGACCTGACACCATAAAAACCCTAGAAGAAAATCTAGGCAAAACCATTCAGGACATAGGAGTAGGCAAGGACTTCATGAACAAAACACCAAAAGCATTGGCAACAAAAGCCAAAATAGACAAATGGGACCTAATCAAACTCCACAGCTTCTGCACGGCAAAAGAAACAGTCACTAGAGTGAATCAGCAACCATCAGAATGGAAAAAAATCTTTGCAGTTTACACATCTGACAAAGGGCTGATATCCAGAATTTACAAATAACTCAAACAGATTTACAGGAAAAAAAAACAAACAAGCTCATTCAAAAATGGGCAAAGGATATGAACAGACACTTTACAAAAGAAGACATACATGAGGCCAACAAACATATGAAAAAAATGCTCATCATCACTGGTCATTAGAGAGATGCAAATCAAAACCACATTGAGATATCATCTCACACCAGTTAGAATGGTGATCATTAAAAAATCTGGAGACAGCAGATGCTGGAGAGGATGTGGAGAAATAGGAACACTCTTACACTGTTGGTGGGAGTGTAAATTTGTTCAACCATTGTGGAAGACAGTGTGGAGATTCCTCAAGGACCTAGAAATAGAAATTCCATTTGACCCAGCAATCCCATTACTGGGTACATATCCAAAGGACTATAAATTGTTCTACTATAAGGACACATGCACCTGAATGTTCATTGCAGCACTGTTTACAATAGCAAAGAACTGGAACCAACCCAAATGCCCAACAATGATAGACTGGACTGGGAAAATGTGGCACATATACAGCATGGAATATTATGAAACAATCAAAAGGATGAGTTTGTGTCCTTTGTAAGGACATGGATGAATCTGGAGAACATCATTCTCAGCAAACTGACACAAGAACAGAAAAAAGAAATACCGCATATACTCACTCATAGGTGGGTGAGAAAAAATGAGAACACATGGACACAGAGAGGGGGTCTACTACACACTGGGGCCTATTGGTGGGAATGGGGGAGGGACAGCGGTGGGGATTGGGGAGGGATAGCCTGGGGATCAATGCCAAGTGTGGGTGAAGGGGAGGAAGGCAGCAAAACACACTGTCATGTGTGTACCTATGCAACTATCTTGCACGTTCTGCACATGTACCCCAAAACCTATAATTCAGTAAAAATTTTTTTAAAAAAATAAAAATAATGGGTTAATTTATGGCTTAAAACAACAATCATTATCACTCACAGCATGAAATTGTTAATTTATGTCCTCTGGACTCATCCAGACTTAAATACATGTCTGCAGATTAGTTAGGATTTCATTGACCTGATTTGTTTGTGTTTGTTGGCTCTTCCAGGGCTACCTGTCCCCTATTCCTCTCATCTTAGTCCATCTCAAGCACTCCCTTCTCTTGACAATAATGACAGCATGTGAATAAAAATGGAACACTGGAAGACAATTAAGGACTAGATTCAGATTTGACAGCACTGTCACTGTCACCTCATTCTGTTAACTAAATTTTGATACAGGATCAATCCCAAAGACCAAGAAAGGGATATGCCTGAAATTTAAAAGTATAACTAAAACCACATATAGCAGAAATACATACTAGAATGGTAGGGAAAAAGCAGTCAATAATACAATTATCAGCTAGGTGAGGTTGCTCATGCCTGTAATCCCAGAACTTTGAGATGCAAAGGTGGGTGGATGGCCTGAGGTCAGGAGTTCAAAACCAGCCTGGCCAAAATGGGCATGAAACCCCATCTCTGGTAAAAACAATAACAACAAAAAATTAGCTGAGTGTGGTGGTGGGTGCCTGAGCCAGGCACTTGGGAGGCTGAGCCAGGAGAATCCCTTGAACCCAGCAGGTAGAGGTTTCAGTGAGCAGAGATCATGCCATTGCACTCCAGCCTGGGCAAAAACAGTAAAATTTCATCTCAAAAAAGAAAAAATACAAAGATAATACCTGTGTTCAACATAAATAAATTTTATAATATATAAATGTCAGAAAAATTAGCAAGAACTAACCCTTTTATTCTATGATTCATCTTGCAGTATTGTCTGTCTTTGTTATGCAGAAAGTTTAATAGCTACAAAATTAGTCTGAATAATGATTTTACATTTTGATATTGTATTAGGTCTTTATGCATTGCACCACTTTTCAATATGCAATGATTCTACATACCACATATTGTGTCTTTAGTTAAAATTTTTTTATATTAATAGCTGTTTTCATTTCCTCATGCTTCTATTTCTATAGATTTATCTATGGCTGTCATTTTATGTTGAAAATCTAAGCTTTATTTTGTTGTTCTTTTAGATATACATATGTAAAATACCATAAATGTAATGTATAAAGTTCCTGATTTTTTAATATTGTCTCATATGCTCATTTTTATAAACCATATTTCTTAATCTCTGCTTTCTTACATTATGCAATTTAATTTATCTCCATTGTTTTTTCCTTCTTTTTCTGTCTCTCCTTCTCATAATTTTGTTCATTGTTTTTCTTTGTTCCTTTATCTATACGTTGGCATTTCTATCAATATTTTATAATTTGGAAGAATATATTGATTATTTTTTGACTGATATTTTGCTTTCAGTTTAATAATTTGAAAGCATTTTTCTCAATTAAGAACAAACAGGATATACATTGTCCTTCCTTATCATGAAAAATAAGTTTTCATTCTTCTGGTTCACAGAACTACTTTCCCAGATACTTCTCAATTTTAACTGTTAAAGTCTGATTTTGTATTTTGTTATGACAGTAAAATTTTTGTAGAATTATAATTATTAAGGTCAACACCAGCAAGAAAAATAGTTAAATAAACATTACAACTTCTAATAATACCAGTTAATTAATATTGAACATTTACTATATGCTATACGATTTGCCAGCTTGCTTTTAGTTGAAGTAATTATGTACCAAAACTAATTATGGAAGCTAAGAGTCTGATATCTTACTCTATTTCATAAGGCACTAATGTTCAACTAAATCTAATTTAGGATTATTTAATATTTTTATAAAGTTGTAATCTATTTATAGAATTTAATTGGCTTGATTTATTACGTAACTGCTTTTGAGACTCACAACCAAAAATTTTGCTTAATATATTTTATTTTTTTGAATATCAACTTTATGTCTTCTATCTAGTAAGATGATTGCCTATACTTGTTACACTAGATAGCTATTCAGGCATGAGAAGGGCAGGAGAGAGCTTCCCCCCACCCTGCAACACCCACGTGCCAGGAGTGTCAGTCAACCCTCAGGTCACTGTCAGGTAATGGTCAAGGAATGGTCAGGTGATGACTTCCTAAACTAATTGGTCACAGCCAGCTCCAGGGAAAGACAGGCTCCCAATAGATAGAAAACACCTGAAACTGGTGATCAGTATACAATCTTAGGAGTTGGGCTAGAGAACTCATGCATGTGCATTAAGAGGTAAAATGGAAGAGTTTAACTGGTATATAACTTTCCTCTAGGAATGCTGGACTGGTCAGGGAAGAACGCTTCAAGTGAGCATGTGTGCAAAGCCAGTAAACACACTGAGCATGCTCCCCTCCCAAATGCTAGCAGGCCACTGGCCATGTGGACAGCCCAGCCTAATTAGAGGAGAATTAACACAAGACACCAGAAGTATGCCAAAGTATAAAACCGCATATCTAAGGGCTAAATTGTGCACCTGATCTTTCAAATTGCCCTGTATTGTCTTGTGCTGGTCTGTGGGTTTCCCCAGGCTGCTCCAGGCCAGCTTTAACTTCATGCACTTTTCCTGCAGGTCCTTTGCTGACTTGGGATGGGACTGGTTCAGGCTACTTCCTTTCATTTTTGTTCTAAAGCTTTTTAATAAACTGCCACTCCTCTAAAATTTGCCTCAATCTCTCCTTCTGCCTCATAACCCACAGCTGAATTTTTGCTTCTGAGGAGGCAAGAATTGTGGTTGCTGCAGACCCATACAGATGCAGATTCACTGCCAGTAACATACATCATACACTACATCATATCTTACATGCAAAAGCTCAGAAAATATTCATTGCAATAAGTGAGCAAACAACAACAAAACACATCTATTAAAGTAGAATGAAAAAGGAAACTTTCTTAAGAAGAGTTGAGATTTTAATAGGTGGGCTAAAAATATATGAAAAAAAAAACAAAGATAAAATTTATATATACATAGTATTGTGGTATAAGAACAACAGGGTATTTTTAAAATTATTATTTTTAGAAAATTACACGTCACCAAAATATGTCTTAGTAGATGATGGGGTTAATCTGCGGGAGCAAACTTGGAGGTTTCATCTGAAACAGTTGTGTCTCAACTAATGAATATTAGAATCACAAATATAACATTTTAAAGTAGCTTTTTTAAATTCACTCCTAATTTAAGTAAATTAAATTATCTTTTCAGAATTGAGCACTACTGTAGAGAGTCACTACAGTCAATAAATTATTGAGAGTTTCTTTCTTAATTTTAAAATAGAATCAATAACAAGAAAACTTTCAGAGACAACACTTTTATGACTAGTAACCACAATAGGTTGTGACTACTATTTCTTTACATTTATTGAGAAAGTAACACAGACACATCAGCATAAGACCATTAAAACATTAGTTTCTTAATTTCAATACGATAGTTATTACAGTTGATTAAACAGATGTTACACTCCCTGAGATTAAATATCTAAAATTTTGGCACTAGGGATCTAAGGGAAAACATGATGAGGAAACTCTTCACAGTAAAGATAGAAAAGCAAGACAAAAAATAGATTATAGTGAGGCTTATGTCAGTTATTGCACAAGTGGTAAGAGAACTCCTGTGTAGATTTATCATATACAAGAAGGTGAATGCATTGTTGTTGTTGTTTACTAAGAAATGCTTTCAGCATATCAAAAATTATTATTGAGTATATAATGAATGCTCACACCTTATCTTATGTGAATAAATTTAGAATCTTGTCTGAAAATGTATTAGAGAAGACTATATATATATATATATATATATATATATATATATATATTTTTTTTTTTTTTTTTTTTTTTTTTGAGACGGAGTTTCACTCTCGTTACCCAGGCTGGAGTGCAATGGCCTGATCTCGGCTCACCACAGTCTCCGCCTCCTGGGTTCAGGCAATTTTCCTGCCTCAGCCTCCTTAGTAGCTGGGATTACAGGCACGCGCCACCATGCCCAGCTAATTTTTTGTATTTTCAGTAGAGACGGGGTTTCACCATGTTGACCAGCATGGTCTCGATCTCTTGACCTCGTGATCCACCCGCCTCGGCCTCCCAAAGTGCTGGGATTACAGGCTTGAGCCACCGCGCCTGGCCAATATATTTTCTATTGGTGATGGATCATAAGGATTGAAAATTTTAAAAGTGTGACTAATATTACATAGAATGAAAATATCTGATAAAACTACTTCAGTTTAGAAGGACAGCAGTTTTTTTTTCTGTTGCTATTTAATTGGCATGATTTGGGTTTTTTTGTTTTTTATTTTTTTAATTTTTATTGCATTATAGGTTTTGGGGTACATGTGCAGAACGTGCAAGATAGTTGTATAGGTACACACATGGCAGTGTGTTTTGCTGCCTTCCTCCCCTTCACCCACACTTGGCATTCATCCCCAGGCTATCCCTCCCCAATCCCCACCGCTGTCCCTCCCCCATTCCCACCAATAGGCCCCAGTGTGTAGTAGACCCCCTCCCTGTGTCCATGTGTTCTCATTTTTCTCACCCACCTATGAGTGAGTATATGTGGTATTTCTTTTTCTGTTCTTGTGTCAATTTGCTGAGAATGATGTTCTCCAGATTCATCCATGTCCTTACAAAGGACAAAAACTCATCGTTTTTGATTGCTGCATAATATTCCATGGTGTATATGTGCCACATTTTCCCAGTCCAGTCTATCATCGTTGGGCATTTGGGTTGGTTCCAGTTCTTTGCTATTGTAAACAGTGCTGCAATGAACATTTGTGTGCATGTGTCCTTATAGTAGAACAATTTATAGTCCTTTGGATATATACCCAGTAATGGGATTGCTGGGTCAAATGGAATTTCTATTTCTAGGGTCAAATGGAATGTCTATTTCTAGGTCCCTGAGGAATCACCACACTGTCTTCCCAATGGTTGAACTAATTTACACTCCCACCAACAGTATAAGAGTGTTCCTATTTCTCCACATCCTCTCCAGCATCTGCTGTCTCCAGATTTTTTAATGATCACCATTCTAACTGGCGTGAGATGGTATCTCAATGTGGTTTTGATTTGCATCTCTCTAATGACCAGTGATGATGAGCATTTTTTCATATGTTTGTTGGCCTCATGTATGTCTTCTTTTGTAAAGTGTCTGTTCATATCCTTTAAGTCTTATTATAAATCACTGAGCAAAGTGGTATATTTGTCCCAGTGGGTCAGGTTTGAAAGGCAGTAATCAGTGTAGAAGGCAAATGGTAATGCCTCAGAATTTGGGTAGGAATGGAAAAATCAAAAAGAAATATAGAGTAGGATTTTAAAAAAAATGATTCTATAGATTTAACTTTAAGTATTTGCTTTTAGTATATGAGCTCATTTTCCTTTTAACTAGGTAGATCCCTTATATCTTCAACATATGGGGCCTTTGGCTTAGACTTCAAATAAGAAATACAACTAAATATACATAAACATGTGTTAACACTAAATCAATGAAGGAACTCTCAAAGAATATCTAAAGCTAGGCCGGGTGTGGTGGCTCACGCCTGTAATCCCAGCACTTTGGGAGGCCAAGCCGGGTGGATCACGAGGTCAAGAGATCGAGACCATCCTGGTCAACATGGTGAAACCCCATCTCTACTAAAAATACAAAAACTTAGCTGGGCATGCATGCCTGTAATCCCAGCTATTCGGGAGGCTAAGGCAGGAGAATTGCCTGAACCCAGGAGGTGGAGGTTGTGGTGAGCCGAGATCGCACCATTGCACTTCACTCCAGCCTGGGTAACAAGAGCGAAACTCCATCTCAATTAAAAAAAAAAAAAAATCTAAAGCTAGAATTGCACTCATTGACATTTTCTGCAGGCTTATTTTACATAGCAGGTGCTAACATTTAAAGGCATTTTTACCCTTCAAAATATGGGAATTATATTACCACAATTACCTCCTTGATGAGACATTGGCGTTTCTTGAGTTTATGTTGCTAGACATAAACCTCAAGATAATCCAAATATTTCTTACATGTATAGAATTTAGACAGTTTTTTTCCTTTTCTGTGTTCTTTTTTGAAATTCACCATATCTTCCCCTCTAACCTCTAATTCCAGATGCTGCTGTCTCTGCCATAATCTTTGACTTTTAGCCACAATATGGGTCTCTATTGGTCCATCTATTTGCTTCTGAGAACAATATCTTACTTGGAATCACTACTATACAGTCAGAGAACTCTCTTGTGTTACTATGTTATACAAGTAGGAAGCTAGTTCTGTATTTATTCTGGCCTTTTGTAAACTGAAAATCTGTATTATTTATTTTTATTTTTGTTTTTTATAAAATAAGACACATGTAGAGATGTGTGCCCGATAAAATAAAGGGCACTCATTAAATCTGATTACCAGATAAAAACAAAATAATTTTTAGTATAAATATATCTCAGAAAATGGCAATTTTGTATTAAAATAATTTTGTTGCATATCTGAAATTCAAGTTCACCTTGGTATCTTGTATTTTTATTTGATGAATCTGGCAACTCTAAATACACTTAAGAAACTGGTTGATTTTAGTTCAACCGAAGTAGTTATAATGGAGTTACAATGTTGATAACTAAGCTGAAGTTGAGCAATTAATATGTTTTTTTTATATTACCTTAGGTTGTGGGGTGCATGTGCAGATCATGCAGAATTGTTTGTTGCATAGGTATATACATAGCAAGGTGGTTTGCTGCCTTCATTGCCCCATCACTTATATCTGGTGTTTCTCCCCACATTACCCCTCCCCACCACTCCCCACTCCCTGCTGTCCCTCCCTAGCACTGCTACTGACTGCAGTGTGTGATGCTTTCCACCCTGTGTCCACATGTTCTCATTGTTCAACATCTGCCTATGAGTGAGAAAATGTGGTGTTTGGTTTTCTGTTCTTGTGTCAATTTGCTGAGAATGATGGTTTCAAGATTCATCCATGTCCCTACAAAGGACACCAACTCATTGTTTTTTTATGGCTGTATAGTATTCCATGGTATATATGTGCCATATTTTTTTATCCAATCTATCGCTGATAGACATTTGCGTTGGTTCCAAGTCTTTGTTATTGTGAACAGTGCCACAATGAACATATGTGTGCATGTGTCTTTATAGAACAATTTATAATCTTTTGGAAATATATATACCTATTAATGGGTTTGTGTTTTTAAGTCTACCATTGAAAAGTCAATTGACATGTTTTTATTTTCTCTCTGGAAATTTAATACTTGAAGATATACCTGATTTTTTTTTAATTTTCCAAATTTGGTTCTTTGTGTTTTAGAATGCATAGTTTTGGTCATTTTTATTCTGGCATGTGGTGCTCATCACAACCAGATAGAACTCCATTATAAAGATGCTCAGTGAAGAACTTAATCTATTCACATGGTAGAAATCTCCATCAAGTTGTCCAGTCAAACTGTACAAATAATAACATTGGTAAAATACCTATCAGCTTCTACATCCTGTGTGTCTTCTCAATTTTTTAAGAATTTGAACAATATCATCTCCCCTACATTAAGAAAGTAAAAAAATACAATTGAAATAGAATAGAGTGTAATGCAAGGTCTCAACAAATGTAGGATATATTAGATTTTGTTTAAATGATATAAACACAATGAAAGTTAAATGAGAAGAAAATAACAGTCCCTCTGATATCTTCTATTTTTGCTGTGTGGCAGGAAGTGACATATTTACTGAGCCAGAAAAGTTTTGAGGATAAAGTTTAGAAAATAAATTATTGAGAAATGAAGAGGTGCTAATTTGGAAAGAATTGATTTTCAGTTAATGAGAAGGACTCAAATGAGTTGAGGACTATGAATTTATTATAATTTGTTATATAAATTTGTGAAATTTTATTTAGTCATTTGTTCAGGCAGGCAAACAAAATACACATTGAACTATTTTTTCATTTGAATGTAAATCTCAAATTAGTTTAATGTGTATTTTTTTTGCCAGTACTAATGACTAAATACAATTTCAGCATGAGGGTAAACATCACCATGGAAAATCACAGCCTTTCTAAGCATGGAATATAAACTAGTTTGACCCATGTAAAGCCTTCAAAATTTAAGGATCCATTTCAATGAGATGCAGGTCATTCTACCCCCAAACATGGCACCTTGGAAGTCATTCTCTGACCTCCTCTGATGTTTCTGTGTGTGAGCTGTACATAAAATAATCCTCTGATCTACATGTCTTGAAGTACGCAATAAGACCCTCATATGACAGGTGTCCTGCCCAGACCCAATGAGAAAGAATGCCATACAGTGAAAGAGAAGAATCCAAACAAACAGGCCTTTCTGAGTTCTATTCTCTCTCTCTAGTTTATTAGCATTAAATTGTATCCGTTTTTGTTCAAACATACTTTTTCACAACTATACATTTATTTTGATGGATTTAGCAACTTACAGTTTTCTCTGAGTCTCTGGGTCTTAATTTCCAAAGGATCTCATCTCATTCACATGTCACATAAAACTGGAATGAAATAAATCTGTTATGCTTTTGTTTTGTTAATCTGTGGGGTTGTTTTTTTTTGGGGGGGGTCTTTTTTTAATTTTAATTGCATTATAGGTTTTGGGGTACATGTGTAGAATGTGCAAGATAGTTGCATAGGTACACAAATGGCAGTGTGTTTTGCTGCCTTCCTCTCCTTCACCCACACTTGGCATTCATCCCCAGGCTATCCCTCCCCAGCGCCCCCACTGTCCCTCCCCCATTCCCCCCAATAGACCCCAGTGTGTAGTAGACCCACTCTCTGTGTCCATGTGTTCTCATTTTTCTCACCCACCTATGAGTGAGTATATGCGGTATTTCTTTTTCTGTTCTTGTGTCAGTTTGCTGAGAATGATGTTCTCCAGATTCATCCATGTCCTTACAAAGGACACGATCTCATCATTTTTGATTGCTGCATAATATTCCATGGTGTATATGTGCCACATTTTCCCAGTCTAGTCTATCATCGTTGGGCATTTGGAACAGTCTTACACTGTTGGTGGGAGTGTAAATTAGTTCCACCATTGTGGAAGACAGTGTGGTGATTCCTCAAGGACCTAGAAATAGAAATTCCATTTGACCCAGCAATCCCATTACTGGGTATATATCCAAAGGACTATAAATCGTTCTACTATAAGGACACATGCACACGAATGTTCATTGCAGCACTGTTTTTTTTTTTTTTTTTTTTGACAGTCTTTCTCTGTTGCCAGGCTGGAGTGCAGTGGTGTGATTTTGGCTCACTGCAAACTCTGATTCCTGGGTTCAAGCAAGCCTCCCACCTCAGTCTCCTGAGTACTACAGCTGTGTGCCACCACATGCAGCTAATTTTTGTATTTTTAATAGAAAGTGCTAGGATTCCAGGCATGAACCACCTTGCCTGGTTCTTTTGGTTTTATATTACCACAAGAACCCACTGGTTCTCTCCAAGTATGGGCTGCATAACTGCCTTTAATTATTATTCTTTGTTCTCTAAGAAAATTTAGAATTCTGCCAAAGTCATCCCTACTTAGATCAACAAATGATATGTTTGTCATTTTTCAGTGTTTTATTAAGTCTAGTCTCATTTTTGCTGGTGGATGACTTCATATTCTACTTTTCAACAATGTCTGCCTCTGGAATATTGAGATATGGTTGTGGCTTACAAAAAAAATTATATATTTTTTTGCTCATATTAGTAGTTTACTGAATTTCTTTCTAGAACTTTTGGTAAACGTACCAGATTCCTTAGAAATAGCATTACAACAACTTATTTTCTGACATTATCTATATGTCCTAAACTACCTCACAATCAGTGAGAACATAATTATTTTTAGCTCAAGAGTAACACTATTTAAATGTCTCAATTATATTATCTGATGAGATGAACAGCAATACCTAGAATTGTTCCCAATACTAAGTAACAATGATACACATTTGTAGAATAAATTGTCATATCCTAGCATAAATTATTTATAATATTCAATTAGCAACTCATCATGTATACCTCATGATGTTTTTATATCATTGTTTAGTATTTTGCTTTTAAATATACATTTTCCAGTACACTTATTTTATGTATAACATACATATAACCATAATAGGTGAATATTCTTGAATAGGGCAACATGTAACAGCATAATCACATAAACAACACAATTATTATTTATATTTATAAAATTTGGTACAGAAAACTTCAGTTGAGGATTTCCAAGATGGCATGGTGGGAAGAACTCAGGATTGCAGCTCTCAGTGAAGGCACAGAGGGTGAGTCATAGCTGCATTTTCAGACAGACTTTTGTTGCCCACAGAACGGGTAAATTCCCAGGTGTAGGAGAGACACAGGACACCAGCACAGCCCTTTTGGCTTGTGCGGCCATTTCAGCCAGCGCTGCAGCACAGCAGCACCCCGCACAAAACTCACTGGTCTGCATGCCCTGTTAAACCAGCAATCTGAGATTTGGGAGGGCAAATTAACATATCCATCTGCTTAAACAGGACTTGAACAGTCAGCCAGACCAGGAGATTCCTGGGAAGCATGATTTGAGCCGGTGCAGTGGTCCGTGGCATGGGAAATCACACAGATCCCAGTGGCCTATCAGCAGGCAACTGAAACACCTGTGAGACAGTCAACCGTTCAACTTAAAAAAAAAAAAGAGAGAGAGAGAAAAAAAAAGGACTCTGAGGCAGGGAGGCAGGTGATCAGGCTCGGCAGGACCCACCCCCACACTGACAAACAAAATGGCAATTCAAAACTCTTGGGGTTGAGAGATTTACTACGGGCTCAGCTGAATCCAGGATGGTGCAGCTCAGTGGAGGAGGGTTGTCTACCACAATGGATGCATGCCGCTCCTACTGAGGTACACACTCATTGCTGAAGCAGCCTGCCATTGCCGAGGCAACCCGCCATAACAGAGAGAATCCACCAACAGGGCAGAGCCTACCACAGTAGAGTGGAGCCCCGTGGAAGCAGGGTGGACCCCATGGCAACAGGGCAGAGCCACAGCAGGCAAATAGTGACTAGATTACCTCCTAGCTGGGCAGTACAGTGCAATAGATACTCATAAAGAAAGCCCCAACTCTGTGAGACAGAGCATCTGAGGGAAAAATAAAGGGCTTTTTTAAGTTCGGCTGGAGCAGACTTAAATACACCCGCCTAAAATCCTTCAATGAAGAATGGAGCTCACAGCTCAGCACTGGAGCTCCTATAAAGTACAGATCATCTCCTAAAGCAGCTTTATGACCCCTAAATATCCAAAGAGTCACCTCAAAAGAGAAATAATAAGACTGACATTTGGCGGGCATCATTCTGGAATAAAGATAGCAGCAGAAGAAACTGGTAGCATCCCTCACTGTTCTGCAGCTGCTACAGGTGTACCCTAGACAAGCAGGGCCTGGAGTGGACCTCAGCAGTCATACAGCAGAGGGGCTAGACTGTTAGAAGGAAAACCAAGTAACAGAAATACTTCATCAGCAGCAATCTGAGCATCCACACAGAGACCCAATCAAAAAGTCAGCAACTACTAAGACGACAGGTGGATAAATCCACAAAGACGGGAAGAAACCAGCACAAAAAGGAGAAAATCATCCAAAACCAAAATAATTCACCTCCTACAAAAGACCAAAACTCCTCACCAGCAAGGGAACAAAGCTGGACGGAGAATGACTGTGAAAAAATGACTGAATCAGACTTCAGAAGGTGGATAATGAGAAACGTCAATGAGCTAAAAGAACATGTTCCAAATCAATGCAAAGAAACTAAGAACCTTGAAAAAAGATTTGAAAAAAGATTTGAGGAAATGATAACAAGAATGGACAACTTAGAGAGGAATATGAATGAATTGAAGGAGCTGAAAAACACAACACAAGAACTTCACGAAGCATCCACAAGTTTCAACAGCCGAATTGACCAAGCAGAAGAATATCAGAAGTCAAAGATCAATTCAATGAAATAAAAAGAGAAGGCAAGATTAGAAAAAAAAAAAGCACAAAAAGGAATTAACAAAATCTCCAAGAAATGTGGGACTATGTGAAGAGACCCAACCTACGTTTGATAGGTGTACCAGAATGTGATGAAGAGAATGAATCCAAGCTGGAAAATACTCTTCAGGATATTATCCAGAAAAATTTCCCCAACATAGCAAGGCATGCCAATACTCAACTCCAGGAAATACAGAGAACACCACAAAGATGCTCCACAAGAAGAGCAACCCCAAGGCACATAATCATCAGATTCACCAGGGTTGAAATGAAGGAGAAAATACTAAGGGCAGCCAGAGAGAAAGGTCGGATCACCCAGAAAGGGAAGCCCATCAGACTCACAGCAGATCTCTTGGCAGAGACTCTACAAGACAGAAGAGAGTGGGGGCCAATATTCAACAACCTTAAAGAAAAGAACTTTCAACCCAGAATTTCATATCCAGCCAAACTGAGCTTCATAAGTGAAGGAAAAATAAAATCCTTCATGAACAAGCAAGTACTCAGAGATTTTGTCACCACTAGGCCTGCTTTAGAAGAGCTTCTAAAACAGGCACTACACATAGAAAGAAACAACCAGTACCAGCCATCCTAAAAGCATACCAAATGCTAAAGACCATCAACAAAATGAAGAATCTGCATCAACCAATGAGCAAAACAGCCAGCTAGCATCATAATGGCAGTATCAAATTCACACATAACAATATTAACCCTAAATGTAAATGGGCTAAATGCACCAATCAGAAGACAGACTGGCAAATTGGATAAAAAAACAAAACCCATCGGTGTGCTGTATCCAGGAAACCCAACTCACATGCAAGGATACACAAAGGCTCAAAATAAAGGGATCGAGGAAGATATACCAAGAAAATGGAGAGCAAAAAAAAGCAGGAGTTGCAATTCTCATCTCTGATAAAATAGACTTTAAAGCAACAAAGATCAAAATGGACAAAGAAGGTCATTACATAATGGTAAAAGGATCAATACAACAAGAAGAGCTAACGATCCTAAATATATATGGACCGAATATAGAAGCACCCAGATATATAAGGCAAGTTCTTAATGACTTACAAAGAGACTTAGACTTTCACACAATAATAGTGGGAGACTTTAGCACTCCACTGTCAATATCAGACAGATCAGCCAGACAGAAAATTAACAAGGATATCCAGGACTTGAACTCAGACATGGAACAAGCAAACCTGATAGACATTTACAGAACTCTCCACCCCAAATCCACAGAATATACATTCTTCTCAGCACCACATCACACCTACTCCAAAATTGACCACATAATTGGAAGTAAAGCACTCCTCAGCAAATGCAAAACAACTGAAATCATAACAAACAGTCTCTCAGACCATAGTGCAATCAAGTTGGAACTCAGAATTCAGAAAATAACTCAGAACTGCACAGCTTCATGGAAACTGAACAACTGGCTCTTTAATGTTGATTTGGATAAACAATGAAATGAAGGCAAAAATAAAGAAGTTCTTCGAAACCAATGAGAACGAAGACACAACGTACCAGAATCTCTGGGACACATTTAAAGCAGTCTGTAGAGGAAAATATACAGCAAGAAGTGCCCACATGAGAAGAGTGGAGAGACTCAAAATGGACACCCTATCATCTAAATTGAAAGTGCTAGAGGAGCAAGATCAAAAAAGCTCAAAACCAAGCTGAAGACAAGAAATAACTAAGATCAGAGCAGAACTCAAAGAGATAGAGACAAGAAAAACCCTTCAAAAAATCAATCAATCCAAGAGCTGGTTTTTTGAAAAGATCAACAAAATAGACAGACCACTAGCCAGACTGATAAAAAAGAAAAGAGAGAACAACCAAATAGATGCAATAAAAAACGATAAAGGGGAAATCACCACTGATTCCACAGAAATTCAAGCCATCATCAGAGAATACTACAAACAAGTCTATGCACATAAACTAGTAAATCAGGAAGAAATGGATAAATTCCTGGACACTTGTGTCCTCCCAAGCCTAAACAGGAGGAAGCTGAAACTATGAATAGACCAATAACAAGGTCAGAAGTTGAGGCAGCAATTAAGAGCCTACCACACAAAAAAAGCACAGGTCCAGATGGGTTCACAGCCGAATTCTTCCAAACACACAAAGAGGAGCTGGTACCATTCCTTCTGAAACTATTCCAAATAATTCAAAAAGAGGGAACCCTTCCCAAATCATTTTATGAGACCAACATCATCCTGACACCAAAACCCGGTAGAGATTCAACAAGAAAAGAATACTTCAGGCCAGTATCCATGATGAACATAGATGCAAAAGTCTTCAATAAAATACTGACAAACCAATTGCTACAGCACATTACAATCTTATCCATCATGATCAAGTAGGATTCATCCCGGGGATGCAAAGTTGGTTCAACATACGCAATTCTATAAACATAATTCACCACGTAAACAGAAGTAAAAACAAAAACTACATGATTATCTCAATTGACGCAGAGAACGCATTTGACAAAATTTACAGTGCTTTATGCTAAAAAGCCTCAATAAACGTGGTATTGATGGAACATATCTCAAAGTAATAAAAGCTATTTATGACAAACCAACAGCCAATATCATACTTAATGGGCAAAAACTGGAAGCATTCCCTTTGAAATCCGGCACTAGACAAGGATGCCCTCTCTCACCACTCCTATTTAGCATAGTACTGGAAGTTCTAGCCAGAGCAATCAGGCAAGAAAAAGAAATAAAGGGTATTCAAAGAGGAAAGGTGGAAGCCAAATTGTCTCTATTTGCAGATGACATGATAGGATAAATAGAAGACCCCATCACTTCAGCCTAAAAACTCCTGAGCAACTTCAGCAAACTCTCAGGATATAAAATCAATGTGGAAAAATCACAAGCATTCCTATACACCAATAACAGACTTAAAGAGAACCAAATCAAGAATGAACTGCCATTCACAATTGCTACAAAGAAAATAAAATACCTAGGAATACATCTCACAAGGAACATAAGGGACCTCTTTAAGGAAAACTACAAACCACTGCTCAATGAAATAAGAGAGGACACAAACAGATGCAGAAACATTCCATGTTCATGGTTAGAAAGAATCAATATCATGAAAATGGCTATACTGCCCAAAGTAATTTACACAATCAATGCTATCCCCATCAAACTAACATTGAATTTCTTCACAGAACTGGAGAAAACCACCATGAACTTCATATGGAACCAAAAGAGAGCCCGCATAGCCAAGTCAATTCTAAGCAAAAAGAACAGAGTGGGAGGCATCACACTACCGACTTCAAGTTATACTACAAGGCTACAGTAATCACAACAGCATGGTACTGGTACCAAAACAGAGGTATAGACCAATGGAACAGAACTGAGGCATCAGAGGCAACACAACATATCTACAACCATATAATCTTTGATAAACCAGACAAAAACAAGCAATGGGGAAAGGATTCCCTGTTGAATAAATGGTGTTGGGAAAACTGGCTAGCCATGTGCAGAAAGCAGAAACTGGACCCCTTCCTGACACCTTACACTAAAATTAACTCCAGATGGATTGAAGACTTAAACATAAGACCTGACACCATAAAAACCCTAGAAGAAAATCTAGGCAAAACCATTCAGGACATACGAGTAGGCAAGGACTTCATGAACAAAACACCAAAAGCATTGGCAACAAAACCCAAAATAGACAAATGGGACCCAATCAAACTCCACAGCTTCTGCATGGCAAAAGAAACAGTCACTAGAGTGAATAGGCAACCATGAGAATGGGAAAAAAATCTTTGCATTTTACGCATCTGGCAAAGGGCTGCTATCCAGAATTTACAAAGAACTCAAACAAATTTACAGAAAAAAAAAACAAACAAACAAGCCCATTCAAAAATGGGCAAAAGATATGGACAGACACTTTACAGAAGAAGACATACATGAAGCCAACAAACACATGAAAAAATGCTCATCATCACTGGTCATTAGAGAGATGCAAATCAAAACCACATTGAGATACCATCTCATGCCAGTTATAATGGCGATCATTAAAAAATCTGGAGACAGCAGATGCTGGAGAGGATGTGGAGAAAGAGGAACACTCTTACACTGTTGGTGGGAGCGTAAATTAGTTCAACCAGTGTGGAAGACAGTGTGGCGATTCCTCAGGGACCTAGAAATAGAAATTCCATTTGACCCAGCAATCCCATTACTGGGTATATATCCAAAGGACTATAAATTGTTCTACTATAAGGACACATGCACACGAATGTTCATTGCAGCACTGTTTACAATAGCAAAGACCTGGAACCAACCCAAATGCCCATCGATGATAGACTGGAATGAGAAAATGTGGCACATATACACAATGGAATATTATGCAGCAATCAAAAATGATGAGTTTGTGTCCTTTGTAAGGACATGGATGAATCTGGAGAACATCATTCTCAGCAAACTGACACAAGAACAGAAAATGAAATACCATATATTCTCACTCATAGGCGGGTGAGAAAAATGAGAACACATGGACACAGGGAGGGGGTCTACTACACACTGGGGTCTATTGGGGGGTAGGGGGAGGGACAGTGGGGATGCCTGGGGTGGGATAGCCTGGGGATAAATGCCAAGTGTGAGTGAATGGGAGGAAGGCAGCAAAACACACTGCCATGTGTGTACCTATGCAACTATCTTGCACATTCTGCACATGTACCCCAAAACCTATAATGCAATAAAAATTTAAAAAATAAAAATAAAGTCAGTAATTCAAAATTCCATGTGATTTGTGTTAGTTTATCTTCAAACTTATGTTAACATATAAACTCTATAGTCTACTGCTATGACTAGGCCAGAAACTGAAGTGTTTTGTCATTGAGAGTAGTCAAAATTCTTCTAAGTATATATCAAGACAGAAACTATTCCCAAATAATATTTTTTGTTATTTCATCAAAACAGTTTCACAAAACAGTTTGAGAAACTATATGGAATTAAACATTTCACTTTGATATCTACAAATATAAAATTAAAAATCTCATGCTTTAAAAACAGCCAGATAAGACAAAGGAAATGGTGCAGAATTTGTATATCAGATATATTTGTAAGTGACATATATTTATTATACATATATGTATAATAAAAAAAATATAATATATATTTATATTATATAAATATTTATTATATATATATATATAAATTCACATGTACTTACACACACACACACACACACACACACACACACATATATATATATATATATATACACATAAATATCTAAAGCCAAAAGTCATAAGATATTTAGAATAATATATATGGATAATTTAAAATGTTCAAACCCAATAGTTTATTTACGGTATCAACTGTAGAAACGTAAACTTAGACTACATAGCAAAAACTCTGAATATCTAATAACTTTGTATTAACTTTTATATATGGTTCCTCTTTAAAAACTACAAGTTTATGAAACATCTCTCCAACAACTTCTTTCTACCTATATTCATTTTGTAATATAAATGTGTTTCTTAAAAGAAGCCTAAGTAAAACACGACACAAAAATCTACAATATTCTATCTGCTTTTTCTTTAGAAGTGTTTATTAGAAATACCAGGGGGCTTCTCATTGTGGTATTTAAGGGATCGGCTATTGTTGAAAATGGGTTTAGAACATTGGGAAAAATCCACACCAAGACAAGTGATCACTCAGCAAGGCTAGTTTACTTCCTGCAGGAAGAGTGCAACTTGCCCGCAGTCTTGCCATGAGAGCACAACTGAACAAGAGAGACAGGGACATTTATAACTTTCATAACCTGAAACAATTGCCCCAATTTCCATTGGCTGGAATGGGACCTCACATTCTATGCTTGATCCAATTGGCTAAAACCTTGGAAATTTCTTAAATAGATAAGAGGAAAGAAGATGAGGAAGAAGATGAAGCTAGTCAGGAGAAAGTCAGGTGGGTTTCCAAATAAGGAATGGCATGTACCAGGGTTTGGAGCTTGCCCAGTTCTATTCAGAAATGCCCAAGAGAGTCAAAGTAGCTGATTTAAGTAAGATGTAGCTGATTTAGAGAATATACATACATGGGCACATGTTAATGCTAATAGTAAATAATAGCTATAGAACAAGAGATTGGAACTCCTTCTCCTTATAATGTAGTCTAAGATGTAAACTTTGAAGAACTTTCCCATCTCTCACAGTTATTCAATTAAATAGATAATCTGTGGAGGTTCCCATTATTGTTTTAGAATTATTTTATCTTTGTAACAAAGTCTCTTTAAATTATTTTCTAATTAAATTACCTTTTGTACAAAAATATCTTCATAGAAATATTGGTATTCATAACCCATTACAAGGACCAAAACCTGTATAACCCATTCCAAAAGAATAATTTAGGGAGAAAGAGGCAGAGCAAGAAGACAAAATGGAAGGCTTCACCAATTGTTCCCCATACAAGGACACCAAGTTAACAATTATCTACACAGGAAAAAAAAAGAACCTTTATAAGAGCCAAAAATTAAGTGAGCACTCATAGTACCTGGTTTCAACTTCATATCACTGAAAGACACTAAAGAGATAGAAAAAACAGTCCTGAATCTCTATTGCCAACCATTCCCCATACCTGGCAGTGACAGCTTGATACAAAGAGCCTCTCTGGGCATGTAGGAGGAAGAACACAGCAATTGTGAGGCATTTAACTCAGTGCTGTCCTGTTAGAACAGAAGGGAAAACAAGACCAAACTCAGCTGGCTCCTGCCCATGGAGAAAGAATTTAAACCAGCCTTAGCCAGAGGGGAGGTGCTGATCCCAGCAGTTTGAAATTCAGTGCCTGCAACCCTCACCATCAAGGGTTACAGTTCTCTTTGTTTCTAATTAAATGTGAAATGCAGTCTAGGCCAAAAACACTACAACTCTTAGGCATAGCCTAGTGCTTAAGTAGACCCAGAGACAGTGCACTGAGGGGCCCAGGGTAGGGGGCACATGATATACTGAGACACCAGTGAGGGCAGCTAAGGGAGGGAGTGTTGGCATTATCTCACTCCTATTTCCAGGTTGCACAGCTAGAGGCCCCAAAAGGAATCCTTCATTCCATTTGAGGAGAGGAAAGAGAAGAGTGAGAAGAACTTTGTCTTGCACCCAATATACTACCTCAGCCACAGCAGAATAAGGTATTAGTTACAGTCATAAGGCCCCCATTCTAGGCAATAGCTCACAAATGACATTTCTAGACACATCTTGGGCCACAAAGGTACCTGCTGCCTTGAAGAAAAGGATCAGTCCTGGCAGCATTTTCTGCTAACTGAAGAGCCCTTGGGCTTTGAGTAACCAGCAGAGACACCCAGGTACTGCATCAAGAGCCTTGGGTGAGTCTCTGAGACTTACTGGCTTTAGGTATCAGCATGACCACAGAAAATAGGGCACCAAACAGCCTCTTGGGTTGCCTGATTCTAGGATTTAACTCTTGAATGGCATTTATAGACCTGCCCTGAGCCAGAGAAGAGCCCACTGCTCTGAAGGGTGAGTGCCACCATTCATCACAAGCTGACTTAAGAGACTTTGGGGATTAAGGGAGTGTCAGTAATAGTCTGACAGTACTCCTTGTGCCCTGGGGTGGTGGTACCTAGAGGGCAAGGCTCCTCTGCCTTTGGAAAGGGGAGAGAAGAGTGGGAAGAGCAGCATCTTGTGATTTGAGTATCAGCTCAGCTTTAATACAATAGAATGCCAGGTAGACTTCTATGGTTTTTGACTCAAGTTTCTGACTCCCAGATAACACCTTTGGACCCACCTGGGGCCTAGGGAAACTCACCACCCAAAAAGAAATGACACAGGTCTAACTGGCTTTGCTGCTTGCTGACTGTAGAGCCCTAGGGTCTTGAGAGAACATAGGCAGTAACCAAGGAGTGGTTACAGCAGACATTGGGTGAGACCTAGTGCTGTGCTGGGTTCAGGTATGACCCAGCACAATCACACTGGTGGTGGTCACAGGGGTGCTTGTGTTACTTCACTCCCAGATCCAAGTGGCTCAGAATACAGAGAGAGATTCTGTATGTTTGGGAGAAAGTATGGAAAGAGAAGAAGAGTTTCTTTCTGTTAATCTAAGGAATTCTCCCAGATCTGGTCTAAGACCAATGAGGCAGTATCTCTATGATTCTGCAAGAACCACAGCATTACTGGTCTTGGGGTGGCCCCTAAAGCAGATACAGCTTAGATCACAACCCTTGAGTTATTTTAAATATCTGGAAAACCTTCAAAGAAGGATGGCTACAAATAAACTGAGACAGTGAAGACTATAATAAATACCTAACTCTTCAATGTCCAAACACTGAAGAACATCTATTAATATCAACACCATCCAAGAAAACATAATCTGAACAAATGAGCTAAATAAGCACTGGAGACCAATCCTGAAGAAACAGAGATATGTGAACTTTCAGATAGATAATTCAATACAGATGTGTTGAAAAACTTAAAAAAAAATTCACACAACACAGAAGGAATTCAGAATTACATTAGATAAATGTAAGAAAGAGATCAAAATAATAAAAAAAGAATCAAGCAGAAACTCTGGAGGTATAAAATGCAATTG
The DNA here is from genome assembly GCA_031835075.1 of Saguinus oedipus. NCBI lineage: Eukaryota > Metazoa > Chordata > Mammalia > Primates > Cebidae > Saguinus > Saguinus oedipus. The sequence continues at coordinate 132,846,809 of CM063178.1, forward strand.
ACATACTGAAGAACACATCATAGTCCTTTAATAGCAGAATGGATCGAGCAGAAGAAAGAATTAGTGAGTTGAAGGCAGGTTATTTGAAAATATGCAGTCAGAGGAAACAAAATAAAAAGGAATATAAGGCAATAAAGCGTGTCTAAAGGATCTAGTAAATTGCCTCAAAAGGGGAAATCTAAGGGTTATTAGTAGTAACTCACTATTTTTGTGACTAAAAACAGGATAAATTATATAAAATTCATTTATTATTACTCTTTTGCTCTTATTACTATGATATCTCCTTGGATGACTGATGCCTGATGTCTACCCAAATAGAATTGATTATGCCAGTTCTCTGGACTCCATATTTAATCAAAAAGCAAATAAACAAAATAGTAGAGCCTCAATGGAGTAATCTGAATACATTAAATTTAAAAGGAAATAGATGTTAGACCATCAATTCTGTCATTAGAGATAATAAATCTGGCATGTGATGAGAAAGGAATTGAGAAGGCAGAGATATTTAGAGCAGGAACATTAAAAAAAAAAAAAGCCAACACTGTAATCACAGCACTTTGGGAGGCTGAGGCGGGTGGATCACGAGGTCAAGAGATCAAGACCATCCTGGTCAACATGGTGAAAACCCGTCTCTACTAAAAAATACAAAAAAAATAGCCGGGCATGGTGGCACGTACCTGTATTCCCAGCTAATCAGGAGGCTGAGGCAGGAGAATTGCCTGAACCTGGGAGGCGGAGGTTGCAGTGAGCCAAGATTCTGCCATTGCACTCCAGCCTGGGTAACAAGAGTGAAACTCCCTCTCAAAAAAAAAAAAAAAAAAAAAAAAAAAAGCCACCAACATTAACACAATGGCTATAGAAATTCCATTATTGCTTATTAGGTACACTATTTCAATCTAATAGCAAGTATTGTCTACATTGGGAATCCAAGTTTTACAGCTATTAGAAATCCATCAGCATATTCATTTATATTATGAAATAAAACTTGAAATTACTGATATCTTCCACTTAGGAAGAAATGCTACTGATTTTTGTACCTTCATTTTGTATTCTGAAATTTTACTTAGTGTGTCTATCAACACTGGGAGTATTTTAGAGGGATCTTTAGTGTTTGCCAGGTTTATGATCATGTCATAAGTGAACAGAGGTATTTCAATTTCCTCTTTTCCAATTTGGACGCCTTTTATTTCTTTCTCTTGCCTGATTACTCTAGCTAAAACTTCTGTATTATGTTGAGTAGGAGTGGTGAGAATGGGCATCCTTGTGTTGTTCCAGTCCTAAGGGAAATCCTTCCAGCTTTTGCCCATTCAGTATGATGTTGGCTATAGGTTTGTTATATATGCCTCATTATTCTGAGATATATTCCTTTGAACCCTAGTTAGTTGAGAGTTTTTATCATGAAGGGATACTAAATTTTATTGAATGCCATTTCTGCATCTATTGAGATGGTTATATGTTTTTTGTTCTTAATACTGATTATGTGGTGAATCACATTTAATTTGCTTGTGTCCAACTATCTTTGCATTCATGGAATAAAATTCACTTGATCTTGATGAATTGTCTTTTTGATGTGCTGTTGGAATGGATTTTCTAGTAATTTGTTGAGAATTTTTGCATCTATGTTTTATTAGTCATTTTTCGCACTGCTATAAAGAAATATCTAATACTGGAAAGGAAAGTTTCCATCTCCCTCCCTCAACCTATGGGATTATGGTTCCAATATTGACACATGAAAATTTCAGTTCCAGATGAGATTCAGGTGAGGACAGAGAGCAAAACTATATCATATGTTTATTTATTGTTGTGCTCTCACCTGATTTTGATATCAGAGTGATAGTGGTTTTGTAGAATTAGTTAGGGAGGAGTCCCATCTTGATTTTTTGAAATAGTTTCAGTAAGATTGATACCCAGCTCCTTATTTTATGTCTGGTAAAATATGTCTGTGAATCAATCTTTCCTGGGCTTTTCTTATTTAAATATTTTTATGGCTTACTCAATTTCATTATTCATTATCAGTCTTTTCAGGAGGTCTATTTCTTCCTGGTTAAGTTTTAGGTGGTTATGTAATTCCAGAAATTTATTCATTTCATCTAGATTTCCTATTTTGTGTGCATGGATGTGGTCATAGTAGTCTCATATGCTTTTTAATTCCTTTGGTATCAGTTATGATGTCTCCTTTCTTATTTCTGATTGTAGTTATTTGAATGATTTTTTTGGTTAATCTAGCTATCAGTATGTTAATTTTGTTTATTCTTTCAGAAAAACAGATTTTTCTTTTGTAGTTCCATTATAACTTTTGTCATTTTCTCAAATTTTCCATTGTCTGTGGCTCATTTAGTTCTTCTCTAATTTATGTTATTTATTTTCTTCTGTGAGTTTGGGGCTTGGATTTTTTCTTTTTCCAGTTATTTGAGGTTCAACATTCGATCATTATGTTTAGGTTTCTGTATCTTTTTGATGTGGCCATTTAATACTATAAACCTACCTCTTGAGTTTTCTATATTCCTGAGGTTTTGGTTTATTGTCTCTATTTTTTATTTATTTTAAAAATATTTTGATTTCTGCCTTCATTTTGTAGTTTTCTTAAAGGTCATTCAGAAGCAAGCTGTTTATCTTTCATGTACTTATGCAGTATTGAGAGTTCCTCTTAGTATTTATTTCTAATTTTATTCCACTGTAGTCTGAGAAGATACTTGATATTCATTTAACTTTGTTAATTTATTGAATTTTGCTTTATGGCCAAGTATATGGTTGATTTTGGAGCATGGTCCATATGGAGGTGAGAAGAACGTATATTTTGCAGTTGTTGGATAAAGCATTTGCCAATATTCATTGTGTTCATTTGATTTAGAGTCCAGTGTTAGTCCAGAGATTCTTTGCTGACTTTTGGCCTTGAAGATACGTCTAGTGTTATCACTGGGTTGTGAAATTTGCCCACTATAATTGTATTACTATCCATCTTTTTCTCAAGTCTAGTAGTATTTGTTTTATGAATCTGGGTTCTCTGGTGTTGGATGTACTCAACTATATTTAGAATAGTTTAATCTTATTATTTCACTGAATATTATTATAAGATGTCTTTCTTTGCCTATTTTTAACTATAGTTGGCTTAAAGTCTGTTTCATTTCATGTGAGGATGACTACTCCTTCTCTTTTTTTTTTTCCATTTGTGTGATATCTTTTTCCACCCTTTTACTTTGAGTCCATAGCTATATTTAGTGAGTAGGTGTGTTGTTTTTAGGCAGGAGATAGTTACATCTTATTTTTTAATTGAGTTTGTCACTTTCTGTCTTTTCAGTGGAGTATTTAAGGCATTTACATTCAAGGTTATTATTGAAATATATGAGGTTTATTCACATCACAGTGTTGGTAGCTAATTTCATTGGGGTTTCTTTTTTTTTTAATTTTCATTGCATTTTAGGTTTTGGGGTACATGTGCAGAACGTGCAAGATAGTTGCATAGGTACACAGATGGCAATGTGTTTTGCTGCCTTCCCCCTCTTACCCACATTTGGCATTTCTCCCCAGGCTATCCCTCCCCAGCTCCCCCCCACTGTCCCTCCCCTATTCCCCCCAATAGACCCCAGTGTGTAGTACCCCCCTCCCTGTTTCCATGTGTTCTCATTTTTCTCACCTGCCTGTGAGTGAGAATATGTGGTATTTCCTTTTCTGTTCTTGTGTCAGCTTGCTGAGAATGATGTTCTCCAGATTCATCCATGTCCTTGCAAATGACATAAACTCGTCCTTTTTGATTGCTGCATAATATTCCATGGTGTATATGTGCCACATTTTCCCAGTCCAGTCTATCATCAATGGGCAATTGGGTTGGTTCCAGGTCTTTGCTATTGTAAACAGTGCTGCAATGAACATTCGTGTGCATGTGTCCTTATCGTAGAATGATTTATAGTCCTTTGGATATATACCCAGTAATGGGATTCCTGGGTCAAATGGAATTTCTATTTCTAGGTCCTTGAGGAATTGCCACACTGTCTTCCACAATGGTTGAACTAATTTACACTTCCACCAACAGTGTAAGAGTGTTCCTATTTCTCCACATCCTCTCCAGCATCTGCTGTCTCCAGATTTTTTAATGATCGCCATTCTAACTGGCATGAGATGGTATTTCAATGTGGTTTTTATTTGCATCTCTCTAATAACCAGTGACGATGAGCATTTTTTCATGTGTTTGTCGGCCTCATGTATGTCTTCTTTTGTAAAGTGTCTGTTCATGTCCTTTGCCCATTTTTGAATGGGCTTGTTTGTTTTTTGTTTTTTGTTTTTTGTTTTTTCCTGTAAATCTGTTTTAGTTATTTGTAAATTCTGGATATCAGCCCTTTGTCAGTTGGGTAAACTGCAAAAATTTTTTTCCCAATCTGTTGGTTGCTGATTCACTCTAGTGACTGTTTCTTTTGCCGTGCAAAAGCTGTGGAGTTTGATTAGGTTCCATTTGTCTATTTTGGCTTTTGTTGCCAATGCTTTTGGTGTTTTGGTCATGAAGTCCTTGCCTATTCCTATGTCCTGAATGGTTTTGCCTAGATTTTCTTCTAGGGTTTTTATGGTGCCAGGTCTTATGTTTAAGTCTTTAATCCATCTGGAGTTAATTTTAGTGTAAGGTGTCAGGAAGGGGTCCAGTTTCTGCTTTCTGCACATGGCTAACCAGTTTTCCCAACACTATTTGTTAAACAGGGAATCCTTTCCCCATTGCTTGTTTTTGTCTGGTTTATCAAAGATTATATGGTTGTAGATATGTTGATTTGCCTTTGATGCCTCTGTTCTGTTCCATTGGTCTATATCTCTGTTTTGGTACCAGTACCATGCTGTTTTGATTACTGTAGCCTTGTAGTATAGTTTGAAGTCTGGTAGTGTGATGCCTCTCGCTGTGTTCTTTTTGCTTAGAATTGACTTGGCTATGTGGGCTCTCTTCTCATTCCATATGAAGTTCATGGTGGTTTTTTCCAGTTCTGTGAAAAAATTCAATGGTAGCTTGATGGGGATAGCGTTGATTCTGTATATTACTTTGGGCAGTGTAGCCATTTTCACAATATTGATTTTTCCTAACCATGAACATGGGATGTTTCTCCATCTGTTTATGTCCTCTCTTATTTCATTGAGCAGTGGTTTGCATTGGGGTTTCAATTGTATAATTCCTTTATGGAATCTGCAAGCTTTGTACTTGTGTGAATTTTTATAATGGCAAATGTTATTCTTTTATTTCCATTTTTAGAACTCCTTTCAGCATTTCTTGGAAGGTCACTCTAGTTGTCACAAATGTCCTTAGTGTTTGTTTGTCTTGGAAAACCTATGTTTTTCTTTATTTGTCAAGCTTAGTTAGGCAGGAATAAGTTTATTGGATGACTTTTTTTTTCTTTAGACCTTGTATCTTTTCTGGGTCACAGGGTTTCTGAAGAGACATTTGCTGTTAGTCTGATTGAATTGTCTGTGTACGTGATTAGGTAATTCTCTCTTTCTGCTCTTGGAGTTTTTCTTTCACATTGACTTTGCATAGTCTTATGTCTATATGCCTTGGTGAAGTTCTTCTTGCAAACTATCTTCCAAGCGTTCATTGAGTTTTTTGTATATGAACGTCCAAATCTCTCCCAAACCCAGGAAATTTTTTGACTTATTTTCTCAAATAGGTTTCCCATACTTTTTACTTAGTGTTCTCTTTCTGGAATGGCTATAACTCATAGATTTGCACACTTTCTTTAATCACATATTTCTCAGATAATTCATTTTTTAATTCTTTTTAATTTTTTTTTTCTGATTGGGTTAATTCGAAAGAACTGTCATTCAGTTCTGAAATTATTTCTTCCATTTGGTCTAGCTTATTGTTGAAGCTTTCAGCCATATTTTGAAACTCCTGAAATAATTTATTTTGTTTGTTTCCAGAATTTTATTTGTTTTGTTTCATTGTTTTTTCTTATGGTGTCTATTTCACTATTTCCTGTCCTGAATCCTGATTTCTTTGTGCAGATTTTTAGTTTTCTCTTGGATCTCATAGAGTTTCATTAAAATTAATGTTTTAAATTATTTATGTAGAATTTTTAAAATTTCATTTTGGTTAGAATTCATTTTTGGAGAGTTAGTGTTCCCACCGGAGTGCTATAGCACTGCTTTCTTAAGTTTTGTTTTTTGTTATTGTATCTTCAGATTTGTCTCTCTGTTTTCTTCATATCTGGATAAGCTATCTCTCCTTATGTTCTTTTGCTTGGATAGTACTTTCTCTCATACTCCTACCCAATTCCATGGAGGTACAACATATAATGTTGTGTAGGGTCCACTGTCTTTGGTTCTGGGTTTTTTCCAAGACAAACAGTATAAGATCTTTGGATAGGGAGACTCGCAAGATGGCATCGTAGAAGCAACTCAGGATTGCAGCTCTCAGTGAAGGCACAGAGGGTGAGTCCTAGCCGCATTCTCGGAAGGACCTTTTTTGCCCACAGAGCGTTGAAAGTCCCAGGTGTGGGAGAGACACGAGATGCTTTGCTGGCTAATGCAGCCGGCTCACATGGCCGTTTCAGCCGGTGCCACAGCGGGACCCGGCATGGAACTCACTGGTCTGGGTGCCCTGTTAAACTGGCAATCTGAGATTTGGAAGGGAAGATTGGCATGTCCATCTGTTTGAACGGGACTTGGATAGTGAGCCAGACCAGGAGTTTCCTGGGAAGCATGATCTGAGCCAGTGCAGTGGGCAGTGTCACAGGCGATTGCATGGATCCCAGTGCCCTATCAGCAGGCTACTGGGGCGCCAGTGAGAGAGTCGACTTTTTAGCTTGTACTGGGGCGCCAGTGAGAGAGTCGACTTTTTAGCTTGCAGAGAGGGAGAGAGAGAGAGAGAGGACGGACTCTGAGGCAGGGAGCTGGGTGATCAAGCTCGGCAGGTCCCACCCTCACGGGGACAAGCAGGGTGGCGACTGGAGATGCTTGGGGCTGAGAGTTTTGCTGCCAGCATCTAGGACGGTGCAGCCCAGTGAGGGAGGGGCATCCGCCATTGCTGACGCAATCCACCCCTACTGAAGTACCGCCCAGGGCTGATGCAGCCTGCCGTTGCCGAGGCAACCTGCCATAACAGAGAGACTCTGCCAGGAGGGGGGAGTACTCCACAGCAGAAGGGAACCCAGCAGCAACAGGGCGGGCCCGCGCTAGCAGGTCAGAGTCCTGGCAGGCAAATAGTGAACAGACTGCCACCTAGTGGGGTAGGACAGTGCCACAGATACTCATAAAGAAAGCCCCAACTCCCTGAGACAGAGCATCTAAGGGGGAAAAAAAAGGGTGGTGTTTTATAAGTTCTATTGCAGCAGACATAAACAACATACCAACAACCCTGAATGAACAACGGAGCTCACAGCTCAGAACTGGAGCTCCTATAAAGCACAGACCATCTCCTTAAGCAGCTCCCTGACCCCTGTACATCCAAAGAGTCACCCCCAAAAAGGACTAATCAAACTGACATTTGGTGGGCATCATTCTGGAACAAAGACAGCAGAATAAGAAACTGGTATCATCCCTCACTGTTCCACAGCTGCTATAGGTATACTCCAGACATGCAGGGCCTGGAGTGGACCTCAGCACTCATACAGCAGAGGGGCTAGACAATTAGAAGGAAAACTAAGTAACAGAAATACTTCATCATCAACAATCTCAGCATCCACACAGAGACTAAATTGAAAAATCAGCAACTACTAAGACGACAGGTGGATAAATCCATAAAGATGGGAAGAAACCAGCGCAAAAAGGAGGAAAACACCCAAAACCAAAACACCTCACCTCCTACAAATGACCAAAACTCCTCACCAGCAAGGGAAACACTCTGGAAAGAGAATGAGTGTGACGAAATGATGGAATCAGACTTCAGAAAGTGGATAATGAGAAACTTCATTGAGCTAAAAGAACATGTTTTAAATCAGTGCAAAGAAACTAAGAATCTTGAAAAAAGATTCGAGGAATTGATAACAAGAATGGACAACTTAGAGAGGAATATGAATGAATTGAAGGAGCAGAAAAACACAACACAATAACTTCGTGAAGCATGCACAAGTTTCAACAGCCGAATTGACCAAGCGGAAGAAAGAATATCAGAAGTTGAAGATCAACTCAATGAAATAAAATGTGAAACCAAGATGAAAGAAAAAAGGACAAAAAGGAATGAACAAAACCTCCAAGAAATGTGGGACTATGTGAAGAGACCCAACCTACATTTGATAGGTGTACCAGAATGTGATGAAGAGAATGAATCCAAGCTGGAAAACACTCTTCAGGATATTATCCAGGAAAATTTCCTCAACCTAGTAAGACAGGTCAATACTCAACTCCAGGAAATACAGAGAACACCACAAAGATACTCCGCAAGAAGAGCAACCCCAAGGCACATAATCGTCAGATTCACCAGGGTTGAAACGAAGGAGAAAATACTAAGGGCAGCCAGAGAGAAAGGTCGGGTCACCCACAAAGGGAAGCCCATCAGACTCACAGCAGATCTCTTGGCAGAGACTCTACAAGACAGAAGAGAGTGGGGGCCAATATTCAACATCCTTAAAGAAAAGAACTTTCAACCCAGAATTTCATATCCAGCCAAACTGAGCTTCATAAATGAAGGAAAATTAAAATCCTTCATGAACAAGCAAGTACTCAGAGATTTTGTCACCACTAGGCCTGCTTTACAAGAGCTCCTGAAAGAGGCACTACACATAGACAGAAACAACCAGTACCAGCCATCCTAAAAGCATACTAAATGCTAAAGACCATCAACAAAATGAAGAATCTACATGAACCAATGGGCAAAACAGCCAGCTAGCATCAAAATGGCAGTATCAAATTCACACATAACAATATCAACCCTAAATGTAAATGGGCTAAATGCACCAATCAAAAGACACAGATTGGCAAATTGGATAAAAAACCAAAACCCATCGGTGTGCTGTATCCAGGAAACCCACCTCACATGCAAAGATCCACAAAGGCTCAAAATAAAAGGATGGAGGAAGATTTACCAAGCAAATGGAAAGCAAAAAAAAAGCAGGAGTTGCAATTCTCGTCTCTGATAAAATAGACTTTAAGGCAACAAAGATCAAAAGGGACAAAAAAGGTCAATACATAATGGTAAAAGGATCGATACAACAAGAAGAGCTAACGATGCTAAATATATATGGACCCAATGTAGGAGAACCCAGATATATAAGGCAAGTTCTTAATGACTTACAAAGAGACTTAGACTCCCACACAATAATAGTGGGAGACTTTAACACTCTACTGTCAATAGCAGACAGATCAACCAGACAGAAAATTAACAAGGATATCCAGGACTTGAACTCAGACCTGGAACAAGCAAACCTGATAGACATTTACAGAACTCTCCACCCCAAATCCACAGAATATACATTCTTCTCAGCACCACATCACACCTACTCCAAAATTGACCACATAATTGGAAGTAAAGCATTCCTCAGCAAATGCAAAACAATTGAAATCATAACAAACAGTCTCTCAGACCATAGTGCAATCAAGTTGGAACTCAGAATACAGAAAATAACTCAGAACTGCACAGCTTCATGGAAACTGAACAACTGGCTCTTGAATGTTGATTGGATAAACAATGAAATGAAGGCAGAAATATAGAAGTTCTTTGAAACCAACAAGAATGAAGATACAATGTACCAGAATCTCTGGGACACATTTAAAGCAGTCTGTAGAGGAAAATATATAGGAATAAGTGCCCACATGAGAAGAGTGGAGAGATCCAAAATTGACACCCTATCATCAAAATTGAAAGAGCTAGAGGAGCAAGATCAAAAAAGCTCAAAACCTAGCCAAAGAAAAGAAATAACTAAGATCAGAGCAGAACTGAAGGAGATAGAGACAAGAAAAACCCTTCAAAAAATCAATAAATCTAAGAGCTGGTTTTTTGAACAGATCAACACAATAGACAGAGCACTAGCCAGATTGATAAAAAAGAAGAGAGAGAACAACCAAATAGATGCAATAAAAAACGATAAAGGGGAAATCACCACAGATTACACAGAAATTCAAACCATCATCAGAGAATACTACAAACAACTCTATGCACATAAACAAGTAAATCAGGAAGAAATGGATAAATTCCTGGACGCTTGTGTCCTCCCAAGCCTAAACCAGGAGGAAGCCGAAACTATAAATAGACCCATAACAAGGTCTGAAGTTGAGGCAGCAATTAAGAGCCTACCACACAAAAAACGCCCAGGTCCAAATGGGTTTACAGCTGAATTCTACCAAACACACAAAGAGGATCTGGTACCATTCCTTCTGAAACTATTCCAAATAATCCAAAAAGAGGGAACCCTTCCCAAATCATTTTATGAGACCAACATCATCCTGAAACCAAAACCTGACAGAGACTCAACAAGAAAAGAAAACTTCAGGCCAATATCCATGATGAATGTAGATGCAAAAATCTTCAATACAATACTGGCAAACTGATTGCAACAGCACATTAAAAAACTTATCCATCATGATCAAGTAGAATTCATCCTGGGATGCAAGGCTGGTTCAACATACGCAAGTCTATAAATGTAATTCACCACATAAACAGAAGCAAAAACAAAAACCACATGATTATCTCAATTGACGCAGAGAAGGCATTTGACAAAATTCAACAGTCCTTTATGCTAAAAACCCTCAATAAACTCGGCATTGATGGAACATATCTCAAAGTAATAAAAGCTATTTATGACAAACCAACAGCCAATATCATACTTAATGGGCAAAAACTGGAAGCATTCCCTTTGAAATCTGGCACTAGACAGGGATGCCCTCTCTCACCGCTCCTATTCAACATAGTACTGGAAGTTCTAGCCATAGCAATCAGTCAAGAAAAAGAAATAAAGGGTATTTGAAGAGGATAGGAGGAAGCCAAATTGTCTCTATTTGCAGATGACATGATAGTATACCTAGAAGACCCCATCACCTCAGCCCAAAAGCTCCTGCAACTGATAAGCAACTTCAGCAAAGTCTCAGGATATAAAATCAATGTTCAAAAATCACAAGCATTCCTATACACCAATAACAGACTTAAAGAGAACCAAATCAAGAACGAACTGCCATTCACAATTGCTACAAAGAAAATAAAATACCTAGGAATACAACTCACAAGGAATGTAAGGGACCTCTTTAAGGAAAACTACAAACAACTGCTCAACGAAATAAGAGAGGACACAAACAGATGGAGAAATATTCCATGTTCTTGGTTAGGAAGAATCAATATCATGAAAATGGCTATACTGCCCAAAGTAATTTACACAATCAATGCTATCCCCATCAAACTACCATTGAATTTCTTCACAGAACTGGAAAAAACCACCATGAATTTCATATGGAACCAAAAAAGAGCTCGCATGGCCAAGTCAATTCTAAGCAAAAAGAACACAGCGGGAGGCATCACACTACCAGACTTCAAACTATACTACAAGACTACAGTAATCAAAACAGCATGGTACTGGTACCAAAACAGAGATATAGACCAATGGAACAGAACAGAAGCATCGGAGGCAACACAACCTATCTACGGCCATATTATCTTTGATAAACCAGACAAAACAAGCAATGGGGAAAGGATTCCCTATTTAATAAATGGTGTTGGGAAAACTGGCTAGCCATGTGCAGAAAGCAGAAACTGGACCCCTTCCTGACACCTTACACTAAAATTAACTCCAGATGGATTAAAGACTTAAATGTAAGACCTGACACCATGAAAACCCTAGAAGAAAATCTAGGCAAAACCATTCAGGACATAGGAGTAGGCAAGGACTTCATGAACAAAACACCAAAGCATTGGCAACAAAAGCCAAAATAGACAAATGGGACCTAATCAAACTCCACAGCTTCTGCACGGCAAAAGAAACAGTCATTAGAGTGAATCGGCAACCATCAGAATGGGAAAAAATCTTTGCAGTTTACACGTCAGACAAAGGCTAATATCCAGAATTTACAAAGAACTCAAACAGATTTACAGAAAAAAACAAACAAGCCCATTCAAAAATGGGCAAAGGATATGTCTCACCAGACATTACTGACTTTGAAAGAGCCTAGAACAAAAATGGAATCCTCCTCTTTGTTGCAGGTCTTGAAAAATTCAGCAGATTTTATCAGTCTTTCCCTGTCAGCATGTCCCAATCTTTCCTCAGGCTAGCTCTAAGGCTTGAGAGAAAGTGCTCTCCCTCGGCCTGGATTATACATGTCACTTAGGTGAAAGGTGACTCACAATGGAAGACTCTCTGCCACTCTCATGTACAGGGATTTAACTCATTTTTATTAGCCAAGTGTCATCAGAGAAGCTGCTTGCCAACCTCTTCCTCTCCAGGATCTGATGTGTCCTTCACTATTGTGGTGAATTTCCATTTTCTTTCTTGAGTTAAAGCTCACAGAATTTATCTTTATGCAGTATTTGTCTATTTCCAAGTGCCTGAGACATGCTAAAAGCTTTTAATCTGCCATATTGAAAAATAAAAATAAGAAAAACTGTATTTGGGTTTTTTTATAAAGCAAAAATATAAGTAGTTATAATTTTATTAACTATTTTTTAAGATTTATTCTTCTACCTCAAATCATCCTTCTGATATTTTATTCTGCTTAAAGAATGCTTTTAGCACTTGTTTTTGTAATTTCTCCAAGTTTTCTATTGTGTTTTATTCCAGGTTGACAGATTACTAAGGATACAATTGTAGGCTGACACGATTTCTTTCACCCTTTTAAAAACAACATTCCACTATCTTCCCAATTCCATGGTTAACTTCTGTAGAGCTTCTGATTAAACTCATCATAATGTAGGTTATCTGCTTTCTTTCTCATTTATTTTCCATCTCTCCTCTTCTAACCCTTTGGCATCTGCTGCAATGTACATAATTATATATATTCTGTTTTGCTTGAGATAAATTTTAGTTCCTGAATATAAGCGAGGCTGACTGTAATGAACATTCTCGTAATGTTCTGTCATGATCTCTTTCAACATTGCCTCTCAGATTAGCTGCATGCAATCCAGTTTTAATTCCTCACACTGGCCTTTACATTTATGTCTTTACCTTCCTGGAGTTTACTTCAGATGACTGTTTTATGTGTATCTTTAAGTTTACTAGTTTCTTTGCCAATAGTGTCTAATCTGATATTTAACTGAACTAGTAGACATTTAATCTGTATTATATTTTTTTCAATTTGAACGTCCATTGGTTTTAATTTAAAGATCTCAGATAAAATTTTATGTACTTTCTTTTTCTGAACATTAAGAAATATAGATTTTATAGCTTATGTTATGTTATCCAAATATCTAATGCTTTGGAAGTGGGTGGGAGGGTTGATTTTCATTTTGTTGCTTTTGCTGATTATGTCTCTTGGTGTCACTCTTTCTCACAATTTTTTTGAATTTCCAGTTTTGGATTTGGGCTTGTGTTTTACTGAACTAAATTTATGAAAATATTAGAGGGTCTTGATTACAGCACTGTATCACTTGAGGATAATTGTTAAATGGTGCCATCCAGGCTTACAGACTTTACTATGAATGCTCTTGTGATTTCTCAGATAATGCCCGTTGTAACTCCAACTCCAATGATATCAGAACTATAGATATTAATTCTCAAGGTGGAAGTTTTATCTTCAAAATTGTTAAATTCAAGATTAACAAGTTAATCTGTATCATTTTGCCATTCCTGATCTATCGTTTTTTTTGATATTGTAAACTGTCCTAATATCCAGCTTTGTAATTGAGTGTCAGATTTAATTACCCACTCTTTTGACATATTTTATTCTGTCTTTTACATTGTGTAACAAGTTTAATCTTTTTGATTTATAGTGTTTAATAAGATAATGTGTAATTAAATACTCTCAGGGCTTCAGTGATAGAATCATCATATGTATACTAATTCCATCTTCCATAATTGTTTTTGTTATTCTTGTATCTTCTTGTTAACATAACTTTTCATTTAGAAGTTACTGCTTTTCAGAATCTGTACTTTTTGTGTGTATTTTGTGTGTGTCTGAGTGTGTATGTTTGGGGAGATTTGTAGATTCTGCATATCTAGTGAATAATGATAATGGCACTGAAATTTAAAAATCATAGAAAGAACAGAGACACTTTAGGAGCCTTACACTACACTTATCAAAAACTAGCTTATTAGCTAGTTCACTGTAGATGCTTCTGGCACCACAAAAAGGCTTAGCTTCATTCAAAGAAGAGGTAGCTGGCTATAGAGAATTTAGACAAATAAACAAAGATATATTTCAACTCACACTTCCCACTCCACACTCCCCCTTCCTAGGAGTCATGAGAGTGGAAACCAATTATATGAAAGAGCAAAGACAGAAAATTGAAGGAAGCATAATTTTGGTACAGGCTGAAGTTATTTAAGACTAATGGATTGTTTTCATATAGAGTCCAAAAAAGGTGTATGGAATCTCAAAAACCAGTTAAAATGCAGAATAATAAGTACTGTTTTGTGTGAAACTTAATCCTGGTGTGTCAAGAAGACTTCCCAGAGAAAGTCTTACCAAAACTAAGGATTGACAGATAAGTAAGAATTATTCAGGCAAAGGGGAAGAGGGTTTGAAGCATAAATACCAGCTTCTTTGAAAGTCTGCCTGAGAAAAGCTAAGAATATTTGTTACTTATTTCTGTGTTTAATTTGTATTAGTTTTTAACATCAGCTTTCCAACTACTTTAAGAAATCTTTACTTTCAGTATGAGGTAATTTAGCCTGTGCCTTTGTTAGTTTTTGTATGGCCCAGGTACTGATGGAAGATTAAATCAAGAGGATTTCATGCTAATGAAAGGCAATGCAGTCAGCTTCCTGTTTAGGATAAATTCTCTGGAGGCATTATAACAACTGAAATGAAATCAGAAAGGATCCAGTGTTGGGAAAATAAACATTTTTGGTTTTAAATCCAAACAAAAATGGTTGAGCCTTAAAAACAAAAAAAAAGAAAAAAAGAAAAAAAACACAATAAAAACAGGAATAAAAATTATAATGATGTTCTTGAGAATGAGTTTTTTGTTTGTTTGGTAACAGAGTCAGTAAAACTTGAGAACATGAGGAAGAGTAGGCAGTGGACTGGATGCTTCTAACTTGGGTGATTGGGTATGGAGTAACACCTTTGATGAATACAAGTTAATGTAATATCGCATTAACTTTGAAGACTCCCAAAGTACAAAAGTGTAGCCAATGAGAGGCCAACAAGCAGTACAGCTGAGTGGTTCAAACAATAAACATTAGAACCAGACTGTAGAGTACAAATCTCAGCTCTAACACTCACTAGCATATTATCTATGTACATTTTATACAAATAATTTCATCTCTTTGTTCTAAGGTATCTTCACTGGTAAAATAAAAACAATAATAATGCCAATGCACAGGGTATTATAAGGATTAAATGACTATATGTATCTTTATGTGTGTGTATATATGTATATAGTCACTAAGTACACCTTCTAATTAAGTGACCAGATTAAAACTAATTTAATAATTAAATAACTATATTTAAGTGACTATATTAAGTGACCATATATATAAATATATATATATATAGACAATAGTGACTGTATATAGACTATGTTAAACCCACTAAATATAAATATAGTCATTTATGTATATATAGTGATTTCATGTAGTCTCTCTAATAGTCTATATATGTATATATGTGTATATGTATGATCACTAAGAACAATACCTGACATAGATATATGACTAGAAAGAAAAGTCAGGTCTGAGGAAACAGAAGAAATTATCAATTTATTTGTACAATGATGACCAGATTAAAACTAATTAAATAATCAAATGACTATATTTAAGTGACTATATTAAATCACTATATATAAATATGGTAATTTATTTGTACAATGAACCCTCACCAGATGGATGGCCTGCTTCCCTTCAAATTATGATGTACTTACTTTTCAGCCTCTTGGCACTCCCTCCAAAAATATCAACTAATTCAGAGTATAAAGGGAGACAGAAGATTCTTGGAACCAAAAAAGCATTGAAGAATCCCTTTAATGTCATCCTAAATACTTATAAAAGCTATTTATAAATAAATAACCTGAGATTCTATAGATGTAGATACTGAAAAGTTGAGTTGTCCAAAAAAATTACAAAATATTTATATTTTCAACATTTAAGAGAAAATCTTTACTTTCCTGAATAATTAACCCTAGATTTTGGTTGAAGGAAAAGTGGGTTTCTGGCTAGGGAAAGTCAGAAATCCTGAGTAGAGAGCATCCAAAGCTGCTTTTGTCCTGAAAGAGGCTTTTATGTTATCAGGTAGAATCATGTTGACCTTAGGCCTACTAACAGATTAAACAGGATGCTGACATATCTCCTTTCTTCAAATAACCACTCTATAGAAATCCCAGTCTGAGCACCCAAAGGAGGTACTGTTAGCCGCTTCAGCCCCTCTGTACCAGAACTGACTTAGCTTGTACCCACTATTATTCAACACATGCAATACTTTAACTTGTTTTTCATCTTGAGGAAGGGACTAAATCTACACTTCAAATATGCATCTTCCTGCCTACACAGAAAGACTCATGTCCCTGAGCCACATCACATTTGCTACATCATGACATCAAGCACCACTTTTGTTTTCTGCAACATTGGAATAACACATCCAGAGTGTTATTAGATTAGACTGAACATCACAAAGGACAATATTTTCCATCATACACCCTAAGGTGTCGATTCAGTAAATAAAAATTCAGGATACTAGTTAATTTTGAATTTCAGATAATTAAGGAATACTTTCTTAAAATTTGTCTAATGCATATTTTGAATGTATACAGGAAGACATAATTGTTTATCTGTGTTTCAAATCTAATAGGGATACTATATTTTACCTGGCAACCCTGAGGATTTGGCAGGCTCCTATGCTTCAGCATGACTGGCCCAGACCAACTTTCATTCAGCCAACACAGTTACTTTATCCCAGTGTGTGTATTGAAAGAGCACTTAATGAAGTGAAATTTTTTGTGAAACTACTTGAAAAACAAGGATACCCCTATTTGGAAAGCAAGATGATATTTAAAGCGTTGGGATGAGACAGAATGGGTGTGGGCATGCGAGTACCTGTGGGGCCCAGAGGCTGTGAAGGCCTGAGGACTAGCATACGGGAAATGTCTTAGGACACATTCATCGCATCAGTTAATGGTTACATATTTAGCAACAAAAAACAGACCAGTCACATATATAAAACTTTGGGAAAAGAAAATAAGCTCATAATAAATAACTCAACGTTCACAAAAAAATAAGTGGAGGAATTTTTGAAGCTGGAGGATAAAACATTATATAATTTGAAACAATAGATATCAATAAGGAATAACATGCCTAAACATAGGGATGGATGCTCAGGATCTGCACTGTCAAATAGGCAATTTAAAATCTTCATTAATTTAAGTTTGAATAGCTTCATGTGGTCAATGGCTACTGTATTGGCTAGCACAGGTCTAACGTACTCCAAGGTAGAAAGCAATCACAGGCTTAGCTTGGTTTTCCCCTCTTTGGAGAGCCACAGACCTATTTTGCTTTTTCCCTGTAGGTCTTGAAAAAGATACGTTATTTAATTTGTTAGTTGTTTGAGGGAGAAACCTATTGTGATACTTGAATTACGTTATTTAAAAAAGTCCCTGTTGTAATTTTATTGAAATTATAAATCATCTAGAGTACTTTTGTTTTCTTTTCAATATACATGTAACATGTATATTCAAATACATATGTTGGGAATACTATTTTTTCTTTCTTATAAGGTTTAATTAATCAAAATTATAAAAACTGTGCATTTTGCAGAAAAAATAAAATTTTCTTTCTTATTTTAAAAAAATTCAGATTTGTTACTGTTTGTAAATTTCTGATTTTTGACAGTTAAAGGCAAAAAAAAAAAAAAAAAAAAAAAAAACAAAAAACAGCTAAGCCTGCATTCTGATAGTTGTGATTTTTGTGACATTGTCTATTCCTCTTCTGAAATTTTGATTAAATTTTTATATCAAGTCAGGAAGTTGAATGCTTTCTAAAAATACTTTAATATTTTTACTGCTCCCAGCCCTCCCTGCTCTGCACAAAGCTGTAGAAATCTTCCATCTGTATTCTGTCCTCTTCTGAAATTTTGATTAAATTTGTATATCAAGTCAGGAAGTTGAACGCTTTCTAAAAAATACTTTATTATTTTTTACCTCTCCCCACGCTGCAAAAAGCTACAGAGGTCTTTCTGTATTCGTTCCTTACACTCTGTATTTCTTCTTTGATAAGATTTATCTATAATTACAATTATGGATTTTATGTGTGACTTTAAAATTTCCATTTCAATGTATGCTTTATGAATTCAGATGTTATCTTTTTGTACACCATTACATATTAAATATTTAATTTATCTCACATGCAACAACTGTGTAACTAGGAGAATCAATCAATCAATAATTACTAAATAAATTAATATATAGATTGATGAATATAACTGGATGCTTTAGGAGCTAGATCATACTTTCAGTTCACTACAAGTCTTAGAAAACATTTAGGGCAAATATTCTAATAATAGTTAAAATGGCCATTAGGAGATGTACAAATCCCAAGAAATTTCATGTATCAGAGTTGTGTTATTTTGATGTGTTCCAAGACCAACGTGGCTGATTTAGTATCTGTGAAATTCACATTCATAAGGTTTTCAGCTACTGCTTAAGACTCATTTTCTTAATGGAGTCGACACTATTACTGTAAATTTTACCCAGTTACCTTTTACTCTTACAGCATGAAGACTGTCCACTGGGCTTCCATCTAGATTTTTGTTTGAAACCAGGAAAACATGTGTCTTTATCTTCAATATAAATTCTTATCCTATCTAACAGCAGCTACAGCCTACCTTGAAATAAGACACCTATATATGAAAAGTGTCCCCCATTACAGAGCCTTTATGGCACCATGAAATTGTCTTCCAAAAGCTAGTATGCTATACATACTCTTGAGTTTCCTGATAAAACTTGGACTAAGAGTAGAAATGTTTGGGTTTGGGTTAGTTTAATAGTATTATGGCTTAAAATTTCTGAAATACTGTAAAGCAACTTTGGCTCAGTTGTTTCATTGCTTTGTAAGTTCCCAGAAAGAGATACCATTCAGGGCACAGGAATTAGATATGGGAAATAAGGAATGGATCACTTAACATGGAAAACCCACATCAGAATCTGTGCTGAGTATTAACCATACTCTAATGAAATACATGGAATGAGCAGGAACATGACAGAGAAATAACCAGGAACTGATACAGCAGAGTTAACTGCTCCTGTTGCTTGTATTACAGAAATATCTATTCTAGATAGAAAAGTGCTACTGAGTTCTTAATGGCAGAGCTACACATATAAAGGAAGAAAAAAAATAAATTATTAATCTCCACACTACTCACTGTTTAAAACCAACACTGATACCGACAATAAATGCATATAATTCCAATTTTATAACAATTACAAACATGTTCCCAAAATATTTAATAATTATAAAATCCTTAAAAACATGTAAATATGATGGTTTCAGTAGTCTAACAAAACAATGGTTTCACTTAGCTGTCCTGCATAATTATTCATAGTTTACTGTTGATAGATCTATTGTCACCAAAAATAAGTTATATGTGAAGTCACCATATTAGTACTTGAACTAACAGTATATTAGATGATATAAACTGTATATGTACATATATATTTACACCTATATATGTGCATATGTATACACACATATTATTAATGCTTTTAGATAATGTTACTATTGTTACAATCCTTTTACTGAATTATTTTAGCATTGGAAAAGTGTATTAGCCATTTTTTTGTATTTTCCCAAAATATCTAAAAGTTATCATGTGTGAGTACATGTAGTTGTGTCTGGCATGTATGTAGGATGTTAATGAGGGGTTATGTTAACAATATATAGAGAAAAAGAATATGGAAAGTAGGTCTCAGCTACTAGTTGAGTCACTGGGAATAAATAGTAACAGAAAAACTTTAAGGTATTTAAGCAGCAAATTGCAAACATTGTATTCTATAATGGCAAACAGATTCTAAGGTTTACAAGAAGTTTAATTGCAATAGTGTTCTTTCATGATTTTTTAAATTCTGTTTAAAACTGAAAACAGATGTTTAAATACAATAGATGTTGTTCAGGAGAAGAGTATTTGGAATTAACATGCCAGTTCATTATTAAGAGTATTTTGTCCTTTCTCATTACAGAAAGGCTCAAAATTGATTATAAAATAGAAATTTACATGGAGGCTGTAACAATATCCATTTACATTGAGTATAATTCTTGGTTCTTATAATTATATTTAAAAATTAATGTAAACTCTTAAGAAAAAAATTCTGTCAATAGTATTTATTGAGTATTTGAGCAATTTTTCAGTGTAGCCACAATTCATAGATATCTTTGATATTTGCTCCCATGGATAGCATATTATGGAAAAAATAACTGAATAAACTAATAACCTATTTAAAAGACAAGAGGGCAGAATGGTTAAAAGCCCAGATTGTCTTGTCAAACTGTGTGGATTCAAATACTTCCTGAACAATTATGTGAAATGCATAGAACAATACTTGCTTTGAAGAAGAACGTAGTAAATGCAGGCTATTTCTTAATCTTTCACAAGTTGAATGAGTGAACAGAAGAAAACCCTTAAAAGAATGCCTAAAATAGTCAGCACTTAATTAATCTTATCTATTGTATTAGTTTACGTTAGTTCCCATAGACACATCACCACAAATTGGTGGCTTAAAACAACAGAAATATGTTATTTCACAGCTCGACAGTCCAGAAGTCTGAAATCTAGGCATCAGTAGCATCACACTCCCTCCATTGACTACAGGGTAAAACCTGTTCCTCATTACTTTCAAGTTCTGGTGGCTGTTGGCATTCTTTGGTATGTTGTCACATCTTTCTGTTTGTCTTTGCATTGCCCTCTCCTCTGGGTGTATGGTGGTCTAATCTCCGTCTCTCTTGCAGGTATGTTGGGATTCACTTGAGGTGGCTGACAAAATATTAAGGAAAATATTAGGGAAGTTAGACATTATAGTCTCAAACCTTTCGGAAGGCTAAAAGATTTCAATGACATGGCTGAAGGCAGCCAGTTCTTACGTTAGAGCATTAAGTCATAAGGTAAGATTAGGATAATAAAAGCTTCCTCAGTTAAATCTGTTTATCCCACATTCCTTTGTTCTACTCTGTTTACTCATGTAAACTTTGTGCTCGATGGTCTTCTCAGTGGGAGGTTGAATGGGAATTACCCCTTAATGGTGTTTATTCTATGTCCCAAAAACAAAGGTTTTATCAAGCGTAAAAACACTATTTTATCCATGTTAATTATCCACAAGCATGTTGACTTAGAACTTCTGTTATTAAATCTATACTGAATAAATTCAAGGAAGAACAGGGAGTTATGGTCTGTTAGCTGCAGTTGCCCACTGAGAGCAGCTGATGACCATTGCTAGCCCTACTCTTACACAGTATTCTGGTGTGTGAGAGTGCATTCATTCATCCATTGCTGAATCAGGATCTGCAAGACAGACCTCTGCAGGTGGTGATCAATGTCTCACAGGTATATTTGTGATGACTTGTAGGGCCCATCCAATTACCAGGGATAGTAAAATTGTTTCAAGTTTGTTTAATAAAATAAATCTGAACAGCCCCCTTTTCTAAATAAAGTGATATTTGCAGGTTCTAGAGATTAGAACATAGATATAATTTGGAGAGCCCTTACAGTTTACCACACTTACTACTTATTTGATATTACTTAATATTCTCTATTATACTACATGTCAAATTTTATATAAAACTACTTTTAAAAGAATTTATTAATGAATTGGCACATAGTGACATAACATATGCATGAGTTTAGGCTATAGCATGCAAGGAAATAAAAATAGGTTTTATTAAGTTCTAACTTTTGAATAAGCATATTCAAATCAAATTCTCCTTTTATTTTGTCTTACCATATAATTACATGAATCAGTTTATATTGTGGATTCTTGTTGTGTAAATTAAATTAGAAAAAAATAAATAATAAACTTCAAAAATAACTAAAATTTTTGAGACCTCTTGAATCATATATACATTTCTCCACTGTTTTTAAAGCATGTATATACATATTTTTAAAGCCATGTGTTTTTGAAACATGTATACATAGTAATAATACAGTATTGTTAATTTTCTATAGCACTTAACATTTTATAAATTAAAGAAATTGATATGGTTTCGGATCTGTGTTCTCACCTAAATTTTATGCTCAGTTGTAATCCTCAATATTGAAGATGGGGCCTGATGGGAAGTGATTGGATCATGAGGGTGGATGATCATGGAGACTGCGTCCCCTTTGCCTTTCACCATTTTTGTGAGATTCCTAGGGCCACCCTCCCAGAATCAGAAGACACTATGCCTCCTATATAGCCTGCAGAATCGTGAGCCAATTAAACTTAGTTTTTTTTACTAAATTACCAAGTCCCAGGTATTTCTTTATAGTGACATGAGAATAGATTAGTATAGTATTATATGTAAAGTAATAATGAAAATGAGTCATTTTTTTACGTCTGAGTCTTTATATGCCACTTCACTCATGTATAACACTTGCTTAATATGTTTTTCAGTGACTTAACTTCTACTGAATTATAAAGCAGCTCGCAAGTTTTAAATGTAAGAGAAATGCTAAGTATCATATAGATTGAAGCCTATGAGTCTGAAGTTGCATCATTAGTTTTACTGAAAAGTACATGTTTGCTGAGGAGAAATTTCAGAATATTCACCAGTCTCCACAGTATTAATGATCCAAACACTGTAAAACCAGAGCTGTAAAGTATGCTATGAGTGAGCATGTCCATTTTTGCAGTGGGATCCAAACATAATTTTTTCATTCTTGCAATAACTTCTCTTTCTAAGAAGATAAATATCTATCTGAGCTGTTGAGATTTGGGGGGATTAGTAAATAATAGCCCTGTCTCTCTTGAGAAGAAAAACTGTGAGATCTAAGAATAAACCATATTGAAATTTAATTTAATACTTTTCAATAATAGTAATGGGCAAAAGGGGGAAAGATAGCCAAGTAGATGCAGTCAGAAAGTGCCACTCCCGCAGAAAGAGACCAAATTATGGTTTAAACCACCATAATTTGGGCAGATCATCACACAAAAACTCTGAGAGCAGACGAAGAGGCAGTACTGAAGCCCAGCCTAAAGAGTAAGATACCCTGCATGGATTACCCAAACGCCAGGGCTAGTTCTCAGCCCCTGACAGCTCCTGGGAAAGGGGTAAGTTCAGTAACTGCATGACAGCTCATTCTCACAGTTGACCTCTGAGACCTTAGCCACACAGGACCCTGTGTCACCCATTGGTCTGTGAGCTGTCAGGGGGATCTCCCACAGAGCAGGCAGAGATAGGCCTTTGGATGGCACAGAGCCTGAGAGCTTTTGTGAAAAAGGCAGCTCCAGTGGACAGTGACCATAGATGCCCATCCCACAGGTTTACCCACCCCTCTCTGGGAGGTGTGGGTCCTAGCTGACTTCTGAGCCCAGAGAGAGCAGGACAAGCTTCCCCATGAGACTGGAGCACATCTGCTCTTCAAGACTTCCTGCCCATCAGTCACTCCCAGAGGCCATGCCTAGTTGTCCTGCAGGAATGGGTTGCACAGCTGCAGGCTCTGCAGCCAAGCCTGAGTCAGTTGATTCACATAAGTACTTTCCTGGGAAACCAGAAACACATCAGATCCCCCAGCACAGCCAGAAACTGAACATGAGCCACAAGATGTCCTGGTGCCTTCATGGCTGTGGCAGGCAGCTTGGGAGTATGGAGTCAAGATCTGTGACTGGCACTTGAGTGGGGCAGGAGCCCTCACACAGCATACTGAGAGTGATAAGACACAAAGGTTCCTAGGCTGAAGGAGGAATGGAGCATGCTTCTCTCCAGAGGGCTGGTCCAAAGAAAGCGCGGTGTATCTTCCTACCACAACCTCTGTCCAAAGGGGCTCCTGAATCCTGTAACACCTAAATAAAGAAATGTAGGTGTAGCACTGGTGATCAGAGGTCTCCTTCAAGGCCCAGGAATGGATCTGATGAGGGGATCATCTCCCCCAAAGTATGAAACAGCCACACAGCTGGGTATTAACTTAGCTACTGGCCACTGCTATTCAGCACCAATCACAGCCCAAACTAAAACACCAAAAATGATTCTTCCAATGTACACCCTTGTGAAACTAAGCACAAGATACTTCATCCACACATAAAGATACCATAAAAAGCCCTGGCCCTCTGAAAGCATCCATAAATAGAACCAACTAATTATACTCAAATTATATCACAGTTAAAGAAACACCAACTCTCCCAGGTGAAAAAGAATAAGAACTCTAAAAATCCAAAAAGCCACAGTGACCCCTTACCTCTAAACAAGTTCACTGTCTCCCCAGCAATTGTTCTTAAACAGTCTGAAATGAATGAAGTGACAGACATAGAATTCAGAATCTAGAGGGCAAGAAAATTCATGAAGATTAAGGAGAAAGTTGAAACTCAATCTAATTTTTTAAAATTCAGTAAAAAAATCCAAGAATCAAAAGAAATAGTCATTTTAATAAAGAACAAAACTTCTAAAGCTGAAAAACTACAATCATTTTAAAATACAATCAGAAGTATGAACAGCAGAGTAGGCCAAGCTGAAAAGAGAATCTCAGAGTCTGAAGACTGGTTCTTTGGAGCAACCCAATCAGACAAAAATCGTTAAAAAAAAATAAGGAAAATGAATAAAAGCCCTGAGAAATGGGATTACCTAAAAAGAAAAATCTAGAACACATTTGCATCCCTGAGAAAGAAAGAGAATAAGCAACCCAGAAAGTATATTTGAGAATATAATCCAATAATTTTTCCATAATCTTGTTAGAAAGGTTGACATGCAAATCTGAGAAATACAGAGAACCTCAGCTAGATATTATACAAAGGTAACCATACCCAGGACACACAGTAATCAGATTCACCAAGACCAATGCAAAAGAAAAAATTCCTAAAGGCAGCTAGCAAAAAGCACTGGCATGTACAGTGGGAATCCTATCAAGAAAGGAGGAGATCTCTCAGCAGAAACCTTATATACCCAAAGAGATTGGGGTCCTGTTTTCAGCATCCCTAAAGTCATGAAATCCCAACGAAGAGTTTCCTATCCCTCTGAATTAAGCTTTAGAAGTGAAGGAGAAACGAAATTGCTATCAGATAGCAAATGCTGAGGGAGTACTTTTCATCTAGATAAGACTTTCAAGAGGTCTTAAGGGAGTGCTAAAAATTGAATCAAAAGAAAAATACTTGCTACCGCAAAAACACACTTTAGCACATAGCCAACAGGCAATCAAGTCCACATAACAACCAACTAAAAACAACATGGCAGGATCAAAATTACACACACATATTAATACTAACACTGAATATAAATGGGCTAAATGCCCCACTTACAAGATACAGAGTGGCTGACTGTATAAAAAGACAAGACCCAACCATCTGCTATTTTCAAGAGACCAGATCTCACAGGTAACAACACCCACAGACTCAAAGTGAAAGTATGGAGAAAGTTCTATCATGTAAATGGAAAATAAAACAGAGCAGAAGTAGCTATTATTTTTTCAAATAAAAAGATTTTAACCAATAAAAATTAAGAAGCAAAATGAAGCATATTACATAATAATAAAGGGTATATTCTAACAAAGGTTTTAGAAGCCTTAGCTGTCCTAAATATATATGCTTCCAACACTGGAGCACCCAGATTCATAAAACATGTTCTTCTTGTCCTGTGAAAAGACTGAGACAACCACACAATAATAGTGGGTGGCATCAACACCTCACTGTCTTAGATTGATCATTGAGGCAGAAACCTAGCACTAAACTCTCTACTTAAACTTGATACTTGACCATTGAACCTAGTAGACATCAACAGAAAAATCCACCCAACAGCCACAGATTTAATACATTCTGTAATCAATTGCATGCTAGGTCATAAAGCAAGTCTTAATAAACTAAAAAAATCAAAATTATATTAAGCACATTCTCAGACCACACTACAATAAAAATAGAAATAAATATCAAGAAGATCTCTTCATACTACACAAATACATGAAAATTAAACAACTTGCTCCTGAATAACTCCTGGGTGAACACCAAAATTAAAGCTGAAATAATTTTTTTTTTTGAAATTAATGAGGCTGGGCACAGTGGCTCACACCTGTAATCCCAGCACTTTGGGAGCCTGAGGCGGGTGGATCATGAGGTCAGGAGTTCGAGACCAGCCTGACCAACATGGTGAAACCCCAACTCTATGAAAAATATAAAAATTAGCTAAGTGTGGTGGCACATGCCTGTAATCCCAGCTACTCAGGAGGCTGAAGCAGGAGAATTGCCTGAACCTGGGAGGCAGAGGTTGCAGTGAGCCAAGATCATACCACTTTACTCCAGTCTGGGCAACTGAGTGAGACTTCATCTCAAAAAAAAAGGAATTAATGAAAATAGGAGTAATTTGCCAAAATTCTTGGGATGCAGCCAAAGCAGTGTTGAGAGGAAATTTTATAGTTCTAAAATACTTTCATTAAGAAGTTTAATTTGCATTAAACAAATTAACTCTCAAAATAACAATCTAACTTTGCACCTAAAGGACCTAAATAACAACAACCCAAACTCAAAGCCAACAGAAGAAAAGAAATAACTAAAATTAGACAATAACTCAATAAAATGACATGCAAAAATCCATATAAAAGATCAATGAAACCGATAATTGGTTCTTTGAAAAAAAAAAGTTTCATAGACCACTAGCTAAAATAACAAAGAAAAAAAGAGAATATTCACATGTACAATCAGAAATGATAAAGGTGAAATTACAACATATTGCACAGAAATACAAAAGACCCTCAGAATGCTAAGAAAAATTCTCTGCACACTAATCAGAAAATCTAGAAGAAATGAATAAATTCCTGGAAATGCAAATCTCTCAAGATTAACTCAGGAAGAAATTGAAACTCTAAATAGACTAATATCAAATTCTGAAATTGAATCAGTATTATAAAGCCTACCAAACAAACAAAGCCTTGGACTCAGTGGAGTCACAGCATAATTCTACCAGATGTAACAAGAAGGACTTGTATCAATCCTACTGAAACTATTCTAAAAAATCAAGGAGAAAAAAAACTCCTACCTAATTCATTTTAATTCATCAGCCTACTACCAAAACCTGGCAGAGACACAGTGAAAAAAGAAAAATTTCAAGCCAATATTGCTGATGAACACAGTTGCAAAAATTTAAATAAAATACTAGAAACTAAATTTAGCAGCACATCAAAAAGTTAATTCGCCAGCATAAAATAGGCTTTATTCCTGGGATGCAAACATGGTTCACCATATGCAAATTTATAAATGTGATTCCCCACATAAACAGAATTAAGAGCAAATATATATATGTGTATATATACACATATATATACATATATATAAATCATCTCAATAGATAAAAAGCTCTTGATAAAATTCAACATCTCCTCATGATAAAAACACTCAACAAACTAGGTATTGAAGGAGCATACCTCAAAACAATGAGAGTCATCTGTGACAGACCCACAGGCAACATCATACTGAATGGGCAAAAGCTGGAAGTATTCCCCTTGAGAACTCAGAACAAGGCTACTCAACATAGCACTAGAAGTTCTAACCAGAGCATTCAGGCAAGAGAAAAAAATAAAAGACAGCTAAACAGGAAAAATTTAAAAAAAAAAAAGATGTTGAATATCTCTCTTCACTGAATATATGATTCTACACCTAGAGGAACTCAAAGGCTCTGCCAAAAGGCTACTAGAACTGATAAATTATTTTAGCATGTTTTCTGGACATAAAATCAATGGACATAAATCAATAGCATTTCTAGACACTAATAATGTGCAGACTAAGAGTCAAATTGAAAATACAATCCTATTTACAATAGCCACAAAAAATGGAATACTTAGGAATATATCTAACCAAGGTAGTAAACGATCTCTACAAGGAGAACTATAAAACACTGCTGAAATAAATCAGAGATGACACAAATAAATGGAAATAATATCCCATGTTCATAATTGAAAGTATCAATATTATTAAAATGGCCATAATGTCCAAGGCACTTTACAGATTTAGTGTTATTCTATCAAACTACCAGGGTCCTTCCTTACAGAATTAGAAAAAAATTGCCATTCAACAATTTATGTGAGCAAAAATCTACTTTGCTCACCTCATCCAAAATATCCAGAGCCATTAACGGGAAGGTAAAATATTAAAAACATAAACTGTGCAAAGCCAAAATATTGAATTCACACTAAATACACATATACATCACAGACACACACACACACACACACACACACACACACACACACACACAGAGCTGTCTTTCCCTGTTCATCATTTTCCAATTACTAAGTTAAATTGTATACATTCTTTATCTCATAGAATACTTTTCAGTATCCAGGTGGTCAAAATTTACATTGGCATTTAATTTTCAAGTTATTTCGGGCACAGTACGTTTACATAAATTGCCCAAAGTGCCTAGTAATTGGTAGAATAGCACTTACATCCCCATGAGTCCAAATAGCCAAAGCAATCCTAAGCAACAAGAACAAAGCTGGAAGCATCCCACTACCTGACTTCGAATTATGCTATTTGGCTACAGTAACCAAAATAACATTGTACTAGTACAAAAACACACATAGATAAATGGAACAGAATGTAAAACTTGGAAACAGAGCCATACACCTACAAATATTGGGTCTTTGACAATGTCAACAAAAGCAAGGGGGAGATACCTCTTTATTCAATAAATGGTGCTGGTATAACTGGTATCCTGTTCAGACAAATAACATTAGATCTTTACCTTTCATCATACACAAAAAATATCTCAAGATGGGTTACATATTTAGGCTGGGTGTGGTGGCTCACTCCTGTAATCTCAGCACTTTGGGAGGCCAAGGCAGATGGACCAGGAGGTCAGGACATCAAGACCATACTGGCTAACATGATGAAACCCCATCTCTACTAAAAATACAGAATATTAGCTGGGTGTGATGCCATATGCCTTTAGACCTGGCTTCTGGGGAGGCCGAGGCAGGAGAATTGCTTGAACCCAGGAGGCAGAGGTTGCAGTGAGCTGATATCGCACCACTGCACTCCAGCCTGGGTAACAGAGTGAGACTGTGTCTCAAAAAAAAAAAAATGGGTTACATATTTAAATGTAAGACTTCAAACTATAGAAACCCTAGAAGAAAATCTAGGAAGTACCCTTCTTTGTATTGGCCTTGGCCAGAAATTTATGACCAAGTCCCCAAAAGAAATTGCAACAAAAATAAAAATTGAAAAGTGGGCCTTAATTAAGCTAAAAAAATTCTGCAAAGAAAAAGAAAGCATATACAAATTTAACAGACAATCTACGTAACTGGACAAAACATTCATAAACTATGCATCTGAGAAAGATCTAATATTCATAATCTATAAGAAACTTAAATCAACCAGAAAAAAAAAAAAAACCATTACAAACTAGGAAAAAGACATGAATAGACACTTCTTAAAATAAGACATACAAGCAAACAGCAAACATAAAAAAATGCTCAGAGAAAAAATCATCAGAGAAATGCAAATCAAAACCACAGTGAGAAACTCTCCTACACCAATCAGAATGACTTTTGTTTAAAAAAAAGTAAAAAAAAAAAAATGCTCATAAGACTGTGGAGGAAAAGGAATGCTTATATCATTTTGGTAGGACTGTAAATTAGTTCAGCCATTGTGGAAAGCAGTTAAATAGAACTTAAAACAGAGCCACCATTTGACCCAGCAATCCCATTCCTGGAGATATACCCAAAAGAATATAGATTTATATACTAAAAAGAGCCTTGCATTTGTATGTTATCACTTTGCTATTTATAATAGCAATGACGTGGAATCAATTAAGGTTCATCAATGGTGGATTGGGTAAAGAAAATATTGTACCTATGCAACCTGGAATACTATGCAGCCATAAAAATAGAATGGAACAGTGTCCTTTGCAGCAACATGTATGCCATTGGAGGCCACAATCCTAAGTGAATTAATGCAAGGACAGAAAACCACATACTCTATATTCTCACTTATAAATGGGAGCTATAAACATGGACATAAAGATGAGAACAACAGATGCTGTGGAACACTAGAGGTCAGTAGGCTGGAAGGGGAGACTTAGATTGAAAAATTACCTATTGGGCACTATGCTCGTTACTCGAGTCCCATATACTCATGTAACAACCCTACAAGTGTACCCTCTGTATCCAAAATAAAAGCTACAATTATATAATAATAATAAACAATTGTAACAATGTAGCTAACATTTCTTGAGTGCCTAATACATGTCAAGAAATATTTTAAGCACATTAGAAGTAACATTCTACAGAAACCCCAGGATAACAAAATGGTATTTCCCCCCTTTCACTTATGAATAAAATGTTCCACAAAGTGTAAAAAGTTTTTCTAAACCTATATAACCAGTAGGGGGAACAGACAGAGACACATTAATTCTAGAGACTACCATATTAACCATACATGAAACAAAGGGAAAACCAAACCGAAAGTGTATGTAATCAAGTCAGTGAGCTGTAGTTTGGGGTTACATTTCAGGGGATCTCTTTTTTTTGTTTTAATCTGAGACATGTTGGAGATATAATTTATTGCAAGCAGAATATTGGTTCTGAACACATATGGGGATGTAAGTCCTATTCTACCAATTACCAGGCACTTTGGGCAATTCCTGTAAATTACTGTGCCTGAAGTAACTTGAAAATTAAATGCCAATGTAAATTTTGACCACCTGGGGTACTAAACAGGAGTCTATGAGATAAAGAATGTATACAATTTAATTTAGTAACTGGAAAATGACGAACAGAAAAATACAGCTCTGTGTGTGTGTGTGTGTGTGTGTGTGTGTGTGTGTGTGCGCGCACACGCACGCGCACATCTGTGATGTATATGTATCTTTAGTGTGAATTCAATATTTTGGCTTTGCACAGTTGATGTGTTTAGTAGTTTACCTTCCCATTAGTGGCTCTGGACATTTTGAATGAGGTGAGCCCGAAGTAGATTTCTGCTCACATTAAATGCATTTGAGGCTGATATAATTCTTTCTTATTTGCCTATTCACTGCTGTAACACAAAAATCTCATGTATTTCAGATACTCACTGTTAACAATCCAGGCTACCTTCACAATCAGAACACATCATATCACAGCTGAATGCCACTATTTTTAAAGTTTTAGCCCTGGCCTGCTATGCTACTGCTCTATATCCTTAAATTCTATCTCTGTCCCTTATAGCCAAGATTAAGAGTCAACTCCTTAATGCCTTTCTTGTTTTATATCCCTTTGCTAAAATGAATTGTTGAGTTTCTTCTGTACTCCTACAAAGTACCATTTAAGTGTACATTGTTTAAATTATATTTTCTTATAATAAATGGAATAGTTTGTATATCTGTTTTCAGTTGGATTAAGTGATATTTATAGGCAAGGCAAGGATGCCATTAATTTTCTACCACCAACTACCTCAAATTCTTAATATCATAAAGATTTGCATTAAGTAAATTCTGAATATATATTTGTTGGTTTAAAATACAGACTGAGGCCATATACCAGTAAACTTATGCAAAGAGCTGAAGCATATAATTTTTACACTCAATATCCCTTTGGGAAAATGGCTTTATTCTTTTTTTGATATCTTTCATGTAGGAAAATGATAGCACACTGGAGGGGACATCATATTGTGCAAGGACTGCTTTAAGCATTACTAATACCTAACTTATTTCCCAGCAATGGAGGGCATGAAGTTATGCATGTGCATATTTGTGAGGAGATATGTTTATAAATCTTTGTGCTGACAATAAAATAGAGGGCTCTAAATATATTTTGGTGTATACCTGACATTTTCTGTCTGAACTCAATAAGAATGTAAATGAAATTGCACAGTCTGTGTATAAATAAGCTATATACATAGGCTTGGAATACATATACTGAAGTCATCAGAAAAAAAAGAAACATAGTAAATAAATTTATATTTGACTCAGACCTGCAGAAATGTCTGACAGTGCAAAATGTCATTTTTAATGTGGTTTATACGGACTCCATGATACCCAAAGATGAATGTGAAGCCATGGGTGAATAGAAGTGGCACCTAAGAGGAGAAAGGTAATATCTTTATTGAAATATACTTACTTTCCAGTTATGACTGAAAATAAAACATTGCTGAAGAGATTGAAAAAATAACACAGTAAGAAGGTAATAAAACTTTTGTCTTCTTGTTACTATAAAGTGTCAAGTTCTGTTGTATATGAAATATTCACATATATATTTATAAAAGGGCAACATAGGCAAAGAAATGGTATTAAAGTGGAAGATATATAAAAGAGCTTATTTTTAACTCTAATCCCATTTAATTCTGGGTAACTTGTCAATCTCAGAATAGATTACTTTCTATGCTTCACCACGTATTTTAGGAAAAGTTTCTCTAATTCATAGCTCTAGCTAACTATGAAAAACTACCTAGGTAGAATCCAAACTAATACACAAACCGTGAGCTCAGGAAAATGCAGCATAAGGTTGGGCCAGTGCCCATGATTGGCAATCCCCAGTCAGGGGCACTGGACCAGCCTTATGCTGTGTTTTCTAGCTGCAAAGTCCTTTCAGCATCACTTTATTTGCTCTGAGACTATTTTTTGATTTTTTTCAGAGACATTGTGTCTATCAAATTAAATTGTAGCCCAAGAGGTGTTGAGAAGTAGACGTCATAAAACCAGTGTGTGGGTGACACAGGAAAACAGAGCTAGGTATAAACATGTTATTTTTCCTTCCTTTCTCATTTTACTAATCAGTGCACTGATCTTGAATTTGATAAAATGGAATGGGATAGAATGTGGTCACTGAATCTAACATGACAATATTAAGGTAACAGAAGCTGCACCTTCATGTCCCACAAACCAAGGAGGGGCTGTAAACTTGGAAAACCAAGTTATCAGTTTTATAGAGCATAGGTGAGAGGGTCTCCTGGAGATACTCAAAAGGCATATTGCTATTAAAGAACATACAGGATTAATGACTAGGGTCTTCCAGAGCCTTTTATGGTAATAGCAGAGTGAGACATCTTTTATTTTTAAAAAATTACTCTAACAAACAGTAAACTTCTTACAGACTCAGGAATAATATGAGCATATCTCTTATAACTAAAACAGTGTTTTATGCATATTTCCAACATATCTTACTTAGGTAAAGATAAAGAATTCCTGAGATGCACTTGTATAAGTGATGTAGAATATCTTTGGTTCCAACATAATTTCCTTTAATTTTAGTATTAATTAATTTCCTGATTTTCTGAAAATTTCCATCGTCTTTTTGAAGTCATCCAGGTGTCTGTGGATTTCAGAGTACCACAGGCATATTGAGTTTTAGTTTCTATTTAGGTATCCCTTACTTTGTGCCTCTATCTTTCCCTTTATATTCACTAAAGTCTATTTTGTTATGATTATGTTGGAAAGATTTTATTAATTTGAATAAGATGAACTACTAATAACTAGATTCAATAGATGATAAGTGTTCTCTTTTTTTGAAGACTGAAGAGTGAACTTAGGAAAGCTGCAATTGTCTTCTATAAGATTATTTTATGAATAATGCTCTAAAGCCTGTATGATTCCATTCCTGAGGATTCCTGTTCTGTTCACAAAGAAATTAAAAGAATGATCCTATGGTCTACAAACAGCCATTAATGCAATGTACACCTTTGTCATAATCGAGCTTAATAGCATCATACATGGGGACCATGAGTTGCTAAAACTTCAATATATTATTTTTTCACATGCACTACAAATATATCTGTTAAATACATATATGTAATTTATAAATATATAAATATGTAATATAAATACAAATATATGCATAAATTTTATGTCCATAAAATACACGTATTTGTAGGGGTTGCTTCATATTACATATGTATATATATGTAGGGCATACATATATATGATCCTGGATTATTCAGTGTTTAGTTTCTCCTCCATGAGTAGGCTGGGGACAATGATGACTAAAATGTTTTAATAGAGAACAAGTTAGTCCTTCCTTAAGTTTTTTTACCCAGTTCAGATTTTTAAGCTAATGGATATTGCCTGGATGGTTAAGGTTAGCTAAAAGAAAAATTATACAATAAAATTCATCATTTGGGGAAACTGCTATTAATTAGTATATAAATTTTTCTAAGTAGACCCTAGATCTTAAATGTGCTAAGCATCATATTTCAGTAGATGGCATAAAGTACAATTCTGATTAAATATTATGTCCTTCAAACTAGGCAATCTGTATCTCATATGTCTATACTTTATGCCTAATTATCTTTCAAGCAAGTTGAAACAAGAGGAGTGTTGGGACACATTTCAGTGGACAATTTAGAAACAAGTACATTACTCAGTATAGAACCTGGAAGAGAAAGGTGAACCATATTGGTTTATCTTTGAACTGAGAGAAAATCTGTGCACAACAGCTCACCATATTTAGGTATCTGGGAACACTGTCCCCAGTGAAGAGAGACTTAAGTACAAAATCAAGACTGTTAAATAAAAATTATGTGATGCTAAATGTAAACTGAAAATTATTAAATTCACTGAAACTGTGTGTTCCTACTATGTCCACTGGAAAAGTCTAGCAGTGACTGACAACTCACCACTGAGAAGCATCTCCACTGCCCAGATTGTAGTATGAAAATACAATTTTCCAGTATAAGAAATCAGGATTGCTTGAGGGAAAAAAATGGTTATTTCAAAGCTTTGAATCAAAGAGCTCCAAGATAAGCCTGGGAAATCTTGTGTAAGAAATCAAGGATGTAACATAGAATTTAAAAAATGAAAGTCACCTTAAAAGTACTTCAATAGTGTAAGATGGGGTGATATATGCACTGAAGAGAAGAATACTTTCAGTTTATTGAAACATAAAATGTATAAAACTCCATAAGTTAATACTACCACTTAAAAAAATCCTCACAGTTCATCAGTAAATAAGGTACCAACTCATTTAAAATTTAGGAAAGAAAGTAAATCAAACAGTTACCTTCTGTTTATTATAGTTTAAGGAAATAATTAATGAGGAAAAAAATTTAAACATATAAAGATAAAATTTTAAAATTTAAGGAATTCTGATTATATATTAAACATACTCAAAATCACTAGAGAATGATAAAACTACCAGGCAAAAGGTCGATGGAGAACTTTATAACAGGTGGATTAGGTTGTGGATATCTGAATCATGATTAATTTTGCTATCAATGTAAGTGAAAAATTGGGTCCTATGCATTTGTACCAGTATTGTAGACTATGAAGCACAGAACAGCATGTATGAAAATAATTTTACAAAAATGTTAACTCAAAAATCTAATCAAGCCTCTAGAGATAACTTCCACTTAATGGAAATACAGAGGCTAAAGAAACAAATTTCAAAAAGATAAAAGCAGACAATTCAGAAGACAGGATATTCTAAAAGACCACTGAATCAGTATTTGCCAGCCAGTGTCATAATAATGAACTGGAAGGGAGAGACAGGGGTTCCTTTATAATACAATAGATTTCTGAAGAATGGTATTGGAGAGACACCATATATGCTCAAACTTACACTGTCCTCAGTGTCATATCACATACTACTCATTAATTGTAATAAAAAAAGTAATTCATAGTAAATAAATGGTGGATACTACCTTAACCAAGTAATCTAATACAAGGTAAAAATACTGGAGTAACTGATGTCATGAGCCTCCTATGATGACACACAGAGAAGAATATATCACATATGTAGTATTTTTGCCAACAGTGCATATCCTGAAATTAATAATCAGGAAGTACCAAACAGAGTCATTCTATAGATTATCTAGCCTGTATTCATTAAAACCGCCAATTTTGTTTATGAAGAGACTAAAGTAGCATGGTCACTAAATATGTGTATAATATTAAATTAAATCAAATCTTATATTAGAAAAAAAAACAGAAGGCATTAAACAACTGAAAAATAACAGATGCCAGTAAGGTTGTGGAGAAATAGGAATGCTTATATACTGTTGGTGGGCATGTAAATAAGTTCAGCCTTTGTGGAAGACAGTGTGGTCATTTCTCAAAGACCAAAAACAGAAATATCATTCAACCCTGAAATCTCATTACTGGATATATACCCAAAGGAATATAAATCATCCTGTTATAAAGACCCATGCACACCTATGTTCACTGCAGCACTATTCACAAAAGCCAAGACATGGAATCAACCTAAATGTCCATCAATGATAGACTGAATAAAGAAAATGCAGTGCACATGCATCATGGAATACTATGCATCCATAAAAAGAAGGACAAGATTATGTCCTTTGTAGGAACAAGAATGGAGCTGGAGGCCATCATCCTTAGCAAACTAACACAAGAACCGAAAACCAAATATAGCATGTGGTCATTTATAAGTGGGAGCTCAATGATGAAAACAAATTGACACCCAGAGGGGAACAAAACATATTGGGGCCGATGTGAGGGTGGAGGGTGGAAGGAGGGAGACGATCAGTAAAAATAACTAATGAGTAATAGGCTTAATACCTGGGTGATACGATAATTTGTGCAACAACCTCATGACACAAATTTACCTATGTAACCAATCGGCACATGTACCTCTGAGCTTGGTTAGGAAGAATCAATATCGTGAAAATGGCTATACTGCCCAAAGTAATTTACACATTCAATGCTATCCCCATCAAACTACCATTGAATTTCTTTACAGAGCTGGAAAAAAACACCATAAAATTCATATGGAACCAAAAGAGAGCCCGCATAGCCAAGTCAATTCTAAGCAAAAAAGAACACAGCGGGAGGCATCACACGATCAGACTTC
Source organism: Saguinus oedipus (assembly GCA_031835075.1). Classification (NCBI taxonomy): domain Eukaryota; kingdom Metazoa; phylum Chordata; class Mammalia; order Primates; family Cebidae; genus Saguinus; species Saguinus oedipus. Next base: position 132,883,721 of record CM063178.1, read on the forward strand.
AAACTATACTACAAGGCTACAGTAATCAAAACAGCATGGTACTGGTACCAAAACAGAGATATAGACCAATGGAACAGAACAGAGGCATCGGAGGCAACACAACATATCTACAACTATATAATCTTTGATAAACCAGACAAAAACAAGCAATGGGGAAAGGATTCCCTGTTTAATAAATGGTGTTGTGAAAACTGGCTAGCCATGTGTAGAAAGCAGAAACTGGACCCCTTCCTGACACCTTACACTAAAATTAACTCCAGATGGATTAAAGACTTAAACGTAAGACCTGACACCATAAAAACCCTAGAAGAAAATCTAGGCAAAACCGTTCAGGACATAGGAGTAGGCAAGGACTTCATGAACAAAACACCAAAAGCATTGGCAACAAAAGCCAAAATAGACAAATGGGACCTAATCAAACTCCACAGATTCTGCACGGCAAAAGAAACAGTCACTAGAGTGAATAGGCAACCATCAGAATGGGAAAAAATCTTTGCACTTTACACATCTGACAAAGGGCTGATATCCAGAATTTACAAAGAACTCAAACAGATTTACAGGAAAAAACCAAACAAGCCCATTCAAAAATGGGCAAAGGATATGAACAGACACTTTACAAAAGAAGACATTCATGAGGCCAACAAACACATGAAAAAATGCTCATCATCATTGGTCATTAGAGAGATATAAATCAAAACCACATTGAGATACCATCTCACGCCAGTTAGAATGGCGATCATTAAAAAATCTGGAGACAGCAGATGCTGGAGAGGATGTGGAGAAATAGGAACACTCTTACACTGTTGGTGGGAGTGTAAATTAGTTCAACCATTGTGGAAGACAGTGTGGCAATTCCTCAAGGACCTAGAAATAGAAATTCCATTTGACCCAGCAATCCCATTACTGGGTATATATCCAAAGGACTATAAATCGTTCTACTGTAAGGACACATTCACAGGAATGTTCATTGCAGCACTGTTTACAATAGCAAAGACCTGGAACCAACCCAAATGCCCATCGATGATAGACTGGACTGGGAAAATGTGGCACATATACACCATGGAATATTATGCAGCAATCAAAAATGATGAGTTTGTGTCCTTTGTAAGGACATGGATGAATTTGGAGAACATCATTCTCAGCAAACTGACAAAAGAACAGAAAAAGAAATACCGCATATTCTCACTCATAGGCGGGTGAGAAAAATGAGAACACATGGACACAGGGAGGGGGTCTACTACACACTGGGGTCTATTGAGGGGAAAGGGGGAGGGACATTGGGGGGTGCTGGGGAGGGATAGCCTGGGGATAAATGCCAAGTATGGGTGAAGGGGAGGAAGGCAGCAAAGCACACTGACATATGTGTACCTATGCAACTATCTTGCACACTCTGCACATGTACCCCAAAACCTATAATGCAATAAAAATTTAAAAAATTAAGCCCTTTATGCTAAAAACCCTCAATAAACTTGGTATTGATGCAACATATCTCAAAGTAATAAAAGCTATTTACGACAAACCAACAGCCAATATCATACTTAATGGGCAAAAACTGGAAGCATTCCCTTTGAAATCCGGCACTAGACAAGGATGCCCTCTCTCACCACTTCTATTCAACATAGTACTGGAAGTTCTAGCCAGAGCAATAAGGCAAGAAAAAGAAATAAAGGGTATTCAAATAGGAAAGGTGGAAGCCAAATTGTCTCTATTTGCAGACGACATGATAGTATACCTAGAAGACCCCATCACCTCAGCCCAAAAGCTCCTGCAACTGATAAGCAACTTCAGCAAAGTCTCAGGATATAAAATCAATGTGCAAAAATCACAAGCATTCCTATACACCAATAACAGACTTAAAGAGAACCAAATTAAGAACGAACTGCCATTCACAATCGCTACAAAGAAAATAAAATACCTAGGAATACAACTCACTAGGAATGTAAGGGACCTCTTTAAGGAAAACTACAAACACCAGCTCAACGAAATAAGAGAGGACACAAACAGATGGAGAAACGTTCCATGTTCGTGGTTAGGAAGAATCAATATTGTGAAAATGGCTATACTGCCCAAAGTAATTTACACATTCAATGCTATCCCCATCAAACTACCATTGAATTTCTTCATAGAACTGGAAAAAACCACCATGAATTTCATATGGAACCAAAAAAGAGCCCGCATAGCCAAGTCAATTCTAAGCAAAAAAAACACAGCGGGAGGCATCACGCTACCAGACTTCAAACTATACTACAAGGCTACAGTAATCAAAACAGCATGGTACTGGTACCAAAACAGAGATATAGACCAATGGAACAGAACAGAAACATCGGAGGCAACACAACATATCTACAACCATATCATCTTTGATAAACCAGACAAAAACAGGCAATGGGGAAAGGATTCCCTATTTAATAAATGGTGTTGGGAAAACTGGCTAGCCATGTGCAGAAAGCAGAAACTGGACCCCTTCCTGAAACCTTACACTAAAATTAACTCCAGATGGATTAAAGACTTAAATGTAAGACCTGACACCATAAAAACCCTAGAAGAAAATCTAGGCAAAACCGTTCAGGACATAGGAGTAGGCAAGGACTTCATGAACAAAACACCAAAAGCATTGGCAACAAAAGCCAAAATAGACAAATGGGACCTAATCAAACTCCACAGATTCTGCACGGCAAAAGAAACAGTCACTAGAGTGAATAGGCAACCATCAGAATGGGAAAAAATCTTTGCACTTTACACATCTGACAAAGGGCTGATATCCAGAATTTACAAAGAACTCAAACAGATTTACAGGAAAAAAACAAACAAGCCCATTCAAAAATGGGCAAAGGATATGAACAGACACTTTACAAAAGAAGACATTCATGAGGCCAACAAACACATGAAAAAATGCTCATCATCATTGGTCATTAGAGAGATATAAATCAAAACCACATTGAGATACCATCTCACGCCAGTTAGAATGGCGATCATTAAAAAATCTGGAGACAGCAGATGCTGGAGAGGATGTGGAGAAATAGGAACACTCTTACACTGTTGGTGGGAGTGTAAATTAGTTCAACCATTGTGGAAGACAGTGTGGCAATTCCTCAAGGACCTAGAAATAGAAATTCCATTTGACCCAGCAATCCCATTACTGGGTATATATCCAAAGGACTATAAATCGTTCTACTGTAAGGACACATTCACAGGAATGTTCATTGCAGCACTGTTTACAATAGCAAAGACCTGGAACCAACCCAAATGCCCATCGATGATAGACTGGACTGGGAAAATGTGGCACATATACACCATGGAATATTATGCAGCAATCAAAAATGATGAGTTTGTGTCCTTTGTAAGGACATGGATGAATTTGGAGAACATCATTCTCAGCAAACTGACAAAAGAACAGAAAAAGAAATACCGCATATTCTCACTCATAGGCGGGTGAGAAAAATGAGAACACATGGACACAGGGAGGGGGTCTACTACACACTGGGGTCTATTGAGGGGAAAGGGGGAGGGACATTGGGGGGTGCTGGGGAGGGATAGCCTGGGGATAAATGCCAAGTATGGGTGAAGGGGAGGAAGGCAGCAAAGCACACTGACATATGTGTACCTATGCAACTATCTTGCACACTCTGCACATGTACCCCAAAACCTATAATGCAATAAAAATTTAAAAAATTAAGCCCTTTATGCTAAAAACCCTCAATAAACTTGGTATTGATGCAACATATCTCAAAGTAATAAAAGCTATTTACGACAAACCAACAGCCAATATCATACTTAATGGGCAAAAACTGGAAGCATTCCCTTTGAAATCCGGCACTAGACAAGGATGCCCTCTCTCACCACTTCTATTCAACATAGTACTGGAAGTTCTAGCCAGAGCAATAAGGCAAGAAAAAGAAATAAAGGGTATTCAAATAGGAAAGGTGGAAGCCAAATTGTCTCTATTTGCAGACGACATGATAGTATACCTAGAAGACCCCATCACCTCAGCCCAAAAGCTCCTGCAACTGATAAGCAACTTCAGCAAAGTCTCAGGATATAAAATCAATGTGCAAAAATCACAAGCATTCCTATACACCAATAACAGACTTAAAGAGAACCAAATTAAGAACGAACTGCCATTCACAATCGCTACAAAGAAAATAAAATACCTAGGAATACAACTCACTAGGAATGTAAGGGACCTCTTTAAGGAAAACTACAAACACCAGCTCAACGAAATAAGAGAGGACACAAACAGATGGAGAAACGTTCCATGTTCGTGGTTAGGAAGAATCAATATTGTGAAAATGGCTATACTGCCCAAAGTAATTTACACATTCAATGCTATCCCCATCAAACTACCATTGAATTTCTTCATAGAACTGGAAAAAACCACCATGAATTTCATATGGAACCAAAAAAGAGCCCGCATAGCCAAGTCAATTCTAAGCAAAAAAAACACAGCGGGAGGCATCACGCTACCAGACTTCAAACTATACTACAAGGCTACAGTAATCAAAACAGCATGGTACTGGTACCAAAACAGAGATATAGACCAATGGAACAGAACAGAAACATCGGAGGCAACACAACATATCTACAACCATATCATCTTTGATAAACCAGACAAAAACAGGCAATGGGGAAAGGATTCCCTATTTAATAAATGGTGTTGGGAAAACTGGCTAGCCATGTGCAGAAAGCAGAAACTGGACCCCTTCCTGAAACCTTACACTAAAATTAACTCCAGATGGATTAAAGACTTAAATGTAAGACCTGACACCATAAAAACCCTAGAAGAAAATCTAGGCAAAACCGTTCAGGACATAGGAGTAGGCAAGGACTTCATGAACAAAACACCAAAAGCATTGGCAACAAAAGCCAAAATAGACAAATGGGACCTAATCAAACTCCACAGATTCTGCACGGCAAAAGAAACAGTCACTAGAGTGAATAGGCAACCATCAGAATGGGAAAAAATCTTTGCACTTTACACATCTGACAAAGGGCTGATATCCAGAATTTACAAAGAACTCAAACAGATTTACAGGAAAAAAACAAACAAGCCCATTCAAAAATGGGCAAAGGATATGAACAGACACTTTACAAAAGAAGACATTCATGAGGCCAACAAACACATGAAAAAATGCTCATCATCATTGGTCATTAGAGAGATATAAATCAAAACCACATTGAGATACCATCTCACGCCAGTTAGAATGGCGATCATTAAAAAATCTGGAGACAGCAGATGCTGGAGAGGATGTGGAGAAATAGGAACACTCTTACACTGTTGGTGGGAGTGTAAATTAGTTCAACCATTGTGGAAGACAGTGTGGCAATTCCTCAAGGACCTAGAAATAGAAATTCCATTTGACCCAGCAATCCCATTACTGGGTATATATCCAAAGGACTATAAATCGTTCTACTGTAAGGACACATTCACAGGAATGTTCATTGCAGCACTGTTTACAATAGCAAAGACCTGGAACCAACCCAAATGCCCATCGATGATAGACTGGACTGGGAAAATGTGGCACATATACACCATGGAATATTATGCAGCAATCAAAAATGATGAGTTTGTGTCCTTTGTAAGGACATGGATGAATTTGGAGAACATCATTCTCAGCAAACTGACAAAAGAACAGAAAAAGAAATACCGCATATTCTCACTCATAGGCGGGTGAGAAAAATGAGAACACATGGACACAGGGAGGGGGTCTACTACACACTGGGGTCTATTGAGGGGAAAGGGGGAGGGACATTGGGGGGTGCTGGGGAGGGATAGCCTGGGGATAAATGCCAAGTATGGGTGAAGGGGAGGAAGGCAGCAAAGCACACTGACATATGTGTACCTATGCAACTATCTTGCACACTCTGCACATGTACCCCAAAACCTATAATGCAATAAAAATTTAAAAAATTAAGCCCTTTATGCTAAAAACCCTCAATAAACTTGGTATTGATGCAACATATCTCAAAGTAATAAAAGCTATTTACGACAAACCAACAGCCAATATCATACTTAATGGGCAAAAACTGGAAGCATTCCCTTTGAAATCCGGCACTAGACAAGGATGCCCTCTCTCACCACTTCTATTCAACATAGTACTGGAAGTTCTAGCCAGAGCAATAAGGCAAGAAAAAGAAATAAAGGGTATTCAAATAGGAAAGGTGGAAGCCAAATTGTCTCTATTTGCAGACGACATGATAGTATACCTAGAAGACCCCATCACCTCAGCCCAAAAGCTCCTGCAACTGATAAGCAACTTCAGCAAAGTCTCAGGATATAAAATCAATGTGCAAAAATCACAAGCATTCCTATACACCAATAACAGACTTAAAGAGAACCAAATTAAGAACGAACTGCCATTCACAATCGCTACAAAGAAAATAAAATACCTAGGAATACAACTCACTAGGAATGTAAGGGACCTCTTTAAGGAAAACTACAAACACCAGCTCAACGAAATAAGAGAGGACACAAACAGATGGAGAAACGTTCCATGTTCGTGGTTAGGAAGAATCAATATTGTGAAAATGGCTATACTGCCCAAAGTAATTTACACATTCAATGCTATCCCCATCAAACTACCATTGAATTTCTTCATAGAACTGGAAAAAACCACCATGAATTTCATATGGAACCAAAAAAGAGCCCGCATAGCCAAGTCAATTCTAAGCAAAAAAAACACAGCGGGAGGCATCATGCTACCAGACTTCAAACTATACTACAAGGCTACAGTAATCAAAACAGCATGGTACTGGTACCAAAACAGAGATATAGACCAATGGAACAGAACAGAAACATCGGAGGCAACACAACATATCTACAACCATATCATCTTTGATAAACCAGACAAAAACAGGCAATGGGGAAAGGATTCCCTATTTAATAAATGGTGTTGGGAAAACTGGCTAGCCATGTGCAGAAAGCAGAAACTGGACCCCTTCCTGAAACCTTACACTAAAATTAACTCCAGATGGATTAAAGACTTAAATGTAAGACCTGACACCATAAAAACCCTAGAAGAAAATCTAGGCAAAACCGTTCAGGACATAGGAGTAGGCAAGGACTTCATGAACAAAACACCAAAAGCATTGGCAACAAAAGCCAAAATAGACAAATGGGACCTAATCAAACTCCACAGCTTCTGCACGGCAAAAGAAACAGTCACTAGAGTGAATAGGCAACCATCAGAATGGGAAAAAATCTTTGCAGTTTACGCATCTGACAAAGGGCTGATATCCAGAATTTACAAAGAACTCAAACAGATTTACAGAAAAAAAACAAACAAGCCCATTCAAAAATGGGCAAAGGATATGAACAGACACTTTACAAAAGAAGACATACATGAGGCCAACAAACATATGAAAAAGTGCTCATCATCATTGGTCATTAGAGAGATGCAAATCAAAACCACATTGAGATATCATCTCACACCAGTTAGAATGGCGATCATTAAAAAATCTGGAGATAGCAGATGCTGGAGAGGATGTGGAGAAATAGGAACACTCTTACACTGTTGGTGGGAGTGTAAATTAGTTCAACCATTGTGGAAGACAGTGTGGCGATTCCTCAGGGACCTAGAAATAGAAATTCCATTTGACCCAGCAATCCCATTACTGGGTATCTATCCAAAAGACTGTGAATCGTTCTACTATAAGGACACATGCACACGAATGTTCATTGCAGCACTGTTTACAATAGCAAAGACCTGGAACCAACCCAAATGCCCATCGATGATAGACTGGACTGGGAAAATGTGGCACATATACACCATGGAATATTATGCAGCAATCAGAAATGATGAGTTTGTGTCCTTTGTAGGGACATGGATGAATCTGGAGAACATCATTCTCAGCAAACTGACACAAGAACAGAAAAAGAAATACCGCATATACTCACTCATAGGCGGGTGAGAAAAATGAGAACACATGGACACAGAGAGGCGGTCTACTATACACTGGGGACTGTTGGGGGAAATGGGGGAGGGACAGCGGGGGGGGCTGGGGGGGATAGCCTGGGGATGAATACCAAGTGTGGGTGAGGGGGAGGAAGGCAGCAAAACACACTGCCATGTGTGTACCTATGCAACTATCTTGCACGTTCTGCACATGTACCCCAAAACCTATAATGCAATAAAAATTAAAAAAAAAAAAAAAAAAAAATTTAAAAAATTAAAAAAAAAATAAAAAATGAAAAAATAAAAAGAAAAAAATGTTAGAAAAATAAATAAAATAACAAGTATCAAGTTTGAATGTTGGATTATATAGCAATATCATGCTAAATTTCTTCAGGTTGATACTGTGGTTATAAAACAAAATATTCTCATTAAGAAGTATACACCAAGATATTCAGGTGTAAGAAAGCAGGATGTCTTCACAAGTCCATAGATGCATGTATATATACACACACAGATGAATCAATAATAGATGGATAGAGAGAATAATTATGTTTTAAATAGTATAAAATGTAGTGAATAGGTGGTGAGTCTGTTTAAAGAATATATTGTAGCTTCTGGTACTATTTTAAAACTTTTTTATAACTGCTTTCTAAATTTTCAATTGCATCAAAATAAAAAGTTTACAAAAGAAAATAAAGACACTTCAGATACAAAACAATAGAATATAATATGGAGACCTTTAGAGGTCCTTATTTCTGCAGAAAGGGGAAATTTTTTTTTAATAAAACAATCAAGAAAATTGTATTAGACTAAGTAATAGATTAAGAAATTAAAATTTGTTAGACATAAAAATAGCATTAAAAATATATAATAAAATTAATGTGTTTTAGTGACACATACCAAAACATATAGGGATAGCATAACAAGATGTTTGAGATTTGTTTTAAAATTCTTCGGGTAAGGTAAAATATATTAAACATCCCAGATGAGATAAAACCCTGACAGTTATTAAATCTGGGTGATAATTATAACTTTTTATGCTCTTTGCATTAAAAAATTGTTTATAACAAATATTTTAAAAAGAAGTTCTAAACAAAGAAAAACAATCTTTTTAAGTAGTTTGTCTCTTACTGAGTAAGACAAAGCCATTTATTTTCAACTAATGCAAAGTAAGCATTTTTTCTGGGAGTTAAATATTCCTCTGTAACATACTGTTTTTTGTTTCCATAAAAAACAGGGTGAAAGTTATGTTAATATAAGGAATTTACTAACAAGTTAATAGCCTTTTCTTTGCATATAATTTTACTTATGAAAGTAAAGTTCTCTTTATTTTTTGAGTCTAGAGGAAAACATCCTGTAGATATTTCAAAAATACAATGACCAGACATGTATCTACAGGTTTTCTTGTTCTCAAATGACCCAATCTCATTTAGAAGCTAACAGAAAGAAAAATAAAAATCCAAACTCTAAGCCTTTATTTATATAAACTCCAACTGGGAAAATTAGAATTTCAAAGACAATGAGACATTAACAAAATATCATAAACGTTTTGTTTGCTTGTTTGTTTTTTGAGACAAGTGAGGTTTCCTTAGGTGGGCAGTTAAAATTCAGGGTAATGGATTAACAGAAGTCTGTAGGAAAGAGAATAAAAGAATAAGAGATAGGCTAGAGGAGAATGACCATCCACATGAAAAACTCTTTATGGACATTGGACTTCCATGTTTAAAACAAAAAAGAAAATAAAGAATAAAAGAAAAGAAAAAGAACCCTTCAATGCCTAAAATTATGACATAGTGTCTTTTTACTAAACTTGGTAAGTCACAAGGAAAACAAGTTAGATGAAAGTACTATTCTTGGTCCTTCTGATCAGTTCTCCTCAACTTTCACCAGATATCCAAAAAGAAGAAAGCTGTTTATTTGTAAATGTACTGTTACCATTTAATAGGCTTTTTTTTAAAAAAAAAATGCATTTTAGGTTTTGGAGTACATGTGAAGAACATGCAAGACTGTTGCATAGGTACACACATGGCAGTGTGATTTGCTGCCTTCCTCCCCATCACCTATATCTGGCATTTCTCCCCTTGCTATCTCTCCCCAACTCCCCACTGTCCCTCCCCTATTCTCCCCTCCCCCGACATACTCTGTGTAATGCTCCCCTCCCTGTGTCCATGTGTTCTTATTGTTCAACACTTGCCTATGAGTAAGAAATAGGCTTTATTGTTTTAGAGAAATTTTAGGTTCACAATAAATGGAAGATATAATGAATTCCCGCATACTATCCCCTCCTCCACATCATCATCATCCCACACCAATGTGGTACATTTGTTAACAATTGAACTTATATCAATGCATGATTACTGACCAAAGTCCATAGCTTACATTAGGGTACACTCTTTGCATGGTATACTCTATGGGTTCTGACAAATGGGATGCATTCACTGTTATAGCATTATACAAATTTTGCTGACCCGCAAAACTCTTGTGTTCTCCCTATTCATCCCTCTCTCCAAACCCATGGCAAGCAGTGATCTTTTTACTACTTTCCTCCCAAATTTTACCTTTTCCAGAATGTCAGGTAGTTGTAATCATACAGCATATAGCCTTTTCAGAATGACCTCTTTCATTTAGTAATATGCATGTAGGATTCCTTCATGTCTTTTTGCTAGCTTGATAGCTCATTTCATTTTAGTGCTGAATACTCTGTTGCATGGATCTACAATGTTTTATTCATCCATTTCCCCACTGAAGGGCATCTTGATGGCTCCCAGGTTTTATCAATTATGAATAAAACTACAATTAACATTTGTGTGCAGGTTTTTGTGAGGATGTACACCTTCAACTCACTTGGGTAAATACCAAGGATTGCAATTGCTGGTTTGTACAGGAAGAGCATGTTTAGTTCTGTAAGAAACTATCAAACTGCCTTTCAAAGCAGCTGTACCATTTTACATTCCCATTAGGAATTAATAAAAGCTTCCATTGTTCCATATCCTTGATAGCATTTGATACTCTGAGAGTTTTAGATTTTAGCCCTTCAAATATGTATGTACTGGTATATTATTGTCTGAATTTGCAATTTCCTAGTGACATATGTTAAGCACCTTTTCATATACTTACTTGCCATTTTTGTATAGATTCACCTTCTTGAGTTTTAAGAGTTCCTTTTATACTTTGGATTACAATCCTTTATCAGATATGCCTTTTTCAAACTTTTTTTTCTCAGCAGAAAATTTTAATTTCAATAAAATTCATCTGCTCAATTATTTATTTCATGAATTTCGTCTTTGGTGTTCAATCAATAAAAGATGCAAAAAATGTTTAAAAGATTACCTATTTAATAAATGGCGCTGGAAGAACTGGCTAGCCATATGCAGAAAATTAAGACTGGATCCCTTTCTTATACAAAATAACTCAAGATAAATTAAATACTTAAATGTAAAACCTAAAACAATAAAAACCCTCAAAAAAATTCAGGCTATACCATTCAATACATAGATGCCAGGCACGGTGGCACAAGCCTGTAATCCCATCACTTTGGGAGGCCGAGTGAGGCAATGTATCACCTGAGTTTAGGAGTTCACGACCAGCCTAACTAACATGGTGAAACCCCATCTCTACTAAATCCAAAAAATATTAGCCAGATGTGGTGGTGCATGCCTGAGTTATGTGGGAGGCTGAGAGAGGAGAATTGCTTGTACCTTGGAGGCAGAAGTTGTAGAGAGCCAAGATTGCACCCTTGTACTCCAGCCTGGGAAACAAGAGAGAAACTCCATCTCAACGCCTCATAAAGGAGAGCTCAGGCCTACACGTGGCAGGTAACCTTCTGGGACAAAGATAACAGAGGAAGAAACCAGCAGCAACCCTTACTGTTGTGCAGCCCCTATGGGTGATCCCCAGGCAAGCAGAATCTGGAGTGGACCTCCAGCAGTCCTGCAGTAGAGGGGCCTGCCTGTTAGAAGGAAAATTAAGAAACAGAAAGAAAGAACTTCATCATCAACAAAAAGGATGTGCACTCAGAGACCCAAACCAAAAGTCACCAACTACAAAGACCACAGGTAGATAAAGCCACTAAGATGGAAAGAAACCAGCACAAAAATGAGGAAAACACCAAAAACCAGAATGCCTCTCCTCCTCCAAAGGATCACAACTCCTCACCAACTAGGGATCAAAGATGGATGGAGAATGAATCTAATGAATGGACAGAAACAGCCTTCAGAAGATGGGTAATAACAAACTTCTCAAAGCTAAAAGAACTTGTGCTAACCCAATGCAAAAAAACTAAGACCATAGACAAAAGGTTAGATGAGATGCTAACTAGAAAAAACAGCTTAGAGAAGAATATAAATGACTTGATGGAGCTGAAAAACACAGCACAAAACTTTGTGAAATATATACAAGTTTCAATATCCAAATCAACCAAGCAGAAGAAAGGATATCAGAGATGGAAGATCAATTCAATTAAATAAAATGAGAAGGCAAGATTAGAGAAAAAAGAGTGGAAAAAAAAAACAAACAAAGCCTCCTAGAAATATGGGATTATGTGAAAAGACCTAATCTACGTTTGATAGGTGTACCTGAATGAATAAAGAGAATGAATCCAAGCTGTAAAAGACTCTTCAGGATATTATCCAGGAAAACTTCCCGAGCCTAGCAAGGCAGGCAACCATTCAAGTCCAGGAAATACAGAGAACAGCACAAAGATATTTCTCAAGAAGAGCAACCACAAGGCACATAATGGTCAGATTCACCAGGGTTGAAATGAGAGAAAAATGCTAAGGGCAGCCGGAAAAAAGAGTCGGGTTCCCACAAAGGGAAGCCCATCAGACTCACAGTGGATCTCTCAACAGAAACCTACAAGCCAAAAGAGAGTGGGGGCCAATATTCAACATCCTTAAAGAAAAGAACTTTCAACCTAAAATTTCATAACCGGCCAAACTAAGCTTCATAAGTGAAGGAGAAATAAATTCCCTTATGAACAAGCAATTCCTTAGAGATTTCATCACCACCAGGCCTGCCTTACAAAAGCTCCTGAAAGAAGCACTGAACAAGGAAAGGAACAACCAGTACCAGCCACTCCAAAAATGTGCCAAATGGTAAAGACCATTGACACAATGAAAAAAATGTATCAACTAACAGGAAAATATCCAGCTAGCATCAAAATGGCAGGGTCAAATTCATACATAACAATATTAACCTTAAATGTAAATGGGCTAAGTGCCCCAATCAAAAGACACAGGCTGGCAAATTGGATAAGAAGTCAAGATTCATCAGTGTGCTGTATGCAGGAAACCCATCTCAAGTGCAAGGACACACATAGGCTCAAAATAAAGGAATGGAGGTAGATTTATCAAGGAAATGGAGAGAAAAAATAAAAAAATAAAAAAATAAAAAAAAAAAAGCAGGAGTTGCAATCTTAGTCTCTGATTAAAATGGACTTTAAATCAATAAAGATCAAAAGAGACAAAGAAGGGCATTACAAAATGGCAAAATGATCAATGCATCAAGAAAAGCTTTGTAGGGACATGGATGAATCTGGAGAACATCATTCTCAGCAAACTGACACAAGTACAGAAAAAGAAATACCGCATATACTCACTCATAGGTGGGTGAGAAAAATGAGAACACATGGACACAGAGAGGCGGTCTACTATACACTGGGGACTGTTGGGGGGAATGGGGGAGGGACAGCGGGGGGGGGCTGGGGGGGATGACCTGGGGATGACTACCAAGTGTGGGTGAAGGGGAGGAAGGCAGCAAAGCACACTGCCATATGTGTACCTATGCAACTATCTTGCACGTTCTGCACATGTACCCCCAAACCTATAATGCAATAAAAATTAAAAAAAAAAAAAGAAAAGCTAACCATCCTAAATATATATGCACCCAATACAGGAGCACCCAGGTACATAAAGCAAGTTCTTAATGACCTATAAAGATACTTAGACTCTCATACAATAGTAGTGGGAGACTTTAACACTCCACTGTCAATATTAGACAGGTCAAGGAGACAGGAAATTAACAAGGATATCCAGGACTTGAACTCAAATCTGGACCAAGTGGACCTAACAGACATCTACAGAAATCTCAACCCCAAATCCACAGAATGTACATTCTTCTCAGCAATGCATGGCACCTACTCTAAAACTGACCACAGAATTGGAAGTAAATCACTCCTCAGCAAATGCAAAAGAATGGAAATCATAACAAACAGTCTCTCAAACCCTAGGACAATCAAATTCAAACTCAGAATTAAGAAACTAACTCAGAACTTTACAGCTTCATGGAAACTGAACAACTGGCTCAACAATGAAATGAAGGCAGAAATAAAGATGTTCTATGAAACCTATGAGAATGAAGACACAACATACCAGAATCTCTGGGAAATATTTAAAGCAGTGTCTAGAGGAAAATTTATAGCAAGAAATGCCCATATGAGAAGCTAGGAAAGATCTAAAATTGACACCCTATTATCAAAATTGAAAGAGCTAGTGGAGCAAGATCAAAAAAACTCCAAATCTAGCAAAAGACAAGAAATAACTAAGATCAGACCTGAACTGAAGGAGACAGAGACACAAAAACCCTTCATAAAAATCAACAAATCCAGGAGCTGTTTTTTTAAAAATGTCAACAAAATAGACCACTAGCCAGATTAATAAAAAAGAAAAGAAAAAAGAATCAAACAGATGCAATAAAAAACAAGAAAGGGGATATCCCCACTAATTCCACCAAAATACAATCTACCATCAGAGATTACTACAAACAACTCTATACACATAAACCAGTAGACCTGGAAGGAATTGATAAATTCCTGGACACTTGCACCCTCCAAAGCCTAAACCAGAAAGAAGTTGAAACCTTGAATAGACCAATAAAAAGGGCTAAAGTTGAGGCAGCACTTAATAGCCTACCAACCAAAAAAAAGTCCAGGTCCAGACAGTTTCACAGCTGAATTCTATCAGAAGTACAAAGAAGAGCTGGTACCATTCCTTCTGAACCTATTCCAAACAATACAAAAAGAGGGAATCCTTCCCAAATCATTTTATGAGATCAAAATCATCCTGATACCAAAACCCAGCAGAGACTCAACAAGAAAAGAAAATGTCAGGCAAATATCCATGATGAACATAGATGCAAAAGTCTTCAATAAAATACTGGCAAACCTATTGCAACAGCAAATCAAAAAGCTTATCCACCATCATCAAGTAGACTTCATTCTGGGGATGCAAGGCTGTTTCAACATATGCAAGCCTGTATACATGATCCAACACATTAAACAGAACCAAAGACAAAAACCACATGATTATATTAATAGATGCAGAGAAGGCCTTCGACAAAATTCAACAGCCTTTATGCTAAAAATTCTCAATAAACTAGGTATTGAAGGAACATATCTCAAAACAGTAAAAGCCATTTTCGACAAACCTACAGCCAATATCAAACTAAATGGGCAAAAGCTGGAAGCATTCCCTTTGAAATCTGGCACTAGACAAGAATGCCGTCTCTCACCACTCCGATTCAGTATAGTACTGGAAGTTCCAGCCAGAGCAATTTGGCATGAAAAAAAAATAAAGGGTATTCCATTAGGAACAGAGGAAGTCAAATTGTCTCTATTTGCAGATGATAGGATTGTATATATAGAATACCCTATCATGTCAGCCCAAAATCTCCTTAAACTGATAAGCAACTTCAGCAAAGTCTCAGGATACAAAATCAAGGTGCAGAAATCACAAGCATTTCTATACACCAATAACAGACCAACAGAGAGCCAAATGATGAGCAAACTCCCATTCACAGTTGCTACAAAGAGAATATAATACCTAGGAATACAACTAACAAAGAATTAAAAGACCTCTTCAAGGAGAACTACAAACCACTGCTCAAGGAAATAAGAGAGGACACAAACAGATGGAGAAATATTCCATGCTCATACTTAGGAAGAATCAATATTGTGAAAATGGCCATACTGTCCAAAGTAATTTATGAATTCAAGGCTATCTCCATCAAGCTACCAATGACCTTCTTCACAAAACTGGAGAAAACCACCTTAAACTTCATATGGAACCAAAAGAGAGCCCTCAGAGCCAAGACAATCCTAAGTAAAAAGAGCAAAGATGGAGGCATCATGCCACCTGATTTCAAACTATGCTACAAGGCTATAGTAATCAAAACAACATGTACTGGTACCAAAACAGAGATACAGAAAAATGGAACAGAACAGAGGTCATGGAGGCAATGCCACACATCTACAACCATCTGATCTTGACAAATGTGACAAAAACAATCAATGGGGAAAGGATTCCCTGTTTAATAAATGGTGTTGGAAAAACTGGCTAGCAGTGTGCAGAAAGCAGAATCTGGACCCTTCCTGACACCTTACACTAAAATTAACTCCAGATGGATTAATGACTTAAACATAAGACCTATCACCATAAAAACCCTAGAAAAAAACCTAGGCAAAGCCATTCAGGACACAGGCAAGGACTTAAGACTAAAACACCAAAAGCATTGGCAACAAAAGCCAAAATAGACAAATGGGACCATTTAAACTCCAGAGCTTCTGTACAGCAAAAGAAACAATCATTAGAGTGAACCAGCAACCAACAGAATGGGAAAATTATTTTGCAGTGTACCTATCTGACAAAGGGCTAATATCCAGAATCTACAAAGAAATGAAACAGATTTATAAGACAAAAACAAACCCATCCAAAAGTGGGCAAAGGATATAAACAGACACTTTACAAAAGAAGACATATATGAGGCCAAAAACATATGGAAAAAAAATGCTCAACATCACTGATTATTTGAGAAATGCAAATCAAAACGACATTGAGATACCACCTCATGCCTGTTAGAATGGCGATCATTAAAAAATCTGGAGACAACAGATGCTGGAGAGGATGTGGAGAAATAGGAACACTTTTACACTGTTGTGGGAGTGTAAATTACTTCAACCATTGTGGAAGACACTGTAGCACTTCCTCAAGGACCTAGAAATAGAAATTCCATTTGACCCAGCAATCCCATTACTGGGTATATAGCCAAAGGATTACAAATCGTTCTATTATAAAGACACATGCACACATATGTTCATAGCAGCACTGTTTACAATAGCAAAGACCTGGAACCAATCCAAATGCCCATCACAAATAGACTGGACAAGGAAAATGTGGCACATATACATCATGGAATACTATGCAGCCATAAAAATTTATGAGTTTGTGTCATTTGTAGGGACATGGATGAATCTGGAAACCATCATTCTCAGCAAACTGACACAAGAACAGATAATCAAACACTGCATGTTCTCACTCATAGGCGGTTGATGAACAAAGGGAACACATGGACAAAGGGAGGGGAGCATCACACACTAGGGTCTGTTGGGGGGGCCAAGAGAGGGACAGCAGAGGGATCAGAGGTCAGAGAGGGATGACATGGGGAGAAATACCAGATGTAGGTGACAGAGGGATGGAGGCAGCAAACCACATTGTCATGTGTGTACCTATGCAACAATCCTGCATGTTCTGCACATGTACCCCAGAAGCTAAAGTGTAAAAAAAAAACCTGCATTTCAAAAAAAGCAACAAAAAGACATAGTCATGAGCAAAGATTTCATGATGAAAACACACAAAGCAATTGCAACAAAAGCAAAAATTGACAAATAGGATCTAACTAAACAAAAGAGCTTCTGAATAGCAAAAGAAACTATCATGAGATTGAACAGACAATCTACAGAACTGGAGAAAAATTCTGCAATTTGTCCATCTGACAAAGTTCTAATACCCATATTCTACAAGGAACTTAACAAATTTACAAAAAGAAAAAAACTATTAAAAAGTGGGCAAAGGACAGGTACAGACACTTATTAAAAGGAACTGATGCTACCAACAAACATGAAAAAAGCTCAATATCACTGATCATTTGATAAATGCAAATCAAAACCACAGTGAGATACCATCTTATACCAGTCAGAATGGCAATTATTTTTAAAAATCAGGAAATAGGCCAGGCGCGGTGGCTCAAGCCTGTAATCCCAGCACTTTGGGAGGCCGAGGCAGGTGGATCACGAGGTCACGAGATCGAGACCATCCTGGTCAACATGGTAAAACCCCGTCTCTACCAAAAATACAAAAAATTAGCTGGGCATGGTGGCATGTGCCTGTAATCCCAGCTACTCAGGAGGCTGAGGCAGGAGAATTGCCTGAACCCAGGAGGCGGAGGTTGCGGTGAGCCGAGATCGCGCCATTGCACTCCCGCCTGGGTAACAAGAGCGAAACTCCGTCTCAAAAAAAGGAAGAAAAAAAATCAGGAAATAGCAGGTACTGGTTAAGTTGTGGAGAAAAGGGAATGCTTTCCACAGTTAGTAAATTAGCTCAACCACAGTGGAAGAGTGTGGCAATTCCTCAAAGATCTAGAGGCAGAAATACTATTTGACCTTGCAATCACATTACTAGTTATACTCCAAGAAATATAAATCATTTTAATATAAAGACACATGTATGTGTATGTTCACTGCAGTACTATTCACAATAGCAAAGATATGGAATCAACCCAAATGCCATCAATAATATACTAGATAAAGAAAATGTGGTACATATACACCATGGAATATTATTCATCCATAGAAAGGATAGAGATTATTTCCTTTGCAGCAACACAGATGGAGCTGGAAGCCATTATCCTCAACAAACTAACACAGGAACAGAAAACCAAATGTATAAGTGGAAGATGAACAATGAGAATACATGGACACATGGCGGGGAACAACACATACTAGGACCTGTTGTGGTGGGGGGTACAGAAGTAGGGAGAGCATTAGGAAGAATAGATAATGGGTTCTGGGCTTAACCTAGGTGTTGCGTTGATTGGTGCAGCAAACTACCATGGCACACGTTTACCTGTGTAACAAACCAACACCTCCTGTACGTGGACCCTTGAACTTAAAAATCTGAAGAAAAAAAGATAATAAACAGGTAATTAAAAAAGACTGAGTTATGAGAGAATCCACTCTCTCTCTGCTTGACTGTCTTTAAGATGGGATATCATTCTCATGACTTGGGGCTAGGACTGAGACTAAAACCTACATTAGGGATTCTCCTAGTTCTCAAGCCTTCCGATTAGGACTGGACCTGTATCAGTGCCTCTGTTACCTCTCCAGCTTGCCAACTCTCAACCATGGGACTTAGCCTCCATAACAACGTAAGCCAAGCAAACCAATTCCGTATAACAAATCTCTTTAAATATACATATTATATAGATATATGTAAATAATATATATTGGCATATATATATATATATATATATATATATATATATATATATATATATATATGTAGCTCTATAAAATCCTGTTGCTTCTGTTTTACCAGAGAACAGAGACTAATTCTACCTGTTTATCTATCAGTCTGTCTATCATCCAGGTAAACTGAAGTGTGCAAAGGGCAGAATTTAAAAATACATTGAAATCTCAAGGAGATCACAGATGAATAGAGGAGGCAGTCACTAACAGATAACTTCAAGCAGGTAAGAGCAATCCTTGTGCTGCTTCTGAAGAACTGTTGCAAGATGGATTTTGTGCTTTCAAAAAGGCTTCACATTAGGAATGGTGCCTGAGTTGGCTCTAGAAAGAAAAGGCGTTTCTCAAGCCAAATTTTCAGCACGGTTATCGGCAATGAGGCGTAGAGTAGCATGACACAACTAGGATACTACAAGTTGCTATGCACTGGCTTATCATTCAGAAATGTGCTGACAGTGAAAACCTGCAGAGAAGGTAAGTTACAGATCTCAGGGGCCCTTTCATGTCGTGTTAGAGTATTTGAACACCTTTCTGCTGGGTGATGAGTAGCCACTGGTTTGGTTTTAATCAGCAGAGTGACAAAATCCATTTGTTCCCCCAGAACAATTGCTCTGTCAAAAGTATAAAAAATAGCATATAGTGACAAGGGGGAAGAGTTCACACTTATTTTCTTACTTCAAATTGATTTATTTTCTTGCTTTCCCAAAGGCTTTTGAACAAAACAAAATGAACAAGTAGAGCCTATAAAATATTTTCAAAATAAAAATCAAATTGCTTACAATGTTAATTTCAATAATTTTATCTTGAGAAATATGCATAGAAATGTTCTGGACTATCACTGTTTTAACTGAGAACCAATATATAACATCTTCAAGTATGACAGAAAAGATATACCAAATTGGAATCCAACTCAACGAGCTGACCAAAACATCTGGGAAATCTGAGATTAACAATACATTTAGGCCAGGTACAGTGGCTCACACCTGTAATCCCAGCCACTTCGGGAGGTTGAGGCAGGATTGCTTGAGGCCAGGAGTTTGAAACCAGCCTGGGAAACATGGAAAAATCTGTCTCTACTAAAATTTCAAAAATTAGGCATTGTGATGTGTACCTGTGGTCCCAGCTATACAGGTGGCTGAGCGGGGATGATTGCTTAAACCCAGGAGGTCGAGGCTGTAATGAGCCATGACTGCACCACTGCACTCTGGGTGAAAGAGGAGACCCCATCTCAACAACAACAAAAGTGCAACATTTTGGGCACAGTGGCTCACCCCTGTAATCCCAGAACTTTGGAGGGCCAGGACAGGCAGATCACCTGAGGTCATGAGTTCGATTGAAGCCAGCCTGGCCAACATGGCAAAACCCCATCTCTACTAAAAATACAAAAAAAAAAAAAAAAAAAAAAAAAGCTGGGCAGGGTGGCATGCACCTGTAATCCTAGCTACTCAGGAGGCTGATACAAGAGAATGGCCTGAACCTGGGAGGCTGAGTTTGCAGTAAGCTGAGATTGTACCATTGCACTCCAGCGTGGGCAACAAGAGCAAAACTCCATCTCAAAAAAAAAAAAAAAAGAAAGGCAACACACAGTGGTACATTACTTTGAAACTTAGGAAGGCATTCATGTGAGAATACGTGAGCAAAGAACAACAAAATTCATATGAGATTAAAGCCTGAGATGCTTCTAAACAATATTTAATGCTTCCTGCTCTGTTTTCAAATGGGCAATTAGAAATGAAAAATGACCAATCTTACATCTAGACCAGTGTCCAGGTTTACGAGAGGAATACAACAAAAGTGTCGTTTGGTGTCTCCTATTGAAATCGGCACCAAAAATACATCTCTTGCTTATTGTCCAACTTGCCTTTTCTTTTGGCTCTGTGGCTACTCTTCTGAAGTCTGACAGAACATTGGGGTGGTTCATGAGTTATGAAGAGAAAATATGCTACACTCTCCATTGAACTAAAATATTTTTATTCTCTTGTTGGTATTACACATTTTACTACAACCTTTACACATACTCTAAAATCAGCCTTGAATCTTGTTGAAGATAATAAAATTACTTAGCCCCTAGAGGTTGAAAATTGGTTTC
The DNA here is from genome assembly GCA_031835075.1 of Saguinus oedipus. Classification (NCBI taxonomy): domain Eukaryota; kingdom Metazoa; phylum Chordata; class Mammalia; order Primates; family Cebidae; genus Saguinus; species Saguinus oedipus. The sequence goes on from CM063178.1 coordinate 132,904,995, forward strand.
ACTGCAGAGAATACAGTTTATTTCTCTAAGTAAACTATCAATGGGTAAAACACAATTTGTTTTTTTTACAGTTAAGTATGGGTCCTCTAATCTACTCTGAGAAACACTCGCTTCACACCTTTAGCCATAGTCTTCCCACAAAGAAAAAATATGATGGTGTATTGTAAGACATTTAATAAAGCTGAGTTTATCCAATTCAACTTTTGTGACACATTGTGTGTCTCTGTGTGTATAAGTTAATAAGTTGTTCAACAAACCATAGTAAAACAAAAACTACAAGGTAATGAGCACAAAACAGGTACCTGTTTTTATATAAGCTGCAGAAAATCCCATTGTTTCTAGTTCCTGATCCTTACCTAGCTTTTTAAATCCTTTATATTTATATATATATTTCACGTTTTCAATAATGGCAGTTTACATCAAAGAGACAGGAGAAGATGAGGCAATGCAAAAGGTTTTTCTTACAGAGACACTTGGTTTGTCTTAATTGCAATTTTTCCAAGGTTGGAGTATATATAAGGTCTCTTGAAAATGTACCTCAGTGTCACCATCAACTTGGAATATAACCTGAGCTGTGCACTGCCTTCTGTTAGCTTACTTAGCACAGTGGCCCTCAACCACTTTTATGTCTGTACTTCATTTACATGTGCAGAAGTATTTCATCAGTAATATTTTTTGCTTTGTATTGCCCTGCAGTTTACAGAGCTTGCAGTAGCCAAATGTGTACTAGAATTCAGACATCCTGATTTCCCAGCTAGTGATTTATTCCATGCGAACACAGTATTTCCTAACATTAACAGTCACTGAGGAAAGGGCTTGGTAAAAGAAAACTTGGATCATGGCAGATTGCACTATGCTTAAAATACGCAAAGCTTTTATCCTCTAAAGCAATGGTTTTCAAACAACCGTTGTTTGTAGTTTCAGTTACATGGATGGAAGTTACCCAACTGGTTAACAAATTATAATAGTAATATTAAGACCTATTACTACCCACGAATAAACATTTGGACAAGAGTTATTAGTACCAATGATCCTTTCTGACAAGTGAGAGAAAAAAGAAATAAAACATTTAGAAGTGAGATTAAGAAGAAATAAAACATTGAAAATTGTCTAAACAAAGCCATGGTGGGTTTTATCTTTGCAATGGGAAAGATAATGATATTTTTTCCTGAGACCAACAAATATGGGTCTGTCTATTAATCCTAACTTCCAATTATTGAAAACAGAATTCATGATGGGCACAAGTGGCTTTCAGGCCTGATTTTTATAACTGCAAACTAGCATTCTTCTAATTCCATCTTGACGTTGGTTAGATGGATCAGAAGAGAATGAAAATATATCATTAATTTCCTAGAACACTGATTTGAGCTCATTTTAATTAAAATATTAAGAGCACTTTTAGAAAAACAGAATGGTATTAAAAAATGAAAAAGAACTGGAAAACTCAAGTATCATTTATCTAAACGGTGACATGTCAAAATTTTTTTTAAATATCTAGGTTAATCTTTCAACTATTAATTATTTCTATAATCTTCCTATTAATTTCCTTTTAATTCATTTTATATGCTTTTTTCCAGTGATATACTTGGCTACATTTATTCTATAGTGTGTATTCTGTGGCAGGATGGTTAAACATCTTAGATTCTTATTTCCTTTCCATAGAACCTCTCGGTCAAGCTCTACATTCCTCAGTCCCCTTTCATCATTTTGGCAGTCATGTGACAACTTTTGGCAATGGAATGTGATTTCTGGGCCTGAGTGTTCACATACCTGGTATTCATTCTTTTGTTCTCTTCTCCTCTCATAGAAAACTTGACAGTGTTAAGGAAAATGGCTACATCACAAGATAAAAGCAACCTAGATTCCTGAATCACTGCTTGGGAAAGAACCTTTCAATCAGGAATGTCCACATTGGACTTTATGTAAAGGAGCAGTAAATTTACATCTTGCTAAGTTGTTCAGACTTGCTTAAACTTTGATTTTGTTGTTGTTTTGTTAAAGGAATGAGCTCACTCTAATACATATGCATAATCCTTAAAATAATCCAAATAAGGTACAATTATGTTTTGTGGATAAATTTTACTCACAAAAATAAATATTTGCACAAGTTAGTAAGTGGCAGGGGCTATACTGAACTAAGGATTGAATAAATATGTAGGCCACGTGCTTAAAAAATAGACAGTTACATGATAAGAACTTCTCTACCTTCTAACAGAATTTATTATTCAAAGACATTCCACACATAAAGGAAACATAGACATAAAAGAAGGCTGTATACTTGGGAGCTGATTAGATTGTACTGTTTCTCACAGCCTCCCCTTCTTTTTGTTATGTATCAATGTAAATAGAGACTATTCCCTGAGCCATTTATTTGGAGTTTGGCCATGTAACTTGCTTTGGTAGTAGCATGAGTTGGTAAGTGATGGTGGGCCTGTTAGTGAAAAGAGCTTTAAAAGACATATGTTTTTACATTTCTTCTTGAGTTTTATACCTGTACATGAGAAAAGTCACAGATATTGGTTGTTCTGTGCACTAAGTTGAGAGAAAAAAAAAGATACATTGAGAAGCCTTAAATCTGATCTAGCCAAACCCAGCTGAACTTGTCTAAAACTAGCTGAACCCAGCTAAATTCAGCAGAGCCGTAAATAACCCACACTGGTATGAATGAGAAATAAGTGTTTCATGTTGCAAAACACTGAGATTCTCAGTTGTTTATTTGGTATAGTTGGAACCGAGGTACATTTTGTAGTGTGCAATTGCTGATAATGAAAGAAGATGTGACTAAAATGGTAAGTTGAGGCTAGGCTGTGGTTGGGCTTACATGTCATGTCAAGCAGTATAAATTATCTATTGTAAAAATTAGAGAGATACTGGAATGTCATCAGGCAATGTTCCATCTTGGTCTAGTTATATAGTTTATCCTCTGATGATAGTAAAATAAAACATAGAAAGCTTTTTGAAGGAGGCAGTTTTGTCATCAGAACAGTGGTAAACCGGCCATGGTGCCAACAAGTTTGATGTCAGATGTGTCAGATTTTGTTTATGCATCATCCCACATTGGCCCACTTATCTTGGTTTCTGACCACAATAGCCCTTGCACTCGCTTGTCTTATTATTGCTCTCATGGGTCTAACTTGCTACTGCTAAAGCCATGGTTGCTCTAGCACAAGAAACACCATGGGGAGTGTTAACTGGTCAAGGGAGACTGCTTTGCCTGCTCACTAGCCAGAAAGTATTCACAGTTGCTCTGGTCTTCATTTAGCTGCCTAGGGATACAAGGCAAGCTGAAAGTTCAGGGAAATAAATGGCCTGTAAGATAGATGTTGATGTAAGAGCAATGAGAGTGAGACATGAGAGAGGGAAGGCAGAAAAAAAGATTTCTCCTTGTCCTGAGATGTAGCAGTACATATTGCCTGCATCCCATAAGATACTGCAATTGCATGCTATGGCCAGGCAAGAAAATACCTATTCCTATTTGTTATACCTCCTACTAGCTTATTTCTACACAAATATTTTTGTGTGTACAGATTTTTATTCTTTTTTTTTTTTTTTTTTTTTTTTTTTAGCCCTAGGAGCCCAGACAAATATAGTGAACTAACAAAAAAACTATTGGTTTCTAACCTTGACATCAGAGAACAGTGCTTACTAATAGAAATATTATTTTGACAAAAGAAGACCTGAGTTTGAGTCCAAGCTCATGCAGTTATGATTTCACTGATCTTTGGTAATGCTCTTAAACTGTTTACATCTGAACCTTTTCTGTCAAAAAGATTGATCCTTGCTCACAGTTGTTTGTACAATAACATGAGTTAATCTGTTTGGAACGATTATTAAATAGCACTGACTAAATCCCAAAAGTGTCAAAATCCTCCTTGCAAGGAGATATTGGTACAGCAGAGAAATGTTTGGTAATGACAAAGTGAACATACTACTTTGGACTATTAGTATGTAAATTCCAGACATCTGCTTGGAGAAAAATCAAGTAGTGTTCATTAAGCATTTAAAATATTACAAGTCTTTTATGAAGTCCCCGATATACACTAACATATCTAAAACTTTTCAAGGGAGGAGACATGGAAACTAAGGAACAGAAATGCTTAGCATATATCTACAGGTTATCAACTAGAAAGGATTAGATCCAGGACTCAAATCCAACAAGTGTTTGTAATTATTATGATAAGCTGCCAGAAATAGTGAGAAAATGTTGAGGTCTTTAAATAGTGACAAAACTTAGTTGAAGTAGCTCTACACAAAAGCTGTCTTCACTCTTGTATGTTTGATGTATTATTGCTCACTGTTTAAAACTTCATTTTGTTACATATATCAATGTCACTAGTAATTGCATCTTTATTATCAGATAAAACTGCTTAGGAGAGGACAAGAATTTCCTTCTGACAGATCCCTGCAAAAATAAAATTCTTAAAAATAGGGAAAGTAAAAGTTATAATATATTTTATTACTTGATATTTATTGCTGCTTTGATGTATTCATTCAAGACCATAGACATTTTTTACCAGTGCTTAGTTAAATGTAATTTGTACCAATATGATTACGATTTTAAAATGTCACTGAATCTTACTAATTACACAGGAAACAGTTCTTCCCTTTTCAACTCTTATCTACCATGGCTATATTTTAACATCAGTTCTGAGGTTTCATTTCATATAATATAATTCACCAATTTTAAATATATAATTTGAGGAGTTTTGACAAATATATAGCATTGTGTATAACATGATATATAATATTTCCATTACTCCCAATTTTTTTCTTTTTTTTTTTTTTTTTTTGCAGTAAAGGGGAAGAGAAACCACACTGGGAATAAAGGGCATAATAGACTTGTATCCGAATTACAGAAAAGATGGAAACATTTTAATAATAAGAGCAAATAACCCAACTAAAGATAACTAAAAGAGTTGAACATACACTTCCCCAAAATATACATTCCCCAAAGTATATGTTACCTTTTTTCTAAGAGAAGATAAATCTGGAGCTTAGAGAGAGTTAATGACTAGCCCAGGTTTATGTTTGGTAAGCAGTAGAGTTGAAACTCAACTTACATAAAGTAATATCAGTTTAAGACTTGAATGTGAGTTAAGTGAGAAAGAGGTAAGAAAGAGAGAAAGGGAGGTGAGGAAAGAGGGAAAATAATGTAGTAACAATGGTCATAATTTGAATGATTTGTCTTACCACAATCCTGACAATTGATCCCACACTATGTTGTCTCAAAAAATGACTCACAAAATCAGTAATGGCAGCAGTTACCTACATCTTTTTTTTTTTTTTTGAGACAAAAGCTTGCTCTGTTGCCAGGTGCCAGGCTAGAGTGCCCTGTCGTGATCTCAGCTCACTGCAACGTCCGCCTCCTAGGTTCAAGCAGTTCTCCTGCCTCAGCCTCCAGAGTAGCTGGGACTACAGGCGCGAGCTACCATGCCCAGCTAATTTTTGTATTTTTTAATAGAGAGGGGGTTTTACCATGTTGGCCAGGATGGTTTCGATCTCTTGACCTCATGATGTGCCCTCCTCGGCCTCCCAAAGTGCTGGGATTACAGGCATGAGCCACCACACCCAGCCAATTTAACTATATTTTATATCACTAGTGCTTCCTATAGAAACCAGAGAGAAGACGTCTATGTTCATTTTTACCAAGCCGAAAGGAATACCATCTTTTCATTTTGATTTGTATAGGGATTTAAAAGGTAATAGTATCACATAATATGGAGGAAATATTTCTGATGGTTATGAATTGGGTTGCGAGATTAGAATAATAGATAACAAGCAAGCAAAAGTTACCTTTCAGGTAGACTTCCTTCTTTCCTAAGATTACCAGGTAGAAAAATCAAAAGAAAATCTTTTAAAAACAGAAATATAAGAAACTTGTAATATGCTTTATCAGATGTATGCTAATGGAAAGTAAAGTGGAAGTAAATGTGTTTGTGAAGTGAGACTTGCAGTACAGCTTTTTTTTTTGTGAAGGGGGAAAATAATGGTGTTTCCTTTGTTTAAAGGTGTTAAAGGAACATAAAAATACTAAAACAGCTGCAAAACATCTCACATGTCATAGCATCTTGTCATCTGTGTGTATGTGAACAGAAAGGTCCTGTGACTGCAGCAACACAAAGAAGGTAGATCCGTAGTTTTATCCAACCTCTTAATTAGTTGCTGTTTTAATTTGAGAAGTCTGAGCTGTGAATCTCTCAGACTTAGTGAATCAAATAATTTAAAGAGAAAGGCCCTGAGATAAAACTGTCAGTTAAGAACAAATTGCCAAGAGTTTCAAATCATCACAGCAGTTTCCAGCATAGTTACTGGGTCTGAAAATGCTCACAACTTAGTTTTCTTTGGCTTCTAATCATAATATTAATCAAAAGTATAATTTAATAATTCTGCCTTATAGATATAGTGATATAGAGTTTATGTACTACTTTCCCATGCTGTTTCAAGCAATTCTCCAAGAAAAGTAATATTTTTATTCCTATTTCATAGATTTAAAGATACTCCTTCCTAACAGTGTATAAATTGCTGTTTTTTCCCTTTGGAAACTCTTCCTTCAGATGTATCAATAGCTAGCTTTCTTGTGATAGATTTTCATGAACGTGTCATCTCATTGAGACCACCTCAGCCCACCCTATGAAATTTCAGTACCTAACCTTTCAACACTCCTTATCCTCTTTCCCTGCTCTATATTCCTCCCTATCACAGCATTTCTTGTTGTCTAACAAAATTTAGCATTTTAAATCTACCTTTTCCATCGCTTCTCTCACCTCTCCACAGTGTAAACGCAGTCTGTGTCTCTCAAGACTGATTTGACAAACACCATGTATTCTAAATGACATTTTATGATTGCATCTATAATGGAATCACAGTTAGTGGGTGTTGAAGATAGAATGAAAACTGAGACTGATTGCATGCTCAATTTTGGTTTTTGAATACCATTCACAGAATGTTTACACGAAGGAGGCTGCATGAAGAGTTGGAATGATTCAAATACTGGTAATATTAATCAAATCCTTTATTTTTAAAGTGAATAAGCATTCTAATACATTCTGGCTTGGAAAGAAGACGTTTCTTAAATAGTATTAAAAATTTGAATTTTTAAAATACTTATTCTTGTCAATTTGTTTTCACTCCTTTATGTGATAAAACATACTGTCAGGTGGGAGATGTCCATACAGGAAATGGGAATGTAGTTTCTATTTATGGCACACAAACTGTGGTTACCAGAAAGTTGTCTATATTTTCTATACTTCAGTTTTCTCATCAAAGTATGAGGAAGAATGGCTGGGGTTATTTCAAGTCCCTTTGCTGGTTTATATCAAAGATTCTCATCAATGTATAATTGTGTAATTATAGGAAATGTAAACAGTACTAAAATGGAAAAGATTTTCAAGTTCTAATCATGTTTTTGTTTCTAAAAGTCCCGAAACACACATTGTATCTAAATGTATTTTGGTTGATAATCAATCCTTTACAATGTTTATAAGCAAAGTATAAATCAAATAAGCTCTGTGAAGCTTGTAATTTTCTGCCACTTTGATGACTATTTAGATATTTTTTTGCATGAAATAAAAACTCAATTTCATTTTCTAATCCTTGTAATTTGACTGAAGGCTGCATCTTTACTTGCTTTTATATAAGAAAGCTCAGATGACAAAGGAGACAAGCAAGTCATTGCTAAATCAAAATTTATAGCATCGGATAATGGAATTTTACTAACTAGTAATAGGAGCGAAAAAAGCCTCTAATCCCATAAAATGCTCAGGATAAACATTCCTGAAGAACATCAACACACCCAACTCGGCACTTTAAGCAAAGGCCTAGAGGAACCCTAATTCCAAAGTATGTTCTATACTTCTTTATCCATAGATTTGCTTTGCTCAGTGAGTTTCTAGTTTCTTGAGAAATGTTTACTTGTGATTTAGTACTGCTGAACTATTTCAGGCAAATTGAATGAGAGAGCTTAAAGACTATTTAATATAATGCAGGCAAATTTTTTAAAAGCCCTTATTATTTAGAAGAAATCTTTTTAATGTTCTTTGGTCAGACTGACTGTCTACAATGATTGGCTTTGATGAAAGGGGGGAAAAAATAGGCCTGGCTAATATCTGCCGTAGAGAAGGAAACCTAGCAATTACATTACCCTTTGCTTAGACCTCAAACGAACAAGCTAATAGCTTCTTACTTAGCTGTTTGTGCTCTGAATACAGGCCATTAGTGGGCATTATAAAATGACAAAGTTTGCTTATACTCTTCCTGTGGATGTTTCAACTGTGCTTACAAGTCAAGTTCAGACCATCTTTTCATATGTTAGATCCTTGAGGAAACCCTATGGGTTAACTTAAGCCGAATAACAAACAGTTATCCAAACTCTATAACAAATTTTATATTATCTCAATAAAGATCTTTCCTTTTAAGGCAGAACAAAAGTTCCAACTAGGAATCTGAATCTCAGAAACAACCATTACTAACAGAAAAATACACTGAACTACCTCAGGGATTTAGTTTGTCAGTTTATATTCTCTGAGGATAGTCATGTAAATTATCAGTTCCATATTTATATTTATTAGTACTTAAACTGCCATTTTTCAAGAGAAGCAGAAAGAAATTGACTGTGATTGAGATTTTGGTAAGGATCAGCAGGGGAGAATGGATAATAAGCAGCAGATTCATGGAGGACTCTAAGCCTGGTGAACAGGGTATACATGGCTGGAGGACATTCCCATGGGTAATCATTGAGGGAAGAATATTTCTTCTAGTTGAAAGCCAAGTGGCAGTACAGAATCTGCTTTGAGGGCAACTGATTTAACAGGCAAAAATTTTCACGTGGAAGAACTTAGGAGCAGATACTCTACTTCCTACTCTTCTGATATTTTTCCCCAATGAGAAACAACCTGTTCTACTTTCAAAGAGTAAAAACCAGGTGTGGAGTGTGATTTGAGATATAACAAATTATTTCTCTTCATCTCTGGAGTCTTCCTTTCTTCTCTATCTGTTACAATATTCTACATACTGTGTCTTTCCTGAACAAAAATAATTAAAATAATGAAATCAAGGTCATGCCTCAATTACACTATCATTTGTATATCACTATTCCAACAAAAAAGCTGGTTATATTTGTAGCTTTTTCTTACAAAAAAATTAAAAGCACACATTAATATAACTCTCATTTTACATTTATGGAATTTGCATCTCAGAGATTTAATCATTTGCCAAATATTATACAGCTTTGATCACACAACTTGGGTGTGGAAACTAAATCATGTGACACTTGGCTTGTGACCCTTCTTAAGAACACTGCTAAATAAGACACCATCTAAGCACTGTAAGATTGAATAATATCCAGTATTAAATTATTTGGAGGATATCCTGGAAGTGAAGAAGAAAAATGATGAATTGAAATTTTAGATGACATAAGCAATGAATATTCTGTTGATCTAGGTTTAAGGAGACGTAACAGAATAGATAAATGTTCATGGGGATTAAGGTTAAACTGATCAGAAAATTTTTCATGAAGATGATAGAACCTTTTCTTGAAAGATAATTAGGATTTGACATGGATGGATGAAGAGGTTAGGACATTTGGACTAGACAGAAATCATGGACAAATCTAAAAGTTATAAAGCATAATAAATAAAAAGCTATTACAACTAGGATCTAAACTTATGAGACAATGAGAGGCATGTTAAAGTATTATAAGATAAATAGATAGAAACTTATATTAAAACATAAAACTGCCTAAACAAAACATTAAGGAGTAGACTTATTTTACAAGGCAGTAAGAAATTGGATCAATATCTGATCTAAGTTTGATCTGGCTTTACCAAATTTTGAACTGAAGCAGGTATGATAATCTGGAAGGAGTTTTACTCCTTCCAGAATAAATTCCAGTTATTAGGCATGGGAAAGAAAAGAGCTGGATTTGATTAGTTTCCATGCTGAGACTGAAAGAGTCCAGATCTGAGGTAGTTAGACATCATGATAGTTAATAGTTAGACTATCATGTTAATAGTTAGATATTAACATGATAGTTAGACATCAATGATAATAAGGTATTATACATGTTGTGTTAATGATTATTTGGTATATATATTTCACAGAGAATGGATTTATGACTCAGATTTATTTCATGCTCAGGGCCTATTATACATAGATATATATTCAAGATATTTCAATGTAGTTTATTTTCCTCTTATAAAAAAATGAGGGCATATTATTGCTATTGATTTAATATTTATCTCTGCAATAGATGTGCTTGGTGAATAATTCTGAGGCCCCCTTAAAACCCAAATGTGTGATTTGAAGCTGCCAAACAGAGTACAAATGTAGCCAACAACAATTATAGCAGTGCTGATTAAACAGTTTTCTTGTGTTGCTTTGAAGGCATCTAAAGTATTAGATCTATTAGTTTTATTTGATAAATTCATACTCCATAGTTTGACAAATAAAACTAATAATCTAGTGTTTTCCTTTTGCATTTTGGCAATAATTTGATTAAACTTAATTATGCTAGGTAAAATAACATAGAATATGCAACTGTTCATTTTGACTAGAACAGCTCTGTTTTTGGCATTCAGAGTTTTACATTCTGGGAAACGTGTTATCTGAGGCAAATCAGGATGGCTGACCAACCTAATATTTCAGTTTAACTAGAAGTAACTGGATGTTTATATCTATCATTGAATTGCTAATACTGATTTTTATTAATAAATAGCTTATGATATAATCTGGAATTCTCAGATTAATCAAATTGGAGACCTTAAATTCAAGCATTTACTCTGCTTTTGAATGATCAGTTTAGCCTCCTCCTGGGATAGCCGATATCTAGAGTGTGTTTAAAATCTATCAGTGATATACAATAAATTCTCATTTAATGTCATCAATAGGTTGTTGGCAGCTGCAACTTGCAGCAAAATTAAATATAAGGAAACCATTTTTTTCCTCATCAGCATTATATGAAAACAACACTGAACAAAACAACTTTATTTAAGGACCTGCTGTGCATCATTTTGCTTGAAGCTAGTTTCCAAGACTTTATAATGTTAACAGAGGACTTACTATATATAGTTTTGCTATTTTAAACATGCATGTATTAGTCTCTGTTATGTGTGTGTGTGTGTGTGTGTGTGTGTGTGTGTGTGTTTGTGTGTGTAACCAATATAAACTTTTTTGCTGTTTCTTGTTTTGTTTTGTTTTACAACATACAACAGTGATGTCCAGCAAACAGAATTCTACCCACAATTCTCAATTCTGGGGAAGACGGACTTCTCTTTTAAGTTTTTTTAGGAAACAATGCAAAGTAATCAATGGTATTTTTTTTTAAACAGAGTCTTGCTCTGTCTCCTAGGCTGTGGTATAATGACATGGTCTCGGCTCACTGCAACCTCTGTCTTCTGGGTCCAAGCCATTCTCCTGCCTCAGCCTTCCAAGTAGCTGGGATTGCAGGTACCCACCATCAGGCCTGGCTAATTTTTGTATTTTGAGTAGAGACAGGGTTTCACCAAGTTGGCCAGGCTGGTCTTGAACTCCTGACCTCAGGATCAGCCTGCCTCGACCTCCCAAGGCACTGGGATTACAGGCATGACCCACAACACCCGGCCACTAATCAATGTTTTAAAAGGTAAAATAAATCCAAGATCTGGGGACAAATGGTCTTTTTCCTGCATTAATGTGCTTCTACCTACATCTTAATGTGAAAACAAACTGAAATCATTATCATTAAAGTGATGCTACATCTAAAATGCAACCTGTTGGTCCAAAGAAAGCAACAGCACATACATCTATACACCCAAAGCACATCAGCAACATCTCAAAAACTCAAAAGGGAGACAGTAGGTACCCACAAACACAACCCTACCTCTTTTGTGGAAGCACAACTACAGAAGTAAGATGTTCTGAAAGAGATACATGGTGTAGCAAGCCTCTCTTCTAATATTTCTTCCCCTATGTCTAATGGAAATAAATGTCATTTTAAAATAATTCTGTTTGGAGATTTATTGAAGAATAAAGACAGCCAGACTCCCTTTACCACGTGATATGATGAGTAAGTGATGAGTGACCCTTGATTGGGCTGCTAGGCAAACTACTGTAGGTAGTTTACACCTTACCTGGCATTCTGTCTCTATTAATTTATGTTTCTTCTTCCCTTTCAAAATCATTTACAATATAATATAACCTTAACAGGTACATAAAACTGCACTCTTTCTTTTAATCAATGATCTGAGAAATACACACATTTAAATTTTTTAAGTTTATAATAAATTCTAATTGCTAAAATCAAAATGAGAATAAAATGGGGAGTTAAAGCACTATACTTCTTGTGAGGCATACCAGACAAGTAAAATGAAGCTAAAAGCCAAAGCAGTTATTAAATCAATTTTTGAGCAAAATAAACTTTGATTCTTTACTGTAACTGCCAAATGTCTGAGTCATACCATTTTATTAACATAAAAATATGGTTTTTATATAGTTAGCTATTTATCTATGGGAAAACCTCATAAAAGACCAGGAAAACACAGAAACTGGTAAGTGTTTTTTGTATAACATAAATCATACACATATGAAAATTGCTCTATGTCATGGTCTTGCTTCTATCATGAATAATTGTATGACCTTGAGGTGTATCGCTTTAATTCTCTGCACACGCATATCTAGGAATCTAAAATGGTTGTGTTTTCAGATCTTTTCAATATAAAACTCATAGGATTTATTTCTAATGTTCTGGTCACTTAGTCTTTAATTACGCGTTTTTGGTTAGCAAAAAGAATGTACATCTCAGGACATACTGTCTTATTGGAATCCAGAAACCTCAGCTGTGTGATCACTGCAGGGTGGTTTGTTCACTGAGTTCTAATCCTTCCTCAAACTACAGACACAATGGCCTAGGCCATACAACTGTTCTTGATTTCCTTATTGTTTCTTTAGTCTCATATGGATTTAGAGTACTTTTCTTATAAACAGCCTGATTGGCTGAGTTCCAAAGATTCTGGTCCTCTGTTTTCTTTACTCTCATCTGTAGCAGTTATCTAAATTCACAATCCTGTCAAGTATTTAGCCTTGAGCAATGCCACTGCTCATTTAACGGGATTTTAAGACAAGTATTTAAAGAATTTCATTTTACATAGGGGCACCTATAGATAGCAACAGATTTACAGAGGTATTCAAGTATTCACAAAAGTTTATGAAGTATTGTCATGTATACCCTTGCTGACATGAAACAGGTATGTGAGCAGGTGTGTCAGGTCTATGCTTTCCAAGTCCCTTGGAAACTGACCTTTGGGTAAAATACTATTGCCAAGTAAATTATTTTCACTTTGTCTCAAACATCTTCTACCTGTTTCCTCTTCTCCACAAGTTAGCCCATGACTGAGTTCCTAGCACATCGTGTGTCAGAACACACTGGTATCTGAAATCAGATGCCCCTGTAAAATCACAGTTTTATTGTTTTAACATTGTACTGTATTTTAAAATAGTCTCCTTCAAAAAGAAATCAATAAAACCAGGGGATGATTTTTTGAAACAATTTACAAAATAGATAGACCGCTAGTTAGACTAATAAAGAAGAAAAGAGAAAACTTTAGGGAATCCATGAGCCCCACACATTGGGTGCCAGAATACAGGGATCCATGAGTCCCACATTTGGCACCAAAATGTAGGGAGCCAGCTATACATCATCCGTGGGTACCCTGAGTTTGGTGGTGACAAAGGAATGAGAAAAAGATTAAGAGAGACAGTGGGACCAGGGGGACATCACTCATTACTTTGGAGGAAACAGTGAAGGCCCTGAGCTCTGATCTTCCACACTATTGGTTATAAACACTTTCATCTATAGGATAGGGGTGGAGTAATGGTGGAGTGGATCAGTGAGCTGGAACTGGTGTGTCATCCTAAGGATTGATAACAGCGGTGGTTTGGGAGTTTCACAAAACAAGAACACATGGTTTTCTTTAACTTATTATCTATGTACAGCTTGTGGAACATGGACCTTACAAGGAGCCTACAAGTCTGGCTATGCCATAGTGCTACAAAGGGGTTTTACATCCTTGAGCACAGTGTCTATGGTAACAGAGCCTAGGTGACCCTGCACCAGAACATGAGGCATTGAGAGGCCTTTCTCCTCAGAGGCCTCCTGTGAACTTCTGCAGTTTGTTGTTCCTTGTATATATGTTATTCATAACTAATTTATGTAGGCACTCTGTAAGTCCTTTATCCTGTGCTGCTTTTCCCAATAAGAATCAAATAGACACAATAATAAATGATAAAGGGAAGATTACCACTAATTCCACAGAAATACAAACTACTATCAGAGAATAATATAAACACCTCTATGAAAATAAACTAGAAAATCTAGAAAAGAAATGGATAAATTCCTAGAAACATGCACCCTCCTAAAACTAAAACAGAAAGAAATCAAATCCCTGAATAGACAAATAACAAGTTAGAAAATTCAGGCAGTAATTAATAGCCTACCAACTTAAAAAAAGCCCAGGAATAGATGGATTCACAGCTGAATTCTACCAGAGATACAAAGAGAGGCTGGTGTCATACTTCCGAAACTATTCCAAACAATAGAAATAGAAGGCTGCCTCTGTAACTCACTTTGAGGCCATCATATAATTTTGATCCAAACCCTAGCACAGACACAACCAAAAAAAAAAAAGGAAAATCTAAGGCCAATACCCTTGATGAACATTGATGAAAAAAATCCGCCATAAAATACTGGCAAACCAAATCCAGCAGCACATCTAAAAGCTTATCCAACACTATCGAGTTGGGATGCAAGGCTTGTTCAACACATGCAAATCAATAGACATAATCCATCACATAAACAGAACCAATGACAAAGCCACATGATTATTTCAATAGATGCAGAAAAGGCCTTTGATGAAATTCAACATCCTTTCATGCTAAAAACTCTCAATAAACTAGGTATTGAGGAAATACATCTCAAAATAGTAAGAGCTATTTATGACAAACCCACAGCCAATATCATACTGAATAGGGAAATGCTGGTAGCATTTCCTTTGAAAACTGGCAAAAGACAAGGATGCCCTCTCTCACCACTCCTATTCAACATAGTACTGGAAGTTCTGGCAAGGGCAAACAGGCAACAGAAAGAATTAAAAGGTATTCAAATAGGAAGAGAGGGATATAATTGTCTCTGTTTGCAGATGACATGATTGTATATTTAGAAAACCCCAAAACTCAGCCCCAAAATTCTGTAAGCAGATAAGCAAATTCAGCTAAGTCTCAGGATACAAAATCAATGTGTAAAAATCACAAACATTTCTATACAATAATAATAGACAAACAGAGAGCCAAATCATGAGTGAACTCCCATTAACAGTTGCTACAAAGATAATAAAATACCTATGAATATAACTTACAATGGATGTGAAGGAACTCTTAAAAGAGAACTACAAACCACTACTCAAGGAAATAAGAGAGGACATAAACAAATGGAAAAACATTCCATGTCCATGCGTAGAAGAATCAATATCATGAAAATGGCCATACTGCCCAAAGTAATTTACAGATTCAATGCTATTCTCATCAAGCTACCATTGACTTTATTCATAGCATTGGAAAAAACGTTAAATTTCATATTGAAACAAAAAAAACCCATATAATCAAGACAATCCTAAGCAAAAAGAACAAAACTGGAGGCATCATGCTACCTGACCTCACACTATACTACAAGGCTACACTAACTAAAACAGCATGGCACTGGTACCAAAACAGATATATAAACCAATGGAACAGTACAGAGACCTCAGAAATAATGCCACACATCCACAACCATCTGATCTTTCACAACCTGACAAAAACTAGCAATGTGGAAAGATTGCTAAATAATCTTTTTAATAAATTTAATAAATGGTGCTGATTTAATAAATGGTGCTGGGAAAACTAGCTAGCCATATGAGGAAAATAGAAACTGGACCCCTTACTTGCACCTTATACAAAAATTAGCTCAAGATGGATTAAAGACTTAAATGTAAAACCCAAATCCATATAATTCCTAGAAGAAAACCTAGGTAATACCATTCAGGACACAGGCAAGGTCAAGGACTTAATGACTAAAACAACAAAAGCCAAAATTTACAGTGTTCCGCGGATCTAATAAAACTAAAGAGCTCCTGTACGGCAAAAAAAAAAAAAAAAAAAAAAAGAAAGAAAGAAAGAAAAAAGAAAAAAACTCATCAGAGTGAACAGGCGACCTACAGAATGGGAGAAAATTTTTGGAATCTACCCATCTGACAAAGGTCTAATATCCAGAATTTAAAAGGAACTTATATTTACAAGATAAAAAATAACCCATCAGAAAGTGGGCAAAGGATATGAACAGACACTTCACAAAAGAAAACATTTAAGCAGCCAAAAAAATAAATAAATAATAAGAAAAAAGCTCATTATCACTGGTCATTAGAGAAATGCGAATCAAAACCACAATGAGGTACCATCTCATGCCAGTTACAATGGCAACTATTAATAAGTCAGGAAACAACAGATGCTGGCAAGGCTGCAAAGAGATAAGAATGCTTTTATACTGTTGTTGGGAGTATGCATTAGTTCAACCATTGTGGAGGACAGTGTGGCAATTCCTCAAGGATCTACAACCAGAAATCCCATTTGACCCAGCAATCCATTACTAGGTAAATATCCAAAGGATTATAAATCATTCTACTTTACAGTAGAATCTTCACAGATGTATAAACGTGTTTGTTTACTGCAGCACTATTTACAATAGCAAAGAAGTGGAAGCAATCCAAATGCTCATCAGTGACAGACTGGATAAAGAAAATGTGGTACATATATACCATGGAACACTATGAAGCCATAAAAAGATGAGTTCATGTCCTTTGCAGGGACATGGATGAAGCTGGAAAACATCATTCTCAGCAAACTGACACAAAATAGAAAACCAAACACCACATGCTCTCACTCGTAAGTGGGAGTTGAACAAGGAGAACACATCGACACAGGAAGGGTTATATCACACGTTGGGGCCTGTCGGGGGGTGGGGAGCAAGGGGAGGGAGAACATTAGTACAAATACCTAATGCATGCAGGGGTTAAAACCTAGATGATGGGTTGACAGGTCCAGAAAACCACCATGGAACATGTATATCTATGTAAAAACCCTGCACATTCTGCATATGTATCCCAGAACTTACAGTAAAATAAAAAGAAAAAATAAAATAAAATAGTCTTCCTAATTTGCTATGAGATTTCAGAGTGTTTTGGCCCTTTTAATGCCATTTATTCCTTAATCAAGTGTAAGGATGTTTTATTTTTTATTTCTCTGCCTTTTACACACACACAAACACACATGAAAACACACACACATATATATGTATATAAATTTTAAGTCAAAAATTTATGTAAATACAGGGTTTTTTGGTTGCTACTTTTCTTTCATACCTGAGTATGACTAATTCTGACTTCCTCAGTCTGCTTCAGATTGCTAACCCATGTTAGCAATCTAAGATAGGTTAATAAAAGTATGCATTGAGCTGTGTCTAAGCTTCTTATTAACATATATTGAAATTTAGATCTCAATTTATATTTTTTAATATCTACCTGGGTTCTTTTCAAATCTGTTAATTTTTTATAATATCTTGCCCTTCAGCCATACATTTAATTAACTTACTTTAGCACTAAACATATTAACATATGTATTTAGTAGTCTCTTTCATAGCAATGCCCTTAGTCAGGTTGCCGTGATGGACTGTTAACCTTCCTCCCATCTTTCCTCTCTTTGTGAGACACAACTATAGAGAATTTCCATTAATTTTGGGGGAAAATAGTGCTTATATGATCCCTTTCTATATAAGCGTGTATTTATAAAAACCTGTCTGTAGAAGATGGCATCGTAGAGGCGACTCAGGATTGCAGCTCTCAGTGAAGAAGCAGAGGGTGAGTCCTAGCCGCATTCTCAGATGGACCTTTTTTGCCCACAGAACGTTGAAAGTCCCAGGTGTGGGAGAGACACAGGATGCTAGCGCAGCCGGCTCACACAGCCGGTTCGGCCGGCGCCGCAGCACAGAGGCACCTGGCACAAAACTCACTGGTCTGGGTGCCCTGTTAAACCGCCAATCTGAGATTTGGAAGGGCAGATTGGCATGTCCATCTGATTGAATGGGACTGGACAATGAGCCAGACCAGGAGATTCCTGGGAAACGTGATCTGAGCCGGTGCAGTGGGCAGCAGCACAGGAGATCACACGGATCCCAGTGCCCCATCAGCAGGCTACTGGGGCGCCAGTGAGAGAGTCAACCGTTCAGCGTGGGGAGAGGAAGACAGAGAGAGAGAGGACGGACTCTGAGGCGGGGAGCTGGGTGATCGGGCTTGGCGGGTCCCACCCTCACGGGGACAAGCAGGGCAGCGATTGGAGGTGCTTGGGGCTGAGAGTTTTGCTGCCGGCATCTAGGACAGTGCAGCACGGTGGGGGAGGGGCATCCACCACTACAAAAGAAATCCACCCCTACTGAAGTACCACCCAAGGCTGACGCAGCCTGCTGTTTCCAAGGCAACCTGCCATAACAGAGAGACTCCACCAGCAGTGCACAGGGCACCACAGCAGAACGAAGCCCCACGGCAACTGGGTGGACCCGTGCTAGCAGGGCGGAGCCCCGGCAGGCAAATAGGAAATAGACTGCCTCCTAGCTGGGCAGGACAGTGCAACAGATACTCATAAAGAAAGCCCTAACTCCCTGAGACAGAGCATCTAAGGGGAAAAAAAAGGGGGAGGGTTATGAGTTCTGTTGCAGCAGACATAAACACATCCTCCCAACAACCCTGAATGAACAGCAGAGCTCACAGCTCAGCACTGGAGCTCCTATAAAGCACAGACCATCTCCTCAAGCATCTCCCTGACCCCTGTATATCCAAAGAGACACCGCAAAAAAGGACTAATCAGACTGAAATTTGGTGGGCATCATTCTGGGACAAAGATAGCAGAAGAAGAAACTGGTAGCATCCCTCACTGTTCCGCAGCTGCTACAGGTGTACCCCAGACAAGCAGGGCCTGGAGTGGACCTCAGCACTCATACAGCAGAGGGGATAGACCATTAGAAAGAAAACTAAGTAACAGAAATACTTCATCATCAACAATCTCAGCGTCCACAAAGAGACCCAATTGAAAAATCAGCAACTACTAAGACGACAGGTGGATAAATCCATAAAGATGGGAAGAAACCAGCGCAAAAAGGAGGAAAGCACCCGAAACCAAAACACCTCACCTCCAAAAAAGGACCAAAACTCCTCACCAGCAAGGGAACAAAGCTGGACGGAGAATGAGTGTGACGAAATGATGGAATCAAACTTCAGACAGTGGATAATGAGAAACATCAATGAGCTAAAAGAACATGTTTTAAATCAGTGCAAAGAAACTAAGAACCTTGAAAAAAGATTTGAGAAAAGATTCGAGGAAATGATAACAAGAATGGATGAATTGAGGGAGCTGAAAAACACAACACGAGAACTTCACGAAGCATGCACAAGTTTCAACAGCCGAATTGACCAAGCAGAAGAAAGAATATCAGAAGTTGAAGATCAACTCAATGAAATAAAATGAGAAACCAAGATTAGAGAAAAAAGTGCAAAAAGGAATGAACAAAATCTCCAAGAAATATGGGACTATGTGAAGAGACCCAACCTATGTTTGATAGGTGTACCAGAATATGATGAAGAGAATGAATCCAAGCTGGAAAACACTCTTCAGGATATTATCCAGGAAAATTTCCCCAACCTACCAAGACAGGTCAATACTCAACTCCAGGAAATACAGAAAACACCATAAAGATATTCTGCAAGAAGAGCCACCCCAAGGCACATAATCGTCAGATTCACCAGGGTTGAAATGAAGGAGAAAATACTAAGGGAAGCCAGAGAGAAAGGTCGGGTCACCCACAAAGGGAAGCCCATCAGACTCACAGCAGATCTCTCGGGAGAGACTCTACAAGCCAGAAGAGAGTGGGGGCCAATATTCAACATCCTTAAAGAAAAGAGCTTTCAACCCAGAATTTCATATCCAGCCAAACTGAGCTTCATAAGTGAAGGAAAAATAAAATCTTTATGAACAAGCAAGTACTCAGAGATTTTGTCACCACTAGGCCTGCTTTACAAGAGCTCCTGAAAGAGGCACTACACATAGAAAGAAACAACCAGTACCAGCCATCCTAAAAGCATACCAAATGCTAAATAGCACCAACAAAATGAAGAATCTACATGAAGCAATAGGAAAAACAGCCAGCTAGCATCAAAATGGCAGTATCAAATTCACACATAACAATATTAACCCTAAATGTAAATGGGCTAAATGCACCAATCAAACGACACAGACTGGCAAATTGGATAAAAAACCAAAACCCATCGGTGTGCTGTATCCAGGAAACTGACCTCACATGCAAGGATACACAAAGGCTCAAAATAAAGGGATGGAGGAAGATTTACCAAGCAAATGGAGAGCAAAATAAAAAGCAGGAGTTGCAATTCTCATCTCTGATAAAATAGACTTTAAAGCAACAAAGATCAAAAAGGACAAAGAAGGTCATTACATAATGGTAAAAGGATCGATACAACAGGAAGAGCTAACAATTCTAAATATATATAGACCCAATGCAGGAGCACCCAGATATATGAGGCAAGTTCTTAATGACTTACAAAGAGACTTAGACTCCCACACAATAATAGTGCAAGACTTTAACACTCCACTGTCAATAGCAGACAGATCAACCAGACAGAAAATTAACAAGGATATCCAGGACTTGAACTCAGACCAAGAACATGCAAATCTGATAGACATTTACAGAACTCTCCATCACAAATCCACAGAATATACATTCTTCTCAGCACCACATCACACCTACTCCAAAATTGACCACATAATTGGAAGTAAAGCACTCCTCAGCAAATGCAAAACAACTGAAATCATAACAAACAGTATCTCAGAATATAGTGCAATCAAGTTGGAACTCAGAATTCAGAAAATAACTCAGAACCACACAGCTTCATGGAAACTGAACAACTGGCTCTTGAATGTTGATTGGATAAACAATGAAATGAAGATGAAAATAAAGAAGTTCTTCAAAAACAACGAGAATGAAGACACAACGTACCAGAATCTTTGGGTCACATTTAAAGCTGTTTGTAGAGAAAAATATATAGCAATAAGTGCCCACATGAGAAGAGTGGAGAGATCCAAAATTGACACCCTATCGTCAAAATTGAAAGAGCTAGAGTAGCAAGATAAAAAAGCTCAAAACCTAGCTGAAGACAACAAATAACTAAGATCAGAGCAGACCTGAAAGAGACAAAGACAAGAAAAACCCTTCAAAAAAATCAATAAATCCAAGAGCTGGTTTTTCAAAAAAGATAAACAAAACAGACAGACCACTAGCCAGACTGATAAAAAAGAAAAGAGAGAACAACCAAATAGATGCAATAAAAAAAGATAATGGGGAAATCACCACAGATTCCACAGAAATTCAAACCATCATCAGAAAATACGACAAACAACTCTATGCACATAAACTAGTAAACCAGGAAGAAATGGATAAATTCCTGGACGCCTGTGTCCTCCCAAGCCTAAACCAGGAGGAAGCCAAAACTATGAATAGACCAATAACAAGGTCTGAAGTTGAGGCAGCAATTAAGAGCCTACCACACACAAAAAGCCCAGGTCCAGATGGGTTCACAGCCGAATTCTTCCAAACACACAAAGAGGATCTGGTAGCATTCCTTCTGAAATTATTCCAAATAATTCAAAAAGAGGGAACCCTTCCCAAATCATTTTATGAGACCAACATCATCCTGATACCAAAACCAGGCAGAGACTCAACAAGAAAAGAAAACTTCAGGTCAACATCCATGATGAACATAGATGCAAAACTCTTCAATAAAATACTGGCAAACCAATTGCAACAGCACATTAGAAAACTTATCCATCATGATCAAGTGGGATTCATCCCAGGGATGCAAGTCTGGTTCAACATACGCAAGTCTATAAATGTAATTCACCACATAAACAGAAGCAAAAACAAAAACCACATGATTATCTCAATTGACTCAG
Source organism: Saguinus oedipus (assembly GCA_031835075.1). Classification (NCBI taxonomy): domain Eukaryota; kingdom Metazoa; phylum Chordata; class Mammalia; order Primates; family Cebidae; genus Saguinus; species Saguinus oedipus. The sequence goes on from CM063178.1 coordinate 132,927,066, forward strand.
AGAAGGCATTTGACAAAATCCAACAGCCCTTTATGCTAAAAACCCTCAATAAACTTGGTATTAATGAAACATATCTCAAAGTAATAAAAGCTATTTACAATGAACCAACAGCCAATATCATACTCAATGGGCAAAAACTGAAAGCATTCCCTTTGAAATCTGGCACTAGACAAGGATGCCCTCTCTCACCACTCCTATTCAACATAGTACTGGAAGTTCTAGCCAGAGCAATCAGGCAAGAAAAAGAAATAAAGGGTATTCAAATAGGAAAGGTGTAACCCAAATTGTCTCTATTTGCAGATGACGTGATAGTATAACTAGAAAACCCCATAACCTCGGCCCAAAAGCTCCTAAAACTGATAAGCAACTTCAGTAAAGTCTCAAGATATAAAATCAATGTGCAAAAATCACAAGCATTCCTATACACCAATAACAGACTTAAAGAGAACCAAATCAAGAACAAACTGCCATTCACAATTGCTACAAAGAAAATAAAATACCTAGGAAGACAACTCATAAGGAACGTAAGGGACCTCTTTAAGGAAAACTACAAACCACTGCTCAATGAAATAAGAGAGGACACAACAGATGGAGAAACATTCCATGTTCATGGTTAGGAAGAATCAATATCGTGAAAATGGCTATACTGCCCAAAGTAATTTATACAATCAATGCTATCCCCATCAAACTACCACTGAATTTCTTCACAGAACTGGAAAAAACCACCATGAACTTCATATGGAACCAAAGGAGAGCCCGCATTGCCAAGTCAATTCTAAGCAAAAAGAACACAGTGGGAGGCATCACCCTACCAGACTTCAAACTATACTACAAGGCTACAGTAATCAAAACAGCATGGTACTGGTACCAAATGGAACAGAACAGAGGCATTGGAGGCAACACAACATATCTACAACCATATAATCTTTGATAAACCAGACAAAAACAAGCAATGGGGAAAGGATTCCCTGTTTAATAAATGGTGTTGGGAAAACTGGCTAGCCATGTGCAGAAAGCAGAAACTGGACCCCTTCCTGACACCTTACACTAAAATTAACTCCAGATGAATTAAAGACTTAAACATAAGACCTGACACCATAAAAACCCTAGAAGAAAATCTAGTCAAAACCATTCAGGACATAGGAGTAGGCAAGGACTTCATGACCAAAACACCAAAAGCACTGGCAACAAAAGCCAAAATAGACAAATGGGACCTAATCAAACTCCACAGCTTCTGCACGGCAAAAGAAACAGTCACGCAGTTTACGCCTCTGACAAAGGGCTGATTTCCAGAATTTACAAAGAACCCAAACAGATTTACAGGAAAAAAACAAACAAGCCCATTCAAAAATGGGCAAAGGATGTGAACAGACTCTTTACAAAAGAAGACATACATGAGGCCAACAAACATATGAAAAAGTGCTCATCATCACTGGTCATTAGAGAGATGCAAATCAAAACCACATTGAGATACCATCTCATGCCAGTTAGAATGGCAATCATTAAAAAATCTGGAGACAGCATATGCTGGAGAGGATGTGGAGAAATAGGAACACTCTTACACTGTTGGTGGGAGTGTAAATTAGTTCAACCATTGTGGAAGACAGTGTGGCAATTCCTCAAGGTCCTAGAAATAGAAATTCCATTTGACCCAGGAATCCCATTACTGGGTATATATCCAAAGGATTATAAATTGTTCTACTATAAGGACACATGCACACGAATGTTCATTGCAGCACTGTTTACAATAGCAAAGACATGAAACCAACCCAAATGCCCATCGATGATAGACTGGATTGGGAAAATGTGGCACATATACACCATGGAATATTATGCAGCAATCAAAAATGATGAGTTTGTGTCCTTTGTAAGGACATGGATGAATCTGGAGAACATCATTCTCAGCAAAGTGACACAAGAACAGAAAAACAAATACTGCATATTCTCACTCATAGGCGGTTGAGAAAAATGAGAACACATGGACACAGGGAGGGGGTCTACTACACACTGGGGTCTATTGGGGGGAATAGGGGAGGGACAGCAGGGGGGCTGGGGAGGGATAGCCTGGGGAGAAATGCCAAGTGTGTGTGAAGGGGAGGAAGGCAGCAAAACACACTGCCATGTGTGTACCTATGCAACTATCTTGCACGTTCTGTACATGTACCCCAAAATCTATAATGCAATAAAAATTTAAAAAATTTAAAAAAAAACCTGTCTGTAAGTACACACACACACACTCACACACACATATATGTGTGTGTGTGTATATATATATATATATATATATATATATATATATATACACATATACACATGTATATAAAATATCAAACAGCATTTTTTGTTCTTTTGATTTTGGAGTGAAATTCTTGGAGAAATCAGAGTCCAGATTTTGTTTTTCAACAGTTTCCTACTCTTCTCCATAATTTGACAACGAATGCCATCATACAGAAATTCGTATACTCATTTCATTTATTAAAATAAAACAAATAGGCAGGCAAATGATCACTGAGTAAGCACCGGGCCTTCTGGAGACTGAGTAGATAGTCTGTTATACAAATTTACATGTCAAATACAGGCTCCTGTGAGTGGAATAGGCAGTACCTAATTTCTAAATTCTTAAAAGACAGGCTACTATTTATAGGACATATAGACACTAACATAATATTTAAGAAAGGTATTTAATTCAAATGAAACTATTTGTATATATCCATTGACAACCTGATACTTTTCAGAACAAATAACATAATTGTATCCTTGATATTGTGGGTCTTTATAAAATAGCAGTATATAATAAAGCACTTATTTTATGGTATTATAATAATTTGGTTATTACTAATTATATGTTCTAAATTTTAATTTGCTTAGAATTATATTTCTGAAAATATGATCTTAAGTTATATTATCTGCTTTTTCAAACTTAAGTAGTTTCTTATGTAATAGGAATCAACGATCATTAACAAGTTTTATAATAATTATATTATGTGGTTTTGATGTATCACATATAACATGTAGCTAGAACAGATATCTCTGTAGTACTTTTACATATTCCTTTCAGTTAAAAATACAATCTCGAGCAGAAATAAAATGTAGAAAAATTTAAATAACACTCTTTGAACAATCCAAAACAACAATAACAATTTTATCTATTCTTTGGTTTTAATGACTTGAATGAATTTTAGGCTTACTAATAAGTAAGTCAAGTCTTTATTTCATTTTCAATTCTCCTCAGCTAAAAATTGAAATAATTACAGTTCTTGTTAAATAATGGAATTTATTATCTTAAATAATTTTTATTTTCTAATCAAATTCATACAAGTTTATGCCACCAGTAAATGTCAGTATCCCTAGAAAGGCCTTCATCATTTGGGTAGAAAATATTTTCTTTAATGAGCTTAATTGAGCAGATAGTTCTACCCAGTTAAAAATTCTGATAAGTGACTAAATGATATATAAAAATAGGTGTTTATTTTTTTCCCACTGACAAGCAGTTTGTGGAAGCATGGTAAGGCATGCAGGAAGTATTTGCTTAATGAAAGTATAAAAAGAAACATTCAAACAGTTGTCCACTCATACCTTCAAACACTCTTCTTGTAGCTTTCATAAAATCATAGTATTTTTTTTCTCTTTCCTCACTGGCTATCTCGATCCCACTTGCTAGCTCATCTACCAATGAAATAGTAAGCAATTTTAGTTATTTAAGCACACTGTATTTATGTACATCAGTGTAATTAAGTCAATGATACAAATCAGTATTTTTAAAATTGTATTCTATGTAACAGTTGGATTTCTCACAAGTGCACTCAGATTCCAAGAAACTGAGACAGAAAACTCTGGACTCTACAAAAATAGCATCTCCTATTTGGGCTTACTTTATTTGTGTTTATAAGGTCCTATTTCAGAATATAATGTATGCATAATTTGAGCCCTCTTTCTAGGTTTAAAACTCACATATGATGCATCCAGATCAGCAGATGACCCCTCTGTCTCTCAGGTATACACTTCACCAGAACAAAACGTGCTATCAGAAACAGCTGCTCAGCTCACCCCAGTGTCTGCCACTTCACTGGGACTGACTGAATAGACCTCCTTGGCCATTTAGTGAAACTCAGTTCTGGAATCAGGATTTGGCTTTTCTTTCCCTCCTCTTCCTCTTTTTAACTGCTAGTATGAGGAATGATTCCTGGGAAAAGGACCTCTGTCATTCCCTATTGTTTCCATTAGTGTTGCACTAATTCATCCCAGTGAGATCCAAAAACCAGCTCAGAGAAAAGAACTTGTAGTGAATACCTTACACTTTAGTTAGCTATGCAAATTTGTCTACCTTCTCAAGCACAAATCTCAAGTTTGAAATATCAAAGTTCCCAAAATGTGAAGGAGGAAAAGAGAAAGAGTGGGAGAATGGAAAAACATGGAGGAAAGGAGAGATTGCAGGTCCACAATATTAGATGTTTGTGTGTTTAGTTATTATGCCACATATTGCTTTATTATGTAGTGTTTTTCATTGAAAACTTTGAAAACGAATACTCTACATTCACTACCATCAAATCAGATGAGTTTATTCTCACATAATCACAATATTCACTTTAAAGTTATGCCTATTTAACTATACTCAAACTGTTTAATCATTTATTTTAAACTTAAAAAAACTATATATCCTCCCTTTAAAACACTGAAAAACACAGATATAGATATAAAAACAAAAGAAAAATGTGTCTATACCTACCACCAAAGTAAATAGTAATTTTATAATAGATTATTTCACCATAAAATTAGGATGCAACTTTTTCACTTATTTTTATTTCCTTGTTATACAAAAATTATTAAATATAATTTTAATTTTTTGTATTTTATTCCATGTAGAACCAGAGTTTAGTATGCTTCTCAAATTTCTGATAATCATTAATACTCTCAAATATGTTTGTTTATATGTGATTACCTGAAGACGTAACCCTTGAAGATGCACTGATAGACAAAACAGTATACCATAGATATAATCTAAGGTTCTTGATCCTGTAAGAGAGAAGATTTTTCTGAAACCCTTGTAAGACAGTTAAATAAACCTTGGGCTTAAAGTATCAGTACTCTTGGTAAATTCAAGACCACGTAATGTACTTTTGTTGGACTTAGGTAAAACACCAATTTTTTAATAACTCAAAATAAATAAAAGGTAAATTTTTGGACCTTGCTCACTTATAATTCCTCTGCTTGTAAAGACTAAAACCTGAATCTCTGCCTTGTCTACTAACCTATGTTACTGTTTCTATTTCCCTATTCTTTGTGTGTGACACCTACATGCAAATAACATACATGAATAAACTATAGGGCGCAAATAAATTAGTTCAAAAAATCTAAAAACAAGTCCCTCTCTAAGTCTGAAATAGATTGGTAATTCTTTTTATTTTTTTTAAATTGTACTTTAGGTTCTGGTGTACATATGCAGAACATTTAGGATTGTTGCATAGGTACATACATGGCAAGGTGGTTTGCTGCCTCCATCCCCCCATCACCTATATCTAGCATTTCTCCTCATGTTATCCCTCCCCAGCCTCCCCATCTCCACTGTCCCTCCCTGCTCCCTGCAACAGACCCCAGTATTTGAAGCTCCCATACCTGTGTCCATGTGTTCTCATTGTTCCACACCTGCCTATGGTGAGAACATGCTGTGTTTGATTTTCTGTTCTTTTGTCAGTTTTCTGAGAATAATGGTTTCCAGATTCATCCATGTCCCTACAAAGGACATAAACTCATCATTTTTATGGCTCCATGATGTAGATGTGCCACATTTGCTTTGGCCAGTCTATCATCAATGGTTATTTGGGTTTGTTCCAGGTCTTTGCTATTGTAAACAGTGCCAAAATTAACATATGGCAAATTGGATAAAAAGTCAAAATCCATTGGTGTGCTTATTCAGGAAACCCACATGCAAGGACACCCATAGGCTCAAAATAAAGGGATGGTGGAAGATTTACCAAGCAAATGGGGAGCAAAAATAGCAGGAATTACAATTCTAGTCTCTTAATAAAATGAACTTTAAACCAACAAAGATCAAAAGAGACAAAGAAGGGCATTACATAATGATAAAGCAATCAATGCAACAAGAAGAGCTAAGAATCCTAAATATATATTCACCCAATACAGGAGCACCCAGATACATAAGCAAGTTCTTAACGATCTGCAAACAGACTTAGACTCCCACACAACAATAGTGGGGGACTCTAACATCCCACTGATTATATTAGACAGATCAATGAGACAGAAAATTAACAAGGATATCCAGGGCTTGAACTCAGATCTGGACCAAGCAGACCTAACAGACATTTATAAAACTCTCCACAGCAAAACCACAGAACCACCATACATTCTCCTAAGCACGTACTCTAAAACTGACCACAGAATTGGAAGTGAATCACTCCTCAGCAAATGCAGAAGAACAGAAATCATAACAGTCTCTCAGACTACAGTGCAATCAAATTAGAACTCAGGTTTAAGAAACTAACTCAGAATGGCACAGCTTCATGGAAGCTGAACAACTGGCTCCTGAATGTCGACTGGATAAACAATGAAATGAAGGCAGAAATAAACATGTCCTTCAAAACCAACAAGAATGAAGACACAATGTACCAGAATCTCTGGGACACATTTAAAGCAGTGTCTAGAGGAAAATTTATAGCAATAAATGCCCACATTAGAAGCAAGGAAAGATCTAAAATTGACACCCTATCACCAAAATTGAAAGAGCTAGAGGAGCATGATCAAAAACCTCAAAAGATAGCAGAAGACAAGAAATAACTAAGATCAGAGCAGAACTGAAGGAGGTAGAGACACAAAAAAACCCTTCCAAAAATCAACAAATCCAAGAGCTGGTTTTTTGAAATGATCAACAAAATAGACCACTGGCCAGACTAATTAAAAAGAAAAGAGAGAAAAATCATATAGAAGCTATACAAAATAATAAAGGGGATATTACCACCAATTTCACAGAAATGCAAACCACCATCAGAGATTCCTACAAACAACTCTATGCACATAAACCAGTAAACCTGGAAGAAATGGATAAATTCTTATATATTTGCACCCTCCCAAGCCTAAACCAGGAAGAAGTTGAAACCCTGAACAGACCAACAGAAAGGACTAATGTTGAGGCAACAATTAATAGCCTAACAACCAAAAAAAGTCTAGGTCCAGACAGGTTCACAATTGAATTCTACCAGACGTACAAAAAGGTACCACTCCTTCTGAAACTATTCCAAGCAATCCCAAAAGAGGAAATCCTTCCCAAATCATTTTATGAGACCAACATCTTCCTGATACCAAAACTAGACAGAGACTCAACAAAAAAGAAAACTTCAGACCAATATTCATGATGAACATAGATGCAAAAATCTTCAATAAAATACTGGCAAACCAATTGCAACAGCACATCAAAAAGCTTATTAATCACGATCAAGTAGGCTACATCCCAGGGATAGATTGGTAATTCTTGAAGAGATAACCTCTTTAGAGTAATCTTTGAACTTAAGGAGACTAGGATATACCACTTTGGTCAATTTATTTCTAGAATTTCAACTGGTATATAATTTAGGCTAAATTTTCCCAAACTTGCACTTGTAAAAATTTCATTCTTTCTCTTTCATGATCCTATACAACACTCTTGCCCCCGCAAATCCAAAAACAGCTTCAGGAAAAAAAAATCTTTTTGGAGAAAATGCTCCAGACAGAAATCTGACAAAATTTTTACTTAGGAATCAAAAATACAATGAATGCAGACTTTCTAACTTATGGCAGAATTGAAGGATTGGAATTTGGATTACTGTACCTCTACAATGAATAAGAAGAAGGGACATTCATCTTGAGAGTTGTCAGTCTAAGTACTTTCGCAAACATGACATTCACTCTTTTAAATGAACAAAAGTCTTGAACAACTCCATTGAGTAATGTTCATATTGGTTTCTGCATTATAACTCACTGAAAACGAGTCAATCAGGTTTTGATTAATTGCTTTCTATGTTAGCAGCTGTCTTTGCTATTAGTCACTGCTTTGTTTCCTGAGTCACGATGAACAGGTTAAAACAATATCTACCAGACTAAAGATCTAAGTCCCCAAACAAGAATAAAATATATAATGGATGCACAAGGCATACAAAACTCAGACTGCAAATTCAAGAACCTTGATTTGGCAGATTTGAGTTATATAGTTTTCATAGTTATTTTCAGCTCAGTTTCAAACTTTCAAGGTGCTCTGAGGAGAAACTACTGCAATGGTCGGAATATGCTGACCTTTCTGAATGCAGAAAGAAAATTTCCTTTCTGCAAAATTATTTTTATTAGATAGTAAATGTGCTGTAATTTCCATGATCTTAGAATAAACCCTCTCCCTCTACACCACATACCTCTTCCAATGGTTGTTCATTTTTTCTGTTCCTCTTCACAATAATTTCCTTGAAGTTGCTGTCCCTACACTTTATCTCTGTGTTCAGATCTCTACCCATGCTCTTGAAGCATTACAAAGAGGCTTTCACCCACACTGCTCTATTTATCTTGCTAAGGTTGCCAAAAGCTTCAGTATTATAAAACCCTAGAGTCAACTCCTAATTAAGCATCATCATACCTCTCTGTTGGCAGCATTTAGTTGATCTGCATTCCTTCTTGGCTTTTCCTGACCTCTGAGTTGTCTGCCTGTTGAAATCACTCATTCTCTGTTCCTTTGCTCATTATTCCTTATCTTCCAACCTAAAAGTTTTGGAGGATGCAGCATCTACCTTTTGGAACACCTCTCTCTTGGTGACTTCATTTAGTCTTATGGTTATCTAAATAATTACAACTCCCAAAGGTATATACAGTCTGGAATGTTCCCTTGAACATGAAATTTATGTAATGAAGTGCCTACTCAGCAGCCTCTTACATTAGAGGTCTGCAGACATTTCAAAATTGATAATGCCAAGGAAAACTTCCGATCTTCCTCACCAATGCCCAAACCTACTCTTCTCCATATTAGAAAATGACATATTGCTCATTACTCAATTATGTATTAAAAAAATCCTGAAAAACATACCAAAAAAATCGCTAGAACACTCTTGTTCCCATCCATTCTTTTATTCCCTACATCCCACCCATCAGCAAATGCCAATTGATCCAAACAACTGTCATCTTTAGTGTGGAGGAACAGCTTCCTACCCAGTCTTGTTTTCACTATTGTCCCCAGAGATTAGCCAAAGTGATCTTTTAAGAAACTTGTCGGAAAAAAAAAAAAAAAAAAAAAAAAAAAAGAAAAAAAAAAAGTCAATGTTTCTCATCTCAAAGGAAAAAAATATCCTAAATTCAGTGGAAACATCTTCAAGAACTTAGCCTTCTTCTTGCTCTCTATGTTGGTTCTGCCAGTTTGCTCCTGTCTCACTTCACTGGAACAAAATAGACATCTTTACTGCCTGGAAAAGTTCAGAAATTTTTATCTAGTTTTGTAGTTGTTTGCTACCATATCCCTAGCTATCAGAATAGTGCCTGCAATATACTGGTAGTAACTATTTGCAGTTAAAGATTGAAAAAAAAAGTGATTGAATTAATAGAAAAATAAATCCAATTCATAATAAATTTCTGCTTTAGTGGTGGCAGGTTTCTTTCAAATATAGGTAATATTGTAAATTTCATAAAAAATAGTTGTTGTGTCTTTACATCTAAATAGATGAAAATACCAACATCATTACTTAACAATTTAAAAGCTAGATTGAGTCTTATTCAACCTAAATATCTATAGCTATCTGCATAAGTCTAAGAAAATGATTGTTCTACTGGTCTGGATATTTCAAACAATATGCTGAACAAAAATGTAACATATGGACACTTGTTTAAATTGTCCACTTTGTATGTGTAGACTATAAAAGCTATTTTGACTAAAATATCATAATCTGAACGTTCTATTAATCAAAGTATAATGGCTAGACTAGATGAATTGTACTCCAATGGACTTAAGTTGCTTCAATCAAACTCACTGTGGTTCACAAAAATCCCATTTATTTTGTGAGCCACAGTGAGTTAGGGGCTAATGTGTGCATTACAAAAAGGTAAAATGCATAAATTTCAGTGCATACTTACATTTTTTATTTTCAATTTAAATGATTTTTGTTTATATCTCGTCACCTTCTGATACATTTTTACTTATTTAAATGAAACATTCAACTATTTATCACATCATTTCATTGTCACTAACAACAAAATTTTCACATTATAATGGTTTATACCTTAAGCAGAAAACCCTGTAGATAAATATAACTTTCCATGGGAATAAAAGAAAAGCATTCTCTTATTTTCTCATATAAACAATAGAATGGTATGGTAGATAAGAGAGAGTTTGTACTTAGGCTTAACACATTTCTCTGTTGATTATGCTAAGCCAAGCCAAATAGTGAGTGAAGCTAACCCAAGGGTAGTCCAATACTTAGTTTTTTCCCTGGGAGTCCCAAGAAGACAAAAGTGCCTTAGATAATGTATTCCAGTACAGAGGCCTCTTTGAGGTCTGCTTTTCCTATCCCAGTGTTTTGTTTATGACCCAGAAAATTATGACTATAATATTCCCTAAGGCTCTTTAACAAAGTTAACATTTACCCATGTGACTCTTAAGATTCTACCCTCCCTAACACACTACCACCTCTGATCACCTTCAGAAGCTATTTCAGTTCACCTTTTACCTGTTTCTCCAGTACTAAAAATTACCACAAACTGTTAAGGCTTAGTATCTTTGTTATACAATCAATTTTTTTCAATATGAAGCAGTATTGATTGTTGCTGGCAAGTTATTTTTAATTCAAAGCAGAATAAATATATCTGTACGTGTGTGTGTGTGTGTGTGTGTGTGTGTGTGTGTATCAGTCTCAAAATTTTATCTTTTTTATATCAAATGAAATTTAGGGGCTTCTGGTAAAAATTTATGTTTATGAGTTTTTTTGAATAAATATAGCAGTTAACCTTTCTAATCTTAAAACTTGAGAAAGTTACAGTTTGTCTAATCAGAGTTTGTTTCTCAGGAAGCCAACCATTAGATCTCCTAGATAGTACTAAGGAACTGAAACCTACCAGATCAGGGCATCTGGACAAAGAGAGGCCTGACTCTTCACCTGCCGTGATTGCCTATGCCACCACCTGCTTCCTGTTGACCAACTCCTTTTCCTTTCCTCTCTAATTCCTGTATTCCCACATAATTACATTTCTTGTTGCTATATAAACCCCTAATTTTAGTCAGGTGAGAAGATGAATTTGAGTCTGATATCCCATCTTTTCAGCTGTAGTACATGAATAAAGTTCTTTTCCTCTGGCAATACTGGTTATCTCAGTGATTGGCATACCCTGGAATTTTGGTAATATAATGTTCAAAAGGTTATACATATTTACATACATACACAATACCTGGTATACTGTAGAAACCCAAAAATCATAGTATCTTTTAGGTATAGTAACTATGACTGAGCAGATCATAATTTCAATTATAAGAGCAGCTATCATTAAAGAGCATTTGTCCACTAAATGCTCACTCAAATCAAAAGGCCCAATATAAACATAATTGGTATCCTTCTACAACATGTAAATATACTAAAAAAAAAAAGTGCAGTCAATGTATGAAACCTTTCTACTAATTAGGGTAGACTGTTTATCATAGCTAATGAGTGTCTCATTTTATAAGATCATAAATGTTTTCATGTATGTTTATCATGGTTTTAGATGCTAAGATTTTGCTACACAGTATAAAACGTTTTATGTCTAAAGTCTGGTAAATATCTTATTATTCAGAAGAATATGATGGCTGATTATGTTCAGGGAAATTCTCAGGGACATTAACCATCAATCAGGACATAAAGCTAATGCTTGATATTAGTGGGCTGATCTGAACAAATTAGCCGATGATCCAGACTATCTTTAGTAATAATGAATACAGGATTTAGTAAGATGTATGACTCAGAAAATAAGCAAATTGGAATGTTAACATCATGAAAACTGCAATCTTATTCGTAACATGTTCATAATATAAACAGGCAGTGTTTCACCCTCTATGGCATGTTGCCAGCTTCCATGTGAATTAAGTGTAACTAAAATTTATTTCAGAATGAGACATACATTCTCATTTTTTTCCTAGTTTTTTGTCCTTTTCTTCTTCTTCTTTTTTTTTTTTTTTTTTTTTTTTTTTGTTGTTGTTGTTGTTAAGTGTACCTATTCCCTACTTACATGGCACAAATCAGAACTGACATCACTTATCTCCTGATAACAGCCTTCTTTGGGCCTGAATTTTTCTTCTAACTTAACAGAAAAAAGAAGAGAATGCCTCATAGTCCCCTTTTTGCTTCATTGTGGCTTGGCTGACTTTCTGTCTTCTGGATTATGTTCATTTGCATTCTCCCAGTAGTTACTTGAGGTGTCAGTGATTGCTTAAAATGCACAGAACAGAGAATTTGCTTCTGGCCACTCTTACACATTCAAAACAAAGTATAAGCACTATCCATTCTAAACACAGAGGAAAGAGCTAAGCTTTTCCAATGCCTTGGAGTCATGAATAAGGAAAATAAGTGTTCCCTTGTCAGATTCTTACTCTGTTTGTAGATGTTTCACTTCATTTTTAAAGGAGATAAACCTGTATTGAATCAGTAGTAAAATTTAAATGTCCTTCAGTTGGTTCACACTTAACCATAAAGAATTCTTACACCAATCTTGTTAGTATTTTTTGAACAATGATCATTTTAGCATATTGTACTAAGTTGTAAAATATGAAAGTATGTATGTAAAAAAAATGTTACTAGTATAATTTTTTTCTTAAGAGTTTTTTGATGTATGGAAATAACATTAAGGATAACATTATATTCAATTTAGTGTTCATGATTAGGCATCCATTTTAGCCAAGACCAAATTTTTAAAATGATTATCATTACATTCTACTCTATTTTATGTTGAATTGAGAACAGAGATGCATTTTGTTTCTTGATAGACCAGTTTTAGAGATAGAGGAAACAGTTTTAACTTTCTTTTCATTCCATTCAATTAGAGTCACCTTATACAGTAATCCTATCTTATCCACAGGGGATAGTTCCCAAGACTCACAGTGGATGCTTGAAACCTCAGATATTACATAGCAAACCCCATAAATGGTATGTATTTTTCTAAACATATATATATGGCAAAATTTAATTTATAAAGTAGGCACTGTAAGAGATTAACAATAACCAATAATAAAACAATTACAACAATATACTATAAGAAAATTGCTAACCCAATCTGAGATGGCTGATTAGGAGCAGCTCTGAATTGCAGATCCCAGTGAAAGCACAGAGGGTGAGGGGATGCTGCATTTCCAGATGGATTTTTATTGCCCACAGACCAGGAGACTCCCAGGCAGAGGAGGCCCATGGGTCACCAGCATAGCTGTTTTGGCGAGCGAGGTGGGTCTTCACACAAAATACATGAGTCCGGGTGCCATTTTAGCTGACAATTGGAGCACCTGGAAGACAGAGTCACCCATTCAACTGATAAAAAGGGGACTGAAATATGGAGCCAGGCCAGGAGATTCCTGGGCAAAAAAGCACCACGAATCTCCATCATACCTGTTTCAGCCAGCACAGTGGGTCACTGCACAGAAAATCACACAGATCCCAACACCTGTTGAACAAGTGACTGAAATACATGTGAGACAGAGTCACCCATTCAACTGATAAAAAGGGACTGAAACAGGGAGCCAGGCCAGGAGATCCCCGAGTGAAAATGCACCATGAGCCCCCAGTGCAGCTGTTTCAGCTGGTACAGCAGGTCCCTGCACAAAATCTCACACAAATCTGGGTACCTTTTCAACTGGTGACTGGAACACCTGAGAGACAGAATTGCCCATTAAACTGAAAAAAAGAGGACTGAAACAGGGAGCTAGGCCAGGAGATTTCCTGGCAAAAAAAGTGCCATGGGTCTCCAGCAGCTATTTTAGCTGGTGCAGCGGGTCTACGCACAAGAAATCACACAAATTCAGGCACTGTTTCAACTGGTGACTAGGATGCCTGGGAGACAGAGTCGCCCATTCAAGTAAAAAAAAAAAAAAATGGGGTCTGAGGCAGGGAGCCAGGTGATCAGAATTGGCTGGTCCCACCCCCACAAGAAACAGCAATCTGAAACACTCTGGATTGAGAGTTTCACAGCAAGCACAGCTGAACCCAGGACAGTCCAGCTGTGTGGAAGAGGGGCATCCACCATTACCAAGGCAGTCTACCACTATCAAGGTAGTCTGCCATTGCTGATGCAGCCCACCACTGCCAAGGCAGTCCACCATTACAGAGTCTGCTATTATAGAGGTGGGCTGCCACTGCAGGGGCAGTTCTAACTATACCCCTATAAACAGGACTGCAGGGAAGTTCACACAGTAGCTGGGTGGAGCACAGCTGTTTACACAACAGCTCAGCCACGCTTTTGCAGGCAGACAATGACTAGCCTGACTCCTCACTGGGCAGGGCAGCCCTGAAAAAAGGCAGCAGCATGACAGAAACTTATAAATAAAACTCTACCTTCCTGGGACAGAGCACCTGGTGGGGGGTAGGCATTTATGAGTTCTGCTGCAGCAGAAGTGAATGTACCTGCCCAGCAGCTCTGAATGGAACAATGGAGCACAGCTCAGCACTTGAGCTCCTATAAAGAACAGACTATCTCCTCAAGCAGCTCCCTGAACCCCATACATCCAAAGAGTCACTGCATAAAGGAGAGCTCAGACTGATATCTGGCAGGTATTCTTCTGAGACAAAGATAACAGAAGAAGAAACTGGCAGCAATGCTTACTGTTCTGCAGCCACTGTGGGTGATCCCCAGGCAAGCAGGGCCTGGAGTGGGCCTCCAGCAGTCCTACAGCAGAGGGGGCTGGACTGTTAAAAGGAAAACTAAGAAACAGAAAGAAATAACTTCATCATCAACAAACTGGACATCCACTCAGAGACCTCATCTGAAAGTCATCAACTACAAAGACCACAGGTAAATAAATTCACAAAGATGGGAAGAAACCAGTGCAAAATGAATGAATCACCCAAAACCAGAACCCCTCTCCTTCTCCAAGGGATTACAACTCCTCACCAGCAAGAAAACAAGGCTGGATGGAGAATGAGTCTGATGAATTGAAAGAAACAGGATTCGGATGGTTGATAATAAGAAACTCCTCTGAGCATAAGAACTTGTGCTAACCCAATGCAAAGAAACTAAGAACCTTGAAAAAAGGTTTGATGTAGTGCTAATGAGAATAAACAGCTTAGAGAGGAATATAAATGAACTGATGGAGCTGAAAAACACAACACAAGAACTTCGAGAAGCATACACAAGTTTGAATAGCCGAATTGACCAAGCAGAAGAAACAATATTGGAGGTCGAAGATCAACTCAATGAAATAAAATGAGAAGGCAAAATTAGAGAAAAAAAGAGTGAAAAGAAATGAAAAAAGCCTCCAAGAAATAGGGGACCACATGAGAATACCAAACTACATTTGATAGGTGTACCTTAATGTTACAGAGAGAATGAATCCAAGCTGAAAAATATTCTTCAGGATGTTACCCAGGAAAACTTCTCCAACCTAGCAAGGCAGGCCAATATTTAAGTCCAGGAAATACAGAGAACACCACAAAGATATTCCTCAAGAAGAGCAACACCAAGGCACATAATCATCAGATATACCAGGGTTGAAATGAAGGAGAAAATACTAAGATCAGCCAGAAAGAAAGGTTGGGTTACCCACAAAGGGAAGCCCATCAGACTCACAGCAGACCTCTCAGAAGAAACCTTACAAGCCAGAAGAGAGTGGGGGCTAATATTCAACATCCTTAAAGAAAAGAACTTTGAACCCAGAATTTCATATCCAGCCAAACTAAGCTTCATAAGTGAAGGAGAAATAAAATATTTTATGAACAAGGAATTACTTAGAGATTTCATCACCACCATGCCTGCTTTACAAGAGCTCCTGAAAGAAGCACTAAACACAGAAAGGAACAACTAGTACCAGACACTCCAAAAACATACCAAATGTTTTTGAGCATTGACACAATAAAGAAATTGCATCAACTAACAGGCAAAACAGCCAACTAGCATCAAAATGCCTGGATAAAATTCACATATAAAAATATTAACCCTAAATGTAAAGGGGCTAAATACCCCAATCAAAAGACACAGACTGGCAAATGGATAAAAAGCCAAACCCATCAGTGTGCTGTATCCAGGAAACGCATCTCACAGGCAAGGTTACACGGAGGCTCACAATAAAGGGATGGAGAAAGATTTACCAAGCAAATGGAATGTAAAAAGAAAAAGCAGAGTACAATTCTAGTCTCTGATAAAATAGATGTTAAATCAACAAAGATCAAAAGAGATAAAGACGGACATTACATAATGGTGAAAGGATCAACACAACAAGAAGAACTAATGATATTAAATATATACATAACCAATACAGGAGCACCCAGATACATAAAGCAAGTTCTTAATGTCCTATAAAGAGACTTACACTCCCACACAATAATAGTGGGAGACTTTAGCACTCCGCTGTCAATATTAGACAGATCAACAAGATAGAAAATTAATGAGGATATCCAGGACTTGAACTCAGACTTGGACCAAGCAAATCTAATAGACATTTACAAAACTCTCCACCCCAAATCCACAGAATATACATTCTTCTCAGCACCACATCACACCTACTCTAAAATTGACCACATAAGTGGAAGTAAATTACTCCTCAGGAAATGCCCCCCCCAAAAAAAATGGAAATCAAAACAGTCTCTCAGACCACAGTGCAATTAAGATAGAACTCAGAATTCAGAAACTAACTCAGAACCACATAGCTTCATGAAAACTGAACAACTGACTAATGAATGTTGACTGGATAAACAATGAAATGAAGGCAGAAATAAAGGTGTTCTTTGAAACCAATGAGAACAAAGACACAAACCGGTATCTCTGGGATGCATTTAAGGAGTGTCTAGAGGAAAATATAAAGCAATAAATGCCCACATGAGAAGCAAGGCAATATATAAAACTGACACCTTATCATCAAAATTGAAAGAGCTAGAGGAGAAAGATCAAAAAATCTCAAAAGCTAGCAGAAGACAGAAATAACTAAGATCACAGCAGAAGTGAAGGAGATAGAGACACAAATAACCCTTCAAAAAAAAATCAATAAATCCAGAAGCTCGTTTTTCAGAAAGATCAACAAAATAGACCAACCACTAGCCAGAATAATAAAAAAGAAAAGAGAAAATAATCAAATAGATGCAATAAAAAACGATAAAAGGGATATCACCATTGATTCCACAGAAATACATACCATCATCAAAAATTATTACAAACAACTCTATACATATAAACTAGCAAACCTGGAAGAAATGGATAAATTCCTGGACACTTGCCTCCTCCCAAGCCTAAACCAGGAAGAAGTTGAAACCCTGAATACACCAATAACAAGCACTGAAGTTGAGGCAACAATTAATAGACTACCAACCAAAAAAAAGCCCAGGTCCAGTTGGGTTGACAGCCGAGTCATACCAGACATACTAAGAGGAGGTGGTACCATTTCATCTGAAACTATTCCAAACAATACAAAAAGAGAGATTCTTTCCCAAATCATTTTATGAGACCAACATCATCCTGATACCAAAATCTGGCAGAGACTCAACAAGAAAAGAAAACTTCAGGCCAAATCCATGATGAACAGAGATGCAAAAATCTTCAATAAAATACTGGCAAACCAATTGCAACAGCACATCAAAAAGCTTATCCACCGTGACAAGTAGGCTTCATCCTGGGGATGCAAGCCTGGTTCAACATATGCAAGTCTATAAACATTATTCACCAAATAAACAGAACCAAAGACAAAAACCATATGATTATCTCAACAGATGCAGGGAAGGCCTTTGACAAAATTCAACATTCCTTTATGCTAAAAACTCTCAATAAACTAGGTATTGATGGAATGTATCTCAAAATAATAAAAGCTATTTCAACAAACCAACAACCAATATCATACTGAATGGGCAAAAACTGGAAGCATTCCCTTTGAAATTTGGCACTAGACAAGGATGCCCTCTCCCACCACCCTATTTAATATAGTATTGGAAGTTCTAGCTGGAGCAATCAGGAAAGAAAAAGAAATAAAGGGTATTCAATTAGGAAAGGAGGAAGTCAAAATGTCTCTATTTGCAGATAACATGATTGTGCATTTAGAAGGCCCCATCATCTTGGCCCAAAATCTCAAACTGATAAGCAACTTCAGCAAAGTCACATGATACAAAATCAATGTGCAAAAATCACAGTCATTCCTCTACACCAAAAAACAGACTTAAAGAAAGCCAAATCCAGAATGAACTGCCATTCATCATTGCTACAAAGAGAATAAAATACCTAGGAATACAACCAACAAAGAATGTAAAGGACCTCTTCAAGGACAACTACAAAACACTGCTCAAAGAAGTAAAAGAGAACACAAACAGATGGACAAATATAACATGCTCATGGTTAGGAAGAAGCAACATTATGAAAATGGCCATACTGCCCAAAGTAATTTACAGATTCAACACTTTCCCCATCAAACTACCAATGACCTTCTTCACAGAACTGAAAAAAAAAACCACCCTAAACTTTATATGGAACCAAGAGAGAGCCCACACAGCCAAGACAATTCTAAGCAAAAAGAACAAAGTGGGAGGCATCACACTACCTTACTTCAAACTATACTACAAGGCTAGAGCAATCAAAACAGCATGGTACTGGTACCAAAACAGAGATATAGACCAATGGATCAGAACAGAGGCCTCAGAGGCAATGCCCCACATCTACAACCAACTGATCTTTGACAAACCTGACAAAAACAAACAATGGGGAAAGGATTCCCTATTTAATGAATGGTATTAGGAAAACTGGCTAGCCATGTGCAGAAAGCTCAAACTGGACCCCTTCCTGACACCTTACACTAAAATTAACTCCAGATGGATTAAAGACTTAAACATAAGACCTAACATCATAGAAACCCTTAGAAGAAAACCTAGGCAAAGCCATTCAGGACATAGGCATAGGCAAGCACTTAAGACTAAAATTCAAAAAGCATTGGCAATGAAAGCCAAAATAGACAAATGGGACTTAATCAAACTCCACAGCTTCTGCAAAGCAAAAGAAAGAGTCATTAGAGTGAACCAGCAACCCACAGAATGAGAAAAAAAAAAATGTTTGCAATCTACCCATCTGACAAAAGGCTAATATCCAGAATCTACAAGGAAATAAAACATATTTACAAGAAAAAAACAAACAAGCCCATTCAAAAGTGGGTGAAGGATATCAATAGACACTTTTCAAAAGAAGACATATTTGAGGCCAAGAAACATATAAAAAAATGCTCATCATCACTGGTCATTAGAGAAATGCAAATCAAAACCACATTGACATATTATCTCATGCCAGTTAGAATGGTGCTCATTAAAAAATTCTGGAGATAACAGATGGTGGAGAGGATGTGGAGAAATAGGAACACTTTTACACTGTTTGTGGGAGTGTAAATTAGTTCAACCATTGTGGAAAACAGTGTAGTGATTCCTCAAGGACTTAGAAATAGAAATTCCATTTGACCCAGCATTCCCATTATTGGGTATATATCCAAAGGAATATAAATCATTCTATTATAAGAACACATGAACATGAGCATTAATTGCACCACTGTTTACAATAGCAAAGACTTGGAACCAACCTAAATGCCCATTGATGATAGACTGGCAGGGAAATTATGGCACATATACCCCATGGAATACCATGCAGCCATAAAAAACAATGAGTTCATGTCCTTTGTAGGGACATGGATGAACCTAGAAACCATCATTCTCAGCAAACTGACACAAGAACAAAAAATCAAACATCACATGTTCTCACTCATAGGCAGGTGTTGAACAATGAGAATACATGGACACAGGGAGGGGAGCATCACACACTGGGGTCTTTGGGGGAATCTAAGGGAGGGACAATGGGAAAGGGGAGTTGGGGAGGGATAACATGGGGAGAAATGCCAGATATAGGTGATGGGGAGGAAGGCAGCAAACCACATTGCCATGTGTGTACCTATGCAACAATCCTGCATGTTCTTCACATGTACCCCCAAACCTAAAGTGCAATACAAAAATAGAAAAGAATATTTATGTGAATGTGCCTCCCTTTCTCAAAATATCTTATCATACTCACCTAGTTTTGAATCATATTTGACAGTGGGTATTTGAAATTAATAAAAGCAAAACTGCATATAATGGAACTACCATATATAATAATGCTCAAAGTAAGATCTGACTGAATGAATTAATGAATATATGAATCAACAGCTAACAAATCATATCAAATAAGCTGTGTCACTTACTATTAATAAGTCATTAGCAATAACAGCATTGTTAATTAAAAGCATTATGTCAAAAGTCATGTTTAATTATTTTCCACTTCACATATGGTATATGGCTGAGATTTCACTATTCCTCCATAATGAACAAACATACCTTTAAACAAATTGTCTAGGATAATTTGAAATTTATATAAGAAAACAGGAAACTGGATTCTCACCTTATTCCATACACAAAAATAAATTCCTTATCCATTTAAAACATTCATGTAAACTGCAAAATTATAAAGATTTTAAATATACTATGCCTGGGTGTGGTGGCTCATGCCTTTAACCTCAGAACTTTTGGAAGCCAAGGCAGGAGTATCACTTGAGCCCAGGAATTCTAGACCACCCTGGATAACACAGCAAGACCCTCACCTCTACAAAAAACAAAAAGATTAACCAGACATGGCGGCACACCCCATAATTTCAGCTACTTAATGAGGCTAAGGTGAGAGGATTACTTAAGTTCAGGAGGGCAAGGCTGCAGTGAGCCCTGATTTTTACTGCACTCCAACCTGGGGGACAGAGTGAGATCCCATCATTTATTTATTCATTTATTTGAGTAAAGGAAGTTTTCTTAATCAAAACACAGAGAATTCTAACTCCATTTAAAACCCCTATTAGAGATATTTTAATGAAAGAAAAGAATCAACAGAAGTATGAAAGATTTTAACAATACATATTATTGACAAAGAAGAAAATTTCAATGTTATAAATTTCTAAAATCGGAATTCAGAAAAAAAATAGAAAAGATACTTTTAAACTTTATAAAATGACTAGAACATATATAAAATTATCATAAATAACCAGGTAATGACAGTAAAAATCAGTAAGTGATGCTCTTATACATATGACATTAGCAAAAATAGAAAATGGTAACCTTAAGCATAATTGATGATGCAGAACTACTTTGCACTCCTGAACAGGGTGTAAATTGGAAGAGTTTAGCATTATGTGATAAAGTTGAAGATGTACCTCTCCTAAAACCTAGAGGAACTCAGAAACATGTACCCCAAAAATCATATCCAAGAGTATGTGTGGCAGAATTTTTTATAATAGTTAAAAATAGAATAGCCCAGTTGGTAATTTAAAATAGCATGGCTGAATACACTGTTGGAAAACCATATGTTTTTCCAATGAATTTTCAAGTAGAAACAGAAATAAATGATACAATAAAAAGTGGATAAATCTTCAATATAATGTTAATTAACAAAAATTCACACAGTGTAATTCCAATTATATATAGATTACAATAACAAAAATTATATTGTTTAGGGTTGTATTAAGAATTAATGCAATTTATTATTATTACAAAGACAGAACTGTAACTGAAAATAAAT
Organism: Saguinus oedipus; assembly: GCA_031835075.1. Taxonomy (NCBI): domain Eukaryota; kingdom Metazoa; phylum Chordata; class Mammalia; order Primates; family Cebidae; genus Saguinus; species Saguinus oedipus. Next base: position 132,948,801 of record CM063178.1, read on the forward strand.
AATCAACACTTGCAAGAAAGGAAAGAAAAACAGGCATGGAGGGAAGCTGAAGGTTAAGTTGCCTCTGTTTTTGGTATTTATTTCAACAATACAGTACATCTCAATTAAATATTTAAAATAGGTTGTTGCTCAAAATAGGAGATAGATACCTAACATGAAGGGATAAATTAATTAAAGAACATGAAATTTGATAAAGAGAGCAAATCAAAGAAGAAGCAAAAGAGAGTCTTTTAAGATAAATTTTTGTGGGAACTACAGAAGGAGAAAGATCCAAGATGGCTGAATAGGAACAGTTCTGGAGTGCAGTTCCCAGCAAGAACAACACAGAGGGTGAGTAATCACTACATTTTCAAACAAGTGATTACTGCCCACAGACCAGGAGATTCCCAGGCTGAAAAGCACCATGAGTTTTCAGCATTGCTGTTTAAGCCAGTGCAGTGGGTCTCTGCACAAAAATTCACACAAATCTGGGTGGCCATTTCAACTGATGCCTGGAACACCTGGGAGAGAAAGCCATCCATTCAACTGAAAAAAAGGGGGGGGGGCTGAAATGGAGCCAGGTGATTACTGCATTACCAAACAAGTTATTACTCCCTACAAACCAGGTGATTCCCGGGCTGAAAAGCATCACACGTTTTCAGCACAGCTGTTTAAGCCAGAGCAGCGAGTCTCTGCACAAAAACTCACACAAATCTGGGCAGCTGTTTCAATTGGTGCCTAGAATGCCTGGGAGACAGAGCCACCCATTCAACTGAAAAAAGGTCTGAAACATGGAGCCAGGTCTTAGCAGGTCCCAGCCCCACAAAGACCGGCAATCTAAAATGCTCTAAATTGAGAGTTACGCAGCAAGTGCAGTTGGACCCAAGATGGTCCAGCTCTGTGGGTGGAAGAGCATCCAATATTACCAAGGCACTCCACCACTACTGAGGCAGTCCACCATTATGGAGGCAGTCCACCATTACCGAGGTAGTCTGCCATTACCGAGGCAGACCACCATTACCAAGGCAGTTCTATCTATACCTCTATAAGCAAAGTTCAAAAAGCAGCTGGGCAGAGCCCACGGCAGCTCATCAATGTCTCTGCTGGCAGACTGTGACTAGGGTACCTCCTAGCTGGGCAGGGTATCTCTGAAAAAAGGCAGCAGAATATCAGGAACTTATAAATAAAGACCCCAGGACAGAGCACCTGGGGAAAAAGGCAGTTATAAATTCTGCTGCAGCAGACTTAAATGTACCTGCCCAGCAGCTCTGAATGGAAGAAGGGAGCTGGAAGCTCAGCACTTGAGTCTCTATAAGAGTCAGACTGTCTCCTCAAGCAGCTCTCCAACCCCATATATCCAAAGAGAAACCTCATAATGGAGAGTTCAGGCTGACATCCTTCTGGCAGGTGTCCTTCTGAGATGAAGATAACAGAAGAAGAAACTAGCAGAAACCCTTACTGTTCTGCAGCCACCACAGGTGATCCCCAGGCAAGCAGAGTCTGGAATGGACCTCCAGCAGGCCTACAGCAGGGAGGCCTGTTAGAAGAAAAACTGAAAAACTGAAAAAAAAAATAACTTCATCATCAACAAAAAGAACATCCACTCAAAGACCCCATCTGAAAGTCACCAACTACAAAGACCACAGGTAGATACATCCACAAAGGTGGAAAAAAAAAGTGAAAAAGGATGAAAACACCCATAACCAGAATGACTCTCCTCTATGGGGTCACAACTCCTCACCAGCAAGGGAGCAAGGCTGGATGGAGAATAAGTCTGATGAATTGACAGAAACAGGCTTGAGAAAGTGGGTAATAACAAACTTCTCTGAGCTAAAAGAACATGTTCTAACCCAATGCAAAGAAACTAAGACCCTTGAAAAGGGTTTGACAAAATGCTAACAAGAATAAACAATTAAAGAAGAATATAAATGACCCGATAGAGCTGACAAACACAACATTAGAACTTCACAAAGAATACACAAGTTTCAACAGCTGAATCAACCAAGCAGAAGAAATGATATCAGAGGTCAATGATCAACTCAATGAAATAAAATGAGAAGGGAAGATTAGAGAAAAAAGTGAAAAGAAATGAACAAATCCTCTAAGAAATATGGGATTACGTGAAAAGACCTCATCTAGATTTAACAGGTGTACCTGAATGTGACAGAGAGAATGAATCCAAGCTGGAAAATACTCTTCAGGATATTATCCAGGAAAAGTTCCCCAACATAGCAAGGCAGGCCAACATGCAAGTCTAGGAAATACAGAGAACACGACAAATATATTCCTCAAAAAGAGCAATGCAAAGGCACATAATTGTTAGATTCACCAGGATTGAAATGAAGGAGAAAATGCTAAGGGCTGCCAGAGAGAAAGGTTGTATTAACCACAAAGAGATGCCCATCAGACTCACTGTGGATCTCTTCATAGAAACCCTACAAGCCAGAAGAGAGTGGGATCCAATATTCAACATCCTTAAATAAAAAAACATTCAAACTAGAATTTCATATTCAGCCAAACTAAGCTTCATAAGTGAAGGAGAAATAAATTCCTTTATGAGCAAGCAATTGCTGAGAGATTTCATCACCACTAGACCTGCCTTACAAGAGCTCCTGAAAGAAGCACTAAACATAGAAAGGAACAACCCATACCAGCCACTAAAAAAAATGATCAAATGGTAAAGACCATTGACACAATGAAAAAAAAAAAAAAACTGTCAACTAATGGGCAAAACATCCAGCTAGCATCAAAATGGCAGGACCAAATTCACACATAACAATATTAACCTTAAATGTAAATGAATTAAAGTTCCAATCAAAAGACACAGACTGGCAAATTGGATAAAAAGCCAAAACCCATCAGTGTGTTGTATCCAGGAAATGTATCTCACATGCAAGGACACATGCAAGCTCAAAATAAAGGGATAGAAGAAGATTTACCAAGCAAATAAAGAACAAAAAAAAAGTAGAAGTTGCAATTCTAGCCTTTGTTGAAACAGATTTTAAATCAACAAAAATCAAAAGAGACAATGAAGGGCATTACATAATGGTAAAAAGATCAATACAACAAGAAGAGCTCACCATCCTAAATAAATAGATGCACCCAATACAGGACCACTGAGATACAGGAAGCAACTTCTTAATAACCTACAAAGAGGCTGACACTCTCACACAATAATAGTGGAAAACTTTAACACTACATTGATAATATTAGACAGAAGAATGAGACAGAAAATTAACAAGAATATCCAGGACGTGAACTCAGATCTGAACCAAGCAGACCTAACAGACATCCACAGAACTCTCCACCCCAAATCCACAAAATATACATTCTTCTCAGCACTACATTACATGTACTCTAAAACTGACCAAAGAATTGGAAATAAATCACTCCTCAGCAAATGCAAAAGGACAGAAATCATAATAAACAGTCTCTCATATCATAATGAAATTAAATTAGAACTCAGGATTAAGAAATTAACTCAGAACTGCACAACTTCATGGAAACTGAACAACTGGTTCCTGAAGGTCAACTGGATAAACAATGAAATTGAAAGCAGAAATAAACATGATCTTCAAAACCAACAAGAATGACTACACAACATAGCAGAATCTCTGGGACACATTTAAAACAGTGTCTAGAGGAAAATTTACAGCAAGAAATGCCCACATGAGAAGCAAGGAAAGATCTAAAATTGACACCCTATGATCAAAATTGAAAGAGCTAGAGGAGCAAGATCAACAAAACTCAAAAGCTAGCAGAAGACAAGACAACTAAGATCGAGCAGAACTGAAGGAGATAGAGACACACACACACACAAAAAAAAAAACCTTCAAAAAATCAATAAATCCAGGAGCTGGTTTTTTGAAAAGATCAACAAATAGACCACTAGCCAGATATAAAAAAAAAAAAAAAAGAGAGAAGAATCAAATAGATGCAATAAAATATTATAAAGGGGATATCACCACAGATTCCACAGACATACAAACTACTATCAGATATTACTACAAACAACTCTATGCACATAAACCAGTAAACCTGGAAGAAATAAATAAATTTCTGGATGCTTGCACCCTCCCAAGCTTAAAACAGGAAGAAATCAAAACCCTGAATAGACCAATAACGAGGGCTGAAGTTGAAACAGCCATTAATAGCCTACCAACCAAAAAAAGCCCAGATTCAGATGGTTTGACAGACAAATTCTATCAGACATTCAAAGAAGAGTTGGTACCACTCCTTCTGAAACTATTTCAAGCATTCTAAAAAGACAGAATGCTTCCCAAATCATTTTTTTAAAATTTTTATTGCATTTTAGGTTTTGGGGTACATGTGCAGAATGTGCAAGATAGTTGCATAGGTACACACATGGCAGTGTGTTTTGCTGCCTTCCTCCCCTTCACCCACATTTGACATTTCTCCCAAGAATATCCCTCCCCAGATCCCCCCCGCTGTCCCTCCCCTATTCCCCCCAATAAACCCCAGTGTGTAGTAACCCCCTCCCTGTGTCCATGAGTTCTCATTTTTCTCATCTGCCTATCAGTAAGAATATGTGGTATTTTCCTTTCTGTTCTTGTGTCAGTTTGCTGAGAATGATGTTCTGCAGATTCATCCATGTCCTTAAAAAGGACATAAACTCATCATTTTTGATTGCTGCATAATATTCCATGGTGTATATGTGCCACATTTTCCCAATCAAGTCTATCATCGATGGGCATTTGGGTTGGTTCCAGGTCTTTGCTATTGTAAACAGTGCTGCAATGAACATTCCTGTGCATGTGTCCTTATAGTAGAACGATTTATATTCCTTTGGATATATACCCAGTAATGGGATTGCTGGATCAAATGGAATTTCTATTTCTAGATCCTTGAGGAATCACCACACTGTATTCCACAATGGTTGAACTAATTTACACTCCCATCAACAGTGTAAGAGTGTTCCTATTTCTCCACATCCTTTCCAGCATCTGTTGTCTTCAGATTTTCTAATGATCTCCATTCTAATTGGTGTGAGATGGTCTCTCAATGTGGTTTTGATTTGCATCTCTCTAATGACCAGTGATGATGAGCATTTTTTTTCATTTGTTTGTTGGCCTCATGTATGTCTTCTTTTGTAAAGTGTCTGTTCATATCCTTTGCACATTTTTGAATGTGCTTGTTTCTTTTTCCTGTAAATTTATTTGAATTCTTTGTAAATTCTGGATATCAGCCCTTTGTCAGTTGGGTAAACTGCAAAGATTTTTTTTCCCAATCTGTTGGTTGCCAATTCACTCTAGTGACTGTTTCTTTTGCTGTTTAAAAGCTGTGGAGTTTGATTAGGACCCATTTGTCTATTTTGGCTTTTGTTGCCAATGCTTTGGGTGTTTTGGTCATGAAGTCTTTGCCTACTCCTATATCCTGAATGGTTGTGCCTAGATTTTCTTCTAGGGTTTTTATGGTGCCAGGTCTTATGTTTAAGTCTTTAATCTATCTGGAGTTAATTTTAGTGTAAGGTGTCAGGAAGAGGTCCAGTTTCTGCTTTCTGCACATAGCTAACCAGTTTTCCCAACACCATTTATTAAACAGGGAGTCCTTTCCCCATTCCTTGTTTTTGTCTGGTTTATGAAAGATTATATGGTTGTAGATATGTTGATTTGCCTTCAATGCCTCTGTTCTGTTCCATTGGTCTATATCTCTGTTTTGGTACCAGTACCATGCTGTTTTGATTACTGTAGCCTTGTAGTATAGTTTGAAGTCTGGTAGTGTAATGCCTCCCGCCATGTTCTTTTTGCTTAGAATTGACTTGGCTATGTGGGCTCTCTTTTGGTTCCATATGAAGTTCATGGTGTTTTTTTTCCAGTTCTGTGAAGAAATTCAATGGTAGCTTGATGGGGATAGCATTGATTCTGTAGATTACTTTGGAAAGTATAGCCATTTTCACGATATTGATTCTTCCTAACCATGAACATGGAATGTTTCTTCATCTGTTTGTGTCCTCTCTTATTTTGTTGAGTGCTGGTTTGTAGTTTTCCCTGAAGAGGTTCCTTACTTTCCCTGTAAGTTGTATTTCTAGGTATTTTATTCTCATTCTAGCAATTGTGAATGGCAGTTCATTCTTGATTTGGTTTTCTTTAAGTTTGTTATTGGTTTATAGGAATGCTTGTGATGTTTGCACATTGATTTTATATCCTGAGACTTTGATGAAGTTGCTTATCAGTTTCAGGAGTTTTTGGGCTGAGGTGATGCGGTGTTCTAGGTATACTATCATGTCGTCTGCAAACAGAGAAAATTTGGCTTCCTCCTTTCCTATTCGAATACCCTTTATTTCTTTTTCTTGCCTGATTGCTCAGGCTAAAACTTCCAGTACAATATTGAATAGAGTGGTGAGAGAGAGCATCCTTGTCTCATGCCAGATTTCAAAGGGTATGCTTCCAGTTTTTGCCCATTAAGTATGATATTGGCTGTTGGTTTGTCATAAATAGCTTTTATTACTTTGAGATATGTTTCATCAATACCGAGTTTACTGAGGGTTTTTAGCATAAAGCGCTGTTGAATTTTGTCAAATGACTTCTCTGCATCAATTGAGATAATCATGTGGTTATTGGTTTTCATTCTGTTAATGTGGTGAATGACGTTTACAGACTTGCGTATGTTGAACCAGCCTTGCATCCCCGGGATGAATCCTACTTGATCATGATGGATAAGTTTTTTAATGTGCTGTTGCAATCCGTTTGCCAGTATTTTATTGAAGATTTTTGCATCTATGTTCATCATGGATATTGGCCTGAAGTTTTGTTTTCTTGTTGAGTCTCTGCCGGGTTTTGATATTAGGATGATGTTGGTCTCATAAAATGATTTGGGAAGGGTTCCCTCTTTTGGGATTATTTGGAATAGTTTCAGAAGAAATTGTACCAGCTCCTCTTTATGTGTCTGGTAGAATTCAGCTGTGAACCCATCTAGACCAGGGCTTTTTTTTGTGCGGTAGGCTCTTAATTGCTGCCTCAACTTCAGACCTTGTTATTGGTCTATTCAGAGTTTTGACTTCCTCGTGGTTTAGGCTTGGGAGGACACAGGTGTCCAGGAATTTATCCATTTTTTCCTGGTTTACTAGTTTATGTGCATAAAGTTGTTTGTGGTATACTCTGATGATGGTTTGAATTTCTGTGGAATCTGTGGTGATTTCCCCTTTATCATTTTTCATTGCATCTATTTGGTTGTTCTCTCTTTTCTTTTTTATCAGTCTGGCTAGTGGTCTGTCTATTTTGTTGATCTTTTCAAAAAACCAGCTCTTGGATTTATTGATTTTTTGAAGGGTTTTACGTGTCTCTATCTCCTTCAGTTCTGCTCTCATCTTAGTTATTTCTTGTCCTCTGCTATGTTTTAAGTTTTTTTGACCTTGCTCCTCTAGCTGTTTCAATTTTGATGATAGGGTGTCAATTTTGGATTTCTCCACTCTTCTCATGCGGGCATTTATTGCTATATGTTTTCCTCTACAGACTGCTTTAAATGTGTCCCAGAGATTCTGGTATGTTTTGTCTTCATTCTCATTGGTTTTGAAAAACTTCTTTATTTCTGCCTTCATTTTATTGTTTATCCGATCAACATTCAAGAGCCAGTTGTTCAGTTTCCATGAAGCTTTGGGGTTCTGAGTTGGTTTCTAAATTCTGAGTTCTAACTTGATTTCACTATGGTCTGAGAGACTGTTTGTTATGATTTCAGTTGTTTTGCATTTGCTGAGGAGTGCTTACTTCCAATTATGTGGTCAATTTTGGAGTAGGTGTGATGTGGTGCTGAGAAGAATGTATATTCTGTGAATTTGGGATGAAGAGTTCTGTAAATGTCTATCAGGTTTGCTTGTTAGAGTTCTGAGTTCAAGTCCTGGATATCCTTGCTAATTTTCTCTCTGGTTGATCTGTCTGATATTGAGAGTGGAGTGTTAATGTCTTCCATTGTTATTGTGTGGGAGTCTAAGTCTCTTTGTAAGTCATTAAGAACTTGCCTTATATATCTGGGTGCTCCTGTATTGGGTCCATATATATTTACAATCATTAGCTCTTCTTGTTGTATCGATCCTTTTACCATTATGTAATGACCTTCTTTGTCTCTTTTGATCTTTGTTGCTTTAAAGTCTATTTTATCAGAGATGAGAATTGCAACTTCCACTTTTTTTTTTCTCTTCATTTGCTTGGTAAATCTTTCTCCATCCCTTTACTTTGAGCCTTTGTGTATCCTTGCATATGAGATGGGTTTCCTGGATACAGTGCACTGATGGGTTTTCCTTTTTATCCAATTTGCCAGTCTGTGTCTTTTGATTAGTGAGTTTAGCCCATTTACATTTAGGGTTAATATTGTTATGTGTAAATTTGATACTGTCATTTTGATGCCAGCTGGCTGTTTTACACATTGGTTGATGCAGATTCTTCATTTTGTTGATGCTCTTTAGCATTTGGTATGTTTTTAGAATGGCTGGTACTGGTTGTTACATTCTTTCTTTCTTTTTTTTTTCTTTCTTTTATTTATTTATTTATTTATTTATTTATTTATTAATTTTTATTGCATTGTAGGTTTTGGGGTACATGTGCAGAACGTGCAAGATAGTTGCATAGGTAGACACATGGCAGTGTGTTTTGCTGCCTTCCTCCCCTTCACCCACACTTGGTATTCATCCTCAGGCTATCCCACCCAGCCCCCCCCGCTGGCCCTCCCCCATTTCCCCCAACAGTCCCCAGTGTATAGTAGACCGGCTCTCTGTGTCCCTGTGTTCTCATTTTTCTCACCCACATATGAGTGAGTATACGCGGTATTTCTTTTTCTGTTCTTGTGTCAGTTTGCTGAGAATGATGTTCTCCAGATTCATCCATGTCCTTACAAAGGACACAAACTCATCATTTTTGATTGCTGCATAATATTCCATGGTGTATATGTGCCATATTTTTCCAGTCCAGTCTATCATTGATGGGCATTTGGGTTGGTTCCAGGTCTTTGCTATTGTAAACAATGCTGCAATGAACATTCCTGTGCATGTGTCCTTATAGTAGAACGATTTATAGTCTTTTGGATAGATACCCAGTAATGGGATTGCTGGGTCAAATGGAATTTCTATTTCTAGGTCCCTGAGGAATTGCCAAACTGTCTTCCACAATGGTTGAACTAATTTACACTCCCACCAACAGTGTAAGAGTGTTTCTATTTCTCCACATCCTCTGCAGCATCTGCTGTCTCCAAATTTTTTAATAATCGCCATTCTAACGGTGTGAGATGATATCTCAATGTGGTTTTGATTTGCATCTCTCTAATGACCAATGATGATGAGCACTTTTTCATATGTTTGTTGGCCTCATGTATGTCTTCTTTTGTAAAGTTTCTGTTCATATCCTTTGCCCATTTTTGAATGGGCTTGTTTGTTTTATTTCTGTAAATCCATTTGAGTTCTTTGTAAATTCTGGATATCAGCCCTTTGTCAGATGTGTAAACTGCAAAGATTTTTTCCCATTCTGATGGTTGCTGATTCACTCTAGTGACTGTTTCTTTTGCCATGCAGAAGCTGTGGAGTTTGATTAGGTCGAATTTGTCTATTTTGGCTTTTGTTGCCAATGCTTTTGGTGTTTTGTTCATGAAGTCCTTGCCTACTCATATGTCCTGAACGGTATTGCCTAGATTTTCTTCTAGGCTTTCTATGCTGTCAGGACTTACGTTTAAGTCTTTAATACATCTGGAGTTAATTTTAGTGTAAGGTGTCAGAAAGGGGTCCAGTTTCTGCTTTCTACACATGGCTAGCCAGTTTTCCCAACACCATTTATTAAATAAAGAATCCTTTCCCCATTGCCTGTTTTGTCTGGTTTATCAAATATAATATGGTTGTAGATATGTTGTGTTGCCTCCGATGCCTCTGTTCTGTTCCATTGGTCTATATCTCTGTTTTGGTACCAGTACCATGCTGTTTTGATTACTGTAGCCTGGTAGTATAGTTTGAAGTCTGGTAGCGTGATGCCTCCCGCTGTGTTCTTTTTGCTTAGAATTGACTTGGCTATGCGGGCTCTTTTTTGGTTCCATATGAAATTCATGGTGGTTTTTTCCAGTTCCGTGAGGAAATTCAATGGTAGTTTGATGGGGATAGCATTGATTGTGTAAATTACTTTGGGCAGCATAGCCATTTTCACAATATTGATTCTTCCTAACCACGAACATGGAATGTTTCTCCATCTGTTTGTGTCCTCTCTTATTTCATTGAGCAGTTGTTTGTAGTTTTCCTTAAAGAGGTCACTTACATTCCTAGTGAGTTGTATTCCTAGGTATTTTATTTTCTTTGTAGCAATTGTGAATGGCAGTTCATTCTTAATTTGGTTCTCTTTAAGTCTGTTATTGGTGTATAGGAATGCTTGTGATTTTTGAACATTGATTTTATATCCTGAGACTTTGCTGAAGTTTCTTATCAGTTGCAGGAGCTTTTGGGCTCAGGTTATGGGGTCTTCTAGGTATACTATCATGTCGTCTGCAAATAGAGACAATTTGGCTTCCACCTTTCCTATTTGAATACCCTTTATTTCTTTTTCTTGTCTGATTGCTCTGGCTAGAACTTCCAGTACTACATTGAATAGAAGTGGTGAGAGAGGGCATCCTTGTCTAGTTCCAGATTTCAAAGGGAATGCTTCCAGTTTTTGCCCATTAAGTATGATATTAGCTGTTGGTTTGTCGTAAATAGCTTTTATTACTTTAAGATATGTTCCATCAATACCAAGTTTATTGAGGGTTTTTAGCATAAAGGGCTGTTAAATTTTGTCAAATGCCTTCTCTGCATCAATTGAGATAATCATGTGGTTTTTGTTTTTGGTTCTGTTTATGTGGTGAATTACATTTATAGACTTGCGTATGTTGAACCAGCCTTGCATCCCCGCGATGAATCCTACTTGATCATGATGGATAAGTTTTATAATGTGCTGTTGCAATCGATTTGCCAGTATTTTATTGAAGATTTTTGCATCTATGTTCATCATGGATATTGGTCTGAAGTTTTCTTTTCTTGTTGAGTCTCTGCCAGGTTTTGGTATCAGGATGATGTTGGTCTCATAAAATGATTTGGGAAGAGTTCCCTCTTTTTGGATTATTTGGAATAGTTTCAGAAGGAATGGTACTAGATTCTCTTTGTGTGTCTGGTAGAATTCAGCTGTGAACCCATCTGGACCTGGGCTTTTTTTGTGTGGTAGGCTCTTAATTGCTGCCTCAACTTCTGACCTTGTTAGTGGTCTATCCATAGTTTTGGCTTCCTCCTGGTTTAGGCTTGGGAGGACACAGGCGTCCAGGAATTTATCCATTTCTTCCTGATTTACCAGTTTGTGTGCATAGAGTTGTTTTTAGTATTCTCTGATGATGGTTTGAATTTCTGTGGAATCTGTGGTGATTTCCCCTTTATCATTTTTTATTGCATCTATTTGGTTGTTCTCTCTTTTCTTTTTTATCAGTCTGGCTAGTGGTCTATCTATTTTATTGATCTTTTCGAAAAACCAGCTCTTGGATTTATTAATTTTTTGAAGGGATTTTCTTGTCTCTATCTCCTTCAGTTCTGCTCTGATCTTAGTTATTTCTTGTCTTTGGCTAGGTTTTGAGCTTTTTTGATCTTCCTCCTCTAGCTTTTTCAATTTTGACAATAGGGTGTCAATTTTGGATCTCTCCACTCTTCTCATGTGGGCACTTATTCCTATATATTTTCCTCTACAGACTGCTTTAAATGTGTCCCAGAGATTCTGGTACGTTGTGTCTTCATTCTCGTTGGCTTCAAAGAACTTCTTTATTTCTGCCTTCATTTCATTGTTTATCCAATCAACATTCAAGAGCCAGTTGTTCAGTTTCCATAAAACTGTGCGGTTCTGAGTTATTTTCTGAATTCTGAGTTCCAACTTGATTGCACTATGGTCTGAGAGACTGTTTGTTATGATTTCCGTTGTTTTGCACTTGTTGAGGAGTGCTTTACTTCCAATTATGTGGTCAACTTTGGAGTAGGTGTGATGTGGTGCTGAGAAGAATGTATATTCTGTGTATTTGAGGTGGAGAGATCTGTAAATGTCTATCAGGTTTGCCTGTTCCAGGTCTGAGTTCAAGTCCTGGATATCCTTGTTAATTTTCTATCTGGTTGATCTGTCTGCTATTGACAGTAGAGTGTTAAAGTCTCCCACTATTATTGTGTGGGAGTCTAAGTCTCTTTGTAAGTCATTAAGAACTTGCCTTATATATCTGGGTGCTCCTACATTGGGTCCATATATATTTAGAATCGTTAGCTCTTCTTATTGTATCGATCCTTTTACCATTATGTAATGACCTTCTTTGTCCCTTTTGATCTTTGTTGCTTTAAAGTCTATTTTATCAGAGATGAGAATTGCAACACCTGCTTTTTTTTGCTCTCCATTTGCTTGGTAAATCTTCCTCCATCCTTTTATTTTGAGCCTTTGTGTATCTTTGCGTGTGAGGTGGCTTTCCTGGATACAGCACACTGATGGGTTTTGGTTTTTTATCCAATTTGCCAATATGTGTCTTTTGATTGGTGCATTTAGCCCATTTACATTTAGGGTTAATATTGTTATGTGTGAATTTGATACTGCCATTTTGATGCTAGCTGGCTGTTTTTCCCATTGGCTCATGTACATTCTTCATTTTGTTGATGGTCTTTAGCATTTGGTATGCTTTTAGGATGGCTGGAACTGGTTGTTTCTTTCTATGTGTAGTGCCTCTTTCAGGAGCTCTTGTAAAGCAGGCCTAGTGGTGACAAAATCTCTGAGTACTTGTTTGTTCGTGAAGGATTTTATTTTTCCTTCACTTATGAAGCTCAGTTTGGCTAGATATGAAATTCTGGGTTGAAAGCTCTTTTCTTTAAGGATGTTGAATACTGGCCCCCACTCTCTTCTGGCTTGAGGAGTCTCTGCCAAGAGATCTGCTGTGAGTCTGATGGGCTTCCCTTTGTGGGTGACCCGACCTTTCTCTCTGGCTGCCCTTAGTATTTTCTCCTTCGTTTCAACCCTGGTGAATCTGATGATTATGTGCCTTGGGGTTGCTCTTCTTGCGGAGTATCTTTGTGGTGTTCTCTGTATTTCCTGGAGTTCAGTATTGACCTGTCTTGCTAGGTTGGGGAAATTTTCCTGGATAATATCCTGAAGAGTGTTTTCCAGCTTGGATTCATTCTCTTTGTCACATTCTGTTACACCTATCAATCGTAGGTTGGGTCTCTTCACATAGTCCCACATTTCTCGGAGATTTTGTTCATTCCTTTTTGTACTTTTTTCTTTAATCTTCGTTTCTCATTTCATTTCATTGAGTTGATCTTCAACTTCTGATATTCTTTCTTCTGCTTGGTCAATTCGGCTGTTGAAACTGGTGCATGCTTCACGAAGTTCTCGTGTTGTGATTTTCAGCTCCTTCAATTCATTCATATTCCTCTCTAAGTTGTCCATTCTTGTTATCAATTCCTCGAATCTTTTTTCAAATCTTTTTTCAAGGTTCTTAGTTTCTTTGCACTGGTTTAGTACATGTTCCTTTAGCTCCCTGAAGTTTCTCATTATCCACTTTCTGAAGTCTGATTCCGTCATTTTGTCACATTCATTCTCCGTCCAGCTTTGTTCCCTTGCTGGTGAGGAGTTTTGGTCCTTTTTTGGAAGTGAGGTGTTTTGGTTTCAGGTGCTTTCCTCCTTTTTGCACTGGTTTCTTCCCATCTTTATGGATTTATCCACCTGTCGTCTTAGTAGTTGCTGATTTTTCAATTGGGTCTCTGTGTGGTTGCTGAGATTGTTGATGATTAAGTATTTCTGTTACTTAGTTTTCCCTCTAATGGTCTATCCCCTCTGCTGTACGAGTGCTGAGGTCCACTCCAGGCCCTGCTTGTCTGGGGTGTACCTGCAGCAGCTGCAGAACAGTGAGGGATGATACCAGTTTCTTCTTCTGCTTTCCTTGTTCCAGAATAATGCCAGCCAAATGTCAGTCTGATTAGTCCTTCTCTGGTGTGACTCCTTGGATATACAGGGGTCAGGGAGCTGCTTGAGGAGACAGTCTGTGCTTTATAGGAGCTCCAGTGCTGAGCTGTGAGCTCCATTGTTCATTCAGGGTTGTTGGGAGGTTGTTTATGTCTGCTGCAATAGAACTCATAAACACCACCCTTCCCCACCCCAGATGCTCTGTCTCAGGGAGTTGGGGCTTTCTTTATGAGTATCTGTTGCACTGTCCTGCCCCACTTGGCCGCAGTCTATTCACTATTTACCTGCTGGGGCTATGACCTGCTAGCGCGGGTCCACCCTGTTGCTGCTGGGCTCCCTTCTGCTGTGGAGCGCGGAGTCTCTCTGTTATGGCAGGTTGCCTCGGCAATGGCAGGCTGCATCAGTCCTGGGTGGTACTTCAGTGGGGGTGGACTGCCTCAGCAATGGTGGACGCCCCTCCCTCACCAGGCTGCACCGTCCTAGATGCCGGCAGCAAAACTCTCAGCCCCAAGCACCTCCAGTCACCGCCCTGCTTGTCCCCATGAGCATGGGACCCGCCGAGCCCAATTACCCAGCTCCCTGCCTCAGAGTCCGTCCTCTCTCTCTCTCTCTTCCTCTCCCCAAGCTGAAAGGTCGACTCTCTCACTGGCTCCCCAGTAGCCTGCCGATAGGGCACTGGGATCTGTGCAATCTCCTGTGCCACTGCCCACTACCCCGGCTCAGATCAAGCTTCCCAGGAAACTCCTGGTCTGGCTCATTGTCAAAGTCCCGTTCAATCAGATGAACATGCCAATCTGCCCTTCCAAATCTCAGATTGCTGGTTTAACAGGGCACCCAGACCAGTGAGTTCCGCGCCGGGTCCCGCCGTGGCACCAGCCAAAGAGGCGGCGGGAGCCAGCTGTGTTAGCCGGCTGCTAGCATCCCGTGTCTCTCCCACACCTGGGACTTTCAATGCTCTGTGTGCATAAAAGGAACATTCGAGAATGTGGCTAGGACTCACCCTCTGCACCTTCACTGAGAGCTGCAATCCTGAGTCGCCTCTACGAAGCCATCTTGTCCACAGCTGGTTGTTACTTTCTATGTGTAGTGCCTCTTTCAAAAGCTCTTGTAAAGCAGGCCTGGTTGTGACAAAATCTCTAAGTACTTGCTTGTTGGCAAAATATTTTATTCTTCCTTCACTTATGTAGTTCAATTTGGCTGGATATGAAATTCTGGGTTGAAAATAATTTTCTTTAAGGATATTGAATATTGCCCCCCCACTCTCTTCTGGCTTGTAGAGTTTCTGCTGAGAGATCTGCTGTGAGTCTGATGGAATTTCCTTTGTGGGTGACCCAACCTTTCTCTCTGGCTGCCCTTAGTATTTCCTCCTTCATTTCAACCCTTGTGAATCTGAAAATTATGTGCCTTGTGGTTGCTCTTCTTGCAGAATATCTTTGTGGTGTTCTCTGTATTTCCTGGAGTTGAGTATTGACCTGCCTTGCTAGGTTGGAGAAATTTTCCTGGATAATATTCTGAAGAGTGTTTTCCAGCTTGGATTCTTTCTCTTCATCACATTCTGGTACCCCTATCAAACATAGGTTAGGTCTCTTCACATAGTCCCACATTTCTTGGAGATTTTGTTCCTTCCTCTTTGGGCTTTTTTCTCTAATCTTGGTTTCTCATTTTATTTCATTGTTTTGATCTTCGACTTCTAATCTTCTTTCTTCTGCTTGGTCAATTCAGCTGTTGAAACTTGTGCATGGTTCACAAAGTTCTTGTGTTGTGTTTTTCAGCTCCTTCAATTCATTCATATTCCTCTGTAAGTTTTCCATTCTTGTTATCATTTCCTTGAATCTTTTTTTTAAATATTTTTTCAAGGTTCTTAGTTTTTTTGCATTGATTTAAAACATGTTCTTTTAGCTCATTGAAGTTTCTCATTATCCACCTTCTGAAGTCTGATTCCATCATTTCATCACACTCATTCTCCATCCAGTTTTGTTCCCTTGCTGTTGAGGAGTTTTGATCCTTTATAGGAGGTGAGGTGTTTTGGTTTCAGGTTCTTTCCTCCTTTTTGCGCTGGTTTCTTCCCATCTTTGTGGATTTATCCACCTTTTATCTTAGTAGTTGCTGATTTTTTGATTGGATCTCTGAGTGAACGCCCAGATTGTTGATGATGAAGTATTTCTGTCACTTAGTATTTTTCTAACAGTCTAGCCCCTCTGGTGTATGACTGCTGAGGTCCACTTCAGTCCCTGCTTGTCTAGGGTACACCTGTAGCAGCTGCAGAACAGTGAGGGATGCTACCAGTTTCTTCTTCTGCTATCTTTGTCCCAGAATGATGCCTGCCAAATGTCAGTCTGATTAGTTTTTTTTTTTTTTTTTTTTGAGGTGACTCTTTGGATATACAGGGGTCAGGGAGCTGCTTGAGGAGATGGTCTGTACTTTATAGGAGCTCCAGTGCAGGGCTGTGGGCTCCATTGTTATAGTCAGGGTTGTTGGGCATGTGTGTTTACATCTGCTGCAGCCGAACTTATAAAACCCCCTTTTTTCCCCCTCAGATGGTCTCTCAGGGAGTTGGGGCTTTATTAATGTGTATCCATTGCACTGTCCTGCCCAGCTAGGAGGCAGTCTAGTCACTATTTGCCTGCTGAGGCTCCACTCTGCTGCCACGGGGGTCTGTCCTACCACTGCCGGGCTCTGCCCTACCACCACTGGGCTCTTCCTTACCACCGCAGGGCTCTGTCCTACTGCCGTGGGGCTCCTCCCTGTTGTCAGAGTCTCTCTGTTATGGTGGGTTGCCTCAGCAATGGCAGGCTGCTTCTGTAATAGGTGTGTTTCTCAGTAGGAGCAGTATGCATCCGTAGTGGTGGATGCCCCTCCCCCACCGAGCTGCACCATCCTGGATTCAGCTGAGCCTGCAGTAAAACTCTCAACCCCAAGCATTTTGAATCGCCATTTTGTTTGTCCCTGTGGGGGTGGGACTTGCTGAGCCTGATCACTGGGCCCCCTGCCTCAGAGTCCCTTCTCTCTCTCTCTCTCTCTCTCTCTCTGTCTTCCTTTTTAAGTTTAATGGTTGACTCTCTCACAGGTGCCTCGGTTGCCTACTGACAGGGCACCAGGATCTGTGTGATTTCTAGTGCCGTGGCCCACTGCTCCAGCTCAAATCATTCTTTGCATGAATCTCCCCATCTGGCTCAATGTCCAAGTCCCACTCAATCAGATGGATATGTTAATCTGCCCTCCTAAATCTCAGACTGCCAGTTTAACAGGGCACCCAGTCCAGTGAGCTTTGTGTGGGGCTGCCACTGTGCCGTGGCACTGGCTGAAACAGCCACACAAGCCGAAAGAGCTGTGCTGGTGTCCTGTGTCTCTCCTACACCTTGAAATTTCCTCATTCTGTGGACAACAAAGGTCCATCTGAAAATGTGGCTAGGACTCACCCTCTGCACCTTCACTCAGAGCTGCAATACTGAGTTGTTCCTACTACGCCATCTTGGAAATCCGATCACATTTCACTTATTTTTATGAAAATGTAATGGCAAAATTTCTCATTTATTATGCTCTGCACATTTATACAAGGCACAAATAGTATGATTTGAGGATTAAATATTTGCCATCTATCTAGAAAATGATCAATAATGTTTCTGTTGTTTTGGAAATTACTCAAGAATTATTACATTTATTGACAGAATGCTCAATGAATTTCCAAACTATTTTCCTCAGTGCTTTGTACTGTAACTCTACATAGTTTTAAAGATTAAGAGTCTTAGCTCGATTTTTGTGGCAGAACACTAGAAAATATTCTTTAGATAATGCACCAGTTTCTTTTTAAAATTTGGTTACATATTAATTAAGTCCTAATATAGGAGGCATTTCCATCTGTAAATAAAATTATATGTGCATTAAACTTTCCCTTGATTCTTATTTCATCTGTTGACTCTGAAGTCAGAAAAGCTAAAAGCAGTAGCTGTTTCTAGTACCCAGTAGGTGGTGCTTTCAACCAGAATTTGACAGTCCTGGCTCTGCTTCTACTCTCTGTATCCTCATCTTAATAACTGTCCAAAGATGCATTTGAAATCAATTTGGATTAGAAAAACTGGTTTGGCTTTTCATATCAAATCTTCAAGTCCATCAATGATGAACAAATACTACTAGTTTAAAAATGATAATGTCTTACTATACACTTTTAAAAGTAAGTAAAATAAATAAAAACAACATTCCAACATTCCTCTTTCCTTATTTCTATATTTTAACTTTTTTCTTTATTTCCTTTGTAGAACCAGCACAGCTACCTATGAGAAAGACAGGTTCTTTCTCATGGTATTTACCTGTTCCTGATACATTTGTCAAATTTTTCTTCACAAAAGTAGCTTCTTGGTTATATGAAAAACAACAACAACAATATAGAAATCTTCATCTATGTCCCACTCTAAATGGAAAACATGTTTCACTTTGTAAAGTTTTGTGAACCTCTGATAATGAGGAAAAGTCAAGCAGCACTTCACATGTGAATTCATCAAATGTATGCTTTTGATCTATGGGTAAAGTTACTTGCTGAGAGCCAAAGGCTGACCTCTGCCAGCCAAACATCCACCTTAAATCTCCCATTCTAATTACTTTTCCTTATATTATACTAGCATGTAGGATTACCTGTTTAAAACCCCAATTGTGGAAGAGAAGACAGGAAGGAGATGGATGGATTCAAATACTTTTGTATTATGAGATCCATGTGTAATTTAAATCAGAAAAACTAGGATAAAACAATGAGTAGCTTGGATTCACATTTGATCTCTAATCTCCCCTATCTCTGACCACTACTGGGGAAGACAATCATGGTTTTAACTATTACTTACTTCATTCTGATATATTGATGCTTAAAATTTTCCTGAAAATTTAAAACTTACTGATTATACATATATTCATGGGCTGCCCAGTGATTCTCAAATTTAACTCTGCCTGAAAAAGACCTGTGCCTTCTTAAAACACCTATGAATCTAAATTGAAAAAATTCTGAAGCTGCAACCTCAGAATTCTTATTCAGTAGATCTGATATGGAGCCAAATTCACAGTTAATTTTGAGAACAGTGTATGTCACTTCCATCAATGCCGTTTTTCACAAATATTTTCAGATAACAAATTTATAGTCTCCTGCAATATTTCTGGGAAGCATCTGAAACATGGGAACTCACTGTACTGCTTCACTTGTACAAGTAGAGGGAATGCCAGGATACTGCTCCCTAAGTTATCAACGTTCAAATATGGTAAACATATTCTGTTTTTGTTTTTAAATGAATATTGTCTATACCATTTGTGCATCATTCACTAGAAATGCAGTTGTTTGATGAAGAATGAGAGGGGTGTCATGGACTTAGTGAAGACATTTGACTTTCAAGCTTGTATGTCTAAGTCACAGGATGTAAGTATGGTGCATCTTTTTATTTCTTGCTTGTCCTTTTGTCATCCTTGCCACAATCTTCTTTCCAGCTACATATAAAACCATCACCAAATTCCCATTATTTCCACATCCAAAATGTTTTGAACCTTCTTCAAGCTTAGTCCTTTTATCTTTGAAGCTCAATGAAGTGTTTTCTTATGTTTTTGCATATATGAGCATATGATATCAACTACATTTTATTATCAAATTATAACATATTAAGAGGTTAAATTAACACGAATTACTACATAGAATACATATACTAAATAATAATTTTTTTTACTTGACTTTAAAACTTCCTTGGCTTATACAATATTAAATATTTCTCATATGATTATTGAGAAAAAGTTAAAAATAAAATAAAATGAGACAAAACAAAATACAAGGTGAATATTCTGTTTCATTTCTGTAGTTTCATCTCCATGTTTCCAAATAACTTCTAAAAACTATTTCCTTTGGGTTTTCAGAGGGTTTTGTGGGGACCCAACTAATAGCACCTTTTTTGCTCCAAAATGACTAATCTGATTTATAAAATAAACAAGGAAAGATAAAACTATAAAGGCACAAATATCAACTTTAAACATTATTATTCCATCTCTGGACAAGCAGTCTTATAATACAAGACCCAGAATTAGTCACAATTATCTACCTAGTAATAAGCAGGACTGGAAAAGCACAGGGTTTCCTGAGTGGGAAGCCTGCCCTTGTCATGAAGGCAAGTCCAGAGCACATGGGTACTGTGGGCAGAAGAGAAAAAATGTGCCAGACTACAGATTTGAAATTTCTCTCTCTAGTCTTACTAGTCAGGATCAATTACTCCTCTACCCCAGGGGAGGAATGAGTAGAAGGCAGAGAGGATAAAGAAACTGCATGCAATTGAAAACCAAAAACCAACAGGAGGAATAGTCCCCCTTATAGTGCATTGGATATTGGTTCTTGTCATTTGTATGTAACAATGTTTTAGTCAGTCTAAGAAGAAAAGCAGTTTATCAAAAGACATTTTGGAACCTTTGTACAACAGTTTATTTTCTTCATTATAGAATATTAAATAAGTCATAAAAAATTAATTAAACCATTCTGTACCCATTTGATGACTTATATTCTATTTTCAATCAAAAATTATAACCAGTCCCATCATTGTAGAGAGCATAAGAAATTATGCACTAAGATTACATTTTGACAAGATGCTTCTATAATAAAAAGTGAAAACAAAGATACCCAAATTTTGAATATTATTCCCTTTTCCATTGTTGAATTATCAGGTAAAATTCAAATTCAAATAGTATATCTCCTCACAAACTAAATTTCTCAGACACTTAATTTCAAAGAAATTAAATCCAAAATCAAAATATCTTGACCATGTGAGTAAAGTCTCCAAAATTATTTTCCCATTGTTTTGTTATTCTTTTCAATCTCTGTTAGAAGTATAAGCAATGACTGAATTTAGCTGGTATGCATTCAATAGTTCCAGTGTCTTCTGTTTTATAGTGGGCTGAGTATACATTTTTAAGATTTCTAAAATTATTTTACTTTAGTACCAAACCTTGACTTCACTTTAAGGACTTTTTTTTTCCCCTCTGTACTTTAAATCTGTATTTCTTTGACATTCCACTTCTAACAGATAACAGCATCATCTACACAAATGTATCAAGAAAATATATGTTCCTTTTTTCTTTGATTTACCCCCTACATTTATTTATTAACCAATACCTGTGACTGTACTAACTCTTTGTGCCTGATCAAGAACAGATTACTGTGTCTCTTTCACTCCTGATACCCAATAACTAACTTAATTTCAACTATTTTTCAAATCTACATGGCTGCATTCTTAGTTCATACTATAATTATTCCTCATTTGGATTACTGTGAGAGTAACCCTTCCTTTCAGAACAGATAAAAAGCTCTATGTCTGACCAAGATATCATTCTTTACCTTGGGTTATAAAGCAGCCTGTCTCTTACTCAAGCACTTTGAAACACATGGAATTGCATCTATTTATATTTCAATTTCTTCTGTACAGGGAAACACATAAGAAAATGGGAATATGTAGACAAATTTAATTAGCTGTATTCTCATCAATGCTTTATTTGCTGTTTACCCACTACAGTGTAAATAACATGCCTATTTTCTTCTCTGTAATAATATTCACAGCAGAAAACATAGTATCTTGAATGTAATTATATTAACAACAATTAAATCAGGATTTTTGCTCAGAGTAAAATATTGTACTCAACATTTGTTAAGTCACAGAGATTAGCAATTTGAAAATCATGTTTTATCTGTCCTAGCAGAATGGTCACAAATATGATGAGGCAACCAGAAGTTAACAGTAATCATTGGCTATCTGAGCAGGTCTCTTAAGTGTGGTCTGGTTCCAGTTAACTAAATATGGATAGCAGGATGTCACTGCAGAAGTGATGGACAGAAAAACTCAATTAACTTTACTTCTACTAGCATGTTGCTATGGATATTTCTTAGCTGTCAGAGAAACATTTCCAGGACCCAATGGGACCACTTTGTCTTGGTAATTCTCTTGGAGTCTCTTTTTGCTTAGTCATCACTAACTTTAAATTTATTAAAAATGCAGTCCAGTGTTTCAGGAAATGGTAGGACAATTTATAACAATTTAGGTACAAATGTGTACCCAATAGAATCCTGGAAAGACCAGATTAATGGTTACAAAATTCAGCCCAAATCGACTCAAACAGAGAAAAAAAAAATAACCAAAAAAATTAGGTAGTATTCCCCACAGAGCTGGTGGAAGCTGAGAACAGGTGGAAGGCCCATCCCCTTCTGAGTTGGAGGGGTGGAAGCCCCAGCCTCCTGGGCATGGCTGCAGCTACCCAGCTGTGTCTGTGGAGCTGGACATTTCTTCCTTCTCAGGGGGTCGGGAAGCATCCCATCTCCTCACAGATTCAAAATGTCTGCTACCGCTACCCAGCATCTCCCTACTCCCAACACCTGTTCAGATTTCTGAGTAAAGCTAACGCTGAGCCTGGGTGTTGTCACAACCTGGCCAGGTGTGTGCAAACTTGGGGCAATGCTAACATGTGAGCCTCCTGCCACTTTAGCCCCCTTGGGACTTTAGAGAAGGACCTGGTGGGAGGTAATTGAATCATGGGCATGGTTACCTCCATGCTGTTTTTGTGATAGTGAGTTCTCATGAGATCTGAGAGTTATACAAGGACTTTCCCCACCTGTCGTCTGAACTTTTTGCTGCCACCATGTGATGACAAACATGTTTACTTCCCCTTCTACCGTCATTGTAAGTTTCCTGAAGTCTCTCCAGCCATGCTGAATTGTGAGTCAATTAAACTTCTCTTTATACATTATCAAGTCTTTATTAGCAGCATGTGAACAGAACAATACACTAAATTGGTATGAGAAAGTGGGGCACTGCCATAAAGATACTCAAAACTATGGAAGTGTCTTTGGAACTGGGAAACAAGAAGAGGTTGGACAGTTTGGAGGGCTGAGAAGAAAACAGGAAAAGGTGTAAAAGTTCTGAACTTCCTAGAGACTTGGAGAGCTCCAAACAAGGGAAAAGTTGGGAATGTTTAGAACTTAGTAGAGACTTGTTGAATGACTTTGACCAAAATGTTGATAATGACATTAACAATGAAGTCCAGGTTGAGGTGGTCTCACATGGAGATGAGAAACATGTTTGGACCTGGAATAAAGCTGATTCTTGCTTTAGCAAAGATACTGGCAGCATTTTTCCCCTTCCCTAGAGATTGGTGGAACTCTGAACTTGAGAGAGATGATTTAGGGTAACCTATAGAAGAAATTTTGAACTGACAAAGCATACAAGAAGAAACTGAGCATAAAAGTTAGGAAACTTTTCAGCCTGGCCATGAGGTAGGAAAAAAATACCTTATTTTCTGGGGTGAAATTCAAGCCACTTAGAGAAATTTGCATAAGTGATGATGAGCCAAATGACAAATGTTAATCACCAAGACAATGGAAAATATGTCTTCAGGAGATGTCAGAGATCTTCACAGCAGCCCCTCCCATCACAGACCCAAAGGCCTAAGAGAGAAAAATGGTTTCCTGGGCCAAGTCTAGAACCCCACTGCTGTCCAGCCTCAGGACTATGTCCCAGCAACATGAGCCATGGCCAAAAATGGCTAAGATACAGCTTGGGCTATTGCTTCAGAGGGTGCAAGCCCCAAGCCTTGGCTGCTCCACATGGTATTGGTCCTTCAGGTGTGCAGAAAACAAGAATTGAGGTTGGGGATTTCAAAGAACATATGAAAACACCTGAACGTTGAGACAGGTTTGCTGTAGGGGTGGAACCCTCATGGAAAATCTCTGCTAGGGCAGTGCAAAAGAAAAATGTGGGTTTGGGGCCTCCACGCAGTCTCCACTAGGGCACTGCCTAGTGGAGCCATGAGAAGAGGGCCATAGTCCTACCAGACCTCAGAATGGTAGATCCACTGATGGCTTTCACTTTATGCCTGAAAAAGCTGTAAAGATTCAATGCCAGCCCATGATAGCAGCCCAGAATGGGGCTATGCCCTGCAGAGCCACAGGAGTGGAGCTGCTGAATGCCATGGGAGCCCACCTCTTACATCAGTGTTACCTGCATATGAGACATGGAGTCAAAGGAGATCATTTTGGAACTTTAAAGTTTAATGACTGCCCTACTGGATTTCAAACATGCCAAGGGCCTGTGGCCCCTCTTTTGTGGCCAGTTCCTCCATTTAAAATGGGTGTTTACCCATGCCTGTACCTCCACTGTAACTAGGAAGTAAGTAACTTGCTTTTGATTTTAGAGGCTCATAGGTGGAATGGACTTGCCTTGTCTAAGACTTTGAACTTGGACTTTTGAGTTAATGCTGGAATGAGTTAAGACTTTGAGGGACTGTTAAGAAGGTATGATTGTGTTTTGAAATGTGAAAACATGAAATTTGGGAGGGGCCAGGGGCAGAATAATATGGTTTGGCTCTATGTCCCCACCCAAATCTCATATTGAATTGTAGTTCTCATAATGCCCACATGAGGTGGAAGGGATTCAGTGGGCGCTAACTGAATCCTGCAGATGGTTACCTCCATGCTGTTCTTGTGATAGGGATTTCACACAAGATCTGATGGTTTTATAAGGAGCTTTATCCCCAACTTCACTATGTACCTCTCCTTGCTGCCATGTGAAGAAGCTTGTGTTTTCTTCCCCTTCTGCCATTACTGTAAGTTTCCTGAGGCCTCCTGACCCATGCTGAACTGAGTCAATGAAATCTCTTTTCTTTATAAATTATCTAGCCTTGGATAGTTCTAGATTAGCAGCATGAGATCAGACTAATACAACATGCAACAGATTTAATGAGGGTGATTTATATAAAGGATAAGTCAATAAGGAGAACTCAGGATATGGTATAGGTATAATAGCTGTGCAAGGACAAGGGAAAGAAAGGAGGATAGATAGGAAGGGTTTCAAATTAAACCACAATTCTTGGAAAAATTTAACCACACTGGTACAGAGTCTCCTAACCAAAACTGCCCATTACAGGAGTCCCACACTTCATAACAGTGGGTCAACACTTGTGCAGCTACCATGCTCAGACATTGGCTGGGGGCAGTGGAAGGGAAAGGTGACCTTGGTTAAGGAAAAAAAAAGTGGTGTTGGATACAATAGTATGGAAGCTGGTTCTGTCATGTTTTATACTTCCTATAGTAGTTTCTCTTAAATGAGATCCAAAAGTGCATTTCCATGGCAGCTAAAATACAGTAACATCCTCTGTGATTATACTCTACTATCTTGTGTCATTTCACTATAGTATGTGCACATATTTGTGTATATTTAATAATTACCCTAACTTGAGAATATCAGTTTTTAATAGAGAACTTGTACATTACACTATCTGTATTTATTTCTTTCTAAAAAAACTCTAGAGTTGAATGGCTACTTCCACTTAAAAATGTTGGGAAAACAAACAGGAATTATATCAGAAATCATAAATTAGCAATTCAGTGAAAACATATTAAAGCTTTATCGAACTTTGATAAAAGCACATAAACATATGTAAGCAGGAAAAAACAGTAAAAGAAGAATATTATTATTCTAAATGTGATCTCAAAACAGTGTATTGTTAAAAAAGTAATTAGATCATTTAAAATGATTATATTGCATTAATGGATTTTATGCAAAAGTCAAGATCCCTGTTATTAATGCAATGCAACACCCTGATAAAAAATACTGAAATAATTATAAATATAAAATGAAAGTTGGGAACAGAATAATGAGATCAGGGTACATGACAAAAATAAAAGTATGCAAGTGAATATAAGGTTTTCACTTGTTGGGAGGGTATGATATAAATTAATTCATGTATTCAAAAAATTTGTATTGGGTAGCTACCACGTGCTATAAAATATCTAGAAATGGTGTTGGCAGCTGTCTCCCCACCAAAGGCACACACACAGTCCTTAATGTCATGAAGCTTACATTCTCATGAACGTAGTCAGAATGTAAACAACCATTTCATCCAAATACATAGAATTATTTCTAAGTTATCTGGTATCCTAGAATATATGTATCCAATTCAAGCATGACATTGTATAGATGAATAAAATAAAATGCAATCTCTTAAAAAGATAGGAAAAAAACAGAACTGACATTTCCCAAACCCAAGCTTAGGAGAATACAAAAACCAAAGTAGAAGATTCTGATTTTTATTTTCTACACTTTAAACTTAACTTCCCAACTTTATCCTCCAAAGATGAACGATGAGGCCACACAAGAAAATGTGAGTTTATGACATCCCTAATATCTATTTCAAATTGCTCTAAAGATTGTAACACATTTTCCCTTTTATTCTTTGAGGAAGAAACAGCATTTTTTTAAGTGTGCTTACCTCTTATAAGAGCCTGGAGCCCACCCCTTCCACATGTGTTCCTTATAATTTCATACTTAACCCTCCACCATTCTCTCATTATCTTTGTCTCCCCCAACCCACCCCTGCCATAGAGTCAACACTGCTATGGTACACTGTTACATGTTTTTCTAAGACTCTCACCAATATTCTAATAAATTAAGTAGATATGATTTAGTAGAGTCTACAAGGATTCTCAAACACAAGATAAATGTTTAGGACCCTACAATTTTTCAGTATCAGAAGAAGGGCAATGCCCTATTAGCTCATCACTTTATAAATTATCTTCCACTGAGCTGCCTTTTGTAACAACCTTAGCTTTTATTGAGAAGCATTAACAAAAAAAGCCATATGAAAATTTATTCTGCATTTGCTCTATAAAGGTGATAAGATCCAATATCTACTTTGTAGCTCCAAAATTGTTTATTAGATCCCTTGTGAAAAATGAGTTAAAGTATTAGTCACTTTCTTTCCACTGAGAAATAATATGTTTCCTACTTTCTGAAAAAAAGTCATACAATTTCTGGTGGCATATTTTGCATTTTGGCTGCTCAGATTATAATCTGATATTCTACCGTAGCAACAATGCTAATCACATTAATATTTTGACAATAACCCTTTTTAGCTTTGTAAATATTAAGTTCTATGTCTGTGGGACTTGTGGCTGGAAATGAAAGTGGTCCTAGATCTTTAGAATAAATCCTTAACCTAAGATTGATCAATTAATCAATAAGTAGGAATGTCCCACTCTTTGGGGGTACCTAAGACTCAGGGTTTTCCATGAATAATTTCATATTAGCCCTCAAAGTCTTGATCTTTAGAGGAAAAGCACCAAAAACATTCCAAAAAAATATATAGGCCATCTTAGGTCTGCGTGTGAGACCAGACTGCCAAAAGGACCCAAGTTCTCTTGATAAAAAACCATTCCATCAAGAGAAACAAATCTAATAACCCCACTAATGGTTAAGAGTACTTTTTAAAGAGCTGCTCTTATAGATGATGGGTAAAGCTGCATTCCAGGAACAAGCACTGCCAGACAGCATTTCTCAGACCTAGCAGTATTTGTGGAAAGTTCATATACCATTAGCCTGGGCCTCTGGAGCATTCATGGAAACTGCCTAGGACTTCCATACCTACATGAAAGTTTTACCTCTTACTGACTCTTTTTGTTGACCTAGACACATTATTTCATTTATCTGTGGGTGGAATTCTCAACTGGAGTCAGCCCAGCTACTGGATATCAGTGCCCTTTGGCTGTTAACCTGACTGAAACTTTCTCTTCCAACTGCCTCTAGTCCTCTGTTTGTTCCAAAATACCTCCTTGGGTAGGAAGCCAATCATTCTAAGATATTGGTTTTATATTAAAGAACTTCACATTCCCCATATTAACCACTTCAACGTTAATTAGGCTCAACTCTAGCCACTGGTAACAATAAGATGTAATTCTTTTTGTGAGTATACTATCTTGGATTTGTATCAGAGATTTTTGCAGAATCTCTTTTTACACGAAGACACGCAAAGTGTTCAACAGAAACTAGTCTCTGAGTTCAGTATTTACTATTTTAAAACCCAGATCCATGTACTTCCTTAGTTCTAGAGCCCAGTCCCAGTCCCTGTAAGCTCTTCTAGCCCTTTATTCCACTATTCCATTCATACCTGAGCAATCCCCCTGTAAACCTCTCCAACAATTAGGGTCCCATGGAATCTAGTGTACACTTACTGGTAGTTTTGCTTGGAACTGTTAATGTTTTTATAAAACTACTCATGCACCACAGGTCCACTATTTTGGACAGTGTATACTCCTTGATTTATTAAACTCATATAATTGATTTTTTTCAAAGCCCTGTTTTGTTCTATAAATCTTCAAACAAAATTTTTACTTTAACAATCCCTGTAAAAGTCTACCTGACTCTTGTCTTAATCACCCATGATGTTGTACTAGACAGAGGCCTTTAACTGTTCAAATATTTTTTACAGATTATGTTCAGATTTCTACATATATTTTAAATTTACATAATTATAATGTAGTGTAAATCTTACTTTATAAATACACTTTCACTCAATAGAATGCTTTCAAGATTTCTCCATAACTATAAATATTTTCAATTTCATTGGCATACATTTATTTGTAATATTTTATTGTATATTAAAAATTGGCTTTATCTGTTTTTATTTCCTAGTCTTGTTTCATTGTGTTTTTCACTCATTGAAAATTCTAACTAGTTTTATGCACTTTATTTATTTTTCCCAATAATGTACTTTTAACTTATTGATCTCTTGTTGTATTTTTCTTTTATATGTGATTAATTTCTATCACTATCTTTATTTCTTCTACTTTATCTTAGACTTATTTTGAATAGTATAATTGTTTAAATAGTATACTTTTTTCATTACCTTTTTGACTCATTTTGGTACATAAGCATTTAAAATCAATTTCTCATTAAGTATACTAATTTAGATGTGTCCTACAGTTATGATGTATAGTATTTTTATTTCATATTTTCTAAAATAATTACTGTTTATTGAGATACAAATCATGTTACCTTTCATTTGATTTACTATTATAGTAAGAACTGTTTTCAGCACATTAAATTGCCTTGTTTTATATTGTTTTATATTTTCTTATTGCCAAATTGCACATGTAAAACACTATTGTTGAAGTTACCATTAATTAACATTTTAAAAAGTATTTATACTATGTAAAGAATATAAATAATATAGAAATAATACATTTATAAGCTTTATATAAAAATCAGTATAAAATACTCCGTTATTCCATTTTGTTTCAGTTTAAGCAAATGGATAATCTCTTCAGAGTCATCAATTTGTTAAACTGATAACAAAGGGAGAAAATTCCTATTTAGGAAAGCCTACAAGAACTCACACTTTTTTGGTGAGGTTTCAAGAGCCTAGTTAGTTGATTTGAAAGTTGAATTAACTAAGAAGGAAATTCTATTTTCAGAATGTGTTGGTGTGAAAAGTTTATTCCATGGAGCTCCCTAAATATAAACTGGTAGCCTGGTAGCACAGAGTGGAGAGGAAACAAAAGCCCTGTTTTTAGATTGACATATCCCCCAGTATTTTTTGATTAAATATTTTAAAGTAGATTATTCTTGGCTAGATGTTCTGTTTAGAAGAACTACTTGTAATATGTCATCATATTATAAGTCATATCAGTCATCATCTAGTGATTAGATTATTTTTATAATCTTAGCCATCACGTTCCTTGCTCTGTACATCTGTACTTCTCTTCATTCAATTATTGTTCTTGGGAAGTTATTTTCTCTTTGGAGGTTGAGTTGATCTTCTTCAGGTTTTTATATTTTGATTCCAAATTCCTTTTTTCTCATGACTTTTTCTCTAGGCTAGCATTTTCTAAAGATGACCCTGATTCTGCCCAATGCTTTTGAATAGAAATAGACTTGCAAAGGATTTCTTTTTTTTTTTCCTGAATCATTTTAGCAATAGTTTGAGCTAGATTTTTTTCCTCCTTATATAAAATCTCAATGAAAATAAACTCATTAAAAAGCTGAAGACAGAAGAACATACCACTGACATTCATATCAAGCTATAATTTTAAGGACTAAGTTCAGGTCATTTAATGGTATGGTTATCTTCTTGTGTACCTACCCATGGATCTAGCTGAAACCAAGATCCACTATAATCTGCAGCCTCTCCATAGTGACAGAGCCCATAGCAAAGTTTGTTAAAATAACCTATGGCTTCATAGGCAACAACAACCTATATAAATGGCCTAGCTTTCAACCTGGAATCCAACGTCAACCCAGGAAACAAGAAAGAATACAAATACAGATGGTAAAGGGAATAATGTATATAATAAGGTATGAACACGATCCACTGTCCAGTGCTCTCTAGCTAATCTCTAACTTACCCTCTCTGTCCCCACAAAACAATATGACTACAGTTTTCAATGTAAGAAACAGGACAATGAACATCCATACATCTACTATTTAAAATCAGTAAATTAAATTTATCCATATTTTCTACATCTTTTTCCCTCATTACACTTTCTCTTTTCTTAAAACTTTTCAAAGTCAATATTATGTAGTTCGATACCTTGTCATATATCACTTAAAATAAAGACATCAGTGTCTGCCTTATACTGCTATCACACTTAATAATTCTAGTGAGTGACTTTATCAAATGGCAGAATAGGACTTTCAGCACTCATTTTCTAGCAGAAATACCAATTTGAATAACTGCTCACATGCTAAAATATCTTCACAAGAGCTAAGGAATCCACATGAGAGATTATGGCACCAGGCTAAAACACAAAAATAAGGAACTATACATTGAAGAGGTTAGGAAGAACAATTTTACATTACCCAAGTCACCCCTCCCCCAAACATGTGCAACACAGTTTAGAAGAGATATGTTTTCTATGAGGGAAGGAGAACAAAGTGAGCACTATTTTTGCCATGAAACCCACACTAAGACCACAACAGTAAAACCTAGCTTGAAGATGTCACCTGTGTACTAAGCTTCCATGCTTGTACCAATATTAAGCCGTCCTCTTAAACTCAAAATTGATGTCCCAGTCTTAGTCTTCAAGCCTACCCAGGAAGCTGTCCTACTTGAGTGGCTCCAGGCCCACTCAAAAAAGTGCCAGAGCCCCAGGCTCCAGGCCAGCTTCTGGGGACTCAGACTCTAGGCTCGACCAAGGCTCCAGACTAACTTCTGCAACAAGGCAGCCTCTGCAGCCCCAGATTTCAGGCCTGTCCCAGCACCAAACTGGTGCCTATGGTCCTAGATTTTAAGCTGGCACCCACAGACCAGTGAGCCTCTAGACCTACCTTAGTGCAGGCTGGTTGGTACACATGGACACAAGCTCAAGGTTAGCCCCTGCAAGTTTATGCCTACTTAGTGCAAGACTAGCATCTCTTATCCAAGCCCCAGGAGATCCTGGGTCTATGCCCATTTCAATAGAGCCAAGCATGAGGCCAAGTACCATAAACCCAGCCTCCATGCCAGTTGAAGTACTAAACTGGAGGCAGTGTCTGAAGGCTTTAGGTTAGCCCCCAGAGACCAAGACTGTAGGCAGGTCCACAAAGACTCAACTTTAACAAAGCCCCTCCCCTAGGCACGAGGCCAGCACCAGCATATCAAGACTCTAGGATGGTTCTTGTGGTCCCAGGCTGCAGTGTGCCCAAAATACATGACCACCTCTGTGGACCCAGGTGTCAGATTCACCTACCTTATGACTCAGACACCATGATAGCATGTCCAAGGATGTCAGCAGCAAGCTTACTCACAGATCATACCAGATATTTTGAGCATGATCTCTGGATGTGATGTGGCTGAAGGGTTTTTTCTACTGACACTAATCTATAGATACAGGAATAGATGCCAACTTTTTCAAATGTACAGATATCAATGCATGGCTGCAAGAATCAATCAGAGAAATATTACCCCAATGAAAGAAAAAAATAAAGCACCAGTAACCAACCATACACAAATGGAGATTTTTCTCAGCAGAAATCTTGCAGGCCAACCAAGAGGAAGTGGGAAGATACATTGCTTTTAATACCAAAACTGAAGTTATTTTTCACCAACCTAATATTTTTTAAAACTCTAACAGAAATCCTGAAACTGAAAAATACAATAAAACAAACGAGAGATTCCAGATGGCACTGTAGGAGCAGCTCAGGGTTGCAGCTCCCTGTGAAAGCGCAGAGGGTGAGTGGATGCTGCATTTCCAGATGGATCTTTATTGCCCACAGACCAGGAGATTCCCAGGCAAAGGAGACCCACGGGTCACCAGCATGGCTGTTTTCGCTGGCGTGGCTGTTTCAGCTGTTTCGGCCACCGCAGCTGTTTTGGCCGGTGCAGCTGTTTTGGCTGGCACTGCAGCACAGTGGCTCTCCATACAAAATACACTGGTCTGGTTGCCCTGTTAAACCTGGCAATTGGAGATCCAGGAAGAGAGATTAGCCCATTTATCTGATTAAATGGGACTGAAATCTAGAGCCAGGCCAGGAGATTCCCGGGCAGTGCCATTGTTTCGGCTGGTGCAGTGGGTCGCCACACAGGAAATCACACAGATCCCAGCGCCCTTTTAGCAGGCAACTGGAACACCTGGGAGAGAGTCAACCGTTCAACTTAAAAAAAAAAAAAGTCTCTGAGGCAGGGAGTCAGGTCATCAGGCTCTGTGGGTCCCATGCCCACAAAAACAAATAAACAAAAAACAGCAATTGGAAATGCTCAGGGTTGAGAGTTACATGGCAAGCACAGCTGAACCTGGGATGGTCCAGCTCTGTGGGGGAGGGGTGTCCACCACTACTGAGGCACCCCACCCCTCCGTGGGTAGTCCACCATTGCTGTTGCAGCCTGCCATTGCTGAAGAAACCTGCCATTGCTGAGGCAACCCACCATAACAGAGTTTGCCATTACAGAGGTGGCCCACCATTGCCAAGGCAGTTCAAACCACACCCATATAAACAGGACAGCAGGGAAGTTCACATGGCAGCAGCTCAGCAAAGCTTCTGCAGGCAGACAGTGAGAAGGCTGCCCCTTTGCTGGGCAGGGCAGCCCTGAAAAAAATAAAGAAAGGCAACAGCACAATGGATACTCATAAATAAAGCCCTAACTCCCCGGAACAGAGCACCTGGGGAAAAGAAGGGTGTTATAAGTTCTGCTGCAGCAGACTTAAACGTACATGCCTAGCAGCTCTGAATGAACAACAGAGCTCACAGATCAGCACTTGAGCTACTATAAAGAACAGACTGTCTCCTCAAGCAGCTCCCTGACTCCCGTATATCCAAAGAATCACCTCACAAAGGACTGATCAGACTGACATTTGGTGGGCATCATTCTGGGACAAAGATAGCAGAAGAAGAAACTGTTAGCAACCCTTACTGTTCTGCAGCTGCTGCAGGTGATTCCCAGGCAAGCAGGGCCTGGAGTGGACTTCAGCAGGTCTACAGCAGAGGGGCCAGACTGATAGAAGGAAAACTAAGAAACAGAAATAACTTCATCAACAACAATCTGGACGTCCACTCAGAGACCCAATCTGAAAATCAGCAACTACCCAGACAACAGGTGGATAAATCCACAAAGATGGGAAGAAACCTGTGCAAAAAGGAGGAAAACACCCAAAACCAGAACAACTCGCCTCCCACAAAAGTCACAACTCCTCACCAGCAAGGGAACAAAGCTGGATGGAGAATGAGTATGCTGAAATGACAGAATCAGACTTCAGAAGGTGGGGAATGAGAAACTTCCATGAGCTAAAAGAACATGTTCTACCCCAATGCAATGAAACTAAGAACCTTAAAATGAGATTTGATGAAATGATAACGAGATTTGATGAAATGATAACAAGAATGAACAACTTAGAGAAGAATGTGAGTGAATGTATGGAGCTGAAAAACACAACACGAGAACTTCGCGAAGCATGCACAAGTTTCAACAGCCGAATTGACCAAGCAGAAGAAAAAATATCAGAGGTCGAAGATCAACTCAATGACATAAAATGAAAAGGCAAGATTAGAGAAAAAAAGCACAAAAATGAATGAACAAAGTCTCCAAGAAATGTGGGACTCTGTGAAGAGACCTAATCTACGTTTGATAGGTGTACCTGAATGTGATGAAAAGAATGAATCCAAGCTGGAAAATACTCTTCAGGATATTATCCAGGGAAACTTCCTGAACCTAGAAAGGCAGGCCAATATTCAAGTACAGGAAATATAGAGAACACCACAAAGATATTCCTCAAGAAGAGCAACCCCAAGGCACATAATCATGAGATTCACCAGGGTTGAAATGAAGGAGACAATGCTAAGGGCAGCCAGAGAGAAAGGTCATGTTACCCACAAAGCAAAGCCCATCAGACTCACAGCAGATCACTCGGCAGAAACTCTACAAGCAAGAAGAGAGTGGGGGCCAATATTCAACATTCTTAAAGAAAAGAACTTTCAACCCAGAATTTCATATCCAGCCAAACTGAGCTTCATAAGGGAAGGAAAAATAAAATCCTCTGCAAACAAGTAAGTACTCAGAGATTTTGTCACCACCAGGCCTGCTTTACAAGAGCTCCTGAAAGAGGCACTACACATAGAAAGAAATAACCAGTACCAGCCACTTCAAAAACATACCAAATGCTAAAGAGCATCAACAAAATGAAGAATCTGCATCAACTAACAGGCAAAACAGCCAACTAGAATCAAAATGGCAGTATCAAATTCACACATATCAATATTAATCCTAAATGTAAATGGGCTAAATGCACCAATCAAAAGACACAGACTGGCAAATTGGATAAGAAACCAAAACCCATCGGTGTGCTGTATCCAGGAAACCCATATTACATGCAAGGATACACAAAGGCTCAAAATAAAGGGATGGAGGAAGATTTACCAAGCAAATGGAGAGCAAAAAAAAAGCAGGAGTTGCAATTCTCGTTTCTGATAAAATAGATTTTAAAGCAACAAAGATCAAAAGAGACAATGAAGGACATTACATAATGGTAAAAGGATTGATACAACAAGAAGAGCTAATGATTCTAAATATATATGGACACAATACAGGAGCACCCAGATATATAAGGCAAGTTCTTAATGACTTACAAAGAGACTTAGACTCCCACACAATAATAGAGGGAGATTGTAACACTCCACTGTCAGTATTAGACAGATCAACCAGACAAAAATTAACAAGGATATCCTGGACTTGAACTCAGACCTGGAACAAGCTAACCTAATAGACATTTACAGAACTGTCCACCCCAAATCCACAGAATATATATTCTTCTCAGCACCACTTCACACCTACTCTAAAATTGACCATGTAATTACAAGTAAATCACTCCTCAGCAAATGAAAAAGAATGCAATCATAACAGTCTCTCAGACCACAGTGCAATCAAATTAGAACTCAGAATTCAGAAACGAACTCAGAACTGCATAGCTTCATGAAAACTGAACAACTGGCTCTTGAATGTTGATTGGATAAACAATGAAATGAAGGCAGAAATAAAGAAGTTCTTCGAAACCAACGAGAATGAAGACACAACATACCAGAATCTCTGGAACACATTTAAAGCAGTCTCTAGAGGAAAATATATAGCAATAAGTGCCCACATGAGAAGAGTGGAGAGATCCAAAATTGACACCCTATCGTCAAAATTGAAAGAGCTAGAGGAGCAAGATAAAAAAAAAAAAACTGAATGCCCAGCAGAAGACAAGAAATAACTAAGATCAGAGCAGAACTGAAGGAGATAGAGACACGAAAAACCCTTCAAAAAATCAATAAATCCAGGAGCTGCTTTTTGAAAAAGATCAACAAAATAGACAGAAAACTAGCCAGATTAATAAAAAAGAAAAGAGAGAATAACAAAATAGATGCAATAAAAAACAATAAAGGGAAAATTATCACAGATTCCATGGAAATTCAAACCATCATCAGGGAATATTACAAACAACTCTGTGCACATAAACTAGTAAACCTGGAAGAAAAGGATAAATTCCTGGAAACCTGCATCCTCCTAAGCCTAAACCAGGAAGAAGTTGAAACCCATGAATAGACCAATAATAAGATCTGAAGTTAAGGCAGCAATTAAGAGCATACAACACAAAAAAAGCCCAGGTCCAGATGGGATCACAGCCAACTTCTACCAGACACACAATGAGGAACTGTTACCATTCCTCCTAAAACTATTCCAAATAATCCAAAAAGAGGGAATTCTTTCCAAATTATTTCATGAGACCAACAACATACTAATACCAAAACCCGGCAGAGACTCAACAAGAAAAGAAAACTTCAGGCCAATATTTGTAATAAACATAGATGCAAAAATCTTCAATAAAATACTAGCAAGCCAATTGCAAGAGCACATCAATAAGCTTATCCACCATGATCAAGTAGGATTCATCCCAGGGATGCAAGGCTGATTCAACATATGGAAGTCCATAACCATAATTCACCACATAAAGAGAACCAAAAACAAAAACCACATGATTATCTCAATTGACACAAGAAGGCATTTGACAAAATTCAACAGCCTTTTATGCTAAAAACCCTCAATAAACTCGGTATTGATGGAACATATCTCAAAATAATAAAAACTCCTTACGACAAACCAACAGCCAATATCATATTGAATGGGCAAAAACTGGAAGCATTCCCTTTGAAATCTGGCACTAGACAAGTATGCCCTCTATCACCACTCCTATTCAATTTAGTACTGAAAGTTGTAGCCAGAGCAATCATGCAAGAAAAAGAAATAAAGGGTATTCACATAGGAAAGGAGGAAGCCAAATTATCTCTATTTGCAGATGACATGATAGTATATCTAGAATACCCCATCGTTTCAGCCCAAAAACTCCTGAAACTGATAAGCAACTTCAGCAAAGTCTCAGGATATAAAATCAATGTGCAAAAATCACAAGCATTCCTATATACTAATAACAGACTTAAAGAGAGCCAAATCAAGAATGAACTGCCATTCACAATTGTTACAAAGAGCATAAATTGCCTAGGAATACAACTAACAAGGAACATAAGGGACCTCTTCAAGGAGAACTACAAACCACTGCTCAATGTAATAAGAGAGGACACAAACAGATGGAGAAACATTCCATGTTCATGGTTAGGAAGAATCAATATCATGAAAATGGCCATACTGCCCAAAGTAATTTACAGATTCAATGCTATCCCCATCAAACTACCAATGACCTTCTTCAAAGAACTGAAAAAAAACACCTTAAACTTCATGTGGAACCAAAAGAGAGCCTGCATAGCCAAGTCACTTCTAAGTAAAAAGAACACAGGAGGAGGCATTACACTACCGAACTTCAAACTATACTACAAGGCTATAGTAATCAAAACAGCATGATACTGTTACCAAAACAGAGATACAGACCATTGGAACAGAACAGAAGCATCGGAGGCAACACAACATATCTACAACCATACAATCTTTGATAAACCTGACAAAAACAGGCAATGGGGAAAGGACTCCTTGTTTAATAAATGGTGTTGGGAAAACTGGCTAGCCATGTGCAGAAAGCAAAAACTGGACCCCTTCCTGACACCTTACACTAAATTTAACTCCAGATGGATTAAAGACTTAGATGTAAGACAAGGCACCATAAAAACCCTAAAAGAAAATCTAGGCAAAACCATTCAGGACATAGGCACAGGCAAGGCTTCATGACCAAAACACCAAAAGCATTGGCAACAAAAGCCAAAATAGACAAATGGGACCTAATCAAACTCCACAGCTTCTGCATGGCAAAAGAATCAGTCACTAGAGTGAATTGGCAACCAACAGAATGGGAAAAAAATCTTTGCAGTTTACCCATCTGACAAAGACCTGATATCCAGAATTTACAAAGAACTCAAACAGATTCACAAGAAAAAAACAAACAAGCCCATTCAAAAATGGGCAAAGGATATAAACAGACACATTACAAAAGAAGACATACAGGAGGCCAACAAACATATGAAAAAATGCTCATCATCACTGGTCATTAGAGAGATGCAAATCAAAACTACTTTGAGATAACATCTCACACCAATTAGAATGATTATCATTAAAAAATCTGGAGACAGCGGATGCTGGAGAGGATGTGGAGAAATAGGAACACTTTTACACTGCTGGTGGGAGTGTAAGTTAGTTCAACCATTGTGGAAGACAGTGTGGTGATTCCTCAAGGACCTAGAAATAGAAATTCTATTTGACCCAGCAATCCCATTACTGAGTATATATCCAAAGGACTATAAATCATTCTACTGTAAGGACACATGCACACGAATGTTCATTTCAGCACTGTTTACAATAGCAAAGACCTGGAACCAACCCAAATACCCATTGATGATAGACTGGACTGGGAAAATGTGGCACATATACACCATGGAATATTATGCAGCAATCAAAAATGATGAGTTCATGTCCTTTGTAGGGACTTGTATGAAACTGAAGAACATCATTCTCAGCAAACTGACACAAGAACAGAAAATGAAATGCCGCATATTCTCACTCATAGGCAGGTGATGAAAAATAACACATGGACACAGGGAAGGGAGCACTACACACTGCAGTCTATTTGGGGAAGGGGGGGCAGTGGGGTGGGGGAGTTGAGGAGAGATAACATGGGGAGAAATGCCAGATGTGGGTGAAGGGGAGGAAGGCAGCAAATCACACTGCCATGTGTGTACCTATGCGATTATCTTGCATGTTCTTCACATGTCCCCCAAAACCTAAAATGCAATAAAAAAAATGAAAAATGCACTAGAAGACATCAACAGCAGCATTTATCAAGCAAATGAATTAGTGAACTCAAAGATGGCATTTGGAAATATACAATGGGAGAAAATGAAAAAAATAAGTAAGAGAAAAGAAGGCCTTAAAGAATTATAGCAAAAGAAAGAAAAGGAGAGAAAGAAGAAAAGAAAGAAAGGAAAAGAAAAGAAAAAAAAAGAGAGTGAGAAAGAAAGGGAAAAGCAAAGCAAAGAAAAGCAAAAAAAAAAAAAAAAGGAAGAAAAGAAAAGGGAAGGAAAGACAAAGAAGAAACAGGCTGGGCATGGTGACTCATGCCTGTAATCCCAGCACTTTGGGAGGCCGAGTCAGGTGGATCATGAGATCAGAAGATTGAGACCACCCTGGCTAACAAAGTGAAACCCTGCCTTTACAAAAAATATAAAAAATTAGTCAGGCATGGTGGCAGCCTGTAGTTCCAGCTACATGGGGGAACTGAGGTAGGAGAATCAGTTGAACCCACATGGCAGAGGCTGCAGTGAGCCAAGATTTTTCTACTGCACCTCAGCCTGGTGACAGAGTGAGGCTGTGTTAAGAAAGAAAAGAAAAGAGAGAGAAAGAGATAAAAAAGAAAGATGAAAGGAAAGAGGGAAGGAAGGTAGAAGGGAGAGAGGGAGGGGTGAGGGAGGGAGGGAGGGAGGGATAAAAGAATTATGAAACAGCACCGAAAGATTCCAAGTTTGAGTTATTATGGATCAGAAAAAAATTTGAGAACGCTAAAAGGGTAGAAAGTTTATTCAAATAGGTAATAACAGACAACTTTCTAAATCTGGAGAAGTATATAAACATCCAGATACAGGAAAGCCAAAAGTCATCAATCAGATTCAGTACAAACCGTTCTAACCCAAAACATATTGTGATCAAATCCAAGGTCAAAGAAAAAGAGAGGATTCTTAAATCAGCAAGTGAAAAGAAGTAAATAACACAGAGAAGAGTTTGACTTGTCTGGCAGCAGACTTCTTCATAGAAATATTACAGGCTAGGAGAGTGGAATATGTTCAAAGGGCTAAAGAAAAAACAAAACACCTGTCAACCAAGAATATTGTACCCAGCAAACCAATCTTTCAGAAATGAAAATGAGAATGAGGCTTTCCAAGAAAAACAAAAGCTGAGATAATTTATCACTACAGAGCTCTCTCTTTTTTTTTTTTTTTTTTTTTTTTTTGTACTTTAGGTTCTGGGGTACATGTGCAGATCATGCAAAATTGTTGCATAGGTACATAATGGCAAGGTGGTTTGCTACCTACATCCCCCGTCACCCACATCTGGCATTTCTCCCCATGTTATCTCTCCCCACCCCCTACTGTCCCTCCCCTAGGCTGCCCCCAACAGACTCCAGAGTGTGATGTTCCCCTCCCTGTCCCTATGTGTTCTTGTTGTTTAACAACCACCTATGAGTCAGAACATGTGGTGTTTGATTTTCTGTTCTTGTGTCAGTTTGCTGAAAATGATGGCTTCCAGATTCATCCATGTGCCTACAAAGGACACAAACTCATCGTTTTTTTTATGGCTACATAGCATTCCATGGTGTATATGTGTCACATTTTCCTTGTCCAGTCTATCATCGATGGGTGTTTAGGTCTGTTACAGGTCTTTGCTATTGTAAACAGTGCCACGGTGAACATACATGTGCATGTGTCTTTGTAACAGAGCAATTTATAATCCTTTGGGTATATACCCAGTAATGGGATTGCTGGGTCAAATGGAATTTCTATATCTAGATCCTTGGGGAATTGCCACACTGTCTTCCGCAATGGTGGAACTAATTTATACTCTCACCAACAATGTAAAAGTGTTCCTATTTCTTCACATTCTCTCCATCATCTGTTATGTCCACATTTTGTAATGATTGCCATTCTAACTGGTGTGAAGGGGTATCTCAATGTGGTTTTGATTTGCATTTCTCTAATCTTATAAGAAATGTTTAAGGGAGTTCTTCAAACTGAAAGAAAGAGATGCTAAAGTGTAACAAGAAAACATCTGAAAAAATAAAACTCACTGCTGAAAGCAGTAAATACATAGGCAAACCCAGAATATTCTAATGCTATAAACATGGATCAAAAACTACTTACAAATTTGGTATGAAGACTGAAATAAAAATTATTAAAAGTCATAGCTACATTAATTTTTTAGGAGACAGGCAATATAAATATACATAAAAGCTTTAACTTCTGTAATACCACTAGGTGACAAGTTATCCCCCAAACTTCCAAAATACAGAGGTATGGTGACAAATTACTGAGAACAACAAGTTACTGTGGTATAATCAAGTTATGAGAAAACATTTTAAAAGACAAAATGAATTTAGGCCCTGAGAGTAAGAGAAGCCATAAAACACTTCAATTCAGTTGCCAACCAGAAAAGACATATAAAAAATTGGAAGGAAGATGCAAATGAAATGAGGTAAGGTTAGACTGTAATTGGGCAATCTGGGTCCTATGAACTGTAAAATTCAACCAAATTTTACAGTCCTATGAACTGTAAAATTCAACACAGAGAAACAGAGAATAAAATAGTAATTAATAAAGGCTGGGGAACTGAGATTGGAGAGATGATAGTCAAGGGGCATAAAATTTCAGCTAGTTAAGAGGAATACTTTCAAGAGAGCTATTGCATATCATGATAACTAGAATAGATAACAATATATTGTTATAACTAAAATTTGCTGAGAGTCGATTTTAAGTATTCTTACCACAAAAAATGATAAATATGTGAGGTAATAATATGTTAGTTTGATTTACCCATTCCACTATGTATATATGTATCAAAATATTATGTTATATAATATATACATAATTTTTATTATTCATTAAAAATAACCAACTTAATCATTAATCTAAAAAGGCTTTATTAAAGAGATCATAATGGGAATAGAATATTAACTTAGAAATATAGGAATACTAAATCTAAGGAAAAAGAGTAGTATGTGATATTATGAGGATTAATGAGAAAATAAAGAATATTAAAAATTTTAGGGCAGGCAATCTGGGTTCTCTGATAAATAAGTTATAAGGATAAAAGAACTTGTTAAGAGAACTCAATGACCTAACATATATTTCTAAGAGCCATATTAGCTAAATATCAATACATGCATATAATAGTAAGGAATAGAGAAGAACTTGTCTTTTGATAGGAGAAAAGGACTGCACCATGTAATTTTCCATCTTAAGTCTCATTTTCAGTAAGATTTGCCTCACTCAACTTTAGTTCTTGGAGATATATACTATTTTCTACATCTGGACCAGTTGTCGATGATATTCATGCTTATTCATCTTTCTGGTTTTACCTTGTCACTTATTCGACCTCCTAGGCAAAATCAGCCCACTGTCATATATATTCATCCTGTAATTCTCCTTAATGTGACATATAAAAATATTTATTTTCATCATTTGTTTAATGGCTTCTTTCTTAGAAGGTGAGTGACTACATTATTCTTATTCGTTGCTGCAGTCTCACTGTTATCTTGGTTTCTGTCATATAATACATCTTCAGTAGCTGGTCAGTAAAGAATGAATGAGTCAGAGGTAATAAATATGTAAATGACAATTTGTGTGTTATATATGCCCATTTCTGTTTATAGCTTTAGATCTATTTCTTCCTTCCTTATACATGTTACCTTTCAGTGTTCCTTATGGGCACAACTAGGTGCCTTTTTTGCCCTGTCTTGATTTGTCTTTGACACCTCTAATTTAACAAAAGGACATCGCCCTTGTTGGGTAGTGAGGTCTACTCGAGTTTCAATTGAGGCTTTGGAAGTTTGAGCACAAAAAAATATCAAAATAGCACCTAGAAATAAAACTCAAAATGTTCTCTACATGTTTTGCTGTTATTCAATATTACAGTTAATTAGGACTTCTGCAATAGTGTTTTTTAAGAAAAAAATATGCTTTAAATGTCAAATAATTACCTGAAAAGGGGGCTTGAATTGCCTGACATCAGAATCAAGGCCCAGTGAAACCATGAAATGCCCAGATGGAAAGCTGTGATCTCAATGTGAAGAAAAATGAGCATCTGAGAAGATCTAAGCAGGCAACATGAGGACATCCAGACATTCACAGGGTGGCATCAACAAAGTAAAATGGTGGCAGACAACAGTTTAGACAGATGGGAGAACACACAATGAGAGGGTGTAAGAATTAGAATTGACTGAAATTAAGGAAAC
This sequence comes from Saguinus oedipus, assembly GCA_031835075.1. NCBI lineage: Eukaryota > Metazoa > Chordata > Mammalia > Primates > Cebidae > Saguinus > Saguinus oedipus. The sequence goes on from CM063178.1 coordinate 132,991,431, forward strand.
AGACATTAAGCAGTAGGATTTATTAAGAGGAATGTGTCAGACTGTCAGACAGAGGAAAGCAAGAAACAGGAAACAATAAGTAAAACTTGTTTTGTAGTTGAAGGGTAGTCATAAGAAACAAAGCAAAATACTCCAACAAGGACTCAGAAATCCAGTTAAAAGTAAATGGTGACAGTAATGGGGAAAACTATTATATGGCTATACATATAATTTGAGAACCCACCTCAAAACTGACCTGGACTTATGTTCAAAAGATAGAACACCATAAAACCAATTATTATAAATAGTATTCTGTGTAAGAAAATGTGCCTAAATATAGATCCCCAAATTTGTTTCAACAATCTCTCTCTTTCTCTCTCTCTCTCTCTCTCTCTCTCTCTCTCTCTCTCTCTCTCTCTCTCTCTCACACACACACACACACACACACACACACATAACCATATTCATATTTCAGTATCTAATCTGAGGATTCAATAATTTGTTAAATATAAATTTACTTTTACTTTACTGATGTTATAGCTAATGGACGGTTAAATATAGTACAGTATATAGAGGTCATCATGAAACACAGAAAGAAAAGTCAATACTAATGATCACAAAGGACTTCCTGGAAGCAGAAAGACTTAACTGAATCATAAAGACAGTTTTAAGTAAAAGATTGATATGTATCACTAATTGGTACCATAAGAAAATCTAATGCCGGTAACAGTACATAGTAAAACATAATTTATAAGCTTGAGCCAATGGATAGAGAAAAACCACCCAATAACTGCAGAATATATACTCATTTCAATTGATTTAAATGTCAATAAATCTCAAAGGATTTAATTAAAAATATGTCATTTTACCACAATCCAATTAAGCAAGACATCCACAACTAAAATTCCTTGATGAATGCCAACTTTAAGCTATGATCCATATAGTTTTTATCAAACTAGAAATAGAATATTATTCAGATAAAGTATATCTATACAGAATCAATAGGAATCATAATTAATGTGAACTACTGAAGCTTTCTTTTTAGATTAAGAACAAATCAGAACTACTTTTCTTCACCAATTCTATTCAACATTGTGCTGGAGATCTAATCGGTAAGAGGAGAAAAGAAACAAAAGGCTTAAGAGTTGGCCAGGAGAAAAAATAACTGTCAATTTTATTTTCTTAAATCACAGATATGATTGTTTTAGAAAACGTAAAATTATTGATAAAGTATTTCAGTCAATATGAGAGCTACCAGTGTTACTGGATATAAAGTCACTTGATATAAAAAAGTACATTTTTATATACCAAAAAGGAAAATAAAAATTTTATTATTTATAATAATATCAAACTATTAAACAGTGCATACAGAAACAGTTATATTATAGTGGGCTTGAGGTATCTCTATGTTTATCTTCAGAGAACCTGGAGATGATGATGACCTTCAGCCAAAATATGGATGAGAACGTCTAGCTAGTGATTTATAATATACCATGTAAAACTGAAAATTTTTTGTAGGAACCATGTTCTAGCTTATATAGCTTTTTCAGGGATGTATAGATTAATGGCTAGGTCCTGCTTTTAAATATGTAAGCAGCAGATTATAAAAAAAAATTCCTCAAACTTTTGCCTAGTCTACCCTGGAAATAATCTTACATATATCTTAGAGGTTCATAATTCAAAAGTAAAGTACATCTGTGCAGAGAGAGTGTGCTGAGGGGCATATGTACATGCCTGGACTACTCAATGATAGCCAATGTTTTAATTATCTATCTATGCTGTATCATTAGCTATATTAAAGCCTTAAGTGAGTGTACTCTGCAGATTCATGAGTCTTTTCAACCAACTGATTCTGTGTAATTGTAATATTTAGGAACAAATATAAGATTTAATATTTACCAGATTCTACAAAGACAAATATAAAACATGTTAAGAAAAAATAAAATCAACATATATAGAGAGATATACAAATTTTTAACTGAAAGTCTCAATATGCTTATTTTCATGGTACTAATTTATAGTTTAAATGTAATCCCTATCAATACCAAAATAGAAATTTTACTTCTGGCTAAGATATGTTACTGGGAAATGACTTATCCTCACATATAAACAACCAACAAAATAACTGTAAAACCTAGTGAAATATATGGAAGAACAACAGGTAGCACATTGAAGTGATTTCTAAGAGGAAGGAAACAAACAAGGTGGATCCTACAACTCCTACTGATTTCTGCTTCTCTATAGCATGCAAAAGGGGAATCTAAGAACTTAGTGGTTGCATTTATTTCAGAAAATAGAGAATAGATTTCAGGAAGTCAAATATAACTAAAAATGCAGGATTAATTAAGAGACAGAGAGAAGTTTTATAAATCATCATAAAGTTTCCCTTAAGACTGGAAATGATTCTGCATGTATATACAAGAAAAATATCCTAGGCTGGAGAATAAACCATGGAACAGTAATAGATTAAACAATTCCCAGAATTCAATAGTTTCATACTAGTGGGAGTATCAATACTTCTTAGTACACAGACTTATAAATTAGTACCAGAAGAATAATCAAATTGATAATATTGAAACCTTCAATACACATAATAATAAAAATTATGTGTATATCTAATGTATGTTGATATTTCCTTAACATGTTTTATAATTGTCTTTGTAGAATCTTAGTTCATAGAACTAAGAACTATTGAAATTCCTACTAGTGTTAAAAAAATTCAGATACAGAGTATGAAAATCCTCACAGCTTACCACCTTAGTAATGGTACTATTAGCTCTATGCCAACCACTGCCCTGAAACCACCATAACAAATGTGAAAAGAAAAATTTAAAAGTATTGAATGGATTCCAAGTAACTTACTTAACTCAGGTCCTCAATAAAATTTAGCACAACTAAAAAATACAACAAAAAAAACCAACAGTGAAAAACATCACAAAATATATTATCTCATAAAACATTCTGAATCATGTGGAGAATCCCCAAAATGACTGATAATCAGAAGACAAGCCCATCAATAGATCTAGAAATTATAGCAATGACAGAGCTTGCTACAAATCAAATGCAAAAGTACAGTATCAAAGGACAGAGAGATGAGTAAGACAAAGTACAGAGGAACAAAGACATATGAGAGATTTATCAGGCATTAAACAGCAAAAATTAAGTGAAGTGAAACATTTGAAAAACTGAAAGAAAAAAAAAGATAAATTAACTTAGAACTGTTGCCCCATAAAAATATTATCTAAAACTGAAGGCAAAATAAAGACGTTTTCACACAGAAACTGAGATAATGCACTGCCATAAGATCTTCCACTATAACAAATGTTAAAGTTATTCTCATAGAAGAAAAATAGAATCAGATGGAAACCTGGACCTACCTAAAGGAATAAAGAGCGACAGCAGAGCTAAAAGTGTTAGTAAATATGTAAGTTACTTCTTGATTTTAAAATATTTCTTAAAAAATAACTGGGAGAATTCTGACTATGGTGATTTAAAGAAGTTGGCAATTCTGCTCTTTCAAAACAAGTATAAAATCTATAAAAGTATAAAGCATAGAGTATACATATAAAAATTAACAGATTATAAATTCCAATAATTTATCAACAGAAATAATAAATATTGGAAAATCATACTATTTCTTCCATTTAAAATTGCATATTTATTTAAGGCAATAGTTCTACATGGATGTATATAAAGGAAAGGTGTCAAATAGAGTATATGTGCAAACCATACGTTTCTATAATTAACATAGTATTAACTTATAATAGTTCTGGTACTTAAGATGAAAATTGTAATTCCAATTACAAAATCAATGTAAAATATACAGGAAAAATGAAGTAACTTCAATGTTATGTAAAAAACATTATTTAATAAAAGAAAACAGTGAAGAAGGAACAGATAGATGAGTAACAAGATTTGTGCAAAAAACAAATAGCTAAATGGCAGATACAGTCTAACACTACTGATAATTGCATTAAAAAAGTGAATCCACTAAATACCAATCAAAAGGAAGAGAGTTTCATAGTGGATAAGAAAACAAGATATAACTGTGTAATGTCTAAAAGAGATATAATTGGTTGAAAGCAAAAGGGTAGAAAAATATATAACATGCTAAAGTAACAATAAGAGAATGACTATATTATCAACAAAAGACAAAATAGGATTAGTTCTAGAGGAAAAGATAATTTATCATGATACAAGTGTCACTGCTTCAGTCTGTCTCTCTCTCTCTCTCTCTCTCTCTCCATATATATATAAATATATATATATATATATATATATTTCTACTGTTTATATATATATAAACTGTATATATATATATATATATATATATATATATATATATATAAACTGTATATATATAAACAGTAGAAATATATATATTTATATATACATAAACAGTAGAAAATTTTTGGAAACAGTATTATGGAAACAGTAGAAAATTTTCTCAACCAATTAAAAATTGAACTACCATATCATCTAGCAATCTCACTTCCCTTCTGGATATATATCTAAAGGAAATAACATTGGTATGTTGAAGAAATTTCTGCATGTTCATGATCATTGAAGCATTATCCACAAGAGCTAAGAAACAGAATCAACCCATGTCCATCAATGCATGAATGGCTAAAGAAAATGTGATTTATATATACAATGGAATGCTATTTAGCCTTAAAAAAGAAGAAAAACTGGTTAATTGCAACAACTTGGCTAAATCTGGAGGGCATTATGTTAAGTGACATAAGCCAGACACATAAAGTCAAAATACTGCATAATGTCATTTACATGTTGCATATAAAAAGCTAAATTCATAGAAGCAAAGAGTAGAATGGTAGTAGTTATTAGAGGCTGGGAAAGGGTGGAGTAGGCACTTGTGGATATTAGTCAACGGGTACAAAATTTCAGTTAGATGCGATGAAAACATCCAGAGACCTATTGTACAGCATAGGGATAGATTTAGGAACAATGTATTACATACTCACAAACTGCTAAGAGAGTAGATTTTAAAAGTTTCATCACAGAAAAAAGAAAAGCAGGTATTGATGTAATTGATATGCCGATGGGCCTGATTTAGTTATTTTGCACTTCATAAACATATCCAACATCATGTTTTATATCATAAATATATACAACTTTTGTCAATTAAAAAGTAATTAAAACAGTCTAAATAAATTTAAAATAATTAAAATTCTACCAACGATGTTCTCAAGATATTATGAAATTAAATTATAAAACATTAAAAAACAACTACAGAAAAAAATAGAAATTCACCAAATATTTACATATTAAATAAACACATTTAAATAACCCATTGGTTAAACAAGAATTAAAATAAAAATTTAAAAATATATATCCTGATCTATATCACTAGGGTGATTTTCAGAAAAGTTAAAAAGAAGCTAGCTAACTAAATCCTTACCAAATATGTCTAAAGGAATGGAACCATAATTACTGGCACAATTGATTTTCTAAATTCTTTATGATATTTTACTAATGCACAATCTAGTTTAAGCTGTATGGCAGCAAGTGTGTGTGAGGGGGTGTCATATGTGTCAAGTATATAAACTGGTGTATCACTTGAGACCATCCACTTTTAGAAAACTTTAGGTAGATACCGTTCAAAATAATTAGCAAGAAGAAACACAGTTTATTTAAAATTAAGAAATGCATGCAGTTAAAATCTGTAATTATTTTAGACTAGTTAGCCATTACTGTTTCGTAATTAAAAGATATATGCTCTGCTGTATGCTACTGATTATATCAGTAAATGAGTTAAATAAATATAAATACCAACTTACTATATTTTTAGTTTTTACTTCAAAATTTATTCTGAAGTTGATGTATTGGATATTATAAAATATCTATGTAATATATAACGTGTATTTTTTCAGATAGATGCAAAGTGCTGCAAAAATATCCTACTTGCAAATATCTATGTAATATATAACATCTGTATTTTTTCAGATAGATGCAAAGTGCTGCAAAAATATCCTACTTGCAAATAGATTTTGCTAACATCAAGCTTTTTAAATATTTCCTCAAAGACTGAATAGAAATAGCAAGGCATGTTAATGATAGTAATGAAAAAAAAAAACAAAGTGAAACTATTTTAAATATTAGTTAATATTTAAAATCATATATATAGGACAAGGGTAAGATTGTTATTAGTTCTCTCTTATATAAATCTACTTTGTAAATGTCCTAGTATAACGTTTTTATGGAAGATCAGTGTGCAATCTGATTTTAAATGCCTTTTCCCTAAAATAAATAAGAACACACGCTGAGAATACACAATTTCATTGATCATAATGTACTTTCAATGCTTACAAATAACTGTAGTATAAAATATGCACTATTCTTTTGGATATTAACTAAGTGATTTCTGACACTAAACATTAATCTTTTCAATTAAATATATAATAGTTTTATAATTGCAGAGTTTTTCTTACCTCATATTTGATTTGTATGAAGCTAAGGTTATTTTGGATGGCAAATGTTTTCATCTCTGAATGTACTAGAAGGAAAAAAATTAAGTCAACTGTGTGCTATTTATTATTGCTAATATTTGTATTTGGATCTTCTGTATATTAGAAGCCAATGTGTTCATGGAATAAAAATGTTTTAAAAGTTGGTGAAAAAGAACCATACCTCTTAACGAGGAATTAGCATATTGAACTAGGGATTACATGTTTAGCCCAATTCTGTCTTCTACCTAGTTCTGTCAGGAGAAGTTAAGGTATATACGTACATCCATATATTTATACATATGCAAAATTACACCAATTAGAAAGTAAAATGTATAAGATAGGAGTTCATGGAGTTGTTTTTAATTTTTGTTCTATGATGTAATCCCTATTTCTAAAATAGTGTCTTTCTTCCCACCTTTAACAGTTTCTTAAAATTTACTAACTGCCAGATACTATTCTTAGTACTAAAGATATAAAAATAAAACAAACATCCTGGAGATGTCCAACCAGAGGTAACCAAGAAGAGCTTCTCCAAGTATGCTCTGAACATGGTTTCAGAAAGAAGGCATTGAGAGTGGAGAGAAGTGATGCAGACCATGGCTGAAAGAGAAGGTAGCTGGGCATCAGGACTCAATCCTGGCCCTGTGTGGCACCTAGAGGGGAGGTGAGTGAAATAAGGGTGGGGGGGCTCACTCTCACCCCAGACCATCAGGATCCTAGGTGCGTGAGATCCCACAACACTCATGGACATCTGAGCTGGCAAGGAAGACTACCTGGAGAGTTGGCAGAGACAGAACTTCAGCCTGTGCAGAGCCCGGAAGTTTTGGCCTAGAAACACCTTCATTAGAGCACAGTCATGGGCACCCATACTCCAAGCCTTGCCAAATACCTCTAGGTGGCTTTATAGCATTTATTAGCTTCTAGACTTGGACTGAGCAAACCTGTCTTGCCTGTGGGACTAGGCCAGTCTGATCTGAGTACACCGCTGTCAAGTGTCAAAGTACACTTCTGCTCAGGTCCCTGCCTGGCTACACTTGCTTGTAGTTCATCCTCAGCTTGCCCACAGCCACTGCCATAGGTTTTTCACTGGTAGACCCTGGCTACCCAATGGAGTGCTTTTGCAGACAACCCACAGTAGAGTACATCTGCCCAATGCCTCCCCTGCAGTGTCATGTACCTGCCAGCAACCTTCCCCACCAGTACACTTCCACCTAAAGCATGCCCCTGCTCCCCTGCTGGCAAAAACATGTTTTCAGGGAACCAAGGAGGGAAACATGCAGGGACCCACTGCTGGTATTTTCACAAGTAAGAAACCCTGCTCACATGGCAGGCTGCACACGCATGAGGAATCACTACCACACTGCCAGAGCACCTTTGCTGGCAGTCCCCAGTGGAGTGTCAATGGCAGCATACTGAAAACACCTCAGCCCTTCCAGTGCAGCTGGTGCTTAGAGACCAAAGAACAAAGCCACAAGCCGGGTCCAGCACCCCCAGGGTTGGAGCACATGGCCCAGAAGTGCTGACATTAAGCCCAATTAATATCACAGTCAAATTCTTATTGGCATCAAAGAATGTAAAATCAAAAAGCCCCATTCTAAAGGTAGCAATTTCAAAGATTAAAGAGACCTCAGTCCACACAGATGAAAAAGAACCAGTGAAATGGGCTGTCTTCAAGAGACCTGTTTTATATGCCATATGCTCAAAGTAAAGGGAGGAAGAAAGAGTCCTCAAGCAAACAACAACAACAAAAAATAACAGGGGTTGCTATTCTTGTTTCAGACAAAACAGACTTTAAACCAACAATGATTATAAAGGACAAAGAAGAGCATTACATAATGACAAAGTATTCAAAGTATTCAATTCAACCAGAAGACTTAACTTTCCTAAATATATAGGCACCCACTCTGGGGTACCCAGATTCATAAAACAAGTTCTCAGAGACCTGTGAAGAGACGTAAATAAACATACAATAATAGTTGGAGACTTCAACACCCCACTGTGTTAAACCGATCATTGAAGCAGAAAACTAACAAATTCGAGACTTAAACTTGACACTTGAGTAAATGGACCTAGCAGACATCCGCAACATACTCCAACCAATAACCAAATATATATTCTTCTCATCTGCACATGGCCTATACTCTAAGACCTACCACATGCTTGGTTATGAAGCAATTCTCAAAAAATTCAAAAACCTGAAATTGTATCAATTATACTCAAAAACCATAGTTTGATAAAACTAAAATCAGTATAAAGTAGATCTCTCAAAGCAATAAAATTAAATGGAAATTACATAACCTGCTCCTGAATGACTAATGAGTAAAGAATGAAATTCAGGCAGAAATCAAAACAAAAAAAAAATTGAAACAAATGATAATAAAGATTTAACATACCAGGATCTCTGGGACATAGATAAAAGCAATCTTAAGAGGAATGTTTATAGCACTAAATGGGAACACCTCAGGTTAACAACCTAACATCACATCTAGAGTAACTGGAAAACAAGAGCAAATCAATCCTAAAGCTAGATGGAGAAAAACAATAAACAAAATCAGACTGACTTGAACAAAACTGAGACACGGAAACCTATACAAACAATCAACTAAAGCAAAAGTTGATTCTCTCAAAGAATAAAGAAAAGTAATAAACTGCTAACCAGAATAATACAGAAAGAGAGAGAGAAGATTCAAATAAGTACAATCAGAAACAACAAAGGGGAAATTACCATTGAACCCATGAAAATATGAAATATTATGATGAATACCACACTATGTAAACAAACTATAAAACCTAGGAGGAATGGTTAAAATCCTGGAAAAAATTAAACCTCCCAAGATTAAACCAGGAAGAAACTGAAATCCTCAACAGACTGACAATGAGTTTCAAAATTAAATCATTAATATAAAATCTATTAACCTGAAGCAGTGGCAGAGACCCTTTCACAGCCAAAATCTGGTAGATGTTTAAGTAGCGCTAAAACTAATCCTACTGAAATTATTCTAAAAAAATCAAGGAAGCAGGACTGCTCCCTAACTACTTCTATGAGGTCAGCATCATCCTGTTATCAAGACCTGCCAGAGACACACACACAAAAAAGAAAACTTTGGATTAATATCCCTGATAAACAAAATGCAAAAATTCTCCAACAAAATGCTAGAAATTAAATACAGCAGCACATCAAAAAGCTAATCCAACATGATCAAGTAGGCTTTATCCCTGGGATGCAAGTTTGGTTCAACATATGCAGTCAGTAAATGTGATTCATCATATAAACAGTACTGAAAGCAAAACCACATGATCATCTCAATAGACAAAGAAAAAGCTTGGACCTTTCCAAGCCTTTGGAAAGGGTGGAAATTGAACCCCTTCCTTTCACCATACACAAAAATCTGCTCAAGATGGATTAAAGACTTACATGTAGTATCTAAAACTATAAAAACCCTGGAAGAAAACCTATGCAATACCATTCTGGATATAGGTGTCGGCAAAAATGTCATGACAAAGTCTCCAAAAGCATTTGCAACAAAAACAAAACTAGAGAAGTGGGACCAAATTAACTAAAGAGCTTCTTCACAGCAAGAAAAAAATGATCAATAAACAGACAAGCTACTGAATGAAAGAATTTGGAAACTATACAACAGACAAATGTCTAATATCCAGAATCTATAAGGAACTTCAACAGATCAGCAAGCCAAACACAATCTCTTTAAAAAATAAGCAAAGGACATGAACAGACACTTCTGAAAAGAAGATACATACAGAACCAACAAGCATATTTTAAAATGCTCATCACTAATTATTAGACAAATGCAAATCAAAACCACAGTCAGATATCATCTCACAGTACTCAGAGTGATTATTGTTAAAAAGTCTGAAAATAACAGATGTTGGTAGGGTTACAGAGAAAGGGAACACTTATATACTACTGGTGGGAATGTAAGTTAGTGTAGCCACTGTAGAAAGTAGCTTAGAGATTCCTCAAAGAACTTAAAACTGTCATTTGACCCAGCAATCCCTTACTGGGTATATACCAAAAGGAATACAAATTATGTTATCGAAAAACACATGCATACCTATGTTTACCACAGCACTATTCATAAAAGCAAAGATAGAGCATCAACATAGATGCCCATTAATAGTTGACTGGATAAAGACATTGTTGTACACGTACACCATGCAGCCAAAAAGAAGAGCAGGATCATATCCTTGGAAATAACATGGTTGGAGCTAAAGGCCATTATACTAAGCCAATCAATGCAGGAACAGAAAGCCAAATACCGCATGTTCTCACTTACAAGTGAGAGCTAAATATTGAACACATATGGACACAAAGAGGGGAACAGACATCAGGACGTACATGAAGGTGGATTTGTGGGAGTAGGGTGAGAGTCAAAAAACTACCTATTGGCTATTATGCTCACTACCTGGGTGACAAAATCATTTGTACACGAAATCCCACAAATATACAATGTACCCCTTGAACTTAACAGAAGCATCGGAGACAACACAACATATCTACAACCATATTATCTTTGATAAACCAGACAAAAACAGGCAATGGCGAAAGGATTCCCTATTTAATAAATGGTGTTGGGAAAACTGGCTAGCCATGTGCAGAAAGCAGAAACTGGACCCCTTTCTGACACCTTACACTAAAATTAACTCCAGATGGATTAAAGACTTAAACGTAAGACCTGACACCATAAAAACCCTAGAAGAAAATCTAGGCAAAACCGTTCAGGACATAGGAGTAGGCAAGGACTTCATGAACAAAACACCAAAAGCATTGGCAACAAAAGCCAAGATAGACAAATGGGACCTAATCAAACTCCACAGCTTCTGCACGGCAAAAGAAACAGTCACTAGAGTGAATCGGCAACCATCAGAATGGGAAAAAATCTTTGCAGTTTACACATCTGACAAAGGGCTGATATCCAGAATTTACAAAGAACTCAAACAGATTTACAGAAAAAAAAACAAACAAGCCCATTCAAAAATGGGCAAAGGATATGAACAGAAACTTTACAAAAGAAGACATACATGAGGCCAACAAACATATGAAAAAGTGCTCATCATCATTGGTCATTAGAGAGATGCAAATCAAAACCACATTGAGATATCATCTCACACCAGTTAGAATGGCGATCATTAAAAAATCTGGAGACAGCAGATGCTGGAGAGGATATGGAGAAATAGGAACACTCTTACACTGTTGGTGGGAGTGTAAATTAGTTCAACCATAGTGGAATACAGTGTGGTGATTCCTCAGGGACCTAGAAATAGAAATTCCATTTGACCCAGCAATCCCATTACTGGGTATCTATCCAAAAGACTATAAATCGTTCTACTATAAGGACACATGCACACGAATGTTCATTGCAGCACTGTTTACAATAGCAAAGAACTGGAACCAACCCAAATGCCCAACGATGATAGACTGGACTGGGAAAATGTGGCACATATACACCATGGAATATTATGCAGCAATCAAAAATGATGAATTTGTGTCCTTTGTAAGGACATGGATGAATCTGGAGAACATCATTCTCAGCAAACTGACACAAGAACAGAAAAAGAAATACCGCATATACTCACTCATAGGTGGGTGAGAAAAATGAGAACACATGGACACAGAGAGGCGGTCTACTATACACTGGGGACTGTTGGGGGAAATGGGGGAGGGACAGTGGGTGGGACTGGGGGGGGATAGCCTGGGGATGAATACCAAGTGTGGGTGAAGGGGAGGAAGGCAGCAAAACACACTGCCATGTGTGTACCTATGCAACTATCTTGCACGTTCTGCACATGTACCCCAAAACCTATAATGCAATAAAAATAAAAAAATTAAAAAATTAAAAAATTAAAAAATAAAAAAAAATGTTGAAAAAGAAAAAAAACTACATCCGTCCTGCCTCAAGGACTTAAGAAACATACACAGTTAAATGTAATAATATGTGACAAGTATATGGGTATGTGTCTGGATCATGGTGAACCTAAAAGGCAATAATGAATTATATACTCATGGAATCAGGGATAAATATCACAAAGGCAGTACCATCCCAGATTTTCTTCAGTCAAGCTAGTTGTCCAAAAGGTATAATTTGAGTATCTGTGCAAATATTTTTTTTTTACCTAAGATGTTTTAGATGTTTTATGAATAAACATGAGAAAACTCCCATCATAAAATACATTTTCATCGATCTAAAATAAACACTACCAATTAGGTATCAGAAAATATGGCCTTGAATTGAACCACAAAATAAGTTGGGAGTAGGAAGAAAATCAGACAGAAAACAGGAAAATGACACTTGAGTGATCTGTTAAATTTGAATGAGAAGAGAAAACGTACTTAGTAGGCAAATAAATATTTTAAATTACTTAATTTTTATGGTCCAAGTGCTCATGAAAAGAAAAATAAATCTTTGTGGAATAACCAATAAATAAACACATGAACTTTTAATAGACTTCCTTTCAAAACAGAGGTATCCCACTTAGGGTTGAATTGATTAGCATCTTTCTAGCTGGGTTTAGAAGCATGAGAGAGGAAGTTTAACAACATGAAAAAAATTTGATGCCTAGGAAGCAGAGTTGCTGAAGAAGACAAAAGAGTCCTGAGGAGAAATATCATGTCCTAATGACATTGCCATAAAAGCAGCCTCAGGTAGCACTTTTACACTAATATGATTCCCATCATTATAGTTTAGTTACAAACTTCCTTTAAAAGAAGCGAGGGCACTAGGCAAAAATCACACAGCCTATACACAGAATAAAATATTGAATAATATTCTCATTTATAAACTATTTTCATTATATCCAAACTGAGTAATCAAAACTTTCCTGAGAATCTCAGCATGAGAACAGAAGGCCATCTCTCGAATGCTGGAAAGATTCTTATTGTCACAGTTCTGTGAGCAGTGATGTCCCAGTGAAGTGAGGTTAGGAAAATTGAAACTGCAGCACTCAATGAAGTGGGTTAGTCCTCTGCACTTGAATTTATTCCCAACTTCTTTTTTGCCTCAAACTTCTTGTGACACTCTTCCTCACTGACTCCCAGCCAGTGGTCTTGTTGCATAATTCAGTAAAGATAAACAGATTTAAAGAAACTCCCTTATTTTCCCTCTTACAACAATTAATAAGACGTCCTTGCTTCAAACAAAACCCAAACATTCCATTATGACTTTTGATTCTGTGTTCCATGTTCAAGTGCATATTTCTAAAAATGACCCCTCCTTTTCTTAAGATAATGGTAGCCAATTTCCACCTCATCCACCTCCACTCCTGAACACTTCCCTTGCATCTCATAAGCATCCTCAGGCACCAATAAATTTTTTAATAATTTAAAAATCCCTTCCTTAGTTTCTTTTCAGGTACCATCTTTTCTTTAATATTTTGCATTTTGAGAGAGTCATGCCTTTATCCACATTAAAATAATATATCCATATCATAAACTCTGATCGACAATATAATTGTGATGCCACATTTTTAATTTTGGTAACAATTTGAGGAAGGAAAATGAAAATTTATTTTGATTTAAGAAGAAAAAACCACTAGACCCTTTGAAACAAATTAGAAATTAATAGTCTTGGTATTTCACATGTACACATATTGTGAGCCTGTTCCATATAAGGCCTACAGATTGTTATAAGTAATTTAGAGCAGATGCCTGATGCTTTTCCTGTTCCATTCCTGCAGGCATGATTGTTAACTGGTGTCATGTCTTATTTCTAAAATATTTAACCAAAAACAAAAAATGGGAAACGTAAGAGTAAGGTGATTAGCAGCCCAACAGCTGCCAGAAAATAGATGTGCTGGTGGTTTTATCTGAAAAGTTAACTGATAGAGAAGGGTCACAAGTGAATACATACCTCAGTTGGCATTCTTTTTACTTTTTTAAGATGGAATTTTTCTCTGTCATCCAGAGTGGAATGCAGTGGCATGATCTCAGATCACTGCAACCTCCACCTCTTGGGTTCAAGCAATTTTTGTGCCTCAGCTTCCCAAGTAGCTGAGACTACAGGCATTTGCTACCACATCTGGCTAATTTTTTTGTATGTGTGTTTTTAGTAGAGATGAAGTTACAGCATGTGGACCAGGCTAGTCTCGATCTCCTGGCCTCAAGTGATCCACCTGCCTCAGCCTCCCAAAGCACTGAGATTATAGGCATAAGCCCTGTTGCCATTCATGTTTATTCTGACTTGGCATGGCCAGTAGGAGCTGATCAGTGCCAAGACAATCTCCAGTGACTCACCATTCGCATTATCACTCTCCTGGGAAGTTAATGTACTAATCACCCCTTGTTCACAAACTGATCTGTGAGGCATAACTGGCAGGTTGGAATGTGTGTTGTCAGTCGTAGAAATAACAATCTACCCGTTATGTGTTATCTTTCTCAGGGCAACCACTGACTTCATCCAGCTTTCTTTCTCAAGACACCTGTGCTACAAACCTTTTTTCTTTTTTCTTTTTTTAGGTTCTATTTTATCTTTTTTTCTTTTAGAAAAAGAAAGAAAAAAATAAACAAAGAAAGAAAAAAGAATGAAGGAGAGGAAGAAAGAGGAAGAGGAAGAGGGAGAGAGAATGGGAGTGTTGCTCCATTGCCCAGGCTAGAATGCAGTCCAAAAATGGGTATTGAAAACTCTTTTATATCAATAATTGTGCTTAATAATGGAGACAGGAAAAAATGAGAGAAAAAAATAACAAACAAGTAGCCAACCAATATTTCATTTAAACCTGTTAGTAGGTGTGATGTGGTACTGATAAGAGTACATATTTTGTGCATTTAAAGTGGATAGTTCTATAAATGTTTATTAAATTTACTTTTTCCGGATCTGAGTTCAAGTCCTGGATATCCTTGTTAATTTTCTGTCTCATTGACCTATCTAATATTGATATTGAAGTCTCCCACTATTATTGTGTGGTAGTCTAAGTCTCTTTATAAGTATTTATAAAGTCTAAGTCTCTTTATAAGCACCTGTGCTGCAAACCTAAGAACAAATTCTATTGTCTTGAATGTTTTGATAAGGAAATTGAGATACTGACATAGCAAGTATCTGAAGGTCACCCAAATGATGAACAAGTAAATGCTTCTTGATTTGAATCCTTTACTTTGTGTACTCAATACAGAGCACCAAGAGAGATCCTATCAAAACATATTAAATTATGTTACTCTTTTTAAATGATTTCTCACCTAAGTTTGGAACAGTTCTACAAGGCCTTATACGAACTGGCTTCTATCTACCTCTTCACACTCGTCTTGCTCCTCCCATTCATTACTAACTCCACGCTTTCCAAATTTTCCACAATTTTGACACATGGAGAACAAAGGTAATATTTTTGTGGAACACTGGGAAATTTAAAGAGACTACTCATCATCAGCAGATTCTGAGCCAGGTGCTCAGGCCACATATGCCATGCCCAGTTGCCTTGAGGGCTGAGCACACAGATATCTCTGCACATCTGTAGGGCATTTGTCTCACACTGCTGTGACTTGGTCAAGTTGAGAAGCTCTGCACTAGCATCACTGGCCTTCATTTTTTTTCCCCCTCAAATGTGCTGAGCTTCTTTTCCTGGTCAGTGAATTTATGCTTACTGTTCTTTTGCATTACATGTGTATACTTCAGGAGTCTAGCATGCAGTTATCTTCTAATTCAAGTCTCAGTTTAAAATATCTCCTCAACAGAGAGCTGTGTCTGACCCTCAATCTAAAAGAACCCTTAGTTTTTTCTGCCAAATCCTGTGCCCTGCTTTATTTCCTTCCTAATGTTTATGATCATCTGAGTTCATCCGTGTTACTTCATCTGTCATCTTTGTCTCTCCTATAAAATACAACCTAATGAAAAATACAACCTAAATTTGTCTTGCTCATTGCCTTTTTCCAATGCCTATTATATTTGTTCATGTAAAAGGTGCACAATATTTGTCAAATAGATTGTATACACTTCTTAGAATTTCTATTTTGGAGGGTGAAGGGGAGGAAGGCAGCAAATAGGCCATGTGTGTACCTATGCAACTATCTTGCACATTCTGTACATGTACCCCAAAACCTAAAATGTAATAAAAATTAAATAAATAAATAAATAAGAATTTCTATTTTGGAATAATATTTCTAATCTTTTCAAAAGAGATTGCCATATAAAATGGTATACACAGCCATAGGACCTTCACTGAGTCCTAATAGGTATAGATTATTATATCTCTGCATTGAGATGGATTGTTTACTGTGCCATAGTATCACAGATCATAAAGGTTGCACCAAGAATACACAGGAGATCCATCTTTCTATGAGAAATAAGTGTCCCGACTCTCCAGGACAAATTTACATTCCCTTCTTCATGACTTAAGCACTTCCAAGACGCTGGAGCCATCAAAAACTTCCTCATTAGGTTACTTGACAATAACATGGGGCCCCACCCTCCCTCAGCATGTCTTACATATTTCTATCATTAAGAAGATATGAAGAATCTGTAGCAGCACAGTGGATGATAATAGGCAGAATACTACAATGGGAGTCAAGATTCTTATCTACTAATCTTGGCTTCATTCTAAGTAACGCACTGGATAAATAACTTATACCCAGGTGCTCAGCTTTACTTTTATTAATGTATACATAGGAATGATTAATATATAGACATGAATGTTGTGACTAAAATTGAATGTACAGAAATGAAAGTTTTATAGGTTTAAATAAATGCAATGTTATCCACGTTCAAATAATGCTTTTCTGAAGTGAAGCAACATAAAAATAAAAAAGACATGACACAAAATAAAAAGATATAACACAAAGTAGCCTTCCTTTATCCCCTATTATTCCATGGATTCTATTCTCCTCCCTACCACACCATTCCATTTCTAATAGGCAAACAATCTTATATTCTTAATAACAAATATGGATTATTAATTTTAAGTAATTGATCAAAATTACTTCAATACAAGGTAGTATTAGTATTAAGTAACACCCATACATCATATTCCAGCTAAAGCATTTACTACCTGAATGATGTTGGCTTTATTATTTAATCTTCCTCTACCTCAACTTATCATCTGAAAATGGGGATAATAACTTTAAACATTTATTTCATGTGACTAAAATAAGTTAATACATTTAAATTATTTAAAACTGTATAAGTCATCCTGAGCATATCATTGATGGTTCTAATATAATTATTTTTATTAGAAACCCACTAATACCTCCTTTACTTGAAACCTCATCTTCCCAGTAAATATCATCTCACTTTTTGGTTAAATTTATTTTATTTTATTTTAGTAGCATACTAAATGCTTTTCATTTTTCATAGAACTTTTAAGCATTATTTTCTGATTTATAACTCTCTCTTTCCACCCTCCTTTCTCATTTGATTTACTATCAAGGAAAGTATAACATGAATATCTAACGTAGCTTTTCCTTAACTTTTCATAGCTCTATAAAATAATTACCAACTAAACTACCTACATTATATCAGTCAAATAATTTCTGATTCATTTGCTTTCTGGGGAATATTCATTCTGGAGCCCTCCAACCTCTGTTCCTGTCTAGCCTGGTGGCTTTAGAGACTGCTATATGGCTGTTATATTGGCGCTTTCTATTTTACTATCATCTCATGAACATTCTTTACCTAATTTTCTCTTCCTGTATCTTACTTCAGTTTCTCAGTTTTCTCCTAATTATACCGAAGCCCATGTTTCAGTAGCTTCTAAGATTAGTTGATTATTAGATTTTCTTTTGAAAAATGCCATTAAAGTTGGGGCCCTTAAGATACTATTATAAGGTGGTATTTCCACAGTAGCTGCTTATTTAATCACAAATTGTTCTGTGACTTCAGGTAAGTCCCACTGTATGACTGTATAATTGTTTTTGGTTGTTTGTGGGTAAGTGGAAAAATGGGGAATCCCTTTTCTATAAACAAAGCTTCAATTCATTATTCTGGTCTGTGTTGTATGTATGTTACTTCTCCTTTTTATTGCATTTGCCATATTCAAGTATTCAAGCGTTTTTTGAAGTGTTCTAGGTTACTGTTTTTAACATTTGCCATCTAGTTCCTTTTATCAGACATTCGCCTACAGAAATATATATGATAGAGTGTGCATGTGCACCTGTGTAAATTTGAACACAGTATTGACAAAATAAAATGTTTTCAAATATTTGTGTATTTATGTAAGTCATATAGGAAAATGTATAACTATCCTAGCATAAAAGTTTCATTTGACTGTGTTAGATTTTTAATAATTTCTTAAATGAGAATAATATACGTTCACTATGTCCCCCCTTCAGCTTCTACTCTTTATGCCAATAAAAAAGGAAAAACTTAAACACATGACTTATCCCCTTATCAAAGTGGATTCTGTAAGAGTGGTTGACTGATACTAGAATCACCTAACTGACTTTAAAAATAGAGATGTACTGTATCAACCCACAGACAGTTTAAATTAATTTTTCTACTGTAAGAATAAGACATCTGGATTTAAAAAAAAAAAAAAAAAAACTTATGCCCAGGTGCAGTGGCTCAGACCATAATCCCAGCACTTTGGGAGGCCAAAGCAAGTAGATCACCTGAGGTCAGCAGTTTGAGACCAGCCAGACCATTATAGTGAATCCTCGCCTCTACTAAAAATATAAAAAATTAGCCAGGTATGGTGGCAGGTGCCTGTAATCCCAGCTACTCAGGACACCGAGGAAGGAGAATTGCTTGAACCCGGGAGGTGAAGGTTGCAGTGAGCCAAGATCCACCACCGCACTCTAGCCTGGGTGACAAGAGCAAGACTCCATCTCAAAAAATAAAAATAACTCCTATACTGTTCAAACACTTTATTAACGTATTATAAATAGCTTTTATTTTGGTCACTATGCTCCATTGTGGTTTAATAGCCACAGCCTGAATTATTCTGAACTTATTAACTATTTTTAAAATCATAAATAGTTCTTACAGAGCTGTATGTCCCTATGGAAGCTTTTGTCTGTTACCTTAAAATATGTTCTATTTTTAAATTAATCAAATAGTACTCTTTTAATAAAAATTAAAAGTCACATTGATATCATCTACATCTTTAAATGTATTGATGGCAAAATACATTTTCTAACATCTCACTGCCAGGGACTTGCTCTGAAATATATTTGTCTTTTTAACTAGAAAGCAATGGGGAGAGAATGCTTTTAAGGTATCCAGTGTTTATGCAATAACTTATAATTTCTATTCCTTTTTTAATTTGGCTTCATGACATTCCTAAAGGAAAGATGCATTTAATTTGCCACATGCTACTTCAGAATATTCCTCTGCGTGGGTGAACTCATTGGCTTTGTAATTGTAAAGCACCCATTAATAATAGAAAATAAGAGATCTCTTTTCATCAAGCAGGATTTTGACCTCATTAAAACTTTAAAAGCAGCATTTGATACTCCTATAGATTATAAGCTGTTGAAGAACTAAACACGTGTATTCTAGTTACTTATTCTTTTCTTCATGAGTATACAATGCTCATAGTGTACAGAAGCAGTATGTGGAATCTTATTTATCATTCAGAGATCACAGAACTTTGAGAAATGGGGCTATCTATTCCATTCAATTTCTAGTGTCCTTGCTGGCTATCAGAAAAAAAATCACATAGTAGCTATACTCTAAAAATGCAGTTAAGATTCACAGCTTGATTCACAATTCTAAAGGAAATAAATTTGTTTAAAGAAGGAAGACAGCATCAGCCTACAAGTTACCAAAATTGCATTGCACAGGAACTAAAGTGATGAAATGATGGAGGCAAATGGTGTTTTTAGAAGACTTGGAAAACCCTAATTTAATCTTCTGTAGTTGCTTTTTTGCTGGAGTAAGGATAATTCTCAGTGGTAAGTATACATATGTGTCTTTTAGGGTACACAATATCTGACAGTGACTTATAGAATATCTGACAGAGTAAAACCTTTATATATTATAAAATAAATAATCCAAGACATATAAACTCTTCCCCGAGTGAGTTGTGAAATTCTTGCTTATTGTCATTTTGTGATTTGGTGGGAAAAAGGGGCCATCAATACTCTTCCCCATCTCATTGTCCCTTCTCTAAGAATGCTACACTGTAGACCTCACCCTGCCGGTGAGTAAAATTTGATGATTTATCCTTTTGTGAGCTGATGTGTGTGTGTGTGTGTGTGCATGTGTGCACGTGCACGTGTGCACTGCTGTCTGGTCCAGAGATAATATTTACTCATATTCAATATTGTTCTAGCTCTCACAACATTTTTTTTTTTTTGCTTGATATAGCTGCATTTCAGGTCCTATTACTAAGGTAATAATGTTATCGCCTTTTTCACAGAAAAATGTATGTGTATGCATGTTTTTAACCCATTTCTCAGATGATACTTCAACAATGAAAATTTATAGTTATTATAATGGAACCGAGCACAATGCACTGTATGAATGTGTCACTTTCATGGGTGATGTAAAATATGTTATACTCAGGTCCAATGTTTGAAACTGTGAAGATAAACCAGTTTACTGACAAAGTCCTTCTCTATTCTTAGTTATCTGAGATGAGTACCATTCACTTGATTTCCCTGTCACAGTATGGATGGCTGCTACTATCAGATCTCCAGTGTTGTAAAGAGAAGACTGTCTGCTCCAATGAAAACGCCATAGGCAGTTTGGAAAAGAAGTCTTTCAGACAAATTCCCTTGGTGGGAAGAAAGGTTTATCAGGCTTGTACACAGATGCCTTCTCAAGGCGATTTCTCAAGATCACAGCAAATGGAATTCTACCCTCGAAACAAACCTCTGTTCAAGAAGTAGTTGAAGTAGTGTTAGTAGAATGCAAAGCAAATTCTATTATTTTTTAAAAACTATTTGCTCACACACTAGAGCATACTCAACAAATAAAATTACATGCAGTTTATTATGAAATTATTGGAACTACAGAGAAGTAACATCTGTGAGGTCACATAAAAATAAACTCTTCCTTCCTGCACGTTTATACTGCCCTAATTTCCCTCATGTACCCATTGGCAGAAATCATTCCTGATGCTATATGAATTTTATTATTTAATGTTCTTATATCATCCCCTTACCATTTTTGAAAATTATACATCCTTAAAATTGTATTTTATATTTTGAGAATCTACGTATTTCAATTCCTGGAATAAAAAACTGGCATCTCCTATTATCAGTTAGCTAAAATATATAACTTATTGTTTTGAAATTGGACCCATAATGGGATTACAGGGTATTCAAATTCATTGTTGCTATTTCTTTGATGGAAACAATACTGTACTGGTTATCAAGGTCCACAGATTACCTGGATTTCTTGTAAATTACATAACCTTAAAAAAGTAATTCATTCCAGTTCTTAGACTCAAATTTGAAACGTGTGTGTATGCATGTATGTATATGTGTAACATAGAGAAAAGAGACATATGAACCAGATAATAGCTCTTGTTCTATTCAGTGCTTTTATTAACTTTTTAATAAAGATTACATACTGTAACACACTGTTCTATCAGGTAAACATATGGTGTCCATATGATCTAAAGACATATTTTGGCTTGGCCATGTAATAATTATATGTTATATAGAATCACTAATAGTTTCTACTTTCACTCCCCAAAATATCTTAGTTTGGATGATTAATTACATGCTACCTTAGATTTCAGCACTATTTTGAGCTAACTCCTTTGACATGAAATTCAGGGCAAATAGCAAATAATGTAAAATACTACTGTAAATGGTTTTTAATTGAGCTCCAAGATCATTCTTAGAACTCCGCTTTTGGAAGTTAGACAATTTTGAAATTGAAGACACTTTATATGCAATTTATAGCCATATGACAGTGAGTTATGTCTATATATTCATAACAGAGAATAATGAAAACAATTAAGTAACCATCTTGAACTCTTCCTACAGTATTTCTGAAAACATATTTAATTGAAAGAGTCTGACATCTATTGTCATTGCCACTAGATTTGAAAGATATATCTTGTGTTTCTTACCTTCCAAACATTATATGCTTATTTTTTCCCTTTAAATCTTTGGTATTATGAAAAATCTCAACATATACTGAAATGTATTTTAGAATAAACTTTCATATATCTGCCACCTCTCTCCAAAAACTAACAAAACTTGCCAAACTTTTTTATTTATATATTTATTTTGCTCTACCATGTATTTTGTTTTGCTAGAACATTTTAAAGAAAAATCTACATAAAATGTAATCTCACCCATAAATACTTTAATATGCATTTTATAAACTCTTTATATCAAATTAATCAAACTATAAAAATTTTGCAGTGTATTTTGTGCAATTTTAATGTGATAGTCTTCCTCTATAAAATATTTTCATATCAAAATCTAGAAAATAGTTCATGACACAGATTTGTTCAAACATTTCTACTTTAATCTCTATAACATGACCAAGTACTAGATCAATTTTGCTTAATCCTGATTAGAAATAGGAAGAAGGATATGTGATCTTGTCCCACAGACCCACTATCTAGTAATAAAAATGAAGCTAAAAAAATATATTTTTTTAATTTTTTAAATTTTTATTGCATTATAGGTTTTGGGGTACATGTGGAGAATGTGCAAGATAGTTGCATAGGTACACACATGGCAGTGTGCCTTGCTGCTTTCCTCCCCTAAACCCACACTTGGCATTAATCCCCAGGCTATACCTCCCCAGCTCCCCCACCCCACTGTCCCTCCAACATTCCCCCCAATAGACCCAAGTGTGTAGTAGACCCCACCCTGTGTCCATGTGTTCTCATTTTTCTCACCCACCTATGAGTGAGAATATGCGGTATTTCTTTGTCTGCTCTTGTGTCAGTTTGCTGAGAATGATGTTCTCCAGATTGATCCATGTCCTTACAAAGGACATAAACTCGTCATTTTTGATTGCTGCATAATATTCCATGGTGTATATGTGCCACATTTTCCCAGTCCAGTCTATCATCGATGGGCATTTGGGTTGGTTCCAGGTCTTTGCTATTGTAAACAGTGCGGCAATGAACATTCCTGTGCATGTGTCCTTACAGTAGAACGATTTATAATCCTTTGGATATATACCCAGTAATGGGATTGCTGGGTCAAATGAATTTCTATTTCTAGGTCCTTGAGGAATCGCCACACTGTCTTCCACAATGGTTGAACTAATTTACACTCCCACCAACAGTGTAAGAGTGTTCCTATTTCTCCACATCCTCTCCAGCATATGTTGTCTCCAGATTTTTTAATGATGGCCATTCTAAATGGCATGAGATGGTATCTCAATGTGATTTTGATTTGTATCTCTCTAATGACCAGTGATGATGAGCATTTTTTCATTTGTTTGTTGGCCTCATGTATGTCCTCTTTTGTAAAGTGCCTGTTCATATCCTTTGCCCATTTTTGAATGGGCTTGCTTGGTTTTTTTTCTGTAAATCTGTTTGAGTTCTTTGTAAATTCTGGATATCAGCCCTTTGTCAGATGCGTAAACTGCAAAGATTTTTTCCCATTCTGATGGTTGCCGATTCACTCTAGTGATGGTTTCTTTTTCCGTGCAGAAGCTGTGGATTTTGATTAGGTCCCATTTGTCTATTTTGGCTTTTGTTGCCAATGCTTTTGGTGTTTTGGTCATGAAGTCCTTGCCTACTCCTATGTTCTGAATGGTTTTGCCTAGATTTTTCTTCTAGGGTTTCTATGGTGTCAGGTCATATGTTTAAGTCCTTAATTCATCTGGAGTTAATTTTAGTGTAAGGTGTCAGGAAGGGGTCCAGTTTCTGCTTTCTGCACATGGTTAGCCAGTTTTCCCAACACCATTTATTAAACAGGGAATCCTTTCCCCATTGCTTGTTTTTGTCTGGTTTATCAAAGATTATATGGTTGTAGATATGTTGTGTTGCCTCCGATGCCTCTGCTCTGTTCCACTGGTCTATATCTCTGATTTGGTACCAGTACCATGCTGTTTTGATTACTGTAGCCTGGTAGTATAGTTTGAAGTCTGGTAGTGTGATGCCTCCCGCTGTGTTCTTTTTGCTTAGAATTGACTTGGCTATGCGGGCTCTTTTTTGGTTCCATATGAAGATCATGGTGGTTTTTTTCAGTTCTGTGAAGAAATTCAATGGTAGTTTGATGGGGATAGCATTGATTGTGTAAATTACTTTGGGCAGTATAGCCATTTTCACAATATTGATTCTTCCTAACAACGAACATGGAATGTTTCTGCATCCGTTTGTGTCCTCTCTTATTTCATTGAGCAGTGGTTTGTAGTTTCCCTTAAAGAGGTCCCTTACGTTCCTTGTGAGTTGTCTTTCTAGGTATTTTATTTTCTTTGTAGCAATTGTGAATGGCAGTTCGTTCTGGATTTGGTTCTCTTTAAGTCTGTTATTGGTGTATAGGAATGCTTGTGATTTTTGCACATTGATTTTATATCCTGAGACTTTGCTGAAGTTGCTTATCAGTTTCAGGAGCTTTGGGGCTGAGCTGATGGAGTCTTCTAGGTATACTATCATGTCGTCTGCAAATAGAGACAATTTGGCTTCCAACTTTCCTATTTGAATACGCTTTATTTCTTTTTTTTGCCTGACTGCTCTGGCTAGAATTCCAGTACTATGTTGAAGAGGAGTGGTGAGAGAGGGCATCCTTGTCTAGTGCTGGATTTCAAAGGGAATGCTTCCAGTTTTTGCCCATTAACTATGATATTGGCTGTTGGTTTGTCGTAAGTAGCTTTTATTACTTTGAGATATGTTCCATCAATACCAAGTTTATTGAGGGTTTTTAGCATAAAGGGCTGTTGAATCTTGTCAAATGCCTTCTCTGCATCAATTGAGATAATCATGTGGTTTTTGTTTTTGCTTCTGTTTATGTGGTGAATTACATTTATAGACTTGCGTATGTTGAACCGGCCTTGCATCCCCGGGATGAATCCTACTTGATCATGATGGATAAGTTTTTTAATGTGCTGTTGCAATCGTTTTGCCAGTATTCTGTTGAAGATTTTTGCATCTATGTTCATCATGGATATTGGCCTGAAGTTTTCTTGTTGAGTCTCTGCCGGGTTTTGGTATCAGGATGATGTTGGTCTCATAAAATGATTTGGGAAGGGTGCCCTCTTTTTTGAATTTTTGGAATAGTTTCAGAAGGAATAGTCCCAGATCCTCTTTGTGTGTCTGGTAGAATTCGGCTGTGAACCCATCTGGACCTGGGCTTTTTTTGTGTGGTAGGCTCTTAATTGCTGCGTCAACTTCAGACCTTGTTATTGGTCTATTAATAGTTTCGGCTTCCTCCTGGTTTAGGCTTGGGAGGACACAGGCATCCAGGAATTTATCCATTTCTTCCTGGTTTACTAGTTTATGTGCATAGAGTTGTTTGTAGTATTCTCTGATGATGGTTTGAATTTCTGTGGAATCTGTGGTGATTTCCCCATTATCATTTTTTATTGCATCTATTTGGTTGTTCTCTCTTCTTTTTTATCAGTCTGTCTAGTGGTCTGTCTATTTTGTTGATCTTTTTGAAAAACCAGCTCTTGGATTTATTGATTTTTTGAAGGGCTTTTCGTGTCTCTATCTCCTTCAGTTCTGCTCTGATCTTAGTTATTTCTTGTCTTCAGCTAGGTTTTGAGCTTTTTTGATCTTGCTCCTCTAGCTCTTTCCATTTTGACGATACGGTGTCAATTTTGGATCTCTCCACTCTTCTCATGTGGGCACTTATTACTATGTATTTTCCTCTGGAGACTGCCTTAAATGTGTCCCAGAGATTCTGGTACATTTTGTCTTTGTTCTCGTTTGTTTTGAAGAACTTCTTTCTTTCTGCCTTCATTTCATTGTTTATCCAATGAACATTCAAGAGCCAGTTGTTCAGTTTCCATAAAGCTGTGCGGTTCTGTGTTATTTTCTGAATTCTGAGTTCCAACATTATTGTACTATGGTCTGAGAGACTGTTTGTTATGCTTTCAGTTGTTTTGCATTTGCTGAGGAGTGCTTTACTTCCAATTATGTGGTCAATTTTGGAGTAGGTGTGATGTGGTGCTGTGAAGAATGTATATTCTGTGGATTTGTGGTGGAGAGTTCTGTAAATGTCTATCAGGTTTGCTTGTTCCAGGTCTGAGTTCAAGTCCTTGATATCCTTGTTAATTTTCTGTCTGGTTGTTCTGTCTGATATTGACAGTGGAGTGTTAAAGTCTCCCACTATTATTGTGTGGGCGTCTAAGTCTCTTTGTAAGTCATTAAGAACTTGCCTTATATATCTGGGTGCTCCTGCATTGGGTCCATATATATTTAGAATTGTTTACTCTTCTTGTTGTATCGATCCTTTTACCATTATATAATGACCTTCTTTGTCTCTTTTGATCTTTGTTGCTTTAAAGTCTATTTTATCACAGATGAGAATTGCAACTCCTGCTTTTTTTTTCTCTCAATTTGCTTGGTAAATCTTCCTCCATCCCTTTATTTTGAGCCTTTGTGTATCCTTGCGTGTGAGGTGGGTTTCCTGGATACAGCACACCGATGGGTTTTTGGTTTTTTATCCAATTTGCCAGTCTGTGTCTTTTGATTGGTGCATTTATCCCATTTATATTTAGGGTTAATATTGTTATGTGTGAATTTGATACTGCCATTTTGATGCTAGCTGGCTGTTTTGCCCATTGGTTTATGTAGATTCTTCATTTTGTTGATGGTCTTTAGCATTTGGTATGCTTTTAGGATGGCTGGTACTGGTTGTCTCTCTCTATGTATAGTGCCTCTTTCAGGAGCTCTTGTAAAGCAGACCTAGTGGTGACAAAATCCCTGAGTACTTGCTTGTTCGTGAAGGATTTTATTTTTCCTTCACTTATGAAGCTCAGTTTGGCTGGATATGAAATTCTGGGTTGAAAGCTCTTTTCTTTAAGGATGTTGAATATTGGCCCCCACTCTCTTCTGGCTTGTAGAGTCTCTGCCGAGAGATCTGCTGTGAGTCTGATGGGCTTCCCTTTGTGGGTGACACGACCTTTCTCTCTGGCTGCCCTTAGTATTTTCTCCTTCATTTCAACCCTGGTGAATCTGACGATTATGTGCCTTGGGGTTGCTCTTTTTGCGGAGTATCTTTGTGGTGTTCTCTGTATTTCCTGGAGTTGAGTATTGTCCTGCCTTGCTACATTGGGGAAATTTTCCTGGATAATATCCTGAAGAGTATTTTCCAGCTTGGATTAATTCTCTTCATCACATTCTGGTACACCTATCAAACGTAGGTTGGGTCTCTTCACATAGTCCCACATTTCTTGGAGATTTTGTTCATTCCTTTTTGAACTTTTTTCTCTAATCTTGGTTTCTCATTTTTTTTTATTGAGTTGATCTTTGACTTCTGATATTCTTTCTTCTGCTTGGTCAATTCGGCTGTTGAAACTTGTGCATGCTTTGCGAAGTTCTCATGTTGTGTTTTTCAGCTCCTTCAATTCATTTATATTCCTCTCTAAGTTGTCAATTCCTGTTATCATTTCCTTGAATCTTTCTTCAAATCTTTTTTCAAGGTTCCTGGTTTCTTTGCACCAATTTAGAACATGTTCCCCCAGCTCACTGAAGTTTCTCATTATCCACTCTCTGAAGTCTGATTCTGCCATGTTGTCACACTCATTCTCCATCCAGCTCTGTTCCCCTGCTGGTGAGGAGCCCTGGTCCTTTTTAGGATGTGAGGTGCCTTGGCCTCGGGTGTCTTCCTTTTTTTGCACTGGTTTCTTCCCATCTTTATGGATTTATCCACCTGTCGTCCTAGCAGTTTCTGATTTTTCAATTGGGTCTCTGAGTGGATGCCCAGGTTGTTGATGATGAAGTATTTCTGTTACTTAGTTTTCCTTCTAATGGTCTAGCCCCTCTGCTGTACGAGTGCTGAGGTCCACTCCAGGCCCTGCTTGTCTGGGGTATACCTGTAGCAGCTGTGGAACAGTGAGGGATGCCACCAGTTTCTTCTTCTGCTATCTTTGTCCCAGAATGATGCCCACCAAATGTCAGTCTGATTAGTCCTTCTTTGGGGTGACTCTTTGGATATACAGGGGTCAGGGAGCTGCTTGAGGAGATGGTCTGTGCTTTATAGGAGCTCCAGCGCTGAGCTGTGAGCTCTGTTCTTCACCCAGGGTTGTTGGGAGGATGTGTTTATGTCTGCTGCAACAGAACTCATAAAACCCCCCTTTTTTCCCCCCTTAGATGCTCTGTCTCAGGGAGTTGGGGCTTTCTCCATGAGTATCTGTTGCACTGTCCTGCCCGGCCAGGCGGCCGTCTTTTCACTATTTCCCTGCCAAGGCTTTGCCCTGCCAGCGCAGGTCCACCCTGCTGCTGCGGGGCTCTGCTCTGCTGTGGTGTGCTCCGCCCTGCTGGCGGAGTCTCTCTGTTATGGCGGGTTGCCTCGGCAATGGCAGGCTGCGTCAGCACTGGGCAGTACTTCAGTAGGGGCAGATTGTGTCCGTAGTGGCAGACGCCCCTCCCCCACCGGGCTGCACCGTCCCAGATTCAACTGTGCAGGCAGCAAAACTCTCAGCCCCTAGCACCTCCAATCACTGCCCTGCCTGTCCCCGTGAGGGTGGGACCCGCCGAGCCCGATCACCCAGCTCCCTTCCTCAGAGTCTGTCCTCCCTCTCTCTTCCTCTCCCCAAGCTGAATGGTCGACTCTCTCACTGGTGCCCCAGCAGCCTGCCGATAGGGCACTGGGATCCACGTGATCTCCCATGCTGCTGCCCACTGCACCAGCTCAGACCACGCCTCCCAGGAATCCCCTGGTCTGGCTCACTGTCCAAGTCCCGCTCAATTAGATGGACATGCCAATCTGCCTCTCCAAATCTCAGACCGCCGGTTCAACAGGGCACCCAGACCAGTGAGCCCTGTGCCGGGTCCCACTGCCCTGCAGCACCAGTTGAACCGGCCGTGCGAGCCGGCTGCGCTGGCGTCCCGTGTCTCTCCCACACCCGGGACCCTCAACGCTCTGCGGACAAAAAAGGTCCATCCGAGAATGCGGCCAGGACTCACCCTCTGCACCCCCACTGAGAGCTGCAATCCCGAGTCACCTCCACAACGCCATCCCGGAAGATCTCCAGCTAAAAATTTTTTTAAAAATCATTTAAATTACCTCAAAATTGTCCTAAAGGAAGGCAGCAAATATTAAAAATATATATTTTTAAAAAAATAAACTGTAACTCAACAGGAGAACAAGGATCTGTGGCATTTGACCCATAGCTCACTCTCACACCTTTCCCTGTTGATTTGGGTGGAAGCTACACTATGGTTCTGGATGGATGTCACGAAAGACCCGCCCTCTCTGCAAAGCATCAATTAAGGCTTAATCTATTTCCCCAGGAAGGCAAGTGCCAATAAATCTCAACCCCACCAAATACACATTGTAGAAATTAAATTCCCCATGAAGTTAGTTGAGAGGAGCTCCCTTTCTCCACCCAGCCCTTCCTCGTAAGACCAAGGCTCTACCATTGGTGAGGCAAGATGAGAATAGTGAGGCCCTGACAACCTTAACTGTGGTTTGCTCATTGGGCAGAAGTAGCATCCAGGAGCAGAAAAACCAGAGTTTACTGTCCTGTAAGCAGAATACTGTCAGAGAATGACTCAAAACTATTTCATGGTGAAAGGAAATCAGAAAGAAAGAGAACTCCAAAACTACCCCAAAAAGAACTGGCTTTATTATAAACAGAATGTACAGATGGTGAAATATAAAAGCACTCTTGAAAATAATAGATTATTATAATTAAAAATAATAAGCCAAACTATAAGCTAGCTAATTTACCAGAGAGAATAAGGGAAAGAGACCCCTAATAATACATGTTGTGACTATATATATATATATATATATGATCACATATATATAAGTATACATATAAAATCACATATATATGTATATATAATCAAAATTTGCCTCAAAATAGTAATAAAAATGTAATTATTGAATAAGAATAATCAAAATATAATGAAAATTTGCCTCAAAATATGTCTCTGCCCAAATTTAATTGAATCAAACTGCTGAAAAAATTATAATCTCAGGCATTATCAAAAACAATAACACAATAAGCCTGCAATTATTGGAGCCTGATATTTGAGGTCTAATGGCAACCTAAGCAGACAGGTTAACAAGGAGGTTAAGTAGAGAGACAGTCAAGAAGAACTCAATTAAAACCAGTCATTTGAGGACAACTGTGCACATACCAAGGATAAGCCCTCTGATGAGCAATATCAAAGGCTTCACAATGCAGGGGAAATATGCTTTAATAAAATATCCTAGCAATATCATTAATAAGTAAACAAATAAAAACAGGGCCTGGAGAAGGGTGAAGGAAATTTATATCCAGAGAGTCCACAGTATATTACTTAAATGTCCAGTTTTCAATTAAATAATAAGACAACCAAAAAAACAACAAAAAAAAGTTACCATATAAAGGGGAGAAGGAGCAAGACAGGCAACAAAACTTGCCCATGAGATAGACTAGATATCAGATTTAATAAAAATGTCAAGGAGTCCTTATAAATACATTTTAAAAAACTAAAGGAAACCATGCTAAAGAAGTGGAGATAAATACAGTATTTAATCAAATAGAAAATATTAATAAAAATACAGAATTTATTAAAAATAACAAACTTGAAATTTTAGAGTTGACCTGTACAATAACTAAAAATTAAAAAATTTACTAGAGGGTATACAGAGTAGTTTTTAAATAGCAGGAGAAAGAACTAGTGGACTCAAAGACTAATCAATGCTGAAGGGACTCTAAAAAGCAGCAAGAAAACAAAATGAAGAAATTGTATAGAGCCTTAGAAAAATATGGAATCTCTTTAAGCACACCAAGATACACATATTGGGAGTATAAGAGAAGAGAAAAAAGCAGAAAAAAATATTTTAATAGACAATAGCTGAAAACTCCTCAAATTTACTAAAAAAGATTAACCTACACATCCAAGAATTTTAAGAACCTTCAAGTAAGACGGATGGAAAGCAATCTATTCCTGGACATACATTAAAATAAAACTGCTGAAAGTCAAACAGAAAAAAAAAAAAAAAAAAAAAAAACAAACTTGAAAGAGGCAAGAGAAAAAGAACTGACTGTGTATCAGAGAAATCCAGTAAGATTAACTTCTAATATCTCATCAGGAACAATGAAGGCCACAAGCCAATGGGAAGACATATCAGAAAGGCCAAAACCTAATAAGAGAATGTGTGCCTTGCTTAAAGAAATGAATCTGTAAAAGATTATAAGAATTAACCCTAATTTTTTTCTCTCTAAATCAGTGAATTTAGTAGTATTCAATGGATCTCTGACCTCAATGGACATAAAATTTACTTGAGTTTCTTATTTAAAATGCAGATATCTGGACTATAACCTTAGAAATTCTCATGCCGTATTTGGTATGTGTATCAAAAATCTGCATTTTAATGTGCTCTAGAAGTAATTTATGTGGGTCATTTGAATTACAGTACAATTGCACAAGAAGAATAGTAAAGAGTGACCATGGCACTAGAGAGATGAGCATTTGAATCCTCATTCATCACTATCTGCCTATTTAACTGGTGTAAATATGAGCTTCTTGCATTTCTAGTTGTTATGGTAAGTAAAAACAGTAACTCTAATACCTTGTAGAGTTGTTATAAGAATTAAATAAGATATATGAAGTTGATTACCAAATCTAATAGGCCTTTTTCTCTTATTCCCACTTTCTTGCTCATTCTACTGTCATTCCCATTTTCTGATGCTACCTTCCCCTAAAACCATAATTATTTTCATCTCAAATTGGAACTTAGTTTTCTTCTAGTATGTCTTCTCGAGGAAAAAAAAAATTAATTGAAATTGACTAATAATTAAAAGAAGAAAATTAAATTTTGAGCCTGGTTAGAAAATACAAATTTTGGATTGAGGTTTTTTTTTTTTTTTATAAAAATCCAAGTTTTGTTTTGTTCTTTTAATAAATGCTATAGTATTTACTAACGCTTGTCTCAGGCAATAAATGAATATTGTTATAGAAAACAGAGAACCAAATATGTCTCTTAATTTTTCAATAAATTGAACAGTCCTCTGTTAAAAGAAATATACTCACATATCCACATTTGTGTGTATATGTGAGTATATATGCATGGATGCTTAGACACTGTATTTATCATTGTATTTATTATTTTCTTAGGATGATTATATCAGGATATGAAAATCAATATACTCAAAAGTTCTCTGTTTATTGGGAGGATATCACCATTCATATGTGGTTTTTATTAAAAACTACCTGAGGAAAACATATACTGAAGCTCCAATCCTCTCTGTATATGTGGACAGACTCCCTAGTAAGCCACCATGATCCCCATACATCCTGGCATGAACAACCTATGTGAGTCCCTCTGCTGTTAGTGTGTCTGCAGTCCTTATGACTCACTTGTAACCAATAAAATACAGCAATGATGATGGGATATAGTGATTACTTGTACTTAGTTGCATTATTACATTGCAAAAGATGTTAGCATTAAGAAAAGAAAAGAGTGACCATAGAACTAGAGAAATGAACATTTCAATCCTCATTCATAACTACCTGCCTGTTTAATTAGGGGAAAATATGGACCTTCTCAGATTTCTAGTTGATTTTTACTAAAAATGGAAATTAGACCTTGCAGAATTGTTATAAGAAATAATGTTTATGAAGCTGACTTCCAAATCTGTTAGGCCCTTTCTTTTCTTATTCCTATTTCCTTGCTCGTTCCACTCTGTTGTCATTCTGTGTATATGGCCCACAGCCAGCAAGAAACTGAGGTCTACCTTCATAAAACCACAAGGAAATGAATTCTACACAATAGAGTGTGTATGGATTATACCCAGCAAGCAACTAAGGCCTACATTTCTACAACCACAGGAGACAAATTCTACCAACACCCTGAGCAATCTTGAGAGATTTTCTCATGAGATGACAACCCCAGCCATCGCTTAGATTGAAGCCTTCTGAGATCCTAAGCAGAGGGCTCAGTTAATCAGTGCCATCTCCTGATCCACAGAAGCTATGAACAAATCAATGTTTATTATTTCAAACTGCTAAGTTTGCAGCAATTTATTACGCAGCAATATAAAATAATATGATACATTTTGTTTTGTATTCACTTTCCTTATTTGATTACATATTCTTTGGAGACTAGACCATGTCTTATTCAGACTTGTTTTTAAGGGTTTTCAAAGTAAAACACTGAGTATAAACATAACCTTTACAAATACATAGAACTAATATATAAGTATACATACTGATATATGTCTGCTATTTTGTTATTTTTTCCCAAGCATTTTAGTATATATTGTCTACTACGGTAAACATATTCTGTGGTAAAAGATACCTCACACTATGCTGCTTTGCTTTACCATCAAACTGCCAAACATGCAGTAAAAATACATAAACAGACAAGAAAACAATGAGTGAATAAAATGCTGATAGGTCCCTAGTTCCTCAAAAAGGTACACCCAAATTTGTCAGTCAATACAGCATGGACCAATTAAGAAAACCACCATGAGAGAAAAACATGTCTTTTCCCTTTAAACCATTATTGCAGGGGAGTTTCCATATAAGCACTCATGCATTTACTTAAAAATCACATAAATAATTCCTTGCTTTACCATATTATGTAGTATTTATTTCAACTTTCTGGATCATCAGGCTAAGTATATAATTTTCTGCATCTAATCATTCACTCAACTTGCAATTTTAAACTATTAAAAAATAGCTTAAGATAGAAATATGTCTTAGAAATTTCAAATACATAATAATTACTTAGTTTCTAGATTTGAGAGATACTTGAGTGAAAGATATTGTAATGTTGTGAGTGTGTCTATCCTGTTGAAGTAATTTATCATATTTGGTAATTGTATAAATTTGTGCCATATAATGGGCCACTTCCAGCATTTGTGGCTTATATGTGGCATTCTAAGAGATCCTCATAGGAGACTCTATGCTCCTAAGAGAGGCTGTAGGTCAGTGTGTTGAGTCAGCATGATGCCATTTGAAAGAATGTGTGTACAATCTGTGAACTTGATTCAGTTGGGTTAAGAAGTATAGCACACAGTAGGTGAGAATAAATTTCCTTTACTCTGATATGGTTGAAGTTACAAGGCCGTGAGTGACAGAGAAGGCAGTATCAGAAATGATACAAGTTCTTTCTAACTTTTCTAGGTTTTACTGCTACTTACCTGTGATTTACAATTAAAACAGTTTCAACTTGCTGTCTTTAAATAACCTCATCTGCTTTCAGCAAGGTATTTTAAATAACCTTTGCTGAATTATATGTGCTATTTCCTAAAACTTGAGTAAACCAAAAGTTAGTTGTGGTCCAATGTCAGTTTTTAACATGTTAAGTAGTTCTTCTAATTTATTGATTCAGTCATTTTGGAGTACCTTTTGACCACTTATTACAAGCCAGATTTGGTACTGGGAACACAACCAAAAAATAAAAAATAAAACAAAATAACAGCATATGGTATTGGGCATCAGATCTTCAGCTCTGGGCCTCCTATATGAGATGTAATTTTTTTCTCTCTCTGTTACACTGCTCTTGCTAAGACATGCTTCTATACTTAATAAGATGTAGACATGGCTTGCAATGGAAAGTAACATCTCTTGGATAGTAAAATGTTATAATAACTGGACTGCAAAGTTAAGCATACACTTGGCATGTGTAAACATTATTATATTTCTCTGTCCAAATTCTTTTATCCTCTCCCCTTTTTCAACCACATATCTTTCTTACTTTGTGTGTTACTTTCCAGAGCAGTCTTAAGGGTCATGAAAAATTAGGACAAAAATGTCAAATCTCTTTTATTTCGAACTTGTACAAAAGTGAGAAAATTCTGGTACAATATAGCTTAGAAAATGTACTATTCAACTATTCTGGAAGTTAGCAGTCTCCTGTCCTTGCAGATAGGCTTGAGGTTGCTCAGCCATTAAAGAGACACATGACACTGAGCCAAATTAGAACAAACAATCATTACCCTACGACTATCACTGTTTTGTTTTTGAGAATTAAACAGTACTGTTTGCAAATGAAGACTACATACTAAGAAAAAGCTGTGGAAAAGTTTGAGCTGCTTTGGGACATTTTTCAGGCACCTAAACAGACAGAGGACAAAGAAAATAATAACATGAAAAGTGAATGAGATGAATCATGAGAATCTGTTCAAAGAAATAAATATTTAAAGGACAACCTCAGGAAGAGCAGAGCCTAAGCTTCGTCACCTTCTGCCTGCCACAGCCCAGCTCCAACCAGAGATATAGTGAGCACTTTGATATGAAGTTTGAGAGCAAAAGAAGAAAAGGAGGAAGAATATTAATAATTCAATAGTACATAGAACTGGAGGAAAAAGAGGAAGTAAAAAGAAACAAAATTGACAATACTTGTTTTGGCTTCCCCTACAACAAAGACTATCAAAGATACTATATTCTGAAGAATGAGATCTCTTCAAATGAAAAATAGTAAAAGAAAAAAAACTTATTAGTGAATACTTTCTGCCTGATATAGTTTCACCTATCATTATGCATTACATACATACATTATACATGTTATTTAATTTTCCAGATAACTCTGAGCTGCAATACTGTATATGAAAATTAATGGTCAGAAATATTTTGTTTATCCTAGGTCATACAATAAACTGAACTTCAAATTTGTATTATAAAAAAGTTAATACTAACACTCACTAAAAAACAAACAAATAAATAAAACACTGTAGTATTCTGCCCAGATGGCTGGTATTCACATACTATATATTCAACCTGAATCACTTTATCTACCATCAATAGTCATAGGAAAAGCTGGGCACAGTGGCTCACATCTGTAATCCCAGCACTTTAGAAGGCCAAGGCAGGCAGATCACTTGAGATCAGGAGTTCGAGACAAGACATGGCCAAACCCCATCTCTAATAAAAATTAAAAAATAGGAGGTGGGGCTTGTAATCCTAGCTACTTGGGATGCTTAGGCAGAAAAATCACTTGAACCTGGGAGGCAAAGGTTGCAGTGAGTGGAAATAATGCCACTGCACTCCAGCCTGGGTGACACAGCCAGGGTGCAACTCAAAAAAAAAAAAGTAATAGGACATATCCACACACAAAAATAAATGTTTCAAAAATAGCACAGGGTCATGAATACCATACCCTAAAGTTTTCCTTGGACACTCCATGTGCAATGGCAGGCCAAGGAAGGGGGTAATATGAATGAATATATTGTATTACAAAGGAATTATGAGTAAGTAACATGGATAGATAACAGCCTGGACTAGGCCTGAGTCCTCATGTAACTAAAGAGGAAACTGATGAGTCATGTTGGTTTTAAATTTTGGCCAACTGAACACTTATTTTTAAAAACAAGAAATAAACATTGACCAAAGCTAATCAAAGTTGTGTGTCTTTTCCTCTAAAAAAAATCAGAATTTAGTTTATTCATTCATAAATCAAATATTTATTGAGCACAAGTACCTACTATGTGAAAGACCCATGTTAGTCAACTGGAGTGAATCATGATTGAGGACTGAAGCTGATCCTGTTAGTCATCAAAGAGCACACTGCCTAGTGAAGGAGATAGGCACATAAACTATTATGAGATGAATTAAATAAAGTATTACAAATATTGCACCACCATGAGAAAATCAACTTATTTGTAAAAAGCTAAGGATAGTTTTATAGTAAAAGGTACGTATATATAAACACACACATACATATACACATTCTTTTTTTTTCAGTATGTATACTTTTGATTATCAGTCAAATAAAGACAGTGGGGAAGGGCCTTCTGGGTAAGGAAGATTTTAAGAAGGAAACTGGAACATTTTTGGATGAAAAACACAAATGCAATTTAAATCCTCATTTTAACACCAAGTTATTTGAAATCTTGGGTACTTTCTTAACTTCTCTGCACTTTAATTTTCTCATCTATTAAATGATAATAAAAACCCCAAAAGAGTTGTGAAGAATGACTAAGTACTAGGAAGTCAGGCCATTATGTCTGATACTTGATGATGATTTTCTGTATATACACTGTCTGCATGCATCTGATGTTTTGTGAATGTAACCTTCAAAATTCCGTGAGGAAGGACAAATCTATTTTTCTAAAAGTTTACTTAAAAACTCTGTTGACTACTCACTGCTATGCTAGATGAATCATAGTTCTGACTTAGCATGACAATTCTTTTGGTTTCCAGCCTATCCTTTTAAATCCCTTAGATTCAAGTAATAGCCTGGGTAAACGTTTTTGCATGTCACATACAAATAGCTACATCACACACCTTGTTTAACTTTAGCATCCTTATATTAAGAGATGCCACAACACACCTACTTTGTTCAGGAAAATGTTGTTGTGACAGCTGAAATACGTACATTCTGAAAATGAGGAGCTTAGGGTACTAATTTGCATGTCAAAACCCAAATTTCACTTCTTTTTCATTTCTATTGACAATGATTGTGTCTAGTTAATGGGAGTAACCTGAAAGAGTTGTGCATTTAAGTAAGTTCTCTAAAAGCTTTGCTATAGTAAAGACTGCAAATTAAAATAAAATTTTAATCATGTAACAGCCTGCAAGTGCTGAACTAATAATGATTAAGGACCTTTTTATTCTACAAAAGGAGCCTGGACTTCCACAGCAAAAACAAACAAAAAATAAAGAACATATATTTAATTTCTTCACTATCAGCTTTTATTGAAAGCTTGCGGGGAAAACCTGAAAATCTGCCCAATTTTTTATAGCCAGAGAGTACATTTTAAATTTTATAGTTTTCATATACAATTTAGTCTTGGAAAAAACACATCTTTCTAAAACCTCACCTAAATGAGCAGTGCTTCATTTATCATGTTAATTTTAAAGGAGCAGTGCTTATTTATCATGTTAATTTTTAAATTACAGAATGTGGGTGTAAATGAAAACTGAATAAGTGAAAAAATACTTGGTGGATAAACCCCAAATCCGACACCCTTTGCTGTTATTTAATACCTTACCAGACATAGATGTAGCACTTTGTGTGTCTCACACTTTGTATATTATATACTTCAGGAAAATGGTCTTCCTTTGTAACCTCTGTCACAAATTATTGTGTGATTCAAATGAGCTGACATATATGATCATGTCTCAAATTTTGTCATGTTATAAAACGTGCAATCTAGTTAATATCGTAAAAGCCAAAATGGGTATTTGTTGTAATTGTAAAATACGGTAAATTTAAGCTAATGTAAAATTTTTAACTGTACCAACAGTAATTTTAAATGTAAAGGTAAATTATAGATTATTTTTAAAGTCAGATCAGACATCCTCATAGAGGCATTAAAATTGAGGGGTCAACAAGTTAAGGTAGTGCATTCTTTAATTGGAGTAGTTTAACGACACTCATATCTTTATGATAATGTGAAAAGAAATGGGGGGAGACAGTATCCCAGTAATGTTGATGTGAAACTATTAGTCCCATTTTTATTAAAAAATATTACTGCTGAACACATGTCTTCGCTTTGGCTTGGGTCCTGAAGCTGATGACCCCTGAAGATATGGGGATATTTTCTCAGTCCCTTTGATTTGGATTGCCAAATAGTGTTTACAAGAGTTTTAACAACCGAATTTATCTATTCTTAACCAATTTATAATCTACACTAGTTTATCCTTAGGCTATATTCACTAACATGGATTTATTATTCCATTATTTGTAACAACCTGACTTGACTACTTCAAAAAACTTCAAGAAGATGAAGAATTGCTGATAACTGTTAGCTCCCAAAAGCAACTCCTCCAAAATTTACTCAACAGAAAACTTCAACCTATATGCTATAGACAGTGTTAAATTATTAGTTATCCTTAAGCCTCTTAGAAGCCTATGTGTCAAAATCCTTGACTTTCTGTGTTTATTAACCCTAAACTACTCTCTCATGATCGTCTCAGTCCTAATCAAGGCTCCATGAAGGAAGACCCACATTATGGTACAATTCAAAACTACATAAATATACCAATTTTACCCAACCTCCTCTGAGATGCTAGGAATTTATCTAAGTAGTTCTCTCCATAACTGCCCTAAAAAAAAAAAAGCTCAGCTTCACATTATTAGAAAATTGTCTTGGAAGAATTTAGTAGCAGCCAACATTTGAGAATTTTTGTTACCACAAAAACTCAATTGAAACCTCTCACAGCTGTGGCCCAAGATCTTATCTCAGAAACAGTACAATCTTCTGTCGTTTGTTGAACCCTTGACCTGGAAAATTTCATGGTTGTGCTTGTAACACATGCATCATATTGGATCCAAGCTCTGATTTCTTTCTTCTCCTTCCTAATTATCGTAAGTATTTATATCTATTATGTGAGGGGTCTGAACTAGTCACTGGGATTTTGACTCTATCTCATGACAGTTATCAGAAAGAAGATTACCACAGTCTCTCTGTGACCCACCTCTGTATAAAGGCAATAGCTTCAGACTATTCGATATGTCTGCCAACTCGGTTTTAGAACTTCCTTGAAGATTCACAGTCCCTTATTTGCTGTACAACCTCTGCTGCTTATTGAAAATACAGTTTCTCAACAGATAAGCTTACCTTCAATGAAATTCTGTTCCATTATTTCTCACCCATTTCTGTCCATGACTTTAACACTGTAATCCTTCATTTCTTCTTCCATTATCTGATTAAAAAAAAAAAAATCACAACTAACTTCTGCTTCGAAGCTCTCTATACTTCAAATAAGTTTATTATAAACCCTTTAGTTTATCTAGCATTATTCATGTTTGCTAATGGATCATATGCCATGACAGAAACAAGAAAATATCAGGCAGGTTAAAATGCAGCATATCTCACTTTACCCCTAGAATAGTATTTCTTACTGGAGGCAAATATGTCAAGATAGTCAACTGGTTGCATTCACCAGAAACATTGACTGGTGTGTCAGTCTGTGTCCAGTTAGAAGAAAGAAACCGCATACTGATGTACACAGAGGAAATCTAATGAAAGTAATTAAGTTTTAATAAAAGAGTAGCTAAAACTGTAAAGAGATTAACTAGGACTGAGAAAAAGTGCTAATGAAGAGAGAGACTTGGAAGTAGGACCATACAAAAATAGGCCACACGTCAGCTTTAGCATGTGGGCTGCAGTTTGCTGACTTTTGACCCAGTTGGAAATGCAGAAATCACCTGTCTTATGTGTTGATCTCACTGGGAGCTGCAGACAGGAGCTGTTCCTATTCAGCCATCTTGTCAGCCATCAAGGTCCATATTTTAAATATTGCTTTCTGTTTCCTTAAAGCCTCCTTAGTTTGAATATAATAGCTGGCTCATATTTGTTCACAAATAGGTTAACACATACAGTCAAACTAACCGGTAGTCATTTATATGCATTCTTATGAGATTCACACAGCTTTTCCTTGTTACAGTATTTTTGAAATGGATTCTTTGGTTTGCTAGGTAATTGAATTAAATTGATAGGTAGTATTTTAGATGGCAAACATCATGATTAGTCATAAGAGTCAAAAATCTAAAACCATTTTTCCTGTGATACCTGGAAAAGGAGGCTCCTTTCTCTACTAACTTAACACAGAGGAAGAACTTTTCGAGGGTACTAGCTATTGTAATAAAACTTTCCCAGAAATAGAAATTGGAAGGGAACTAGGGAACAGATTGTGTATATTTGGAGGCTGCTTTAATTTCCCCAAGTCTTAAAAGGTGCACAACTTCTTTTTCTTTAAATATACCAAATGATCACAATAGGGCAAATGTTACTGCATGACCACTGGACCAATTTTGCCAAACATTTACAAAACTGTTTGACATTCTTCTATGGATAATTTGGTCAAAAACAGATTGTTGGTGGCCCCAAAACACTGGTATGCATTCGCAGCACAAAAGCTTCTTGGTTACTACCCAAAAACTAGACATTAACATTTTATTGTTGCAAATGGATGTCTGACTTCAGGATAGTAACTGATCTGCTAGTCTATTTTCTTCTATTAGCTATTCCTCTATGAAAAGGAGGTTGTTAGATAACTGTACAGTGTCAAAAACCAAAAGGAAAAATTAAATTTGAGAACTAAAACATTAACCACTCAAGAAAAATTCTGGATTATTCTTTCTGCCATTAAGACTTTTTACGTCATGCTTTATAAGAGTATCAGAAAGCAGCAAAACAATCTTTTATTCAGAAGAGTATGTAAGAGAATAGCAGGAAAGTCAGTCAATGCCACCAGGGTATTATATTCTTCACCCAATGAAGTTCATGAAGTCAGGCATGCAGTATTTGAAAACAGAGCCATTTTAGATAGAATACTGGTCTCACAAAGGGGAATATTCAGTGTTTCCAATAAATATTGCTGTGCAAAATATCTCTGCAGACTACAGTGGGATCTTCAATATTACTAGCAGAAAGCAAACAAAAGAAAATAAAACTAAATAATTTGTCTAATAATCCCATGTCTGGTTTTGTTGGTTCTTCATATTAAAGATAGGACCTAGTCTCTTTACTTAATATAAGCACTCTTGGATCCTGGCTGAGAATTGGACTACAAATGGTGATAATAATCGTTCTGTAGGTTTTTATTTGCATTGCAGTATTTTTATATGTATTAACCTCAAATGCTGCTGGGACAACTTTGTGTCATCAAATGATCTAACAAATTATCACTCAACAAAATACGGACTGCAACATTGTTGAGGTTGAAGTAATCATCCTGTGATATAGCTGGCCTAGAGTTAGAACCTGAACAATGCCACTGTATAAAATACAAAACTGTTTTTAAAATAAGTTGTAAAGGCTGACTGTGA
This sequence comes from Saguinus oedipus, assembly GCA_031835075.1. Lineage (NCBI taxonomy): Eukaryota > Metazoa > Chordata > Mammalia > Primates > Cebidae > Saguinus > Saguinus oedipus. The sequence goes on from CM063178.1 coordinate 133,033,566, forward strand.
GCCTTGGCTTCTGTAAATAAAACTGCTAGTTTACTTTGCAGAATACAAAGAGGTAAAGCTGCTTACCTTCTCTTATCAGTAACTGCCAGAGTTGCTAGCCGGTAATAACCAGAATAAACAGCCCAAGTTAATTCCATCCTGGCTCCTGTGACGTGTAATAAGTAGCTAAAGATCTGTGGATTCTAATACGGCCCAGATAATGTATAAACTAATGTTTATCTTGACTTCTGTAAACCACTTAAGTAACAATGGGAATGACAAAAGTCCCCTGGCCCTTGGAATGTCCGGAGCCCCCCTCACTCTCGTCTAGGCCCAGGAGGTAATTTACAGCCCTTGAAATGTCTGAAGCCTTTCATCTCCATCCCTACTCCTCACCGCCACTCCCAAGGTGGTTTTATGGGTATAAAAAGGTCTTGTCACCCTTCTTTTTCTGCCATGGGTTGGAGAGACGTGAGTCCTCCGTGGTCGCTGGCAATAAACCCTGTAATTTGGCATACTTTTGTCTTGGTGTTGACTTTCTATGCTTGGTCCAGTATAACAATCCCTGAAAAAGTGAAACATGACTGTGACATCTTACATAGCAGTGAATATCTGGTTTGGTCGTGTCTTCAAATATTCGCGTTCTGTTGGCTAAACCTAGAAAATTGATGGCCTCAAACTCCATCAATGTTTCTGCAAATGACATGATCTTGTTCCTTTTTATGGCTATGTAGTATTCCATGATTTATATGTACCACATTTTCTTTATCCAGTATAACACTGATGGGCATTTAGGTTGATTCTGTGTCTTTGCTATTGTGAATAATGCTGCAATGAGCATACACATACATGTGTCTCCATAATAGAATTATTTATACTCTTTTGGGTATGTATTTACTAATGGTATTTCTCAATTGAGTGTGTTGACTAAAAGAGTTAAACTTTGTTAAATAGTTGAAGAGATTATTCTGAGCCAAAAATGCATGGCCATGGCCCATGACACAGCCCTTAGGTGGTACTAAGAAAATGTGCCCTAGGTGGTCAGGATAACGCTTGGCTTTATGTATTTTAGTGAGGCATCAGACATCAATCAAATATGTTTAAGAAATACATTAGTTTGGTGAGGCGTGGTGGCTCTCACCTATAATCCCAGCACTTTTGGAGGCCAAGGTGGGTGGATCATGAGGTCCAAAGATCAAGACAATCCTGGCTAATACAGTGAAACCCCATCTCTACTAAAAAATACAAAAAAAAAAAAATTAGGTGTAGTTTTATGCACCTGTAGTCCCAGCTACTTGGGAGGCTGAGGCAGGAGAATGGCTTGAACCTTGGAGGCAAAGGTCGCAATGAGCCAAAATCACGCCACTGCACTCCAGCCTGGCAACAGAGCGAGACTCCCTATCAAAAAACCACTTAGGTAGGAATTTGGGCAAGATCAAAAATCAGAGTTTAGTTCCCAGTCGCCCCTTTTGACCATAAAGTATTCCACAGAATGCATATGCAGGCCAACAAAAAAACAATAGGACCCAAAGTGCTAGGAAGCTTATTCCCAGGGTTGTTTGATCTGGTTACTTGGTAAGACCCCATGGCCCTAGGAATGCTTACTCCTAGAGTAGTTTGGTTGGTGGTAATAATTTTAAATATTTGTGATTTGGGTTGTGGGGAGAGGACATGGTCTGACCTGATATAACAGCCAATAGTTCAATGGGTGAGATGGAGTCAGGCCTAGGGTTTAGTCTAAAAAAAAAAAAAACCTCCCAGATCGTATCTATTCTGTGATCTAACATAATACGGGTCTTTAATTTTACCTTCTTTATTTCACTGTATCTGGCATAACATTTACAAAAGACATATAATGCTAATACGGTGACAAATAGCAAATATTAGGCATCCAAGAAGGTTATAGGTAGAGTCAGGGGGCAGTAAACAACCTAACGATCCAAAAGCCGACTGCATGCATCATCATACTCTTTGATTAGACTCATAGTATGTTTACCCTATTTATTAAGGGTCATTTGAACATTATGATGAATCTTATTTAAGGATCATAGGACCAACACTAAATCAGAATCCAACAAATTTAATCTCTCTTTTAGCCAATTTATCTGCACAGGTATAACATCCTGAGGAGGACACAAATTAAATCCAAGGAATTCCTGATCCTCAATGTCTAAATTGTTATAGGACTCATTAGGAGAGAACAAATCTACTTTTCCCACCACTGTTGCATTTTACCATATACTAGTATTTGGGAGACAAAAGGAGGTCTTGACACAGAAGAAGTTACATAATTCGACAGTATCATTTTGTTGTCCCTCTCAACAGGAGTAGTCCTTCTCCATATACCAGATGCTATGTCCCATGGGGGTGGATAGTAGAGGTCAAGTTTGGAAAAAATCAAGGTTCCAAGTAGTTTGATGGCATAGATATTCTCCTTTTCTGTTTTTACAATCTGAAAGGGAGATGGGATGTCATGTGTTATTACCAGCTAAAGTAGCCCACCTATTTGCCAGGGAGTGTATTCCTGTATTGTTTACAAAAGTCTCAATGCCTGCCAGTGGGAAAAAAGTGTAACTTTGAGTCTTATTTAACTTTAGTGCTTGTGCTCTGAGAATACAGTGTTTAATATCACATTTACCACCCAAAAATATAAGTTTTGGGGACCATATATTTTTCCACATGTGTTTGGATTGTGCCTCAGTGCCTACTGAGGATTGTGGGCCATTGTTTCATAGCCACCTCAGATTTCATTTTTAATAAAATAGACATGAGCCCCTGTAGGGAAAGAGTATATGCTCATTTTCATCTTTGGGCTTGGAAGTATGTTTTTATGGTTTCTCTGGTTTCTTCTAGCCCTTTGATAAGTGTCTTTTAAAGTGGCTTCCTACCCTTTTTCTTATTCCTGAAATAGTATTCTTTCTATATGGCCTTTTTTTTTTTTTTTTTTTGATAGGGAATTTTTTTCTAAAGAATGTCTCTCTCACAACTAAAAAAGAAAATTTTAGACCCATATCCACAATGAACACTGATGCAAAAATCCTGAATAAAATACTGGCAAACAATAATACAGCACATTAAAAAGTTTATTCATCACGATCAAGTCAGCTTCATAGCTGGGATACAAGGCTGGTTCAACATATGTAAATCAATAAATGTAATCCATCACATAAACAGAACCAATGACAAAACCCACATGGTTATCTCAATAGATGCAGAGAAGGCCTTCAACAAAATTCACCAACCCTTTAGGCTAAAAACTCTCAATAAACTAGGTATTAATGGAACGTATCACAAAATAACAAGAGCTATTTATGACAAATCCACAGCCAATATCATACTGAATGGGCAAAAACTGGAAGCATTCCCTTTGAAAATGGACAAAGACAAAGATGCCCTCTCTCACCACTCCTATTCAGTACAGTATTGGAAATTCTGGCCAGAGCAATTAGGCAAGAAAAAGTAATAAAGGGTATTCAATCAGGAAAAGAGAAAGTCAAATTGTTTCTATCTGCAGATGACATGATTGTGTATTTAGAAGACCCCATCATCTCAGCCTCAAATCTCCTTAAGCTAGTAAGCAACTTCAGCAAAGTCTCAGGATACAAAATCAATGTGCAAAAACCACAAGCATTCCTATACACCTACAACAGAAATACAGAGAGCCAAATCATGAGTGAACTCCAATTCACAATTGCTACAAAAAGAATAAAATACCCAGGATTACAACTAACAAGGGATGTGAAGGACCTCTTCAAGGAGAACTACAAACCACTGCTCAAGGAAATAAGACAGAACACAAAATGATAGAAAAAATTTCATGCTCATGGTGTGGAAGAATCAATATTGTGAAAATGGCCATAATTCCCAAGGTAATTTACAGATTCAAGCTACCCTCCCCCCCCAACAAGCTACCATTGATGTTTTTCACATAATTGGAGAAAAATATCTTAAACATCACATGGAATCAAAAAAGAGCCCACATAGCCAAGACAATCCGAAGGAAAAAACAAACAAGGATAAAGGCATCACACTTCCTAACTTTAAACTATACTACAAGTCTACCATAATCAAAACAGCATGGTCCTGGTACTCAAACAGAAATACCAACCAATGGAACAGAACAGAGGCCTCAGAAATAACATCACACATCTACAGCCTTTGACAAGGCTGACAAAACAAGCAGTGGGGAAAGGATTCCCTATTTAATAAATGGTGTTGGGAAAACTGGCTAGCCATATGCAGAAAGCTGAAACAGGATTCCTTCCTTATAACATACAAAAACTAACTCCAGATGGATTAAAGATTTAAACATAATATCTAACACCATAAAAACCCTAGAAGAAAACCTAGGCAATATCATGCAGGACACAGACATAGGCAAGGAATTCATGACAAAAACACCAAAAGCAATGGCAACAAAAGCCAAAATAGACAAATGGGACCTAATTAAACTTAAGAGCTTCTGCACAGCAAAAGAAACTATCATTAGAGGGAACTGGCAACCAACAGAATGGGAAAAAATGTTTGTAATGTACTCATCTGACAGAGGGCTAATATCCAAAATCTACAAAGAACTTAAATACATTTACAAGAAAAAAAACAACCCATCAAAAAGTGGGCAAAGGATATGAACAGACACTTTTCAAAAGAAGACATTTATGTAGCCAACAAACACACAAAAATGCTCATCTTCATTGGTCATTAGAAAAATGTAAATCAAAACCACATTGAGATACCATCTTACGCCAGTTACAATGGTGACATTAAAAATCAGGAGACAATATATGCCAGAGAGGATGAAGAGAAATCGGAATGCTTTTACACTGTTGGTGGAAGTGTAAATTAGTTCAACCATTGTGAAAGACAGTGTGATTATTTCTCAAGGATCTAGATCTGGAAAAAAACATTTGACCTAGCAATCCTATTACTGGGTATATACCCAAAGGATTATCAATCATTCTATTATAAAGACACATGCACACGTATGTTTATTGCAGCATTGGTTACAGTAGCAGACTTGGAACCAACCCAAATGCTGATCAATGATAGTCTGGATAAAGAAAATGTGGCACATACACACCCTGAAATACTATGCAGCCATAAAAAAGGATGATTTCATGTCCTTTGCAGGGAGATAGATGAACATGGAAATCATCATTCTCAGCATACTGACACAAGAACAGAAAACCAAACACAGTATATTCTCACTCATAAATGGGTGTTGAACAATGAGAACACATGGACACAGGGAAGGGAACATCACACATCTGGGCCAGTCACCAGGTTGAGGGTTAGGGAAGGGATAGTAATGGGTGGTGATGAGAGGAGGGATAGCATTGGGAGAAATATCTAATGTAGATGATGGAGTGATGGATGCAGCAAACCACCACGGCAGGTATATACCAATGTAACAAACCTGCATGTTCTGCACATGTACCCCAGAACTTAAAGTATAATAATTTAAAAAAGAAATACTGCAGGAAAAAGAAAAGATGTTTAATAATATCCCTAGGTTCCTGGGATACATCAGCAAACAAAATGAAGGTCTCTACCCTTGTGGAGGTTACAGTCTATAATGAGACATTAGTAAAAATACTAAATTATATAGTGTTGTTAAAGGTGAGAAGACAGAAAAAGGAAAACAGAGTAGGATAAAGAGGATATGTAATTCTTGGAAGGGGAAGGAATTTATTTGGTTTTGTGAAAATGTTTTATAACAGGTATTTTTAAATATTTAAGATTTCATCCAAGAGCAATCAACAGAAGTTATTGCTTCCTCCTAGGATAGAAATTCCTTATAGTCACGGCCACTTTTGCGACTTCAGAGTTCTCTCCTTTGTGATTAACCTCCTCAGATGAAGTTTGGAGCAACATGTAGAACCCAAAACCTGGCTCAAGCCAAGCAAGGTATGCCTCCTTCACCTTAAATAGTTCTTTTTACAAAATCTGAATGGGTCTACTCTCTCAGAACCAAGATATCTATACATGGTAATTAGCCATAGTCCTGTGCAAATATTCAGCCCTATCTGACAACACATGGTAACAGGCCATGGGCAAGAGACAAATACACAGGAGGGCCTCCCAGAAATCTAGGGAGGTATAGGCATCACAGATGCAATGTATGCATAATTAGGAAGGACTCCATCATTGCGTCTTTCTACTAATCACAGTTGCTTTCCAAAAGTTCACGATGGGTTCAAAGATAAGCTCAGCAGCATAGAAGACCAGGCTTCTTGTTCTCAAATTCCTCAATTCTCAAAGGTCGGCACACGCACACAAAAAAGAATGTCTCTCTTTATTATTCTTGAACTCAGCTTGCCCCAGTATTCCTAGCTCTGCCCCAGTTCCTCTACTGAGGTCACGCTTCAGCTTTCTGGGTGGCCAGTTTTGGTATGTTCACCAGGAATGCTGTTGCCATTGTATACTGATGGTATTTGTACAGTTTGGATAAATGATGTTAAACCAGAACCACTGGGTATCCCAAACAATTGTTAGGTGAGTAGAGGTTACCCCTAAGTATACCTTTGTGTGGGTATTCCATAAGGCTTCACAAAGGTGCCCTGGTCTTAGGGTATAATTTATGCTGTCAGGGACCTCTGTCTCTCAAATGACTCCCATAAATAGTTCTCTAAGGGCAGTGACAGTGTGGTTGGTGCTGAATAGGGGCATCTAGCCACAAGCACAGGGCTGGAAGTTATTTGGACAGGCCATGCTATGGCTGTTTACTCAGGAGGCAGCTAGATTTTTCCCACTGTAACCAGGCAATTGTCTCAACTGATTATCCTTAATATGTATTGTTATGCAATATTCTACCTCGTTAGACCCCCTCAGTGATTCCTGAGGCATTGTTAGGCAAGTATTCTTGCAGGGCATCATATTTGCTGGCAGCCCTATAAAAGAGTTACCCTAAAAAGTGGGGACTGTGGAGAATGTTATATAGAATGGTGCCGTTGCATATAACAGTCTTCATTTCATCCTGGTCTATATCATAACAAATGATGCGCGCTCTGCCTGCAGGAAGATTGTTAGGTTTGCAGGGAACCAGCAGAAATTTTCAGTTTTGAAAAGAGAGGGATTGTGAGGTAGGCAAACAGAGAAGAGTGTGGGAAAGAAAATGAACAAGTAAAATATTTTCCTGGATTTAACAAGGGAATATATAGCCACACCCATTTAGAAAGTTACACCAAGGAAGACTGCATAGATTCCGAAGAGCTTCTCAGGGGTTTCAGTTAAAACATTCACTGTTTTAGCAATATTCTCTCCCAAGAAAAGTAAGAATAAGAGTTATTTTAGATTTTATGAGGACTGGCCTGATCTGGTGTCTCTGGAAGTATGTTGACTTTCACTGTAGCCCTAGAGACTGGATGAGCCTCCAGTCTTCTCTTGATTCTCAGGTGGGCGTCAGAGACTCATTCAGAAGTCAAGGCATGGCTAGGAACATGGTTGGTCCCATGTTTTAGGTATGAAATGTGAATTCAAGAAGCGACTCCCTTTAATTTTTCAGCAGAAGAGTTGGTTAAAAGCACCCGATAAGATCCTTTCCAGCACAGTTGTAGGGAATCCTTCAGTTGGTGTCTTAATTATACAAATTTGCCTGGCTGTAATCTGTGGTCTTTGGGGTTATCAGCTCCCATAAGCTCATTGGGAATGATTCTGTTACCAGCTTTATATTACTTGTTAAGGTTTTGAGGAGCCCTTAACAATAGTGCACTATTTCCCCTTTGAGTAAGACCTCACAGGTCTCCCTGTTATGATTTCAAAGTGAGATGTTTTCCAAAAGGAGTGGATCTAAGATTAAGCAAGACCAGTGGAAAAGCTTTTGACCAAGGAAGGTGAAAAGCCTCCATCAGCTTAGCTAATTGATTTTTCATTGTGCCATTTGTTCATTCCACCAACCCGGAGGATTGGGATGGTAAGCACAATGGAAATGTATTATGGGCCAGATTTTTCAAATGGATTGAACAATTTGTCCAGTAATGAGTCCCGTAATCACTGTGTGGTTCAGAAGGAATTCCCCAAACTGGAATAATTCTAACAAAATTTTCCCTACTGTTAAAGCAGTAGCCCTCCAACAAGGAAATGCTTCTGCCCAAAGAGAAATCATAAAAAGACCAGCACATATTTGAAATTTTGGGGTGGTAGCATCTGGATAAATTCTAACTGCCATACTTCCAAAGTTTCTATTGGCAAAGGAAAATGACCTGGGGAGCCATATAAGGGCTTGCCACGGTTCTTCTTGGGGCATATAGTACATCAAGAGCATACCTTTTAGACTATCATGGAAGATGGTTTCCAAAAATATTGTTTTCCCCATGCTACCATTTTTTCAGGGGTCTAGTTAGTTATTTCATGAAAAACTGAAGGAAAGGCAACTGTGCACATTTGGGAACTATAGGTTTGTTAGACCCTTGCCATAATTCCTTACTTGGGACAAACCTGCCTTTCTTCTGTTGCCAGGTTTCTCTTGAAAGGTAGATGCTTGATACTGTAAAAGAATATTAGTGAGGTTTTTAGGATGAAAGGTAAACTCCCATACAGGACAGGCCATCTTTCCTAATGCAGAATGCTTTGCTGCAGCATTAGGTAAATTACTTCCTTTTGCTTCTTCAGTGTTATCCTTTGAGTACCCAGGAGTTCATATGCCTGCAAGTTGCTTTGGCATCTGAATTGCTTCTAGTACCTTTGAGACTTGGTGCCCATTTCACATGGACAGTCCAGAGGAAGTAAGAAATCCTGTTTCCATAGTATACCAAAATTATGAGCTGCTCCAAAAGCATATTGACTATCGATACATACATATATTTGCCACTTCTATATCTAAATTTTAAGCTCTAGTTAATGCTATTAATTCAGCCTTCTGGGCTGATTTGACTCCTCAGAGCTGGCCACTTTTGATTGTATCTGCTATGGCATATCCTGTCCAGTGATGCCCCTGATTGTCCCTTAAATAAGAACCATCTGTGAACCAAATTAATTTAGCATTCTGAATGGGAGTTTCCTGTAAATCTCCCCTAGAAGAGAGTTAGATATGTGCTAGTACATTGCAGCCATGTTCCTCTTCCTCCTGTTGTTCACCTGGAAGGGGAAGCATGCTAGGAGGATGAAGTGTTACAGTGCTTCAAAGTGATGTTGAGGACAGAAAGCAGGAGTACCTCATAAGACATGAGGTGGCTAACAGAAGAGTGTTGAGCGTGGTGAGAGCTTAGAAGAGATTTCACAGAGTGGAGGGTATAGCTGGTTAGAGGGGACCCTAGGACAAATTATTTGCTGTTTTTACACAAGCTGGCTGCAGCTGATACAGCCCTTATACAAGGAGGAGAACCCCTTACAACTGGATCTAACTGTTGACTGAAATAACTAATTGGTCTGTGAGTGCCACCATGTTTTTTGAGCTAATACTTCTAGAGGATTCCCGTTTATTTTATGTACAAAGATGGAAAATGGAAGACTATAACTGGGGTGACCTAGAGCAGATGCTTGGGCGAGAGCCTGTTTCAGATTTTCTATGTGTTTTTCCCCCTCTCTTCCCAGTTGATCGGGTTCAGCTGGGCTTGTTTTAGTTTTTTATATGGGGATTGGGCCATTACAGAGTAGTTTGGACTCCACCTCCTGCTATAGCCCATTAACCCTAAGAATTCTGTTAACTGTCTTTTAGTTTGGGGCAATTAAGGGGAAAGGTCAGAACAGCAGAGACTCTCTCAGGGTTTATTAATAGCCCACTTGGAGAAATGGTATGTCCCAAATATTTAACCTGGGGGAGGCAAAATTGTAATTTATCTTTTGATACTTTGTGTCATTTAAAAGGAAGCTGTGTTGGGACTTCCAAGATGGCATCATAGAGGTGACTCCAGATTGCAGCTCTCAGTGAAGGCGCAGAGGGTGAGTCCTAGACGCATTCTCGGACAGATCATTTTTGCCCACAGAACACTGAAAGTCCCAGGTGTGGGAGAGATGTGGGACACTAGCACAGCCGGCTCGCGTAGCTGCTTTGGCCAGTTCCGTAGCGCAGTGGCACCGGGCACAAAACTCACTGGTCTGGGTGCCCTGTTAAACCGGCAATCTGAGATTTGGAAGGGCAGATTGCCATGTCCATCTGATTGAATGGGACTTGGACAATGAGCCAGACCAGGAGATTCCTGGGAAACATGATCTGAGCTGGTTCAGTGGGCAGTGGCATGGGAGATTGCACGGATCCCACTGCCCTATCAGCAGGCTAATGGGGCACCAGTGAGAGAGTCAACCGTTCAGCTTGGGGAGAGGAAGAGAGAGAGAGAGAGAGGATGGACTCTGAGGCAGGGAGCCGGGTGATCGGGGTCGGCGGGTCCCACCCTCATGGGGACAAGCAGGGCAGTGATTGGAGGCACTCAGGGCTGAGAGTTTTGCTGCTGGCATCTAGGATGGTGCAGCCCGGTGCGGGAGGGGCGTCCACCACTACTGATGCAATCCCCCACTAATGAAGTACCGCCCAGGGCTGACACAGCCTGCTGTTGCCAGGCAACCTGCCATAACAGAGAGACTCCACGAGCAGGGTGGAGCAAGCCACAGCAGGGCGAAGCAAGCCACAGCAGAACGGAGCCCCGCAGAAACAGGGCGGACCCGCGCTAGCAGGGCAGAGCCCTGGCAGGAAAATAGAGAATAGACTGCCTCCTAGCTGGGCAGGACAGTGCAACAGATACTCATAAAGAAAGCCCCAACTCCCTGAGACAGAGCATCTAAGGGGGAAAAAAAGGGGGGGGTTATGAGTTCTGTAGCAGCAGACATAAACACATCCTCCAAACAATGCTGAATGAACAACGGAGCTCACAGCTCAGCACTGGAGCTCCTATAAAGCACAGACCATCTCCTCAAGCAGCTCCCTGACCCATGTATATCCAAAGAGTCATCACCCCAAAAAAAGGACTAATCAGACTGACATTTGGCAGGCATCATTCTAAAACAAAGATAGCAGAAGACGACACTGGTAGCATCCCTCACTGTTCCACAGCTGCTACAGGTGTACTGCAGACAAGCAGGGCCTGGAGTGGACCTCAGCAATCATACAGCAGAGGGGCTAGACCATTAGAAGGAAAACTAAGTAACAGAAATACCTCATCATCAACAATCTGGGTGTCCACACAGAGACCCAACTGAAAAATCAGCAATTACTAAGATGACAGGTGGATAAATCCATAAAGATGAGAAGAAACCAGTGCAGAAAGGAAGAAAACACCCAAAACCAGAACACTTCACCTCCTACAAAGGACCAAAACTCCTCATCAGCAAGGGAACAAACCTGGACAGAGAACGAGTGTGACAAAATGACAAAATTAGACTTCAAAAAGTGGATAATGAGAAATTTCAGTGAGCTAAAAGAACATGTTCTAAATCAGTGCAAAGAAATTAAGAACCTTGAAAAAAGATTTGAAAAAAGATTCGAGGAAATGATAACAAGAATGGACAACTTAGAGAGGAATATGAATGAATTGAAGGAGCTGAAAAACACAACACGAGAACTTCGCTAAGTATGTACAAGTTTCAACAGCCGACTTGACTAAGCAGAAGAAAGAATATCAGAAGTCGAAGATCAACTCAATGAAATAAAATGAGAAACCAAGATCAAAAAAAAAAAAAAAAAAAAGCACAAAAAGGAATGAACAAAATCTCCAAGAAATATGGGACTATGTGAAGAGACCCAAACTACATTTGATAGATGTACCAGAATGTGATGAAGAGAATGAATCCAAGCTGGAAAACACTCTTCAGGATATTATCCAGGAAAATTTCCCCAACCTAGCAAGACAGGTCAATACTCAACTCCAGGAAATAGAGAGAACAACACAAAGATACTCTGCAAGAAGAGCAACCCCAAGGCACATAATCATCAAATTAACCAGGGTTCAATTGAAGGAGAAAATACTAAGGGCCACCCACAAAGGGAAGCCCTTCAGGCTCACTGCAGATCTCTCAGCAGAGACTCTACAAGCCAGAAAAGAGTGGGGACCAATATTCAACATCCTTAAAGAAAAGAACTTTCAGCCCAGAATTTTATATCCAGCCAAACTGAGCTTGATAAGTGAAGGAAAAATAAAATCCTTCATGAACAAGCAAGTACTCAGAGATTTTGTCACCACTAGGCCTGCTTTACAAGAGCTCCAGAAAGAGGCACTACACATAGAGAGAGACAACCAGTACCAGCTATCCTAAAAGCATACCAAATGCTAAAGACCATCAACAAAATGAAGAATCTACATGAACCAATGGGCAAAACAGCCAGCTAGCATCAAAATGGCAGTATCAAATTCACACATATCAATATTAACCCTAAATGTAAATGGGCTAAATGCACCAATAAAAAGACACAGACTGACAAATTGGATAAAAAGCCAAAACCCATTGGTGTGCTGTATCCAAAAAACCCACCTCACATGCAAGGATACACAAAGGCTCAAAATAAAGGGATGGAGGAAGATTTACCAAGAAAATGGAGAGCAAAAAAAAAAAGCAGGAGTTGCAATTCTCATCTCTGATAAAATAGACTTTAAAGCAACAAAGATCAAAAGGGAAAAAGAAGGTCATTACATAATGGTAAAAGGATCGATACAACAAGAAGAGCTAATGATTCTAAATATATATGGACCCAATGCAGGAGCACCCAGATATGTAAGGCAAGTTCTTAATGACTTACAAAGAGAATTAGACTCCCACACAATAATAGTGGGAGACTTTAACACTCCACTGTCAATAGCAGACAGATCAACCAGACAGAAAATTAACAAGGATATCCAGGACTTGAACTCAGATCTGGAACAAGCAAACCTGATAGATATTTACAGAACTCTCCATCCCAAATCCACAGAATATACATTCTTCTCAGCACCACATCACACTTACTTCAAAACTGACCACATAATTGGAAGTAAAGCACTCCTCAGCAAATGCAAAACAACTGAAATCATAACAAACAGTCTCTCAGACCATAGTGCAATCAAGTTGGAACTCAGAATTCAGAAAATAACTCAGAACCGCACAGCTTCATGGAAACTGAACAACTGGCTCTTGAATGTTGATTGGATAAACAATGAAATGAAGGCAGAAATAAAGTTCTTTGAAACCAATGAGAGTGAAGACACAATGTACCAGAATCTCTGGGACACGTTTAAGGAAGTCTGTAGAGGAAAATATATAGGAATAAGTGCCCACATGAGAAGAGTGGAGAGATCCAAAATTACACCCTATCGTCAAAATTGAAAGAGCTAGAGGAGCAAGATCAGAAAAGGTCAAAACCTAGCCAAAGACAAGAAATAACTAAGATCAAAGCAGAACTGAAGGAGATAGAGACAAGAAAAACCCTTCAAAAGCATTCCTATACACCAATAACAGACTTAAAGAGAACCAAATCAAGAACGAACTGCCATTCACAATTGCTACAAAGAAAATAAAATACCTAGGAATACAACTCACTAGGAATGTAAGGGACCTCTTTAAGGAAAACTACAAACAACTGCTCAATGAAATAAGAGAGGACACAAACAGATGGAGAAACATTCCATGTTCGTGGTTAGGAAGAATCAATATCGTGAAAATGGCTATACTGCCCAAAGTAATTTACACAATCAATGCTATCCCCATCAAACTACCATTGAATTTCTTCACAGAAATGGAAAAAACCACCATGAATTTCATATGGAACCAAAAAAGAGCCCGCATAGCCAAGTCAATTCTAAGCAAAAAGAACACAGCGGGAGGCATCACACTACCAGACTTCAAACTATACTACAAGGCTACAGTAATCAAAACAGCATGGTACTGGTACCAAAACAGAGATATAGACCAATGGAACAGAACAGAGGCATCGGAGGCAACACAACACATCTACAACCATATTATCTTTGATAAACCAGACAAAAACAGGCAATGGGGAAAGGATTCCCTATTTAATAAATGGTGTTGGGAAAACTGGCTAGCCATGTGCAGAAAGCAGAAATTGGACCCCTTCCTGACACCTTACACTAAAATTAACTCCAGATGGATTAAAGACTTAAACGTAAGACCCGACACCATAAAAACCCTAGAGGAAAATCTAGGCAAAACCATTCAGGACATAGGAGTAGGCAAGGACTTCATGAACAAAACTCCCAAAGCATTGGCAACAAAAGCCAAAATAGACAAATGGGACCTAATCAAACTCCACAGCTTCTGCACAGCAAAACAAACAGTCACTAGAGTGAATCGGCAACCATCAGAATGGGAAAAAATCTTTGCAGTTTACGCATCTGACAAAGGGCTGATATCCAGAATTTACAAAGAACTCAAACAGATTTACAGGAAAAAAACAAACAAGCCCATTCAAAAATGGGCAAAGGATATGAACAGAAACTTTACGAAAGCAGACATACATGAGGCCAGCAAACATATGAAAAAGTGCTCATCGTCATTGGTCATTAGAGAGATGCAAATCAAAACCACATTGAGATACCATCTCACACCAGTTAGAATGGCGATCATTAAAAAATCTGGAGACAGCAGATGCTGGAGAGGATGTGGAGAAATAGGAACACTCTTACACTGTTGGTGGGAGTGTAAATTAGTTCAACCATTGTGGAAGACGGTGTGGCAATTTCTCAGGGACCTAGAAATAGAAATTCCATTTGACCCAGCAATCCCATTACTGGGTATCTATCCAAAGGATTATAAATCGTTCTACTATAAGGACACATGCACACGAATGTTCATTGCAGCACTGTTTACAATAGCAAAGCCCTGGAACCAACCCAAATGCCCAACGATGATAGACTGGACTGGGAAAATGTGGCACATATACACCATGGAATATTATGCAGCAATCAAAAATGATGAGTTTGTGTCCTTTGTAGGGACATGGATGAATCTGGAGAACATCATTCTCAGCAAACTGACACAAGAACAGAAAAAGAAATACCACATATTCTCACTCATAGGTGGGTGAGAAAAATGAGAACACGTGGACACAGAGAGGCGGTCTACTATACACTGGGGACTGTTGGGGGGAATGGGGGAGGGACAGCAGGGGGGGGCTGGGGGGGATAGCCTGGGGATAAATACCAAGTGTGGGTGAAGGGGAGGAAAGCAGCAAAGCACAGTGCCATGTGTGTACCTATGCAACTATCTTGCTTGTTCTGCACATGTACCCCCAAACCTATAATGCAATAAAAATTAAAAAAAAAAAAAAAAAAAAAAAATCAATAAATCCAAGAGCTGGTTTTTTGAAAAGATCAACAAAATAGACAGACCACTAGCCAGACTGATAAAAAAGAAAAGAGAGAACAACCAAATAGATGCAATAAAAAACGATAAAGGGGAAATCACCACAGATTCCACAGAAATTCAAACCATCATCGGAGAATATGACAAACAACTCTATGCACATAAACTAGTAAACCAGGAAAAAATGGATAAATTCCTGGACACCTGTGTCCCCCCAAGCCTAAACAAGGAGGAAGCTGAAACTATGAATAGGCCAATAACAAGGTCTGAAGTTGAGGCAGCAATTAGGAGCCTACCACACAAAAAAAGCCCAGGTCCAGAAGCGTTCACAGCTGAATTCTACCAGACACACAAAGAGGACCTAGTGCCATTCCATCTGAAACTATTCCAAGTAATTCAAAAAGAGGGAACCCTTCCCAAATCATTTTATGAGACCAACATCATCCTGATATCGAAACCCAGCAGAGACTCAACAAGAAAAGAAAACTTCAGGCCAATATCCATGATGAACATAGATGCAAAAATCTTCAATAAAATACTGGCAAACCGATTGCAACAGCACATTAACAAACTTATCCATCATGATCAAGTAGGATTCATCCCGGGGATGCAAGGCAGGTTCAATATATGCAAGTCTATAAATGTATTCACCACATAAACAGAAGCAAAAACAAAAACCACATGATCATCTCAATTGACGCAGAGAAGACATTTGACAAAATTCAACAGCCCTTTATGCTAAAAACCCTCAATGAACTTGGTATTGATGGAACATATCTCAAAGTAATAAAAGCTATTTATGACAAACCAACAGCCAATATCATAATGAATGGGCAAAAACTGGAAGCATTCCCTTTGAAATCTGGCACTAGACAAGGATGCCCTCCCTCACCACTCCTATTCAATATAGTACTGGAAGTTCTAGCCAGAGCAATCAGGCAAGAAAAAGAAATAAAGGGTATTCAAGTATGACAGGTGGAAGCCAAATTGTCTCTATTTGCAGACGACATGATAGTATACCTAGAAGACCCCATCACCTCAGCCCAAAAGCTCCTGAAACTGATAAGCAACTTCATCAAAGTCTCAGGATATAAAATCAATATGCAAAAACTACAAGCATTCCTATACACCAATAACAGACTAAAAGAGAACCAAATCAAGAACGAACTGCCATTCACAATTGCTACAAAGAAAATAAAATACCTTGGAATGCAACTCACAAGGAACATAAGGGACCTCTTCAAGGAAAACTACAAACCACTGCTCAACAAAATAAGAGAGGACACAAACAGATGCAGAAACATTCCATGTTCGTGGTTAGGAAGAATCAATATCGTGAAAATGGCTATACTGTCCAAAGTAATTTACACAATCAATGCTATCCTCATCAAACTACCATTGAATTTCTTCACAGAACTGGAAAAAACCACCATGAACTTCATATGGATCCAAAAAAGAGCCCGCATAGCCAAGTCAATACTAAGCAAAAAGAACACAGCGGGAGGCATCACACTACCAGACTTCAAACTATACTACAAGGCTACAGTAATCAAAATAGCATGGTACTGGTACCAAAACAGAGATATAGACCAATGGAACAGAACAGAGGCATCGGAGGCAACACAACATATCTACAACCATATTATCTTTGATAAACCAGACAAAAACAGGCAATGGGGAAAGTATTTCCTGTTTAATAAATGGTGTTGGGAAAACTGGCTAGCCATGTGCAGAAAGCAGAAACTGGACCCCTTCCTGACACCTTACAGTAAAATTAACTCCAGATGGATTAAAGACTTAAACATAAGACCTGACACAATAAAAAGCCTAGAAGAAAATCTAGGCAAAACTATTCAGGACATAGGAGTAGGCAAGGACTTCATGACCAAAACACCAAAAGCATTGGCAACAAAAGCCAAAATAGACAAATGGGACCTTATCAAACTCCACCGCTTCTGCATGGCAAAAGAAGCAGTCACTAGAGTGAATCGGCAACCATCAGAATGGGAAAAAATCTTTGCAGTTTACGCATCTGACAAAGGGCTGTTATCCAGAATTTACAAAGAACTCAAACAGATTTACAGGAAAAAAACAAGCCCATTCAAAAATGGGCAAAGGATATGAACAGACACTTTACAAAAGAAGACATGCATGAGCCCAACAAACACATGAAAAAATGCTCATCATCATTGGTTATTAGAGAGATACAAATCAAAACCACATTGAGATACCATCTCACACCAGTTAGAATGGCGATCATTAAAAAATCTGGAGACAGCAGATGCTGGAGAGGATGTGGAGAAATAGGAGCACTCTTACACTGTTGATGGGAGTGTACATTAATTCAACCATTGTGGAAGACAGTGTGGCGAGTCCTCAAGGACCTAGAAATAGAAATTCCATTTGACCCAGCAATACCATTACTGGGTATATATCCAAAGAACTATAAATCATTCTACTATAAGGACACATGCACACGAATGTTCATTGCAGCACTGTTTACAATAACAAAGACCTGGAACCAACCCAAATGCCCATCGATGAGAGACTGGACTGGGGAAATGTGGCACATATACACCACAGAATATTATGCAGCAATCAAAAATGATGAGTTTGTGTCCTTTGTAAGGACATGGATGAATCTGGAGAACATCATTCTCAGCAAACTGACACAAGAACAGAAAAACAAAGACTGCATATTCTCACTCATAGGCGGGTGAGAAAAATGAGAACACATGGACACAGGGAGGCGGTCTACTACACACTGGGGTCTATTGAGGGGAAGGGGGGAGGGACAGCGCGGGTGGGCTGGGGAGGGGTAGCCTGGGGATAAATGCCAAGTGTGGGTGAACGGGAGGAAGGCAGCAAAGCACACTGACATGTGTGTACCTATGCAACTATCTTGCACACTCTGCACATGTACCCCAAAACCTATAATGCAATAAAAATTTTAAAAATTTTAATAAATAAATAAATAAAAAATAAAGGAAGCTGTGTTAATAGGTGGACAGTGTCTTCTCTGTATTTTGGTAGGGTGGATGAACACAAGAATAAATTATCCACATACTGAAGTAGAATAGAGTGAAGTAGAATTTGGAAATTCAATGTCATCTTAATCCACCTTTAGAATTTGAGAAAAATAAGTAGAACTTTTATAGTAGCCTTAGGGTAAGACTTTCCATGTGTATTGGCGATTTTCCCAAGTGAAAGCAAAAAGATAGTGACTATTTTGCTTTACAGGTATGCTAAAAAATACACATATAAATTAATAATAGGTAAGTGGCTGGTAGTGATAGGAATATTAGACAGCAAAATCTGGGGGTTTAAGAATAGCAGGGTGTCTAGAAATAATTACTTTCTTTATAGCTCTTCAGTCTTGAACAAATCTCCAGCCTTTCCCACTTAGCCTTTTGTTTTTTTTCTCGAGATGGAGTCTTGTTCTGTCACCAGGCTGGAGTGCAGTGGCGCGATCTAGGCTCATTGCAATCTCTACCTCCTGAGTTTAAGTGATTCCCCTGCCTCAGCCTCCCAAGTAGCTGGGACTACAAGTGTGTGCCAGCATGCCCTGCTGAGTTTTTGTATTTTAGTAGAGACGGGGTTTCACCAGGTTGGCCAGAATGGTTTCAATCTTCTGATTTCATGATCCACCCACCTCAGCCTCCCAAAGTGCTGGGATTACAGGAATGAGCTACCATGCCCAGCCCCTACTTGGCTTTTTAACTGGGAGGAATAGTGTATTGCAAGGGCTGGTGCAGGGTGCTATGAGTCCTTTGCCCAAATAATCCTAAATGATTGGTTTGATCCCTAGTAAGGCTTTATGTCTAAGGGGACATTGCCTTTCATTTGGCAGGGGTTTGGATTTATTTATCGTTATCTCTGTACAGACTGCTGACTTAATTCTCTATCAGTGGAAGAGCTTGCCCGTAAGGAGTCCAGTACCTTAGATAAGAAAGGCTCTAATTCTTTCTGTCCAGAATCTTGATTAATTTTCACAAACACAATAGTACAAATGAGCTTTTGTAAGCCTTCTATGTCTCCTAAGTTGAGAATTATTTCTCCATTCTATGAAAATGAGATGCGAGCATTATGGGTCTCCAGGAAATCCCATCCCAGCAAGTATATGGGGGCACTATTTACTATAAAAGAAACATAATGCCCCACTAGTTCTTCTAATTAAAATTGTTTTTTTTTTTGAAAAAATATATTGTCACTTTTATTGAAGTAGGTTATTCACTAAAATTTTAATCTTATGAGTTTGCTTAGGATCTTAATGAAATAATACATCAAATATAATTTACATAAAAGTTTTAGTATTTAAAAAATCTTGGAAGCAATTAATATAAGAAATTTGTATATGTTGTTGATATCAATGCTTTATAATTATTGGATTTTATTTTTCAGGACATAGGAATAGGCAAGGACTTCATGACCAAAACACCAAAAGCATTGGCAACAAAAGCCAAAATAGACAAATGGGACCTAATCAAACTCCACAGCTTCTGCATGGAAAAAGAAACAGTCACTAGAGTGAATTGGCAACCATCAGAATGGGAAAAAAATCTTTGCAGTTTACGCATCTGACAAAGGGCTGTTATCCAGAATTTACAAAGAACTCAAACAGATTTACAGGAAAAAAACAAACAAGCCCATTCAAAAATGGGCAAAGGATATGAACAGACACTTTACAAAAGAAGACATGCATGAGGCCAACAAACACATGAAAAAATGCTCATCATCATTGGTCATTAGAGAGATGCAAATCAAAACCACATTGAGATATCATCTCACGCCAGTTAGAATGGCGATCATTAAAAAATCTGGAGACAGCAGATGCTGGAGAGGATGTGGAGAAATAGGAACACTCTTACACTGTTGGTGGGAGTGTAAATTAGTTCAACCATTGTGGAAGACAGTGTGGCGATTCCTCAAGGACCTAGAAATAGAAATTCCATTTGACCCAGCAATACCATTACTGGGTATATATCCAAAGGACTATAAATTGTTCTACTACAAGAAGACATGCACACGAATGTTCATTGCAGCACTGTTTACAATAGCAAAGACCTGGAACCAACCTAAATGCCCATTGATGATAGACTGGACTGGGAAAATGTGGCACATATACACCATGGAATATTATGCAGCAATCAAAAACGATGAGTTTGTGTCCTTTGTAAGGACATGGATGAATTTGGAGAACATCATTCTCAGCAAACTGACACAAGAACAGAAAAACAAATACCGCATATTCTCACTCATAGGCGGGTGAGAGAAATGAGGACACATGGACACAGAGAGGGGGTCTACTACACACTGGGGTCTATTGGGGGGAAGGGGGAGGGACAGTCGGGGGGGCTGGGGAGGGATAGCCTGGGGATAAATGCCAAGTGTGGGTGAAGGGGAGGAAGGCAGCAAAGCACACTGCCATGTGTGTACCTATGCAACTATCTTGCACACTCTGCACATGTACCCCAAAACCTATAATGCAATAAAAATTAAAAAAAAATAAATAAAAAAAAAAAGAAAAATGAAATTGTTTTAAAGGCTATAACAGGAGTCTAAAATCCCTACCATTGGACTTTTTCTTTACTTCAAGAGAAAGGGTTTTTAATCAAGGTCAGGGTGAGGACTGACAGTGCAGTGCCAGTGTTTACAAGGGCTTTGGTATTTTCCTAATTTATGGATGTATCTATTTTATCTAAAGAATTAGTTAGAAGTAGGGGGAAAAAACCTCTCTATTCTCTCAGAAGATTCCTATTCCAATTTTTTAATTATTCTGGTGTTTTCCTCTGAGGCCCTTTGCCCCTTTTGTGCAAGCAGCCATTTAAGTTCTTTGCATTCATTTTGCAAAATGTCCTTTCTGTCTGCCATGGTGGCAAATTGCTTCCTCTTGGGATCGCTTAGATCTCTGGGACCATGAGACCCTTACAAACTCCCAACTTGGTTCCTAAGTTGTTTTAGTTGTAAACTGATAATGTTAGAGACTGTTTCTTTTTCTTTCTCAATTATTGTTTGTGACAATTGGTTAGCTAGGGTGACTAGGTGGCTAATGGTCAAGGAAGCCCAAGCCACATTATTCATCTTCATTAAGGTTGCTCTTTATTTAAATCTTGAATAAACCAGAATTTAGTAAGCTGTCACTTCCACCATGCTCAAAATTTTCACGAGCTATTTCTGAAAACTCTTCAAATGTCTTCTCAAATCTGCTATGAAATTCAGGCATAGTTTCTTTTGGGCATACTTTACATTGCTGCACCTTTGCCCAGTTTATAACCTTGGAGATTATCTATGGGGTATAGTTTTACAGAGGCAATTACAAAGCTCTCCACATTTCTGTTTTCCAGTTGCATCTACTTTGTCAAAGCCTTTTAAAGACTGTTTCCAATCTGCTACTTTAAACACTGTTCAGCTTGTTTTGGGGCACCAGTAACTCAATCAGCCAATACAGGTTAGAGAACCCTGGATCATAAGTCTTAAGCATTAACTGGAATTCCTTAGCAAATCCCAAGGGATTTTCAGTCAAATTGGGGAATTCAGATACCAGGGCTTTTAACTCTGATTTGGTCCAGAGAGTATACATTATGTTAGAATCTCCTCTGCCTGTGGGTTTTACTCTAAAAGGAACAACTACATTATTTTCTCCAGCTATTTTTCATCCCCCTGTGACTAGAGGAAAGGGAGTAGGGGAAGGAGGAGTAACAATGAAATCATCCAGACAAGGAAGTTCAGAAAGCAAAGAGTTAGCAGGAGCAAAAGGAGACAGTTTCTGGAGCCTTCCTGATTTCAGAAGTGGTTTTTACTAATTTCTTTAACTCTGAGACAGTTTCACATTTTTTTTTTTTTTGTTATCTTCCTGGAAGGAGGCAAGCTTATCATTCCCTCTTTTTGACGATTCTAGGTGCCAGCTAAAGTACAATACTCATTCATTTCTTTGATTTGAGAGCCTGAATTTTCTAATCTAGCATGCAAGAAAACCAGTTTAGGGATATCAAAAGATACCTGTTTTGGAAACCTTAGACCTATGTTATCTTTAGTAAGATCTTTCCATTTACATAAATACTTGCAAGTAAAGGCACCATAGTCATGAAACATAAATCCCGCTGAGGTGTCCTTAGAAGGCGCTCCCCTTACCTTTCCTTTTTTGTAGGGTTTGCTTCCTACTCTCTCTCTTTTCTTTTTCATAAGAGGAACTGACCTGTGGCTTAAGGTTTTTGTGTGGTGGATCAGTATGTGTTGCTTGTGGGCAGGACTCCACAGTGTGTCAACAGAGTTGTTTCTACCCTCTTACATGTCTCAGTTTCTCTCCTCAGAGGTCTGTTACCTCTGAGAGCACTTAAAACACTAGGTGATCAGACTTTATATGCATTTCCTGGACAAGCGTATTTAAACTAATATTTGTTGGGGAGTTTCCTATAGGTCCACTGCCTGTTGTGGTGGTTCAACCCCCCGGACTCTCCCATGATGCTCCAACTCACCCAAGGGCACATTTCAGCTGAGAGAAGAAAAATGACCTCTTTGGAGCTGAGGAATTCAGTCTCTTATTTACTTATGAATAGCTGTTTAGTTCCTCACACAAAGTGCACACAGACAAGCACTTTCTCCATTGAGATTAATTTTGAGAGAAAAGGCAATGGAGAAAGACCCTTTTGAATGTACCTCTGAAATTAAAATTAAGATTTTAAACAACTTCTTAGGAGAAAAGAGAGGAAAAAAACAGCTAAGAATAAATCAAGAACAATCAACCAAAACAGGAGGTCTGGGTCCAGGACTTATCAGTTCCACTGGAGGAGAACCTCAAACTTGGTGAGGCTTCAGTGGGCCCCTTCTGGTACATCAGCTCTGGTCTGGGGCATCTTTGGGGATCTGAGTCTTTTCTAAGGCCCCACATTTGGCACCAGATTACTGTCAACAAAGAGTCAATCTCTATAAAATATTTGAAGAAATTTATGCTGAGCCAAATATGAGTGACCATAGCCTGTGACACAACCCTCAGAAGGTCCTGTGAGCATGTGTGAAAGGTGGTCAGGGTACAGATTGGTTTTACAACCATCTGTAAAACCAGGCATGACACATCAATCAAATACATTTAAGAAATACACTCATTTGGTTCAGAAAGGAAGAACAACTAAAATTAGGGGCTTCCAGGCTATAATTTTAAACATTTTCTGGCTGACAATTGGTTGAATTTATCAGAAGACCTGGGATTAATAAAATGGAATGTTCAAGTTAAGATAAAAGATTGTGGGGACCAAGTTTCATTGTGCAGAGCAATCTCTCATCAGACTGCAGAGAGAGAGCAGTTTGTAAAATGATTCCTATTGGAACTGATAGGGTACCTGGCTCTTAGTTGATTATCTTTTCCATCTGGAAAGAAAGGAAGAAAAACAAAGAGGGAAGGAAATTCTTCATAGAACGTGGATTTTTCCCACAAGAGACTTTGCAAGGCAATTTCAAGGCATGGCAAGGAAATATATTTTGGGGTTAAATATCTTCTTGTCTCCTAACATTATGCCAGAGTCAGATTGAAAAGCAAGTCATAATACACTGGGTCAAACAAAACCTACCTGATGAGAATCCATGTTTTGTAGGGCATGATTCCCCAGACTCCTTAGGTAAAAATTGGGCAAGATAAAAAAAAAAAAAAAAATCAGAGTTTAGTCCTCAAATGGTATTTGTTTTCATCTCCTTGAGGAATCATCACACTGTCTTCCATAGTTTTTGAATTAATTACACTTCTACTCACACTGTATAAGCATTCCTTTTTCTCCACAATTTCACCAGCATGTTATTTTTGTCCTTTTTAATAATAGTCATTTTGACTGGTATGAGATGGTATCGCACTGTGGTTTTAATTTACAATTTTTCTAGTAAGTGAATTTAAACTTTTTTCATATGACTATTGGCCACACGTATGTCTTCTTTGGAAAAGTATTTATTCATTTCTTTTCCCACTTTTTAATGAGGTTTGCTTTATTCTTGTAAATTTGTTTAGGTTCCTTCTAGATGCTGGATAGCAGACCTTTGTCAGATGCATAGTTCACAAAAATTTTCTCCCACTCTGTAGGTTATCTGTACACTCTGTTGACAGTTTCCTTTGCTGTGCAGAAGCTCTTTAATTAGATGTCATTTGACAATTTTTACTTTGTCGTGATCACTTTTAGTGACATTATCATGAAATCTCTGCCTGTACCTATGTCCAGAATGATATTGCCTATGTTGTCTTTCCAGGGTTTTTATAGTTTTGGGTTGCATGATTTCAGTACTAACTCCTTGCTGTTCTTGCTGCTCTTCCAATTATATTATTAGCCTTAATAAATTCTAATAAAGCCTCTAAGATTCTTTAAACAATAATCCACAGCTGATAAATATTATAACTTTGTCTTCCATACACCCAGATTTCAATAAGACTATCAACTAAATGTTCTCCCTTACCCTAGAAAAAATAATCCTTGCTTTGCTTTACTAACAGGTTCTATTTTCAGGGTACTGGCATCTTAGAGTCTCTTATTGCATTTGTTTTTTGAATTAAGTGACCATTTTTAAGGTAGTTGTAGGACTGGTAGTGGACAACAGATTATATGTAATAGCACAGTCCAGCCTTGAGACATCTTTATTA
Source organism: Saguinus oedipus (assembly GCA_031835075.1). Classification (NCBI taxonomy): domain Eukaryota; kingdom Metazoa; phylum Chordata; class Mammalia; order Primates; family Cebidae; genus Saguinus; species Saguinus oedipus. Next base: position 133,058,383 of record CM063178.1, read on the forward strand.
ATCTTTATCAAAGTCTGAAACAGCCTTCTACTCGATTTCCATATGATCAGTTCCTTAGGTCTCTCTCTCTCTCTCTCTCTCTCTCTCACACACACACACACACACACACACACACACACACACAATTTTTGTCAGAAAAGGCTTTCACCACTGTTCATGCTACATCTTTTCCCCCAATTATTGCTCATAGCCTTTATCACTATCTAAAGTATTTATTTAATACCTGATTCTCACTATCTTAGCTTTCTGTCACTACAGCAGATGCATATTGGATAACTTATAAAGAATAGAAGCTTATTTGGCTCATGGCAGTAGAGGTTGGAAAGCCCAAGAGTATGGTGCCAGCAGCTGTCAAGGGTTATCCCTTGATGGTGAACAAGCACACAAGACAAAGAAAATCGGGGCCAAACTTACGCTTATATCAGGAATCCACTCCTGGAATAACTAACCCATGCCTGTGATAATGCCATTAATCCATTAATGAGAGCAGAACCCTCATGACCTAGTATCCTCATAAAGGCCCCACCTCTCTCTTAATACCATCACAATGATACATTTCAATCTGAATTCTGGAGAGGACATTCAAACCACAGCACACAGCAACAGAATGCACGCTCTTATAGAATAGAAACTTTATCTACTACTATAATTCTAGCATGCAGTATAGGGACTCATGTTAAGTAAAAGATTAATAAATATATAAAAATTAATGCAAAATAAATTCTGTGGTAGTGGGAAATAATGAAGTGTGTACGTTGTGAAGAGTTAGTGCTAAGTAGGTGAAAGGGGAAGATAGGAAATAAAGTAACAGATCAAGAAAAAACTTCTAAGGTTCATAGAAGGTTTTTAAGAATGGGAAATACATCTTCATGGGAAACAGCCAATGAGGAAATCAAGAAGCAATTAACGGAGGAAGACAGTTGAGTACTGAAGTACATGGAATTTAGAATAGGGATGAAATAATTTGGTTCCAAGAGGAGAAATAACTCTTCCATTTTCACTGATGGTCCAAGGATAATAGGAAAACAAACAAATGATGATAAAAATGGTTCACCATATGATATCATTTATTGAAAAATAAATAGGAGTTTTATATATGTGGAGAAGATTCTATTTTGTCTGTAAAGTTGGAGGTGAGGTTACTTGCTGCAGTTAAATGCACCTGGTGGTAAGACAAGAGGATTAAACAAACAGGTATTTTAAAATAGTAAATTTTATGAGCAGAAGAGAACTAATTAGGTACCTTTTGGAAGAAACTAGGAAGCATGGAGAAACCATTTGATCTTTTAAATCATGCATTTTCAGTGTTCTAATAGTTCTCCTTTGTTGCCAACAGGAAAGATATAGAAATATAACAGAGCAGAAGAGTAAAAAATAATTGTAATTATGCATATTTTTAAGAAATAATTACTCTGCATATCAACTTAATAATAAGCCTGTCATATTAGAATAATGCTAACTAAATTATTTAAATCCTATGTGCTACCTTTAGGAATTCTAAGACGTTTAGCCATCAGGATCCTATAAAATTTTTGTTGGGTCTAAACTTCAATGCTATTTTCACTTTTGCAATTAGAATATTAGTAAAATAACATGATTTATTAAAAGAAAACGGAAAAGGCTTGAAACTTCAAGGTACTTAAGAAATTCTGCTTCATCCTCAAAACAGATCAAGAAGAAACTTTTTCAGTTAAGATCATTAACAAACTCAGATAATTTTCTAAAGTCATATTTAAATCTTTCTTATTCTATTCATGTCCTAAGACTAAAATTTATAATTATAAAGAAACAAATATGCCCATTCATCAGGATTTCAGCGTAAGGTTAAATTCAAACGTGCTAACACATTCTTTTATTTCTTAAAGGGAATTTTCTTGAAAAAGAAAATTTAAGAAATACATGCCATTGTGAATGTTAAAAGTGTGCTATAATCCCAGCACTTTGGGAGGCCGAGGCGGGTGGATCAGAGGTCAAGAGGGAGCTGAGACAGGAGAACTGCTTGAACGCAGCAGGCGGAGGTTGCGGTGAGCTGGGATCGCGCCATGGCACTCCAGCCTGGGTAACGAGCGAAACTCTGTCTCAAAAAAAAAAAAAAAGTGTTGCTGGTCTACCGACATAAATGAGCTTATTATCAGATTGCTTTGGTTTCTGAGATCTTCTTAGCTAGCTTAATTCATCAAACTGGAAAAGGAATTTTTAAATTAGGTGTTTACCATTAATTGTGATTCATTCTATTTATGTGCTCTTATAAGACTTGCAGTTTAACTTTTTACTCCATTAGTGTATAAATCCTTAGAGGAAGAACAAGGTCCTCTTTGTATTTACATAATCAGACCTAGTATATGACTAGCATATTCAGGCATTCAGTAAATGTTTCAACTTAAGAGTTGGATTAAGGAAGAAAATTACAAGGATTGAACTGTAGCAAAAAAACTTTCTAATGAAGATATACATTATATACTAGGCAAAGCCCCCATCAGTTTTTACCCATTGTAATAAGAAAGGGTTGAAACATTTATAAGAGTGATCATAAAATAAATTGTAAAGTATATTAGTTATCAACAAACCATTCAGAGTTGTTTATTGAGACAGTGCTATTGTTACTGTAGCAAAATTCAGCAATTATTATTCCCAAGGAGAAAAATGTGACATCTCATTGTCACAAGCAGTTGTAACACAAAAAAACTGTGTGATAATAAACATGACAACTTAAATAGGTACATTAATTTTGACACATGAAAATTTTAATTTTAAAATGACAGATCAGAAAAGACATTTTTAAAATCTGTTTTATTCACACACACACACACATACACACACACACACACATATATATATATAAACACACACACAGTTTAACACAAATTGAAATTGTTATGGGTCAATTATTTTTTGTTGTAAAAATGGTCATTTTTGGTTGCATAGAAATAAAAAGTTATTTTTAAATGGTAAGCTTGGTAACCTCAGAACTTAATGGAAGTACCTTATATTTGTAAATGTGGCAATAGCAGGCTAACTGTTCTACTGAAAACAGAAAATATTTTGCCATTGCAGGAATATTAAGAAATACATATTGGGCATGATCATTTGAAGTGCCACATAGAGTTATGATTGTTGTTTTCCTAATATTTCAGACTTATTCTTCTAAAATAGATCTTACACAGAGCTACACAGATGTAAAACACTTACGTTTTGAGGTTCAAATGGATTTGTGTTTATATTATTAAGCCGACTAATTTTTCTTTCAAAATAACTCCCAATAAGTCTTAAGGAAATTGCCTGTTTTCAAGTAAAATCTTTATAAGTTTTAGCTATTTTGTAGTCTTTTTCATAAGTTTGATTCCCTCCTATTCTATTATCAGGTATGAAACCCCAGATATGAAATAAGTTCAAGAAACTGAGGAGATTCAATGAGATGAGACATGTATTGATATTAAAACTAGTTTGACTTAATGTGCAGCAATATTTCCAAGTTTTACAGCAAACCACTGGAAAGCAAAGTAATTTCTTTTTTCAATAATCTGTATTAAGTCAAGTCCCATCACTTTTCAAGATTGTTTTTGCTAAATTTGAAATGCTTATATAGAGGTGAAAAGTATGGTTAAGACTAAATGAATGAGCTATATATAGAGAAAATGGAATTCTACATAAAAAATAGAATAATGTAAGTATTACAAAATTGAAAATGGAAACCTTTCATATATTTGTATGTTTCTAAAAGGCAGTATAGAGACATGTTATTCACAGGCTGACTATGAGCCTTATACATGGTAGAATATATACCATGATAGAAATATGTTATATACTTTTTATATTTTTCAAATGATTTCATACTGCACAGCTGTAGTAGCTTTTGATTACCTTGAAAAATATAAAACACTTTCTAATCACTAATATTTCTGATTTTAAAAATGAATTAGGTTGTTAAAATCTACCTCTGGCTGAACAACATAAGCCTAAATCAAAGTTATGGAGTCTCCCAGTTTTTAAAATACAAACTTTATGTTTTAGAGCAGTTTAGGTTCACAGATAAATTGAGTGCAAAGTTCAAGAAGCTCCCAAATACCTCTTTATCCCCATATGCACAGCCTTCTCCACCATGACCATCATCTCCCAGAGTGGTACATTTATTACAATTGATGAAGCTACATTGACACATCATCACCTCAAGTCCATAGTTTACATTAGGCTTTACTTTTGGTGTAGTGCATCCCACTGGTTTTGAAACATGTGTAATGACATGTATCCAACATTACAGTATAATACATAATTATTTCACTGCCTCAAAAATCCCCTGCACTCCACCTATTCCCCCCAACTCCTGGAAACCATTGATCATTTTACTATTTCCAAAGTTTTGCTCTTTCCAGAATGGTATATATTTGGAAACATACAGCATATAGCCTTTTCATATTTTCTCATTCACTTAGTAATATATATTTAAGTTTCCTCAATTTTCTGACCTGATAGATCATTTTTAAAATTGCCGAATAGCATTCCACTGCATGAATATAACACTATTTACCCATTCTCCTACTGAAGGAGACCATGATTGTGTCTAAGTTTTGGCAATTGTTGATAAAGCTGCTAAAAACATCCATTAGCAGGTTTCTTTTTATGTGAATGTAAGTTTTCAACTTTTTGGCGTAAATACCAAGGATGACAATTGCTGGACTGTACAGTAAGAGTATGTTTACTTGGGTAAGAATCTGCTAAACTGCCTTCCCAAGTGGCAGTAACATTATTCATTCCCACCATCAGTGAGTGGGATTTCCTGTTGCTCCAGGGTCTTCTACTTTTAAATTGAGAAACCTATCAAAATGTCCTGAATATACAAGTATATTAATTATGTATTTTTGAGTTTTATGATTTTTTTCCAGCACTCTAATATATACATATTGAAATTCACAATAAAGAGATTATTACAACACACTAGATTAATAAATAATAATTAAGGAATTGATGTAATGCACCAACATAGCTGAATTAGGTAGAGAGAAAAATGTTTCACAAAGGAAGCCATGCAAGTTTATCTAATTATAGCAGCTACATGCTATCATGTTTTGAGCTCTTTGGTAGATCAAGAACAGTGTTTTCTAGAGATAAATCATCATCCTTTGATACTTCTCTGTTTATTTACTCTAAAGAAAACTTCACAGGAAATATGAACACAGGAACATCACATTGTACATCTCATATGCCAATTAACATATGCCTTGAAAGTGAAATAAAACCAAATCTCAGCTACTCTATTCCCCCCGTCAACAGAGACTGTTTGGCTTTGGATTCAGTGCTATTTCTCTGTCACTTGCTCACACAATTATTAAATGGATGTCATTCCAGACATTTTCTTAATTGCCTAACTATTTACTAATGGTATATCTACTTTAATCCTCACACCACCACTGTAGAATGGTATAATTATTAAAATTATATAAATGATGAAACTGAAGTGTGCAGAAAAATAAAAATATACATATACATTATATTCTTTGAAAAAATGCTTTTAAAAATAAATTATACAAAGTAAGTTATAGGAAGTGTAAAAGTAACAGAAATAATAGGAATCATATATTAAAAGAAATTAAAGATGTATGTGAATCCAGAATAAGAATTCTGACATTCAGCAACCTACCTTATGTGATCGTTGGGAGAATAAATTAGAATACTTGAATGTTAAATGATCAATATATTAATTGAACCAAAGTATTTATTTTGGTTATTACTATTGTTACTATTTCATCTATTTATTCAGCAAACATTGAGTGGCTTCTGTATTTCTCATATTGTATGCTTTCTGGACTCTGGGTTTGCATATCACTGTCACAGTCCTTTAAGCAATGCTTAAAGTTGGCGAAGCATTGCTCTAGAAGACAGGCAAATAAGCAAGGCTTAAGGGTGGGGTCAAGACTGGAGGTTTATATAGTTGAGACAGTTGATGTGACAGATATAAGAGGTAAAGGCATATTCACACTATGTACGTATTTGCATATATAGATAAAAGTATAACATATATGTATATGTATATGTATATATATGTATATGGGTGTGTATATATGTGTGTGTGTATAGAGAGAGATGTATAGATATACACTTATCCATGTATTTATACTGTGATTTAAGATTTAACATTCATGATCATCAGTGTTTGTGTCTAATAATGCTGAGAAAATCATTCTGATATTTATACCAATTCTTTATTATTTGTAACTAAGATTAAGGTAAAAATGCAACTTACCTTATTGAATGAGGACTGATACATGATATGATATTCATTTTAGTCAATGTTCCTGCCCCTGTTGAGTGCACCAGACAATATATTGGTGCTTTGGATTGTCTCTACCACATTCAAAAATATTTAAAGCTGTAAGGCAATTTTAACTTTCTAATTAGAAATTAGATAATATCACATGGGATTCTACACAAAGTATATTAGGATCTAAAAAGGAAATATAGACTTTCTAAAATTAATAAACTCACAAATGAATAATTTGAAATTTGAACCAATGAGATTGTTGCATTCACTTGTACCAAATTTGAAGGGTTAAATATTTGAGGAAGAAACCAGTTCACTTAAATCCTGTTACCATGGTATTTCCTGTTGTTTGATGCTCTAAATCTTGACATGCAACAAAATCTTTTACATAGCTGTACTAAATAAGAGAAAGAACCAGAGATTATTCTCCTTAAAACAGATGTAAAAATTTGGAATTAAGATATATTGAGGTAGATGTAGAAATTGACTTCTGTTTTTAAAATTTTGTGTTGAAAGATGTTTTCATGCAATGAGGAAAGAAAAAACATTCACTTTTTATCTAAAAGTTAACATAGATGTTCTAAGTCAAGATAATGTATGTAACAAATATTAAATTTTCTATCCTACAACTAGAGATCTTGAAGATAAAATGTGAATATAATAATTAAGCATGTACCTACACTTAAAAAATTAATATAGACAAGAAATAGAAAATACAGAAAGCATGGGTTCAAGTTCTATAGAAAATGGCTTGTGGGAGTTGAAGACAGGAAGGGAGCCCATCACTTAGAGGATGGAGTCAAATTAAATCTCCATATGGTGTGAGACTGGACTGCATGTGCAATCAGAAATGATTCATTAATGTAAGCTGATTTACATAAATACTAACATCTTTTGAAATCATCTCCCAGAGATAATACTTATATATTCAAATCAGAACCTCATTAAAAAGAACTACAAAGCTATGATAAAACTAATAAATATAATCAAAACATAAAAAAATAAAATAAGGAATAGGACAAATGTCGCAATTTGAAAATTTTTGATTGTTTTTAAATTTTAAAAGAGGTAAACTTGGAATTAGCAACAGTGATTTAAAAATAAGAGCTTATAAAACAAAATCTGCTTGGTTATACAAACTGAAAACTATCTGAACAACTACCAATAGCACAACAGATACATACATTGCAACATATTCATAATTTCACTCTGTCATACTATTCACTAATGAGCTATTATCCAATGCATGAAATAGAAGGGAGCTTCTGGGTCCTGATAATATTGTACTTCTTGATTTGAATATGTATTATATGAGTTTTTATTTTCGGCAAATTCATCAATATTTCCAATTGTAATATGTGCATATTTGTGGATTTATATAACACTTCCAATCTTTTAAACATGTAGTTGATAAAAAAACAACATACTGAAAATAAAAACTGTAGTCACTGAAATTGTAAAGGCAATAGGTGGGTTAGTTGGCAGACGTAAAACATGTAAATAGGGAATTAACAGATTAGTAGTCAATACCTATAAAGCTCTATGTGCCAGGCAGTGTTCTGACCACATACACATTGATTATTTAGTCACCACAACAAAACTCCACTGTTCCCTTTTCGCAAATGAGGAGATTAAAGGACATAAGAGTTAAACAGTGTTCCCCAAAATACTTGGCAATTTTCAGTTAAGAGATGATCCTAGATTCTGACCAAGGTATTCTGGTTCCAGAGTCCAAGTCTTAACTGCATATCTGTATTTATTGCTTTACGTTTCCAGGACTATAACTGAAAAATTCACCAACAACACAGTGATGATTATATGTCATTTCATTTAACAAATATGCATTGAGCACCTGCAGTGAGTAAACCACTGTTCTAGGCATTTGGGATGCGTTAGTTGTTGCGGTGGGGGAGAAAGGAAACAGACAAATACCTCTGTTTATATGGATCCTATATCATTTGCTAGAAGGTAAAAAAAAGATATAGAAAGGGATTCAATCATTCTGTTAGGTGAGAAATCAAAACTCAGCTGTTGTACCAATAGTCCAATAACATTTTCAGAAAAAGGATACAGGGCATGGTGCAGAGGCAAAATTTTAAACCATATGGTTGAAGAATTTCCTATAACTAAAAAAAATTTTAAATCCTTAATTTGACTATAACATTCAATGTAAGTTTTATATCTTATCATTTATACATTTTTCCCTAAAGTTCTTACAAATTTTAAAAAATGTATTTACTTTTAATTGACACAATTAATTATGTATATTTGTAGGATACCCTATAATGTTCTGATTATGTATATATTGCAGAAAAATTTAATAAAGCTAATTAACATATCTATCACCTCACCAACTTATCTTTCTCATGGTGAGAATGTTAAAAACCTATTATTTGGGGCCCAAAGTGGCTCCGGCCGGATGTCGTGGCGCTTGCGAAGGCGAGGCCAAGAGTTCAAGGCCAACCAACCTCAGCAACCTTACAAGCTCTCATTGATTGGCAAAAAAAAAAAAAAAACCCTATTATTTTTGCAATTTTCAAACATATACCATTTCATAGATTTACCTCTACATAACTTTCACTTTGGGGGCCAATTGTGAGTGGAACTGTTTTCCAAATTGTATCTAATTATTTATAATAAATAAGAATTATTTCATATTATGTTTCTCATGTCAAATCAAAAGTAACTGTTAGATCTAAGCTACTAAAACATAATCTACAGATCTTGTGCTTACTATATAGGCTATCAAAACTCTTAAAGAACAGTTGTGTTTGTTTCTCAGAAGTCTTGCCTGTTGCATTCATGTATAATAGATACTTACACTTTTTGCCTACCAAGAATCTTTGAACACTTCAGTTTTGTTTGGATAATATTTCACATTTCATTCTTCCTATCGAATATACATATTAATCATTGATTTTCCTAGCATAACGCTTGGCTGGAGCTAAAAAACACAAATTATGCTTTTAAAATCTGATAGAGTTTTCTTAGATATTTAAAAACATTTATGTATAGTAACATGCATCAATTTTAAGTGTAGAGGCAATGATTTTGGACAAAAGATTAAAGCCATATGTCCACCATCCCAATCAAAATATTTTCCTACACCAAAAAGTTTTGTCATAAATTCACCCAACTTCCACTTCAGGAACAAAATTATCTGATCAATATTCGATATATGTTAATTTTTTTTGTCAGTACTCAAACTTCATAAAAATGGAAAATACACTATGTAATAATTGATGCCTTGGTTTCTTTTACTAATATAATACAGTCACATGACATTTAATGATGGGGATATGTTCTGATAATTGCATGGTTAAGTGATATTTTCATCATACAAACTTTATAGACTATACTTGCACAAACTTAGATGGTATAGCTTACTAAACACATAGGTTGTATGAAAAGCCTATTGTTCATAGGGTGTATATCTATATAGCATGTTACTATAAAATGGGTAGAGTAAAATTACGCCATAAAAAGTAAAAACTGATACACCTGTATAAGGCAGCATAATTATCTATCTTTTGAGACCACCGTTGTATGTGTCCACCATTGACAAAAAGTCATGTGGTGCATGACTATATTTGCTGAGACATTTATCTATGTTGTTGCTTGTATTAATACATTCTTTTCCATTGCTGAACAATGTTCACTATATGGATATACACAATTTGTTTATCCATGTGTTATTTTGCTGGACATTTATGTTGTTTCCAATATTTGCCTATTACTAACTAGTAGAGGCAAAGCTCTGTGAATATTTTTGTGCAAGTATTTTTTTTTAATTTCATTTTAGGTTTTGGGGTACATGTGCAGAACATGCAAGATAGTTGCATAGGAACACACATGGCAGTGTGTTTCACTGCCTTCCTCCCCTTCACCCACATTTGGCATTTCTCCGCAAGCTATCCCTCCCCACCTCCGCCCCCACTGTCCCTCCCCAATTCCCCCCATTAGACCCCAGTGTGTAGTACCCCCTTCCCTGTGTCCATGTGTCCTCATTTTTCCTCACCCGCCTATGAGTGAGAATATGCGGTATTTCATTTTCTGTTCTTGTGTCAGTTTGCTGAGAATAATGCTCTCCAGATTCATCCATGTCCTTACAAAGGACACAAACTCATCGTTTTTGATGGCTGCATAATATTCCATGGTGTATATGTGCCACATTTTCCCTGTCCATCCTATCATCGATGGGCATTTGGGTTGGTTCCAGGTCTTTGCTCTTGTAAACAGTGCTGCATTGAACATTTGTGGGCATGCGTCCTTATAGTAGAATGACTTATAGTCCTTTGAATATATACACAGTAATGGGATTTCTGGGTCAAATGAAATTTCTATTTCTAAGGCATTGAGGAATTACCACACTGTCTTCCACAATGGTTGAACTAATTTACACTCCCACCAACAGTGTAAGAGTGTTCCTATTTCTCCCCATCCACTCCAGCATCTGTTGTCTCCAGATTTTTTAATGATCGCCATTCTAACTGGCGTGAGAGGGCATCTCAATGTGGTTTTGATTTGCATTTCTCTAATGACCAGTGATGATGAGCATTTTTTCATATGTTTGTTGGCATCATGTATGTCTTCTTTTGTAAAGTGTCTGTTCATATCCTTTGTCCCTTTTTGAATGGGCTTGTTTTTTTTGTTTTTGTTTTTTTTTTTTTTCTGTAAATCTGTTTGAGTTCTTTGTAAATTCTGGACATCAGCCCTTTGTCAGATGGGTAAACTGCAATGATTTTTTCCCATTCTGTTGGTTGCTGATTCACTCTAGTGACTGTTCTTTTGCTATGCAAAAGCTGTGGAGTTTGATTAGGTCCCATTTGTCTATTTTGGCTTTTGTTGCCAATGCTTTTGGTGTTTTGGTCATGAAGTCCTTGCCTACTCGTATGTCCTGAATGGTTTTGCCTAGATTTTCTTCTAGGGTTTTTATGGTGCCAGGTGTTATGTTTAAGTCTTTAATCAATCTGGAGTTAATTTCAATGTAAGGTGTCAGGAAGGGGTCCAGTTTCTGCTTTCTGCACAAGGCTTGTCAGTTTTCCCAACACCATTTATTAAACAGGGAATCCTTTCCCCATTGCCTGTTTTTGTCAGGTTTATCAAAGATTATATGGGTGTAGATATGTTGTGTTGCCTCCGATGCCTCTGTTCTGTTCCATTGGTCTATATCTCTGTTTTGGTACCAGTACCATGCTGTTTTGATTACTGTAGCCTTGTAGTATAGTTTGAAGTCTGGAAGTGTGATGCCTCTCGCTGTGTTCTTTTTGCTTAGAATTGACTTGGATATGCAGGCTCTCTTTTGGTTCCATATGAAGTTCATGGTAGTATTTTCCAGTTCTGTAAAGAAATTAAATGGTAGCTTGATGGGGATAGCATTGATTCTGTAAATTACTTTGGGCAGTATAGCCATTTTCATGATATTGATTCTTCCTAACCATGAACATGGAATGTTGCTCCATCTGTTTGTGTCCTCTCTTATTTCGTTGAGCAGTGGTTTGTAGTTTTCCTTAAACAGGTCCCTTACATTCCTTGTAAGTTGTATTCCTAGGTATTTTATTCTCTTTGTAGCAATTGTGAATGGCAGTTCGTTCTTGATTTGGTTCTCATTAAGTCTGTTATTGGTGTAGAGGAATGACTGTGATTTTTGCACATTGATTTTATATCCTGAGACTTTACTGAAGTTGCTTATCAGTTTCAGGAGTTTTGGGGCTGAGATGATGGGGTCTTCTAGGTATACTATCATGTCGTCTGCAAATAGAGACAATTTGGCTTCCACCTGTCCTATTTAATACCCTTTATTTTTTTTTCTTGCCTGATTGCTCTGGGTAGAACTTTCAATACTATATTAAATGGAGTGGTGAGAGAGGGCATCCTTGTCTAGTGCCAGATTTCAAAGGGAATGCTTCGAGTTTTTGCTCATTCAATATGATATTGGCTGTTGGTTTGTCATAAATAGCTTTTATTACTTTGAGATATGTTCCATCAATACTGAGTTTATTGAGGGTTTTTAGCATAAAGGGCTGTTGGATTTTGTCAAATGCCTTCTCTGCATCAACTGACATAATCATGTGGTTTTTGTTTTTGATTCTGTTTATGTGGTGAATTATGTTTATTGACTTGTGTATGTTGAACCAGCCTTGCATCCCCAGGAGGAATTCTACTTGATCATGATAGATAAGTTTTTTAATGTGCTGTTGCAATCTGTTTGCCAGTATTTTATTGAAGATTTTTGCATCTATGTTCATCATGGATATTGGCCTGAAGTTTTCTTTTCTTGTTGAGTCTCTGCCGGGTTTTGATATCTGGATGATGTTGGTCTCGTAAAATGATTTGGGAAGGGTTCCCTCTTTTTGGATTATTTGGAATAGTTTCAGAAGGAATAGTACTGGCTCCTCTGTGTGTCTGGTAGAATTCGGCTGTGAACCCATCTGGATCTGGGCTTTTTCTGTGTGGTAGGCTCTTAATTGCTGCCTCAACTTCAGACCTTGTTATTGGTCTATTCATAGTTTCAGCTTCCTCCTGGTTTAGGCTTGGGAGGACACAGATGTCCAGGAATTTATCCATTTCTTCCAGGTGTACTAGTTTATGTGCATAGAGTTGTTTGTAGTATTCTCTGATGGTGGTTTGAATTTCTGTGGAATCTGTGGTGATTTCCCCTTTATCGTTTTTATTGCATCTATTTGGTTGTTCTCTCTTTTCTTTGTCATCAGTCTGGCTAGTGGTCTATTTTATTGATATTTTTGAAAAACCACCTCTCGGATTTATTGATATTTTGAAGGATTTCTCATCTCTCTATCTCCTTCAGTTATGCTCTGATCTTAGTTATTTATTGTCTTCTGCTAGGTTTTGAGTTTTTTTGATCTTTCTCCTCTAGTTCTTTCACTTTTGATGATAGGGTGTCAATTTTGGATCTCTCCACTCTTCTCATGTGGGCACTTATTGCTATATATTTTCCTCTGGAGACTGCTTTAAATGTGTACCAGAGATTCTGGTATGTTGTGTCTTCATTCTCATTGGTTTCAAAGAACTTCTTTATTTCTGCCTTCATTTCATTGTTTATCCAATCAACATTCAAAAGCCAGTTCTTCAGTTTTCATGAAGCTGTGCATTTCTGACTTAGTTTCTGAATTCTGAGTTCTAACTTGATTGCATTATGGTCTGTATTTCCTGGACTTGAGTATTGGCCTGCCTTGCTAGGTTGGGGAAATTTTCCTGGATAATATCCTGAAGAGTATTTTCCAGGCTGTATTTATTCTCTTCTTCACATTCTGGTAAACTTATCAAATGTAGGTTAGGTCTCTTCACATAGTCCCACATTTCTTGGAGATTTTGTTTATTCCTATTTGCACTTTTTTCTCTAATCTTGGTTTCTCATTTTATTTCATTGAGTTGATCTTCAACTTCTGATATTTCTTCTTCTGCTTGGTCAATTCAGCTGTTGAAACCTGTGCATGCTTTGTCAAGTTCTCGAGTTGTGTCTTTCACCTACTTCAATTCATTCATATTTCTAAGTTGTCCATTCTTGTTATCATTTCCTCGAATCTTTTTTCTAATATTTTTCAAGGTTCTTAGTTTCTTTGCACTGATTTAGAACATGTTCTTTTAGCTCACTGAAGTTTCTCATTATCCACCTTCTGAAGTCTGATTCCATCATTTTGTCACACTCATTCTTCATCCAGCTTTGTTCCTTTGCTGGTGAGGAGTTTTGGTCCTTTGTAGGAGGTGAGGTGTTTTGGTTTCAGGTGTTTTCCTTCTTCTTGTGCTGGTTTCTTCCCATCTTTGTGGATTTATCCACCTATCATCTGAGTAGTTACTGACTTTTCGATTGGGTCTCTGAGTGGATGCCCAGATTGTTGATGATGAAGTACTTCTGTTACTTAGTTTTCCTTCTAACAGTCTAGCCCCTCTGCTGTACGACTGCTGAGGTCCACTCCAGGCCCTGCTTGTCTGGGCTATATGTGTAGCAGCTGCAGAACAGTGAGGGATGCTACCAGTTTTTTCTTCTGCTATCTTTGTCCCAGATTGATGCCTGCCCAAAGTCAATCTGATTAGTCCTTTTTTGACATGCCTCTTTGGATATGCAGGGGTCAGGAAGCTACTTGAGGAGATGGTCTGTACTTTATAGGAGCTCAAGTGCTGAGCTGTGAGCTCCATTGTTCACTCAGGGCTGTTAGGCAGGTGCATTTAGGTCTGCTGCAGCAGAACTTATAAAACTCCTGTTTTTTCCCCTCGGATGCTCTGTCTTGGGGAGTTAGGGCTTTCTTTATGAGTATCCGTTGCACTGTCCTGCCCAGCTAGAAGGCAGTCTAGTCACTATTTGCCTGCTGAGGCTCCACCCTGCTACCGCAGGGTCCACCCTGTTGTCATGGGCTCTGCCCTGCTACTGTCAGTTCTGCCCTGCTGCCGTGGGCTCCACCCTACAGCTGTGGGCTCTGCCCTACTGTCGTGGGCTCCGCCCTGTTGCCGTGGGCTCCGCCCTTTTGGCAGAGTCTCTCTGTTATGGCAGGTTGCCTTGGCAATGGTAGGCTGCTTCAGCAATGGGAGTGTACCTCAGTAGGGGCAGAATGCATCCATAGTGGCAGACGCCCCTCCCTCACCAAGCTGTACTGTCCTGGTTTCAGCTGAGCCCACAGTGAAACTCTCAGCCCCAAGCATTTCAAATCGCCGTTTTGTTTGTCCCTGTGGAGGTGGGACCCACTGAGCCTGATCACCTGGCTCCCTGCCTCTGATTTTTTAAGTTGAACAGTTGACTCTCTCATAAGTGTTTCAGTTGCCTGCTGATAGGGCACTGGGATGTGTGATTTCCTGTGCAGCGACCCACTGCACCAGCTCAAATGATGCTTCCTGGGAATCTCCTGGTCTGGCTCACTGTCCAAGTCTGGTTTAATCAGATGGATATGTTAATCTGCCCTCCCAAATCTCAGATTGCCAGTTTAACAGGGCACCCAGACCAGTGCATTTTGTGCAGGGTGCCGCTGCACTGCGGTTCCGGCTGAAATGGCTGCACAAGATAAAAGGGCTGTGCTGGTGTCCCATGTCCCTCCTACACCTGGGAATTTCCCCATTCTGTGAGCAACAAAGATCCATATGAAAATGTGGCTAGGACTCACCCTCTGCGCCTTCACTGAGAGCTACAATCCTGAGTTGTTCCTACCACGCCATCTTGAAAATCCCCACATTACAATTCTTGTGCAAGTATTTTTTTAAACATTTCTAAAAATTGACCTTGGATGTAGAATTTATGTAGCAGAATCACTTGGTCATGTGTTAAGTGTAGACTTAACTTTATAAGAAACTGCCAAGGTGCTTTCTACAGTAATTATATTACTTGACACTCACACTAGCCATATATGACTTTCAGTAACTTTACATTCTTCAGCAACACTTAATATTATCTGTTCTTTAACTTTTAGACATTCTAGCTACCATATAGTAAAATGTATGGTTTCAGTTTGTACTTTCCTCATGACTAAAGATGGTGAGCCTTTTTCTAGTACTTACTGTTTATTTCTGTATCTTCATGTGTATAGTGCTATTCAAGTTTTTGCCATTATTTTTATTGCTTTTGTTTTTAATATTAAGTCTGAAAATTATAATCTATATTCTGAGCACAAGTCTTTTGTAATATATATGAAATACAAATATGCCCTCATAGTCTGTGGCTTGCCTTTTCATTTTCTCAATACTGTATTCTGATTAATTACAACTTTAACAGCTGCTGAAGTTCACTTTACCAAAGTTTTCTTTTAAATGTAGTGTTTTGTGTTTCCTGTCTAAGAAATCTGTGCATAGTTGAGACATTTTCCTCTGTTTTTCTTGGAAAATAAGCTTAATAAGTTTACCTTTGAAATTCAGGCCTATGACTGTTATCCATTTTAAGTTAACTTTCATGCATTGTTTGAGGTAGGGTTCTGGGTTTTTGTTTTTTTTCAAATGAATCTTTTTTGGAGAAAAATGTAATAAAGCTAAGACTTTATTAAATACTCAGATATTTCAGTTTAACTGAATAAAAAGACTTCTCATTTACACCTAACTCCTACCCTGTAATTACTTTAACCCTATTGTTAAAAAGCCTTGACCATATATGTGTAGCTTTATTTCTGAACTCAGTTAAATTACACTGAAACGATATATATTTACAGTGAGTCTTGATATCCGAAATATGTCTTCACCTTCATTTTGTTTACAGAATTATTTTGGCAATGATAAACATTTTGCATTACTGAATAATTTTCAAATGTGTGGAGTCTCTTATCACCCAGGCTGGAGTGCAGTGGCATGATCTTGGCTCACTGCAACCTCTGTGCCTCCCAGATTCAAGTGATTCTCCTGCCTCAGCCTCCCATTTAGTTTGGATTACAAGCATGCCCCATCATGCCCAGCTAATTTTTGTATGTTTAGTAGAGACAGGGTTTCACCATATTGGTCAGGCTAGCCTTGAACTCCTGACCTCATGATCCACCCACCTCAGCATCCCAAAGTGTTGGGATTACAGGTGTGAACCACTGAGCCTGGCCAATTAATACAAACATTTTCTTGGATTTTGACTGGACTCATGCTACATCAGTTTTCAGGTAATTCACATCCCAACAATATTTTCTTCCAATCAAAGAACGTGCTATTTCTAAATTTATGTAGACATTCGATTATTTCTCTAAGAAGAGTTTTATAGTTTTCACTGAATAAGTCTAGTGTATATATATTACATTCCCTTTGCATATCTTAAGTTTCCTGATATTATATAACTAGTTTTAAGTTACATTATCTAAAAATTTTGGTATCCATGTTTGTGTGGTGACCTTGTTTCTTATGGCCTTACTAAATTCACATACACGTTTTTGTAAGTTTATTATTTTTGTGTATAAATTGTATAGTTTATATTTTTCTAAATAAAAACAATTGTACTTCTCCTGGATGCTTTTTGATAATAGAGGGTTGGAGAATGACATAGGAATGCCTTATTAACTTACTTGAATCTCTACCTGTCAAATAGGAGTGGGAAGAGCCAACATTTTTGCTTTGTTTATATTTGCAAGGAAAGTGCCCAACATTTCAAATCTAAATATGATGTTGTAGGTTTTTGCTTAAAAGTGCTCTTGATAAGCAAGAAGGAATTCCTTTATATTCCTATAATTCTGAATTATTTTTTGTGAATAATGTTAGTTTTGATAAATATTTTTCTGGCTCTACTGAGAGCCTTATGGGATTTTTTTTATTCTGTTGTGATCAATTTTACTGATAAATTTTTGAATATTAATAAAGCTTTACATTGGTAGTATAAACCCTAGTTGATTGTGATATACAACAATAACATGTTATTATATTTAATTTGATATTATTTTGTTAAAGATTTTTGCAACTTAAGAGCTATTACTCTGAAGTGTTATTTTTTAGTAAGTCCCTTCTCTGGATTTGGCCTCAGGGAGGCTGGCTTTCTAAAATAAGTTGAGAAATGTTTGTTCTTTATGAGAAAAATTATAAGATTATATTATAGGTATTAAACCATTCTTAGTATAATTTTAAATGATGTTTTACATAAATTTATCATAGTGGCAGGAGGCAGACAAATTACTAGGCAGATAGGGGTGGATCCCTGGTGAAACTCGACCTTCAAGCCAAAGG
This sequence comes from Saguinus oedipus, assembly GCA_031835075.1. Taxonomy (NCBI): domain Eukaryota; kingdom Metazoa; phylum Chordata; class Mammalia; order Primates; family Cebidae; genus Saguinus; species Saguinus oedipus. The sequence continues at coordinate 133,076,264 of CM063178.1, forward strand.
CAGCCTGAAGCCTGAAAACCAGTCTTTCAGTTCCAAGTGGAATCCATGACCCAGAGTGAGAACCTCCTTGATTCCTTTCAGATAGTCAATTGGTGCTTTTCCAGGGCTGCCAAAGGACTGACCAGCAGGGACTTTGTCCATTCTGAGCTCATAAAAACCCTGAACTCAGTCACATGTCAGGACTACCCACCTGTTGGTAGAAAATATCCATTTTGAATCTCCTCTCTGCTGAGAGATGTTCTGTCACTTACTAACACTCTTCTCTGCCTTTCTCACCCTCCAGGTGTCTATGTAACCTCATTCTTCCTGAATGCAGGACAAGAATTTGGGACCCATTGTAGGGTGAGTGCAAAACAGGCTGTAACACATTCCTGGCCAGCTTACTGAGCTGTGGGTTAAGACAAGATTACATTTCTCAGATTTTGGCAGGAAGAGCAGTGACCCTTCTAGGGGCTCAGGTCTCAGGTTTTCCTGAGCCAGAGCTATAACACTATAGCACTCCTGCCTTCCGCTTGCATAATGTGTCCACCCCATGTGATGCAAAGTGGTGGTGGGGTCAAGCCAGCCTGGAATCCATTGGCCTGAGCAAGGTATCAGGACTAATTGAGTTGAAAACATACCCCTGACCCCCACTTGCCAAGCTGGTAGCAGTGGGAAAGACAGAGCTTAGCATCCCCCCAACCAATCCCTTGGTGATCTGTGATTGTTGGCATCTCCAAGTTTTTATGACCCACCATGTTCTCCTCATCTAGATGCTGGCATCTGCAGTGGAAGCCACTTGTAGTATGCCTGGTCCAGCTGCAGCTTTGCACAAAGCTAGTGCCTGGAGCAGCCTGTCCCACTGCAATAGTTGGCTTACTTGGCTGTGCACAATGACCAGACCCCATACTCACCTGCTTACACACCTCTCACTGCTCTATGGCTGGCTTACCCTTGACAGGCATGAGATCTGGGCTGGTAGCGATAGATGAGCACAGCCTGCTGAACTCAGTGGCTGGAACAAGCCCAGTGGGCATGAGTGAAACTCAAGACACAGAGGTTTTGTCTGGTGAAGCATTACCAAAAGATCATAGGACATTTATATAATAATGCAAAAAAAATAAAACAGTATAATCTATTTTAACTTCACAAATAACTTGTGCTCACTTATATTACTCTGGTTTTAATTGTAGAATTTATTGTTATTAGTCTTAAAGATTCAAGTGTGATTTACAGATATTTTAAAAGAATTTAAACTTTGTATTATCTACACATTTACCATTTCCAGCATTCTTTAATCCTTTGTGTTAATCTAACTTATAATCTGTTATTTTCCTATTTGCTGAATCCTATGAAATTTCTTTTATGCATATGGTCTGCCTATGAATTCTTTCACCACTTTCTGTGTTCTTACTTCACCATCATTTCACTTCTTAAATTTTTGATATGCCAGTAAAAGCAGTGCTTATAAGAAAATTTATTGAATTAAGTTCATATATTAGAAAAACAGAAAGACCTAAAATTAGCCAAATCTTCTACCTTGAAACATCAGAAAAAGAAGAGAAATTTAAGCTGAATATCAGCAGGATAACAAAAATTTAAAAACTAGAGCACAAACCAATCATTTAAAAACAGGAAATCCACAATAAAAAACACCAAGAAAACCAAAAACCAGATTTTCATAAAGATCAATGAAATCAACAAAGTATAGCCTACTAAACAAAAAAGGGAAACATCATTACAAGGTTCAGAAATGAAAGAGGAGTCATCCCTATTCTCATAGATATTAAAATTGTAAATAAAAGAATATTGTGAGCAACTACATGACCAAAAATTTGAAAACTTTAAGTGGATACTTTCCTTGAAAGACTTTACAATAAAAACCCCATATAGCAGTACATAATCATAATAGGACTTTATTAAAGTAAGAGGACCAAAAACTAATCATTTTGCAAAAAATAAAAACATAAAACCAGATGGATTCACCACTAATTTCCACCAAATTTTTAAGCAATAAACTATACCAGTACAGCAATGTCTATTTTAGAAAATAGAAGGATGAGTAAAGCTTCTTGATTCATCAAGGTCTGCATTACCTCAATACTAAAAATAAATAACCAGCAAGCATCATGATAACAGCATCAAATTCACACATAGCAATATTAACCTTAAATGTAAATGAGCTAAATTTCCCAGCTAAAAGACACAGACTGGCAAAGTAGATGGAGTCAAGGCCCATCACTGTGCTGTATTCAGGAGACCCATCTCACATGCAGAGACAAACATGGGCTCAAAATAAAGGGATGGAGAAAACTTTACCAAAGAAATGGAAAGCCAAAAAAAAAAAAAAAAAAAAAAAAAAGCAGGGTTTGCAATCCTAGCCTCTGATAAAACAGAATTTAAACCAAACAAGATCAAAAAAGACAAAGAAGGGCATTATATAATGGTAAAGGGACCAATGCAACAAGAAAAGCTAACAATCCTAAATATATAATGTACCTAATACAGGAGCAGCCAGATTCATAAAGCAAGTTTTTAGAGACCCACAAAGAGACTTGGACTCCCACATAATAACAGTGGGAGACTTTAACACCCTGCTGTCAGTATTACACAGATCAACAAGACAGAAAATTAACAAGGATATTCAGGACTTGAATTCAGCTCTGGACCAAGCAGACCTAATAGACATCTACAGAACTCTCCACCTCAAATCAATGGAATATACATTCTTCTCAGTGCCACATAGCATGTATTATAAAATAGACACTCCTCTGCAAATGCAAAACAATGGAAATCATAATAGTTTGTCAGATTATAGTGCAATCAAAGTAGAACTCAAAATTAAGAAACTCACTCAAAACCACACAATTACACGGAAATTGAACAACCTGCTCCTGAATGACTACTGGGTAAATAACAAAATTAAGGCAGAAATAAAGAAGTTCTTTGAAACCAATGAGAACAAAAAGACAATATAATACAATCTCTGGGACACAGCTAAAGCACTGTTAAGAGGGAAATTTATGGCACTAAATGTTCACATCAGAAAGCTGGAAAAGATCTTAAATCGAATCCTTAACATCACAATTAAAAAAAAAAAAAAAACTAGAGAATAGCAAACAAATTCAAAAACTAGAAGATGACAAGAAATAATTAAGATCAGAGCAGAACTGAAAGAGATAGAGACAGAAAAAAAAACCCTCAAAAATTCAGTGAATCCAGGAGCTGGTTTTTTGAAAAGATTATGAAAATAGATCACTAGCCAGACTAATAAAGAAGAAAAGAGAGAAGAAACAAATAGACACAATAAGAATGATAAAACATATACCACCACTGATCCCACAGAAATACAAACTTCCATCAGATAATACTATAAACACTTCTGTGCAAATAAACTGGAAAATCTGGAAGATGGGTACATTCCTGCACACAAACACCCTCCCAAGGCTAAATCAGGAAGAAATTAAATCTCTGAATAGATCAGTAACAAGTCCTAAAATTGAGTTAGTAATTAATAGACCACCAACCAAAAAACACCCAGGACCAGATGGATTCACAGACAAATTCCACCAGAGGTGGAAAGAAGAGCTGGTACCATTTCTTCAGAAACTACTCCAAACAACAGAAAAGAGGGACTCCTCTTTAACTCATTTTATGAGTCCAGCATCATCCTGATTCCAAAACCTGGCAGAGACACAACAAAAAAAAAAAAATTTCAGGCCAACATTCCTGATGAACATCAATGCAAAAATCCTCAATAAAATACTGGCAAATTGAATACAGCAGCATATTAAAAAGCTTATCCACCACAATCAAGTCAGCTTCATCTTTGGGATGCAAACCTAGTTCAACAAACATAAATTGATAAATGTAATCCATCACATAAACAGAACCATTAACAAAAACCACGATTATCTCAATAGACGCAACAAATACTTTAAATAAAATTCAACATTCTTTCATGCTAAAAACTCAAAAAAACTAGATATCAATGGAATGTATCTGAAAATTATAAGACCTATTTATGACAAACCCATAGTCAATATCATACTGAATGGGGAAAGGCTGGAGGCATTCTCTTTGAAAATCTGCGCAAGACAAGGGAGTCCTGTCTCACCACTCCTATTCAACATAGTATTGGAAGTTCTGGCCAGGGCAATTAGGCAAAAGAAAGAAAGAAATGGTATTCAAATGAAAGAGTGGAAGTCGAAGTGTCTCTGTTTGCAGATAATATAACCCTGTATCTAGAAAACCCCATTATCACAGCCCCAAAACTCGGTAAGCTGATAAGCAACTTCAGCAGTCTCAGGATACAAAATCAATGTACAAAAATCACAAACATTCCTAACAACAAACAAACAGAGTCAAATCATGAGTGAACTCCCATTCACAATTGCTACAAAGAGCATAAAATACCTAGAATTACAACTTACAAGAAACATGAAGGACCTCTTCAAGGAGAACTACAAACAACTATTCAAGGAAATGAGAAAGGACAGAAGCAAAAGGAAAAAAGTTCCATGCTCATGGAAAGGAAGAATCGATATCATGAAAATGGCGATAGTGCCCAAGGTAATTAATAGATTCAATGCTATTCCCACCAAGCTATTATTGACTTTCTTTGCAAATTAGATAAAACTGATTTAAATTTCATATGGATCCAAAAAGAGCCTATATAGCCAAGACAATCCTAAGTAAAAAGAACAAAGCCAGAGGCAGCATGAAACCTGACTTATATTAAGGCTACAATAACCAAAACAGCATTGTACTGGTACCAAAGCAGATATATAGACCAATGGAACAACAGAGACCTCAGAAACAACACCACACATCTCCATCCATCTGATCTTCGACAAACTTGACAAAAACAAGCAATGGGGAAAGGATTCCCTATTTAATAAATGGTGCTAAGAAAACTGGCTGGCATGTGAAGAAAACAGAAACTAGATGCCTTTCTTAACCTTATACAAAAATTAACTCGAGATGGATTAAATGTAAAACACAAAACCACGAAAACCCTAGAAGAAAACCTAGACAATACCGTTCAGGACATAGGCATGAACAAAGACTTCATGACTAAAACACCAAAAGCAATGGCAACAAAAGCAAAAATTGACAAATGGCATCTAATCAAACTAAAGAGCTTCTGAACAGCAAAAGAAACTATCATCAGAGTGAACAGGCAATCTGCAGAATGGAAGAAAATTTTTGCAATCTACTCATCTGACAAATGTCTAATATTCAGAATCTGCAAGGAACTTAAATTTACAAGAACAAAATGAACAAACTCATCAAAAAGTGGGCAAATCATATGAACAAACACTTCGCAAAAGAAGACATTTATGAGTCCAACAAACAAATTAAAAAAATGCATTACTTGTCATTAGAAAAATGCAAATCAAAACCACAATGAGATAGTATCTTATGCCAGTTAGAATGGTGATCATTAAAAAGTCAAGAAATGACAGATGCTGGTGAGGCTATGGAGAAGTAGAAACACTTGTACACTGTTGTTGGGAACATAACTTAGTTCAGCCATTGTGGAAGACAGCATGGCGATTCCTCAAGGATATCCAATCAGAAGTATCATTTGACCCAGCAATCTCATCATCACTGGGTATATACCCAAAAGATTATAAATCATTCTACTATAAAGACACATGCACACATGTTATATGCAGCACTATTTATGATACCAAAGACTTGGAACCAGCCCAATGGCCATCAATAATAGACTGGATAAAGACAATGTGGCAAATATACCCCATGGAATATGATGCAGCCATAAAAATGGATGACTTCATGTCCTTTGCAGAGACACAGATGAAGCTGGAAACCATCATTCTCAGCAAACTAACACAGGAACAGAAAACTAAACACCACATGTTCTCACTCAGAAGTGGGAGATGAACAATGAGAGTACATGAACACAGGAAGGGGAACATCACACTGGGTCCTGTTGTCGGGTACAGGGTCGAAGGAAGGGACAGCATTCAGACAAGTATCTAATGAATGTGGGGCTTAAAACCTAGATGATGGGTTGATAGATGCAGCAAAAAAGTACCACGGCACATGAATCCTATGTAACAAACCTTCACGTTCTACGCTAGTATCACAGAACTTAAAGTAAAATAAAAATAAACAAAAACAAATCAGGACATTACAAAGACAAACAGCCCAATATCTCTCACAAATATATATGCAAAACAATCAACAAAATACTAGCAAATCAAATATAACAATGTATAAAGAATTATACACCATGTATTTCAGGTATTCACATTCATGAGAAAGAGTTTCAGCCATTAGAAATAGAGAACAACATTCCCAGCTTTACAAAGAACATCTACAAAAAGTGTATAGGTAGCATCATCTTCAATGGTAGGAAATCTCCTGGTGACAATTTACCCTAGATTCAGGAACAGGAAATTCTCTCTCAACACTCCTATTCAACAATGAACTAAAGTTCCTACATAGTGAAATAGGACACTGAAAGGAAATCAAATATACAAGTTTGGGGGAAAAAGTATACTGACATAGTAGTCTATGTAGAAAATCCCAAAGAATTCACCAAAAACTTCTGAAATTTCTAAGTGAGTATGTCATGGTCACAGACACAAGATTCATATATAAAAGTGAATTGCTTTCCTAATTAAAAATGAACAACTGAAATTTGAAATTAAAAACTCTAATACCATTTTGCAATAGTACCAAAAATTTTAAATAACTACAAATCTAACAAAATGTGTGCAATCCATATATGTAAAAAACTCCAAAAAGTTAAAAAATTAAAAATTAAAAAAACAAAAATACAGAACTAAGTGAATGGAGAGATGTACCATGCTTGTTGCCTAGACAGCTCAACGTTTTAAGGTATTTATTTTTCACAGATCACCTATAGATTCAATGTGTAACTACAACCAAAGGCCCAGAAAGCCATTTTATAAATAAATGGATGCTATAGTTTTATAGGAAAGTAAAAGATCTGGAACAGCCAACATGATTCTAAAGAGGAAGGACAAAGTTAGAGGTCTCTTATTACCCAAATGAAAGCTTAATACAAAGGTACAGTAATCAGGATACAATATTATTGCTAAAAGAACAGAAATGGACATAAATAAAACAGAATAGTCAATCTAAAAATATACCTGTGCAAACATAGTTAATTGGTATTTTACCAATGATCAAAAGCAAATTGAATGGAGAAAGGGTAATCTTTTCAGTAAATGGTGATAAAATGCTGAATATATACATAAAACAATGATTCTAGACTCATATGTACAACCTTCACAAAAATCCATTAAAAGTAGATGACAGACCTAAATATAAAATGCAAAATTATAAAACTCTTGGAAAATAAAATAGGATAATATCTACGTGAATTTCAATTTGGCAGTACTTTTTAGACACAGGAAAAAGTCATCATACATGAAAACAAGTGATAATTTGGACTTCCTTAAAATTAAGCACTTTTCCTCTGAGAAAGATAATGTCAAGAAAATGAGAGGGTCAGTCACAGACTGGGTGAAAATATTTGCAAAATGCATGTCTTATGAAGGAATCCTACCCAAAACAAACACATAACTCCTAAAATTCAATAATATGAAAATAACCTGATTACAAAATAGAAAATAGATCTGGCACCTCACAAAGAAGATATACGATTGGCCCATTAGCTTATAAAGTGATGTTTATTTGATCTTAGTATATATCACACTTATTAAAAAGGATAAAATTCCAATATGGCAGCAATATCAATTTTTGGCTAGGAGATAGGGTAACAGGAATTCTCTTTCATTGCTGGTGATGATGTCAAATATTATACTCACTTTGGAAGACAGATAGGATAAATATAGTCTTGTCATATGATCCAATATTTGTATGCCTTGGTACTTACCTAATTGATTTAAAAGAGAAAGAAATCTTCATAGCAAGCTAATTCTTAATTGCCTAAACTTGGAAATCACCAAGATTTAAATAAATTAGCAAACTGTTATATATTCATCAATGCAGTATTATTTATGGTAAATAGAAATGAGCTATTAAGTCATGGAATGGATGAAAAAAATGCATAATTCTAGGAGAATGAAAACAGTCTGAAAGGCTACATTCTATATGATTCAAGTTATATGACATTCTGGAGAAAGCAAACTTATAAAGACACTAAAATTAATTGCCACCAAGTATCCTGTTGAAGAAGATAAAGCGTAAGGGATTTTTTAGGGTAGTGAAAATCTTCAATATAATAGTTGTATGATGGATACCTGACTTTACATACAAAACATAACTCATATACGTTCACAGAACAAACAGTAAACTTTAATGTGTAAGTAGAAAAAAAGACATACATTTTGTTGGTTGAGGGTCCCCATAATAGAATGCTAGTTTTAACAAAAGATTCTAACCATGCTTTGGTTATAAGTAATTAATGTACAAAATAAGCTTATTGAGATAAGGATTGGGGGGGACACATATTAACCCAAATAATTTTGAAGATGAATGCAGTATCAGAGCAGTATTCTGATACTGCTATTCGTGTATACTAGAATTCATCAATTAAGTAAATGGAAGATGGTTTGAGTCAGGCTACTTCATACTGGAGTGGGAGTTTACATATAAGCATGAGAAGAATGCCAGAATAACCCATGTACTAATGGTTGATATTCAGGTATATGAATATGAACTTACACTTAGGTTAATATAGACACAGATGATTATATATAGAAATATATATGTATGTGTGTATATATACTAGTTGGGATATACATGCACATTTCTTTTCCATTGACTGAGAATGTCTAGAAGCAGTGAAATAAATCGCTGCTATGTAGCAACGGTGACACAGAACCTGGATCTTCATTTCTAATACTATTCTTCAGTGGGAAGAAGCAGGATTCCTTGGATTAAAATAACTGATTCTAGGACTGGGTCAGAAAATATACAAGAAGAGTCTGAAGTATCTCACAGTGCCAGAAAGTAATGAAGTCAGGCTACTTCATATTGCAGTGGGAGTTTACATATTAAAAAAAGAATGCCATTTAACAAAAATAGCATGCCCTTTGCTGGAGGTATATTCAAAAAAACATGCAGGATCAAATGAAAGAGATACCACTCAAAAGAAGAACAATTTGAAAAATAAAGTAGTACTAGATTATAACCCAAAATATAAGATTAAATACCTATGAGTCCATATTAAGATAGATTAATGAGTACATAAAAGGGTAGAAGAGGAAAACCTACCATGCAGAAAAATTCCAAATGATTTATGTAGATATTTCATGCTCAACAAGGGAGCAAAACTCCCACTCTGTGGTGTGGACTGCCCATTTTCACTTCATTACAAAGAATAGAGTATGGAAGGAGGAAAAATCACATTACAGTGGAGAAAGCTGATGAGTACTACCTCTGCCAGGTAAGAAATATTAACAGGGGTAGCAGGAGGCAAGATGGCGTCGTAGAGGTGACTCAGGATTACAGCTCTCGGTGAAGGCGCAGAGGGCGAGTCCTAGCCACATTCTCGGATGGACCCTTTATGCCCACAGAGTGTTGAATGTCCCAGGTGTGGGAGAGACACTGGACCCTAGTGCAAACGGCTAACGCAGCCGGCTCCCGCCGCCTCTTGGGCTTGGTGCCGCAGCGGGACCCGGTGCGGAACTCACTGGTCTGGGTGCCCTGTTAAACTGGCAATCTGAGATTTGGAAGGGCAGATTGGCATGTCCATCTGATTGAACGAGACTTGGACAATGAGCCAGACCAGGAGTTTCCTGGGAAGCGTGATCTGAGCCGGGGTAGTGGGCAGCGGCACAGGAGATCGCACGAATCCCAGTGCCCTATCGGCAGGCTCCTGGGGCGGCAGTGAGAGAGTCGACCTTTCAGCTTGGGGAGAGGAAGAGAGAGAGAGAGAGGACAGACTCTGAGGCAGGGAGCTGGGTGATCGGGCTCGGTGGGTCCCACGCTCACGGGGACAAGCAGGGTGGCGACTGGAGGTGCTTGGGGCTGAGAGTTTTGCTGCCGGCATCTAGGATGGTGCAGCCTGGTGAGGGAGGGGCGTCCACCATCTCTGAGGCAGTGCACCCCCACTGAAGTACCGCCCAGGTCTGACACAGCCTGCCGTTGCTGAGGCAACCTGCCATAACACAGAGACTCCGCCAGGCAGCAACAGGGCGGACCCGTGCTAGCAGGTCAGAGCCCCGGCAGGCAAATAGTGAATAAACTGCCGCCTAGTGGAGTAGGACAGTGCAACAGATACTCATAAAGAAAGCCCCAACTCCCTGAGACAGAGCATCTAAGGGTGGAAAAAAAAAGGGTGGTGTTTTATGAGTTCTATTGCAGCAGACATAACCTCCCAACAACACTGAATGAACAACGGAGCTCACAGCTCAGCACTGGAGCTCCTATAAAGCACAGACTGTCTCCTCAAGCAGCTCCCTGACCCCTGTATATCCAAGGAGTCACCCCAGAAAAGGACTAATCAGACTAACATTTGGCTGGCATCATTCTGGAACAAAGGCAGCAGAAAAAGAAACTGGTATCATCCCTCACTGTTCCGCAGCTGCTGCAGGTATACCCCAGACAAACAGGGCCTGGAGTGGACCTCAGCACTCATACAGCAGAGAGGATAGACCATTAGAGGGAAAACTAATTAACAGAAATACTTCATCATCAACAATCTCAGTGTCAACACAGAGACCCAATTGAAAAATCAGCAACTACTAAGACGACAGGCGGATAAATCCATAAAGATGGGAAGAAACCAGTGCAAAAAGGAGGAAAGCACCTGAAACCAAAACACCTCACCTCCAAAAAAGGACCAAAACTCCTCACCAGCAAGGGAACAAAGATGGACGGAGAATTAATGTGACAAAATGACGGAATCAGACTTCAGAAAGTGGATAATGAGAAACTTCAGTGAGCTAAAGGAACATGTTCTAAACCAGTGCAAAGAAACTAAGAACCTTGAAAAAAGATTTGAAAAAAGATTCGAGGAATTGATAACAAGAATGGACAACTTAGAGAAGAATATGAATGAATTGAAGGAGCTGAAAAACACAACACGAGAACTTCACGAAGCATGCACAAGTTTCAACAGCCGAATTGACCAAGCTGAAGAAAGAATATCAGAAGTTGAAGATCAACTCAATGAAATAAAACGAGAAACCAAGATTAAAGAAAAAAGCGCAAAAAGGAATGAACAAAATCTCCAAGAAATGTGGGACTATGTGAAAAGACCCAACCTACATTTGATAGGTGTACCAGAATGTGATGAAGAGAATGAATCCAAGCTGGAAAACACTCTTCAGGATAATATCCAGGAAAATTTCCCCAACCTAGCAAGACAGGTCAATACTCAACTCCAGGAAATACAGAGAACACCACAAAGATACTCTGCAAGAAGAGCAACCCCAAGGCACATAATCGTCAGATTCACCAGGGTTGAAATGAAGGAGAAAATACTAAGGGCAGCCAGAGAGAAAGGTCAGGTCACCCACAAAGGGAAGCCCATCAGACTCACAGCAGATCTCAGCAGAGACTCTACAAGCCAGAAGAGAGTGGGGGCCAATATTCAACATCCTTAAAGAAAAGAACTTTCAACTCAGAATTTCATATCCAGCCAAACTGAGCTTCATAAGTGAAGGAAAAATAAAATCCTTCACGAACAAGCAAGTACTCAGAGATTTTGTCACCACTAGGCCTGCTTTACAAGAGCTCCTGAAAGAGGCACTACACATAGAAAGAAACAACCAGTTCCAGCCATCCTAAAAGCATACCAAATGCTAAAGACCATCAACAAAATGAAGAATGTACATGAACCAATGGGCAAAACAGCCAGCTAGCATCAAAATGGCAGTATCAAATTCACACATAACAATATTAACCCTAAGTGTAAATGGGATAAATGCACCAATCAAAAGACACAGACTGGCAAATTGGATAAAAAAACCAAAACCCATCGGTGTGCTGTATCCAGGAAACCCACCTCACATGCAAAGATACACAAAGGCTCAAAATAAAAGGATGGAGGAAGATTTACCAAGCAAATGGAGAGCAAAAAAAAGCAGGAGTTGCAATTCTCATCTCTGATAAAATAAACTTTAAAGCAACAAAGATCAAAAGGAACAAAGAAGGTCATTACATAATGGTAAAAGGATCAATACAACAAGAAGAGGTAACGATTCTAAATATATATGGACCCAATGTAGGAGCACCCAGATATATAAGGCAAGTTCTTAATGATTTACAAAGAGACTTAGACTCCCACACAATAATAGTGGGAGACTTTAACACTCCACTGTCAATAGCAGACAGATCAACCAGACAGAAAATTAACAAGGATATCCAGGACTTGAACTCAGACCTGGAACAAGCAAACCTGATAGACATTTACAGAACTCTCCACCCCAAATCCACAGAATATACATTCTTCTCAGCACCACATCACACCTACTCCAAAATTGACCACATAATTGGAAGTAAAGCACTCCTCAGCAAATGCAAAACAATGGAAATCATAACAAACAGTCTCTCAGACCATAGTGCAATCAAGTTGGAAATCAGAATTCAGAAAGTAACTCAGAACTGCACAGCTTCATGGAAACTGAACAACTGGCTCTTGAATGTTGATTGGATAAACAATGAAATGAAGGCAGAAATAAAGAAGTTCCTTGAAACCAATGAGAACGAAGATGCAACGTACCAGAATCTCTGGGACACATTTAAAGCAGTCTGTAGAGGAAAATATATAGCAATAAGTGCCCACATGAGAAGAGTGGAGAGATCCAAAATTAACACCCTATCATCAAAATTGAAAGAGCTAGAGGAGCAAGATCAAAAAAGCTCAAAACCTAGCTGAAGACAAGAAATAACTAAGATCAGAGCAGAATTGAAGGAGATAGAGACAAGAAAAACCCTTCAAAAAATCAATAAATCTAAGAGCTGGTTTTTCGAAAAGATCAACAAAATAGACAGACCACTAGCCAGACTGATAAAAAAGAAAAGAGAGAACAACCAAATAGATGCAATAAAAAACGATAAAGGGGAAATCACTACAGATTCCACAGAAATTCAAACCATCATCAGAGAATACTACAAACAACTCTATGCACATAAACTAGTAAATCAGGAAGAAATGGATAAATTCCTGGACGCCTGTGTCCTCCCAAGCCTAAACCAGGAGGAAGCTGAAACTATGAATAGACCAATAACAAGGTCTGAAGTTGAGGCAGCAATTAAGAGCCTACCACACAAAAAAAAGCCCAGGTCCAGATGGGTTCACAGCTGAATTCTACCAGACACACAAAGAGGATCTGGTACCATTCCTTCTGAAACTATTCCAAATAATCCAAAAAGAGGGATCCCTTCCCAAATCATTTTATGAGACCAACATCATCCTGATACCAAAACCTGGCAGAGACTCAACAAGAAAAGAAAACTACAGGCCAATATCCATGATGAACATAGATGCAAAAATCTTCAATAAAATACTGGCAAACCGATTGCAACAGCACACTAAAAAACTTATCCATCATGATCAAGTAGGATTCATCCCGGGGATGCAAGGCTGGTTCAACATACGCAAGTCTATAAATGTAATTCACCACATAAACAGAAGCAAAAACAAAAACCACATGATTATCTCAATTGACACAGAGAAGGCATTTGACAAAATTCAACAGCCCTTTATGCTAAAAACCCTCAATAAACTTGGTATTGATGGAACATATCTCAAAGTAATAAAAGCTATTTACGACAAACCAACAGCCAATATCATACTTAATGGGCAAAAACTGGAAGCATTCCCTTTGAAATCCGGCACTAGACAAGGATGCCCTCTCTCACCACTTCTATTCAACATAGTACTGGAAGTTCTAGCCAGAGCAATCAGGCAAGAAAAAGAAATAAAGGGTATTCAAATAGGAAAGGTGGAAGCCAAATTGTCTCTATTTGCAGATAACATGATAGTATACCTAGAAGACCCCATCACCTCAGCCCCAAAGCTCCTGAAACTGATAAGCAACTTCAGCAAAGTCTCAGGATATAAAATCAATGTTCAAAAATCACAAGCATTCCTATACACCAATAACAGACTTAAAGAGAACCAAATCAAGAACGAACTGCCATTCATAATTGCTACAAAGAAAATAAAATACCTAGGAATACAACTCACTGGGAATGTAAGGGACCTCTTTAAGGAAAACTACAAACAACTGCTCAACGAAATAAGAGAGGACACAAACAGATGGAGAAACATTCCATGCTCGTGGTTAGGAAGAATCAATATCGTGAAAATGGCTATACTGCCCAAAGTAATTTACACAATCAATGCTATCCCCATCAAACTACCATTGAATTTCTTCACAGAACTGGAAAAAACCACCATGAATTTCATATGGAACCAAAAAAGAGCCCGCATGGCCAAGTCAATTCTAAGCAAAAAGAACACAGCGGGAGGCATCACGCTACCAGACTTCAAACTATACTACAAGGCTACAGTAATCAAAACAGCATGGTACTGGTACCAAAACAGAGATATTGACCAATGGAACAGAACAGAAGCATTGGAGGCAACACAAAGTATCTACAACCATATTATCTTTGATAAACCAGACAAAAACTGGCAATGGGGAAAGGATTCCCTATTTAATAAATGGTGTTGGGAAAACTGGCTAGCCATGTGCAGAAAGCAGAAACTGGACCCCTTCCTGACACCTTACACTAAAATTACCTCCAGATGGATTAAAGACTTAAACGTAAGACCTGACACCATAAAAACCCTAGAAGAAAATCTGGGCAAAACCTTTCAGGACATAGGAGTAGGCAAGGACTTCATGACCAAAACACCAAAAGCATTGGCAACAAAAGCCAAAATAGACAAATGGGACCTAATCAAACTCCACAGCTTCTGCACGGCAAAAGAGACAGTCACTAGAGTGAATCGGCAACCATCAGAATGGGAAAACATCTTTGCAGTTTACACATCTGACAAAGGGCTGATATCCAGAATTTACAAAGAACTCAAACAGATTTACAGGAAAAAAACAAACAAGCCTCTTCAAAAATGGGCAAAGGATATGAATGGAAACTTTACAAAAGAAGACATACATGAGGCCAACAAACATATGAAAAAGTGCTCATCATCATTGGTCATTAAAGAGATGCAAATCAAAACCACATTGAGATACCATCTCACACCAGTTAGAATGGAGATCATTAAAAAATCTGGAGACAGCAGATGCTGGAGAGGATGTGGAGAAATAGGAACACTCTTACACTGTTGGTGGGAGTGTACATTAGTTCAACCATTGTGGAAGACAGTGTGGCGATTCCTCAGGGACCTAGAAATAGAAACTCCATTTGACCCAGCAATCCCATTACTGGGTATCTATCCAAAGGACTATAAATCGTTCTACTATAAGGACACATGCACACGAATGTTCATTGCAGCACTGTTTACAATAGCAAGGACCTGGAACCAACCCAAATGCCCAACGATGATAGACTGGACTGGGAAAATGTGGCACATATACACCATGGAATATTATGCAGCAATCAAAAATGATGAGTTTGTGTCCTTTGTAGGGACATGGATGAATCTGGAGAACATCATTCTCAGCAAACTGACACAAGAACAGAAAAAGAAATACCGCATATACTCACTCATAGGTGGGTGAGAAAAATGAGAACACATGGACACAGAGAGGTGGTCTACTATACACTGGGGACTGTTGGGGGAAATGGGGGAGGGCCAGTGGGGGAGGGGGTGCTGGGGGGGATGACCTGGGGATGACTACCAAGTGTGGGTGAAGGGGAGGAAGGCAGCAAAGCACACTGCCATATGTGTACCTTTGCAACTATCTTGCACGTTCTGCACATGTACCCCCAAACCTATAATGCAATAAAAATTAAAAAAAAAAAAATATTAACAACCGCAATAGGTCATGTGATAATGTATACTCTTGATTTGATGTGATGAAAAGAGCACTTTACTTACCATCTTTCTCCCTCAAACCCATAGTCCTACTTTAATTACAAAAAAAAAAAAAAAAAAAAAAAAAATTAGACAATTCTTAATATAGGAACATTCTACAAATTACCTGGCCAGTAAAATTGGGAAATGTCAAAGTCATCAAAATAAGGGAAATCTAATAAACTGTCACAGCCAAGATGAGCCAAAGGTGATGTGACACAAAAATGTAATAGGGTACCCTAAATGGAATCTCAAAAAAGAAAATAAAGCGAAAACTAGTGAAGTGTGAATAAAGTATAAACTTGAGTTAGTAATAATGAATCAATATTAGATCCCTGGTTCATTACTATTTACAAATATACTTGTTATATTAACATATGTAAATTTAATAGGAAGGAACCTGAGCACAGGGTATATACGAACTCTCCACACTAACTTCACAAGTTTTCTCTATACATCATAAACCATTATAAAAAATAGATTTTATTTTAGAAATGTTGTTTCATTAAATGTTATAAATGCATTAAAATGTAAAAGCATATAACAATTTTTATCTCCAGGTGGTGATATTATAAACTTTTTGCAATTTTTGTACATGTCCATTTTTGGCATTGAGGCTAAAGTTACTTTACACACTGAAAAGTGTTACTATACATACTAAAAGGCAGATACTCAAGCAAAGAGAAAAGAACTAAAACTATATGTGTAAGTATACGTGTGTAGACAAGTAAAATATGTATTTTGTGTGCATTATATTTATTTATATATGCATATATATGTATGCAAGTAATATTGGCCTTAATTTAGTAAATATAAGGGCATATTAATATTTTATTTATAATCTTCAGTCTGGAAATAATTACTTAAGCCTTAATAGAGCAAAAGAAAAGTTAAAAAGCATTCCTTAATACATTATGTTAACACTGAAGAAATTAAATATGAATTTGAATATGGAAATATAAATTAATATATTGCATTAATATAATATTTAAATGTGAATATATACATTTATCAATATAATAAACTAGTACTTGAAACAATAAGAATATTCAAACAAATATGATTTTTATCCAATTCATTACAATTTTTCTGAGAACAATGACTGAAAGTTTGATTATATATTTTAGGATGATTATTAGAAACACCATTTTTATTATACTCACCTCCACATTTTAGCTGATTAAACCAATAATTTTATTAACAATGAGAAACTGGAAACAATTGGTAATATTTTAATCCTATTAAAATATTTGTTACAATTGTATCACTGTAATTAAAATGACTGAAAATAAAAATAAACATTACTCATTTGGCTTTATATGTTTCTAAAATAATACTCGAGTGTTTCATATAAAATTAAGTATTTCTAGGATACTCTATCTCTAGGAGATTCACTGATAATTTAATCAAAAGACAGTAATTTTTCAGAAGAAATTTCTACTGTAAATTAGCAACATTAGAAGCAGAGATAAATATTGAAATAGAAGGCTCCATCAGTTGCCCCCAGCAAGAACACCAACTTAACAACTATCTACACAAAACAACCACCTTCATGAAAACCAAAGAACAGGTGAGTACTCACAGTACCTAGTTTTAACTTCGCATTTCTGAAAAAGACACTCAAGAGTTTCTAAAAATAAAACCAGTCATTAATTGCTGACATGTCCCCTCTCCCATTCCCCAGCAGCAGCAGTAGCCTGGTGTGCAAAGTTTTTCTGCACCCTAGGGAAAGGGAGAGCCAGGAATTGTGAGCACCAAACTCAGTGCAGAGAGCAAAACTGAACCAAACTCACCTGATGACTGCACGTGGAAGGAGCATTTAAACCAGCTCTAGGCACAGAGGAATTGCAGGTCTCAGATGTCTGAATTTGAGTTCCCGTAAGCCCTACCACTGTGGGCTAAAGTGGTCCAGAGCCCCAAATGAACTTGCATGGAAATCTAAACCACAAGGACTGCAACACCTAGCTGAGTCCCAAGGCTGAACTGGTCCTAGAGACAAATTAGTCCTGATCGACTGAGATACCAGCAGAGACAGCTAAGGGAGTGATGACATCATTCCTTTCCCAATACCAGGCGGCACAGCTCATGGCTCCAAAAGATGTATCTTCCATTCATTACAGCAGAGGAAAGAATGAGGAAGATGTTCTCTTTCACACTGAAATCAGCTCTGCCACAACAGAATAGGGCACTCAGAGTTGTGAGGCCCTCTTTCTAGGTCCTAGACCCCAGAAGACATTTCCAGACACACTTTGGGTCCGAAAGAAACCTGTTGCCTGAAAGAGAAGAACCTAATTCTGACATTAGATTGATGTCTAACTAAAGGACCCACAAGCTCTCTAACTAAAGAGCTTGTACGTACTTGAATAACCAGCCGTGATATCCAGGGACTACATTGAGAGCCTTGGGTAAGACTCTGAGACCTGCTGGCTTCAGGTGAGACTCAGCATACTGCAGCTGTGGTCACAGTAGGGTGAGACTCCTTCTGCCTGAGGAAACTAAAAGAAAAAGTAAAGGGGACATTGTTTTGCATCTTGAATACAAGTTGAGCCACAGGGGAATAGACCAAGAGAGGTCTTGGGCTTCCTCAATTCTAGAACTTGGCTCAGGGATGGCAATTCTGGACCTGACTTGGGCCAGAGGGGAGCCCATTTCCCTGAAGGATGAGTTCTAGGCCAGGCAGCATTTATCAAAAGCTAACTAAAAAGGTCTTTGGCCTTAAGAGAACATTGGCATCAGTCTGGCAGCATTCCCCATGGGCCTGTGGTGGCAGGGGCCACAGAGTGAGACGCCCTAACCTTTGAAAAGGGAGAGGAAAGAGTGGGAAGGACTTCATCTTGTGGTTTGATTGCCAGCTCAGTTGCAGTACAGTAGAAAACCAAGGAGACTTCTAAGGTTTTTGATTCTAGACCCTGGTTTCTAGAAAGTACCTCTGGATCCAATGCGGGCCTAGTGGAACTTGCTGCCTTGAATGAAAGGACACAGGCTTGGCTTGTTTTGCCACCTGCTTATTGTAGAGCCCCAGGGCCATGAGCAAATATAGGCAGTAGACAGGGAGTCCTCACACCAGCAATTGGGTGAGACCCAGTGCTGCGCTGGCTTTGGGTCTGACCCAGTACAATTATGATTGTCAGGGCTGCTCGTGCCACTCTACAACCAGTTTTAGGTAGCTCAGAACAGAGGATATACTCCAACTGTTTGGGACAAAGTAAGAGAAAAGAACAAGAATCTATCCATAGTTATCCAGAGAATTCTCCCAGAACTTGTCCAACACTATCAAGGTGGTACCTCAACCAGTCTGCAAGAACCACAGTTTTAAGGGTTTGAGGCATCCGCTAGAGTAGATACAGCTTAGATTACAACACCCATGCCCAGTCAAATATATTGAAAGCCTTCCCAAAAAAGAACAAGTACAAACAATGCTAGACAGTGAAGACTACAATAAATACTTTGCATTTTAATGCACAGACAGACAGACATCTGTAAGTATCAAGACATCCAGAAAAACATATTCTCATGAAATAACCTGAATCAGGCACTAGGGCCCAATTCTGGAGCAACAGAGATACATGACTTTTAGACAGAGAATTCAAAATAGCAGTGTTAAGAAAACACAGACAAATTCAAAATAACACAGAGAAGGAATTTAGAATGCTAGCAAATAAATTAACAAAGAGTTTTAAATATTTTTTAAAAAATAAAGCAGAAGTTCTGGAGCTGAAAAATGCAATTAGCATACTGAAGAATGCATCAGAGTCCCTTAAAAGCAGAATTGATCAAGCAGAAGAAAAAATTAGTGAAGCTGAAGATAGGATATTTGAAAGTACGTAGTAAGGAGACAAAAGAAATAATAGATGAAGCATACCTATATAATCTAGAATAAGCCTAAAAAGGGTAAATCTAAGAGTTACTGGACTTAAAGAAGTGGTAGATAAAGAGATAAAAATAGAAAGTTTATTCAAAGGGATAATAACAGAGAACTTCCCAAACATAGAGAAATATATCTACAGCCAAGTATAAGAAGGTTATCAAATGCTAAGCAGATTTAACCCAAAGAAGACTACTTCAACACATTTAATAAGCAAACTCCTGAAGGTCAAGGATACCAAAAGAATTCTAAAAGCAGCAGGAGAAAAGAAACAACATATAATGGAGCTCCATTATGTCTGTCGGCATACTTTTTAATGAAAAATTTACAGTGAGTACAGAGTAGCATGATATATTTAAAGTCCTGAAGGAAATAATAATAATAAACTTTGTACCCTAAAATAGTAGATCCAACAAAAGTATCCTTCAAACATAAAGGAGAAAGACTTTTCTAGACAAAATAAAAGCTCTTGGATTTCATCAACACCAGACTTGTCCTACAAGAAATTCTAAAAGGAGTACTTCAATTAGAAAGAAAGGGATGTTAATGAGTAACAAGTAATAACCTAAAGGTACAGAACTTACTTGTAATAGTAAGTACACAGAAAAACACAGAATGCACTAACATTTTAACTGTGTTGTATAAACTACAGTTTTCCTAAGTAGAAAGACTAAATGATGAACCAATGAAAAATAATACCCACAACATTTCAAGACATAATACAATGAGAAATAAACAGAAATGACAAAAAGTTAAAAGGGGAAGGGAATAAGGCAAAGCTTTCTTATTAGTTTTATTTTTGCTTGTTTGTTTATGGAAATAGTGTTAAGTTGTTATAAGACTAAAATAAGGGTTTATAAAACAGCATTTGCAATCCTCATGGTAAACGAAAACCAAAATACATTTGACAGATACACACAAAAAAAATAAAAACAAGAAACTAAATCATATCACCGGAGAAAATTCCTTCACTAAAGGAATACGGGAACAACAACAACAAAAACGGAACGGAAGACCACAAAACAACCAGAAAACAAGTAACAAAATGGCAGGAGCAATTCCTTATTTATTAATAACATTAAATGTAAATGGACTAAACTCTCCAATAAGACACAGAGTGGCAGAATTAATTAAAAAACAAGACTTACTGATTTGTTGCCTACAGGAAACACTTAACCTATAAACACTGACATATGAAACTAAAGTCATAGAAAAAGATATTGCATGTAAATGAAACCAACAAAGTGGCTATATTGATATTAGACAAAATCAATTTCAAGATCAAAACTATAAGAAGAGACAAAAAAGGTCACTCTGTGATGACAAAGGGGTCAATTAACTAAGAGGATATAATACTTTTAGATATATGTATATATGTAGCCAACATTGGAGCACTCAGATATATAAAGGAAATACTTGAGCTAAAGAAAGAGATGGGCCTCGATACAATAGTAACTGGAGACTTCAACACTCTACTTTCAGCATTGGACAGATCTCCCAGATAGAAAATCAACAAAAAAAAATCAGACTTAATCTACACTGTAGATTAAATGGCTCTAGTAAATATTTAAGGAATATGTCACCCAATGGCTGCAGAATACACATTATTTTCCATAGCATCTGGATCATTCCCTAGGGTTGAACATATGTTAAATCACAAAACAAGTCTTAACACATTCAAAAAAACTGAGATAATATCAAACATCATCTCTGACCACAATGGAATGAAACTAAAAATGAATAATGAGAAATTTTGGAAACTACATGAATACCTGGAACTTAAAGTGTATGCTCCTGAATGACCAGTTAATGAAAAAAATGGAGATTCAAAAATGTTTTATAACAAATGTGAATGGAAATACAACATGTCAAAACCTATGGGATACAGCAGAAGCAGTACTAAGAGGCAAGGTAATAGCTATAAGTGCCAAGATTAAAAAAAAAATTCAAATATACAAGCTAACAGTGCATCTTAAAGAACTAGAAAAGCAAGAGCAAACAAAACCCAAAATTAATAGAGGAAAATATATAAAGATCAGAGCAGAAATAAATGAAATTGAAATGAAGAAAATACAAAAGATCAATAAAACAAACAGTTGTTTTTTTAAAAAGGTAAAATTGACAAATCTTTAGTCAGACTATAAAGAAAAACAGAGAAGATCCAAATAAAATCAGAAATGAAAAAGAAGACATAACTGATACTGCAAAATGTAAAGAATCATTACTATTATGAGCAATTATATGCCAAGAAACTAAAAAACCTCAAGTAAATAGACAAATTTCTAGACACAAATAACCTACAAATATTTGAACTGGGAAGAAATCCAAAACCTGAACAGACCAATAACAACTAAGTACTATTCAGCCATTAAAAAAAAAAAAATGATATTCTGTAATTTGCAACAACATGGTTGGAATTGAAGGTCATTATGTTAAGTGAAATAAACCAGGCACAGAAAGACAAACTTCACATGTTCTTATTTGTGGGATCTAAAAATCTAAACAATTGAACTCACGGACATAGAGACTGTTATCAGATGCTGGGAAGGTACTGAGTGGGTAGGAGTGAAGTGAGTATGGTTAACAGGTACAAAAAAAATAGAAAAATTGAGTAAGACCTACTATTTTATAGCACAATAGGGAGGCTTTAGTTAATAACTTAATTGAACATTTTAAAATAACTAAAATTGTGGGTGAAGGAGGGGAAGGCAGCAAAACACACTGCCATGTGTGTACCTATGCAACTATCTTGCATGTTCTGCACATGTACCCCAAAACCTATAATGCAATAAAAAATAAAAAAAAAAAAAGAAAGAAATGGATGGATTTATAAGCAAAAAAATAAATAAATAAATAAATAAATAAATAAATAAATAAATATAACTAAAAGCGTATAATTGTATTTGAAGACAGTATAAACCAACACTTGAGGTAATGGCTACCACATTTTCTGTGTTGTATTATACACTGCATGCCTTTATCAAAACATCCCATGTATTCCATATATACAGCTACTGTACTCACAACAATTTAAAATAAAAATGTATTTTTTAAAGGCTGTCTAAACCATGAAAGTTATTCATTATATAGCTAAATTACTGAAATTTAAATTATTATTTCATTAGACATCAGTATTTATTTTTCTCAACATCAGTTCCATATTTCTATTTATATGGCAAGTATATGCCTCATTTTATTAAGTAATTTTTAAATTAAAAACCCCTTTACTGTTCTAAATATTTGGGGTAAGAAATCACATTAAAATACTAATTTTTAAGATTCTTTATTATTTGAGAAATACAAATCATTTCTCAGTAGATGAAACATTTACAGTGCTAATGCTCATGGTTAATCTGAATTTTTAACTAGTGTGTAGTGTTCTAATAATTTGGTAAGAAACACATGAATACTGAGAATACTTATTCCAAAATTTCTTAGAACCTTCATTTTGCTGTAAAGCTAACTTTCATGTTGACTTACTTTCCCTATTGGGATGGATAAACCAGTTCCATAATACTATAATTATCTTGAATCACTGCCAGAATTCAAATTTAAGTACTGCTAAAATTTTTTTAAACTCTCATTAAATGTCTTCTCTAAACTCTTCTGTTTAGCAGATATGTTTTTGCCCTATCAAAATTAGATCAGGCTACTAAATTTAAACACTTGTATATACATTTTAAATGTTTCTTTGTGGACATATATATTCATATTATTTATACATCATATATTATTTATCATACATTTTTTTTTCTTCCATCTATACCTAGGGTTGGAAATGTTGAATCATAGGGCAGAAAAATTCTTGGCTTTAGTATGCTATACTAAACAATTTTCCAAATGGTTTGTATCGATTCAGACCCTTCAGCAACATATGAAATAAGAGAAATTGAGAACAAGTGGTAACATCACTTTTTATTTTTCTTTTCGGCTCTCCTGGTGGAGGTGTAGTGGTTTTAATTTTCATTTCCCTAAAAATGAATGTCACATATATTTTACATATTTGCCATTTGGATAGCCTCTTTTTATGAGGTCTCTACTCAATCTATAGCCTATTTATTTATATTGTCTTTTTATTACTGCTTTGAAGTTCTTCATGTATCCTGTATAAGAGTTCTCTACCATATATGTATGTCATATATGTTTACCTATCTGTCCTTCCGTCCATCCATAATAACATATTGTCATTCTTCTGTCTGTACCTTGACTAGACACTTCGTTACCGCTGTATTTTAATGCTTATTTTTTTCTTTTAACTTAAAAAAAAATTTTTTTATCTTATGGTTAATACTATTGAGTTCAATCTAAAAAATCCTTGCCTGTCCCAGGGTCTAGACGAAATTCCAGGAATTCTTCCTGGAATTCATTTTTTGCTAAAACCAGATGTGTGGTGTTTCTTTCTGAACACAATTCTGATTTATTTTCTCACCTTGCCCTAATAACCGCACTGTCTTAATTATTTTATCTTTGTAAGTCTGAATTTCTGGTAGAGAATCACTTAGTAATTCTCTATCTATTGAGACTTGGGTTCATATTACATTAAATCTTTATAGAGTTTAGGAAAAAAAATGTTAACAAGGTTGAGTTTTCAAATATGGACATAGTCTACAATTTCTGCTGGTGTGTCTTAAATATTTCAATCATGTTTTGTACTTTTAAGCATGGAAACTTGAACTTCTTTTGATGGATTTTTTTCTCTCCTGAAGCTTATTTGTAATGCTTTTGTGGTATTTTAAGTTTACTATTTTTAGTTGCAAGTACATAGAAATAAACTGAATTTTCTGTATTAAATTATATTCAGTGACAATTATTTCTAATTTTTGGTAGGCTCTTTTGCATTTACTCTACAAACAAACATACTTGGGAATAAAAATGTTTATTTTTTTTTCCAGTATGTATGCCTTTTATTTATTTTTCTCTCCTTATTACACTGGTGGAAACTGAAGTAAATGTTTAATAAAAATAATGAGTAGACATTTTTCTTCCCCCTACACTGAGGGGGAAAGCTTTTACTATTTCACCATTAATTATTATGTTAGCAGTTTTTTGTTTCAGAGCTACCTTTCAGTAGGGTCACATAATGTCTCTCCTCCTATAGTATATTATATATATATACTTAAAGCTGATATCAAAATATGTTGAGAAAGACAAAGAATAATAATAGTGAATAGAAATGTTCAGTTGTATTCAAAGTGACAGTTGATCACATACTATTTGCCATTTTCTATTTGTTTTAAAGTATGAAAACATGACTCAGGGAAATTATAATATAGAAAATTTAGTATCTTTCAGAAAGACAGATTCATATTTGGTCCCACAGAGGTACTTAACACCTCTGCAACAAGGTCCACTGCATTGGATCCTGACATTTTCCAGTCCCTCAGTCCCTCCTCTGTTCTTTAAAGTGTACCATCTTCCTGGGTTTGGGCTTTTTTGGGGAAAAGTACTCATAAAGCCAAGGGAAGTTCTCAAAAGGAGCTTAACCGTAGATAAAATCAGTATTATGCAGGTACATCAAGTTTACAAGATTTCTGTTCTAGTTAACACATGGGGAGGTTCTGTTTATTTTGTTCAATGTCTTTTGTTTTGTCTTGATATTATTCTCCAACCCTCAAAATCTTGCTTTCAAAAGGTTAATTCTACATTGTTTATTTGGCTTTTATTCTAACTCTCATAATATATGACCATTTAGCTGGTTGACGTCCGCATAAATCTATTTTTTCCCCCACAGCATTTAGACTAATATCAGACCTTTTTTTATTCTGGTGTCACTGCTTCCTACTAAAAGAGATGGTACACTTGTCATGAAGCCATGAGAATACTCCCATGTGTTCCATACTGATTTACGGACATTGTTATTCTGTGTCATTTTTGTTCTAGATACCATTCAATAGGCACGTATGGTAGGATACCATGGGATTGTTTATCATTAAATTTCCGTTCTCACGTCTTTTTATTATTCTATGGTGTTCTTTTCATTGCAATTTTTTTTAGCTTTCACTAATTCCCCTCTAATGGGTTATCTTATGACTGTTTGGAACTGTTCATATTCTTGTTTTATTCACAGCTTTATTTGTTCTATCAGGAAATATATTTAGGAGTTTGACAGCAAATTTACTTAAATATAAAAATTACTGCCTAAATCTAGTTTCTCTAGATAAATATATCTAGTTATCCCTTCTTCTAGGTTACTTGTAGATAATATGGATATGGCAATATTAAAAAAAAAAAACAATGGTTGAGAGATTCCTAGATTTGAAGATAAGCATGAAACATGACAGTTAAGGATTAAACCAAGTAATCAACCACAATAATTTCATACCAAGATCATAAAACTGAAATATGAATAAATCTTTACAACAGCTATAGCTATTATGAAAAAAATATTAAGTAATAACAATGCTTCTAATGTCAGACCCTGCACCAGACTGATGTCCAAAAGGCTCTTAATATCCTCAACATAGTGAGGATCAGTCACCATCAATCTAAAACTACATATCACACTAAAAGTTTACTCAAAAATGAGGGTTAAATAATGACAAGTTAAAATATAGGAAAACAGAGTATTAATCACGTCTAATTGTTTAAGGAAATACAAAAAACAATGTACCACAATAAGGACATTGAATCCAGGCAGAAAGACTGGACAGTAATTGTTGAAGGAAAACAAACAAATTAGTCTACATGACAACGGTTCAATAGAATGCTTCACTAATTACTGTTAAGAATAATTTTAATTGTTTTGAATGATTATATTTTAATGAGTCAATAGTTCAAACAGAAACAAAAAATAACTTTTTTTCTTCCTACTTCCAATTCTCTCATGCATTTACTTTATGCTACGGTATAATAAAAACTTATGTATAAAGGCAGAGCTGGCATTTTTTTCCCCTTATCCTGAAAGAGTGAGGATTATATGAGTAGTACATACGTAGAGCAATATGATTAATATGGAATTTCCTGACACTTTGCTTGGGACACATGTAGAATGTATTCAGTAATTTGCAAAACAAAAGATTATAATCCTTATTTACAATAAAATAAAATCTCACATGAAGGTAAAAAAAAAGTTGTTAGTTGGCTAGGTGTAGTGGCTCATGCCTGTAATCCCAGCACTTTGGGAGGCCGAGGCAGGCAGATCACCTGAGGTTAGGGGTTTGAGACCAGTGTGGACAACATGGTGAAATCCTGTCTCTAATAAAAATACAAAAGTTAGCTGAACATAGTTGCAGGTGCCTGTAATACCAGCTACTCAGGAGACTGAGGCAGGAGAATTGCTTGAGCCTACAAGGCAACGTTTGCAGTGAGCTGAGATCATTCCACTGCACTCCAGCCTGGGCAACAGAGCAAGACTCCATATCAAGAAAAAAAAAGCTGTTAGTGTATTAAAAATGGAAAAAGTAAGCATATCTGATGGTTTTTATGGATGTGGATGTGTTATAAGTATAAAAGAGTTTGCCAGATTTTCCTTGTCAAATTACCTACACTATCATATGTTCTACAAAATGATTCAGTATGTATGGTCACCTGATTCTCCCTCATAGAATTCATTTGATTATCATATCATTTTACTTTTACTTCCAATATAGTGATTTCTTGATATATTTTTAATATCTATTATGTACACCACTGTATTTTGTTAGAGATTTTTTTTAATGTTTTTCACCTAAGTTTAGAGTTAAGAATATCTGGCCAATAATAGTAAGAATATTTGGGGGGCTTAAACTAATTACCTTGTTTTCCCATTTGGGTTAAAGAGAATGGTATCACATGAAAAAACAGATGCACCAATATAAAAGTGTATCTTGAAAATATTTTATGCCAGCTTTGATTCTAAAACATCTGGAATTTTATTTGGCACCTCCCATTTTTTCTGGAGTACAAACAGTTGTATTTTATAGTGGCACTAAATCAACATGCATCTTCCCTTGAGTTTGTCTGCCACTCTTTAATACTTAGATTCTTGAATGTCTGTTGTCAGTAAAACAGATAATGCAAAACACTCTGGGGGACAAGATTGTTGGGAGAAGCAGCAAAGGAGAAAGGACTTACAGAGTACCTGCATAAATTCGTTATGAGTAATATATAAACTTGGAACAACAAACTGCAGCAAACTACGGGAGGCCTCTGTGGAGGCAAACTTCATGCCTCATGTTCTGGCACAGGCTGACTTATGCTCTGTTACCATAAACGTTGTGCTCAAGTATGTTAAACCCTTTCATTGCACTAAGACGTAGCCAGACTTGTAGGCTCCCCGTAAGGCCTGCATTCTACCTGCTACACATGGATAATAAGCTAAAGATATCTACATGTTCTTGTTTTGTGAAACTTCTAAACTACCACTGTTACCAATCTTTAGAATGACACACCACTCCAACTCACTGATTCACTCCACCATCACGTCATCCTCTCCACACCATCACTCCACCCCTACCCTATAGATCAAAGTGACTGTAACCAATAAATAGTGTGGATTATCAAAGTTTGGGGCATTCACAGTAATAAGTGATGGCCTCCTGGTCCCACTTTCTCTCTTAATCTGCCTTTTTCTGTTTCCTTTGTCACTACCTAACTCAGGGTATCCATGGGTGTAATGTGAGGCGGGTTCCCTATACAACATGAATCTATAAGTTAAGTGTTTCAATAACATCAGCCACTGTTTGCAAGAAAATATTGCCAGTTGCTATGGGCATATAATTAGTGGTGACTGCAAATGCATGGAGGTAAAAGCACTTCTCTCCGCAAAAAGTTGAAGACTATTTTGTCATGTAATTTAAAAGGAGATGTGGAGGATATCAATAAGCTCAACTGAATATGGGAAAGCTATTTAAAATGTTGCAATACTGACAGTTACTGTAGAAAAAAATGGATTTAATATTTTTGCAAAAAAAAATCACCAAAAGTATAAGAAACTAATATAGCTAGCATATCACACTTGTGGGCCAGGGAAGATGAATGCATTAAATACAAGTAGGGTGTTCTTTCAATTGATGCTATGGCTATTTGAGTATTTCCACTCTAAACACATATGCTCCAGAAGAGAACTTTATATTAAATTTATATAATATAAAAGGACTAGATAATATTAAAGCTTTACAACATAACTGATTCATTATAGTAAACAATGCAAGTATTTGAGAGTTTCTTTAGGTGTGTGTAGGTCTCCACCATTGAATAAAAATATGATAACCACTATGACTTTTTGTTTCTGGAATACTACAAAAAAAGATGTTTCTTTCAACTTTTTCCACTTTCTTTCTACCTTTTTTTTTTTACTCTTATGTAAGTACTCTCAGAGGAGTCCAATTTATAGCTATTATGAAATGGCAACATTTCAAAATCATAAAGCTTTGTTGTTCTAGGGTTATATATTATCCTCTAAATAATAGAATTCCAGTGAGCTGGAACAATCTGCTGCAGCTGATGTTTTAGCAAACAGACTATTCCCTGAAGCACCGTTGGAATTGCATCCAACTGTCAAGGAGATCCACAGAGAGTATGCCTAAGTATCTATATTGTCTGTGCCCAGGTAAAATGGTAACAAATAATCATTCCTAATATTTTCTTGTTGTTCAAGGGATCTCTTCCCTGTGGTTGAAAAGAGAGAAAGTTGTTAATGAGTTTGTTAGATATGAGTTTATTATGCTATGTAAATGTACATTTAATTGAATTGAATTATTTCTGGATTCAGTAAATGAGGCTTAGAAATCAATGTGCCAATGGGCTTCTTTGAATACTGAATTTCCTAAGACTTAAGATGTTTAATCACAGAATAGGTGACCTTTTAAAGAGATGTTATAGTGGAGATCGAAGCACTGGAAGTAGAGCTAGACAAACTTTAAGTATGTTTTCAACCCCAACATTTTATTTGTACTTTAACTATAACTTAATAACTTAGCCCCATGAAGCAGAAAGTTAGAAGAGACCAATGAGTGCATATGAGAGGTAACATTTCTCTACCTGGTTATCCCACATATAATTGCTTTATTGATGTTTTCAACAAATGTTTATTGAGCTTCCACTATGTCCAGTATCAGATAAGATACTGGGCTTATATCTGTAAATGCAACACATAATATCCCTGACTTTGTGGAACTTAAAATCTAATGAATATTATTGATTTTAAACACTAATTTAATGATCACACTTGTGATCACTCAAGTGATAAAAATAGGATCTGTAAGTATATATTACAAGGGTACCTGACTTCATTTCTTGAGAATTGAAAATGGCTTTTCCTGAGTAAATGTTTAAGTTGGGTACTGAAATAGGAGTTATGAAGTAGCCAGGTAAACACAAAGCCAATTTAATTCATGTTAGAAGGAAAAGACAGCCGAAGACAGTGTTTGGGTGAGAAAGAAAGGTATTAGGGTGACTGGGCCAGAGTTGGGGGATAACAGACATGATACTAAAGAAAAGTAAGGCATCACGGTTAGCTCTCCCACATATATTTGTTATGTCTCATTATCATCAGAAGAATAAGAAATGCAGCATCATGAAAAGAGAAACAGCTTTGAAATTCGACAGGTACATATTTGAATGCATTCTGTTCCTTTTACTTTGTTACCTAAGGAAACAGTTATCCTCTCTTACCCTTATTAAGGTTAAAATAATAATAGACTGTTTGCAGGATTGTCACAAAAATGAGAGATCATTGGAATAGGGCTGTTTGAAAGACCAAAAATGCTCAGTAAGAGCTGACATAATGATGCTGCTATTAATGTTATTATTCAATGTTAAGATGGCATCGGTCGAGTATGGTGGCTCATGCCTGTAATCCCAGTACTTTGGTAGGCCAAGGCAGACAGATCACTTGAGGTCAGGAGTTCAAGAGCAGCCTGGCCAACATGGTGAAACTCTGTCTCTACTAAAAATACAAGAAATTAGCCGGGCCTGGTGGCAGACACTTGTAGCATCAGCTACTCAGGAGGCTGAGGGAGGAGAATCACTTGAACCTGGGAAGCAGAGGTTGCAGTGAGCCAGGATTGTGAACCACTGACACCAGCCCAGGCAATACAGACTGGGCCACAATGCCAGACTCCATCTAAAAAATATATAAATAATAATAATAATAAAAGGTCCTCATATTTTTCAGTAGTTCAACAAACAGAACAGGGGAGATATAGCTTGCTGTTACTTTATTATTGGGGAACTTTCAATAGTTATTTTTGCATATTTAAAATCCTTTCCCATATACTTCTTTACGTAGTATTTATGTTGTCATGTTTTTCTGGACTCTTTTTCTTGTTACTGAAGGAATTGCTCTTTCTATTCCAGACAGGAAATGTATTCCTCCTCGACAGATGTATAGGCAGGAAAAAGTTCTGGTATTCCAAATCACGGGTGATTTTTAAATATTTAATTGTTTTGTTCATCTGTTGTCCCAGTGATTCATTTTGGAGAATGCAAGTCTGCTTTTCAAAATGCACATATGTAATGGACCACTAGAGTACATAAGACACCTCTGTGAACAAACATCTGCATACCAGTAATGACCTTAATCGACAAGCAAACATTTGTAGTAATAGCCGGAGCAAATGAGTTTTTCAGGGAAGGTTACAAATTTAGAAGAAGAGAAATGAAATATTACACGTTGTTTTCCATATTTAAGATTTTCTATGGAAATAACTTTATAATTTAATGGTAAATTATAAAAAATAGCTAAAGCATGGATTGCTGATACTGTTTTTTTTATGAGGTGTGAAGAGATTTTTGAATTTCTCATCACCGCAGAATAAGTTAAAATGAGTAATACATTTGTATTCAGCCTTCAATGACTAGACCATGAAACAAATTGTGTTAAAGAATATAACCAGTTATAAGACAAATAGATTCAGGTATTGGGAGAAGTAACACTTTTTGCCAACCTTACTTGTGTGTCTGAACTTTTGTTACTTGTCAAAAGAAATTTTCATAAAATGAAAATGTGCCTGAACATATTGTGCAAATATATGCAAATGTAATATATGCAAAAATAATAAAAATGTTTAATTGTACATTTCTAATTTTAACTTTTGAGTCTCAAAATCTTAAATTTATCTCAAAAGTACCTGGTTTTCAAATCTTCAAATTAAATATATGCTTTTATGATGTTGATTGTTTACAATTCAAAATGGCATTGTATTGACCAATGAATCTCTCTTAAGAACAGCAGAGAGAGATAAAATTTTATCAATTTTATTGATAAAATTTGAATTCATTAAATTTACTGCAGCAAGGGAAAACATAATGTAATAGTGTCTCTGAAGTAGGTTCAAAAAGGCTATTTATAGGTTTTTGTGTATCTAGGCTGATGTGATTTAAGGAAGGTGTTTTGGAAGAGCTTATATGGACTGGACAAAGTTTATGGCATAATTGTTATGAAGACAGTACTAAAAACAAAAGTAAATTGTTTTGAAAAAATGTACAAAAAATGTGTTGTGTAATAAGCAGACTATTTGCCCATGTGAGCAATCTATTGTTTCAATAAGAGAAATGTCTTTCCAGAGGAGAAAATTATGTGGACAAAGTGGTTTGTGAGAACTTCCTAAAGCAAACAGTGAATTTATTTGGTTTAAATTCATATTTTTTTGGTAAGAATTTCGTGAAACAGCTTTATTAACACAGGTACTGAACTGAGTTATATTTATGATGATTCTATCAATTCTCAGGATTCCCATATCCACCCTCCAGCTGTATGTTATTCTCTAGCCTAAACTGGAAGATGTACCTCTACTATCTGGGAATGTGATCAGATCAGATTTTCACATTATTACTATTATTTTCAAAGACAGACGAGTCTCACTGTATCACCTAAGCTTGTCTGGAACTCCTAGGCTCAAGCAATCCTCCTGACACAGCCTCCTGAGTACCTGGGATTTATAGATATGAGCCACCATGACTGACTCAGATCTCAGTCTTTATATGAAAGCATCTGTCTCAATGTATTGAATTGTCTTGGCTGATATTTTGTTATATTTACAACATATATTCCTGAGAATTATCAGTCTAGTTTTAGATATCAGTGTTATGCGTGCTTTATAGAAGGGCTTGGGAAGATCTTCTGCCTTTTTAATGTCTCAAATAATTTACATAATATTTGGATCATTTAGTCTATAAATATTTGGCAGAATTATTTTGAGCTCTTGTAAGTCTGATATTTCATGGGGTGGTATCTTAAAAACTACCAAGATCTTTTTAATTAATTAATTTATTTAGGAATATGCAAACTTTCAATAGGATCAACTTTTGTAGTCTATTTTCTTAGAAAATTAACCATTACCCATAAATGTTCATATTTATTTGTACAGAGTCTGCCTGATAGTGTTATGATTTTTGAGTTACTTATTTTCAATGTTTATTTCCTCTTCACATTTCTTGTTATATTAGTGCTTTCTCCCTTTTATTCTTTAACTGGTTAGCTAGCAATTTCTGAACTTTATCTACAGTTTTTCTATTTTTTTTTTTTACCTGTTTTTACCATTAATATTCCCTCCATTGTCAATATATAAAGATTTTTCTTTGTCTAGTTTTGAGGTAAGATATTAACTTTTTCATTCTTTCTGTATTATTACTAAACTTTTTAGTGACATGAATTTTCATCTAATTCTTATTTAAGTGTACCATGTATTGTGATGTGTAGTGATTTCCTTATCATTAACTTATTTGTTTGAGATGGGCTCTTGCTGTCTCCCAGCTGCTGCAGTGCAATGGCACCACTGTATCTCACTTCAGCCTCAAATTACCGGGACCAGGTGAACTTCCTACCTCAGCCTCCCCAAATCCTGAAATTACAAGTGTCAGCTATCACACCTGGACAAAATTTAAATTGTTTAAAGTATCTTTCCACCCTTGTCTTTTTATTTGTTTTGAACTTACATGTGTATGGAAACGTTTTCAAATACTCTTCATTATGACTTCTGCTGATGTTTTCTCAGACATCAAGGGATAATGGATGCAGGATTTCCTAAGTTTATGTTGTTTTTCCTATAGCCCTGTTATTTTGAAGACTGAATGGCTTGATATAAAATTTTTCACCTTTGTTCACTTAATTAAAATAAAAGGAACATTGCTTCATTGTTACCTTGATTTGGATGCTGGTTTTGAAAAGGCTAATGCTAGCCTAGTTCTTTTGCCTTGAAAGTTGAAATGTATTTGCTGTGTGGATTTTATCTTCACTTTTCAAATCTGAGTGTTTTGCTTGGCTGTTTCTCAGAGTGGGTCATTCCCTATCCCCCTCCACCCAGTGTCTTCCCAGGTAGTCAGTGTGCCCTTACAAATTTCAGACATTTTCTGAAAATATTTCTTATACTTTGAAAGTATGAATATTATTCTTTCTTTGCCAGTTTTCCATGTCTCTTGTTTTCTCTGACCTGGAAAGTGTCTTCCTTATGTCATTTCCTTTCTCTTTGTGATTGTTTCCTTGCCTTTGATTATTGCCACTTATTAATTTTTGAGGCTATTGTGTATCAGATAATTTTAAGATAATCTTAACTATTTAACTCCATTTCTTCCCAATTTTTGTACACTTTTTAAGTTTTGTAATTCTGATTCCTAGTTTTTCATACCATTACATACTTGTCTGAATATATTTGCTTCTCTTTGGTGAACTAGTCATAGATTTCTTCTGGTTCATGGTTGTTATTGAGAGAGAAAGTTTTCTTCAGTTAATATATGTAAAATTAATGGCACATACATCTGTCTGTGTATGAAATCTAGGTTGTTTGGTAGGCTTTGTTTCATGATGGTTGGGAGAATTGTTAGTACTCCAATTTTATGGTTTGCTTTTGCGTTTTAGAACTGTAATATTCACGTCTTTTTTTTTTTACCTTCATACCTGATATTCCAATGGATGCTTTTTAACTTTTTCTCTTTTATTTTAAAATATATTTTCTTAATTAACACACAATAGTTTTGTGTATACATATGTTAGGAAGTACATAGTGATGTTCTGATACACATAATTTAGTGATCACATAAGAGTACTCTCTTATCAGTCCTCTCAAACATTTATCATTTCTTTCTTTTGGGAACATTCAATAACCTCCTTCTACCTATTTCAAACTGTATAATATATTAATCTCAACTATAGTCATCTTGCAGTGCTATAGAGTGCTGGAACTTATTCTTCTATCTAGCTGTAATCAAAATATGGTATGACACAAAAACAAACAGCCCAATGCAACAGAATAGCGAGTTCAGAAATTAATCCTCATGTCTACAGCCAACTGATTTTTGACAAAGATTCCAAGCACATAGACTGGGAAAAGGACACTCTCCTCAATAAACAGTGCTGAAAAAACTGTATATTCAAAGAAGAATAATACTAGACTGTATCTCTCAGCCTACAAAAAAAAAAAAAAAAATGGATTAAAATTTGTGCTTAATTCTGGTAGACAGTTAAGTTACTTGGGAACAGTTAAATTTTTTGTCATATTTCTTTTAACCATTATTTGGTGGAACTAGAGAAGTGTTTGGTCTAGAGATAAGTGTGTGCCACTATTTTGCCAAAATATCTTTAAATATTTTGTTTAAAGCATTATGTGGTTTATGAGGATTTGGGCCATTTTGGGTGAGAACAGCATTTTTTTTCCTATTCCTATATGACTTCAGGGGATCCTTTCCTTTAATTCTTTGGGATGTTTCTTTCTCCTTCTCCAGTGCTATGTAACTTTATGATCTAATTCACTGGCTAGTACTCATCTGTAGACTCAATAGTGATCCTCTGCACATTCGGGAGCTGTCTCCCTTTGGAGCTCTCTCTGAAACACTGATTTATAAATTAATTAACTGGCTTTTAGTTTTTTCCCCCTAAACTGTTTTGTCTACTATCTACTCCAAAAGGTCATTCTGGTTTCTACATTCACAAACATTATTAATTCACTTTTCTCAACTTAAAGTGAAATTTAATTCAACTCAGCATATAAAAAGTATTACTTCGAGAGAGATCCAAGATGGCTGATCGCTAACAGCTCGGGATTGTAGCTCCCAGTGAAAGCTCGGAAAACGTGAGGATACCACATTTTCAGAGGAATTTCTGTTGCCCACGGACCAGAAGATTTCCAGTGGAGGAGCCCCGCGGGTTGCCAGCGTGACTTCTGTGGCCGGCGCAGCGGTTTTGTTGTCGCCTCGGCGCGGCAGCTCTTCGTGAACAGTGAGTGGGACTGGTTCCCCTACTGACTGGTGTTTGGAGCTCTGGGAAGGCAGAACCGCTTGCGGACTCAAGAAGGAAGCCAGACTGGAGATTCCCAGGCAGAAGAGCACCATCAGTCTTATCGCTGCTGTTTTGGCTGGCGCAGTGGGTTGCTCGGATTCCAGCACTGGGAATCAATAAATTGGACATCCTCTCAGGAACTTAATCAGAAAGGCGCCAAATGTAAAGACATCAGATGGATAAATTCATAATAAAGGGAAAAAAACAGCCTAAAAAGGCCGAGAAAACCGAAAGTCAGAACCCCTCTCCTTCTACAGGGGATAGTAATTCCTCATCAGCAACGGAACAAGCCCTAATGGAAGAGGACTGTGTTCCAGTATCTGAAGGAGGCTTTAGAAGGTGGATGGTAAAAAACCTCTGGGAATTGAAACAACTTGTTCTAACCCAATGTAAAGAAACTAAGAACTTTGAAAAAAGATTAGATGAAATGTTACAAAGAATCGACAATATAGAGAGGAATATAAATGAACTAATGGAATTGAAAAATACGACACGAGAACTTAGTGAAATATGCACAAGTTTGAATAGCCGAATTGATCAAGCAGAAGAAAGGATATCAGAGGTCGAAGACCGACTTAATGAAATGTAACAAGAAGACAAGAATAGAGAAAAAAGGATAAAAAGAAATGAGCAAAGTCTCCAAGAATTATGGGACTATGTGAAAAGACCTAATCTACGTTTGATAGGTGTACCTGAATGTGATGGAGAGAATGAATTCCAGCTGGAAAATATTCTTCAGGATATTATCCAGGAGAATTTTCCCAATTTAGCAAAGCAGAATACAATTCAACCTCAGGTAATACAGAGAACACCACAAAGATATTCCTTAAGAAGAGCAACCCCAAGACACATAATCATTAGATTCACCAGGGTTGAAACAAAGGAGAAAATACTAAGGGCAGCCAGAGAGAAAGGTCAGGTTACCCACAAAGGGAAGCCTATTAGACTTACAGCTGATCTCTCAGTAGAAACCCTTCAAACCAGAAGAGAGTGGGGGCCGATATTTAATATCCTTAAAAAACAGAACTTTCAGCCCAGAATTTCATATCCTGCCAAACTAAGCTTCACAATTGAAGGAAAAATAAAATCTTTTATGAACAAGCAAGTACTCAGAGATTTTATTACCACCAGGCCTGCTTTACAAAATCTTCTGAAAGAAGCATTACACACAGAAAGGAACAACCAGTATTAGCCTTTCTAAAAATATACCAAAAAGTAAAGAGCATCAACATAAAGAAGAATTTACATCAACAAATGGATAAAATAGCCAGTTAACATCAAATGGCAGTAATCTTAAATTGAAATTGACTAAATTTTCTAATTAAAAGATACAGCCAAAACCTAACGGTATACTATATCCAGACCTATTTTATATCCAAAGATACACAAAGACTAAAAACAAAGGGTTGGAGAAAGATTTACCAACCAAATAGAGAACAAAAACAAATAAATAAACAAAAAGGAGTTGCAATCCAGGCATTTGATAAAACAGAATTCAAACCAACAAAGGTAGAGTGGTATAAGGATCAATACATCCTAACACCCAGATACATAAGACCCATAAAGAGATTCAGACTCAATGAAACAGAAAATTAATAAGAATATCCAGAATCTGAACTCAGATCAGTAACAAGTAACCTTAATAAGCACTTGTAGAACTCTCCACTTTAGATAAATAAAATATATATTCTCCACTTTAAATACACAAAATAATGATCAGCCATTAATACCCATTAAAAGCAATATTCCTGTTCTCTCTCCCTTTTTTTTCTTCCTCTCTTTTCCTATAAAAAAAAAATTTCCTTTTTCCTCTTCTAAATTTATAGATCTTGCATTTTTTTTTAAATTAACACCTCCTAACTGTCCTCTCTAAAATAACAACAACAAAAAAAAGGAATCAGAGAGACTGTGTTGGGCACTGCCACAGACACCAGCAATCTTAGCATTTTGGGGGGCCGTGGTGGCTGGGTTTCCTGAGGTCACGAGTTCGAGGTATGCCTGAGATTTCCGGTGAAAACCCACCTCACATAAAAAAGCAGAAAAACAAAAGATAAGAAATCAGACTGAGTAATGTGTGCAATTGAAACAAAACCAAGTGCCCGGGGACACCACCCCCAGCCCAGCCTTTCTTTATTACCTACTGTTTTCCTCTTTTCACCCATGCTGGAGTGCAAAAGTGCGATCTTTGGGAAAAAAAAAAAAAAGTATTGCTTCTCCTATGTATAAAACATTATCAAAACATGTCCTCCCTATCTCATACTCACTCATAATCTAAGACCCAAAACTAGTAAAGCCTCAACTAATCATTTCCATTTACTCTAATCCATACTTTCTATTTTCTGAATTCCAGTAGTTGCCAGCAACCATCAAAAAATAATTAACTAATTTATTTGCCCAGGTTTTAAAAGAAATGTGCGTTTGGCTCCCTGAGCCTATTTCTTCTATATCAGCAGCTTCTCTATAGTATGTATTGTATAGAGCTTAGAAAGCTAAAATTTATATTTACTAGACAACCTTTAAAGCTAGCATTCAAATTAGCTACTCTAATTTAGGAATTGAGTTGATACAGAAAAGGTGAAAAAATTGAGTAATGTACTTGAAAATATAACCCTTAGTAGACATAAGAACACCTTAACAATTTTCAATCTTAAAAGTTCTTATTTTTTATCTTTTGTATCATACCAAGACAGTTCACTTGAATGTTTTATCTGTTTAATTTTTTTGAATTATAATTTAATTTGTTTGTATAGTCTTCCCAATGAGTATATAAACCATTAATAGGTATTTCCCAAAATTGACAATCACTCCTAAGAGCAAATATTTTTAAACTATTTAACTCTGCAATTGAACACGCTGACTTTCCCCTGCAACACTAGATGTGTACTGAAATTCTGTAATAGGAAAACTATTATTTTACTTAAACAATGTATCTGCTAACACCAATTATGTAAACTTGAATAAATAGCTTAAATTCTCCAACATTCTGTACCTTCTCCCCACCCACTTTTCTTTGAGACAGAGTCTTGTTCTGGAGTGCAGTGGAGCAATATTGGCTAAATGCAGCCTCAGCCTCCTTGGTTCAAGTGATTCTCATGTCTCAGCCTCACAAGTAGCTGGGACTACAGGCACACACCACCACACCCAGCTAATTTTCTGTATTTTTAGTAGAGACAGGGTTTCACTACATAGGCCGGACTGGTCTTGAACTCTTTCCCTCAGGTGATCTGCTCACTTTGGCCTCCCAAAGTGCTGCTGGGATGATAGGCATGAGCCACTGCACCAAGCCCATTTTTTCTTGTGTAAAAATGTATTTCTTTTATAAGCCTTACTTGCTTATATATGCTAGCATACTGAAACAGTACTGCAGTATGAGGTACATGGAAGTCACAAAAAAATTACTTGCTGCAAACATTAAATAAATGCTTTCTTTCTTTTCTTTTTGAGAGAGAGTTTTGCTCTTTTCTTTTTTTAAAAAACGAAATTTATTGCATTTTAGGTTTTGGGGTACATGTGCAGAATGTGCAAGACAGTTGCATAGGTACACACATGGCAGTGTGTTTTGCTGCCTTCCTCCCCTTCACCCACACTCTGGGTATCAGCCCTCTGTCAGATGTGTAAACTGACAATGGGCATTTATCCCCAGGCTATCGCTCCCGAGCCCCCCCCGCTGCCCTCACCCATTTCCCCCAATAGACCCCTGTGTGTAGTAGACCCCCTCTCTGTGTCCATGTGTTCTCATTTTTCTCACCCACCTATGAGTGAGAATATGCAGTATTTCTTTTTCTGTTCTTGTGTCAGTTTGCTGAGAATGACGTTCTCCAGATTCATCCATGTCCTTACAAAGGACAGAAACTCATCCTTTTTGATTGCTGCATAATATTCCATGGTGTATATGTGCCACATTTTCCCAGTCCAGTCTATCATCGATGGGCATTTGGGTTGGCTCCAGATCTTTGATATTGTAAACAGTGCTGCAATGAACATTCGTGTGCATGAGTCCTTATAGTAGAATGATTTATAGTCCTTTGGATATATACCCAGTAATGGGATTCCTGGGTCAAATGGAATTTCTATTTCTTGGTCCTTGAGGAATCATCACACTGTCTTCCACAATGGTTGAACTAATTTACACTCCCACCAACAGTGTAAGAGTGTTCCTATTTCTCCACATACTCTCCAGCATCTGCTGTCTCCAGATTTTTTAATGATCGCCATTCTAATTGGCGTGAGATGGTATCTCAATGTGGTTTTGATTTGCATTGCTCTAATGACCAGTGATGATGAGCATTTTTTCATATGTTTGTTGGCCTCATGTATGTCTTCTTTTGTAAAGTGTCTGTTCATATCCTTTGCCCATTTTTGAATGGGCTTGTTTGTTTTTTTCCTGTAAATCTGTTTGAGTTCTTTGTAAATTCTGGATATTAGCCCTTTGTCCGATGCGTAAACTGCAAAGATTTTTTCCCATTCTGATGGTTGCTGATTCACTCTAGTGACTGTTTATTTTGCCATGCAGAAGCTGTGGAGTTTGATTAGGTCCCATATGTCTATTTTGGCTTTTGTTGCCAATGCTTTTGGTGTTTTGGTCATGAAGTCCTTGCCTATGTCCTGAATGGTTTTGCCTAGGTTTTCTTCTAGGGTTTTTATGGTGTCAGGTCTTATGTTTAAGCCTTTAATCCATCTGGAGTTAATTTTAGTGTAAGGTGTCAGGAAGGGGTCCAGTTTCTGCTTTCTGCACATGGATAGGCAGTTTTCCCAGCACCATTTATTAAACAGGGAATCCTTTCCCCATTGCTTGTTTTTGTCAGGTTTATCAAAGATTATATGGCTGTAGATATGTTGTGTTTCCTTTGATGCCTCTGTTCTGTTCCATTGGTCTATATCTCTGTTTTGGTACCAGTACCATGCTGTGTTGATTACTGTAGACTTGTAGTATAGTTTGAAGTCTGGTAGTGTGATGCCTCCCGCTGTGTTCTTTTTGCTTAGAATTGACTGGGCTATGCAGGCTCTCTTTTGTTTCCATATGAAGTTCATGGTGGTATTTTCTAGTTCTGTGAAGAAATTCAATGGTAGTTTGATGGGGATAGCATTGATTGTGTAAATTACTTTGGGCAGTATAGCCATTTTCATGATATTGATTCTTCCTAAGCATGAACATGGAATGTTTCTCCATCTGTTTGTGTCCTCTCTTATTTTGTTGAGCAGTGGTTTGTAGTTTTCTGTAAAGAGATCCCTTACATTCTTTGTGAGTTGTATTCCTAGGTATTTTATTTTCTTTGTAGCAATTGTGAATGGCAGTTCATTCTTGATTTGGTTCTCTTTAAGTCTGTTATTGGTGCATAGGAATGCTTGTGATTTTTGCACATTGATTTTATATCCTGAGACTTTGCTGAAGTTGCTTATCAGTTTCAGGAGTTTTTGGGCTGAGGTGATGGGGTCTTCTAGGTATACTATCATGTCATCTGCAAATAGAGACAATTTGGCTTCCACCTTTCCTATTTGAATACATTTTATTTCTTTTTCTTGCCTGATTACTCTGGCAAGAAATTCCAGTACTATGTTGAATAGGAGTGGTGACAGGGCATCCTTGTCTAGTGCCAGATTTCAAAGGAAATGCTTCCAGTTTTTGCCCATTAAGTATGATATTGGCTGTTGGTTTGTCATAAATAGCTTTTATTGCTTTGAGATATGTTCCATCAATACCAAGTTTATTGAGGGTTTTTACATAAAGGGCTGTTGAATTTTGTCAAATGCCTTCTCTGTGTCATCTGAGATAATCATGTGGTTTTTGTTTTTGCTTCTGTTTATGTGGTGAATTACATTTATAGACTTGCGTATGTTGAACCAGACTTGCATCCCCGGGATGAATCCTACTTGATCATGATGGATAAGCTTTTTAATGTGCTGTTGTAATTGGTTTGCCTGTATTTTATTGAAGATTTTTACATCTATATTCATCATGGATATTGGCCTGAAGTTTCATTTTCTTGTTGAGTCTCTGTCAGGTTTTCATATCAGGATGATGTTGGTCTCATAAAATGATTTGGGAAGGGTTCCCTCTTTTTGAATTATTTGGAATAGTTTCAGAAGGAATGGTACCAGATCCTCTTTGTGTGTCTGGTAGAATTTGGCTGTGAACACATCTGGACCTGGGCTTTTTTTGTGTGGTAGGCACCTAATTGCTGCCTCAACTTCAGATCTTGTTATCGGTCTATTCATAGTTTTGGCTTCCTCCTGGTTTAGGCTTGGGAGGACACAGGCATCCAGGAATTTATCCATTTCTTCCTGGTTTACTAGTTTATGTGTGTAGAGTTGTTTGTAGTATTCTCTGATGATGTTTGAATTTCTGTGGAATCTGTGGTGATTTTCCCATTATTGTTTTTTATTGCATCTATTTGGTCGTTCTCTCTTTTCCTTTTTATCAGTCTGGCTAGTGGTCTGTCTATTTTGTTGATCTTTTCAAAA
Source organism: Saguinus oedipus (assembly GCA_031835075.1). Taxonomy (NCBI): domain Eukaryota; kingdom Metazoa; phylum Chordata; class Mammalia; order Primates; family Cebidae; genus Saguinus; species Saguinus oedipus. The sequence continues at coordinate 133,118,726 of CM063178.1, forward strand.
AATCAGCTCTTGGATTTATTGATTTTTTGAAGGGTTTTTCTTGTCTCTATCTCCTTCAGTTCTGCTCTGATCTTAGTTACTTCTTGTCTTCGGCTAGGTTTTGAGCTTTTTTGATCCTGCTCCTCCAGCTCTTTCAATTTTGATGATAGGGTGTCAATTTTGGATCTGTCTACTCTTCTCATGTGGGTACTTATTGCTATATATTTTCCTCTACAGACTGCTTTAAATGTGTCCCAGAGATTCTGGTATGTTTTGTTTTTGTTCTCATTGGTTTTGAAGAACTTCTTTATTTCTGCCTTCATTTCATTGTTTATCCAATCAACATTCAAGAGCCAGTTGTTCAGTTTCCATGAAGCTGTGTGGTTCTGAGTTAGTTTCTGAATTCTGAGTTCCAACTTGATTGCACTATGGTCTGAGAGACTGTTTGTTATGATTTCAGTTGTTTTACATTTGCTGAGGAGTGCTGTACTTTTAATTATGTGATCAATTTTTGAGAAGGTGTGATGTGGTGCTGAGAAGAATGTATATTTTGTGGATTTGGGGTGGAGAGTTCTGTAAATGTCTATCAGGTTTGCTTGTTCCAGGTCTGAGTTCAAGTCCTGGATATCCTTGTTAATTTTCTGTCTGGTTGATCTGTCTGCTATTGACAGTGGAGTGTTAAAGTCTCCCACTATTATTGTGTGGGAGTCTAAGTCTCTTTGAAAGTCATTCAGAACTTGCCTTATATATCTGGGTGCTCCTGCATTGGGTCCATATATATTTAGAATCGTTAGCTCTTCTTGTTCTATGGATCCTTTTACCATTATGTAATGACCTTCTTTGTCCCTTTTGATCTTTATTGCTTTAAAGTCTATTCTATCAGAGATGAGAATTGCAACTCCTGCTTTTTTTGCTCTCCATTTGCTTGGTAAATCTTCCTCCATCCCTTTATTTTAAGCCTTTGTGTATCCCTGCATGTGAGGTGGGTTTTGTGAATACAGCACACTGATGGGTTTTGGTTTTTTATACAATTTGCAAGTCTTTGTCTTTTGATTGGTACATTTAGCCCATTTACATTTAGGGTTAATATTGTTATGTGTGAATTTGATACTGCCATTTTGATGCTAGCTGGCTGTTTTGCCCATTGGTTCATGTAGATTCTTCATTTTGTTGATGCTCTTTAGCATTTGGTATGCTTTTAGAATGGCTGGAACTGGTTGTTTCTTTCTATGTGTAGTGCCTCTTTCAGGAGCTCTTGTAAAGCAGGCCTAGTGGTGACAAAATCTCTGAGTACTTGCTTGTTCATGAAGGATTTTATTTTTCCTTCACTTATGAAGCTCAGTTTGGCTGGATATGGAATTCTGGGTTGAAAGTTCTTTTAAGGATATTGAATATTGGCCCCCACTCTCTTCTGGCTTGTAGAGTCTCTGCTGAGAGATCTGCTGTGAGTCTGATGGGCTTCCCTTTGTGGGTGACCCGACCTTTCTCTCTGGCTGCCCTTATTATTTTCTCCTTCATTTCAACCCTGGTGAATCTGACGACTATTTGCCTTGGGGTTGCTCTTCTTGTGGAATATCTTTGTGGTGTTCTCTGTATTTCCTGGTGTTGAGTATTGGCCTGCCTTGCTAGGTTGAGGAAATTTTCCTGGATAATATCTGGAAGAGTATTTTCCAGCTTGGATTCATTTTCTTCATCACATTTTGGTACACCTATCAAACATAGGTTAGGTCTCTTCACATAGTCCCACATTTCTTGGAGATTTTGTTCATTTCTTTTTGAGCTTTTTACTCTAATTTTGCCTTTTTGTTTTATTTCATTGAGTTGATCTTTGACTTCAGATATTCTTTCTTCTGCTTTCAGCTCCTTCAATTCATTCATATTCCTCTCTAAGGTGTTCATTCTTATTATAATTTCCTTTAATCTTTTTTTCAAATCTTTTTTTCAAGGTTCTTAGTTTCTTTGCACTGATTTAGAACATGTTCTTTTAGCTCACTGAAGTTTCTCATTATCCACTCTCTGAAGTCTGATTCCGTCATTTCATCACACTCATTCTCCGTCCAGCTTTGTTCCCTTGCTGGTGAGGAGTTTTGGTCCTTTTTTGGAGGTGAGGTGTTTTGGTTTCGGGTGCTTTCCTCCTTTTTGTGCTGGTTTCTTCCCATCTTTATGGATTTATCCGCCTGTCGTCTTAGTAGTTGCTGATTTTTCAATTGGGTCTCTGTGTGGACGCTGAGATTGTTGATGATGAAGTATTTCTGTTACTTAGTTTTCCTTCTAATGGTCTAGCCCCTCTGCTGTACGAGTGCTGAGTTCCACTCCAGGCCCTGCTTGTCTGGGGTACACCTGTAGCAGCTGCAGAATGGTGAGGGATGCTACCAGTTTCTTTTTCTGCTATCTTTGTTCCAGGATGATGCCCGCCAAATGTCAGTCTGATTAGTCCTTTTTTGGGGTGACTCTTTGGATATACAGGGGTCAGGGATCTGCTTGAGGAGATGGTCTGTGCTTTATAGGAGCTCCAGTGCTTAGCTGTGAGGTCCGTTGCTCATTCAGCATTGTTGGGAGAATGTGTTTATGTCTGCTGCAAGAGAACTCATAAACCCCCCCTTCCCCCCCCCTTAGATGCTCTATCTCAGGGAGTTGGGGCTTTCTTTATGAGTATCTGTTGCACTGTCCTGCCCGGCTAGGAGGTAGTCTATTCACTATTTGCCTGCCGAGGTTTGCACTGCAAGTGTGGGTCCACCCTGCTGCAGCGGGGCTCTGTTCTGCTGTGGTGCCCTCCGCCCTGCTGGCAGTCTCTCTGTTATGGCAGGTTGCCTCGGCAATGGCAGGCAGTGTCAGCACTGGGTGGTACTTCAGTAGAGGCAGATTGCATCCATAGTGGCAGATGCCCCTCCCCCACCAGGATGCACCTGTGCCGGCAGTACAACTCTCAGCCCCAAGCACCTCCAATCACTGCCCTGCTTGTCCCCGTGAGGGTGGGACCCGCCAAGCCCAATCACCCAGCTCCCTCCCTCAGGGTCCGTCCTCTCTCTCTCTCTCTTCCTCTCCCCAAGCTGAATGGTCAACTCTCTCACTGGCGCCCCAGTAGCCTGCCCATAGAGCACTGGGATCTGTGCGATCTCCCGTGCTGCTGCCCACTGCACTGGCTCAGATCACATTTCCCAGGAATCTCCTGGTCTGGCTCATTGTCCAAGTCCCGTTCAATCAGATGGACATGCCAGTCTGCCCTTCCAAATTTCAGACTGCCAGTTTAACAGGGCACCCAGACCAGTGAGTTTTGTGCCTGGTGCCGCTGCGCTGCGGCACCAGCCAGACTGGCCGCATGAGCCGGCTGTGCTGGTGTCCCGTGTCTCTCCCACACCTGGGACTTTCAACATTCTGTGGGCAAAAAAGGACCATCTGATAATGTGGCTAGGACTCACCCTCTGTGCCTTCACTGAGAGCTGCAATCCTGAGTCACCTCTAGGACGCCATCTTGGAACAGTCGAGTTTCACTCTTTTCACCCAGGCTGGAGTGCAATGGTGCAATCTCGGCTCACTGCCACCTCTGCCTCCTGGGTTCAGGCAATTCTCCTGCCTCAGCCTCCTTAGTAGCTGGGATTGTAGGCCTGCACCACCATGCCCAGCTAATTTTTTGTATTTTTAGTAGAGACGGTGTTTCACCTTGCTGACCAGGATGGTCTCAATCTCTTGACCTCATGATTCACCACCCATCTTGGCCTCCCAAAGTGCTGGGATTACAGGCGTGAGCCACCGCACCTGGCCTAAATAAATTTCTAAGCAGTAACAGAAGGTGAGATAGGGCCTGCTGTGTTCTTACTTTGAACCTAGCAAAAACAAAAGGGGGGGGGCAGCCAATGTAGCCTCAATCTTCCTCTGATAAAAAATGTGGTAATAATATCAGCCCAAAATCTTCACACCACATCTAAAGAGGGTTACTGTATGCTAACCAGTTTAATAGAACCTAGAGACCTCTTGTGTTATAGAAGAAATGTCCAGGATATGGTTTTTAAAAATCATAGCAAGCACCAGGCACCACAACTTGAATAAGAAAATCAACTGACACGAACACTAAGACAAATCAACTGATGGCATTATTTGACAAGGATTTTAAGGTACCATCAGAAAATGCTTCAAATTATCTTTAAACAAAATAATAGAAATTTCAACAAAGAAATAGAAATTATTAACAAGAATGAAATAACATTATAGAAATTTAAAAAAAAAAAAAACAAATTTTAAAATGTGCTGAGTAGGCTCAAATTAGAGTGGCAATAATTAACATGAGACTAGATCAATAGAATTTTAGAAATCTAAACAACACTGGAAAAAACACTAAAAATATATTAAAAGGTAGAAATACACAGTTTGAAGATACTGAACAAGAATCAGAACCACAGTCAAATATGGCAGGCCAGGCACAATGGCTCATGCCTGTAATTCCAGCACTTTAAGAGGCTGAGTCAAGTGAATCACCTGAGGTCAGGAGTTCAAGACAACATGGAGAAATCCCATCTCTACTAAAAAACAAAACAAAAAAAAAAAAAAAAAAAAAAAAAAAACAAAAGTTAGCCAGTCATGGTGGTGGTCACCTGTCATCCCAGCTTCTTGGGAGCCTGAGACATGAGAATTGCTTGAACCCAGGCAATGGAGGTTGCAGTGTGCCTAGGTCATGTCACTGCACTCCAGCCTGGGTGACAGGGTGAGACTCTGTGCCAGAAAAAAAAAAGAAAACAAAAAAAAAACAAAGGCAGAAATGTTGGAATCATCAGATTAAGTTTTTTAAAAAACTTTAATATTCTAACTGTTTTAACAGCAAAAGTAGACAACATATAGAATAACTGGATAATGTAAGCAAAAAGGTACAAATTCTAAGAAAGAATACAAAAGAAATGATAGAGAACAAAAATAATCTAACATTAAAAAAGCCTCCGGTGGGTTTATTATGACTATACAAGCCTGAAGAAAGAATCGCTCAGCTTGAGATTAGGATATTAGAAACTTCAAACAGTTAAAAAGTGAAAAACAAGACTGCACAAAACGGAACACTCAATGACAGTGAGACAACTACAGACATTCTAATTATGTATAATGAGAATACCAGAAGGAGATGAAAGAGATAGCAAGAAAAAAACTGAGCAATAATGACTAAAAATTTCACCAAATTAATGCCAGAAACCTAATGAGACCCAGGAAACTCAGAGAACACCAAGCAAGATAAATGCCAAAACTAAATGATGCTCTGGCATGTATGTCATATTCAAACTTGAGAAAAATCAAAGGTAAGGAAAAAAAAACCATGTGAAAGCAGCCAGGGGAAACCAAACCTACAGAGGACTGAAAATAAGAATTCCATCTGACATTTCAGAAAGCATGGAAACAAGAAGACAATCATGGAGTGAAGTATTTACAGTGTTGAGAGAGAAGAAGCAAATGAAGAAAAAACCTGCCACTCCTGTAATGCCAGCACTTTGTGAGGCTGCGGTGGATGATCACTTGAGCCCAGGAGTTTGAGACCAGACTGGGCAATGTGGCAAAACCCCATCTCTACTAGCAATATAAAAATTAGCTGGTGTGGGGACACATGCCGGTAGTCCCAGCTACTCAGAAGGCCAAGGTAGGAAGATCACTTGAGCCTGGAAGGCAGATGTTGCAATGATGCCATTAGCCAAGATCATGTAACTGCATTCCAGCTGGGCCACAAAGCAAGATGTCCTCAAACAAGAAAAGAAAACAAAAGAAAAAAAAACACAAACAAAATACAAACAACAAAAATCCCACTGAATTAGTCTATTCTCTCACTGAATTAGTCTATAAAATACTACCTGAGACTGGGTAATTTATAAACAAAAGAGGTTTAGTTAACTCACAGGTTCCATATATCTTCAGAGGCCTCAGGAAATGTACAATCATGGAGGCAGGAGAACAGGAAGCAAGGCAGTCTTACATGGTGGCAGGAGAAAGATAGAGTGCTCAGGGGAAAACTGCCACTTGTAAAACCATCAGATCTCATGATAGCTCCTTGCTATCATGAAAACAGCATGGGCAAAACTGCCCCCATGATTCAATCACCTCCCACCAAGTCCCTCCCTCAACATATGGGGATTACAATTTAAGATGTGATTTGGGTGGAGACACAGAGCCAAACCGTAATCATTCCACCCTTGCCCCTCCAAAATCTCATGTCCTCTTCACATTTCAGAACCCATCATGTCTTCTCAACAGTCCTCCAAAGTCTTAACTCATTCCAGCATTAACCCAAAAGTCCAAGTCCAAAGTCTCATCTAAGACAAGTCCCTTACACATATGGACTTGTAAAATCAGAAGCAAGTTAGTTACTTTCATGATACAATGTGGGTACAGGCACTGGGTAAATGTTCCCACTCCGAATAGGAGAGCTTGGCAAAAACAGAGGAGCCACAGGCCCCAGGCAAGTCTAAAACCTAGCCAGGCAGTCATTAAATTTTGAAGCTCTGAAATCTTCTTTGAATCCATGTCTCACATGCAGGTCTCTCACTGTCTTGGGGAGCTCCACCCCTGTGGCTCTTCAGGAAACATCACCCCTGGCTGCTTTCATGGGCTGGCATTGAATGCCTGTGGCTTTTCTAGGTATATGGTGCAAGCTGTCAGTGGGTCTGTCTTTCAGCAGTCTGGAGGACAGTGGTCCTCTTCTCCCAGCTCCACTAGGCAGTGCCCTAGTGGGAGCTATGTGTGGGGACTCCAACCCCACATGTCCCCTCTGCACTGCCCTAGCAGAGGTTCTTCAACCCATGTCTTCTGCCTACCCAGAGGCGCACCATCACATGGAAGCTTCCAAGGCCCGGGGCTTACACTCTCTGAAGCAATGGCCAAATCTGTACCTTGGCCCTTTTTAGCCATGGCTAGAGCAAGAGCAGTTGAGTTGCAGGGTGCCATTTCCCAAGGCTGCACAGAGCAGCAGGGCCCTCAGCCAGGCCCATGAAACCATTTATTTTCCTCCTTTGCCTCCAGGCCTGTGATGGGAGGGGTTGCCACAAAGATCGCTGTCATGCCCTGAAGATGTTTTCCCCCATTGTCTCGGCAATTAACATTTTGCTCCTTATTATTTATGCAACTTTATGCAGCAGCCCTGAATTCCTCCCCACAAAAAATGGGTTTTTCTTTTTACTACATGGTCAGGCCACAAATGTTCCAGACTTTTACAGTCTGCTTCCCCTTTACATTCCAGTTTCACATCATCTCTTTGTGAGTGCATATAATGGCATGCTTTTAGATAAAACTAGGTCACCTCTTGAATTCTTTGCTGCTTAGAAATTTCTTCTACTATATACCCTAAATCCTCTCTCAAGTTCAAAGATCTATAGATCTCTACAGAAGAAGCAAAATGCCACCAGTCTCTTTGCCAAAACATAGCAAGTGACCTTTGCTCCAATTTCCAATAAGTTCCTCATCTCCATCTGAGACCACCTTGGACTGGACTTCATTTTCCATATCACTATCAGCATATTGGTCAAAACAATTCATGCAACAAGTCTCTAGGAAGTTCCAAACTTTTGCACATCTTCCTGTCTTCTTCTGAGCCCTCCAAACTGTTCAAACCTCTGCCTGTTACCCAGTTCCAAAGCTGATTACACATTTTCGTTATGACAGTACCAACCTCTACCAGTAGTAATTCTGTTAGTTCTCACAGTGCTATAAAGTATAAAGATATTGCCTGATACTGGGTAATTTATAAACAAAAGAGGTTAGTTAGACTCACAGTTCTACATGGCTGGGGGGGGGGGGCCTCAGGAAACTTACAATCATGGAGTTAGGAAATGGGAAGCAAGGCAATCTTACATGGAAGCAGGAGAGAGAGGGAGTACACCGGGAAAACCTGCCACTTTTAAAACCATCAGATCTCCTGAGAGCTCCCTCACTGTCATAAGAGCACCATGGGGAAAACTGCCCCCATAATCCAATAGCCACCCACCAATTACCAGATGGCAGAATCAGTATTTTCAGCCCTTCTCCCCTGAATCACCTCCCTCACCACATGGGGACTACAATTTGAAATGAGATTTGGGTCAACACACAGAGCAAAACCATATCAACCATCAACCTCGAGTTCTATATCCTGCAAAATTATCCTTTGAAAGTCAGAGAAAAAAAAAAAAAAACTAGGTCACCTCTTGAATTCTTTGCTGAAATTCTTGAAAGCTTTCTCAAACAAAAATTGGGAATCTGTCGTTAGTTGACTTGTTTTTCAGGAAATGTTAAAAATTCTTCAGAGAGACAGAATTTTATGTAGGTCAGAAATTCAGATCAACATAAAGGAAGAGCACTGGAGAAAGGAAAAGATAAGGAAATGCTTTTCTTACTGCTAATTGATCTAACAGACAACAGTAGGTTCAAGATAATAATTATAGCCATCTTTTTAACTATGAAAAATTATAGTTTCTTTGGGGATGGCATGTTTCTTAATTTCTTGTGTGTTTGAAAAAGCAGTCATCCATCTCTTCCAATCTTCACTTACTGGTTTCAGGAAAGAAAGGCCTTCACCAGTACGCCTGCCTATGGATTTTAGGAGCATATCAGATTTTTTTTAGGAATGCACCTTTTCTACTCCTCTTGTTTTCTCTTGGGAAAGTGGGGTGGGGTAAGGAGTGTTAGGATTATATGTCTTTTCCCTCAAAGCCAGGCTGAGTGCTGAGAGCCTCCCATTTATTAGTGCAGTGTCCTGAAACAGTCAATGTTAAATTACCTCTGCCAATCCAACAGAGTCTACCTGTCTCTGTGTGTGCTAATACATGACTTGTGGAGACAGTGTGAACTACTTGTACAGGGAATACCCAGGGTGGTAGCTACAGGGGAATAGGATGGGAGGAGTTCTATAGGTGTTCATGGGCTAAATGCAGGAGTCCACTGGGGATGCTTACTACAAGGTTAATGGGTGTGTTCTCCTAGTGGAACCAGCAAGGGAATATTAACTGTGGCTCACTGTTGAGTTTTGTGCCCTAGTTGCTGTGCCCTTCTACCCTGTTTTCCTGCTTCTAGCTGCCTCAGGCTGTTCAGACATACCAACCCCCTCAGTGCTCTGATTAAGGTGTGAAGAGGTCCTCTCGGGCAGTGTCCACCAAGGCTGGGGAAGCCTGGTGCTTATTGCCCTTTCACTTTCCTCAGTGACATAAATCCTGAGCTGAGGGGATTCTTTCTTGACACTGAGCTATACTGCCTTAGGGGAGGGATTATTAAGGTAAAGTGCAACTGTTCTTACCCTCCCTCTTCAGTGCATCTATTCACAGACTGTTCTGCTCAAACAATGCACTGAAGAGGGTAAGTCTTCAATGGTACTCTCATTCATGGGTGGTTATCAAATGGTTTTTTTCTATGAGGGAGAAGGGCTGAAAATACTGATTCTGCCATCCTATTGATGTCACTTTCAATATTTTTACATTTTTCCCTCTACTATCCATGAAATATCCCCCATGGTAGATCATATTATAGGCAATAAAATGAAACTCAATGAATTTAAAATAATTCAAACTACACAGAAAATTTACAGTAGAATGAAAATGGAAATCAGTAACAATGGTACAAAGTAAAATAAAATCCCAGGGCTCCTCACACCAGTTATGCCAATGGGAAAGTTAAACCTGTGAACTGAGTTATACAGCACTGCCATTCCTCTTTTCCAGATGGCTGTGACTTCACAACCCAGTGTCATAACATTAGAAGCAAACCAGTTTCCCACAAAGTCAAAAGGCCTCATGCCTCTCTGGATGGCTGTCTGTATAAATTGCTCACCAGGTAATTCCTTGGTGGCCCCTAACCTTTCAGGATATGTGTCCTCCTATATAACAATCACATACCAATTGTAACCTTAGGTCTGCAATCTAAGCTTAACTCCTAAAATGGAATTCTGTTAAAACTTCCATTGTAAGGTATCTTCCCAGGTATATGGTGCAGACAAGATGAGATCAATCACTTCTCCCCTCACACAGAGACTGCTACCTAATGGACACTTTCCTCCTTCTTCAAACATTCACCTTACCTTCTGTAAAAGTAGATTTACTGAGCTCTAATTAGAGCTTTATAAGAATGTGATCATTTGCCTCAATGCCTGTCACCACTCCTGTCCACCCCCTTATTTTTCCTGCATGTTTCTCCCCTTAAATACCAAGCTTCCCGAACCTTCTTTGCAAAACATAGGAAACAGGTGCTTCTGTGACGTGTTCTTCCCTAGGCAGGTCCTCAAATTTTGGCTCAATGAACCTTGACCAATTGACACTCTAGCCTCAGTTACTCATTATGGGTTATGTAAGAAATTGAGGAAAGTTCTAATATTAGTAATGTAAGTTTTTACACCAAGACCCAAATAAGTAGAACAATACAAACCTAAAGTGAACAGAAGAAAAGAAATAATTATAATAGTGCAAATCAATAAAATTTAAAGTAGGAAAATAAAAAAACAAAAATCCAGTCAACTGATAAACCTCTAGTAAGAATGACAGAAGAAAACAATTAGCAATGTTAAGAATTAAATATAAGTTATCACTACAGATCCTACAGACATTAAAAGGACAATAAGTGAGTACTATAAACACCTTTATGCTTCTAAAATCAACAACTTAGATGAAATAAACCAATATCACAAAAACATCAAAAGATAAAAACTGAACCAAGATAAAATATATAATCAAACTTGCCCTTTACCAAAGCAATTGAACTTATATTTAAAACATGCCTTAAAAAATGTCCAGGCCCAGATAATTTTACTTGGGAATTCTACCAAATATTTTAAGAATTAACTTCAGTTTTGCAAAATCTCCTCCCAAGAACAGAAGAAAACACTTCCTGAAAAATTTTATAAGAACAGAATTACTCATATCAAAATCAAACAGCACAAAATGCGTATGAGTAAACATTTATAAATTTACACGAAAAATACACACCAATACACACAAAAAAATTTTTAAAATAAAATTTTAAGAATGACACACCATCACCAAGTGAGGTTTACTACAGAGACTCAGGCTTGACTATTAGAATATCAATGCCATTCACCATACTAACAGATTAAAGAAGAAAAATCATATTATATATAAATTGATTCATAAAAAGCATTTGAGAAAATTCAGTCACGATGAATGATGAAACATTTGGCAAAGTCAGAAGAGAAAGGAATTTTCTGAAAGTGGATATTTTCAAAAAACCCAACAGTTAATGCCATCCTATGAATAAAGACCATTGTTTCCTATCCCATGCTTTGCCAAGATCAGGAATAAGGCAAGGATGTCCATTCACATCAATCTTACTTACATAATTTCTAGCCACTACAATAAGACAGGGAAAAGGCATACATACTAGTAATAAATTTACATGCATAATATGTGCATATATAATTTTATGCATAGTATACATACATGATAGCTGTATGCATAAAATCCAAAGACATTTAGATTTTAAAAAACTCATGAGTTTAACAATGCAAAGACTCATCAACACACAAAAATCAATGTTACTTATAATTTTAGATATGAACAACAAATATGCAGACTAAAAACACAATGTCCAAACTAAACACAATGTCCAAACTAAACACAATGTCCAAACTAAACACAAAGTCCAAATTAAAAACACAATGCAATTTATAATCACTCCAAATGAAATGGAATTCTTAACAAAGTATATAAGATATATTTTTAATAAAATGTATGCAAGACCTATATGCTAAATTTCATAAAATTCTGAAGAAGCAACTCAGACACTAAAATGAATGGATACATTTTGTTCATTGATTGAAAGACTCATAATAAAGATGTGAATTATCCCCAAATAATTCTACAAGCCTAATTCAATTTCTATTAAAAGTCCAGCATATTTGTGGGCATAGACAATCATTTACAATTTGTAAAAAATAGCACAGGGCCCTGAATTTAAGGAAAAAGAAAATATTGACATATAAGATGGTAAGAATTTCTCTTCCCAAGTTTCAGGCTTACTAAATACATACCTAAGCATAACCAAGAAAGTGTGGCTTTGGCAGGACAGACACATAGGTCAAAAGAATAGAAAACTCAAATAGACCCACATGAATGCATTCAAGTGATTTTTTAATACAGGAACAAAAGCAATTTGAAAGAAAGTTATAGACTTTTCAAATGGCACTAGAGCAATTGGACATGCATAGGCAAAAAAAAAAAAATGAACTTTAATGCAAACTGCATGCTTTAATAAAAAATTAACTCAGATCACATATGAAACAAAAGTATAGGAGGCATTGTTTTGGATCTAGAAATAAAATTCTTAGAATTGATATAGGAGAAATAATTGATGAACTGTACTTCTTAAACACCCACACATATACATACCCCTTTCTATATACAAGACTAGGTGAAGAGCATGGAAAGACGAGCTACATTTAGAAACGAATGACAGAAAAGTGGTATACGAGAGTTAAAGATGACTGAAGGGGAGAAAGGGAAAACAATTGGGAGACTCAGTTGTGGTTATAAAAGGGCAAAATGAGGGACCAGCATGATGATGAAACTGTTCTGTATCTTGAATATGATAATGTATATATAAGTCTACGCAAGTGACAATTGTGTAGAATTAAACACACACTAATACTGTACACGTGAGGGATACTGAAACCTTAATGTTGGTTTATATTAATGTCAATATCCTGATTGTGATATTAAATTAGTTTTTAAAGTTATTACCATTGGTGAAAACTGGGTAAGGTGTTAAAAATCTGTTTGTATTATTTCTTATAATTCATGTGACTCTACAATTATCACAATAAATTTTTCATTAAAAATAAGTATTGGAGGCCGGGCACGGTGGCTCAAGCCTGTAATCCCAGCACTTTGGGAGGCTGAGGCGGGTGGATCACGAGGTCAAGAGATCGAGACCATCCTGGTCAAAATGGTGAAACCCCGTCTCTACTAAAAATACAAAAAATTAGCTGAGCACGGTGGCATGTGCCTGTAATCCCAGCTACTCAGGAGGCTGAGGCAGGAGAATTGCCTGAACCCAGGAGGCGGAGGTTGCAGTGAGCCGAGATCGCGCCATTGCACTCCAGCCTGGGTAACAAGAGCGAAACTCTGTCTCAAAAAAAAAAAAAAAAAAAAAAGAAGTATTGGATATAAATACAAAAACTGTACATGCAACAAAATGCAATTCTGTGAACAATCTTACTATAAAACACATAGAAGTACCTAGTAAAATATACTAACACCATAATTTTGGTTCAAGAAAAGGACAATACTTAGGGACAAATATTGATGAGATAGGATAGAATTATCATGTCACACTGATGGTGATGAGCAAATATACAAATTTCTCTAATATGCAGGATTGATAGCAGCCACGAAAGTCAAAGAAGTAAAAGGATCAATAATGAAGATGGACAGAGAAGTGGAACAGAAAGGTAAGAACCACAGATATATTTGACAAAATTTAAAGCATGTACGATAATAAATCATTCCTAAACCAAAAAAAAAGAAAAATGAGGAACTCAGACTATGTATGTTTCTTTTAAATGATAAGATGCAGCTTCTCAGATTTGTTAACCACAGGTCTTCCCTTAGCTTCATTCGAAGTTAAATCTATACTACTTACATGATTTGGAAACCACAAGCTACTACCACCCTCAGTTACCTTGAAGTCATTCTGGCTTGACGGAGTCTGGTATAAATGAAAAGCCCATGCCCAAGCATTATAAAGGCAGACTATAAAAAATGTAAAGAGGGTCTTGTGAGGTGGCTCACGCCTATATTCCCAGCACTTTTGGAGGCCAAGGCAGGAGGACTGTTTAAACCCAGGAGTTCAAGACCAGTCTAGGCAACATAGGAAGAATGCCATCTCTATGAAAAATTATAAAATTAGCTAGGCTTGGTGTCACACACCTGTAGTCCTGGCTACTCTGAAGGCTGAGGCTGGAGGATCGCTTGAGTCCAGGAGTTCAAAGCTACAGTGAGTCATGATCGCTCCAATGCACTCCAGCCTGGGTGACAGAAAGGGACCCCCTCTCAAAAAACAAAAACAGTAACAGAAGATTTTAAATTTAAACAAAGAAAAGACTGCTTACAAAGAAACTATTACAACTGAAAGTACATTTGTAACAGTACCGAGGAAAGCCAGAAGGCAATGGAATGTATCAAAGTACTGAAAAGCAAGGCAGGATTTAAAACTTAGTCCAGTACACTTTACAGACATATAATCTGAACAAATTTAACTTTATCAATGTTAAAAAGTTTTCTTCAAATAAAAATGGTATTTTACACATTAACAGGTAGAACTTTCCAAATATATATACACTGAAAGCATTAATGTCAAATCTTTAAAAAATACTCATATAAACCACTAAGAAAAGAGAAGCCATAAAAATGATTTGACAATATTTAGTAAAAATGAAGATTTAATATGAAATTGGTAACTGCTTTTTCAGTTGTAATACCACAAATTTTAGACACTTTCATGTACATCATGCTACCATTTATATGAAGTTTCAAATGTGATGACATGTATCTTCTGAGATACATAGCTATAAACTATTTTTTAAGAAGACATCTGATGATAGAAACTACCTTCAGGTATACCATTCCCTCTACACAGGAGAGGGGAAAATGCTGCAGAGAAGAAAACATTTCTACTTATTAGGAATGTTTTCTCCTCTGTGTGTGTCACTGGTACTCTATTCCAGATATATATATATATATATATATATATATATATATATATACACACACACACACATAGTGAGAGAGAGAGAAGTTTTAAATATTTCATACATTTAAAATTTTCAATTTTCCCAACTACAGCTGCCTTATTTCTGTTTAAAGACATCAATGATAACAAGCTGCTGTTTAGCTTCTCTAAATATGAGCAACAAGATTATGAATACATAAATTAAATGTTATATAAACACAAATTAAAATTTATAATACATATATTTTATAAACATAGCTGTTCAACCCAAAAATTACAAATTACCTCAAAACAATGTGATTAACTTTGTATATGATTCGTTTACCTTTCACATTATGATTTTTACTTTCTAAAGTAATGAATACTTTCATGTTATGATTTTTACTTTCTAAAATACCTGAAACTTCAGGGAATTAATAGTCATAATGAAAATGTCCACTTCACATTTTTGAATGATTTATCTAAATTCATACATTCCTTCAAATGTATTTTATTTACCTTGAGATATCAATGATGTCTTGGTGGGTATAGATTTTTTACCCTTTCTCTCATTGGCATGCAGATAGCTTTCCAGTGATTTTAGTATTCAAGATTTCAGGTGAGAAGTCAGATATTTATAAGATTATTTTTTGTAAGTAGCTTTTTCTTCTATTTGGATCCTTATAATAGTTTGTATTAGCTTTGGAGTTCCAGAATTTCACCAGAATATTCTAGGTCTGAGTCTTTCAAGCCCTTTTAATCCACACAGTTCAAGGGAACATTTTTCTGTTCTTCATAGTTTAAAAGTAACATAAATTATGTGAATATGTTGAAAGAGGACAAAATGCTTAAAGTATATAATCTATAGGAATATTCCTGATAAGTACAAATATTAATTAGTATTATTTTATCATGTTAACAAATTTCAACATTCTTTTCTGTTTTAAGTGTTCTTTTTCAAGCCATATTATAGATTATTGCTCTTATCTAATTATGGAATATTTTTAAAAAGGAATCATTACACAGCTTAAAATGGGGAATATATTTTAAGTCGTGGAAAACTGTTATTACAAAATAGATTTGAATGTAGATGACATCTTATAGGCTGTGATTAGTCTTGCCTCTTCCATAGCCCAATTTTATCTCTAAATATATGTTGATTCTACCTTTCTGCTTCTCTCATCATACCTATGTAGTTCATATCCCATCAAAAGGCTGCTATTTCCACAATACACACTAATCCTTAGAGAAGCCACATATTTAATAAGCTATAATGTGAATTATTTTTCCTGAAGCTCTCTATGTGGCTGAGACATGGCATTAACCACTTTTAAATCTTCTTGAAAAAAAAAAAATACACTACATATTTTCTAGATGTAATTACAGAAAAAACTTAATATGAATACTAAATAAAGAATTTAAATGACTGGTTTACATAATTCATAGGCAATTGCTCAGGAAGACTTGGAATTGAATACTAGTGTCATTCATATATCTACTACAGGTCCTAGAGGTAAAAGTAAAGATAGGAAAACACAGTGAATGGGCTTTGGGTAATCTGAGGTGTGATCTGGTATGGATGTCAAGAAAATACATATGTCTGTCTTTTAACAAAATGTCTCTATTTGAGTCATTCAAGGAAACAGATTCATTTAGTTGTCTATCTTCATGGTAAAAATAAAACTGACACAAGTGAATTCAGCAGAGGAAATATTAGCATCATATTCATATAAATGTATATATAGATTTATTTGTGATCTAAGAAAGGTAAGAGGAGATTTCACGTATACTATATTGATGCTTCTGAATTCTAGCTTCAGTCAAAGTATTATTGGCCCCTGCTGAATGTGCTACACTATATTATATATTAAAGCAAGATTTAACATACTTATGTGAATAGTGTAAGTCGTTATTAATGTCAGAAAAAATGACAAGTAAACACAGAAAACATATTAAACTAATATTTTAAAGCTCAAGCCAGTTGAGAAAGCTCAGGTTATCAAAGTGCCAGTCATGTTTTAATAAAAGACCTCTCCACCACATACATAATTGCTTAGTGTAACATCAATATTTTCAATTCCCTGAGAACTTGGAATAATAGCTCAGTATTATTTTGAAATTTCCCATTAAAAATCCCTGGACATAGCTTAGACTCAGCCACATATTTGAGAACAAAAACTATAGCCTGCTTGGGCCAAAACAACTTTAACTAACTTGACCAAATGCATTTAATAAGTTCTTCCCCTGCACCCCACCCCACCCCTTGCATCTAGTTGGTGGTAAAACAAGAAGTTCCCGGTGAGTTTAGGGAGGTCAGCTGTGGAAGGAGATTTAATTTGAGAACAACTGATCCTACTTTAAGGGCAATGATAAAATCAATGCAAGATTTCACCAAGAAAAACTGTATTTTGAGGATTTACCATGAACAAATCAGTTGACCAAACATCATGAGTGACACAAATATGGCTCTGTGTCATAATTTCTAAATTCTAGGAGCTCAAACTAGTCAATGTTGTGGACAGTGTTTTAAGGTGTACTGTCTTGATCTAACAACAAGGAGAGAACAAACAATGATCTCGAAGAGATTCTTCAAGATGTCGCATGGATAGATCTGACAGGATCTGATGGGATAGATCTGATGGGCAAATATTTTAGGGCAAGCTTAGAGGGAAATTTATGGCTACAAAAGACACTTGCTCAGGTGGCTATTTTGGGAGTTCAAAGATGAAGGAGCAACAGAAAAGACTAAAGAGGTACAAGAAACACCTAAACTGCACACTAATCTGTGGATCTGACAGGTGAATTTGAAGATTTTGACTCATTAAGGCTTTCTTTCCATATTATATTTAGAAGCACACCAAGGATAAATAACTGGAAAGAAGTGACATGCAGAAGTATGAAGGAAGGAAGAAATTATCATCATCACTATCCCAATTTAGGAGAAGAAATAACGAACATAGAGAGGTGAATTTTTAATTAGGCAGTTAGCAAGCGGTAACTGAGATGTAATCCTGGGTCTCTAAATAAAAACTCAGGTTTTTTTCTACCATATCCAGCAGTTTTGAGGGAACTTGGTCACACAGCTTTTGTACGACCTACCACTACATCTTTTTTTTTTAAGTTTGGATAACTGAATCCACATCACAAGGTGCTACTTCTAAAAAGAAGTCAAATACAATGGGCACGCAGATGACACACACACACACACACACACACAATTGAAAGAAATTGGTCCTAAGACAAACTTCTGTTTGGGCCCAGGGGATACTACCCCAAAATATGACTGTAGGAGACCAAAATAGGCCACCCCAAAATATTTCTCTTTGACGTATAGATTAGTTCAAGCTGATTAAGAAACTGCAGACGCAGAGGTAGCTCTGAAAAGCTTCCATGTTGTAAATAAAACTTCCACCTATAAAGAAAATTTTTTTACTAGTACAATATCTACAAGAGGGCTAGAGATAATAGCTATCAACTTGAGAGATTTTATCTTTATAGCAAAGCAACAATTACTTGCCATACATTTGCCCCTCTCATGCCCCCATAATTTGTCTCTACCATCCCCCCAGAAACCCCAAGTCGCTCTTCCTTTCTGTAGCTCAAGATGCCATATAAACTCTAATCATATGTCCCTTCTTGAGTCTCACATATCTGTGGGACTCCTGTGCATATGTACATTACGTAAATGTTTTTACTATTAATCTGTCTTCTGTCAATTTCATAGCCCTGCCAAAGAACCCAGAAGGGTAGAGAGAAGCCACTTTTTCCTTATCTATGCTATAGTATAAATATGATAAGTGTAAAACTTATCACATTTACACTATATTATTGTTTAAAATTGCGGTACTGTAACTTCATTATTCACATTCTAAAAAGTGTTATTGAGACCCTAAAAATTGTCTACTTTCCTGTTCTTCTAAGTATTCTGTGCTTAGAAAGGCAAAATTTATTCAATGAAGTTTATAATTACTTTATAAAACATAGCAGTTCCTATTGTAAAAAATTATTGTATATAATATATAAAATACTTTTTATAAAATTCATGAAATCACCTAAAAATTCAGCCTCCCAGAGAAACCCCCATTAATCTGTTGATTTATTTGGTGATTTATATTGTTCAATGTTCATATAAGAACAATGAGTAATATATTTGAAAGCATTTGCCTAGTTCTACTATTTCCATAAAATTTTCATTAGCCAAAGACTCCATATCTGATACCATGACTGGGCAATAATATTACACTCTTTCAAAAGGTAATTTGATTTGACATATAAAGAACTTTATATTCATCACTCCCACCCTTACAACCACAAAGCTAGACATAAAAGAAACAACTTTTCTTGGACTCACCAGAGAACTGAGTTCTCAGGGTAAACTGTCACTGCAAGAGCTCTTAGCATGCAAGGAGTCAGTGGAGGTGGTGTTTACCTGGAGCAAAAGCCGCTAGAGTCATTAATTGGTAGGAATACTTGAAATGCCGGAGGATGACTATGAGGCATTAAACTCCACAAATCACAGTTTTAAGGGGCCCCCCACACTTTTCTGGGATTTACCTCCAAGAATCCCACAAAGTTCTCACAGTAAAGGGCCAAAAAACTTTCCAGCAAGGCTCTAGCAAGGTAAAAGGAAGAGGAGCCAGCTTTAAATACTTCTAGAGGCTTCCTCATCACAAAGATTTACTATTCAGGTGATAAGACTTTCAGAAAGCTTTATCACACATGGAGAGAATGGAATTTATACACTGATAGCTACTCTAGAGCCTCCTGTCTCATGTAAATGAGGGGTGAGTAGGAAAAGATTAGAAACATTCCTGAAGTGCTCATTGCAGTCCAGGAGTAAAAGCATTAAAATAACATGATTTAATTTAAGATTATAAACACCTTTCTCCCTTACACCTTAGTATCACATCAATAGGGATCTAGTACAATGACAGTGGAATGCAGCTAAAAGAGACTTTTCAGGAAAAGTTCTTAGACAAAGACAACAGAAGGGAACTGGACCTATAGATGCAGCAATCCCACAAAACTCACCTCCTGGCAATTAACCTATTAATCTCAATTAAGCTCAAACAACTTGAATTATCCTCAGATTACAGGCCTTTCCCTTTGTCTCTACTACCTAGTGAGACAAAGGGAAAGACCTAGCTTTTAGCACACAAAACAAACAAAAACAAGAAATGCTACATAAGACAAAGCGCATTGTGAAGATAAAACAACAGAACCAGACTAAAAAATGACACAGATGTTATTATAGAAATAAGAAAGGGAGTTGAAGTAACTATGATTTATCAAGATATTTACTCAGAAAAGTAGACAATATTTAAGAGCAGATGTGTAATGTAAACAAAGAAATAAAAACTCAAGAATTAATCGAAAGAAAATGCTAGGAAGAAAAACAAAACTAAGCACAGTGAATGTCTTTGAGATGCTCATTCATAGCTTGGCTATGGCTGAAAATGCATCAGTGAGCTAAAGAGATGCCAATAGAAATTTCCAATACTGAAATGCAGAGATAAAAAGTAAAGAGAAATGCAAAACAACATGAAAACAGACAACCCAATCACTGTGGAACAATTTCAAATGATATAAAACGTGTAATTGAAATATCAGAAGAAGAAAGAGAATAGAATACAAAAATTATTTTTAATAATATTCAACAGTTTTTCAAAATTAATAACAGATAGTAAACTACAGATCCAGGAAGGAAACTGAGGAGAATGAATACACCAAAAAAAAAAAACTACTAGAAGGCATACCACACTCAAACTGCATAAAACCAAATGCAAACAATCCTGAAAGAAGCAGGGATGGGGTAGAAGGAGACGGAGAAAACATCTTACCCAAAGCATAACAAGCAGTAAAAATTGCAGCAGTTTTCTCATCAAAAACCATGCAAAGATGAAGAAATTGAAGTGAAATAAATATTGTTGAAAGAAAGAAAAAAAAATGTAACCTAGTATTTTATATTCATGAAAATTTTCTTTCAAAAGTGAGGGTGAAATAAAGACAGCAAGTAATTCAGCAAATCAAAAGACAGTGCAGCCATTTGAAACTATTATTTTCTTTGAAGTCTGTATCTCTAGATATGGTTAGCAGTCACTTCAGAAATAATTGTTTATTTAACTTTTCCTGGGTTCATACAGTAAACACCTCATAAATTGACATTCTTTTAGTTTCTAAAATCATTTTTCCAACCACAGCGTAGAAAAGGTATGTATATCAATGTGCTATATAGATGGGTTGGCTAGATAAAATATAGTTAACAGAGTTGACTTGTAATTTATTATAAATAACAAAAATATTTTAAGTAGATCCCATGAATTTGAGATCTCCTTATATACACATATTTTTTGTTGTTTATATGTAACTCAAATTTAATTGAATATTTTATATTTTTGTTGGCTAAATATGGTAAGCTTACATACAGGTAAACAAACCACAGCCTCAATTATACCCAACTCATCACCAAAGTTGCCCAAAACACTAGTCCCGATAAGGTAGCTTTAATTAGAATAATCAGATGTCTCTAGCAGTTCATCATGCCTTACATCTTAATAAATATCAGTTGCACCGATAACAAACACCTGTTAAAACTCAGTCTCTTTGTTGAACAAAATACTCTATAGTCAATTTTTGCTTAGTTTTAAATATAATAATTATGATTTTTTTTTTTGGACTCTAAAACTCTTCAAAGTCTCCTGATTTTAACTTAAGTAGTCATCATTTAGTGGTAGCTGTTAATTTTCCCCCCCATGCCAATCAATGTAGGGATTATAGTTGCTTCTTGCTTCTTCTGCTTCTTGCTGCTTCTTGGAAATTTCAGACTGTAGTGTCTGTCACATCTCTAACGTCCCGAGCGCCTTTAAAGCAAATGCTATTAACTAAACCACTTTTACTGTAACCAGCTGGGTGGGTTGTTGACTCTCAGTAAATAGAAATAAACCAAGAGTCTGAGATGGGTTTGAGCAAGGCACTTTACTGGGGCTTTCAGCACCAGCAGAAAGGGATACAGCAAAAGAAAGAGACTTGAAGCTGGCTTCACAAAGCAAGTTAGTCATTAGTCTGAGGTTTCATTTCCTTTGGACCTCCTCCAGGTGACATCTTTGCATACTTGGGGTGGTCTGTCATTTTCACCTGTGCAGTTTCTCCTTATGCTTCTTCTTTTGATGCCTGTCTCATTAGCATCTTAAATCTCCACCTAGGAGAGTGATTTTTACTATTAAAATGAAGCAAACATCAGGATAGGACAGGATCAGACACTACTGGACATGCACATTTGGGGAGGGTCTTTTGGAAAGTGCCTGCACTTGTTAACTAGGATGTTTGTTTCCAGCATGCTGTGTTCCTTTCTGTACTGGGCTGGTTTACATTGTGAAAGAAAGTGTTCACAGTTGCCAGGCTGCAAGGCTGAACAAAGCTAGCACAGTCAAGTGCACACAATGAAAACTGGACAGGGATTCCATCCAGTTTTCCCTATCTGTCTTAGTACTTTCCAGAATATCAAATCCAAGATTACTTGCTTCTTTAGTTGAAGATTTTAATACCTTTACCATCTTCATTGCCATCACTATTTAGAGCATCAATCCTCATATTTCAACATCCATGTAGAGGATCCATCCAATGCTCTAAACTCTCAATTGCTTTATCTCATGCCAACAGAATTTACGTTTTCTCCTTCACCTTAGCCACCGTAGTCATCTATGTGTCAAGTCTGACCAGCAGACTCAATGGAGCAATGGATGAAAGATGTACACTTACACAGGCTTGCCTGTCAGCATGTCCAGGGGACCTTTGCCAGAGTCAGCAGCAGCCTAGCTAAGCCAGCAATGCCCAGATTTATTTAGTACAGATTAAATGACACAGGTCTCAAGTAAACACCATTAGAGTGTAATTAACATTTCCAACTCCTTGAGCAGAAAGCAGTCATGCACCCAAGGATGATCAAAGGTCAGTCTTAGGACTGTAATCAAGTTATTTAGATAAACTCCTCTACATTCTCTTGTTATTTGCTTTTTGGTGTTAGTTCAAGGTAAGAGGATCAGGCTGCCTTCAGCCATGATCTTGGAACTCTCTTCCAAGGCTTTTGCAAAACCTTCCAGCCTTCCAACACAGTTTGTGTTTTCTATAATTTCTCCCACCATTCTGACTGATCTCCTACATCTGTGGTCTTAGGTTAGGCCTGAGTCTCCTCATCTTGCTGTGGCATGCATTTGTGTCATTATTAAAATACACGTGTATTATTCCAGGTATTCACTTCAGTCACAAGGGAAGCTGTGTGGGGACTGCTGAGCCTAGTGCCTTACTGGTCCTAGATCTGAACCTGGTGCCTCGCTGGCCCTGAATGAGAGGCACCCTGTTTACCTCTGCTTGCCATGTACATATTTTCATTTTGTATCTGCCCCTGAAGAGAAAACATTTGTGAAGCTTCTTAGTTTAATATTCACTACTGCACAACATCTTAGTACTAATTTCTGGAATCCACCTTCAACCAAATTTCTCACACTTCCTGCTCATATCTTCTAGATAACCTCTCTAACAATTTTGAATTTCAACTGAGGCCACCTACCAATTGACTCCACCATACTTACATTTTCAATTGTTCTTCTATCCTGACCAGATTAGATTGTAGGGTCTGTAACCGTTATCACATCCTTAAATATACAGAGTGGTTTAGTCAAACTCTCCTTGTTATCCCTTGACAGATATTTATCCCTAATTCAAAGTAGTTAAGCTTGCCTAAAAAAATAAAATATAAAAGCAAGCACATATGTTCCATCTTAAATAGGTTGCCACAAGTTACATCTGGTCTCTCAACACTGTTTATCTTATATTATTTCCCACTTAACTTCCCATTTAATTAAACACCTTCTAAGTTGACTATACCTCACCTTGTCTTCTCTACTCAAAATTTCAAACTACCTTCCTTTAATTTATTTGTAGTTTTATGTAGCTTCTTAATTTACTGAGGGATCAAAAGTATTGCAAGAGATATTTTTATACCACCAACTCTGCTAACCATTCAGGACCCATGTAATTTACTTTTCCTTCTTCTAATGAGGAGTGATTTTGACTTCTGTATTAGTTAGTTACCTTGTGGTGTCATAATAAAGTTTAAGCAACCAAAAACTGGGTAGCTTAAAATAATACAAATTCATTATTATATAGTTCTAGAAACTGAAAGTTTGAAATCAATGTGTCAGTGGGGCCATGTTTCCTCTGAAACCTATAAGGAACAACCCTTCTTTCCCTTTCTAGCTTGTAATAGAGGCTGTCGGTCTTTGGCAATCCTTGGCTTGCAGCTTGATGTAGTATGGATGTTTGTCCCCACCAAATTTCATGTTAAAATTTGATTTCCAATATTGGAGCTGGGGTCTGGTCGGAGGTGATTAGATCATGGAAGTGGATATCTGATGAATGGTTTAAGCACCATCCCCTTTATGATAAGTGATAAGTCATTCAGATAGTTGACACAAGATCTGGTTGTTGAAAAGCCTGGAACCCCATTCCCCAACTTCTGTCATGTCCACTATCACCATGTGATGTGCCTATTCCTGCTTTACCTTCAGCCATGAGTAAAAGCTCCCAGTGGCTTCACCAGAAGCTAAGCAAATGCCAGCAGCATGCTTCCTGTAGAGCAAAAGACAGACACTCTTGACACCTTTATGGCTTCACCATTGCCTGAGAAATCAGAATAGTTACCCTAGCCAACTCAGGACAAGCTCAGATACTGCTACTACTACCACAGTTGGTACTCTCTATAATACATGAGTTGGTTGGCTGGAGGCCAAGCAACTGAGGCAACTGCAGCAACTCATGACAGAATAACCCTGCTCCCAGGAAGTAGAACACAACAGCTAATTCCATTGCCTAAAACATCCTGGTTAACCAGAGGTCCTGAGTCTGTCCACATGACAACTTCCCTGCTAGCATAACAAGCATTTGAGAAAGCCAGCACACTAAACATATCTAAAATCAAGGACCCTCACAGAGCGTACTTCACTTCCTTGCTACCTCCACCAGAGCAGGTAAGTGCTGATATCCATTGCTGGGAGACCTGAAGATGAACCACATCACAGGACTCTTTGCAGACATTCCCTAGTACTGACCCAGAACCCAGTAGCTCCACTGGGTGGCTAGACCCAGAAGAGCAGTAATAATCACTGCAGTCTGACTCTCAGGAAGACCTAGCTCTCGGGGAAGAAGGAGGGTACCACATTAATGTATTACCCTAGGGGATGAAAGAATCTGAAGATCAGGACTTGAGTTCCAGATTGTTCCACTGAAACAGTGTACCCAAATGAGAGGGAACCAGAAAAGTAATACTAGCAAAATAATGAAACAGGGTTTGGTAATGTCCCCAAAAGATTACAATAGCTCCCCAGCAATGGATCCAAACCAATTCTGGAAACTCAGAATTGTTAGATAAATAATTCAGAAAGTGGATTATTAAGCTACTTAAGAAGATACAAGAGAAAAGTGAAAACAAAGAATATTTAAAAAAATACAGGATATGAATAAAAAATTTTTCAGAGAAATAGATATCATAAAGAAAGAACAATCACATCTGGAAATGAAAGATACAATTAGAGAAATGCAAAATGAACTGGAAAATTTCAGCAATAGAGTAGAACAACTAGAATAAAACTTCAAAGCATGAAGACAAGACTTCTGAATTAACCCAATCAGACAAAGACAACAAAAAATAATAATAACAAAATAAACCTTTTAAAAAATAGAATTTTATTAACTGGTCAAACCTAAGAATAATTGGCATTCCTCGAGTAAGAAGAGAAATTTAAAAGTTTGGAAAAGTTTCTTGAGGAAATAAATGAAGAAAACTTCCTTGGCTTTGCTAGTGATATATACATTCAAATACAAAAAACTAAACACATACACACACACACACATACACACACACACACACACACACAAACACACACACACCAGGGGCATTCATTGCAAAAACATTGTCACCTAGGCATATTGTTTTCAGGATCTCTAAAGTCGTGATAAAGAAAATAATCTTAACAACTGTGAGACCAAAGTACCAGGTAACGTATAAAGACAAACCTCAGATTGACAGCAGATTTCTCAGCAGAAGCCTTACATGCAGAAGGGATTGAGATCCCATCTTCAGCCTCCTAAAACAAAATAATTTTCAGCCAAGAATTTTATGTCCAGAAAATCTAAGCCTCATACATGAAGAGATAAAATCTTTTTCAGATCAACAAATGCTGAGATAATTTGCCACTGCCAAGCCAGCACTATAAGAATTGCTAAAGAGGAGCTCTAAATTTTGAAACAAAACCTCAAAATACACCAAAATAAAACCTTCTTAAAGCATAAATATCACAGGGCCCATAAAACAATAACATAATGAGAAAAAAAAAAGTGTATTAAGGCAACAACTAGAATAATTAAAAGGAGAGTAATTTATATCTCAATAAATGGTATAAAGAGTAATTTATATCTCAATAAATAAATGTAAATGGCCTAAATGCTCCACTTAAAAGATGCGTAATGGCAGAATTAATAAAATTTACCAACTAAGTATCTGCTGGCTCCAAGAGACTCATATAACACATAAGGACTCATAGAAATTTAAAGTAAAGGGGTAGAAAAGATACCCCACACAAATGAAAGCTAAAAGTGAGCAGGAATAGCTATTCTTATATCAGAAAAACAGACTTTGAAGCAGCAACAGTAAATTAAGACAAAGAGGGACATTATATAATAAAAATTAGTACAGAAAGAAGATATCATTATCCTAAATATATATAAAACCAATGCTGGTGCTTCCAAATTCATAAAACAATTGCTACTGGACGTAAGAAATGAGATAGATGGCAACAAAATAATAGTGGGGGACTTAAATGCGCCACTCACAGCATTAGATGGGTCATCAAAACAGAAACTCAACAAATAAACAATGGACTTAAACTATTTTTTAGAACAAATGCATTTAATAGATATTTATAGAACATTCTACTCAACAGCTTTAGAATACACAATCTTTTCATCAGCTCATAGACTGTACTCCAAGATAGACCATATGCTAGGTCACAAAACAAGTCTCAATAAATTTAAGGATATCTAATTTATATTGAGCATCCTCTTAGACCTCAGTGAAACAAAGCTAAAAATTAACTTTAAAAGCAGCCCTCAAAACTATACAAATACATCTAAATTCAATAATATTCTCTTGAATGATCTTTGGGTCAACAATAAAATCAAGATAGAAATGTTAAAATTTTTGAATGGATCGATAGTGAAACATCTTATCAAAACTTCTGAGTTACAGAAAAAGCACTGCTAAGAGAAAGTTCATAGCATTAAATTCCTACATCAAAAGTCTCTAAGAATGCAAATAGACAATACATGATCACATCTCAAGGAACTAGAGAAATAAGTACAAACCAAATCCAAAGACTGCAGAAAACAAGAAATAACAAATTTCAAAGCAGAATTAAATGAAATTGAAACAAAAGATACAAAATATAAAAGAAACAAAAAGCTGCTACTTTGAAAAGATAAACAAACTTGATAGATTATTAGCAAGATTAACCAAGAAAAGAAGAAATAAGAACAAAATAAGCTCAATTAGGAACAAAACAATACAACAGAAATGCAAAAGACCATTCAAGTCTATTATGACATAACCAACTAGAAAATCCAGGGGAGATGGATAAATTCCTGGAAGTATATAACCCTCCCAAATTAAATCATGAAGAAATAGAAATTCTGAACAGACCAATAAGTAGCGAGATTAAAATAGTAATAAATAAATTGCTAAAAAATGTCCAGAACCAGATGGATTTACAGATGAATTCTATGAGACAGTCAAAAAAGAATTGGTACCGATGTTGCTGAAACTATTATAAAAGATCAAGAAAATCTGAATCCTTCCTAAATCATTCTATGAAACCAGTAATATCCTAATACCAAAACAAGGGAATGACATAACATAACAACTACAGACCAGTATCCCTGATGAACATAGATACAAAAATTCTCAACAAAATACTAGCTAACCAAACCAAACAGGAAATCAGAAAGATAATTCACCATGATCAAGTGGTTCCATGCCAAGGATGCAGAGATGATTTAACATACATAAGTCAATAAACATGATATATCACATAAACATAATTGAAAATTAAAATCTTATGATTATCTAATAGACATAGAAAACGAATTAGGCAAAATTCAGCATCGCTTTATGATTAAAACCTCAGCAAAAAATTGCTATAAAGGGTACATACCTCCAGGTAATAAAAATCATCTATGACAAACCCATAGCCAACATTATACTGAATAAGGAAAAGACAAAGCATTTCCCCTGAGGGCTGGAAGAAGACAGGATGCCCACTTTCACCACTGCTATTCAACATACTACTAGAAGTCCGAGACAGAGAAATTGGCCAAGAGAAAGAAATAAAGGGTATTCAAATCAGTAAAGAAGTCAAACCATTGCTGTTCACTAATGATATGATTGTATGCTTAGAAAACCCTAACCCTAAAGACTCATTGAAAAAGCTCCTAAATCTGACAAATGAATTCAATACAGTTACAGGATACAAAATCGGTATACAAAATCAGTAACATTGCTATACACCAACAATTACCAAGCTGAGAATAAAATCAAGAACACAACCTTATTTACACCACCTGCAAAAAATAAAATAAAATTGTGTTACACAACTTCAAACTATACTACAAGGCTATAGCTACCAAAAGCATGGGACTGGTATAAAAATTGGCAAGTAGACCAATGGAAAAGAATAGGGAACCCAGAAATAAAGCCAAATGCTTACAGCCAACTGATCTTCACAAATAAACAAAAACGTAAATTGGAGAAATAATATCCTATTTAACAAATGGTGCTGGGATAATTTGCAAACCACATGTAGAAGAATGAAACTGAATCCCATCTTTTATCTTATACAAAAATCAACTCAAGATCAAAGATGTAAATCTAAGAGCTGTAACTATAAAAATTCTAGATGATAACATTGGAAAAACCCTTCTAGACATTGGCTTAGGCAAAGAGTTCATGACTAAGAAAACAAAAGCAAATGCTACCAAAACAAAAATAAAAAGATAGGACCTTATTACACTAAAAACTTCTGCATATCAAAAGAAATAATCAGAAGAGTAAACAGACAACCCACAGAGTAGAAGAAAATATTCACAAACCATGCATCTAACAAAGGACTAATATCCAGAATCTTCAAGGAACTCAAACAAATCAGCAAGAAAAAAAACAAATAATCCCATCAAAAAGTTGAAATGAAAGCAAATAGACAATTCTGAGAAGATATACAAATGACCAACAGACATGTGAAAAATACTCAACATCTCTAATTATCAGGGAAATACAAATTAAAACCACAATGAGATATCACCTTACACTACAGGAATGGCCATAATTAATCAATTAAAAAAATAGATGTTGGCGTGGATGTGGTGAAAAGGAAACACTTCACTACTGGTGAAAATGTAAACTAGTACAATCATTATGGAAAACAGTATGGGAATTCCTTAAAGAATTAAAAGTTAATCTACCATTTGATCCAGCAACACTACTACTACTTATTTACCCAAATTAAAAGACATTATTCTATGAAAAAGACACTTGCATGTGCATGCTAATAGCAGCACAATTCACTGTTGCAAAAATATGGATCCTACCTAAATGTCCATCAACCAACAAGTAAAAATAATTTACATATATATATATGTATATGTATATATATGTATATGTATATATATGTATATGTATATATATGTATATGTATATATATGTATATGTATATATATATGAAATACATATATACAAACACACAGCATAGAATACAACTCAGCCATAAAAAGAAATGAAATAATGGCATTTGGAGCAACCCAAACATGGTTAAACACCATTATTCTAAGTGAAGTAACTCAGAAATCTAAACCAAATATTGTATGTTCTTACTTAAAAGCAAGAGCTAAGCTATGAGGATGCAAAGGCATAAGAATCATACAATTACATAATAAACTCTGGGGACTTGAGGGGAGGGTGAGAGAAGAGTGAGGGATAAAAGACTACACATTGGGTACGTTGTACGCAGCTCAGTTGATGGGTGTTCCGGAATCTCAGAAATCACCACTAAAGCCCTTATACATATATATACATATACACATGTATGTATATATGCATACATATATACATACACACATGTATACATACATACATGTATATATACACACATATATACATACATGTGTATATGTATATATTCATATATATGTGTGTGTGTATATATATATATATATATATATATATATATAAGCGTGTGTGTGTGTGTGTGTGTGTGTATCAGGCAAAGGAGTCATGCAGAATACAGAACTTATAAAGATTAATATGGAAAAGCAGACTAGTAAACAAACAGTGATGATGGCTTCTATCATTACTCAGGAGTCCAGTAAAGAAAATTGTATAAGCCATTGCTTATACAAACGTATTTCGCTGGCTTTGAGAAAATAGTGTTTTCCTCACAAGGGATGACACTGAATCAAGTATGCTTGTTTTATAATGGCAATGTTAGCTTTGATTTTAAATCCCTGAAGATGTTTTAAATTGTGAGTATACAAGTCCTAGAAAAATCTATATTGCAAAAGTAAATACTTTCACAAAAATTATTTTTTTACAGCCTTATTGTAGAAAATATATATATACATATTTATATATATTTTTTGTATATATATATATTTATATATTTTTTGTATATATATTTCAAAATATATATACAAAATATATATATTTAATATATATTTTATATATATAATATATATATATAATATATATACAAAATATATTTATATATATTTTAAATATATATTTTATTATATATATTTTAAATATATTTGTATATATATTTTGTATATAAATATATATATATTTATCAGTACTCCTGCTATTAGTAATAGCCAATTTTATTAAATGCTTACTATTCACCAGACTCAGCTTAAGGGCATTTATTCATATTATTTTTATCAAATTAGTACAAGGCTAGAAGATATTAATATTGTTCCTGTTTTAGAGACAAGGAAAATAAAGCTTGGAGAGGTGTAATAGCTTACTCATAGCCATGCAGTTTTTAAATAGTAGCTAGAATTCAAACTCTGGAAGTCTAAATCCAAACCCAATTTCATTAAATATGTTTGTTTCTGTATAAACACAAACATATGGTACAGATAAAATAGTTATATACACTAAATGAGAATAAAAGTAACCCAAAACACAGAATTACATAATTTACCATATATTCCAGAGATATTATGAAATGATAAGGTAGACATTAATAAGTTGCATTAATAAATTTGGAAAGTTGTTAATAAAGTTTCAAAATGTCTCCAAAATCAAAGAAGATGACAAATAATATGAAGTTAGTTATGATGATCAAAATATCAACTTTATAATAAACAGGGAGCTCCTAAATATGTGCTTTCTAAAAGACTGGGCTCTTACATAGACTTTATAATTGTATATGAAAGACATATGGAAAAGAAATATTTTAACATATATTAGTTAAGAAAGAGGCATATGTTCCAACGGATGCCCTTCACGTGAAAATATGGAAAGAAAAAAAATGTTGAAAGGATTCATATTTAAAAGTCCAGGCTTTAAAATTGTGTTATATTTTTCTTGAAATTATGCACGTGAAATACATATTACTCATACAGTCTCAAAAACAAATAGTTACAGGAATCAATAATACACACTTCCTATATAATTTTACATTTCTAACTTTCTTATCTGGTTCTTTACAATAAAAATAAATTCTTTTTTTGTGTGTGTGAATTCTCTCTTCACTGTAATTACACTGAAACCTTACTGTAGATGGTACATTTTACAAGTTGAAAGTGTACAGAATACATTTCCTCTTTCCATTTCTAAACCTTCTAGTGTTTCTATTCATGTGGTGAAATAGATTTTCAAAGCAAAATTTGCCTATCAGTCCCTGTTAAGAGGATTCTATGGAAGTGAGAGAGACAGAGGACCATTTGGGAAAAAAGAATATGCTAATATTTACCTTTATCTTTTTGAAAATAACTTGAAAGCGATGTTAAGTTAATATTAAAATATTAACTTTAGGAATATTGTTAAAGGATAAAGAAAATATTTATATTAAAAATCATAGGTGATACGTATTTGGTTTTGGATAACAGAAATTTTCATATGGAAATCAGTGGTGACTTGGCGAGGTGTGGAGTCTATGGCCCATGCCTTCTATTCCACGGGACTAGATCACTTTACTCTTTATTGACTAGGTTTCCTGTTGGGTCACTAAATCAGACAACACCCTTTAGACATCTTTCTTTTATACTATGAAGATTAACATCTCTCTTTGCAACTACTCCAGGCTAATCAGTAAGTTTACTTGCTCCTTTTTTAAAAATAATGAATTATATAAAAAATAATTTTAAGGGCCAGCACAGTGGCTCATTGCCCTTAATCCCAGCACTTTGAGAGGCCTAGGCAAGTGGGTCGCTCGAGGTCAGGAGTTCAAGAACAGTCTGGAAAACATGGCAAAACCATGAAACCCCATCTCTACAAAATATTTAAAAATTAGGCAGGTGTGGTGGGTCTCACCTATAGTCCCAGCTACTCCAGAGGCTGAAGTTGGAGGATTGCTTGAGCCTGGGAGGCAGAGGTTGCATGCAGAGAGCCAAGATTGCACTCCAGCCTGGGCAACAGAGCAAGAATCTGTTTCAAAATACTAAAAATAAACATTATTATTAATAATAGTAATAAGTACATGAAGTATGACATAGCCTATCTCTTCAAATTAGGGTTCAAAGAGACTATAATAATTCATCTAGTTGGCACTAGATGAATTTAGATGATTTAGATATCATCTGAAAACAGGATTACATTTATTATTAGGACAACTTTTTCTTCAATACATGGGTACATTGAACTTAGGAAATAATCGTTTATACCAACGTATTCCTAAAAGCAAAAGATGCCTGAAATGTATTTTTCATACCAGACTTTTATCCTTTAAAATATTGCTCTACAATAGTATGCTAATTATACATATGAGAAAACTGAGGCCCAAAACTGGCATGGCTACTCATTAGTTTATTTTTCACTAGTGATACTTATTATTTATTATTCATCAAATGCAGTGCTGTGTGCTGGGAATATGATGATAGATAAGAATGCAGGCAAGAATGCCCTAAAGTAGGTTGCTGCTCACAAGAGAAAATGGACTAAATAGGAAATTACAATACTTGTTGAAAATATCTCTGATACAGAGGAATAATGGGGTTTGAACAGACTAAAGGCCCTGATTTTTCTACTACACAATCATATGTCAATAAAATATCAAAATAAATTGAAAAACTCGGTAAAGGAGACCTGGTTGAAAAATATAAAACATAAATTATCTTTAAACATTTTGAAAAGATCTATTCATTCTGAAAACAATGTTTCATGATAAATTTTATTTTATCAATAATTTGCATCATTGAATTATGTATGGAAATTTTTCTTACATTGTACAAATAGACTCAGTACTGTCAGTAGTTTATTTTACACTTTCTGGAGCTAATGATATATTAGGTCATAATATAATAACATAATATATGGTCATTATCCAGAATTTAAATACATATCTTCAGATATCTAATGTATTATTTTCATTTTTTTGTTTGAGAAATCTGAAGAGAGGCAGAGCCTTTGAACACATTTTAGGAAAAAGTCAAATTACTATATCTAAAACTCACCATCTACAATAAGAAGAAAACAAAATTTTGCTAAGCATATTAATGAGAGCTGTAGAAAAATTCCCAGTAGAGTTTGATCAAAATAAAACAAAGGAATGGGAATAGTAAATATTCATTTAATCCTTTCTTATATCACGCTTTGTGTTGAAAATTTATAGATGCCATTTTATTTAATCAATATAAATAGTTTGGAGCTTAGAGGTCCCTAAATAATATCTAATACAGTACCTAACTCAGACAAAGAAACTGAACTCAAAGTAATAAATGGTAATCATCTATTAGTCTTGACTCCGTCCAATGATTTTTTTAAAATTCGCATTTGGTCTTAATTTGAGGATCAGGAAGACTGACCTGCAATAATGCTTCTTCAATTAAATTATTACATTATATTACCTACTTAATTTTATTGCAGATGAGATTTAAATGCATTTGCAAAACTATGTAGAAATAAATATGCTATTTAAAAAAAACCTTTTATGTATTTAAACCTAAACACACACACACACACACACACACACACACACACACACACACACACACGTGTCTCTCAGTATGAATCCACATGACTTGAGAGATGAAAAACCCAATTTACAACAATGTCCTCTATGTAGCTTGCACAGATGGCATATTCTTTTTGAGATGTAATTGGGCCGAACTCAGTGACCTAACTACCCTCTCATTCTGTTACAAAACACCCATAATACTCAGCGAAAAAGCTTAAACCTCAGAAAAACAAAATACCATAAGAAAGACCATATGTTAAAAAAAAAAAAAAAAAAAATGTTTCCCAAAATGAAAACTCTGAACTCACCCAGGGTCTCTCTCTCTCTTTTTTTTTTCTGGCCAAAAATATTCTCTGAAATTCTATTCCACGTGAATATGCCACTCATCTGCACCCACCTGGAAGGTGGCATAGTTTTCCAGAATTCATGTAGTTCCACGTTTTATCTCCATGACACAATTGACACAGTTGCTGGCAATTTCTAAGAAGTGGCCCTTGAAGTATTACAGGACACTGTGTACTTTCTGATTTGAGTCATTTTTATCCAGGTATATTTAGAGCAGAATTAAAATATATCATTGAAATGGGAACACACATCACCAAAGTGCAATTACATTGCAGCAGAGATTGTTGTGGGAGTGTAATCTCACCCAATTCATTTTTCTGAGATGAATCTAATTTGTTTGGTCTGTTGATAGCTAGAATTTTAGTACTTAATTCATAACTTCTGGGGGTTCTTTGATGGTCCAGTCCCTCCCCTGGCTCTCAGGGGTTCTGCTCACACACACTTAGGTGCCAGGGCAATCTTCAATATTCAAGCCAAGCCAAGAGTATTTTCATTTTAAATATTACTTGTACTGCTCTTTAATTTACCAAAAACAGAAGAAAACTTTCAGGGAAAAGATGCAAACATTGTCCCCGCACAAGTAAGAACTTGTAATTTTTCACTGGATTTTCTGTTGATATCAGCACATGCCTATGAGTAAAATTTAACCTGGCCTCATGTAATTTGGCAGCCGAGGACATTGGGAAGATCATGCTCCTTTTCCACTTATTAATAAAATATCGAATTTATTCTAGACAGAGAGCTTTCTGAACAGTTTATTTTCTAATTCTATACAGTAATGTTTTTATATAAACAGTGGATGTCTTCGAAGTCATGACTAGGCAGGTTTGACATTGTGTTAATATAAACAATAAAGTAAAAGGCACAGTATTATATATTTTAGGGATAATTTGTAGATCATTTGCCAGGACGTTTAGTGTTTACTCTGTGGCCTTATCCTTTAGGAAAACCATCAGTCTTGTTAGAAATGTGTAACTTTCCATTTCTTAGGAAGTACCCTCCCATTAAGAACTGGGGAGACAACACAGATGACAGAAAGGAGGAAGGGCATGGATTATTTAGCATAAAGAACTCAGCCTCCTCTATTCAGCAACCATTTTTCTGAAGCTGTCTTCCTGTAATTACAAAGATGAAGATATAGTTTCTTCCTACTCCTTGTTTCTCACACATTTGGCTACCATTTGCAAGCCATGAAGGTAGAAAGTTTACTAAAATATTTATATTTAAGAATTATTAATTCATTTAAACAGTAGCCATTGTGGGCATATCATAACACACAAAGTCAGAAAAAAAATAACTAAATAAATACCTTAGGCAATCAGGATTTGAGACACCCATTGCAGCAGATAGCATACTCTCCAAGAGCTTACAGTTAAGCAGAATGATAAATAGGACTTCAAGCTGTATTTGTATAAGGGGTATGGGACTTCTGATAAATATGGGTAATAAAGCCGAAATAGGCTATACCTTATTGCCTATTTTGGATGCAAGGCCCTCATAAAGCACACCTTCCCAGTTGACCTATCTCATTATCCTTGACATCAAGTTCCTCTAAGTTGCTGGCATGGCCTTTTGGATGTAAGAGCTAGAAAGTGACTACTTGAGGCTGATGCATTTTTAATAATGGCAACCCTGAGATACCGTGTGGCAGAAATTGCAATTGATTCCAAGGTGATTAGCATATATTCCAGCTGCAGCCAGTCCTTCTGCTGATTTCCCCAATGAACTGTGAACCTCAGAAGTGTTTTGCTGACCTTGTGTTGAATGTGCTTTTCTGGAATTCCCACTTGGAAAGGTATAAAATATATTTTACTTACAGTGGCAGCTGTCTTTTGCTTACGGGTTAACATGGGTGATGATGGCACCTGTGTCCAGATCATAACAGTATCATTTTTGATGGAAAAGGATGACAACATGCAAAGACAGAGACAGCCCAACTATAATGATAAATTAATAGAGTGAACCTTTAGAACTGTAAAATAATTTATAATCTAAATAACTGTGAATGTATTTAAATCTTTACCTGAAGTGGCAGT
This sequence comes from Saguinus oedipus, assembly GCA_031835075.1. Lineage (NCBI taxonomy): Eukaryota > Metazoa > Chordata > Mammalia > Primates > Cebidae > Saguinus > Saguinus oedipus. Next base: position 133,155,012 of record CM063178.1, read on the forward strand.
ACAATTGCCCCAATGCTGCTACCATTGATCGAAACAGTTTAGGAACATTGAATTTTATTGTTAAAATCTCTTATACTTTCAGATGAATCACTCTCATTTACATATTTTTTTTCTGTTACAACCAGCATTAAACCTACAAATAATGCATTAGCACTAGTTTGAAATTGCAGGGAGCTGCACCTGTAATGTCATAATCATGGAATTTTAAATTATTTTCATGAAAGGTTAGTTTTAAACTCTCTCTATGGAAATTTTTACTATAGTTTATATATGCCATATTCTTCTGATAAAATCAAATCACCCCAAGGGACACACTAGGTAACTCTATAATATCTGTTATTATACCATTCCTAGATTCTTAGATAAGATGATAGCAAACGTAATGAAAATTTCCATTTGACATTTATATCATTCAATAAAAGAAAAAGATATCCCCAAAGTCCCATTTCAAACAAAATAAATGTAGAAATAAGCATCCCATAGTCTGAAGCAAGGATATTTTTAATGTAAATTTTGATTTTGAATAAGCTAATATTGTAAAAGGAGAATAACAGCTACATAAATCTTCAGATGTCTTTCATTTACTGACATGGCCATTTTGCTAAATGCTAATTAAATTTCTAATGTGCAGTAGGTTATGCAGAGATTGGATACTCTTAGGTAAAGCACAAAAGAGTTAGTAATTTTATAGGGAATAAATTAATTCCAGTGTTCCTGAAAAATAGTTCATAGTTTGATCACTAAATATTAACTCAATGACAGCTTAGAATTCAGGATAACTTTGGAGCTAGAGGAATGAGACAGTTCAGTATGTATTTCATAAGGTAAGAGAGAGAGGCAAATTTAAATGCCCATCTGCAGTGATGGAGCAGGGAAGAATCACTATCATTTGTTGTGTGAAGATGTAGTGCAGATTGATTTCAAAGATATGATTTGCAATAGCTAGCAACAAAGATCTTTGTTTTCTCATTAACTGGGAATGTGAAGACAAACCTCCTTCATGAACTGATGATAAAGGTTAAATGATGTAATTTCAGAAAGGAGAGAATAGCAGAACCAGTAAGAGCATAAATAAAAACTTGATCCATGAAGGAGGTGACAATTGACATTGAAGATCACTTGAGAAAATGCCTACTATTTAATATAGGTGAAAAAGTGGAAATAATGCATGTTATTACTCCACGCCGCACACAAAATGAATTTCAAGTAATTAAATACATACATCTTAAAAGTAAAACTATATAACTTTTCAAAAAACATGAATGAATACTCATGTTAGGATTTGTAAGCATTTACTGAACAAGAGAAAATTAAAGTACAAGCTATAAGAATGGAGACTGCATAATAAATGTTAATTAATTCCATCAGAGAATTTTATTTATCCTAATATTTGTTAGTCGGTTTTCAGTGCTTGAGAATGCATCAGTAAGCGAAACAAAGATCTTTGCTCTCTTGGAGTTTATATTCTAGTAAGAAAACAGACTGCAAATGATTTTTTTTAATGTACATTATAAAAATGTCTTTACACAATATGTTAGAAAGCTATACAGGGTTAAGTTAAAAGTAGATTAAGTAAAGACATCAGAATTTCTGAAGAGAGGATTAAGGGAAATTGTCATTTTTAAAAGGGAAATGTGTACGTAGGTCTCGTGAAAAAGTGATATTTAGAAAAAAAGTGAATTGGAAAGAGACAAAGCATCAACAACCATGGAGATGCTGAGGGAAAAGCATTCATGGGAGAAGGAAGAGTGTGTACAATAGTCTTAAAGTATAAAATGCTTTAATGTATTTGAAAACACTATGAGGTCACTATAGCTAAAGCAGAGTGAACAAAGGTCAGAATATTAGTAGCCGACGTCAGAGGCAGAATGATCAAACAGATTACTGATTTCTGTGTTATGTTTCAAAAATCATTTCTTATTCTGGATAATAAAGATATTTACATGCATTTTTCTCAAAGTTTTGACTCTTACAACTTGTAATATATTTAATCACATGCAGAGAATTGTTATAATGAGGAGGCAGGTCTCATGTCACAAATCTGTAAATTTTTATAGAAAAGCTAGGTTTATAAATTTTAATGTTAAATGTCATGTAAGTAAAATTTTTTTTTTTTTTGAGACAGAGTCTCGCTCTGTCACCAGGAGCCAGGCTGAAGTGCAGTGGTGCAATCTCGGCTCACTGCAACCTCCACCTCTTGGGTTCAAGCAATTCTCCTGCCTCAGCCTCCTGAGTAGCTGAGACTATAGACATGTGCCACCACACCCAGCTAATTTTGGTATTTTAGTGGAGACGGGGTTTCTCTATGTTGGCCAGGATGGTCTCGATCTCTTAACCTCATTATCCACCTGCCTCGGCCTCCCAAAGTGCTGAGATTACAGGCCTGAGCCACAGTGCCCGGCAAAATATTTTCACATTGATTATTTTCTATGGTAAGAAAAATTGTCTAATTATATATATTTTTCTTATTGAAAAGCAAGTGCTCTACCACAGTCATTGAATAGTCCTTATTATCTCTACTGCTTTCTTTTGCCACCACTGCCATATCATTTTATTTATGCATATGTTGTATTCTGGGTTATTTTGGTCTTACTTTGTCTATTCCTATAACAAAACTACATGGTATTACTCACTATAGCTTTATAATAAGCCCTGTTACCTTGTGCCTCTGATGGCAAAATTGTCTTGCTATTCTTGGCCTTCTGATCTTTGTTTAAAAAAAAAAAAAACAGAATTAGTTTGCTGAGTTCCAACAGAAATAACAATTTTAAGGATGTGAATAAAAGTATACTAAATGTATCGGTTAATATAAACAAAACTAACACTTTAAAAAACTGAGTCTGATAATTACCCCTTATATATCCCCATTTAGTCAGAATCATTTTGTACATATTTAAAATTATATGTTTATTTCAATTATTTTATGTTTTAAATTGTGTAAAATTTAAAAATTATACCTTGAATGGCTCCTAGCATATACAATTCTTATTGATTTTTGAAATAGGTGTGTTATATATAGCAGTCTTATTGATCTATCATTTAATACTTTAGTTGTACGTTTATTTGTGGTTCTGAAAAGGGAATCATAGTATCTTTGCATAATGATTTTTTCCTTATAATGCCGAAATTTAATTTTATTGTTTTATTTTTTTATACTTTGTCTGACTTTATCTAGGTCTTTCAAACCAGTGTTAGGTAGAAATTAGGTTGTTGGATGCCTCTGTTTCCTTTCTTCTAAATTTTCCTTTTTTAATAAGTGTAACTTTTGATGTATGATATTTGTAGACACACTTTAACCTGGTAAGGAAATTCAATTCTATTTTAAGGTAGGATTTTTTAAAAACCATGTTTGTTGACAGTTTTGTCCATAGTTTTGCCTCTATTTCAGTCATTTAATTTATATATGTGTTTTTTTTTACTTTCATCTATTAATGTGGTAAATAATACATTCCTGGGATAAATCTAACTTGGTCATGATATATTTTTATGTACACATACAGACGTTTTTTGCAAATATCATGTTTTATATTTTTAAAATAATTATATGCTTTCTAGTAGGTAACATATCTGTATTTAATATGTTTAGCATAAAGAAATTTAAGCTAGAAACAATGCAACTATTATTATGAAGATTTCTAAGAAAAAAATATAATAAATTTATTATTCATGATCTTCAAACAAATAATTAAATTTAAGCATGTTTCATTGACATGTTTTGTTTGACCTTACATTTCAAGATTTTAATAATGTTAAAAAAGAAATTTTTTGCCAATCTGGAGATTTAACATTAAAATCTGTAAGTCCCACCTTTTCTTGAAAAAAAAATCTGTATATTTGCTAACTAACATTAAGAGCTATCTCCTCCATTACAAGGATTCTCTGAATGTGAATGACAGCTGTAACATTTAGTCAAGAAAAGCAAAGCTTGCCAGAGTTCTGACTACTGCCTATGGTTTAGACTCATCCCACTTACATAATTTTCGTAACAATTCTGGCACACACCACCCATTTCTTGTATTTTTCATCTCTTACTCTCTTTACTATCTTGGGAAAAAAAGAACTGAATCCCATTTCTAAGACCATGTACTTATTTCTGTGCACATGAGTGTATACATCCTTTTATCCAGCAATAACAAATACATAATCGGCTTTTATTTTATGTTTTATTGTTAGACATATCAGAATTAATTTTAGTGAAGTTAGCGAGGTCTTTTTTTGAGCACACTTCCCTTTGAAATAATTGAGTAACATCTCTCTAAAATAAGAGTTCATTTCAAGTCTCATCTGAGTCACAAATTGTGTAATCTTAGTCTAGTAACTTTATGCCTGTTTTCTTATTTGCAAAATGAAGATAATTTTAATTTCCATCATTTTATAACACTGTTTTAAGTATCAAATATATTCAAAGTGGAACTATCTCACAATCATGAGACAGTGGGCTGAAGTTAGGTAGAAATTTGAGGACCATAAATTCTCAGGATGTTTATCACCCTTATTGTCATGTCTCCTTTTTTCTCCAATATATTTTTTAAAAATTGACACAAAACTCACAAACCATAACATAAACACTTTTAAAGTGCATAATTCAGTAGTTTTGGGTATATTGAAAAGGTTGCAAAACTAACAGTAGTAACTAATTTAGAATATTTTCATCTGCACCATAAAATACTTACACCTATAAGGAGACACATCCTATACCTCTTAGCTCCAGGCCCTGGAAGTGGCTAGTCTGTTTCCTGTCTTGATATACTTTTCAGTTTTTGAAATGTTATATAAATAAAATGATACAACATATGATCTTCTCTGACTGACTTGTTTTCTATATAGCATGTTTTCAAGGTTTATTCATGGGGTAGTATGTATTAGTATTTAATTTCTTGTATTTTACCTGAATAATATTTCCCTGCATAGGTATCTTACATTTTTTCATGCATGTATCAACGTATAGACAAAAATTACTATGAATATGAATAATGCTATGAATATTCATATGCAAGCATCTGTTTGTTCACACCTTTTCATTACACTTATATGCCAGGAATGAGAGTATTGGTCACCCTATGTTTAATTTTTTCAGGAACTATCAAATTGTTTTTCAAAGTGGTTACATCACTTTATGTTCTTATAAACAACGTCTGAGAGTTCAAATTTCTCCAATTCTTTGCCAACACTTATTACTGCCTGTCGTTTTGATCAAAGCCATCACAGTGAAACAGCAGAGTTTCCATATCCCCCTCATAGGGCATGTGACAGAAGTTTGGCTCGCATCTTTGGTGCCCTGCTACTCAAACCTCTAGTGGGAGCATGCAGACAGGCAGGTGCAGAGGTCGCAGGGAGTGCTTTTGGGCTTTGACCCCACGGCACCATCTAAGGGTGAGGATTTATGACACCCAAAGCCCAAGTGCGTGTGTTTTACAGTGTGCTCTTTCAGCTTTGCCATCTTCAGACAGCTTGTGTTAGCTCAGTTGGATCCTGTGCCTTATTGCTAGGGCAGAGGGCTTTCTGTATCCTGACTTATTGCCCAGTGAAGCAGAAAAATAGGATCACATGTGGGCTTGGAGGGTGAGTGCAAGGTTTTACTGAGTGGTGGAGGTGGCTCTCAGGGGTGTGGATGGGGAGCCCGAAGGGAGATGGAGTGGGAAGGTGGTCTTACCTGGAGTCAGGCTGCCCAGTGGCTGAACTCTCCTTCAACTGCTCCCAGCCAAACTCCCCTCAGGGTGTGAGTTGCTCCTCCATCACTGGTCTGCAGGTGTCTTCTAGTGTGTCCCTCTGCTCCTTTTGACATCCAGCCACTTATGTCTTTGCCTGCTTAAGGTGTCTGGTTTATATGGGTTCAGGATGGGGGATATGGTAGGCCAAAAAGCAACATTTTGGACACAGAAACAGAAATGCCTGTCATCATTCAGTTTCATTTGCACAGGAGCAAGGGTGGAGCCCTCACCAGAGACCCTGCCCTTCCCTACCCAGCACTTTTTTTGCCCCCCTCCCATATCATTTTCATCCTCTGAAAAAGCACGTCTAACTGCCATTAGAATATGGATCATGACTGGCCTTAGCTACTTCCTGCTGACAAGGGTGTTGTTTCAGGGAAAATAGCAGTCAGATTCCTCCCAGTGGTCTAACTAAAGGTTCCTGGCAAAGGGGAGCCATCATCTGAAGCTCCAGTTGCCTGACTGTTTGGAGTTTGATGGCCTCTAAGGAAAAAAAGAGAAAAAACAAGCTTTATAAGGTTAAATATGCATGGATTGAACATGTATTACACAAGGAAAGAATTTAGTGCCAAAGATTACAGAGATAAGAAGTGAAAAATACTAACAACCACCCAATGTGGTATGCACCCATGAAGTAGGGAAGGCCTAGACAATAGGAATTAACGGCCCTCACCTTTGCCTCCTTCTTCCCCTGCTGTTGACAACCTTTGAGTCCCCAAGTTTTTGCCCAGTGTTCCAAAAAAAATCGGATTACACGTGGGCTTCAAGGGTGAGTGCAAGGTTTTATTGAGTGGTGAAAGTGGCTCTCACCAAGATACATGTGGAGCCAGAAGGGGGAGGGGGTGGGAAGGTGGTTTTCCGCTGGAGCTAAGCGCCCCAGTGGCCGGACTCTCTTCCAACTTCCTCTGGCTGACCAAGTCTCAGTGTCTGCATGGTTCCAGTCGCTGGTCTGCCAGTATCTGCTGGTGTATCCCTCTGTTCCTCTTGACATTTAGCCACTTGTGTCTGTGCCTGCTTAAGGTCTCGCGTTTATATGGTCACCAGATGGGGCAGGCCAAAAGATAACTTTTTGGGCACAAAACCGAAATGCCTATCCTCATTTAGGTTCGTGAGCCTTTGCCAGGGATCCCCGCCCTTCTCTACCAGCACTTACCTGCCCCCCTCTTGTATCATTAGCAAGTGTGAAGTGGAATTTCATTATGGTATTGATTTGCATTCTCTTAATGACTAAAGATTATGAGCATTTCGTTATAAGTTTGTTAATATTTGGTACCTGTACTTTGAATAAATATCTATGGAAATCTCTGTCCCTCTTTCTATTAGAATATGTGTGTTTCACATGCACACTTATGTTCATTGCGGCCCTGCATACAATAGCAAAGACCTGTAACCAACCCAAATGCCCCTCAATGTTAGACTGGACAAAGAAAATGTGGCACATATACACCATGGAATACTACACAGACATAAGAAACGATGAGTTCGTGTCCTTCATAGAGACTTGAATGAATCTGGAAACCATCATTCTCAGCAGACTGACACAAGACCAGAAAACCCAACACCGCATGTTCTCATTCATGGGTGGGTGTTGAACAATGAGAACACGCAGACTCAGGGAGAGGAGTATTACATACTGGGGCAGTTGGTGGGGTGCTAGGGGAGGGACAGTAGGGTGTAACTTGAGAGGGAAATGCCAGATATAGATGAAAGGGGAATAGAGGCAGCACACCACCTGGTTATATGTGCACCTATGGAACAACCCTGCATGACCTACACACGTACCCCAGAACCTAAAGTTAAATTAAAAAAATATATATATATATATATATATATAATTATTTCTATATTTTGGATATAAATTTCTTATTAGATATATTATTTAAAAACATTTTCTTTAATTATTTTGGTGGCCTTTTAATTTTTTTCTATTATTACATTTAAAATTTTTCTTATTTCTCTCCCTACAAGAAAATATTTTAACCTTTGATCACAATTTTTAAAACATAAAAAGCTTTAATTTAAATAAAGTTTACTCTTTTATTGTTTTATTGTATGTTTGGTATCACACCTAAGAAACGATTGTATAATCCAAGACTGTGAAGATTTACATTTATGCTTCCTTTTAAGAGTGTTATAATTTTATCTAATCAGTATAGTGTTACTTTTGTTTTTTCCTAGATGTCTTTTATCAAGTTTGGAAAATTCTTTTATATTTCTATTCTAGATGTGTTTTTTAAGTTTTATAAATGTCAGATTTTCTTCTGCATCTTTTGAAATTATTATGTATTACTGTCTTATTATGTTAAACCAACCATGCCTTTTTGGGGAAAAACCCATTTGATTGCAATTTATAATTATTTTTATAAGTTCTTTAATTAAATTTGCAAGCATATTATTGAATATTTTTATATCCACATTCATAATATTTGCCTGTAGCTATAATTACTGTTCTATTTAGGTTGTATGTGTGAGTAATGTCCTTGACTAGTCCTGGGATCAGGATGATACTATCTCACAGAATGAGTTATGAAGTGCTCCTTTTTTTTTTTTTAAGAGTTTTAAAAATTAGTATTACTTCTTCTTTAAGCATTTGTTAGTATTTACCAGAGAAGCCATCTAGTACTGCATCCTTTTTTTCTGTGGCAAGTTTGTAATCACTAATCTAATCAGTTTAATTGTCATAGCTCTGTTTATATTTTTAAAAAATGAGTCAGTTTTAAAATCTAGGTCAGTTTTGGTACTTAGTGGATTTCCAGGAATTTGCCCATTACATATTATATTACCTATTTGTTGTCATGCACTTATTCTTATTATACTCTGATCTTTTTTATTTCTGTAAAGTGCCTTACTTCATTCCTGATTTTAATAGCTTCCAGTTCCTTTTTTTTTTTTTTAATTGACTTGGTAAAATTTTGTCAAATGTATAAATCTATCCAGACAATAAAGTGTCTTTATTTTTATTGTCTTCTATTCTTTATTCTATTAATTTTCACTGATGTTTATTATGTCCTGTTTTCTGCATGATTTCAGTGTAGAACACTACTTCTTTGGTTAAGATAAGAGGTTAGGTTATTTCTGTGAGATCTTTCTTGTTTTATGGTGTATTTACAGCTATAAATTTCTCCCTGAATACTTCTTTTATTGTATTCCACATATTTCAGTAGATTGTGCTTTTTTATTTATTCATCTCAAGGTATTTTACAATTTCCTTTTGATTTCTTCATTGTCTTGTTTATTTATACTTGTATTGTTTTATTTCCACATATACATACATTTCCCTAATTTCCTTCCATTATTAATACCTAATTTAATTATTTTGTATGTACAGAGAACGTAACTTGTATAACTCCTCTATTTGACATTCATTGAGACTTCTTTATTGCTTAATATATGGTTTATCTGAAAAAATTTTCTTGTGCTCTTGAGATGTATATATAAACTTCAGTAGTTCAATGAAATGTATACAGATATTTGTTGGCTATAGTTACTACATAACCCATTTAAGATTTTTATTTACTTGTTAATCTATTACTGTGGATTTCCAAGATGGCATGATAGGAACAACTCAGGATTGCAGCTCTCAGTGAAGGCACAGAGGGTGAGTCCTAGCCGCATTTTCAGATGGACCATTGTTGCCCATAGAACAGAGAAATTCCCAGGTGTAGGAGAGACACAAGACACCAGTGCAGCCATTTTGGCTTGCGTGGCCATTTCAGCCGGCACTGCAGCTCAGTGGCACCCCACACAAAACTCACTGATCTGGATGCCTTGTTAAACGCACAATCTGAGATTTGGGAGGGAAGATTAACATATCCATCTAATTAAACGGGACTTGGACAGTGAGCCAGACCAGGAGATTCCTGGGAAGTGTGATTTGAGCCGATGCAGTGGTCTGCAGCATGGGAAATCACAAAGATCCTGGTGCCCTATCAGCAGGTGACTGAAACACCTGTGAGAGAGTCAACTGTTCAACTTAAAAAAAAAGAGAGAGAGAGAGAGAGAAAGGACTCTGAGGCAGGGAGCCAGGTGATCAGGCTCAGCAGGTCCCACCCCAACAGGGACAAACAAAATGGTGATTCAAAAAGCTTGGGGTTGAGGGTTTTATTGCAAGCTCAGCTGAATCCAGGATGGTGCAGCTTGGTGGGGGAGGGGCATCTGCCACTATGGATGCATTCTGCCCCTACTGAGATACAGGCCCATTGCTGAAGCAGCCTGCCATTGCCGAGGCAACCAACCATAACAGAGAGACTCCGCCAACAGGGCGGAGCCTACCACAGTAGGGCGGAGACCTGTGGCAGCGGGGTGGACCCCACAGTAGCAGGGCAAAGCCTCGTCAGGCAAATGGTGACTAGACTACCTCCTAGCTAGTCAGGACAGTGCAACAGATACTCATAAAGAAAGCTCCAACTCCCTGAGACAGAGCATCTGAGGGGAGAAAAAGGGGGGTTTTATAAGTTCTGCTGCTGCAGACCTAAACACACCTGCCCAACAACCCTGAATGAACAACAGAGCTCACAGCTCAGCACTGGAGCTCCTATAAAGTACAGATCATCTCATCAAGGAGCTCCCTGACACTGTATATCCAAAGAGTCACCTCAAAAAAGGACTAATTAGACTGACATTTGGTGGGCATCATTCTGGGAAAAAGATAGCAGAAGAAGAAACTGGTAGCATCCCTCACTGTTCCACAGTTGCTACAGGTGTACCCCAGACAAGAAGGGCCTGGAGTGGACCTCAGCAGTCATACAGCAGAGGGGCTACACTGTTAGAAGAAAAACTAAGTAACAGAAATATTTTATCATCAACAATCTGGGCACCCACTCAGAGAACAAATCGAAAAGTCGGCAACTACTAAGATGACAGGTGGATAAATCCACAAAGATGGGGAAAAAAAAAAAAAAAAAAAAAAAAAAAAAAAAAAAACAAAACAGCACAAAAAGGAGAAAAACACTTGAAACCAAAACACCTCACCTCCTACAAAGGATCAAAACTCCTCACCAGCAAGGGAACAAAGCTGGATGGAGAATTAGTGTGACGAAATGACGGAATCAGACTTTAGAAGGTGGATAATGAGAAACTTCAGTGAGCTAAAAGAACATGTTGTAAATCAATGCAAAGAAACTAAGAATCTTGAAAAAAGATTTGAGAAAATGATAACAAGAATGGACAACTTAGAGAGGAATATGAATGAATTGAAGGAGCTGAAAAACACAACACAAGAACTTCGCGAAGCATGCACAAGTTTCAACAGCTGAATTGACCAAGCAGAAGAAAGTATATAAGAAGGCAAAGATCAACTCAATGAAATAAAATGAGAAACCAAGATTAGAGAAAAAAGTGCAAAAAAAATGAACAAAATCTCCAAGAAATGTGGGACTATGTGAAGAGACCCAACCTACGTTTGATAGGTGTACCAGAATGTGACAAAGAGAATGAATCCAAACTGGAAAATACTCTTCAAGATATTATCCAGGGAAATTTCCCCAACCTAGCAAGGCAGGTCAATACTCAACTCCAGGAAATACAGAGAACACCACAAAGATATTCCACAAGAAGAGCAACCCCAAGGAACATAGTCGTCAGATTCATCAGGGTTGGAATGAAGGAGAAAATACTAAGGGCAGCCAGAGAGAAAGGTTAGGTCACCCACAAAGGAAAGCCCATCAGACTCACAGCATATCTCTAAGCAAAAACTCTACAAGCCAGAAGAGAGTGGGGGCCAATATTCAATATCATTAAGAAAAGAACTTTCAACCCAGAATTTCATATTCAGGCAAAATGAGCTTCAAAAGTGAAGAAAGAATAAAACCTTTTGCCAAAAAGCAAGTACTCAGAGATTTTGTCACCACCAGGCCTCCTTTACAAGAGCTCCTGAAAGAGGCACTACACATAGAAAGGAATGACCAGTACCAGCCATTCTAAAAACATACCAAATGCTAAAGAGCATCCACAAAATGAAGTATCTGCATAAACCAATGGGCAAAACAGCCAGTTAGCATCAAAATGGCAGTATCAAATTCACACATAACAATATTAACCCTAAAAGCAAATGGGCTAAATGCACCAATCAAAAGACACAGACTGGCAAATTGGATAAAAAACAAAAACCCATCAGTGTGCTGTATCCAGGAAACCCATCTCACAGGCAAGGATACACAAAGGCTCAAAATAAAGGGATAGAGGAAGATTTACCAAGCAAATGGAGAGCAAAAAAAAGCAGGAGTTGCAATTCTCATCTCTGATAAAATAGACTTTAAAGCAAAAAAGATCAAAAGAGACAAAGAAGGTCATTACATAATGCTAAAAGGAATGATACAACAAGAAGAGCTAACGATCCTAAATATATATGGACCCAATATAGGAGCACCCAGATATATAAGGCAAGTTCTTAATGACTTACAAAGAGACTTAGACTCCCACACAATAATAATGGGAGACTTTAACACTCCACTGTCAATATTAGACAGATCAACCAGACAGAAAATTAACAAGATTATCAAGGGCTTCACCTCAGACCTGGAACAAGAAAACCTAATAGACATTCACAGAACTCTTTACCCCAAATCCACAGAATATACATTCTTCTCAGCACCACATCACACCTACCAAAATTGACCACATAATTGGAAGTAAAGCACTCCTCAGCAAATGCAAAACAACTGAAATCATAACAAACAGTCTCTCAGATCATAGTACAATCAAGTTGGAACTCGGAATTCAGAAACTAACTCAGAACCGCACAGCTTCATGGAAACTGAACAACTGGCTCCTGTATGTTGATTGGATAAACAATGAAATGAAGGCAGAAATAAAGAAGTTCTTCGAAACCAACAAGAATGAAGACTCAACATAACAGAATCTCTGGGACACATTTAAAGCAGTCTCCAGAGGAAAATATATAGCAATAAGTGCCCATGTGAGAAGAGTGGAGAGATCCAAAATTGACACCCTATCATCAAAATTGAAAGAGGTAGAGGAGCAAGATCAAAAATACTCAAAACCTAGCAGAAGACAAAAATAACTAAGATCAGAGCAGAACTGAAGGAGATAGAGACAAAAAAAAACCTTCAAAAAATTAATAAATCCAAGAGCTGGTTTTTTAAAAAGATCAACACAATAGACAGACAACTAGCCAGATTAATAAAAAAGAAAAGAGAGAACAACCAAACAGATGCAATAAAAAACGATAAAAGGGAAATCATCACAGATTCCACAGAAATTCAAACCATCATCAGAGAGTACTACAAACAACTCTATGCACATAAACTAGTGAGCCAGGAAGTAATGGATAAATTCCTGGATGCCTGTGTCCTCCCAAGCCTAAACCAGGAGGAAGCCAAAACTATGAATAGACCAATAACAAGGTCTGAAGTTCAGGCAGCAATTAAGAGCCTACCACAAAAAAAAAAAGCCCAGGTCCAGATGGGTTCACAGCCAAATTCTACCAGACACACAAAGAGAAGCTGGTACCATTCCTTCTGAAACTATTTCAAATAATCCAAAAAGAGGGAACCCTTCCCAAATCATTTTATGAGACCAACATCATCCTGATACCAAAACCAGGCAGAGACTCAACAAGAAAAGAAAACTTCAGGCCAATATCCATGATGAACATAGATGCAAAAATCTTCAATAAAATATTGGCAAACCAATTGCAACAGCACATTAAAAAACTTATCCATCATGATCAAGTAGGATTCATCCCAGAGATGCAAGGCTGGTTCAACATATGCAAGTCTATAACCATAATTCACCACATAAACAGAACCAAAAACAAAAACCACATGATTATCTCAATTGATGCAGAGAAGGCATTTGACAAAATTCAACAGCCCTTTATGCTAAAAACCCTCAATAAACTTGGTACTGAGGGAACATATCTCAAAGTAATAAAAGCTATTTATGACAAAGCAACAGCCAATATCATACTGAATGGGCAAAAACTGGAAGCATTCCCTTTGAAATCTGGTACTAGACAAGGATGCCCTCTCTCACCACTCCTATTCAACATAGTACTGGAAGTTCTAGCCAGAGCAATCAGGCAAGAAAAAGAAATAAAGGGTATTTGAATAGAAAAGGTGGAAGCCAAATTGTCTCTATTTGAAGATGACATGATAGTATACCTAGAAGACCCCATCACCTCAGCCCAAAAACTCCTGAAACTGATAAGCAAATTCAGCAAAGTCTCATAATATAAAATCAATGTGTAAAAATTACAAGCATTCCTATACACGAATAACAGACTTAAAGAGAACCAAATCAAGAACGAACTGCAATTCACACTTGCTACAAAGAGAATAAAATACCTAGAAATACAACTTACAAGGAATGTAAGTGACCTCTTTAAGGAAAACTACAAACCACTGCTCAACAAAATAAGAGAGGACACAAACATATGGAGAAACATTCCATGTTCATGGTTAGGAAGAATCAATATCATGAAAATGGCTATACTGCCCAAAGTAATTTACAGAATCAACAGTATCCACATCAAGCTACCGTTGAATTTCTTCACATAACTGAAGAAAACCACCATGAACTTCATATGGAACCAAAAAAGAGCCCATATAGCCAAGTCAATTCTAAGCAAAAAGAACACAGCGGGAGGCATCACACTACCAGACTTCAAACTATACTACAAGGCTACATTAATTAAAACAGCATGGTACTGGTACCAAAACAGAGATATAGACCAATGAAATAGAACAGAGGAATTGGAGGCAACACAACATGTCTACAACCATATAATCTTTGATAAACCAGACAAAAACAGGTAATGGGGAAAGGATTCCCTGTTTAATAAATGGTGTTGGGAAAACTGGCTAGCCATGTGCAAAAAGCAGAAACTGGACCCCTTCCTGACATGTTACACTAACATTAACTCCAGATGGATTAAAGACTTAAACATAACACCTGGCACTGTAAATACCCTAGAAGAAAATCTAGGCAAAACCATTCAGGACATAGGAGTAGGCAAGGACTTCATGACCAAAACACCAAAAGCATTGGCAACAAAAGCCAAAATAGACAAATTGGACCTAATCAAACTCCACAGCTTTTGCACAGCAAAAGAAACAGTCACTAGAGTGAATCGGCAAGCAACAGAATGGGAAAAAAATCTTTGCAGTTTACCCATCTGACAAAGGGCTGATATCCAGAATTTACAAAGAACTCAAACAGATTTACAGGAAAAAAAAAAACAAGCCCATTCAAAAATGGGCAAAGGATATGAACAGACACTTTACAAAAGAAGACATACATGAGGCCAACAAAATGAAAAAATGCTCATCATCACTGGTCATTAGAGAGATGCAAATGCAAACCACATTGAGATACCATCTCACGCCAGTTAGAATGGTGATCATTCAAAAATCTGGAGACAACAGATGCTGGAGAGGTTGCGGAGAAATAGGAACACTCATACACTATTGTTGGGAGTCTAACTTACACTGTTAGTTCAGCCATTGTGAAATACAGTGTGGCAATTTCTCAAGGACCTAGAAATAGAAATTCCATTTGACCCAGCAGTCCCATTACTGGGTATATATCCAAAGGACTATAAATTGTTCTACTATAAGGACACATGCACACGGATGTTTATTCCAGCACTGTTTACAATAGTAAAGACCTGGAACCAACCCAAATGCCCATCGATGATAGACTGGACTGGGAAAATGTGGCACATTTACACCATGGAATATTATGCAGCAATCAAAAATGATGAATTTTTATCCTTTGTAATGACATGGATGAATCTGGAGAACATCATTCACAGCAAACTGACAGAAGAACAGAAAATGAAATTCCACATATTCTCACTCATAGGCAGGTGAGAAAAATGAGAACACATGGACACAGGGAGGGGGTCTACTACACACTGGGGTCTATTGGGGGGAATATGGGAGGGACAGCAGGGGTGGAGCAGGGGAGGGATAGTCTGGGGAGAAATGCCAAGTGTGGGTGAAGGGGAGGAAGGCAGAAAAACACACTGCCATGTATGTATCTATGCAACTATCTTGCACGTTCTGCACATGTACCCCAAAACCTAAAATGCAATAAAAATTTTTAAAAAATCTATTATTGTTTTCTATCCGTTATGGAAACTGAAATATTTACATTTCAGCTATAATTTTTATTTTATTTTTTTCTTCAATTCTATGAATTTTTGTTCAGTGTATTTTGAGAGGTCTGTTTCCAGCTACATTTGTGTTTATAATTGTTATATCTGGCCAGGCATCGTGGCTCATGCCTGTAATCCCAGCATTTTGGGAGGCCAAGGCAGATGGATCATGTCAGGAATTAAAGATCAGCCTGGCCAACATGGTGAAACCCCATCTCTACTAAGAAATACAGCAATTCCATTACTGGGTATCTATCCAAAAGACTATAAATCGTTCTACTATAAGGACACATGCACACGAATGTTCATTGCAGCACTGTTTACAATAGCAAAGAACTGGAACCAACCCAAATGCCCAACGATGATAGACTGGACTGGGAAAATGTGGCACATATACACCATGGAATATTATGCAGCAATCAAAAATGATGAATTTGTGTCCTTTGTAGGGACATGGATGAATCTGGAGAACATCATTCTCAGCAAACTGACACAAGAACAGAAAAAGAAATACCGCATATACTCACTCATAGGTGGGTGAGAAAAATGAGAACACATGGACACAGAGAGGCAGTCTACTATACACTGGGGACTGTTGGGGGGAATGGGGGAGGGACAGTGGGGGGGGCTGGGGGGGATGACCTGGGGATGACTACCAAGTGTGGGTGAAGGGGAGGAAGACAGCAAAGCACACTGCCATATGTGTACCTATGCAACTATCTTGCACGTTCTGCACATGTACCCCCAAACCTATAATGCAATAAAAATTAAATAAATAAATAAATAAATAAATAAAATAAATAAAAATAAAAAAATAAAACAAAAAGAAATACAAAATTTAGCCAGGCGTGGTGGTACATATCTGTAGTACTAGCTACTTGAGAGTCTGAGGCAGAAGAATTGTTCGTTCCTGGGAGGCAGATGTGTAGTGAGCTGAGATCACACCATTGCACTCCAGCCTGGGCTACGGAACAAGACTCTGCCTCTAAATAAATAAATAAACCTTATATCTTCTTGATGTATTAACGCTTTTTTTCAGACAAATTGTCCTGATTTGTCTCTTTAAACAAATACTATATTAAATTCTAGTTTGTATGAAATTAGTATAGCAACAACAGTTTTCAATCATTGTTTTAATGATATATGGTGAGCATCTTTTTACTTTCAGCCTACCTACACATATTTAAATGGAAAAAAAATGTCTTTTGTGAGTAGCCTATGGTTACATCGTTTAAAAAATCCAGTCTACTAATCGATGAGTTTTAATTGAAGTGCTTAATCTATTTATGTTTAATGTAACTATTGATATTAAGATTTATATCTGTAATTTTGCTTTTTGTTGGTCATGTATCTTTTTTTTCTTCTCTTCTTCTATAATTGCAATATTCTATGTTAATTAATTTCTATTTTTCTATATTAATTTTCTTGTCTTTTAAATTTTTTAGTATAGCTATTGAATGTGTGTGTGTGTGCATGCGCGTGCGTGTGGTGTTATCTTCAGAATTACAATTAACCACATTAATTGATAACAATATAATTTGGATTATTACCAATTTAAATTCAATAGTATAAGAAACTTTGCTCCTATATTGTTCCATTGCTGCTTCCCTTCTTTGTGCTATTACAGTCATATGAATTATGTCTTTATATATTGTGTGGTCATCAACACAGATTTGTAATTATTTATTAATCTGTTTAATCAGATAGATTAAAATGCAAACAAAAATACTTGTATACAGTCTTTTATGTAGTTATCTTTTTTATGTAGTTATCTTTATCACTCTTCTTTATTTCTTTATGTGGATTCAAGCAGCTGACTAGTATTCTCATTTCAGCCTGAATGCTACCTTTAGTATTTCTTGTAAGGCATTTGTAAATAACAAATCCTCTGTTTTTCTTAATGTAGGAACCACTCTATTATTTCTTTATTTTGAAGTATAGTTTTTCTGGTTATAGAGTTCTTCATGTGTAGTCTTTTTTTTTTTTTTTTTTTTTCCAGTGTTTTTAAGATGCCATTCTATTGCCCTTTGCTCTCCATGGTTTTTTGAAGACATTTTGACTGCAAATTTTATTGAGGCTCTCTTGTATGTGATTAGTTGCTTCTCTCTGATGCTTGTAGGACTTCCATTTATCATTGTCTTTTAACAGTTTGTTATAATGTTCCTGGGTGAGATCTCTTTGATGGCAACCAATACAATTTCATTGAGCTTCTTTGATAAACAGTAATGTTTTCAGCAATTATTTTTCTCAAAATTTTTTTGTCTCTATCTTTATCTCTTCCTTTTTCCTGGGTCCTCGATTATGCATATGTAAGTACACTTGATGGTGGCTTGCAGTTTATGTTTATACTATTTTTAACTTATTTAAATTATTTTATTCTTTAGGCTGGATAACATAATTGTCATATCTTCAAGTTTGCTGATTCTTTCTTCTCCTTGCCTAAATGTGCTGCTGAACCACACTAGTAAATTTGTCATTTTATTCCTTGAAATTTTCACTCCAGAAATTAAATTTTGTCTTTAAAAATACTTTAATTACTCTTCATAGTCTCTCTGGGCAATAAGCACATTGTTCCTACGCTTTCCTTTTGTTCTTGAGAAATGGTTTTCATTCATTCTTTGAATATTTTTAAAACAGTTGATTTAAAGCCTTTCTCTAATAAGTCCACTGAGTTTTATCTGTGACAGTGTATAATTACCACTTTTCCCTCCGTGTTAAACATACTTTATTTATTTGAATGTTTTGCTTGTAGTTGAAAATTGGACATTCTAAATAATATAGTGTGGTAACTCTAGAAATCAGATTCCCCTCCCTCCCCAAGTTATATTTTTGTTTCTCTTTTTTGTTTTATTCACTTGCTGGATGAGTTTTATGAATTCACTAATATTTGTACTGTGTCTTGGCATTGAAGTCTACTTTGTTGGCCTAGTTGTCAGCTAATAAATGGATAGTAATTCCCTTAGATGCCTGGAACAAATACATCTCTTAGTCTTTACTGGCTCTGCATTCATGTTGAAGCATACTTTGAGCAATCAGCCATGAAGCTTGGCCTTTATGTTCTGTTTGCACAGAGTTTCTAGGAGCCAGGTGTGAGAGTTCAGGGTATTCTCAGTTACTTTTTGAACACTCACATTATTATGAGCATGCATTCACCCCTATATGCATGTGGTCTTACAGCCAGCAATAAGTAGCTGCTCTTTACAGCTCATATAAACATATTATGATCAAGCTTCTACTTTTAAACTTTTAGATTAGCCTATCATTTTTCCAAACTTTTATTTATAACCTCAGGTCATGCCACATGGTATTTTAAACATTGCCATTAATTATTTTCAACCAATGCTCCTACAGAAAAGGCTGTTAGCTCTGGGCAAACTCCAAGTCAGGTCAAATAAAGACCTGAGTCAGGAAAGCCTGAGAGTGTGAACTTCCAGGGACTCATAAGACAAATTAAACAAAAACAATTCTCTGGAAATTGAGCTCTGAAGAATCTCTGACATTATCATGTCTCTTCACTGGTTTCCAAGCTTTTGGTTTTCAACATTATTGCAGGATGTTGGTTTTCAAGGATATTATTGAAATCATCCCTATAATCTATAAAATTAATGACAGGATCAGGTGTGGGGGCTATGCCTGTTATCCCAGCACTTTGGGAGGCCAAGGAGGGTGGATTGTCTGATGTCAGGAGTTCAATACCAGCCTGGGCAATGTGATGAAAGCCTGTCTCTACAAAAAAATGAACAAACAAACACACAAAAAATTAGCCAGGTGAGGTGATGTACACCACTTGTTTTAAGTACTTGGGAGGCTGAAGTGTGAGAATCACCTAAAACTGGGAAGTTGGGGCTGCAATGAGCCATGACTGCATCACTCCAGCCTCAGTGACAGAGTGAGACAAACGCTGTCTCAAAAACAATAATAATAATAATAATCAGAAAAGAAGAGAGGAAGAGAGACAAAAATAAAGCCAGGTTATAGCACATTCAGCATTAATCATTAGGTTGGCTTGCCCTCAGACCTTCTTCCTCATAGTTGTTTTGTGCCTATTGTCCTAGAATCACATAGACCCTAGATTATAGTTTTCCTTAACTGTTCTATAAATAACAACATGAATATTACAAAACATGAAGTTTTCTCTTTGCTATATTCTTTCAGGCCTGCATACTGAAGAAACTACTGATTCAGCTGGGTCTGAAGGTCCCTACTGACACCAGCTTATCTAAAGGACTCCATGAGGAGCTGACTCACCAAAAAATGCAGATATTCTAAAGATTTCATATCCCTTACCACAACCAATCAACAACCTCAATTTTCCAGTCCTCCACACTCCATAATCTTAAAAATCTCATCCCAGAACTCCTCAGGAGATGGATTTGAGGGTCTTGTCTTATTTTCTCACTTTGCACTCTGTAATCATTACTCTTTCTCTGGTTCATCCCTGCTGTTTCAGTGTAATTGGCCTGTTACTGCTCAGCAGGCTTACAAGCCTGTTGGTCCTATAACATCATGGAACTGAAGATAGAACAAATTAAGTTATTACAAAACTCACTGTTCTTGCATTGTATAAGACATTTTCTTTTAATAAATAATCTCTGAATTATTTCAAGTCTTTTGTGCACTCCATGGTTCATAGAAAAATGATTGTAACAATTACCCAGGGTTCTTATAGCTTTTTAAGAAGAGATTATTCTTAAGGGTTTATTTCACCATTTCCACTGATATCACCACACCAAGTATTTTCTTACTTTGTTTACTTTTTTACAGACAGGGTCTTACTCTGTTGCCCAGGCTGGAGTCAAACTCCTGGGCTCAGGCAGTCCTCTTACCTGAGCCCTCTGAGTATCTAAGACTATGGGTGTGTGCCAATGTGCCCAACATTTTTAGATTTTCAACTATCTTTTATATATTACAAGCTTAGTGAAATATATTCAATTAATAATACATACTATATAATTTCAAAAGCATACTATAAAATGTATATACATTTTTATTTTATATATTTATTTTTTTTCTTTTGGAATATATATATATATATTTATTGCATTTTAGGTTTTGGGGTACATGTGCAGAACATGCAAGATAGTAGCACAGGTAAACAGGTGGTAGTGTGATTTGCTGTATTCCTCCTCGTCACCCACATCTGGCATTTCTCCCCAGGCTATCCCTCCCCAGCTCCCCCACCGCTGTTTCTCCCCTATTCCCCAAAATAGACCCCAGTGTGTAGTGCTCCCCTCCCTGTGTCCATGTGTTCTCATTGTTCATCACCCGCCTATGAGTGAAAATATGCAGTATTTCATTTTCTGTTCTAGTGTCAGTTTGCTGAGAATGATGTTCTCCAGATTCATCCATGTCCCTACAAAGGACATTAACTCATTGTTTTTGATGGCTGCATACTATTCCATGGTGTAATGTGCCACATTTTTCCAGTCCAGTCTATCATTGATGGGTATTTCGGTTGGTTCCAGGTCTTTGCTATTGTAAACAGTGCTGCAATGAACATTCATGTGCATGTGTCCTTATTGTAGAACAATTTATAGTCCTTTGGATATATACCCAGTAGTGAGATTGCTGGGTCAAATGGAATTTCTATTTCTAGGTCCTTGGTGACCTACAATCACCACACTGTCTTCCACAATGGTTGAACTAATTTACACTCCCACCAACAGTGTAAGAGTGTTCCTATTTCTCCACATCCTCTCCAGCATTTGTTGTCTCCAGATTTTTTAATGATCACCATTCTAACTGGCATGAGATGGTATCTCAAGGTAGTTTTAATTTGCATTGCTCTGATGACCAGTGATGATGAGCATTTTTTCATATGTTTGTTGGCCTCATGTATGTCTTCTTTTGTAAAGTGTCTGTTCATATCCTTTGCCCATTTTTGAATGGGCTTGTTTGATTTTTTCTTGTAAATCTGTTTGAGTTCTTTGTATATTCTGGATATCAGTCCTTTGTCAGATGTGTAAACTGCAAAGATTTTTTCCCATTCTGTTGGTTGCCAATTCACTCTAGTGACTGTTTCTTTTGCTGTGCAGAAGCTGTTGAGTTTGATTAGGCTTCATTTGTCTATTTTGGCTTTTGTTGCCAATGCTTTTGGTGTTTTGGTCATGAAGTCCTTGCCTACTCCTATGTCCTGAATGGTTTTGCCTAGATTTTCTACTAGGGTTTTTATGGTGCCAGGTCTTATGTTTAAGTCTTTAATTCATCTCAAGTTAATTTTAGTGTAACATGTCAGGAAGGGGTCCAGTTTCTGCTTTCTGCACATGGCTAGCCAGTTTTTCAAACACCATTTATTAAACAGGGAATTCCTTCCCTATTGCTTGTTTTTGTCAGGTTTATCAAAGATTGTACAGTTGCAGATATGTTGTGTTGCCTTCAATGCCTCTGTTCTGTTCCATTGGTCTATATCTCTGTTTTGGGACCAGTACCATGCTGTTTTGATTACTGTAGCCTTGTAGTATAGTTTGAAGTCCGGTAGTGTGATGCCTCCTGCTGTGTTCTTTTTGCTTAGAATTGAATTGGCTATGTGGGTTCTCTTATGGTTCCATATAAAGTTCAAGGTGGATTTTTCCAGTTCTCTGAAGAAAGTCTATGGTAGCTTGATGGGGATAGTGTTGAGTCTGCAAATTACTTTGGGCAGTATGGCCATTTTCATGATATTGATTCTTCCTAACCATGAACATGGAATGTTTCTCCATCTGTTTGTGTCCTCTCTTATTTCATTGAGCAGTGGTTTGTAGTTTTCCTTGAAGAGGTCTCTTACCTTTCTTGTTACTTGTATTCCTAGGTATTTTATTCTCTTTGTAGCAATTGTGAATGGCAGTTAATTCTTCATTTGGCTCTCTAAAAGTCTATTATTGGTTTATAGAAATGCTTGTAATTTTGGCACGTTGATTTTATATTCTGAGACTTTGCTGAAGTTGCTTATCAGTTTCAGGAATTTTTGGGCTGAGATGATGGGGTCTTCTAGATATACTATTATATCATCAGAAAATAGAGACAATTTGGCTTCCTCCTTTCCTATTTGAACACTCTTTATTTCTTTTTCTTGCCTGATTGCTCTGGCTAGAACTTCCAGCATTATATTGAATAGGAATGCTGAGAGAGGGCATCCTTGTCTAGTGCTGGATTTCAATGGAAATACTTCCAGGTTTTGCCCATCAGTATGATTTTGGCTGTTGGTTTGTCATAAATAGCTTTTATTATTTTGAGATACGTTTCATCAATGCCAAGTTTATTGAGGGTTTTTAGCATAAACGGCCGATAAATTTTGTCAAAGGCCTTCTCTGCATCGATTAAGGTAATCATGTGGTTTTTGTTTTTGGTTCTGTTTTTGTGGTGAATTACATTTATAGACTTGCATATGTTGAACCAGCCTTGCATCCCCAGGATGAATCCTACTTGATCATAATAGATAAGCTTTTTGATGAGCTGATGCAATCAGCTTGCCAGTATTTTATTGAAGATTTTTGCATCTATGTTCATCATGGATATTGGCCTGAAGTTTTCTTTTCTTGTTGAGTCTCTGCCGGGTTTTGCTATCAGGATGATGTTGGTCTCATAAAATGAATTGGGAAGGATTCCCTCTTTTTGGATTTTTTAGAACAGTTTCAGAAGGAATGGTACCAGCTTCTCTTTATGTGTCTTGTAGAATTTGGCTGTGAACCCTTCTGGACCTGGGCTTTTTGTGTGTGGTAGGCTCTTAATTTCTGCATCGACTTCAGACCTTGTTATTGGTCTATGCATAGTTTCAGCTTCCTCCTGGTTTAGGCTTGGGAGGACACAGGTGTCCAAGAATTTATCCATTTCTTTCAGGTTTACTAGTTTTTGTGCATAGAGTTGTTTGTAAAATTCTCTGATGATGGTTTGAATTTCTGTGGAATCTGTGGTGATTTCCCCTTTATCATTTTTTATTGCATCTTTTTGGTTATTCTTTTATTTTTTATCAGTCTGGCTAGTGGTCTGTCTATTTTGTTGATCTTTTCAAAAAACCAGCTCTTGGATTTATTGATTTTTTGAAGGGTTTTTTGTGTCTCTATCTCCTTCAGTTCTGCTCTGATCTTAGTTATTTCTTGTCTTCTGCTAGGTTTTAAGTTTTTTTTTTTTTTTTTTTTTTTTTTTTTTTATCTTGCCCCTCTAGCTCTTTCAATTTTGATGTGAGGATGTCAATTTTTGATCTCTCCACTCTTCTCATGTGGGCACTTATTGCTATATATTTTCCTCTACAGACTGCTTTAAATGTGTCCCAGAGATTCTGGTATGTTGTGTCTTCATTCTTGTTGGTTTTAAAAAACTTCTTTATTTCTGCCTTCATTTCATTGTTTATCCAATCAACATTCAAGAGCCAGTTGTTCAGTTTTCATGAAGCTGTGCAGTTCTGAGTTAGTTTCTGAATTCTGAGTTCTAACTCGATTGCACTATGGTCTGAGAGACTGTTTGTTATAATTTCAGTTGTTTTGCATTTGCTGAGCAGTGATTTACTTTTAATTATGTGGTCAGTTTTGGAGTAGGTGTGATGTGGTGCTGAGAAGAATGTATATTCTGTGGATTTGGGGTGGAGAGTTATTTAAATGTCTATCAGGTTTGCTTGTTCCAGGTCTGAGTTCAAGTCCTGGATATCCTTGTTAATTTTTTGTCTGGTTGATCTGTCTGTTTTTGATAGTGGAGTGTTAAAGTCTCCCACTATTATTGTGTGGGAGTCTAAGTCTCTTTGTAAGTCATTAAGAACTTGCCTTATATATCTGGGTGCTCCTGTATTGGGTCCATATACATTTAGAATCATTAACTCTTCTTCTTGTATTGATTCTTTGTCCATTATGTAATGTCTTTCTTTGTCTCTTTGGATTTTTGTTGCTTTAAAGTCTATTTTATCAGAGATGAGAATTGCAACTTCTGCTTTTTTTTTTTTTTTTTTTTTTTTTTTTGCTTTCCATTTGCTTGGTAAATCTTCCTCTATCTTTTTATTTTGAACTTTTGTGTATCCTTGCATGTGAGATGGGTTTCCTGGATACAGCACACCGATGGGTTTTGGCATTTTATCTAATTTGCCAGTCTGTGTTTTTTGAATGGTGCATTTAGTCCATTTACATTTAGGGTTGGTATTGTTTTTTGTGAATTTGATACTGTAATTTTGTTGTTAGCTGACTGTTTTGCCCATTAGTTGATGAAGATTATTCACTTTGTTGATGCTCTTTAGCATTTGGTATGTTTTTGGAATGGCTGGTACTGGTTGTTCCTTTCTATGTGTAGTGCCTCTTTCATGAGCTCTTGTAAAGCAGGCCTGGTGGTGACAAAATCTCTGAGTACGTGCTTGTTCACAAAGGATTTTATTTTTTCTTCACTTATGAAGCTTGTTTGGCTGGATATGAAATTCTGAGTTGAAAGTTTTTTTTTTCAGGATGTTGAATATTGGCCCCCACTCTCTTCTGTCTTGTAGTGTTTCTGCTGATAGATCTTCCATGAGTCTTATGGGCTTCCCTTTGTGGGTGACCTGACCTTTCTCTCTGGC
This sequence comes from Saguinus oedipus, assembly GCA_031835075.1. Taxonomy (NCBI): domain Eukaryota; kingdom Metazoa; phylum Chordata; class Mammalia; order Primates; family Cebidae; genus Saguinus; species Saguinus oedipus. Next base: position 133,180,351 of record CM063178.1, read on the forward strand.
TGCCCTTAGCATTTTCTTCTTCATTTTAACCCTGGTGAATCTGACGATTATGTGCCTTGTGGTTGCTCTTCTTGCAGAATATCTTTCTGGTGTTCTCTGTATTTCCTGAACTTGAATATTGGCCTGCCTTGCAAGGTTGGGAAAATTTTCCTGGATAATATCCTGAAGAGTATTTTTCAGCTTGGATTCATTCTCTTTGTCACATTTTTGTACACCTATCAAACGTAGATTAGGTCTCTTCACATAGTCCCACATTTCTTGGAGACTTTGTTCATTCCTTTTTGCACTTTTTTCTCTAATCTTGGCTTCTCATTTTATTTCATTGAGTTGATCTTCGACTTCTGATATCATTTCTTCTGCTTGGTCAATTCAGCTGTTGAAAGTTGTGCATGCTTTATGAAGTTCTCATGTTGTGTTTTTCAGATTCTTCAATTCACTCATATTCCACTCTAAGTTGTCCATGCTTGTTATCATTTTCTCAAATCTTTTTTCAAGGTTCTTAGTTTTTTTACATTGAGTTAGAATGTGTTCTTTTATCTCATGAAAGTTTCTGATTACCCACCTTCTGAAGTCTGATTCTGTCATTTTATCACACTCATTCTCTGTCCAGCTTTGTTCCCCTGCTGGTGAGGAGTTGTGGTCCCTTGTAGGAGGCGAGGTGTTCTGGTTTTGGGTGTTTTGCTCCTTTTTGTGCTGGTTTCTTCCCATCTTTGTGGATTTATCCACCTGGCATCTGAGTAGTTGCTGATTTTCTGATTGGGTCTCTGAGTGGATGTCCAGATTGTTGATGATGAAGTTATTTCTGTTTCTCAGTTTTCCTTCTAACAGTCTGGCCCCTCTGCTATAGGACTACTGAGGTCCACACCAGGCCCTGCTTGCCTGGGGTAAACTTGTAGCAGCTGCAGAACTGTAAGGGTTGCTACCTGTTTCTTCTTCTGCTATCTTTGTCCATGAATGATGCCCACCAAATGTCAGTCTGATCAGTCCTTTGTGAGGTGACTCTTTGGATATATGGGTGTCAGGGAGCTGCTCGAGGAGACTGTCTGTACTTTATACTTGAGGAGACAGTCTGTAATTTATAGGAGCTCAAGTGCTAAGCTGTGAGCTCCATTGTTTATTTAGGGCTGCTAGGCAGGTACATTTAAGTCTGCTGCAGCAGAACTCATAAAGCCCCTTTTTTTTCCTCAGGTGCTTTGTCTCAGGGAGTTAGGGCTTTATTTATGAGTATCCGTTGCACTGTCCTGCCCAGCAAGGAGGCAGTCTAATCACTGCTTGCCTGTAGTGGCTATGCTGAGCTGCTGTGGGCTCCACGCTCTTCCCATGGGCTCTGCCCTGCTGCCATGGGCTCCACCTTGCTGTCATGGGCTCTACCTTGTTGCTCTGGGCTCTGCCATGCTGCCATGTGTAATTCCCTATAGTCCTGTTTATATCAGTATGGTTAGAGCTACTGTGGTGATGATGGCCCACCTATGTAGTGTCAAACTCTCTCTGTTATGGTGAGTTGCCTCAGCAATGGCAGTGTACCTCCGTAGGGGTCAAGTGCCTCGGTAATGCTGAATGCCCCTTCCCCTCTGAGCTGCATCATCCTATCACCTGGCTCCCTGCCTCAGAGCCCTTTTATTTCTTGTTTTTTAAGTTGAACTGTTGACTCTCTCCCAAGTGTTCCAGTTGCCTGCTGAAAGGGCACCAGGATCTGTGTGATTTTCCATGCAGCAAACCCACTGTGCCAGCTGGAATCACATTGCTGCCTGGGAATCTCCTGGCCTGGCTTTCTGTTTAAGTCCCATTTAATCAGATGTATGTGCTAATCTGCCTTGCGAAATCTCCAATTGCCAGTTTAACAGGGCAACCAAACCAGTGTATTTTTTATGGAGTGCTGCTGTGCTGCGGCCCCGGCTCAAACAGCCATGCTGGCCCAAACAGCCACGCTGTCAGCCCGTGCAGCTCCTACACCTGGGAATCTCCTGGTCTGTGGGCAATAAAGATCCATCTGGAAATGCAGCATCCACTCACCAACTGCGAATTCACTGGGAGCTGCAATCCTGAGTTGGTCCTACAGTGCCATTTTCTCTCTCCCTCCTTAGTTTATATATTCATAAAGTTTAAATATTTATAAAGTTGACATCTAGATTAAAAATATATCATTTACTGCTGCAAACATTCCTAGGCATTATTTGGTCTTATACATTTTAATTTTAATTATATAATTCTTGTTCAAACCTATATACTGATTTGTTTACTGTTTGTTTTCTTGATTATTAAGTACGGGAAAATGTGCACCAAAGGACAGTATAATAAGGTTGGATTTATTTATTTATATTCCTAGTTTTATCAATTTTTTTTTCAATTTTTTTATATGTCATTAGCAAACAATGTTATTAAGTGCATATAAGTTTAAAATTATAATTGTTTCTTAATTAATTCAATATACTTGTCATGTGAAGAACTGGTTTTCTCCCTTAAAAGTAAAGAAAATAATTTTGGAAATTAGTAAAACTGAGATGCAGAGATGTAAATTAAGAATCATTATAGTTATTATTGTAAAATATGATGGTTAGTGGCAGTGAATAAGAATAGAAATCCAAGAGACATTAAAAAAGAAAAAAGAGCAATCACTGATGGTGGATTTGTACTGAGGGAATCAGATAGTTTTACTTCATCAGAGAATATTTGTCAAGTAATTTAATTTTATTATTAATTTAATATCAATTTAATATTAATATTGATAATAGCCAATATACATATATATTTGTATGCATATATACAAATACATATGTATATGGAATACAAACACATACTTCATATGTATAAACTTACCTCTGAAGCAGTACTATTTTTTTTCCTGTACCATATAATGTTATAGTATTATAATATAATTTCTGAAAGTCTGATTATGGAGTTGCACTTTTTTTGTTTATTGATCAGCATTTGACTTATATATATGGTTTTTCATCATTTCACTTTTTAGTTTTTCTGCAGTTGGAAAATATCTTTTGTAAAGAATGTAGCTGAATTTCTAAAATGTTTCAGATGATATATTTTTAAGTATATATTTTAAGAAGAGAGTTTTACAGTTGTATGTAAATGTTTTCTTTTTCTTTGTATTTATTTGAAATTCAATAATAAAAATGATACAAGTGTTTAAAAGTACCAAATGAACTACCGCAGAAACTCATAATCATGCAAAAATGTGTTAAATCCAAATTAATCAGCCAATTTCTCATTCCAAAGAACATGGGTGTAGCAATTTTTCTTTCTTTTTCTACTTCCTTATTTATCAGTCCAACTCCAACAGCAATGATTGTTCTTTTTCTTTTCCAGTATCTCTTACATATTTGTTTTTTCATTCACTTCCAGTAGCCACCAGATTTTACAATAATAACTGTGAAGGTTCCTTAATTTACATCTCTGCATCTAATTTTTAACCAATTTCCCAAATTATTCTATTTATTGTAACTAGCCTGGTTGGAGGTGTTTGGGTCATGAGGCGGATCCCTCATGGTTTAGTGCTGTCCTTGTAATAGTGAGCAATAGTGAGTTCTCGTGAGAGCTGGTTAAGTGGGTGGCACCCCCCTGCCCACCAATTTGGCTCCCAATCTACCATATGACATGCCTTCTCCTGTTTCCACTTCCAATAATAAAAGCTCCTTGAGGCCTCCACAGAAACTGAGCAGAAGCTGGCACAATGTTTCAGGTTCAGCCTGCAGAACTGTAAGCCAATTAAACCTCTTTTCTTTATAAATTACCCAGTCTCTAGTATTTCTTATAGCAATGCAAGTATGGCCTAACACAATTCTTCTCACCAAAGTATTTTGTGACCTCTCTACTTTAATTTTTGTTCTCCAGCAAAATTGATCATTGGTCATTGTTCAGTCCCTCAAACCCTTCAATAGCATACCTGTTACTTGCATTTGGATGTATTATTTCCAATAACTTTAGCCCTTTTCTGGAAACTCTTCACAAAACTGGCTCATTACCTTCCTATAGATCTCTGCTAATATGTCATCCCCTAAGTGTGCTCTTTCCTGAGTAAATACAGCTCACTATTAACATCAGTGTTATATTCTCCATTAGAACACCACTGTGCTTTTTTCCTTAAGAACCCTAAAACTCATAATAAAAAAAAAATAATAATTCTTTTAAAAAAATCTTTGTTAATTTATAATCATGTACTTTTTCACAGCATAATGTACACTTCACACAAACATAAACTATGGTTCATTCAAGTAGTCCCTATATGTGGCACTGTACACAGAGTGTTTACTCAAATGCATTACTCAGGTGAATTATTCTTTCAGAGTTGAATGCAATATGCTTTCCAGTAATCCTCTTAGTAAAATATGTGTATTTTATTTTTTGTGGAAAATATGATTTAAGTTTGAAACAAACTTCTTTACAAGCTGTTTCCCCTAGCTAGTTTAGTAAAGACCTCAGGGACTCAATTTTTCTTTATAAAGCATAATTATTTACATATTTTTATTATTAAAATAAAATATGCAAAATGTTCTTCATACTCAAGTATTTACATAAAATTTTATTATTTATATTGAATTATTCACCAAGATTATTATGGACAAGGACTGCTCCCAGGGGTGGAAGTGCAAAAAGATGAATGAGGAGTGTTAGTTTGAAATTTTAATAAAATTTTGTACAAATTAAGATCTGAATTTAAATAGTTCAGATCTGGAAAATGCCAAAATTACAAAATCAAGCACATATTGACTATGCATCTTTCATACTCTTCCTGCCAGTATTAGTCAGGAAAGTCTCACTAACCACTTCATTTCTGACTTCCCACTTACAATGAATATTTCCTTTTCTTCTTAGAAAACTCATTATGGAACCAAATTAGCCAACTTACTCTTCATCGTGAGAGCTCTTGTTAACTCTCCCCTTTTGTCAGCTTCACAGTGCTAACCACCAAATTGATAGATGCATTCTCAAGATGTTATTTTAGAGATAAATTGCTTTTTTTATTGTGCTTTAGATTCTGGGGTACAGGTGCAGATCATGCAGGATTGTTGCATAGGTACATACCTGGCAATGTGGTTTGCTGGCTCCATTTTCCTATTACCTACATCTGGCATTCCTCTCCATGTTATCCTTCCCTGACCTCTCCACCCCACTGCTGTCCCTCCCTTACCCCCTCCCCAAAAGACCCCAGTGTGTGATGCTCCCCTCCTGTGTCCATGTGTTCTCATTGTTCAATGCTCGCCTATGAGTGAGAACATGTGGCATTTGATTTTCTGCTCTTGTGTCAGAGAATTCTCTTTGCTGAGAATTATGATTTCCAGATGCAGCCATGTCCCTACAAAGGACACAGACTCATCATTTTTTATGGCTGCATAATATTCCATGGTGTATGCCACATTTTTCTTGTTTAGTCTATCATCAATAAGTTCGGTTACAGGTCTTTGCTATTGTAAACAGTGCCACTACAATAAATTGATTTTTTAAGCTGTGTCTTTATTGTATATTCTCTTCAAAGTGATGAATGTATTTTCTGAAAATACTAATTTATATTCCCATTTTTGTACTGAGGTAAAATTACAAATAGAAATGAGCATATTACTATAATATAATTACTGATTAATACAGTTAAACCTTAACAAACTAACATGTTATTATAATGGCATTCCACGGCTAGTGTAGGGGTCAATGCAACACAAATATTAAACTAAAAGGGAAATATACAATAAAGAAATCTGATGACATGTCATATATTCTAGTACTACAGGTAAAAATTTGCTCTCTGATCATTATATAAACAAAAGTCTATACTTGTGAAAGAATGTAAGTACACAGTTTTGCCAATTTTGTGCATTCCCAAGGAAAGGTAAAGAGTGATTCCTGGGCTTTGATTTCAACTCTCTTTCATTTGGTTTCAGCTCTCCTTCTCTTTTCATTATCTTTCATTATTTCATTTCCCTTTCTCTATCTCTATATGCTTGACTCTGATGTCCTTGGTCTCGAATTTCCATTTATGTCTCAGGTCTTTCACAGTGAGTTGCCCTCATTGTTACATTTCCTATTGAAATGAGAAATATCTTCTTCAACTACTTCTTCATTTGGAATTAGACAGATTTATTTATTTATTTATTTACTTACTTACTTACTTATTTACTTACTTACTTATTTACTTATTTATTGCATTTTAGGTTTTGGGGTACATGTGCAGAACATGCAAGATAGTTGCATAGATACATACATGGCAGTGTGTTTTGCTGCCTTCTGCCCCTTCACCCACATCTGGTATTTCTCCCCAGGCTATTCCCAGCTCCCCCCCCCCATGCTGTCCCTTCCCTATTCTCCACAATGGACCCCAGTGTGTAGTACTCCCTTCCCTGTGTCCATGTGTTCTCATTGTTCATCACCCGCTTATGAGTGAGAATATTCAGTGTTTCATTTTCTGTTCTTATGTAAGTTTGCTGAGAATGATGTTCTCCAGATTCATCCATGTCCCTACAAAGAACACAAACTCATCATTTTTGATTGCTGCATAATATTCCATGGTGTATATGTGCCACATTTTCCCAGACCAGTTTATCATTGATGGGCATTTGGGTTGGTTCCATGTCTTTGCTATTGTAAACTGTGCTGCAATGAACATTCATGTGCATGTGTGTTTACAGTAGAATGATTTATAGTCCTTTGGACATATACCCTGTAATGAAATTGCTGGGTCAAATGGAATTTCTATTTCTAAGTCCTTGGGGAATCACCACACTGTCTTCCACAATGGTTGAACTAATTTACACTCCCACCAGCAGAGTAAAAGTGTTCCTATTTCTCCACATTCTCTCCAGTATCTTAATGATCACCATTCTAACTGGTGTGAGATGGTATCTCAATGTGGTTTTGATTTTCATCTCTCTAATGACCAGTGATGATGAGCATTTTCTCATATGTTTGTAAGCCTCATGTATGTCTTCTTTTGTAAAGTGTCTGTTCATATCCTTTGCCCATTTTTAAATGGGCTTGTTTGTTTTTTTCTTGTAAATCTGTTTGAGTTCTTTGTAAATTCTGGATATCAGCCCTTTGTCAGATGGGTAAACTTCAAAAAATTTTTCCCATTCTGTTGGTTGCTGATTCACTCTAGTGACTGTTTCTTTTCCATGCAGAAGCTGTGGAGTTTAATTAGGTCCCATTTGTCTATTTTGGCTTTCGTTGCCAATGCTTTTGGTGTTTTGGTCATAAAGTCCTTGCCTACTCCTATGTCCTGAATGGTTTTGCCTAGATTTTCTTCTAGGGTTTTACGGTGTCAGGTCTTATGTTTAAATCTTTAATCCATCTGAAGTTAATTTTAGTGTAACGTGTCAGGAAGGGGTCCAGTTTCTGCTTTCTGCACATGGCTAGCCAGTTTTTCAAACACCATTTATTAAACAGGGAGTCCTTTCCCCATTGCTTGTTATTGTTATGTTTATCAAAGATTGTATAGTTGTAGATATGCTGTGTTGTCTCTGATGCCTGTGTTCTGTTCCATTGGTCTATATCTCTGTTTTGGTACCAGCACCATGCAGTTTTGATTAGTGTAGCCTTGTAGTATAGTTTAAAGACTGGTAGTGTGATGCCTCCCACTGTGTTATTTTTGCTTAGAATTGACTTGGCTATGCAGGATCTCCTTTGGTTCCATATGAAGTTCATGGTGGTTTTTTCCAGTTCTGTGAAGAAAGTCCATGGTAATTTTATGAGGATAGCATTGATTCTGTAAATTACTTTGGGCAGTATGGCCATTTTCACAATATTGATACTTCCTAACCATGAACATGGAATGTTTCTCCATCTGTTTGTGTACTCTCTTTTTTTCCACAATTGATTTACATGTTTTAATATAATACTTAAAAAATTACAACCAGTTTTTAATTAATTTTTAAAAAGTTATTTGAAGTTAGTAGTAAGAATCTTCTCTACAAAGTAGCAAATAAATCAATTCAATTGGTACTGACATTAAAACCAGAAAAGATTGTGCAGGCAGGCAGTGATCTTTGAATATATTTTTAAATGTAATATATGATTTTTTTTTAATTTTTATTGCATTATAGGTTTTGGGGTACATAGGCAGAACATGCAAGGTAGTTGCATAGGTACACACATGGCAGTATGTTTTGTCCTCTCTTATTTTGTTGAGCAGTGGTTTGTAGTTTTCCTTGAAGAGGTCCCTTACATTTCTTTTTAGTTGCATTTCTAGGTATTTTATTCTTTTTGTAGCAATTGTGAATGGCAATTCCTACTTGATTTGGCCCTCTTTAAATCTGTTGTTGGTGTATAGTAATGCTTGTGATTTTTGCACATTGATTTTATATCCTGAGACTTTGCTGAAGTTGCTGATCAGTTTCAGGAGTTTTTGGGCTGAGATAATGGGGTCTTCTAGATACACTATCATGTCGTCTGCCAATAGTGACAAATTGGCTTTCTCCTTTTCTATTTGAATACCCTTTATTTCTTTTTCTTGCCTGATTGCTCTGGCTAGAACTTCCAGTACTATGTTGAATAGGAGGGGCGAGAGAGGGCATCCTTGTCTAGTGCCAGATTTCAAAGGGAATGCTTCCAGTTTTTGCCCATTAAGTATGATATTGGCTGTTGGTTTGTCATAAATAGCTTTTATTATTTTGAGATACATTCCATCAATACCGAGTTTATTGAGGGTTTTTAGCATAAAGGGTTGTTGAATTTTGTCAAAGGCCTTCTCTGCATTAATTAAGATAATCATGTGGTTTTTGTTTTTGGTTCAGTTTATGTGGTAAATTACATTTATAGACTTGCATATGTTGAACCGGCTTTGCATCCCCAGTATGAATCTTACTTGGTCATGATGGATAAGCTTTTTGATGTGCTGTTAAAATCAGCTTTCCAATATTTTATTGAAGATTTTTGCATCTATGTTCATCATGGATATTGGCCTGAAGTTTTCTTTTCTTGTTGAGTCTCTGCCGGGTTTTGGTATCAGGATGATGTTGGTCTCATAAAATGAATTGGGAAGGATTCCCTCTTTTTGGATTTTTTAGAACAGTTTCAGAAGGAATGGTACCAGCTTCTCTTTGTGTATCTGGTAGAATTCGGCTGTGAACCCAACTGGACCTGGGCTTTTTGTGTGTGGTAGGCTCTTAATTGCTGCCTCGACTTCAGACCTTGTTATTGGTCTATTCATAGTTTTAGCTTCCTCCTGGTTTAGGCATGGGAGGACACAGGTGTCCAGAAATCTATGCATTTCTTCCAGGTTTATTAGTTTATGTGCATAGAGTTGTTTGTAATATTCTCTGATGATGGTTTGAATTGCTGTGCAATCTGTGGTGATTTCCCCTTTATCATTTTTTATTGTGTCTATTTGGTTATTCTCTCTTTTTTTTTTTTATTAGTCTGGCTAGTGGTCTGTCTATTTTGTTGATCTTTTCAAAAAACCATCTCTTTGATTTATTGATTTTTGAAGGGTTTTTCGTGTCTCTATCTCCTTCAGTTTTGCTATGATCTTAGTTATTTCTTGTCTTCTGCTATGTTTTTGAGTTTTTTTTTTTATCTTTCTCCTCTAGCTCTTTCAATTTTGATGATAGGGTGTCAATTTTGGATCTCTCCACTCTTCTCATGTGGGCACTTATTGCTATATATTTTCCTCTACAGACTGCTTTAAATGTGTCCCAGAGATTCTGGTATGTTGTGTCTTCATTCTCCTTGGTTTTGTAGAACTTCTTTATGTCTGTCTTCATTTCATTGTTTATCCAATTAACATTCAAGAGCCAGTTGTTCAGTTTCTATGAAGCTGTGCAGTTCTGAGTTAGTTTCTGCATTCTGAGTTCTAACTTGATTGCACTATGGTCTGAGAGACTGTTTGTTATGATTTCAGTTGTTTTGCATTTGCTGAGGAGTGCTTCCAATTATGTGGTCAATTTTGAAGTAGGTGTGATGTGGTGCTGAGAAGAATGTATATTCTGTGGATTTGGGGTGGAGAGTTCTGTAAACGTCTATTAGGTTGCTTGTTCCAGGTCTGAGTTCAAGCCCTGGGTATCCTTGTTAATTTTCTGTCTGGTTGATCTGTCTAATATTGACAGTGGAGTGTTAAAGTCTCCCACTATTATTGTGTGGGAGTCTAAGTTTCTTTGTAAGTCATTAGAAACTTGCCTTATATATTTGGGTGCTCCTGTGTTGGATCCATATATATTTAGAATCTTTAGCTCTTCTTGTTGTATTGATCCTTTTACCATTATGTAATGTCGTTCTTTTTATCTCTTGACCTTTGTTGCTTTAAAGTCTATTTTATTGGAGATGAGAATTGCTACTCCTGCTTTTATATGCTCTCCATTTCCTTGGTAAATCTTCCGCCATCCCTTTATTTTGAGCCTTTGTGTATCCTTGCATATGAGATGGGTTTCCTGGATACAGCACACCAATGAGTTTTGGCTTTTTATCTAATTTGCCAGTCCTGTCTTTTGATTGGTGCATTTAACCCATTTACATTTTGGGTTAATATTGTTATGTGTGAATTTGATACTGTCATTTTGATGCTAGCTGACTGTTTTGCTCATTCGTTGATGCAGATTCTTTATTTTGTTGATGCTCTTTAGCATTTGGTATGTTTTTGGAATGGCTGGTACTGATTGTTCCTTTCTATGTGTAGTGCCTCTTTCATGAGCTCTCGTAAAGGTGCCCTGGTGGTGACAAAAATCTCTGAGAACTTTCTTTTTGCAAAGGATTTTATTTTATTTTATTTTTTCACTTATGATGCTCAGTTTGGCAGGATATGAAATTCTGGGTTGAAAGTTATTTTCTTTATGGATGTTGAATATTGGTCTCCACTCTCTTCTGGCTTGTAGGGTTTTCTGCTGAGAGATCTGCTGTGAGTCTGATGGGCTTTTCTTTGTGGGTGACCTGACCTTTCTCTCTGGCTGCCCTTAGCATTTTTCCTTCATTTTAACCCTGGTGAATCTGATGATTATGTGCCTTGGGGTTGCTCTTTTTGCAGAGTATCTTTGTGGTGTTCTCTGTATTTCCTGGATTCAGATATTGGCCTGCCTTTCTAGATTGGGGAAATCTTCCTGGGTAATATCCTAAAGAGTATTTTCCAGCTTGGATTCACTCTCTTCGTCACCATCTTCTACACCTATCAAACTTAGATTAGGTCTCTTCACATAGTCCCACATTTCTTGGAGATTTTGTTCTTTTCTTTTTGTGCTTTTTTCTCTAATTTTGGCTTCTTGTTTATTTCATTGTGTTGATCTTCGACTTCTGATATCCTTTTTTATGCTTGGTCAATTCGGCTCTTGAAACTTGTACATGTTCTGCGAAGTTCTCGTGTTGTGTTTTTCAGCTCCTTCAATTCATTCATATTCCTCTCTAAGTTTTCCATTCATGTTCTCCTTTCCTCAAATCTTTTTTCAAGGTTCTTAGTTTCTTTGTATTGATTTAGAACATGTTCATTTTTAGCTCATGGAAGTTTCTCATTACCCACCTTCTGAAGTCTGATTCCATCATTTCATCACACTCATTCTTTGTTTAGTTTTGTTCCCTTGCTGGTGAGGAATTTTGGTCCTTTGTAGGAGGTAAGGTGTTCTTGTTTGGGGTGTTTTTCTCCTTTTTGCACTGGTTTCTTCCAATCTTTGTGGATTTATCGACCTGTCATCTGAGTAGTTGCTGATTTTTCAATTGGGTCTCTGAGTGGATGTCCAGATTGTTGATGATGAAATATTTCTGTTTCTTGGTTTTCATTCTAACAGTCTAGCCCCTCTGATGTAAGACTACTGAGGTCCACTCCAGGCCCTGCTTGCCTGGGGTACACCTGTAGCAGCTGCAGAACAGTGAGGGATGCTACCAGTTTTTTCTTCTGCTATCTTCGTTCCAGAATGATGCCCACCAAATGTCAGTCTGCTCAGTCCTTATTGAGGTGACTCTTTGTATATACAGGGGTCATGGAGCTGCTTGAGAAGATGGTCTGTACTTTATAGGAGCTCAAGTGCTGAGCTGTAAGCTCTATTGTTCGTTCAGGGCTGCTAGGCAAGTACGTTTAAGTCTGCTGCAGCAGAACTCATAAAACCCCTTTTTTCCCTCAGATGCTCTGTCTCGGGGAGTTAGGGCTTTATTTATGAGTATCCATTGCACTGTCCTGCCCAGCTAGGAGGCAGATTAGTCACTATTTGCCTGCCGAGGCTCCACCCTGCTGCTGTGGGGTCCACCCTGTTGCCTTGGGCTCTTCCCTGCTGCTGTGGACTCTGCCCTGTTGCCTGGGGCTCTGCCCTGCTGCTGTGGGCTCTTCCCTTTTGCCATGGGCTCTGCCCTGCTGCCAAGTATAATTCCCTGTAGTCCTGCTTTTATGGGTGTGGTTAGAACAGCTGTGTTGATGGTGGCCTGCCTCTGTATTGGCAGAGTCTCTCTGTTATGGCAGGTTGCCTCGGCAATGGCAGGCTGCATCTTGGAGAGTACCTCAGTAGAAGCAGAATGTCTCAGTAATGGCAGAACCCCTTCCCCACTGAGATGCACCATTCTGGGTTCAGCTATGCCCGCCGTGAAACTCTCAACCCCGAGCATTTCAAATTGCCGTTTTGTTTGTCCCTGTGGGGGTGGGACCCACCGAGCCTGATCACCTGTCTCCCTGCCTCAGAGCCCTTTAGTTTTTTTTTTTTTTTTTTTTTTTTAGTTGAACAATTCACTCTCTCCCAGGTGTTTCAGTTGCCTCCTGAAAGGGCACCAGGATCGGTGTGATTTCCCATGCAGTAACCCACTGCGCCGGCTCAAACATCACTTCCCAGGAATCTCCTGGTGTGGCTCACTGTCCAAGTCCCTTTTAATCAGATGAATATGCTAATCTGCCCTCCCAAATCTCAAATTGCCAGTTTAACAGGGCGCCCAGACCAGTGCATTTTGTGCAGAGTGCTGCTGCACTGCGGCACCGGCCGAAACAGCCGTGCCAGCCAAAACAGCTGTGCTGGTGTCCCATGTCTCTCCTACACCTGGGAATTTCACTGTTCTGTGGGCAACTAAGATCCATTTGTAAATGTGGCATGAACTCACCCTCTGTGCCTTCACTGAAAGCTGCAATCCTGAGTTGCTTCTATGGCTCCATCATTCTAGTTTACTTCCAAATTTATTTATTAACTAAAAGAATGGCAACCATGGGAGGGAGTCTTTTAGGATTTGGTATACTTCATTTGTTTATATTCATACTATAGTAGTCGGGATGCTTTTGGGTGCACATCACAGGAACCCAGCTCTCACTAAGAAAATGTGTCTATTATCAGTCTTCATCACCCAAAGTGCTGAGAATGAACATGTCACTGGGAACAGACCAGCCACTGTAATCCATTTCTTTGACCACAGATATTACTTCAGCAATTGTTTCTTATTATTCGGTAAGCAGAAATGCACTTCATCTTTTTTCCAAAGTAGGCTACCTAAAATCACATCCAGGAACTGTATTGTAAAATACTCTCATGAAAATACTCATTTATAGGCCAGAATCTCTGGTTATACTCACATCTACTCTTTTTTATTAATAATATTTTTCAATACTAACATGCACCAATATATTTAACCATAAGAAAGCAAAAATACATTTTGCAAGTAAAATTTTTAGCTCATCTCTCTAAAGTTTTCTAAGAAAAAATAATCTGCTTTCAGGTAGAGCTATTTTCAGGGGCTTGACCATTATAATCAAGAGCCTGTGTCCATCTATCAGCTCTGTGTGGTTTGGCATGACTTCAATCTGTGTATAATCACTCCATGAAATAGGTAAGAGAGCTTTAACAATCAGAGGCAAACGTGCAGAACATCACATCCCTTTGTCATTGTCACTCATATATATCCTACAGCACTTATGTTAAACATTAAGTATATAGCATTTACTGTAATATTGCTATGCTATGTAGAATAGAAAAGAAAACCTGTCAAATCCACAACAGAATTAAACTTATTCCCCAGATATCTTATTCCAAAGTAATAACATGATAACAAAATAAATTTAAGACATGCCAGATATATTTTGAATTTTGTGGTGATCTTCTTTCAATATTCAGCAATCTCTAGTCTAAATTTAAAAAAAATGTAATCATCTACATTCAATATGCAATGGTAGAAGATCAGAAGGGAAGATGAATAACATAAGGTATTTACAATTTTTAACATAAATCCTATTCCTTGGGCCAGGTTCAATATGAATTTCCTTCCCAGATAGTGAAGGGCCTCCCACTATGTTACTCAATATAGATAACTGAGGTCCTGTATTTTTTGGTTATGGTCCTCAGTTCACTGATTTGAGATAAGTGAAGAGGTGGAATTCTCTTCAGAGAGCTATTCAGACTCTTCTATCCACTGCTTAAATGTCCTATTATGGAGATTTGGAGGATGCTTTGAGAACAGCATTCATAAAGATCCATTAACAAGTCTTACTCTGGTAGTATATTTTCTTACAAACACAGAAAGACTCTGGCCAGTTTTGGTTTTGCCTATGTCAGAGGTGTAATGAAATTCAGAGATTAAGTAAAGTCACAAAGCTTGAATTTGGACACCCTTGATAAGATTTATGATCCTCTAAAAATGGCACTTCATGTACTGTACATGTCCAAAGCTTTCGGTCTAATAGACCCTGTCTGACTGTGGGATAAAGCAGAAACATGGATTGTAATATTTTCTCTACTTTAACCAAGTAATTCAGATGAAGAATTAAATTTATAGCAATTATGTTAATTTTGTTAATCTCAAGTACCAGTCTTATATACTTCTGTTTACCACCATCACTCTGAATTCTGCTCAAAATACAGATTTTCAGGTCTGTGAGGATCTACTTATCTTTAAAAATAAATTCCAACAATTTTAGTTATTTAATTACAAGACGTAACGTGTCATTTTGCAAAAACTTCATTATATTTCCTCCTTCTCTTTAGAATGGGCAAGTGTAAAAGAAGCCTGAAACTGCTTTGGAACATCTAATTGAAGGTGAAAAAGAGGTAGCCAAGAGTTCAGGACAAATGTATTTACAAGATATCTAAATCTTCACATTCTGTGAATGCATAGTCCAAATTATTATACAATGTTTCAGAAATAGGAACTGCAAACCCTAACTTATTCCATAATTTAGGATTCATCATTTGTAGCTCTCCACTTTTAAGTAACACTGTTTATGTTGGACAGAATTGAGTGCCAGTTAGAAGATATATTAAAACTAACTTAAACAAGAGACAATGCATTTTGACCCAATAAATGTCAAAACTAAGTGTGTAGAATTCCTTTAGGCAAAGTGTTTCAAATTGTTATCACATTGTTTCTCTCTCTCCTCTCTCTCTCTCTCTCTCTCTGTCTCTCTCTCTCTCTTTCTCTCTCTCTCACCCTATATAACAGGGAAGGAGGGATCAATTGACTGATAGTTCCAGCAAAACCTCATGGATTAGAAGAAGGGTAGATATTCACAGAGGTATGTTATTCAGACAAAAGCAATGTGTGTTTACTAGAGCTATTCTGCAAGATACTGCCTTAGGTACTTGGCATGAGTTAGAGAGTTTAAAGGAGTGATTAGCCAATCGAAAAACAGATATGAGACATGCTTTCTTGGAAGCATATAAAAGCTGATAATGTAGTTACTAAAATAAGGGGTCTTCACAAATAAAAGTAATACAAAGTAAAATTTAGTAAGCCTATTATAGAATATTTTTGGCAGCCTTTGAGGAGTAGTGGGTTGCTAACCTTGTTCCTGGTTCCTTCTGCTTCAAGGCTGTTTCTGCAGCATTTTATTTCCTCTTGTGTATATCTCACTGATAGCTTGCCCTGTAATCATTTTTTTCTCTTGAATGACCACAGACACAGGGAGGCAACATTTTACTGAAGAAAATACAGCAATTAATTTAGATATTTACAGTACAGAAAAACACTTTGCACATTTAAAATGAAATAATTGTCATTTTAAAATCTCTTGTATAGCTCCTACCACTGGTCTTTGAAATTCCATCATTTCCTCTATTATGACATTGTGAAAATAGTTAAATACAGCTCTTTTTATATTCTCTGTGTCATTCATGGTTTGGTCAGAGAAGCAGAGCTCTTACAATTGTTATGGGGATAAGAGATTTCTTATAGTTAATTAGACTTTTACACAAATATGGAAGGATCTGAGGAAACTGAAAGAATAAAAGGAATGTTATAGAATCGGAAAAAGAGCTAATTCACTAGCTCACAGGAAATAAACTGAGAACTTGCAGGGAAATTTTGACAAGGAAATGTGTCAGATCACTGAAGTGAGAAACTGTGAAACGCGAACTTGAGGAAAGGTCTACTGGAATCTGTTATCTCTATAAAGGTAAAACATGTGCTCTGCACCCAAGCTTCCGATAGTGGTCCCTAAAGATCCTATTTATCAACAAAGCCAACAGTTGAGAAGGTAAGCTCAATGAAGACAGAGAAAAGAAGATTAGCTGAAACCATTTGGGTAAATCTGTGCCTATCTAACTACGTAACTTATCATTATAACCATTTGGTAATAGTGGCTCCTTCCTACTTTTACCTTCACATCACACTCAAATTCCTTTGTGGCCAACTCTATCCCAGAGGCTTACATGAAAGGGTATTATGGGAAATGCAGTTATGAGCTTCAAATATATGTTGACTGACACAATCAACTACACTCTACCATTCTCAATTTGTCATTCATATATGCCTCATTTGACAGTCATATTTAAAATCCAGATAAAGAAATAGAAAAACCATGTATTGACCTAATAAAACATTAGGTCAAATAACTAAACACATATCAACCGTCTCCCAAAGAGAATATATGTTACTTTAGCCATAATTGGGTAATGTTTATATTTCCTCAAGCTGGTTCAACCTGTCTTTGATATGTGGTAAATTAATAGAGATAATATTAACATATGTCAGGTAACAGCAGTGAGAAGGGAAAATGATATACATATGTACACAAATATATTAATATTAATAAAGGAAAAATATATAACTACTACTGTTTTTCTTTCCATAACTAGACACATTTTCATAACCGGTCATTCTGTTATGTGTAACAAATTACTACAAATTTCATGGCTTAAAACAATATCCATTTATTATCTCACAGTCTTATTATTGAGATACTAGGCTAGCTTAACTGGGTTCTCTGTTCAAGGTCTCACAAAGCTGAAAAATGACTGGAGCCAGGCTTCTCTCCCTTCTGATGTTCTGTGTCCTATCTTAAGCTCATGTGGCTATGGGCAGTATTTGGTTTCATGTGGTTATATGACTGAGGTCTCTACTTTCTGGTCTCATGGCTAAGGATCATTCTTAGGTCTTAGATTCCATCCACAGGTCTTATTACCTTGACCTTTACACATCATTGCACCTGACTTCTTCAAAGGCAAAAGAATCTCTACCAAGGAAGATCCCAATCTCCCCTTTACAAGCTTCTCTGATTGTGAGAACTATCTAGAATAACTCCCTTTAGATGAACTCAGATACAACTTAATTACTGCTATAAAATTTAATCGTCTTTGTATGTAATACAATCTAACTATGAGACTGATATCTATCATATTCACAGTCTATCCCACTCTCAAATGGGACATCTGGGATTTGGACTATGAAACTATTTTAGAATTCTGCCAACCATAAATCATCATAGTTTGTATTCCTAACTTCTGTCTTCAGTTCCCAACTATTTTATAGACACCTGTGCATGTGCACGTGCACACACAGATAGAAATAGACATATATATATATATATATATATATATATATATATATATATATATATATAATTTCCCTTGCTAGTTGTGGTCTCTTTTCTGCTGAGGTGATTCAAACTTTCCTTATTGAAAGATGTAGTGCACTTGTAGCTCTGCCTGTATTGGGTGGTTGTAGTTTCAATTTAGCTTACACCACAAGACATGAAAGTGCTAAAAGGAACTGCAAAGGATTACTAGGATTCTAGACACTTAACATTTTCTCCATTATGCAATAATGGTTCCCCCTTGATTTTCAAGATGAATTACTGAAAGCAGTAAAGTAGTCCCTTTCTTTTTACTTTAATGGCATGTAAAAGATGCTTTTTGTTTTTTAGTAAAATAAAGCAAAAAGAACACTCGTGTACTGTCCATGGTTGCCATGGAAGCTGCTCCCCTACTTGAGCCACATGACTCAGCAGGTCTAATGTTTTCAAAGATAGCAATGCTGTGTGGAACCTTTGCCAACTACAGTAAATGACTAGCAGTGTGGACCTTTGAAATTCTGGAACAAGGTAATTTCACCATTTGCAGCAAAGTATTCTCTTTATCAACATATTTTGTCTTGCTATTGGGACTTAGTAGGGACTAAATGCTTGGCCATAGGTCACCAAGTTTTGATGTAACATGAGCTGCTCATCATAAATTGGACATAACCTAGCATAATGGGCATAAAGTTTGTATACAAAGCACCATTTTGTCATCAAATGGAAATAATATATGCCATATCTGGCTTCGGCAGTTCCTCAAGGCACACATAAGTTGTGTGAGCAAGTGACTCCAATTCATATGTACACTTTTTCTGCAATATCCCTGCCTCTGTCTCACACCACATCTGTGGCCTCCATAGTGAGATGTTCACTATGAACCATTGGTTGAGGAACAAAAAGTTGGGTTTGGCTTACAGAGAACACTGAACAATATGCTGCCATTACCTGGAAGTGGACAGCAGTATCATTACAACTTTGCTCAGCGTTTACATTACAGACAGTCTTGAAAAGAAATCGTCCCAATGGACAGAACTTAAAGCAGTGCACATATTCAAGTACTTGGAAGGAATACATTTGAAAATTGGTTCTGAGTAGTTCTTGGGAAGAGATGTATGGATAATCTTCTTAGAATGATGAACAAATGCAAATATATATATATATATATATATATATACCCACACACACTTATATTTATAATATATATACATATATATCTCCCTATATATTTATATATAATTTTATCTTATATATAATATATGTTATATATAATTTTATATTATATATGTTATATATAATTTTATATTATATATAATATATGTTATATATATTTTTACACTATATATAATATACATGTTTATATATATAAATAATATGTCTCCAACTATATCCATCTCTATCTACATCTAGTCATCTACCTATGTCCATATTTCCACCCTTGAGCCTGAGAGGAATGTTGTTTGGTTGTACATAAAGAAGCAATGAAAGATAATGAAGAAAGAGCTTAAAGAGACTAGCATCCCCTATAAAGCAGCTGCCTCATGAATGCTCATTTTCCTTTCTGTGGGCAAGTGGAAATTGTCCTACTCAAATAGGAAAGGGGAGCTGTTTCTAGAGACAAAAGAATTTCAGGAAAAATTTGAAATTTAAAATTTTCATCTTTAAAGGAATCTATCTGTGCTCTTAACCCAGTTTTAAAGTTCTATTCCTTCTGAATTAACCACTTAACTTTAACATAAGAGAAAGCGAAATACTGTGAATCTAATTTGCTTCATAATTAAGCTGGTAAAATGCACTTATATATAACCTCGGAATTGTTAATTCCCAGGAGTGCTGACTGTTTACTGTCAGTCCCAGCCATGTCCAATCCTCTGAGCCATAGTTTAGGCAAGAAAGTGGAAGTTATGCCCCTCCTTGCCATAACTGTATTAACACCAGACAAACTGAAAAGTCACCAGAATATAAGCTTTCAGCATACCAAATTCACATGGTATGGTTCCAGGCTTGAATGTATGACCAATATGCTATACTATTCCTCTTACAAATAAAAGAAAGAGTAAAAAAACTTTTTAAACAGATTGATATTCTAAGTTTTAAGATATAAGAAGGCACTGAATATTCACTATGTGTGGTTCTCAATCTTTTTTGGGGAAAAACTATAAAAAAAATTATCAAAATGCCTTAAGCCTTTTTCAAACTCTACACAAGTTCCTGAGGCTTTCATCCCTCTTACCCAATCTTCCCCTAACCCCTAACACTCATACACACAAAATAAATACTACATATTTCCTAAAATTGAGTTTTAATTAACATTGTGGAAAATACAAGAAATATTTTAGTTCAGAGTATATAGAATGGCTTAAGCAGAGTAGACACATTGAAGTCCAAGATAATATGCAAAATTCCCTAAAATGTTTAAATTTACATATATTGTTCAAATTAAAACACGAAATCATTTTTTCTGTGATTTTGTACACACATATATGATAAGGCACAAATACCAATTCTGCTCATACAAATAATCAAATTTCTATCGCTTTTGTGATGTTTCAACATCTCAAACAAGTATGTCTTGATATATGTGTGAAAGAAGCTACTGTGCTTTTTAAATTTGGTACATATCTTTGTGTATTATTTAAATAATTATCTCAAAATTAATTAGTGTCAGATCTTTATGAAAAATAAAATTATGCAAATTATGCATATGATGTCAAAAATCTCTCCAAAATTATTAATAAATGAATGATTCCAATGCATGGTAAGAATAGATATCAGTTTTCATACTGTTTCTAATTTCAATTATCTGAATAGATGACTAAAATGGCACAAAGTAGTGCTAATGGAATGTTCCTGCAATATAAGGATGGCTACCTGCTGAAACCTGAATGGAAACCTCAAATTCTAATAAATAAATGCTAATAGAAACAGTGCTGTTGATTGACTTAATGTGACAACATTATTGCATCAAACTTTTTTAAAACTTTTGATTTGATTAGAGGTGAAACACAGGCTGGGTGTGGTGGCTCAAGCCTGTAATTCCAGCACTTTGGGAGGCTGAGGTGCATGAATCATGAGGTCAAGAGTTTGAGACCAACTGGCCAACATAGTAAAACCCCATGTCTACTAAAAATACTATAATTATCTGGGCAGGATGGTGCACGCTTGTAGTCCCTGCTACTTGGGAGGCTGCGGCAGGAGAATTGCTTGAACTCAGGAAGTGGAGGTTGTGGTTAGTCAAAATCACACCACTGCACTACAGCCTGGGCAATAAAGCAAAACTCCATCTCTGGAAAAAAAAAAAAAAAAAAAAAAGAAGTGGAACACAATGTGAGGTTTAAAATTAGAAAATACAATGAGACTAGATATTAGTTAGACTAGATTTATAGTTTCACACTATAAATACTTGAAAGCTGGATATTTTCCCCCTTGTGTTCCCAAACACTTATAAGCAATTTTCTTGGTAAAATTATAAGAACTGGATTTTTTTTTGTGTGTGACTGAAGTGACAGAATAAATAATACTGTTTTCTTCATTTTATTCAGGCAAACTTATGAGATATATAATGTAAAAATAAATGTTCACAGAAAACAATGCAAGGTTTTACAAAAATTCCTAATTGTGTATTTTTTCTTTTGCAGTAAAGTTTTCTACACTACTCTAGAAAACGAATAACAGCTTTACTTAGTGCTTTTTTCTCCACTTCATACAGGCCTTCTGAAATTTATGCCATTGAATGAAAACAAAAAAGCAAAAAAAAAAAAAAAAAAAAAAAAACCTCACAACTGTATAGATTATAGATTATGGTTCCAACCCGATTTCAAGTTGAATAGTCTAGGTAGAAAAATGTCAAACGGGTCTAGAGAAACCATATGGACATCATTAATCAGGAACCTTTTCTTATTCACTGATTTTCATAGCTTTCTCATTATCAGTCTCAAATTTTACTGCATGCTACATCCCTAGGGAATTTTTCTATTCTTTCTCATCTTCCATTTTTGTAGGAAGATATTTTTAAACTTACATCTATTCTTCTCAATTCCACCCCCATTAACTGCTGCACACAGCTTGCCCAAATGCAAACATTTTCCTTTGTAAAACGATATTTTACTTTCAGTACTAAGTTAATGATTCATTAAAGTCAAGTCCTTTTTATGTATGACTGGTACTTAGTCTTGTGAATAATTAGAGTACATTTTAATGAGGAAACATAACAAGATGATAATAAAATTGAATATTTACATTCAAGTTTACAATTTCTTAAAATCTATATTGAAACACAATTACATGTTTGAATGTTTTTTTTTTTTTAATTTTTATTGCATTATAGGTTTGGGGGTACATGTGCTGAACGAGCAAGATAGTTGCATAGGTACACACATGGCAGTGTGCTTTGCTGCTTTCCTCCCCTTCACCCACACTTGGTATTCATCCCAATACCCAATTTCAAGACATTGTGATGGGTAGAGCTAAGATGTTTAAATTAAATGCTGAATGTCAATAACTTGGATGTGTCTTTCAGATATGGGAACACATTTCATGCTCCAAACAAAACTTTGTAGAAAGAATTATCATTGAAAACCTATAGGTAGGAAAATTGGCTCAGAAAGATTAAGAAATTTATTCATGATCTTTACAGATACCAATTATTGCATAGAAAATAAGGAGTTAAAAATATCTGTTATTGTTAGTATTCTCCAGTTGAAAACAATTAGCTTTAACACAGAGGACAAAATTAGGGAATACAGAAAATATTTTAGGCAAATCTCTAATTGAGAAAAAGCATATTCCACATACGTTCTAACTCACTACAATAACGTATGTAAAACATTTATCATCATTATTATTATTATTTGTTTGTTTTTTGAGATGGAGTCTTGTCTGTCACCAGGCTGGAGGGCAGTGGAGCGATCTCAACTCACTGCAACTCCCACCTCCTTGGTTCAAGCAATAGAACCAAGGAGAATTTCCTGCCTCAGCCTCCTGAGTATCTGGGACTACAGACACACTAGCTAGACTAATAAAAAAGAAAATAGAGAATAATCAAATAGATGCAATAAAAAATGATAAAGGAGAGATCACTACTAAATCCTCAGAAATACAAGCTACCATCAGAGATTACTACAAAGAGCTCTATGCACATAAATCAGTAAATCTGGAAGAAATGGATAAATTCCTGGACACTTGCATACTCCCAGGACTAAGATAATAAGAAGTTGAAACCCAGCACAGTCCAATAACAAGGTCTGAAATCCAGGCAGCAATTAATAGCCTACCAACCAAAAAAAGTCCAGGACCAGATGGGTTCACCGCTGAATTCTACCAGATGTACTAAGGGGAGCTGGTACATTCCTGTTGAAACTATTCCAAACAATACAAAAAGAGGGAATCCTCCCTACTCTTCTATGAGACCAACATCATCCTGATACCAAACCCCAGAAGAGACACAACTAAAAAAGGAAAGCTACAGGTCAATATCCATGATGAACATTGACGCAAAAAGCTTCAATAAAATACTGGCAAATCAAATCCAACAGCACATCAAAAAGCTTACCCACTGCAATCAAGTAGTCTTTATCCCAGGGATGCAAGGCTGGTTCAACATATGCAAATCTATAAACATAATCCACCACATAAACAGAACCAAAAACAAAAACCACATGATTATCTCAATAGTCACAGAGAAGGCCTTCAACAAAAATTCAACAGCCCTTTGTACTAAAAACTCTCAATAAACTAGGTATCGATGAAATAATAAAAGAACAAAGCTGGAGGCATCATACTACCTGACTTCAAACTAAAAGCCTACAGTAATCAAAACAGCATAGTACAAGTACCAAAACAGAGATATAAATGAATGGAACAGAACAGAGGCCTCGGAAGCAACTCCACACATCTACAACCATCTAATCTTTGACAAACTCACAAAAACAAGCAATGGGGAAAGGAATCCCTGTTTAATAAATAGTGTTGGGAAAACTGGCTAGCTTTATGCAGGAAGCTGAAACTGGACCCCTTCCTTACATCTGATACAATAATAACTCCAGATGGATTAAAGATGTAAACATAAGAACTAACACCATAAAAACCCTAGAAGAAAATCTAGGCAACACCATTCAGGACATACGCACAGGCAAGGACTTCATGACTAAAACACCAAAAGCAATGGCAACAAAAGTCAAAATAGACAAATGGGACCTAATTAAACTTAAGAACTTCTGTACAGCAAAAGAAACAATCATTAGAGTAAACTGACAATCAACAGAATGGGAATTAATTTCTGCAACCTACCCATCTGACAAAGGGCTAATATCGCAAATCTACAAAGAACTAAAGTAGATTTACAAGAAAAAACAAACCCATTCAAAAGTGGGAGAAAGGATATGAACAGACATTTTTCAAAATAAGACATTTATGTGGCCAACAATCATGAAAAAATGCTCATTATCATTGGTCATTAGAGAAATGCAAATCAAAACCACATTGAGATACTACCTTACACCAGTTAGGATGGTGATAATTAAAGAATCTGGAGACAACAGATTCTGGAGAGGATGTGGAGAAAAAGGAACACTTTTACACTGTTGGTGGGAGTATAAATTAGTTTAATCATTGTGGAAGACAGTGTGGTGATTCCTAAAGGATTTAGAAATAGAAATTCCATTTGACCCAGCAATCCCATTAGTGGGTATATACATATAGGATTATAAATCATTCTATTATAAAGACACATGCACATGTATGTTTGTTTCATCACTATTTAAGACAGCAAAGACCTGGAACCAACTCAAATGCCCATCGATAATAGACTGGACAAAGAAAATGTTGCCATACACACCATGGAATACTATACAGCCATAAAAAACAATGAGTCATGTCCTTTGTAGAGACATGGATAAATCTAGAAACCATCATTCTCAGCAAACTGACACAAGAACAGAAAACCAAACACCTCATGTTTTCACTCATAGGCAGGTGATGAACAATGAGAACACTTGAGCACAGGGAAGGATACGACACTCACTGTGCTAAGTGGGGGATGGAGGAAAGGGGAGGGGAGGGACATTGAGGGGCATGGAGGATGGGGATGGATGACACCAGGAGAAATTCCTGATGTAGGCGATGGAGGGGGTGGTTGGAGACAGCAAACCACCATGGCAGGTATGTGCCTATGCAACAATCCCGCAGGATGCAGGATGTGCACATGTACCCTAGTGCCTATAGTACAAATCAAAAACAAAAACAAAAAATCCACTAGAATTTAAAGAGTACTATGGAAATACAAAACTAATATCACAGCTGACTTTCATAAAACAGAGGAGATGTGTTTTGAGATATTCTTTTTTTTTGTAGTATGAAATTTTTAATATAATTCTCTCCATAATTGAAAAAGTAGATAAACAAAAATTGAAAAATGAGAATACTTAAGCAACATGTTTAGCATACGTTACCTAACTGACATATATAAGATACAATAACCTAAACTGCAAAATATAACATTACTTTCCAATGCACATTGAAAATTTACCAAAATCAATCACATACTAACTCATAAAGCAAGTATCAACAATATTTAAGAGATTAAAATCTTTCAAAGTATATTTTTTTTTTGATCATTTGCATTTTGTTATTTTTTTATTTTTTTTAATTGCATTTTAGGTTTTGGGGTACATGTGAAAAACATGCAAGATCACACATGGCAGTGTGATTTGCTGCCTTCCTCCCCATCACCTATATCTGGTGTTTCTCCCCATGCCATCTCTCCTCAACTCCTCACCCTCCACTGTCCCTCCCCATTTCCCCCCAACAGACCCCAGTGTGTGATGCTCCCCTCCCTGTGTCCATGTGTTCTCATTGTTCAACACCCACCTATGAGTGAGAACATGAGGTGTTTGATTTTCTGTTCTTGTGTCAGTTTGCTAAGAATGATGGTTTCCAGGTTCATACATGTCCCTACAAAGGACATGAACTCATCATTTTTGATGGCTGCATATTATTCCATGGTGTATATGTGCCACATTTTCCCTGTCCAGTCTATCATCAATGGGCATTTGGGTTAGTTCCAGGTCTTTGCTATTGTAAACAGTGCTACAATGAACATTTGTGTGCATGTCTCCTTATAGTAGAATGATTTATAATCCTTTGGATATATACCCAGTAATGGGATTGCTGGGTCAAATGGAATTTCTATTTCTAGGTCCTTAAGGAATCACCACACTGTCTTCCACAATGGTTGAACTAATTTACCCTCCCACCAGCAGTGTAAAAGTGTTTCTATTTCTCCATATCCTCTCCAGCATCTGTTGTCTCCAGATTTTTTAATGATCGCCATTCTAACTGGCATGAGATGGTATCTCAATGTAGTCTTGATTTGCATTTCTCTAATGACCAGTGATGATGAGCATTTTTTCATGTGTTTGTTGGCTTTGTGTATGTCTTCTTTTGTAAAGTGTCTGTTCATTTCCTTTACCCACTTTTGATTGGGCTTGTTTGTTTTTTTCTTGTAAATCTGTTTTCATTCTTTATAGATTCTGGGTATCAGCCCTTTGTCAGATGGGTAGACTGCAAAAATTTTTAAATTTCTAAATGTCTTTGTTTGGGGAATATTTATTATTTTTGTTAATATTTAGTTGGAAGTAAATAATAGACTATTGAGATCTTACATAAATTGTTGTCTCCTAGTATTTGTCTTTCACAGTCTGTGCTCTATTTTTCACACACTAAATTATAAACTTACGTGAGGCTATGTGATTAACTCAGGAGTAGTAAACATTGATTAAAATAATGAATGCAGTAATTATGTTCCTCACAATTTTTTATTCACAGTCATGTAATTTAATGCTAGTTTACTGACTACTAGGGAAGAAATAAACTAATGTTTGAAAAATGATTTAGAAACCACATTTATGTTCAGCTGAAATAAATCTGATACTATAAGTCTAATGAATAGTGATTCTTATATACATGCTGATATCAGTAACATTACAGAATTGCATACTGGTAAATTGCCCTGGACATGCCCACATTTAAGTTATTTTTTTCTTGGAAAATGTTGAAGCACTAATTATAAGGTGAAATCTGGAACTAAATGAGAAAGAACAATGTAAAGATTGTGTTCTTCATCTAAAATTTAAAAGTAAAATATTTACAATGTATCCAGAGTATATCTTCCTTTCTCATAGGTAAGAAAAAGAAAAGTACAAAAGGAAGGAATGTAAATTATTCCATATCATGATAGTGAGATAAAGAATATTTCACTATAGATCAGTAAAAGTGCATCCTATATCAGGAAACACAAATCTAGTATATAGTTTGGTGAAAAGAATGAAATCATTTTTTATATACTTTAAAATGACCTAAAGCAACCCAAGTAATCTCAATACTTGATAATTGACAACATTAGTATTTCTAAAGTTGATTTTTAAGTCATTATTTTATGAATTTCATTTTTATTTTCCACTTTTGTAAATAATAAAAAGTTTTGATTAGACATGGTATGCTCACACCTATAATCCCAGTACTTCAGGAGGCTGAGGCAGGCAGATAGAAAATACATGGTTTGAAATATATATGCATGTATGTATGTATTCATACAATGTATACAATATAATAATATAACTGTGTAATATTGTTAATTTTATATTTAATATATTTTAAATATACATAAAACTATATATTTTGAATACATATTTGAATACATGAGCCATTTATTTAAAAGAAAAAAGTAAAATGAAATAGTTTTAATATCAGTAGCAGATTGTTGATTACATTTTCATTTTAAATTACTTAGGAATTCTGATTACCTTATCATTGCTCTTTCCCATTAAAAAGACATAAGCACTGAATTCTTCTAATTCTACTGAAAATTAGCCATGGAGGAATTTCCACAAATCACACTTCAGAATAAAATTACACTTCAGCTATACTGACTATTTTTCTTATATATTTCTCTAATTGTCAGTTGATGTTAAAAGGTATACAGACCACTTGAAGCATGGCAGTATATAATTCAAGCCATAAATATTCATTTATTTCTGCCATTATATGTATCATTTTTCTCCATGGCCCTCCCCTTCATGTGCACACACAAAAAATAAACTTTAAAACATGAAATAAAAAATTAAGGCTTCCAGCTGCTAGCACAGTCTATCCCAACTCTTAAGAAATACATAGTCCAGTAGGGTGAGACAGATAATAAACATGACATGAATGTGACAATTTAAAATTCCAACTTGTACTGTGAAGGAAATAAAGTTATATGATAAAGAATGCCTAGAAATTGTTGGTCTCCAGCAGGACTATAGTTTTGGATACACTGGCATGGTTTACATTGCTTTAGTTGGTCTCAGGATCTGCTATCTATCTGCAAGGTAGAGACCCAGGACCGCCAAAGGTCTGAGGTGAGGCGGCTCACACCTGTAATCCCAGAAGTTTAGGAGGCTGAGCAGGTAAATCACTTGAGGTCAGAAGTTCAAGACCAGTCTGGCTAACATGATGAAATTTTATCTCTAATAAAAATATAAAAATTAGCTAAGCATGGTGGTGGGCACCTGTAACCCCAGCTCCTTGGGAGGTTGAGGCATGAGAATCCTTTGAGCCTGGGAGGCAAAGGTTGCAGTGAGCTGAGATTGCACCACAGCACACCAGCCTGCGTGACGGAGTGAGAATCTGTCTCAAAAAAAAAAAAAAAAACAGAAAAGAAAACAAAACAAAAAAACTGAAAGGAGATGTCTTAGCTCAAACAAGCAAAGAGATGTATTGCTCCTTCCTCTTCCTATTTTTCTACTCAGACCCTCGATAATACCCACCACACTGGGGAGGGTGGTGTGGTTCACTTATTTCACCAATTTAAAGCTGATCTCATCTGAAAATATCCTCAGACACACATCCAGAAACAATGCTTCATCTGTTACTAGCCAGGTTAACACATAAAATTAAGCATCACAGGAGATCATAGTCAAAATTTTAATATATTCAGTTTTTACTCCAGAGTGTTGACTCTTATCTAACATTGTATAATATAAATTTCCTTATTTCTGAAGGATTTGTGATACACTGTTCAAAATATTATGTGTTACATTGACATTTTCTAACCATATTTGTAATTTGTATTTTAAGCATGATAATCAAGCATATTATCATTAGTTATCACATCTTTTACTTGGTCTTTTCAATTTTCAAATGTTATTACTATATTCATCCATTCACAGAATATAAACATTTACTTCCCTTTATGTTTCTCAGTTATTTCATAATACTTCTAGTCTCATTGTACATAATGAATTTGTTAAGAAACTTTGTGTGAAACTTTCCTGCTGTTCTGTAAGCTAAATCAGAAAGGTACAAAAGCAGCTCCATCCAAGCTGCAAATCGCAATTGCTTGTTGATTGCTCATTAAGAAAAAGCTTAGTTATGGTGCATTTTTACAATGTTATTATATCTGATTTTTACCACTTTAAAATGCTTCTAGAATTATTTCTATGTAGCTATGTAATCATTAATTTCTCATGGATTGAATTTAAATTGCAGAATTCAAGAGGGCTTATTCTTTCCATAATAAGATAATGGTGTTTATATATAAGGCATCTTACAATTCTTCTATTTCAGTATAACATGCATGAAAAACAATACTAATATTATTAAAATTATGATGGCATTTGAAGAAAACATGATTTTTGTGGTTTCCAAACTAATGAATGCTCATAACAGAGATAATTTTATACAATTTTTTTTTTTAATATGCCACACAACAATGTATGTGAGTATGTGTTTACTACCAGTATTTCTATAGCTCTCATTATACAGATGAATAAAATGGAACCAGGTATGTTTGTTGCTTTCTTAATATCCCAATTAGGCCTAGAATCCTGGCATCTTGGTAATAAAACTAGTTCACCACAGTCAATTAAATCAAAATTCAGTTTGTTTAAATAGGGCAATACAAAGGCAAGAAGACAGCCTGTTGGCTATCAATTTTAAAAATAAATAAGTAGTAGCTTATTTACTTTCATATTTCAGTAAAGAAGAAATAGTTTACTCTTCCTGAAACTTTCCTATGAAAGACTAATGGCAGTTTAAGGGAAATAATATACTTTTTAAAAAAATATGTATAAGTAACCTATGTGACAACAACAGCAAAGGGACTGGGAGAGAGAACACAGAAGTACCTGCTGTCACATTTTCATAATACAAGTGTGAAATACTATGAAAATACATGAAATTCAACTATGATAATATAAAAATACATTTATATTTGTATAAAATTTGTAAAATTTGTATAAAGACACAAATATATTTTCTTTAAATATTAAAAAAAATAGTTTACTAATACTAATTCCAAAGAAAACCAGAATAAAAATACTATATCAGATGTAGTAGCTTTAGAGCAAAGAGTTTATGGTAAAAAGGGAAATTGTGTAATACATAATACTTCTAAATGATTTTCTGCAAAATACATTAAAATAAAATAAATGAGGCAACACT
This sequence comes from Saguinus oedipus, assembly GCA_031835075.1. Taxonomy (NCBI): domain Eukaryota; kingdom Metazoa; phylum Chordata; class Mammalia; order Primates; family Cebidae; genus Saguinus; species Saguinus oedipus. The sequence continues at coordinate 133,210,499 of CM063178.1, forward strand.
GATAGAACTAAATGAGGAAAAAATTCATAATTATAGTTGGATATTTCATTAATTGTTCATAAAAATATTACAGAAAACATAAAACCACAGATTATTATCTTCCCAACATTATCAAATATTCTTCAAAAAATTTTGAAAAATTAACTCCAACAACATGTAAAAAGAGTAATCCATTGTGATCAAGTAAATTTCAGCTCAGAAATACAAGGTTGGTTTAAAATCCCAACTGAATGTGATCTACCATGTTTACATTTGCACAAAATAAAAAAACGGTAATCACTATATACAGAAAATAAGTGAAGAACAAGCAGCCATTCACCATTAAAAATTATCAGCAGTTTAGAAACACATAAGACCTTCATCAATCTGATAAAAGGTATTTACAGAAACAAACTTATTTTTCTTGGCATGATTATTTTGGGTCCCTTTATTTTTTCTCAAGTGGTAGAATTGCTTTCTTTTTTAAGGCTGGATAATATTGCATTGTGTGTACACACCACGCTTGCTTTATGCATTCATCCACTTATGTGCATTCAGTTTGTTTTCACATCATAGTTATTTTGAATAATGATAAAAAGAATATGTGAGTTTGGGTATATCTTCAAAATTCTGACTTCAACTCCTTTGGATAAATATCTGAAGTGGGATAGTTGAAACATACAATCACCACATTTTTAATTTTTAAGCACCTCTATAGTAAAATTTTGGTTATGCAAGATAAGTTCCAATAATCCACTAAGCAGCATAGTGCCTATAGTTAGCAATATTTTACTGTAGATTTAAATTTTTCTGGGAGGCCATATCTTATGTTAAATGTTCTTATCACAAAAAATGAAATAATAAAATAAAGGTGATGGAAGAAAATTTTGGAAGGTTGTGTATACACCTATGGTCTTAATGGTAGTGATAGTTTCATGGGTGTATACTTATCTTCAAACTCATGAAGATGTATACATTATATGCACACCTTTTTACATGCTTATTATATCTAAATAAAATAGTTAAAGAAATAGTAACTCATTAAGTATGATATCGGCTGTTGGTTTGTTGTAAATAGCTTTTATTACTTTGAGATATGTTCCATCAATACCAAGTTTATTGAGGGTTTTTAGCATAAAGGGCTGCTGAATTTTGTCAAACGCCTTCTCTGCGTCAATTGAGATAATCATGTGGTTTTTGTTTTTGCTTCTGTTTATGTGGTGAATTACATTTATAGACTTGCGTAGGTTGAACCAGCCTTGCATCCCCGGGATGAATCCTACTTGATCATGATGGATAAGTTTTTTAATGTGCTGTTGCAATCAGTTTGCCAGTATTTAATTGAAGATTTTTGCATCTATGTTCATCATGGATATTGGCCTGAAGTTTTCTTGTTGAGTCTCTGCCAGGTTTTGGTATGAGGATGATGTTGGTCTCATAAAATGATTTGGGAAGGGTTCCCTCTTTTTGAATAATTTGGAATAGTTTCAGAAGGAATGGTACCAGATCCTCTTTCTGTGTCTGGTAGAATTCAGCTGTGAATCCATCTGGACCTGGGCTTTTTTTGTGTGGTAGGCTCTTAATTGCTGCCTCAACTTCAGACCCCTTTGAAATCCGGCACTAGACAAGGATGCCCTCTCTCACCACTCCTATTTAGCATAGTACTGGAAGTTCTAGCCAGAGCAATCAGGCAAGAAAAAGAAATAAAGGGTATTCAAATAGGAAAGGTGGAAGCCAAATTGTCTCTATTTGCAGATGACATGATAGTATACCTAGAAGACCCCATCACCTCAGCCCAAAAGCTCCTGAAACTGATGAGCAACTTCAGCAAAGTCTCAGGATATAAAATCAATGTGCAAAATCACAAGCATTCCTATACACCAATAACAGACTTAAAGAGAACCAAATCAAGAACGAACTGCCATTTACAATTGCTACAAAGAAAATAAAATACCTAGGAATACAACTCACAAGGAACGTAAGGGACCTCTTTAAGGAAAACTACAAACCACTGCTCAATGAAATAAGAGAGGACACAAACAGATGGAGAAACATTCCATGTTTGTGGTTAGGAAGAATCAATATCATGAAAATGGCTACACTGCCCAAAGTAATTTACACAATCAATGCTATCCCCATCAAACTACCATTGAATTTCTTCACAGAACTGGAAAAAAATACCATGAATTTCATATGGAACCAAAAAAGAGCCCACATAGCCAAGTCAATTCTAAGCAAAAAGAACACAGCAGGAGGCATCACACTACCTGACTTCAAACTATACTACAAGGCTACAGTAATCAAAAGAGCATGGTACTGGTACCAAAACAGAGATATAGACCAGTGGAACAGAACAGAAGCATCGAAGGCAACACAACATATCTACAACCATATGATCTTCAATAAACCAGACAAAAACAAGCAATGGGGAAAGGATTCCCTATTTAATAAATGGTGTTGGGAAAACTGGCTAGCCATGTGCAGAAAGCAGAAACTGGACCCCTTCCTGACACCTTACACTAAAATTAACTCCAGATGGATTAAAGACTTAAACATAAGACCTGACACCATAAAAGCCCTAGAAGAAAATCTAGGCAAAACCATTCAGGACATAGGAGTAGGCAAGGACTTCATGAATAAAACACCAAAAGCATTGGCAACAAAAGCCAAAATAGACAAATGGGACCTAATCAAACTCCACAGCTTCTGCACAGCAAAAGAAACAGTCACTAGAGTGAATTGGCAACCATCAGAATGGGAAAAAATCTTTGCAGTTTACACATCTGACAAAGGGCTGATATCCAGAATTTACAAAGAACTCAAACAAATTTACAGGAAAACAACAAACAAGCCCATTCAAAAATGGGCAAAGGATATGAACAGACACTTTACAAAAGAAGACATACATGAGGCCAACAAACATATGAAAAAAATGCTCATCATCACTGGTCATTAGAGAGATGCAAATCAAAACCACATTGAGATACCATCTCACGCCAGTTAGAATGGCAATCATTAAAAAATCTGGAGACAGCAGATGCTGGAGAGGATGTGGAGAAATAGGAACACTCTTACACTGTTGGTGGGAGTGTAAATTAGTTCAACCATTGTGGAAGACAGTGTGGCGATTCCTCAAGGACCTAGAAATAGAAATTCCATTTGATCCAGCAATCCCATTACTGGGTATATATCCAAAGGACTATAAATTGTTCTACTATAAGGAAACATGCACACGAATGTTCATTGCAGCACTGTTTACAATAGCAAAGAACTGGAACCAACCCAAATGCCCAACGATCATAGACTGGACTGGGAAAATGTGGCACATATACACCATGGAATATTATGCAGCAATCAAAAATGATGAGTTTGTGTCCTTTGTAAGGACATGGATGAATCTAGAGAACATCATTCTCAGCAAACTGACACAAGAACAGAAAAAGAAATACCGCATATACTCACTCATAGGTGGGTGAGAAAAATGAGGACACATGGACACAGAGAGGTGGTCTACTACACACTGAGGTCTATTGGGGGGAATGGGGCAGGGACAGCGGTGGGGGCTGGGGAGGGATAGCCTGGGGATGAATGCCAAGTGTGGTTGAAGGGGAGGAAGGCAGCAAAACACACTGCCATGTGTGTACCTATGAAACTATCTTGCATGTTCTTCACATGTACCCCAAAACCTATAATGCAATAAAAATTTAAAAAAAAAGAAAAGAAAAAATATAATTGCCATGCTAAAAAAAAAAAAAGAAAGAAAGAAAGAAATAGTAACTCTAGGTTATTCGTGGTGGCTCATGCATGTAGTCCCAGCACTTTGGGAGACTAAGGCGAGCAGATCATGAGATCAGAGGCTCAAGACCATCCTGGCCAACATAAAGAAACCCTGTTTCTGCTCAAAATACAAAAATTGGCTGGCCGCTGTAGTCCCAGCTACTTCGGAGGCTAAGACAGGAGAATCACTTGAACCCAGAATGCAGAGGTTGCAGTGAGCTGAAATCACACCACTGCACTCCAGCTTGGTGACAGAGTGAGACTCCATCTCAAAAAAAAAAAAAGAAATTCTAAGGATAAGATGTTTAACATATACATTAAAAATAATTTGCATTAATGAAAACAATATTATATAACTAATATGCTTAATGCTAAAAACTGAATGTCTACTTCTTCATCAGAAATAAGTAAAGCCTGTCTATTCTAATCATTACTGTTCAACATTGTACAAGAGGTTCCAGCCATTGCAAAAAGACAAGAAAAATAAATAAAATATATCCACAGTTTGAATGAAAAAGAATGAAATTCTTATTATCCACAGTCTGCATTATTATCTATATAGATAATCTAAAATTACTAAAACATTTTTTAGAATTTAGCAACTTTACAGAATAAAAGGCATAAATTTAAATATGTTTATGCATCAAAATAAATTCTTACAAGACAATATTATATTCAATAGTTTTTTGAAATATGAAACACTTAAAGAAATATTTACAAGTGTACAAGACCTTAACAACAAAAACTACAAAACATTGCTATTATAAATTAGAAATCTAAATTAATAGGATGATGTACCATGTGCATATATGAGAACACACAATATTGTTTAATCACTTCTCCCCAAATTAATTTAGAGATTCAACGAAATCTCAGTAAAATCCTAGAATACTTTCTGGAGGAAATTGACAAGCTCATTGTAAAATTTGTATGGCGATGCAAAGGACCTAGAATAGCTGGAACAACTCTGAAGGAGAGCAAAGTTGTATAACATACACTATTTGATTTCAAAAGCTAACATAAGCCATAGTAATTAAGATCTTGTAATATTTACATAAAAATGAGACTATAGATCAATATAACAGATTAGAGAGTGGGAAAATATGCCCCAGAGATATGGAAAAATGATTTTGATCAAAGTACCAACACAGGAGAAAGCCAAGTGCAGTGTCTCATGCCTGTAGTCACTGCTCGGGAGGCTGAGGTTGGAGGATTGCTTAAGCCCAAGAGTTCAAGAGTATAGTGAATTATGATCACATCACTGCACTCCAGCCTGGGTGAAACACTCTCTCTTAAATATATATATATATATATATATATATATATATATATATATATATATATATATGGCTGGGCACGGTGGCTCAAGCCTGTAATCCCAGCACTTTGGGAGGCCGAGTCGGGTGGATCACGAGGTCAAGAGATCGAGACCATCCTGGTCAACATGGTGAAACCCCGTCTCTACTAAAAATACAAAAAATTAGCCAGGCATGGTGGCGCATGCCTGTAATCCCAGCTACTCAGGAGGCTGAGGTAAGAGAATTGCCTAAACCCAGGAGGCGGAGGTTGCAGTGAGCCAAGATCACGCCATTGCACTCCAGCCTGGGTAAAAAGAGTGAAAGTCTGTCTTTAAAATATATATATATATATATATGTGTGTGTGTGTGTGTGTGTGTGTGTGTGTGTGTGTGTGTGTGTGTGATATAAAAATATATATATTTTATGTATATATACACACATATAACAACACAAGTCCTTAATTTTATCTCAGTCTATGCACAAAAATTAACGTAAAATGGATCATCATAGTTAGAAATTTAGTGTTAAAACTTTAACTTTTTTAAAAAAAAGCATAAGAAAATCTTAGTAATCGAATTCTTCCAAGCTTTTTTAACAATACATAAATTTTAAAATAAAAAAATCAGGAAATCCAACTTGGTCAAAATTAAAACTTTTTTAAACTGTTACTGATTTCTGATTTCATTTCATGATGGTCAGAGAGACCAAAATAGATGACTCTTTATCAACTAAAATGGATCCTAAAACTAAAGAAACAGTTAATATTAGTTGAAAGTTCAAGACTTGGGTGGCTGGGCAAATTTCTAAATTCCTAAAGTACAAGAAAAATCACTCTCTTGTTAAACTCTCTTGCACTATCTGGCAAATTATCAGACCTTTCCTAACTCTGACTTATAACCCAGACCACCACAACTCTGACTGGACAGAGGAATGGCTTTACAAATATTCCCTTCTGATAAAATACTGCAGACCTTAAGCTAGTTTCAAACGGCTTACAGAGGCTGCACATAAACTCTGTGTCTTATAGTTTACCTTTTATGTAAAGAGCCAAATTTCACCCCATTTTAATGCTAAAACCCCACCCCCAAGTGAACATGAGATGTATGTTACCTATATGTTTACCAATTCCTCACGCACTCAGTTCCCCTCATAAATATAGCTTTTCTCACAAACTTGCTTAACATGTATGACTCTACTGTGTGATACAGCCCCTGTGTGGCATAAAACCCAACATGTCCTTCTTTCCAGCACACACAAGACTGTCTTTCTTGGCTTGCAAACCAATATTGTCAATAAAGCTCTCTTTTATACTATTTACCTCTTCTGGTAGTCTTTCAGATGACAAATTTGATCTTCAATATGGTAAGAATTTTTTGTAGCCTAAATTTTCAGTGAAATTCTAGCAAACTGAATTAAACACTACATTAAAAGGATTATACATCATGGTCAAATGGGATTTTTGCCTGGCATGTAAGGATGGTTAAACATAGGCAAATTAATCAATGTGATAAACTGCATCAACTACATGAAAGAAAAAGTGACATGGTCATCTCAACAGACACAGAAAGAGTACTTCACAAAGTTTAAGATACATTCATGATTAAAACTGTTGATAAGTTAGGTATAATATGAACCTGAAAACAATACATACCATAAATGAACAATCCACAGTTAACATCATAATCAAATGAGAAAAACCGAAAGTTTTTCCTCTAAGATCTGGTCCAAGTCAACTCTCACCACTTCTGTTTGACAGTCCTGGAACTCCTAGCCAGAGCAAGTAGACAAGAAGAAATATAAATGGCATTCAAGTATGAAGGAAATAAAACTAATCTCTGTTTCTAGATGACATGATCATACAGGTAGAAAACTCTAAAAACTCCACAAAAATCTGTAAGAACTAAAAATTCAGAAAAGTTGCAACATACAAAATCAATATGCACAAATCAATTGTCTATACAAACAGATACTATACACAACCAACAAACTATCAACAAAAGACATTCAGAAAGCAATTATTTTTATAATAGTAACAAAAAGAGTAAAATACTTAGGAATAAACTTAACCAGGAGATACAAGATTTATACATTAAAAAACACAAAACACTGATAAAAGAAATTAAAGACACAGATAAATAGAAATATATTCTCTGTTCACATATTGGAAAAATTAAAATTGTTAGCATGTTTATGTTACCCAAAGTCATCTACAGATTCAATGAAATCTCTGTGAAAATAACCAATGGCAGGTTTTATAGAAACACACAAATATCTAAAATTTATATGGTAGCACAAAAGGCCCTAATTTTAAAAAGTAGTCTTGAGCAAAAAGAATAAAACTGAAAGTACCACACTGCCAGATTTCAAAATATTCAAAGCTGCAATTGTCAGGCAGCAGGGTACTGACATAAACAAAAAAAAACATATAGGCCAATGGAATGATACAGAGAACCAAGAAATAAATCGACACATCTATAGTCAACTGATGTGCAACAGTGTCCAGAACACAAAATGAAGAAAGGATAATCTCTTCAATATGTAATAACCTAGTTTGTGTTAGCCTAACTGATTCCATCTCAGTGGTAAGCTCCAGTCTAGCTTCTCCCTCACTGCCACAACCCCCTCAGGTGCATTACTGGGTCATGCTGCACTCAAAGCACTGAACCATTAAGAGTGGTTCACACTGTTCACAGTACCTGTAACCATTATAATGGCATCCTGCTTGGCAAGTCTACCTGCTTTTGTGAATACCTTCCTTGGTGACTGATTGTATGGAAAGGTCCCCCTGAAACCCCCCTTGATGATTGTATGAAATTACCCTTAGCAACCAACAATCCAGGGAAGCTCCTGTCCCCTGGTTACCAGCTTCCTTACCTAACTGCTTGTTCTGCTTCTGTAAAATTCCACTTCAGCTAGGCTCTCCCTCCCCTACCTAAATCAAGATATAAAGGGAAATCAAGCCCCTCTCTCAGGGCTGAGAGATGTTCGGCTTTAGCTGACTCTTGGTTGCCAGCTAATAAAGAACTCTTAATTTGGAACTCACAGCATGGTGCGTTCCTTCTGACTCACTCAGTTACAATATTTGGAGGCCCCAGCAAGATCATTGTTGCCACCAGGCATGGACCAGACTCGTTCTGAGTTCCCCCAGATATGGTGGTGAACTATAGGGGAGACGCCCCATGAAATGTTTCAGGGCCCCATAGGTCATCATCCTCCAGAGGAGATCGGATCAATCACCAGCTTGCCCACCAAATTATTCTCCTGAGTCCTGAGTCCTGCTCTGCAGAGAAGGTAAGTCAGGCCTGACCTGGTTATTCCTGGAAGTTACAGGAGTCATCCAATTCCAGGATACCAGAATTGACTACTGTGACTCCTGTATTCTGATTTCTGCCTGGTTTGAGAAATTTCTCCTGTAATCTGGTTTTCTGACTCTGGGTTTTTAATTCAGGGAGGGCCATGGGTCCTAATAAGGGTACCCCTCAGGGCTTTGCCAATACTCCACAACACTGGAGGACAGAGTCCTGCTTCTGCAGACTCTTTGGCGTCCCAGTCCTGCTTGGCTCATGGAGCTGTCACTGTTTCGGTTTGCAGGCTCTTTTGAGTCCTGGTCTTGCTTGGCTCTTGGAGCTGTCACTGGTTTTCTAAGTTGCTTGAGTCTTGGTTTTGTCTGGATGGTTGTGTGCACACATGTGTGAGTGAGTGAGAAAGAAAATTTCTCTGGGATCCTGACTGGTTTACAAAATGTGCAAAACTGCCACAACCTCTGAGTACATGCATGCACATATGTGTGAGTGCATGGGGACCTTAGAGGCTTGCATCTATGGATCCAGTTTGTGGCTCCACGGTGAAAGCTATGGAGTCCAAATGGGCTCTAACCTGTGGTTCCATGGTGACCTCATATGGCTTAATGACAGCATCGGACAAGTTCTGATCCAATTCGGGGTTTATACTGACCTGTATATGTCAAGAGGCATGTAAGTCCATGTAAGGGGAGCAGCCAGGCTGGCATCTGAGTAATCCCAGTACAGGGCCCTCCTTTCCATTGTCTGTCCTTTTGAAACCAAAATCATTTATCTACCTCAGTGCCTGATCTATCTCAGTGTTTGTTGTCCTGCTTTGTCCCTAACATCTGAATTTGTATGTCTCATGTCTATTGTCCTATTTGTCTCTAGCATTTGAATTTATATGTCCTGTTGTCTTTATTGCCTGAGATGATTGGGTGAAAACTTTTTCAAGGACCTTAGTGCAGACTTCCTATCTCAGGAAGTCAAATCCCTCATTAGCAATTTGAGCTGGCCATCTCATTCCTGTCTTTTCTGTCAAAAACATATCAGGTGTTGTTACAGGAAAAACTGGGCTAAAAAGCCACTGGTCTGGAATTTCTGTCATCATAAAGGTTGTTGTTGGCATCTATACTGTCACATACCACACTCAAACAACTGGTCTGACCCCTTCCTGACTGAGCCAGACTTCTCCTTTACTCCGACCCTCAGCCTCCTGCTCCCCTGGAAACCCCCTCGGTCTCCTTGAAGTCATCTCATGTGGTCTCTCCACCTATTGCCTCCCAAGTGCATCCTCGGCTGGAGGAGGCTGCCTCACTCCTCCCTTTAAGGGAGGCACCACCCCTGCCAGGTATTGAGCGAGCTGTTCCATTTTTGGTCTATGTCCATTTTTCTACTTCTGACCTGTACAACTAGAACCTCAAAATCCCACCTTCCTCTGAGAAATCTCAGGTCCTAACCTCACTGGTTAGGACTTTGGACAATTTCCACCGGTATCTCCTTGAGGGTATTAAAGGAGCCACTCAAAATCCTACAAATCTGTCTAAGCTGACTGAAGTTGTACAGGGGCCTGATAAGTCACCTGGAGTGTTTTTGGAATTCCTCCAGGAGGCCTATCGAATTTACAGCCCATTTAATCCAGCTGCTAAAAAAAAAAAAAATAGCCATTCTATTAATTTGGCATTTGAGGCCTAGGCAGCTCCTGACATTCAAAAGAAATTATAAAACCTTGAGGGATTTGCTGGGATGAATATCACCCAGCTCCTAGAAACAGCTCAGAATGTTTTTGACAATGGAGATCATGAGAAACAGAAACAGGCTTCTCTAGCAGCTGAAAAGGCTTCAAAAAGGCAGGCAAAAATCTTAGTGGCTGCACTCTAAGAAGTTAAAGATGAGCATTCCAAGTTGTCTGTGAGCCATGACAGCAACCTGTCACGGTCTGGTCCAGAAGGCTAATGAACTAACCCTGGGCCAAAACTTAACCCTCATGACTCCTCATGCTGTTAAGACATTGCTTCACAGTGGCTCTGGTAAATGGATGTCAAATGCCCACATATTACAGTATCAGAGTTGCTATTAAATCAGTCTCATTTAACTTTCTCCCCAACAAGGTGTTTAATTCCATCTACTCCCTGATCCAGATTTGACTGTACCTGTCCATGGCTGCCAAGAGCTGTTAGAGACTATGGGAACTGGCTGACCTGATCTCTAGGATATTCCCCTGGAGAAGGCAGTTGCCACCATATTTATGGATGGTAGCAGCTTCCTTGGGCAGGAAGTACAAAAAAAATAAGCAGGTGCTGCTGTAACCAAAGAGACAGACATTGTGTGGGCTCAGGCTTTGCTAGCTGGAACATCTGCCCAAAATGCTGAGCCCTGGCCCAAGCTCTCAGGTGGGGAAAGGACAGATGTATTAACATCCATACTGATAGTCAGTATGCTTTTGCCACTCTATAAATCCATGACACCATCAACCAGGAAAGGAAATAACTTACATCAGTGGGAAAAACTATTTAAAAAACCAAGAAGAAATCCTGGCCTTATGGGAAGTCATGTGGCTTCCCCACTAAGTGGCTGTTATCCACTGCAAAGGGCACCATAAGGAAAGTACGTCTGTTGCCAGGGGAACCAAACGGCAGATTCTACAGCCCGTGAGGCAGTTACACTCCCAGTTGCCCCATTAACTTTGTTGTCAGCTATTTCATTCCCACTTCCTAGCCTGCTGGACTTCCCTGTCTACTCTCCAGAAGAAGAAAAGCAAGCATCGGATCTTCAGGCCAGTAAAAACTCAGATGGCTCATGGATTCTTCCAGATTCCAGAATTTTCCTACCTTCTTCCCTAGGAGAAGCCTTGGTCAATCATCTCCATTCTTCCACCCACTTAGGAGGAATAAAATTAGCCCAGCTTTTGAGAAGTCATTTCAAATTCCTCACCTCCAGGACTTAGCTAATCAGGCAGCCTCCTGACGTACAGCCTGTGCACAGGTAAACACCAAGCAAGGCCCTAGGCCTGAACTGGGCCACTGCCTCCAGGAATGTGGCCCAGGAGAGAGGTGAAAAATAAACTTCACAGAAGTATAGCCACACCGGGCAGGATATAAGTATCTCCTAGTAATGGTGAACACTTTCTCTAGATGGACTGAGGCATTTGCCACCAGAAACAAATCTGCCTCTACAGTAGCTAAAGTTTTACTCAATGAAATTATCCCAATGAAATGATCTCCTCTTGGAGAGAGGATCCAAGATGGCTGATCGCTAACAGCTCGGGATTGTAGCTCCCAGTGAAAGTGCACAGAATGAGAGGATGCCACACTTTCAGACTAATTTTCATTGCTCATGGACCAGAAGATTCCCAGTGGAGGAACCCCACGGGTCAACAGCATGACTCTTGTGGCCGGCACAGCAGTTTTGCCAGCGCCTCAGCATGGCAGCTCTTCGTGCAGAGTGAACGGGACTGCTTCTCCTTTTGACCGATGTTTGGAGCTCTGGGAAGGCATAGCCACTTATTACAGACTCAAGAAGAAAGCCAGACTGGAGATTCCCATGCAGAAGAGCACCATTAGTCTTATCGCTGCTGTTTTGGCCGGTGCAGTTGGTTGCTCGGATTCCAGTGCTGGGAATCAATAAACTGGATGTCCACTCAGAAACCTAATTAGAAAGGCGGTAATTGTGAAGATGTCAGATGGATAAATTTATACCAAAGGGAAGAAACCAGCCTAAAAAGGCTGAGAATACACAAAATCAGAACCCTTCTTCCTCTACAGGGGATTACAGTTCCTCATCAGCAATGGAACAAGCCCTGATGGAGAAGGACTGTGTACCATTATCAGAAGTAGGCTTCAGAAGGTGGATGATAAGAAACTTCTGGGAGTTAAAGGAATTTGTTCTAACCCAATGTAAAGAAACTAAGAACTTGGAAAAAAGGTTTGACGAAATGCTAACAAGAATAGACAATATAGAGAGGAGTATACATGAACTAACGAAGTTGAAAAACACAACACGAGAACTTAATGAAATATGCACAAGTTTGAATAGCTGAATTTATCAAGCAGAAGAAAGGATATCAGAGGTTGAAAACCAACTTAATGAAATAAAATGACAAGACAAGAATAGAGAAATAAGGAATAAGCAAAGTCTCCAAGAAATATGGGACTATGTAAAAAGACCTAATTTACGTTTGATAGGTGTACCTGAATGTGATGGAGAGAATGAATCCAAGCTGGAAAATACTCTTCAGGATATTATTCAGGAAAACTTTACCAATCTAGCAAAGCAGGACAATATTCAACCCCAGGTAATACAGAGAACACCACAAAGATATTCCTCAAGAAGAGCAACCCCAAGGCACATAATCGTCAGATTCACCAGGGTTGAAATGAAGGAGAAAATACTAAAGGCAGCCACAGAGAAAGGTCAGGTTACCCACAAAGGGAATCCTATTAGACTTACGGCAGATCTCTTAGCAGAAACCCTACAAGCCAGAAGAAAGTGGGGGCCAATATTCAACATCCTTAAAGAAAAAAACTTTCAGCCCAGAATTTTATATCCTGCCAAACTAAGCTTCACAATTGAAGGAAAAATAAAACCTTTTATGAACAAGCAAGTACTCAGAGATTTTATTACCACCAGGCCTGCTTTGCAAGAGCTTCTTAAAGAAGCATTATACATAGAAAGGAACAACCAGTATTAGCCTTTCTAAAAATATACCAAAAAGTAAAGAGCATCAACATAAGGAAGAATTTATATAAATGAATGAATAAAATAGACAGTTAATATCAAATGGCAGTAATCCTAAATTTAAATAGACTAAATCCCCCAATCAAAAGATACAGCCAAAACCCAACAGTATGCTACATCCAGACCCATTTCACATCCAAAGATACACAAAGACTCAAAACAAAGGGATGGAGAAAGACTTACCAACCAAATGGAGAGCAAAAATAAATAAATAAATAAAAAGTAGGAGCTGCAATTCTCACATCTGATAAAATAGATTTCAAAGCAACAAAGATATAATGGTAAAAGGATCAATGCAACAATAAGAGCTAATGATCCTAACACCCAGATACATAAGACCCATGAAGAGATTTAGACTCAACGAGACAGGAAATTGATGAGGACAACCAGGACTTGAATTCAGATCTGGAACAAGTAAACTTAATAAATATTTATAGAGCTCTCCATTTTAAATACACAAAATACATATTCTCCACTTTAAATACACAAAATATTGATTGGCCATTATTAATACCCATTTTTAGAATAAAGCAATATTCCCGTTCTCTCTCCCTCTTTTTCTTCCTTTCTTCCTCTCCTTCACTCCTTTTTTTCCTCTTTCTTTAAAAAAAAAAAAAAAAAAAAAAAAAAAAGACTGGGTCTAAAACCAAAACAAACGTATCTTCCAAACTGAAAAAAAAAGACATACTATTGATTCTCGACTTCTCCATTTTAGACATAATCTCCTGCCTTCCTGCTACGGTTGATGAGGGTTTTAGAAGGGATACCTTTACCTTATCTACTTTTCTTTCTACATCCTCCCCATGTAATCATGTCACAGGTTTGTTAAATCAATATCCAATAAACATATTTAAAAAAAAAATTATCCCTCAACATGAACTGCCATTTGCCATAGGGGCTAACAATGGGCCAGCTTACAAGACTGATCTTGAAGAGCAGTGAGGGTTGGACAAACGTCCTTTATTTAGCCCTTGTTAGAGTCAGATGCATCCCTTACAAGGTGGAGTTCTCTCCTTTTAAAATCATGTATGGAAGCGCTCCCCCTATCTTGCCTAAGCTAAGGAATACCCATCTATCAGAAATATTCCAAGCTAACTTGTTACAGTACCTGCACTCTCTCCTACAGGTTCAAGACGTCATCCAGCCACTTGTCCGGGGAGCACACCCTAATCCTTCCAGTTTATCTCCTTTACCTGCTCCTTCTAGTTACATCACCTGGAAGACAGGTGCCTCTAACAAGGTTTGTCTTGTGGTTGATTTGTGCTCTGTTCCCAGAACCCGTCCCTCGCCCAGCTTGTGCTATTGGAGCAGGTGCCACTAACCTCGCCACAGGTTTTGAACATACGGTGGCCCAAGTGAGATGTGAGACAAAAGCAGAAAGGAAACTTCACTTAGTTGACTTTTACCTCTGTCCAGGACATCACCCTGATACTAGCTGCTAGCAAGTTAATGAATTTTCTTGCCCTTACTAGACTTATGTTATCTTAGCTACTTATTTTCCATAGCTCACATTTCTCACCCTAAAACATGTTCTATAGGAACTTGCAATCCTCTTACCATAACTGTTCCTAACCCTAGCTTAACTCATTGGTACTATGATATGACATGGGGATTAAGATTAACTGTCCAGAGATTGTTGGCTGTGCCTAAAGGCTAAACCCTCATACTATATTGGACTGGGAGTTAAAGCCTCTTTCAACATTGGGCCTCTTGCTTGCCAGATACTCCCCCATTTCCTTACACTGGGGGATATTGCAGGAAACACCTCTTGCTTAATCAGCAATGGGTGTAAACTGTCTAATTCTCCTTTTCAGGCTACTTGTAACCAGTCTCTACTTACTTCCCTGAGCCCCTCAGTCTCCTACCGGGCACCTAACACTATTTAGCTGGCCTGCACCTCAGGCCTCACCTACTGCATCAATGGAACTGAACCTGGTCCTATCCTGTGACTCTTGGTTCATGTGCTTCCCCAGGTCTATGTGTACAGTGGACCAGAAGGATGGCATCTCCTCACTCCCCCTGGCCCACACTCCAGGTTTTGTTGAACTGTTCCTCTCATTGTGCCCCTCCTGATCAGCCTTAGCATAGCTGAGTCGGCTTCTATTGGCACTGAGGCTTTGGTCCAAGGGGAAACTGGGCTGATGTCTCTATCTTAACAAGTAAATGCCGATTTAAGAAATCTCCAGTCTGCCTTAGTATAAAGACTGGAGTAAAATCCTTAGCTAAAGTTGTTCTACAGAACCGCCGTGGCTTAGATCTAGTGTTCCTTTCCCAGGGATGCTTGTGTGCAACATTGGGGGAAAGCTGTTGTTTTTATGCTAACCAATCTGGAGTCAAAGACACTCTTCAAAGGGTTTGAGATAATTTAAATAAATGCCAACAGGAGTGGGAGAAGAATAACCCACAGTACCAAAGCATGTTTAACTGGAGCCCATGACTAACTACTTTAATAACTGGGCTAGCAAGACCTCTTCTTCTCCTCTTATTGGGCTTAGTCATTGGGCACTGTATACTAAACTGTCCCCTTACTTTCATAAGGCAGTGCATAAACTCTGTCAAACTTATGTATCTCAGAAGCCACTGTAACCCCTTTGTTGTAACTGAAGAGTCAATGCTTTGACTCCCCAGAAACACAAGTTGGGAATGTAATAACCTAGTTTGTGTTTGCCTAACTGACTCTATCTCAGTGGTAAGCTCCAGCCTAGCTTCTCCCTCCCTGCAACAGCCCCCTCAGGTGCATTACTGGGCCACCCTGCACTCAAAGTGTTGAACCATTGAACGGTTAAGAGTGGTTCACACTGTTTACAGTACCTGTAACCACTGTAATCACATCCTGCTTGGCAAGTCTACCTGCTAATGTGAATACCTTCCTTGGTGACTGATTGTATGTAAAGTTCCCCTTCCTACCCTCCTTGATGATTGTATGGAAATACCCTTAGCAACCAACAATCCTGGGAACCTCCTGCCCTCTGGTTACCAGCTTCTTTACCTAACTTGTTTGTTCTGCTTTGGTAAAATTCTGCTTTGGGTAGGCTCCTCCTCCCCTACCTAAATCAACGTATAAAGGGAAATCAAGCACCTTCCTTGGGGCTGAGTGATTTTTCAGCTTGAGCTGACTCTGGGTCACCAGCCAATAAAGGACTCTTAATTTGGAACTCAGAGCATGGCACGTTCCTTCTGACTTGCTCGGTTACAACAAATAAAAGGTTCTAGAAAAACTGGATATCCACATGCAGAATATCCATGTTTCATACAATTGTTAACCTTAAAAAATAAGATCAGAAAAATATATTAACTATAGAGTTTATATGAGTGCAAACCTTGAAGATGGAAACCCATTAAAAAATCTTAATCAAATGGGGTTAGCATTACAAAGAAGAGACGCTAAGTATTCACCTGTATAGGCAGAGACAGAGAAGTTATAGCAGCATTACATTTTTCATTCAGCACCAATATATACATTATAGCAATTTGGTTACAGATTGCTACATTTTAAGGAAGATTAATTTATCACTCTTTGAGGAGAGGTAAAGGTCTAAGGGGGTCTTATCTTGGGTGTGG
Organism: Saguinus oedipus; assembly: GCA_031835075.1. Classification (NCBI taxonomy): domain Eukaryota; kingdom Metazoa; phylum Chordata; class Mammalia; order Primates; family Cebidae; genus Saguinus; species Saguinus oedipus. The sequence continues at coordinate 133,227,133 of CM063178.1, forward strand.
CTTGATCTTCATAATTATCTACAGGAGAAAAATAGGTAGAAGCTGCAGCTGCCAAATGACTCAGGCTGTACAGCCATATTTCTTTTAAGGCTCAGGATAATTTAAAGTTGCAATTGCTTTGGAAAGTGTTATTAATAAGCTAATAATGCATGTCATACTTAGACTATTGTTAAGACCAATGACTGTTCTTGAGAAAAAGGCATCTATCTCTGATATTCTTTTTAATCCTGTCCTTGAAAGAACATATCCACCATCATAGGCCACACCACTGGAAAGTGTCATGAGGTACCATACCCAACCAAGTGTTTTTTTGGTAATTTATCAGCATAGTCTTTAGCCCATTGCAAAAACGTTTGCTTAATGAGCAACAGCTGGTGATAGTAACAACAAAACATAAGAACTCAACATGAAAATTAAAAAAAAAAAAATAGTAGGAACCTGAAAAGGAAGACCTTCTCTATCTGTTAACAATTATTAATATTAAGTGTTCATTTAAATACAGGCCTGGTCTGGTGTTTTGAGAAAGCTGACTACCTAAGATATTGTCTTTTTCTCAGCCTGTGAGTTCTGGAAAATTTTAATTTTAGATCACTCACTTGAGATAAAATCCAAATTGGTGAAACACCTTTCTTTAAATGGGTGATGTGTATTCAGGAGCTGATCCTTTCAGCTTAGTGACACAAGGGTTGGTTAGAAGAACCTGATAATGTACATTTCACTTTGGTTGGAGAAGGTCATTTAAAAGATGCTGTTTCTGATAGACAAAGCTTCCTAGTTGAAGTCTGTTGTCCTTGAGTTTTTATCTCCTGGAAGCTCACTGGAAAGAATCTTTTATGAAATTACAGTTTTTAGTTAGCTGCCTTATAAGGCTGCTGAAACAATACAGCATATCTCCTTTGAATATCACAGATTCACAATTTCCAGAAGACAATTTTCATAGGGCTGCCTTTTGTAATTCCAAATAAAAACAGTTAATGTCTACCCACAGGGGTCAATTTTATGTTAAGGAAAGACAAAGGAAGAGTTTTGGCAAACAAATTATAAAAGCCCCAGATAATTTTGCCAATTGAGCTTGATTATTCCATTTTTGCATTCCACTAATCCAAATGACTGGGAGTAATAGGCACAATGGACATGTTGAATAATGGACCAGGTTTTACATACTGACTGGATTATTTGTCTAATAAAATGAGTACTTCTGTTGCTATGAAGTTCTAGAGGAACTTCCCAAGTTGGAAAAATTGTTTCTAAGATTTTATTTACTGTTATTTCTGTTGCTCTTCTGCATGAAAATGTTTCTACCCAATAAGAAAATATGCAAACCATCATCAGAAGATATTTTTATTTGTATGATGATGGTAGCTGACTGAAATCTAGTTGCCACATTCTAGTAAAGGAAAATCACCTTAAGAACTATACAAATGTTTCCCTGAATTGTTTTGGGCAGAAGTGTCAGCCATCGTATACCTTAAGAGAAACTATTGGAGATGATTTCCAATAACATTGTTCACCTGAAACAATCATTTTATTATGGCTCCAAAGTTAGATCATGTAAAAAAGTAAAGACAATGACAGTAATTTGATTGGAAATATGGGCAGATAATTGGCCCATACCATAGCACATTCTCATAGGGGTACATTTCTCCTTTTGATTCCCAATTTTCTTGTTCTGTTTTTGGAGTTTTGGTTTAAACTAATTGTATATCAAGATCAAGGGCTTCCATGAAAGCTAAAAATTTGTTGATTTTATTTCTCATGTACATTAAATAACCCTTTTAGCTGTATTATCTGCTAACTGATTTCCTTTGCTTTCTGGAATATCTAACTTTGAATGCCCTGAAATCTTGACAGTGGTTAATAATTTGGGCAATGATGTGGCTTCCAATAATTATGAAATGAGGTGCTCATTTTTTATGGACTGACCCAAAGAGGTTAAAAATCCTTTGCTTTCATCACATTTCAAAGTCATGAGCTAGTTTGCAAACATATCTGCTATCTGTAAAAACGTTATCAGATATTCCTTATGTCAATCGACAGGCTCTAATTAAAGCTGTTAAGTCTGCTTTTTGAACCACGGTCATTCCTTAAAAGTAAGCACATTCTATTTCCTAAGTCAAAGAAGTTACAGCATAACCTGCATAATAAATTCCAGTTATTTCCTCAAGTACAATTCTTCTGTAAGCCAAATAACACAACTGTTAGTAACAGGTGGTTCTTGCAGGTCCATTTTAGGAGAAAGAAGCCAGTCAGTTAAGGTTATGTAATCATGTGGCATTTCATCTGAAGGCAGAGGCAGAAGAGGAGCAGGATTGAGATTATTATACCTGGAGACTGTAATATTGGGAACAGAAGAAGTAACTTCATAAGAAGTCAGTCTACTAACTGAATAGTGTTGAGTGTGGGGCAAGTTTGGGAGCACTTCCACACACAGAGAAAGGAAGCAAGTGTGGGAGATTACATCACTATTTCTTTGCTCTTAATAGGGTAGTAACAGTTATTACTTTCATGCAAATTGGAAATCTTTCAGCCATAGGTTCCAGTTGTTGACTATAGTATTCTACATGTGTGTTTTGATCTCCAAGTATTTGAGTCAGAATGCCAAAGGCACTTTTTTTCTGATTTTCATGAAAAAATCAATAAAAAAACAAATGGATGCCTTAACACTGGGGCATCTATAAGGCTATAATTTCTTCCAGTGGTAACTAGTTCTTCTCTCTTGATTCCAGAGGGTATGGCTTAACTTGTGTTAAAACAGCATCTAAAGACTGAGTTTTTAAGAAGTTTGAAGTCTAATTTATGCAGTATTCTACCAACCTCCCAAATTCTTTCAGTTGTTTCTTAGTTTTGGAGTTGGGGGAGGCCAGAATTTATTTTATTCTATCCAGATTAATTAAAATTTTGTTCTTTGAAATTAGGTGACCTAAATATCTTTCTTGGTTTTTTTTGGCAGAACTGAAGTTTTTATTTTGAGATATTGTATCCCTTTGAAGCTAATAGTTGTAATAAATAAATTATTTTCTCTATGGAAGCTTGCTTATCTCCTGAATAGTGAAGAAAACAGTCTGCATATTGTAACAAGGTGGATTTATTAGGGAAGTCAGCATCTGAAGAATCTGCTTTTAATATTTATGAAAAATAAATTGAAATCTCAATATATCTCTGAGGCACAATTGTCCATGTGTATCATCTGTCTTCTCAAGTGAAGGTGAAGAGAAATTCACTATCATTGTCTACAGGTGTGATAAATAATGCACTACACAGATATGTTACAGTGAAGAATTCACCCTCAGTTGAGATGGCAGGTGACAACATACAGGGATTGAGGAATGACTTACTAATTACTCTCAAATCCTGTATAAATCTTCACATTCTACTGTTTGGTTTTCTTAGAGAAAAGACTTCAGTCCTTCAGCATTACACAAACTTGTAAAAGGAATAATCAAGCTTGTTTTTATATAATTCAAATTTGTAGGTCTTATCCCTTTCAAGCACTCTAAGTTTAGAGGGTTTTAGGATTTGAAAGAGGTTTTGATGGATCTACTTGAAAATTAATTGGAAAAGATAAAAATATTTTCCCAATATTGGTGGAAGATTTCAACCACAGTTGAGATGGTACTAATTTTAATAGCTCTTGCAGTTTTTCATTGTTTAACAATTTAGTTTATTCCATGACAATATTAATTGCAATTTGTGAATTAAGAGGATTATATTTTTAAAAATTGTTTTAAACCAAAAATTTCATTGTATCTTCTAATTCTAAATGCATTTTTCCATTTTGAAATAAAAAGATGTGGATATTGTTGAATTCTAAAAACTTTCTCCCTATAAAATGCATGAGGACAGAGGGAACCAAGAGGAAAACATGTGTTCCTTATAAGAGGCCTAACTGGAAAACTATAGGTTGAGATTTATATCCTGGTGGAGCAGTATTTGTAACACCCATCATTTTTATTTTCTGCTCTGAGGAATAAGACCTTGTAATAAATAAGGTTGGATTTATTGCCAATAACAAAACTCCAGCTTCAATAACAGATCATGTTTTAATATTCATTTGAATTAATTTCACCTTCCTCTAAGGCGTTAAAAGAAAAAAGAAGGTCCCTATAATTTCAATGAACCATGTTTATTCTACTTTCTCTTTGGCTTGTTCATGTTCCTTATATTTTAGTTTTCTGTAATTTCTTTTGAAACATCCAGACTTTTGCAGTAATTGCAGAACAGGGAATTCAGTTGACTTTGAAACTTATTAGGTGGTTTGGGGGTTAGAGATTGGTTGGAAAATTGGTTGTAGACTCATGATCTTATTTACTTCTCCTCTCTGTTTAACTTCCTTTTCCTTTTCTTCCTTGGTTAGGGATGATACATATATTTGATCAGCAAAATTAAACTAAATCATTAGTTTGAGAGGGTAGCCCAAATTTGCCTTTGCTGTCTAATCTTTGGCTTTACTTTTTGATGCTAACATGTGAAATAATTGATATAAATAAGATAATCCAGGGTCATAAGATCGAATGTTTAGTTCAATTTATCTAATAAAATCAATCAGTTCTGAAAGATAATATGGGAATTTTAAAATTATGCTTTTACACTCTATTTATAACCATAATTGCTTAACTAAGGCAAGTACTCCTCTAACATACACAGGATATTCCCCAAATGGAGATAGAACATGAGAAGAATGAGGAGGAAAAAGCAGAAGAGAAGGAGGAAGAGGAAAAGACGGAGGAGGAGAAGGAGGTAAGTCTAGACAAGACAAGACAGTTTTGCTAAAATAAAAGGAGAAGTTTGAGAAAGGGGAGAAATTTTGGCAATTTTTTTCCATTCAGAAATTGTTATAGACAATCTTTTGTTTTTCCTTTCAAAGAAATGACTTCTTCTGAACCTCTTTTGGTGGGTTTCTAAGCACCACTGAATATGTATGGTTCCTCTACTTATTTTGCTTTATTTTATAGCCAGCTGTTTCAAACTAAGTGCACAGATAAACTCATTTATCTATTTCAAAGGCACACCACTTTAGCCATTGTAATTTGGGATCAGCATGAGTTTTATGAGAACATTTTCCTAAATATTTGCATGAGGAGGAACTGTAAGGATTACACAGAAATTTGGATAGGGTTTGTAATGGTGAAGCTCTAATGAAAAAGTAAGACTTTATTTTAGAAGTATCATTTTCCATAATTTAGATTTTACTTTTGAATGGCCAAAAAGAGCTGTAGGAATTGTTTAGGATCACATGTGTTGCTTGTGGAGATAGCTCCTTAAAAGGTCACCCTTCTCTTCATTCTGCCATTTTATGTGCCTTCATCATCTCAAGAGACTTGAATGCTTAAGTCACCAGCTCATTAAAATAAAACAAGACACCCTGTATGCTATTCTTAAGGGAATCCACCATTACCAAGGCAGTCCACCATTTCCAAGGCAGTCTGCCATTACTGAGGAAGTCCTAACTGTACCTCTGTAAACAAAACTGCAAGAAAGTTTACACAGCAGCTAGGCAGAGCTCAGAGCAGCTCTGCAATGCTTCTGCTGGCAGACTGTGACTAGACCCCCTCCTTGCTGGGCAGGTAATCTCTGGTAAAAGGCAGCAGCACATCAGAAATTTATAAAGAAAGTCCCACCTTCCCAGGACAGAGCACCTGGAAAAAGAGGTGGTTATGAGTTCTGCGGTAGCAGACTTAAACATACCTGCCCACAGCTCCAAATGGAACAACAGAGCTCCCATCACAGCACTTGAGCTCCTATAAGAGACAGACTGTCAAGTCAAGTAGCCTCTGACCTTCTTATATTCTGAGACACCTCATAAATGAGAGCTCTGACTGACATATGTCAGGTACCCTTCTGGGATGAAGATAACAGGAAAACAAACTGGCAGCAACCTTTACTGTTCTGAAGCCCCCATGGGTGACTCCCAGGCAAGCAGGGCCTGTAGTGGACCTCCAGTAGTCCTGCAGCAGAGGGGACTGACTATTAGAAAGAAAACTAAAAAACACAAATAAATAGCTTCAACATTAACAAAAAGGATGTCACCTCAGAGACCACATGAAAAAGTCACTAAATTCAAAGACCACAGGTTGATAAATCTATGAAGATGGGAATAAACCAGCACAAAAAGAATGAAAACACAAAAATCCAGAACGCCTCTCCTTCAAGGGATCACAACTCATCACCAGCAATGGAAAAAAGGTGGATGGAGAATTAGTCTGATGAATTGACAGAAGCAGGCTTCAAAAGGTGGGTAATAACAAACTACTCTGAGCTAAAGGAACATTTTAACCCAATGCAAAGAAACTAAAAATCTTGAAAAAGGTTAGATGAAATGCTAACTAGAATAACCAGCTTAGAGAAGAACATAAATAACTTGATAGAGCTGAGAAACACAGCACAAGAACTTTGTGAAGCATACACAAGTTTTAATAGCTAACTCAACAAAGCGGAAGAAATGATTTCAGAGGTTGAAGATCAAGTCAATGAAATAAAATGAGAAGGCAAGATTAGAGAAAAAAAGAGTGAAAAGAAATGAACAAAGCCTCCAGGAAATACGGGATTATGTGAAAAAAAATGAATCTGCATTTGATAGTTATAACTGAATGTGACAGGAAAAATGAATCCAAGCTGGAAAACACTCTTCAGGATATTATCCAGAAGAACTTCCCCAACCTAGCAAGGCAGGACAACGTTCAAGTCCAGGAAATACAGAGAATATCACAAAGATATTCCTCAAGAAGAGCAACCCCTAGGGACATAATTATCACATTCAGCAGGGTTGAAATGAAGGAAAAAGTGTTAAGGGCAGCCATAGAGAAAGGCCAGGTTACCCACAAAGGGAAGCCCATCAGACTCACAGAAGATGTCTAAGCAGAAACCCTACAGGCCAGAAGAGAGTGGGGGCAACTATTCAACATCCTTAAAGAAAAGAACTTTTAACCCAGAATTTCATATCCAGACAAAACCTTCATAAGCCAAGGAGAAATATAATCCTTTACAGACAAGAAAATGGTGAGAGATTCTGTCACCACCAGACCTACCTTACAACAGATCCTGAAGGAAGCACTAAACATGGAAAGGAGCAACTGATACCAGCCACTGCAAAAGCATACCAAATTGTAAAGACTGCCAACACTATGAAGAAACTGCATCAACTAATGGGCAAAGTCAACCAGCTAGAATCATAACGACAGGATCAAATTCACACATAACAATATTAACCTTAAATGTAAGTGGTCTAAATGCCCAATTAAAAGACACAGACTAGCAAATTGAATAAAGAGTCAAGACTCATGGGTGTGCTGTAGTCAGAAGACCCATATCATGTGCAAAGACACATAGAGGCTCAAAATAAAGGGTGGAATTAAAATATCTTGTAATTTGTATGCATTGTATGGTTGTTGCTAATTCTATCTCATTATTGGCCTCAAATCTCTCATGTTATACACTTTTACCTCTCTATTCTCTCATCAGTGTACCTAAATATAAGTCTTAGAATATGTTGATGTTTCATGCAATATAGTTGATGGTGAACAATTCATTTCTTAAGGAGGAAGTCAAAGTTAATACATCTCATTGTAAAATGTATGTCACTGTAATATACTCAGTTTTGATCACTTAGCCAAGGTAAATTTGGTGTTGCTTTATATTATTTATGGAGCTCAAATTTGATTAAAATAAACCTCATGTGAGCCATGAGTATGCACCAATGAAATGATCTTACTCTTGTTTTTATTTTTTCTGCAAAAACTATTTTGATAACAGAAATATTCTAGATTTATACAGAACTAAAACAAGGTGCCCATGGGACCAACTCAGAAGCACACTTTTTATAAATTTTACTCTTTGGTACTGCTCTAGGATTTAGATATGACTGATCAGAACAATTATGTGTCAAGGATGTGTGCTTTTACTATCTTACAGAACATTCTGTAGACTTTATACATAAATGTACTCTTTATAATAAAAAGGCTAATCCAGAATTAATGCCAATATAAAATTGCAACTAGCAACCATGAAAGAAAAGCGAAAGTGTAACTTTAACAGTTATAATAACGAAATCCTAAAAGAAAATTTTCAATAGAACTTTTACAATCTAGATACCTTCTTAGTATGAGAACCTCTGGAAATTTGCAAAGGAGTTTCAAAAAAAAAAAAAAAAAAAAAAGGCTTACTTTTCATTTATCTAGGACAAGGCATTCAAGAACAAAAACTAATTTAAAATGCTATACCCATACAATTTCTTCTCAGTTCCTATTCATTTAGTGTTCACTGGAAATGAATGCTTTAAATGCTAATAAACTAAAATGATTTATTCCTATCAATTCTATCTTAATGTTGCTTTCTAAATTACTTATGATAAAATTTTCCCAAATTGACCTGTAATAAGAACTAATTATAATTGCCAGTTCATTGTAATATGCATAAGAGAGCATACCACATTTTTCATTGAAATAGAAGACAGACAAATCTATTGTCTTTATTATTATTCATAAAAATACCCACTATGTAAATGATATCAGTCTACAGGCATACCACACTGAATGTGCCCAATCTCATCTGATCTCAGAAACTAAGCAAGATTGGGCCGGGTTAGTGTATGAATGAGAGACCACTTGTGAAGACAGGGTGCTTTTGGCTTTCTTTATTTTGAAAATTAAAAATAAGAATAGAAAATTGAATCAATAAATGCCATGGTTATAGTATAGATGTAATGTGTCTTTACAGACAATTCAGATCTTTTCTTTCCTGTATAAATCATATGACCTCGGATCTATCCATTGTTCCTTTTTAATATATTATGACTAAACCTGTATTTATTTTCATGATGCTATGAAGAAATACTTGAGACTGTGTAATCTACAAAGGAAAGAAGTTTAAATGACTCAGTTCCAAAAGGCTTGGGAGGCTTCAGAAAACTTACAATCATGGTGTATATGAACCAAATTTTTTGTTATTTATGGACAGAAAATTAGTTTGTTGCAACATCTTGACTACTATGAGTAATGCATCAGTGAACATGGGAATGCAGGTGTATCTTTGAGATTCTGACTTCAATTTTGGATAGACATCTGAAGATACTTAGTAATCTTTTTAGCATTGCCAAAGCATTTGTTAGTTCTATTTTGAGAGCAACTTTCATATTGTTTTTTATAATGGTTCTACAATTTACATTCTCAATAAAAATATAATAGGATTATCTTATCTCTACATCCTTGCTGACACATCTTTTATTTTTTTGAAAACATCCATTCTAACAGGTAGTAAGGAGATATCTTATTATAATTTTGATTTGCATTTAACTAATGATAAGTAATGTTGGGTACCTTTTATATAATTTTGGACCATTTGTATGTCTTTTCATGAGAAATTTCTATTAACTTTAAGAATTTCTGTCCTGGTAAACTAAAAATTTTGGGGCTAACAATTTTTTTATTAGATTTCTCACTATTTTCTATCTATATAATCATGTTATGTGTAAGTAGTAATTGATCAAAGAGATCATTGCATAATCTTGGCATTCTTGCCAAAGATCAGTTTTCATCAGTTTATTTCTGTGCTCTCTATTCTGTTGCATTGGTCTATACATCTCTTATCCAGAACCATATGGTTTTTACTACTATACCTTTGAGATATGTTTTGAAATCAAGTAATTTGCCTCCATCTTTGTTATTCTTTCTTAAAATTTCTTTGCTTATCAGGGGTTTTTAGTGGTATTGTAAGAATTTAATTTTTTTCAATTTCTATAAAAAATTCCATTGAGATTTTGATAGCAATTGCATTAAATCATTAGATTGCTTTTGTTAGTATGGACATTTTAACAATATTAATTCTTTTGATCCATGAATATGGGGTATTTTACACTTATTTGGTTTTATTTCATTTTTTATCAGTGTTTTATAGTTTTCAGTATACAATATTTTAAGCTTTTATTTCATTTATTCCTAACTATATTATTGTAAATAAAATTGTAAAATGTATTGTAAATGAGATTGTTTTATTAATTTCTGTCTCAACAATTCTTTGTTCATGTATAGAAATGCAACTACTTTTGTGTTTTAACTTTGTATTCTGCAACTTTATGTAATTTATTTGTTAGTACTAACAGTGTTACAAAGTGAATGTGTGTTTAGGGTTTCTGTATATATGATTGTGTCATCTGCAAACAGATAATTTTACTTATTCCTTTTTATTTGGCTATCTTTCATTTTTTTTTGTCTTGCTCAATTGCTCTGACTAGTATTGAAAGAGCCAAGTCGAATAGTAGTAATGAGAGTAAGCATCCTTCTCTTACTCTGAAGCTTACAGAAAAAGCTTTCAATTTTTCACTAATTTGTCAAGATAAATCTTTTTAATCTGAAAGAATGTTGAATTTTGACAGAGGCTTTTTCCACATTTATTAAGAAAATTATATTTTTTGTATAATTAATTATCTTAAGGTATAATATTACTTTTATTGATTTGTGTATGTTGTATCATACTTTTTTCAAAATTTAAGGGATATGAGTTATTTTAAGAAATCAAGAGGTTTTTTTCCCCAAATAAAAGCTTAACAAGTGCAAATCTAAGAGCCCTTGAAATAAGAAAATCCACAGAAAGACAGAGAGTAATACAGAAATAAAAGAAGAAATGTATTTGCATTAAAGATATATTTCCTGATAATTGTCCTTTTGCTTGTTTTGTTTTTGTTATAAATTGACAGTTTATAATTGTAAACATGTATGAGGGAAAAAAAGGTAGGTTATAATTAAGGAATGCAATGTAGAAAAAAATCAAGCTATTTAACATATGTAACACCTCAAATACCTAATATTTTTTGTGATGGGATATTTGCAATTTATTAGCAATTTTGAAATTTACAATAATCTATTATTACCTATATTTACAATGCTATGTAAGAGAAAAAAAATCAAGAACATATTTTTCCTTTCTACATAAAATTTAATACCCTTTGAACATAATCTTCCTATTTTTCTCATCCTCCAGGCTCTATAACCACCATTCTACAATTTGCTTCTATGAATTCAACTTTTTTAGATTCCACACATAATAGAGAATATACAGTGTTTTAATAAATGATATTTTATAAAGTATGTATACATATTTAGTAATTATTAGGACAAATGATTTTTTAAAATAAACTTATATTAATAATAATCCACAGGGGTGGGATCCAAGGTGGCCAAATAGGAACAGTTCTGGAGTGCAGTTCCCAGCAAGAACAAAGCAATGGGTGAGTACTCACCACATTTCCAAACAAGTTGGAAACAATCTCCCATAGACCTGGAGATTTCCAGGTTGAAAAGCACCAGGAGTTTTCAGCATGGCTGATACAGCTGGTGCCATGGGTTGGCACACAGAAACTCACACAAATCTGGGCAGCTGTTTCAACTGGCACCTGAAATGCCTGGGAGACAGAGCCATCATTCAACTGAAAGGGTGGGGGCTGAGACAGGGAGCCATGCAATCTGGCTAGGTGTATACTACCCACACAAAACAAGCAATCTGAAATGCTCTGGATTGAGAGATTCACAGCAAGTGCAACTGGACCCGGGATGGTCCAGCTCTATGGGAGGAACAATGTGTGCCACTACTGAGGCAGTCTGTCAATACTGAGGCAGTTCACACAGCAGCTGGGCAGAGCCTGTGGCAGCTCAACAATGCATCTGCTGGCAGACTGTGACTAGACTACTCTGTGCAGGGCAAGGCATCTAAGACAAAATGCAACAGCATATCAGGAATTTATAAATAAAGCCCCACCTTCCCAGAACAGAGTACCCCTGAAAAGAGGCAGTTATGAGTTCCACTGCAGCAGACTTAAAGGTACCTGTCCAGCAGCTCTGCATGGAACAATGGAGCTCCCACCATAGCACTTGAGCTCCTATAAGGGACAGACTGTCTCCTCAAGCAGCTCACCAACCATTGTACACCCAAAGAGACACCTCATAAAGGAGAGTTCAGGCCAACATCTGGCGAGTACCCTTCTGGGACAAAGATAAGAGACAAAGAAACTGGCAGCAACCCTTACTGCTTTGCAGCCCCAGCTGGTGATTATCATGCAAGCTGGGTCTGGAGTGGACCATAAGCAGTCCTGCAGCAGAGGGGCTTGACTGTTAGAAAGAAAACTAAGAAACAGAAAGAAATAGCTTCAACATCAACAAAAAGGACGTCCACTCAGAGATCCCATCCAAAAGTCACCAACTACAAAGACCACAGGTAGATAAAGCACTAAGATGGGAAGAAACCAGTGCAAAAAGGATGAAAACACCAAAAACCAGAATGCCTATCCTCCTCCAAGGGATCACAACTCCTCACCAGCTAGGGATCAAAGATGAATGGAGAATGACTCTGATAAATCGACAGAAACAGGCTTCAAAAGGTAGGTAATAACAAACTTCTCAGAGCTAAAGGAACATCTGCTAACCCAATGAAAAGACTACCTAGAAAAAAAGGTTAGTTGAGATGCTAACTAGAATAAACAGCTTAGAGAAGAATATAAATGAACTGACGGAGCTGAAAAACACAGCATGAGAACTTTATGAAGCATACACAAGTTTCAATAATAGAATTGGCCAAGCAGAAGAAAGGATATCAGAGATTGAAGATCAATTCAATGAAATAAAATGAGCAGGCAAGAATAGATTTAAAAGAGTGAAAAGAAACCCAAATGCCCATCGATGATAGAATCGACTGGGAAAATGTGGCACATATACACCATGGAATATTATTCAGCAATAAAAAATGATGAGTTTGTGTCCTTTGTAAGGACATGGATGAATCTGGAGAACATCATTCTCAGTAAACTGACACAAGAACAGAAAAGGAAATACCGCATATTCTCACTCATAGGCGGGTGAGAAAAATGAGAACACATGGACACAGGGAGGGGGTCTACTACACACTGGGGTCTATTGGGGGAATGGGGGAGGGACAGTGGCGGGGCTGGGGAGGGATAGCTTGGGGAGAAATGCCAAGTGTGGGTGAAGGGGAGGAAGGCAGCAAAACACACTGCCATGTGTGTACCTATGCAACTATCTTGCACATTCTGCACATGTACCCCAAAACCTATAATGCAATAAAAATTTTAAAAAAATTAAAAAAAGAATGAAAAGAAACAAACAAAGCCTCCAAGAAATATGGGATTATGTGAAAAGACCTAATCTACCTTTGATAGGTATACCTGAATGTGACAGGAAAAAATGAATCCAAGCTGGAAAACACTCTTCAGGATATTATCCAGGAGAACTTCCTCAACCTAGCAAGCCTAGCCACCATTCAAGTCCAGGAAATACAGAAAACACCACAAATATATTCCTCAAGAATAGCAACACAAAGAACATAATAGTCACATTCAGCAGGGTTGAAATGAAGGAAAAAATGCTTAGGAAAGCCAGAGAGAAAGGTTGGGTTATCCACAAAGGGAAGCCCATCAGACTCACAGCAGATCTCTCAGCAGAAACCGTACAAGCCAGAAGAGAGTAGGGGCCAACATTCAACATTCTTAAAGAAAAGAACTTCCAACCTAGAATTTCATATCCAGCCAAACTAAGCTTCATAAGCAAATGAGAAATAAAATCCTTTATTGACAAGCAATTGCTGAGAGATTTCATTACCACCAGGCCTGCTTTACAAGAACTCCTGAAAGAAGCACTAAACAAGGAAACGAACAACCAATATCAGCCACTCCAAAAACATACCAAATGGTAAAGACCATTGACACAATAAAGAAAACACATCAACTAATGGGCAAAACATCTAGCTAGCATCAAAATGCCAGGATCAAATTCACACATAACAATATTAGCCTTAACCATAAATGGGCTAAATGCCCAGTGAAAAGACACAGACTGGCAAATTGGATAAAAAGTCAAGATCCATCGGTGTGCTGTATTCAGGAAACCCATCTCATATGCAAGAACACACATAGGCTCAAAATAACAGGTTGGAGGAAGCTTTATCAAGCAAATGGAAAGCAAATAAAAACAGGAGTTGCTATCCTAGTCTCTGATAAAATAGACTTTAAACCAAAAGATCAAAAGAGACAAAGAAAGACATTACATGATAGTAAAAGGATTAATGCAACAAGAAGCACTAACGATCCTAAATATATATGCACCCAATACAGGAGCACTTAGGTACATAAAGCAAGTTCTTAATGACCTAAAAAGAGATTTAGACTCCACCCAATAATCATGGGAGACTTTAACACTCCACTGTCAATATTAGACAGATCAATGAACAGAAAATTAACAAGGATATCGACTTAAACTCAGATCTGGACCAAGTGGACCTAACAGACATCTATAGAAATCTCCACCCCAAATCCACAGAATATACATTCTTCTCAGCACTGCATTGCACGTACTCTAAAATTGACCACAGAATTAAAAGTAAATCACTCCACAAATGCAAAAGAAAGGAAATCATAACAGTCTCTCAGACCACAGTCCAACCAAATTAGAACTCAGAATTAAGAAACTAACTCAGAATTGCACAATGTCATGGAATCTGAACAATTGGCTCCTGAATGTTGACTGGATAAACAATGAAATGAAGGCAGAGATAAAGATGTTCTTCAAAACCAACGAGAATGAAGACACAATGTACCAGAATCTCTGGGAAATATTTAAAGCAGTATCTAGGGGGAATTTATAGCAATAAGTGCCCACCAGAGAAACAAGGAAAGATCTAAAATTGACACCCTATCATTGAAATTGAAAGAGCTAGAGGAGCAAGATCAAAACTCAAAAGCTAGCAGAAGGCAAAAAATAACTAATATCGCAGCAGAACTGAAGGAGATAGAGACAGAAAAAAACCATCAAAAAAAAATCAATAAATCCAGGAGCTGGTTTTTTGGAAAGATCAACAAAATAGACAGACCACCAGACAGATTAAAAAAAGATAAAAGAGAAGAATCATATAGATGCAATAAAGAATGATAAAGAGGATATAACCACTGATTCCACAGAAATGCCAACTATCTTCAGAAATGACTACAAACAACTCTATGCACATAAACCAGTAAATATTGAAGAAATGGATAAATTCCTGGAAACTTAAACACTCCCAAGCCTAAAACAGGAAAAAGTTGAAACCTTGAACAGACCAACAATAAGGGGTCCAGGGCCAAAGTTGAGGTAGCAATTAATAGCCTGCCAACCAAAAAAGTCTAGTTCCACAAGGGTTCACAGCTGAACTCTACCAGACATACAAAGAGGAGCTGGTACCAATCCTTCTGAAACTATTCCAAACAGTACAAAAAGAGGGAATCCTTCCCAAATCATTTTATGAGACCAATATCATCCTGCTACCTAAACCCAGCAGTGACACAACAAAAAAAGAAAACTTCAGGCCAATATCCATAATGAACATAGATGCAAAAATCTTCAATAAAATACTGACAAACTGATTACAACAGCATATCAAAAAACTTATTCACCACGATCAAGTAGGCTTCATCCCAGGGATGCAAGGCTGGTTCAACATAGACAAGTCTATAAACGTAATCCACCACATAAACAGAACCAAAGACCAAAAAACCATGATTCGCTCAATAGATGCAGATAAGGACTTTGACAAAATTCAATAGCACTTTATGCAAAAACTCTCAATAAACTAGGTATGGAAGGAACATATCTCAAAATAATAAAAGCTATTTATGACAAACCTACAGCCAATATCAGACTAAATGGGCAAAAACTGGAAGCACTCCCTTTGAAATCTGGCACTAGACAAGGATGCCCCTCTCACCACTTCTATTCAATACAGTATGGAAGTTCTAGCCAGAGTAATTAGGCAAAAAATAAATTAATAAATAAAGGGTATTCGATTAGGAAAGAAAGAAGTCAAATTGTCTCTATTTGCAGATGACATGATTATATATTTAGAAGACCCTATCATCTTAGCCCAAAACTTCCTCAAACTGATAAGCAACTTCAGCAAAGTCTCAGATGCAAAATCAATGTACAGAAACCACAAGCATTCCTGTACACCAATAACAGACTAACAGAGAGCCAAATCAAGAGCAAACTTCCATTCACAATTGCTACAAAGAGAATAAAATACCTAGGAAAACAAGTAACAAAGGATGTAAAGGACCTCTTTGAGGAGAACTACATACCACTGCTCAAGGAAATAAGAGAAGGCACAAACAGGTGGGAAAACATTCCATGCTCATGGTTAGGAATAATCAATATTGTGAAGATGGTCATATGACCCAAAGTTATTTATAGATTCACTGCTATCCCCATCAAGCTACCAGTGACCTTCATCAGAGAACTGGAAAAAATACCTTAAACTTCATATGGAACCAAAAGAGAGCCCACATAGCCAAGTCAATTCTAAGCAAAAAGAACAAAGCTGGAGTCACCACCCTACCTGATTTCTAACTATACTATAAGGCTACAGTAATCAAAATAGCATGGTACTGGTACCAAAACAGAGATATAGACCAATGGAACAGAACAGAGGCATTGGAGGCAATGAAGTCCATAAGCTCTTACTGTAGCAGAGAAGCCACAATGACGTTTTGGTTCCCTGGAATCAACGTCATCTCACAGCCGGTGTCCGGTAGTCACTGAAATGTCTGATCATTTCCCTTTTCCCAATGCACACTTAGTCTGTTAAAAGGCTGGACTCCTTGGGAGAAGGATGGGAGAAAGATTAACAGCATAAATTCTCATTAGTGTAGTGAGGGCCTTCCTCAAAGGGACTTGGCCTCCCCTTCATTCATAGGGTTCTGGGTCTAAAAACTGGCTGAAATCTGGAAATTGATTGAGGGGCTGTGTTTCTCTGTTTTTAGAATTCAAATTAGTCTTTTGTATGTTTGACCTAGAAGTTTTCTGTTTATATAAATTAAGAAGGAATGCAGTAGGCTTTCTATCAGTTTCACTTCCAGAAACATTGTGATTAATAAGCCGATGCCAGAGTTCTACATGAGTCAGACTATTGTTATTGCTGCTTTGCCTCTGCTGTCCATTACAGTAGCTACATCCACCTTGCCTTTGATGGTTGAGTGCTGCCACTTGGCCCCTGCCACCTTGGTATCCAATTATATCATTGTATTTAAATTTTGTAGTTGAGTGACTGTGATTTCCACTGTATATCTGACATACAGAAAAGAGCAATTACAGAGCTCTTCAAAGATGCAGGTGCTGCCCTCAGAAATCTATTTTGCAAGGTATTGTTCAAGAGTATATCTTCTGGACTCTCCCAGCTCATATGAATAGATCTAAAGTGCCTAAACCACTCCACCATCCCAATCCCTAAGCCTTTGGATCCCTACCTCTACATTAAACCAAGGGAGATTAGGCATTTCTAGCTCACTCACAGTGGCACATCTTTTAATCCATATTTCAGTTAACCAAGCAGGTAAACTATTAGAACCTTTTTAACATCTGAGCTGCAATATTAAATGCAGAGTCCCTACTTACTGGGTTCCAATCAAGATATTCAGCCTGATGCAACTCTGTGTTCCTTCCACCATATCTCATTCCCTTAATATCCATTCCCATGCCTGCTCTCCAGATTTCTGTTTATATAAATTAGAAAACTCAAGCTGTTATTTTCCAGTGCATTACACCTGTGGTCTGGATTATATGAATTGGTTTTGCTATTAAGTAACATGGTCATGAGAAAACATCATTTTCTCTCTGGGATATAATCTTGCTTGTACAATAAGTAAATAGAGTAAGATTTCTTTTAAATCTGTTCTTCAATGATTTATATGTTATTTGTGCACAGTGTCTAGATAAGTGGTGATTAGGAGCAGGTAGTGCTGTGAAATAATACACACACTCTAGATCCTTTCTTTTTCCCTTGGTTTTAAGGGGGATCAAAATTTTCTTCTTTTTTATTATGATTTTTTTTGAGGTGAAGGATGAGGGTAAGATCTTGATGTTATTTGTTTAGGAATAAGCAGTAAAAACTGTGGATTCATCAATAAATAAGTCCCAATAAACATCTGAGCTAGGAGATCATAGCATGAGATTCCTAAATTTTAATTTCAGGTTTCTTAGGAGAAAGAAGTTATGGCTTAAGAATTGACGAAAAGATTTTTGACAACAGTCATTCATGGTAAGTTATATAAATGAATTCATATTTTGTTCCTGGTTTAGTACATTTCTACCTTCTGAATCAATATCAATATAAAATGTTAACATCTGAGAATTTTATATCAAGTCAGTATATTATATATGCATAATAAAACAATTAAAATAAATGTAAAGAGATTGAATGATGTAGTTAATAAAAGCTTGTGCTAAAACAACATTGAGGAAGCCAAAGTATTTTTTGGAGGCAGACTTAATACTTAGGAGAATGTTAGAGAAGAGTAAAGTAGAGCTTGTCTTAATTGCCAGAATTTTTTAGAAAATCATACACTTAACGCGGAAATGTCTTAAAAGTCTATATACTACCAAAAAAAATTAAAAAAAAGAAAAACTGAGAATACAATCTGCTTTTTATACAACACAAAAGCTTATCAGAAATGGAAGGTACACACATGGGAACATTTACCCTTAGAAGAAAATAATCATATACTAGTTGGGGAATAACATCTGCTCAGCTAGCTGCTGCTGATCAGTTGTGTCACCCAGGAGAGAAGGAAAACCTCAGGGAAAACAAGCATCAAGGATGTGGTGCAAGTCAAATTAGCAAAGCAGTTTCTCTAGAATAACAAGGATTTGCAGCTTCCGAGTCTAAATGTTCTAGGGAAATTAAGGTATTTTCCCTAAGGTGGAAAAAGAAAATCTGGCTATATTTTACTGAGGACCATGGCTCAAATATTTTATTGAAATTCTGCATTATAAACCAATGATTGCTAGGATCCACATTTTTTTTTTGATATTCTTAGGAAAATTTTATGTTTCCTTCAACAGTCCTATTCCTCAAAATTAAAATTCACCATGCCAACTTGCATGCCTGAAATTAACAGTCAATCCTAAAATTAAATCTGTATCAGTAATTCTTTTATTTCCTTTGGGGTTATTAGAATTAAACACACCAAAATAATGCCATTGCTTTAATATGCTTGCTCCAAGGGATAAACACAACTGTCTTTGCTTTCCAAAGGCCCTAATTTAGTTGCTAATAAATAAGTAAATCCATAAAATAATTTATAATTTTTCTTATGACCAGTGTTCACATACATATAAAACTGAATGAGTGATTTGAGTAATAACATAAAAATCACAATCTATTACTAATTGCATACTTTTCATAAAGACAAAATTGTACTAAATTTTGTTTTCATTCGCATACTGTTTAAAAATAATTTTACCACATGGCACAATATTTTCATTTTTCTGGATTTCATGCTTTGCAATTATACAATTTTTGACAGTTTAGATGCAACTGACATCTTGATGATCAATTCAGCCATATAGCATAAGTCACTATTCTTTTGATAATCAAATTTTAAGTAATTATTTTGTTAATAAAATGAATTCAATGTGATCATATGGAAAAAAAAAACCTTTATATTACAAATTTAAGAGGCTTATTTTGTATAAAAAACTAAATGTTTCTGTGTTGACTTTTTACTTTCTTATTTCCTATTGTTTCACTACCTATATTTCTGATTACCTTCTTTGAAACCTATACTTCCAGGACTGCCTATATATGTTTTAAATACATACATTGTATATTTTACATACATAGACATAAAGTAAACATATTTTGATTTTAGAACACTTGGAAATATACTGAATCCCTTATCTAATTCATTGCTTCATTTTAGTGGAAGAGCTTCTTTTAATCATTTAGGAGAAGCAACACTCTTACAGCCAATAGTGAACACACACAAAAAAAAATCCTTTTTCCTTCAAAAATTGAAGTGCATTCAAGTGATGGTTGTTACACTTTTTTATTTTCTAAAATATGAGGAATTTTATAAAATTCCATGTGTGCTTATTCATTATTGTCTTTTAGTTTCAAATCCATCTTTCTATAAGTGATTTGTCATGCTGGGGCTGGGACTAGGAAATCACATTTTCCCTTGCAAGTTAGTCTCTGTTATACCCTGTCTGTGGTGGGTGGAGTACGGGAATGGTCATAGGAAAGGAGAGTGTTGGGTTTGAGAAAGGAAAACAGGTCTCTTTCTTTATGTTTGCTGCCTGTTCCTGAAAGCTTTACAGAAGCAATAACTGGACACTAAAGCAATGAGTATCCATTTTAGTAACTGTAACAACAAGTTGTCTCAATTTCCAGTTATTTTCTTTTTTTTTTTCAGTTTTCTGAATCCAGCCTCATTGTGTCCCTTTAAGATACCACATCAGCCAAGCTCTACCCCCTCTTCAGAAATCCATGCCCAATTTCCAATCAGTTTCTCCTGTAGCCTACTAAGGTACTTTTCCAGCCAGTGTGGACCCATTCTTCAGAAATTGGGTCTCAGCTCTGCCCCAAGATTTTTTGTTTCCTCAGTTCAAGGGATAGCAGCTGCTTTATGAGTTTACCATCTCTGTGATATCTCAATGCTCTACTTTTGCCTCTAATACATCTGTAGACAGTTTCTTATGATAGCTATTAAAATACCTGATGTGGTTTTTATTTTCTGGAGTGATCCTAACTGAAACACTATGACTAAAGTCTCCTAAGAATGACCTTCATAAATTAGGATACTTTGTCTTTCACAGTAACATGGCTTCCAGTTTGCTTTTATTTTACTGTAGTCATCAATAAAAACTCCACTGTGGTTGTTCCTGTTGAAATCTCAATTTCTTTGTCCCTTTACATTATGAATTATATTAGATGAAAATCATAAAGTTTTGTGGTTTGGGGACTATGTCATCAAAAGGATGATCTTCCCTCTCAATTCTTAAAACACCACATTGCTTAAAGATTATAAAATATTATAAGCTGTGTCTAAACACTGACTCAAGCTAACAAGGTTTCATTTTCAAATCCAGAATTTTAAACTAGATTTTAGAGTTTAGTCTTTTTAGCCAAATAAAACAAAACACTAATTCTTATTCTCTCCACTCCTATGTATCTTGTGCATAAATCTGTGGAGTATATTAGAAACAGAGGATGTGCTGCTTGACATTCTTCCCACTCAATACATGTGAAACTAGAAGGCCCAGAAAGGGTATCACTGAATGAAAAGAAAATATTGAAAAGCCCAGTAACATTAGAATTTTTCTAAGACTAGAATGCATTAAAGGAAGAAAATTAAAAAAAAATAAACTTAAAAAATAAATTTAAAGGGATGATACAAAACTTAAAAAGTGCTGGTGTCTAAAAAATGAGTGCATGAATAATTCATCTCAGTGTATCCTAAGGATATAGCAATATTGCCTGAAATAATAAAGGAGAGAATCCATGGAATTCATATATCTTTTGTAATGTGCCCAAATACAAATACACATCTGTTTAACATTGTCTGAATAAGATGAATAATGTCACAGTCCATGACCCAGCTCTTCCACTCTTAGGGTTTGTTTTCTCTTATAAAATTTTACGTATTAATACTCACGTGAAACAGACATGGAGCAGCATTTAGGATAGCCTCAAAATGAAAACAACTGACATATTCAGCTGCAGTGGCAGGGATAAATTGTGATGTATTAATATAATTAAATACTATTCAAGAAGCCACAAAAGAGAACATATAGTATGATTTTATTTATGTAAATTCTCAAAACCTGATAAAACCAATCTACACTGTTTTACTAAAAATAAATAAATAAAAAATAGAGTAAACACAATCTTTTCCAAGTCAAAGAATTATAATTGTTCTTTACCATGTTTATTTATGAGTTTTTGTTTTGTTTTGTTTTGGAGATGGAGTCTCACTCTGCCACCTAGGCTGGACTGTAGTGTCATAATCTTGGCTCACTGCAACCTCTGCCTCCCAGGTTCAAGCAATTCTCCTGCCTCAGCTTTCCAAGTAGCTGCGATTACAGGCATGTGCCACCATGTCAAGCCGATGTTTGTATTTTTAGTAGAGATAGGGTTTCACCATGTTGGCAAGGTTGATCTCGAAATTCTGACCTCAAGTGATCTGCTGATCTTGGTGTCCCAAAGTGCTGAGATTACAGGCATGAGCCACTATGCCCAATCTATTTATGTTTTCTACACTATTTCATGTATATGTTATTTTTCAAAATACTAATTTATATAAAACTAGTTTTATTTTTCAAAATTAATTACAATATTCTAGAACATTTTAAATTTCAAGTTACTTTTTAAAGCCTTCTTTCATTTTTGTTTTTATTTTTATTTTTCAACTTCATTGAGTTAGAATTTATATACAACTAAACGCACACATTTTAGGTTCACAGTTTCACAGAGTGATGGCAACTATATACAACCTTATAAACTTATACTTATTACCTCTACCTAAAAATAGAGAGTTCCATCACACCAAATAGTGCCCCTTTGCCTTTTTACAATTATGCCTACACACACACACACACACAAAATACACACACACACACACACACACACACACAGTCCCAGGTAATCACTGATCTAGGTTTTGTCAACAGAGGTTAATAAAATTGGAGTACTGCAGTACTATAGTACACATACTTTTATTGCTGGCTTCATTTGTTCAGCATGTTTTACATTTATGTTTTTAAGTATATCAGTAGGTTATTTCTTTATATTGCTGAGTAATTGATTATTTTATAGAGGGCAAATGGATAAAACGTTTGTGATATACAGATTTTTGGGTTACTTTCAACATGAATTGTTAATATTTTTATAAAATGTTTTATTTCTCTTGGATATCACTTAGAAGTGGAATTGCTGGGTCACATAAAAAGTGTATTTTGCTTTTGTTTGAAAAAACATCACACTATTTTCCAAACTGATTTTACCATTTTACACTGCCATGAAAATATGAGTTCAACAATGCTATATACTGGGCAATACTTGTATTTTTTTTTTTTTTGTATTATGGAGATGTAGGAGTTTAAGTATTCTTTATATGTATTGCACAAAGGCCCTTTGTCAAACATATGTGCAAATATTTTATCCTAATTTATGACTTAACTTTTTTAATTGTTTCAAAATAATTTTTAAAGTGTAAGTTTCTAATTTTCATAAAGTCCTCTCTATCAATTTTTTTATTTCCTGCCCTAATGACTTTTTGCTGAAACTTGTTAGGATGATTTCTCTCCATTAACATTTTGTCCGTGTGTGTGTGTGTGTGTGTGTGTGTGTGTGTGTGTGTATTCTGACAAATATATGTGGAATACATATATATACACATATATATTCCACAGTATAAAGTTTCAAAGGCAACTGTAATCCCAAAATTGCTAAGGTCAATAGGTCCAAATAAAATGTCCTGGAACATTAATTGGAATGGAGGTCACTATTCCTTTATGAATACTATCTCAGAATTAGGAAGCCAGGAGAATAAGTCATTTAAAGTTTTCAGTTAATAATTATTCATGTTAAAATAGTTAATATGTGTCAGTGTTCTATGTGCTTTACAAATATTTCTTATAAAATCCTGATAATTATTCTATAAGATAGTGATTTATTAATCTTACAAAGGGGAAAAGGATAGTCCATAAATCTGTCGTAAAGTCATTGACTCATACATGGTGCCAGAATCCTAGGAGGCAGATTCCAGAGCATATTCTCTGAACCACTAAACATGTTTTAACTTACTTCCAGTAATTATTTTCCACAATTTCTTTGTTAAGAACATCATTTCTTATTTAACCCAACATGGTTTCACATCCCACATCTTGCTTAGTCCTGAGTATGAATCCTACATAATTAGGGCCCTGTTTGTGGAAGACAGTATTTTTTTCCTGGTTGTTTTTTGTTTGTTAACTTTTTCCATTTTTCTATTTAAGTAAAAATTCACTGTCATTCAACTTACCCATGAAAATCATATAAAAATTAATGATATTCTTCTAAACACAAAGGCTAAAGTTCAGCAATAAGCCACAAAATAAAAAGAGAAAGAAAAAATCAGTGCAATAGCAATAACCAAAAAACCAATCCACAATGACACAATATATTCTGACAGTTTTTAATTGGCTTCTGTATGGGTTAAAAAAAAGAAGATGAACGCAATTTTTTACATAAGGTTTCATATTTATGAGGAAGTATCACAGTTTTTTCTTTTATTCAATGTTCAAATGAAATGGCAGATGGCCCATTTGACTGCTTTTGAGTTCACAAATTATGTACAATGAAGCTTTTTAGGAGTAAAGATTCTTATAAAAGCACATATGTGAGAATACAGTATAGACTATTACCAACAATGTAAAACTGTTTTATTTTTTATTTTTATTTTTTTTTGATTATTTATTGCTTTATTTTATTTATTTTTTTAATTTTTATTGCATTATAGGTTTTGGGGTACAAGTGCAGAACATGCAAGATAGTTGCATAGGTACACACATGGCAGTGTGTTTTGCTGCCTTCCTCCCCTTCACCCACACTTGGCATTTCTCCCCAGGCTATCCCTCCCCAGCCCCCCACGCTGTCCCTCCCCCATTCCCCCCAATACACCCCAGTGTATAGTAGACCGCCTCTCTGTGTCCATGTGTTCTCATTTTTCTCACCCACCTATGAGTGAGTATATGCGGTATTTCTTTTTCTGTTCTTGTGTCAGTTTGCTGAGAATGATGTTCTCCAGATTCATCCATGTCCTTACAAAGGACACAAACTCATCATTTTTGATTGCTGCATAATATTCCATGATGTATATGTGCCACATTTTCCCAGTCCAGTCTATCATCGTTGGGCATTTGGGTTGGTTCCAGTTCTTTGCTATTGTAAACAGTGCTGCAATGAACATTCGTGTGCATGTGTCCTTTTTTTTTTTTTTTTTTTTTTTTTATCACTCTCTTTTTTTTTTTTTTTTTTTTTTTTTTATTGCATTATAGGTTTGGGGGTACATGTGCAGAACGAGCAAGATAGTTGCATAGGTACACACATGGCAGTGTGCTTTGCTGCTTTCCTCCCCTTCACCCACACTTGGTATTCATCCCCAGGCTATCCCCCCCAGCCCCCCCCTGCTGTCCCTCCCCCATTCCCCCCAACAGTCCCCAGTGTATAGTAGACCGCCTCTCTGTGTCCACATGTTCTCATTTTTCTCACCCACCTATGAGCGAGTATATGCGGTATTTCTTTTTCTGTTCTTGTGTCAGTTTGCTGAGAATGATGTTCTCCAGATTCATCCATGTCCCTACAAAGGGAAAATGTGGCACATATACACCATGGAATATTATGCATGTGTCCTTATAGTAGAACGATTTATAGTCCTTTGGATAGATACCCAGTAATGGGATTGCTGGGTCAAATGGAATCTCTATTTCTAGGTCCCTGAGGAATCGCCACACTGTCTTCCACAATGGTTGAACTAATTTACACTCCCACCAACAGTGTAAGAGTGTTCCTATTTCTCCACATCCTCTCCAGCATCTGCTGTCTCCAGATTTTTTAATGATTGCCATTCTAACTGGCATGAGATGGTATCTCAATGTGGTTTTGATTTGCATCTCTCTAATGACCAGTGATGATGAGCACTTTTTCATATGTTTGTTGGCCTCATGTATGTCTTCTTTTGTAAAGTGTCTGTTCATATCCTTTGCCCACTTTTGAATGGGCTTGTTTGTTGTTTTCCTGTAAATCTGTTTGAGTTCTTTGTAAATTCTGGATACCAGCGCTTTGTCTGATGTGTAAACTGCAAAGATTTTTTCCCATTCTGATGGTTGCCGATTCACTCTAGTGACTGTTTATTTTGCCGTGCAGAAGCTGTGGAGTTTGATTAGGTCCCATTTGTCTATTATGGCTTTTGTTGCCAATGCTTTTGGTGTTTTATTCATGAAGTCCTTGCCTACTCCTATGTCCTGAATGGTTTTGCCTAGATTTTCTTCTAGGGTTTTTATGGTGTGAGGTCTTACGTTTAAGTCTTTAATCCATCTGGAGTTAATTTTAGTGTAAGGTGTCAGGAAGGGATCCAGTTTCTGCTTTCTGCACATGGCTAGCCAGTTTTCCCAACACCATTTATTAAATAGGGAATCCTTTCCCCATTGCTTGTTTTTGTCTGGTTTATCAAAGATAATATGGCCGTAGATAGGTTGTGTTGCCTCCGATGCTTCTGTTCTGTTCCATTGATCTATATCTCTGTTTTGGTACCAGTACCATGCTGTTTTGATTACTGTAGCCTTGTAGTATAGTTTGAAGTCAGGTAGTGTGATGCCTCCCGCTGTGTTCTCTTTGCTTAGAATTGACTTGGCTATGCGGGCTCTTTTTTGGTTCCATATGAAATTCATGGTGGTTTTTTCCAGTTCTGTGAAGAAATTCAATGGTAGTTTGATGGGGATAGCATTGATTGTGTAAATTACTTTGGGCAGTATAGCCATTTTCATGATATTGATTCTTCCTAACCATGAACATGGAATGTTTCTCCATCTGTTTGTGCCCTCTCTTATTTTGTTGAGCAGTGGTTTGTAGTTTTCCTTAAAGAGGTCCCTTACATTCCTTGTGAGTTGTATTCCTAGGTATTTTATTTTCTTTGTAGCAATTGTGAATGGCACTTCGTTCTTGATTTGGTTCTCTTTAAGTCTGTTATTGGTGTATAGGAATGTTTGTGATTTTTGAACATTGATTTTATATCCTGAGACTTTGCTGAAGTTGCTTATCAGTTGCAGGAGCTTTTGGGCTGAGGTGATGGGGTCTTCTAGGTATACTATCATGTTGTCTGCAAATAGAGACAATTTGGCTTTCTCCTTTTCTATTTGAATACCCTTTATTTCTTTTTCTTGCCTGATTGCTCTGGCTAGAACTTCCAGTACTATGTTGAATAGGAGCGGTGAGAGAGGGCATCCTTGTCTAGTGCCAGATTTCAAAGGGAATGCTTCCAGTTTTTGCCCATTAAATATGATATTGGCTGTTGGTTTGTTGTAGATAGCTTTTATTACTTTGAGATATGTTCCATCAATACCAAGTTTATTGAGGGTTTTTAGCATAAAGTGCTGTTGAATTTTGTCAAATGCCTTCTCTGCGTCAATTGAGATAATCATGTGGTTTTTGTTTTTGCTTCTGTTTATGTGGCGAATTACATTTATAGACTTGCGTATGTTGAACCAGCCTTGCATCCCCGGGATGAATCCTACTTGATCATGATGGATAAGTTTTTTAATGTGCTGTTGCAATCGGTTTGCCAGTATTGTATTGAAGATTTTTGCATCTATGTTCATCATGGATATTGGCCTGAAGTTTTCTTTTCTTGTTGAGTCTCTGTCAGGTTTTGGTATAAGGATGATGTTGGTCTCATAAAATGATTTGGGAAGGGTTCCCTCTTTTTGGATTCTTTGGAAGAGTTTCAGAAAGAATGGTACCAGATCCTCTTTGTGTGTCTGGTAGAATTCAGCTGTGAACCCATCTGGACCTGGGCTTTTTTTGTGTGGTAGGCTCTTAGTTGCTGCCTCAACTTCAGACCTTGTTATTGGTCTATTCACAGTTTCGGCTTCCTCCTGGTTTAGGCTTGGGAGGACACAGGCGTCCAGGAATTTATCCATTTCTTCCTGATTTACTAGTTTATGTGCATAGAGTTGTTTGTATATTCTCTGATGATGGTATGAATTTCTGTGGAATCTGTGGTGATTTCCCCATTATCGTTTTTTATCTATTTGGGTGTTCTCTTTTTTTTTTTATCAGTCTGGCTAGTGGTCTGTCTATTTTGTTGATCTTTTCAAAAAACCAGCTCTTAGATTTATTGATTTTTTGAAGGGTTTTTCTTGTCTCTATCTCCTTCAGTTCTGCTCTGATCTTAGTTATTTCTTGTCTTTGGCTAAGTTTTGAGTTTTTTTGATCTTGCTCCTCTAGCTCTTTCAATTTTGACGATAGGGTGTCAATTTTGGATCTCTCCACTCTTCTCATGTGGGCACTTATTGCTATATATTTTCCTCTACAGACTGCTTTAAATGTGTCCCAGAGATTCTGGTACATTGTGTCTTCATTTTTGTTGGTTTCAAAGAACTTCTTTATATCTGCCTTCATTTCATTGTTTATCTAATCAACATTCAGGAGCCAGTTGTTCAGTTTCCATGAAGCTGTGCGGTTCTGAGTTAGTTTCTGAATTCTGAGTTCCAACTTGATTGCACTATGGTCTGAGAGACTGTTTGTTATGATTTCAGTTGTTTTGCATTTGATGAGGAGTGCTTTACTTCCAATTATGTGGTCAATTTTGGAGTAGGTGTGATGTGGTGCTGAGAAGAATGTATATTCTATGGATTTTGGGGTGGAGAGTTCTGTAAATGTCTATCAGGTTTGCTTGTTCCAGGTCTGAGTTCAAGTCCTGGATATCCTTGTTAATTTTCTGTCTGGTTGATCTGTCTGCTATTGACAGTGGAGTGTTAAAGTCTCCCACTATTATTGTGTGGGAGTCTAAGTCTCTTTGTAAGTCATTAAGAACTTGCCTTATATATCTGGGTGCTCCTGCATTGGGTCCATATATATTTGGAATCGTTAGCTCTTCTTGTTGTATCGATTCTTTTACCATTATGTGATGACCCTCCTTGTCCCTTTTGATCTTTGTTGCTTTAAACTCTACCTTATCAGAGATGAGAATTGCAACTCCTGCTTTTTTTTTTGCTCTCCATTTGCTTGGTAATTCTTCCTCCATCCTTTTATTTTGAGCCTTTGTGTATCTTTGCATGTGAGGTGGGTTTCCTGGATACAGCACACTGATGGGTTTTGGTTTTTTATCCAATTTGCCAGTCTGTGTCTTTTGATTGGTGCATTTAGCCCATTTACACTTAGGGTTAATATTGTTATGTGTGAATTTGATACTGCCATTTTGATGCTAGCTGGCTGTTTTGCCCATTGATTCATGTAGATTCTTCATTTTGTTGATGGTCTTTAGCATTTGGTATGCTTTTAGGATGGCTGGTACTCATTGTTTCTATGTGTAGTGCCTCTTTCAGGAGCTCTTGTAAAGCAGGCTTAGTGGTGACAAAATCTCTGAGTACTTGCTTGTTCGTGAAGGATTTTATTTTTCCTTCACTTGTGAAGCTCAGTTTGGCTGGATATGAAATTCTGGGTTGAAAGTTCTTTTCTTTAAGGATGTTGAATGTTGGCCCCCACTCTCTTCTGGCTTGTAGAGTCTCTGCCGAGAGATCTGCTGTGAGTCTGATGGGCTTCCCTTTGTGGGTGACCCGACCTTTCTCTCTGGCTGCCCTTAGTATTTTCTCCTTCATTTCAACCCTGGTGAATCTGACGATTATGTGCCTTGGGGTTGCTCTTCTTGCAGAGTATCTTTGTGGTGTTCTCTGTATTTCCTGGAGTTGAGTATTGACCTGTCTTGCTAGGTTGGGGAAATTTTCCTAGGTAATATTCCGAAGAGTGTTTTCCAGCTTGGATTCATTCTCTTCATCACATTCTGGTACACCTATCAAATGTAGGTTGGGTCTCTTCACATAGTCCCACATTTCTTGGAGATTTTGTTCATTCCTTTTTGTGCTTTTTTCTTTAATCTTGGTTTCACATTTTATTTCATTGAGTTGATCTTCAACTTCTGATATTCTTTATTCTGCTTGGTCAATTCAGCTGTTGAAACTTGTGCATGCTTCACGAAGTTCTCGTGTTGTGTTTTTCAGCTCCTTCAATTCATTCATATTCCTCTCTAAGTTGTCCATTCTTGTTATCAATTCTTCGAATCTTTTTTCAAATCTTTTTTCAAGATTCTTAGTTTCTTTGCACTGATTTAGAACATGTTTTTTTAGCTCACTGAAGTTTCTCATTATCCACTTTCTGAACTTGATTCCGTCATTTCATCACACTCATTCTCCGTCCAGCTTGTTTCCCTTGCTGGTGAGGAGTTTTGGTCCTTTGTAGGAGGTGAGGTGTTTTGGTTTTGGGTGTTTTCCTCCTTTTTGCACTGGTTTCTTCCCATCTTTATGGATTTATATTCCTGTCGTCTTAGTAGTTGCTGATTTTTCAATTGGGTCTCTGTGTGGATGCTGAGATTGTTGATGATGAAGTATTTCTGTTACATAGTTTTCTTTCTAATGGTCTAACCCCTCTGCTGTATGAGTGCTGAGGTCCACTCCAGGCCCTGCATGTCTGGAGTAAACCTGTAGCAGCTGTGGAACAGTGAGGGATGATACCAGTTTCTTCTTCTGCTGTCTTTGTTTCAGAATGATGCCCACCAAATGTCAGTCTGATTAGTCCTTTTTTGGGGTGACTCTTTGGATGTACAGGGGTCAGAGAGCTGCTTAAGGAGATGGTCTGTGCTTTATAGGAGCTCCAGTGCTGAGCTGTGAGCTCTGTTGTTCATTCAGGGTTGTTGGGAGGTTGTTTATGTCTGCTGCAATAGAACTCATAAAACACCACCCTTTTTCCCCCCCCCTTAGATGCTCTGTCTCAGGGAGTTGGGGCTTTCTTTGTGAGTATCTGTTGCACTGTGCTGCCCCACTAGGTGGCAGTCTATTCATTATTTGCCTGTGGGGCTCTGACTTGCTAGCACGGGTCCGCCCTGTTGCTGTGGAGTGCTCCCCCCTCCTGGCAGAGTCTCTCTGTTATGGCAGGTTGCCTCGGCAATGGCAGGCTGTGTCACCCCTGGGCGGTACTTCAGTAGGGGCTGATTGTGTCAGCAATGGCAGACGTCTCTCCCTCACTGGGATGCACCGTCCTAGATGCCGGCAGCAAAACTCTCAGCCCCAAGCGTCTCCAGTCACCGCCCTGCTTGTCCCTGTGAGGGTGGGACCCGCCGAGCCTGATCACCCAGCTCCCTGCCTCAGAGTCCATCCTCTCTCTCTACCTCTCCGCAAGCTGAAAGGTCGACTCTCACTGGTGCCCCAGTAGCCTGCTGATAGGGCACTGGGATCCATGCAATCTCCCATGACACTGCCCACTGCACTGGCTCAGATCACCCTTCCCAGGAAACTCCTGGTCTGGCTCACTGTCCAAGTCCCATTCAAACAGATGGAAATGCCAATCTGCCCTTCCAAATCTCAGATTGCTGGTTTAACAGGGCACCCAGACCAGTGAGTTCCGTGCCAAGTCCTGCTGCAGCGCCGGCCGAAGCGGCCGCATGAGCCGGCTGCGTTAGCCAGCAAAGCATCTCGTGTCTCTCCCACACCTGGAACTTTCAACGCTCTGTGGGCAAAAAAGGTCCATCCGAGAATGCGGCTAGGACTCACCCTCTGTGCCTTCACTGAGAGCTGCAATCCTGAGTTGCTTCTATGACGCCATCTTGCGAATCTCCCCGTAAAACTGTTTTAAGCCTTGAAGTAATGTTGCTTGAAAATACAGGAGTATACTTCTCTCTTTTCTATAACAGTTGTCACAGATTCTGTAGGCCATTTAATTAATCATAATTAAAATGATATGATTTTCCTTGGTAATATATGAAATAACAAGTCATTTTTGAATTTAAGAATCCTTGGAAATTAAACAATTTGGTTACTTTCTCATGAGTTGTGTATTAAATATATTAATTTTCCAATTCCAAATCATTGCACAACAGCATGACACATGGCCAGATGAACTCAGGCAGCCTGAATAATGGTCACTGAACTTAAACTTTACCATAATTGAGGTGGCTGAAACTTTATGGTTAGATTGGCTTAGTCTGTCTTTCAAAGAATGAACTTGATGTGAGGCAGATTTCCATGAAAAAGCCATTTAGGGATTTCCAAGATGGTGTGGTAGGAACAACTCAGGATTGCAGCTCTCAGTGAAGGCACAGAGGGTGAGTTCTAGCCACATTTTCAGATGGACCTTTGTTGCCCACAGAACAGGGAAATTCCCAGGTGTAGGAGAGACATGGGACACCAGCGCAGCCCTTTCAGCTTCCACGGCTGTTTCAGCAGGTGCCACAGTGCAGTGACACCCTGCACAAAACTCACTGGGTTCCCTGTTAAACTGGCAACCTGAGATTTGGGAGGGCAGATTAACATATCCATTTGATTAAATGGGACTTGGACAGTGAGCCAGACCAAGAGATACCTGGGAAGCATGATTTAAACTGGTGCAGTGGGCTGTGGCATGGGAAATCACACAGATCCCAGTGCCTTATCAGCAAATGACTGAAACACCTGTGAGAGAGTCAACTATTCAACTTAAGAAAAAAAGAGAGAGAGAGAAAGGACTCTGAAGCAGGGATCCAGGTGATCAGGCTCAGCGGGTCCCACCCCAACAGGGACAAACCAAATGGCAATTCAAAATGCTCAGGGTTGAGAGTTTTACTGCGGGCTCAGCTGAATCCAGGATGGTGCAGCTCAATGAGGGAGGGGCGTCCGCCACTATGGACGCATACCACCCCTACTGAGGTACACGACCATTGCTGAAGCAGCCTGCCATTGCCGAGGCAACCTGCCATAACAGAGAGACTCTGCCAAAAGGGCGGAGCCCACCACAAGAGGGCAGAGCCCCACAGCAGCAGGGCAGAGCCCCATGGCAGCAGGGTGGACTCCACAGTAGCAGGGCAAAGCCTTGGCAGGCAAATAGTGAATAGACTGCCTCCTAGCTGGGTGGGACAGTGCAATGGATACTCATAAAGAAAGCCCCAACTCCCTGAGACAGAGCATCTGAGGGAAGAAAAGGGGGGTGTTTTATAAGTTCTGCTGCAGCAGACCTAAACACACCCGCCCAACAACCCTGAATGAACAACAGAGCTCACAGCTCAGCATTGGAGCTCCTATAAAGTACAAACCATCTACTCAAGCAGCTCCCTAAACCCTGTATATCCATAGAGTCACCTCAAAAAAGGACTTATCAGACTGACATTTGGTGGGCATCATTGTGGGACAAAGATAGCAGAAGAAGAAACTGGTAGCATCCCTCACTGTTCTGCAGCTGCTACAGGTGTACCCCAGACAAGAAGGGCCTGGAGTGGACCTCAGCACTCATACAGCAGAGGGGCTAGACTGTTAGAAGGAAAAATTAGTAACAGAATTACTTCATCATTAACAATCTGGGTGTCCACACAGAGACCCAATCGAAAAGTCAGCAACTAGTAAGATGACAGGTGGATAAATCCACAAAGATGGGAAGAAACCAGTGCAAAAAGGAGGAAAACACCTGAAACCAAAACACCTCACCTCCTAAAAAGGAACAAATCTACTCAAAAGCAAGGGAACACAGCTGGACAGGGAATGAGTGCAACGAAATGACAGAATCAGACTTCAGAAGGTGGATAATGAGAAACTTCAGTGAGTAAAAGAACATGTTCTAAATCAATGCAAAGAAACTAAGAACCTTGAAAAAAGATTTGAAAAACAATTTGAGAAAATGATAACAAGATTGGACAACTTAGAGAGGAATATGAATGAATTAAAGGAGCTGAAAAACACAGCACGAGAACTTCATGAAGCATGCACAAGTTTCAACAGCTGAATTGACCAAGCAGAAGAAAGAATATCAGAAGTTGAAGATCAACTCAACGAAATAAAATGAGAAACCAAGATTAAAGAAAAAAGTGCAAAAAGGAATGAACAAAATCTCCAAGAAATATGGGACTATGTGAAGAGACCCAACCTACATTTGATAGGTGTACCAGAATGTGATGAAGAGAATGAATCCAAGCTGAAAAACACTCTTCAGGACATCATCCAGGAAAATTTCCCCAACCTAGCAAGACAGGTCAATACTCAACTCCAGGAAATACAGAGAACACCACAAAGATACTCTGCAAGAAGAGCAACCCCAAGGCACATAATCGTCAGATTCACCAGGGTTGAAATGAAGGAGAAAATACTAAGGGCAGCCAGAGAGAAAGGTCAGGTCACCCACGAAGGGAAGCCCATCAGATTCACAGCGGATCTCTTGACAGAGACTCTACAAGCCAGAAGAGAGTGGGGGCCAATATGCAACATCATTAAAGAAAAGAACTTTCAACCCAGAATTTCATATCCAGCCAAACAGAGCTTCATAAGTGAAGGAAAAATAAAATCCTTCATGAACAAGCAAGTACTCAGAGATTTTGTCACCACTAAGCCTGCTTTACAAGAGCTCCTGAAAGAGGCACTACACATAGAAAAGAACAACCAGTACCAGCCATTCTAAAAACATACCGAATGCTAAAGAGCATCAGCAAAATGAAGAATCTGCATCAATCAATGGGCAAAACAGCCAGCTAGCATCAAAATGGCAGTATCAAATTAACACATAAAAATACTAACCCTAAATGTAAATGGGCTAAATGCACCAATCAAAAGACACAGACTGGCAAATTGGATAAAAAACCAAAACCCATCAGTGTGCTGTATCCAGGAAACCCATCTCACATTCAAGGATACACAAAGGCTCAAAATAAAGGGATGGAGGAAGATTTACCAAGCAAATGGAGAGCAAAAAAAAGCAGGAGTTGCAATTCTCATCTCTGATAAAATAGACTTTAAAGCAAAAAAGATCCAAAGAGACAAAGAAGGTCATTACATAATGGTAAAAGGATCAATACAACAAGAAGAGCTAACGATCCTAAATATATATGGATCCAATACAGGAGCACGCAGATATATAAGGCAAGTTCTTTATTACTTACAAAGAGACTTAGACTCCCACACAATAATAGTGGGAGACTTTAACACTCCACTGTCAATATCAAACAGATCAACCAGACAGAAAATTAACAAGGATATCCAGGGCTTGAACTCAGACCTGGAACAAGCAAACCTAATAGACATTTACAGAACTCTCCACCCCAAATCCACAGAATATACATTCTTCTCAGCACCACATCACACCTACTCCAACATTGACCACATAATTGGAAGTAAAGCACTCCTCAGCAAATGCAAAACAACAGACATAATAAAAAACAGCCTCTCAGACAATAGTGCAATCAAGTTTGAACTCAGAATGCAGAAACTAACTCAGAACCGCACAGCTTCATGGAAACTGAACAACTGGCTCTTGAATGTTGGTTGGATAAACAATGAAATGAAGGCAGGAAAAAAGAAGTTCTTCAAAACCAATGAGAACGAAGACACAACATACCAGAATCTCTGGGACACATTTAAAGCAGTCTGTAGAGGAAAATATATAGCAATAAGTGCCCACATGAGAAGAATGGAGAGATCCAAAATTGACACCCTATCATCAAAATTGAAAGAGCTGGAGGAGCAAGATCAAAAAAACTCAAAACCTAGCCAAAGACAAGAAATAACTAAGATCAGAGCAGAACTGAAGGAGATAGAGACATGAAAAACCCTTCAAAAAATTAATAAACGAAGAGCTGGTTTTTCGAAAAGATCAACAAAATAGACCACTAGCCAGACTGATAAAAAAGAAAAGAGAGAACAACCAAATAGATGCAATAAAAAATGATAAAGAAGAAATCACCACAAATTCCACAGAAATTCAAACCATCATCAGAGAATACTACAAAAAACTCTATGCACATGACCTAGAACACCAGGAAGAAATGAATAAATTCCAGGACACCTGTGTCCTCCCAAGCCTAAACCAGGAGGAAGCTGAAACTATGAATGGACCAATAACAAGGTCTGAAGTTGAGGCAGCAACTAAGAGCCTACCACACAAAAAAAAGCCCAGCTCCAGATGGGTTCACAGCCGAATTCTACCAGACACACAAAGAAGAGCTGGTACCATTCCTTCTAAAACTATTCCAAATAATTCAAAAAGAGGGAACCCTTCCCAAATCATTTTATGAGACCAACATCATCCTGATACCAAAACCCAGAAGAGACTCAACAAGAAAAGAAAACTTCAGGCCAATATCCATGATGAACATAGATGCAGAAATCTTCAATAAAATACTGGCAAACAGATGGCAACAGCACATCAAAAAACTTATCCATCATGATTAAGTAGAATTCATCCCGGGGATGCAAGGCTGGTTCAACATATGCAAGTCTATAAACGTAATTCACCACATAAACAGAACCAAAAACAAAAAACACATGATTATCTCAATTGATGCAGAGAAGCCATTTGACAAAATTC
The DNA here is from genome assembly GCA_031835075.1 of Saguinus oedipus. NCBI lineage: Eukaryota > Metazoa > Chordata > Mammalia > Primates > Cebidae > Saguinus > Saguinus oedipus. The sequence continues at coordinate 133,263,004 of CM063178.1, forward strand.
AACAGCCCTTTATGCTAAAAACCCTCAATAAACTCGGTATTGATGGAACATATCTCAAAGTAATAAAAGCTATTTGTGACAAACCAACAGCCAATATCATACTGAATGGGCAAAAACTGGAGGCATTCCCTTTGAAATCCAGCACTAGACAAGAATGCCCTCTCTCACCACTCCTATTTGACATAGTACTGGAAGTTCTAGTCAGAGCAATCAGACAAGAAAAAGAAATAAAGGGTATTCAAATAGGAAAGGTGGAAGCCAAATTGTCTCTATTTGCAGACGACATGATAGTATACCTAGAAGACCCCATCACCTCAGCCGAAAAACTCCCGAAACTGATAAGCAACTTCAGCCAAGTCTCAGGATATAAAATCAATGTGCAAAAATCACAAGCATTCCTATACACCAATAACAGACTTAAAGAGAACCAAATCAAGAATGAACTGCCATTCACAATTGCTACAAAGAGAATAAAATACCTAGGAATACAACTTACAAGGAATGTAAGGACCTCGTTAAGGAAAACTACAAACCACTGCTCAACGAAATAAGAGAGGACACAAACAGATGGAGAAACATTCCATGTTCGTGGTTAGAAAGAATCAGTATTGTGATAAATGGCTATACTGCCCAAAGTAATTTACAGAATCAACGCTATCCCCATCAAGCTACCATTGAATTTCTTCACAGAACTGGAAAAAAACACCATGAACTTCATATGGAACCAAAAGAGAGCCCGCATAGCCAAGTCAATTCTAAGCAAAGGAACACAGCAGGAGGCATCACACTACCAGACTTCAAACTATACTACAAGGTTACAGTAATCAAAACCGCATGGTACTGGTACCAAAACAGAGATATAGACCAATGGAACAGAACAGAGGCATCAGAGGCAACACAACATATCTACAACCATATTATCTTTGATAAACCAGACAATAACAAGCAATGGGGAAAGGATTCCCTATTTAATAAATGGTGTTGGGAAAACTGGTTAGCCATGTGCAGAAGGCAGAAACTGGACCCCTTCCTGACACCTTACACCGAAATTAACTCCAGATGGATTAAAGACTTAAACATAAGACCTGGCACCATAAAAACCCTAGAAGAAACTCTAGGGAAAACCATCCAAAACATAGGAGTAGTCAAGGACGTCATGACCAAAACACCAAAAGCATTGACAACAAAAGCCAAAATAGACAAATGGGACCTAATCAAACTCCACAGCTTTTTCACAGCAAAAGAAACAGTCACTAGAGTGAATCGGCAACCAACAGAATGAGAAAAAATCTTTGCAGTTTACCCATCTGACAATGGGCTGATATCCAGAATCTACAAAGAACTCAAACAGATTTACAGGAAAAAAACAAGCCCATTCAAAAATGGGCAAAGGATATGAACAGACACTTTACAAAAGAAGACATACATGAGGCCAACAAACACATGAAAAAATGCTCATCATCACTGGTCATTAGAGAGATGCAAATCAAAACCACATTGAGATACCATCTCACGCCAGTTAGAATGGAGATCATTAAAAAATCTGGAGACAGCAGATGCTGGAGAGGACGTGGAGAAATAGGAACACTCTTACACTGTTGGTGGGAGTGTAAATTAGTTCAACCATTGTGGAAGACAGTGTGGTGATTCCTCAAGGACCTAGAAATAGAAATTCCATTTGACCCAGCAATCCCATTACTGGGTATATACCCAAAGGACTATAAATCGTGCTACTATAAGGACACATGCACACGAATGTTCATTGCAGCACTGTTTACAATAGCAAAGACCTGGAACCAACCCAAATGCCCATCGATGATAGACTGGACTGGGAAAATGTGGCACATATACACCGTGGAATATTATGCAGCAATCAAAAATGATGAGTTTTTGTCCTTTGTAAGGACATGGATGAATCTGGAGAACATCATTCTCAGCAAACTGACACAAGAACAGAAAACGAAATAGCACATATTCTCACTCACAGGTGGGTGAGAAAAATGAGAACACATGGACACAGGCAGGGGGGTACTACACACTGGGATCTATTGGGGGGAATAGGGGAGGGACAACAGGTGGGGAGCTGTGGAGGGATAGCCTGGGGAGAAATGCCAAATGTGGGTGAAGGGAAGGAACGCAGCAAAACACACTGCCATGTGTGTACCTATGCAACTATCTTGCACGTTCTGCACATGTACCCCAAAACCTAAAATGTAATAAAAATTTAAACAAAAAGAAAAACCTCTTGCTGATTTTACAATCCAGTATATTTTTCTCAAAAATCTGGAAGTCATCCTTAAGAAATGTAATCATCAAAGAAGATAGCACCTCTATCTCTTGATTTCCTTGGCAGAGTGTCCTGCCCTTTGTTTCAAAGCATTTGAATTCAGAATGTATTCTGGTATGTGTCCTTGATTGCACTAGTCTAGAATAAAGTCTTTTTTACTTGTAAAAAAAAAAAAAAAGGAAATGAAAAAGCCATTTAGCTCTACCTGGCCTTTACCCCACACCCACTGACAACCTCCACTACTTCCCCAGCACCCTACTTTGAAAGGTAACCTTTTTCTAAGTGATTACATCCCTTAGATTATCTAAATTATAGAGAGATTTCTAGGATTTGATTATTAAACAATCAATTTTAATAAGGTCAAGTTGCTGCTGCCTAACTAAATTTTTCATTGGATTCTTCAACAAGAGCTCACATACTCAATCTATTTTTCCTTAACCGAATTTACAGATTTCACAGTCACACACACACACACACACACACACACACACACACACAAACACACACAAATGCAACACATTTTTTTTACAATTTTACAAAACTCCTATAAGTGTCAGTGATTAAAGCTGCTAAAATAAAATATATGACTAGAAAGCACCCTTTTTTTTAAGTATTCTTCAAAATGTACTGGGTATTCCTTCTTAGTGAGACAACTGGTCATTCTGACAGCATAGAATTTTACCTCAAATATCCCTTCATTGTACTTAAAGCACTGAATACAATTTAGATTTGTGTGTCATTATACTTTATTAATATATCAAATAGGATAGAAATTATTAAAATCAGCTGATTAATTTTGGAGGAAGACTTAAAACATGCACATCACCCTCCTGATTGGTCTAGAAATCTTAAACTCTTGACTTTTTCTTGTTGTATAGATCACTACATCAAAACTAACATTGCTTATCATTTGAGCAAGTTTCCTGTGTTCAATTCCCAAACATAAAATTTTTAATATCCTCTAGTAATCAGTAATGATACTTGGCCAACTTAAAATAGTTTGAGGAAGAAAGGAACTGTATTGGCTGGAAGATTCCAAAGAGTGATTGAAAACCAACTGTAGGAAGTATGGTTATTCAACACAGCTTCAGGAATAATTGAAAGCAGGTCCAACCGTCCAGTAGAGTAGACAGATCTGTTTTCTCTCTCCTTTTCTCTCCAAATTGGCTTTATTACATCATTGTTATCTTTTTTTTTTTTTTTTTTTTTCTTTTTTTTGAGTCAGAGTCTCTCTCTGGAGTGCAGGGTTGTGAACTTGGCTCACTGCATCCTCTGCCTCCCAGGTTCAAATGATTGTCCTGACTCAGCTGCCTGAGTAGCTAGAACTCCAGGTGAACACCACCATGCCCAGCTAACTTTTGTATTTTTAGTAGAGATCGGGTTTCACCATACTGGCCAGGCTGGTCTTGAACTCCTGACCTTGTGATCTCACCACCTCGGCCTCCCAAAGTGCTGGGATTACAGATGTGAGCCACCTCGCCCAGGCTATTTTGCTCTCTTTATATGGACTGAGTTTCTCAACTAGGGAAAAATGTTGGTTTTCTACATTTCAGAGCTTCTCAGATACATACATATATACAAAGCACTTTCTCCACTAAAAGGAGATAATCATGGGTGTCAGTTTGACAGTGCTGAATGTCCTTGCAAAGTAACTCTGGCATAACATGAATTAGGTGCCCTGCCTGAAATCTGATTTGAGTTGAAATAATAAGTAGTAATACCAAAAATATATTTGATTCCCACAAATTTATTACTTATAAACTATCAGTATCTAAATTTTACAGCTATTTAATTGATTTAGAAATACTAAATTACTTACAAACATCACCCTTAGTGGATTCACAAACATCACCCTTAGTGGATTCAGAATAACTCAAACAGTAGTGTTTCTGGAGGTACTTGAAGGGCAAGGAATGTGATGTCAATTGTCTCAGGAGAAGGGAAAGATTTTAGATAGACATTAATATAAATGTTCATTAAGGTCCTTCCTAGAGTTCTGGAATACCTTGTGAATTTTTACACACCTGAAAAACTTATTAGATGGGGCAAGAAAGGAGGTAAAAGGGGCAAACTCGTTTTACATTTTAAGAAAAAGAGGACACAAATTGAATTATCCAAATTCACCAACTATGCCATTTGCTTTATCATAAGAATTAAGTATTTATCTATCATATACCACAGGCTATAAAGAGATAACAGAAGGAAAAAAAAATCAAGGAAACAAGGAGGAAATTTTTAGCATGCCCATGAATGCACACACACAAAATGAATTAAAAATTTACTCAGTTATATTAGCAAGGGCATGCAAGTTATGGGCATACGGGAGAAGGAAGGGATCATTAACAATTGTAAGTTCTGTCTGTTCTCAGTTGCTTAATTAAGAAATTCAGGTAGTCAAATGGGTTATAGAAAGAAGCTTAATTCTTCTGTCACATGAGAATGTGCTCTAACACAAAAGCCAGTGCAAGGTGACTGTTAGGGAATGGCTGCCTCACCAGTTCAACACAGAAAAAGCATGGTAGGCACAGTTCAAATTTTATTTTTGCTTGGATCTCAAGAGAATGCATACAGTAGAGGAAGACTTCCTTAAGCTGAACTTCATTTAATGACATTGAATAAAGGTGAAGAAAAGTGAAGTCATGGATTTAACAGGAATATTTTATTACCATTTGCTAAACATTAAAAAGCTGATTGTAATGACAAAACAATTTTGTATTCTCATCTTTAGTGTTCATGACTTTTAGCTTATTTTAAAAATTGGTTTTTAGTGTAATGTAAAAAAGGCAAATTATTTGTTAGATTTAAATTTGTTAGATATCAGTACTTATGTTTTTCTAAATAATACAAAATTTTAAATAATTTTATTATTTATTAGTAAAATTTAAAATAGGTTGTCAAGGTTGTCATCTTTGTCCATTTTGTGCTGCTATTACAAAATACTTGACGCTGGGTAATCTTTTGTTTTTGCTTTTGTTTTTTTGTTTGAGATGAAGTTTTGCTCTTGTTGCCCATGCTGGAGTACAGTGATGCTATCTCAGCTGGGTAATTTTTTTTAAAGTATCAGAATTTATTTCTCATTGTTCTGGAGGCTAGGGAGTCCAGGATCAAAGTGATGGCATTTGGTTTAATGAGAGCCTTTGTACTGCATTTCTAACATGGCAAAAGGTAGAAGGGCAACCTAGCCAAATGCCCTCCAAAGCTTCTTTCACAAGACCCTTAATCCCATGGATGAAAGCCTATCCCTCATGGCCTAATCACCTCTTAAAGGTGCCACCCCTTAATACTATCACATTGGCAATACCTGGAGTTTGAGGGGATAAATTCAGACCATACCATCTGCCTTCAGCATTCATTTTGTAACAACATTTTTTTCTATGCTCTTTTGCATTTCATTATTATTATTACAGGAAAGGTCTGAGGATAACTGAAGGCAGAAGGGAGATTTTAATCCGTTCATGGATCAGCAACAGGCTAGACCAAGATTCCTATGTAATGAGCCATGTGTTCATGTTACAGTTCCTTCTGTCTCCTTAAATAACACAGAATCACTGAATTTGAAATGTGCCATCTAACTGACATTTCTGTCTTTGGTCTATGTCTATCAGAAAATGTGTTATTGAACCTTGTGTGTTTGTGTGAAGGTTACAGTGGACTTCTGTATGAAGAGAAAAGAACTTTAACAATAAAGTGTCCTGTACTGTGGACTGTATTCTCTTCATATATATATATATTACTCTCAAAGTCAACTGCATTTCATTTAATACAAGCATAGAGGTTTCAAATAAGGAATACATAAACTGACTTCAAAAGAATTGCAATAAGCCTAGCAGAATGTCAGATATATATGCATATAAGAAGCAGAAGATATAATTTTAAGAACTTGAGAAGAATAAAATTAATTCTATTCCAAATTGTTTTCTACTGCTTCTTTGGCATTTCCTTTCTCAGGACTTGAGATTTTATATAAGAATGCATTTTATGGTTATCAATACAAATGTCACTGTCTAATAACTTAGGAAAAAATGACACTTCTCATGTATATGGAATTTTATGTTTCACAAGATTTTTTAATGTATTATTTATGTAAATTACCAAATTGACTTTTAAATATGCTTTATTAAATTTATTTATAGGAAAAGGAACTAAACCTTATAGTATTTAGCCACATTATTAAGTATTGTACTCTCTAAGTTGCAATGTCCCAAACAAATGTTTTTTTGTCCTTGAAGGAAGAAGGCATGTGCTAAGATCTAAGGTGCAACACTCATTAATATTATTATTGAATGCAAAAAAAAAGGAATAAGTGAAAGAGTCGGGGACAAGAAACCATCTCTTTTGATTTTAAAGGCAATGTTAACATTCACAAGTTATTTTGTTATATAATATTTTACTTTATGAGGCCAGTTTTGGCATGATAACTGGACAGGATCATAGTCAACAGCTAATATTTGAATAATTCACATTGCAAATTTGAAGCTCCAGTCTTCTATAGAGTTTATTTGGGGGACAAATATAGCTGAAAAAGAGAGTTATTTTGCTTATATAGCCTCAACATTGACTTCAGTTTCCTGTGAATTTTTATTTCACAAATAATCCAGAAAATAAGTAATTTAAGAAACAGATTTATTTTGGGAGGTGGGGTTGGAGGTGTAATAGGTTTATTAGTTTTACGGAATGGCAAGAAAGAAAACTAGTTTCTAGTTCTGTATATGATGCTATAATTTTTGTGGGTACGTAGTAGGTGTAGATATTTACGGGGTACATGAGTTATTTCGACACAGGCATGCAATGCATAATAATCACATCATGAAAAATGGGGTATCCATCCTCTGAAGCATTCATCTTTTGTGTTACAAATAATTTAACTACACTCCATATTTTAAAATGTACAGTCAAATTATTATTGAATATAGTTACTCAGTTGTACTATCAAATATTAGGCCTCATTTATTCATTCTATTTTTTTTTTTGTGCCCGTTAACCATTCACATCCCCTCCACCCACTGCCCACTACCCTCCCCAGCCTCTGGGAGCCATCCTTCTACTCTCTACCTCCATAAGTTCAATTGTTTTGATTTTCAGACCCCACAAAGAAGTGACATGTCATGTTTTTCTTTCTGTTCCTGGTTTACTTCACTTAATATAATGAAAGACCTCCATGATATTGCAAATGAGTGAATCTCATTTATTTAATGGCTGAATAGTACTTTCTTGTGAGCAAGTACCACATTTTCTTTATCCATTCACCTGCTGATGGACACTTAGGTTACCTCTACATCTTGCCCATTGCAAACAGCCGTAACAAACATGGCAGTGCAGATATCTTTTCAACATACTGATGATTCCCTTTCTTTTGAGTATATACCCAGCAATGAGATTGCTGGATCACATGGGAGCTCTATTTTTAGTTTTGTGAGAAATAAATGGAGTTCTCCATAGCGGTCATACTAATTTACATTCCCAACAAAAGTATATGAGGGTTTTCTTTTCTCCACATCCTTGCCAGCATTTGTTATTGCTTGTCATTTGGATAAAAGCCATTTTAACTGGGGTAAGATAGTTTTGATTTGCATTTCTCTGATGATCAGTGATGTTGAGCACCTTTTTATACACCTGTTTGCCACTTTATGTCTTATTTTGAGAAATGTGTATTCAGATCTTTTGCTCTTTTTGATTGGATTACTATTTTTTTTTTCTGGTCATTAATCTCTTGTCTGATGGGTAGTTTGCAAATATTTTCTCCTATTCTATGGGTTCTCTCTTCACTTTGTTCATGGTTTATTTTGCTGTGCAGAAGCTTGTTAACTTCATGAGATCCCATTTGTCCATTTTTGCTTTGGTTGCCTGTGCTCGTGGGGTGTTATTCAAGAAATGTTTACCCAGACCAATGTCGTGGAAAATTTTTCCAATGTCTTCTTGTAGTAGTTTCATAGTTTTATGTCTTAGATTAATGTCTTTAATCGATTTTAATTTGAATTTTGTACCTGATGAGATATAGGGGTCTAGTTTAATTCTTCTGTACATAGATATACAGTTTTCCTCATACCATTTATTGAAGAGAATGTCTTCCCCAGCGTCTGTTCTTGGCACCTTTGGTGAAAAAGAGCTCATTATGGGTGTGTGGACTTGTTTTTGTGTTCTCTCTTCTGTTTCATTGACCTATGTCTCTGTTTTTATGCCAATACCATGCTGTTTTGATTATTACCGCTCTGTAGTATAATATGAAGTCAGATAAAGTGATCCCTCCAGCTTTATTCATTTTGCTTAGGACAGCTTTAGCTATTCTGGGTCTTTTGTGATTCCATATAAATTTTAGGGTTTTAAAAAAATATTTATGTGAAAAATGTCATTGTTTTTTAATAGGGATTGCATTGAATCTGTAGATTGCTTTGGGTCTAAATGTCTATTAGACATCAATATTAATTTTTCCAAACCACGAACATGGAATATTTTTTCCATTTTTATGGTTTCTCTTCAATTTCTTTCATCAATGTTTTTTTGGTTTTGATTATAGATTTTTTTTTTACTTCTTTGGTTACCTTCTAGATATTTAACTCATTTGTGGCTATGGTAAATGGAATTACATTTAAATTTCTTTTTCATATTCTTCACTGTTGGTATAAAAATGCTCCTATTTTTTTCTATTTCTATTTGGTACCCTGCAAAATATACTCAATTGGTTTATCAGTTCTAATAGTTTTTGATGGAATCTTTAGGTTTTTCCAAATATAAGATCATATAGTCTGGAAGAAATGATAATTTGACTTTTTTTATTTCCATTTTTAATGTTATAACAACAAATTTCTTATAATCTATTATTTTATACTCAGAACAACTTAACACTGTTTGCATAAACAAGTAACAAGAAAGCTGACAAAGTCTATGCCTTAAATTTATTCCTCTGCTTTTTAACTTTTTGCTCTTTATTTCTCTTGTCCAATTGCTCTAGCTAATACTTCTAGTACTGGGTTGAACAACAGTGGTGAAAGCAGGCACCCTTGTCATGTTCCATATCTTAGAGGAAAGGCATTCACATTTTCACATTTGGTATGATACTGGCGGCAGGTATGTTGAATATGGTTTTATTATTTTGAAGTATGTTTCTTCTAGCCCCAGCTTTTTCAGGGTTTTTATCAAGAAGGGATGTTGAATTTTATCAAATGCTTTCTCATCATAAGTTTAAATGATCATATGGTTTTTATCCTTCATTCTCTCGATGTAGTGAATCACGCTGATTAATTGGCATATTTTGTACCATCCGAACATCCCTGGGATAAATCCGTTTGGTCATGATGAATGACCTTTTTAATGTATTGTTGTATTTGATCCGTAAGTTTTTTGTTGAGGATTTTTGCACCTATGTTCATAAGAGATATTAGCCTATTGTTGTCTTTTACTAATATGTCTTTCTCTGGTTTTGGTGTCAGGGTAATACTCGCCACATAGAATGAGTGTGAAAATACTCCCTCTGCCTCAATTTTTCAGAATAGTTTGAGTAGGATTGAGTAGGAAGAACTAAACCAAACGTTTAGTTTGTCTTTAAATGTTTGGTAGAATTGAGCTGTGAAGCCGTCAGGTCCTGGGCTATTCTTTTTTTTTTTTTTTTTTTTTTTTTTTTTATGAGATGGAGTTTCGCTCTTGCTACCCAGGCTGGAGTGCAATGGTGCAATCTCGGCTCACCGCAACCTCCACCTCCTGGGTTCAGGCAATTCTCCCTTCTCAGCCTCCTGTTTAGCTGGGATTACAGGCTTGCACCACCATGCCCAGCTAATTTTTTGTATTTTTAGTAGAGACGGGGTTTCACCATGTTGACCAGGATGGTCTCGATCTCTTGACCTCGTGATCCACCCGCCTCGGCCTCCCAAAGTGCTGGGATTACAGGCGTGAGCCACCACGTCCGGCCTGAGCTGTTCTTTACTGTGAGACTTTTTATTATGGCTTTGATCTCATCACTTGTTATTAGTTTGTTCAGGTTTTGGATTTTTTCATGGTTTAATCTTGGTAGGTTGTATGCATCTAGGAATTTATCCATTTCTCCTAAATATTCTAATTTATTGACATATAGTTGCTCACAGTAGCCACTAATGATCCTTTGGTTTTCTGTGCTATAAGTTGCAATGTCTCCTTGTTCATCTCTGATTGTATTTATTTGGATCCTCTCTATTTTCCCTGATATAGTCTGGCTAAAGGTTTGTCAATTTTGTTTAACTTTTTAAAAGGCAAACTTTTTGTTTCAATGGTCTTTGGTTTTATCTTCCTCATTTAAATTTCATTTTTATCTGCTCTGGTATTTATTATTTCTTTTTGTCTACTAATTTTGGGTTTGGTTTGCTGTTTCTTTTCAAATGATTAAGATACATTGTTATTTATTGAAATTCTTCTTCTGATGTAGGTACTTATAGCTATACATGTTCCTCAGTATTGCTTTTTTTTGTACTATAGATTTTAGTATGTTGCTTCCAACTTCATTTGTTTTAAGAAATTTCTTCTTAATTTCTTCATTCGCACACTGGACATTCAGGAGCATATTGTTTAATTTTAATGTATTTGTGTAGTTTTCAAATTTCTCTTGTTATCTATTTCTAGTCTAATTCCATTGTGGTCAGAGAAGATAATTGATATTTTTTCAATTTTTTAATTAAGATTTGTGTTGTGGCCTAACATATGGTCTATTCTAGAGAATGATTCATGTGCCGAGGAAAAGAATGTGTATTCTGCAGCTGTTGGATGAAATGTTCTGTATATATCTGGAAGATTTATTTGATTCATAGTGCAGATTAAGTTAGATATGCCTTTGTTGATTTTCTGTCTGGAATATCTGTCCAATGATGAAAACAGGGTGTTGAACTCTCCAGCAATTATTGGATAGGAGTCTTTAGAATTTCACTCTTTAGAATAATATTTGCTTTATATCTGGCTGCTTCAGTGTTTGGTGCATATATCTTCATAATTCTAATATTCTCTTGCTGAATTTATCCCTTTATTATTATATAATAATTTTCTTTGTCTCTTTTATAGTTCTTGTTTTAAAAATTATTTTGTCTGATATAAATATAGGTACTCCTGCTCTTTTTTGGTTTTCATTGGTATGGAATATCTTTCCATCCTTTATTTTCAGTCTATGTGTGTCTTTATAGGTGAAGGGTGTTTCTGGTAGGCAACAGATGAATAAGTCTTTTTTTTATTATTATTATTCATTCAGCCACTCTATTTCAACTGGAAAGTTTATTCCACTTACATTCAGTGTTATTACTAATAAGTAAGGACTTACTCCTGCCATTTTGTTATTTGTTTTCTGGTTGTTTTGTGTTCTTCTCTTTCTTCTTTCTTTCCTTCTTGTCTTCATGTAGTGAAACTGAATTTCTCTGTCACAATTAGTTTCTGGCTTTTTATTTTTTGTGTTTCCATTGTATGTTTCTTGGTGTTAGGTTACCACGGGCTTGCAAATACTTTCTTATAAGTTAATAACACTGTTTGCATAAACAAAAAAACAGCCAAGAAGAAAACTAATAAACACTTGATGCCTTAAATTCATTCACCCACTTTTTAACTTTTTGTTTTTGCTATTTATATCTTATTATAGTATGTCTTGAAAATATGCTGCAATTATTATTTTTTGATTGGCTCATTTATCCTTTCCACTTACTATAAGTATAGTTTACACAACACAGTTACATTGTTATAATATTCTGTGTTTTTCCATGTACTTACTAATACTAGTGAGTTTTGTACCTTCAGATGATTTCTTATTACTCATTAACATCTTTTTCTTTCTGATTGAAGTAATCCCTTTAGCATTTTTGGAAGGACAGGTCTGGTGTTGATGGAATCAGCTTTTGTTTAGGAAACTCTATTTCTTCTTCATGTTTAAGGAATAATTTTACTAAATATACTATTCTAGGGTAAATTTTTTTACCTTCAGCACTTTAAATGTTTAATGTTACTCTCTCCCAGCCTGTAAAATTTTTTGAAAAGTTTGCTGCCAGAAGTAATGAAGCTCCGTTTTATGTTTTGTTTCTTTTCTCTTGCTGCTTTTGTGAAACTTTTTTCATCTTTAACCACTGGGAGTTTGATTATTAAATGTCTTAAGGTAATCTTGTTTGTGTTAAATCTGCTTGGTGTTCTGTAACCTTCTCATACTTGGATATGCATATCTTTCTCAGTGTTTGGGAAGTTCTCTGTTATTATCCCTTTGAATAAACTTATACTCCTATCCCTTTCTCAATCTTCTCTTTGGGGCCAATATCTCTTATTTACCTCTCTGAGGCCTTTTTTTTTTTTTCCTAGATCTTGTAGGCATGCTTCATTGTTTTTAATTCCTTTCTCTTTTGTCTCCTCTAATTGTGTATTTTCAAAAAGTCTGTCTTCAAGTTCACTAATTTTTTCTTCTGCTTGATCAATTCTGCTATTAGAGGGGTCTGATGCATTCATTAGTATGCCAGCTGCATTTTTTCAACTTCAAAATATTTAATTAATTTTTATAAAGTTATTTTAAATTTTTATTTAATTTAACTGATAGGATTCTGAATTCCTTCTCTTTGTTCTCTTGAATTTCTTTCAGTTTCCTAAAAGCAACTATTTTGATTTCTCTGTCTAAAAGGTTTCATATCTCTGGTAACTGGTGCCTTATTTTGTTCATTTGATGAGGTCATGTTTTTATGAATCATCTTCATACTTGTAGATGTTTGTATCTAGGCATTGAAGTGCTAGGCATTTATTGTAGTACCTGCAGTCTGAACTGTTTGTACTCATCCTTCTTGGGAAGGCTTTCCAAATAGTTGAAAAGATATGGGAATTGTGATCTAAACACGATTTGCTTTTGAGGTGACCCCAAGCCAAGTAATGTTGTAGTTTTTGAAGATTGGTAGAGGTATTGCCTTGGTAGTCTTGAAAAAGATCCAGAAGGATTCTCTAGATTACCAGGCAAAGCATCTTTTTTTTCTCTCTCTCTATCCTTGTTTTTTCCCTAAAGAAACGGAGTCTCTCTTTCTGTCCTGAGCTTGGGGTAGTATAACACCAGCACACCTGTGGCCACCAACCCTCGGACTGCGCTGGGTCAGACCTGAAGCTAACAGTGTTGAGTCTTTCCCAAAATCTTCTGTAACAACTACTTGTCTAGCACCCATGTTTACATAAAGCCCTTAGGCTCTACAATCAGCAGGTGAAAAGCCAGCCAGACTTACATCATTTCCTTCTGGGCAAGGAGTTTCTCCAGGCCACAGGCAGGTCCAGAGATACTATCTAGGAGCCAGGCAGTAGAGTCAAATACCTTAGAAATCTATCAGGTTTTCTATCATACTGACTGAGCTGGCATTCAAACCACAAGCACACCCCTTACCACCTTCCCCTCCTCTTTCTAGTCAGAGGATCTTCATCCCATGGCCACTGCCACTTCAGGCCTACAGGGAATCCTACAGGCTACTGCTGATGTTCCCTTAAGGCCAAGGGTTCTTCACTCAGCTTGTGGTGAATACTTCCTGGCTTGGTACTCACGCTTCAGGAAAATGAGCTCCCCTCTGGCCCAGAGCAGGTTCAGAAATGCCATCCAAAGCCGGGCCCTGGATTCAAATGACCCAAAAACCCACTTTGGGCTCCACACTCCTGTGGTTGAGCTGGTACCTAAGGTGTAAGACAAAATCCCCTCTACCTGTCCCTCCACTTTTCTCAAGCAGAAGAAGTCTTGCTCAATAGACACCATAGATGATACCTGAAGCCACTAAGTCACAGAATCTCACTCAAGACCCTCAACATAGTACCTGGGCATTGCTGCTTGCTATTTAGGCCACAAGGATTCTTCAGCTTGAAGGCAATAAATCCAGGACCGGTTCCTTCTTTTTAAGCCAGATAATTCCTTTATGGCCCAGGGAATGTCTAGAAATATTCAGAAACAAGTAGATAGAAAGGGGGCCTTATGACTCTGACTGGTGCCTTATCCTGCTTTGGCTGTGCTAGTATCCAAGATGCAAGACAAAGTCTCCCTCACTCTTCCATCTCCTCTCCTCAAGCAGAAGAAAGAGGTCTCTTTTGGATCCGTGAGGTTGTAGCAGCCTGATGTTACTGGAGGGGCGATGCCAGTCTTCCCTTTGCCATCCTGGCTGGCATCTCAATAGGTTCAATGCCCTCCAAATTGACTGTCTATGGGCCTATTTAAGCCCTAGGACTTGCCAAAGAGCTGCAGTCCTTATGGCCTAGATTGCCTTTCAAGTTTATTTGGGGCCCCAGAGTACTTTAGCTCACAGTGGCAAGGTTGGCAGGAACTCAAGTCCCAACTCTATGACTGGCAATTCCCCTGTGCCTAGGGCTGGTTTCAATGCTCCCTCCATGGGCAGGAATCTGCAAAGTTTGATCTCATTTGGCTTTCTTCTATAACGAGGGCAGCACTGACTTCAATGCCTCACAATTGCCGGGTCGCCCTCTCCCCATAGTACAGAAACACTCCACATTAGGCTGCTGCTGAGGGATGAGAGAGGGGTGGTATCAGCAATTAATGGCTGTGTTTTAAAACCTTCAGTGCCTCTTTCAGTCATATGAAGTTAAAACTAAATATTTTGAATGCTCGCCTAAGTTTTTTTTTTTTTTTTTTTAATTTTTATTGCATTATAGGTTTTGGGGTACATGTGAAGAACATGCAAGAGTGTTGCATAGGTACACACATGGCAGTGTGTTTTGCTGCCTTCCTCCCCTTCACCCACACTTGGTATTCATCCCCAGGCTATCCCCCCCCAGCCCCCCCCGCTGTCCCTCCCCCATTTCCCCCAACAGTCCCCAGTGTATAGTAGACCGCCTCTATGTGTCCATGTGTTCTCATTTTTCTCACCCACCTATGAGTGAGTATATGCGGTATTTCTTTTTCTGTTCTTGTGTCAGTTTGCTGAGAATGATGTTCTCCAGATTCATCCATGTCCTTACAAAGGACACAAACTCATCATTTTTGATTGCTGCATAATATTCCATGGTGTATATGTGCCACATTTTCCCAGTCCAGTCTATCATCGATGGGCATTTGGGTTGGTTCCAGGTCTTTGCTATTGTAAACAGTGCTGCAATGAACATTCGTGTGCATGTGTCCTTATAGTAGAACGATTTATAGTCTTTTGGATAGATACCCAGTAATGGGATTGCTGGGTCAAATGGAATTTCTATTTCTAGGTCCCAGAGGAATCGCCACACTGTCTTCCACAATGGTTGAACTAATTTACACTCCCACCAGCAGTGTAAGAGTGTTCCTATTTCTCCACATCCTCTCCAGCATCTGCTGTTTCCAGATTTAAAAAAAAAAAAAAACATGCTTTTTGTGTGTGTAGATAATTGTTAAATTTTGGTTGTTGTTGGGGGGGTGATGATTCATGGTGCTTTCTAGTCTGCCATTATTGTTCCACCTTCTCTAAGAAACAGATTTAAAATTAAATTTTGGGACAGCATTCCAAATGTATTTATGATTCATAATATGATAAGGTCTCAACAAAGCCAAAATCTGTAATGACTGATGAATGAGTAAACAAGATTTCCCTTTTATGTGAATTCATATAAGTTCAAGTTTAGACGGCAATAAATATATGTAATATCATTTAATATTTACATATTTTATATAATATTTAATATATATATGCTGTTACTACATATTAAAGAGTGTCAGGTTTTAAATTCATAGTTTTAACTTTGTAAATACAATTTAGGCATAGTATCTGATATTTTTAATGAAATTATTCGCTTCTTAATTAGTGAAGGCATGAGATAGACAAATCACAATAAGACAAGGAAAAAAAGTTGTCGTGGTCTTTCCAAGAATAAATACTTTGGGCTCTCAGACCAACTAGTCAATGTATATACTTGGTAACCTTAGGCTATGTATTTATTTAATATATATTTAATAATACTAATGCTATAAAAAGCCTACTAAGCATTCACAATAAAATATTGTTTGTACTTATTCAAATATATTTGAGGCACAGAATATGTTGTCTCACTGCTGTAGTTGGATGTTTGTCCCTTCCAAAACTTATGTTGAAATTTGATCAACATAAGGAGGTGTTTGAGTCATGAGGGGATATCCTTCATGAATAGATTATTGCCTCTCTTCAAAGTGAGTGTGTTCATCTTGAACTTCCCAGCCCCCAAAATCATGATCCAAATGAGCCTAGTTTCTTCATAAACTACTCAGTTTCAGGTATTCTGTAATAGCATCAGTAAACAAACTAAGACATGTATTAATAAATACATAGATACTTCCAAGTATCCATGGT
Source organism: Saguinus oedipus (assembly GCA_031835075.1). Lineage (NCBI taxonomy): Eukaryota > Metazoa > Chordata > Mammalia > Primates > Cebidae > Saguinus > Saguinus oedipus. The sequence goes on from CM063178.1 coordinate 133,279,534, forward strand.
AATGGGTAGAGTTGTAGATAACCAAGTAATACTTATTTAGATTTTAAATTCATTACATGAAAATTTTATATTGTCTTTTATATCTTACTGATTTTTTATTAGAATGCTACTTATTAAATAGATTACAAAACGGAATCATGTTCACATTGTGACACAGAGAAATGAACTCTACATTAGTAAGAGAAAGCAAATCTGGAGCAAAAAATTTGCTGCAGAAAGATCCACAAAACTGTGAAGCTTAAGGGTGTTATTATTAATGTACTACTACTAATATTATTAATACTTGTCTGATACTGATTAGTGAATCCTAAGCACATTGTATGAATTATTTTATTTTTAAAAACATTATTTGTTTTTATAGCAACACTACAAGATATGTATTATTATTCTTCTCCTTTTTGTCATAAGAATAGCTTAGAAATGCTTTAGGCTACAGATATACTTTTGTCAAAACCAAGACATAAATCCTAACTATTGCATCCATATTCAACCGTGACACTTTTCTATCATATAGTCATTTATTCACTGTATTTAGATAAAAATTAGATCTTTGTAAAGTGTAATGCTTTGGGTACATCTGTGGTTCAAGATAGTAAGTAATAAAGGTAACAAAAATATATGTATTATACTTCAAAGAACTGTATATATATATAAGTCTATATGGAACTAGAATGTAATACTCAGTTAAAATCATTATATGAACAGACTTGCTGTTGGTATTCATTTTTAGGTAATTTTAATTTAGAGTTTTAGTAATCAGTTGTGGTGAAATTTACAGTGGCCACCTTCTCCCACCTTCTTTTTTCTCTAGCAGAGCCTTCGTGATTGTGTTTTAGCCAGGGAGCATGATGAGGGACAGTGTGGGCCTTACTGAATCTACAACACTGTAACAGAAAGGGTGCCCAGCAGAGCAAAATGTAGGCAGGGCTTAATTAGAAGCTAGAGAGAGACTGAAGGCCTATGACAAGAACAAATCAATGTTTTTGATCATGAGACATTGCAGAGGATAAGCTGCTATTATAACAGGAAAGCGGCACAAGCAATTGTCTTCAGAGGCCTTGACAAGCTGTGATACGCTCTTTGGGTCCTGGTTTATAAGAGATCTTTTGATGCTGTATTGTAGCACTGCCATCCTCTTCCTTCTCCCCTTTAAAATGGGAGAAATAAAAAACTATTCTTCTACTGTGGCTTTCCTTAGAAACATCCTCTACATTCTATAGACATGTAGACATTAAATAAAAATGGTTTAGAGACTGAAACATAATAAAATAGAGTCACTAAAGGTAGTAGGAGTTTGAATTCTGTATGAAATTTTTCATGTTTGAATCACCTGGAGGGTTTTATATTGGATAAACTGTAAAGCTATATATAGCTTTTAACACAAAAGTCCAATAAATATATTATGTATGAAGATAAACCTTCCTGTGTCATTGAACTTTTTTAACCATATAAATTGTTGAACATTACTAATTACTAGAAATCAGAAAAGCAGGAATTGTTAAAAGAGTACTTATCTGTAAATATCCTTAAGATTGCTGATATCCTTTCACTTTAGATTTTTCCATGTCATAAAATAACAACAAAATAAGTTCTACTTTGTCTTCAGACTCCTGTCTCATATATTATTAATCAGTAATTATTATTGCAATGGCATTATTGTGGCTCTTTTATTTCAAGTATCCTCTTATTAGTTTGGCCTGAGAAACATTAGCTACAAAACTTAAGCTTACTTTTAGGCTATATCCTTTAATTATTTTACTATGGTGTAATTTTCTACCCCTTAGGACCAGTCACAGAGCAAAGAATAAGTTATGACACACAAATTAAGCACATATTCTCCTCTTGGTGGGATGTAAAATTGTAAGTGGTCATGAAATAATTACTAGTTTCCTCAGGTATTGGGCATTCTTATTTGTTTAGTACTATTTTTCTGATGGAAAAATGTACTATTTCCAAATATACTATTTTTCTGATGGAAAAATTCTTACTAACTTTCAAGTCTCTTGTATTTGTTAATGACTTTCTTTTTGCTAGTGAAACAATCACAAAGCTAAATTAAAATATACAGACATTAGGAACTAAATTATGAGAAATTGCTTTTATGTTAAATGTGATAATAATATAGAAAACCTGATGCAGCATTTTGAAAAGTACATCTTACTGTGCCCAATAACAAAGAGCAGATATGTGCTAATACTCTTCAAGAATACATCATTATCCTTATTAGTGTTTGACCTCTTTACCATACTCATTCATGAGAAATCCTGTTTCATCACGCTAATCTCAAATGCTACTACTAATAATAATTTAAAAATTATCCTTGATTGTAATTTGCTCTTCAAAATTTCTTCCTTATCTCCATATCTATATATTAGAACCCCTCATTCTCTATCCATTTATAATTTCAATGATTGCAAGAGTTTATCTAAAAACAAACAAAAGTATAAGGAAAACATAATAAAGAACAGCAACATTAATCACAATAAAATAACCTAACAATAGCACTTTTCAATAGCCAGGCTTGGTTCTATGTACATTATATGGTTTATCTAAATAATTTCTCAAGTCCTCAAAAACGAAAAATGACAGCATCATAGTTTGTACCAATGTTGACCACATGCCAAAGAAAATTTTATTAAACAAATGGCCAAAATGTCCCCTACAGCTCATATCATACCCACCAAGTTCTAGCCATGTGCTTATTTCTATTCTTAACTAAAACAAGTCAATTTTTCACATTCAGCAGATTACCACATTACTTCTCCCCTTCCTCCCTATTCCCAATGCCTCAGTTTTCTTCAATTACCTCTCTTATCTCCATATTCAGAGTAGAAATTCTGATAAGTTCAATCCAATTAATGTATGGCATTTCCCAGACAAGTTTTTGTTTTAAGTCTCCTGAACTAAATCAGGTCAACTGTGTCAAAGGAAAAAAATTTGTTGCTGTTGTTTTGCAGTGTTGCATATTCAAGAGAATGCTGTTTAGCTATCTCTGCGGAAGAACATTATAAAAAAAAATGATGTCATTTTTTTTTAACCACAATAGGAACCAGATATAGGAAGAAGCAAACACAGAAAATTGCAGAACAAAGAAAAAGAAAGAACTTGGAACTGATGACAATCCTGACCTTTTAATCATAATGAACCAGCAGCTTATCCTACCACTTTTTTTTCCCATTAATTTTTATAAACCACTTAAAGAATTTTCTGCCACCTTCACCTAAAAGAATCCTGATATCAAGATTTAACAATATGTTAGGTTAAGGTAAAGATGCCTTCTATTTCCTGGTATGTTTTAACTACCACTCATTAATTTGCACTGGCCTTTAATACTCTATATCCTGATTTTTTTTGTTGTTTTTTCTTTTTGTTTCCCATTTGAACATGCTACGTTACTACACTCCCACATTTTTCCATGTCTGTTATCATCACTCTGCCTGGTAACTGTTGCGCTTCTTGCTGTGATTCTCACTATTCATCTGTATCCAAACTCTTGCTCCTCAGGGATTCTTTGAACTTTACTGATCCTTCGGCTTGGTTTAGCTATTCTCAATCTGGCTATTGCTACTACAACTCAACAGGACACCTCTCAGAAACCTTCCTGCTAGCCATCAAACATTTCAATCATTTTAAAGTTAAATAAAAAAAAAAGCAGATTATTTCTACATGATAAAATGGTAAGCTAACTCAGTTGCTGTTCTTTGATCATTTTAGCTATACTAAGAATATTATTTTATGTTTATGAACCTAAAGTAGAAATTCAGCCAGCTGGGAGTACAGACAGCATCTACTTATAAATATTTAAAATTGCAAAATGGATTTTAAAAATATATATGTGATAAATACTGTTAATAATGACTATTTAATTTTGATCTACTAGTTTTATCCTACAAAGCAGAAGCTTTATAATAAAGTTTTGGTTTTAGAAATGTTAACTACAGTAGCTATTCTTGATATCCTTGATACCTCAATTCTTAAAAATTATATTTTTGGTCACTTGTTCTATTCATGTTTATTTTTCTTTCTAAATAGTGTGCATTATCTTTTCATAAGATCCATAGACTCCTATAAATTTTTTTCCTATTATAAATTCTTAATTTATCCTTTCATTGTAGAATATTTCTTTATGGCTTTATTATAATTAATAATTAAATTTTAAAAGACCCCCTTTTGAGTCTCACATTAAAAATACACTACAGTTAAAAACACAATAAAATAAACATTAAAATGGAATAAAATATTTAAAAGCTCAGCAAACTAACATCAATAAACCAATGTGAAGAAACTTTTTTCACCCAGACTGCTGAGAAGGAAGCTAACCTGTAATCACATTTGGCAGTTCCTTATTTTGAAGGAAGATACTTCTGTTTAACTGCTTCTTGTTTTTGTAAGCTTTTATTTTCTCAACTGTGATTGGTCATTGTGTCTTCTGAGGAATAACTTTTTAAAAAATTTCTGGACTTCAAAATGTCTGAATGAAGAGTCTTCCTCAAACAAAATCATATTAGTAAATGTACTTAACAATCTTTTAATAGCTAAATTGGATGACTCTATGTCTGGCTTAATTTGACTAGATCCAATTTAACCGATGCCTTCAGCATAATTAATCAGAAAATGCACTTTAGTGAATACCATCATTTCATGTCTTGAGGATAGTGCTAAATGGACTGGTTTTGGTATCTTGGGTCTTACTTGTCATTCACATGACCACCTAGTTTTATTTTATTCTACTTTCTGAGATACAAATAAATGCTGGCATAAATGCTGTGTAAATTGATATACATTGTTTGAGTTGACAAACATAGTGTTTGATGTGTTTTCCTCTTTACCAAAAGAAAAAAAATCAGAAAATTATTAAATGTCAAGAAAGGAAAAAAAAAAAAGGCCGGGCGCGGTGGCTCAAGCCTGTAATCCCAGCACTTTGGGAGGCCGAGGCGGGTGGATCATGAGGTCAAGATATCGAGACCATGCTGGTCAACATGGTGAAAGCCCGTCTCTACTAAAAAGATACAAAAAATTAGCTGGGCACGGTGGTGTGTGCCTGTAATCCCAGCTACTCAGGAGGCTGAGGCAGGAGAATTGCCTGAACCCAGGAGGCAGAGGTTGAGGTGAGCCGAGATCGCGCCATTGCACTCCAGCCTGGGTAATAAGAGCGAAACTCCGTCTCAAAAAAAAAAAAAAAAAAAAAAAAAGGAAAAAAAAAATCCCTAGAGAAGAAAAATGGCATATTTGCATTGTCCTTAAAAATTATAGATACAATATTTTTGCAATGGAAAACTACAATTAATGACACACTTTAGAATTGGAAAGATATCTGTTTAGAACTTTGTCCCATGACATTTATTTGTATAATATGAGATGAAAATTAAAGTAGGAAAAAGTTTACCAACAAGCTGATTCAAATGTCTCCAAATTAGATTACTTCTTATTCTTTCTCCAGTAAAATCTTAACCTCTTATTTTGCTCTCTAGACACACCAGTGGCCGCCCCTGTCTCTGCACGTCATAACATGTCACAAGTTACAATTCTATTATTTATATATTACCCCCAAAAATCTCTGTTTTTATTTCAAAGTTGAATATTTCATGCTATCATCCCTAAATCTTAATTTTACTCAACCTCAAGTGTCAGGTAATCAATATTTATTTTTTGTACTCTTTGATAGTCTGAAAACACACAAAAAAACTGCAATTATTCACTTATTCACTCAATAAGCTAATTAATTACTAATTAAATATCCAGTAATTACTAAATAGAAAAATATGTGATATATATATCACTTGTTATAAATAATTCCTTATTAACTAATTATTAGTATAGCACATTAACAGTACTATTATTATTAATATTATCATTATTATTCTGTTTCTATCACCATTGCTCAGTAAGACTGAACTGAGGAGACCTCCAACTAACATGGCAAACTGAGAAGACCTGTTACTCACAGGACAAATCTGAGATACAGACAGGGAAGCCTGGATTTGAAAAACGTATCTCAAAAAATAGTTTCAAAAAAAGGCTGACAAATTACTTGAAAGCTAAGACATTTTCACAAAAGCATACATATTATGTAATTAAGTTAGGTTTGTGTGATCTTTGATGAATAAAAGTGCTATGAAGGTGTGCTGTAATAGTGACATATGGTGGTGTGACATACCCAGAACTCAAGTGACTCAAGGCCACTCATTCTTCAATGTCGTGTAAACGGCATATCTAAACAATGAGTCCCACTTCCTCCTCTTGAATCCAAGATGAACTCTTAAAATTATTGCTTATAGTAATCACCTGCATCTCAGCATGCAAATTTTCAGCATGTGTTAATTATTTACGTAGCTAATGTCAAAAAATGTGCTTTTTCTGAATTTTCCATCCACTTCAGTAAAAGTACATTCTTTTAAAAGAAAATTATTGCATTTGATCTTTGAAATTTTAGCAAATAATTTTAAAGAAAACTGCAGATTCAGTCAAAGAAATCAAGATTAAAAGTGTTGGTGTTTTTGTTTGTTTGTTTTGCTACACTTTAAGTTCTGGGATACAGGTGCAGAATGTGCAGGTTTGTTACATGGGTATACACTTGCCATAGTAATTTGCTGCACTCATCAACTTGTCATCAAGATTAGGTATTTCTCCTAATGCTACCCCTCCCCTAGTCACAAACCCCTCAACAGGCCCCTGTGTGTGATATTCTCTTCTGTATGTTCATGTGTTCTCATTGGTCAGCTCCCACTTATGAGTGAGAATATGAAGTGTTTGGTTTTCTGTTCCTGTGTTAGTTTGCTGAGGATGGTGGTTTCCAGCTTCATCCATGTCCCTGTAAAGGACAGGAACTCATCCTTTTTATGACTGCATAGTATTCCATGGTGTATATGTGTCACATTTTCTTTATTCAGTCTATAATTGATAGACATTTGGGTTGGTTCCAAGTCTTTGCTAATGTACATAGTGTTGCAATAAACATATGTGTGTATGTGTCTTTATGATAGAATGATTTGTAATCCTTTGGGTGTATACCCAGTAATGGGATTGCTGGGTCAAATGGTGTTTCTGGTTCCACATCCTTAAGGAATCTTCCACAATGGTTGAAATAACTTACACTCCCACCAACAGTGTAAAAGCATTCCTATTTCTCCACATTCTCTCCAGTATCTGTTGTTTCCTGAATTTTAGAAAACCTCATTGTCTCAGCCCAAAATCTCTTTAAGCTAATAATCAACTTAAGCAGTCTCAATATATAAAATCAATGTGCAAAAATCACAAGCAATTCTATACACCAATAACAGAGAGCCAAATCATGAGTTAAGTCACATTCACAATTGCTACAAAAAGAATAAAATACCAACTCGATCCAAGATGGCTGATCGCTAACAGCTCGGGATTGTAGCTGCCAGTGAAAGCTCAGAAAATGTGAAGACACCACACTTTTAGATGAATTTTCGTCGCTCACAGACCAGAAGATTTCCAGTGGAGGAGCCCCGTGGGTCACCAGCATGACTCTTGTGGCCAGCGCAGTGGGTTTGCCGTTGCCTCAGCGCGGCAGCTCTTCATGCACAGTAAACAGGACGGGTTCCCCTACTGACTGGTGTTTGGAGCTCCCAGAAGGCAGAACCGCTTGTTGTGGACTCAAGAAGGAAGCCAGACTGGAGATTCCCAGGCAGAAGAGCACCATCAGTCTTATCGCTGCTGTTTTGACCGGCGCAGTGGGTTGCTTGGATTCCAGCACTGGGAATCAATAAATTGGACGTCCACTCAGAAACCTAATTAGAAAGGCGGTAATTGTAAAGACAACAAATGGATAAATTCACAATAAAGGGAAAAAACAGCCTAAAAAGGCTGAGAATACTGAAAATCAGAACCCATATCCCTCTACAGGGGGTTGCAATTCCTCATCAGCAACGGAACAAACCCTGATGGAAAAGGACTGTGTGCCATTATCTGAAGTAGGCTTCAGAAGGTGGATGATAAGAAACTTTTGGGAGTTGAAAGAACTTGTTCTAACCCAATGTAAAGAAACTAAGAACTTTGAAAAAAGGTTTGACGAAATGTTAAAAAAAAAAATGGACATTATAGAGAGGAATATAAATGAACTAACGAAGTTGAAAAATACAACACAAGAACTTAGTGAAATATGCACAAGTTTGAATGAATTGATCAAGCAGAAGAAAAGATATCAGAGGTCAAAGACCAACTTAATGAAATAAAATGACAAGACAAAAATAGAGAAAAAAGGATAAAAAGGAATGAGCAAAGTCTCCAAGAAATATGGGACTACGTGAAAAGACCTAATCTATGTTTGATAGGTGTACCTGAATGTGATGGAGAGAATGAATGCAAGCTGGAAAATACTCTTCAGGATATTATCCAGGAGAATTTTCCCAATCTAGCAAGGCAGGACACTATTCAACCCCAGGTAATACAGAGAACACCACAAAGACATTCCTCAAGAAGAGCAACCCCAAGACACATAATCGTTAGATTCACCAGGGTTGAAATGAAGGAAAAAATACTAAGGGCAGCCAGAGAGAAAGGTCAGGTTACCCACAAAGGGAAGCCTATCAGACTTACAGCAGATCTCTCAGCAGAAACCCTACAAGCCAGAAGAGAGTGGGGGCCGATATTTAACATCCTTAAAGAACAGAACTTTCAGCCCAGAATTTCATATCCTGCCAAACTAAGCTTCACAACTGAAGGAAAAATAAAATCTTTTATGAACAAGCAAGTACTCAGAGATTTTATAACCACCAGGCCTGCTTTACAAAAACTTCTGAAAGAAGCATTACACACAGAAAGGAACAACCAGTATTAGCCTTTCTAAAAATATACCAAAAATAAAGAGCATCAACATAAAGAAGAATTTACATCAACGAATGGATAAAATAGCCAGTTAACATCAAATGGCAGTAATCCTAAATTTAAATTGACTAAATCCCCCAATCAAAAGATACAGCCAAAACCTAACAGTATACTACATCCAGACCCATTTTATATCCAAAGATACACAAAGACTCAAAACAAAGGGTTGGAGAAAGATTTACCAACCAAATGGAGAGCAAAAATAAATAAATAAATAAAAAGCAGGAGTTGCAATTCATGCATTTGATAAAACAGATTTCAAAGCAACAAAGATAGAGTGGTAAAGGGATCAATGCATCCTAACACCCAGATACATAAGACCCATAAAGAGATTTAGACTCAACGAGACAGAAAATTAATAAGGATATCCAGAACTTGAACTCAGATCCGGAACAAGTAAACTTAATAAGTACTTACAGAGCTCTCCACTTTAAATACACAAAATATACATTCTCCACTTTAAATATACAAAATATTGATCGGCCATTATTAATACCCATTCATAGAATAAAGCAATATTCATGTTCTCTCTCCCTCTTTTTCTTCCTCTCTTTTCCTCTTCTTTCCTTTTTTTTTTTTTTTAAAAAAAAAAAAAAAAAAAAAAGGTGTGTGGTCATCTCATAATCTGTCCCCAACTTACACCCCAGCCCTCCAGCACCTTCCATCACTTTCCCTCCTTCACTCCCCCCACCAAAAAAAAGAATAAAATACCTAGGAATACAACTTACAAGGGATGTGAAGGATCTCTTCAAGGAGAACTATAAACCGCTGCTCAAGGAAATAATAGAGGACACAAACAAATAGAAAAACTTTCTATGCTCATGGATCAAAGAATCAATATTGTGAAAATGGCCATATAGCCCAAAGTAATTTATAGTTTCAATGCTATCCCCATCAAGCTACCATTGACTTTCTTCACAAAATTAGAAAAAACTACTTTAAATTTGATATGGAATCAAAAAAGAGCCTGTATAGCCAAGGCAATTCTAAACAAAAAGAACAAAGCTGAAGGCATCACACTATCTGACTTCAAACTATATTACAAGGCTACAGTAACCAAGACAGCATGTTACTGGTACCAAAACAGATATATACACCAATGGAACAGAACAGAGGCCTCAGAAATAATGCCACACATCTACAATCATCTGATCTTTGACAAACTTGACAAAAACAAGCAATGGGGAAAGGATCCCTATTAATAAATTGTATTAGGAAAACTGGCTAGTCAGATGCAGAAAACTGAAACTGGTCCCCTTCCTTACACTTTTTACAAAAATTAACTCAAGGTGGATTAAAGATTTAAATATAAGACCTAACACCATAAAAACCTAGAAGAAAACCTCAGCAATACCGTTCAGGACATAGGTATGGGCAAGGATTTCATGACTAAAACACCAAAAGCAACGGCAATGAAAGCCAAAATTGACAAATGGGATCTAATTAAACTTAAAGGGCTTCTCCACAGCAAAAGTTTCTATCGTCAGAGTCAATAGGCAACCTACAGAATGGGAGAAAATTTTTACAGTCTATTCATCTGACAAAGGGCTAATATCCAGAATCTACAAGGAACTTAAACAAATCTACAAGAAAAAAAAAAAAACATAAGTAAGTGGGCAAAGGATATGAACACACTTCTCAAAAGAAGACATTTATGCAGCCAACAAGCATAGAAAAAAAGTTCATCATTACTGGTCATTAGAGAAATGTGGGTGTTTTTTAAAGCATCCATGAGACAATTTCTTTTCTCTTTTTAATTATTATAATAAAATAATGTATATATTTTATTTTTGTTGTACTTTATATCAATTTTTCCATACACATTAACTTGTTTAATTTTCAAAACTATGTTCTAAGGTATTATAAAAACCAGACTTCGACTAAATGAGATCATTAGTGATATGATTTGGATCTGTGTCTCCACTCAAATTTCATGTGGAAATGTAATCCCTAGTGCTGGAGGTCAGGCCTGGTGGAGGTAATTGGATCACGGGGCAGAGTATTTATGAATGGTTTAGCACCATCCCCACTTGATACTATAGAGTGAGTGAGTTCTCAGGAGATTCAGTTGTTTAAAAGTGTGTGGCACCTCCCCTCTTCCTCCTGCACTGGCTGTATAAAGTGTTCACACCCCTTTTGCCTTCCACCATGATTGTAAGCTTCCTGAGCCCTCTTCAGAAGCTGAGAAGAAGCTAGCTTGCAGAACTGTAAGCCAATACAACCCCTTTCCTTCATAAATTATCCAATTTCAGGTAATTTTTTATAGCAGTGCAAGAACAAACTAATACATTTAGTTACTATTTAGATTTGGATCTATATGACAACAACTTTGTATGAATATGCTTGCTTATGATGAGGCTGCACATCTGCTCCACCCTCTCCAAAGCAAAATACTTTTATTTAGTATACATACACAAGAGGTGAAATCCATGAGAGAAAGAGGGAAAGAACAAAATAATACAAAATTTAGGAAAATAATTTATTGATCAGGACTGAAGGAAGCAAATGCAGCAATGAAGGAAAGTTTACAAAATGTTTCTGGGATGTGATGGTATTTTCACCACTAATACATCTACTCTTGTTTTGTTTCTTTTTAATTTGTGTCACTTGCAAGAACACGGATTAATGTTTCTCTTTCATAGTAATTATTTTTTGATTTTTAATTATTTCATTTTTATTAATAATTTTTTGCTTCAGATTTTTTTCTTTACTTGCCTCTTTGCATCTCATTGTTGTCTCCCCTTATTTCTTCTATTTTATGTAAAAATATACTCTATTTCTCTACTTTCAGAAAAAATAAATATTTAATTTTAATATGGAGATTGAACTCATCAAAGTCTATAGAAGTCAGTACATATATTATCTTCTAATCAATGCAAGGTATAGTAATTCAATACATATACCATCCTCTAACTGAAGACGATGTGTTTGATACCACACACAACCCTTTTGACAGTGATGTCATTATTGTCATGTATTTAACGCTAACTTGTCTCCTGTCATTCAACATTAATTAATACTAGGTAGCTTCTTTACTTGCCTGCAAATCATCTCATAATGCCTACTCAAGAATATAGCTCTAGCCATACCTCCCCTCAATTTCTTTTGAAACATCAGGGATTTATTTTTCCTCTATTGGGTCTTTCACAGCAAATCTAAAATTCTGTTCTCATTTCTTCATTCAGCTACTACCCCATTTCTTTTGTTGATTTTCAAGAATAACTTCTCAAATTTTTCCCTATACCATTTTCAGATACTTTTTCCTCATACTCTTATGAATCTACTCCAATAGACTTTTCCTTACAATTCTTTGTCTTGCCAAGATCACCTTAAACTGCCAGAGAATTTGATTTGTTTCCTTGTATTTGACTTTGATGGGGTAGGCATCTTGGTGACCACATTTTTCTGGTTTTCTGTCAACCTCATTCCCTGCTCCTTCTCAGAATCCTCTTCATATACATGATTATTTTTTACCATTCTCAGGCTTCAATCTATGTTCCGATTATATTCTTTTTTAAAAGAAATAAATTTTTATTGCATTATAGGTTTTGGGGTACATGTGCAGAACGTGCAAGATAGTTGCATAGGTACACACATGGTAGTGTGTTTTGCTGCCTTCCTCCCCTTTACCCACACTTGGCATTTATCCCCAGGCTATCCCTCCCCAGCCCCCTCCCACTGTCCCTCCCCCATTCCCCCCAATAGACCCCAGTGTGTAGTAGACCCCCTCCCTGTGTCCATGTGTTCTTATTTTTCTCACGCGCCTATGACTGAGAATATGCGGTATTTCTTTTTCTGTTCTTGTGTCAGTTTGCTGAGAATGATGTTCTCCAGATTCATACATGTCCTTACAAAGGACACAAACTCATCATTTTTGATTGCTGCATAATATTCCATGGTGTATATGTGCCACATTTTCCCAGTCCAGTCTATCATCGATGGGCATTTGGGTTGGTTCCAGGTCTTTGCTATTGTAAACAGTACTGCAATGAACATTCGTGTGCATGTGTCCTTATAGTAGAACGATTTATATTCCTTTGGATATATTCCCAGTAATGGAATTGCTGGGTCAAATGGAATTTCTATTTCTAGGTCCTTGAGGAATCACCACACTGTCTTCCACAATGGTTGAACTAATTTACACTCCCACCAACAGTGTAAGAGTGCTCCTCTTTCTCCACATCCTCTCCAGCATCTGCTGTCTCCAGATTTTTTAATGACCACCATTCTAACTGGTGTGAGATGGTATCTCAATGTGGTTTTGATTTGCATCTCTCTAATGACCAATGATGATGAGCATTTTTTCATGTGTTTGTTGGCCTCATGTATGTCTTCTTTTGTAAAGTGTCTGTTCATATCCTTTGCCCATTTTTGAATGGGCTTGTTTGTTTTCTTCCTGTAAATCTGTTTGATTTCTTTGTAAATTCTGGATATCAGCCCTTTGTCAGATGCGTAAACTGCAAAGATTTTTTTCCCATTCTGATGGTGGCCGATTCACTCTAGTAACAGTTTCTTTTGCCGTGCAGAAGCTGTGGAGTTTGATTAGGTCCCATTTGTCTATTTTGGCTTTTGTTGCCAATGTTTTTGGTGTTTTGTTCATGAAGTCCTTGCCTACTCCTATGTCCTGAATGGTTTTGCCTAGATTTTCTTCTAGGGTTTTTATGGTGTCAGGTCTTATGTTTAAGCCTTTAATCCATCTGGAGTTAATTTTAGTGTAAGGTGTCAGGAAGGGGTCCAGTTTCTGCTTTCTGCACATGGCTAGCCAGTTTTCCCAACACCATTCATTAAACAGGGAATCCGTTCCCCATTGCTTGTTTTTGTCTGGTTTATCAAAGATTATATGGTTGTAGATATGTTGTGTTGCCTCCGATGCCTCTGTTCTGTTCCATTGGTCTATATCTCTGTTTTGGTACCAGTACCATGCTGTTTTGATTACTGTAGCCTTGTAGTATAGTTTGAAGTCTGGTAGTGTGATGCTTCCCACTGTGTTCTTTTTGCTTAGAATTTTATATGGAACCAAAAGAGAGCCGCATATAGTTATGCGGGCTCTCTTTTGGTTCCATATAAAATTCATGGTGGTTTTTTCCAGTTCTGTGAAGAAATTCAATGGTAGTTTGATGGGGATAGCATTGATTGTGTAAATTACTTTGGGCAGTATAGCCATTTTCACGATATTGATTCTTCCTAACCATGAACATGGAATGTTTCTCCATCTGTTTTTGCCCTTTCTTATTTTGTTGAGCAGTGGTTTGTAGTTTTCCTTAAAGAGGTCCCTTACATTCCTTGTGAGTTGTATTCCTAGGTATTTTATTTTCTTTGTAGCAATTATGAATGGCAGTTCGTTCTTGATTTGGTTCCCTTTAAGTCTGTTATTGGTGTATAGGAATGCTTGTGATTCTTGCACATTGATTTTATATCCTGAGACTTTGCTGAAGTTGCTTATCAGTTTCAGGAGCTTTTGGGCTGAGGTGATGCAGTCTTCTAGGTATACTATCATGTCATCTGCAAATAGAGACAATTTGGCTTCCACCTTTCGTATTCGAATACCCTTTATTTCTTTTTCTTGCCTGATTGCTCTGGCTAGAACTTCCAGTAGTATGTTGAATAGGAGTGGTGAGAGAGGGCATCCTTGTCTAGTGCCGGATTTCAAAGGGAATGCTTCCAGTTTTTGCCCGTTAAGTATGATATTGGCTGTTGGTTTGTCATAAATAGCTTTTATTACTTTGAGATGTGTTCCATCAATACCAAGTTTGTTGAGGGTTTTTGGCATAAAGGGCTGTTGAATTTTGTCAAATGCCTTCTCTGTGTCAATTGAGTAATCATGTGGTTTTTGTTTTTGCTTCTGTTTATGTGGTGAATTACATTTATAGCCTTGCGTATGTCGAACCAGCCTTGCATCCCCTGGATGAATCCTACTTGATCATGATGGATAAGTTTTTTAGTGTGCTGTTGCAATTGGTTTGCCAGTATTTTATTGAAGGTTTTTGCATCTATGTTCATCATGGATATTGGCCTGAAGTTTTTTCTTGTTGAGTCTCTGCCAGGTTTTGGTATCAGGATGATGTTGGTCTCATAAAATGATTTGGGAAGGGTTCCCTCTTTTTGAATTATTTGGAATAGTTTCAGAAGGAATGGTACCAGATCCTCTTTGTGTGTCTGGTAGAATTCGGCTGTGAACCCATCTGGACCTGGACTTTTTTGTGTGTGGTAGGCTCTTAATTGCTGCCTCAACTTCAGACCTTGTTATTGGTCTATTCACAGTTTTGGCTTCCTCCTGGTTTAGAATTGGGAGGACAGAGGCATCCAGGAATTTATCCATTTCTTCCTGGTTTACTAGTTTATGTGCATAGAGGTGTTTGTAGTATTCTCTGATGATGGTTTGAATTTCTGTGGAATCTGGGGTGATTTCTTGTTTTTCATTTTTTATTGCATCTATTTGGTTGTTCTCTCTTTTCTTTTTTATCAGTCTGGCTAGTGGTCGGTCTATTTTGTTGATCTTTTCAAAAAACCAGCTCTTGGATTTATTGATTTTTTGAAGGGTTTTTCTTGTCTCTATCTCCTTCAGTTCTGCTCTGATCTTAGTTATTTCTTGTCTTCAGCTAGGTTTTGAGCTTTTTTGATCTTGCTCCTCTAGCTCTTTCAATTTTGATTATAGGGTGTCAATTTTGGATCTCTCCACTCTTCTCATGTGGGCACTTATTGCTATATATTTTCCTCTGCACACTGCTTTAAATGTGTCCCAGAAATTCTAGTATGTTGTGTCTTTGTTCTTGTTGGTTTTGAAGAACTTCTTTATTTCTGCCTTTATTTCTTTGTTTATTCAATCAACATTCAAGAGCCAGTTGTTCAGTTTCCAGGAAGCTACGCGGTTCTGAGTTAGTTTCTGAATTCTGAGTTCTAACTTGATTGCACTATGCTCTGAGAGACTGTTTGTTATGATTTCAGTTGTTTTGCATTTGCTGAGGAGTGCCTTACTTCCAATTATGTGGTCAATTTTGGAGTAGGTGTGATGTGGTGCTGAGGAGAATGTAGATTCTGTGGATTTGGGGTGGAGAGTTCTGTAAATGTCTATTATGTTTGCTTGTTCCAGGTCTGAGTTCAAGCCCTGGATATCTTTGTTAATTTTCTCTCTGGTTGATCTGTCTGATATTGACAGTGGAGTGTTAAAGTCTCCCACTATTATTGTGTGGGAGTCTAAGTCTCTTTGTAAGTCATTAAGAACTTGCCTTATATATCTGGGTGCTCCTGCATTGGGTCCATATATATTTAGAATCCTTAGATCTTCTTGTTGTATCGATCTTTTTACCATTATGTAATGACCTTCTTTGTCCCTCTTGATCTTTGTTGCTTTAAAGTCTATTTTATCAGAGATGAGAATTGCAACTCCTGCTTTTTTTTGCTCTCCATTTGCTTGGTAAATCTTCCATTATCCCTTTATTTTGAGCCTTTGTGTATCCTTGCATGTGAGGTGGGTTTCCTGGATACAGCACACTGATGGGTTTTGGTTTTTTATCCAATTTGCCAGTCTGTGTCTTTTGATTGGTGCATTTAGCCCATTTACATTTAGGATTAATATTGTTATGTGTGAATTTAATACTGCCATTTTGATGCTAGCTGGCTGTTTTGCCCATTGGTTCATGTGGATTCTTCATTTTGTTGATGCTCTTTAGCATTTGGTATGCTTTTAGGATGGCTGGTACTGGCTGTTTCTTTCTATGTGTAGTGCCTCTTTCAGGAGCTCTTGTAAAGCAGGCCTAGTGGTGACAAAATCTCTGAGTACTTGCTTGTTCATAAAGGATTTTATTTTTCCTCCACTTATGAAGCTCAGTTTGGCTGGATATGAACTTCTGGGTTGAAAGTTGTTTTCTCTAAGGATGTTGAATATTGGCCCCCACTCTCTTCTGGCTTGTAGAGTCTCTGCCGAGAGATCTGCTGTGAGTCTGATGGGCTTCCCTTTGTGGGCGACCCAATCTTTCTCTCTGGCTGCCCTTAGTATTTTCTCCTTCGTTTCAACCCTGGTGAATCTGCCAATTATGTGCCTTGGGGTTGCTCTTCTTGCAGAGTATCTTTGTGGTGTTCTCTGTATTTCCTGGAGTTGAGTATTGACCTGTCTTGCTAGGTTGGTGAAATTTTTCTGGATAATATCCTGAAGAGTATTTTCCAGCTTGGATTCATTCTCTTCATCACATTCTGGTATACCTATCAAACGTAGGTTGGGTCTCTTCACCTAGTCCCACATTTCTTGGAGGTTTTGTTTATTCCTTTTTGCACTTTTTTCTCTAACCTTGGTTTCTCATTTTATTTCATTGAGTTGATCTTTGACTTCTGATATTCTTTCTTCTGCTTGGTCAATTCGGCTGTTGAAACTTGTGCATGCTTTGCCAAGTTCTCGTGTTGTGTTTTTCAGCTCCTTCAATTCATTCATATTCCTCTCTAAGTTGTCCATTCTTGTTATCGTTTCCTCAAATCTTTTTTCAAATCATTTTTCAGGGTTCTTAGTTTCTTTGCACTGATTTAGAACATGTTCTTTTAGCTCACTGAAGTTTCTCATTATCCACTTTCTTAAGTCTGATTCTGTCATTTTGTCACACTTATTCTCTGTCCAGCTTTGTTCCCTTGCTGGTGAGGAGTTTTGTTTCTTTGTAGGAGGTAAGGTCTTTTGATTTCGGGTGTTTTCCTCCTTTTTGCACTGGTTTCTTCCCATCTTTATGGATTTATTCACCTGACGTCTTAGTAGTTGCTGATTTTTCAATTGGGTCTCTGAGTGGGTGCCCAGATTGTTGATGATAAATTATTTCTGTTACTTAGTTTTCCTTCTAATGGTCTATCCCCTCTGCTGTATGAGTGCTGAAGTCCACTCCAAACCCTGCTTGTCTGGGATACACCTGTAGTAGCTGCAGAACAGTGAGGGATGCTACCAGTTTCTTCTTCTGCTATCTTTGTTCCAGAATGATGCCCACCAGATGTCAGTCTGATTAGTCCTTTTTTGGGGTGACTCTTTGGATATGCATGGGTCAGGGAGCTGCTTGAGGAGACGGTCTGTGCTTTATAGGAACTCCAGTGCTGAGCTGTGAGCTCCGTTGTTCATTCAGGGTTGTCGGGAGAATGTGTTTATGTCTGCTGCAACAGAACTCATAAAACCCCCCTTTTTTCCCCTCTTAGATGCTCTGTCTCAGAAAGTTGGGGCTTTCTGTATGAGTATCTGTTGCACTGTCCTACCCAGCTAGGAGTTAGTCAATTCACTATTTGCCTGCTGAGGCTCCGCCCTGCTAGCGCGGGTCTACCCTGCTTCTGTGGGCTCTGTTCTGCTGTGGTGTGCTCCGCCCTGCTGGCGGAGTCTGTCTTTTATGGCAGGTTGCCTCAGCAACGGCAGGCTGTGTCAGCACTGAGCGGTACTTGAGTAGGGGTGGATTGCGTCTGTAGTGGCAGAGGCCCCTCCCCTACCAGGCTGCACGGTCCAAGATTCCAACTGTGCCAGCAGCAAAACTCTCAGCCCCGAGTGCCTCCGATCGCTGCCCTGCTTGTCCCCATGAGGGTGGGACCTGCCGAGCCTGATCACCCAGCTCCCTGCCTCAGAGTCCGTCCTCTCTCTCTCTCTCTTCCTCTTCCCAGGCTGAACGGTTGACTCTCTCACTGGCGCCCCAGTAGCCTGCTGATAGGGCACTGAGATCCATGCAATCTCCCATGCCGTTGCCCACTGCACTGGCTCAGATTGCACTTCTGAGGAATCTCCTGGTTTGGCTCATTGTCCAAGTCCCGTTCAATTGGATGGACATACCAATCTGCCCTTCCAAATCTCAGATTGCTGGTTTAACAGGGCACCCAGACCAGTGAGTTTTGTGCCAGGTGCCACTGCACTGTGGCACCGGCAGAACCGGCCGCATGAGCTGGCTGCGCTGGTGTCCCGTGTCTCTCCCACACCTGGGACTTTCAACGTTCTGTGGGCCAAAAAGGTCCATCTGAGAATGTGACTAGGAGTCACTCTCTGCACCTTCACTGAGAGCTGCAATCCTGAGTTGCCTCTACGATGCCATCTTGGAAGATCTCTGTTCCAATTATATTCTCTATGTATTCTCACTTGCTTGGAAATTTCACCCAATTCCATGGTTTCAAATATCAACCAGTGAACATTTCACAATTTATTTTTATAGCCTAGCCCTCTCTTCTGATAATCATAGCTATATATGCAACAAGTTATTTATTGTCATTAGAAACTTGTCTTGTCTAAAATCGACCTTCTAATCTATTCAACCAAGTTATTTCTTCCCAGTCTTTCCTATTTTAAGTAATGGCAACACCACACTCTCTGTCAGGTAACATTTTAAGAGTAATTTTGACTTCCTTCTTTCTTTCAACTTGTAAATTTAATGTGTCAGCATATTCCATTGTGTTTATCTTTAAAGCACATGGAATTTGGCCAATTTTGAAATCATGCTGAAACCATTCTGGTTTGAGCTCCCATTACTGTTTGCCCAGATAATGGCAGTAGCCCCCTTACCTGTCTAACAAAGTCTACCCTTGCCCTGATTCACTCTATTTGCTAAGAGAAAGAAGTCATATTAAAATATATGTCAAATCAGGTGACTTATCAGGTTAAATCTTCAAATAGCTTTACATATGACTCAGAAGAAAAACCACATTGCTTATGACTTACAAATAAGGTGACCACACATTTACTATCCAAATTGAGATATATTTGAAAATAAAAAAAGGATTCTAGTCAAAATTACACTGACAAACATGTTAGTATACTAACTGGGATTCTCATAGACAAAGCCTGATATATATAGTTATCCTACTTGAAAAGTCTTGCCCAATCTGGTTTCCTGTTACCCCTTTAACTTAGTCTTCCTCTATTTACACTTTCATTCTCTATTTCAGCCATACTGGTCTTCTTGCTTTTGCTTCAAAATGCCAAAGGTATGTGCAAATTTGTACTATTGTTTGCCTGAAAAGTATGACTCTTAGATATATACATGGGTCATTCCTTTACAGATAATTTCCTAAGTGTCATCTTTATGCTAGCTCTTTCTTACCAAAGTATTCAACATGCCAACTTCATAACACTGTCCCTCTTGCTATTTTATGTTTCCTTCATAGCATTTATCACTTTCAGATACATCATATGTTTATTATGTCTCTTTTCCTTCATTAGAATATAAGCTTCACAATGGCCGGACGTGGAGGCTAAAGCCTGTAATCCCAGAACTTTGGGAGGATCACGAGGTCAAGATATCGAGAACATCCTAGTCAACATGGTGAAACCCCGTCTCTACTAAAGATACAAAAAATTATCTGGGCATGGTGGCGTGTGCCTGTAATCCCAGCTACTCTGGAGGCTGAGGCAGGAGAATTGCCTGAACCCAGGAGGCAGAGGTTACGATGAGTCGAGATCACGCCATTGCACTCCAGCCTGGGTAACAGGAGCGAAACTTCGTCTTAAAAAAATAAAAGAATATAAGCTTCACGTAAAGAGGTATTTTTGGACTGCAAATGTTCCTTTCATCCTTCCCTTCCCCTCCTCTCCTCTCCCTTCCCCTCCTCTTCCCTTCCCTTTCCTTTCTTTCCTTTTTTTCTTTTCTGACAGAATCTCTGTCTGTCATCCAGGCTAGAGTGCAGTGGTGCAATCTCCACTCACTACAACCTTCGCCTCCCAAGCTCCAGCAATTCTCCTGCTTCAGCCTCCAGAGTAGCTGGGATTAAAGGAGTGCACCACCATGCCCAGCTAATGTTTGTATTTTTTTTTTTTTTTTTTTTTTTTTGAGATGGAGTCTCGCTCTTGTTACCCAGACTGGAATGCAATGGCGCAATCTCGGCTCAGCGCAACCTCCGCCTCCTGGGTTCAGGCAATCCTCCTGCCTCAGCCTCCTGTGTACTTATTTCACTTTTTATGCTATTTTAAAAAAATTTCCATGCACATAGACTTGAGAAAAAAAAAGGCTAAGAATATTTGCCATTTAAAATTGGGTACCAATTTTGACTTTACCTAAGACACTGTGATATTTGCTTATGGTAAATTTGCTTTATTGTTTACCTTTCTTATCTTCTAAGGAAATAATTACCATATTATGAACAAAATATTTTCTATATGTTAACACAATTTTGATTACTTATCTATATATTTTCTAAAATGCTATTCATTTTTTAGTAAATGAAGAAAGAATAATTATTCTAGTCTGTCACGTGTTTTTAAGATGTTATGACATTTCTTTGTTAATTTACTAAAAATTCTTTAGAAATCAGCTGTCTCTAACCTCAAGTTTAACAAAGATGACAAATGTTTTTGGGCAAACTTTTACATAACTGTTAGGGAAGTATGTTTAGCATTTTCTAGTATAATATGCAGTTAAATACTTCCCCCACAGACATTTCTGTTCCCTGTTGAATGATTTAATCAAAAGAAATAGACATTGACTTTCTGATATTCAGATATTGTCTAAATATTCACACATATTCATATGTTAATTTACAATGATTTCAAATATCTTCTTGGATGTTCTAAGAATTTTGTGAGCACCAATTTTTTTTCAATTAAGTATTATCTGATAGAAGGGATAAGAACTTTAGATTCAAAACGAGTGGGCTGTTATTACTACTTCTTAATTCATAAACTACATACTTGTGGAAAATTAAACTTCTTTCCCCTCACCTTCATTTAGGCCTCTAAAATATAATTACACTTATGATTGTAAATATGTGAACCCAATCAAACTTGCGAAAGAAAATGGGGAATTCTGTTCATGTGCAGCAAGTTTCCTAAGGTACCTGATAAACCCTGAGAACAGTCATGTATCTGAGACTTCAGATTAACCGAAATCAAGTCCTGGAGCAGTGTGAAGAGGCCAGCAAGTCACTCAACCTGTATGTTGTGTATCATTTGCTGTGCATTTTTCTTCAACTCTAGAGTGTCATTATTATCTTATAAGTTTACATGGGCAGAAAAATGCCCCTTAAAAACTCAGCTGTAAATTTTATTAATTTACAAATTTGTTTAAACTTAGGATAAACTTTCCTGCCTTAATTTCAAATGCTCAGTTCATAGACAATTATTGACCTATTTGTGTTCAAGTCATCACTCCTGGATCAAACATCTTGGGGCCAGAGCATCAACTTCAAATTTTACAAACATTTAGCTTCTGCAGCAATCAAATGAACAAGGTAGAATCAGGTGAGAAGAGATATTTAAACAGAAAAGGATGCTGACTTTAAAATAGTGGCTTAATACTGTCCAGAAGCTACTATGAAAGTTGAAAATAGTTGGTGTCTGGCTAGCAGTTGTTATTACACTTACATGCATAAACATTGTCATTCCAGTTAGGTCGCTCCTGGTATCACCCTTCTGAGTGGCATAGTAGTTCCTTTAGCAATTTTATTGACTACAGCAAACCAAATATTGGCCCAAGAGACTTAAGAATAACTTAGAAATTAGATATCATTCAGTAGTGTAAGAAAAGGAATAGAGGACCATAGTAGATACAATGTGGTGATTGAAGAGACCATATTTGGGAAAAAGTTTCTGTGATTTACCTGACAATTAATTATTTAAACATACGTTTTAAGGGAGGCTTGAAGTCCTGTAATATTAAGCAGGTACAGAAAAAAGAAATACTGCTTTATAAATGATATTGTTGTAAAAGCATTCAGATTGGCAGAAGTAGTTGACTTCTGAGTTAGTTTGGCTAAGAAACACCTATAAATAAAGATAACAATTGCTGTGATACAATGACCAACATCAACTCTTATATTTTTGCATACTCGGCTAAACTACAATTCAAAAGTCTTCTTGCTTCAAGCTGGAAACCGTGGTTATCTTTTAGACAATGGTAAAAATGATTTAGAAAATGCCCGATCTGTGGGCAAAGGATATGAACAGATACTTTACAAAAGAAGACATCTATGAGGCCAAAAAACACATGAAAAAATGCTCATCACTGGTCATTAGAGAAATGCAAATCAAAACTACATTGAGATACCATCTCATGCCAGTTAGAATGGCGATCATTTAAAAATCTGGAGACAACTGATGCTGGAGAGGATGTGGAGAAATGGGAACACTTTTGCATTGTTGGTGGAAGTGTAAATTAGTGCAACATTGTGGAAGACAGTGTGGTGATTCCTCAAGGACCTACAACTAGAAATTCCATTTGACCCAGCAATCCCATTAGTGGGTATATATCCAAAGGATTATAAATCATTCTATTATAAGGAAACATGAACACAAATGTTCATTGCACCACTGTTTACACTAGCAAAGACTTGGAACCAATCCAAATGCCCATCGATGACAGACTGGACAGGGAAAATGTGGCACATATACACCATGGAATACTATGCAGCCATAAAAAATGATGATTTTGTGTCCTTTGTAGGGACATGGATGAACCTGGAAATCATCATTTGCAGCAAACTGACACAAGGACAGAAAATTAAACACCACATGTTCTCACTCATAGGGGGGTGTTGAACAATGAGAACACAAGGATATAGGGAGGGGGACATCACACACTGAGGTCTGTGGGGGGAACTAGGGGAGGGACAGTGGGGGGTGGGGAGTTGGGGAGAGATAACATGGGGAGAAATGCCAGATATAGGTGATGGGGAGGAAGGCAGCAAATCACACTGCCATGTATGTACCTATGCAACAATCCTGCATGTTCTTCACATGTACCCTAAAACCTAACATACACACACACACACACACACACACACACACACACACACACATATAAACAAAAGACTTTGGTTTCACTCCAGCCTCTGCCACTTTCTAGTATGACCCTGAGTGGGATACTTAATCCCTCTAAACCTTAGTTACCTCTTGAAAAATAGGAATACTAGTGTCTGCTCATAGTATCCTTGTGAGAATTAAAGAACGCAAAGCTTTTGCATAGCCTGACACATGCAAAGTAATCAATAAATGCTTATTATTTTATTTTAAAAAATAGAAAATGCTCAATCCTGGCTATATAATGCATTAAATGCCATTATCTGCTTGGTATGTCTAGGTTTTTGAGGGTCTGGAAGTCAGCAGGGTCACAAAGTACAAGAAAACTCACCCTTGGTTCCTGCTTATTGCAGTCACTTGGGATACTCAATAAGGAACAACTAAGCCTGGGTAAACTAAACGTTTATTATGCTAAGCCACTGATACTTGAATTGCCCGTTTCTACAACTAATGTTCATCCTGGATATGGAAAGAGGTTTATAACATAAAGTAGAATAAAACTCCCAGAAATTAGAACCAAAAAGCTAAAGAGATAGAAAATGGGGGCAAAAATAAATCAAAACTAGAGATCTAAAAATCTAAACAAGAGATCTAAAAATCCAACAATAGGTGTTCTCAGAAGAGTAAAGACAATAAAAATCACAAAGTATTTATTTTATATTTTCTCTTTTAGCTCCATATACTTTTCCTTGAAAATTGGTAAAATGGAGAAAAGTGTAAAGAAGAAACCTTTCAGAACCCTATCTCCCCAACACAGCTATTGCTAATATTTAGCATATTTCCTTTCACTTATCATTTGAGGTTTAACTATAGTGGTTATATTATGCATGTAACATTTATCTTTTTTCTTAACATTATACCATATAAAATTGTTTTTATGATAAATTTTCTGTAAGAATAAATATAACAATTACAAACTATATTATCATCCCCATAATGTCATAATGTATTTAACAATTTTACTTAAGGCTGTACATTATTTTTACATACCACATTTAATGCTGAATTAAGTATCTTTATATATTAACATATTTTGGGCTAATTAATATGACAAAATTATCAGAAATGGAATTATCTCATTTTTAAAACTGTAATTACTACTTACTTCCCAAAAGACGTACATCTAATCACTAATATCAACACCTTTCCATAAGCATGCTTTTATGGTGGCAATTAGCAGAGCACAAAGCCCCTCATCAGTGCATATGACTTCCACATATGTTTGGGTTTCAGTTGTGTCCCCCTAAATGATGTTAGAGCCCCAATGACCAATAGTTTGAAATGTGTTGTTATTTAGAAACCGGGTTGTTAAAGACTTAAATAGTTCAAATAATGTCATACTGGAGTAGGGTAGGCGTTGAATCCCATATGACTGGTGTCTTCATAAGAAAAGAGGAAGCAGCCGGGTGTGGTGGCTTATGCCTGTAATCCCAGCACTTTGGGAGGCTGAGGTGGGCAGATCACGAAGTCAGGCATTCAAGACCAGCCTGGCCAACATGATGAAACCCCGTCTCTACTACAAATACAAAAAATGAGGTAGGCATGGTGGTGCATGCCTATAATCCTAGCTACTCTGGAGGCTGAGACAGGAGAATTGCTTGAACCCAGGAGGTGAAGGTTGTGGTGGGCAGAGTACAGCCTGGGCCACAGACCAAGACAAAAAAAAAAAAAAAAGAAAGAAAAAAAAAAAGAAAAAGAAAAAGAAAAGGAAGAGAGACACACAACTAAATTTAAGTTCTGCCACTATAAGCCAGGAAATGCCACGGATTGCAGGCAAACCATCAGAAACTGTAATGAAACAAAAGAATTCTTCCATGCCATTATCAGGGAGAGCATGGCCTTGACGACATCTTGATTTTTGGATATCTAGTCTCCAGAACTATATGACAAATTTGTGTTGTTTTAAGACACTGGACTTGTAGTCTCTGTTGTGACAGCTCTGGGAAATGGATATGACTTACTCATTCTTGCATGTCCACTGCCTGACACTCCTACTTCCCATCCTCCAATACAATCCCTATCAAACTTTCTTCTACTTTATTGTTAGCACTCTTCCAACCATTCTTCTCTTTATAGTATTGACTCAAGCAAATTCTTCATATTTCATTCTTTGGGCTAACTTGGGTCTTGCCACCCATGTACTTTCCCAGGCAGAAGTTCAGTTTGCTTCAAAACCCCCAGCATTATTTCACCTCTTATTCACTTCTAGAGCAGCCAGTATCTTCTTTCATTTTCTGATTCTTTAAACAATGTCCTGATATCCTTCTTTTATTGATTTCTTCATTTAACGTTTTAATATTTAATCACCTGTTACCTTTAAATATCTTTTCTCATTCCCCAGAAGTCTTTTCTAACTTTACTTAAACATTCATTGAACCAATATTCAAAAAAACCTCCTCACATTTACATTTTATTTTAGCATCCTTCTAACAAAACAAATAAAATTTACACACCATTAGAAAAAATATGGGAGGTTCTAGTATATTTATTATGACAATATCTTTTTTATATATTAAGGGAAAATATCTTACAGCTACTAGGGATCAGTACTGAGCTTATTCGATGAGTTATAGTTTGGATTAAGTTGTTATTTACATTTGAAGACTTCATTTTTTTTCAACTGTGATGTTTAAAAATGAATTTTAATAATAAACTGCCAAATTATTCATTTTAGTTTTTAGTTGATTTATAGCAATGTTTAGAGGACTTAGAAAGTTGATTAAAATAACTTGCTGTTGTATTTGTCATCCAAACCTATAAATTTTGTAGTACTTTAAAAATTTATTTGCTCAAATAAAGTAAGCTTTTTGCCTGTTCTCATTCAGGGGTGGTGTAAAGAGGAAAGGGAAGGCATCTGCTCCATAAATTTTATCAAGACTCAAGGGCCCAAATATACAATCTCAGTGAAAGTAGTTGTTTTCTAGGCAAATCTGTCATCTAGATAAGGCTTAGTCTCTCTTCCAACACCATTACCCATTCCTACAGTCCTTGGATATGAAAACTCTGAGGTTCCCACTGATGTTATGCAGCTTTTCTCAGACATGTTCAAGACTCTGACTGAACTTTGCTCAGGCTCCTCTGAGCTCTTTTTCACTAGAGCTCAACCTTGGGCTTCGAGTTCTTCCTTGTAGAATCCAGCTTTAGCAGCAGTCCTACTAAATCAATGTAGTGAGAATTCCCATGTTCCATATCTAATCAAATCCCTCATCCCTCACCCTTGTTATCTGATCACGCTGGCCCTCCTTTAGCAAGGATCCTGTCGAGTCAATTTAGCCATAATCCCTCTTATCCCTGATATTTTCTCTTAGTAATTTTCCATCCACTCACCCTCATCCTACTCCTTGGCTATAAATTCCCATTTATCCACACTGTGTTTGGAATTGAGCCCAGTTCTAAATGGAGGTGTCTTTTCTTCTACTGGAATAGTTGTTTTGTCTTTTTAATAAAATTTATCTTCATTATTCTAACTTCTGTCCAGCTCTGGTTTTCTTTAACAAAGGTAAGGCATTATTCAGAAATATCTAGAAAGAGGAGTGATATATTTGCTGCAAACACATTATTTTTTCTTGTAAATAACTAACTTGGCCTTTCTGAGAGACAATTTTCCATGTGTCTCATGTTTCTAAACAGTCCAGGTCCTCTTAATTAAAGTCATTTACTGCCAGCTTAAGAATGTTTATATGTAGAGAGAGATACTGCAGGATAGTAAATGCTGAGGAATATCTTACTACCTGCCGAGGTCCTAGAGGTAAAAATATACAGCTCCCCTTCCCTAAGTAAATTCCAGAATAATGATGTCTCTCTCCCTCTCTGGAAGGGAGAAGGTAGCCATTAGGCTTCTTAATTTCAGGATCACTTTCCTGTAATGCACTCCAGTATGTGTGCAAGTACCATCTGTCTTATACCACATTCTGTTGTTGAGATTAGAGCTTGGGGTATTGAAGCAAGCTGTTGCTTTGGCTTCTGATTTTGCAATGAGTAATAAACTGTCTTTGTCTCTGAACCAGAGCCAGACATTTTATGTGTACACACATATGTGTGTATATATATATATATATATAATAATATGTATTATATGTATATATACATGTTTTATAGTATATATATGTGTGTGTGTATATATATATATATACACTACACATACAACACACACACACACACACACAGTGGCAAGTAAATTTGTTAGCTCCTAAGTAGATTAAAAACTCAAACTCTTCTGACTTAACTTTCTGAATTAACAGGTCTCTGTTACATTGTCCATAATACTGATATAGTTTTAAACTGCTTTGTGTAAATTCGTAATATGGACTGTACAGGAGATCATCATATTTTATAAAATTAAGTGTTCTGATTTTGAAAATGTGCTGTGGTTATGTAAGATACCGCTCTCCTCCCTAGAAATGCACACTGAGGCAATAAGGCATAAAAAGGCATGATGTCTGGAACTTACCTCAAGTGATTGAGACAAAATAATTAAAAAGAAAAAAATTCTAATAAAATATATGTAGCAAATGTTCACAATTGGTGAAACTGGGTGAAGCTATAAGGGAGCTTCTCAAAAGACTACCACGAAAGCTTATTGATCAGCTATAGCTATTCTGCATGAAGAGAGAATGCCACTTTGACCAAGTCTTAGTATTATCTCAAAATGAGTAAATTAATAGGACAGGACAGGTGCAGAGGCTCATGCCTGTAATTCTAGCACTTTAAGAGGTCTACGTGGGTGGATTGCCTGAGGTCAGGTGTTCGGGACCAGCCTGGGCAACACAGTGAAACCCCATTTCTACAAAAATACAAAAAAATAAGCCAGGCGTGGCAGAGTGCACCTGTAGTCCCTGCTACTAGGGAGGCTGAAGCAGAAGAAATGTTTGAACGTGGGAGGCGGAGGTTGCAGTGAGCCAAGATCGTGCCAGAGAGAGACTCCATTTCAAAAAAAAAAGATAAATAAGGCAGGTCTTGCCAGATGGGAAATTTATTAGAATGGAAAGGAAGAGATAATAAATTCCCTTTAGATTGGTGAGCACAGCAAGAGAGTGTCAATGAGTAAACTATTGGTTTTAAGTAATCTGTTACATTTGTCCACAGTCTTACCTCCCTTGAATAGTTATTTCATGGAGAAGCAGCTAACATATTTTACTTGATCCCAGTATTTAACACTGGGGCAGAAAAGTATGTTAGTTTCAGTTACCATTTTGCATATTTTTAATACATTTTAATTACAGCAAAATAAAAATTCATAAAAATTGCATATGATCCTCAGCTATCTAGGTAGTCATTAGGGGTAAAATATTTTAAAATTGGAAAGGCTAAGAAGAGAGACTGAGAAACTAAATGGATGAACGGTTAAAGGCCTCTATGAGTTACGCATCATAGTTTTACGGTCAAATACTATGAGACTAGCATAATGTGTCAACTACATTTTTCTCACTAGTTAAGTCGATTACTGATTAAAGAAGGAGTCTATAATCCCTGTGCCTTCAGAAACAGTTTCTTTTGTTTTATGCGGAAGTCAGAAATCAGGCATGAATGCACAAAAACATGTATTTCAGGAATACATACAATGTCATTTAAAAGTATACTCTAAATAACCATCGGAGAAGGCATATTAAAGCTGGTTTCCAACAAGTGGTTGTTATTATTTATGCTGTAGTTGTTTGATCTAAATGTTTGTACTCATTGTGCAACATCATTGTATGAGAAACCTGTCAAGAATATCAGCAACCATAATTATTCACATTATAGGATTTTATTTTTCTCTTTCCACAATACTTTTAAGTTAATGAATTTACTGGGTGAAGAAGCTCAATGATATTAAAATGTATCATAAGACTCAAGGAAATCAATGTTATCATCTTATAAGTTTTAAAATATCTTTGCATTTCCCTGTTATGATTGTACAAATGTATAAGTTTCATACTGAAGTCCCAATGATTTCCAAATATGAAAGTCCAACATTCTATTTTCAAGCATCCCTAATAGTCTAACTACTTTAGAATTTATGTTTGAATATCAGTATGTGTTTATAAACTAATATTTATATAATGGCACACACATATCACTAGATATTGAATATATTATAAAATATTTTTAGCAACGCATACTCAAGATATTAATGTCTTCAAAATTAAAAGGCAAAAGAAATTATTCTTAACTTATTATATGTAATGTTTCTCTTTTCCTCTTCCCTCTTTCTTTCTGTCATTCTGTATATATAAACACACACATATGTAGCCATATGCTTCTTTGAGAGGCAAATTTCTCAGACCTATTTTTTTATGTCACCTTCTGCTCTTTATCAAGCTTACATCCTCAGAAGTTGAAATACCAATTCTCAGCTACTTAAATATTTTCTAGTGTTATAGGGAAAACAAGCAAAAGTGTTGTGTAAAAGATGCACAATCAAGCTTTTTTTGAAATAGATGGGTACGGATTGTGAAGCCTCATTTGCATTTTTTAAAACCACATTTACACATTTTCCTGTGGTATAAATCTGTGGATCTGTGGTGGCATGTTGGTATTACACTTCTTAAAGCATGGTCACAGAAATAGATCTATGAATAATTGAGAAAATGGAGCTGGCTTAAACCACAATAATATAATTTAATGTATTCATAAGTAACATATCTGCACTTATGTATTTCTATTGATACAGAGTTTTTATGCTAAATTTATAAAATAACTGTCACATTAAAGATTATCTTGATCACCACCAATCTACCAGCTTTATTTATCCCTGATAATTTATTCAGGTAGATCTATTTTTAAAAGTTTGTCAAGACAAACAGTGACTTTTTTTAATTATATGGCGCTTTTAAAAAACAAATGTGGCACATATACACCATGGAATATTATGCAGCAATCAAAAATGATGAGTTTTTGTCCTTTGTAAGGACATGGATGAATCTGGAGAACATCATTCTCAGCAAACTGACACAAGAACAGAAAAAGAAAAACCGCATATACTCACTCATAGGTGGGTGAGAAAAATGAGAACACATGGACACAGAGAGGCGGTCTACTATACACTGGGGACTGTTGGGGGGAATGGGGGAGGGACAGCAAGGGGAGGCTGGGGGGGATAGCCTGGGGATGAATGCCAAGTGTGGTGAAGGGGAGGAAAGCAGCAAAGCACACTGCCATGTGTGTACCTATGCAACTATCTTGCACGTTCTGCACATGTACCCCCAAACCTATAATGCAATAAAAATTAAAAAATAAAAAATAAAAAATAAAAAAAATAAAAAATAAATTAAAAAAAACAGATAGTACTAAATTATATTTTAACAAATTTACTTTTGACTGTTGAGGCAAATTTCTGGTGCTACATCTACTGTGTGAATTTAGACATACTGTTTAACTTTGTAATGATTCTTTTTACTTGTCGAGGCTGCATTTTAGTAGCATAACTAAATTACAGTTAAGAGGAAGGCCGGAGCAGACTTAGAATCCATATTCTGCTATGTTACCACCTATATGACGTCAGCAAGTACAAGTATCCTTGTGCCTTAGAATTTTCATCTGAGAAGAAATTTCCTACGTCATAGGGATCTTATGAGTATTAATTGGGGTAATTCACACAAACATTGAAGATCGTGCCTCTTTTATAATACATACTCAATAAACACTAATAGTTCATTAACCAGCATGTATGCATCAAAGATATGCATGCTACATAGTATTTCTTAGCTAATAGAAACAGCCACTCTCATATACTGTTTACAGAAATCAAATTTTATAATGTAGGTAACCTTTAAATTAGCTAGTAAACATCTAGGACGTTATCTTGTAGAACTTAGTCACAAAAGTTTGCAAAGATAAATGTCTAAAGTTGCATTACTGATAATATTAAAATATGGGAAAATAACTAAATTTTCACATTGAAAATGTCAAAATCTTGTCAGTCCTATGGTTAGTTAACTTGGAGTTGGTGCAAAGATGATGAAAAATCTACATATACTGTGAATAAGGGGGATACAGAATAGTATGATCTTATTTAGGAAATATGTGTATGTAAAAAAGGTAATTTAAGAACCCTATTTTATAATAATAACAAAACGCCTCAATATATCAACTAAGCCATATAGAAAAATGTCAGCATAGCACCATATGATATTCCAGAGTCAAAACTAGGTATCTTTGGTCAGAGACATGGATGAAATTATGGTTGTCTATTTCGTATATGTCTGTATTATTGAACTTTTAATAATAAACATTATTTTTGTAATAATAAAAATAAAATTTGATATTAAATCTACTGAAAACCCTGATAAGCAATGTACAAAATAAGAGTTTGGGGGTTCCACCAAATCACTATGCTACTCTAATGTAAAAAATTAATGTGTTCATTTTTACTTCTTACTTTCAGCTAATCAATCACGGTGAATTCAGTCTATCCAATGCTTCCAAAGTACCTTCATTAGCTTTATTTATGCTACTATACCTGCCTGCACTTTTCTTCTCTATTCAAATTTTGTCTATCTTTTTACCACACATTCTTTATGAAGCCTCACTCACCTGTTTAATTAATAATCTTTAAATCTCTTTGAAATTTTTTGTTCTGCCTTTCAGTTTGACTGCCATATATCTTAAATTGCAATACTCTATTGCTGTATCTATTTGTATATTTACATATGTCATATATATATATATATATATATATATATATATATATATATTCTTCCTAACTTGGTGGCTACCTCTTTGAGGGGGTGCATATTATTAATATGTAATTTCTTTACCTCTTCACAAGATCATCTATAATTGTGTATGCATAATGCAGTTGGAATTGCTTACTTAATTGATTGACAAAGTAATTACAATATGAATAAACTAATGGTCATTTTAGCCAATATTTACATACTGAAGAAAATTATTCCCAACTTAAAGTGACAAAAGTGCAGATTCAAAATTTCCTATTGCCTGAAGAAAGAAATAATGAGGTCTCAGTCTACAGGGAAAAAAATCTTAAAAAGTCATTTTTACAGAGTGCTTCTAGCAAAATAGACTTTATCTATGCTCCTGAGAAGTCCCTAATAGCCAAGAAATCAGGAGACTTAAGAAGTCCCAGAACATTCTTTAAGGTTTGGCTTTGCCTGGAGCAACTCGGTGGAAGTTACACCAGCCTCTACTGTTGTAGTACTCAAGGTCATATTTTATTACTTTGTTTAAGTATTTTGATACTTTAAGCAAAATATTTTTCTTTTGAGAAAAGAGCAGTAAGAAAATGAACTGTGTATATTTATTTACTATGTGAGTCAGCCATTGTACTTATACCAAGAAAGCAGAAAGCAATACATAAACTCTGTAAATATCATAGTTAAGAACTAAGCTGTAGACCACATCCATCCCCACAAAAAAATTAAATGTGAAATAAAAATGTAATATGAGGCATCAGAAATATTTGGTAAACTGGATCTACAGGATTATAAGTTATTTAAAGAATAGCATCTTGGTACTGAAATGAGTGATACAAGAAGAAAATAATTAACGTCAGAAATCACCCTATAAATCAATTAAATAAATGTATTTCTGATATGAAAACTCCTTGTGTCTAGTCATGGATTCTTTATGCATTTATATTTAACAAAAAGAAACTTTTAAAAATGACTGTATTGACTTTCATTTTAGAAATGAGTAAATTGAGGTCCAGAAAGGTTAACGGACAAAAACAGTAGTAGAATTTGTTTCAAGATCTCCCTATTCCATTCTCGTCAAGTAACTTTCATGGCTGAAACTTGTTGAACTCATTCAAAATATTACCAGAAGACCTGTTAATAAAGCTAAATTTATTAGGTCTTATTGCAGTAAGGAAGCACACTATATTAAAAGTGTCTCAAAAGGGGAGAAAGAAGGGATTTTTCATTTGATAAGTGGGTTAAAGCACATCTTTCTAGGTGTTGAACTTTCTAGGATTGGGCAAAGTTTGTGATATAATAGCTTAGGATTGGTGGACATAATAGCTTAGGATTTCTTGATAAGAAAGCTATACTTGACAAGTAAGCTCTTTGTCTGCTTCTAATAGTTCTGGTAATTTTCTGAAAAAGGTATGTGATAAAGATATTTATTGGTTTACAATCTTAGCTTTCTCATGCAAAGTTTTTCTGAAGAACACAACTAAGTCATGTTGAAGCCAATAATCTACATTCTTGAGCCGGGCATGGTAGCTCATGCCTGTAATCCCAGCACTTTGGGAGCCTGAGGCGGGCAGATCACCTAAAGTTGGGAGATCGAGATCAGCCTGACCAATATGGTGAAACCCCATCTCTAAAAATAAAAATAAATAAAATGTGGTACATATATACCATGGAATACTATGCAGTCACAAAAATGAATTAGATCATGTTCTTTGCAGGGACATGGATAAAGCTGGAAACCATCATCCTCAGCAAACTAACACAGGAACAGAAAAGCAAGCACAACATATTCTCACTCATAAGTGAAAACTAAACAATGAGAACACAGGGACACAGAGGGGAACAACAACCACCAGGGCTTGTTGTGGAGGGGCTATGGGAGGGAGAGCATCAGGACAACTGACAGATGCGTAAGGGGGTTAATACCTAGATGACAGGTTGATAAGTGCAGCAAACCATCATGGCACACGTTTACCTATGTAACAAACCTACATATTCTGCACATGTATTCTGAAACTTTAAGTAAAACTTTTAAAAAGTGTATAATTGTGAGAGGTGAATATTATGTTTAGGGGCTGCTATGTTTTGAAATATTACCTTCTTAGTCTCACAGACTCCTTGGGTGAAAACTCCTACTTGCTTACTGACACTGTTTTCCTAGCAATTCTGCCAATCCTCAAACCATTACCTTCTGGGTTTTACAATTCTTTGTGCTTCTTCCAAAGCATGATATGAAGAAGCTTGAGAACAGAAGTAGGGCAACCAGATTTTATCTTAAGATTTTACTGTTTCATATTTCAAATGAACAACCATATTATCTCCTTCTGGAATCAAGATAATTATAACTATTTTTGAGATGGGGAAACTAGGGGCCAAATGAAATGAAGTTTTTCATTAGGAAGGTCCAGAAGAGGGGATGTTGAAAGTTAATGTAAAAACACATTTTTGTTCATATTTTGGTTCACAAGTAAGATGACTGGTTATCACGTTTTAGTTAAGTTATATGTAAGTGTGACCGCTTCAGAAAATCAGGAAACCCATTGTCTGCAGTAGCAAAAAAGACCAGGAAATATCTTAATTGCCCCTTAGTTTATATCTCACAAGTGAAAATATACTTCCTTGGGATAAATTATCTTAATGCATTTATTTCTGACTAAATTGTAATTCTTTTGGAAATATTATGTTGTTTCTGAGTTAAAACATTAAGTCTACAGATAATATCATAATTAAGGATCATCTCTTCTTTATAACATGGCCAAAGTCGTCCAGCTATTTATTGGAGAAGGAAAGATTTATAGAAAAATTTACAATCTTTATGATCAGGAGTCTGGACATGCAAAGAGTAGGAAGGTGCCTCCATAAACCCTACAAAAATAACTATTCTGATATATCGTTGATTTCTTTTGTTGTTTGTTTGAGACGGGTCTCGCTGTGTCACCCCGTCTGGCACACAGTGGCAGTTTCCATCTCCCAAGCTCAAGACATTCTCCCACCTCAGCCTCCCAAGCAGCTGGGACTACAGGTATAGGCCATAATGCCTGGCTAAATTCGTATTTTTTGTAGAGGTGGGATTTTGCCATATTGTTCAGGCTGATCTCCAACACCTAGACTCAAGCAATCCTTCTGCCTTGGCCTCCCAAAAATACTAGGATTACAGCATAGTGGTATGAGCCACCGTGCCCAGCTCTGACATATTGGTAATTTTCTTAGGAAAAAAAAGTATTGATAATACTAATTGAATGGACCACCAAAAAGGGGGAACAGAGATCTATAATTATATAATATATAGTTTTGGGTGGTACTGAAGATAAAACAACATCAGGTTGAACACCATAGGAAAATGGAGGATAATTATATTATTTTTGGCTCTAAAGTCCTGAATAAATCAATATTCTTATCACTTGGGTTCATTTACATGAAGAATGTGAGTTTTGCATAGCTGACTATGGATTTAAGTCCTTCCTTAACTGACAGTTCTGAAAGGTATCATGCATACAAGTAGAATTCATGGTTTGATATGTGCCTTCTTTCATTTATATCAAATCTCAATGAACATTTGCTCAGATTCTGGCATTTCATGGAGATCTTAAATTTGGTCATGATTTGAACACAAGGATATAATAGTTATTTATATTTAATAGTCATTTATATATATTATAAACATGGAGTGATAACCAAAAGCCAGGATAATTTTTACCTCTAAGCAAATTGGAGGAATTACAATTGGTAAGTAACATTCAAAGAAGTAATTAATTGATAGCAATATTTGCTATAAAATAAATTAAACTATACACTTAATTTTATGCACTCCATTGTCTGATATAGTCTACAGCTTTAATACAGATTCTGCTCTTTCTATTTAAAACTATGCCCAAAATTTACTTTTTTCCATCATCATCATAACCATTTGGAAACATTCCTAACTCTGTTTTGTATATTCATGCTTTGAATATATCATAAAACTACTTTCAGAGTTAAGTATTGTCATTTCTGTTTTAACATGAGTACTAAGGCCAAGAGAATTAAATATACTATTACACATTCATTAAACAAGTTTATCATGAAAGAAACTCAAACACAGTACATATTTATTAATTCGAGACGTGTAATTTACCCAATCCTTATTTTTCTCATACACATGCTCCATACACTATGTTTTCTTTGATAATTGAAGGGAATTCTAATACCTGTAATTAAATGATTTAATCCTGGGAAATAGGGCATCAAAATAGAATAATGCCCTAAGAAAATAAAGCAAAAGAAAGTCTTAGTGAAACATACAGCAAAACACAGAAAAGAAGATTTAAATGGTAGTGTAAAAAGTGTGAAAGTGTCACTTCATTCAAAGTAGACACAAATTGGCTAATTGTGTAAAAACTTATTACAGGAATAAAGTGTGAAAAAAATTATTATAACAAAGGAGAAGTGTTTTGGTTATTTCACTTGAAATTTTATCTTTGGCTTTTAACGTTGTTAATAATTCAAGCCTTCTATTTAACCAACATCCTTTTACTAAAACAAATAATATAATATATACTTAATAAGACACATAAAATCCAATCAGATAAGATTTCTTAGACTGAAAACTCTTAGCCTAAATGTTTTAAGCTCAAAAATCAGTGACAGGCTTACATAATAAGGGCTGAAGTAACAACCTTAAAGCTATTTAGACAACCATGCAAAAACCTACCAAGAAATTTTCACTAAGTTTTACTAAGGAATTTTGAGATTTGAATTCATTCCTGTGTCTTCTGCCCAGTTCTCATAGTCATCACTCATGACTCAAGAATCTTTGTATCAATAGCTTTGTCATTTTCACTCTCATATCATCACAACACTTCCTTTCGGTTTATCATTCTTTCACATATCACTTCTCATTTTATTTTTTCTGCTGGGTCCTACTGATTATAAATTCTTTCAAACCTGCATTTAAAAATTAATTGTAATAAAATACACAGCCAAAAAGTAGAAGCAATGCAAATGTCCATCAATAGATAAAAGAATAGACAAAATGTATCTATTAATGAAATATTACTCAGCAATAAAATATAAAAGGACTGATATTGCTAGAGCATAGATAAATCTTGAAACATTATGCTAACTGAAAGTAACCAGAAACAAAACACTTTACATTTTATTATTCCACTCATTTGGAAGACAAAAATGGGAAACAATATCATGTAGACAGAAAATGCATTAGTGGGTGCTTAGAACTGTGAAGTATTGGGGAGAGCTAATGGATATGATGCTTGTTTTTGAAGTGATGACATTGTCGTAAAATTGACTATGGTAACCATTGCACATATCTCTGAATACACTAAAAATACTGAATTGTCTAATTTCAATATGTGAATTATATGATGTGTAAATTATATCTTTAAAAAACTGAAAAAATAATGACTATTACTAACATATGTGTCTAGCTGTTCTGAATCCAGAGAAAATCCACAAAAACTAATTACTCCACTTACAATGAGAAACTTCACACTTAAATAAGTGTAGGAGAGGTGAAGAAACGGAGTCCGTTTGGTATAAAGTAGCTTATTAATAATAAATTAAAGTATCTTCACCAAACATATATATAGTTAGAAAGCTAAATTTCCATTATGAAATAAAAGAGATGAAAGATGTTAAGAAAGAACCTACAATTTTCAATCATATATCTGAATTAGGACAAACAATATGATGTTACTGTGTTTTCTCTAAATATTATGTATTTTCGGGAGACTTTTGGAAGATGGCATATAGGAAACAGGGCTAACATGCATCTCCCGCTTGGATGGACAGAACAGTGTGTGGACACTCACACTATGAACTTTTGCTCCAAGAGCTACTGCAGGAATATACCAGGAAAACTGAAACAATTCACAGATCCTCTGAAAAACACAGCACACCTCTGCAAATTCCATGAAGCAGGTGAAAAATTGTGTTTCAAAATTGTGAGTGGGGGAACACCTGCCCCTGAACACATGTCCCCACTGGGAAATCTGAAAATTCAGATCACAGAAGAAGAATTTAACCTTATCTGGAGCTGAAATTGATTTAGGACATTGCCTGAAATATAAAAGTAGAAGCATCAGCAGGAAGAGCCTCATAGGTACTCCTATTTTCCAGCTCAAGCCTACAGAAGCCATCCCTGACTGTCTCACAGGGGCCTTCAGGGAACACAAACAGTGGAATTAGGGAGGGTTAACAGGATGAAGTAAGCTTCCAAATGAATTTTGTAATAATATTGAGTATGCACAAACTTTTTTTCAGCAGAATCTAGGGTTAAGAAGTCCTACAGATATGAGTGCAGGAGCCACCTAGTGGCTCCTGGGACAGATTGTGGACAGACAGGGAGGGACAACAAGGCCTGAAAGCCTCACTTCCTTGTTCATGAGGAAGCTTGTGGCCTGGGGCAAGGTCTGAGTTCCTCATGCAGGCTGCCTGCATCTAAACTTGATGCTGTTAGTGGGGCACTGCAGCGGCCAGGCCAGCCTCACCAACTGCATGGGAATTGGGTGAGACTTTTGCTACTGGCTATCCCCCACTTCCCTGGAGAACTATACAGCACGGCAAATTATTATTTACTATAGAATCCCCTCTGAAACATAATCCCATTGGCCTGAGAACTACACCTCCATGCCCCACAATGGCCACAGGAAGTCCTGCCCAAGGAGAGTTCAGACCTGCCTAACCCTGCCCCTACCTGATGGTTTTTCTCTACCCACCCTGGTAACCAAACACAAAAGACATACACTCTTGGGAGCCTTATGGGTCCACACATTGCCTGAGAAACCAGAATACCCACCCTGGCCAACTTATGGCAAGCTTATATCACATTGCTAATACCACACCTGGTGTTCTCTTGAAAGTCTCACCTCCTGGCTGGAGGCCAATAATCTCGGGCCTTTATAGCAACTCATGACAGAATAACCTTGCTCCCAGGAAAAAGAAAACAATGACCAATACCACCAGCTGCAACATCCTGGTTAACCAGAAGTCCTGAGTCTATCCATGTAACACCTTCACTGCTAGCATAGCTGGCATTTGAGAAAGCCAACACACTAAACAATTTACAACCAAGGACTCTCACTGAGTATACTTCACTCCTCTGCCACCCCCTCCAGAGTTGGTTCTGTCATCTATGGCTGGAAAACCTGAAGACAGATCACATCACAGGGATCTTTGTAGATATCTCCCAGAAGCAGCTAGCAGCCTGGTAAGCCCTACTGGGTGGCTAGACCCAAAAGAGCAATAAAAATCACTGCAGTCTGGCTCTCAGAAAGCCCCATTCCTAGAAGAAGTGGGAGAGCACCACATCAAAAGATCACCCTGTGGGATAAAAGAATTTAAACACCAGGACTTGAATTCCAGATCTTTGTACTGGTAGTTTGTTCCTCACAGAAGAGACACAACTGCAGTGCTGGGCACAGTAGGGAAAGTCTGCATCTGTAACTCAACAGGCAGGCAGCCTCTGTGATCATGAAGGGCCTTGGAGAAGGGGTCCTTGTTCCCCTCTGGCACTCCACCACAGACACAACTGTGGCTTCTCACCCAGGAATGCAACCTAGAGGCACCTATAGTCAGACTTTCTGAAACAATTTGTTACCCCAGAACAAATGGACTTAAAGGATATTTACAGAACATTCTACCCAACAACTGCAGAATATAAATTCTTTTATCTCCACATGGAACATTCTAGAAACTAGATCAAATTGTAAATAAATTTCAGAAGGAACCCTCAAAACTATAAAAATATATGGAAGTTAAATAATTTGTTCTTGAATGATATTTGGGTTAAAAGTGAAATCAAGATGGAAATATAAAAATTCTTTGAGCTGAACAATAATAGTGATACAACTCATCAAAACCACTGGACACAGCAAAAGCAGTGCTAAGAAGAAAGTTCATAGAATTAAATGCCTACATCAAAAAGTTTGAAAGCGCACAAATAGGCAGTCTAAGGTCACACCTCAAAGAACTAGAGAAACAAGAACAAACCAAACCCAAACCCAGAAGAAGAAAAATAACAATGATCAGAGCAGAACAATATGAAATTGAAACAACAACAACAACAACAACAAAACAATACAAAAGATAAATTTTAAAAAAGCTGTTTCTTCAAAAAATAAAATTGATAGACCATTAGTGAGATTAATAAAGAAGAGAGAAGATCCTAATAAGCTCAATTAAAAATGAAACAGGAGGTATTACAAACCATACTACAGAAATGCAAAAGATTATTCAAAGTTATAATGAACATCTTCACACATGTAAACTGGAAACTCTAGAGAAGGTGGATAAATTTCTGCAAATATACACCCCTTGTGGATAAAATCAGGAATAAGTGGATACTCTGAACTAATCAATAACAAGAAGTGAGATTAAAACAGTAATAACAAAACTGCCAGGAAAAAAAAGGCCGGGACCAGATGGATTCACAAGTGAGGTATTCAAATAATTGGTACCGATCCTGCTGAAACGATTCCAAAGGAAAGAAAAATGGGAATCCTCCCTAAGTCATTCTATGAAGCCAGTATCACCTTAACACCAAAACCAAGAAAGGACATAACAAAAAAGAAAACTACAGACCAATATCCATGTTGAACCTAGATTCAGAAATTCTCAACAAAATATTAGCTAACTGAATCCAACAGTATATCAAAAAGATAATGTATCATGATCAAGTGGATTTTATACCATGGATGCGTGGATGATTTAACATATGCAAGTCAATAAATATGACACATCACATAAACAGAATTAAAAACAAAAATTATATAATAATCTCAATAGATGTAGAAAAAAACACTTTACAAAATCCAGCATTGCTTTATGATTAAAATTCTCAGCAAAAGTGGCATAGAAGGGATACACTTCAAGGTAATAAAAGCCATCTATGACAAACCCACAGCTAACATTATACTAAATGGGGAAAAGTTGAAATCATTCTCCCTTAGAACTGGTATAAGAATGCCTACTTTCATGACATCTATTCAACACAGTCCTGGAATTTCTAGCCAGAGCAAACCGACAATAGAAAAAAATGAAAGGCATCCAAATTAGTGAAGACAAAGTCAAACTGTTGCTGTTTGCTGATAGTATGATCACAGACCTAGAAAACCCCAGAGTCATCCAAAAAGCTCTCAGATCTGATAAATGAATTCAATAAAGTCTTAGTACACAAAATTAATGTAAACAAATCAGTAGCACTGCTATATACCAACAATAACCAATCTGAGAGGCAAATCAAAAACTCAATCTTTTTTAACAACAGCTGCAAATAAAATAAAATAAAATAATACTTACAAATATACTTAACCAAGGAGGTAAAATAACTCTACAAGGAAAACTGTGAAACGCAGCTGAAAGAAATCGTGGATGAGACAAACACACTCATAGATGGTTGGAATCAATACTGTGAAAATAACCATACTGTCAAAAGTAATCTTCGGATTCAATGCAATTCCCATCAAAATACCACCATCATTCTTCACAGAACTAGAAAAAACAATCCCAAAATTCATATAAAACCAAAAAAGAGCACACACAGACAAAGCAAGACTAAGCAAAAAGAACAAATCTGGAGGTATTATGTTACCTGATTTCAAACTATACTATAAGGCCATAGTCACCAAAACATGGTACTGGTGTAAAAATAGACACATAGGCCAATGGAACAGAACAGAGAACCCAGAAATAAAGCCAAATACAGCTAGCTAATCTTTCATAAAGCAAACCAAAACCTAAGGTGGGGAAAGGACACCCTATTCAACAAATGGTGCTGGGATAATTGGCAAACAACCTATAAAAGACTGAAACTGGATCCTCGTCTCTTACCCTATACAAGAACCAACTCAAGATGGATCAAAGGCTTAAATCTAAGACCTGAAACCGTAAAAATTCTAGAATATAACATTGGATAAATTTATCCAGATAATGGCTTAGGCAAAGTGTTTGTGACCAAGAACCCAAAAGCAAATTGCAACACACAAAAAAATAAATAGATGGGACCTAATTAAACTAAAAAGCTTCTGCACAGCAAAAGAAATGATAGCAGAATAAAAAGACAACCCACAGAGTAGGAGAAACTATTCACAAACTTTGTATTTTGCAAATGACTAGTATCCAGAATCTACAATGAACTCAAACAAATCGGCAAGCAAGAAATAGAAATCCCATCAAACAATGGGCAAAGGGCATAGACAGTTCTCCAAAGAAGATATACAAATGGCCAACAAATATATGAAAAAATGCCCAGTATCACTAATTATCAGGGAAATGCAAATCAAAACCACAATGAAATACCACCTTACTCCTGCAAAATGACCTTAACTAAAAAAACAAATAATAGATATTGGCATGGATTTGGTGAAAAGTAAACATTTATACACTGCTGGTGTGAATATAAACTAGTACAACCTCTAGGGAAAACAGTATGGAGATTTGGTAAGGGACTAAAAGCTGAACTACCATTCAATCCAGCAATCCCACTACTAGGTATTTACCCAAAGGAAAAGAAGTCATTATATAAACAAGACACTTGCACATGGATGTTTATAACAGCACAATTTGCTACTGCAAAAATATGGAGCCAGCCTAAGTGCCCATTAACCAACAAGTGGATTAAAAAGAATGTGGTATATATATACCATGGGATATATACACCACACTCAGCCCTTAAAAGGAACAAAATAATGGTAGCAACCTGGTTGGAGCTGGAGACAATTATTCTAACTGAAGAAATACAGGAATAGAAAACTAAATATTGTATGTTCTCACTTATAAATGGCAGCTAAGCTATGAGGATACAAATGCCTAAGAATGATGTAATGGACTTTGTGGACTTAGGGGGAAGGGTGGGAGAGAGGTGAGGGATAAATACCACATTAGGTACAGTGTACGCTACTCAGTTGACAGTTGCTCCAGAAGCTTAGAAATCACCACTGAAGAACTTATCCATGTAACCAAAAACCACCTGTTTCCCCCAAATTATTAAAATATAACATAATAAAATTAAAATAAATATTATGTATTTTCTAGCTCTGTCATTGAAGAGGCTTAGAATGAAATAATCAAGTGGGAGTGTTGAAGCATGAAAGAGATATTAATAGTGACTACAACCTCCGAGAGTTCTTTGCATCCTGATGCAAACAATAGTAGAATAACAGTAAAAAGTTTCAAGGCAGATAAATTTGGATTTGAATTAAGTGATATTGGGAAATAAGTATTATTTTCAGGTGTTATGAGACATTTTAGTTTATTAAAAGTGCACACATATTTTCATATACATACGTATTCACAAACATACATATAGATACTCTGTGTGTGTTTATATATATTTACATACACATATAGATACTATGTGTGTGTATATATGTAAATATATAAAATATGTATCTATATGTAAATATGTTAATGAATATGTATATATACAATTGTGTATGTGTATATATGTATATATGCAATTGTGTATGTGCACACTCACATACAAATTTTGTGAGAGAAAAATGAAGCTTAATATACAAGGATTAATATTAAAATTTAAAACTTGGCCGTGAATACAAGTTCGTTATATCTCTCTACTTTTGTCTACACTTAACATTTTTCACGATAAAATATTTTTCAAATAATATGTCATTAGTTTTTTGTCAATTTCAAACAGTATTTAAATATGTTATTATTCAATGATAGATAGCATTATTATTAATGTAGCATGTTAAAAAGCATTAGGTAAAGTCAAATGCTGTGCAACTATGGATTAAGAGTGTGAAACAGTCCTAAATATCATCAGAACCTGTGTATTTCTCTTTGTAACTATTTTTTAAAATACAGTAATCATATATATGAATTTTTTTTTTCATAAAACAGTAGCTACCTCATTTATGTCCATTCCTCCTGTCTGATGTGGAAGAGGGATAAAAGTTGATCAGCTCCGGTTAAAGGTAAAATTGTTTTCTTATTGATTAGTTTATGTATATTCATAACATTGTACTTTTAGTTGTACTAGTAGCTTTGAAATTGCCTTTGAAATGTCAAGAACCTGACTAACACTATTTGGTACACATATTACAATAACCCATCCTATCCCTCTTCTATCACGATAACAAAGAATCCATCTTA
This sequence comes from Saguinus oedipus, assembly GCA_031835075.1. Taxonomy (NCBI): domain Eukaryota; kingdom Metazoa; phylum Chordata; class Mammalia; order Primates; family Cebidae; genus Saguinus; species Saguinus oedipus. The sequence goes on from CM063178.1 coordinate 133,323,850, forward strand.
CCTCTCTCCTATCACAGCTAGTTTTTTCTTCCTTTGCTTTTTGTTCATGAACCATGGAAATCTATCTCTAGATAACCCATAACACTTTGTTTCCCAGAATATTGCAATGCATTTCTTTATCCTAGATGTGAGCGTTAGACAAAGTTTTCCAGGTGGTAAAACATAGCAATGAGGGACCATGTTAGAGGAACTTCCAGGGTCGGCTAGGGGCTTTGTTCCCAGTGCCTGGATTTTCCCACCTCTGGGGGGCTAGGAGCTTTGTTCCCATGTGCAGGAATTTTCTGCCTCTGGCTCCTGAAGGGGGAGGCTTGGTGACTCAGGGTTTTAAAATAGTAACCAATGCAGTAAAGGATTGAAAGATCAACTGATCCAGAGAAAGTTTTTGAAAAAAAAAAAAAACCCTCTCATTGGATGAGAAGAAGAAGGGGGAGAGAATAACTCAGGAGTATAAGCTCCAGCCACCCAAGCCTGCAGCAGCACCCCTTCCGGGTCCCCCTTCACAGCGTGGAAGCTGTCCTTTCTCTCTGCCTAATAAACCACACTATAGCACACTCTTTGGGTCCATGACCTCTATTAGAGCTGTAACACTCACGGCAATTCCAAGGCCCCCTTTCCCATTCAGGATCAGAGAAGACAAGAACCTACCTTCCAGAAAATCTGGTTGCATAAAATCCGGTTACGGCAAGATATCTGTGATTTCTTATATCCTGCACTGCCAACTTGAAGAACAATTATAATGATTGGAAATGTATTAAACGTGGTTACTCATGTCCCCAAACATCTCTCAAATGATAAAGCTGTGTTCTGGCAGCAGATAATGCTGATAAAGAACACCTAGACCTTTTATGGCTGCGGTTAAATTAAAAGTGAAATAAAATGCTATAATCTAAGCTGCTGAATTTAAATTAGTACAGTATTTTCTATGGCTCTGTGCCTCTTTATGAAGAGGTTTCCCCCAGAATTTGCAAAACAATGGGATAAATTAGGTAATACCCTGTGGTAGTGAAGAGTAAGTGCATTTGATTTGGGAGAATCCTTACTTTCCACTTCAGGAGCTAAATGGCCTTGGGAAACTAACTGCTAAGCCTTTCTATATTAATATGCTTGGCTAGTACAAGTAGACCTTATGATATATCTAATTGCAGGTTTTGAATAACATCACTTCATAACTTCCTCATATCTATTTGCATTTTCCAATGTAAAAGAGACCTTTTGTTTCTGCTAAAAGAGTAGTGAAAATATGCTTACTGATCAGAGGAGAAAAAGACATGTATTGGTTAAAATAACACTCACTGTTGTTATGAAACAATACCAAAAATACAAAATTGTTCAGTCATATAGATATTTATTATTCACTCTGTGAAAGCTGATAAGGTGTTCCATATCAATTAAAAGCTCCTTTGTAAGAGGCGATTTAAATATTATCCATTCTGCTTTCATCTGTTGATTGTACGAACTAATGGTCCTCATAGCTGCCTAAGGTGACAATATCCAATTGGAGGATGAGAGAAAATAGCACAAAGGAGGTTAAACTGTGTTTTAATTACAGAAGCCAAAAAGTAATATATAGCACTTTCGTTCACATTATACTTATGAAAACTTGTAGGGGCCTACAAACGAATTGGTTAATATAATCTTTAGCTAGATTCTTGCTGCTTCTGAACAATAACTCTACAATATGAAAGGTCATTACAAATATTTGATGGTTAGCTATTTATTCTGACACAAGAATATTTGAGGACAACAACTAAGTGTGTTGGTTTGTGTGTGCATTGGGATAGGGAACACATCTTATTTAGCAAAGACTATATTCTCTATGATTCACTTAATATAATATATGAAAAGAAACAAATCAATTTCTCATTAAAGAAGTCAGTATAAGGGTTACCTTTGAGAAGGCAGTTTCTAAGATGGAACATGAGAAGGGACATTTAGGGTCTTGGCTATACACACACACACACACACATTGACACACACACACACATATATATATACGTATACACATTTATGTATATTCATATATAATATATATATATATATATATATATATCTTTTTTAAAAAATCAGGATATTAGTTAAATGGGTGCGATCACCACAATTCATTTGCTATATATTTCAGGTTGTGTGTTTAACACATAAAATACTTCACTAACACATTTTGTTACAAAATTAAATACTTTAAAAAATTAAAGAATACTGAGAGCATATTAATACTGTAACCAGAGTAGCCACAGATGGATTCTGTGGTTCCTACATTGGCAGTTGAACCTGGGCCACCTAGGTGGAAACCAAGAGTCCTAACCACTCGGCCACCACAGAAGTGGAGTAGAAGGGACCAGAACTTAAGACTCTTGGCCATCCTAACCCCGAAGAATGAGAGAAGGAGCCTGGGTCACGGTGAGTTTTACAGCTCAAATAGAACTCGTGGACCCAAAGAGTGTGTAATAGTGTGATTTATTGGGCAGAGTGAAAGGACAGCTTCCATGCCCATGGAAGGTACTGGAAGAGAGGGTGCAGTCCAGGCTGGGGCAGCTAGAGTTTTTACCCCTGAGTTATTCCCTCCCCATTCATATTCTCTCCCAATGAGAGGGGTTCTTTCAAACATCCTCTGGATTAATTTTTGAATCCTTTACCAGATTGGCTACTGTTTTATAACCCTGAGTCACAGAGCCCCCACCTTTAAGAGCCAGAGGCTGGAAAATCAGAGATAAAGTCCCTAGGTAGCCTGCCAGAGGTGGAAAAATGGAAACAAAGGCACCTAGCCGGCCAGGGGTGGAGAAAGTGGAACCAAAGGGCCTTTGCCGGCCAGAGGCAAAAAAAACAGGGAAGTCATGTGCTGGAAACAAAGAGAAAGCAACAAGAGCAATAACATCAACAAAAAGACCCCACAAAAACCCCATTCAAAGGTCAGTATCCTCAAAGATTGAGGTAGATAAGCCCACAAAGATGAGAAAGAATCAATGCCAAAATGCTGAAAACTCAAAAATCCATAGTGCCTCTTCTCCTCCACAACACCTCTCCAGCAAGGGCATGTAACTAGGCTGAGGTTTAGTTAGCTGAACTGATAGAAATAGGCTTCAAATGGTGGGTAATAATTAACTTAGCTAAACGAGCATGTTGTAACCCAACACATAGAATTGGGTTGCATGAATCGTGATAAAATAATATAGGAGCTTGTAACCAGAATGGCTTGGTTATAGAGGAACCTAGCCAACCTGAATGGAGCTGAAAAACACAAAACAAGAAAATTACAATGCAATCGCAAGTATCAATAGCCAAATAGACCAAGAGGAGGAAAGAATCTCGGATCAAGAAGACTATTTTTCTGAAATAAGATAGGCAGACAAGATTAGAGAAAAAAAGAATAAAAAGTAATGAACAAAACCTCTGAGAAATGTGGGACTATGTAGAAAGACCGAGCCTCTGACTGATTGGGGTATCTAAATGGGACCAAAAGAATAAGACCAAGTTGGAAAACATGTTGCACAACATCATCCAGGAGAACATCCCCAACCTAGCAAGATGGGCCAAAATTCATATTCAGGAAATGCAGAGAACTCCAGTAAGTTACTCCATGAGAAGATCAATCCCCAGACATATAATCAGATTCTCCAAGGTCAAAATTAAAGGAAAAGCATTAAGGCAGCCAGAGAAAAAGGCCAGGTCACTTACAAAGGGAAGTCCATAGACTAAAGTGTAGCTCTCAATGGAAACTCTACAAACCAGAAAATACTGGGGACTAATATAAAATATTATTAAAGAAAAGAATTTCCAACCAGATTTTCATATCCAACCAGATAAACTTCATAAGCAAAGGAGACAAGGGCTTCTTCAGACAAGCAAATGCTGAGGGAATTTGTCACCACTAATCTTGCCTTGCAAGAGTTCCTGAAGAAAGCACTAAGTATGGAAAGGAAAAACTGTTACCAGCCAGTACAAAAACACAAGTACACAGACCAGTGACACTATGAAGCAACCATTTAAGCAAGTCTGCAAAGTAACCAGCTAGCATCATAATGACAGGATCAAGTTCACACATAAGAAAAGTAACCTTAAATATAAATAGGATACATACCCGAATTAAAAGTCACAGAATAGTATGCAGGATACACAACCAAGACCCATCAGTATGGTATCCTCAACAGACCCAACTCACGGGAAAAGACACTCATGGGCTCAAAATAAAGAGATGGATGTAAATTAACCAAGCAAATGAAAAGCAGAAAAAAGCTGGGGTTGTAATCCTAGTTACTGACAAAACAGACTATAAACCAACGAAGATCATAAATTAAAAAGACAAAGAAGGGCATTACATAATGGTAAAGGGTTCAATACAACAAGAAGAGCTAAATATCTTAAATATATATGCACCCAATACAGGAAAATTCAGATTCATAAAGCAAGTTCCTGGAGACCAACAAAGAGACTTACACTCCCACATAATAATAGTGGGAGACTTTAAATTCCACTGACAATATTAGACAGGTCACGGAGACAAAAAATTAATAAAGATATATGGGACTTGAACTCAGCTCTAGATCAGGCAGATCTGATGTACTTGTAGAGAACTATGTATCCCCCAAAAACAGAATATGCATTTTTCTCATCACCCCACGTCAGTCACTCTAAAATTGATCATATAATGGGAAGTAAAACAACCTTCAGCAAGTGCCAAAGAACTGAAATCATAACAATCTACCAGACCACCACACAATCAAATTACAATTCAAGATTAAGAAATTCACTTGAAGCCGGGAGCAGTGGCTCAAGCCAGTAATCCCAGCACTTTGGGAGGCTGAGGCGGGTAGATTATGAGGTCAAGAGATCAAGACTATCCTGGTCAACATGGTGAAACCCCGTCTCTACTAAAAATACAAAAAATTAGCTGGGCTTGGTGGCGCGTGCCTGTAATCCCAGCTACTCAGGAGGCTGAGGCAGGAGAATTGCCTGAACCCAGGAGGCAGAGGTTGCGGTGAGCCTAGATCGCTCCATTACACTCCAGCCGGGGTAACAAGAGTGAAACTCCATCTCAAAAAAAGAAAAAAAGAAAGAAATTCAAGAAATTCACTTGAAAAGGTGTAACTACATGGAAATTGAACAATCTGCCCTTGAGTGACTCCATAAATAAAGAAATTACCACTGGCAGAAACTAATGAGAAAAAAGAGACAAGGTACCACAATCTTTGGGACCCAGCTAAAACAGTGTTAGGAGGAAATTTATAGCACTAAATGCCCACAGCAAAAGCTAGAAAGATCTCAAGTTAACAACTTAACATCACAACTGAAAGAACTACAGAACCAAGAACAAATAAATTCCAAAGGTAGCAGTAGATAAGAAATAACCAAGATCAGAGCTGAACTGAAAGAGATGGAGACCAAAAAAAACCCTTCAAAAAAATCAACAAATCCAGAAAATGCTGTTTTGAAAAATGAAATAAAATAAAATAGACTGCTAGCTAAACAAATAAGAAAAGAGAGAAGAATCAAAGCAACACAATCAGAAGTGATAAGGGGGATATTATCACTAACCCCACAGAAATACAAACAACCATCAAAGGACACAATAAACAACTCTATGCAAATAAACTAGAAAGTCTAGAAGAAATGAATAAATTTCTGGATACATACACTCTCCCAAGATGAAATCGGGAAGAAACTGAATCCCTGAATAGACCAATGACAAGTTCTGAAATGGAGGCAGTAATAAATAGCCTACCAACCAATAAAAGCCCAGGACCAGACAGACTCACAGCTGGATTCTACCAGAGGCACAAAAAAGACCTGATAACATTTCTACCGAAACTATTCCAAAAAATTGAAAAGAAGGGACTCCTCCCTAACCCATTTTATGAGGCCACCATCACCTTAATACCAAAACCTGGCATAGACACAACAAAAAAAGAAAAAAACTTCAAACCAATATATCTGATGAACACTGATGTAAAAATCCTCAATAAAATACTGGCAAACTGAATGCAGCAGCACATCAAAATGCTTATCCACCACAATCAATTTGGCTTCATCCCTGGGACGCAAGGTTGATTCAACATACACAAATCAATAAATGTGATTCATCACATGAACAGAACTAAAGACAAACAACATGATTATCTCAATAGATGCATAAAAGACCTCCAACACGATTCAACATCGCTTCATGTTAAAAATTCTCAATAAACTAGGTATTGAGGAACATCCCACAAAACAATAGAGGCCATATATGACAAACCCACAGCACATATCATACCAAATGGGCAAAAGCTAGAAGCACTCCCCTTGAAAATGAGGACCAGACAAGGATGTCTTCTCTCACCACTCCTATTTAATATAGTATTTGGAGTTCTGTCCAGGACAATCAAGCAAGAGAAATAAATAAATGGTATTCAAATAGGAAAAGAGGAAGTCAAATTGTCTTTGCAGATGACATGATTCTATATCTAGAAAATCCCATTGTCTCAGCCCAAAATCTTCTTAAGCTGATAAACAAATACAGCAAAGTTGCAGTAGACAAAATCAACGTTCAAATAATGCTAGCATTCCTACACACCAACAACAGGCAAGCAGAGAGCCAAATCATGAATGAACTCCCATTTAGAATTGCTACAAAGAGAATAAAATACCAACCAGGTACAGTGCATCAGGCCTGTAATCCCAGCACTTCGGGAGGCTGAGGTGAGGTGATCACCTGAGGTCAGGAGTTCGACACCAGCCTGACCAACATGTCGAAACCCCATCTCCCTGTCTCTACTAAAAATATACAATTAGCCAGACTTGCTTATGCATGCCTGTAATCCCAACTTTTGGGGAGGCGGAAGCAGGAGAATTGCTTAAATCCCGGAGGCAGAGATGCAGTGAGCTGAGATTGAGCCACTGCACTCCAGCCTGGGCAACAAGAGTGAAACTCCCTCTCAAAAAAAAAAAAAAGAGAGAAAGAACAAAATATGTAAGAAGTAAGACTACGGCTAAGAAGTAAAGTGAAGGCTCTCTTCAAGGAGAACAAACCACTGCTCAAAAAATTCAGAGAGGACACAAACAAATGGCAAAATTTTCCATGTTCATGGATAGAATCAATATCATGAAAATGGCCATACTGCTCAAAGTAATTTATAGACTCGGTGCTATCCGCATTAAATTACCATGACATTCTTCACAGAATTAGAAAACAAAACCTATTTTAAATTTTATATGGAACAATGAAAGAGCCCGTATAGCCAAGAAAGTTCTAAGCAAGAAAAACAAAATTGGAAGCATCACACTACCCATCTTCAAATAATACTACAAGTCTACAGTAACCAAATCAGCACGACACTGCTACAAAAACAGACACACAGAACAATGGAACAGAGGAGAGAACTTAGAAATAGGACTGCATACCAAAAATTATCTGATCTTTGACAAACCACACAAAAACAAGCAATGAGGAACGGAGTTTCTATTTAATAAAAGGTGCTGGGAGAACTGGCTAGCCATATGCAGAAAATTAAAACTAGACCCCTCCCTACAAAACACTTTATACAAGAATTAACTCAAGATGGATTAAAGACTTAAATGTAAAACTAGAATCCAGAAAAGCCCTAGAAGAAAATCTAGGCAATACCATTCAGGATATAGGCAAGGGCAAAAATTTTATAATAAAAACACCAAAAGCAATAGCAACAAAAACCAAAATTGAAAAGTGGAATCTAATTAACCATTCAGGAACCAAACATGGGCAAAGACTTCATGACTAAAACACCAAAAGCAATGGCAACAAATGGGATCTAATTAAACTAAAGAACTTCTAGATAGCAAAAGCAACTATCATCAGAGTGAACGGATAACCTACAGAATGGGAGAAAATTTTTGCAATGTATCCATCTAACAAAGGTCTAATATCCAGGGTCTACAAGAAACTGAAACAAACATCAGAAAAAAAAATTAAAAAACCATTAAAAATTGAGCAAAGGAATGAACAGACACTTCTCAAAAGAAAACATTCATGTAATTAAGAAACATGAGAAAAAAAAATGTTCAACATCACTGATCATTAGAGAAATGCAAATCAAAACCACAATAAGATACCATCTCATGTCATTCAGAATGGCAATTATTAAAAGTCAAGAAACAACAGATGTTGGTGAGGCTGCAGAAAAAAAGAAATGCTTTTACACTGTTGGTGGAAGTGTAAATTAGTTCCATCATTGTGGAAGCATGGTGATTCCTTAAAAACCTAGAGGCAGAAATATTATTTGACCAAGCAATTTTATTGCTGAGTATCTACCCAGAGGAATATAAATCATTCAGTTATAAAGACACATGCATGTGTATGTTTGTTGCAGCACTATTCAAAATAGCAAAGACATGGAATCAACCCAAATGCCCAGTAATGGCAGATTAGATTTTAAAAATGTGGTACACAAACTTCATGGAATATTATACAGCCATAAAAAAGAATGAGATCATGTCTGTTTTAGGGACATGGAAGGAGCTAGAAGCCTTTATCCTCAGTAAACTAACACAGGAGTAGAAAACCAAATATCATAAGTTCTCCCTTATAAGTGGGATCTGAAAAATAAGAACACATAAACATTGGAGTAACAACACAAACTGGGACCTGTCAGGGGTATGAAGGGAAGGAAAGCATCGGGAAAATTAGCTAATGGATACTGGGCTTAATACCTAGGTGATGGGAATGCTCTATGCAACAAATCACCATGGCAAATGTTTACCTATGTAGCAAACATAAACATCCTGCACATGTACCACTGAACTTAAAAGCTGAAGAAAAAATGTTTTAAAAATTGTGTATATTTAAGGCATACAATGTGATATTTGATATGTGCATGCATTGTTAAATTATTATCAGAATTAAACTACCACATATAATATTTACATGTATGATGAGAAGAGTTAAGATCTATTCTCAGCAAATTTCAAGTATACCATATAATATTACTATTATTACCATGTTGTACATCAAATCTTCAAAACTTACTATACATATTTGTAACTTCGTATAATTTGCTGAGCATATTCCTCTTTCACTACCCCCAGCCCTTGCCAACCACTGTACCATTTTCCGCCTCTTTGAATTCAGCTTTTTTCATTGTATATACAAGTGAGATTATACAATGTTTTTCTTTCTGTTTCTGGTTTCTTTTACTGACAATAGCCTCTAGGTTAACCCACATTGTTGCCAATGGCAGAATTCCCTTCATTTTTAAGCCTGAATAAAATTGTATAATTGCAGTTTATTTACCAGTTCAATTACTGATGGACACTCAGCTTGTTTCCGTATCTTGCCTATAGTGAATAATGCTGCAGTGAAATGAACATGGGCATGCAGATATCTCTTCGATTGTTGATTTCATTTCCTTTAGATATATACCAAAATGTGGGATTTCTGAATCATATAGAAGTTTTAGTTTTAACTTTTTCAGTAAACTCCACAATGTTTTTTCATAATGACTGTAGTAATTTACATTCCAACTACAACTGTTCATTGCCTATTTCTTCCTTCATTTCTGTCAGTTTTTACTTCATGTATTTAGGTGCTTTGTTATCAGAGGCATATATATTTACAATTGTTATGTCTTCTTGACCAATTAATCCTTTTATCATTATAAAATGTTCCAATACTTTTAGCACATTTTTTGTCTGAAAGCTATTTTTGTTATGATATTAATAAGCCATTCCAATTCTCTATGCTTGCTGTTTCTCATTACACTTTGTTAGGTTTTCTATATGCCTTGTCTGTTTCTCCACTTGATTTTTATTTGTCTCTCTTGCATTAAATGAGTATTTTATACATTCCATTTTAATTTATTTAATGCTTTTTTTTCACTATGTTTTTAAGTTTCTTTTATGGCTGCTTTAGCAGTTACTATACACATCTTAATTTACTAGAGTATCAGCTTCAGATTTATACTAGTGTAAACAACATGTAACTCTATTTCTATTAAGTTTTTATGGTAGTAATGTCATTGCATCTGTTCACGTTACAAACTCAATAATGCATTGTTTCAGTTATTATTTTATCATATATAGTCATTGCCTTTGCTTATTACAGCTTCACTCCCACCCACTTTTTATGTGCTGTTATTGGCAAACACATTACAAATATTTATTACTTTTCTATATGTCATAGACCCCAAAACCATGTGATACATACTATTTTATATAATTGCTTTTTAAATCCATTAAGGGAAGAAAGGTTACAAATATGTGTTTTTGTGTGTTTTATGATTATATAATTACTTTTATTGTTGCTTTTTTCCCATTTCAGTAGGTTTTTGGGGAACAAGTAGTATTTGGTAACAGGAGTAAGTTCTGTGGTACTAATTTCGGAGATTTAGGTGCACCCATCACCCAAACAGTGTACACTGTACTCAATGTGTTGTCTTTTATCCCTCACACTCTCCCACTTTCCTCCAAATCCCCAAAGTCCATTATATCATTCTTATGCCTTTGCATCCTCAAAGCTTAGTTCCCACTAATAAGTGAGAATATACCATTTGGTTTTCCATTCCTGAGTTAGTTCACTTAGCAAATGCCATCATGTTTTTCCTTTATATGGCTGAATAGTATTCCATGGTGTGTGTGTGTGTGTGTGTGTGTGTATCACAATTTCTTTATCCACATGTTGACTGATGGGCATTTGGGCTCATTCCATAGTTTTGCAATTGTGACTTGTGTTGCTATAAACATGCATGTGCAAATACCTTTTTTATATAATGACTTCTTTTCCCATGTGTAGATACCCAGTAATGGGATTGCTGGATCAAATGGTAATTCTGCTTTCTGTTTCTTTGTGTAGGTTACTTTCCTGCATTCAGAAGAAATGCCTTTGGTATTTATTGTATAACACATTTTCTAGTAACAATTTCTGTTAGTGTTTATTTTTCTGAAAAAGTCTTTATTTCCCCTTCATTTTTCATAAACAGTTTTGTTGGATAGAGGAGTCTTAATTGACAGAGCTTTTTTTTTCTTTTAGCTTTAAAGCTAAGAGAAAACATATATATATATATATATTTTTTTTTTGAGATGGAGTTTCACTCTCGTTACCCAGGCTGGAGTGCAATAGCATGATCTCAGCTCACTGCAACCTCCGCCTCCTGGGTTCAAATGATTCTCCTGTCTCAGCCTCCCAACTAGCTGGGATTACAGGCATGTGCCACCATGCCCGGCTAATGTTTTTTGTGTGTTTAGTAGAGACGGGGTTTCACCATGTTGACCAGGATGGTCTCGATCTCTTGACCTCGTGATCCACCCGCCTCGGCCTCCCAAAGTGGTGGGATTACAGGTGTGAGCCACCACGCCCAGCCCAAGAAAATGTATTTTAAAATATGTTATTCTATTGCCTTTTGACATTTTTAAAAAGAATTTTTTTCTGCCAAGAAATCACCTTTAAACCTTACTGAGTTTTTCTTGTTACTGCATTCAATTATTTCTTTTTTTTTTTTTTTTTTTGTTAACTTTCAGTATTTTTATAGATCTCCTTGCATTTATGCTACTCAGAGTTTTTTCAGGCCCCCCTTTTTCAAGACAGCATTTCACTCTGTCGCCCAGGTGGGAGTGCAGTGGTACATTAATAGCATACTGCATCCTTGACTTTCTGAGCTCAAGCAGTCCTCCCACCTCAGCCTCCAGAGTAGCTGGGATTAAAGGTACATGCTGCCATGCCCAGCTAATTTCTTATTTTAGGTAGAGATGAGGCCTCACTCTCTTGCAGAGGCTGCTCTCACACTCCTGTGCTTAAGCATTCTTCCCACTTCAGCTTCCCAAAGTGCTGGGATTACAGATACGAACCACTACATCCTTGTTGGTTTGAATTTTTTTTTCTCCTTTCTCTGTCTTCTGGTAACCCTCATTACATGTAAGTTGATGCTAGCCCACATTTCTTTGAGGCTTTGTTAATTTTTCTCTATTATTTTAATCTCTTTAATTTGCATAATGTCTAGGGATATATCTCCAATGTTGATAATTTTTTCTTCTGCCAGTAAACTCTACTGCCAAGTCACTCATAAATTTTTAGTTGTTTTACTTTTCAGCTACATTCAGCTATATAGTTTATATTTAATTTTTGTTGTTGTTGCTGTTGTTAGGGAGACAGGGTCTTACTCTGTCGCCCAGACTGGAGAGGAGTGGCACGATCTCGACTCACCACAACCTCTGTCTCTGGGGTTCAAGCGATTCTCCTGCCTCAGCCTCCCGAGTACCTAGGATTACAAGCACATGACAGTATTTCCTGGCTAATATTTGTATATTTAGGAAAGATGGTGTTTCGCTATGTTGACCAGGCTGGTATCAAACTCCTGACCTCAAATGATCTATCCACCTTGGCCTCCCAAAGTGCTGGGATTATAGGTGTGAGCCACTGCGCTCAGCCTTAAATTTTTCAAATATAATTTCTATCTCTTTGTTGATATTCTCTACTTCATACAACATTATCCTCATACTTTCTTTTACTTTTTAGTTATAGTTTTCTTTAATTCCATGAACATACTCATAATAGCTACTTTGAAGTCTTTTCTGTTAACCTGACATCTAGTCTCTCTTACAGGCAGTTTCTGTTGTCTTCTTTTCATTGTATGGGTGATGATTTCCTGTTTTTTTGGGGGGGAGATTTTGCAGCCTCAGTCTTTTTTATTGGAAACCGGACAATTCAGATAATATATTGTAGCAACTCTATGTTTAGTCTCCCAGTGCTGGGGCTTGTTGCTTTTATTTTCTTATTCATTCATTTAATACCTGGCTAGATTATTTTAGTTCATTTCTCCTCCTCTGACAATGTTAAGCCTCCAATGTTGATCTACAGATTGGTACAGCTTTAGGTATGACCATAATCACTCCGGGAAGACTCTCGTACTAGTAGGACCCTCTTTCACTCCTTCTCTGACAACATCCAGCTGTTAAACTCCACTATTTCCTACCAAATTGCTACATTATTCTTAACAATGTCCAGGACATAAATTCCTCTACAAACTAATTCAATCACATTACATCTCCTATGACAGGATAGTTTCTGCAGTTAGTGTCCAGTGCTAGTTTGAATTCCAGGAAGTTTTTCTCCCCAGCTGTCTTATTCCCCAGGTATTTCCTGCAAACTAATTGGCTTATAGTCTAAGTTGTATCATCCACAAATTTCCTCCCAACTGCCTTTTGCCACAACCTCCATTGATCGTGAGAGTACCCAGAGACTTAAAGTTTTCCAAGCTCTGTTGCAAATGGAGTCAGTTCATTTGGCAAAAAACTGGGAGCTGTTTCATGGCCTGCTTCTTCTCCCTGGCAAAATTTCTGGAGCTTGATGTTGGAAGAATGGCAAGTTCATGTTGGGTACTCCCACCTCTCCTGGAGCTAAGCCCTTGGTGGGGAAGGGAGAGTGCATTAGCCTGAGGCCCTCCCCTGTGGCCATTCCTGACAGTGACCTCATGAGCCAGGAAAAGCCTATTAGATCCCCAGTGTTCTTAGTGGGTCATGTTCAGGGTAGAGCCAGTGTTCCAAGAGTGGGGATTAGGCAGAAGGAAGCTCTCACATCCTAATTGCACTTGTCAAGCACACAGCCTCAGCAACAGACTACTGAGCACATAATAAGAATGTGGAACTCTTGCTTATCTCTGGAAGAGATATTTCTGGCTGGGAGCTGGGCGTAGAGTTTTGATAATTCTTTCTTGCAGGGATATGGAGTAGAAACTCTACCTCCCTGAGCTGGGTTAGGAGAAAGAGTAATCTCAGTGCAAATGCCAGTCTCTTGCCTTTCTTACTGAATTTTCATAGATTTTTAAAAATAAATATTTCTCTATTTGTTGTTTGCCCTTGGGAGAATTTGCAGAAACTGATTTTTTTTAAGGAACTTTTACCAGTTATATTGGGAAGCTGGTTGGCAGAACTCTTCATACAGTTATATCTGAAGTCAATCTCAGAAAGTGAACAATTTTTTAAAATATTAAACATAAAACCATAATTTACATTTTGAGTATCACTTTAATAGGAACAAAATAAAAATACCAGTGTTATGACTAATTTTATAACATTTCAAATTGTCCTTCAAGAGTAAAATCAATAAATACAGCCTATTATTCATTTGCAACCTTTTTCTATTATCACACTAGAGATGTGAAGTGAAAAAAACCATTCTTTAAAAAATTAAAGTATCTTATCTGTGAGGGTATGCCTTTGACATGTAGTTAAATTTGTTTCATTTTATGACTTATTAAAGTCTTTACAGTTGGCAATTTTGTTATTCTTTAAATTCTAAACATACTAGAGGGTCCCACTAGTAGGAAAGTCATCACAGAGCGACTGTGGGCATACCTAAAACTCTACCAACCTGTGCATCAACATCAGAGACTTAACACTGTTGGAGGAGGAGAGATAAACTAAGTTTTTGTTTTCTAATTATGAAAAAGACTTATGAATAATGGGAAATTGAAAAAATGTGAATATGCACCTTTACATTATTTTTGTTTCTGTTCTTTTTCCTAATCCCTCTTTACTGATCTAATAAACATTTCAAACATTTCTTTTTCTTTTTTTTTTTTTTTTTTTGAGATGCAGTCTCATTGTTGCCCAGGCTAGAGTGCAGTGGCGCAATCTCAGCTCACTGTAACCTCCACCACCCAGACTCAGGCAATTCCCCTGCCTCAGCCTCCTGAGTAGCTGGGATTACAAACACCTGCCACCATGCCTGGCTAATTTTTGTATTTTTAGTAAAGGAAGAGTTTCACTATGTTTGCTTGGTTGGTCTTGAACTCCTGACCTCAAGTGATCCACCTGCCTTGGCCTCCCAAAGTGCTGGGATTATAGGCATGAGCCACTGCACCCAGCCAACATGTCTTTAAGTTTTAGATTTAAATATGTGCACACACATTTGTTTCCTTCCTTATATCACATAGAAGAGCATAACATAAACTCTTGTGAATACATTTTTTTTAACTTAACAATATATGCAGGCCACTTATTATCATAATATGGCAATAAAAACTTTCTTATAACTCTATATCACTTAGTTACATGTGCCGTAACATCTTCAGCCAGTACTCTGGATATTTCCGTTGAAATAGTCTTTAATACTACAAACAATATTGCAGTGAATAGTTTCACATCTCTCATTTCCTTCCTTCCTCTCTCTCTGCCTGCCTTTATCTCTTTCTTCCTTCTTTTCTCTCTTCATTTTCCCTCTTTCTTTTTCCCCTTTTTTTTCTTTTTCCTGGTAGCTCTAGTAATATCAAAAGGTAGAAGTCGTTCCTAGTTAGCCTATTTCTTAATAATCTTAAGCAATGTTAGCCTTCTGAAAGTGCCTACTTTAATGTAATGTGGCCTTGGTTTTTTGTTTCATTTCATTTTTTTGTTTTTTGAGTTTGCTCTGTTGCCCAGGCTATGGCATAATAATTTCTGTAAATTTTTTTTTTGGTAGAGACAGGGTTTTGCTGTGTTGCCACTCTGATCTTGAACTCCTGGGTTAAAAGATCCACCCACCTTGGCTTTCTAAAGTGCTAGGGTTTCAGGAATGAGCCACTGTGGCCATCTTTGGCATCTTTGGTCCTGAGTTTTAATAGCTTTTTAAAGTTTAATAATGAATAATTTTAACTTAAAATTCATACTACCAGTACTAGCAACAGGCAGCCCTTATCAGTGGTAATTAACAGGGGACAAGAGAGAGAAAGCAGTGCTAGGATATAAAATGAAAAGACAGAATGAGAAGAAAAACCTGTGAGCAAGCAAGAAGATACATAGGGAAAGGAGATTTAACAAGAAAAAGTAGAACTACAAGAATAAAGGCCCTAATTATTTAATGAATAATGTGCAAAATATTTTGATGAGTGGACTGAACAATCTGAGATCCAGCTACCTCATTCTCAATTTCTTTTTTATTTTTGGATGTTTAAACTTATGTGTATCTTTTCACTTCTTTGATTTACTTTACGCTAAACCAGCTACTCTAGAGATCTAGGCTGCCCAAATTTCTTATTTGAGATTTCAGAGATTATTTGTAATAGTCATAAAATGAGGTAGATAGGTTTTATAAATATGACATTTGGTTCTTGCTTTGAAATGTTGAAAGAGATATTATAAATGAGACAACTAATTGCCAGAATCAATTTAAAGGAGAGGAGCTACCTAAGAGATCATAAGAGATTACTGATCTTTTTCTTCATTATTCATTATTTTATTTTCACAAATAAATGGTTCTTACTATGTGGCGGGGTATCCCAATTTAAAAAAAAAAAAAATCTGTTTGCATTGATACTCCCTATCTGTTTCTTGTAATTTCCTAGATACACTATGTATTCATTTTCTTTACAGACTTCTTTTTTAAAAAAAACTCAATATCGAAACAACATAGCAATACGTAGGTAGAAAATTTAGTCAGGGAGGGTTGTTACTGGTTGCTGATTTTCATCCCTGGATGTATCAGTTGTATGGAATATTCCTAGAGGTGCATCATGGTTTTCTTCAAAACATTTTCCTGCTTGTTACCTTTTCTCAGCAGCCTCATTCCTGCTATGTGACTGAACATATTAGCTTCAGTGCTCTTTTCTTATACCAAATAGAGTAAAAAGTGACTGAAAAATCATTCTAAGGAGACAAGCACACAATGTCCTGGGTTCAATGAGTTTAGTGATTTGTGATGCCATTTCTATTATATTGAAATAGGCTTGGCACTGGGGACATTCTTTGCTTAGAAAAAAGAGAATGGGGATTTCTCTGTGTTTTTATCTGAGCAGAGGGATCCCAATGAATGCAGAGCAGAATCAGAGAAAACTGCTAACTGGAGATTAAGCTCTGACAATTAAGCCGCTTGCCAATAAATTTCAAACCCATCTTTGAAAGTCATTCAATAACAGCAGACTTGCAAAGCAATTAAAGTCAGCCCTTCCTGTTTAATTTCTGCAAAATGGGGCTGGACTGTCTGAGCTTTCATTTACAGTGCAAAATGGTAAATGAAATGAGCCAGGGACATACGAAGTCCTGGTGAACACCTGTGCCTTCTCACAGATTCTTTGGACAAAATCTTACCAGCAGAAAAATTAAAACAAGAAAACCCATCTTCAGTATAGTTTCTGTTTTAAACAAAATCAAATATTTGTTTTATCATCTACAGACACTTTCTTCTGAGCAAATTTGTTTTTCTTTATGTTTTTTTAAACTAATTCCAAAGCAATGTTGCAGACATTTTTATGTATGGAAGATAAATAAACTATTTTGACAGACATAGCCCAGATTTACCTGCATAAATCTCTGTACTCCCCTCTCTCTACCCCAATGTTTCTATGCCTATGTCTGGTACTTCTTGCAATTATTAACTTTCTGGAGAAACTGGGGTTGAAGTGAGTATAGAATAAGGAATACTGTTTTATGGTTCTGATTCAGAACCTGATGATACTGTAATCAATTTAGTGGATAAATTATTCCACAAACAAATATTCTGCTGTATATTCTTGGTGATTTACTTTTTTACTGTTTATGTAATCACATATTTATATACTTTTAGCCAGTTGTTTAAAGCACAAAATTACTCATTAAATATACTTTAGTTTTAGTATCAGCTCTACCACTAACTGGGTGGCCTCGTGAATTTGTGCACAAAACTTAAGTCTTTGGGAGTCATTGCCTCTAGCTTCAATTGGTGTTAACATTAATATCATAAATAAATGAGATAACGTTTATAAAGCCTTTAATATCTCTTTTTGAGCTGGTCCTAAATTTATATCAAATATTCATCTACATATTTTATTTCAAAAAAGTCATGCTACACAGCGTTTTATGACTTACTCTTCTTATTGAAGAGTATGTTGCAGACTTTTATAATGATCTAAAAATATGATGCATAACATAGTAAATTTTAATATTCATCACAACTTTAACTGTTCGCTGAGTATTTCAGTGTATGAATGCTTTCTCAACTATCTAAACATCCTCTTGAGATGGCTGTTTTTATATTTCCATTTCTTAGTATAATACAAATTTTTCAATGAGTGAACTTTAACCTAAATTTTTGCACTTTTTTTTTATTTTTCATGTTTGCAATGACAAATGAATCAAGTCCCATGAACAAGAGTCACATGACCTGTAAACAGATAGACTTTCTATTAATATGGAAGATGTAAGAAACCAATATGATAATATAACATTTTTCCAAATTTGCATCCTTTGGCTACTCAGATAGTGATGTGTGCCATTCTGTGAACACATACAGCATGCTCAGTAATTTAGGAGAAAAGAAACACCGAAAGAGTTTCATCCAATTTTTGCCCCTTGCTCAAAGTTCAAAGTTCTGGTATCACATTTCTCTCTACTAGGTGCAGAAGTAGCCTCCCATGATGCAGAGATTCCTAAACTAAAGGACAAGAAATCTGCCTTCCACCACAGTGATCATACCCAGTATATGATGGGCAAAAGTAGAATATGATAGAACATGATACCTACAATAAAGACTTTTACCTGGAAAACAATCAATACCTGGCAATCGCTAGTCTACAAAAATTTTCACATCCTGTTGGACAGAAAGAGAAATATCTATTTTTGTAGTAGTGCAATTTATTTTGTAAGTTCATCTAGAAGCTTCTGCGGGAAAAGCAATTCATCCTAACTCTGTGGGAAAAACAATCTTGTTCACCATCTGCCATAGTTCCTGATCCTCTTTACTCTGGGGGTTAGGGAGGGCATATACCATGTCTTTTATTATCCGTAACTAAAATTGAAGTTATCATTGAAAAGCAACCACTTCTAGAATATTAGAAGCTTGCACAGTCTCCTTTCTGTTGGTGTAAATTTGAGACTCCCAGAGTGGTATTAAGGATTTAAGTGAAGGCTTTTTTCAACTAGGCCTATAGTTTCTTTGGCAATATAATTCTCCCCAGATCTTAAAAGGCAGAGCTGCAAGTAACCACAGTGAAATATTTTGCTTAGACCTAGTTTTAAACTTTGTACTTGTTTTCTTTTTCCTCTTGGGATCAGTGGTAAGGTAACAGTCTTAACCTGATATTTGCTGCTGGACTCATCTTCCTCTAATTGACAGTGAGATAGTAGTAGTAATTTCTTGAGGAAAAAATGGGGGAAATAGCCTCAACTTCTCCATCGTTATTTCTTTTATGTGTGCTTCATTTTGGAATCCAAATGCAATGAGCTTTTTCAGTCCTCTAAGATTCCAATTTGTTTAGACTCTGTTAGCTTAGATTTCAGGCACCAGAGAGGAAAAACTCTTCCTTGGCAAAGCTATAATCCCTTCCACCTGTGTTTTCAGATGAACTGGTAATAAGCTGAGTTTTTCTCTTTTTAGGACTTTGCTAAAAGCTGAAAAAAAAATGCCATTTCCAGGTGCTCAAATCTGCTTCAGTTAGAGTAATATTTAATCCAAGGGGGAAAACATGTTTCAAATAAGATACAACACATTTTCTCTCCCTTTCATGAACAGATGCTAGAGCTAAGTGATCAGGGCAAGGATGGAGACTCAAATCCAGGAGCCCAATCTTCATGCATCGTTTAAGGAATAATTTAATCCTGGTCTTCATCATCATTAAGAATCTCTTATCATCAGATGCATGATCCAAACAGCAAAATGCATGAAACAGGGTTAAAAAGTGAGCAAAGAACATTTATCTCATCTCTCTTAAGTACATTTCCCAAAAGCTGACATTTCATGTTTCGGGGGATATTCTATCAGCTGGAACAGAGACATGTAGGCTCAGGTAAATGTAGTGGAGGCTGGTAAATTAATCTTTGCTATCATTGACCACATCTAAGCTAACTGACCTCATCATTGTGCCAAGAAACCCCCATGAATATTACAGAAAAAAAATCTTATTCTGTGCTATAGTACATAAACCACTAATGCTATCCAATAATTTTCCTCCAATTATCAACCATCCTCCTTTTCTAGCCAGTATATTCTGAATTGTAAGATTTAATTATTAATTTAATTACAAACAAAATTCTCCATCATTAGGCATATATAAAGAAGTAAAAGAAATACTCGCATTTCTAAGCCAATAACCTACCCTGATAAGCCTCCATCTTTCATCTCTCTACCCCCTGAAAACAAAAATAAACACAAAACAAAACCCTTTTGTTTTGTAAAAACAAATTTTTATTTTGTAAAATAACACAATTTCTTTATTTGATCCATATTTGGACAAGAAGACTACTGGAAGCAACCTAAGGCATTTCATCATCCATGTGATTGATCAACCCCCGTTTTATATTTTTCCTAACTCTGCCTTTAAACTGTGATGCATTTTATCATCTTACACATCACATAGTCCTCCCCACAATCTCCCATTCTGACTGATGCTGCTCAACAGGATAGGTTTCCTGCTGTTATCTTTTTGTAGAAACACCTATTACTGTGTGAGAAAGGGCAGAATGAACAACTCTTATTTTCCTTACCTTCACTTCTGAACAAGTGAGAAAATCTTGTTGAGCAATCTCTAATATAAAGAACACTTGACATTTTCTTCAATTTTAAATTGGCCATCATTTATAATATTTCTATCATAAGTTTACGTCTGTCAAAGACTTTTATGGAAAGTTTATCAGAAAAAGAGGAAGTTTCAGAAATATTGCTTAGTGCTTCTAAAAAGTTATGTAGTTTAACAGTATAAAATTAAGTGACTCTTCACCATAAAGTCAAGTAAAGTCACTAACACCAAGCATAAACAGAAAAACTCACAGACCTGTATTATAAGACATTCTATCTGAAAAACATGTTAAAACCCATGAAAATTATTTCCAGATTCAGATAAGTGTTTGGGACATATTTAACAAACTTTAATTCAAATAACTGGAATTCATTTTCAGCTCAAGTATTTCTAAAACTATTAGGTATCAAGAAAAGTACTACAGTTAAATTTTTGGTTAGCTGCCATTCTGTGTCTTCTTTCATTCTGACAAGTTCTATATACTATGTGAATTTATATAGAGTGAAAAGAGAACACTCTTGACACTAGTAATTACTAGAAGAATTTATATTTCTTCTTCAATATTACCCTTATATATTTCCTGATGAAAAAAGAGACATTTCTTTCTTGGAATATGGTTCTAAAGTATGTTTTTCCCCTATATTTCCCTCTTATTTCAGACTTTTATCTTTTATAATCTTAATTTTAAATTGCCATTGAGCATTGTTTTCTGAATAGCTATTTACTTTGTATATAAATAATGGATACTAATATAATAAAAATATATATTAGTTATATATGTGTGTGTTATTCTCTGTAATAAATGATCTACATCATTTGTATAATTAAAAAACTTTATTTTTATGTGTCAGTGTCTTGGGATCCTTTACATGTCCCTTTTCCAGCCAGAAACCTCTGTGGCCAATTGCACCTTTGCTTAGGTGTTTGTTCAGCCTGCTGGGCTGATTCCACCAACTCAGCCTGGCAGGCTGCACTCAGCTCTTGCTACTGGTCTGAATCTGATGCCTGCCAAGAATGAGCCACGTGCAGAGTGGCGAGTATTACATGAGTGAGTGAGCATGGGGTCCGGCCACCGTGCACAGCCAGGCATGCCAGCTGCTACAGTGGAACAGGCAGCTCCAGGTGCCAGCACAGGTGCTGGATCACATGCACCACAAGTGGCTTCTGCTGTGGGCACTTGTATCTGAATGAGGGGAACATGGTGCCCAGAAGCTTGAAGATGCCACAAACTGTATACCCCCAAAGAGTGTGTCACAATCCTGGATCCCCTAGGTTGAAGGGCTGTACCTCTTCTTTCCTTCCCATTTCCCACAGTGCGGCAAGTTGGTAGGGGATGTGGGGTTAATGTTTCAGCCCTGTTTGTGTTACAACTCTTTCAGTCTTGCCAATTGGCAGGTCCCAAGTTTTTGTCCCATGTCCAAGAAGAATGAGGTACATGGCAAATTGAAGGGTGTGAAAGGTAGAGAGAAACTTCATTAACTTCATTAAGTGACAGAACAGCTCTCAGGAGACCTAAAGTGGGTAACTCCTTTCCGCAGGCAGGTCATCCCTGCAAGAATCCAGCTATCAGTGAAGAGGAGACCCACAGTAGGTAGCGTCTTTCCACAGGCAGGTCATCTTGACATCTGTGTAGCTGTCAGCCAAGAGAAAACCATCAGTGGGTACCTCACTTCCACAGGCAGGTCATCCTGGTATCTGTCTGAGTCTGGCTTAGTCCAGGTGTTTATGGGCTCAGAAGGGAGAAAGTGTGTGCTAATTGGTCCATAAACACCATAAGTTCTCACTATTTTGCTGCTGTGGATTCCACCCAGAACTAGTGGTTCTAGCCCCAGGCTTCAGGCTGTCCCTGGCTTGAAGGTGGAGTTTCACTAAGGACCTGCCCCTTTCTGCCTAAAAGCCTATCTGCCTCTTACTGCCATCAACAGGCCATCCATGGCACCCAGGTTGTTCATGCCAAGGGGGTGCCTGCAGGCCTGAACTAAGCTGCCTCAGCCTTCATATCAGCCTCTATCTCATGCTGATCAGTGTCCAAAGTCCAAAGGAGGTAGCAGGGGCTGGTGTGTCAATGCTGCCCTGAGCATGTGCTCACCTGGCCAGGTTGTGACAGCTTTTGCTTGGAAACTGAAGCAGGTGTCCAAAGCAGGGAGAGTCCAGGGATGGGAACAGGCACTTGAAATCCTGTGGGGGAAGTGAGGATTCCTGGGCCCCTAATAACACAGGGATGTCTGGATTCAGAGCTACAGCTGGGCAGCTGCAGCTCTTGCTTTGCCAACTTGGTACAGGGCAGGGCTCCTGCCTGTTCCCGGCCTCCACAGGCTCCATGAAATGGACAGCACTGGCCACTCCTCCTCCACTGCAGCCAGCATCTTCACAGCAGCTGCTTCAGATGGGCCACCACTGCCATCATTACATCATTGTTTCAAATATACCTATAATATTTCTTAATAATCAAGCCTGACCTTTCAATATCTTATGATAATTGAGTACCCTCTTATTTATATGTTTTCAAAATACATATAATCTCATATACACTACATTGGCTAGAGTCATAGTTCCTTGCAAATCTTTCTTTGTATATTTCTAATAGAAAATAATACATAGAAAGATTCTTAAAGCCTCCCTTTAAATTAGAACATTATGTACTAATTAGTACATTAGTAAAGTACGTTATGCTGGCACTTTTTCTTAGGTCATATTCACATTCATGAAAATAGGCTAACCAATGGATATGAGACCCATTCTAGCAGCAAGTCCATAAGGTAACGCTTTGAAATAAGTTGTTCTCAAGATAAAACACTAAGGTATAAAAAGTAGTAGTATCACCAGGAGTCCTTGGAAATGGGGTTCATATGTTGTTTGTTTGTAAATTCCTGCTTTACATCTTAGTGCCATGTCTAACACTTGGTATTGCCTCAGTAACTGATGACTGAATGCAAATGAATGACTGTGTTTCTGGGTGTGTGCATGTGTGTATGGTGTTTGAGCATGTCGACAAAGGTATACAGGTAATTTATTATATGACACATTAAACATATGTGGTCCTTATTCAACTAGTAATCTTCAGACAATAGGAATAAGTCAATGTTTTTCATCCAGACAGGAGACACAGCCTCAGTTCTGGTCTTGGTCATACTTCTTATACTTGAATGAAAATAATTTATTTTCAGCATCATATTCATTCTTACTCAGATAGCTATCTTTTCTCTATTTTTTCAGGAGAATTTCATTTTAAAAACTGTTTCGGAAATCCAAATGTTAATATGCACAGCCATAAGTGTTATTCCTATTGCTACTCTCGTATTATTGCTATTATGCTTTTTTCATCTCTTTATAATCTACCCATTTGTTTCTCTAATTCGGAAAATATGTATGCCGTTTGTCTCAGACACATTGTACTTGGTACACTCTATTAATCTATACGGGCATTAGTTTCTTCAGTGTTAGGATAAGCAATCAGCTGTGCTATTATGTACTTTCTTATACTATCTTTGCAACCATTTTTCAAAATTCTTTTTTCTCTTTGGCCTTTCCCATGATTATCTAATGACAGCTCTAAAAACACCTGTGTTTTTTGTTTGTTTGCTTGTTTTCATTTGTTTTTGAGATGACATCTCACTCTGTGACCCAGGCTGTAGTGAAATGGCATGATTTTGGCTTCTGCAACCTCTGTCTCCTGGACTCAAGCAATACTCCCACCTCAGCCTCCCAAGTAGCTGGGACTACAGGCATGCACTACCATGCCAGGATAATTTTTTGTTAGATGAGGGTGTCACCATGTTGGTAAGGCTGGTCTCAAACTCCTAAACTCAAGTAATCTGCATACCTCCAACTCCCAAAGCGTTGGGATTGCAGACGTGAGCTACTGCACCCAGCCATGAAAATGCCTGATTTTTAAATAATTCTTAAGTTTAGCCAAGTGCCCACAGGACCAAAGATATTACTGGAGACTCTTTCTTATGATTTTACTCGCCACATAGGCTGTACTGAGCCACAGTGACATGGGTAAGTGACATATGCCTTCAAGACCAGTGCTAACTGCACTCCACCATTATTACCTCTTTTTACTTCACTAAAAAACTTGGATCTAGGACATTTCTTCCTTCCCCTTGTATTAGTCACTGTTCTCTAGAGGGTCAGAGCTAACAGGATATATGTGTATGTGAAAGGGAGAATATTAGGGAGAATTGGCTCACACATCACAAGGCAAAGTCCCATTGGCAAACTGGGAAAGAAGCCAGTAGTGGCTCAGTTCAAGACCAAAAGCCTCAAAATCAGGGAAGTCAACAGAGCAGCCTTCAATCTGTGTCCAAAAGCTTGACAGCCCCTGGCAAACGACTGGTGTAAGTCCAAGAGTCCAGTAGTGAAGATCCTGGAGTCTGATGTCCAAGGGCAGGAGGAAAAGAAGGAAGCAACAGATGTAGAAGAAAGATGAAAGCCAGAAGACTCAGCAGGCCAGCTTATCCCACATTCTTGCCCCTGCTTTGTTCTAGCTACACTGGCAGTCAATTGGATTGTGCTCACCCACAATGAAGGCATGGCTTCCTTTCCCAGTCCACTGACTCAGATGTAAATCTCCTCTGGAAATACGCTCACAGACACACCCAGAAACAATACTTTACCAGCTATCTATGCATCCTTCAATCCAATCAAGGTGATACCTAATATTAACCATCACATCCCTCAAATAGGGAATGTTTATTTAACAAATCTTCTGAGAAAATAATATATTTTTGGTTAGGTAATTTCTATTAGAAAAACTGTCCTGTTTGGAAACAACAGACAAGGTTTCAGTCTTTTACTGTTACTTTCTTAAATCTTCTTGTCTTATTTAGGAGGTTCTCATTCATATTCAAAAATTAATATTTCATCAGCAAAACTCCTTTCTTAATCATTGCCAAATGTCAGCCAACTGAATGGTAAAATAAAGTGGAGTCGTGTGGATTAAGTAACAGGAACGAGTAAATGTATATATATAAAACACATTTACAGAGGTGAGCACGAAGCCAAGTTCCCTAAAATGGCAACTACTATTTATAAGTTGATTACAGGAAACACAAATCAAATAAAAATAATTTCATGTATAGGCTCACATGATTTTCTACAAATGCATTTTTGCACACTTCTGATGATCGTAGATAAGATGAAGACATTTCAAATCTTACTAACATGCATGTGCTTTGTATTTAGATACACCACTCCCAAGTTTAAGGAGAGAACATTGATGAGTGGTTATTGGTAGCTTACAAGAATTTGTACCCAGGTTCAAAAATTATGTCCTTATATTTATCAGGACTTCTACTGAAGTAAAAGCTAATTTATGACCCTGAAATTTCCATTTCTCTTTAAATACCCCTGTGACTAGTTAGTTACATACATGGTTTTATCTGATTTTTTCTCCTGCTATTCTGCAGTTTAAATGAATTTATAGTTTGACACTTTTAAATGCACAGCAAGAGCACACCAGAAAGATATAAATTACTAATACATAAATCCTTAAGTGTTTCAAAGAAACTGTTTTCCACTGTGGAATAGAAAACTCATTTTACCTGTCACACTTTCTCCTTTTCTTCCCTTATTATTCTATTTACATGGCCCTGAGGTATGATGTATAATATTGTTACTTTTATCACCAATAAAACTTGGTTTAACCTGTTAATACTTTACATTTGTCCAGGAAGTCCTGTGTATACATAGCCCCTGTTTTCCATGAGGATTTTGGTTAAGTTGACTTGATCAAAGAGTTAGTTTGGATACTCCTTTGGAGTTATTTTGAATACTCCTTTCTGTTTACCCCACATATTGTTTCCAAGCTCCATTTCACTTCCCTTAGAAATTCTCTTTGACTCTTCTTTTTCATGACTTTTTGACCCCTCTTATTTCCGGAGATACCTTTGATGAACTCTCTTTCTTATTAATGCATCATGACTTTGAAGTCATCAAATGTACTGGTTATTGACCTAGTCACTTTGTACCAACATATTAAAAAAGAAAATCAAACTTCAGCTTTGTTTTTTTCCTTTATCATTACATCACATATTTTTACAACATGAATATTTCCAAGCCTGTTTTTAATAATACCCATTGCTTTTTTAAAGAGCTTAAAGTGGTTCCATATAGTCTACTCTATCCCAAAGGTTTCTGTGTGAATTTCAGAGCCCTGAGTCATTTTGTTCCCGTATTCCCTCTTTCCTCCTACTTTATAGGAAGCACATCCATTCTAAGAAAGCCCATAATCCACGTGGGCCTCTGGCAGACATTGGCTAAGTACTCCCAATTCTGTTTCATTTCCCTGGGTACACATGAAGTTATGCTCCAGGTTCCTTGGCAGTTGGTCCCAGGTCATGCGACAGGAGTTAGCTAATTGATGCAGCTAAATATAATGTATGTTAATTTGAGTTTTGACCCCTATTATTTCCAGAGATACCTTTAATGAACTCTCTTTCTTATTCATGCATCTGGAAATTAAAACTTCTGAGATGGTGGTGTGCCCTGATAAAGAAATCTGGCTTTATCAGTAAACTGGTCAGAAGAAAGACATCCAAAAATTTCACCTGCCATATAAGGGATTATGACCAGAATTACAAAGGGGTGAGAAGTGCATGCTCTATACATCCTTTCAGATGGTGTTTACCAAAGCACATGTTTGGTAAACACCATCTGAAAGAATGTGTAGAACAATTATTGTGGCACAAACAGCACAAATTAGTTTTCCGAGTAATCAAAGTGGAAATGTCTTGTAATACACAGGTCATCAGAGTATTCAGATGGCTATCTTCTCAGTAGTGAATAACAATTAGGATTAAACCAAATGTTGCCCTGTTCCCATTTAAGAAAGCTTTACCTTTTACTTATCTTTTGGAGGTAAATAAGTACCTCCAAAAGATAAAAAGATTTCAAAGTATCTTAACATACAAGGAAAAAATCCCCAAAATATTTAATCTAATATAAATATATCCAGCATCAAAAAGATATAATTTATGGTGTTTGGCCTGCAAAACAAAAAATTACCAGTCCTTTAAACAAGTAGGCAATACAACTTAAAAAGAAAAAGAGAGAGAAATCAAGTGAATCCGACCCAAAATATATACAGATGATATAATCAGAACACAAAGACACAAAAATTTCTTGTAATTATGTTACAGAGCTTCAAGAAGAGAGAGGGACACTAGAACATGTTCAGTAAACATATAAAAGATAATTTTTAAGGTTCAGTTCAGACTTCAAGGAACTTTAAACACTATCTGTTATAAAACTCAGGGGCTTGTATTTTTTTAAAGTTAGATTAAATACAGCAAAATAAAGGATTAATGAACTTGAAAATATAGAAATAGAAACTATTTTAAATGTAACACAGAGGAATAAAGTGACACAACAAAAACACAATGTTAACTAGTTCTGGGCCTAATACACGTGTAACTTTAGTAATTGAAAGACAGTAAAGAGAGGAAAAAACAGAAAATGAAAAAATATTTAGGAAGTACTTGTTGAAAATATTTCAAATGTAGCAAACTGTAACCCTGCAATTTCAAAAAGCTCAACAAGCCCCAAGCAAAAGTAATGTGAGAAAACCACAATTGACTACATCATATTTTAATTGCTTAAAACCAATAATAAAGAGAAAATTAAGAGCAGCCAGAAAAAAAAATGACATGTTACCTACAAAGGAACAATAACAAGAATAGCAGCAGTTCTCTTTTCAGAATTCATGCAGTTGAGGAGACAGTGAAACTATATCTTTAAAGTATTGTAAGAGGAAACAATAATATATGAGCCTAGAATTCTCTTTCCTGCAAAAATATATGTTTAAAAATGGAGGCAAAATAATTTTTCAGATATACAAAACAGAAATAATTTATCACTGGTATCTGGTATATCTGCATTATAGTAAATGGAAAGAATATCTTTTAAGCAGAAGGAAAGTGATGGCAGATAGACAATTGGACATGCACAAAGAGTAAAAAGCACTGAAAGTGGAAAATATGTGGGAAAATAAAATAATCTAATTTTTTAATCTACTAGTTTTCCACCTTTAAATTGTGAATAAATAATAATCAAAGTAGAAAAGACCTGTAATACACAGGTCATCAGAGTATACAGATGGCTATAACCTCAGAAGTGAATACAAATTAGAGTTAGATCAAATGTAGCTCTGGTCCTTCCTAAAATATTTTAAATAAATACCTCAGAAAGATAAAAAAGTTTCAAAGTAATTCTGAAATGTGAATAATTTAGAACTTTGAATTTTGAGTAAATAATTCACAGTTAAAGCAAATATTATGACACCATATTGAGAGTCTATAACACCCCAAAAGTGAAATGTTTGACAATACCAAACTTGAAGAAGGGGAAATGCAAGTATATGGCTTGTAAATTTCTCATATTATGTGTAAATTGGTAGAGTATTAACTGAAGATGGACTCTCATCAGCTAAAAATACACAATATAAAACTTACAACCACAACTTAATTATTGTACACCACTGGGGTCTAACCTTTGTCCCATAGTCCACCGCATATATAATATTCCTGTTGTAAACTTGGAGAATGAAGCAAGAAAAAGTAGATTATTGTTTTATTTCTTAAAATTTCCCTCTACCACATATTATGACACTTTCCTCATAAATTAGATGAGAGAAATAAATTACATTCTGACAATATTTAGTTCAGATACAGGGTACATTTTATTTTAAAATTTACCATGACTCGCAGGTCAATTCTTACTGCTTTAAATGCCCTTGCTAGCAGTTTTCTTCTACTAATTAAATATGTGTCTCTTTCAGTAAAACACTAGGATTACTACTGCTTATAATAGTAATACTCTGGAATAAAGGAGAAAATCAGCCAATCAGTACAAAGACCCCACTTGTGTTGTAATCACTAGGGGGTAGATAGAGCAGTTGGGAGGTACCATTTCATATGAGCAAAAGGAGAGAGTGAGCGGTGGGATGAAAGCCCTGGAAAGGGGCAAACAATTGTGCTGGTGGATAGCTCACTCTTTTCAGATACTCTTCTAGGACCCATCCGGACTCTGTTGATTTCCTCAAAAGGAATAACCCAAACAATTGGCAATAAAATGGGGCCTACAACAAAATATTAATCTCCTTCTATGGATCATTAATATCACATTTAATGCCAGTAGAACTTGTTCAGAGAAAAAAAATCTTAAAGATGATAAGACTTTAAAACAGGTAATAACTCAATGGTAAGGCTGTAGAAGAAGAGAGAGATAATTTTTATCTTTTCTCTGTATATGTCATACTTACATAAAAGGGTTTGTTTAATTTTAGGTGTCTTGTGTTCTGAAAACATTGCTTACATTTTAGAGTCATGAATAGTTAAAAAGAATTTAAATAGATGCTCTATAAATTCTTCAAGATTAGCTAAAACTATTGTACCATACAACACTTTTGAATTCACTGTTATTCTCTAACTTTTCTGAATTTGTTATTTTTCTTCTCCCTGTAGCATATACTTACTCTTCAGTAGAAGAAATCATGTGTTATATACTTACATTTAAATGCCTCTCTAGGTGTATACAACTATATTTATATAAATGATAATAAAGAAAATACAACTCTTTAAAGTTGAAAAACATAGGAATGAAGGTGTGCATGCCACTTTGAAATACAGAATAAATATAAATTTAGCTTTAGAAAACCTAAAATTTTACAACATTCTTAGAGAATAGAAGATTTAGAGAATAGAAAATTCACAGCATTCTTAGAGAACAGAAGATCAACTGAATCTGATGAGGCCTGAAGAGAATAAACAGTCAGTCTAGCTTCCTTCTGACGACTCTAGAAAGGCTTCAATTTGGTGCTTAGAATTCAAAATCTGAGTGAATAATGATGACAAATGATTTCATCGTGTTGGGTTAGACAATCTAAAAGTGGAATGTAACTTTGAGATGCGTTCAACATTGAAATAAGAAAAACTGTAGGATAATAATCTAAACAAATGTGTTTGAAAAGGCCAGTAATGACAGGGACTTCAGGAGAATTGTGGAAACGGGATTGTTAAAGATCTCTAGAAAATTTTTGTAAATAAATGGTCATCTTGACTTGAAAGTAAAATAAGAAAGTCAAGCTTTCTGATTTGAACTCCAGAAGGTTTTAACTACATGTCTGAGACACATAACCTAGAGAAATTTACCTAAATTTTGTTTCTTGATGATATTTTCTATAATAATAGATTTTAAAATAGAACTTATTTAATACAATTAGGAGGATTAAATGAGTTATATGTAAACTACTTAAGGTACTGTTATGCACATGGC
Source organism: Saguinus oedipus (assembly GCA_031835075.1). Classification (NCBI taxonomy): domain Eukaryota; kingdom Metazoa; phylum Chordata; class Mammalia; order Primates; family Cebidae; genus Saguinus; species Saguinus oedipus. Next base: position 133,354,524 of record CM063178.1, read on the forward strand.
AAAGATTTAATAAATGCTAGTCACCGTTAGTTACTAATAGCAGATGATCAAAGTTAAAAGTAAAGAGATCGATAGACTGTTATAACCGTTTAGTAAACTACAGTTAGCTGTGTTAAGATGTATGATGAATTTCTTTTAAGTCTGAGCAGGAAAGATTACAATTATGTAAACTAGTGCACACAAAGATACCGTAGGTGGGGGAATGATAATGTGTGTGTCACATTTACCAGTCTAGTTTTAGGCCAGTACTGACAATAAACGAGAATAAGAATTCAGGAGTATAACTGGGCATGTGTAAAACAAATGACAGAGAAAGAAGGTCTAGATTTGGAAAAAATCATTGAAAAATACATAATGATAAAGGGATTTTAGCTTGCTTTTCAATTTTTAGCTTACAAAATTAATAGTAGTGACTATCACATATATAAGTAGTTATAAATGGTGTCTCTGAGTCAACTTGTACTTGCTCATAAGAAATGATTATACTCTTCTGAAAACTACAGTATCCCATGATGTCACATTAATGTGTCATTGAAATACTTACACCACAGAAATTGTCAAATATTATAAATCAGGCTTTTTCCATCCCCTACTTGAGAGAACTAGTTATTAAACTTTTGCCAGCACACCATTGCTTACGGGCTGACTGATATAAACAGGGGCAATGATACTGGTTACTCAACTTAAGAAACATTCAGAAATCATGTTCTTGCATTTACAATATGATGGGTTTTATTTATTTTAAAAACTTGAATATGATGCTTTAGGTGTATAATGCTTATATGATGCTGTATGTGCCATGCAACGTTATATGGACTTTACCAACACGAGACTATAAAACAGATAATATAGGTGGAATGCCAAAGGTTAGTACTTATTGTAGTTACTTACAGAACTTGAACTATCATTGCAGAAATTAGATAAAATATATTGTTGTTGTTTATTCTTGCTCTTTAAAAACCTAGAAGTATCAGAATGAGCTGTCTAGGATGATAATTAAATTCCCTAGCCCTAGTGAAATGTTCTTTCATGGCATTTCACCAGTCCTAGAAAAATTGCTACTGGTAATCACAATTTTCTATTTTTTTCCACTGGTAAGATATTGATTTAGCTCACAGAATTTCCTCCTTCTCTTAATCAGAAAAAACAGAATTCTTACGTGAACTATATGATTTATAGAGAGTGATTAAAGGTAGAAAAACTATATGGTTTATAGAGAGGGATTAAAGGTAGAAAAATTGTCTTAGATTTGAGAGCTAAAGTACTTACTGTGTAGATTAACCTGGTTAGTGCTCAAAACTCAGTGTCCCTGCTGAGTTTCACATGCTGATTTCAGTATGAGATGCAGTCTCAAAAGTTGACTTCAGTACGGCCTTAGCCATTTATATATGTCATCCCAAAAAAAGTCTTTATAATTGTTTCACATATGATTTCCTTTCCCAATATATGAATCTCTTTCATTGATCATGTGCTTATAAGAAGGTTTTATCAACTCAATAGTGTACTGGGAAAGTTTTTGAATACAAAATAAATTTTAACTATTTTCCAGGCCTTACAGCCAGTTCAGAGTTTACAGAGGAAGAGTATGAATTAAAGTAACAATGAATGGTTGTTTGAGAAAATAACAAAACCTTGATTAATAGGCTAATTTTTACCTAGAGAAGTGTCTGCATTTTGAACTACAACTTATATATTAGCATCTATTGGGCACTAGTCATTAAGGGTATTCGGCACTTACATGAAAGATAAATAATAAGACTGGTCTCTGGCTTTGATAAATTATAAATATTGACGCATGTACTAAATTGAAGTTAATGTTTCTAAAACATATCCTTCTTAACAACACATATGCTATTGTATCCTCGTGAGGTTGGTCAACAAGGAAATAATTTCTGAAACAATCAAAAATCTTCATAATCACTGCAAGGACTTTTTTCCTTCCACTAGCACAAGGAAATTGTGCCTAGACCACTTACCAAAGAAATGAGTTTTCAACTCCAGCCCAAATTTGTGATTCCTTTCAGTCCTGCTGACTATGCTAATGCTTCTGTCTTCCCACTCATCCATATACTTAGGTCAAAACTCAGAAGTTATTCTGGATTGCTCTCAGTATTCCATCAACAAAACTTGTTAGCTTTGTCTTCAAAATGAATCCTGAATTTCAGCTAAGTTACCATTCCCTGTTCTTATACCTTAGTACACACCAACAGTATTTCTTCTTATACCTTAGTACACACCAACAGTATTTCTTCTTATACCTTAGTACACACCAACAGTATTTCTTTACTGGGCTACCAGAAGAGCCATCCGCCAGATTGCTCCATTGTTTTTTTTTTTTTTTTTTTTTTTTTTGTGAAGCACCTTCTACAGTGAACTCAATCAGCCTGCATTGGTCTTTCCATTTCTGAAATTATTAATTACTTTCATGAACCACATAATTTAGCTCTCATTTAAGCTATTTTTTATTGGTCATCTTATTTTATAATATATGTTTATTAAAGTCAGGAGTCATATGCATAATATTTTTTTAAACTCTGTCTATAATATAGTACCTGGAAGAATCATGTAAATACAGTAAAATGTAGTTGATAAATACTGTTTAGATTGTGTCAGAAAAATAAGTTATTCATCAGCTCTGATCCAGATAGTCAATATTTTCCAAATTATTTGCAAGATAATTTTTTGCAAATAAATTATCATTGACTTGGTGAAATACTTTCAGAAACAAATTTAAAAAGCAGGGTTTAAGAAAGAACCCAGCTGGGTGCAGTGGCTCACACCTGTAATCCCAGCACTTTGGTAGGCCAAGGCATGTGAATCACAAGGTCAGGAGATCATGACCATCCTGGCTAACATGGTGAAACTCTGTCTCTACTAAAAATACAAAAAATTAGCCATGCAAGGTGGTATGTGTCTGTAGTCCCAGTTACTTGAGAGGCTGAGGCAGGAGAACTTCTTGAACCCAGGAGGCGGAGGTGGCAGTGAGCCAAGATTGTGCCACTGCACTCCAGCCATGACGACACAGTGAGACTCCATCTCAAAAAAAAAAAAAAGGAAAATCCAACATTAAAACACCCTTCCAAAATAAAAATAGAAAATAGTTTTGCAAAGTTTCAAAATAGGAGGAAATATTTGTTGAATTATACTAGTATTATAAACCAAATTAGGAAATATTTGCTAAATTGTATTGGTATTGCAAATTAAATTGTATAGCCACATGTGTTTAACATTGTATTTTTACCTGGCATCTACTAATCCTATTACCAGCAGAAAAAAATGTCATACTCTCATGTCATCAGAATGTAACAATGCTCAGGATTTTTGATTGTTGATAAAAACACATTAAATATTTTTACATTTTTCAACTATTTTTTGTGCTGATGTGAGATAAAAATTGTTTCTTATATACAGAGCATTAGCATGCTACTGAACAAAAGTAATTTGTCTCCACAGTTTCTGTGAATTTTTGATATAAAAATTCGATTGTATGTGGTCATGGGGGAAAAATAATAACTTTCTTTACAAATACTTCACGATTGGAGGGAAAATTTTGACCTCTTAAGCTAGACTTTATTTTAAAATTCTTAACACCTTAAGGGAGGGCCTTCATCTCACCCAATAGCAGTGTTGTAGCCAACATAAGCAGTTTTTACTTTTCTTATAATTCACTATTCTCAGAACTTGCCTAAGGTAATGAGTAGAAAATGACTAAAATAATGAGTTAACCCTTTCCTGAAACCAGGCCTTCATAGCTTCTGACTGCTCTGTAGACTATATATGGCATTGTCTACAGAGTGTTCTGCATGTCAAAGTCAGCACAGTACTTTCTCATGTCAGTTGCCATGGTGATTACCTTTTTAAAGAGTGAAATGCAGATTTAATAGCTTCATAAAACATAGATACATGGTTAGCACATAAACTACAGGTGCCCTGCAGCTAGAGAAATTTAAACGCCACTTTTTAAAACTTTTAAAAACTTCACTTCTGAAAGGCACATCTAATAATAAACCTATAGTTGCTTGCCTCCCCTTGTCAGTTGATGGCAACACATTTCCCTCAGGGGAGAATCATCCTAGCCAAGTTCCAAAGGAAATTACAGTCAGAAAGCAAGAAATGTTGCACAAGAGGAGTTGTCATGTCTTTCTCAAACTTACAGGGTTCCCTACCTTCCATTTATCTCCTCTGGGCAACACCAGCACATTCGCCCTCTGCATTTCCAGGTGCCAGGTAGAAATGTAGAGGCAGGGGGAGCCAAAATGGCTAAATAGACACAACTCTGGTGCATAACACATAGCCAGAGAGACACAGAAATCCAGAGATCTCCTAGCTCCAACCGAGATACCAGGTGCATTTCAATGGGTCTATTCCAATGGTGAGCAAAGCCTAGCCATGGTAGATCAAGGCAGGGAGGTGTGCCTCTTCACCCAGAAAGTGCGTCTGACTGGTGAGTCAGCACTAGAATCTAGATACAGTGCTTCTGGCACTAGAATCTAGATACAGCGCTTCCCCCAGAGCCTCAGCAATACACAAAACCGGGGATCTCTGCCAGTCAAGCACTGGAAATTACAAGCACAGAGTTGAATAACAAATGGCATATAGATCTAAGCAAACACATAAGCCCATAAGCCGGCTGGGAGAGCCCAGGGACCGAGCTATTGACCCCTCTCCCTGCCTGGAGGGAGAGGGAGCTGAGAGCAGGAAGACAGATGGAGCAGCAGGGTGGGCATCTCCCCCATGACCAGAGAGAGGGAGCTGAAAGAGTGGAGACAGGCGGTGTGGCTGGGAAGATCCCTACCCTCCCCCACAAACCCCAGAGGGCTGAAGCACTACCTCCACTATCTCTAGTGGATTACACAGCCAGTGCCACAGTATGAGCTGAAACCTGAATGATCCAGCCCTTTGGAGGAAAGACATAACCCTCCATTAAAGGGGTGGGACTAGGCTTCATGTTTTAACAAAAAACACAGGAAGTCTACAACAAATGGTGTTCTTGACCACCCAGCAGCACCTCCAGGTCAGTGGAAGAGGCAGGCCAAATATCCCAGTGTAATCAAAAAGACAGGAAGCTTACCTAGCAACCTGAAGGAGTCCCTAGAAACCCAGTAGCACCTTGACAGGCAGGCAAGCAACATCATCAAGCAGCTCCCTGAGACCAAAGCCAGGTAAATCCACAAAGATGGGAAAAAAACTACAGCAAAAAAAGATGAAACCATCAAAGACAACAACATCTCCTCTCCTTCAAGGGATCACAACTCATCAACAACATGGGAACACAACATGACCAAGAAAGAGTGCGATGAATTGACAGAAACAGGCTTCAGAAGGTGGGTAATAACAAATTTTTCTGAGCTAAAGGAACACATTCTAACTCAATGCAAAGAAACCAAAAACCTTGAAAAAAGGTTAGATGAAATGCTAAAACAACCAGCTTAGAGAAGAATATAAATGACTTGATGGAGTTGAAAAACACAGCACAAGAACTATGTGAAGCAAACACAAGTTTTAGTAGCTGAATCGATCAAGCAGAAGAAAGGATATCAGAGATTGAAGATCAACTCAATGAAATAAAAAGATAAGGCAATATAAGAGAAAAGAAGAGTGAAAAGAAATGAACAAAGCCTCCAAGAAATATGGGATTATGAGAAAATACCTAATCTATACTCGATTGATGTATGTATACCTGAATATGACAGGGAGAATGAATCCAAGCTGGAAAACATGCTCCATGATATTATCCAGGAGAACTTCCCAAGCCTAGCAAGGCAGTCCAACATTCACATCCAGGAAATACAGTGAACTCCACAAAGATATTCCTCAAGAAGAGCAACCCCAAGGCACATAATCATCAAATTCACCATGGTTGAAATGAAGGAAAAAATGCTAAGGGCAGCCAGAGAGAAAGGTCAGGTCACCCACAGAGGGAAGCCAGTCAGGATCACAGTGGCTCTCTCAGCAGAAACCCTACAACCTAGAAGAGATCAAGGGCCAATATTCAACATCCTTAAAGAAAAGAACTTTCAACCCAGAATCTCATATCCAGCCAAACTAAGCTTCATAAGGGAAGGAGAAATAAAATCCTTTATGGACAAGCAATTACTGAGAGATCTCATCACCACCAGACCTGCCTTACAAGAGCTCCTGAAAGAAACACTTAACACAGAAAGGAACAAGTACCAGCCACTGCAAAAGCACACCAAATGGCAAAGACCAAAAATGCAATGAAGAAACTGAGTCAACTAACAAGCAAGAAAACCAGCCAGCAACAAAATGGCAGGATCAAATTCACATATAACAATATTAACATTGAATGTAAATGGCCTAAATGCCCCATTCAAAAGACACAGACTGGCAAACTGGATAAAAAGTCAAGACCCATAGGTGTACTGTATTAAGAAAACTCATCTCACAGACAAAGACACACACAGACTCAAAATAAAGGGATGGAAGAAGATATACCAAGCAAATGGAGAACAAAAAAAAAGCTGGGGTTGCAATCCTAGTCTCTGATAAAACAAACTTCAAACCAACAAAGATCAAAAGAGACAAAGAAGGGCATTACATAATGGTAAAAGGATCAATCCAACAAGAAGAGCTAACTATTCTAAATATATACACACCCAATACAGGAGCACCCAGATACATAAAGCAAGTTCTTAACCACCTAAAACGATATTAGACTCACAAGCAATAATAGTGGGAGACTTCAACACTCCACTGTCAATATTAGACAGATCAATGAAACAGAAAATTAACAAGGACATCCAGGACTTGAAGGCAGAGCTGGAATAAGTAGATCTAATAGACATATACAGAATGCTCCACTCCAAATCCACAGAATATACATTTTGCTCAGTACGACATCGCACTTACTCTAAAACAGACCACATCATTGGAAGCAAATCACTGCTCAGCAAATGCAAAAGAACAGAAATCATAACAAACAGTCTATCAGACCACAGCGCAATCAGATCAAAACTCAAAATTAAGAAACACAAATCCACACAACCACTTGGAAACTGAATGACTTGCTTCTGAGTGTTGACTGGATAAACAATGAAATGAAGGCAGAAATAAAGATGTTCTTTGAAACCAATCAGAATGAAGACACAACTTACAAGAGTCTTTGGGACACCTTTAAAGCAGTGTTGAGAGGGAAATTTATAGCAATAAATGCCCACATGAGAAACAAGGAAAGATCTAAAATTGACATCCTGTCATCAAAATTGAAAGAGCTAGAGAAGGAAGATCAAAAAAACTTGAAAGCTAGCTGAAGACAAGAAATAACTAAGATCAGAGCAGAACTGAAGGAGATAGAGACACACACACACACACAAAAAAAAAAAACCTTTCAAAAAGTCAATAAATCCAGAGCTGGTTTTTTGAAAAGATCAACAAAATAGACAGACCACTAGCCGGACTAATAAAAAGAAAAGAGAATAATCAAATAGATGCAATAAAAAAAATACAAAGGGAATATCCCCACTGATCCTACAGTAATACAAACTACCATCAGAGATTACTACAAACAGCTCTATGGCACATAAACCAGTAAACCAGGAAGAAATGGATAAATTCCTGGACAATTGTCCTCTATCAAGACTACACCAGGAAGAAGTTGAAATGCTGAAGAGACCAATAACAAGGGCTAAAGTTGAGGCAGTAATCAATAGCCTATCAACCAAAAGAATTCCAGGCCCAGACGGGTTCACAGTCGAATTCTACCAGACATACTAAGAAGAGCTTATTCCTTTCCTTCAGAAACTATTCCAAATAATACAAAAAGAGAGAATCCTCCCTAACTCATTTTATGAGACCAACATCATCCTGATACCAAAACAACATGGAAACTCAACTAAAAAAGAAAACTTTAGGCATTCAATATCCATGATGAACATGCAAACCAATTTTTGATGCAACAGCACATCAAAAAGCTTATCTATCACGATCAAGTAGGCTTCATCCCAGGGATGCAAGCCTGGCACAACACACACAATTCCATAAACATAATCCATCACATAAATGGAACCAAAGACAAAACTACACGATTATCTCAATAAATTCAGCAGTCCTTCATGCTAAAAACTCTCAATAAACTAGGTATCAATGGAATGTATCATAAAATGATAAAAGCTATTTATGACAAACCTACAGCCAATATCATACTGAACGGGAAAAAGCTGGAAGTATTCCTTTTGAAACCAGGCACTGGACAAGGATGCCCTCTCTCACCACTCCTATTCAATACAGTATTGGAAGTTCTAGCCAGAGCCATCAGGCAAGAAAAAGAAATAAAGGGTATTTAATTAGGAAAGAAGGAAGTCAAACTGTTTCTATTTGTAGACCACATGATTGCATGTTTACAAGACCCCTTCATCTCAGCCCAAAAATCTTCTTAAACTGATAAGCAACTTCAGCAAAGTCTCAGGATACAAAATCAATGTGAAAAATCACAAGCATTCATACATATCAATAACAGACAGAGAGCCAAATCAAGAGTCAACTCCCATTCACAATTGCTACAAAGAATAAAATATCAAGGAATACAACTAACAAAGGATGTAAAGGACTTCTTCAAGAAGAATTACAAACTACTGATCAATGAAATAAGAGAGGACACAAACAGATAGAAAAACATTCCATGCTCATGGTTAGGAAGAATCAATGTCATGAAAATGGCCATACTGCCCAAAGTAATTTATAGATTCAACACTATTCCCATCAAGCTACCAATGACCTTCTTCACAGATCTGGAGAAAAAACACTTTAAACTTCATATGGAATCACAAGAGAGCCCACATAGCCATAACAATCCTAAGCAAAAAGAACAAAGCCAGAGGCATCACACTGCTGGACTTCAAACTATACTATAAGGCTACAGTAATCAAAACAGCATGGTACTAGTACCAAAACAGAGACATAGACTAATGGAACAGAACAGAGGCCTCAGAAGCAACACCACATCTACAACCATCTGATCTTTGACAAACCTGACAAAAATAAGCAGTGGGAAAATGACTCCATATTTAATAAATGGTGTTGGGAAAACTAACTACCATGGTGCAGAAAGCAGAAACTGGACCCCTTCCTGTCACCTTACACTAAAATTAACTCCAGATAGATTAAAGACTTAAACATTAAGCCTAACACCATAAAAATGCTAGAAGAAAACATAGGCAAAACCATCCAGGACATAGGCATAGGCAAGGACTTCATGATTAAAATACCAAAAGCAATGGCAACAAAAGCCAAGATAGACAAATGGGAACTAATTAAAATTCAGAGCTTCTGTACAGCAAAAGAAACCATCATTAGAGTGAACCGGCAACCAACAGAATGGGAAAATATTTTTGCAGTCTACCCATCTGACAAAGGGCTAATATCCAGAATCTACAAAGAACTAAAACAGATATACAAGAAAAAAACAACCCCACTCAAAAGTGGGCAAAGGAAATGAACAGACACTTTTCAAAAGAAGACATACATGAGGCCAACAAACATATGAAAAAATCCTCATCATCATTGGTCATTAGAGAAATGCAAATCAAAACTACATTGAGATACTATCTCACCTCATGCCAGTTAGAATAGCGGTCATTAAAAAATCTGGAGGTAATAGATGCTGGAGAGGATGTGGAGAAATAGGAACACTCTTACACTGTTAGTGGAAGTGTAAATTAGTTCAACCATTGTGGAAGACAGTGTGGCAATTTCTCAAGGATCTAGAAATAGAAATTCCATTTGACCTGACAATCCCATTACTGGGTATATACCCAAAGAACTGTAAATCGTTCTACTATAAAGACACATGCACATGTATGTTCATTGCAGCCCTGTGTACAATAGCAAAGACCTGGAACCAACCCTAATGCCAATCAATGATAGACTGGACAAAGAAAATGTGGCCCATATACAACATGGAATACTATGCAGCCACAAAAAATGATGAGTTTGTATCTTTCATAGGGACTTGGATGAATCTGGAAACCATCATTCTCAGCAAACTGATACAAGAACAGAAAATCAAACACTGCATGTGCTCACTCATAGACGGGTGTTGATCGATGAGAACACATGGACTCAGGGAGAGTAGCATCACACACTGGGGGCAGTGGGGGTGTAGTGGAGGGACAGTGGGGGGTGGGAAGTATGGGGAAGAATAATATGGGGAGAAATGCCAGATATAGTATGCACCTATGCAACAACCCTGCATGACCTGCACATGTACCCCAGAACCTAAAGTAAAATTTAAAAAATAATTAAATTAAATTCAAAAAAAGAAGAAGAAATACAGAAGCAATTCTCTATTTCCCAAAATCGAACACCTGAACTGACAATATGCAAAAACTGTATTATTTGGGGGAGTGCTTATGTATTTCATAGTGTTGCTTAAATCTTCAAAAACATAGTTTTAACTGTTAATTGATTTCAAATATTTCAGGATTGAGAATGATAGAATTCTTAGGAAATGGTAGCAATAATTTCTTATAATATCAATATAGCCAAACTTCCTAGAGATTCAAGAACATCTTACTTATATCAATGTTTTCCATTAGAGATGCAAACTTTTATGACAATTTTCTTCCTATTAATCTGTTCCTAAAATAGGAAAAAAAAAAAAAAAAAACATATACAGTTGCCCTCAGTATTGGTGGGAGATTGGTTCCAGAACCCCCCTCAGATACTAAAATTTGCAAATGCTCAAATATCTTATACAAAATGGAGTCATATTTGTATATAACCTGCACACAACATATTTTAAATCATCTCTAGATTATTTGCAATACCTAATACAATGCAAATGCTATGTAAATAGTTGTTATGGTATATTATTTTTTTATTTTTATTGTTTGAGACAGGGTCTCTCTCTGTCACCCAGGCTGGAGTAGAGAAATCTTGGCTCACTGCAACCTCTGCCTCCCAACTTCAAATGACTCTTGTGCCTCAGCCTCCTGTGCAGCTGGTATTTATAGGAGTGCACCACCAAGGCTGGGTAAATTTTCTGTATTTTTAGTAGAGATGGGGTTTTGCTATGTTGGCCAGGCTGGTTTCGAACTCAGTGATCCACTGCCTTGGCTTCTCAAAGTGTTGGGATTACAGGTGTGAGCCACCATGCCCAGCATATTCTTAATATTTGCATTATTTTTATTGTTGTGTTGTTTTACTCTTATTTTTATTTTTTATGAATACTTTTTCATCCATGATTGGTTGAATCCAGGAATGTAGAACCCATGAATATGGAAGGTTGAGTTTATTAAGAATGGTTTAATATTTTAACCCTATTTTATAGATATATATTATTTTTCAGTCCTTTTGCCTCTTATTTAGTGTCTTACTCTATCTATAAACACAAACTCTCACACAGAATATATACCATGTTCATTACTTTGCCCTCATAGATCTCAACACAATGTTGGATTATGTGTAAACCTAACTCTATTGCAACTTTCATGTGCACATTTTTCTTCTACAGAAAAACTACTCAGCTTTTTCTTCTAGTGGGTTGTCCTGGCTTTGTCAAGTTTCACTCCGTTCATAATTTCTAAGGTGGAAACACCTAGTGTGAATATGCAGAGCCTTTGGACTTCTGAATGTCAGCACTTTTACCTACATCATTGCTCCTAAATATTACATCTAAAATCTTAAAACTTCAACTTAACAAAAATAATTTAAATTAAATACCTGCTGGTTACCTTATTTAAAAAATATAGCCAATAACAGTCTTGCATTTACTATCCAATGACAGCATCTACTATATATATTTCATAGCTCCTTGATTGCTTCACAATTTGCCTAAAACCTATCTTACAGGATTCTCAAGATTAATGTGATTATATATGTGAGGAATATTCTGAAGCTTATAAAACATTAGAAATTGCTAGCCACATGCTGTTAAGTGGTACAGATACAACACTAGAGAGATGTGGTAGCTGTGGGTTTCCCTTGCCCAGGTCATCCTGTAAAGAACTTGCTGCCTATCTAAACAATTGCAGTCAACAGTTTTCAGTTGTCAGTTGCTTCAGGTTTTCCCTAGCTTCAGAGAGGCTCCTTCTTCTAAGGTCATGCCTTCAGGGAACAACCTCACCTGGTAAAGGAGAGAAGGGTGTAAAGGCCTTGTCCATTTCAGCCCTGTGCAGATACTTAGATGGGCAATACTTATGCCAGAGTTCCCACCATGCTGGCTGAGGATTTACCAGTTCTGCATAAGAGTTTAACTTTGTTTTATGCTTAGTCCTCTCCCTTCTCTTCCTAGACAGGTATCAATTTTTTTTTTAATTGTAGATTTTTTTTATTGCATTTTAGGTTTTGGGTACATGAGGTATCGATTTTCAATAAGCCTATTGCATCCATCTCAGCACCTGCTTTCAGAGGACTCAACCTGTAACAGGAGAACTGTCAGAGTCCCTAACATTCAGGGACCTAAAAAAGAAGTAATTTGTCCTTAGTTAACCATCATTGCCACATTATCAGCAAAACCTCTTTTAGTTGACTGAGTGAATCCTAAATTCTGATGCCCCAGAAATAAATAAAGGAACTTGAAAAAGATGATTATGATAGCTAAAACCTGTTAAAGGTACCTAATTAACTAGAAAATATAATAATTATTTTATATAACTTAGTTTCTTATAAGTTGCTGGTTATTGTAGGTTATTTGTATTTTTTAATAAATATTAGAATCAATTTGTCAATTACTCTTTGTTAAAAAGCCTGCTAGAATTTTTGTTTGGTACCACATTGAATCTATAGTTTAATTTGGAGAACCAAAAACCTGATAATATTGATTCTTTGCCTCCATGAATTTGTTATATCTTTACATTTATTTATAGTTCCTAACTGTATGGGAGGAATAATTTTTCTCTAACCTCAGGATCAGTGGCTGGGCTTGCAAAATAAATTGATGAAAGACAGATTAACAGAAAGAAAGCACACAGATTTACCTGATGTTAAAAGATTTGCATAGCATGAGAGGCTGAAGGGGAAGGAGGATTCATCAAATATCTTCCAAAGAAGCAACTGGGATTGGAGATTTTTAGGCCACACAGAGAAACATAATGAACTTATGGAGAAGTGACAAGACAAAATAAAGGGGTTTCTGAACTCTTCAGGGGCAGCATATTGTGGAAAGACATGGGGGACACTAATGGTAGTAAAGGTAGATAACAGTAGAGGTTCATACAGGCTATCTCCTTATCTGGTGGTAAGGTTGTTCTCCCCTTCCTACTGCAAAAAAAAAAAAAAAAAAAGTGGAGAGAGAAATCTTCACAAGGAGAATTTATGCCTTATTTTCAGCTGGTTGCAGGAGAGCAGAGAGCCTGTGCTGTCTACCTTTTCCCAATTGCCTCAGCTCAAAATAATCCTCATGTCAGAGAGACATATTTTAGGGCACCACATTCTAATCTCTTTCATTTTTCTCTCAGCAATGTTTGCAATTGACAGGGAATAGGTCTTGCACATACTTCGGTAAAAATACAATTTTTTTTATTTCATTTTATATTGTTAATTGCTAATTTTACGAATACTTTTTTATTCACCTGTGTTCTTCATCTTTCTTAATAAATTTATTTGCTCTAATAGTCTTTTTTTTTCTTTTTAGATTCTTAGCATTTTTCTGTGTGGATGGCAATGCCTCTCCAAATGAAAAGTTCTACTTTTCTCCCTGCTGATTTGCATGCCTTTTGTTTCCTTTCCTTCCTTTATTGAATGTGCTAGAATCTCCAGATTGCTGAATAAAAGTGAGGATTCATTACTAACCTTGTTCTTAATAACAGAGAAAAAGAATTCAGATTTTTACCGTTAAGAATAACAGTAGCTGTTTATTTATTATAAAATCTCTGCATCAATGTAAAGTTTTTCCCCATTTATAGTTTCCTGTGGATTTTTATAGTCACACATTGTTGAAATTTTGTCAGATATATTTTTGTCATCTATTAATATTATATTGTTCTTGTTTTCTTTATTGATATTTATCTTTTTATATATTTTTGATCTTTTTTTTTTTTTTTTTTTTTTTTTTTTTTGAGACGGAGTTTCGCTCTTGTTACCCAGGCTGGAGTGCAATGACGCGATCTCAGCTCACCTCAACCTCTGCCTCCCGGGTTCAGGCAATTCTCCTGTCTCATCCTCCTGAGTAGCTGGGATTACAGGCACGTGCCACCATGCCCAGCTAATTTTTTGTATTTTTAGTAGAGACAGGGTTTCACCATGTTGATCAGGATGGTCTCGATCTCATGACCACGTGATCCACCCGCCTCAGCCTCCCAAAGTGCTGGGATTACAGGCTTGAGCCACCACGCCCGTCCCTATTTTTGATCTTTTGATAATACTTAGTTGAGGACTTTGTTTTTATGTTTATGGAGGCTGATGGTTTATAATATTATTTTTGTCATGATAGCTTCAGAAGATATTGTTTGTGTTGGATTTATGTTGTTTATTTTCTATAAATGTTTGATGAAATAAACACTAATGGAACCATCTGGGCTTCAATATTTCATTGTAGAAAGTTTTTAAAATTATGAATTCAATTTTTATAGTAACTGGAGGGTTAGTCAGATTTTCTAGTTCTTATGTAAGAATTCTTATTATCACAATAACATTATTTTTAAGTTATTAGTCTAATTGATCTAAGTTGTCAATTTTTGAGGAACAAAATGGGGCTTATAATATTTTCTTGGTATTTTCTTTTCTATAGGATTTGTAGCATGGTACCATCTTTTACTATTGATAATGATAATATGCACCCTCCTTTTCTTTCTTATCATTCTAGCTAGAAATCTGTAAATATAAGAATATTTGGTTGCCTCAAATTTTGTGTATTTTACCTTAGTTTTCTATTAATTCAGTACCTGTAAAGTTGACCTCAGTTATTATCTTCATTACTATAATTCCTCTCTTGTCCTTACTCTAGGTTTTCTAGCTCTCTCTCGCTCTCTCTCTCTCTCTCTCTCTCTCTCTCTCTCTCTCTCTCTCTTATTTTTCTAAGAAACAGTCTTGCTCTGTCACCCAGGCTTGAGTGTAGTGATGTGACAATAACTCACTGCAGCCTCAAACGCCTGGACTCAAGCAATCCTCCCACCTTGACCTCCCTAAGTGCTGGGATTACAGGAGTCAGCCACTATCCTCGGCCTCTGCTCTTCTTTTCCTAGTTAACTAAGCTGTGATATTTGATTATCGATGTATACTTTGCTTCTTTTCTAGTATAATCATTCATAACCACAACATATCCCCTAAACTCTGCTCTGGATGCATCCCACTCATGTTGATATTACCTGTTTTTATATTGTGACCAAGTGTTTATTGTTGCAGTTGCAAAAATAGAAAACAAGTGGTATTGTTCTGTGAAGCATCTATATTTCTATTTTAATAGGGTCATTTCTCTCTTTTCCTAAGTAGTCCTAAGAATTCATTCAAACTTAGCTCTTTGTATATGGATTGCAAATAATTGTACACTGCCTCTAAGCTATAATAATTTTTTGTTTTAATTTTTATGTAGTCTGATTTAACTTTTCATTTAAGCTACTGGCTTTCAGGGCATATGCATTCTGAAAATATTCCCCAAGTAATTTTGAAATGCACCCTAAAAAAGAGATATGACACTTTTATGAATTTATCGCATCTTCTAATGAATTTCACACTGTTCCTTTTTGGGGGGCTGCTCCATTGCTTGATTGGTACTTGTCTTACTCCATTTGTGTTCCTATAAACGAATACCAAAGACTGGGTGATTTATAAGGAAAAGAGGTTCACTGGGCTTAAGAAGCATGGTGCCAGCATCTGCTTCTGGTGAGAATCTCAGACTACTTCTACTCATGGCAGAAGGCCAAGGGTAGCTGGCTTGGACATAACACATAGTGGAAGAGAAGAGGTGCCAGATACCTTTGAACAATCAGCTCTCTTTGATACTAACAGAATGAGAACTAACTCATTTCTGACAGGACAGTACCAAGTTATTCATGAGGGATCTGCCCCCCACGACATAAACTCCTCCTATTAGCTCTTACCTCCAACATCTGGAATCAAATTTCAACATGAGGCTTGAGATGGTCAAACCAATTATATTCAAACAGTAGCATCACTAAATGTGTAAATATATAGGGTATTAAAGATTGTATTCTGATATTTGAAAAATTTGTGACATTTTTCTACTCTATGTTTATAAACATATAGTTTATATATCATGATGAATTTTATATATATACTAAAATATAATATTTTAAAAATCTTATCTATTACCATTATTCATTCCATTAGTAGATACGTTTCCTGGAGGAAATCATCTGTCTACATTGTATTTTACCCCTTATTAGCTATATCAGTAGCATGATATTTCAATAATGGTGAAGGGATCTTGGAACTATATTTGTAAGTCAAAGGAAAAAATGTGCCCTTGCTCCTCTTTTGCTTATTCATTATATTTAAGAGTCATTCAAAAGCAGCCTTTATTCACACCTATTATTGAACTCAGTCCATCTGACCTGCACTCCACTAAACTGGCATTTTCAGAATTATAAGCTTCAGCTGTAACAGGAAAATTCTGAATTACACTGTGGTATTTCACATAATATTTATGGAGTTTTCTGCCTCATTCTTCAGTAAAAAAAAAATCGTAGGTAATCTAAGTCTTAATAAGATAATAATCATTAAGTATCTAGTTTTACTGTCAGATTTTGGCACTTCCACATGACTGTTACTCTGGAAGAACATGGTTCTCCATGCTAAAGAAATGCCATTTTGTTTGAACTATCATAGTTCCCAAACCTCTTCTTCATCATTTGATTCACTAGTTTAAAACACCAGGTGGAAGGTTTCCTGGTGGGTTTTACTGAAACCAAGAAGCAAACAACAAAGGAATTATTGCTGCAAAAGTGTCTATATTTTTAATAAAACCAAAATAGATATATGTTAGAAACTTTTAACTAAAAACAAATAAAAACCTACATTTTCACACAGACTTTTAACTATTAACATAATAATGTAATTATGGATTAGGGTCAATATATTGACTCTAGTCCCAGTATAGAAAATTGGCAACATTCATTTCTTTTGTGTACCAACTTTGCTTATAAACTTTCTAAATATTATGAATGTAGAATATGTTCCAAAACCCAAATTCACTCATTTTTCTGCAGCGAGATATACTAAAGCCCTTTCAACAACTAATGAACTGTGATGTTATATGCTTTCTAAAAAAAAGAAGTTACTATGTACATTTTCATATGCTAAAGTAAAATTACCATTTTCTTCAGGCAAGAACACCTATATCCCATGAAAAGAGTATAAGTGTTCAAATATAAGTTATGAAATCTGAAACGTAGTAGTGATTATTTCCAGTTCATCACTTTGCATATTCTTCTATAGTAACACACTGATGAAGGTGTCTAATTTCTGTAATTAATCTTTCCTAAAACACGTTTTTATGTGAATTCAGATGTGGCCATCCTATAAAAAATGCTAACATTTTGCAAGCATTTTGAGATCCGCAGATTAAAGTAGCTGGCCAGACATCTGTGCACCAAATTTACTTAAATTATTAAATATAGCTTTATAAAACCTAAGAAAATGATTGACTTAATGGTCAGTTTTAATACAGATTTGATATATACTCATATTCCTGATGTTGAAGCATCTGTGGAAATGAGGCACTGATCCTATGATGTCTCAAACAGAATACCTATGTCCTCATCTTTCTTTGACAGAGAAATCACTTGAGAGGTATTAAGGTGGTACACATAACTGTATATATTAAAAGAGGCACATTTACAATTCCCTTTTTTTCATTCATTCCTAATCCCAGGATGAGCCGTCAAAGCAAAAAGTTGACAGTTCAATGTTATTTTGTCTTCTATTTTTGCATGCCCTGTTTGAAACAAATGTCCTAATTGACTTGTGATAGTAGCAAATCAATTGCAGAATGTCAGGAATGTCTGCGAACAGATGGCTGTGTGGATCTCATTCCTCCTAGGACTCACTCAGAGTTACAGCTGTCCAGGGTTACATGTAGTGTTTGCAGCCCTATTTTCTGTTAGCTGGCTATTTTGATGATGAATATGTGTGCAGATAACCCTTCTCCTTTGAGAATTCTGTCCCTCTGCATGGCTTCTATTTTGAATGCACCGCACTCTGTACATTCATGGAATACCAATAGGTTTTATTTAAAAGGTGACCGCATTTAAAATAATCAAAATGTCTCAATTAATAATTGTAGTTTTTTGGGTCTAACTTGGATCTGGTATAGAGTTGGAGGCAGTAAAATCATATACAGTAAATAAGAAATATTCTAATATACTCCAAGTTGATTTTAATTTTTTTCTTTTCAAAATAATGTATAAAACTTTTAATGGCCCTTGCTTTAAGAGTAAAAAAATAATTTTACACAAATATAAAAGTATAGTGAATAAATACCTTGCTGGCAATACTTTTGAAAAGGTATTTATGTTTTTGTTAAGACTGTAATTATATAAACATACTGAGATTTTTTTCCTCCCTATAAATATAGATTTATAGAATAAAATTTTTGAGAAAATTTAAACATATTAACATAGAATACTGATAGAAAACTTAAAATTAAACAAATTATGAATAATTATAAAAATCATACTGTTTTCTATATATAATATACCTGAATAGTCCTGTTATATTGGAAAACATGTATGAATACAAAACTTATGTTATAAGTATACAACATGAATTTATATGAAGTCACCGCATAGGTAAAGAAAATGTCCTGGGCCTTTTCTCTCAGCATTTAATATTGTTCACTAGAACTTCATACACAGATATCTCTGATGAATTATTTTCTTTTAGAAATCCTAATTTGAATGATCTATATTAAATGATTTACTCAATTGTTTAATTAACACTTTTATTGTATTGAAATTTTATAAAGTCATCCTCATTCTATTTCTTAACTTGGTTTTTTCTCTTAGAATTCTAAAAATGTATCAGTGAAAGAAAATATCTCTATTTAGAAATTTGTTTGCCATTTTTGTAAACAGATCTCTTCTTAAAGCAATATATTCTCTTTCCTTTTTCTTTTTGAAGCTACCTTTTTTTGAAGTGGAAATTTACATAATTAACTTAGCATGCACAAAGATCTCAGGCTTTCAACTTGACAAAGTGGGGATTTTCTTTATTCCTAATTATTGATTTAGACATTTAGGAGATGAAAGCAATTCAAGCCATGACTTTCAAGGACACAGAAATATGAACTTGATTTGTTGGTAAATTGCCTGTGCCTAATAAATAAACTTAGAGTTTTTGTGATAACAGATACCTAAGTGGCAACCAGCAACCTGCCACAATGACAGTTTTCTTAAAAACATGAATATTTTGACAAATATTTGAACACAATTATTTGTGGGAGAAACTGTGGAAGTGACACATCAACTAGGGTCTCCCTAGAAAAATACTTGTATATTTCTAGAGGCAAACAGAATATTCAATATTTAATGTCTCCTCCCTAGAAATAATCCACATATATAGTTTGAGAAGAAATGTGAATTGGATTAAATTCATTGGACACTCCACTCAGTAGACGGAACTTAAACTCTCAGAGTCTTGCAGATTAAGGACACATCTTTGGGAATATAGTAGAATAAAATTGTGGTTGTTGATTAAGCTGCCTGGGTGGGTAGCTCACATAGATCCTCACAGTAATGACCAGTTCACTGATGGAGCAGATGGGCACCCAGCTCCTGACAGTGCCTGTGCTGTCCCTGCTGCTGCAATCACCACATAATCTCATCACCACAGCGGACATGGCAGAACACTCACCATCATACACTGGGCACACACACACACACTCTGATGCAGAGGCTATAATTGCATCCAGATGTGTGATTCCTGACAAAAGCTGCAAGATGGAGGGGTTGACATGGCCCTCTGCCCACTCTTGGCAGATTTATTACACCTGGTTATTGTCACATATTGGTGTTTCTTGTGGCATTTTCAGTGATAATTTTTTTGTTCTTGTTACTGATCAGTTAATTTCAGTCATGCTGATAGAGCCATAGAAATTAACGTCTCTTGTGTTCAGCTTCCCGAACTAATTGCAGTTTGTCAATTTGTGATTTTCATGGCAGAAGTTACTCAATGAGCTGATAGGGTAACTTTACTTCCTTCCCCTCTTTCTGATCTACACAGCGTAGTAAGGCAGTTTGATTATTAAATACAGCTGTTCCCAGAAAGAGACTGTCTCCTCTTGATTACTTCTTGCAAACTGATATGAACAAAAGGGGTTAGATGTATAGACTTATTCTGTATATTCATGATTTTACCTTTACCATTTCTGAACTTCAAGCTTCTTTATTTTCTCTAGTGTCAAAACTAGGAAGGCTAGGCCGGTATATTTATTTGCTTGGTGACTTCCAGCCTTAAGAGGGTTAGGAGATTCAAAATAATTCTGGTCCAGCCCTGGATTCTTGTTAGAGTGACATGATTTTAAGTTATAGGATTATAGACTACTGAGTTGAGTGCACTGCCCACTCAGTGGTCCATCCAGGGGCTACTTAACAAAAAACCAAAAGTAGATTAGATAGTTGTGGTATCTTCACCCTTATAGAGATCAGAATAAGCCCAAAATAGGGTAGTTAGGTAAATTCTGAAACCAATGAAGAATTTTTTTCTGTTTATAGATCTGAACATTAACCAAGCAATGTTAACAGAAAATACCTAAGGATAAAGATAGCTGCTAAAAGATCTTGTCCTATTTGTATATTATTTTGTATGTATCCATTATCAAATATTGATGCACATATCTACAGTACTTTTAGTAATCAATCTATCTTCCTTTATTTTAACAAAGTCTTAACAGTGTTGGGGGCTTACAGTATCACTACTTTATAGAAATAATGGAATCCTGAACTATAATTTCTAAAATCAATCTTATTTTTTTGTTTCTTTCCTTATAAGGGTTTAAAAAGATCTTGGCTGGGCACGGTGCCTATGTCTGTAATCCCAGCACTTTGGGAGACCAAGGTGGGTGGATCACTTGAGATCAGGAGTTCTAGACCAGCCTGCCCAACATGGTGAAACCCCATTTCTACTAAAAATACAAAAATTAGCCAGGCATGGTACTGAGTGCCAGTAATCCCAGCTTCTTGAGAGGCTGAGGCAGAAGAAACACCTGAAACCGAGAGGCAAAGGTTGCAGTGAGGCAAGATCATGCCACTGCACTCCAGCCTGGGTGACAAGAGTGAAACTGTCTCAAAAAAAAAGAAAAGGTCTTAGCTGGATTTTGTAAATCTGATCTTTGCCAAGTTCCAGACTGTAGAACTGATGAGGCTGGTCATTTTTTCTCCTCAAGTTAGACATTAGGAGGGGATATTTCTCAGTGAGAGGGGAGATTGAGGAAAGAGTAAAAATGTTTGGAAAAAGCATAGAAGATAAAGGAGTAGAGTAAGAGGAAGGAGGAAATCAAATTACAAGAGTCCAGGAAGGAGACCAATTTGCAGGTGGGCAGAAAGAATGAGAGGAAGTATGTACTATGTTTTTACATTTCTCTAAGGAATTCATAACGAAAAAATAATTTTAGAATTTTCATTTATTGTTGAGACATCTTTATATCAGTAAAAAATGCTGACCATTGATATCCATAAGCTTTGAATCCTTTCATTCTAAGGCACCTCACGAATGGCTTATTTTGTTCATATATCAAATTCCACAAGTGGCTATAAAAGTTCTAAATTGCCTTTGGTAACAATCTACAGAGCTTCAACTATTTTGCGCTAAATATTTAGTGTCGTTGGCACCATAATGTTTGTACATGTAAGAAGATGGACAACAAACTGGAGACAGATTGAATGGTAGATAATTGCTCATATTACAGTGACAACAGTAAATGAGAGACAAATAATCACATTCAGAAAGCCTTGTTACTGTGTTTATGTATCATGCATTATATCCCTGAAATCGTGAAACAAATTACATCAAAGATTTTACTAAAATGCTTAAGCCAGAAGAATAAATATCTACGTGGTACTTTAATGCAAAGGGAGTGGAGCCCTAGTTCATCATAAGCAAAACTTGCTCAGGTGTGCAGAAACTGGGACCCTAAGGATAGAAACTATCAAAGAATCGTTGACATGATCTGTCCTGTTCAAGTGGCCTGGACTGAGCATAAGGGGACCCAATACTGATTCAAGCCCCAAAACTAACATCTGCAGAAGAAAATCATCTAGAGCCTTTCTAAGCATAAACTTTTATATGAAAATCCTGGGTACAAAACTATTCTGTAGGAATGTTTTATCTTGGGAGAAAAAAGAATAAAAGGAGATGGAGGATGGTTTTATCCAGATAGGTGAATTGACTATTCCACTTGTTTTAGGAATAGATGATTCTTTTAAATGGTGATCTGAGAGGAAGAAACTGTTCTTGAGGTGTTTGTAGCCACTGGTTGAGCAATTTGAGTTTATTAAGATGGGGAGAGAGGATGGGGAGAGGAAGTCTGAGAAATTGTCTTTGAAGGTCTCTTACGTAATCTTTTTTAAGGCATAAAAATTAGTACCAGTTTTAAGAAAATGGATTAAGTTTAAATGAAAATACTTCCAATGTCCAGGGATAATTCAAAATTTTTAAAGGTTTAATTTATTCTAATAATTAAATCTCTTTGGAAAGTATTAAGCCTGTATTTTGTCTTTTATAATATCTATTTATGTTTTATATTTTATTTTTCTAAAATGTATCTTTAATGGTAATGTTCTCCCAGGTCCCATAATATCTCAGCTATTTCCAACACTTCAACAATTACAATTTGAAAAATAAAACTTAAATCATGTTGAGTTCTTCATGCCTAGGATATGTTTCCTTTCCTTTTCCTACAGTAAAATCAGACTCATGTCTCATGTCTCACCATTTTAATCATAATTCTTTATAGTGCTAAGCATGCTAAATTTCCCTTATCTGTTTATATGTTAATCTCTACTTCTGTGTCAGCTTTTTGAGAGTGTCATTCATATTTTAGGGTTTCAGTGCATCACATATATCTGACACATAGGACATATTTAACAAGCGTTAATGATTGTTTTCCTTTAAAACATGGGTCAAATGCTTCTTCTTTTATGAAGTATTCAACTTAGCTCATTTAGGAAAGATTCCTTTGGTAACAATGAACAGAAAGATAACTTGAAGTAGCTCAAATAAAAAGAAACCAAACAGGAAGTACAGGACATACGAGCTTCAAGCAAGCATAGAATCAAGCTTTTGAATGTCTCCATAAACTCTTGCCACGTTACAACTCTAGTTTTTTTTCTGCCTGTCAACCTCACTATTTCACAGAGCTTCCTCCACATAGCTTAATACACAGTCTAACAACACTCACAACTGATATGTCCCAACTTTATATAGGATAGGTAAATTTATTTCTATTAGTTCCAAGTAGGAAAAGCATCCTAAAAAGTTTTGAAGATGCAGGTTAATTAGCCTGTCTCAATAAATGTCTACTTTTGAGCATCATCCGTGCTCACATGGTTGGCCTTTGCATGGTGGTTCCATTCAGAGCACAGCCATGGCATTTGTATACCTATGTAACAAACCTGCACAAACTGCACATGCACCCAAGAACTTGAAGTATAATGAATAATTTAAAAAAAAAGAAAAGGGGGCATTTCATCAAAGAAAGTAGTGCTATACTGGGCAGATTTTAAAAAAAATGTTTATATCTTACCTATGTTACTTTTTAAATATAATTCTTTCTTTTTGAGTTAATGTAGCAATTTCATTTTCCTTTATTAAATCACATATATTTTTTATTTTTTCCCTTTACATGAATGTCTTCTCTGCAATTTTCTATTCCTTAGGGTCAAGTATCCATGCCCTATCATTTAATTTTTCTTTATTTGTTATATTCCTGGGAACTTCAAGTACAAAAAAAAGATTTATTATTGTGCAATAAAGAGTTAGATCAGTCTGCCTGGGTTGCTGAAACCCTGCATAGGCTAAAGGCAGGCCTGTCTTCAGAAGCACTGACTCAAGACCAGCCCGTGAAAAATAATCTCTGAGCCTCTGGAATATGCTGCCTGATAGACACAGTGTTTTGGTGTGCCTGAGAATCTGGGCCACATGGTCCACTAAGGGAATGGAAACTGAGAAGTTAAGTTTGGTCAAGCTGCTGCTGTATGCTTATGGGACTGATCCCCAAATATCTGGATGCCCTGGCTCAGGTGAGATATCCTGGTTGGCAATACTTCACAGGTGTTGTCACAGGTCGTCAGAGGAATCGAGTGCGATTCTCCTGAACGGGACACCTGGAATTTTTTGCCTGATGTCTCCTTGATTTCACCCATGTGCCTTTTCCATTTCTAATGTTAATCCGTTTCCTTTCTCTGTAACAAACCATAACCATAAATATAACCAATATCCTGAGCTCTGTTAATCCTTCCATCATATCATTGAGTCTGAGGGTGGTCCTCTGGATCCCCAACATAATTATAATCCATGTTTAGTAAAGCTCTCTCATTAATTGACTCATGGATGGCCTAATTTTCCTCCTCTATTTATTTTAATTTTCCATTCGTAATTTTTTTCTTTTTTTAAATACAACTTCAATTTTACAATAGGTTTAGATTTACAGAAATGTTGTAAACTTAGAATTTCTGTATACCTCTCAGTTACTTCTTCCTGTTTTTAATCCCCTATATCACCACTGGATGTTTGTCACAATAAAAACCAATTGTGGTGCATGAGTATTAACTAAACTGTAAACCTAATTCAGAATTCATATGTACTTCCCCAGTGTTCTTTTTTTTTTCCAAAATCTCACTCATGGTACCACATTACATTTAGTCATGTCTGTCTGTCTAGCCTCTTCTGATTTGTGACAGTTTCTCAGCCTTCTCTTGTCCTAATAACTTTGTTTTTAGGAATACCGTTTAGGATTTTGAATAATGCTTCTCAATATTATGTACTGAATTGTGTCCCTCTCCAAAATGTGTATGTTAAGCTTCATTGAAACTGTCAGATGATTGTATTTAGACATAAGGCCCTTAAACAGGCAATTAAGGTCAATTGAAGTCACAAGAGTAGAGCCCTGATCCCATAGGACTAGTGTCCTTATAAGACAAAGAAAAGGCGCAAGAGCTCACTCCCTCCACACATGCTCACAGAGGAAAGGCTATGTGAGGGCACAGTGAGAAGTGTTCAACTGCAAGCCAGAAAAAGGTCTCACTGGAAATCCATACTGCACGGACCTCGGTGTTGGATTTTCAGCCTCCAAAACTGTGAGAAAATATATGCTTGTTAAGTTACACAACTGTGATTATATTTATCTCACCCCAAACAGACTAAAACACGTAATTTGGTTTGTCGCATTCTTTATCTCATGGCTAGACTGAGCAAGTTATTATTTTTTTACTACATTTTCATTGTCGCATAATAGAGTACATAGTGTGGGAATACATGTTCTATTTAATACATTCATATAATTTGTAAAGATCAAATCAGTGTACTTAGGATATCCCTCACATTAAATATGTATTTTTTCTTTATGCTAGGATCACTCAAATTCTTCTCTTCTAGCAAATCTGAAATACGAAATACATAGTAAAATGTCACCCAACTAACCTAACTTTCAGTTCAGTTTCTTCTATCAAACTGTGTATCTGTACCTATTAATCACTTGTTTTTCCTCCCCTCACTCCCCTCTACCCTTCCAGCCTCTGATAACCACCAGTCTACTCTCTTAGCTCCCACATACGGGTGAGAATATGCAATAGTCGTCTTTCTGTGCCTGATTTATTTCACTTAACATAATGACTGCCAGTTTCATCCATGTTGCTGCAAATGACAAAATTTAATTATTTTTATGGCAGAACAATATATCGTTGAAAATACATAGCACATTTTCTTCATCCATTCATCAGTTTTTGCACGTAGGCTAATTCCATATTTTAGCTAGTGTGAATAATACTACAATAAAAGTGAAAGTGCAGATGTCTTTTCAATATATTTATTTTCTTTCTTTGGCTATATACCTAAGAGTAGAATTGTTGGATCATAAGATAGCTTTATCTTTAGTTTTTTTCAGGAACCTCTATATTGTTCTGTAAATTGCCTATAGTAATTTACATTCCCACCAACATTGTACAAGGGTTCCCCTCTCTCAGCATCTTCACCAGCATCTATTGTTGCCTGTTTTTAGATAAAAGCCATTTTAACTATGGTAATAGGTAATCTCATTGTAGTTTTGATTTGCATTTCTGTAATAATTTGTAATATTAAGCGTTTTTCATATACCTATTGGCCATTGTATGTCTTCTTTTGAGAAATGTTTATTTTGTCTATTTTTAATTGGATTAATTGGGATTATTTTTGTTATTGAGTTGCTTTTGCTACGTACATATTCTGGTTATTAATCCCATGTCAGATGGATAGTTTGCAAATATTTTCTCCAATGTGGGTTGTTTCATCACTCTTTTGATTGTTTCTTGTACTTTGCAGAAGCTTTTTCACTTGATGTAATCTCAATTGTCTTTTTTTGCTTTGCTTACCTGTGCTTTTGAGGTCTTACACAAAAACCTTTGCCCAGACCAATGTTCTGGAGTAATTCCCCAATGTTTACTTTTAGTAGTTTCATAGTTTCAGGTCTTAGCTTTAAGTTTTAACCCATTTTGATTTGATTTTTGTTTCTGGTGAGAGATAGGGATCTAGTTTCATTCTTCTGCATATAGGTATCCAGTTTTTCCCATATCTTTTATTGAGGAAACTGTCCATTCCCATGGTATCTTCTTGGCACCTTTGTCACAGATGAGTTGACTGTAAATGTGTGGATTCATATCTGAGTTATTTATTCTGTTCCACTGGTCTATGTGTCTGTATACCACTACCATGATAATTTGCTTAATGCAGCTTTGTAGAAAATGTTGAAGTCAGGTAATGTGATGTCTCCAGCTCCTTTATTATTATTTTTTTATATTTATGTGGTGGAATAATTTACTTTTATTTTTATTTTACATTCCAGGGTAGATATGCAGGATGCGCAGGTTTGTTACATAGGAAAACATGTGACATAGTAGTTTGCTGCGCCTAACAACCCATCATATAGATATTAAGCCCAGTATGCTTTAGCTATTTAACCTGATGATCTCTTTTCTCCCACTTGGCAACAGACATCAGTGTATTGTTCCCCTTCCTGTTGCTAAGGATTTCTTTGGCTACTGAGGGTCTCTTATGGACCATATAAATTTGATAATTGTTTTCTATTTCTGTAAATAATGGCATTCAAACTTTGGTAGATATTTTATTAAAACTGTAAACTGCTTTGAATAGACTGTTTTCACAATATTAATTATTCAAGTCTATGAAAATGAAATATCTCTTTTCATTTTTTGTGTCCCATTTAATTCATCAATGTTTATGGTTTTCCTTGTATTAATAAAAATCTTTCACATAATTTTGGTTAAATTCATGGCTAAGTATTTTATATTCTTTGTAGCTATTGTAAACGTGATTGCTTTCTTCAGTTCTTTTTCAGATTTTTGGTGTTAGTGTATATAAATGCTACTGATTTTTTTTTTTTAATTTTTATTGCATTTTAGGTTTTGGGGTACATGTGCAGAACGTGCAAGATAGTTGCATAGGTACACACATGGCAGTGTGTTTTGCTACCTTCCTCCCCTTCACCCACACTTGGTATTCATCCCCAGGCTATCCCCCCCAGCCCCCCCTTGCTGTCCCTCCCCCATTTCCCCCAACAGTCCCCAGTGTATAGTAGACCACCTCTCTGTGTCCATGTGTTCTCATTCTTCTCACCCACCTATGAGTGAGTATATGCAGTATTTCTTTTTCTGTTCTTGTGTCAGTTTGCTGAGAATGATGTTCTCCAGATTCATCCATGTCCCTACAAAGGACACAAACTCATCATTTTTGATTGCTGCATAATATTCCATGATGTATATGTGCCACATTTTCCCAGTCCAGTCTATCATCGATGGGCATTTGGGTTGGTTCCAGGTCTTTGCTATTGTAAACAGTGCTGCAATGAACATTCGTGTGCATGTGTCCTTATAGTAGAACGATTTATAGTCTTTTGGATAGATACCCAGTAATGGGATTGCTGGGTCAAATGGAATCTCTATTTCCAGGTCCCTGAGGAATTGCCACACTGTCTTCCACAATGGTTGAACTAATTTACATTCCCACCAACACTGTAAGAGTGTTCCCATTTCTCCACATCCTCTCCAGCATCTGCTGTCTCCAGATTTTTTAATGATCGCCATTCTAACTGGTGTGAGATGATATATCAATGTGGTCTTGATTTGCATCTCTCTAATGACCAATGATGACGAGCACTTTTTCATATGTTTGTTGGCCTCATGTATGTCTTCTTTTGTAAAGTTTCTGTTCATATGCCTTGCCCATTTTTGAATGGGCTTGTTTGTTTTTTTGTGCAAATCCGTTTGAGTTCTTTGTAAATTCTGGATATCAGCCCTTTGTCAGATGTGTAAACTGCAAAGATTTTTTCCCATTCTGATGGTTGCCGATTCACTCTAGTGACTGTTTCTTTTGCTGTGCAGAAGCCGTGGAGTTTGATTAGGTCCCATTTGTCTATTTTGGCTTTTGTTGCCAATGCTTTTGGTGTTTTGTTCATGAAGTCCTTGCCTACTCCTATGTCCTGAATGGTTTTGCCTAGATTTTCTTCTAGAGTTTTTATGTTGTCAGGTCTTACGTTTAAGTCTTTAATCCATCTGGAGTTAATTTTAGTGTAAGGTATCAGAAAGGGGTCCAGTTTCTGCTTTCTGCACATGGCTAGCCAGTTTTCCCAACACCATTTATTAAATAGGGAATCCTTTCCCCATTGCCTGTTTTTGTCTGGTTTATCAAAGATAATATGGTTGTAGATATGTTGTGTTGCCTCCGATGCTTCTGTTCTGTTCCATTGGTCTATATCTCTGTTTTGGTACCAGTACCATGCTGTTTTGATTACTGTAGCCTTGTAGTATTGTTTGAAGTCTGGTAGCGTGATGCCTCCCGCTGTGTTCTTTTTGCTTAGAATTGACTTGGCTATGCGGGCTCTTTTTTGGTTCCATATGAAATTCATGGTGGTTTTTTCCAGTTCTGTGAAGAAATTCAATGGTAGTTTGATGGGGATAGGATTGAATGTGTAAATTACTTTGGGCAGTATAGCCATTTTCACAATATTGATTCTTCCTAACCATGAACATGGAATGTTTCTCCATCTGTTTGTGTCCTCTCTTATTTCGTTGAGCACTTGTTTGTAGTTTTCCTTAAAGAGGTCCCTTACATTCCTAGTGAGTTGTATTCCTAGGTATTTTATTTTCTTTGTAGCAATTGTGAATGACAGTTCGTTCTTAATTCGGTTCTCTTTAAGTCTGTTATTGGTGTATAGGAATGCTTGTGATTTTTGCACATTGATTTTATATCCTGAGACTTTGCTGAAGTTGCTTATCAGTTGCAGGAACTTTTCGGCTGTGGTGATGGGGTCTTCTAGGTATACTATCATGTCGTCTGCAAATAGAGACAATTTGGCTTCCACCTTTCCTATTTGAATACCCATTATTTCTTTTTCTTGCCTGATTGCTCTGGCTAGAACTTCCAGTACTATGTTGAATAGAAGTGGGGAGAGAGGGCATCCTTGTCTAGTGCCGGATTTCAAAGGGAATGCTTCCACTTTTTGCCCATTAAGTATGATATTGGCTGTTGGTTTGTCGTAAATAGCTTTTATTACTTTGAGATATGTTCCATCAATACCAAGTTTATTGAGGGTTTCTAGCATAAAGGGCTGTTGAATTTTGTCAAATGCCTTCTCTGCGTCAATTGAGATAATCATGTGGTTTTTGTTTTTGCTTCTGTTTATGTGGTGAATTACATTTATAGACTTGCGTATGTTGAACCAGCCTTGCATCCCCGGGATGAATCCTACTTGATCATGATGGATAAGTTTTTCAATGTGCTGTTGCAATCGATTTGCCAGTATTTTATTGAAGATTTTTGCATCTTTGTTCATCATGGATATTGGCCTAAAGTTTTCTTTTCTTGTTGAGTCTCTGCCAGGTTTTGGTATCAGGATGATGTTGGTCTCATAAAATGATTTGGGAAGGGTTCCCTCTTTTTGGATTATTTGGAATAGTTTCAGAAGGAATGGTACCAGATCCTCTTTGTGTGTCTGGTAGAATTCGGCTGTGAACCCATCTGGACCTGGGCTTTTTTTGTGTGGTAGGCTCTTAATTGCTGCCTCAACTTCAGATCTTGTTATTGGTCTATTCATAGTTTCAGCTTCCTCCAGGTTTAGGCTTGGGAGGACACAGGCGTCCAGGAATTTATCTATTTCTTCCTGATTTACTAGTTTGTGTGCATAGAGTTGTTTGTAGTATTCTCTGATGATGGTTTGAATTTCTGTGGAATCTGTGGTGATTTCCCCTTTATTGTTTTTTATTGCATCTATTTGGTTGTTCTCTCTTTTCTTTTTTATCAGTCTGGCTAGTGGTCTGTCTATTTTGTTGATCTTTTCAAAAAACCATCTCTTAGATTTATTGATTTTTTGAAGGGTTTTTCTTGTCTCTATCTCCTTCAGTTCTGCTCTGATCTTAGTTATTTCTTGTCTTCGGCTAGGTTTTGAGCTTTTTTGATCTTGCTCCTCTAGGTCTTTCAATTTTGACGATAGGGTGTCAATTTTGGATCTCTCCACTCTTCTCATGTGGGCACTTATTGCTATATATTTTCCTCTACAGACTGCTTTAAATGTGTCCCAGAGATTCTGGTATGTTGTGTCTTCATTCTCTTTGGTTTCAAAGAACTTCTTTATTTCTGCCTTCATTTCATTGTTTATCCAATCAACATTCAAGAGCCAGTTTTTCAGTTTCCATGAAGCTGTGCGGTTCTGAGTTATTTTCTGAATTCTGAGTTCCAACTTGATTGCACTATGGTCTGAGAGACTGTTTGTTATGATTTCCGTTGTTTTGCATTTGCTGAGGAGTGCTTTACTTCCAATTATGTGGTCAATTTTGGAGTAGGTGTGATGTGGTGCTGAGAAGAATGTATATTCTGTGGATTTGGGGTGGAGAGTTCTGTAAATGTCTATCAGGTTTGCTTGTTCCAGGTCTGAGTTCAAGACCTGGATATCCTTGTTAATTTTCTGTCTGGCTGATCTGTCTGCTATTGACAGTGGAGTGTTAAAGTCTCCCACTATTATTGTGTGGGAGTCTAAGTCTCTTTGTAAGTCATTAAGAACTTGCCTTATATATCTGGGTGCTCCTACATTGGGTCCATATATATTTAGAATCGTTAGCTCTTCTTCTTGTATCGATCCTTTTACCATTATGTAATGACCTTCTTTGTCCCTTTTGATCTTTGTTGCTTTAAAGTCTATTTTATCAGAGATGAGAATTGCAACTCCTGCTATTTTTTGCTCTCCATTTGCTTGGTAAATCTTCCTCCATCCTTTTATTTTGAGCCTTTGTGTATCTTTGTGTGTGAGGTGGGTTTCCTGGATACAGCACACTGATGGGTTTTGGTTTTTTATCCAATTTGCCAGTCTGTGTCTTTTGATTGGTGCATTTAGCCCATTTACATTCAGGGTTAATATTGTTATGTGTGAATTTGATACTGCCATTTTGATGCTAGCTGGCTGTTTTGCCCGTTGGTTCATGTACATTATTCATTTTGTTGATGGTCTTTAGCATTTGGTATGCTTTTAGGATGGCTGGAACTGGTTGTTTCTTTCTATGTGTATTGCCTCTTTCAGGAGCTCTTGTAAAGCAGGCCTACTGGTGACAAAATCTCTGAGTACTTGCTTATTCGTGAAGGATTTTATTTTTCCTTCACTTATGAAGCTCAGTTTGGCTGGATATGAAATTCTGGGTTGAAAGCTCTTTTCTTTAAGGATGTTGAATATTGGCCCCCACTCTCTTCTGGCTTGTAGAGTCTCTGCCGAGAGATCTGCTGTGAGTCTGATGGGCTTCCCTTTGTGGGTGACCTGACCTTTCTCTCTGGCTGCCCTTAGTATTTTCTTCTTCGTTTCAACCCTGGTGAATCTGACGATTATGTGCCTTGGGGTTGCTCTTCTTGCGGAGTATCTTTGTGGTGTTCTCTGTATTTCCTGGAGTTGAGTGTTGACCTGTCTTGCTAGGTTGGGGAAATTTTCCTGGATAATATCCTGAAGAGTGTTTTCCAGCTTGGAATCATTCTCTTCGTCACATTCTGGTACACCTATCAAACGTAGGTTGGGTCTCTTCACATAGTCCGACATTTCTTGGAGATTTTGTTCATTCCTTTTTGTACTTTTTTCTTTAATCTTGGTTTCTCATTTTATTTCATTGAGTTGATCTTCGACTTCTGATATTCTTTCTTCTGCTTGGTCAATTCGGCTGTTGAAACTTGTGCATGCTTCGCGAAGTTCTCGTGTTGTGTTTTTCAGCTCCTTCAATTCATTCATATTCCTCTCTAAGTTGTCCATTCTTGTTATCAATTCCTCGAATCTTTTTTCAAATCTTTTTTCAAGGTTCTTAGTTTCTTTGCACTGGTTTAGTACATGTTCCTTTAGCTCACTGAAGTTTCTCATTATCCACTTTCTGAAGTCTGATTCCATCATTTCGTCACATTCATTCTCCGTCCAGCTTTGTTCCCTTGCTGGTGAGGAGTTTTGGTCCTTTTTTGGAGGTGAGGTGTTTTGGTTTCGGGTGCTTTCCTCCTTTTTGTGCTGGTTTCTTCCCATCTTTATGGATTTATCCGCCTGTCGTCTTAGTAGTTGCTGATTTTTCAATTGGGTCTCTGTGTGGACGCTGAGATTGTTGATGATGAAGTATTTCTGTTACTTAGTTTTCCCTCTAATGGTCTATCCCCTCTCCTGTATGAGTGCTGAGGTCCACTCCAGGCCCTGCTTGTCTGGGGTATACCTGCAGCAGCTGCGGAACAGTGAGGGATGATACCAGTTTCTTCTTCTGCTGTCCTTGTTCCAGAATAATGCCAGCCAAATGTCAGTCTGATTAGTCCTTTTCTGGGGTGACTCCTTGGATATACAGGGGTCAGGGAGCTGCTTGAGGAGACAGTCTGTGCTTTATAGGAGCTCCAGTGCTGAGCTGTGAGCTCCGTTGTTCATTCAGCGTTGTTGGGAGGTTGTTTATGTCTGCTGCTATAGAACTAATAAAACACCATCCTTTTTTTTCCCCCCTTTTAGATGTTCTGACTCAGGGAGTTGGGGCTTTCTTTATGAGTATCTGTTGCACTGTCCTGCCCCACTAGGCAGCAGTCTATTCACTATTTGCCTGCCGGGGCTCTGACCTGCTAGCGCGCGTCCGCCCTGTTGCTGCTGGGCTCCCTTCTGCTGTGGAGCGTGGAGTCTCCCTGTTATGGCAGGTTGCCTCGGCAACAGCAGGCCGCGTCAGTCCTGGGCAGTACTTCAGTGGGGGTGGACTGCGTCAGCAATGGTGGATGCCCCTCCCTCACCGGGCTGCACCGTCCTAGATGCCAGCAGCAAAACTCTCAGCCCCAAGCATCTCCAGTGGCTGCCCTGCTTGTCCCCGTGAGCGTGGGACCCGCCGAGCCTGATCACCCAGCTCCCTGCCTCAGAGTCCGTCCTCTCTCTCTCTCTCTTCCTCTCCCCAAGCTGAAAAGTTGACTCTCTCACTGGCGCCCCGGTAGCCTGCCGATAGGGCACTGGGATCCGTGTGATCTCCCGTGCCACTGCCCACTACCCCGGCTCAGAACACGCTTCCAAGGAAACTCCTGGTCTGGCTCATTGTCCAAGTCCCGTTCAATCAGATGAACATGCCAATCTGCCCTTCCAAATCTCAGATTGCCGGTTTAACAGGGCACCCAGACCAGTGAGTTCCGCGCCACGTCCCGCTGCGGCGCCGGCCAAAGAGGCGGCGGGAGCCGGCTGAGTAAGCTGGCTGCTAGTGTCCCATGTCTCTCCCACACCTGGGACTTTCAACGCTCTGTGGGCATAAAAGGAACATCCGAGAATGCGGCTAAGACTCACCCTCTGCGCCTTCACTGAGAGCTGCAATCCTGAGTCGCCTCTATGACGCCATCTTGCCTCTCCCCCACTACTGATTTTTATATACTGATTTTGTGTCCTCTAACTATGCTGAATTTTTTTTTTAATTTTTATTGCATTATAGGTTTTGGGGTACATGTGCAGAACGTGCTGAATTTTTTTATTAGTTCTAACATATTTCTGGTCATGTCTATAGGTTTTTTAAGTATAAGATTATTTCATCTGCAAACAAAGTTAATTTGGCTTCTTCCTTTTCCATTTTGATGCCCTTTCTTTCTCTCCCCTTGCTCTGACTGGCACATCAAGTATTATATTAAATAAAAATGGTGAAAGTGAGCATCCTTGTCTTGTTCCTAATCTTACAGAAAAGGCCGGGTTTTATTTCCCCGTTCAGTGAGTGTTAGCTGTGAGTTTGTTCATATACGGCTTTATTTTCAGGTATGTTCATTCTATACTGAATTTAACCAGGGTTTTTATAATACAGGGATAGTGAATTTCATTGAACACTTTTTTGGCATATATTGAAATAATCGTATCTCTTTTATTCTTTGTTCTGTTACTGATTTGCATATGTGAGCCATCTTGGCATACCTGAGATAAATCCCACTTGATTATAGTGAATATTTTTAGTGTACTGTTGACTTTGGTTTGCCAGTATTTTGTTGAGTTTTTCTATCCATATTTGTATTAGTCAGGATTCTCGTGAGGAGCAAAGCTAATAGAATATATATATATAAATATGTATGTATGTACTGTGTGTGTGTGTGTGTTTGTATGTGTGTTTGTATGTGTGTGTGTATGTGTGTGTGTATATATATATATATATATATATACACACACACATACACACACACATACAAACACACACACACACACAGTACATACATACATATTTATATATATATATACATATACCCAAGTTAAGAGTGGGTCTGCCTTCCCAGCCCACTGACTCAAATGTTAATCTCTTTTGGCAACACCCTCACAGACACACCCAGGATCAGTACTTTGCATCCTTCGATCCAGTCAAGTTGACACTCAGTATTAACCATCAGAAGTCCACCCCTTGTCAACTTGAACCCATACATATCTCCTGAGATTATACATAATCTTCAAATAAAGACAATATAAAAAAAAAGGAGATCATAAGGTCAAATTATGCCTAACATAATACAACTATCCTTCATATATTGATTTTTGATTTATTATTTTTCCAGGTTGAGTCAGCTCTAATGGCTTCCATTTGGCCTTTCCCACCATAATAGCACTCATCCTACCATTCAGGGAGCAATCTGGGGATTCTTTCAGCTGCTAAGTATATCTATGCCAATTATGCATTCTGGCACTGGGGAAATTACCACAGGATGAGTCCAGGGACCCACTGGACCCACTGTAAGTCGGGTCTGAACTAAAACTCCATTAATTACCTGAGCTCCATAAGCCCCTACTTTAACTGCAGGACCACGAAGATGTTTTGGGTCCCCTGGAATTAACGACTCAGAGCCAGTGTCCAGTAGTCCCCAAAATGTCTGATCATTTCCCTGTCCCCAATGCAGTTATCCTGGTAAAAGGCCATAGATCTCCTTGGGGAAGTATGAAGGAAAAATTCATTGCATAAATTGTCAGTAATGTAGTAGAATCCTTTCTCAAAAGAACACAGACTCCCCTTCATTCAAGGGGTTCTAGGTCTCTAAACTGGCTCAAGTCTGGAAATTGATTGAGGGGACATGATTCTCTTTTTATAATTCAAATTAGTTCTTTGTCCATTCAACCTAGAAGTTTTCTGCTTGCATAAATAAAGTAGGAATGCAGTAGGCTTCCTATCAATTTCACTTCTAGGAACACCGTGATTAATTAGCCAATGCCAGAGCTCTACACAAGTCAGACTATTCTGATTGCTCCTTTGTCTTTGGTGTCCATAACGTGGCTGTGCCCACCTTGCCTTTGATGATTGAGTGCCGCCATTTGGCTCCTGCCACCTTGAGATCCAATTATTCCCATTGTATTTAAATTTTTTAGTTGAGTGACTCAGTTCCCACTGTTAGATCTGATATACAGAGAGGATCAATTACAGGGCTCTTCAAAGATGCAGGTGCTGCCCACACAAATCTGTTTTCCAAGGCCTTAGTCAAGGGTGTATCTTCTGGACCCTCCCAACTGGGATAAGTAGGTCTCAAGTGACTAAACCACTGCACCATCTCAATATCCCTAAGTCTTTGGATCACTTCTACATTAAACCAACGGAGATCAGGCATTTTCAGCTCACTCACAGTGAGCCATCTTTTTTTTTTTTTTTTTGGAGACAGAGTCTTGCTCTGTTGCTCAGGCTACAACCTCCACCTCCTGGGCTCAAGCAATTCTTGTGCCTCAGCATCCCTAATAGCTGGGATTACAGGTATATGCCACCACACGTGGCTTTGTTTTCTTTTTAGTAGAGATAGGGTTTTGCCATATTTGCCAGTCTGGTCTTGAACTCCTGACCTCAGATGATCCACCCACCTCATCCTCTAAAATGCTGGGATTACAGACATGAGCCACCACACCCAGGTGCCATCTTTTAATCCATATTTCATTTCAGCTAACAAAGCAAATAAACTATTAGGACCTTTTCTTTTTTGAGATGAAGTCTCACACCATCACCCAAGCTGGAGTGCAATGGTGCAATCTCGGTTCACTGCAACCTCCACCTCCCAGGTTCAAACAATTCTCCTGCCTCAGCCACCCAAGTAGCTGGGATTACAGGTGCCTGCCACCATGCCTGGCCAATTTTTTGTATTTTTAGTAGACATGGGGTTTCACTATGTTGGTCAGACTGGTCTCGAACTCCTGACTTCATGATCCACACATCTTGACCTCCCAAAGTGCTGGGATTACAGGCCTGAACCACGGTACCCAACCTATTAGAACCTTTTTTAACTCCCCGAGCTTCAACATTAAATGCAGAGTCCCTAGTTGAGTGAGCCCAAATCAATAAATTCAGCCAGATCCAACTCTATTTCTTTCTTTCTTTTTTTTTTTTTTTCAACACAGTGAAGTCTCACTGTGTTGCTCTGGCTGGAGTGCAATGGCACAATCTCAGCTCACCGCAACCTCCGCCCCTCAGGTCCAAGCCATTATCCTGCCTCAGCCTCCTGAATAGCTGGGACCACAGGCGTGTGCCACCATGCCCGGCTAATGGTTTGTATTTCTAGTAGAGGCAGGGTTTCACGGTGTTAGCCAGGATGGTCTCAATCTCCTGACCTCGTGATCTGCTTGCTTCGGCCTCCCAAAGTACTGGGATTACAGGTGCGAGCCACCACGCCAAGCCCCAGCTCTGTTTCTTCTACCATTATCCCACACCCTTAATATCTTTTCCCATGCCTGTTCTCTAGATTTCTGTTTATATAAATTAGAAAACTCAAGCAGTATTAGACAGCGTCTTACTCTGTCACCTAGGCTGGAGTGCAGTGACACAATCATAGCTTACTTCAGCCTTGTACTCAGGGGCTCAAGCAATACTCCCGCATCAGCCTCCTAAGTAGCTAGAACTGCAGGCACATTCCACCACATGCAGGTATTTTCTTTTCTTTAATCTTTGTAGAGAGAGTTTCATTATGTTTCCCAGGCTAGCATCAAACTCCTTACATAAGGCAACTCTCCCTGGGTCTTCCAAAGCACTGGGATTATAAGCTTGAGCCACCATGTTTGGCATTAATTTACATATTTTATAGTACCTATTTCTTAACAGGTTGCTATAGGAATTATTACCATTTTATAGGGGTTTTTTTTGTGTTTCTTAGTAAAATTATGTTTAGATTATATGTCATAGTTAAAATATTTGAGTTTTCCAGGTTTGTCCATGTACTTGCTTTACCAGTGAGTTATACCCTCAATTTTTTGTTTGTTTGTTTTCATATATCAGTGATTTTTTTTCTTTCAGATTGAAGAACTTTAAGCATTTTTTGTAAGATGGTTGAGGCGGTAGTGAATTCTCCCAGCTTTTGTATGTCTGATAAAGACTTTCTCTCTCCTTTATATTTGAAATAAAACTGTAATGGTTACAATATTCTAGAGTGGCAGTTTGTTGTTGTGTTTTTTCTTTGGTTTTTTTTTTTTCTTTTGGTATTTTGAAAATGTCATTTTACTCTCTCCTACCCTGCCTGGTTTCTGTTGAGAAGTCAGACTCCAGATGAATTAAAGCCTGTCATTTTTTTTCTTTTTCTTGCTGCTTCTAGGGTTCTCTATTTGACCTTGACCCTGTGACAGCTTGATTATGTATCCTTTGGGCCAGTTTTATTTGGGTTAAATCTCCTTGGTGTTCCCTGACCTTCCTGTACCTGGACATTCATAACTTGCTCAAATTTGGGACTTTTCCATTTTGATTTCTTAGAGTGTTTTCTAATCCCTATTCTTGCTCAACTCCCTGTTGAATGTCAACAATTCTCAGATTTGATTTTTTTCTGAGTTAACTTTCTATATCTTGCAGGCAATCTTTATTGCTTTTCATTATTTTTTCTTTCTCTTCTATGTATGTTTAAACAGCCTGTCCATAAACTCACTGATTCTTTTCTCTGCTTAACCCATTCTGCTGTTAAGAACTTCTAAAATATTTTTGTTTTCAGCAATTTATTCCTCAATTCCAAGATTTCTGTTTCTCTTTCAAATTATTTCAATCTCTTTGTTCAATTTCTATGATAAATTGCTGCATTGCTTTTCTATGTTATGTTGGAAATTACTGAGCTTCCTTTGAAATCTTAGCCATAGGGCTTACAAATCACTGTCTCCATATCAGTTACTGGTCCCTTGCTTTGTCCATTTGGGGAGATCACGATTCTCTGTTTGCCATTGTTCCTTGTGGATGTATGTCTATGTCTTTGTATTAAAGGAGTAGTTATTTATTTCAGTCTTCCTTGTTTTTTTTTGGTGTTTTATTGGTTATATTAGGTTAGAGATTCTTTACCACTAGGTCCTTGCCTTGATTTTAGCTCTAGCTGGTGCCTTAAGCCCATTTTCATGTTGACTCCAGCAACGATTCAGAGTACTTACCTTCCAAATTAGAGGAAGTCACAAAGAGAACTTCCTAGATGTATGGGAAAGCTAGTTAGGGGTTCATGTCTAGAGAACCTGTGGGATGAACCTCCTAGAGTGTGGTGATGGTGAGCAGCCACTCTGATTTTGCCAATTTAAATAGCAGAGTTTCTAGGGCTAGGAATGAAACTTTGACCTCTCTCTCTTTGTCTCTGCCTCTCCTCAGAAATATTTCTTCCCTCAGGCACTTGTAGTGCTTCCCATTGCTTAAAGAGGGGACAAGTCTCCTGCAAGGGAACCAAAGATGATGAAAAATCTGATTGTCCACTTAGTTCTCATTCTTTCCAGTGTAAAAACAGTGAGTTGGGGAAAAAGTTTCCCCATGCTTGGTGATGGAGGGAATGGAGGAAGGGTTTTCATGGATGTGTATGTCCTATTCTCTCACCATCCTCTCAGAGGATTTTACTTTTTCTGTAGCCACAGGAACTGTTTCATTTTCATATTTGAGTTCTGGGATATTTCTGGTGATAATCTTGGAACTATATATTTGAATTTTGGCTTTCCCCATGGGGGAAGGCAAGGAACAATGTGAAGCCAGCTTCCTTCTATTCAGAACCAGAAGTTCTCACCCATTGTTTTTTGAGAGGAGAACCACAGAAGTTAAGTGTGATTTTCATCCCATTATATCAAGGATACATATAGTTGAAATGACTTTCTATTGAAGATATTAACCTTGATGGCCTGACTGAAGTAGTACTTAACAAATTTCTGCATTGTAGAGTTACTTCTTCCTCCTCCTCCCTCTTTCATTCTCTACTCTTTGGAAGCAAGCCACTATGCACATTCACATGAAGGGAAGGGGAAAAAGCTAAGCCCCACCATCATAGGCAGTAGTAACTACATACATTATTTAAATATTTTATGTACAAGATATATATCTCTACTCTCTCATTTGTTAATTAATTAACTGTTTGTTTACATTTACATAGATTTATTTTCTGCTTCAGCTTATAATCTATTACTACATTACGTATTTTGATACTAAATCATTTTAGCTTTGACCACTGGGGGCACCTAAACTGCAGAACACATCTTAAAAGATAGGATCAATGACAGCCTATGTCTAATATGCAGTGCCTCTTATCAACCTATTCTTCTGACTTTCTTCAATGTAGCCATCATCCTAAATTCTGCTTTCATACTTCTCTTGTTTTATTATAAATATAAATTATATCTATTTTTACTTTATCTGTATGCTTTCTTAAAATGTTTTTGTTTGAAAGAATACAACAATATATGTAAATATTCGGTAGTATTTTACCCTGATTATCATGTTGCTAAGATTAATTCATATGATTGCAGCTCATACATTTTTATTATTAACTAACATTCCTTTATGTGAACATGGAAATACGTAATTTAGTATAAGACACAAAGTCTGATGAATTATTTTAGTTAAATGAGAATTTCTTCAATATATAAAACTATTAAATGGAACACCCAATGAAGACTACAGCTATATGCCATGTGTGACAAGTCAACACATACACTTTTAAAGAGAAAGTCATCTGTGCTATTACTATATTACCCCTTCAAAAGTAATATCAAGGCTGGGTACCATATCTCATGTGGGTAATCCCAGCACTTTGGAAGGCCGAGGCAGGTGAATCACCTGAGGTGAGGAGTTCAAGACCAGCCTGGACAACATGGAGAAACCCTGTCTCTACTAAAAGTACAAAAAAATTAGATGGGTGTGGTGGCATGTGACTGTAATCCCAGCTAATAGAGAGGCTGAGGCAGAAGAATAGCTTGAACCCAGGAGGCAGAGGATGCAGAGAGCCGAGATCACACCACTGCACTCCAGCCTTGGCCACAGAATGAGATTCCCTCTCAAAAAAAAAAAAAGGTAATATAAAAAAAGTAAACATGAACATCCCTGAACAGGCCTGCTGTAGATAACTTTTTTTAATTCCCTAAATTATTTCTTGACATTAAAATTCAAACAAGCATCTGTTTTGTTAATTTATCCTGTCTCTCTGTTAGTAGTCATTATAATTGAATAACTTAAAATTCACCTCTATAAATATATTAAACTCTATATCCATATTTATTTTTCTAAATTAGGAAACAATAGTGGTCTGCAAAATGGTCATGAAGAATGTCATAGCTAAAGAATGCTATTGATAGAATTTAAAATGTTTATCTTACAATATGTTTTATATAAGGAAAGAAGAAAGAATCCTCATTATAAATATAGAAATTACTTTCTTCTCTTTTTACTGTGGCTGCCTAACCAGCAAACGGGCTCCTCATTCTCTTATCTCTCTGTTATCTACAGCAGGCCTGTTCAGGGATGTTCATGTAGTAGAGGAAGCCAGCTCTTCTGTATAACCTGGAGTTCTCAGACTAGACTTCTACAAGAGTGCATCACCCTCTTAGTCATATATCATTATAGCTTTGTTAACTTCTACAAGCTGAAGAGCCTTATATAAAATTGTACAATGACTACTCTTGAGATAATGAGCCCTTATTAATAGAAATACCATCATATAACTCTTGAATTCCATAAGAAGTTTGAGAAGTTTAGGATTAACTAAATTATGACATAAAAATTGATTGGTATGGCAAAGTAAACAGAATTCAAATAAGTATGGAATTATATGGAAGGAGGGACTAATGGCTGAATATAAGAAGAATATATAACAGGTAAGCAGAATACAGTGACTAGAAAATATGTCATTAGATAATATATACTGTTTTCCTTTTGTTCAAGCTGATGTAAAAACGTAATTTCATGTTAAAATTTTTTTTCCAGAGTATTGAATTGGTTGAGACTACACTCTAAAAATCTAGTATGACTTCAAAAAAAAATTAAAGTTTAATTTTTTTAAATCTTTATATGCATTAGACACTATTAAATGTATCATTTATATACTAGCAATTTGACTAGTCCTAAAAGACTAAGAAGAGACATTTTACTGTGGGCATTAAACAACTCATTATCAATCTGTGTGTT
Source organism: Saguinus oedipus (assembly GCA_031835075.1). Taxonomy (NCBI): domain Eukaryota; kingdom Metazoa; phylum Chordata; class Mammalia; order Primates; family Cebidae; genus Saguinus; species Saguinus oedipus. The sequence goes on from CM063178.1 coordinate 133,396,490, forward strand.
TGTATGTGTGTGTATGTGTTTTGTGTGAGTATTTGAGAGACAAGGAGGATATTAACATCTGTTGAATAAGTTCATGCACAGAAGTAGCCTTTTTAAATATAATTTCTTTTTTGGCTAACATTTCTATAAAATGGGAACTGTTACATCCATTTAAAGATAAGGAAACCGAGGCTTAGCAGGGTAGATGACCATAAATTAGTAGAGAGTAGAACAAAATTGAGTTCATGTTAATCATGTTTCAAGCTCATACCATTTTCAACCTCACCTCTTTTATCCTCAATTCTCTCATCTTCAAAATAAAATAAAATAATTACTTCTG